>OY728148.1:254337989-264337989 GCA_963277665.1 Viscum album | reverse complement strand
AGGTTTTTTGATTAGTAAAATACTTATTGAGAACCAAACCTAATTGAACCCAATATTCTCAAGAGTGAGACCTCATTCAAGAAACATAAAAAAAGAAAAATTAATTTACTTCTATAAGTCTAAAAAATATCAAGAATAGTTTTGAATGAAATTAATTCAATAAGAAAAATTCCATTTTAGATAGCTATAAAAATATATAATAATTTAAAAAGTTATTATAAAGAGTTACTTAAAAACCCATAAGAATAATATCCACAAATATCTACTATTATAACCACATTTATTTTATCCCTTCTGGGATAAATTAATCAATTTGAACTCCTTTATCCTATATAATGCTTCTTATATATATATATGTCCTCTCTATAACCATTTAAATTAAAATGGGGACAATTTTTAATAAATAAGAGTTGAGGTAGAATTTACCTAGAATATTGTGTGTCAATTTGGAGTATATTTTAATCCCACAAAATGTATGATTATATTTTTTTTCAACAAAAAAGTTGTTCAGATTCTCCATTTACTGTAATCTATAAAATTTATGAATTTTGTACACATAGAGAAATTTTTATGATCCATTTAATGAAGCCATATTTTTTGTTCCGAACATACTATTCAATTTCCTTTAGTTTCATACACCCACCAACTACATTAGTGATCAAATATTTGCATGATACTTATTATAAACAAGTTTCACCCAATTAAATTTTATTTACAATCATAATAATGTCAATTGGTTTAGTGTATCTCGAGTAATGACTCATTTGTTGTAGGTTAGTCAATTCTATCACCCCAAATTTTTTTCCAATTTTCATTCATTATTCGAGTGTCATATGGTTCGATTATACTTTGAGTCTAGGTGAGAGAAATTTTCCCCAATACCAAATTAATATATAAAAATAATATTAAAATTTGGATTAGTTTATAAAAGTTCATGGTATAAATACAAAAAAGAAAAAAAACACTAAAAAAGAGAATTATTCTATTTTCACAATAATTCAAAAAATTCACAAAAAATCAAAAAAATATGGAATTTTATTCAAAAAGGAAAAATGATGCTGTTTTATTTCATTAAATAAATATGAAAAGTAATTAAATGTTTAGATATATAAATTCCAAAAAACTTGAGACTTGAAATACTTGATAAGTAATCATTGAAAAGATTATGAAATCAATTTAAAAACCCATGCCCATGAGATCCAATAATTCATCACCAAGGCACTCATAATTTTGATACATAAAAAATAAAATTTATTCTAAATGCTCCATTATATTCATTGAGTCCATTCAACCATAATTTATTGTACCAGGAAAACAAAAGCACTTACCTCACCATAATTTTTCCTCATCACAGAAACTTTATTTTTTTACAAAGGTTTTCTCATCCATATAAATTTCTAGGGTCACTATAGGATTGATAAGTTCCAATGTCTACCCATGAATGATCCAAAGAATTTAGTTTATCTAGATAAATTATCAGTAATGTTTATAGGATAAGGGATTACATGTTTTAAATGTAAAAAATTATAGTATAGAATTAGGAGGATTGAAATTTTTTAAGAGAAATTAAAAAAATTATTTTACAAAAAAATATGGTCTTCTCCTCACTCCCCTTTATTGATGGTTCAGATCCAATCATCATGATATTTATATGATAAACTAAATAAATTATTTTTAATTTCATAACTTATAATTATTCCACTCAATGGACTTAAATCAAATTTAATTTCTGATTTTTTTAAATACTTTAGATATTTTTTTTGAAGGAAATGCGTTTTATTTGAATTTGAAGTAGGGTTATTACTTCCCATACCTTTTATTTAATGATAAAACTTATTTTTAGCTTATAATTTCATCCAAAAATAACCCAAATGATGCATCAGATATAAGGACCCGGCCGCAAAACATTAAATAATATTGAATTAAATGAATTATTCACATTGAGGATATTTTTAGGATGAGAGTTTTAGAGAATTTGGACATAACTACTACATATCAAAAGATTATAAAGTAGACACTTCTTCTCAGTTTCCATTTTTTTCATAAAATAAAAAATCTAAAAAAAATAAACATGACTAATTCCATGTTTTAGACATCATGTCATTCCTTGATCACATCCTTGACCCAATTTATCTTTAAGTCATGTGGAAAACCTTTCAAAAACTTGGGATGAGCATAAAAATATCATTAAGATATACACAAATAAGGACAAACTATTTGTTTTTGAAAACAACAAGTAAACCATGAATAATTTATCATAAGTAATAGTTTTCACCTTTATGAAGTATTAAATACTATTCACTGAATAAAAGATCATTACCTTCTATTTTGTAACCAAAAGATTACCATAAAACCCATGTAATGGAAACATAACATATAAAGGTAACTAGGTACATAAACATACTTAAATGGAATAACCATACGACGAACTTCCACACAAATCACTAAATGGAATAGCCATACAGCCGACTTCCATACCCAATGCATTAGAGGTTATAACATAACCACCCATCCTAGTATTCACAACACCACACATCTTTTGGTTTATCATGTAACCACTCGCCAAATGTCCAAGTACCATTATAAAATCAAATCACATAAAACGATTTTAGGAACGAAAACATTTCGACATTTTAATCAAAATATATCACTTAAATATATTGACATAACAAATCTATTATCAAAACCATTTTCAATACCAAAATACATAAAAGAGTATATGGTATTTATTTTCTTTTAAAAACATTACGACTTGTTGGGGAAGACAAAGATCAAATAATACTCGCGGCGGCGGAAAGGTAATTGTCACCACGTACGTTAAAAGAAACATTCCTTTTTGTTGTTTAGTAAAATTCTTCATAGATAAAGATTCCCTTTGAATAAAAGTAAAAGTAAAAGGGGTTTATACACCATATAAAAGAAAGTTTCTATATAAAACAAAATATGCCTCAGTGAAAGGAGAATGAGATGAAGTCCCTTACAAAGACAGTATCCTTAGATTAAGGATAAATCAATTAGATAATTATGTGTGAAAAATATAAATACACCCAATATAGGAGTATATTAAGTGTAAAACAATCATAGGTCATCCACACATATTCATATAATGGAATAATTTAGAATTAGGGGTTTAACCCAAAGAATTGAAATTGGGTAATGAAGTTCCCTTACAAAAATTCGACAGCCTAATGACGTCAATTTAAAATTCAGAAAATGAGTTGATGAGAGATAAAAAGGGTATCTCATCACAGGGTCATAAAATTTACAGAAATAAGGATATATAATAACATATCCCAATATAAGAAGATGTAAACTAAAATACCTAACAAAAAGAATCCTTTTAAAAAGAAGAGGGTGAAAGGTTCCCTTACCGATTTGTGTAACTTTCAAAACATACACCCCATGAAAGAAGGACCATAAAATGTTGATGTAAATGCCCATACATGAAATTATATTACACAAATAGTATATCAATTAGTAGTACATACACCACTCAAAGGAGACAGTGACAAATATAACATGAATCTCACGGGAACAAAAAGTGGGATAAAAACCCCTTACCTCGTTGTAATAAATCGAGTCGTATGAACAAAGGATAATAAGCCTCAAATGAATCAAAGAATACCAGTAATATAAATAGAATCATGATAATATATATCAAAAGGAAGTTTACAATACACCACATTAAATAAATAAGTGGCGAACAATGGAAATCTCACTGAATTAAAAGTGAGATAAGAAATCTCCTTACGAAAATTCGGCAGCCTAACGACGCCACTTAAAACTTCAAAAAATGGATTGATGAGATAAAATAGGGCCTCTCATCATATGAACATAAAAATTAAAGTAAGAGTAATATAAAATAACATCCCCCAACATAAGAAATAGGATCATAAAATAAGTGACATAAAAGAGGGTACTTAAAAAGAAAGAGAGAGGTAGGATCCCTTACCTCAAGTCCGAATTGTCCTGTTCGTTTCTTTATATTAGTGAATAATTATCATTGGTAAATTTATAATTTCTTATGGACATAATTTAAAGTTTATTATTCAATTAATATTATAATGTTATAATAATTAGTTAAATATGTGAGTTCATATCAGATGTTTTTGTCGATGTTCAGTACATGAGTCAAAAATGAACTTGTTTGAAAAGAATTGTCCATGTAGTTATAAGTAAATTATCTCCAGAATAGTATTAATGATTTAGATATGATATATATCCTGTATAAATTCATTTTATACTATTACCTAACATTGGGAGATAAAAATGAAATGCACCATTCATGGAGACAGTAGGTCGTATGTACGCATGAACGCTACTTTCATTTCTTTGTCATATTAATGGAATTAATACTAAATAAGAGATATATATTATAATTCCAGTA
This sequence comes from Viscum album, assembly GCA_963277665.1. Classification (NCBI taxonomy): domain Eukaryota; kingdom Viridiplantae; phylum Streptophyta; class Magnoliopsida; order Santalales; family Viscaceae; genus Viscum; species Viscum album. The sequence goes on along the minus strand of OY728148.1, from coordinate 264,333,602 downwards.
TAATATATATGTTATATAGGTCACATAAGTTCATTAATTTAATTATTTATACATTCAGTGTATTGCATGAACGAGTCACATCACTTGATGGGGCAGTAGTCCACACTTCCTCATATGAAATTATCGCATTTGCACAAAATGCAAAGAATTAAGGTATATTTTAAATGTAAAATACAGAAGAATATAGAAAAAATAAATACCATATATATATTATATAAAATACAGTGACATCATAATGTCCACCATGAGAGGTGGTAGGAAATAACTGAGCAATCATCGTTTCGTGAGGCAGTAGTTCGCCGTCCACAGAAACAATATGTTGTTCACCCATTAGATGGAGGTGTGTGTAAGTGTAGCTCTAATAATTATCATAAAAACATCCTATGATATTTAATATACCTTTCTTGTTACAAATTAAAGGAATAAAAAGTGTTTAGGGGGTTGGAGAAGCAAAATAAAACAAAAGGACATAAGAGAAGACATTACCTTTAAATCGGGTAACTCCACTTGGTTTTAACCAAAAGGGTTTCTTGGAGAGATTTATGCATATAGTAAGACTTCTAGGATAAATATAGGGATGTGGAGAGATAAAATGAGTAAGTTTTTGATGATACAAGGGCTTGAGAGGAGTGTCTAAGGGGGTAGAGGTGTCAGCCTTTTATAAGAGGGAGGAGTGGAACTCTTGGAAGGTCATGAAATGTTACTTTATTTTGAAATTAGTTTCGGATTTTAAAGGTCACAAAATGATATATTTAAAGGATATGGTGATAAGGGTTCGAAACACACCCATAAAATATGTTTTAGACTAGTTTATGTCTTAGAGTTTACCTTATTTGTTCATTTTATTTAAATCGTTCATTAATGAGGTAATCACTGCATCATCATGGTGTCTTAAATAAATTTATTTATTTAATGTACAAAAATTATAAAAAAAATATAATGATGTAGGAAATATTTTTATATTTCCAATTAATATTTATAGTCAAATATATAATTTATATTAACAAAACTAAATTTTTTTACTTAGGTGATACATACTTTGGTTATATTTTCCATTCTTTAAAAATAATATAATAAATGGTCACTATCACACAAAAGTGATTCCATGGAGTCCCAAAGTTGGCACAAGGAATCCCATGGTCTTCTATGACAGCCCCAATATAATTAGGACACATGTTGGGGTCATTGTTTTATTTTTATGATATTATTTTATGACCCATAACTACCCGATTACAAATTAATCACGATAATTAAAGATAATTGTCATCGTTACAATTCATAATGTCCAAAAACAAAATACTAATAATTACATAATTTGAAACTTATAATTCCAAATATGGAATAAATTTTACCAAATTCCAAACACAGAAATTTCAGTAATTAATTTAATAATAATTCCCGTTGTCACAACCAAAGACGAGTTTTTAAGAATTAAAATTTATCAAAAGATTGACATGTTTTTACATCCAATTGAAAAGTGAAATTTCTTCCAATTAACAAAATTGTATTAAGTGATAAAAAATAATTCAATTAGACTTTAAAACCAATTAAATGGATCATCTATCTATATAATTAAATTAGATGAAAAAGTAGTTTTGGTGTAAAATGCAGTATTTTTCACTATTCATTAAAAATGAACGTTTTTCAGAAAAATTCAAAAAATTTATCCAAATTAAATTTGATATTCCAAATTAAAAAATGATGTTTATTTTAAAAAATTCAAATCATAGAATTTTCATTAATTAATTTTGTAATTAATTCCCACTGTCAAAATAAATAGAGTATTTTTAAGAAATAATATCTATCAAAAGATTGACACTTGTTTTTGTCCAATTTCATAGTGAAATTAATTCAAATGACCAACATTAGATTAAATGGAAAAAATATATTTTAAAAAAACATTAAAACCAATTAAAAAGATAATCTATCCATATTAATAAATTAGATTAAAAAGTGGTTTTGAAATAAAATACAACACTTTCTCTAACAGAAAGTAAATTTTAATGTCTTGATTCTAAAGAAGGATTTTATTTTGTCAAATATAACATATAAAATTGTAAAAAAATAGATTTAAAAAGGTTTCAACATCAAATGGTGGTTAATCGACATTTTAAAGAATATTATAATATTTGTGCTAAAAATTGGATTCATTCGCATTTTAAGCCTCTAAAATTTATTGAATAAATGTAAAAATATTTGACAAACATATATAATCATTTTTTAGTTAGTTCTGTTCATTCCCACTATTATAATGGATAGGTTTTAACTACCATTTAAAATAATATTATTATATTATTATTATGCGACGTAAGATTTCAAAGAAACTCATCGTTGTGTGTTGGGTAGGCCATCGAACATAGCATCCCCTATAAAATAATATTGATTTTTTATTCAAAAATATTAATAAATATGAAAAATGTCATATTCTTTATTTACCTGGGATGTTACATCCTTCCACATTTTTGGAAATTGTGTCCTCCAAATTTTAAAATTGGACTTAGAAACTTTATTGAAAGCCCCACATCAGAAAAGGAGTCAATTAAACTGTCACTTTAAAAAAAAGAAATAGAAGTACAAAGGTCACCCAAGTTAACCCATACTAGGATTCCATGTAAGAAAACATGGATATGGAAGAAAAAAGCGTCATGTTCTGATGGAGAGTGATATAAAACATGTTTAGAGGAAAGTTAACCACTATAAAATCACAAACTTGTGATTGGTAAAACAGTATTTGATTCCCCAGTAGGAAAAGTTAATAGACAATGTTTTTGTTTTAAGTTACTTTTCATTGAGGAATTTATTTATGAGCTTAACTAAATCATAAGTAAACATACTTACTTGTCGTGTAGACTTTCATCTCTTACTATATTTATTACAAAAACTCATATTTTCTCCAAAATATGAGTATTTAGGATGACTTGTTCACATTAAGTGTGTTATAATCAACTTCTTGAGAGTCACCTAATCCAAAAAAGATTAACTATATACTTCCAATTTCTTTAGACCATAACTAAAACCAAAGTTATTAGTACAAGGTCAGATAATCCCCCAAAAGGATAATCCTTTACAAAATGAAAAGCTACTCTTAATCTTCAAAATGTTTCCAAAAAAACCAAAAGTTCAACAAAGACCATTCAATAAACTATTGTCCATAAAATTCTTCAAAAGTAATCCAAACTATGATTGAAACCCAAATCTATGAAGGATTTAATCACATAGTCTTACAAGATAAATCTTAACATTTATCTCCAAATAACATCAGTTACTTTTGAAGTATCATATTGAAAATTAATTAACCTAACCACATATCCTCCATGATAGGTTAATCATTTCCATAGATAACCCAAAATCAACTTATTCCTGATTCATAAGATCATATAACTAAAATTAATTAGTCATACTAACTAGGGACTTCATGTAGTGCGGTTGTAGGCGATAAATCCCAGTCTCACTTTGGTTGTGGGTTTGATTACCACAGCTTCGTCTGACGTGACATGTCGTCACACAGTCTGCGTGTTGTCCTTTTTCCAAAACTATATAATTCTTAAAACATTCCCCAAAAAGGGATAAATTCTTCAAAAATAACCATAACATAATTTAACCTGAAGTTTATCTCATGACTCTCAATTTCCATCATAACATATAGTAACCCATAATTACCTCAAAATTAAGGAACATATAAACCCTAATGGTTACATTTATAATAATTACGTGGACTTCCACATCGATTTGGTTCTATAGAACATGATGCATTAGAGAACTCACCAAGGTTCAAGTGGTTAATCATGACTCCTCATTGTTGGTTTAGAATAACCACAAGATTTCTCATTTAATCCCCCATTTCATCTAGTCTCTTAATCATAGAACCACCATAGTTTCATTCAAACCCATTGTCACATTGGTTCCTGCTAGATCCATCCATTTACTAAACCAAAAAGGTCAGTGTGAGTATATCAACAAAATCATCATGTACTAATGGGGAAGATAAACCGAAAGATTTACTTATCCAAGTTATCTCAAACTCATTCCAACTTTCAAAAATTAACAATGACTCCATCAAATATACTAACCATTGTGGTCATACACAACTTTTCACTTATGCTTAAACAACACTCTAACCTCTAAAGTTATCTAAACAAACCTTTGATACCAACTATAAGGACCCGACCTTAAAACATTACATAATATTGAATTAAATGAATAATTCACATTGAGGATCTTTTTAGGTTTAGAGTATTAGAGAATTATGACATAACTATTACATCTCAAAAGATTTTGAAGTATACAATTCTACTCAGTTTCCAATTATTTCATAAAATAAAAACTCTAAAAAAAGAAACATGACTAATTCCATGTTTTAGAAATCATTTCTTACCTTGATCCCATCCTTGACCCTATTCATCTATTAGTCCTGTGGAAAATATTTCAAAAACTTGGGATGAGCATAAAAAACTCTGTATGAGATACACAAAGAAGGAAAACTGTTAGTTTTTCAAAACAACAAGTAAACCTTGAATACTTTCTCATTTGTTATACTTTTCACCTTTACAAAGTATTAAATAATATTCACTAAATAAAAGATCATAAATTTCCAATTTTCAACCAAAATATTACCATAAAACCCATTTAAAGGAAACATAACATATAAAGGTAACTTGGTACATAAACATACTTAAATGGAATAACCATATGGTCAACTCACACACATATCACTAAATGGAATAGCCATACAGCCGACTTCTATACCCAATTCATTGGAGGTTATAATGTAACCACCCATCCTGGTATTCACGGCATCACCCGTCATTTGGTTTATCACGTAACCACCCATTAAATGTCCAAGTACCATTATAAATTCATAACACATAAAACAATTTTAGGAAAGAAAACATTTCCGCATTTTAATCAAAATATATCACTTAAATATATTGACATAAAAAATCCATTATCAAAAAAAATTTCAATACCAAAATACATAAAAGATTATATTGTATTTATTTTATTTTAAAAACATCACGGCTTGTTGAGGAAGCCAAAGATCAAATAATACTCGCGATGGCGGAAAAGTCGTTTTCACTGTGTACATTAAAAGAAACATTACTTTTTGTCATTTAGTAAAATGCTTTGTAGAAAAAGATTCCATTTTTATAAAAGTAAAATTAAAAGGGGTTTATACACCATATAAGATAAAGTTTGTGTATAAAAGAAACTATTCCTCAATGAAAGGAGATTGAGAAGAAGTCCCTTACAAAGACGATATCCTTAGATTAAGGATAAATCAATTAAATAATTATGTGTGAAAAATATAAATACACCAAAAATATGTGGATATTAAGTGTAAAAAATCATATTTTATCCACACATATTCATATCATGACATAATAAAGAAGTAGGGGTTTAACCCAAAGAATTGAAATTTTGTGAAGAAGTTCCCTTACAAAAATTGGACAGCCTAACAGCGTAACTTTAAAATTTAGAAAATGAGTTGATGAGAGATAAAAATTATATATCATCACTTGGTCATAGAATTTAAATCAATAAGGATATATAAGAACATATCCAAACATAAGAAGATGTAAACTAAAATAAATAACAAAAAGAAGCCTTTTAAAAAAGAGGAGGGTGAAAGGTCCCCATACCGATTTGGGAAACTTTCGAAACGTACACCCCGTGAAAGAAGGACCGTACAATGTTGATGTAAATAACCATAAATGAAATTATATTACAGAAATTTTAGAATAATTTGCATGACATACACCACTCAAAGGAGATAGAGATAAATATAGCATGAATCTCACGGGAATAAAAAGTGAGATAAAAACCCCTTACCTCGTTGTAGTAAATCGAGTCGTATGACCAAAGGATAATAAGAACCTAATGAATCATAGAATACCATGAATATAAATATAATAATGATAATATATATAAAATGGTAGCATACAATACACCACATGTAATAAATAAGTGGCGAAAAATGGAAATCTCACGAAATTAAAAGTGAGATAAGAAATCCCCTTACGAAAATTCGACAGCCTAACGATGCCACTTAAAACAACAAAAAATGGATTGATGAGATCAAATAGGATAACTCATCATATTAACATAAAAATTACAGTAAGATTAATATAAAATAACGTCCCCCAACATAAGAAATAGAAGCTTAAAAGAAGTTCCATAAAAGAGGGTACTTAAAAATAAAGAGAGAGGTAGGATCCCTTACCTCAAGTCTGACTTGTCTTTTTCGTTTCTTTGTATTCCTGAATAATAAAATTTGGTCAATTTATAATTTATTAAGGGCCTAATTTAAAGTTTATTATTCAATTCATATTATAATTTTATAATAATTAGTTAAATATGTGAGTTCATATCAGACGTTTTTGTCGATGTTCGGTACATGAGTCAAAAATGAACTTGTTTGAAAAGAATTGTCCATGTTGTTATAATTAAATCATCTCAAGAATGGTATTAATGATTTAAATATTATATATATCTATTATAAGTTCATTTTATACTATTACATAACATTTGGAGATAAAAATGAAATGCACCGTTCATGGAGAGGGTAGGCCGTACGTACGCATGAACGCTACTTTCATTTCTTTGTCATATTAATGGAATTAAAACTAAATGAGGGATATATATATTATAATTATAGTATAATATATATCTTATATAGGTCACATAAGTTCATTAATTTAATCCTTTATACATTCCATGTATTGGATGAACGAGTCACATCACTTGAGGGGGCGATAGTCCACACTTCCTCATATGAAATTATCGCATTTGCACAACATGAAAAGCATAAAGGTATGTTTTAAATGTAAAATACAGAAGAATTTGGAAAACATAAATACCATATATATCATATATAAAATATAGTGACATCATAATGGACACCAGGAGAGGTGGTAGGAAATAATTGAACAATCATCATTTCGTGGGGTAATAGTTTACCATCCACAGAAACTGTATGTTCTTCACCCATTAGATGGAGGTGTGTGTAAGTGTAGCTTGAATAATTCTCATAAAAACATCCTAGAATATTTAAGATACTGGTGTTGTTACAAATTAAATTAATAAAAATATTTTAGGGGGTTGGATAAGAAAAATAAAACAAAAGGACATAAGAGAAGACATTACCTTTAAATTGGGTAACTCCCCTTGGTTTGAACCAAAGGGGTTTCCTGAAGAGCTTTCTGCCTAAGGTAAGGATTCTAGGATTAATAGAGGTATGTGGAGAGATAATATGAGCAGGGTTTTGGAATATCCAAGTGCTTTAGAGGTGCGTGTAAGGTGGTAGAGATAGGGACCTTTTATAAGAGGAGGGAGGGGCACTCTTGGAAGGTCATGAAATGTTACTTTATTTTGAAATTATTTTCAGATTTTAAAGGCCAAAAAATGATATATTTCGTGGATAAGGTGATAAGGTTTCTAAATCCACCCATAAAATATGGTTTTGACAAGTGAAAGTTTTATATTTTACCTTATTGTTTAATTTTATTTAAATTGTTTATTAATGAGGTAATCACTACATCATCATGGTGTCTTAAATAAATTTATTTATTTAATGTCTAGAAATTATAAAACAAATACCATGATGTAGGAAATATTTTTATCTTTTAAATGAATATTTATAGTAAAAGAGATAATTTATATAAACAAAACTAAAATTGTTTTACTTATGTGATTCATACTTTGGTTATATTTTCCTTTCTTTAAAAAAAATATAATAAAGGTTCACTATCACACTAAAGTGATTACATGGGGTCCCAAAGTTGGTAAAAGGAATACCAAGGTCGGTCATGACAGCACCAATAGAATTAGGACACATTTTGGGGTCATTTCATATTTTTATGATATTATTTTATAACCCATAACTACCTGATTACGAATTAATCATGATAATTAAAGATAATTATCGTCTTTACTATTCATAATGTCCAAAAACAAAAGACTGATAATTAAATAATTTGGACTTTATGATTCCAAATATGGAATCCATTTTCCGAAATTAAAAACATATAAGTTTCATTAATTAAGTTTATAATTAATTTCCGCTGTCAAAACAAATAGCATGTTTTTAAGAAACAATATCTATCAAAAGATTGACACTTGTTTATGTCCAATTTCATATTGAAATTAATTACAATGACCACCATTGGATTAAATGGTAAAAATATATTTTAACTAGACTTAAAACCCAATTATGAAGATAATATAACCATATAAATAAATTAGATTAAAAGGAGGTTTTGAATTAAAATACAACATTTCTAATATTCATTAAAAAATGAACTTAATCGGAAAAATAACAAAAATTTACACAAAGTAAATTTTCATTTCGTGATTATAAAGAAGGATTTTATTTTGTCAAATGTAACATATAAAATTGTCAAAAAGTATATTTAAAAAGGGTTCTCCGTCAAAAGGCGGTTAATCGACCTTTTAAAGAATATTAGAATATTTATTCTTAATATTTGATTCATTCGCATTTTAAGCCTCCAACATTTATTAGATAAATGTAAAAATATTTTAAAAACATATATTATCATTTTTTAGTCAATTCTTTTCATTCCTGACATTATAATGGATGTGCATTTACTACCATTTAAAATAATATTATTATATATTTAGTGTGCAATGTAAGATTCACTAGGGTAGAAAACGTTTTTACCGTCACCATTTTTTACGTCGGTTATATATTACAGATGTGAAAATCTATGATACATGGTTTTTTACGTCAGTTATAAAATAACCGATGCAAAAAATATGTATTGTAAATTTTTTACATCAGTTATTTTAATAACCAATGTAAAAAATCCCACGCATTCATTTTTTACGTCGGTTATAAAAAAACCGACGTAAAAAACGAAAGATGCCACCTTTTTTTACGTCGGTTGTTTAATAACCGATGTAAAAAATGCCAAATCTGAGGACTTTTTGACATCGTTTATAACATAACAGACGTAAAATATTCGTAGATAACTCTTTTTTATGTCGGTTATTAAATAAAAGACGTAAAAAAAAGGACGCATCTGAGGCCTTTTTGACGTCGGTTATTAAATAACCGATGTAAAAACCCAAACCACCGAATTTTTCACGTCGGTTATAGTATAACTGACGTAAATAACCAACAACTAGTAGTTTTTACGTCGGTTATAAAATATCCCATGTAAAAACTGTGGTTTATGATTTGTTTTTGATGTCGGTTATATAATAACTGACGTAAAAAAGCAACACACGACTTTTTTTACGTCAGTTTTACAATAACCGACGTAAAAGCTGCTTTATCTGATACATTTATAACATCGGTTATTATAATAAACAACGTTTTAAATGTAATAAAAATAGTTTATAACATCGGTTATTAAATAACCGACGTTATAAAACATTTAAAAAAATAACATGCCCCGTGGATTGTAATTGCTGATTTTTCGATCGACAGACCGGCGACTCGTCACTCTCGCTCAGAAAACCCTAATCCACTCTTCAATTTCATTTCATTAAAATTTTTTTTCCATCATTGTTTATCAAATTTACTCTCCTCAGATCTATCATCTCCACTCTCAACACCTAGTTAAGCCTCCCTCGATTTTATTTCATTCGTTTTTTTCCCAGATAGTCTATATTCACGTTTTGCAATTTTTTTTGTTTAAACTAGGTAAGATTATTCTATTTCAAACCCTCTTACCTCGTTTTTCCATAATCATCTTATTTATTATAACCATATCTATTAGATCGACTCGCAATATTCACGTAAGCCTCACATACTTCTATTTTGTTTGTTTTTGTTTCTAGGATGCCCGATATTGATGGTAATTTTTGTTGTCATTGACAACTAATGATCTCATTCACCAATATTACTGCAATTTATATGTAAATAATTTTTATACACCCATTCTGTGTACCAGTTTGATTTATTTTATAAGTATATATGGTTTTTTATGGTGGAATGTTTGTTTTGGATCCTTGGTTGTTTCTATTTTGGGAATCATTATTTGTAGTTCCATAATCTATTTACGTAGCTTATTTTCGTGGACTATTATAAATCTTCATATGCTATTAAAACCTGATTCATTGCACAATAGAGAATTTTAGACTAGTAGAAGATACAGTTCATGGTTCTAATTTTTAATAATGGAATGATACCAAAACTACTAGCTTGAGGTTAGAATCCATAGATATGCCAATACTAGTAGCTTGAGGTTAAAATCCGATGGTTTTGGGGGGTTTTCAAGAGGGTTGGTGGTTGTCCAGGGGGTTGGGGTCTGTCTAGAGGGTTGGGGGCTATCCAGGGTGTCCATGGAGGTGGGGGGGGGGGGAGTCCGGGGTTGTGTGTGTGCGCGTGTGTGTGTGTGGGGGGGGGGGGGTCTAAGGGGTGGGGAGTGTCGAAGGGGGTGGGGGGCTGTTCAAGGGGGTGGGTGTGGGGGGGGGCTTTTTAAGTGGTGGGGGCCTATCCAGAGGGTTTGGGGGGTTGTCTAGGGGGTGGGGCTATCCAGAGGGTTGGGGGGTGTCCAGGGGGGTAGGGGGTGGGGGGTGGTGTCCAGGAGGGGTGGGGGGTGGTGCTGTATAGAGGGGTGGGGGCTGTCCAGGGGATGGGGGGGCTGTCCAGAGGGGTGGGGGCTATCCAAGGGGTGGTGGTGTCTAGGGGGTGTCCAAGGGGGTGGGGGGGTGTTCAGAGGGTTCGGGGGGCTGTCTAGAGGGTTGGGGGTGTCCAGGGTGTCCATAGAGGTGGGGGGGGGGGTAGTCCCGTGGTGTGTTGGGGGGGGGTCCAAGTGGGGCTAACCCCATTGTTCCGTGATTATTGGATTTACATTGTGATTTTCTCCATTTGAGTTTTTTATTTTAAATTTGATTTAATTCTAAGGTTTACTCCATTTTCTCCATTTTTCTATCAACCATTAGAGGCACCATGGTTTTCTTTGATTCAATGGAATTTAAAACTGTTATATCTAACTAAATTTTCTTTTTAAAATCATATTCAAGAATATTTTTTTAAATACTTATATATATTTTTTACATTTCAAAATTTTTTTACATTCAAATTATGATTTTTTTCATATAAACATATATTTTTCAAATCATAAAAAGATGTATACTTTTTATTTTTGTTATAGGTAATAATGAGTCGAAATTAGATTACGGCACATCGAATGAGCAATGAATATGATAATAGTGTTGATGCCTTTTTGGAATTTACTAAACTAAATGTACCAAGTAGTGACATTTTTTTTCTGTCCATGCCTGAAATTCTTGAATATGAAGAAGTTGAAAAGTAGAGAGATAAAAGATCATCAAATTTGTCATGGTTTTAATCTGAGTTACTAACCTTGGATTTAGCATGGTGAAACTAGACAAAATTTCACTGAGGATGATGATTCACAAGTTGGTAACTCTGATGGAATTAATGAATGATTCGTGATATTACAGCAGAACAAATAGATATAGAACCAACAGTTTCACATCTATATGGTGATGCTGAAAAATCATTATATCCTAGTTATACAGATTTTATGGTTTTTTCGGTGGTGTTAAGATTGATTAAACTGAAAGAGAAACATGGATAGAGTGACAGAAGTATTACAGAGCTGCTACAATTGATGAAATACATTCTTCCAAAAGATAACGATCTTCCAGATTTACATTAAAGGCCAAGAAAATATTATGCCTGATGGGATTGGGATACGAGAAAATGCATGCCTGTATGAATGAATGTATTATATATAGGAAGTAATATGAATTTCTGTCATAGTGTCCTAAATGTGGGACATCACGGTATAAGGTGAAAGAAAAATCACAGGCTGATGTAGAGATTACAAAGATCCCTTCAATGGTATTTTGGCATCTTCCTATAATTCATCATTTCAAATGTTCATTTTCTAATTCACATGACTCAAAAATGTTAAGATGGAATGCAGATGAGCGGTTATGTGATGGAAAAATACGTCACCCAACTGATTTTCCACAATGGAAGAAACTTTATGAGCAGTATTCTACATTTGGAAATGAAATTAAAAATCTCAGACTAGGGTTGTGAACAAATGGAATGAATACATACCGAACCCTTAGTAGTACACATAGTTCCTGGCCTATTTTATTGGTAATTTACAACCTCTCTCCTAAAGTTTGTACAAAGAAGAAATATGTCATGTTGAGTATAATGATCTCTGGTCCGAAGCAACCCGACATTGATATTGATGTTTACTTGTCCCTGTTGATTGATGATTTGAAACTTTTATGGGATGAAGGTATTAGGGTGTATGATTATTATAAAATGGAATATTTTCAACTACATGTAGTGATTTTGTTCACTATAAATGACTTCCCAGCATATGGGAATTTGTCTGGATATAGTGTTAATGTCCATAAAGCATGTCCAATTTGCGAACAAAATTTGTCATATTATCAATTGCATCATGGGAGGAAACCAGTGTACATGGGTCATCGAAAGTTTTTTCCTATGGATCACCCTTATCGAAGATTAAAAAATGATTTCAATGGCTCATAAGAATTTGATATTTCTCCAACACATTTATCCCCTAATCTGTATTTTGAGAGGGTGAAAAACCTTGATGTGACATTGGGAAAGACACAGAAATATGGTAATGATAGAAATATTTGGAAGAAAAGGTCAATATTTTTTGAGCTACCATATTGGAGATATCATGAAGTTAAAAATAATATTAATGTCTTGCATGTGGGGAAGAATATCTGTGATTTTTTGATTGGATCATTTTTAAATATTAAAGGAAAGACAAAATATGGGTTGAATGCAAGATTAGAATTACTATCAATGGGAATACATTTGGAATTAACTCCCACTCCTAAAGGTAGACGAACATTTCTTCCCACAGCTTTTCATACATTATCTAAGAGGGAGAAAATTAGATTTTGTCAGTGTCTTCATGATATCAAAGTGCCTCAAGTTTATTCTTCAAATGTAAAAAAAATTTATCCCTGAAGGACTTGAAGTTGATAGGTATGAAATCACATGATTGTCACGTCATGATGCAAAAAATTCTACCAGTTGAATTGCGTGGAATATTTCCCATCCGTGTCAGAAAGACTATAATGAAGTTGTGTTATTTTTTAAATTCAATTTGTAATAAGGCGATTGATGTGAATGCTTTGAACATTTTGGAAAAGGATGCAATTTTTATACTTTGTTAATTGGAAATGTATTTTCCACCAACTATTTTTGATATAATGGTGCATTTAATGATTCATCTGGTTCGAGAAATAAAGCTTTGTGGACCATTATATCTTGGTAGGATATATCCTTTTGAAAGGTATATGAAAATATTGAAGGGTTATTTTAAGAATCCATATCGACCTGAAGCCTCCATCATTGAAAAGTATATTTCTGAGGAGGTTGCAGAGTTTTGTACGAGCCACTTGGCTGCAGCGCAGCACATAGGTTTACCTCCATCTCACCATGAACGAGTTAATAATGAGGGAAAGGGGATTCGTGGCTTGAAAGTCAAATCATTGTCAGCTGAACAGATGAAGAAGTTAGAATCATAAATCTTGAATAGCATAGATGATGCTCAACTGTATATCACATTGCATATTAATGATTTGAAATGATGTCATCGAAAGAAGAAATAAATTTGTATTTTTAATGAGCACAACAAAACATTTTTTTCATGGTTTAAAAATACCTTGATTGGTAGATTAGATATATCAGAGACATTAAAATGGATAGTGGGTGGTCCATGTTTAAATGTGATAACATGGTCGGGTTATGACATTAATGACTCTACACTTCATCCGAAAGCTCAAGACAATAGAAGTAGAGTTCAGAATAGTTGTGTATTTGTATTTTCAGAAGCAATGCATTTTTCTAGAGTTGAGGAGAAAAACCCATTTCATACATCAAGTGAATATTATGGAGTGATTGAAGACATATGGGAGGTTGATTACTTTAAAATTAAAGTTCATGTTTTTAACTGTAAATGGTTTATCAGTAACAACAGTGTCAGACACGATAAATTTGGAATGACACTAGTTAATCTGAATAGATTGGAAGACACAACTGATTATTTTTTAATGGAAACACATGAAAAAAAATTTACTATGTAGTAGATCAATCAGATATGCAGTGGTCTGTTGTTTTACAAGGGAAAAAACAATATGTTGGTGAGGATTAACTTGATGAAGATGCTGATTTTTGTGAGATCCTTACTTCCATGGAAAGATTAACAGAACATAATGATGAGAATATTGAAGACATGGTTTTTTCCATAAGGAATGATCAAGAAGAAGGAATTTGGGAAAACAATCCATTTGTACATTCCTAAAGTTACAGGTAACATATGTTTATTTCTTGTTTACATTTATTTTTTTCATAAAATGTTAGATATTGTAAGTTTTTTCTTTATTAAAACATGTATTAAAACAAAATAAGTATAAGTTTTTGTTTGTTTTATGTTTGTTTAGTTTACTTTATCATGTTTAAAATTACTTGAATTATATATCTATTATTTTTGTTCAGTGACTATTACTTTACCATGTTTACCAGGTTTACTAGGATTACCATGTTTACAATGTTTACCATCTTGACCATCTTGACCATCTTTACTATTGTTTAAAATGATTACCATATTTACAATGTTTACTATTAAGTAACTTAGTACAATTTTCAATTTTCCGATTACAGTAGTATTAAAATATATGAATATTTATATTTTTGAACTAATGCTTGTTTTTATGATTTAAAGGATAATGACAGATCATTCAGTTGATCAACCACATGATTCTGGAGATGAGCATATTGGTCATACCTCTGGAGAGGAACATTCACATGCTCCTCTTGATGTTCCCCAATATTCCTCATGTGCTCCTATTATGACAAAGAGATCAAGAGTTGGTAAACGTGGGTGAACACATTTACCAAAATTAGCACTTTCCCATATGCAGGATCATAGGATACTCATTGAGTTTGATGATGATGATATTCCTAGAGGCCAAAATGCAAAATATTTAAAGAGTTTTGTATCAACTTAGGCTAAGATAAAAATAAGAATTTTGTTTGATGACTAAAGAAGTTTGGATAAATATATAATCTCTCAGTTGTGGGAGACGATTTTGGTATGATCTTTTGCTATTGTTTTACTATTCTTTAAATTTTTCTTGTATTTATATTATGTTTAACCGCTTATTCATCAGATGAATTTTGATATTACTAACACTAGAGGAGTCAGGATGAAATGCTTATCGATGGCTGCCAGGAGATTGAGGGATTTCAAATCAACCCTCTCATCTGATTTCATTTTTGGTTATAGGAGTCAAGACAATCCATGCCGTATATATCCCTTTATAGATGAAGGCACATGGATACAGTTTGTTGAAAGTAGAAGAAAAGAGTCATTTTTGGTAAGGGAAATGTAAAATTTTATAATCTTTCTTATATAAATGGTTTTATTAATGTTTTGTTAATGATTTCTTATTATTAATTTACATAAAACAAGGAAAGATCATCAAGAGATTCAATCTAAAAATTTATACCCTCATAGTTTATCTCGGTGTGGGTATGCATTTTTAGAAGAAAAAATGATGGCGGAAAAATTTCAAAAACTAACAGCTGAGACTTCTAGCTCTGGAGAGGTGGCCCCTCTATCCCCTCTATCTAGATATGAAAAATGGAAGAGAGCTTGGATGGGAAAAAAGGGAAATATCTTTCAAAGGAATCAAGAATCGTACCTGAGAGGATGATAAGATATCTCTTTTATTTATTTAAGTTAACTATTTTCTTCATATAATTTCAATCATTATAGAAATGTTCAATTAATCAATACATGACTCACTTGAGGATCATAGCTCACATGGGGCATTTACAGTTACTGGGGGGAAAGATATTTTATCTGTAGCATTGGGAAAGCCCGAACATCCTGGTCGTGTAAGAGGATATCCAACAGGTTTATCGGTAAGAAAAGTGTCTCCACAGTCTTCAACTTCTAACGTTGAGTGTGTTTATAAAAAAATAGAATCCTTGGAGACTGAAGATAAAAATATTAATGCGACGATGGAGGAAAAGATTAGAGCGTCGGTACAGTCTATGTTTGCAGACATGCAAAGAAAATTTCAAACTGTATCTCCCACTCCTCCACTTCCCCCTATAGACCCCATTATTTATCCTCCACCTCTGCTAGTAGCTCCCGCTCCCCCACCTCAGCCTACAGACCCCATTTTTTATCCTACTCTTCCACCGCAGCTTCCTACTTATTGCGAGTTGTATGTTGATGATCCTCAACATAATATAGTTGCATATGGGTTGGTATATTGTAGAGGAGATACAGTTCATCATCAACAATTAGAGGTAGAGAATCAAAGGTTTGCTGTACAGGATATTATATATAGATCAGATCGAGTACCATTACCTACAGATGAGGTGATGACAGTTGGACATAGTACCAACCATTTTTTAATTTGGCCATCCAGACTTCTTCAAATCATTACCATAGAGGTATGAATGTTATATGTTTTATTTTTTATTAAAGATGTTTTCTCATTAGAAAACTAATATATTTTTCTATTTATTTTTACAGGAATACATCAAAGGTAAATAAATACTATATAGAAAACAACAAAGACAAATGGCTATGACATCATATACAAATTCTAGTAGTCTTGACAGATTTTCAAGATATTCAAATTTGTTGGTGGGTCATTATGAGTTTCCAATGGAAGCACATGTTTTTGGACATGTAATAACTACGGGGATTATGAAAACGAATATCATGGATCTTGTTTCTAGAGATAATTTGGGCATCAACATGTTGAAAACTTTTTCCATGTAAGTCTTAACACCTTTTCCCTAAGTTATATTTATAAAAAATGTATACTTATGTCTGTTTTGTATTATGTATCTTTATAACATTTGTGAGAGGAATGAGGTGACAGATGTATATGGATTCATGGACCCGCAATTGATTTCCCCTGAAGCATGTGCATTAGATGAGGAACAAAGAATGCTTTATATTGCTGAAAGACTTGAACATAAAATAGTCACACAATGTTGGATGATGCATTTTTGTGAGAGGTATGAAACACATATCTCTAAAAGATTACATTATCTTTTAACATAAACAACCACTAACCTTAAATTTTCTTTTATCAGTGATCATTGGATGTTAGGTGTTTTTTTCCCAAGAGAGAAAATACTTTATTTGATATGCTCTGTCCATGATGTTGTGCAGGAAAGTTTTATGAATATATTGGAAAGGTAAGTTTAAATTTCTCAATAGTTTTATATATTATAATGAATTTTAAATTTACCCCATTCGTATTATTTTCTATCAGGGAATGGGTCTACTTTCGAAAAAACACAAAGAAAAGGAATGCAATGATCAAATATGTACATGCAAAGGTAAATATCCATTTATAATTTGTACTTCCTAATTTATTACATAAAAATAATATATTGAATTTACACTCATTAAAACAGAATTTTCATGAACAACAAGGATTCATCGAATGCAAATATTATATGTTAAGATTTATGTATGAAATAATAACAACTGGGACAATTGTGAACTTTGACCTAGTAAGATTTGATTTTAATTTTTTCCATAACATTTCAATTTGATTTATTCATTATACATGTTAACTACTATCCTTTTCATTTGTACAAATTTGATGACCCTCAACCTTATACTGCTCAAGACATCAAACACTTACAATTGGGTGGTAAAATTATTTTACAGGTTTGATTGAATTTTAGTTGTTTGTAGTGTAAAATGTAATTTTGAATATTGTCATTGTAATTGTGTATTTAGTAGTCATTTAGGATGGATTTAGTTTTTTTTGAAGTTTACAACATGAGTTTTGGGTGTTATATATGTGAATGTTTAATTTTTCTCTACTTCTTGTTTTGGTCTTCTTATGATGGTTTTTCTGGTATAGATTCGGGTCTGGGGGAGAGGGGTTCCAAGGGTGTGGGGCGTGTTCAGCGGGGTGGGGTGTGTCCAGGGGTGTGGTAGGGGCTATCCAGTGGGGTGATATGGGGTGGGAGGGATGTTTAGGGGTGTGGGAGTGTTGTCCAGGGTGTGGGGGGTATACATGAGGGTGGGGGTTGTCCCGGGGTGTTTAGGGCTGTCCAGGGGGTCGGGGTGTAGTCCAGGGGTGTGTTGGGGGATGTTCAGGGGGTGGTGGGGGCCGTCCAGTGGGGTAAGTTATAAATTTTATCAATGTAAATGCTGAATTTTGATTTTGTTCTTGTTTTGGTCTACTTCTGTTTTTGTGGTACGAATTCTTGATTTGGTTTCTGGTTATTTCTGGGGAGAGGCAGAGGACTGCGTTACATTTTAAAAAAAATTGGTCTTTCATGTCGGTTATTTTATAACTGACATGATAAAGGAATGGGGAAGGGTTTATCATGTCAGTTATTTGAATAACCAACATGATAAACACCTGTAGAATGGTTTATCACGTTGGTCATTCCATAACTGACATGATTAGAGGCCTGGGAAATGGTTTATCACATCGGTTGTATAATAAAGGACGTGATAAAGCTGCCCCCCGGTTTATCACATCGGTTATTATATAATCGACATGATAAACACCCCCGCACTGTTTTATCATGTCGGTTATCTAATAACCAACGTGATAACCCCCCCCCCCCACCCTGGTTTTTTGACATCGGTTAACAAATAACTGACGTTATAAACACCACGATGTTATGTTTTTTACGTCGGTTTTTAAATAACCTACGTAAAAACAATATTTATAACATCGTCTATATTAACGTCAGCTAAAAACCGACGTAAAAAATGAAAAATAACCAACATAAAACACGTTTTCCGCATTAGTGATTTCAAAGAAACTCATTTTTGTGCGTTGGGTACGCCATCGAACATAACATCCCCTTTAATGTAATATTAATATTTTATTCATAAATATTAATAAATATGAAAAATGTCATATTATTTATTTAACTGGGATATTAAATTAGACCATAAAAATTTTTTCCCACACTAAGGTTCAACTAGATTAGGCATTTTAATTCCTAGAAGAGGTCAGAAATGAAAAATATTCATATAATGTGGCCTCCTAACAGGTTATTCATATATTTATATGGGATTACAAGGATAAAAGATAAAATTTAGTCCTAAATAAAAAGGTTTTTTTGAAACTAACTTTTAAAATCAAATAATTTCCTCAATAATATCAATAAATATACCTCAAAGCTATCTAGTGTTGATATAAATTTAAAAAATATAAGTTTAGAATGGATTATTTGGTTCACTCAAGAATATAGGTAAATTAGGTTAATATATATTAAAATGGTTTATTATTCTCTAAAGAATTTTATTTCAAAATTTTAACATTTATTTATTAAATGAGACTCAAAAGTTTTAAATTTTATTATGAAATTCAAAAAAATTTCAATCTAAAAAAAATTAAATTTACTTTTTGTTGAAATTTTGTTTCATGGGTCAAATAAGTTCACTCATTGACATGGGTTATGAAAATTAAAAAGGTATGATTCTTCAACACCAAATTTTTAAAAAATACAAAAAAATTAAAAAATAAACACTCAAAATGAAATAAAAATAAAGTAAATTTAAAGAAAACAAAAAATATAATTTTAAAAATTAAAAATATATATTCTAACAATAGATATTTATACCCCCAAAATTATTTTGTGGAATGTTACCATTATAGAAAGAGTTATATGAGAAGTGAAAATAATTAATCATGGACATAAAATAAACAAGTGGATATGGAATACACAATGTTATTTTTTCTCAGTTGAAGTAGCTTTAAGCAAGCCTTGTAATAATTGTCACTGGGAAAAGTAAATTTAAAACAAGAAAGAAAACATCAATTTTTTTTCAAAAAAATAAATAAAAATAAATAAAATATAGTAAAATAAGATTATTTGGAACACCTAAGTGGGTTATTGCTGAATATTGTCCACAACTAGAAAATTGTAATGTTTCGTCCTTAGTATATCGGTGTGTGTGGTTTCTTGCTAATGAACCACCAAATGTTCTTTGATAAATAATATAAGGGCGATTCAAACTTATTCTATATTTAAAATGGGCTTCCAATGGTTACTAGAAATTGATTCTAGGATATGGTTTTAAAATTTAAATATGATATATTCTTTTGAAACGAATTATGGTTCCATTATCCCCATGAAAAGAAAACCTCAACTTGATCCGTTCCTCCATTTTTTGTTTATATTTAGTCTATAATTCTTCTTATTACATTAGGTATTTCATCATTGGTACTAAATATATAGTTATGTTATAAGAGGACTCAATTTTTAATTATATTTAATGAAATTAAAAATAATATTTTTGTCAAAAAATGTATCTCACTTTTAAAATAATGCTTCTAATTTTTCCTCCCCAATAAAACCATAGGGGAAGTCATCATTTTTTTGTGTGAGAAGTTTTAATTACACCCATTACTAAAATTCAGTTAACTCAAACTGTCTTTATCATTGTTTAATTTTTGGTAAATTGGTCTAATATTCATCTCCAAAATTAGGGGTTTAAAATGGAATTTCATTTTTAACATTTTTAGTCAAAAAAATTGCTAAAGACCCTTGGTTTTCTAGGCTCACATCAGTTTTTAAATCAATGATAATTTTATCTTCTTATAGAATGTAAATAGAAATTGATAAATCATCTCAAAAGTCCTCCCCATAATGTTATAAAATAGAAAAATTTTCTAGGATACAATTTCCTTTTTCTTAAGATTATTTTCGTGTTGATAATTATTTTAATTGCATTTAAGAGGTGGTAAGAATTTTAATTTTTTACTTACATATTGTATCATTATTGTATTTTTGTGGAATGTAATTTAAAAAATTATTCCTTATCAGATTATTCAAATTATTAATTAGAAATTGAGGCATAAGAGTTTTCACTATAAAAATTTATTTTTTTATTGTTCGAAACTAGATGTTAAAATCTCAGTGATTAAAAAAATAAAAAAAACAATATAGAACCTCTCTAGAAACAATTATAATTGATAATGAGTTTTTTTTTTCAAAAATGATTATCAATAATTTTCCTGTTAGAATTAAGATACTATGGGAACCAGTGTTTTATATCAAGGAGGTTGCTGGAAAAGTTTAGAAATCCATTTTTTTGTTAAATGTTAAAAAAATTAATTATTTAGAAAATAAAAAAAATGTTAAATAGAATTTAATACAGGTTAGAAATGAAAAGTTTATGTTACAAACTGGTCACATTGAAATGATATGAGAAACCAAAATTGAGAGATTAATAGTTGACATGTTTTTACATTCATACATTCCCTTTTTCATTATCAAGAAATATTGTCCAATTTAATTATGGAACATATATTTTAAGACCCAAAATTATATACATAATTTTTAAACACCAAATTTAGTCCTCAAATCTTGGTTTTTATCCCATTGTGAAAGTGATTTGATTACCCAATAATTAAGGAAAACCAACACTAATTGAACACACTGTTTTGATGAGTGATACCTCACCCAAAAAAATTAAATAGTAATAAGAATTAAATTAATTATATATGCTAAAAAATAAAAAATAGTTTATAATACAATTTATTCATGAAAGAAAAACACATTTTTATTTCCTGAAAACATATTCTAAAATATTTCCAGAAGAGTTTAAAATGATGTATCAAAAAGTAAGTTGCGTAATATCGTCACTTATCTATTACCACTACCAATTTGAATTTAGAAATTTAAGGTTATATTACTCCATTTTAAGCCCACTATCCTCTATCATTATTGTATTGTATATCCAAAAACTTTAAATAAATCTTGAAAAATAGGATCAATCACTTATATATAAAGTATATTTGGGGTAAATTTTCCCTCAAATTGTTTCTTTTGAATATGATTTAACTTTACCATGATTATATGGCTGAATATTAGAAGGTATTAAGATATTATTATTTTCCAAATTCCCCTTTCATTTATTCCTAAAAGAATTTAGGCCCACTGGATAGATGGATACGAAAATATGTTTTAATTATTAAGGAAGTATTATTCTGGAAGAACAAAGTTTCTAATTTCCTACACTTATACACATCCTTATTCTATATTAATGATAAAATATTTAAATTATATTAAATATAAACATGATCTACTAAGATATATTTAATTTTATGGTGGATTCATCTCATTTGGTTTTGTGTAGCATGAGTTTTGCCTCATTTATTTATGGTGGGTCAATTCTTTCATCCCAAGAGTATTCAAATTTGAAATAATTATTTGGGCATCATGTGGAATGATTCAACGCGGGGATGAATTTAAATAAATGAAGCCCAAATCCATGAAATCCTATAAGTAAATTTTTTTTTATTTCCACATCATTATAAAAATCTATGTGAGAAATATTAAAATAAAAAAAATAACTAAAGATCCTGAATTAAGTATTTTTCATAAAAATAACAAAAATTAAGAAAAAATATAAATATGACATAATTTCAATCAAAAATTCAAAATAGTGAGGTTTTATTCCTTGAAATAAATAAAAACGGTAATAAAAAGTTCATCTTTATGATAAATTAAGAAACCCACACCGTGGACACCCAATTTTTTCCTTGGTGGAGTTGAGATAAAAAATCATCAGATATAGAAAGAACTAAAAAATTAATTATTAAAGATATAAATTTATGTATTTATGAGCCAATTAATTGAATAGGGAGACTATGATGGATGTTTCACATAATAATGTCATGGTTTTTATGGTATTGATAAAATTTATTGATTTATATCTTAGTACAATTTGGAAATCTTGTATATCATTTTAGGAGATATATTATTACTATCTTGGATGTCATTGACTATCCTAAAATCTATATAGGATATAAATAAAATAATTGTAAATTTTAGCCTATATTTTCAACAATTAATAATTCAGATGATTAAATATGGCTTGTAAAACATGAAAATTGTGAAGCATATACAAATAGAGATATAGAATTAAATAATTCATTATGATAACCTATAGAGGAAGAGACCACCAAATTTCATTTTTCAAAATTTAATGTCTAAAAATTACATGGATAGAAACGAATTGTTTATAATAAGATATATTTGAAGAGAAACACTGCTCATGTTTTGGTATAGTTGTAATTAGTGGTAATTTAAATGTAATAAAATATAATATAATTATTTATGAAATAAAATTATGAAAATAGTGTGTGGAGTGATAAGAGAAGGTAATATCCCTAGTATATGGTTATTAACCATTCCAAAACCTTTTAATCATAAAATTTGAGTTTCGAGATATTATGTACATTTATAAATCACTATTTGTATGATCCTTGGATATAGCCCATTAGGTAAACCAAGTGAAAAATTTTTATCCATGGGCTTTAAATCTATTTGCATGGTTTATTTTATATTTTAATATGCATGAAATATTTTTATGTCCTTCAATTAAGAGATTAATATCAAATTGTAAGAATTTATTGAGAAAATTCACACCCTAATTGAACTCATCCAAGATTTTTTGGGAGTATGGTTATAATAAGAACATAACTTCTTTGATGGAAAATATCTTTTGATGGTGTAATACTCAGTTAAATAACCAAATATTCCTCATCATTCATATCAAAGACCTATGTCTCTCATAGAAGGAAAATTACAATCTATCCTTAGTGAAACTCTATGAACTGTGAGGACTACTATCCCATTAATAGTATAACTTTTTAGAACAATTCAAGTGTATTGTAGATATTTTAGAACAAAAATCTTTTCAGTTGGACACAATATATTGATCTACACACCCATTTTCTATTTTGTTATAAATATATTATAACTTTAATGAAATAAGGTTTCTAATGATTTAATTAAGATGGGGTAGTTTCCATTGTCTCCTTGATTTGGAACCAAGGTTAGACTAATGAGGTCTCTATATGGGTCTTTTAATACATGGGATTCACAAAAAATTTGACCTCTAGAAATGTACTTTTTCTATTCATAGAATATAATGATGCTGAATTATGTTAAAAAATTTATGCAACATGAAAAAGAATTTACCTCTAAATATTGGTAGTGCTTTAAAGTATTTATATGAAAGTTATAACACATTGGGTTTGAACATAGGATTTAACTTAAAGTGTTTTAATATGTATTACATCTCAAAAGAAGATCAATTATTGATTCTTTAGATTATAGGGGACTCATGTTGAAGATTATTGACGTCTCTTGAGTGATATGGAATGATATATTGATCCATTAATACAAATGGAAATATGTCCAGGGTTTTTTGAGGATGGTAAAAGCATTTCCTTGAAAATATTAACAAAATTTTAGTTCAAGATGAGGCACTCGATTAGAAGTTAGATGCACTTTTTGTGTCCAAACACTATAAAAATCATTATCTTTTGATATTCATGGAGTAACAAACTCTACTAATGATTATTGGGTCATATTAATGAATTTAGAACCATAATAATTCAATTATATGTGTTATAAGTTTCATAAAAATCAACTCACTAATTTCTATAATTAATAATAATGATAAATAAAACATCTGTATGGATATAATTAATAAATAGGTAGTTAAAAATTCATCTATAATTAAGAATCCACATGATAATGCAATATTTAACAAGGTAAAGGGATCCTTTAATATCTTTTTATCATACAGGTATAAATTAAAATCAATAATAACACCCATCTTAATGGGGTCAAAGAGTAAACACTATGTTAGAGAATATCTTGATTATAACATATCTCAATGTAATAAAAGGCTTTAAAGCTATAAAATATTCATAATAAATTAAGAGGTAATTTTTATAACATCTATCAGGTAAACTTTGTAATCAATTCATGAATAAATTACCTGATATTTCATTAAGTAACATGTAAAAGCACCCATTATAAGAGGATAAAGTAGAAATATTGAGAAGTTATAAATTTAAATCCCATAAGGGAATACATTACGAAGTGGTGAATTTACTTATTATTGGTTTATTTATTTTTATTATTTTTTATCTTATAAAATAAAATTATTCTTCATAATCTTATTTTACATACAATAATGAAACAATTAAAAAACACATGAATTTTACTTAGTTTTTCTCCATTATGGAGGATATGTACAAGGATAAATAACTAATCACTGTTATCATACCTAATTTCATATGATTGAAAATTTATTATAATTTGTTTTTAATGAAATCATTGTCCATCAAGAATGAATCCCTTAATAAAATATATACTTACTTCCATTATAATTGATATCTTGACAAGAATAAAAAATATCTCACCAAATGTATTAAGGTGAAACAGTGTACTCTATATGCTTGAGCCTTTGATATTAACTAACCCATGTGGGTTTTAATGACATAAACTATGTCTATAGTAGTAGCTAATAAAACCCAAAGTCTAAAAGATCATTGGATAGACAAATTAAATAAATACATATATAATATATATAAAATACATACCACACTACTAGTTTCTTTTTAACCCATGTGATTTATAGTGATTAATTTTTTCAACCAAAATACTCTTTCATTTAGAATTTATCCACCAAAATATGAATTATAATATATTTATAAGGACATTACTTTATTTTAAAATGTAATCTTGTTTCCTACATAACTAAGGAAGAAATAAGGAAGTAGAGATTTAAAAGGTGTAATGTGTGTCTCCAGATAAAGTAATGAACTTCATGTTATTTACCACATTAATGAATGAATTATACTTTTTGACATTTTACAATTCACAAATGTTTGGATAAAACTCTACAATATACTTTATATTTTATAATGTATAATTCATTTACATTAAGAAATCATTAAACTATTTTGATATTCAGAGTTTATGTTACATTTAAATATATACATTAACTAATGGTATATAAATTGAAGAATATGTTTAACCATGCGGAGGAAACATAAAAAAATAACCCAAGACAACCCTTTATATAACATATGAGGTTCATATTTTTGGTTGAATATGATTAAACTAGAAATGAGTTTACTGAGAGTTTTGGGTGTTTTTTGATTTTATATTCAAACAATAATTTTGTTGCTGTTGGATCTAATTGGAAATGGTTATATAAAATTTTCAATTCTTTATGTGTTAAATATAGGTTAGAGTGAAGGTTAAGAGATGTTGAAATGATTCATGGTACTGTAGAGTCCCCTAGGTACCTAGTAGAGGCCCATTAGGCACATAGTGAGGAGTAAAATATGGGGTTGTCTAAGGTGGAACATCATGTAATTAGTGGAGGGGTACCTAATACATGTTGGATGAAAATTATAATAATTTTTAATTTAAATATTATTTTAAAATATTTTAATATAAAAAATATCTTCCACCCTCATTTGTATCTTCCTAGAGTAGGGGGGACACACAGTATTCTTGCTCCTCCATCTCCCCCTGATCCTCCTAATATCCCCTTCATCACTTTTTAATTCATTAATCCATGTAAATTAGTGTCCTAATATTGGAAAGGATATAATTATTCTCTCATATTATTAATTTTTCCATTTCTGTATTTATTATTTCAACTCAAATCCCTAATATATATGGACATTCTTTTACTTTATTGATTTTAGGAATTTAAGGATAACCCATTTAGGGATTACAGATATGTTTACTCTTATTACTGCATGGTTCGTAGTCCCCTATATTTTCCATAAATTATTTTAATTTGTATTCTTGTGAGATACTGGGATTGGGTATTTGGGTGAATATGAATGATTATTTGACCAATATGGATTGAGGTTGTAAGGACTTGTGTTTTTCAGAAATGGAATTTATTTGAAAAAATTTGAATTTTCACATTCAGATGCTTGTAAGGTGTAAAATTATTCTTTTACCCTATAAGATGATATGGGATAATTTTATGGCCAATTTTTTGGTCTCAAAATATTTTTTTACCTAAGGAAGGAGTTTGGTGGAAATATGAGCCGTTCAAAATTTAGCAAAATAATTCATATTTAATATTAAATAAATTAAATATTAATTTATTCGTGTAGTTTCACTCAATAATATTTTTTTTGAGTCTTGGATTGAGATTATAACTCTATGATGAGTTTGGGATAAGGATTTGTTACTCAGAGGGTCATAATATCTTGTTGTGTGTCAAGGCTATCATGGGCCCCGTTTTATTTTTCTATTTCACTTCCTTTTAATTTTCTTTGTTTTATCTTTATTCTTTTATTATATTTTTTTACTTATGGATTCTCACACATTAATATGGGGATCCTCCATCACAAAACGAAGAGAGGAAATGAGAGAGGTAGAGAGATAGAATAATAGTGAGAGAGGGAGGTACCGTCACGGATTTTGGGATGCACTGATTCATTATGTAGTAACTGTCGATTGTTGAAATGGGAGAAGCTTCAGCGAATTTCCCCAAAATGTATACAATTTTTATATCTCACCATATATCCCTTTGTTTTAATTTTTTCTAGTTTTAAAGCCCAATTATCTTCCTTATGAAACATAGTGGTCTGATTAGTATCTTTTTTTAGAAAACAAGGGTTTTGGGGGGAATTGAGGGTTTTCCATTTGAGAAAACTCATCTACACGACGTGTGGTTTTGGGAACACACATTGTATGTTCTTCTAGTGTTGGGAACTTGACCTTTTTATATTACACACCATGTATGGGTTATAAATTCCATGAACAGGTAATTGTAATTTTAGTACAGTACCCAACTAGGTTTCATGTATAAGGGTCATATGCCATGTAAATTACATGGATAGACGCTGTGTGGCTTACACACCATGTAGTTGCCCATGACCAGACTGAATACATGGCCTATCTGTGTGAGGTACATGGTTAGGTACCCTATTTATGGTACACACCATGAACAAGGACAACACACCATGTACTTATTCATTTACACACCAAGTCTGGCTATAGTACACACCCAGGTGGGGCCTTTAGGGTACACTCCATGTACTAGGGAAAACACACCATGTAATCCTCCCTTACTACCCTTTTAGGGGTTTTCATATCTTTTCACAAAATAGTCATAATTGGACAATTTATTAGTCCATTCTGAGTATCATTCCATCTATATCATGATGGTGAAACCCTCAAATTTATTTGAGAACCCTTAATGGGTGTTTTGGGGATTTTACTGATCTGGAATGGTTCTTCTTCCGAAAATCTAATCTAGTGTCTCATAGGAGAGGGAAAATGATCTGAGATGATCTATGAGATATATCTTTAGATTTTTTTATATATCTTCCTTTGAGGATTCCTCATTGGTGAGATGTTCCCTTCTATCATAAGAGGCAGTGAGACCAATTTCATTTGAGGATCCCCTATATGATTACTCTACTTATGTTTCAACCTCGAGGATCCTGTATAGGATAACTCTATCTTATTAATATTACCATGGGTACCATATGGGATGGATTTTCTTATGTGGTGATCTCAATAAACCCTAGAAATATCCCTTTACCTATGTTCCATTCTAAGGATCTGTTTTAGGATGCCTCTATTGAATTGTCATTCGAGGATCCCTTGTGGGATGCCTTTGTCGACATGCTATTCGAGGATCCCATGTAGGATTCCTCCTTTTACATTTTCAGATAAGGACCCCAAAAAGGATGAATTATCTTGTTTTTATACCTCTAAGATCCCAATTAGTATTCATTTTCATTGTTTTTACTTGAGCAACCCAATGGATTCCCCATTATTTGACCGACCCTGAGTTAGTGCATCGGTTTTTGGTAGAGATGGTGTCAGGTGTCACCTTAGAACCCATTATTAACCTATAAGACGGTTAAGGATTTTTCACTAGTGGCATGTTTAGGTGTATTTCCACCCTCATTATTTTGTTTATACATTCATGTCTTTACTTCTGATGCATCGATGATTACCATAGGTGTTTTCTTGTTAGGGGCTATTGAGCCTGATGTGAGGCATCTTTCTTTCACTTTGGGATTCCCAAATTCTCTTTCTTGGGATCCAACATCTAACCCATGTCATTTATTTTATTTATTTTTATTCATAGAGATACTACCTGGAATATATCTATTGATAAAATATATTTTATTATTATATTATTTGAATTTCTATACGTGCTTCCTAGTACCCGGCTGTTGGTCCTATGACTATAAAATTTGGGCATGTTTTCCTTAGTATTGATGCTCATGGATGATTACTCTCTACCCTGTAATTAGTATGGTTCTGTTCTCCTATAGTTTATATGTGGTGATTATTATTACACACTCCTTAATCTGATTATACTCATGGATGATTACACTCTCATGATTTAAATGGATGATTGCGCTCTCCTTGATCAGTTACTTGACCTAAGTGTTGGACATGACGTTTCACATATTTGGATACAAGGGATTATTACGATATTACAGATGGTAGGGGTGATTTTTCTCTCCCTTATTTGTGACCTCTTGGGGTGGGAATGGCATCTCACCGGTGAGATTTTTTCACAAATCACCTAAGTTTTAGCCCCTTAGGTTTCATTCGAGTTCCAAATGACGTGACCACCTATGGACTGGTACCTTGGGCTCTATCATTGGACTATATTTACATGTAATGAGTAAAATAGAATCTAAATCTTGCCTGTTTGTAGGTTTTTTAGATGTACTTTCCTATAATTATTCTATACAGTGATTGGAGGTGAGTATGAGTGAACCTAAAGTTAGGGAAACTATCCCCTTATGGTTACATTGTTTTCTCTGTGACATTTCCTTCATGAGGAAAAGAAGGAATATATCAATTGGGATTACTGACTTATAGATCGAATTAATGATATATGACTTGAGTGATATTACATCCAAATTAATTACCTTGCATAGAATGTCCAGGCAATCAAGATTATAGACCCAAGGGTTGACTACTATTGGGTTTATATTATTTCATTCACCTTATTCATGTATATTCATACATATATATATATATATATATATTGGTATGAGACTATAAATATATAGACATATAATTAGGTATATCCATGATATCACTTTTCCATGTTATATGGGATTCCAGACCCATCGTTTGACAATGATTTTATATTTATTTTCTTTACTTATCTTTTTAGTCGAGTTTCGGCTAGGCTGAGCATATTGCATTTCATGCACTATTAGAAGCATATTTTATAGGTTCATCATTGGGGTGTGATACTAATATTATTTCTCACCCCTAAATGTCCACATCAATGTACGTGTAAACCAAATTTCAAATTATTAGGTTGAGCACAGTTTCATGGTGGATTGGGATGAGGCCCATATTTTCATGATCGATCAGACGCTCTCTTGTGGATTCTTCTGATTGGGCTGGTGCAGTTCGACGCTTTCTGGGGACGTAGTATGTGTTCTAGATCAGAGTTAGTAGTAGAGCACTATAGTTTTATTTCAGTTTTTTTATACTCCTGTATCTATATGGTTGAACCAGTGCGAGACTAGTGTTTTATTTATGGAATAACTATTTAGGATTTTTTAGCATTTATATGTATTATTACAACTTGTTCTATTTTAATTTATTTTCCACTTATAACTTTGATTATTTATTTTAGTGCATGATACTTAGCTATTTACTCTATTTTATCAGTATGATATGAGGTAATATCCTACCCATTGTCCCACCCTAGGCCATTGCTTCTAGTAAGTAGCCTCTTTTTTATAGGGAGGCACAAATGATGCCTCATAACCAACCTGCTTGGGGAACCATTTTAGTTGAATCTAGGTAGGGGCATTACAAATTTCTATTAGAGCTATTCTATTCCTTGGATTTACTATTTGGGATATGGTAGGTATGATTATTAGGAATGTGTCAGAACCAATGATGGTTGTCAAACTTGTGTGTTTAGAACACTTATTTTGGTGTAAAGTCCCAATTAATAGTGGTATGGTATTTTTTTGATCTTTAATGTTATATTCATATATGAGATTCTCCATGAGCGATGTACATGTCGTGAGGATGTTATGATTTTTTACAGATATTTTTCCCTTGTCCATTACAAAGAGGTAAGATATGGATTTTTACTCTTGGATAGAAAAGGAAAGTTTTTCTAATGAATCATATTTGGAATGTAGGATTCACATCATATATGCCCGCCAGTGTGCGATTTTACAGATGAATGAGGCCTATTCAATTGGTCCTACTTTCATACATACGTACGTACAGACACAGACACAGACATAGACAGACAGATGTTGGCACTGGTGCTGTGACTGGTGTTGAGCAACTCATAATTAGAATGGGACAACTTACTCAGGTTATGAATAATAATCTTACTCGTATGGAGCATCCTGATCCACCACGTGGAAGAGCCATGCTGGATCGCTTTATGTGACAACAACCTCCATCGTTCAATGGGACTACAACCCCTTTTGAAGCAGAGTAGTGGATATGTTCCCTTAATAAGATATTTATCGCTTTGAGATGTAATGAAATAGAGAAGGTTGTCATGGAAGTATATCATCTATCAGGAGATGCAGATCAATGGTGGCATTAATCCAAAAAACAAAGGTGGAAGAAGAAATAGAAGAGCTGGAATGGTGAGATTTTAAGGAAATCTTCTTAAAAAATATTTTCCTTGAAAACAAAGAGCAGATATGGAGAGGAAATTCATGAATCTGAGGAAAAATGGGGATGAAAATGTTTCCAAGTATGAATCCAACTTTACAAGGATGGAAAGACATGATGTGGACTACATACAAAATCCAATCAGAAAAATTGATTGATTCTTTGATGGGCTAAAGCAATTACTCCGGCGGGCACTGGTCTCCCAAAGTTTTTCATCATATGAGGATATAGTTTCATCTACCTTCAAGACAGAAAAATAATTCTCTAAGTCTTATGACTTTAAGGGAAGGAAAGAAAAGAAGAGGGCTCCGAAAAACCCCGAGAAAGGGAATAAGGAAACAGGGAAGAAGAGAAGAGTTGAATTTCCACAATGTGAAAATTATGGAAGGAAACAACCCAGTGCATGCTTAAAAGTAAAAGGAGTATGCTACAAATGTGGTCAGAAATGCCATCTTGATGGTGATTGCAAAGGAAAGAAGGAATCCAATGATGTTCGATGCTATAATTATCAGGAGATGGGGCACTATGCTAATGATTGTCTAAAACATCAAGGAAATATGCAACAGAGGAGGCCAAGGGAGAAAGGAAAAGCATATACGATCACAACTGCAGAGGTTGAAGTTCCACGTGATGTGGTGGCAGGTACTTTGATCATTTCATCAAGCTTAGAAAATGCTTTATTTTATTCTGGATCATCAAATTGTTTCATATCTTCCCAGTTTTCTAAGAAAATTAGATATTTCAAATTTTATTTACCAAGGGAGTGGTCAGACAAAACTCCTAAGGGAAGTATCATTCCAAAAAGTTCTGTGAATCAGTTCCCATTAAGGCATATAAATGTTCATTAACTGCAAATCTTATCGTCATACCCATGGTTGAATTTGATATAATCCTCATTATGGATTGGATTTTGGACCATGATGAAAAAATTTATTGTAAGAAGGAGATTACGATATATGATGAGGATGATAAAGAACACCTTATCTTTAGAGCAGAATCGTGATCACATGTTTCTTATCTAGATCCACCCACGATAGCTCAACTAAATTCAATTATTGGGTAAAAAGATAATGAAATCACTATGGGTGAGGAATGGATTTTTCAAATAGATGATTTACCTATTGTGAGAGAATATGTTGATGTGTTTCCCGAAGATTTACCTAGACATCCACCAGAACAAGAAATTGAGTTTTCCATTGATTTAATTCCTGGTTCAAATCCCATATCGAATACCCCTTATAGAATGATTACTATGTAATTAGTGGAATTAATGAAACAACTAGAGGAATTGAGTAATAAGGGATTAATTCGCCATAGTGTTTCTCCAGGGGGATCCCCTGTATTTTTTGTTAAGAAGAAAGTTGGATCTATGAGGTTATGTATCGACTAAAGGGAGATTAATGCTATAACAATAAAGAAAAAGTATCATCTACCTTGAATTGATGATTTATTTGACCAACTGCATGGATATCAATACTTTTTTAAGATTCACCTTCGATTTGGATATCTTAAATTGAGTGTGAAGAAGGAAGACCTTCCAGAAACAACATTTTGAACTAGGTATGGGAGTTATGAGTTTACAGTAATGCCTTTTGGATTGACTAATGCACCGTCTATCTTCATGGATCTAATGAACAGATTTTTCAAGGAATATCTCGATGATTTTGTAGTGGTATTTATTGATGAAATCTTGGTATACTCCAAAAGCAACTAAGATCATGAAAATCACTTACGCATTATCCTGAAGATTATTAGAAGACATGAATTATATGGGAAGTTTAGCAAGTGTGAATTCTGGCTTCAAGAGATTTATTTTCTTGGCCATATTGTTTCTAAGGATGGAATCCTAGTTTATCTTGAAAAGGCAAAGGCAATCCAAGATTGTCCCACAACAACAAACATAATTGAGGTATGCAGTTTTATTGGCCTAGCAGGTTATTATCGGTGTTTTGTACAGAATGTTTCCCGAATAGCTAACCCACTAATGAAGCTCACACGTAAAGGGGTTAAATTTGTTTGTACAAAAGATTGTGAAGAATGTTTCAAAGAACTGAAGAGATGATTATCCAATTCTCCTATATGGACTCTACCATTGGGGAAAGACGAGTTTGTTATTTATAGTGATGCTTCAAAGAAATGACTTAGTTATGACCTTATGCAAAATGATAGGGTTATTGCTTATGCATCACGAAAACTAAAAATTTATGAGCAAAACTATCCTACTCATGATCTTGAGTTATTTTCTGTAATCTTTTTTTTTTTTGAAGATACAGAGACATTATCTCTATTGTGAAAAATGTGAGATTTATACTAATCACAAGAGTTTGAAGTATATCTTCTATCAGAAAGAACTAAACATGGGGAAAGTGAGATGGCTTGAACTACTCAAGGATTATGATTACATGGTACACTACCACTAGGGGAAGGAAAATAAGGTGGAAGATGCCTTGAGAAGAAAGGATCATGGAGTTTTGAACAAGATGAGAGTTGAAAGGGATACTATTTTCATGGATATAGTAAAGATGGATATGGGAATAACCATGGAAGGTGAGACATTAATTCTTTTTCAAATGGTTTCCAAACCATCTTTACTAGAAAGGATAAAACGTTCTCAGGATGATGATGAGGAGTTTCAAAAGAAGATTAAAGCTGTGAATTATGGGAGATTGAGTGACTTCATATATGAAGATGGAATTTTGAAATTTCGGAAGAGACTGTGTGGTCCAGATATACCTAATCTAAAAAGGGAATTTTTGGATGATTCTCATAGTTCCAATTTCTCTATATACCCTGGTAGCACTAAGATGTATAGAGATTTGATGGAACATTTCTGGTCAGAAAACATGAAGAGGGAGATTGCTAATTTTGTGTCACGATGTATGGTTTGTTAACAAGTGAATGATGGAAGGCAACAACCTAGAGAAGTATTGCAACCCCTTCCCATACCTGAGTGCAAAAGGGATAATATCACGATGGACTATGTCATGGGACTACTAAAGACTCCTAGAAGGAAAAATTCTATATGGGTCATTGTCAATCATTTTACCAAGTTAGAACATTTTCTTACTATAAGAGAAGATATACCACTAGAACGTCTAGCAAGACTACATATTAATGAAGTTGTGAGACTTCATGGAGTACCCCTATAGATTTTTTTCTGATCATGATCCACATTTTACATCAAGATTCTGAAAAAGCCTTAAGAAGTCCCTAGATACTGATCTTCGTTTGAGCACTGCCTACCACCCACAAACAGATGGACAATCAGAGTGGACTATTCAAACATTGGAAAACATGTTGAGGTCTTGTTCACTTGATTTTCAAGACATGTGGGATTAGTTTTTACCTCTCATAGAATTTTCCTACAACAATAGCTTCTATTAAAGTATACAGATGGAACCCTATTAAGCATTATATGGGTGGAGATTTTGTATACTATCTTGCAGGGATGTTGTTGGTGAAAGAAAGCACATGGGCCCAGAACTTGTAGAAGAAACAATGGAAAATGTGAAGATTATCCAGAACCATATCAAAATAGCTCAAAGTAGGAAAAAGAGCTATGTTGATAACCGAAGGAAGGATTAGGAATTTCAGGAAGGTGATCATGTTTTCTTAAAGGTATCTCCATAGAAGGGTGTTATATGATTTGGTAAGAAGGGAAAATTAAGTCCTAGGTACATCAGACCTTTTGAAATTTTAGAATGAATTAGAGCTGTGGCTTACCATTTGGAAATGCCTCCAAGTCTTTCCATGGTTCACAATGTGTTCCACGTGTCAATGTTAAGAATGTACATGCCAGACCCAACACATGTACTCACTTACGAAGAAGTGGAACTTGATCCCGATCTATCTTACTATGAAGAGCCTATCAAGATTATTGATACTAGAGAACAAGTATTGAGAAATCAGATGAATCGTCTGGTGAACGTTTTATAGAGGAACCATAATATGGAGGAAGCAACATGGGAGCCTGAGGAGCTTATTTTAAAGATATACCTTAATCTTTTTAGATAATATTCTGTGAAATTGAGGATGAAATTTTTATAAGGAGGGGAGAATGTAACGACCCTATATTTTTTTAAAGGAAATTACTTTCTTATAAATATTTCATAATCAAATTAACTACTAAGTGCTATGGGACCCTTAAAACTAATATTTGTCACTTCTGTGATGTGAATTTCAAAAATCTGACATACAAAGTCGCGTTCAATCTGAAAGTACGATATACCTATATTTTATAATAGGTAAACTAATATTTTAAAACTGGTTTTTTGATAATAAATTATGATTTTAATTAAATATTAAATTAATAATATTTAGAAAATTATTTTTGAAAAATGGACTTCCTTTTTGGATTATACATGCCGAAAAATGGTTATGGTGAATTTTTGGAATTTTTCTGAAATTCTTGATTTTTTCATGAAAAGTAAAATACGGTAATTTACTGTATATATACATTATAAGCTAAATAGACAATTCTTAGAATCATGGATGATGTCACCACCCTTAATACGAATTCACATGATAAAATTACTATTATTGGTCATGGAATACTTATTATTACTTGTCTTATGAAGAAATAATAAATTAATGAGTTTTATATTAAGAAATCCCCTCTCTCCTCCACTATAAAAACCCCCTCTTACCCCCTCTTCCAATCACTCCTCTCAAGCCTTGTTCCTTATCCAAATTATGGACAAATACCCGTCCAACCTCCTATCCCACGACCAGAAAGCTTTGGTCTCATTGAAAGAATAAAACCTCTCCTTTATGGAGGATCTCAAGGAAGTTTGGTTGAAGAGGTAAATTTCTCTTTTCAATTCTTTGTCTTTCCTTTCAAGTTCATTTGTTTTATTTTTCTAATACCTCTCTTTATCCATATTTGGTGATGAATCTAGTAACTTATATGTACTGGAATGTTTTCATAATGGTGGAATAAGTTATCATCATCTCCCCCATTTTACCTTCTTTTATACTAGTAGCAAGAACACCATTCGGGATGTGTCAATTTTACACATTCAAGGATGATGGACTTTCGATTTATTTTATCATTATAAATTCTGGTCATGAAACCATTATTGTTATGATTGAACCAGATTATTATATATAATACAAACTATTTAAGATTCTATAATTCCCTTTTTCAAATGGTATTAGGATATAAAGAAAAATGAGTTCGTTGTAATCAAGACCCACAAATTAACCGAAACAATTATCATTAAAGTTCTATATGATAATTCATACTCGTTCGTGTAACCAAGTTGTATAAATGAACAATAACAACTTTTTATGTTCATAAATGATATATAATTTTAATTCTGGATATTTACTTCCATTCCACTTCATTACTTAAAAACAAGTGAATCGAATATGAAAATAAGAGAAACGAACACTCCGGAACGACGAAAGTCAATATAATAACTAATCAATAAAGACATAAATGAACTAACCAGAATTATGATAAACTAAATAAATGTATAATATGTTCTTATATAAGTTATTAATATGTATAATTTCATATTTCAAGAACTTAAGTTCAAGAGGTGAACACGTTCGGAGTTAAGGTAAAGGGTCTTCCACCCGAACATCCATTTTCCTTCGGGTTACTTTTATTGTCTAATTTCCTCGATGAAATTATTATGTATTGTTATGTACTACTCATAAATACATTATGAGTATTATACATATGTTTACCAACCATAAACCTTCCTTATTTTATGTATAGTTACACGTTTTAAAAGTAACTTTCAAAACTGTTTCCAAAATACAAGCCCGATTCAATGAATTCATCAAGTTCTTATCTATTTTCAAGGGAACTCTATAATCTGTTATTGGGAACCATTATCCTTATAAAATAAATCATTTTATTATGAAATCACTATCTTAATTATATTCTGGTTTTATATAATGAATTTTCCAAAAGAACTCTTCTTTTCAAAATAAAAGAGTATTTATCTCAAGAATTGCTTAATGATTTTATAAGAGTGTTTTTGTCTAATTCAACACTCTTGTTGATTCCATGGTTTTATTGGCTTTAATAATATATTAAGTCATCTACCAAATTTTATTTAATGGTTTATGACTAAATCTATTATGTATGATCTATCCTAAAACCATTCACCATATTATTATGAATGGTTAGTGTTTTATGTTTAATGACTGGGGAAAGTTAGTTACATTACATATGTTTTTTTCAATATGAATGTGTATGTTGTTTATGTTGATCCCTGCTCATATGAGGAATGTATTGGACTTATTATGTTATGGTTGGGTCCCTCTACATCCCCTCGATGCATATGTAGGTCTCATGAGACAACTAGACGTGGAATTGGCCAATGCCTTTCCCAATGTGATATGGATTTTGGCCGAGGCCTTATTCGTTAGACGTCTTGGCATAGGCCTAGACAAAATGTTTCAAAATGTCCGGAATTATGCATTCAATCATTATAAGTTTAGCTATTGATATTTCATGTGGTTATTCGACTAGAAGAATAACCATTATTATGTTTTATTATGGAATTATTTACTCAACTCATATTCCTGCTATAATGTGTTCAAGTTTATTATTAGAGGCATGCGTTTTCAATAATTCACCATTTATAGTGTTTATATTATAATCTTTTGTATTGCTTGCTCTAGATGAGCATTTGATCTCACCCCTTTCATATGTTTCATTTTCTCAGGACATGAAGATGTATTTTATGAATTACTTGAAAACATAATCTATGAGATGTGATGACTCTAGTGGAATAAATTAGTGTTGTTTTTCCTTTCCTTATGTAAAGTTGAACTTATTTATGTATCTTGTTTCCAATAATACTAAACTACTTTTTCCTTCAGGATTTTTATTCCTTGTATGTATGCCAACGTAATAAAATATGGCACCGTCTCAGGAAACTGGGGTCGGGTCCTTACAATATATATTCCATCTTTCACAGTATTACATTTCCATTACACAGGATGAATGTTATAGAAACCATTGTTGGTGGAATTATTAGATTTATCTCACATCCTTTATATGAACCATTTTTTACCAAGGTATATTAGGTTTTGATTAAGGGAATCATAATACTTCATACATCTGACTACTTGTAGTGTTAGGATGGAGCTAGTAGAAGATGACCGAGCAGTCGCTTAGGATTATTGGGATAGTTTATGTATTTCATTTTCTATATTCAGGTTTTTTAATGTACTCCTTCAATTTGGTATCCATGTTTTCTGGAATTCTATTTAAATGACATATATCATCATCATCAATTGTACGTTATTCCAGTTATTTCAGTTATTTTTATACTTTTCTCTTTATATAGTAAATTCTATTTACTTTTTACTTCCACTACTTACCTATGTTTATAATTATGTATTATACTACACTCTGGTGATGACAACATAGTCCCCCCCCCCCAAAAAAAACACACCTTAATCCATCACTGCTAGATTGGTAGCCTCAGGTGTTTGGGGATATGTGCTTGAGGATATGTTTCTCCCCGGGATCAAGGCACCTATTTAGTGGCATCTGAGTCTGGGACATCACAAAGTGGTATAAGAGGGTTTCTTTTAGTTCTTTACTATTTGGAGATAATATTTAAGAGATTTTTAATGCTTGGGACTTCTTCATAATCCATTCTTGGGTGTTTCAAACCTATGTTTGGGGTAAATGCTGAGTTACCTAAATTGTAATTGTTGTTATGATTTTTCCTATAAAAGTTGATATCATTTCACCATTGGGTGATGGAAATGATGTGTGGTGTTATTGATTATTATTCAGATTGAGACGGTATTTTATCCATGTCGTGATGATATTTGGGAAAGTAGCATTGGTACATGCATCATATATTCACCTTAAATTCACATGTCCCACATGTTCCCAATCCATATAGGGGAATTTAATTGATTTTCATTTATTTTTATGATTGTGATTGTTTAGTGAGTCTTGGTTGTTTATATACTTGTGTTTCTTTTGGGTTGTGATTGAGTTATTTCCTATTTTAATCCATGAGGTGTTATGGGCCCTCATGGGTTGGAAAGAGTAATGTATAGAATCAAGTCTTTAATTAAAAATTCAAGTGGGTGTTAATCTCAATGATAAGGAGTATGGTCTAGGATTCATTGGGATGAATAACTCATTTGAAAGGGACTTTGATGCAATTTATATGCAATTGTAAATATAAAAGTGGAATGGTTTCACATATTTATCCTGTCTTGTCATGATTATGAAAGATAAAGGATTGAATCTAGTAATTAAATATAAAAATTAATGAAATGGTTTCCAATAAATTATGAGGTACGGTACTATTATCCATTCATCTATTGGAACCCCTGAAAATAATATCTGAGCAATTACCTATACCTACCCATCTAAGCAGGTAGTTTTGGTAGTATGCCTTGGGTAGTGATCCCTTTCTTATGTTTAGATTCCGTAAGTGTTTCTATCTATATTCTTAAACTTTGTTATGAGGTGTGTACTTGGTAAAATTATAGACCAATGTCTCCACAACGTTCTCATGTCTTATGACA
This sequence comes from Viscum album, assembly GCA_963277665.1. Classification (NCBI taxonomy): domain Eukaryota; kingdom Viridiplantae; phylum Streptophyta; class Magnoliopsida; order Santalales; family Viscaceae; genus Viscum; species Viscum album. Next base: position 264,293,593 of record OY728148.1, on the reverse strand, counting down.
TGAAGGTGGTGAAAACCATTCTTCAGACATAGTGGGACCCCATTTTCCAATCTTACTTCCAGGAGTGCCACAAAAGTCGCCTCCTGCTATACCTTATTCAGGAATTGATGGCCAAGTCCATGGTACTTTTATTCATCTAATGAAGTCCATTCATGGTGCTCCATGAGCTGGACCTACGATGGATAATGCAACTCGTGAGTTCTAGCTGTAGAATCCTCCCACGTTTTTGGGGGATGACAATACATAGGCTACTGAGTCTCGACAAGAGGCCACCCTGTCAATATTGGAGCATCTAGACACACCTCCATATCAGATGGTAAAACCATCTACTTACATGCTGTGTGATTTAGTGAAGTGATGGTGGGATGTGATTACCTAGGATTGTCATCATGAGGTCATTTTATTGGTTGATTTCTAGACCAGCTTCAATGATTAGTTAATTCTTGAGATGATGAGATATTACAGAGACAGAGAGTTCACGTATCTCGAGAATGGTTCTATGTGAGTTATGGATAATTCATCCCATTTCTTGGAGTTGTAGTGTTTTTCATGGCTTCTAGCTGGTGATTAGCTTTCAGTTGATAGTCACTTCAAGTATGGGCACCAATACACCATCTGTACTTAGGTGAATGTATTTATATGACCTAATTTCATTGAAATGGTAAATCAATCTCTTATCATTGAGCACAAATAGAGGGTTAGTGACAATACCAAGCATTGAGGACTCGTACCGCATCAGGCTGGTAGTTCTTCCAGTGGCAAGAAGAATTACCTTGATGTTTCTCATCACAGAAGTGGTATCCAGGGTACCCATCTAGGTAGCTCTATATTGTGTCACCATTATGGATTTATAGGGCATCTAAAGCCTTAGTGTGACAGAGACCCACTAGAGTGCTAGGCTTGCGACCATATTGGGAATATTTAAAATTTCTATCTTACCTTTACATATTCATCTGGTGGAAATGGATCCATACCAATAACAAATTTAGGAGCATGATCTTTTACACCAAATTAAGAAGGGATTTGTTGTGTCACTAATAGGATTGGATGCAGAGGAGTTTGTGGAGATGGTAGCTGGATGTCAGATCACCAACAATGCTAGGGAAGTAGTTTTGGTCTTGGTAGTCAAGCTGTTTCTCAGGGCCATCGATCAGGCCAGATGCATGATTTGTAGATGATACTCGAGGATCATGATGTAGGAGAGTCTATAATTCAAGGTAATATTCTAGTATCCTCCAATATATTATCTTCTTTTTTTGGCATAGGTACTTCACACACTTTATTCTCCTTATCTATCATGAAAATCATTGGGATGGAAATATAGTTTTTGTGTTGTTATAACCATATATACACCATTAGGACTACGATTAGAGGGAATACACCAATGTAGGGACTATCCTATTTTGTTAGGAAGTTACGCTTTATTGTCGGACCTCTTATTTCTAGAGATGATATGATTCGATGTCATTATCAGAATGGATTTTTTGGTTCCATGTCATGCCTTTTTAGACTGCTATCATCTAAGGGTATTGTTTACATCAGTAGAGGAAATTAGTTATCTACATTAGTGTGAGTGCGATGTGAAATATATTTGAGATAAAATAGAACATTAAGGGATAGGTGGGGTGACTACCCAGATTCTAAATATCTACATATAGGATCATGTTTTAGACCATGATGAATTATCTCCATTAGTAGATAATTTTTGGGATATTTTTCCTCATGAATTTTCTATGATACCTCATTAGGTAGAGGTAGAGTTTATGATCAATCTTATTTCATGAGTAACTACAGTGACCATTCCTCCATATAGGATGTCACCTACTAAGCTCTAGGATCTTCAGTGGCAGTTAGATGACTTGGAGGCCAAAGGTTTTATACGTACCAATACTTCCTCTTAGGGTTTTCCTATTATTTTATCCAAGAAGGTGGATGTTACCCTTGGCCTTTTCATGGATTATAGATGTTTAAACCATATAATGGTCAAGAACTGGTATCAAAAACCACAAATAGATGATCTACTCAACCATCTAGAAAGAGACATGGTCTTATCTAATATCGACTTGGGATCAAGCTATCATCTGATGCGAGTTAGGACATTAAACAAACATCGTGCATCATTCCATAATAAGTATGGTCTGTAAGAGTGCCTCGATATTCATTATGGTCAATCGAATGGGCCCGATGTTTTCATGGATTTGATGAATAGATTTTTCCAAACCTATTTGGATTCTTTTTTCATATTCTTTGTGGATTAAATCTTGGTGTATTATAAAAAACATAGTGGCTATTCCAAGCACCTTGATATCATTCTGAATACACCGAGAGAGCATTAGATTTATCCTAATATAGATAAGTTCAACTTATGGTTCTAAAAAGATCACTTCATAGGTCTTATTATCTCAAAATCTAGAGTCTCTATTTACCCATAGAAGGTTAGTGTAGTGGTTTCCTTGGAGCAGTGGGACAATGCATGTGATCAGTGGCTAGAGTTATTCTCAGATAGTGTTTCACCACCCTTGGATGGTGAATTCAGGGACAAGTTCCTTTAAGTTGGGATGATTATAAGAACTCGGTTGTTGAATGAGGTACAAATCCTCTAAATTTTGGTATAATTCACTTTTGTGGCATAATTTGGATACCTAATGAGTTCACGGAGGTTACAGGGGTGTCTGAGTCTCATTCAGAGCTTGGAACCCAAATTGTTGGAAAAAATGTTCATGTCGCACTGTTAGAGTAATCTGTGTGGGGAGGATGCATAGTTAGTCTATACTATGTGGATGGTCTGCACTTTTGGGTAGTTCCATATCATAGGGTTTCTTAAACTGTGAAACCTAACTGTGGAGTTCCCCTTTTCTCCAGGTACCCGTGCATGGTTGGCACACAGTTTTTAAAATTGAGTGTCCAAACCATGCATAGAATAATTTTTTGGTAAATTTACGATATCACCCTTAATGATCATATTAACCACTCCTTCTGCCCTAATATTATTTCTAGTATGATAGACCCCCATTCCTCCCATTTTGGAACTTTTGAAGGCCCTCTCTAGTTATTGAAATATCTACTTTTTTCAGGGTTCGATCCAGCTTCTATTTGACATTTTAGATGTAAAACGGTAAGTACTTGAATTTTTTAAGCAATTATTCATTTCTCTTTTCCATGACCTAGTTATTAGGGTTTAGGATTTTATGACCATTTTAAGATCTACTCTGATATAGGCTGAATTAGAAGCTGATACTAGATAAGGAGAGTCATATGAGTATGAGGTGGGTGTTCTATAACTCATCCCTCAAGTTCATTGATTTTAGAATTAACGTGTAGGCCCCCCAAATTTTATCGGGTGGTGTTTATTGAATTTATATTCCTTTTTTATATTCATTATAACTATATGGTTATTCTATTTCCATAAATGTGATTTGTTTTTGGTGGTTACATCCATAGCTCCTAACAAACATTGTAGGGTGATATTCCATAATTGAGTTTTTAGTGTTTTTACATTTTTTAATCCATTGTTCAAGTGTTCTTGAGCTTGAACACACTAATTGTAACACACATTATGTTAATTTACTATTTAATCATGATATTATTAATATATTGTTCCTTTTAACTTCCACTTGAACCACCTAAGGTATGGTCGTAAATGTAATTAGTTTATTAAAATGCAATTACATCATGCATACATAAGTATACAACATGACCTTATAAAATATAAAGGAATGTTTAGTTTCACATATTAATCTCAACTTTTCATGTTCATGGAAGGAGGTGGAGTTAACCTTATTAATTTAACTTTAATAACATGGTTTTAATTAAAAGGTTTCATGCCACATGGCCTTGTTAAACTAATGAAAGGAAAGGCTTTAAACAACTAAAATCGTTAATGTAATAGTTATCATATGACCAAATTAACAATAGTGAATTAAATGTAAGGTGGCTCTTTATTCACATGGACCTTGACATCATTATAGGAAGTATTGGATCTTGTTTTCTCTTCGATTCCCAAGGGAATGCCTTGGGTACCTAAGGATGTCATTCCAATTCAAGTATACCTATAAGGCCCCAGCCCTAAACCTTACTTAATCTTGAGTTATTACAAGATTACACATTGAGGATCGTTTCAGGTTTAGATTTTTAGAGAATTAGATCATGAAACTTGCATTACATTCCACATTTAAACAAAGTGGTTACATAAAAGACAGTATTCATTTTTCCCATAAATGGAAACATATTTAAAATAAAACATGGATTCTTTCTTGACACTTCCTTGACACTATCATCACATCACGTACCTTTCCCTTGACCTGTGAAAAACATTTCAAAAACATGGGATGATCATAAAAAGCTCAGTAAGGGTTATAAAAAGTATGGAAAGGAAACATGAGTACATATATACATAAGAGTGAAATCATACTTTACCCATAAAACATAGGCACTTTAACATACCTCATCAAATCATGAATAAATCATGGAAATCATTAGACATAAAAGGTAACTTGAGGCATTCATAACATTCTTACGTAGGGAGTAACCCTCTTGGTTACGTTTGGAATACCCACCACAGTATATTCCCTAAATCTATTCGGAGAAACCTTAACGTTTCACTCCTTCACGTCACCCAATGCATTGGAGAGCTATATCGGGCTCACCCGCCCTTAATTTATCACGGAATCACCTGTTTTCATAACAATGCCCAAGAACCATAACATAAACGTATCACATAAAACATGCTTAAAGGAAACATAACATTTACATCTTTCAATAACAAGATATCAATACAACATATTGATATAAATACATTATGAAAACCATTTCCAATACCAAAATAAAAGAAAAGTAAAGCATGGTATTTATTTTTCTTTTAAAAAATAGGAATGGCTTGGAGAGGATGTCGAAACTCAAATAATGGTCACGATGGCGGAGAAGTCATTGTCGCCGCATACGTATGAAAAAAACAATCCCTTTTGAAGTTTTGTAAAATGATTTTTATAAAAATATTCCTTTTGGATAAATGTAAAATTCAAAGGGGTTTATACACCGTATAAAAGAAGGTTGTGTATAAAACAAAATATGCCTCAATGAATGGAGATTGAGACGAAGTCCCTTACAAAGACAGTATCCTTGGTTTAAGGATAAATCAATTACATAATTATGTGTGACAAACGAATACACCAAATATAAGTGGATATTAAGTGTAAAATAATCAAATGTCATTCACACATATTCAAAGGATGACATATTCAATAACTACATGTTGAACCCAAAGAAATCGAAATTGGGTTAAGAAGTTCCCTTGACAGCCTAACGACGTCACATCAAAATGAGTTGATGAGAGATAAAAAAAGGGTATCTCATCACTTGGAAATAAAATTTACATCAATAAGGATATATGAGGACATATCCCAACATAACAATATGTAAATTAAAAGACACAACAAAAGAAGTCTTTTAAAAAGAGGAGGGTGAAAGGTTCCCTTACCGACATGGCTATCTTTCAAAACATACACCTCGTGAAAGAAGGAAAATACAACATTGATGTAAATAATCATAAGAGAAATTATATTACACAATGAGTAAAATAATGGTAAGTACATACACCACTCAAAAGAAAATTTTGGCAAATGTAGCATAAATCTCACAGGAATAAAAGTGTGGTGAAAAATCCCTTATGAAAACTCGGCAGCCTAACGACACAACTTAAAACTTCCAAAAATGGATTGATGAGATCAAATAGGGTCTCTCATCATATTAAATTAAAGTTTACAGAAAGAGGAATATAAATTAACATCCCCCAACATAACAAAGAAGATCTTAAAATAAGTGACATAAAAGAGAGTAATTAAAAAAAGAGAGAGGATAGATCTCTTACGAAAATTCGGCAGCCTAACGGTGCCACTCAAAACATCCAAAATGGATTGATGAGAGAAAATAGGGTCTCTCATCACATGAAAATAAAAATCAAAGTAATATCAATATAAAAGAACATCCCAATAACAATAAAGATGGGCTTTAAAAGGAATGGCATAAAAGAGTGTACTTAAAAATAAAGAGTGGAGTAGGATCCCTTACCTCAAGTCTTACTTGTCTTGTTCGTTTCTTTATATTCCTGAATAATAAACTTTGGTCAATTAATTATTGCCTAAGTACCTCATTTATAGATTATTATTCAGTTCATATCACATATTATTATGTTATAATAATTGTTTAATAATGTTAGTTCATATCAGACGTTTTTGTCGATGTTTGGTACATGAGTCAAACATGAACTTGTTTGAAAAAAGATTGCCCATGTATTTATAAGTAAATAATTTCCAGAATAGTATTAATGATTAAAATATCAAAAATATCAAGTAAATATTCATTTTATACTATTCCATATCATTTGGAGATAAAAAACGAAAAGCACCGTTCATGGAGACGGTAGGCCGTACGTATGCATGAATGCTACTTTCATTTTTTGTCATATTAATGGAATTAAAACAAAATGAGAGATATATATATATATATGTTATAATTCCAGAATAATATCCATAATTTAGATGTAATATATTACATATATATCCATTATATATATGTACTTATAATATTACATAACATTTTGAGATAAGAAATGAAATGTACCGTTCATGGAGATGGTAAGCCGTACGTACGCATGAACGCTACTTCCATTTCTATTTCATATTTAATGGAATTAAAACATAATGATACATAATAGTATTTTAATTCCAGTATGTTATCATATATAATATCATTAAATATATCCTTTATACGTACCACATATGGTATTAACGAATCAAATCACTTTGAGGGGGCGGTAGTCCGCACTTCCTTAAATGAAGATATCGCGTATACCCAAAATGGAAGCCATAAAGGTATTCCATAAATGAAAAATACAGAAGCTTAAGGAAAACATAAACATATTATATATCATATATAAATATAGTGACATCTTAATGGCCACCTTTGAAGGTGTTAAAAGAATGTTGAACAATCATCGTTTCGGGAGGCAGAAATTTTCCATCCACGGAAACAGTATGTTCTTTAACCATTAGATGTAAGTGTGTGTAATTTTAGCTCAAATAATTCTTATAAAAACATCCTAGTATATTTAAGATACTGTATTTGTTACAAAATAAATGAATAAAAAGAGTTTAGGGGATTGGAGAAGCAAAATAATACAAAAGGACACAAGTGAAGACATTACCTTAAAATCGGGTAACTCCCTTTGGTTTGAGCTCAAAGTCTTCCTTGGGAAGACTTCTGCCCAAAGTGAGGCTTCAAGGAGTTAGAGAGGGAAGTGGAGAGGCAAAATGGGCAGGGTTTGGCCGAGCCAAAGGCTTTTGGAGTGTGGGTAAAGAGGTAGAGGTGGGGGCCTTTTATAAGGGGAGAGGAGGGGCACTCTTGGAAAGTGATAAATGGTTACTTTATTTTCAAATGCGTTTTGGATTTTAAAGGTCCCAAATTGATCTGTTTCTAGGATAAGTTGATAAGGGTTCGAAATATACCCATCCAATAGGTATTGTACATGTGTAGGTCATAGATGTTACATTATCTTTTCATTTTATTTAAATCGTTAAATAATGAGGTCATCGCTTCATCATCATGATGTCATATATAATTTAATTTATATAATGTCTAAAAATTATAAAAAAACTACTATGATGTAGGAAATAGTTTTATATTTCTAATGAATATTTATAGTAAAAAATATGACTTTTATAACCCCATGAAAAAATTGTTTTATTAAAACATATCATGTTTGTGTCATTTTTACTTTAACATTAAATAAAAAGATATTTATGTCATTTCCCAACCAAAGTGGCTCCATGGGATCACCAAGTTTACCCATGGATTTTCTTGGTCTTCCATGACACATAAAATGAGGGTAGTACATGTGTCTAGGTCATTTCATATTATTAAAACATTATTTTTACCTTAAACTACACTAATTACCTCTAATCGCGATTAAAAACTTAATAAGTTACTATTCCCCAAAAAATTATTTTAATCCCATTGAACCAAATTTTACTTATTAATGACAAACATGTATGTCGGATTTTTGAAATTCAAAACAGAAAGGTGGTAAAATTTCATTTAAACGGAAAATCGGTTTTTATAAGTACCACTTAGTGGTTTCACTATTCATCAAAAATTGAAGTTTTTCAGAAAAATCCCAAAACTTCACCCAAAGATATATTTGATATTCCAAATTCAAAAATGATGTCTATTTTAGAAAATTCAAAACATATTAGTTACATTAATTAATTTAATAATTAATTCCCACTGTCAAGTCAAATAGCGTGTTTTTATAAAACCATATATATTAAAAGATTGACACTAGTTTAAGTCCGATTTCAAAGTGAAATTAATTCCAACAACCACTATTGGATTAAATGGTAAAAATATATTCTAATTTCACTTTAAAACAAATTCAAAAGATAATATAATCATATAAATAAATTATATTAAAAAGTGGTTTTGAATTAAAATACAACATTTTTCACTATTCATTAAAAAACGAACTTTATCGGAAAAATACCAAAAATTTACAGAAAGTAAATTTTGATGTCCCGATTCTAAAGAAGAATTTCATTTTTTCAAATATAACACATAAAATTGTAAAAAAGTGGATTTTAAAGAGGTTCTCCATCAAAAGGTGGTTAATCGACCATTTAAGGAATATTAGAATGTTTACACTTAAAATTGGATTCATTTGCATTTTTAATCCTCTAACATTTATTGTAAAAAGTAAAAATATTTTAAAAACATATATAATAATTTTTTAGTTAGTTCTATTCATTACCGCCATCACAACAGCTTGGCGTTAACTACCACTTAAGATAATATTATTTTATTATTAGAGTGCAACGTAAGATTCTGAAGAAACTCATTGTTGCGTGTTGGGTACACCATCAAGCATAGCATCCACTTTAAAGTTATATTAATATTTTATTCATAAATATTGATAAATACAAAAATGTCATATTATTTATTTACCTGGGGTTTTACATCCTTCCCCCCTTTTGGGAATTGCATCCTCGCAATTTTTAAAATTGAGCTTGGAAACATCCTTGAAAGTCCCACATCGGAACATGAGTTGGTAAAACAATCACTTTAAAATAATGGGAGATAAGTACAGAGGTCACCCAAGTTAACCCATACCCGGATTCCATGTAGAAAAACATGTACATGGAGGAAAAAACAAAGGGTCACGTTCTGATGGAGAGTGATAGTAAATATGTTTAGGAGAAAGTTAACAATAAATAAATCACAAACTTATGATGGGTTAAACAGTATCTGATTCCCTTGTAGGAAAGGTTAACAGACAAAATTTTTGTTTTAAGTTACTTTTCATTGAGGAATTTATTTTTGAGCTTAACTAAATCATAATGAAACATACTTACTTGTCATGTATACTTTCAACTTTTACTAGATTCCTTAATCAAACTCATATTTTCTCCAAAAGACGAGTTTTTAGGAAGTCTTGTTCAAATTAAGAGTACTATAATCAACTTCTTGAGAATCACCTAATCCAAAAAAAAGAGAACTATATACTTCCCATGTCTTTAGACTCTAACCAAAACCAAAAATGTTAGTACAAGATCAGATAATCCAGAAAAGGATGACCCTTTATAAAAAGAAAATCTATTCTTAATCTCTAAAATTTTTCAAACAAAACCGAAAGTTCAACAAGGACCATTCGATAAAAAATTTGTCCATAAAATTATTTAAATTAAACCAATCTAAGATTGAAACCCAAATATTTGAAGGATTTAGTCACATAGTCCTCTAAGTTAAATTGTAACATTTATCTCCAAACAACATCAGTTTCTCTTAAAGTCTCGTATTGAAAATTAATTAATCTAATCACATATCCTCCATGATAGGTTAATATATTTCAATAGATAACCCAAAATCAACTTACTCTTAATTCATAAAATCATCTAACTAAAAAGAATCAGTCAAATTAACCTGGGAATTCACGTAGTCCAGTGGTAGGCCATAAATACCAGTTGCACTTTGGTTGTGGGTTCGATTCCTGCAGCTTTGTCCGAAACGACGGGTAGTCACACGGTCTACGTGTTGTCCTTTTTCCAAAACTATATAATTCTCAAATAATTCCCCAAAAAGAGATAAAATCATCAAAAATAAACCTAACATATTTTAACCTCAGGTTTATCTCATGCCTTTCATTTTCCATCATAACATATAGTAACCCATAATAACCTCAAATGTAAGGATCATATAAACTCTAATGGTTACCTTTATAATTATTACATGAACTTCCACATCGATTGGTAATCTCATACATGATGCATTACTGAACATACCAAGGTTCAAGTGGATGGTCATGACTCCTTGATAGTTGGTTTAGAACAACCACGAGTTTCCTCGTTGAATCCCCCATTTTTTCTAGTATCTTAATCATAGAACCACCACAGTTTCCTTCAAACCTGTTGTCTCTTTGGTGCCTGCTAGATCCAACCATTTTCTAAAACCAAAGAGGTCAATGTGAGTATATCAACATAACCATCATGTACTAATGAGTAAGATAAACACTAAGATATACTTGCTCATTCACATTATCTAAAACTGGGACTCTTTTTGAAATCCTAACCATTATGGTAATGTCACTTATGCTTAGAGAATACCCTAACCTCTAAAGTTATCTAAACCAACCTTTGATACCAACTATAAGGCCCCACCCTTAAACCTTACTTAATCTTGAGTTATTACAAGATTACACATTGTTGATCTTTTCAGGTTTAGAGTTTTAGAGAATTAGATCATGAAACATACATTACATTCCACATTTAAACAAAGTGGTTACATAAAAGACAGTATTCATTTTTCCCATCAACGGAAACATATTTAAAATAAAACATGGATTCTTTCTTGACACTTCCTTGACACTATCATCACATCACGTACCTTTCCCTTGACCTGTGAAAAACATTTCAAAAACTTGGGATGAGCATAAAAAGCTCAGTAAGGGTTATAAAAAGTATGGAAAGGAAACATGAGTACATATATACATAAGAGTGAAATCATACTTTACCCATAAAACATAGGAACTTTATCATACCTCAACAAATCATGAATAAATCTTGGAAATCATAAGACATAAAAGGTAACTTGAGGCACTCATAACATTCTTACGTAGGGAGTAACCCTCTCAGTTACGTTTGGAATACCCACCATAGTATATTCCCTAAATCTCTTCAGATAAACCTTAACGTTTCACTCCTTTGCGTTACCCAATTCATTGGAGAGCTATATCGGGCTCACCCGCCCTTAGTTTATCACGGAACCACCCGTTTTCATAACAATGCCCAAGAACCCTAACATAAAACATGCTTAAAGGAAACATAACATTTCCACATTTCAATAATAAGATATCAATAAAAAAATTGATATAAATACATTATGAAAACCATTTTCAATACCAAAATAAAAGAAATGTAAAACATGGTATTTATGTTTCTTTTAAAAAATAGGTATGGCATGTAGAGGAATCCAGAACTCAAATAATGGTCACGGCGGTGGAGAAGTCGTTGTCGCCGCATACGTATGACAAAAACATTCCCTTTTGATGTTTTGTAAAATGAATTGTATAAAAATATTCCTTTTGGATAAAGGTAAAATTCAGAGGGTTTTATACACCGTATAAAAGAAGGTTGTGTATAAAACAAAATATGCCTCAATGAATGGAGATTGAGACGAAGTCCCTTACAAATACGGTATCCTTGGTTTAAGGATAAATCAATTACATAATTATATGTGACAAAAAAATACACCAAATATAAGTGGATATTAAGTGTACAATATTCAAAGGTCATTCACACATATTCAAAGGATGACATATTCAATAACTACATGTTGAACCCAAAAAAATCGAAATTGGGTTAAGAAGTTCCCTTGACAGCCTAACGACGTCACATCAAAATGAGTTGATGAGAGATAACAAAAAGGGTATCTAATCACTTGGAAATAAAATTTACATCAATAAGGATATATGTGGACATATCCCAAAATAACAATATGTAAATTAAAATTCACAACAAAAGAAGTCTTTTAAAAAGAGGAGGGTGAAAGGTTCCCTTACCGACATGGGTATCTTTCGAAACATACACCTCGTGAAAGAAGGACAATACAACATTGACGTAAATACTCGTAAAAGAAATTATATTACACAATGAGTAAAATAATGCGAAGTACATACACCACTCAAAGGAAATTTTGGCAAATTTATCATAAATCTCACGGGAATAATAGTGAGATGAAAAATCCCTTACGAAAACTCGGTAGCCTAACGATGCCACTTAAAACTTCCAAAAATGGATTGATGAGATCAAATAGGGTCTCTCATCATATTTACTTAAAGTTTACAGAAAGAGGAATATAAAAGAATATCCCCCAACATAACAAATAAGATCTTAAAAGAAGTGACATAAAAGAGAGTACTTAAAAAGAAAGAGAGCGGATAGATCTCTTACGAAAATTCGGCAGCCTAACGGCGCCACTCAAAACTTCTAAAATGGATTGATGAGAGATAATATGGTCTCTCCTCACATGAACATAAAAATTACAGTAAGATTAACATAAAAGAACATCCAAATAACAAGAAATATGGGCTTTAAAAGGAATGACATAAAAGAGTGTACTTCAAAAGAAAGAGTGGAGTAGGATCCCTCACCTCAAGTCCAACTTTTCTTGTTCGTTTCTTTATATTCCTGAATAATAATCTTTGGTCAATTAATAATTGCCTAAGTACCTCCTTTAGATATTATTATTCAGTTCAAATCACATATTATAATTTTATAATAATTATTTAATAATGTTAGTTCATATCAGACGTTTTTGCCAATGTTTGGTACATAAGTCAAAAATGAACTTGTTTGAAAAAAGGTTGTCCATGTAGTTATAAGTAAATAATTTCCAGAATATTATTAATGATTAAAATATCATATATATCCAGTAAATATTTATTTTATACTATTCCATATCATTTGGAGATAAAAAATGAAAATCACCGTTCATGGAGACGGTAGGTCGTACGTACGCATGAACTCTACTTTCATTTTTTTGTCAAATTAATGGAATTAAAACAAAATGAGAGAGATATATATTTTTTATAATTCCAGAATTATATCCATAATTTAGATGTAATATATTACATATATATCCATTATATATATGTACTTATAATATTACGTAACATTTTGAGATAAGAAATGAAATGTACTGTTCATGGAGACGGTAAGCCGTACGTACACATGAACGCTACTTCCATTTCTATTTCATATTTAATGGAATTAAAACATAATGATACATAATACTATTTTAATTCCAGTATGGTATCATATATAATATAATTAAATATATCCTTTATACGTACCACATGTGGTATTAACGAAACAAATCACTTTGAGGGGGCGGTAGTCCGCACTTCCTTAAATTAAGATATCGCATATACCCATAATGGAAGACATAATGGTATGCCATAAATTAAAAATAAATAAGATTAAAGAAAACATAAACATATTATATATCATATATAAATATAGTGACATATTAATGGCCACCTTTGAAGGTGTTAAAAGAATGTTGAATAATCATCGTTTCGGGAGGCAGAAATTCGCCATCCACGGAAACAGTATGTTCTTTAACCATTAGATGTAGGTGTGTGTAATTTTAGCTCGAATAATTCCTATAAAAATGTCCTAGTATATTAAAGATACTGTATTTGTTACAAAATAAATGAATAAAAAGAGTTTAGGGGGTTGGAGAAGAAAAATTAAACAAAAGGACATAAATGAAGACATTACCTTAAAATCGGGTAACTCCCTTTGGTTTGAGCTCAAAGGCTTACTTGGGAAGACTTATGCCCAAAGTGAGGCTTCAAGGAGTTAGAGAGGGAAGTGGAGAGACAAAATGGGGAGGGTTTGACCGAGCCAAAGGCTTTTGGTGTGTGAGTAAATAGGTAGAGGTGGGGGCCTTTTATAAGGGGAGAGGAGGGGCACTCTTGGAAAGTGATAAAAGGTTACATTATTTTCAAATGATTTTCGGATTTTAAAGATCCCACATTGATTTGTTTTTTGGATAAGGTGATAAGGGTTATAAATATACCCATACAATATGTTTGGGACATGTGTAGGTCATAGATTTTACATTATCTTTTCATTTTATTTAAATCGTTAAATAATGAGGTCATCGCTGCATCATAATGATGTCATAAATAATTTAATTTATTTAATGTATAAAAATTATAAAAAAAATACTATGATGTCGGAAATATTTTTAGCTTTCTAACTAATATTTATAGTAAAAAATATGACTTGTATAACCCCATTAAAAAATTGTTTTATTAAAACACATCATGTTTGTGTCATTTTTACTTTAACATTAAATAAAAAGTTATTTATGTCATTTCCCAACCAAAGTGGCTCCTTGGGGTCCCAAAGTTGACCCATGAATTTTCTATGTCGGCCAGGACACATAAAATTAGGGTAAGACATGTGTCTTGGTCATTTCATATTATTAAAACATTATTTTTACCTTAAACTACACTAATTACCTCTAATCGCGATTAAAAACTTAATAAGTTACTATTCACCAAAAAATTATTTTAATCCCATTGAACCACATTTCACATCTTAATGAAAACCATGTATGTCGGAATTTTTAAATTGAAAACAAAAAAGTGGTAAAATTTCATTTAAACGGAAAATCAGTTTTTATAAGTACCACTTAGTGGTTTCACTATTCATCAAAAATTGAAGTTTTTCAGAAAAATCCAAAAACTTTACCCAAAGCTATATTTGATATTCCGAATTCAAAAATGATGTCTATTTTACAAAATTCAAAACATATTAGTTACATTAATTAATTTAATAATTAATTCCTGATGTCAAGTCAAATAGCGTGTTTTTATGAAAAAATATATATCAAAAGATTGACACTAGTTTAAGTCTGATTTCAAAGTGAAATTAATTCCAATGACCACTATTGAATTAAATGGTAAAAATATATTCTAATTTCACATTAAAACCAATTCAAAAGATAATCTAATAAAATAAATAAATTATATTAAAAAGTGGGTTTGAATTAAAATACAACATTTTTCACTATTCATTAAAAAAACGAACTTTATCGGAAAATACCAAAAATTTACACAAAGTAAATTTTGATGTCCCGATTATAATGAAGAATTTTATTTTGTCAAATATAACACATAAAATTTTCAAAAAGTGGATTTAAAAGAGGTTTGCCATCAAAAGGCGGTTAATCAACCATTTAAGGAATATTAGAATGTTTACGCTTAAAATTGGATTCATTTTCATTTTTAATCCACTAACATTTATTGTAAAAAGTAAAAATATTTTACAAACATATATAATCATTTTGTAGTTAGTTCTATTCATTACCGCCATCACAACAGCTAGGCGTTAACTACCATTTAAAATAACATTATTTTATTATTAGAGCGCAACGTAAGATTCATAAGAAACTCGTTGTTGCGTGTTTGGTACGCCATCGAGCATAACATCCCCTTTAAAGTTATATTAATATTTTATTCACAAATATGGATAAATATGAAAATGTCATATTCTTTATTTACCTGGGGTGTTACAATACCTATTACCTTGGGTGATACCCACTCAGGAACCTGATCCTTATCTACCTTTAGATGACTGGTATGACACTATAGTACCCCTTAATTAATAATACAGGATACCTCATATACAATTCTTTGATCCAACATCACTAGATGTCCCTTGGTTACATCCTTGGGACTAGCCACTACTTATATCCCATTTTACCATGGATATATTCTGCAGACTTGGTTATAAATACTATTTTGGGAATTCCTTGGAAGGTTATCTTTGGAATACACTCTTACCCCTTAGCTAAACTCAGTTACTATTGAGTTAGTGTCCCTTGAGGTCTAGGTTTCCTTGGTTAATACCTTGTAACCACATAATTTTAATTATTAATTTTGGTTCCCTTGTTACTTCTTGAAACATTTACTCTTTATACTATTATTAGGTGATTCTAGTGTTGTCTATGACTCATGTGACATATTAATATAAATTGGTAACTACTTAATTAAATAACTGTTTACACATTCAGACACCAGCCGAGGGATGAATCATGCACTTGTCATTTAGTTAGATTATGCTACTTTAATTTATATATGAATTATTTCACACTATTAAATTTCTATTACAGGGACTGGATGTCATAAAAACCATTGGTGGTTTCCAAATGCATTTTATCTCACACCCTCTTTAGGTTCTGTTTAGTACCCAAGGAAGATTACATGTATGGAGGTGTTGATATTGGGATGCATAATGCTTTAGACACTTAATTGCTTACTATGCTAAGATGGATCTTGCAACAGATGATTGAGCAGTAGCTCGGGATACATGGGATAGTTTATGTATTTCGTTTTCTACATTGGTTTTTTCATGTATTCCTACAACATTTTATCTATGTTTTACAACATTCTAGTGACATAAAATATATCATCATCAGCTATTGTATGTTATTCAATTTATTTCAATTATTGTTATCCTTGTCTCCTTCTACTTTGCATTCTATTTACTTATTACTTCCACTACTTACCTCTATATATAATTATCCACTATGCTATACTCTGTTGATGAGGGAATAGTCTTCCCATGAACATATGCTAGGTTATTACTATTAGTTGGAAGCCTCTCGTATTTGGGGTGATTTTCTTGAGGCTATGTGGCCCACCAAGCCTGGGAAACATATTAATTGTCATCCAAGTTCGGGACGTCACTTTTATTGTGGTTTATACTGAATCAAAATAATACCTGTTTATGAAATTAAATATTTATTTGGGAAATGATATTTTAATTATTGGATATTGATATTAATCTATTTTCATATAGAAATTCAAAAGTAATTGGGCTAGAAATTTGGTGAATATAGACTAGGATGTGATTTATGTTAAATAACTATAATCAATGGATTAACTTTATAATCCAAGGGAGGGGTTAAATATGTAAGTACTTCTATGCTTTAGACCAGATTAGCTACTTAAAAACCCTTATTTTTTCAAAATTTCATCTGATTGGTGATATTACTCACAAGTGGATCTGTTCATTCTAAATGAAAAAATGGGGTATAGTTTAGTAGTTTTTTACTTTATTTACATGATATTGGGTGTTCAATATATTTTTAGAGGCTTATGTTTTAGAATGATTTTGGCCCATTAGAATCAAGATGGAGTTTCAATGTCCTTGGAGGGATTAATTTCAGGGTGCTCATATGGGTGTTTTTTAAATGTTTGAGATTCTATTTTTTGAGGTTTTTATAGTTTGAGTTATACTACTAATCTAGGTCTTTTTAAGAAGATAATAATATTATTTTATCAAAATTATGGAGATAATTTAGTTTTCAAGGGTGTTTTATTGATTGAATCTATTTCATTTTTTGTGGGTTTAAGATAAGGGTTCTTCTGGGGTAGAAATATAAATTCAAATATACTATTTGGGGAGACATTATAGACTAATCAAATAATTTTATTCCTAATAGATCTATATTAATGGATTAATAGAGGATACATAATATTTCTATAGTTGTTTTTAGCTTTTAATGGAATAATTATTTATTACCACTTGGAGTTATCTTCAAGGAGACTACTTGTTAACACATAAATAGATGATAAACTAGAACCAAGTCAAATAAATATGGAGATCCAATTACTATTTCTCCATGATTATCCTCTTATAGTGATAGGTTGGTGAACTCTTTTCCCTTTTATCTTGGGGGAAAATTGATAAAGGGTTACCTTTTTATTTTTCAAGGATATAGAAGTGAGTTGAAACTCTATTGAGTCTAACTTTAAAGGAATTCCAAGACAAAAAAGAGAGAGGGAATATAGGTCTAAAATATATTAATGAGAACTATATAATATTTAATGCAATTAAAATAATATATAAATTTCATGTAGGAGATAGTGTATATAGAGAAGAAGGTGAACTCATATAGGGCCACATACATAATGTAATTACTTACCTGTTGGATTCAATACTATACTCCCATTCTAAGTCATAACTAGAGATAATTATTTTATTTGTTATTTCTAAATTTTTTTTATCTAAGAATTATTGAGAAAATATAAATTTATTTTCTGTTTATATTCAATTCGTTTCACGATTTCAAAAAATTATCTTCTTCTATTTTAAATCATTTATGAAATATAATCATGGAGTTAGAAAAATTAAAATTAAAATTTCTTAAATCCAATCATTTTTTATCATTTAAGAACATTTTTATTATTTTTATATATTGAAAAATTTATATAATATATTAATGAGGATAACGAATTTATAAATGAATTTATAATTTGATTTTTTGACACCTTTAAACCAAAATTATTCATGTCAATGTTCTAATTATTTCACTTTAAAAAAGATGTGTTTTAGTTTAATAAAAGGTTAGTAGAAGTTAAAAATGTGTGTTGATAACTTTAGTGATGGTTTATCTTACACTAAATATTGTTTTTAAAGGATTGATAATTTTATCAAAGGCCATATCAATCTTGTTTTTCTAAGTTTTTAACTCATAAACTATGTATTGTTTGTCTCATATCCTTAATATAGTTTGACACTACACCTTTGTTTCACTAACCATTGTGACTTATCAATCATAATCTACCATAGTCACTAATAATTTTGTAAATAAAATATTGTTGGTGTTAAATGTTTTTATATTATATTAGGAATTTTAAATATCTTATGAATACACTCTACCTTTCCTGCGAGATTGACCCTTTATTATTTTACTAGTTTATATTAAATATTATTTTATCACTTGTTTTGAAAAATTACTAGTCAAGGTAATAATCCAAATATGGGAAGAATATTCCCTCAAATATCCTATAAGGTACATTTCTGAATGTACCAAATTTTTTTGATGACCTATCTATAAATTAAGCACACCTAACTATATAAAAAATAAAAAATGGAACCTCATTGGAATTTCACTATCTAATATATAAAATAAACATTGTCAATGATTCCCTTATATAAAATAAATAATAGTATAAATATATATAATAGTGAATAAATAATATAATAAATATTTTGTCCTAAATATTGATACATATATTCTATAATAAATGAAAATAAATATACTGGACACTAATCCATATCACCCCATATCTACCCATCAGATCATTTACTACTTCTACCAAGGAATTACACTTGCTCTATATTGTTACAAGATCATATAATAAGATACTATGTTTTACCCATGTAAATTTAATCTCATATCAGGTATTCTGATAGGAGGTGATTCCAATGACATAATAGGATTTCCCTACTCTCCTAAAATCATGAACTTCTTGTGTTCTAGTGGAATATTGTGAAAGTAAATAGTGATTTACACATAACGCATGAAAAAAATATACCATGAAAGAACATTAAATACCATCATATATGTGTTGCATCAAGAAATAAAATACATACACACCCTCTATGATAAAAAATATATATCCAACTATAGAACATGTGTAACCTTTATTTCACTACTGACACACCTATCTATATCCCATATGAAGATATTATAAGGTTAGAAACATTCATCTCTTCACACATGTTTTTCATGAGACATCACCTTATATCTATGAAAATTCTTCCTCATTGGAGTCCCCTCTAGAATATGATCTTCTCACTAAATAAAAAAAAAATTAATTGTAAATAATGGTCATAATAATAAATACAAGAAGGCAAAGTCAAAGAAGGTATAACTTTCAATAAATACAATCAAATACCAATTAACATAAGAAGGCAGTTAAGGAGGGACTAAATATGTAAATAAATTATGATAATCAATATCGTGACAAAAAAACTAAAAAAATGGGTTTGAAACATAGGAAATTATTATGATACCATCTCATACTCCGTTATCCATATCACCTTTCCAGTACGCACTTGAGTTTTCTACCATACTACCCATAGGGAAACTTATTTTCTATCCCATATATCTTATTTTAGAATAGGAGATTTCTCCCTTTACATGATTATATAACACTATAGTTTTCAAAATTCAATCATGTGACATAACCATTGTCTTAACTTGGTGTTTCATGGAGGTAGAGAAACCTCCTCGAAGGTTGGTATTTTTTTATATACTAGTGCGGTTACCATTCCCACATAGAGTCTAATCTTCCAACATAGAATGTATTGTAACTAATGAGGAAGTGAATTTATAGGGGTGGAATTAACATAAAGTGGGAATATCCTTATATGTTCACATGGTCATGAAATGAAAAACAATCTCACTCTACCTAATATTTATCACAATCCATGATGTTTTCTCTAACATAGTCTCTATATCTGGTAGTATCATGATTACTGAGGCCACCATAGGTGTCACCTCTATATTTGAGGATTTTATTGAGTACATAATTTCCTTGAAATCTGTATTTCATATCAATATATCTCTAATTAGAAAAATAAAACATACAAGGAAGTGAATTGACTATACTCCTACCCCAAGATCCCGACCCATATCAATGGTCAAACATTTACTAAAGTTATCCCTAAACATAGGGTTATTTATCAACCAAAATAATTATTGGTCACTATGAAATGAAAATGTTTCCATCAATGTTGATGGTAAATATCCTCACTGTCTCTTAAAATATAATAATTTGTCTCATAAATTTATGTATATTATCCCCTAACTTTTTGTACACCCATGTTTGATTTTCTATGAAGTATTATTGAGATCCCATGACTGAACTACAAGAATTAAAGTACACTATGTGTTTGATATTCTCTCTTAAACCCTAGGGTAACTCCCAATGTACCTTAAAAAATTTATATTTATTTCCACGTATCATCATGTACTTAAAGAAACCATATAAAGAAATCATTTATCATGATTTTATAAAAAGGAAAGTAGATTCCAAATGAAGTCACTAACCACACAAGGTTAACTAGACCAAAATGTTACCTAAATATGTAATCTCAATATTTTATTAAAATACTAGTCAATTTAATCTTTCAAAATTTTTTATTAAGGGAAATCATGATATCTTTATACATCCATTAATTTTAAATAAAATCCATTGAAAATAACTTTTTTAAAAATAACTAATTTCTCAATTAAAATTTCTTTTCAAATATATTATTTTAAATCGTATTTGATTTTTATATATAGTTTAAAAATTATTAGTTTATTTTAAAACATGATTTTATGGTTTAAATTATTCATTATATTGAAACTTTCCCCAATATCAACTCACCCCATCACACGATACAAAATATGTCCTACAGAAATATTTTCAACCAGGACACCACCAAACAAATCATTATGCGCAGCTGTGTGATATTTTAATTACTATTAAGCTGAAAAAATCCATCCCAACATAAGGATTCATAAAATGTCACACTATCATGTTATTCATTAAAATAATTTTTCACAAAATCATAGTAGAAGGTTTTTGTAATAATAGATTGTGAATATAAGAATAATGCGTTGTAAGACGTATAGAATTTACTCATTGAGTATTTTAATGTTATAATCACCATAAAAATTAACTATAAACTAATAAAAAATCACATAGATATTCCCTATTTCTAAAATCATGATTTATGGGGTAAAAAACCCTAGTGAAACCCCACTCCTCTTATAAGAAAAATCAGCAATTTATACAACCCATTTAATCACCATATTTATCAAAAGATTATAAAATGGAAAATAAAAGTCAACTTGATACTTACCTTCATTGAAACAATGAGAAGAAATATTCCCTAATCCCACCAAACGTCAACTATGCATTATAAATAATGTCCAAATAATTTTCCAGTGATTTAACCATTGTTTTTTGAAATATCACAAGAAATACATAACCCACTTAGATAAAATTTGAGGAAAAAGCAGGTGAATAAGAAATAACAAAAGGAAAAAACCACTTCCAATGAATCAATTATCTCATCCAAAAAACAATATCTCAAGAATGAAAGAAAAGGGGAAGAAAATAGGAGGAAGGGAGGCCTCTATTAGAGGTGGAGTAAAATATACATGTGGATGAATTGAATTTAGGTGCATATGAATTACCACATGGTTTCATTAGTTATATCCAATTATATATGGATTAAATGGAATTAATTATGAGTGGATTAAATGAATTTGATTAATTTAAATAATTTAATGAATAATTCCAACGGTGACATGTGTATATCGATATGGTGAATTTGACGAACAAGTTTCATTAAATGAAATGCATCAAGTATGACTATATAAATGGATGAGATATATTTTGTTGGGTATAACCAATAGAATACAAGAATCCCAATTATGTCCCCCCAGAAACATAGTTTATCACTAACTGAAGGTTCTATAATTCCTTATGCATTCTTAGGATCCTCAGGAAATACTATGGGATTCCTTATTTAGTGATGTTGGAAAGTGATATTCCCTAAATACCTATATATATATTATGTATATATATTGAATTCAAATTATGATTTGTATTCATGGTATATAATTACATGAAACATAAATGATAATGTATCTTAATTTTTCATTCTCCCATATTAATTATCATTTATTATAGTATTTTATGATATGAAACATATTGGGGGAGAACCATTCATATGAAAAATGTATATTAGATGAAGAATTTATTCGTATTTATTAACGCATGAATAATTGAAGCTACAATTAAGGATCATCCTTGATTTCCTATATAAGTGACTACAATGAAATTATAGTAGGTGTGGATGATTATCCTTGTCCGAACCACCCTAAAACCAGAAGCTCTCTTTTCTTCCTTCTTTACATATGAGACACTATCAAACTATGAATGGAGGAAGCATACCATCAGATCATAGGATGATTTAGAATAGCCCATGGATTCACTAAGTAGGTTAGTAACTTTATTTCAAACTTTATGATCTCTATTAAATTCATTAGATGAATGAGATCAAGATTTGATGTAGTGAGTAACCTGTCACAAACCAAATATGGTCACCACCACACCTGGCACCAAACCTAGCCCGTGACAAGTCCCGAAGGGTGTTCCCGATCCCCACTAGCTAGTACAAGTTCCCAGGTACTATATAATGAGAATTGGGAATGATTAACATGAGTTTATAAACATTAAACAACAAAAAAACTCAATTAAACAAATCTGGATTTTTCAACTAAAACCGTCTTTTAAAAAATTTCAGAACTAAATTACATAAGTTAAAACTATGTTTAAAGACCATTAAAAAGGTAAAAAACCAAAAAGTTTATCCCAAAAACCTCTACATGGAAAGAGGAACCTCCCTCAAGC
Source organism: Viscum album (assembly GCA_963277665.1). NCBI lineage: Eukaryota > Viridiplantae > Streptophyta > Magnoliopsida > Santalales > Viscaceae > Viscum > Viscum album. The sequence continues at coordinate 264,270,270 of OY728148.1, read as the reverse complement.
CATCCCCACTAGATTTCACCACCAAGGACCTACTAGAAACCCGACCCAATGGCACTAAAAATTGTACCCAAAATGAGACAAAAAAAACCAAGCCTACTTACACCCAAGGGTGTAAGGAGGGTGTGATAAAATGCCTAGTAGGATACCAAAACTAAGAGATTAAATGTGATAATCATTCAAAGGAGAAAAGCTTGCAGGTTTAAATAAATAGGAAATGCTAGTTACAATTTCTAAAAGTTGCAACATAAAAATTTAAAATGTTTTCAAGTGAGATATTATTAAGAATCAACACTTTTAAACAATAATGGAAAAACTAATTATTTTTCCATCCAACCATACAGTATGCTGACGGTAAGCACAAAGTAACTAATGAGCACAGGCAAGAAGAAATAACCCCTAGGAACTAGCTCATTGTGGGTCCCAGGTACCTGGTATCTCGGTGAGAGTAACCATAAAAAATATTCATTCTCATGCAAGAGCCACTAGTAGAGAACATAAACATAACCTAGTGGTCCAAAATCAACATCATCATAGTTTAGTTAGAGTTGTAAGCATGAATCTTTCTAAGTGAAACTGAGGCAAAACCCCACGGATTCACTAGTATACTAGTACACGTCCACCAACCTAGATACTCAGGTTTTCCCTTTGTGCTCAAAAAGATAAACTATTTAAGAAATATAATTTGAACATGAAAATATCATTTAGTCAACAAAAATTCACAAAACATCACACATGTATACTACACAAGTCACAAAATTCCACTTTTCATTGAAATTTATTTTGAAATCCGACTCGCACAAAAATAGCCCATAACATTTTTCACATTTCTTTAACACTTACAAAAATCCATTAAATTTTTTTATAAAACCATTATAATATATTAAAACACACATAACATCCAACTAAAATGTTAAATAATATTAGTTTTACCTTCAAATTCATTTTATCATCAAAATTACACGAAAGAGCCCACAAACAAGTTTCGCTCCTACATCACAATTTAATAAAACATTTCAGAAATTTAAAAAAAATTCTAAAAATGTTTGACATCTTAAAACATCACTTAACCATTCAAAAATCCATAATAGGTGAACACACACACCAAAAAGTACACATGTACCCTTTTCCCACTTTTTTTAACCAACTAAAACATTTACAATAAACATAAAAATAACCCAAGTGGTGTAAATATGTCTTTCACAAAAAACCCATTCCAAACCCCAATTTAAGACCAAAAACCATTCAAAATCTTATCCAAAATACAATTTGAAGCCATATATACATTTATAAAACCACTTTAAAGTTTTATAAAATCACGTTGAATAATAACACAAAATATCCAAATGAAAACACACATTTTCATTAAATTCCCTCAAGAAGTATAACAATGTTTTACACGTCAAACCTATTAAAAAACCTTTTTTTGGCGCAAATTACACTAATAAATCACCACAAACTAATTGGAATTCCAAACAAGGTTTTGAAAACCAATTCCATAAGTTATAAAATACACCCAAATAATACCCCATGAGTAACACATGAAAACACCCAATTTCAAGTTAAAATGCAACAATAAAATTAAAAACATAACCAAATCAATCATAAATAGTTTTTTCACCACACCCAGCATATTAGGAATATTAAAAATGAGTAAATAAAGCAAGATAACCCATCAATAATTGTTTACACATGGAACCACCTATCAAAATTGTCAAATCCCTCAAAACTTAGTGCGAAAGATCAACCACACCACCACCGCACCACAAAGAAGATAAATCCAGCCCTAGACCAAAATATTTAACCAAAAAGACAAAAAATCAAACCCTATTTTAGAACCCTAACTTCTGTACATTTTAGAACATAATGAAAGAGGGAGGAAACCCTAAGGGAAAAGGAAGAAACCAAGAAGGAATCACTAACCTTGAACAATATTGAAGAAATGACCCCCAATAAACTAGTTTATGAATTTTATAATAGCCAAACATTTATGGGAGATTCGAACACTATTTAATAGATCATTTTGGAACTAGAATAGTGGAAAAAGAGTGATAAATGAAGGAGTTACGAAATAATAAATTTACTACATCAAATCAAAGATATTTGAGAAATTTAGATATATTTCAATAAATTCGCGATGAATCCGAGCTCCAAATAGGGGGAGGAGAGTGTGGGGGAGTGCCTCGGGTAAGTGGTCTTGGGTGAGCCTTTGAATCAACAAAAAACCTAAATATGGAAGGAGATATTAAAGATTTAGAAAATATTTTTAATGTAGTAAATATGCTTCCGGGTAGGCCCAATCCCTTAAATAAAAACCCAAATCCACCATGATTATGGATTTCTAAATGGTCCAAATTAATATGGTGATTTTAATAGGTTAGAGTATCACAAGATGGAATTGGAATGGATGAAAAATGTTTAAAAATGAAGAATTTTTAAAGGAATCAAAATTTATTTTTAAATCTGGAATTGGGCTCACGGTTTTTCCCAATTCAGGAAAACTCACCCATTGCTCAATAAAAGATTGGGAAACACCCCAAAAAAAGAATTAATGGAAATAAAATGAAAAATTCCTTCTAAATAATTCATGGATGTGACAATTCTCCCCAACCTAAAACTTTTTGCCCTGGGAAAGCCACAATAAGGCCAAATATAAAAACCAAACCCAACTGATAGACCTGAAATATACTCCTTCACCAAGTTCGATCCGACCCCAGAAGGCCAAAACACCTCCATTGATCAATTAAGTATGGAATACTCTCCCAAAATAAAACCTACATAAATTTCTCGAAATTATCAAGAAAATTCAGGCTTTATCGCAAAAATGGAACTCCTAAAACACTATATGAACAAGACTCAAGTAATCTACCCAAAAAAACAACAACAACGAACAAGGATACATTTACTTTTCTTTAACTAAACTATTGGGAACTCTCTAATCCCAATGTTTACCCAAGGAAGATTTTGGTAGTTAAATAGCTCCAGAAGAGACTACCACCCACCAGTCTAAGACCATGGGACAATCTCAGTTACTAGTATGGGGAGACAGAAATGGGATCCCCACCATAAGAGACAACATAAATTTTCCCGAGACAGATTCAGGACACTAATAGGGGGAGGCCTGAACAGAATCCCCAGTTTAAGGGGTATACTTCCATCAAACCTTTACAAATGAACTTATATAAGACTCATATTGGGTCTCCCAACCATAATAACAAACCTTCTTAACCGACCAGGATGAGCCAGTACAGAAGGACCCCTAAATATAAAGAGTTGGGACAACCACATGGTTAGTCCGCACAGTTTGGAAAATCGTGCACTAACCTTGGAGATCCTTCTATCTACATGTTTTTCTGGGGCATGGTCACTACTAACCACGCAAAAACTGTGTTATCAAACTTTCTTTCCAAACATCAAACCTTTCTCCAAATACCCAGTCGAAACCAAAGGGGGAAAGTATGGACTCATGCTACACATGGAAATGAGGTCCTCCCACCTCCACCACAAAATGAGAACAATTGGAACAAGATGGTGACACAAGAGGTCTAAACTCATCATATCATTCCTATCGAGGATATTACTTTATAAAAGGTTTTGAACGACCCTGGGATTTCCCCTGATTATGTGTATGTTTCTCTCTGGGACCTATGGCTAGAGCTCAAATGATTGAAGCATCTTTGGCCTCATAGTTAGGATTTGGAAACCACATGAACAGAACTTCTTACTCTGTTGATACATACAACTACAACACAATCCCTCATAATATTATCAAGACATAACACATTACAAAATCACTTTACCCTAACCCAACATTTATCTAAAACATGGTCTTCAAAGATTCACACACGTCACATCTTGTTTCTTCGGGTGAGAAACAATAGAATGAAAGGACGCATAGAAACACATTCCTATGAGACATAGGATTTTGACATTTTCCAATGGAGACATACTTACAATATAACAAATACTCTCAGAGGATTTCACACCCTTCACCTTTATAGTCAAACAAGCACATGACATCACAAGGCGTCACCAAACATGACCATTGTGAATAATAGAAACAATACATGGAATGATACCTTGTGCCAAGTCCCTAAACAACACACATTTCAAGAAAGTGGCCATAATAACCTATCATGACCAGAATCCCTAAAATGGTGGTGTAACATGAACTCCTGTTTCAAAGAAACTATGAAGAACCAAGAGGCCCTCTTAGACATCATCGAGACCCCCATCCACACTAACAACCCCAGACCACTACCACCTTCGACGAATCAGGAAACTTAAGATACTAAGGTATATTTTAACCATAAACAAGAATTATACCACTACAAGAGGATCCATAAATCAAAGAATTTAATGGGTGTAGACTCCATTAACAATGATTGATAAAATATTCCTTATATTGATCAACTGAAGGATTTTCAAATGTCGAAACAATCCGGGCCACACTTTAGTTGTGTATTAACCCTTAATGGGGGCATACCTAATCTAACAAGAGAACCCAAGGACCCAACTGAGCCGGAATATTGGTAAAAACATGCCAATAACCAGATCCAAAAACATGAAGGTAACCATAGTAAAGGTTTCCCGAAACATATCTCTTAGGAGACTACTAACCAGTCCTACTACCTAGCTTACTGACCAAACACAAACCCAAAACACAGTTCGAACATGAGAGGTTCTTGAACTAAAAACACCCACAACATTATAATTTTCCCAAAACACTTAATATACACCATACCAAACAATTCATCAAGACATAATGTTTTTATTTCAAATATTTATTTGAAAAAAAAGGTTCAACGGTTAGCGTATCCACTAATGGTACCCCATGGGCCTCACACATGCATGTTTCTCATGCCAAACTGGAAACCCTTTTCATATCCATCCCAAAACTCATCCAATTATTCCATAAACCATCCATAATCCCATATAACCCCATGCATGTGGCCTCTCATGGAAATACTAAAGGTTAAAAAAATCATCCCACTTTTCAAAACCAAAATGGTTAACCAACACATCCTTTTTCTCAAAACTGCTAACCACGAGATAAAAATCCCAACTCAAATATTAAAAAACTTTTCAGAAAGACACAACCATTTAAATAAGAAATCAATTTCAAGTTATTTGGATCAATTTCAAAAAATCTCATCCTATTAAAAAAACCCTTTGATTGTCTGGAAAACTCTATTGGAAACAATTTTTCAAAACCAACTTAAATATAGTTCCTGCTTTCAAAAGAGGTGTAAGAAAAACATTTTCCATTTCGAAACAATTATGAAAATTTAGTTCACCATTTAATATTCAAACCATTCCTCTTTATTTTAAAATAATTTCACAAAAACCTTACACTTCTTAAAACCAAGTCACTTTAAAACCAAAGTTCCAATACATCCAAACTAAAGAACACAAGACAATGCAATAAGAAACTAGTTTTAGTGGGTGACTTGGACATATGGTTGGAAGCCATATTTCAATCTCTTCACCAATACATAGAGTGTTCTAAGGAATATCCCCAGCTCCACATGACTTTCTAGGCCCTACGAGCTCACTGGGACCATTAACCCAACTCTCTTTTCGTTTCCCCTAATCATCATCAAACCAAGAAAACCAAAGGATTTAGATAAATCCTGAAATCCCCTAGAAACATGAATCCCATCCTGAGGTATGGTGATCAGGAACACTACCCATAACTTTAATACAAAGTCCATACAATCCTATCACAAGACTACCCCCACTCTTCCCCAAATAACATGATGCAAAGAGTTAACCTGAACCTCCTCTGATACCATTTTTTCACAAACCAAATCTGGTCTCCACTGAACCTGGAAACAAACATGGCACATGAAAAGTCCCAAAGGGAAGTCTTGATCCCCATGGGATGATACAAGTTCCCGAGTATTATATAATGAGAATTGGGAACTATTTACCTGAGTTTATAATCATTAAACAACAAACAAACTCAAGAAAACAAATCTGGATTTTTCAACTAAAACCTTCTTTAAAAAAATTTAAGAACTGAATTACATAAGTTAAAACAAATGTTTAAAGACCATTAAAAAATTAAAAAACCAAATAAGTATAGTCCAATAACCTCCACATGGCAATATGCACCACCCTCAATCCATCCCTACTAGACTTCACCACCAAGGACCTGCTAAAATCCTGAACCACTAGCACTAAAAACTCTACCCAACTTGAAACAAATAAAACCAAGTATACTTAAACCCAAGGGTGTAATTAGGGTGTGAGACAATTCCCATTAGTATACCACCACTATGAGATTACATTTGATAAACATTCAAAGATTAAAATATTGAAGGTTTTCATAAACAGAAAATGCTAGTTACGATTTCTAAAAGATGCAACTTAAAGACTAAAACACTTTTCAAGTGGGATATAATTAAAAATAAACACTTTTAAAAAATAATTTCAACACTAATGAATTTTCCATCCAATCATATTGTATCCTAACGATAAGAACAAAGTAATTAATGAGCCCATGCAATAGGAAATAACCCTTAGGCACAAGATCGTTGTGGGACCCAAGTACCTCGTATCTCGGTGAGAGTAACCATAAAAAATATTCGTTCTCCTACACAAGGCAATATTAGGGAACATACCCATAACCCAGTGTTACCCAATCATCATCATCATAACTTAGTTAGAGTTGTAAGCATCAATCTTGCTAAGTGAAACTAAGGCCAACCCCCACAGATTCACTAGCATACTAGTACACGTCCACCAAACTAGATACCCGGGTTTTCCTTTTGTTCTCAAACAAGTTCAACAAGTCCAAAAATATACTTTTCACATGAAAATATCATTTAATCATAAAAAATTCACCAAAAATACCACATGTATACCACACAAGTCACAAAATTCCACTTTTAATTCAAACTGATTTTGAAATCCGACTCACACAAAAATAGCCCACAACATTTTTCACATTTATTTAACACTTCCAAAAATCTATTAAAAAATGTTATAAACCCATTCCAATATATTAAAACTCAAAAAAAAAGACCACTCACATGTTACATAATACCCTTTTTATGTTCAAAATCATTTTATCATCAAACTGTCACGAAACATCCCATAAACAAGTTTCGCCCCAACATCACAATTTAATAAAACATTTCAGAAATTTAAAAAACATTCTAAAAATGTTAGACATCTTAAAACATCACTTCACCTTTAAAAAACCCATAATAGTTGAACACACACACCAAACAGTACATATGCACCCTTTTCCCACTTTGTTTAACCAACTAGAACATTTACAATTTTCATAAAAAGAACCCAAGTGGTGTAAATATGTCTTTAAAAAAAAGCCATTTCAAAACGACCATTTAAGGCGAAAAACCATACAAATTCCTATCCAAAATATAATTTTTATCTCTATAGACATTTATAAAACCACTTTGATGTTTTGTAAAATCGACATGAATAATACGACAAAAGATCCAAATGAAAACACACATTTTCCTAAAATGATCTCAAGAAGTATAACAATGTTTTACATATCAAACCTATTAAAAAACCCTATTTTTAGGACCACGTGACACTAATACATTCCCAAACCAGAATTTTCAGGGAAAACAAGGTTTAGTTAACATATTCTATAAGATATAAAATACTTCCAAAGAATACCCCATGAGTAACACATAAAAACACCCAATTTCAAGGTAAAATGAAACTATAAAATTAAATAAATAACATAATCAATCATAAATAGTTTTCTAACCGCACCCAACATATGAGGAATATGAAAAATGAGTAAATACATCAAGATAACTCATCAAAAATTATTTACTTATGGAACCACATACCGAAAGTGTCGAATCCCTCAAAACTTGGTGCGAAACATAAACTGTACCACCTCCCCACCCCAAGGATGATAAATCCAGCACTAGATAATAATATTTAACCAAAAATACACAAAATAAAACCATAGGTTCTAACCATAACTTCTAGACAATTTAGAATATAATGAAAGAGGGAGGAAACCCTAAGGAAAAAAGAAGAAACTAAGAAGGAATCACTTACCTTGAAAAATATTCAATAAATCCCCCCCAATACACCAGTTTATGGATTTTCAAACATCTAAACATTTAGGGGAGATTTGAACAAGGTTTAATAGATCATGTAGGAACTGTAATGGGGGAAAAGAGTGATAACTGAAGGAGTTATGAAATAATCAATTTACCTCTTCAAATCTGAGAGATTTGAGAAATGAATATATGTTTCATCCAACTTAGCAATGAATCCAATCTTCAAAGATAGGTACGAGAGCATGGGGGCCCGCCTTGGGTAAGTGGGATCAGGAGAGAGTTGGAATCACAAAAAAACGTAAATATTGAATTAGTTATTAAATATTTAAACAATATTTTTAATGTAGGAAATGGGCTTTTGGGCAGGCCCAATCCCTTAAATAAAAACCAAAATACACCATGGTTATGGATTGATAAATGGTCCAAATTACTATGGTGGTGTTAATAGGTCAGGGTATTCCAAGTATAAATTTGAATGGATGAAACATGTTGAAAAATGAAGGATTTATAAAGGAATCAAAATTTATTTTTAAATCTGGAACTAGTTTCACGGTTTGGCCCAATTCATGAAAACTCACTAATTCCTTCAAAAAAGCTTTGGAAACCCCCAAAACAAAGAATGAATGTAAATAAAATGAAAAGTTCCTTATAAATAACTTATTTATGTGACATAATCAGTGTAAGGTACTCGAAATTTATAGTATTTATTCATTTTAGATTCTTATGTTGGTTAAAAATATCATGCATGAGATATCCTAGAAATAGGGTTTTTAATCACTTCCACATATTCTAATAATTTTTGTTAGAATCTAACAAAATCCTTCAGTGGTATTAGAGGATACCGTGCTTTATATTTTTTGAAATCATGAGTGGAAATGAAGGGGAAAACTGAAAACAGAGATCCATTTCATATTTTGAATTTTTTTCTTTTTGAAATGGTTTACCCTCACACATATGGGTTACATAAAGTTAACTAGGTACTTATCCATATAGAGATGAATTCATAAGTGTAACCAAGGCTTTACCAATATGTAGAGTGGTTTATGTAAGTGTCATATCCCCTAACCCTTACTTTGGTCTTTCTATGTATGAGTTTCATGGTCTTACCCTTATACATAAAGGGTTACGTAATTGTATGATACTATTTACCCATACATGATATGCTAGTATGTAAGGGTTATTGGGTTTTTTCAAAAGTCGAGTAAATCTAACCGACTGCTTACCCATATGTGAAACATGGATATGTAAATGTTATACCCCAAGACAATGAGGTTTTTCAGAGATTTATAAAAGAATGATTTTAATTTACCTTTATGCATCTAGAAGGATGTGAGAAGGTATATCATGACTTACATTTACGTGAGGAGTTCACATATGGGTCTTACCATTATGTAAAATGTCTATATAAGGGTAAATGGTGTACAACCTTACATAGAATATGGATTCCGTGTGAGGATAAACCTTTTTTTCTTTAAAATTATGAAATGATTTTAATTTTTTGTTTGATGTTTATAAATCATTTTAAAATGTATTACAGGATATTTTGATTTATAAAAGGATTATAAATTAATAACTATAGATTGTTTATAATTAATTAAATGTTTATAAAATATCTTATTCCCAAATATTAAATGTCATTATTTCAATTAAATTTTAAATTATATGATAATTCATATGAAATAATAATAACATTTTTTATTTAGATATAATAAGAAACAATTTATAAAGGATTTTAAATTAAGAAAAAAATTCCATAATATAAAATGTTTTTTTTTAAATTATGAAATTTTAATAATTAATTATTTTTAATTTTCTAAAATAAAAATGGGGCCTTATTATTATATTATTTAATCCACAAGAAAATGTTTTTAGATGATTGATATGATCAATGTTTGAATGATAACAAAATATGTGATATTTATATTATATAAATTGTTTACATAACAGAAACTTGATTATAAATAGTTTATAATTTATATATTATCTTATATTCAAAATTGAAATGTCAAATAATGTTAAATACAAAATAGTTCATAATTTATTGAATAAAATGTGTTTAAATTAATTTTTTTTAAATAAATATAAATTTTTTATACAAAAAATTAAATAATATCCATAATATTAATGATGAAAATTATAAAGGGTTTATAATGAGTTTTTATTTAAAAATTATTTATAAATTGTTATCTTATCTTTAAATAGTTTAATTGTTCATTTATTTATTGGTTTTTAACTTAAATATATTCATGTTTAGTAAATTTTTTATGAAATATAAATATCTAGTATGATTTAGTTTAAAAGGTTAAACTTATTATAGGATATAACCTTGAATTACATTTTAGGATTAATTGTATATTAATTTTTTTCCTATACCTTGAAATTAGTTTACAATTGATGTTATTAGATTGAATTTATTTTTTTAATATTTTTTGAATATTAGGTTTTATATAAATGATGAATTGGATTCTCTCTTGAGTAAAGTATCCTAGGGTAGGGGACTTAGGTTTAGACTGGCTACTTATCTAGAGGCCTATGACTTGTCTAGGAAAGTGAATGGGATTATCCATAGATTACTTTAGGATTAATCATATGGATATTGTTAGTTTAATATTATTCTATTCCTTTATATTAATTTTTCATGTAAATTATGCATATAGATATATATGAATTTGTTTGGGTTCTATTTTTGGGAGAGTAATACAAAATTATGAGTTGTATAAAGGGTTACACATAAATATGGTTTAAAATATTGATTATATAGTGGGAATAGGCTTCCAAACTAAATTATTGGAAGTATGCATACATAAAAGGGAATAACATGAGATAAGATGTTGAGATTAAAATCTCTTTAAGATAAAAAGTGTGAGGTTCCTTCCAAAGAATCTCTTTTCAAGACCTTAATATCTAACTAGGTAGTTTAACTCTGAAGAAAAGTACCCCTATATTATCTTATGTAAGGAATGAAATTAATGAAAATCTTAGATCATTCTCCTGTAGTTTCATGTCAAAGTGGGTTCCCCTACGTTATTTTGTGACTGAATCATTTTTTTGATTTTTTATTTGGGTTACACTATCTAGGAAATGAAAAGGGTTGGGATACCAAAGGAACAATGTTGGGTTAATTCATCTAATAGATTGGAAAAGGAGATTCCACATCAATTGTACAAGAGTCATATATGATTTGAATGTGATGATTTCCTAATTAATTTACTTATCAGTGAGTTTCATGTTATGGTTGGGTTATTTTCTTAGTGAAATATATATATTGGACCAATAATGGGAATTATTTATTTTAGAGGTTCTATACTTTTATTGGGATGACATTTAATAAAATTTATTATTAAATGGTAAATAATATATGATATTCATATCATAAAATCTTATATTACAAAAAATATCATCATTATCAGAAATCCCAAATTTTTGATTAATCCTTGATATGATGAATCTTAATGTAAGGTAGTCATTATAATTATAAGTTACGAATAGTTCTAGAGAAATATAAGTTACCTAAGAAATGTTTTAAAAGAAAATTATTTGTTGCAGAATATTTCATTCCATAGTAGCCAAGTGTTGAAATTGTTCCATAAATTAATTCAGATTATTATTGAAGTATATAGTGATTCATTCAAGGGTTCAATATAAATAACTGTAAATTAGATTGTTCTTGTTAGGAAATTTATCTTTTTTCAAATGTGGTAATGTTACAAAAATTTGATTTAATTCAAGAAAATTATATCCCATATTCTCAAAGCATTTATAATGGAGGAGTTGGGCATATGATGTCTATATTCTAGTACAATATAGAAAATATAATTGGTTAAAAGTTCAAAATGATGTGGAAATGTTAGTTTAAATCTTCCAAATGTTTCTTGAATAATCCAATGAAAGTCATTAAAACCTAGGGGTTTTAGTAAAGAGGATAATAATTCCATATAATGGGATTATATCGACTATCTGAATGAGTTTTTGAAACTCCATGAAATGTTAGTTTCATATGTATGGATGTTATAAAAATTAATTCATTACTTTTGGAAGGTATATGATATATTATTTATATTTTAAAAGTTCCCTAAATATATGTGAGTTCAAATAAAAGGAAGTGATATTTGAGTTTGTAGTCAACATTTATAAATTAGACAGTTTCTATTATTTAATATAATAGATTATATATATATCAAATCAATCGAAGTTAAAATGGGTATATTCTTCTCATTTATCTTATGTGATAAAAGATGTTTTTGATAATAAAGAGTTTTTATGATTAAGTTTTATACACATGGTTTATTATTCAATAATTTATATAACATATTTTAAGAAGAAGATATTGATAAAAATGTTTTATTCATGATGAAATGTTTATCCAAATATTTGTTGAAATATGTGGTAAAAGTTTCCTGTCAATATTTAGTGTTATTTTATTATAATGTTTTATATTCAAATTAAAATTTTCCACACCCATAGAATAATATATATGTTACAAAAGTAATCATTTATTTATTAAATATTGTTACTAAATGAGAAAATGTTTTTTTGCAAACAAAAAAGGGTATTTATATCATTGAAAAATGTTTTAAATATAATATAATGTCTAAGAGGCTAGCGATAGTATGTTTGAATTTCAGGAAGTTAAAAACTAAAAAATAAATTATTACATCAATATTAAGTAAAATTTAATTCCATTTAATATTATAAAATGTTTAGGTTATGTTATAGTAAAGAAAAATGGATATTATCACATTTTTTTTACAAATTAGAAAGGGGATATGACTATAATACTAGTTTAATATAATATTTTTCTTATAAATATCCTAAAAGAGTTTAACATATGTGATGATAAAGAATTTTTTTAAATAGTTACATTTATTTATCATGAAAAATGAAAGAAACTCTTTCTTAAAAGAATTATACCAATTAAAGTTAATAGTGAATTACAATTGGAATTATAAAAGAGTTTAGGGAATGATAATTAATATAAAATTTGATATTTACATTAATTATCTAAAAAAATTGTTTTCCACTTTATCATAATGTGTTTATAATGATAAGTTAACAATAATTTATGTATTTTCATTTTTTAAAAGTTTTTTTGATGGAATAGGGCTAAAAGGATAATGAAGATGAACTTACAAAAAAGTTATAAGTAAATAAAAGAAGTTTTCATTGTAACATTTGATGTTGTGAAGCTAAGAATCTAGAATATATTCATCTAGTAGAATAGTTATTAATATGATTTATAAATGTCACCATTATTCAAAATGAATTTATTTATATATTTTTATCAGTATTGATTTAGTGGGAGTTTTTTATCCAATGGTCACATAAAGATGTGATAGGTATTACATATTATGTATTGTATTAATAAATTACATAAAGTGTAGAAAACATAAGGAAGATATTGTAGTTTATCATATTTTATATGCTAAACCAGTGATTATGTTGGGTTTATTAAAAATTCTTAATGATTTTAAGAATTTTTAAATGTATCAAATTAAAAAGTAAACTCCATTTTATAATTATATTATGATAAAAACGTAATTGTATATAAAGATATAGATTTATTTAAGTATAATGATAATTGACCTCTCAAAGTATGACTTTTAGTTTGTACCTAACAAATGTTGATCATGGAGTATTATTGTTTATGATGAAATGTTATGTTTTTCATGGGTAGGATTTTTGTATATTAATACAGAATATGCTCATGTGGTATATGGAAATGAAACTGATTCTTTCTATGTGATGGAGGGCCCATTAATTATACCACATAGAGTGTCATAGATATGTCTTTTTTTATGTTAGGTGCGTATGGAACTTAATTATATCCCCACTACCTAAGGTCGTTGAGATACCCAGAATGAGAACCTTTAAACTTTAACACCCTACTTACACAATTCTATATATCCACTAAGAGAATATATGTTTGATTGGGTATGATGATGATCATTTCATCAGTTATAGATAAACCAAGATTATATTTTTCCTCTTGTATGTAATGTATGACACCAGGGACCCTAATTGAGAAAGACTATGAGAGTGTGCAACCACACCTAGATATTTTATATCTATCTGGATAAGGGACATGTGATGTGATTATACGTAAGTATGAATGAAATGTGATGTATTCATCAATAAGATTCGTATATACTCTGAGAATTGAGAAAAGATGAGTTGGTTATATGGGATTAAGATGATCTATTTCATGTGGCCACTCGATGTGTTGAAAAAAAGAAAAATATGGGAATTCACAATTTTATATGATGCAAACTATGTGTATATAGGTATAGAGATACAAGTTTTTTTGGAGATGATTCCAAATTTCTTTTTCTTGATTATAATTGATTCTTTTATAGGGGACTCTCTTAGATTATATATATTTCTCCAAAGATTATTATTTTTTCAATGCTACAAATACCCATGGGGTCACACATTGTGTTTGACTCAATAAGGATTTAGTTTTAATTAGAGAGCTACTCTAAATATATTTTAGAGTTAATCCAAAACTATTTAGGATTTTTATTCAAAAGGTATTTCATTTTAGGTGATACAAGGTAATGTTAATGATATCTTTCCAAAACTATTTTGGAAGACATCTAAGAGTTTTATTGGACATAAATTCACTAGTTATTGTATAAAATACAATATAAGGTGAAATGGCAGAATGTTCTGTTAGGATTTAGTGGAAGTGGGAGATTGAAATTTATATTCCCTAAATCCTTGTATATATATGTGATATATATATATATATGTTGCATGAAAATTATGTTTTTTATGCATGGTATTTCATTCCATACAACTTAAATGAAAAGATTTTATCATTTATAATTATCCTATATTTACTGTCATTTATTATACCATTTCAAGTGTTGAAACATTCGAGAGACGAAACAATCATATGTTGAATGTATACAAGGAAAAGTATTTATTTATATATTTTAGAATATGAATAAATGTAACTTTAACTAATGATCATCATGGATTAACTATATAATATAATTCTATTTGATTGTATTTATATGACTATCCTTGGACGAACCTCCCTGAATGTAGAATCTCTCACCTCTTCTTTAATTTAATATAATATTATAGCTTATCATAAATAAATGAAGCATCCCATATTGTATTTAGATGATTCATCATAGACTGTGTATACACTACATAGTTTTACATTTTTTTTACACTTTGTGATTTCTCTCAAACTCATCAGATAAAGGGGATAAATATTTCATGTAGTGAATATTCTGTGTAAGGTACACTTAATTTATAACTTTTCCACATTTTAGTTTAATATGAAGGTTTCACAAGTCTTTCCTTAGAGTTTGGGGAAATATGGTGTTAAATTGCTTATATATGTTCTATTATTTGTTATTATACGCTAACAAAACCCTTAAATATCTCCTACGAGGTATGAGGCTTGAATCTTCTACTCTCTTAATATTCATCTAACATGATATATATAATATTTAATATGGAACTAGCTATTATCCAAGAAGAAACATTTATGTTCTTATATATTTATTACATCGTCAAATAAAGAAAAAATTTGAAGAAATTGTAGCTAGTTTTTCGCATTTCGACATTACCATATATACCAACATATTACGATGTTTGATACCCCTCCACAGTACAATATTGTGTGACAAAATAATGTTATGTGGCCATATAAAATTAAAATTAATTAAATTTAATATTTAGTTAATTGAAATTACAATTTATAAATTTTTTATAATTAATAAATGTTATACTTTATAAGTTGATATTTTTAAAGTCTAAATTAATTATGAATAATTTGTTATTTGTTTCTCATATTTTTGATATTGTTCAATTGTTTATTTTTTAATATAATTCAACTAAAAATTAATTATATTTTACAAAAAATAGTTAATAAATAATGGAAAATATATTTTTAAAAATTTATAAAATATATATTAGGGGTACCTAAATTAAAAATAAAATGTTTATATTTAGTTGATTAAATGTTTTTGAAAAATTTATTATAATTATTTCATTAATAACAATGTGTTAATGTTAATAATATATTTTTCAGATTTATAGGGTAGATTTTTTTATAATTCATAATAAATAGTATTTTGTGGATATTTTAATTTATAAAGTGTTTAGAAATAGACTAATTAAAAATATATTATAATTAATTATATAAATTTTTATAAGACATTTATTAATAAACTATTCCAAAAATTAAATCTTAATTCTCACAATACATTTTACTAAATCATATGGAATACCTTGTGTTCTTGAAATAAAATTATTAGTTATAGGTCATAAAAACTATTTATATAGAGCATATAAATTACCTAAATAAGAACAAAATATTAAAAAATTTATATTTAGAATTATGAAGTGTTAATAATAAATTAATATGAATTGTTTGTATTAAAAGGTACCTTATTTAAGTTATTATTTATACCATATCTAAAGCGTTTTGATTATATATTTGTTTATGGGATAAATAGTGCTTAATTATGTGATATTTAGACAATGTAAATAATTTACATAATATAAATTGGATTATAAAATATTAATCATTCATAATAATATCATATATTTAAAGTGAAAGGAAATATAATGAGTACTATGAAGGTGAACATATTGAATTCCGATATAAAGTGTTTATATCCAATATATATGAATATATATATGAAATGTGTTTTTTATAATATATAATTTTTTTTGTTTATATAATATATATATTTTACAAACATATATTTTTATAATTTAATTATAAAATTATAATTGATAAGAATTATAATTTTTTAAATGCCTATGTAAAATATTAGCATATTCCTATTCGTTTATCATAAAAAATGAATCATTTATTTTTGAAAAATAAAATTCATTTTAAAATTGAATTAAATTACTTATAAATAGTGTATAAATAATGGGAATGGAATTTTAGAATCCATAAAATATAAAATGTTTTCCGGTTTATTGATTAATTATTTTGGAAAATTTAATAAAAATTTTGCATAAATATTAATGATTTAATCTTCTTTACATTCCTGTGGTTTATTAAATGACTAAAAATAATAATAAAAATATATTAAACATCTTAAAAACGTTATATAAAAACTTTTCAATATTTAAATAAAATGTTTATTTAGTTATTAAAATGATATAATGAGTTTAGGAATGACATAAATAAGGCTCAAATATAAATAATTTTATATATAAATTATGGGTTATTCACCATTAATTAATTTGAAATGTTAAAATTAAAGGGAATTACTTATATAAATATATTATTTAGACCACATCATAAATGTTTTGATGATTAATTTGATCAATGTTTTAAATATTGTAATTTTTTTTGGTTATGTAAAATTTTTACATAACATAAATTGAATCATAAAATGTATAATTCATAAAATATCATATATTTAAATTTTAGTGACATAATATTAAATTGTTTGATAGTTATTCCTTGATTTATTCATGTATTTAATATTATTTATAGAGTGAATTTTAGGTATTAATAATTTATGTGATAAATTTATTTTAATTGATATATCCATGCATTGCATGTGAGGTATAATTTTATAAGATTTAATTTTCATCTACCTTGACCGTGGTTTGTAATTGAAAGAATTATCTTGAATTTTTTTTCAACCATAGTTTGTGCATATTGGGTTTTTAGAAATCATGAATTGAATTATATATTGATTAAAGTATCCTCAAGTAGAGGGACTTTGGCTTGTACTTCATACTAGCCTGGAGTATTATTCCTTTTCCAGAAAGGAGGGCGTTGGCTGTCAGTGGCTCTGAGCTTACTCACACAGAGTTCATCAATTTTATATATCTCTAAACCTTTATATAAATTGTTCTCTTTCCATATTTATATTATGTATATGGATATGTAAGGACACTTTTTTATTCTTCTTTTGGGAGAGTAAGAAAAACTATGGGTTATATAAAGATCTACACTTAAATATGGTATGAACACATTAATTTGTTAAATGGAATATGCTTCTAAAATCAAATCCTTAGAATCATGCTTTCACCAAGGAGTAAAGATCAAAGATATTTCATGATATATAATGTTATCTATTTAATATTCATGTGATATATATTAAATTGGTGAGTCTTTTAAAATATATGAAACCACTCAATTACAATGTGTATGTTTCCTTCCCAAGAGGAACGTATCAACACCTCGATCATTCAACCTTGTAGGTTTTTCCAAAGTCGAGTGCCTTTGGATTATCTTTTATATATAAAACAGGTAATTAATTACACTATATCGTCTTTTTATAGGATCATTCAAATAAGGGTTCCCTAGTTTGTCATTTTTTCCCTCTTCTTGGCATTTAATTTTGATGAAACTTAAATGGGGGACCCTTATAAATGTCACAATGAGAATAAATTCAAGTAAATCCTTATGATGGATTTAGGTAAACAGTTATACCATCAAATGTACATGAATAAAAACATTTATGACAGGGTGAATTCCCTACCAAAATAACCAATTGAAGATAAGAATTAAAAACCAGAGTCATTGGTTAGTGAAATATGGATTTTGGATCAGTAAATGTATATGATGTATGGGGTGATCAGTTTTAGTGGGAGCACTTTTATTACAATTTCTTGATGAAAACATATTAAATTTTATATTCATCTAAAAATTTTATTTTATAGAGAGTAGAATTATTGTAATCAAATATTTTTAATAAATATTTGATGAAGAGAAGTTGAGAGTAATAAACTCCAAAGACTGGTAAATTTAGAAAAGTTCTTAATTAGAGGAAATTAAATGTTCTATAAAAACACCTTCCTAAATATCCAAATGAATAAATTTTATAACAAATGAATCTTAATACATTGAATAAGGATCTATTAATATAATTAAAAATGAAAAAAATAACATTAGTCTTTACTCATATACTCAACATGATATAATATCCTAATGACCTAGTTAAACAAGAGTTTTCCTTAGGGGTTGTTCTGATTGTGGAATTTTTTTTCCAGTTTTTCATAAATGGAAATGTTTCCACAAGATAGATGAATTCAATAAATGTTTTCATGATATTATCATAGTCTTGATGATAAATTAACAAATCATATGATGTTTAGATTCTTGTGTTATGATGATAGTGATAATGGGAAAAAGTTAAAACTAGAAGAAGAAAAATAATTTGAATGTCTAAATTGTTTTATTGAAATAGATGTCATAGTTCATTTAAACATAGTGTTATTAGGAAGTGGTGGTAATAATACTATTTTATGGGATTATCGAGGATACCTAAAATGATTTGTGATACTCCATGAATATTCCATGTAAGGTATATATGTTATCCAACCCAATTCTCTTGTTTGATTGTTTTATGGAATCAAATGTATATTTTACAAGTGTTGTATATATACAAGAATTTTGAATCACAAGAATAATTTATAGGGCATATAATTTTCATTTAGATGATGAATAAAACTATTTATACATAGAATATTTGAACCATCTCAAATGAATATATATAAATGACACATATCTTCAATTTTTATCTCTTTTGTGATAAGGGATTTTTGTTTTTTTGTAAAAGTTATTATGAAAAGCATGAGATAATTAATGATATACACATTATTTATGATTCATCAGATTTTATTACATGGTTTAAAAAGGATAAAAGTATAAAAGTGTTAATCTAGTTATTTTTTTGCATATCAGGGTATTTATTTCCACCACACATTATTGATATATTTTAAATAATATGATTCTTTTACTGAAAAATAATTTTGAAAAATTGAATACAATATAATATATATAGAAATAATAGTTTATTTTTACATATTGCAATTAAAAGTAAGTAAGGATTATTTTTATGATAAAGAAATTTTTATTGAATCTTATAAAAATATTATGGTATGGAATTTAATTTCTAAGAAACTTATGGGAGTATGTTTGAACTTATAGAAGTTAAAAGTTTACAAATAAATGATTTTTCTTATTAATGTTTATGTAATTATTCACTTAATATATTAAAGAGACAGAATATGTGATCATAAAATAAATGTAATTAGTTACATTTAGTTACTATAATAAAATCAATATCTATGTTATGCTAACCTTTTTATAAAGTGAAATTCATTTGATATCCTAAAATATTTCTGGGTATAATGTTAAATAAAAGTGTAAATGGTTACATATATTTACCATAATGAAGTTAATATCGCAATATCTTAATAGGGTTTAGTATATGGTAGATAATAAAAATGAAAATTATTACATTAACCCCAAAGATAAATTTTTATGGTATAGGTTCCATATATGATGATGATTTAATCCCAGTAATATTTATAAGTAGTCAAAAAAATATAACATCATAACATTTTATGTTGTGAAATTAAGGAGTCTGAATATGTTTAAATATTTAATCATTTGGAATATGATTCCCAATTATCATAGTTATTCAATCAAGACTAATTCCCAGATATTAATCACTAAGAATTTAGTGGAAGTGTTTTATCCAATGGTCACATATAGATATGTTAAAAACTACATATAGAATTAGTCAATAAACAAAACCTATAAAACACACCATACATAGGGACAAAAGATTTGGTTTACCATATGCGATATATAAAAAGTTTCATATTTATGATTTTATAAATATTATAAAATTTTATAATAATATATAATGTATCATGATCTTATAATAAAGGAAATGTTCATTTATTATTCATTATCATGTGCTGTAATTTACATTACATAAATGGTATAATGATAAATATACCCTCAAGTTTAAAATTTTAATCATTACATAATCATTGATCATTATGGATTATAATGGTTTGTGAATATATTTTATTATTAGATTTAATATTTTCTTGTACTCCTAATAATGGTTTACATACAAGACTGGAATATTGGATTCATGAAGTAATAAGTAGAGACTTATTACTTGTACTGACTCACCAATGTATAACCCATGAAATATCATATAATCATTGATATATTTAGTGGTGTATTATTTTTATCAATACTTATTATCTAAGGCTTGCGAGATACCAAGTATGATAACATTCATACTATGATAACTTTATTACACAATAAAAAAGTGACTTATCTAATCTGAGGGCGATGTCTCCGGTTTGAGCATAAATAAGATGATATTTTATCATATTTATAAACAATAAATCCATTTATACCTTAATTGAATTAGGCTGATGAAATTCATGTCAATTATTATTTAGGTTTGTTTGATGTGATTATCTATTTGTATAAGAGTCATGTGATTATCTCATCTCTTAGAAGAATGACATGTGATGTATTCATCGACCTTGTTATTTTAATTCTGAAAATCAAGAAAAAATGAGATGGATTATATAGGATTTACTTGATCTATGTCTTTTTTTAACTTGGTGTCATGGAAAAAGTTATTATATAATTATATAGTTTATTTGATATATCCAGAGGTGGAAATGGTTTTATATAGATATGAGTATATTTGATGGATATCAAACTAAACACATTAGAATATTGAGTGGTACTACTTATTTTCTAGAGGTCACAATTTGATTAAATATATAAAATATGGATTTCATATTTCATTTCAATAGTAACAAGTCCAATGATGTCACACAATTAGTCATATAGATAAGGATTATGTTTTGGAAAATGGGATTTTTCCAAAAGGATGATTGTGTCAAAAAATTGAATCTAAAAATATTTTTTGATAGATTGAAAAAGCATTGTAATGTTTTATATAATGTACTTAGGAGATTTTAGTGAAAGTGGGATATTGTTATATGTGATCTAAAATATCAATTACAATGAATTATATTTAGGTGCATATCTCATTACTCATTGTTTCATCAGTTATAATGCCATATGAATGGATTAATTTATGAATGGATTTAATGGATTGTGTTCATTGAATGAAATGAATGAATAATTATGATGAGAATAAATGTATGTTGATATATTTACTATAGATAATGAATTTTATTAAATGAAATTCGCCATGTATGAATATATAAAGGGTTTAAATACCTTCTATTGGGAATAACCAATTGAATTAAAGCCTCCTGATTATATCTTCCTTATGAAATCTAGTTTATCACTAAGTAAAGGTGATGGAATCCCATAGTGGTAGGAGGAGATTTTTTTATTATATTATGATATTAATCAAGAATAATCTATCAAATATTAAAAATGATTCTTGTTCCCATCTTTGTACACACATTTATATTCATGTTTTATATTACATATTGATTATGTTATTGAAATTATACACAAAATGGGGTTTCTTCAATTTTTTTATCATTTGATGATCACCTGAAACCCATAAACCTTCCCTTCCAGGAATCCTCCAAAAACAAGAAACCCTTAGGGGGATTAAAATGACCGCAAGAATAGACCAAGGGACTTCAATTTATATTAGGGATTTGAATAACCACCGGAATCTTGGTGAAACTACAATGAGTTTGTGATTGTTGAATATCTGGTTCCTAGTGGTAGGGATGGTGGTAACACCCCAATATCGCTCTCATTGATGTCCCAATAGGATAATATAGGGGTTTCAATGGGTGATTCCTAAGTTCAACAAACATTGTTTCTTTTTTTTCTATGATGAATTTCGTTTCTCAAGAGTTTCTATCAATCCATGCATTCCATTTATATTCATTCAATCTTCTTAGAGACTCTAAAAAATTGCCCCCATAATCGAAATAAATAAATCAAACTAACTTGATTTTTAATGAATATAAATATAACACTTTACTAATTCCATTGACACCCAATATTTTAGAGGATTATTTCTGGCATGATCTCTTCAAGAAAATGATTCTCCTCCTGAATATGTTCACTCGATATAACAATATACATTATATGAAAACTCATAGAATACATTTGACCAAGATATCAGGTACAACCATGATTAATGAAACATGTATATGTTGTATTTACAAATGTATATATTTTAAATTGTATTATATTATATGAATATATTAAATAAATACATTACATATATTTCATCCAAGTATATGAGCACATTTGATGTTAGTCAAGTATGCATGCATATAAATTTTTTAAGCTACTTTAATTGATGGAATGAATTTTATGTTCATTATATTAGAATAAAAATAATATATTGGTTTCTAAAAACTATTGTATGATCAATAACATATGAAAACACATTTTATTAGTTCCACCCCATGGTTCATGTAAGAAACATATCAAGGTATAATTATTAACACGTGGGGTACTTTGATAATGTTATATAATAGAGTTTAAAATATTGTATAAACCCATATGTCTTTAAAAGAAATTATGAATCAAAAATTTATCTTGGATAATTTCCTCCCAAACTATAATGAGACTAGGAGTGATGCCCAAGTATTTTCTTTAATAGGCCCGGAGTTGACAACTAGATTTAATATTATAATTACTCAAATATAAGGTATTTCCATTATTAAATATTAAAATGATAAAAAACATATATAAAATTCATAATATAAATAAATAAACTATAATAAGATTCATATATGTCATATAAATAATAAATTATAAAACAAAAATAATAATTGGAAACCATAACCTCAAGTATACATCAAATTATTATTAATGAAACTTGACTCCAACTCCTGAAATCTTTCCATGTTAGAGTTACAGTCACCCTAATCCTATTACAATATAATCCCACAAATCTATAAACCAAGTATATAATTTATGGGATAGAATAAAAATACAAAATATATTTCTCCTACAGACCCTCAAGATTTAATATAAATAGAGAATTCTAATGATTTTGTGAATGAAATAGGTAAGACGAGTTAATAAAACACAAAAATGTAGGTCCATGACATTTTTTCTAACCTATAACTCAGATCAAGCATGTTCACCTTAAATAAAAATAATTATAACTCATACTAAAATGTTATATTAGATCCCTTCATACCCATACCTTCTTACATTTCTTAATCATCCCTTCAAAACTATTTTTTGATTTGGCCATAATAAATATGGCCACATGATTAAAACTATAAATATCATATTTATAAAAAAAATATAACTATATCCACAAAAATTATTAATCTATAATGTGATATAGAAATTACCATAATAACTACCGGTAATATGAACCACACCTCACCACCACAACAAACACCACCACAACAACATCCACCATAATAGTTATCATTATTATTTTTATTATTATCAGTATTTGGATGTCATGATAGGTTTCACAATTTCTAAAATAATGTAATATCACACCACCTATCTTAGTGAATTTTACCCTAAGTATTGGATACAAAATGACACCATATATTATACAAGAACTTGAATTCAGTTTGATCTTGGATACTAACCATAATGGGTATATATATCACTTCAATATTGTACTAATATCTCATCAATAACCACCATTCCCTAAAATATTTTCATATAAACACTAAATAACATACACTAACCCTAACCCAGACTATCCTCAACATAGGATTCAATAATATATTAAAAAACCCCCTAAAAATCTACATATCTTTTGATATATAATATTATATGTTTAATTTACACTATTGAAATGTGATAATCATAGATTCTCAAAGGCTTATCTATCCAAGACCAACAATGTATACACATATATCAATATAATATTCCATGATTCCCCGTAAATATAAATTTTATGGTTTTGGAGAGATTTAAGTCCCATAATTTTTTTTTCACATGATCAATTTTTATCGAGAACATCACTATACTATGGAATGAAGAAAGATTTAAATTCATAATGGGTGGAATAACACCCATGAAAATTTTCTATGAACCTATATTGATATTGGAAGGCCCTGTTTATCTCTATATAATGAAGTTTTAAATAAATTTTAAGTGAAATTATGATCATACTATCTAGAGATCCCTTACACTATAATTACTAAAACTTTTCTCAGGGATATAACCCCATTAATAAAGATTAATACAAGTGGCATGCTCATTATTCCATTTTGAATTCCTGATACACAGTATTTTGAACTAGGGTTTTCCTCACTATAATAATTATTTTTTATATTAAATATTTTATAGAAATAAATCATCACTATAGCTATGTTTTCATTCCACTATGAAAGTCATAATTATTCTTAATTTCTCCAACATGTTTTAACATTATTAATATTCCCATAAGCCACAAATAAATTTCCTTAAATAATCCTGAACAATTTGTAATCTTATATATCGATGATTGATATATTTCTAAACATAACATAATGTTATAAAAAAATGACCATACCTTTCTAATAATAATATCAAAAACATAAATAGATCTATTCTTTAGTTCATTTAATTATAATTTGACCAATTTAATATTACACCATCATTCTAACATAATGAAAATTATCTCATATCTAATAGTATCTCCAAATTATTATTAAAATAATTTCAATATCCTTGAAGAATTTAGAAACATTTTACAGTAATACTGACCTTATTATAATAATATATATTTCATATAGATTAATCTGGTAATTTATTATGAGCTTTTTCCAATTAAAAATAGAAATAATATGATTAACCATAATGATTAATAAGGAGAAGGTCAAGAACTACCAACTATAAATTATTTTGTAAACCAAAATATTTCTCTTACATTACTTAATTTAACATTACTATCCATCCCTTCTTCTTTCATTATTTTTCATAACACCAGAGATCTCGAATGCCACAAATTGGGAGATGAGGGGTTTTAAATTATCAATAATAGATTTGAATACCGAATCATAATAGGGAAGTATCTATAACATCCTCTATAAATTCATGTATATATACTTTTTCATAACTTAAAATGCTTCCTACAATATACACTTACACAACAAACAACACCTCACACACCCAAAACATTAACAACAAAACATTACTACCATGTATAATATAACTTATCATGAAAAATAATGATCACTTAATTGATATTATTATAATTATCTAAAAAAGTAAACCCAATAAATAAAATAAAAATAAAAATATTCTTAATTCTAAATTTACCCCAATTTCCAAAAATTTATTATTCTTATGAAAATCAAATGCTATGATGAACACCATAATCTAAGACCTGTGGAATATATTAGTTTTATTTCAATAGAAGTAAAATTTATATTTTTACATTTACATATTAAATGGAAAAATACATTTGATAATTCTATAAACTCCAATGTAGTAATTTTCAAGTATCAATAGATATTCTATTAAAACACTTTCTCTAGAAAGATTACTCATTTCACGCCAAAAAGAAAAAATGTAACCAACATATATAAATTAAAAAACTTCCATAATTTCAATTATATGTTTTAAAAACAAAATTAATTACAAGGAACATGATTGAAAATAACACAGGGTATTTTACTTTCATCTTGGACTCCTGTTCACTTGTAGTTGGTTCCAAATCACTATTTATCTATAAAACTCACAAAAATGGTGTGACCCTTATATGCATGACCATATATTTATGACTATAAATATAGATAAGATATTCAATAAATGGTTCTTCCTTAAAAATATCAATTTCACACCAATCCATTATACATGAATAATTATAAATTCCTAAAAAATGTGTGACATATGGAAAACATCATCACATCATTCTAATTATGGATGAAAAACCAAACAATAAGAATATTTCCTAAACCGATCTAATAACTTAGGAGGCCTGTCTGATCAATATGAAAATTTTATTCCTCTTAAAAATAAATATTATTATCATCTCATAGAAATTTATATGAACACATGATCACCAATTGTGAACTCAAAAAGTATATATATCACCGATCTGAATAAGGATTTTACTATTTCTATTTAGTCCTCATATAAACTTGGATAATCCTTAATCATCTCATCATATTATGTATTATATTTATCATAATAATATCTAACTCACTTATGTATGAATGATAAATTCGTGAATAAATTTTTTTCCATACAAATCCTCATTTAGTTAAATATAGTTGGTTGAAAAACTAACTCCACTAATGATAAAGGATTGTCCCACAATTCAACAAATTCTAGCATGATATTTCAATCAAAATCCAATAATTTAGAAATAAATATCTTGATTTAACCATATAAAAATGTATAAAATTCTATAATACGACACAACTAGATTCCTAAGGCATGTTGTAATGAGTTCAACATATGAAAACTGAATCAATAATATGAATTAGATGCAATTATCTGAGGGACATCATCTAACCTCATTACTTTTTATATATAAATTTATGTTAAAATTTTCACTAATGTATACTTCATGATCAATAATAAATACACTAATTTATTCAACCTATTAAATACAATATAAATGGAATTATATACTATTAAATAACAACGTAATCCTATCATAAACTTGTTGGAAATTTATAACCATTTCCACTATGAAATAGTCAATGTTTAGAACAAACTGATTTTAAGGAACTGTTTATCATTTATATATTGAAATAGATGACATCCAGATATTTATTTTTAATTAATCTCTTCAAACATAGACAATAAAATTACTCCATTTGATTAAAATATATATTTATTATACATAGATGTATGAATAATGATAATCTATGAAATTCTTGAAACATTTCTCACATGTGATCTAAGAAACATATAACCATCCCAAAAAATATATGTTGAACATAAACATATACCTAATAACTTGGGGAACTTTTACACTCATATATCCAAACCTCAGTCTTAATATCTCTTAAACAAGACTAAAACTCTTTCCAAATCTTGGAAAATCAATCATTATTTGATATAAGAAAACTCAACCATAAATATTTCTTATATCATGTTTCAAGGATGTAAACTACTAAATCATGTTACACTCCTCACTTTACTCCATAGAAACATCAATATATGTATTATTACTCAAATAATCAACTAGTTCATTCCACTTTCCTATAGTATAGTTGATTTTAATGTTTTTTCTTTTATAAATTCCACCCATATTCGCTGATAAAATTTAAAAAATCTCTATGATATGAAATACTATAAATTTTTATGATTTGTAATGATTATAAATTACTGCCTAATGAATATTACCACCATCCTTTAAGGAAAATACTATTTATAAAAGTTTAACATAATATGTATAATAATTACATTTAAATAGAGGTGAATATCTAGATACACATGGAATGAAAGCCTTCTATTTCATAAACGAAAAATCTAAACCTTGATATAGTCTATTATAACAACCCTAAAATGAAATTCTAATTTATAATAACTAAACAATGAATAGGTTTTTTAATTTATCTATAATTTATTCAAACATTTTGAGGCATTATATATTCCACTCCAAATCAAACCTTCTTAGTCAATGCATTTAGTTGATTTCATATTCATGTAAATTCAATCACAAACATCTGATAATAGCATTCCAGTCCTATGTAATTTTACACCTTAGAGTCAATATTAAGAGTATTCAAAGATATTAATTCTTTAATCTAGGACAAGTCTATAATGAAACAATGTTTATAACTTACTATTAGTGACACTTCCATATCATTCCATATATGTGGTTCATTTTGTGTCAAATATAAAACCATCAGTAAATATTATATACTATCCTCGTATATAATTAGTTTAATATAAATATTATCAAAAAAATCCTAGAAATATAATCAAGGTATGAATATAATATCAATTCATCAATACCATAAATACTTTTTTTGAGAAACTCTAATTGGCATCATCAAAATACAAAGCACTAAAAATAAATTGAAACATTTTTTTATCAAAATGGAATAAAACTTTACTCTCATATAATAAAAAACAATAGAAGAATATTTTAAAACAATATTTATATTATCAATTTATCAAATAAGTCTATAATTTTCAGTCTCGTATATCAATTATTAATTACCACTTGGTCTAATTATCAACAATCTGAATCTGAATCTACCATTGAATTTTTTGGAAAATAATACTAGATCAACCCATGGTGATACACTTGGTAAGATGAAACTTCTTTGAAACAATTCATCCAGCTAAATCATTAAATATTGAGGGTCTAGTGGTTCCATATAATATAAAACAATATAAATAGGAGATACACATTTGTATAATTGTATACCAAATATATTATCTTATTATAGGGGAAAAATCTTAACTTTATCCCAACAAAAAAAATATTACCCCACAACTCTTGAAATCTTTTCCATATTTATCTCAAGTAAAAAAACCATGATCACATATTGATAAGTTATAATGTACAAATCAATGCATTTTTAACCAAACTGATAGTCCTTTAACCAAAAACTAATGCCAGATCATCCCCTAATTTTAAAAAAATACACTCCAATATAAAAAATACAATATTTAACATAATACAACTAATATATTCATCAAATTTAAATATTTTGGTTTATATTAAGTAGCATCATATATGACAAAAATTTTACATTCCCTATAGCCATATTAAAAATAAAATACACTCCCATCAGCACCAAACATTATCCAAATAGAGAAGATGACTCTAGTGGTATATGAAATACTATTATCAAAAGGATCCATTATTCAAACTAAGGCATGTGTGATAAAATAATGGGAAGCACCAATATTAGTAATAACAAAATTAAGAGTCTAAAATATGATGTTATTCCTATAAATATCCCACGGTTCTCTACATTATTAGCCTCTACTATATTAAATTATACATTTCTATACCCAAATCCATAATGACACTATAGTATACTAAAACATTTCCTCATGTAATATTGAGTTCTCTAGTAAAAAATTGAATCCATTTAATGGAATATTTGAGTGATACCCTTCACTAGTGTACAAAAATCCATCAATCATACTAAAATAGTTGTACAGGTCACCATAGTTGAGTTGGTACCCATAATTGATGAAGGGGGACATAAATTAGAAAAATATATTTAATTCAACTCCAGAAATATGGGAAATAATAGATTTAAAATAAATTGTATACAACAAGAATATGTAGATAACTAAGGTGACCAAAGAATTATAAAATCATATTGAGAGGGAGACACCGAATATTCCAAATTATTTATTTGAAGTATGAAATATTTATTCTCAATTAATATTGAATTAAATATGTGATATAACAGAAAAATGAGAGAGTATAAGAATATATTTATACATAAGATTATTACATATGTTAACACACCCTAAGTTAATGCATCAGATGATGGAAAACTGGTAGCTTCCAGACCTATGATCTATAAGATGCACATCAATAATGTTTATTTCCTTTATCAAAATAATAAATGATAAGATATCTAGATGAAGTGAATTATAGGATTTTTATATTATGATTGTTTTAGTTTAACTAAAATGTGAATCTGAGAAATGTACTGAAGGTTTTTAATAGACTTTCCATCTAGACAATGATGAAGGATGAAGTATGCAAGGAAATTTAATGATGACTTAAACATCTAAGATAAAGTTATCAAGAATTTGAAATCATGGAAGTTATATGATGAATACCAGTAGAGATTTCATTTATGAAATATATTGTTTATTTATAAGTGAAATAAAGTAATGGACTTTAGATTCCTAGATGATTGGTTTTTCAGAAGACATGTAAGGAAGCCTTGAAGAGTACTTAAATGAGTTTATATCAGACCTTGGAGATGTTTGAATATTGAGCCCAAAGGGTGAATCCGTTTTGAAATTTGAAAAGACATGATAACCTAAAAATAATGTAGAATTATTTTTTAAGGATTATTGATAAATTCATAATTTTTAGCTATTTTTTATAAATATATGTATCCTTAAAGATTATTTTGTAAGAGTCAACAAGAAGAAACCTTAAGATT
The DNA here is from genome assembly GCA_963277665.1 of Viscum album. Classification (NCBI taxonomy): domain Eukaryota; kingdom Viridiplantae; phylum Streptophyta; class Magnoliopsida; order Santalales; family Viscaceae; genus Viscum; species Viscum album. The sequence goes on along the minus strand of OY728148.1, from coordinate 264,239,446 downwards.
CATTTAATCATAATTTGAAGTGTCATTTTTATTATATATTATAAAAATAATAATACTAAAAATTATTTGTATGAGTAACATGCTCTTATAAAAAATTTTACATAGGGGATATAAGATTCAACAGTTAGAAAAATTATGGAAATTAAGATTAAAGATGTTCTTCGATAAGGAAATGAGCTGCTGATACTGAGATATAATATAATCAAAAGATAAGTGAACTCTGTGAAGAATGAATATCATGTTATCTAAATGGGTCAATATTCAAATTAAGATATTCTATGATGTTATTTGAGGGAAATAAGTATCAAAATAATTCAATAGGGTATTTCATTCAAATATGATTTTAATTTTATGAAGCTAATGTAAAAATATTTTATAAAGGAGTTAAACATAAAAATTATCCATATGTAATTAACTGACGGATGAATATTTTCATATCTTGAGAAAGTTTTATAGTTTAAAATATCTCATGAATAATTAATCCATGAATTTTTATGATGATATAGTGGTTTTAAAAAATTAATATTTTTAGGTGGTTGAGAATTAGAAAATTATAGAGTATTAGAAGACCAAAATTTGAAATGTATGGAAGATATATTTGGATAAAAATGCAGTAATAACTAAGAATTTATAGTATAACCATGAACTAGAATTTATAAGTCCACTATAAAATATAAAATTAAGAAGTGTTTTTTTGAGCAATGGGATTGAATGTAATCAATTCTATTGATGGAATCTGATTGATGTTAATGAAAAGTGTTAGTAATGATGAAAGTACAGTGGAATGATCCATAGGATGAAGAGTATAAAAAATGAAGAATTATATATGTGTGGATGTTAAGAAGGAATTTTAATTATTCTAGAATATATTACTAGAAGAAATAAAGTTTATTTGAACTGATTTTTTGAAGAACTTGAAAAAGTCATGATTCAATATCATCAAAGGCATTGAAATGCAGTTGTATTGGGAATTGAGTAAGTGGGAATTTCAAATTAGAAGGTATTTTACCCATAAATTTATTTAAGTGAGACAATTTATATAAATGGGGGACTTCATTCATGGGAGGTAATATAATAACATGAAAGTGAGAGGAGAAATAGAGAGAATCAACTAACATATTCTGGAAGATCAGTTGATGCAAAATTTTGAGAATATAGAACATGATGTTCTTAAATATATGAGAGAAGAATTTGATAACTAATTTACTAAAATTTATAATGTGTAGTTTTTAGTTTTCTTGAAACTATAAGATAGATCATGTATGATGTTCCATAAATGTCGTTATATGTTTTAGGAATTTAATATTTTAGATCAGTGAGATCTCAATAAATAGTGTTTTTGAAATTTAGAGTGTAGAATTGATTTTCATTTAGTGGAATTAGATTATTTTTTAATAGTCAATGGACTGTATTGAAGAAGAATGTCTTATAGTTGATAAAGATTCCTTAAATGGATAAATGCAGAACTCATTTAATGAGTTCTTGAAGGATATTTAAATAATTAGTGGTTATAGTACTAAAATGTAAATCATTATAGTCAGAATACTTCTAGTTATCGGGGGTATTGAAAATATCTCTTCACCTTGATAATATAGTAAAGATATGAGTCATACTAAAAACCTCCAAGTGGTTATGGATAATAACTACCCCATTGTAATGAATTTTATAATAGTGAATAATTAGTGTCTCAAGATAATAAAAAAACACAATAAGAAGTGGGTTTTACACATTATACCAAACCATATACAATTATTGTGTGCTTATTTTCATGCTTTTCTTTACTATCTTCATGCGGTGATGTGTTTTGAGAGTGTATAATGAGATACGTGTATATTAACCATGATACAGGTTTGACAAACTAAAAAGGGGTAAAATGTTTAAGATGAATGAATGTAGTATAAGTTTGTTCACATTAATTCTCCCCCATCATAGTGTGTCTGCACAATCAACTAGGACCATTAATTATTTAAAATTTGAAGGTTCGAATTGATTATGTATTAATATTTTCTCCTTGTTGTTTTTAAATGTTTGAAAAAAGGTGTAGATTTAAAAAATTTATAGAGATTCATTAGACGTATAAAATGGTTGTTACTAATATTAGTTATACTATGGGGGATATGGAAAAAATATTTAAAAGTGGGAGAGAGAATATGGATATTTAGTTAAGGATGTTAACTTATCTGAATTAATTGAATGATGATCCAACACTACTAGATTTTTAATGACCAAAATTTTGGGATAATATTTGTTTCTTGACTTTGTGTATTATTTTATTTTATAACAAAATAAAATTCATCCTTTATTTAATTAAGTGAGTATAATTAAAATAATACCATTGTGTTTTAAATGTTATATGACTGTTGGTGAATATGATCATTGGTCAATATGACTGTTGGAAACTAAATTATTAAACGTTATGATTATTTCTTATAAATACAAGTGATCATGGTTAATTAATCCAGAAAGAGAAGACAATGGCCTCATCTAGTAGACTCAGGTCATAAGAAGCCCATCTATCCAAGCTTGAGAAGGAGGTTACATCACTAGGCTTTGCTCTAGACCAATCCCAAGATGAGGTTCAACATGTGAAGGTTGAACAGAATTGCCTAAGGGAAAAGTTCAAAATGATAGAAATAACCACTTAGGAAATGTTTTCCAAGCCACCCCAAGATTAAATCACCATAGAACACCTTATAGTTAGGTCCTTTACAGGTGTTATTAAGGTCTACGTAACAAGGCCTTAGTTACATTGTGTAAATCCTTTTGTATAAATAAAATTTTTGTTTCTTCTTATGGTAACATTTGTGAATTTTAAATGTTAATATAAATATAGGTTGGATTTATAGAAGTTATATATTAATGGTGAATTTTGGAAAAAGGTAATTTTAAAATATTTTTTGTATACATTAAATAATTAATAATGTGAAATGATTTTCAAAAACATGGTCTTCAACAGTTGTGATGAGTAAGAAATATAGAGTCTAATAAGATCAACAAATTTTTTTAAATAATAACGTATGAATAGTAATATTACCCTTATAATAGTAATGTGACCAGTTGAATAGTAACATAACTTAAGAAATTATAAATAGAATTGAGACATCTTGAATGGTAATGTGATGTAATAACATAAGTAAATAACTAATTCAGAAATTATTAGTTAAGTATTAGTATTATTTGGGTAAATAGTGTTTTTAATTAAAAATTAAATATCTCATAATTAGAAAATTGTTCTCATAAAATGGAGTTCATTTTTGAATTCAGATCATCGATATTATGTGGGGGTGAATTTATGAGATTTTTATAAAATGTTTTGTTTTTTAGTAAATAGTAAACATACAGTTTTGAGTTTCGGCGTGATTAATAAAATCATTAACGATGTAAATATGATTTAATAATTATGGTCGACTTGTGAATAGTAATATATTTTATGAGGTATCCTAATTGTCCAATACCAGGGGAAATCCCATGGTTTTACAATTACCATCGATTAGGTTTCCCTTGGAAATAAATAAAATATTCCCTCACTTTTTCTATAAATGCAAAGACATTACCTCATTCCTTTCATTACAAAATACTCCTAAACAAAGATATGGTATTTTTACCTCCGAAGGAGTCCTCCCTAGGTTCCCTAAATCCCTCCAAGGTCCTAACCTTCGAGCTTTTGAAGTTACTCTTTTAGGTAAGGGAACCTTTCACCCTCCATTTTTATGTCATGACTTCCTTTATATTGTGTCTTCTAGTTTCCATCTTATTATGTTGTGATATGTTCTTGTATATTTTATATTGTTTTATATTTTATTTCCAAATTATGAGATACCTTTTCCACTCTCATCAACCTATTTTTATTAATTTTAAGCGACGCCATTTGGCTACCGAATTTTTCATATTAGAAATATCATCTTCTCTTTTCTTTCATGTTATCTTTTCATGTGGTATGTATTTAAAATATCCATACCATGATATTATTTAATTATTATTATTTACCGATACTATATTATAATTTTTTTATGAGTGGTTGACCATTGTACCCTCTCTTTTTAATGTTTTCTATAACCATGTTATATAGTCGTTATGCTACAGAAATTTCGTCTCAAAATATATCTCTTTTTCTCAAGAAATTCTCTTTCTTTATTTATGTTAAAAACCAAAATCTATTTTCATTTCTATAGGTATTCATCATTAAATAAAATTGATCTATTTTATTCAGTAATTGACATAAATTAAACCCTCATTTCTTTTCCAATGGTCATAAAACTCACAATGATCATGTTTTTAAGCACTTTTTAAATGTCATGATTTTGAAGTGAAAGCCATTAATTTTAATATATATGAATTATTTATGAAATTTTAGATAATAATATATGTGGATAACATGAAAATAAAAACATAGTAAGGGTTTTCCCTAATAGTGCTTCAATGAATTGGGTAAATAATTTAATCTCTTGTGATGACAAGTTTCACGATACCTTGGTGTATAAGCATGGTAATTTTAACGACACCTTGGCAATGAACCTTGGTGATATGTTCATGAATGTATAAATTCAATGTTGTAGCCAAATATTAACATTATTATTTAATTTATTTTCATTATGATATTCTTATACTTCCATTTCTCATGTATCTATGTTTTTTATCAAGTTCTTATTGATATCACAAGTAAACATATTCCATTACTTTCCTTAATAGGATTTCTTCTCACACTTTCCTTTGATGTATGTCTCCATGTTATAAGATGTAGTAATTGTACTTAGGATGAAACTTTTGTGAATCCTTACAAGTGGATTATAATAATGTTTAATTTTTTCATGTATATTGTTCCTAATTTCCAAGACACTAGACATTAAAGATCCTCTGTTTGTATAATGCAATGAAAAGTTATGTAAATAAAAGGCTGGATAATATAGTTGGTATCAACGGGAGGTTTAGTTATTTATGGAAATTAAGATATGAAAAAGTTAGTATGAACCCAATATAAATGTGTAAATATAGGAGAAATTATAGGAATTTTGCGGAAATATTAAGTAAGTGGTTTCCAAACCAATAAATCCATGTCTAGATATGAACTAGTGGATATGACTCTTGCACAGATATACCTTGGAGTGAAAACTCTAACAAGGTGTTTCGGGCTTGACCTAGGGTATCCTGGTACATGACAATGGGCCTTCCTTTTCTCATGGTTTGAAACTCCTAGAGGATATGTTTGGTTAATCACAAGCTTTTTTATGAATCATTATAACATATTTATAGAGAAATGTAATTGGTTAACGATGAAGTTTTAATACATAAAATCCTTTATAGTTAAAAGATTCATAAATGATATAACCTTCAAACTGGGGTTTAATTATTTTATAAAATGGTGTGAAATAGGAGGAACCGTGCAAATGGTGGCAACAATAAACCATGCACAGATGGCCCTCTGATGGGAGTTAGAATGGAAATATTCATGTGAATGATGAACCAACTTACTCAATTTATGGGAAATAACTTGCATCAAGCTTAGAGACCGATATCACCACTAAAGGAACAACATTTTGTTGAGTCCTTTATGCGTCAACAACCTCCATCCTTCAGTGGATCTACCGACCCATTGATTTCTGAATAGTGGATCAGCACTATTGAGAAGATCTTTTCTGTGCTCCACTATTCGAAACAAGAGAAGGTCACCCTGACTATTTACTGCTTAGAGGGAGAAGCTGATCAGTGGTGGGAGTTGATAAAAAACACAAGGTCAAGAGTAGAGGTTGAATCTTCGGAGTGGGAAGAGTTCATAGGGATCTTCTTCAATAAGTATTTCCATCTTTCGTTGAGAAAAAAATGGAGGAGTTTATTGAGATGAAGTAAAGGGAGAATGAATATGTTGTAAGCTATGAGATGAACTTCAATAGACTTTCCTGTTACACCTTAGGATTTATCATTGATCCTAATGGGAAGGTTGATAAATTATTTGGTATGTTGAGACCTCATCTTCAGAAGAATATATCTAACTAGGACTATGACAACTATCAATAGATTGTATGGTGTGAAATGAAGGTCGAACTCGAGTTTAGTGAGACACAATGGTCTCATAAATCCAATGAAAAGAAGAGATCAATAGAGTCGTGACTAGGGAGGAGCTTAAATCAGGGAAGATGAGGAAATCAAGTACAACATTCCACATGTAATAAATAGGGGAAGAAGAATTTGAGGAACTACCTGCTTGGGAGTGGGAAGTGCGAAAAATGTTGGAGATATGGCCATATTGCGTGGAGTTGTCATAGTGAGGTGAAGCCTCAACTCCCAAATTCTAATAGCAAAGGGAACATAGTGTAGGCCCTACCTGATGTCCTATGCTATAAGTGTGGACAACTTGGGCACTTTTCTAATCACTGTCCAGATCTGACGGTAGTGGAGGGGAATCATCATCTGCCTTAGCAACGATCAAGGGAATAAGGACGTACTTTTTAAATCACTATAACTGAATTTGAAGTGCCAAATTATGTGGTCGCAGGTACCCTTGTTGTTATCTCAAAGATTGAAAGTACTTTGTTTGATTATTTTTCTATGAACTCCTTAATTAACTCCAAGAATGTAAAGAATTTAGAATCAACCCTTGAATTGTTAAAAGTAGAGTATCAGTCAAGAATCCTGGTGGGTTTATCTAAGCATCGTCAGTATTTAGAAACTCCGGTATATAATTTAGTGAGAACAATCTTATTGAAAATATATTATTCATTCACATTATGGAATTTAATATTATACTAGAAATGGACTGGATCTCAAAGTATAATGATAAGATAAAATGAAGAAGCAAGGAAATATCAGTAGTCTTGAATGAAAAAATACAGTTATCTTTCAAGGAGAGATATCTCAACCTGATCTTTGTATAGAAGAACCCCCTATATCCTTCTTTATGGAGTTGATCGGTGAAGAAAAATAAGGAAATACAGGTATAAGGATATAAAATGTCCCCATTGTCCAGGAATACATTGACATATTTCCAGAGGAGTTACCCGGACCTCCCCCGGAAATAGAGGTAGTTTTCTCCATTGAACTCATACCTTGATCTCATATGATATCAAAGACCCTGTACAGAATGGAAAATGTGGAGCTGGAGGATTTAAATAAGTAACTCCATGATATTTTTGAGAAGGGGTTTATCCATCCAAGTGTGTCTCCTTGGGGAGTACCTATTTTATTTGTGAAGAAGAAGGATGATTCAATGTGGCTATGAATTGATTATATAGAACTAAACGAGATCACAGTGAATAACAAATACCCTCTTCCAAGACATTATGACTTGTTTGAACAACTTTGTGGGGATAAACTTTTCTTTAATATTGATCTTCGATCTGGTTATCATCAATTTATGGTGAAGAAAGAAGATATTCCAAAAACTACGTTATGATCAATATATGGGCATTATGAGTTTTTTGTTATGCCCTTCAGACTAACTAATAGACCTGATATTTTTTAGATTTTATGAATAATGTCTTTAAAGACAACCTTGATATATTTTCGGTAGTTTTTATTGATGATATTCTGATATATTCAAATGTCGTGAGGAGCATGAAGATCATATAAGGGTTATTTTTCAAGCTCTGGAGAAGGATAGTATTTTTGGAAGGTTCCACAGATGTGAATTTTGGTTACAACAAGTTGATTTCTTGGGGAACATTGTAAAAAATTAAGGAATCAGAGTTGACCCTACAAAGAAAAAGGTTGTAGCGAGGAGGTTTGTGAAAAACATTTCACGACTTTCTAATCCATTAACCAAGTTAACTCAAATAGGGGTCTAGTTTATCTGAAAAAAGGAGTGTGATGGAATTTTCCAAGATCTGAAGATGATATTGGTTTCTTCACCCTTGTAAACTCTACCCTCATTTGGATAAGGATTCGTTATTTTTAGTGATGCATCACTTAAAGTGCTTGGGTGTATCCTCATGAAAAATTAAAAAGTCATTGCTTATGCATCTCGACAGATAAAGTCTCATGATCAGAACTATTATACGCATGATCTGGAGGTGGTTGGGGTCGTTTTGGATCTAAACATATAGATGCACTATCATTATGAGGATAAAAGTGATATATACATATAGTATCAAAGCTTGAAGTATATTTTTACACAAAAGGAATTGAACATGAGACAAAAGAGATGGTTGGAACTTCTTAAAGATTATTATTATTCAATTCATTATCACCCTGGAAGAGGAAATAAAGTCGCTGATGCATTAAGCAGGAACGACGCAATTTTTCATTCCATGATGAGGATTAAAAGGAATCCTTTGATCAAAGAACTAGTAAATCTAGACATGGGAATTATAAGGGAAGGGACATCATATACCCTAACAAAAATTATTGCTCAACCATCATTACTAGATAACATCATGAAATTTCGGAAAGTAGATTATTTGTTTCAGAAGATGTACGAGGCATCGAAGGATGGTTCGTTTTATGAGTTCAATATTAATCAAGAAGGTGTACTAAAATTTCATAAAATACTACGTGTTCCATCTACTCCATAAATAAAGAAGGATCTTATGGATGAATCTCATAGCTCTGCTTTCTCTATACATCCTGGAAGCATGAAAATGTTTAAATACCTTCATGATCGTTATTTTTGGGACAATATGAAAAGGGAGATTGATAACTACACTTCAAGGTTCTTGGTATGTCATAAAGTGAAGGAAGAGTGACAACTTCCAAAAAGGGTATTGAAACCACTACCCATATCTGCAGGTAAGTGGGACAATATCACAATGGACGTTGTCAATGGTCCTTGAGAACCTCCAAAAGAAACAATGTGATATGTGTTTTTGTGGACCGTCTCACCAAGACTACCATTTTATCTCCGTTCGAGAAGATTTTTCTCGGGATCAACCTTCCAGGATTTACATGAAGGAAGTGGTAAGGCTGCATGGAGTTCCACTTTCTATCATATCTGATTGTGATCCAAGGTTCACATAAAAATTCAAGAGAATTCTTTAACATGATCTGAGTACCGAATTGAATTTCAGTATGGCATATCACCCCCAAATTGATGGCCAATCTAAAAGGACTATTCAAGAACTTGAGGACATGATGATAAAATTCTCAATAGAATTTAAAGGTAGATGGGATCAACATGTCCCATTAATTGAGTTCTCTTACAACAGTAGCTTCCACTTGACCATTCAGATGGAACCCTATGAATCTCTATATGGGAAGCGATTTAGAACTTATACTTGTTGGATTGAGGCTAGTGAGAGAAAGCTTTCGGGGCCTGATCTTGTGAAAGAGATGACAGAAAAGGTTTATCCCATCTAGAAACACATTAAGGATACTCAGAGTTAGAAAAGGAGCTATGCCAACAACCTTCGAAGGGACTTAGAGTTTGATGTTTGTGAAGAAAGGGAAACTCATCCCAAGGTACATTGGCCCCTATAAAATCCTTGATAATATAGGAGCAGTGGCCTATCGCCTTTCAATTCCTTCAAATCTAGCACAAGTTCATTATGTCTTCCACGTATCCCTCTTGAGGAAGTACATACCAGAACCTTCACATGTACTAAACCCATATGTGGTACAATTGGACCTTTACCTCTCTTATGAGAAGTAACCAGTGGAGATCATGGATCATAGAGACACGGTTATATGGAACAACACTACCAACCTTGTTAAGGTGTTGAGCAGGAACCAATAATGTGAAGAAGACACGTGGGAACCAAAGGAGTCTATAAGGAAGAAGTACCCACACCTTTTCTCTTATGAGGGTATGCGTTAAAATTTTGGGGACAAAATTTCTTAAGGGGGGGTGAATGTAACAACTGAAACTTTTGAATAATATTTTTTTCTTGAATGTGTGTATTATTTTATTTTATACACAACAAAACTATATCCTTTAATTTATGAAGCGATTATAATTCAAATAATACCACTTGATTTTAACCATTATATGAACGTTGGAAAGTAAATTCTTAAACATTTTGATTTTTGCCTATAAATACAAGTGATCATGGTTAATTAATACATAATGAAGAGTTGATGGCCTCATCCAGTAGACTGCAACCATACGAAGCCCATCTGTCAAAGCTTGGGAAGGAGGTTTCATCACCAGTCTTTTCTCTGGACTAACCCCAAGCTGAGCTTCAATATGTGAAACTTGAACAAAATAAACTAAGGGGAAGTTCAAGCTAATATAAATCACCACTCGGACAATGTAGTCTGAGCCACCCCAAGATTCTATCACCATAGAACATATTACACTTAGGTCCTATGCAGGTGTTATAAGGGGTTATTTAAAAAGGCCTTAGTCACTTTCTATAAGTACTTTTGTAAAAATAAATTTTTTATTTCAGCTAATGGTAAATTTTTTGAATTTCAATTGTTAACATAAATATAGGATGAATTTATAGAAGTTCCATATTATTGGTGACTTTTGGAAAGAGGGTATTTCAAAATATTTTTTGTATACATTAAATAATTAATAATGTGGAATGATTTTCAAAAAATGGTCTTCTACAGTTGTGATCATTAATAAATTTAGAGTCTAATAAGCTCAACATAATTTTTTATGAATAGTAAAGTATGAATATTAATATTAACCTTATGAATAGTAATGTGACCAATATAATAGAAACATCACTTAATAAATTATAAATATAATTTATGAATCTTGAATGGTAATGTGATATAATTTCATAAGTAAATGACTGTTTCAGACATTATTAGTTAAGTATTATTACTTTTTCGGGTAAATTGTGTTTTTACATAAAAATTTAATATATCATTATTAGAAAATTATTTTCAAAAAATCGATTTCATTTTTGAATTCAGAGCATCAATATTAGGTTAGGGTGAATTTATGAGGTTTTTATAAAATGTTTTGTTTTTTGGTGAATAGTAAAAATTCAGTTTTGAGTTTCAATGTGATTAATGACATCATTCATGATGTAATACTGATGTAATAATTCCAGTCAACTTGTTAATAGTACAATATGTTATGAGGTGTCCCAATTGTCCAATACCATTTGAAAATACCATGGTTAAGCCGATGGATTTTCAAATACCCCTAATGAGGTGTCCCTTGGAAATTAATAAAATATTTAGTCACATTTTCTATAAAAACCAATCCATTCCCTCATTAATTTATTTAGAAAATCATCCTCAATGAAGATATGGAATTTTTACCTCTATAGGATTCCTACAAAGGTTCTCTCAAGCACCCCAAGGTCATATCCTTTGAGATTTTGAGGTTACTCTTCAAGGTAAGAGAACCTTTCGCCCTCCTTTTTTATGTCATGACTTCCTTTATGTTGGGTCTTATAGTTTCCATATTATTTTGTTGGGGTGTGTTCTTATATGTCCTTATTGTTTTCCATTTTATGAAAAAATTACAAGAGACCCTTCCCACTCTCATCAACTTATTTTTCTTAATTTTAAGAGATTCTATTAGGCTGCCAGATTTTTTGTAAAAGAAATCACGTCTTCTCTTTTCTTTCATGTTTCCATTTATTGTGGTATGTATTTCGAAAATACAATGATCTTATTTATTTTTTAAATATTTAACAATACTATATTCTGAGTTATTTATGAGTGTGTTACCCTTTTACCCTCTCTTTTTAATGTTATCTAAAACCATGTTATATAGCCGTTATTCTGCAGAAATGTTGTCTCAAAATCTCTCTCTTTTTCTCAAGAAATTCTCTTGTTCTATTTATGTGAATACCGAATTATATTTTAATTTTTATAGGTATTCATCATGAAATAAAATTGACCTATTTGTTTCTATAATTAACATACATAAAACCCTCATTCCTTTTCCAAGGGTTATAAAATGCATAACGATCATGTTTTTAAGCACTTTTAAAACTTCACAATTTTGAATTGAAACCCATTACATTTAATCTCTATGGGTAATTTATAAAATGTATGATTATGATATATGTGCATCACATGAAAATTAATACATATTAATGGTGAACCCATATAGCTCTCTAATGAATTGGGTATAGAGTTTAATCTCCAAAGATGACAAGTTTCACGGTACCTTAGTGAATAAACTTGGTAATCTTTATGACACATAGGGGATGAACCATGGTGATATATTCATGAATGTATAAATTAAATATTTCAGCCACAAATTTAAGTTATTATTCAATTTATTTTCATTATTATATGCATCTACTTCCATTTATCATGTCTTTATGTTTTTCATCAAGTTCTTATTGATATTACAATTAAATAGATTCCCTTGATTTCCTTACTCGACCTTCTACTCACCCTTTCCTTTGATGTATGTATCCATATTATGAGATGCAATAATTGTAAATAGGATAAACCTTTTATGAATCAATACAATTGGCTTAGAATAATTTTTAATGTCTTCATGTAAATTGTTCTTGATTTCCAAGACACTAGACTTTAAAGATCCTCCGTTTGTAAAATGTAATGAAAATTTATGTAAATAAAAGGCGTGATGCTATAAGAATCTAATTTAATTAATTATTGATTTAAATTTTTTGATGAATACGATCCTTTAGAAGTATTTAAATCTAGTTATGATGAGTATTAGTCTATTAAATCAATTTAATAAATCTAGTCAAAAATATAATATTATCTAAATAGGGTTCCATTTAAAGTTTTAATTTATATATTTGAGTTTATCAATGGAAGTTATAATGAAAAACCTTAGTTGGAACATGAAGCTAATGATATGGAGATGAATTTGATTAAAAGTTGAAGACGTTCAGTACTCTTACTAAAATTATAGAATTTTTGGAATTATACATTTCAAATTACAATTAAAAGCATTCTGAATAAGAAGGATACTTATTAAGGAATGTTGTAGAGAATTATTTGATAAGGAAAAATATTAATGAAAGGGTTCTTCTACCATAGGATGATCCAAAATAAAACATAGATGTAATGAATATGTAGTTTGGGGAAATTGTTTAAAAAATAAAATTATATGACCATTAATTTAAATAATTGAGAATGTTTCCTTTAAAAATGGTTCATATAATTAAATATGAATATGAATATAATGTTATGTCCATTGAAGATTTAAAAAAACCTTAAGTCTAGTTTTCTTCAGATAATGTTAAATTGAGAACACAGATTCCAGTCAAGTTAAAACTTTACATTGATCAATAAGAAGACTTACATGCATTAAAGTATTTTAGAAGAGTCAATATTGGGGGTGACTCAATGTAGATTCAAATCGATTTCAAAAATATTATAAGATATATCTACCAAAAGATAACATAAAAATTAAATATAAAGATCCATAAATTCTAATTACAATAATTCATATCTTTTGAATAGAATAGAATAAAACATAATCCAAAAAAAATATGTGTAAAGAAAATTAGTCAGGAACCCATGATTTTTGGAAATGTGGAAGTACAGTTAGTGAAGAAAAAGAGTTACCCACTTCATCTATAAAAGAATTTAAGTTATACTAAAAATTTCCAAGGTCCCAAAGGTGGATAAATTACAACTCAAATGAAGAAAAATAGATTTTTTGATACAACTGATGTTGTAAAATATTTGGACACCAGGCCATTGAATTTTGGAATAATATGTATAATTACAGAAAAAAATGAGGCATACAGTAGAAGGGAAAAAATGGAAGATATGATAATTACTCTTAAAATTAAAAAACTGACACAAGATACAATAAATCAGTCAACATGAAAATTCATATTGTAAGAGGTATTTATAATGATGAGTGTTAGTTTACATCAACCAAGAATTATTAAAGAGTTGGTGATAAATTAAGGCCATAATGGATGATGGAAAAAATGAAGAAAAATAGTATTGTATCCTTGGGGTATGAGGGAATATAAGTTACTAAGTATAACACACCCAAGAAAAATGTAACAAAATATGTCAAAATAATGAAAATATGCTTCTTTTTTTGGATTCAATAGATACATCATAGACATGTGAAATTAAAAAATGAATAGTGAAGTTTTTTCAAGAAAGCTATAAAAGAAATGTTAATTGATTTGAAAAGGAAAGAGTTTGATTGGTTTGGTGGTAGACATACCTAAAGATAAACATATAATTTAATGCAAGTTACCAGATTAAAGTAATATAAATGAATTTTATAATGTTTTTCGAGGATATAAACATGCTGATCAAACTCTTATAAGTTTCATGAAAACCCAAATAAGGCCGGAGAATTTTGGAAATGAAAGGAAAAAATCATCAGAATAAACATACACTATAATGTTTGATGTAAGAAAGAAATATTTGTATGATATAGAAGTTAAATATGATATAAATGTTTTTATGAATTCCTAGAGAGAAAAATTTGAAACAATAAGGAATATAGATTAAATGTGAAATAATTCATTTTTCTTGCTAGAATAATTGAAAAATATTGTCCTACCCAAATTGAAAAGTGAATTTAAATGGAGGAAACCATTCTTCTTAATGATATTTGTATTTAAAAAATCAATTTAATAGAATAAATATTTATGTTAATCTTGGTGTACAAGAAAAAGTGAGTTTCATATTGAAATAAAATTCACAATCCTATTGGTCTAACTAAGGACAAAATTTTACTCCACCTTATTCTCATATGCATTGTATTTATTTTCATGGGGTAGGAAATTGAAGTTCACGTATACATTTAGGGGGATAAAAGAATTAATGAGCGTTGTTATGGGTATAAATATTTTAAAAATATTTCCATCACGGATAACATTAGTTAGATTGTATTTTTTTATGGCCCTTTAACACAAGATTAATAACAACCATAATATCTTAGTTAGTACCAACCTTTTTAAATAATTTGAATACATTTTACCTCTTTAGGGGGATATAAACTTGGTTATTTTAGAAAATTATCAAAATGGAGTGAGAGATCCTAAATTATTGACAATCAAAATGTTAAAGAAACTATATATTATAGGTCCAGATAATAGAGGTCCAGACAAAATAGTACTAAAAATTTTATACCAAGAATAAAAAGATTTGTTTTACTGTGAGATTCTCAAAGATATAACATCCTATATTGATGTTTTTTAAATGAGGTATTTAGACCATCCTATCCTATACTTAATTGAAATATAAATTCTAACTCCCATGGGGGAGAAATGGATTGTTTATGATAGTGAAAATAAATTTTGTAGCAAGAAAATAAGTTTTGTTTTGTATTTTTCAATATTTTTTTTGAGATGATTATTGGAAATAAGTTTGATGATAAATCCTTTTAATAATCATTTAAAGGATATTTTTGTTTTGGTATTACGTAAAATAAATTTTATGAATACTATTGATGTCTAGGTTATTCACTCTTGTTTTCCACACCAATCATGACTCATGTAGAGTTAGAGTTAATTAATACCCAACAAGTTAAGTCGGAGGAGAATCCCCTGACTATTTATTAAAAGAAAATAAAAAGTACATCAAATAGAAGAGAAGACTACATGCGAAAATCTTGCCCACAACCAACCATTTCCAACAAAAATAGAAAGACTACATGTCATCATAATCATACCCTTCTCCATATCCATAGTAAGGCGCTTCCTCTACATTATCTGATTCCCATTCTGAAGACGTTTCATGTTGATTCAGTATCTTAGAATACTTCTTTCTAGGCTTCATCTTTTCCAACGATGACTGCTCCTTACAGTATTTCGTACGTGCCACCGGAATGGATCCACTTTCCCTCTTAGATGAGGCCCTGGTGGTTACTAGCTTGGGCAGTTGAGAGTAGTCCTTCCTGGGATTTCTCCTAGGTGGAGCAGTCATAATACCATCATTTTCAGAAGCCTTACTTATTCATCTCTGAACAATATCACTGAAAGAGGGCCTGATAACACCACTATTTTCCTTATCACTTTCAGAAATTTTTCCCCACTTACCATTGATCTTCACGGAAGCATAAACATTACAGCCAACATCCTTCCGCTCAAGCGTATTCGCTACAACAGCTAAGATCCCTTTTTCCATAGTCTGAGATTGCCTATTCTGATCAATTGGGGAAAGGCATTGGGGGTCTGGCGCCATATCTACACCATTACATAAAACCCTCTCCATTTCACCCTCATTAACCTCTCCATTCTTGGAGTCATTCTGAGCATCTTCAACCGATTGAAATCCTTCAACCACAGTAGGTAACTCCTCAACCTCGAGACCTTAAAACCGATTGCACGTCACGACCACTTTCGATTCCTTAGCCACACAAGTTGTGTATTCATGAGAATCTGCAGAAACATGCCCTGATTGACACAAATCAGCAGTGTACTCCAACAAGGGCTGCTGTCTAGCACCCAGATACTGCCTCAGCCTCTGAAAAACTTGCCTCACTGACGGATTTGAGGACACCATCACCGGTTTCATGCCAGGAGAGCATGCATGAGCCACTGTAAAATTATCCCGGTTCACCCTCTGCAAATGAGCCTTGCCCGACATTCCTCCATCACAACACTTCTAGTTGGATAGGCTCCCACCCGAATATTGTCTCCAATATCACCCCTGCTCACTGTCAACCCATTCCCAGTGACCTTCGTTCTCACGACCTGGTCCAATCTAGTAGCAGCACCACCTTCACTGGATTTCATCTTCACCAATTGGGAGCAGACACCCATTCCACCGCTATGACAGACTGATTCCAAATGACCAAAACGGATGCAAGACACACAGTAAAATATCCACGATTCAAACACAACCTCATGTTTCCAACGAAATTCTTTCTCATCCGTAATCCAAATACAATACACTGGTGCTCTGGAAACGACAACTTCCACGTAGGTTCTCAGACAAATAGGGTGGAAAACAACCTCAGTGCAATGATCAGATCAAAGATATCTCCCTACCATGTTACCTATATCAGACAAAATCGAAGGATTTTGAAATTAGAGCGGAAGGCCAGGAAGAATTACCTAGGTCGCTATCGTCGAAGGGTCACTTCGCATATGAAAATCGAAGCTCCAGCGGAATATGTAGAAAGACGACCCATGGAATCTTCGAGGGGCCCTAGAACAGGCTGTGATCAAGTCTTCTTCAGATCCAAAGCAGATCATGAAATACCTTCGGTCAAGAAAACCGATGACTGCACGCTCTTGTAGCTCCCATGAATCGAAGACAAACTTCTCAAACACTTCAATCGAAGGTCGATGGAGACAGAATCGAGCCACTAAGGTAAATTTACAAAGGTCTAAGGCACTATTGATCTCCGTCGGAAGCAGGGAAAGATGGGGAGCCTCACGATAAAGGTCTAGAACTTTCAGCGAGAGGGAGATCCTCGAGAAGGGGAGAAGGGGTTTTGAGGGGGGTCGATTCTTCACATCATGAAGAAGGCACGAGACTCCCCCCTCCGATCGGAAGGGGGGGGGGGGGGGAAGAATCCAGCAACATCCGATCTAGGTCATTGGAGAGAAGATGACGAGAGAGAGAACAATCCTTGATCTCCAGACATTTGAATTAATTGCAACTAACAATCTTAGAGTTAATTAATATATTCCTCATTCCTTAATGAAAAGTGATTTTATCCTCCCCTAAAGTGATTCAAGGTTCATATATACTTTAATGGAAGACAAAGGGAGAATAATAATCTTTGATTTAAGTATAATTTGGTATTTTATTCCCCCACTCTATATTCATTGAATAATAAGATGAAAAAAACATTGAATATATTATCAATAGTAGGGAGAAAACTATTTTCTATAATATTGGAATTGGTATTGTATTTTTTTAAAGGATATATTGATGATTCAAAATGTTTTTTGATGTAGTATATTGATTTTTTTATCAATTAATGGTAAATACAATATGTACTAAAGGAGAAGAATAATAGAGAGGGAGAAGATAGTGACTCATACAGGAGTTCCATAATCTATCACAAAAAAAGTTAATGAATCAGAAGTCAGAATATACGTATCTACTAGAACTATTATCTTGTAGATACATAACAAAGGTGTTCAAATATTTTACCTAGATAATAGATAAGATGGTGTCTGGATGAAGTAAAGTAGAGAATTAATATATGATAATTGTTTGAGTTATGTTTAAATTTGAATATATGATAAGTGTTTTGGATTTCTAAGAGAACTTTCTAATGAACATGGAAAATTATCAATATTATATGAAAATTACAAGGTAACATGTGTTATTAAGATGATTTCATTCAAAATCTGCACTCATAGAAGTCAAAATATGAAAACATGGAGAGGTTTTCTGAATAGAAATTTTCATTCATTGGAAAGTTACATGATGTAATGGAGATCATATAATAAGATGATAGGGTTTATAGATGGACTAATTATAATACTTGAATATAATTTGAATGAGTTAATTCCTGGCCTTAGAAAATTCCATAGGGTAAATCACTTTTTAAATTGGAAAATGCATAATAACATAATAAGAGTCATGGATGACATTATATGAATTTTTTTTACATTAAAAAAAATAATTTATTTTTTCATATAAGTCATTTATCCTTATTGTAGATTTTTTAAGAGTTTGTTTGAATGAACTGAATGATCCATTTACTCTTATGATAAAATGATGATTACCAAAATACTATAAATTTATTTAGACTCACTATGGGTTAAAAGAGTTACTTACTCTTATGAAAAGGGTAACACATGAAATGTAAAAGTTATGAGTTAATAAAACTGTGGAGTTAAATATTTTGGAAGTTATTCTACTAGATAATGAGCTATATATGATAAGTTATAACATAATTGAGTGTTAATTAATATATGATTATAATAAATACAAGACAAACTAAATCACATGTACATTAAACTATATGACTCTTTGATACCCTTTCATAAAAATAAACATCAAAATAATTCTACAGGACATTATGAATCATAATGAGTTTTATGTCACGCCCCCTCCCCATAAATTGTACCCCTCTTGGGCCGTTAATGTGAGAAGGGATATGATGACCCCCAATTCCCGCCTCCAGGAGGACCCAAGTTGGTGACTAGCACCGAGGGTATAGTAAACACACAAATGGGGGGCATTACCCTTTATGAGAACACATGCATAAGAGAGAGATAAGATATACACTAATAAACTCCAACTCAGACTGAAATGTTAATGAAATTCCAATTACACATATGTAACGTCATGAAATCTACTAAAACTGGATAGGGAAAAATGCAAGTACCCAATTGAAAGTAAAACAACAGCAACCGGAAGCCCGAATAGCTCCTGCAACCTCAAGATAGTAGAAACCATCTTGATCGGAAACCATATCAAAGTTACCTGAAAAACAGTTTATATACAAATTAGGTGAGTATAATAGAATATTCAGTAGGATCCTCCCTGAAGCCTCTCGTGCAAAATTAAGGAAAGCATGCCAAATCATAGTAAACAACAAGTGAAACTAACTCATCATCTAAATAGGTAAATTAAGTTCCCAGCCTCACCATTGCGACTCTCACCAAGTAACGCATAAAATAGTATATAATATAATGATGTATATCAAGGCTACCCCTCTACTACTTCCCCACATGTTTTCCACTTTTACCAAATGTCGTACGTCCTATGAATCACCCTCCAAAATGTCTTTCCCGCAGATACCTTAGCGAAGCACCATAATATGAACCTAGTGCAACAAAACCACCACGTCCACACAAGAAAGTAACTAGGTATTTTCTCGGAGCCACCACTGCTTGCATAATGTGTATCATAGGTTGTGTATTATACCTCAAGAAATTACATCCCATACACTGAGTAAGGATCCTCAAGCCATCATAGCCTATACACATGACACCTATAATAGTCTATAGGATAGTATTTCTAGAATATGTGTGTGTGAATAACCACAAGACATTACAACCCTCTAAACACATATATATGTAAAACTAACCACTGTGCCTACCAACACAAGTATCTACCAAGAGAAAAGAGTGGGTCCAAAGGGGGTAGTCAGTCATCCATCCTCCCACTAGAATGTTGGGGAAAACACCCCCAGGGCTTAGGATCCCTAGGGTGTTAGTTTCCCATACTAACAAGGCGGAGTATCAAATAGAAACACAAAATTACAGAATATACTATAGCTCACAACCACACTATGGGAATAACCTAGTCTTGGACTCAACTGCAGCTAATGTCTCTAGGACTCCCGACTTCCACATATAAGGCTAGGTATCCTATAATAACACAACCATTTAAAAAGATTTATTGCCCTACTTAATTCCATTTTTATCAGTTCAACTTTATGTTAATTAATTTTTTAAACATTAATTAACCAATAACAATTCTTTATTATATTTCATTAGCATCACACCCAAATTTCATTGTCACTTTTAAATTGTAACCTGAGCATTTCATTCCAACAAGTTCCAATCTGTTGGGTTAACATAATTTATTCAATTATTTGTTACAAAATTACTTTCCTATATTCCTAGGCATTCTACAAGAACATTCTATCCTACTAAACACAAGGGGGCTCAACACGGTGAGTAGATGCACTACCCGTCAAGTCTTTTGTACCTATAGCAATAGCATATACCCATCATCCCTTGATAAGCAAAAAAAGGAAAGAACGTAGAATACCTTTCACGTCTTGACACTTTCGGAAGAAGGGTATGCAAGAGTAGCTGCCTTGAGCAGTGGGGAAAAGTAAAAGAAATAATCAAAAAATAAGAAACAACAAGCATCCAACAATCACATCCATCCCATTCCATCATCCCTGGTGTCCTCCCTGACACCCACATGCATAAATAGATGCATCTCGCCACTCCAGGTGTCATCTATTTCCACAACCAAATTCTCCTCCATGCCTCCACATATCACCACATCCATCTAGGCTCACATCACAACACAAAAAGTAGAAAAACAAACATTTTAACAATTGGTCTCTTGGCCCTCTAATAATCAAGAGGTTAACTCAGAACCCTATAAGAAATTATCTTTTATCAAACCACATATTCTTTAATCCATCTTGGATTAATCTATTTATTATTCGTTGGTTCCAAATTTGGGAAACCTAATCAGTAAGCTATCTCAAATAATTAAACATGCTTACGACTCCAATTTTATTAACATCAAATTATAGCAAGAACCAGATTCTCTTACATCCCACTTTATCTTTAACAAAACAATTATATATTAATCCTTCTTTACATTCTCTAACAAGTTCCATCAATAATAAGCATAAATATCACACTATCAAGAAAAACAAGAGGCAATACCATACGATCGACATCAATTTATTTATCCACTTCAAATATTTATTATGTCAATTCCATTGTCATCTAGTGGGATAAAACATGCTAACAGTACAGTTTCACATAAAATAAGGGAGAATAATTGAATATCCTACCTCAAACAGTACTTTTCGTTCATTATACAAGAACAATCCACGCAAAGAATCATGATCGCCTCCTCTTGTCACAACATTATCCACTGGAGGATGCTATTGTACGACCACACCAATCAAAACCCAAGAAAATCCATTAGAAGTATAGAGATCACATACCATAATAGGGCAAGGAGAAATAGAAGGAGATGAATGTAATGAACGATGATAAAAAATACCTTATATCAAAGATTAATCGATACTTCTTGGTTGCATCAAAATAGAGAAGAACAAATCCGAGGAGGAAATTTTGATTACAAAACTCGTATAGAAAGGAATGAAAGGTTCGAGTGTCTCACAGCCGAGAACAAAGAGAAAGAATTAGGGAGGAGTATATTCCATCCCTTTAGAAGATTTTACAGAGCGATGATTTAAGATATGCTTAATTTCCCATTAAATGTGGATCACATTAAACCACACGATTTAAATAAGTAACTAAAAAAATCCTAAGAATTAGGAATAATTAATATTGGGGTCATGGCCTTTGAATCGGCCTTAGAGTCTTAAAAAAAATCATTTAAAATCATTTTACATCACAGGAAACGTCAAAGGGGTGAAACTGTAGGATGTTGGAAACACTATTCACAAACTCGAAATTTGGAAAAGGAAAGAAAATGTCACAGTTAGAAGGTCACCATTCTGGAAACAGTGTTCATGAACTCAAAATTTGGAAAATGAAAGAAAAGGTCACAGTTAGAAGGTCACCATTCTGGAAACACTGTTCATGAACTCAAAATTTTGCAAAGGAAAGAAAAGGTCAATGTTAGAACCTCACCATTCTGGAAATACTATTCATGAACTCAAAATTTGGAAAAAGAAAGAAAGAGTCCCAATTAAATGGTCACCATTTTGGAAACACTATTAATGAACACAAAATTTGGAAAATTAAAGAAAAGGTCATAGTTAGAACCACACCGTTCTGGAAACATTGTTCATGAACTCAAAATTTGGAAAATGAAACAAAAGGTCGTAGTTAGAACCTCACCGTTCTAGAAACATTTTTCATGAACTCAAAATTTGGAAAAGGAAGGAAAAGGTCATCGATTGAGCTTACCAATATAGGTTACTGATAATCCTCACCAATAGAACTGTTCACCAATGAAACAGTTCATAGAATTGGAAATTTGGAAAAGGAAAGAGAGGTTACCGTTAGAGGTTACCGATAGAACTGTTCACTGATGAAACTGTTCACAGAATTTGAAATTTAGCAAAGGAAAGAGAAGGTCACCATTAGAGGTTATCGATAGAACTGTCCACCAATAGGACTGTTCACAAAATTGGAAATTTGGAAAAGGAAAGAGAGGTTACCATTAGAGGTTACCGATATAACTGTTCACTGATAGAACCATTCACCGAATTGGAAATTTGGAAAAGGAATGAGAGGTTACTATTGGACCTCACTGTTGACAGTGTTCACAATTGTCTACTGTTGGAACTACTCACCGAGGGTCACTGATGCCACTATTAACATAAATGGAAAAAATTGGAAATGTTTTCGGGATAAGTCACATTGACCTCCTAAAACACCTCAAACACTATATTTTCACAAAAGAATGGACCTGAGAGGTCAAGACCATTACATTAGATACCTCTCAAAATATTCTCAACCTCGAGAATTCAAAACCCACCTAAAGTGAAAGTGAAACAGGGCATGAACAAACACCCACTGAGATACCTTTCGAAAGAGAGCAACCCATAAAAGCAACAAAAGGAAGCCCTCTCATAAACACTAATGGTTTATAACCACAAAGTATACATCAATTCATGAAAGATAATTAATCATCAAACAAATCTGGGTACTGAGGCCGTATCTATGACTCACTTTCCTAGGTTATCTCCTCCATACCACCGTGTCACCACAAGACACGAACCAAGGGGATAGAGTGCCTGTGCACCCCCTTATCCGTGCCGTCTTGGATCTCCATAGGTCAATTATTAAAGGTTGCATCATCATTAACATTGATCTCCCCCCAATCGATGACATGGGATTAATCCTGAAGATAATGATAGAGGTGTGATATATAGAAAAAAACATGAATCCAACTCATCTGCGTGGGAAGTGCTACTCGATATGCCACAACTCCAACATGATCTAACACCTCGAAAGGCCTATCAAACTGTGGATTAAGCTTACTACCATGACCAAACCTTCGCTGCCCACGACGACGAGTCATCTACAGAAACATGTGGTCCCAAACATTAAACTCTAAGGGTCTCCTTCTTTGATTAGTATATGATTTCTGACGATCTTGCATTGTATTCATCCTCTCACAAATCACCTGGACCATATCTGTTGTATTCTTCACTAGTTCTAGTTCGAGAATTGCTCACTCTCCAACCCCAGTCTAGCACATTGGAGAACAGAAAGGTTGAACATAAAAGACTTTAAATGGCACCATACCAATGGTGTACTGAAAATTATTATTGTAAGAAAAATCCACCAATGATAAGTGACTCATCCATGAACCTCCAAAATCAAGAACACAAAATCTTAAAATTTCATCAAAAGTCTGGATGGTTCGCTTTTTCTGACCATCCGTTTAAGGATGAAAAGTAGTGCTAAGGCATAGTTGAGAACCGAAGGAATGATGGAGATCTCTCCACACCCTAAAAGTAAATTGAGGTTCTCTTTATGAAATGATCATCCTTGGGACTCCATGAAGTCTCACCACCTCCTCTAGATACTGCCTTGACAAAACATCCACTGATCTTGACTCATTGATCGCTATGAAGTGGGATGATTTTGTGAAACGAACCATTACCACCCGAATAGTATCATGTCCTCCCTAAGCTTGAGGTAAACAAGTAACAAAGTCAATTGAGATGTCCTCCCACTTCCACTAAAGAATATCTAATGGTTGGAGTAAACCACCAGGAACACGGTGTTTAGCCTTCAACTTCTAGAAGACCAAACATCGAGAAACAAAATACGCAACCGCACACATCATCCCAGGCCACCAAAACTGGCTCCTCAAGGCTCGGTACATATTTTTCATGCCAGGATGCACTGCTAATGGTGAAATATGGAATTCCTTGAGAACCATATCTTTCATTGCCAAAGGAACAAATATCCTTCCATCATACAATACTCGATGTTGTTTATCATTAGACCAACCATCAGGGGCCTCACTACAAAAAACTCGGTCCCTCCAGACTTCAACCTCTAGATCCCCCAACTTGGACTCTTCCATCTTCTACACTAGGGATGACTACACCATTATTAGAAAAAGACAACCTATGCCCCCTCCCCGACTTCTACCATATCAAGATGTAATGATGACATTTATTCCATTACTTCTAGGAATCACCGAATTCATGCACAAAATCACTACATGACTTTCGACTCAGTGAATCAGCTACAAATTCCCCTTTCTAAGTGTATACGATATTTTGAAGTTGTATTCCTATAATAACTATATCCACTAACATTGTCATAATTTCAAGTCACGCTGGGAGAAAACATACATCAAAATCTTATGATTGGTGAAAAACACAAAGCGATCGCCAATGAGGTAATGTCTCCAAAACCTCAGAGCAAACACCACGGCTTCCAACTCAATATCATGGGTGGCATAGTCACATTCAAGGGGATGCAACTGCCAAGACCCAAAAGAGACAACTAATCTCTACTGCATCAGAACACAACCTAACCCTAGATGTGAAGCATCATAGAAAACATCAAACGGAACTTCCTCAGCTGGAAGACAAAGAACTGGAGCACTTACTAACATCTCTTTTAGATACTCGAAATCATCATGAAACTGATCAATCCATATGAACGCCTGATCCTTCTTTCTTAAAGATTTCAGAGGAGTTTCAAATTGTGCGATATTGGCTATGAACCTTCTATAGTAGCCTACGAGGCCAAGGAAGCTTCACACCTCTGGAACTGTCTTGGGGGCTACCCAAGACAAAACTGCTTCTACCTTTTATGGATCCACTTATACTCCCTTTAAAGACACAACATGCCCAATGAAATGGATTTATTGAGCCGAAAAGTCACACTTATACAACTTACCAAACATCTTATGTTGTCGAAGAACTCCAAAAACAGCATGTAGATGCTCTGAATGCTCTTCTTCAGACATGGTGTACACAAGGATGTCGTAGATGAAAACTACAAAAAAAATTGTCTAAGAACTCACAAAAAACATTGTTCATCAATCCCATGAACACAGCTAGAGAATTCTTCATACCGAATGACATTACATGGAACTCATATTGCCTATGACTACATTGGAAAGTAGTCTTCAGGATATCCTTATCCTTCACACGCATATGATGATATCTCGACCGCAAGTCGATCTTTGAGAACGAAATTACACCCTTTAGTTGATTGGATAAATCATCAATCTATGGAAGATGATGGCGATTCATTATTGTCACTTTTTTCAGGCAATGATAATCGACAGACAACCACAAAATGCCATCATCTTTCTTCACGAACAAAACTGGTGCTCCCCATGGTGATACACTTGGCTGAACAAAACCTCACTGTAATAGAACATCAAGATGCATCCGTAGAACTCAAAACTAAGAAGGTGGCATCCTTTATGGAGACATAGATATATGAGATTCTCTTGGTTGTAGCTCGATCCCAAAATCGATCTCTCATCGAGGGGGTAAAGCTATAACCTCTTCTA
Organism: Viscum album; assembly: GCA_963277665.1. NCBI lineage: Eukaryota > Viridiplantae > Streptophyta > Magnoliopsida > Santalales > Viscaceae > Viscum > Viscum album. Next base: position 264,213,511 of record OY728148.1, on the reverse strand, counting down.
GAAAGACATCAGGGTACTCTTCTACGACCCTAGGAAACGCTAACTGCTGAACCTCTAAAGAACTCAAAATCATTTCAGCCATCGTGGATGATGAGGGAGGAACTTGCCTATGAACCATCCGAGGATCTCACTCGCCAAAAACCACAACCGACTCTCCATCCGCACCAAAGAAAACGAATTTATTACTAAATAAATACACGATATCCTGCACCGAATACAACCAATCAATGCTAAGGATGACATCATATAGTTGTATTCGTAAACATAGAAAATATCCCTAAGAGCGGTTCTTCCCCAACACTAGCTCAAAGTTTCTACATACTTCAAAGAAGTCCGCTCGACCTCCAACTAGCGTATTCAACACCAAGGGAACTGTAAGCATCTCTCCCTCATGTCCCAAAGCATGGAAAATGGTTGTTGATATGAAGGAGTGTGTTTCTCCTAAATCAAACAAGGCATACACTAAGGTAGAAAACAAAGAAACATTACATTGAACGATGTCTAGATCACATGGAGCTGGAAATGCTAGAGCATGAAGTTTTCAACGACCTCCTATATGACACCTCTGACCCTGATGAAGACCACCACCACGGTCGCACTCTTCTCTATGAGGATGGGGAGCGTCACAGGCCTATCCCCTACCTAAAACAACTACCCTCTACTGATCTAGTGCTGGTGCAACCTGCTTCTTCTGCCTCTGCTGGAACTGCCTCAATGGAGGATCTTAGAGTAGAGCACTTGGTGAAAGACGACTGCTCTGAATGGTCGGGCACTCCCACTGCTGATGACCTCGACCACCACAAGAAATACAAGCGCATGATCCCTTAGCATAGGCCTGAGAGTTACTTCCTCTAGAGAAACGAGATGTGAAGGGATGGAACCTACCCCCAATTGAACGAAAACTCTTCTAACCTAAAAACCAAGAACCCCGGACCATAGCTCTCCTTCGAGAGTAATCACAATGTCTCCCCTATTGTGGTGATACAGTTCTGGATAGAGTCCTATCGAAAACCGCTTCCCTCACGAGCACCTTAAGATAAGCATAAATGGGGTGACCTGGCATTGGATCTCTAGATGAAAAGCCTCCTTGAAATGCCTCACCCTAGCCTCCTCATCTGGTAACAGTTCTGAAGCATGTCATAAAAGGTTCCTAAAATGGATTCCAAACTCTCGCACACTGGAGATCCCCTTTTAAAGGGTAAGAAGCTCCTGGCGACTGGACACCATTGCGGTCGAAGAAAGGTTCTCGAACCTAAACCTGTCTCAGAACTCCTCCCATGAGATCGATGACTCTTTGTGATCCCCAAGGAACAAGAACAACCACTACCACACTACTCCACACAACATGGTCACAACCAAGGGAAACTAGTGCTCTTTCTAAGAATTAATCAAACTGAAGCCTATCTTGACCTCATCCAACCAGCCTTCCGTGACTGCATTTAAAATGGAGCCCTTGTACTTCAGCAGACTCTGGAGGTGAAAATATCGAAGTTTCTTCCACCAAGTGTCATGATTTTCAACCTCTACCCCACGGCGATATGATGGAACAACTAGCTATAAATCTTCTATGCGATCCTAACGGGGATGTTGACCTGGAGCCAAACCTATAAAATTAAAAACAGTTACGGCTCTTAAACCTGGAATATAGAAGACTTAGCATTAATTAATCAATTCGTTTCTTTTAATCATTTTATATTAACCTATCCCAAGGTCTACCCATTCAAACACAGGCACAAAGAAGAATGATGAATAAACCTTTCATAGGTCACTACACCACAACTAGTATCACCTCATTTAGTAGCGATTGTAAACTTAAATTTCTGTACATCAAATCATAGGGGGCACTAAACACCTATGTCTCAGCCAGTCTCCAGTGTTTACATCACTTGATAATCATGATGGACAATGTTTCCCTACCAACCCATGAGATATAGCTTGTGCCTAACACCAATCTCCATCATATCCCTCCACCAGACCTTTGATACCACTCTGTCACGACCCCCTCCCGACAAAGTGTACACCTCCTCGACCAGCAATGTGAGAAGGGAGATGATGACCCCCGAGTCCCACCTCCAGTTAGCCCCGGGTTGGAGACAAGCACCGAGAATATAGTAAAGACATAAATGGGAGGCATTACCATCTAAGAGAACACATGCAGAAGAAAGAGATTATATAGACACCAATCAACTCCAACTTATACTGCAATGTAAAAGAAATACCAAGTACACGTATGTAATGTCATGAAAAACTACTATAACTCGAAGGGGAAAACTGTAAGTACCCAAAAGAATGTAAAACAACAGTAACCACAGGCCGAATCATCTCCTGTAACCCCAAGCTCTCCAACCTTCTCCAAGTGACCTAAAAAATAGTTTATATATACATAGGGTGAGTATAACAGTATACTCAATTGGATCCTCCCTGAAGGCTCTCGTGCGAAAGTAAGGAAAGAATGTGAGAGCACATTGAACATCAAGTGAAACTAACTCGTCATCTAAATAGGTGTACTAAGTTCCCAACCTCACCATGGTTAATCTCCCCAAGTAACACATACAATAGTATATAACATGATAATGAATATCAAGGGTACCCCGCTACTACTTCCCCACTAGTTTTTCACTTTTCCCCAATGCCTCACGTCCAAAGCATCTCTCTCCAAAAGGCTTGCCCATAGACACCTGGGAAAAGCACCACAATATGCACCGCATGCAACAAAACCACCACGTCCACACAATAAAGTAATCAGGTATTTTTCAGAAGCCACCACAGCTCGCATAACGTGTATCATACGTCGGGTATTATACCTCAAGCCATTATAGCCCATACAATGAGTATGGATCCTCAAGAAATCACAACCTATACACATTACACCTATAGAAGTCTATAAGATACTATATCCAGAATATATGTGTGTGAATAACACGAAGTCGTTACAACCCTCTACACACATATATAGGGAAAAATGACCACTATTCCTACCAGCACAACTATCTACCAAGAGAATAGAGTGGGGACAAAGGGGGTAGTCAGCCATCCATCCTCCCACCAGAATATTGGGGAAAACACCACCATAGCTCAAAATCCCCGGGGTGTTAGTTTCCCTTTTTGACAGGGTGGATTATTGTATGGAAACACAAAAAGTACAGAATATACTATAGTTTACAACCACAATTTGTGCATAACCTACTCGTAGAATCAACTGTAGCTAATGTCTCTCGGACTCCCAGCTGCCACTTCTGTGGCTAGGTATCCTATAACAACACAACCATTTAAAATGCTTTATTGCATAAATTTTTTATCAGTTCCAATTTATATAAATTAATTCTTTAAACATTAATTAACCAATAACAATGCCTCATTAAATTTCATTAGAATCACACCCAAAGTCCGCTGTCCCTTTAAAATTGTAACTTGAGAATTTCATTCCAGCAAGCTCCAACCCCATGGGTTAACATTATTTATTCACTTATTCATTACAGAATTATTTTCCAAAATTATTAGATATTCAAGAAAAACATTCTATGCTACTAAACACAAGTGGGATCAATACGGTGAGTAGATGCACTACCCTTCGAGTATTTTTCGCCTATAAAAAGTGCATAGACCCATCATCCCTTGAGAAGATAAACACAGAAAGAACGTGGCTAACCCCGTATATCTTTTCCTATTTCTAAAGAAGGATATGTAAGACCAGATACCTTGAGTAGTGGGGAAAAGTAAAATAGATAATCAACCAATAATAAATAGCAATCATCCAACAATCACATCCATCCCATTCCATCATCCCCAGTGTCCTCCCAGACACCCACATACATAAACCGATGCATCTCGCCACTCTAGGCATTATTTTCTTCCACAACCAAATAGGCCTCCATGTCTCTACATATCACCATAGCCATCCAGGCTCAAATCACAACACCATCAGTAGAAAAAATATCTTAACAATTGGGCTCTTGTCCCTTTAATAATCAAGAAGGTAACTGAGAACCCTACAAGTAATTATCTTTTATCAAACCACATCTTCATTAATCAATCTTGGATCAAAAAATTTATTATTCATAAGTTTCAAATATGGGAAACCTAATCAGAAAGCTATCACAAATAAGTAAACATTATTACTACATCAATTTTATTAACATCAAATTACAATAAGAACCAGATTTATTTACTTGCCTCTTTATCCTTAGCCAAACAAATATCAATTAATCCCAGTTTACATTCTCTACCGATTTCCATCAAGAACATGCATAGATATCATACTATCTAGAAACAAATAGACAATAACATATGATCAATATCAATTTATTTATCAAGTTCAAATACTTATTATGTCAATTCCATTATCATCTAGTGGGATAAAACTTTCTAATGATATAGTTGAAAATAAAAGATGAGAGAAGAAACAAATCACATACCTGAAACAGTTCTTTTCGTTCTTTATACAAGAACTATCCATATAAAGAATCACGATCGCCTCCTCCTGTGGAAACTATATCCACCTGAGGATGCTGTAGTACGATTTCAAAAACCAAAACCCAAGAAAAACCCATTAGAAGTATGGAGATCACATACCATAACATGGAAAAGAGAAAAAGAAGGAGATGAACCCAAATAAACGATGATAAAACATACCTTATATCGAAGATTGATTGATACTGCTTGGTTGCATCAAAATAGATTTTAACCTTTATGAGGAGGAAAGTTTGATTGCACAACTCTTATAGAAGGGAATGAAAGGCTCAAGAATCTCAGAGCTGAGAACAAGGAGAAATAATTAGGGAAGAAGATATCCCATCCATTTAAGATACATAACGGAGTGACAAATTAAGATACACTTAATTTCCCATTAAAAGCGGATCACATTAAACCACGTGGTTTGACCAAGTAATATAAACACCATGAGCCTCAGGAATAATTATTATAGGGGTTATGGCCTTTGAATCGGACTTAGAGTCCTTAAAAAAAGTCTTTAAAATCATTTTACGTCAAAGGAAACGTCAATGGGACGAAACTGTAGGATGTTGGAAACACTTTTTAGAAACATGATATTTGCAAAAGGAATGAAAATGTCACAGTTAGAAGGTCTCAAATCTGGAAACAGTGTTCTTGAACTGAAAATTTGGAAAAGCAATGAAATGGTCACAATTAGAAGTTCATCGTGTTGGAAGAATTTTTCATGATCTCAAAATTTGTCAAAGGAAAGAAAAGGTCATAGTCAGAACCTCACCATTCTAGAAACACTATTCATGACCTCAATGTTTTGCGAAGGAAAGAAAAGGTCACAGTTAGAAGGTCACTATTTTAGAAACACTTTTCATGAACTCAAAATTTGCAAAAAGGAATGAAAAGGTCACAGTTAGAACCTCACCGTTCTGAAAACACTGTTCATGAACTCAAAATTTGGCAAAGGAAAGAAGAGGTCACCAATATAGGTTACTGATTGATGTTACCGATAGACCTCACCGATAGAACTGTTCACTGATGTAAATATTCATAAAATTGGAAATTTGGAAAAAGAAAGAGAGGTTACCATTAGAGGTTACTAATCTAACTGTTCACCGATGGAACTGTTCACAGAATTGGAAATTTGGAAATGGGAATAAAAGGTAACTGTTAAAGGTTACAGATAGAACAATTCACTGATGGAACTGTTCACAGAATTGGAAATTTGGAAAAGGAAAGATAGGTTACTGATAGAACTGTTCACCGATGGAACTGTTCACAGAATTGGAAATGTGTCAAAGGAAAGATAGGTTACCGTTGGACCTCACCATTGGCACTGTTCACAACTGTCTACCATTGGAACTATTCATCGAGGTTCACTGATTCCACTGTTCACATAATGGATAAAATTGGCAAAGGGTTGGTGATAAGTCACCTTAACCTCTCAGAACACCTCAAATAATATATTTTCACAAAGAAATGGACTGGAGAGGTCCAGGCCATTACATTTTAGGTGGGTGAGAACCTGTGAAGTGAAAATAATGAAAATTTGGAATTTTAACTTGTTAGACAGTAAATATGAAGGATAATACTATGGTAGATGAGGATTATTTTGTGTTATAATGCATTAGAATATAAAAAAAAATAAAAAACAGGAAATTAAGATGGGAGTTTTAGAGAAACATATGTCAAGGTAGTCACTCATGCTAACGTAATTTAATTTATTAAATCTATAGTTTTAGAAGTTAATAAATTAAAATTTACTGATCTAGAGGATGATTAATAGAATAGTATGGAGAAGTATAGATTTTAGAATGATATTAACATTTAAATATAGATGAAAACATATAGTGCGAGATAATATATATAGATTAATTAGAAATATGATAACCTGAATATTAAAAATAAGATATTTTTTTATCCAATTTGAAATAACGTATTAGAGCATCAGAAGAAGAACACTGGATGCTCAAGATGCATGAAATTATTTGTTTAAAGATTAAATGGTAATAGATAATTGATTGATATATAATAAAAGGAATATCTAGAAGAATAATTGGAGTGAAATCTATGGATGATGGGAAGTTTGAAGATTCCAAGAGATATGACATATAGTTTCCATGTATTCAAACTCATTTAAAAGATTTTGAGATTGGTGTCAGTGTTACAAACTACAGAAAGTAATTATCATGATTATTGTTAATATTTGTGAAATAATTAAAGAATATTGGGGATGGGTATTGAAGAGGATTTGATGAAGTAAAGATATGATATCTTGAAAGGCATTTATAGGTGGTCGAATGAAGAATTGAGTTAATGGTAATTTCAAATTGGAAGCTCAATTTACCAAAGCTTTATTAGAGTGTATCCAAATATTTTATGGATGGATTAATATATGGAAGCTAGGATACTTATGAGAAATTTAGGGGAGAAATATATATCACTGAACAACATATTCAATAAGATTATTTGGAATAATTATTTTAGATTTCGCAACATGAATTTTTGAAACATCAGAGAGTGTAATTTGTTAATAAAGAGACTAATACTTATAGTGGGAAATGTATAGGTTTCTGGAACCTAAATATAAATAAACAAAAATTTCCAATGATAGTGGACATATCTTTTAAATGTTGAAGAAATTAGATAATTAATAGCTTTTAAAAATAGTGTATTTTAAGTCATATTTCTCAATCGAATTTCATGCTGTTGAAATTGATTATTCAATTGTAGTTAAGGGCTTGTACTGATTAAAAATATCTTACAATTCATATAGATACATCACAAAGATAATTAATGTTCTTATTTATAGGGTTCATGGTGACCTTAAGAAATATATGGTTCTAGTATAAACAACTCCACTATTGTAGTTAAGAGGCAGAAGTCTGTTAAGATGATGTATAAAGATATCTTTACATGCATAATATATTGATGATTTGGGTTAGGCTGAAAACTACCCTTGTTTTTAGGATAATAACATCCTTTTTTAATGACTTATGATAATAGTAAAATATATATTATTGGATAATAATTGAATAGTGGAAGGAGTTTTTCTCCCATATTGGGATCGAGCATTATAAAAATTATTTATATTGATTTTCTAGATTTCCTTTACTTTTTTTAATGAGGTAATGTGTATTTTGGAGTTTATAAAGAGAATAATACATATTAATCAATAAAATGGATATAATAACTAAAAGGGGATAAATTTTTTAAGTCAAGGGAATTTAGTTGATGTTGGTTCACCTGGATTCACCCCCAGTACGGCTACATGATCTATTAAACACTTTGAAAACATATAGCTACCTAACCCCAGTCAATGAATGTAAATTAAAAGATCTTTTAAAAAATTTGGTTATAGGTCATGGATGTCTATGATTTCAAATAAACCTTCATCATGTTAGAAAACATAAATACTTTTCTCCATATCCCATTTAATTAAGATCCTATAGACTCACCTCTTAAAAATAAAATAGTCATTAATTTTTTTAATAACCTCAGATTTAAATATCATTTCTCATAATTATTTATTGAAACATACCCAATGAAATTCTTAATCTTTATACCTAAATATTTCATAGAATATTGATTGTCAAACTCCACATTAGATAGAAAATATTTCGGGTAATGTAATAGCTCATGAATATTTTCGAATTTCTATAGACATAAAAACTTTCATGGAAAATAGATATCTATTAGTATTTTCCTAAATATGTGGGGGTTTTTGATAGAAAATTATTCTTTTTATATTCCAAAAACCTATTCTGGTATATAGTAGACATTTCATGATACTCCCAAAAGATTATTTACCATTTCTGAGAAAATATTTCTAAAAAGATCAATTCAAAATCAATTTAATACTAATCAATTTCCTCCACCAAATCAAATAAAAAATAAAAATTTTATAATCAATTTCCAGTATTGTTCTAAGAGACTATTTCCTTAAGATTTGGATAGTATTTCTATTGAAATTAACACAATGTCACTATTTTCAACATTCTTATTTTTGGGTAAATCTTCTATATTACTGTGATAGATTCCAAATGAGTCTCAATGAGATGAACTATGTGATAATGAAATAAAAATTACAAAACTATAGATGTAGAGGACGAAAATTTCAGCACATGTATATAAGTATGTTTACAAAATACTATTCCATAGTTTTGTACATATGAAATATCATCCAAAATTCTTATCACGTAATTTTCATGATATTGACACTATATAATTGATGAAAACAAATATATCATAATACTATAATGATAACCCACTTTAATTTCAGAATTATTAGTATATGATCAATGTACTTATATTGGATCACATGGTCATTCTGTGCTTGTAGTTCGATTCATTGGCCTACTTCATATAATATAATTTAGAAATTCTAACTTTCATACAAACCTGATGCAATCTTAATTAGTTATTACTCAAAAATATATCATTAAACATATCTATTAATTTATTTTATCATGAACCAACCTCACTAGTACCACTTTTAAGCCAATTATTAGACCAAATATATATATATCTAGAAATTTGATGTATGGGAGTTTGTTAAATTTAAGTGTTTTTTGTTACGAAGTGTTGAATTGTTTTTTCAAAGAAATGTATTGATGTTTTGAGTGCATCACCAGATTTAGGACACAATGTTTACCATTGGGTTTTATTTCTATTTTTTCAAAGGTAGTTGTAATCTTTCATAAATTTTTGGTGTAGGGGGAAATAAATTAAAAAAATAGATAAATAAAAAAAATTAATTTTAATGATTTTTTGAAAATAAATAATATGTTTTAAGTGACATATTTTATCTGTTATTATTGTTAAGATGTAGAATATTAGAGGTATTTAATAGTGTCTTCAGATTTTATACATTAATTCATTTCTGACATAGTTATTTTACCAAAGGGGGAAGGACATGATATAATGGTATTAAAAAGGTTTTTTATAGGATAGAGCTTAGATAGATTACTAGTGTTGATTTCATAGGCGGTAGAGGAATAATATTACATAAATATGGTATGCAAAGTATATCAGATGAGCTTTCTTGATATAAAAGTCCCCCTATAACCTATGTGAGGACCCTATAAACTATGGATCAATACATAAATAGTAGTAAAATAACTATAGGGTGTCATGGTAGGCATGGATTTTGGCACTATATAACTTTAGTTTATAATAACCATACATGTTATGCCTAGGGTGATAGTTTTTATTGAAAAATGGGATGATAGTATTATTATAAATTCCTCATATATTTTCTAGGGTTGGGGTGAGATTTTTGGGTTGAATCTGAGGTATTTTCATAATGACCAATGAGGTTTAACATGAGGTGGAGTAGAAATAACCTAAGGATATGTATAAGTGGGTAAACCAAGAGGCTCTGTAGGATTGGAAGATATCTTCGAATGAGTTTAGAAAGCAATAATTTATGAACTATGGGGGGTTCATCACTAATTATGAGTCTGACTATGGGGTTTAATTTCTTTAGATAACTTATAAATTGATGTATATAGAAGATGAGTATTGTGTCCATTTATTCATGGTTCTTATGAGGTTTTGTGTAGTAGTGGTGGAAAGCATCCTAAAAAATGTAGTTTGTAGTGTTAAAAATGTTTTAGGTAGGATACCTAGAGAACGGTGAGAGTCTTTATTGGTAGTCAAGGAAATAATTAAAAGATAATTGATAGATATATTTGTGTGGTTGGTCAATTGTATTGGACGTTATAATGAGGTATATTTGGGTGGAAAACTAAATGACGATTCCATAGTTAGGTCACACATAATGAGAAACTATGAGAATTCTAGATATGGTATAGAGTTGGTTTTATTAATATAATTTTGCAATATTTTTTTATGAGAAGTGAATGGTTTATGAGATATGATATTTAAGTTGTTCAGATGACTATTTCTAGGAGATGGTTGTTTTATTGGTTTTATTTATTTACACCATATGTAGAAAAATTAACACGCTTCATTCACTAGATACATGAAACTTATAGGGTGAAATTTTATGAGTATATTTATATGAGAACCCTCTCTTGATATATAATATTTTTTAGATTATTTGGATACATTTTCTGGATTTGTTAATAAACCCTAACTCTTGGAAGGGAAAATCTGTTAGCGGTGGAAGATTAAATTATACCCCATTAGAGGCATCGAGGATATGGCCGACTCTGTGATCAGTTTTGTATCTGAATAATGTATTTTTATGTTATGATATACATTGATATACATTAGTAATGTATTTTGTATGTGAAATAAATTTATTTTATCTATGATGAAGTAGAGTTTTCATTTATAAATGGAAATTACTTCTGTAATTGTTTACTAATATAACCTTAGTTTTAGTTTCCAATCTATAGACTATTAAAGGTGGAATTTGGAGGTCACATTCCAACTAATTTTTCATCAAGTGGAATACCACATTGGGATGGTTTCCAAACCAAGTGTAACACCCAAATCATTCATTTAATTTTACAATATTAAAATATTATTATCTTGTTTATAATTAAGTAAATGGAATAAATTACCCTTTTATGACAAAAATAATCAACACTATATATTCACACCATAATATAAATCATGCAAATGAATAATAATATTCATGAATATCCTAAAAAATTCCAATCTGAAATATATATACGATAAAATAACTATAAAACATAACCTAAAATATACCTCAAAGAAAATGTAAATTAAACTATATTTAAATTCATGGTATCATTGCTGGTATGTGGTAATTTCACATTATTCCCTCTCTAATATAACAGTAGAGATATATAAAAATATACATAAAGAAGGGGTGATTATAAATATATAATGTTAGTTCTTCCTTGATATCCTCAAGTTCTAATGTGTATATATCATTAAAATTAACTTTTGAATGAAAAAGATAAGATGAGTTAGTCAACTACACCATTAAATTTAAAAAACGCTTTCCCCCATATTTAAAATAAATAATTCTCCACAGTAAAAAAATTGTATAAATCATACGAAGATGTAATATTAGTGCCCCTTAGAACAATACCCTCTAAAATTTCTTAATAATATGTCCATATAAATCATTTTGTTTTGATATAATAATAATAACCTTGTAAATAGGACTAGAAAAACTATATTTACCTAGAGTTCACAAAAAAATCCAAAATAACCATTTATCTACAAAAAGGATATAAGTATAACCCAAAAAATGATCCATAATATCAATAATAACTTCTCCTTTTATTCACAATCATTATCAAGGTTTTTATGGTTGTAATTTTTATGATATTAACCAAATAATATAATATCTTTCTATTTCACTTATCTAAAATCAATTTATATATCTAGGTTATATCATTATACATATCATCTTCAGTATATTTAGTCCACCTAAATCTCTGATTCTTACCCTTTAGCGTATATTCATCACTTTAATCACCTGCTAACGACACATAAATAATCATGAGTCCATACAAATCGTATACGGTAACAAAAAAAACTCTAACCAATATTCACATAGAGTATCCTAAACATATACTCTAATTACTATAAACATTCCTCATATCCTTGCACTACCACATCATAATTTTATTTTTCTAGGTATATATATAATTGAAAGGATTCCAAAAGGCATATCTTTTTATGTGAAACCATGTATAACCCCCATCTAATATTTTACCCCTTGTTTCATATTAGAGGTAATTTATAAGTGTTTGAATAGATTTGGAATCCATAAAAAGAAGTTCACATAGCCTCCCGGTTCCATAAAATACACTAATTCTATGGAATTATGGATAAATTAAATTTCTGCTACATGGTATTACATTTTTTTTGGTTTTAGATGGACCATGATTTCCTTTATCTTGGTCTCGTATAGTTTCTTCAAGATCCCAGTATATCTATTTTAATGTAGTTTTGTACTATCAGTTTTAGGATTATCAGGCATTAAATTTTCCACAACCCCTATTACAGTTACTAAAAAGTTTCTCTTGAAAATATGTTTCTGAATATAACATATAACAAGTGAAAAAACTCTATGCCAATTCCCATGAACCCCATTCCACTTGGAATTACCCTATTCCAAATGTCATAATCAAGGGTAATTATAATTTATAATCACAATTGGTAAAATTAAGGTTTTATGGAAATAAAATGTGTCAATGCCTAAGTCAACATAACTTCATGAAAGTCATAAACATTATTAATTTCTATAATATATGGGTACTTGTGAATATTTGTTCAATATTACTGTAATACAACATTATATTCCATAAATAATCAAGGGAAAAACATATTTATAAATGATGATCATTTTTCTAAACATTACATCATTTTTTATATCATATTACCATACCTTCCAAAGACAACATCACAATCACAAATTCAACAATTTCTCAACAATTTTGTTTTTTTCCAATATCCAATATTTTATCTTCATTATAATATAAATTAAATTATTCTTCAACTCATAATATTTTCATATTATCAATTAATTCATTTTAATATCCATGTATAGTGAAGAATAATTTTAATTTAAAGATGACCTTTATTTTTAATATTTATCATATCAGATTAATCATTCTTTTAATTTCCTTTGAATTCCCCTCTCCCATAAATATAAATTATATTATTTAACTATAAATATTAAAAATATGAAGTTCTTGAGTCACATAAATCAATTTATTTCATAAATAACAACCATTATATTTTTTTCCATAAATTTTCATTCCGAGTTCATAATTCATGGTTGTTGGCACCATTTGAAACTTCAAGAGGGATATGAACTTAGTTCCCAAGAAAAATTTCTATTAAAAGTGATTTAAATATTAAATCCCCAAATTTTTATAAAATATGTGTAGTTAACTAAAATATTTTAGATATATGATTTTATTTTTAAAATGGTTCTTAGAAGTTTGAATGAAACATAAATAATTTTTTTTAAAAAAACATTATAAATTTTGAAACAAATTTACTCATATAAAACAGTGTATATAAAATATTAAATAATGTTAAGTATTAGTGTAATATTTTGTTTTTTTATTTATGAAAATATATACTAGTTTGGTTTAAAAAAATTAAAAGAAATAAAAACACAAACAGTGGAATTAAATGTGGGGTTAAGTCTTAAGCTATTACCTAATCCACTCCACTTGGAAAACACCCACTATAATTAGTTAATTATAAAATTAACTGATCCAAAACATGGATTTTGTTTTACCGAGAAACATAAATGGCCATCTAAGATTTGTAAACAATCTACAACAATTATAAATAGGAAAAATAAATGAAAATCAACTACAAGAAGTAAATATAGGACACATAGCCTCTTCCACTATTCTTCATGGAAATATAGATGAAAATAAATGATAGAGTGTATCAAAATCTTTAATATATTACAAGAGTCTATTTTTATATATAAAAAAAGAGAAAAAATAGATAATGAAAGATAACATAACATAGAAATGGAAAGTATTGAATATTTGATGTAGCAAAGTCTTATTATCTCTAGTGGTCTATGAGTCGTTGAATTTTTCTTTAAAAGTGCTCAATTACATATTTACATATATTTTTTGTAAAATATAAGTGTCATAATGTTTTCTTAATGAGTTCTATAAATATCATAGTTGAACAGATATATTCATATACGGTTCATAGTATGTCTTTATTTTTTTCCACGGGTGGTGATTTTTCTTAAAAATAACTCCATGTAAAGGTTTCTATCAAAGAACATTAATTTATTACTTAATTATTACGGTTTTTCAATTATTTATATAAGAAAAATCTATTTGATATTTGAAAATACCCCATCTTTCTATTAGATAGGATATGTTTTCTTTACATAGTCATAGTTAATTCACATCATGGTTACTTGGAATGGCCGGTTGTCACAAAAACTACGAAAAAAATAAGCATGACTACTAGGCATGGTCACTTCATTTCTTCATATGGTTGGTTCTATTATTCTCATGGTAAATAACTTTTCTTTTCAAAATAGGCAATTTTCTTCTCCTGGTAGGTACTTTTATTCATAAGTTCAGTACTCTCTTTCATGATGCTACTCGGATAATTATTTTTGATTACATGATTTATTCTCGTGGACAATTTATTTCATTATTTTAGTAGGTATATCTCTTCACACAATCACTAAAATAGAACATTCGGTTAGTACCTCCTTTTGGGAAATTTTCCTTACCAACACTTAGTAACTAGGTTTCTCCTTGTGTAGGTAGTTTCCTTTATACAATCACTGGAAAATCAATATATGGTATGTTTCTTAATAATATAGTCACTTAAAATTTAATTCATGGAAAATAAAATACATATATATAATTGGTGCATTTTATTTTGATCATTAGGTATGTACTATATTGTAGCTTGACCTTGTGTCCAGTAGGTTATCTTCACATGGTAGGTAGGAATGGTCATTTCTAAACATATCTATAACGACCCATACTTTACATACATTGTTAATACTTCAAAATTGAAGCACACTTATTACAACATATGACAAAACCACAAAGGACCGTATAGGTATAGTGTCTTTAGAAACTGGGAAACATAAACAACTGGTTCATAAATATTCTACAGTGTCTCCCATTTATTTCATCATATCTAGGGCCCCTTTTAGCATATTCTACTTAATATCCATCTTCCTGGCCTGGGGAAAAGAAAACATAAAAGGGTGAGCTCAAAGGCTCAGCAAGGGCAAATAAAGGAAATAAAAATCATATCATATCTTTATGAAAATCAAAACCTGCAAAAGAGATCATAATATCTTAACATGGAATAAATCATAGAAGTGAAAATGAGATCCCCATAATCATAACATAAAACTTGAAACTTTGTGGCATGCACACATAATCATGTAAAATCATTTCTTGTTAGTCATGACTCATTGCCAAGACTATCTTAGTAGACAAAGTCCCTTTCTGAACCGAGTTCACTCCTCGTTTCAGTCCTGTATCACTGAACCGAAATAACCTTCCGTTCCAGCCATGTCTATCTCATGAGATATAAAATCTTTACCCAATGCATTGGAGGGAGATATAGGTCCCACCCATCTTATAATGAATCCTTTATTATGTGTGCCACAAAATCATAAATCATACATCATTACATAAAAATGGGATTCTTAAACAACATGACATCATAAAACCATTCATATAAGATAATGGAATTCATAAACATAATTCCATCACAACATAGTTAAATCAATGTAAAAATATGGATAGAAACAGAACCCTTTATTATCTTAGATGGAAAATAATTTTGATAAAACACTTGAACTTCATTCTTGAGGAAAATATCCTTTCTACTTCGAAAACACTTTTCCTTTCTTAACATGTCATACAATTTTAAAATAAAAGAAGTTGATTAAAAATAAACATGAAAACATGTAAAGGAAGCTTCTTGGAAAGAATGTTTTAAAAATCCATTCATGCCGTATAAGTTAAAAAAAACATTCTTCGTACCTTTGTCGGAAAAGTCAAAAAGTACATCGTACGAAAAAAAACGACAAAAGATTCCTTTCATATTCTTTACTAAAAACTCACCGAAGGGTAAAATTGGATTTAAACTATTGTAAGTGGATGGAAATAATATTACATATTGATGAAACATGGATTTGGATGATAAAATACACCCTAGTAAATACTTACGAATAAACAATCTCGGATAAAAATGAGATTGTGATATTTCCCTTACCTTAGGTCCGATTTGCTTTGTTCGTGTCCGAAGCTCCTGTATAATGGTTTAAATAATTTTATTAACTTATTCCAGAATTATAAATATTGATATGATATCATATATGGTCATATTATTAGCTTCTTGTTAGTAATATTTCATTGTTACTTGTTACTCGGGTCTTTATAACTTTTTGTTCTTATGCGTGTTTTGTCGAATAAATTTTTATTATTATCTTTAGGTTATAGATAATTCATTTACAGAATGGTATTAGTGTAGTATATACCATATTCATTCATTCAATTCATTTATATAATCATTATGAAATGAAGATCATGTAGAACGAGTCACATCACATCGTGGAGACGGTATTCCGTACGTACACACAAGTGATGATATCGTTCCTATGATCGTGGAATTGTATTGGAGTATATATATATTATTTAAGTATCAATATTACTTCATAATAATCATATATAGTTACTCATTACACCATTATACCCATCCTTGTAAGGTGATGGTGGAAAATAGATTACACCACGGCGTGGAGACGGTATTCCGTACGTACGCACGCGCGGTGATTTCTTTTTTCGTAGGATGGATAGATTGTGAAATAGGGTTGTTTCATACTTATAATAACATATCAGTATATGAGTAATACTGATTTTATTACTTCATAATTAAATAACCTAAGAAGAAGAAGTGGATGAAGAAATAAAGATGAAAGAATTGGTAACGGTAATTACCTCTTCTTTGAAGCGCCTCTTTGAGACCTCCTCTTAGGGAACTAAAATTGGTCTTTGAGGAAGACCAGAACCTCTAGGATGTTTCTAGGGAAGTGGAGAAGGTAAAATGGCAGGGTTTGGCCGAGCTTGAGTGCTCAAATTGGTGTGAGGAGTAGGGGGAGGAGGTGCCCTTTTATAAGGGAGGAGAGGGGCACCTTAGGAATATCTCAAAATATTATTTTATATTAAAGTCAAATTCGGTTTATAATGGCTCCAAAGGGTCTTATTTCGAAGATAAGGTGGGGATGGGCCGAAATACTATCAACCAATAGGATTTAGACAAGTTTAGGGTATTATTTTAACCTTATCAATTAGATTTAACTCTAAGTTAAATAATTTAACTTTTACAATGTCTTTTTGTTTTCTTTCACTATATGGTTAATAAACTTACTATAACATGCCAAACGAACCCCAAATTGTTTATTATTAATATATATATCCTTATCTAAGTCATTTGGCCGAACCTTAGATTTTTAGGAATAAAATAACAATTAATAATATAATATTTTATTTAAAAACTATTTTGTGTCAATTTTGACACTATTTGATATATGATTTTTGTGAAAGTCATAACAGAATTATATGTTCGAACCAAGTTGATTAAATCAACATTAATATATCATAGTAACCTAGAAAATTAGTGGAATTCATAAAAAGTCATAAATTACATTTATTTTTGTATTTATATTATCAATTATGTCAATATTTCATTAATAAGATAATTACTGCATCATCATTGTGTCATAAATAAATTAAATTATTTGATGTCTAAAAATTACAAATAAAATACCATCATGTAGGAAATCTTTTTAGCTTTCTAATTAATATTTACAATCGAATTTATCTTATGTATAACCCCATATTATAAATGATTTACTTATTAAACATTGATTTTAACTATTTTAACCCTTCTTTAAATAAATTAATAATAAATGTCCTAATCTAATCCAAGTGGGCCTAAATGGTCATATTTTCTTCCTAAGTTTGTTTTTGGTCGAATTACACTTATCCAATAGAATTAGGACATGTGTTAGGGTAATAGTAATATCATATTTACCCTTAGTTACCCTATTTACTATTAACCGTGGTAAAAAAAGTAAAAAGTTACTATTCACCAAAAAATTATTTTCATCTCATTGAACAACATTTTAGTCCTTGATATTAACCGTGTCTCTCGGATTTTCGAAATTCCATTCACAGAAGCGGTAAAATTAAGTTTTATGCAAAATTCAGTTTTTAACCTACCACTTAGTGGTTTCACTATTCATCAAAAATTGAAAGTTTTCAGAAAAATACCAAAATTTCATCCTAGGCTAATTTCGATATTCTGAGTCCAAAAATGAAGTCCATTTTGAAAAATAAAATTTATAAAATTTCAAAAAGTGATTATTACTATTCATAACGGCTAGCATATTGTTGTTTAGTGAAACTCGGTATTGCGTACGACGCAAGCTATCGAGGAAGGTCGCGATTGCGTGTAAAGCAAGCCAAGCAAGTGTTGTGTAGAAAAAGATTCCTTTGATGGTTTATATAACATAAAAGTCTCGGGTGTTACATTCTACCCCCCTTAAAAAGAATTTCGCCCTCGAAATTCGTCACTTTGTAACAAACAGATGAAGATACTTCTCCCTCATCATATCCTCAAGCTCCCATGTAGCTTCTTCAAGTTGGTGGTTCCTCCATAAAACTTTCACCAATCAAGTGGTCTTGTTTCGTAGGACTTTTTCACTACGATCCAGAATCTCTATCGGCTGTTCTTCATAAGAAAGATCTTGCTCCAGCGGTACCACTTCTGAGCTGAGTATATGTGAAGGATCTGGTATGTACTTTCTCAGGAGAGATACGTGGAACACATCGTGAACTTGAGAGAGATTCGGTGGAAGCGCCAATCGGTAAGCTACCTTCCCAACACGATCCAGTATTTCGAAAGGACCGATATATCTAGGGCTCAACTTCCCCTTCTTTCCAAACCTCATAACCCTCTTCTAGGGAGATATTCGTAAGAACACTTTATCACCCACTTCAAACTCTTGGTCTTTTCTTCGGTTTTCGGCATAACTTTTCTATCGACTCTGAGCGGCTCTTATGTGTTGTTGAATAGATCTGACCTTTTCTTCCATTTCATCAACGAGATCAGGTCCTAATAGCTTTCTTTCCCCAACTTCATCCCAGCAAGTTGGAGTCCTTCATTTCTTTCCATAGAGAGCTTCATAAGGAGCCATCTGAATACTGGAGTGAAAGCTATTATTATAAGAAAATTCCACCAAAGGTAGGTGTTGATCCCAACCTCCTTTGAAATCCATAGAGCAAGCTCTCAACATATCTTCTAGGGTTTGAATTGTTCTCTCAGACTGACCGTCTGTCTGGGGATGATAAGTAGTGCTGAAACTCAACTCTGTATCCAGAGTATGCTGAAGACTTCGCCAGAACTTCGAGGTAAATCTCGGATCCCGATCAGATATAATAGAAAGTGGTACTCCATGCAATCTTACCACTTCCTTTACATATATCCTGGCAAGCTGATCTAGAGAGAAATCCTCTCTAATAGGAATGAAGTGTGCAGACTTTGTAAGACGATCAACTATGACCCAGATAGCATTATTGCCTTTGGATGTTTTAGGAAGTCCTGTGACAAAGTCCATAGTGATGTTTTCCCATTTCCATTCGAGTATGGGTAATGGTTGTAACATCCCCTTAGACTTCTGTCTCTCAGCTTTAACTTGTTGACAAACCAAGCATCGAGAGACATATTCAGCAACATCTCTTTTCATGCCATCCCACCAGAAGTACTCTTTCAGGTCCCTATACATCTTCGTGCTTCCAGGATGAATAGAGAATGAAGAACTATGAGCCTCATCCAGCAGCTCCTTCTTTAATTCGGGGATGGGAGGAACGCAAACCCGATTCCTGAACTTTATTAT
This sequence comes from Viscum album, assembly GCA_963277665.1. Taxonomy (NCBI): domain Eukaryota; kingdom Viridiplantae; phylum Streptophyta; class Magnoliopsida; order Santalales; family Viscaceae; genus Viscum; species Viscum album. The sequence continues at coordinate 264,193,695 of OY728148.1, read as the reverse complement.
CCCATCACAATCAAGGTTGAATTCAGGAACATTTCTCACCTTCTTTTGTAACTCGACATCTTCTTTCTGTGCCTCTTTAATCTTCACATGTATAGATGGTTGAACATTAATTTTAGAAAGATAAGATTTTTCCCCTTCCATTATAATTCCAAGATCCATCCTTTGTAAATCCATAAATATTGGATCCTTTGTGATCCTCATCATGGATAAACTAGCATGGTCTTGTCGACTTAATGCATCCGCCACCTTGTTTGCTTTCCCAGGGTGGTAATGGATTGAGCAGTCATAATCCTTAATCAGCTCCAACCATCTTCTTTGACGCATATTCAGCTCCTTTTGTGTGAAAATATACTTTAAACTTTTATGATCAGTATAAATATCACAACTTTCACCATAAAGGTAATGCCTCCAAATCTTTAATGCAAAGATTACCACAGCCAACTCCAAATCATGTGTTGGGTAATTTTGCTCATGGATTTTCAACTGTCGTGAGGCATAAGCTATCACCATATCATTTTGCATAAGAACACACCCCAATCCCTTCTTGGATGCATCACTGTAGATCACAAACCTTTCTCCACTACAAGGCAGTGTGAGCACAGGTGCACTGGATAACCTTCTTTTCAACTCCTTGAAATTCTCTTCACATTCCTCTGTCCAGACAAACTTAACTCCTTTCCGAGTCAACTTGGTGAGTGGATTAGATAATCGTGAAAAATCCTTTACAAAACGTCGATAATATCCAGCCAAACCAAGAAAACTTCGGATCTCAGTTACTGTTGTTGGTCTTGACCATATTTCGATAACCTCTGTTTTTGCAGGATCCACAGATATCCCCTCTTTTGAGATTATATGACCCAAAAATGCAACTTTTTGAAGCCAAAATTCACACTTGGTAAATTTGGCATAAATCTTCTCCTTTCTCAGGGTCTTCAATATAATTCTCAAGTGATCTTCATGCTCTTCATTGCTCTTTGAATAGACAAGAATATCGTCTATAAAGACTACCACAAATTGATCAAGATAGTATCTAAAGACTCTATTCATTAGATCCATGAAGATAGCAGGGGAATTAGTAAGACCAAATGGCATCACTATAAATTCATAGTGTCCATACCTTGTACGGAAAGCCGTCTTTGGTATATCCTCCATTTTGACCCTTAATTGATGATACCCTGAACGAAGATCAATCTTGGAAAAGTATTGAGCTCCGCGAAGTTGGTCAAATAAGTCATCAATGCGTGGGAGAGGATATTTGTTCTTGATAGTGATCTTGTTAAGTTCTCGATAATCAATGCAGATTCTCATTGATCCATATTTCTTCTTAACAAATAGAACAGGTGCTCCCCAAGGTGACGCACTAGGGCATATGAATCCCTTATCAAGATTCTCTTGGAGTTGCTTCTTCAATTCCTGCAACTCAATTGGGGCCAATCTATAAGGTGTCTTTGAAATAGGCAAAGCACCCGGTACGAGTTCTATTGAAAACTCAACTTCACGATTTGGTGGAAGACCCGGCAATTCCTCCGGAAAGACATCATCAAACTCCCGTACAATGGGCATATTCTTAATCGTGAGTTTCTCACCAACCATTTGAGATAAATAACCTTCATTTAGTGGAATCAATACCCATAATATGGAAGAAATTTCCACTGGAAGGTTATGTTCATCCTTGCATTGATAGAAGATCGTAGATTGATCTGGAATATGAAATGTGACTTCCCTTCTTTGGCAATCGATATGAGCTCCATGTAGAGAAATCCAATCCATGCCAAGAATCACATCAAATTCCACTAAAGGAAGGATCACAAGATTTGCAGGAAGCACTTTCCCACAAACTTCGATCGGAGAAGAATTATAAACTTTTGATGCGATTGATGTGCCATTAGGTGTTGTCACAGATAACTCAACATCTAATTGTTGAGGTAATACGGTTATACCCTTAGAAAAGTATTCAGAAATAAAAGAGTGGGTGGATCCAGAATCAAATAAAACATTTTCTACTTTAGAGTGGATGGTAAGTGTACCTTTCACCACATCGTTATCGTACTCCACATCGCTGATAGAAATTGCATGTGACTTTCCTTTGTCTTTAGCCTTAAGAGTTTGTTGACGTCGACCATCATCATCAACCCTTGGATTTGGGCATTGATTGGCATAATGCCCCATCTCCTTGCACTTGAAACATTGAAGTGTAGTAGGTTCATTCTGTGTATCCCTTCCTTTGTTTGCGTCATTAGACATCTTCTTCCCATTATTACGGCATTCAAATGCCCGATGACCTTCCTTTCCACATTTAAAACATTTACTTGTCCCTTTAAGACAACTCCCTCCATGTTTCTTTCCACACTTTGAGCATAAGGGAAAGTTCATCTTCTTTTCAGTGTGCTCTTTAGAGTTTCCTTTGAATTCCATCTTCCTCTTCTTATCAAACCCATGCGACTGATGGGTTACTCCAATCTCCATCTCGACTTTGAGAGCACATCGAACGATTTCCTCGTAGCTATTGAAGTCCCTTATGGCTAACGCACTTCGAAGACTTGGTTTTAAGCCACTAAAGAATCGATCGATCTTACTCTCAGGTTGGATAATAATACCAGAAGCGTACCTTGCAAGTCTTGTAAAATTTGCTTCATAGGTACCAACAGATTCATCATCCCTTTGCTTCAGTTCAAGAAACTCTTTCTCCATCTTTGTTCGGAGAATACGAGGGAAGTACTTATTGAAAAATAAGTTCTTGATCTCGTCCCATTCCATAGACTCAATTTCATCCCTTTGCCTCGTATTCTTAATAAGATTCCACCATTGATCAGCATCTCCTTCCAAACGATACACTGCTAGGATGACTTTATCATGTTCAGAACATTGAAGAACTGAAAATATCTTTTCAGTAGTACTAATCCATTGTTCAGCAACTAATGGATCAGTAGACCCACTGAAAGAAGGTGGACGCTGCCTCATGAAGGATTAAACAGAATTTTGCTCCTTCCTTTGCTCGTTTGGAAGTCCTGCATGATTCATAGCTTGAGAAAGTTGTGTGAGCATGGCTACAAGATTTTGCATTCCAGCTCCCATATCGTTTGGTTGCTCAGGGGGACAATCATTGCATTGCCCATCGCATTCCGCATTAACACGGTTCATTTACAGAATGGTATTAGTGTATTATATACCATATTCATTCATTCAATTCATTTATATAATCATTATGAAATGAAGATCATGTAGAACGAGTCGCATCACATCGTGGAGACGGTATTCCATACGTACACACAAGTGATGATATCGTTCCTATGATCGTGGAATTGTATTGGAGTATATATATATTATTTCAGTATCAATATTAATTCATAATAATCATATATAGTTACTCATTACACCATTATACCCATCCTTGTAAGGTGATGGTGGAAAATAGATTACACCACGGCGTGGAGACGGTATTCCGTACGTACGCACGCGCGGTGATTTCTTTTTCCGTAGGATGGATAGATTGTGAAATAGGGTTGTTTCATACTTATAATAACATATCAGTATATGAGTAATACTGATGTTATTACTTCATAATGAAACAACCTAAGAAGAAGAAGTGGAAGAAGAAATAAAGATGAAAGAATTGGTAACGGTAATTACCTCTTCTTTGAAGCGCCTCTTTGAGACCTCCTCTTAGGGCACTAAAATTGGTCTTTGAGGAAGACCAGAACCTCTAGGATGTTTTTAGGGAAGTGGAGAAGGGAAAATGGCAGGGGTTGGCCGAGCTTGAGTGCTCAAATTGGTGTGAGGAGGAGGGGGAGGAGGTGCCCTTTTATAAGGGAGGAGAGGGGCACCTTAGGAATATCTCAAAATATTATTTTATATTAAAGTCAAAATCGGTTTATAATGGCTCAAAAGGGTCTTATTTCGAAGATAAGGTGGGGATGGGCCGAAATCCTATCAACCAATAGGATTTAGACAAGTTTAGGGTATTATTTTAACCTTATCAATTAGATTTAACTCTAAGTTAAATAATTTAACTTTTACCATGTCTTTTTGTTTTATTTCACTATATGGTTAATAAACTTACTATAACATGCCAAACGAACCCCAAATTGTTTATTATTAATATATATATCCTTATCTAAGTCATTTGGCCGAACCTTAGATTTTTAGGAATAAAATAACAATTAATAATATAATATTTGATTTAAAAACTATTTTGTGTCAATTTTGACACTATTTGATATATGATTTTTGTGAAAGTCATAACAGAATTATATGTTCTAACCAAGCTGATTAAATCAACATTAATATATCATAGTAACCTAGAAAATTAGTGTAATTCATAAAAAGTCTTAAATTACATTTATTTTGGTATTTATATTATCAATTATGTCAATATTTCATTAATAAGATAATTACTGCATCATCTTTGTGTCATAAATAAATTAAATTATATGATGTCTAAAAATTAGAAATAAAATACCATCATGTAGGAAATCTTTTTAGCTTTCTAATGAATATTTAAAATCGAATTTATCTTATGTATAACCCCATATTATAAATGATTTACTTATTAAACTTTGATTTTAACTATTTTAACCCTTCTTTAAATAAATTAATAATAAATGTCCTAATCTAATCCAAGTGGGCCTAAATGGTCATATTTTATTCCTAAGTTTGTTTTTGGTCGAATTACACTTGTCCAATAGAATTAGGACATGTGTTAGGGTAATAGTAATATCATATTTACCCTTAGTTACCCTATTTACTATTAACCGCTGTAAAAAAAGTAAAAAGTTACTATTCACCAAAAAATTATTTTCATCTCATTGAACCACATTTTAGTCCTTGATATTAACCGTGTCTCTCGGATTTTCGAAATTCCATTCACAGAAGCGGTAAAATTAAGTTTTATGCAAAATTCAGTTTTTAACCTACCACTTAGTGGTTTCACTATTCATCAAAAATTGAAAGTTTTCAGAAAAATACCAAAATGTCATCCTAGGATAATTTCGATATTCTGAGTCCAAAAATGAAGTCCATTTTGAAAAATAAAATTTATAAAATTTCAAAAAGTGATTATTACTATTCATAACGGCTAGCATATTGTTGTTTAGTGAAACTCGGTATTGCGTACGACGCAAGCTATCGAGGAAGGTCGCGATTGCGTGTAAAGCAAGCCAAGCAAGTGTTGTGTAGAAAAAGATTCCTTTGATGGTTTATATAACATAAAAGTCTCGGGTGTTACAATATCCATTTTACAAGTTTCTCCAAAACAGAGTTTACTAACATAAAACAAGTAATTAATTAAAACATTATATACATGATTTGGGATCATTAATATAAGGAGGACCTGGTGAAAGCCAATAATATACCCCATTTTGATGATAAAAAAACATGAAATATAAATTGAAATGAGTTGAATACATCGTATTTTTTTTTGTATATGGAAATAAATATTTTTCGATAACCCAAAGAGGTATTAAATTCCATAAATTCAATTTATTTTTCACATTGTACTCACCCTTTTGGTATTATCAAAAATTAAGTTAGGGTAAAATATAAAATGAAACAAATTATAAAGAAGGAATAAAATGTAGTGTTTTCATTAGTATCCAATGATAGTACAAAATGACAATGAGGAATACCTATCAAGAATTTTACTCAGAATATGAATATGGCACATTTATAAAATTTCAAGGAAGGATAAGGACATTTCAGTCAGAGGTAGGGGTAGTATAAGGGTGGATTTATTGAGGAGCATGTTGATCAGAGGTAAATGTAGGATCATGGATAGCCACACATTGAGAATATTTTCAGATATACTGAAATGATTTTATAGGTGATTAATTGAAGGGGTTTATATGAGAAGTGGTAAGAATAGGACAAGAGATATAGGACTAAGAGGTGGATCTAACTTAGTAATATTGGTAGTATACAGGTAATGTTCCGTCATCATGGTAGAATCACTCACTAACCTTGTGAAATGTTTATAAATTAAAAATATTCCTATTTATTTTCAAATAAAAACCTCTATAATAGGGGTTATATTATTTTGATTATATACATGTGACTTGAAGTCCTGGGTCAAAGGATGAATCCTTAAAATAGTATCAAAATATATGAACATATGTTTTAAATCAATTTTTGTGAAGATTCTATTAAGGTAATATTTATTTTCCTTCCTAATATTTTCTCTTTCTGTTCTATATATTTTAACATCTTTCCTAACCATATCCAAGGTCTTAGTGGTATTAGTTTGAAAGAAACCAAAAACCACATCAAATTTCTTCATCTATTCATCAAGAACAACCTTTATCACTTCTATAATTAAGAATTGGATTCTACCTTCATCAAAATAAGGTTGAACAATTAGAGTAGAAAATCGAGCAGTAGGTGTAGAATCTTGAAACATTGAATTTAAGTACATTTGGTATAGTTGAAACAACATATCACTACTATAAAAACGGGCAAGGGAAGCACCCCCTTATATCAATGCTAAAAAAACTGCTGATAAAGGTTACCCTGTATGAGTGCTAAAATTTTAGCACTGATAAAGGAGTTCTTTATCCGCGCTTTTCTAGCGCTGATATATGGTCTCTTTATCAGCTCTAGAAAAGCGCTGATAAAGAAACCCTGTATCACCGCTTCAATTTTAGCACTGATACAGGGAGTCTTTATCAGCGCTTTTCTGGAACTGATAAAGAGTCCATATATCAGCAATAGAAAAGCGCTAATAAAGAACTCCTTTATCCGTGCTAAAATTTTAGCGCTGATACGGGGTAACCTTTATCAGCACTAGAAAAGCGCAGATAAAGACTCCCTGTATCAGCGCTAAAATTTTAGCACTGATACAGTAAGGATTTATCAGCTCTTTTTAGCGCTGATAAAGGATACTATTATCAGTGCTAAAAAAAATCTGATAAATGACACCTTTATCAGCACTAAAATGATAGTGCTGATAAAGGTAGTCTTTATCAGTGCTTTTTTAGCGCTGATAAAACCTTAGTGCATTTTTTTATAGAGTCGGTCGCACAGTGCCCTAATTTTATCATGACCTAAAGCTCTTGCAGTATTGGAACTTTGCGACTCCCCTCTACTGCCCACTGAGATCACGTTGCCGGACCTCTTCCACCCTCTTTACTCATTGCCGGACCTCCACCGCCCGCTGAGTTTTCATTGCCGGACCTCCGCCGTCCTCGAGCTTTAGTTTGCCGGACCTCCACCGCCCGGAACGCTTTCAAGCTTTGGTTTGAAAGACCTCCTTTAAGGAATGTTTTCCAAATATTTTTTCAATATTGTTCTCCTCCCCCATTTGTATATCATTTTTTTAACATGATTTTTTATTCTATGGGTGGGTATTATGGATTGAGTGATTGAAGAAAATGGACCATACTTGATGGAAAATGATTTAAAGGGGATGATTCACATGTGTTTACTAATTTTCATTATATTTCTCAAGAACATGGTGCTTGTTTACTTTTATTGTTGAAAATCATCATTGTTTTTTGGTGGGGTTGTTTGAGAAGTTTTTTATTAGTTTGGTTGTGATAGATTCCATTGGGGGAAAATGTGAGATGGTTGAGGTGGTAAATCGTGTAGTGGGGAAGCATCAGCCTTTCCATTGTTAAAAGGATGTAATGAGTGGGTTATTGTGGGAGTTGACATCATTAATTGATATGGGTTTTCCTTTAAGTTTTCCAGTGACATAGAATATAGTTGTTAATGATGAAATTGAAAAGGGTTTGGTGGGAATTGAATAAACTCCTGGATAAAAATGAAATGGTGGCTATAAAACTATGCTCACCCCCTACGCGATGAGTGTATCGGGTGGTTCCCTCTTCTAAAATTCAAATATGTGAGTTCCTTTACCGATATATAAACCTATGACCACTCTTAATTAAGAAAACATCCAACTCTAGGTGATAATCCTAGGTTGCCTTAGGTGGCGTGAATATGAAGTCCCTATGTTATGGGAATATGAGATCTTCTTTATCTCCCAAATAATGTTCCCTTGATTATAACTCATGAGATTATATATAGATTCATTAGCGGATATGCCTATGAATCCCCTAAGTGATGATCATAAGATCTCTTATTCATCTCCTAGTTAATGATCCTATAATTATACCTCACATGAGGAGCATGAGATTCCTAAGTCGATGTGCCAAAGAATCCCCTATGTGATGAGCATACGATCTCTAAACACTTCCCTTAGTAGATGATATTATGTTCTTACCTGGTGTGATAAAAACATATTCATTAGTTGATGAATATAGAAATCCTTATGTGCTATGAATATATTTTATGAACCAAATTGGTGTAGATTCCTCACATGAAAAATGTGATCCACCTTGTGTAATGAGCCCAAATATCCAATTCAAATGTGCCTTATTCTATGGGAACCATATATATTAGGCTATACTCTAAATGAAAACATTCCCACACATAGAGGACCATATTCACTTAGTGGTCCATACTCTTACTAATTGAAAAAACTCAATACCCTATAGAGTCATGTTTCTTTTGAATCCAAAATACACTCATTAGGCTATATCCCCGTTTAGTGAGACCAAAAATGTCTTATCACACATATTTACCATACTAAATTTCACTTGGTATCATTCAAATAATCATCTATACAACTTGATGTTAAACGATATCAATTATTTATTATTAGAAGTACATTGCACATGGTTGTGATAAATACCCTCTGTGCATTCACTAACCCATGACATGTTGGAGGATGGTTTTAGGGGGTCACTAGACTATAATCTACAAACCAATAGAGGGTTCTAAATGGGTATAGGCCATGAAATAGTGTTATCAAAAAATTTTATTAGGAGATATGATGGGGTTTGATGTTAGGAACATTTGAGGATTTCAATTGTTTGTTTTAGAAAGTATCTCATTTGAATTAATTGGTATGTTTTGGGTGTACCTTTCCTTAGGTTTCAAATTATGGTCTTAGTGGTTCTTCATGGTTAGTGGTTGTAGTCTCTTATTTGGGTGAAGGGATGTGTTCTTAGTATATTTCCATCTTATGATGTTCTTCATGGTTAGTGGTTGTATTATCTTATTTGGAGATGTATGATGTTCTTGGTGATGGCCACTATCTTGCTAGTGGTGTCGTTGTATATGAGAAATCATCGATGTAGTTGGAGATGTATGATGTTCTTCATTTGAGCAGACTCATTCAGATTCCAAGTTTGTGTTTCTATACTATATCTTCTTTTTGGGATTCATGTGTTTCATGAATTCCTATTTTATCCATTTGAAGTTGGTTAGACATATTTTGATCATTTTTAAGAACAAAATAACCCTATTAATGAAAATAATATATGGAATGGATGGTATCTTGTTGTGAATTAACCTTTTTCATTGAAATAAATTAGGTTTCCTTCTAACCAACATGAAAGGCACTATCCTATTCTCAAATACCATGTTTTTCCATCTTGTTTGGGGTATTTTGATTCACTCCCCCCTTTTGGTTTCCATTTCTTCTTAGCATGATCATCAGTAATGGTTTCACTTCCACCGGCAGTGAGTATTTAGGAATGATGAATAAATACTAATGGTTAGGCTCTATCAATCTCTATTTTTATAAGGAAGTGGTTCTCTTATACTGTATTTGGAATTCTTGTTTTGTGTACTTGAACCATAAATACTAATATTTGATATTCTAATAGGATGGAGATGAATAAATATCTGATGGATGCTAATCGTTTAACAATAGAGTACGAGAATAGAGTGAAAGAGTTCATCATGTTTGCAATGGATCAAGCAAAGGATCCTTCTAAAATCCTTTTTCCATGTTTATATTGTTGTTATTCTAGAATAGTTACTCCAGAGGAGTTGGAAGAACATTTGATATGTCACAGAATAGATTGGAGTTATAAATGTTGGAATAAACATGGAGAAAAAGTGAATGTAGCTACTGGATAGAATAAAACTGTGTTTTGTGGATCGTTATATATGAATACAAATATGGGTAATGAAGAAGACCATATGGAGTATGTGATTACAGATGTGATGATGAAGATCGTATTGAGGAAAGGACAAAGACAATTCAAGATGAACTCCATGATTGCCCAAAATTGTTTGAAAAGTTAAAGAGTTGTGCAAAGATGCCATTGTATGTTTCTAGCACTAGGTATACAACATTGTCTTCTATACTGAATTTATATAAATTGAAAGAAGGAAACGGATGGAGTGATGTAAGTATTACGGAACTACTTGCTCTCTTGAATGAAATGCTCCCGGAAGATAATGACCTCCCAAGACGGACATATATAGCTAGACGAATGCTACGCTCGATGGGAATGATTTCTGAAAGAATACATGCCTGCCCAAAAGATTGTATATTGTTTCTAAAAGAGAACAAATCACTTACAGAATTCCCAAAGTGTGGTGATTCTAGATAGAAGAAAGATAAATCCAATCCTAAGAAAGTTGTATGGTACTTTCCAATCATTCCGAGGTTTAGGCGTCTATATGGAAGTGAAGAAACTACAAGACAATTGTCGTGGCATGTAGATAAAAGAAATAAATATGGGTTATTATGTCATCCGGACAACTCTTCTCAGTGGAATCAAATTGATCATGAGTATCCTGAATTTGGAAAAGATCCAAGAAACCTTCGTCTTTCATTATCTACAGATAGAGTGAATCCTTTTGGTTTTCAAACCAGCACACCTAGTACATGGCCTGTTATGTTGTTAAATTATAACTTTCCACCCTGGTTATGCATGAAGCGGAAATTCATCATGTTATATATGATCATATCAGGACCAAAACAACCAGGTAACGATATTGATGTTTATCTGGCTCCTTTGATCGAGGATTTGAAGTTAGCGTGGGACTCGGGTGTAATATTGAATGATGTTTATAAAAGTGAATACTTCACGTTGAGAGTGATGTTGTATGGGATAATGAATGATTTCCCTGCTTATGGAAATTTTTCAGGATATAGCCTTAAAGGAACTCAAGGGTGTCCCGTGTGCGAGGAAGATACAAAATCAATTAGGTTGAAATATTCATCGAAATATGTGTTTCTAGGACATCTTAGATTTCTATCTCGTCAGCATAAGTACCGATCTTTGACGACATTATTCAATGGAAGTTAAAAAAAATGCGCAACACCATCTCCACTAACAGGTGATCAGCATTTTGAGAAAGTAATAGATCTGAACACTATTTATGGTATACCATTTTCAAAAAACCTTATGAAAATCAGTTGGTAAAAGAGATCAGTTTTTTTTGAATTACCATACTGGAATTGATTGTACGTCAGACATTTTCTTGATGTGATGCATGTGGAAAAAATGTATGTGATAGTGTTATCGGAACATTGCTAAATGCCCCTGGAAAAACAAAAAATGGAATTAAGGAAAGTTTGGACATGGTTGACATGAGAATACGAGAAGAGTTGGCTCCCGTGAAGGGTGAAAATCGAATGTTTCTTCATCAAGTTGCTTGTACTCTTTCTAGGGCAGAGAGATATCAGTTTTTCAACTTCTTCAATGATGTAAAGGTTCCAGAGGGGTACTCATCAAATATCAAGAACATTGTGTCAATGAATGATTTGAAGTTAAAAGGTTTGAAATCACATGATTTCCATGTTTTGATGCAAGATCTAATTTCTATAGCTCTATGTTCCATTTTTCTCAAGAATGTTCGTCATACGTTAACCAAACTTTGTTTCTTTTTCAAAGCTATATGTAGCAATGTTTTAGACCCAGGGAAATTTCCGGCTATGGAAAATGAAATTGACATCATATTATGTGAATTAGAAATGTTCTTCCCGCCAACATTTTTTGATATGATGGTTCATTTGATGATTCACTTAGTGAGAGAGATTCGACTTTGTGGTCCTGTTCACTATAGATGGATGTATCCTCTTGAAAGGTATATGAAGATTTTTAAAGGGTATGTCAAAATTCGAAGTTGGCCAGAGAGTTGTATAGTGGAGTGATATATTTTTGAGGAAGGCATTGAATTTTGTACTAAATACCTATCTGATGTGGAAAGAATTGGTCTCCCGAAATCTCGTCACACTGGACGTATTGAGGGTGAGGGAATTTCTGGAAGAGAAGTTGTGACAATCAATATTATATATCAGGATCAGGCTCATATTTATGTTTTACATAACAGTTTGGAGGTTTCTCCATATATTAAAACACACAATGAAATTCTTAGGCAATTGAATCCCTCGAGGGCTGAAAAATGGTTATCAAATACACATAATCACCAGTTTATAGGATGGTTTCAGGATCATATTTCTACGAAGTTGGATGAAAATCCAAATTCAATTTTAGAATGTCTTCGATGGCTAGCCGCTGTACCAAGTTTGTATGTATTATCTTACAGTGGTTATGTAATTAATGGTTATACATTCTATACAGATGAACATGATGAAGATAGTACCATGAAAAATAGTGTAGTTCCACTAGTGGATGAAGTGATGCATGTTTCTGGTAGTAAAGACAGAAATCCAATTTATGCAAATAAGTTCATACTTTGTAATTATCATACTAATATGGGAGTTGGATTATACGACATTTCAATTGCCGATTTTTCAATGCAAATAGGTTGATAACAATAGTGGTGTTAAAATAGATGAATGGGGATTTGTGAAAGTTGATTTTAGTAAATAAGGGTACAAAGACGAAGAGTTTATAATGGCATCACAAATGGTACATGTTTCTTATGTTGCAGATCCCGCAAACCAAAATTGGTCGATTGTTCTGTTATCGTCCAAAACTCCGGAATGTTCTAATTTAAATTTAGTTGAGGACAATCCTTTTAGTGGTGCGTCGCAATCATTTCGGAGTGGTCCCAATGCAGATGATGTTTTGTATGTTAGAGGAGACCACAATGATGGGATTTGGATAGTCGATAGAGGTGTCAAATCCCTTAATCCTTTCAAAAAAAGAAAGAGAGTTCAGTAAACAGGTTATATTTTTTTTTTGTAATATAGATCTTGTTATCTCATGTTATTATATTATCATTACTGAATTTATGTAATCTGAATTAACTATTCAACTACTTTTGCAGATAATGACTTTTGCACATTCTAATGCTCCTAACCTTGAGGCTGAACAAGTCTCTCAAGCAGCAGTTGCTGCTGCTGCGGCTGCTACTGCTCCTGCAGCTCATGGTGCTACTGCTGTTGCTCCTACTACTCCTACAGCTCATGCAGGCGCTGCTGTTGCTCCTACTGTGGCTCCGGTTGCTCCTGATGCTCCTCCTGCTGCGGCTTCTGTTGTTGCTGCTCCTCCTGCTGCTCCTCCTACTATGGCTCCTGCTTCTCTTAGTGTTGATATCCAAAAACCATCAACACATGTCGTTGATACCATTCTAGATGAACATATAGATGATTTTGTTATCGATGAACTGGTTGGGAATGAAGGACCAGCATCACAGAAATCACAGGTGCGTCATAGTTTGACGGTGTTAGCAAAAATTCTTCAGGCGAAAAGCAAAGGGATTAAATTTGAAATCAGATGGAATGCACGAGGCCAACATGTAAATCCCAACAAGGCTATGTTTAGCAGCTACATTGGAGTTGTCACTCGAAAACGCGTTCCTATTGACATAGATTCATGGCACCATGTTTTTTCTGGGCTGAAGGCTGTGATCTGGGATGAAATTACGGAAACATTATGAATTTATTTCTTTAATTTACTAGAAAATAAAATAATGAAACAATGTCTTACTCTTCTAAATCTCTTGCAGAGTAAATTTATAGTAGATGATTCACACAAGGATTATGTACTAAGTCTTGCAGGAAAGATTCATCAAGGTCTTCGCACTATTTTAACAAGATGTCACCTCAAAGATTCTAAAGGTAAAATAAAACCACACCCACCCATTGTCTACGCTCACCTGATATCACAAGAAGCATGGGATGCATTTATTGGCCATAGTGGGGATGAGAAGTTTCAGGTACATTGTGAGTGATAATACGTTGTTTTAGGATACCTGTATTCATCACTTTTATTTTCAATATTTCATTTATGAAACAGAATGTCTGTACTGAAAATAAGGAACGTGCTTCAAAACCAACATACCTCTATCGTAAAGCAAGAATAGAGTACGCTTCATTAGAAAAGAAAATGGTACATATTTTAAATTTACAATAATATTGTTAGGTGCTAATAAACAATATCATAATTATTTTTCTATGTTTATATGTAGATTGATGAGTCTAAAACCAAATGCACTCCCATCCCACGTCATGTGCTATGGAAGGAGGAACTTGTGAACAAAGATGGAAAATTAGTAGATGAGAACACACAGAAAGTGTGGAAAATATGTGTAAGTATGAAACGATGATAAAATAATATGTTTAAAATTGTTATTACATAAAAATAATTAGTTATTTTCCTATATGTGACACTCATTGGAATCAGTTACTCTTGTAGAGGATATAGACCTATTATCGACGGATTTGAAGCAGCCAGAAAAATACGGTCGTGTCAAAGGTGCCGGGTTTGGGGTGACACCCCGAGTATATTTTCAGAAGAAGGAAAAAATGGATGATACAGATGAAAAAATGGAACAAATGAGCGAAAAAATAGAAACCCTTGTAGAAAATTTGCAATGGAAGGGAGAGTTGCTAGCAACTTTTATGGGTGGGAAGCAAAGGGAAGCCACAACTCAAGAACAACCGCCACATGAACATCCCGCCCCATTCCCCACGAACTTTGAGGTGAGCCATTCGTCTTAAAGAACTGCCTTAGCCATGGTAATCAATATTCTAATAATTGTTCCCATAAAATATGAATCATACAAACACTGATAATTTTTTTGTACTCATCTTCTATAGGGTGATAATGATTATGATTTATATCTGTCAAGACCCACCTATCACCTTGTAGCGAGGGATACAGTGTTCAATATCCCAGATGCCACACTGCATAATAGACCACTTCCGAAAGATCATCTGAAAGTGACGATTACTGTAGCTCATGAGCCAAAGGTAGAGCTACCTATTCCACTTGATGACGATGATATTCATACGATCAAAAGGCTATTGGGACATTCATTGCATGGCCCTCACAACTTGTAAGAGTACATGCAGACAAAGAGGTATTTATTTCCTTTTCATTTAAAGCTAAACCCTTAACAATTAATGAAAAAAGGGTCTGAACCAAGGATTGTAGTTATGGATGGAGAAAGGGAAGGGGGTGACAAACGTCGGCTCAAAACCATCTAAAGGATCAACCAAACGATCCCAAGGAGCTACTAAAAGCACAATAACACCACTTGTTCTCTTTCCACATTTACTAGCATTGAAGACTCATGTGGATACGAATCTAAAATATGGTAATAGTCATATAGTGGTTTTCAAAGAGAATATATATGGAGAGGAAAGTCAAGATTTCGTTTCTGTTGGAAATGTAAATGAAATCCTTGAAAACGGTTGGCTAGGTGTCACAGTTGTAAATGTATATATGAGGTTTGTTTCCATGAATTGATTTTCCAAAAGCTGATCTAGCATGAAAATTATGACTAAATGCATTTTATATTGTTGAAAGACGCATTTATGAAAAAAAATTGAAGGAATTTTCCCATGAGACAAGATTTAGACTGGTTAGTCCTCATATCACATCAACACACCTAACAAAATTAGAGCCATAAAAAAGGAATGAAATAGTGAACAACTTGCTGAAAACATTTGAATGAAAGATTACAGATGATATAATTTTCCTAATTCCAACCATTCAGGGGTAATAATCTACGATTAAAGCATATCAATTATATTTTCAATTCTTTTATTACTTATTACTTTTTGTGTTTTTAGGAAATATTGGTTGCTAATTGCGGTCAACTTGGATACTCTGAAGATTTATTTTCTGGATTCAAAGCAAGGATATCCATCAAACTGACCACACATGATGGAGTTTGTGAATCTGTAAGACACTACATCTTACGTTTTAGGTCTAAACATCAAGTAATATAATTTATATTATATTTTACTGATAGGGCGGTGTATCATTATCGTCTAAAAAAAGGAATGCGGCCAGGGGATAAGCATAAGGAGGCGAGAAAGTACTACATCAGGACAAATATCAGGGTATATATAATAACATTTCACTATCCAAACACATCTCAACACAAGTTACTTGTTCTCCTAATGATCAATTTTTTTGCAGTGTCCAAAACAAGCAAACAATAATGATTGCAGTTATTATGTTTTTAAATTTATGAAAGAGATCATTTTTCATCAGCAAACTAGCATCCCTAAAGAGGTATTTTTAAAAACAACTACTAGTTCGTTTAAGTTATTTATTAATTCTTTATTTTCTATATTATGCATTACTACTATGACTATCAAAAACCTCATACTCACAAGATGATATAGATGTGTTCATAAATGAGTGGGCTGCATACCTGATGGAAGATTCTACACAAATAAAATGAAGATCTGACTTGGGGACATGTAAAATTTGTGGTCATTTTTGAGAGGGGTTAAGGGGATAAAAAGATGAAAAATTGTTGTATGTAAATCTTCGTAGGAAACTAATGATCAGAGGCAGCTTGATTAAGTGAAAACAACAACTGACCTACGGTGTGGCCGCTAGCACTCAAAGGGTCTCTATTTTGTTTAAAATGGACAAGATTTTAAGTGAAAACAAAAAACTGACCTATGGAAACTAATGATTAGAGGCATCTTGATTAGCATCCCAACCTGTTCATCAAATGGATTGGTCAACTTACAATCTATCATGGAGGCTACCGCACCACCTTTAGATGCAAATAATGGTCAGAGGTAGCTTGATTAGAAAAACAATCCTGAGGGCACTGGACATGAAAGATTATGCGGTGCCATAGTTGCTCAGCAGCCACAATTTATCCCACATGATATAAGGCTATTGCATGATGTCCAAGGCATAGCAAGAGGAGAAGAGAAGGTGAAAGTCTCATAGACGAACAACATCAACAATGAACATCCACCACCCTTTCATTATATACATAAAAATCATATCTTTAAGAACGTTGATGTGAATTTCTATCTTACTTCCATCGAGGATGATGCATGTTGGTCAACTTGTTTTAGAAATTGTTTATCTTCATCCGTGCCTTGTACTTGCACCCATGAATTTGAAGGTGAGTATGCGTACACGATTGTTGATGTTCTTAGAGAAGTGTTTTTGGAAGTGTATAAGATACATGAAGCAAAACAGATCATTAGAGTGTTGGAGGAAGTGTGGTTGATACAAATAATGTGGCAATAGGCTTGTGCAATGTGGCCTAATTTACAACTTGCAGGTATTGTACTTTATTTTTTTCTGGAGGGTTTTAGTGTAAATGCATTTTGGAATGATCATTGCTATTCATTGTCTTTTAGGTTTTTTTGATAGTCTAGGGGAAAGGGTAGGGTCTGAAAGCATTGGAGGATATGTCGATGGGTGATTTTGTGTGTGAATATGTTAGAGAAATGGGCTCTTTTCCCTTCAAGCTCCCCAAACCCCGATGGTGATTGGGGTTCTGGGAGCTTGAAGGGAAAAGAGGCCATTTGGTTCGATGTTAGATACTATGGAAATGTTGCAAAAATATAGGATGAAATTTCCCATAAAGTAACCCTTCGACATAGCCTCCAATGTCAGTAGACCCCACCCTTTCCCCTCAGCTGTCAAAAAAACCTAAAAGAAAATGAATAGAAATGATCATTCCAAAATTCATTTACACTGAAACCCTCCAGAAAAAAATAAAGTACAATACCTTCAAGTTGTAACTTAGGCCGCGTTGCACAAACCGTTTTACACATTGTTTGTAGCAACCACATTTTCTACAACACTCTATTGATCTTTATTGCTTAATGTCTCTTATACTCTTCCAGAAACTCTTCTCTAAGAAGGAAAACAATCTTGTACACATACTCACCTTCAAATTCATGGGTGCAAGTACAAGTAACGGATGAAGATAAACAATTTCTAAAACAAGTTGACCAACATGCATCATCCTATATGGAAGTAAGATATAAATTCACATCGATGTTCCTAAAGATATGATTTTGATGTATATAGTGAAAGGGTGATGGATGTTCATTGTTGATGTTGTTCGTCTACGAGACTTTAACCTTCTCTTCTACACTCCCTATGTCTTGGAAATCATGCAATAACCTTATATCATGTGGAGTAAATTGAGGTTTCTTAGGAACTAGGGCACCGCATGATCTTTCATTTCCTGTGCCCTCTGGATTGTTTTTCTAATCAAGCTGCCTCTGATCATTAGTTGCGTGTAAAGGTGGTGCGGCAGCCTCCATGATAGATTGGATGTTGACCAATCCATTTGATGAACAAGATGGGATGCTAAATCTGACATTAAGAGCATCCAATACATGAAATTGTTCCAATGATTCGTCAAGTGAGGATACATTTAAAGATATTTCTTGTGTTTCATCAAGCGAGTCAGTTTTTAGTTCCAAAAAGCATTCAGAAACATCACTCATCAGTTTCCTCAAGGATAAACTTGGGTTCATGGATTTTTATGATCAAAGAGATCTATCCTCTACTGCTTTTACAACCTATGTTGTGCATGGTTAAAATTACTCCAGGAAAAAGGAACATATGTGGTGAGTTGTAATCCACATCTATTTTATGTTTTTAAATGTTAATTAGGTTTTGAAAATGGGTTCAATCGTTGAGGAAAAGTTGAACTGTCCTTGATTCATGTATGGATGATGGATATAAATCCATTCCAAGTGGTTTTAATGGAAATTATGGATGATTAAATTGGTTGGTGTTCTCATTGATGTATAATCATGGTAAGTTAGAAAACATGTTGGGTATGTTGTGGAGTTTTAGTTGGGGTTCTAGTGGTTCTTTCCCGATGATGGAGGTGTTAATCATCAGATGGTGGTGTTTGTGAGCTAAAGCATATAGTGGGGATCACCATAGAAATTAAGTGGTAAATTGATGACATGATCGGCATTTTGAATTAGATAGTCCTGGGTAAAATCCATCTTGGTGTTTATATCGGTTGAGTATATTGAGATGAAGGTTGTGGTTGGGTTGTGTTATGGGTGTTTGGGGCAATACAAGTATTTAATGGTACCTTTATGTTTTTCATAATGAATAATTAGTAGATAACATTTAGATAGAATTTACATTTTATAAGAATGATCCAAGGGTCCTTGGTGATGTGTATGAGTCAACCACACCTCAATCTGAGGCACGGTGTGGCTGCTAGCACTCAAAGGGTCTCTATTTTGTTTAGAATGGACAAAATTTTAAGTAAAAACAACAACTGACCTAAGGAAATCTGACCAAACGCATTAAAATTGCATTTATATTTTATAAGAATGGTCCAAGGGTCCTTGGTGACATGTACGAGTCAACCCCTTTTCAATACGAGGCACAGTGTGGCCGTTATCACTCAAAGGGTCTCTATTTTGTTTAAAATGTACATGATTTTGAGTGAAAACAACATCTGACCTACGAAAATCTAACCAAACGCATTAGGATTGCATTGATATTTTATAAGAGCGATCCAAGGGTCCTTGGTGAAGTGTACGAGTCAACCCAGCCTCAATATGAGGCACGGTGTGGCCGCTATCACTCAAAGGGTCTTTATTTTGTTTAAAATGGACACGATTTTAAGTGAAAACAACAACTAACCTATGGAAATCCAACCAAAAGCATTCAGATTGCATTGATATTTTATAATAACGATCCAAGGTTCCTTGGTGATGTGTACGAGTCATCCCCTCCTCAATATGAGTCACAGTGTGGCCGCTAGCACTCAAAGGTTCTCTATTTTGTTTAAAATGGACAAGATTTTAAGTGAAAACAAAAACTGACCTTCAGAAATCTGACCAAACACATTCCGATTTCATTGATATTTTATAAGAATGATACAAGGGTCCTTGGTTATGTGTATGTGTCAACTTCTCCTTAATCCGAGGCACGGTGTGGCCACTAGCACTCAAAGGGTCTCTACTTTGTTTAAAATGGACGTGATTTTAAGGGAAAACAACAACTGACCTACGGAAATCTGACCAAATGCATTACGATTGCATTGATATTTTATAATAATGACACAAGGGTCCTTGGTGATGTGTAAGTTTCTACCCTGCCTCAATCCGAGGCACGATGTGGCTGCTATCACTCAAGGGGTCTCTATTTTGTTTAAAGTGGAGAAGATTTTAAGTGAAAACAACAACTGACCTACGGAAATCCGACCAAACCCATTCAGATTGCATTGATCTTTTATAATAAAGATTCAATGGTCCTTTTTGAAGTGTATGCGTCAACCCCGCCTCAATTCGAGGCATGGTGTGGCCGCTAACACTCAAAGGGTCTCTATTTTGTTTAAAATGGACAAGATATTAAGTGAAAACAACAACTGACCTACGGAAATATGACCAAACGCATTAGGATTGAATTGATATTTTATAAGAATGATCCAAGGGACCTTGTTGACGTGTAAATGTCAACCCTGCCTCAATTCGAGGCATGGTGTGGCCGCTAGCACTCAAGGGGTCTCTATTTTGTTTAAAATGGACAAGATTTTAAGTGAAAACAACAACTGACCTATGGAAATCCAACCAAACGCATTTGGATTGCATTGATATTTTAAATGTGGGGTCATGGCATGTGATCTATCAGATTCCTCATATATATCAAGTCATGGTTGTCCTGGTATACTAGGGTGATCATGTGTTTGGGTCTATGATACTTATGGGCTTATATCTGGATGAAAATACTCCCATTTGGGAGAGTGGATATGCTTATGGGTCTTATTACTTAAATGAGAATACTCTCATAGGGGAGGGATGAGATGTATATAAGTATTATTCCCCAAATGAGAATACAACTATAGGAGAGGTATGAGATTCTTATTGGGAATATTCACTAATTGAAAATAATCCAATAGGGGAGGGCTGAGATGATTATATAGATTATGCCTCAGATGAGAATACACCCATATTGGAGGGTTGATATGCTTCTAGGGATTATTATTTGGATGATAATACTCCCATATGGTAAAGAATATATGCTTCTTAGTATTATTACCTAAATAAGGGTACTCCCATAGTATAGGGATGAGATCCTTGTAGGTCTTATGCATCAAAATTGGATGAACACATATGGGTGGTCTGAGATACTGTTGAGGGTATTCCGTGGATGAGAAAACTCCCATAAGTGGATTTACATGATGGAGTATAAATAAAACTCACATATTGGAGGTCAATGATAATTATGTATATAGTGTGGAGACCATGGTATATTATATGTTTTGTGTGGTTCCTATTATGTACACAGAGAAACCCTAACATTGGATTAAGTAGGTATGGTTGATCAAGATTTAATACTTCAGAATCAATGTGTCTTGACGTAGATAGGGTAGGACTTGGTCAAACTATATTTTTATAATGTCGACACGATCCTTTTGAAATTATTAGTAAAATTTCAGCACTTGTAAAATTAATTTGGGTTTAATCATGGTCATGGATTTGAGGATCAATGATGATTTTTTATTAGTTTTATTCCAGTTATTTCTCAACTAGGATGTGTATATTGCCTGATCATGCACTTACAATAGCCTATTGCAGGTTTAATATTGGGGGTTTATTAATGAGATTCATCCCCCCCAAGTATGTGCACCTCAGTGTGTGTACAAACCTTATAACTTCTTTGAGGTTGAGAACACAATGCATAGTGGATAGAGAAAAGTCCAAAGATTTATGTATTGATAAAAAACACCCATGTGGAGCCTTAGGATTGAACTGGAAAGCCCCCCGGACACCCCCTACCCCCCCTTGGACAGCCACCCCAAACCCTTGAACAGCCACCCGAAACCCTTGAATATCCCCCAAACCCCTTTAATTCTGAATTGATTTCTTTATGTACTTGATTAACTTATAATTTACGTGATAATGGTGTACATGTATAATTGTTGTATTGGTATACTTGGTCTAATTTTCTTATGATTTATGAGTTAATTTTGTATGGGTATACTTTCTTTAATTGGCTTATTGAGATGCTGTTTTTTTTCAGGTGTTTAGGTGTGCTGCTGCAGATATATCATAGTGGCAGAGAGGGAATTTATCAGCGCTCTTTTGGCGCTGATAAATCATGATTTTATCAGCGCTAAAAAACCGCTGATAAACTGCACCTTTTTCAGTGCTAAAGAATCACTGATAAAAGACAAGTTTATCAGTTCTCTACTAGCGCTGAAAAATCATGATTTTATCAGCACTAAAGGTGCGCTGATAAAACAATCATTTTTTAGTGCTCAAGAAGCACTTGTTTGGTGGTGATAAATGGGTACCCCCTTTATCAGCGCCGATCTTTACAGTGCTTTTCTAACACTATTAATGCCCATTTCTAGCACTGTTAATACCCGTTTTTGTAGTAGTGTATCAAAAAAGATATCCTACATAGTAGCTACTTGTGCTTTTAAATACTCAATCTCATTTCTCATTTGATCCATTTTGAGATGAAATTTGATATGATGTTTTGAAATTATCAATGTCAAGATCATGGAGATATCTGCTTCTCGTACTTTTTCCATGGAATTTCCAAACCCAAATAATAACTATTTCAATATCCTCCTAAGGTTTGATTTGAGATCTTAAAAAATATCTTTTTTAACAGGGGTGACAACATTCTCATAAGGAGATGATTTAGAATATGACTCTCAAAAATCATCCTATATCTCTAGAGATATAGATTTCACAGATTGAAGCTCCATTATATTGCCACATTCTTCTTCAAACTCTTGAAAATCTATCCTGAGAGATTCTACAAGAGTTATTGAATATTCATTTTCAATTTCCTCAACTCTATTTTAAGGATTAGGACAAAATAATTTTTCAAATGTTTGGTATACTAGAGTTATAATATGATACACCTAAAGTCTTTATCGAGTGTCTATTTTTGGAATTAAAGAGAATATTACCACCCTTTTAGAAGAAGGCAAGGCATTCCCACTATGTACTGGTAAAATTACCCCAATATCATCATTAGAATATGAATATTCTAATACCAATACTATAGATGCAGGGGACCTTTCCCCCTTAGTAGGAGCATAAATTATTGATATTATTAGAGTAATTCTTATTACACGAGATCTATCTAAGCTGTTTTCATCTTCTTTATAGTCACAAGACTCATCCCATTTAGGATTGTAACCACTGAATGTTACCTCAACATCAAAATGACCCTCAAATTGTCACTCCTATTCACTGGATGATAATAGTAGGGGATAGTTAGGTGGTCATAAATATAATAGAAGTGAGTGTCCCCTATTATCCTCATGGGCCGCCATGTCCCCCTCATAAAGACCAATAATCTCTTATTATTATTATTATTATTATTATTATTATTCATTTTGAAATTTTTCATCTTCCACTTTGTACATGACAATGAACACTTCATGATCAGAATAATGCACAATTTCAACTATCTCAAGACTTAGATCTCATAGAAAACATGGTCTAATAAGATATTTGATATGGTAAAATTTCTCTAATATGTTTTCTAGCTAATCTACCCATTCTTTTTGCCAAGGGTTCTAATTAAATTTCACATGCAAAAAAATTCTCTAAGTGTGGAACATACTATCTGAGGAAGTTACATTTTTTTACGTTGGGTATGGAACCTTTATATTACGACAATGATGATGTGGGTTTTGGGTAAGTGAGAGTGGTAAAAGTAGAAGAAGGCTTACATAAATCAAACATATGACTCATAACATACCTTTCCATGTCTATCTTGACTCTATTTGTACTTCAATATTAGAAGAATAAATCCTAACACCATATAATTATGAAATAGCATTTTCCTAGATAGTTAAATTGTTTTATAAAGTTAGATAACATCCTAAATTCACCATTGAGCTATATAGTGGTTAGTCTCCTAGGTGTTCCATTCCTAGTTATCTATTCTAGGACACATTTAATCTTTAAATGAGCATGGTTTCTTAGAGAAGAACTCTCATAATCTTTGAATTCACTCTTATGTGGTACTTTTAGGCCTTTTCCAAACAATTTAATGAAAATTTCAGAACTTCACCATTTATCATCATCCTAATAAAGTATCTTTTATCTTTAGGGATAATCTCCAAACACACATAAAACTCTTCAATAATTTTCATATAAGATGAATTACTATTCTCTTTGAATGATTCATAATATTCTAGACTTTGAATCACTTTTCAAACTAGTGATATTCATAATAATATCTATAGAGCGTGAATTTCATTGTCATCACAAATATGTTGATCAACTAAATACAGATCCCACAACATGAATTTAGTACTCATTCTTCCATTATTATTCTTTGATATTTTCACAAGAGCCTCCTCAACATGTGGTTCAGTGTCAAAAGTGTTCTTTATCATCAACAGAATTGAATTTTAATTCAAACATGTAATGTTTGGGTTGGAAAAAGGTCTCAAAATATAGTACCTAGATAGAAGGTATGGACTGAAAAATAATAAAGGTTTTTTGGGGAAAAAAATTCATTGATTGAATTCTAATTTTAATTTCGTATTAAATCATACATTGATAAAATAATAATAGTTGTGTTTTATAAAATATGGCTAAAATGAATTAAAAAAATACTATGTACAAATAAACATGGTTTTTATACTGACCATGTTATCATGGTATCTTAGATGGGTAAAAGTAAGTATGCTAACTGTACACTCATTGTGGGTATACTAACCATATGAGTAAAGGATTCACGGTATGTTTGGTAACTGTGTGATCAATGTCCCATTTTCGGTATAGTGATTGTATGAACAACTAGTCATGGTAGGTAAACCGATGGTGTGAAAAAGGAATCAAAGTTAGTTAAATTACCATGTGATACAATATTCAAGGTTAAAATATGTTAAGAGGTAAAATTTAGAAAGTTATAATGATAATTCAAATAATATAATAGATAAAAATAAATTAAAATTTCAAAAATTAATTTATCTTTCCTAATTCATGTCTGATACAGTTTATTCTCTCAATATTAAATATCTTTTTAAATATTTGAATAATATAATGTTCAGTACCAATGAATTCAAGAGTGATATAACCATTTTGAAAAAAATCCATCAAAAAATGTTTTCTAAAATCATTCTGTTTTGTCCTTGAATGAGATATATGATCCTTAGATATATTAATTTTAATTTTATTATCACAATTTATAGAGACATATATAAATCATATAGTCTAGTAATTCATGTTTCATCAATAGAACATGTGCAAAACATTTACTTGAAGTAGTTTACTTATCTCCAGAAGTGGATAATGCAATAGTGCTATAATTTTTACTACCCCATGAAACTAGATACTTTCCCAAAAAGTGACATTGTCCAAAAGTTCTATTTTTATATAAATTAAAACCACTAAAATCTATATCTGAATAACTAATTGAATAAAATTACCACAATATAGAATAATATAGTCAAAATTAGGTTTTATTTTTGAGGTACTTAATAATTGCTTGCCCTGTATGCAATTGTGGTTCTTTTGGATGATTGAAAACATGCAGACGTAGACACACTAAACATAATATCAGGACAAATATAAGTTATATATAATAAGATTCTAATCACACCACTGGAAGTGTTTTGTTCAACCTTTTTCCTAGTTTCATCAAAATCAATTATAAAATATATACTCATGGGAGCATCACTAAATTTAGTAATATTGATAACATTTTTTGAAAAGATCCTTAGTGTAATTTCTTCAGTTTTAATTTATAAATTAATTATTTGAAAAAATTATGAAAAATAAGAATGAATTTTATCTCCCCATAAAATAAATTTTAGATTCATTTTTAATCATTTTTGAAAACTCGGTATAGATGGTGTTTTTGGATGATCTAAAAAACACATCACCAATATAGTGTTTTCTACAAAAAATTATAATGTAGGGTCAGATATTCCTTTTGAAAACCCATTAAAAATAAAAAATGAGAGGATACTATCAAACTAATCTGCGGGATATTATTTTAAATAACATATTGATTTTGTTAATTTATATACATGATCTGGAAAAAGAGGATTTTGAAATTCAGTTTGTTATTTTAAAAACAAATATGAAATTATATAACCATTTAGGAATGGAATTTTGAAATCCATTTGAAATAATTTGATAACCAAGTGTGTTGTATAGGAAATAAATGTTAAAATACCTTCAAGTGTAGTTGCTGGTGAAAATTATTCCCCATAGTCAATACCTTAATCTTGACTATACACTAAAGTAGATAGTCTAAATTTCTTTATAATTATAATTATTGAATCATATACTTTATCCCTAAACACCAACATAGTTATAATGGTTAGGAAGTCCTCAGGTCGTTGTACTGGTTCCCGAACATTGTTTTTCTTAAGCCGACTTAGTTCTTATTTCATTTCCATTATCCAAAATTTTCACTTATTGCTTTAGTGATGTTATTAGGTTTATGTTGTGACAAGAAGGATTGATGTTTAGCTTGATTTATTAGAGAATATATGGTATGATTTACTCTATAAAAATATGAAAATATAGAATATAAGGGATGATATTATGAGTCATAACAGTTGTAAAGACCCAAAAACTTCAAGGAATTTTTTTTCTCTTAATTTTCTTTGGAATTTTACAAGGACGGAGTTTCTGACAGCACCTGATTCCGAGGCCCGGTGTGCCCGGAATCATTTTCTGAAGTTTGGCTCGGGTACGTTCAGTGAACGGACGAGCGGGTTTTTCTAACTTTTAAACCGGTGCGCAGAATAGAATTCTGAGGGCACCGATGGAATCGTAACGCTGATATTTTCTTAGAAACGCCTCTTCCAGAGTTGCGTTTTCTCCGGTGTGGTTTTTATTTTTTGGGCTTAATGTTACGAAATAAAATAATTGATACGACAAACATTATTTTATTTCACTTAAAGCCAATTAAAATCCACTTTAAGCTGTTTAAGATGAGTTGAAGAGGATAGGGTAGAACCCGAAATATCCTACCCTCCTAGTAGGATATTTGTGAGGTGGGGCCCGCACGAGCCCCACCATTTCTTTTCCGCTAAGTAACGCACCCGCGAAAACCTGTCATTATGAAAGTCAACTGACACATTTTCTTAAATTATTAATGCACCATTTAATTGGGTGGTTAACTTCGTTAAATTAATTCTATGAATTAATTTAATTGTTTCTTAACCTGTTTACAATCCGTTGGCGTAAAAATAAAATAAGACCAACGCACGACTTCTTGAGGATTTTTCATTGAGAGGTTTTTGACAAATATTGTGCCTTCATCCTCCTTCGTGAAGAACACGAAGAACCTGAAGAACGCAAAGAACGCGAAGAACACCGTCACCCTCGGAGATTGACGATGCTTCTTCTGAGACGTTCTTCCCTACAACTATCTCCGATCTCCAACTGCTTAAGGTAGCAGATTTCAGGTTTCTTCTTTTGAATCTTCTTTGTGGTTTATAACAACATCATGGATTTAATTAATATAATTAAATCTGCATGTTCTTGAACCTCGGAGTTCGACGATGCGACGCCCTTCCGCGACGCGACGGTCCCCTCCTTCCGCGGAGATCAATTCTGCGA
Source organism: Viscum album (assembly GCA_963277665.1). Taxonomy (NCBI): domain Eukaryota; kingdom Viridiplantae; phylum Streptophyta; class Magnoliopsida; order Santalales; family Viscaceae; genus Viscum; species Viscum album. The sequence goes on along the minus strand of OY728148.1, from coordinate 264,166,175 downwards.
AGAACGTGCGTGTGACGACTTGATGAGGTAGGGGTTTCGTTTGTGAAATGAATTTATTTTCGTGGTTGTTCCTCCTAAAAAAAACAAAGAACCTGAATCAAGTGAAATTTTAATTTATTAAAATTGTATATTGTTTTGTCTTCCATGTGTGGATTATTTTTTTTCTTCCCGATTGTTATCACCTAGCGCGGAGGGTGCGGGCCAACCAAACACGTCCCGAAAACCCTCCGCAGTTCTTCGTTGATGCGCGGATTGGAGGGCGACGACAAAACATGCCGCAGGGCTGATTTGTTGATTCCGAAGTGAAGAATGGGACCCGGGAGGAGCTACGGCGCAGACGGGAGTGGAATCGGACCACCGGAGCAACTCCGGTGGCCCGCAGAAACCACCGGCGGTGCCGGCGGCGGCGGCACCAGCGGACCGGTGCACACGGGACGCGGAAATTCCGCATCCGCTGACCAACGGCGGCCCCCGCGGGGGGGGGGGGGGGGTGTTCACACGCGGGGGCAGCGCGCCCCCGCCCCCGGACTCCGCTCACTCGGCCGCTCGGCCGAGCCGAGCCGGGTCGTGACCAACCAGGTCGGACCTAGACCCGGGTCGGTTCGACCCAGTTCGGGCCGACCCAGGGGGGTTGGGCCGAGTCAGGCCGGGCCTAGACCCCCCATCTTCGGACCGTTTTCGGTCTGTTGCCCGTATCTAGATCTACAAGCCTCTGAATGACGCGCCGTCAGCAGAGATGCGATCCTTGGATCGAGACGTCCGTTTCGGTATATCACACTCAAGGTTTCGGCATACTTTGGGTTTGGCCGGGTTGGTTTGTACACGAAACCAACCGGGACCTCGTAGTAGAAACGCTCATATCTTGAGCTTCGAACGTCCGATCGACGTGCCGTCGACATTGTTGAATTCCTCTAAGTGAGGCGGATCTTTTGGCGTACTTCGCCCGAGGTTTGGGCGCAGGTGGAGTACGGTCAGGTTGGTTTTTCCTTAAAAACCAACCGGGCCCCTGGGACGAAAAAGCCAATAACTCTCAGACTGGGCGTCCGATTGATGTGTCGTCTGCGACCTTGAGTTCCTGTTGACGATATGGAACTTTTGGGTACCTCAACTCTGAATTATGTGTCAGTTGATGTATCAGCCTCTCAGCTCGTAGAGCGGACCCTCCTGAACGAGCTTGCTATGTGCGGGAACCCTAGAGCTGGCTGAAACTACTACTGTGACGACGACGACGACTGTGCAGAGATCCTCTGTGGATTCGACGGCGACGACTACAACACTCAGCGATCCTTTGTGGGTCAGTGCTACCGATCCTATGCGGGTCCGATCCTGTGTGGGTCAGCGCTCTGCGATCCTGTGTGGGGCAGCACCTACTGGTCCTATGTGGGCCCGATCCTGTGTGGGTCTTTGTGAGGGTTAGTTACCTATCGATCCTTTGTGGGTCAGATCCTTTGTGGGTCATTGCATGGGTTAGTACCTATCCATCCTTTGTGAGTCCGGTGACTTAGATGGATCAGTGATCATCTCTATCGTCATTCGAAGAAGTATACCCATGTGAGTTGATTCCTTTTGACTCTCCTTTGTGGATTGTGTTGTGATATCCTATGTGGATTACGTTGGGATTTCCTCTGTGGATTGTGTTGTGCTATCCTGTGTGGATTTACGTTTTTCTTTCCTGTGTGGACTAGGTTGTGCCTGGGCTCGGATGTTGGAGCCGAACAAGAATTGATGACTTAGGTATATATATGGGCATATACCTAAGCAGTGTCGGATGTTACTTCGTGATTCTATATTTCCTTTGTGGTTATCCTTTGTGGATTCTGAGAGACCTTCGGGGGTCTTGGTGTCCCTACTGAGTAGCTTATACTCACCCCTACACGGGCTATGCCCGCACTTCGTTGTGTTGGTTTCAGACGACGGACAACATTGATCGTGGTCGAGGTTGGTGGAGCAGGACGGTACCTGGAGGCGCACCACTGGGCGGGGTGTACTCAGAGTAGACGGCTGGACCGAGGAGCTGTGGAGGCTATCTGTACTCACCCTTTAAGTGGGACTTCCAGAGGACGGCTCGATGCTGTGGAATTTCTTTTAGTTGCTGTTTTTCCCTTTCAGTTGTACTTTACAGTTGGGCTTGTATTTCCGGCCCCCTTTACTTTCAGCAAAACTTGTTTCAGTTTTTATTTAGTATTTAATTTTACTTCCGCTTGTACTCTGTGGGGTATGTTTACTTTACAAAGGAAATTCCTTCCCTGTTTACTGAGATTTACACCTTGGTGCTAGTCGCCAGCCCTTGGCCTATGGAAGGCGGGCTTGGGGTAGTCACGGCACGGGTCGTGACAAATTGGTATCAGAGGTGGTCAGTTCTACCGCAGACTCTGATCTTTCTTCTATTTGAAGCAATAGTGTTAAGAGTATTGAATGTGGTTATCATTCCAGGGAGTCCAGTGTTGGTGCGGCGGCCGACATATCCATACACCAGGACCCTGACTTCTGATTTCCGACTTAATGCATGAAAACATTGATTGCATGTGTGTTTCATGTTTTCTTTGTGATTACTTGTATCATCTCACCAGGTATACTGTTCTGACCGTGGCACACCTGTTTCTTTTTAGGTTGTCCCCACGATGGCATCCAGCTAGGGTTCCGAGAGTTGTGCATGACGACAACCCACTGAGTGACGAGGCCTCGGTACAGGGCCCTTTGACAGCAGAGGCACCTGTGGTACCTCTAACCGCCGAGCCACCGATGCTTCTAGCCCCCGCCGCTGACAATGCACGTCGCCTTGGAGCACTGTACGAGTTTCATCCCCAGCGACCACCTAGGTTCCATGGGGAGACGAAGCCCTAGGAAGCCGAGGACTGGCTGGAGGCAGTCGTACGAGTTTTCAGGCTAGTGAGGACACCAGCAGACTTCATGGTGATCCCCGCTGCGACCCTACTTCATGAAGCACCAGGCTGATGGTGGAGCTTGATACAACAGGTGCATGATGAGGCATCTCTTCTCTGGACAGACTTTGAGAGCCTCTTCCGCTCAGAGTTCGTCCCAGCCACCCTCCGTGCGGTGCGCATCCAGGAGCTTCTTCAGCTGCGGTAGGGAATCTTGACGGTTGCCCAGTATGCGGCAAGATTTACCGATCTCTCGCGCTACTCGACCGATATGGCACGAGACCCATTCTTCCGGGCCAGGACCTTTGAGCAGGGATTGATACATGAGATCAGGGCGTCGCTGATCTCCCTCAGTATTCCGACTCAGGCAGGAGTACTGGAACGAGACCTTCTGATCGAGAGCTTTCTTGCTAAGTCCACAGCGAGACCTACCGCAGTGCGGTAGGTAGCAGAGTCTTCGGCAGCAGGTAGCCGACAGATGACTCATGGGTCTAGGTAGACCAGACCTTTCGGCAGACAGCATCAGGACACTGACTCAGCAGTGCGAGGCACACAGCGCAGAGCCAGTCTTTCGAGAGGTAGGCAGTGCTACGCATGCGGTGGGCAGGGACACATGGCTCGTCATTGCCCGACCCGTCGTGCCGAGGAGCAACGGACATTTGAGGGGCCACCTAGGCAGAGGTAGAGGGTCGACCATGGCGGTCCGTAGGGAGGAGGCGGACGAGGCAGAGGAGCTGGCCGAGCAGCATGTGGTGGGCGACGGTTTGAGGCTCTACCACCACCACCACCAGGAGGTCCACCTCGACCACAGGGATCTGGCGGGAAGAGACAGGAACAACTCCAGGCAGCGGAGTCCAACGACCACGGCATGCTCGAGATGATTTGAGGAACGTTCTGTGTCTATTCCACCCTTGCTACAGTTCTTATAGACACAAGAGCGAGTCACTCTTTCATAGCCACTGCCCTTGTTCGGAGCTCGGAGATTCTGACAGAGCCGTTGGCTTGATCCTTACGGCTAGAGACTCTTACGGGAGAAGACTCGATGATTACGCACTAGTTCCGGCAGTGTGATCTTACTCTAGGAGGCGAGAGATTCGGCTGGAATCTTCGTGTATCGGCATCGAGGCCTTATGACATCATCTTGGGCATGGATTGGTAATCAACAGTTCATGCTCAGATCGACTGTATTAGGCGCAAGGTGCAATGTGTACGCACCGACGAGAGCAGTTTCACCTTCACCGGTGAGAAGGGAGCCTTCGCAGCACAGGATGGACTTCCGCAGAGGAGAGGACATCCCATCACTAATCATTTGGCTAGCCTCATACTAGGAGCAGTTGACGTGCAGAGTCCTAGTTTTCCTGCAGTGGTGGATCAGTACGTGGATGTCTCTCTGACGACGTTCCAGGGATACCTCCTCGCAGATAGGTAGACTTTCATATTGACCTGTACCCCGGGACAGCCCCGATATCGACTACAACATATCGGATGGCCCCCGCTGAGCTTCTCGAGCTGCGTGTACAGTTGGAGGACTTGCAGGGAAATGGATTCATCTGACCCAGTGTTTCACCCTGGCCTTCCCCGATATTGTTCGCCAAGAAGGCGGACGAGAGCTTGCGACTTTGTGTCAACTATCATCGCCAGAACCAGGTGACAGTGAGGAACAAGTATCCGCTACCGAGGATTGATGACCTCTTCGATCAGCTCAAGGGAGCACGGTGGTTCTCGAAGATAGACCTCAGGTCAGGCTATCATCATCTCAGAGTTCGGGATGAGGACGTGCAGAAGATGACCTTCAGATGTTGGTATGACCACTATGAGTTCTTGGTTATGCCATTCAGCATAAAAAATTCTCCAGCAGTGTTCATGGGTCTCATTAACAGGATCTTTCAGCCATACCTCGATCTATTTGTCGTAGTCTTCATCGGCAACATTTTGATTTAATCGGCGACTGAGGAGGTGCACGCCTACCACTTACGGGTTGTACTAGACACACTTCGAGAGCACCAGATTTATGGAAAGCTCTCGAAGTGTCAGTTCTGGATACGTGAGGTCCACTTCTTGGAACACGTCATTTCTGAGGCGGGAGTTGTGGTGGATTCCATGAAGATCGAGGCAGTGCTAGCTTGGGAGCCACCCCGAAGCATGACGGAGGTGCGGAGTTTCTTGGGACTAGCAGGATACTGTCGGAGATTTGTGCCAGACTTCTCCAGATTTACGGCACCACTCTCAGCTTTGACGAAGAAGGGGAAACCCTTTGTGTGGTCAGACAGATGTCAGCAGAGCTTCCAGGAGCTGAGACAGAGATTGACCAGCACCCCTATCTTGAGGTTGCCTGAGGAGGGAGTGGGGTACGCAGTCTACTGCGATGCATCAGGGACTGGACTCGGTTGTGTCCTGATGCAGGATCGGGCAGTGATCGCCTATAGATAACTTCAGTTGAGGCCGCATGAGCAGAACTACGCTACCCATGATCTGGAGTTAGCAGTAGTGGTCTTCTCTCTGAAGGCATGGCGACACCATCTGATGGGTGAGTGCTTTAAAGTCTTTTCTGACCACCAGCGTCTCAGGTATATCTTCTCTCAGAAGGACCTGAACCTGAGACAACAGCGATGGCTTGAGTTCCTCCAGGACTATGAATTTGAGATAGTCTATACTCCTGGGAAGGTGAATGTAGTAGCTGATTCTCTCAGCAGGAGGACGGGCATTTAGATACTCAAGGAGGCGATAGAGCAGCTAGCCACCTTGCGGATATCCTTCTTGGATAGAGATAGAGCATCCTTCCTTCAGTATCTCACAGTCACCCTTCCACTACTGCAGCGGGTCAGAGAGGCACAGTGTGGGGACGCTGACTGTGGGACGCGGCGTGCACAGTTATCCTCAGGATAGACACCTGATGGCTTCTCCCTTGGAGTAGACCACGACATCCTTTTCAGAGGACGTACCTTGGTACCAGTCTCTTTACGAGAGGAGGTGCTGAGAGTGTTTCACACTTCTCCTTTGGGGGTGCATCCTGGAGTGGCGAAGACGTACCAGGACCTCAGACGACAACACTGGTGGCCAGGCATGAAGAAGGTTATGGCACAGTTCGTTTCCCGATGCCTCACATGCCAGCAGGTGAAGGTAGAGCATTAGGTACCAGCAGGCTTGGTATAACCCTTAGAGGTCCCGGAGTGGAAGTGGGACGGGATATCTATGGACTTCGTGACTGGACTTCCATGCACTTCTAGAGGTCATGACTCCATTTGGGTGATTGTCGACCGACTCACCAAGTCGGCTCACTTCTTACCCATCAGGGAGCAGGGCTCATTGGAGAGCTTGGGGCATCTCTACGTTCAGGAGATTGTACGGCTTCACGGTGTGCCGTCATCTATCATCTCCGATCGAGATGCTCACTTTACTTCCCGGCTTTGGAAGGGGTTGCAGGAGGCTTTCGGGACGCAGCTACGTCTGAGCACCGCTTTTCACCCTCAGACAGATGGTTAGACGGAGAGGACCATTTAGACACTCGAGGACATGCTCCGCGCATGTGTCTTCGACTTTGGCCACAACTGGGAGGACCACCTACCCATGGTGGAGTTCACGTACATCAAAAGCTACCACTCCACCATCGGGATGGCAACATACATGGCATTGTACGACAGACCTTGCAGATCTCCTTTGTGCTGGACAGACCCTGGGGAGTCAGCACTTGTGGGGCCAGAGATGGTCTGGGCCATGACAGAGAAGGTCCAGGTCATCCAAGAGTGGATGAGGACAGCTCCGAGCTGGTAGAAGACTTATGCTGATAGGAGGCGGAGGCCACTAGAGTTCGAGGATGGTGACCACGTCTTCTTGCGTGTCTCACCTCGACGTGGATTACAGAGATTTGGCCGAGGCGACAAGTTGTCTCCATGCTTCATCAGACCATTCCAGGTCCTCAGCAGGATTGGCGAGGTGGCTTATCTCCTGGCTCTACCATCTCAGTTGCACCGGGTACACGACGTCATCCACGTATCTCAGCTGAGGAGATAAGTGCACGACCCGAAACACACCATTGACCATGGGGAGATAGACGTTGATGATGGGGCGACTTTTGCGGAGGTCCTGGTGGAGATCGAGGATCGACAGGAGCGGGTCCTACGTGGACGGTCGATTCCTCTAGTGCGCATCAGATGGAATCACAGGAACCTCTAGGAGAGCAATTGCGAGCAGGAGGCTCAGATGCATGATCAGTACCCACACTTGTTTCCCTAGATTTTGATGTATCTTTATGGGGACGTAAAGACTTGAGGTGGGAGTGATTTAAAGACCTTTAAAATTCAATTAAATTTTTTTTCTTAATTTTCTTTGGAATTTTACAAGGACGCAGTTTCTGACGGCACCTGATTCCGAGGCCCGGTGTGCCCGGAATCATTTTTCGAAGTTTGGCTCGGGTACGTTCAGTGATCGGATGAGCGAGTTTTTCTAACTTTTAAACCAGTGCTCGGAATCGAATTCTGAGGAAACAGATGGAATCGCAGTGCCAGTATTTTCTTAGAAATACCTCTTCCGGAGTTGCGTTTTCTCAGGTGTGGTTTTTAATTTTTGGGCTTAAAGTTAAGAAATAAAATAATTGGTACGACAAACTTTATTTTATTTCACTTAAAGCCACACTAAAATCCACTTTAAGCTGCTTAATCTGAGTTGATGTGGATAGGGTAGAACCTGAAATATCCTACCCTCCTGGTAGGATATTTGTGAGCGGGGGCCCGCACGAGCCCCACCGTTTCTTTTCTGCTAAGTAACGCACCCGCGAAAACCCGTCATTATGAAAGTCAACTAACGCATTTTCTTAAATTCTTAACGCACCAATTAATTGGGTGGTTAACTTCGTTAAATTAATTCTATGAATTAATTTAATCGTTTCTTAACCTGTTTACAATCCGTTGGCATAATAATAAAATAAGACTAACACACGACTTCTTGAGGATTGCTCGTTGAGAGGTTTTTGACAAATTTTGTGCCTTCATCCTACTTCGTGAAGAACGAGATGAACGCGAAGAATGCGAAGAACGCGAAGAACGCCGTCACCCTTGGAGATTGATGACGCTTCTTCTGAGACGTTCTTCCCCGCAATGATCTCCGATAAGAAACTGTTTGAGGTAGAAGATTTTGGGTTTCTTCTTTTGAATCTTCTTTGTGGTTTATAACAACATCATGGATTTAATTAATATAATTGAATCTGCATGTTCTTGAACCTCGGAGTTTGACGATGCGACGCCCTTCCGCGGTGATCAATTCCGCGAAGAACGCGCGTGCGGCGACTTGATGAGGTAGGGGTTTTGTTTGTGAAATGAATTTATTTCCATGGGTTTTCCTCCTAAAAAAACAAAGAACCTAAGTCAAGTGAAATTTTAATTAATTAAAATTGTATATTGTTTTGTTTTCCATGTGTGGATTATTTTTTTTCTTCCCAATTTTTATCACCTAATGCAGAGGGTGCGGGCCAAACAAACACGGCCCGAAAACCCTCCGCAGTTCTTCGTTGATGCGCGGATTGGCGGACGACGACAAAACATTCCGCAGGGGTGATTTGTTGATTCCGCAGTGAAGAACGGGACCCGGGTGGAGCAACGACGCAGACGAGAGTGGAATCGGACCACCAGAGAAACTCCGGTGGCCCATGGAAACCACCAGCGGTGCCCCGACGGCGGCACCAATGGACCCGCAGCCACGCGGGTCGGGCACAAATGGGACGCGGCAATGCCGCGTCTGCTGACTAAGGGCGGCCCCTGCGGGGGGGGGGGGGGGGGGGTGTTCACACGTGGGGGCAGTGCGCCCCCGCCCCCAGACTCCGATCGCTTGGCCGAGCCGAGCAGGGCCGAGCCGACCCGCCAGTAGGGTCGCGCCCCGGCCGGGCCGGGTCGCGCCCATCTGGGTCAGACTCGGACGCGGGTCGGGTCGACCCGGTTCGGGCCGACCCAGGAGGGGTCGGGCCGGGTCGGCCTGGGCCCAGACCCTCCGTCTTCAGACTGTTTTCGGTCTTTTGCCTGTATCTTGAGCTACGGGCCTCCGAACGACTCGCCTTTAGCTGCGATACAATCCTTGGATCGAGACAGTCATTTCGGTATATCGCACTCAAGGTTTTGAAATACTTTGGGTTCAGTCGGGTTGGTTTGTACACGAAACCAACCAGGCCCTTGGAGTGGAAACGCTCATATCTTGTGCTTCGGACATCCGATCGACATGCCGTCGACTTTGTTGAATTCCTCTAAGTGAGACAGATCTTTTGGCATACTACACTTGAGGTTTGGATGCAGGTGGAGTACGGTCGGGTTGGTTTTGCCTTCAAAACCAACCGGGCCCCTGGGACGAAAAATCCAATAACTCTCAGACCGGGCGTCCGATTGACGGGTCGTCTGGGACGTTGAGTTCCTGTTGACGATACGAAACTTTTGGATACATCAACTATGGACTACGTGCTAGTTTATGTATCAGACTCTCAGCACATGGAGCGGACCCTCCCGAACGATCTTGCTATGTGCGGGAACCCTAGAGCTGGTTGTGACTGCTACTATGACGACGACGACTGTGCAGAGATCCTCAGTGGATTCGACAGTGACGACTACAACACTCAGCGATCCTTTGTGGGTCAGTGCTACCAATCCTGTGTGGGTCCGATCCTGTGTGGGTCAGCGCTCATCGGTCCTATGTGGACCAGCGCCTACAGGTCTTGTGTGGGCCAGATCCTGTGTGGGTCTTTGCAGGGGTTAGTTACCTATCGATCCTTTGTGGGTCAGATCCTTTGTGGGTTATTGCGGGGGTTAGTACCTATCGATCCTTTGTGTGTCCGGCGACTTAGATGGATCAGTGATCATCTCTATCGTCATTCGAAAAAGTATACCTGTTTGAGCTGAATCTTTTTGACACTCCTTTGTGGATTGTGTTGTGCTATCCAATGTGGATTACTTTTAGCTTTCCTTTGTGGATTGTGTTGTGCCATCCTGTGTGGATTTACATTTTTCTTTCCTGTGTGGACTGGGTTGTGCTTGAGCTCGGATGTTGGAGCCGAACGAGAAATGATGACTTAGGTATATGTATGGGAATATACCTAAGCAGTGTCGGATGTTACTTCGTGATTGTATCTTTCCTTTATGGTTATCCTTTGTGGATTCTGGGAGACCTTCGGGGGTCTCGGGGTCCCTACTGGGTAGCTTATACTCACCCCTGCACGGGCTATGCCTGCACTGTGTTGTGTTGGTTGCAGACGACGGAAATCGTTGATCGTGGTTGAGGTTGGTGGAGCAGGACGGTACCGGGAGGCGGACCACTGGGAGGGGTGTACTCGGAGCGGACGGCTGGACCGAGGAGCTGTGGAGGCTATCTGTACTCACCCTTCAGGTGGGACTTCCAGAGGACGGCTCGACGCTGTGGCTTTTCTTTTAGTTGTTGTTTTTCCCTTTCAGTTGTACTTTACAGTTGGGCTTGTATTTCCGACCCCCTTTACTTTCAGCACAGCTTTTTTTAGTTTTTACTTAGTATTTACTTTTACTTCCGCTTGTACTCTGTGGTGTATGTTTACTTTACAAAGGCAATGCCTTCCCTGTTTACCAGGATTTACGCCTTGGTGCTAGTCGCCAACCCCTGGCCTATGGAAGGCGGGTTTGGGGTAGTCACGACACGGGCCTCGAGGACGGGTCGTGACAACAGTTCTAGGGATAAAATTATTTGATAAATTATTTTCTTATATGGGTTTGAGTTCAAACTATTCAATTATAGGTTATTTTTATACAAGTTTCGTAGTTAGGTCACCAGGTTTGGCATTGATATTTAGATTGTAAAGGTCATACTCATGGTTTTCTAATGAAACATTGGTTTATGTGGATATGCTTCCTAAAATTTTACATGTATAGATCCCTTCATAATTTTGATTCTTTTATTTATTACCTTGTATGATTTCTGAATGTTTAAAATCCAATGAATATCCCTTCATTACTTTTTCATAAAAATTCAACTGAATTTTCATTTTTATTAAGTATAATGAACTATCTATAATATAATTATGTTTTGGTTTTCTCCTATTTCATAACTCATAATGGGTTTTCTTTATAAGAGGTCTAACAAGAACTCCATTAATGATATATAAAGGTGTATTCCCACCCACTACCAAAAATTAAATAGGTAAATCATACACATAGAGCATGGTATAAACAATTTTTGTGAAGAGTTTTCTTTCCTATTTCTATTACACCATTCTGCTACGACATCATTGGAGGATAATTTTTTTAATTGTAGCTTTATTGTTAGCATATAGATTTAAATTCCTGAATTTTAAACTCACGACAACGATCAATTCTAAATTTCTTAATATAATTTCCACTAAGGATTTCTATATATTTTTCATATTATAAAAACAATAATAATCTTTAATTTTTTGAGATAAAAAGAATACCCACGTGTATCTATAAAATTAATCTTCTAGTACATAATTATAGTTCCACCATTTTAAATTGTAAACTATAGAGGATCCAAAAATACCCATGTAAACCAAATCTAATGGTTGAGATGTTGAAACTTATTTCTTTGGTTTATAAGTGATTTTATACTACTTCCATTTTTTATATGGGTTACATAATTTCTCTATTGGTAATTCTAGTTTAGGAATATCCTTAATTAATCCTTTCAAATTTAGATTACTAAGTGAGTGAAGGTTGAAATATCCTTGTATCCTATTCCAATTGAAACATTCTTTATGAAGGTCATTTAAACAAGAAATATTTTGAGAAAATAATGTATTCAAATCAACATAATAAATATTATCATTAAAAAAAGTTATAGAAACCGAAACATTCTTGGAATCCTAAATTTTACAAGATTTAATTTCAAATTTAACCAGATAATCATCATAACATAACTATGAGATGATAATAAAATTTTATTTTAATACATCTATAAATAAAACATTAAAAATAAAAATAATACAAGAAATACCTTTTTGACCGAGTCCAATTATTTTTATTTAGTAAATTTCGCCAAAAGTGACATCTTCACCATCTATATGGATAAGGTTTGTGAAGATTGACTAGTCTCCAGTCATGTGTCCAGAACATGCTTGGGAAAAGTACTATATATTCTTAACAGTACTATTTAAGAAGGTTTCCTAAAGAAAAATTTAAAATGAAATGGTTTTGGTACACATATTTTTCTGGGTCAAGAAATATTAGTGATAAGATCCTTATGATTCCAAAAATTGTGGACTAGTTTCTTATAAAAATATTTTAAACTTTTAGAAATAAACACATTATTATGTACATATGAGTTAGATTTATTTACATAGTAAGAATGACTTGAACATGGAACAAATTTGTTCTTATAAATTTTCCTATTTCCAGATTGGTAACCAATATTAGTGGTATTCTTGGGTGTGGTTTATTTCCATGAATCTAGATAATGATTTATATACAATTATTGATTCTTTTAGATTATTATTTTTCATTAAATTTTCATTTTGAATTCATTATTTATATTTATTAAATGATCATTTTTTTTTCAATTTTATAACAAAATAAGAAGTAAAAATAAGAATAAAAAAGTGTGGGGGTTAATTAATTTTTTATATTCATCCTTCAAATCCTTAAATATTTACACCATAATTTTATGGTAATAAAATAGGTCTTAATTTACCATGTTTTCATTAATATTTAAATTATCATAAAGACTTTAAATATGAGTTGGAGATGTAGATATAATATCAAGTACATCAGATGTCTTTGTCAGGAAAAACATGTTTTCTCTATCATTTTTGTCTTCTTTAATAAATCCATATTCACTTGAGCTATCCGTCGAGGTAGTCTAAGTGGATTTAATAGCCTTTATATACCATTTTTATTTGCATCAAATTTTTTTATATGTTTTATCTTTTAAAAATTGGCCTTGTTATGTCATATTATTTTATATTCACAACTAGTTTTCTCATTATTGGAATCATAATTTGTCCACTGATTTAGTAAATTTTATCTATTTCATACTTACTATATTATTAAAAAATTAATATGAAAACAAAATAAATTTTTTAATAAATTAAAATTATTTTTCTGGTGGGAAAATTTTAATTTTACAATACTTATATTTATTATGGATTTATGAAAAGGTAAAAGACTCATTAACAATTTGGAATATTAAATAGACTATTTATGTTGTTAGGTGCTATTTTATCTTGGAATTATGAGACCTAAATAACATTATTATTTTTTTAATAAAAATATTAAATATATTATATTATGCGGGAAAATGTTTTCCAAAAAATTAAATATCTACCAAACAATGTCTCATATGAGAAATATGTGATTGAATTAATTTCTGGAATTTTTGTTTTATCCTAAGCATGAAATAAATTTGTTTCACATCATATGGTTGTACAAATCACACTTAAGGGTAATTTATTTAATATTTTATTTATTATTTTTTAGGAAATAATGGAATATCTCATGAATGATGTATTAGACGTGAAATGTAGTACATCCATTAAGTCCAAAATGTGATTTTTACCCTAGTCTTGAGAAAACCTTTGTGTTATTCTAATGTTTAGTTAGATCATACGTAATGTAAATTTTGTTCACATTTCTTTGGTTTTTAAAATTTATTTAAAATTCAAGAATCAATGTTTGTATATAATTTTATCAAATTATTTTCATTTGATTTAACTTGTAAAACTAATCTGTATTTGAATATTCTTAGGGTAGTTAAATGTTATTTTTATTTATATGAAATAAGAAGAATGAAATTACATCTATAATTTATATTTGTTGTTAAAAACTATTGATAAAATGCATTTATTATTATTTGGTTTTAATAGAAGTTAATAGTGGTAATTATGTGATATATTTAATAATAAAAATAAAAATAATATCTCATTATTTTTATTAATAATATTAATTTTGAAAAAATAATATTGGTGTATATATATAATCTCTATACAATTGGAGTAAATATAAATAAAAATGTAAGTATATATATATATATACACTCACTTGTGTGGGTGTATATATGTATTTCAAAATGTGTCTATATATACGACATGTATATATACGAGTCAGATACATATGTAAATTTTTATACATGTGTGGGAGTTTATATATATATATGTATGTGTATATAATTTCTATATAATTGGTTTAAATATAATTTTATGTGTGTGTGTGGGTGTAAATAAATTAATGTATATATATATTTACAAGCTTAAAAATATGGGTGTGTTGGTGTGCGTGTATGGATAACTTTTAGTATATATATTTGATGAAATATTAAATAGATTTAAGAGAAATAAAGATAGAATAAAATAAACATTTAAAGGGTCCATACACAGGGAATGGGGAGGGCCCTACACATGAGTTTTTTTTTTGGGAAAAAAGGTATTAATGATGAATTAAATGATAAATAAATGGAATGGTTTAAAAAAATTATAAAAAGGATATAGTGGGGTGTGGGAGTTTCACTAAACACAAGGGGAATTTCACCCCATCCATTCTCATGCAACTCTCCCAATTATAACCCTCTATCATGAATTATAAATATTTATTTTAGTTTTATTTTTTCTCCATACTTCTCTTTTCAATATCTCATGCGATATTGATCATATTGATGTGTCATCTGTGCAGTTGGGTTGAACTTGATGAGTATACTTGTAAAATTTATTTTTTTTAGAAGATAGTAATGGATTATTACATATTTAATATAGTATTTTTTTTAATATTTAAAATTTAAAGTATGGTGTCATTTTTAAATCACACTAAATCAATAATGGGTCATGGATTTGGTGGTGAAATTGAGATTGCTCATCAACCCCTATCATTATTTGTCATTGCACATAAGGTATGAATTCGTTACCTTTCATGCATGTCTTACATGGTTTTTGACATGATTTTTGGTGTGTATGTGTAGATGAAAGAATCCCTGGACTTTGTAAAATATTTTATTATTTGATTTTGGCATGATTATTGGAATGTGTGTATATCTTCTGAGACCTATATTTGATGTTTGATAATTTGAGATGGGCTTGTGGCCTTCGAAAAATTCTTATGCCGCATGTGTATGGATTGTGATGACTATGTTTATAGAAATAATTGAATTAACATGATATTGATTTTTTATTTACACCGTATACATTGTATATGTTTTATTCTTGAAAACATTAGATGAGGATCCCTCCTTGGTTGAAGTTAGATGATATGTGAGATATGGAAAATTATTGAAGACAATCGAGATTTGACACAATTTCAAGAATATTATCGAAGAGGGATTTTCTAGGCTTGTGTCTACATGTACTCTACCTATTATTATTAGAGGGATGTGTCACATGATTTTGGATATCCATATTGGATTGATGTTTTAAAACTATTTTTGGAATGTGAGGTTTGATGAGAGTTTTTGATATCCACTCGAGACGGACGTGATAAAACCATAATTGTGGGAATTTAGTTGGACTATAATGAATAGTGTAATGTGTCACATTCATAGGGCTATCCACTCATGGGGGATATTTCTAACTAGTTACCAATGTTTGATCCATCACTGTACCGAAGTAGGAATTTTTCACTGGACATAGTTCTGAAGCAGCTAGTGATGGGTCCCAAGTATCCGGAATGGTTTTGGTACTTGTGGGATATTTTTTTATATTTTCACCCTATTTATTTTCATGGAATGAACTTGGATATGTTATGAACTAATGTTAGAGGTCATTAGTACTATCCTACTGAGTCTTTTACTCACCCCATACTCTTGAATTTTGGTGTGCATATATAATTCATGACTAGAGACCCAATGAAGGGAAAAGATCCTATTGTGGAAGGCTGAGGTGGTGAAGTTAGAGGATGTCGTCGTTGCTAGATAGAGTTAAGTAACCATGTCTGCTACTAACTCTTTTACTATATTTTCAAGATCCCAAGATCCATATTTTGTTTCAGTTATTATATCATGTATATAATATTTCCATATACACATGTACTATGATTCTTTTATTATATTTACATTGTTACACAAGTTCACTCTCAAAGAGGGTATAGCCTACCCATGGTTTTATTGTAGACCCTCACTGGTGGTTAGAACCAACTGGAATATGGGGAGGCATTCCTGAGGTCATATGAATTTTTAGCTTAGACACATTGGTTCATGTTCGAATGTTACAAAATGGTATCAGTTGACCATGACTCACTAAATTGTATTTTTCCTTTGCCTTGATTTTAGAACGAATAGATATTAGAAATGACGGATCAGACTAGGGCATGGGAACTATGTCAGTTTTTTATCAATTTTGAATAGTGGGCCTTTGAGTTTCCATATAATTGAGAATTCGTGTTTTTTTAGTTAGATGTTATCGTTGGTCAAATTCCCTTTGTGGGAAGCACATCATGTTGAATGAAAATTTATGAGATTCTTTTGTGTATGTGGGTTATGTTAGACTAGTGAGTTCACATGACATATATACATGTTGTTTTCATTATATATTGCCTAAATAATTTGATACTTGTTGAAATTATGATATGTTCATTAGTGAATTATTTATAGAATTTATTAGTTTATATTTTTTATTCTATGATTGAGTGAATATTTGTGGCTTTGAATAAACTGAAAATGATAGTAAAATGAAGTTAAGGCTTGAATAAGTAGTATGTGTTTTGTGTGTACCTTTAAATGAGCTCTAATGGAATTAGAATGCACTGATTACAGAACCTTATGGTGGAATTAAAATTTCATTAATAAATTATTTTTTAATTAAAAATGTTTTAACATTAATATTGGAACTCCTATGGTGGGGAGTTGTGTCTCCATGATCTAAAGTTCTTCTTGAGGATGAAAATAATTATAGTGTAGAGAATTTTAATATCCTCAATTTAGAATGTTAATAAATTAATTTTTGTGATAATAACTATACAGGTGGTTCTTATGTTGATAGTATTTATTAGAAAAATGATATGATAGTATTACAAGATATACCTATAATATATTCTAGGGTTGGGGTTAGACTATTGGGTTATATCACTGTAGTTGTATAATTCCATCATGAGGTTTAACATGAGGAGTATAAATAACCTATAGCTATGTATAATAGGGTAAACCAAGAGGCTTTATAGGCTAGGAAGATAGATGTGAATGAGTTTAGGAAGCAATAATTGCTCAAGTGTGTGGGGTGGGTATATCACTAATTATGGAACTAACCATTGGTTTGAAGTGGATTTGATAACTTTTAAATTTATCTAGTTAGAAGATGAGTTCCATTTCCATTAAATGATTATTTTTATGAGGCTTGGTGTAGTAGTGGTGGTGAAAATACTAAAAAAATAGGTTGAAGTGTAAATAATATCTAAGGGAGGACACCTATTGAATGGTGAGAGTCTATATTGGTAGTTAATGTCTAACAAAAAAGATAATTGATAGTGATATATTTTTGTTTGTTTAGTTTTATGGGATGTTATATTGAGGTAACTTTTGGTGGACAACTAAATGATGATTTCATAGTGAGGTCTCTCAAAATGGACAACTATGGGGATTTTGGATAGGGTAAAAATTTGGTTTTATTAGTATAATTTTCCAATATTTTTTGATGAAAAGTGAGTGGGTTATGAGAAATGATATGGATTTTGTTTAGATGAATATTTATTTTAGATGGATGACTAATTGGTTTTATTTATTTACTCCATATAAAAAAATTAAGAGGATTTATTCACAAGGTACATAAAAGTTATGGGGTGAAACCTACTGGGTATATTTATATGAGAACCCTTAATTTATGTATAATATTTATCAGAATATTTGGATAAATTTCATGGATTTTTTAGGAAACCATAACTCTCGACATGGACAATTGGATGGTGGAGGTAGATTGTATTGTACCCCATTAAAGGTTTTGAGGATATGGATGAATATGTGATTATTTTTCTATTTGTCTCTTGTATTTATATGATATGATATAAATTTATATAAATTATTCTTGTATTATGGATGGGAAATGAATTTATTTTATACATGATGAAGTATAGTTTTCATTTTTGAAGGAAAATTCATTATGTTATTGTTTATTGATATAACATTAGTTATAGTCTCTAATATATATACTATTAAAGGTGGAATTTGGAGGTCACATCCAAAATCATTTTTTATCAGTTGGAATTCCATTAGGGGAGGGTTTCAACACCAAGTGTCACACCCAAAAAATTCCTTTAGTTTGACATGATCCAAAGGTTAGTATCAAAGTTATAATTAACTAAATATAATATATAACACTTTTTAGGACAAAAATAATAAACACTACATATTCACACCATAATATAAATACAGTAAATGTACAATAATATTATATAATAGCATAAAAATGAAATCTGAAATACATATACAAGAAAATATTTATAAAACATAACCTAAAATATACCTAAAAAGAAATGGTAAATGAAACTAAATTGTGATTCATGGTATCTTTCCATGAATGTGGTAAGTTCACATGATTCCATATATAATATAATACTATATATATATATATAAATATACATAAAGAAGGGGTGATTATAAATATTTAATGTAGGTTCGTCCTCTATATCCTCAATTGTCGATGTTAATAGAGCATACTAATTATCTTTTTAATGAAAATGATAAGCGGAGTTAATCAAACACACTAATAAAGGTAAAATCCACTTTTCCTCATATTTTTACATAAATAATGCTCCATAGTAAAAAAAATTTACAACATAAACTAAAATATAATATTAGTTACCTATAGACCAATACCCTTTAAAATTTCCCAATAACATGCCCATATAAATGATTTAGTTTGGATATTACAATAATATCCATTCAAATAGGAAAATAATAACTATATTTGTAGATTGTGTATAAATACAACCAAAATAACCATAGATATACAATAGATATTTGAATATAAACACAAAAATCATCCACAATATCAATAATAACTCCTTTTATTCATAATCATTTTCAAGATTTGTATGTTTGTAAAGGTCATGATATCACCAAAATAATATAATAACACTCCATTCCACATATCCAACATCACTCAATATCTCAAGGTTATATCATCATCCTTATCATCTCTAATACATTTAGTCCACCATGATCTCCGATACTAAACATATAGGGTTAATCCACCACTTTAATCATATTAAACAACACAAAATTAATTATTAGTCCTTAAAAATAGTATAAGATAACACAAGAATACTCTCACCCATATTCACCAAGAATAACCTAGACATATATGGTAATTACTCTAAACATTCCTCATATCCATGCACTATCCTATCAAAAGTTTATTTTACTAGGAACAAATATCATAGTAAAGGATTAAAAAGGAATATCTATCCAAATTCAACCATGTATACATACAATTTAATATATTACCCCTTTTTCATATTTAAGATAATTTACATGGGTTTTAGTAGATATAAAATCCATAAAATAAGTTTCCAAGTACCCTAGTCACCTAAAATACACCAATTTTATAGAATTCTAGATGAAGTAAATTTACACTGGATGATATTACAATTATGTGGATTTCAAAGGACACCAGGATAATTTATCATGGTCTCATATAGATTTTTCAAGATCATAGTATTGGTATTTTATTGTATTTTGGTATAATCAGTATTTGGAATATCATCCATACAATTTTCCACAAACCCTATTACAGTTATTGAATGTTTTCTCTTAAAAATATGTTCATCAATATAACATCCAACTAGTGGAATAAACTCCATGACACTTCCCATGAACCCCATACCTCTTGGAATTTCCCAATTACAAATGTAATAACCAAGTGTTTTTATACTTTATAGTCATAATTGGTTAAATTCATAGTTTTACAGAAATAACATGCCTCAATGCCTATGCCAACACAACCTTGTGCTAGTCATAACCACTCTTAGTTTCTCATATTTATGTGAACATGGGAATATTTTTACAACATTACCTTAAGACTTAAATTAAATTCCTTAAATAATCAAGGAAAAATATTATATATAAATGATGATTATTTTTCTCAACATTACATCAAATTGTTTTATAACATATTTCCATTACCTCCAAAAAATATCATAATAAAAAAATTCATCCTTTTTTCAACCATTTTGATTATATTACCAATATGTAATATTTTATCTTCATTTTAAAATAATAAAATTTATTATTTATCTCAAAATATCTTCACATTATCAATTATATAATTTTAATATCAATTAATAATGAAGAATATTTTTCTTTTTAAAATGAATTTATTTTTAATATCTATTATATCATATTCAGTATTCCACAAATTTAATATTAATTTTCCACCAACAAAAATTGAAATAATATTATTTAATCACAAATTTTAATAATAATAAGGTCTTGAGTCACATACATAATTTTTTGTGATGTATAAAAACCATTATATTTCATTCCTTAAATGTTCATTCCCTATTCACTATACATGGATGTTGGCCATAGTGGATATATCAAGAGTGGGTGAATTGAGTTTCCAATAAAAATTTCTATAAAAATTAATTTAAAAATCAAATAACCAAATTTTAATAAAATTTTTCTTGTTAACTAAAATAGTATAGATATACAATTTCATCATCCAAAAAGTTTCTTAGAAGTTTGATTATAACTCTCTTAAATTTTTTTTATAAAACATCATAAATTTTCCAACATATTTAATTATATCCATATTTCTATATAAGAAAAATGTTAATGTTTACTATGAGTGTAATGTTTTGGTATTTAATTTCTGAAAAAATACTATTTTTCTCTAAAAAAGTAAAATATATACAAAAAATCACACAGTGGAATTAATCAAGGGGTTCAGTCTCAAACTGTTACCTATAACCCTCCACTTGGAAATCACCCACAATAAGTAGTTTATTATAAAATAGAAAATCCAAAACTTGGATAAGGTTTTACCCAAAATACACAAAAGTCCATCCAATATTCCTGAATAATCATCCATTATTATATATAGATACATTGCCTCTTCTAATATTATTCATGGTAATAGAGATGAAAATAAATGAAAGAGATTGTATCATTCTCTTAAATAAAGAAAAAGAGTCTATGATTATAGATTAAAAAGAAAAAGACTTAATATTGAAAAAGAACCTGAAATATAGAGGGAAAAAAATAAAAAGTGTGAATATTTTATACAATATAGATTTGTAAGAATTTGTGGTCTATAAGTCATTGATTTTTTCTTGGAAATTTCTCAAATAAATTTTCACATATTTTTAAAGAAAATATAGTGTCATAAAGTGTTCTTATTGTGTCCTATATATATTACATGTGTACACAAATTTTCATATACTATTGAATGTATGTCTCTCTTTTTAGTGCAGTGCTTTTTATTAAATAGAACTTGATCTAAAAGTAGTTGTCAAATATTATTCAGTACTTCCATAAATTTTCTGAAATTTAAAAAAAATTATTTGAAAATTGATTTTGTATGTTTGAAAATACTTCACTTCTTAAGTTATATATGATAGTTTTTCTTCACATAGACATAGTTAAATTGGATCATGGTTTCTAAGAATAGTCGGTTGAAAAAAAACAACGAACAAAATATTGGGATTACTAATAGGCATGATAACCTCATTACATATTATGGTTGGTACTATTATTATCATGGTATGTAATTTTACATTAATAGTATATGAATTTTATTCTCATGTTAGGTATTTTTATTATTAAGGTAGGAACTCGCTTTTATGTTGTCACTTGGCATGTTCTTCTAATTACTTTATTTATTCTCGTGACCAATTTATTTTATTATTACAACTGTTATATCTCTTTACACATTCACTAAAATAACACATGCGGTTAGTACATGACTTTGATAAATTTTACTTACCATCAGATTTTAACTGGGTTTCTGCTTTTTTAGGTAGTTTCCTTTATAAAATCACTTGAAACTGAAAATATGGTAGGCTTATTACATATGTAGTCATTTGAACTTAAATTCATAGACAATAAAAGACTTAGAACGAATTGGTGCATTATATTTCTTTCATGCGGTGTGTACTACATGGTCAATTTACCTTCATGTTTAGTAGGTTTTCATTATATGGTAGGTAGGCATGGTTAGTTCCAGACATATCCATTTTACAAGTTTTTCTAGAAAATAGTCCACTAACATATGAGAAGAAATTAAATTAACCATTAAAAACATGATTTGGGATCATTAAAATTTGAGGGAACATCTGATTATCAATAATTTCCCCCATTTTGATGACATAAAATCATGAAATTTAAATTTAAATAAAATGAACACATCAAATGTAATTAATTGTTTTTGTAAATTGAAACAAATATTTTTTGATATCTCAAAGAGTTATTGAATTCCATAAACCTAATTTATTTCTCACACTTTCTCCACCTTTTGGTATTATCAAAAATTTTACTAGATAAAAGTATATAATGAAACAAAATATTTAGAAATAACAAAGAGTATTGTTTTCATTAGTGTTGAAAGATAATACAAAACTATTATATGGAATAACTACCAGGAATTTTACTCAGAATCTAAATATGGTATATCTATATAACTTAAAGAAGGACAAGATAATTTCCTTTATAGGTAGTTGCAAGATGATGGTAGATTGATTTAGGAGGATTTTTTTTTCAAAGGTAGAGGCCAGATCATGGATGACCAAAAACTGAGGAACTTGTCAAAGATGATGAAATTATTTTTGAGCTGATAAAATGAAGGGTTTAGTAGGAGAATTGGTAAAAATAGAAAAATAGATATAAAATGGAAGGTGGATCTAACATAGCTATATTTGGAGTATAGAAGAATGGTTCTATCATCATTGTAAAATCACTAACTATCCTTGTGACATGTTTCGTAAGTTGAAAATAGACCTCTTTATTTTCTATAAAAGCCTATATAATAAGGGTTATAATTTTTTGATTCTATAATTTTGACTTGATGTCTTGGGTCAAAGGATGAATCCATATATCAGTAGCTAACTATATGGGCATATGTTTTAAATGTAATTTTTGTGAAGATTCAATTAAGGTAATATTTATTATACTTTCTGGCAGTTCCTCTTCTTTTTCAATTTATTATAACTATTTCCTAACCAACTTTAGGGTCTTAGAGGCATTCTTCTGAAAGAGACTAAAAACAACATCCCCTTTCAACATTAATTCATAAAGAATAACCTTTTAATCTTCTAAAATTAAAAATATGATTTTACATTCATTAATAGAAGTGTGAAAAAGAGGAGTAGGACAAGTATAAGTAGGTCTATAATATTGAAATAATGAATTTATGTACCTTTCATATAGTTATAACAACACATCAAAAAATATATCCTACAAAGAAGATACATACAATTTAAAATCCTCAGTCTCATTTCTCATTTGATCCATTTTGAGATGAAATTTGAGACAAAGATTTGAAATGGTAAATTTCATTATCCTGGAGATATCTGTTTCTCAGATTGGTTTGAGGTAATTTTAAAAACTAAAAAATAAATAATTTTGTATTCATATAAAATTTGATTTTAACTCTTCCAAATTATCAATTGTAAAAAAGAGAGGTGGAAGGATGTGAAGGGGTATCAATATTCTCAGATGGATATGGATCATAAGCTAGCCGTCAACAATCATCCTCAATCACAACAGATCTAGGTTTCATAGATTGAACCTCCATTATATCATAAAATTATTCTTAAAACACTTAGACAACTATCCAAATAGATTCTATAGGAGTTATTTCATGTTTACTTTCATGATCATCAATATTCATTGAATGACTGGGGAAAATAATAATTTATCCAATGGTTGTTCAACAAAAAATCTAATAGTATACACCTAAAGTATTTCATGAGTGTCTATTTTAGAAATTAAAGTGCCTTTTACCACCCTTTGAGCATAAGTTATGGTTGGTCTACTATGTCTTGGTAAAATATCCCCATTATCTTCATTAGAATCGAAATATTCTAATCCCAATACTATAAATCTAGGGTACCTCTTCCCCATGTAATTTTGTTTTAGATTTGATATTTTAGGAGTGATTATTTTCACATGAGATCAACTTAGCCATTTTCATCTTCTTTAGAGTGACAAGACTCATCCCATTCTAGATTATAACCACTGAATGCTTCCTCAATTTCCAAAATATCCTCTGATTGTGTCTCCTATTCCTGGGATGATAATAGTAGAGGTGAGTTTGTTCATCCAAAATATAATCCAGGTGAG
Organism: Viscum album; assembly: GCA_963277665.1. Lineage (NCBI taxonomy): Eukaryota > Viridiplantae > Streptophyta > Magnoliopsida > Santalales > Viscaceae > Viscum > Viscum album. The sequence goes on along the minus strand of OY728148.1, from coordinate 264,142,095 downwards.
AGTCCCCTATTATACTCATGGTTTGCATTGTCTTCTTCATCAAGATCACGATCTCTTATGCTTATTCTTATTGAATTTTGTCAACTTCCACTTTGTACACGACAAGGATAAATTTATCATCATAATAACCTATAAATCCATATGTATCAAGACTTGGACCAAATAGATAACTTGGTTTAATATGATATTTGGCTGGGTAAAATTTCTCTTAAAGGCTTTCTAACTAATCCACACATTCATTCTTCCAAGGGTTCCAAATAAATTCCATGTTCCGAAAAATCAACTATGAGTCGAAAATATGATTTGAGGAAGTCATATATTTCTCCACCTTGGGTATTGAACCTCAATATTCAAACTATCATGATATGGGTTTTTGGTAATGAAGAGTTGTAAAATTTGAAGAAGGCTTACATAACTCAAATATATTGCTTATGGAATACCCTTCCAAGTCTATCTAGATACCATTTTTCATTAAAAATAGGAATAATAAATCCTAACACCTTATAATAATGAAATAAAATTTTCCTAGATAGATGAAATTTTCAACGAACATAGATAACATCATACATTCACCGTTGAGCTATACAAAAGCTGGTCATTTGGGATTTCCACTTCTAATAAGCTATTATATAGAATTTTAAAATTGGAAATTCACATGGTTAATTAGGTAATAACTCTGATAATATTTTAATTCAATCTTATGTGGTACTTTTATGCCCATTCCTGAGAATTTATAGGAAATTTCATAATTTCCCATTTATCATCACCCTGATGAAGTATCTTTTCTCTATAGTGATAATATTAAAATACACATAAAACTACACAATAAGTTTCATGTTAGGTGAATAACTATTCTTCTTTATTTATTCATCACATTCTAAACCTTGAAACACTTTCCAAACTAGAAATATTCTCAATCATAACAACAGAGCATCGTTTTAATTGTCATCATAAATAGGCCCATCGATTAAATAAACATCTCATAGCTTAACTTCCATACTTGATCTAACATTATAATTATTTGATATTTTCAGAGGAGGCTCATCAATAAGTATCAAAATGTCGAAAGTATTATTCATCCTCAGCATATATTAATTTTAATTCAAACTTGAAAGGTTTTGGATAGAGAGTGGTCTAAAAATATAGTGTTTAGATATTAGCTAGGGATTCAAAAATAATAATGTGGTTTTAGGGAAAAAAGTTTTCATCCATTTTAATTCTAGTTTTAATTTCCAATTCAATAGTTTAAGGATAAAATAATAAAAACATTTTTCATATAAAATACCACTAAAATTAGTCAAAAAAATATTATATACAAATAGTCCTGGGAGATTAATTCAACATGTGACCATGGTATATTAGATGGGGAAAAGTATGTATACTAAATTTACACTCATGCTAGGTGTACTAACCAAATGAGTAATATGTTCTTGGTAAGTATAGTGATTGTGTGATTAAAGTACCATGGTAGGTATAGTAATTGAATGGCTAAGTAGTAATGTTAGATATACCAACCATGTGTAGAAGAAATAACAGTTTGTTAATGGGAAATGTGATATAATATTCATGGTTTTAAAAAAATATATTAGATATAAGTTAACAAATTAAAATGAGAATTAAAATAATACACTGGATAAAACTAAATTAAAATATTTAGAAATAAATTTTCATTCCTAATTCATGTTTAATATATTTCATTCTCTCAATTTTATATATATTTTTAAATATTTTAGAAATATGAAATTCAATACATATGAATTCAATATTTATATAACCTTTTTGAAAAAAATCTCTAAAAAATGTCGTCTTATATCAATTTTTTTTCCTGGAATTAGATTCATGATCCTTAGTTGTATTTATCATACTCTTATTGTAAAAAATTGAAGATACACATAAAAATCAATATCTATAGTCTAGTAATTCATGTTTCATCTATAGAACATGTTCACAACATTTACTAGTATCTATGTTCTTTGCTTCAATAGTGGATAGTGTAATAGTGTTCTAATTTTTACTACACCATGAAACTAGAGAGTTTCCCAAAAAGTGATATAGTCAACAAAATCTTTTTCTATATAATGTAAAACTGCAAAAATCTATATCTGAATAATAAATTAAATAAAATTCCAATCATAGAGAACAAAATAATCCTATGTTGGATGAATTATTTGAGGTATTTAATAATTTCTTTTACATTTAGAAATTTTTTTCTTTAGGATGATTGGAAACATGCACACATGGACATAGCAAACAGAAAATTGGGATAGCTAGTAGTAAAACATTATAAACATCCAATCACACCACTATAAGTGTTTTTATAAATTGGATTTATTTTTTTATCAAGATCCTATATATATCATATACTCATGGAGGCATCACTACCTTTAGTACTATCTATAACAAAGTGTTTAAAAAGATCACAAGTTTCCATTATTTGGTAAAAATTGATACATTCATTATTTGAAAAAAATAAGAAAAATAAAAATGAATTTTATCTCCCACATAAAACTCATTTTAGATTCATTTTGAATCATTTTTGAAAACTTGTTACACATGGTGTTTTTGGATTATCTAAAAACAACCTCATCATAATAGATTTGTATTAATAAAAAAATTGTAACATTTGATCTACTATTCCTTTTAGAAAACCATTAAAAATGAGATGATAATATCATACCAAGATCCAAGAGTATTTTTAAACAGTGTAATTTTTTTTATTTTAGTACATGAGCTGGAAAATGAGGATTTTGAAATATATGGGGTTGTTTAAAAAAACTCAATTATTTAACCATTTCAAAAGAGTATTTTGACATCCATTTGAAAATATTTTAATTCCACGTGAGTTGTATAAGAAGTTAATATTATGATAGCTTCGAGTATTTCTACTAGTGAAAATTTTTCCTCATAGTCAATTCCTTCCTCTAGACTATACCCCATGCAACTGGACATACATTATTTAAAATTATAGTTCCCAACCCATTATGTTTATTCCTAAACACCAACTTAGTTCCAATGATCAGGAGGTCCTTAGATCATTCCACTGGTTCCCAAAATTATATCATCTTAAACTAACTTAATTATTCTTTCATTTACTTTATCCACAATTATTCAACTATTTCTTTAGTAGTGTTATTAGGTTCATGTTGTGACAAGAATGGTTGATGTTAAGATTGATTTATATGATAATATCTTGTATGATTTCTGGTATCATGATCTACAATTATGGAAAATAATGGATGAAATTTATGAGTCATAATAGTTCCTATAAAAAAAGTATTCAATACTTCATTTTCTTCTATAGGTTGGTGTTTAAACTCTTTGATATTGGGTTATTTTTATATAATTATCAAAGAGAAATAACTTGGTTTTCCATTGATATTTAGATTAGAAATGTGATCCAAAAGGTTTTCTAAATGAAATTTTGGTTTATGTGGATATGTTTCATCAAATTTTACATGTACAAATTCATTCATAAGTTTGATTGTTTTATCGAATACCTTGTATGATTTTTTGGTTGTTGAATAACCAATGAATATCCCCTCATTACTTTTGGATGATAATTTCTCCAAATTAACATTTTTATTAAGTATAAAGACCAAACTATAATGTAATTATGTTTATGTTTTTTCTTGTTTCATAACTTATATGTGGTATTATTTATATGAGTTACAATGATAACTCTATTAGTGATATATGAAGATATATTCCTAGATTATACCAAAAAGTAAATTGTAAAATCATAAACATTGAGCATGGTCTGAACATATATATTTTAAGAGTTATGTTTCCTATTTCTATTACACCGTTCTGTTATAGGGTCCTTGGAGAATGAATTATTCAATTGTAGCTATGTTTTGAGCATACAAATTCAAATTCATAAATTTCAAACTCATGAACATGTTCATTTATTTGGATGTTAACATAATTTCTGCTAAGGCTTTTTATAGATATTTCATATTTAGAAAAATAAGAATGATATTGAATATTGGGTGCTAAAAAAATAACCAAGTGTTTCTAGAAAATTAATCTTTCAGTACATAACTATAGTGTTACCCTTTTAATATAGAATATCAAGAGGGTCATAACAAGTCCATGTAAACAAAAAACAAATAGAAACTAATTTATTTTTGGAATAATAATTTTTTAAAGAATTATTATTAAATTTTACAAGATAACCATCCTAAAATAATTTTTAAATTCTAAGAAGATTGTATTTTAATCCCTCAATAAATAAAACTTTTTTAATGAAAATAATACAGGAAATACTTATTTGACACGGTCTAATTTTTTTTAGAGCATCCCCCAAAAGTGACATGTCCAACATATAATTTGATATGGTTTATGAATATTGATTATTCCCTAGTTATATGTTCAAAACATACATTGGAAAAATATCATGCATTCTTACTAGTAATCTTTAAGCATGATTCCTATGGTAAAAATAAACATGAGATGATTTTGGTTGACATAATTTCTTGGGTTGAGAAATGGTATTGATAGGAGCCTTATGAATTTTTTACTAGTTTTGTATGATTGTTTTTAAACATTTATAATTAATAACCTTATTAGGTTCATATAAATAATATTTATTTACAAAGTTAGGAGAAATTGAAGAAGGATTGTTTTTATAAATTTTTCTTATTTCCAGGTTTGCAACCAATACGAGTGGTATACTAGGGTGTGGTTTGTTTTACATGAATCCTATTAATGGTTTATCTAATATTATGTATTCTTTATAGATCCTTATTAGGTCTTTTATTGGTCATTTTTAGTTCATTGTTTTCATTTTTTAACTAATTATTTTTTCCTTTCCTATAAAAAAATATGAAATAAAAATTAGGATGAAAAGTGTGTTGTTTTATTAAATTATTATATTTATCCTTCAACTCATTGAATATTTATTACATAATATTATTTTAAGAAAAAAGGATTCACTTCCCATGTATTAATTATTATTTTAATTATTATAAAGACTTTAAATATTATTAGGAGATGAAATAATAATATATAGTACCACAAATGTTTTTGTCATGAAACTAATGTTTCTTATATCATCTTTTTCTTCTTTACTTGAGCCAGAGTCACTTGAGCTATCCTCTGAGACACTCTAGGTGGATTAAATATTCTTTATATACTTTTCGTCTTTGTCCTCATGTTTTTTCATGTATTTTATATTTGAAAAATGGTCTTTCGTAAGTCCTTATCTTTTATATTCACAACTATTATCTCACTAGTGGAATCATAATTTTTCCACTATTTTGATAAATTTCTTCTATTTTTATAATTAGTATATTATAAAAAAATAACATGATAACAAAATCAATTTTTTTTTAATAAATTACAAGCATTTTCTGGTGGAAAAATAAAATTTTTCAATACTTGTGTTTTTATGGATTTATGAAAGGGTAAAAGACCCATTAATTCATTAGAATATTATATAGAATATTTCTAGAGTTAGGAACTAAGTTATTATGGAATTATGAGACCATTAGAAATTCAGTATTATTTTGATAGAAATATTAAATATATTAGATTACGCATGCAGAGTTTTTCCAAAAAACAAAATATCTATATAAAGATGTCTAGTATGATAAATATGAGAGCAAATTAAGGTCGATAATTTGTATTTTATCCTAATCACGACATAAAATTTGTGTACATCATCTGTTTGGTCAAATCACACTTAAAGATAATTTGTATAATTTTTATTTATTTTTGAAAATAATGTAATATATCCCAAATGATTTTTTAGATGATAAATCTATAATATCCATTAAATATGAAATGTGGTTTTTATACTAGGAGTGAGAAAACTATTATGTGTGTTAGTAATTTTTTTATATCGCATGTAAGGTTAATTTTTTTAACCTTTTTCCATTTTAATAAATTTATTTAAAATGCTAGAATATATTTTTGTGAAGAATTTTATCAAATTATTTTCATTTGATTGAACTAATAAAACTTATCTACATTCGAATATATTTTGGGAAGTTAAATATAATAATAATAATAATAATAATTGAATTATTATTGTTATTTTTTTCCAAGAAAAATAATTAAATTACATGTTTAGTTTATATTTTTGTTTAAGTATGGTTGATAAAATGCATTTATTATCATTAGGTCTTAATGGATGTTAATGGTGGGAATGATGTGAAATATTTAATAACAATAAAAAAAATATTTTTGTTATTATTATTATTATTAATCTGGGAAAATAATATTTGTGTATATATATAATGCATATACATATGGAATAAATATATATGTATATATATACATGTGATGGTGTTTATACATATATACAAATGTGTCTATATATATTAAATGCATATTCTAGTTAAATACATATGTAAATATTTATACATGTGTGGAAGTTTATATATATATATATATATTGTTATATATATATGTATATATTTGGTATAAATATATATGTATGAGTGTGTGTGCGGGTGTAAATATATTAATATATATGTATATATATATATATGCGAGTGTATAAATATGAGTGTGTGTGTGTATAGATAAATTATAGAATATATATTTGAAAAAATAATAAATTTATTTAAGAGGAATAAAATAAAATAAAATAAAAATGTAAAGGGTCAATACAAAGGGAAAAAGGAGGGCCCTTTAGATGAGTTTTTTAAGAGGGAAGAACTATTTATGAATTGAATGTAAAATAAATGGAATGGTTTTAAAAAAATTATAAAAAGGATATAGCTGTGTGGGGGAGTTTTACTGTTGAAGTGGCGAATTTCTCCCTATTCATTCTCCCGCCACTCTCTCTATTTTACCCCTCTCTCATGTATTATATTTTTTAATTTATTTAATTTTTTTAATTATACTTCTCTCTTTAATATATCTTGCGATATTGATCGGATTGATAAGCCAAAAATAAGGAAGAATAAAAAGATTGAATATTTAACGCATATTATTTTTATCATCATTGGTGGTACGTCAGTCATTGGATTTTGTTTTCAAAGGTATAAACGTAGTTTTCAAAGAACGTTCAAGAAAACAGAGTGCCATAAAGTGTTATTAATGAGTCATATGTGTATCATCGGTGCTTGTGTTTATTATTGTGGTATTTGTTGTATGTGTGTATTAATTTCCACAAGTGTTCTTCTTGTTAAATAAAACACCATATCTGAGTATCCATTGAAAAAAATTCACTAAAAATTTTATTTCAATTAATGTACTACTAATTATTTCAAAATATTTTGTTAAAGATTTGAAGATACTCTAATACTTAAGTTAAACAATTTAGGTTGTCTTCACTTTGGCATGATTACTTTGGATCACAGTTTACATGAATGGTTGGTTGGAATAATGACTAAGAATGACCACTAGGCACAAGATATGTTAATATCTTCAAGACATGGTTACTTCTATTCCTTAATGTGGTAGGCACTCTTCTTCTCAGGATTGGTAGTTTATTATCCCAGTAGAACTTTTCTTCGTGAGGTACGTATTCTCCTTCACGAATTCACTTAACTTATTTTTTCAGTTACATGATTTCATCTCATGGTAACGTAATATTTTTAATATGGTAGAATCATATCTTCATGTGGTCATTATAATATCACATCTATCTAATACAACAATTTGAAAAAATTTACTTATATTTGTACAGTAACTAGGTTTATTCATTTAGTAGGTCGTTTCCTTCTTATTGTCGCTTGAACTTCAACAAAAAGTAGGATCAATATACATGCGGTCACTTAGACTTAAATTCATGGTTATTATAATAATAATACATAATTGGTTCATGGTATATATTAGGTTCATGTGGGCATCACTACACAGTCACTTGACTATCAAATTTAGTAGGTTGTTTTCCCACAATAGGTTGAAATTGCCAATTCTAGACTTATAATATTACACATTGAGATTCTAAAAGAAGAAAATTATGTTTGATAGTGTATTAAACATGAAACACTAATCATTAATGATCCGAAAAATATATTTCTTTAAATTTAATCCTTCCAATAGCTTGTATTACATGTAATCTTGAGTATAAATGAACCATAATATAGTATATCGTTATAATATAGCCATAAAATTGTTAGATAAGAATAATACTAAAAAAATATGAAAAAAATATGTTTTATACATTTTTAGATAAATTCACTGGTTTTCAATTTAGTAGAAACAAAAATAAACATTAGTTTAAAGGAAAAAATCTTTTTATAAACAAATTATATTTTCTAAAATCAATTGTACTCTATTTCACAAAATTATTTCAAATTATTTTTTACAACTTTTAGAAATTTTATTTTAAAAAATTAACATAATTTTCAAAGTCATCATATAAAAATTTTCTTAGAGTGATTTTTTTATAATTTTTCAGAAATATTTTTTTTCGATGAATAGTGAAAAGTTCTTGGTATTATTAAAAACTACATTTTCATTTAAATAGTTTAAAAAATTTATTTATTTTAAAATTGTTTTAAAAGTAAATTTATATATATTATATTATAATTAACATAATTTAGTTCAATGGAATAAATTATATGTTTAATTCTAGTAGAATATATTTTTATACAAATAAAAGCCTTCCCCTTCGAAAACCATTTTTCCCTTGCGCCTTTGGGATTTATTGTAAATTAAATTCTAAATTTTTTTTTAATTATATATGAAAAAATATTCCTTATTTGGATTCATAATAATTTATGTTATATAATATTTTTACTTTATTTTTTTTCATAATTAATAGTAAATATAGTAAAAATTTGATATCATAGTTAAGTTTAAAACAAGTTTACTATGGAATTAAACTAAGAATATTATGGTTTAAATGACATTACAACTAATATAATTTTTGTTTAATGTCTATATATAGTATTTATATTATCAAAACTTATATAATGATACATTTCAACCCTTTTATCACGTCTAAAATGTAGGTACCCCTATTTTTGTTCTTCAAAAATTAGAAGTGTACCATATACTCCCCTTATAAAATTTCACCCATAACCTATCCTTCTCACACTCCCAAAGCCTTTTAGTTAATAAAATACATATTAAATAATCTTCCTTATATACCTCCCAAAATCATATGGGCCAATATATGTTCATAAAACTAATATGGGAATGATTTACGACGAAACATAGAGAGGTTATTTGAAGAATACGAAAAGTTATTAACCACACATTTTCATTTTACTTATACAACCAAATAGTTAAAATATTATATAAAAGAGATAAAATAATAAAATAATTATCAATTATATAATTATATTTTATTCTATTAATCTAATTGCCTATATCCATCACCAATTCTATCAAATGAGAAAGAAAACTATCTATCATGCATACAACAGTCTACTTTCTCACAATCGGATTTAGTTATTTTTCAATCACTACCTCTCATGGATGGATATAATGATGTATTTAACTTATATATGATATTTCTAAAATTAATATACCTTTTCAATTATAACATCACATATAACTTCTAATATTCCAGACTGTTGGAAAACAATAATGTCACTTGTTTGTATGTGTGGACTACCTCCTCCACGAAGTGATTGGAAATTTTTTTCATTTTATTTTGAAATGGATGGTAATAAAGATATATTTAATGAATATAATTTATATAATTTATATAATAATTATTTTTAATAGTGAGATATTATTTAACTTCCTTATGTTCCTTATATTAGAAAAATAGGTATAGAAATCTTAAGATTGTACGACCTATTGTTTCTATGAATGGTGTAACTCATTTACCTATTTATAACATTTATTTTAATGGGCCGGACCTCTACGACCCATTTTACTTTGTCAAAAAGAAGGTCAAGAAGAGTTTTATAGGGTAAAATGGAATTTTCCACACTTTCCAGAATTTTTTGAAACTACATGCTGTGTAGTTTGGGTACACGCCGTGTACTCCCTTTCCGGGTACACCCCGTGTTGCAAACATTGCACTTACTGTGTGGAGTAAGGGGTTCACGCCGTGTGTCCAGTTCTACATGCCGTGTAGTCCTTCCCTGTGTACGCGTTACTAGTCAATGGTTGTGTACCATGTTGGAGCCGTGTCCTTGTCGTGTGCAATAAATGAGTACATGCCGTGTGTCTAAAATACATACCGTGTAGTCCTTCCCCGGATATGCGTTACCCTCAAACCATGTGTTGACCAGTCAACGGCCACAGAACCATGTTGGAGGCTGTGTGGAGACCGTGTGAAAACGGCCGAGTACACGCTGTGTTCCATAAGTACACACCGTGTAATTTAAATAATGTATAATCCAACTCGTATATATTTTTGATAATTTCAAAAATATGACATTTTTTATAAATTGGATTTCTATCTTTGGAAACAAAAATGTGAATTGATTCATCCAAAATCATAACAACACTATTTTGTATCATACTTAAATCATCATATTTCTTTGTATAGAATTTATAACCATTTATTACAAAATAGTGTAGTATATAAAATTTGTGATTAGTCCCCTGGCTAGAAATTGATGTCATTGTAGAATTGAATTCATATTTTTATATAACACCTTATAAATTTGGTCTCAAAGCCAGCATATAAACAATTTATATGTGTGGTTGATATACATCGTTCTATTATTGATTGAATAAAATATCTAATAATTTATTTATGGGATTTAATTTTTGGATCAACAACTTCACTATTATATAAAATGTATAGGCATTCTTTCTCCCAGTCTATCAAGGTAATTTTAACAACATCTCATCCAAAAATACCTTCACCCATAAAGTATTTTCTATGATGAGACTTTGGGAGACCAATGATGTCAACATCTGATAGGTAATAAGTAAAAAAATTCAATAACTTCTTCAACAATAAATCATTATACAATACAACCTTATGGTCGACTTTGATTCTTGACATACCCTTTAAAAATCTTTATATACCATTCAATGGGGTACATCTATTTGTAATGGATATGGCCACTTAGTTGAACCTATCTAACCAAGTGAACCATCTAGTGGACCATTATATCAATGAATTATAGTGGGAAGAACATATATAATTCATATAATATGACTATAACCTCCTTATTCATGATGGGAATCTACACTGGGTCTATAAATTTATTGCATACGGCTTTGAAAAGGCAATAGAGTCTGGTTAATATATGTTTTATAATTTGAGGCAAAATGAAATGGAATTCAATTGAAATTAAAAATTACATCAAAACATGGCATTCATATGGTTTTAGTACTTCTAAATTCAAATTAGTCATCAATAGAAATTTCTTGATATTTGATGAATACCTCTATGTAATTTTTACACTATTATGTAAAAGAAAACATTTAAATTTTTCCTACGTTGATAGATTGTAATAAACTAGAGGAAGAAAATTATACATTTTACCCTTCACAAATGACAACTCTTCCCTTATCCTGGTTTCAATCAAGTCAAACCTCACCTTGATTCCATATTTCATTTTTCCGAGTACATTTAGTAATGTGAAAATAACATTATCAAATACATTTTTTTCTATATGAATTAAATCAATAAAATGTATGACATAAAAAAATTCCAGTAAGTTAATTCAATGAAAATTTATCTCTTCTTCCAAGATGATTTTTTAAGGTTTTTAATTTTTTTTAACAAAAATAGTGTAAAAATCTTTGACTTTGTTGTATAGTTGATCAACCATTAGTGTTGATGGTGTTGAACCTTGTTCGATATTCCCATTGAATGTTGTCATCTAGGATCTGTATTTATGGTTTTGAGGTAAATAATTTTTATGTACTAAAATTCTTTTACGAATAATTTTTATAATGAATTGAGTATGTGGGTTTTTCTAAAATGGGGAATCCCAACATTCCTTTACTGCTATAGCCTGATAAAAATCTTTAAGTAGGGAAGTAATTTATCATCCCATCAAACATGGACCTCAATATGAATTCTTCACTTATATGAGCACCATATATTATAACACCTATTTCCCACATCAATTTTAGACATTCAATTAATGGGTCCAAATAGACATCAATGTCGTTATTAGGTTTATTTGGTCTAGATATAAGTAGAGAAATCATTGTGTATGTGCCCTTCATGCATAACCATGGCAGAAGGATAGAATTTACGAACATGATGGGCCATATATGGTGAGTACTACTCTATACAAAAAATGATTTATTCTATCTATAAGAAACACTAGACATAATTTTATTATCTAATTTAAAAATTTAGGATACTCGAAATCAATTTTCTTCCACTAAGGAGAATCAACTGGATATAATAGGTTCAAATATTTATTTCTTTTATTTTCATTCCATGTCAACTGTCTTGTGATTTTGTGACATTCATATAATCTTCTAAACTGTGTAAAGAAAGGAATGTACCAAACATATTTCAAAGGAATTGATTTATTTTTCTTGTATCAATATACACTACACTTTTGACATTTTATGACTTATTCATGGACCATTCAAAACAATATGAAATCATTTATAAAAGCATGTATTTTTTAGAGATAATGAACATTGACTATAACATTCATTTAGTGTCATATTTTTGGCATGGTAGTTCATTTATTTCTAGTATAATATCATTTAGGAGACCATGTAGTTCTGTAAAGATAATGTCACTCTATCCACTACTCACTTTAAAATTAAAAAACTTCAATATAACTAAAAATGTTGTGTATTTATTACAACTAATATAAAATGGTCTCCTGGAACTAATATTTAAATCCTAAAAAACATTGGATAATCACAAAGGTCATCTTCAATTTCTATTTTAATTTCTTCTATGGGATCTCAATCATTATTTATAATGATATTCATATCAAATGATCCATAAACTACAGTATCATCCAAATTGGTGTCCAAATTCAATTTTCCCCATGTTTAGAAAAACATTTATAACTTTGGTATATTTTGTGACAAATAAAATGTTCGTCAGACTCTTTTTGACTAATATTTCTAGAATAAAAACAACATAAATACGGATAGAGGATTTTAGAATGGTCATATACATGCTCTCTTACAAACATGAGGAACTATATAACTCCATTTTCATGTACTTTTGTCAAATGATTAATTTGAATCCATTTTGAACTCATATATATCATATTTGGGTCATGAATGATTAATATTTTACAATAAATAAATAAATAAAAGTAAGACATTCATTATCAATGATGAATGTTATAGACAATTCTTGTTAAGAAAACTCAAAATTTGACAATTTCAAATAATTTTAGTATGTTAAAGAAAATGGGTAACTGAATTTTTAATGTCTCTGAATTTCGGTATTTTTTTTTAATTTTATGGAATTATTTCAAGACCACGGAATTTGACTGTGTGCAATTTCGAGGCCCGGAGTGACCAGAATGAACCTTCAAAGTTTTGTTAAGATTTATTTATCCCGTGTAAGAAGATTTACTAAAAATGATGAATAAATCTTAAATGGTATCCTAAATCAGAAATCTGAGGGCATCGTTACACTCAGGATGGCAGGTTTACATTAAGAGTGACTTAAGTTTAGTCAGCGCAGACCTCCTGTGAGAAAACCTGAAGTTGGCATAACTATAAATTATATAATTAAATAATGTTATTTTATTTTTTAAATTCTTATAACTCAATAATGGAAACTCAGACTAAAAATCTGAGGCCACCGCTAAACTCGTGAGGTCAATCATTCTTTAGTAAGATACTAACATTGGCCAGTGTGGGCCACTAGTGAAAGTTTATTTTTGGCCGTAAATAATATAATTAAGTGAAAATTATTTTATTGTAAAATAAAAAACTTTTAAACAATAACTACGATTAGAAATATGAGAGTACCATTGGTTCATTGGTGTGTGTTTCACTTAGGCAGAGCCTAACCACGATAGGCGTGGGTCGAGGGTGACTCATAATAATTTTCTGAACTTTTTTTCGTAACATTTAGTAAACGCGCGAGCGACATTTTCTAACTTTTCAACCACTACTCGAATTTAAAATCTAGGGAAACGTTGAATCCATTGTGCTGGAATTCGCTTAAGGGTGGCTTTACATTGACCACAGTAGGTTGGGTAAGTTTTTTTTGGTTTTGGGACTTTTTAAGGAAAGAAAATTACATTATTTAATTTTTGTCACTATCTTATCCTCCAACGGACAAACTGTGGTCATACCAACAATGTGTCAAGCCATTAAATGTCTTGACCCATCAATCCATGTAACCAATTTTTTGGAGAAATTGTCAAGGTTCCTAATAAATGTACTCACATTAATTTCTGACACTGTTAGACACTCCTCCTTTCCAATTTATATAGAGCTTGTGGAGAGGTGTGGGTACAGCTTCTCCAAACAACGAAGTGCTGAAGGAGTGCTGTGACATCAAGCCCTTGGAAGACGGAGCTGCTTCTGGAAAGTGGTGGCGATCGACACTAAAACCCCCAGTGGGGATCGACGATCAAGCTACGTCATTGGAGGATATTGAGAGAACGTTGAACACCGACCCACTTCCTAAACTGTAGAAGTTTCTCTATCGTTCACGAGGTAGGGTTATATATATGTTTGAAATTTTGTTTTTTATTGATTCTTCATATCATAAATTTATGACGACGATGGCCTAACGAACATGGCCATCGTCCCGAACATAAACCATTCTCTGTTTTCTTTTTAATCTCTGTGCGTTCTTAATCTCTGTGTACAGCGGCGCACCGTCGCGCCAATGGGAGGAGAATCATCCGGCCACGGCATGCCGAGAGGCCCCGCCGAATGGTCCCTCATGCCAGCATAGTGATCGAACGACCATTGGGCCATTCAGAATACTGGGGGGGGGGGGGGGGCGCCTCCCCTGAGATGTGGTTAGGGCGGACCCCGCCACATGGAGGAACACCCAACCGCGGGCACTGCCACCGGGCCACACCACGGTCTGCCTCAGCGGGCCACGCCGTAGCTGGCCGCACTAGTAGGCCGGACCAGTATTGCGAAGGACCAGGCCATCCGGGCCGGACTCAAATCAGATCTGGTCAACCCAAACCAGTTCGGGTCGGACCAGAGTCAGGCCCATTTGGGCCCAATTACGTCTTTGTGGCCATAACTTATAAACCGAGCGTCCATTTGACAAACTATCTGCAGCAACAGAATCCTTGGATTGAGACGATCCTATTGGTATAATCTACTTGAGTTTTGGATAAAGTTGGATTACGACCTGGTTGGATCAAATCCCTAAACCAACTGGGCCCTCGGAGTAGAAGCACTAATAACATATAGACCGGGTGTCTTATTGATGCGTCGTCTGTTGCGTTGGGTCCCTTATGACATGAAACACTTTTGAGATACTACTTTATGGATCTTTAGGGCAGTTGAGGTATGAATGGTGGATTGGGGAGAGGTTATCTCAAGCTCCCTACGTAGGAAACCCTGTGACTGGATGAGACTTGATGACAACTGACCATTTCGACTTGGAGTTACTTGATAGACCCAGTTGGGAGCACCTCTGTGTGACGCGGAAGACCCATGATAGAGAGTGTCTCTATCTGATGCAGCAGACTCACAGTACTCGACAAGAGGAGTACCTTAGCATGCCACGAAGGGGGATCACCTCTATGTGACGTGGTAGACCCATGGTGGGGAGCGCCTCTGTGTGATGCGGTAGACCCATGGTACTCGATAGGAGAGTACCTCGGCATTCAACGTGGCGGGAGTGACTCTGTGTGATGTAGAAGATCCATGGTGGGGAGCGCCTCTGTGTGATGTGGGAGACCCACGATACTCGATAGGAGGAGTACCTTAGTAGTCTAAGGTTAATGGGAAGTGCCTCTATGTGATCTGGATGACCCACTATACTCGTTAGAGGAGGATTTATCTAGTAGCCAAGGCGTTCGAAGTTGTCACTGGGAATATTACTTTTTATTAACTCGAGAGAATCTTGTGGATGGATATAAACATTCATAGAGATCTTGTGTGGGTGAGAACATAATGATCCTATGTGGGTTAGATCCTATGTGGGTCAGTGCTCAATGATCCTGTGTGTGTCAGCAAATACCGATCCTATGTGGGTCAGATCTTGTGTGGGTCAGCGCTCAGTGATCCTGTGTGGGTCAACGTATACTGATCCTCTGTTGGTCAGACCACGTGTGGGTCATTACGGGGGATTGTACCTATTGATCTGGCGTGTGTCAGACTCCATATAATCAGCTTTAGTGCATCTTAACAGAATAATATGATCCATCTCCATGAATGATCTTTTACAGTTCTATAATTAACATACAACTGTGTGAGATGAGTCTTATACATTCATGGTGTACCTGTTTGGTACTATATCTTCAAGGTGTTACATGTGTGGTACTCTTATCTTTGTTGTGTTACCTCTGTGGTACTTCTACCATCGTAGTGTTACCTATGTGTTATACTTCCCTCACGTATTAGATGATTATATCTCGATAACATAGGTATATTTATGGGCATATACCTAAGTAGAGTTGATATCTTTTTTTTGTGGTTTCTCCATTTTGGAACTTTAGGAGACCTATAAGGTCTCGAGGTCCTTATTGAGTATCGTTATACTCACCGCTGCATGGGCTTCGCCCGCACATTGTTGAGTCTTTTGCAGATGTCGTACAACATTTATTATGGATGTGGGAGCCAGGATTGGATGGTACTCAGAGGCAAACCATTTGGTGTGACGCGATGTAGATACTACTGATTGTGATCTATACCTTCCCTTTAGGTATGATCCGAGGTGGGTAGTTTGGTGTGACACGACACAGGGACTACTGATCATGATATGTACTTACCCTTCAGGTAGGAATCGCGGGGATGACCTGGGATATTATTTTCACCTTTCAGTTGTTTTGTACATTTCAGTTGTTCTTGTACATTTCCAGTTGGCCTTGTATACCGGCCCCTTTATTTTTAGTACACTTTAACTACAACAGTTTACTTCACAGTTGCTTCTTGTTTTGTTCTTGGACCGTGTGTTTGAACATGATTAAAGTCAATTCCATATTGTATATGGGAAAATGCCTTTCAATGCTAGTCTCCAACCCATAGCCTATGGATGGCGGGATTGGGGTAGTCACGACCCAAGCCCCGGGGGACGCGTCGTGACAAATTGGTATCAGTAGAGTTCGGTTATACCAAAGAACTAGGACTCTGATACTTTCTGTGAAGAAATTGTGTTAAATTTTATGAGTGTGGTTTTCAGTTCGGGGTGTACAGTGTTGGTGGTGTGGCCGACGTTTCCATACACCAGGGCCCTAAATTCTGATTTTCGACTCAGCACATAAAAACACTGATTGTGTGTGTTTTTGAAAAGTTTTTCTTTTTATTTCCCTGTAGTTAGCTCACTAGGTATAACTTAATGATTGTCGTTAACCTGTTCATTATCATGATGTTGCCACATAGACAACCATCTAGGATTCTTGAGATAGTACACGATGATGGGCCACCGAGTGATGAGGCTTCGGTACAAGGTCCTCTTACTCTGTTGGCACCATTGGGTGGGGTACCAGTAGCACCATCACCTGTTGGGCAGAAGTTACCTCCTACTGCATTGGTGGACGGTGTACGCCGACTAAGCACATTGCACGAGTTCCAGTGACAAAATACTTTGAGGTTTCAAGGAGAGATAGATTCCCGGGCAGCTGAGGACAAGATGGAGGCTTTGGCTAGTGTTTTCCTCATATTTGAGACACCAGAAGATCAGATGGCGATCTTAGCTACTAGTTTTTATCAGTGCGTGACCATTAGGATGGTCCACATGGTGACACGACATCAGTACATGGACCGTTTCCTGAGATGGTACCTTCATGCAGTGTGCCAACTATATCACATCCTATTGTTCTGTAGTTACGACCGACAATATTGGTAGAGGAAACTTGTTGGCTTAGTGCTTTACACATGTTTCAGTATCAGAAACCCCTCAAGTTCTGAGGTGAGCCCGACTCACAGGCAGATAAAGACAAGC
This sequence comes from Viscum album, assembly GCA_963277665.1. Classification (NCBI taxonomy): domain Eukaryota; kingdom Viridiplantae; phylum Streptophyta; class Magnoliopsida; order Santalales; family Viscaceae; genus Viscum; species Viscum album. Next base: position 264,124,196 of record OY728148.1, on the reverse strand, counting down.
CTAAGGAGGTGGTTGAGAGTTCCCTGGTGCTTCTATAGCTTCGGAATGATGACATTTCGGTAGCTGAGTATTCATCAAGGCATACCGATCATTCCTGGTACTCGATGAATATGATTTGATCTGTGTTCTGGGATTAGAATTCTAACCGAGGTTTGTTTAAGGACATCAGAGCCAGTACTATTTCTTTATGCATTACTACCTCTGTTTGGGTGATAGAGAAAACCTTTGTGGTTGAATGTTCTTTTCTTAAGCAGTTACAACCAGTGAATGTTAGTAGTGGGAAAGCAAGAAAATGGTGCCAGTCTCCGAGACTTGGGCATGTATAATGTTTTGGGAAGAGGATGTGATAGAGACAGATGAATCTTTAGGGCTGTAGACGTGGAATCAGAGCTAGGAGATTAGAATGAGGGGGTGTGCATATCTACATGTTACAAACCACCACCCTATGTGGTCCCCACCATGCTTAGGGAGATGTATGATAGGGGAAGGTAGTAGCAACATGCAGTCAAGGAGTGCGACCCAAGGGCTCTAGGAATGATTTGAGGTATGTTCTGTGTCTACTAATAGCTGTTGTATCAATAGACACAAGTACCAATCATTACTTCCTTCTACGAATCTTGTCCAAGACCTAGAGTTTCCGGTTAAACCATTGACTTGACCCTCACATATGGAAGTACCTTTGGGAGGAGACTCGATAATCATACATATGCCGACGATGTGATCTGACCCTTGAGGTGAGAGTTTCGGTTGGAACATCTTGGTGGCAGCGTTGAGGCCTTACGACATTAGTTTGGGTATGGAGTGTGCATCCATAGTTCATACTCAGATTGACTATATTAGGAAAAAGGGTTTTGGTTAACCTAAACCATTGGAATTGGATTTTCCTTGGTCAGAAAAAAAGAAAACCTAGGACGCACAAGATAAACTCATGCAAAAAAGGTTCCAGCCGATCACTCTTGAGTCGTCCATCCCTACCCTCGTGGAAGTGGGAGTTTTGAGTTTTCAGTTCCCAACAGAATCGAAAAAGTGTGGGGGACATCCTTTAAAAATAGGTTTTCAGGTTTACCTCCCTAAATGGGGTGGGACTTCTACTTTGGATTGGTACTACCAGAGTTTTGGAACTAGACTTCTCCGAGGTAGCGGAACCATTTTCATCTTTGACGAAGAAGGGGGAAACATTCCTATGGATGGAGAAGTGTTAGAAGAGCTTTTAGAGGTTGATAAAATGATGATGTAAAGAGTTTCTCTAGGGATATGACTTTGAGATATTCTATACTCCTGGAAAGGGGAAAGTGGTAGTAGATGCACTCAGCAGGAGGTCTAGTCTGCAGTTGCTGAGTGAGGCAACAAACCAGCTATCCACATTGCAGATATCCTTTTTGGATAGATATAGAGTAACTTACCTCCATTCTATGACTATCACTTCCCGAATTCCTCAGCGAAATCAAGAGGCACATCTTGGGCATTGATTGTGATGCCCGACATGCTCAGATATCCTTAGGATGGTCTCATGAAGGATTTTCTAAAAGTGGGGAGAACTTCAACCTCTTCAGAGGTCACACCATGGTACCTGTGATGCTATGAGAGGAGATGTTGTGGGAGACCATGTCTTCTTGCGAGTCTCCCCTCAATGGGGACTATAGAAATTTGGCTTAAGTGGAAAGTTATCACTAAGGATTATCAGACCTTTTCTAATACTTCGGAGGATAAGTGAGGTGGCATACATCTTGGAACTTCCACCGTAGTTGGAGAAGGTGCATGATGTCTTCCACATATCCCAGCTGAGGAGATATGTGCCTGACCCACCTCACATCATTGACCATATCGAGCTGGACTTAGATGATGGGGTGAAGATTATGGAGGTTCTAGTACAGATTGAGGATCGACAAGAGCTGGTCCTTCATGGGTGGTCGATACCTCTGGTGTGCATTCACAGGCAGCACGGGCACCTCTAAGAGAGCACCTAGGAGTAGGAGGCTAAAATTTGTGCTCAGTACCCCCATTTGTTTCCTTAGTCTATGATTTGGATTTCAGGGACGTAATGCTCTAACCTGGGATAATATAATGACCCAGAATATTGGAATATTTTTTTAAGTTATATTGAATTATTTCGAGATCGTGAAATCTGATGGTACGTAATTACGAGGCCTGAAGTGCCCAGAATGAACCGTCAAAAATTTTCTACGATTTATTTAACTAGCTGAAGCAGTTTTATTAAAAAGGTGGAATAAATCATAAATGGTTGCACGAATCAGAAATACGAGGGCACCATTGCGCTCAAGATGATGGGTTGACCCTAGATGTGACTTATGTTTAGTCGGTGCGGACCTTGTGTGAGAAAACCCGAAATTGGCATAACCATAAATAAAATAATAAAATATTGTTATTTTATTTTTCAAATGCTTATAACTCATAAAAGGTAACTCGGATTAAAAATATCATACCACCACTAAACTCGTGAGGGTATGATTTCATTACGAACATACTAACATTTTCCGGTGCGGCCCACTAGTGAAAGATATTTTTTGGACGTAAATATAATAATTAAGTGAAAATTATTTTGTTGAAAAATCCATAACTTTTAAATGGTAACTAAGATTGAAAATCCAAGAGTACCATTGGGTATTTTGGGGTGTGTTTCACTTAGGTTGAGCCTAATGTCGACCAGAGAGGGTCGAGAGTGAATGTTAACAATTTTATGAACTTTTTTCGGTATGTTCAGTAAACGCGAGAGTGGCATTTTCTAACATTTGAACTGGTGCTCTGATTAAAAATCCAAGGGCACCGTTGAATCCACATCACCTGGATTCATTTAAGGGAGGATTTACTTTGACTAAAGTAGGTCACGTGAAAATGTTAGGTTTTGAGAATTTTTATGGAAAAAAATAAAATAATTTTATTATTTTATTTTTGTTTCTATTTTATCCTCCAACGGACAAACTATGGTGGGACCAACGATGTGTCAAGCCATTAAATGGCTTGACACATCAATCCAAGTAACTGATTCATTGGAGAACTTGGAAATATTCTTAATAAATATACTCCCATTAATTGTCGACACCGTTAGACACCCCCCTCTAATTTTTATACAGAGATTGAAGAGAGATGGCAGCACAGCTTCGCCAAGCAATTAAGTGTAGAAGGAGTTTAGTGACATCGATCACTTGGAATATGGATCCAGTTCCAGTGAGTGGTGGAAATCGACACCGAAACCCCGAATGAGGATCGACGATCAACCGACGCCATAGGTGGCTGTGCGGGATTGGCGAACACCGAACCACTTCCGCAACCACAGACGTTTCTCCATCATTCACGAGGTAGCAGTTTTATATATATGTTTGAATTTTTATTTTTATTAATTATTCATATCATAAATTCATGATGACGATGGCCAAAAAAATATGGCTATCATCCCACACATAAAATTTTCTCATTTTTCTCTTTATTCCCTGCGCATTTTCATGCATTCTCCACCACCAAATATTTATTGTTGCTAGAAACACAGAGTTTTGATGAGCGTAATATATGGACATGGAGCCCTCGACACAAGGATCACGAATATTCGATCGTTTTATTTTTTGGGCTTGGAAGTAAGCCACAATGGCTCGTGGAAGGAAGCGGCAGCCGAAACCTAGTCGACCATGAGGAAGGTGGGGTGGCGCACGTCCATGTCGCCGGTTGAGGAGGAGGCTGCGACCCGTCGGCCGTGGCGGAGCCGGGTGGCGGCCGACATCCGGCTGGCCGCATGGTGAAGCAGCAGCACACGTACAAACCTCTAGAGCAGGAGGCCCCGACAGAGGTTAGACGACAGCCAGAACCTGGCCCACCGAAGGTGGACAATGACGCGCACCCGCTTCACGAGGGGGAGAACCAGCTGGCCTTTCCGGCAGGCCGCGACAAACCGAGTGGTCCTGCGTGCTAGCAGGGCGATTGAACAACCATCAAGCCATTCAGAATACCGGGGGTGTGCCTCCCCCGGGTTGCGGCTAGGGAGGACCCCACCACACGGTATACCACCCGACTGTGGGCTATAGAATGGGTTTCCGAGGGTGAAACACCGTAGCGGGCCGGGCCAGGCCACCCCCTACACGGGCCGAACCAGACCACGACCCAACATGACTAGCCCACCAAGGCCCATTCCATTTGGTCCAGACCTGAATCAGGCCGGGTCGACCCCAACTAGTTCAAGTCGGGGCGGGTTGGTTTGTCCGGGTCAGAGAAGACCTGGGCCCATCTGGGCCTAGTTACGCCTTTGTGGCCATAACTTGTGAACCAAGCATCTGTTTGATGAACTATCTATGGCACCTGAATCCGTGGATCGAGATGGTATTATTGGTATACTCCTCTTGAGTTTTCGATAAAGTTGGAGTATGGACAGGTTGGATTGAATCCTGAATCTAACCGGGCCCTCAGAGCAGAAACACAAATAACTTACAGACCAGAAGTCTAATTGACACAACATTTGTTGTGTTGGGTCCATTATGACATGACAGACCTTTGGGATTCTTCTTCGTTGAACTTCAGGGCAGTTGACATAGGACCGATGGCTTGGGGAGTGGTTCTCCGAAATGCACTACATATGGAACCCTACGACTGGCTGAGACTTGACGTCTGCTGACAGTTTCGACTCGGAGTGACCCGACAGGCCCCATGGGGAGCACCTCTATGAGACGCAAAAGGAAAATGGTGGGGAGCGCCTATGTGTAATGCGGTAGACCCACTATACTCAACAAGAGGATTACATTAGTAGGCCATGAGAGGGGAGCGCCTCTGTGTGACGTGACCGACCCACAATGGGGAGCATCTCTGTGTGACACAATCGACCGACGATACTCGATGGGAAGAGTACCTCAGCAATCCAAGGTTAGTGCGAAGCACCACTGTGTGACATGTCAATCCCACTGTACTCATTATAGGAGGATTTCTCCAGTAATCGAGGTGTTTGATGTTGTGACTGGGAATGTAACAAGTTATTATCCCAAGAGAATCCAATAGCTGGCTATCAGCATTCATTGAAATCCTGTGTGGGTCAGTGCATACCGATCCCATGTGGGTTAGCGCGTACTGATCATATTTGGGTCAGATCCTGTGTGGGTCATTATGGGGGTTAGTACTTATCAATCCTTTGTGGGTCAGACTCCATATAATCTGCAGCAATTCCTCTTGACAGAATAAGATGATCCAGCTCCGCGACTGATCATCTTTACTTCTATACGTCATTTATACCCATGTGAGATGAGTCTGATACGTTCATGGTGTACCTGTGTGGTATTATATCTTCGAGGAGTTACCTGTGTGGTACTCTTACCTTTGTTGTGGTACCTGTGTGGTACTTCTACCATCAAGGTGCTACCTTTGTGGTATACTTCCCTCATGCATGAGGTGAGTATATCTCGATAACATAGGTTTATATATGGACATATACATAAGTATAGTTGATATATTTCTTTTTGGTTTTTCCATTATGAGACTTTAGGAGACATTGGGGTCTCGGGGTCCCTACTGAGTATCGTTATACTCACCATGCATGGGATTCTCCCGCACCTTGTTGTGTCTTGTGTAGATGATGTACATTACTTATCAAGGCTGAGGGAGGCGAGAATGGACGGTACTCAGAGGCGGACCATTTAGTGTGACATGGCTCAGAGACTACTGATCGTGAATTGAACCTACACTTCAGATAGGATTTGAGGTGGACCATTTGGTGTGACATGACGCAGGGTCTATAGATAATGACCTATACCCACCATTCAGGTAGGAATAGTGGGGACGACCTAAGAGATACTTTTTCACCTTTCAGCTATTTTGTACTTTTCTGTATTACTTTTACTTTTCCAGTTGGTCTTGTATACTGGCCCTTTTGCTTCCAGTACACGTTTACTATAGAAGTTTACATCAAAATTGCTTCTGGTTGTGTTCTTGAATCATGTGTTTGTACAGGTTTAAAGGTAATGCCTTCCCGTTTTATGGAATACACCTTTTAGTACTCGTCTCCAACCCCTAGCCTTTGGAAGGAGGGCTTGGGGTAGTCAAGACACGGGCCCTAGAGGACTAGTCATGACAGAATTTAAGAAAATAACTAATCCACTATGGAAGGTGGTATCCTATGAATTAATTCAAAGGAAAAAGTAATAGACAACCATCATCCTTATCCACTCATCTCCCTGACCTTTATTATTTCATTTTTTGGTTTGACAGAAATCATCAATCTCTTCTAGACATGAACCTATGTTTCATGAAATAATCTAATCTATTGTAATCCATTGGATGAATAATGCTTAGAGTGGTATAGGAAAATTAAAAGAGATTGGGATGAGTTTCAAGAAACAAATATCAATAATAACTATTTAGAAGATGAAGTTGATGTGGATGAAAATTGTCTATATAAGAGATGGGGGATCCGTCCCAAGAAACAAATTTGAATAATAACTATTGATTGAAACACATCATGTCTTTCTCAAATCCCCTAAAAAAATTAAAATATAATATTGGAAGATAAGGAGTAATAAGAAACATAAATATGATATAAAAGAATAATAAACTATCATTCAATCATCTGAAAGATATAAAAATGTATTGATAAAAAATTTTAAAAAATAAAGAGTTATTTCATATACATGGATAGTAATCAGATATTCCTCGGTGTGAATCCAAAACATGAAAACATAAAATGAGTAATACTTAAAAATAATTTATAATATATATAATTTAATAACTACCATTATATTTCTTGGAACAATTCTTGTAGAAACCTAAGAAATTATTACATTTAAAATTAATGGTATATCAAATATTTGTAAAAAATATAAAGACTCATGTGATGCCATACCCCCACACTGACCAATCCAAAGTATTTTAGGGATGTAATTCCATCATATCTACACATCTGAATGAATCTAGGGAGGTTATCTAATATGCATTGTCCCATGCTGGAGATTCTAGGGAGGTCCATAAAGAAGTTGACATAAATAAATAATAAAAATCAACAAGATATATCAAACAAAAGATAGAAAAACACACCAACCCTTGAAGCATCTATCATATACTCACTAGCCTCTACCAAGAATAAAATAATATAATCAGGTCACATTTTCAAAGTGTAATACCATTACTTCACTCAAAAATCTAAGTGGAATCAGAAAATTAACAGATCTATAAAACATCACTACCCATATAAAGTCTCTACTATACAAATATGAAAATAACTAGTCATTTTAATCCACTAGGAAGTAGTCACATTGGGTACCCAACTCCCATCATGGAAATTAATACATAAAAAAATTATATATATGTAAAAAATGGGATGGGAATTCTACCATATGGATAATTCCATTATTTATCCAAAAAAATAAGGCATGATTCATCCATAATTTCATGTAAATAAAAGTGTATCTCACAAATCCCCTTAATTTATTCATAGATGCAATTTAGAATGAAGGAGATTCTTTTATAGTCTCATAGAGAAGTTAGGACAAATCACTGTAAAGGTGTTTCACACTATAAAAATTACAAGCATCAAAATTGATGATCTCCACGCCTAAATAAAAAAAATGGATAACTCACCACAATCGTAGCTACAAAACAACCACAACCATAGATAGGACAATTGATGCTTTACACCTCAGGTTCCCCAAGAGAAAGTAGATAAAGACTTACATTCAAAAAAAAAGTAGAGAAATAATTATGTTCTTGACATTGATTCATTCAACCCATGAATAATTTGAGCCTTGAATTTGAACCTTGGATTAGTTTGAGCCATGATTCAATATTTGATTCAATATTCAATTAACCAATGAGGAGCACCAACCATGGGTGGATTCTATGGAAATCTATTGATATCGCAACGAGTTTGTAATTGGTTAGGGGGTTTTAAATAGATCGAGACACTTTTATCAGTGCTTCAAAAAAATTACTGATAAATATGTCTTTTATCATCAATTATGTAATAAGTAGTGATAAAATGACTATTTACTAGTGTAAATGTTTTAGTTCTGATATGGATATAAATTTATCAGTGATAAAAAATTGTAAATAAAATTTATCATTATCAACACTAATTTTTTTTCACTGATAAATAATCCTTTTATCAACACTTATTACTCAAGCATTGTTAATGGATTTATAATTATACTTATATATATATAAATATATATCTAATAAATATATATAAATATATATAGTAAATATATTATTTATTTAAATATATTTATTACAATTTTATAATTATTTAAATATGTAATTTTTTATTTATAGTTGTGTAATCATTTAAAAAAAATAATATTTGTATCATTATATATATTTATATAATATATATATATATAAATATAAATGTAGTAAATATATTTATTATATAAGTAAATTTGTTATAAATTTAATTATTTAAATATATAGAATAATTTATATATAATTATATAATAAATATAGTAAATATACCTTTATAAATATATCTATTAATAATTTTTTATGAAATTTTTTTCAACATTATTAATGAATATCTAATTTTATGTGCATGAATAATAAAAATGAGTGAAATTGAATAAATTAAAAATCAGTACACTTTAACAATATTGAAAAAATTGATAAGTTTATTGTGTGTGCATTGTATAAAAAAATGAATTAATTACATGTATGTGAAATCAATATAACACACATTTGACCTATATTCAGTTGGAAAATAAAACGACATCCAATCGTATGTCTATTACTCTATGAAATTAGTCAGTATTTTTAATTCAAACTAATTTTTCTTTATAAATAATTATTCAATAATTATATGACTTTTAATATAAGACAAATAAATATTTTGTAATATATAAATCATATTTATATACATTCATATATCTAAATATATTTAATATATAGTATTTATAAATATTATCAATAATTATTTAGTTAAAAAAATGTTTAATATTTTTCTGAATTTACTTAAATTTAAATTTTAATAATTTAATTTTTTCATATATCTATATAGTTCATAAATACTATTTATTAGTATAATAATTAATATTTATTATAATCAATTTATTTATTTTTATCAACAATTATTTAATTAATAAATTTTTTAATATTTTTCCTGTAAACATATTTATAATTTTTATGTACATAACTATTTAATTATTTCATTTTATTTAGTTATACCTTTATCATCACTAAAAAAGCGCTTATAAAGGATTCATTTATGATTGCTAAAAATATAGTGCAAATAAAGGCTACCACTTATCAGTGCTAAAAAAAAAGCACTGGTAAAGGCTACCCATTATCTACGATAAAAATAATGCGTTGATAAAGGGTCCCTTTATCAGTGCTAAGAAAATCACTGATAAAGAGTACATTTTATCAGTGATAAAAAATTTTGTGTTAAAAGGTTAAATTTATCATCGCTTTCTTTAGCACTGATAAATAGGCCATTTGAGAGTGTGTGTATTTCCTACTAGTATATCCCTTTCTAGATTCTACAAGTGGATGTGGCTCTGGCAGAGATGTACAAACCGGTAATGACTCTAAAAATGGAACATTGTTCTTTGACTTGATAATCACCCGGTGCATGATAATGTGCACTACTAAAAACTTTTTTTAACACTCCAAGGTGATATAATAGGGATATTTCATAGATTATTTATGAAATTTTTTTAATGATTTGAAATTGTAGTTATTACTTAATAAAATTCCAAAACATACCTAGTATATGATTATGAGAAATAATAAAAATAAATTCATCAATTTATGTGTAGTGTATCACTATTTTTGGTATTATACATTATGTTTAATAAGGGTACGGTCAAATATAGCTTATGAAATATTTTATAAATAGCTTATAGTGGAAGGAATGTAAACCATATTAATACATGTTATCCAGGTAGGTATTTCCCCCTTGAAAAAAACAATGAAGCTATAACTAGATCTAAAGCTGGAATTTATCAAATTATAACCATATTTGGGAAGCGGACACAAGTTATGAAAAATATCAATTTTTTTTGTAGAATCCTATTGATGAACCATGCAATGTAACAATGTTAGATGTCTTCACGCCTGAAAAATATCTTTCATTTAATGGTATGATAAATATAGTTGTATCTGATAAATGAATATGTTCCTTTGAAAAGATATTTCTTACAATGAGATATAATGAAAGGGAGAAGGTTTTCGGGGTAGATTATTATCTATTAGGAGACACAGATCAATTGTGGTGAATGATTAAAAATACTATTTATGAAGAATAAATATCAATGATGGAATGATAGGATTTTAAGCAAATTTTATTGGAAAATATTTTCCTCAAGAGTAATGAGATGATATAGAGAGACAATTATTTATGTAGATACAAAAGGAAGACGATATTGTGGATAAGTACGAAGCCATCTTTATTGTTTATCCGCACATTCTCTAAACTATATATTTAGTACAAAGAGAAATATTGACCATTTATTTTATGGATTTCATAAAATCATTCAAAGGTAACTAGTATCCCAAAATTTCTCATCATATGATTAAATATTGTCATTTTTTATCAAGATAAAGAAACAATTCTCCATGTCTTGTGCCTTCAAAGGGATGCAAGAGAAGTAGAGGATGATAGAGAAAACAAAATTGAGGGTAAGAAGTGAAAGAATGATTTTAACACATATTATAATTGTGGAAAGAAACACCCTAGTTGTTTCTTAAGGGTAAGTATAGTCTTCATCATGTGTGGATTGAAATACCCTCAGGTGCATTAATTCAAGGGTAAGAATGAACCCTCTAATTTTCAATGCATCAACTGTAAGTTGATAGGGTACAACAGAAATGAATTATATATGAATAAAGTAAATATGAATTAGAAGAATATAATGGAATAATCTCAAGAATATGCTATTAACAAAAGTAAATTGGATTGAATAAATAAATTTTTTTATTTCTATTTAAGAATTATTACATGGTAAGTTTATTTTTACCAATTTTATTTTGGTTTTAAGAGTCACAAAACAATTAAGAATTGTGTTAATTTTGGATGCATATGTGTAATCATTAAAACAGAAATAATATTGATGGACACCATTATGGGTTTAAGAGTTTAATGTAGATCATAAATTTAATAACTAAAATAGCATTTTCTAAGGATTTATATAATGAGGGTTTATCATGATTAGGGATATTTCTATATTTATTTATGAAAATATAACCTACTGGTTTTTTATATGATTTAGTCAAGACATTATTTAAGGAATAATGCATTTAAATTTTGTGGAAATTTGATTAGAGGTATGGATAACATTCAGAGTCAATATGATCATTTATGGTAATATAAAAATAGTTAAATAATATTATTTAATTTCATGTAATAAATAAATAAATAAGATGTATTGAAATCTCATTTGGTTAAAATATGATTTGATTCTGAATGTAATTTTTGAGGATTTAATTCTTCCTGATGGGAAAATTATAGGAATTATATAAATATTCTTTTAGAAAATGGATAACATGCATATCAGTTTGCGGCCCATTGAATCCAGAGGGTCATAGGGATTGAACGCACAACTGAAATCTCATAAGGGTGTAACACCAACCACTTTCCCACATGATTTAATAGTTAATATAAATTTTATTTTACATTAATTATACGATGAATTAATACTTTTGGAATGGATTAAGTTAAACTATTAGTGTTATTATTTAGGTGTAGAAATTAATGTATTATATTGGATAGCTCATGTTAACATTTTGGTTTTGTAAAATATTTAGAGATATATGGAATGATTTGTCAATATTTTAAAGATCTTATGATAAATTAAATGTTAATTTTAGTGATTTAGGAATAATAAAATTCATCTTTGATTTTCATTTCATGGAGTAATAAAGGATATGAGGATTGTTCAAATCACAACTATAGGATGAAATTTTAAGTATGTTTTTTGATGTTCTCTATCATAATAGTAAATGAATCCCTTAACTATAGGAAAAGGGTTTGGAAAAATATTATCCTCTGTCTTTAATATATAATGAATAAATGGTCATTTAACTCATCACATATTTATGATTTTTTGTCATTAAATTTCTATTGATAATTCACATTCTTACGATCAATGATCATTATCACTCTATATGATTATTTAAACTTTTATTCTATGTCCATATTTTTACATCCAACTAATGTTTTCATACATGGAGAACTATATCTATTTTATTATAGACCACATTAATACTTAATTTTATATCTTATCAAGAGGAAATTTTTGAAACCTTTTTACATTGATTATTTTCGTGAAAGGTATTTTCAAATGATTATCCTTGGATTATCGAGACCATGTTCTAATTGAAATGATGTAATTTATTGAAGGAGGGGAGAATGTAACACCCTAAAATTTTAAAATAATTAAATTATGTCAGTATAATATGAATTATGAAACAAAAATAATTAAAAATCCATGAAATATATACCTTTAAATTTAATCTCTTCGATATCTTGTGTTACACACAACCTTGAGTCTAAACGAACCGTAATATGGTATATCATTATAACCTACTTGCTAAATTGGTGGGTATTATTAGGACTAAATAAATTATTAGAATAATATTTTTGATACATTTATAAATAAATTCATTATTTACAAGTTTATTAGAAATAAAAATACAAATCATTTGAAAGAAAAATAATTTTTTTAGGAAAAACTGTATTTTTTCTTAAAGAGGATTTTCACATTTTCCACAGTTGTATAAAATTTAATTGTAAAAAATTTTAAAATATATATATTTTTAAAAAATTCACATTATGTTTGAAACAATCATGTAAAAATTATTTTATAATAATCTTTTAAATTCTCACAGAAGATTAACTATTTAAGAATATCGGTTTTTATTAAAAACTATCATTTTTTAAAGAATATAAAAGTATATTTTTTTAAAAAATTGGTTTCAAAGTTATATTGGTTAAATTATATTATAATTAATCTAATTCAGGTCATTATAATCAATTATTGGTTTAATTTTTAATATAAAATCATTTTATAATTTTGAAAACATTTTCATTGAATTTTTTTTTCATCATGTCTATGAGATTAATTTAAAATTATATTGTACCAATTTTGTTACAAAAAGTAGAAAAAATGGTTTCAATATTTTGAATAAATATAATAAATATTTATTCATAAGTTCAACTCAATGTTTTGACATAATGAAGAGTAAAGATAATAAATATTAGTTTACGTGGTTAAGGTTAAAACATGTTTTCTCAGGGGTTAAACCAAGAATATTAAGACCAAAAGGGCATAAAATTTTTTAATTATTATTTATTTTTCCTATTATTACCCTATACCATATATGGTTTGATAATTTTTCATTTGGGAGCCTTTTTCCATGTGAAAATAGTGGGGATCACTTTTCATTTTAAAAAAATTCCAAGTGTGTTATCTCCCCCACTTATAAAAGGACACCCACTGCCCCAACCTATTCACACTATCAATGTCCATTATTTGGACAATATCTATCAAAATACATTAATTAAATATCCTTGTATAAAATAAATTCATTTGTTTAACAAAAAATCCAATTTCTGAATGTTTTTTGTGTAAACCTAAAGAGGTTTTCAGAAGAATAGGTAAAGTTCATTACAATACTTTTACCTTTAACCTCTTCTTATAACTGATTAAAATATTTTTAAAATATTCCAAAATGATAAAAATATTATCCAATATATATGGAGATTTTACTATGTTAAAATAATAACCTATAACCATATCATCTTCTAAAAATGAGAAATTAAATTTTCGATTCGTGTATACGGTGGACTGCCCCCCTCTCAAACTGATGCAATTCCTTTTAAACCATTCCAATCATGGATGGATATAAGGATATATTTAACATGTTTATATGATATTTTGGAAAAAAATATAATTATTTTATTATAATATCACATATACATTTTTACCTTCCAATCTGTTGGTAAACAATAACATCACTCATGCGTACGTGTGGACTATCAACTCCACACTTCGATGTGAAATGATTTTCATTTTATTTTGAAATGTATAGTAATGAGGATATAATAAATGAATATTAGTGACATATATTATTAATGGTTCTTTAATGTTTAAATATTATTTAAATTTCTTACATCTTACTTATTGGAAAAATATAATCACCTCTTCATGTATACTTATGACCTTCCATCTTGATTAATTTTAAAACTCCTTTTCAAATATCTAAAATTTTGGGAATATTATAAATAATTATATAATAATTATATATGATATTCATTTGATGGTCAAAATTTTAGAGATTATGGAATCATGATCAAAGAAAAAGGACTAAAATTAATTAACTAAAACATACATGAAAAACAAAGAAATTATCACATGAAAGAGTGATTTTGATAGGGGTTATGTTAATAAAAATTTAGAGACCTTGTTTTTTACTTAAAAGTATTTGTAATATTTATATGTATATTTATAGAGATACGAACTAAGACAACATGTGGTTCTATGTCCCGATGTGCCTCAAATTAATTTTAGAATAATATTATATATAAGTTATATTATGCGTGCATTATACCTTAGAGAAAAAGGATAAATCCTAAATGGTATTCTAGAGTATAAATATGAGGTCTCTGTTGAGTTAGGAATATTTTTTTATCCTATGTGTGAACACAAATGGATCAGAACAGGGAGTTCATATCCCTCACCCATTGGTGACCTGTTCAGTGAGTTTAATTATTTTATTAAATCAATAATTTAAACCCATTTGACCTTTTCTCATCCCATAAATGGGTTGTCACAGAAAAATTTCAAGGGTTATCCTCATAATCCTAGAATTAGACCATGATACCCTTCTCCCTCCAACATTGGAAAGTCACATCATCCAATGAAAAAACTCTTGATTAGAGCAGATTAAGACCCAACAATCTTAACAAAATATCTTGATCAATAGAGAATGATTTATTCATAAAATAATGATCCATAATCATGATAGGAATCATAATTAGTGTTTTTATTCCATTTATTAAATATATATGCTAGATTGATTGTCATTATTCAGTCTATGTCCTTTTTTATCCTTTACATGGGCTAGAGTATTGAAATATTATTTAGTTTTTGTTATTTTCTAACCCTAGGTTACCTATTCATGATCAATTAGGGAAGAAATATTTGAATCATTAATTTGGACTTTCTTTTTGTTCGTTTTTTCCTAGTTTCCTTTATTGTTTATTATAAGTAGGTCCCTAGGGCCATGGTTCGACCGTGTCGGGAAGTACTGAGACTGATCAGATCCCCATAACTACGATGAATTAATGAAAGACATATGAATCGATGAAACATGTATATAAATGGGAATCATGTGAGGAATTTTTGTTCATTTTGGATATTTAAGATGAAATAATTAATGTTTGAATTCACTGGTTCATCCAGAACGGACGACAAATGCCCGCAGAAAAACAGAGGCCCTTTTCCTGTGAGCGATGACTGAGATCCGCATACCAGGTATAGATCCACAATTTTCTACCGGATATTAAAAGAGATTGAAGGTAGAATTTATAGACTCATTGAGGAAGTTCACATATAGAAATCATGAGATAAACCAGACTACACTCCATGTTCAAGGATGAACATACGACATGTACCACCTCAGTAGCTGTGACTAGAGTTTCAAAAAAGCCAAGATTAACATGACATGTATTCCTTTTTTAATGTTTACCGATTAACAAGTTAGACAACCTATGTTACAGATCACATTGGTGAGAAGCTGTGTCGAAGTACATAGATAGGTACACATCAGTGTACCTAAGTACACGATTATGCACCTAAATACAAAGTCGTGGTTAGGTCACACAGGTGGAACCTGTTATGAGGAAATACACAATGTATAGAGTACACAAACATGAGGTCTGGTACACAAACACAACATGTAGGACATGTGTCAGTCCTAATTATCATGGACATTCCATCTAGTCCACCTACATGGCATACATAGCTACATAGAAAGGGAGTGATGAACTGGATAGGGAGACGACCTGGCTGTGGAGTGGGACACATGCCCTATGGTTCCTCTCACACATCGTGTCTCCCTTGGTTCCTTTTTAGGGAACATGAATTGATCATATATGTTTTATTTTAAATTTGATTTTGGTCCGTGAGTATCATATCTTGAGTGTTTTTCGACATATAATATGATGTTCCCATGAAATATGTCTTCTAAGATACAATGTGAAATATTCCAGGAATCTCTTCTACATAAATGATGCTCCATGATGGTAGTGATCAAGAAATATCACAGGAGTATTCTTCCAAGTGAAACCACCCTATTCGATAGGGAGATGTTCCTCGATGACCTAGAGTGGAACCCCCTTCCACAATGGGTGCGGTTCTTCAACCACTAGAGTGTAACTCTCCATCATCATGGGCGTGTGTCCTATACTATTTCATTATGAGTGGAACCCCCCTAATGCACTAGAGTGTGGTTACTCTCTGACCTAGAGTGGAACCCCCTTATTTTACCAGGGCATTGGTCCTTGACCTATACAGTAGAACCCCCATCATATTGGCTATAAGTCCTCTAGCTTACCAAGTGGAATGCCCTTATCAACATTGGGAACATGTCCTTATGACACCAAAGTGGAACCTCCTATTGTCATGGGAGTGGGTCCTCTATGAATACTTTCTATGTGGAACCCCTTGATGTACTAGGGTGTGGGTCCTCTAGTTTGAGTTTGTTAGCCCTCGAATATGCAACACAGTGGAAAGGTGTGGCTTGGCATGGATGGTTACTTCTGGGAAGACATATAGGATTCTAGGAATCAATGTTAGAATTTTGGGACAACTGGATACTCTTATTCTTAAGGTGATCTGTGAGATTAATATCCCATCACTCAATAATTTGGAATTTTTTGATAGATCACACACACACACACACACACACACACACACTCTCTCTCTCTCTCTCTTCTATATCCACACCTTAGATTTAGTTATTATTCTTCCAGGATAGGTGAATACGTACTGGGTATTAAACATGATTTTTGTGTTCGTCTTTTCAAGGTTGGATGAGTCTACTGTCCTACTATATGTGGAGAATATTTGATGGGCAGTTCATTTACTCACCACTTTTATCTCCTTGTGTTAGACGATATTACTTTCACTATTGGTTGGGTTGATATTTTATCTTTGATTGTATATTGGATTTATTATCTTTCATCCTAATGTATATCTTACTCATCTCCTTCAGATTTTAGGGTGTCCTACTGAGTATGTTTATACTCAACCCTATATGGGCTTTTCTGGCATGTGTCACGTGTTATGCAGATGAGAGACATATTGACCGTAACTATAGAGGAGCTTAGGGATACTAGGATCTTGGACCACTTACAATGTATATATCATGTGATTTAGGAGATGAGATCACTTTCATCTATTTACATATCCAATCTTTTCTGGTTGGGGAATATTTCTAGTTGGGCATATAATTTTCCCCTTTACTTTTCGGTTTACACTACCATACTTTTGTAATCTCTAGAGGTTCATGCATTCTTAGCTTACTTCATATAAATGTTTTATATTTTATTCATTCCCTCTAAGATTCAATCTTCTATATGGATATGTTTTTGAATTTAGGTACTTATTAAATGACTTCCCTAAGCAAGTTAGGCCTTCTGTGCTATTTCCACTCCCTGACCTATGGACGTAGGATTGGGGGAGTTTCGGATCGAGCCGTGGCTCTGATCGGGTTGTGATGGATTGGTATCAGATAAACATCATTCCTTGGGGGGTTTTTTCATGTATCCCCTTAAGGGTATTTGGTTTGGTTTTGGGAAATAATGTTGAAGTTTCTCAAGTGAGGCTCTCAGACTGGGGAATCCGATGATAGTGCAACGACCAATGAATTTATTCATTGGGACCCTAACTACTAGTTTGTTGACTTGGAAGTCCAAGACATTTGATGTACAGACTAATGGAACAAAGATCATATAAGATTAAGTATTTTAATATACTTATTGAGTTATCTCTCCATTATTGTTATATATATATTCTCATCTAACCAAAATACTCCATGACAAAATTCTTGGTGCCTTCATGATAACAACCACCAAGGATTCCTAGTATGGTTCATGACAATGAATCGATGAGTGACGATGCCTCAGTTAATGGTCCATCCCATGACCCCCTTACTCTAGGTGGATAGGTAGCTACACCTCCACCAGTTGAGATGAAGATCATTATAATAGAGAAAGATGAGGAAACATGCATTTTAAGCATTCTTCATGAGTTCTATCACCAGAGACCAATATATTTCCATGGATAACTAGATCCTCAGTTAAAAGAGGATTGTCTACAGTCAATGATTTGTATATTTAGTCTTGTTCTGACCCCAAGAGATCATGTGGTTTCACTGGAAGTTATCCTATTCCATGGAGAAGTTTGGAATTGGTGGATCCTCATTGAGAAGATGTGCTATGTTTCGACACTCTCGGGGACCGACATCCATCAATTGTTCTGTGAGGAGTAATACACTTGTTTCTTGTGCTCCTTTTGTATTCAAGAGATTTTGGAGATACAGTAGGGAGGGGTGTTGGTGGATGAGAATTCATCGAGGTTTGTAGGCCTTACGCAATACTAACTTGACATGATACAGGTGGACTACTTATGAGAAAAATAGTTTTATAAGGGACTTTTCCCTAGATCCTTGATAGCTTGGTGCCGTTTCATATCCTCACAAATACTAGGGTGCTGGAGATGGCATTAGTGATAGAAAAATTTCTCTTATAGGGATGCCATACAACTCAATATAGTAGTGGGAACCACAGAGCTGAGTCATCATTGGTAGCTTGCAGACACAAGGTTACTAGATCTCATTGTAGGAGATCTCGCCATGATCAGGCACATACCCATGTTCAAAGGAAACATAGTGGACCGGGTCATCCCAGAGAGGGGTGGCTCTTTACTTGTGATGGGAAAGGTTATATGGAATGAGACCTCCTGACAAGACATGTCGAGAAATGTAGAAAAATAGCTGATGCACCACCATAAGAGAGGTAGCACTATGATAAGGGATCTCCCAGGTGAGGAAATGGTGGTCCCTAGGTAGGAAGAACTAGAAGAGGAGGAGTGGAGCTATGGGTTGTGGATGATGTTTTGATATCCTTCCACCACAATCCCCAGGTGACCCACCTCAATCCCAGGGAGCTGGCGGCCAAAGCCACAGATAATGCATGCTTTTGAGGTTCATGATCACACATCGCACAGGTTTATTAGAAGTATGATCTATGTGTTTTATACTTATGATTCAGTGTTTAGAGACACATGATCCAAACATTCATTTATATGTATACTCAAATTGCGAGAGCCAGAGATCCCAATTGAGGTGCTAGCGTAGGATGTTCATCTTGAGATTCCTATATGGAAAAAATGTTTTGTATCATTCATCTACCACTCATGTCAACTATCATTTGGTTGAAAGAGGTTCATGCGGGAATTTTTTTCATCAATGTAGAGAAATACGATGACATATTGGGTATGGATTAGTTGTCCATGGTCCGAGCCCAGATAGGCTATCACTGAAAAAAGGTAAGATACCTATTCACTGATGGCATGATATTATTCTTTTCTGGTGATAAGTATATCATTGCAGGGTAATTATTATTTTTCTATAAATAGGTTACATTCCATCACAAATTAGTTATCGAGTATATCCCTTAGTGTATAAGTGTATTAATGAATTTGAGTTTCTTTAGTTGCGAAGGTCTGGCTCAATAGGAAATCTATCCCCGAGGTTCATCGAGCTATTTGAGATCATGTAGAGGGTTAGAGATATTACTTAATACCACTCCCTACCCCCACAACTAGAGCGTGTATATGATGTCTTCCATGTGTAGCAACTGATAAATTATGTGCATGACCCGACACACTTTAATGATTGGGGAGAGATGGATATGGAAGACAGATCCAATTTTTTGGAGCACCTGATGGAGATCAAATACTGATGGGATCTGACCATATGTGTAAGGAGAAACGTTTTGGTTTTCATGTTATGGAATCATGAAAACATGAAAGATAATACATGGGAGTGATGTATCCAAGTGTAGGCTTAGTAAGCTATGTTGTTTATCTATTTTTTGAGGATTAAAATCATAGAGGGGGGATTAATGTAGAGATAAGTTTATTCCGTGTAAGGCATTCAAATATTTCTAATTATCTTTCCAAAGATAGGAGTTCAGATAGTTTGCGATTCTGTGGCCGGGTGTACCCATAGTTAATTTTATGACAATATTAAATATATTTTATATTTTTCTCACATGATTACTAAAAGAAAAAGAGATAACTATTAAATAGATGATGTGATAAAAAATATGAGGCCAAGTTGTAGTTTGGAAGGCATTGTTTAACCCTACAATGACCTAAAATGCGACTGCATGGGGAATTCAGATCTGTCTCCCATTAGCGATACATTTAATGAGTTTAATTAAATAATTATATTAATTAATTAAACCCATTTGACCTAATCCATCCCTATAAATGTATCATCATGGAAAAATTTCTAGGGTTATACTTATAATCTAAGAATTTTCCCATGACAGTATCCTCCCTCCTTTATTGGGAGGTCATCTCAAATGATGGAAAAACTATAGATCTTACCAGAGCACGATGTAATGAACAAAACAGCTAATCTCCATCACTGAAGGAAATGATCTTAAAAATGAATGGTCTATAATCAAGTTTGGATTATTTATTTATTATTTTAATTCCTTTTATTTAATAAATTAAGAGAATCTATCATAATTATTCAATCTATTCCCTTTTACAACCTTTGCATGTTCTAGATTATTTAAATATTATTTAGTTTCAGTTGTTTTCTAACCCTTGGTTCCCCATTTCTGATTTATTGTCGAATAACACCTAGAACCGATCATTTTACCTTTTTTATGGTGACTTTCCACCAATTTCTCTTCATTTTTTAGCCAGTATGACCACGGTGTCCCAATTTGAACATTCGGCATAGTTCTAAGCCCGATCAAACCCCCAAAACTGCAAAAAATCAAAAAAAGAGGCTTGAATCAATGAAATAAGAAAAGATATAAAAATATTGAGAGGCATGGGTGTTCATTTTAAGTATTTGAGATCGTGGAATTAGTGGTTTAAGGCATGATTATGTTTAGAATGAATGACGAATGGACTTAGATGAACAAATACCATTTTACTGTGTGAAATGGATGAGATCCGTGAACCATGTGTATATCTACCATTTTCTGCTCAAGCTAGGATAAAATTGAAGGTGAAATAGACAGAATCATGGCATATGTTCAGATATGGAAATTTTTTAAAAAAACATGACTACATTCCATATTCAAATATAAACACATGGGCATCCCCCCGTGAGAGGAAACATGCCATGTATAGAGTACATGTACATGAGGTTTGGTACATCGACATGTCCAGAAGGCCATAGATTGATCCTGGTATTCTTGGACATTTCGTGTAGTCCACTTACATGCTGTGTACTTCTACACAGACATGTGAACACATACTTTCTAAGGATGTGTCTAGTATGTGGAGTAAGACCACATGTTAGGTGGGTCTTCTCACATGTCATGTATCTCTTGGTTTAGATTTTGGAAACAACAAACATCTATTTATTCATTATTTTACATACATTGGAACCCCTTTATTTAACCAGGGTTTTGTCTCTTGACCTATAGAGTGGAACCCCCATCAACTTGGTCATGATTCCTCTTCCTTAGAGAGTAGAACCCCCATATCTCTATTGGGCATGGGTACTCAAGACACTAGAGTGTAATCCTACACCGAAATGGGTGCGGGACCTCTAAAAATAATATCAGAGTGGAACCACCATAGCTTACTTGGGTGTGGATCCTCTACATCATGTTTGTGTCCCCTCAACATTGCATTATAGTGATGAGGGGTGGATTAACTTGGATTATTACTTCTAGTAATATGTGTGAGATACTGGGAATTGTGTTGGACTTTTGGAACTATTGAATACTATTATTTTTAAGATAACCTGTGAGATGGATATCCCCTTATTATCACTTTTTGGATTCTTTTATTGAGCATATATACATATATAAAGATTTATTCTATATAAAAACATTGGATTAGGTTATTCTACTTCCAGGATAGGTGAAGACTTGTGAGGTAAGCCCCACACATTTTTGTGATTATCTTATCGTGGTTGGATGAGTCTACTCCCTTACAATAGGTGGAAAAAATCTGATAGGTAGTATATATACTCAATATATTTGGCTCCCTGCATTTGGAAGAATGTACTTTCACTCTTGGATGTGTTGATCTATTCTCTTTTATTTTATCTTGAATATACTATATTTCTTTCCTACTATATCTATTAATACCCCCCCTATATTTTTCAGGGTGTCCTACTAGGTATGTTTATACTCACACCTACATGGGAATTTCTAGCACGTGCTATGTATTATGTAGACAATGGATAGGTTGACCATGACTACAGAGAGTCTTAGTGGTACTAGGTGATTGGACCACGTACGGTGGTCAGAGCTTGGGATTCAAGAGTTAGGATCTCTTTTAGTTATTTAGTTTTATTGTTTTGTATGGTTGGGGCATATTTTAGGTTGGGCATATATTTTTCCAATTTACATTATTGTTTACAATTTTATACATTTATACTTTATAGAGGTTCATTCATACTTGGTTTAATATATAGAGGAGTTTCATATTTTATTCTTTCCATCACCACTTTTTCATCACGTTGGTTGTGTTTTTTTATAGGTACATAGGCAAAGGCCTCCCCGAGTAAGTTATTCCTTTGTTTCTTATCACTTCCCCCTAGACTAGGGAGGTGGGCTTGGTATAGTTTCAGATTGACCACCGGCTAAGGTCAGATCCTGAAAAAACAGGTTATAAATGAATTTTAGTTAATCATATATTTTATGAAATATTTGACTATTGTTTATTTATAAATCTATAATAAATATATATTTATTATATCATAATTACATACATTTATGTAGAAAATGAGACCTAGGTAAGTGTTTGTCATCTCACTTTTACATTCATGAGACATAAGTTATATTTACTAACTATTTCATTTGAGTGGTGTATAAACCGAATCAATGAAATGTTATATAGTTAATCCATTTATATAAACTTAATTTGGAGTTTCATTTTTGGTTATTTCCTTTATTGGGGTTAAGATTCAAAAGTAACTAAAGTGGAATGGGTTTATTTCTTAATCTCATAATTATTAGGGATTGTTAATGTTTATGAATAACTTGGTGGAATTATTTGATATTTATATATCAAACCCAATAAATTTTCTTCTCCTTTTGTTATTCATGAAAATTTAATGTAGTAGTACCATTTTAATATATTTTTTACTTAAAATGGTTGATATTTTTTTTATGAAATGATGAATTTATTTCTCTATTTTATTGATTTTTTTCTTTCATATACATATTTTAAAAAATATTTCCAAAAATGTTCTTAGAACTGCCAGAATGATTTATGAAATAATTTTTTTTTTATTTTTTACTTTTGACAAAATTGTTTTAAAGGAATCTTCATATCATTTTCCAAATGAGTTACTTTTTTTATTTTACCTAAAATTTGAAAGGAATACTTCTCATTACCATTCTTGAAATTGATATAATAACCTAACATCATGAAGAATTTTTTTTTGAATATTCCTTTACAATTTTATGGGATTACTTTGAAGAATTATTTTCCAAATATTGTTAAAATTTATTTTTTCAAAAATAATTTTCAAAATAAAAATTATGTTATCTTAAAGAATGTTTTAAATTTAATTTCAATGGTGTTTTTAATGGCCTGGACCTCTCCAGTCCATCACTTTGTGAAAATGTGTGGTTGGAAGTGTTCCGAGAAGTCCAGGTGACTTATCCCCAACACTTTTACAAATTTTATGTTCTGTGAATAGTGTTTCTAGTTTTATGAATTGTTCTATCTATAGGTGTACAGTAACGGTAGGTGTGCAGTAACGGAAGGGGTACAGTGGTTCACCGATCAATTTCACTGATCGGTTTCAAAGTTTGGTTTCAGAGATCAATAGGTGTACAGTAACGATATGTATATAGTAACGGTAGGTGTATAGTGTTTCGCAGATCGGTTTCATAGATTGGTTTCACATTTCAGTCTCACAGATCGGTTTCACAGATCAGTTTGACGGATCGGTAGGTGTACAATAATGGTTTGTGTACAGTAATGGTAGGAGTGCAGTGTTTCATTGATCGGTTTCGTAGATCGGTTTCACAAATAGGTAGGGTTACAGTAATGGTAGATGTACAGTAATGGAATGTGTATAGTGTTTCGGAGATTGGTTTCACCGATCAGTTTCATAAATCAGTCTCATAGAACCGTTTCACAGATCGGTTTCATAGACCGGTAGGTGTACAGTAACGGTAGGTGTACAATGTTTCACAAATCCGTTCCATAGATCGGTTTCACAGATCGGTTTCATAGATCAGTTTCACAGATCGATTTCACAGATCGGTAGGTGTACAGTAACGGTAGGTGTATAATTACTGTAGGTGTACAGTGTTTCACAGATCAGTTTCACAGATCGGTAAGTGTACAGTAAAGGTAGGTGTACAGTAACGGTAGGTGAACAATGGTTCCAACGTCTTACAGTTTCACCCCTTTGACGTTTCCTTTGACGTAAAATAAATTTAAAGCCTTTTGTAAGGACTCTTAAGGCTGATTCAGAGGCTATAAATCCTATATTAATTATTCCTATGGCTCGGGATGTTTATACTTGGTCTAACCACGTGGGTTAATGTGATCAACTTTTAATGGGGAATTAAGAGTATCTTAAACCGTCTCCCCATTAAATATTCAAAGAGGGATGAGATATCTTCCTCCATTTTTCCTCCTCTTTGTTCTTGGCTAGGAGATGCTATAACCTTTCAATCCTTCCATTAGTAGTTGCATAATCAAACATTACTCATTGGATTGGTTCCGCTCTATTTTGATTCAACTGAGGTGTATCGGTCAATCATCGATATAAGGTGTGTTTTTATAGTCATTCCTTTGGGGATCATCTCCTCCTGTTTCTCCTTCCAAGTTATATCAGGTAATCTATATGCTTCTAATGGGTTTTTTCTTGGGGTTTGGTTGACACTGTTGTACCGTGGCATCCTCGGGTGGATGCAGTTATCGTGAGAGGAGGATTGTGACCCATTGTGTTGATAAAGAATGCGAGGAACTGTTTGAGGTAGGGGATTTATTGTTTATCTTGTCTTTTATGTGTAACTGTATTGTTAGCATGTTTAATCCCACTGGATGATAATGGAATTGACATAACAAATATTTTAACCAGATAAATAAATTGATATCGATCATATGTGATTGCCTCTTGTTTTTTCTAGATAGTGTGATATCTAAGCTTGCTTTTCATAGCAGTTTGTTCTTGATGGAAATTGGTAAAGAATGTAAATAGGGATTAATTGATAATGGTTGGATAAAGATAAAGAGGCATGAAAATGAATCTTGTTCTTGTTGTAATTTGATGTTAATCCAATTAGTGCAGCAAGCATGTTTAATTATTGGGGATAGCATACTGATTATGTTTCCGGAATTTGGAACCTACGAATAAAAAATCTGTTAATTCAATATGGATAAAATAATTGACTATTTGATAATTCCATAAGGGGTTCTGAGTTACCCTTTTGATTGTTTAATGGCCAAGAGCCTAATTAAATGTGGTGTTTGTTTTCCGGCTGTTTTTGATGTGAAGTGATCTTGGTTTGCTGTTGTGATATGAGGGGGCATGGAGGCTTTTGGTTGTGGCAGCCAATGATGCCTAGAGTGGTGAGATGCATCGGTTTATGCATGTGGGTGTCGGGGAGGACACCATGGATAATGAAATGGGATGGTGTGATTATTGGATGCTTGTGGATTCATTGGTTGCTTATCTGCTTTACTTTTCCCCACTGCTCAAGGTAGCTAGTCTGACACACCCTTCTATAGAATGAGGAAAAGACAAGCAGGGTATGCCACATGCTTTCCGTTTTTAGCCTCTCAAGTGATAATGGGTCTACACTCTTGATATTGTCCGCAAAGACTCGACGGGTAGTATATCTACTCACCGTGTTGATCCCCTTGTGTTTATTAGCATAGGATACTTTTATAGAATGCCTGGGAATATGGGAAAGTAATTCTGTAATGAATGTCTAAATAAATTATTTTAACCCATGGGGTTGGAGTTTGTTGAAGAATAATGATGATTTTGTAACATTAAGGGAACAATTGACTTTAGGTATGATGCTAATGAAACGTAATGTGGAATTGTTCATGGTTAATTACTGTTAAATGAATTAATTATCATACAGTGGAACTAAAAAAAAGGGAATAATGTAATCTAATAAAGCTCTTTAAATGGTTGTGTGCTTATAGGATACATAGTCCTAGAAGTAACAGCTCGGAGTCTGAGAGACGTTAGCTATAGTGGGTCTAAGACTATGTTATTCCCATAGTGTGGTTGTGAGTTATAGTATATTCTGTACTTTTTGTATTTCTATACGCTACTCCACCCTGTCAGAAAGGGAATCTGACACCCCGGGGATTCTGAGCCCTGGGGGGGGGGGGGGTGTTTTCCCCAACATTCCGGTGGGAGGATGGATGGCTGACAACCCCCTTTGGCCCCGCTCTCTTCTCTTGGTAGTTACTTGTGTTGGTAGGCACATTGGTTAGTTTTCCCCATATATGTGTGTAGAGGGATGTAATGGCTTGTGGTTATTCACACACATATATATTTTGGATATTGTTTTCTATGGACTACTATAGGTGTAACGTGTATAGGTTGTGATGGATTGAGGATTCTTACTTGGTGTATGGGCTGTAATGGCTTGAGGTATGATACCCGATGTATGATACACTTTATGCGAGCTGTGGTGGATCTCAAAAACTACCTGGTTACTTAAGGTTGTGAGGATGGTGTGGCTCTTCGCTAAGGTTTCTACGGGAAAGCCTTTGTGGTGCACGAGGTGCAGATTCTGGCGCTATGCCCAGGTGTTTGTGGGCAAGCCATTTTGGAGAGATATTCTTAGGACGTGCAACATTGGGGAAAAGTGGAAAAACAGTGGGGAAGTAGTAGCGGGTTACCCTTGATATTCTTTATTATATGGTATATTCTTGTATGCATTACTTGGTGAGAGTAGCCATGGTGGGGTTGGAATCTTAGTATACCTATTTTGGTGACATGTTAGTTTAACTTGTTGTTAACTGTTTTTTAGCATTATTTCTTTACTTTTTCATGAGAGGCTTCAGGGAGAATCCTACTTAGTATACTATTATACTTACCCGATGTATATAGAAACTTTTTTTCAGGTCTCTTGGAGTAGGTTGGAGATTTGGCTAGTCACTACTAGCTTATGGTTGGAGGATCTGTTTGGGTTTATGGTTGCTGCTATTTTTATTTCCTTTTGGCTACTTTTAGTTTATCCCTTTCAGTTGTAGTACTTTTCCATGACATTCTACTTGAGCACTTGGGTTTATTTTATATTTACAGTTCTAATTTTGATTTGATTGGTGTCTATCTTATCTCTCTCTTCTGCATGTGTTCTCTTAGAGGGTAATGCCTCCCATCTGTGTGTTATTATACCATCGATGCTAGTCGCCAACCCGGGGCCTACTAGAGGTGGTACTCGGGGTTCATTATCTCCCTTCTCACATTTCCGGCCTAAGAGGGGTACACATTGGGGGGCGGGGGTCATGAATGAGTGGTATCTGAGCAGGTTGAGGGATATGATGGTGTTTGGAGTTAGGTACATGTGAGGTTGCATGGGTTGGTAGGGGAACAGTGGCATTTATGTTTATAAAGTGAGGTAAACACTGGAGGCCTGCTAAGACATAGGCGTTAAGGCCCCCCATGATTTGATATATGTACCATTAAGTTTACAGTGGCTACTAAAACAAGGTGATACTAGTTGCAGGGTAGAGACCTAGGAAAGGATCATGCTCCATTCTTCTTTGTTCCTATGTTTTAATGGGTAGAACTTGGGATAGGTTAACATAAAATGAATAAAATAAAAAAATTAATTAATTAATGTTTAGTCTTCCATATTCTAGGTTTGGGAGCTCTAACGATTTCTTATTTTATAGGTATGGCTCCAGGTCGACGTCCTCATCAGGTTTGTGCAGAAAATGTCTTGCATACTATTCCAGCAGATTGCCGCAGGGTAGAGGTTGACGATGAAGAAACTTGGAGGAAGACACTTCCTGAGTTTCAGTGCTAGAGTCTGCAGACTTACGAGGGCTCAATTTCAGATGAAGTCACAGAATATTGGTTAGAGGAGGTCAAGATTAGATTCAGTTTGATTCATGCCCGAAAGGAGCACTGGGTGACCTTGGTTGTGACAATGTTATGTGGAGCAGCGAGATAGTGGTGGTTCTTGATCATCAGGGATCGTGAGGAGTCTGTGATCTCATGGAAGGAGTTCTGAGATAGGTTTAGAGTCGAGTTTCTTTCTTTGATAGCTAAGGGGTCTAGTTGCCAAGAACTTCTTACCCTCGGATAGGGGAACTCCAGTGTTTGAGAGTTTGGAATCTGTTTCAGGAACCTTTTATGATATGCTTCAGACCTGCTGCCAGATGAGGAGGCCAGGGCAAGGCATTTTGAGGAGGCTTTGCGTCCATATATCTAGCTTCAGGTCACCCCATTTATGGTAAAGTCATATCTTGAGGTGCTAGCAAGGGAAGAGGTTGTTATAAGACTTTGGACAGGATCAGAACATCACGAGAGGGGAATCGTCATGATTCCTCCCTAAGTAGGGATGTGGTCTGGGGTTCCCAGTTTTCAGGGTAGAAGATTTTCCGTTTAGTAGGGGGTAGGTCCCGGCACTTCACATGTCGTTTCTCCAGATCCAGCAACTCTCAGGCCTATGCCAAGTGATCAGGTGATAGTTTTTTCTTGTGGTGGTCGTGGCCATCAGCATAGGGAGTGCCCGACCATTCAGAGTGGTCATCGCGCACTTGGCGCTATGCTCCAGGTTCCACTGTTGAGGCAGTTCCCACCGAGGCAGCAGCAGCTGCCGGTTGTACCAACTTTAGATCAGTAGAGGGTATATTGGGTGCGCATAGGACAACCCCATGATGCTCCCCATCCCCAGAGAGTAGAGCATGGCCATGGTGGTGGTCATCATTAGGGTCAGAGAGTTCATGTAGGAGGTCGTGGTAAGCTTCAAGCTCTAGCGTTTCCAGCTCCAGGCAAGCCAGATGTCGTTCGAGGTACCCTTTGCTTGTTTTCTACCTTGGTGTATGCCTTGTTTGATTCAGGAGAAACACACTCCTTCATATCACGTACCCCTGTCCATGCTTTGGGACTTGAGGTAGAGAGGATTCTAGTTCCCTTGGCATTGACTACGCCATTTGGAGGTCGAGCAGGATTGTTTGAAGTATAAAGAGACTGTGAGCTAGTGTTGGGGAAACACCGCTCTTGGGGAGATTTCCTATGTTTACGAATACAACCATATGATGTCAACCTCATCATGGATTGGTTGTATTCAGTGTAGGATATCACAGATTTCTTCAGGAAGAAGGTCGTCTTCATTGGTGAGGATGGTGAGCAAGTGGTGTTTTTTAGTGAGAGAGATCCTCAAATGGGTCATAGGCACGTTTCTTCTTAATCATCAATGATGGCTGAGATGATGCTGAGTTCTTCAGAGGATCAGATGTTGTCATTTTATAGGGTCTTAGAGGAGTACCCTGATGTCTTTCCAGAAGAGTTTGTAGCATTACCCCCTTGACGAGAGATCGAGTTTGGGATCAAGCTATATCGAGGATCATATCTTATCTCTATGTCTCCATATAGGATGGCCCCTTGGAAGTTATGAGAGCAATGTATACAACTTGATGGTTTTTTAGAGTGCAGTTTTGTTCAACCAAGTGTGTCACTATGGGGTGCACCAGTTTTTTTTTAAAGAAGGCCGACGATAGTTTTCAATTGTGTGTCAATTATCGTCACTTAAAAAAGTGACAATAAAGAATCAATATCCTCTTCTATGGATTGATGATTTATTTGATCAACTGAATGGTGCAAGTTGGTTCTCAAAGATCGACTTGCGGTCATGATATCATCAAATGCATGTGAAGGAAGAGGATATACCTAAGAATGCTTTCTGTTGTCATCATGGGAATGATGAGTTCGTTATAATGCTGTTTTGTGTGAAGAATCCTCCAGCTGTATTCATGGTATTGATGAATGATGTGTTCCGTGAGTTCTTGGAAAAGTTATTGGTAGTTTTCAACGACAACGTCCTTATGTACTCCATATCTGAATAGGAGCATGCAGAGCATCTAAAATCGATTTTGGGAGTTCTTAGTCAACACTAGCTATTTGGGAAGTTGTAGAAATATCTGTTTTTGGCTCGAGAATTCCATTTCATGGGGCATGTTGTGTCCCAATTGGGAGTAGCTATGGATCCAACGAATATAGAATCAGTTCTGTGTTGGGCATCCCCCAAGACAGTGTCGGAGGTGCGAAGTTTCCATGGTCTCACAGGCTACTACATGAGGTTCGTATCCAATTTATCTGATATGAAACTCTTCTTATAGATTTTACTAGTAAGGATCAGACATTCATATGGACTGGTCAGTGTCAGGAAGATTTAGAGTATCTATAGGAGAAGTTCGGAAGTACTCCAGTACTTTGTCTTCCAGTTGAGGGAGTTCAGTTTGATGTTTTCTGCGATGCTTCACATCTGGGGTTAGGCTGTGTTCTCATGCAGCAAAGGTCAGTTGTTTCTTATGGTTCTTGGTAGTTACATCTCCATTAATGCAGCTATGCCACCAATGCTTTTGAGTAGGAAGCTATGGATTTTTCTCGGAAGTTGTGGAGACATTACATCATTGGTGAGAGATTTGTGGTTTTCCTTGATCATAAGATTTTGAGGTATGTTTTCTCCCAGCGTGACCTCATCTTATGAAAATGTCAGTGGATGGAGTTATTATAGGGATACGAATTCAAAATATCGTATACTCTTAGAAAAGGGAATGTTGTAGCTAATGCGCTGAGCCAAAAGTCATGTAGTGATGTTGTGCATGAATCCTGTGATTCCTGGAGATTAATGGAAGAACTGCCAGCATTGCATCTTGATATTAGAGATGTTGGGTGTAGAGGTTGTCATTTTCAGATTAGTGTACAGTCACCCCTAATGCAGAAGGTGGAAGGGTCCCAGTTAGGGGATCCTGAGGTGGAGGTCTAGAGAGACCGTGTTGTTTGTGGCGAGGCCCCTGATGGTTGGACTAAGGATGAACAAGACCGAGTGTTGTATCATGGAAGGCTTTTTGTTCCTTTGGAAATGCATGACACAGTTATTATAGAGTTCCATAGTTATACTTTAGTGGTTCATCCTAGTGTGGAAAAGATATATCGAGCATTGAGGAGCCAGTTTTGGTGGCCTGGGCTAAGGCATGCGGTTGTGGATTTTGTGTCTTGATGTTTAGTCTGTTAGAAGGTGAATGTCAGACACCGTGTTCCTGGTGGTCTTCTCCCACCATTAGAGATTCCTCATTGGAAGTGGGAGGACATCTCAATGGAATTTGCTACCAGTTTAACTCAAGATCAGGGATGACATGATGCTATTTTGGTGGTAGTGGAACGTATAACAAAATCGGCCCACTTTATAGCAATCAAGGAGTCAAGATCAGTGAATGTTTTGTCGAGGAAGTATCTAGAAGAGGTGGTGAGACTTCATGTAGTCCCTAGGATGATCATTTCTGATCGAGGTCCCGATTTTACCTCTACGGCATGGAGAGGTCTCCAACATGCTTTTGGTTCTCAACTATTCCTTAGCAATTCTTTTCATCTTCAAACGGATGTTCAGACAGAACGAACCATCCAGACTCTAGAATACATGTTGTGCTCTTGTGTTCTTGATTTTGGAGGTTCATGGATGGGGCACTTAAAATTGGTTGAGTTTGCTTACAATAATAGTTTTCACTCCACCATCGGTATGGCTCCATTTGAAGCCTTGTATATCTGTCCTTCCTATTCTCCGTTGTGCTCCACTGGGGTCACAGAGTCAAAAATTCTTAGACCAGAACTAGTGCAGAATACAATAGAGATATTCCAGGTGATTTGTGAGAGGATGCAGACAACATAAGATTGTTAGAAATCATACGTTGATCAAAGAAGTAGGCCCTTAGAGTTTAATGTTGGGGATCATGTGTTTCTGAAGGTGACTCCCCATCTTGGGAAGTGAAGGTTTGGTCATGGAAGTAAGCTTTCTCCCCAGTTTTTTGGTCCCTTTGGGGTGTTATCTCGTGTTGGAGCTGTGGCGTATCAGGTAGCACTTCCCCCATAGATGAGTTGGATACCTGAAGTTTTCCTTGTTTCATAGCTCCGTTGTTATCTTCATGATGACTCTCACATCCTAGATTGGGGGGAGATCGATATTGATGATGATGCAACCTTCAAGGAGCAACCTATGTAGATCCATGACCTAAAGGATAAGGTGTTGCGTGGGCATTCTATTCCCTTAGTTCATGTATTGTGGCAAGACAGTGGAATTGAGGAGAGTACATCGGAACGTGAGTCACATATACGTGCTCAGTACCCAGATCTGTTTCTTGTTTAACTCTTTTCATGTAATGATGTTCCATTTTTTGTTATACCTCCCATGTTTTTTAAATGATTTTTTTTCTTTTGCTTCTGTGGTTTGCTATTTTTTTGAGAGGTATCTTGATGGGTGGTTGTTCAGACCCCATTTTTTTTGGCGGGTTTTGAATTCTTGAGGACGAGAATGTTTTGAGAGGTATCTGATGTAATGGTCCGGACCTATCCGGTCCCTTACTTTGTGAAAATGGGTTGTTGGAGGTGTTTCGGGAAGTCCAGGTGACTTATCTCCGACACTTTTCCAAATTTTTAGTTCTGTGAACAGTGTTTCCAGTTTTATGAATTGTTCTATCGGTAGGTGTACAGTAAGGGTAGGTGTACAGTAATAGTAGGTGTATCGTGTATCATCGATCTGTTTCACAAATTCGTTTCACATATCGATTTCATAGATCAGTAAGTTTACAGTAACGATAGGTGTACAGTAACGGTAGGTGTACAGTGTTTCAATGATTGGTTTCAAAGATCAGTTTCACAGATTGGTCTCATAGATCTGTTTCATAGATCAGTTTCATTGATTAGTAGGTGTAATGTAACAGTAGGTGTATAATAACGGTAGGTGTACAATGTTTCACCGATTGGTTTCACAGATCAGTTTCTGAGATCGGTGGGTGTACGGTAATGGTAGGTGTAGAGTAACGTTAGGTGTACAGTGTTTCACAAATCGGTTTCACAGATCGGTTACGCAGATCAGTTTCAAAGGCCAGTTTCACATATCTGTCTCACAGATCAGTTTCACAGATCAGTTTCACAGATCCGTAGGTGTATAGTAATGGTAGGTGTATAGTAACGGTAGGTGTACAGTGTTTCACAGATCAGTTTCACAGATTAGTTTCACAAATCGGTTTCACAGATCAGTTTCACAGATCTTTAGGTGTACAATAACAGTAGGTGTACAATGTTTCACATATTCGTTTCACAGATCGGTTTCATATATCGGTTTCATAGATCAGTAGGTGTACAGTAACGGTAGGTGTACAATAATGGTCGGTGAACACTGTTTCCAGTTTCCTACAGTTTCTCCCCTTTGACGTTT
The DNA here is from genome assembly GCA_963277665.1 of Viscum album. Lineage (NCBI taxonomy): Eukaryota > Viridiplantae > Streptophyta > Magnoliopsida > Santalales > Viscaceae > Viscum > Viscum album. The sequence continues at coordinate 264,090,580 of OY728148.1, read as the reverse complement.
TCTTTGACGTAAAATACATTTAAAGCATTATTTTAAGGACTCTTAAGGCCGATTCAAAGGCATTAAATCCTATATTAATTATTCCCATGGATCGGGATGTTTTTACTTGTCCAAAACAAGTGGGTTAATGCGATCCAATTTTAATGGGGAATTAAGCGCATCTTAAAATGTTTCCCCATTAAATCTTCAAAGAGGGACGCGATATCTTCCTCCCTTATTCTTCCTCTTTATTCTAGTCTATGAGACACTATTACCTTTTAATCCTTCTTGTATAAGTTTCACAATCAAATATTACTCATTGGATTGGTTTCGGTATGTTTTGATGCAACCGAGTTGTATCTATCAATCTTCGATATAAGGTGTGTTTTATAGTCATTACTTTGGGGATCATCTCCTCCTTTTTCTCCTTTCCATGTTATAGATTGTAATCTCCATGATTTTAATGGGGGTTTTCTTGGGTTTTGGTTGATGCTATCATACCAGGGCATCCTCGGGTGGATGCAGTTGTCGTGATAGGAGGATCATGACCCGTTTTGTGGATAAAGAACGCGAGGAACTTTTTGAGGTAGGGGATTCATTGATTATCTTTTCTTTTATGTGAAACTATATTTTTATCATGTTGAATCCCAATGGATGACAATGGAATTGAAATAATAAATATTTTAACCAGATAAATAAATTGATATCGATCATATGTTATTGCCTCTTTTTTTGCTAGATAGTGTGACATCTATGATTTATTTTCTTACCTATTTGTTCATGATGGAAATCGGTAAAGAACGTAAACCGGGATTAATTGATAATGGTTTCATTAAGATAAATAGGCATAAAAATGAATCTGATTCTTGTTGTAATTTGATGTTAGTCAAATTAGTGCAGTAGGGCTGTTTAATTATTGGTGATAGATTACTAATTAGGTTTCCCGAATTTGGAACCTACGAATAACAAATCTGTTAATTCAACATAGATTAAAGAATTGACTATTTGATATTTCTTTAAGTGGTTCTGAGTTACCCTCTTGATTTTCAAAGGGCCAAAATCCTAATAAAATGTATGGTTTTTTTTCTTATTTTTTGTGTTGTGATGTGATCCTGGATGGCTATTGTGATATGAGGGGACATGGAGGCTTTTGGTTGTGGCAGCAGATGACACCTAGAGTAGCGAGATTCATCAGTTTATGCATGTGGGTGTCGGGGATGACACCACAGATGCTGGAATGGGATGGTGTGATTGTTGGATGCTTGTGGATTCTTTGGTTTCTTATCTCCTTTACATTTCCCCATTGCTCAAGGCAGTTGGTCTTGCATACCCTTCTTCTAAAAGAGGCAATGACACGCAGGGTATGCCACTTTATTTCTATGTTTTTCCTCTCAATGGATAATGGGTCTACGCTATTGCTATATGCGGAAAAGACTCTACAAGTAGTATATCTAATCACCGTGTTGAGACCCTTGTGTTTAGAAGCATAGGATTCTTTTCTAGAATTCCTGGGAATATGGGAAAGTAATTCTGTAATGAATGTTTGAATAAATGATGTTAACCCATGGGGTTGGAGTTTGTTGAAGCTTAATGATGAGGTTTTAACATTAAAGGAACAATTGACTTTGGGTGTGATTCTAATGAAACATAATGTGGAATTCTTCATGGATAATTAATATTTAATGAATTAATTGTCATACAATGGAACAGATAAAAATAGAATGATGTAATCTAATAAATCTCTTTAAATGTTTGTGTTCTTATAGGATACCTAGTCATAGAATTAGTAGCCCAGAGTCAGAGAGATGTTAGCTGCAGTGGGTCTAAGACTATGTAATGCCCATAGTGTGGTTGTGAGTTATAGTATATTATCTACTTTTTGTGTTTCTATATGAAACTCCACCCTGTCAGTAAGGGTATCTGACACCCCAGGGATTCTTAGCCCTAGGGGGTGTTTTTTGCAACATTCCAGTGGGAGGATGGACGACTTACTACCCCCTTTGGCCCTTCTCTCTTCTATTGGTTGTTACTTGTGCTGGTTGGCACATTGGTTAGTTTTCCCCATATATGTGTATAGAGGGATGTAATGGCTAGTGGTTATTCACAGACATATCTATTCTAGCTATAGTTTTCTATGGACTACTATAGGTGTAACGTGTATAGGCTATGATGGCTTGAGTATCCTTACATGGTGTATGGGCTGTAATGGCTTGAGGTATAATACCCGACGTATGATACACGTTATGCGAGCTATGGTGGATCTTGGAATCTACCTGGTTACTTTTGGTTGTGGGGATGGTGTGGTTTTTCGCCTAGGTGTCTGTGGGAAACCTTTTGTGGTGCATAGGGTGCCGATTGTGGTGCTACGCCCAAGTGTCTGCGGGCAAGAAATTTTGGAGAGAGATTCTTAGGATGTGAGACGGTGGGGCAATGCGGCAACCCAGTGGGGAAGTAGTAGTGGGTTACCCTTGATATTCTTTATTATATGGTATATTCTTGTATGTGTTACTTGATGAGAGTAGCCATGGCTGGATTGGGAACATAGTATACCTTTTTAGGTGATAAGTTAGTTTCACTTGTTGTTTACTGTGCTTTATCATGCATTCTTTACTTTTGCACGAGAGGCTTCAGGGAGGATCCTACTGAGTATAATGTTATACTCACCCTACGTATATACAAACTATTTTTCAGGTCACTTGGAGCTGGTTGGAGATTAGGCTGGTTACTACTATCTTGTGGTTGGAGGAGCAGTTCGGGCTTGTGGTTGCTGCTTTTTTTACTTTCTTTTGGGTAATGGCAGTTTTTCCCTTTCATTTGAAGTATTTTTTCATGACATTCCATTTGTGCACTTGGGTTTCTTTTATATTTATAGTTCTGAGTTGGAGTTGATTGGTGTCTATCTTATCTCTCTCTACCACATGTGTTCTCTTAGAGGGTAATTCCTCCCATCTTTGTGTTATTATACCCTCAGTGATAGTCGCCAACTTGGGGCCTACTGGAGGCGGGACTCAGGGGTTATTATCTCCCTTTCCACATTTCCGTCCCAGGAGGGGTACACTTTGTGGGGAGGGGGTCATGACATTGTTTCTATTATTCAATGAAAAACCCTTATTTTACCTATTATACTTGAGGATATGTTATAGTGATACCATATCGATTATTTCTCATGATTTTTTATGATCATTTTAACTATAAATTTACTATTTTGATACTATTCACCATATTAATTTGGATGGTTTATGACTTTGTTTATTGATTTAGAGAATTATTAACATTTCATGTGCTAGTTTTTCAATGTGAATTTTTATTTTAGTTATCTTTATCCCCTTTCAAATAAAGAATTCATTGGATATAGAAATTGATAGGCGGGGTCCACAATATCCCCTCGATGAATCTATAGGTCTTACAAGATATTGTATCCTATATTTTGGCTAAGGCCTTACCCATTTATGTAAGGTGTCTTGGAATGAATCTTTGATGGTATGGTTGATTTAATAAATTATTCATTTAATAAGTATGAGATTAGTTATTGATGTATATGTGATTATTTTGTTAGTTAGAATATCCAGGGATATGTTTCAAGCTAATGTGATTATTTAAATAGAATTATTTAATCATTATTTTTTACTTCAATATTATTCTTCATGTCCATGTTATTTATTAAATGACATGTGTTTTAGTTATTTACCTTTCCATATTGATTATACCTTAGTTATTCATGATTTTTTTTATAATAATACCTTTCTTTATAATTATAGTAAACCCCTTTGTTATGTTTCCATTCCCTAGGATTCTAGAAAGTGTATTATGATTGAGATATTGGGATATATAAAAGGGAATAATGTTCTTATAATAGAAAATTATATGTTTTATTTTACATTTTCAAATGTCATTTGAATTTAATATATATATATATTTTTCCAAGAATAATAAAATTTTTGGCCCTTAAGAATGTGATTACTTGTAACTTTCACCAATGTAATAATGTAACCATCGAACCAGGGAAACTATGGTCGAGGAATGCAGAGTTCCATTTTCACAATTTTTTTAAAAAAATAGTTGACTAAAGTAGAACACAAAATTACTTAAAAATTATAAACATGATTTGTGATCGTTAAAATAAAGAGGTGGTGGTATAGTATAATATTTTTCATCTTTTTATCACCACATAAAAATGAATAAGAAAATTAAACATGGAGAGGAAAAAATTTATTTAATAAATCATGTATTTAAATAGCTTCTCATTTTAGGGAAATATCTCTTAACTAATTATAAATTTATATTTATAATTTCTCATTCAGGGCATGAAAATGCACATTTAATTTCCCTTTATAAACCAAAAAACCAATCACACATTAAATTGTTTTACTAAACATAGATACCTCCAAAATGTACTATGATTTCTTTCTCCAACCAACTACAAATTATGTAATATTATTTAAAATAAAATAAAATTTTAAATCATATAAAAAAATAAAAGAAATAAAATTTCGTGATTTCAAATATGAAATATATTTAATTGTAAAATATTATTATAAAAATCACACACTTGGGTAAAAAATATATTTTTAGATAAGAGGTTTGCACAATTTTTTATTCCAAGGCTAAAAATCGACTATTTAACCTTTTTATATATGATGAAAACAAAATCCTAATTCCATAAACATCAAGATAAAAGTTGTAGGTTTCTATATTTTGTATCATATTAAATGTTATATGATTTAATATATGAATCTAAGAAATAATTCACAGTTGTATTCCCATAGTGAACTCTATATCTCTATTCTAGCCCCTATTAATGTTAATCCTAACATATTGTAACAATTTTCACCTTTTTATTTCAATCACTCATTAGAGACAACTAAAATATATCATTAGAGAGGTTAATTCTCATTTTAATATCATGTAATAAATAAAATAATCAAGAATTAATAATAATGATAATGTTTCCTAAAAAATTATACTAGGGCTCATTATTCAATCCCATTATTTATATCACATTAACTAGTTTGAAGGTTCAATAAAAAATAACATTATAATTAATTTACTTTTTATTGTTTTGATATTAATGGGAATTTAAATGGATTACACACACACAATATGATTTTAGTTTAGTAAAATGTATGAAGGTACAAAAGGCCAAAATTAAACAAAAGAGAAACAAAACTAATTATATCACCTTCAAAGTGATCAGAAGTAGTGGAGACCTCAGGCATCCGATTTAACTAGGTTTTCAACCTCAATAAAAAGGGAAAACTATTATAATAATAAACTATTAGTTCACTTTGAGTCTTCTTTGAAGCCAGTAAACTAGCCACTACATTTCCATCTCCCCACGTATTCCAGATCACCATGTGGGAGTTCATCAATCCCTTGCACCTGAAAATTGTATAATCAAGGGACCATGGTAGAATACCCATTCCATGAAGTACCCTACAAAAGAACTGATCATCAGACTCAACTACTTATAGGGTAATATTAATTTTATTACAATCCATTAAATTTGACATAATTTACATTGAATCTTCTTGAAGGAAGATTCCTCTTCCATAGTTAGTTGTAAAGGCCAAAATGACAGACGTCTAAAAAATTTATCCATTAAGATAGTGTTTTGATTTATAGGTTAAGAGAATTTTCTATTGGAAGTAAAATATATTAGAGATATATACACTAAATCATAATCCATGGTGTGGTTAAATTTACCATTCCATTGTTTCTCTTAAATCATAAACCATGACATGGTAAATTTCACTACATCATGGGTTTTTTTCATTACCGTTTTTTTCTATATAGTGTTTATTATAATCATGAATGATATTGGATATAATTTTTTATATTTATTTTATGGTTATGATAATATTTTTTGAGACTTATAAGACATATTGTAATGACGTGTTGATAATTAAGTAAATGTTAGAGGAGTTTGACAATCAATTAATAAATGATGGGTCTATTATAACTATTATAATGGATAAATCCAAAGAATTACCCATTTCTAAACATATTATACATTTAAAATTATATTAAACTTATTCATTTAATAAATTAATAAATTTATTTTTGTTTAATAACATAATCAATATAGTAAATTGTTCTCAAACGGATCTAACCTCTCTCACATTCTTTTATTATCATTAACCATAGAAGTAGTTCTAGTACTCCATTTGAAATTATAAGAGATAACTTCTAAGAATTTAGTTATTCCATTTGTATAATATATAACTATAGAAAAGAGTTCTTGTTTGTAGTTTTAGGGGTTCTCCATATCCTTATTATTAAATAATGAATGATGAATAATAAAGTAGTTATCATAATTTATTTCTCATTTAATTTTATTAGTTTCCTCTCTTCGTTGATTTGTGGATGGAGATTATATTTTATTTTAATATATTTCTGGAATTTTGACATCATAGAATGAAATTTTACTTTATTATAGTGAGTTCTTGTAATGAATCAATAAAATTGAAATTTAAATATTGAAAAAGTTATTCTGGATCCATGACTTGTTACATATAATACCACTATAGTCTAGGTGATTTTTTGAAATGAAATATAATAGTTACTAAAACATTATGTGTTTAATCTAATAAAAAATCTTATCAGTAGAAAATCGTTCTTTCCATATCATTATTTTAGTTTAAAATGGATGTGTTTCATGGGAATTGCATTTCCATTGTGAAAAACACAATGAGAAAAAATAGTAATAAGATGTGAAAAAATGAGTTTTTTGAAGAAAGAAAATTATTCTTAGAACCTATAGAAAATCCATGTGAATTTGACAAAATACAAAAAAAATTGATAAAATTTACCATTATTTAAGGTTTTCTGTTTTTATTTTTAAATATTTTTAATATTTTCCAGTTTTTTCCCTAATTAAAATTATTGTATATAAGTTTTATATATTATAAATTTTGAAATAATTTAATTTAATTTGATTAAATTATTTATTTTAATTATCATACCAAGAATATAAGAGTTAATTACTAGGTATTTTAATTTTTTTAGATTTATTCAAACTTGTCAATTATTATTAATTTAATAAGAACAAAAAATTACAATCTATCATACCATACATTACCATGACTTGTTTTTCTATGTGATTCAAAAAAAATTTATAAAATCATTTCATTTACTTTTTAAATGTTATACATTGTTACATTTGTAGATATACATAAATTTTATTTTTATGTATGTAATGCTAATAGATAGTTTACTAAATTATTATAAATTATTGTATTTATAATTTTTTTGTGTGAAGGTGATGGAAATAAAAATAAATTATTTAAAAGTTTCTTGATATATTTATTTCTTGAAATGTATTTCGAAATAGATAAACTAAGAAGAGCACTCAAAAATACATGTGTTAGTGTCCTTCCACGTGAACAAATGTGATGACATCATTTCTAAAAATAGGTAAGTATTTCAAAATTTTGGTGCCCATGGGTTAATATATGTTGTCAATTCAAGGTATGTTTTATACTCCTCAATGATAACATACACACATTGTATGTCATTTTATCTAATTATTCATTAAATAGAATAATAAAACCAAAAACCTGAATTATAGTTTTATTTTCTTTGGATACTAGATACACAATCAGTATATTTTGAAAAAATTATTTAATATGTCCAAAAAATAAATTTTACATATGATTCTATTATAGAAATATCATACGTAATACCAATATTTATAATTTTGGGAAATATAAATATACAAATGTGTGAATGTTGACATTTTTTGAGGGGTGAACATTAGAGATATCAACTGGAGATCATAAGGTAGTATAAGATGTGCGTGTGGGTCTAAAATTATGACTAAGGTATACAAACATTACATAACTAAATCATAACCAATAAAAAATGATCATAAATATTGAATCATGATATAAATATATGAATATATCATAATACATTATTATTAGGGATGTGGAAACAATATTAAATATTTAAGAGCCATGAGAAAATATTATAGGTGTGTTTCCTAACATATGAATGAAACACAAATTTTTTATAAAAAACCATAAAATGTATCATATATTACTAAAAAGTCCATTATAATATAGTAGACTAGGTAACATGCCCAATTTCCCATAACATAGTGGATCATCCATCACTACTTATATCACACAGTGGATTCATCATAAGTACTTTTGTCCCATAATAATCTCATGATATAGAAAACTCTAACCAATTCATTAGTGTTTTATTAATTCCTACCCATCACACTATTATAAACTATACTTATATATTTCACATGAATATGAAATCATTCATAATCCCATTATATCATAACTGACCCATGATAGATAAATTAGTTTCATGAATATTTCAAAAGGTAAGATCATAAGACATATAGGAAAAAACATGGGTTGTATCATTAGATCATATCCTAAGTTAATCAAGTTAAATGTTGTAGGATGATTCCATAAATAAAAATCACATTATATAAGATTTAATATAATTAATTTCGAAAATAATAATAATAAAAATTATATTTTCAATAATATTTATCTCAAAGGAAATGTGTTATAAAAAAATGTGAATAGATATTACCTTAGAAAACCATGAATAATTAGGAAGGAAGCTTTACTGGGAAAATTGAATAAAACAATAGGAAAATGTGATCATATAGAATGTGTTATAATAAATATTCCTTTTACTCTTTTGAAAACAAATTCAATGTCTTTATAAAATGAATCGTGCAGAAAACATTAAAAAATTATCTTCATATTTTTATAAATAAATTCAAAATTAATTAATGATGAAATCATAAAATTATATAAGAATAGATAAGTATATCCATTAAAGAATAAAAACAATACATATATATAGGAGAACTATTTTTTAACAAAAAAATGAGATAAGGTTATGTTTGAACCAAATATTTCTATTATTGTATCTATTCTCAATTAAACGTTTTTAAGAAAATAGGAAGACCAATTTATTAGTAAAGGGATTTATTATTATTATTCCAATTTTCTAGAGATATATAGGGTATTTGGATACAATTGAATATATTATTAATTATTATAGATGATTTTAATGAAATTTGGTCTTAAGATTTTTTTTGGAATTTGGATATGTTACTATATATGTAAGATATTGTGCTCTATAGAGGTATAAGCTAACGTGGAAAATGTATGAGGGTTACTTGAGTACATATGAATCATTTTGGATATATCTGATTAATGGTTGTCTAAAATTGGTGAATATTGTTTAAGATCCTTACATATGTGTGATGCACCCTGAATCCATATGATAATCGGTGAACTAAAATGTAAAAAGTACTAAAATATAATTTAATAAAAATGAACAAATAGTTACTAAAATGTGTAAAAGGAATAGAAATGTAAGATGTATTTTGGTTGATATGTATGAATCACTACATTTCCTATAGTATAAGTGTTATATATAAAGAAACACTTTGTTTACGGATAAGATATTGATATGTATGAATCACAATGTGACGAAAATGATGAAACAGTTAGACACTAAAATTGTGTGAGATATACAAATAAACAATTGGAATTAATTTATATGTATAAGGTGGTACTTTTTATATTTAATAAAATAATGAATAATATGTTAGACAAATTTTCCTATGTTTAACTGCTTTCTGACATAATAGGGGAGGGGGTGAATTATTTTCATGATATATTCAGGACATAAAGAATCACCAAATTTATAGACATGATGAATTTATAATATTTTATTAACATAATAACTACGTTAAAATAAAATCATGAATAAAATTGATTAGACATATAGATTTATAGTGTTTTTGGAAAGGAAGGTCCCCTAATCCACTCCCCTAATGATCACCTCTAAGAGCTCTATAATTTTCACGTGACCAGTCCTTTTCCTTTGGAATACAAGTAATTTTTCCAAGGACTACATGATTGAGTTAAAAAAATTATAATTGGTAAAATAGTAGTATTATCTTTCTACCGGCCTCCAATAATGATTTATAAACAATAACCTTCAATGTTATTTTTAACAAGAACCTCACCCATGAGAAAGATTATAAATATAGTTTTTATAGGTGAGGAACATATTTATATAATACAACTAATAGAAGATAATAAATCACTAGGAGAGTTGGTAAGAATGAAATTCATGTCGAGGACTTTAATCTGATGTATAAAGATGATGATCAAGATTGTGAAACTATAGATCTTGAAGCTTCTTTCTCTTTTTGAGTAAAATAAAGAAACTTATAAGATATTAGAGAGTGAGTTCTTGGATGATAGATTTAGAACTTCTATTCTTATCAATATTCAATTTTTCACACTTGAGAACTCTTAAACAATTCATTAAAAAAATTTAATTTTTATTCACATTTATAAATCCTTAAAATAAGAGAATGGAAGTTAAAATCCAATTTTTATTTTCTTGTAAATACCTGAAAAATAGTATTTTCTATTAAATTAACATTTTAGTTGTTTCATTTTGTTTCACTTGTCTCTTATTTTAATAATTTTATTATAAATAGGTAATTCAATATTTATTGAATGTAAGAAAACAATTATTATCGCTAAAATCACTCCAAATGTAATAAATACTCGGATGAAGAACAAAATAGCCAATTTTAGATCAACACATAGATTAATTTCACATATTTGAATTCAATTATCCAAATTGATCAACGTATCTATTCCTCAAATAGCCTAATTTTCTTCACGTAGCTGAAATTACATTCGTGCTCTTCTCATAGAAAATTTGTTTTGTGTTGTCTTCTTGATCGTGTAACCAAAATAGTTGTAGCTAAATTGAATTTTCTATCCATTTGGAACCAGATATACATTTTCAACACCTATCCAAATAACACAGTCGATTACTCTACATAATAAATTCATTTATCCATTTGATCTATATATTCGATTTCCCTTGTAGGTGATTCATCGACATAGTTGATTATTTTGTATCTAATTTCTTGACGTAACCAATTCACATATGTGACTCCTTCAGGTTGGAAATTAATATAACAAAATGTTCAATGTATCTGGTTTTATATACTAAAGAAAATTTCAGAAATATTCCAAAAATTGTTGATTTAACAGTTTAATGAATTAAATAATAATAAAACCCGATGAAGATACTTAAAAGGGAAAAAGTTAGTAACATATGAAGGGAATTTGAGATCATCAAAACCTAAAGTTCATTAGATATGTAGGAAAAGCATTAGAAGCGTAACAATATCATTTTTTGTGATAAAAAAACATAGAAGACATTGAAAATGATATTTTAAAATGCTTTATTGAGTTTTTTCATAGAACTAAATAATAAATATATTATCTACAAATTTTTTTTTCTATCATTTTCATCCCCCACAATTAATAACATCTCCCATTTTCTTTACTTGGTGAAACATATCCCCCTTCGATTGAACTTAGGATAAACTTACCCCCTTCTTGTATCCTTAAAAGGGAATGAAATACTGATTAAAAACACATTTAATTCAACACTTTATGTAATTAACTATTTAATTATAGTGATTAAATAAAATATGAAATTATTTCTAGAATCAATTTCATTAATCAAAATAAAGAGACTAAAATATTAAATAAATTGAATTTCAATGAAAAATATAAGTAATTGAAAAAGTGGAATTTCATAAAACATGTATCATTAAAAAAATCCACTCAAAATCCCAAAAATATATATATAAAATATAAAGGTTATATGTATAGAAGAAACATGTGATGGGTCATGCCCAAATCTGTTTTTTCATGATCGATGATTAATCTAAGATTTATACAATGGTGAATACAATGAACCACTGAATTAAATAGAAAAATATAGATAATGTATAACCACCAAAACCAAAGTAGATGAATATCATATATTATTTATAATTAATTTATGACTGTGAAGAACTACCTTGTGTCAAATTATTTCTTTAGTGATGGATTTTACAATGGATCTATGTCATAATGAGAATGTATTTTAGTAATTAGGATTAGATTTTCCTTAATGGTGATCCAAATGTGTCCCAAAATTATTAGAGCTACACTATATAATTCAATAGATTATATCACAGATGATCCTATCATTTCCATCGTTTTCCATTGATCACCCTATGGAATCACTTATGAAAAATTCCCCTTGATGTCTCTAGATTTAGGATTAGAAGGTAGAGGAAGACCACCCTCCATTCTTGAGATAATTCTCGGAGAAGGGATCTCTTTAGGGATTTGATTTGTTTTTAATAATTTAATTTTTCACAAAAAATTAAATGAATTATACATATTGAAAAATAATATAATCAGGTTTATATAGCTGTAGGGTTAGAAATTAATAATTATACAAGTTCCATTTAATATTATTTAATCTCAATAAAACATGATGTCAATATTAATAAAAATATTATTATTTATTGACATGTGATACAATCATGGTTTACATTAAATATTTTTTAATAAAATAACAGTCATTATTTATTATTGCATACTAGAACACTAAACGCGGTCTAACATTCCTCTACAATATTTGTTAGGATTTTAATAATGACTATTTAATAAATAAATAAATATCTCTTCAATATTTTCCAATAAATAAATAAATATTATGTTAACTAAATAAAAACTAAATATTTACAAAATACTCCACTCATATAATATTTTCTTGAATAATTAGTGAAAAAATACAAGGGATCAAGAAAACTTGAAAAATTATTAAACAAAAAGTAGGGATAATATTTATTCAATATGTTAAGTTATAAATAAATTTATATTATTTAATGAATATTTTGGATACACTTAGTGCGTAACCCTTTAGGAATCCTTCATAGTGGCATTAAGAAATTTATCCTAAAGTTTGAGGTTAACATCTAACAAAATTCCAAGGCTCCAATTGAGAAATAATTTAATACCATAATGGAATAGTACCTCTTACAAATTATTTCTGGGTAATATAATCCCTTTACCATGAAGTATCTAATCAAGGAGGTTGCATGCTATTACCATTAAACTATGTGATTGATGACATATTCTTTTAATTAATAGAAATATAAATTTACAATAGAACACCATGTAAAAGTATTTATTTAAGCTATATAATTTTCATCAAAGGGACTAACATAAGAACTTCCATTAAAAAATAGAAGGGAAAAATAATATCTCACATTATTTATTAATGAAATGTTACTCATGAAACCCCCAACACATCCTACCACACCCCAAACATATATTGTCACTACTTTCATCAATAAATAAAATTATAAAAAATATAATAATTAATAATAATAATATTAAATTATAAGGATAAATACACATTTATGTATATAGAAAAATCCAATGATACGTAATAATATTTATTTTTTACGCTTTAGTGTTGTTCTCATAATATCCTATACTATATATTACCAAGGGAATGCACAGTGACAAAGTTCATCAAAGTCATATGTGTCGCACCCAGGATATCCTGAATCATTGTTTCCCCTCAAATGATTTCATCTAGATATAAAGCATATATTTAAGAATACTATAATGATACTTCTAGGTTATCATCATTGCGGGGAACTACAATAGCCTTTTAGTGCAAAAATGATTCTTAGGTCTTTATCACATTCTATATGATGTGAAATAACACTAATGATCTGATAAAGAGTTTTTTAATATTCACAACCATGAATAATAGTTTTCATAATGTACATAGAATATCGATCTTGGGAACCAACTCCAAAAGTCTCCCACTTGCATGAGAGAAAACTGCTTACAACCTTCCGTACACTAACTCTCTCATGATAATCATGATTATATTAATATTCTGATTTTTCTAAGTTCTCTACCATGTTTTCTTTAATGGGAAGTCTCCTTATTGAAACATAACCCCCTTGATAAAAATCCCTCAAGAGATGCTACTTCAGAGGTATGTGCTTTATATGTCGGTGTGATGTTAGATATCTTACAATAGACACTAATGAAGTATTGTGACAATAAAATGTGATTTGGACTTTATTTTTAGGTACCACATTAACATCCTAGATAAGGTTTCATATCTAAAAAGCTTCCTTGGCTATATCTGAAGCTTCTATATACTAAAACTCTACTACTGAATTAGCAAAAAATGGCTGATTTGAACTCTTCCAGCTCACAACTCCTCTATTGTGAAAGAAAATATATACTTACTATCAATTCAGAATATTTTGGTTTGTTTAAAGAATGGAATTAGTAAAAGAACAGATGAATAGATCCCCATCTCTTCCATACACCCTGAAAATATTATTATTTCTTCTCAGATACATAAGTATTTCCTTAACAGATGGTGAATGATATTGTACTAGATCTTCTTGATATCTTCATACCATGATCAATGAGTTGGAAAAATCAATTCTAGTATATAATGTGACATAAATGATTGATCTTATCAATGAATCATATGCGATCTTACTCATCCTCCCTTTCTCATATTGTGTCTGAGAGCACATTTTCTTAGAAAAATATATACTGTTTGACCCTTGAACCATGCCGCTATTGAATTATTCCATAATAATTTTTTAGTATATGGTCAATATATGCACATTGAATTAGTACAAGAAAACCCTTGGATCTATCATGACTGATCTTGTTCACTAGAATATAGGCTTCTTCACCTATGATATTCATTGAGAAATATTTATTTAACCAATACATTATAGACTATATGAATGGAATATCACTTCCAATAAGAAATATTTCATAATCATTTACTACTAGGATAATGATCAAATTCCCAGAAAACATCTCCGAAATAGATTTTCTCACATTGATTCTTAATGAAAAAAAATTATTTTATAGATTTATCAAATCGAATGTTCTATGACTTTGATGTTTTCTTCAATCCAAAAATGTAACTATGAAAGTTTCATATTTTTTTGTCAACAAGAGGAGTTATAAGCCCTTATGGTTGTGTCATATAGTCATCTTTATAAAGGTATACATTATGGAATGTTGTTTTATCACCCATATTTCAAATTTCATATTCATGGAATGTTCCATAACATGTATAATTTTGGTGGATTTAAACATTAAAATCGTGAAGAAATTCTATAATAGTCACTTAATTTATGCTAGTTAAACCATATAGAAACTAGCCCTACTTTATTATAATTTAATTTTACATATATTTATGGTTTTCTCTTGAACACCCATTTACAATGTACATGATTTACAAAAATTAGTATATCGAATAGAAACCAGACATGGTTATGTTACATGGAATATATTTCAAAATTAATGGATTCTTGGTATCATGTATCTTATGAGCTATCTACTTCCTCTTTCTAAGAGAGAGTTTGTTATTTTCATCCAATACTGAGTCACCATATTCAGTGTCAAGAGTACGAAATATCTCAAATTATAATACCCCTCTACTTCTTTTATGTCTTACTTGGGTTTTAGAAACTGCTTCTTCCACAGGGACATACTAAATCCTTTAATGTACTGAATATTCTATATCCTCAATATCATATTCCTCAAAGACAATATTTTTCCCACTGTTGTGTTTGAGGATGTGATCCCTCACATTAAATAATAATTTTCTAAAGAGAGTCACTTTATTTTTTGAGGGTTTGTATTGGTATTATAACTTTGTTTCCTTAGGATATCATATAAAGATTTAGTTTTTTACTTTACGATATCATTTGTTTCTTGATAAGGTCTTAAAAAAATCCACACAACCCCATAGACATATATGTGAAAAAACAGGTTTCTTTCCACTAAAAAAGTCGATGTGGATTAATTTTTCCAATTTTTTAGTACTTAGTTTAATTTATATGTCGCAGTTTTAAATTCATATCTCAAATATGATATTATAATATCTGAATGACTCATCATAAAAATTACAATATATAACAAGTTATTGTTCCTCCTTTCGCTAAAACTATTTCACCGTTGTTTTTAATATGGAGTCAGTTGATATAGATTCCCAAACTTTTTTCAAAAAATAATAAAATCTTGGAAAATATATTCACAACCTCGATCAAATTGAAGATTATTTATCTTTAATACAAGTTGGTTCTGTACTTCATTCTGTATTTTTTTGAATTTTTCAATGGACTCAGACTTATACCACATCAAGTATACATATCCATATTTATTCATATCATAAATAAAATTTGTGGAGTAAGAATATACACATATAGATTCTTTTGGTAGTGGTCCACAGACATAATTATGTACCAATCCTAAATGCTATATGGCCTTTTGACCCTATCCATTAAATAGTGGTTATTCATCTTACCTTGTAAACATGAATTCCATATTTGAAATGGTCATAGATCAAAATATTCTAAATAAAAATCATGATAGATCTTTTTTAAATGCTTCTGGTTTATATGACCAAGATTATGATTCCATAACTAGGTGTTAAATGATTCATATGAACAGTTTTATTTGCCTATATCCAATAATTGGGTTTAATAATTTAATATGTAAAGAAAATTATTTAAATGCACCATACCATAACTTATGATGTATTTATATAATAAACAACATATATTTCTAAATTTGTTAAAAAACCCATCCCAACTACACATATGCATGATATGGAAATTATGTTTTTTGTAATAGTTTTTATATAATTACTATATCTTAAAACTAATATCACTCCCATTTTCAATTAAAGGTGGTATTCACCAAGGGTAGAGTCGCAAACCTCACAACATTGGAAGATTGAAAATCCAACTATCCTCTTCAAATATTTTGAAATCTATTTGGTTCAAACATATTTATATATATGTTAGCACCATAAGTTGTATATTATACTCAATGTGCCGATATTGAATGATTACACTCGATAATGAAGGCATCTTTAGCTTCCCCTAGCTTATTGGTGTAGTTCCTCTTCCAATGGCCTCACTAACCACATAAAAACATACTTATTTTTTCCTTACTCCACCTCTAGACCTTACTCTTCTTTGATGTATGGTGCTCAAGATATTTCGATTTGTTATGAGTCTTGGTCCATTTTACCCTCTTCTTTATTTTATTATTCACTATAAGGATCACACGTTCTTCAAGAACCATGTCTATATCAACATGTAAAATCAAATAAACAAGTTAAAAAAGTCACTTCTCATTATTTCTCAAGCTATATATAATAATAAAACTTGGGAAGGTCTTTAGTTGTGAGGAAAATATACGATATATAATAAACTCATCTAGGAATTTATCCCCTATGATATTTAATCATTCAATATTTCCAGTAAGATTCACTACATGAGGACCAGCTGGAACAAACTCTCAAATATTTGTTGTAAAGATAACATTGGAGATCTCATATCTCTTTTTTATTTCCTTATTTTGATAGAAGTACCAATGGAAGGACATTATTCTATTCACATTCATGTCCACATGTTTCTTCAAAATCTACTTTTTTTGGAAGATCACATGAAAAAAATAGACACATGATTCATCATTCAAATATATTTCATAGAGAGGCAACACTTCTTCAATAGCCTCATTACCAAGAATATCAATAAAAGTTTCTTACAACACAAACAATTTCCTTTCTTGGTGTAGGATAATGTCTAAGCACCTTTTCTGTTATTGGAAATTTCAACTAGTACTGAGGTTATCCTTATAAATTATAGATAAATGTTTTATGTTTGATGTCATTTTTATTTATGTTTTTATAAATAAAATTAGAAAATATTTAGTAAAATTTCGAATAAAATATATAAAAATAAATAAATATTATATTTATTAATCATCCACTATTTTATCGAAACACAATATCCCTTAGCATTGACATCATAATATGTTGTTTATTTTTAATTAATGTGTAATGGGTCTATATTCCCCATATCATCACCACAAATTTGGATTTTAAATCAATTTTAAGGGTTTTAGGTAGTCATTCAAAATGAAAATTACATTAACTCATAGTTCATTGATCTTTTGAGTTGAATCACCAATCCTGAAATCCTGAAATTGAATTTTTGGAACCATTGCATCATAGTTAAAAAATATTCCTTATTTTTTAGTCCAATATTGATATGAAATATGTTAAATTAACCCAAAACATCCAGTTAAAATTCATTGATAATTGAAAGCACCCCAAAATTTATAGGTTGAGCACTTTAAACTATGGTTCACAATTTTTTAAATTTTATATTGTGTGTAATGATTCAACGCATGCAGAGAAATAATTGTAAAATGATACATATAAGGAATTTGGTAAAATTAAATAGTGTTAAAATTTATGATACATGGTTTATATAATTCTCACCATTTATCTATGGAACATTCCTAAGGACTTAGAATAAAACCATGCCATGGAAAATATTGGATTTCATGACAAGTTCATGGGATGAATGACATATTGTCTTCATGTCAAATAAACACCATCCATGGAGGTCGTTTATGAATATACATGGATTTCATATGACTAAAGGCAGAAACAACATGTACGGATGTTACACATCAAATAATCTATCTAACCGCTTGCTAGGATGTGCCGATCAACATGTAGTGTATAATTAAATTTACCACATATAAAAAATACACATGAATTGAATTAGTTCTTACTACATTAATTACTAGTAAACAACATGTACATCCGGTTTACATGGTGTGTAATCTTGTTTAATCCTACCAAACGCCTCATCACATACAAATGAGATCCCAAAATGTTTTTCAATAATTATATTAATAATGTTGATTTTATTTACAGAAAACCAAGAGGAAAAAATAAGATCTCCCCATTCGGATTGAACAATTATCAAACTAGAATTGAAAACTGATAAAAAATGAGTAAATAAATGAATAATATTTTAATAATTATAAATAAAGGTGTGACTGCTCTGATGCAACTTGAAGGTTTTGGGGGCAGTAGAATTATGTGATCGGTCATTCATGAATTTTCATTATATCATGATCGATGATTAATTTGAGATTTACATGATGTTAATTTTTGTTATTAATAAAATGAAATCGAAGGATATTTAAAATGGACAATTACCAGAATAAAAGTGCATGATAATCATATAGTATTTGTAGTTAATTTAGGCTTTTAAATAATTAAATTACATATATTTATCAATTAATTGATGGATCTAATAATATATCTACGTCATACCACCATTTCATTAAAGGATTTATGAATATATTCCCTTTAACGATGATCCACATGTGTTCCAAAAATATTTGAACATCATTGTAGCAATATCATGGTTCTATGAAGATAAATATTATCACTTGTGTCATTATTTTTTGATCACCCCAAGGACTTTTTCCCAAATTATTCTCATTTATCTCTCTATACCATAAAGTGGAAGATGGAGGAAGACCAGTCTTCATTATTTAAAGCATTGTTGGGGAGGGGAACTCTCATTGGATTCATGAGGATTCTCCAAATTTCATTGTGCACAAAAATTGAATTGAATTCTATCTAATGAATAATTATATAATCGGGTTAATATACAACTAGGGTTAGAGAAAAATAATTACACAATTTCCCATTGAATATTTATTTAATCCCTAAATAACCCCATTAATATAATAATAAAAATAATAGTAATAATAATTATAATATTATTATTTCATGGAATGCACAAAAATTTCAATTTAAATTAATAATTATTTAATAAAACAGTATTAAATATTTATTATTTCTTATCGGACAACCAAACTCAGTACACCATTTCACCAAAATATTTATTAGGAATTGGATAATGACTATTTATTTAATAAATAGATATCAATTCATTATTCAACAGTAAATAAATAAACATTATTTTCATTAAATAAAACATAAATATTTTTTAATTATTCTGCTCACATAATATTATCTAGAATAACTGGTGACATAATATATGTGATAATGAAAACAATAATAATTATTAAAGCACATGGGGGAATAATATTTATTTATTTTTTTAAAAGAAATTATAATAATATATTATATAACTCAGATTCTAAATACACTTAGCATGTGACCCTGTTGGCCAATTTCTCAGAGGCTATAGGCAAAGAAGCCTAAATCCAAGTTTAACATCTTTCCATATACCAAAAATCCCATAGAGTAATAAGTTAACATGATGTTTCCATAATACTTTATATGAACTCTTAATGTTAAATATAATACATGAATCATGATATCTTCAATCCATAAGGTTGCATGCAGGTTCCATCAACCTATGTTCTTGATGTCAGTTTATTTGACTTTATAGAAATAAAAATTTCTTATATAACACCATGAAGATGGATTTATTTAGGCTATATCATTTCTCCAAAGGGACTGATATATGATCTTATATTATGGAAAAAATTGAAAAATCCATTTTCACATTATTCATTAATGAAATATTACTCTTGATGTACCCATGATATAACTTGTCACCATGAACATATGTTGTCATGGTTTTCGTCAATAAATCAAACTACCTGACTTAAAACACTTATTATTTATAATAATAAAGTACAAGGATCAATACAATCTTCCAAATATTGGAACATCCAATGAAACATATAGATGTGGATTTTCTAATCACATGTCTCATTCTCCAAATATCATACACTAGATATTACCAATGGTGTACACTATTTGAAGGTGCCTAAATGTCCTAGGGGTGTCCACCAATTATATCTCGATCATTTGTGTCCCCAAAATGATTTTATTCTTCTATATAACATATATCTAAGAATACTATCAGGGAACTTCTAGATTTTCATCATAGGAGGCCACATCTATGACCATTCAATGAGACAACTACTCCTATAAAATGATCACATACTATGTCACATAGAGGAACAATCATGATTTGATAAGAAGATAATTGATATTCCCACAAAGTAATACAAGTTATCATAATGTACATAGAATTTGGTTATAGGACTCAAACTACAATAAATCATATTTAGAACACCTGGACTTATATATAATATCAAATTGAGAAGGTGGTTTAAATTGAGGTATCTTGAATGTATGAGGGATTATAGAGGTATCAGGAGGATCCATGACCTTTGGAAACAAAAATATCCTAATATAATTAGTATCTCATTTTTCTGATCCAACATCTGAAATGTCTCCTTGATATTGAGTAGGATTCATTATAATTTTCCAAAGATATCCTCTAGATACTTATAAATCATAATATCTTGCAGCTACAATCTCTAACTTATTTAGAGTGTTAGTGGGTGGAACTTATTTTTTATATCTCTCAACAAATAAGGATACATCTACCCTGGATTACATTTTTTTATAGTTATTGGATAGATTATAAACTCTAACAACCATCTGTTCGGTACATCAAAATGTATTTGGAAGAGCTTGCCCTAGATTCCTTCTTTCTCTAAGAGGGAAAAATGAATCAAAAAAATTTCTATTCTCTTGATGGTTTCTAAAATGAGTAACTCATGTATAATAGATGATGTCTATATATATATTTTGAAAAATATAGGACAAACCATTTCTTATAATTGTACTAAAAGATTCAAGCTAACTTGAGTTGAAACTACAAGAATAGATGAAAAAGGGGACATAGTGGGGACTACATGAAGTATTTGTATGGTTAAGATTTATCTTATTTAGAATTTAGTCAACTGATCCTTCAATTTTGACCACTTTTCCATTCATTTATTTCAATTTTCATTCTATATTAGGTATATTTTGTAATAACGCTTGAGATATGTTTTATAGAAAACTGAATGGGGGTTATGTAACTAGAGAAAAAAATTTAAAATAATAGGATCTGATAAACAAGAGAATATGTAACAAATTGTTGAAATGATGGAATAATTTTGAGAAGCTTGTAAATACTAATATTTTCCTTATAATAGTAACTGAAACTGATGGAGTTTCCTCAGACATTGCGGAACTAGAAAGCTCTTCAGATTATATTCCGTCGAAGTCATTATACAATCATAGTATAAATTATGTTATACATTGATGATTTTTGGTCAAATGACCAATACACCTAGATAAATCCCATTTAATATCATTTAACACTTTCAATAAAATTTTTAACTTTCCATCAATATATTATTTAATATATCACATTTTTTCTTTCAAGGTCATATCTATTCTAACTCCATGATTTCTAAATACTAATATGGTGTCTTCGAAATCACCTAAATGGTAATTATTTAAATATTACAGGAGCACAGGTTTGAGAAAAACACACTATAGAGATTGAAAATGAGGGGACTCCAAATTCAACTCTTAAAGCATCTCATCATCACTATTCTAAAAAATTAGATCCAATGTGGGTATATATGTAGAGGATGCGGTAGTTTGATGAAACCTAATATTGATTTTAAACTAATTGGATAAAAACTATAAAAATTATGAAATATTTTATTCATATCATAATTTAAATATTTAATTTCAATAGTTTCATCTTCAGACATTTTGAGTTGGACACTAGGATATTTTTGGATCGTGTATTTTTAGGATGAAAATAACGCTCCATGTTCATTGGACTCTGATTTGGAATCAGAAACATTTTACAACCCTCTCATTTCTGTTTCTGATCCTCAAGATCTTTTAAACATTTCTCAAACAAAACTTATTGCATTATTGGAAATGTATTTAAATTTTTGATCAAATCTTTTTCAGTTTCCTTCATCCCAATAAATATATCGAAATCAGTTTTTGAAATAGTATTATCCTTAGGTTGTACGATCTTATCCTTTGAAGATATCAATTAATTATTTCACTAACTATAATCTACATTTATATTTTCAACATTAGTAAATATAATTGGGAAAAAAGGTATTCATTTTAGAACTAACTAAGATTTTACTTATATAAAATGAATATTCATTCATAGGATGAGGTGTTGGAAAAGGTGGTGTATAAGAATGGTCAATATTATTACTGAACACATAACCATATTTATATACACTAGTATTTGATCTAGTCAGAATTGGATCCGTTATAATTTTCTTAATATCCATACTTTTTTTCATAAGAACTAGCTCAACTTATTGAACTACTTTAGAAGCCTAAAAAACTTTTTCTTGCTTTATTCAAGTAGTCTCTACCACACTAAGACTGACTTAAGTACACAAGGGATCAAATTTTTCAACCCCTATCTCAAACAACTCTATAGAATGAAACTTCTTCATTGGGATGCATTTCTATGTGGTGAGTTTTGGGATGAATCTATTAAGTCCACACTTTCCTAAACAATATGTCTAAAAAAATGTAAACTCATTTCCCAAAAGTAAGAAATAAATATCAAATTAATATCTGAATGAGTACTAGTTTTATATCAAATGACATCCTCTCAATTATTGGGATCCAATTATTTATTATTTTGAACTCAGAAGATAAGACAATAAATGGCAAATTAATTTAACTACCTTTCCCTTTACAATTTTGATGCATAAAACATAAAATATATCATTTTTAGATTCAACATAAAATTTTTGATCGTGATTTATAATACATAAATATCTATAAAAAATACCTTCACTATCTCTCCTAGTCTCAGGGAAATCCTAGTTTGAATTAACTTTCCAAGAACCATCCCTTTATACTCTAAATCCTTCATATGTTTCTTGTTAAAATTAATGGTTCCAAACAGGAATGTGAACACTTTTTCTGGTCATATTGATCTCATAGAAACCATGGTATAACTTATTTCAGAATCCCCTCATATTTATAATTAAATTTATCATCCAACACTTATAACTAAACTATTATGTAATTCACATTTACATTCATTTATGCATCATGCTCTGTTTTACTGAACTAAAACTTTTATTTACTTATAAAATCATTAAATTATTACTCAAATATAAAAAATATAATTATTCTCATAAAAAAATTCCCAAACATGAAACTTAAGGGCCTTTTCAGCAGCATCTCTTTATACATCAACCAATCCATAGTGAAATCTTTTCCAAAAAGAATATATCATGGGAGGCTGCATAGTGTCACATTCTTAGAAGAAAGAGATCCTCCATCATCTATATTTATGATGTTTCCTATTTAGGACATATTAGTAGGAGTTTGAGAGGGGACCAATAGAAATTTTTAAGAAAAACGTGCGATGGTTAGGATTCTCAGAGAAGAAACATATGCTAAAGGAGAATGTTTTGGGGGCTTATTGAGTTTTAAGCCATATACCTGATTCCCAAAATGTTTATGTACATGATTTGGAATTTGGATTGATTCTTAATTAACAAAAATAAAATTAAATAAATACGAAATAATTAAAATTAATTTCTAAAAACCTAAGTATCATAATTTATATAATAAATAAGAATAGTTTAATTAAATTTCCATAACCCAGTAAAACATATTAATAAAATATTTAATTTTTTTATTGAAATAATAAAATTTAAACTAAAATAAACTCAAATAATCCCATTTATATTTTAATTAACTCAAATATTCATATAGAAGGGGATTAGTAAAATTATATATTAACTGATTCTTAGTAGACATATATTCAATATTAATATCACCTTTTTGTGTGTGATCTATCATGAAATGATGACTTTAATCTACATGATTCAGTCTATAATGATTTATCAGATTCTTTGAAATTTTTATAACACTAGAGATATCACATTTTATTAATACATTATTACAATTGAATACAAAATACTTTAATTTAATGACCTAAAACCTATTTTCCCAAAGTTTCTAGTTAATTTATCGCATTAGTGTTAGGTATAAGAAATCACATCCCAACATATTGAATAGTTTCTCAGTCTTGGATAAATAGATATATAATTGAATTTGACATATCATTTGAAAACATATAATAAAACATAGCTCTTCCTTTGGGAACACAACTATTACCTTGAGCATATCCCTACAAATTAATCATAAAACAAATCCTCACTTCCCCAATAAATGAAACATATGAAAGGGGTGAGATCAAATGCTCAATAAGGATTTTCATAAAATTGAAGATACTATGAATGAATAAGGGAAAATTAATATGGAAATGTAAATAATTTAAAACAAATTATATTTAATCTATAACATGAGAATGAAGAAAAATATGGTAGTAATAAATAATAATAAGATAAATCAATATACCTAATCACATATGCTTGAAACTATTCCATGGATATCATAAAAAATAAAATAATCACAAAGAAATAAAAAAAATCTCATAATAAGGGAATTCAAAATTTCAGACATCATAAACATACTTTCAAGGCCTTGTGCCAATAATTTTTACATAATATTCTAAGGACTCAACTAAATAACAAATCTAGTTTGTGTAATGATACCTACCAATGAATATAGTGGATAAAACATCCCCCATATATCACATACATATTCCAATTAATTCCTTATAAGAAAGGGGAGAAACATAATCAATTTAAACATTAATATTGATAAACTATGGTAATCTTTTTAATAATTTCCACAATTAATAAACATAATCATAAACAATCTAGAGTAATATAATTAATAGTATAAAAATATTACATCTCTAGAATAACTCTTCAATATCCGTCCATAGAAATAACATGGATGGTAAAATTATAATACATCCCATGTGGGGAAAAATTTAAATACAGGTTATTGTTGTGTATGAATATAAATACAACAAAAATTTCATCAAATAAATTCATGAGGAAAATAACAATTTAATTTTGAAAAGAACTATTACAAACTAAAAAAATTCCATTATATTAGGATTATTTATTTATTTATTAAAAACATGGAAATGTTTAAAGTAAGATTCAATGTATTAAGTAATAATGACTATGAGGAACTCCATTCATTCAATTTATGTAAAAACAAGGATTCCTTTCACAATTTTTTAAATGAAAATATGTACCTCATTATAAAAAGGAAACAATTATTCCTCTCAAAACATTTTATAAATTATATAACATGGGTAAAAATTTCCTTAAAAAATCATTGATGAGTACAAAAAAAAATACTTGGAATATATTTTGGAAATCCTGGGCTTAGAAGAAATATATTCCCAAAAAAATAGGAAATTATGTATATTTTTCTTAATTGTTTTTGAAATTTTTGTACATAAAATTAGAAAATTAACAGAAACTATATAATTTTTAAAATTAACCATAAGAAAAGAAGATGTACTGGGATTATGATTGTAAGATCATATAATTCCTCTCGTGGAGACTAAAATATAAACAATCCCAAATAATGATTAGATTATTTGATAAACCATCACCATTTTGGTACCTCTTGAATCGTGAGCCCAATGAAATAAATAACATCAAAAGAAAATTTTAATACCATGAATAAAAATATATTGTTGAGATATCATATTGAAGTGGAAGTTGATACACCTAATAAAATAAAATATGTTTATAGCATAACATATATCCTAAAGAAATAAATTTGAGATGAAGAACCCTTATGATGGTCATAACATTGAAGCAATAATTAATTAGTGAAGTGATTATATGTAAAAAATATAATTAAAAAAAATGGAAATAAAAATTAAATAATCAAAAGCCATTACACATATAATCATATAATATCAAATACAATTAAGAAGTAATATAAACCAATGAAAAGAAATTATGTTATAAAACATTTACCACTTATTAACATTCAAGTCAAATTCCCATATATGAAATAGATTGGATTAAAAAATTAAATACCAATAATTATAAAGGATTTATTATATGAAATGTAAATGGGTAAGTATATACAACATATAAAATAAATTATGTTCAATATTATATTCCTCAATGATGGAAAATTGAGACTAAATCCTTTACAATTACTAGGATGATGAAACCAGAATTAACAAATAAAGTGGTTATGTGAAGAAATGTAAATAATTTTTTTAAAATACAACACAACACAATAAAAATATATTTCACACTTATTCATGACATTATATAGAGAATTATTTAGATATATAACTGAATGATTGTAAATTGGGTTAAAAAACCTATTACATCAGGTTTGAAGTCCTGCGTATGTGTTGAAACATCTTGTATAATAAATATATATTTATTATACATATATTACATAAACAAAATAATATATATATATATAACAGATTATATGATTTCATTTTATTTTTATCTCCTTTTTATTACAAATTCATTTTTTGAAATCTCTATCTCAGGTAATAACTTCTTCGTATTTCATGTATATTTTGATTTGGTAGTTTTAGTACTTATATTTTGATCATGGTTCCATCATATAATTAATTTTAACCATTATATAAATATCATATATTTTTCATTATATATGTATTTGTAATAGTCAATAAAATTTAGAGATATAAAAATTAGTTACACAATTCATGGAAACGACAGACCATACATACACGTGAATATTATTTTCATTTTTTAAATGATGAAATGAAAGAATGGTAAAAAATAAATTACCTTCAATAAGTAGTTATTTTATCATATATGTTATATATATTAGTTAATTATATAATTAATACTAAACATGTGAAAATTAGATGAAAAACATATCACATCACTACTTAGATATAGTAGTTCAAACGTATTCCTGAGCGACGTTATCATTTTCTAACAGATTAGAAGGTAAGAAGTTAGATATTATATTGTATTATATGAAAAATAATTTTTTTAAATAATATATATATATATATATTTTAAATCCATCATTATATCTATCCATTATAGGCAGTGATGAAAAATAAATTATGTCGGTTCACGAGTCTGTAGTGCGCTGCCCACATGCTTGACAACTTTGCTTTTAATTTGATATAAGAGGGGTTATATTATGATTATACAAAAAAAATATTTACAAATTAGTATAAGGATGATAATTGTGTTATTATTTTATCATATTTTATGAGTATTTTATTTTTTTAGGTTAAAATTAAAATGAAAATTTATGGTTAAGAACTATATATCTTCTTTAGACAACCTCTACAGATCTATAACTACATATTTACTAAAGTTGTTTATGATAAAAAAATGAACCCTTGGTCATGGGGAGGTATGTAATGAAGGGATTTGGGTTGTTATTTCATTAAGCAAAGGGATCATGATGTATGGTGTGGAGAGGATATGTGGTGTCCTTTTATATGTGGGGGAGAGGATATACTTGAAATTTTTAAAAATAATAAATTATAACCATGTTTATCACAAAAAAATGGTTCAAAAATCATCCATTACAAAAAAATAGATGATATATGGTATAAATGTCTAAAAGATATAAATTAAACATTTTTTAATTTTATTATAACACTTATTATTTAGGTCTAAACCCCAATGAACCCATTTTAACATTAATTGATGTAATTAACTTTTACAAATTTTTCTATTAATTGTGAAAAAATTATATTTTACTTATTTATAAATTTTTATTTTTATGATTAAAAAAATTAATTCAATATTTTAAAACTTGAGTCACCAAATTTTAATAATTTTATTTTTAATTAAACTGGCATGCATGGCGAAAAAATCATATTTCCCATGAATTTGTTTTGTATATGTAAGATGATTTATTATAAAATTAAACATGAAATTTATTATAGTGACCTAAATTGGATTAATAATATTATAATTGATCTAATTATACTTTTAATTTTTTATTTTAAAATGAAATTTATCTTTGAAGATTATTTAATTGAAAATCCAATTTTCAAAAAAATAAGAATTTTACAATATTTATAAAAAAAAGTTCAAAAAGTATCAAAAAATAAATTTAAGATTTATTTAACGTTATTATTTAAAAAAAATAAGTTTATATTTTTAATATAACTTTTTTGAAAGTAAAAAAAAATTAGTATTAAAAAATTATGGGAAAATGTGATGAAAGAACATTTTACAAAAATAATTTTTTTAAATACAAAATTAGATTTATTCTTCCCATGTGTATAAAAGAAATATTAGATTATTGAATTTTTAAAGTAATATATTCTATATAAATTTCAATATATCAATCACTAATATTTATTATTTTACATAATTAATGTAAAAAAAATTAATCCCCTAAAAATTATTTTTTCAGAAAAAAAATTATTTTACTTTCAAATGAATTTTATTTTCATTTTTAATAAATTGATAACGAATGAATTTATTTAATACATGTGTAAACAATATAGTTTTTATAATTTAGTTATTCATATTTTTACCCACTAATTTAATTGATGGGTCATAATATTATATGGTTGTTTTTGACTCGAGGTTTCATGTAATGTATTGTATTAGAGAGATGAAATTTAAAGAAACACACCCTAAATTGTCGAGGTGTTACATTATACCACTTTAAATAAATTTCCCCTTAGAGTTATTTTGTATCATCAAAAGTATAACCTTTAATTAAAACCAAAATCATAAATTTTTTTAATAAAATAATATCTTCGTAATTGAGAAAGGGAAGGATGGGGGTCATATAGAAAAATACATAACCTCGTTTACAAATAGAGTGTGATATAAAACATGATTATGAGATGGTGAAAAACTATAATACCATAAATATATAATGATTGAATAGGCCATTAATTCATCAGAAAATAATTTAGATGGATAACATTTTTATTTTAAGATCATTTTCCTAAATTTGAGAGATTCTTATTTTATCATGATATAAATCATGATAAAATATATTTACTTAATAAATTTTTACTTGATAATCATATTTTTACCCCTTGGGATTTATTCAATCAATTTTCACTTCATTTATTACTATAAGAAATCAGTATCCAATATTTTTTTACCGAAATCATTAAAATTACCTTTTAACGGATCACAAGATCCGTGAAAGTGAGACATGTCCTTTGATATGTATCTTAAAATTTACCAATAAAAAAATGCTTAACAGAAGTTATCCAATAAAATAAATTAATCAGTAAACCTCAAAATTATCACCCAAATTTCAACTTAATATTTATTAATCAAATATATTATGTAAAAATAATGTTATAATAAAAAGGACATCACTTAGGCTAGTGGTAGGCATTAAACGCTTGTCATTCGTTGTTTGTCATTTCAAGACCCGCATGATTTCATAATGTGATGGATTGCCACCCAACAGTAGAGATTCCCAATTTCTAAGACTATATTAATATAATACATATAACAATCCAAAAATAATAATTACCTTCCTCAAAATAACCTTAATAATTTGATCACTTTATAACCACTATGTTTTTCCATAATTTTTTTTTCATGAAACAGAGTAATCATAATGGACTATTATTACTTTAATACCAATTATAATATTAACCCTAAATTATATAAATTGCATTAAAGTGATTAAAATGTTATTATACATCAAATAACTCTTTATTATTAACTAAGAGTTACATATACATCATACAAATAAAATGTCTCTAAAAATTTCATTAATCACATGATAATCCTATAACTTAAAACCATACAAGGGGTTTATATTATATTGATTTTATAAAAAATATTAAGATCATAAACCCTTGATTTTATCCATATCTAATATGTTAATCTTAGATGAAGAAATATATTCTTCCCAAAAATTAATATAATAATTTGATGTTTCATGATTCCTATAACCAAAATACCATTGATAAAAATAATTATAAAAAATAATTATTTCATCCCAACACATAAACAATTCTTCCATTTTATTTCATCAATTAAAATAACAAAGTTCATTCCTTGGTGTTGGAGTTTAATTTTAAAAGTGGGAATTGACTCAAATAATTCCCATGTTCCACATATTTAAGAAAATGAACTGTAAATGGACCTCAAGGATTAAATATTTGACCCTATATTGATCTCTTGAAATTTCCTCAATGATTAGTTACTATAAGACATTCCTTTACACATATAAAACATTTTTCTATGATGTGGAGTCATTTTACATTGTGTATATTTTCACATTTTTGACATGAATGAAATTTTTCCTTCTGTCTTATATGGTCTCCATTACATGAACTCTTAGTGGACGTAATACATATCTTCATTTGTAAGTATGATAGTTGGTTAATGTATAGGGTTATAATCATATATCAAGATAACTAATCAAGAATTATCACAATATATTTAACTACAATCATCATTGCATTTGGTTTCTCAAAATCACTACATTTTGAATCCAATTCAACATTAACATCATTCCTCCCAGTTACATCCATTGAATAAAACAAAGAATCATGTTGTGAGAATCAAAGTCATAACTATGAATAATTATTTATAGGTTTTCGAAATAATGAAAAATTCTTTTTATCATATAACACATTTGTTTGGATCTAGGTCATTCATTATTATCATTTATTCAAATCCTTCATAATAGGTTTGAAGAAAATGTGAATTGACCCAAGCATATCCCCTAAGAGTATCAAACTAGGTGTGTAGAAAGTCCTATTTTCATGCACCAAATGATAATATAGTGAAAGACCAATGTACCATGTTTAGTGTTATAACCCCAAGGTACAATTATTCCAGAGCCACATTAACCTCTAGTATATAAAAAATGATTTATTTCTTGGAAAACCAGATAATATATACAATACCAAAACATTAGGATGTTATCATTAATTATACTTATACTCTAATTCATTAATAGGGTTATGTTATATAATTTATTTCTTAAAAAATATATTTCCCCAGGTTTCTACTAAAACTTATTTGATACCAACTGTAATGACCCAAACCTTAGTAGCGTAGAGTCAGTGGTCACTTTATTTCATTAATATTAGATACAAGAAATAAAATTCTAAAGGATTCAATATTTTATCCATATTTGAAAAATATATAGATACATGAATTTAAAATTTCATTTGAAATCCTATAATACAACATAGAAGTTATTTTTCGAACACAAATATTTCATTTAGCATATATATGTATATATCCATCATAAAACACCTCCTGGAATCCTAGGGGAAGGAAACATAAGAATGGCGTGAGCTTAGATTCTTAGTATGTGTATGCATTCAATGGGGGATATAATGAATAAATAATTAATAATAATTATGGAATGGTATATAATTGAAAACACTATCCTTTTAGTTAATAAATTGATCATGAAAAAAAGATCAAAGGAATACATGTAGATCAAATAATTAAATATTACTAATAAAATATTCTTGAAACTTATCAATATAAATATCAACTAATAAAATAATAACAAGAACATCAAATAATAATCTCATATTAAATGAAGGATAATTCCAAAAATCATAAACATATAGTGAAAGCCACTTGCTAATACATCTTATATAAATAGATAATTCCATCGCTAAATACTCAATCCCATTTGACTCAGGACACCTACCAATGAATCAAGGGGCTATAAAAGACCCCACCCATCACTAACTAAGTCTAATTAATTCCTAAAATGAATGTTTTGAAGAATAGTCAATGTAAAAATTCATATTAACAATCTTGAATATAAAATATTATTAATTTCTCTAATCAATTATCATAAAAAACCAACCATAGTAATATGGAGAACATTATGAGAACTGTATATCCACAATATAACTAATTATAAACTATTTAACGAAATAATAAGGATGGTATCAGTATAATACATCACAATTAGAGCACACATATATTACGAGTTGTATTCTTTGATTAACATAAATAATAAAAAAATATTCATTAAAAACATTCTTGATGAAAAAATCATTTTCAAAATTGAAATGATCATTTTAAAACTAAAAAAATTAAATAATATTAGGTTTTTTTATTTTCAATGAATCATGGATAATTTTAATGAAATTATTCAATACATTGAGCAGTTATGATGGTGAAAAATTGTATTCAAGGTGATTATGTTAAAATAATGATTCCTCTAACAATTTTCGTAAAAAGTCAATATGTACCTTGTACGAATAAAAGATTCATTTTAGAACATTTTTAAAAAATTATAAAATGTGTTCAAATTAATTTACCCAATATTATATGATTATTAAAAATATATTTATAACTATTTTAATAAAACATGGACATGGAAGAAACATATTCCTGTCTAATGAAAAAATATTTTCCTTAAAAATATTTATTTCATCATTTCTATACTTAAAAGAGGAAAATGAAAGGAAAAATATTAATTTTCAAAATTATCCATCGGAGAAGAACATATATTGTGTTTAAGATAATAATTTCATGTAATTCCTCTATTAGATACTTCAACATAATCAATCCAGAAAAATGGTGTGAGTGTAAAATAAACCATTACCACTTTGGTAACTTTTGAATCATAAACACTAAAAAATAAATAAATTAATTTGAAACATTAAATATCATGAATGTAAATATATTAATGATATAGAATATAAAAGTTTTTGTAGATACACCTAATATATGAAAATAGGTTTATAAAATAAACTTTATCCAAAGAAAACTATATGAGACGAAGAACCCTTAAAATGATAATAATGTTGAAGTGAAGATTAATCAACGAAGTGATGATATGAAAATAATGTAAATCCACAAAAAATTATAATTACAATATAAAATAATCACAGTTCATTACAAACATAATCCTATAATATCAATGATAATGAAGAAGCAATATAACCCAATGAAAAGAAATCGAGTTATGAAACATTTTAGAATTGGTAACATTCAATTCAAATCCCATTGCATGAAATAAATCTAATTGAAACACAAAAAAAAATTATAATTAAGGATTCATGATATGAAATATTAATGGGGATGTATATAAAATATATAAATTAACTAATGAGGAATCAAATATGATTGAATAAAGGAAAATTGAAATGAAATACAGTAAAAAGATCATATTATTAAAGTCATAATTAATCAATGAAGTGATTATGTTTATCTAATATAAATAGATAAATAAGTGGAAATAAACATTAATAAAATAATAATTCATTTCACACCTTATCAAGGCATAACATAATTAATAAAGTATAAGTATTGGCCAAATAATGAAAATTGAGTTAAGAAACCCATTACTTCAGGTTTCACATCCTTAATTGGTGTACGAAGATCTCATAAAGAAAATATATATTTATTATAAATATATTAAGTAACTATAATAATATATATCACACCTTATAAAATATAATCATATTGTTTTACCACTTATTTATTTAAAATTATTTCTTGAAATAACTATTTAATGTAATAACTGCATCGTTTTTCATGTATGTTGTGGTTCAAAATTTTTTTGTCCTTTACTTTAATCGTATTTTAATAATCACTAAAATGTTAAAAATTATATAAATATAATATATACTCATTTTATTATTATTCATAATATTCCACAAACATTGTGAAATAAAAATGAGTTACAGAGTTCATGGAGATGGTAGGACATACGTACACGTGAACAATGTTTTGTTTTATTATTTTGACAGATGGAATGAATTAATGTTAAATAATAATTAAACTATACAAAATAATTATTATATAATGTATATCATATATATTTTTTGAATATATCCTTATTACCGTCTTTTTCAAATAAAATGAAAAACATATCATATCACTTTGTGGTGGAGACAGTCCATGTGTACGCTCAAACGGTGTTATAATTTTACAGAATATTGGAAGGGAATAAGTTATGTAATAGCCCATATATTACATATATATATACTAATTTTAAATTTATGAATATTTATTACATAACATAAAAAACTAGGCCAAGCCCGTATATGTTTAATGTCTTTAGAAACTGGGAAGCCTAAATAACGGGTTCATAAAACATCCACATCGTCTCCCCCTTATTTCTTCATAAATAGACTCCTTTTTGACATATCATAATTAATACCCTACATCCTGACTAGGGGAAAAGAAACATAAGAAAGGGTGAGCCCAAATTCATAGTAAGGGTAAACAAGGTAAATATCAATCATAACATAATCATAAGAACATAACATTTGAAAATATTATCATGCATATAAAAGATAATAGTATCATGTCATGGGATAAATCATAAAAGTGAAATGTAATACCTATAGTAAAAAAACAAGACATTAAATTTCATGGAATACAAACATAAGCACAGAAAATAATTTCATGTAAGGTGGTGGTGAAAAATGGATTACACCACGACGTGGAGAGGGTAAGTCGTACGTATGCACATGTGGTGATTTAATTTTTCATAGTATTGGTAGAAGGGGTAATATGGTTTTCACATATTTATAATAATATATCAGTATATGAGTGATAATTATGTTGTTACTTTATATTGAAACAACTAATTAAGAGGAATTATAAGAATAATGAAGTTTGAATGAATCGGTAGAAGAGATTACCTCTTCCTCAACGTGCTTCCCTTAAATCTCTTCTTAGAGCACTCGAGTTGGTCTTTGAAGATGACCAAAAGCACTAGAATGAAAACAAGGAATTTGATAAGGAAAAAGATAAGTGGATGGAGGATCGTGAAGGCTCAAAATGAAGTAAACTGGTGAGGGAGGAGGTTCCCTTTTATAATTGATGGGAGGGGACATTTTGGGAACTCCATAAGGAATAATTTATAATAAAATAAAAATATACCCAAAAAACCTCCAAAATGTCCCAATTTAGAAGATGATATGTTGTAGGATTGCAATCTCATCAAACAATAAATTTTGGGCAAGTTTTTATTTCAATTTAAACCATAACATTTTAATTGATACATAGTTATTCTATTTAATTTTAAATGTGTTAATAACATTCTAAATATTTAATGGTTATAAATATATACTTATATGGTGTTAATTAACCATAAATTTATATTTAATTAATCCTTAGATATTAAAATTTTCACTTTTTAATTATGAAATATTTTAATTATTTTTAAATAATTTAATATAATGTTTTTTTATAAAATATTATTAGTGTAAATTTTGACACTATTCATTTATTTGAATTTTTAAATAATCTACACAAAAGATAAATTCAAACCAAAATATTCAATAAACTCTTAAAATTTCATAGTCACCTATAAAATTCATGGAGAAAATTAATTAGTTCATATGATATTTATTTTTTATATTTTTAAAAACATTTATTTTATATTTTTGTTAATAAAATAAATTTTCCGTAACCATATTTTCATCATTAATTGTAATTTTTTAATATCTTAAAATTATAAATAAATTTAAATTATGTATTTAATTCTTTCAGGTTTCCATATACTATCTATAATCGATATTAACTCCCAGTGATCCATATATTTGAATTAATATACTTATATAAATGAGATTCTGATATTTTGTGACATTAATAAGTTTTTTATTACATTCATGTAATATTCATAGGTTAGTGTCCATCAAGTGATTAAATTTCAAAAAAATGACAAATGGGGTCGAATTTAGTCATCCAATAGGAATTTTACAGGTTTAACGTAATTCTATAGTATTATTTTTACCTTTAATTACCTAATTTACCTTTAACTACAGTAATAAAAATAATTACCAAAGTTACTATTTATAATGACCAAAAATAAAAATAGTCTATTAACAAAATATGAACCAATTAATTCCAAATATGGAGCCTATTTTTAAAATTCCAAAACACAAAAGTTGCATTAGTTAATTTTAAATCAATCGTGTTATCGGAATGAGAGAACATGCTTTTTCAAAGTTCAAACATTGTAAAAGATTAAAATATTTTTACAAATGAATTCGATGGAAAATTAATGCCAATGACATACATTATATTGAATCATAAAATTATATTTTATTTATAATTGAAAACCATTAACTATTATATTATAAACATATAAATTATCTCAATGAAAAAATTTGTTCTCACTTAAAATTTAGTGTGCTATTATTATTTCTCAAAACTAGAATGTTACCAAAAATTGTTATAAATTAAACCAAAGTAAATTTTTATATCCCGCATTAAAATAACATGTTGATTTTTTCATATAAAATTTATTAGTGTGTCGGAATATTAATTTGAAAGGGGTTCACCATTCAAAGGCGTTAGATTACCCTTTTTTAAAAAAAGTAGGTTTTTATAGAACAAATAGTGTTTATTCACACCATATGATTAAAATATCCATTGGATTAATAAAAAATATTTTAGTAATTATATAACATATATATCTCATCAATTTCCTTTCCAATAGTAATTCACTCAAAAATAAAAATATCTAATTTATATATTTTCATAAATAATCGATAGCCGAAGAATTAAAAATGCATTTTAATAAGTTAGTTATAATTATTCACACTAACCTAATGGATATTCTATAATGTTATTTTCATACTAAGGTCATATTATGGTTTGTTTAAACTTATGATTTCATGCAACTCAAGTAACTTGACAAAAAAAATTAGAAGAATTTTTTTCATAAGAATCATTTGGATGTTATATTCTACCCCCCATAAACAGAATTTCAACCTCAAAATTCATTACTTGAAAATAAAAACAGATGAGGATACATCTCCCTCATCATATCCTCAAGTTCCCATGTAGCTTCTTCAAATTTGTGGTTCCTTAGTAAATCATTAACCAATCAAGTGGTCTTGTTTCGTTGAAATGTTTCTCTACGATCCAGAATCTCTATCGGTTGTTCTACATAAGAAAGATATTTCTATAGTGGTTTTACTTATGAGATTAGTAAATGTGAATGATTATGTATGTACTTTGTTAGGATAGATACATGGAACACATCATGAACATAGGAGAGATTCGTTTGAAGCAGCAATCAGTAAGCTACCATCCCAACACGGTCTAGAATTTCAAAAGGACCGATATAAATAGGGCTCAGATTACCTTTATTTCAAAATATAATTACTCTCTTCTAGGGTGATGTTTGTAGAAACAACTTATCACCCAATTCAATCTCTAGGTCTTTTCATTGGTTGTCAGCATAAATTTCTTTGTCGACTCTATGATTTTATTATGTCTTGTTTGATAGATCTAGGGTTTTATGCCCTTTCATCAATAAGATCAGGACCTAATGGAATTATTTCCCAGCCTCATCCCATCATGTTGGAGTTCTTCACTTCTTTCCCAAGATAGATTCATAATGATCCATCTAAATACTGGAGTGAATGTAATTATTCTAAGAACATTTAACCAATGGTAGGTGTTTATCCCAACCACCATAGAAATCCCTAGAACAAGCTCTTATCCTGTCTTACAAAGTATGAATTGTTCTCTTAGGCTGAACATATGTCTAAGGATGATAAGAAATGATGAAACTTAACTCTATATCTATATCATGATGAAATTTTTTCCAAATCTATGAGATAAACGTCAAATCTAGATTGGATATAATGGAATGTGGTACTCCATGAAATCTTACCACATATTTTACATATATCCTAGCAAGATAATCAAGAGGGAAATCATCTCTAATAGAAATGAAGTGTTCTGACATTGCAAGGAGATCAACTATAACCTAGATAATAAGCCTTTGGATGTTTCAGGAAGTATTATGACAAAGTCTATAGGGATTTTTCCCAATTCCCATTCTGGTACGGGTAATGGTTGTGACATCCCTTTAGATTTCTGCCTCTCAGCCTTAACATGATGACAAACCCAACATAGAGAGGTGACATATCATTTCATGATATCCCACCATAATTACTCTTTTAGGTCCCTATACATCTTTTATCTTCTAGGGTAAATAGTTCATGAAGAACTATGAGCCCCATCTAATTTCTCCATCTTTAATTCTGGTATGGGATGAATACAAACCCTATTCCCGAACATTATTATTTCAACACAATAATGGTTGAACTCAGGAAAATTTACCATGTTCTTTTGAATCATTAATTCTTCCTTCCTCAACTCCTTAATATTCACTTTTATATAAAGTTTAATATCCATTTGAGAAATATAATATTTAACCCCTTCCATTAAAATATAAAAATCTTTACTTTTCAAATCCACAAATATATGATATTTTGTTATCCTCATAATGGATAAACTAGCATGGTCTTTTCAACACAAAGCGTCTTCCACCTTGTTCACTTTTCCAGGGTAGTAATGTATTGAGAAGTCATAATCTTTAATCAACTCCAACTGTCTTCTTTGGTGCATATTCATCTCCGTTTGTATGAAAATATACTTTCATCTTTTATTATCTGTATAAATATCACAACTTTCACCATAAAGATAATGCCTCCAAAACATTAATGAATTGATTACCATATCGAACACCAAATCATGATTTGGGTGATTTTTCTAATTATTTTTCAACTAATGTGACACATAAGCTCTCACCATATAATTTTTCATGAGAAAACATCCTAACCCCTTCTTGGAATCATCTCTTTAGATCACAAACCTTTCTTTACTACAAGGTAGTGTGAGCACAGGTGCACTGGATAACCAACTTTTTAGCTCTTTGAAATTTTATTCACATTCCTTCATCCCAACAAAACTAACTCCATTATGAGTCAACTTGGTGAGTGGATTATATAATCATGAAAAATATTTTATAAAACGTTGATAATATCCAGACAAACCAAGAAAACATTAGATCATAGTTAATGTTGTTAGTCTCAACCATCATTCAATAACCATTATTTTTTCTAGATACACAGATATCCCCTCTGTTGATAATATTTGATAAAAAAATGAAACATTCTAAAGCCAAGATTCACACTTGGTAAATTAGGCATAAATATTCTCCTTTATCAGGGACTTCATTACAATTCTCAAGTGATCTTGATGTTATTCCTTTCTTTTTGAATAGTTAATAATATCATATACAAATACTACCACGAACTTATCAACATAGTCTCTAAAGACTCTAGTCATTAGATTCAAGAAGATATCTCAGTGATTAGTAATAAAAAAAGGCATCATTATAAATTAATAGTGTCCATATCATGTACAAAATTCCATATTTAGAATATCATTTTCATTACCACAAATTGATGATATCCTGAATAAAGATCAATCTTGGAAAAGTATTGAGGTCCATGTAGTTGGAAAAATTATTCATCAATGTGATGAAGAGGATATTTTCTCTGGATAGTGATCTTGTTATGTTCTCTATAATCAATATAGAGTCTCATTGATCCATCTTTCTTCGTAACAAATAGAACAAGCTCTCTCCTTAGTGACACAATAGGGCGTACAAATCCCTTATCAATATTCTCTTGGAGTTTGTTCTTAAATTCCTTCAATTCAATAGGGGCCATTCTATAAGGTGTATTTGAAATAGGAATAGAACCCGGTATGAGTTTTATTGAAAACTCAACTTCCCGATTTTGTGTAAGACCTGGTAATTCCTCCAAAAAAGATATCATAAAACTCCTGTATAATGGGTGAATTGTTGATCTTGATTTTCTCCCCAATAATTTGAGATAAATAGCTTTCATTTATATAAATCTTGACCCATAAGACGGAATACATTTCTACAGGAATGTTAAATTCATCCTTGCATCGATAGATGATCATATATTGATCTGAAATATTAAATGTGAATTTCCTTACTTGGAAATTAATATGAGATCCCTGTAGAGAAATCTAATCCATTCACTGAATCACATCAAATTCCACTATAGGAAGGATCATAAGATTTACAGGAAGCACTTTTCCACAAACATCAACTAAAGAAGAATTATTACTTTTTAATGAAACTATTGTTCTATTTAGAGTTTTCATCATTGACTCAACATCTAATAGTTGAGTTAACATGGTGATACCCATTGAAACAGTTCTTAAGAAATAAAATAATGGGTGGATCCAGAATCAAATAAAAAATTTCCTGCTTTAGAGTTGATGGTAAGTGTGACTTTCACAACGTCATTATCGTACTCCATGTCAGTGATAATAATTGCTTCTGATTTTTCTTTGTCTTTGGACTTAAGAGTTTGTTGAAATCGATCATCATCAATCACCCTTGTATTAGGGAATTTATTTTTATAATGCCCCATTTCCTTGCACTTGTAAAATTAAAGTGCAGGAGGTGCATTTTGTGTAGGATTTGTTTTCATTAGTAGACATATTTTTCCCATCACTTTATCATTCAACTTATCGATAACCTTATTTTCCACACTTAAATCATTTAATAGTAACTTTAAGATAATTATCTCCAACTTTCTTTCCAAACATTGAGCATAAGAGAAAACTCATCTTCTTTTCAGTTTGCTCTTTAGATTTTTCACTGAATTCAATTTTTATATTCTTTTCAATCCTATATGACTGATGGGTTACACCAATATCTATCTCAACTACGAGATTACATCAAAGAATTTCTTTTTAACTTATTATAGTTATTTCATATATTCACATAAAATTATAACATAATGAACTAATAAGTTCTATGTGACCGTTAAACAAAATATTGTCACTTCTATAATTTGAATTTTGAAAAGATGACATACATGGTTGCGATCTGTATGATGTTTGTAGTCAAAAGGAACAAGATTATTTTTTTGAATAGTAACTGACCCTTAAGAAAAGTGGTGTTACCCTTATTAATAGTAATATTACCCTTATTAATATTAAATCATCCAATCTAATAGTAACCTCACCCATGTGTGTATAAATAAAATTTTGGCATCCTATAAGTGATAATATGACCTTCCTAAATGTATTCGTATTTTTGTAAGTCAAAATTAATTTATTAAAATTAAATATGTAATTTCAAAGAATATTTGTATTCATAAAATGTGTTCATAAATTTAAAATTTTATGTCTTTTTTTTAAATATAATTTTATAAGACCTTTTTTAAATTTTGAAAGCTTAATAAAATCAGTTATAATTTTGAAATTTTCATTTTTTATGAAAATTATTTAAAAGGATAGAGAAATATGTAAAAGGATAACCTTCTTTTCCAAACTTGTACTATGATGTATAATTATGCTTAAAATCATGTAATGTTATATGTAAAAGGATAGAGAAGCTATAGTTGGTATCATTTGATGGTTTAGTTATTTTTGAAGATTATGAATAGATCAGTTTAGTAAGAATCCTAAAGACGATACTAAGTATAATAAAAAAACCCAAAATTTTGGAAATCATAGACTAAGTGGTTAATCAAGAAAATACATCCCTTTTTGGATAAAAACATGTAGAGGTGGCTCTAGAATACATGTATATGGGGGTAAAAACAGAAAACAATGCTTTGAGAAAGACTTGAATGAGAATTGGTCCACAAAAACGGGCCTTTTTTCACTCTTGGTTTGACAATCGCAAGGGATATGCTTTGGTAAATTCATGAGGTTTGTATAAACCATTATTAAGGGAATAGAAAAATACCATATGAATAAAATTTATGAAATAGATCAAGGAAAAACTAGATTTAAACATAGGGAATCACTAGTTAGGATATACTTTTACTTTAAAAGTTTTTCTTCTTATATTCAAAGTTTAATTTTTATGCTCAATAGCTAAGTATTCAAGCCCCTTAATTGTAGTTTATTTTTCTTAGATAATGGAAGGAAATATAATAACACATTCTAACTATCAATGTGATAGATTATGTGCAGATTTATCTTATTATATACGTGATATTATAGGAATATGTGCTCAAAACTTCATGATAGTACATTATCAGCTGGAACATGTTATGAATAAAAACATAAATCATGTAGAACACCCTCCTCCAAGGAAAGATAACGTTTCCATTGATGCCTTCATGTGTCAAAGGCCTCCCATGTTTAGTGAATCATTTAATCCCATCCTCAAAAATAGAGAATTAACTCCAGTGATAATATATTTTGTGTCATTTGGTGATCAGAAGAAGAAAATGACATACTTATGATCTACCATTTTGATAGGGAAGATGATTAGCAGTGGATACTGATCATGAATGTCAAGCCGCATGAGGAAATTGATTCCATGGAATGGTAGGAATTTAAGATAATTTTTTTCAATAAATATTTTTCTCAAACCCTCCATCTCAAGATGGAAAGATAGTTCCTCAGACTCAAGCAGAAGGAAGTTGAGTCAATCATGGCATATAAATAAAACTTTATGAGGATTCAATGGTATGCCTATGGCTTTTTTAGGAACACCAAAATCAAGGTGGATCACTTCTTTAGCAGGCTAAATCTGAGTCTACAAATAGTGATTGAAATTCGAGGTGTCGAAAGCTATGAAGAGATTTTCCACTGTGCCCTCAAGGTTGAAATGGGGATTGGAGACTCTCAGTGGTTTCATGAGCCCTGTGAGAAGATGAGAAAAATGAAATCTCATTTGGGTGGTCCTAAAATTAAATTCCATGATGGGAATAATCTCGATCATCCCACATGTAAAAATTGTGGGACTAAGCATCCTAGGAACTGTCTACACAGAACTAGGAATTACTTCAAATGTGTAAAGTTAGGACATATAGATAAAAATTTCCAATGGAATATGAAAAATCCCTCTAATGTGGAATAAGAAATTAAGGTTCATATCAACACTTAGCCTATAGTGTAGTGATCTAACTACAAGAAGCATGAGAATTATGCGAACAATTTCCCTAAACCGAGGGTTGTCAAAGGCAAT
This sequence comes from Viscum album, assembly GCA_963277665.1. Lineage (NCBI taxonomy): Eukaryota > Viridiplantae > Streptophyta > Magnoliopsida > Santalales > Viscaceae > Viscum > Viscum album. Next base: position 264,047,377 of record OY728148.1, on the reverse strand, counting down.
CGACAAAAACCTCCAAGGAAAAAAGGAAGGTTTTATTCTATCACTACCGATGAGGTGGAGCTAGACAATGATTTGGTGACTGGTATGATAGTTATTTATTCAATAAAAGAAAATGTACTATTTGATTCTGATTCTACACATTCTTTCATATCTTGAAAGTTTAGTATACCTTTTTAAATACCACCACAAAATATGGAGGGAAAGTTATCTATGAGAACAGAGAATGAGAAAATTATTGCATCCATGGTTTATAACTCCTCCCCAATTTACGTTTGTGGATATAACCTCCCAATAAATATTTTATACTTACTTTAGTGGGGTTCGATGTTATCTTAAGAATGTATTGGCAATATTTATAGAACCAATATCAACTATCAAGAAAGATAGATCACTCTTCACATCTTGAAAGAATACTCTAATTATTTAAAATTGTAAGGAGGAAGATGAATGTCCTTTATAATCAGTGTCCCATGTGTGGATATTAATTCCCATTGATAAATAATTTATAGCTCAAATGATTGAGACAAAGTAGATAATCATGCTTAAAGACATGCTCATCGTGAGGGATTACACCGATGTATTCTCTAAAGAGTTTTCTGGTCTTCCTTATGATAGAGAGGTTGAGTTCTCAATTGAACATTTTCTTGGATAACTAACTATATCAAAGACACCATATAGAATGGCTACCTTTGAGCTGGAAGATGTAAAGAAGCAGTTACATGAGAATTTGGAGAAGGGTTTTATATGCCCGAGTGCTTCACCATGGAGTGCACCGGCCCTCTTCGTCAAGAAGGATTGATCAATGAACCAATGAATTGATTATTTTGAGTTCAATAAAATCATTATAATGAAAAAGTATCCCCTTACATATATAACACTTGTTTGATCATGTTTGTGGGGCTAGTTATTTCTTAAAGGTTGACCTTCAGTTGGGATATCACCAATTAATGGTGATGAAGGAAGATATTCCCAAGATTTTATTTTGAATGAGATATGGATACTAAAAGTTAATAGTGATTACATTAGGAATCCTTAATTCTCCAACAATTTTCATGGATTTAATTAAAAGAGTCTTCATAGATTACCTCGACAAATTTGTGGTAGTCTTTATCGACAATGTTCTGATATACCCCAAGAGCATGGAGGAACATGAGGTGAATTTGTGGACTATGTTAATGAATTTTTAAAGGGAGAAGATATAAGAAAGGTAAATTAAATGTGTTTTATGGAAGGAGGAAGTATCATTCTTGGGTCATGTTATCACCAGAAAATGGATATCTGTAGATCCATCCAAGACAAGGACGGTTGAAGAGTGGTCAAGGCCAACATCTGTAATAGAGATCCACACCTTTCTAGGTCTAGATGGTTATTACCGACGTTTTTTGAAGATATTTTTACAATTTTCAAACCCATTGGAAAATCTTACATGGAAGGGACTAATGTTTTTATAGACCTAGGAATGTGCAGACTTCTTTAAGTAGTTGAGAAAGAGGCTTATCACTGTGCTCGTACTCACACTCCCAAAAAGTGGAGAAATATTTGTGGTGTACAATCACGATTCAAAGAAGGTATTAGGAATTATGATGATGAAAAATGATAAAGTGATACCATAAACCTCAATACATCAGGAAATCCATGAGAAAAACTATGCTACACATGATATGGAGTTATCGGTTAAGATCCTTGCATTAAAAATCGGGCGGCATTATCTCTATGGGAAGAAGTGTGAGATGTATAATAATCACAAGTGTCTCAAATATATGTTGACACAAAAACATATTAATATGAAAGAAAGAATATTGATAGAGATCAATAAGGATTATGACTAATCAATCCACTACCATCCCAATAAGGTATACATTGTAGAAGATTCACAAAGTATAAGGGATCATGTATCTTAATTAATGACGACAATTGAGATGGATCCAATATTCTTAGATTTGTAGAGGATAGACATGAGAATCATTAAGGGTGGAAAATCGTAAATCCTTTATCAAATGGTTACTCAACCATCACTCATAGAGAAAATAAATGATGCTCAAGGAAATGATGTGGAAATTATGAAAAGGATGGAAGCTATCAGAAATGGGAAATCCTCTATATTCAAGATTGTCAAGAATGGAGTCATAAGGCTTGGGTGATGATTATGTGTACCATATGATCCAGAGAAAAAGATGGATATTTTTAATGATGCACATAGATCAACCTTTTCTAATCTCCCAAGGAGCATAAAGATGTATCAAGTTCTCAAAGAGATCTTTTGGTGGGATAATATGAAGAGTGATATTTCTGAGTATACATCAAAGTGCTTGGTATGTCAAAATGTGAGGGCAAAATGAAAAAAATCTAAGGGGATGATACAACCACTGACCATACCGAAATGGAAGTGGGAGAAAATCACCATGGAATTTTTCACTAGTCTTACAAGGACATCTAGAGGAAACAGTGCTATATGGATTGTTATAGATCATGTCACAAAGAATACTCATTTTATCATGATTCAAGAGGACTTCTCATTGGATCAACTTTAAAGGATGTATATCAAAGAGGTCTTAAGGATTCATGGAGTACCACTATCTGTTTTATCCAATAGAGATCCAAGATTCACCTAGAAGTTCTGGAAAAGTCTCCAATATGGTCTAAGCACTGAAATGAACTTCAGTACGACCTATCATCCACAAACGGATGTCCAATTTGAGAAAACTATTTATACATTGGAAGATATATTAAGAGAATGTTATATGGACTTAAATGAAGGATAGGACCAATATCTTTCACTGGTTGAATTCTCCTACGAAAACAGTTTACACTCTATCATCCAAATGGCACCATACGAAGAAATTTATGGGAAAAGGTGTAGAACACCGGTATGTTGGGATGATGTTGGTGAGTGTAATTAGATTGAACCTAAAATGGTAGAATAAATAGAAGAGTTGTTGAAAACCATTCAGCAGCACATGAAGGAATCCCAAAGTCAATAAAAGAGTTATGCACACAATCGTCGACAATACCTTGAGTTCAATGTTGGGTACATAATATTTTAATGAAAATCACCCTTAAATAAGGTCATGAGGTTTGGGAAGAAAATAAAGTTAAGTCTAAGGTACATTCGTCCCTTCAAGATTCTTGATTGTGTCAAGGATGTGGTATTTTGACTAGCACTTCCACATACCATATTCAAAGTGCATGATTACTTTCATGTATCCCTATTAAAGAAGTACATACCAGACCCTTCACATGTACTCTATTTAGAGGTGGTATAGTTAGAGAATGATAATTATTATGACGGGAAACTAGTGAAGATCTTGAATTGTAGAGATAGAGTTCCACATAATAGGACTACTCACCTAGTCAATGTAGTCTGGGGGAACCATATTTACGAAGAGCCAACATGGGATTTGGAGGAGGCAATGTAGGAAAAGTACCCTCAATTGTTTATGGATAAGAATGAAAAACAAAATTCTGAGGGAGAAATTTATTAAGGGGGAATAATGTAATGACCCAATGTTTTAACAATGGAAAATTAATTCTTATAATTTTGTCATATAATCACATTAAATTACAACATAAAGAAATACTAAGTGCTATCTGACCTTTAAACATAATATTATCACCTCTGTGATTTGAATTTTGAAAATATGACATACACGGTTTCAATCACTATGATGTTAGAAGTTTAATTGAACAATCTTAACTTCTTTAGAGAATAGATGTAACATCCCAGGTAATTAAAGAATAAATAATTTTCATATTTATTAATATTAGAGAATTAAATATGAATTTTAATTAAAAGGGGTTGCTATGTTCGATAGCGTACCCGATACGCAACGATGAGTTTCTTTGAAACTCACGTAGCACACTAGTAATATAATAATATTATGTTAGCTAACAAGTAGCCGTTGTACTGGCGGGAATGAATAGAAATAACTAAAATATGAATAGATATGTTTTTAGATGTTTTTACATTTACCCAATAAAAGATAAAGGCTTAAAATATGGAAAGAGTTCAATTTTAGGCTTTTATACTCTAATTTTCACTAAAGGTTCACTTATCACCTTTTGACGGCGAACCGTCATTAAATATAGTTTTGATCACTCTTATACATTCTTTTGGACCAAATAAAACTCTTATTAAGAATCGGGAAATCAAATTTTACTTTGTGTAATTTTTGGTACCTTTCTGATAAAGTTCATTTTTTTTATGAATAGTGTAAAATGTTGTATTTTACATCAAAACTGCTTTTTAATCTAATTTATTTATATGCTTAGATTATCTTTTGAATTGGTCTTAATGTGTAATATGAATATATTTTTACCATTTTATCCAATGGTGGTCATTGGAATCGATTTCGATTTGAAATTAGACTTAAACTGGTGTCAATCTTTTGATACTTATTGTTTTGTAAAAACACGCTATTTGCTCTGGCAGCGGGAATTAATTATTAAATTAATTAGTGTGAATTATATGATTTGAATTTTGTAAAATAGACTTCATTTTTGAATTCGGAATATCAAATATAGCTTAGGGTGAATTTTTGGTAATTTTCTGAAAAACTTCAATTTTTGATGAATAGTGAAACCACTAAGTGGTAATCAAGCAAACTGATTTTTCAGTTAAATGAAAGTTTCCCACTAATGTGTATTGAATTTTGAAAATCCGACATACATGGTTGTCATTAAGAAGTAAAATGTGGTTCAATGAGATTAAAATAATTTTTTGGTGAATAGTAACTTATTAAGTTCTTAATCGCGATTAGTGGTAATTAGGGTAGTTTAATGTATAAATAATGCTTTAATAATATAAAATGACCTAGACACATGTCCCAACCTCATTGGTTGTGTCATGGCCGACCAAGACAAGCCATGGCCTAACTTGGGGACCCCATGGATCCACTTTTGTTGGGAAATAACATAAATTACTTTTTATTTAATGTTAAAGTGAAAATGACACTAACATAAATTGTTTTACTAAAACAATTTTTAAGTGGGGTTATACAAGCCCAAATTTTGATTATAAATAGTCATTGGAAAGCTAAAAAGATTTCCTATATCATAGTATTTTTTTTATAATTTTTAGACATTAAATAAATTAAATTATTTACGACATAATAATGATGCAGTGATGACATCATTATTTAACGATTAAAATAAAATGGAAAGATAATGTAAAATCTAAAACCTACACATGGCCAAAACCAATTGGATGAGTGGATTTCGAATCCTTATCACCTTATCCACGAATTCTATCAATGTGGGACCTTTTAAAACCGAAACACATTTTCAAACAAAGTTATATTTCTTTACTTTCCAAAAGTGCCCCTCCTCTCCCCTTATAAAAGGCCCCCACCTCCACCTTATTTCACACACTTCAAAAGCCTTTGGCTCGGCCAACCCCTGCCCATTTGCTCTCTCCACATCCCTCTCCTCATCCTAGAGGATTCCCTTTGGGCAGAACCCTTTGAAAGGAAGCCTTTAGGCTCAACTCAAAAAGAGTTACACTTTTTAAAGGTAATTCATTCTCTCATGTTCATTTGTTTTATTTTGCTTCTCCAACCCCCTAAACTCTTTTTATTTACTTCTTTTGTAACAACACCAGTATCTTCAATATACTAGGATGTTGTTATAAGATATATTTGAGCTACACTCTCACACAACTACATCAAATGGTTAAAGAACATACGGTTTCCGTGGATGGCGAAATTCTGCCTCCCGAAACGATGATTGTTCAATACTCATTTAACACCTTCAAAGGTGGCCATTATGATGTCACTATTTTTATATATGATATGTAATATGTTTATGTTTTACTTATTCTTCTGTATTTTTCATTTGTGTCTTACCTTTATGGCTTCCATTATGGGTATACGCGATATCTTCACTTAAGGAAGTGCGGACTACCGCCCCCTCAAAGTGATGTGATTCGTTAATGCCATATGTGGGACGTGTAAAGGATGGATTTAAAGTTATTATATATGATGTTATACTGGAATTATAATATACCTATATATATCATTATCATTTATTTCCATTAAAGTATGAGATAGAAATGAATGTAGCGTTCATGCGTACGTACGGACTACCGTCTCCATGAACGGTGCATTTCATTTCTTATCCCCAAATGTAATGTACTATTAAAAGTACATGTATATAATGGATATATATAATTAATGATATATCTAAATGATGAATATAATTCTGGAATTAAAATATACATAAGTCTCATTTAGTTTTAATTCCATTAATATGACAAAGAAATGAAAGTAGCGTTCATGCGTACGTACGGCTTACCGTCTCCATGAACGGTGCATTTCATTTCTTACCTCTAAATGATTATGTAATATTTTAAATACATGTATGTACTGGATATATATGACATATATGATATCTACATCATGAATAACATTCTGGATATAATGAAACATTGACCAAATTAACAACATGTAAGTGTAAGAAGTCTATTTTTGACTTAAGAACCAAATACCGACAAAATGAACATTATTAACTTAAATGATTTCATGATGTTCATAACATGGTATAAAAGAAATAATGAACTTGGAAAAGATTCATAATCAAGTAGAGATTAACTAAAGTTTATTATTCAGGAGTTTAAAGAACGGTCGGGTCAAGTCAGATACGAGGTATGGGAACTTCTTAACCCAATTTCCATTCTTTGGGTTAATCTCCTACTTTCAAATTATGTCATTATATTATTATGTCGTATCTTTTATTTGTACTTTATTTATGTGTACTTATAGTGAATACACATAATGTATCTATTTTATTTTAAAAATTATCTTTGTATGGGACTTCGTCTCAATCTCCTTTCGTTGAGGCATATTTTATTTTATACACAACTTTCTTTTATACGGTGTATAAACCCCTTTGACTTTTACATTTATTCAAAAGGAATCTTTTTATACGAAGCGTTTACTAAACGACAAAAGGGAATGTTTTTTTTTTCGTACGTATGCGGCGACAACGACTTCTCCGCCGTCGTAACCGTTATTTGAGTTTTGGCTTCCTCTACAAGCCATACCTTCTTTTTAAAAGAAAAATAAATACCATGTTTTACTTTTCTTTTATTTTGGTATTGAAAATGGTTTTCATAATGTTTTTATTATATCAATGTGTTGTATTGATATCTCGTGATTGAAATGTGGAAATGTTATGTTTCCTTTATGCATGTTTTATGTGATATGATTATGTTATGGTTCTTGGGCATTATTATGAAGACGGGTGGTTCCGTGATAAACTAAGGGCGGGTGAGCCCGTTATAGCTCTCCAATGCATTGGGTAACGCGAAGGAGTGAAACGTTAAGGTTTCTCCGAAGAGATTTTAGGGAATATACTGTGATGGGTATTCCAAACGTAACCAAGAGGGTTACTCCCTACGTAAGAATGTTATGAATGCCTCAAGTTACCTTTATGTCTTATGATTTATATGATTTATTCATGTTTTATGAGGTATGTTAAAGTGCCTATGTTTTATGGGTAAAGTATGATTTCATTCTTATGTATATATGAACTCATGTTTCCTTTCCATGTTTTTTTTTATAACCCATACTGAGTTTTTATGCTCATCCCAAGTTTTTGAAATGTTTTTCACAGGTCAAGGGAAAGGTACATGATAAGATGATAGAGTCAAGGATGTGTCAAGAAATAATCCATGTTTTATTTTAAATGTGTTTCCATTGATGGGAATGAAGAATAATATCTTTATGTAACCACTTTGTTTATATGTGGAATGTAATGCAAGTTTTATGATCTAATTCTCTAAAACTCTAAACCTGAAAAGATCCTCAATGTGTAATCTTGTAATAACACAAGATTAAGTAAGGTTTAAGGCTGGGGCCTTATAGTTGGTATCAGAGGTCGGTTTAGACAACTTTAGGAGTTAGAAAATTGTAAAATTATAATATGATTGAAATGATATAGCATTTACGGATTACCATGTTGCTTCGCCTAGGATATTTTGTTGTTCAGAATGGTTTTCCGCAGAGGAAACAAAGCATCTATGTTGGGACGACATCAGGAGGAAGACAACCTTCCAAATCAGCAACCTGAGATGGTCGGAATCGGAACTGAACAGTTTGTTGCAGTGATGGCACAGTTGACACAGGCTATAAATGGTGGTGGTATCCATGCACGAGATCAGCTAGATCAACCGCAGAGGAACATGTCAGTGGTGGAACATTTCATGAGGCAACATCCCCCATCATTCAGAGGATCATCTGACCCTGTGCTAGCTGAAGGGTGGATTAAAGCACTGGAGAAGATTTTTGATGTCATGGGGTGTTCAGACAATCAAAAGGTTAGTCTTGCTATTTACCGTTTGGAGGGTGAAGCAGATCCGTGGTGGTCTATGGTTAAAAATATCAGGGACGCCGATGAGATTGATGCTCTTGACTAGGATGAATTCAAAGGTATGTTTCTTGAGAAGTATTTTCCTAAGGCTGTTCGACTTAGGATGGAAAAGCAATTCTTGGAATTGAGGCAAGAGGAAGACTCAGTGGCTTCCTATGAAGAAAGGTTCACTCGATTGGCAAGGTATGCTCCAAATTTTATCCGAGACCATGATAGTAAAATCAATCGTTTTTACTCAGGATTAAAGCCAAAGTATCGAAGGGCATTAGCTTCTCGTGAGTTTAAAAGTTATGAAAAGCTTGTTCGATGTGCTGAGAAGGTGGAAATGGAGTTTGCCGATGACCAAGTTTTCTATAACAACCAGCAGAAGAAGAGACCGAGGTGGCAGGAGAAAGGTAAGAATTCTTCAAAGGAGTCTGATGGTAAGAGAACTAAGTTTCCAGTTTGTGATAAATGTGGCAAAAGGCATGCTGGGGAATGTCTTCTGAATTCTGGGAAGTGCTACCGATGTGGTAAGATGGGACATAAGGCTCGTGATTGCACTGAAAAGGATCAAGGTGAAGGTAAGAATAAATTTGATTTACAGTTAGTGAAATGTTTTAAGTGCAATGAGATGGGTCACTATGCAAATGAGTGTCCGACAAGGAGCTTGAGTGATGGGAAGCAGTTAGACTACAAGCAGAAAGGGGTGGTGAAATCCTTTGCAACTACTTCAGCAGATGTTGGGCCATCGAATGAAGTGGTGTCAGCTCCAGGGAGCTCAGTATTTTTCGAAGATTGACTTGAGGTCGGGGTACCATCAGTTGATAGTAAAAGAAGCAGATGTTCCGAAGATTGTGTTCCTTACTAGATATGTCCACTATGAATTTGTAGTTATGCCTTTGGGGTTAACCAATGCACCTGTTGTATTCATGGACCTTATGAAAAAAAAATTTCATGAGTTCTTGGATAAGTTTGTGTTTGTGTTTTGAGGTTTGTGAAGAGGTTATGTGTGCCTTGTGATTCACAGTTGAAGAGAGAGTTGTTATGTGAAGCTCATAGTTCTCCGTTTTCAGTTCATCCGGGCAGTACTAAGATGTATAGAGATCTGCGGGAGTATTACTGGTGGGATGGAATGAAAAGAGATATTGCTGATTTTACTGTGAAGTGTTTGACTTGTCAGCAGGTTAAAGCAGAGCGGCAGTTACCGAAAGGGATGCTTCAGCCTTTACCAGTTCCAGAGTGGAAATGGGAGAATATATCCATGGACTTTGTTGTTGGATTACCAAAGACATCTTGAGGTAATAATGCAATCTGGGTTATTGTTGATCGCTTGACCAAATCTGCTCATTTCCTTGCTATACGAGATACTTTCTCTCTTGGTCAACTTTCCCGTTTGTATCTTAAAGAGATAGTCAGGTTACATGGAGTTCCTCTCTCCATTGTATCGGATCGTGATCCCAGGTTTACTTCTAACTTTTGGAAAGGCCTTCAGAAGTCGTTGGGTACTGAATTAAATTTTAGTACAGCTTTTCATCCTCAATCAGATGGACAGTCAGAGCGAACAATTCAGACATTGGAGGATATGCTACGAGCTTGTTCTATGGTTTATCAGGGGAGTTGGGACCAACATCTTTCTTTGGTTGAGTTTTCATATAATAACAGTTTTCATTCTAGTATACAGATGGCACCATTTCAGGCATTATATGGGAAGCGGTGTCGAACTCCAGCTTTCTGGGATGAAGTGGGTGAAAGGAAGTTGATGGGACCAGAATTGGTAGAAGAGATGGCAGAAAAAGTTCAGCTGATTCAGAAACACATGAGAACAGCTCAGAGCAGGCAGAAGAGTTATGCGGATAACCGGAGGAAGGATCTATCTTTCGAGGTAGGTGATCATGTTTTTCTCAAGGTTTCTCCTTGGAAAAGTGTGATGAGATTTGGTAAGAAAGGAAAGTTGAGTCCAAGGTTCATTGGACCATACGAAGTTCTAGAGAGAGTTGGATCAGTTGCATACCGAGTGGCTTTACCTCCGAGTTTACCTCAGGTACACAATGTTTTTCACGTTTCGATGTTGAGAAAGTATATGCCAGATCCATCTCATGTTTTGAGTCCAGAGGTAGTTCAGCTGGAAGAAAACCTATCTTATGAGGAACAACCGGTCTAGATTCTTGACCACATGGAGCAAGTGTTACGGAATAAAGTGATTCACCAGGTAAAGTTTTTGTGGAAAAACCACATGATTGAAGAGGCAACGTGGGAATCTGAAAATGCTATGAGGGATAAATACCCCCACTTATTTTGATAAGTGAATAAAATTGCGAGGACGCAATTCCCAAAAGGGGGGAAGGATGTAACATCCCAGGTAATTAAAGAATAAATAATTTTCATATTTATTAATATTAGAGAATTAAATATGAATTTTAATTAAAAGGGGTTGCTATGTTCGATAGCGTACCCGATACGCAACGATGAGTTTCTTTGAAACTCACGTAGCACACTAGTAATATAATAATATTATGTTAGCTAACAAGTAGCCGTTGTACTGGCGGGAATGAATAGAAATAACTAAAATATGAATAGATATGTTTTTAGATGTTTTTACATTTACCCAATAAAAGATAAAGGCTTAAAATATGGAAAGAGTTCAATTTTAGGCTTTTATACTCTAATTTTCACTAAAGGTTCACTTATCACCTTTTGACGGCGAACCGTCATTAAATATAGTTTTGATCACTCTTATACATTCTTTTGGACCAAATAAAACTCTTATTAAGAATCGGGACATCAAATTTTACTTTGTGTAATTTTTGGTACCTTTCTGATAAAGTTCATTTTTTTTATGAATAGTGTAAAATGTTGTATTTTACATCAAAACTGCTTTTTAATCTAATTTATTTATATGATTAGATTATCTTTTGAATTGGTCTTAATGTGTAATATGAATATATTTTTACCATTTTATCCAATGGTGGTCATTGGAATCGATTTCGATTTGAAATTAGACTTAAACTGGTGTCAATCTTTTGATACTTATTGTTTTGTAAAAACACGCTATTTGCTCTGGCAGCGGGAATTAATTATTAAATTAATTAGTGTGAATTATATGATTTGAATTTTGTAAAATAGACTTCATTTTTGAATTCGGAATATCAAATATAGCTTAGGGTGAATTTTTGGTAATTTTCTGAAAAACTTCAATTTTTGATGAATAGTGAAACCACTAAGTGGTAATCAAGCAAACTGATTTTTCAGTTAAATGAAAGTTTCCCACTAATGTGTATTGAATTTTGAAAATCCGACATACATGGTTGTCATTAAGAAGTAAAATGTGGTTCAATGAGATTAAAATAATTTTTTGGTGAATAGTAACTTATTAAGTTCTTAATCGCGATTAGTGGTAATTAGGGTAGTTTAATGTATAAATAATGCTTTAATAATATAAAATGACCTAGACACATGTCCCAACCTCATTGGTTGTGTCATGGCCGACCAAGACAAGCCATGGCCTAACTTGGGGACCCCATGGATCCACTTTTGTTGGGAAATAACATAAATTACTTTTTATTTAATGTTAAAGTGAAAATGACACTAACATAAATTGTTTTACTAAAACAATTTTTAAGTGGGGTTATACAAGCCCAAATTTTGATTATAAATAGTCATTGGAAAGCTAAAAAGATTTCCTATATCATAGTATTTTTTTTATAATTTTTAGACATTAAATAAATTAAATTATTTACGACATAATAATGATGCAGTGATGACATCATTATTTAACGATTAAAATAAAATGGAAAGATAATGTAAAATCTAAAACCTACACATGGCCAAAACCAATTGGATGAGTGGATTTCGAATCCTTATCACCTTATCCACTAATTCTATCAATGTGGGACCTTTTAAAAACGAAACACATTTTCAAACAAAGTTATATTTCTTTACTTTCCAAAAGTGCCCCTCCTCTCCCCTTATAAAAGGCCCCCACCTCCACCTTATTTCACACACTTCAAAAGCCTTTGGCTCGGCCAACCCCTGCCCATTTGCTCTCTCCACATCCCTCTCCTCATCCTAGAGGATTCCCTTTGGGCAGAACCCTTTGAAAGGAAGCCTTTAGGCTCAACTCAAAAAGAGTTACACTTTTTAAAGGTAATTCATTCTCTCATGTTCATTTGTTTTATTTTGCTTCTCCAACCCCCTAAACTCTTTTTATTTACTTCTTTTGTAACAACACCAGTATCTTCAATATACTAGGATGTTGTTATAAGATATATTTGAGCTACACTCTCACACAACTACATCAAATGGTTAAAGAACATACGGTTTCCGTGGATGGCGAAATTCTGCCTCCCGAAACGATGATTGTTCAATACTCATTTAACACCTTCAAAGGTGGCCATTATGATGTCACTATTTTTATATATGATATGTAATATGTTTATGTTTTACTTATTCTTCTGTATTTTTCATTTGTGTCTTACCTTTATGGCTTCCATTATGGGTATACGCGATATCTTCACTTAAGGAAGTGCGGACTACCGCCCCCTCAAAGTGATGTGATTCGTTAATGCCATATGTGGGACGTGTAAAGGATGGATTTAAAGTTATTATATATGATGTTATACTGGAATTATAATATACCTATATATATCATTATCATTTATTTCCATTAAAGTATGAGATAGAAATGAATGTAGCGTTCATGCGTACGTACGGACTACCGTCTCCATGAACGGTGCATTTCATTTCTTATCCCCAAATGTAATGTACTATTAAAAGTACATGTATATAATGGATATATATAATTAATGATATATCTAAATGATGAATATAATTCTGGATTTAAAATATACATAAGTCTCATTTAGTTTTAATTCCATTAATATGACAAAGAAATGAAAGTAGCGTTCATGCGTACGTACGGCTTACCGTCTCCATGAACGGTGCATTTCATTTCTTACCTCTAAATGATTATGTAATATTTTAAATACATGTATGTACTGGATATATATGACATATATGATATCTACATCATGAATAACATTCTGGATATAATGAAACATTGACCAAATTAACAACATGTAAGTGTAAGAAGTCTATTTTTGACTTAAGAACCAAATACCGACAAAATGAACATTATTAACTTAAATGATTTCATGATGTTCATAACATGGTATAAAAGAAATAATGAACTTGGAAAAGATTCATAATCAAGTAGAGATTAACTAAAGTTTATTATTCAGGAGTTTAAAGAACGGTCGGGTCAAGTCAGATACGAGGTATGGGAACTTCTTAACCCAATTTCCATTCTTTGGGTTAATCTCCTACTTTCAAATTATGTCATTATATTATTATGTCGTATCTTTTATTTGTACTTTATTTATGTGTACTTATAGTGAATACACATAATGTATCTATTTTATTTTAAAAATTATCTTTGTATGGGACTTCGTCTCAATCTCCTTTCGTTGAGGCATATTTTATTTTATACACAACTTTCTTTTATACGGTGTATAAACCCCTTTGACTTTTACATTTATTCAAAAGGAATCTTTTTATACGAAGCGTTTACTAAACGACAAAAGGGAATGTTTTTTTTTTCGTACGTATGCGGCGACAACGACTTCTCCGCCGTCGTAACCGTTATTTGAGTTTTGGCTTCCTCTACAAGCCATACCTTCTTTTTAAAAGAAAAATAAATACCATGTTTTACTTTTCTTTTATTTTGGTATTGAAAATGGTTTTCATAATGTTTTTATTATATCAATGTGTTGTATTGATATCTCGTGATTGAAATGTGGAAATGTTATGTTTCCTTTATGCATGTTTTATGTGATATGATTATGTTATGGTTCTTGGGCATTATTATGAAGACGGGTGGTTCCGTGATAAACTAAGGGCGGGTGAGCCCGTTATAGCTCTCCAATGCATTGGGTAACGCGAAGGAGTGAAACGTTAAGGTTTCTCCGAAGAGATTTTAGGGAATATACTGTGATGGGTATTCCAAACGTAACCAAGAGGGTTACTCCCTACGTAAGAATGTTATGAATGCCTCAAGTTACCTTTATGTCTTATGATTTATATGATTTATTCATGTTTTATGAGGTATGTTAAAGTGCCTATGTTTTATGGGTAAAGTATGATTTCATTCTTATGTATATATGAACTCATGTTTCCTTTCCATGTTTTTTTTTATAACCCATACTGAGTTTTTATGCTCATCCCAAGTTTTTGAAATGTTTTTCACAGGTCAAGGGAAAGGTACATGATAAGATGATAGAGTCAAGGATGTGTCAAGAAATAATCCATGTTTTATTTTAAATGTGTTTCCATTGATGGGAATGAAGAATAATATCTTTATGTAACCACTTTGTTTATATGTGGAATGTAATGCAAGTTTTATGATCTAATTCTCTAAAACTCTAAACCTGAAAAGATCCTCAATGTGTAATCTTGTAATAACACAAGATTAAGTAAGGTTTAAGGCTGGGGCCTTATAATAGTAACCAACCATTATGAATAGTAATGTTTCCCTTATGAATAGTAATATAATCCTTATGAATAAAAACCCTTCCAAATTAATTGTAACCTCACCCATGAATGTATAAGTAAAATTTTGGAATCTAATAATTGATAACATGACCATAGTTAAAGTATTTGAATTTTTTTAAGTTATAAATAAACAATTAAAATTAACTAATTAATTTAAATTAATTTTAATTTTCCTAAAGGTGTTAAAAAACTAAAAAATTTATGACCTTTTGTTTTATGATAATTTTATAAGACATTATGTAATTTTTGAAATCATTATATAATCCATTATAGTTTTAAAATTTCTATTTTTCAAGTAAATTATGATTTTAATTAAAAATTAAATTAATCATATTTATAAAATTATTTTTGAAAGATGGATCCCATTTTTGGATACTATATATCATAAAATAGTTAGGGTTAATTTTTTTGGATTTTTCTGAAGTACTCGAATTTCTTGTGAATATAAAAATACATTAATTTACCGTATAAATACTTTGTAATTTAAATCCACTATTCCTAAAATCATAAGTGATGTAAGAAACCGAATCTAGAACTCACAGGAACTTGTTACTATTTTTTATCATGGAATCATCACTATTTATCGACTTGTGGAGAAAAAACAAATTAATTAATATAATTTTGAGAAAACCCCTCTCCCCTCCACTATAAATACCACCCTCCTTACCTCTTCCTTTCACTACTTTCAGGCATCAAACCTTCCCTAAATTCTGAAAAAATATATCCTAAATCTCCTCCGACACATACAACATCCATTAGTCTCATCAAAATACCAAATCCTCTCCCCCTAAAAGGATCTCAAGGAAGATTGATTCTAGAGGTAAATTCATCTTTTTGAATTCTTTCACTTTCTTTTCAAGTACATTTGTTTAATTTTCTATAAGTACCTCTCCTCATCCAAATGTTATGAAAATTACAATAACTTACATGTATTGGAATGTTGTTTTGATAATGGAATAAGTTATTATCATCTATCATCTATCCTTTTATTTTTATAGTAAATACATCATCCGAGATGTGTTAATTTTCCACATTCAAGGACAATGAGTTTACAATTTCTATTACCATCTTTAATTATGGTCATGAAACCATTTTTGTGGTTTAACAAGACCATAATATATGTATTATATCTCATCTATGATTCTGGAATCATTTTTGATACATGGTTTTTATTTATAAGACAAAATGTGTTCACTGTGGCCAAAAACCATCAATTTACCCAAAAGGTTATCATTAATGTTTTACATAATGATTAATCTTCAATCCAAGTAACCAAATGAAATTTTCAACCGTGTAAATTTATGGATGTTCAATAATAGACTATAAATTCAATTATTTAAAATCACTCTCATCATACATGCGTAACTGAACATGAATATAAGTGAACTGATCATTAAAACCAAGGAAACAAACAGACCCGAACAATGAAATTGAACCTCATATCCAATCAAAAAGGTTATGAATGAACTCAAAAAGGTTATACCAAATAATTTAAATGTAAAATAGGATATTTAATTATTAATTAATGAACCTAATTTTATTATTTAGTTCGTTAATATCAAGTGAAGAACACCATCAGACATAAGGTAAGGGATCCTCTCTATTGCACTTTTATTCAAGAATGTTCTCCATGCTATTCCCTTTTATGTGAAATCCCTAATTAATGGGTATGATTTTTAACCTCTCCCATACTTCCATAATTATGTATAAGTGATGATAAAAGCATATTTATCTCTCTTTAATCCCTATTAAGTACACCCAATACTGTGCTGATAATCTGTAAGGGATCCTTCTTGAACCGCCTTTATTCCTTTAGGATGCTATATCGTTCTTTTTACCCAAATGATGTTGTCCTTTTATTTTTAAAAAAAACTTATACATACTATTTATATGCTCCAAAATCATTTTTTAATATCCAACCCACATTATAATTCTAGTATATACATGCTTTTATGTGATTCCCTCCTCAATACATCTCGATAAGCAAACCTGTTTTGAGGGAACTTCTCAAAATCTTACACGATTTCAAGTGCACTATATACTCTATTTTAAGACACCATTGTCTTTATTAAATCATTATTTTTTAATTTTAAAACCTTTTTGGTTCAATTATAGTTTAATATAATGTATTTTTCCCTTTTCTATTTTAAAGGCTATAATATTTTCCTTAAAACCACATAAAATTGTTTTAATGGTAAAATTTATAAAATATTTTTCCTAAATGTGGAAAATTATACTTGACATCACTTAACATGATACCTACCTATTTCACCTTATGAATGTATAGGTATATTTTAGTTCCTTTGTTTGTGGACTCTTTTATGATATGCCCATTTGTTATGCTTAATGACATGATTGTGATACCCAATTCTTTCCATGGGTAACCCTTATGTTTATGTAAGATTGATGATGTATGATTCTTTATGTGGAAAAAATATTCATGAAAACTTATGTTGGGTTTGAACAGGGAGCTCTCTAATGAATTGGGTAAATTTGAGTCTCATGAGACATTATGTGTGACGGTCTTGGCAGTTAGCCTTGGCTTGTGCTCCCACATGCGATGATCTTGGCAGTTATCCTTGGATTGTACTACCATGCGTAATGGTCGTGGAGGTTAGCCTTGACTCATGATAATTTTTTTATGTTGATTCCACATTACTATGACTCCATGTTTATATGATTCCATGTTTATATGTTATGATTTCATATGTTACAAGCATTTTTATATAATCATGTCATGCCTTCTATCCCATGTGCTAATGCTTTGTTCTTATGGTTATTCCCTTACACAGCTATTTAGCTCATCTTGTTGTTCATTTGTTCACTTGGGTACCCTATGAAGATGTTTGATCACAATGGAAGTAAATAGCTCGATTTTATGATTAAATAAAGAAATTTTTTATTTAGTTACATGTTATCAGTTTTATCTACGCGGTGTTTGAAGACACTAGACTTTATGATCCTTGGCTTGTAATTTGATGTATAATTATGCTTAAAATAGTGTATTGTTATACTTAAAAGGCTTGTGTTTTTATAATTTAACCATTTATCATATTAAATTTCCAAAATATACACTACTATGATTAATTTATCATGTTTATAGAATTTTAGAACTAAAAATATCTTTTTAGTGGTACTGGTCCATTGTTCCTCAACTAATGGATCCAAAGACCCGCTGAATGAAGGTGACCAAATCCTCATGAAGGATTCAACAGAACACTTCTCCATCCTTTGCTCATTTGGAAGACTTGAATGATTCAAATATTTAGAAAGTTGTGTGATCAAGGTTACAATATTTTTGATTCCAACACCCATAACATTTGGTTGCTCAGGGGGACAATCATTGCATTTCCCTTCGCATTCAGCATTAATGTGGTTCCTTCAAGTTCCTTCCATTGATTAAAACCAAGAAGAATAGTGTGAGAAACACTAATCATAATATGAAAACTACATAATCAAGAATAAAATTTCAATTTGTGACACTTTAGGTTTTATCCTAGGTTATTCATTGTATTTTCTAAAACAGTATGATTGTATCCTATACTTAGACATATCCTTAGGGTTCTGACTATGGATTTCTCATCATAGTTTCCAAGGGTTAACTATAAATTTTATCTAATAATAACTATAACAGACTATACTTTACATGTAGATATTACTTAAAAAATTAATAATATTTATTACATAACATAAAGAATCCACACCAGGACCATATATGTTTAGTGTATTTAGAAACTGAGAAGCATAAACAACTGTTTCATAATTTATCAACATTATCTCCCACTTATTTCTTCATAACTAGACTCCTTTTTGACATATCTTACTTAATAACCATCTTTATGACCTAGGGAGAACAAACATATGAAATAGTGAGCTCAACTTCTTGGTAAGGGTAAAGAATGAAAATATCAATAATATCAAAATCATAAGAACATAGTTTTTGAAATTCATATCCTGCAAATAAAAGATCATAATATAATGAAATGGTATAAATCATAAAAGTGAAATTTAATCCCAATAGACATAACATAAGAAATTAAATTTTATGTCATACACAAATAATCATAGAAAATCATTTCATATTTTTCAAGGATCATTACTGAGATCATCATAGTGGACAAAGTCCATAACTGAACCGAGTTCACTCCTCATTCTAGCCCTATATTAATGAACATGATTTAATTTCTATTCCAATAATTTAAATATCATGATATATGAATCCTTAACAAATTTATTAATGGGATATATAGGTCCCACCCAACTCATAATGAAACCATTATTTCATGTGCCATAAAAATAGGAAAAAATTCACCATAGCATAACCCGTGAAATAAAATGGGTTTCTTAACCATAATTAAATAATAATTAATATAAAACAATGGTATTTCATAAAAAACAAACAATTAAATCATAGTAATAATATGGTTATAAATACAACCCTTTTTAATGAGTTCCATCTTTGACGGAAAATAATTTTGAGAAACCACTTGAAATTAATTCAGGAGGAAAATATCCTTTCTCCTTCAAAAATGTTTTCCTTCCTCAAAATGCCACAAATTTTAGAATAAAAAATTATGTGAGAAAATAAAATAGTAAACTTTTTTGGGGATATATTATGAAATAAGTAAATATGAAATCATAAAAATTCGTTCACACCGTATAAGTGAAAAAACATTCTTCTTGTACTTTTTCCGAAAAGTCAAAATTACCTCATACTGTAAATGACAAAAGATTCCATTCATACAATTGAGTAAAAATTAACCAATGGGTAAAATTATTGAGGGATATAAATAGTATTTTTAAATTCATATTTATGAAACACGGACAAACATGACAAATATTCCCCCAGTAAATACTTATAAATAAATAATCTCGGATAAAAATGAAATTTTCAATATTATCCCATACCATAGGTTCTATATATTTAATATGTATCCAAACCTCCTTTATAATTATATTATTAATTTTAGTGATTTGTTACATAATCATAGTAATTTTTATGATTACATTTATGATCATATTTTCATCTGTTTTTTAGTAACATTTTATTGTTTCTCGTTATTCGGGTATTAACTGCTTTATGTTCTTTTGCATGTTTTGACAAGTAACTTATGATTCCTATTTTTAGGTTATATTTATCCCATTTAAATAGTGGTATTAGTATAATATATATCATATTTATTCATTCAATTCATTTATATAATCATGCTTAATGAAGATTATGTAGAATGAATCACATCACACCGTGGAGACGGTAAGCCGCGCGTATGCACGAGCGGTGATATTGTTCCAATAATTGTTGAATAGTACTGAAGTGCATGATGCATAGTATCTCAAAATCAAAATAATTTTACAGTAATAATATATATATTTATTAATTCCATCATTATACCAATCAATGTATGGTGGTGGTGAAAAACGAATTACACTACGACATGGAGATAGTGAGTCGTACGTATGCATTTGTGGTGATTTCATTTTTCATAGGATGGGTAGTTGGTGGAATATGGTTGTTTGATATTTATAAAAAAATATAAATATATGAGTGATAAATATATTATTACTTAATAATTAAACAAAAAATGAAAAGGAAGTATAAGAAGAAATAAGTTTGAAAGAATTGTTACAAGAGAATACCTCTTCCTCGAAGTGCTTCCTCTAAATATATTCTTAGAATACTAAAGTTTGTCTTTGAATATGAATAGAACATCTTGAATGAAAATAGGAAAGTTGATAAGGAAAGATGGAAGGGTATGGTCGAGCTTGATGGCTCAAAATGATGTTAATAGGTGAGGGAGGAGGTTCCCTTTTATAATTGAGGTGAAACACACTTTTGAAATCTCCATATATAATAATTTATAATAAAATCAACACAACCCAAAAAACCGTGAAAATGTCCCAATTTTGAAGAAGATATGATATAGTGTTTTAATCTCATCAACCAATAAATTTTGGACAAGTTATTTTGTATATTTGAACCATATCTTTTTAATTGATATTTAGTGATTCTATTTTTCTTAATTATGGTAATAACATTATAATTATTAAATGGTTATAAATATTTACTTATATTTTGTTAATTGTCCGTAAATGGATATTTTATGTCATTTTAGATCTTATATTTATCACTTTTTAATTTTTAAATAGTTTTATTATTTTGAAATAATTTATTAAAATGTTGATTTTATAAAATATCAATTATGTCAATTTTAACACTATTCATTAATTTGACATTAAAATTTATCCTTTGAAAAGATAAATTCAAAATAAAATATTAAATACAACCCTAACATGTCATAGTAACCTATAAAATTCTTGGATCACATTAATTAGTTCATATGATATTTCTTTTAATATTTTTCTGTCCATTTTTTTGATATTTCTATTAACAAAATAATTTTTACATCACTGTTGTGTTATCATTAATGGTAATTATTCAATATCTAATTATTTTAAATAAATATGATGTAGGTAATTATGTTTGATTTATATAGACTATATATAGTAGATATTATCTCTTAGTTATCCATATATTAAAATTAATATACTTATATAAAATGATATTGTGACATTTTGTCACATAAATTAGTTATTATTACATTCATGTCATATTCATAGATAAGTGGCAATAAAGTTATTAAATTTATAAACATAGATGATATAGGTCTTATTTAGTAATCCAATCATATTTTTATAGGTTTTATGGTAATTTTATAATACTATTTTTTTCTTTAATTACTTGATTTACCTTTAACCATGGGAATAAAAATAATTACCAAAGTTACTATTCATAGTGTCAAAAAATAAAAATAGCATGTTAACATAATTTTACCAAATAATTACAAATATGGAGTCCATTTTTAAAAATTCAAATCTCAAAATTTTCAGCAATTAATTTAAAATAAATCTCGTTTTCGGAATGGGAGAACAAGTTTTTCAAATGATAAAACATTGAAAAAGATTAAAATGTTTTTACATATGATTTCAATTTAAAATTAATACTAATGGAATACATTATATTATATTATAAAAATGTATTATATTTATACTTTAAAACCATTTGATATCATAATATAATAATATAAATTATCTCGATGAAAAATTTTGTTTTGACATCAAATTTAGTTTGTCTTTACTTTTCAACAAAACATGAATGTTATAAAAAAATTCAACCAAATTAAATTTTTATATCCCAATTTAAAATAAAAATTTTAATTTTTCTTATTAAAATTATTTATGTGTCAAAATCTTAATTTAAAAGGGTTTTTCCATTAAATTGTGTATGATTACCTATTTTTAGAAAAAGTAGGTTTTTATACAACAAATAGGGTTTATTCACACCCTATGATTAAAATATCCATTTGATGAATAAATAATATTTTAATAATTATATAGAATTTATACCATATTAATTTTATTACAAATAATAATTCACTAAAAAATTAAAATATATAATTTATATTTTTCATATATTATTTATTGCCAAAGAATTGACATTGCATTTTCTTAAGTTAGTTATAATTATTCCCGCTAACAAAAAATCTAGACTATAATGGTAATTTTATATTGAGGGTGTCTTTATGTTTTTTACAACTCACAATTGCATGAAACACAATCAACTTGAAGAATAAAAATTATTTAATGAAATGTTTCATAAAAAAAATCCGGGTGTTACAAGTTAGATATGGTATTATAATCTCAAAAAGTATAATAATGTCAGAAATATGATATAAATACATTATGTTAATCATACTATCCCTTAGTTAGAGGTGGTTATGGAATACCAATTACATCGGTTTGGGAAGCTTTAGTCCACCGTACATAGGATCAACGATTTTGTTTCCCATTTGATGGAAGAGGTGTTGGGTTATGTTTATTCCATAAAAAATAGAGTATAAGAATATTAAAGAAGTTAGAGATCTTATTATATCATATTTTATGAATATTTCAGGTTGTTATAAGATGAAATCAAAAATGAAATTCATGGTTAAGAACTATACTACTCTTTAGACAACATCTTTAGGTTTATATATAAATCCCTATTAAAAAAAATTTATGTACAAAAAGGGACTCTAAGTTGGGGGAATTGATTTGAGGAACATATGTAGAGATGTCTTGGATGAATCAAATTTCTAATTAAGTGTAGAGAAGAGTGGATAGATGTTTTCCTTTTATAAGTGGGTGAGAGGGTAAACTTGGATTTTTTGTAAAGAATAATTTATAACCATGTTTTTCATGCACCAAATCGTCCAAAAATGTTCAATTATAGACACATAAATATGATAATATCAAAATATGTCCCTAAAATTGAAATTAGTATGGATTTTATTACATTTTAACACTCCTATTTTTATTTTACCCACTATTAATCCTGTTTTAACATTAACCTGAGTAATTAAATTTTTCAATTTTTACTATTCACTATGAGAAAAACATATATTGAAGATATTAAGTAATATTGGTTTTTCTAATTCCAAATTTACAAAGAATTTTTAAAAATTATAATCATATATTTGAAATAATTTAATTTTATATTAAATCCGTAAGGTAAATAAAAGAATGTTTTTCTAATGAAAATTATCTTTTGTATTAATTTTTTTATAGAAAAATTAAAAACGAATTTTAGTAAAATGACCTAAATTGTATTGATTATAATATTATTGAACTAAATTTACTATTAAAACACTTTAAAAAATGGATGTTTGTAAATTATTTAAATGAATATATAGTTTTGAATAAAAATGTGTTTTTCATTGTTCATTAAAATATTAATCTTTTTTATAAAACTATAAAATATAAACTCAAAAATAATATATACATGATTAACTAAAAATTAAACTCATTTTTTCATATAATTTTTCTTAAATTTTAAAGAATTACTTTTAATGTAGGTGTGGAAAACATGATAAAACTTCTTTATTGAAAAATATAGGTTTTAAGCATAAATAAAGATTTATAATTCTTTAATGATTAGAAAAATATTATATGACTGATTGAAAATTTGATTTTCAATATAATATGTTAATTTATTTAAAATTACTCACCAATTGTGACAAATTTAATTTATTAAGATAAAAAACATTGAAAACCTAAAAATAGTCTTTTAGAAAATCTTTTCTTTTACAATTAGTTGAATTTTTTAAATTTAAAATCCAGTAATCTCTAATGAATTTATTTTATAAATTTTGAAAACATATACTTTTCTTTATTTAGTTAGTACTATTCATTCTTGAAAATGTAAATGATAGGTTATAACGACATGAGGTTCCTTCAAACTCATGGATTCATGTATCAAAATGCATTGAAGAGATTAAATTTAAAGATATATACCCTAAAATCATGCGATGAAGCAATTAAAGTGTGGTTCATCCACAAAAATGTGCACAACGACTAATATTTTTTGTATCTTTTAATGAAATTCTTCATGGTTTTCCTAAAATCTAGAACATAAAAATATTGAAAACATAATGTATTATCTTGTAAGTGTTATATAGAATATTCTTACAATCATTCTTCTATAGAACATATTGTGAATTGGTTTCCCCTCTTTATCTAAGTCCAGATTTTCATTAGAAATCAATGGATTTTTATGTACTTTACTGCTTTAATTTCAAAATATTTTAAGCAAGTCAATGATGGTTTTGGGCATAGCGTAAGTATGCATGGGTGGGTGATATATTAAAATTTCCTTTAATAATCATTGCCCGAAACCAAGAGTGATGGTATTCCACGAATAATTTATTATTTATATATTTAATATCTAAATAAGAAAATATGGGGGCTTAAGAACATTCTTCATTGATGATTTTTGATCATCAGAAAAGGCCCTTCTATATTTCTTTCATTCCCTTTGCATGGATCCAATGGTATAATCCCTATATTAGTGATCAACACGTGCTTCAATGTCCTCCGGAAAACACCTCCCATTCTTTGGGTGCCAGCATGATGAAACAAATATCATTCATTTTTCGTTCTTGATTTCTCATTATTTGGTCTTTAAGAAATTATCTATTAGGTTTCTAATTCTTAAGAGAGAGATAAGAAGATTAAAGAGATAACTCATTGTCTGCAATAAATCTCAATTCCCAAATTTGGAATTGGTTTCAAATGAACTACCTTATATTTACAGATTCGGGATTTCGGTTACAAAATTTAATTTCATCACATCCATTAAATATAATTATACCCATTAATGAAATCACATGCCACTTGATAATAATAATTTTATTTTTATTTTGTAGTGCACTAACTTGTGTAAAATGGATAAATAATATTTACCAACATGTAAATAATTATTTTATCACTTGACATGGTCTTGGTCCATTAAAACATCTCTTGTTTTTATTTTACACTAGAATATATATTTTATTATCGTAAATAAATATTTCATTTACAAACTACTAAGTAAATATTTATTAAATATTCAATAAAAATAAGGAATATATTTCATTCAAAATTTATTGAATAAATATTTATTTAATTTGTTCTATCATTATATCATAGAGGAATTATTCCTCAGTATTGAGAATAATATTTATTCAATTAATTAAATTCATATAGAATTTAATAAAGACCCTGATAAAAAATTAGTATGTGACCCTCTAGTATTCTATCCCAATGAATTTTTTTGGTCTTACCCAAATTCTATGATTAGTATCTAGCAATGGGTCACAACATGTAAGATAAATAACAAAAAGTCACAATGATGAAAACTACATACAAACATTCACTGTGTATTGTAATCCCTTTATCCCATAATCTCACCAAGCATGTTGAAAGAAGATGTCATCAATATATATGCTTGTTACATCATTATTTCTGTAGAGATACAAAGCTTGACGTACGTGGACATTACATTACTTATGCGGAATACTTAATACATAACAAAAACAGACACCAAAGGACCGTAATTGTTTAGTGTCTTTGGAAACTCAGAACGTAAATCTTCTAATCATGGTGAAAGATATTCAACATCTCCCATAAAGATATTTCTCTTTTAGTTTTCTTACCTAAAACCTTTCTTTATATCCTGGAGAAAAGAAAACATAAATAGGGTGAGCTCAAATTCTCATTAAGGGTAAACATAGAGAACATAAAACAATCCATAAACATTTGAATCCAAAAGCATGAACATAAAATCTAAACATCAAAATATTGATCAAAGACATAAATCTTGGAAGTACGTAAGGAATATATCATAATGGAACATCAATCATGATAAATTATCATGGGAATAAAACATGTGATTTTGGAAACCATTAAGAACATGATATTATTTCCATAATAGTCAAGGAATTGCTGCCAATACCATATTAGTGGAAAAAGTCCCTTTCTGAATCAAGTTCACTCATTGTTCCAATCCTATATTAATGAACCAGATTAACTTACCATTCCAGCCATGAATATCTCATGAGATATAAAACTCTACCCAATTCATTTGAGGGATATATAGTTTCCACCCATCTCATAATGAAATCATTCTTTACTATTCCACAAAATCATACATCATACATCATTGCATAACCCATGTAATAAAATGGGATTCTTAAACATCATGCCATCATAACACAATCTATATAAAAAATGGATATCATTTCATCATAAGAATATTAAAACCATGTAAATAATGGAGACATTATACTTGAAACATAAACATATTAAATAATGCCATTTTAGATGGAAAATAGTTTTGATAAAACACTTGAAATGAATTCTTGAAGAAAATATCCTTTCTTCTTCAAAATCATTTTCTTTTCACAAAATTGACATGAAATTTTAAAAGGAAAGGGTTTTTTTTTAAAATAATCATGCAATCTTGTGGAGTAATATTCATGAAATTGAGGCATTATGAAACTGTAAAATCCATTCACGCTGTGTAAGTTTAAAATAACATTCTCCTCATACTTTTTTCAGAAAAGTTAAAAAGTTCCTCACATGGTAAACAGAAGAAATATTCCTTCCATAACATGTGGTAAAAGCCAAAAATATGTAAAAAGGATTTTAAACATACATGAAACCATTTTTATAAAACAAGTACTTGGATGATAAATATAACCCCAATAAATACTTATGAATAAACAATCTCGGATAAAAACGAGATTGTAAAAGTTATCATTTACCTTATGTCTAATATGCGTTGTATGTATCCGAAACTCCTGTATAATGATTTAAATAATGTCATTGACTTATTAAAAAATTATATACATTGTTATGATATCATATATGGTTTAGTTATGACTTTATATTTCCCTTTCTTTTGTAAATTCAATGTAAAAGCAGCGATTTGGGTAAATTCGTTTCATTTATTGTATGCGTTTCGACTTGTTGTTCTTGATATTATTAATTATATCCTGATTTGATTAATTCAAGAATGTAAAAAATGATTTATATATAATATATATTCAGTATATAAATATATATATGATAGATCGATAAATGGAATGAATTACACCGTTCATGGAGATAGTAGGTCGTACGTACGCATGAACCCTGTTTTCGTTTCCTTATTGAATTGAATGGAATTAAGTAGATGACATACATATATATATATATACATAAATTGAGTATCATTATTATGTCATATATTTCAGGATTACTTATTATATATACTTTATTATCATTCATGAATGGTTAACATGGAGAATGAATCTCATCGCGTCGTGGAGACGGTAGTCCGTACGTACGCACGATCGATGATATCATTCCCATGATCGTGGAATTGTATTTAAGTATATTTAAAATATTTCAGAATCAATATAACTTTAAAATAGTCATATATTGTTATTTATTTACACCATTATACTCATCCAAGTAAGGTAGTGGTCGAAAACAGATTACACCACGGCGTGGAGATGGTATTCTGTACGTACGCACGCGCAGTGATTTTGTTTTCTGTAGGATGGATAGAAGGTGAATTAGGGTTGTTTAATATTCATAATAACATATCCGTATATAAGTAATAATGGTGTTATTACTTTATAATTATACAACTAAAGAAGAATAATTAGAAGAAGAAATACACTTGAGTGAATCGGAAGAACAGATAACCTCTTCTTCGACGCACCTCCTTTAAGCTTCCTCTTAAAGAAGTAGATTTGTCTTTTGAGAATACCAGAACCTCTAGAATGTTTTTAGGGAATGGTAGAAGAGAAATTTGTAGGGTTTGGACGATATTAAAGGCTCAAAATGGTGGGAAGAGAATAGTGAATGGGTTCCCTTTTTATAAGGGAGGAGAGGGGCACCTTTGGGAAAACATAAAATATTATTTTATAATAAAGTGATATTCAGTTTTAAATAGCTCCAAATTGATTTATTTCTAAGTTAAGGTGGGTAAGGGTCTAAATCCTCTCAACCAATAGATTTTAGACAGGTTTGTATAATTATATTAACCTTATCTTTTAGTTTTAACTCTTAGTTAATTAGATTGACATTTACCATGTCACTTTGTATTTTTATATTATATAGTTAATAAACTTACCATATACATCCAAGAGACCCCAAATTGGTCCATTAATGATACATATATAATGATATAAGTATCTTGGCCGTACCTTAGATTTTTAGGAATACAATAACAATTAATAATATAATATTTGTTTTAAAAACTATTTTATGTCAATTTTGAAACTATTCGGTAATTGATTTTTGTGAAAATAATAACAACATCATTAGTTCGAAAAAAGTTAATAAAATAAATACTAACACATCATATTAATCTAGTAAATTAGTATATATAATAAAAATTCTAAAATTACATTTTTTTGGGTATTTATAACATCAATTATGTTAATATTTCATTAATAAGATAATTACTACATCATCATTGTGTCATAAATAAATTAAATTATTTAATTTCTAAAAATTATAAATAAAATACAATTATGTATGAAATATTATTAGATTTATAATTAATATTTATAGTCTAATTTATCTTATGTAAAACCCTATATTAAAAATGACTTAGATATTAAACATTAATTTTAACCATTTTAACCCTTCTTTAAATAAATTAATAATAAATGTCTTAATTTAATCCAAGTGGACCTAAAGGGAAATATTTTATTCCTAATGTTTTTTTGTCGAATTACACTTATCCAATAGAATTATTACATGTGTTAGGGTAATAATAATATCATTTTACCCATAATTACCTTATTTACTTTTAACAGTGGTTAATAAAAGTAAAAAAGTTACTATTCACAAAAAATTATTTTTATCTTATTGAACCAAATTTTACTCCTCGATATTAACTGTGTCTCTAGTATTTTTGAAATTACACTCACAAAAGCGGTAGAATTATGTTTTATGTGAATTTCTAAATTCTCCTAGGAGGTGGGTAAAAGAAGGTGAAATGTTCAATAATCTTTTTATATATCTAAAATTATTATAAAATGACTCAAATTAATTACATTGAAATTATATAGGTATTATGTATCAATTTTAACCTAAAATAAATTTAAATAATAGAAATAATTATTTAAATAAAAAGTTGGTTTTTAAATAGTAACCTAGTGTTTTCACTATTCATAAAAAATTGAATGTTTTAAGAAAGAAACCAAAAATTCACCCTAGGCTAATTTTGATATTCCGAATCCAATAATGAAGTCCATTTTTAATGATAAAATTTATAAAATTTTAAAAATTGGATATTATTATTCATGGCGGTTAGTTCATAAGAATATTATAATAATATCTCGTTTAGTGAAACTCGGTAATGCGTACTACACACACTATCGATAAAGGTCTTGATTGCGTGTAATTCAAGCCAATCCAAGGATGCATGTAGTAATAGCACCGTTTGGTGTTGCGTATAACATAATCAAAACTTATTTCATTTATACATTTAACAAAATCTATACTTAATGTTGCATAGAATAATTTCCCGAAAAGGAACATGAAATTGTGTATAACATGAGCCAAGAATAGTGTTATGTATACTGAAAGCTAATATGGTGTTGCGTATAGTACAATCTAAACTTGGTGTTGTGCATAAGAGAAGACATCAATGAAATTAAAAGAATATTTTTCATAAAATCTCGGGGTGTTACATTCTACCCCCCTTAAAATGAATTTCACCCTCGAAATTCGTCGGGGTTATAAATGGTTTACTATATAAAAGTTTCTTTAATAGAAACCCACATCGTAAAAAGAAATACCAATACTATAATTTAAAAACTAATGTATGAAATGTAACGGTTACCCAAAGTAAGTAATCCCTGGATTTCCACATAGGAGAACATAGGTGAAAATATGGATATGGAAGAGAAATATAACCATTAACTTCTAATGATGAGTGGTAGAGGACATGGCTATGAAAAAGTCAACAATCACAAATCCATAAATTCATGATTATTTAAGGTTCCATCCGATTCAACAGATATGAGAGAACTAGGACAACATTTTTTGTTTTCAAGATCCTTTACCTAAAGTTGAAGAATTGATTAATTTAAAGAAATACTTACTTGATTTTGGTACAATCTCACCATTTCTCATGCCTAGAACAATTTCTTCTTCATCTCTTATTGAAATGAAGTTGAATTTGTCTTCTTTGAAGTGTTAGCAGATTATGCGATAGAAGGATAGGTCATTCCATCTATTTCTATCACAAAAAGTTTAGCACAATTTATTAAATGTACAAAAGTCCATCTATGCTGAGATTAATCATATATGGTTTCTGAAATGGACTTATAATTCATCTATCATAGCATTTAATAAAATAAAACTAGTATCTACTAACCAGGGACTTCCTGTAGGCTAGTGGTAGGAGATAAAGGCCTGTCGCACTTTGGTTGTGGGTTCGATTCCCGCATCCTTGTCCGAAGCGACGGGTTGTCACCCGTTCTGCAGGTTGTCCCTATTCTAAAACTACAGTATTATAACATTCTATCAACAATATTTAAAACAATTCTAGCCTTAAACAATACTAACTTATGTTCAACATAATCTATTCCAATCTTTAGGCTTATCCAAAATACTTTTGTCCAAACTCATATTATAAAGAGAATGATTACAAAAAATGTCATATAACAAGCACGTGAATCCATTATTTATCCCACATATATTAAAAGATATATCTTGTTGATTGCATTCCAAACATGTGAATACCTTAATCTTGTATTATCTTGAATAATTAATACCCCTTGAAATTTAGTGAAAACATGAATGCTATCAAAAGTTAACTCTTTCAATATACCAAAATCCAAAAATTCTATAAACTCAAACCATGATATAACTTTTTCCTTATATCAGTCATGAGCTCATGAATACTATCAAAAATTTCATTTTCTTCTTATCCCATCACTATGCACATATCATCTTCTTTCCAAAAATATCTCAATCACTTTCCATAGTTACCGGTACCATAAAATTATTGAAAACCACAATAGAACAATACATATAATTCCAATATTCCATGATACTATATACAACATTATTTTGGAATCCCAATACATAAACATTTAATCATTCCACCACATCATTTTCATATTCAACATGTCCAATACTGATCGCATGTGACTTCCCTTTTTCCATTTCCTTAAGTAGTTGCTGATATCGATCATCATTAAAACTTGGATTAGGGCATTTATTAGCATAACGCCCCATTTCCTTGCAATTGAAGCATTGAAGTGTTGGTTCTGCGTTCTCTGCAGTCTTCTCTTTATTCACACCATTAGAAACACTTTTTCCATTAAATCAACACTCATATGCTCAATGACCTTCTTTTCCACACATAAAACATTTTCTAGTCTATTTATGACAATCTCCACCATGCTTCTTTCCACACTTTGAGCATAAAGAAACATTCATCTTCCTTTCACCATTATTATGAGATTTCTCCTTGAACTCCATCTTTCGTTTCCTGTCAAAACAATGAGATGGATATGTCAAACCAACTTCTAGTTCTACCTGGATAGCACAACACATGATTTCTTCATAGTTACTTAAGTCTATTATAGATAATTCCCTTCGAAGATTTGGTTTTAAGCCACTGAATAATCGATCAGCTTTACATTCCGGTTGGATGATAAAGCCAGATTCATACCTTGCTAGCCTTGTAAAATTCTTTTTGTATATACCAATAGATTCATCATCCTTTTTCTTAAGATCATGGAAATCCTTTTCCATATTTGATCGAAGAATACGAGGGAAGTACTTACTGAAAACAATTTCTTGAACTCATCCCATTCCATGGATTCAATTTTTTCTTGGGGCCTTGTATTCTTAATTAGAGTCCACCACTGGTCTACTTCACCTTCTAAATGGTAAACAGCTAGAATGACTTTATCATGTTCCGAACAACGAAGTTTGGAAAATATCATTTCAATGGTACCGATCCATTGTTAAGAAACAAGTGGATCAGAAGACCAATTGAAAGAAGGTGGACGTTGCCTCATGAAGGACTCAATAGAATATTGTTCCCTTCTCTGCTCATTCGGAAGTCGATAATGATTTATAGGTTGTGTAAGTATAGTAATAAGATTTTGCACTCCATCTCTCAAAACATTGGTTTGTTCAGGAGGAAAATCATCGCAATGTCCATTACATTGATTAACACGGTTCTTTCGGGTTCCAGCCATCGTCTAAAACCCAAATTGAATAGTGTAAGAGGCAAAACTTGTGATAGGAAAACAACATAATAAAGGGTTGGTACCTTTGATATCTAACATCTTAGGTTTAATTCTAATATCATTTCTGTAATTCTAGGACTATAACCTATATGTATACTTAACCTTAGGGACATCCCTAGACATACCTTAGAAATATCTCTAGGGATCTCGCTAAAGTTTTCACATCCTAGTTTCTAAAGTTTAACTAAACCTTTCCTCTGATACCAACTATAGAGACCCAAAGCTTGACGTACATGGAAATTACATTACTTTTCCAGAATACTTAATACATAACAAAAACAGACACCAAAGGACAGTAATAGTTTAGTGTCTTTGGAAACTCAGAACATAAATCTTCTAATCATGGTGAATGATCTTAAACATCTACCATAAATATCTTCCCCTTTTGGTTTTCTTACCTAAAACCTTTATTTATATCCTAGTGAAAATAAAACATTAAAAGGGTGAGCTCAAATTCCTAGAAAGGGTAAACATAGAGAACATAAAACAATCCATAAACATTTGAATGCAAAAGCATGAACATAAAATATAAACATCAAAATCATGACCAAATACATAAATCATGGAAGTACGTAAGAAATATATCATAAAGGAACATTAATCATGATAAAATAGCATGGGAACAAAACATGTTATTGTGGAAACCATTAAGTACATGATATGATTTCCATAGTAGTCAAGGAATTGCTTCCAAGACCATCTTAGTGGACAAACTCCCTTTCT
This sequence comes from Viscum album, assembly GCA_963277665.1. Taxonomy (NCBI): domain Eukaryota; kingdom Viridiplantae; phylum Streptophyta; class Magnoliopsida; order Santalales; family Viscaceae; genus Viscum; species Viscum album. The sequence goes on along the minus strand of OY728148.1, from coordinate 264,014,135 downwards.
GAATCGAGTTCACTCCTCGTTCCAGTCCTGTATTACTGAACTGGATTAACTTACCATTTTGGCTATATCTATCTCATGAGATATAAATCATTACCCAATTCATTGGACGGAGATATAGGTTCCACCCATCTCATAATGAAATCATTTTTTTCGTGTGCCACAAAATCATACATCATACATCATAGCATAACCCATGTAATAAAATGGGATTCCTAAAAATCATGCCATCATAACATAATCCATATAAAAATGGATATCATTTCACCATAAGAAGAATCAATCCATTTAAATAGTGGAGATATTATACTTGAAACATAAACATATTAAATAATTCCATTTTAGAAGGAAAATAGTTTTGATAAAACACTTGAAATGAATACTTGAGGAAAATATCCTTTCTTCTTAAAAATAATTTTATTTTCAAAAAATGCCATGCAATTTTAAAAGGAAAGGGTTTTTTTGAAAATAATCATGCAATCTTGTAGAGGAATATTCATGAAAATGAGGCATTATGAAACCGTATAACCCGTTCATGCTGTATAATTTAAAAATAACATTCTCCTCGTACTTTTGTCGGAAAAGTCAAAAAGTTCCTCATATGGTAAATAAAAGAAATATTCCTTCCAAAACATGTGGTAAAAGACAATAATGGGTAAAAAGTCCTTTAAACATACATGAAAGCATTTTTATAAAACAGGGACATAGATGATAAATATAACCCCAGTAAATAATTACGAATAAACAATCCAGGATAAAAACGAGATTGGAAAAGTTATCCCTTACCTTATGTCTGATATGCTTCGTATATATATGAACCTCCTTTATAATGATTTAAATAATGTCATTGACTTATTAAATAATCATATTAGTTGTTATGATATCATATATGGTTTACTTATGACTTTATATTACCTGTTGTTTTGTAAATTCGATGTAAAATCAGCGATTCTGGTAAAATCGTTTCATTTATTGTACTTGTTTCGACTTGTTGTTCTTGATATTATTACTTATATCCTGATTTAATTAATTCCATAATGTAAAACATGATTTATATATAATATATATTCATAATATACATATATATATGATAGATCGATAAATGGAATTAAGTACACTATTTATGGAGACGGTAGGCCGTATGTACGCATGAATGCTATTTTCATTTCATTATTGAATTGAATGGAATTAAGTAAATGACATACATATATAAATATATATATATATACATAAATCTAGTATCATTATTATGTCATATATTTCATGATTACTTATTATATATATACTTTATAATCATTCATGAATGGTTAACATGGAGAATGAATCTCATCACGTCGTGGAGACGGTAGTCCGTACGTACGCACGAGCAATGATATCATTCCCATGATCATGGAATTGTATTGAAGTGTATGTATAAAAATTAAGAATCAATATCACTTTACAATAATCTTATATAGTTATTTATTTACACCATTATACCCATCCAAGTAAGGTGGTGGTCGAAAACAGATTACACCACAACATGGAGACGGTATTTCGTACGTATGCATGCGCGGTGATTTCGTTTTCCGTAGGATGGATAGAAGGTGAAATAGGGTTGTTTCATATTTATAATAACATATCATTATATAAGTAATTATTATGTTATTACTTTATAATGATAAAACTAAACAAGAACAAGTAGATGAAGAAAGAAACTTGAGAGAATTGGAAGAAGAGATTACCTCTTCTTCGACGCACCTCCTTTAAGCTTCCTCTTAAGGAAGTAGAGTTGGTCTTTTGAGAAGCGAAAGACCCCAAGAATGTTGTTAGGGAATGAGAGAAGATAAATGGGCAGGTATTGGACGAGACTCAAGGCTCAAAATGGTTTTAAGTGAAGAGGTAAGGGGTTCCCTTTTTATAAGGGAGGAGAGGGGCACCTTCGTAAAAACTTAAAATATTATTTTATAATAAAGTCATATTCGGTATTTAATAGCTCCAAATTTATTTATTTCTAAGCTAAGGTGAGGATGGGTCGAAATACGCTCAACCAATAGATTTTAGACAAGTTTGGATCATTATATTAACCTTATATTTTAGTTTTAACTCTTAGTTAATTAGATTGACATTTACCATGTCACTTTGTATTTTTATATTATATAGTTAATAAACATACCATATACATCCAAGATACCCCCAAGTGGCCCATTAATGATACACCTATCATGATATAAGTATCTTGGCCGAACCTTAGATTTTTAAGAATATAAAAACAATTAATAATATAATATTTGTTTTAAAAACTATTTTATGTCCATTTTGACACTATTTGGTTATTTATTTTTGTGAAAATCATAACAGCATCATTAGTTCATACAAAGTTAATTAAATAAATACTAAAAAATAATATTAACCTATAAAATTAGTCTAATTCATAAAAATTCTAAAATTAAATTTATTTGGGTATTTATAACATCAATTATGTTAATATTTCATTAATAAGATAATTACTCCATCATCATTGAGTCATAAATAAATAAAATTATTTAATGTCTAAATTTTTTAAATAAAATAAAATTATGTAGGAAATATTTTTATATTTTTAATTAATATTTATAATCAAATTTATCTTATGTATAACCTTTTATTAAAAACGATTTAGTTATTAAAAATTGATTTTAACTATTTTAACCCTTCTTTAAATAAATTAATAATAAATGTCCTAATCTAATCCAAGTGGACCTAAATGGAAATATTTTAATACTAAGGTTGTTTTTGATCGAATTAAACTTATCCAATAGAATTAGGTCATGTGTTAGGGTAATGATAATATTATTTTTACCCTTAATTACTCTATTTACTTTTAACCGTGTTAAATAAAAGTAAAAAGTTACTATTCACCAAAAATTATTTTTATCTTATTGAACCAAATTTTACTTCTTGATATTAACTGTGTCTCTTGGATTTTTGAAATTCCATTCACAGAAGCGGTAAAATTATGTTTTATGTAAATTTCTAAATTCTCCTTGGAGGTGGGTAAAAGACGGTGAAAAGTTCAATAAAATTTTTATATATATAAAATTATTATAAAATGACTCCAATGAATTACATTGAACTTATATAGGTATTATGTATCAATTTTAACCTAAAATAAAATTTAAATAAAATAAATAATTATATAAATAAAAAGTTAGTTTTTAAATAGTAACCCAGTGTTTTCACTATTTATCAAAAATTGAATGTTTTCAAAAAAATACCAAGAATTCACCCTAGGCTAATTTTGATATTTTTAATCTAAAAATAAAGTCCATTTTGAAGGTTAAAATTTATAAAATTTCAAAAATTGGGTATTACTATTCATGAGGGCTAGTCCATAATAATATTATAATAATATCTCGTTTAGTGAAACTCGGTATTGCGTACTACACACACTATCGAGGAAGGTCATGATTGTGTGTAATGCAAGCCAAGTTAGGGCTGCGTGTAGTGAAAGCACCGTTCAGTGTTGTATATAACAAAATAAAAACTTATTTCATTTATACATTAAACAAAATCTATACTTAATATTGCATAGAATAATTTCCACAAAATGAACATGAAATTGTGTGTAACATGAGCCAAGAATAGTGTTACATATACTGCAAGATAATATAGTGTTGCGTATAGTACAAGCTAAACTTGGTGTAATGTATAATAGAAGACATCAATGAAATTAAAAGAATATTTTTCATAAAATCTCAGGGTGTTACCCTTTCTCTGTCTGAAATAAACTCATCATTACACCAGGGACATGGAATTGAGGGTGATGGTTCTATTTTAGTCAAAGGGACGAGATATCATCTTTCTTAAATATGGAAGGGATGAATTATTTATTGAATTATCCATTAATAACTTCCAATTCATGAGGCACCCAATGTACCATACTTCTCACCAACATATGTTTTGATGATTTTTTTTCTTCAAGAAATCTAATTGAATGAGACATGAGTTGCATTAAAGATAATATTTAATTGAAAGGACTGTTCCACACACTCATATATAGGAATATACGACGACACAAAAACATGAATATTTCATGCTTGTTGGTGTAATATCTTAATCTCCCATCTTGGATATTACCAAGTGAAAACATCATGATATGGAGTCTCATCTTCTTACAAGTAATGACAGGTGACAACTATATACTATGTATCCCATCACAGTATGTTATCTAACCACATAACTATATTAACAATATTGTCATAGCACTTCCTTGATTTAATAATTGTGGGGAACTACTCTGACCTTATCAATGAGACAAATACTCCAGGACATTATTACATTGTGGTCAACCAAAACAATGAAAAATACGTAATCTGATTTTTAATATAATTTTTAATACATCAAATATTTATGTACTCAATGTAAAAATAGTTGGTCCTATGACACCAACTCTAATAAACTTCCACAAGGATGAGAGGAAACTTCCCATGACTTTCAGTCCTCTCGACATCACATGGTAATCATGTTTATGATATATCATAGATTTAGTCAAGGATTATTCCACGTTGTCTTCTCTAGAAACATTACTCACTCTAGCTTGACCTCTCTATGAAAAATCCCCCATGCTATGATACTTCCAAAGTATGTGCTTTTTTCCATTGATTTGACCTTGGATCTTTTACGAGAACCACCGCTATAGTAGTATCATAAAATAGTGTGATGGAATCTTTACTAATAAGTACCACATCACGATCTTGGAAATAATTTCACATCCAAACATATTATTTAGCTGCCTCAGAAGCAGAAATATACATAAAATCTATTGTAGAATCTATGACCATAGTCTTCTTTGAGCTCTTCCAGCTCACAACACCTCTATTCAAAGTGAATATGTATCTCATTTGTGACTTCATGTCAACATGATCAGTCTAGAAACTGGAATCTGTATATCCATTAATGACTAATTTATAATCCAATCCATAAACCAAAAACATATCCTTTGTACACATTATATACTTAAGGATAGTCTTAACAACCATCCAATAGAGGTCACTTGGATTGTCTTGATATCTACCTTCAACACTTAATGCATAAGCAACATCTAGCCTAGTACCTAGCAAAGCATACACGACTGATCCAATCAGTGATTTGTATATAATACTTGTCCTTATATTTCATTACATATGGGTCTGAGGGAACATTTTTAGAAAAATAGGAATTCCATGTAAAACTAGAAACAATCCCCCCTTGCATATTTCCTTATATAATCTCGTGTATATCATGTCAATGCATGTAATGTGACTTAGGCCGAGAAACCTATTGGATCTATCTTGATGGATCTTGATCCCAAGAATATATGTGGCCTCACACAATTAATTCATGAAAAATAATTTATTGAAACATTTCTTAATTGAATGTAAGACTAGTATTTCATTTCCAATAAGTAATATATCATCTACATATTCTATTATTAAAAGGACTTCACTTCCACTATGCTGTTTGTATAAACAGGGACCAAATTCATTATATATATAAAAAAATTCCATTATGGCTTCATTAAAATGAATGTTCCATGACCTAGATGCTTTCTTTAACCCATAAAGAGGTTTTCGTAACTTTCACATCTTATTGGCATCCATTAGAGTCAAAATCCTTTTAGGTTATGTAATATAGACATATTCTTGAATCATCACATTAAATAAGAATTTTTTAAAATTCATTTTCCAAATCTCATAGTCTTGGTATGCCATAATAGAAAGTATAATTCTGAAGGATTTTAGCATTGAAATTGATGAAAAGGATTCATCATTAGCAATAAAATTACACTGTTAAAACCCTTTTGCAACCAGTTGCACTTTATAGGTACTAACATATCCTTCCATGTACAGTTTCTTCTTGAATACCCATTTGAAACCAACATTATTTACATCCACCGGAGGATCTACCAAAATCTAGATTTGGTTTTAGAACATTGAATCCATTTCAGAATTCATGGATTCTTTTTACATGGTTGCATGTGTTCCACTTAATAATTCCTTTTAGGTTAGAGGATTATGATTAACAACTAATATTGAGTCACCACCATTGGTAACTATAAAACCATACCTTTCTAATTGTCTGTCCTATGTTGTACTCCAAAAAAGTTTTTGTGTCTCTGGATGAGTTTCTTCTTCCATGGGGCTTTGTGGAATCTGATCCCGTACCAACTTTTGTGATCCTTAAACCTTGACATGATTGATTTTAATCCCCGTCCCACTATATCGTTTGGATATGTTCTCCCTATCAAGGAATATGGTGTTTGTTTCCACTATAACATATCTTTTCAAGAAGTTGTATATATAATAGCCCATTGTTTCATTGGAGTATCCTATAAAGGTACACATTATACCTCAGGGTGAATGTTTGTTTCCTGAAGAGGCCTTAACAAAAACTTTTCTTCCCTATACATGTAAATCCAATAACATGGTTTTTCTTCCACTCCAAAAGTCATATGGAACACCATTTATTGATTTATTTGGTACATTTATTAGTTTGTTTTCTAATGTTTGTAATTAATATCCCAAAAAGGTTAATATAAGACTTGAATGAATCATCATAATATAACCATTCCCCACAAGGTGTGGTTCCTCATTTCACCTACACCATTCCACTGAGGCGTGCAAGGAGGAGTGAGTTGGGAAAGGATCCCAAACTCCCATATATAATAATTAATGTCTTTATTATGATATTATACACCTCATTTTGAGTGGAGTTTCTTAATATACCTACAAATATGGATCTCAAATTCATTCTTGTATTTGTTAAATTTATCAAAATAATCCTACTTATACATCAATAAGTAAATATAACCATATCTACATAAGTAATTAGTAAAAATTATGAGGTATGAGAAACCAACCCTTTCTTCAATAAGAAATGGTCTACACACACCGGTATAAACTAATTATAGAATATCTTTAGCCCTATATCCTTTCCCAATAAATGGGGATTCAGTAATTTTTCCTTATAAACAAGCATGACATATGCTAAGTGGGTTCTATTTGAAAGATTCTAAATAACCATCTGGATGTAAATTTTTCAAGTGTTTCTCATTTGCACGACCTTGCCGTAGATGCCAAAGTTGGTTGTGGTATGAGTCATATGAAGTAACATCATTATTGATTTTCATTACTTATTTCATTTTATCCAACACGTAAAGACTGTTATGTAAATGTGACTTACCATAATAGATGATATCTTTAAAAGAGATTAAAAATTGATTTCCAAATGTGAAAATGAATCCATCAATGTTTAGTCTGTATAAAAAAAATTCTATTTTTGGTAACTAAAGGAACTTAATAACAACCATTTAAAACCAAGATCATTCTGGCCGGCAATGTGAGGTGGTAATCCTCGATAGCTATCGTTGTATTTTTAACTCAATTGGATTCTTGTAAATCTTCCCCCCTCAGTCAATTTTTCTGAATCTACATGGTTCATATATTTGAATAAATATATTAGACACAATGGCTATATCTTATACCCCATTTATAGAAATTGATAAATTGCACTAAATAAAAAATGCACCTAAAGCTTCCCCTAGCTTCTTTAGATGGGTATAGTTTTTCTTCCAGCATCTCCTCCTGCCACATATGAATCAAATAACATATTGTTCCCTCACATCCCCTTCGATATTCTTCTTCTTGGAAGGTTATGATAAAACTTTGGGATTATAGGTCTTTGCATTCCATTTATGTTTATTGACCATAAGGACAATTTTATTTTCACGATTCATATCTTTATCAACAAGGAGAAGGATGATAAGAAGATATGATATAGAATTCTCAATGTTGTTCATATTGAAACTCACAAAAAAACTGGAGAATATCTAACGGAGTGATGCCAGAATGAGACGAGTGCCTAGTTCTTTAGGGTGTTTACTCCCAAGATCCCCTAGGCGCTCAATGAAGCTAATGAGCCTATCTACATGAGGCCCAACTGAGTAACCATCTCTAATATAACCCTAAATGAGTGTCTTGGAAATCTCAAACTTTTCCTAACTAGACCTCTCAATGAAAAGACCATAGACATGATCAAGCATGCTATACACATCCATGTTTTTGTAAGACTTCATAAGTTCACTAGAAATAGGTTAATGTATAAAACATTGAACACTGACCATGTCATTCATATGTTTTTCATAGACTAGAAGCTCTTCATCTATCACCTCTTTAGTATGAAGATCAGGCATCATGGTTTCTAGCATGTAAGATTTCTATTCAAGGTGACAAACAACCAGAATGCTTCTAAAAGAGTCCTGGAAATTTCTACCAGTAAAGAGATTATCTCTATCCAATATTGATCATAGTCATAGTGATATTGTAATTTTATTATACCTTTTAAAGAAAATATTATAAATACATTTCATGATTTAAAATTTTTTGGGTAATAATTAATTAATATTACTAAATCTCCCACTATTTATTCATGTCCCAATAAGAATCTCTTTTTAACATAGAATTTATATTTTATATGTCATTATAGTGTAAAGGATCCAAATTCCTATTTGAATAACTACAATAAGGGGTTGTCAAGATTTTTCCAAGGTATTTTGGTAGTAATGTTTTTTTTCCAAATATAGGCTTTTATCTCCTTGATCCGTTGAGTGGACTCCCAAATCTAGATATCCTAACATAGATTTTTCTCAACACTTGCCTAAAAATTGTACCATGTCTAGAAAAGAACAATCCTTTTGTTTTAAAATGGTTATTTTAATCCAAATCATTCATAATAACTCCCCTTATAAAAGTAAGTGTCCCAACAAGGGTTGGTCAAACACATAGTTCTATTGAGTTTTGTTCCTAATCAAGAAACAGAAGGCTTAGTCAATATTAATATTAGATCACGATATTTTATCATATAATGAAACTATTTTTATCTAATTTTATCTTTTACTTGTCTTGTTAATATTTAATTTGGTGTTTACATAATTAATTAACGATCTTGGAAATAAAAATTCACACAGAATCAGTTTTTATTTAATTTTCATCTTTTCATATTAAATCATTCATTTATGTGATCACTGTATTGAATTAATAAATATAATTTTAGTGAATTAGATAGGAAATATATAAATATTTAAATGACTTAACTGTGATATTATATAATGGTTTATTTAATGAGATGACATTAAATCAACCTATGACATAGGGTAAATAAATCTTTATTCCATACTTGGGGTGAGCTACAACATTCTATGTGTCGACCTATGAAACAATGAGTTGGAATTATTATGGTTCTATATAGAACCATCCCCACATTACTTGGGATTATTCATAAATTAAAAATATTTATTACTCATATGAAGGTGAGGGGATCCAAAGGATTGTTTAAAGAGAATTATATAAATATCCTTGGACACACAGGTCCTACATAATAATGGAGGGAGGGATGACCTGTAGACTATGTTTTAAATTAATATTATATAATTAGAAAACCATGCAATAAATTAAATTAAATAAATGACAACACATACACAGGTATTGGTCAAGCTCATGAACTGTCACACATGCAATAAATATGAAAAATTAAAAGGATAACATTCATTTATTTTTTCTTTTATTATTAAGATAAATGTGATTCAATTAATTAATTAATTAATTAATTCCCATTCATATTAATGTTAATCCAATATTATTTAGAGATACCCATCATTAATGGAACTCAAGGAAAATAAACAACTGAACCTATAATGATATATTAATTACTATAAATTAATTGAGCATTTTAAAATTTCTTAAAAGAATTATTAAAATTTCAAACACACAATGGTGTTCTAATCAATAAAATATGGTTTTAATACTATAATTTTAAATTTAATGAAATTTTTATTTTTTCATTAATTGGAGTTCGCATGGCTTGTACATGCATCTACACTCCATGTACCTTGGTTTCTGAATATCCAAGTCACACGCCTAGGGCTTCGGTGTGTGGACTCAGACAAAATGCATGGTGTGTACATCCCAATTACACACCTTGTACCTGAATGATGTGTTCCAGGTTGTCCTAGTCAACACATGTTGTGAAATAATAACACAATGTGTAATTAATTACTCAAAAAATCTAGATGTATTGTGCATGGTTATAGAATTTGTGCTTCAGTCACACGCCGTTTAACCCAGTTTTATCAGCCAATGATTTGGCACATCCTGATGACATCTTAAGTCATTTTTCATTTGTTCTAAAACTATTAAGAAAATTAAAAATTTAACAAACATGATTAATGTGTTCATAACATGTTAATTCAGATCATATTAAATAAGTAATATCATGAAATAAAATCTAAACACTATTGCTTATAGATACACAATCAAATAAAGAATTACAAATATAAACTTGGACACTCTAAAACGACTTGTTAATTTGAATCCTAGAGGAAGTATTCGTTGGTGTGTGATATATTAAAATTTATTTTAATAATTGTTTCTTGAAACCAAGATTGTGGATCTTTCATATCAAATTTATAACTAATTTATTTAAAATCTGAAGAAATAAATAGCTAGTTTAAGAACATTCATCATTGATGATTGTTGATTGTCTGGAAAGCCTATTCAGGAATTCCTTCATTACGCTTGAGAGGATACAAGGTAGAATCCCTCAAGCTATGATCCAAATTTTCTTTATTGGTTTCTAATCAATTCCAATCATTCTATAAGTTCTAGCACGATGAATTGAATTTTCTACACTGTTCATTATTGATTTCTCATTCTTTTTTCTTGAAGAAATTATCCATTAGTCATCTCATTCTTGAGAGGTAGAGAGGAGGAGGATTTGAGAGATAAATCTTTGTACACAACAATTCTATATTCCCAAATATGGTATTGGTTTTGAATGAATCACACCATAGGCATAGCAATCTATTTATAGAGCTAGTATTTGGATTAAAAATATGATTTCATAACATCCATTAAATATAATTATAACCACTAATGAAATCCCATTCAACCTAATAATAATAAAAATATTATTATTTATTGGTGTGAAAAAATTTCAAAATTAATAAATAATATTAACTGACTTGTAAATAATTATTTTATCACTAGACATGGGCTTGGTCCATTCGAAATACTCTTGTATTTATTGAATACCCAAATAAATATTTTATTCTCCAAAATAAATATTTTATTCATAAACAAGTAAATAAATATTTATTAAATATTCAATAATATAAATAAATTACTTTTATTCACCTTTTTGTGGATAAATATTTATTTAATTTAAGAGATCATTATAACTTAAATAAAATTATTCCTTAGTCATGAGGATAATATATATTCTGTTAATTAAATTCAAATAAAATTTAATTTAGATAACTAGAAAAACTTAGTGTGCGACCCTCTAGGATTCATTCTTATTGGCATGAGGAGGCCTTTGCTGATGTCCATGATTACTGCCTGGCAATGGGTCAGGGCACTGAAGATAAAGAAATTAATGTTGCAACAATGAAAACCACGTACAAATGATAATTGTTTAATATAAACCCTTTGTCACATAATATTGCCAAGAAGGTTTCATGATGGTGTCATCAACCTATATTCTTGATACATCATTCTTTGGATATATAAAATACATCCATCATTACACCATGGACATGTAATTTTGGGTGATGGTTCTTTTTTAATCAAAGGGAAAAGATATCAAAGTCCATAAATATGGAAGGGGTTAAATCCTTTCATGGATTATCCATTAATAAAATACCATTAATGACACACCCAATGTACCCTACATCCCACCAACATATGGAGTGATAGTTTTTTTAGAAAATCTATGTGTGTGACTCGTGGAATGCATTAATGAAAATTTATTATAGTCTACAGACCATTACACATGCTCATAGAAAGGAATATATGAAGTTAAGAAAACTTGAAAAATTACTACTAGTGGGTCTGTTCTCATACTCTCTTATCTTGGAGATCACGAAATAAAAACATCATTAGAATAAGTACCTTCTTCTAATGAGTACTCGCACCTGATGGTATATTTATTATGTGTCCCATCATAGTATGTTATCCAACTGTATAACTATATTATGAATATTGATATAGCACTTAAATGTTTTAATCAGAGCAAGGAACTACTCTGAACTTATCAATTCGATAAATAATCTAATATATTATTACATTATAGTCATGAAGAACAGTGAACAATATGCAATAAGATGTTTAATTTAATATTTAATACACAAAATATTCATGTAATCCATGTAAAAAATAGTTTGTTCATGAAAAACAACTATAATAGTCAAGTATGAATTTTTTTTGATTATAAAATAATTTAACTCACCCATCATTCTCATTGCATATTATATTTTCACGAGTTTTTAAAATTCAATACATAGTTTTTTATTTAAAGAACCAAAAATCACATCATTAACATATATCTAAATTAATAAAATATATAATGATGATATTTTTGAAATAGAGTAGGATATTAGTTTCATACTAAAAATACATTACATAAAATAAATAAACTAAACCATTTATATTAATATGTAAGTGCTTGTTTAAGGCCATAAAGTATTTTGGTAAGTTTGAAAAACGAATTTAGAAAATGAGAATTTTCAAAACCAGGAGGTTGTTCAAAATAATATTACTCTACAATAAAAGTATCTAAGAAATTAGATTCTATATCCATATAATCCAATTTGAAATTCATATATGATGAATAGGCTAGGGGAATCCTAATGGATTCTTATTTATTTATAGGTACAATGTTATCTTCATAATCTATACTATATTTTTTATTATACCCATTAGAAATTAGTCTATTTGTATTATTAGTGATCACAACATAGTCATCCTGATTATTCATATAAACCCATTTTCTTTCTATAAGATGATCTCCAAAGGGTCTATCATCTAATTCTCATACCATGTTCCATTTGAATTAGTTTAATTCCTATTGAATTTCTAACACAATGTTCCCATCAACTATGGATTTTTATGTATATTTAGTTTATAGTTGGGTAATAAAAGAAGAAAATTATAAAGTATTTATTGAATTATTTATAGTCATAATAAAAACATGTAATCTTTATATAACACTTTCTAATGTATGGTTACTAAGGGTTCTAGGCTGTTTAGGAAGCATAATTTATGGTTCACTCGTGTCTATCCATTCAGGATTTTTTATGGAATATCATGTTCCAAATCATCATTATTTTTATTGTCAAATACAAGAAAATGTCTCATGTTTTCAAAATAATCACTTAGATCATCTACCTGAATGATATTGTGATCAAAATGACCACTTTCATGAAATTTAAAATGAGATGATTCCTCAACAATCATTGATATTTTACTGAAATCACTATATTCTTTGTAAGTAGTATAAAATCCATATAGGATTACTTAATTATCCTTTGGATGAAATTTATTAGGATTGTCCTTGGAGTTTATAATATAAACCTTTCATCAAAAAAGTTTTAAGTATCCAAACTTTTGTTTTATATTATTCCATATCTAATATTGTGTTTTATTCAAAATAGGCATAATTATAACTATGTTTGTGGAATAATATATATTTTTATAGCTTTATCCTAAAAATTAGTAGGCATGTAATATTCACTTACAATTTTTCTTAAAAGTTATTATAAATTTGTATTCAGCCTTTAAATAACACCATTCATTTAATAGGTCATGGGGGAAGAAAAATTATTTTTTTATAATGTTTTTAAGAATAGGTATTGAACTCATGTTTTTAAAATTATCCTCCATGGCCACCTCTTAAATCAATAAATTTTTATCATTTTATTTGTTAACAAGTACTAGAAAACTTATAAAAATAGAAAATGCTTCACTCTTAAGACATAGAAAAATACCATTGTAAATATAGAAAAATCATCACCTAACACATCTATTAAATATTTTCCTCTTATAATTTCAGTTGTAGATGACCCAAAAAAATCTACCTGAAGAAAATCTTGTAGTCTAAAAATTTCAACCTCCATAATTACTTTTATAGATGGCTTGAATTACATTCTTATTTGGCTTGCATAACAAATTTACCTTTTTTCGAATTTTAGTTGAGGTAAATATGAAACTAAATTACTTTCAAATTTTTTTATGAATGAATATAAATTATTGTGTCCTAGTATTCTATGAAAAATTCAAGAAACATTTTTTTAGTATTTAAACAGTTTACTTTTTTTCTGCTCAAATAATTTAGATATAGAGTATAAAAATTATTAATTCCAGGTTCCTTAAATTTATTAATTTTTACTCTGAAAACCGAAAATTATTTATTAGAAAAATAAATAAAATATAATTTATCCCAATGTCTTGACATAAATAATGGATTATTATTTAATCCTTCTATATATAGAACATTGTTGATGAGAAATTATCATGGATTATTGAATGATTATACTCCCATAATCTTGGATTTGGTATTATCACCAAAATTGACACAACTAACTACAATTTTTGTTAGAGTGTAAATTAGAAATATTTCTACTCATGGGACTTGAAAATCCACAATCAGTTTACCAGTTATCATTTTTTCTCATGGAAAATATTCCCTAAAAAAAAAATTAAATCAATATATCATTTTGGTACCCATATTCACTTTGGTCCCGTATTATTATTCACTAATGATTTGGGATGATGAATGTGTTTATTCTATCCAAATTATATAACACTAAAATTTGGAAACCTTTATGAATGAAAACCATGATTTTCCCTAAGAAATTGAGGGTCTCTTAACTTATAGTTTTTAAAATAGTTCTCAGATTTTCCATAGTGAAAATAGTAAAATTAGAAGCAGGTTTGTACAAATAACTCTTCAAAAAATTGTTTTTTTAATGATTTGGTTTTTACCACTGACTTACTGTATGAAAATAATTTTTTTGAGCATTTGTATTTCCTAGAATTTGATTTAGGTATTTTTATCCATTTTGGAAATCACTTTCAGCAACTTTAATGTCACAAACTCATTTTTTTATGATTTCTTTTCTGTTACCACATTCAATATAAGATGAAACATAATTTTCTTTCTCGGCTTTCAAATCTATTTTTTTAAAGTCCCCTTTTATATTTACAACAATATCATAGGTCTTTTTACAACTTTTATTTTTACATTTAAAAGATCCAGCGTTGGTTTCAAACATGGTATAATAATTATTTAATTCATTATAAGTAATGAATTCATTTTTAGAATTTGATTCATGATATGAATAATAATTAGAGTATACCACATCTAACTGTGATAAAAAACATAATCTGGTCTTATAATTAAATTGTTCAACTTCAAATTTTGAATATGTGACATCACTATGATCTTCTAAATCACTTTTTTTGATTTCATTGACTTCATGATAATATTATTATATCTATCCAATTTGGAAATAATTTTTCTCAAAAATAATTTTTCCTATCCAATGTGGATGATCTGGTTTAATGATTCCATGCATCTTGAAATTATTGCATCTTAAATACATATAGATTACATCGCATTTATTGAAAAAATTGATGGATTCCATGAATAACTACTACTTTATTTTATAAATTTTTTAACATTCTAGAAAAGTGAGAAAGATCACTATCTGAAGAAGAAATATTTGAGGTTTCCCCTTATGATGACCTAATGAATTGAATCTCTTTTTCTTTTCTTGTTTTTTTTAAAGTTGAAAATTTTAATGTGGTATTATCTCTATAAACTAATTTATGATCTTTAGCTTTAGTTTCCACATCACTCTCATACATCATAATATATCCAATAAGATATTTTATTTTAATGTTCTTTAACTCTATATATTTTCTAATTGTTGTCAATATTTCACCACATCTTGATAATAGAATTCAAAGGATTTTAAAATCGTGATTTGGGTTAGGAATGAGTGTTCCTGAAGAAGCGATATTTTTTAAACCAAAATATTTCTTCCATTAAGTTGTGTGATTATTTCTCCTTCCATCATTCTTAATGTACCAATATAATTCTTGGTAGTATTAAATATTAGGGACATATATTGTTTATAACTTCATGTGATAATATAATAGTAGTCCACATTACATGAGCTATTTCACATTATGAAGCTCGGTTGAAATCATCTGGTATTTTTTCACATATTATAGAATTCATAAATATGGATTTTAGATCATAATTATCTTTAGTGTTAGAATCCCATGTTTTAGGATGTGTATGTGGAATTTCATTTGGATTCTTGGATTTATAATTGTCCTTTAGACCAAGGTTCATCAAATAGATCGTCGTACATGCCTTCCAATATCCATAATTATCACCATTAATTTAAGGTGACATTACCATACACACACCTCTTATATGTCATTCATAAAATCAAAATTAAAGATGATATTTATACTTCATCGTTTAAAAGATTAGAACTAAAAAGTCATAATCTCCGATAGAAATTGTAGTTCCAGTAATGACTATACTATGCCTCAAGAGGGGGTTGAATTTAGTTCTTGAAATATTCTTGATTCAGAGAACCACCAAGTTTTATGATATGATGAACTTATAATCTTTTCTTAACAAAATCATGTAGTGAACATAATTACAAAATGGAATGATATTAGTAAAAATATTTATAGTGTTTTTGGTTATAAAAATCCACTAATACAATCAACAATTTCATAAATCCAATAAAATTTTTATTTTCAGTTGAATAATACTTTTCTGGGGACTAATAAGCCTTTTTCAGGGGACTTTATGACAGAGTGAAATAAGTCAATACTTAGTACCACAACAGTATGAGACTTTAACCAGGAACCAATAAGACATTGTAGAAATCAAACATCAAGTTTATTTTACAAGGAACTGTCACAGTGATAATGAAAAAAAGAAAATGTATTTATAGGTGGTGATCAGAGTTATAAGATACTACTGACTAAAGAGGATAATTTTCTAAGAGATATGTAATGGGAAAATCTATCTTAAGGAGATTATTTAGAAGGTCAATGAGGATGATCTAGATAACAATGTTTTAGATCCTGAAGGTTATTCTTCTTTTCAAGTAAAATATAGTAGCACATAAGAGCTTGGAGAGTAATTTCATTAATAATAGAGTATAAGATTTTATTCCTCTCAATATTCTTTTTTAACACTTTATATATCTTCTCAAATTTGTGAAAAAATATATTTTAGATGTACACTTTTAGATCCTTATAATATAGGATTGGAATTTAAATTCCATATATAATTTTTTTTGAATACCTTAAGAAAAATACTATCCATTAAATTATCCTTTTACATGTTTCCTTTCTCAAAACATTCCTATAATTATAATAGTCTTACCATAAAAATGTAATCTAAAATTTAATGAATTCAGGATAGGTTGAATTCTCACTTGAACCACATCAACTCTAATAAATTCTAGGTTATAGAATGTTGCATCCAATTATGGATAATCGCATTACAAAATTCCATAGATTTGAATTCACATAGTCAAATTGACTCACATATCCATTATTCATATAGCCAATTTATATATAATTTCAAAAACTATAGAGGATTTCATTACATATCCATTTTTCATCATATACTTTTCTTGTTCACGTAGTCAAATTTGATGTAACCAAATTGAATTACGTAACTATTTTGAACCAATTTTTCAATTTCTACACATATCCAAATCACTTATTGATAAATCTATGTAATAGATTAACATAATCATTTTATCTATATAGGCTATTTATCTCATAGTAAATTCATCAACGTATGCAATTTCATTACTTTCAATTTTGTGATGGGGATATTTCTTATAGGTGAATCCTTCACACATGTGATTCACATAGTCAAATTCTTAATGTATCCAATTTCCCATAAATATTCATATTTCAAAACACATATATAAATTTCAAAACTAATAGATGAATGACTTAGATAATAATAAAAGATGATGAATATAATTAAAAGACAAAAACATTAGTATTATATGAAGGGTATTTGAGATCATCAAAACATAATATACTTGAGATATGACAGAACACCTTTATTAGTCAAACAATACTTATTATATATGAATATAATATTAAATAATTGTTTTGGATTGAGCATATAATTTAATTTTAGTTGGTCATGTGGATCTGGAGGCATTATGAGGGCTGATATTTTTTTTCAAAGATAGTTATTAAACCATGCCACTATAGATGAGATATTTAGGAAAATATAAGTTGAAAAATTCCATAAAATTATTTAATATTTAAATGCATGATTATTCTAGGATTCTAAATATGAGTAATTTCATCATAATTCAGTATTAAAAATATAATTTATTTTATAAAAGAAAAATATATGAGTTAATTAAGTAATTATGACCTAGATTTAAAGCAGGAATATGTTTTACTATTTATAGAGTTCAAATATTAAAAATATAGAATGATATGTCACATAAAATATCTTAGTATATAAGAACAATATGAGAAGGGAGAGGTGATCAATTATACAATTATCAAAAACATATATGAAGAAAATAGGTGAAAAATGTAACGAAGAAAAAACAAACACGAGGATCTATGGTAGTAGAACAATTAAGAAGAATGAATGATAATTACCTTACTATTTTTTATTAACACTCAATCCATGAAAATTATTATAAAACATTCCTATTGAATTTTTTTTAAATCCTTATCTCAAATATTTCATGATAGATTATGGAATTTGGGTGATCATGGGATGGGTATTTAACCCTTTCGGAACATTTATAATGATTATTGAGGATATTATTACATCTTGGTATATAAGTAAAATGCCAACTTTTACTCTATAGGCTATATATTAGCAATGAAAAATTAATGAATATTATTATTATTTTTGTGTGGAAATCCATTTTTTTTACTATCCTTGATGAAAAAATAAAAAAATCCAATATGTGAAATGAAAAGTCACACCCTGATTCTCCCCTCCTATCTTATGGTGTGTTATATCATGTTTACAACATGTTTTATTTGAGACACAAGTATCAAAAAGAGAATATATTTTTCAAGTGTGAAATACCATAGTGAATATAGTATATTATGAAGGACTGGCATTATTTTATAGGTGAAACTAAAAATTTTGGAAGAAAAAAAATGAGATATCATTTAAGATCATTCATATTCAAATTCATGTCCATGGTTATTCATGGAATTCAAGTTAGTGATATGTTTTTATTATCTTCCATAGAAGGATATAAGAAGCTACTTAATGTTAATGCCAAAACCCAAAAGTCCTTATCTGATTCAAAACAAAATAGGATTTACCAGAATGAGTTAAGTTGTGATACTATTAAGGAAATGTTGGGTAAACTATACAATATCAACCAAGGTGACATTAAGTAAAATCAATCAAATATTTATGTTTTACAAAACTGGATTAATGAATTAAATATGTATCCTGATGATTTTTGGGGATCATCAATTATATTATTCATTTTGTTAGAGCTATCTGAGGGTTTGGTTAAAAAATTCACGCTGCGAACATTGAAAATAAATTCTTAATGAGACCTCCACCTATTTACAAACTAAAGGTGTTCACTCTTTAAGAAATAAATTCAAGAATGTTATCACTTGTAGGCTCTTCAAATAGTCTAGTAGCTTATAGAATATCAATTAGACATGAGGTGAAAAATAAACTAATTAGCTAGTATATTGAGTTTAAATACATGTATAATCTGGAAATCAATAATAAATATGTAGAAGAGAATATTTTTGATGATGAGTTTCATCCTCTGGTTGTAAAAAAATTAAAAAAAGGGTAAATTTATATTTTAATTAAATATTCCATTGTATTTTTTGCAATGTCAATGTTAGATGAATCACTAGAGGATTTACTAAATGGTTTTACAGTGGTGAAGAAGAAATTGAAACTATATAGAAACCAAGAAGGATATTTACACTAGAAGATACATTATTCAAGGGAGATATTTAATTAACGAGTTTCATAAAATGATTCTTGTGATCAAGAAAAAATAATCTAAAAGGGATTACTTCTATGAAAAATAAATACAATTTAAATTCAAAATATAACTTATAATGAAGGATATAAAGGAAAAATTTAAATCTCAAGCAGTGATTTATGAAGATTTAGTGGGAATGGTGGTCCAAAAAGTTAAACTAAATATATATCTTGGATAGATTGATATCCAAAAAATTATGAATAAAAATACTGATACATTTTTAAATGATTCCCCAAAAATATAAAGATCATTTTGAATTAAAAATAAGTCAACTATTGGTTGTTTTGGAAGATCTAAAAACAAGAATGACAAGTATTTGACAAGTTTCTCACTATAAACTAAAAATATCATGAAAATATTAAAAAAACTGATTTTGTAAATAAATGATAATAGAAAATATAAAATGGAATTAATAATCATAAAGAATAAGTGTTCATCTTGAATGTTAAGCTTAATACTGAAGTGATATGAATTTTATGAAATACTAAAATAATGTTTGTTATTTTTTTGATATAAAACTATTAAAAGGGACAAATTAAGATTGGATAGTGTTGGAAAAATTATTGATGAAAAAAGACCCATGTGCATGGAAAAAAATGGTAATAGATATGAGGCAAAGAAATTAAAATCTAACACACCATCTGTATCAAAGAAGTGGACAAAAAAATTTGAGGAAAATTTTATGTTCTAAAAAACTAGTTATTAATTAGATAACTATTCGAAGGATGGAGACACATTCGTGAGTGGTAGTGGAAAAATATTTCCACTCATTAAGTTCTATTGTTATGGTATAATTTGATACATAATAACCTATTATCAAAATAATGAGTGATATCTTAGTGGAGAAGTACTAGGTGCTAGGAAAATAAGAGTGAATCTATGTCCTTAATGCAAAAGTTTGAATTAATTTTATGTATATTTCATTAAATATGTTGTCTTTTGAATTGGAAATATCAATTATAGTCATGGGCAAGGTTGGAATTTTTCCTATGAAAATAAATGGAATGTTGATGAACAAAAATATAACCTGAATCCCTTGAGAAATAAATACTCATGATTAGAATACTAAGGTGAATATTTCATCTTTTTATATGCTAAAAAAATGAGCCACCATTTGATATCCAAGAATAATTTAGTCTCTCTTGAAAAAATGGAATGAGATAGAAATTGAATCTGGAAAAAATTTATTTCAAGGGAACCTATAATGATAGAACTCAAATCCAAGATAGATGGTGCTTGTCCCATATGAATGGTAGTGAATATGTGTTAATGGTGCTATTCAATTTGGAAATTATGGTGCATTGTAGATAAAAATATGTGGAAAGCATAACATCTAGGATAGAAGTTAAAGAACATTAATGTACTCTGTGATGATGGATTGTGGCACAACCTCTTAATTGAAAGACAAAATTTTGACATTGTGATTAATTTAACTTTTTATCAGAATAAACATTTCATTAAGATAATTACTATATATTCACTATTTAGTGGGTGGTGAACCAATGATAATATTTACCAGGTTGATAGTGGGACGGGAAATTTTTTTAATATCTATGAAGAAAATAATTTCTTTAATTAAAGGTTTTGAAATATTCACTAGAGAAACGTAGATAATCTAACATTGATGAAATATTTAGTGTATATACCTAACATGATGTGTGATAGAGTGAGATATTGTGATGCATGAATGCATGGTAAGATGGTATATAACCCATACTGATAGAATAATAGGAGACAATCCAACCTTCTCGATATAGTCCACAAAAACATGTGTTACCTGCCGAATCAATTAGCAACATACAGAGAAAAAATTATATTTTTTATAGGTTATTAAAACAGAGTATAACTAGTACCTCACCCATGCATACGCACGACACTATAATTCAAATCTGATTTTCTAAATTGTATTAATTGTTTGAGTAGTTAATAATGATAACAAGTTAAAATATATTAAAATTATACATTTAAAGATATATAATAATGAAATGAAATGAAAAATAATAACACATATTAGAAGATATATAAGAAAAGGAATGAAAAGGAAATAACATGATGTAAAAAGATAAAAAAACATGATGTATCATTAAGTATATATCAATGAACAAGAGACATTATTTTCACTATGGAGAAATCAGAAAACTTGATGTATCAGTCATTTGAAATAATAAATGGTGAAAATAAATATCGAATCATTAAAATTGAAATTGTGAAAGTAACATTTTAAACATTTTTTTTGGAACCAAGGATAAATAAGAACATTTCTATAGACAAGGATTTATTTTAAATAATATGTGTGACAACAACAATAATGGGTAACAGTTTTAGAGTATGTGTATAGTAGTGTTAAATCTGTAGGACTATCAATTATTTTAGCATCCAAACTGCCCATTCTAGAATCCTTGTAACTGATAATTTTGGGATCCTTTTAGGCATGCATGCGATTTTTCATGATCTTTAGTTATTCTATTATAGACCCAATCCTGGTAAGGTACTACAACCTGATAGAAAATTCTATATGAGGAATTAGGATACCCGAAAAATAGTCCAAAAAACTAAATGATGACTGACAGTAAATACAAGAGTTATTATGAACTGAATCAAAACATTTTTACGTAGTGCTTGAAATTTCATCATTGGAGAAGTCTTCCAGGACAATGTGTTTCTCCAAATTCTACTTCTAGTTAACTATGTAAACATATATGGAGGATAGAAATCATTCTTGGATATTCTTCATACTGAATATTTTCAAAATAGATTTGTCTCGATCATAATATTGCAATAAAAATATATAGTTAATTAGTATTCAACATTTGTTATAAAAAATTCTAATTTGAAGTCATAGAAAAAAATTAGACTATGTAAGATTTAATGTAAGAAAGGGTTCATGTTTACAGAATCATGAAATATAAAGAAAATTCATTTGAACACATATAGAAGAAGGAATCTAGTAATGAAGTTGGACACATTTAGATGCATTAATGAAAACTGCAATTTTAATATTCTTCAAAACTTTCAGATCCATGTATGAAAAGATGCAACAAGATATTAATGCTTGTCTAACTTATCTATAATAATTACATCCCTATATTAAAATCACATTCTGCAAAAAACTAAAGCTAATAATCTGATCAACAAAAATATGATTCCATAATAAATGGAGATAAGAAATAGAATCTACTGGTTCCTCTTCCTGTCAAATGAATTATACAATAAGAAAAGGATGGGTCAGAACCATATTCATATGTAAAATTCATAGTATAAATAATAAAAATGCCATAACTCAAATTATCTTCAATATTACATGATTATTTCATTTCTTGGTATGTATCCTTAAATGTTCCCAAATGATAGAACCATGAGTATGGAATATACCACATAAACCTATATGAAAATATGTACAAAGATAGTAATGAAGTTGAACACATTTAGAGGCAGCAAGACATGGGGAAAATATAATTTCAAATTTCCATCTAACGATGACTCCAAAGGAATTAAGGAAAGATCAATTCCCATGATGTGGATGGAGGTCAAGGAACCTAGGGGGAATGGGATTACAGCTTCAAGTACAATGGTGCCAGCTATTAGGTGGGGGAAGAAGGAACACCTCCTGTGTCAACTTTGAGAGGTCCGATTTTAGGGGAAAACATAGTGTTGTTTCATCTATAGATGTTGCAGCTGTTCATAAGGAGAGGAATTCAATGGAAGATGGGAATAAATTTTTGAATTACCCTTTGTATGGGACTTTAGTGGGGCTATCAGGGAAGGGGGATAAATTATTCTAAGGGATCAAGGGGGATCATGACTCTGGAGATCATCCTGAGGAAGATTACACACAACATGGTAACAAAAATGGCAGGAGAATCTCTAGCTTGATCTGTGCTTGCTATCCTATTCAATGTATGTTAAAGTATTCTCAGGGTGCGTTAAAGGCTGTATCAGTGAGTATGCTAATGAGGAAAGGTGGTCTGTCCTAGGGGGGAAAACTACCACTAGGAGTGAGGCTTCTCAGAATCTCAAGGTCCACAAAAGTGTAATCTCCAAACATAATACTAGAACTCAAGAGAATATTTATAAAGAATCCCCATATTATTATAAGCTATAATGAAAGTGTTAACCCACTAGAAACAATGTGAAGAATGATTCAAATACAGGGAATACCACGAATAGGTCTGATGGTAGAATCCTTGTCCAGCATGGTGAGGCTGAGACTTCTCCAGGTAGTACCGATGTTTCTGTAGCTCCTACACATAGTGGGATAGGACTCAAAGCAACCTTGCCTGGAATTGGGGGCTGTACAAACACTCCATCTGTCCGGATTAGTTCTACCTTATGGTAAATTATAGTCTGAGAAGGAAACTTCTAATAAGGTGGAGGTGGTGGCTTGTTTTGACAAGGGACAGACCTCTCATTCACTCTCTATGACATCTGCTAAGGATCTTAACTCCAAAAAAACCTACAAGCTGTCCAGGTGAATTTTATATAGGATAGAGGGAACTTCAATGAGACCTTGTATATAGTTCCTGTTCTCCATTATGTTTTTATTGCTAGTGCTTCTGCTATGGAAGTTGTGAAGGAATCTAACACTAAGTGTACTGCTAAAGGATCTACATACCTAAGCACTTTAGAGAATGAAAACCTTAATTAATATTTATTAAATTTAATATAACGAAATCATAAAACATTGGTAAAGAATATAACTCTAAGAGTGTGATCCAAATATTCATATAATGAAGTCTTGTACAGTGAACCTTAGAAAACATTGGACATGATATACATATAGCAAACTAAAAAACTTTAAAAAAACTGGAATAAAATACGTGTATATATGAATGTATGTTACTATGTATAACCCAAAATCGTTGTTATTTCTTATTATCCAAAAAAGGAATCCTTGGTAAAAATATAAATTCACTTTTTTGGAACAAACCTTAATAAACTGAAAAACATAACATGATGATTTTGCATCATTAGAAGTCAAGAAGTCTACGAATGATTCACCTTTGTAGCTACCCTATACAGCCATTGAGTCTCTACTTGAGGCCACATAATATTATCTTTCATTTCTCTAATCTTCTCATTTGATCTATTATTGGATTCTAAGCCATCAACATGACTATAATGCATAATCCCTCCAAAATTAATGTTCCTTAAAAAATAATGATGAAGGATGGGATAATCTGGTGACATGTAAAGGAAAAAAAATAATGAAAACAACTTTTATGAAAATTTAATCAGCTCATGATGTTTATAGATTATCAATGTACCAGCCACTCTAGGTTTTTGTCCATAGAAAAGTTTTTTTACCTTTGTTTGTGGAAATTTTTTCATAGTTGATAGTTTGAGAAGAAAAAATAATTTATTTATTTGTTCCAACTAAAATACAAGTGAAACCGTACATGTCAAGATCAATCTATTTATCATTTTCGGTCTTGGATTCTGCTACCCTTATACCACACGATAGTCATGATGTTTACATTTAGCTATAGATGGATGGTAATAAAGAACTGAATAATAATGAAATATCAATTCATGCTTCAGAATTCATTCTAATTTCCTGATTTGGATCATAAACATAGGGTGTAACCATTGTTTGAGGAAAAGTTATCATAGTAGAATCCATATGGGTGTTGATCTGTAGTCACATAAAATAAAAAAGCAAACTCGGATTATACTTCCATTACACTACACAATAGTCATGATGTTGACATTTATCTACAATTTGATGGTCAGAAAAACTGAATGAATGAATGATCAATTCAAGCTACATAATTTGTGCCACATTCCTTGTTTAGATATAATAAATAGAGTTTTAACAATAGTTTGATGAAAATATATCATAGTGCAATCCATTACAGGTGTTAATTCATAGTCATGTAAAAGAAAAAACATTGGGAAATTTCCCAATTTGAAATGCATTTCTCATTAAAATATAAACTACTGAAACACTAAAAATGGCACCAGAGACTTCATCTTACATGGAAATGACCCAAAGAACTCCATTTTTTAGTGGATAGTGATCCCAATTATTTTTATCCATTCATCTCTAGGATGAAAAAAATGATATTCTGGGGTTTGAAATTGATACAAATGGAGTTCCTACGTGAGTTTTAGTAAATTATTCTTCCATCTCTGGAATACTTGTTGTAGTCTGGGCTAGTCCTCAAATGGGCTACATAGACTCATTACCATGTTTAGAATTTTTTTCTGTGGATTCATCTAGAACATGAAGGTTATAAACTACTTTATATTCATTCATAGATAAACCTAGTAAATATAAATGGAGAACTTTAGTCTAGGAATGTTTCATGACCACAATATTTTAGTAAATTTAACCCATAAAACACTTCTATTTAGGCATCAATTATCTGCAAATTGATCAGTAGAAAGTTTTAAAAGGAACAATAATTTATTTATTTGATCCTACTAAAATAAATATGGAATATTAATTGTCCAGCATAACCCAATTGGAATTTTACTTCCTGTATTCTACAGCCAATGTACCATAAGGTGATGCTGAGAAAGTCATGATTTTAACATTTATATGTAATTAGATGGTCATAATAACTGAATAATAAGGAATGTTCTATTTAAAATGAATAATTTTTTCTACTTTCCTTATTTTTATCACAAATATAATTATGTTGTAGGATCTTCTATGAGAAGGATTCGATGAAATCAGATTTGTTTTCTGAAGTTGAGCGTTAGTGAAAAATCCAGTGGCCACTAGAATAGTAACATGCAAATCTGGGGAATCTCCACAGATTTCTTCCTAATAAAGACATGTGAATTATCCATTAGATTGGTGAATTGCATACTGTAAATTCCAAATAATTAGCAGTAGTGTTTAGAGCACAACCAATAGAGGAAGCTGAGGGTGAATAAGGTAATAATAATGTATCAAAAACATTCCAAACCAACTATATTATATGTAATGTGAATCAAACCAGAACATTGTGGTGGGGAAACTAGAGGAAAAATTATGCAATTCCCAATAAAAAAGACATGGGTATTCCCTATTATTCCGAAAAAAGACATGTGAATTAATAAGTAGATTGGTAAATTCCGTGTTTTTAATGACAAATAATGTGAAATACTGTTAAGAACATTCCCAAAAAAATATGAGGATGAAAAGGGTACTAATAATGTATCAATAATTTCCAAACCAAATTTATAATAAGTAATGTGAACCATACCAGAACATTGAGGATGGGAAAATACAACGTACATTATGAAATACTTAGTCAGAATGACAAGGGTCAAATCCCTTTGAAGAGCCAAATTGGGGATTTCTTTGGAAGCCTTCACTGGAAAACAACCTTCTAGGCTGCCACATCTTCCCCATTATCCACCTTCATATTCTTCTCCTACTGGCTCATCAACATCCACCATAATGATATCATGATTTTAGCAACCTCCATTATCTTCCACTCAATATGTACCCTCCCCACAAAACTACCACATTATTTGATTGAAAGGTAGTGCTTTCTCACTTTATCATTATGGATGTGGCACTTTTTCATGATGGGATTCGAAATTGCACACCTCCAGCTTTTGGATTCTATACCTGCATACAAATATGGATTCAGTAGAATTTTTTAAGATAGAGCCACTATAAAACTCCTTTGTTTCCAACACTTTAATAATCTACCCCACCCCATAATCTATCTTTACATTAAAATAAAAGTTTTTGTGTGACATGCATCATGGAATACATTTGGGGAACATTTCCTTCTAAAAAATTGGAGAAACAATAGGCCTAGTATATAGACACAGAAAATGATCCATATTCTTTTATGTAATAAATGCAAGAAGAATAAAATCCAGTAGTAGCCTTCACTATTTTAACACTAGTGTGACCCCGATCCTTCAAATCAGTGTTCTGACATTAGATTAGGATGTAGAGTGAGGAAAACCCCTTTCTCTATCAATATAATATTTGATTAATAACTAAAAATAAAGAAATATGATGTGACAAAAACCATGTCTCTAATTCTATTGAAAAACCACTCAATACCAACAAGATGTATAAATATTCAATTATTACTGATAATAATAAGAAGAAATAATGAAATATATAAATTAAGAACATAGTCAAATAATATGAAGAAACCAAAAAAGTAGGGATTCATGGACAAATATCATCCCTTCTTCTTCATGGTTTGGCCCTAATTAAGAATTACAGTGCTGATATTAACTCACCATGATTGACTAGTTGGTGTGAAGTATACCATCAAATGAATATTCTTTATAATCCCATAACACCTTTACTACACTCTCCACCGACATGTCAAATGTTACAGAGTCATCTTCTTTAGATCTAGCTGGGGCCACAGTGATTTGACATAATGTGTGACATGGAAGGAGAGGTGGTCAGGGAGTGAGGTGGTGTCGAGAGGGAGATACAGAAGAAACCCTAGATTTAGGTGTAGTAGTGGAAAACCTTGATTAGGGAGACGGAAGGGGGAGAATATAGAGAATGGAGAAGCATCAGAAACTGTATATTGGGGAGACCGAAGAAGGGGAAGGCGATGGACGGTGAGTAAGGAAGGATAGAGGAGCATGATAAACTAAAGAATGGGGAGAGGGAAATCGTGACGGGGAGCCCGATTTTGATGGAAGGAAACCCTAAGATGGGGGGTTGACCAAAGGACCCGCGAGAAAAATTGGAACATGGTAGGAAAATCGTTTTATTGGAAGGAGGATGGAATGGATACCATGCGGAGGGGGATGTGGAGTATTGAAGGAATGACACGTTTGAAAAAATTAATGTGGAGGAACGTGGGTGAGACACATGGAAGAAGTAAAGATGGAATTAGTATATATTGTAGATGACACCACACAATAGTCATGATGTTTACATTTATCTACAATTAGATGGTTAGAAAAACAGAATGGATGAATGATCAATTCAATCTACATAATTTGTGCCACTTTCCTTGTTTAGATAAAATACATAAAATTGTAATAATTGTTTGTGGAAAATTTAACATAGTAAAATCTATTACAGGTGTTAATCTGCAATCACATAAAAGAAAAAACATAGGGAAATATTCCAATTGGAAACACATTTCTCATTAAAATAAAAATTCCCGAAACACTATAAATGGTAACAGGGAATTCATCTTGGATGCACATGACCCAAATAGCTCCATTTTTAGTGGATAGTGGTCCCAATTATTTTTCTACATTCTTCTCGATGATGAAAAAAATGATGTTCTGGGGTCTGAACTTGATACAAATGGAGTACCTATATCAGTTTTAGTAAATTATGATCCCATCTCTGAAGTACTTGTTATAGTCTGGGCTAGTCCTCAAACAGGCTATACAGATTCATTACTGTGTTTAGAATTCTCTTTCGTGGCTTCATCTAGAACATTAAAGTTATATACTACTTTAGATTATTTCATATATAAACCTACTAAATATTAATAGAGAACTTTAGTCTAGTAAATTTTCATGACCACAATATTTCAGTAAATTTACCCCATAAAACACTTCTATTTTGGAATCAGTTGTCTACAAATAGATCAATAGATAGTTTTAAAAGAATTTTTTTATATATTTTAACCCACAAAAATACAACTGGAACATTACTTATCCAGAACAACCCAATTGGAATTTTCCCTCTTGTATTATGTAGACAATGTAACACAAGGTGATACAAAGATATTCATGATATTGACATTTTTATGTAAATAGATGGTGGAAAAAACTAAATAAGAAGTAGAGTTCAATTTAAAATGAATAATCTTTTCCACTTTCCTTATTTGGATCACAAATATAATGATGTTTTAATATCATCTATGATAAATATTCCATGAAATAATATTTATTTATGATGTTGAGCATTAATGAAACGGCCGGTGGCCACTGGCACATTAACTTGCAAATTTGGGGATGCTCCATAGGTTTTTTAATAATAAAGACAGGTGAATTAATGAGTATATTGGTGAATTCCATACTTTCAATGGAAAATAATGAGTAGTAGTGTTGAGTGAATAGCCAAAACAAGAAACTGAGGGTGAATAAGTAACTAATAATGTATCAAAAACATTCCAATACAACTGTATTATAAGTAATGTGAATCATACAAGCACATTATGGTGGGGAGACTATATGAAACATTATGAAATTCTCAAGAACAATGACCTGGGTCTTCCCTATTATTCCTAAAAATACATGTAAATTAACCATTATATTGGTAAATTCATTACTATCAATGAAAAATAATGAAGAATAGAGTTGAGCACATGGACAAAAAAGGAATATGAGGATGAAAAGGGTACTTATAATGTATCAAAACATTCCAAACCAAATTTATAATTAGTAATGTGAACCATACAAGAATATTGTGGTTGGGGAAATATAAGGATCATTATGAAATACCAAGTCAGAACGACATGGGTCAAATCCCATTGAAGAGCCAAATATGGGATTTCTTTGTATGCCTTCATGAGAAGAACAACCTTCTAGGCTACCACATCTTCCCCATTCTCCAACATCCATTTCTTATCCTCTTAACTCATCAACATCCACCATAATGATATCATTATTTCAGAAACCTCCATTATCTACCACTCATGACATACACTCCCCTCACAACTACCACATCATTTTAATGAAAGGTAGTTCTCTCTCACTTTATCATTATGTATGTGGAACTTTTTCATGATGCGATTCGAAATTTCACACCTCCAGCTTTGGGATTCTGTACCTACATACAAATCAGGATTCAATAGAATTATTCAAGATAGATCCACTTTAAAACTCTTTGGTTTACCACACTTTAATAATTGACCTCACCCAATAATCTATCTTTACATTTAAATAATTGTCTGTGTCTGACATGCATCATCGTCCAGATTTGGGGAACATTTCCTTGTAAAAAAGTGTAGACGAAAAAATAGATCCAGCATAAATACATAGAAAATAATGGGTATAGTATTTTCCATGAATTAACTCTATGATGACTCATAAGAAATATCCATCTTTTTTTCATGTAATAAAGGCAACAATAAGGAAATCAAGTAGAATCCTTCACTATTTTAACACCAGTGTGACCCTAATACTTCAAATCAGTATTCTGACATTAGATTAGGATATAGAGTGGGGAGAACCCATTCTCTATCAATAGAGTGTTCAATGAATAACTAAAACTAGAGAAAGATGATGTGACATAAACCATGCCTCTAATTCCATAAAAAACAACTCAATATCTAGAAGATCTTCAAATATTAAATCATGAATGATACTAATAAGTAAAAGTAATTAAATATATAAACTAATAACATAGTCAAACAACATGAAGAAACCAAAACAGTAGGGATGCATTGAAAACTATCTTCCGTTATTCTTCAAGGTTAGGCCCAGAGTAAGAATTATGATGATGATATTAACTCACCATGATTGAGTAGTTGGGATGAAGTATTCCATCAAATGAATATCCTTCATAAACCCAGAGCAGCTTCACTATACACTCCACCGACATGTCAAATATTTCAGAGTCATACACTTTTGAACTAGAAAAGGCCATGGTGGTTTGACATAATGTAAGAAACTAAAGAAAAGGGGGTCAGGGAAGGGGGAGGGTAGTAAGGCTGTGTCGAGAGGGAGATGTAGTAAAAACCCTAGATCTGGGTGTAGCAGTGGAAACCCTTTATTAGGGAGATGGAAGGAGGTGAATCCAGAGAATGGAGAAGTAGTGGGAACCGTATATTGGGGAGACTGAAGAAGGTGAATGTGATGGATGATGAGTAATGCAGTATAGAGGAGCAGCAGAAACTGGAGAATCAGGAGACGGAAATCGTGATGGGGAGCCCGATTTCGATGGAAGGGAAACGAATTGAAGGAAACCATAAGATAGAGGGATGACCCAAGGACCCACGGGATAAATTGTATCGTGGTTGACAAAATCAAGTTTTTGGAGGGTGGATGGAATGGATATTTCTTGAAGGGGGGATGTGGAGCATTGAAGGAATGGCACGTTTGAAAAAATTGATGTGGAGGAATATGGGTGAGACACGTGGTATAAAGAAATCTAGAATTAGTATATATAGAAGATAGTAGATGTGTGAGAATTCATCAAAATTAATAGTGAGTTTATTTATTTCTTAAAAAATTATAGGAACATAGTAGAGAATGAAACTAACTACACCATCGAAACCTTTTTCTTAGATAATGGGATTGAATACACATATATCGAATTTGGAAAATGTCATGAAAACCATGAATAAATTATAAGCAGTCCTTGGTTAGGAAAGCATAATGAAATTTTTTTATTGATAAAATTAGATATTGAGTAATATGGTAAATATACTATTTATTGAATGTAGTGTAACATAGTTCTATGAAAAAGATTTAGTTCTAGTTTCAATATATACTCAAAAGGGAGTGTTCATAATCCCTAAAGAAGATCAAAATCCCCCTGATATTTGACATGGTAAAAATCAGTTTCTGATGAACTTATGAGTTTTTAAAATATGTGTTAGATTTGAAACAAAGATGATAATTGTGGTAGATATGGAGATTAACAGGATGAAGGATTGGTTATGGGATAATCTACGAAAATTATTTTCTATAAATTGTTATGTAAAATGGTGGGAAAAGATATCCATATCAATGATTTTTAGGTTCTCGAGGTGAAATAATGAAATTAAACTAGAATATAATTTATAGCTGATTTATGGGAAGTAAATAAAATTTGACAAAAATATGAAAATTTCAAATAGAAACTCAAAATTTGAAGATAGAGAAGAGTAATTCGATGGGGAACATAATAGTGAGGAATAAAATATTACATATTATAGAATAAATAATTGGATGGTTGATTTTCATTCCCATATCATTAGAGTGAAAAATAAACTTACTTAAAAACAATGGATGAGATCAGTGAGCACACAACTCTATTATCTACCATAGAGCCTACATCATACAAAGAATCTATAAAGGAAGAATCATGGGTGAAATAAAAAAATATGGTTCTAGAAAAAATTTATAAAAGTCATACATGAGAACATATGTAAAAACCCAAACACTATTATTTTTGGGGAATGAAGTTGTTCTTTCATAATAAAAATGATGATTATAATGTTATTTTTTGAAATAAATCTTGATTGTTGTGAAACGGTTATACAAAAATTGAATGATATGATAAATAATATTTCACAAACTAGTGAAATAGATCGTGTTAATCAAGTATTTTCTCAATTAGAAATACAAAAAAATCAAATTGTATTTGATGGATGTGAAACAAATTTTTTTAAATTGTGTTCTTAAGGAGTAAAACTATATGGAGTGGCCAATGGTCTTCAAATTTGAAGGGGTGAAAATAGAGAGTATAAACTAAATATGGGACTCTTTTATTTAAAATAGAAACCACATTCATGGTATTCTCAACATGACTAAATCCTAATGAAATAATGTCTTAGGAGAGGAGATGTTGATAATAATTTTTTGTAATGATTTACAAGGATTGAAATTTTTTTATTTATGTATGTGGATGACATTATCTTCAGAGGATGAAAACAATTATTAGTGGAATATTTTTCCTAATTTATTAATTTAGAGTTTTTTATTTCAATGATTGTTGATATTACCTGTGTTTTAGGGTTGTAGAAGATTCGAAAAAAGTGATACAAATTTAGGGCTTAGGATATGTATACAACCAATATGCTCATAAAATATTACATGCATGATTCAATTCCCATGTCAACCCCCCTTTAGTTAGAACATATTTTGGTAAGCATGTATTGGGTCGAAAGAGTAACTAATGTGGTTACTATTAATAGTGTGTGTGTGTGTGGGGGGGGGGGTTAGTTGTTGTTAAAATAATTAAAACATAAATAAATAAAATTTACCTCTTTAAGAAAAATGTTAAGACTCACAGATCAACTGATGAGTACATTTTCGGAATCAAAATCATTAATTTTTTGAATATATTTTAATATTTTTAATCATTATCACTAATATACCAATAAAAAAAAGATAAGAAATATTTTGAAAGAAATATTTCTGTATTAATATACATAGAGGAAAAAATACATGTAAAAAAATAAATACAATACCCAGTAAAAGTAAATACTAATAAAAAGATAAATAAAATAATTTTCTCTTTTAACCTTAAGAGTAAAGGTAGTCAATAACTCTAAGTAGAGGTATCCATAAATTTATACTTACTGTAATGTAAGTCTTTTCATACCATGAAATCTGACAATATGCTGGTTGTAAAATCTATGTCTATCAATACTAAAACGCCCTCAATATGATTATTGGAGTGTCTCTTTATATGTTTGTTATGATGGCCTCAGACTGCTGGCGTATGACAGATCATTTGAAACTAAATTCCTGCCACAGTTTTTTAATGCAATGAAATTGATACATATTATTACTTACTATAAAAAAACTCTACATATTCATATTTTTAACATAGGATATTATTATTGGCACCTTATCATTTTTAAAGATGGTAATCCATAAAAGTATTACTCTGATGTATTGGAACCACTATTAGTTTGATAGTGATGACTATTGCCATTACAATGTATAAGGAAAATGTTTGACCACTAGTCTGAAAAAGGGATAGTATGAATAATCATACATATCCCCAATCTAATGGGTCGTATTGAAGAATGATAAGTTTATGTTTGTAATATATCATAAAAAATATTATGTTGAGTAAAAAATAATGTTTTCTATAAAAATATACTAAAACACTTTGGAAATAAAATGTTAGTATACATAGTTTTAAAGTGGTTCTTGTGATTCCAAAACTATTAGAATGGAAAATTAATAAGTAGAACTTCTTACTCAATAACATGAATATGGAAAGATATTGAAAATTACACTTTATAGAAATATTATATGAATTCTTCTATATATATAAATAAATTTTCCTCATATGGATTTATGTTCCTAGTTTTAAAATTTAATTTCAATGAAATCAAAAAGAATAACTCTTAGAAGAAGTGACGTGGAGCTATGATACATCTGAGGTACTCTTACTTATGGATTACTCTTTAAGGTATATAAAGAGAATGAGTTAACACCCTTATTAGATGCTAATTGAGATGATGAGGTTTTGTATAAGTAATCCAATAGTAGACACGTATTGTTTATTGTCACTATGTTTGTGGGATGGTTGATCAAAATTAAATTAATTTCCCCATAATTTATAGGTGAGGAAGAATACATTATTTTTATAAATTCACAAAAAAAATTCAACGGATGAGAAAACTAATGAAATATCTAGTCATAGATGTAAAAAATACCACGACTATATTCCATGACAATCTGAGTACCACTGAACTCACTAGAAACAAAACAAAACCATCTCTAACTAATCACATTTAACATAGGTATTAGTTTATTAAATAAAAAGTGGAGCCAAGATTTTTAAACATATATTTTTTGGGAATGATCAATAAGTATCTAAAATTATGAATAATAGTTACCACAAATTGTTTTTGAGAGTCATAGGTTGACCTGGAAGTCCAAACTCATCATCCAAACCAAGCAGGTTTGGCAGCAATCATGTCTCCCCAAAATCATTGAATGTTTTGTCGAATTTTTTACGTATTTTTTGTATAGGTTTCTTACACTAAGGTTGTTTCAAATTAAATGGGTATATACCATTCAAGGGGTATGATTAAATAAGATTGTATTCTTGATCTAATCCAAATAGAACACATCATATAAATTACAAACCATTTCTTATTTAATTTAAGGAAAATTAACTTATATTGGATTAGAATGATGGTTAATGGGTTAACACTTATTATTGGGTCTATTTATATTTTTTTTTGAATTTTGATCACCCCATATAATCTTATTGTCAATGGGGGATATTTTATAAGTGGAGTGTACACATATAGGGGGAGAAAGTTTGAATGAGCATGTAAGCATGTGATAGAATTGATAAAATATAAAGGGGTGAAATATTGTAACCAAATTATTTATTTATAGAATATTTTCAATTATAATTTATTAAGAAATTTAAAATTGATTGGGAAGTGAAGAGATATATTATTATTATTCTTGGTTAATATTTCTTTGGATAATCATTGGATTCATATTGAGATGGTTTTAATTACTAAGGATGATTTTTTAGAAATCTATTCTTATGTTGATTTTTGTTATTTTGCTAAGTTATTGCATAAGTAAAAATAATTATTTCACAGATGAAATTGAAAAAATTCAATGTCATGATCGTTTCATTATTATGGTTGATGAATTTTGGATATATATGATGCATGAAATCACAAATATAGAAAATTGTTGGAATCTACCTAAATATGTACGACACACCCTAAAGTAGTAATGTAAGAATTATTTATTTCCCACAAGATTCAATTATGTGTATGATGTATAAATTTTCATATTGATGAAAAATGTATATGTATAAAGTGTATATTGATGTCCATGATTCAACACATCACCATTGGAAGAAGTCAAAATGTAGAAAATAGTAGATGGAAGGAGTTGATATGTATAATATGAAACGTTATCACCTGAAGAAAAAAATGGGTAATAAGCCACACTTTATATGATATGTCTATTATGAAATTATTATGTGTAAATTGATGCAGGAATTCTAAAAAAGACATGTGGATAACAATTCCTTTTGAGGGTTGATATTTTACTCAAATAGAGATATAGAAACTTTTTGTTATGGATGATATTGTACTGAAAGTAAACTGTGGAAAATACTAAGGATTTTTGGATATTTAAATGTATGATTCCTGATGGAATATAATAATCAATAATATCCAAATATATAGATATTAAAAAGGTATATTGAACTAAAAAATGAGTTGTAAGATAATAAATAAAATCATATATTTGAATTATGAATCAGTTGTGTGATTTCTGGAGTCCCAATTTTTAAAATATGGTAAGATATCTTGCATGAAATATATCATCCGTTGAAAGGAGAAAGAGGAGAATAGAGATTAACACTTTTTCCATTATTGAAATCATTTATAAAGAAATATGGTGTGAAAAATTAAGGGAAAAAACTCTATTTTTCATTTAGATTCAAAGAAAAAGGAAGAAAGATAATCGATAACACCCTTTCTATTTTGGGGTTATTGGTCAATCCTTAAGCAGTAATAAAGAAAACCTCATGTTACATTGTTTTAGAAATCCTTGTATCAAATAATGTATGAGATATCAAAATATTTGGATTGTATTAGGATTTATAATGTTTTCTTCCCAAACCTTTTTAAACACTAAAATGGATAATGTTACATCATAATACATTGAAACCCTATCGAGTATGCCCCTTGGACATTCCATATGCGTGTCCTATAATGTATTATTTTTTGTTTTTATAAAAATATAATATATTTATTTTACTCTTTATATATTGATATAACATTTTAAAATGTGAAAAATAATTTCACATTTTAATTATCCCCTCCCATGTTATGGTGTATCGGGTTGTGGTTACAACAAACCATCTCCACTCACAGGAAACCTTCCGATGTAGATATTAAATAATTGGAGATGAAATGGTAATGATACATTTAAAAATAAAAAATTCATAGAGTAAAAAAAATAATATTTGATTTTATAGATAAATAACATACAATTTTAACAATTATGAATTTATACATATGTAATCTCAATTTTAAATTGAGATTAGAAAAGAAACCACTACCATATACATCCACTTGGTCCGAAATTTTATAACTCCTTGTGTAATAAAATTTAGTTTATAAATATGTTTTATGTTAACATTAATAAAATTTATTTTACATAATAAAATTCATTTAAAATTCCATATTACCAATATTTTAATTGTTATGTGTAAAAATTAGTATTCGGTTGCTAAATTTTCAGTTCTCTACACATGATTCAGTTTGGATTCTCTATATATTAATCAATGATAATCGTTTTATATTGAAAAATATTTTCATGATAATTTAATATATATATTTATTATATTGATGGATTATGATGGATATTTTATTGGACTCCATATGATGGTTTGTAAAGAATTCTTGAAAAACCTTATTTTTCATTGATTATTGAATTACCGAAGGATTTATAATTTATTGGTGGGTGTAATTTGGAATATTAACTATCCATAATTATTAAAAGATATTAATTTTTTCATTTTTCATCATATGAATATTATTAAGGATTTTTTATTAATTCATGAGGTAACGCTTATAACATCGTTCATGTAGTCGGTAAAACTCACTTAAACAAGAATGTGATATAATGATTGAATGATTAAGAATATGTAATTATATAGTAATAATATCTCTTTTAATGAAGAGTATGGATTTTAAAAACATTTTATTAATGTGTTAAATCATATTTGAAGATATCTCGATGATTAATATAAATAAGAATAATTATAGAGAGGATAAATTTTATGTTAAAGGCTTTAATTTCTTCTTAGAGAACCTCTTCTAAATGGGGTACCTTTTACTTATTATTTTGACCAGTGTTCCCAAAAAGTGATAGAGAGTATTTATGGAGATAAATTTTTCATTTATTAAATATAATACTAAATAAATTTTTTGGATTAATGTTGGGCCGAGGATGGATATTTTACATATGAGAAAGGGTTTCAATTTTATAAATACCCATTCATTAATATAAATGGAATATCATTTTAAAGACATGTGGAGAAAATGTTTGTAAAAACTAGAGAAATTATAAGGGGTGGTATATAATTTCCATATAATACCATTTTTAGTTAATTCATTATGATATATTATGGAATCTTCAGTTAATTTATGCCTTTCACATCATTTTTTCTTTTATTGGGTGACTAAAATTTATCTTGGTAAATAATTTATAAACATAAACATATAATTGAAATAATTAAATTATTTATAATTTATGATTCTTATTGTCATATTAGAGTTCTCAAGAGGGGGTGAATTAAGTATCTATAAATATTTCAATTAATAATTCACTTAAATGTATTTCCTAATAGAATTGAATACATGCCTCTTAATCAAGGTAATATGGGCAAAATAGTTTGAATTTTTAAATAACTTCTCATAATATTGATTAATTCTCAGTAACATCAATGTATGTTATTGATATGACTTTTGAATCTATTCTAATAAGGTAAGACAATTATAACTTATATGAAAGACTAACTATCAAAGTAAAATCTAGTTTTCCTTAAATATGAAGTGAAGTAGAGAAAAAATAAATTAATAGACACAGTGAATAAATAAGTTATTCACTATAAATACTAGACATAATCCACTCCACTTGTTGATCACCTACCGCCAAGCAGTTTTATATTAATAAACACTATCTAAAACCGTGATTGGGGTAAACAAAAGTTTACAGGATTGTACTGGTCAGATGACATCTTCCACTCTTCTTCATGGGAATAAGCTACCATGTCACACAAGGACCTCTTACACACTTATCCATGGTAGTAAGTAGATGTAAAAATATGTGAGAGGAATGATATATTGTATCCATTAGCTTAATACTGGAGATAGCACATGTTTTAATACTGACACACACATACTTCTTGAAAGAAAAACAGATTACGGAACAGAGAAAAGATGTTGAGGAAGTATTAGAAGTGATCTGATTGTTATTCTATGCAACTCTGGACTTGTAGGATAAAGTATATGCAAGTATCATGTCCGCTTGTGAAAAAAAGAGTATCAAAAGTTTGGTTCTCTGGTATCTAGTTTGATGATGTGAGCTATGTATCTCGTGTTATACTTTTAGTTGATACTGAAAATATTTTTTACTCTCTGATCTATGATAGTTCAGCCTTCATGGATCAAGGGTTCTTTGTGTGTTGTTCAGTTGTATGTTGTTGCATGTATGAGTTCACATTTCGAAATGCTCACACCTCTTTCTCCTTGATTCAAACTTATCTTCCTTTTAATTAGGGGTGCACATGTTGAAGCTGATAGTATGCATTTATTCTGCACCTCGTACCTCAAAATGCCAGGTGACATGTATATTAAGAAAAAAAATTATGTTAATGATATTAAATGACTCAAATATCACTGATATAAATTAAATTGAAAATAAGAAAAACATATTAAATAACGACATCACAATTATTCTTGAAAAAGTATCACTAGGAAATGGTGTCACCAAGAAAAATTGTCTTCTTTTTTTCCTTTGAGTGGTGATACTCTCATGATTCCACAATTATATTGATATCAAGAACTGGTAGCACATATGCAGTGTCAAAATCATGGTGCCTCATGTAATGGTGTCTAGTCCTTACCAAACATTGAATGGTGTCTTTTTGATGGTAATAAGGAGTCAGTGTCACATACTTTTTGAAATCTAAAACTGATTATGGTGTTAGGGTCACAGTGTTACGATCATGGCGTGTAGGTTACGAGGTCTGGGTTATGGTGTTTCTGTCTTGGTGTATGGGTCACGATGTCTGGGACATTTCCAAAATACTGAACAAGTGGAAGACTTACGGGTTCTCAGACTCGTCTTGATATCTGTTAAGCTGTCTAATGAAATAATATTCACAGAATAAATTAGACATAATCATTAATATAATAAAACCTTATCGAACAAAATTAAATAAAGTTTACAATATTCAATCATGATTCAATAATTATTTATAGGAATATAAATCCTGTGAATGTTTATTCCTTGAGTTATAAACTATAAATCATAGATATACAAACCATATATAAACATGATTTGAGATATATTAAACAAGGTTAAAAGAATTTGTGATCATTAAAACATGATTAAAACACGAGAAGTCCAAAAATAACCTCCTTTTTTATGATCACAAATCATAAGAGTTAGATTTCTGTTCTATGTATTGTTTCTCCCCATTTTGGGATTATATAAAAGAATATAAGAAAGAAGAAAAAAAAGCATAGAATGAAGGTAAATAATTAAATAAGAAAAAACTGTGTATATTGCATTAGATAGAAAGATATGTGTCATTACTAGCATTATGAAAACGTGAAAAAATATCTATAAAAATAATTTTCACTTCTCTTCATCACTTGCAGTATTTTATTTTCCCTTGGCAGTAAAATCAGAAGGAGCCATAGGAAAACAATTAGAGGATGGAGAGGGGATTGAGCCAACTATTAGAGAAGGGAGAGGTAGCCCTTCAAAAATAGATGGTGCCAGAGTGGTCTTGTTTGAAGGCTGGGCTATGTTTTGGTCAAGTATAACCAGTCCGATCTGGCACCGAGCTAGAGATACAGAAATGGAGGCAGAAAAAAAATAAATGGATGAGGAAGGTTTTGATCATGACAGCAAAGGTGTAGATGTAGGAGCCACAGTGGCAGTGCATTGCATAAGAAGACAAGGCTTCAAAAAATTGATGAAATCATTAATTATCTCACCACCATACTAAATTTCCTTCTCGAAGTAATTATTGTTCTCGGTGAACTTGTCTAATAGAGGAGTTAAATATTTCAGCTTTTGGACTTGATTCTTGAATTCTTGAGTGACAGGAAGAATTTCAAATTCTCTACAAGATATTTGATATTATTGGTTATATCATGCTTAGAGTAAATCATATTAAAGTAGAAATCCAATTTCTTTGTAATTTCTTCTTGATAATCATTGGAAATATTTGAGTGAATCCTCAATAATTCAAGTACTTTTTCACTATTCTTGACAACAAGAGATAAAAGTTCTTTGTTAAAACCACTTAACACTAACTGAAGTTCTTCTTTAATAATAGTTTTAAGTAGATCATTGTTTATAGGTTGAGATGACTATTCCGGGGCATTAGAAGCTGTAATGGATGAAGCGAGAGACAGAAGCTGGTTAAGAAATTTTTTAGGCATCCCCTGTACTCATTAGTCTACTAGTTAATATTGAAAACAAGATCACGCATATCATTTACTATCTTGATGTTTCTCTTAACCACTTTGTCAAAAATTGAAGTCATGTTTAGTTGTATTAGAAATGAAACTTTTTGAGGAATTTGATCACTAACATCATCAACTGGATGAGAAGAAAGAGATTGTTAATTTTTCAACACTTTTCACATATGTTCAACCATTCTGAGAGGCCTCACCTCGCCCCTCAAAAGATTTTTCTAAATTCCAACATCTTGTATTTCATGAATCATTTTTTTTGAATTTTCCATTTGATTTTCTCTAACAAAAATGAATTATTTCTTTCACTAATATTTTTCATAGGAGCGGGCTGTGCATTTATGACCTTTCCAAATCCAGCTAAAAAATTATCTCTAAAAGATTTAAAATAACTATGACTCATAGAAATAGAAGGATATTGTGTAGGTTTTGGAAGAGGAGCTGACACAGGTTCCGGATCCATAGCATAGACGACTTATAGTGTAGAAACTGGTTTTAATTGAAACATAGTGGAAAGTTCTATGCCTTTAACTAATGCCTCCTAGGTATTATTCACATCATAGTATCTAGGAAAATTATACCAGATATCCACAGTTCTTTGATCAACCAGATTGTGAACTTCAATACCTTCTATACTGTTGTGTTTCTCCCCATCCACAGGTGTATTTCTTATTGGACTATGTGATTCAGTCCCTTGACATGTTTATAAATTTTCATATCTAATAGGCTCACCCATTTCGATTCTAGCTATATGAAAGGACTGTTCAATTCGTTCCTCAAGATATAGGATAATTTCAGGATCATATTGTTCCTCTAAATATTCCTAAAAAACAACCTCATCCTCAATAACAGGTTCTTCTACATGCTCCTCAGGAATAACATTTTCATTTACACTTGCAACAGATTATTTTTCATAAGCAGGTTCTTCATTTGAATCTATAATTCATTCAGTAAGAGGTACATACTTCTCAACTACATTTTTTGAAATAGGTATACCATTATATTTTTTGTCCATGATAGGTTCTTCCATAGGTGAAACAACTTCTTCTTCTTCTTGATCAGAAAAATACAAAACATCATATGGTTCCAAACAAGTATCAAATACGTTTTTAGGTCTTAAAGGATTCTCAACCAGATTAAACTTTTTCACAAAACCTTTCATTATCCTCCACTCGAGGCTTTTTTCCAAGGATTACAGCTTATTTTCATCCTTATAAATATATAATTTTGAGTTACAGAACTCATAAAATTTGATGAATTCTTCATTCGGTCCAACCGCTCCTTTAGAAGAAATCATTGGAGATATTAATCTTGAATAGAACAAAGAGGCATACGTCAAAGTTGTCTTAATAAATTCACACATGTGAAGTATAATATACTAAGAATGATTAATCATGTGCCCATTTTTCATAATATGTATCAAAAATACATGTTGATACTTTATAGTAGAAAAATTCCCTTTCCTTGGAAAAATAAGATTCTTTATAAAATTAAATAGAAACCTTATGTCACCATCAAAATCAACAACAATTTCTATTATTTTCCTCTTATTCCAGTCAGACTTCTTGGGACCTCTTCTAATATTGAAACATCAGTCAGAGGAGGTGGACCTCACTGGTAGTCCTTAAATATTCATTCATGTGGTATCCCAAGGCATCCATCCCATAACCTTGAGGAAAAAGTACACATTTGACCATTATTATATATTGTTACAACATAACCATATTCAGTATCAAAATAAAATTGTACATACTGATAAAACCGAGGAACATGTTTTGGATAAATTTTTATTGCCTCTTTTGTGAACTAGTTCAGCCATCCCAACACTTCTTGTACCTTTAAAAATAGTGACTTACTTGTCAGCAACCACTTCCGTGAGACATCATTTTTTGTTAATACTATTCTATCAACAAGATTCGGAATCAACGGTCCTTCGAGCATTACTTTTGGTGGCCTTATCACTTTATTCATAGATCTATGCTTTTCAGGAGTTATTGAAGATGCTTGATTCATTTTTGGAAATTCAACATGGGTTCGAGAGAGATGAAGGGATGAAAGAGGACATACGATTTAAAGGAGAGTTGTTTCAGTTTTAGGAGAAGAGAGATCGAGTGAAAAAAAAGAGTGAAATATATTGGTTATTTATCATTTAGGTATTTCAAGTGTCATGAACAAAAGGCGCGACAAAATAACAATAAAATAATCAACACAACGATATAGGGAATAAAATTAATGAAAATAGAAAAATAAGACATCATAGTGAGTCCAAAATAGACTATAATAGTGATATTAGAACAAGTTGTAACAGAGTCATCCTTATGGTGTGACTTTAAATGGTGCTACGACATCATTTTAGATAGTGAGTACAAGAAAGTAACCGAAAGACAGTAATTGTGAGACCATATACATGAGATAGTAACTTCAAGACAATATCTTGTGAAACTGTGAATGTGAGACTGTAATTCTATGCCCGTGACTTGTGAAACATCAAATCATGAAACCATAAGCTATGAAATAGAATTATATGAAATAGAAGGCTAGGAAACCATAAGTTATTTTTAATAAAATCATTTTTATTGACTTATTTAAATGAAAAGAAAAAAAGTACCAGACACAACTGCCAGAGGAAAAGGACTCATGGAGGTCAATAGTAATGAAGACTGAGGGCATCAGCTTGTACAAAGTGAACCCAATTGAATGGAAATGATTCGGAACTAGAAAATACGGAGGTCCGCACACTAATGGTCGCCTTAGAAGCCAAGAAATCAGCAACATAATTACCTTCACGCCAAGTGTGGAGAATGATAGTATGGTTGT
Organism: Viscum album; assembly: GCA_963277665.1. NCBI lineage: Eukaryota > Viridiplantae > Streptophyta > Magnoliopsida > Santalales > Viscaceae > Viscum > Viscum album. Next base: position 263,969,618 of record OY728148.1, on the reverse strand, counting down.
TCACCAGTCTCTTACATCTCCTGATGTTGTATTCTATGGGCCATGGGGTGTTTCCAATATAGAGCAACGCATTATGAAGGATAAGTGAGTCATTCTCAACTTCCTCAAGGGGTAAATTCTTTTGGTCGCATAGCTTCAGCCCCGTGAGCATAGAAAGTGCTTCGGCTTGGGGAGATATTCCCCCACCGTAATAAGCTGAAAAAACCATAATAACATAACCATGATGGTCCCTGATAACCCCTCAGCCACACATGATCCCCATGATGCTCGACCCATTAGTGTTGAGCTCGAGCCCTTGATGAGGAGGATACCATCCAACCCATCGAACCTGCCCCATGTTGGAGGCCAAACACTGGATGGAAGATGAAGCCCGAAACAAACTGAGGGACGAGGAATCCGTCCAGCCTCTGTACATGTGATTCAGGTCCATAAGGATTCTTTTAGTCTTGAGGATAATAACTATGATGGACATCGTAAACTCTTTATGTCTTATATCGTTCATGGAGGACCATAAACTCTACCATCCCGCTGTAAATAGTATGGCTCTTGCCTTCTGCTCAGAACCTGAGCTGCCCACCCCTTGAAACCAGCGCTGAAGGAAGATTTTGACTGAAACCTCTTGCTGCATCCAACCCGTGAAACTCCCAAACTCAACCGAGATCGCACCCACCTAGTCTCTCCCAAAAACAAGTGTTCAATGGTCTCCATTTTCGGCTGCCTGCAACATTTTTATCTAGAGGCAAAGCTAATTCCCATTGGATGGATGTTCACCTCTATTGGCAGCTCCCTGTTCCTAACCCACCACACTAGAAAATTGAATTTTGAAGGGACATCCTATCACCACAATAAATACCCTCAAGAATCCACGCCATTCCGATCATCCTGAAAAAAGCAAAAGACTCTTATAGAAAACCCCCTGAAGAGGAACCTGTGGAAATTAATTTGTGCGGTTCATTTCTTAGCATGATACTATCAAAACATCCCTTTTGGAACTCATCCAAGGTGGCCTGGATGAGGTTTGGATGGCCAGTATCCTCCCTGAATGTGATTTCTCGGGTGGGATATCCTGGCAAACCAAGGATCGACCCCGCCCAATTCTGATGCCAGTAAATAAGGTCACCCCTGCCAGCGATCCATCTGGTATGCTACTGTAAGAAGCCAATATGAGGATTGATGATTTTTTTAAAGGTAGATGGTCTTGCTCTCCGAATCTGCATGTCATGCCGACACATTCATTGCTTGTATTTTCCCCACATCGACTTCCCATCAAGCATATCCCATGTTAACTTTTCATGAAGACCTCTCATAGTCCCAGTTACACTTTTTAGGTTGATACCCCCTTCAAGATGGTTCTTTCCATCCTCTTCCATGACACCCAGTGGTGTTTACCATCAAAATGATTATCCCATAAGAAGGTTTACATCATCCTCTCAATGCGCGCAATCACCTTTTTTGGTACATTCACCGTGGAAAGATCATGTAAAGGCATGGATGCAAGAACACTATTGATCAAGGTGAATCTCCCACTGAATGACAAAAACATGATCTTCCAATTATGGATCCGACCCATAATATTATCAATAATATTATCAAAATGATGAATATGATGTTTTTTCGGAGACACGGGTGCCCCCAGATAATCCATAAGAAAGGTCCCTCTATGCATACCCAACATGCTTTCCAGGGAGCTAATTCTTCTATCCAAACATTTATTAGGTGCGAAGAAGGCACTCTTATCCCTATTAATGACTTTCCCACTCCAAGTGCAATAAGCTTCTAGAACTCCAATGACCCCTTGAATTGATCTTCTGCTAAAATTGGCAAAAAAGATTGTATCATCTGCAAACATCAAGTGGGAAATTCTGACTTCCATATTCCTTGTGTGGTAAGGAAGAATCCTAATCAAGTTGGAGGAATGATCAATAAAATGACTCAACACATCCAGGGTCAAAATAAAAAGGAAGGGCGAGAGGGGATCCCCCTGTCTCTGTCCACTGACAGCCTTAAAGACCCCAAACTATTTCACCATGAAGGAGATTGTCATCCAGGAAGAACTGAAACACCGGAAGAAAAGATCAATCACCCATTGGGAGAACCCCATGCAAGAGAGGGTTTTGATCAAAAATCTCCACTTGACCCGATCGTAGTCCTTTTTCATGTCCAATTTGATGAAAACATTACTACCAAACGTCTTCTGGTTAATCTCAATAATCATCTCCTGAGCTAACCCCAAGGACCCTAGGATCATACTGCCTTTCACAAACCCATGTTTCTCATCCATAATCCAATTAGGGAGATAGATTGAAATTCTGTGATTGAGGATGCATGCTAGCACCTTGTAAGGGACATTGAACAAGATAATGGGGTGGTACTGGTCCAGAGTCTGTAGGTCCTTCACCTTAGCCACAAACACAATATTTGTTGCACATGCAACACGCGGGAGATGCCCACCCTTGAAGTAGTCCTGCACTACACTCACCAAATCCCCCTTCACGAACTCCCATGAAATCTTGTAAAAAGAGCTAGAGAAACAATCCGGTCTGGGTGCACTTTTGGGGTTAAGAGACCATACCTCTTCACAAACCTCCACCTCATTTGGTAGGAATTTCAGTGCCTCATTTTCCACCTCCGAAAACCCTACAAGGGATGACGTCAAAAGTCTCTATTGTGCCTCTAGGATAGCTTCCAATCAGCCAGGGGTTAGGATCTGCAATAATAGATTTGAAGAACCTTCTAATACATGCATAAAAGTACCCAGTGTTGTGATCTCCCTCTCGGAGCCATTAACCCTCGCCTGCTCATGAGATAGATGTTCCCGTTTCAACAACACTTCAGCTAATAAAGATATCCAATTCCTTAGCTCGTCAAAAACTGCTTCGTCCTAAGTATTCTCCGAGATTACTTTGAGTCGATCGATGTATGAACTAACCAACACCAGATCTTGTCTGAGAGAGGTAAGGGCCTTAAACCATGACAGTAAGGAGCCATTGAGATGCCTGATTTTGTTATGCAGCACAGTCCATGACTGACCATAAGCAGGGGAGTTCCATGACTCTTGAACAATTCCAAGAAACCCAGCTTCATTCAACTAAGAACTAGAAAAGTGAAAACAAGAAGTGATTTCATTCCTTATTGCCATAACTTTACGTAGTGGTGAGTGATCAGACAAAAAGCATGGAATATGAGTTACATTAATATCTGAAAACAATGAAAAAACCGCCCCATTCATCAAAACTAGTCAACGTGACACCATGTGAGGCCATCACCTTTCTGAGTGTTACACCTAGTAAAAGGGTCCCCAATGAATCTGGAATCCATAAGGCCACAAATAGCCATAATCAAAACAAAGTCTTGACTCATATTACTTGGAAAGGAACCACTTCCCTTCTTCTCTTCTGGAGATTCCATGATATTGTAGTCCCCTCCTAAAATCTAGGGGGTGTCACCCGGGACAAAGGAACTAAGGTCCCACCACAAAGCCTCCTGATCCTGAACATCACACTTCACATAAACCACTGAGAGGAAGAAACTGCTAGACCTCACACAGATTCTAGTAGACATAAACTGATCCAAAGACAAAATCATATCAAGAGAAACAAATGTCTTCCAGAATATCCATATATGGGAGTTAAGAGCTTTCCCATGCATGAATCCTTGCCCTCTTAGCCACTACGCGCACTCCTGAATTTTGTAGTGGTGTTGCTTGGGTTCAAGGATAGCAATCGGAGAGAAAGAATTATTGTAAACCTCATGTGACAAGAAATCTATTTTAACCTGGGCACCAATCCCACAAGCATTCCACATGAGGAAGCTAATCATCTAACATGAGTCTGTCTGGCTTTGGCCCCAGACCCATGACCTTGTGCTCCTAGAAAAGACACAAGAACTTATATGGAATTAGATAGTGACCTGGTAAAAATGCATCGATGAAGCCACTAATCACTCCTAGAAGGAGACTGGTCATACTCAATGTCCAACAACAAGTTACAGACAGTCACTGGAAGGCTGTGAACCCCCCTTGTGTAGGGATTCTTGATCACAGGTGAAGAAGGAATGACCAGCACTTTGGATTTAGAAGCGCACTCCTCTGGAGATAATTCCCAAACCCACAAGCGGGGAGGATATAGGACCGGATGAAACGATAAACTGCTCCACCCCTGGAGAGAAGTAGAAGATGTACCAGATGGGAACGGGCTTTTCACGCATTACCTGGGTGCAGACTGAGCCTCAAGAAGGCACGGGACCACAACATTGAACTGATGGCCCCCCTAACCTGATTGACTTCCATCCAGGTAGGATGAATCCATAGCCTCTGAGATAGACCCGGAGGAGTGAATTGCCTTCCCCCGATCTCAAGCATATGGGGCAGGGTAGGACACCATGGAGGAACCCTCCGTTTCCAACTTTGAAACAACACGCAAAGGGGAGGTCTTCATCTGCTCGCTGACCGGATGCCCCTGACAAGATCTGTGAAAAATAGGCAGTGAGTGGCCTCGAAGGATATAGACAATTCAGAAACGTGGAGGCGAAAGATACCCCCACTCCTAGGACCAATCCTTCATACCCTCCACCCGAAGAATAAGCCTCGCTGGGAGAGTTAGAGAGATATCCATCTTGAAATTCACCCTGGTCATAGCCGCGTCCTCAAAACGGATGGATTTTTCATCAACACAAAGAAACGAGCCCACCGAATCACAATTTCCACAACGGAGCCCCTCATTGAGAAAGGGGAGAGGAAGACCAGTGAGTGAAACCCAAACCGCTGTAAGAGGAGAATCTCGACTAGCGGGCACATCCATCGACAATCGGAAAAGATTAATCCCCCAACGCCCCACAGATCTCAGACTCTTACACCAGGCCATCACAAAGTCCTCCCGGGAAACCAAAACCACATAGAGAGCCTTGATATTAAGCACCAACACCCAGGCTAGAGAAGATAAACCCCATGATGCGACAAACTTCTAGAACACTGAGAGCGGAGGCTTGTCGATCCCGAATCATGCCACCAGAGTCCACTACAATTGGGCTGCCCCCACTTTGAATGTCGTCGCTAGAATATAAAGGACTGGGATTCCACCGTTGGAAGAGGAAACCGAATTACAGGAAACCACCAGGAAATCCCCATTGCTCGACAATGAAGGAAGAGGATCCTGGAAGAGAGCATCCTTGTAGGACAACCCCACCATCACCCCAGATTGAGGTAAACCGAAAGGGACAAAAACGGTAAAGCTGGACTGAAGAGCGGGAGAGCTCCCACCAGCATTGTCCCCCTAAGATCAGGGAAGATCTGGAAGAGGAGGCCTCGCAGACGCCTAAGCAACGGTCAAGAGAGCTGGGAAGAGCATCGGCACATGACGCACGTTCATATAATTCAAAAATCTGGGATCCATTTCTTTCATAAGTTGTTTATATAAGATTTATCACTCCTAATTTATATATGTTGTAATTTATCCTCTCATAATTTAATGGTTTAATGAATATATCAGCAAGATGATGTTCAGTTCCAAAACATTCCAAAGGGACATCACATTTTTTATTATGATATCTCAAAAAGTGATGTCATACAACAATATTCTTTTTCATAAAGTGTAAAATAAAATTCGTTGAAATATTAATATCACTTTTATTGTCACAAATTATAGGTTAATGTATGAATTGATATCTATAGCCCAGTAGTGTGTGTTTCACCCACAAAATTTGTTCCCAACAACTATCAGTAGCTATATATTCAGCTTTGGCAGTAGTAAATGAAACAGTGTTTTGTTTCATACAACACCATTAAACTATAGACTTTCTTAAAATGTGACATCATCTAGAGGTAATTTTTCTATCTAACATACATCCACCAAAATCAGAAATAGAGTAGCTAAATAAATCAAATGATTCTCCTCTAAGATTGAATAGAACTATATTGGGTGTATGATTGAGGTATTTGAAAATAATTTTATCAAAATTTAAATGAGACTCTATAGAGTTTTATTGAAAGGGAACACCACTACATACAATAAACATAACATTAGGTCAGATAGCAATTAAGTAGAGTAAGCTTCCAATCATTCCTCTGTAAGTGGTTTGATCAACATATTTTTCATCTTCATCAAGATCCAATTTACAAGTAGTACTCATTAGAGTATCACTGATTTTAGTTCTACACAATCCAAAATGTTTTATAAGATATTTAATATATTTTATTTGATTAAAAATAACATTCCCTTTATTTTTAAAGATTTAAAATCAAATAAAAAATTTTAGTTTAACCATTAGACTCATTTAAAATTCATATTGCGTCATTTTAGAAAACTCAATACATAAATAATTTTTTGAAGATCAAAAAATAATACCATTTAAAAATATTTAAACTACTAAAACCTCATAGGAAATTCATTTTATAAAATATTACGATCAACTATACCTTTTTTGAACCTTTGTAAATAAGAAAAGTACTTAATCTGTCATACCAAGCTCTTGGATCTTGTTTTAAACCGTACAAATATTTTGTGAATTTAAAAACCTTATTTGGAAAGTGAGGACTTGTGAAGCTAGGGGTTTTCTCAAAAAATACATCATGAGCTCTATGCCCATTTAAGAATTTTCTCTTGATATACATTTGATATAGTTTGAAATTCAGATGTGTTGCATATGGAAGAATGATTCTAATGGCTTCCTATCTAGCTACTGGTGGAAAGGCCTCCCCATATCCAATTCCTACTTCTTGACTATAGCCTTGTGCAACCAATATAGCCATGTTTCTAACTATTTTTTTAGTTTAATATACTTTATTTCTAAACACAAATTTAGTGCCTATAGTAAAAATGTATTTGGGTCTATCAATAAGTTCCTAAACTTTGTTCATTTCAAACTGATTATAGCCATCACCCAAAATTCATAATGGATATAATCATATTTTTTTCAAGTTCAGGTTGTGACAATAATGCTTGATGTTCAACCTAATTTACAAGAGAATATATATTTTGTGTTCATTTTTCTAAATCTCCTACAATAACATCAAAGGGATGGTTCATAAGAGTTGTAAAAACTCTATAAAAATAATGGCTAGTGATTTCAGGTTCTTTAATAGGTTCGGGTTCATTATGTATTGAATATGAAGAATTTCCAGAACAATATTTTTGTACAGATTCCCTCACAGGATGGTTAGAGGATTTAGAATTATTATCTAGATGTGACATATAATCCGGAAGATTGTCTAGAGATGTCTTAGGTTCATGTGGATCTATCTCATCAAACTTGACATGAATAGATTCATCCACACAAATATTTGGTTTGTTAAAAACTCTATAGGCCTGACTAGAGATTTAATATTATATAAAGGTTCCTTCAACACTCTTGGATGAAAATTTGTCAAGATTTTCCTTGGTATTATTGCTATAAAATTTTCAATCAAAGAATCTGAATTAGTTTAATTTGGGTTTTCTATTGTTGTACAATTCATATGGAGATATTTTATGAATAAGTCTAACCAACACTCTATTAATAATATAGAATGCTATATTTATAGATTCTGCCCAAAAATAAATAGGTAAGTCATTTTCACTAAGCATGGTTCTAGAAATTTCATACAAGGTGCTATTTCATCTTTCTACAACTCTATTTTGTTGAGGTGTTCTAGGGGAATACAAATTATGAATATATCTATTTTGTGAGAAAAATGATTCAGACAGTTGATTCTCAAACTCGTGGACATGGTCACTTCTTAGAGATTTAATTTTAAGTCCACTAATATTTTCTTCAGTTTTAGAGTACTTGGTTAAATGAGACCAGAATTAAGTTTTTTTAAACAAGAAGAATGTCGAAGTATACCAAGAAAATTCATCAATAAGAACATAAAAATTGTGCTTCCCATTAATAGGAGAAAATCTATATAGTCCAAACTAGTCCATGTGAAACAACTCTAGAGGTTGAGAAGTTGAAATTTTCTCTTTGTTTTGAATGAGATTTTGTATTGGTTTCCCTTAAGACAGGGTTTACACACTTTATGATTTGGAAACTCTAGTTGCAATAAATCATTGACTAAATTTTTTATTGTTAGATATTCAAGGGAGTGAATATTACCGTGTCCTAGTAATCTATTACATAACCATGAATCTTTGTGAAATGAACTCAAACATGAAGCATTTTTAGAAACTAAAGAATATAAGTTAACAGAATATAGATTTTTATTTCCTAATGCAGAAAATACTAATTTATTTTTATAATTGAAAACATTTCCAGAATAATTTTCAAAATTTATCATGAAATACATCATCACATAGTTGTGGAATACTAAACAGATTATATTTCAGTCCATCAACATAAAGTACTCTTGAAATTAAAACGGAGTTAGAGTTGCCGATTTTGCCTAGGCCAATGGTATTTCATTTAGAATTGTCAGCAAAAGTGAAATGCCCACCATCAATCTTTATTGGGATCTTGAAACATGAATATTCTCCTATCATGTTTCTTGAACACCCACTGTCCAAGCACCATAAAATTTTAGAGGATCTCTTTAAACAATTTTCATACAAAATATTCTAATAAAAATAAACATTGGTAGTGATATTTGTTTGGGTCCAGTAATATTAGTAACTAGTGATTTAGGAACCCACATATGCCTCATAGGTTTCCTATAATCATAATGTAATGTATTTGAGGAATAAAAATTATTTGGTCAAAAAAAATGAAACAATAGAGGATGTATTATAATTTGAACTAAATGAATGTTTTCCTGAACTATGAATAAAGATATGAAACAAAATTTGTTTTTCCAAAAAAAAATCACCAGGTTGATAGACAATACCAAAAGCTTATTAGGGGAAATTTGTTTTCCTAGAAGTTTTACTACGGTTTCATTAACATTAGTAGACCTTTCAAGGTCCTTATTAAATTTCTAATTAGATATATTTAATTCAAGTGTTTCTTTGAGTTATAGAACATTTTTATCGCTTTTTACAGTTCAGATTTAACAGTTGAAGTAAGAGCATACTACTTCTTTAAAGACTTGTATTAATATTTTAGTTCATTACATTTCCCCACAAGAATATTGAAATACTTAATCATTTCTTCTTTAAACATACTTTTAGAATCACTTTCAAATCCTGAATAATAGGAATTTTGTACAAGAGATTCCTTGGTTACCTCATATGTGTTTTTCATGAAACACATATTGGATTCGTTATCTTGTTCATCGTGTGAGGACTCTGAGTCACATGAACTATCCTTAGAGTCACTAAAAGTTTCATTAATTTCCTTTTTATAATTTCTATCTTTGTCCTCATATTTCCTTTTATTCTTGAGCTTGAGATAGTCAACCTTTACAAGTCCCATTCACTTACATTCATAACATACTATCTCATAAAACTTGTTATTTCTTTTCCAATCTTCCTTCATACTTCCCTTTTGATTATATCATAATTTTAATTTAGTTTTTCTAAAAAATTTCATCCTTTTGTAAAATATATTAAACATTATAGCTAATTGAGCCATCTCTTCATCAGTGTAGGGTGATGATTGTTCACTAATGGAAATTTCTATATAGACTTGTAGTCTCTACTTTTCTTTTTGTTTAGAGGTAGTGGTTTTAAATGAGAAATAATTTCTTTTTGGTTCATCCTCCTCTTAATGTTTTTACATTAAACTCTTCATTATGAATTTTTAGTTTCCCTATGATTTCTTTTAAAGGTAATTTTCTGATGTCACATGACTCTCTAATAGAGACATAAGTTTCTCCCCATCTTCCAGGTAATCATCTGAGAATCATCATAATTTATTCTTTGGTTGCAACTTCTCTTCTAAGAGAGATCATTGTGTTGAATATTTTTTTGAACTTGAGATACATATCAGAAATAGGCTCATTAACCTTCATTTTAATGTTATCATAGTTAATAGTATAATTGTTATGTATTGTTTATTTAACACTAGAATTTCATTCTTGTGAAACAGACAAAGTATCCCAAATTTCATGGGCTATTTTACATCTAGAAATCATGTTAAATTAATCATCTCCTAAAGAGAAGTATAAGGGATTCATGGATGTTCAATTATTTTTATAAGTATTCTTAGTTTCGTTATCCGATGTAGTTCTATCAGTAGTATAAATATTACAATCATCTAAAACTGAAGACTAAATTTCAAAACCCAGTCTTTTTAAATGCAATTTTATTTTAAGTTTTCTTTGGGAATAATTAGTTCCATAAAAGAATAGATTTTTGTTTTTTGCAACACCATCGAGTTTATTGTCCACAATAAAGAAATATATTTAAAGAGATATAAATTTGGAGCTGAATGATTTTTATAGATCTTTAAAGTACAAATAAAATTATAGTTGAAAAGATTTATAAACATAGTCTTAATAAGAATAAACTCCTCTAATACCAAATGTTGGTCAGAGTAGAGAACTCAAGAGGGGGTGAATTGAGTATTTATAATTTTTTTTGATAAAAATTAACATAAAATATTCCCCAATAAAAATGAATATAGACCAGTTAATCCAGGTAATATAGTTATAATAGTTTGACTATTCAAATAACTTTTCAAGATATTGATTAATTCTCTGTAATATCATTGTAAGTTATTGATAAAACTTTTGAAACTATTCTAATAATGAAAACCAGTTATAACATCTATCCAAGAAAAACTATCAAAGTAAAATCTAGTTTTTATAAAATATAAAATAATGTATAGAAAGACTAAATCAATATACACAACAGATAAACAAGTTGTTCATTCTCAACCCAAGACTTAATCCACTCTAGCTGCTGATAACCTTCCACCAAGAAGTTTTATATTAATAAAATGGATCCAAACCCTAGATCAAGGAAAAAAATAGTACACAGGACTAACTAGGTCACAAAACCTCTTCCACCATTCTTTGTGGGAATAATCTACCAGGTCACAGAAGGAACTCTACTACACCTATCTATGGTAGTAAATATATGTAATAAGATAGGAGAGGAAGGATATCTTGTATCCTTCCGTTTAATATAGGATATAGTGTGTGTTTTAATAAAGACACACACACAAACACTAACCGAATGAAAAAAGTAGTATGATGTAGAGAAATGATTATGAGAAAGGATTAATAGTACTCTGAGTGTTATTCAATGAAGATCTGGACTTGTTGGATGAAGCATATTCAAGTATCAAGTCATCTTGTGTAAAAAGTGTGTCACAAGTCTGGTGCTTTGGTTTCTAGTTTAATGATGTGAGCTATGTAACTCATGTTATTCTTTTAGTTGATAATGTGAGGATTTTTGAGTCTCTAATATACGTTACTTTAGCCTATAGGGATCGCGAGTGCTTCATGTGTTCTTCAGTTGTATGGTGTTTCATGCAAGAGTTCTTTTTTCAAAATGCTCTCTCCTCTTTCTTCTTGATTCACGCTTATATTCCTTTTAATTAGGGGTATACCTATTGAAGCTGACAAGATTCATGTATTCTATACCACGTACCTCGTACTATCAGGTGACATGTCTATAAACAAACATTAATTATGTCAGTGCTATTAAATGACTCAAATATGACAATTAGAAATTAAATTGAAAAGAAAAAAAAAATATTAAAGAATGGTGTCACAACTTGTCTTAAAAGGGTATCACATGGAAATGATGTCACCAAGAAAAAATGTATTCTTTTTTGACTTTGAGTGGTGAGATAGTCACGATTCCACAATTATATTGAGATTATGAACCACAAGAATATATGCGGTGTCAGAATCACATTGACTCAGGTAATGATGTATAGTCCTTTTTGAAACATCGAACGATGTCTTGGTGATTGTAATAAGGAGTCAGTGTCAATGAATTTATGAAAAATAAAACTGGTTATGGTATGAGGGTCATAATGTCTGGGTCACAGTGTTTGGGGGACGGTTTCTGGGTTATGGTGTCTAGGTCATGGTGTCTAGGTCATGGTGTCTAGGTCACGTTGTCTGGTTCACGGTGTCTGGGACTTTCCAAAATCTAGAATCGGTGGAAGACTTATGGTTTCTTAGACTCAGTGAGATATCTTTAATGATTTGTTAGGAAATTATATTCATATAATGAATTAGACATAAGCATTAATATAATAAAACATTATAGAAAAAAATTAAATATAGTTTACAATATTCAATCAAGAGTCAAACATGATTTATAAGAATCAGTATCTTTTGAAAGTTTATAAAATGAGAAGTAAACATTAACGCATAGGTAAAAAACGATATCTAAACTTTATTTGAGATCAATTAAAAAAGTTTACCCAAATTTGTGATCATTAAAATAAGAAGTGTCCAACATATTCCAAATATAAAAATAATTTATTTGGATTAAATTTGTAATGGTGATAAAATTAATTTAAATATAGGTTCTCATAATGCATAAAAACAATTATTAAAAATAATTTTATTTTAACCATTTAAATAAATACATTCTTATTCATTTCCATGTAATAATCATTAGCTAATTATTAATTTTTATACATATATAATTAATCTTATTAATTTTTTATATAAATCATTTTAATTAATTAATATGTATGTACCCAATATATAGAAAAAATAATTCCTTAAAAATTACCTCATTTTATTACTAAGTGTTTTTATATATATTAATAAATACATATTAGTAAATCAGTGAATCTATATTCAGTGGTTATTGTATGTATGAAATATATTTTATTCAATTTTACACTTCAAATACATAATTTTGACCTTTAAATAAAAATATAAATCTGTAAAAAATTATGTTATTATACACTTTTTTAAAACTCGATTGACTAAATTTATATTCTTTATAAATACTTAATTAATACTTGGTTATTATTAATATAACTTAATAATCATTAATTTAGTTTTATCAATAAATTTTATTTTTATAAATCATTAAAACTAATAAAATTAATAAAAATATTTAAATTATAAAAAAGTTTTATTAGAGTTAACTAAATTTTCCAATGTGACGTAGTAAATTTAATTTATATTAAAATTTAATTTTGTTATAAAAATTATTCAATTATATATCATATAATGTATTTAATTTTATATAACAAAGCTTCAGATTCCAACTAGACTATGATGAAGATCTACATTGTTTTTTTTGTTTACATTTCATTATGGAATAAGGTCAATATATACTGATGAGCTTGGGTGATGATGAAGAGAACAATAACTAAGTAGGTTGAATACTCTGAGACACAAGTTATAGATTAATTCATATGATTCCTACCATTTCATATTGGATATTCATTATATAATGGAAATGGGATATAATTGAGTTAGTTTCATTATAAATGAAAGGAATGGAACAAGAAGTTGATATTGTTGTTTCTTAATGTTCATAGAATTAATGATTTAGGGAGAATATTACACATCTTATTATAACATAAATAGATTGTAAATAATCAATGATCAGTTTTTTTGTTGTTTGAGACAGTGTCTACGATAGGTTTATATTATATTTTATGATGGCTACTCAATAACATTAGGATCTATGATTAAAAATGCATAAGGGTTGGTTGATAGAGCTAGAAACTATCCATATATTATTAATCATTACTTTTTATTTAATTAATGAATAATATCTCTCTTGTGATGGTTTCAGAATTGTAATTCTAATGATTAAATAAAAGATAAAGTAATGGTTTATTAATACAGTCAATGTTTATTGTTGATATTATATTATACTTAGAAAATATGTTGATAAGATTTTAAAATATTATTTTGAATTTTATAAATAAATTTAAAGTGGTATATATTTATTTAGAAGTGTACTAGGAAAATAATAAGTGGTTTTGAGAATATTTGAATAATTTTTGATGTTGATGATTTTGGATTGAAATTTGATAATGTGACTTTATACATAAGGGTAAATCTGAGACTGGATAAGATATTCAAAAAAAGTCCTAGGGATCTTAAGTGGCGATATATAAGAGTCATTAAACACATACATAAAAGTAGTTTTGATATCTAACTATTGAGATATAAAAAAATTACTTGGATCTTAATATAGTTTATGATATTCATCCAATCTTGGAATATTGGATATTGGGAAAGGCTTTGAATATATTTTATTGAGTATACGTTATATATAAGAGTCATATAAATATGTAATACTAAAATTGATAATAGAATTAAAATAGATAACAATCATTCTATAAATAGAGAATAATATAAACTAATTCATAAAAATCGGTAAGATTATCTATAAAAATTATAAATAAGTAACTCTACATTAGAATAAGAAAATTGGTAATGTAAATTAAACTTTATTGATATTTTTAAGAATAAATATATTAAATGTAAGAGAAAATGTTTTTTTCTTTTTTTTATTTGTTAAAATATGTTTTTTCATAACATAGATTTTAAAATTTAATTATATTATTTTCAAGTTGTTATTTAGTGAATAAGACATCACAATTACTAAATGGGATTGTGATAAAAGGTTGAGATATGGTGTCATTACACAGAGAAGAAGACCATATAGCGGTGAAGCGAAAGGATGTTATACTAAATGAATCTAGTTCTTATGAATTGAGTCATGAACACATCATGAAAAATACGCTATGTTGTCATGTTTTTTTGATTAAAATATTAGGTTATTTCTAGGTTGTGGTGTGGGATTATTTTCTAGAACAAACAAGATCATTAGAAATGTTATAATCCACTAGCATCATGAACAACGTGTTTTAAAGTGAATATTTACTACATATGGTTATAAATAAATTTTTTATTTCTCATGTATTTTACGAATTATAATAGATGTTATAATTTTGGTTATCATTTAGACTTTAATAATGAGTTTCATTGAATCAATATAATTTTATTTGAATAATAATTATGGGAGAAGGTCATGTTACTGAAAAACAAGGGAGATAATTGTATTCAAATATGTGAAATAAATTCATAATTTTCATGACATAAAATCCATATAAAAAAATATATATTGGATAAAATATTTGGTTCAACAGTAAATTATAAAGGGATGATCTAGAGTATCGAAAAATAAGAAATTCTTGATAATTTAGAAGAAGTATCTACTGTATTGAGGACGATGAAGATGGATGTATGTAGAAGAATAAATTATAATCTCAAATATCTATCCTATAATATACTTGTATCATAGAAGAGGAAGAATAATTACCATTCTATTCCTATATCATAGGAGATGATAGAGAAATTTCGATTTTGTTAGTTCAAATCATGATACCTATGTGTTGGGGAACATGAGGAATATTTATAATGACTGAAACTAATTATTGTTTGAACATGTATATCATTATGAAGTTAGTGGTGACTAGTGATATCGTTTCTTTAAAATATCCAAACACATAGCTATTCAAAAAACAAGGTTGATAGACATGCTATATCATCATTTTTATTAGTAGTGGAAGAACTATTTGTGAGGAATAAGATCTCTTATAGATTATTTAGTGATATCCAATAATGAAATAAAGATATTTTCCAGGTGATTTTGATGGGAATCTCAGAATATTGGAGTGATCGAGATTAATATTATTTCCACCAGTAATGATATTGGTGAGATATTATGAGATAAATTCTATTTCATTACACAAACTCAAGGATGTATTATAACTTTGTCTTATAGTTTATAAAGTATTTTTCCATTATTGTTGTATGAGAACCATCCACCTCCAATTGTACTCTCTTATGGAATATAGTATATAATTATGTCTCAAAAATCCTCCCTAACAAAACATGGAATATATACCAATATAGGGACCAAACCTTATAAATTTGTTTCATGATTCCATCTCTTCTCTATTTCAACTTTTTCATTCAACGATGGGTTTTGTTAGAATATAATTTTATCCATATATCATCAATGAGATATAGATTTAAATCTTGAGTGGGTAATTACAAAGATAAAATAATTTAGTAAAACCATTCACTTGATTCACCCCCTCAAGTGACATCATGGTTTATTAGTAAGATAAAATATTATTAAATAATATCAACATTTCCATTGATTGTTTAAAATTTTTCCCATAATTTTTACCATATATATATATTATGTTTAAACATTAAAAATGTTTATTATTAATTTAGATATAAAATATAGTTCTAATCACTATCAATACCAATATTGAGGTTTTATTAAAACCTTGAAGAATAGATAGAAGGAGGAAGATAAATACTATATAAGGGGTCAATGAATAACGAGAGTTCACTACTACTTGAAGGTAGTCAATGGGGTAGTTTATTTTATAATATTTTTGATAATAATCCTTTTGAAAAGCTACATAGTGTTGTGAAAATTAGGAGGAGTGTGAGTCTATGTAATAATTTTAATATATCTACAATGAAGTTAAATATTTGTTCAAGAATGTTCATATTTTGGTTGTTACATTTATATTTTTGTTTATCAATGGAATAATTTATAAGAATAAATAACTCATATGTATAATTCATGGAGAAATAAATATATAAAAAGTTTCCAAATTGAAAAACACTCACTCTACATATTGAATCAAATAAACATTTTTGGTTACTTTGTGAAAAAAAGCCATCCTTGCGAAAAATAATTATAGAAATGAAGTGGTTAAAATATTATATTAATAAAATATTATATTATTATATCCCTACATAATAAGAACTAAACAATTTCTCTATCAGTGTTAAAGGTGCCTTATTATAAATAAACAATAATAGAAGAAATCATAGTGAAAATAACTTTAAAGAAAATTTCATGCTGCATGGATATTATGTAGAGAAGTAAAAAAAAGTGGGACTGTATATTGAAATTAGTTGAGTATGAGAATATTGTTCTCAACATCATTTGTTATAATTGGAAGTTAAACTACAAAACCTGGTATCAACAAATGTTGAGAATTTGGAGACTACTGATAAAAAATATACTACCATGGGAACTTCTCAAAAGTGTCTTGAATCTAAATGGTCACAACCAAGGGGAAAATGATTTTTAAGTCATATTAAGAAAAATATAATATAAGATCATCGATAATGGTTTCCTTTTAAAAATTTGTTATATATAAATGGAATTTTATCATCAAATTCTTATTGCAAAAAAATGTTGGAAAAATATTTGTATAAAAAATTCTAATAAACCCAAAAATAAATCATGGATGAAAGTTTATAATTAACATGGATAATTTATCCGTAAAATATAAAAAAATTGTATTTGATTAGACTAAAATAGCAAGAAATTAAATAAATAAATATTGACAAAAATAAAAAATAACATGGTTAATCAACCAATGTTATTTATATGAATGATTTTGACATAAAAAAAATTTAATTTTAGAATAAAATAAAAATTTATAAAATATAAAAATTTTATATATTAAGGAGGATTATATCTAAAGATAATAATAATCCCCCTAAGTAGAGGTAATGTTCATTGATAATGATAAATTTTTTCACAAATAATGGATATGAGTGTATAGGTATGTTCTATACAACAAAGAGGATTTGTGAATAGGATGTGACACTATTAGTGAAAATAGTATTATATATGTGTGAAATTCCCCATCATAAAATTGAAAATATAGAATAAATATCAGAGGTATAGGAATCAATCAAGTATCAAAGAGAAAATTGATCTACGTAGAAAATAATAAGATTGGTTTAATGGAATAAATAAATAAAGAGGAATCATAATTTCCTGAGACATTTCAAAATAAGTTTGACAAATAGGTTGTTGAGTTGTTTTATGAATGTTGAAAACAATGTGGATCCATTTCTAATGTGTGAATGATAGCTCTACTAGTATGAAAGTCCATATTTTAATACACTATAATACATGATTCATTACATAAATATACACTTAAATAAACCAAAAAATATCTTGAGGCCTAGTGTCTAATAGAAATTAAGAAAATATCATAATAAATTGAAATAGAAATATAGAGACATAAACTAAAAGCACATAAAATTCCATTATATTTCCTTGATATTTTAAAACTGAATGGGATAACCTGAGGATGTACATAAGAAATGGGATGTCTAATAAGGCCAGTAAGGCAATAATAGAAGCATAACATGATGAAAGTAATAAATTTGAGTCAATGGGGATATACATGAGATATAAAAGGTACTAGTGTAATGAAAATTAACATTTAATCATGATATATGATAATAACATGAAATAAATATTGGAATGGGACAAAAACATAAAACATGACCTAAACATAATTTATGAGAAACTACCAAGAAGACATAACATGGTGGAAAGAGTACCATGATGGATTAGGTTCACTATCTAATCCAATAAATAATTATTTATGAGATCAAAAAATTACCCAATGCAGTTGAGGGAAATATAGTTCCAATCCAACCCATCACATTTATATCATGAAAATGAAGAAGTTTTCTATATAGATGATACCAAATAAGGATAAATTTCATCAATTTTAATCCAATTATTAAATAATGTGAGTTACATACATTAAAGTACCTAATAAATTAGGGATAGATATATCTTGGTTAATTCCCTTGAGTAGATATTTTAATGGGTATTTAGTACGCAGATGTTTGACATGGAAAACCCACAAGATAATTTTTGAAGCATAAAAGATTTATATAAAGATTGATAGAAGGTAATAATGAGATTGAATTGGGTATCTAATCACATTTAAATCATAAGGATGGTTTGAGGTATGTTTAAGATCATATCCCAAAATGAACAATTTGAAATTAAGGGGTAAAACATAATGAAATTTCATGAATAAGAGGAGATGGATGGGATCCCTTACCTTGAGAGGGTGTTTTTTAATGCCTGGGGGGATTCTGAGGAGATTGGGGTAGATTTGGGAGGGTTATAGGGGGTTAAGTATATAGTAACTTCATGGTATAATAGTATCTAGTTAAGAATAAAGTAAATTTAGGGGGTTTGTAGAAAAAGTGAGGGGAATTTTTTATTAATTCCTAAACTTATGATTTGGACTCTATATGATAAATTAATCCAATACACAAAGCATCCCAAAATTTCTTACCATGGTTTCTTATAAAGTAATGTGATTTTAATTATTTTATAATTATAACACCCTAAATCTATAAAATAATACACTTGGTGATGTTGAAGTGAGTCATGTTTATAATGAATTGAATTTATGACCTTAAAATATAATATATGTACTGCAGGATTCATTAAGGTCTTATAAACTTAATACAACAACTTCAAAAATATATTATTTTAAAGGGAAGAATTATTTTTTTCTTTGATATAATTTAAGGAATATATTTCATCACTTTGGGATAATTATGATATCATAATACATACTGTATATTTATACAATTTTTAATTTTTATTAAAAAATTATATTGTATCAGAAAATTATGAGAAATTCACCATTGGAGAATTTTTTTGTTTTTATTTTAAAAAAAATATTTAGTTAATTAAATTAGTTCCTTAAAATTTACAATTTATTCGTTTAGTTAAAAAACCCCATTTATTGAAAAATTATATGTTTTTTTGACAATAACAGAATTTAGGACACTTAAGATAATTACATTTAAATTCATAAAATTATATTTTAATTTATTTTTTATAAATTTTATTTAATAATACTATTTCATTAAAATATAAATAGCTTAAAAATATCATGAATTCATCAAAAAAGATTGTCATGATTGAAACTATATATTTCCCAATAATATAATTTGTGTTTCATCATATCAATATCTAATTTTTTTTAGACATTTATTTAACAATTATAAATTCATTAAAAAAGACAAATATAACCATTAATTTACAGTCAAAAACACAAATTCAAACTATTAGGGTCTAGATACCTTTCCTTTTATTACATTGGTGAAATTTCAAAGTGCATGGTGTGTAATGGTGATATTTTCATAGGGTTGTTCAACGAACATGGTTTGGGACATGATGTCGATGAGATTGAACATATACCATGAATAGTTTTACTCAAGCTTCATCTATTGAAACACGGATTGGGGTTGGTCTAGGGAGAATTAAATTTATTCTCTCTCCCTCAGAAACTCTAATAGATGGTCCTAATTGTGCATTATCCAACATATCAAGGCCATTTCTTAATTTTTAAATGTTAAAAGGATTTATCATAACCATATATATATATATAAGAATAATATGATCACTATACAATGAATATAATATCAACAGTTATGATTCCTAACTGTATTTTAAATATGTCAAGCTATAATATATAATGGGAAAAAATAAAATAATTAGTTCATGCATTGCCTATAATTTCATTTTTTTCATATGCATTTTACTCATTTAAAAATGGAATTTCATTTTCAGGAGGTCAATTTGTAAAATTATTCCCCAATTTAGAAATGTCACCCTCAAAATTTAATTGATAAAATAAAACATGTCGGAGTAACTGTGTTTCACCTCATCTTCTAGTTCCTAAGTCATTCCCATAATCTTATGGTTCCACAAAAACACATTAACCATGTGATTTGTATAGTTTTGTAGTATATTATCTCTATCACCTTAGATTTTCAACAAAATGGTCTTTTAGGAAAGATAATTCTCCAATGTTACTACCATTGGATTTCTTAGATGTTAGGGTTTTTGTATTTACTTACTCAGGAGGGATACATGGGATACATCATGAACTTGAGATTGGTTTGTATAGTGTTCAAGTTTTCATAAAACAACACTGATTTGATAATATTTCTCAAAGGTTCCTATATATCATGGACTAGGGTTTCTCATCCTCTAAAAACATAGGAATTTCTTCCGTGGAGATATATAAAGGGACACCTTATCTATGACCACAAATCGATAAATCTTTAATGATTTTTCCGTATAGTTTTTCAGTCGATATTGAATAGTTTTCATATGACATTGAATGGTTTGAAACTTATCATTCATCTAAGGGAAAATATTAGATACCATAATCATCTTATATCTAAATTCATCATAACATGTAGGATTCTTACACAACTTCTAATATATATCATCATAGGGTTCCATTTTAATATTATAATTGAAACTCTTGTTATATGATAACTCCAATATGGGAAGGTGACAATCCCAACATCATTGGAAATCCATTGATAAAAAACACATATCTTCTAGAGTTTGAATGGTTTTTTTCAATAAACACGTAACTAAATATGATAAGTAGTGGTGAAGTTCATTTCTATATCCAATGCTTGATTAAGGATTCTACAAAACATCTAAGTAAAACACTAATCTTGATTTGATACAATAGAGTGCATACCTATAGGAAATATTACTACTTTCCTTATGTATATATTGGTGAGTCAGTTAAGAATAAAATATTTCTTGATATAAATGATATTAAATGACTTGGTAATGTCATATTCTAAAGGAATTCATATCCTCTATATTTCATGGGGATTCCTATGAAAAAATCCATTATTTTGTTTTCCAATTTAAATAATGGGTTGTATAATGTTTTCATTATTACCTTGGAATTTTATCAGTTATCCTTGCCTTGGGGTATACTAATAATGGAGGTACACATTCTATAATCGATATCTTCATGTTATCCCACAAAATGTTTTACTTTATATATATATAAATCTTTGTTCTTCTGGGATGAATTGACAAGGATGACCTATGCATTAAATCTTAATATTCCATATTATTTTCTGGTTTTATGGGACACATATATGGGTTCCAAAAGATATAAATCCATATTTAGAAATTTTGAACTCTAGAATATTTTCACTCCTTTTATATCGTTACTCATCATATTTTTTTTCCTCAGAGATCCCCTCAAGAATGGATTCTTTAGATGTTATTTGATAAAGGTATTTTAAATATACTTTTCATATTCCTATATCCATCCATTGAATTTACAAGAATATTGTATCCCTTAAAATCGTCATAATGGATAGGTTTTCATGATCCATTCCAATCATATCCTCTAAAAAATTGATTCCATCCCAATAAGGTAATGGATTTAAAAACAATAATCTCATTTCAACTCTAATAACCTTTTTGGGAACATAATAAGATCCTCTTTTGTAAATATATACTTTAGGATTTTTTGATCCGTGTATATGTCACACGTCTCACCATGTAGAAACATTCACAAAAAAAATAGTATGAAAATTACCATATCTAATTATAGATTGTGTTTTGGGTATTTCTCCAGAATAATATTTAATTAGTGGAATTCAAAGCCTATCAATTTTTTTCTTGCATGAGTATACAACCTAATACCTTTTTGGATGAATCACTAAATATCAAAAATTATTTCCCATGAGCACATAATGTGAGCACATGTGAAGTTATTAGACTCTTATTCAGCTCTGTAAATATTTATTTACATTAAAAATCCACAAAAACATTTATCATTTTAGGTTAACCTGTTTTTTGGGATTTACAATCACGAGAAGTTTCTTAACAATAAACAATAATACCACGATAATCTTAGAAAACTATAGTTTATTTCCACCATGGTTGGTCTAATATTTCATCTATTTTACTATCTTATTAAGGATCCACAAAAATACATTTTTAAGGGATATCATGCCCTAGAATGGTTACATTCTCTATCCAAAACCACATTTAATGTACTTCAAAAATAATGTTTCCATTCACAATGTATTTAATATGACATTCAAATTCTCCTCATCTTCCTATTTTGTTTTGGAGTAGATAATATATCATTTATAAAGGGAGAAATATTTTTTTGAGTTAATACCATAAGTATATATTTATAATGGCCATAAATATTTTTGGAGAATTAATGAGTCTAAATGAAAACACTATGAAATCATAGTGCCCACACCTTATATGAAATGCAGTCTTGTTTATATTAGCCATAACAACCTTTATTTAGTAATATCCAGAAAAATATCAACCTTGGATAGCTATTGTGCTCCACATAGTTGATCAAAAAATACAATATTCTATATTAGAGGACACTTATTATTTATCATGATCTTTTTGATCTCATGATAATCGAGGCATGGGAGAATTGACCCATCCTTATTTTTGATGAATTGGATTGGGGCACCCCATGATGAATATATTGTTCATATAATACCATTTTCTAGATTCTCTTGTAATTATTTCTTCATCTCACCATGTTTAGAAACTACCTTTCTATATAGTGTCATGGATATTGTAAAATATCAAGGAATAAGTTTGATAGAGAACTCAACCTACAAACTAGGGCAATACTGGATAATTCCTCGGGAAAGACATTAGTGAACTTACATAATGGTCAGGTCATCATGAATGCATTTTTTTATTCCCAATAATTTTAACTATATAAGATATTTCTATTTGAAATCATATTCATGATTGAGATGATTATACCAATAATGATTATCATTACCATTTGAATTGTATATAATTTCTAGGATGATTAGTGATACAAATGATGATATACTTCTGTAAGAAATTTATTTTTTCTCAATATAAGGAAATATAATACACACCAAGAATAGAATCATATTTCACTAAAGGGAGTATCAAAAATATTTATGGTAATTTCAGCCCACAAATTTTAATTGGGGAGGAGATATATACTTGGGATGATATAATTTTACCATTTTCTATTTTTACTGATAACTAAACCTCAATGTTTTTTGGTAGCTTTTGAGTAGTTATATTAAAATTTAACAATATGAAAGAATGTACTAAACCAGAATCAAATATTATATTCAATATCCTTGAATGAATAACCAGTGTATATTCCATCACTAATTTTCTAGATCCAACTTATTTGTTGTGATGGCATAATAAGACCATTTTTCTATAGGTCTTGGTGGTTGTTGTTGTAATTTGTCACAAAAAACTTGGATCGGTGCATTGATTCACATAGTGTAATTATTTATTATAGTTGAAACATTAAACATGTGGATTATGGTTGACTAGATGAAACCTTTATTCTATAAAAGTTTTTAGATTTGACCACCAGATATCGCTAGCTAGATGTCTTTCCTTCTCACACCTAAATCATTTTCTTTCCCCCCTCATCCAATTTTTGGGATTCTTATTCCCACAATTTTGTAGAGTGGGATGTTGGATATTATTTACTCCCTGATAATTTTTTTCACATGGTTATAATTAAAATTAATACTTCTCTTATTTTTCTCCAAACGAGTGAGACCATTGGGAATTGTTGGTATCCATTTCCAATTTTGGGGACATCAGATAATTTCACTATAGATTTTAAAGTCTCAAATTTCCAAATAATTTTATAGACTCATATTTATACTATCAAAAAATTAGTAAAATTTTCTTTTGAGGGAGATTTTAACATCATAGGTGTATCATGCATCTCATGGGAAGTTATACTAATATTCCCTGATATATTCCTCAACCTTTTTTCAGGAGACTAATAAATTACGTCTCTATTTTATTTGAAATAGTGTGTGAGAAATATTTGTAAAATTAAATTTTATATAATTTCTTCCATTTTATCACTTTGATATCCTCCTTAGAGTTTATGTTTTTCAAAATAATTCACCACTTATCAGCTTCTATATTCACATGAGAATCAATATATACACCATTCTCTTTATAATCACATTGAAATACGGAGACGATCTTTTCACCGGTGTTGATCGAGTGTTCTATGATTAAGGGAATATTAGATCCTCTAAAAGTTAGAGGCCTTTGTCACCCAATGGCCTCAAGTGAAATTTTCCCTTAATTGGGAGGATTTACTCATTCCTCCTAATTCATTTTTTAGTTCAAAACAAGAGTTTCTTGAGAAAGTATTTTAATGAAAATTCTTGAATCATACTCCCATTGTGTTTGAAATGTTATTTGTGTAGTCACTACAATTCCTCTAACATTGGTTGTTCAATTAGTTTCTCTAATTTTAATCCATTGAGTATAAAAATGGATTATTATATATGAATATTTTCCAAACTATTAATCAAATAAATTAGAAACCATGAACATTAATGAGATAACTCATCAATGACATATATTCCTTAACTGAAAAATATATTGGTTTCAATATATGAAATCCATTATATTTTACCTAATGTTAAATTTTGCAGGAATTTTATTCCCTTAATAATTATTTGTAATTATATTGTGAATTTACCAAAGAATATCCCCTATTTTATAAGGCTATGTGTGTAGCAAGGACCATTTTCGTGCAGCACTAGAAAATCATGTCCATCTCAATTAACACTTATTGGGGATATTAACTCTAGGTATTACTATACCAAATCAACATCCACTAATAGAATACATAAAATTATGTATTTTTTATTAAATGACATACCCTATAATTTATGAAAAATTAAGGATGTTTTACTCTGATTGGTATTGTCTCTAAGGCTTCCACTAGTGTTTTCTAATGACAATATGGAAAAATAACTATAGTTTTATCAGATAAAAACTATGAAAAACTATATTTTAATATAGCTAAATTCATGACTTATTATATAATGATGCATTTAGTAAAGACCTATAAAATCATGAGGCCTTGTGACTTTTGGTAATTATGTATATTTATTAAAATCATGAAATGTAAATATAATGAAATAAACATACAATACATAACATGAACTTAAATTTCCTTGATCATCTATAACTGAATGGTTTAACTTGTAGGTAGATATAGTAATATTCTGAGCTATAAATCCTAGTATGTGAATAATCAAAGCATAATAAGATTACTTTAAGGCGTATCAATGGTACAAATAAGGGGAAAGAATCATACACATGAACATAGAATAATGATATAAGATAATAATTTGAATACAACATAGGAATGTGAAAAAAACATAATACATGGCATAATAATAAACCAAGGCTAACTTCCAAGACAACATCATAAGGTTGAAAATGTCTAATAATGTATTAGGTTCACTCCCTAATCTTATACATAGTGTCTCACGTGATAAAATAACTACCTAATGCATTATTAAGTGATATAATTATGGTATCACTTATCACATTCATATCATTTACATTCATAACTGTTCAACATATATCATGCAATATAGGGATATATTTCATAAATTTTAATCCCTTAATTATAGGGTGTGCATTGGATGGACTTATTTTGTTCCAAGATATCCAAGTTTATTTGTTTTGATGACTCAAAAATCCCTACTATTATTCTAATTGTATTGTCTTAAGTGTCTAAGAAAATAGAAAAAGAACATATATTATGTCTGATTCTATAAATTACTTATCTTATGATGTGAGAAATATTTTTTTGTAATAAAGTTACTCTATATTTTGAGAAGAAAAGTTTATTTTATTAATTCTCATAATCTAAAGGCTCCATGGGGAATGTTTAACTTATTGTGTAAAAGATTAACTAAAAATAATTGAATATAATTTTACAATGATACATTTTTATCTTAAACTGATGGATTATATTATATATTATTGAGAATAGGTTATCATATGAAGAAACAATATAGTGAAGTATATTAATTTCATTTGTAACATATCATCTTATAAAGTATTAGAAGAATTTGTTTTAGTACGTGTGAGTGACTTTTAACTAACACCAAAAAATGTTAAACACTACTTGAAACATAGTTTTTCATTCACAATGAACACTAATGATATATTATATCTTAGGAAGGATATTTAGAAATTAATCTTATAGTGATTATACTACCTAAAATATCAAGATCATCCTGATTTCCTGTCATTTTTATTATGATATGCTGTTTTCTGTATTTTAGTTTTTTAGAGATATTTTTTTATTTAAGAAAAAACGTATGTAATTTTTCGATAAATAAAAAACATATAATTAAGATGTGGTTCTTTGAAATTACTTCTACATATTTATATTCCTTATTTGGAAATAACGAGATGATGTCATTATAATCCTATCTAATATACTCATTCTTTATTTATTAACAAATTATGAAGTCAAACATTGTGATTATCTTGCAATTTATTATTCAAAATAAAAACGGTAGATATAAATATAGTTGGTAGCTAGTTTATAAAAAGGGTTATAACTAAATAGGGAAAACACATATGTGTGTTCTTGTAGTGAAGATCAAAACACTATCTATATATAGAGAAACTTTTACCATTGGTTGAAAAAAATATTTACATGTTTATCTCTAGAATATGAAGATCACCAAGAGCTATTTCTGGAAGACTATCATCCTCTTAGGACACATATTCATCTAATATCATCTCATACTTGAAAATGTTCATTTCAATGTATATCTAAAGACCCTTTTATCACTTTCTTGTTAATTTCATGTATAAGTGAGTGTATTAAGGATGTGGATAAAACATAGGAAAGGAGATCCTGGTTCAAAGATCATGTACCCTTGTATTAAGTGACAAATGATTATACTCCACTGGGTTCCCCTGGGAAAAGGTATTTTTTTTGTTTAAATCAAAAAACATACAGAGTTGAGTGTTGGTGGTGTGGAGTAGGGTATTAATATTCCCCAAAAATATATAAATCTCAATGTTCAACTTCCTTTTCATATGATTTCATATTTACACAACATATATTCACATGGAATGATTTGAAATAACATATCATGAAGAGGTTGGTTCAATATCCAAGGAAATTTTAGGAACTAAATTAAACCCCCTCTTGGGTTATTAATCTAGTTATCCTTTGGGACAATAATTGGTATTAGAGATCATGAATCTAGAGTTCACAATTCCCAAAGATTAATGTTCAATTATATTTTTAAATGGCTGCTATGGATGATAAACGAGAAGGAATGTCAATGCTAAGAGATCCATAATTTAATAGTGAAAAATATTATTAAAAAAATATCTCATGATTATATATATAAATTTTTATTGATGTGTAATTAAAATTAGTTAATACCTCTAAAATTAATAAGATAGATACTCAAATATGGGATGATAAAGATGATAAAAATTATGATCTAAACTCTAAATCAATGAATACTATCATCTACAGGTTATGACTAGATGAGTTTAAAATGATATCTCAATGTAAAAAAAATATGAAATGTGGAATGCTATATTAGTTTCATATGAAGGTACTAAAAAAGTAAAAACATTTTTATATGATAAATCAAAGAATATGTTTGAAACATTCAATATGACATAAGTAGAGAGAATTACTCAACTTAATGGAAGGCCCACTGAGATTGTTAATAACAATGATTATATAAGAAATACTACCACTGATCCTAAACAAGCATTGAATGTTCTCAATTTATTTCCACCCCAGTGGATTGGAATCTTTTATAAAAAAAAATATACTAAATTCAAAAAATTCTAGATAAAGGATCTCATCAGGACTCTAATGATGTACTAAGATAAAATTGAAGCTGACATTGGTGAATATAAGATGATCACAAGAGAACCTTTGACCTTGAAATTTTATACTTCTACATAAGATAGGAAAATAAAAAGCACATAAATCTATAGAACATTGGAAGAATCTGATTCATCATGAAATTATTGACCAAATTATGATTTTTCTCATATTGTACAAAAAACCAAAAGATTATACAATAAGATATGTTTTTTTCTAAAGACCTTTCTAGTAGTGCAAGAAAAAATTTAAAAATAAGAAATATTTAAGTTGATGTGAATTAAAAAGTCTCATAAACATTTTGAATGATTTTGCATATATTAAGGATGATGGAGATATAGAGATAAATATTTCATGAAATACTGTTATAAGAATAAATATATAAAATATATAAAGGCCCATGGAGTTAATTTGATTATTATAGAGAATACACATCCTCACAATCAGAATTTTGAGCTATTAGTTTGAAGGACAATATATATTTTATGTCATATTCAAATGAGGTGCATTATTATTACTCTTATTAGAAAGAGAATGAATCTTAAAATGAAAAAATCACATATGAAGTAATAAATGAGTGTCGAATCATGTATTTAAACATATAAAAAATCTTGGAAAAGAAAAATAAAGATCCTCAAAACTCGTATAATAATGTTTTTAGTTAAGAGGAAAACCTGAACTAGAGGATTTTAGATTTAAAAAATTAGTTGAATGAATATAATGCTTTGAATACTGGACAAGGAAATTAAATTGAGCTCTAATAGATGGATGTAAAAAAACATCAATGATTCTACAAGTGTTATTATAAAGGGAGAGGATTACTAATACAAAATCCTTAGTCAAAATCAACTCATGAAATAAATGATTGGATAAGGAAGTCCGGATAAAAAGCCCAAATTCTATAAAAACTATTTTTTTACAATATCTAACATAGAAAATCATTTAAAAATTATCTTATTTTATAATGGTGGAGTAGGAAATGTTTCAAATAATTTTTATTTGAAAAATCCACAGTTTTCTGGTATTAAAAATATATTTGTTAAAATATTTTACAAAACAATCTGTAATGTTTTGTTGGAAGAAAAAATTTAGATTCCATGATCTCTTATAGCTACAATTTCCATACCTAAAATATTTTGGGTTCCAATAAATTATATATCTTTCATATTCATTAGAGTGAAAAATCCATGTCAATAATAATGCAAAATGGTTCATGGATAGTTGGAATTCAACACATATTAGTGGATATTTCAAAAACTTTTACTCACTAAAATAAATTGATGGAGGTTTTTAACTTTTGGGGGAAATGAAAAAGGAAATAAAGTTGGAATTGGATCAGTTTTAAATCCTCAATAAATTCTTATAAGCAAAGTTGTGTATGATTAATCCCTAAATAATAACTTGATAAGTATTTCACAACTTCGTGATAGTGGGTATTATATTAATTTTTCTAATAATGAATGTTTACATTCCAATCGTAAATTTCACCAAATTAAAGCACCCAGGATAGAATATTTTTACATAGAAGATCTTTATTCTATATGAAGACTGAATTTTAATTGTTTAGATATTAGAATTGATGCATCACAGATTTGGAATAGAGATCTTGGAAATTGTAGTGTTCATTCCATGAAAAATTTGTATAAGAATTATTTAATTTATGAGGTTAGTGACCTCAAATTTTATTGAAATAATCTATGTTATGAATGTCAAATTGGAAAGAGAAACAATTCATTTTTAAACCAATTAAAGAGGTTTCTTGAACTATACATTTGAGATTATCCAGATTGGTCTATTTATACCTACTAGAACTACAAGTCTCTTTGGAAAATAATATTTTTATCTATTGATAAATTATTTTTTGAGATTCAAATGGTTTTAATTTTGAATAATCAAAAGAGAATAATGAAATATCATTTTTGATTACTGTAAACTTTTTCCGAATGAAAAGGATATTAAATTGATGTATTTGTGATTTGATCATGGTGGTGAATTTGAGAATCACAAATTTCTACCTTAATAATTTAAGAATGTAGTTAAACATAGTTTTTTTTCCCACATGGCACCTCAATAGAATTACATTGCTAAAAGAAGGAATATGAATTTATAAGAAATATATAGGGAATGTTATGTGAATATAACATTCCCACCCATTTATGGGTTGAAGCTGCTAAAACAATATTGTATATTATTAAAAAAATTATAATAATAAATATTTTAAAGAATACACACTATGATTTATTGAACAATAGAAAACCCAATGAAGGGTACTTCAAAGTAATTGGATGCAATGTTTATATCTAGAACTTGTTGGACAATCTTGTAATGTTCAATCGAAAGGTGGATAATGGTATCTTCCTAGGTTAATCTTATACTTAAAAATATTATAGAGTTTTTATCAAAATGGAAAATATTTTAGAGGAAAAAACTGATGTAATGTTTAATTAATGTGATCCTTTTGATAAAAAAATGCTTCAAAATAATAATCATATTAATTCCCTAAAAATTATGAGTCATAAATCCCACCTTAAGAACAATAAGGATGATTATTTTCAATTTCAATACATTAAAACAAATCTAATTGTAGTTGATAATTGAAAACTGTAATGACCCATAAAATTCAATGGAATTTGTTTTTCTTAATTTTCTTTGGGATTTTACAAGTACGTAGTTTCTGACGGCACCTGATTCCGATGCCCGGTGTGCCCGGAATCATTTTCCGAAGATTAGCTCGGGTACATTCAGTGAACGAACGAGCAGGTTTTCCCAACTTTTGAGCAGGTGCTCGGAATCAAATTCTGAGGGCACCGATGGAATCTCAACACTGGTAATTGCTTAGGAACACCTTTTTCAGTGTTTTGTTTTCTCGGGTGTGGTTATTAACATTTTGGGTTAAGTAAAGAATAAAATAAAATGGTGCAACCAATTTTAATTTTATTTAAATCATCTTAACCTATGATAAGTGGTTGGAGTGGGACCCACCATATCCTACTCCACAAGGTAGGATATTTGTGGGGTGAGGCCCACACGAGCCCCACATTTTCAAATTCCTCAAAATCCCTCTTTTAATTAGGTAACGCACCCGCACCCCCCATTAAATGAAAATTCAACTCATAAATTGACTAACTTATTCAATGTAATTAATTCTTGAATTCAATTCGAATTTCAAATTTTAAGTTGGATTGTGTGTTAATTAAATAAGACAAGGTCTTATTTCATTAAGCTAGAGTTTTGGTTGTGCGGGGAGAATTGGGAGAGGATTTGCTCTAACTCTTGAAGAGCATCTTCTTCCTCATCGAAGAACGCGAAGAACATCGAGCCTTCGATGAAGAACTCTGTCCCTGCAAAGGGGATTTCTTCGTACCGTCTTCTTCCATCTACGCAGCTATTGAGAGACTCCATCCTTGGAGATCGACGATGTGACGCCGAAGATCCTCCTTCTACGATGCTTACGGAGTCTCCTTCCGCGACGTCCCTTTCTACGACAAACTTCATTCGACGAAAACACTTGAGGTAGGGGATTTATTGTTTTTGTTCGTGAATACTTTTGTCACTGTTCTTCCTTTTCAAATTAGACTGCCTGTTATCGCAAAAACAGGAGGAGGTCAGACCGCACGAACGGGGCTCACTCCCCTCCCCCACTTGATGCTTGATTTTGTTGTGGCATGAGCAAGGCAGCATGGTGCCTTTGCACTACGTGGAAATTATAAAGAATGGGCGTAGAAGCGCGGCGCCGTCGCGCCACACCATTGAAGTCGAACAACGCCGCAACACCATCACGCTGCGCCGAAGAACCTCGAAGAGGCCGCGGCCAGAGTGGGACCAAGGCGGAGGGGCGCGATGGAGGGGCGCAGAGCTGTCGCGCCGTGCAGGTCGGACCAAGGCCGCGACCTATGGCCGTTGCGGAGTAGGAAGCAGCGACCGGCTTCCGGCCGCCGGTGCCGAAGTAGGAGGGCAGGACCTCGACGGTCCCGCGGGAGAAGCAACTGGCTGGCCGGCTTCCATGAAGCCGGGGGTCGTAACCCCCAGCTGGCCGAATGAGAAGCCCACCACATGGGGGCTGCGGTTACACAAATAGGGGGCAGCGAGCCCAACTTCCCTTCCACTCGGCCGTTTCGGCCGAGCCGCCGGGCCACGCTGGCCAGGCGAAGCACACCAGGAAGGGTCGGGCCACACCGGCGGGGCCGGGCCGCTCCGTTCCCTATTGGGCCAGACCCGGACCCAGGTCGGGTCGACCCGGTTCGGGCCGACCCAGGGGGTATCGGGCCGGCTCGGACCGGGCCCGAACCCCCTATGTTTCCGACCTCTTTCGGTATTTTTCCCATAACTTGGGTTACGGACCTCCGATCGACGAACAGTTAGTTATAATGCGATCCTTGGATGGAGACGGTCATTTCGGTATTTACACTCAAGGTTTTGGATAAATTTGGGTTCAGCTGGGTTGGTTTGAACACAAAACCAACCGGGCCCTCGGAGCGAAAATGATTATAACATGAGCTCCAGACGTCCGATTGACATGCCGTTGAATTTGATGGATTCCTCTTAGCGAGGCAGAGCTTTTTTCTTACTCCGATCGAAGTTTGGATGTAGTTGGAGTATGGTCGGGTTGGTTTTGACTTAAAAACCTACTGGGCCCCTGGGACGAAAAAGCCAATTACTCTCAGACCGGGCGTTCGAATGACGCGCTGTCTATGAAATTGAGTTCCTGTTGACAATATAGAACTTTTGGATACATAACCTTCAGACATCGTGTCAGTTGATGTATCCGCCCATTGGCTCCTGGAGCAGACCCTCCCCGAACGAGCTTGCTGTGTGCAGGAACACTAGAGCTGGCTGCGACTGCGACGATGATGAAGACAGTACGGGAATCCTCCATGGGTTCGACAGCGACGACTACAACACTCAACGATCCTCTGTGGATCAGTGCTTATCGATCCTATGTGGATTAGATCCTATTTGGGTCAGCGCTCAGCAGTCCTGTGTGGGCCAGCGCATACCGATCCTATGTGGGTCAGATACTGTGTGTGTCATTTTGGGTGTTAGTTACCTATCGATCCTGTGTGGGTGATTGAGGGGGTTGGTACCTATTGATCATGTGTGGGTACAACGGCTTAGACAAATTAGTGGCTACATCTGATCATCTCTATCATCTTACGAAAAGTATACCAGTGTGAGATGAGTCTTGACTTTCAATCTTTATTTTCGATAAGATTGACTTGATATCTTGTGTGGATTATGTTATGCTTCCTGTGTGGATTGGGTTATGTTTTCCTGTGTGGAATGGGTTGTACTTGGGCTCAGATATTTAAGACGAACCAGAATTGATGACTCAGGTTTATGTATGGGCATATACCTAAGTAGTGTCGGATGTTACTTCGTGATAGTATCTTTCCTTTGGGGACTATCCTTTGTGGATTCTCCTTTATGGATTCTGGGAGACCTTCGGGGGTCTCGGGGTCCCTACTAAGTAGCTTATACTCACCCCTTCATGGGCTATTCCTGCACTACATTGTTTTGGATGCAGACGACGGACGAAATTGATCGTGATTGAGGCTTGTGGAGCGAGACGGTACCTGGAGGTGGACCACTGGGCGGGACATACATGGAGCAGACGGCTGGACCCGTGGAGCTGTAGAGACTATCTGTACCCACCCTTCAGGTGGGACATCAAGTGGACGACTCGACATTGCGGCTTACTTTTCAGTTTTTGTACTTTCTTTCCAATTGTACTTTACTTTCATTTTGTGTTTATATTTTGGCCCACTTACTTTTCCACACTCACTATTGTACCCAATTTTGCTTAGTGATTACTTATGCTTTCTTACTATGTGGTGTTTTTTTACTTTACCAGGAAATGCCTTCCCCTTTTGACAGGATTTACACATTGGTTCTAGTCGCCAGCCCCTGGCCTATGGGAGGCAAGCTTGGGGTAGTCACGGCACGAGCCCCGAGGACGGGTCATGAAAAATTAGTATCAGAGGAGTTCGGTTCTACCCTAAAACTATGGAATTTGATATTTTTCTATGTGAAGCAGTAATGTTATGTGTATTGAGTGTGGTTATCAGTCCAGGGAGTCCAGTGTTGGTGCGGCGGCCAACGTATCCATACACCAGGACCCTGACTTATGATTTCTGACTTAGTACACTAAAACATTGATTGCATGTGTGTTTCAAGTTTTCTTTGTGATTACTTTGTGTCAGCTCACCAGGTATACTGTATTAACCGTGACACACCTGTTTCTTTTCTGGATAGCCCCACGACGGTAGCCAGATATGGTTACGAGTTTTGTACGTGACGACAGTGCACCGAGCAACAAGGCCTCAGTGCAGGGCCCAATTACTACGGAGGCACCGGGGGTACCACTACCCGCCGAGCCACCGTTGCTACCAGCCCCATCCAATGAGAGTGCATGTAGCCTTGGTGCACTACACGAGTTTCAATGTCAGAGACCACCCTGGTTCTGTGGGGAGACAGACCCTCAGGCAGGTGAGGATTGGCTGGAGGCGGTTGTGTGAGTATTCTGGTTAATGGGGACACTAGCTGACCACATGGTGATCCTCGTAGTGAGTCTCCTGGATGTGACAGTAGGCATATGGTGGAGCTTAATCCTCCAGGTGCACGACAGGTGTCACTCCTCTAGACAGACATTGATAGACTCTTCCGCTCAGAGTTCGTCCTAGCCACCCTCCGTACGGTGCGCATCCAGGAGCTTCTATAGCTGCGGTAGGGCAGCATGTCTGTCACCCAGTACTCGGTGAGATTTACCAATCTCTCGCTCTATTCGAAGGACATGGTACGAGACCCATTATTATAGGCCCAGATATTCGAGAAGGGATTGAGGAATGAGATTAGGGCATCGCTAATCTCCGTCAGCATTCTGACCCAGGCAGGGGTACTGGAGTGAGCCCTTCTCATCGAGAGCTTTCTTGCTGAGCCTACACCAGCAGCGAGACCTACCGTAGGGCGGCACATAGAAGAGTATTCTACAGATGGCAGTCGACAGATGACACATGGGTCTTGGTGGACCAGGCCCTCAGGAGGAATACCTCAAGACATCGGGTCAGAGGTGCAGGGCACACAACGTAGAGCCAGTATTTCGAGAGGCAGACAGTGCTACGCATGCGGTGGGTTGGGCCACATGGCTCGTGACTGCATGACCCGCAGTGCAGAGGAGAAGCAGACGGTTGAGGGACTACCCAGGAAGAGCCATAGGTTCGACCGTGGTGGTCTGCAGGGAGCAAGCGGACGAGGCATAGGTGATGGCCGAGCAGTAGGTGGTGGGAGACGCCTCAAGGCTCTACCACCACCACCACCACCAGGAGGCCCACCCCGACCACAGGGAGCTGGCGGGCAGAGGCAGGCACAACTTCAGGCAGCGGAGGCCTATGACCACAGCGTGCCTGAGATGATTCGAGGTACTACTTTTTTCTACTCCACGCTTGCTGTAATTCATATAGACATAGGAGTGAGTCATTATTTCATTTCCGCTTCCCTAGTTTTGAGTTCAGAGATTCCGACGGAGCCGTTGGCTCGATCCTTAAGGCTAAAGCCTCCTATAGGAGCAGACTCGATGATTACACACTGCTGCCGGAATTGTGATCTTACTCTAGGAGGCAAGAGCTTCGGCTGGGATCTTCTTGTAGCGGCATCAAGGCCTTAAGATGTCATATTTGGCATGGATTGGTTATCTACAGTCCATGATCAGATCGACTGCATTAGGCATAAGGTGCGATGTGTTCGTTCCGATGGGAGTAGGTTCACCTTCACCGGTGAGAAGGGAGACTTTGTAGCACAAGATGGACTCACGCAGAGGAGAGGACATCCCATCACTCATCAGTTGGCTAGCCTCATCCTAGGGTCAGTTGACGTGTGGAGTCCGAGCTTACCTACTGTGGTCGATCAGTATGCAGACGTTTTTCCCGACGATGTTCCAGGATTAACTCCTCGCAGAGAGGTATAATTTTATATTGACTTGTACCCCGGGATAGACCCAATATACACTCCAGCATATCAGATGGCCCCCTCTGAGCTTCGAGAGCTATGGGTAAAGTTTGAGGACTTGCAGGGAAAGGTATTCATCCGACCCAGTGTTTCACCCTAGGCTTCCCCGATATTGTTCACCAAGAAGGCGGACGGGAGCATGCGACTGCGTGTTAATTACCGTCGCCTGAACCAGGTGACCATGAGGAACAAGTATCCGCTACCGAGGATTAAAGACCTCTTTGATCAGCTCAAGGGAGCACAATGGTTCTCAAAGATAGACCTCAGATCAGGCTATCATCAACTCAGAGTTCTAGATGAGGACGTGCAGAAGACGACCTTCAGGTGTCGGTATGGACACTATGAGTTCTTGGTTATGCCTTTCGGCATAACCAATGCTCTAGCAGTGTTCATGGGTCTCATGAACATGATCTTTCAGCCTTACCTCGATCGATTTGTCATGGTCTTCATCGACGACATATTGATATACTCGACGACTGAGGAGGAGCACGCCTACCACTTCCGGGTTGTACTGGCCACACTCCGAGAGCACCTACTTTATGAAAGCTCATGTAG
Organism: Viscum album; assembly: GCA_963277665.1. Lineage (NCBI taxonomy): Eukaryota > Viridiplantae > Streptophyta > Magnoliopsida > Santalales > Viscaceae > Viscum > Viscum album. Next base: position 263,932,892 of record OY728148.1, on the reverse strand, counting down.
TGTCAATTCTAGATATGTGAGGTCCACTTCTTGGGACACATCATCTTTGAGGTGGGTGTTTCAGTGGATCCTACGAAGATCAAGGCAGTGCTAGCTTGGGAGCAACCCAGGAGCGTGACAGAGGTGTGGAGTTTCATGGGACTAGCTGGGTACTACCGGAGATTTGTGCCAGACTTTTCTAGAGTTGTGGAACCACTCCCCACTTTGACAAAGAATGGGAAACCCTTCGTGTGGTCAGACAAATGTCAGCAGAGCTTCCAGGAGTTGAGACAGAGATTGTCCAGCGCACCTATCTTGAGGCTACTTGAGGAGGGAATAGGGTACGTAGTCTACTGCGATGCATCAGGGACCGGACTCGGATGTGTCCTGATGCAGGAGTGGGTTGTGATCTCTTATGGATCACATCAGTTGAGTCAATATGAGTAGAACTACGCTACCCATGACTTGGAGTTAGCAAGAGTGGTATTTTCTCTGAAGATGTGGCGACACTATCTAATGGGAGATCCCTTTACAGTCTATTCGGACCACCAGAGTCTCAGGTACATATTCTCATAGAAGGACCTGAACCTCAGACAGCGGCGATGTCTCGAGTTCTTCTATGACTATGACTTTGAGATAGTCTATACTTCTGGAAAGGGAAACTTAGTAGCTGATGCTCACAGCAGGAGGACGGGCATTCAGCTACTTGTGGAGGCGACAGAGTAGCTAGCTTCATTGCAGATATCCTTCATGGATAGTGATGGAGAAGCCTTTCTATAGTCACTCACAGTCACTCCTCCACTTCTACAGTGGGTCAGAGAGGCACAAAGTGGGGACATTTATTGTGAGACACGACATGCACAAATATCCTCATGACAGGCATCTGATGGATTCTCTGTGGGAGGAGAGCACATCATCCTTTTTAGAGGACGTACCATGGTACCAGCTGCCTTACAGGATGAGGTGATGAGATAGTTCCACACTTCCCATTTAGCGGTACATCCAGGAGTGGAGAATATTTACCAGGACCTCAGACTTCAGGACTGGTGTCCGGGTATGAAGAAGGCTATGGCTGAGTTCGTTTCTCGATGCTTCATCTTCCAGCAGGTGAAAGCGAAGCACCAGGTACTAGAAGGCTTGGTACAACCCTTGGAGGTCCCGAAGTGGAAATGGGATGGGATATCTATGGATTTTGTTACTGGACTTCCACGTAATTCCAGAGGTCACGACTCCATTTGGGTGATTGTCGACCAACTCACCAAGTCGGCCTACTTCTTACCCATCAGAGAGGAGGGCTCAGTAGAGAGCTTGTGATATCTCTTCATTTAGGATATCATACGGCTTCATGGTTTTCCATCATCTATATTCTCCGATAGAGATGCATGCTTTACTTCCCGGCTTTGGAAGGGGTTGCAGGAGGCATTCGTGATGCAGCTACGTCTGTGCACCGCCTTTCACCCTCAGACGGATGGTTAGATGGAGAGGACCATTCAGACTCTTGAGGAAATGCTCTAGTCATGTGTCCTCGACCTTGTTCATAGATAAGAGGACCACCTACCCATGGTGGAGTTCGCGTACAACAACAGCTACCACTCCACCACCAGGATGGAACCATATGAGGCATTGTACGGTTGACCATGTAGATCACTTTTGTGCTGGACAGACCCTGGGGAGTCAGCACTTGTGGGACCGGAGATGGTCCAGGCCACAACAGAAAAGGTCTAGGTCATCCAGGAGTGGATGAGAGAAACTGAGAGCTGGCAGAAGTCTTATGCTGATAGGAGGCGGAGACCACTAGAGTTCGAGGATGGAGACCACGTCTTTTTATGGTTCTCAACTCGATGTGAATTATAGAGATTTGGTGAAGGCAGAAAGTTGTCTCCACACTTCATTGGACCATTCCAGTTCCCCAGTAGGATTGGAGAGGTTTCTTATCACCTAGCTCTACCACCTCAGTTGCACCGGGTGAACGACGTCTACCACGTATCTCAGCTGAGGAGATACGTGCATGACCCAACGCATATCATTGACCATGGGTAGCTAGAAATTGATTATGGGGAGACTTTTACAGAGGTCCTAGTGTAGATCAAGGATCAAAAGGAGAAGGTCCGACATGGATGGTCGATTCTTCTAGTGCGCATTATATGGAAGCACAGGAACCTCCAGGAGAGAACTTGGGAGCAGGAGGCTCAGATGCGTGCACAGTACCAACATTTGTTTTCCTAGTTTATGATGTATCTTTACGGGGACGTAAAGCCCTGAGGTGGTAGTAATGTAAAGACCCATAAAATTCAAGGGAATTTTTTTTCTTAATTTTTTTTCTTAATTTTTTTTGGATTTTACAAGTATATAGTTTTTGACGGCACCTTATTCTGAGGCCTGGTGTGCCCGGAATCATTTTCCGAAGATTAGCTCAGGTACGTTCACTGAAAGAACGAGTGAGTTTTCCTAACTTTTGAACCGATGCTCGGAATCGAATTCCGAGGGCACCGATGGGATCACAACGCCAATAATTGATTATGAATACCTTTTTCTAAGTTGTGTTTGCCCGGGTGTGGTTATTAAAATTTTGGGTTAAGTAAAGAATAAAATAAAATGGTGCAACCAATTTTATTTTTATTTAAAGCAGATTAACCTAAAATAAGTGGTTGGAGTGGGACCCACCATATCCTACTCCACAAGGTAGTATATTTGTGGGGTGGGTCCCACACAGGCCGCACCTTTCCAACTTCCTCAAACTCCCTCTTTTAATTATGTAACGCGCCCGCACCCCCCATTAAATGAAAAGTCATCTCATTAATTGATTAACAAATTCAAAGTAATTAATTCTTGAATTCAATTCGAATTGCAAATTTTAAGTTGTCTTGTGTGTTAATTAAATAAGAAAAGGACCTATTTCATTAAGTTGGAGTTTTGGTTGTATGGGGAGAATTGGGAGAGTATTTTCTTTAACTCTTGAAGAACATCTTCTTCCTCGTCGAAGAACGAGAAGAACACCAAGCCTTCGACGAAGAACTCCGTCGCCGCAAAGGGGATTTCGTCATAACGTCTTCTTCCCTCTCCACATCCGGTGAGAGATGCCATCGTCAGAGACTAACAAGGTGACGCCGACGATACTCCTTCCTCGATGCTTACAGAGTCTCCTTCCGTGACGTCCGATTCCGTGACAAACCTCGTTCGACGACAACGCTTGAGGTAGCGAATTTATTGTTTTTGCTCGTGAATACTTCCGTCGCCGTTATTAATTTTCAAATTGGACCGCCTATTATCTCAATAACGGGAGGAGGTCGTACCACATGAACACGTCCGACTCCCCTCCCTCCTTGATGCTTGATTCTATTGCGGCATGAGCAAGGCAGCGCGGTGCCATTGCACCATGTGGAAATAATAAAGAATGGGCGCAGAAGCGCGACGCCGTCGCACCACGCCGTTTAAGTCGAACAAAGACGCTGCGCCATCGCACCATGCCGGAGAACCTCGAAGAGGCCACGACCAGAGCGGGGCCACGACGAAGGGGCACGACGCCATCACGCCATGCCGGTCGTACCAAGTCCGCGACCTATGGCCTCGGCGGAGCAGGAAGCGGCGGCCTGCTTCCGGAAGCCGGTGCTGGAGCAGGAGGGCGGGACCCCGACGGTCCCGCGATAGCAGCAACCGGCCGACCGGCTTCCAAGAAGCTGGGGGTTGTAACTCCCAGCTGGCCGAAGGAGCGGTGCCCCACATGGGGGCCATAGTTACACAAAGAGGGGGGCAGCGAGCCCCCCCCTTCCGCTCGGCCGTTTCGGCCAAGCCGCCTGGCCACGCTGGTCAAACCGAGCGAGCCAAGCCGGGCCACCCAAGCCGGGCCGCGCCCTAATAGGCCGGACCATGACCCGGGTCGGGTCAACTCGGTTCGGACCATCCCAGTGGGTATCGGGCCGGGTTGGACCAGGCCCGAACACCCTATTTTTCGAACCTCTTTCGGTCTTTTTCCCATAACATGGGCTACAGACCTCCGATCGACGCACCATCAGCTACGATGTGATCTGTGGATTGAGATGGTCATTTTGGTATTTACACTAGAGGTTTCGGAGAGCTTTAGGTTTGGTCGGGTTGGTTCGAACACGAAACCAACCGGGCCCTCAGAGCGGAAACACTTATAACTTGAGCTCCAGACAACCGATTGACGTGCCGTAAACTTTGGTGGATTCCTATTAGTGAGACAAACCTTTTTTCTTACTCCGCTCGATGTTTGGATGCAGTTGAAGTACAGTCATGCTGGTTTTACTTAAAAACCAACCGGGCCCCTGGGACGAAAAATCCAATAACTCTCAGACTGGGCGTTCGAATGACGCTCCGTCTGTGACGTTGAGTTCTTGTTAACGATACGGAACTTTTGGATACATCAATTCCGAGCTTTGTGTAAGTTGATGTATCATCCCCTCGGCTCGTAGAGCAGACCCTCCCTGAATGAGCTTTCTGTGTGCGGGAACCCTAGAGCTGGTTGCGACTGCGACGATGATGAAGACAATACGAGAATCCTCCTGGGGTTCGACAGCGACGACTACAACACTCAGCGATCCTCTGTGGATCAGTGCTTACCGATCCTGTGTGGATCAGATCCTGTATGGGTCAGCACTCAGCGGTCCTGTGTGGGCCAATGTATACCGATCATGTGTGGGTCATATCCTTTGTGGGTCACTGCGGGGGTTAGTTACCTATCGATCCTGTTTGGGTCATAGCGGGGGTTAGTACCTATCGATCATGTGTGGGTCCGATGGCATAAATGAATCAGTGGCTACATCTGATCATCTCTATCGTCTTATGAAGAAGTATACCTGTGTGAGCTGAGTCTTGACTTTCAATCTCTATCTTCGATAAGATTGACTTGATATCCTGTGTGGACTGGGTTGTACTTGGGCTTGGATGTTGAAGGCGAACCAAAATTGATGACTTAGGTATATGTATGGGCATATACCTAAGTAGTTTCGGATGTTACTTCGTGATAGTATCTTTCCTTTGTGGATTATCCTTTGTGGATTCTCTTTTGTGAATTTTGGGAGACCTTCGGGTGTCTCGGGGTCCCTACTGAGTAGCTTATACTCACCACTGCATGGGATATGCCCGCACTACGTTGTGTTGGATGCAGAAGATGGACAACACTGATTGTGATTGAGGCTTGTGGAGCGAGACGGTACCTGGAGGTGGACAACTGGGTGGGACATACACGGAGCGGACTGCTGGACCCGTGGAGCTGTGGAGACTATCTATACCCACCCTTCAGGTGGGACTTTTAGTGGATGGCTCGACATTACAGCTTACTTTTTAGTTGTACTTTACTTTCAGTTTGGGTTTGATTGTGGCACACTTACTTTTCCGTACTCACTATTGTACCCAGTTTTGCTTAGTGTTTACTTTTACTTGCTTACTCTATGGTGTTTTTTTACTTTACAAGGCAATGCCTTTCCCTTTTTTCCAGATTTACGCCTTGGTGCTAGTCTCCAGCCCCTGGCCTATGGGAGGCGGGTTTGGGTTAGTCACAGCACGAGCCCCAAGGATAGGTCATGACAAAAACCATGAAGTGTGTTTTAGAGAATAATTATATTCCTTAATGATAATCTATATAAATAGTTATAATAAATATAGATAAAGTAGTAAGAAGTAGATGAATCATGGGAAATTTAGTTTAATTCTATATATTTTTATCGAACTAGAACCTAAATCTATAGAAAAATATTTATCAGGTGAAAGTTGTTTTGTAGATATACATGAAGGGTCAAATCCATTTAAAATAAATAATGTGTGGAAATTTTTTATAAGAACCATAGAGTATCCAATAATTTTAAAACAAAAGTGTTTAAAAAAACAAGATGATCCTAGAGTAATAAATAAAATGAAGCTTGATTAGTTTCCAAAAGATACAATCAAAAATAAGGAATATATTATGATGAATCCTTTTATACAGTAGCTAGGAAATAGAATTTTATAATCATTTTAAAATATACATCATATATGATTTTTAAATTATATAATATGGATGTTAAATATTTTTTTCTAGTCGCATTTTTAATAAAATATGTTTTTGTAGAAAAACCACTTCATTTTGAAGACACTAATTTTCAAAATTCAACTCTTTAACATACCAAATAACTATAATTACTTAAACATGCTCCAAGTGCATGGTATGAAAGATTAATCTCTTTTATTTTAGCAACTGGTTTTATAATAGTAATTCAAGAACTTGAATTATTCAATAAAAATTTACACTTAGATATTTTTTAGTATTAATATATATAGATGGTGTTTTTTCCATATTAACAAATCAAAAAATTTACAATGAATTTCAAAATATATCCAAAAGAAATTTGAAATTAGCATGATGGGACAACTAAAATAACTCTTAGTATTTAAAATTTACCAAAATGTGTTTAGGAAGGTCTTAGTTCAAATAAAATATATACTTGATTTACATAAGCTTCCTGGACCTAAAAACAGTACGACCTACGAAACTTCAAGAAGTTCTAATATTAAACTTAACTCAAACGAAACTGGAAAACAACGTTAAAAAAAGTTATATATATGAATCTTTAGATGTTTCTATATCCCACTTCTTGTATTCCAAGAATTATGTTTTTAGTTTTTCTTTAAGTAAGATTTCAATCCAATCCAATAGAATCTAATTTTAATGATGCTAAATCGATTTTAAGGTATTTAAACTAAATAATGTCTCTTTATATTCTTTTTCTAAAAAACATTGGATTTTAATTTAATCTCACATTTATATGGTTATTTTTCTGGTTGTAGATTATGTTAAAAAAACATTATGAAACTTTCATATCCTTGGTAAATCCCAAGTATATTGGTTATGTAATAAACAACACTCTAAAGAATTTTCAGCTATAAATGATGAATATATTTTAGTAGGAAGTTTTTTTTCATAGGAACTATATTGCAAACACACTCTAATGTACATTAGATTGAATTCAAATTTTGTTCCAATAAATTGTGATAAAACTAGTGCTATAAATATTTCAAATAATCTGACAGATCATTGAAGAACAAATACCATTGATTTAAGAAATCATTTCGTAAGAGATCATCAAAAAAATAATGACATCTCTTTAGGTATTTTTTCAATGAAAATAAATTAACTGATATTTGTAAAAAACTATTATCAGTATTAATAATTTATTTTATTATATCTACACTAGTCATTTTTCATTTTATTTGAATGTTATGTTTGTGTTACTAAATAACATGTTTATATAATTTCCAAAAATATTTTTAATCATCATAGTTTCTTTGATATATATCGATACCACATTAAATGACTTTTCATATCAGTAGGATGAATCACCTATATTTTCCATGATAACTTTTCACATCACCATGTGACCCCTCAATTACAACAAGATGAAAAAAGGAGATATCTTGTATCAAACATACACACAAAAAAATTATTAAAACCCTTGTTCTTTAATCCTTGTCCACTCCGAGATCCTGATACCCTAAATCTTCAATCCTCTAGACTGCACTGAGAATGGAGACGACCAAGTGAACTGTCAGAACCACCATGAGTAGGGAAGAGAATCAAATATGAATGGGGAAAGTATTGAGTGGAGGGGGAATAGACTTTTCCTGGCCAGAATAATAGGTATGCTACTCAAGAAAATTATAAATCGAAAAGGATAGTAATACATGTTTATTGAAATATGAACTAGGATTATTTTTGAGAAGAAGGTTCACGAGTTTTATAAAACATGAGTTTTTTATTTTCAGGATATATAAGATATTTTCACTACTGCTAATAACCATAAACACAATTTGATAACTTCATTGAAAATAGAAGAAGCACCCAAATTTCCCCACAAAGTTCATATAAAATTCATTAAAAGATTGATTTCAATATTTGAATCCAGTACACTTAAAATCATGAAGTCTCTATTATAATTTGTGGTTTTTAAGAAAAATACAACCAATGAATTTGAGCCTAAAAAAAGATCTTGTTTAGTTCATCTAGTCTTCGATCACTAAATGGAAATGTGAGTTTGTGAATGTTTTGTATCGTGATATTACTTTTTTATACCTATTCATGACCAAGAATCCTATAAGTATTGTATGATATATCAGGATATATATGCCTCATTATTAGAATAATTCATTGATTTTCTATCATTATGGAAGGATACTAACTTTGGTTTTTCATAATGATGTATTTTTCATCAATGAATAATCATACACTCATTTTCATGGTTTGAAAACATTTATTGGAACTTTTTGAAGAAAAAGTTGTTTATTATTTGTTATTATCTCAATAATAAATTGGTTTTAGTAACTCATGAATTAATAATGAAAGTATATCCTACCTTGATTTAGGGGGGGGGGAAACCCAAATGGTATTATCCAGTGATTTATAGAACTATGTCGAAATGACTATTTGTTCATATGGATGTCTTAGAAGAGGATACAATTGCTGATAGATAGAGAAGAGTTAGAATCTTTGTTCAACCTGAAGCACATGTTACTCCTATGATTACTGATCCTCCATTCCCATTGGTCAGATAATAGTTAACATTTTCAATTACATGATTAGTAACTATTATTCAAGGAAACAAAATTTAGTAACCCCAATCTCTACACCTATCATTTACATTTATCCATCTGAGAAATCAAATTAGTGTCTTATATTCAGAAAAAATAGACTGCAATTAGTATAGTTTTGAGATAATTAAGTTGAATTTCAAATTGAGGAAAATATGTAAGTCGATCATTCTTGAAGTATATAATTTCATCCATATATACACTATTTTAGTAACACATAAAACAAATGTTTATAGTCTCATTATACTAACAAGGATAATGATGAGATATCTCTAAAGAGACACTCGATATTATTTTCGAAAATAGATTTAATAAAATTTCATGTGGATAAGTCGAGTAATGAAATAAGGACTCTTCAAGATCAAATTTAGATGAAAGATTATGTTCAATAATTAAAGTCATTGGATAAACCTATGTTTTGAATGTTATGAAAGGAATGCACTTTGGAAACTATGAATAATTTGGATGAATAATTGAAGATGATAGAATTATCTCAAGATGTGGTTACAATTACTTTCTCTCTTTATTCTATACAATGAGTATAATATAAGGGGATATGTTTCAATAATTTCATAAAATCTTGGTAGATGAAGTTATAAATCTAAAAATTATTTCTAAACAATATATTGAGTCACTTGATCAGTTAAAAAAAGAAAACCATTTCTTGTTAAATCAAAAGATGGTAGATATTCATGTAAATTTAGTCCAAGTGGAGTCAGATGTAAGATATTTCATTAATGGTTTGAAAAATATATATGAATCATTATAAAAAAACATTGAGGTCATATAAAAGAATTTTAAATATCTACATGATGTAGTTGTAAACATTTTGAAGCCATATTCCTCATAAGATGAAGAAGAGGTACAAGTGGATGCATTTATAGAACCCTCAGAAAGAAATGTGTCTATAAAATGAAATGTGGTTTCCTTTATTGTTGGAATGACATAAAACTAATTCTAATTATTGAAAATTATTATATCAATTATAAACAATATGGTATACATAAAATATTTATTTGTTAATTTCTCTTACAAATTATGATATTGTTTAACAAATCTTTTGCATGACTGCAAAAAAATGACTTGATAAAAAAATTGATGATTTTTGAAAATGAACTATTTTAGATTCATGGAAGTCATTTTTCTATATCATGAATTTTTCATTGTCATCCATTTACCACTCAACATATGAATGAAATATTTTATCCCACTAAAAACTATCAAAGGGAATTCCTCATGTTTAAATTGGAATAACCTTACCTTCACCTGATCTAAACTCTAAAATATCCTTTACCCTTGAAGATATGTTAGATCTTGAGAGGTCACAATTAGTTTGTTTCAAAATTCAATCCACTTCGGTAAGGATCAATCAAAATGATCATCTATGATATGGAGCATACTTACTAATACTTGGTGATGTTATTGGGAAATGTTCTGTTTCTCCACTATCAATATCCTCACCACCAACCTGAGAATCCTTATATTCTAAGAAACCTCCTCATAAAATTCCATTCATGATGTAATATAGAGTCATTCCTCTTATCTTATGAGAAAATAAGGTTCTATTTATAAAAATCATTTGAATCATTCAATGATACTATTTCATGCACCTTTTCTAAACAAACATTTTGATACTTCCCATATTCGTTTTGAATAGTCTCGTAATCCATATCTTCAATTTATCTTTCCTTACTATGCTTTACTATTTAATCTTTATGAAAAATTCAATTCATTTTCAATAACATTCACCTTTTTGGAATATTTATTATAAATTTTAACTCTAATTATTTTTGATATCACAAAATGGGGAGAAAGTTTACAATAATTTAAATTAATTCAATTCCTAATCTCCAGAAGCTAATTTAGTGAAATTGTTTCATTTTTGATTTCCTGGGTTTTTTGATCATCATAAAGGGGGAGATTATTGAATGGAATTCTGTTATTAAAATATATCTTAGTTAATGTGTATTTATGATTCAAAAAATCACTACCATTATTCAAAAAAGTTTTTTATAAGTGCCTTGGAATGTTTGAAAATAAATTAACCTATGACTGATTCCCTAAAATATTTATCTTATGACATGTGAAGTATTCAGTTTATGAAAAATTAACTTTATATTGTGGGAATAAAATTTTATATTCCGATTTTTTATAATTTGGAGGATCCATGGTGAATTCTCATATTATAGATTAAAAATGATCACATGTGAATCTGAGATAAATTTACAAAGAAAGTTTTTAATCTTACACTAAAGGATTATTTTATGTATTATCAAGAACAATATATCTTAAAAATTAATACGAAAGTGAACTATCTTAAATACATTCAAAAAATATAATCTTATGAAATATCAAAAGAATAATTTTTATTACACTTTATAACCATTTAACTTACACATAAAATTATTCTTTGAAACATGAATCTCCATTTTTATTATGCACAAAATACCATAGATATATTTTATCATATGAAGTCTCTTTATAAATTTATCAATCAAAGATAGAACTACTTGAAAAACAAATATATTCATGATCACCTATAATATTTATTTTTATAATTTCTTTTTAGTGTTTTATTCTATTAGATATTGGTTGTCTATTTATGTAAAAGTTATGTAGTTTTTACATAAATACAATGATCCAAATAATAACAAGGTCTATGGCATTGTTGTTGCGTACGTATATACCATATTTTGAAGGAACGAATGAAAATAATTAAAATACTATAATTTTTACTCTCTCTCTCTATCATTCTAAATGGATCATAAGTCAACCATTGTGATTTTCATGGATGATATTTTTCAAAATCAAAACATGTGATATAAATAAAGAGTGTTGTTTCGGCATATGAAAGGGGGATAAAAAACAAGAAAAAATAGATATGTGTACTTGCTAAAAAGATAAATAACAATATCTAAGTTTTATATAGATAATTAAAACTATTTATTGAATAACAGTGATTTTATATTTATCTCTTCCATCTGAATATCCCCCGATCTATATTTTGAAGACTATCATCCTCTCAGGACAAAAATTCATCAAATGTTTGCTAGTGGTTGCAAATGTGTATTTCAAAGTATCATTGTTGACCCTTTTATCCCTTTCACTGTAATACTTGGTGTATTTCAGTGTATTATGGTTGTGGATAAGTCTTTTAAAAGGTTATCCTGGTTTAAATCTCTTGTACTCTTGCATTAAGTGAAAACTCTTTATACTCAGACGAGAGCCCCCAGTAAAAGGGATGTTTTAGTGAAAACCACCAAAATCATAGATTTGAGTGTTTGTGGATTGGAATAGGGTATTTCAATTCCCCAAAATACTATAAATCACAGTTTTCAATTTTCATTTCGTATTCATTCATATTTCTTCTGTATATATTCTTAAAGAATGATTTGACAAAAACCATGAAGAAGGTGGTCCAATATTAATGAAAAGTTTAGAAACCCAATTCTCCCTCTCAAGATTTATTCAATTAGTCATTATATATCAAAAAAAATTTTTGTTACGTACATGGAATTACCCCATTACTAAAGTCTAGGTACCTTTAGGTGAATTTCATTGATTGAAAATGGGGATGGGTGTTAATTACACAAATGTTTGGCTTGGAAAAATCACATGACAATTTCAGTAACATAACAGGGGTTCATAATGTTTGATAGAAGGGTCTAATGAGAGTTAAAAGAGTATCCCATCAATTTTGAATAAAAAATAATGTATAATAAATGGTTAATCACATATCCCAATAAGAAAAATTGGAAATAAAAATAAATAACATAAAAAGGTACTTGAATAAAGAGGAGAATGAGAGGAACCTTTATTATGAGAGTGTGATTCTAAATATTTTTAGGGAGATTATTAAGAGATTAGGGAACCTTGGGAGGGATCTAGAGATTAAGGCTCATAGTAAAATACTTTAATAAGAGTTTTTGTGAAGAAGGATGGGAGTTTTGGTGGTGTTTTATAGTTAATGAGATGTGAATTTAGTATTAATTTCCAAACATAGTTTTAGACAATATATGATACTTTCATCCAAAATAAAAACATTTATATGTTTTTTGGTTATGGTTTCAACCAAAGTGGAATGGTTTTATATATTTTATAAGAATAATAACTAAAATCCTTTAAATAATACCATTGGTTATGTAAAAGGTAGTCATTATTAATAAGAATTGATCTTATAACCTTAAAATATAATATAGGTTTTGGTGGATTCTTGAATGATTTTAAAAATTAACAAAATATATTAAAAAACATAATATTTTAAAGGTAAAACTAAATTTTTTCCATGGATAGATTTTAATAAATATATTAAATCACTTTTGGGTCATTTTGATGCCATAATACATACAATATTTATTTTTTACCCAACAATTATACTGTCTAAGAAAATTATGAACAATCAAATGTTGTGTAATTTCAAGGTGTTTATTTTTAAAGTAGTATTGATTAAAAAAACAAATCTATAAATATGAAAAAATAAAATTGTTATAATAAACCTTTGTATATTAAAAATTATTTATTATTTTGACTATAATAGTTTTTCTGACTTTGATAAAATAATATATTTAAATGCATAGAATTAGTTTATTATATATATTTAATAGATATTATTTTGAAATGATATTTTATAATAATATAATTTATTTTAAAAATACGATTTAATTCAGAAAAATGGTTCCTTGATTAAAATAGTATTTTTCACAAAGATACAACTTGGTTTTCATCCAATCAAAATCCAAATTTTATCAAACTTGTGTTTTATATCATTTAAAGTAATTATAAAACATAAATATAATAATTAATATATATAAAAATGTCTAAGTTCATCATATTTGGGTCTATATAAATAGCCTTTTTTTCACCATCAAATCCTTATGGATAAGGTGTGCAATGGTGAGATTTTATTTGGGTTGTCTGACAGAAATGTTCCAGGAGATTGTCAAAATGAGCTTGAACATCTACCATAAACTGTTTCTATCAAGACTTATTTATTGGAATCAACATGGATTTTTTTTTCAAGGAAAATACCAGTGATTCTATTTCCCTCGAAACCTCTGATAAATAATCTTTATATGGAACCATCCAACAGGTCGAGACGGTCGCGTCCTTTGTCTATGTCAGAAGGATTTATCATAACTGTATAAATATACTAGTCATATTATCACTATATAATAGCTAAAACATCAATAGTTTTGATTCTTAATATCATTTTAAACCTAACATTATATAACTTGTTACAATCTAAAATAATTAATGTTGTTCATGTGTTTATATAATTTCATTTTGTAATAATGCATTTACTAATTTAAAGATAAAACTTCATTTATAATTTTTTGGGTTGTTACAAATAGTTTAGAAGGTTTTGATGAATTATAAAGGAAATGAACTAATTAATTATATTATAAAATAAAATAAATATGATCCTATTACAAAATAATTCAAAAATATTTAGTCATCCCAATTGGAGAAATAAAGGAAGATGGAGTGGCTACATTAATGTGTAAGCACCTTTCTTGCTAAAGGGAAAAATAATATTCAACTCAAGTAAAAGTTTGAAAAAAACAAGTCCTTGATTTCTATAGATTCTATGGAGGATTAAATATATAAAAATAAAATAAGTGAAAGCATGGGGAGTTATATAAAATATAAGGAAGAAAATGAAGAACTATATTTGTTGAGAGGAAATTATGAACCTTATTTCTCTCACTATTTAGTAAAGAAGTTACACCATATTCACATATTTTTTAATGTGTTTATGCCTCGTGAATTGTAGATGGTGAATTAAGGGGGATAATTTGATGTTTTTTTTAATTACTATATAAAAAAAATATCATTGACAATTTTATGAATACTTTCAATGTTTCCATATATATCTAATGATACATAGAGTTCATATTTTAGAAGAACATATGTAATGAAATTTGATAGGGACAATCCATTGATGAGGATCTAAGAGAAAGAGAAACTCCCAAAAAGTAATATGACTCATAAAAATCCAAAATATCATGACTGTGACGAAGATTATTTCACAAAAAATATTCACGCAACTTTTTTCTGGTCTATATCAATTTTTTTATTAATGATAACTGATTCCTAAACTGGTGAATGACTTAAAATGGGAGAGGTATTCTTTCCCAAAAATATTTCTAGTCTGTTTTTTGAAGTGATGTGCAGCTATTTACTTTCAATATTTTTTTAACAACCCCTAGTAATAGATACCTAAGATTGGTATCACATGATGAATAGTTTATGGATAGATCTAGGTGATTTGATTATTTGATGACTCATTTCTTACTAAAATGTGATACAACATTTATATCATGTTAATTATTCATTAAATCTCTTGAATGTGGGAGAATAAAGATGAGAATATGAGATTTTTTGTTTTGAAAGATGTTGGAGATGATAAGGGATTTAATTTTTAGAAATAGCATTATTTTTATTATTAATATGGTGGATAATATTGACATTGATGTGAAAATTATACTAAAATAAAATCTAAAGGTGGAGACTAAAGAGTCAAACTGGACTTGAATGAAGTGATGAATTGGTTTTATTGGTTTTAAAGGTGTCATTAATGAATTAAATAAATATATACTAATGAGATTTCATGATGATAATGAAACCAAAAATAAATTCATTTATTATTTTGTGATGAAAATTGAAAATTTATTCATATAATTCCTGTAATTGTGTATTAGAGATTCATTCATATATTGGAAATGGGGTAAAAATCATTTTATATCATTATATATTAATGTAACAGTACAATAAGTTGATGCAATCACTACATAATATTCTAGGGGATATATATTTAGGGATCAATATAATATATAATTATTGATGATATATATTATAATTAATCATATATTGGTTATTTGGTTATTAACAAAACTATCTACAACAGGTTCAAAAAAATTTCAATGCCATATACTAAAAAACATACAAAACTATTTTTACAAAGGTAAAATGGCTGGTAAATAGAGTGATAATACATCCTTGTGATTGTAAGAAAAACATTTGTTGAAGTTAATAATAATATTACTTGGAAGATAGTTTGAGTATGATGGGTTGGAAGATAGAATATATGTGGTAGTGATGATTCATTAAAACACTCAATGTTGAGTATTTACAAAAGAAAATGTAGTGTAATTGTGTTGATAAGATTAGAATAAATTTTTATAAACATTATAAAGAAATTTAATGTGGTTTGAGTTAATATAGAAGTCGATGAAGCAGAGTAGAAGTTATTTTGAGAATATTTTAATAATTATTGATATTTTATATTTCTCACTGAAATTTAAAAATGGGTATTATTAGATAAGAGTAAATTTAGAGAAGAATATAATATTTTATAAAGGCGTAGAGAGTTTACTCTAAGATATATAAGTTTCATGAATCATTCACACAAGAGTATTCAAGTTACTAAAATTATAATATCTTGAAAATTTCATGGAACAGAACTGATTTTGTTAGTGTGATTCAATCATTCAATACTACAA
This sequence comes from Viscum album, assembly GCA_963277665.1. Classification (NCBI taxonomy): domain Eukaryota; kingdom Viridiplantae; phylum Streptophyta; class Magnoliopsida; order Santalales; family Viscaceae; genus Viscum; species Viscum album. The sequence goes on along the minus strand of OY728148.1, from coordinate 263,916,831 downwards.
ATTTGAAAATTTAGTGAATATGTATGAGTACTTATGGTTTATTCATAAGATTCAAAAATAATTGTGATGATGAAATAATAAAAGTCATGATTATAAGTAAGATTCATTGCATCAATATAGTGGATAATTTGATAAGACATGAGAATATGTAAGACTAACTATAAATATTACATTAAAGTAAGTATAACTCAAAATATGAGAAGAAAAAAAAAGAAATATACCATATCTAAATACATAAGATTTAATATTTATTATGTAATAATAAATATTTGTTTCCATATCTAGATTTTGAAAATTAAATTACATAATGTTGAAGATATTATTAAATGGATAAAATATCAAAACAACTCAAAGGGATCATGATTCAAGTTGAGAAGATGTTCATCATATTAGTAAAAATAAATGAATTTTGTAAAAAAGCCTGAGGAAGGGAACTAAATTGAAGATAGTTCTAGTAATTGAGTCGCAACCAAGCCAAGAGTCATAGGTCATGCCATAGTGAGATGTGAATGAAAATAATGGGTTATTTCTAATCTATGGTGTTAGATGCCACACTGTGACCATCATGATAATGAGAAATGTGAGAATCAACTCACACTATGAAGGATGTATTTTTCCATGGAGATTAGATATATCTCATCATGTATACATCAATATTTAATGGGTATTTGTTTTTGAGAAGAATAGGCATGATAATTTTGTTTAACATATGATCATAATGGACCAATTTTTAGGAAAGGTTTAATTGATATTTGAATGATAATTATATGAAATATCATGCTGTCACAAATCAATGGTGATTCCCATATTCAAATTTGGAAAATATATTCATGTTTTTTGAGATATATAAAGTATAATTTGAAAGACATATTAATGAATATATTGGGAACAATATTGAATTATAAAATAGAATATCCATATTATTGAATAAATATAATATGTTGATATTATTGAAGGAAAATCTATTGTGTTGAGGAATTTGAGGAATATGGAAAGAGAAAATGGGGAAGACGGCTCAAAGAAAAATCCTAAAATACATTTTTACTCCCAAATAAAGAAAAATAAGTTTTTCTATGATATACCTATATTATAGGTTATGAGTGAAAAAGGTCAATAATATTGTTTTTGAATATTTTACAAACATTTCATGAAACTTGACGAATATAAATAAATAAAGGAGTAATAATTATTTTTATACATGTTGATCATTATTCTATTACGGAAGACCTATGATATGAATTGTATGTAAGATCTAGACACTTGGTCATTTATAGGATAAGTTTGTTGTATGTTTTATGAAAATAATTAATTAGAAATTTTAGGACATATTATTGATGGAAAATATATCTCATAGTTTATGTTGTGACATAAACCAATAGTGTTCAGGCCGCAACTACCCCAAGTCTACCTCCATTGGTTAGGGGATGGTGACATGTTCCTACACGAAAAACTATTGTGGGAGTAATTTTCCTAATGTACCCATATGAACACACCCAATGATCTCCATACCGATGTATAATGGAATGAATTTTAAATATAATATCAATTAGAGTAACAAATATTCATGTAACAACCATCTAGAATACAAGAGTATGTAATTTTAACATAAAAATTAAAGGTGTAAAATACACACCCAACTAGAATGATGTCCCAACTTGACAATAACTCAAAAAGTAAATGTTAAGAGAAAATAAGTCCAAATTTATATGTTCAAACACCCGTACATGGTAAAATGCACCATGGTATCCCTATCATCCTTTGTAATCTCCACTAATATTTCCATCATCTTTCTAAGACACTACATGTGTGGGAAAATACCTTGTAAGGCTGAGTATATAAATACAATGTAAGAATCCACAAAAGATGATTGTGGAGCAGTAGGAGACAAAATAGAAGAAAATATCTCAACCCATAACAAGAGAAAAATAATAAAATAATTGGGATATATGCTTATAAAAGAAACCCATACAAGAGAGAAAGGGGATCTCCTTCTCACAGCCTAGGCTACGATATGATCCTACAAATAGTTCCAAGGGTCCATCAATTATGTCAAAAATATCACATGGCAATCCATTAATGCAACCGTGTGGAAGTCCCACACCTCACTACAAGTCTATACAGTCAATGGAGCACAATATCCATGTATTGGACCCGTGAAGTTGTGCATCGAGGGGGTGTGGTGCCACTTAATATATAGAGGACTCAAACCCTAGTACTCTAGGGGTGATTCTTAGTGGACAGAGGACCCAAAACCTAGTGTTATAGGTGGTACCACTCTGTAGATAGATAACCCATACACTAGTTCATTCAGGGGCGCCACTTTTTAGGTAGATGCCCATGTGATTGATCATTAGTGGGGGAGAGGGGGTAAAAATCATTAGGCAGAGGACTAATGCCCTAGTTTGTTAGGGGATACCAGTGAGTAGATAGAGTAACTACGTCCTAGTCTACAATGGGATACCACTAAGTTGGTAAAGTAACTACACTCAGTTCATTATTGGATTCTACTGAGTAGGTAAAGGACCCACACTGTTGTCCATTAGTGTGGTACCGCTCAATATAGTGGGGAATCACACTCTCATTTGTTTTGGGGTACCACCCAGTAGGTAGAGGATTCACACCATAGTTCATTTTAGAGTACTACTCAATAGGTAGGGGACCACACCATAGTTAGTCATGGGGGTATGACTCTAATGATCCTTCTAGATCATTTTCATTGTTAAATGATACATAAAGGGGAACTGTGCTTAGAACATATCACATCATATCCCAAAAGACACTGTGAATCCAACATCATATTTTATGCACAGTGACACTATGGATATACTACTCAAGCTTTAGAATCCTGGTCTAAAGAAATGAGAAACAAGAGTTGGCAAAATCATCAAGAAGTACACAACATTTGAGGTGGTCCCCATGGTGTGTGACCTTGCTTCATCACTTGGAGGTGTCTCCTTATAATGTGACTTGATGGTCATGTAGTATTACACAACATGTAGGGTAATACATGACATGCCTCAGCCACCACAGGCCCACCCGTGATCCTAGATGTGCCTATGTCCAAGTAAATGGTGGTGTCTATGACCATGTACCCTGGACATGTACTAACCCATATACTCCTTGAGTACACTCTAGATCATACAACTCTAGGTTACATGGCATGTGGTGGTCCCACACAGTGTGAAATTATTATCTACACTAGAACCTCTTGCCCTTTCAAAAACAAAACAACACACTGCGTGTTCTTCTGAAATATATGGCACATATTGATGATTTCAAAGAACCCAATGAATCGTTGAATAGTTCCATTTAAATCTCCTCCACCACTAAATCTACTTTTTCACCATACTAAAATGGTGGATTCTTCATCCATCCATCGATTCAATCCCTCCATGGGCCAAAACATGGATCAACAACCGTTCCAAAAGAAGTCACTACCACCACGAGAACCTGCCATCGATTGTATGTTAGATTCAGTAACAAAATCCATGAATCCATCAAAGATACCTTCAATCTATCTCAACCCATTCTCCAATAGTATTCACAATCATCGCATGTGAATCTTCAAAAAATTGGGGGATCCAATTCTACATGATCCTCCACAAAAAAATTTCCAATATACACATCATGTGAAGACTCTCATGAAAACATGGTCTCCCTATTGAAAATCCAAGGGCCAATTATGTCAATCTATCTTAGAGTTTTTTTTCTTACTATGAGCTATCCTACTCCTCTCAAAGATCACCTAGACCTTCTCCACCATTTCCTAAACCATCTTAAACCTTTGAAGTGTTTTCTCACCAATCTCAATCCACCATATGGGTGACCAATAGGGTCTCCAATATAGGGCCTCAAATAGTTACATTCTGATTTTAGGGTGGTCTCTATTATTATAAGAAATATATACTAAGGGTAAGTGATCCACCCGACTACTACCTGAGTCTAAAATACAATCCATCAGCATATCATATAGAACCTAGTTTGTGAGTTCATTCAATATGCATTTCTAGTGGTGAATGTATGTAATAATCCTCATATAGGTCATGAATTACTCTTATAATAATCTCCATAACCATGATATAGACTATAAATCATAGTTAGAGATAATTGTTGAGGTATCATAATGAAGATGGATGATCTCTTTCATATATAACTACCAAAACATTTCATCAAACTCTTCTAATAGATTGCAAGGTAGTGTGATAAATTTATAATTTGGTGAACTATCAACCAGATGGTTCCATGAACTATCACTATCTATGGAATCCCTATCATAAAATCCATTGATATGAAAATTCATTTCCACTTTAAGATATGCATAGGATGAAAAAACCTAAACAAAATTACTAATTTGCCTTTAACTGCAGACATATCAGGCATCGAAAGATGAACTTGGCCTCACACCACCTCATTCCAATGCACCACAACTACAACTGATGGATTCAAGGAATATTCAATAAACTAGGATAAACTATGAAAGCATAAGTCAGTAAATCATTTATCACAATTTTTCGAATCATGACTGGGACCACTACATTTCCCTAGAAAAAGATGAAATTATTACATCCTTTAGGAAATAAAATTAGTGAAACTCATGGGGATATCTGGTCACATCGGACCTCAATGTTAATGTCTCCAAACTGGGAATCCCTAAAATGATGGAGAAGAAAAGGATTAAACATCCTGTATTGAAGAAAAGTTTCATCATTCTCACCCACGATCATCGGTTTGGAATTCCACTGCCCTAATGTGTCCTAAACCAAATGAGCCTAGGAAATCCTTCAAAAGGAATCTTCCACCACATTGCCTTTCATAGGATTATTTACTATATGAAATTAATATTCCTACAAGAAATCCAACCATTTCCTTTCTCCTAGGTTCATGTCTATCTCGGCGATGAAATACATTAGACTCTAATGGTCCGAGTAAAAAAATGGCTCTCTCAAATGATAGTACCTCCAAAAATTCAATTCAAAGAATACCATTTCCAACTCCAGGTCACGATCCTTGTAGTTATTTTCATGGGGTGTTAACTACCACAAACCATATGAAATCACTACCGACCTGTCCATCGACATTCCACCAAGCTTATCTGCAAAGGCATTACAATAAAGTATGTACTATATTCCCTCCTCCGATAGTCATAAAATTCATACCCTGATCAGCCTTGCCCTCAATAACTTGAAGGATCTATGGAGATATTCATTCATAGTAAAAACATTCCCTTTCCACATAATGGTGGTTAAAGTGTCTTAATTCTATGATAATTCTACCAAAAACATCCTCTAGTATCCTGTCGAGCTAAGGAAACTCTACTCCTCTTATAGTTTCGTGGGTGGATCTGTGAAAAGTGCTACATCAATATTTTTTAGTCTATATCTAATCCATGATTGTAAATCACATGCTCTGTAGTGTGGAACTTGTGGATCTAGAACTTCCATATTGAGATCTTACCATAAATATGGTCCCTCGAATAATGTTTAGGGTTATCCTCATGTGCTCTACATGCTCCATTTCAGACACCTATTATATGAGTGTGTATTCAATAAATAAAAAATTAGGTCCAACTATGAGTAGAATATCGAGTTTATCAAATCCACAAGAATAGCAGGGACATTGTTCATAGAAAAAGGCATCACAATGAAATTATAGTGTGTATAGTGATATCCAAATTCTAGGTTCAGAATATCATCCTTGCAAACTATGAACAATTGGTAGCCAAAACAAATATAAATATTTTGGAAACATATCACACATCTCAAATGATCAAATAGTTCATTAATAATGTACCGATAGCCATAATCCCCCATCCACAATTTTTCACAAACAAACCCAAAGCTACCTAGTTGGACACACTAGGTCTGAAAAATCCTTTAACTCGAAAGTCCTCAAATTGTAACCACAACTCTTGGAGATCAATAGGGTCCATTTGATATTCCACATACGATATCAGAGAAGCCTCACTGACCAATTAGATGCAAAATTCCATCTCCCACATCTGAGGTAGTCCCAGAATATCGTCAGGGAAGACATCCATAAAATCCTCAACATCTAAAGGAATCCAATTTCTAAAAGAACTTAATGTTCTAGGGGATACACTCCTCAACCAATGGTTGATGGATTTCACATTCCTATTTATAAGACCCACTCACCTAATCATGAAAAATCTCTCACCCATAAATGATAATCTTATCCCATCTATGTGGAGGTATCTGAGTCATCAGTGATGATAGTCAATCTCATATCAAACCATGGAAAACCAATATATACACATATTGAAACTATTAGGACTCATCATGATGGGTGAAAGTTCCTAGGTAAAACAATTCCCACCAAGTGATAGCTTGCATTATTATAACATAAAAGATACCAAATAAGTTTTTCTATGGAAACTTTAATGAAAATTTGTAAGGCTAAAGTACCAATTTGGAGTTCCAAAACTTTCTTTAAGAGTAAAGAAACAATGTAATGACTCAGACATATGTTTACTTGTATTGAAGAAAAATTAAAATTAACATAGATTGTGAAAGTTCTCAGTCAGTGTATTAGTATTACTAAGAGGGATAGGGGGGTGAATCAATGATACTCATTATATTTTATGTTTCTTTTCAATTAAATCAATATTCACGTTCTACTAGAGATTCCAATTCCCAACTAGAAATAAATCCAAAATAGATCTATAGAAATAGAATGATTTACATAGTTCATTATTCAATAAGAACAGCTACTCTCTTGGTATGGTTTTGAAATCATCCAATACCTAAAAATCCAATATGAATCAATCCTTGGATCATAATAAGTTGAATATACAATTACACATGTGGAACAGTTTGGAAAAAGTACACAAGTGTGTGTGCACCCTCTTAGCACAAATTTGTCAATACAATTTCAATGTAACAACTCATGTTACCCACACATATTTTAAATTAATCAAATGTATTCAATTGAAATAAATTTTTTTGATTACTTACCCAAAAGAAAGGTAAGAATCTCCTAGATATCATTTTGAAAAACTGAGTCCAATTTTCATTACTCTGATTCTCCAATTCTGATTCCTCTATGTAAAATTCTTTCAAAATAATTATTCCAAACCAATTTTCAAATAGAATTAAATAGAAATGAATTAGAACCACATCAATTCAGAATAAAATTCTTCCTCAATATGAGAACCTCGATACATAAATCCCAAATCCGAATAATCCATCTTGATATGATGATCAGATGAATACAAATTAACTTTTAACAAAAAATATATTGAAAATAATATTGCTAATAAGACTTCTTATTCTCTCTAGAAACATAGACGTTATCTCTCTACTGCGTTGAACAGTAATCCATCATCTACAAAGTACCATGTACTTTCTTCATTTTATAAGTGACCTAAAACATGTTTAGGCAGAGATACCAAAAACATTCCTGGTAAAAAATTCACCTAAATCTGAATTTCCAATAAATCATGGAGCAATTATTACATTTTGAACACTTCATAAAGATTCTCGGTTATTATTCAAACTTCATCTCCTTATTTTACAATTCATTTGAATCATCAATATAATTTCAATATAATAGTAAGATTTTTTTGAATTTATTTTCTTCAACACAAATATCTATATCAATTGAAAACAAATGTATGAATAAATGGATACCAATATTCTTTGTTGATTATGATTCTCAAAACTGATTTGAATCAAAATCATCCATTTGAATGTACATATTCCCTTGAAAAATCAATCAACAATCTCCTTACCCTTTTCCTTTGAACCTCTTGGATTTCGAAAAATAATCTTATCCTCTTTTCTTGACCCAAATGGAAATCAATTAAGTAATTCAACCTTTTCGAAATGGTTGAATACAGTTATGATCTCATTTTATCCTTCACTTCACTTGTCCGACATAAACAAAACTTCTCCTTATCTTCATCACTTGATCCACTTAAATAAGAACATTTTCGTGTAGTTTATTTTACATCCCTCTATCTTCCTTTATCAATTCAAACAACCATTTAACTCAGCCTGATTACAATATGTAGAGTACAATCTTTCTGAGTATGATTGGCCTGGGAACAATCATCTAGGGTACAAAATTTTTATTGCTGGTAAGATGGATTAGTCAGAGGCTACCATAATTATAGTAGATCGACACCACCTCTTCAATCGATTCCACCCTCTCAATCGACACCAGCTTTTTAATTGGATCCACTTTTCCAATCAGTATGACCATTCAAATCGGTACCACCTTTTTATTCACTACAACCATTCCAATCTATACAACCTTTATAATTGGAACAAATATTCCAATCAGAACCACTTTTCTAATTGGAACCACATTTCTCACCTCAAGAATGAATCATTATTTATCAATTCAGCACATGATTTTTATAAAATAAAAATCAGAAAATCATCATCACAATTAATTCATTGTTGTCACAAATAATCCAATTTAGAACAACCACTTCATTTAGATCGGTTCTAGAGTGAATCTATTGAAATTTTCTTCTAAGATGGTGATGTCACTTCTTTTTCTGGTCCCAAGTAATGTTCGATTAAAACCACTTATTCCAAAATTCCATATTCTCATTACGATGGAATTTTATAGTGAGATCAATTCATTTGAAAAAATGAGTCTCATTATTTACAAAAAATGGATCCAATTGTTTTACATGCAATCCTCAATCGAATATTTTCATTAACAATGTGAGGTGATATCCAAAATATTATCTGAAAAAAAGACAAAACTTGAATGAAATCACCATCCTTATCAACATTGTCCTAAAACTATCACCCTTTGGTTTTTGTAGTCAATCGTGTTTCATAGACCACTGAACTTTGTATCCTAATAAAATGGATTATATATTAAAAAATCTAATGGTATAAGAGGTAACTCGTTGTACAAACAATAATCCATGATAGAAAATACATGATGTCCAAAAGTAGTGATTATGAAAAGATACTCTTAATTTTTCTTCATATATTCTTCAACCTTCTTGGAATAAAAATGTATTTCTTTCCTACAATAACTCCAAAAAACTATTAGAATAGATTACTCGCAAATATCTCTTTTAAGAAATAGATTTATGAAAAAATACAATTCTCCCCCATTAAAATACAATCCATGTGTAAAACGAGAATGGGGACAGAAGAAAATAATTCAAAATTGATGAGAAAGACGTGAGACACCCATGTTCGACCTCAATTTTGGGAATGATTCCTTCGAAAAATGTGTTTTGAAAATTTTAGCCACCTGTTATAATGTTGTAGCACACATCAACATTAGTACATTCTTCTCCACATGATAATTGTTGAAATTATATTTCATATCAATATATTTCGAACAAGAATTTTGAATTTATTTTCTGGTTAGATTGATTGTGATTTTGTTATCACAACCCAAGATCAAAGGTAACATTACTTCAGCATATAGATTTTCTAATTTTGTTCTCAACCATAAGAGTTGAGAATCATTTTGAGTAGCATCCACATACATAGCTTCAACTGTACTGAGAGTTTCAAAATTCTATTTCTTTGAATGATAAATAACACAATTATATTCCCTAAGGAATACTCCAATGGATGTAAACATTGTATTATAAATATTTCCTACCCAATCTGTATCAGAATACCCAAAAAATTGATAATATTTTGGATTTTATACCGGATCTTGAATTTATTTGTTCATTTGATGTATCTAAGAGTTATTTTTCCAACAATAAGATGTGAGTATTTCAGATAACTCTGAAATATTTTACATAAGGCAACAATATTAACAGTGTCAGGTTTTGAGGTAGACAAATACAAATTGATTCCAATTGTCTTTCAATGATATTTATGATCAGCTTCTTGTCCTTCTATATCTTTTATTATCTTTGTTCCCACTAAAATTATTATGAAAATAGGTTTTAATTTTTCTATGTTGAACGTCTTTAAGAGTTCTTTATCATACTTTTTTTGGGAGAGTGAAATTTTTTTCTTTTTTTTCAAGATTTGTAAGATGAGAAAGTATTTAATTACCCATTGCATGGAAATTTCAAATACCTTATTCATATCTTCATAAAATCACTCAAAATATCTTTTATCATTCTTATAAATATAATAAAATAAACATAGATAATCATAATGAGGGAATACTATTTATTTTTTTGATATATAGATTATTATCCCCTATTTCTTTACTGAAATCCATCTTCATTATTCAAGTATCCAATTTTGAAAACCATGCCCTCAAAGCTTATTTTCGCCCAAATGAGGCCGTATTCAATCAACACCTATAAATTTCATCTTTCCCAATAACAAATCCCAAAAGAATCTATATTTGTACCTCCTCTTCAAGATCACCATTCAAGAATATAGATTTGACATCCATTTGAAATATATTATAGCCTCATTGTACAATAATAGAATGAAAGACTCTAATTATTTTCAATATGGCCACCAGAGTAGAGGTTTTATCAAAATAAATTCCATTAATCTATGAATAACCTTTGAAAACTAATATTTATTTCTTTCTTATAACGTCATCTTCTTTATTCATCTTTTTTTAGAAAACCCATTTTGTGCTAATGATGTTTTTTTCAGGTTTGGGTATGAATTACCACATATGATACTTTTCAATATGATCCAATTATTTATTGATAGATTGAAGCCAATCCATATTCTAAAAATATTCCTTCTTCTATTTTGGTTCCACTTCTGAATACATAGATGTACGAGTAATGGAACTTATTATTATTCTTGTTTGAACCTTTTTGTGTTTATCACCAATTATATTCTGATCTTCCACTTATTTACTCATCCATGGAAGATATTTTTTATTATATTACTCATGATTGGAAATAGATGGTTTTGTTTTTTCTTCATGAGATGGAATACAATATTATGTATTTTTATATGATTTTTTTCCTTCATATTTATCAACATCGTTGTCTTCTAGATGATGTTTCACTTTCTCAGATCTTTCAATAATGTTCACATAATCTAAAAAAAATCTTCCTGTCTCTTCTTTGAAGCACTTGTATCTTATTTATTTTGGAGCATATCCATGAAAGATTCAATATTCATCTTTCTTCTCAAACTTATGGTAGTTTCAACCTTTCATTTTTATAATGCATGGACTCCTGAAAACCCTCAATTGTTTTAAACTTGGAGTTTCTTCAGAAAGTAATTCATATGGATTCAAACCAGATTGAGAAATTTTGAAACCACAATTCTGAATATTAACAGAAGTACTCATGGATTTCCTCCAAAAGTAATGAGGAGGAAATGTTTAGGTAATATAGATCTTCCCATTTCCACCATGCTTCTGTTATTTCATTCAGGAACCCCATTTTTTGGGGAGTATATGGGGAACTATACTCATGCAGAATTCTATTCTTCCCATGATAGTCTTCATACTCTTCACTTATATACTCAACACCATTATCTATTTGTAACTTCTTCACTGAATACTCACATTCCTTTTCTACTTTTCCTCTAAAACCTTTAAACATTTTCAAAGAATCTTATTTCTATTTCATATATATGAAACAAGTAGGGAGTGTAAAATCATCAATTAATGTAATGAAATAATTATATCCAATTGTAGAAGATTTTGTTATTTTCCCACATATATTAGAATGTATCAGCTACATGGGTTGTTTTGAACAAATATCAACTTTCTTATGAACACAATTTGTAATATTTCCTTTCTAGAAAATATTTAAATATCAATATTATCATTTTTGAAATTTATGAATATCTAAAAAAATTCCTCTTTTAAATAGAGTTATCAGATTTCTTTGACACATTTTTCCCAGTCTTTTATGCCATGGTTCATTCTGTTCCACCAAACTCATGTAACAAAAGGTTTTTATTTCCCTAATCTGAAACAAAATCTCATTTTTATGTTGGCCTCTTTTAACAATATTCCCATATTCTTCACTCATTACAAAAAACCCATATTTCTTGAATTTAAATTTGTTACCCTCTTCAAATAATTATGACGAACTTTGAAAATTGTGTTTCGACCCATCAACATATAATATTTTCATGGATTTTATCTTTTCTTTTCTAATGATGACTAATCCAACACCATTGATTTTTAGGGATTCATTATTGCCAAATGGCATAGTTCCTTCTTTAAAATCTTTTTCATTTTTTAACAGATTCTATTCTTTTATCATTTGTAAAGAATACTCACTATCATGTTTCCAATTGCGTTCTCTTTTTTTTTGTATAACTTCAATTTAGTTTCAACAAAAAAGGATTTTTATCATTTGTTTTCTTTTTTCACTTCCTTATTTTGAGAATTGTGAAGAATCATATGTTACATGGGTCACAAAAGAAGACATACATTTTCAAGGTTTCATGATTGTTCACATCTTTTGAAAATAGTTTCCAAGGGCTGGAACCTATTTTCAATCATCATTATACTCTTTTCATATTTCTTCACAATAACATCCTCAATTTTATTTCTTTTAGGAGATTGAACCCCCCTTAATAATTTCCTTTCACAATTTGTGGAAAAATATTAATTTTTTTATTGAACCAACACATATTTTCCATATGTCCAAATCCACACAATACCAAAACAGCCATAAAATGAGTATCTTCCTCTGAAATTCCCATACTGTCCAGAATTATGAATACATTATTCAGCCACCATATTTTAATTTTCATTCAGACTCTACTTTTTTTGTTTTCAACCTTAATAGAATCATATGTATTGGAATCTTATTTAGAACCTGTTAAATCTTTTTTGGTTTTGCTATGTTTTGTAACGTCTAATTTTTTTACCCTGGACATATAAATAACTTTTTCAGAATTCTTATTTTTTTTAAATTCCATTAACCCTCTTACCCTTTAAGGGAAACTTTTATTTAACCTTATTAGAATTCTCATTACAAAAACAGTCAAAAAATTCAATTATGGAGTCTTGGAAACATGCACTTTTCTCTTCATCGTTAGATAGTTTTTGAGGTAAAAGTTCTAACTCTTCTTCTTTTTCTTTCAATTTCAATTCCAGATGCCCATTATGATTCTTTTCTTCTTCAATAGATTTTTATGTCATAAATCTATTTCTCTAGGTTTTCATTATCATCAGCAAAAAATATATATTTAACATTGAAGAACATTCATCATCTTAGTTTTTGTTTTTATTTTCAAACCTTTTTATATTCATCAAACATTATTTCAATTTTATATTAAAGGTATTTCATGTTTAGTTTATTATTTTTCAGAACTAATACTTTTGAATACTTCCTAATTTACTTTTTCAATAAATGCATTTTTAATACCATACTCAACTGTTTTTTCATATTTTTCTTCACTGTATTCTTCTTCTTCAAATTTTTGAATAAAAAATCTCCTTTTTTGATTTGAAGAATTTCTTTATTTCTGTATTTATTTTAATTTTTATTTTTCTCCATGTTTCTTCCATGATCATCTTGGATTTATTTCATCATCACCATTTTCCTCTTCATTCTTCCTTAAATTAAGTTTTCTATAATGTGAACAAATATTCCACATTAATTTATCAAGGGAAGTTTCCATTTTTATTTTTCTATACCACTTTTATGTTTTTGAGAAAACAAGGATAAAATATAATTGATATTTTTACATACCTCATTTTTAAATTCAGAATAACAATCTTCTTCTTCAATACAAAACATCTTTGATTTTTTATTCATTTCATCCTTGAAAGACATTTGTGTATCTATATTTTTTCTTTTGATTGATTTATCTTCTCTCATTTTATAAGTTATAAGTGTTCTATGAAAATCATCAATAGATAATGTTTTAGTATCCGTGTCTTCCAATGAAGAGAATCTTTCATCAATGTTTTTGGGTAGGATTGTCAATTTTTTTACAACAACTATAGAGTCATCCAAATTTTCACCAACACATCTGATAGTACTCGCAATATCATTTACCCTGGTAGAGAAGTCCATAATAGATTCATGCTCACCCATATTCAATTATTTATTCATTAATCTCAAAATTTTATGTTTTCCTTTATTAATAAATATATTGCCTTCGTATATGTTCTTTGATTTTTCCCACAATCCTTTGGTAGTGTAAACAACTCTCACTGTTATTAATTCATTTTTATAAAGTGATGAAAATATAACATTCCTCACCCATTCACCATTATTCTGATTCTTCTTATCAATATATGTAAAAGGGGATTTATCATCAATGGGATGAAACCCAACTATTGTAGCTTCAAGAACATCATAACTGATATACATAAGATATGGAAAGATTCTCTATTTCTAGAAATGATAATTATATCCACCAATGATCGGAATACCTTTACTATTCACATAGTTCAAATTCTCCATCAATAAAGAATAGAAAAGGGAACCATCGGTTCTGATACCACATGAATGTGACTAGTAAGTTTATTTTTATCACTGAGAGGGGGAGGGTGTGAATCAGTGATAATTTTTTTATTTTATGTTTTTTTCAATTGAATTTAGATTCTTCTCCTATTAGAGTTTTCAATTCCTTTATGAAAACAAATCCAACACACATTCACATGAACACAATGATTTACAAGTTTAACTATTTAATAATAAAAAATATGTTCTTGGTATGGTTTGTAAATGATATGATACCATACAATTTAGTTGAAATAAATCCCTGTATCACAATGATTAATATATACCCTTACACTCATGTAGAACTTTTAAATCAATCAACAAGTGCGTGTGCACCCTCCTAGCACAAATATGCTAATAAAAAATTGTTATATAAGAACTCATTTTACCTACACTTATTTTCAATTCATAAAATGTATTCAATTGAAATAAATTTCTTCAATTACATACGCAAAAGAAAAGTACGAATCTTCAGGACATTTTGATGAAAAACTGAGTCTAATTTCCCAAGGATCTATTCTCACGATCTAATTCCTCTGATTTCGATTCATTCAAAACAATTCTTCCAGTTTCATTTTCTAATAGAATTCAATATAAATAAATCATCATGACTTCAATTTAGAATTCAATTCTTCCTTAGTCCTAGACACCCAATACATAAATCCATAATCCAATTAATCCAACCGCATATAATGATTAGCTGAAAACAAATTCTCTTCTCCGTCAAAATATATTCCATAAAAGACCAATACTAAGACTTCTTCATTTATTTATAAAATAAACGCATATATCTACTCTACGGTGAATAGTACTTAATCATCACCAATGTACAATGTAATTTATTCCTTTTATAGGTGACCAAAAATAGGTTTATACAGGAATCCCAAAAACATTCATGCTCACCTAAATTCACCCAAATCTGAATTTCCCCTAAAATCTCCAAGAAATTATGACATCGTCAGCGCTTCACGAAACATCTTGATTCTTCTTAAAAATTGATCTCCTCCTTCTATGTAATTCCCCAGCCCTATAATCATGTATCCAGTATATCATTTTAATACATTAGCATGATTACAAGGAATGAAGTCCTGATGGACCAATTAGTTTAGAGGTCTTGTAAAATAGATTACATACTTGAATGTTACATTACACATTCTGACATAAAACAGAGCATATATAATTATTTAAGAATGACATTATTCCTCTAGCTTAATCTAGCATATCAAACATAATAAACTACTTGGAATACTGGGAAAATAAAACATAAGAAATGGGTGATCTCATATGCTCAGTAAGGGTAAATATTTTAGCATAATCTGTAAACATTTAATGGAAGACATAATAAAAACAAAAGCATTTTTAAAATAAAACATGAACATAATATGGTATGAATAATCATACATTACAATATAAACTTGCACATGAATATTATACTAGTGGAATAATCACATGTAATAACGAATTTCATAACGTGGGGATGCATAATTCCAGACATAATGACTACCACGACAAGGACTTGTGCCAAGACCATTCAATAAGATTCTATCAAGGCCCTGTGCCAAGACACTAGTTTGTCTCAGGAAACCTACTGATGCATCGAGGAGATATAGAAGGCCTCACCCATCACATACTAAGTCTAATTTATTCCTCACAATAAAAGGGGTGAAACATAATGTAACATCCCCAACCTTAGAGCCACTAAACTGGTGCCCTGAGCCAAGTAGTTACATGACCTCAAGTGTGCTACCCCATATGCTAGAGGTTACCAACTTATAGCGAGGGTCCAATAGGTAATGTGGAAATACTATACCTTCAATACCAGAGTAAGCAATAGAATATAATAAAATAAATAGAAAAAACATAAGAGAACAGTCCATAACACGCATAAATAACCAAATCCCAAAACTGGGTATTATCATAAACAAAAATAAATATGCCATGCCATTATACAGTGTCATGTGAACAAAATCCAAAATAATTAAAATAGTAAAATCCCCAAATTTGTCCAAACTCCAAGTATGGAACCTCACCCAAACATGTCTCATGTACAACTCATCTCCGTAGCATAGGGCCCTTTCCCTTGCCCTGACCTGCAAGCATGAAAAATGCTAGGATACACAAAAACGGCCCGAGTAGGGTGTGAGTATAACTCAGTAAGACACTAACAACGGTGTCTACAAATATCAATCAAGATAGATGTTTCATGAAAATGGAAAATAAAGGAAATTTATGGTTAAAAGTTTGATATGGTATCTTTATTTTTGTAATATTAAGTTAACCACCAATTATCCCATTTTTATTACCAAGACATTTCATTTAAAATGTCACCTTTTTCATGTTTTCAATGGATTAGGCATGATAAACATTTTCAACATACGTGAATTTAACAAGTCCTTCATCACTATGCATCATTTGTCAAAAATTCCCACGATCCTCACCTCAAAGCCTCAGTCCGAGTGGAATGAAACCGTTAGGGGAATAGAACTTCGTCCCCTTCCCTAACCTTTTCATTTATGTGGGAGCTAGAACCTCAGCCCAACTCAACCCATGGGCTTATAACCTATTGTTAATACCCCACTCTACCAAGGCATGTGAACATGCTTATTTATCATTCATCAAAAAACACCATATCACAAAAACATAGCCAACATCATTAAAAATACCTAATAAATCTAAATAAATGGGAAATTAAAAGTTTTCCTAAATCTATTAACATGGTGATTATTCATATTACATACCCCCTTTATCCTCATTCCCATTATCTATGCCTATCTCACTAAGAATATTCAAGTGTAAAGCTAGTCCCTAGCATTTTCCCATTTATCAATTTAACCCTTTTTTATGCCAACAAAAAACCTCTTGAGTAATTACCCAACCTAGGTGTATTACTAAACAAAAATTTCACATATTTTAACCATATTAACATATTATTAATTGGCTCTATTTTTTTCATAGTGACTTACACTTACATAGCTAACTGCATGTCATGGGAAATATCGGCATACCCCTCACGTGGCCCTAAATTTGTTGAGTCATCCTCCAAGCATCCCATGGGGCTCAAGAGGGGTTCAATAAACCATTTAGACACCACTATATCACATAATGTCATATTCACTAAGAAATCGTCAAAATAGGGGAAGAATAAAAACCCCACATGCACAAATATACACAAAACCGAAGGGATATAAATTGTAGACCACCTACCATTCAATGCATTGGTGAACACACTCTCAACCATGGACTTAGACCCTTATTCAACTGCCCTTTGAATCCTCAACCAAGATCTCACAAAAAAAGAGAGGGTTGAGAGCTTCGGATGGAAATCACCCAAAATACAAGACCTAAACTGGAAAAGAGAGAGGAGGAGAAGATTAGACTCACCCGGATCTTCGATTCACATCAAAATGCAATCCAACTAGAACAGAATTGAAGGTGTTTGATCCTTGTAAGCTCTTGGTCTCTTTGGAAAACTTCTAGGGTTTCAGGGGGGACGAGGAAGAAAATACCATGTGAGATATAAAATCCCAGAGTGGAAATTTTTTAATTTTTTAAAGGTTTCTAGGCCGCACAATTTACCTATGGGGTTTTCCAAACCGTGTGGAAAACGCGCAGATGCTTCTATCCCAAAATATCCCCCTCACAAGGTTTACTCACATGGTTTGAAAAACCATGCATAAAAAATGTAGAGTATACTTTCCCAAAAACCGCATTTCACACGGTTTCATGGGAATTCCACATTGTTTTCATTAACCATACGCAAAGCATGAATCATTCTTAGAACCCCCCCCCTTTTTCTTCCTCTTTTGAGTAGTGAGCACCCAGAACACCCCATATTATTCTTAGAGACATGAAAAAACACCTAATTGGATGAAATAAAATGACCTAAAATGAAACGAAAGTAAAACTTACATTTCAGAGAAATCTAAGATCTTACACACAACATAAACATTCGTCTTAAAACAAGCATAAGAAATGTTACTACTTTAATCATAAACCATGAATTGAATATAAATAGATCATCCATAGTCAAAAATTTCATAACTCATTCAATAAAATATAGATTATTGTGTTATAATAAATCAACCTCAATCAAGAAAAATATCGAATAAAGGATGTTGACATAGTTGAAAATAATTAGTAAAACTCTTTGAGTGAAATATTCCTTTTTCATGAAATCATTTAAAAGTCACCCAATTTATAAAAGGTTTCATTTCAAATTTATTTTTTAATTAAAGTCTCCCATTACAATTTGAACCTTTTGAAAGGAATTAATATTTTAAAAGAATTATGTCCTTATAAATAAACCCTTAAAATCATTTTGAAAACATTGACATTAAATAAAGATATTTAGAAATATAAATATTAAAAACATTTAAAATGATGAACTAGATAAATATTAGCTTTAATAAAACATAAAAGATTCATTTTGAAAACATTTTTCTGAAACAAGAATAGGGATGATAAATATGTCCCATAAAATAGATACACACAAACAATCTTGGATAATAATGTTATTGTGAAATTAACCCTTACCTTCTACTTTACCTTAGTCGAGGGAATGTTTATCCTCCTGTATAATTACCATAGAATGTTATTAAATTATACCAGAACAATATTAATATTTATGATTTCATATATGATTTATTAATGACTTTATACTACCCATTAAATAATAATTTAAATGTTAAAGTAACATTCTAGGTAATAATCGCCTTCTTTATCGTACATGTTTTAACTTGTTATTCTTGATGTATTAACATAAATCGTTGTTTAAATACTTCCATAATATATAAAATTATTTATATATCATATATATTTAGAATATAAATATGTATAAAAGATAGATATATGAAATGTAAACACCATTCATGGAGATAGTAGTCCGTACGTACGCATGAACGTTGATTCCGTTTTCTTATTGTATAGTATGGAAATTAGTAAATGAAATATATTTATCTACATAAATATATATTATTACAGTATCAATATATTTTCATATATCTAATACTTGATCAACATATATATATATATATATATATATTTATAAAAATTCTTGAATGATGATCATTGAAGATGAATCTCATCGCGTCGTGGATACGATAAGCCGTACGTACGCACAACAGACAATATCATTCTATTGATGGTGAAACAATGTTGAAATGGATGTCATATTATATATACATAATAATTACCATGTTATATTCTATAATTAAATAAATTATATTCATCATTATACCCATCCAAAAAATGAAGTGTTGAATAACAAACAACCCCACTATGTGGAGATTGTAGGCCGTACGCATGCACCTATAGTGAATTTGTCATTCATAGGATGGATTGAATATTGAATATGGTTGTAACATATTTATAATAACATCACATTATATATACGGTTCTAGAGTTATTAATTTATTATGGGAAAAATAAGGAAATAGGATGTGGAAAAAGAAAAGAACTTTGAAAGAGGTGATGAAACAATTACCTCTTCTTCAGGTGCTTCATTATGATTTGAATAAAAGAGCACCCTAGGATATCTTTATGATCAAAATAATGCTTCTATGTCTATGTTAGAGTAGTGGGTAGGAGATTCGGTCAGGTTTTAGCAGATCCAAATGGCTTTTGTGGTGTGAATTTAAGAGAAGGGGAAGTACCCTTTTATAAGAGCGATAAGGGGAACTTTTGGAAATTATTGAAATATTAATTTATTATAAAAATATTTTCGGTTTCTAATAGATCCAAATTGATTTATTTCTAGGTAAAAGCGTGTAGGGTTCAAAAACCTCTCAAAAAATATGTTTTAGAAAAGTTTAGGTCACCATATTAACATTATCATTTAGATTTAACTCGTAGTTAAATAGTTGAACTTTTACCATCTCTTCTTGTATTTTTATACTACATGGTTAATATAGTTACTATAAAATGTAAATAGAATATAAAGTGATTTATTAATGAAAAATATAACATTATCTAATATATTTCTTCAAATCTTATATTTTTTTGACTTTTATATCATTTAATAAAATAATATTATTTTTAAACCTCATTTATGTCAATTTTGACACTATTTATTATTTGGTTTTTGTGAACATCATAAAAACATGAATACTTAGAAAAAAATTCATTTAATCAACCTTAAAATTTTATATTAACCTATAAAATTTGTGGATATAATCAAAAGTTTCTAATTATATTTATTTTAATATTTATAATATCATATATTTTAACCTTTCATTAATAATGTAATTACTACATCATCATTGTGTCGTAAATAAATTTAATTATTTAATGTATAAAAATTATAAATATAATACCATGATTTAGGAAGTATTTTTATATTTATAATTAATATTTATAGTCCAATTTATCTTATTTATAACCTTATATTAAAATTTTTTAGTTATTCTAATTTTAATTTAACACTATTAATGATTATTTAAATATAACATTATAATTGTCCTAATAAAACCCAATTGAAAAAAGGTTCATATTTATGTTTTAATGTGGATTTTTATTTAAAAATACTTATCCAATAGAATTAGGACATGTGTTGGTTTAATTTTATATTATTATAAAATTATTTTTACCTTTAATTACCTTATTTACTTTTAACAATGGTCAATAAAATTCAAAAGTTACATTTCCACAAAAATTATATTCATCCTATTAAACCAAATTTTAATTATATATGACAACCATGTCTATTGGATTTTTGAAATTCAATTCACCGAAGCTGTACAATTACGTTTTACACAATTTTTCAAATGTTCCTAGAAGGTGGGTAAAAGACATTAAAAAGTTCAATAAAATTATATAAATATAAAATTATTATAAAATTACTCCAATTAATTACATTTTAATAATATATTTATTATATATATTTTTTTCTTTAAGAAAAATGTTATTTAAAAACAATTATTTAAATGAAAAAGTCAGTTTTTATTTACTACGAATTATTTTTTTATTATTCATCAAAAATTAAGTATATTCTAAAAAAAATTAACCATAACCTATTTTTGGTAATGTGAATAGGAAAATTATGTCTATTTTACCAAATTAAATCATTAGTAGTGTCCAAAATTACTTTTATTATTATTCACAATAGGACAGAAAAAGTTGTTCTTTTAAGAAAATAGTTTTTCGAAATATATAACTCTTTTAACAAAACTTATACATTTAATTATAAATATGTTTTATTTATGTTAAAAAATTATAAATAACATTTAAAATATATTTATAACTATTAATATTACAATATTTAATTGATAAATAATTATATCATTTAAATAATTATAATAATAATTTCTTGTTTCGCAAAAACTCAATCATGCATATAAGGAAACCCAAGTATGTGTTTCATGCAATATAAGAAATTAAATTACTTAAAAGGGATATTGTACTATGAAATCATGGGGTGTTACATTCTGAATTTCATTGGAATTAGTAGCATAATTTCAATACATGATTATGATTTTTCTTAATCTGATTTCTTCAATACAAATATCTATATCAATTGAAATAGAATATATGAATAAATTGAAATCATTATGGTTTGTTTAATATGATTATCGTAAATGATTTTAATAAGAATATTTCATTTGAATGTACAGTGTTCCCTTGAAAATTCATTCATCATTCTACTTCCCTTTTTTCCTTCACAAAATTGATAATCAAAACTTCATCTTCACCTCTTCTCTTGACCCAAATGGAATCCTACTAAGTAGTTGAACCCTATTGAAATAGATGACTATATTGTTGATTTCATTTTATCTTTATCTTCCCTTAAACCACCTAAACAAAACTATTTATCATATTCTCCTGGCCCACATGGAAAAGAAAATTTGAGAGTAAATCTATGTTAATTTATCTTTTCCTTTAGAAATTAAAACATCCATTTAGCGCATCCTGATTACGATATGAATAGTAAAATCTTTTTGAGAAGTATTGGCCTGGGTATGATAATCTTGGGTATGATAATCTTATGGATGACCATAAATATTCGTTAGATTCTATAGTTTCTAGAGTAAATCTCAAATACATCCTCAATCGACACAACCTTTCAAATTGGAACCACCATTCCAATCGGTACCACCTTTCTAATCAGCACCATTTTTTCAATCGACACCACCTTTCTAAACAGTACCACTTTTCCAATCAACAACCCCTTTATAATCGACACAACCTTTCTTCCATCAATATTGCATCGAAAATTCTCAATTCAAATCATGATTATTATGAAATAAAAATCAATAAATCCCCATCACAATTAATTCATCTTAGTCAAATATACTTCGATTCAAAATATCCATTTCATTGACATCGTTTCTAGAGTGAATTTGAGGTCATTTACTTCCCAAAAGATGATTTCACTTATTATTCTATCTCTGATTCATTTTCGATCAAAACTACTTCTTCCAAAACATATTCGTCTCAATACAGTGGACTTTCATATTGAGACCGATTAATTTGAAAGTAGGAGTCAGATTCTTTACAACACATGGATCCGATTATTTTGAAAACAATCCTCTATACAATTTTATCATAAAAAATGTGAGCTGATTTCAAAAAAAATCCTTGAAAAAAAAACACTCAAATACAATCACATTCCATATTATCTTGGTCCTAACATATTTTACCTCTAATAATCTTTTGTGCTACCAAGTCATAAGACTCTATTGGGTGGATATGCCCACATCCATGACCATAATCTTCTTAAGCCTAGCATATTCCGCATTGTGGTGGTGGTGAAAGTATAAATTAAAATCACCCACCACTCACATATCCTCATCTTGGTACACCACATGCTCCTCTACTAGATCCACCTCCATTAGGGCTGCCCTACCCTTTCCTCTGAAATCCATGATCATGGTGCTGCCTCTTCACTAATGATCCATCCTCTACCTATCTACCCTCCTCACTACTTTGGTTCATGAAATCATGTACCATGTGACCCCTCCAATCACATGCATGGAGCTACCACTCTCTAAGAATCCCTGGTCTTGTACACAATTCATGGGCTACATGACCATGTGTCCAATTATAGTAATGGGGGTGGTCTCTAATGTTGAGATCCTTACTAATGGGACCATATTGATTCTACAAACAAACCAGCCCCAATAATACCACTGACAGATTTGGCCACATGATGTCCATCTAACAGGAAGCTCCCCATCACTATTGCTCACTCCAACCCTTAGGCATAAGTGGGAATGTATTAGGGTACAAAAATTGAATGAACATCTCTATAGAGTCCCTTATCAAACTCACAGGACATGAATTATCCATCCTGAATCATATTGAGGGAGTACTGTGTGTGGTCAGTAAATCACATAACATAATTTTCAACTATCATTCCTCCATAATATAACTTCTGAGTCTCATGTAGATAACTGAGTGCAAGAATAAGGGGTAACATTTCTTAAAAAATATCTTCTAGAAATATGTCCATGTGAGTGTCGGATCATCACTAATCTACGTAACAAGCCTCCACTAATTCTCGAATTATCTATGGAAAACACTATGAGTTGGTGAAACCAGATGATTACTCATTTATTGGAAGAGTTTGAAATCATGGATAACCGAATCTGGACAATCCTCCACCACATTGGGATATGTCTCACTATGGAATTAAATTATCTTCCCATAATGGAACTTGGAGAGTGTTTTAATGTTGTATTCATCTTCAGAATTCTTTGTTGATACAATATGATGCTCGATAGGTGGGGGTGTTGCAAACTTTCGTCTTGGTGGAAATATTTCATGTGATGGCCCCTGAAGTGGGGCCTCATCACTTATAATATCATCATCACAAAAAAAATAGGTAACCTAGATATATATCATTATAGTGGAATACTGAAGATATATTCAATCTATTCCATTATTAGATGAAAAAACACAAGTATACACACATATAATGATCGAACATAAGAATAATAATAAAATACTCAATACTATATATTGCATATAATAATTTTCCTTGAAACCAAATCCTCATTATTCTGATTCAAAAAGAAGGTGGTTAGAGTCCTGGTGTATGGATATATCAACTGCCACACCATCACTAGGTACCCTGACCTAAAATCTAGAATCTAAAAAATTGGAAATTGTTTCTCTATGTCTTAACAAAATCCTCATAAGGGTAAAACTCTAAATTCCATCTAATGGAATGAACTTCTTTGATACCAATATTTCTTGAACCATCCCATTGGGTATCGAGTGAGAGGTATACCATTTCTGCCTACATGGGTTAGGGGATATGGGTAATCACTTAAAGGAATAAAAAATATGAAAAATCTTTTCAAATTTACCAATACACATACCCCAAACTTCTCCATAATAAAGTACTTTGGAAAAATATAAAATATTATAACATCAAGAGTAACAACCATACATGTTACAACATTTAGGGAATATAGGTGTATGATGTTATAATATAAAAATTAAAGGGTAAAAATAAATACACAACTCGAAATATGTACCAAAATGAAAATAACAAGAAATGTTAATAATGAGAGGTCCCAACTTGAAATATTTATGATCTGACCACCATACATAGTCAAATGCAGTAGGGTATCCATACTATCCTCATAATTTCCATTGACCTATCATCCATCTATATAAGACACCACACATGTGTGAAATCCCATTAAAGTGTGAGTACATATACACCCAGTAGGATTCTCCAAAAGTCGACAGGGTAGCCATATTAGACTTGATGGTAGTAAATAACTAATAGCATGGTAAGTTAGAAAAAACCCCAAAATAAATGGATATATGATTATAAAATAAACCCAGATGAGGGAGAAAGGGGATCTCCATTTGAAACCCATCTCACGATAAGATTCAACCAATAGTTCCAAAAGTTCAATCATTTATATGAAAAATATCACTTGTTTATCTATATAAGTGACCCTATAGAGGTACCAAACCTCCCCACCAAGAATCATAGTGGAATGGGAATAATATAAAAGTAGATGACCCATTCCATAGTGCATTAGGGAGTTCCACTCAGCGTATATATGTCCCACTACCTAGTCTAATAAATTGTTTCACTCAGCACATAGGGGACTGATTCACTAATGTGATAGGGGGAACCACATGGCAGGTAGAGATCCCACACTGTAGTTTGTATGGAGTGCCACTCAATAGGAAGATAACATGTGCCCTGTTCTATTAGAAGTGTACTACCTAGTTGAAAGAGGACATGTGCCCTGGTCTATCATGGGGCTACCACTTAGTAGGTAGGGGACCCACACCCTAATTCATTATAGATGTACCAATTAGTAGGTAGATGATCCATAACCTGTTCTATCTTGGGTGTACTAGTTATTAGATATATGTCCCACAAAAAATTGTGTTAGGTGGGTATAACTCAGTTGGTATAGATACCACTCCCTAGTTTGTTAGGGGGTACCACTCACTATGTAGGGGGCCATCCCCATAGTCCACCAAGATTGTACTACTATAATGATCCATATCGATCAATTTATTCACCGAATACCACCTAAATAAGAAACAAATTTATAAAATCTCACATTACATATTCAAAAAAATTTCAAAGGTCCCCATCACATTGTACATGAAAAACAAAATAAACAATATCTACTCACAGGCTGAAATAAAAGATCAAAAAAGGATAAATGGGAGATGGTAAACTCATCAAGAAGTACACGATGTGTTTTTGTTTGTGGGGGGGGGGGGGGTGGAGGTGGGGGGTGTAGAGGTGGGGGGGAAGGGGGTGGACACATCATGTGACCTTTCATAGTGACAGGGATATGTCTATTTAGAACATGACTCCCTGGCTATGTTGTATTACATAGTGTTCAATGCTATTACATGGCATGTTTTAGCTAATCAGGGTGTTTCCTATGATTCTAGATATTACTGTGTCCATGTTCATGGTCATGTGTGTGAATATGTATCATGATAGTGTATTATCTATTGTAATCCAAGAGTACATACAAATCCTTCCAAGTCTAGGTCACATAGAGTTTTAGGGTCCCACATGGTGTGTGATACTAATATCTCATAGAAATCATAGCCACCATAAAAAATTAAGATAAAGGCATTTATTCTAATGAACTACATGGCGTTTAACTTGATTTTTCTCAAAACCCATAGAATCCTCACCCGGTACCCGATCAATATCCTCCTCTACGAGATCCACCATTTTAATACCTAAAAATGGCAGAATCTTACTCTATCCATCGATCGAAACCCTTTAATGGCTGTAGAACAGATCTTAGAAACTTTCACACGAAGACGTTGTAGCCATGAGTGCCTCCAGTCACTACCGTATGATATTCAAATCTCTGATCCATGAATGTAACATTGCTGACCACAAACCATCTAAAATCATTTTAGAATAATAATCTCTATAATCTCATATGAATCATACACAAATCTATGGGTCCAATCATTATTGATTCCATCAGACAACATAAATCCTTGGTCCCCATAGGTCAATGAAGAGAAACACAAAGAATGATAGGGGAAATCAAAATAAAAAATGGTTAAAAAATCACCGGTCAAGAATTATTGGGTAATGAATTAGATTAGAGATAGACATGGTGTGAAAATACTAAATTAAAGAAGATAAAAAAGATAAACAAGTGGATTTTATAGGGGATCATATGATGGTACTTTTTCATTGAAAATCAATATAAATATTGCTAATTCGTGATTAAATAGTTTAATCAAGATGGATGAAACAAAAAATGATAATTAATACCGAAAATTAAATCATTATTTTGTGAGTAATTCATATTTAAATGGTTGGGAAGATCTGATTCGTTGGCAGCACTTCAATTTCCCATTATCTATTTGTCGTTTTGTCTTCTGATGTCAATTCAATAGTGATGGGTGGTATAAACTCATATCAATGGTCACAAGGTTATGCAACTAAGCCTATAAGTATTCAATAATAGTCTACTTATAGAGTAAATTTGTTTTGGGTTATTTAATGAAATAAATTATATATATAAACTAATTAATCCACTGAATGCACAAGGTAATGACGAAATTATCCAAGCATCCCGTGCCGATCAACATTAGGGCATGCCTAAGGTAAATATGGTGAATCAGATTTAATCATGGTATCATATTTCTATTAGCACACTCATTTTAAACGTTATCTCATTTTTTCTAAAAAACTATTTGGGCATGATATATAATATATATAATATCTTTATAAAATTAATTCTGAGTGAACTGAGCCTTAGAATTGTGTGCCATATTTGCATCTATTTCCAAAAATATAATTTTTATATTTCAATGTATTGAAAGTAAAAACAAGGTGAAAATATTTTATTTAGTTAATATTGAATTAAAAAATGAGATATTTTTTTGGAGTTCATGTGGACAACCTTGGCAGAATTTAGTGATTTAATATTATTATATCTCTACGAGATGAGATACTGAAGAGATATCAAGAGATTACTACTATTTCATTTTAAATACATAAGTATATATTCATTTATAATATTTCCATTTACCAAAATAATTATTATGAATTTAAGATAAACACTTCCATTTTACTATTTTTTTTACATGAATATGATAGTGAATATTTCAGCACCAAATCTCCGCTCAAACACAACAAGATTTGGTACTTATATTGGGACTGAACCTTGTAAAAATATTGTATGCTACCATATAATTTCTATTTCAATCACTTAATTTAGTTTTTAGAGTATATGACACATAATTTAATACATAAATCTAATACAGGAAATAGGTTCATATTTTGAGAGGGTAATTCTAAAGTGAAAAGAATTTCATAAAAAAGGTCACATGATTAACCACCGTCTTAGGGGACTGTATAATCTACCAGGAACATCAAATGAATTGCTCACATTATTTAAATGTTTAATATATCACAATATAATAAAAATAAATGATATATTTAATGGAAAAAATTACAGGACTTTATAATGGGTTCGACCCATATTCAATTGTGTGTTTTGGACTACATCTAGTTGGGTGACCTTAATGAAACTATTTTCAACGAGGAATGAAGTTATAATAATTCATATTCTAACATGGAGAAGGTGTTAACTACTAAACTATCCATGATTAATATGTTATATTGTTTCCAATATTTTCTATCTAACTAAGAACAACTTCAGATAAACCGTAATACAACTCAATATTTAGTAAAATATTGATTATATCCCACTAATACACATGATGTATGAGGTCCTAATTTTAGTGGGTGTAAATCTTATAAAACTATTTATTGAATTAATATAAACCATGATACTCAAAAAATAATTAATTGTTATTATAGATTATCATATAAAACATTAAAATCATTTTATATCGGTTTTAGGATAGAACTGTAGTACAAAAAATTGGTATTTAAGTACGAGGAGTGTTCTGAATGTGATTAATTTTTAATATAATGATATGAATGTTATAATAATAAGTTTCTAAAATTTTGAATCTTGGGTATTGGATACTAAGAATAAATTTTATAATTTTTAATATACCTAATCATAGAAATAGAATATAATTTAATAAAGGGAAAATTGGTCTATCCATTGATTATTTTATAAGATTTACTGAAGTAAATGTAGAAACATATAATCTATAAATATCTAGTCGATTTGTTGAATAAAAAAATTGTTACTATGTTTCAACTAAAAAAACATATAATTTCTATATCATTTTTTGACATGTAGGTATTTTCAGTCATGGTTAAGAATATTTTTTTTTCTATATACAAGATCAAAAGCTTATTTAGAAATGAGAATATAGAAAATTATTTTCCATGTTTGATATATGTAATAGAATATATAAAACACAATATAATAAGTTCAAGGTAGTATATTTTAACACTACTTTTCTTTCAAATAATCTACATGGGAATATAAGGGAGAAACACATTGAAATAATCCCTAGAGATAGATTTTTGGAATCATTGTCTTATTTTTATTTTGATAAATAAAATAAATATTTATTTAGAAAAACTGAGTAAATAAACTTTTTGTAAGATATTTGAGAGGTATAATGGAAAATTTTACCTAATACATTGTTATACATGTGGGATAATGAACATGTAAGAATGTGGTGGGAATCTAAGATTTATAGTCTTTATTGATGACTTTAGTTAGTATCTTTCAGGATTAATTATGAAACAAAAATTTTATAATTTTTAAAAGGTTAAAAATTAAAAAAGAAAAAATTACATAACTAACATAAAAAAAGTATTAATTTACTTCAATCAGATCATGGTAATGAAAATTTATTCTAGTAATTTAACTGTCTTGTTATAGATTATGGAATGGTTTTATAATTTTATCCTTCTAAAATACAATAATAAAAAAGTTCATCTAAGAGGAGACATCATACATTGTAATATATGTGTTGATAATGGAGGAGATGTTTTAATATTTGAATATAATTATGGGGTTATTATCTAGAAACACTTTAATTGATTCTGAACCACATTCCATGTAATATAGTTATATAGATTTCATATGAAATATGTTTTAGGAGGTGTCCCAAAATGTTTTTTATGATAATTTTACATTTTTGAGTGTATGTCTGGAATTTTTATATATACATAACCTTATATCAAAAAAGAATTTACATTCTTGTTATGATAATGATATTAAGGTAAATTACTTGTAAAAACCTTCTAAATAAAAAAAATCTATCGCATATCCCTGCATTTTTCATGAGAATGAATATACCAATCATGCTGTTAGATGAAATAAAATTTATCTTATTGTCATAAAAAAAATAAAAAAAATTTATAATATGGAAATTGATTTATTTCTCTAAGAGATTGGTTAAACATAACAAACCTAGGTTATATAAGAAAACCACCAACAATGAATGATTTCAGAAGATACTAAGAGTTATAGATTTATTGTTTCTAATGATGAGGAAATATTTTTCATAATTTACAATCATATAATATATTGAGAGTAAATTTAGGGTTCTTATTCCAAGAAGTAGTCATAGTTCATTAAATCTAAGATGGACATGGTTTGTACTAACTAGCTATGTAACTTTGTAGATTCACAAGAAGGGGAATTTCCAGGGAGTACATGTGAGCTTTCTAGAATACTAACATATTTGGAAGAGTGTCTCCATATACGTATTTATTGTTGATAATGGTGTATATATAAATTCAAGATATTAAAAATGAATATACCTACTGATAAATTGTGATGATAAAGTCCATTTGAATATTTATTTCTATAATAACAAATTAGGATTATGAAAAATACTTTATTGATTTTATAAATTCTTTCCTTAATAGGAAATTTTACCATGTATGTGTATATGAAATGTCATGATGGATTATAGGATATAAATGGCTCTTTAAAAACATAAAAATTAAAAAATATCCATTTTTTTAAAATAAGCTTCTCAAAATTTTAAAATACTACTTAATCATGAAATCGATGAATCTTGTTTTAGAAATACATAGATGATCCTTTCTATATTTGTAGGCATGGGGATTACTATTATATTTATTGTGTTGTATTGTTAATCCCCAAATTTAGAATTAATTTATGTATTTAAATGGTTAAATTATTCATATATTATTGGGTGTTTCATCATAAAATTTTGGAAATTTAGAATCTTTTCCAGGGATGCAAAATTTGATGCATGGTTTTATACAATGAATAGTGTAAAGCATGAAGCCATTCTAATTTATGATAGTAGTGATCAAACTGGTTACAATATTGTTTTGAAAATTGTGTGAGTAAATCATGAAAACCACTAATTTTTTTTATTTTTATATATTTTTAATTGTAATGTCCTTACAATCTTGAATGTTATAAATTATTTTATTTCTAGATTAAATATACATGTGATAATTATATTTATTTTTAAAATTTTTAAATGGGTGTTTACTTGTTATAATGTTCTTTGTTTTATATTTCATGGGGTATTCATCTTTTAATGGAGGGTTTTGGTGATATGTGTATTTAAAATGTTTTAATGATTTGGTTTGAAATGTAACTTATTTTCAAATAGTATTTGAACCAGTTTGGATCAAAAAATAGGTGAGGTGTGAGTTTTTTTTGGGAATGGTGTCAATTTTTCATAATGTTATTTGAATATATTTTATTCAAAAATATATTTTGAAATGAACCTCATAAGGTGAAATGATAGATTCTGAACTTGTGTTTGGTGTTAGCAAGATCTAATTGGATCTTTGATATTAGATTTATAGCATGTGTGATACCCTACTAGAAGCCCATTTTTTGTATGTGTGTATGAGATGGGATATAGCTGAAGGTGTATTATTTATCCCCCATTTGATATAATTTATGTAATTTTTTTATTATTATGGTCTATGTTGTGAAAAAATATTTTTGGTTATTTTTTATTGTTTATTTATGTGCATATTTATTAGCTGGTTGTTACTCACCTCTATTGTGGTTTATCTTTGGACCCCATGTAACTATGTTGATGGTCTAGAAATTATTTATTATATCCTAGTGTGTTCTCACTAGCTAGTTACCTAAGATATTTTACTCCTCCTTAGGGTATATGTTGATATCGATGAATATTGAGGGGTGTCAAGCGGAGATTGTTGTAATTTCACTTATGGTCTACTGGATAGTGTTTTTATAATGATATAATGTATTTTATTATACAAGTTAGATATTAGTGTGTTTCCAATGACACTAGATGACATTATATTAAGGATTTCCCTCCATTATATTCCTCTAGTATGATTGAATCGTGTAAGCACTTTGAATTTTTGGTTTTTTGTTTCCTTGTTTTATATCATCATAAACATTGTAATTTTCTTGTTATTTGATTATTCATTCTAATTTTCTCTTATTTAAACAATAAGTATTGAAATTTATTTTATAAAATGTATTTATGAAGTGGATTTGAAATTGGAGTTTGAAATGGGTGTTTCTAATAGAAAGTAATTGTTTTAATGATGTCAGGTGACTATACAGTGTGACATAGATGGCTGTTTTCAATTTAGTTTTTTTTATTTTTTTATATTCTTATTTCATTCATGATGACCAAGACAATGTTTGGGTTATTTATATATATGGTGTTGATAATAATCTAGTTTAGTTTAGGATACATTACTAATTTATTCATTATGGTTACTTTATTGGGATATTAATTTTAACCATTATTTATATTTTTTAAATGGGTGTCTGACATATGGATAGGTCATGTAGGATTTTTGGTACCAGATTCATTTTGTGAATGTGGTTCTCAACAGGAGAAGGAATTCCCAAAATGTGTTTCAGGATATCTAGTGACTAGAATCCCACATATGGGGATTAGTAATTCCCTTTGGGAAAGTGATAGATTGGATCATGTTCCAATATAGTGGATACTTAATCTGGTTCATTATATGTGTATAGATTACATACTAAGAATCAAAAATAAAATTCCCAATTTACATTATATAAATTTATGATTTGAAAATTACGTCTCATGATATGAAAGGAGTGAATTAGAATACATATTCAGTATGAATATCTACAGAGTTATATCAAATATATTTCGTGGTTTTAATCAAAACACATAAATTAGTAAATAGAGGAAGTGGTTTGTAATAAAAAAATCCATGAAGGTGTATTTACATGAGTTATGTATTGAAATTCATATTGAAAAATCAATTCCATTTTAATGAGTTAGAACAAAAATATATAAAATATATTACTTATTCATTATCAAAAAGACCAAAAATATTTTTTTTCTATATACCTGACCTGATTTAATATATTATTCTAACATAAATATTTGATACCAGTACAACTAAATTCAAATTAAATGGATTGTAGGGGATAATATCCTCTCGTATTTAAAATAGAAAATGTTTTTATTTTATTATTTAATAGTGAAGAAGTGATCATTTTAATTTGTTACAATTATGAAAACGTCAAAATAAACCAAAATGATTAGATATATCATTTTTTCATTATTTATCTCAACAGTGCACCAATTATTTTATTGCTTTCTATAGAACCCATCTTGATGGACTCAACAATAGAGGTAGAGTACATCCGAACATTAAATGAAGAAAATTAATATGTTTATATAAATAATTTTATCACTTTAATTGGGGTGGTTACTAGTATATTAATAAAAATATAGCTCTATTGTGACAATAATATATCAATTTCTAAAGTAAAGGATGCAGTTCCTCATTGTTAAAGTAGCCAGAGCCTTTTCAGGTACAATTCCATTTTAAGAACATATGAAGAGGGGTGACGTAAATATTGGTCGGGTGGATATATAAGATAATGTTTCTAATATATTAGACCAATAATGTAGTATAAAAAAGAGATCCATATAATGAAATTGGGAAATTTTTATGTGGGATACTGTCTGTAACAGTTGTTTTCCATCAAAATTCTTCATGATTTCATATAAATGGAAATATCAATTTTTCATTTACTAATTATTTCTACTTATTTTACATGAGAGTGGAAATATAAAACCCCTATAAAGTATGAATTTGAGTTATTGTTAGTAAATTATAATCATAATTTATTATTTATGTTGATGATACATTAATACTAATATGAGAATATTCTAGTTTATGATAAAAAATAAAAGTCATAGGATAGTTTGGATCACATATTTATTTAATAAAATAGATCATTTTCTTTTGTTGTAGTAACATTCAAGGATTCATCCCTATCACAATAATCTATCTTTCTATTATACCTCTATTTCCTCAAGAAATTTTACACATTGAATAAACAGTTGTACTTCCAGACTCTTTATCTTTGATAATATTTTAAACTAAAAAATATTCAATAACATTATTTCTTTATAACAGTATTTAAAATGTTCTTTAACCCTTGAGATATATAGAATCTTTAATCTGGTCTTCTATACAACATATTTTTCATTGATGATAATTAATATCGAAATCAACAGTGAATACCAATATCCACACATATTTTATTCTTTTCAACATTTTCATATATAACTCTATAAACTTTTATGTAGATATTATTCCATAATTAAAATATTTTAATATATAATTCTCCATGAATTATTGAAGTGAAATTTTTATATTTTAACTCTCATGATATATAATATTAAAGTAGTCAAAGATATCCTATGAAATTCTCCATATATGATATTTATAAATATATTCATGTATTACTACTTTGATAATATATAATTATCATGAATGTATCATCATTAATGTTTAACAATTTTATTCATTATTTTTATTATTTAATTACCCACATTTGTTTTTTGTAAATTTCTTTCATATATCCACAAAACCTACAACAAATTTAAACTTATGCATGATTACATGTTGGAATCCCATTGTGATGTGAAGATAACTTTCATGACACTCTCATGGTTTTCATGGATTAAAAAGCACTCAACATGAATAATGGCTATAAAAAAATAACATTTTGTTTATAACTTGAAAAAACTAAAACATCACCTGTTACGGTTTTATAATTCAATTATAATGAACATATAATCTTACAAAAAATTCAAAATAATATTACTCAGCCAGTAGTTACTCTTATATAACATAATGAAAATAGTCATTACTCTTATATTAAATCCATTTTTATCTTATTTTCCCTTCTAAAACACTATGTTTTTTCTTAAACTAATCTAGATCATTCTTACATATCTTTCTAAAATTAAGAGTTACTCTTAAAAAAATATGGTTACAAAAAAATAGATCATGAATTTAACATGACACTTACATTGGAAGAAAAAAATATGATATACTATATTTCAAACTGTCTACTCATATATAGATAGTTGAAACTAAAATTTATTCATACATAGCCAGTGAAAACTAAATACTATTTACATGTGTGAATATTGATAATATCAAAGTTCATAAAATCATCTCAAAACTACTCAAAATCATTTCTATCCACTCAGATTCATCTAAAGATATATCATATATCTTTATAATGATATTTAATAATTATATAAACTATTTTCAATGAAATATGAATGAATTGTTATGAATTAAATTCAATCTTCTCTAATGAAATCAACACTTTTTCTGAATATCATCAACTATTTTAATTCATTTCCATTAATTTTTTCGTTTCCAGAAATTATCTCTATATAGGTCATAATAATATTAAGGACCTTGTATATTAAATTATGTTTTTTGAGTAAGCCATTCCACTATATAAAACATCTTTAGTAGTTATTTAAACTCAATAAATGCATCAATAACTATGCTTTCATTATTTCCTAATTAATTCAAGGCCAATTTTGACTCATTATTAGTATCATTAACAATGAATAATCAAAGTTTAACTTCAATATATATGGATTCCTTCATTCATGATAATTATATGTTTAATATTTCATAGATGGATTTCTTTTTCAGTATCCACAACCATCTCTTAATCTTCATAGAGAAAGTGGTTAATTCCAAAAGAATTGTTCAAATTATAGACTAATGAAAATAATAATTATCTAGTGTCATTTATTTTATAATTTAATCCTTATTTATAACAAAATCTCATAATCATATCTCATATTTATAAAATATTTGAAAAGGTTTTGATATAAAAAATAATAGTCAATAAAAATGTCAATCTTCACACAGATTTTACGGTCTATAATAAATTAATTATACCCATAAAATATAATCATTAGGAGAATATTATATTTTACCAATATTTATAATCATACTTTTTCTTGATATGTAGAAAAATAAATCTTACTCTTAGGATTAAGTACTCCACCAAGCTCAAAGGGTTTCTGAAATCTATTCAACTCAACATATACTTACATCCTTTTTAGGGAACTTCACCCTTTTTATTCTCATATTGTTTGCAAAAATATTTGTACATTCTTACTTATTACCAAAAAATGTATTACAACCACAATTGTATAAAAAATCTCCCCATTTTATTTTTTTATTAATACCAACATATAGAATTTTGTCATATATATCCTAAATCATTTAAATCTTTTCTCCACTTTATTGAAAATAAATAAAAATAATGATATATAAGTTTTTGTTGTTATTTAATTAAGTCAATGTCTACTTTAGAAATTAATTTATTACAGAAGACTGTTTGATCTACTACCCAATATTTTTTTATAGCAATTAATTCCCCAATATATTATCATTTTTCTTTTCATTGTGAATACAAATTTTTCAACTTAAATTCTGAATTTATGTAATTAAAACATAAGTAGGAGAATGTAACAAATATATAATTTTAATGGATTATATATGCACATTATATAAATTTAGATTCATATAAAACAAAACCTTATTGAACCTTAATAAAATATTCTCCCCCTCAGAGGGAACACTGGAATAACTTTTTCATTAATGAATAATTATTTAAAATCTAAATTAGAAGATACAAATTACTCATATAACATGAAATGTAGATCTTTCATTACCATTGTAAAATAATAATACCACATAAAATTTTAGTTATACCTTATAATACATGATTTAACTTTAATTACAAGTATAGAAATACAATCAACTACATATAAATGGGAATAATGTGCAATATCCAAAACTCCTCTGTGAGAGAAACATGACAGAGAGTTTATTCTCAACTATGAAACCCCTTCTATTTTAGCTCCATCATTGAGAGAACAATTTAATATTTCTACCTTAGTTTTCAATATATTAGTATCCATTTTATATGTGGTACAATTTTATTTCTGAATTTTTTATTTATGTGTATCATCCTTATTTACTTTATCAATTAATGTATAAGATCTTTTTGGTCACAAAATCAATTTATTCAACATCTTCTATTGAGTTGGTAATATAATTGTACATTCATTGAAAAAATATGTAGTAAAATATTATATATCACACAACTTATAAAAATACTAGAGTCACCTTTTTTTGGAAACCCCTTATGATATTCAAATTATTATTTATTTTCAATGATTCCACCACCTAATTGATCCTCTTATTTAATTCATGGATTGATTATATATTTATTATGTTATCTTATATCTATAAAAACAAATAATAATGGGATGTTTTTAATATTCTATGTATTTTTAATATATTGACTTCATTATTTCTAAAAAACCTCTTTTTTATATTAATATGATCTTCATGCATCTATATTTTCTATTGATAGTAATTTTAAATATATTTGTTTCCATTATATTTGATTTTATTGAAATTAGTTAATAAATTTATTCTTAGTTTTAGAGAATAATTTTTTAAGCCCCACATTTATAAAACTTTTAACCACAACATTTTTTATGAGTTTTATATAATTCAACAACCATTTACCAAGTACTTCCTATGTAATATTTGTTTCTTCTTTTAGTTGGGTGTTTACCTACTACAATTTTTTAAAATAACTAAAAATTAAAGTGGCAACATTATAAATAATTTATTTGGTAACATTAAAAATCTAAGTTGAATCAATATAAATTTTTTAATAAAAATATATTCCCCACTTACAATTTTTTAATCCATAGGAAAATATACCACAATAAAAAATTAGTTAACTTTGTAATATATAATGATTTTGAAACAACTATGGTAGAATTTTTTCCATATTATAAGTAGTGTATTTTTCCATTAGAATATAATCATTTATGAATATTATAAATTATTTAGTATTAGAATATATATTGGTATGTCTTCATATTTACACAATGGTGATTCATTATTCATTATTCTAATTTTTTTCTCTTTCTATTTTCTTGTGTATTTCATGATATTTTACATAAAATTATTAACGAACACATCTTCTCAAAGTATATACTTCATGATTCCTCTTATAAGAGTAAATATAAACCCAAAATATTTTAATCGTAGGAATCTAATTTTATATGGATATTGCAGTTTGATAATAAATTTTGTTTCCATAAGATCAATATAGCCACTCTGAGAATGGGCGATTCAATATTGCCAACAATTATTCCCTTTTAAATATTATATTTACCTCGACACCTATTAGGGTTAAAGGATATTACAATCTCTTTTATCACTTTTTCTTCCACATGAAATTGATATAAATCACAAATAATGTAGGAACTCTGATTTTATGAGGTCCACAACCAATGTGTGAGCTAGTTTTTGATGTAAAATGGTTGTTATACCACACACACACACATATATATGATCATTCAGTCTCAAGAATAAAATTACTGTAATATAATGGTTGTGAACCCCAAAAATATTGAAACAAATTGACCACGTCAAAAAAACTAATTTGATATAGTAAGAATGAACATATTTCTCCTTAGACACCAAATGTAACACCCAGAGAATTTATGAGAAATATTCTTTTTAATTTTATTGATTTCTTGTGTTGTACGCTACAACAAAGGAGTCTTAAACAACACGCAACCCAAACTTGGCTGTATTACACACAATTGTGGCCTTCCTCGATAATGTGTGTAGTACGCAATACCGAGTTTCACTAAACGAGATATTATTATAATATTACTATGAACTAGCCGTTATGAATAGTAATACCCACTGTTTGAAAGTTTATAAATTTTATCCTTCAAAATAGACTTCATTTTTGGATTTGGAATATTGAAATTAGCTTAGGGTGAAATTTTGGTACTTTTCGGATAACTTTCATATTCTGATGAATAGTGGAAATTACTAAATTTTAATTAAAAATAACTTTTTTAATTGAAATAATTAATAGTGATAAAATATTAATTTGAGTGGTTTTAAAGTATATTTAGAATATATTTTTACAATTTAATACAATGTTGGTCATTGGATGTAATTTCATATTTAAACCAGACATAAACAAGTGTTAATCTTTTGATAGTAATAAT
Source organism: Viscum album (assembly GCA_963277665.1). Lineage (NCBI taxonomy): Eukaryota > Viridiplantae > Streptophyta > Magnoliopsida > Santalales > Viscaceae > Viscum > Viscum album. The sequence goes on along the minus strand of OY728148.1, from coordinate 263,877,734 downwards.
CACTTAAGAACACGCTATTTGTTTTGACGACGAGAACTAATTTTTAAATTAATTAATGCAACTGATATGTTTTGAATTAGGTAAAATAGACATCATTTTTGAATTCATAATATCAAATATATCTTAGGCCTAATTTTTGGTGTTTTTCTGGAAACATTCATTTTTTGATGAATAGTGAAACCACTAAGTGGTAGTTAAAAAAACTGAATTTTTCATAAAACTGAATTTTACTACTTTTGTGAGTGGAATTTAAAAACTCCGAGAGACACGGTTAATATCAAGGACTAAAATTTGGTTCAATGAGATGAAAATAATTTTTGTTGAATAGTAACTTTTTACTTTTATTACCACGGTTAAAAGTAAATAGGGTAATTAAGGGTAAAAAAATGATATTATTATTACCCTAACACATGTTATAATTCTATGGGATAAGTTTAATTCGGATAAAAACAACCTTAGGAAACAAATATGACCATTTAGGCCCACTTGGATTAGATTGGGACATTTATTATCAATTTATTTAAAAAAGGGTTAAAATAGTTAAAATCAAAGTTTAAATAACTAAAGAATTTTTAATATAGGGTTATACATAAGATAAATTCAACTATAAATATTCATTAGAAATATAAAAATATTTAATACATAATGGTTTTTTTTATAATTTTTAGATATTAAATAATTTAATTTATTTATGACACAATGATGATGCTGTAATTATCTTATTAATGAAATATTGACATAATTGATGTTATAAATACCCAAATAAATGTAATTTGAGACTTTTTATGAATTAAAATAATTTTATATGTTAATATGACATTTTAGTATTTATTTCATTAATTTTTTCGAACTAATTATTCTGTTATGATTTTCACAAAAATCAATTACCAAATAGTGTCAAAATTGACATAAAATTGTTTTTCAAAAAAATATTATATTATTAATTGTTATTTTATTTCTAAAAATATAAGGTTAGGAAAAATGACTTAGATAAGGTTATATATATTAATAATAACCAAATTGGGGTTCGTTTAGCTTGATATAGTAAGTTTATTAACCTTATAGTGTAAGAAAACAAGAATACATGGTAAAAGTTAAATTATCTAACTTAAAATTAAATTTAAATGATAAGGTTAAAATTGATACCTAAACTTGTCTAAATTCTATTCGATGAGATGATTTCTACCCATCCCCACCTTAGCTTCGAAATATATCAATTTTTAGCTATTAAAACCTGAACTTGACATTATAATAAAATAATATTTTTAGTTATTCCAAAGGTTCCCCTCTCCTCCATTATAAAAGGGCACCTCCTCCCTCTCTTCCTCACACCACTTTGAGCCTTCAAACTTGGCCAAACCCTGAAAGAATCTCTTATCCACTTCCCTAGAAACATCTTAGAGGTCCTGGTCTTCTTCAAATACCAATTTTAGTGCCCTAAGAGGAGGTCTCAAAGAAGCGCTTCAAAGAAGAGGTAATGTTCGTTACCGATTCTTTCACCTTTATTTCTTCTTCCACTTATTCTTATTAGGTTGTTTCATTATGAAGTAATAACATAAGTATCACTAATATACTGATATGTTATTATAATTATGAAACAACTCTATTTCACTATCTATCCGTCCTACAGAAAACGAAATCACCGCGCGTGCGTATGTACGGAATACCGTCTCCACACCGTGGTGTATTCTATTTTCCACCACCACCATACATGGATGGGTATAATGGTGAAAGTAATGAATATATATAATTATTGTAAAGTGATATTGATTCTATAATATTATACATACACTTTGATACAATTCCACAATCATGGGAATGATATCATCGCTCGTGCGTACGTACGGAATACCGTCTCCATGACGCGATGAGATTCACTCTCCATGATAACCATTCAAGAATGATTTTAATGCATATAAAATAAGTAGTCATGAAATATATGACATAATAATGCTACTGTATTTATGTATATATATATATTTATGTCATCTACTTAATTCAATTCAATTCAATAAGGAAACGAAAATAGCGTTCATGCGTACGTACGGCCTACCGTCTCCATGAACGGTGTATTTCTTTCCATTTATTGATCCATTAAATATATAATCTGAATATATGTTATATTTAAATCATTTTTTATATTCTATAATAAATTAATCATGATCAAAGTAATCATACAAATAATTACAAGTCAAAACACGGACGACAAATGAAACGATTTTACCCAAAACCCTTTTTAACATTCAATTTAAAAGAGAACGGGTAATATAAAGTCATAAGTGAAACATATATGATATCATAACAATGAATATGATTCTGTAAATAGTCAATGACATTATTTAAATCATTATACAGGAGGTTAGGATACGTACGAAGCATATCGGACCTAAGGTAAGGGATAATGTTGCAATCTCAATTGTTTTCTATCTGAGATTGCTTATACGTTATTATTTACTGGGGCTGTATATATCATCCATGTGCATGTTTTATAATTTTTTTCATGTATTTTTAAATTCCTTTTTACCCATTTTTGACTCTTACTACATGGTATGTAAGGAGTATTTCTTTTTTTTACGTTACGAGGTACTTTTTTGACTTTTCCAGCAAAAGTATGAGAAGAATGTTTTTTTAACTTATACGGCATGAAAGGATTTTTACGATTTTATAAATCATTATTTTCATGAAGCTTCCTTCAAATGATTTCATGGCTATTTTCAACAAAATCCTTTTCTTTTAAAATTTCATGATGTTTTGTGAAATGAAATTGATTTTGATGATGAAAGGATATTTTCCTCAAGAATTCATTTCAAGTGTTTTATCAAAATAATTTTCCGTCTAAGATGACATTATTTCATATGAGTATGTTTCATGTATAATGTCTCTATGATTTAAATGGTTTCACTATTCTTATGATGAAATGATATCAATTTTTTTATATGGATTATGTTATGATGGGATGATGTTTATGATACCCATTTTATTCTTTGGGTTATGATGAATGGTTTATGTTCATGTTTTGGCACAAGTAAGAATGATTTCATTATGAGATGGGTGGGACATATATCTCCCTCCAATTCATTGGGTAAAGATTTATATCTCATGGGATAGACATGGCTGGAATGGTAAGTTAAACCGGTTCAGCGTTACAGGACTTAAACGAGGAGTGAACTCGATTCAGAAAGGGACTTTTTCCACTAAGATGGTCTTGGCAGCAATGCCTTGGCTACTATGGAAATCATTACATGTGCTTAAGGGATTCCACAATTACATGTTTTATTCCCATGCTATGTTATCATTATTTATGTTCCATTATGATCTATGCCTTATGTACTTCCATGTTTTAAGTCGTTGCTCAAGATTTTGATGTTTAAACATCATGTTCATGTTTTAAGGTTCAAATGTGTATGGTATGTTTTATTTTATCCATGATTACCCTTACTGAGCATTTGAGCTCACCCTGCTAATGTTTTATCTTCCACTAGGATTAAAATAATGGTTTTTGGTAAGGAAACAAAAAGGTTAAGATCTTTATGGGAGATGTTGAAGATCTTTCACCACGATTAGAAGATTATGTTCCATGTTTCCAAACACACTAAACTATTACGGTCCTTGTGTGTCTGTTTTTGTTATGTATTATGTATTCCGCAAAAGTAATGTAATATCTATGTACATCAAGATTCGGGTCTCTACAGTTGGTATAAGAGGAAAGGTTTAGTCAACCATTGGAAACTAGGATGCGAAAACGTTAGTGAGATCCCTAGAGATATTTCTATGGTATGTCTACAGATGTCCCTAAGGATAACTATACGTATAGGATATAGTCCTAGAACTACGGTATGATCTTAGAATTTAACCTAAGATGTTAGATATTGAGGGAACTCCCCCTTTACTATGTTGTTTTCCCTAGCCTGATTTTTGCCTCTCACACTATTCTTTTTGGGTTTTAGAAAATGGCTGGAAACAGGAAGATTCACGATAATGGAGGATATGACAAACAATGGAATGATATTCTTCATGAGAAACCAAATGAAATGGGATCTGGAAGTCCAAAAATCGTTATTATGCCTAATCAACAATCTCATAATATGATCAATAATCTCAACTTTGGTAAGTTTTCCAACTCAGATAATAAGAGAAAGATACAGTTTCATGATGATCATAAATGAAAGAACGTTCAATTTCCCTCATGTAAATCATGTGGGAAGAGGAATCAGGGAGATTGTTTCAAAGGAACTGGAAGATGCTTTGGGTGTGGAAAATAAGGACACAAAGACAGTAAGTGCAATGGAAAAGGTACAGTTAACACCATGGACAAGGATAATGGTATTTCTATGACATTAACGATGATTAGATGTTTTAAATGTGGAATGTACGTGCATTATGAAAAATAATGCCCTAATGGAAAATCTCATGAAGAGAATCAGCATGGTCATATGGGTAGTATTTATGTGGATGATGATGAGGATACTACAAATGTTATATGATCTGAAAGAAGTGTTGAAGATCAGTTAGTTGTTTTAGAAGGTTGTGGAATGATTGTATGTTTATCGAGAGTTATGTTGTATAGTAAATGGTACTATGGAATAAAGAATCATCTACGGATTGTTACACTATTGTTTTTCCTAAAAGTATTTGACTGTATATGTTGAATGGTACCAGTGACCATGGAAGGTTATTCAGATATTTTTGTAAAGTATATGATATGCACATAATGAAGGAATAAGAAGATAATGAGATGTTTGATTGTATTCAAGAGCTCATGATTGATATAAGGACTAAGTGATATCATGGTTTGAGTATATGAAATTTTGAGGATTTTGGTATGTGGAAAGTGTTAACTTTTAATTGCATTCATGTTTTAACTAAGGTTCAATGGGTATTCATTTTTCAAGGGAATACATGATTAAGGCCTTCGAATGTTTGGAATGTGACCAACAAGACATATCTTATGATATGTGGGGATCTACGATGGTATTAAATCTCTAGTAATCGTATTCACTATATTATGAGAGTGGACTGCAGTATTATGGATAAGCCTATAGATTGGAATGGATTATGTGGGACATAAGCTAGTATTGTTTAAGGATATAAGTTTTTTTCGATATTATTTATGGGATGTTATAGTAATATAGTTTTAGAAAAAGGACAACCTACATGATGGGCGATAACCCATCGCGTCGGACAAGGCTGTGGGAATCGAACCCACAACCGAAGTGCGACTGGCCTTTATCGCCTACCACTGGTCTACAGGATGTCCCTGGTTAGTGGAAACTAGTTTTATTTTATTAAGAGGTATGATATATGAAGTATAAGTTCATTTTTGGATCCATATACAATTAATCTCACCATAATATGGACTTATAACTTTTGCTAACCTTTTGTTTGAAACATATGGAGTGACCCATCATTCTATCACATGATCTACTAACACATCACGAATAACAAATTCAACTTCATTTCTTTAATGGATGTAGTGGAAATTGTTTAATTCACGAACAACAGTGAGATTGTACCAAAATCATGTAAGTATTTCTTTTAATTCATCAATGTTTGGGAAATGATCTAGAAAACCAAAAATGTTGTCCTAGTTCCCTTATATCCGATGAATCAGATGGTAACTTAGATCATCACAAATCTATAGCTTTGTGATTGTTGGCTTTTTCATAGCCATGTTCTCTACCACCCTCCACCAGAACATGATGGTTAGGTTTCTCTTCCATATCCATATTTTAACCTATGTTCTCCTATGTGGAAACCCAGTGATTAGTTAATTTGGGTAATCATTATGTTTGATACTTTAGTTTTTAATGATTGGTTTTGGTATTCTTTTTTACGATGTGGGTTTCTATTAAAGAAACCTCTGAGTAGTAAACCATTTATAACCCCGACGAATTTCGGGGGCGAAATTCATTTTAAGGGGGGTAGAATGTAACACCCAGAGATTTTATGAGAAATATTATTTTTAATTTTATTGATGTCTTGTGTTGCACGTTAAAAAAGGAGTCTTGAACAAATCGCGACCCTAACTTGGCTGCATTACATGCAATCACGACCTTCCTCGATAGCATGTGTAGTACGCAATACCGAGTTTCACTAAACGAGATATTATTATAATATTATTATGAACTAGCCGTTATGAATAGTAATACCCACTTTTTGAAATTTTAAAAATTTTATCTTTCAAAATAGACTTCATTTTTGGATTCAGAATATCGAAATTAGCTTAGGGTGAAATTTTGGTACCTTTCAGATAACTTTCATTTTCTGATGAATAATGGAAATTACTAAATTTTAATTAAATACAACTTTTTTAATAAAAATAATTAATAGTGATAAATTATTAATTTGAGTGGTTTTAAAGTATATTTAGAATATATTTTTACAATTTAATACAATTTTGGTCATTGGATGTAATTTCACATTTAAACCAGAAATAAACAAGTGTCAATCTTTTGATAGTAATTATCTCTTAAAAACACGCTATTTGTTTTGACGACGGGAACTAATTTTTAAATTAATTAATGAAAATGATATGTTTTGAATCGGTAAAATAGACATCATTTTTGAATTGTTAATATCAAATATAGCTTAGGCCCAATTTTTGGTATTTTTCTGGAAACATTCATTTTTTGATGAATAGTGAAACCACTAAGTGGTAGTTAAAAAAAGGAATTTTTCATAAAAATTAATTATACCACTTTTGTGAGTGGAATTTCAAAAATCCAAGAGACACGGTTAATATCAAGGACTAAAATGTGGTTCAATGAGATGAAAATAATTTTTGGTGAATAGTAACTTTTTACTTTTTTTACCACGGTTAAAAGTAAATAGGGTAATTAAGGGTAAAAATGATATTATTATTACCCTAACACATGTCCTAATTCTATTTGATAAATGTAATTCGACCAAAAACAACCTTAGGAATATAATATGACTATTTAGGCCCACTTGGATTAGATTAGGACATTTATTATCAATTTATTTAAAAAAGGGTTAAAATAGTTAAAATCAAAGTTTAAATAACTACAGAATTTTTAATATAGAGTTATACATAATATAAACTCGACTATAAATATTCATTAGAAAGATAAAAATATTTCCTAAATAATGGTATTTTATTTATAATTTTTAGACATTAAATAATTTAATTTATTTATGACACGATGATGATGCAGAAATAATATTATTAATGAAATATTGACATAATTGATGTTATAAATACCCAAATAAATGTAATTTGAGACTTTTTATTAATTAAAATAATTTTATATGTTAATATGACATTTTAGTAGTGATTTAACTAATTTTTTAGAAATAATTATTCTGTTATGATTTACAAAAAAAATCAATTACCAAATAGTGTGAAAATTGACATAAAGTTTTTTTTAAAACAAATATTATATTATTAATTGTTATTTTATTCCTAAAAATCTAAGGATCGAAAAAATGACTTAGATAAGGTTATATATTAATAATAAATAATTTGGGGTTCTTTTTGATTGATATAATAAGTTTATTAACCTTATTGTGTTAGAAAAAAAGAATACACGGTAAAAGTTAAATTATCCAACTTAAAGAAAAATTTAAATGAGAAGGTTATAATTGATAACTAAACTTGTCTAAATTCTATTGGATGCGATTATTTCGACCCATCCCCACCTTAGCTTCGAAATATATCAATTTGGAGCTATTAAAAACCGAATTTGACTTTATAATAAAATAATATTTTTCGTTATTCCAAAGGTGCCCCTCTCCTCCCTTATAAATGGGAACCTCCTCCCTCTCTTCCTCACACCACATTGAACCTTCACTCTCGGCAAAAACCTGCCAAATTCTCTTCTCCACTTCCCTAGAAACATCCTAGAGGTCCTGGTTTTCTTCAATGACCAATTTTAGTGCCCTAAGAAGAGGTCTGAAAGAGGTGCTTCAAAGAAGAGGAAATGTATGTTACCGATTATTTCACCTTTATTTCTTCTTCCACTTCTTATTCTTATGTTGTTTAATTATGAAGTAATAACATCAGTATCACTCATATAATGATGTGTTATTATAAGTATGAAACACCCCTATTTCACCATCTATCCATCCTACGGAAAACGAAATCACCGAGCGTGCGTACTTACGGAATACCGTCTCCACGCCGTGGTGTAATCTATTTTCCACCACCACCTTACATGGATGGGTATAATGGTGAAAGAAATAAATATATATGATTATTGTAAAGTGATATTGACTCTGTAATATTATACATACACTTTAATACAACTCCACGATCATGAGAATGATATCATCACTCGTGCGTACGTACGGAATACCGTTTCCACGACGCGATGAGATTCACTCTCCATGATAACCATTCAAGAATGATTATAAAGTATATATAATAAGTAAAAATGAAATATATGAAATAATAGTGCTAATGGATTTATGTATATATATATTTATGTTATCTACTTAATTTCATTTAATTCAATAAGGAAACGAAAATAGTGTTCATGCGTACGTACGACCTACCGTCTCCATGAACGGTGTATTTCTTCCCATTTATAGATCCATTAAATATATATTCTGAATATATATTATATATAAATCATATTTTATATTCTGGAATTAAGTAATTATGATCTAAGTAATCATATAAATAATTACAAGTCAAAACACGGATGACAAATGAAACGATTTTACCCAAAATGCTCTTTAACATGGAATTTACAAAAGAACGGGTAATATAATGTCATAAGTGAACCATATATGATAGAATAACAATGAATATGATTCTGTAATAAGTCAATGACATTATTTAAATCATTATAAATGAGGTTCAGATACGTACGAAGCATATCGGATCTAAGGTAAGGGATAATGTGGCAATCTCAATTGTTTTCTATCTGAGATTGCTTTTACGTTAGTATTTACTAGGGTTGTATTTATCATCCATGTTCATGTTTTATAAAAATGTTTTCATAAATGTTTAAATTCCTTTTTACCCATTTTTACTTTTACTACATGTTATGTAAGGAATATTTCTTTTGTTTACGTTATGAGGTACTTTTTTTGACTTTTCCGGTAAAAGTACGAGAAGAATGTTTTTTTAACTTATACGGCATGAATGGATTTTTACGGTTTTATAAAGCCATATTTTCATGAAGCTTCCTCCAAAATATTTCATGACTATTTTCAAGAAAATCCTTTTCTTTTAAAATTTCATGATGTTTTGTGAAAAGAAATTGATTTTGAAGAAGAAAGGATATTTTCCTCAAGAATTTATTTCAAGTGTTTTATCAAAATCATTTTCCATATAAGATGAAATTATTTCATACGTGTATGTTTCAAGTATAACGTCTCTATGATTTACATGGTTTCACTGTTCTTATGAAGAAATGATATCCATTTTTTTATATGGATTATGTTATGATGGGATGTTGTTTATGATACCCATTTTATTCTTTGGGTTATGATAAATGGTTTAGGATTATGTTGTGGCACAAGTAAGAATGATTTCATTATGAGATGGGTGGGACCTATATCTCCCTCCAATGCATTGGGTAAAATTTATATATCATGAGATAAACATGGCTTGAATGGTAAGTTAATCCAATTTAGTGTTACAGGACTAAAACGAGGAGTGAACTCGATTCAGAATGAGACTTTTTCCACTAAGATGGTCTTGGCAGTAATGCCCTGGATACTATGGAAATCATTACATGTGCTTAATGGATGCCACAATTACATGTTTTATTCCCATTCTATGTTATCATTATTTATGATCCATTATGATCTATGCCTTATGTACTTCCATGTTTTAAGTCGTTGCTCAAGATTTTGATGTTTAAACATTATGTTCATGTTTTTAGGTTCAAATGTGTATGGTATGTTTTATTTTATCCATTCTTACCCTTACTGAACATTTGAGCTCACCCATTTTATTTTTTATTTTACCCCAGAATTAAATGAAAGGTTTTATGTAAGGAAACAAAAAGTGGAAGATCTTTATGGGAGATGTTGAAGATCTTTCACCACGATTAGAAGATTATATTCCAAGTTTCCAAAGACACTAAACTATTATGTTCCTTGTGTGTCTATTTTTGTTATGTACTATGTATTTCGAAAAAGTAATGTAATATCTATGTACGTCAATCATCGAGTCTCTACACCAAAACCAACCATGTCATCCTCCTTCAATAAATAGATATGATTGGATCCTCTTCATATAAAAATATATAAGATAACATGGTTACATTATTTAATTAATAAAATATGTCTTCTTCTTTGGTTTTAGTAATTCTAAATGGAGGCTTCTATTTTACAATAATTTATTCAACTTCTCACATCTACATCCACATGAATTTTGACATATAGAATAATTAGTAGTAGTTCATCCTCTATCTATGTTATAATTTTCAACAGTTTAGAGTATTTAATAACATCTAGAAAAGTATTTCATGTTTTTATAAGTTATTTGATCCTTATGATGACTATAAATGTTCATATGATCTTCTCCCTCAACTATTTTTCCTTGATGATGATGAATATTAGAATCAGTAGTGCACAAAATTCCTTCTTCAAAATTTTTATGGTCATATTATGAATATATAACTTTATAAAAATAATTTGGATAATATTTTATAATTTAAATATTTGAACATTGAAATCTCAAGAAATCACGGTATCATGATCTCCTTATTGAAAATCACATGATATTTAATATCAAAATAGTCAAAAACAGAAAAAACTATTTGATAATATGAAGTAACTAAAAAATATTATCTAGACAATTAATAGATATAAATTTATTATAAAAAACTCTATTTACTCTATAGAGCTTCATAGTTACTCTTACACATCTTTTAGTTTTTTTATTCTTATATTTATTATATGTTATTCTTATATTTATTTATTAAATTATGAGTTAATCTTTCACATAGTATCAGATACTCATATAATTATTCAATAATCTGAAATTAATCAAACACATAACTAAAAATACTATTACATAGCTAGATATAACATCATATGCGCTTATATAGATGGTTGGGAAAAAATTATTTAATATATATCCCTCCAATACTCAATATCTTACATATATATAAACTAAACCCTTCCCATGTTTTAGGATATTGTATCATTTTTTATTAATATTCTCTTGGAATTCCTATTAATCTAAACTGTTGATATTACTTTAAATAAATGTTATAGAATATCCAAAAAAACTCCAATGCATTTTCATCTCATTTTTTTTTTGAAATTCAAACTTCTCAAACAAACTCAAAACAATATTAGAATAAAGTCATACATTTTTATTATTTTAAATTTCTTTAGTATTTATAAAATTTATATGTATCCATATTATAAAAATACTAAATCGATTATAGTATAACCGAACCTCTTTGAGTATGAACTTCCACTACCATATACATATTCATCTTTTTTTCGAACTCAATCAATTCCTTGATGATTGTGATTTCATCATTTTCTAAATAATATTTCACTAATGTCATATCCATCATATTTTATTTAACACAACATCCTCCAAATATAAATTTACTTTAAATATAATTTTTTATTCATGACAATCACATGTAAATTATTTAGTATCCATAGTCATATACTTATCCACATTGACATAAATGATTCATTATAGAATCCATGTATAAAAAAAAAGAAAAATACTATATGAATTATATAGTTTCATATAATGTAGATAATAGAACTCCATTATAACTATAAAATTTTATCATCTTCTTAGATTCTTCAAATCATAAAAACACATTATACTTATGATATAAAAATCACCTGAAATCTTGATATTTACTGATCATTTATAGTTAAAAATAAATAAAAATATTAATAAAATATATTCATTTTGTTCATATTATATTCCATAAATTATTAAAATTAATTTTTTTGAATAATACATAGAATACTAAATCTTATCATAGGGATTATTTCAACCATCTTCCTCTAAGGTATTCCCCAATCTATTAAACTCAAAAATGTACTCATATTTTATAGGAAAAATCAATATTTTCCAAGTAATATTACATATATAACTTTCTCTTATAAAAATATATTGTTATCATTAGTTATTAAAAAAAGTGAAATACACCACCAATAGGTTAAACTGTTATCATGTTACCTAGGATATCAACCCTCATGGTTTTATAAATGTCTCACCGTAGTCTTAAAGCTATGTTAACTATGGCTGGTTGGGTATGTTTTTGATATTTTTGATAGATTTTATTATCCATGTGGGGATTTCACCTCATATATGAAATTTATGAAATGCATTGAATTTATTTAATTAGAATACTGAAATGTATGATCATTTTTAGATGAGTGAAATATAACATGCACTTTTACATAGATAAATAACAAGAGATATATTCACCCAATTTAGTTGGTCTATTTTTCAGAATAAAGTATATATAAGTTGTTATATAATTGAGTTACATGGTCAATTTATATTTTTTGAAATATATTTCTTTGATAAATTAATTATATTGACATACATATGATTTATAATGATATATTTAGTGGTGGACACGTTCATATGAAGATTTGAGCATTCTTAATAGAGGTAATACAATATTCATTTGTATATTATATAGAATTTATGTTTTTATAGAGTGTTATTTTTTTCTATGGTTATAAAATAATTTATTTTTTATGATTCTCAATAATAAAAATTTTTATAAGGTCACAGGGTATGCTACAAAATAAGGATCAATTTTATTGTGTAGTGTTTGTCTAAAATATAAAAGATATTGTATGATAATTATATCCAATGGAGTCTAGAAGGATTTAATATTATTCAATAAGAATGTTTTTTAAAATTATTAGAGGATTTAATGATTGTGTATGATTATTGAATATATATATACACATAATAAGTGAAAAAAACTACCATTTGGTGAAAATTACAAAGAAGTATTTTCTGTTGTGGGTTATTTTCTATTTCTAGACATTGGTGTTTATCATCATGAATGATAAGATATATATTTGATTAATTAATAACAGTGTTCATAGAGGAAATGAAGTTATCATATCATATTGATTTGATTCACAGAAATGCTAATCCCAATAATGTTTTAATTGCAAAGTTGTGCTCCAAACAACAATGGATCAATGCTGCCCACATTAACCATGTAGACTCTTATTAGTTCTTTACCAATACACTTTTATTCATGCACCAAGTATTTATCATGGTGTAATTTATGATGGAGTATGTTTTGTCACAATAATATATGTTTTGATCCTATGAGATTTTGAAATTTTTGAAAGGCCAATGAACCACAATAAACCCAAAATGATCTTTAGAGTTAAAATGATTTTTTCAAATATATGTAGGGTTGATCCATGTGTACAATGATTAAATTTAATGCGATAATAAAATTAAATTTTATCTAATTTATACATGTGGTTCATGTAGGTTTAAGGGTTATTGGATGTTTATTCAAAAATGGTACCCATTAAACAACGATGTGTTTTATTCACCCATCACTATAATTTTGAGGAGCTTTGTTGGGATCCATTTTTTATCAAACCAATTCAATTTATTAAATTATAAGAACAATTTTTTGACATATCAGTATTGATTCATCCATGAAAAATCATACCAATCAAATTTTATTCCCTGGTTACCCTTGATATCAATGTTTCTTTGTCACTAAGTAACTATATTTGAGTTCAAAAAAGAATTATTGGGTTTTAAAATATTTTCTAAGAATATATTTAATTATTTAATTATATTTGTAAATATATAAGGAATTCATGTTCTAACATATTTCATAGTTATATTAATGATTTTAATGTTATTTTTTAGGTCACTAAAACATGGAAGGATGAACCATAATCACCCCTTATGGTTTGTTCCTTTATTAAATCATATCTTATAAATTATGGTTCTTTATTACATATGACCTCAGTAAATATACCTAATTACATGAGTATAAAAATATAAAATAGATCTCATTTCATATTAATGGTCACAGATTAGAGGAGATTAGTTTATAGAATTATCAATCGATGTCTCACATGGCTGCTCAAGTTAGATTGACTCTATTGAGGTGGTTCCCAATCCTTTGGGGACTACCTTAGACCTAGTTTGCTTATAGCTCATGTGATAGGATAAAATAAGTATTATATTGGATATTTCAATGGGGGATTTTATTAGTTTATTTTTCTCCACTTCCTTTCTTGATTTTTTGGCTATCGCTATAACTATCTCACCAAAGGACCGACTTATTATCTCAAATCCTCCCACACAGGTGTACAGTTCGCATAAAAAAGATCTTTTAAGTTATACTAGACAAGATAAACCTATAATTATTTTTTATGTTTTATACAAACAACATTAAATTAATATGAAAATATACCCTATTGTTGATGACGATGTCACTATCGATTAAAAGAAATCATTACATTATAAAGATCAATCATCTCTATTAGGGGTCTTCTTAATAATATTATATATTAAAGCCAAGATTATGGTGGTGAGATGTCATAGGTAACATCAATATCTATTTTATGGAGTGGGATCTACGAAATCCTATTTCCACTATTTGACATTCTTTTATGAGACTAATGAGCTAGTTATAGAGGTTGAAAAAAAAATGAAACTCTTAAGCTATCTACATCAATTTTTTTCATCTAAATCAAAAGATACAGTGTGTAATATATTTTTAGGTTACCATGGGGAAAATGGATTGAATTTTGAAAACATTTAATCTTTGTTTTATATATCCATAGATAATGGTTTATGAAAAAATAAAAAATACTCCTCAAAAGATAAATATTTGAAATAATTGGTTTTCATCACATAATTAAAATATTGGTTCAATTTTTGAATCTGAAGAATACATTATGAATTGAAAACCATGAATTTATTTTCAATACCTATTATGGGAATTAGTTCTTTAATATGGAAATATAAAAATGATCATGGTTTAATTCAAGGTTATATTTTGATATGTATTTTTCTTTCCCCAATTTTCCATCTCATTTTTTCTACTTTCTCAATAATACAACAGGGTTTTCTTATCATTGTCCATAAATGATGTACTAAAATAATTTAGGAACAAAAAATAGGTTATTCCCTATATATATGGATCTTTAATATAAAATTTTTATTGTTTAATTTCTTCTATGACTGTTATAATGTAATTTAAAATTTATAACACATCCTGTTGTGATATGTTAATGATTATGTGAACAATGAATGATTTTAAAAATATATTAATAAATATGATGTTCCTTATAAATTTTACAAGGGATAAATCCAAAATAATCAAATTTTTATAATAATTTAAAAATTGAAACTTCATGTTTACTTCTTGATTTAATATAGAGTTCTAATTACATAAATACATGGTCCACATTTTGTTACAAGGGATTACTATAACACATCTCACATCCATCTTCCATTATATTCTTGTAATTATACTTAGATGTAGTTACAACATTACATTTCAATGGAAATGAGATCTTATAAATAATTTAGTTATTCTATTATGATAGAGGATACCTATATAGTATTTTTTGGTTTTTTGTTTCCATGGTTTTTTCATCAACCTCACTAATAGATTAGGAATGAAGATCAATAAAGAATTCAAAATGGATTAATTTCATTCATTTAATATTTTCTCCCTAATCCAATCTTATTAATGTGTATTATGTTTTCTGGTATGTTATTTTGGGAGAGGATCTTTCTTACAAAAACCCAGTATAACAACCACAATAAAATTTTCTAAAATATAAAATACAGGCATGTTTGAATTGAATATATGTAATATAAATTGAATTCCTCGCTATTTTATAGTCCTAATCCATTTATTTACATGAAATTGATTGATATATGAAATATATATCCAATATAATCCATCTTTCATAAGTATACATTGGTAATTTGAAACTATAAGAAATTAATAGATGTAGGATACTTCTCAATTACTATTTCCAACTAGAACCCAAATTTAAGGAGTGAGAAATATCCAACCGATATATCTACATGGGATGTTTCAAACTCCTACAAAATCACCATTATTACTGATTTATTTATTTTTTTCAACCTTGGGATGCTTGAAGGGGTTGAGTTAACATCCAAATATTTTACAAAAACACTAACAAATATAACTATTTTGAAAATTAATATTTAAATATATTTTCAATATTTAACTTTTAAATATACATATCATTCCATTATATTTAAATGACCACTAAATTTAGTAAATACTTTCACATGAAGCAGTTTTAGCAACCTGTCTTATACACAACATCAAAGTAAAATGAAAACTAAGACCCATTAATAAAATATAATTATCAAATATGATCTATATATTATATATGTTAAACTTTTTTTAATTAATACATGAATCCACCTTATACAAAAAACATATTAAATTAAAATAAAAATGTCATTTTATACATAAAAATGTAATTTTCAAATGAAATGTTTTCACAAATTAAGTGAGATAATATGAAAATTAATTTTTCTCACCCTTAGAAATTTAATTTGATAAAATTAATTTTATCATAAGGAAGAAATTATATAATAATTTCCATTTCATTTTTATTACTAAATTTAAGATGACTGTGATTAATATTAATTTCCAAGATAATGGAAAAACAATTATTTTCTAGTAATTATATTATTAACATGGTTTAATTTTTTATCTAAAAATTTGAATTAAAAAATTTTAAAAAGTGAATATAATATAATGTTTTTAACGATATAGAATTATATTAATACTCATTCAATAAATAATCAATACTAAATAATATTCTGAGTACCTAACAATGAAAAAAAACTTTTTCTACATTAAAAATTTTCTATATATATTATATGATTTAGATTGAGATAAAATTTTATATTACTTTGAAATTTAATTAGATAAAAGGGGAATAATGTTATGTTCAAAGCTCCACAATTTGTTAAGAGTGGTTATCAAATTTTTTAATCAAACAAAATTTAATATTTTTAAAAAAAGTTACAAAAGTAAAAACCATTATGGTAAAACGTAACAATTGTAAAGTCCGAAAATTTCCACATAATTTCATTAAATATATGGGAATTTTACGAGTCCTCAAAAATTAACTGCGCATAATTCTAAGCCATGGTGAGACTGTAATCATTTTTTGATATTTTGTTCAGGTATGTTCAGTAAACGTAAGAGCCGGTTTTTTCTAACATTTGAACCGGTGTTCGGAATTGAAATATGAGGGAATTGCTGAAGTCGTAGCACTGATATTACCTTAATAATACCTTCACCTTGATGGCTGTTGGTCGAGGGTGGAAGTTAGTTTTTGTGTTTTTCCTGGAAATAATAAAATTAAATAGGCTCATATTCTGCTGATGAGAAAGCATTTGTGTGGGAACCTAGTAGTTGACTGAGACTTGATCATTGCTGAATGATTGACTCAAAGTGACATGACTAGCACAGTGGGAAGCGCCTGTTTTTGGTGACACACCAAAGTGGAGGAGCGCCTGGTTGTGGTAGCAGACCTGTAGTACTCCACAGGAGGTGTACCTCTACATGCTATGAGGGGGAGAGCCTATTTGTGGCGGTAGAACATGGTGGGTAACGCCTATGTATGATGTCGCAGACCCACAGTACTCGACAGGATAAGTACCTTAGCAGTGCAAGGTTAGTGGAAAGTTCCTGGTTGTGGCGGCAGGCCCACTATACTCGATAGAGGAGGATTTCTCTAGCAGCCGAGGGTTCGAAATGTTACTGCCCCTATAATAAAATCATGGTTGAGCTGATTTAGTAAATTTTTGGTTTTCCTCATGATTGAGATGGATACTTGATAACTTAGGTATATATATTGGAATATACCTAAGTGGGTTTATCTATTGATTTCAAACTTTTTGGTTTATCCTTGTTCGATTTTGTGAGACCTTGAGGGTCTCGGGGTCCCTACTGAGTATCATTATACTCACCCATACATGCGATATGCCTACACCTTTATGTATTGGATGAAGATGGCAGGAATCACTGACTAAGGTTGAGAGTACCAGGATTGGACGGTACCTGGAGGTGGATCATACGACGAGTCAGTACATAGAGGAGATGGACAAATGTGGAGTGCTGAGGAGGCAATCTTTACCTACCCTTCAGGTAGGACCATTGGAGGACAACCCAATGACTATTTTTCTTTTCTTCATTTGTACTTTCAATTTCTTGTACTTTACATATGGGCATGTATTTCCTCCCCTTTTACTTTCATCACTCCTTTGTTATAAAGTTTTACTTAGTGTTTTTTATCCAGTTGTGTGCTCTGTTGTGTGAATTTGTAGGTTATAAAAGCAATGCCTTTACTATTTTAGGGAATTACGCCTTTGGTGCTAGTCACCAGCCCCTAGCCTATGGAAGGTGGGTTGGGGTTGTCATGGAACGGGCCCCGGGGGATGGGTCATGAAAAATTGGTATCATAGGAGTAGGTTCTGCCACAGAAAATTAGACCGTTATCTTTTCTGTGAGGAAATAGTGTTAAGGGTAATGAGTGTGATTTTTAGTTTAGAGATTCCAATGTTGGTGTGGTGGCCAACATACCGATACAACATGACATTGATTTCTGATTTCCAACTCAGTGCATGAAAACACTGATTGCATGTGTGTTTTCAAAAGTTTTCTTTATGTCATCTCTACTAGGTCAGCTCACCAGGTTTACATTTTTTTACCATGTTAAACCTGTTTCTTTTCAATATGCCTCCACGGGGACGACAAGAAAGAGTCCCGAGAGTTGTATGCCTGTATCGCCCACCGAGCAATGAGGCCTCGGTGTAGGGCCCTCTTCCAGTAGAGGCACAAGCAGTACTATTACCAGTTCGGCCACCGATGCCACCACACCCAGTAGAAAACGATGCATGCCACTTGAGCATGTTGCACGAGTTCCAGCTCCAGAGGCCACCCAGGTTCAAAGGAGAGACAGACCCATATGCAGTTGAGGATTGGCTAGAGGATGTTGTGAGAGATTTCTGATTGGTAGAGACACCTGTAGACATCATGGTGATTCTTGTTTCCATCCTTCTATAGGAAGTATTGGGAAGATGCTGGAGCTCGATGCTCCAGGTTCATGATGCGTTGATGCTTCTCTGGACTAGCTTCGAGAGCCTGTTTTGGGCATAGTATATTCCAGCGACTCTTCGTGTAGTGCACATACATGAGTTCCTTCATTTGTAGCAGGGCAGCATGACTATAGATCACTACTCCGTAAGTTTTACTGACCTCTCACGCTACTGCACTGATATTATGTGAGACCCATTCTTCTGGGCCCAGACCTTCGTGTAGCAACTCATAAGGGATATCAGGGTTTCGATGATTCCACTCAGCATCCTGACACAGGTGGGTGTGTTAGAGAGAGCCCTCTTGGAAGAGAGCTTCCTTGCTGAGATGTCACCAGCAGTGAGACCCACTACCAGTCATCATGTAGCGGATTATTCTATAGATAGTAGTAGACAATCGTCATAGAGGTCCAAGAGGACCAGAACTATGGGTGGAATACAATATGACTCCGGTTTAGTTGTGCGGCGAATAGAAGACAGATCCAGACATGCTAGGAGCGGGCTGTGCTACGCATGCAGCGGGTAGGGTCACATGGCTCGTGACTATCTGACTCGTCATACGGATGATCATCAGACGGTCGATGGATAGCCCAAGTAGAGATAGAGATTTGATCGAGGTGGTTTGCAGGGAACAAGAAGAGGTGGCAGAGGAGCTGGCCGTGCAGCTGGTGGTCGGTGACAATTCAAGGTCTTACAACCACTACCAACGGGAGGTCCACCCCGACTACATGGAGTAGTTGGACAGGGGAGAGCCCATCTCCAAGAAGCTGAGGCTTATGACCATGGTGCTCTATAGATGATTCAAGGTACAATATGTGTCTACTACACCTTTTCTTCAGTTCTTATAGACACATCTTCCCATCATTCATTCATTTCCACTACACTGATTCGAAGCTCGAAGATTCCGATGGAGCCGTTGGCTCGATCCTTACGGCTAGATACTTCTATGGGAGTAGATTCGAGGATTACTCATGGGTGCTGGTAGTGTGATCTTACTCTAGGTGGCGAGAGCTTCGACTGAGATCTCCTAGTAGCGGCATCGAAGCCTTACGACGTCATCTTGGGTATGGACTAGTTATCTACATTCTATGCTCTGATTGACTGTATTATGTGAAAAGTGCAGTGTTTCTGCATATATGGGACCAATTCTACCTTCACTGGCGAGAATGAGGTCTTTGCAGCATAGGCTAGACTTACCGAGAGTGCAGTCAATTACTCATCAATTGGCTAGCCTTACCCTCAGAGCTATTGATGGGGAGAGTTTGAGTTATCCAATATTGGGGGACCAATACATGAATGTTTTCCTTAATGATGTCTTAAGACTAACTCCTCATATACAGGTGAACGTTTTCATTGACTTGTACACCGAGATGGCACAAATATCTACTCCAGTGTATCAGATGGCTCCAGCGTAGTTTCGTGAGATGGGGGTACATCTAGAGGACCTGTAGGGGAAGGGATTCGTCCTTCCTAGTGTTTCAGCCTAGGAAGCCCTGATTCTATTCACCAAGAAGGTGGATGGGAGCTTGAGGCTTTGTGTTGACTATTGGAGCCTTATCCAGCTGACCGTGGAGAACAAGAACCCACTCCCGAGGACTGACAACCTATTTGGTCAACTGAAGGGAGCGTGATGGTTCTCGAAGATAGACCTCTGATCAGGCTGTCAGCAGCTCAGAGTGCGAGATGAGGATGTGTAGAAGATGAATTTTAGGTGTCAGTACGGGAACTATGAGTTATTGGTTATGCCATTCGGCATGAAAAATGCTCTAGCAGTGTTCATGGGACTCGTGAACAAGATCATTCAGCCATACCTAGATCGCATTGCCATAGTCTTTGTCGAAGACATTATAATCTACTCAACTATTGAGGAGGAGCATGCCTATAATTTTTTGGTAGTACTTGACATACACTGATAGCACCAGCATAATGGAATGCTCTCGAAGTTCCAGTTCTGGATCTGATAGGTTCACTATCTGGGACATGTCATCTCAGAGTTTGGAGTTGCAGTGGATCCAGTAATGATTTAGACAGTACTTACTTGGGATCCACATAGAAGTATAAAGGAGGTATGGAGTTTCCTAGGTTTGGCTGGTATTACAAGAGGTTTGTTCCAGATTTTTCCAGAGTTGAAGCACCACTATCAGCCTTGATGAAGAAGGGGAAACCCTTCATGTGGCCATAGAGATTCCAACAGAGATTTTAGGAGCTGAGGTAGAGGCTGAATAGTGCCTCCATATTGAGGATTCTAGAGGAGAGAGTAGGGTACATAGTCTACTACGACACATCAGGGAATAGACTCGGATGTGTCCTGATACAGGAGTGAGGAGTCATCGCATATGGTTCTCGGAATCTGGGACAACATGAGCAGAACTATGCTATCCATGACCTGGAGTTAGCAGCATTGGTCTTCACCATGAAGATGTTGCGGCACTATCTGATGGGTGAATGTTTTACCATGTACTCTGATCACAATAGTCTTAGGTATATCTTCTCTAAGAAGGACCTGAACATGAGACAATGACGTTGGATTGAGTTCTTCCAGGACTATGACTTTGAGATAGTCTATACTCCTGGGGAGGGGAACATTGTTGCAGATGCACTCAGTGGGAGAACTGGTATAAAACTGCTAGGTGAGGTGACAGAGCAGCAAGATGCATTGCAGATATCCTTTTTGGATAGAGTTGGAGGTGCTTTCCTTCAATCTCTTACAGTCATTACCCCACTTCTTCAATGAGTCAGGGAGGTGCAACGTGGGGATGATGACTGCGAGGCTCGACGTGCTCAGATATCCACAGGGAAAGCACCTGAGGGATTTTCTAAAGATGGGGAGCATGTCATCCTCTTCAGAGGATGTACCATGGTACCAGTGTCACTTCAGGAGGAAGTGTTGAAGGTGTTTCACATGTCCCCTCTAGCGGTACATCCAAGAGTGGAAAAGATGTACCAGGATCTCCGATGATAGCACTCGTAGCCGAAAATGATAAAAGCAGTCACAAAGTTTGCCTCTCAATGTCTAACTTGTCAGTAAGTGAAGGCGGAGTATTAGGTACCAGCATACTTGGTTCAGCCTTTAGAGGTCGCAGAGTGGATGTGGGATGGGATATCCATGGACTTCATGAAGGGTCTTCCATGTACATATAGAAGACACGACTCAATTCGGGTGATTTTTGCCCGACTCACCAAGTCAGCCCACTTCCTATCGATCAGATAGCAGGGTTCCATAGTGAGCTTGGGACTCTACTATGTGAAAGAGATTTTGAGGATACATAGAGTACCTTTTATGATTATCTTAGATCGTGATGTATGATTTACGTCACGAATATGAAGGGGTTGCAGGAGTCTTTCAGGATGTAGTTTCGTTTGAGAACTGCCTTCCACCCTCAAACGGATGGTCAGACTGAGTGTATCATTCAGACCCTCGAGGACATCCTGCATGCATGTGTTCTCGACTTCGGTCATAGTTGGGAAGATCACTTACCTTTTGTGGAGTTCTTATATAACAACAATTATCAGTCCACTATAGGGATGGAACCTTTTGAGGCGTTGTATGAGCGACCTTACAGATCACCTTTGTGTTGGACTGACACAGGGGAGTAAGCAGTCATGGGACCAGAGATGGTATGGGTTATCACGGAGAAGGTTCAAATCTTCCAGGATTGGATGAAGATTACACAGAGTAGGAAGAAGTCGTATGCCAACATGATATAGAGATCTCTTGAGTTTGAGGATGGTGACCACATCTTTATACGGGTCTCACCCAGACGAGGTCTACGATGATTTGGATAGGCGACTAGTTATCTCTGATATTCATAAAACATTTCCAGGTGCTCAGTTGAGTTGATGAGGTGGATTACCACATAGATCGTCCACCTCAATTGCACAGGGTTCAAGAAATCTTCCATGTATCCCAGCTGAGGAGATACATGAACGACCCTTCTCACATCATCGACCTTGGAATGATAGAAGTCGACGATGGGGATACTTTTATCGAGGTTCCAGTGGAGATTGAGGATCGACAGGAGAGGGTCTATCATGGATGGTCGATACCTCTAGTTCGCGTTCGCTGGAAGCATGAGAACCTCAAGAAGAGCACAAAAAAGTTGGTGGCTCAGATGTGTGCTCAGTACCCCCACTTGTTTACCTAGTTGAGTTGTAGATTACAGGGACATAGAGCCCTACGGTGGGGATAATGTAAAGACCCATAATTTCCATGTAATTTTTTTTTATTAAATGGAAATTTAACAAGTCTGGTAATTTTACAAGTCTGGGAATTTTACAAGTCTGCAAAAATTAACGGCGCGTGATTCCGAGGGCTAGTGTACCCGAAATAATTTTCAGATGTTTTGTTCGGCTACATTCAGTAAATGTACAAGTGAGTTTTTTTATAACTTTTGAACCGGTGCTCAGAATTGAAATCTCATGGAACTGTTGAACTCGCAGTGCTGATGTTCATTTAAGAAGAACTTCACCTCAACAACAGTTGGTCGAGGGTTGAAGTTAGTTTTTATGGTTTTTATTGAAATAATAAAATAAAATAATCTAATATTTTATTTTGTTATAACCACCCATGTATAAGTTTTAGGTGGGGATCACCACACCTTAACCTCCCATGAGAAGTTATGGTGGTGGGGGCCCACATGAACCTACCCTCCCATAAGATGTTATGGTGGGGGGACCACCTGGGTCTAAACCACCCAAATAATGGTGGGAGAGGAAAACCTCTAAACTCCCTCATAAATGAGGGAGAGCCTCTTGACCTCCTCCACCTTTATTGTGCCAACACATATAATTTATTATGAAAATTCCTCCCTATTAATTAATTGATCCAACACATAAATTAATCACTTAAACCATTTTGATGTTTGTTTCAAAACAAAAATAATAGATAACTTAATATATTATTTTGGCTTGGAATTTTCATTTTGGTGGGACTTTGGCGAGGAGAGAGCTTGGGAGAAATAAAGTTCTCCAATGAATAAATTCATCTCCCAATGAAGAATGATCTCCCAATGAAGAAAACTCCACCAACCAAGAATGACCTAAACCTATACTTTCTTCTTCAGAACCTCCTTCGACATATGATATCTTCATCTACAACGAATCAATGTCTGCCTTCTTGCGCCAACTTTGAAGAACAACGAACAAGGTGGGGGATTTGTGTGATAGATATTATTCCCTTGATACTTTCCTTCTAAAACAAAGAACTTGGACCAACATATTATCATGTTGATCTATGGATGTTTTACCTTGTGGGATGTGAATATATTGTTAACGAGGGATTATAGGAATTGATGTCTTTAAGACAACTTCCATGGTCGTTTTTTTGTTTATGTTGTTGATGAAATGATGGATACCACACTAACCGCGGATGGTTAGGGCCAAACTAACAAGGCCCGACCCCCCCCCCCCCCTCCGCCGTTATTCCTTATGATGTTCTTCAGCATGGCGATGAGGTGAGGCGACGATGAAAGAAAAGATCACGCTACCTATGGACTCTACGACCCGCACCGCCACCCACGGAATTCTGATCATCAGCTGAACTGCGCCCCCCATGCCATGGCCATGCTACCCCTAGCCAAATTGACCACACCCTTATGCCGCTCTGGGACAAACCATCTTCGTTTCTCTGGGCCGAGCCGCCTACGCAACACCTTCCGAGCCGCACCGCCCTCACGGCCCACTGGGCTGGGCACAGTGGGCCGAGCCGAACCCAAGGGGCTGGCCCAACCAATGTGCCGGGGCTGACCCAACGGGTCTGGCCGGGTCGACCCGAACTAAGTCGCCCCATCCTGGGTCGGGCCAGGTCGGACCGACCAGGTCTGAGCGGACTCAGGCCCACTACGACCCTTTACTTTCTTTTGGAAATATCTTTGGCACCGGGCGTCCATTTGAAGAACCGTCTATGGCACATGAAATATTGGAGCGAGACGGTCCCATTGAGTATACTCCACTGGAGTTTTCGATTGAGATGAGATATGGTCAGGTTGGATCGAGCACAATTTCAACTTGGCCCCCGGGACTAAAAGGCTAATAACTTATTGATCGAGCGTCAGATTGATGTGCCGTTAATTGCGTTGAGACCCCTATAACATGGGGGACCTTAGGGGTAATTCTTTTTGAGACATTGTTGAAGTTGGAGAATCGACAAGTTGCTTGTGGAGTGGATCTTCGGGAAACGACTGATCATTTGTGAGGGAACCTAGTAGCTGGCTAGACTTGATGACTACTGACTGATTGACTTGGAGTGACTCGACTAGCCCAGTGGGGAGCGCCTGGTTGTTGCAGCAGAACCACGAAGGAGGAGCTCCTGGTCGTGGCGGCAGACCCACGGTACTCGATAGGAGGAGTACCCCTGCAGGCTATTTGGGGGAGCACCTGTTTGTGGTGTCATACCCATAGTGGGGAGTGACTCTGTGTGATGTAGCAGACCAATGATACTCGACATGAGGATTACCTCAGCAGTCCAGGGTTATTGGGAAGTGCATGGTTGTGACGGCATGCCCACTGTACTCGATTGTGGAGGAGTTCTCCAGAAGCCTAGGGTTTTAAATGTTACTACCCCTAGTATAAAATCCGGGTTGATCTGAGTTATTAACTTTTGTGTTTTCCTCATGATTGAGATGGATACTAGATAACTTAGGTATATGTATAGGCATATACCTATGTGGGGTTATCTTTCGATTCCATACTTTGTTGTTTGTCCTTGTTGGATTTTTGTTACTATGAGGGTCTCGGGGTCCCTGTTGAGTATCCTTATACTCACCCATGCATAGGTTATGCCCGCACATTATTGAGTTTGATGTAGATGATAGGCAGTGCTGACTGAGGCTGAGAGTACCAGGACTGGATTCTACCCAGAGGTGCACCATACGACGAGTCGGTACACAGAGGAGACGGATGGACATGGAGTGTTGAGGAGGAAATCTGCATCTACCCTTCAGGTAGGACCATTGAAGGACGACCCATCAAATATTTTTCTTTTCTTCATTCGTACTTTCAGTTTCTTGTACTTTATAGATGGATTTGTATTTCTGGCCCCTTTTACTTTCAGAACTCCTTTTTTATATAGTTTAAATTTGGGTTTTGTATCCAACTATGTGCTCCATTGTATGCATTTATAGTTTCAAGGGAAATTCCTTCCATGTTTTGGGGAATTACATCTTTAGTGCTAGTTTCCATCCCCTGGCCTAGGGATGGCGGGCATGGGGTAGTCATGGAACGGGCCCCGGGGGACGGGTTGTGAAAAAAATCAAGTGAAAAAAGTCTTGAAACATACTTATGACACATGTAAAAATAAGTTTTATAGGCTTAATGAACCTTAAATCTCACCTGAATTTATTATATACAACCGTTGCAGACATTGAACCTCAAATAGTTTCATTATATTGTTGAAAAGGAATTGGAATTCGTAATAGTTTTTTTGTCCACTTATAAATGGGGAACACTTCTAGAACTTCAAGAAACAATTATTCAATCTAATTTATTCATGTAAATTTTCCATTTTACTAACCCTATATCCTTATCCAACTTTATTGGGCCTTTTTCGATAATATTTTTCAAACACCTTGATAATTAAGGTGGTTTCCAAGAGAATATTAATTTCTTATATGTAGGTGTCTCACTTATTTCTATTTTGTATTCTTTATTTTATTCATTTAACACTAAAAAAATAATTATTAATATAATTAATTTTGTATTATTAGAATTATGAGATTTTATTATTTTAATTTAAAACCCATTATTTATTCCTCTATATCTACTTAAAAAAATAAAATGACATTAATCATGCATAAATTCATACTTTCACATCTATGAAATAACATATTTATTTTTCATCAAGAATTGAATTCTATATATAACCTCTTTAAACCTAATTTGAAACCTTAAACATCTAAATAATATCATTATTAATATGATATAATGATATTATGTCAAAATAGATAATTTCAAAACAATACTCACCCATCAAATTAAAACATGTTCATGTTTTGATTGATTTAACAAACTACATGAAAGATGGATGAACACCATATCATATATGACTATAGAAAATTAAAAATGGATGTTATCAGATATTAATTAATAAATAGTGTTTTTATATGGTTTTAAAATGTTCATATTATTATTTAACCCATTATTAATAGATCGACCTTTATTTTCTACGAATTTCAGATACACTATTTTCATTGATTTTGTTTTAACATAACATAAATACAACTCTCTTACATTGAGATATAAAATTTAAAAATAAATATAAAAGATATATTATAATACCTAAAATGAATTGGTAAAATATAAAAATGTTAAAAAGGTTTTGTGAAAAAACTGTTTCTTCACTTATATTTTTCATCCATGGGTTTTCTCTCATGAATTGATTTTTAAATCACCATATATATATTTTATTGTGATATAATTAATATTGGGGAAATAAATTTTTAATATATTATTATTTCACAAGTTCATGTTATGTGATGTATTTAAAAATTCCAAGATACCCATTATATTTTCCATTGTATCTTTATGATATGATTATGTTTGATTTTAAGTGGCACACATATGAAAGGATGATATTGGGTGGGGTCCTATATCATCCTCAAATGCATTGGTTTAAGTATATATCTAATGAGATAGTGAGACATGATCATAATGAGTTTTTTTTCAAATAAGAGTGGCCATAATGAGTTTACTCACATTTTTTGGAATGGTCAAAATGAGAGTGTTTACAAAGGAATGGTGATAACGAGTTTACTAAAAAAGGGTTTCTATGATTACGTGTTTTCCACATTTTCATGCTTTTAATAAATTTAAGCCAATTTTATGAGATTCTTTTAATTTTTTAATATTTCATATTTTCTTATCATTCCATATTTATAAAATATTTTCGACCATTGAGTTATTCTCAAATAATTTATGAATATTAAAATGTATTTCATGTCGTTTCTTAATTTTTATGCTTCTTAAATGATAATTTTGATGATTTTATATTGATATACATTAATCATAAATAATTATATATAGTCTAATTATATTTTAATAAGATATTAAACCACTCTTCATGTTCTCCTTGATGTTTATGATATGATACTATATGATATTTGTTTCCTTGCTGAGCATCCGAGATCACCCTATTATTATATTTCAATTCACTATGTTTTGAACAACAATGATTCATGTAAAAAATGTGATAATGGAGAAATATTAATAAGTTTTGTAAAATAATATTTTTTATATCTAATATATAATACAACATCCCTTTCGGTGCTTAGGTTTTGAAACTATTTGTGATATGTATTATATAAATCATGAAATTAATATACTATTTAGGTCATGGTTAGCTTGGGTCACATTAGTTGGTTATATGGAAGGTTTTAGTTATTTCTATTGATTTGATTATTTATTAAATTTGAAATTAGGATGAGATATCATTAGTGAAATTACATTGGATAAGTATATGGGATAAGTTTATTTATAGGCCATCATTGTGATGTTTTAGTATTGTAGAGAAAGTATGGTTATCCTTAAAATTATATCCATGTGTGGATACTAGATAGTTGATACAGTTGTATCACATATTCACATAATGGTAAGCACACTAAAAATGGGTGGCTGTTTATTATGGAAATCTTCAATCTTGTGCACGATTATTGGGCTTTTGTGTAACCTTTTGGATAAAAAATATAAAGGGAATTTCATTGATTATTTCAAATTTTCTTTATAATCCTTTATGTTGGATTTGAATATGTAAATAGTTTTGTTAGAAAACAAACCACAGATAACTGATAATAAAACCTAAAGACTTATAGGTCATCATATGAATGTAATTTTTAAAATCCCCCCTCCAAGTTTATAGTTTCCTTATATAAAAATTAATAAATTCAGGTATAATCATTCCTAATTTTAATTTAGTAAATGTAAAAATAGAAACTCAAAATAATCAATTTAAATATTATTGTGATGAAACATGTTGATTTTTTCCATATAGAAACTTAATTAGATTACGGTTGGAAAAAAATATCATCAAAATTATCACCGAATAATATTAATTAGTGAGCTGATATAAAAATTGGGTAGATCGATTGAATTCACCATGTTAGGAACTACATGAAATTGACTAATTCATGTGGATAAATACACAATATTTTAGTGGTTCTTCTAATTCAATATTTCTAGATAACTATTTCAATGTGATAGAAAAGGTATTTTCCATTATCCATTTCTTAGACCATGATAAGTTAACTTAAGCCATATACCATTTAGAATATTTTATTGACCCGTGGTGGGATGTCACTATGAATTCCATAGAAAATTTTGAAGTAGGATATGGGGAATGGTATGAGTTAATGAAGACATTTTTTTCTAAGTATCTTATTTAGACTATTTCAATGAATAACGAGAAGGAATTTGTAACACCCTGAAATTTTGGGTGATAATTTGTTTGAATTAATATAATCTTTTTCAATATATTTCATCCCACACAATACTGAATATACTTTTCTTATATGAAAGATTTATGTATTTCTTGCAATATATAAAAAAAGGTTGATATTGTTCTAAATAAAAAACATAGATTAGCTTTTTGTATACAAAACACTATTCTTGGACAATGTTACATAATGTTAAGTCATTTTGATAGCTTTCGCTACACACAAAATTGAGTTTTAACAAATAAGAGTATATTATTAAAATAAAATTATTTAATATAATAAGATATAAACTAGCTATTAAATTAGAAGTCAATAATATTATTAAATAACTTATGAAAATATAAGGTTTATAGTTTTAAATCAATGGTTATAAATTAATTAGAATCCAAAATATATTCTAATTGATTATAAAGAAAATAATGTCATTTTCCCAAAGACATTATTTAAACATAAATAAAATATTTTCAATTAGTTAACAATATAATGAAATATATGTGTTACATATTAATATTTTGGATATTAATCCAATATATTTTATAATCACAAGATAAGAACAAAACAAATTTTATTCATAAAAACCTATATTTTTCAAAAGAGAAATTTTACCTCCTTCTAACATAGAACCATTTTAAAATTAAAATTTGGAGACTTTTATATAATCTATTGGATAAAATAAACTTATTATTTTAATTAAAAATATGAAAAATTTACCTTGGTTTAATTTTTTGTATTTGTATCATAAGTATCTAGTTATAATGTCTAGTAAAATTTAAAAAAAAATTAATTGAAAACAAATTTTTTGATTGAAATACTTTATAGTGATAGATTATAATAGGAAAGCTCATTTAGAGGAAGTCCTATGACCATTTGTTAAAATAAAGGAAAATTACAACAATAAAGTAAAACACTCCTGAAAAAACAACTATAGATCAGAAAAAATCATACCTATCACCAGATCCATGATAAATTGCTTCCTCCGAAGAAGTTTATTCCCACTATGAGCATTCATAGTGCTTCAAAATCTTGGCATACGTCTTTCTCAGATTCAACTTCTCCAAAGAAATAAAATCCATAGAATATTTCATTCTCTTTTTAAAACTAGAACAGCCCCAGAACAAGTATCCCTCTTTGAGGATAATCTAGTAGACATTGGATTCAGCAGGCAAGAGTAATCTTTCCTCAGTATTCTCTTGCGTGGAGCAGTCAAACCGCTGTCACTTACAGGAACCTTATTTTTTCCATGTTTTACAATATCACTTTAAGACTATTTGGAGACAGAATCAGGATTTTATTTGTCACTTTCAGTGAAATTTCCCCATTTTTCAATTATGTTCACATTATCGGTCATTTGGAAGCTATCAGTTCCTTTAATCAAATTACCCTCTAGCATAGGTAGACATCCTCGTCCTGGCTATGTTTTCTTGTTAGTGTCAATTAGAGAGAGAAATTGAACTGGCACATCATTGGAAAGACCATCACATGGATTCTTCCCCATTACATTCTCAATCACTACATTCTTAGAACATGAGTCCAGATGAAAATTATTAGGGTCGATCCCTTGCGGGACTTCCTCCATAGGGGAACCATTTTCAATATCCAATCCCTCGAACTGGTTACAAGTAGGAACATTAAAAATATCCAATTGGCCAATTCCAATATCATTCACCAAAGGCCTCTTCCAGCTCCCAAGATCTGAATTAAGATGATCATCGACTTGCTTCACCAAGGGATTCAAAGTAGGTCTCACTTCTTTCACCATAGCTGCATGCCTAGGAGCCACTGCATGAAAATTCTACATAACCTCACACTCCGCTGTTAGATGAGTCTGCTCTTCCACCACTGCACAACCCAAGGGAGATGCCTCCTCTCTCACCCCCTACTCAAAAATTTCATGTCCATCCTTTGTCGTGGCATCTGGATGAAATTCAATAGATTGATTAATTTGAGAGACCACAGGCTAGACCTCCACTCGTGACTGCTCCAGCTAATTAACAAAAGAGCAACCAGTGCAGCCCCATTTTCCCTCCTGTTAACTACCAATCACATTTCGTCTTCGACATAATGACTCCAAATGACCAAAACGACGACAATTAACACAAAATGGCATCCAAGACTCAAATATGACTTCTTTATTCCACCGGAATTCATTTCCACCCGTGATCCATACCCAATTCAGGGGTGGCCTCGCAACATCAACCTCAACACATATTCTTGGGCAAATGGGATGACACCGGACCTCTGTTCATTAAACAAAATAGAGATATCTTCCAATAATATTTTCAATAACAATAAAAATAGAAGGATTTTGGAAGGATAGAGGAAAACCTGGAAGACTAACCCATGTTGTGATTGTAGATGGGTCACGTCACATGTTAATGTCAAAACACCATCAAAACAGAAAGAAGAAGGCCCCGTTGAATCTTTGGGGGGCCCTGGACCAGGTGGAAACTAGATCCTCCTCCAATCCAAATCATATTATAATGTGATGCCCATCAAGCAGGACAACCACCACATGCTCCTGTAGCTCCCAGGAACCAAAGATGAAATGGTCGAATTCATCAACCAAGGGTCGATGCAGACGGAACATATAAACTAGTGTGAGTTTGCATAGATCCATGGCAC
Source organism: Viscum album (assembly GCA_963277665.1). Lineage (NCBI taxonomy): Eukaryota > Viridiplantae > Streptophyta > Magnoliopsida > Santalales > Viscaceae > Viscum > Viscum album. The sequence continues at coordinate 263,845,625 of OY728148.1, read as the reverse complement.
AAGTGAGCTCCTCTGGAGAGAGTGGGAGCTCAATCGCATGCTGAAATAGATCAGGGACATTCAAGGATAAAGAAACCTTGGAGAAGAGAGGAAGATATCCAGGCTTTGAGAACGACGAGAAGGAGCTCCCCTTGTTGTGCATATGAGATCACGACCCCCCCCCCCTCTGATTGGGAGGGGGCACCGAAACCTAGCGAAATTAGGGTTACACCATCATCACAAGTGAGAGAGAGGCCTAAGAGGACCTGTAAAGAAAATGTTCTCTAGTGATAAATTATATATTTATTGATTTTAATGTACAATTAGATCACTGTTTTATCATTTAATATAATATATTTCATTGACATTAATTTTACCTTGAATTTAGACATACAAATATTTCATTCTTTTGCATGTTTAATCTTAATAACCCATTTTCTCACACATTCAATGTGATTAATTTGAAATTAATTACTGAAAACACTATGCTTTGATTTTTTAAAAATGTGTTATAAATTTGGAATCATAGGCCCCAAATTATGTAAATATGTTACCTTTATTTTTTGGCATTATGAATAGACAATATATTAATATTTTCTTAACATGCTAAATGGTAAATCAAGGAATTAACATTGAGTAATAATATTATAAATAATAGAAAATTATCATAAAAATCTGATAATTAAATTGGAAAAGTTGGATTAGAATAAAATCATCCTTCTTTCGAGATTATAAACCTTTTTAATCACCTTTTGTGGGAGTATTATTTTTATTTTCTTTTTTAAAATAAGTGAATCAAATTTAATATTCATATTTTAATAACTATAACTTTTATAATCTAGGGAAATATAAAAGATAAAATCTGTTAAGAATAGTCATTTAAAATATAATTTTTTGTATTTATCATGTTAATATATTTTTAATTTTTTTGAAATAAATAAATACATTAAAGGATTCTGCAATGATGATGGAGTACGAGTTTCATGAATATAAATACTAAATAAATGATATTGAAAATATGAAAAAAATATAAATTGATATAATTAATTTCATCCAAAAATTTTATAAATGAATTTATGTTTTATACGATGGTTAAATATAGTCGATTCGAAGATATCACTTTATGATGATATTTTAAATAAGAAAAATGACAAATAGTTTCAAAATTTACACAATGGATATTTAATGAAAGTAATATTTTATTAACTTATTAAAAATAATAAAAATATTTAATAAGTATTTGGGGATGATATGTGGTTGAAAGTATAATAAATTTTCAAATAATTTTCCCATTAAAACATTATATGTAAAAATTTCACTCCTTAAACATGAAACAACATTATTTTCATAATTAAAAATTAAAATAGGTTATCTAAGGGTTAATAAAAAAATGTATAGTATAAAGATACATCAAAAGATATATAAAATTTATTCGATGATGATATTACAACATCATCTAATCTTATCTATGAATACATTTCATTTTGGAGGAATTTATATTGAGATTAAATTTGTTATAAATTAATATATTCTTGAAATTACGAAAGAAATCGTCACCTATGTTATACATGGGGACCTCTTTCCTCACTTAATAAAACAACAGTGAGCCTTATATCTCAAACAAACCCTACAAATTTATGTGATAAAATACCCTATCCACATTCAAGAGGTTATTCTTTTCTAAAAAAACCAACCATGGTGTCCTTAAGAGGAGATCCAAAGGAGGTTCTCTAAGGAAGAGGTTATCATTTTTACTAATTATCTCAAGAATATTTCTTCTTATACATAATATTCACACATTATATCTATTATAATGTAATAAATTTAATATCAAAAATATTCTTAGAGGTTATAATGATTATTTAAACAAATATATTCAACCTTTTATCGATCCTACGAAAAATGAAATTACCACGCGTGTGTACGTATGACCATCCATCTCCATGCTGTGGTGTTAGCTATTTATAATCAACACTTTAAATGGAAGGGTATAATGATAGAAAAAATGGATATAAATGGAAATTATAAATAAAAAATATTATGTTAAAATATACACACCATTGAATTCCATATCATTTCACTAATAAGGGAATGATATTGTCGCTTGTGCATACGTATGATTACCATCCCCAAAAGTGATGTGTTTTATTATATAGTATTACCATAAAATAATGATTAAAAAAATTCAAATAATGAATATAAATGATATATATTACCTTAATAAAATGATTTATATGAAAAAACGTTCTCTTATACACATGAATCGAGACTTATATGACAAAACATATATACAAAAATTAAACAATTAACACACAAAAGAAGAGTAATAATTAGATTTTATTAACAAAATGTGCTGAAATGATAATATATGATATCATAGATATAAATATGGTTATGTAAAAAGCTAATAAAATTATTTAAACCATTATACTGTAGGTATGGATACGTATCAAGGAAATCAGACCTAAGGTACGAGAATAACATCTCACTTTTCATTTCTGTGAACCACATGCCATATTCCCACTTGATTATTTCATGTCTTGTATATTCTAACCCATGACATGTTATATCATTAATTTAACTAAATTAATTATATGAAAAAAATTCAATTTATGTTATTATTTTATGGGATTTATAGTTCAAAAATTACCAAATCGGTATGGTAATTGGTTTCAATTTTCCTTCATTTTGTTATGTTATGCACCTATATTCTTTTACAGTGTGTATATATTATCATTTTAAATATTTTATAATGAATATTATTTTTTTAACCATGTTATATGTTCCATTTATATTTACTCTCTCTTTGTTTGAAAAAATTTGTTCATTCAAAATAATATTCTCTAAAACAGTTTTATAAGTGTTAAAAATTCACTTTAATGATCTTTCAAGGAAAAATGATTTCAAAGATGTTTAAAATGGTTCAAAAATATTAATATATATTCTTTAAAGTATAATTTAAATTTAAATGGTTTGATAAAAGTTTTATGACTTAAAAAACATTTATCATAATGGAAATGTTAATTTCCTTAAGAATTATTTGAAGTAATATTTCAGAACTTTTTTCCTTGTAAGACAACATTATTTGATATCACATATTTATTATTGGGAATATAATCCAATGATATCATTATTTTTTTTTTATAAATGGGTTATATTTATGAAGGACTTATACTTATGTTTTTTTTCTTTTCCATTCATAATATTATGATGGAATGTTTATGAAACCCATTTATTTATATGGGTTCTGATATGATTTATGATCTTGTGGAACACATATATATAGTTTTCATTATGTGACTTGTGGGACCTATATCACAGTCCTATGTATTCGGTAAATGTTTTCATATCATGAGATAAACATGAATGGAATGTGAGTAATCTTTGTTCAGTAAATTATGGAACATGAGTAATCCATCATGCACAGATTGACTACTATCGGAGATGAGTATCCTTTACCTCACATAATAAGAATAATTTTGTTATGAATGATGAATTAGAGTTAGAAAATGATAGAGTTATCTTATATTTTAGTAATATTAGGTACAATATTGTGTATGTGGTATGTTTTCCTCTTCATATGGAAGTATATTTAACTCCCACTTATTTTCATCAAGTTATTTATCAATAGAATGTTGTTTCATCTATCACTTTTTAGGATCACCGCTTGATTGGGTGATTATATTGAAAAATTAACTCAGGACATGGATGTATCCTATATTGTCACCTATTTATCATATGGAATTGATTGAGTTTAAGTAACTCAAATTTAAACATAATGACTTCAAAAATAAGGGTTATATCAAACCAAGCACGTCTCTCTAGTGTTTCCTGTGTTTATTCACAAAAATCATCGATAATACTCTTCATCTATGTATGGATTTTTATGAGGTAGGACTAGGTTAGAGTTAAGATTATGTATCCTTTTTCATGGATTAATGATTAGTTCAATCAGTTGGGAGGGTTCAATGGTTTTTAAATATCGATCTACATTTAGGCTATGATTCGCATCAGTTCGAAAAGGAATACACACTAAAAATGAAATTTTAGAATATGTATGGGCTCTATGAGTTCTTGGTGATGTATTTCAGATTAAAATATGATATATTAGTGTTGATGAATCTCATTAACTATATTTTACCAAATTTCTTATCTCTTTTATCATGGTTTTTGCAAATGATATCCTCATCTATTCATTGTCCTTATAAAAAAATGCTCATAATCTCAAGATAATAATGAGTAAAATTGAATGAAAATTTATTTATTCTAAGATTTAAAAGTGTTAGTTTTTTATTTTGAAGGGTCATTTCCTAGTTCCTACAATTTTTAAGGATAAAATCAGTTTTGACCTAGAGAAGTTAGAGGAAGTGATGTCTTGGATTTTCCCTTATAATATATTCGTGATCAGGAGATTCATTGTATAGTTGCGTATTACTAGAATTTTATCCAATAATTATCATTTTTGGAATCACACTTGATAACTCTGAGTAAGAAATGGGTAATGTTTGAGCTTCAAATCATTGTGATGAAGCTTAATCTATAGGTAATGCGGAGGTTGATGACATTTACAATTATGATTCTTCTAGAACTTTGGATAATATATGTGGTTTACTATGATTATATAGGTTTTTTTTGAGTTGTGATGATAAAGAGGGACTATGAATTATATTATGGTTCACATCTGCTATATCCCCACGAGAAGAACTACCGAACACATGAATTGGAGTTTGAAGGTGTGGTATATGATATGAATTGATGGTGATATTACCTCTTCAACAATAGTTTTTTTTGAATGGACCATAGTATAATATGAGATATCTTCAAAAAATGAGACCTAAATTTGAGATAGAGATTCTTTGTTGATTATCAATAGATGTTTGAATTCGATATAGATTTTTATCCTGGTAAATTTAATGATTTTTCAAATGCTCTTAACATGAATATGATGGATACCCAAGATTTTGGAGGGGGTTATTCATAGTAAGAGTGGATTATTATTTTTTATAAGCAAATTAGAGGACATATGTGATTTATGAGTGATGTTTAATGAAATGTGACTAATTGGATATCACGTATTCGTTAATTGATAGGGTGAAATACATTCAATATATAGATCTCGTGTGTATGGTAATGGAGGAATGGATTGTAGGAGAATATGCAGTACCATGATGGTCCTTAAAATATGACGACATGATTTTTTCCATGAGAGTGTTTTAGTTCATACTATCATCAAGGATGATCTTTTGAGATACACACATTCCTCATGGTGGAATGGGCTTCCTGCATTTATGAAGATACATCCTGAAAATCGATGGATGTTTTGGTGGCCAATGATGAATAAGGATATCACTATTTGTGTTTCATGGTGTCTAACCTATGAAAAAAATGATGTTTTAGAAACAATGAAACATTGGTTTACTCTATCAAATTTCAATTACCATGTGGAAATTGGAGGATTTCATGATGGATTTAATGAAAGGTGTACTGAGGACCTCATGAAATCATAAATCTTTTAGGCTGAAAGTCAATTAGTTGATGAAATTATTACAGTTATTGCTGATCCAAGAGATATTTTAGGTGGATGAGTCGAGAATGAAATATATAAATGTGATTGTATATCTTTATGGGGTTGCATTGTGAATAATATCTGATATAGATTCAGGTTTTACATCCCCAATTTGGAAAGTCTTATAGACAAATTTGGAAACCTAGGTGATATGGATCATGACATATCACTAATTGATGAATGGAATTTATAAAAGAATGAACTAGATTCTTGATCATATGTTTCGAGATATGGTCCTATAATTTGGGGGATCATTGAATGACCATATATCTTTAGTGAGTTTCCACAGTAATAATAGTTATCAGATATCTATCTAGATGAAACCCTATGAGTCTTTCTATGGTTTACCTTTTAGATTATCTTTATTCGAGTCTTAGGCAGGTGATGTAGTCATTGTGGGATCGATTTTGGTGCGGTATGCTTCAGATAATGTTTAGATGATATAGAAGTGGTTGTACACCTCTTAGAAAATATAGAGATCATATAAAAACCATACCATGAGGGAATTGTATCTTTCTTCAGAATATTGAGTTTCCTTGAGGGTTCCTCCTTAGTTGGCCATAGACATCCTTAGAAGAAAAGAATGATGGTTCCATGGATCTTTAGACCATTTGATATCACTGAGAATATAGGGATAAATGATTACCATTTGGATCTTCCTCAACATTAATTAACTAGGTATGATGGTTTCTACATATCCCATATTTTTATTTACATTCCAGATCCTATAGATATTAAACATTATAAAGATGGTGAGTTGGAACTATATGAATCAATCATGGAGAGACTGGTTCAGATCGAAGAATAGAGAGAGAATGTTTTATCAGGAAACACAGTTCTGCTTAGGTAGATCTTGAATAAGAAAAAAAAGGTATTGGAAGAGGGTTAGGAGAGGGATTTTTACATCCAGGCAAAATGACACGTGTTTCTTGATGTTGACTCTAGAGATACTTATCACGACTGAGAAATACTTAGAAATGGAGAATTATGACACCCTTATTTTTTCTAGTCACATAAATATAATAACTAATATACCAGAAGTTATGTTTTTGAACCATATTAATGTTTATACATGAGTTTAGTATGTGTAAGAAAGGTTGGATGCTAGAAATAGGGTTTTTGTGTTCTTGGTTCAAAACATCCAACACCACAACCTGGTTAATGTTGTTTTGTATCATGTGTGTTTATCCATATAATGGTCAATGAAAAATATATAGGGAAAGCCATGGGTGTGGGAATATTTATCCCAAAATGATTTTCACATGGGAAAAATTCCCTAAAAGGGGATGTTTTAGGATTTTGCATTCATGAACACCATTGACAAGTCCAGTCTATGTTGGAGGTAATGTAGACGGACATTAATACAATGAAATGGCCAAAATGACTGAATTTATTCTCATATCTTGACCAAAGAAATGGGGAAATTCATGTGGACTAAATATGAAATTTTAAATAATTTTACTATTATTTTTCTACACCTATTAATGGAATCTTCCACCATTGAATTGTTGATTCCTTCAATCTATAGAATTTTTTGATACTCCTTGGACTAACTTGGGGAATCCTCTTTATTTTTATGTTGCTTCCTGTTAGGTTTAACTTCTCCACGATATACCCGAACTAACTTATTTGAGTAATTTCTACATGAAATAATTTTTATTTTTCTCCTTGATTTAGACCCACAAAGTCCCCATCTCTCTTCATTTTTCAATATCCATGAGTGGAAAACTTTATAATTTCATCAATATGTCATGAATATTTAGATTTAGGGTAATTAATATTAGTTGCGTGTTTATTCTATACATAGTTTTATTCATTAATGATCCTAATTCGAGAACTCATGTTATGTTGTATTGGAATTGATACTCTTTATTACCCAAATTAAAGATTTCTAGTTTCTATTAACATATATATTACATGATGATTCCATTTATGAACCATTGTGTTCATCATAAAAACTGATGGTTGGAAGATTCTTAGTATATATTCCATTTTATATTATACTTTTATGATTTTAGGGTTTATTCATGATATCTGTTATTGATGTATGTTGCTTGTGGGATCCTAGGTGGCCCTTAAGACTCATCCTTGATACATGTTCTTATGAATTATGTGTATCCTCTTGAGAATTGTTCTTAATATTATGTATTATTATTTACTATGATATATTTTACTTACAATGTTTCACAGAATTTAGAACCTTTCTTTAGGTATGGTGTAGAACATTTCTCTAAGTATTGGTTAAGACAACCCTGGGGGGTGTTAAATGATTGGACAAAGGATAAAGAATATGGCTCTTTTTTAGTATGATTTGGATCACATGAACATCTATTGATAGGGGAGTTTACCATGTAGGGGATACTGTATCCTTCAGCTACAAATGCATATAGAAGATATCCCTGAAGGGGTGGTATGATTTTATAATTATGTAAAATATTTATGGTGATAACGTCCATAATCCATGGTTTATGACCACCATTAGAATATGTCTTCTGGTGTTCATATCAATGACCCCAATCAAGGCGAGGTATATGTAGTTTACTTAAAGGAAAACATTTGGTATGGTAATGACATGACTATGGTAATGATCATTATACGTACATGTGTAGTGTCTTGTGACATTTAGTGATAGACATTGACATCCTTTTTAGCATCATGTTTAACCAAGGGTAGACGAGGTTTACGGTATCATGGTTAGTACATTATTAATCAAAACATGTGTGGTTTTATGTTTACTTGATAATTTTATTTGTTAAATGTGATACATTATTATATATTATTTTTCACATATGATAATGCAACATTTTTGGTGTTTTACTAGGTTCATAACAAAAAATTCCTTGAAATCTTTATGTGTATGCATACTTTAGGATCAGTGTCTTAAGGAATGGAAAATTTCCAAAATAGAGAGCTCGAAGATGGAGAGTGGTATTCATAGGTGGCATAATTATGGAATATAGAGGGATGCAACATTTTTTTTACATTCACATCTCTATTTCACTTTTTTTGAGCTTCCCATTTGATATTCATTAATTTTAAATTTGTATGAATGAGGTCATATTCCATGACTTTAGGGGTCGTTAATTATTGTTATTAGATGACTTGAAGATATTTTCATGTCATTTTATAGAACATTTTTTATTATTTATTTTGTGTTATTAATTATTAATTTCTTTAATGATACTGATGGTATAATCTCCCCATTTATAGAATTCAAACCCTCTCTTCTCAAGGGAAACATCCTACATATGTGGAGGTGTGCATGGGACTTTGTGGAACACCATATTAGATTTAGTTATTATGGATGGGGTGTTACACTATCTCATATCACTCCATATACAAATATCCCTAGTACATGATGTGTTTCATGTATTTATTTTGAGGAAGTATATACTAGATCATTAACATGAACACAACAATAAATATTTAAAATAGGAGTATGATCTTTCACATGAAGAAAAAACTATCACTCTCTTGGATCAAAGAAATAACGATATAGGGAGCCAGTTCACCCGTCTAGTAAAAGTTATATAGTGGAATAAAAAGTTTGAAGATTCTACATGGGAACTTGGGGATTTTATGGGAGAAAATTACCCTCAATTGATATCCCCAATATCATAAAAATGTGGGGTTGAGATTCTTTTTAAGGATGGTATAATGTAACAACCCATGTTTTCAGAAAATAATTTCCCTTAAATCATGTAAAGTAGCTTGTCTTATACACAACACTGAACTAAAATATATATCCAAATAAAATAATTATAAAATTAGTGAAAATTAATTATATATTTTATTCATTATTTTTTATAAATAGAAGAAACCACCCAATGAAATCTATATGAATAGGTATAATTAAATAAATCCTATTTTAAACATGATAAATACAATTTTCTAAAAACCCGTTTTTATTCATTATGTGTGCTAATATAAAAATTTATTTTTTTCTCAAAAGAAATTTAATTGGTAAAATGAATGTTTTTTGTCCAAATAATAAAAAAAAGGAAAATTTTATTTTTAGGTGAAAAATAGTATTATAAGGAATTAAATTAGTTATCTTGATAATAGTAAAATAATTATTTTTAAAGAATTATTTTATTGATAGTGTAACATATTTTCTCTTACCGAATGAATTGATATATTCCAAATAATGAATATAATATATTTCCTAAACATAAATAGAAATAAAATAACACTCATTAAACTATATGTCAATACTAAATAAGATTAAGATCACTTAACAGTGAAAATAATGTTATTCTAGAAAATTGTTTGTATATTTTATTTTTTTAATTTAATCATTAATTTTATATTTTTTGGAAATTAAATTATATTATATGGGGATTAAATATTGTTATATATAAAAAACGTTTTTAAGTGGTGTTATCTTTGTTTTTTAATGGAAAATGAATTTTTTAGTTAGAAAATTTTATAATTTAATGAAATAAGAAAGATAAAATATTAAAAAAGACATAAAAGCATTGATAAATATTTAACAAATGTATTAAAATTATTGGTAAATGATTAATTGACTTTATATTTTCAAAATATTCATTATTTTTCACTTTTTGATCCATTTTTCATTAAATAATATCATTCCATTATTGAAAAATAATGGGTATTAAAAAATTTTCCCTTTTCATTACTTATAAAAAGGGAATAATGCCAACATTTCTTGCCACCCATATTACTATCAATTATTTCTTAAAAATCTGATTTTTTACCATATAAACTGTACACTTTTTTTGTAACACATTTTATTCTTAATATTTCACAATCACCTTCAAAATCAAGGATGTTTCAAAGGTAATATTAATTTCTTCATTGAAATTATCTCTCTTATCTCTTATTTTTCTTTTTTATATAATTATTTTATACTACCCAAAGATATTTTAATATAAAAAATAATAATTATTATAATTATTGTTAAATTTTATTATATTATTGTAACAACCTTTTTTATCCCCCACTATCCACTTAAAAAACTGAAAAATCTCAATTACGAATAAGGGTATTTTACAACCTCCCTGAAATAACATTTTTCATTTTTCATATTTTGTTTTATATTTAATCCAAAACTCTTAAACTATGATTAAAATCCAAAAAAATAACTAAATAATATCATTATTATTATATTATAATGATATTATGTCAAACTAAAGTATTTAATAACTATATTCAACCATCAAATTATAGCAAGCTCATGTTTGGGTGAGTTTAAGAACATACATGAACGATGATATAAAACAATATATTGTAAGAATAGGAAAAAATATATATTAGTGTAATGATATATTACAGAATATATAAATTTTTTATGGTTTTATAATTTCTATATTAATATTTAACCCATTGTTAATTCACCCCCTTCATTTGTCAAGAATTAGGAAAAACTATATTTACCTATTTTTTCTTATAATATAACTAAAAATCTTAGGGAATAAGATAATAAAATTATTAATCATTTTAAAAGATCCATTATAGATCGTCAAATAATCCTAGAATAATAATAATATCAATGAATGGGAATTAGTAACAATATTATGAAAAGTACATACAATATTATAAAATTACAAACTCTTGATAGAAATGATAACCCACAATTAAATAATTCATTTTGTCTACATGGTTATATATGAGTTAAGAAAAAGTAAATATATATATATATAAGTTCTTAAATAGTTATATAATATATATATATTTATTCTTTACATGAGGTTATAGTGTTATAAACTAAGATGGAATTCAAGGTTAAGGTTTTATCTACTCAATTTGTTATTCATTGGGTTATAGTATTTCTAATATTAATATACACTGAAATCATTATTTTAACCTTCCATAATCCAATTCTATATTTAATTTACTCCTATTTTTCATATGTAAATTTTTTATCACCATCAATAACCTCTTATTTTATTAAATCTATTCCAAAATAAATGTTTACCATTGGTAAGAACGATATCCATTCTTACTAAGAGATATTTTCTTCTCTGTCCTTGTTTTTCAAATAAAAATTGTCTTAATTAATGAAATAAAAATATTGTTGGTATTTAATATTAATGAAATTTTCATTGATATTTTTTACTAAATAAGATTCTTTCAATGTCTCTCTTATGTGTCTTTTTATTTAAAATGTAATAAAAAGTTTAATAAAGTCTTATTTTTCATTATTTACCACTCTTTATTTATTATTTTGAATTTTTTTTTCAACATTTAAGGATAATTTATTTCTATATATTTATAATTAGGTTTCCAAAACTAATCAATTTCCATTCACAATTTTTTTTTGAAAAACAATTCTCTCCATCTTTTATAAAAATATTCAAAAGGGTTTGTTAATTTTCATTATTTTCACTTATATTTTTTAGAAAAGGTTAAATTATCTTAATGTGATGTTTTTATCACCCTATTTATTTCATTATAACATTATTAATTTTTTAAAATGTAATTTTTTATATCCTATGGTTTCTAAAAGTATTTTTATTTGATTCCTTTGATATGTCAAACACACCCATTCTTTTTTCTCAGGATTCTTTAATATATGATTATGGTGGATTTTAAGTGGCCCACATATGTTAGGATTGTTATATATGAGGTATTATATTTACCGATAATTCATTTTTTTATGTTGATATCTCATGAGATACCCTGGTGTGTATATAATTATTATGTTCACATAGGTGTGGAAAAAATGATTTTTCTCACATTTTTAGGCATAACAAAATGAGTTTTTTCTAAAATTATTGGGAATGATAAATTTTACCTAACAAGATTTATATGTTAATTATTTTAAACTTTTATAATATTTTTATCAAGTTTTAACACATTTTTTTGATGATTTTAATTATTAGGATATTTCATGATTTCTTATTGAACCTAATGATTATTATATTCTAGATAATTATTTCATGATCAAAAGCTTTAACATTATTGAGATGTATTTTGAAACATTTAATTCCATTTAGGATTCCTAAATTAAAACACCATGATATTTTTATGAAATATTTTTCTTATAATAGTTTAATTTATTCAATGGATTGCATTATCTGCAACACCATGTTAAAAAAATCATGATATACTATTAAAGAATTATTATTTATAATGATAGTTAACTCTATGAAGTTAGATTTCTGGGTAACAATATGAATAAATAAATTATTTAACTTATATTTTTAAATATGTAAAAAATTATTTCATTGGTTATCAATTCATTATAAATGAAAATTATTTTTTAAAGAAAAATAATTATTTTTCTGAAAATATTTTTTATGAGCATAATGTATTTTAATTTAAACTAAAATTTATCCTTATTGAAGATTAATTTAAAAAATTTATTAATTATTTAAATGAATTTTTTTTATAACAATCACTTTTTTCTAGGCATATGATATGAATAAATAATGTTTTATGCTTAAAAATGTTTTTTCCTAAAAACTAATTTTTTCATATTTTATGCACTAACATTAATACTAATTTATTAAATATAGATGTATATAATTCGAAAAAATTAATTAAATATTTTTAATAAGGAGGTTCAAATTTGGTAAATAGTACCCTTTTATTTCTGGTCAATATGAATAGTAAACATTGTAAAATTTATGATATCGATAAAGAGAAAATCAGGTTAATTTTTATTAAATAAAAAATAAGGCCATAAATTCATTGAAATTATTATTAGATTAATTTAGTTATAACCTTATCAACATAGGATCTAAATTGTGTTTTTAATTGATAGTTTACCTTGGAAATTAATTATATGTTATTTCAATCAATGAATGTTATTAAATGTCACTGTTTTTTAATTAATATGATTTATATGTCCACATAGGGATACAAGTATGTCATAATTGAATATAAGTTTTTTTATCTTAAAAAAATTAAATTCATGATATATATTTATTAATAATTTTAGATAATTATAAAATGGTCTTAATTTATATTGCATCACTAATGTAGTATATCGCCATTTAATACAAAAATATAATAAATGCTTTTAAAAATATTAAATTTTAAATAATTTTAATTAGTTAGTGTGACATATGAATTTTCAAGATCTAAAGGACATATTTGAGAGTTATCAAAAAATTATATTATAATTCCCCTTTTTCATTATGAATTAAATAATAGATTAAATGATTAGTGCAAAATTGACCATAAATATCTTTGTTAAAATTAATAATTTATCAAATTATTTATAAATAATTTCAATATTGAAATAATACAAGATGTATTTGATATTGTAAAAAAGTTTATAAATAGTCCATATATTGTCCAATTTCTACCATATATGTATGAAATTTACTCTAGTAATGTTGAGAAATGTGTTACTACAATTAATATTAAAAAATTTAACTACATGTTAATTAAAATAACAAAGTCTAAAATGAAACAAAATATTATATAAATTATATTGGATTATTTTATTACAAATATATGTTCCCGTATCTTAGAATCTATGTCCATTTGACTAATTTTAATTTAGAATGAATTTAATATAATTCAATATTGGTAGAATTTCAAAAAAGTTCCCCACCTAACATAGAATAGGGAAACTCCTACCTCACATAGCCACACAACATCGAACCCTCTTGCTCAAAAAATAAACTAAATATTTCCCTTATCAAATTCCATATACACCTTATTGTGGTTTTTTTCCCAAAAAACCAACCATTGATCTCTATGGAGATAAGATAAAGGTTTAGTTTTTATGAAGAGGTAATCTCAAAATCAATACACTTTCATTTATACACTTCTTTAAAAAATATAAATATAAGGTATGTATCATGAAATAATATATTATTTATAAAAAAATTTCACACATTTTATTATTATTATTATTATAAAACACAATTATTCACCTATTATCCCATCAAATTAGAATTAAAAGTAACAATCATGCGTACATAAAACTCACTATCTCCACATAGTGATATGCTTTATTTCTAATCAAAATATTTTCCTAATAATTCTTATGATGGGTTTAAGTTTTATATGAGATATTAATGAAATAGTTATACTTATGGAATAATAACATTATGTATATATATTCTTACCATCCAATCATTTGATAAATGATAAAATTTCTCAGGAATATGTGTGTACTACCACAATCATGAAGAGATGTGACTTTTTTTCCTTTATATTATACATGGATGGTAATTAGGTTGAATTAAATGATTATATATGATAAATACGATATTATAATGATATTTAAAATGTGTATTATTACTTGAATTTCTTTCATTATATTTGTGGAAAATGAAAACAATGTTCATGCGTATGTATGACCTATTACCTCTATAAATGAGGAAATTAATCATTAAATATATAAACTTTCTGGATTTATATAAATATGTCCACAATAAATATATTTTATATTTACATTATGAAAAATAATCTTAAAATTCATGAACCAAGATAATTGTAGAAATACTAGAACTGTTAAACTGATACACTCATAATATACAAAAAAGTTAACACCCAAAAATAAGAAATTTAATGAGGAATAATTGAATAAGGGTGTACTGAAATGTCCATAAGGTATAATATAAGATATTAAAAAATGAAAATTATTTATTATAGTATTATAAAAAATATAAATTTATTATACTAGTTTTTATATCATTTTCAAAGTAAGGAAAATAATATTTAAGTGTTTAGCACACAATTTCATCATTATTAGTGATTGTTTATGTTTAAGTCTCCATTATGGAATATTAATCTTACAAATTTTTTTTTTTAAAATGATTTGAATTTTTTTACCATTCTACAACAATTGGTTAAATTTATTTTTGACCTTAATTTATTTTATACCAAACTATTTGAAATAATTTATTCGTTACCTTCCAAATGAGGTATTTTTTATCATTGTCGAAAAAATAATGGATGGAATGTTTTTTATCTTATGACGTATGGATGTATTTTCCCACTATTATAAGTAAAGTTTTCTTTTAATCTTACACAATATGTTCAACAATTTATTTTAACATAAAATTTTTTCCTTTATAAATATGCATCCTTTTAAAATGAAATGATTTGTAAATAGAAAGTTTATTATCTAGAAAAATTATTCCAAGAAATATTCCAAAAATAATTCTCTATCTAAGGTGAAATTATTTAACATTACTTATAATTTATTGGGGATAATTTACAAGGAAATTATATTTATTATTTCTCTGTTTTGATTATGTTTATGATGGAAGAATTAAATATTTATTAAATCGATTTATTTTCTTTGGGTTATGTTATGATCAAGTATTTATGAACACCATTTCGTTTCCATGAGTTAGATTATTGTAACATGTTTATGAAACACATTTATTTTCTGGGGTTAGAATATGATTAATGAATTATGGTCTTGAGGGACACATATATATTATTTTCATTAGGTGATAGTTCACACCTATATCTCTCTCCAATTAATTGTGTAAATATTGATATATCATGAGATGAATATGACAAGAATGGGGATTTATCCCGATTTAGTTAGGTACTTTCTCTACCATCATAGTATTGAGAGTGAACATTGAATACTTTAATGGTTTTGGGACTAAAACAATACCAATATTGTCGTCTTCGAAAAAAGCCTTTACTTATAATGAAATGATTTTTTATTCATATGTGTGTGCTACAATTATTTACCTTATTCATATATTATAATTTCATAGTTAATGATATTTGATTTTTTATTATTCAGGTCTTATGAATTACCAATATTTATTCCATAACTTAAGATTTTGATATTTGATATCCAGGGTTCAGTTTTCAAATGATCGGATCATGTTCTAATAGTTTTCTTCTCATGTTATGTTTTTTTGATGAATGATACCTCCCTTGTTTAACCTTACTAAGAATCTATTCCCACCATTTTCTTATGATTCCATTAACCATTTTATAAATAATGGTATTAGTTCATAAATATCTAAGATCGGTCCCAGCTCAGAAAAATATGTGTTTGGAAATGTATGTATTTTGTAAACAATTTTTTATGTCTTCATGTTTTGAAAGATACATCACCGAAATTATTATGGCATGGATCGAAATGAAATGAAATGAATACTAATTTATTGAGATTAAATATTAGTGCATGAAAATTGGGGTTCTTAATAGTCAGCATCAGAGAAAAATTTGGTTTACCTTTTGAAAAAATGATAATGAATATTTAGTGATATCTATATGGATATGTTTAAGGATATGTATACATATAGGATAAAATCCAAATGTTTTGATAATGACCATGAATAAACTATTATAAACATAAGATGATACAGAAGAAAATTTCATGTTTTAAAATTCATATAAATTATTTTTCATGATTATGTCGTTTCTCACCAAGATTATATTTTATCAAAATATTTTTTTGTCAAATCTAATGCATGAAACCTGAAAGAACTTTATTAATTATGGTTGTGATTGAAAATGAAAATATTTTCATCCTATGAATGTAAATGTTATGGGAGATAGAATATAATTTTTTTATATTATCATGCAACATTTTCAATATAATGTTCACACAGAGATTCCAAGTGATCAATAGATGAAACACTATTAAATTGAGTAGTTCATGAGGAAATAAAAACCTTATTTTAGTGGTTCTACTGATACAATAGTTTCTAATAAATTGATTAGTTCCAATAAAATTATATTTTCTATTATCTAGTGTTCTGAACATGGAAAACATATTTTGAAAATATATCATTTTGAAGGAGAAGAAGATCAGTGGTGGAATGTTATATAAAACAAGATAGAATAAGTTGAAATTGAATCTATAGAGTTAGTTTAACATAAAAATATGTTTTTAAAAAGTATTTTTGTTATATATTTTATAAAAAAATGAACACAGAAATAATTGATTTAATATAAAAATAGGATGAATCTATTGACATTTAGGTTGTAAATTTCACAATACTTGTTATGTATGCTTTATGTGTAATAATTTAACCTTAAAGTAATGTTGATTTACTCTTCGGTGGCATAAAACAAAGTCAATTAAGGGAAATAACTTGAGGGAATTTGAATAGAAAGGAAAAAATCAATATATGTATAATGAAGTTGGAGATGATTATTGGAGTTACCCTTAAATCCAATGGTTTTGATAAGAAAATAAAAATAGTATTCAAAGTAATTAAAACAAATATATCAAAGAAAAGAAGATGATATTTCCTTTATGCTCAAAATATGATAGGAAACATGGTTAAATTGTCTTATGTGAACTGGTAAATGTTTTAATTATGTAAAGTACTGTCACTCGGAAATTTAACATTGAAGTGTTGGGAATAAGTTTGGTAATGATAAAAATATAGAGAAATATGTACATAATACATACCCCCACACCAATGTTTTAAATATAAGTAGTATAATAATTTTTCTCATTAGTTCACAAATATGAGTCATCATGAAGAAGATTGAATTTAATAACATTTTTTTCCTGGATACAAATGGAAATATCATGTAGTTACTATTTTTGATGATGGGCAGGATGAAAACATAGTGAATTCTACACTTACTCACAGATATTGAAATGATAATGCCTTATTTGATTCTAGATATTCCCATTCTATATTTCTAAATACATTTCTTATGGTATCCATGTTCCACTAATAAAATTATGTTGAGTTAGAAATAAAAACCTATAATGGTATAATGATTTCAT
Source organism: Viscum album (assembly GCA_963277665.1). Classification (NCBI taxonomy): domain Eukaryota; kingdom Viridiplantae; phylum Streptophyta; class Magnoliopsida; order Santalales; family Viscaceae; genus Viscum; species Viscum album. Next base: position 263,827,431 of record OY728148.1, on the reverse strand, counting down.
CCCAAGTATATGATTCTTCTCTGGTTGATGTTATTTTTAAATTTCATCACTATAATTTTTTTCAATATTTCTCTAGTTTAATTCAATGTTATTTTATTAATGGATGGGATTTCATTTCTCTAATCCAATATGAATTAGAGAGTATGTGAAGTTATGATTGATATTTGAGCCCAACCTCTGATCTCCTATCAATTGGATGGGGAAAAACTTTTTTTGGAAATTACATCATTTGTGTGTTTTAAGATACCAATTCAAAAAATTACTTTCCCTTATTTGGTTTGAGAGAGACTAAATATTAGATATATTCCTATAGTGAAGAATTTTATTGATGTCTTCAAAGAAATGTTACCAAGTATTCCACAGAACTGTGATGCTTAGTTTCCAATTTACCCCATATATGGTGCTACACCTATTTTCAAGATGCCACATACAATGGGCATAAATTCATTTCAAGAATTAAAGATGAAAATACATGAGAATCATGATAAGGGATTCATTCAACAAAGGGAATCACCATAGTGTGAAACTATTCTATTTTAAGAAGTAATATAGATCAAATTTAATGTACATTGATTATCAACAAATTAAAAATATTACTATAATGAAAAAGTATCATCTAACCCATATTGATGAATTGATAAACCACGTGGAACACAATACTTTTCTAGGATTTATCTTCATTATAGAAATTATCAATTGGGGGTAAAGTGTGAGGATATACCAAAGATAATATTCCACATAAGGTATAGAAATTATGAATTTAGAGTGATGCCACTGGGTATAACTATTTCACATACTATCTACATGGAATTAATTAATATAGTAAATATATATTAACATGACCTGTTTCTTGGGGGTATTTATAGATTATATTCTTATACATTCAACAAGAAAGTTAGATCATAAATATCACGTGAGTATTAGGCTAAATAGGTCGAGGAAGGATAATATTTATGAAAAAAATTACCAAGTGGGAATTTTTTAATAATAAAGTTTCATTATTTGTTCATATATTCCCATGTTAGGGTATATATATATATCCTTTAAATATAGATGTTATTGAATATTATCCCATCCCAACAACTATTACTGAGATTCCATGTTTTCTTTTTATGGATGGATATTATTGTCTATTTATAAATAAACTTTCATGGCTATCTAATGCACTCACCTTGTTAACTTAAAAGGGATCCTAGTTTCCTTTGATGGACGAATGTGAGGTTTATTTTACAGAACTCAAAAGAAGGTTAGTCATCATAACTATTCTTACACTACCTTATAGTGGAGAATTGTTTGTAATATGTAGTTATTCATGAAATAATTGACCTTATTAATTCCTTATGAATAATAATATGGTTATATATTACAATATATGAAAATTTAAGGTCCATGTGAAAAATTACCCAACTCATGGTTATGCGTTACCCGCTAGGGAAGAGAAAAAATTGTAATATTCTCTAATTATAAATGATAAATATTTCATTTATATTATTTGGATAATAAAATATCCAATATTTATGTGCTAGAAAAGGATGGATCTTGAAATCATGAATGAAGAGTAGAAATATTTTTTTTCTCATATGGGTATTTTAACAATTTATCAAAACAAATATTAAATTGGCATATATGGAAAGTGTAGAGATATGAAAGAAGGTGGGAAATTTATCATATTTCAACCATGATGTGGTGGAATAATATGGTTTAGGAACCATGTAGGTCACCGTTCGGTCTACGATTTGAAGAAGATGTTGATGGGTGATGCTCGTAGTTCTTCATTCTCTATTTATCATTAACGTATGAACATGTATAATGATTTGAAAGATTATTTTTAGTGAGATTGAATAAATATAGATACTAAATATTATGCTTCTCAGTTATTTTCATGTCTAAAATTTAAGGGTAAGACACATATGTGTAAGGGTATGTTATAACCATTACAAATACCTGAATAGAAATTTTAAATCACGACCTTTGATTTTTTCATCAGATTCCAAAACACTTTTGGATGATATAAAGCTATACGAATTGTAGTCGTTCTCCTAATAATTTCTGAGCAGTTCAATTCCATTAGAGAAGATTTTTCTCTTGATCAAATTTCTATTTTATACATTAAAGTTGTTTTAAGACATCATTATGCAACGCTATCAATTATATGTGATCATGATATGAGGTTTACCACAATGTTTTAGAGAAGTCCTTTGCTGGTTCTGGATATAGGGTTAGGTTTCAACACTAACTATCATCTATAGAAAGATGTTAAATTGGAGAGGAACATTCAAACAGTAGAATAAATGTTGGAATCATTCTCCATAGATTTTAATGTTTTTCAGGATCAAAAATTCATTTGGTGTAATTTTCAATCAGAAATAGATTACACTCTTTCATTCATATGGATATTTATGAATCCCTCTAAGGAAGTATGTGTCTAAACCCAAGATGATGGAGTGAAGATAGAGAAGAAATTATTAGGAACCAGCTATATTTGATGAAATGATATATAACATTAGCTCTCTTTAATATATCATAAGAGCACCTTATATTTGAATAAATGTTTTGTTGAAAATGGTTAGAAGGATCCAGATTTTGAAGATGGTGATAGGGTTTCTCTATGAATATCTCCTAGGATGAGAGTGATGAGGTTTGAAAATAAGGAAAATCTAAGCCTATGTAAATTATCAATTTTTAAATTCATGATCTTATGAGGATTGTTTCTTATTGTAAAATCCTAACCCGAATCACTAGGTCTGAGCAAGACTTCCACATGACCACATGTCCTTCTCCTCGTAAGTAAGAGGATACCAACTAGTAGTGAGGTACTTAGTCAATCAGTTAGGATAATATACCCTCAATATCATGTTATATGATCAAATATAAAAAAATAATCATTCCAAAAAGTAATCATTGTAAACAAGAAGAAATTTAAAGATAGCATACATGTAATAGAAATAAAGCAGGTCCCATATATAGAGATAATGTGAAAAATAAATAGTTGATCCTCTAGAGTTCATTACGGTATGCTAATACCTCTACACTCCTCTACTGAGCCATCCAGCACATGGTATTTCCCTTCGCTAGAACCCTCATGAATTCTGAAATCGCAACGAAATGTTCGACTGTGGTGTGAGTATAGGAATTAGCATGACACCACCAATCAATCCTTAACCTGATGTGCTCAAGTATAAAAGTGTATTCCATAATAAAATAAATGCGCAAGAAGAATCATAATCCATAATCCAAAACTGAGTCATTGGGCACATACCAAGCTTCCAAATACCCTAGGCTATACCTTCTTTGACTCCATGCATAAAAAATATAGTATGTTGATAAGTACCCAAAACTGATGACATGGTTGTTGATGAGTCACTCAGAATCCCCAAGTCATTGAGTAAAAAAACCTACCTAAAACCCACAAGGTGTCATTTAATAATCAGAATCCACAATACATCAAGTATTAATAACCTTTGTGGAATACACAAGGCATCAGGTAACACTTGGAATCCATAACAGATCAAGTGTTGGTAATCTAGTTAGAATCGGAAAGGTTCAAGTAGATTCCATGTTACAAGGTAATCATAATGCATCTTCGTCTTCTCCACACATCATGAGAACACCCCATAAGGATTAATTATAATAGGATTACCTCCTATCTAGTATACACATACCAGTCCTCCCAATTAAAACACGAAAAGTTATATCATGATAAAAACCATATCACAAATCATGGAAAACAGAGCATCATCATATACATTAACATGCGAATCAAACATCATCATTAAATTAATATATGAAATCAATCTCATAAAAGAAATTCATACTATACTATGGGTAAAACATACCTACATGTGATCACATTCAAACATGATTTCTAGTAAGTAAAAATGTAATTAAATTATTGAAACAAGTGTATACATGATCCCAAAATGATAAGTAACATCATAACTCCAAGGCCACAGATGAAATAATAAATTGTAATAAAATATTAAAGATCACACATCATGAAATTATTGTCGAAAAATGTATCACGTCAAAGCTTGAGGATTGTTAAGGATTTGTATAACCCAAAATACTATTTTATTTAAAAAACGTAAAATATCACATGCATTAAAGCCTCCCTTCTCCAAGATAATTTTTGAATTAAAATTTAGGCTAAATTATATTTTTTTCTAAATTATTCCTTGAAAATTTATTTATTATCATTTGATAATTTTAAATTAACCATCGCCTGATTATCTATGCGATTAACTGTTTCTAATTTTTATTCCACAAATTATCATTTAATAAAATATTAATTATAATTTGATAATTATATATAAATTATCTCTCATAATTTTCTTAGATAATAATTTATCTAAATCCAAATAAATTTCACAATAAAACTTGAATAATTTATTTTATATATCCATTTAAAATGTTAAAAATAATATTTAGGAAAAACATTCTTTCTTCAAAAAAAATATGATTTAGGTTCTGCTTGATAAGATGAATCCAATGGCACTAACAACATGAAAATACGATCAATATAGAAGAATATATTGATGATAGAAAATTTTTCAATAAAGAAAAAAAGTTTAAAATAATGAAATTAATAACAAAAATGAACTCCCCAACCAGGGGTGCACAACCTATTTGCGGAGGAAGAAGGTGACACGTGACATATAACTATAGAAAAGGCTATTACCCTAGAATTGATGGATCACAACCAAGGGAGTCTTGTGTTAAATGGGATTTAATAAGATCAACCCAAAGGAAGGGTGAATCAATTGTGTATTTGAATAAGAAGAATAAAATGGATACCTCATCCAATTATTTTCAAAACATCGAAAATACATCTCAGTTTCCACTAAGAATATTTAAACAGTTATTTTTACATCTGTTTATGTTTTTTTATTTTAAAAAAAGTACAAAGGTTAATATTCCATGATTTATTGATCATTGGGGAAAGGGTATGGAGGTTTCATGATTTAGGAAGATGATGAATGATGAAAATATGATTTTGGGGATAAAATAAAAATTAAATTAAAATAAAAAATAGTTAATTTATATAATTATTAAATAATCTAAAATTTACGAGCGACCAGATCAAATGATCATTACTCATGAATGTTTTTTCACATCTCTGTTAAACCCGAAATTCCAAATCAAATGGAAGTCTGAAATTTTTCATACGAGAAGATACTTGATAGATATCAAATATTTATTATTTTAAAAACAGAATAAACAATAAATTAAATATTAAGAGTGGTGTTCACACTAGAGAGGCATCCTTACATCCAACACTTATAAATGATAAACACTTTTTAGATTAAAACCCCATTTCAGACCTAACTGTGCATCCATATTTATCATAAGACACAAAATTTAGGAGATATTAAATTATATTCCAAAATAATATAATAAAAAATATTAAATAAATTTCTTTCATGAGTGAGACATCTAATCATTTGACACTTTCAAATGTTATACCCCATCTTGGTAAGCACTGCATCCCATTCCAAATAGTGGTATTTGGTTTCTCATAAAACACAACATTTTTGAGTTATTTAATTATTTTCAATTAATTTTATCAACTTATTATAAAAATATTTAATTATTTTATTTTCTTTCCCAAAGGGATTATTGGTCATATATTTTCACACCATTTTAGCATAAAACTATGAAATATTCGATTAAATATTCCAAAATAGTTAACTGGTATCTTACCCTTACATGAGGCCTTAACCCATTTATTATGTTATTTGCACTGATAAATCATTTTTCACATAAAAAAGTTCCTATTTATCAAAAAGGGATTTTATTTTCTGAGTAAAATTTACGTTATTAAAATTCTTCCCCTCTAATGACTATTCATCATCAATATGTATCTATAGAGGTCTTTCGCAGAAGACTCATGGCAATGATAATGAAAAACATTCTCACATTCCCTTATTTCTTCAAGGATCCGTCCATGCTGTCACAGAATCCAGGCAAGTGGTATTTTCCTTCCCCGCAACACCTTCTCAATTAATCTATGATCTACATTGGACACTGTTTATATGTTACATCTATCTCTATATTTACATACTCACAATAAATAACATGTGTAGGGTTGTGTATGTACCTATGAAGCTATGAAACATGACGCACATCATGCATACCTCGATAGTGAGAGGGGAGGCCCGGAAGATACATAATTACCCCTATATGTTGGATGATCTCATTGGATCCAAAAATATGTGGTAAAATCATTAGTTTATTTCCCATAAGTTTGTACTACAACAGAGTAGTCACCATCAAGAAAACCAAATATCTTAAACAAAACTCCAAGGGTCTCCTCCTTTGATCATCAAATTGTCTCTTTTTACTATGAGAAGTGACCAATCTATTCTGTCTTATATGCACTCTCTCAAAGGTACCCTGAACCATACAAGAGACAATAACTGCGACCTCGCCCACGTCATTCCAACACAATGGTGAATGAAACGACCTCCCATAAACAGCCTCGTATGGTTCCATATGAATTGAATCCTAATAAATATTATTGTATGAAAAATAAGTCAAGTCTATTTGATTATCCCTTGATCTTCCAAGGATTATTACACAAGATAGAATAATATACTCCTATATTCATATGGTTCATTCAAACTATTCAGTATTCTGAGGATGGTACGTCATGCTCATTCTCAGGTTAGTCCCTGGGTATTTTGAAAGCCCTACCAAAACCATGATGTATAACATGAATATCTATCTGAGACAAATATCGAAGGAAATATGTGCAGTTTCATGATCTCTCTGACATAATGTCTTCCTAGATCCTCCCCTGAGGGAGTCTCTAGGACTAAAAAGAATAGAGAAGATTTTGTTAACCGATCGACAATCACCAAAATCACATCACTAATCCTGGGGGTCCTGGGTACCGGAATTACAAAGTCCATTGTTATGTCTTCCCACTTTCACAAAGTGATTGGTAGAGGCTATAATATCCCACAAGGATGCTAGTTCATAGCCTTTGGACATTGACAAGTAAGACATCAGGAGATAAAACCATCAATGTAATAAAGGGGTCTTTTGTATTAATTATAGCGTGATCACACCCAATGGTTAAACAAGAGTACGTCTTAGTTGGTCACCCATATTAGTACAACTCTCACCCAATAATTCATATCTATCAATTTATAATGAACTCTAAAAAAATATAATGTTTTCAGATACTCAAACCAATGCCTCTAAATTAGATTTAGTTACTTCTACGTGAGGTTATAGAAAAAACTCTTATGGTATGTTTAAACAATAAATCTATAACTAAAGAGATGGTATCTCCAACACTTCAGATCATGGACCAACACTGCAATATCCAAGTCATTTGCAGGGTAGTTATTCTAATGGGTTTGTAGATGAATAGACCCATAATATACTTCCTACTCTCATTGTATAAACCCCACTCCCATAATATAATTTCTAATGGGTTCACATGGTAGTTATTCTAATGGGGTTGCAGATGAAGAGACCCATAATATACTTCCTATATCTTGTGGCATTGAAGACACAAACTCCCTTGAAGAAGCATTATGGAAGGCTTCCAAAGTAGTCTATAAGGATTTGTAGAGGTGGCATATTCTGTAATGTGAAGGAAGACACACTAGAAAAGAAACTGAGTCCTTAGGATAAATCCTAAGTAGTCTGTGGGATCACACAGGGTTCCAACTCACAATTCTATGGGATTAAACAACGTTAGTCATAAAATTCTACACTTAACTGATGGTATAACCATCCTACCACTAACCCGTTTTCTTTCACCACACATTAGTAATAGTCATCATATATTAGTAATACAATATAATTCTCTGTTCAGGTAATTAATTACCCAAAAAGATATATTATTTAAAATGACAACATAGATATGTCATACAGAGAAACTATCTTTAACAGATTATACAAATCCAGGCATTTAATTAATGAAATACTTTTATAGCACAACAATAGGTTTATATATGGAATATTAACCTATATAACTAGTCATGACACATGATCATAGAATAAATATCATAAATAAAATATAACATCATGTAAAACATCCAATGTTAATCAATAATAACAATAGAACAAAAATTCCACACCCTATATAAACTCAAGGGTCTATTATTCATTGCATGCCATACACTTTTATAATTAACCTCCCTGAGTCCCTATTTACTATATCATTTCTATCCTATCCCAGCCCAACATAAGAGTAGAAAAAAGTTAGTGGTTCCAGAACCTTTGATACCATTTTTTAACATCCAAAACTAATCAATAGGTCCGAGCCAGAATGCCAGGTGACCTGATGAATGTATCCTTATACGCAAGAGGTTTCTCAATATATGTGAGGGTATGAGTCCCTTATTGAGGAGACTATAAACTAAATATCATGTCTTAGAATCAATAATAACAATAAACATTATAATAAAGAATCATTGTAAATATGTGGAAATGTAAAGATGATATACACGTAATTAAAATAATGCAGCTCCCAAAAGTGAAAAGCATGTCCAAAATAAATAGAAGATCCTCTAGAGTCTGTACCGGTCTGATTCTAGATCCATTCTCCTATGATCCTATATACTCCACAAGTTCCTATCCATTCACCAGATCCCTTGTGAAATCTACAAGCACATCAAAATGACCGAGTAGGGTGTGAGTACAAGAATAAGTTTTACACCACCAATGTGTCCTTAACCTGATGTTCTCAGGTATACAGGTGTATTAAAAAATAAAATAAATATCTAACAAGCATCACAACACACAATAAAAAACTAAATAGTCATGATCAAACCAAAGTTCTACAAACCACTGGATGTACCTACTTTGTCTTCATGCCAAAATTATATTATATTTCTTTAAGTATCCAAACCCAAACAAAAGGCCATTGGAGATTCACTCAGATTCCACAAGTAATCGAGTGAAAATAGCCTACTTAGAATCGATAAGGAATCATGTAATACTCAAAACCCACAAGGAATCAAGTATCTATAATCTACTCAAAATCTACAAGGAAACAGATAATACTAGGAATCCCCAAGGAATCAATTTTCAGTCAACTACTTAAAATCCACAAGTCATAAATTTGATTCCATGTTACAAGGTTGTCATGTTGCACTGTCATCTTTGTCACACATCATGCACACACCCCCATAATGATTAATTATATCACGAAGAACACCTGTCAACTATACACATAAAAATCATCCAATGGAAAACATCACAAGTCAGAGTATGATGACAACCATTGGACATGTCATGAGAAACAAAGAATCATTATATATATCAACATGTGAATCAAAAATCATCATGGAATTAATCTATCACATCAATATAATGGAAACATAACATACTATACAATTGGATACACACACATACATGTCATCACAATCAAGCATGGTTTCAAAAAAATCAACACACAAATTTAATATAGAAACATGTGTCAACATGAGCCCAAAAGGATAAATAACTCCATACCTCAATGGTCCCAGAAGTAAAAATAAATAGTAATAAACTAGTAATTATCCATCATCATGATCTAATTGTTAAAAACATTTACATGTCAATGGTTGATTTTTTTAAGGATTCCTAGAACCAAAAAATACTATTTTATTTTGAATGAAATAAAATATTACATATGATAAATATTTCTCTCTACTGGATAATTTTTGAATTGACATTTAATATAAAATATATATTTTCTAAATTATTCTTTGATATTTTATTTATTATCATTTTATAATTTTAAATAAATCATCCCCCAATTATCGATGTTATTATTTGTTGATAATTTTTATTCCATAAGTTTACCTTTGATAATTTATTAATTATCATTTGAGAATTCAATATAAATTATCCCTCATAATTATCATAGATAATTATTTATCTTGATCCCAAATTTTTTTATAATCAACCTTTAATTTTTTTTTAAAAAGATCTATTTAACTGTAAAAAATTAGATTTAGAATAACTTACTACCTTTAGAAAAAAATATTATTTAGGTTCTACTTATTGAGAAAAATCCAACGACACTGACCACATGAAAATATGATAAATATCTAAGAATATATTGATTAGAGAGGATTATAAAATTAAGAAAAAAAGTTTAAAATAACTAAATGAATGGAAAAATGAAATCCATGACCTGGAATACACAACATATTTTTGTCAAAATAAGTTGACGCCTACGATACCACAATCAATAAAGGGATCACTCAAGAATAGATGGATTGCATTCAATACAATATTGTGTTTAGTCGGATACAATGAGAATAATAAAAAGAATGGGGAATCCTTTGAGAATTTTAATAAAAGGAACAAAATGAATATCCCATCATGTTATTTTCAAAACCCCAAAATAAAGTGTGGTTTCAACTTATAAACTAAATGGGGTGGTTAGTTTCTTCCATTTAATGTGTTGTGATTTTAAGAAGAGTAAAACAATTGATTTTGCATGATTTTTGGATCCTAGGGGCATGGGTATAAAGGTTTCATGATTCAAGAAGATGATGAATTCTGTAAATATTATTTTGGGGATAAAATAATAATTGAATTAAAATTACAAAATTATTTATTTAATATAAATATTAAATAATCTAACATTTAAGAGAGACCTGAAAAAATGGTTGCTGCACATGAACGTTTTGCCCAGTTTTGGGTAAACCACAACCCCTGTTTTGGATGTGATGTTAGTCTTGGATTTTTCATATGATGGAATGTTTAGGATATATTAAATTATTATTATTTAAATAATGGAATAATAAATTAATTTAATATAATCAGGGTTGTTTTCACTAGAAAGGCCTCAAAACACTTGGCACATAATAATGATATAATCTTTATAGGGTAAACACCATGTTTCGGACCAATCCATTCTCTTCGATTTGTCTACCGATACACTATATGAAAGATATTTAATTATTTTCAAAATTAATATAAAATATTTTTTTTAAATAAATTATTTTCACAAGTGACACATCTAAACGTCAGAAAAAAAATTTATACCCCGCCTAGGGTAAACACCAAATCACATACCTAACAGTGGTCTTTGATTTCTCATACGAAACATCATTTTTGAGTTCTTAAATTATTTTTAATTAATTGTGTGTATTAATATAAAATATTTAATAATTTTATTTCTTCTTCCCTGAGGCATTATGTGATTCTAAATTTTGACCCAACTATGCTTACAACATTAAAATATTCGATTTAATATTCCATAAAGTTAAGTTGGATTTTACCCTTACACAAGACCCTAACAAATTTATTAAGTTATTTTCACTAATAAATCCTTTTTCCACATAATAAAATTTTAATTTATACTTAATGGGATTTTATTTTCTTTGTAGAATTTAGGATATTACACTTAATGATTGGTGCTTCCACCAAATATTTCTTTAGTTCATGATGTGTTCAATTTATGTCTCCTGAAAAAGTACTTACTAGATCCTTCACATATTTTGAACTTATAATTCCAACATTGGAGAAAAAATTATCCTTTAAAGGGAAACCAGAAGAGATCCTGGATTATAGAAATTATGTGTTATGAAATAAGACCACTTACCTTGTCATGGTTTTATGAAGAAACCACTAATTTGGGTAAGATATGTGGGAAACATTGTATGTGATGATGATGATGTATCCTCACCTATTTGTATCAATGTGTAGAATTTTGGGGGGAAATTTTATTTTAATTGGGTTAGAATGTCGATGCTCAATATTTCTGTGAAATATTTCTCTTTAAATAATTTTATTTATTTGATATATTGTGTTAAACTAATGAACAAGTTTAAACAATCCGTGACATATAATTAAAATATTATTATTTCAAATTATAGTCTTCACCAAGTAGTTCGATTAAGGGGTATGAATAATAAAAAAACTAAAATATCTGTGGTAATATTTTTATAAAAATAATTCATTGGTTATAAATTGACTATATATGTAAATAAAAATCTTTTTAAAGAAAAAGAAATATTTTTTATGGAAATCGTTTTTATGTGTATATTTTATCAATATATTAATTAAGAATACAAAATTCTGGTGACAAATTTTAACAATGTTTTGATATTATTTACCTGACAAAATTTCATAAAAAATATTTTCTTGATCATATGATATGAAAAAACCCAGTGTTATGAGTAATTGTTTTTATAAAAAGTAATTACTGTCACATTTTGTAAAAATAATATATAATTAATTCATTCACTTTTTTGGATTTTAATTTGATAATATGAAAGAAATTTTTATAATCAATGGTATAAAATTAGGAAAATATTCCCCTTTTATTTTTCATTAATATGATTTGTAACCATTGAAAAATTTATCACCACGTTGAAGGTTAAATTCAGTTAATCTATATTAAAATTAAGACACAAGACAATAATTTTTCATCCAAATTCTTATGTGATGAAATTAATTCGACCCTTAACACCTAGGCTCCAAAGTTAGTTGTTTATTTATCATTTTCAATGATAATGAGTAAGATATTATTTTAATTAATGAATGTTACAATACATCACTCTCTTTGTTTTCAACATCCTTTACGTATAAGCATAGAGAAAAAACTCAGCTATGAATGAATATATTTAATGTACCATACTTTTTGTATAATTTATTTTAGCTATATGGAATTATTATGAGGCCAAGAAACAGAAAAACGGGTGATTCCAAGGCTCAGAGTGCATGGAATGATCTGTTGAAATTTTGTTAAGCTTTAATTAGCGAGCATAAGCATTTTTCCTTCAAAATGGAATAACTCATAAATAGTTACCTAGATCATAAATCTAAGGGCACTGTTTCATTCAGAATGGTGGGTTTAACCTAGGCATGGCTTATGTTTATTCGGTGAGGGCCTCCTGTGAGAAAACATAAAAATGTAATAACTGTAAATAATAAAATTAAATAAAAGTATTTTATTTTTCAAATGTTTCTTACTCATGAACGATAAATCGAATTGAAAATCTGAGACCACCACTGAACTCTTGAAGGTATTCTTTCTTTAGTGAGATACTAACATTGGCTGGCATGGGCAAACAATGGAAGTTATTTTTTTCCCGTAAATAAAATAATTAAGTGATAATTATTTTATTATTAAAATCCATGACGTCTAAATGGAATCTTGGATTGAAAATCCAAGGGTACTGTTGGGTTCTTTGGGGCGTGTTTCCCTTAGGCAGAGCTAAACTTCGACTGGCACAGGTCGAGGGTGAATGATAATAATTTATCAAACTTCTTTTCAGGTACGTTTTTTAAACGCAAGTGTGACATTTTCTATCTTTTGAACCGTTTCTTGGATTAGAAATATAAGGGCGCTATTGAATCCACAACACTGAGATTCGATTAAGGGAGACTTTAATTTGACCGTAGTAGGACTTCAGAAAAATTAATGTTTTGTGACTTTTTAAATGAAATGAAATAAAATAATTCTATTATTTTATTTTCCTTCATATCCTCCAATGGAGAAGAGGTTTGTGGGGTTAGCGATGTTTCGAGATGATAAATGGTTTGACCTGCCAAACCAGAAGTAATGACATCATTGGGGAATTAGGAATGTTCCTAATTTTTGAGCACCCATTAATTTCCCACATTGTTACTTACCCTTCCCCTCTCCTATTTATATGGAGCTTCGGTGGAGGTATCAGAATAGATTCTCCATGAAATGAAGTGATGAAGGATCACCACAACAGTTAAACATTAGTGGACGGAGCCGATCCCAGTGGGAGGTGACAGCCGAAACCAATCAATGAACTGAAGGACAATGTACGAGTGGCATCTTTGGGAACCAATTGCAGGAATGAAGAACACGACCCACCTTCAAGCGTCGACATTCTCCAATGGGCTATCGAGGTAAGGGTTTATTCATTTACGCATTTTAAATGATTTTCCTCTTCCCGGATCATGAATAATATGATGAATGTACACCAAATGACTAATGGGTTGATCCACGATTCTTTTGTTTTTACGGGAGGTTGTTTCAGGGTATCTTTGCAGGGTTTTCTTGTTGATTAATTTAATTGTTTATTAAATCCTTAAATCCCCCTCATGTTTATGATCTAACTTAGAGGGCATGGGCCAATCAAACCCAACTCAAACCCTCCACAATCATTGTATCCTGGCACCTCCTTGCACGACTGCCTGCATGGTGACACCAACCAACTACATTGGGAATAGAGCGTCGACGCACACTTTTAGAGGAGGCTATGGCATAAAGCCGCATCGGTCATCTTAATGGTTGTCACTGAAATAACATAGAGGATGTGTGGTGCACCGTCCTATGGAATCAGTGAGAAAGAGGCTGCGACACCTCAGCCACAATGAATGGTGGTGGCGGTCGGCTCGTCGGCTGGTCCTGGACAGGGAGGCGGCACCACCAGCACGCGCCCGGAAGACAAGAAACTTTGGCGGAGGCCAAACCAATGCCTCTGGCAGGTTACAAGACAACATAGAGACACCCATGTGGCACCGCCACACCATAAACCGAATTTCCCCCATTCCATTCGGGAGTTTAGGAGACAGAGGTTTCACACCCCCTTCACTGGGTAGGGTGGAATCCAAAGCAGGCCATGATCCACCGCAGATCAGGCCACAACCCTACCCAGGCTAGACCGCCACCCTATAGGGTCGCCACCTTTGTGGGCCGCACCCTAGAGGGATGCCCTATATGGTATAGTCCACCCTTTCAGGCCATCCCCCTTGCATTTCGGGCAAGAACTCGTCCAATCCCATACCATTTTGGGAAGGGTCAGTCTGACCGGGTTGGATCCGACCTAGGCCCCACCGAGACAAGAATCACTTAAAGGTCCTTATATTGAGAACCCGGCGTCTGTTTGGTGACCCATATACAATTTTGGGATACATGGAGTGAGAATTTCATTTTGAATTACTCCATGAGATCATTGGAGAAATGTGGAGTACCGCCGAGTTGGATTGCACCTGAATCCAACAGGGCCCTCGGCATTGAAATGGTAGTAACGCATAGACCAAGAATCCTATTGATGCATAGTCTGTCGCGTGGGAACCCTTATGATGTGGTGAATCACCAAGTTAGTCATTTACGAGACATTGTTCGAGTTTGAATATGACCGATGGGTTGAGGATCGGTTCTTCCAAGAGCGCTACGTTAGAAACCCTATGACGGGCTGTGACTTAACAACTGCAGATTTTTCGACTCTTTGTGGCCCGACAACTCAGTGGGGAGTGCCTCTTTGTGACGCGGAAGATCATTTGTGGGGAGATCCTCTGTGTGGTGTAGCAGAACCATGATACTCGATAGGAAGAGTACCTTAGCAGGCCATGGTGGGGAGCACCTCTGTGTGATACAACATACCCATGGTACTCAATAGGAGGAGTACCTTAGTATGCCATGGTTAGTGGGAAGTGTCTCTGTGTGACCCAAAAGTCCCACTGTACTTGGTGGAGGAAGATTTATCTAATAGTTTAGGTGTTCTACATTTTGAATGGGGTTGTTACTTGTTACTATCCCTAGAGAATCTCGTGGCTAGCTATCAGCATTCATAGTGATCCTGTGTGGGTCAGCATCACAATCCTGTTTCTCTAAGTTGAATGCCCGGTTTGAGCTGAGAATCTATTTGAACTATGTCTTTTACCAATGTGGTACTTTTACTTGTGTCGTACTTCTATCTTTATGGTTTTACCTGTGTGGTACTTCTACCTTCATGGTGTAACCTTTGTGGTATACTTCCCTCATTTATGAGATGACTATATCTCAATATCTTTGGTATATGTATGGGAATATACCTATGTATATTTGATGTCTTTATTTGTGGTTTTCGTTTACGGAACTTTGGGAGACCTACAGGGTCTTGGGGTCCATAGTGAGTATTGTTATACGCAACCCTACACGAGCTTAACCCGAACCTTGTTGTGTCTTCTGCAGATGACATACAACATTGATCGAGGCTGAGGGAGTCAGGACAGGATGATGCTCTGAGGTGGACCATTTTTCATGACGTGACGCATGGACTACTGATCGTGAGTTGTACCTACCCTTCTGGTAGGATCCTTGGTGGATGATCCAGGATTTTCTTTTTAAATTTTCAGCTGTTTTGTACTTTTTAGTTGTACTTTCACTTTTCCAGTTGGGATTGTATTCCGGACCCATTTCTTTTAGCACTATTTTACTATAACAGTTTACCTCAAAATTGCTTATTTTTGTGTTCTTTAACCATCTGTTTGTATAGTTTTAAAGGAAATTTATTCCTATTTTAGGGAATATGCCTTTCGGTGCTAGTCTCTAGCCCCTAGCCTAGAGAATGTGGGCTTGGTGTAGTCAGGACACGAACCCCAAGGGACGGGTCGCGAAAAAGTGGTATCAAAGGAGTCAGTTCTACCAAAGAACTAAGGATCTAATATTCTCAAATTATAAATAGTGTTAAGTGCTCTGACTGTGGTTTTCAGTTTTGGGAGTCTAGTGTTGGTGTGGCGACCGATGTATCCATAAACTAGGACCCTGAATTCTAATTTCTAACTCGGTGCATGAAAACACTGATTGTATGTGTTTGGAAATATTTTTACCTGGATTTTTTTGAGTCAGCTCCCCAGGTATAACTTAATGACCATGGAACACATGTTCTTTATCAGGATGATTCCATATAGACAGTCAACCAGGATTCCTGAGAGAGTACACGATGATGTTCCACTGAGAGAAGAGGCTCTGATGCAGGGCCCTCTTACTTTGTTGGAACCTTCAGATGGTGTACTAGCAAAACCACCACCTATTGGGCAGTTGTTACCAATATCCACACTGGCAGACTATTCATGTCGACTGAATGTGTTGCACAAGTTCTAGTGGTCAATTCCTTAGTGCTTTTGAGGCAAGATAGATTCCCAGGAAACTAAGGGCTAGCTGGTGGCTATGGTTAGAGTTTTCTGCCAAGTAGAGACACCAATAGAGAATATAGTGATCTTATAAGCTAGTCTTTTATATTGTTTGACCATGAGGATGGTCCATATAGTGAATAAGATTCGTTACATGGATATTTTCCCGAGATAGTACCTTTGGGTAGTGTTCCATATATATCATTGCGTGTTGGTCATCAGTAACAACCAGTAGTACTAGTAGAGGACACATGCAGGCTTAGTTTCTTACATGTGTTTCTGGATCAGATACCCCTCAGGTTCTGAGGCGAGTCTGACTCACTGGTGGCTAAGGGAAATCTTGATGTGGTGGTTGAGTCTCCATCTATCTATGTCACCATTTGATCAGATGGTGGTCCTGGTAGAGAGCCTTCTACATGGCTCAGTAGGATGATGACAAGGATTAGATTACCCTGATCTTGCGAAAAGGAGACTTTTCTATTGAAAATCCAGAGAACGTTCCTCATAGAAGGGGGTCATTTCAATAAATATCTAAGGGATGAGAGTTCCCTAGAGCCTCTACTGCTTTGAAAGGATGACTTGTCAGTAGCTGAGTATTCATCGAGGTGTACTGACCATCCCAGGTACACAATGAATACAGTATGGCCAATGCCTCAGGGCTCAGACCTTCGAGCGAGGTATGTTTGGGGACATCCGGGTCAGCACTATTCCTATATGCAATCCAACTTATGTTAGGGTGCTATAGAGAACCTTTGTGGTTGAATGTTCGTTGGCAGAGAGGATACAACCAGTGAATGTTAGTACTGTGAAACTAGGAAACTGATGCAAGTCTTAGAGACTTGGGGCATGTTTCTTTTACGTAGAGACAAACTTCGATTGGCACGGGTTGTGGGTGAACGATAATAATTTATTAAAATTATTTTCAGGTACGTTTTGTAAATGCAAGTGTGACATTTTCTATCTTTTGAACCGTTGGTCGGATTAAAAATATGAGGGCACTATTGATTCCGCAGCACAAACATTCACATAAGGGAGATTTTAATTTGACCGTAATAGGACTTTAGAAAAGATTATTCTTTGTGAATTTTTTAAAGAAATGAAATGAAATAATTCTATTATTTTATTTTCATTTTTATCCTCCAAATGAGAAGAGGTGTGTGGGGTCATCGATGTTTCAATATAATAAATGGTTTGACCTTCCCGACCTTAGTAATGACGTCATTGGGGAATTAGGAAAGTTCCTAATTTATGGTCCCCAATTAATTTCCCACATCGTTACTTACCCTTCCCCTCTAATATTTATATGGGGCTTAGGTTGAGGTATCTTACTTGTTTCTCCAAGAAACAAAGTGATGAAGGAGTGCCATGACACTGAACCATTAGAGGACAGAGCCGATCCTAGTGGGAGGTGACATGCAACACCAATCCAAGAAATGAAGGAAGATGTACGAGTGGTGTAATTGGGAACTGATTGTGGGAATTAGGAACATGACCCACCTTCAAGTGCGGACATTCTCCAACGGGTTATCGAGGTATGAGTTTTTTCATTTACACATATTAAATTATTTTCCCTCTTCCCCGTTACTGAATAATATGAAGAATGCAGAACAATAGACTAACGGGTTGATGCACGATTCGTTTGTTTTTACGGGAGGTTGTTTCAAGGTATCTTTTCAGGGTTTTTGTTGTTTTATTCAATTTATTATTAAATCATTAATTCTCCCTCATGTTTACGAGCTAACATATAGGGCATGGTCCAAACGAACCCAACCCGAACCCTCCACTATCTTGCTATACTTGCGCCTCCATGCAAGACTGCCAGCATGGAAACACCGACCGGCTATGTTGGGAATTGAGCATCGACGAACATTACTAGAGGAGGTTGCGGCATAAAGCCACTTCGGTCATCGGAAGGGTCGGCACCGACTGACCGTAGAGGAGGTGCAGTGCATCGTCCCATGGAATCTGTGAGCAAGAGGCCGAAACTCCTCAACCCCGATGAAGGGAGGTGGTAGTCGTCTCGTTGTCTCATCGTGGACAGGGAGGTGGTGCCACCAGCACGCCCCTGGAAGAGAAGAAGCTATGACGGAGGCCAAACCGATGCCTCTGGCGGGTTCTGCAGCAACCAAGCGGTATCCATGTGGAACCGCCACACTGCAAATCGTACATCCTCCAGGCCATTCGGGAGTTTGGGAGACTGGGGGTTGACACCCCCTTCGCCGGGTTGGGAGGACTCTAAAGCAGGCCACGCTCCCTCACGGATCAGGTTGTAGCCCTGTACGGGCTAGGCCGCCGCCCTACAAGGTCACCGCATTTGTGGGCTGCCCCTTCATGACCCACTCTATATGGGCCAGTAAACCCTTGTAGGCAGCTCCCCTTGCAGGTTGGGCCAGAACTCAGCCCATCCCATACCAGTTTGGTCCAGGTCAGTCCCACTGGGTCGAATCGGACCTGGGCCCCACTGGGCCAAGAATCACTTAAATGTCCTTTTCTTGAGAACCCAACGTCCGTTTGGTGAACCATGTACAATGTTGAGATCCGTGGAGCAAGAATGTCATTTTTAATTACTCCATGAGATCATTGGAGAATCTTGGAGTACGACTGAGTTATATCGCACTTGAATCCAACTAGGACCTCAACATGGAAATGGATGTAATGCACAGACCGGGAATCCGATTGACGTGATGTCTGTCGCATGGGAACCATTATGATGTGGCGAATTACCAGGTTAATCCTTTATGAGACAATGTGCCAGTTTGAATACGACTGATGGTTTGAGGAATAGTTTTTCCAAGAGTGCTACGTGCGAAACCCTGCGACGGGATGTGAATTAAAGACTGCAAATTTTCCGTCTATGTGTAGCCCGAAAACTTAGTGGGGAGTGCCTCTGTGTGATGTGGAAGACCCTCTATGGGGAGCACCTCTATGTGATGCAGTAGAACCACGATACTAGATAGGAGGAGTACCTTAGCAGGCCATGGTGGGGAGCACCCTTGTGTGATGAGACAATCCCAAGGTACTAAATGGAAGGAGTAACTCAATAGGCCAAGGTTAGTGGGAAGCGTCTATGTGTGGGCCAAAATTAACACTATATTTGGTAGAGGAAGATTTATCTAATAGTTGAGGTGTTCTACGTTGTGAATGGAGGTTTTACTTGTTACTATCCCTAGATAATCTCGTGGCTAGATATCAGCATTCATAGCGATCTTGTGTGGGTCACCATCACAATCTTGTTTCTCTAAGATGGATTCCTGGTTTTAGTTGATACTATATTTGAATTAGGTCTTTTACCTATGTGGTAATTTTACCTATGTGGAACTTCTATATTTATGGTGTTACCTATGTTTTACTTCTACTTTCTTGCTGTAACCTTTGTGGTATACTTACCTCATGTATGAGTTGAGTATATCTCGATATATTAGGTATATGTTTGGGAATATACTTAAGAATATTTGATTTAATTATTGGTGGTTTTCCATTGTGAAACATTGGGAGACCTATGGGGTCTCACGTCCCTAGTGATTATCGTTATACTCAACCCTTCACGGGCATTACCCACACCTTGTTGTGTCTTGTGTAGACAACATGCAGCATTGATCGAGGATGAGGGAGTGAAGATAGAACGGTGCTATGAGGTGGACCATTTTTCATGACATGATGCATGGACTACTGATCGTGAGTTGTACATACCCTCTGGTACGATCCTTGGTGGATGATCCATGATTTTTCTTTTCAAAATTTCAGATGTTTTTTAATTTTCAGTTGTACTTGTACTTTTCCTGTTGGGTTTGTATTCCAGCCCCTTTGCTTTTAGCACTACTATACTATAGTAGTTTACTTCAAAATTGATTCTTGTTGTGTTCTCTGACCATGTGTTTGTATAGGTTTAAAGGTAATGAATTCCCATTTTAGGGAATATGCATTTCGGTGCTAGTCGCTAGCCCCTAGCCTAGAGAAGGTGGACTTGGGGTAGTCACTGCACGAGCCCTGAGGGACGGGTCGTGACAAAGTGGAATCAATGGAGTCAGTTCTACCAAAGAACTAGGGCTCTAATATTTTCAATGTATAAATAGTGTTAAGTGTTTTGAGTTTGGTTTTCAGTTTTGGGAGTCTAGTGTTGGTGCGGCGATCGACGTATCAATAAACTAGGACCCTGAATTCTGATTTCTGACTAGGTGCATGAAAACACTGATTGTGTGTGTTTGGAAATGTTTTTCCTTGGATTATTTGGAGTCAGCTCACCAGGTATAACTTAACAACCCTAGAACACCTGTTCCTTATCAGTATTTTTCCATGTAGATAGTCAACCAGGATTCTTGAGAGAGTACACAATGATGTCTCACTGAGCGAAGAGGATCTGATGTCGGGCCCTCTTACTTTATTGGCATCTTCAGATGGTATACTAGAAGAACCACCACCTGTTGGGTAGCAGTTACCACTATCCACACTAGAAGACTATTCATGTCGACTGAGTGTGTTGCACGAGTTCCAGTGGTAGATTCCTTATTTCATTCAAGGCATGACAGATTCTAAATAAACAGAGGACTAGATGGAGGCTATGATAAGAGTTTTTCGCCTAGTTGAGACACCAGTAGAGCATATAGTGATCTTAGCTGCTAGTCTTTTCCAGTGTGTGGCCATGAGGATGGTATGAAGGGTGAAGAATCTTCGTTAAATGGATCGTTTCCCAAGATAGTACCTTTAGGTAGTGTTCCATATATATCAATGCTCGTTGGTCAGCAGTAACAACCAGCGGTACTAGTAGAGGAAATATGCAGGCTTAGTTCCTTACACGTGTTTTTGGATCAGATACCCCTCAATTTTCTAGGATAGACCGACTCACTATAGGCTATGTACTGTCTTGAGGAGGTGGTTGAGTATCCATCTATCCATGGGACCATTCGATCAGATGGTGGTACTCGTAGAGAGCCTTCTACATGGCTCAGTAGGATGATGAAAACTTTTAGATTACCCTAATCTTAGGAAGAGGTGACTTTTCTATGGACAATCAGGAGAACTTTCCTTAGAGAAGGGGGTCCCTTTCCATAAAGAGATAAGTGATGAGAGTTCCCTAGAGCTTCTGTAGATTTGGAAGGATGACATGTCGGTAGCTCAGTATTCATCAACGTGTTTTGACCATCCCAGGTACTCAGTGAATACAGTATGTTCAGTGCCTCAGGGCTCAGACCTCCAAGAGATGAATGTTTAGGGACATCCGTGTCAAAACTATTCCTCTATGCATTCCTACTTATGTTAGGGTACTAGAGAGAACCTTTTTGGTTGAATGTTCGTCGGCTGAGCGGATAGATCTAGTGAATGTTAGTAGTGGGAAAGCAGGAAACTTATGCTAGTCTCAGAGACATGGGTGTGTAAAACATCTTAGAAAGAGGATCTAATAAGGATAGATTAATCTGCAAGGCAGCAGATGTGGAAGAGGATCTAGGAGATCAGTAAGAGGTGGTACACATTTTGATATGTTACAACCAACACCCTAATGTGGTCCCCACTAGGATCAGGGAGCTAGAGGACCGAGAAAGGGAGTAGATTCATGTAGTCGAAAAGTCTGACCCATGGTCTCCAAAAATGATTCTATGTATGGTGGGTGTCTACTACTCGCTTCTGTATTAATAGACATAGGTTCCAATCATTACTTTTTTCCAGTAATCTTGTTGAAAACCTATAGTTTCTAGTTAAGCTCTTGACTTGACCCTCACGTGTATAGATACCTTTGGGAGGAGACTCGATAATCACACTTACCCCAACAGTGTGATCTGACCCTTGATGCAAGAGTTTCAGTTGGAACCTCATGGTGGCAGCGTCGAGGCCTTACGACGTTAGTTTGCATATAGAATAGACATCCACTGTTCATACTCAGATTGAGTGTGTTAGGAAAAGAAATGTTGTGTTTTATCTACATCATCGGAATGGGGTTTTCCTTGGTTAGTGAAAAAGGAAACCCAGGAAGAACATGATAAAATCATGCATAGGAGGGTGTATCCAATCAATCTTGAGTCGGCCAGACTTACCCTCGTGGAAATAGGTGTTTTGAGTTTTCAGTTCCGAACAGAAGTGGCAGAGTATGTAGAAATCTTTTCAAAAGATGTTTCCAGGATTATCTCCCTAAAGAGAGAGGGACTTCTTCATTGGCTGGGTACTACTGGTGTTTTGAACTATACTTTTCCAGGGTAGTAGCAACCTTGTCAGTTTTGATGAAGAAGGTGTTTCCTTTCTTATGGACGAAGAAGTGTCAGCCGATCTTTCAGAAGCTGAGACAGTGATGATGGTGAGTATTCCTCCAATATTATGACTTTGAGATAGTATATACTCCTTGGAAGGGGAAAGTGGTAATAGAAGCACTCTGTAGGAGGTCTAGACTATAATTGTTGAGTGAGGTGTTAGAGAAGCTAATCGCACTGTAGATATCCATTGTGGATAAATATTGAGCAGCTTACCTCCAATATATGACTGTCACTCCCCCAATTCTTCATCAAATTCGGTGGGCGGGGGGCAGATTGAGACATTGACTATAAGGCCCGACATGCTCAGATATCCTCAGGATGGTATCGTGAAGGATTTTTTTAAGGTGGCGATCACATCATCCTCTTCATAGGATTCACCATGGTACTAGTGATGCTTCATGAGGAGGTGTTTAGGGAGATCCATACATCCACTTTAACGATACATCATGGAGTGGCGAAGATGTACCAGGACCTTCGGCACAAGTAATGATGGCCAGGGACGATAGAAGTAGTGGAAAATGTTTTATCACGATACCTCACTTGTCAGTAAGTGAAGACATCATAGAGCTGATAGAAGCCTTATGCTGATTAGAGGAGGGAGACCATGACCTCCTACGGGTATCACCCAGACGATAATTGTAGAGGTTTGGCTGGGGTGGAAGGCTATCTGTAAGGTTTATTGGATCTTTATATATTCTCAGCAGACTGGATGAGGTGGCGTACCATCTATCTTTTCCCCCACAGATACACTGAGTGACAAATGTTTTCCATGTGTCATAGCTGAGGAGATGTGTGCATGAACCATCACACATTTTCAACCACGGAGAGCTAGAATTTGATGATATGGAAACCATTACATAGGTTCTTGTTGGTAGAGAGGATTGACAAGAGCGAGTCCTTCTTGGATAGTTGATCCCTATGGTGTGAGTTCTCTGGTAGCATGGAACCTTTAAGAGAGCACATAGGTGTGGGAGGCTCAGATCCATGCTCAGTATAACCCTTTGTCTCCTTATTCTATGTTGTGGCTTTCAGGGTGGTAAAGCCCTAATAAGGGGATAATTTAATGTACCAGAATTTATGTATAATGTTTTTAATTATATGGAATTATTTTGAGACCTAAAAAATTTGACGGCGGGCGATTCCAAGCCCTGTAGTGCCCGGAATGATCCATCTATGTTTTTTTAAGATTTAATTAGTGTGTGTAAGTAGTTTCATTGAAAAAGTGGAATAAATACTAAATAGTTTCCAATATCATTAATTTATGGGCACCATTATGTTCAGGATGGTGAATTTACCCTAGGTGCGAATTATGCTTATTCAGCGCGGGCCTTCTATGTGAAAACCTGAAAATGTCATAACCATAAATAAAATAATTTAAAATATTATTTTATTTTTGAAATGTTTCTTACTTATGAATAGTAACTCAGATTGAAAATATGATACCACCTCTGAACTTGTGAGGGTATTATTTCTTTATGTAGATACTAACATTGGTCGGCGCATGACAACTATGGAAGTTAGTTTTTTGGCCGTAAACAAAATAATTAATCAAAAATTATTTTATTGTTAAAATAAATAACATCTAAATGGTAAATCAGATTGAAAATCCAAGAGTACCATTCAGTCCGTTGGGGATTGTTTCCCTTAGGCAGAGCCTAACCTCGACCAGCGTGGGTTGAGGGTGAACGATAATAATTTATTGAACATTTTTTCGGGTACATTCATTAAAGCAAGAGTGACATTTTATAACATCTGATCTCTTGCTCAGATTAAAAATCCAAGGGCACTGTTGAATCTACAACACTTGGAATTATTAAGGGATACTTTATTTTGAACATAGTAGGTCTAGAGAAAAGTTATCTTTTGTGAATTTTTATAATAAATGAAATAAAGTTATTTTATTATTTTATTTTATTTCATATCCCCCTATGGACAAGAGTTGTTTTGGTTCAGCGATGTGTCAAGGCAATAAATGACTTGACCTTCCAACCCTAAGTAACGAAGTTGTTGGGGAATTAGGAAGGATACTAATTTATGATCCCCCATTAATTCTATACTTCGTTACTTACATTACCACTCTCTTATTTATATGAAGCTTGGGGGGAGGTATCAGCACAGCTTTTCCAAGAAACGAAGTGCTGAAGGAGCACCACAACGCCATACCCTTAATGGATAGAGCTGATCCTAGTAGGTGGTGATGGGTGAAACTGAACCATGAATCGAAGGACGATGTACAAGTGGTGTCATTTGGAACTGGTTGTGGGAATGAAGAACACGGCCCACCTTCAAGAAAGGACATCCTCCAACATGTTATCGAGGTTGATGATTCATTCATTTGCACATTTTAAGTGAATTTCCCTCTTCCCTGTTCTTGAATAATGCGAAGAACATGTACGAACTGACTAAAAGGATGATCCACAATTCATTTGTTTTGCGGGAAGTAGTTACAGGGTATCTTTGCATGGTTTTTTTGTTGTATAATTCAATTTATTATTAAAACCTTAATTCCCCCTCACGTTTATGAGCTAACACGAAGGGCATGATCCTAACAAACCTGGCCTGAACCCTCTAATATCTTCCAATCCTTGCATCTCCATGGAAGACTGCCAATGTGGTGACACTGACAGGTTATGTTGGGAATAGTGCGTCAAAGGATGCCGCTAGAGGAGGTCGTGGACCAAAACCGTAGTGATCATCAGAACGGTCGGCACAATCCATCCAAGGAGGAGGTGCGGTGCACTGTCGCATGCCACTGGTGATAAAGAGGCCCTGACTCGTTAGCCATGATGAAGGGGGGAGGCGGGCAGGTCGTCTGCTTGCCGTGGACGGGGAGGCAGCCGAGGCCGAACCTGCACCTCCGGCAGGTTCTGTGGCAATCGAGTGGCGCCCACGCGGTGCCGAAACACTAAAAATAGAATGGAAAATGGGTCGTTTGAGTGTTCGAGGGATTGGTGTGTCACACACCCCATGCAAACTAGGGCAGACCCCACAGTGGGCCGCCCTCCCCCTCGGACCGGGCCGCCGCCCTATACGGGTCGGGCCGCCGCCATACCGGACCGCCTCCCTTGCGGGCCACCCCTTTACGGGCTTTCCTTTATCGGAGGGGCTAGACCAGGTCACAGTGGGCCGAGTCTACAGTGACCTAGCCCAGACCGGGTTTGGCAGGGTCAGTCCGACCAGGTCGGACCGAAACTGTGCCCCACCGGGCACATAATCACTTAAAGGTTCTTATCTTGAGAAT
The DNA here is from genome assembly GCA_963277665.1 of Viscum album. Taxonomy (NCBI): domain Eukaryota; kingdom Viridiplantae; phylum Streptophyta; class Magnoliopsida; order Santalales; family Viscaceae; genus Viscum; species Viscum album. The sequence continues at coordinate 263,801,118 of OY728148.1, read as the reverse complement.
CAGACGTTTTTGACAAACAGTCTATGGAATTGGGATCCTTAGAGAGACACGGTCCACTTGAAATACTCCATGAGAGTTTTGGAGAAACAAAGAGTATGGCAGGGTTAGATTGCACCCAAATCCAACCGGGCCCTCAGCATTGAAATGCCAATACTGCATAGATCAGACGTCTGATTGACGCGTCGTCTGTCACGTTGTAACCCTTATGACGTGGAGAATCACCGGATTACTCCTTTGCGAGATATTTTTCTAGTTGTAATATGACCGATGGTTTGTAGAGTAGATCTCACTAGAAGGCTACATATGGAACCCACGAATGACTAAGACTTGACAACAGTTGATTTTTAAACTCTGTGGCACTCAACGACCCAGTGGGGAGCGCCTCTGTGTGATGTGATAGACCCACAGTGGGGAGTGTCTCTGTGTGACACGACATAACCAAGGTACTTGACATGAGGAGTACCTCAACAAGACACTATGTGGAGGACCTTTGTGTGACTCGGCAAACCCATGGTACTTGACAGGAGAATAACCTCAGCAGGTCATAGTTGGGAGAACCTCTGTGTGACGCAACAGACCCACAATACTCGAAAGGAGGAGTACCTTAGTAGGAAATGTTGGGGAGTGCCTCTGTGTGATTCAGTAGACTCATGGTACTCAACCGGAGGACTATCTCAGCAGTCCATGGTTAGTTGGAAGTGGCTCTCTGTGACCCAACAGGCCCACTGTACTTGATAGAGGAGGAGTTCTACAGATTCTGAGGTGTTCGATGTTGTGACTGAGGATGGTACTTGTTATTATCCCTATAGAATCCCATGTGTAGCTATTAACATTCATAGAGATCCTATGTGGGTCAGAAACATAATCTTGTTTCTCTGAGTTGTATGCCCATTTTGATCTTAGACTCTGTTTGAACTAAGTCTTTTACCTGTGTGGTACTTTTTCCTATGTGCTACTTTTATCTTTGTGGTGTTACCTATTTGGTATTTCTACCTTCGTGGTGTTAGCCTTGTTGTATAATTATTTCATGTATGAGATGAGTATATGTCAATAAATTTGGTATATGTATGGGCATATAAATAAGTATATTTAATTTCTAACTTTGTGGTTTTCCTTTATGGAACATTAAGAGTCCTATGGGGTCTCTTGGTCCCTACTGAGTATCATTAAACTCACCCCTACACAGGCTTCTATCACACCTTATTGTGTCTTGTATAGATGATGAACAACATTGATAGAGGCTAATGGATCCAAGACTATACGGTGCTCAGAGGTGAACAATTTGGCGTGACAGGACGCATGTACTATTGATCGTAAGCTATACCTACCATTCAGGTAGGATTTGTGGTGACGATCTTGGAGCTACTTTTCACCATTTCAGCTATTTTGTACTTTGTAGTTGTACTTGTAGTTTTCCAGTATGGCTTCTATTCTGGACCTTTTACTTGCAATACTCTTTTACTACTGCAATTTACATCACAATTTCTTCTTATTTTTTTTCTCGGACCATGTGTTTGTTTAGGTTTAATCGAAATGCCTCCCCGTTTTAGGGAATACACCTTTCGGTGCTAGTTTCCAGCCCTTGGACTATGGGAGGCGAGCATGGGGTAGCCACGACATGGGCCTTGGGGGACGGGTCATGGCAATATAAGTGTTCATTTTAATCTTATTAATTTACATTCATGATATAATGTTATATTCAATTTATATTAATTTGAAAATTTCTTAATGGCTTATGAAACACCAATCCAGTATGTCTCCATTTAATTAAAAAATATATTAATTTTTTTTAAAAAAATTAAATGTGATATAATTTGACCCAATTTTTTTTGGATATATTAGATATATTCAGGAGCATTTAAATAATCATATTAAAATAAACTTGTTTTCTTGATGTATATAATGTTACATTAAATGAGTAGTGTCAAAATTGACAAGAATGATATTTTATAATATTATTGTCTAATTAAATTATTTACAAACAATAAATATCATGAAATACTAAATTTTAATTATTATATAGTCTAAAATGTCATAAAATATACATTTTTGGTCCAATTTTTAACTTAAAAGTAAAAATAAAACCACTATAATATTTGTGAAGTTTTCACTATAGAATAATTAAAATAGTTTAGGTAAGAGCTAATAAAAAATATAATGTTTTAAATGACATGGAAAGCTACCTAAATTCTGTTAGTTGATTTTATTAAAACCTTATTATACATTCTCATCGAATAAATTACCATTTTAATGATTTTATAGAACTAATAGATTATAATTTATTCTATTGGGGAATTCAAAAGGTTCCCCCACCTCAATTATAAAAGGGAACATATTTACTCAATTTTTTCACACCTGTTTGAGAATTCTATCTTAAAAATCCTCTTCATATTTTCCTTATTAGATTCCATAGTCTTATTATATAGTTTATATTCTTCCCAAAAGTCCAACCCTAGATCCAATTATAGGAGATATAATGGATTTTCTTCCAATAAGAGGTAATCTTCCTAACCAATCCATTTCTTTCACACTATAATTTACCATCCCAAAATATATAGTATGCATACTAAAATAATAAATTTATTATCCTAAATATTATTAATTTTTTTATGATGATGAAAAACCCATTTTTTCCCTCTTTCCCATTGAATGAGAAATGAAAACATCGCTTGTGAATATGTGTGGACTACCACCTCTACAATGTAATGTGATTCATCTTCATCTATATTTTACATTAATGGTAATGAGGTTTATTTTTAAAAATATATATTATATATATGATATAATAATGAATATTTAAATTTGAATTAATATTTACATTTCTTATCTCTAGCTGTCATAAAATAAAAATAGCATTCATGCGTACGTACAACCTACCATCTCCAACAAAGGTGAAATTCATTTTTATATCTCAATAATTTATGAATGAATCTAAATATGTATATAATGAATATATATGAAATTTTTATCATGGAAAATATTCTTTGGATTATAGAACAATGATATATGTAAACGGGTCAGAACTATAGAACTGATATACTTCTAATAAATGAAACATTTAACACCCAATTTTTTTAGTAAGGAATATTTGACAAAAGGGGGTGTTGAAATGTTAAGGGGAAAATATATGAAAATATAAATATGGAGAATAATATTTAATTGAATTATATTAATTCTAAATTTATTATAATAGAGTTTATTGTGTTATAATAGAAATGAAGATTCACGGTAATGGTTAATTTCACAATCTCACCAATATTTGGGAATTTTTATGTTTGTGTCTCCACTATGGAATATTTATCATTTGTATCAATGTTTTCTAAAAATGTTTTATTTTTTTATATATCTAATATTATTGTTTAAATTCATTTAAAAAATGTATCAATTATTATAAAAATTTTATAAATGAATCATTTTTTCATTTTCTAAATGATTTACTTTATAAATTTCTTGATTAAAATATTGTTGGACAGTTTTTTAACTTATTCGAAATGAATGTATTTTTAAATAATGATGAATAATTTTTAATTATATTATTAAATTACAATTTTATAATGATATTTTAGAATAAAATTTATTCTTTTATAATTGAAATGTTTTTTAAATATAATTTATTTGAAAATGTAAGGTTTATTTTCCACAATAATTATTCGAAGTGATATTTGAAAATCATTTTATATTAAAGATGAAATTATTTGATATTAATTTTTAATAATTGGGGATATGATTCAAATATAAAATATTTAATATCTCTATGGATGGTTTAATTTTATGAGGAAAATATGATATATTTATGGAACCCATTACTTTTCAATCGGTTTTGTTTTGACCGTATGTTTATAAAAACCATTTATTTGTCCTGGATTATGTTATGATGAAAGGTTTATGAAACTGATTTATTTTCATGTGATTCGGAATGATGATTTATTTATGATGTTTTGGAACATATATATATGATTATAATTATATGATGGGTTGGACTTATATCACCCTCCAATGAATTTGGTAAATATTGAAATATCGTGAGATAAATTGGGATAGAATGGGGAGTGAACCTATCTCGATAAGGGAATTGTTCCAATGTGATATTTCTTGGAGTGTAATTTGAATACTACATTTCTTTGAAGAGTGAACCCATTCTACTATGATATTTTTGGAAAAGATCTTTGACTGCTAAGGAAATTAATTTCTAAGATTATATGTATGCCACAATTCTATGTGTTAGGCCAATATAATGATCTCTTGGTTCTTAAGCATTACTTTATTTATGATTCCATTCTTATGAACTACCAAGACTTATTTTATGAATTAAAATTTTGTTCATTGATATATAAGGAATGTGATTTAAATATTAGGATAATAATCATATACCATTATCATTGTGTTGTGCTAATTTGATAATTAATACCCCCTTGTTTACCCTTATTAAGAATCTGAGCTCACCGTTTCATTATGTTTCGTTTCCCTGGGTTACGAAGAAATGTATTAACACTAATATGTATAAAACTAGTTCTATATATGAAGTAATAATTTGATAATGATGTAGATATTTTTTGAAATAGTTGATTATGTTTCCTTGTTTCCAAAGATACTAGACCCAAATGATTATGGAATGGATCATGTTTTTTTATAATGAATATTCATCTACATATATGTAATATCTATGTATTAAAATTATATAATTATATGTTAATGATATTTTTTATGTTTTTATTTTTATATACCATGTTTTATTATTATCATTTATGGTTTTATAGTTAATTATGAGGTAAAAAATCCTCGCCTCAAGTTCTCCTTCATGTTTATGAAATAATACATTATGATATGTTTTTAACTTACTAAACATATGAGCTCACCCATTCCTTATGTTTCCAATACCCAGGTACTGAAAATTATTATATCATGTGAGATGTATAAGAAGGGGTCTCTAGGATTGTGATTATGGATAATAGTTCACAAGTGTTTTAAAATACTAATTTTTTGTAGCTAATCACACACACACTAATAACTTAGGTCATTGGGTCATGCAACCATCTGTTATATTTATTATTTAAATCATGAAATTAGTGAACTATATAAGTTATATTTATCTTGGGGTAATTTATGGAATCCCATAAATATCATCATGTAACACTATATGAATGTCTAATATATTTTAATACAGAATAATTGGAATGCAATACATGATATCTATATATTATATGTATAAATTTTATGGTTATATGGGTGTTCCACATATTTTATTGAATCATGATCATAACCAAACGTGTGTTATGTCCTTTTAGTAAAAAATACATTTAAATCAACCACTTTAACTATATCCCCATGGAATTGTTTCAAATTTCACCCCATATAATATCACATCTAACAAGTTTTCAATTTATATACAAATATATTTTTTATATTTTCAATGACTAAATTTAGCTAATAAATAAAGTAAATCTCAATGAATTACACAATTTTTTTTTCAATAAATCTAATGCACACTTACAAAATATTTTTCTGACCAAATTGAAATTTGTAATTTTGATAATGATTATAAATTACTTATGTTTAAAACAATACGTAAAGAGTCTCCTTTAGTGAAAAATATGTGTTATTTATGATATTAAGCGATTTAATATGATCTTATTCAAGTATTTGTATAATTATATGTTTGATTATATTATTTATCTCATATATAATGAAAAATCATATAATACACTTTATCATGAAATCACGTCTAACTTTATGACACATATCATGTAAATTTTATATAGATCTACTCGTTTATTCACAACTATCTGTGTAATCATTTAATAATACGAAATAATACATCCAATATTATTCTTCCATATAGATGAGAACATAAAATTTCAATAACCTATGTAGATAAGTACATGTCACTTCACATATGATGGAATGACTATAAATTTTCTATTGATTTCCAAAATAAGGGCCAAAATGTTATATTCACCATATTATAGGAAAAATAAAATTTAGTAAAAACAATCACCACATGATCAATAACTTACACTACAACACCATTATTATCTAAACCTTAATGATACCATATGAAATGTACAATTGTATGAAATCAAATTTATGAGGTAAATTGTTAACCTCATGTAATAGAGATTGATTTTAATTATGAAACCTTAGAAAAATAATGATATACTACCTATAATTAAATGCTATATATGTATTATGTGAGTCTTGAACACAAAATCCATTTTTCAATCTGATGAATATTTTTTTTATCTATTTAAATTCCCCTACTCACACAGATTGTAGCATATCATCACAAACCACTATATTTAAACACCATCAACAGTTAATGATAATTTAGAGATTTAGCTCTAATGGGTTAATCAATAATCTAATACTATGATATATTCAATTCCCTTTAATGAATGTTAAATTGGTAATTCATTTATAAACATGTCATATTTTTATAATCAAAAAACTATTTTTTAAAATACTTAAAAAAACATATACAGGAGTGTTACTATTATATAAACATAATATTTAGTGACTTTAATGTCATTATGTTTTAATTATTTTATTAGTATTAGAAAAACGTGTGACATATTTATATTATACATGTCCAATCACTATGTAACATATGCTACATCACTTTGTATCTATCTCAATGATTCCACTACTAAAATATGATTTAGGTTTAATGAAAAAAACCCACAAGCTTACAAATAATATATACATAATTACGAAAACCTTTGTAATAATATGTTCCCATGTAACATTCACACATTCTTGGGCCGGTTGAAATCCTCAACCCGTTTGATTTTTTTGGAAATTGTTGGCCATAACATAATCCTTACTGATTATATAAACATAATTATAAGCATTAATTTTACTCGAGGAATATTATTTAGATGATTTTTGATTCTTGACATGTTCTTATAGTTTTTAGTCGGATCTGGGTCTATAAAAGGCTATAAAAACAAATTTTATATAGGTGTAGATAGAGGAGCATAATTTGGACAAATCGCACCACCTTTGAGGAGAAACCCTGAGAACCTCTATGTGAAATGGACATGGTTTGAAAAACAATGAAATATGAGGATAACAACCATTTAAAATCTCAACAACTTTAAATATAAAGAGTTTTCACTGTATAAGCATGGCTTGGTAAAGTGTGAATCTTAACCCTGTGAGGTATGATGCCTAGAGATTGGGTACCACATGGTTGTCAAAATAAATTCTTAATCATGTGGTAACCATTCAATCTATTTAAAATAAAAAATTATTACATTTAACCTTTTTTAATTAATATGGATTTCCCTCTTATTTCACTCTTCCACATGGCTCTCCCCTAGGCATCTATAGGTCTTCTTTTTCTAACAAAAAAATATTTTATGAGATATATTATTTTTAATTTATTTGATGTCATGAGTCGTATTTTAAAACATTATTATCTCTCACTACATGCAAAACCATGTTTTCTTGCAGTATACACAACACTATTCTTGGCTTTTGTTACTCAAAATGTCAAGTTATTTTGATAGAATTTATTTTACACAAAACCGAGTTTAACCGAACAATTAAAAATTATTATGTTACCAAATAACCTTACCATTATAGTAGAGCGTGTGAAAAAATAACTTAATTATGAAAATATTCTTAATTATTTTGTGAGAAATAAATTATAAATGAAAATAAAAACTTATTTATACAAAAGGAAATGTTTATATGAAAAAATATTTATATGAAAATAAGTGTATTTATAAAATAAAAAAACAACTCTTCATGGATTTTATTATTTATATATGTGTGTAATATAATAAATATAATATTTAAAATTCATCTTATATGTTCCTAGACATGATATAATAATAAATTTAATTTTTTTGGATATTAGAAGTCTTTATAAAAAAACGCAGTATTACAGCCTTTTGAGGGCTCACCCACTTTAAATCTAATTTTTAACAAATTTATATATTCTATTTAAGAAAAGAAACATCTTATTTTAAAATGGAATTTAAAAATTTTCTTTGGATGCCTTTTTGATATATTTTTGATAAGTTTTAAATTTTGAAGAATAATATTATTATAATAAATTTTAATTGAAAACATCTATTTTCATATATATACTTTGTGTAGATATATTATATTATCTAATAGTTTTAATTTATAAATATAATATATTTTTATAATTCAATATTATTTATTTGATTAGAATTAATTTTACATTGATTTTAGATGTAAAAACAAGTCAATAGTTTTACAACGTTTTAACTTTTAAAAACTTGTTCTCTCTTTTGGATAATAGGAATAATTTTAAATTAACTACATTAAATTATTTGTTTTGAATTAAGAAAAATGGATCGAATATTTTGAATCATTAGTTACAAATTATGAAAATTGATATATTTTATTTTTGGGCTTCATAAGAGTAACATGGATAATTTTTATTATTACGTTCAAATAGAAAATACGGAAACTAAGGGTAAGAATACTATTTTAAAATTACCCTAAAATTTTCCATAATATAATTTTAAGAGTTTGGTTCAACCAAAATAGTCCTTTTGATGAAATGAACTCATTTGGATGCCACTTCGATGAGATTGAGGCATGTAATTTTATTTATTTAAAGAATACTTAAATATGTCTCACTCAATTTTCAATAACTAAATAAATTTTTTATAAGGTTATACAGAATATAAATGATATTATAAAAACTCATTTAAATTATAATTTTTTCCTTTATCATGTTATTTTGTTATATTTTTAAATATTAAATAATTACCTTAAGTACTTATACATTTATGTTGTAAAAATTAATTAATTGTTGAGAAATCAATAATTTTTAAATTAAAACTATATTAACCGTCAAATGACCCAGAAACATTACAAAATATGAATGGTTGAGTATATATTGACCATAACCACACAAGGATTGATTATGGTAGCATTTGGAGCCTCAGAGAAGATATTGTGGAACATATATTATTTTATTTAAAGTGATGTTATAGTTGTGACATTCGTAATTAAATAAGTATAACATTTTAAATGTTGGATTTTACAGAAATTAAATTCAACAACATTATTATTCTAAAATATATTGGATTTTTATGCATAATTATATATTATTTGTAATTTATATTCAAAAATATTCTATTAAATAATTACACAAAACTGACGCAGTAATTATTTTATTAATGGAAATATCACATTAATGTTTTTTAAAAAATAAAAATAATTATAATTTGATCTAATTTATATGTTCAATAAATTTTATTTATTACCTGGACCCCATAGGGATATAATAAATTTTTTTGATTATAACATCTTATCTTGATATTTTTAAAAATACATGAATATAATATTGTCAAAATTGATACTGTTGTTGTTTTGTAAAATAATGTTTTTTAAAATTATTTAAAAATTATTAAAATATTTTGAAAATATATAATAAATATTATATGTTTTAAAATGATATAAATTATTTATTTATTATTTAATTTATGTTATATATTTAAATATTTCACAAATTTAATATTAAAATACTTGTTATCTTAATTAAAATTACATATAATAACTATGTGTAAATTAAAATGATAATGTTTTAATTAATATAAAAAATAGTATAAAATTTATTTTTTGATGAGATGAAAACACTATATTATCACATCATTGAAATTGGGACATTTTGGTGGTTTTTGGGTAGGGTTTCATAGTATTATAAATTAATATTTTTGGGGATCTTGGAAGTTCCCCTCGCCTTAATTATAAAAGGGAAACTCATTCCTCATTTATTCACTTCAATTTGAGTGTTCAAGATCATCAATACCATAAAAGTTTCCCTTTAAGATTTACTTAGTAACATTATATAGGTTCTCTTATTCTTCCAATACTAACTCTAGTGCTCTAATATGATACTTAGAGAAAGCACGTCCAAGAAGAGGCAATCTCCTCTACCGATTCATTCTAACTTGTTTCTTCTTCTACATCATCATCATGAGTTTTTTAATTATAAATTAATAACTATTTTATCAATTATATACTGAGATTTTATTATAATTATGAATAAACTATGTTCCACCATCTAACCATCCAATGAAAATGAAATCACCATGTGTGCGTACGTACGACTTACCATCTCCACACCATAGTGTAATATGTCTTTCACTACCACCTTACATAGATTAGTATAATGATTGAAATAATAACTATATATTATTATTAAAACATTTTATTAATTATGAAATATTATATTCCATAAAATTCAATACCATTTAAAAAATATGGGAATGATATATTCGCTCATGCGCAAGTACGACCTATCGTCTCCACTATGCGACACAATTCAATCTACATGATCTTCATTAAAACATGATTATATAAATGTAAATAATGAAAAAATACAGTATATATTATGTTAATATCATTTTTTAATGATATAACTATGACCTAAGAAGGAGACCCAAAACTTATTCGACAAAACACCCATAAGAACTCAAATCATTTAATACCCAAAGAAGAAGTAACAATGAGATGTTTCTAACAATCAGTTGATAATATGATCAAATATGATATCATATAAATGTATAAGATTCTATAATAAGTCAATGAAATTATTTAAATCCTTATACAGAAGCTTCATATTCATACAAATGAAATCATGCCCATGGAAAGGGATAATTTAATAATCTCATTATTATCTGAGATTGTTTATAAGTAGGTATTTAATATGGTATATTTATCATCCACGTACATGTTTAATAAATATATAATATAATTTATATTATTATAATATTTATTATTTTTCAATTTTACCAATTTTTTATTTTTATAAATGTTATGGAAGGAATATTTCATTCATTTTTCATATGAGGTACTTTCTGACTTTTCCCACTATAGTATGAGGAGCTTTTTTAATTTATATAGTGTGAATATATTTTTATGTTTTCATAATGTCTCATTTCCATGAATATTACTTTAAATTATTTCAATTTTATTTCAAATAAATTTTTTTCTTTTAAAATTGTGTGGCAGTTTGTGAAAAGAAAATGTTTTTATTTAAAAAGATATTTTCCTCAAGAATTAATATCCAGTGTTTTATCAAAATTATTTTCAATCTGAAATGGAATTATTTAGAAGGGTTATATTTCAAGTATACTATATATATTATTAAAGTTATTTTTTTATGGAATTTTATATTTGAAATCAATTTTTTTATATGTATTATGTTATGATGGAATGATGGTTAAAAAACCGATTTTATTCCTTGGGTTATGCTATGATGAATGATTTATGTTTTTGTAGAAAAAATATGTAAGGTTTTAATTATGTGATGGGTGGGACCTATATATCAATCCAATTAATTATGTAATGATTTTTATCACATGATATAGATTTGACTATAACGTCAAGTAAATCTGCTTCTGTAATACATGGGTGAAATGACAAGTAAATATAGTTCAGTAATATTTGGATGAAACAAGGAGTGAACATGATTCAGTAATAAAATATTTCCATTATGATGGTCTGGGAAATGATTATGTACTAATATGGAAATTATTTCTTTTATTATGATTTTACCATAATTCCATGTTTTATGCCAATTCTATTTTATCATGATTTTTGTTCTTTTATGATTTATTTCTTACGAACGACGAATATTTATTTCCTCACTCAAGATTTTATAATTATATTTTATGTTCATTTATTTACAGTCTTATATTTATGTTTTCTTTTTATTTTCCCCATTATTAACCTCACTAAGAATTTTATCTCATCATTCTATGTTTTCTTTTCCCCTGGATATAAATTAGGATGTTAGGTCAGAAAACTAAAGGGGGGATATTTATGGAATATGGTAAAGATATTTCACCAAGTTAGAAAAATGTGTTCCATGATTCCAAAGAAACTATGATAATACAGTCTTTAGTCACCTATTTGGGTAATGTTCAATGCTTTATGCAAAGGTTATGTATTGTCCAGGTACGTTAATCCTAGTTCGTTAGAGTTAGAATCTGAGCCAAAGGTTTATTCAACCTTTGGAAACTAGGATTATCTTACTGAGATCCCAATAGATATTTATAAGGATATATCTAGGGATTTTCATAAGGTTAATTTTACCTATAGGTTACGGTCCTATAAATATGGTAATGATCATGAATAAACCATAATTAATCCTATGATGTTATAAATTCAATGTACACTCCCTTGATTTTGTTGTTTTCTTTTTATGATTTTTACCTCCCACACTATTATTTTTTTATTTTAGATAATGGTTGGAACCTGAAAGAACCATATTAATGATAAATGAAACGGGTAATGAAATGATTTTTTGCATAAACATCCAAATGTTATGGGATTTGAAATGGAAATTATTATTGCTATACTTACAGAAGCTATGAATCATTATAGATGTCCAAATGAGCAGAGAAGGTAACAACATTCTATTGAGTCCTTAATGAGGAAACATCCAACTTATTTGAAAGGGTATTTTCATCCACTTGTTTGTCGAAAAATGGATCATTACCGTTGAAAAGATATATTCCATCATTAACTATTTGGAACATGAAGATGTAATTTTGGTTGTTTATCATTTAAAAGGTAAAGGAGACCAGTGGTGAACTTTAGTAAATAATATAAGGGAAAAAGATGAAATTGAATCCATGAAACGGGATGAGTTCACAAATGTATTTTTTCAATATGTACATTCCACATATTATTTGAATAATAATTGGAATGGGGTTTCTTAAGCGTATAAAAAAGGATGATATATTTTTTGGTATATATGAGGCCAATTTTAAAATGCTTTCAAGGTATGCTTATGGTTTTTTCATCAAACTATCAAGTAAAGTCAATCGATTATTTAGTGGCATAAAAACAAGTCTTCTAAGGGCATTAACTATAATTTAATTTAGTAGATATGGAGAGATTTTTCATTGTGATGTTATGTTATAAATAAAAGTTTCTATTACATATCAGTTTCATGGATTTGACAAGAAATGAAAGATTGATTTCAAGGGAAAATCTGAAGATAATGGTGAAAAGAAGATGAGTGTTTCCTTATACTCAATGTGTGGAAAGAAGCATGGTTGATATTGTATTAAATGGTGTTGAAAATTTTTTATGTTTGGAAAAAAATTTCATCAGACAGTTAGGTGCCAAACTAATGGGAAAAAAATTTATAATGATGTGAATAAAATTGGACTACAGCAAATGAACCACCCACACATCAATACTACATGTGAACTAAATGGGTGATTATGCTTTCCAATTACTTAATCCAGGGGTTATCAATGATGATCGACGTCAAAAAACCCTTAAGAATAATGATAAATTAAAATCATATGGGATCACTATTGGTGATTTTGAGTATAAAAACAATGTGGTGGAATGATTGACTGTATATGTATTCGGATTCCAGAATAATGTTGTAGAATATCATTTATAGTATTATAGAATAGTGAAATATCTATATATCAGACCATTATTGTTTTCCAAATGTATATGGTACCAGTATACATGAAAATTTATTGAAATATTTTTTGAAAACACATGATATGTACATAATGATGGGATAAGAAGATAATGAGATGTTTGATAGTATTAATGACCTCATGACTAATATAATTACATTTCCAGATCATGGTTTCAGTATGTAGAATTTTTGGGATTTTTGTAATTTTGAAAGAGTTAGTTTTTATAGCATGTATATTTTTACTATGGTTCTATGGTAATTCAAGTTATTACCCGGTTTCATAAGAATACATGATTAAGGTATCCACATGTTTGGAATGTAACATCCAATAAATTCCTCATGAGATATGGGAGATAAATGGTAAGGAAATTTAGTTAACCTTTATCTAAGGTTTTTTTATTTTTATGTTTTAGAAATATTGTAAAGATATAAATTTATGGAATGATTATGTTAAAATTTGGATGAAATTAGTCTTTTTTCACTATAGTTGGACTTATAGATATTTGATTACTGATTCTATCATTTTTAGTGATAAAGAAAGATGTAATGATCTATAATTCAATTTATGGATCGCATGATATGATAAAATTTTTGGAATATAATATTAAAATTCATTTATTTGAATAACATATGAAGTGGAAATTGTTCAAGGCATGACCATTGGTGAGATTGTACTGAAAGAAAGTATGTATCTATATGAATTTATTCAACTTTAGGGAAAGGATCTTGAAACCAAAAATGTTATCCTTATACCTTCTTATATGATGTATTAGAATGCTGATTAAATCATCTCAGATTTATTTCTTTCTGGTTCTTAGCCTTATCCAATCCCTGTTCCCTTTCACCCTCCATCAGAACATTACAGATTGATATTTCTTCCAAATCCATGTTTTTGTTCCCAGTCTTGTTCATCTATAAGGAAACCCAGGGAGGAGACATTCCTTTTTAAAATGAATTTTTAGTATTCTATTTTACAATGTGGGTTTTTGTGATTGATTCTTTAAATATTCAATAATGCATTTTTATGTTTATAACTCGGATGAATTTCTTGTGAAAAAATAATTTTAAGTCGGTAGAATGTAATAAACCATGATTTTGTGAGATAGATTCTTTTTAATTTCATTGATGTTGGTTTTTTTATGCTACACCATGATTATATTTCAATACATGAAACACCATCTTAGCATTCGGTATATGCAACACTATTTTTTTGTGTTATACACTATCTTGATTTTTTTATGGAATTCATTTTATACAATAACTCATTTAAGAATGAAACTAAAAATTATTATGTTACCTTATAACTTTACCATTATAATAAAGGGTCTGAAAAAATTAAATGAGTTATGAAAATATTCTTAATTATTTGGTGAAAATTAATTAAAAATGGAAATAATAACATTTTTAAATACAGGGAAATGTTTTTCTAAAATAATGCTAAAGTGAAAATAATTAAGTTTATAAAACAAGAAAATCACTATTGGTGGATTTATTAATCAAATAAATTTGTAATATATTCAAGATAATATTTAAAATTAATATTATATTTTTTCAAGACATGATATAAGAACAAGTTAATTTATTTGGATAAAAGAATTAATTTTCAAAAAATAAAATATTTCCGCATTTTGATGGAACACCATTTTTAAATTTTTTATTTGACCCATTTAAATAATATATTTAACAAAATGAACTTCTTAATTATAAGTGATATATAAAAATGTAATTTGGAAGATTTTTTGGTATTTTTCTGATATGTTTTAAATTTAGAGGAATAGTAGAATTATACTAAGTTTGAATTGAAATTTTTTTCCATCAAAATAATTAATATAGTTAAAATATATTATTTAATGGTTTTAAAATATAAATTGAAAATAATTTTATCATTCAATATAATTTATTCCATTAGCATTAATATTACATTGAATTCAAATGTTATTTGTTTTCAATATTTTGCAATGTTATAACTTTTAAAAACGTGTTCTCTCTTTCCTACATTAGGGAATAATATTAAATTAAATACTGAAACATCTATGTATTGAATTTTGGAAAATTCATTCTATTTTTTGAATCATTATTTCTAAATTAATTAAATATATTTATTTTATTTTTGGTTATTATGAATAATTACTTCGGTAATTTTTATTAGTACTGTAAAAGGCTAAATTGGGTATCTAAGAGTAATAATAGAGTTAATAAATTGACTGATAAGTTTTATTAATATCATTTTAAGAGTGGGGCTTGACCAATATAGTCCTTGGGTCGAAAACCAATCCTTTGGAAGCCACATGGATGAGATTGGGACATGTGGTTTATTTTATTTGATGAAAAGTTAAATATGTATCACTGAAATTTTAATAAATAAATAATTTTTTATAAAAGGTTATATAGAAGATAAATTTTATTATAAATTATTATTTGAAATATAAAATGTTTTCCTTTATTATGATAATTTATTTTTAGTTTATATTAAATTAATAATTACCTTAATCACATATACATAAATGATATAAAAAAATATTTAATTGATGAGAAATCAATAAACACATTGTTGTTAAAATTATTATAACACTAAAAAGACCAATAAACATTACTAAATATTAGTTTTTGAGAATATATTGTCTATAACCATCTAAGGGTAGAGTTAGTGAGCATTTAGAGGCTTAATGAATAGAATTTAGCACTTATTTTATTTTATATAAATTGATGTTAGGGTTGTCACATTCATAATTTAATATGTATAACATTATTAATATTGGATTTTCAAACTATAAATTAGTCTAATTATATTATTATAAAATATAGTATATTTATCTTCATATCGGTATTTTATTTTAATTTTTATTTAATAATTAAGTATATTAAATAATTACAAAAAAATGATATAGTAATTATATTATTAATAGAAATATGAATCTAATGTTATTAAAAATATTAAAATAAATATATTTTGAGCTAATTAATATATAAAATAAATTTTATAGATTACCTAGACACCATATGGACGTATTAAAATATTTTTTTCTTGGATAACATCGTATATTGATATTTTTTAAAAACTGAAAATTTAATAGTGACGAAATTGGCACTATTGTTGTTTTGTCAAATAATGATTATTATATTATTTAAAAATAATAAAAAAATTAAAAAAATATAATAATTTGTATATAGTCTTAAATTTTCTAAATTATTTATTTTTTATTTTTTTTAAATTAAATAAGTAAATATTTCACCCTTTTAATATTCAAAAACATTTTATCTTAATTAAAATTAAATAGAATAATTAATTATTAATTTAAATGATAATATTTATATTGGCAATAAAATTTTTAAAAAATGTACTGGTTGATGAATTTTCGACCCTATCTCATATAATATTTTACATTGGGTCATTTTGGATGTTTTTGGGTAGGTTTTGAGTTTATCATAAATTATTATTTTTGGAGACCCTAGAAGTTCCCCTCACCTTAATTATAAAAGGGCACCTTCTCTATCATCTCATCAATTCACATTTATCCTTCAATCTCGTCCATCCCCAGAAATTTTCCCTTATAAACATCCCTAGTTATATTCTAGAGGTTATGGCTTATTCAAAGAGAAACTATAGTGCTCTAGGAGGACACTTAAGGGAAGAACCACAAATAAGAGGTAATCTCCTCTACCGATTCTTTCAAAATTCATTCTTCTTCTGCTACCTCTTCATGATTTGTTTATTTATAAATTAATAACTCCTATCTCAATTATATAGTAAGATCTAATTATAATGATTAAAAAAGTATATTCCAACTTCTATGCGTCCTACAAAAAATAAAATCACTACATGTGTGTATGTTCGGCTTATGGTCTCCACACCATGGTGTAATATATTTTTCAATACCACCATAATTGGATTTGTATAATTATGTGAATAATAAATATATATTATAATTATAAAATTTCTTTAATTCCTAAATAATATACACACTCCAATTCAATACCATTCAAGAAATATGGGGATGATATCTTTGCTCATGCGTATGTATGGCCTACCGTCTCGACGATGCGATGCGATTGATTCTTCATGATCATCATTAAATAATTTTTATGTAAAGGTAATGGATGAGTAAATATGGTATATTTTATTTTGATAACATTTTTTATTTATTTAACTAAGGATTAAAAAAGGTAATCTGAACTTATTCGACCAAATATGCATAAGAACATAAAACAGTTAATACCTGAATAACAAGTAACACTAAATTGTTACTAACAAACTGATGATAATATAATTATATATGATATCATAAAAAAGGATAAGATTATAAAATATTAAATGAAATTATTTAAATAATTTTACATGATGTTTAGACACATTCAAAGGATATTAGATCTAATGTAAGTGATAATTTCACAATCCCATTATTATCCAAGATTGGTTATATGTAAGTATCTACAGGTGTATATTTATCATCCAAATCCATGTTTCCTCAATTTATTATATTATTAATATTCTAATAATATTTTTCATGTAAATTTTATACATTTATTAATTTTTTTAAAATGTTATGGAAGGAATCATTCATTCGTTTTCCATACGAGGTACTTTTTTATTTTTACAATAAAGTGAAAGGAGAATGTATTAGAACTTATATAGAATGATTTGATTTTTACATTTTCATAATTTCTTATTTCCATTAATATTACTTTAAATGATTTAATTTTTATTTTGAAATAAGTTATTTTTTTTAAAATTTTGCAATATTTTGAGAAAATAAATCATTTTTGAAGATGAAATGATATTTTCTTTATGAATTAATATCAAGTGTTTTAACAAAATTATTTTCTTTCTAATATAGAATTGTTTAATAGGGTTAGGTTCCAATTATAATATCCCTATTATTTTTATGGTTTTATTATTTTTATGATGTAATTCTATTTATGAAATCCATTTTTTACATGGATTATGTTATGATGGAATGCTGTTTAAGTGATCGATTTTACTCCATAGGCTATGCTATGATGAATGATTTATGTTTTTCCGGAAAAAAATGTATTTTTTTTCTTATGTGATGGGTGGGGCCTATATCTCCCTCCAATACATTTGGTAAATATTTATATCTAATGATATAGAGATGACTAGATTGAAAATTAAATCCAGTTTAGCAATACAGGCCTGAAACAACAACTAAATCTTATTCTGCAATACAATGCTGGAATGGGGAGTGAACATGGTTTAGTAATGAAATTTTTTTAGTATGATGTTCTTAGAAATGAGCCTCTACTAACATGGAAATTATTTTCTTTGCTTATGTGTTTTCCAAAATTCCATATTTTATTCCAATGATATTTTATCATGATTTGTGTTCCATTATGAATTATGTCTTACAAATAGCCAAGATTTATTCCATGATTCAGGATTTTTATATTCACAATTTACATACATATTTTTACATTATTATGTTTTTGTTTTTTTATGTTATCCCTTTTTACCCTTACTGATTATTTTAGCTCACCCTTTTTATGTTTTCTTTTACATGATATATAAAGAAAGGTGTTATGTATGAAAACTAAATGGGAATAATTTTATAGGAGATGTTTAAGATCTTTCACCAAGTTAGAATAATGTGTTCCAGGTTTCGAAAGACAATAATCTAATAGAGACTATAGGAATATATTTTTGTAATGTATTAAGTTTACTGTAAAATTTATGTGTTGTCCATGTATTCCAGGCCTATGTCCTGAGACTTTTCTTCCTCTGCAAGGTGTTGACCGCCAAATTTTTCCCATGTCCTATGTTGATCACTATCATTATTTTTGGAACTGCATCAGTAAGGATTCAAGTCCTGTGGATTATTTTTTCCTTTTCTCTCTTCATATCGTTCACTAAATTTGTGTGAGTCATTTTACCCTATTTTCTCAAAGTTCTCCTAAAATACTAATTTATTTTAAATCATATCGAGTTAATGGTCAATACTAGATGAGAGAAGGTCTAAAACAATTATGTAGTTGGATAATATATTTATCTTATATTTATTTCATGTTTTGTGGGTGAGTTCATGATCACACCATAGGGTAGTCCGAGTGAGACCCTATTTAAGTAATGCATTGATTTTAAATTAATTTGTTTTGACTTTTAGAGATTCACATGGGTATTATTCCACCTATCTAAAATGGTTATAATAATGGTGAGAGGATTTTAACATTGGGAATATTAGGCTAGGGGTGTTAATATATTTATATTGATTTATTTATATTGATTTCGATGGTTTTATGGGAACATAATAGCCTTGGAAAAAGGATTGAGGTGGTGATAACCTCTTTGATTTAAGGGATGCATTCCTCTAGTTGGGGGAGGCCTAGATTCACAAGTTGGGTGACATGGTTATGAGGTTTTGGAAATGAGTTCAACATGTTATGTCCTTGCCACATATGATATTGGATGGTTATAGCCATTGGGATGAGAAACACAGTCACAGGGGCATGACCTGCCAGGATTATGCGACATATGAATTCTTTGGTGGTTTACGCTCACCATGATTAGAAGACATGCTATTGGAGTCATGATCACACAGATATGACCTTGATGATGAGGTCATGTTGAAATCATATGTGGGTAGTGGTCTCCATTATATAGGAATTGGACATTGTTGACCATCTATATGGTTGGAGGTGCATGTCGTAGAATTCCACGAGGATGGTGTAGACACACCGGTTTATAGTTTTGAGACTATCAATTTGGTGATGAGGCACCCCTTGTGATTAGTTTGTTTGGATGGGATTGTTTGGGAGGATATATATTTTCTTTCCTCAGGACGCTAGTAGTTGAGTTGAAGGTGTTATTATTTATAGGAAAGAAATAATTATGCCTCAAAAATTATGATTTGAGTAGATTGGGACTCTTATTGTATCAGGTTTAAGGGATATGGTACTTGATTGGGTATGACTTTGGGATAATAATATACTTTAATATTTTGTGATCAGATATGGGACCTAGTTTAGAAGATGAACCTCAGTGATCATGTTGGCCTAATATCTTGGAATGGATGGCTAAGACCATGAGTTCCTATTAAACATGGAGTTTACTTTTTAGTATCCTTTTGATTTTCAAAATTCCTATTATATGTATGCTCTAGTGGTTATCCAGAAGTGGAAATTTTGGATTATGGTTTTTCATGACCATATTTGATATGAATACACAACTAAAAGTGTTGTGTTTTTCTCTTTTATATATCTTTGTTGTTGTCATTTTATCCTTCCATTGTTGCATGTTCATATTTTCACCATGGCTGGTTGCTGGCCTAATTATCGTATAATATTTCTTTTTTGATGAATTATATATATGTATGACACTATTATTATCATCATAAAAGGGTATAGTCTCCCCTATATCACATATTTAAACCATCACTACTAGCCGTAAACCTTTGGAGTAAGGGGAAGTGTGGCTAAGGCATAATGGCACAGCAAACCAGAGCACTATATAAAGTGTGATCCATATCGGGCGGTATAATTGGTATCATATAATTTTATAAATGGGGATTGGTAGTAGTGTTCGGATAGATTCTAATGATGTCATCTTTTTTCATTTCCTTTTTGTTCTCACTATTTCAACAATGGTAGATATGATATTAGGATGTTGTCACCAACGAGCCCGTGCCGTAGTAGTAAGGGCTCCTTCTAGGCACCTAAGAGACCCGGGTTCAAAACCGGGTGGAGGAAAATTTCCGGGATACTGTAGTAGTCATTGTATTGGTTAATGTAGTAGTTATAGTTCGGTGCTGTTGTAGCCGGAACTATTCACCCGATTTGGGCCTGCGGGCCACCGATTTGGGCCTATGTGTCTCCAGGGCCTTCGGATCATCAAAGGACTTTGAGCCACATGGACTTTAGGGAATGTAGACCATGGAGTAGTCCAGTTCACATAGTACAACCCCCAAAATAGGATCAGAGCAACAAAAGTAGCGGCCACAAGATGCAGAGCTAACCAGATTGGAAGAATGAGTGGGTATGGCAGCTGCCATCGGGAGCAGGCACCGTGCATCTTTATACAAGGCAATGATAGCTGATGTAAGGTGGGGATCTAGGTGATCAATGATGGAAAAATCTAGGGAGGGGCAGTTCAAGTGGACTGGGCCTACGGGACGTGTATTGGGCATGGTATGCCTCTGGCCCTTCAGGTCATGTATTGCTGGTTTGTAGTGCCTTGTTTCCTTGGGACTACAGGGTCATGTATGAGTTCCCATTGAACCCTTAAAATAGGTATTATCCACAATAAAATAAAAAAATAATGCCATCAGGCCATTTAGGCAGGATGTTGTCGATACTTGGTAAAGAGCTCGTGTTTGGTTGCCTACAACCCCCTGCATTGTGAAAATAATAAGAATCCAGGTGTGGTAAATTGTTGTTCCACATTTCACTTTTTAATGATTATCTGATTTAACCTTTGAGTGGTGCACTTCAGTGTGATTATTATCAATTTTGATAAGCGCTCCTTTTCCTATTATGGAATGGTATTCTTTTAAAATCTTAGCGTCGTATGGAAAGGGAGGATCTTATACCCTTAGCCCGGTATGGAAAGTGATGATTATTTTTTCTTTCAGGATATGCAAATTATATTTGATATATATATATACGTGTGTATGTGTGTGTGTGTGTGTGTGTTTCTGTGTGTGTGTTCCTATGATTAAATTTATTATTATTGTCGTTGGGAACCTGGATCGTGCTAAGAGGGGTTGGGTTGTTTAATGTGTCAACAATGGAAGCTAAACAATGATTTCTTTCTTTTCCTTTATTTGGTGGAATTATACTCTGCCAACCAAGGAGTGGGTTTCGAATGAGATATATTTGTGATGTAATGTGAAATGTGATATATTTATATGTTTGTACTAGAAATTACAAGAGGTGGAAGGGATGATGACAGTGGTGAGTTGTATAAAATAACATCAAATAAGCGATACAATGTTTTCCAGATAAGCCTTTTTGATGGAATCATACTCTCGTACCACGTATTGATATGTGATTACTAAAATTTATGTGGGTAGCGAAAGGGTCCTTGAGGTCAGATTTTAATGTGATACATGGCTCCAATATGGGGGGATTATGGGACAAGAAACCTGATGTTGTGAGACATTATTGTGATGGGGGATTGTAAGGGTTGCATGATTAATATACTTATTATAAAATTACTTATCTACATTATATATATATATATATATATATTATGGCTATCTGAAAATGTAATTGGTATTTAATGGGTTTCCACCAATGAATCTTCTAATGGAGAATCATGTAGGTTGTGATTTGTTGACACATGTGTTTGAATGGGATGAGGCCCATTAGGGTCGGGATGAGTCCTCATAGGGCCAAGATGAGAATGAGTGAATGGTATAATCATAGGTATAGGCACCAGTATCAATGGGAAAACTATAGGATTTAAAATCCATTTGTCTATAACTTGATGAGAAGTTCAGGTAGAGCTAGGTAAGTGTCATGTAGGGCACTAACAGGGGATCCCAATAAACTACGGCTTCTATGGAATATTTAAATTAGGAGTTCTATTCATTGTACCCAACACTATTTTAGGGTTAGGGTTTTCCAAAATTCGATGAGAACTGAATTGAGGCAGTTTAGAACATATTCGTCCCACATGAGACACCCCTATGTAGGAGGATGAAGATAAAAAACTATATTCTCATAAGAACAGAAAAGAATTTGTTGGACGTACATGTTCAGGATGGAAGACATGATGGAATCTATTGGAAGGCGTTTGAGGCAAGGTTATTTGATAACTTATTTTTGGATACACTAATGGTAGAGAGAGCTCAAGGTAATTCAATCATATTTCGAAGATGGGTTAAGAAATTCCATCCGGATGTAGGTAAAAATCTTCAGGTTAGCCTCTTTATCAGAGTTAGGGAATCTGGATAAGATAGTTGAGGGAAATTTCCTATAATAGTTTAACTCAAGTTGGGTGATGGCTGGAGGTGGGTTTAGTAGTGATGCTTCCATTAATAGGATGCAAATACATGTGATGTCATAGTATGGTAATCAGGTTAGAGACTCAAGAAAACCAATGATGAGTGGGTCTTCATTATCATGGTTACATTATGGGGAGCCGATAATTGTATGGATGCAGTGCAATTAGGCATCAAGGAAATGAAATCATGTTTTGAGGTTGAGAATCTTGAATGTTATTCTTGGAAGCCTTATCAGATAGCCAGAATCAAGGGACTGAAGTTGACTATGGGATCTTAGGCTGGATTGGGAGTTGTATTCGGAGCTAGTAGATGAGATTCAACTACACATAAAGGTTGTTATAGAGTAAGTGTGACCCAGTAGTGGTGTCAGTTTCCAGTAGTTGGTCCAGCTCTATATGGAGGCTATGCCTTATGTAATCAGGCTTTAGGATAGGTACATGTAGTGGAGATTATGAGCATTGAAGAGGCTGGGGTACCGACTACATGTTGAGTAATGTTGTGTGTATGAAATGGGTTTTTTTTATTCTAATATGGAATTTTTGTTTAGCATGTTCGGTTTGGGTGCATGAGGTCCACATGATATGTTTTTATACTAATCTCGCACTGTCTAGTATGTTGGAGTAAAATCATATTCATTATATATATTTATATGATATCCATGGAACCTAGATTTATTTTGGGCATCTGTGTGATGGTAGTTCGGATTTCGTGTGTAGGTATCTGGGTGTCTATTATATGTTTCTTACTTTGAGGTGAATTGGAATTTGGGCATCAGTGCGATACAAGATCTATGTGAGCTGTGAGGCACCAAGAATGATTTTTTGAATTTATTAAGATGTGAGACTTCATAAGTTCCATGTTGGACATGGAAATGAGTTAGGAAATGACTAGGTTATGTAACTCCAATGATGGGGAGCATCATCAGAGAGTTATGCATTGATTTATTCATTATTGTACAGTAGGGTATTTTATATAGATGGACTAGATTGGTACTATCCTAATTCCTTCTTAGTTATCATAACCTAATTTTGAGAGTTCATCTAATGCGAGGAATTTTTTGAAATGGTTTGTGATTATTGTAAAGTGACTCATGGTTTCAAGTTGTTTTCTGGTTGGTGGGAGGCCAGAGACCCTAATGTTCATATGTCATGGATAGAGGCATATTGTTATGAAAAACCTTATGGACACCCAAGAGAAATTATGTGGCCCTCAAAGTGCACTAGTCACATTTTTTTTGAATCTGTAAAGGATGTAGCACATGACCGGGTGAAATATATGGATATTTTAAGAGAATAAGTTTTCATATTCTTAACATGGTTTGGGAAGTAGTGAAGATTGACCGTGTGAGGTTTGGTTCCTAGATAAGGGGTAATACACGATTTTTTCATGGTTTACAAAATTGTGTGGCAACTGTCCAGCTGATTTAAATGGAAAAAATGACATTTCCCCTTTTTTTGAAATTGGCCTTCACATATTATCTTTATTACATGTAGGGTTATCCTCCAAGAATCTATGGGAGATATTTTCTTCCTGTTCATGGTGTTGATCTCCACTCTCCATCCAAGATATATTTTGATCATATTCAGTCTCATCTGAACTGCATCGTTAAGGCTACGAGACCACTTCTTTCATTTCTCATTTTCTTTCACCATAAAGTTTAATGAATCCATGAGATCCATTTTAGACTATTTTCAGGGAATCCATCTAAAATTCAAACATCCGAATCTTCTCGAGTTAGTGGATGACATTGGATGAATGAATGTATACCAACATGTGGTTGGTGTTTCAATGATTTCTATTTGATATCACTTGTGTTTTTGGGGATAATTATTGATCAAACCATTGTGTTTTCTAAGAGATACCCCATTTAATTAACACCTTGCATTAATTTAGTTAATAATTCCTTGGGGATGCGTATGGAAATTCTTCCACCCTACAACAAATTGTATGATCCCAGTGAGATTATTTGGACATTAGATATATTAATATAGGGTAGTTTACATATTTAAATTTATTTATTTATATTTCATTCAATGGTTCCTTGGGACCAGATAGGATATTCCCAAGGATTGAGGTATTTATAACCACCTATATTTAGGAGATGCATTCATAATATATGGATATGCATAGATTCTATGATTGATATTGATCACTGTTTGGGATACTTGGTTGTTGGGTTAAGGTGATTAGGTCACCAGGTTATGGTCATGTCTTGTCTTATATTGGATGGTGATGACCATTATGATGACTGATGTTATTATAGGGGCACGAGGCTTCATGATGGTGTGGCTTACAAATTTATTAGTGATTTCCAATCTCCTAATTTGTTTGACACAACATTGGAGTATTTTTCACAAAGATATTATTCAGATGGTGTGGTTCTATTTAACTCTCATGTGAGTAGAGGGTCCCCTTAGATGCATCTTAGGATTGCATTAACAATTACTATGCATGGAGGTGTGTACAGTAGAAAGCTACATGGATGAATAGGGGCCATCAGTTGATAGTGCTGAGACCATCAGTTGGGGGATGATTCTATCTGTGTATTCAAGATTTTAGGCTAAGATTGTTTTGGATGAAGAATAAAATCATTCCTATTAATGCCTAATATTCAGCCTATGATGTTATTATTTGATGGAAAATGACCATAATTATTTAGATGTTGGGCGTTAAGCTGATATGGACTTTTCTTATCGAGGTCAAAGGGACTAAGTACATGATTTGGAGCGGCTTATGGAATTGGTTCCATTATTATTTCATGAGTTACATGTGGAAACCTTTAGAGGTATAACTAGATGGTTCACCTAGAATGTATTTTATTAGATTATTACTTTGGAATTATGTCTTCTATACTCTCCACTTACATTTAACAAGATATTACTGAAGTAGGTGATCACTTCCTTGTGTGTGTTGAGCACAAGGAAAGAAGATATTTTTTTGTTGAGGATGTGCTGAATTTTTTTATTTTATGGAAACCAACATTATCAAATATGTAGGCTAGAAACACATTGGTGGTGGATAAGATAGATTTGTACTTACACCATACATAGGCCCATCAGGACATGTGTATAATTTATGATTTTTTGATCAAATTAGGGAATAAACTTAGGGGATGGACCTTAGTGATCATGTTGGGCTCCAAGAATGGGATGGATGGTTAAGACCATGGGTTTCTACATCAACATGAGTTTACTTTTGAGTCTCCCTTATTTTATAAGATACCAATTATATGTATATCTTTGTGGTTGGCCATGGGAGACCCTTTTTTACTTATTTTTTTATGTCTTAATTTGATGGGAATTCTAAGGTATAGGAGGAATGACTGGATCTTTTTTTATTTAAAATTATGTCTCATTAATATTTCTCTATTTAATGTTGTTGTTTCCCCAAGGTTGGGTTACTAGTCCAGTTTTTTATGGTATTTCTATTTCAGTACTTTATATATATAAACAGTTATTATTATCGACATAAATTTTTATAGTCTCCTCGCTATCACCACTACACTACATCCCTTCTAGTCGGCGGACATTGTCATGTGATGAGGTGTGCCTCTATCCCAAGGTAACAATGACCTAGAGAAATGTTTAATGTGGAATATGGTTCAGGGTGCTATTTATATCTTAATTTAGTAACACTTCTTACATCATAAACATAAAATTATAGATTCATTAAATAACATCTCCTTTATTTTTTACAAATATATAATATCCCCAACAATTTTATAATGTATATTTCGTATAATGTTTTCGTTAAAAATAGAATAATTTATTTATATAAATTAAATACTCTAAATGTACTCTGTATTATACATCTTACACAACATAAAATATTCCAAGAAATCTCATTTCTAATATATGATAATTCCATTTTGGAAAAAAAATTCTTTTCTTTTTAGATCACTCTTAAGTATAAATAAACCAATTTTACAATTGGAAACTATAATATATATCATATTAATCTTAAAAATTTGTACTTTAATCACAACAATTGATCTTAGACCATGATATCTTTCATAAATACTGTAATCATATTTAAGAGATATGGTAAGGAGTTTTTAAGACTCATTAACATTCTAGTTAAAAATTTATTTTGGAAACATTTTAAAAATAATTGTAAAATAAATTCTATAGAAAATTCTATCCCTTGAATATTACATATCATCTCTAAATAATTCATGTACCCCATCATATTGAGTAGAAGTGTAGATACTGAAGTTCTGTCAATCATGTGGAATCTAAATAATTCCCTCAGATAGTCATACCTCTCATGTTTTTCTTGATATTTATAGATCCAATCAAAGTTGCCTATCATTTTTAGGTGTATATATTCTCTTGTTTATTTTAAACTTTGGTTATTTGTAAATCAAAACAAGAGTTGGAATATCCAATGAATCCATTTTAGCTTATGAAAAGTATCCAAAAAAAATTATTAAAATACTTCCCATGTTTGATATTATGAAATTCGATGATATATCATATGAAATTATTATTTCTTTACTTGAGAATGATTATTATATTTTTATACTATTCCATGTATATTCTTATTTTAGGCTACTCATTTTAAAATATAGATTTAAAATTTATGTTTGATGATGCTTATATTTTTTATACCATATAAGTATTTATCATATGGGTACTATATTTTATATTTATTTAATAAATTCTCTTATTCAATGTACCCCAACTAAAATAGTGAACCATTACATCATGTATATATTGATAGACCACGTTCAATATTTATGAATAGATCTGACTCCCCATTTGAATTGCCTAATT
This sequence comes from Viscum album, assembly GCA_963277665.1. Classification (NCBI taxonomy): domain Eukaryota; kingdom Viridiplantae; phylum Streptophyta; class Magnoliopsida; order Santalales; family Viscaceae; genus Viscum; species Viscum album. The sequence goes on along the minus strand of OY728148.1, from coordinate 263,772,949 downwards.
GACAAGATATTTTGATAGAATATCATCTCAATCATTACTTATTTGGAACATGGATAATTATATAAATAATTAATTTCTTAATAAATCATGTGAATTAGCCAAAATCAAGTACATTTGGAACTAAATTTTATCAGTTTCACCCATACAAATGTTAATGAAACACAATAATTTAATAAAAGAAACCAGTCACCTTTCGGTTAATCAAACCTATAATTAATTGCAAATGATAATCTATGGGAACATATAATTTTTCCCAGTCTACCCGTTTGAATTATTTGGGACTTTAAAAGTGATAAATCTATAGTCAAATAAAAATTAATATTTTATGTGTTCTAACATGATAGATTTTATAGACGAGAAAACTTGTCCAAACACCATAGAATTGATCATCCAAAAAAAAATTTATCCTACATGATCATTCTATTTATTCATACATAATTAAATAAATGAATAAAAAATATATTTTTATAATTTATTAAATATATAAAATATATTTGGAATGATCATGATAAATATCACTAAGTATAATTTTTGGAACACCATCCACCATTGTTATCAATCAATTTTATAAATATATTAATGCTCGTGGTTGATTTATATCCGGACATGTTTTGAAAGGATTTATTTTCTTAATGTCTTGAATAAAAGGAGAGATAATAAGGATTGGTATTAAAATAATTTTAGAAATAAAACTATTGTGTGAAGATTATCTATTTTAAAAATAATTTTTAATTAATTACCCTATATATATAGGGGTTAAAATGATCTAAACTATTTATCTAATTGAATTAAAAATAATTAAAAAAATTTCATTATTTACATCCATTATAGATATCAACTCATCATTGTAATTGGTATTAAATGTTTAAACAATTAATTTGGATATTGAAGCTAATATAATCATCATTAAAAAATGATCAAATAAAACATAATATATTATTATAGTAGAAATAAGAAATCCTAATTCATTTTCAAATTATTCATAAACATAAGTGTAATAAACCATAGTTTAGTGACCTTTACTATTCCATTGTTTATAACATCTCAATCCACGTCATGGTTAATTCACAATTTTGTGATTTTACATTTATTTTTTATTTCCAACAATCCCCCAAAATAAATAAATCCTCTTTGGCATAGCACAGTTACAACTTTTTTTAGGTTTTCTGTATCAATTTATGAACACATATCCAAAATTCCTTTTTAACATAGTGAAAAAATCCATTTGGAAAATTTCTCATTCATTTTCCCTATACATGATATAATGTGTAACAAATTATTAAAGTAAATCCAATTTTTTATCATTAAAAAATCATTTGGGGATTCGCTCAAAGTTTTATACAAAATTGTCTGTAAAAAACATCTACATTTAAAAAACCACAATGTATGAACTCATATACCTTTATATTGTTGATAAAACTATGAATTTCCCAATACATAAATGTAATCAAACAGTCGATACATAGAGATGAATCAATAACAATAATGTCATAAATAGACCTGACATAATATCTATTAAAATCATGTATCTCTATATATATTTCCAGTATCTGCATTATATAAAGGTATACAAAATAATATAATCCATTTTATTACGGAATTAAGTTTCAATTAAAAATAATTCTTCTCAATCACATAAATCATACTCATATAATCTTGATTTTCTATTTATATAATAACTTAATGGATGAAAAAATCAAAAGCCAATAAACCAGATAGATTTTCATTTCACATATTCCTTATTATAGAATATAAACACATTAGATGCACTATATAATAGTATGGACATAAATGTAATTTCCTTAATTATCATGACTATGCTAGTAAGGTGAAATTCCTTAAGTCCTCAAGTCGTCTCTATAGTCAAAATGGGTTGTATACAAGCTTGGAGGGCCTATAAATATTTATTAGGGGATCTATTTACCCTATAGTGGTTTATCATACCAAGATATGAAAAAATACATATTTCAAAAATTATAAGAATCAATAAACAAAAATAATAAGATAAATAATGTATATTTAATATCTTACAAGTTCCCATATGAGTTATATATCCACATAAGTCTTCATGTAAAACAGTAATTACTAGTGTATGAAAAATACAACTAAAGAATTAAATGGATCAAAGGGATAAAATAACCTCCACATAAAACCAAATAAAATTGTATAAAATCCAATATTTTTCTTAATATCATATCATAACTATTACAACATCCTTCCATTACCTAAATCATCATTAAAATAATATATAATCACATGATGTGTGTGATTATAGGGAGAGAGAATAAATCTTAAGTAAAAACCTCTAAAATCCCAAAAAATAACATGTTTTTAATGTGATCATATATAAATTATGACTTTTTTAAAATGATTTGACTACATCATTTTCAATGTGTAGATAATGATATTGTTCTAACTAACTCACCAAAATATTCTCATCCCTGTTTCTTTCTATAGTGGTATAATCTATGAATAATCATGAAACAAAGTATCCAATCATATGAATCAGGTCAAATTATACACTAAAAAAATATTATCTCATATAAACCTTGTCAAACTCAATATCGATCAAAAACCATGGTTCACATTTCAATTTATCATTTCCCATCCTAATAAAGGCTCCTTGTGAGTAAAATTTTCATGGAACATTTCATATAAAATGTTTTGGATTCAAATATATCAAAAATTATCATATTTTTCTCATTAAATATCATAACAAATATATTAATTTTCCATGAAAAACAACCCATTTACTTTTTAGAAATACATACATGAACCATTAAATTTAATCACACTTTTATACTTTCACAAAATATTTTAGTAAGTATAATTTACACAAAAATAAAAATTTAAATCCATTTTGACCAATTATATTTCAAATACTTGTTTATCGATAAATTATTTGTATATTAAAATTTAAATGATAGTAAAAAATTTATTTCAAAATATCATCAAATTATATATCATGATTTTAATAGGGAACCAGGAAAAAATAATTAACTCTCGTAGTTCAAAAAGTCTATTTTACTCATGTACACATGTACTTTCACTATAAAATTAATGAAATATATTATTTAACCCAAATTAAAATACATTAATAAAAAACCATTATTCCTAAAAAACCATCAGAAATTTATAATTTAAAATTCTAAATTTTTAACAAAATGGAAATCACAATTAATGCGTCAAATCATGATATAAAAATAAATTTCATCCCTCTAATACATAACATTAATTACACCATTAGATATAAAATATTTTTTCGAAATTAAATTATAGTTTTATTTATTAATCTATCAATTTTTACATTAAATTGCATAATTTTAGAAAAAAACACAATATTAAAATATTCCAAATATAAAAATAAAATAAAATATTATTCTACATCTTTTTAATTAAATTCCAATGATACTAAATTAAGTTGAAATCATAAATCAAAAATATTAATGAAAAAGATAAATAAAATCATTGTAATAGTCATTAAAGAGTTCTAGGGGTGACCTCCTCCCATATAATGAACAATCCAAACTATGAGAGAAAGGTAAATTCATTCTAGAAAGGGAAAATTATAAAGAATCATCATAATATTAAAAATAGAAAAATAGAACATGACTGTGATTAAATAATTAAACATTATCTCAATATTATACGGATATCATAGCTCTAACCTATACAAATACAATCCCACTAACAAATCATGATTCATACAAAAAATTTTGAAAAATAAGATATTAATGTTATATTGAGAAAGAGATGAAATATTGTAAGAAAAATTCATATGAACTCTCTTAGGAATAAGAAATACTATTATTTAAGAAAAAATTTCATGGTATCAAAATTCACATAATTCCATTAATCAAAAAAATTATAAGTATACATACTTGATACATGACATGTTCCCACTAAGTACTCGGGGGATATCCCTTCACCTGACCACACCACCACATCCTCCACTAAGGATGTGGTACCACCAGGTGCCTATTAGTACCAAATTTGAAATTTCTTCATGGTAAACCAATAACTATTATCAGATCCTTCATTCACCCAAATAAAGAAATAACATCTCATAATAATTTAAAAAATATACACGAATTTCCAAAAAAAAAAAAATCCTTGAAAATATATGATTGTGAAAAATTCCACTCCATAAATATTCTATTAATCTAAAAGAGTCCTCAAGAATAACTAATTAATAAATTCAATTTTTGAGATCTTTTATTAGGTTCTTTTTCCCAAATCTACTCTCCCATGCCACCATGCTTGCATAACATTCATACAATTAGACTAATGTTTTCACAAATAAATATTTACATTACAATCAATAATATGGACCAGTATTTTTATGAGACATACATATAAATCGCACTCCATATGGTCACATTTAAAAATAAGAGAAAAATATGATTTATGTTTCCTTAGCTGCGATACATGAAAAATATAATGTATAATGTTATACATTGATGATAATGCAAAGGAACAAAATTCCTCCCTAATACACTTCTGAATCTAAAAAGTTATAAAAACCCATTGAGAACAATTACCTTTATCACCTAATTAATAATATCCCATTCAGGGTGATACATAATGAATAAAAATATTTTCAACATCAAACACTTGGGGACAATTACTAAGATCATCATATTACTTATGCGGACATTGATCCATAGACAATATTTTCTTAACCATTTTTACTCAATCCAAATTATGTTACATCAATCTAGGCACAATGAAAGATATCCCATTAAATTATATTAAGAATAAATTAATCAATATGGAATTACTTATAATGTTTCAAAAAAATCTATATAAATATAATCTTGGTAACTATTATCACAAACAGACTCTTCCATGTTTTTTTGATCCTCCCAAACACTTTAAAAATCCAAAATACGTGCATGAATAATGTCATCAGGAATTTGAATTTTATTCTTAGATTATTCCACTATATGGGGATGATAAATGATATTCTACTTCACATGAGAAACCAATTTTTTTTAAAACACACTTGAAAAAATTACAGAATTCTATAATAATATTTGATAAAATGTTTTAGATGTCTATTGAAATATCAAAATTTCTTTAACAAAAATAATATAAACCTCCAAAACTAACTGATCCTCTCTAGTAAGAAAAAAATGTATAACCATTGTTAATTAATTAATAATTACCCAAAATATATCTCTCCCCTTTTGTGTACTTATAAAGGATATCAAAATTCCCATGGTTATTATATACCATTTATATTTTATAATTGTTAGTGATTTAATATTACTTGAAACTCTTTGAATTTTAGCTTTCACCGTGGGAAACGTGAAGCATCTTGAAACCAATACATTTGTTTGTAAATCCCTACTTGGTCAAAAAAATATTATTTAAATCTATGGTACATATTATTAATTATATGATGAATTTACCATTGATAAATATGAAAATATTTTTGAAACAATGGATGTTGTTTTCTAGTAATAGTGTTTGGTTTGTTTTGTTTTCAATCCCCACATAGAAGATCAAGGTTTTTGGAAGGAATATGATATTACAGTGCAAGATGAGCTTAGTATTGAATTCCTCATAAAAATATGGAAAAGCACATGTTTCATGAAGAAGGGCTATATGAGTTGTGTTACATGAATGATTAATTATTTTCTGATGATGTGCTCCACGATCAAAATGAGCATCGCTAAAGTAGAATATGAGCATCAGCCTGGTTGGTGAGGACTCAACAAGTGTATCCAAGTGGCCCGAGATAAAATCTGGGTGGAGACATATTTCTGGGTTACTATAGTAGTACTATAGCAGTACTATAATATGTATGGTTATGTACTATAGCATCTAGAAATATTCATCCATCTGGGCTATTGAGATACTAGTTTGGTCCATATGTCCGATAAGGATTTTAGGCCACCAATGGCCTTCGGTCCAGTTTTCTTTTAAGGCCTTCAGGCCACGCTTAGGCTGTAGGGTCACCTGCACGGCCTTCCGGAAATAGGATTATGCAAATGTACCAGTCAGACGACAAGGGACAAGGCTTTAGATGACGATTCAGGGAAGGCACATTCACAAGAGTAGAGCTAATTAAAATTGGAAGAATGAGAGGGTGTGGCATTGTCATCGGTTCAGATCCTATACAAATTTTCATAGGATAGCTAGATGATTATCCCTGTAAAGGCGGAGTGCTGATATCATGACATATACTGGACAGGAGAAGTTACAAGTTGTCTTGTTTGGGTGAATCCCTCTATGACCTATGGGTCCTGTAATTATACCTAAGCATTCGGGCCTTTTAAGTGTTCCACCTCACCCCTTGATTGGTGGATTATCACAAAATAATAAAAAAATTAAGGCCTTTGGGCCGTTCCAACCGAGCATCAAGAAAGTAGTTTGCTAGGGTCAATATTTCATAAATATGGTAAAATCATGGATTTCATGAAGACTGATATTATTTTGATGATGATGATGAGAATTTCAAACCAAGATGGTATTTATACAGGATTATGAGAAGAGGATCATCATAAATGAACAATGTTTTGATGGAAGGCTCTTCAACTATGAGGAGCATCATGAATATAGAATTTTATTGGAGTATCGTGAAGAGAGGAAAACCACGAAGGAATTTTTGAAATGTCCCGATATCATGCTAGAGGCGGTGGAGCTTTGCGAACGACTTAGATTATATATAAGAGTCTACGCTCTTTACTCATTACAATAAATTCGAAGTAAAATCTACTGATTTATTGAAGTTAAGGGAGCACCTCGAAAACAAAATTCTATGTAAGATAGAGCATTGTGAAAAGACTTGTAAATTCTTGATTTATGCCCATGAGTTTTAGAAATGGGTGCTTCATAATGATTAGGTTTACTATGTTTACTTTGTCAAATCCACAAAGTCGTTTGTTCCATGATGGTTAGGGTGCTTCATGAAGTCAGTTTGTTTTCTGAAGGAAGGGAGATTCATGAAGGGATCTTCATGAAAAAGATTCATAAAACAAAATTTTGAACATATGGTTTTATTTTAATAGTGTTTTTTGCATGCGTCAACTCAGGTCTATGGTGCTTGTAGAGTCTCATCCTAAGTCAGGGACAATGAATTTAATTAAAAACCATTTAAGGGACCTTCAAGTCAATAAACTTTGTTAGATATATCTTAATGTAGTTAGATAGTGGGAGTTGACATAAGTGATTCTAGGGACATAGTGTTATATCCTTAAAACATTGTATAGGATGTGTGGCTGGTATAGAGTTACTATATAAAAACTATTGTATTTTAAATCTAGTAAAGATTAGTTGATTTAGGCATTACCGAAAATCTATCAGCATATTATCCTTGGAATAGCCCTTAGTGGTGAACCAATTAAAAATATATGTGTTGTCTTTCTATGTGTGAATGTTTTAATTGAGTCACATCACCATCGTATAGGTTTAATGTTATCCTTCCAATGTGGGATATAGATCCATTACTTTAGGAAGAAAATTTTCACACCCTGATTCACCCCTCCCCTCTATGATTGTTCTAGGGTCCTTCAAGTTGAATCAAAGAAAAATGGTTTCTATTGTTAAACCTATCATTCGTTTCTAAAATAGATAATTGAGTTAACATCTGTGGATTACCCCTCTTAGATAAAAGTAACTTTAAAATATTGAAAAACATGATGAGATCCCATCTATTATTTCCCTGAATTGATATACTCTTCTCCACTGAACAATGGTAAATGCTTACTAATCCAACAGGAATGTATATGACTGATACAGACACTATAATTTATGATGAAGATTTTAAACCATATAATTCTATTTCTATAGATCTTTCTGATCAAATCTAACTTATAGTGATGATCTGTACATCAGCAAAATCTATATGGAAAAAACGAAAAATGTCAATGAAAGATACAACAATATGAAGGGGGAAAACATCAAATCCATCACTATAGGTTTTATGACATAAAAATGCATCAAGATGAAACTGTATATTGATTTTTAATTGAACAAATTAAGTTGTTGGAGCTATACATGGACTTGGTGAAGAAATAAAAGACATGGAAATTGTGAAGAAAATCATGAGAATGATTCTAGTTCTATACAATTAAAATGTGTCAGCCCTTGAGGAAATAGATCAATATAAGCTTTCACTAAAATATATACTGAGCAGTCTGGTGGCATATGAATTGAGAGAAACATTTAAAGATTTAACAACTAGAGTAAGAAATGAAATGGAATTAAATTAAATAGACAAAAAAGGAGATAGTTTTGATGAAGATAATGAGGAAAATGAAATTCTTTCTCTCACTGATAAGAATGTCAAGAAGGGTAAAGGGAAATATTATGGTAAGTAACCTATGGCTTGTTATCATTGTGTCAGAGTTGGGACATTTTCTCTTGGTGCTCATGAACGTTTGATGATGTAGAAAGTGAAGCTAGAAACATAGAGAAGCCTTAGAAATGGTTTTCCAAAAAGGAACACATAAAATCTAGAAAGAAATAACAGAGGAAGAGTTTAGTATGTGAAGAAGGAGATGATGATAATGAATTCTTGGAGGAAGAAAACCCAAAATTTAAATGTTGAAGAATTTTTTAAGTGATGGATACCATTGAAAAGTAAGAACCATCAGGATATAAAGCTAGAGATAACTAGTTTCAACTATTGCTGATCTCAATTTTTTTTAAAGGATTATCTGAGTAATATTTAGATTCAAAGTAATAGATTTAAAAAGTGGAAGACATTTGTGGAATAATAATTTATATATTTTGATCATCGTGATCCTAAAATTGAATGAATGAAAGTATTAGTGAAATAAATGTCAACACCCTTTGGAAATATAGAAGATGTAGTGTAACTATGGCTCAAAATTGAAGAACATAAAATTTTCATATATTAACATACCTATAGACTAGAGGAGAAGTACATGAAATCTGAGGGACTCTGTCAAGTCCCATCCCCTGGGGCCCGTGTCGTAACTACCCCATGTCTGTATTCCTTAGGCCAGGGGCTGGGGAATAGCACTGAAGGCATAATCCCTAAAATTGGGAAGGCATTTCCTTTATAACCCATAAACTCACACAACCAAGCACACAACAAGATACAGACATGATTAAACTGAATAGTGAAACGTTGAGTACAATAAGCAATATGATCTAGAATGCAAGCCCAACTGGAAAGTACAAGAAAACTGAAAAGTACATGTAAACTGAAAAGTACAACTAAACTGAAACACCACCTGCAAACACCCACAAAGGATCCTGCCTAAAGTTTAGGTACATATCTCGAATGACCATCTCTACGATACACCTAGTCTAAGGTCCACCTCTGAGCTACCTCCAATCCTGGTACTCTCGTCCCCAGTCTGCACTGTCTGCCATCTACACCAAACACAACACGGTGCGGGCGTAGCCCGTGCAGCGGTGAGTATAATGATTCTTAGTCGGGACCCTGAGACCCTCAAAGGTCTCACGAAATCCAAAAAGGATAAACCACAAAACATGTAAACATCTGACAACCCTACTTAGGTATATGCCCATACATATACCCCAGTTATCATGTATACCCATCTCATTCATGAGGAAACACAAGGTCCAACTCAAAATCCCAAAGCTCAACTATTCAACACTAGAATAAAATGAAGGTAACACAATAAAGGTAAGTACCACAACGGTATATCACATATAAGAATAGCACAAATGTATCACTAGGAAGGTAAGTACCATGGAGGTACACCACAGAGAAGAATATCACGAACATATCACCACGAAGGAAAGTACCACACACGTATGCCACAAAGATGAATACCAAAAAGGTATCACCATGAAGGTAAGTACCACACAGGTATGCCACATAGAATAATACCACAAAAGGTTCACCACGAAGGAAATTACCACACTGGTACACCACATAGAAGAATACCACAAAGTTATCACCACAAAGGTAAGTACCACACATGTACGCCACACAAAAGAATACCACAAAGGTTTCACCATGAAGGAAAGTGCCACACTGGTACGCCAACTAGAAGAATACCACAAAGGTATCACCTTGAAGGTAAGTACCACACAGGTACACCACATAGAAGAATACCTCCAAGGTATCAACACGAATGAAAGTACCACACAGGTACGCCTCACAGAAGAATACCACAAGTTATCACCACAAAGATAATGAATCAGCTCACAAAAGGTATGAATTTGGTACAATATTAGAGAGGATTAGATGTAACTACTGAATCATCTTACTCGGTTATGAGGTAGACCCACTAATGATCCTAAATCATCATCATACCCACATATGATCTTAGTACATCGTCAGACCCACACATGATCCTTGTAAGACATCAAACCCATACAGGATCCTAGTACATTATTCGACCCACTAAAGATCCTAGTAAAATAGACCCACGAAGGAACTTTGAGTAATCATGCATGGATTCCTAGAGAGAATCCATGTGGGACCCTCAATCACAGACCAATAGAGGATCCCTTTCTCATGTCACAGCCTCCTACAGGGTTCCCACACTAAGGTTGCTTGTTTCTAAGAGGGTACTCTCTTCAATCCACTGGTCGATACTACAACATCCACGAAGTCCCATGAAGGAGTATCCCAAAGGACCGCTCCGTCATAGGGGTCTCAATTCAAAAGACGGTGAGTCAAATGGACACCTAGTCTGTAAGTTATTATTATTTTTGTCCAGAGGGACCGGCTGGATTCGTGATCGATCCAACCCGACCATACCCTAAAATTATCTAAATATCAAGTGGGATATACCAAAATGATCATCTCACCCCATGGATTCTAGCGTCGTTGATGGTTTGTAAAAGAGATACTCGGTGCCAATGTTATGACCAAAAGTGTGGAATGGGTTGAAACTGGTCTGGGTCCGGTCCAACCTGGTCGGACCGCACCGTCCTGGGACGACACGGTTTGGGTCGACCCGAACCGAACCGCTAGGCCCTGCTCAGCCCACGGTACGACCTGACCCATAGTACAGTGGCCTGCGGTACGACAGCCTGCGGTTCCTCGTGGTGCGGTGGCCCGCGGTGCGGCAGCCCGTGGTGCGGCAGCCGACCGTGCAACGACCCGTGGCAGATCGCAGTGTCGTGGATGGCCGGTCGTCCAGCCTTCCTCCCCATGGTGTGGTCACACACCACGCCTCTGCCGGCGTCTGGAAGCAAGCCGACCCTTCGTATCTCGTCGCCGCGACACAAGGCTGCGACCCTTCTCCGTCGGGCGGCATAGACGTGCCACGTCGCACTCTTCGCGCGGTCGTGCCTCCACCGTCCTCATGGGCGTATGTGGTGTCAGCTACCAATACTGACTCCCACAGATTCCAATCGCCTGCACCGGTCTTCGTCCTCCTCCATTGAGAAAAACCCAACAAAACTTCAAATTATTGTAAAGAGGTCGGGCTATGTTTGTTTGGACCACACCCTCCGCGTTAGGGTGGTAGCAAGAGGCTCGATAAATCTTGTCTCACGAAGAATGTCAAAAATAGTTAAGGGTGTATTCAAAATAGAAAACCCTACTATATACCCTGCAACATCCTCCTGGATAGATGAAAGAATCACAGGTCAACTCGGTCGTTGGTTGACCTGCATTCTTCGTATAAATTCAAGAATGGGGAAGTGGAAAATAAAAAAAGCACAAATGAAATAACCCCCTATCTCAAATTAGTTGGAGAGTTCCTATGTTTGAGGAAGTGTTGGAATTTTTTGTCCTATGTAACTATCCTCCAATGACATCACTCATTCGTCGATCTCCGATTTGGGGTTTCGGTGTAGCTCGTCACCTCCCACTGGTACCGGCTCCATCCTCAAGGGTTTGGCTTCAATGCAATTTGTCAGCACTTCGTTGCTTGGTGAAGCAGTTTCAACACCTCTCCCTAAACTCCATATAAATAGAATAGGGGAAGGGTGTGCAACGTTAATGGGATTAATGTAGGCCCATTAATTAGAAGCCTTCCTAATTCTCCAACGATGCAGTTACATAGAATTTAATGGTCAAGCCATTTAATTAATGTTGGCACAATTAAATGGAAAAATTCCAAGGGGCTTCCCCACATTAAATAGGGGTTCAAGTCATACCTACCACCATGAATTCACAAATGCGGGTTTTCTAGCTGGGGTGGTCTGCACCTTTAATCATTCAATTGGGAGGTTAAAATAAAATAAATTTTTTTCTTTATTTTCTTTTCATTTCCACCAAAATCACGAAAAATAAATTTCACCCTCAACCAACTGCGGTGGAGGTGATAGTCTCCTTAAGTGAATACAGGCACTGTGTGTTCAAAGGTATACTCAAATTTCAATTCTGAGCACCGATTCAAAAGTTACTTAAATATTCTTGCCTATTTAATGAATGTACCAGAAAAAAGGTTGAAAAAAATATTAATTGTCACCCTTGACCCGCACAAGTTGAGGTTAGGATATCCCCAAGTGAAACACACCCCAAAAAACCCAAAATTACCCTCGGATTTCCAATCCAAGACACCGTTTAAAGGTTATGTATTTTATAATAAAATAATTGTCACTTAATTATTTTTTTTACGGCCAAAAAACTAACGTTCTCAGGCGGTCTGCACCATCCAAATTTAGTATCTTATTATAGAAAGAATACCCTCACAAGTTTAGCATTGGTCTGGGATTTTTAATTCAAGTTTCCATTTGTGAGTTATAATCATTTGAAATATAAAATACCTTTGCTTAATTATTTTATTTATGGTTACACCGTTTTTGGGTTTTCTCACAGGAGGCCTATGCTGACCAAAATTAAGTCATGCCTAGGGTAAAACTGCCTTCCATAACATAATTGAGCCCTCAGGTTTTTGATCAGATTTACCGTTTAGGTGTTATTCCTCTTCTTAGGAAAACTACTTAGCAGTGCTAATTAAAACTCAACCAAACTTTGACGGATCATTCTAGGAACTCCGGGACTCTAAATCACATGCCGTAAAATTTCACAGTCTTGGAATATTTCTATATAATTTTAAAAAAACAATAGAGAATTTTAGGTACATTAAATACCCTAAGGGGATTTTTTTTCTCTTATATGTATATTTGAAAGTGAATCAAATTCAAAACTTGTAATAATGAAAATAAATTTTGGAAAATTATCTGATTATGAATTGATGGAGAGAGAAAAGAGTGGTTCCAATTTAGTTTAGAAGGTTTTAAATGATCAATGAACTACATGATTGGGAAATATTGGAATCCGCAGTGATACTGAAACATCAAGTTTTGTAAATAAAATGGTCCAAAAAAATGCAAGAAGGAGGTTGTACATTTTGAAAGTCAGATGAAGTGTTGGAAAAGAAACTGCCAAATCAAACTAAAAGGAAAACTAAAAACATTCTTCAAGAATCTAGAAATTATAGGTAGTCATGCTATTTTCCTATGGAGAGATGAGGAGGAATAGAAATTAGAAGACATTTCCACTTATGAAATGTCAATTCTATAGATATTTGGGCCCTACCATGTTGTAATACGAGGAAGAAACGATTTATTTGAATGGCGAAGATTTTGGATGTCAACAATGGAGATTAAATTAATATCATACTTCTAATTGAAGAAATAATTTATATGGATATTGTTTTCATTGTTCTAAATTTTTCCATAAAGATGATTATTGGAAGTAGAGGAAAGACATGAACAATTCATATATAATGCATATACAATCCAATATTCTTCAGATATATGGTATTTCTATAGAAAATAAATATTCTACATTTGAAGAAGAGTATGAGTATTATGAATCTATTCATATGGAATAATTAATTGAATGGTTGTCCTTATCATGCACTCAATATAATATTTCATGGAAGGAAATGGAGAAGATCAAGATGTCAAATATTTTTGAAGTCACTTTCAATGCTATAAATAATAGCAGCATCTAGATTCTGGATAGTGGATGCTCATCCCCTATGATTGGAAATTCGTATTTCTCGAAGAATTTTAAGAAAATGGTTGATGGAATAGTACGTTTTTGCAAAAAATTTGTGTTGAAGATCAAAGGAAGTGGACGTATTGAACTGGATAATAATGAGATGAAGAAAACTGAAGTTCTATACATTGATGGTTTTCATCACCATATCCTTATTGTGATTCATCTCTGTGACTTAGGACATCTAGTGATATTCATTCAAAGATGCTACACAATAAAATGAAAAACCTGGAATTATACCACAAAATGTAGTAAAATAGATGGGAACTTATATGAGGTTGATATTAAATAGAATATTTGTTACCTGACTTTTGAAAAGGATAACAACATCTGGCACTAGAGGTTGGGTCCTACAAATTGAAAAGAGATGGAAAAGATATCGAAACTGAATATTTTCACGGATATCCCCAATCTGAAACATGAATGAGAATATATTTTTGATGCTTTAAAATGAGAAAAGATGGTCTATAATTAATATCTCTGAAAGAAGATAAGGTTATAAACGCTTATTAATATCATCCATATAGACGTGTGTGGTTTGATAAATGATACTACAAAATATAGAGGATTCTACTTAGTCCTTTTCTTTTATGATTATAATAGAATGGATTTTGAGATGTTTATACATAAAAAACAAAAACTGGTTGATTTAATGATGGATTATCATCAAATAGATGAAAATGATACTGGTCACACTATCAAGGTTCCATGATCTAAAAGTGGATGGGAATAAACATCAATTGAATTTGAAAATTATCTGGAGAAACACAGAATTCAACATAAGGTGGCTATTGTGATAACTCAATATGAAAATGGATTTGTTGAGCATAGGAATCAATAGGTGAACAATATTGTCAGAACTATGTTGATTAAGACACATATCCCACACCATTACTTGAAATAGGATATTCAAATTGTAGTGTAAAAAAAATCAAACAAGGAATTATATGGGATAAATGAAGACACCATATAAGCTTTCACAAGGAAGGAAGAATTCTTTGAAGTATTTTTCTGCTTTCGGAAGTAAATGGTCCATCCGAATCAAAGAATGAAATTAAGGGAATTGTGGTGATGCTGTAGATGAAGGAATATTCCTTCGATATTTAATTAAGAGAAATGCCTAAATTTTTCTATAAGTATCTTGAAAAAATTGTGTCAATCATCGATGTTAAGATTATTAAATATAAGAACACAAATTCAAAAAGTAATTATAATACTCATGTGATATAAGACGAAGAAGAATGTGGAGAATTTAATAGATACAAATATATAATTAATGTAATGGGTTCAAAACAATTGGGGGTCACAACACAATGTTGATTCGAATAAATAAACAGAAGAGGAAACCATGGCTCAAAATACTTCTTATGAACCCCATAGGAAAAATCAATGACCATATATTGATAAATTTAACATAATTAGGGATTTGAAATCACCCACACAAAAAAGGATAATGAGGAATAATGAAAAATATACCTATTTATCATCTTTGGGACTATCCTCATTTGAAGAAGCTACAAATGATGAATCATGGATTAAAGCCAAAAATGATGAGTTATATTAGATTAAAAAAACTAGACATGAGGTCTGGTTATGAGATCCAAATTTTATAGTGTGATTTGTACGGTGATGATAATTAATAATTAATTTGATGAGAAAGGTAATGTAATAATAAATATGGTGTGATTGGTGTGTAAATGATATTAACATATTGAATGTGTTGATGTTGAAGAAACATTTGATCTAGTGGAGAGACTAGAGTGGATCACGATTTTTCGTTCCATGAAAATTCATGGAGGTTATATAGTGTATCAAATATATGTCAAAATATATTTTTTTAAAGGTGTTCATTAAGATGAAGTGTTCATTGAACAACCAATGAGTTTTCTGCACAGTAATGATTTAAATAAGGTTTGTTGATTGGAGAAGGCACGATATGGTGTGAAATACGCACCACGAGACCTATACTCTCAGCTAGAATCCTATATAAATAATTTTAGATTTAAAATTGGAGGAGTGGATCAAAATACCTCTGTGAAGAATTATCAAAAGGATCAATTCATAGATTTGGTTTCTGTAGATGATATTATATTTTTTGGAAGTAGGAAAGGATCAGTTGATGAATTTTCCAATCATATGAAATCAAAATAATAAATTTATATGACTGGTGAAGTTACATACTTCATGGTGCTGCAAGTGGTTCATTGTAAATACTACACATTTATTTTCCCCAAAAATTATGCAAGAGAGTTTCTATGGAAATTTAGTATGGATGATTCCAAACCAATTTCGACTCTGATTGAAGTTGTGAACAATCCGGGAAAACATGAATATAGGACATCTATAGATCCCACAATGTACGGGAGAATAATTATAATCTTATTGTATATGACTGCGACATGACCAGATATTGTCTTTGTAACAATATTAGTGTCCCGCTCTTAATGAATTCTAAATGAAGAATATATGGAAATTGTTAAAATAATCCTAAGGTACATTCAAGTAACTCACAATTATGGTTTATACTTTTCTACAGGAAGAGATAGTTAACTATCAACATTTTATGAAGCTGGTTGGGCATGAAATATTGTCGATAGAAAGTCCAAAAGTGATGGAACATTCTTTAATGAAAGAAAATGTGTGGGATGGATGAGTAAGAAATATGAAAGTACTCCCCTTTATACTACTAAAGCTAAGTATTTTTTCGCTACAAAGGCATGCACACTACTACTATGGATCAAGCAAAAACTGACTAATATTATTGATGAGGTGTAATATCCAATCGTTATTCACTATGAAAGTAAGGGCTCAATTGAACATACCAATAATCATGTTCAACATTATTTTATGAAACACATTGAAATCATACACCACTCCGTCAAAGAAAAAGTTGTTAAAGGCATGATTAAAGTGAGACATGTTAGAACTAATGAACAAGTGGATGACATTTTGATCAAGCAATTATCAGAACATGTTTTTGGGAATCATCAGTTTGAACATAGATGTTTGAAAACCTCCCAATGCATGATGAGGTTACTAGGGTTCCTATCTCCCATATTGGGAAAAATATTTCAATCTATTTATTAAATCTACATAGGTTTATGAGGGTGATACGATCCAAGAGGAGTGTGTTCTTAGATCTATAATGTAGAATTACTGGTATATTAGTTTATTTACGAAGGGGAGAGTGGATAAATTAAAGGTAAAAAGTAATATGATTAAATATCTTTCTAATTTTCTGGTAGCACGTTCATGTAGAATGAAGAATTGACATATTTCAGTGAGTTCCAAAGGGTGAAAATGAGATTTCGGTGTTATGAAAGAATAGATCAGGGCATATAATGATTCTATAATATGATCCAAGAAAATCTTGGAAATACTTAAGGATTCAAAAATATGATAACCCAATTCAATATTCATCTCCTGATTTCTTTACCAAGCATTTGACATATAACATAGAGTGATGCCCGAGTTGTTTCTTCCATATCATGTTTTGTGTGTAGCACCTGCTTCATTGAATGGATTTAGAGGTTTCCAAAGAACCCAAATGTGTAGTTTTTTTGAATTGGGGATGTTATTTTCATGAAATGGATTATAGATTATGGTTATTTTCAATCCTCAAATCAAATTTTATGGAGTTTGGATGGGATTGGATCTTACAGTTCATGTATACATTAGTATTGACGGTGGCATCATTTCCTAATGTTTTCCAAAATTTTGGGGTCCAATATTTTGATGTTGTATTGTACCATGAAAAGTGGATATCCTTTAAGGTAATATGAAATTATGGAAAAGGAATGTTTTCTGAGAATAATGAATACATGAGTTGTGTTTTTTGAAGGATTTATGATTTCTATTGCTATGCTCTGTGATTATGATGAGCATCGTGAAAGTTAGTTTTATAGAATCAACATGTCATAAATTTGGTAAAGGCATCGATTTATCAAAGCATGGGATTATGTTAATGAATTTGATGATCATCCAAAATAGAGATGGTGTTTCAACATGATTATGAGAATAGGAGAATCACAACTGCTCAATGTTTTTACAGAAGGCTCTTTGACTATGACAAGCATCATAAACAGTGAATTTCCTTATAGAATCACTAAGGGGGGAATGATAAAAAGGTGTTTTTGAATGTTCTGGAAATAAAACTGGAAGCGGTGGAGCTTCATGAATGACTGAGACTATAAATAAGAGGCTACACCTATTCACTTAGGATGAAAGATTCCAAGGAAAATTATGAATTACAATGATTTCATGAAGGTAAGGGAGCTCTGTGAAATTGAAATTCTTTGAAAGATGGAGAATCTAAAAAATACATGTCATGAATTGACTGATGCTCATGATTTTGAGGAAGGATTGATTCATGATAATTGGGTTTATGATGCTAACCTTGTGAGCTTAATGAATGTTTTTTTTTCTGATGAGACAGGGGTTCTTTGCAAAGGCAGTTTGTTCCAGGAAGGCAAGGGAGCATCGTGAAGGGAGATCCACAAAATAATGTCTTGAACATCTAATTTTATGAGAACAGTGATTTCATAGTGAATCAAGTCACGTCTATAGTGGAAGAATAGTCTCGTCTTAGGTTAGGAACAAAAACTTTAGTGCCAAACCATATAAGCAACCATCAAGTCGATAAACAGAATCATAATTCTCTCAAAGTAGTAATCTAGGTGGAGTCGACAAAATAGATATGAGGGATGTAGTGTATTATTTTTTAAAAATTGTATTGGAAGTGCACCTGGAACAAAGTTATTGTTTCATAACTCATGTATTCCACCTCTAGTGAGGATACTTGGATTGAGGTATGACTCAAAAGTTGTCAACATATGCTCGTTGTACTAACCCTTAGTTGTGAACCATGTAAAAAATGCCAAGTTGTATTTATATGTTTGAATGTTTTAATTGTTAAACATTTCCTTCAGATATGTTTAATGGATTCCAACAAAATGAGAAAAAGATACATGAATTTATGAAGAAAAAGTTGACACCCTGATTCACCTCTCCTCTCTTAGGGTGTTTTGGGTCCTTCAAATATATCATCACATCATCTCATTATGTCTTAAATAAAAAAATATATCCATTAAAATACAATAGATAATCCTTAACATGAAACCAGTAGATAATTTTCTCCCTAAATTACAATATTTATTAATAAAAATCTTAGTCAAATTATGAACTTGAGGTTAATTTTTCTCAATAAATTATTGATAAACTGATTCTCAATGGTATATAATTACTTGAACAATGTCCATAGATAAATTGTGATGAATCTTTGAGAAAATAGAAATAAGATACCACTCATTTTTTGAATCATGAACTATTTACAACTAATACTTCTTGATTGAAGATCCAGTAATGATATTTCCATTTTGAAGAAATTTATGATCTAAAACTCAAAATTATGATGGAATTAAACCATTATCCCATATTTTAGACATAAATTCCATTGAAATAAATAAACATAAAAATTTTATGGAAAAAAACACTACAAGAATCTGAATGAAAAATAATTGTTCTAAAATTTAATCGCATACAACTACAACCAAATAAATGTCTTCTATTGGATAACTCTTCTCATGTAGACTAAGATATTAAGAAACATATGATACTACTATTATTTGTGACTTTAAGACAAACCCAAACCCCACATCGAAGGAATTACCATAAAACTCATAATTCTTCCCATGCTCTGGTAATATGAGAATAAGTGATAAAGTCAAACCCTTTTTTAGACGTTACAAAACACACATATAACATCCAACTAAAACATCTCTCCCATAGTATTAAATTCTATCAGTGGTGTAACTAGGGAATATATGATCAAAATAAATTAGGGATAATAATTTATAAGGCCCTGAACTCCAAATAATGAAAATATCATTTGGAATCCCATAGTAAATAATGTATTACATTTTATTTCTATATAAAAACATTCAATATTTTGGAACAATATTCCCAAGTAACATCACCCCATAATCCAAAATTGAAATTTTCAAAACTTAAGAAAAAATTATTGGTCTATCACCGGGTTAGAAAGAATTTCCATTTATTCTTCATAATCCTTATAGGATCATGAATATATCAATATAACATGAATAAAAATGTGACAAGGGAATCTATATAAGGGAAAAAACATGGTTCATAAAATCCAAAAAATCATATACCTATTTCATTACCCTGAACAACATCACAAAGAAATCAAAATCAATATATCATTTTTGAATGGTTTTATTTGACACATCTTCAAATCATACACCAATTTGATAAAAATACAATCAAATATCAATATATAAAAATGAAATGACCCTGACCCCAGTAGCCTAGAGCTGGTTCCATTATTCCATTAGAATAATGAACATGCGTTCATATACTGAATGACATAACAATTTAATAGGTTTGGAAAACCAGTTAAAATCATAATTTTCACATTATGACTTTGAGTGAAAACAAAAAATCATAGAGAATCCATTGGTAAGCTCCCATAAACTCCATGATTAGGCCTATAATTCATTAATAATATACATCTTCTGATCCTAGGGAAAAATAAAGCATATTTAAATGGTGAGGTAGTATAATCAGTAAGGGTAATAAATACAACAGAAGCTATCATAATTATAAACAACAAGTCATGGTGAATAACAAAAAACACATGACACTAAAACATAATCATGATAATAATACAACCCGAATAAAATATGATAATATAAATCCATATAAATAATCATATGGGAATTAAACCTAACCATGTATATTATACAGGTCGAATAATCACATGGATTATCAATTAATAATATCATAATGATGGAATGCATAAAACGGGACATCTAAACATACCATAGATTCCATGACCAAGACATCTGAAAATAAATTTCTTTAGCCTTATCCAACTCTATATATGAAAATATATGGGCAAGGCCTCAACCAAGTCCACATCTAGTTTTTCCTTATCTGACCAACCGATGCATTGAGGGGATATAGTGGGTGTCGTACATCACTTAACAATTCCATTTAATTCATCATATGAATAGGGTGAAACATTAACAACATATACACAAGGAATGTAAATAAAATTCCTCAATCAGTAAGCATAATTACTATCCATTGTGAGTAATATGATGAATGGTATCAATATCTAACATCCACAATAAAACTGATCATAAACCATTTTAAAAAAATATAGTATATGATACCACACCAGGTCAATCACAATTAATCATAAGAATCATCAATGGGTGCTAACATATATGAAAATATTATAATATAATCATTAATGAATTCTTGGGAGAAATAAAAAAATTTACATTGTAAATAAGTTTTATTTTGTAAATAAATCATTTGTATTTGAAAAATATTAAGACTGTAAACATTTATATCATAGAAAAAAAAAAGTTATGGAAAATGGAATTATTTTTCATGAACAAATTATTTCTAGTTGAAGTGAAAACAGTAAAAAAGTGTTTTTAAGAATCTTTTGAAATGGTCCACATCATTGCGGTTTGAGGGGAAATATAAAAGAGTATTTAATTCCAAAAAAAGATTTATTATTTACAAAAAAAATGAAAAAAAGATAATATATATTATTAATATGAAAATAGTCATTTAAAAAAATAATGGTATCTAAAAATAGATTACGGATGGTACTTGGAAATGAGTATGAAATTATTATGTTCTCTTTAATCGGGCTTTCTTAATGGGATGAATTTAAGATGAATCTTATAAAAGATGTATTCCCCCAAAAAACAATGAAAAATCGAGACTTGTAGATATATCTGGAACATAAAAATAAAATTTAAGATGAGTACATAATAAAAATTAACAATTTCAGTTTGGTATAGAGAGACAAAGCATATCCTGAAGGGAAAATGGTGGTTCGGGAAGAAACACTTAGCACATTTGAAGTCGTCCAACCACATGCCAAAAAAATTAATGATCATAAAATAAAAAATTTAATAACCTGGAGATAAATATTTTCCAAATAATATACATCAATGGGTAGTATATATAATTCATAGACAGAAAATATTTCTGAAGAACGCATATCTCACAAAAATAAAATTGAGAAGAGAAAACCCTTACCACATGTCTGAAATTGTTATTCATTTGTACATTCTATATAGGATAATAAAAAATGATTCATAAAAAAATTAATTCAGAACATATAATCCATGAATTTAATTTATTATAATTTTATTAAGTTAATTTATTATCTTTTGATGAGTTATACTATTTAATTACATCGTATGATAGTCTTCCTTTCCTTGGTTTTCATGATTGGTTAACTTGTATACATCTTCGAAAGATAATGTAAAATAGGAATAGTTATTCAAAGTTGAAATTATATGATTTTAATGAACATAGAGGAGATTTAATGGTCTTATATATCAATTTTTATTGAAATTCATATGATCCATTGGATAACTTGTCAATGATAACCATTTATACCATTATGGTTTTTTTCGATCATCATGAATGTGTGCTGTTTTGTTAATTTATATTATGTATATATACTAGATATAGGACACTAAATAAGTTTTAATATAAATATTTAAATTTTTTTAACCATAAAAATTGTTTTATTATAACCTTGATGGAGGAATTGAAAAATGAAAAATATTTATTCATGAAGGTGATTAGTTGACACCCCAAAGCTGATGTTTTCATTTATAAAATAAAAGGGGAAGAGAAAATGAATTGATTATTCATATGAAAATATTATAATAATATTGGACTATATGTTAGGTACTATAGTTATAATTCATGTTTTGATAGAGGAAATAGGGAAAGTATAAGAAAACAAAATAATTGAAGGAAAATTAAAATTATGAGAGGTGATTTTACATCTTGAATTCCTCTCCTTAAGAACCTCCTTATGGAACTTTAAAATAGAATTTTTTTGGGAACATAAAGAAATGAACATGGGGGATAGTTATGGTAGAGGTATTGGACTAAAATTGGATAGGATTCAAGTATTTGGAAGAGTGAGGAGATGATTTGGTGAGTGGTGATATTTATAGCGGTGTAGTGGGTTATTTGTTTAATATTTAATTCATTTAATTATTATTTTGGCTCAAGAATACGTATAGTGTTGGTTAATGGGACTAAATAATGTAACTAGTTAGTTTTATTTAAAAATAATTGGCACTTTACCCATCCATGTTATCACCCGTTATAAAACCGCATGCTTCCATGGTATGTTTCCCTTTGAATAATGAAATAGCTTGCATTGTATGCAACTTCGAGATTCTAACACACCGCGATCAATCAAACTAGCTGTTATGAATAGTAATACCAACTTTTTGAAATTTTATAAATTTTAATTTTTCTAAATTGACTTCAGTGTTGTGTTCAGAATGTCAAAATTAGCATAGGGTGTATTTTTGGTATTTTTTAGAAAACTTTAAATTTTTGATGAATAGTGAAAAATACAAAATATAAAATAAAAACAACTTTTTTATTGAAATAATTTATAGTGTTAAATAATAAATTTGAATGTTTTTTAAGTATAATTAGATATTATTTTTATCATTTAATATAATTTAGGTCGTTTTATTTAATTTCACATTTAAACTAGACTAAAACAAGGGTCAATCTTTTGAGAGTTATTATTTCATAAAAACATGCTTTTTGTTTTGACAACATGATGTAATTTTAAATTAATTTCTACCATTTCTATGTTTTGAATTTGAAAAAATGGATTAAATATTTGCAATCAAGTATTCCAAATTGTATAAATAGGTATCATTTTTTTGACATTATGAATATTTATTTTAGTTAATATTTTATTTACCGTAGTTAAAGGGGTAAACTTAGTTAATATGGTTTAAAAATAATAATATAAAAATTTCAAATTACCCTAACACATGTTATAACCCAATTGTATGATATATTTCCGACAATAGGAATCCTTTGGTCAATTTTTGTGACCCCATGGAGGCACTTGAGAGTGATAATGACATTTTACATTAATTAATTTAAAGTAAAGAGAAAAATAACAAAAGCTTGTATCTTTTACTAAAAAACTTTTATCTAGGGTTATATAAATGATATCTTCAACTATAAATGTTTATTTTAAAGATAAAAATATTTTCTATATATTTTTATTTTATTTTAAAAATTTAGACAATAAATAATTTAATTTATTTATGACATAATAATGATGTAATATTTTCCTTATTAATGAAAGAATAAAATAAATGATATTACAAATATTAAAATAAATATAATTTGAAATTTTTTATGACCTAAACTACTTTTATAGTGTAATATTACTTATTATTATTGATTCAATAAATTTATTTGAAATTAAAAATGCTATTATAACTTTAAAAAAAATCAACTACCAAATTGTGTCAAAATTGACATAAAAGATATTTTAAAACAAATCTTATATTATTAATTGATATTATATTCCTAAAAATCTAATGTTTGGGAAACGGTCATAAATAATATTATATATTTCATTAATTATTCACTTTAGGTTCTATTAGATTTTATTGTAAGTTTATTAACCATAAAGTATAAAAATACAAAGATACATGGTAAATGGAAAACTACTTAACTAAGATTTAAATAAAAAACATAAGGTTAATATAGTGGCCAAAAACTGTCTAAAACCTATTGTTTGAGTGGTTTGTGACCCATACCCACCTTATCCTCTAAAAACATCATTATGGAGCCATTATAAACTGAAAATTATTTTATTATAAAATAATATTTCAATCATTACTTAAGGTTTGCCTCACCGCTCTTATAAAAGGGCACTTCGCCTTCTTTCAAATTAACACAATCAATGCGATTTGGATCTGCCAAAACCTGACCAAATATCAAATAATCTTTCTTCCCTTCATCCTAGATTCCATCTTTTAGTCATCAATCTATCCTAAGGACCCCTTTTGTTTGAATCAAAAGGAAGAACCCAAAGAAGAGGTAAATATTTCATCACCTCTTTCAAGTTCGTTTATTTTTCAACTTATTCTATCCTTATTGTTTCCATTATAAAATTATATCTTCAATACATTCTATATATTGTGATGTTATTTTAAATATGTTACAACCATATTCATTATTATATCCACCCTTTGAATGACATGTCAGCATATGTACGTACGTACGGCTTACCGTCTCCACGCCATGGTGTAGTTGTTATTCAACACATTATTATTTGGATGGGAATAATAATGATGTATAATTGATGTAAATAATTGATTTAACATGATAATTATTATTTATATATCATATACCATCCAATTATATTTTTTTTGAATATCAAAATAATGATATAGTCACTCGTGCGTACGTATGGATTACCGTCCCCACGGACGCGATGAGATTCATTCCCCATTATATCCATTCAAGACTAATTTTAATTTGATAGTTAAAAATAATATTTATAGACATAATTTCATTCTGTATATAAATAAAATATATACAATTCATAAAAAATATGGGTTACGTAACCAATAATATAAAGGAGAACGAACTAGTTAACACCCAAAACGACAATAATACTAAAATATTACTAGCAAATCAATATTATAAGATCATATATGTTATAATATTTAAGTATATGGTTCTTGTATAATATGATATAAATTATTTCAATATTATATAGGAGGTTAACGTATCCTTGACCAAGGAAAAGTACAAGGTAAGGGTAAATTTCACAATCTATTTATTATCTGTGGTTGATTTTTACGTGAGTATCTACCGGCACCTCTTAATCATCCACATCCATGTTTCTAAAAATGTATATTCCATAATTTTTACTATTTAGTAGCAAATGGGTTAAATTCATCTATACCCTTAATTGACCTTATATTTTTTGGATGGAAACTTTCTGTCGTTTTCCAAACAATGTACTTTATGGCCTTTTCGAAAAAATTAATGTAAGAATAATTTTTTAACTTACACAGCAGGTGTACCTATTTTCCACCGTTCAAACAAATTTGAAGCTCCGCTTACAAGATTATAATAATATTTTCAAAATAAATGTATTATTTTATGATTACATGACTTTTAAATGATTTGAAAAGAGAAATATATATTACTATTAAATAATTTTCTTTTCATCTATGTCAACATCCTTTGATGGATTTTAAACGAGTTTAAAGTTGATATATTATGATACAAATATTTCATATTGTATTGAAGGTTTTGTGATATGTTTTACTTTGGATGTGTTATTTTTATAACATTCATAGTTTATGGTTAAAGTATTGACATTTTTTATGCTAGTTTTAATACGAATGTTTATGTTATATTTCAACCCTTTCATATCAGGAATGTATTGGACTAAGTATGTGACGGGTGGATCCCACTATAGCTCCTTAGTGCATCGGAAGGTCTCATGAGACAACTAGACATGGAATTTTATGAGGCCATTCCTAATTTGATATATGGTTTTGGCTGGGACCTAAATCGTTTGTAGACGTCTTGGTCGAGGCCTTGACAAAATGTTTTAGAATGTCCAGCATTATACATTTCCTCAATATGAAAATAGTTTTGATGGATCATGTGGTTATTCAACTAGTATAATACAAATTATAATTTTTTATTATGTCATTATTTACAGATCTCATATTTCTACCATAAAAGTTTTCATGTTTATTATTTGTAATGACATGTGTTTCCAATTATTCACCATGCATAATATTTATGTTATCTTCCGCTGTATTATTTACCCTTACTAAGCATTTGAGCTCACCCCTTCCTTATGTTTCATTTTCCTAGGATATGAAGAAGTTATTTATAAGTGAATTGAAGGCATAATATATGAGGATAGGGTGTTTCTATTAGAATAAATTATTGTTTTATTTATTTTCAAGTTGTAAAGTTGAACATATGTAAGAATATTGTTTCCTATATTACTAAACTTATCAGTCTTTTGGGACATGATTTCCTTGTTATCATTCCAATGTTATTTAATAATACATTGACTCTGGGTAATTGGTGTTGGGGCGTTACAGTTGGTATCTGAGGAAGTTTAGTGCAAACCTTGGAAACCAGATTTGGATAAACTCTTATTAGAGCACATTACCCTAAGATTGACATTGAGGATTAGTATAGAAGAACATCGTAGAATTTTGGTAATGTAGGGATTTTGTGTATTTTCGATGAAATACATCCATGTCCGTATAAGAGCAGGCAGAGGCATCTCTAGCACAGATTTACCTAGGGGTAAAACCCAAAAACATCACTTTGAGCTAGACTCGAACTGGAACTGGTGCATGACAATAGGCCTTGCTGCACTCTTCGTTACAACACTCCCACGGGATATTCATAGGATAATTCTCATTTTTATAATGAACCATTATGAAGGGTTTATGAGTATATACATCCTCAAAGAAAACATTTTTTTAATTATAGATTATATCTATAAACTGTTTAGTTTATGTTAAGTGTTTTACAAGTTTGGGATTAGGTATGGCGATTCGTAAACAAATCTAGTGTATTCCATTGTTTAGAAATGGCTCATTGTGAATGGAATGGAAACAATATCGACACATGTAATCCATGTAGGGATTTCCCTCCTACACAATATAATTATGGTGGAGCAGGTGATGCAACTAGTGATGATTATCTTATCACCATACTTGGACAAATCACTCAGGTTATGAATAATAACCTTACCCGTATGGAGAACCCTTATCTACAGTGTAGAGGATCAATGTTATACCGCTTCATGAGGAAACAACCACCAACATTCAATTGGATTACAAATCCATTATTAACTGAGAAATTGATAAATTCTTTAGAGAAAATATTTCACTCTTGGGGAAGTAGTGAAAGGGAAATAAATTTCATGGAATTTTATCGCCTCACGGGAGATAAAGATCAATGGTGTTCATTAATCCAAAACAAAAAGAAAGATGAAGAAGTATTGAGTATGTAATGGAGGGAGTGTAAAGGTTTTTTCTTAGAAAAATACTTTCCTCGTGACCATCCAGCAGAAATGGAAACACAATTTCTGAGTCTGAGGAAAAAAAAGGATGCAAATGCTGAAAAGTATGAAGCTAACATTACAAGGATAACAAGGAATACTGTGGATTATATACATAACCAAAGAAGTACGTTTTTTTGTTTCTTTGATGGGTTAAAAACATTTTTCCATTAAGATTTAGTATCACAATCATTCTCTTTATAAAAAGATATAGTTTCATGCACTATTAAGACATAAAAGGAATTCTCAAAGTCTTACGTCTTTAAAGAAAAACAGAAGAAGAAGAGATCCGCTGAACATTATGGGAAAGGATATAAAGAAACAGGAAATAAGGGAACAATTGAATCTTCCCCTAGTGATAATTGTGCATGGTAGCACCCTGGTGCTTGTCTAAAAGGAAAAGGATTATGCTAAAAATGTTGATGGAAATGCCATCTTGCTGGTGATTATAAGGGAAAGAAAGACACTACCAACATTTAATGCTAAAATTATAGGTATATGGGACATTATGCAAATTAATGTCCTAAGCTCCAGGAAAACTTACCTGAAAAGGCCAAGAGATCATGGAATGTCTTATGCGATCACTATTGCTATGTTTGAACCACTGAAAGACGTGGTGTAAGGTAATTTAATGGCTTCATCAAGCTTATCCAATGCTTTATTTGATTCTATATTGTCCCATTGTTTCATATCTTCCCATTTTTCTAAGAAAATTTGACATTTCAAATTTGATTTTACAAGGGTGTTGTTAGTCAAAACTCCTATGGGAAGTATCATTGCAACAATGTTTTGTGAATCAGTTCCCATTAGGGAATATAAATATTCATTTTCTACTGATCTCGCCATCATACCCATGATTGAATTTGATATAATCATTGGTATGGATTGGTTTAAAGACCATGATGTGAGAATTTATTGTAAGAAAAATGAGGTTACAATTTTCGATGATGATAAGGATTACCTTATCATTAGAGAAGTAACATCACCATTTGATTCTTATCTAGATCCACCCCATGTAGCTCTACTAAATTCAATTATCAAAGAAAAATAAAATGAAATAACTATGGTTGATGAAATCAATGTTAAAAAAGAGGATTTACCTATTGTGCAAGAATATTTTGATGTTTTTCAAGAGGATTTACCTCAACATCCTCTAGATCGAGAAGTTGAGTTTTCCATTGATCTAATTCCAAGTTCAAGGCCCATATCAAAGACCCCATATAGAATGGCCACTGTGGTATTAGAGTAACTAAAGAACAAACTAGAGGAACTGAGTAATAAGGGATTTATTCGCCCTAGTGTTTCTCCATGGGGAGCCCCTTTCGTTTTTGTTAAGAAGAAAGATGGATCTATGAGGTTGTTCATTGACTACAAAGAGAACAATGATATAATAATAATGAACAAGTATCCTCTACATCGCATTGATGATTTATTCAACCAACTTCATAGAGCTCAATATTTTTCAAAGATTGACCTTAGTTATGGATATCATCAGTTGTGTGTAAAGAAGGAAGAAATTCCGAAAACAACATTTTGAATTAGGTATGGGCATTACGAGTTTATAGAAATGCCTTTTGAGCTGACTAATGCACCCTCTGTTTTCTTAGATCTAACGAATAGAGTTTTCGAGGAATATATTGATTAATATGTTGTGGTATTTATTAATGGTATCTTGGTATACTCCAAAAGAAATAAAGATCATGAAAATCACATGCACACTACTCTGAAAACACTCAGAAGAAATGAATCATACGAGAAGTTTAGCGAGTGTGAATTCTGGATTCAGGACATTTCATTTGTTGGCCATATTGTCACTAAGGATGAAATCTCCATTGATCCTTCTAAGATAAGAGAAATCTAATAATTTCCAGCACCGGCGAGTATAACTGAGGAACACTGTTTTATTGGTTTAGTAGGTTATTATCGACGTTTCATCCCGAATTTTTCCCGATTGGCTAACCCATTAACCAAGCTCACAAGCAAAGGGGTTATATTTTTTTGGACAAAAGAGTGTGAAGAATGTTTTACAGAACTAAAGAGAAGATTAGTCAATGATCCTGTCATGAATCTACCATTAGGTAATTATGGTTTTGTTATAAATAGTGATTCTTCCATGAAATTACATGGATGTGTCCTTTTGTAGAATGATAGGGTTATTTCCCATTCAACACAACTGCTGAAAATTAATGAGAAAAACTATCCTACTCATGATCTTGAGTTAGCAGCTATAATATTTTCTTTGATGATTTGGAGACATTATCTCTATGGTGAAGAATGTGAGATATATACCGATAACAAGAGTTTGATGTATATTTTGTCACAGAAAGAACTAAACATGAGGATAAGGAGATGGCATGAACAACTCAAGGATTATGATTTCACAATACACTACCACCTGGGGAAGGAAAATAAGGTGCAATGTGCTTTGAGTAAAAATTATCATGGATTTTTCAACAAGATGTGAGTTGAAAGATGATCCTATATACATGGGTCTAGTAATGATGGATATGGAAATAACCACAGACGGTAAAACATCAATATTTTTCAAATGGTTGTAAAACTATCTTTAATAGAATGGATAAAAAGTTCTCAAACTGATGATGTGGAATTTGAAAAAAAGATTAAATCTATGAACGATGGGTGATTGATCAACTTAGTATATGAAAATTGAATTTTGAAATTTGGTAAAAGACTTTGTGTTCCAAACATAACTGATCTAAAAAGGGAATTATTGTATGATGTTCACAACTCCAATTTCTTTATACGCCCCTGGAGCACGAAGATGTATAGATATTTGAAGGAAAATTTTTTGGTGGGACAACATGAAGAGAGAGATTGCTGATTATTTTTCAAGATGTATGGTTTGTTAACAAGTGAAATAAGGAAGGAAACTTCCTAGAGGAGTCATTCAGCCTCTTCCCATACTTGAGTGGAAATGGGATGATATTATGATGGAATTTGTCATAGGACTATCAAAGACTCCTAGAAGAAATGATGTAATATGGGTCATTGTAGATCGTTTTACCAAGTTCGAACATTTTCTTGGCATAAGAGAAGATTTACCAATTGAACATTTAGAAAGACTGTATATTAATGATGTTTTATGATTTCATGGAATACCCCTATTTTTTTTGATTGTGACCCCCATTTTACATCAAGATTCTGGAAAAGTCTTCAGAAATCAATAGATATTGAACTTCGTTTAAGCACTGCCTACCACCCTTAAACTGATGGACAATCAGAACGGACTATTCAAACCATAGAAGACATTTTGAGATCTTACTCACATGACTTTCAAGGAATGTGGGATCAATATATACCTCTGGTAGAATTTTCGTATAATAATAGCTTCCACTCAAGTATTCAGATGGCACCATATGAAGCAAGAGATGTTGCAGACCAACCTGTTGGGATTATTTTCGTGAAAGAAAACTCGTATTCCTAGAACTTGTTGAGGAAACGATGGAGGAGATGAAGGTTATCCAAACCCACATCAAAGAAGCTCAAAGTAGACAGAAGAGCCATGCTGATAACTAAAGAAAGGATATGTAATTTTAGGTAGGATATCAGGTTTTATTTAAGGTATATCCATGGAAGGGAACTATACAATTTTGTAAGAAGGGTAAATTGAGTCCTAGGTACGTCAGACCTTCCGAAATTCTAGAATGAAATGGGGTTGTAGCTTACCATTCATCAATGCCGCTAAGTCCCTCAAAATTTCATGATGTCTTCCACATATCACTGTTGAGAAAATTCATGCCTGACCCAACACATGTACTCAACTATGAGGAATTATAACTGGAACCTGATCGGTCTTAATGAGAAGATCCCATTAGGATTCTTGATACCAGAGAACAGGTGTTGAAACACCAGATGGATTTCCAGGTAAAATTTCTATGTAGAAACCATAATATGAAAGAGGCAACGTCGGAACCTGAGGAACATACGATGAAGAACCACCCAAATATTTTTATGCCTTATTATTCTAGAAATTTTTAGGATGAAATTATTTGAAGTAGTGGAGAATGTAACACCCCAAGCTTCCATGGTACGTTTCCCTTTGAATAATGCAATAGCTTACATTGTACGTAACATCAAGATTCTAACACACCGCGACCAATCAAACTACCCGTTTTGAATAGTAATACCCACTTTTTGAAATTTTATAAATTTTATCTTTTAAAATATACATCATTTATTGATTCTTAATATTGAAATTAGATATGGGTGAATTTTTGGTATTTTTCTGAACAGTTTCAATTTTTGATGAATTGTGAAAAATACTAAATTTTAAATAAAAACAAATTTTTAATCAAAGTAATTTATAGTGTTAAATTATACATTTGAATGGTTTTTATGTATCATTAGATTATATTTTTTTATCATTTAATACAATTTTTGTCGTTGTATGTAATTTCACATTTAAAATGACATAAATAGCTATCAATCTATTGATAGTTATTATTTCATAAAAACACATTTTTTTTGTTTTGACAACGATAATTAATTTTATATTTATTTCATCAACTTATGTATTTTGAATTTGGGAAAATGGATTATGTATTTGTAATCAGTAGAAACTAATTTTATAAAAATGTAACTTTTATTTTTAGACATTATGAATATTTTCTTTAGTAAATTTTTTCTTTACCGTTGTTAAAGGTGTAAATCCAATAAATAAGGTTAAAAAATAAAATTATAATTATATCAAATTACCCTAACACGTGTCCAAACCCTATTTTCTAATACATTTCTGACCATAGGAATCCATGGGTTGATTTTTGGGACCCCATGGATCCACATTCGAGTGATAATGACATTTTACATTAATTAATTTAAAGTAATAACAAAAATAACAAAAGCAGGTATCTTTTAGTAAAACATTTTCATTTGGGGTTATATAATTGATCTATTGAACTATAAAAATTCCTTAGAAAGATAAATAGATTTTATACATAATTTTATTTTATTTATAATTTTTAGATATTAAATAATTAATTTATTTATGACACAATAATGAAGCAGTATTTTTCTTATTAATGAATGATTCAAATAAATGATATTATAAATATTAAAATAAATATAATTTAAAAGTTTTGATGCCATACACGAATTTTATAGGTGAATATGACATGTTATTATTTATTCAATGAAATTATTTCAAAGTAATAATGCTGTTATGACTATATAAAAAATCTAATACCAAATCGTGTAAAAATGACATAAAATATTTTTTAACACAAATATTATATTATAAATTGATATTTTATTCCTAAAAATCTATGGTTCATACATAGGGCTTAAATAATATTATATATGTCTTCAATTAACATCTTTAGGTTCTCTTGTAATTTTATAGTAAGTTTATTAACCATATAATATAAATATACAAAGACACATGGTAAACGTCAAACTAATTTACTCTGATTTAAATCTAAATGATAAGGTTAATATAGTTGAACAAAATAGTCTAAAACCAACTGATTGAGTGTTTTTGACCCATCCCCACATTATAATCCAATGAAATCATTTTGGAGCCATTTGAAACTGAAAATTATTTTATTATAAAATAATATTTTAATCTTTTCCTAAGGTTCCCCTCACCTCTCTTATAAAAGGGAACATCCCCTTCTCACAAATTCACACCTTCAAACCATTTGGATTGGAAAACCCCTAACCAAATATCCTATCAACTATCCTACCATAATCTTAGAGTCCATCCTTTAGTCATAATGAAATCCTAAGGAGACCTTTCGATCCAATGAAAATGAATAACCCGAAGAAGTGGAAAATATTTCATTACCTCTTTCAAGTTCTTTTATTCTTCCACTTCTTCTTTCCTTGTAGTTTCCATTATAAGATAATAACTCAAGTATATTATATATAATGTGATGTTATTTTAAATATGTAACAAACGTATTCATTATTTTATCCATCCTTTGAAAGACATGTCACCATATGTGCGTACGTACGACTTACCGTCTCCACATCGTGGTATAGTTGTTATTCAATACATTATTATTTGGATGGGTATAATAATGATGTATAATTGATGTAAATAATAAATATAACATGATAATTATTCTTTATATATGATATTCAATCCAATTATATATAAATTTAATATCAAAACAATTATATTGTCGCTCGTGCGTACGTATGGATTACCGTCTCCATGAACACGCTGAGATTTATTCCCCATCATATCCATTCAATACTAATATTCAATTGATGGTTAAGAATAATGTTTAAATACATAATATCATTCAATATATAAATAAAGTATATCTTATTCATAATAATCATGGCTTACGTAACCAATCATATAAAGGTGAACGATTCATTTAACACATAAAACGAAGATAATACTAAAATATTACTAAGAATGAAATATTGTAAGATCATATATGATATCATATTCATGTATATGGTTATTATATAATTTAATAAAAATTATTTAACTATTATATAAGAAGTTAATGTACCCTCGGCCAAGGAAAAGTACACAGTAGGGGTTAATTTCACAGTATCTTTATTATCTGAGGTTGTTTTATACATGAGTATCTACTAGGACCTCTTTATTATCCACATCCATGTTTCTAAAAATGTATTACAAAACATTTTTAATATTTACTAGAAAATTTTTTACAGTCATTTATACCCTTTTTTGATCGTATATATTTTGGAAAGAATCTTTCCGTCGTTTTCCAAACAAGTTACTTTATGTCCTTTTTGAAAAAATTAAGTGAAGAAAGTTTTTTAACATATATAGAGGGTGCGGCTATTTTCCACTGTTATAACAACATCAAAGATTCCCTTACAAGCTTTTAAAAGTATTCTCAAAATAAATGTTTTCTTTTATAATTACATGACTTTTAAATGATTTCAAAATAGAATGATATATTCTTATTAAATAATTTCCCTTTCATCTATGTCAACATCCTTTGATGGATTTTAAACTAGTTTGATGTTGATCTATTGTGATATAAATCTTCCATATTATATTGAAGGTTTTCAGATATGTTTGACTATAGAAGTGTTATTTTTATACCAATCATTGTATATGGTTAATGTATTGAAATTTCATATGCTAGTTTTAATACAAATGTTTATTTTATATTTCAACCCTTTAATGTGAAGAATGTATTGGACTTAGTACGTGATTGGTGGAGTCTGCTATAGCTCCTCGGTGCATCAGTAGGCCTCGTGAGACAACTAGGCATGGAATTGGACGAGGAATTTCCCAATTTTATGTAAGGTTTTGGCCGACACCTAAATCATTTTTAGACGTCTTGGCGAAGGCCTTTAAAAAAGTTTTCATAATTTCTGACATTATACATTCCCTCATTATGAAAATAATATTGAAGGTGGATGTGGTCATTCGAATAGTAGAATACCCATTATTATGTTTTATTATGGCATTATCTACTCAGGTCATATTACTACCATAAAAGTGTTCATGTTTATTATTTGTAAAGAAATGTGTTGTCAATTATTCACCATGTTTAATATTTATGTTTTCTTCAACTGTATTGTTTACCCTTACTTAGCGTTTGAGATCACCCCTTAATTATGTCTCATTTTCCCCGGATATGAAGAAGTTAGTTATGAGTGACTTTTAGGCATAATCTATGAGGCTTGGATGTTTCTAATGGAATAAATTATTGTTGTATTTCTTTTCGAGTTTTAAAGTTTAACTTATGTACGAATCTTGTTTTCAATAATACTAAACATATCAGTCTTTTGAGACATGATTTCCCTATGATCATGCCAATGTTATGTAATAACACACCTAATCTAGGTATCTGGGGTTAGGTCATTACACCCATGACTCAATAATTCATTTAGTTACTTATAATGTGAAATACCGTAAATTATTTTATATCACCATTCAACAAAAAATCAACTATTTTAGAAAAATACCAAAAAATTTCGGTATCCATTTTTCAATATGTATATTTAAATAATGGATTTGGTTTCATGAAAATTATCTTCCAAATATTATATATTTAATTTTTAATTTAAATCATCATTTATTTGAAAAATACCCATCATATTATTATAACTCATTTTATAACACTTTAAAAAATTAATTAAGATATCATAAAATTATTTTATAATCAAAATAATTATATTATTATTTCATGAATATATATTGTGTAGATAAATTTTATTTTAAATAATTTTGTTAATTTATAAATTTTAAATAAACATTTTTTTCACAAAATACCAACACTTAATTTATAATTTTATTCAATTTATTTACTTATTATATGATATAAATATATTACATTATAATTCATATGATACCTAAATTTTTTAAAACATTAAAAGGTGATATTACTATTTAAATCATAAGTCAACTATTATTATAACAAAATTGGCATTTTTATCAAATTCAAGAATTTTTACTATTTAGTGGAAAATAAATATTTTTTTGAAAAATACCAGAATTTCACCGTAATCTAATTTTGATATTCCTATTTTAAAATTATATTTTATTTTGTTTAATATAATTTTAATAAGTGTCAAAATTTAGTATTAAAACTGTTACACCATTAAAAGGCAGTAAAACTATCTTTTAAAAAATACAAAATTTTATACATAAAATTAGATTTATTATTTTATTATGGCTCTCAAACTTATTAGATGATTTTAGAAAAATGTGATTGAATATATAACATATTATTTTCATTAATATATTTCACTAATTGAGTTTAACATAATTTAATCTGTTGTGTTTATAAAATTAGTTTACGGTAAAAAAACATCATTTACCTTCATTTGATTTTAATTCTCATTACAAATTAATTAGTAAACAATGAATTCATTTTATTACCATGTGTAAAATGAATTTTTATAATTAAATTAATATTTTTTATTCCAACGATTTCAACATATCACTAGTCCAGAAAACTTTATTTACGTCGGTTATTTTTCATTTTTTATGCCGGTTTTTAGCCGACATTAATACATACAATGTTATAAATAACGTTTTTGACGTCGGTTTTCAAAAATAGACGTATAAAACGTAAAATCTAGGTGTTTATCATGTAGGTTAACTAATAACTGATATGAAAAACTGAGGGGGAAGGGGGGGGGGGGGTTATCACGTCAGTTATATAATAACCGACATTATAAACACGTGCATGGGAGTTTATCACGTCGGTTATTAAATAAACGAAGTGATAATCTCCTGGGAGATGGTTTATCACGTCGGTTATTATATTATCGATGTGATAAACCAGTCCGGGGGGGGGGGGGGGGGTTATCACATCGGTTAATAAATAACTGACATGATAAATTATTTCCCAGGTCCTTTACCAGGTCAGTTACTAATAAAACCGGCGTGATAAACCCTTCACAATTTATTTAGCACGTCGATTATAAAATAACCAACGTGGAAGACAATTTTTTTTTAAATCGACTGGTCCTCTGCTCTCCCCCATAATCAACGAAAAACCAAATCAATAATTCATACCACAAAAAAAGAAGGATATCAAAACATTAACTAACGAAAATTTAAGCATTTACATTGATAACATAGAAAACTTACCCCACTTGACAGCCCCCACCTTCATGTATACCCCCTAGACAGCCCTCCCCCCCTAATTGGAGCCCTCACCACACCCATGGACTACCCCCGACCCCTTGGACAGCCCCAAACACACCTCGACAACCCCCCACCATCCTGAACAGCACCCCCTCACCCCACTTAATAGCCCCCACCACACCCCTGGACTACCCCCTGACCCCCCTGGATAGCTCCAAAAACCCCGGGACAACCCCCCACCCTCATGTATACCCCCCCCCACACCCTTGACAGCCCTCCCCCACCCCATTGGAGCCCCCACCACACCTCTGGACTTCCCCCGACGCCCTAGCCAGCCCCAAACACCCCTAGATAATCCCCCCACCCTCATGTATACCCCCACCCCTTGGACAGCACTTCCACACCCCTGGACAACCCTCCCCCACCCCTGGACAGCCCTCCCACCCCCCTTGACTGCCCCACCCCACCGGACAGCCCTCCCAGACCCCTGGACACCCCCCAACCCCGTGACCACCCCCACACCCTTGGAACCCCTCCCCCAGACCAAAATCCATACCTGAAAAAACATCATCAGTAGACCAAAATAAGAAGTAGAGAAAAATTAAACATTCACATATATAACATTCAAAACATACACTGTCAACTTAAAAAAATACTAAATCCAACTTAAACGACTACCAAATACACAATTACAATGAAAATATTCAAAATTACATTCTACATTACAAACAACTAAAATTCAA
This sequence comes from Viscum album, assembly GCA_963277665.1. Taxonomy (NCBI): domain Eukaryota; kingdom Viridiplantae; phylum Streptophyta; class Magnoliopsida; order Santalales; family Viscaceae; genus Viscum; species Viscum album. The sequence continues at coordinate 263,734,790 of OY728148.1, read as the reverse complement.
TCAAACCTGTAAAATAATATGACCACTCCACTTGTAAGTGTTTGATGTCTTTAGCAGTATAGGGTTGAGGGTGATCAAAAAGATTCAAATGAAAAGGATAGTAGTTAACGTGTATAATGAATAAACCAAATTGAAATATTATGTCAAAGCTTAAGAGGAAATCTTACCATGTCAAAATTCACATCATTCCCTGTTGTTACTATTTCATACATAAATCTTAACAAATAATATCCGCATTCGATGATGCCTTTTTGTTCATGACAATTATGTTTGAATGAGTGTAAATTAAATATATTATTTTTATGTAATAAATCAAAAATTACAAATTATAAATGGATATTTACCTTCACATTTACATATTTGATCTTTACACACCTTTTCTTTGTGTTTTTTTTCAAAAGTAGGACCATGTACTATTAGAAAATAATATGAGTGTGGTCAATTTAAAAATCATTATAATATATAAAACTATTGAGAAATTGAAACTTACTTTTCCAATATATTCTTAATACTTTCCTGCACATCATCATGGACAGAGAATATTCAATAAAGTGCTTTCTCCCTTGGGAAATCAACCACTAACATCCAATGATCAATGGTAAAATGAAATATGATGTTAGTTGTTTTTTATGTTAATAGATAATTAAATCTTTGAGAGAGATGTGTTTCATACCTCTCAAAAAATGGCCTCATCCAACATTGTGTGAATATATTATTTTAAAGTCTTTTAGTAATATAAAGCATTCTATGATCCTCATCCAATGCACATGCTTCAGGGGAAATCTATTGCAGGACTATGAATCCATATACTTCTGTTAGCTCATTCCTCTCACAAATTTTATAAATATACCTCATACAAAACAGACAGAAGTATACATTTTTAATAAATATAATGTTGGGAAAAGGTGTTAAGACTTACATGGAAAAACTTTTCACCACATTTATGCCAAACTTATGCCCAGTAATAAGCTCCATGATATCAGTTTTCATAATCCCCACAATTATTTCACATCCACAAACATGATCTTCCATTGGAAAATCATAATGACCCGCCAATAAATTTGAATATCTTGACAATATATCAAGACTACTAGAATCTGTATCTGATGTCATAGCCATTTGTCTTTGTTTCTTTTTATACAGTATTTCTTTACCTTTGAAGTATTCCTGTAAAAATAAATCGAAAAATTTATTAGTTTTCAAATGATAAAACAACTTTTATAAAAAAAATAAAATAAAAGATATAACATTCATAAATCTATGGTAATGAGTCGAAGAAGTCTGGATGGCCAAATTAAAAAATTGTCGATACTATGTCAAACTGTCGCCACCTCAACTGTAGGTAATGTTACCCGAGCTGATCTATCTATAATATCTTGTATAGTGAACCTCTAATTCTATACCTCTAATTGTAGATGATGAACTGTATCTCCTATACAATATAACAACCCATATGCTACTATATGATGTTTAGAATCATCAACATATAACTCAGAATAAGTAGGAAGCTGTGGCGGAGGAGTAGGATAAAAAATGGGGTCTGCAGGCTGAGGTGGGAGAGTGGGAGATACTGGCAGAGGAGGAGGATAAATAATGGGGACTAGAGGGGGAGGTGGAGGAGTTGGAGCGGCAGTCTAAAATTGTCTTTTCATGTCTGCAAACATAGATTGCACTGATGCTCTAATCTTATCCTCCATCGTCACATTAATATAATGAACTTCATCCTCCAAGGATTCTATTTTTTTATATACCCCCTCAACGTTAGAAGTTCAAGTATGTGGCAACACTTTTCGTACCGATACACCTGCCAGATATCCTCTTACATGACCAGGATGTTCGGGCCTTCCCAATGCTACAGATAAAATATCTTCCCTCCGCGTAGCTTTAAATGTCCCTTGTAATCTCTTCTCCTCAAGAGAGTCCTGCAATAATTATTTGAACATTTCTGTAATGATTGAAATTATATGAAGAAAATAGTTAACTTAAATAAATAAAATAGATATCTTACAATCCTCTTAGCTAAGATTCTCGATTCATCCAAAAGATATTGCACTTTTTGGCCCTTCTGAGCTCTCTTCCATTTTTCATGTCTAGATGGAGGGGATGGAGGGGACACCTTTCTAGAGCTTGAAGACTCGGCTCTTAGTTGTTGAAATTTTTCCACCAACATTTGTTCTTCCAAAAATGTATACCATCCCCAAGATAAACTGTGAGGGTATACATTTATATATTGGATCTCTTGATGAGCTTTCCTTGTTTTCTATAAATTAAGAAGAAAAAATCATTAACAAAACATTAATAAGATCATTTATATAAGAATGATTATAAAAGTTTATATTTCCCTTACCAAAAATGACTCTTTTCTTCTAATTTCAAAAAATTGTCTCCATTTGTCTTCATCTATAAAAGGATATATACGACATGGATTGTCTTGACTCCTATGACCATAAATGAAATTAGATTGGAGGGTTAATTTGAAATCCCTCTATCTCCTAGTAGCCAACGATAATCATTTCTTCCTGACTCCTCCAGTGTCAGGAATATAAAATGTCATCTGATAATGAAGAGTTTAAAGGTTTTATATACACTAGAAACATTTAAATAATAGTCAAACAATAGAAAAAGATCTTACTAAAATCATCTCCCACAACTGAGAGATTATCTCTTTATCCACACTTCTCCAGTCATCATACAGAATGCTTACTTTTCTCTTATCCTGAGTTGCTAAAAAACTCTTAAAATATTTTTCATTTATACCTCTAGGAATATCATCACCATAAAACTCAACGACTATCCTCTAATCCTGTTTATGGGCAAGGGATAATTTTGGTAAAGGTGTACACCCACTTTTACCAACCTTTGAACTCTTTGTTGTAATAGGTGCATGTGAATGTTCCTCCCTAGAGGTGTCACAAATATGATCGTCTCCAGAATCTTGTGGTCGATCAACTAAATGATCTATCATTATCCTTTAAATAAAAAAAAAACAAACGTTAGTTCAAAAATATAAAAATTCAAATATTTTAATACTACTGTAATTAGAAAATATAAAATTGTACTAAGTTACGTAATAGTAAACAATGGTAATATGGTAAGCATGTTAAACAATGGTAACGATGGTAAAGATGTTCAAGATGGTAAACCTGGTAAACATGGTAAGCCTGGTAAACATGGTAAAGTAATAGTCACTGAACAAAAATAATAGATATATAATTCATGTAATGGTAAACATGATAAAGTAAACTAAACAAACAAAAAAAACAAAAAATTATACTTATTTTGTTTCAAAACATGTTTCAATAAATAAAAAACTTACAATATCTAACATTTATGAAAAAAATAAATATAAAAAAGAAATAAACATATGTTACCGGTAATTTTAGGAATGTACAAATGGATTGTTTTCCCCAATTTCTTCGTCATGATCATTCCTTATGGCACAAACCATTTCTTCAACATGCTCATCATTATGTTCTATTAATATTTCCATTAAAGTAGGGATCTCACATAAATCAGCATCTTCATCAAGTTCATCCTCACCAACATATTTTTTTCCCTTCTAAAACAACATCCCACTGCATATCTGATTGATCTACTACATATAAAATTTGTTTTGCATGTGTTGCCATTATAAAAGAATCACTTGTGTCTTCCAATCTATTCAGATTAACAAGTGTCATTCCAAATTCATTGTGTCTGACACTGTTGTTACCGATAAACCATTTACAGTTAAAAAAAGAACTATAATTTTATTGAAATCAACCTCCCAAATTTCTTCAATCACTAAATAATATGGACTTGATTTAGAAATTGGGTTTTTTTCCTTAGAACTCGAAAAATGCATTGCTTCTGCAAACACCAATACGCCACTATTCTTAACTACACATCTGTTGTCCGGAGTTTCCGTATGAAATGTATAGCCATTAATGTCATAATCGGACCATGTTATCACATTTAAACACGGACCACCCACTATCCATTTTAATGCCTCTGATACATCTGATCTACCAAACAAAGTCTTTTTAATCCATGACAATAAAGTTTTGTTGTGATCATTCAAAATCCACATTTCATTCTTCTTTGGATGACATTGTTTCAACTCATTAATATGAAATGTGATATACGGTTGATCATCAGCTATGTTATTCAAGATGTATGACTCTACCCTCTTCATCTGTTTAGCTGACAATGATTTGAATTTCAAGCCATGAATCCCCTTTCCCTCATTATTAACTCGTTCATGGAGAGATAGAGGCAAACCTATGTGTTTCATCACAGCCAAGTAGCTCATACAAAACTATGCTACCTCCTCAGAAATACACTTTTCAATAATGGAGGCTTCAGGTCGATATGGATTTTTAACATATCCCTTTAATATTTTTATATACCTTTCAAAAGGATACATCCAACAAAGATATACAGGTCGACAAAGCTTTATTTCTCGAACCAGATGAATCATTAAATACACCATTATATCAAAAAAAGTTGGAGGAAAATACATTTCCAATTGACAAAGTATAAAAATTGCATCCTTTTCCAAAATGTTCAAAACATACACATCAATTGCCTTGTTACAAATTGAATTGAAAAAATAACACAGCTTCATTATGGTCTTTCTGAAACGAATGGTCAATATTCCATGCATTGAAATTGGTATAATTTGTTGCATCATGATGTGACAATCATGTGATTTCATATCTATCATCTTCAAGTCCTTCAATGAGACAAAATTTTTTACATTTGAAGAATAACCTTGAGGCACATTGATATCATGAAGACACTGACAAAAGCTAATTTTCTCCCTCTTCGATAATGTATGACAAGCTGGGGGGAGAAATGTTCGTCTTCCATTAGTAGTGGGAGCTAACTCGAAACGTATTCCCATTGATAGTAAGTATAATCTTGCAATCAACCAATCTTTTGACATTCCTTTAATATCTAATAGTGTTCCAATCAAACAATCATAGATATTCTTCTCCACGTGCATGACATCAATATTATGTTTAACTTCATGATACCTCCAATATGGTAGCTCAAACAATATTGACCTTTTCTTCCAAATATGTCTATCATTACCGTATTTCTGTGTCGCTCCCAATGTAACATCAAGGGTATTCACCCTCTCAAAATATAGATCATGGGATAAAGGTTTTGGAGTAGTATAAAATTATTGTGAGCCATTGAATTCCTTTTTTCGTCTTCTATAAGGGTGATCTATAGGCAAAAACATTCGATAACCCATGTACACTTTTTTCCTCCCATGATGCAATTGACAATATTATGTCTGTTGTTCGAAAATTGGACATTATTTATACCCTTTAACTCTATATCTAGACAAATTTCAATATGCTAGGAATTTATTTATAGTTAACAGAAGCACTGCATGAAGTTGAAAATATTCCATTTTATAAGAATCATACACCCTAATACCATCAGCCCATACCAGTTTCAAATCATCAATCAATGGTGACAAGTAAACATCAATATCATTTCCAGGTTTCTTTGGACCAGATTTCATTATAATCAACATGACATATTTGCACTTCATACAAACTTCAGGATAGAGGTTGTAAATTACCAATAAAAAAGGCCATGAACTATGTATGCTACTGAGGGTTTGGTATGGATTATTTCCATATGTGCACAACCCTAGTTCAATATTCCTAATTTAATTTCCAAATGCAGAATACTGCGCATCAATTTTCTTCCACTGTGGACAATCAGCTGGATGATGTATTTTTCCATCACATACCTGCTCATCAGCATGCCATCTTAACCATTTTGCATCATGTGAATTAGAAAATAAACGTTTGAAACGATGAATTATAGGAATATACCAAAATACCTTTGAAGGGAGCTTTGTAATCTCTACATCAGCCTATGATTTTTCTTTCACCTTATACCGTGATGTCCCACATTTAGGACACTCTGACAGAAATTCATATTCCTTCCTATATATAATGTAGTCATTCAGACAGGTATGTATTTTCTTATATCCCAATCCCATCAGGCATAATATTTTCTTGGCCTTGTAATGTGAATCTGGAAGATCGTTATCTTTTGGAAGAATGTCTTTCATCAATTGTGGCAGCTCTGTAAAACTTCCGTGACTCCATCCATGTTTCTCCTTTAAGTTAATCAATCTTAACACCACCGAAAAAACCCTAAACTCTGTACAACCAGGATATAATGGTTTTTTTGCATCACCATATAGACGCACAACAGTCGGTTCTATCTCAATTTTTTCTGCTATAATATCGCGAATCATTTCTTCAATTCCATCAGAGTTACCATCAGGTGAATCATCATCATCAGTGACACTCCGTCCAGTTTCACCATGCCAAATCCAAGGGTTGTAACTCGGATTAAAACCATGACAAATCAGATGATCTTTTATCTCTCTGCTTTTCAACTTCTTCATATTCAAACATTTCACGCATGGACAGAAAAACATTTCACTACTTAGAATATTTCGTTTAGCAAATTCCAAAAAGGCATCAACACCTTACTCATATTCATTTATCATTCGATGTGCCGTAATCCGACTTCGAGTCACTATTTCCTATAACAAATATATAAAATATATATATTTTTAAGACAAGACAAATATATGTTTATGTGAAAAAAACATAATTTGAATGTAAACCAATTTTGAAATAGATAGATATAACAGTTTTAAATTCCATTGAATAATAGAAAACCACAACGCGTACATGGTTGATAGAAAATTGGTGAAAATGAAGTAAACATGAGAATAAAATCATATTTAAAAAAAATCAGATGGAGAAAATCAAAATGTAAATCCAATCATCACAGAAAAATCATCATGTCATAATCTCAGAAACCGTGATGCAGTATTCAATCCCCCTGGACACCCCCAACCCTCTGGAAAGCCCCCACCTTCCCAGACAACCCCCAAAACCCTCTGGATATGCCCCCAGCACTGTGGACATCCACCCACACCCACCCACCCCCTTGAACACCACCCCGGACACCCCCAACCCTCTGGACAACCCCCCCTGGACCGCCCCCACCCCTCTAGACAGCACCCCCACCCCTCCTGGACACCACCCCCACCCCCTAACCCTTGGACATCACCCTGGACACCCCCCAATCCTCTGGATAGCCCCCACCCCCGGACAACCCCCAAAACCCTCTGGACAGGCCCCCACCCCCTTGGACTGCCCCCCCCCCCCCACACACACACCCACCCCCTTGGACACCCCCCAACCCTCAGGATAACCCCCCACCCCCAACCAACCTCCAAAACCCCCTGGACAGGCCCCCACCCACTTGGACATCCCCCACACCCACCCACCCCCCTGGACACCCCCAACCCTCTGGAAAACCCCCCCTGGACATCCCCCTCCCCTCTAGATAGCACCCCCACCCCTCCTAGACACCACCCCCACCCCTACCCCCTTGGAAACCCCGCTGGACACCCCAACCCTTTGGACAACCCCCACCACCTGGACAGCACCCCACCCCTCCAGAAAACACCCCCACCCCTCTTGGACACCACCCCCACCCCCGACCCCCTTGGACACCCCCTGGACACCCCCAACCCTCTGGACAACCCCCACCCCCTAGAAAACCCCCAAAACTCTCTGGACAGGTCTCCACCTCCTTGGACATCCCCCCACACCCACCCACCCCTTGGACACCCCCTGGACACCCCCAACCCTTTGGACAGCCCCCACCCCCTGAAAACCCCCCAAAAAATGGTTTACATGTAAAAAATAGGAATGGTGAACAACTAAAAACACATGCATTTAATATATACTTCAGCGTGAAATAGATTGAATTAAATATTATTAAATATGGCTACTTAAAAGAACGTCTAATAATTAAAAATAACCATTGATATTCAACTAGTTAAATGATCAATATTTTTCTCGATAATTAATAGCATAATGAAGTAATGGGTAATTCTAGAAATCTTAAACATATTGTCAAGGCCTTGGCCAAGGCCTCAAAAAATACTAGGGTAATCCCTCAGTAGAACCCATTTTTATTTTGAATCATGAGACATAGCGATGCATCGAAGGGCAATAGAGGTAAATATCCATTATATTATATGTCTAATAGATTCTCATATAAAAGAGGATAAACATAAGAAACAAAAAAACATGAAATATCATTTCCAAATTCATACATTTAATCAATAACCATTCTATGTAGTAATATAGGTGAATGAGATCATTAGTTGTCAATGACAACAAAAATTACCATCAATGTCGGGCATTCACGAAACAATAACAAACTAAATAGAAGTAGTTGAGGCTTACGTGAATATTGCAAGTCGATCTAATAGATATGGGGATTATAAATAAGATGATTATGGAAAAAAGAGGTAAGAGGGTTCGAAATCAAAAAATATTACCTAGTTTAAACAAAAAATCACAAAACATAAATATAGACTATCTGGAAAAAACAAACGAAATATATTCAAGGATGGTTTACTTGAGTGTTTCGAGTAGAGATAATAGATCTGAGATGAATAAAGATGATAAATGATGAAGGAAAAACAAGTTTAACACAGCGAGATCGACGAGGTGATTAGGGTTTACCACACGAGAGAGATAAACTACCGGACTGTCGATCGAAAAATCATAAATGAGAATCCACGGGGCTTGTTAATTTTTGAAATGTTTTATATCGTCAGTTATTTAATAACCGACATTATAAAATGTTTTTTTACATTTATAACGTCGGTTATTATAATAACCGGCCTTATAAATGCATCATATACAGCTTTTTTTAAGTCGGTTATTTTATAACTGACATAAAAAATCCTCCTGTTTGTTTTTTATGTTAGTTATATAATAACCGACGTAAAAAATACATCAAAAATCACAGTTTTTTACGTCATTTATTGTATAACCAAAGTAAAAAACTTCTTCTGGTTGTTTTGTTACGTTGGTTATCACATAACCGACGTAAAAAACTCGTAGATATCTCGTTTTTTAAGTTGGTTATCAAATAACCAACATAAAAAACCCCGCGATTTGGTTTTTTACTTCTATTAATTTATAACCGATTTAAAAAAATGAACGCGCAAAATTTGTAATGTCAGTTATTAAAATAACCAAAGTTAAAAATTTACTCACCGCATTTTTTATGTCGGTTATAAAATAAATGACATAAAAAACCACGTTTCACAGATTATCACGTCGGTTATATAAAACCAACATAATAAATGGTGACGTAAATAACGTTTTCTGCACCAGTGTCTAGGTGATGACTATAGCAACTAAATTATAATATTTAATCACATATTTACTCTAGGTGTTCCATGTAATGTAAACTGTTGAGGAAGATAAATTTAAAAAGTGGAATAAAGTAAAATATTGAGGAGTTATATTATACCCTCATGTAATAAATTGTGTCCCAAAAATTTAAAATTTTACTTCAATTTTTTTTGATACATGAAAAACTATTTGTGAAAATCACACATTGTTTAAAGCATTTATAAAAATTCCTTATAAAAGGAGGTAAAGAGAAATGTGAAGGTCACCGAAAAAATAAGATTTTGAAATATGAAAAAATTCGTGAAAATATAGTCTTGTAAGAGAAATCCAACTATCATATTTTGATGGAAAGTGATACAAGACATAGTCAATAGAAAGTCTACTATAGAAAAATGATAAAACTAGGACTGGTTAAGAGACCAATGATTGTTCATAAAGTAAAGTAAACAAGTTTTCTTTTTTCTTATTTCAAAAAACTTTTACAAAATTTGAGTGTTTATTTTACTATCAAGAGAATCAATTGAGAAATTAAACATACTTGATTCCTTCCCATGTCATAATCTCTTCCTTTATGTTCTAGATCTATCTCCACTTCATTTCTTAAAACTGTACCTGGATATTTATGATGAATTTTTATGTCTGAATAAATTTTATCAAATAATCCATAAGTCATTCCACTAGACGTCAAATGTTTACTAAAAACAAAAATGTTAGAAAAAGTTATCCAATATGTTAATCATACTTTAAAATTAATCAAAAATTTCCTTAATTAATTATTTATATTGTAAACCTTAACACTCATCCAAAATATTTTTCCCAAATTAAAAAAAAAGATTTATAATAAAGGTTAATTAACAACATTATGTATTCTATTATTAACACATAAAAAATATTTTATTTCCTTGACCACCTTTAAATCATTCTAAAACATGGATTCCACTAATAGTAAAATCTCATGTAATCCTTAAATCCAAACATCTAATAATTTTTGCATAAAATAAACTATCAGATCAGTAACCACCTTTGTGATCACCAATACTATCCTATAATAATCTATTTATTATTATCTAAATAATCAAGAACATATTTAGGCTTTTTTCCCAAGTCATGTTTTTTTAAAAACCACCCTAAAATAGAAATATTTCTCCTGATTACTGGTGCTAGTAATATTTTGTATCTACTTCCACAAATAATATTTATTGCAACATAATCCTTATATAAATTTCATGAATCTTATAAATGTACCATTATTGATAAAATAGTAATAATTCTTGATTCCAAACCTTGTAATATAAATCATTTCTCTATGTCTAAGGAAATAGCATATGCTTGACCATGATTCCATTGCTTCATCCGAACTATATTGCCTTGAGGGTTGGGAAATTATTTTGCATAGTGTGTCATCAAGATACAATTAAATCATTGAAGAAATACTTTATTTTCATTTAAATCACGATCTTGTTGTCCTTTTACTATGCAGTTGTAAAAAACTCCCATTCCCCTCTACAAAGTACCAAGGTGTTTCTTTCTGACAATTATCACATGTGGGAAAATAATTATATCACTTATTCCTTTTGTTCATATTTTTAATTTTGTCATTATATTATTCTATTTATTAAATTTGAACCTATACTTCTCTAATAATTCTTTCCCTTTATATTTAGAACCTGATGTTATTTCCTCCTATGATAAGATTATTTGGGAAACTACTCCCCATCGATAGATTTTCATAATCTCATAAAAGATATTATCATTATTTCTCTCTAGATCATGTGCATTGGGGAGGTTTAAATTCATTCATCCATACACCATTTCTAAACAATTTCATACACTCAATTAGGTAATAAATTAAATGCATAATTTTAAAATAGAAAAAACATAACATAATGTGTAAACTTATGCATTCTTAATCTCATCATCATAAACATGGTTTCTTTGGGGAAATGTTTACCTTTAAATCCTTTATAATGGTCTGTAAATAAAATGTGAAATATCTTAAGCATATCCCTAGGGTGTGTCGAACAAGGTTTGTAGTAATTCATGTTGTCATGTTATAGGTTACGCCGAGTTAGGACCGAAACACCTTGTTAGAGTTGTTACCACTAGGTACATATGTTGTAGAACCACACCCACTTATAGTATCTCACTACTAGAAAATGATACTACTGCCACGAACCTATATCCAAGGTTTTATATCCTATAGATATGGTTTAAAAAATATGGCTATAGTCTTGTTTTCTGTGACCAATAGAAACAGTTTTCAAAACCATGGTTATGTCCTATTTTTTTCAAAGGCCTATAGCCATGGTTTTCCAAAACATTGGCTACAGGGTTCCCCAGATTCTGCGAGAAAACAATTCAGAGAAAATATTTGTAAATAATACTTATTTACATAGATTTGTGGCTATTTACATGGTTTTAATTTATATATATATATATATATATATTGTAGTGTATACATATATACATGAAGCATTCAGAGGTTTAGGGATGAGCATCATGGGATGGAGAACGGGAGGTGCATAAATCAAAACTTTGGAAGAATATCCTTTATCTAGGCTATTTCTAAAATTTACCAAGGCTATAGACATAGTTAAAAAAAATGGAAATAGCTTCTTATAGACACAGTTTAAACCATTCCTATAGGTCAACTGCCAGGGTGGCGAATTTTAAGGCCTATTGTCATGGTTTTCAAAACCAGAGAAATGGGTCGGGACCTACTGCCACTGTGATAGTGGCCACAATTGGCCAAGACCATCACTGTAGGCTATGAACACGGTTTTAGGGATTATTGTCACGAATTTGAACCATGGAGGTATGACACTTTTCTATTTGTGTCTAGATAAGGATGTATTTCTAGAAAGACCCATGTTATATATACCTTACAAGAACTTCTATGATGTTCTTCATTGAGTATCCTCAAATACTACCATAGGGTTATATTCCCTAATGTAGGTTTTCTATAACATCTTTCACTGTTTCTACTAATCTTTATCTGATATAAACTATAATGACCCCAACCCTAGTCAAAATAAGCTAGTGCCTTGCTTTATTACATCTGTAATATGAAAAACAAATTCCATCCCAAAAGACTTAAGAGTTTAATATATTTTTAAAAAAATATAAAAACATAATTATTACAACATAAATTTTAAAGGGATGAATCAACATAGAATATACATTGTAAAATACACATAAACTGCTAGGTTATCTCTGCATGTAATTCATAATATACATCATTGTATTCTGGGGAAAATAATAAACATAAGAAAGGGGTGAACCAGATTCTTTGTAAGGGTAAAAAATACTGCTGAAGCTATCATAAGCATAAATAATAAGGCAAGGTGAATATCTAGAAACCCATTCCATTATAACATAATATTGAGAATAATATATAAGGAATAAAAGTTTATTAAACAATTCCACATTATTAATAATATGATAATGAATCTTAACCATGAATATTATACTAGAAAAATAATCACATGGGTTATGAATTAATAATATCATAATAGAGTAATGAATAATACTAGACATTATAAACATATGATTGAGTCTTCTAACAAGTCATCTAAAAATAAATGGTTAAAGAATCATCCAAATCCATATCTTAAAATAAAGGTCCAAGACCTCACCTGAGTCCATATCTGGTTTGTGTCAATAGACCCACCGATGCATCAAGGGGATATAGATGGCCACACCCATCACTTAATAAGTAAAATTCCTTCCTCATATGAATGGTGTGAAACATAAATAACATATACATACAAAATGTAAATAACATTCCCCAATCAGTAAACATAACAACTAATCATTTTGAGAAATATGGTTTATGGTATCAATATAACATATCCCAAGTCAAATTGATCATAACCATTTAATAAATTTTGGTAGATGGTATCATAGAATATTAATCCCAAAAAATAATAACATTCATCAAATGGTGTTGATATAGATGAATATACTCTAATAAAATCATTGAGTAATTCTTGAGAGAAATTCCCTATTTAATTTGCACGAAAGAGTTCTTTTAGGAAAAATTATTTGTATTTGTCATAAAATCATATTTTAAACATGTATATGAAAAAATCTATAAGTAAAAGATAATTTAATAATGTTTTATTCGTAAAAAATGTCTAACTAAAGTGAATACATGTAAAAAAGGTTTTTAAGAAACATTACAAATAGGCCACTCCAGTGCGGTTTGAGGGAAAATATAATAGAGTCTTTAAAGAAAAAATAAGATTAATTATTTACATAAAACTAGAAAATAGATAAAATATGGTTTCTTGATGAAAATATTAATTTTTAAAAAAATAATCGTGTCTTAAATAAAAAGTTTATGGTACTTGAAACATGGTATGAAATTTGGAAGTTCCCTTTAATCAGACTCTATTATTGGGAAGAATTCAAAATGAACCTTATAAAACATGTATTTACCAATGAATTATAGATGAATTTAGATTGGTAAATATATTTGGAAGATAAAAAACGAATTTATTATGAGTACATAATAAGAATTAATAATTACATAGTTGTAATGGGAGAGAAACTGTATCTTGTAGGAAAAAATGGAGGTTTGAGAAGAAACCCTTACCACTTTATAAACCATTGAATCATATACCCCCAAAATTAATGATAATAAAATAAGATATTTAAAAACACGAATATAAATATATTCATGATACTATAAATTAGTGGTAATTATACATACACCACACACAACAAATAATAGGGAAATAAGGCATATCTCACAGAAATAAAAGTGAGATGAGAAAACAATTCCCTTATGTCTGAAAGTCTTCTGAAATTTTACATAATTTCTTGGATAATGAAATTAGATTCATTAATAAATTATCTAAAAACTATATTAACATATATAAGATTTATTATAATTTATTATGTCCATTTATGGACTTTAAAATGAGATGTAAGATTTAATTTCTTCATTCGAGAGTGTTCATTTTGTTGGTTTTAATGGTTGGTTTAGTTATATACATTTATGAATGATCCGGTAAAATGGGAACAATTATCCAGAATTTAAATTTTATGTTATTAATAAAATTTAAGGATATTTAATGCTCCTATTTATCATTTTATTTTAAAATATTTTGATTATTCCTTTATTATAGTATTAATGATAACTTTTTTCCTTTATTTAGGCATTTTCTTCGATAATCACCAACTCATTTTGTTTTATTAATTAATATGATGTATATATACCTTTTCCACTAAATTATTTTTGTTAATATTCGAATTATAATATTTTCAACCATGTTTTTCTAACCATCATTGACGGTGGAAGTGGTAAATGAAAACTCCTTATCCATGAAGCTGATAAATCAACACGCCACAAATGATGTTTACATTGTTAGAACAAAAAGGGGAAGATAAAATAATTGATAGTGGAAATTATATTATCATAATAAAATTTTAGTATATATAATATGATAGAGTTATCATGCATGTTTTTATATACGAGGAAAAGAAATGATAATTAAAAAAAATAAAAAAATTAAAAGAACGAAATGAGATTTTACCTCTTGAATTACACTCCTTGAGAACCTCCTTAAAGATGTTTGAAATGGCCATATGAGTGAGACAATCAGGACCATAACAAGTTGTAATTTTAGGAGATGGATTGGGCTGAAATTTGACACGATTCAAGGCTTTTGAGGTGTGAGGAGAAGATGTGGTGAGAGGTGGTATTTATAGTAGAGGATATGTGATTTTTTTGAATATTTTATTCATTTTTTATTATTTTGGCTCCAGAATATGAAAAATGATAATTCTTGTGACTAATTATAGTAACCAGTGCACATTATTTTGATGAAATTGGTTATTACCTAATTCCTACATCATCTAGGAGACATTAATTCATTTATTTACTTATAATTCTAAATACAAAGAATTACCATAATTTTGTATTGACCAAAAAATTAAACAATTTTAGAAAAATCCCTAACAATCAACCTAACCATTTTTAAATGTGTAAAATTAAAAATTGGAAACTATTTTAAGAAAATAATTTTGTTGATGTGGTAAATTAAAATTTTAATTTAAATTATCATTTATTAAAAAATACCAATTTTAATATTACAATATATATTCTGACACATTGAAAAAAATAATTAAGGTCTCATCAAATTATATTATAATCATAATACAAAAAATTTTTAATTTATGAATCTATTTTCTGAAAATTAATTACATTTTAAACCATTTTATTAGTTATAAAATTGCATATATATATTTTTGTTTCTAAAAAATACCAACAATTAATTTTCCATTTTTAATACAATTATATACTTCTTCCATGATATAAATTTATTATATTATCATTAATAAGATAAATAAAATTATTTATACTTTTATATGTGCGGTTACTATTGAAATCATATTTAAATTATTAATATAACACAAATGATAATTTTATAAAAATATGGATTTTCACTAATTATAGGGAAATAAATATTATCATAAAAATACTAAACTCTTACCATAATGTAATTTTGAAATTCATATTTTAAAAATAAATATTATATTTTCAATATATTTTATAATTGTTTTAAAATCTTTTATTATGCCAGGTGCACCATTAAAAGGGTGTAATATTCTCTTTAGAAGAAATATATTCTTTTTTTCATAAAATATGATATCTTATTATAAGAAGCATATCAAACTTATTTTTTGAATTAAAAAAACTCTTTTTGAATATATAAAATATAAATTTCATTATTACATTTCACAGTTAGTGATTAATTTAATTTATGCCAATGTGGTCCTAAAATTTTTTTATTATAAAAACACATCCATTATGATCAATTGACTTTAATTTTCATTTCAAGTTAATTAGTAAAAAAAGAATTCCTTTTATGAAAATGAGTAAACTATTTTTTAATAATTTAAATAATTTCGTTCATTCCCTCCAATACCCTATTTATGTGATAATTATAAAAAAATAATAATATTTAACATTTTTTTCACTCAATATTCTGTGTAACGTTAACTATCAAAAAAGATAAATTCAAGAAGAGGCATACCATAAAATATTGAAGATTTATAAAAAATAATATAGATCCTGTCAATTTATTGGATAAATAAGAAATTCCTGGGAAAATATATTGATTCTTAATAGAAACATGATACAATTTATAACAGCCAAGATAAAGCTGTAGACTCCCATCACCCTTTCAAGAAAAATAATAGGATGAACTTGTAGTGACTCACATAACTTGAAAAATCATTTGAGCTAAAAAATTTCTAACTGGGTAAATGAATGTCTAATAATTGTGTGTTATATATTTTTTGGAGGAATAAACATAGTCTTTTAATGTATTTCTAAGTGAATTATGTAATCCACTTCCCTTGTTGGTAAATAGCCAGTATAATATTCTGGAAAAAACATCATATAAAAAACAACCACATGACGAGAAAAAGAAAATAAATACCTTTAGTTGATCTTGGAACCATCATCAATAATTAAACTTTTCAATTAAACTATCTATATTATATCATCAATTTCATTTTAAATATTTCAATTAATTGATCCAAAATTAATATCTAATTTTAGAAAACTGCAATAAATTTAATAATTATTCATCCATTTGAATGATATCAAGTCATTAATGAATCAGAAAATATTGTTCATAAGATTATATCATGTCCCTATATACCAAAAAATGTTTTAATAACCGAAAACTATCCATCAATTGAGTGACCATTATATCAAAAAAATATAATTCATAAATCTAATAATTAAAATCAAACACTCATAAGTTAATGTTTAGTTTTACTATGGTTTTGTTTTTGAGTAGTATATTACTGAATACTATACCAATACCCAAAATCAAATATTCAATTTGAAAACCTCCCAAACATTAATACCTTGGAAAAATAACATGGGTCTGATACTATTTTCTAATATTCTATCTCGACATGACCATTCCACCATGGTGAAATTTCATAGGGCCTCAAGTGCACAACTAGACCATCGGAGGATGGAAACTAGTGTTGAGAGTTTAAGGATAAAATCTAGGTAATGATTTACCCTCAAATGGTAAATCATTTAAAAAACAAAAAAATTCAATAATGATAATTAATAAAAAAAATATTCATTACGTTCAAAAGGATCCAATAAAAATTAATAATGGGATATTGAATCAATTTTTACTTTTCATAAGATTCAAATATTTTAGAAAAATAACCCATGAAACCTTTTAAGATTTATTTCCTTATCAATTTTTAGTAAATAATCATGAATTCTAATGTTGGAATTAATTTAAAACACACAAGATTTACAGAGTTTGAATTTAATGTGAGAACCTACATAATTACCATAGCCACTCCTATGGAAAAATAAAAATCCACTATTATGAAGAAGCGAATACAAATTGTGCCAAATCCCATTAGAAACCTTCTATATAATGATATTAATGGTTATACTATATCACACCATTTTACAATGTTTTTTTATAAAAAAATTATTCTCAATAAAAGAATGAAGAATTTTTTGAAACTGATCCAAAATTTCTTAGTATGAATCCTGAATCTTATTTAGTTAGATGTGATTTTATCAATCTGATGGGTCCAATTCCGATTCTCATATTACGATGAATATAGATTTGATTCACTGAATACAATGATTCTGATTCTCATTCTTTCAATAAGATGATTCTAGATATGATTCTCTTAATATGATCGACTCAATCAGATGAACCCAGTCTAAATATGAAAAACCCACTCTCCTAAAATTCTTAAAAGGATCTCCTTGAGCCTGATTAACTGAATATAATTGACTCAATATGTTCTTCTTAATACGATCTTTCCCAATACAGTAAACAAACATTTTGATATCTCATCCACATCACAAGATCAGTAGTAGGAAATGACTTTCACATGATTTTTTAGTGCTATTCCCTTTCCACATTTGTTAAAAAGTCACAATGAATAAATGATCTGATAATTTATCTATAAGAGGCAAAGAAAATGAAAGTGGAAAACATGAAATCATTCCACACATCCTCAAATTTCAAAACCAATGAAGATGACCCACATTTAAACATCAATACTGACTTTTTAAATCTTCCAAATATACCTCCAAGATTTATGATTATTTTAATTTCATGATTTTTCCTCTTCGACTCTTAACAAAACATATGAAATATTATATTTGATTATTTATTGTAATAATTTAATTACTATTCTGTTTCCTTCTCAGCTCATTATGACATTTTTACTTCTCACATCATTTCGAATTTGTTTCCTTCACTTCTCATTACGAATTCTTTTTCCTTCTCATCTCATTAAGAATTATGTTGCCCTCTCATCTCATTAGGATTTATTTCTTTCTCACCTTAATTCAATTTTATTTACTTATAAAGACATTAATAATTTGTTTCTTTCTCTACTCATTATAATTTGTTTTTTGTTCTCATATCATTATAATTTCTACTTTCTTCTCAGATCGTTTTGAATTCTATTACCTTCATAGCTGATTACGAATTTTGTTTCCTATATAACTCAGTCTAACTGAATTATCATAATGATGGAATTCTCATTATGATGGAATAAATCTTATGATGGGATACCCATTAATATGGGTTCTCCATATTAGAATTCTATAAATATTCAAGCTTCTAAAAAATATCTTCAAAGGATTTTATCTTGAGAGTTTTCATGATTTGTGAGAACTTTATAACCATAAAAATATCATCTAATTTAGTTTAGAAATAATAAAAACATTCTAAATCCAAAAATAATAATATTTTTTCTTAAATCTTCCGCAACAATACAACGTCATAACAAAAGTTTTGTCCAATGAATCTTCATTATGATGGTTATGGGTCTGATTCCTTAATAACAAAAAAAATCTTTTACGAAGATGTCAGTTTTAAAAAAAATACAAAAACATTGTTAAAAAATTTTATTAAAAGGGTTCATCAATATCTGTATTGAGATTTTTTGAAAACCCTTATCAAAAATATTTCCAAGTCTCATAATCTTTTTACTACTCAACTTTTATAAATAACTCATTTTTTTACTTCAATAAAAAAATTCCTTTATCAAATGAATGGGTATTGACACCATAATACTAGTGAAAGTAATGTTTTGGTGGAATTATATTCCTATGTGACGAGAACATTTTTCATCCTTGTAAAGATAACTCCCCCTCAATTTTCTTTTTCACTCATTTTTACTTTTCCCACCTCCATTTTATGAAAATTATAGCTTAATATTAATATAAAAAAGATAAGTAAAAACCTCTTATGTAGTAAACAATTTGTCACATTATCTCTACCATTGTCAACATAATCAAAATCAGGATGGGGTTTCTCTTTTCATGATATTTATGAAATCATGGGAGGAGGTTTAACTTGAAGTTTCATCGTCAATTCCAAAAACCTTCATTTTGGAATTACTTTGATAATGATTTTAGAAACATGATACTTTTTATAAATTTATTCAAAAAAATTCATCTCCAGTAGGAAATTTCTCTTTTATAAAGTGATACTTTAAATCGATGTTTTTTAATCCTGAATGATAGAATTTTTTTTTAGAAAGATCAATTTCACTCTGACTATTACAATGTATCTTTAATAGTTTAGAAAATTTTACACTCAAATATTCCAGATAAACATTGATCTATAATATTTGAGTACAAGAATGAGTAGCTGCCACATATATGAAGCCATCTATGGTCAATGTAACAGAACTATGTTTCGTACTATGACAACTCACACAACATTCACCAAAGAAATATGTTCCTCCTATGGTTTATTTTTTTTTCATTATAATCTATATCCTATTCGACCCCATTATAAACATGGAACATAATCTCACTATCTATTTTTTATAAGAACTCATCTAATGTTGTTCCTTTGACATATATTATAATCCTTTTTTCTTCAAACATATGTGATTCTTTCGAATTACTTTTATACCTGGAACACAAAGGAAAATAATAAATAATATCTAGTCATGTGGTTGTAATGTAGAGACAACTTTTTATCACCATTCCAAAGTCATTCTAATTAAAAATTATTCTAGACTGATCTTTACTCAACTTTGTTCTCACTAAAATAGGTGTTGATGATTCTTTGGATTATTCCACCCCAAACTTCTTGTAAAATTTCCTGGAATAATTTTCTTAAGATAAGAAATTGTATTTTTTATTTTTTTTGAAATTCTAAGTCCAGGGATAATGATAATTATACTAACATAAAAATTTCTAAATTCTTATTCATTTCCTTAGTAAATGTTTCACATACAACTTCTCTATCTCCAAAAAAATTATATAATCCACATAAAAAATTAAAATTATGGTTACTAAGTTAACACATTTCACATAAAAGTCGTTATCAACTTTTCCGTTATAAAAGTTAAACATTGCATAAAAAATTTCATGTTTATAATACCAAGAACATAGATCTTGTTTCATCCTATAAATAGATTTATTCAATTTATAAACATAATTTTCATTATCATCATGTAGAAACCCACATGGGTTTTTAATGTAGAAATATTCCTTAATATCCTAATATAAGAAAGAATACATTACATCTATCTGAAAAACATTTTAATTCCAATTGTAATACAATACAAGAAAAATATATATAGTTTATAGCATTAAAAACGGGGGGGGGGGGTGTTTCATTAAAATCCATACCTTCCACCTATTTATGTCCTTTACATACATATCATTCATTATTTCATGAAACTTATATATGTGTATTCAATTTGTTTCTAAAAACACACTTTGTTTTAATACAATTATTATTCACTGACTGTGGAAGAAGTTCCCATGTTTCATTTTTCTCAATCTGAACCAATAGTTCAATCATATCATCCAACCATTTTTTGTCTTGAATAGACACTGAAATTGATTCTAGTTCAACTTTTGAGATAAGTGTATTCTGATTTTCTAATCTCAAATTCCTACTGGAATGAAATAGAGATTTCTAAGCCTTAATAATTCTTTCAGATTCATAATTTTTATTTAAGGTAGTAGATTTAAAAGTTTCTTTTTGGGATTAAATTTACTCATCACATATTTCTTCCGAATCAATAGAGGGATTTTTTGAATTACATTCAATACTGTTGTAATTCTCCAGTTTATCCTCCTCATCATTCTCAAAAAATTTTGTTAAGGAAGTTTATTTTCAATTAAAGTCACATTATATGAGTCCACAAACTTTTTTAAATGATTTTTGAAATATTTTTATCTTCTTCGATTTGGTTTATAGACCATAAAAATTCCTCCCACAGATTTATCATCAAACTTTCCAAAATCTAGATTTTTGATTTTAAAGCAACATAAACATCTAAAAAAATTTGATGTATTTCAATGAAGTATTTTTTTATACCAAATTTCATATCGAAATATGATAGTTTTTATCTCATGAATCATCTATTTTGAACATGTACAATATTAATAATAGCTTCCCTCCAATATAATTTTAATAGTTTGTATTATACAAGAATATATCTTCTCATTACCACCAAACTTCTACTCATTCTTTTTAAGGATCCATTTTTTTGTGGGATATAGGGAGCGCTATACTATTGTTTGATACAATGATTTATCATATATATTTCAAATGCATTATTTATAAATTTTGTACCATTATTTTTTCTCAACTTCATTATTGAGAACCCAATTTCATTTCAATATCTTTTCTGAATAATTTGAGCATTTCAATAGCCTATGAATTTTCCTTCATAAAAATAATTTTTTATATATGAGTGAAATTATAAATATTATTTATAATGTATAAATATCATTTTTTTATTTATGTCTCATCAGCTAACATAAATTAGAATGAATAAGATCATATGGTCAGTTAGACTGAATGTCACCACTTTTGTGATTTTTTCAGACATCTTCCCTTTTTGAAAAGATATAGAAATATATTCTTATATTATTTTAAATTTCAAATAGTTTTGAACGGAATAAACTTTATAATGTTTATTCATACATTTCTTGTTAATTTTTTCAATTTCTCAGGGGGCCAATTTGTTTTCATCTTCCATACTCATGTAATAGGAGTTGTTGAATTCTTCTATTTAGGATAGATTACCACTTATTGATTCTCCTTTTGAAATAACATTCCAATCCTTTAGAAGTCTGATGAAAGAAAAATATATTCTAAATGAAGTTATTTTCCATTATCACTATGTTGAAATACACTTAGTACATTATGTTTTATCCCATCGACAAATAAAACTTCTTTAGATTTCACCATTTCCACTTTAGTCTCAGCCATAATGATTTCTATGATTTTTAAGGAACATACATTTCCCAGGGTAACTGCTCATCCATAATGAATTTCATCATGACTTGAGATTTTTATATCAACTATCACATGTGAATAATAAAATCTATCAATAATCCAAGTTTTTATCCTTCTAATTTAATTCAATGTTGTCTCAATAACAAAATCCAATTCCACAACTTTATTCTTTCCAGCTTTCATTTCTATTCAATCATAAGAAACATCTTTGAGAAGGATTGTCATACATCTTTCTTCATGATTCAAAGACTGGTAAAATCATCCAAAAACTTCTTCCAATCATTTAGATTTTTTTTAATGAAAATTTCTAACATCTAGAGAATTTTTATTTTCAATCTTATATAAGTTAGGAAAGTTACTCATTATACGTTCACTATTTCTTACACTTTTCTCAAACCATATTTTTTGTAGAAATGTGTTGTGAAAAATATTAAAATATCTATACACATGGATTCAAAAAATTTAAAAACAATAATTAAATATTTATTTTATATTCAAGAAGCATGTTTCTCTATAGAAACTTTGTTGATTTTTGTAACTTCATTCATTTATAACAAACATAGGACAAGAACCTCGTCTCTTTTGAGTGTGTCTTCAACTTTTGTAGATTTGATAGGTTTATCACATCAGTTCTCCACTAAATAATTCATGATAGTATTTCTAGAACCTGCAATTTTAAAAGAGTCATATTAAACATTAATTTTAGTGGGTGAAGATTTTACTTGATTCTCGTATTGAGCCTTCTTAGAAACTTTAGATGATTCAATGTTTAATTCTGAAGGATTATTTGAATTTCATTCATCTTCATCGTCGTACTTTCTAACATAAGAAGTTTTTATTGAAACTTTTTAAATTTTTTTTCCTTGCCTTAAATGATTTAATTGATATATTCAATCATTTTTACTTATTCAACAATTTTATGTTTTTAACATAATATCTTATTAATGTACTCTTTCTACTGCATGATGATATCATTTATTCAATCAAAAAATTCTTGAAAATGATTCATCATTACTCAAATTTCATTCATGAGTTTTTTTCTAAATAGGTGAAACATGTTTTCTTATGAGCTGATACTCTTCATATGATTCTTCACTACTCTTTACTATCTATGGAATCTATTGTCTTCTCAACCAATGTAATGACGATTATGATTTTTTGGAAAATTCATCTTCAGATGAATTGTTGTTAGATGAGTCCAAATAAATATTCTTACTCATAATGTACATTTTTTTCCATTTAAATTCTTCCATTATTTATTAGATAAAATTTCTTCTTTATCAATTTTATTCCACTTCTTCCATCGAGGTTCTTAATCGAAATCATCTTGATATTTTCCTAATTTTTTTGGGAAAATAAATATTAAAGTGTTTGATTCCAACACACTGATTAAATTTGAGAAGATATTTACCTAAATATTTTCAACATCTACTTTGATAGTTTTTAGAGATAAGAGGCATAATCTAAAAATTTAATTCAATATATTCCTTATATTCAGGACCAAATGATTTAGCTTATTAAACATATAGGATTTTCGTATATCTCATAGATTTAAAATGAAATTAATATTTCATCTTATATTTAAACAATATTGATTTCTCCCTTTCATAAGAAACAAAAAGTTTATGAAACTTATCAAGATATAAATCATCTTTATCTTGTAAAGAAGAAATTTTAGAATTAGACATGTATATAATATTTTTCATTTTTTTCTTCACAATTGTATAATTTTATAGTACATCTATAAATCCTATGATATTGCGAAGATATTAATTTACTCTAGTGATGTATTCATCAATTTGTTCTTAATTTCCCATTTTGATGTGTTCATAATTACTATTACATATTTTTATATTTTCTTCCTTCAATTAAGTATTATCTTAATATTTTGTTTCCATCTTGTCCCAAATACTTTTTAAAGTATTGAGACCCATCACATTCTGATAAAAATGCTCTGATAATGACATAAATATTTTATTTGTAGACATTCCATCAAATTCTATTTTTCTCATATCATCAAATGTCATAGGAGCCTCTTTCTAAATAGGTGTAAAACCAATAGAAGCAGTATGAACAACTTCCAGGCCAATAGATTAGAGAATAGGGATCATCCTATTTTTCTACCCATAACAATTTTCCCATCCAATGTATGAAGTCCAATACTATTGATAACATTGATATTATCAATGATAAGGATTCAGGAGGGAACCTTCCCTCTAATACCAATTTATGATCCATTTTTTGAAATAACAACATTTATGGGGGGATAAATTAGTTGGTCACTTTTTATAAGATTATAATCTTTTAGAAACTTATCCTCTGTATCATGTTATGATTTATTTTATTAATAACTTTTAGTAAATAATCGTTCATGTAAAAGCAGGAAATCAAGTAATGTATACAATATTCAAAATGGTTGAACTCACTGTGAGGACCTATATCTTTCCCGTAGCCACTCCCATAGGTCTATGTAAAAACACTATTATGAAGAAGTGAACTGAAATTTGGAATACACCCATTAGAAACCTTTTATCTGGTGATAAGAAAGATTATATGTACTCATATAATTTATGAAATTTTCATATAAAAAAATTGAGCCAAAAAAAGGAATAAAAAACATGTTGAAAATCCTCAAAAGTTTGTCATTCCAAATCCTTTGTATAATTTAGCTGGATCTGATTTCTTTAATATTATGTTTTTAGATATCATTATATCAATATGATGAGTTTAGATCAAATTATTTAAATTTTACAAGAATAGATTTCATTCTCTCAAAATTAAGATTCTAGATCCCATTTTTTTAATAAAATGGACTCAATATAATGAACCGAATCTCAATCGGAGAAAATCCAACTATGCTCAAAAGCTCAAAATGATCTTATTTAGTTAAATTGACTCAATCTAATTGACTTAATACAGTCTTTCACATTTTGGTAAACAAATATTCAACTATCTGATCCTCCTCATCATATCTCTGGATGTAAATGAATTTAAATTTATTTCCTTAGTGCTCCACCTTTACTGCTTTAATAGACAAGTCAAAATGAATGAATCATCTGATCAACTATTTATAGGTCTGTCAGAAAAAAATTGCAGGAAAGATGAAAAATTTCCCCTCTTCATAAAATTTTAAAATATGTGATAATAAATAACATTTTAACATCAACTTTTAATTCTTAAATACTATTTAGATTTATTCTCTATTTTTGAAAAATGGAATTTCATGTTTTGAACTCTTTAACTCTTTATAAAAGTTATGAAAATTTCTTTTTTCAGTCTTCTTCATAATTAGCTCATTAAAAATATTTCCTTCCCATCTCACTGTGATATATATTTTTCTCATCTCATTACAAATCTATTTCAGTTTCTTCTAATTATGATTTTTTTTTATTTTTTAGCTACTTATTAATTCCCTTTCCTTCTCAACTAATTATAATATATTTCCCTCTCATCTCATTAGAAATTGTTTCCTTCTGAGCTCACTAAGAATACTTTTCTTTCTCCTATCATTATGATTTATATTTCTTTATTAGATTATTACGATCTATATTTACATATCATATCATTATGAATTATTTTATATTCTTTACTCATTATGAATTTTGATTCCTTCTTATCTTAGTCTGAGTGAATCCGCATAATGATGGAATTCTCATTATTACGGAATTACCATTACAATGGTATTCCCATTATGATAGATTCTCTATTTTGATACTCAAAAAATCTTCAAAAATCTACACCATTTCATAAAAATGTTTTATCTCATGACTTTTCATGATTTATGAAAGCATTATGACTATAAAAACATCATCTGATTTAGTTTAAAAAGTATGAATACATTCTAACTTATGACTTCACAATCTTCTTTCATAACTATTCAGAAATAATATGTCTTCCTAATAGATTCTGAGTTTGATAAATATTCATTATGATGGATATGGATCTGATTCATTAATAACAAAAACATTTTATTAAAATGAGTTTTGTATCAACAAATAAAAAAAATTGGTAAAAAAATTTATCACAAAGGTTCTTAAATTCTCAATAATTTATATTAAATATCTAGAAAGTTCCAATATGAGTCAAATGTCCTCACAAGCCATTAAAGAATATATCATATAAGAGTGATTGAATAATGAAACCAAAAATATAAATTAAAATGGTTTAAAACATCTCTAAAATACATTGAATGAAATTAGAAAGAGCTTCAATGTGCCTCTTGATGCAATTTACCATATATTGATTCCCCTTTCCATGATGTAATATATCACATAAAAAATTGGAATGCACTTGTGGCCTGTATGAGTTGGGTGTGATAATATATCCATAGTAAAAAAATGAATCCTCTAAAATCCCATAGATTTTAACATGATCATATATAAATGGTGTAATTTATATAAATATTATAAAAATAATATTTCCTATATGAGAATAAAGGGTTATTGCTATCAATCTAACCTAAGTAGTCTCATAGTATATTTTTCATAGGCAAGTGTAGTATCTTATAAATTATTGAACAATGAACCCGAAAATATAGCTCATTCCCTTTTATATGATAGACACATGGAATCTCATACAATATTAACCGAACATAAGTCATATATAATTATATGGATTAAATTTAAATTTCTTATTTATCATCCTAACTGAGGTCTCCCTATAAATGAACAATTTTGTTGCACTATTCACAGAATAAAGGTATAGAGTAAAATATCACAATAATCACCATATTATAATTATATGATAACATAATTTGTCACTTCATTGTCTAAAAAATGAGTTCACTATGTAAAAACTATCACAAGAACCATTAAATCGGATAATAATTTCTTTTGTTGAAACACAATTTTTAGAAATTTTAATTCACAATTAATCACCAAATATTTTTATTTTATCCCCTTATACTTCAAATAACATTTAAAAAAATATTATAATTTATATATATAACTCCAAATCATTATTAATATAATTACAGAATGATATAATCACTTTAAAACTCAATATAATTTAAAAAAGCCACATCTAGTTTAGAAGATTTCATTAGTCCCTTCACAAGGTTACCTTCACTTAAGAAGACATTTAATAAAGATTTTAACTAAAAATAAATAAATTTTAATGTTAAAACATTTGTCTAGAATAAACCAAATATATTCATCAATTCACATGATGAATTTATATAGTGGTTATCGTCACATTAATATATCAAATTACCATCTAAATAATAATTGACACTATCGTATCCTTATCATTAATTGTTCCATTATTTAATAAATTATTTTCACAATTCAATTTTTCATTTACCTTATTAATCCATCACTTTATATTTTAACATCTATAATATCATTGTTAAATAATAATCATAAAATTTGATCAATACTTGAAAAATAATGAAAAAATACTTTTTATTATTGGAACTCTCTTCTAGTGTCAATTAATTCGCATAAATTAATAAATAATTTGATCGCCACACAATACATTTAAAATTACTCTATCAGGCATAGAAATGAAGATGATTTCACTAACCATACAAAAAAAATAAAAATCCCTTATAAGTGATAATG
The DNA here is from genome assembly GCA_963277665.1 of Viscum album. Lineage (NCBI taxonomy): Eukaryota > Viridiplantae > Streptophyta > Magnoliopsida > Santalales > Viscaceae > Viscum > Viscum album. The sequence goes on along the minus strand of OY728148.1, from coordinate 263,706,686 downwards.
TTTGTTTCCTAATAGTATCTAAGAAATCCATAAAAATATTATATTATAAGAATAAGGATGGATTAATAACATTATTGAGACTAAACAATTATGGCATATCATTAATTTATAAAGATATTATTGTACATACTGATATATATTGAAGGATTCCAACAAATTTACTTTGTGATAATAAATGAATGAAAAATAACTTACTGAAGTTAGAGGCGAAAAGTGAGCTTAAGGTGGGGATAATTCATATAAATCTCCCTAAGGAATAGGAGAAACCAATATCTAACCAAAATATAATGACAATAAAATTACCAAAATTGACTAATTTAAAAAAATTAGGAGGTGTATTTTTTAAATATGTTGTTTCCATAGAGTACCCTATGGCCAACCTAGGAACCCCCAACTTTTCCTCTGTCACTAGGTACCCAATACCCTACCGCCATGCCATCAGTGGTACTGGTTGTGAAATTCCTTCATGGTCCACCTATAAATCCATTTTATAGATTCAATAATCCCCACAAAAATACCCATATTAATCCCCAAATAAATTAAATTAACTTTACTAGACCAATAAATTAGAATGAAAACAATCCTAAAAACAAAAAATCATTGTAATACAATTTTTTAGTTAATTTAAATGTTGGTTCCTATCATCATATAGAATTAAAAAACTCACCTTGGTAAATTACTAATGAATAAGATGGTTAGAAACCAACACAACCACCCATTTATTATAATAACAATTAGGATGTAACATGAATGGTATCAAAGTACAAAGTTATAGTGCTATAACAAGAATTTCATTAATGGTACTCTAACTAGAGTGCAACAATAAAGGAGGCATACATCCAAATATCCCACAACCTTCAAACTAGTGGAAAATTATAATAGCCCTGCGGGGAAACTATAATAGTTTCATATAATTTCAAATTAAAATGTAAGAGTTATAATTTAGAGAGAACATTGAATTATAGTAAATATCATCATGTTATATCAAAATGAGAAATTTTGAACATACCCACACATATTAATTCTTTCCCAATAGAATGATTAATAAAATTAGGAAGAAAAAAATAGATGAGGATTAATTATAAAAATTAGGATCCACCTAGTAAAAATATCCCAATACACATCTAGCTACTTCAGAAAGATACTACTTACTACATGACACCTAAAAGTGATATATATTCTATGTATTCACACTATAATTCCAATGTAGTTTTTCATCATGAAACTCTATAAGGAATTGGAAAATTACCCTCATATACACCATTATATATGGTGTATTCTTGTACAAACAAAATGAGAAATACTATATAATATATAATAAATCGTGGAGGGATATCATGTGTTAACCAACCAACCAGGAAGCATGATATCTCTATTTTTTTCATTTCTAGTATAGGTTTTGATTGGTTTTTCAGTGTTCATATAATTAATTTGGTAGGAAACGAAATCCCATGTAAGGCCAAATCTATCTCCAACAATATAAATTTCAAATGAAAAAAATAATATATCAAGCATGCCTTCATATCAGAGTAAATTATCATTTACCCTTCAAAATATTCTTGATGGAGATCATGTATGTGTCATAAAAATAGTCCATCCTCTATAATAATATACCTTCCATGGAATATCATTCACATTCGGAGTATTATAAACCATATAAGGGGTGAAATAATAATCTTCATGAGACAAAATTTTATCCAAATTTAAGATATTTTCATCTAGATTTTATATATCATGGGTTTTATCCAGTGAAGGGAACTCTTTATCTTTTATAGGCATACTCAAATCTCTTATCAAATAATGATCATTTTCAGGATCGAGCTCTATCAGATGGAATCATAAATTTCTACCAATAAAAATATAATAAAATTTAAATTTTTTTAATAGATCATCAAATTATAAATTAATTAACACTTTGATTTAAAATGGATGAAACCAAGTTGGAGGATGTGTCTGAATACATGTAATCAATTTCAATGGGTCCTATTATGTTAAGTGAAACATTGTCCCAGGATACACTAGATGCACACAATAATATTTTTAGACCAATTTATTCTTTGGATACTATTTAAGGATACATTAGAAAGTATATAATCCTTGAATTTTTTATATATACTATTAATGTCATTTTTAGTGCACATCTAATGATCTATCACTAGTATTTAATCACACAAGGACATCATGGAAAACTTCTAAACTATTTTTATATCTGTCCAAAAATCATTTGTACATGTTTTTTTCAAAGCATATTTATTTTTAGACATACATTTTCAGGAAAATAATTCTTATCGAAATGAAGAATTTTGTGAACCCATAACTATATTATAATTTAAATAAAATATTTAATACTGATTTAAAAAATATAATAAAACTATAGGATCTAGTCAATTTTTAGTTCTACTAAAGTTATTATTGTTTCTAGTGTGATCTCGAACAAACATACCCATATCTCTAGATGACTATGTAAACCACAAGATGTACCACATTAATAAAATATAAAACTTGATAATTCTTTTTTCTATGACATTGAGTGAGGACTATAATTTGAGTATGTAAATATATTAAAGTCCATATAATCTATTGATTATTCCCTATAATCAATTAACTATCATTATGAATTCATATCATTTCATTCATCTAAATTATGATTACATTAAAATTTCCTCATTTATGTAGCTTATCAAATTATATGAAGCTCAATTAATAATGGAAATGAATTTCCTTAGTCTAATTCATTTAAGGACCAGGATGTATTTTCTTATCATATAATTGAAAAAATCACATATTGGCTGAGCATTAACTAATGGAATGATCAGTAAAATACCCAACACCCCATGATTAGCTAATATTTCACAATAAATGAATTAATAAAATAAGTTTATCATGATAGGTATCCCAAAAAAATAAGTTAAGAATAATTTATAATAATCTTACACCCCTTAGCATATCGATGAATGTATGAAATTCTACCAGAAGTTATCTCATGATTAAAACATTATAATGACAAGATATATAACCTTATGAGACTATTACTCATGTCTTGTAAAACTTTTTGTGTTATATATTATATTTGTCTCAAGAAAATATTAAAATATCATAAAACCCCATAATACATTGTGATGATCATCGATTAAGGAAAATTTAAAGTCACACTTTGAGGGGCTAATTCCATTCGATTATTCATATAAAATAAATTTTAGCAAACGCGGATGAATAATAAATCAGGATTATCATTATTTAAAAAAAATGATATATTTATAACCATTTAATCATTATTTTATCTATCATAAACCATGATATTAAATATAACTCTCGAAATTATTCTCCCAATGTGGTTTCCTCAATGAATCATCTACACTCTCATCTATAGCCACATAACACATCCCGATATCACCCATATACTTAATATATTATATAAGATGGTATTCTAAAATGATTTTTAGTACGTTGGTGATACCGACATTCCTTAGCATGAGAAATGGATCCATTATTATCATAGAAAAGTTCAATTTATCCCATTGAGGATATGAACAACCCTAGGTTCATAAATTGACTAAATTATGAAAATATTTTCCTTAAAGAACATATGATATAATGATGTATTTTATCTCGGTTATTTAGTCTTCCATAGTGTATTGTCTAGAACTTCTATAATTTTTAGTTCCATAATTTTGGAAAAACATGAATCCAGATTGATATATGGAATCATTTTTATTGGATTGAGAACAATCATCTATGTAACCATTAAAAAATATGTCATTCTACCCTCCAAAGACAATGAATATAGTCTTTGTAATTCATTATTAACTTAGTGTGCTCTTCATATCTATCCAGTGTATCTCACGTTGATTTGACTAGTATATATCGATAATTCTTAGAGCATCAGTGAATGAAATTATAGCACACATCATGGAGAACATGATACAACATATAGTATATGCATATAGAATTATATCCATCCGTTATAACCCCATATGTGGATATTTAATATTCCTAAGTTTTTGTAAATGCAATACTGGCAGTGGTCCATTCTTAGAGTGCTTCATGTTAGTCCATTTTCACAATTCACATATTTATGTGTCATGAATGAGTCAAATCATCTCTTAGATGTAATTATACATATATTCTTACATATTATGTAGACATCATTCATAGAAAACCAAATTCCCAACCATATCATAGTAGAGTTAAAAGAAAAATAAAATAAAATTTCTAATAAGAATCATTTAATCTAGTTACAATATCAGAAACACCACTATAGTCCCATTTACTTATTATGTACATTAGATGTATTCAAGTTCATTATGGAACTAAACACATTGATTTCTCCATCAAACATGATATAAAAACTCTAAGATGATTTATTCTGTCCATAAATTTACAATTCCAAAGTACATACATTAGTGGACTCAAATTGTTCTTAAAAGAATTTTTTATACAATATAAACATCCTCAACTAAATTATCATTAAGGTAATTAGTTTTGAAAATGGTTTAACATATATCATTAAAAAAATGACATGTTATTGAATGAAATATAGGAATTTTTAATATCACTATGTTTGGAAGAAAGGATTCTTCATTGTTAAAACCATTTATATACATATAAGAAAATTAGAATAGATGTTATTTTTAGGTAGACACTCTACCATTTATGTTAGTTTTCCAATGGAAATATCACTGGAACCTATTAGTCTCACCCCATATGAAGAAACCCATAATCTCAAAATATTTTTAGTATAGATGGTGTCTATTCGAGATAACCATTATTTTTGAAACTTCTTAGAACCATAAATCATTGTCTCCTCTTGTTAGTCATTAGTTCTATCTTCCATAAATGTCACACCATCATATTTCACTAAAATAAGTCCATATATCATGGGTTCTCCATGAATCCTATTTTATATTAAAGGTTCTCCAATAACATGACTTATTTCTTCTTATAAAGATCATAGTCAAATTATATGATCATTTATCTTATGTAAATTTATAGTTTTACAACTTTTAACATTTCTAATATTAGATTTAGTCCAAATTATTCATTGAGCTATATATTCCTTCTGAGGAAATATATGAATTCCGTCCATAAAAACTAAGTTCCCAGAAGGGTTATAGATATAATATGCCATAATTCAATTAAGATTAAAAATATATAATAATTTTTTTTGATATAGGGGTAATATATTTAGAAGAAAATAATCTTAATAGTTATTATCAACACCAAATATTCGTTACATAAATTTTATATAGTGTTCTAATCAATTCCACTTATATTGACTTCATGACTACTTTAGATAGAATATTTTTTAGTGTAAATACAATAGTCTCTATATAATAACACCAATAATGTAATATGAAGGTCACACAAACTCAATATCCGTTGCATTTTATCATTTATGGTATGATTTTTCCTCTGAAACGCACCATTACATTGAGGCATTCTTGGTGGTGTGAGTTGTGGAACTGTCCCGTAATATCTCTTATGATCAATGAATTAATAGATAAAGTAATCACTATATTTACAGAATTATTAAATGTTAATAATATTATCAATTTTAATATATACTATTTTAGGAACCTATTTGAAATTTTATAAGTTTCTTACTTTTATCTCAGTAGAAAACCATGACCATAATTGATCAGTTCATTGGTAATGGTAATGATGTATATAGACACCCAATGTGTTGGTAAAGGTAATGATGTACTTTCAAAAACTACTATATTTTACTACAATTAATAAAAATATATCACCATGTTTTAGAACCATAATCTTGTAACACTTTATCCTATTCTGCTAAAATATTTTTTATAACTTATTAATAACATGATTCACATGTATTAGAATAATAACGACTTAATGGTTCAAGTATTCTATCTCTATGGTATCATAGAATGTGTTTCTCAATTATATATTCATGGTTACAATGCCAAATGTGATTAGGGTTAGAATTAACCCTGACCATTTAATTTTAAATGTTATTGAATGTATTATCCATATCTATAATGTTTAAACCATTAACCATATTCATTATTCTTAAAAAAATCATTCATATATATAGATCAACTTTGTTATTAAAATTGATTTTACACGACCCCCTCCCCACAAGTTGTTCCCCTCCTAGGACGGTAATGTAAGAAACGATATAATGACCCCTGAGTCCTACCTCGAGTAAGCCCCAGGAGGTAAAATATCATTAAGGATATAGTGAACACACAAATGGGAAAATTACCCTCTAAGAGAACACGTGAGGAAGAGAGAGATATGAAAAACACCAACAAACTCCAACTCAAACAACAATATAGAATATATACGAAGTACATATATGTAATATCATGCCAAACTACTATTACTAAAAGGGGAAATCTGCAAGTACTAAAGGAATGTTAAAACGGCAGCAACCACAAGCCCAAATAGCTCCGGCAACCCCATGGTAGAAGAAACCAGCATGATCTCCAACCTGCTCCAAGTGACCTGAAAAAATAGTTTATATAAAAATTGGGTGAGTATAATAGTATACTCAGTAGGATCCTCCCCGGATCCTCTTGAGAACAAGTAATGAAAGGCCTCCAAATCACGGTGAACAAAATGTTAATCTAACTCATCTCCTACACAGATATATTATGTTCCCAGCCTCACAATTTATACTCTCATAAAGTATCGAACACAAGAGTATATTATATAGTAATGAATATCAAGGGTACTACACTAATAATTCCCCAGTAGTTCACTGCTTTCCCCATCTCTCTCAAAAATGGCTTGCCCGCAGTCACCTAGGAAAAATCCCCACAATATGAACCTCATGCAATAAGACCTCAACTTCAACACAAGAAAATTAACTAGGTAGTTTCTGGGAGCCACCACAGCTCGAATAATGTGTATAATATGTCATGAATTATAACTCAAGCCATTCCAACCCATAAATCAAGTAAGGATCCTCAGGCCATTATAACCTAAACATGTTACACCTATAGTATTCCATAGGAAAATATATCTAGAATATATGTTTGTGAGCAACCACAGGACATTAAATCCCTCTATAGACATATATGGGAAAAACTAACCGATGTTCCTACTAGAAACAATAACTTCCAAGAGAAGATAGAGTGGAAAAGGGGGTAGTTAACCATCCATCCTCCCAATGGAATGTTGGGGAAAACACCCCAAAGGGATCAGAATCCACAGGGTGTCTATTTCCAAAACTGATTAGGTGAAGTAGCATATAAAAACACAAAAAGTATAGAATATACTATATCTCACAACCACACTATGGGAATAACCTACACTTAGACTCAACTACAACTAACATCTATCAGAATCCAAGCTGCCACTTCTAAGACTCAGTATCCTATAAGCACAAAACCATTTAAAGAGAATTATTGCATTCCTTCATTCACTTTTTATCAGTTTCACATTATGTTCAATAATTCATTAAACAATAATTAAATAGTAACCAATTCCACATTATATTTTATTAGAATCACACCCAAAGTCCACTATTCCTTTAAATTGTATCCTCATTATTGCGTCCCTACAATATCCAATCCCCTGAGATCACATCATTTATTTATTCATTTATTTACAAGATTATTACTTTTCTATATTCTTAGGAATTCTAGAAAAAAAATCTAATCCACTAAACACAAGGGGGATCAACATAGTGAGTTGACAAACTACCCTTCATGTCTTTTCTGCCTATAGAAAGAGCGTATACCCATCCTATCTCAAGAATCTAAACACAAAAGTCATGTAGAAAAACCCGTGCATATTTTCCCATTTTTTGGAGGAGGATAAGAAAACCAGCTGCCTTGAGTAGTGTGGATAATAATTTAGATAAACAACCAACAAGAAACAACATACATCCAAACATTCACATCCAACCCATTTCATCATCTCCAGTGTCTTCCTCATTACCCAAATGCATAAAATGATGAATATTTACACTATAGGCATCAACCTCTACCACAACCAATAGGTCTCCCAATGCCCACATATCACAACACAAGCAGCAGGAAGACAAACATCATAAGAACTGGTCTCTTAGCTATTAAGAATGAAAATATAGTAACTCAGAACCCTACGATGCATTATCTAATATTAAACAACCAGTCATTTACCCCATATGGAATTAACCAATTAATTATTTACAGGTTCCAACTAAGGGAATTCTAAATAGTATGATACCATAAAATGAATAAAAAAGCTTAAGACATTAATTTTATTAACAAAAAATAATAATAACTACAAGATTAATTTTCATTCCTCATTAGCTTTACACAAACTATTATCAACGAATTAAAACATTACATTTATTACTTATTTCCCTCAATTATTAAATGGTAAACAAATCAAGCATAGATATAACACTATCTACCAAAACAATAGGCAATAACATACAGTCAATATCAATTTATTTATCTAGTTCAAATATTTAATTTGTAAATTCTATTGTGATATGGTTGGATAAAACATTCTAAATATACATTTTCCTGTAATATAATAGATAATAAATGAATCCCATACCTATAAAGGTTCTTAAAATTCTTTATTTGAGAATGAGCCACACAATGGATTATGATCTCCTCCCATGTGAAAACTATGTCCACTCGAGGACGCTGCGGACGACCACACCATCCCACAGCCAAGAAAAATCCATTAGAAGCAAGAAGATAACATTCCATAGCATTTCATGATGAAACAATAGGATAAGTATTGAATAAAAAATAATAATAGAGGTAGATCATTCATTTTATCGTTGAATGATCAATACATTATACTTTCTCCAAACAGGGGGTTCACATGCAGTAGGAAGAAACTTCAAGGGGGAAATTATCCAAGGATTAAGGTTCGATCACACTAATCCTATGGGAAGAAATAATGGTTTGAGAATATCGAACAAGGGAATAAGAAGATAAAAATGGAGGATGATATATGGTCCCTTTAGAATACATATGGAGTAGTTTTATGATACGGTGGATTTTACATTAAAATAGGATCGCATTAAACCACACGTTTTGACCAAGTAAAAGAATCCCGTGCCTTAGGAAAATTAATATAGGAGTTATGGGATTTGATTCATCCTCAAATACCTTAAAACAAGGCATCAAATTCATTTTACGTCAAATGACATGTCGAAAGGGTGAAATTATAAAAAGTTGTAAACATTGTCCAACAAATATGAAATTTGACTAAGTGTTGGATGAGTCACCATTCTAGAAACCTCACCATTCTGGAAACCTCACTAGTCTAGAAAAACTACAGAACCCCACTGGACTAGAAACCTCACCAGTCTGGAAACACTGTAGAATATCAGTGTTCTAGAAACCTCACCGGTTTGGAAACACTGTAGAACCTCACTAGTCTAGAAACCTCATTAGCCTAGAAGCACTATAGAACATCATTGGTCTGGAAACCTCACTGGTCTGGAAACACTAGAGAACCTCACTGGTCTGGAAACATCATCCATCTGGAAACACTGCAGAACCGCAATGGTCTAGAAACCTCACTGGTCTGGAAACACTGTATAACCACACTAATCGAGAAACCTCACCAGTCTAGAAAAACTATAGTACATCAATGGTCTGGAAACCTCACCATTCTAAAAACACTATAGAACCTCACTAGTCTGGTAACCTCACCAGTCTAGAAAAACTATTAATGAACTAGAAATTTGGAAATGGAAAAAGGCTGATATTATGGAAACACTGTTTATAAACAACAAATTAGGAAAAAAAGGTTATTCTTGGAATGTTGTTGTTGGAAGGTTTCTATTCTTGAAATAGTTTTTAGGAACTTGAAATTTGGAAATGGAAAAAGGATATTGTTTTAAGGTTGTTGTTAGTAGGCTTCTGTTCTGGAAACACTTTTCATGAACATGAAATTTAGAAAAGTGTTGGGAATAAGTCACCTTGACCACGCAGAACACCTATAACACCAGATTTCGGAAATGTAATAGACCTGAGAGGTCTGGTACATAACATTAGATACATCTAAAAACATTATCATCCTTGAGAATTGAATACTAACCATGAAGGAAATATGGTTCCGAACAACCACCCTGTAAGATACCTCTCAGAGGCATACCAACCTGAGTTGTTCAAAATCAAGAGCAAAATCTCGATATCCAAGAATAAAAGAACAATCATTCCATATCCAAACAAGTCAAGAATAACATCATAAAAAAGGTACAAAAAAATAAATAATCAAGGAAAAATCAACACAACAACTTAAAACAACTCTGGGTACTGGACACGTATCTGGGACTCCCACTCCCAAGTACTCTCCTCGACACCACCGTGTCACCACAAGACAAGAACCAATGGAATAGAATTCCCACACAACCCCTTTTCCTTGAGGTCATAGATCTCTACCAGCCTCTCCTAAAATTTCGCGTCATCGTAAACATCAATTTGTCTCTAATCGATGATGTGTGAGTCATCATGAAGATAAGGAACGATATATGATAAATGCAAAGCATTATGTATCTGGATCATCTGTAGGTAAAGTGCTATCTAATAGACCACGGATCCAACCTGATCCAACACATCGAAAGGCCAAAAAACTGGGGAGAAATCTTACTCCCAAGACCAAACCTTCACTACCCATGGCGGGGAGTTAGAATCAGAAACACGTGATCCCCAACATGAAACTCCAAATGTCTCTTCCTTTGATCGACATATGATTTTTTGACGATCATGTGATATCTTTAACCTCTCTGGAATCACCTAAACCATCTCTATTGTATTATGCACTAGTTCTGGTCTAAGAATTGCTGACTCTACGACCCCAGTCCATCACAATGGAGAACGGAAAGATCAACCATATAGGGCTTAAAATGGAGCCATACCGATGGTGGAGTGAAAACTAATGTGGTAAGTGAACTCCACCAAGGGTATGTTCCTCTTTCAAGAACCTCCAAAATCTAGGACACAAGAGCCTAACATGACTTCTAGAGTTCGGATAGTCTGCTCTATCCGACTTCCTATCCACGAATGAAAAGTAGTGCTAAGGAATAGCTGAGAAACAAAAGCATGATGGGGACCTATCCAAATCCTATAGGTAAAATGCGGATCTCAATCATAATAAATCATCCTCGGGACTCTGTGGAGTCTCAACACCTCATCAAAATACTACCTTGATAAAACTTCCATTGGGCTCGACTCCTTGATTTCTATAAAGTGGGATGATTTTGTTAAATGGTCCACTACCACCCAAATAGCCTCATGTCCTACTAGAGAATGAGGTAAACCTGTAAAATGTTCCACTAAGATGTCATATCACTTCCTGTGAGGAATATCTAATGGCCGGAGAAAATGACCAGGGACACTGTGCTTAGCCTTTACCTTATGGAAGACCAAAAATCGAGACAGAAACTCCACAACTGGATGCTTCATCCTAGGAAACCAAAATGGACTCCTCAAGGATCAGTAGGTCATTGAAACGCAAGGGGGAACTATTAATGGTGAACTATGGAACTCTCTGAGAACCTTTTCACACATCTCCCAAGGAATAATTATCCTTCTATGATAAAAAATTGATCTTCTTTATCCTCATACCAACCATAAGGGGCCTCACCACAATCAACGTGGTCTCTCCAGTACTCTACCTTTAGATCCCCCAAAATGGAATCTTCCACCTGCTGTACTAGATATAACTGCACCATCATCTAAAAATGAAATCCTAAACCCCCAACATCTCCTATAACAATATGTAATAATTACAGTTATACCATTACTCTTGAGGAATCACTAGATTCATGTACTACACCACTAAGTGACTTATGATTCAGTGAATCATCTACAACACTTCCCTTTACAGATGTATATGATATTTCGAGTTTTATTCTTGAAAGAACTCCATACACTAATTTTGTTGCATGTTTAAGTCATGTTGGGAGAAAAAATACCTTAGGCTTTTTTGATTGGTGAACACCACAAAGTGCACTTGAATGTGGCAATGTCTCCCCAACATCAGATCAAACACCACGACTTCCAACTCAAGATCATGGGCAACATAGTTATGTTCATGGGGATGAAACTTCTACGACCCATAAGAAACAACTAAACTATGCTGCATCAGAACTGAGCCAATCCTTAGATGCAAAGCATCACATCAAACATCAAACAGAACACACTCAGATGGAAGTCAAAGATCTGGTGCACTTACTAAATTCTCCTTCAGATACTGAATAGCTGTTTGACATTGATCAGTCTACATGAACTCATGATCCTTCCTAGTCAATGCCATCATAGGAGTCACAACCCGAGAGAAATAGGCTACAACCCTCCTGTAGTATCCTGCAAGATCAAGAATACTTCACACATATTCCATTGTCTTGGGGGCTTTCCAAGACAAAAATTTGTATATCATTTATTGATCCACAGCTACTCCCTGATGGGACACAACATGCCCCAATAAACATACTCCTAGATCCCAAAACTCACACTTCGATAACTTCCCAAATAGCTGATGTTGATGAAGAACACCCAAAATGGTGTGTTAATGCTTTTCATTATCCTCCTCAGAGATAGAGTACACAAGGATGTCGTCGATGAAAACTACAATGAACTTATCTAGAAAATCACATAATGCAGAGTTCATCGATCCCATGATCACATATAGAGAATTCATCACACCAAATGGAATTTTAATGAACACATAATGCCCAAGACTACAACGGAAATCAATATTCGAGATATCCTCATACTTCACACGCATTTGATGATATCTTTTCCAAAGTCAATCTATGAGAATCAACTTTCACCTTTCATTTGATTGAATAAATCATCAATCCATGGAAGAGTATAGTGATTCTTCAATGTCACTTTGTTTAAGCGACGATAATCGATACAAAACTGCAAACTACTGCCAACCTTATTCATGAAAAAAATAGGTGCACCCCACGGTGACACAGTTGACAAAAAAACCACACCGTAAAAGACCATAAATCTTTACATGTATCACTCATAACATAGAAGGGTCCATTCTCTATGGAGACATAGAAACAGGAGACGTTGTTGGTTATAGCTCAATCCCAAACTTGATCTCTCATTGAGGGGGTATTGCAACAACCTCTCCAGGAAAGACATCTGGGTTCTCCTCTATGGACCTAGGTAATGAAAACTAATAAAACATTGAATAACTCAGCATCATACCATCCATTAGGGATAATAATGATGGAACACACCTTTGACGCATCTATGAGTCTCGCTCACCAAAAAACACTAATGGCTCTCTATCGACATTGAAGAACACAACCTGACTACTGAATTATTCAATGATAGCCTATACCGAATACAACCAATACATACCATGGATGTAATAATTTGGATGTTCCGGTAAATGTACTAAATCTCCCCAAGAGCATTGATTCACCAACACTAGATCATAATCTCTACATACTTAAAATAAGTTTGCTTGACCTCTAACTGGCGTAGTCAATTCCAGGGGAACTAGAAGCCTCCCTATCTAAAGTACAAAAGAATGAAAAATTGTAGGTGATATGAAAGATTGTGTTACTCATGAACCAAAAATGGAATACACCAAAGTGGAAAACAAGAAAAGGGTGCCGCGACCGACTTCTGGCTCACCTAACACTGGCAATGCTAAAGCATGAAGCTGACTATGACCTCCTCTATGGACTCTCGGACCCTGATGATGACAATCACCATGGATACGCTATAATTTTTGAGGATGGGGAGTGTCATGGGGCTCTCCTTTTTCTGCCCCATCTACTCTCTACTGACACAAAGCTGGTGCAACCTACTTCTACTGCCTCAGCTGGAACTACCTCAACAGAGTAACCTCGAGTGGAACACCTGGTGCACAATGACCGATCTAATATTTCAGTCACTCTCGCTAACAAAGTCCTCCCCCAATACAAGAAAAAAAGACCCTGATCCCTTGGCATTGGCTTGAGAGCATCTGACCCTAGAGAATCATGATGCTGAGGGATGAGACATACCCCAACCAAACAGAAACACTTTTTCCCTAAAAACCAGGATCCTCGGACCACAACTCTGCTTTGTGGGGAATCATGACAACTCTCCTCTCATGGTGATCCAGTTCATTCCAAGGACCTCTCAATGACCTCTGCCCTTTCCAGCACATGAATATATGTCTTTAGCATAAATGGGGTGACCTTGCGATGGTTCTATAATGAAAAATCCTCCTCAAAATTCATCTCCCTAGACTCCTCAACTGTAAATAGGTCTGAAACATTTCATAAAAGGTTCCTAAAATGGATTACAAACTCTCACAAACTAAAGCTCCCTTTTTGAAGGTTAGATGCTCTTGGCGACTTGATGCCTTTTTGGTCAAAGAATGAAACTAAACACTAAACTTGTCTCCGAACTCCTCCAATGAGATCACTGACTCCTCGTTATCCCCGAGGAAAATGAACCACCACTGCCTCACTGCTCCACGCAACATCATCACAACTTAGGACACACAGTGCTTCTTCCAAGAATGGATTGAACTAAATCCTATCTCGATATCCTCCAACCAATATTTTGTGACTGAATCTTAAACTAATCCCTCATACTTCTGCAGACACTATCACTGAAACTCTTTTAGTTTCCTCCTCCAAGTTTCTCCACCGTCAACCACTACCCAATGATGATCTACTGGCACATAATACTATATATCTTCTATGCGATCCAAACGATTACATTGGCCTGGATCCATACCTGTAAAGTAAAAAAATTTAGAGCTCCTAAACCTAGAATATAGAAGACTCCACATTAATTAATTAATTGTTTTATTATATTCATTTTAGGTTAACCTATCACATGTTCTTCCCATTCAAACACAGGAAGAAAGAATAATGATGCATGATCCTTTCCTAGTTTTCTACCCTACAACTAGTATGACCTCGTTTAGTTTCCATGGTAACCATAAATTTTAGTGCATTATAAGATAGGGGGCACTAAATGCATAGGTATTAGCCAGTATCCAGTGTTGACCTCACTTTCTACTCATGACATACACCGTTTCTCTTCCATCCCAGGCAACCTCACCTATGTCTAACACAAAACTCCATCCTATCTCTAAACCAGACCTCTGATACCACTCTTTCATGACCCCCTCCACACAAGGTGTACCCCTCCCGAGAAGACAATGTGAGAAGGGATATAATGACCCCGGATTCCCACCACCAGTAGTCCATGGGTTGGAGACTAGCACTGAGGGTATAGTGAACACACAAATGGCAGGCATTACCCTCTAAGAGAGAACATACAAAAGAGAGAGATGAGTCATACACCAACAAACTCAGACTATGAAAACAATATAAATGAGATCCCGAGTACACATATGTAATGTGATGCAAAAGTACTAAAACAAAAAGGGGAAAACTTTAAGTACAAAAGGAATGTAAAATCAGAAGAATCCACTATCCCAAACAGCTCCTATAACCCTAAGCTTATAGAAACAATATTGATCTCCAATATTCTTTATGTGATATGAAAAAAGAGTTTATATATACATAGTGTGAGTATAATAGTATACATAGTAGGATCCTCCATGGATCCTCTCAATCAAAAGTAAACAAATAATGCTATGCGTAGTGAACAACAAGTGAAACTAACTCATCACCTAAATAGGTATACTAAGTTCCCAGCCTCACTATCCCTACTCTCACCAAGTATCAAATACAAGATTATATAATATAATAAATAATATAAAGGGTACTCCGCTACTACATCCCAAATATTTTTCCACTTTTCCATAACGTCGCACATCCTAATCCATCTCTCTCCAAAAAGGCTTTCCCACAGACACCTAGGTGAAGCACCACAACGTACACCTCGTGCACCAAAACCATCACATCCATGCAAGAAAAGTAACCGGGTTGTTTCTAAGAGCCACCAAAGCTCACATAACGTGTATCATACGTTGGGAATTATACCTCAAGCCTTTACATCCCATACACTGAGTAAGGATCCCCAAACCATAACTGCTTATACACATTACACCTATAGTAGTCCATAAGAAACTATATCTAGAATATATGTGTGTGAATATCAACAAACCATTACAGTCTTCTACACACATATGTCTGTAAAACTAACCACTATTGCTAACAATACATGTAACTAGCAAGAAAAAAGAGTATAAAAGAAGGGGTAGTTAGCCATCCATTCTCCCACTGGAATGTTGGGCAAAACACCCCCCTGGGGATCTGAATCCCTGGGTTGTCAGTAGCCCTAACTGACGGGGTGCAGTAACATATAAAAACACAAAAAGTACATAATATAATATATCTCACAACCACACTATGGGGATAACCTAATCTTAGACTCAACTAAAACTAACGTCTCTAGGACTCCCGACATTATATTCTATGACTGGGTGTCCTATAAGTACGCAACCATTAAAAAATATTGATTACATTCATTCATTCTCTTTTTATCAGTTCTACTTTATGTTCCTTAATTATTTAAAAATTAAATAACTATTAGAAAATTCCACAATATATTTCATTACCATCACACCCAAAGTCCAATGATCCTTTAAATTTCAATCTTCGTATTGCGTCCCAGAAAGCTCCACCCCTAAGGGCTAACATCATTGATTAAAAACATTATTACTTTCCCCATATTCCCATGCATTATAGAAAAACATTTTAAGCTACTAAACACAGGGTGGCTCAACACAGTGAGTAGATAAACTACCCATCGAGCCTTTTCCACCTATAGTAAGAGTGTAAACCCATCCTACCTCAAGAATCTAAACCCAAAAGACATGTGGAATATCCCACATGTATTCACCCCTTTTGGCAGGAGGGTAAGAAAAACAGTGGCCTTGTGTAGTAGCGAATTTAAGGAATAAATACAACCATCAAAAAACAGAAAGCATCCAAACATTCACATCCTCCCCGTTCCATCATCTCTGGTGTCCTCCAAAAAACCCACAAGCATAAACCGATGCATCTCGCCACTCTAGGAGTCATCCAAAGACACAACCTATATGCCTCCCTTCCCCCACATATAAAAACACATGTAAGAGGAGAAAACATCAAATCAATTGGGATCTTTTCTATTATGAAGACAAAAGGGTAACAAAGAACCCTACAAGGAATTATCTCGTATCATAAAACCAGTAATTTAATTCATCTGGAATTAACCAATTTATTATTTTTAGGTTCCAACTATGTGAAACCTAAACACTATGATTTCACAAATTGATTAAACATTATTACTACACCAAATTGATTAGCATAAAATTAATACAACAACTACGATATTCATTTTTATTAATCTTTAGCCTTACCCAACCAATTATAAATTAATTCTAGCTTTACATTCATTACAAATTTCCATCATGAATGAAATGCTAAACAAATCATGAATAGATATCACACTATCTAAAAAAACAAGTGTCAATAACACACAATCGATATTAATTTATTTATCTGGTTCAACTATTTAATATAAAATTCCAATTCGATCTAGTGGGATAAAACATGCTAACTATACATTTTCACATAAAATAATAGAGAAGAAAGAATCCCCTACTTCAAACATTTATAGATGTTCTTTATATGAGAACAAGACACACAACGAATTATGATTTCCTCCCCCGTGACAACTTTAACCACTCGTGGATGCCACGACATGACTGCACCATCTGATAGACAAGAAATCTTCATTAGAGGCATGGAGATCAAATTACATATCATGGAAAGGAGAACCAGGAGGATAAGGATTGAAGAAAACACAAGAAAAAAAGTAGATCATACCTTATATCAATGAAGGACCGACACATGCTATTTTCAAAAGAAAAGGGGTGTGCATGTATCTGGAGAAACATAAAAGTGGAAATGATCCAAGGATTATTGTTAAATCACAACACTCATATGGGGAGAAAATAAAATTTTTGAGCGTCTCACACTTGGGAACCAGAAGGTGAAACTATATTGGAAGATATATGGTCCCATTAGAAGATTTATGGAGTTGATTTAAGATACACTGGATTTTTGATTAAAAACAGATCATATTAAACCACACAGTTTGACCGAGTAAAAGGATCCTGATCCTTATGAAAATTAATATTTGAGATATGGGATTTGATTTATCCTTAAATCACATAAAACAAGGACTTAAATACATTTTACATTAAAGGAAACGTCAAAGGAGATAGACTATAGGAAGCTAGAAACATAGTGCACCAAACATGAAATTTGACAAAGTGTTGGATGACTCGCCATTCTGGAAACCTCACCATTCCAGAAACCTCAGTGGTCTAAAAACATTGGAGAACCTCACTATTCTAGAAACCTCAGTAGTCTTGAAACACTATAGAACCTCACTACTCTAAAAACATCACTGGTATGAAAACACTGTAGATCCTCACTAGTCTCGAAACCTCACTGATCTGGAAACAATGTAGAACCTCACTTTTCTGAATACCTCACCATTCTGGAAACACTCTAAAACCCCACTAGTCTGGAAACCTCAATGGTGTGGAAACACTATAGAACCTTAGGGTCTGGAAACCTCACCTGTCTAGAAACACTATAGAACCTCACTTGTCTTGAAACCTCACCGGTCTGGAAACAATGTAGAACCTCACTGTTCTGGAAACCTCACCGGTCTGGAAGCACTATAGTACCTCACTAGTCTGGAAACCTCACTAGTCTAGAAACACTATTCATGAACAAGAAACTTGGAAATGAAATAAGGATGTTGTTGGAAGGATTCTATTGAAAAGGATGATGTTTTGGAAACACTGTTAATGAATAGAAATTTGGAAAAAGAACAAGGATTCTGTTGGAAGGTTGATGTTGGAAGGATAATGTTTTGGAATTAATATTCATGAACTAAAAATTTGGAAAATGGAAAAGGATTTTGTTGGAAGGATGAGGCTGGAAGGCTGTAATTATAGAAACAATATCCATGAACTTGAAATTTGGAAAAGTGTTGGGAATAAACCACCTTGACCTCCCATAACACCTATAACACTATATTTTAGCAAATTAATGGACCTAAGAGGTCCGAGCCATTACATGATTGAAAATAAAATATTTACTGAAAAAGATATATAAATTAAAATTTTCCTTATTATGGGAATATAATAAAATTTATTTAATCCTAAAACTAATATACTGGGTTGATTTAGTGTATTCACCTTTAAAATTTCTACTATAATCCTATAAAAATAAACACAAACATTATATAAAAGAATTTAAATGAACCAAAGTGATGCAATTTTAACCATAAATAATCACTGTACCACCAGAAACTATTGATTAAAATACATTATTGTAACTTTTAGGTATGGAGTTTTAGAGAATTATGAAATACATTTAACCAATAATTCCCATATTTATCTCATAAAACTATATTTTCACATTATATTAAACTACTTAATCCATAAAGATTCGTCAAAATATAACACAAATTCTAAAAAAAATATTTAACTAGAGATATCATGTGTAATACATTTATTCGTAACCTATTAAAATCCGAAACATAATAATGGGATATCTAAATCACAATATAAGTGTAAAGATATGCAATGAAAATAAAAAATAATAAGTAATCATAAAATGAATAAAAATTATTTTAAATAAATTGATAACAAAATATAATTCCATAATAAAATGAAATTCAAAGTACAATATATTGTTGGTTTATAATAGAAATGTGAAGATGAAAGAGATAATGAAAACAAAATACTTTGTGGTCAAATTCATAATTTCTGGAAACTAATTCAATGATGTAATACAAGAAATCATAATCTAACACACTGAGATATTATAGTCAAGGATTTTTTTCAAGGAAATATTATTTTTTGTGCAGGAATACACTAAAATACCCAAGAAAGTTTTCAAAATTGGTCCTATTGAAGCATCAATTGGATTTCGCATCCATGATGAACCCATTGATAGTTAATTCAATAATATTTATCATACTATGTCATGGATATACTAAAAAGTACATAACTAACAGGACTTTTTAATTAATAATTATCAATATTTAAATAATAATAGTACAAATTCTCAATATTTCCATGATAAATAAATGAAATAGCTTTCTCATTTAGTCTCCCTCTAACTTAATTCATATTGAGTAATTGTTTATGGTTAAATCAACAATCTCACCAATCAATTAATGTATGGATATCTAGGAAACATCCTATTATTTAATTTAATGAAAAATTTTGTATTCAAACTGGAAAAGTATTGTAAGAAAAATCCGTCATATAAGAGAGGATATTTTGGAAGATAATGGAAATGATGGATTTCAGATATTTTAATCACCAATAGGAAATTAGTAAGAATGGTTTTGGAGATAATTACTTAGATAGTATGTAAAATATAAAAAGAAAAAAAGTTTTGAATTCAAATTATATCTCAATGAAACAAAACTGAGATGGAACCAGCCTAACATTAATGGTAAAATACGAATAAATTGAGTTTGAGAGAAAGATAATGAAATATAATTAAATGGAATATATTTTCATTCATGAAATAAATGAAATAGTGAGTACACCAGGTGATGAAATTATGATGCACAATATTAAATTTGTCTCATGGATTTGAAAATGAGAAGAAGAAACCATTATAAACTTATAATCATTATAATAAATTCCTCTAAAGGGATATGATTTCAAATGGAACCTAAAATACCATAACTAAAGATGGGATCATGATCCAAAATATTGAAGGGGAATTGGACAAAAATTCTAAATAAATCATGGTGTATGATTAGAAAAATGTCTTAAGGGGTGAACATTTCGAACAGGAAACCCTTACAAGTTACATAATCATTTACTAAAAAATGATTTGATAATTACGTTTAAAGGAAGAATTATGGAACCCATATTATAAGGACTCGACCTTAAACCTTACATAATATTGAATGAAATGTATAATTCACATTGAGGATCTTTTCAGGTTTAAATTTTTAGTGAATTATGCCATAACTGATACATTTCATTTCAAAAATTACAATGAAGACACTTCTACTCAGTTTCCATTTTTTTACAAAACAAGGACTCTTGAAAAAAAAGATTCATGTCTAGTTCCATGTTTAAGACAGCAAGACATTTCCTTGATCCCATCCTTAACCCTATTCCACATTATGTCCTGTGAAAAATGTTGAAAAAACTTGGGATGAGCATAAAATGATCAGTAAGGAATACACAAAGAAGGAAACATTTAGTTTTTCAAAATAACAAGTAAACCATGAATAATTTATCATAAGTAATACTTTTCACCTTTATGAAGTAAAAAATACTATTCACTAAATATAAGATCATCACTTAACCATTTGTAACCAAATGATTACCATAAAACCCATAAAAATAACACATAACATATAAAGGTAACTTGGGACATAAACATACTTAAATGGAATAACGATACGGTCAAATTCCACACATATCACTAAATGGAAAATCCATATGGCTGGCTTCCATACCCAATGCATTGGAGGTTATAACATAACCACCAATCCTCGTTTTCACAGCACCACCCATCATTTGGTTTATCACGTAGCCACCCTTCAAATGTCCAAGTACCATCCTAAAATCATAACACATAAAACCAATACCAAGGAATGATAACATTTCCACATTTGAATAACAATATATCATTTTAATATATTGACATAAAATCATCTTTTATCAAAAACATTTTCAATACCGAAATACATAATAGAGTATATGGTATTTATTTTCTTTTAAAAACATTATGGCTTTTTGAGGAAGCCAAAGATCGAATAATACTCACGGAGGTGGAATGGTCATTGTCACCATGTACGTTAAAAAGAAACATTCTTTTTGTTGTTTATTAAAATACATCACAAAGAAAAGATTCCTTTTGAATAAACATAAAATTCAAAGTGGTTTATACACCGTATAAAATAAAGTTCTGTATAAAAAAATGTGCCTCAATGAAAGGAGATTACGACGGAGTAACATACAAAGATAATTTTGAAAATAAAATAGATTGATTATGTGTATTCAATATAAGCACACATAAATCAAGTATAAATACATAAAAATTCATTTATCACATAATCAAAGAATGACATAAACATGAAATGGAAGATGAACCCAAAAAAAATTAAGTCAAGAAGTTCCATTACCTCGTGTCCGACTTGACCCGTTTGTTCTTTAACATCCTGAATAATAAACTAAAGTTTATTTCAACTTTCATAATAACCTTTTAAAAGTTTATTACATTTCATATATCACTTATTACTATGTTATAAACATTATATAATCATTTATGTTAATAACGGTCGTTTTTTCGATATTTGGAACTTAATTCAAAAATGAACACCATATAATTACAAGTTGTTCATGTGGTAAGATATCCATTTTCGTCAAAATTATATTAATTATTTATATTTTATATATATCATACATATCTAGTATATACATGTATTTATAATATTACATAAAAATTAGAGGTAACAAATGAAATGCACTGTTCATGGAGACAGTAAGCCGTACGTACACATTAATGCTACTTTCATTTCTATATCCTATTTTCATGTAATTAAAAAATAATGATACATAGTTATATTATACTTCCAGTATAATATCATATATACTATTATTAAATCCATCCTTTATACATCCCACATAATGCATTAACGAGTCACATCACTTTGAGTGGGCGGTAATCCACAATTACTCTAATGAGATTATTTTCTTTATCTACTCTAGAAACCATAAAGAAATTATATAAATAGAAAATACAGAATCATAAAAAAATAAACATAATATATATTATATATAAATTAAGTTCCATCATAATGGCCACCATGAGAGGTGGTAGGTGATAATTGAATAATCATCGTTTCGTGAGGCGTTTTGTTGCCATCCACATACACATTGTATTCATCTCCCATTAGATAGAGGTTTGTGTAAGTGTATTTGTAATACTTCTCATAACAACATCCTAGTATATTGAGGATACTTTTTTTCTTACGAAACGAAGGAATAAAAAGAGTTTTTGGGTTTGAGAAGTAAAATAAAAGAAAATAAGTGAAGAGAAACTACTACCATTAATTTGGGTAACATCTTTGGTTTGAATCAAAAGGACTACTTGAAGTGCATTCCTCCAATGATAAGTCTTCTAAAATGAGGATAGGGATGTAGGGAGATTAATAGTTCAGAGTTTGGACGAGCCATGGGGCTTGAGATGTGTGAGGAATTAGTCAGAATGGTCTCCTTTTATATAACGACCCATACTTTACATACATTGTTAATACTTCAAAATTGAAGCACACTTATTACAACATATGACAAAACCACAAAGGACCGTATAGGTATAGTGTCTTTAGAAACTGGGAAACATAAACAACTGGTTCATAAATCTTCTACAGTGTCTCCCATTTATTTCATCATATCTAGGGTCCCTTTTAGCATATTCTACTTAATATCCATCTTCCTGGCCTGGGGAAAAGAAAACATAAAAGGGTGAGCTCAAAGGCTCAGCAAGGGCAAATAAAGGAAATAAAAATCATATCATATCTTTATGAAAATCAAAACCTGCAAAAGAGATCATAATATCTTAACATGGAATAAATCATAGAAGTGAAAATGAGATCCCCATAATCATAACATAAAACTTGAAACTTTGTGGCATGCACACATAATCATGGAAAATCATTTTTTGTTAGTCATGACTCATTGCCAAGACTATCTTAGTGGACAAAGTACCTTTCTGAACCGAGTTCACTCCTCGTTTCAGTCCTGTATCACTGAACCAAAATAACCTTCCGTTCCATCCATGTCTATCTCATGAGATATAAAATCTTTACCCAATGCATTGGAGGGAGATATAGGTCCCACCCATCTTATAATGAATCCTTTCTTATGTGTTCCACAAAATCATAAATCATACATCCTTACATAAAAATGGGATTCTTAAACAACATGACATCATAAAACCATCCATATAAGACAATGGAATTCATAAACATAATTCCATCACAACATAGTTAAATCAATGTAAAAATATGGATAGAAACAGAACCCTTTATTATCTTAGATGGAAAATAATTTTGATAAAACACTTGAACTTCATTCTTGAGGAAAATATCCTTTCTACTTCAAAAACAATTTTCCTTTCTTAACATGTCATACAATTTTAAAATAAAAGAAGTTGATTAAAAATAAACATGAAAACATGTAAAGGAAGCTTCTTGAAAAGAATGTTTTAAAAATCCATTCATGCCGTATAAGTTAAAAAAAACATTCTTCGTACCTTTGTCGGAAAAGTCAAAAAGTACATCGTACGAAAAAAAACGACAAAAGATTCCTTTCATATTCTTTACTAAAAACTCACCGAAGGGTAAAATTGGATTTAAACTATTGTAAGTGGATGGAAATAATATTACATATTGATGAAACATGTATGTGGATGATAAAATACACCCCAGTAAATACTTACGAATAAATAATCTCGGATAAAAATGAGATTGTGATATTTCCCTTACCTTAGGTCCGATTTGCTTTGTTCGTGTCCGAAGCTCCTGTATAATGGTTTAAATAATGTTATTGACTTATTCCAGAATTATACATATTGATATGATATCATATATGGTCATATTATTAGCTTCTTGTTAGTAATATTTCATTGTTACTTGTTACTCGGGTCTTTATAACTTTTTGTTCTTATGCGTGTTTTGTCGAATAAATTCTTATTCTTATCTTTAGGTTATAGATAATTCATTTACAGAATGGTATTAGTTTAGTATATACCATATTCATTCATTCAATTCATTTATATAATCATTATGAAATGAAGATCATGTAGAACGAGTCGCATCACATCGTGGAGACGGTATTCCGTACGTACACACAAGTGATGATATCGTTCCTATGATCGTGGAATTGTATTGGAGTATATATATGTTATTTAAGTATCAATATTACTTCATAATAATCATATATAGTTACTCATTACACCATTATACCCATCCTTGTATGGTGATGGTGGAAAATAGATTACACCACGGCGTGGAGACGGTATTCCGTACGTACGCACGCGCGGTGATTTATTTTTCCGTAGGATGGATAGATTGTGAAATAGGGTTGTTTCATACTTATAATAACATATCAGTATATGAGTAATACTGATGTTATTACTTCATAATGAAACAACCTAAGAAGAAGAAGTGGAAGAAGAAATAAAGATGAAAGAATTGGTAACGGTAATTACCTCTTCTTTGAAGCGCCTCTTTGAGACCTCCTCTTAGGGCACTAAAATTGGTCTTTGAGGAAGACCAGAACCTCTAGGATGTTTCTAGGGAAGTGGAGAAGGGAAAATGGCAGGGTTTGGCCGAGCTTGAGTGCTCAAATTGGTGTGAGGAGGAGGGGGAGGAGGTGCCCTTTTATAAGGGAGGAGAGGGGCACCTTAGGAATATCTCAAAATATTATTTTATATTAAAGTCAAAATCGGTTTATAATGGCTCCAAAGGGTCTTATTTCGAAGATAAGGTGGGGATGGGCCGAAATACTATCAACCAATAGGATTTAGACAAGTTTAGGGTATTATTTTAACCTTATCAATTAGATTTAACTCTAAGTTAAATAATTTAACTTTTACCATGTCTTTTTGTTTTCTTTCACTATATGGTTAATAAACTTACTATAACATGCCAAACGAACCCCAAATTGTTTATTATTAATATATATATCCTTATCTAAGTCATTTTGCCGAACCTTAGATTTTTAGGAATAAAATAACAATTAATAATATAATATTTGATTTAAAAACTATTTTGTGTCAATTTTGACACTATTTGATATATGATTTTTGTGAAAGTCATAACAGAATTATATGTTCGAAACAAGTTGATTAAATCAACATTAATATATCATAGTAACCTATAAAATTAGTGTAATTCATAAAAAGTCTTAAATTACATTTATTTTGGTATTTATATTATCAATTATGTCAATATTTCCTTAATAAGATAATTACTGCATCATTTTTGTGTCATAAATAAATTAAATTATTTGATGTCTAAAAATTACAAATAAAATACCATCATGTAGGAAATCGTTTTAGCTTTTTAATGAATATTTACAATAGAATTTATCTTATGTATAACCCCATATTATAAATGATTTACTTATTAAACATTGATTTTAACTATTTTAACCCTTCTTTAAATAAATTAATAATAAATGTCCTAATCTAATCCAAGTGGGCCTAAATGGTCATATTTTATTCCTAAGATTGTTTTTTGTCGAATTACACTTGTCCAATATAATTAGGACATGTGTTAGGGTAATAGTAATATCATATTTACCCTTAGTTACCCTATTTACTATTAACCGTGGTAAAAAAAGTAAAAAGTTACTATTCACCAAAAAATTATTCTCATCTCATTGAACCACATTTTAGTCCTTGATATTAACCGTGTCTCTCGGATTTTCGAAATTCTATTCACAGAAGCGGTAAAATTAAGTTTTATGCAAAATTCAGTTTTTAACCTACCACTTAGTGGTTTCACTATTCATCAAAAATTGAAAGTTTTCAGAAAAATACCAAAATTTCATCCTAGGCTAATTTCGATATTCTGAGTCCAAAAATGAAGTCCATTTTGAAAAATAAAATTTATAAAATTTCAAAAAGTGATTATTACTATTCATAACGGCTAGCATATTGTTGTTTAGTGAAACTCGGTATTGCGTACGACGCAAGCTATCGAGGAAGGTCGCGATTGCGTGTAAAGCAAGCCAAGAAAGTGTTGTGTAGAAAAAGATTCCTTTGATGGTTTATATAACATAAAAGTCTCGGGTGTTACATTCTACCCCCCTTAAAAAGAATTTCGCCCTCGAAATTCGTCACTTTGTAACAAACAGATGAGGATACTTCTCCCTCATCATATCCTCAAGCTCCCATGTAGCTTCTTCAAGTTGGTGGTTCCTCCATAAAACTTTCACCAATCGAGTGGTCTTGTTTCGTAGGACTTTTTCACTACGATCCAGAATCTCTATCGGCTGTTCTTCATAAGAATGATCTTGCTCCAGCGGTACTACTTCTGAGCTGAGTACATGTGAAGGATCTGGTATGTACTTTCTTAGGAGAGATATGTGGAACACATCGTGAACTTGAGAGAGATTCGGTGGAAGTGCCAATCGGTAAGCTACCTTCCCAACACGATCCAGTATTTCGAAAGGACCGATATATCTAGGGCTCAACTTCCCCTTCTTTCCAAACCTCAAAACCCTCTTCTAGGGAGATATTCGTAAGAACACTTTATCACCCACTTCAAACTCTAGGTCTTTTCTTCGGTTGTCGGCATAACTTTTCTGTCGACTCTGAGCTGCTCTTATGTGTTGTTGAATAGATCTGACCTTTTCTGCCATTTCATCAACGAGATCTGGTCCTAATAGCTTTCTTTCCCCAACTTCATCCCAGCAAGTTGGAGTCCTGCATTTCTTTCCATAGAGAGCTTCATAAGGAGCCATCTGAATACTGGAGTGAAAGCTATTATTATAAGAAAATTCCACCAAAGGTAGGTGTTGATCCCAACCTCCTTTTAAATCCATAGAGCAAGCTCTCAACATATCTTCTAGGGTTTGAATTGTTCTCTCAGACTGACCGTCTGTCTGGGGATGATAAGCAGTGCTGAAACTCAACTCTGTATCCAGAGTATGCTGAAGACTTCGCCAGAACTTCGAGGTAAATCTCGGATCCCGATCAGATATAATAGAAAGTGGTACTCCATGCAATCTTACCACTTCCTTTACATATATCCTGGCAAGCTGATCTAGAGAGAAATCCTCTCAAATAGAAATGAAGTGTGCAGACTTTGTAAGACGATCAACTATGACCCAGATAGCATTATTTCCTTTGGATGTTTTAGGAAGTCCTGTGAAAAAGTCCATAGTGATGTTTTCCCATTTCCATTCGGGTATGGGTAATGGTTGTAACATCCCCTTAGACTTCTGTCTCTCAGCTTTAACTTGTTGACAAACCAAGCATCGAGAGACATATTCAGCAACATCTCTTTTCATGCCATCCCACCAGAAGTACTCTTTCAGGTCCCTATACATCTTCGTGCTTCCAGGATGAATAGAGAATGAAGAACTATGAGCCTCATCCAGCAGCTCCTTCTTTAATTCGGGGATGGGAGGAACACAAACCTGATTCCTGAACTTTATTATCCCATCACAATCAAGGTTGAATTCAAGAACATTTCTCACCTTCTTTTGTAACTCGACATCTTATTTCTGTGCCTCTTTAATCTTCACATGTATAGATGGTTGAACATTAATTTGAGAAAGATAAGATTTTTCCCCTTCCATTATAATTCCAAGATCCATCCTTCGTAAATCAATAAATATTGGATCCTTTGTGATCCTCATCATGGATAAACTAGCATGGTCTTGTCGACTTAATGCATCTTCCACCTTGTTTGCTTTCCCAGGGTGGTAATGGATTGAGCAGTCATAATCCTTAATCAGCTCCAACCATCTTCTTTGACGCATATTCAGCTCCTTTTGTGTGAAAATATACTTTAAACTTTTATGATCAGTATAAATATCACACCTTTCACCATAAAGGTAATGCCTCCAAATCTTTAATGAAAAGATTACCGCAGCCAACTCCAAATCATGTGTTGGGTAATTTTTCTCATGGATTTTCAACTGTCGTGTGGCATAAGCTTTCACCATATCATTTTGCATAAGAACACACCCCAATCCCTTCTTGGATGCATCACTGTAGATCACAAACCTTTCTCCACTACAAGGCAGTGTGAGCACAGGTGCACTGGATAACCTTCTTTTCAACTCCTTGAAATTCTCTTCACATTCCTCTGTCCAGACAAACTTAACTCCTTTCCGAGTCAACTTGGTGAGTGGATTAGATAATCGTGAAAAATCCTTCACAAAACGTCGATAATATCCAGCCAAACCAAGAAAACTTCGGATCTCAGTTACTGTTGTTGGTCTTGACCATCTTTCGATAACCTCTGTTTTTGCTGGATCCACAAATATCCCCTCTTTTGAGATTATATGACCCAAAAATGCAACTTTTTGAAGCCAAAATTCACACTTGGTAAATTTGGCATAAAGCTTCTCCTTTCTCTGGGTCTTCAATATAATTCTCAAGTGATCTTCATGCTCTTCTTTGCTCTTTGAATAGACAAGAATATCATCTATAAAGACTACCACAAATTGATCAAGATAGTCTCTAAAGACTCTATTCATTAGATCCATGAAGATAGCAGGGGCATTAGTAAGACCAAATGGCATCACTATAAATTCATAGTGTCCATACCTTGTACGGAAAGCCGTCTTTGGTATATCCTCCCTTTTGACCCTTAATTGATGATACCCTGAACGAAGATCAATATTGGAAAAGTATTGAGCTCCGCGTAGTTGGTCAAATAAGTCATCAATGTGTGGGAGAGGATATTTGTTCTTGATAGTGATCTTGTTAAGTTCTCGATAATCAATGCAGAGTCTCATTGATCCATATTTCTTCTTAACAAATAGAACATGTGCTCCCCAAGGTGACGCACTAGGGCGTATGAATCCCTTATCAATATTCTCTTGGAGTTTCTTCTTCAATTCCTGCAACTCAATTGGGGACATTCTATAAGGTGTCTTTGAAATAGGCAAAGCACCCGGTACGAGTTCTATTTAAAACTCAACTTCACGATTTGGTGGAAGACCCGGCAATTCCTCCGGAAAGACATCATCAAACTCCCGTACAATGGGCATATTCTTAATCGTGAGTTTCTCACCAACCATTTGAGATAAATAACCTTCATTTAGTGGAATCAATACCCATAAGATGGAAGAAATTTCCACTGGAAGGTTATGTTCATCCTTGCATTGATAGACGATCGTAGATTGATCTGGAATATGAAATGTGACTTCCCTTCTTTGGCAATCGATATGAGCTCCATGTAGAGAAATCCAATCCATGCCAAGAATCACATCAAATTCCACTAAAGGAAGGATCACAAGATTTGCAGGAAGCACTTTTCCACAAACTTCGATCGGAGAAGAATTATAAACTTTTGATGCGATTGATGTGCCATTAGGTGTTGTCACAGCTAACTCAACATCTAATTGTTGAGGTAATACAATTATACCCTTAGAAAAGTCTTTAGAAATAAAAGAGTGGGTGGATCTAGAATCAAATAAAACATTTGCTACTTTAGAGTGGATGGTAAGTGTACCTTTCACCACATCGTTATCGTACTCCACATCGCTGATAGAAATTGCATGTGACTTTCCTTTGCCTTTAGCCTTAAGAGTTTGTTGACGTCGACCATCATCATCAACCCTTGGATTTGGGCATTGATTGGCATAATGCCCCATCTCCTTGCACTTGAAACATTGAAGTGTAGTAGGTTCATTCTGTGTATCCCTTCCTTTGTTTGCGTCATTAGACATCTTCTTCCCATTATTACGACATTCAAATGCCCGATGACCTTCCATTACACATTTAAAACATTTACTTGTCCCTTTAAGACAACTCCCTCCATGTTTCTTTCCACACTTTGAGCATAAGGGAAAGTTCATCTTCTTTTTAGTGTGCTCTTTAGAGTTTCCTTTGAATTCCATCTTCCTCTTCTTATCAAACCCATGCGACTGATGGGTTACTCCAATCTCCATCTCGACTTTGAGAGCACATCGAACGATTTCCTCGTAGCTATTGAAGTCCCTTATGGCTAACGCCCTTCGAAGACTTGGTTTTAAGCCACTAAAGAATCGATCGATCTTACTCTCAGGTTGGATAATAATACCAGAAGCGTACCTTGCAAGTCTTGTAAAATTTGCTTCATAGGTACCAACAGATTCATCATCCCTTTGCTTCAGTTCAAGAAACTCTTTCTCCATCTTTGTTCGGAGAATACGAGGGAAGTACTTATTGAAAAATAAGTTCTTGAACTCGTCCCATTCCATAGACTCAATTTCATCCCTTTGCCTCGTATTCTTAATAAGATTCCACCATTGATCAGCATCTCCTTCCAAACGATACACTGCTAGGATGACTTTATCATGTTCAGAACATTGAAGAACTGAAAATATCTTTTCAGTAGTACTAATCCATTGTTCAGCAACTAATGGATCAGTAGACCCACTGAAAGAAGGTGGACGCTGCCTCATGAAGGATTCAACAGAATGTTGCTCCTTCCTTTGCTCGTTTGGAAGTCCTGCATGATTCATAGCTTGAGAAAGTTGTGTGAGCATGGCTACAAGATTTTGCATTCCAGCTCCCATATCGTTTGGTTGCTCAGGGGGACAATCATTGCATTTCCCATCGCATTCCGCATTAACACGGTTCCTTCGGGTTCCAGCCATTGACTAAAACCAAGAAGAATAGTGTGAGAAACACTAATTATAATAGGAAAACCACATAATTCAAGAATAAAATTTTCATGCTTAAAGTCTTATCCTAGGTTATTCAAGGACATTTCTTAAACACTAAGATTGTGTTCTATGCTTAGACATATCCTTAGGGTTCTTACTAAGGCTTTCACATCCTAGTTTCCAAAGGTTGACTATACCTTTCCTCTGATACCAACTATAACGACCCATACTTTACATACATTGTTAATACTTCAAAATTGAAGCACACTTATTACAACATATGACAAAACCACAAAGGACCGTATAGGTATAGTGTCTTTAGAAACTGGGAAACATAAACAACTGGTTCATAAATCTTCTACAGTGTCTCCCATTTATTTCATCATATCTAGGGTCCCTTTTAGCATATTCTACTTAATATCCATCTTCCTGGCCTGGGGAAAAGAAAACATAAAAGGGTGAGCTCAAAGGCTCAGCAAGGGCAAATAAAGGAAATAAAAATCATATCATGTCTTTATGAAAATAAAAACCTGCAAAAGAGATCATAATATCTTAACATGGAATAAATCATAGAAGTGAAAATGAGATCCCCATAATCATAACATAAAACTTGAAACTTTGTGGCATGCACACATAATCATGGAAAATCATTTTTTGTTAGTCATGACTCATTGCCAAGACTATCTTAGTGGACAAAGTCCCTTTCTGAACCAAGTTCACTCCTCGTTTCAGTCCTGTATCACTGAACCAAAATAACCTTCCGTTCCAGCCATGTCTATCTCATGAGATATAAAATCATTACCCAATGCATCGGAGGGAGATATAGGTCCCACCCATCTTATAATGAATCCTTTCTTATGTGTGCCACAAAATCATAAATCATACATCATTACATAAAAATGGGATTCTTAAACAACATGACATCATAAAACCATTCATATAAGATAATGGAATTCATAAACATAATTCCATCACAATATAGTTAAATCAATGTAAAAATATGGATAGAAACAGAACCCTTTATTATCTTAGATGGAAAATAATTTTGATAAAACACTTGAACTTCATTCTTGAGGAAAATATCCTTTCTACTTCAAAAACACTTTTCCTTTCTTAACATGTCATACAATTTTAAAATAAAAGAAGTTGATTAAAAATAAACATGAAAACATGTAAAGGAAGCTTCTTGGAAAGAATGTTTTAAAAATCCATTCATGCCGTATAAGTTAAAAAAACATTCTTCGTACCTTTGTCGGAAAAGTCAAAAAGTACATCGTACGAAAAAAAACGACGAAAGATTCCTTTCATATTCTTTACTAAAAACTCACCGAAGGGTAAAATTGGATTTAAACAATTGTAAGTGGATGGAAATAATATTACATATTGATGAAACATGGATGTGGATGATAAAATACACCCCAGTAAATACTTACGAATAAACAATCTCGGATAAAAATGAGATTGTGATATTTCCCTTACCTTAAGTCCGATTTGCTTTGTTCGTGTCCGAAGCTCCTGTATAATGGTTTAAATAATGTTATTGACTTATTCCAGAATTATACATATTGATATGATATCATATATGGTCATATTATTAGCTTCTTGTTAGTAATATTTCATTGTTACTTGTTACTCGAGTCTTTATAACTTTTTGTTCTTATGCGTGTTTTGTCGAATAAATTCTTATTCTTATCTTTAGGTTATAGATAATTCATTTAAAGAATGGTATTAGTATAGTATATACCATATTCATTCATTCAATTCATTTATATAATCATTATGAAATGAAGATCATGTAGAACGAGTCGCATCACATCGTGGAGACGATATTCCGTACGTACACACAAGTGATGATATCGTTCCTATGATCGTGGAATTGTATTGGAGTATATATATATTATTTCAGTATCAATATTACTTCATAATAATCATATATAGTTACTCATTACACCATTATACCCATCCTTGTAAGGTGATGGTGGAAAATAGATTACACCACGGCGTGGAGACGGTATTCCGTACGTACGCACGCGCGGTGATTTCTTTTTCCGTAGGATGGATAGATTGTGAAATAGGGTTGTTTCATACTTATAATAACATATCAGTATATGAGTAATACTGATGTTATTACTTCATAATGAAACAACCTAAGAAGAAGAAGTGGAATAAGAAATAAAGATGAAAGAATTGGTAACGGTAATTACCTCTTCTTTGAAGCGCCTCTTTGAGACCTCCTCTTAGGGCACTAAAATTGGACTTTGAGGAAGACCAGAACTTCTAAGATGTTTCTAGGGAAGTGGAGAAGGGAAAATGGCAGGGTTTGGCCGAGATTGAGTGCTCAAATTGGTGTGAGGAGGAGGGGGAGGAGGTGCCCTTTTATAAGGGAGGAGAGGGGCACCTTAGGAATATCTCAAAATATTATTTTATATTAAAGTCAAAATCGGTTTATAATGGCTCCAAAGGGTCTTATTTCGATGATAAGGTGGGTATGGGCCGAAATCCTATCAACCAATAGGATTTAGAAAAGTTCAGGGTATTATTTTAACCTTATCAAATAGATTTAACTCTAAGTTAAATAATTTAACTTTTACCATGTCTTTTTGTTTTCTTTCACTATATGGTGAATAAACATACTATAACATGCCAAACGAACCCAAAATTGTTTATTATTAATATATATATCCTTATCTAAGTCATTTGGCCGAACCTTATATTTTTAGGAATAAAATAAAAATTAATAATATAATATTTGATTTAAAAACTATTTTGTGTCAATTTTGACACTATTTGATATATGATTTTTGTGAAAGTCATAACAGAATTATATGTTCGAACCAAGTTGCTTAAATCAACATTAATATATCATAGTAACCTAGAAAATTAGTTGAATTCATAAAAAGTCTTAAATTACATTTATTTTGGTATTTATATTATCAATTATTTCAATATTTCATTAATAAGATAATTACTGCATCATCTTTGTGTCATAAATAAATTAAATTATTTGATGTCTAAAAATTACAAATAAAATACCATCATGTAGGAAATCTTTTTAGCTTTCTAATGAATATTTACAATCGAATATATCTTATGTATAACCCCATATTATAAATTATTTACTTATTAAACTTTGATTTTAACTATTTTAACCCTTATTTAAATAAATTAATAATAAATGTCCTAATCTAATCCAAGTGGGCCTAAATGGTCATATTTTATTCCTAAGTTTGTTTTTGGTCGAATTAAACTTGTCCAATAGAATTAGGACATGTGTTAGGGTAATAGTAATATCATATTTACCCTTAGTTACCCTATTTACTATTAACCGCGGTAAAAAAAGTAAAAAGTTACTATTCACCAAAAAATTATTTTCATCTCATTGAACCACATTTTAGTCCTTGATATTAACCGTGTCTCTCGGATTTTCGAAATTCCATTCACAGAAGCGGTAAAATTATGTTTTGTGCCAAATTCAGTTTTTAACCTACCACTTAGTGGTTTTACTATTCATCAAAAATTGAAAGTTTTCAGAAAAATACCAAAATTTCATCCTAGGCTAATTTCAATATTCTGAGTCCAAAAAATGAAGTCCATTTTGAAAAATAAAATTTATAAAATTTCAAAAAGTGATTATTACTATTCATAACGGCTAGCATATTGTTGTTTAGTGAAACTCGGTATTGCGTACGACGCAAGCTATCGAGGAAGGTCGCGATTGCGTGTAAAGCAAGCCAAGCAAGTGTTGTGTAGAAAAAGATTTCTTTGATGGTTTATATAACATAAAAGTCTCGGGTGTTACATTTTACAAGGGAGATGAGGGGCTCTTTATGAAAGTGTGAAAATATTATTTTATTATAAACTTATCTTCGGTTTCAAAAGGTCCAAAAAACATTAAATTCAAAGAAAAGATGATTCATATTTGAAATAAAATCATCCAAATATTACCATGGTCTCAAATGACTCAAATAATAAATAGAGGACAAGTATTAAGGTAATTTTTTATTATTATAATATTATTTTTACCTTGAATTACCCAATTTACCTTTAACTATGGTAAATAAAAGTCAAAAGTTATTATTCACCAAAAATTATTTTCATCTCATTGAACCAGATTTTACTTAAAAATAACAACCAAGAATGTTATATTTTTGAAATTCAATTCACAGAAGTGGTAAAATTTCATTTAAATGAAAAAGATAGTTTTTTAACTACAATGTAGTGGTTTCACTATTCATCAAAAAATGAAGTTTTTTTTGAAAAATAACAAAAAATCATCGTAAGCTAAATTTGATATTCCAAATTCAAAAATGATGTCTATTTTAAAAAATTAAAAACATAGAAGTTTCATTAATTAATTTAATATTAATTCCCATTGTTAAAAAAATAGCTTGTTTTAATGAAACAATATCTATCAAAAGATTGACCATTTTTTATGTCTATTTTCATAGTAAAATTCAATCCAATGACTCCCATTTTGTTAAATGGTAAAAATATATTCCAATTAAAATTTAAAACTAATTAAAAAGATAATATAACCATATAAATATATTAGAATAAAATGCAGTTTTGAATTAAAATACAATATTTTGCACTATTCATAAAAAATGAATTTTATCAGAAAAATACCAAAAAAAATCCCCAAAATAAATTTTGGTGTCTTGATTCTAAATAAGAATTTTATTTTTTCAAATAGAACATTTAAGAATGACAATAAATATATTTAAATATATTTCTCTATAAAATGGTGGTAAATAAACCTTTTAAAGAATATTAGAGTATTTATGCTTAAAATTAGATTCATTCAGATTTTAAGCCTCTAACATTTATTAGATAAATGTAAAAACATTAAGAAAACATGTATATTAATATTTTAGTTAGTTTCGTCTGTTCCTCCCAATACAATGGCTAGTCTTTAACTACTATTTAAAATAATAATATTATATTATTAGTGTGCAGTGTAAGATTTCAAAGAAACCCATTGTTGCGTATCGGGTATGCTATCAAACAGAGCAACCCTTTTAAAGTAAAATTAATATTTAATTCACAAATATTATTAAATATGAAAAATGTCATATTATTTATTTACCTAGTATATTACACATATAAATATGGATTAAATAATATATAAATTATTCATTAGGTATAATTAACAAAATATAGTAAAATAGAGTTCAATAATAATGTTTATAATGCAATGGATGAAAAATGAGTTAGCACAAATCATCACAATATCTAATACATTTGCAGGATAACCAATTAAAAGATATAACTGCGAAAGAAACATTAAATACAATGAATAATCAACAAGTTATACTAAAAACTAGTAATGGGTATGTAGTCATGAAATTATAAATAAATCAATGTATATAATAAGAAATTTCAAATAAGAAATTAAACATGAGGGATTACACAAATAAAAGTTACATAATATTTGAGATAAGGATCATTTGATAATGGTGTTACAAGGAGGAAATGTATAAAAAATTATTAGGAGGATGAAATATAATACAAATTATCCATTACGTTGAATAAATAAAACATATTAAAATAGATTGCGATATGAATATTTTTAACATATTTAATGACAATTTAGTTACCACAAACCCTTATGGAATTAGAAAATTTCAAATAAAAACCCATTAAAGGATATTATTTGAAATGAAAAATGAAAAATCATGAATAATGAGTTTATAATGATTCAAAATATTATATGAGAAGTTGATTCACTATTCAAAATAAACAATGGTGCATAATAAGAAATATTTCTCAAGAAGTCAAATTTGTTATAAGAAACAATTACCATAATTATTGACTTCAACTAAAGAACTTAATTCAACTATTCAATGAAAAATAACTATAATAGTAACATATTTAATAATATTTTTAATACAAAAAACAATTCTAAACTTTATTTATAATTCTTCTCTATATATATTGTTTAGTTATTATTTACATTGAATATTGTATTGTTTTAAAATTGATTTATAATATTATAATTTCATATTTATTCCTAAATTCATTTATGTTTATTTATAATTATTATCTATATATGATGATTTATATTTATTTATAATATTATAATTTCATAACATCAAATTTTAGGTTATAGTTCCTACAGAAGAAAATGGTGATAAAATGGTTTCTGTGGTTGTGAAAAAATGAATGATTGTATCTTAATTAATGAGTATACTATTAATTTTTCTATTCTATAAAATAATGAGAATCATTATTTTTTAATTTATATCCTATATTATCAAAATTTAAATTCCCATAGTAAAAAATTAAATACATTTATAGCATCATCGTGTAGGAGGTAAAAATGACACAAACAAGAACATATAATAATTAATTGATGATTATGATGTCATTTAGTTGTAATATCTTTATATCTGATGCCAAATGTGGTTTTTAATAAAAATTATACACATTTTTCATGTAGGTTGTTATCCACACATATTCATGAAAAAAATTATTTATTATATAATTCAAGGGATTATAGGTAAATATTATTCTTTTAATTTAATAATCATTAATATATTGTGGATTCCATATTTATTTCTAAATTCAATAAATATAACCATACAAGGGAGGAGGTAATGAAAAATTGAAGATTTCAATTCACGGAGGCTGTAATCCTCATATTTTGACTACATAATTAGTTTTTTAAATTGGGGATGGAAAATAATAAATATGAATTATTTATTTAATATAAAAAATTATTGGTATATTAAATATAATAATTTAATTACATAAATTTTTACATAAAATATTTGGTAGAGGATGATTAATACGATAACATTAAAAAAGTAATACAAACATTGATGGATTGATTTTTCTCTTAGAAGCCTCATTTGAAATGGAGGTCATAATCTAAATAGATGTAAACCATAGGCATGAAAACCTGGGAGAGGATCTAGGGGAAAAAATTCAGTATATTAGGAGTATATTTAAAGGTAACAGTTTTTTATGATTTGATGTACGGATCACGTTTTATAAGTGAATAGGAGGGAAATTTTGGAAGCACACATTTCATTTTTGATAAAATCTAAAGATACTCTTAAAGGTAAAAATGATCAAAAATGGAACAAAAATTAATTGAAGGTTATGGTTTATTGAAAAAGGACTCATCCACCCATTTTTTAACATGGTTTTAACATTTTTTGGAACATTTACTCTTAGTAAATCATTTTTACCATTTTTACTTCTACCAGGGTAATGAATTTTGAAATTTAGTAATCAATTGAAATGTCAAAAAATAAATTTAAATTTTTAACACAAATTGAACCTTTTAATTTAAAATATGAAATAATTTTTTCAAATAAAATTTCTAATAGCCTGAAAAAATAATTTTATAATAAACACAAATATCATGGAAAAAAATTCATAGAAGTTTGTATCACAGCTTAAAACATACATGTAATCCATAGTTATCAAAATTAGAAAATTTAATATAATAAATTTATTTTTTATAAAAAAATAATATTTATCTTTAAAATCAATCCAAATATTATTTTAACATTTTAAAACATAGTAAATAAACAAATTAAAAATTGTTTTTATTATAAATAAATTATTACTTTCATTTTGTAAGGTTGAACATATATCTTATAAATATTAAAAATATTCCTTTATATTTCAAAAAATTATTCCATAAACACATATTTTAACATTTATGATATTTTTTAAGAATATAGATATTGATTATATAATTATAATGTAATTAAATTTATAGTTTTGTTAAAAAAGTTATTTTGCAGTATTCGCCTAAGAATGAACTATTTTAGAAAAATTTCAAATGTTAATATTGTGAAAATATTCAAATTTTGAATATAAAAAGGAATTTTGTTTTACCAATTCAAAATAATTTTTTTTATTAATTTAAAATTAAACAAAAAATACAAAAAAATAGTTTTCATAAGAAAAATATATATATTATTTTGAATATCAATTATTCTTTTTATAATTTCCTATAAATTTATAATCAAATGTAAGTTAATAAATTACTAATATAATTAATATATTTTATCATTAAAGTATTTATTTTCTTTAAAAAAATAAAAAATTATTTTTTATTATTACATTTGAATTCATAAATAGGATGCATTAGTTTTTTAGTTAAACTGATAGAATTTATCAATGCCTTAGTATTGATAATGAAATTATTTTTTTGTACAGAATTCATATATATATATATATTCTGGATAATTATTTTACTACATTTTAGCAACCATTTATTATTCCATGAATAATTTTTGTTGGTGTTGCGTGAGTCACAAGATATCAAACAAATTAGAGTCTATGGGATATAATATATATATATATTCTTTTGTCCTGTGATGTTACATTATTCCCCATTCAATAAATTTCTTCCTCCTAATTTTTAATTCTTTATCTCTAAGGATAATAGTTTAGTGTATTCCAAAGAGAAGAAAAATCCAAGGTTTAATTTATAATATGATCTCAAACTTGCTATTTTAGATACATAGAATCTCATGATTTGGCATCAAGAGATATATGATAAAAGTAATTCCCTTAGGAATTTTGTAGCCAACATTGAGGGTTGATCATGGGCTCCTTAAGGGAAGATATTTTAGTTACTAGATACAAAAATAAATATTATCCCTTTATAAAGACAACTAATCCATTTCTAATACAACATCAAATTAAGTGGGAGAAATAGATATTCAAGAAGTAACTATCAACAATCCTTCAAGAATATTTATTAACCATCAGAACACTAAGTGATATTATTTATAACTTAATTTTCATTTATTAGTTAAAACATAAATGTAATATAAACCTGTGAAATATAGAGTGAATAATAGCTATCCACTTTAATAGTATTCATTGTATAGTATTTTCCTTATTCCTATGGTCAATGATGTTTCTGGTGACTATTTTCCTTGTTGGCCATTGGATTAGTGCATAGATTCATATAGTGCATAAATCATTTTCAATTGATGCATTAAATTTTGTTTTGTTTCTTAAATATTTCCTATTAAACTATGATCTTTTTTAAAATAATTTCCCACATATTGTGAATTCACAGTCTATTAATGAAATCCCAAAGGTGTTTATTCCCACCATCATGATAAGTAAGAAATTGAATCATCTTTTTATTGTCATATTTGTCACCTAAAGGTACATCAGGATCCATGTTTCTCTACTTTGGTGTATTGGGGATTCAATTAAGATCATTTTAACAGTTATAAATCATGATATCAAATTTTTTTCACAATTATTATATTTTCCCTCAAAATCTTACCATGTTATGTGTCTTTTTGGGAAAATCTCTGCATTTTCCATGAAATCGATTTCTAAATTGGTTCCTTAAGTATCTATATATCAATAAAATGATATGAAGTTAACCTGAGTGATAAAGACCATAAAATAATTATTTTAATGTAATTAAATTCATCTTTATAGAGTATTACTCTTTAAAATTATTACATTATCATATAGTTGGAGAAAAACAATGATCGGTTTAATCTTGGTTTCATAAGCTTCAATTATCCCAAATTATTTTTACGAACTCCATAATATAGTAAATCTTTTATATTTTAACTTGAAGATAATTTTATCAACCAAAAAATATCCCTTAAGAGTTTCATAGCTAGTTGTACAGTTTTAATCCCGCTCATCATGTGCAATATTGAAGATTGAGTCAATGCTTAATGATCCTTTTTTGTGTGATTACCCCAAGGTAAAACTATTACACAACTAAAAACACTAGCTAATATCTAGATAGTATGTAATTACTACAAATTCCATGCAATAAGAAATTTAATAAAACAATTTTATGTTATTCTATACTTAGAATTTTCCGTAGGGATTTTTCTAGAGACCATATATATGTTACCTAAAATTATAAATTTACATAAACTAACATAAAGAGTTATCCATGCCTTTTATATTATTATAAACTATAGCTTATCAACCATTATATTAGTATAAAAAACATCTTATCCTATAAAGGTATCTAAAATTATCTTTGGCATTCACTATGACACCCTGAACCTACACACCTATAATCTGTTGAGAATGGACACATCCTTTTCATACAGACTTATAAATTCACTAAATCACCCCAATTTTAACAACAAATAATTACTACATCACTCAAAAATATTGATTCATATAAGTTATATTTAATTTTTTAGGATAGTATATTTAAAAGATTTTGGAATGTCTTTTAACTACCAAATCTCTTATCTTTTTTATCAAATGGACATTTTTATGATTAAATAGAATAATTTAATGAAATATTTTTCTTCAAAATATCCAAAAAAATCTCTATAAAGTATATTATTTTATAAATATCATGCATAATAGAATTATTCATAAACTAGGGAAATTGGAAGAATAAAAAAGGGTTAGATCAAATACCTAGTTTGGAAGTATATAATATATAACAATTGATGATCAGAAGTGAGCAGAACATGTGTATAAATAAATTAATAGAAATAGTTAAACAATATATAATTATATAATAGAATGAAACTATAATAGAAGATTATCTATGGGTGAAAATTGAAATGTAAATATCAAATAGTTAAAAATACATATTTATGTATAGAACAAATGAATACTTTAAGGAAATTAATTTCATATCCTAATCAAATAAATTATGATCTAAGTGTCAAGTCCATATTCCTAAGAAATATTTTTTCTAGGAAGTCATACTCAAAAACACATAATCTAATTTTTCTCATGATACAAATCAATGTATTGAGGAACTATCTATACTCCTCTCACTTAAAAAAATGGCATGATTTGTGGATTAAAATCCAAGGTCCTAAAAAATAATTATTGGAAAAATAAATTACAAAGGAGAAAAAGGGGGAGATTGAAAAGATAATAGTGTGGAACCAACACTGAAATCAAATAACAAAGGAACCAAAGAATAACCTTATTTTATACCTACCACCCTTTGATAGCCACCAAGACCTCTAAGATGCCTGCCTCTATTCCACTATTTAGGGGCCTTCCAAGTGACATCCTAATCATCCATTCTTGAGAATTCATCTTTATCATCATGAGGTTAAATGTCTCCATTAGAAACATCTTTAAATTAATAAAAAAACTTTGTATAATTAATCCTTAATATGAAAATTAAAAATATATAACGATTTCCCTTTAACATGAATATTTTCAAATTACTCCTAGAAAAAATATTTATAGTGTGATCTGGGAAAAATATACAGGGATAAAAAATTATTAATGTGGGGCCCAATTTTTGGCAACACAATGTCACCCTCCACGGTTTCCAACTTACCTTCATCTAGAATAGATTCCTCAAACTTTGACATGGTATCCTTCAAAACCAACACCACCTAAACATTGGATTAATCATTTAGAACCTTCTTTTTTTCATGCACATTATAGGAAGTCATGTTTTTTATTGAAGACACCACCCCTTGGCTCATACCACATTTGAACTCCAACATTATTGACAATCTATGTAGATTCATCTTTTTTATGCTTCGTTCTGCATTCTTTCAACAAGTTCCCCCTAAAAGTGTAGGCCTCGGGTATAACTATCGTCCAAAAATTATCATTGGAGTGTCTAAAAACATTACAATAATGAAACAATAGTCTTTTCTCACAGTCAATTTTTAAATTTATTTCATCAGTGGAAGTAGAGAAAATAAATTTTTCAATTGAAGTACAACTGTCCATACTAGA
The DNA here is from genome assembly GCA_963277665.1 of Viscum album. Classification (NCBI taxonomy): domain Eukaryota; kingdom Viridiplantae; phylum Streptophyta; class Magnoliopsida; order Santalales; family Viscaceae; genus Viscum; species Viscum album. The sequence continues at coordinate 263,663,696 of OY728148.1, read as the reverse complement.
CAAATTTGGTTTCCCTATCCATTCAGATTGGGACTCCAATTGAAGAACCTACATCATGAAGAATTTTTTAATTTCATAATACCTAGGAAAATTCAAAAATATTTATCCACACATTTGAAAATGTGTTTTTAACTGAAAGGGATCAAATCTCTGTGACCACTTAGGAATATAAAGAGTACCCAATTTCAAATACAATGATTAGTAACCACATGCCTTATATAAAATATCATCAAAAGGGTATAATAAAAAAGATATCCATGACCAAGAAAGGTGAAAAACTAATCAATGAAGCCCCAAATTTGAGAAACAAAATTATCCATGTCCTCCAGGAGGAATGGCTTTACTCCCTTTAGAAGAACAAGATAAACAATAAAGAAATATTTACACATTCTAAATGTTTCGGAAACAACATCATAACTTGTAGAAACATGATCTCTTGAGACACTATTGATGATTCTTACCAATTATAAATCTATGAAGGAAACAAGGGATTGATAACCCATATCCCACAATCCTGATTGAACACCCATACCCGGTAGGGGTTCTGAATCAGCTACATGAAGAACCACACCCAGGGGATGGTAAATCAAACCCAGAACTAAATATTCTTCATTATATGTATAATCCTTAATATTAGGGATTATATATTTTGACATAGCCCTATTATGAATGATCACCTATTCCACAAGATTTTGGGTGAAAACAAAAACCTCATGTGGGTCGAAATAATAATCCAATCTGGTTTTCATCTCCATGAAAACCTAGCTGTATACATCACCTTTAGTGATTTCCACTAACCCGCATCTTTCCACCAAACCACCCCCACTTATTTATAATTATGTATAATGAATTCATCATATAAAGTTAGTTATATAAAAAACATCACCATAGTGCATTATTAATCAATTAATATTTGAATTGAATTAAAAATAATATTTATTTTCAATATTTCCATAATCAATATATAGAATAGATTTCTATGTAATAATCCCCCAAAATAACATTGCATAGATTCATTTTATATTTTTAATTCAATAATTTTCCCAATAAATTAATTTTTGTCTTTCTAGGTATGTTCATTTAAAAAAATGTAGTAAAACATTTGAAATTATTAGTGGAATGGAATTACAGGAAAAATCATGCCTATAATAGAGGATGATTTTTCCTGAAATATGCAGGGATGTATTTTATAAAATTTAATACGATATAGGAATGTAGAAAGATATGATTTATTATTTAATCCATGTAAAAATATACACTACAAAAAGGAAATATGTGGTGAATAAGAATCATATTTCAATAAAACACAATTGACATGAAATCACCCTTATGATGATGTTAACATATGAATAGAAGGTTATTAAGTAGAATATTATGATATCTCATGAAATGGATAGTATTTTAATATGTGAATGTAATAGAGTATTGAATAAAACATATAAATGAAAGGATGATGCATTATGTGAAAAATGTTTTGTGGATTTAGAAATGATACAAAATATATATTCTTGAAAAAACCTATAATTTAACCAATGAAATTTTCCGTTTTATAATTTTGTCTTGTAGAATAAATTACATACATCCCATTGAGAAAAAAACAAAATATTATTTTCACAACTGAAGAATGATATATTATCCAGTAAATTAACCTATAGGTATGCCAAATATTATAGTTATAAAAAAATTAAAAATAAAGGCAAAATAATATGATAATTTGTATATGATTGATCAACCAGAATGTGCAAACTCAAAAGAAACGATATAGAATAAAAAAATTAATAATAAAATATTAATTTTGAATATGAATTAATATATAGACACAAGTGGAAATAGTTGTGAATGAATAATGAGTGGAAAAAGAGGTATATCAACGAAGAAGTGAAGCCATATGACCATTATAAATCAGATCATTGGAATATTTATCAAACTATTGGAATAGTAAAATAATTATTTGAATAGTAATCTAACTATTATAAATTGTAATCTGACCATAAAAGTTTCATTTCTCAATTTTATAATTAATATATTTATTATAATAAATTATATAAACAAAAAATGGATTATAAATTTAATATTATTTTGTAATATAATTATAAGATTTTTCATTGAGAGTATAAGTAATTTTTCAAAGTTTCATAAAATTAATTAATGTATTAAATTTTGTATTTTCAATTAAATTATAATTTTTTTAAAATTATAATTTTCATATTTGGAACATTATTTTCATAACATTTATTCCATTTTTTCAATATATACAATGTTAAATATCTAGGTCTAATTTTATATATTTTTGTAAAAAACATGTATTTTTTTGAGTTGTAAAATATGATAGTTTACAGTATTTAATATTATAAAAAAAATACAAGACTTTTTTTGAAGGATGATGTAAGCACACATTTAATCAATCTCAAATACAAAATTTTCTATATATAGTCATATAAATAAATAATATTGATATTCATGAGTTAAAATAATTAAATAATGAATATAATAATAAAAAACACCCATCTACCCATTATAAATACCACCCCTCACTACACCATATCATCACACCTTCTAACCCATAAATCTTTTAAAATATATTTCAAAACCTATCCTCCCCACTCTCCCTATGTCCATGTGATGATGTATCAGATAAATACTAATTCCATGATCCTTAAGGGTTCTATAAAGGTGGTTATGTTTTGGAGGACATTAAATGAATTTGTATTACACATTCAATGATAAAGAAAGGGATCTCTCTAAGAATCCTTATTTCCTTTGGTTAATGATTTACCTAGATTTTACTAACTTTATGAATTCATTAGTCATATATAGTTCTCTTATAATATGTATTTATGTTCTAAACATATATATCATTTTAAATTCATCTTGTTTATTTATAAATACATTTTTTCAAAAGGATCCCTTATTAGTTCCTCTCGAAAAGTGAAACAAGTTAATGTGAAAATTTATGTTTCTTAACTGTTTTCAAGTAAAATACATAAAATGAATGATGAAACAAATATTTTTTCAATATTCATTAAATTTATCGTAAATGGTTTTAGTACATTTTAGTTTTTATAGTAATCTTTCAGCTTTTATCTTCTTTAAGGACTTGTTATTATTTTCACTTAAACCAAAAAAAATTGGAACATTTCTATAGTTAGCTAAACACTCTTGTAAATCATTTCACATGAGTTGGACATCATTATTAATGATAAATTATTAATTTTTTTTATATTATCCTAGAATGATTTAATACATACTATCATGGATACCATTATTGTAACACCCCGAGATTTTATGAAAAATACTATTTTTAATTTCATTAATGTCTTGTGTTGTACGATACAACAAAAGGAGCTTTCACAACACACATCCTTGACTTGCCTTGCATTACACAAAATCACTACCTTCCTCGATAGCGCGTGTAGTACGCAATACTGAGTTTCACTAAACAATGATATGCTATTAAAATATTATGAATAGTAATAACCAATTTTTGAAAATTTGTAAATTTTATTTTACAAAATGGACTTCATTTTTGTATTCGGAATATCGAAATTATCTTAGGGTGAAATTTTGGTACTTTTCGGATAACTATCATTTTCTGATGAATAGTGAAAATTAATAAATTTTCATTAAAAACAACATTTTTAATCAAAATAATTAATAGTGATAAATTATTAATTTGAGTGTTTTTAAATTATATTTAGAATATATTTTTACAATTTAATACAATGTTGGTCATTGGAGGTAATTCAACATTTAAACCAGACATAAACAAGTGTCAATCTTTTGATAGTTATTATCTCTTAAGAACATGCTATTTGTTTTGACGACGGGAATTAATTTTTAAATTAAGTAATGCAACTGATATGTTTTGAATTTTTTAAAATAGACATCATTTTTGAGTATATAATATCAAATATATCTTAGGCCTAATTTTTGGTATTTTTCTTGAAACATTCATTTTTTGATGAATAGTGAAACCACTAAGTGGTAGTTAAAAAAATAAATTATTCATAAAACTTATTTTTACCGCTTCTGTGAGTGGAATTTAAAAAATCCGAGAGACATGGTTGATGTTAGTAAGTAAAATTTGGTTCAATGAGATGAAAATAATTTTTGGTGAATAGTAAATTTTTACTTTTTTTTCCACAGTTAAAAGTAAATAGTGTAATTAAGGGTACAAATGTTATTATTATTACCCTAACACATGTCCTAATTCCATTGGATAAGTTTAATTCGACCACAAACAATCTTATGAATACAATATGACAATTTAGGCCCACTTTGATTAGATTAGGACATTTATTATTAATTTATTTAAATAAGGGTTAAATTAGTTAAAATCAAAGTTTACTAAATAAATCATTTTTAATATATAGTCATACATAAGATAAATTAGACTATAAATATTAATTATAATCCTAAATTATTTCCTACATAATGGTATTTTATTTGTAATTTTTAGACATGAAATAATTAATTTATTTATGACACAAAGATGATGTTGTAATTATCTTATTAATGAAATATTGACATAATTGATGTTATAAATACCAAATTAAATGTAATTTGAGACTTTGTATGAATTACACTAATTTTATAGGTTAATATCACACTTTAGTATTGATGTAATTAATGTTTTTCGAACTAATCATTCTGTTATGATTTTCACAAAAATCAATTATTAAATAGTGTCAAAATTGACATAAAATAGTTTTTAAAACAAATATTATGTTATTAATTGTTATTGTATTCCTAAAAATCTATGGATTCGGCCAAATGACGTATATATGGTTATATATATTAATAATAAAAACCTTGGGGTTCGTTTGGCTTGTTATAGTTTGTTTATTAACCTTATAGTATAAGAACACAAGAAGACACGATAAAAGTAAAATTATTTAACTTAATGTTAAATATAAATGATAAGGTTAAAATAGGAACCTAAACTTATCTAAATTATATTGGATGAGAGGATTTAGACCCATCCCCACCTTATCTTCGAAATAAATCAATTTGGATCTATTTAAAACCGAATTTTTCTTTAAAATAAAATAATATTTTTAGTTATTCCAAAGGTGCCTCTCTCCTCCCTTATAAAAGGGCACCTCCTCCCTCTCTTCCTCACACCACTTTGAGCCTTCAAGATCGGCCAAACCCTAAAAACTTCTATTCTCCACTTCCTTAGAAACATCCTAGAGGTCCTGGTCTTCTTAAAAGACCAATTTTAGTGCCCTTAGAGGAGGACTCAAAGAGGCGCTTCAAAGAAGAGGTAATGTCCGTTACCGATTCTTTCAACTTTATTTCTTCTTCCTCTTCTTCATATTAGGTTGTTTCATTATGAAGTAAAAAAATCAGTATCAATCATATACTGATATGTTATTATAATTATTAAACAACCCTATTTCACCATCTATCCATCCTACAGAAAACAAAATCACCGCGTGTGCGTACGTACGGAATACCGTCTCCACGCCGTGGTGTAATCTATTTTCCACCACCACCTTACATGGATGGGTATAATGGTGTACATAATAACTATATATGATTATTTTAAAGTGATATTGATTCTGAAATAGTATACATACACTCCAATACCATTCCACGATCATGAGAACGGTATCATCGCTCGTGCGTACGTACGGACTACCGTCTCCATGACGCGATGAGATTCATTCTCCACGTTAACCATTCATGAATTATTATAAAGTATATATAATAAGTAATCATGAAATATATGAAATAATAATGATACTGGATTTATGTTTATATATATGTATGTCATCTACTTAATTCCATTCAACTCAATAAGGAAACGAAAACAGCGTTCATGCGTACGTACGGCCTACCGTCTCCAGGAACGGTGTATTTCTTTCCATTTACTGATTTATTATATATATGTATATTCTAAATATATATTATATATAAATCATGTTTTATATTCTGGAATTAAGTAATCAGGATCTATGTAATCATATGAATAATTACAAGTCAAAATACAGATGACAAATGAAACGAGTTTACCCAAAACGCTCTTTAACATGGAATTTAAAAAAGAACGGGTAAAATAAAATCATAACGGAACCATATTTGATATCATAACAATGATTATGATCATGGAATAAGTAAATGACATTATTTAAATCATTATAAAGGAGGTTAGGACACTTACGAAACAAATTGGACCTAAGGTAAGGGAAATATCACAATCTGATTTTTATGCGAGATTGTTTATACTTTGGTAGTTACTAGGGGGTATTTTATCATCCACATCCATGTTTCCTCAATATTTAATTTTATTTCCATCCAAATAAAATTGTTTAATTCAAATTTTACCCTTTGGTGAGTTTTTAGTAAAATATATGAAAGGAATCTTTTGTCGTTTTTCGTACGAGGTACTTTTTGACTTTTCTGAGAAAAGTATGAAGAATGTTTTTTTAACTTATACAGCATGAATAGATTTTTAAAACATTATTTCCAAGAATATTCCTTTACAAGTTTTCAAGTTTATTTTTAATCAACTTCTTTTAGTTTAGAATTGTATGACATTTTAAGAAAGGAAAAGTGTTTTTGAAGTAGAAAGGATATTTTTCTTCAAGAATGGAGTTCAAGTGTTTTATCAAAATTATTTTCCATCTAAGATAATAAAGGGTTCTGTTTCTATCCCTATTTTTTACATTGATTTCATTATGTTGTTATGGAATTATTTTTATGAATTCCATTATCTTATATGAATTGTTTTATGATGTCACGATGTTTAAGAATCCCATTTTTATTACAGGGGTTAGGATATGATGTATGATTTATGATTTTGTGGCAAACATAAGAATGGTATCATTATAATATGGGTGGGACCTATTTCTCCCACCAATGCATTGGGTAAAGATTTTATATCTCATGAGATCGACATGGCTGAAACGGCAGGTTAAACCGGTTCAGTGAAACAAGACTGAAATGAGGAATGAACTCGGTTCAGAAATGGACTTTGTCCACTAAGATAGTCTTGGCAATGAGTCTTGACTAATAAGAAATGATTCTCTATGATTATGTGTGTAACACACGAGACTTTTATGTTATATAAACCATCAAAGGAATCTTTTTCTACACAACACTTGCTTGGCTTGCTTTACACGCAATCGCGACCTTCCTCGATAGCTTGCGTCGTACGCAATACCGAGTTTCACTAAACAACAATATGCTAGCCGTTATGAATAGTAATAATCACTTTTTGAAATTTTATAAATTTTATTTTTCAAAATGGACTTCATTTTTGGACTCAGAATATCGAAATTAGCCTAGGATGAAATTTTGGTATTTTTCTGAAAACTTTCAATTTTTGATGAATAGTGAAACCACTAAGTGGTAGGTTAAAAACTGAATTTTGCATAAAACTTAATTTTACCGCTTCTGTGAATGGAATTTCGAAAACCCGAGAGACACTGTTAATATCAAGGACTAAAATGTGGTTCAATGAGATGAAAATAATTTTTTGGTGAATAGTAACTTTTTACTTTTTTTACCGCGGTTAATAGTAAATAGGGTAACTAAGGGTAAATATGATATTACTATTACCCTAACACATGTCCTAATTCTATTGGACAAGTGTAATTCGACCAAAAACAAACTTAGGAATAAAATATGACCATTTAGGCCCACTTGGATTAGATTAGGACATTTATTATTAATTTATTTAAAGAAGGGTTAAAATAGTTAAAATCAACGTTTAATAAGTAAATCATTTATAATATGGGGTTATACATAAGATATATTCGATTTTAAATATTCATTAGAAAGCTAAAAAGATTTCCTACATTATGGTATTTTATTTGTAATTTTTAGACATCAAATAATTTAATTTATTTATGACACAAAGATGATGCAGTAATTATCTTATTAATGAAATATTGACATAATTGATAATATAAATACCAAAATAAATGTAATTTAAGACTTTTTATGAATTCCACTAATTTTATAGGTTAATAGGATATATTAATGTTGATTTAATCAACTTGGTTTGAACATATAATTCTGTTATGACTTTCACAAAAATCATATATCAAATAGTGTCAAAATTGACACAAAATAGTTTTTAAATCAAATATTATATTATTAATTGTTATTTTATTCCTAAAAATCTAAGGTTCGGCCAAATTACTTAGATAAGGATATATATATTAATAATAAACAATTTGGGGTTCGTTTGGCATGTTATAGTAAGTTTATTAACCATATAGTGAAAGAAAACAAAAAGACATGGTAAAAGTTAAATTATTTAACTTAGAGTTAAATCTAATTGATAAGGTTAAAATAATACCCTAAACTTGTCTAAATCCTATTTATTGATAGGATTTCGGCCCATCCCCACCTTATCTTCAAAATAAGACCCTTTGGAGCCATTATAAACCGATTTTGACTTTAATATAAACTAATATTTTGAGATATTCCTAAGGTGCCCCTCTCCTCCCTTATAAAAGGGCACCTCCTCCCCCTCCTCCTCACACCAATTTGAGCACTCAAGCTCGGCCAACCCCTGCCATTTTCCCTTCTCCACTTCCCTAGAAACATCCTAGAGGTTCTGGTCTTCCTCAAAGACCAATTTTAGTGCCCTAAGAGGAGGTCTCAAAGAGGCGCTTCAAAGAAGAGGTAATTACCGTTACCAATTCTTTCATCTTTATTTCTTCTTCCACTTCTTCTTCTTAGGTTGTTTCATTATGAAGTAATAACATCCGTATTACTCATATACTGATATGTTATTATAAGTATGAAACAACCCTATTTCACAATCTATCCATCCTACGGAAAAAGAAATCACCGCGCGTGCGTACGTACGGAATACCATCTCCACGTCGTGGTGTAATCTATTTTCCACCATCACCTTACAAGTATGGGTATAATGGTGTAATGAGTAACTATATATGATTATTATGAAGTAATATTGATACTGAAATAATATATATATACTCCAATACTATTCCACGATCATAGGAACGATATCATCACTTGTGTGTACGTACGGAATACCGTCTCCACGATGTGATGCGACTCGTTCTACATGATATTCATTTCATAATGATTATATAAATGAATTGAATGAATGAATATGGTATATACTACACTAATACCATTCTGTAAATGAATTATCTATAACCTAAAGATAAGAATAAGAATTTATTCGACAAAACACGCATAAGAACAAAAAGTTATAAAGACCCGAGTAACAAGTAACAATGAAATATTACTAACAAGAAGCTAATAATATAACCATATATGATATCATATCAATATTTATAATTCTGGAATAAGTCAATAACATTATTTAAACCATTATACAGGAGCTTCGGACACGAACAAAGCAGATCGGACCTAAGGTAAGGGAAATATCACAATCTCATTTTTATCCGAGATTGTTTATTCGTAAGTATTTACTGGCGTGTATTTTATCATCCACATCCATGTTTCATCAATATGTAATATTATTTCCATCCACTTACAATAGTTTAAATCCAATTTTACCCTTCGGTGAGTTTTTAGTAAAGAATATGAAAGAAATCTTTTGTCGTTTTTTTTGTACGATGTACTTTTTGACTTTTCCGACAAAGGTACGAAGAATATTTTTTTTAACTTATACGGCATGAATGGATTTTTAAAACATTATTTCCATGAAGATTCCTTTACAAGTTTTCATGTTTATTTTTAATCAAATTCTTTTATTTTGAAGTTGTATGACATGTTAATAAAGGAAAAATGTTTTTGAAGTAGAAAGGATATTTTCCTCAAGAATGAAGTTCAAGTGTTTTATCAAAATTATTTTCCATCTAAGATAATAAAGGGTTCTGTTTCTATCCATATTTTTACATTGATTTAACTATGTTGTGATGGAATTATGTTTATGAATTCCATTATCTTATATGAATGGTTTTATGATGTCATGTTGTTTAAGAATCCCATTTTTATGTAATGATGTATGATTTATGATTTTGTGGCACACATAAGAAAGGATTCATTATAAGATGGGTGGGACCTATATCTCCCTCCAATGCATTGGGTAAAGATTTTATATCTCATGAGATAGACATGGCTGGAACGGAAGGTTATTTCGGTTCAGTGATACAGGACTGAAACGAGGAGTGAACTCGGTTCAGAAAGGGACTTTGTCCACTAAGATAGTCTTGGCAATGAGTCATGACTAACAAGAAATGATTTTCCATGATTATGTGTGCATGCCACAAAGTTTCAAGTTTTATGTTATGATTATGGGGATCTCATTTTCACTTCTATGATTTATTCCATGTTAAGATATTATGATCTCTTTTGCAGGTTTTGATTTTCATAAAGATATGATATGATTTTTATTTCCTTTATTTGCCCTTGCTGAGCCTTTGAGCTCACCCTTTTATGTTTTCTTTTCCCCAGGCCAGGAAGATGGATATTAAGTAGAATATGCTAAAAGGGACCCTAGATATGATGAAATAAATGGGAGACACTGTAGAAGATTTATGAACCAGTTGTTTATGTTTCCCAGTTTCTAAAGACACTATACCTATACGGTCCTTTGTGGTTTTGTCATATGTTGTAATAAGTGTGCTTCAATTTTGAAGTATTAACAATGTATGTAAAGTATGGGTCGTTATAGTTGGTATCAGAGGAAAGGTATAGTCAACCTTTGGAAACTAGGATGTGAAAGCCTTAGTAAGAACCCTAAGGATATGTCTAAGCATAGAACACAATCTTAGTGTTTAAGAAATGTCCTTGAATAACCTAGGATAAGACCTTAATCATGAAAATTTTATTCTTGAATTATGTTGTTTTCCTATTATAATTAGTGTTGCTCACACTATTCTTCTTGGTTTTAGTCAATGGCTGGAACCCGAAGGAACCGTGTTAATGCGGAATGCGATGGGCAATGCAATGATTGTACCCCTGAGCAACCAAACGATATGGGAGCTAGAATGCAAAATCTTGTAGCCATGCTCACACAACTTTCTCAAGCTATGAATCATGCAGGACTTCCAAACGAGCAAAGGAAGGAGCAACATTCTGTTGAATCCTTCATGAGGCAGCGTCCACCTTCTTTCAGTGGGTCTACTGATCCATTAGTTGCTGAACAATGGATTAGTACTACTGAAAAGATATTTTCAGTTCTTCAATGTTCTGAACATGATAAAGTCATCCTAGCAGTGTATCGTTTGGAAGGAGATGCTGATCAATAGTGGAATATTATTAAGAATATGAGGCAAAGGGATGAAATTGAGTCTATGGAATGGGACGAGTTCAAGAACTTATTTTTCAATAAGTACTTCCCTCGTATTCTCCGAACAAAGATGGAGAAAGAGTTTCTTGAACTGAAGCAAAGGGATGATGAATCTGTTGGTACCTATGAAGAAAATTTTACAAGACTTGCAAGGTACGCTTCTGGTATTATTATCCAACCTGAGAGTAAGATCGATCGATTCTTTAGTGGCTTAAAACCAAGTCTTCGAAGGGCGTTAGCCATAAGGGACTTCAATAGCTACGAGGAAATCGTTCGATGTGCTCTCAAAGTCGAGATGGAGATTGGAGTAACCCATCAGTCGCATGGGTTTGATAAGAAGAGGAAGATGGAATTCAAAGGAAACTATAAAGAGCACACTGAAAAGAAGATGAACTTTCCCTTATGCTCAAAGTGTGGAAAGAAACATGGAGGGAGTTGTCTTAAAGGGACAATTAAATGTTTTAAATGTGGAAAGGAAGGTCATCGGGCATTTGAATGCCGTAATAATGGGAAGAAGATGTCTAATGACGCAAACAAAGGAAGGGATACACAGAATGAACCTACTACACTTCAATGTTTCAAGTGCAAGGAGATGGGGCATTATGCCAATCAATGCCCAAATCCAAGGGTTGATAATGATGGTCGACGTCAACAAACTCTTAAGGCTAAAGAAAAAGGAAAGTCACATGCAATTTCTATCAGCGATGTGGAGTACGATAACGATGTGGTGAAAGGTACACTTACCATCCACTCTAAAGTAGCAAATGTTTTATTTGATTCTGGATCCACCCACTCTTTTATTTCTGAAGACTTTTCTAAGGGTATAACCGTATTACCTCAACAATTAGATGTTGAGTTAGCTGTGACAACACCTAATGGCACATCAATCGCATCAAAAGTTTATAATTCTTCTCTGATCGAAGTTTGTGGGAAAGTGCTTCCTGCAAATCTTGTGATCCTTCCTTTAGTGGAATTTGATGTGATTCTTGGCATGGATTGGCTTTCTCTACATGGAGCTCATATCGATTGCCAAAGAAGGGAAGTCACATTTCATATTCCAGATCAATCTACGATCGTCTATCAATGCAAGGATGAACATAACCTTCCAGTGGAAATTTCTTCCATCTTATGGGTATTGATTCCACTAAATGAAGGTTATTTATCTCAAATGGTTGGTGAGAAACTCACGATTAAGAATATGCCCATTGTACGGGAGTTTGATGATGTCTTTCCGGAGGAATTGTCGGGTATTCCACCAAATCGTGAAGTTGAGTTTTCAATAGAACTCGTACCGGGTGCTTTGCCTATTTCAAAGACACCTTATAGAATGACCCCAATTGAGTTGCAGGAATTGAAGAAGCAACTCCAAGAGAATATTGATAAGGGATTCATACGCCCTAGTGCATCACCTTGGGGAGCACTTGTTCTATTTGTTAAGAAGAAAGATGGATCAATGAGACTCTACATTGATTATCGAGAACTTAACAAGATCACTATCAAGAACAAATATCCTCTCCCACGCATTGATGACTTATTTGACCAACTACGCGGAGCTCAATACTTTTCCAAGATTGATCCTCGTTCAGGGTATCATCAATTAAGGGTCAAAAGGGAGGATATACCAACGACGGCTTTCCGTACAAGGTATGGACACTATGAATTTATAGTGATGCCATTTGGTCTTACTAATTCCCCTACTATCTTCATGGATCTAATGAATAGAGTCTTTAGAGACTATCTTGATCAATTTGTGGTAGTCTTTATAGACGATATTCTTGTCTATTCAAAGAGCAAGGAAGAGCATGAAGATCACTTGAGAATTATATTGAAGACCCTGAGAAAGGAGAAGCTTTATGCCAAATTTACCAAGTGTGAATTTTGGCTTCAAAAAGTTGCATTTTTGGGTCATATAATCTCAAAAGAGGGGATATCTGTGGATCCAGCAAAAACAGAGGTTATCGAAAGATGGTCAAGACCAACAACAGTAACTGAGATCCGAAGTTTACTTGGTTTGTCTGGATATTATCGACGTTTTGTAAAGGATTTTTCACGATTATCTAATCCACTCACCAAGTTGACTCGGAAAGGAGTTAAGTTTGTCTGGACAGAGGAATGTGAAGAGAATTTCAAGGAGTTGAAAAGAAGGTTATCCAGTGCACCTGTGCTCACACTGCCTTGTAGTGGAGAAAGGTTTGTGATCTACAATGATGCATCCAAGAAGGGATTGGGGTGTGTTCTTATGCAAAATGATATGGTGATAGCTTATGCCTCACGACAGTTGAAAATCCATGAGCAAAATTACCCAACACATGATTTGGAGTTGGCTGCGGTAATCTTTGCATTAAAGATTTGGAGGCATTACCTTTATGGTGAAAGGTGTGATATTTATACTGATCATAAAAGTTTAAAGTATATTTTCACACAAAAGGAGCTGAATATGCGTCAAAGAAGATGGTTGGAGCTGATTAAGGATTATGACTGCTCAATCCATTACCACCCTGGGAAAGCAAACAAGGTGGCGGATGCATTAAGTCGACAAGACCATGCTAGTTTATCCATGATGAGGATCACAAAGGATCCAATATTTATGGATTTACAAAGGATGGATCTTGGAATTATAATGGAAGGGGAAAAATCTTATCTTTCTCAAATTAATGTTCAACCATCTATACATGTGAAGATTAAAGAGGCACAAAAAGAAGATGTCGAGTTACAAAAGAAGGTGAGAAATGTTCCTGAATTCAACCTTGATTGTGATGGGATAATAAAGTTCAGGAATCGGGTTTGCGTTCCTCCCATCCCCGAATTAAAGAAGGAGCTGCTGGATGAGGCTCATAGTTCTTCATTCTCTATTCATCCTGGAAGCACGAAGATGTATAGGGACCTGAAATAGTACTTCTGGTGGGATGGCATGAAAAGAGATGTTGCTGAATATGTCTCTCGATGCTTGGTTTGTCAACAAGTTAAAGCTGAGAGACAGAAGTCTAAGGGGATGTTACAACCATTACCCATACCCGAATGGAAATGGGAAAACATCACTATGGTCTTTGTCACAGGACTTCCTAAAACAGCCAAAGGCAATAATGCTATCTGGGTCATAGTTGATCGTCTTACAAAGTCTGCACACTTCATTCCTATTAGAGAGGATTTCTCTCTAGATCATCTTGCCAGGATATATGTAAAGGAAGTGGTAAGATTGCATAGAGTACCACTTTCTATTATATCTGATCGGGATCCGAGATTTACCTCGAAGTTCTGGCGAAGTCTTCAGCATACTCTGGATACAGAGTTGAGTTTCAGCACTGCTTATCATCCCCAGACAGACGGTCAGTCTGAGAGAACAATTCAAACCCTAGAAGATATGTTGAGAGCTTTCTCTATGGATTTCAAAGGAGGTTGGGATCAACACCTACCTTTGGTGGAATTTTCTTATAATAATAGCTTTCACTCCAGTATTCAGATGGCTCCTTATGAAGCTCTCTATGGAAAGAAATGCAGGACTCCAACTTGCTGGGATGAAGTTGGGGAAAGAAAGCTATTAGGACCTGATCTCGTTGATGAAATGGCAGAAAAGGTCAGATCTATTCAACAACACATAAGAGCAGCTCAGAGTCGACAGAAAAGTTATGCCGACAACCGAAGAAAAGACCTAGAGTTTGAAGTGGGTGATAAAGTGTTCTTACGAATATCTCCCTGGAAGAGGGTTATGAGGTTTGGAAAGAAGGGGAAGTTGAGCCCTAGATATATCGGTCCTTTCGAAATACTGGATCGTGTTGGGAAGGTAGCTTACCGATTGGCGCTTCCACCGAATCTCTCTCAAGTTCACGATGTGTTCCACGTATCTCTCCTGAGAAAGTACATACCAGATCCTTCACATGTACTCAGCTCAGAAGTGGTACCACTGGAGCAAGATCTTTCTTATGAAGATGCCGATATAGATTCTGGATCGTAGTGAAAAAGTCCTACGAAACAAGACCACTCGATTGGTGAAAGTTTTATGGAGGAACCACCAACTTGAAGAAGCTACATGGGAGCTTGAGGATATGATGAGGGAGAAGTATCCTCATCTGTTTGTTACAAAGTGACGAATTTCGAGGGCGAAATTATTTTTAAGGGGGGTAGAATGTAACACCCGAGACTTTTATGTTATATAAACCATCAAAGGAATCTTTTTCTACACAACACTTGCTTGGCTTGCTTTACACGCAATCGCGACCTTCCTCGATAGCTTGCGTCGTACGCAATACCGAGTTTCACTAAACAACAATATGCTAGCCGTTATGAATAGTAATAATCACTTTTTGAAATTTTATAAATTTTATTTTTCAAAATGGACTTCATTTTTGGACTCAGAATATCGAAATTAGCCTAGGATGAAATTTTGGTATTTTTCTGAAAACTTTCAATTTTTGATGAATAGTGAAACCACTAAGTGGTAGGTTAAAAACTGAATTTTGCTTAAAACTTAATTTTACCACTTCTGTGAATGGAATTTCGAAAATCCGAGAGACATGGTTAATATTAAGGACTAAAATGTGGTTCAATGAGATGAAAATAAATTTTTGGTGAATAGTAACTTTTTACTTTTTTTACCGCGGTTAATAGTAAATAGGGTAACTAATGGTAAATATGATATTACTATTACCGTAACACATGTCCTAATTCTATTGGACAAGTGTAATTCGACCAAAAACTAACTTAGTAATAAAATATGACCATTTAGGCCCACTTGGATTAGATTAGGACATTTATTATTAATTTATTTAAAGAAGGGTTAAAATAGTTAAAATCAAAGTTTAATAAGTAAATCATTTATAATATGGGGTTATACATAAGATAAATTCGATTGTAAATATTCATTATAAAGCTAAAAAGATTTCCTACATGATGGTATTTTATTTGTAATTTTTAGACATAAAATAATTTAATTTATTAATGACACAATGATGATGCAGTAATTATCTTATTAATGAAATATTGACATAATTCATAATATAAATACCAAAATAAATGTAATTTAAGACTTTTTATGAATTCCACTAATTTTCTAGGTTACTATGATATATTAATGTTGATTTAATAAACTTGGTTAGAACATATAATTCTGTTATGACTTTCACAAAAATCATATATCAAATAGTGTCAAAATTGACACAAAATAGTTTTTAAATCAAATATTATATTATTAATTGTTATTTTATTCCTAAAAATCTACGGTTCGTCCAAATGACTTAGATAAGGATATATATATTAATAATAAACAATTTGGGGTTCGTTTGGCATGTTATAGTAAGTTTATTAACCATATAGTGAAAGAAAACAAAAAGACATGGTAAAAGTTAAATTATTTAACTTAGATTTAAATCTAATTGATAAGGTTAAAATAATACCCTAAACATGTCTAAATCCTATTGGTTGATAGGATTTCTGCCCATCCCCACCTTATCTTCGAAATAAGACCCTTTGGAGCCATTATAAACCGATTTTTACTTTAATATAAAATAATATTTTGAGATATTCCTAAGGTGCCCCTCTCCTCCCTTATAAAAGGGAACCTCCTCCCCCTCCTCCTCACACCAATTTGAGCACTCAAGCTCGGCCAACCCCTGCCATTTTCCCTTCTCCACTTCCCTAGAAACATCTTATAGGTTCTGGTCTTTCTCAAAGACCAATTTTAGTGCCCTAAGAGGAGGTCTCAAAGAGGCCCTTCAAAGAAGAGGTAATTACCGTTACCAATTCTTTCATCTTTATTTCTTCTTCCACTTCTTCTTCTTAGGTTGTTTCATTATGAAGTAATAACATCAGTATTACTCATATACTGATATGTTATTATAAGTATGAAACAACCCTATTTCACAATCTATCCATCCTACGGAAAAAGAAATCACCGCGCGTGCGTACGTACGGAATACCGTCTCCACGCCGTGGTGTAATCTATTTTCCACCATCACCTTACAAGGATGGGTATAATGGTGTAATGAGTAACTATATATGATTATTATGAATTAATATTGATACTGAAATAATATATATATACTCCAATACAATTCCACGATCATAGGAACGATATCATCACTTGTGTGTACGTACGGAATACCGTCTCCACGATGTGATGCGACTCGTTCTACATGATCTTCATTTCATAATGATTATATAAATGAATTGAATGAATGAATATGGTATATACTACACTAATACCATTCTGTAAGTGAGTTATCTATAACCTAAAGATAAGAATAAGAATTTATTCGACAAAACACGCATAAGAACAAAAAGTTATAAAGACCCGAGTAACAAGTAACAATGAAATATTACTAACAAGAAGCTAATAATATGACCATATATGATATCATATCAATATGTATAATTCTGGAATAAGTCAATAACATTATTTAAACCATTATACAGGAGCTTCGGACACGAACAAAGCAAATCGGACCTAAGGTAAGGGAAATATCAAAATCTCGTTTTTATCCGAGATTGTTTATTCGTAAGTATTTACTGGGGTGTATTTTATCATCCACATCCATGTTTCATCAATATGTAATATTATTTCCATCCACTTACAATAGTTTAAATCCAATTTTACCCTTCGGTGAGTTTTTAGTAAAGAATATGAAAGGAATCTTTTGTCGTTTTTTTCGTACGATGTACTTTTTGACTTTTCCGACAAAGGTACGAAGAATGTTTTTTATAACTTATACGGCATGAATGGATTTTTAAAACATTATTTCCAAGAAGCTTCCTTTACAAGTTTTCATGTTTATTTTTAATCAACTTCTTTTATTTTAAAGTTGTATGACATGTTAATAAAGGAAAAATGTTTTTGAAGTAGAAAGGATATTTTCCTCAAGAATGAAGTTCAAGTGTTTTATCAAAATTATTTTCCATCTAAGATAATAAAGGGTTATGTTTCTATCCATATTTTTACATTGATTTAACTATGTTGTGATGGAATTATGTTTAGGAATTCCATTATCTTATATGAATGGTTTTATGATGTCATGTTGTTTAAGAATCCCATTTTTATGTAATGATGTATGATTTATGATTTTGTGGCACACATAAGAAAGGATTCATTATAAGATGGGTGGGACCTATATCTCCCTCCAATGCATTGGGTAAAGATTTTATATCTCATGAGATAGACATGGCTGGAACGGAAGGTTATTTCGGTTCAGTGATACAGGACTGAAACGAGGAGTGAACTCGGTTTAGAAAGGGACTTTGTCCACTAAGATAGTCTTGGAAATGAGTCATGACTAACAAGAAATGATTTTCCATGATTATGTGTGCATGACACACAGTTTCAAGTTTTATGTTATGATTATGGGGATCTCATTTTCACTTCTATGATTTATTCCATGTTAAGATATTATGATCTCTTTTGCAGGTTTTGATTTTCATAAAGATATGATATGATTTTTATTTCCTTTATTTGCCCTTGCTGAGCCTTTGAGATCACCCTTTTATGTTTTCTTTTCCCCAGGCCAGGAAGATGGATATTAAGTAGAATATGCTAAAAGGGACCCTAGATATGATGAAATAAATGGGAGACACTGTAGAAGATTTATGAACCAGTTGTTTATTTTTCCCAGTTTCTAAAGACACTATACCTATACGGTCCTTTGTGGTTTTGTCATATGTTGTAATAAGTGTGCTTCAATTTTGAAGTATTAACAATGTATGTAAAGTATGGGTCGTTATAATGTGTGTATGCCACAAAGAATCATGTTTTATGTTATGACTATTGTGATTACATTTCTCTACTATGATTTATCCCATGTTATGATATTATGATCTCTTTTGCAGGTTAAGATTTCCAAAATGTTATGTTCTTATGAATATGATGTGAATTATATTTATTTTTTTTACCCTTACTGAGAATTTGAGATCACACTTTTATGGTTTCTTTTTCCCCAGGATATAAATAAAGGTTTTAGGTAAAAAAAGGGAATATCTTTATGGGAGATGTTGATGATCTTTCACCAAGATTAGAAGATTATATTCCGAGTTTCCAAAGACACTATACTATTACATTCCTTGTGTATGTGTTTTTGTTATGTATTAAGTATTCTACTAAAGTAATGTAATGTCCATATATGTTAAGCTTCGGGTCTCTATAGTTGGTATCAGAGGAAAGGTTTAGTCTTCCTTTGGAAACTAGGATGTGAAAATATTAGTGAGATCCCTAGAGATATTTCTAAGGTATGTCTAGGTATTTCCCTAAGGAAAAGTATACATATATGATATAGTTCTAGTACTATGGTAACGATATTAGATTAAACCAATGATGTTAGATTTTAAAGTTACTCCCCCTTCATTATGATATTTTCCTCTCACGCTATTCTTTTTGGGTTTTAGAAAATGTCTAGAAACATAATGATTCATGATAATGGAGGATATGATGGAAAATGGAATGATATTCTTCCTGAGATACCAAATGAAATGGGATTTGGAAGTCCAAATATCATTATTATTCCGAATCAGCAATCTCATAATATGATCAATAAAGTAAAATTTGGTATGTTTCCTGACTCGGCTAATAAGAGAATGATGGAGTTTCATGATGATCATAGAGGAAAGAAAGTTCAATTTCCCCTATGTAAATCATGTGGGAAGAGGCTTCAAGGAGAGTGTTTCAAAGGAACTGGAAGATTCTTTGGGTGTGGAAAAGAAGGACACAAAGCTAGTAAGTGCAAAGGAAAAGGATCAGTTAATTCCATGGATGAGGATAATGGTATTGCTAAGACATCAACAATGGTTAAATGTTTTAAATGGGGAATGTACGGGCATTATGCAAACCAATTCCCTATTGGAAAGTCTCATGAAGAGAATCAGTACGGTCATATGGGTAGTATTTATGTTGATGATGATGAAGAGACTACAAATGATATGTGAGATGAAAGAATTGTTGAAGCTCGGTCAATGGTTTAAGAATTTAGTGGAATGATTACATGTTTATCATGTGTAATGTTTTATAAGTAATCTCATGGTACTATGGAATAAAGAGACATCTAAGGATTGTTACACTATTGTCTTTCCTTGAGTTTTGAAAGTGTATGATTAATGGTACCAGTATCCATGAAAGGTTATTCAGATATTTTTGGAATGTAGATGATATGTGCATAATGAAGGGATAAAGAGAAAATTAAATGTTTGATAGTATTCATGAGCTCATGACTGATATAAGGAAATAGTTATATCATGGTTTGAGTATGTAGAATTTTGGGGTTTTGGTATGTGGAAAGAGTTATCTTTTGATAGTACTCATGTTTTCACTAAGATTCAATGGGTATTCATTTTTCAAGAGAATACATGATTAAGGCCTTCGAATGATTGGAATGTGACCAACAAGACATATCTCATGATATATGGGGATCAACGATGGTACTAACATGATTGTTATATGAACTCTTTGTTAATCATTGTCACTATAATATGAGATTGGACAACAGTATTTTGGATAAGCCTAATGATTGGAAAGGATTATGTTGGACATAAGTTAGTATTGTTTATGGATAGAACTTTTTTTTCTATATGATTGATGGGATGTTATAGTAATATAGCTTTAGAAAAAGGACAACCTGTAGGATGAGCGATAACCCATCGTGTCAGACAAAGCTGTTGGAATCGAACCCACAACCGAAGTGCAGCTGGCCTTTATCGCCTACCACTGGCCTACATGAAGTCCTTGTTTAGTAGAAACTAGTTTTATTTTATAACACCGTATGATATATGAAGTATATGCTTATTTTTGGAATCGTATATGATTAACCTCACCATAGATGGACTTATGTATATTTGATAACTTTTTCTATCCTTTTGTTTGAAACAGTTGGAATGACCCATCATTCTATCACATGATCTATTAACACTTCATGAATAAAATATTCAAATTAATTTCATTAAGAGATGAAGTGGAAATTGTTAAAATCACAAACAACAGTGAGATTGTACAAAAATAAAGGAAGTATTTATTCTAATTCAAATTCTTCAACTTTAGGGAAATGATCTTGAAAACCGAAAATGTTGTCCTAGTGCACTTCTGTCCTATGAATCTGATGGTACCTTAGATCATCACAAATCTATGGCTTTGTGATTGTTGGCTATTTCATAGCCATGTTCTCTACCACTCTCCATCAGAACTTGATGGTTAGATTTTTCATTTATATCCATATTTTCACCTATGTTCTCTTATGTGGAAACCCAGTGATGAGTTAATTTGGATAACCTTTAAATTTCATACTTTATTTTTTAAAGCCAAGTTTTGGTATTCCTTTTTATGATGTGGGTTTCTATTAAATAATCTTTCTAGGATTAAACCATTTATAACCCAGATGAATTTTGAGGGCGAAATTCATTTTCAGGGGGGTAGAATGTAACACCCCGAGATTTTATGATAAATATTCTTTTTAATTTCATTAATGTCTTGTGTTGTATGCTACACCAAAAGGATCTTGCACAACACGCATCCTTGACTTTCCTTGCATTACACGCAATCGCAAGCTTCCTCGATAGCGCTTGTAGTACGCAATACCAAGTTTCACTAATGCTATTAAAATATTATGAATAGTAATAACCACTTTTTGAAATTTTTTAAATTTTATTTCACAAAATGGACTTCATTTTTAGATTCGGAATATTGAAATTATCTTAGGGTTAAATTTTGGTACTTTTCGGATAACTTTCATTTTCTGATGAATTGTAAAAATTACTAAATTTTAATTAAAAACAACCTTTTTAATCGAAATAATTAATAGTGATAAATTATTAATTTTAGTGGTTTTAAAGTATATTTAGAATATATTTTTAAAATTTAATTCAATGTAAGTTATTGGATGTAATTTCACATTTAAACCAGACATAAACAAGTGTCAATCTTTTGATAGTTATTATCTCTTAAGAACATGCTATTTGTTTTGATGACGGGAATTAATTTTTAAATTAAGTAATGCAACTGATATGTTTTGAATTTGGTAAAATAGACATCATTTTTGAGTTCATAATATTAAATTTAGCATAGGAATAATTTTTGGTATTTTCAGGAAACATTCATTTGTTGATGAATAGTGAAACCACTAAGTGGTAGTTAAAAAAATGATTTTTTCATAAAACTTAATTTTACGCCTTCTGTGAGTGGAATTTCAAAAATCTGAGAGACATGGTTTATGTCAGTAAGTAAAATGTGGTTCAATTAGATGAAAATAATTTTTGGTGAATAGTAACTTTTTACTTTATTTACCTTGGTTAAAAGTAAATAGGGTAATTAAGGGTAAAAATGTTTTTATTATTACCCTAAAACATGTTCTAATTCTATTGGATATGTGTAATTTGACCAAAAACAACCTTAGGAATAAAATATGACCATTTAGGCCCACTTTGATTATACTAGGACATTTATTATTAATTTATTTAAAGTAGGGTTAAAATTGTTAAAATCAAAGTTTAATAACTAAATCATTTTTAATATAAGGTTATATACAAGACAAATTGAACTATAAATATTCATTAGAAATATAAAACTATTTCCTACATAATGGTATTTTATTTGTAATTTTTAGACATGAAATAAGTTAATTTATTTATGACAGAAAGATGATGCAGTAATAATCTTATTAATGAAATATTGACATAATTGATGTTATAAATACCAAAATAAATGTAATTTGAGACTTTTTATTAATTACAATAATTTTCTAGGTTAATATGACATGTTAATATTGATTTAATTAACTTTTTTAGAACTAATAATTATGATATGATTTTCACAAAAATCAATTACTAAATAGTGTCAAAATTGACATTAAATAGTTTTTAAAACAAATATTATGTTATTAATTGTTATTTTATTCCTAAAAATATAAGGATTCATCCAAATGACTTATATACGGTTATATATATTAATAGTAAAAAAACTTGGGGTTCATTTGGCTTGTTATAGTATGTTTATTAACATTATAGTATAAGAACACAAGAAGATACGGTAAAAGTAAAATTATTTAACGTAAAGTTAAATATAAATGATAAGGTTAAAATAGGAACCTAAACTTGACTAAATTCTATTGGGTGAGAGTATTTCGACCCATCCCCACCTTAGCTTTGAAATAAATCAATTTGGAGCTATTATAAACCGAATTAGTCTTTATAATAAAATAATATTTTTAGTTATTCCAAAGGTGCCCCTCTCCTCCCTTATAAAAGGGCACCTCCTCCCTCTCTTCCTCACACCACTTTGAGCCTTCAAGCTCGGCCAACCCCTGAAAAATTATCTTCTCCACTTCCCTAGAATCATCCTAGAGGTCCTGGTATTCTTGAAAGACCAATTTTAGTGCCCTAAGAGGAGGACTCAAAGAGGCGCTTCAAAGAAGAGGTATTGTCTGTTACCGATTCTTTCAAATTTATTTCTTCTTCCACTTCTTCTTCATAGGTTGTTTCATTATGAAGTAATAACATAAGTATCACTCATATACTGATATGTTATTATAATTATGAAACAACCCTATTTCACCATATATCCATCCTACGAAAAATGAAATCACCGTGCGTGCGTACGTACGTAATACCGCCTCCACACCGTGGTGTAATCTATTTTCTAGCACCACTTTGCTTGGATGGGTATAATGGTGTACATAATAACTATATATTATTATTTTAATGTTATATTTATTATGAAATTGTATACATACACTCCAATACAATTCCACGATCATGAGAACGATATCATCACTCATGCGTACGTATGGACTACAGTCTCCACGACACGATGAGATTCATTCTCCACATTAACCATTAATGAATAATTATAAAGTATATATAATAAGTAATCATGAAATATATGACATAATAATGATACTGGATTTATGTTTATATATATGTATTTCATCTACTTAATTCCATTAAACCCAATAAGGAAACGAAAACAGCGTTCATGATTACGTACGGCCTACCGTCTCCATGAACGGTGTATTTCTTTCCATTTACTGATCTACTATATATATGTATATTCTCAATATATATTATATATAAATAATGTTTTATATTGTGGAATTAAGAAATCATGATCTATGTAATCATATGAATAATTACAAGTCAAAACACGGATGACAAATGAAACGATTTTACCCAAAACGCTCTTTAACATGGAATTTACAAAAGAACGGATAAAATAAATTCATAAGTGAACCATATATGATATCATAACAATGGGTATGATTCTGGAATAAGTCAATGACATTATTTAAATCATTATACAGGAGGTTCGGACACTTACAAAGTAAATCGGACCTAAGGTAAGGGAAATATCACAATCTCATTTTTATCCGAGATTGTTTATACTTTGGTATTTACTGGGGTGTATTTTGTCATCCACATCCATGTTTCCTCAATATGTAATTTTATTTCCATCCAACTACAATTGTTTAAATCAAATTTTACCCTTCTGTGAGTTTTTAGTAAAATATATGAAAGGAATCTTTTGTCGTTTTTCTTACGAGGTACTTTTTGACATTTCCGACAAAAGTATGAAGAATGTTTTTTTAACTTATACGGCATGAATGGATTTTTAAAACATTATTTCCAAGAGCTTTAAAAGTTTTCTAGTTTATTTTAATCAACTTCTTTTAGTTTAGAATTTTATGACATGTTAATAAAGGAAAAGTGTTTTTGAAGTAGAAATGATATTTTCCTCAAGAATGGAGTTCAAGTGTTTTATCCAAATTATTTTCCATCTAGATAATAAATGGTTCTATTTCTACCCCTATTATTACATTTATTTGATTATGTTGTTATGGAATTATTTTTATGAATTCATTTATCTTATATGAATTTTTTTATGATGTCACGATGTTTAAGAATCCCATTTTTATTATATGGGTTATGCTATGATGTACGATTTATGATTTTGTGGCACACATTAGAATGGTATCATTATGAGATGGGTGGGACCTATATCTCCCTCCAATGAATTGGGTAAAGATTTTATATCTCATGAGATAGACATGGAAGGAATGGCAGATTAAACCGATTCAGTGAAGCAGGACTGAAATGAAAAATGAACTCGGTTCAGAAATGGACTTTGTCCACTAAGATAGTCTTGGAAATGAGTCTTGACTAATAAGAAATGATTCTCTATGATTATTTGTGTATGCCACAAAGCTTCATGTTTTATGTTATGATTATTGTGATTACATTTCACTACTACGATTTATCCCATGTTATGATATTATGATCTCTTTTGCAGGTTAAGATTTCCAAAATTTTATGTTCTTATGAATATGATGTGATTGATATTTCTTTTGCTTACCCTTACTGAGCATTTGAGCTCACCCTTTTATGGTTTCTTTTTCCCCAGGATATAAATAAAGGTTTTAGGTAAATAAAAAGGAAGATCTTTATGGGAGATGTTGAAGATATTTCACCACGATTAGAAGATTATATTCTGAGGTTCCAAAGACACTAAACTATTACGGTCCTTGTGTGTGTGTTTTTGTTATGTATTAAGTATTCCTCTAAAGTAATGTAATGTCCATGTATGTTAAGCTTCGGGTATCTACAATTATGATTCACCATTTGGTTATGCATTATGATGTGATTATGAAACCTATTCCTTTACATTGAAAACCCTTCAGTTTATTCCTTATTTTTTATTTATTTAAATGGAACAAACATTCATATACATGTTATCATGGGTAATCCTATGTAGTTATCTAATGCATTAGGTAAAGATTTAGTCTCATGATTCATTATGTATGGGATTAGGGAGAAAACACAATCTATTATGGGACTATGTCCACTTTGTGATATCATCTTGGTTGTTTTCCATCACTCACATTTATTTCTTGATATATATTTATTACAAATTCAAATAATTCCATGATCATATTATTCCATGATTTCTCTATTTTTTTGATATATTTACTCACTCATCTTGGATTATATGTTATAATGTTATTCCATATGACTCACTTAGTTTACATTTTTTCCATGTTTATTTCACTACTGGTATTTTTAGCTCAACCCTTTTTTTCTATGTATTTCTTAGATTATCCTATACAGTTATATTAGATCAATTGGATTTTCGAACTCATTATTAAGATTAATAAAAATACATTTCATCCTATATTCTTCCTTTATAATTATTAATATTTTATTCCAAATTCAATATACTTTTTTATCCTTGGTTTTAGTTAATGGATAATTATTCTTAGGATCATGTAATAATATGTGTAAAAGGATGAGGTCATTATAGTTGGAATCATAGGACCATATTTTTATTTTTTTTGGTATTAGGATTTGAAAAAATTTGTAATAACCATATGTATTATTACATCTACATGGATAATCTAGTTTGAAACATAGAGAATCATGGGTTAGGTTATAGTTTCTATTCATAAGTTTATCAATTCTATATCCACAATTCCCTTTTTATATTCTGATTAACAAATTATTCATGCAATATTTTTTTTAATTTATAGAGGGATATAGGATAACCCATGTATTCAATCATTATTATTGGAGATATTAAAGTTTACTCAATGATTTTCCAGACCTAATGAGAATGGGGGTATAAATTTCCTAAAAATATTTGACCAAATTGCTGAAATTATGAATAATAAGTTGAATTGTTATAACACCCAAATATTCCTTGTAAATTTAAATTTGAAGATGAATCCTTTATTAGATAACGTCTCCAACATTTATTGGAGCTTTAGATACCTTCCTCATAGAAAAGAATATTAATTCATTTGAGAATAAATTCTCTACTCACTAGTGTTCAGACGTATAGAATGTCATGCTAGTGGTCTATCTTTTTATTAGGGAGCTGATCATGTGTGTATACTTATCAAGAACAAAAATCTAATGATGAAATTGATTCCATAGAATGGGATTGATAAAATGAAAATATTTCTCAATAAATATTTTCCCCAAACAGAACATCTTAATATGGATAGGTATTTTCTTAGACTAAAGAAAAATTTTGATGAGTCTATGAGGGTGTATGTGGATAACTTCCCATGGAATACACAATATTCATTTGGACTTATCATGAAAACAGAATTCTAGGTGGATCAATTATTTAGTTTGTTAAATCCATTTTATAAAAATCTTTGGTGAATCAAGACATTGAACGTCATGAGAAGATTTTACATTGTTACCTATTGGTTGAGATTGATGTTGGAGACTCTTAGTGATCTCTTGGGATCAAAGATAAAAAAGGATAATCTATTTTAATATGGGAGGATCGATAGATAAATACAATGGAGGCATAAAATCCTAGCATCTCGTATGTCTATACTATGGGAAGAATAATCTATGGAACTATACTAACAAATTTGATAGATTGTTTAAATTAAGATTTGAGGGGTATCAGGATAATAATTTCCAAATGGATAAGAAGATCCCAGTAATGAGGATGAATAGTAGATTTTTTAGGCTATCAATCAGACTACAATATAGTATTTCAAGTACAATGAAAATTTACATTATATGAGAAAATTCCCAAGGTCAAGGGTGATTAGTGTCAATAAATGACAACAACCGCCCAAGAAGAATGTAAGGTAATATACTCTCACTACTACAAAAGTGTGTCCCAAAAATGATGTGGTGACAGGTACACTGGATATTCATTCAATAAAAGAAATATTATTTTTTATTATATACCTACTCATTTTTTTCATATCATGCACATATATTAGAACTATTCATGAACCAGATCAAAATATATAGGTTGAGTAGTTCATGAGAACAATAAATATGGAAATTATTGAATCTAAATTATATAAATCCTTCCTAGTTAATATTCGTTAAGACATGCCATTTTTGAGGGGCTACATAGATGTGTTCCTTGAATAATTTCCTAATATTCACATAGACTGAGATGTTTCATTCACAATTGAACAAAAACATGGATATCTTCTCATATTAGAGAATCCTTATCTAATGGAAACCATTGTGTTGGAATAACTGAATAAGTAGTTACAAGAGCAACTCGATAGGGTTTTATATATTGAGTGATTCACCATGGAGTGCATTGGTACTATTCATTAAAAAGTAGGATAGATCAATATTCCTATTCATTGATTGTCATGATCTTAACAAAGTCACACTAAAAGAAAAGTATCATGTTCCTGGGATATATGACATTATCAAACAACTACATGTGTAAAAGTTTTTATCTATGGTGGACCTCCAATCAAGATATCACCAATTAATTGTAATGATATAAGATATTGAAAAAAATTCATTTTGAACAATGTATGGAAAATATGAGTTCATTTTTTTCCCTTTAGAATCATTAATACTCCATAAATATTCATTGAGATTATTCATAGAGTATTTAGTGATTACATCTACAAATTCATGGATTTATTTATAGATTATGTTCTAATATACTCTAATATAAAGGAAGAGAGTTTAGAGAATTTCAATACCATGATAATAATTTTACGATGGGAGAAAATATGTGAAAAGAAAAGTAAATGTGAATTATAGATGGATGTTGTATCATTTTTTGTGTATTATTATTACTAGAAAAGTTTTATCTATAGACACTTATAATATAAATTAAATAGGGGAGTGTCCCAATCAACTATTTATAATGGATATCCATAGTTTCCTTGGTCTAGCTAGGTATTACCAATGTTTTTTAGGAACTTTTTATAATTGTGAATACCACTAACTAAGGTGAATAATAAGGAATTAATGTTTTTATGCAACAATAAATATGAATTGTTCTTCATATAATTTAAAAAGATAATTATTACTACAACAATACATACTCTACCCACATGTGGGGAACTCATTTTGGTATAAAAATATGAATGAAATAAGGGATAATGATTTGTAATACAACATAATGATAATGTGATAACACATGCCTCAAACCTAGTTAATTTTTATGAGTAAAAAAATCCAATCCATGATCAGGAGTTGGGGGTTATTATAGTTTCATTGAAAATCTGGATGCTTTGTGTCTATGGGGTGAATTGTGAGATATATAGTGTTCATAAAAGATACAAATATGTATCCACATAGTATGAGATCAATAAGCACCAAAAATTATTTTTATATCTCATCAATGATTATGACTACTCAATCCACTACCATCACGGTAAAAAATTTATGAATTAGATTCTCTATGTCGAAGGTTCTTGAAATATTGTCAGTGATATGAAATGATAAGGATTCAATCATCATAAACACTCTAGGTATAGACATGGGTATCATAATATAAGTAACATGATAATTACTTCCTCAAATTTATACTCAACCATTACTTTTAGAGAACACAAAGGATGGTCAAAGATATAATGTTGAGATTTTAATGATGGTGGAAGCTATGAGATATGAGAAATCGTCAGAGTTCAAAACTGATGAGTAATGATTAATAAGACTTGGGTCATGAATATGTATACCATCAAATCATGACATATATGGTGTTATTTTTAATAATTCACTTTGATCAACATTATCCATCCACCCATGGGGCAACAAGGTGCACAAATATCTCCAAGAGCACTATTGGTTAGACAATATAAATAAAGAGATAAATGAATATACCTCAAAGTTCCTAGTATGTCAACAATTGAAAGATGAAAGAGAAAATTCTAAGCATATGATGAAACCATTACCCATGCATATATGTAAATTAGAAAACATCACTATAGAATTTTTCACTATATATTCTAATACAATGAGGGGAAAATGTGATATGTTTTGTTGTTGATAATATTACAAAGACTACTCAATTTTTAAAAATTTTGGAGGACTTACCACTGAATAAACTTGAACAGATATACATTAGAGAAGTAATGAGGATAAATGGAGTACCATTATCAATTATACCCAATAAAGATTCTAGATTTACCACAAGCATCATGAAAAGTCTCCAAAATTAATTAAACAATGAACTAAAATTTAGCAAAACTTATCACCACTAGACTCATGGAAAGTCATGGAAGGATATTTAGACACTTTATGATTTGTTGAGAGAATGATCGATGTACATAAAAGGATGATGGGGACGACATCATCTTCTTTCCAAAATTATCTTATAACTACCATTTCCACTCAAGAATCCAAATGGATCTATATAAATTTCGTTATAAGAAATGTAAAAATTCCTACATGATGGGATGATGTAGGTGAATGGAGATGCTTGGAAGTAAAATGTTCAAGGAAATGGAACAAATGGTGAAATGATCATTCTGTAACACATTTGTCATTCCCAAATTATATAGAAATTCCATGTAGAAAATCATCAATAAGACCAAGGGTTTGTGGTTATAGTTATTT
The DNA here is from genome assembly GCA_963277665.1 of Viscum album. NCBI lineage: Eukaryota > Viridiplantae > Streptophyta > Magnoliopsida > Santalales > Viscaceae > Viscum > Viscum album. The sequence goes on along the minus strand of OY728148.1, from coordinate 263,633,152 downwards.
TATTACTTTACAGTTCTAAATGGAAGATAATACTTAGATTTGTAAATAAGGGAAATATAAATCCTATGTATATCATCACCTTTGATATTCTTGATCATGTTTGAGTTACGTACCATCGAATTTTAATTCCATCGACCATGTCTGAAGTAAATGAGGTATCCCATGTATCCCTTTGGGGAAATACATACCAGATCCCTATCATGTGATGAATTCATTGGTGGTACAAATTTATAATGATCACTCTTATGAAGAGCATCTGGTGAATATATTGGACTATAGAGATAATGTTCTATATGATAAGACTACGAGACTGGTTAAAGTACTATGAAGGAACCATTAATATGAAGAGGCAATATGAGAACCATATGAAGGGATGAAGGAGAAATACGATTTTCTATTTTCACCTTAGTATGTAAAAATGTATTCAGGAAAAAATTTCAATAAGGGATTGAGAATTTAATAATCCCATATTTTACAAAAGCAATTTTCCTTCTTATAATTTTTCTTCAATAATAACTACATAAATCCCATAGAGAAACCCAAAAAAAATTATTTTAATAAATTAGTAATGATAAGGTAGTTAGTAAATAGGAACATATATATGCCAAATATTACGAAAAGAAAATAAATAAAATATAACGAAATAAGAATTGGATAATTTGGATCCTCTCAATCTCAAAAAATGATTATACACAGAAAAAGAGCAATATAAATCAAAGATAATGTTGATAAAAAAATATTCATTTTTAAAATGAATATATATATATAAACATGATATAAAATAGAATTGAATTAATAATGAATGGATTAATGTGTTTTTATTGAAATTTGTAAACCCATATGATCGTTATAAATCTAACCGTTGAAATAGTAATATGAATATTGAAATAGTAACATGACCATTAGAATAATAATATGATAGTTAGGAATAGTAATATGACCTCTAGAATAGTAAAATCAGATATATAAAAGTAAAATAATATTTAGGTAATATATAAAATGAAAATATGATATATTTATATCATGGTACATGCAAATAATTATTTTACAAATGATAAATTAAATATTGATATTTTTTCAATAGGAAATCTTTTTATTTGAAATCTTATAACAAATATAGTTATTTAATATATATATATTTTCATTAAATAAATACATAAATTAATATTATTTTTTATTATAAATTTAATATTATTTTATGCAACTTTATAAAATTTCAAATTTTTTTATAAAATCGATTATAATATTAATATATATATATGTTGAAAAAATAATGATTTCATTTAAAAATTAAATTAATAATTTTTTTAAAATTATTTTCTTAAAATGGAATCTATTTATGGAATATAAAAAATGAAAAATATTTATGTAGAATAATTTATATTTTTCTACAATTGTTGAATTTTTTTTGTGTATGGTGAAATATTGTAATTTATATTATTTAATATTATATGAAAAATACATGATTTTTTGAGTCATGGATGATGAAAACACCCTATAGTTGGAGCTCACATCCAAATTTTATTATATATGGTAACTATAACAAATAATATTGTTTTCATTGAGATAAAATAATAAATTAATGAATAAAATATTTCAAAACACACCTCTCATCATCTTATAAATACGACAAATCACCACTCATCCCCTAACACCTTCTGAGCCATTCATATTTCCAAATCTCTTCCGAACCCACTCCAAACCACTACAACCGTGTACAAGTTATTATAATTTCACCAAAATACTAACCCCTTATTTCTTAATAGTATCTTAAAATATATTATATTTAGGAAGAAATTCAATAAAAGTGGATTACACATTTAGACATAAGGAAAAAGATCTGTCCAAACCACCATATATTTTTTAAATACGATTTAAAATTATTTGAATTAATTTATCTATTAATATTTCTCATAAAATAATCCCATAATCATTATATATGTACGACACATATATATCTAGTTCAATTAAACATTCATTGATGTAAAAAACATGTTTTAAAATAGTTACCTTCCCTGTTCCTCAAGACATGAAAACTCGATTAAAGGGTACTTATTTGATTTCTGACCATTTTAAAGTGTAATACATAACACAATTCATTTCAAGAATATATTTTTTAAAATAAATTATTTTTGTAATGAATTATTTTAGTTTAATTTCCATTTTATTTAAATAATTATGCTTTTATACTCTTTTAGGTTTCTTTAATATTTCCCTCAAAATTAATTAAAGTGACACATTTCTAAAGATAAATAATCAAACCTTTTCGTGTTATCACATCAGTTGGGCATAATTATTTACGATCTATTATTATATTTACATTATTGTTTTCCAAGAATGATTTAGTACCATATTTCATTTATATCATTATGATACATCCTTTTTTTTATTCCTTATGACATGATTAAAAAACACTTTTCATTACATGGTTAAAAATTTTGTTTATTACTTATGATAGATTTTTTTATCAAGAACAAAAATTCATGTACATGTTTTGATGGGTTTTCCAAGATGGATCTCTAATACATTGCGTAATGTTTTAGTCTCGTGAGACACAATTGATAGGATTAGGTCCTAAATCTAATCCATTATGTGACTTTTCCCACAATGGGATATCATATTGGTAGGTTTTCATGACCGATGTTTATATCTTCATATATATTTCACCCTCATTCTAATAATTATATGATCATATGATTCCATGTTTTTTATATTATCCCGACATTTTTTATTCATTATACATGCCTTTTATGTTATCTAGATATGACTTTTGACTCAGGCCTTGTGCTTCTTTTCTTGGTCCATTCCCTCATAGATATTTTTATCTCTCCCATTTTATGTATGTATTTACAAGGTTATCATATGATGTTACAAGTGATCAAATAGATTAAGGAGTTATTTATGAATATTAATAGAATATGTTTTATTATAGTTTAATGTTTTCAAATTTTGTACCTAGTGTACAAGGACCCTATATTTTCTCGATCATCGGGTTTTAAATGATGGATAATAATTCTTAAACTCATGTAATAATATTTCATAAGGGTAGGGTGTCTATACTTATAAACATAGAATCATCCATGTCAAACCCTATAGAAGGAAATGGATTAAAATATAAAATTTCATACTAGGAATAATGATAGGTTCATGATAAAATATATTGAAGGATAAGTCCATACACCATTTGAAATAAAATATTTTGTTTAATAATAAAAAAACATAGGGATTGAAATTTTGAGATAAGAAACCCATAAAAGTTACATAATCATTATGGAAAGAATATTTTGGTTATTACATTACAAGGATGAGTTATGAATCCCTATAAAATGATATGTAAGAAAAAACAACTCATTATGTTGAATAAATCAATCTTATAACTATTTATTTCAATAGGAAAGTTTTTAACTTGGTGGATGAAAATTGTGTTAGCCCATAACCTTATGAAATCAAAAACATTTGAATGAAAACCCCTCGAATGATGTAATTTAATAGTATTTATTAAATAACTTTTTTAATGGGATTATAATATCAACATTTATTAACGTGGAATAATATATATCATTACCACGAAATCACAATGTATGATAAAAAAATATGTCTCAATAAATTACATTTCTGCAAAAAAACTATTACATGTTACATAATAATTTGCGTAAGAATCATTTGATAATGTGGTTTAATATTAGAATTATAGAAATCAAGAAACAAAGGTGGAAATAAAATAAAAAAAAATATTCTTTAGGTAGAATAAATAAATCAGCGAACAATATAGTTTATTTAAAAATGTTTTTAACTGAATGAAAAGAAAATTATGTTTTTACAAACCCTTACGACATTAGCAAATTTCAAATGAAACTTTTTTAAGGATTAGATTTAAAATTAAAAATTAAACAAAATAAATAATGAGATTATATTGATAAAAAATATTAATTGGGGTAGTAAATGCACCATTCCATATAAATCACAATGTATAATAATAAATATGTCTTAAAAAATTACATTCGAGGTAAGAAACCCTTACCTTAATTCAGGAATTTCTCAAAATAATTTACATCTCGTGTGTCAAAAATTACTATCTTAATATAATATTTTATTAGATTATTCATTCATATAAAATTTTATAAATTTTATTTGTATCATTTTTCTATATTTATATTTTTTTAGTTATTATTTAATTTCAATATTGTGTGTAATTAGTCGTGATTATTTTGAACTAGTATCTTAGTAATGGTGTTGTTGTTATTTATTATTTAAAAATTGTAAATCCAAGATCATGAAAGGTACTGAGGATTTTGATTTATAAATATTTTTAATTTATAATTTCATTATAGGATGGTTTTGGTTTAGATTATTGCGGATGAAATTGGTAATAATCTTGTTTTAGTGATTTTTAAATAACGAACGGTTGTATATTAATTAATGAGTTCAATATTAAAGTTGACATTTAAGAAAAATAAAATAAAATATTCATTTAATTATTTTTTTCTTGTATTATAATATATAACATTACCATATTAAACCATGTTATAAATTTATATCATTGTTCAAGTATGTCGTTAAACCAACCCAATCAATAATAAAAAATACTTAATATATGATTATGATGTTATTTAGTTTCAATATATTATAAAATAATCCTAAAAGACAAATAGTTTCTATTATTGTGATATATAATCATAGGAAATAATTATAAGAATAATATTAGGTATATGAAGTTATAATATAGTACAAAGAAAACTTTTTTTTATCTTTAAATTATTTTTTAGATGGTTGATTTTGCCACTGTTGTTTATTTCTCATAGTACTAAAAGGATATATAATTTTTCTTACCAAAATATTTAATTTAAAAAAACATATACATAACTTAAATATATTATTAGAAACATCTATTGATGTTGTTGATGAAAAACATAGATCAATCATCCCATAGAGGTAGTAGTGCGCACATGTGTATAATTGATCTTTAAATTTTAAATATAATTTAGAAAATGTATAATATGATTTATCATTTAATGATATAAAATATGTTATAAATATCATATTTATTTATCAATTTAAAAAAAAAATTCCATTATTTTAAGGTGGTGGATAAAAATACAACACATCTTTCATTGAGGCATTATCCTACATGTACGTATAATGAAATTTTTTATTCTCAAAGCATTTGAGGGATTAATGGTAAATATTAGTGTTTCACATTATAATGATAAATAAATTTTTCAAAATATATTAATTCATCAATTAGATCATTATAAATAGATTTGATACCTGATTATGAAAAATCTAATATGTTAAATTATCAAGGTAATAGTCCTAATGTTGACACTATTGACATTCTTTTTTGGTTCATAGTGAACGAAAATGTATAAATAAGGGTTTTTAATTTTATAAAATACATTTTTATATTAATTAACATTGTTTAATTTTATTATTATCTTAAAAACTGTATTTTATAAGAGATATTATAAATAAATGATTAATGAAGAAATATTTATGTTGAGATCTTGTTTATTCTCAATGAAATGTACGTGGAAATAAAGGTATTATGATACTTAATAATGAAGAGAGGATTAAGAAAATGTGATATGATTTTAGGAGTAAATAATTTTATTTTAATATGTTAAATTTGAAAGGTGTAACGTGATGTGGTGGAAGGATCCCCTTTTATAAGTGAAGAGGAGGGTAATTCTAGGAAGAAACATTTATGTTTTCAAAAGTTTCAAGTTATTATTAAAGGGTAAAAGGGGAAAATTGGAAAAAAATATGCATTGTAGGTGTTTTTCAGATCCAAACTTCAATAATACATTTGGGAACATATATTTACCTTTTGTGAGTGATTTCTTCTTAGTAGATAAATTTATAGCATTTTTGTACTTTTACACATGCAATTGAATTTGACGTACTAATTAGTTTTAATGACCAGACATAAAATTTAAGGTTTTGACAATTTTGAACATTATAATTTTAATTTTAAGATAATTTTATCCAATAAAATTTATTAAATTGTGAAATTATAACATTGAAAAAAGGCACATATAGTGTAAGTATAATTTTTAGGCAAAGTTTGTTTCCAAGAATAAAACATATATATGAGCCTTAATTTATAACATTTACAATTTTAGTGATCTATATTGACTATTTATAAAATAAAAAAAAATTATATATCATTAAAATCAAGTAAAAAAATATACCACTAAAATAATTAATTAAAATAAAAGATAAATATCAATTTTTTTTAGAATTTAAATATTACTTTTTATAAGGTTGAACATATATTTTATATTTTTTAAAAATAGTAATAAAATTCATAAATTTATTCTTGAGATACATATTGTTCAATGTAAGAGGTTTTATAAAATTATAGGTCTTGATTATATGATGATAAAGATATAATTGTTATACTTTTGGTACGAACTATATTTTTCACTATTATCCTAAATAATATCTTTTTCAAAAAAGTCTTAAAAAATAATATTTAGGTTTGTATCAACATGATGAACTGAAAAATTAAGTTTGTTTTATAAATATTTTATTCTAAAATATTATAAAATAAATTTTAACACAAAAAATAATATGCATAAACTTTTCATATGAAAACGATTTAAAAAAAGATATACTATTCTTATTTTTATTTTCTATCAATTAATATTAGAATTTGTTTTAATATATTATTAATATTAGTATAATATTTTTTCTATAAATTATCTATTTTCATAAAAATGAATATAAAAGTCCATTTTTAGAAGGGTTTCATTGTAAAGCATAAATCAATTTTATTAGTTATTTTTCCATAAAAATTAATTTATCAACCCATTCACATTTAAATTAATCATTATTTTTATATATACATTCATTTATATATTAAGTTTTATATATTTTTACCTTCCAATCCTATGGCTACATTTTGATAGTCATATATTTTATTGTGGCACATTTTTTGGTTCATTGTTCCCATGGTCACGAGTTATCAAAAACATTATAATCTAAAGGAAATAAGATATTTAATATTTAATAATTGGTCATTACATTTGGATCATAATATCTATATTATAATACAAAAAATGTTTCTCAATTACAGAAATGAATACCTACTTTTCCCTTCATCAATTAAATCCTATCTTAAAGTCTATGTTTATCATTACAAATATGTGATGCACAATCTGTGTCTAACGCCAATGGGTTGTAGTATGAGAAATCAATTTATCTTAAAATTAACTTTTAAATGCACATAATTCTTTAGTATAAGAACACATTTTAAACCCTATATAACAATCTTAAACAGTTTTATAGAAAATTTATTTTATAGATCTCAATATGATTATCATTATGTTTGTTGAAATATTTTAAAAAATACCTATGTTCTAGTATCACGTTTTATATATTTTCATCAATTGATTTTAATAACATTTTTCCCACTAAATTTTATAACCCCGTACTTCCTATACATTTAGTGTTTAAAAGTAAATATTTCACTATTTTTGGGTTCCTTCTCATGTATCCCATCGCTTAGCTATTTAGGTAGATAAAAATCCAATAACAAAAGTTATGATTCTTGGAGAGATAAGTAGTGTAAAGATTTATCCAAATACCATATATAGATTTAATCAAATATGTTTCTCTGTAAAAATAATAATAATTTGGTATCTTGATTAGTTTAACCAGAATCAAACACCCAAAATGGTCTCCAAATTCTATTTGGATTTCCTAATACTATCTTGCCTTACACAAGATAATATAATAGAACCAAACATTACAATCACCTAACTACTTGGATAATCATTTTCTATACCAGATCCACTTTTTATGGAATATAACACTTAGTATTTTGAGGGGGTTTCCTTTTAAATTCTATCCAATTTAATATATATTATATGAGTACTATATTCATAAATATTGTATCAGATGATATATTTCTATTATCACATTTTAATCCATTGTATATCCACAATTAAAATGAATAAGATTTGAAATCTTTATTCAATCCAAAAAATTAATGTGTTCACACCAAATTAGTGTGTAACTATTTACAAATTTAGCTACCTTGAGCCCAACAGCCCAAATCCAATTCCTGGTACTATTACATTGGAATAATATAAATGTGATAACATACTAAAGTACCAAATAGTTTAATAGTATTGGTAAATTAAATAACTATATGATCCTTACATTAAATTTGATCACATAAATAACAACATTATTATTTTTTCTTTTGAGAATAAATTTATTCCATCTATTTCATCAATGCATATTATCCATAGTAATCTTTATGAAATCTTTGGGAAAGGGAAGATATGTCAGGCTAAGATCAAATGATTATTAAGGGTTATGTATAGTGGATGAAATCATGAATCAATAATCTTACAATCCTAGAATATTTAACTATTCCCATGGTTCAAAACCCTCAGTATATCATAGAAAGCATGGGTATAGGCTATATCAATTCTTTTTTGAACCATGGGTACTTAAGCTGTCAGGATAGTGATATGAACACCATTTTTACAATCTATTTGTATAGAACACCTATACCCATGATTATTAAAGTTATGGTGTAGAAACATTCAATGAAAAGACCACTACACATGATTTTCTAAAAAACATTTCACCACTAGTAATAGATGGGAGAACCTTCAGCCTATACTCCAACGACTTTACCAATATCCTATTACATATTATGAGTTCTTATAATAATATGAATATATTTATATCAATGTAATCAGTATTATTTTTATTAATGTAAATGAATAAGGGGCCAACCTATACCCGTGGTTTGGTCATACCATGTGTATAGTTTCATAAGTAATAAAATTACAGTACGAGGAATTGATCTCATAGGTTCCAATTATAAAATGATGACTATACCACAATACTATAAAAAAATTTATTCTAACATTTGAAAATTATATTTTTATATATTTAAAAATTTATTTATATTAAATTAATTATTAATATTATTATTATGGAAAAATAATGAGCCATTATATACCCATAGTCTCGTCAAACATTGGGTATAGGTAACAAATACAAAATGTTCACCCAAATTGGTGGTATAGGTTCCATTAAAATTAACCTATTCACATATATTGGTCAAATATTTAGTATTGCTTTTCACATGGACTACCCATAAACCCCCCCTCCCCATGAAACAAATTTACAATGTTGGCAAAAAATCATGTGTATGGTGGTGACCAAACCCACAATTTTTTTGTAGAACAATGGATATAGATTTTCCTATAGTATTTCTGTGAAAACATTTCCCCCCATGAAACCTAATTCCATGGTTTATGAAAACCATGTGAATATGGGTGACCATTTCCTGTGGTGTTTAGAGAACCATTGGTATTGGGCCTTCCTATAAATTTTTTATAGCAATAGTAGTGACCTATTGACAATGTTTTGAAAAACACCTTCAGTATATGATTGTTTCCCAACTATTATAATCAATAAGGAAAGGTAAAAGGTGGAACATAAATTCCATTTTAATAGATTTACTATATGAATAGATAAGTCATAATAAGTATGGCCTGGAACAAAACAAAAAAACATGTCATTTAACAAATAATCTGATAATGAAATGTATCTATAGATAAAATCATGTCGAAAATATAATGGAAAATTAAAACACAATATAGATGAAGGAGATTAATAATTATTAGATATCATGATTTATTGTCACATGATAACTTTACCATATAGATCTATCATCAAGGTTATTTAAAATACTTCTATAAAACCATACAGAAGGAAATTTGGAACATACCTATTATAAAAATGAAGCATTTAGCTAATTGGTTTCGTCTCATAAGACTACTAATGATTTGAGTAGTTCTCGTTATCCAATCCCCACCATGTGTACTCCCAGTCCAAAGAATTCCTCATATATTGAATAACCAATTTAACTCATATAAAATGTGCCTTATCAATTATCAATATTCTAGTAAAGGATGTAGATTTATCAACATTTCTACAATTAATAATTAACTATAATTGTACACACTATTTGTAATAATGGTACATAATTTGGGATATAAAAATATCTATGATGATTAATATTTACATTTATGGTAAATTCAATGTCTATAAAAAAGTTAATTATTCAAGGTAATTTTATTAACAAAAAAAAATGGATCAAGGATGTGAATGTTAAATCATTACTTAGTAAAAGAGAGAAGAAATCATACAGAGGAATATTAACGACAATATCAATAAAATATATACCCATTAGGGTAATAAAAAAGGGAAATATTTCTTATCAAAATAGTTAAAAAATATCTTTAAGAAGAATGATTGATGTAAAGATCCTCTTGATTTTGAAAAATATTTTTTTAAATAATTTTAATTGAAAACCACAGTAATAAAATAAAATTTCAGAAATCATTTTGAAAATAATTTTCTTTGAAAATAAACTTTTAAACATATAAAAAAATCATTAAATCATTTGAGTGGTCATGATGGATTGAAATTTCATTCATTTTGTATACGTTAGAATAAATATTTTTTTCTGCTTTTTGGTAAATTCGAGAAAAAAAATATTTTGACAATGGAATAAATATTATTATGAAATTTTATTTATAAAAAATATAAATGGTTGAAAATGTATTTAATAAATAATTCTTAAAAGGTTTAAACAATTTTGAATTTATTTTATAAAACACAGTTTTGGAACAATACATATTTCCAAATGAAGAGAGATATGGAGTGCGATATTCTTAAAATCATTTTGAGTAGCAAAGAGTGAAAATGGTACTATTACATTAAATGATTCATTAATTACTATAGGATAATAAAATTAATGATTTTATTAGGAAATGATCTAGTGATTTCATTCAATTGATATTCAATAATAAAAAACTTCAATTAGAATGAGGTTGTGGAATCAATACATACAATTATCATAACATTGAAGTGAGAATTAATAAATTAATCTATTATGTGTGTTAAATATAAATCCACATTTAACTGTTGTAAATACAACATAGGATAATAAAAGTTCACTAGAAACAAAACCATATCAAGAAATAACAAATTTATTAGTATCTTAACCCAACAAGTGGAAATTGAGTTAAAAGATCCCTTACATCACATGTCATCTGGGTTGAACTTGAACTATATTTCTATATAGTAGTGAAAATATGTTATTATCTTATTAATGAACCATATATGTAACACCACGAGATTTTTTGAAGAATATTATTTTAATTTCATTGATGTCTTTTGTTGTATGTTACACCAAAGGGAGATTTCACTACATGCAACCCTGACTTCGCTTGCATTACATGCAATCACGACCTTCCATGATAGCGTGTGTTGTACGCAATACCGAGTTTCTCTAAACAACGATATGTAATATAAACTTGCCGTTATGAATATTAATACCCACTTTTTGAAATTTTATAAATTTTATCTTTCCAAATGGACTTCAGAATATCAAAATTAACCTAGGGTGAATTTTTGGTATTTTTCTCAAAACTTTCAATTTTTGATGAATAGTGAAAACACTGGGTTACTATTGAAAAAACTGACTTTTTATTTAAATAATTATTTATTTTATTTAAATTTATTTTAAGTCAAAATTGATACATAATTCCTATATAAGTTCAATTTAAGTCATTGGAGTCATTTTATAATAATTTTAGATATATAAAATTTTTATTGAACTTTTCACCGTCTTTTACCCACCTCCTAGAAGAATTTGCAAATTCACATAAAACATAATTTTACCGCTTTTGTGAGTGGTATTTAGAAAATTATAGAGACACGGTTAATATCAAGGACTAAAATGTGGTTCAATGAGATGAATTTTTTTTGGTGAATAGTTACTTTTTAATTTGTTTTACCACGGTTAAAAGTAAATAGGGAAATTAATTGTAAAAATGATATTATTATTACCCTAACACATGTCCTAATTCTATTGGATAAGTTTAATTTGACCAAAAAAATCCCTAGGAATAAAATATGACCATTTCTGACCACTTGGATTAGATTGGGACATTTAATATTAATTTATTTAAAGAGGGTTAAAATAGTTAAAATCTATGTTTAATAACTAAATCATTTTTAATATAGGGTTATACTTAAGATAAATTCGACTATAAATATTCATTATAAAGCTAAAACGCTTTGAAACATAATGGTTCTTTATTTATAATTTTTAAACATTAAATATTGTAATTTATTCATGACACAATGATGATGGAGTAATTATCTTATTAATGAAATATTGACATAATCGATGTTATAAATAACCACATAAATGTAATTTGAGACTTTTTATGAATTCCACTAATTTACTAGGTTAATATGACATGTTAGTATTGATATAGGTATCTTTTTTGGAAATAATCATTCTATTATGAATATCAAAAATATCAATTACCAAATAGTGTCAAAATTGACATAAATTAGTTTTTAAAACAAATATTATATTATAAATTGTTATTTTATTCCTAAACATCTAAGGTTCGGTCCAATGACTTATATATGGTTGTATATATTAATAATAAACAACTTGGGGTTCGTTTGTCTTGTGATATTAAGTTTGTTAACCTTATAGTGTAAGAAAACAAGAAGACACGGTAAAGAAACATTATTTAACATAAAGTTAAATCTAAATGATATGGTTAAAATAGAAACCTAAACTTTTCTAATTTCTATTGGATGAGATTATTTCAACCCATCCCCGCCTTGGATTTTAAATATCTCAATTTGGATCTATTAAAATCATAATATGACTTTATAATAAAATAATATTTTTAGTTATTCCAAAGGTGCCTCTCTCCTCCCTTATAAAAGGTCGCCTCCTCCCTCTCTTCCTCAAATCATTTTGAGCCTTGATGCTCGCCCAAACTCTGCCCATTTCACTTCCCCACTTCCCTAGAAACATCCTAGAGGTCATGGTCTTCTTCAAAGACCAATTTTTGTTCCCTAAGAGGAGGTCTCAAAGAGGCACTTCAAAGGAGAGGTAATGTCCGTTACCGATTCTTTCAACATTTTTTCTTCTTCCACTTCTTCTTCTTTAGTTGTTTAATTATGAGGTAATAACATAAGTATCACTCATATACTGATATGTTATTATATGTATGAAACAAATATTTCAGCATCTATCCATCCTACGAAAAACGAAATCACCGCGCGTGCGTACGTACGGAATAACGTCTCCACGTCGTGGTGTAATCTATTTTCCACCACCACCTTACTTGGATGAGTATAATGGTGAAAGTAATGAATATATATGATTATTGTAAATTGATATTGATTCTGTAATATTATACATAAACTTTAATACAATTCCACGATCATGGGAATGATATCATCGCTTGTGCGTATGTACGGACTACCGTCTCCACGAACGCGATGAGATTCATTTTACATGATTAAGCATTCCAGAATGATTATATAGTATATATAATGAATAATAATGAAATATATGACATAATAATGCTACTGGATTTATGTGTATATATATGTATTTCATCTATTTAATTTCATTCAATTAAATAAGGAAATGAAAACATTGTTCATGCGTACGTACGACCTACCATCTCCATGAACGGTGTATTTCTTTCCATTTATCAATCCATTATATATATGTATATTCTGAATATATATTATATATAAATCATGTTTTAAATTATGGATGTAAGTAATCATGATCTATGTAATCATATTAATAATTACAAGTTAAAACACGAATGACAAATGAAACAATTTTACCCAAAATGCTGCTTTAACATGGAACTTACAAAAGAATGGGTAATATAAAGTCATAAGTGAACCATATATGATATAATAAAAATGAATATGATTATTTAATAAGTCAATGATATTATTTAAATCGTTATACATGAGTTTTGGAATGGTACGAAGCATATCAGACCTAAGGTACGTGATAAATTTTCAATCTCATTTTTTTTAGATTTCTTATACGTAAGTATTTATTGGGGTTACGTTTATCATCCATGACCATGTTTTCTAAAAAATGTTTTCATAAAATGTTTTCTATTCATCCATGAAATTTTAAAGTCATTTTTATTCTTTATTGAATTTTTACCACATTTTATGGATGGAATCATTCCTTTGGTTACCATATAAGGTATTTTTTGACTTTTCTGACAAAAGTACGCGGAGAATGTTGTTTTTAACTTATACAGCGTGCACAGATTTTTATGGTTTCATAAACCCTATTTTTATGAAGATTCCTCTAAAAGATTACATGATTATTTTCATCAAAACCCTTTTATTTTAAAATTGCATGGAATTTTGTGAAAATAAAATGATTTTGAAGAAAAAAGGATATTTTCCTCAACAATTCATTTCAAGTATTTTATCAAAACCATTTTCCATCTAAGATGACATTATTTCATATGTGAATGTTTCAAGTATAATGTCTCTATGATTTACATGGCTTCACTTCTCTTCTAATGAAATGATATCCATTTATTTTATATGGATTATGTTATGATGGGATGATGTTTATGAAACCCATTTTATTCTTTGGGTTATGATGAATGATTTTTTTTATATTGTGGAACATGAAAGAATGAATTAAATAGGAGATGGATGGGACCTATATCTACATCCAATTCATTGGGTAAAGATTTATATTTCATGAGACAGACATGGATGGAATGGTAAGTTAATTCAGTTCAGTGTTACAGGACTGAAACGAGGAGTGAACTCGATTCCGAAAGGGACTTTGTCCACTAAGACGGTCTTGGAAGCAATGCCTTTGCTACTATGGAAATCATGATATGTGCTGAATGGTTTCCACAATTACATGTTTTATTCCAATTCTATTTTATCATGATTTATGTTCCATTATGATCTATGCCTTATGTACTTCTATGTTTTCTGTCGTTGCTCAATATTTTGATGTTTAAACATTACGTTCATGTTTTTAAGTGCAAATGTATGTGGTATGTTTTATTTTATCCATGCTTACCCTTACTGAGCATTTGATCTCACCCTTGTTATGTTTTATTTTCCCTAGGATTAAAAGAAAGGTTTTAGGTAAGGAAACAAAAAGTGGAAGATCTTTATGGGAGATGTTGAAGATCTTTCACCACGATTAGAAGATTATGTTCCATGTTTTCAAAGACACTGAACAATTACTGTCCTTGTGTGTCTATTTTTGTTATGTATTAATTATTCCACAAAAGTAATGTAATATCTATTTATGTCAAGCCTCATGTCTCTACAGTTGGTATTAGAGGAAAGGTTTAGTCAACCTTTGGATACTAGGATGCAAAAAAGTTAGTGATATCCCTAGAGATATTTCTAAGGTATGTCTAGGGATGTCCCTATGGTTAAGTATATATATAGGTTATAGTCCTAGAATTGCACTAAAGATCATAGAATTAAACCTATGATGTTAGATATTGAAGGTACTCCCCCTTTATTATGTTGTTTTCCTAGAATGATTTTTTCCTCTCGCACTAATTTTTTTGGGTTTTAGAAAATGTCTGGAAACAGAAAGATTCACGATAATGGAGTATATGATGGAAAATGGAATGATATTATTCATGAGTAACCAAATGAAATTGGATCTGGAGGTCCACATATTGTTATTATGCCTAATCATCAATCTCATAATATGATCAATAATCTCGACTTTGGTAAGTATCCAGACTCAGCTAATAAGAGAAAGATGGAGGTTCATGATTATCATTGAGGAATGAAAGTCCAATTCCCCTCATGTTAATCATGCGGGAAGAGGCATCAGGGAGAATGTTTTAAAGGCACTAGAAGATGCTTTGGGTGTGCAAAAAGAAGGACACAAAGCCAGTAAGTGCAAAAGAAAAGGTTCAGTTAACACCATGGATGAGGATAATGGTATTGCTACAACATCAACAACGGTTAAATATTTTAAATGTGGAATGTACGGGCATTATGAAAACCAATGCCCCAAGGAAAAGTCTGATGAAGAGAATCAGTATGGTCGTATGGGTAGTATTTATGATAATGATGATGAAGAGACTACAAATGATATGTGAGATGAAAGAATTGTTGAAGCTCGGTCAATGGTTTAAGAAGGTAGTGGGATGATTACATGTTTATCAAGTGTAATGTTGTAAAATTAATCTCATGGTACTATTTAATGAAGATACATCTAAGATTGTTACACTGTTGTCATTACTTATGTTTTGAAAGTATATGATGGGTGGTACAAGTGACCGTGAAAGGTTATTCAGATATTTTTGGAAAGTATATGATATGCGCATAATGAAGGTATAATGAGAAAATTAAATGTTTGATAGTATTCATGAGATCATGACTGATATAATGAAATAGTTATAAGATGGTTTGAGTATATAGAATTTTGGGGTTTTGGTATGTGGAAAGACATAACTTTTGACAACACTCATGTTTTCCCTAAGATTCAATGGTTATTCATTTTTCAAGTGAATACATTATTAAGGCCTTTGAATGATTGGAATGTGACCAACAAGACATATCTTATGATATATAGGGATCAACGATGGTATTAACAAGCTTGTAATATGAAATCTCTGGAAATCATATTCACTATAATATGAGAAGGGACTACAATATTATGGATAATCCTAAAGATTGAAATGGAATATGTTGAAAAAAAGTTAGTTTAAGTCTAGAACTTTTTTCGATATTATCGATGGAATGTCATAATGATGTAATTTTAGAAAAAGGACAACCTGCAAGATGGGAGACAACTCGTCACGTCGGACAAGGCTATGGGAATCGAACCCACAACCGAAGTGAGACTGGCCTTTATCACATGCCACTAGCCTACAGGATGTCCCTAGTTAGTAGAAACTAGTTTTATTTTATTAAGCGGTATGATATATGAAGTATAAGTTAATTTTTGAAATCTTATACGATTAACCTCGCCATAGATGGACTTATGTATATTTGATAACTTTTACTAACCTTTTTTTTTGAAACACATGGAATGACCCATCATTCTATCACATGATCTGTTAACACTTCATGAATAACAAATTCAACTTCATTTCTTTAGGAGATGAAGTGGAAATTGTTCAAAGTATGAACAACAATGACATTGTACCAAAATCAAGCAAGTATTTCTTATAATTAAAAATTTTCAACTTTAGGGAAATGATATTGAAAACCATAAATGTTGTCCTAGTGCTCTTACATCTGATTAATCAGATGGTACATTAGATCATCACAAATCAATGGCTTTGTGATTTTTGGCTTTTTCATAGCCATGTTCTCTACCACTCTCCATCAGAACTTGATGGTTAGATTTTTCTTCCATATCTATATTTTCACTTATGTTCTCCTATATTGAAACCTAGTGATGTGTTACTTTGGGTAATCGTTACATTTCATACTTTAGTTTTTAAAATTATGTTTTTGTATTCTTTCTTACGATGTGGGTTTCTATGAATAGTAAACAATTTATAACCCCAACGAATTTCGAGGGCGAAATTCCTTTTAAGGGGGGTAGAATGTAACACCCCGAGATTTTATGAAGAATATTCTTTTAATTATGTTGATGTATTGTGTTGTACGTTACAACAAAGGGAGATTTCACTACACGAAACCCTGACTTGGCTTTCATTACATGCAATCACGACTTTCCATGATAACGTGTATTGTACGCAATACCGAGTTTCGCTAAACAACGATATGTTATATAAACTAGCCGTTATGAATAGTAATACCCATTTTTTGAAATTTTATAAATTTTATCTTTCAAAATGGACTTCATAATATCAAAATTATACTAGGGTGAATTTTTTGTATTTTTCTGAAAACATTCAATTTTTGATGAATAGTTAAAACACTGGGTTACTATTCAAAAAACTGACTTTTTATTTAAATAATTATTTTTTTATTTAAAATTATTTTAGGTCAAAATTGGTACATAATACCTATATAAGTTCAATTTATGTCATTGGATTCATTTTATAATAATTTTAGATATATAAAAATTTTATTGAACTTTTCACCGTCGTTTACCCACCTCCTAGGAAAATTTTCAAATTCACATCAAACTTAATTTCACTGTTTCTGTGGGTGGAATTTCGAAAATCCGAGAGACACAGTTAATATCAAGGACTAAAATTTGGTTCAATAAGATGAAAATAATATTTGGTGAATAATAACTTTTTACTTTTTTTTACAACGGTTAAAAGTAAATATGGTAATTAAGGGTAAAAATGATATCATTATTACACTAACAAATTTTCTAATTCTATTGGATAAGTTTAATTCTACCAAAGACAACCTTAGGAATAAAATATGACCATTTAGGCCCACTTGGATTAGATTAGGATATTTAATATTAATTTATTTAAAGAAGGCTTAAAATAGTTAAAATCAAATTTTAATAACTAAATAATTTTTAATATAGGGTTATACATAAGATAAATTCTAATATAAATATTCATTAGAAATATAAAAATATTTACTACATAATGGTGTTTTATTTATAATTTTTAAACATTATATAATTTAATTTATTTATGACACAATGATGATGTCGTAATTATCTTATTAATGAAATATTGACCTAATTGATGTTATAAATACCCAAATAAATGTAATTTGAGACTTTTTAGTAATTCCACTAATTTTATAGGTTAATATGAAGTGTTAGTATTGATTTAGTGAGCTTTTTTCCAACTAATAATTCTGTTAGGATTATCACAAAAATCAATTACCAAATAGTGTCAAAATTGAGATAAAATAATTTTGGAAGCAAATATCATATTATTAATTGTTATTTAATTCCTAAAAATCTATGGTTCGGCCAAATTACTTAGATAAGGTTATATATATTAATAATAAACAACTTGGGTTTCGTGTGTCTTGTTATAGTATGTTTATTAACTTTATAGTGTAAGAAAACAAGAAGACAAGGTAAAGAAACATTATTTAACATAAAGTTAAATCTAAATGATAAGGTTAAAATAGAAACCTAAACATGTCTAATTTATATTGGATGAGAGGATTTCGACCCATTCCCACCTTATCCTAGAAATAACTCAATTTTGAGCTATTAAAAACCGCATATGACCTTATAATAAAAAAATATTTTTAGTTATTCCAAAGGTGCCCCTCTCCTCCCTTATAAAATGGCACCTCCTCCCTCTCTTCCTCACACCATTTTGAGCCTTGAAGCTCGGAAATACTCTACCCATTTCACTTCCCCACTTCCCCAGAAACATCCTAGAGGTCCTGGTCTTCTTCAATGGCCAATTTGAGTGCCCTAAGAGGAGGTCTCAAAGAGGCGCTTCAAAGAAGAGGTAATGTCTGTTACCGATTCTTTCAACTTTATTTCTTATTCCACTTATTCTTATTTAGTTATTTCATTATGAAGTAATAAAATCAGTATCACTCAAATACTGATATGTTATTAAAAGTATGAAACAACCATATTTCACCATATATCCATCCTACGGAAAATGAAATCACTGCGCGTGGGTACGTGCAAAATAGAGTCTCCACGCCGTGGTGTAATCTATTTTCCACCACCACCTTACTTGGATGGGTATAATGGTGAAAGTAATGAATATATATGATTATTGTAAAGTTATTTTGAATATGTAATTTTATACATACACTTTAATACAATTCCACAATCATTTGAATGATATCATCACTCGTTCGTACATACAGACTACCGTCTCCACGAACGCGATGAGATTAATTTTCCATGATTAACCATTCAAGAATGATTATAAAGTATATATAATGAATAATAATGAAATATATGACAAAATAATGCTGCTGTATTTATGTATATAAATATATGAATGTCATCTGTTTAATTTCATTCTATTCAATAAGGAAACGAAAATAGCGTTCATGCGTACGTACGGCCTACCGTCTCCATGAACGGTGTATTTCTTTCCATTTATTGATCTATTATATATATGTATAACTTGAATATATATTATATATAAAAAATGTATTACATTCTGGATGTAAGTAATCATGATCTATGTAATCATATGAATAATAGCATGTTAGAACACGAACGACAAATGAAACGATTTTACCCAAAACGCTGCTTTAACATGGAACTTACAAAAGAACAGGTAATATAAAGTCATAAGTGAACCATATATGATATCATAACAATGAATATGATTCTGTAATATGTCAATGATATTATTTAAATATTTATAAAGGAGGTTCGGAAACGTACGAAGCATATCAGACCTATGGTAAGGGATAAATTTTCAATCTCATTTTTATCTGAGATTACTTATATATAAGTATTTACTGGGGTTACGTTTATCATCCATGACCATGTTTTCAAAAAAATAATAATAAAATGTTTACTATTCATACATGAATTTTTAAAGTCATTTTTATTCTTTATTGACTATTTACCACTTTGTGTTGATGGAATCATTCCTTCGGTTACCATATAATGTATTTTTTGACTTTTCTGACAAAAGTACACGGAGAATGTTATTTTTAACTTATATGGCATGAACTGATTTTTATGGTATCATAAAGCCTAATTTTCATGAAGCTTCCTCTACAAGATTGCATGATTATTTTCAAAAAAACCCTTTTCTTTTAAAATTGCATGGAAGTTTGTGAAAATAAAATGATTTTGAAGAAAAAAGGATATTTTCCCCAAGATTTCATTTCAAGTGTTTTATCAAAACCATTTTCCATCTAAGATGACATTATTTCATATGTGTATGTTTCAATTATAGTGTCTCTATGATTTACATGGTTTCACTTCTCTTATGATGAAATTATATCCATTTATTTTATATGGATTATGTTATGATGGAATGATGTTTATGAAACCCATTTTATTCTTTGGGTTATGATGAATGATTTATGTTTATATTGTGGCACATGAAAGAATGGTTTCAATATGAGATGGGTGGGACCTATATCTCCGTCCAATGCATTGGGTAACGATTTATATCTCATTAGATAGACATGGTTGGAATGTTAAGTTAATCTGGTTCAGTGTTACAGGACTGAAACGAGGAGTGAACTCGATTCAGAAAGAGACTTTGTCCACTATGATGATCTTGGAAGCAATGACTTGGCTACTATGGAAATCATGACATGTGCTGAATGGTTTCCACAATTACATGTTTTATTCCCATTCTATGTTATCATGATTTATGTTCCATTATGATCTATGCCTTATGTACTTCCATGTTTTATGTCGTTACTCAAGATTTTGATGTTTAAACATTATGTTCATGTTTTTAAGTTCAAATGTATATGGTATGTTTTATATTATCCATGATTACCCTTACTGATCATTTGAGATCACCCTTCTTATGTTTTATTTTTCCCCGGATTAAAAGAAAGGTTTTAGGTAAGGAAACAAAAAGTGGAAGAACATTATGGGAGATGTTGAAAATCTTTCACCGTGATTAGAAGATTACGTTATAAGTTTCCAAAGACACTAAAATATTATGGTCCTTATGTGTCTGTTTTTATTATGTATTAAGTATTTCGAAAAAGTAATGTTATATCTATGTATGTCAAGCTTCGGGTCTCTACAATATACATATTTATAATATAAAATATTGTTCTTTTATAATATCTTACCACCCATTTTTTAAATGATCTTTATTTATATTCATTGTTTTGAGTGTCAGTTTCCTTATTTTCTCATGTTCATTTCTTCATGATTGACCAGGTTCTTCCACATTATATATACTTATATCATCACCAAAATAATAATAATTACATATTTATCATATTTTAACATCAATTTTACATTTAAAACCAATCTTGATTGAGGGTTATAAAAAATGATGTATGATACGATCCAGGAGACGGTTGGATTACTATTACAAAATAGGACTTTAACAGAACTAGAAATAGACTTTATCAGTGTTAGTAGAGAAATGACTACCTAAGAAAGATTAAAACCCCTAGTCCTTTATTAGATCTAATAAAGAGTTGATAAATGGACTTTTATCATCACTTATAGATGCATTGATAAACTGTACCATATGAGATCATTGAAAAGAACAAAAAACTGTTTCCTTTATCAGAAAATTTTTGGATTGCTGAAAAATGTGTAACTTATCAGTACTTTTTAAAGTAATGAGAAAGGGCCATACTGTAGTGTTCTTCTATAGAACATTGTAACACCAGTGTAATGTGCTATAACAACACACCACAAAACCATAACAACACCTAATATCAATATAAAAGACTAAATATTGAATTTAAATAAAATAAAATTTACAAAAAAATACATGAACAAGATACTACATTATAGATATTTCATATATTGGATTACACAATTTCATAAATACAAATTATTATATAAATTGAAAAACATAATTTTTTGGTCTTTTAATCATTACCAGATGCATGATATTTTCAAACAAACCACACCTAATCAATAAAAATAACAAACTGGTATAAGAAAAAATTTGTTTTTTTAATAATAATAATACACAAAAATAAATTAACAAAAACCATAAATATCAATAAAATTGATGTTAATTTTACTAAAACTGATTTTAATTTTAAAAAAAAACATACACATAGAGTCATAACATCACACTATGAATCTCATTGAGCTGAAGATGATTCAAAATTACCCTAAATGACTTTTGTATCATATTATTACAGTATAATAACAATCTGAATGTGTTTGATCAATTTTGAGTATGTTAATTGTCTCTTTTACTACGATGTCATTTTAAAATGGAGACACAAACTTTTGGATTATTTCAATAAAATCACTTCTTTGTTTGATATGAAACCAATTAAAAAAGGACAAAAATTACTTATGAATATTTTTTGTAAAATTATCCAGAAATCATAGTGCATTTGATCAATTTTCATTGATTGAAATTTTTTGAACTGAAATATCAATTTTAAATAGATAACAGACACCTTATGTCATACTGGGAACAACACGTATCGAAGGGATTTTTAGCTGATTCATACACATAAAAAATTAATTATTGATCATCTTCATAAATTATAAAAACATTATGAATGTGTTTTCTCTGTTTTGAGTAGGTTAGTCATCCATTTTAATAAATTAGATGTCAATTTTAAATAAAAATATAATCTTTGAGTCATAGCAGTAAAATCATTGGTTGGATTGAGATGTGGCTGATTATTAACTGTTTTAAATGACTTATGGATCATTTTAATAAAGTATCCAAATAATCTAAATGAATTTTCTTCCTTTTGAGTATGAAAGTAATATTTTTTACAAAAATGTTATTTTAAACTAGAATAACACACATTCACTCTTTAAGATCACATCATGTATCTGTCTGATGTTAGAATACTTCCTACACATAAAAAATAAAAAATAATTAATTTTTCTAATTTATCAATAAATATACAGTGTGTTTGATTAGCTTTCAGAGAGTGGTACTTTTTGAACTAAAATATCGATTTTAAATTGATAACATAAACTCTGAGTCATACCAGGCACATCATGTGTGATATTGATATTTTTATAAACCTTACACATCAAAAATGGCTTATAAATTTGTTTTCTAACGTATTAAAACAATTATAATGTGTTTTAATAGTTTTGAGTAGGTTTTTTTCTTTATTTTATAAAAAAGGATGACAATTTTAATAAAATGACACTATTTGAGTCTTGTCGGTCACACTGTGGGTCGTATTGTGGTATGAATTATTCCATCATGTCTCAACTGACCAATATATTGTTTTTATAAATTATTAGAACAATATGAATGTTTTTTCTCAGTATTGAGTGTACCATTTGTATTTTTTACTAAAATGTCATTTTAAATAGGAAACATGCACTTTTGAATCATTCTAATCAAATCATTTATCAGTTTAATGGGATACAAATTCCTACTCATCACAAATGAATTATTCATCATTTTCATAAAATATCAAGAAAATACCACTGTATTTTATTGGTTTTCATTGAGTAAAAACTTTTGAAATAAAATGATGATTTTAAACTAAAATTCTGATTTTAAACTGACAATGGAAACATTGATTCATATTGGGTACATCATATATCATATTGATGTGCATCTAATTTCTATATGATACAAATGACTTATGGATTGTTGTCCTAATTTATCAAAACAATATGAATATGTTTTCTTTTTTTTTTGAGTATATAAGTTATATATTTTACTAAAATTAATGTCAATTTTAAATATAAAGAAGTAATTAGAGTCATACAGGTCACACTGTGTAGGAAATATGAAGGGAATCAAAAATTGAAACACTATATAGGTGAAACGGTTTTGAGGGGTAAGACTTATGTGGATGTTTTAGTTCTAAAAGGCATAAAAGATGGGTATACCACAAAAACATGATCAAAATAATCCAATTGTATGAGAAAACAATTATTAATTGAGTAATACTAGAAATAAATAAATTATTCATAAATATGAAAAAATTATTTAATTATATGAATTTATTTTTAATTTAAAATTTTCAAAATTACCTCTGTCATTTAGTAGAGACAATGTCACTTTTCTTCTAGTAAAGGCATCACATAATGACTAGAATCTTCTAAAATAAGTGAACCTCACATGTAAATATAAAATTAAATTAACATTTCATTTTATAATTTTTTGTAAAATAGGGAAATTATATCATAATTTTACATCCACTTCTTTCCAATGGGTTTTTATCACTATATATTTTTCTTTCGAGAGATTGGTAAATTTTCATATACCGAATAAATATTATGAATGGGTATGAAAACAATTTATTAGTATTATGTAAATTATGTAGACAATATATAAGATTATGAGGAAAAATACTATATTAAAAAACACTTTTACTTTCTCATTGACCTTTATTAATTTTTTTAATGATTTTAGGAATTTTCTTCCTCTATAGAGAATCCAAATCCCATATTTGTAGTCCCCTCTAACGCACAAGACATTGTCTACATTGGGACCATCATGAAGTGATTGCGATGTACGAATAAAAGGGTCCTTTTTGATGTTATTTTCATTTGACCCAACATTTTTTTAGTTTCTAGTAGGAAAATCGAACAATTCATGTTTGTTAGATCAGAGATATCAAATATTTTCACTACTTGTGATACCATTATGAATGGATCATATTTTTCAACATACATGCTGAAATCCACCTTCACAAAGCCAATTTCATCAACATTCCTTGCAATTATATTTGAAACCTATTTTCAATGGAGGATAGTGACATGAAATGTTCTATAATTCAACTCATATATCTATTAAATAATTCCAAAATATGACATATTTTCATACATTTTATTTTTATGCGTGGAACCAAATATGTGAATTTCATCAACCATAAGTTTAACACCACTGTTTTTAATTATATTTAGTCATCATGTTACTTTGTATAAAATGCGTTGCCACTGAATACAAAAAAATTGTATGATATAACATTTTCATTTCTTCCTATGGCTAGAAATTGAAGTCTTTTGATAAATAAATACTTATTTTTAGATGACTCCTTATAATATTTTTTTCAAAAACCATCCTATAAATTATTCATTATGTGTATTTGATATCCATCTTTAAACACTTGATGGATTCAAATCTATATGAATATTTTTGGGGGATTTAATATATGGATCAACATCTTAAATATTATGTAGAATATAAACATTCACTTTCTCCTACTCTATCAAGGTAATTGAAATAAAATCTATTATAGAAATACCTTGTCAAATAAGGTGTTCTCTTTGATAAGAGTTTGGGAGATTGATTCATCCAAAATCTAATAGGTAATTGGTATATAATTCAATAACATATTCAATAATATATCATTATACACTACAAACTTCGAGATGAATTTCATTATTGACGTATCCTTTTAAAATCATTAGATACCATTCAATGGGGTGCTTCCATCTATAACGGAATAGAGAACCAATTTGAACCTCTACAACCAAGCAAACCATAATGTGGACCATTATAGCAAAGATTGATGGTGGGTAGAACATCTCTAATTAACATAATATGACTAAAACCTCATTATTCATGATGAGTGTCTTTTTTGAGTCTATAACATCACTAGACATGTATTTGAAATAGGAGTCTAGTCTGGTTATTGTATGTCATACATTTTTTAGGATGAATATAAAAGGAAGATATTTCCATTGAATATTTATTCAAATTAGGAAATTCTTTTGATTTTAGTACTTAAAACATAAAATTTGTCATTGAAAATACATTCATGATATTTGATGAATACTCTTATGGAACATTAAAACTATTAAATAAAAGGAAAATTTGAATCTTTTTGTCTATATAGAGTGTAACCTCCTAAATGAATAATTGTCCGCCTTCTACCCTTCACTGGTGCCAAATATTCCCTTTTCCCTATTTCTATCAAGTCCAACATATCCATGATCTGATCATTAATTTTTTCAGGAACATTTATTTATTTTCCAATAAAAATATCAAATAAATTTCTTATATGCATGACATCAATAATTATTTTGACATACAAATCATTCCAGTATAGTAAGTCAAAAAAATTTGATCTCTTGAACCAACCTAATTTGGTAATGTTTTTTGAAAATTGTATACTGAAAATAGTGTTGAAATATTTTACTTTGTTTTACTATTTATCACCTATTACTAGAGATATTTTTATACATTGTTAGATATTCCCATCCAATGCTATCATCTAAGATGAATATTTATTTCATGGAGGAAAAGTATTTTGATGTCCTGAAAACATTTTCTTCAAAGAATGTTTCAACAAAACCAATTATATTTTTTACAAATGGGGAATCAAAACATTCATTTAATGCTATAGCCTGATAAATTTACATAAGAGGTGATGTCATTTATCATTCCACACAACATGGACCTCAATGTGAATTGTTCACATTATAATAATCATTCATTGTAACACATATATCCCACATCAATTTTAGATCTTCGATAAATAGATCCAAATAGACGTCAATATCATTACTGTGTCTCTTTATCCTTGATACAAGATTAGAAAACATAATGTATTTTTCATTCATTTATAACCATGGAATCAAGTTATAGTTTACCAACATGATAGGCCATGTAATGTGAGTACTACTTTGTACACCAATTGGATTTATTCCTTCTCTATATATTGCAATGCAGATGTTTCTCATTTTGTTTCCTAATTTATGATACTTGTAATCAATTTACTTTCACTTAGAATAATATACTGCATGACGTATGTTCCCATATTTAATTCTTCTACTGTCATGATATGTCAATTTTATAAGAGTTTCATGACATCCATATAGTCTTTCAAACAATGTAATGATAAGAAAGTACCATGCATATTTTGAAGGAATTGATTTATTTTTCTTGTCTTGATATGTTCCCCACTTAGCTAATTTAATGACTGATTAATGGTATCTTCAAAAAAATATTTAGTCATTTGGATAAGCATGAATTATTTTAGAGAATTTTTACAATGAATGTAACATTCATTTAGCATCAAATGTTCGGACTGGTATTTCATTTTTTCGGAAAGAATATTATTCACGAGACTATGTAGTTATGTAATGATGGTTTCATTCCATCCGCATATATCCTTCAAATTATATAAATTCAATATAGCAGAAAATGATGTCTATTTAGTAAAATAGGTATATAATGGTGTCTTTGCAAAAACATCTAACTCCACAACTGAATTTAGACAATCATGAAAGTAATTTAAAATTAGCATTTTCATTTCTTCCATGTGATCTCTTTAATCATTTACACTGGTATACATTTCCAACTGTCTATAAACTACTATATTATACCAATTAGTGTCAACATTTAGTTTTTTCTCCATGTTTAGTCAAAAAATTTATATCTCTAATATATTATTTGTCCAATCAAATAGTCTTCCAAATATTATGGACTAATTTTTCTTGAATAACAACAATGTAAACACAGACCTAGGATTTGAGAAGGGTCATATGCATGATCTCTTGAAAAATTGATGAAATATTTATCTCTATATTTATACTCTATTTTGAAATGATTTTCATACATGAATTTTTGATTCATATCCATCCTAGTGGAATTATAAATGATTAATTTTATATAATATATAATTGAATGAATGTATGAAATTAAGTATTAAAGGGTAAATTTATATACAATTATATTAAGGGAAAGTCGACATTTGATTATTTCAAGGAATTTCAGTATGTTGAAGAAAATCAATAATTGAATTTTAGGAAATAATTACTCTACTATGGTAGATGTTATCCTATGAACTCATTAAAAGGTTAATGTTATATAAAACTCATCCTCCTAAACTCATTTCCCGAACAATTATCGTTGTATTTTTTTAGACTTTCTTCATCACTTGTGATCATTCAGATATGTTTCTTGAAATACTCTATATAGTAGTAATGAATGGGATGCATAATGCTCAGAGTAGTACAAGAAATATATAATATATGATGGATGAGTTTCACTCAAAAAAATTTAATAATGACTATTCCTGTAATGATGCTGATGAGGATGGCAATTTTCTATTAAAGAGATAAGAGGTGAGTCTCTAGATAATAATTTGTAATAATAACTATAGTTTGATATTAATGACGATATTATTAAACATCATAAGAATATGAAAATAGAATATAAGAAATTCAGGAGTAATAAGAAACCCCAATATTATAAAAATATTTTATAAACTCTCGTTCAATTAATTAGAGGATATAAAAATGTATTTATAAAACATTCTAAAAAATAATGAGTTATTTCACATACATGGATAATATTTTGATATTCATAGTTGTTGAACATATAAATGTAGTCCTAAAATGATTAATACCTAAGAATAATCTCTAATATATTGAATTTTATTAATTTAATTCTCTTTGGAACAAGTGATAAAGAAACCTAAGGAATAATTACATTTAAAATAAATGGTATATAAAATATTTGAAAACATATCAAGAGTCATGGGATGTCATATCCCCACAATAACCCATACCAAGGATTATAGGGAGGTATTCACATTATATCTACCCATATGAAGGAATCTAGGTAGGACTTCTAATAAACATTGACCAATCCTTGATATTCTAGGGAGGTGCATAATGAAGTTTGCATAATGTAATAATTCACATCAAAAAGATATATGACAAACACATGAGAAAAACATAGTAACCCTTGCAATGTTATCCCATAAACAACTAAACATACATTTATATATAACATGGACTATATAATATACATAATTAAAAAATGAATTCACATTTAAACATATTTTTATTGAAAGGAAATATTAACCCTTCCTAATTCTGAAATCAAGAACCATTATTTGAGAATAAATAATTATAAAATCACCATTATCTTATATGTTTTAAATATGCATATAAACAGATAGAAAGATATATATTTACAAATATGTATATCTATATATCTATATATATATAACATGGAATTTATAATTCATATAATTACAAAAGGAATTCACATTTAAATATTTTTTATTGAAAATAAATATAATCCATTATTAATTTTGAATCCATGAACTATAATTTGTGAATAAATAATTATAATATCACCACTAACATATAAGTTCTGGAAATGAATATTAATAAAAATAAATATATATTTACAAATATAAATATCTATATATCTGAAAATTCATACAAAATCTTTTAGATGAATTACTTAAAATAAGCTTCTGTTATTGCTTTGCATTATCACCAAACTGAGCATTCATATTATAAATAAATTTTCTCATTCACTTAATGTTTTAATTTTCAAAACCTCCCACTTGTAGAAAAATACCCTATACCAATGGTTTTAGACTGTTGGTATAGGCCTCCAAACCATTGGTATATCATATATCAACAATTTTTAGAACCATGGCCAAGTAAGTCATGGGGATAGTTCTATACCAATGATTTTACCAAAACCGTTTGTATATGTAATTTGAAAAATATATAACAATGGTTCCATATAACCTTTTGTATATATATTTCAAAAAAGAATTATTCAGTGGGTTTTGATTCTAGAACCTTCAGTTTATGATTTTACGACCTAACCAATAATCTAATTTTAGTCTTGTGAACATAATTTCATATATATATATATATGTATTATCATAAATATTTTAAATTTTGATTTATTTAATGTTCTAAGTAAGAAGAATCCATAAAAAAATACATGTAACTATACCAACAATTCTCAAAACTGTTTTTATAGACCTGTACTAATGGTTTTGAGAACCGTTGGTATAGATTCTTTGATTTTGGGACCTATACCAATGGTTTTGGTCAAACCGTTGGTATAGGGGGACCTATACAAATGGTTTTTAGAAACCGTTCTTATAGTGTCTCTATGATGGACCTATACCAACCATTTTTTCCAAACCGTTGGTATAGGTCCATATAAGTGACCTATACCAACAGTTTTCCCCAAACCATCGGTATAATTCCACCTATACCAACGGTTTGTCCATAACCATTGGTATATGTCCAAATCAGTGACCTATACCAACGTTTTTGGCCAAACCGTTGGTATCAGTTAGTATAGTTGAACTATACCAACGGTTTTCCCAAAACCATTGGTATAGATATTATTTCCAGAAGTGTACACTTTTTATATAGTGAAATAAATATTTACTTAATTGGTTTATCTTCATACCATAGGTGATTCTCTATGATTTCAAAATAGTGAATGGGTTATGATTGTGAAGAATCATGGGGAATTGATATTGACAAAAAAGAGAATTTATTCAAAATAAAAATTTAAAAAGACCAAAATAGGATATTTAAATCAGTAGTTAAGAAAACAACCGATTATAAATAAAAGAAAAATTGTATATAATAATCAGAGAAAAAATAACTGATGTCCTCATCGAATAAGAAATAAAAAACAAAATGAAAAATACAAAAATAAAATCAGATCCTACAATGGAGAACATAGACCATCATTGATAGGTTGAAGAATATATGAGTGCCTCAGATCCAAATCATGATATTTTCTTCAAAAACCCTAAATGTAAGAGAACAATGAATGTTAGATGATGTTCGAGCAACTGGAGGCAGTGGGTTTTGGTGATTCAACCTTCGATTAACTAAGAGGTGCCCCAATAGTGTATGGAATATGTGGAAAGCTTTTTATATCACAATGGCTTCACAACTGGTTTGGTTTTTTTAAATAGATCGAGAAATATTTATCATTTATTTAAAAAAAGAAATGATAAATAATGTATTTGTCAGCTCATATGTATTAATAATTGATAAAATTTTTATTTATCAGCAATCTTTTATTACTGATAATGGTAGGTATTTATCACTACATGAAAACACTGATAAAATACAACTTTAATAGTGATAAATTTTTAGCACTAACAAATTCTGATTTTATGACCACTTTTTTAGTAGTGATAAAGATTTATTTTATCATCCCTTATTACTTAACCACTAATAAAAAAATTATAATTATAATTATAGATAATATATAGATGTGATAAATATATATAAATATAAATATTGTAAATATATTCCATATTTAAATATATTTATTATAATTTTATGACTATTTAAATATATAA
Source organism: Viscum album (assembly GCA_963277665.1). Classification (NCBI taxonomy): domain Eukaryota; kingdom Viridiplantae; phylum Streptophyta; class Magnoliopsida; order Santalales; family Viscaceae; genus Viscum; species Viscum album. The sequence goes on along the minus strand of OY728148.1, from coordinate 263,601,679 downwards.
TTATAAAAATATTTTGTCCAAAAATGATTAAATCATTACTTATATTTATAAAATTATATTTATATATTTGTATTCCATAAATATTTATTGACAAACATATATTAAATATATACATTATTTATGTAAAATTATTATAAATTTAATAATCATTTAATGATATTGAATTATATGAACATATATAATTATTTATGTATAATTATATAAATACTTTTAAAAAGTATTTATTTATTTCAATTTATAAATATATAATATTATAAATATAGTATGTACATTTAAAAATATATTTATATATATATATATATTTATTTATAAATAGGTTTTAAAAATACTTTTTTTACATTATTAATGAATATCTAATTTTAAGTGCATTCATGTTCAAAATGAGTGAAATTGAATAAATTAATAATGAGTACACTTTAACAATATTAAAAAAATGGATAAGTTTTGTGTGTGTGCATTGTACATAAAAATACATTAATTACGTATATGTGACTTAAATATAACATACACATTTCAACAATGTTATAATTGAAAAATCAAAATACACTCAATTATACGTCCATTACTCTATGTAGTTAGTTAGTATTTAAAATTCATATTAATTTTTAATTTTATACCATTATTCACAAAATATATGACTATTTCATGTAAAGTGATTAAGTATTTTTTAATATATTAATAATATTTATATACATTGATATATATCTATATATTTAAAACATATTATTTGATAACATTTTCAATAATCATCTAAATAATAAAATTATTAAAAAAAAATTAATTCACACATTTTTAATTATAATTAGTTTATTTTTTATTTTACAAACACCTACATATTTAATAAATAGTATTTAATAGAATTTATAATTTATACATAATATAATCAATCTATTTCTTATAAATAATTGTTTAATTAATAAAATTTATAATATATTTTTATATAAATTCATATTTTATATCTTATTCATTTAATTATTTCATTTAATTTATTCATACCATTATTAGTGCTAAAACTGTTCTGATAAAGGACTCCTTTTTAGCGCTAAAAATGAATTGATAACAAAGGGTACAAATAAAGTGCTGATAAAGGGTACGCTATATCAGCGCTAAAATAAAATCACCAATAACAGGTCAACATTATCAGCACATTATTTAGAATAGATAAATCTATCATTTATCAATGCATTTTTCTAGTGCAGATAAATACCAACACTATTAAATTCCTTTTTTGTAGTAGAGGTTATGCATTTTCAAAAGCTTATTTTTTATTTTTCACTAATCATTATAGAAATGAGGTAAGTAATATTTTCCTATTAAATAATTATAAAAATATAAATAATAATCTATTATATACTTATATATACACAACCATAATTTGGTGTGTTAATTAAAATAGAGTCGCATCACTTTTTCACTGTGGTAGTACTCACGTACATGAATGACGTTATCGTCTTTTATTGAGTGAAAATTAATAAAATAATATGATATAATACCTTTTAAAAAAGATAAATATACAATTTATATCATAATTATTCAATTTTTATCACATATAATTATTGAATTTCACATTACATGTAATGCGTTAGTGAAAGACAACTCAGAATGCATTGTGAGGTGGAAGTGTTACATAGACACAAGAGACATTATCATGTTTCATATAGAATGGAATATAATATGTATACATAAATATGACACAATGACTCCAAAGGTATATTAATGTTTTAAATTTACTATATATACTTTATGTCCATAATCATATCCAACCTTGAGTTATGGATATGGAAAAATGAATTATATTAGTTCATGAAATAGTATTCCTCTGTATACATGAATAAATCTTTTTTAAACAATTTCATTTAAGTAGAGATGGATTTATGTCATTAATTTTTTATTAAAACATATCAGTATATGGAATATAAATAGTTTACTATATAAACATGGTTTAAAAATATTTAAGGAGGTTGAAAAATTAGTAAAAGAAAGAATCACATTAATAAAAAATACCTCTTATTTCAGTATCCCCCTTAGCTATAAAATAAATAATTCTTAAGTTGTCTTTATACCCATTATAAGGATTATAAGATTAATGGGTAGATTTTTTGGACTTTTTGTTACGGTATTTTCTGAAAAAAAATTGTTTTTGATGATGTGAAAAGAGGAGGATGGTTTGTGGAATTTTATATGTCGAGTGAGTGGCACACATGAGATTTTCAAAAGGAGTGAATTACACCCATGTTATTATTTAAAAGAAACTAGTAATTGTGAATTATAGAGAAATGTTTTGAAGATGTACATATATTCCCCTAAAATTTGTTTTTACATGTTTCTAGTTCCTTTGTCCAATATGTTTAGTGTTTAATCCCTCAGTAAAATCATATTTATCTTACTCACTAAAATTAAATTTAACTATTATCATAAATCAAATTATTAATAAAAGAATTTTTATTTATTAGAAATTACAAACAATTATGATTAAAAAAATGGATTTGATTTTTCCCAATAAAATTAACAGATTTTTGAAAATTGAATTTAAAATTAATCCCATAGACCTGATGAGAATGCATGTGTTTAATATGAGAATGTTCAAAAGTTTAAATGTTATTATATTTATATTCAATGTGAAAATTATTCTGATGTTATAAATTTAAAATTTAGATGTATAACAGAAATATTTTCACTTTATAACCAATTAAAAATATAACCTAACATTATAAATTATTTATATTATAATTCACTTTTTTAATTAAACTCTTTAGTATTCCACTATTCATCAAAAAATGAAACTTTTTAGAAATAACCTAAAAAATTACCCCAACCTAATTTTGATAATATGATGTAAAAATGAATTTTACTGTTTAAAATTAATTTTATAAAAGTTAGAAAATTAAATTTCACACTGTGTGTGAAAATTTTTACAATGTCGTGTTTTAGAAAAATATTATTATTTAGAAAAAATGTCTTCTCTATTTTAATGATGATTATTTTAATTATAATAAATAGATAGATAACAAACATGTGTGAATTATATATTTTCATAATATAAATAATTATATTCCTACACACTATTTTAATGGAATGTTGATAATTTTCATATTAAATAACAACCTTAATAATATATTGTTGTTCGGTAAAACACAACCATATGTGTAATGCCAGATTAAATCAATTATGCATGTAATGTATGAGAAACTCAGTGTTCCATGTAATTAATATTTTTAAGGTTGTTGAATCGATGTAAAAAATAAATATATCTTAATAACTCATGATGTTATATTCCCTTATATTTTTGGTGTTTAATATCATAAAAGATATCAAAACAATGTCCTTACATTTTAATTTTGGGGTAGTAAATTGTCCTAACCTTAAAAAAATTCCTCAAAATATAAAATTGATATTGTTAATTCATTGTTTTTATTGAAAATTCTGTTGCTAAAAACCCCACATCATAAATGGGTTAATAAAACATTATCTTAATAATATATAAATGGGTTAATTAAACATTATCAAAAGAAAATGAATGATCAATGGAAATATGATGGCCTCAAATACATAAATCTAATAGGTGTTAAAAGTTCTTCAATATACTAAAAAAGGATTATAATAAGATATAATTTAATTTTTGAGGTAATTTTACACTATTGAGGAATTATTTCACTATCTCTGAATATAAAGAAATATATTTAATTGATAAATTTCTATTTCATAAGAAAAATATCATCATTTTGTAGTGTGTCAATCAATTTCCAATTCATAATTTATTACATAAAATAAATATCAAATAAATTAATTTTATTCCTAAAGAACTACAATTTACTTTTAATAGAATATAAGATAAATAAAGAGTGGATAGTATTTTCATATGCCTCCAAATATTTTTTCAAATAAATATGGTTAGAAAAAGTTCTACAATATAATATTTTTTTCTCAAAATCTCAAAATAAAAACTAATGGTTCATCAATTATATATTTTCATTGAATTTTATAACAAAAACCAATAATATATTAGCTCATACATAATGTAGTCTAGTTATAGGCATGAAACCCTTATCTTTCATCGATCATGGGTTAAATCCCCACCGACTAACAGGATGTGAAGGGTTGTCATCATGTATTTTTTTACGATGTTTCATAATATTTTGGGACTATTATTATAATGTCATTGACAATCATATTATCACAAAAGGTTTTCAATAAATTTAAAAATAATTACATAAAATGTAAAGGAAATATTCCTCAAATATGTTAGAATTAAAAAATGTACTAAACCAATGTGTTATATTTAAATATTTTTTTCAAAAATATCCTTAATCATGGAACACTATCTTCCAATAAAATCTAAAATTAGGTTTTTCAACTTTTTTACTTTTGTTCAATATTAAATTCAATAACTGACGATTGTATTCATAAAATATAAGTTATTGAAGAGACATGTTCTTATAAACTTTTAAAATAATCCTTTGATATTTCATAATTATTATAACCAAAATACCATTGGTAAAATACATCACCGATTTAATTTATAAATCCGAATAAAACAATACATCAACCAATTGTTTCCAAATTTGTTTTTACTAGGACGAGGGTTTAGACTTATGTAATTCTTTTTCACTATCTATTGAAGTCCCTTATAAAGGTTTGTAAAAAAATGTGAGTTCTCTGATGCATATCACCCAGGAGTGTCAAACCAGGAATGCAGTAAGGTCCATTATTGTTTACCTGGTTATGCTGAAGTCATACTAGATGTGACATTTTTGATGTTATTACACCTAGGTACCATAGTTATAGAACCGTGTCTACTTGCAGTATTCATACATGGTTGTATTGATAGATAGGTCCACATAATATTTACCTCACCAGAATATTAATATGTTATTTATACTTATCATAAAATTTTATAAGAAGGTTATAATCTGTAATCTATGTTTTCATAAATGTAGTTCTTTAGGTTTTTACAAAATTTATTCTGATACCAAATTTAGAAACCCCAACCCCAACCTGCAATATCCAGTTCCTCCTACTATTACATTAGCATAAGTTAAATGGAATCACATCCCAGAGGACCAAATAGTTTATTAGTCTTGGTAAACATGATACATACATGAGTATTACATTACATTTGAAAAAATTAATAACAATTATATTTTTATTATTATTTATATAATAACTTTATATTACAAAGCATATCTATGTATATCAATCATACAAAACTTCATGGAATCCCATGGAAATGAATAAAAATAAGGGTGATCTCAAAATTTTATTACATGTTAAGTACAATGGGGGAAATCATCAATCAATAAGTAGAATAAATATTTCATGGTAAATAACTAAACACACAATATATTTAAATGACATGATTGCATGATTTAATAAGGAAAAATCAATATAATAAGGAAAATAATTGAAAACAAATTCTATATTTAATTTATAAACTGATAATTAAAATAATCCATATATAATATCATATTGAAAATCCTATGGATAATGAAAACTAAATCTGAATAAATTCAATTTTAAATTATTAGATATAATTTTTTCTAGTCACATGATACCATTACCATAATGATTTATCATCAATATAATTTATAATGCTACTATCAAGACCTTTGATAAGAACGTTTTAATCCTACTTGTTTCAAAAGAGATGGGTTTAGCCTACTAATTTCGGATCACGAGAAAATTTATGCCTTGAGGGGATTTTATAAACCAGCCACCAACCTATGTATTTCATGACCAAAAGATTTTTCATATATAGAATGACTGATTTAATTTTTAAACAGTGTTCCCAATCAAATTTAAACATTGGGTAAACGATACCTTCTTATCTTCTTTTCCCGAATTGATCAATGACTATCAATATAAACAATATATGTTAAAATGGTATATATTTAATGAAATAAACATATATATGGGAAAAAATATTGAGATTTTGTAGAAATTTAATTCCCATATGAAATTGAATAATTCAGGGTAAATTTAATGAAAAAAAATCAATTGAGGAAGTAAATTTCAATACATCCCTTGGAGAATGTGAGTATAAACCATACAAAGTAATACTATGAATAGTATTATTACACTATATAACCATTGGGTTAATAATGAAGGTTTTTTTCATTTATTAATTTAAATACCATAAAATATCTTCAAATAATCTTTAAGAAAACAACCTTTTCATTTTCAAAAACAAATTTCAAATAATTTTCTCTAAAAATAAATTTAAAAAAATAATTTTTTTCTGAAATAACATTAAAATTACATTTTTTTAAAATAATCATTGAAAATAAAAATATAATAATAAAAACAATTTGTGAGTTAATGACAGCTATAAATTATGATCATGTTGTAAATATAAAAACAATATTTCCATTAATTTTTTTGGGTAAAATCCAATTGGGAATTGTTTTCAAATTACTGAATAATTCCTTTGAATAAAATTTAACATCTAAAAAGGTATTAAAATTCCATTAATATTATATTTTTAAAAGGTTAATACATAATGTAATACATTTTTAGAAAACATGGTTTTGGACGAAAATATATTTTTGACAATGGTAAAAAATGTAATTGGATTTCAATAAAAATATTTTGTAAAACATTGTAAGTATAAAAGAGTAAATTTTTTTATATTATATTAAATGTTTCTATAATAAAAATATGATATTAACATGAAAAGGATTATTAAAAAATGATCACACAGCTTCCTTAAACTAATATTTAAGAATAAACAATGTTGATTATAATTAGATTGTGTAATAAACCCTTAAAATGATCATATCATTGAATTGATAAATAATAAATGAATAGAATTTGTATCAACTATAAATACACATAAATAATGTAGAAATTAAAAATAATATAATCAAAATTCATTACACACATAATCAGAGCATTTCATATTCATCAATGTTGATGTTTAACCATATGACATGAAATTGGGTTAATAGATCCCTTACCCCATGTGTGTTTTTTGATGAACATGATTTATCATACTATATCATGGATTAAATTTTTTTATTAATTTATTTTAGTGTACAATTAATAATTATAATATCATATATTATCATTTTACTATATCATATCATCATTTTGTCAATGATATTTTATAATTTTCATTGTTACATTATTTAATTATCTTGTTTTCTCGGGCATGCTTCCTCATGAAAGATCCGGTTCTGGAAAATATTATATATTTATATCATCTTAAAAATAATTATCTTTACATTTTTATCATATTTTTACTTAAATTGTACTTTTAAAACCCATCTTGAATGATGACTATGAAAAAAAACTATGTTTCCTTCAGAGAGACGGTAGGTTGTACATACACATGAGTAGAGTTTCCATTTTTGGAAGATCATTATGGAAATGAGGAAATTAATATTTTTATATTATCTAATTATAAAATATCATTAATACAATATTATATACATACAAACATAGTTTATGTGGTGTGGTGAAGAAAACAGAGTCACATCCCTTCATGATGGCAGCAATCTACATGTACACAAATGAAATTATCATCTTGCAGTTAGGAAAAAAGTAAGAAAATTGAAACCATATATTATTATTAAAAATGGATAAATATGTCAGTAATATGATACATATTTCATTTATATGACATATAATTATCCCTTATCACCTTCTTTGTAAACTGTTACTGAAAGATGAATCACATCACTTCACAAGCCAGTAGTCTGCCACACACACGAGAAACATTGTCATGTCATCTATAAAATTGAAGATAATAAGATATATATGATATAATTAAGAAAAATAATATTTATTTTATAAATATTTTATAAATATTTTATACCCATCATCATATCAAACCATGAGTTTTGGAAATATAAAAATGAACAACATTCGTTCGTGAGGTGGTAGTGTGATGTATACACGAACGATGATTTCATAACCCATTTTGTAGTAGTCTAAATGGTTTTAAGTGATGATAATTTTATAGAAAATACTATTAAATATATAATACTGATTATATTATATGATCCTATTTAAATAAAAATTCATGTAGGTGGAGAATGATGTAAAATAATGTAGATCGTTGAAAAAAATGAACTCTTATTCTGGTATATCTATTATGTTTACACTAGATCATAATAAGAAGGGATTTATGACAAAGATAATGACTATTAGATGAGGGTAGATTTTTTGGGATTTAATTGGATAGGTTTTGGTGGAGAAAATTGGTTTTCTTCTTTGAAGATTGGAGGTGATGGGTGGGTATTTATAAGTGGGGTGAGTGGCACACTTGTATGTTTTTTAAAGAGTGAAATACACCCATGTTTTGTTTTCATATTCCCATTCTGAAATAATGGACTATTATCAATAATATATAGTTTTATGTGAAAATATGGCCATCCAATGAATTTTGAAATATTTTTAGGTCCTTTGGTCCCTTAAGATTAATGTTTAATCCCTCGGTAACCTCATTTTTACCTTTATCACTGCAGTTAATTATAATTGTTTTCACTAATATCCTTGTTCAAAAATCATGTTTTCATTACTATAAATTATAAAATATTATTTTTATAAATATTTAATAAATTTATCCAATTCTAATTCACATTGATTATGTAATTTAAATTAAAAATAACCCGATAGACGTGATGAGGAAGCTCTATTTTAATGTAAAAATGTTCAAAATTTTATGATGTATATATATATATATATTAATTATTAAAATGATTCTAAAAACCTAAACATGGTTAATATATGTATAATTTGATTAATTTAACTGAAAAAACAATTCAAAATATAATTAAAAAATACAAATTATTTTGATGAAAATGATGTTTTCAATTAAAATATAGTATCTTCCATTATTCAAGAAAAAATGATACTTTTCAAAAAAATTAAAAAAAATAACTATTGTTAAATACACTAGGTAAAATACCCTGAGAGGGGGGGGGGGTGATTAGGGAATGATATATTAAGACATTTTCCAGTTCGGATCTTGTTTCGTTGTTAGAAAAAACTCAATTCTCTTTTCCTTCGTAAGAATATATGAACAGATTTGAAATCATGTACAAAACACAATTATTTTTACTTGGTTCACCCCCATTGGGATATGTCTAAGGAGAGTAAAATGAATATGTGCTGATTTACCACATTCACTAAGGCTAAATTCCAATAATGAGTACAAATTTCAGGCTAGATCTTCTATGCATAGGCTCACTGCCTTAACATGGTTTTGGGTCTACTCACTACATTCCTAGGGGTTACTCCCTATGCCATTTTCTCTGGATCATTGACAATGGAAAGGGTCCCCTTAATCCTCTTACTTCCCTTACTAATATTGTAAAGTAATCCACTTATAGTTTATGGACATGTAGGTCAAACACAGTTTATGGAAACATAGCTCCCTTCATTTGCATGAATTCTTGAATCCACAACTATAGGTAGATGATCTATAGAAGTTACTTTTACAACCGTATATGAATTCAACCTTCCATAATATAGTTAGATAACGTAAGAATACTTTCCCAAGGTTATTGTAGGATTTTTCAAGCTCCCCAGTGTGTTTCGGGAACCACCTGCCTCATATGCGTACCATTTACCGAGAATGCGACGCGAACCACCCGCTCTGCGTACAACTACCTCTTCCACGAACCACTATCTCCTCGGAATACCACTACCTTTGTTCCACCTCAGTGAACTACACTTTTTCCTTGAACTGTTCTCTGTTCATTGATGGCCATCACTTTCGCATACCAGATCTCCCCCTCCAAGTATAACTTCTAGAAATCACCCTCTAGCATTTTGAAGATTCCTCCTCCGCATACCGATTGAACTCCTTCTACATACTAGACTTCTTTTTCGGGTAAGAAACCCCCCTAACATGTTAAGTAGAATTAAATCTGTATGAACCACGTCAGCCTTCACAAACCTCCCATCAGAAAACACATTCGTCCTTTTCAAAAATCACATATTAAAAAGGATTTTCTCTAATGATATTATATCTCCACAGTAATCGGTGGGATTAGAAATTATTATATAGGAAAAGATATTTGAAAAAAATGTTAATCTAAGATTTACCAAATCTTCAATCCATCCTTGACCGCTTACCGATCCTATAGCCACTGCATACAAAAAGCCATATGTGAACCATTTTTCATACGTGCCTAGGTTCCTCCTATGCTACTATCTGATCGATCTTTTCCGCCAAAGACACTCTATCCGTGTACCACATTGTCTTACACTATGAACCATTTATAGTTTTGTGCACCGCACCCATGTACCATTTCTACCACTCTGTGTACTATTCCCAGAACATGGTGCACGAAGCATTACAAACATGTCTTCAGTAAACACCAACCATTCTCATTTGTGGTCATCTATATTTTTCAACACGAATAACCACACCTAAAGCATACCAAGAGGACACCTTGGGGAATTTTTCCCAACAATCTACTTCTTTGGTTTGTTAAAAAATCATCTGATAACAATGTTTCACATTTTTATACCTCATTAAAAATCTTTGCAACTTCGATCTCCATTCAATTCACATGATTAAGACAACAGTTAATGATTTACTCAAAACATACTCTAAGATCATATAATCCATGATTAATATGAGAAACAAGGGTATAATTCATTTTTAATCAATTAACCACTTCATTTCTCATCACTAATTGTTAATACCAAACCAATACCATCAAACTGCATTCATCATGAACCTCAGCTATCGTGATATATAATATTTGATCGATCCTTTCTAGAATTATCAGATCTAATTCCACCTGTATCATGGATCCATTAACCCATTTTATCTCAGATTAAACTCCCCTATCTCTCCGCCCCACTTAACAACTTCTCCAAATTTCTATTTCTTCTACCAAAAATATTCACACTTTCTCCCCCTTTGTCAACAAACCTAAAGGGCACTTTAATTTGGTCTGCAATAGGGAAAAGAACACATATCAACACATTAGGGAAAGGGACATCATACCTTGGGGAGAGTGGGACCCCACATCTACACTTCTTCAGGTGATTAGATTTTAATTGTCTATTAGATTCAGTAATTTTTTTTCAAACGCTTCTTTGGGAAAATCACTCATAAGGATATATGAAACATGTTGTTCTACATTCACATACTCTAACTTCTCTAGCACTTTCTCCACCTTCTTCTTGATAAAGTGATATTTGATTTCAATATTCATTGTCCTTTAATGATGGAATGTATTTGTTCTCAGATTTATAGCACTTGAATTATCACAAGGAATTATGATCAGATATTTCACTTCAATTCCCATATCTTCTAGTTCCTACTTCATCCACAATTGATGTGTGAAATATTGTGTATCTACAATGTACTCATATTATACGATGCTTAATGAAATGCAGTATATCTTCTTACTTAACCAAGAAATACACAACCTTCCAAGATTAAAGCCACCTTCTAATGATGATTTCATATTATCTGCCAAACCGACCCAATGTGCATTGGTATATACCAAAAACTGTGGCTGAGATATTTCATTATACATTAGGCCAAAATCCACTATTCCCTTAATATACTTATGAATTATTTTAAATACAATCATCTGTCTCTCCTTGGGATTTCTTTGATACCTCACTACATGACATGTGGAAAATACAATATCAGGCCTTGTCACTGTCATATAAAATAGGTTTCCAATGATTTTTCTATATTTTATGATATTAATCGGGTTTCCTTCATCTTCTCATGATAGTTTGAACCAGGTAGCAAATAGAGTATTCATCTCTTTGTAATTAACAATTCCAAACCATTTCAAAATATCCTTTGAATATTTGTATTGAGAAATAAAAATTATATTCCTTTATTGCATCACTTGTAATCCAAAGAAAAAATGCCATCTCATCTAGAATCAAAATTCTGAACTCACTTTTCATGAATTCAAAAAATTATCTGCATTGGTCATTATCTGATCCACTGAAAATTATGTCATCGACATAAACCAGCACCATCATCCTATGACTATTTCCATTGTTGAAATACAGATTCTAATCAACTCCACTAGTCTTAAAACCAAGCTTCTTTAGAAACTAAACAACCCTTGAAGACCATTCTCTTGGTTCTTGCTTTAAACCATACAAATCCTTCTTCAGGTGATAGACTATGTTCTCATCTTCATGAATGAGAAAACCATCTGGATTTTCAATTTATACTTCTTATTTTAGAACTCCATTTAGAAATTCTGACTTGAAAACCATCTATAAAACCTTAAACTTTCGTTGCACTACTATGGTCAAGAATAATATGATTTTCTCTATCCTTGAAACAGGTGAAAATGTCTCATCCACATCAATACCCTCTATCTGGGAGTACCCCTTGCACACAAGGCATGTGTTGTTTCAAATCACAACACCATCTCCATTCATTTTTTTGTAAAAAGCTAATTTTTCCCTATGAAATTCTCACCTATTGGTCTTGAACAATCTCCCATGATTAATTATTCTCAATCTCCTCAATCTCTTCATTCATTTCTTGAACTCAGTTCTCATCTCCAGCTACTTAATCAATACTTTTATCTTCCATCTTCGATTAGTATGATGCTTGCTATAGTGAACTCATCATCATTATATGAAATGGTGCTATCTGATCACCAATTATGTTCTACCTATCAATTTCATCTCTTCTTTATAGTCTCTGGGAAAACACTAATTTATTCTCATCATCTGAGTCTTATTTTGAATCAACCTCTGGAGCTAGAGCATCTCCTAACCTTCTAATCTCATCATCACTGTCCTTCAGAGTCTGGAAAATAATTTTATGAAGATTTTGTTCATTCTATAATATAGTCACATCATGACATTCAACTATCTTTCTTAGCTACTTATTAAAGTATTTATATTCTTTACTTTTCTTTGAGAAGCCCATGAATATCCATTCATCTCCACAGGATTCAAATTTCATAAGCATCTCCTTATTAAGAATGAAAAATTTAATTGTTTATATTTGAAATTTCATAAATGATGTATTATTTCCATATACTAACTTTTATGGAGTATTTTACTCATTCGTACATAGAAAATACCTATATTAATTTGATACTTCTGTCATTACGGATTTTTTCCAAAATTTCTCTGGAATGCGTTCTCAATGAGTATTTTTCTAGCCATTTTTTTGAAAATCATATTTCATCTCTCAGAAACTCCATTATTTTGTAGACTTTTTACTGAATAAAATTGATTGCTTATCCAATTTTTCTTGAGATAATCCTCCACATGGATATTTTTGAAATTTTTTCAAATAACGATTTGAATTTTCTTGATTTTATAACCAAGAATATTTTCACATTCTCGTCTAAATCTTGTAATGAAACTGAAAACATCATATTTGGGGGTGATTATTGAAACCCATGCCATTATACTATAATTATCAATGAAAATGACATAATATATCATCCAATAAATATCCCTTAGTGAAATTTGACCACATAAATCAATATGCACCAACTCAAGAAATATTTTTGTCTTTTTCTCCTTTGGCATATATGTATTCTGAGTGACCTTCCCCTATTCACAGGCATTACACATATGAGTACGATCATCTGATAATCTAAGGAGATTTTGAGAAGGTTCATATTTCACTATATTTTCATAGAATCTTGGATTATATTTCCAAGATGCTTAATCCATTACTTTATTTATTCATCCTTGAAATGAAAGCACATATCTTCTTCTCCACTCACAAGGTAGAGATTACCTTTCATATTCATTCCTTGCAACACTACAAAACTATAATTTTCTTTCATGGCACATAATATCTTAGAAAAATTATGACATATCCAGAGTCACACAATTGACTAACAGTAAGCATGTTGTGACTAATCCCCTCAATAACCCAGACATCCCCTCATCTCATGCCTTTTCCTCCAAACATGGATTAAGCTGAACAAAAAAATTTCAATCCCTCATCATTACAAAATATCACAATATCTTCTTTATCATACCTAATTTGGGTCACTAGATCATTATTTCCTATCATATGGGAAATATATCCACTATCAATGATATGTATCTTAGGGAGATATGATGCCTGGAATATAATTTCTACAACCAATTCCTACTTTGCCCTTTTATTTTTGAACAATGTATTTGACTTCATTTATGACATGGAATGATAATATTGATCTATATCAATATATGGCGATCCAGATTCAATCTACAAAGCTACAAATCAATTTTGAGTTTTCATCTCTCTTAAACATACATTTGGATGCTTCTTATGAACAAATTCAGTGTGCCTTGGCACATTCCTTTTCATTTTTTTGTGATCAATATCTTTCAATATGCCCTAGTCCTTTACACCTGTAGCAGTGACCATAAAATGATGGCCAATAATTTTGAGCTCTATACGACCACCTCTAATGGTCTTGTTCCCTTTGGTACCTCTTTTCTATGGAACCTATATTTTGAGAATGTACCATCTCACCAAAATAACAGCATCTTAAGCGAGGAACATTATTATATGGAAATGATGCACCACTATTTGTTCGATGGGTTCTTTGAGTCTTTTGATTCTTCTTTTTACACAAATCAATATTTAATCTTAGAGTGGGTGCTTGTGGTCTGACTGGATCCATTAAAGCTTTTTGTTTTAAATCAATCCCCATACCATCCTTATTATTTATAAATTATTTTTATTTCTTTTTTGATGGACCACTCTGCTCAAATCTCATCTTATTTGTTGCCTATATGATCTTGTCTCTGGATGTTGAACTGAGAGTTAGCACTTTCTCCTGATCCTCAATTGTTCATCATGAATAACTTTGTTAGCTATCTTTTTTTTGACTCATAGTATTTCTACCTCTTCAAGGGAAGCTTCAAATTAAGCTGGAAGATCAAATATGCCTTCAATTTTCCATTCTTCATTGTCCCTTTCCTCTCTTGTTAATGAATTTCAAACAACTGGAACCAAAGAATATATTTTATGATCCTTGTCGTCATCTTGCTCTTTTTCCACAAATGCTTCTAAAATTTCATCACCTTTTGAAAGAATATTCTTCTTTTTTTAAGAACTGTCTCATGGTACTTATCCTTCCTTTCTCATTTGATGAATAATTTTTTTGGGGAATTTCATCATTTTCATCATTTTCATCATCAAACCACTTAGGAAACATTTCTGCAAAATTCATTATCATTCTGCATCAAAAAATTGAAAATGGATGTTAACCTTTGAACTTACCTTTTCCCCTTTGCATATTGGAGGAGAGAAATGACATTACATAATCTATATTTTCCACCTATAGACTATATTCAACAGAGAGATTCTACATGGCCTTAT
This sequence comes from Viscum album, assembly GCA_963277665.1. NCBI lineage: Eukaryota > Viridiplantae > Streptophyta > Magnoliopsida > Santalales > Viscaceae > Viscum > Viscum album. The sequence continues at coordinate 263,586,393 of OY728148.1, read as the reverse complement.
ATGCAACTTCCTTAAACTTCCCCTTTTCCAATGCAACTTTTTCATCATTTCTCATTTCATATTCTACAAGGTTATTGTGTAAGTTATCTAGTGTAATCTCTTCCGGGTTTTTGTCTTCCAACTCTAAAACATTTTTATTGAACTATGTTGGATGTTTTCACAAGATACGTTTCACAACATTTATATCTTCAACAACTTCTTCAAGACCCCACATGTCTTCCCAAATAATCTTTATCCTATCAATGAATTCATAAATAATCTCATAAGGATTGATTCAGATATCCTCATACTGGTTTCATAGAACCTGTTTCTTTTCTTCTCAGACTTTTGTGCCACCCACATAGATGTTCAATAAAATTTTCCACATTACATGCAATGTTTTACAGGACATCACGTTCGTATAAATTGAATTTTATAGGTCTCCCCCAAAAGCATTGATCCCTTTATCATCAACAACCAATTTTTTTTCTTATAGCCTATGATTAAGCAACACAGTTAATATTAGCTAATATTCCTTGCATAGTCACTGTAAAGAAATCCATCCTAGATGATCAGAAGTAGTGCTGCATTCGATTCATCCGTAGCTGAATTTTTTTCCATCAAAGATCATAATTCCATTATAATTTACCACTTCCATTTATTCTTCCTGAGAGAAAACCACATACTTTAAACTTTTCCCTATGATACCAATTGTTAATTCGACTAGGTTGAATAACATGAGAGGGGGGATGAATCAGTGTATGATAAATTAATACTTTCTCCCATTCAGATCTTGTTTTGTTGTTAGAAAAAATGAAATTCTCTCTTCCTCCTTTATAATTATATGAAAAGATATAAAATCATGCCCATGAAACATCGATTTTTACTTGATTCATCATCATTGGGTTACATCCAATGAGTATACAATGATAATGTTCAGATGTACCAAATTCACTAACGCTCAATTATAATAATGAGTACAAAGTTTGGGCCAGATCTTCTATTCCTAGGCTCACTTCCTTTACAAGGTTTAGGGTCTTTTCGCTGTATTCCCAAGGTTTACTGCTTATGCCTCTTTTTATAGATGAATTCTAGTGGAAAGGGTCACCATCTTCCTCTTTCTTCGCTCACTACTCTTGGAATGCAATCCACTCACAGTTTATGGACGTGTAGGTCAAACACATTTTATGGACACGTAGGTCCCTTCATTTTCAAGAATTCTTGCATCATAAACAATAGGTATATGCTCTATTGATGTTCCTTTTTCACACATAGATGAATTCCACCTTTCAATATATTATTAGATACCATAAAAATACATTCTCCAACAAATTGTAGGATTTTTAAAGCTCTCTAGTGTGCTTCACGAACCACCTGACTCATCTACGTACCGTGTATTGGGAAAGGTATGTGAGCCAATCATTCCACATATATCTGCCTCTCCTATGAAATGCTATCACCTCTGCATATTGCTTCCTTCATTATGCCTCTGCGAACATCCTTTTTCCCATAAATTGTTCTCTGTTCATGAACTACATTATATTTCGTGTACCAGAGCTCCCCCTCCTAGTACCACTTCCAGAACTCTCCCTCTCGCATACCGAATATTCCTCCCCCTCGTACCGATTCAAATCCTTCTGTGTAATAGACTTCCTTTTTGGGTTAAGAATCCCCGAAAACACCTTCCCGAGAATTACTTCTGCATGAACCACTTCAGCCTTCACGAACCCCCTTCTCAAAATTCCTTCGGCCTTTTGCAAAATCGCTGATAAAAAAGGATGTTCTCTAATGATATCCAACATCCATATTAATCAGTTGGATTAGAAATTATTTTATAGTAAAAGATATCAGCAAAACCGTTAATCTATGATTTACCAAATATTTAATACATCCTTCAACACTTAATGATTTTTCTTCCACTGTGAACTGAAATCCACCAGAGAACCATTTTTTATACGTGCCCCACATACCGCTTATGATCCTATGAGATCGATCTCTTTTTCCGATGACACTCCTTCCGCATACTGCACCACGTTCTGCTGTGAATCGTTTTCAGTTTCGAGAACCACTCCCAAGTACCATTTCTGCCGCTCCACATACCCTTCCCAAAAACAATCCCCCCTTAAAAATCCATCTTCTACAAACACCAGACATTTTCATTCACTATCATCTAGCTATTTCAACAAGAAACCACACCCAAAACATAAGAATGGGAAACCTTGAGGGATTTCCCCCCAAAAAATATAAACTTATTTTTTTACTATTATTTAAAAAATTAATGTTATTTTAAAACAAAATACTAAAATTGGTAAAATTCAATGTTATATTTGGTGCGAAAAGCGTGACAAAATGGTGCATAAAAATAACATTTTTCAAAAAAAAATATTTCATTTTCTTTTAAATGATTAATATTTTATTTGTAATCAATTTATATCAAAAAATCATGGGTAAATTATAAATTTTAATAATTTGGTTAATCCTATTATTTTATACCAATGTAATGGTTAGGTTTTAATTGTCATAAAAAATATTAATATTAATAATATATTTTTGTTAAGTAGAAATGTTCCTTGAATGTAATAGAAGATATAATTAATGTTGTGTGAAACATAATATAAACTCAATTTTTTATTTAATGAAATATATTAAATATATTAAATCTAATTAAAAATCAATATATTGTAATTGTGATGCCCTCGGAATATAAAGTAAGAACTATGTATTTGATAGCGTTTAGGACATGTGACACCAAGCGTGTAAGGTAATAGAATATCCGTAAACATAATAATATATTTAACATTAAAAATATATTTTATATATTTCAATGCATGCATCACTAAGTTAGAATGAATTACATGCTATATTGACCTTCCTTGATGTCTTTCATTACCTATAGAAATGAGTTTTATTGAACTATAAAATATTATTAAAAAATAATGATATATAAAATAACTGTTAAATTTGTAGGTTTGAATAGTAAAAACTAAATTATTATCATTATTGTTTATAAAAATATTTACTTTATTAATTAGATAATGACTAATTAGAAATTAATGTAAGAATAATTTTAATATAAATTCAATATTCTTATAGAAAACAATTTTTATGCTAAAGAAGTTGTTTTACACTAGTATATTAAATTAATTACAATTAGTGAGAGATATTAATGTAATATATATATATATATACATATTAAATATTTACTAATTTTTTTATATTCTTCTATTCGGTTTGATATGCATAAGATAGAACAAACTCCATTCTACACACATATAACACATATTTTTATTAATCAATATAAACACCTTTTAATGGAGAACCCATTTTAAATATGAATTTTGACACTTTTATTGAATTAATATGTCAAAATCAACTTCATATTTTAAATAGAAACAAAATAATTAGATTTCGGTTAATTGTGGATATTTTTATAAAACATTTCATTTTTCAACAAATAGTTCAAAATACTGAATTTTAGTTCAAAAATGTTATATCATGGAATTATTTTATGAGGTTAGATTACAATTTTAATTGGTTATAATTATTAACTAGAAATTTTTTTTATATGTTAATAATTTTAATGTAATTGGAATCATTTTCAGTTTTCAGTTAATTATAAATTCATTTTATTCTTTTGTACTTTCTAACTTTAAAAACCTACATTATCATCCCATCTGCGGGTTGAATTTTAAATTAATTTTATAACTCTTTAATGATTAGAATTTGTAAAAATGGATTACATATTTTAAATCATCATATTATATAACTTATAATTATACCAACATTGTTTTTACCAAAAATATTACTGCATGTGATTAAAAATAATTACATTCATTATGTATAAATTAAGCTTTATAAAGGACAAAACCTTTATGTTTAGGGTCAAAATGATTTATAAAGTATTACAAACCAATTTTATTTGAATAATTAGTCCATTAACCTTATATTATTTAGTATTTTTAGTTTTTAAATATCTTTTTGAGGAAAAAATGTCGATACACCGAACCTTTTAAAAAATACCAAGTGAGTCTTTTTCCTACTTTAAAAAAGACCCCCACTTATCCCCATTCCTCAGACCTCGTATACCACTTAGGTTTTGACAATAACCTTCCAAATAGATTAATATTCCCTCCCCTTAAACTTGAATCATACCATTGTACATAAAGCTTTACAAGGAATCCTTTTTGTACAAATCAGCAAAAGTTACCCAAATAAGAGGTAATGTTTTCTCTCATGCTCTCAAGTTTCATTTCCATTCTACTCCCCTCAAATATATTTATTACATTATTATATAACCAAAAAATTATCCTAAATATATTTTTATGTTTTTTACTAATGATCATACCTAACCTAACTCACACTTTCATCTAATCAGTAATGAACACGCTATTTCTATGTACGGTGATCTACGACGCCACAAAAAGATGATTGTTCATTTTTTATTTTCAAACATTGAGGGTTGGACATTATGATGGATACGTTCACACTATAAATGGGATGAATAAAGGATTATTTAAAATAAGAATATGGGTCAAATAAAAAAATATAAATGATATTAATTTCATATTTAACTTTTTGGAAATATAATATATATATATATATATATATTACATTTTCATTATTACCCTTTCACACACTTAAAAAGAGATAACTTCATTCGTGGACGTGTGGACTACCACATCCTTGAAATGATGCGATTCATTTTATATTAAAATAATTATATATATATATGGATATATGATTAAATTAAGAATTATTTATGATATAATGATAACTTTGGATATATATATATAGTGTTACTTACCCTCTTTCCATAATGATCGTTGAAAAACTGGGATCGTTACTCATGTGTACGTACAACCTACCATCTCCATTATTGTATTGGTGATTAAATTTTCATAACCATATTTATTGATTGATTTTAAAAGTTTAATTTATGTGTAAATATATTAATTATTTCATTGTTATAGTTTTGAGATGTTATATGATGACCCATTTGATCATAGTTGACCTACCAATGTTGTTTTTGACACAGAACCCTAAAATTTTCATGACACCCGATGAAAACTTAATTGTTTAAGTCTTTTCATAAAACACAGTAAATAGTGGAATCAAAGTTATTTTGAAAAATATAATTTTTTTGAATATGGTATAATATTACTTTAAAATTATTATACAAGAATTTATAGGATGTTACCTCAAAAAGAAACACAAGGTAAGGGATTTTCATCTCTCTTTTTTACATCCATGAGATAAATGTCAAGTACTCCACTTAAATTTTTTGTGTGGTGTATCTAATGACCATTTTTATATATTATATCATGAATTAATTTATCTTCATGTTAATGTGAATTAAATTTAATATTATTATTTCATGAGGTTTATGAATTATAATGTTTCAAAGTGGCATGAGACATTTTAGAATGTTAAATGATTATTTTCCATAATAATAATCGTAATGTTCATTCAATATTATTTCCCTTAGAGGAAATATTACGAACATTGTTCATTAAAATATTACATTTTAATCTTCTATGGTTGTTCATGAACTTATTAAATTATTATAACTATGTTCCCACTCTTTGGAACTCAAGTTGTTTTAGATAATGTTTATAAGAAAACCAACATCATTATTTTTTCAGTCGAACAACCTGTTTTATTCAAAAAACCTTGTTTTATTATAATGTTTTCAATTTTTTTGGATGATTTGGTGAAGTAATTTTTACCCTTTTTATAATAAAAATTCTTTCAATTGAATCTTATTTTCAATTTTTGATGAAGGAATTTTTCTATCATTTTTACCATAAAAAATGAATTTTATTTTTTACCTTGAATGCCTTGTACAAATTCAACATTCTTCATTCCTTTGAAGATTTATTGGAATCAATAAATTGTTATTAAAATTCTATATTCAATGAAATATATTTTTACAATGATTTTTCAAAAATAAAGTATATTTTCCACAATAATGTTTTAAAATATATTTTTCTAACATTTTACTTCATCAGTGACAAAAACCCATTATTTTAATCCACTTTGGTTATGTCATATTGAAACTATACGTAATAATTCTCTTAATATTTTCTGATTGATTTAGAAATTGATAGAATTCAAATTCACTTCCTTGATTCCTTTTCCCCATGAAATATTCAATTTCCTTTGATCATTGTACACTAAATTTCACTTATTTTTCCACATCATTTATCATGGATATGTTAATTTCCAAAACGATATATCATTTTTATATGGTGTTAACAATGAAATTTATTTTATTATTTTGGTAAATATTTATAAATCCATATATCTTTCCTCATATAGATATTTGATAAGGGACATTGTTAAATTTATTAATTGAAATATGAGGAATGATTTGGAATGGTACGACATAGGTGGGGCTCAGTAATAGATATACCCTATATGCATCAGTATTCCCATGGGTTGTGACATTTGGCTAGCCTCCTTAGATGGGTTCTTTTTAGATATGCTGTAATGTATCTTGCAAAAGGTCTTGACTGTAATGGTACCATTCTCCTAGGAATCATGGAATCCAATTATAAAATGTTTACCTCATATTAGTTATAGTTTTTATTAATCCATTTTATATTGACATATCTATGGGTGCATTAAATGTTTTTTTAGTTAGATAAAATGTGTTTCATTTTATTAACTTTCTATATTTATTTTTCAATATCTAGTTATTTGGATGGCATGTGTTCTAGTTATTAACATTCCATATTTTTTTATTCATTTTGATTTATTTTATTTATTACATGGCATATGTTTTTAGTTATCTATGTTAATTATTTTCATTGATTGTTTATTGATTCTTTTATTTTCCCCATACCGAGCCTTTGATATCATATTTATTATGTATCTTCCACTTGGAATATGTGAAGTGTACTATGAAAGATATTTAGGGATTTACTAGATGCATTAGAGTTATCATCGAAGTTAATTATTTAGAAAGAAGAATAAAATTATGTTGTAATTAGTGTATTAATTTTTGAAAATCATGTATGTATCTGGTTTACAATGAATAATAAACTCTAAATCCTTCAGTATATGATTCCTTGAAATCATTCTCATGTAATTGTTAACAGACACAAGCTTTGGCCTTCTTGGGTTGGGTCACTACAGTTGATATCAAATGAAGTTTAGTGGAAACCATTGGAACTAGATTTAGGAAAAAATAGATTATATAATATAACTCCAAGGAATAATTTGATTATAATAATTGAATAATACCCTATAATTTTAGTAAAGTATAGATTATGTGGGTCTCCTTGCAATGAAACCATGTCTTAATACTACATGTGGATGTGGTTTTTGCAAAAATGTAACTAGGAGTAATAACTCATACATGGTGTTCTGATCCTGACTTGGGGTAACCCAGTACACAAAAACAGGCATTACTATGTAATTGGTTTGAAACTCCCATGGGATATGATTTGGATTATCCAATTTTACGTTACAAAACATTATGATGGATTTGAATAGATAATGAAAATGAATATCCAAGTTCAATCATTAAGAGTTTTTATTTATGATAAGGTATCATGTGATATTAATATTACAAATCATATTTTGGATAAACCCTACACCAATGAAGGACCTATGTAAAAATAAATGGATCTCGTATTTATGTACTAGGGTTGTATAGAAAACATTAGATAAAAGGATATTTAGTAAATAACCTTATTTCAAGGATTTCCATCATATTTATTTTTGAAACTATAATAATATGGTTTAAAAAAAAGATGACATATAGGTTGGTTGATGAAAAATTAAATCTGATAATGCCTCGGGTCTTGAATCCATGATCGAAGGATAATAAGGGTTTCACCCCAACCACTGACCTACACAAATTTCCTGGTAAAATTTTCATTGTTTTTTTTGTTAAACAAGATTATGAATAAATATTTATGATGTACCATTAGTGCCACTTTTAAGGATTAGAGATTTATATATTAACTATATTCACCTAGGAGGATATTTAAAGTAAAATAGTAAGACTTGTTACTCTATTATAGGCATTATGATCCTTTAATAGTTTCTTTTAGTGCTTCAGACATAAAAGATCTCTATTAATAATTAATTTCTAGGATTAAAGTGATTAATTATAATTTTATCAAGGCCTAAAAAGTTTTGTATTGTTCATATAAAATTGAAACCTATCATATAATAATATTACATTATATTATTAGGTAGTAAAATAATTACCCAACATTAAGAAAATGACATGAAATAAAATTTCGTCCAGATACCATTATTTATGTTGAACTGATGGTCTAATAAATCATCTTAGATTTTTTTATTTGAGGCCCTAAACATTATATTGAACATTAACTTTTTTTCTTATTAAGGACCTCATTCACTCACAATAAATCATTATTATTTTCCCCAAAGTATTAATTTTCACTTTCTAGTATTGTTCTTCCACTCAGAGACCTAGTAACATGGTAGTCTACATGACCTTTGCACTTAAATTATCTACTTTATAGAGGATGAATAGTGGAACATTATAATGATGTGGGATTTAAAATATAGGTTTTATAGAAAATATATCACCATGATCCATTTTAAAATGGCAGGGAATAATTTAAATAATGTGGGGAGAATGTGACACCTTAAAAATCTAAAGTAAGAACCTTATATTCGAAAACGTGTATGAAACATGACACCAAGCATGTGAGGTAATATAATATGTAGATAAATTATAATATATTTACCATTTAAAATATATGCTATATATTTCAATTCATGAAGCACTGAGTTATCTTTCACTACACACAAGAAAGACCTTCCTCAATGGATTGCATTACACGGAAGACTGAGATTTATCCAACAATAATATGTCATTAAAATATAATGAGATATAAACTACATCTTAAATTATGAGTTATGAATATTAATAACCTATTTATGAAAATTTAGGTTTATATAAATACTTAAAGAATTAATTATTTACAAATTAATAAGAAATGAATACAGGATGTAATTTAATATAAACTAATGATATTTATGGAAAACTATTTTTATGCTAAAGAAGTTGTTTTAAAATAAAAGAAGAATGTAATTAAAATTAGTGAGTGATATTATTGTAATATATATATATATATTATATTCAATCAAATTTTTTTATATTCATCCATTTTTTTGGATAGGCATAATATATGAAGAAAGTCTTTTTTACACACATAAAACCAATATTTTTATAAAATTAATTTTACAACTGTTTAAGTGGGAACCGATTTTAAATCTAATCATTGAAACATTAATTGATTTAATATGTCACCATAAAATTCATATTCAAAGTAATGACATAATAATTATTTTTTGGGTGAATTTTTTATATTTTTCTAAAAGATTTCATTTTGTATGAATCGTAAAAAAAGAATTTTAGTTCAAAACTATTTTTAATATAATTTATTTATAAGGATAAATCATCCATTTAAATAGATTAAAAGATTAACTAGATAAATTTTTTATCAATTAACACAATTTATTTCATTGGAATAATTTTTTACTTTGAAATTAATTAGAAAATGTAGAAAATGTTATACATTTTTACATTTAGATCCCGCATTTTCAGCCTACTTGCGGGATGAATTTTAAATTACATTACGCCACTGATATGAATGGATTTTGATAAAATTGATTCCATAATTCCAATAATAATATTTTTAAATTTTTCATAATGCCAAAAAAAGTTTTATCACAACTTTTAGTTAATGTAATTAAAATTAATTACAATTATGAAGGTAAAATATATCTTAATAAACGACCAAATATTTAATTTCAGGACCCAAATGAAAAATATACTTTTCCAAGAAAAAAATTCATGAAATAATTCTCCCATTAATCTACCATTATCAAGAATTATTTGTTTTTGAAGACTTTTATATGTTAAAAAAATAGGTACATTAAACTTATTTTAAATAATATCAAGTGAGTCTATTCCTCGCATAGAAAAGGCCTCAACTTCTCCCCTTTTATCACACCCCCCAAAACAATTATGTATGGCCAGAATATACCCATTTAGCTTCCCAAAATACATACCCTAGACCTTTAATCCTACCTTTTTTTATAAATACTCCCAATTAATCATTTTCATACAAACCAAAAGAAGTTTCCCGATTAAGAGATAACATCCTCTCTCAATATCTCTAGTTTAATTCCAATTCATCACCCCCTAAAATATATTTATTACATGATTATATAAATCAAACGTATAAAAAATATACATTTATTTTTTTTGTTAATATTTTATCACACACTAACACACACTTCCATTTAATGGGGGACAAAAATACTATTTTTGTGTACGGTGAACTACCGTCTCACAAAATGATGATTGTTCATTTTCCATTATGATATTTCATGGTTGTCCATTTTCATGTGAACTATATTTAACTATGATATATATGATATTTATTATTTCTTTATAATTATTTAAAATCTTTATCACACATACCACTAATACATTCCATTTTATTTTAATGTGGGATCATTGTTTGAGGAAGTGTGGAATACCGCCCCCTTTAAGCGATGTAATTCATCCACACTATACCCAGAAAGTAAAACAGATTGTTTCAATGAATAATATGTCACATAAAAACATATATATTATATTAACATCATAATTAATGTTATATAAATTATATATATATATATATATCATTTTCATTATATCCCTTTTATACACTTAAAACATGATAACATCATTCATGGATGTGTGGACTACCCCCTCCTCGATAGGATGTGATGCCTTTTAAATCACAAGTATTATATATATAAGTATATATGATTAAATGAAATGATATTTATGATATAATAAAAATTAAGTAAATACATGGTGATACTTACCTTCTTTCCATCAGATCATTGAAAATGGGAAGGTCACTCATGTGTACATATGACCTACTATATCCATGATTGTAATGTTTTTTAATTTTTCATAACCATTTTTAATTAATGTTTTTAAAATTATAATTCATGATTTAATTTAATAATTATTTCTTGAATATTATTCTGTAAATGTTATATAATTACCCATTTTACCTAGTTAACTTACCAAAATTGTTTTTTACATATAAACTGAAAATGGTCAAAACAACCAATGTAAAATTAATTGTTTAGGTAGATGTATACAACATAGTAAAGAGTGATATAAATGTATTGATAAACAAGAATAATTATATCAAGTAATTATAAAAATAACATATGTTTATTATATATTAATTGAAATGATTTTCCCCCAAAAGGAAATGCATGGTATGTGATTCTCATCTCACTTTTTATATCTGGGAGATAAATGTCCTCTTCACCACTTAAATATTTTGATTATTGTATCTAATACCCATTTTTATATATTATATCATGAATTCCTATATATTAATGGTATTTAATACTATCATTTAATATAATTCCTTTATTTGGATGATGATTTAAAATGATTCAAATTTGTATGGGACACATTAGAATGTTTAAAAATTGTTTTCCTAAATAACAAAAGTAATGATCATCCAATGGTATTTACATTTTAGGAAATTATATGAATTTTTTTCAATAACCCATTTAATTTTCCTCTACTCTGGTAATTATTTCCCCCTTCAAATATTAGTACCTTATTTCCAATATTTTTTACTCATGGTGTTTTAGAAAACGTTTTTAATAAAATACGACTCCATGCCCCTCTTTAGTCTGGGATCCTATTTTCTTCTAAAAATAACGTTGTATTAAAAAAAATTGAATAATGTTATTTTTAATATTATGGAATAAATATGTTTATACTTATTTTCTTTTACCAATGTTCTCAATGTAATATTCTAGTGTCATTCTGAAGAAGGAAATTTTCAAATATTTTTTCCTTCAAAATGGAATATTCATTCTACCTTGTAGAAAATGAATGAATTTAGTCACCATAATTCCATCAAATATTCCTTGTAATTATTAAAAGGTTAATTTTTGAATAAATGTTTTTTTAAAATTTATTTTCATGGAAAAGTTTATTATGATTTTTTTTCAAAACAAAAGGTAATTATCCTCAAGATGTTTTTAAATAACATTTTAAAATATATTATTCATCAATAACAAAAACCCATTATTTTACTCCAATTTTTGTATCTTATATTGATACCATACTTAGTCTTACCCTAAAAGGATTATGATTTATTTGGCCAAGGATTTTTTTTAAATTAACTTCCTAGATTCCTTTTGGCCTCATAAAATATTCAATTACTTATGATCATTGAACATTAAATTTACCCTATTTTACAACATCATTTATCATTGATATATTCATTACCTAAACGGTATGTCAGTTTTTATATTGTGTTCAAAATGAATGTTATTTGATTACTTGGGTAAATTTTAATATATTTTTATTTATTTATCCACACAGATATTTGATAAGTCACATTGTTAAATCAATTATTAAAAAATTTGGAAAGTTTTGGACTAGTGAAACATGAGTGGGTACTAGCTATAGATATCCCATTGATGCATCAATAGTGTCATTAGATGATTCATTTGGTTAGACACCTTAGTTGGGTTTTTATCTTATATATTTTAAACTTCTTTGTGAAAGGTCATGATGGTAAAGCTACCATGTAACTAAGAAACATGGTGTCCAATTATCAATAATTCAGCTCACATTAGTTTTAGTAACTATTCAGCCATGATAATTTTCATCAACAGCTATATGGAAACATTTAATTTTCAGTTATTTCCATGTAATGTTTTTCAGTTTCCTACCTTGTCATGTTTATATTTCCTTGGATAGTTTTTTTCATATTTTTCTAGCTATTACGTTGCCATATTTTTTATGCACATCCATTCAGTTTATTGATTACATGGAATTTGTGTTTAGTTATTTACCTTTTCATATTGAGTATTATTATTGATTATTTATTTCCTTCGATATACTTTTTCCTCACTAAGCATCTAAGCTCAAACTTGTTATATTTCCTCCCATAATAATCCATGAATCATATAGTAAAATATATGTAGGGATTTAAGATAGATTGGATTTATCATCGAAGTTATTTATTTAGAAAAAATAAAAAAAGTATATTGTAATTATTGTATTAATTTTTTATAAAATGCACATGTAATTTTCTATTTTACCAAGACTAGTAAACTCTTGGTCCTTCAAGATTTGATTCATTTTAATAATTACAATTTAATTGATAATAAACATTTTATCTGGTCTTCTTGGGACTAGACACTATGGTAATGTACTGATATGTTACATTCCCTTCTACGCTTGTTATTGCACATCATACACTCTATCAATATAATTTCTTTATTTTAGAATTTTTAGGTGTTACAAAAAACCAACAATATGTGTTAGTCAATGAAATATAGAATCCAAATGTATTCATTAATATCCAAAAACATCTTATACATAAGGTACACAACTATTCATATAATGGTTTTGAACAATGTGAGATTGATAATTTTCACATGAGTATTCTTAGATTCAAATATAGCTAACCCCTACTATTATTGAGTGTTTCTTAAGCCTAAAATATAGCGGGGTGTCCCACTGCAAGTATCTCTACCTTGGAATTCTTTAATCATGATAAAATACAGTGAATAAAAAATTAAAAAACAAACATTAACAAAAAATGTATAACAAATTAATATATTCTCATAAATAAAATTGAAAACTAAGGTCAAGGTAGATAAAATATATATCATATGATGTTATACCAAGAATGAAATTCATGTAAATACATTATACTAAAATAAAATTATCATACAAATTACTCATATAGTTTATTTAATATTTATAATCATCTTATAAAAAAGAATATTCTGAAGGAATTAAATAGATAACTAAAATTTATATATTTTCCAAAACATTGTATTCATATATGAATTTTAAATATTATATTTATTCATGTAAAATTACATTTTTCATTTCCAAAGAGTGATAATTTTTATGAAATATATAAAATATCATCATAATAAACTAAAATATTAATTTTACCTAAATTTTTAATATTGAATTGACACCTGAGAAGAAACTAAAGCTTTATATAGTTTCATGGTTTAAACAGACACAACATTATATCACAGTGTAATTTCATACATTGTACTGCGTATTACATTTTCTCACACTATAATGTAAATTATAAATACATCATACCCTATTTTGGGGAATGAGGACATTGGATATGCTATTATATAGCATATGTCACACCCTCAACCCCATATTACATTTTCGATATAACATAATATTGAAATCAAATGCATATTATATTATAAAATAATTATAATATGAAGGAAATATTTTGAGAATAAATTACTTCTTATCATAATTTCAATCTCTCTTAGCACATATAACGTTATCTTTTCAGATTATATTATGTGTAAGGGAATGATAAGTTGTAACATAATCATGTATTCGATGTATCTCATTATCACATTAACTATTAATGTAACTATAATTAAGAGTTATTCACATTACATTATAATATAATTTCATGTTTCATCGGACAGTTGAAATAATGTTTATCGTAAATGATTAAAATAAATGTATCGGACTAATGAAGAAAAAGGGTGTCATAGCATTGATGGGTTGTGGGGAATTTAGCTAATGAAAAATATACCGACAGACAACCCATTTATTGCTCAATATTTCATAAAAATATTAATATGTAATAAAATTAAAAACATATCAATAATTATCATATAGATAATTAATACATCTTTTACACATTGGATTAGACTTGATGGAGATTACCGATGTGAAAAAAAAAATCATTCTAACCTCACATGAATACCATGTCCTCGGATCCTCATTTATAATGATAGGATTTCCAATAAATGAAGGTTTTTTAGAAAATTCTCCATGGGATAAATAATAATGAGTTTAGAAGATACTTTTGGTATTATTACATGCATCAATAGATTTATCAAATGAATGGAACCCCATCCCTTTTATAGGATATCATTATTGTTCTTGATTAATTATAGGCATGAAAAATATCAAATACCGTCACACTAATGTTTTATGATTCTTTATGTTGGATTATTTTACCAATTAAAACATTAAAATGAATCATTATTCCATAAATGAATCAAATATGTGATTGATAGACAATAAAAACATGTGGGAAGTAATTGTTGAATTCATATGCTCAATGTCAAACACACATGTTTTGTTGTGTGGAAAATATTCTCAGGATAAAACGTAATAACACAAGACTAGGTTGGTAATAATGTATTCTCAATATTCTTCTTGAAAATATTATGGTAAATAATATACTCATTAGTGTGATATAAACCATATGGAGATATATTTTCATGATCATAAATATATGACATATCATTGCATAACCCCTTCCCAAACCCTATCAATCCTATTATGATTGTCAAACAAAATCTCGACTACTACGCTCTCACTTAGAGTAATGTTTCATAATAGGTCCAGATTTTATATTCAGTCACATATGCCCATCCTACCACTCTAGGGGTGTTCCAGTACCTTACCATAAAGACAACCCTCTCATTGATCGTTGGGGCCAATATTTCATCCCAACCAATATCTACTAACAGAGGGTGTGGTCTCATAAAATTTCATCACGAAAAACCTATCACTCAGGGTAATTTCATATACAACATTCAGAACACAATCTGTTCACTCAAGGTATTCTACATTATCACATCTTTACAACTATGCTCTCACTCAGGGTAAGGTCATACATAACATCTTAACCACAACCCTCCCACTTTGGGTAGGGTTATGTTTTACATCCTAACCACTACATTCTCAGTTAGTTTGAGTCTGTATATCATATATTTACCACTAACATTCACGGTATGTCGGGTCTTATATCATGTCATAAGAACTACCCTCATTTGTGATAGGGGCCTATAGTGTCTATCATGTTATTCCACATACCTACAACATCTCACTCATAGCACAAGATCATGAGTAATTAACTCCATGATCATATCATAAATAAAAAGTAAATAACACTCAATGCAATCCTATATCCCAACCCTATGATAGTCAAAAAAATGTTACATCTCTTCTCTTCAAGAGGGTATCACATAAAATTCATTATCACCAACCCAACCAACATTATCATCCTTAGCTATCCATCCAATATTTGTATAAACAATACACCCCCATTATCTTAAGACCCATGTCCACACCCAACTAACATGCCTGACCCATAGTCACACCTAGCCATACTGAGAATGAATGACTCTTACTGTGGATACACACTACCCAGAGTGTCTCAATAAAACACTTATACATATATAATATGTCCTTATCAAACTAGTACCCAATAAAACATTGAGGTTTCTAATTAGACACTTGATCCTTGTTCCCAACACCTCCCTTCCATATTTTCTCTTATGGAATACAAAATATTCCCCTTAGTCAACTATTGTGACACCCTCACTAAAACAATTTGAGAATCATATGGCTTCTAACTAGTTATCAATTTATATATCATGTTTTCATCTAGTTACCTCATAATACATCAACAAGTGAATGTTGATTCCAGATATTTAAAATCAACAATTACTAAGATGAACAACTAAAAAAGTGAGTACCATTTTTAGAAATGAAAGTTTCATAAATCCTAATGGACATCACTAAATAATATATTTCATAGGGGTCAACCAAAAGAAATACCATAACCATATCACTTCATATCACAATAATGGATTCATTGTCTACCCAATAATTGAATACCCTAATAGATAAATTTATGAAACTCTAGAAAAGACTCTCCTTTGTAGTATTATCATCAAGCATCTGTTAAATTCCCAATCAATGAAAATCACAGTCAATTCACTATAAGAATGATTAAAAAATGTCATCTGTAAATTTTAGAAACACCTAAACCAAATTTATAAATTTCTAAACCCATTATAAAATTTTATTCCATGAAATATAATAACTGAAATCTCACTAGGAATCCTATAATAATCAAAACCTTGAGAAAATAAATTTAATTTCCCCATGGAACACTTTTGTCCCTCAGAAAAATAAAATATACTATATGTAACATATAATCAGATATCAATTCTGTATAATTTATAGAAATCCCTAGGAAAATACACTAAGTGATTATTGTCTAAGGAAAAAGAGATAATCTAGTGGAATATACCCTATTTTGCAATCCTATAGACACCAAAACATTAATTTCTATTATATCACAGTTATTCAACTATGATTCTGTGGAATATCTATAAAATACATGGATGGAACCTCCTGAAATAAAAGAAACACAGAAGAAGAATAAGAAGAATAGATGGATGATTTTAATTAGATCTGACATGCCAAAACAATCCTCTATCGACCATAAATTATTTTGAGTTTAAGGAGGATCCATGTGGTATAAATAAGGGGGTGGAGGGAAATTAAATTAACATTTCCTGAGTGGAACCTAGGTAAAATAAGGGTGTGTGTGCAACCTAAAATGATGGGTCTTACTGTCCAAAACATAAGACTATGGTCCATTAATGTTTAACCCATTGGTTCATTGAATAATGCCCCACCACTATGGTTGACATTTAGATTGACCTACAAGGCCATGGCATAAAAGGTTTCATTATATGTTTTGAAATTTAGAGGGAATTTTAATGTTTTTTCATGGAGTATGAACATTTTTATAATTGGGACTCAAATCAAAAATTTTGTTCATGGAACATCTTTTAATGATGTTTTTTGGATGTGACTAGAGATCCGTAAGATGTTTTGGGTTCATAGGTGAGAATTAGAATAGGGTATAGGTGACACTAATGTGAAATTATCCTAATAGAAATTTACTATGATGAAACCTTGGAGAATTGGGAAATGGAGTGCACCACATGTGCTATTTTAACAATGGAAATGAAAAATATGTATATAAACTAGTCCATTTCTTAAGGGGTAAAACATGATTGAGATATTTTAAAAATCAGAATAAAGACCCTTATATTTGTCCTTATTGAGTTATTTGTGATAATGATGATATTGTGAATGTAGGTGGATGATGCTTATAAGGTATCCCAAGAGGTAAGAGAGTTTGAAACTACATTGTGGAGTGATTACCATGAGGTTTTCTAATGTGTGAAGTGTTTTACAAGAGATCAGGGTTGTCCAATGGATTGTTGTCTGGAGGTAGGGAAATTATACGAAACACCAAAGGATGGTCCTTCTATGGATCATTGTAATCCCAAATTTGGATTCCAAGGATGTGAATTTTAACTAAAATACAATGGGTTTTAGTGCAAGTTAGAGATTGCTGAGGGGATTTTCATCTTTCCTAATTTGGATATTCTACAATCCTCATTCCCCTTATATTTTAAAATTTTAGGCCTTTTATATCAAGGTTAGTACATTTTTAGTTTTAGGGAAAGGGGAATGGTGGTGGGTCATTTTTTTTCTCCACCTTCTCATCATTTGCTCTTGACCCCTTTTTGATAAAGGGTATCCATGGTAGTTTTATACTAAAATTCATAGTAATTTCCACTATTCACTTTATATTGTATGAATTACCATTAGGTATAAATGGAGTTGGATTCATTCAAGAATGTTGTTAATGAAAATTTCACTAGATCATGGTGGAATCATGCATGAATAATATGTATTTATATCATTTTTTCAATAGGGTGTCTTGGATGGTTTAACTCGTAGGGGTTCATGTGGTTTTGATGGTATGATGTTTCTCAATGAAATTTTTGATGATTATTCCTCTTTAATTTATTTAAATAAATTATTATAAACTATAATATTTTTGATATTTCAGTTGTGTTCAGATATTAGTTGTCAATGTTAGTTTGGCATATTTATTAAGGGACTGGAAAAGTTTACGAAAAGAATGTCCTGGATTCAAAATCTGATACATAGTTAGGTCGTCCCTATAATACAAAACTATATTATTATTTATAAACAATTTAAATATTTCATTTATGATTTTCATTCCATTGGAAAGAGGCAGGTACTTGAGAACCATAGTTATAGCAGAATGATATAATAAATCCTCCTTGAGTTAGAGAAAATGAACCATTTCACATAGGGAATTTTTTTTAAAAAATAGGGACTATTTCACCAAGTGGAGAACTACCAATTGAGGTTATTAGAGACCCATGGAGGTATCTATTATTGAAATGGGTTACAAGTATAAGAATTTAGTATCTTCGATATATGTGGTAAGTAATATGAGTATTAGTCCTAATGGTGATGGGTGAGATGGCCATTTAAATAATTCACTAGGAATACCCTTTTTTGAGTGGAGGTCAATCCTAGTTCTCCTATCAGGGGGACAAGCTCTTTGACGTTATGTTAAGTATGATAGGGGGTTTAGTATAGGTGGAATATTTAATAGATCTCTAATAAATATGTGGATAAAATTATAATGTCGGGCATATTAATTTTATGGGAAATTTGTAATAGGTGTTCGAAGGAGATTCAATTGAGATATCTCAGAACATCCCATAGTCTGAAAGGTAAAGTGGTGGTGCTGAATCAGAAGAGTACTTATATTTAGGATAAGGGAGAGTCTGGGAGTTTTTATTAAAAAATATCTGGTATTATATATGGAGAATTTTTTATTTGTAAATATTGATATATTTTGGAATACCCTAGTGGATTTATCATAGGTGAGATGGTGACATAGATGACCCAGCATTGTGCTTCTGATTGGAAATGGATCTCAGTGTAAGTGATGAAGGATCCCAAGGAATATCAAAAAAATTAGTGAGAAGCTGTTTCCATATAAATAAAATGGTTTGAGTGTCTTAAATACATTGATTTCAATATGGATTACACTCATGGGAATGGAAGGATATTGGTGGATTATTTGAGTATAAATATTAAGAACCATGATGTATCAAAGTTCAATTGTGAGTATTAGATGATTGAATTATTTTCTAGTTTACATTTAGATTTCTAGGAAGACTATGGTACCTTGGATTTGGACCCTTATCTATAACTTATTTACTGCTCGACCATGTGAGGTATTTATAGATATCACATTTGTATTACTTGGTGACGTGGGGTACTATAATAGGTGGGGAGACCAAATTTAACTATTCCCTACGAGATGATGAGGTTTTATATTCTAGAGGATGAGTGGTGGTTCCTATGAGTCTGAATGTGGACCATATGAGGTCATTCGACTCCCCGAAATGGGTTGTTCCTCTCAGGTTTTCCAAAATGTATAGATTTGTGAAAATACAATATTGTTGGCACATAATGAACAAAAGTATTGTTGATTTTTTGAAAAATTCTCTGCATACCAATATGTAAATATATAACATCAGTATCCCACAAGTCTACTCCATCCTTTGGAAATTCTTAATTTTATGTTGGATGATGTAATGGTGTATTTTTTGATGGGCCTTAAGAGGAATTATAGTGGACATGATATAGTTAGGGTTATTGATGACTACTGGATGAATGTTTCCAACATCATACCCATTAATTCATCATCTCTGGTTAATTATCTTAGTATAATTTATGCATGATAGGTGATATTCTCACACCATGTTCCATATAAAATCCAATCTCATATAGAATCATGTTTCATTTGATGGTTTTTCAGGGCCCTCAGAATGGGATGGGAACATAGTTTCTTCAGAGTAATGTTTACCATCTAAAATGCATGGGAATTCAAATATTACTATACATGTGATCGAGGACATGTTTTAAGAATTTTTACATGACTTTCAAAGATCCTAGGAATTTCATTTATAATTGTTATAATTTTCGTTCAAAAATATTTATTAGGTGTATCATTGAATGGATCCATTCATGGTCTTGTATGAAAGGGTGTGTAGACCCATTAATGTGGCTAATAGAGGCAAGTTAGTTTGTGAGTATTGGTATAAGCTTAGAAAATGAGACCTACAAGTAGATTCCGAAGAACATAAAGTTGTTAACAACTGTTCATGGTAAGAAGATGCCTTATACTGGTTGACAACTACATATGATAGAGATTCTGAATACTTATTGGGTCTTTATAAGTGTATTGATAAGGTCAGGGAATCATTTCAATAGATGGAAGGTAATATTAGTTCCATGATTCATTGTGGCCTTTTTTTAGAGTTTCATCCCTAGAGAATACTGAAAAAATATTTTGTAGATCTGTGTAGTGAAACATGACATGTCTCTTTTCTCTTTACTATTAGTATATCACCAAGACCCATTTTATCTTGTTGATATTGAAGATATAAAGGAAGATGCTAATTCTTATGTTGAAGAGTGTCAGATACATATAGTGGACACTAGAAAAAAGAGTCATCAGGGAAAGACTCTTCCTCTTTTTTATGTGTTATGGAAGCATTGATAAAAAAATATGATGAAAAATTGGATAGAAATATAGATTTTTGAGCTAAATGGATGGATACATTTATCAAGGTTACTAAATGGAATAAATTGTATTTATTAAGGAAAATTTAGTATTTATTGTGTGATTATGTAAAAAATTTCACACCAAGAGTGTTATAAATATTTTTAACATATGAAAACCCCTTATGTTTTTTTCTTTAAAAGGTATAGTAGGGAGTAGGGGAGGCTTTGGGATTATTTGGGATTGTTCAGGCTTGGAGATTACATTATTGGGAATACAATGAATTGATCATAGTTAAGTCATAGTTTTCACTAACCATGCACAATGACATCAAATCTTGAGAATATGTGGAGAAATGTATATTAAAATTGAAACCAGTGTTTGAAATCATACAAAGGGCCTACACTATATTGAAGAGTCGTCACACAGTTTGTGATTTTTTTTTTGTGATGAGACTATCTGTGTGCGGTGAGGGGATTCTATATAGTATAGGATACATGTATAGAACATAGTTTTCAGTACATTAAAGAAAAACCATACACTAAGTTAAGAAAAGGGAAAAATTACTTTTTTTTGAATATTTCCTTTTGGATAATTTCACTTTTACTCTTGTCATTTCAATACAACAAACTCAAAATGGGTCTATTATTGTCCTCTCCAAGAAGAATAGAGTATCTCACACATCTAACCATTGATTTTTCTTTTTCTCTATCATGTTTTAATGACCTTGGAAGGGTTACAACCCCCTACCTTCTTTTCACATTGTTTTTCCCATCTAGATAACTTTATCCGTGTTTGACATAAATAAGTTATTTTACAGAATTTTTTCCAAATTATCTATATTCCCTACTATAATTTAAATCGAAGGATAATATTATACAAGTGGTTCCTCCTAGGACAAAGGTATATGGTCTCTATGATTCTCCCATAGTCACACCCTTTTTCATTTGGGGCATGTGTTTTTCGTCATAATAGTTTAGCATACAAAAATCCAAAATTAATTTCTTTCATGTGAATTTTACATGATAAAACATATTTCTAAAATCATAAAAAAATTAGTGGTTATTCCAATAGAACACCTAAGTGACTATCATGTTTTTGAAAATCTTTCTGAAATTGTAATTTGACTGAATTATACTTTATGTAGTTTTGGTTATCCAAAATACACTTAATATTTGGTGATTTCTCATTACAAGTAATACACCTAATATGTATATTTTTGTGATACAAAAATAAACTCAATATTATTTAATTAATGATAAATTTTAATAGACATGATATGGGTTGGTTTGTGGTACCATAATATACCTGATATGTGGTGGTATGTGCTAACTAAAAATAAACCCATTTGTGGTGGTTTGTAATATTAGAATACACATGATATGTAGTGGTTTGTGATTATTGATAATACATATGATATAAGGGGTATTTTGAAAACTTATAAGATACCTAATATGTTGTGTTTTTTATCATTTAAAGTACATTGGTTAGATTGTTTTCATGAGATTTTCAGAGACCTATGAAAAAGGAAAAAGAAGGTTGGTCCATTATCAGGTATCATCATGGAGACTGGGGTAAGAAGGTTATTTATTATTTTACTCAATTTCCAGATTATATAATGATAGAATTATTAAAAAATAATTCAAGTTTCCATTATATGGGTTCATTTAAAGAAATCCTTGGTGGTGGCCTATTAAGTCACACTCATAACATTTTTGGGCTACTATATGGTATCTGTGTAGGCTGCATGAGTGCAGAATTAGATAAGGTAAAGCTTAATTTGATAGATTCTTTATTACAACTGGAATAGAGATAGCATATGGAAGTAGGGTTGGGTCTTGGTTCCTTGGGGTTTCTTGGTACTTATTTTGGATTTTGGTTATTTGGATCACTTTTAAAATCTATGTATATGGATTGTTTTTTTTATGACTATAGACATGTATTTTGTATCATCATAGTTTTTTCTATGGTCTATATCTTGTTACTGGATTGTGTCCTATCATTATATTATGCAATTATGATATGTGTCTAACTTAGTTTATTTATATTGTTCTATTCTATAACATGGAGGGCATTGGATCTCCAAAGAATTACATATTCACTCACCACTGGTCAGATGCCACTAGTGTATGGGGTGATAAAATTGAGGTATGTGAAGACTACCTGTCTAGGAACAATATAGTAGTCCAGGGTGGGGGAGTTATGAAGTTGTATCATATATTTGTTTTGTATTATTTTCTATGTTAGTAGTTAGGAAAATAGGGATGTTTCATGGATTGGTAATGGGGTTATACTTAGTATTGTCTTTCCCATGTACAAATAAGCAACCATATCACTAGGAATTGGACTGTAGTTATATTTTGTTATTTTATAGTTATTTCATTTCTACCATGAGTGGAATACTTGTTTTTTTAATTTATTCTTGAATTTTTTTATCTCTGGGTTCAGTGTAAAAAAGATATCATGGGCATACATTCATTTATCATATACGAATGCAGGTTTTTTATAAAAATCCCATGATCATGGCGATTGGTACATATATGGATATGCACCAGGAAATTCATAGAATGGATTTGACCATTTTCTGTATCCATAATCAATTATATGGTGTTTTCCAATATAAATGGATGATTGTATATTACTTGGAAAACTCCAAGAGTTTATTATTATTTATTACATTTGAGTAATTTATTCTTAAGGTGACCTCATTGGTTCAATAGTATGATAGTATGTAACCTATATGTTGTTTTAATTCATATCTTGTGGATGTGAATATATCTAATGCTACCACATATTTTCTTTAAACATGAAATGTTGGGAAATATTTGAAAAAATGTAAATGGAAAAATATATGATATGTGATCTTGAGAATAAGATATAGCTTGATGGGGTTCCATGTTCTATACGTATTATGCATTCAATATTTATATACTTTTCTTATTTTTTCATAACATAATTAATTTATACATTGATAGTTACAATATAATGTTTTTTGAGTAATTATGTAGGCATTATATTGTTATTAAGTCTCAGAGTGATAGGGTTCCATGCTATGACATTGAGGATGATTATTCCCACCAGAGGTCACCCAGAGGATTCACCTATGTTGGGTCCATCTTTGGAGGTCCGGTTTTGAGTAGGTACTATATGCTTGTTTAATTCAATTGTAATGAATTCTTTTATGTGTTTGAACCTTCAATTTATTTTCTCGTGCATGATTTTTAGCAGCATGACCCACTACTGCTAACAAGTGTGGATGGTCCATAGGCGTTAGAGCTCGAAATGGAATCCATATAGGCTATACTTAATCATTTATATACCACTTAGGATTAGAGGATAAATCTAGTGGGGTATATTTTGTGATATGAATATTGATCTTAGTGGGAGGTCGTTTTCTATGTATATAAACTTGTGGTGTTGACCAAGATTGTTTTCTTGACCCACTTCTTCAAACACTTCTTTCATGAGTACTTATAGTGTAATATAGATATATATTTCAAGAATATTATGAAATGGTTGTTTTGATCATGTATTATGTTTCATGGTTAATAGGAGTGTAGTGTTCCACTCTTTCCTTGTGTAGTGATGAGGTCATTATGGACAAGATTATTGGAGTAATTATCCACTAGGGAATCATGGTGTATTTGAATGTGTTTTTCATGGAATTTTTTTCTTAGATAATGAACAAAGCCTTTATTATTTAGAGGAATATCAATGAGGGTAATATTTTGGGGTCGTTTGAACAAATAAGTGGTCGTGGATGATCTGGAAGTAGGAGTCATCAAGAAGAGGAATCAAATCAGGATGGTAGTAGTTAGGCATGTAAGAGTAGTGTTTTTCCTTCCCACCTATTGGGATGTGGTGAGGTAGTTTAATTTTAGTGTGGAACTCAGGGATATATGGGGCTATCGTATAATAGACCACCTAGAGAGTGCTATCAGTCTTGGAAGATAGGACAAATTTTCCATAATCATATTGGGGGACCATGGGAACCAAATATGAGGGGTTCTAGATTAGTTCTCAATACTAGAAATTTGAACACTACACCACACTAGATTGTTGTTGGGTTTCCAATAGCTTTATAGGTTTTGGGGGTGGCCATGGTATCTTGGTTTAGGGAAAATATTCCATACGGGGACATTACACAGGCCAATCAAATAGAATCACATGGACATAGTGTAGGAAAACCATATATCATATAGCCTACCATAAATAAGTAGGATACTGGGCCATATATGGTTTTAGGTAATATTCCAATAGCCTCCACTCTTTCCACTATGTTTTTATTCATGTAGTCAATTTAACTGATTTTATCTCTTCTTAGTTTGTTGGATTATTTGTTTTATCCATACTGTACCTTTATGGAGTCTAATCGATTGAGGCACCTACAGGAAAATAATTTACAGGAATCCGTAAGTGTTCAGGTTATGCCTTGGTGTTCACAACATATCGATTTCTTTTTTATTTCATTTTTCTAAATATGGGGGATTTCCACTTGATTATAGAGATGGATTTTATAGTTATCTATCATGCATAGTTTCACTTTTATCTTCATTGAGTACTATTCACCTATCCCAAGGGTGGATTCTTTATGTATATCATTGAGTGAGATATCTGATAAGTTCATGTATTAGAAAACTAATAGCAGTAGGTTAGTGGTACTTTTTAGGTGGGTATCATTATTATATATGAGGGAAAGACTCGTCATCCTACCTTTACATTAGTGGTTGATTTATTCCATGATGTATTCCTTATGGAATTCCTTAGGTTGCCACCTGTTTGGACTATCAAGTTCATGATTAAGCCTTTTCTAGGTTCATGTTTGATTTTCTATTCCACCCTTTCATACGTCTCATATTTAGTTTAGGGATATTAAGACTCATCTTCGAGAAAAATAGGTGGAGGGTTGAATCCAACAGAACAATTCCCCTTGTGTCGATATTGTTTTTTCTATAATAATGAAGATGGGTACCTTACATTTGTCATGGTCTATCTGGGTCATAACTAGGTAACGTTTAAGAACCGATACACACTTCTTAAAATCAATGACGAGTTCATTTTGTTAAAGGGGGCCATGTAATCTTGATGATCGATCATTGTTTAGAGTACCACATGTTGTGGGTACATCCATATGTTGTTACTTTTATAAAATTCATGAATATATATAGTTTTTATAAATACTTGGTGATGAATTATGGATATTAAAACATTATATCCATGTTTATGACCTTGTGGAATAGGAATTTACACCCTTATTTTGACACGTTTTGGGTTCATTGATGATATTCTTGTGAACTCCAGAACTAAAGAGGATCATGATATCTATTTATAATTTTTAATGTATATAGAGAAGGTATAATATTTATGAAATATTATCAATGTTAATGTTTTGGATTGATCGACCTCAGTTCTTGTGTCACATGATTTCTAAGGATGTCGATTCATTACATCCGGATATGTTTTATATTATATTTTCTTGAGAGATACCCAAGTTTGTCATTAATATTTACATCCATCTTAGATTGCATGGTTATTACCAGTTCTCTTTTCATGATATTTCTCACATAGAAGCTCCACTGATGGGTTTAGCCAATAATGGAGTAAAATTTCACTAGGATGATTCCGGTGATGCATATTTTTAGGTTCTGAATGGGAGATTGACTTATATAACTACCTTGACCTTATTGTATCTAGCTAATTAATATAATTTATATTGTAATGCCTCAGTTGAAATCTTATGTTAGGTATTGATTCAAGATGGGTGGGTAGTCACTTATTGGTCTAGGAAGTAATTAATTCATGTGCATAACCACAATTATTATAACTAGAAGGTTGCCATAATGGTGAAAATGTTGAGATATTTGAATCACTATCTTCTAAAGAATATATTTCTATTTTTATAAATCATAAAATTCAAAAATACCTTTTATACACATGTTATCTTAGAGGAGGTGGTTTGAGTCCTTGTAATACTATAATTTACTGATGGATTCCACTCCTACTATGGTAAATGTAGTGGAAGATGATTTGAGAAGGATCACTCATACCCAAATGGTATGATAGTTCTATAGTGAGTGGTATATAATGGTATTCATTTCTATGTTACATATGTATTTCTATGAGGGCCAAGGTACCTTGTCTTTTTCACTCTTTTATTTCACTTATTTACTCCTAAAACATTTCAAGGAGATGAAGTTATCATATTCTAAATACCTGGTGATGAGGGATACTATATATCATGTGGATACCCCTCTTGAATAGTCACTAGATGAGGATGGGGTCTTATATTAATGATAATGAGTGGTGGTTTGCACAAGAATTTATAAAGACCAATGAGGGACTTCCAATCCTTAATTTGGGGTTTACATATCTGGATGAAAATAATGTATCATGAAATAAATACATAATAGTTTTTTTCATGAAATGTAGATGTAAATATATGATTTTTTTCCATAAAACTCCACCTTCCAAAGAGTGAAGGTATACCATTAGTTCCCTACGGGTCATGTCGGGCCTTGTGCCTTGGTCCTATGGGTCATGTACGCGTTCACCTTCAACCATTAAAAGAGATTTTTTCTATACTAAAATTAAAAAAATAAGGACTTCGGGCCATTCAGAGTATACCATCAGTTCCCTGCTATTATTCTAAATATGGTTCCCATTCTATTGTCAAATTGGGATGAGGTCAAAATTAATTTTGTGATTGTTTATCAAGGACCCCACATGGTTGTGATATATTTAATATTATATTTTATTATTTGATTAAGGTATCTAAATTCATGCCTAATAAGGATTTCTCTATAGTCAATGATCTTGGTATAATATCTGTAAGATATGTTATATTTCTACATTTTGTTACTTAAAGAATCAAACCAAATATATATTCCTAATTATCATTAATGATTTACTAATGAATTCAAAATGTTCTAGGAATTTATGTCAAAATGAGAACATATCTCCATTGGAAAAAAGTATGGGAAGTTAGTGTGTACTATATAGGTTCAAGAGTCCATAATTAGAACATGTGTCCACTACTTTTATGGTTCCTGGGAAATTCCTCTCAACATGGGATGGATTTATATTTAATAATTGTTATCATGAATATATTAAAATTGATCAATTCAAGTCATTGTATGATAGGTCATGTCGATCACCTTTGTACTGGATAAAGACCGGTGAGTTAGCGATTCTTTGGTTGAGCTTAGTGCTGAAGGCATTTGATTAGACTCTTCTAATCATGATGTGGTTAAAAAATAGATAGATCATGCATCGACCTTCTTCAAAATAACTAATAAATACCCTAGTGTTATATGATAGTGAGTTTATCTTCTTAGTCATGTCATTGAGGTTGGGGGTGACTTATAATCCAATGTAGGGAAATTTAACAACAATGTTTCTTGTACATTGAAATTTGACGGGGGAGTTGGCCCTGTGGATTTTTAACTAGCTCGTCTGTAGAGATATGAAATAATTCATGACATGTTTCTTGACTATCTTATTTTAACATATCACTAGGACCAATCGTGTAATATCCCATGCCCAGATGCTACTCAATAGTACCCCAACACTGTTGGCTACATGGACTCAAAAACATCTCCCCAAACCCCATAGGTACCCGATTACTAGTGAGGGGCTTGGATGTGTTTGTGGGGAGAATATTCCATGAGCTACAAAGTATATCACAATATAAAAATATAATAATTGATAGGTAGTGTAAGTAGTAAATCAATTGGATAATAGATAACATAATAGGATATAAACACAAAAAGATTGATATATATAAATATTCATGAGGGAATATAATATACAATGATGATCATATCATATGTCAGCAAATCATCCAAAATTGGTATACATAGAATGTGTACCCTAAAATATCCAAAATAGGAAAGGAAAAAACCGACTCTCCTTAGATGGAATCATGATCGCCCATAACTCACTAGTTCCTAAATGTAACCAAAAAAATATAGTAGTGTGTTTCCATTATCTACAACTTCATTCATATCATCTTCTCATATTCCAAATGTACCCCAAGTAGGGTGTGAGAAAAAATACTAGTAGGCCCCCACCAAAGTTGTCTACCTTTATCCAGTTAGAGAATATATTATAATAAAAGTTTTTGGGAAGAAATTAAACATATAAAAGAAGTGTTTTATTCATGAAACCCATAATGGTGAGGGTTACCATGGACACCCATACCCTAATACCTCTCTTAGGCTTAGATGGAATATCTATAAATAAACAGTCATTCCTATATCAATTTATATGTGGGATCAATTACTTAATCAGTCTAATTTAGAAAATATGTTTTGATACCTTGAAAGTATCCCATGATCCCTTGTAAAGGTATGTGAAGAAGAGATACCTAAATCGACCATTTAAAAGGTGTAAGACCTTGAATTAATCCAAGATTTTTTGTGGCTTGGTAGATTCATAATATGAATCATCTCATTAATTAATCTATTATTCCCATTTTACCCTTCTTTTGAATTATTAATTTATTATCGAGGCACCGTTATAGGCATAAAATCAACCAAACAAATTACAATCCCCTTCTAGGATTTTATCATTGGATTCACTGTATCTCTTTGGATCTGTATTAATGTCACCTCTCATTGAGTCCATTTTTATGGGTCCTAGAAGGGATCCCAAGTGACTCCCATGGATTATATAATTAACATCCCACTAATTCAATCCACGGATCTCCATATAATGAGTAAATGTATCACTCATGCATATAGATAATCTTCATTTTGAGTCCATACTTTGAAATTCACTTGGGAATCCAAGTGTCACCAAGGTGTAAGTAAGGAAATATCCAAATGATTATATTCATGAAATTCTAATAAGAAACCATGTGTCACCCTTGGTATATGATCATCATTAAATCAGTGTAATATAATTATATCCAAGGTCGTGACTATAATTATTCAATTTAAACTTCTCCCTAGAAGGAGAAAAAAGTAAGGGATATGATTAGAAGTATTAGCCTCTTAATTGTCTCACATGGTAATATCATTATGAAATGAAACTAATTATTAAACACGAAAATACATATACATATCCATGGGAATGATCTTTCATTCCATTGATTTTATAAATTCAATTAAAATTTTCAATTTATAATTTAACATCCCCTAGAAAAGGGAAAGTGACAAAACTAAATGTTAATCAAATTAATAAGACACCCAAGGTGGTCCTGGTAATTAAAAAACACACCCAAGGGGTGGTTTCAATTCATGTTCCACAACATTTAATCATTTAAATGGGTTTAGATTATTTCATAGGTCACTCCTATCCATTTTTAATTAAAGTAAACATAATCTATAAATGGAATCAATAAGAAAATTGGGAGTTTAGAATAAAAATATATATATACACACCTTGAAGTTGTGGAAAAAATAGGAGACCACCTACCATAGCACAAGAAGTAGTGTTCTTATAAAAAAGAAGCCCTTTATTCAAATCATATTGGGAAAAAATAGACAGATGAAGAACATAGAAATAGGGTATGTTATGTTAGACCTAAATAACTCCATCGATTTGAAGTTAAATTAATAATGGAAAAAAAGTAATTGAGTACCCACCATCAAGTATAAAATGAGAAGAGTGAATCTCCTTTCTATGATTAGATAGATTTCATGGTCCATCCCCCGGTGCACGTGCCACAACTACCCCAACCCCACCTCTGAAAGGCTTGGGGCTGGCGACTATCGTCGAAGGTATTATCCTACAAGTGAGAGGCAGTTGATGAGTAGTTGTACACACACACACTCACAACCCTAGACCAATATTCTCAAAGGAAAACATTCATACTAATAAAATAACCTCTAAGAGTAGAGGTACATGCTGTATGTAAAATGATCCAAAATGAAATACCCATAATGACAAGCTTTAAACAATTTAGTTCAATGTCTTTGATAATAAATCCGTAGAAATACCTAAGTGAAAGTTATGTGAATAGTATTTTCCAGATGTCGAAGTAGTATGCACCGTCTGTTCGATCTCACTAGGCACCTCTTGGTCCTAGACTACAAAGGTCTATGTCAAAGAGTCAGTCATCTGCACAAGACATGACACATGCAAGCGAAGCCTGTGTGGGGGTGAGTAACAAAATACTAAGTAGGGACCCCAAACCATGAAGAAAGACCATGGAGGAAAATTACACACTAATAATCGATAGCTCACACAGGTATAAATAAATTATAGGAAAGAAATATTATTAGTTGTAAAGATGAACATCTTGTTCTATTGAAGAACTCATACATGATGAGTCACTAAGTTCTGTTAGGCTAGTGAGGTCTAATCATCCGCTAGACCACTGATGTCCGCTCAGCTACCGAGACACTTAGGTCTTCTCGTCTGTCATACCACTGAGGTCCACTCTGCTACTGGGCCTCTATGTTCCACTCATCTCTTTGGACACTGATGTCCGCTGATCTACATGTCCATTGAGATCTTCTTGTGACTTCCTTCATGTCATAATCACCTGTAGGATTTCCACTAATAGTGAACTTAATTTCGGGAGAATTCACTCTTCAATCCATTAATCGAATCCCAAAATTTAGAAAAACTCACATGGAGTATGTTAAATGGGATTTCTCATTTCAAGGGTCTCAACGCCAAAAACGAATCGTCAGTCAGACTCATGGTTTATATGATACAGAAAGTTTTGTAAAAATGGGCTGGTTGGGCCCGGGTACAGTCTAACCTGGTCAAACCACGCTGACCCCACCCGATCTGGGTCCACTAACCCGACCCAGGTCTCACCAAGACGTGATTCGACCCATCCCTCTAGGCCCATTCCGGAAAGTTCGGGTCTATCCTGGACCAACTTGGCCACAGTTCCTGTCCACTACAGTGGCCGGATCTGTCAAGGATTTTTCGGGAACCACACCCCAGATGCGATCATTTTCCTGGGTTGCCATGATAGTCTAGCTAGACCACAGGTCGCTGTCATGGTCTAGTTGTACCGTTGGTCACCACCATTTTCGTGGTCAAGTTGTACAGTGTGTCTCCACCACTGATCAATGATGACAACCTCTAATCACCACATGTTGTGGGTTCCATGAGTCATCCCCTCCTCCATCACGGTGCGACTCCCCCTTCAGTGCCGCATCAATTGAGCCGTGACCTTCCATGTACCTTCCATGTCCACATACTGTGGGCCTCCTCCACCTCTACTGCATTCCATTAATGGGGGCCTCCATCGCTACCAACACGGATGTTGAGTCGTGTCCTCTTCTTTCCATTGTGGTCTCCCCCTAGACTACGGATGAACATTGTCGCGATCTTAGGTGTCATTCTAGGTTATCAAAAAGGTGAAGTTCAAGGATTCATAATATCGAGGGAAGTGGGAAAATCAAATGAACACTGAAGGTGGAAGAGTCAGGTATTTTTCGTTTCGACCTTGATATGTCCACGTAAGAATTTATGAGTAGAGAAATGAATAATTATATCAAATAAGAGGTTATACATTGATCCATTTTCAAAATGAATATCTCAAAAATTAAACCCATCTACCTTTTAACACGCATGATTCATGAATCATTCCATTCATCGAATGATTCGTGCTCATCATGAATATTGAGAAACATGGAATGAAATTTAGTAAAATATACACCCTATCTCAAGGTCAGATCATTCATTGGCGAATATCACACCGCTGTGTTCAACATTCCATGATCTGCAGCCCACCATTGTTGTTAGAAATCCTTCGAATAATGGAAGAGGAGATGGAGAAAGGTGGTCATCATTTCAGGTTGTTTTCCAATCGTTTATTGTTGATGCCAAATCTTCATGTTTAGGGAAATTCTGAATTTTTCCTTTGATTCCATATTATATTAACCCATTAAATCGGGAAATCAAGTTTCAGAACTTCTGTTACGTGGTTTCATTTATGAAAAAAAATTCTTGTTACGCTCATGTTTCTATATCATTACACTACAATAAAATTAGATATTTTAATAAAAAACTTAATATTATTTTAATTTTTTCTATAAGAAAATTATATTCTTAAATTATTCATAAATTTATGAAAATTTACTTTTTTCCCTTGACCTTCATAGGTCAAGGTTACGTCCTTCCTTAAGTAAGGTCATCATTTAGGATGCAACAGTGCCCTTAGATTTATAATCCAATCACTCGTTTAGAAGTGTGAAAACCACTCACTTGTTCTATTTTAAATAAACCTAATAAAATTAAACCTTTATTCCCAGCTCAATGGGCCTCAGAATCATGTTTCGTATAAGAATATGGACTTGAAATAATCCCATATAATTATAAAAAATTACATGGAATTTCCTGATCATTACATTAACCCTACCTTTAAGGTTTTACGTCCTTGTAATCGAGGACATGGGCTAAACAAAAAAAATGCGGGTACTAAGCTTTGATCTGAACCTATCGATCCCATGTTCTCTCTTGGAGATTCTCATGCTTTCAATAAACGTGAAACAGAGGAATCTACAATCCATAAAGGACCCACTCATGATGATCATCAATCTCTACCAGGAACACCGAAAGCCTCACCCCATAATCAGTATCTAACATTCCCTAGTCTATGACGTGCGTTGGATCATGAGAATACCCTCTCAGATGTGATAGGCGAACGTCATTATGCACTCGATGCATCTGTGGGGGGGAGATTTAGGCTTTATGAAAACTCTACAACTCTGATCATAATTTGAAAATGTCCTATGAACCTCAGAGATAGCTTGCATACCTGGCCAAATATCTGCAATCCCTGTCGAGGTGAGACCCGAAGGAACACAAGGTAACCCTCCTCAAACTCCAAGGGACTTCATCTCCTATCAGCATAATATTTCTTCCTTGTCTTTGTTGACAACGTCTTCTCATTAATGACCTGCATCTTCTCAGTGGTAGCATGTACCGTCTTTGGACACATGAGAGGTTACTCCCCTAGGATTTCCCATTATAATGTTGACTTTCATGGTCAGCCATATAGTGCCTCAAATGGTACCATACCAATGGTGGAGTGGTAACGCTTTTTTTATGGTCACCCCAACAGGGGTATATTATCCTCCCAAATATGACCAAATTCCAAGATGCTAGTATGAATAATTTCCTCTAAAACATTGATATTCCTCCCCATATGACCATCTATATGGGATGGAAATTCTTACTCAAGGAAGCTAAGTCCCAAACACGTATTTAATTCCTTTACATAACTAGTATATATAGTATCTGTCATGATCTATGACTATCATTAATGGGAATCTGTGGGGTCTAACTATCTCTTAATAGTATAGGCATTGCAAACTCTCAACTGAACTCTGCCCCCAGATTGGTAGGAAGTGGGATGACATGGTGACTCTGTCAACAATCATGCAGATGGCATTATTCCCTTGGAATGTGAGTGTAAAACCAATCATGAAGTACATCAAGATACCATCACACTTCCACTCATACACTTCAAGTGGATAAGTCAAGTCTGTGGGTACCAAATGCTCTACCTTCAATTTCTTACATGTGAGGCATCATGAAAAGAACCCCGATACTTCCTTCATAATCTCCAACCACCAGTAATGATTTAGGAGGTCCTGATAAAATGTTTCTACTCCTATATATAACACCAATGGGGTTGTTTGTAAATCCCTCTGAAACCCCTCATGTGATGCCACTAGAACAATATTTTTCCCTTTGGAAACGATGTAAATCTTACACCTATCAAATATCCTCTTGGATCTGGTCATAAAGATAACAAATCACATCATGGCCCATAGTAATCATTCAAAAGATTTGCCTCCCTAAAACACTCCATGAGTGGGGTAGTGACAGCCATCGACCAAAGATAAGCTTCTGCACCACCATCCATGAAGTATTTCTATATCTCGTCTAACTACTTTAAAACCTCACTCTGTTACTGTAAACCGGATTTCCTACTGAGCGCATCTTCTACCACATTAACCTTTCTAGGAGTATAGACTATCTTGACGTCAAAGTATTAGAGGAACTCTGGCCACCACTACTACTACAAGTTTAGGTCCCTCTAGAAGAATATTTTCCTGAGACTCTTATGGTCCGAGTAGATGGTAAAGCACTTACCCAACATGTAGTGCCACCAAATAATCAAACAAAAGTCCACTAATGCTAGCTCCAGATCATGGGTCCCATAATTATAATTGTACTACCTCAATTTCCTCTAATAGTAAGTGATCACAACTTTCCCCAAAATTAGGACACATCATAGCCTATTCCCACATGTATCACATAATACTACATACCAATCCCCCTCATGTGGTAGTCTCAAGATGGGGGTAACTCATCAATCTCTACCTCATCTCCTAGAAACTCGGGTTTCACTTATTCGTTCACGACATGGTCCTAAATTTCATGTCAAATATGATAAGGGTGTTTCTCCCCTACAAAATTTATGCAAGAACCTCTAGTAGTACCCAACCTAAATAAAGAGACGTCATACCTAATTCCGGATCCCGGTAGTCTGTCAAGAAAGCATCACCTCTATCATTGCTGGATCCACTGTGACTCCATCCTCTGAAATGATGTGTCCCAAAAAGTAGACATCCCAAATATATAACTGAATCTTTGAGATCTTCCCATAAATATAGTACTCTCAGAGTTTTTCCAGGACTTTCCATATTTGTGAAGTATGATCCTCCTTGTACACTTAGCACACTAGGATTTCGTCAATGAATACATTGAAATCCCAGGAAATGTAAGGCTTGATGATTTTGTTCATTAGTCCAATGAAAACTGTTGGGGAATTTATCCCATAGAAATGGATCACCATGAACCCATAGTGGCCATACCGACATCTGAAGGCTGTCTTCAGTACATCCTCATA
Organism: Viscum album; assembly: GCA_963277665.1. NCBI lineage: Eukaryota > Viridiplantae > Streptophyta > Magnoliopsida > Santalales > Viscaceae > Viscum > Viscum album. Next base: position 263,550,282 of record OY728148.1, on the reverse strand, counting down.
CCGTACATGAAGACAATGATAGAAAGATCTATGGTCTATCTTTGAGAACCATCTAACATCCTTCAGCTGATCGAAGAAGTCATCAATCCTTATAAGTGGATACTTGTTCTTCACAATCACCAAATTCAGGCTCTATAAGTCCACTCACAACCTCAAATAACTGTCATACTTATTGGAAAACAATTCTGGGGCTTCCCACTATCAAACTTTGGTTCTCAGGAATCCATTCTTCTTTAAATCCTCTACTTTTACCCTAAACTCACAAAGCTCCGCTGGAGACATGAAATATGATGGTTTGGATATCGGTGCCATCCTGTGGTGAAGATCAATGTAGAAGTTAACCTCCCTATGAGAGTGTAATATTAGCACATCCTTAGGTAAGATTTTATCCTTCTCTTCCAGCAATATGGGAAACTGAGGATTCTTTCCATCCACCACATTGACGGTGAGACTACCCAAATGGTGAGTGATCAGCAGCACCTTCCTCCAAGAACTTCCATCCCACATTGCAAGGGATAAATTTTAATTGGTTATGGAAAACCAGGTCTCAACCTCCTGGACACACAACACTTTATGCCTAAAACAGTCAATCTAAGCATGAACAGTGGATAACTATTCTATACCCAAGATGATGTCGTAAGGCCTTGACAATACTAATAATAGATCCTAACTGAAGCTCTATCATCCAAAACTAATCTCACACTACTATCACCATTGTGTAACCATCAAATCCCCTCCTGTATGAGTCTCTAATTGTAAGGATTGATCCAACCATACCACAGGAATATCTGAGCCCTAAACAAGGTCTATGGAGTGGAAATAGTGACTATAACCAGTGTCTATAATAATATCAGCAAAGGTGTATAAGACACATATAATATCTCCAATCACCTATAGAGTGTCATGGTCATAGTCCTCCAAAGCCTGTAGCTGGCTCATCCCTATCAACTAGCTACCTAAACCTATGGTGGACCACCTGTGGTGGTTGTTGTAGCACATTGAACCTCCACTAACCATATGCTACTCTGTTAGCTCCAATGATGTAACATCAAAAAATGATAAAGGGTTAAATGACTAAATTATATGACTCATGTCAACAAGGTGCACCTTATTTTTTGGGAGCATTCCTGATTAGAACTCCACAGTTAAGCGTTCCTGGCCTGGAGTAGTGATCAGGATTGGTGACCTTCTATGTAGTTTCCCAGGGTGTGTGTGAGTGAGGACAAAGCACACTAGAAAGGACATGTGTTGGCCAGTGGGGACTATCATTAGTCATATGACTCGTTCAGGCATGTGGGTGGACCTTGGGGTGGGCCCCACGTGTTTGCAGTGAAACTGGTGGTACCTGGTGGGCCAAGACCTGACGGCCATGTTAAGGCAGGGTGGCTGTGCTGTCACTGGGAACCGGTTGTCACATTTGGTATCAGAGGAGGAACCCAGCCTTAAGTGCGGTGCACTGCCTGGGATGAGATGTAGGGCCCACAACGATGGCGTTGTGCTCTAAAGGGGGGTGATTGTAACATCCCCAAATGATAAAGGGTTAATTGACTAAATGATATGACTCATGTCAACATGGTGAACCTTCCTTTTCGGGAGCCTGCCTGATTAGAACTCCACATCTATGCATGCTTGGCCTGGAGTAGTGATCAGGATGGGTGACCTTCCAAGATGTTTCCCAAGTTGTGTGTGAGTGAGGACAAAGCACACTGGAAAGGACATGATTTGGCCTGTGGGGACTATCATTAGTCAGATGACACGTTCAGGCACGTGGGTGGACCCTGGGGTGGGCCCCATGTGTCTGCGGGGCAACTGTTGGTACCTGGTGGGCCATGACCCAACGACCATGTTAAGGCGGGGTGGTTGTGCTATCACTAGGACCCGGTTGTCACACATGCCACATACACTGCACTGGAGACAACCTCGCTCGAACCTTAGCCTCAGCGGTCCCTCAACCTTCTTCCTTTCGTCTGTGCAACGAGTTGGGAAATCATGATCAATATGCCACTAACCACCTCATGAGTTGGACAACCTGCCCCTCTGATAGCTCCCTCCACCCTGGGGGTCTTGTAACACTGATCCTTTATACTGGGTTTGTCCCCTGAAATTCCTGGCACACTTGGGCTCCCTATTTCTGTATGGAATCCCGCCTTTTTATTACATAACTTTTCATTACATTTTACAAATATAGTATCTTTAAAGTCTAGTGCCTTGAAAATCAGGGACAAAAAAATGAAAAAAACATAAAAAATTCTTCTAATAGACATGTAAGGCTTCATAATATGCTCATCCTATGTAAAATTACTGCATCTCATATCCTAGAGACATGCGTCAAAGTATAGGGTGAGCAAAAAGCCCATTATGGGTTAACAATGAATCAGTTTACTTGTGATATCAATAAGAAGTTGAATAAAAACCTAAATACATGATCAATGGAAGTATAGGAATATCATAATGATAAGAAATTGAAACATGACATGATTATGTGGTTTCAACATTTCATTTATACATTCATGAAAAAATCACCACGGTCCATCCCCAAGGTTTCATAAATGTTTTCATGGTTACCAGGGTATCGTGAAACTTCTCATCTCTAGAGATTAATTTTTTACCCAATACATTAGAGCGCTATCAAGACTCACCCTTAATATTTATTTACATTAATGTAAGTCACATGGATTATAATCAAACATTTCATAAATAACACATAGAGAATAAAATAAATGGGTTTCAATTCAAAGTCATGTCATTCTAAAAAGTACATAAAAATAAGATCATTATGTCATTTATAACCCATAGAAAAAGAGTGAGGGTTATATGTATTCCAAATCTATAATAAAATATATATTTTTTGTATTTATGAACACTCATAGAAACTAAATAGGACTTAGTATTCACACAAATAAAACAATATAATTTCTTGAGATAAAGAGAGAAATTATGAGACGAAATTTTTGTAGCATAATGGCAACATAACAAGGTTTTATAAAATAATAAAAAGAGAGGTTAAAAGGGTAAACCACTCCTAAATAACTCATATTACAATATAAATACATAATAACATGGATATACGAACATGGTATGTATATTTTAATGACATACCAAAAGAAAAGGAAACTTGAATGGAATGAAAAGATGTGATATCTTTTATGAGAAATTCGGCAGCTTAACGACGTCACATAAAAAATAAAGAAAACAATTTCATGAGAGCGGAAAGGGTCTCTAAAAAATTAGAAATGAAATGTATAGTAATGAGAACATATAAGATCATACCATCAATAAAAAAGATATGGAAACTGGAAGACACAACATAAAGGAAGTCATGATTTAGAAGAGGTTGTTGAAAGGATTTCTTACCTTGAAGAGTAACATTGAATGCTTGATGTTCAGGACCTCGGGAGGATTGAGGGCCCCTTGGGAGGATCCCTTGAGAGGTAAAGAGACCATAACTTTTATGAAGTGGATTATTGAATGAAATGAATTAGATAATGACTTGTTATTTATAGGATAAGTGAGGGAATAAATTATTAATTTTCAAGGGACACCTCATCCGTGGTATTGGCTAAAAAATGGGCTTTACCATGTTATTTCCCATGGTATTTCCCACATGAGACTCCTAATAGAATATTTAAATATTAAAAAGACGACCAGAATGATTACATAATTATTACATCATTAAAGATGTCATTAAACACCCAAAAATCAAAACAGTATTTTCACTATTCACCGAAAATTCGAATTTTTTTAGAAAAGTCCCCAAAAATAACCTTAACATAATATTGATGATCTGAATTAAAAAATGAAATAAATTTTATACATATAATTTTCTATATATTTTTAATTTAATTTTTAAATAAAAACACTATTCACTTAAAAAAATAATACTTTAACTTATAATTTTGGAAACAGTTATTTACTTATTTTATTGAATCACAATACCTAATAAATGTGCCTAAAATATATTAATAATTTCTTAAGTGTTGTTACTAATCCATTTGGTCAAATTACTATTCATAAGCGTAAAATTACTTTTCATTATTTACTATTCACCAAAAATTATGTTGATCTTATTAGACTCTAATCTTCTTACTGAACAGAACTGTAGAAGAAAATTTTTTGCAAATCGGTAGACATCATTTATTATTTAAAGATTACATAAATATTTTAAAATATACCATTTTTTAAATTCATCAATAATTTACATCCTATATTTATCCGGACATTTGAAAATTCACAGACATCACCATAAGTATAAATCACAATTTTATTTATCTCAAAGGATTACATAAAGCAGTTATAGTCTCATTACATAGCCCCTTATAACACAAGCATAGGACCTTTCTGTAAAGTGTCCTAACTGGATAGAATCTGGGGGTGGATCAGTCAACATTTCATGAGTGGTGATTTCTATCAGCTTGAACTTCTCCCGAAGGAGATTCCATTCCAGCTTCACACAATGAAGTTAGGCTTGGGTTTGGTCCAGATAAAATCCTAGTGGTACTACCTCTTTCCCAAGTTCCATTAGATGGGCTTCGATTGGCCCGAGACTGCTGGAGGAGGCCATCGAATCTTGTTTTATTTATTAATTAACCAACATTAATTGTATTTATTGATAATTATCAAAACATTTAGTTTCTAATGGTCATATTGACTTATGGTCATATAATAGTCAAATCCAATGGTCTCATTTAAATTATACTCATTTTATTTTTGAAATAGTTTTGATGAGTATAAAATAAAATAACTCACAAACTAGGGAAAAATTATTAAAAAGTTTGGGTTATTACATTCTTCCCCCCATAAGGAATTTCATCCCTGAAATTTTTAACTCTTAACCTCAGAATTGAAAGGGTGTGGGTACTTTTGTCTCATAGACACCTCTGGTTTCCACATGGCTTCTTCAAATTTGAGGTTCATCCACAACACCTTAACAAGGTGGGTATTATTATTGCGTAGAACCTTATCTCTATGATCCCTGATCTCTACTGTCTACTCCACATAATAGCGGTCATGTTCTAGTTGTTCCACCTCAGGTTTTAGTACTTGTGATGGGTCATGTATTTACTTCTTCAAGAGGTATATGCGGAAGAGATCATGAACATGTGCTATATTTGGAAGAAGTGAAATCCAATAAGCCACTACTCCCGCATGATCAAGGATTTCATATGGGCCAATGTACCTAGGGATGAGCTTTCCATTCTTCCCAAACCTCATCAATCTCTTCCATGGTGAAATTTTAAGAAATAACTTGTCACCGAAATCAAACTCCAAGTCCCTTCGACTTTCTTCGTCATAGCTCTCTTTCCGACTCTGATCATCCTTAATGTGTTGTTGGATGGAATGTACTTTTTTTGTCATCTCTTACGAAAGATCAGGCCCAAGAATCATTCTCTCACCAACTTCAACTCAACAAGTAGGAGTTCTACGTCACTTCCCATATATATCTTCATAGGTTTCCATTTGAATAATTGAGTGGAATCTATTTTTGTAATATAACTCAACTAAACGGCGATGTTGATCATATCCACCTTTAAATTCCATTGAGCATGTTCTCATCATATCCTCGAAAATTTGAATATTTCATTTAGATTGTCCATCAGTTTTGGGGTGATAGGCCATACTGAAATTCAATTCAGAGCTCAAAGAATGTTGATGAATTCTGTAAAATTTTAATGTGAACCTTACATCATGATCATATATGATAGAAAGTGGAACTCCATGCACCCTTAGAACTTAATTCACATAAATCCTTGCAAGTTTATCAAGAGATAAATCTTCCCCGAATTGAGATAAAATGGGTAGTCTTGGTTAGATGGTCCACAATATCCCATATCGCATTGTTTCCATTTGAATTTCTTGGAAGACCAGGGGCGAAGTCCATAGTGATATTGTCCCACATCCATGCTAGTATGGGTAGTGGTTGCAATACCCCTTTAGGAATTTTTAGATCTTCCTTCACCTGTTAACATACTAGGAACCTTGAAGTGTAGTCAGAAATATCCCTTTACATATTATCCCACCAATAATGATCACGAAGGTCCATATACAATTTTTTGCTTCGAGGATGTATAAAGAAATTAGAACTATGAGCTTCATCCATCAGCTCCTTCTTTTTTTCCTTAATATATGGAACACATAGTCTTGTAAGAAGTTTAGGTACACCTTCTTGATCAATATTTTTCTTCAAAAACATCCCATCCATCACAACCTCAAACTTCTTCTGTAGAAAAGGATATTCTTTCGAAGCATTCTTGATCTTCTCTAGTAATAAGGGTTTAGAAATAATTTGGGTTTTAGTTGATGATGTCCATTCCCTTATAATTCCAAAGTCCAACTTTACTAGGACATTGATCAAAGGAACTCATTGAATCCTTATCATGGAAAGAAAAAATTGTCCTTCTTTCTTAGTGCATCATCATCTTTGTTTGCTCTTCCGGGGTGATAATAAATTAAACAATCCAGTCCTTAAGAAGTTCCAACTATATCCTTTGTCTCATGTTTAATTCCTTTTGTGTGAATATATACTTCAAACTTTGATGGTTTATGTATATATCCCATTTCTCGCCATAAAGTTAGTGCCTCTATATATTCAGAGAAAATATGACCACAGCCAGCTCCAGATCAAGAGTAGGAAAATTCTTCTCTTGAGTCTTCAACTGTCGAGATGCATAAGCAATGACATTGTCATATTACATGAGGATTCACCCAATCCCTTTTAGATATGAATTGCTAAAAATAATACATCCTTCTTTACTTGAGGTAAGAGTTAACGTTATTAAATTAACCAATATCTTCTCCAGATCTTGGATACTTTCCTCACACTCCTTTGTTTAGACGAACATGACCCCTTTTCATGTTAACTTGGTTAATGTATTAGAAAGTCATGAAACGTTTTTCACAAACCTCCTATAATATCCTGCTAATCAAAGAAAACTATGAATCTCAGTTATTTCTGTAGGTTGAGGTCACTTCTCTATAACTTTTGTCTTTGTAGGGTCAATTTTGACTCCTTCGTTTGTTATAATGTGCCTCAAGAAAGAAACTTTTTTGCAACCAGAATTCACATTTACAGAACTTCCAAAAATAGTCTCCCCTTCCGTAATGTTTGTAAAATGACCATTAGATTATCCTCATTATCCACCAGACTTTTGGAATATATCATAATATCATCAAAAAAACTACCACAATGTTATCAAGGTAGTCCTTAAAGACTCTATTCATCAAATCCATAAGAATAGTGGGTGAATTAGTTAGTCCGAAGGGCCTAACAACAATTTCATAATGCCCATATCTTGATCGGAAGACCGTTTTTGGAATAAATGTTTTTTCACCCTCAATTGATCATACCCAGATCGAAGATCATTCATAGAGAAGAATTTAGCCCCATAAAGTTGGTTAAATAAGTCATCAATTCTTGGAAGAAGGTATTTTTTCTTCACTGTGATCCCATTATGTTGTCTATAATCAATGCATAGCCGCATTGATCCATACTTCTTCTCCACAAATAGAAATAGTGCTCCCCAAGGAGACACACTCCACCAGATAACCCCTTCTCCAAGAGATCTTGGAGTTGTTTCTTTAATTCCTCAAGCTTCACATTTTCCATCCCATACGGGGACTCTGATATCGGATGAGATCCAGGTATGAGGTCAATGGAGAACTCTACCTCTCATTCCTTGGGAGGGATGGGTAACCCCACGGGAAATACGTCCATGTATTTCTAGATGATGGGAACATTCTCTATCCTTAAACTCGTACCTCTTTCATCTTCTTCACCAATCAACTCCATATAGAAGGATATAAGAAGTTCTTCTAGAACAAGATCATTTTTAGATATATCTCTTTAGAAGACAACATTGGGGTTTCCATTCAATAATACTGATATTTCTTTGCTTCTACAATTGATCTTAGCATAATAATTTGAGAGCCAGTCCATCCCTAGTATAATGTCAAATTCCATGATGGGAATGACAACTAGATTTGCGGTTAGATTTCTCTCACTAAAGTAAATACTAGAGTTTCTAAACACTGACGATTCTTGGATAGTTCTACCAGGAGTCATGGATGATAACTCCATTTTTAGAAAATCATGAGTTTATTCTAAATTCCTTGCAATCATGGAGAAAAAAATGAATGCGTAGAACCAGAATCAAACAAAGTAATTACAATCTTTGAGAGGAAAACAAGAGTACCTACTACCACATCATTCATAGCATCAACATTATATTTCGTGATAGAAAAAGAAAGACCTTACTCCATTGGCCATTGCTGAGGGTAATGGTGGTTCCCCTGCACCGCCCTCGTATTTGGACAGTGATTGGAAACGTTCCCACGTTTCCCACACTTAAAGCACTCAACATCTGGTAGGGAATGCACCATCTTCACCTTGTCGTTAGTGTTTGGATGTTGAGGTTTCACCTCACCATGACAATTCTCGCAATGTGGGAATCTCTACCACACTTGTAGCAGTTCCAAATCCCAAGCAGACATTTCTTCGAATTGTTCTTACCACATTTATTACACATGGGATGTTGTACTTGCTTGCCTCCTCTTCCATGATCAAAGATCCTCCATAAGCTTGGCTCCATCGATCTCTTCTTGTCATTTGATTTATGAGACCACCAAATCTCACCAAACTCGACCGAAGAATCTATCAACCTTACCATTGGGATCCATGACAATGCTAGAGGTGTATCGTTAATGTCTAGAGAAGTTCATCTCATAGCTTCCGACAGATTCGTTCTCCTTCTGCTTCAGCTCGAGAAAATCATCCTCCATTCTTTTTCTCATGTAACGAGGAAAATAAATACTGAAAAAGATCCCTCTAAACTCTTCCCACTCCATAGTTTCAACTTACACCCTTTGCCTCGTGTTTTTTATCAGTTCCCAGAGATGATCACCATCTCCTTATAAGTGATAGACATCAAGGGTGACCTTCTCTTTCTCTGAACAGTGAAGCATAGAAAATATCTTCTTGTTGGAGCGGATCCACTGGTCATCAATAAATGGTTCAGTCGATCCACTGAAGTTTGGTGGTCTTTGACGCATAAAGGACTCAAAAATAAGTTCTTCCCCTCACGATGAGATCAGCCTCTCAGCTTGATTCATGTTATTTCCCATAACAAGAGTCAGTTGGTTCATCATTCGCATGAATGTTTTCATTCCAGGATTCATCGGAGGGCCATCAGTGCATGGTCCATTGTGGTCTCCATTTTCATGGTTCCTCCTGTTGCCCACCATTTTCAAAAACAATAAATTTTTAGTGTGAAACTTATTTCATTTATGAATCATTTAACTATAATGGATTTTATGTACTAAAACTTCATTCTTAGACCATTATATTTCTCTATAATTCCTTCATAATTTTTCATAAAAAGCATGTGATTAACCAAACATATCGCCCAGAAGTGTCGTAACCAAGAGTGTAGAAAATCTCATTATCGTGCACCAGTTCCCTTTCAATTCTAAGTCAATGCAGTGTTTTGGGGGTTTACCCCTATGTATATCTGTGCTAGAGCCGTCTCTACTGGCTCGTATCCAGACATGGATATACTTGATTGATAAATCACTTACCTAATACTCACCAAAAGAATAGGAAGTTTTATTATATTTAAACATTTCTATAGGGTTCTTCATAAACTTTTCATGGCCTAATTTTCATAAATAACTAATCTATACTTTGATACTGACTATGGAATCCTGCCTTTTTATTACATAACTTTTCATTACATTTTACAAATAAAGGATATTTAAAGACTGTTGTCTTAGAAATCAGGGACATAAAACAATAAAACAATATAAAAAATTATTCTAATCCACTTGTAAGGCTTCATCATATGTTCATATTATGAACAATTACTGCATCTCATATCCTGGAGACATACATCAAAGTAAAGGGTGAGCAGAAGGCCCAGTAAGGGTAAACAAGGAATCAATATACTTGTGATATCAATAAGAACTTGAATAAAAACAAAAAGACATGATAAATGGGAGTATAGGCATATCATAATGAGATGAACTTGAAACTTAACTTGAATATGTGGCTTAAACATTTCATTTAGACATTCCTGAACATAACACCAAGTTCCATCCCCAAGGTGTCATAAATATTACCAAGGTTATTCACCAAGGAATCGTTAAACTTGTCATCTCTAGAGATTAATTTTTTACCCAATGCATTGGAGTTATATCAGGTCCCACACATATTATCTATTTAAATTCAGGTGAGCCACATATATCATAATAAAAAAATTTCATAAATAACCCATGGATAATAAATTAAATGAGTTTCATTTCAAAGTCATGACGTTTTAAAAAGTACTTAAAAATTACATCATTATGTCATTTATAACCCATTGAAAGGGAGTGAGGGTTATATGTATGTCAATTCCATAATAAAATATATCTTTTTAATGTATTTATGAACAACATAAGAAATGAAATAGGTCTGATTATTCCCATAAATAAAACAATATAATTTCTTGAGATAAGGAGAGAGAAATTTTGATAGAAAATTTATACAGCATAACAGCTACATAACATGGTTTTAGAAAATAATAAAAAGAGAGGGTACAAGGGTAACCCAATTATAAATAACACATATTACAATATAAATATATAATAACATGGAGATAATAACCTGGTATGGATATTTTAATGACATACCATAAGAAGTGGAAACTTGAAAGGAAATAGAAGATGTGATATCTTTTATAAGAAATTCGGCAGCCTAACGACGTCACTTAAAAAATTCTGAAAACAAATTTCTAAAAGAGGAAAGGGTCTCTGAAAAATTATCCATGAAATGGTTGGTAATGAGAATATATAATATCATACACTCAACCTAAAGATATGGAAACTAGAAGACACATTATAAAGGAAGTCCTGACTTAGAAGAGGAGGGTGAAATGATCATTACCTTAAAGAGTATCTTCAAAAGCATGATGTTTAGGACCATGGGATGATTGAGGGCACCTTGGGAGGACTCCTTGATAGGTAAATAGACCAGAACATTGTTGAGGTGTATTTTGGAATGAAATGGAATATACAATGGCTTGGTATTTATAAGAGAAGTGAGGGAATAAAATATTAATTTCCAAGGGACACCACATCAGTGGTATTGGATAAACCATGGGCTTTCCCATGTTATTTTCCTTTGGTATTGTCCACTTAAGACACCTCATATAATATCTCAATATTCATATTTCTACTTGAATTATTACATAATTATTACATCATTAAAGATGTCATAAAACACCCGAAACTCAAAATAGTATTTTCACTATTCAACCAAAAATCATGTTTTTCAGAAAAATCCCCAAACATCACCTTAACCTAATATTGATTCTCTGAATTAAAAAACGAACTCTATTGCATAAAAAAAATTCATAAATATTTTTAATATAATTTTTAAATAAAAACATTATTCCCCTTAAAAACTAATACTTTAACTAATAATTTCTGAAACTGTTATTTACTTATTTTAAGGAATCAAAATACCTAATCAAGGTGCCTAAAATATATCAATTCTTTCTTAAGTGAGGTTACTAATCAATTTGGTCACCTTACAATTCATAAGCATAAAATTACTATTCATAATTAACTATTCACCAAAAATTAAATTGATCTTATTAGACTCTAAATTTTATATTGAACAAAACTGTAGAAGGCCATTTTTTGAAAATAATTACACTTAATTAATTATTTGTGGTTTATATAAATATTTTAAAATATTCATTTTTCAAAATTCATCAATAATATACATCCTATATTTATCTGGACATTTGAAAATTCAAAAACTTCACCATCAGACACTACTGGAATTTGGGTTTTTCCCAATGGCAGTATACCAATGGTTCAATTAAACCGTTGGTATAATCAGCCTTTGCCAACGGTTTACTGAAACCGTTGGCAAAGGGCATTCCAGTGACCCCTTTCCCAACGGTTTATTGAAACCGTTGGGAAAGGTTTCCTTTGCCAATGGTTTTTACAAATCGTTGGCAAAGGTTTTTCCCAAATAGCAACCCCGATCTGCTCTCCCTCATTCGAGACAGAGCCCTAATTATCCTCCACTCCCGTGCTCTCGCGAACCCCCCGTCCGAACATCATCGACCCCTGTCCGAATAGGTACACCCCCCATCCGAACAGGTAAAAATTGATCTCAATCAAGTTGTTGTAGTTCTTTTAATGAATTGATTTTTACATTAATTAAAACATAAACACTATGGTTCCATTTTTATAGAAGCTTACATGCCAATGGTGGACAATTTTATAATGCATATAGATTCTATTATTTTTAGATTTCTTCTCTTATGGATATGTGTTGGTTTTCCACATGGAATGCCCTGACTATCTACTTATCATGATAGAGGGTTTCTTTTGGAAATTTTCAATGGAAATAACATGATCCTATAAACATTTTGATGAATTTTCCTAACCTAGATGGATTGTCTGATGTTTCTCTAATGATCAAGGACGGAATGTTTGGAGGACATCACAAGTCCTGACTAGTTGATCCTAGAAGCAATTTCATGATAATGGATGTAATGCCTATAGGGAATCTCTTGATTTTGGTTATCTTCTCTATTTTCATCAAAATACATGTTTGACACACTGGGAGGGAAACTCTAGAGTCAGTGTGACATGTCTTGAAGGGTGATTTATGTCCATAGTGACATGATTTGAGGACATCACATGACCTAGTTGGTGTTCCTGGAGGGTGTTAAGGGAGCCATCTAACATTCTTGACATTTAATATGAGACTGAGATAATATGTATTGATTCCCCTATATAGAAGGAGATACATATCTATTGGAAAACATGTAGTCTGTATGGTGAGAATTAACGGCTTTTCATTACAACGGTGGCATATTCATGGGTGCCATCTGATTTTATTGGACATGTCAAGGGGACATCAAATGATCAAAATAGGTTTCCAATGGAATGTATTGTGAACAGGATGAAATTTCCTAGTGAAATAAAATTTCATAGGTGATGCATGTTATTAACATTAGGGTCAACATATATTTCCTTCACCTTAGTCTCCCATATTTTAGTATTTAATCCATCCTTTTATCCCAAATTCCATATATTTATACATTATTTTATTATATTATGTGTCAAATTATCTAAAATATGTGTTTGATGTTCTTCACGTGACCTATCATAATTCCTTCTCATAATCTATAGTGATCATGGGAAGATCCCATGCATGATTCATGATCACTCAAATTATTCTGCAGATCATACATAATGGAAGCCTTACAGGATGTGAGATGATTATATCTATGAAATCTACTCAGGTACCTGGTGAGGAAGTGCATATTAATTCAAAAGGTAAATCGCATATGAGGATACCCTACTAATATGGTTATGGGATGAGGCATGCTCTGATGTGATAACACATTAAGTTCTTGTTGGTTTTACATTTTTTCAATAACACATTAGTATGTTTTTATTTGAATTGCATTTTCTAATTTGGAATTGAACTGTATTCAAACCAAATCAAACAATATTTCTAACTTGGTGAACATTACAACTTGTATGTTTTATTAAACTCATTCAAGATATTCTAAAACAATTGATAGCTAAATTACCAATGAATCCCCTCATTCCCTCATATATTTAGTTTTTTGGTTTACACATTAATTTACTTTTTCTAATTAATTACATATTTGTTTTCAAATGCAGGAAATGCAGCCAATTGAAGAGAGACGAAGAAAAAAAATGGCGGAGAACAATCGTCGGATGGAGGAGATGGGAATTCCACCATTAGTGCCTACAGTGAGTACTTTATTTCAAATATATATATATATTTACAGAATATATAATGTCATGTGATTAATTTTTTTGTAATCTTTTTTGTAGGATCCACCGTTACGTTGACAATTATTCGACGAGGAGCCTAGTACTGGTCCTAGTACTCAGGCCGGTGGTACGAGGAGGGTTCGTACCAGAGGTGGACGTAGATCTGCACGTGCCCGACTAGACCCTGCCCCTCCCACTGACATTTCAGCCTTCCCACATTCTGATCCCGGTGTGTCGTTAGGGACACACGGGGTATTTAGGCCTCCCATGTTTTCGCTACCTTCTGCATCTTCTGCCCCATCATTTTCACATCTCATGATGATTCCCACTCCCCATTCAGCATCAGGTCATACAGTTGTTCCATCTTCTTTTCCTTCTACTTCTGTCTCTCCGAGCTTTTATATTCCATCGCCTTCGACTCCTGTTCCACCAGATGGTGTTCCATCAGGTTCTGTGGATCCGGCACCACTCATTGATCAGACTAGCGCAGGTATATTTATAAAACCCTAACAAATTGTTATAGCAATATTTATTTTCATTATAACATGTTTTGATAAAATATTTTTTTTTCTTTCATGACAGATACATCTACTGACAGGAGGTGGGGGCGGGGCCTTACACGCATGCGTTCGGTGTGGAACAGTCGCACACAGGTTATGGTGGAATATAATGAAGAAAATCAGATGGTTGAGAAAACATGGCAGCAATGTCGGAGTTTTCTGGCGACGCTTGCCAAATACTCCGACATCATTCCCGTCATCCCGCTGTCATGGAGACATTTGCCACATGAGGTCAAATATAGAGCTTGGGTAGAGATATGGGTAAAAAAATCTGTTGTATTTAATGCCATGAATTATTTTTGTATTTATATGAATTAATATTTTAATTTCAGCTTCGATTTAATGTTCCTGATGGTGAGGGTGCACAACTGGAATGTCTAAAGGATTTAGGCGAGCTTTGGAGAGAGTACAATCATGATCTGTATATTGGCTGGCATGCTAGAGTTTCCACTGAGTTAGAGGCGGTACCAGTCGTGGATGATTGTCCTATAGAGCAGTATCGTCAGATGATTACTCATTGGACGAGTACCCAGTTTAAGGTATGAATTACATTTGAGGTATTTAAATAATAACTTTAAAGTTTTTCATTAATATTATCCTTTGCATTATCGAATTTTATTTTGGAATCATCTGGAAAAAATAATAAAAACATTGATGCAAAAAAATACATCCATACACTAGGACGCACGACGATGCCAGATCATGAGAGGCAGCAGGTATGACAATTGTTTATAAGTTTTCTTTATGACTTACATTTTCTTTTGTTTCCTCAATTATTTAATCATTTGCTAATGTTTTTATATAACTTTTTTTTTCAATGTCATTGTAGAGGCAAGTAAAAAATATTGAAGGACGTGTGCCTCGAGCAAAACTGTTTTGCTCGAGTAGACGAAAAAAGGATGGAAGTGCTGTCAACGAAGCGACTCAGCAGCAGATTGTAAGTTTTAATCTGTTGATTTTATATTTTAATATCTATTTTGTAACTTAATAATATATTTATATTTGTAACAGGATGCTTTAGAGGCCCTCGATGCCCAAGAAGCAGACAATTTTGGGCCATCTGATCACTTACATCAGGTGTTGGGAGAGGATCATTCTGGCAGAGTACGCTGCCGACCTAGGATAGCCCCGATGAGGTATTGGCCTGCCTCAGGTACAAGTTTTAGTGCCACCGAGCTGCAGAAAGTTAGGGCACAGGAAGAACAGGCTGAGAAAAGGGCCACAGAGACAGCATAACAGTTTGCTAGGGCAAACAGTGCATTTATGAAATTTATTGAAGTTCTACGTCCAACACTTCCACCAGAGACCAGCCCAGCGATTGATGAATACTTGTCGTCGATACATTCTATATATGGTGCACCAGGTGTCAATTCCAGTGGTGTTCAGGCCGATTTCCAGCTTGTAGATGATGATGGCGAGGAGTCTGATGCGGAAGAGGAGGGAGATGAGGAGGGCGAGGAGGAGGGCGAAGGTGAGGAGGAGGGCGTTGTGGAGGGTGAGGACGATGAGGAGGACGATGATGAGGGTGATGATGATGATGATGATGGTGATGGTGATGTTGATGTGGAACATATTGATCCGTTACATTTTTGACTTATATTACTGAGATTTGATGTTTAATCTATTCTAGTTGTTGGTTTTATGTAGACTCGTAGTATAGTATTAGAGTTGAGTTATTTTTATATATCGTCTGTTTTTATGGATGTTGTTGTCTTTTAGTGGTTGTGTGTTTGAGAACTCCTTGGACAACCCCCCTCATTCTTGGACCCTGAACAACCCCCCCTCCCCCTTGGACCCCGAACACCCTCCAAACACCCCCCGGATAGCCCCGCAGACAGCCCCCTGGACAACCCCTTGTACAGCCCCCCACCCTCCACCCTAGACCCCAAATAGCCCCCCGAGACGCGGTGTGGCCGGTACCACTCTAATTGTGTCTCTTTTGTTTCAAACGGACAATATTATAAGTGAAATAAACAACTAGCAGACGAAAAACCGACCAAATGCTTTCAGAATGTGTTGAAATTTTATGACAACGATCCATGGGTCATATGTAACGTGTACGAGCCAACCCGGGCTCAATCTGAGTCATGGTGTGGTCGGGACCACTATAAGTGACTTTCTTTTGTTTAAAATGGACAGTATTTTAAGTACATACAGAAAACTGACCAAACGCATTCGGTTTCTGTTGAAACATTAGGAGAACGATCCGTGGGTGTTATGTGATGTGTACGAGTCAACTCCACCTCAATCCGAGGTGCGGTGTGGCCAAAACCACTCAAAGTGTCTCTATTTTGTTTAAAATGGACTTCATTTTTAGTGAAAACAAAAAATGACATACGGAAAACCTACCGAACGGATTCTGATTGTGTTGATACATTAGCACAATGATCCATGGGTCATATGTGACGTGTACGAGTCAACCCCCCCCCCCCCCCCCCCTCCTTGGACCCCAGACATCGCCCCGAACACCCCCTGAACACCCCCCCAGACACTCCCCGGACAGCCCCCCGAACAGCCCCCCCACCCTCCTCCTTGGACCCTGGACAACCCCCCGAACACCCCCCGGACAGCCCCCCGAACAGCCCCCGAACAGCCCCCGGACAGCCCCCCGGACAGCCCCACGAACAACCCCCCCACCCTCCTCCCTGGACCTCGGACAGCCCCCCTAACAATCCCCGGACAGCCACCCGAACAGCCCCCTGCTCCTTGGACCCCGGACACTCCCCGGACCCCCCCCCCCACGCGCGTTTACGTAGCACGTGCATCACTTAAAACACGAATATTGAGCCGTACCGCACACATCGCACGTCCGATTGATTTTCTGTCTATGCGTACATGTCACGAATAATAATTAGAATGTTGCACGGTGGTTTCAGCTCAATCCGAGGTCGTCCGCTATGAATTTGACCGTTGGACGCCCGTTTTGGCCGTTTATGACACCAGAACTGCGTTGTCGGTCACCGCAGGGACACGGCAAGTCCGATTGACATGCCTTCTTCTCGACCACTTTATAAGTCACTCACCCGTATTTATCGTCTGATTTCAGGCCATTCAGACTTCATTCGGCCTGTTTGGACCCCCCTCACGCGCGTTTACGAAGCGCGCGCATCACTTAAAACACAAATATTGAGCCGTACCGCGCAAACCACACATCCGATTGATGTGATGTCTGCACGTACACGTCACGAATAATAATTAGAATGTTTCACGGTGGTTTCAGCTCAATCCGATGTCGTCCGCTATGAATTTGACCGTTTGACGCCCGTTTTGGCCGTTTATGACACTAGAAATGCGTTGTCGGTCACCGCGGGCACACGGCACGTCCAATTGACGTGTCGTCTACTCGACCACTTCATAAATCACTCAACCGTATTTGTCGTCTGATTTCAGGCCATTCCGAAATCGTTCGGCCCATTTGGACCACCCTCATGCGCGTTTACGAAGCGAGCGCATCCCTTAAAACACGAATATTGAGCCGTACCGCACAAACCGCACGTCTGATTGACGTGCCGTTAGCGCGTACACATCACGAATAATAATTAGAATGTTTCACGGTGGTTTTAGCTCAATCCGAGGTCATCCTCTATGAATTTGACCGTTTGACGCCTGTTTTGGCCGTTTATGACACCAGAACTGCTTTGTCGGTCACCGCGGGCACACGGCATGTCCGATTGACGTGCCGTCTGCTCGACCACTTCAGAAATCAACCACCCGTATCTGTCGTCTGATTTCAGGCCATTCTGACTTCGTTCGGCCTGTTTGGACCCCCCCTCATGCGCGTTTACGAAGCGCGCGCATCACTTAAAACACGAATATTGAGTCGTACCGTGCAAACTGAATGTCCGATTGACGTGAAGTCTACGCGTACACGTCACGAATAATAATTAGAATGTTGCACGGTGGTTTCAGCTCAATCCAAGGTCATCCACTATGAATCTGACCGTTTGACGCCCGTTTTGGCCGTTTATGACACCAGAACTGCGTTGTCGGTTACCGCGGGCACACGGCACGTCCGATTGACATGCCGTCTACTCGACCACTTCATAAATCACTCACCCGTATTTTTCGTCTGATTTCAGGCCATTCCGAAATCGTTCGGCCCGTTTGGGCCACCCTCACGCGCGTTTACGAAGCGCGTGCATCACTTAAAACACGAATATTGAGCTGTACCACGAAAACCGAACGTCCGATTGACATTCCGTTTTTGCGTACACATCATGAATTATAATTATAATGTTTCACGGTGGTTTCAGCTCAATCGGAGTTCATCCGCTATGAATTTGACCGTTTGACGCCCGTTTTGGCCGTTTATGACACCAGAACTGCGTTGTCGGTCACCGCGGGCACAAGGCACGTCCGATTGACATGCCTTCTGCTCGACCACTTCAGAAATCCCTCAACCGTATTTTTCGTCTGATTTCAGGCCATTCCGACTTCGTTCGTCCCATTTGGACCCCCCTCACGCGCGTTTACGAAGCGCGTGCATCACTTAAAACACGAATATTGAGTCGTACCGCGCACACCGCACGTCCGATTGACATGACGTCTGCACATACACGTCACGAATAATAATTAGAATGTTTCACGGTGGTTTCAGCTCAATCTGAGGCCGTCCGCTATGAATTTGACCGTTTGACGCCCGTTTTGGCCGTTTATGACACCAGAACTGCGTTGTCGGTCACCGCGGGCACACGGCACGTCCGATTGACGTGTCGTCTGCTCAACCACTTCAGAAATCACTCACCCGTATTTTTCGTCTGATTTCAGGTCATTCCGACTTCGTTCGGCCCGTTTGGACCCCCCTCACGCGCGTTTACGAAGCGCGCGCACCACTTAAAACACGTATATTGAGCGGTACCGCGCAAACCGCACGTCTGATTGACGTGCCGTCTACGCGTACACGTCAAGAATAATAATTAGAATGTTTCACGGTGATTTCAGCTCAATCCGAGGTCATCCTCTATGAATTTGATCATTTGACGCCCGTTTTGGCCGTTTATGACACCAGAACTGCGTTGTTGGTCACCGCGGGCACACGGCACGTCCGATTGACGTTCTGCCTACTTGACCACTTCATAAATCACTCACCTGTATTTGTCATCTGATTTCAGGCCATTCTGAAATCGTTCGGCCCGTTTTGACCACCCTCACGTGCGTTTACGAAGCGCGCACATCACTTAAAATAAGAATATTGAGCCGTACCACGCAAACTGCATGTCCAATTGACGTGCCGTCTGCTCAACCACTTCAGAAATCACTCAACCGTATTTTTCGTCTGATTTCAGGCCATTCCGACTTCGTTCGGCCCATTTGGACCCCCCTCATGCGCGTTTACGAAGCGCGTGCATCACTTAAAATATGAATATTGAGCCGTACCGCGCAAACCGCACGTCCGATTGACGTTCCGTCTGCGTGTACACGTCACGAATAATAATTAGAATGTTTCACGGTGGTTTCAGCTCAATCTGAGGTCGTTCGCTATGAATTTGACCATTGGACGCCCGTTTTGGCCATTTATGACTCCAGAACTGCGTTGTCAGTCACCGCGGGCACACGGCATGTCTGATTGACGTTCCATCTTCTCGAACACTTCAGAAATCACTCTCCTGTATTTTTCGTCTGATTTCAGGCCATTCCGACTTCATTCGGCCTGTTTGGACCCCCCTCACGCGCGTTTACGAAGCGCGCGCATCACTTAAAACACGAATATTGAGCCGTACCGCGCAAACCGCACATCCGATTGAGGTTCCGTCTGCGCTTACACATCACAAATAATAATTATAATGTTTCACGGTGGTTTCAGCTCAATCCGAGGTCGTCCGCTATGAATTTGACCGTTTGACGCCCGTTTTGGCCGTTTATGACACCAGAACTGCGTTGTCGGTCACCGCGGGCCCACAGCATGTCTGATTGACGTGACGTCTGCTCGACCACTTCAAAACTCACTCACTCGTATTTTTGGTCTGATTTCAGGCCATTCCGAAATCGTTCGGCCCGTTTGAACCACCCTCACGCGCGTTTACGAAGCGCGCGCATCACTTAAAACACGAATATTGAGCCGTACCGCGCAAACCGCATGTCTGATTTATGTGCCGTCTGCGCGTACACGTCAAGAATAATAATTAGAATGTTTCACGGTGGTTTCAGCTCAATATGAGGTCGTCTGCTATGAATTTGACCTTTTGACGCCCGTTTTGGCCGTTTATGACACCAGAACTGCGTTGACGGTCACCGCGGGCACATGGCATGTCCAATTGATGTGCCGTCTGCTCGACCACTTCAGAAATCACTCACCCATATTTGTCGTCTGATTTCAGGAAATAACGACTTCGTTCGGCCCGTTTGGACCCCCCTAACGCGCGTTTACGAAGCACGCGCATCACATAAAATACGAATATTGAGTCGTACCGCGCAAACCGCATGTCCGATTGATGTGCCGTCTGCACGTACACGTCACGAATAATAATTAGAATGTTTAATGGTGGTTTCAGCTCAATATGAGGACGTCCTCTATGAATTCGACCATTGGACGCCCGTTTTGGCCGTTTATGACACCAGAACTGCATTGTCGGTCACCGCGGGCACACGGCACGTCCGATTGACGTGCCGTCTGCTTGACCACTTCATAAATCACTCTCCCGTATTTGTCGTCTGATTTCAGGCCATTCTGACTTCATTCGGCCCGTTTGGACCCCCCCTCACGCGTGTTTACGAAGCGCGCGCATCACTTAAAACACAAATATTGAGTCGTACCGCGCAAACTGCATGTATGATTGACGTGCCGTCTGCGCATACACGTCACGAATAATAATTAGAATGTTGCACGGTTTTTTCAGCTCAATCCGGAGACGTGGTGTGGCCGGAACCACTCAAATTGTCCATCTTTTGTTTCAAAAGGACGTCATTTTAAGTGAAAAGAATCAACTGGCATACGGAAAACCGACCAAACGCATTCCGAATCTGTTGATAATTTATCCGAACAATCCATGGGTCATATGTGATGTGTACAAGCCAACCCAGTATGAATCCTATGTTGAGTCAATATGGTTTTCCTTATGACTTTTCCATTCCTTCTTGTTTTGAAAATCACAAACACCTTATCTTTAGAAAAGTTGCTTTTATAAGGAAAATTTATTTCTTAAGGAAAATCGCTTTTATAAGGAAAATTGCTTTCTTAAGGAAAATTGCTTTTATAAGAAAAATTATCCTTATCTTATATTCATCCATATTTTTCTTAAGTATGAGATTCGGATTCATTTTCTCGGAATCGTTGAAACATTGTTATTAAGCATTCCGTTTTAGGATTCGGATTCTGGATAAGAACTATAGGGAAGTTTCGTTCTGAATTCTGTATATGAACTCTGACTAAGATCTATTCCAGATTCAGGATACAAATTCTAAAGAAGAATTCTCATTACGAATTCTAATGAAGAAATCTCATTCCGAATTCCCATTACGAATTCTGATGAAGAATTCTCATTACGAATTCTGATGACGAATTCTCATTACGAATTCTGATGATGAATTCTCATTACGAATCCTTAAGATGAATTCTCATTACGATTTCTGATGACGAATTCCTATTCCGAATTCTTATTCTGAATTTACCTATTAAACATAATTTGAGTATCTTTGTTTTATATACTGTAAATTAATTCAGACTCCGAAAAATATCTTTGTTAGACTCCGAACTTTTATATTGCTTACTCTTCTAAAATTTTTTACACTTATTATTTTCATTACACTCTGAAACTTCACCCTGAAGTTTTCATTCCGAACTTTTATGTTAGAGTTTAAAACGATGTCGTACATTCTGTTACACTTGTTTTGTTATAAAACGATGTCGTCTATTCTATTTCTTATTAACCATTGTCTAAGTGACACGTGTACAGGTCCCTCCGATCTTTAAGGAAAATATGACCGTTGGAGAAGGAGCCGACCTTACCTATAAATAGGAGCTCATTTGAAAGAGCTCGGTGCTGATGGCTGAAAAAGTGCTGAAAGGTTGTCTAATCTGCTTGAAGTGATTTCTAGAGAGAGAGACTCATATTAACTCTCAATGCTTTGTGCGACTCCGAATGTTGGTGATTACATTCGAGGGCTTCCGGGGATAGGAAGGCAGAGGTGCCGACTACCTTGAAGTTCGAGGGCTTCCTTGCTGAGGAAGACAGAGGTTTCCAACTACCTTGAAGTTGAGGGCTTGCAGGGATAGCAAGACAGAGATTCTGATCTTCGTATCGAGGGCTTACCCTGGTTTGGGTAAGACAGACTTGCTTGAAAGTATAAATCAAGGGGCCTTTATCCAAGGTTGTTGGATACCCTTCTCTTTGGGTTAAAAGACTTATATCTTGTTACTAGTAGTTTTACTACATGTTTTTATTCCGATACATTTTTTAATATAAGGAAAGTATAACTTTCTTATACTTCCTTACATGTACTCTGTTTCATTTAGATTCTATACGCTTTAAGGTAGAATCTCATATTGTAATCTTTTGTTAAGTTTAAATTTCCGGAACCATATTTCCGGAACCCTCATTCAGAATCTCTTTCCTAGTTTGCATTCGGTGTTAAGAGGTGTTGTGAATTTGATTAGTTTAACTTTGTTAAACTTAGCCTTTTCCTTTACTTAAGGAAAACATAGTTATTATTAACTAACTTTAAAGGTTTCAAAGGAATTTTTAAAGTATACAATTCACCCCCCCCCTCTTGTATATTGATCATCTACATCACTATTTCGATCCTACAATTGATATCAGAGGTTGGAAACCTCTTACTCTATACCAATCTTACATTTGGTATCAAAGCAGGTCTCTGAAATACTTATACTCACGAATAAGTTTTTCTTGCTCATTTTATTATTCCGAACTATCTTATTACGAATTTTCCTATTCCGAACTTTTCCCATTCCGAACATTGTTATTACGATTCTTTGCTACTAACAAGTTTGTTTGCAAAGTTATTTTTAAGTATGGAAGGAATCAATGTTGGATCAATTGATAATCTGAATCCTACAAGACCACCGATCTTTGATGGTAATGACTATGAATACTGGAGAGATCGTATGAAGACTTTTTTTATTAACACTGGAGTAGACATCTTTGTTATGCTTACTGGTGATTATAAAATTCCTGACAAGGAAGTCAGATCTTTTACTAATCAGGAAAATCAAGAATATCAACTAAACTATAAGGTACGCAACACTTTACTATGTTCAATGACAAGAAATATATATAGCCAAATTTCTTCTTGTGAAGAAGCTAACTGTATATGGAAAATGTTAGAGGTTACACACTTTGGGACTTCTAAGTTGATTGAAACTAGAAGAGCTATGCTTAGAGCTGAATATCATAGCTTCAATTTTCCTTATGGAGAACCTATCTGTAAAGTTCAACAAAGATTTATGACTATAGTCAACAGTCTACAATCTATGGGAGAGAAAGGTTTAGATGATGAAGCTCTTGTGGACAAGATAATTGATATTATTCCCAATGAGTGGGAATCCAAGAGAAAAGCTATAAATGAGAACAGGAAGGTCACTCAAATTACTCTTGATGAATTATTTTGAACTCTTCTACAACATGAAACTAGAATGAAGAGAGATGCTGACAACATCATGAAAAAGAATGGAAATGGTACTGTTGCTTTTACTACATCTTCAAATCATATGAAAGCTAAGACTCCTGAGAGAGTAACCAGATCCAAGTATAAGAAAGTTATTTTCCAATCCGAATCAAGTGAGAGTGAAGTCTCAGAAAATTAATTAGCAAATCTTGCTCGAATGATGAACAAGATAGCTGGACAGAGAAATTTTCAATCTAAGTATATGAAAAAGGAAAGGAAAGATAAGAAAGATGGAGAAGTTACTTGTTTTGAATGTAAAAGAGCTGGACATATTAGACCAGATTTCCCTATGCTCAAAAAGAAATAATGGAAGGAAAGGCATTCAGACAGGAACATGAAGAAGTATTATAAAGATAAAGCTATGAATGTTTTGAAAGCTAATGACACCTGGAGTGCTAGTGGTGGTGACTCTTCAGATGAATCATCTGATTATGAATCTTCAGGACAGAAGAATCTTGGTCTTATAGCCAGATTACCTATTGTTAATCATTGTCTTATGGCTAAGGTACGAAATGCTGAATCATTGACCAATGTTTCTTTAAATTCTAATGATGTTAAGTATTATAACTCTTCTGATGAAGAATCATCTTATGATGAGGAAAATACTTTACCAACTTATGAAGAAGTCTCTAGGTTTTCTAAACTTCTTGAGATTGAGAATTCCAAACTCAATAAGAAACTTGATAAGGCAAACTCTAGGAATTCTATTCTTACAAAATAGATATAAGATCTTTCTAAAGATCTTGATAAGAAAAATGCTGATTTTGATAGTATTTCAAAAAATCTTGAGGAAGTATGTTCTGAGAAGAAAAAACTTTCTAAAGAATTAGAAAAAGTAATTTCTAATAAAAATGTTTTCGAGCCTAACTATAGTTCTAAAACTAATGATTTTGAGGATAAAAATGTGGTTGTAAAACTCAAGTCGGAAATTTTTTCCTTTAAGAAGTGTTTATCAAACTTTACCCATGGTAAGGAAAATTTTGATAAGATGTATTCCCAAATACGACCTTTAAGAAATAAATCCGGATTTGGTTATACCCATGAAAAACCTATTTTTAGTAACAATTATTTTGTTCCTCAAAGTGCCCCATTTTGTACCAAGTGTCAATGTGGTGGTCAGTGGGCAAAGAATTGTTCCTTAAACAAAACCCAATCTCTAGGATTTCACAAAGCTTACTTTTCTAAGAAAATGTGGGTTCCTAAAATTTTATTGTCTGGAAATCTCGGATCCAAACAAGTTTGGATTCTGAAAGTCTAATTTTCTTCTTGATTTCAGGATAATAAAGAAAGTACCAGCAACAATACATGGTACATGGATAGTGGATGTTCCCGGCAAATGACTGGTAACAAAAGCTTTTTTGAAAATATTATCAAAACGAAAGGAGGAAAGGTAACTTTCGGAGATAATGCTAAGGGAGAGATTGTTGTTACTGGTAATATTATTTTTCTTGGTAAGACCTTGATTTCAAATGTTCTTTTTGTTAAGGGTCTTAAGCACAACCTCATTAGCATAAGTCAGTTATGTGATGAAGGTTACCTTGTGAATTTTAGGAATGATAAGTGTTTAGTTCACAATTCCAAGGAAGAATTTATTCTCTCAGCCAATAGGCAAAAGAATGTCTACACTTTGAACCTAGAAGACCTCAGGAGTTAAGATTTACCTTGATTAAGTTCAATGGAAGATCATTCCTGGTTATGGAATAGAATATTAGGACACTGTAATATTAGAAACCTATGTAAACTCTCTAAGAAGATACTAGTTAAGGATCTACCGGAGCTTAGATTTGATTCTTCTAAAGTTTGTGATCCTTGTTAATATGTCAAGCAACATAAATCTAGTTTTAAGTCTATCGATGAAGTCTCAACAACTGATTCATTACAACTAGTGCACATGGATCTTTTCGGTCCAACACAAACTGGAAGTATTGGAGGCAAATACTATGTGTTTGTTCTAGTTGATGATTACACTAGATTTACTTGGGTCTATTTTCTAGCAAAGAAATATGAAGCGTTTTCTTATTTCAAAAGTTTTACAGCTCAAGTTAAAAATGAGAAAAACCTTCCATTGAAAACTATTCATAGTGATCATGGAGGAGAATTTCAAAATTCATATTTTGAAACTTTTTATAGTAAGAAAGGTATTACTCACAATTTTTCAGCACCTAGAACTCCTCAACAGAATGGTGTAGTTGAAAGAAGAAATATAATTCTTTAAGAAATAACTAGAACCATGTTGAGTGAATATTCTATTGCTAGACATTTTTGGGCTGAAGCTGTAAGTAATGCTTGTTATACTATAAATCGAGTTTTGATTAGACCTTTTCTTAATAAAACTCCATATGAGTTATGGAATGGTAGAAAACGAAGACATTCATACTTCAAGGTTTTTGGTTGCAAAGTATTCATTTTGAATACTAAAGATAACTTATATAAATTCTCACCAAAATAAGTTGAAGGAATTTTCTTAGTTTATTCCACAACCTCTAAGGCTTATAAAGTTTTTAATAAAAATACTTGCACTGTTGAGGAAACAGTACATGTAAAATTTGATGAGTCAGATCCTTTTGTTTTTAAACCATCTCAACTTACATCCCTGGATGTGTTTTCAAAAAATGATTATCAACCTTTGATAGAAGAACCTTATGATAAGGATAATATTCTAGAAGATACTTCTGAAACATTTACACCAGAAGAATTTCTACCCTATGTTGATGAACAGGTTTTACAAAACCCAAATCAGGTGTTTCTTAAGAATCATCCCATTGATAGTATCATTGGTGATGTAAACCAACCAGTAAGGACTAGAAGTTCCCTAAGAAATGAAGTAGAACATCTAGCATTTCTTTCTTAATTAGAACCTAAAAGCATTGATGAAGCTTTAGGTGATGATGATTGGATTAAAGCCATGCATGATGAACTAAATGAATTTGAAAGGAATAAAGTCTGGACCTTGGTTGAAAGACCTAAGGAAACTTCTGTTATTGGAGTAAAATGGGTTTTCAGAAATAAATGTGATGAAAATGGAGTCATTGGTAGAAATAAATCTATACTTGTTGCTAAAGGCTATAATTAGCAAGAAGGAATAGAATATGAAGAAACCTATGCTCCAGTATCTAGACTTGAATCTATCCGTATTCTACTTGCTTTTGCAGAATTATTTAATTTCAAACTTTTCCAAATGGATGTGAAATGTGCTTTTCTTAACGGTTATGTTCAAGTGGAAGTTTTTGTTGAGCAACCTCCTAGCTTTGAAGATACAAAAAATCCTGATCATGTTTTTAGACTTACCAAAGCTTTGTATGGCCTTAAAAAAGCCCCACGAGCATGGTATGATAGACTCACTGGATTTTTGCTTCAAAATAACTATATTAAGGGAAATGCAGATCCAACCCTTTTTATAAAGAAAGATAAGAAAAATGTTTTGATTGTTCAAATTTATGTTGATGACATTACATTTGATTCAACTCAGCAATCTTTGACTGACTCCTTTTCTAGTCTAATGAAATCTGAGTTTGAAATGAGTATGATGGGTGAGTTAGCATTTTTCCTTAGTTTTCAAATCTCTTAAAAACCAGAAGGAACCTACATATCTCAAAATAAGTATATTAAAGATCTTCTTAAAAAGTATGGTTATGACAACACTAAGAGTATAAGTACTCCTATTGGTACATCAAACTCTTTAGATCTTGACGAAGCTGGGAAACCAGTAGATCAAACATCTTTTAGAGGTATGATAGAAAGTCTACATTACTTAACAGCTAGTCGACCAGACCTAATGTTTTCAGTATGCTTATGTCCAAGATATCAATCCAATCCTAAGGAATCTCACTTAAAGTCAGTAAAAATATTTTTTCGCTACCTTAAGGGAACCATGGATCTAGGATTATTTTATACTTCTGGAAATGATTTTGTTCTAAAAAGCTTTTCTGATGCTAACTTTGGTGGATGTAGAATGGATAGAAAAAGTACATCCGGAACTTGTCATTTCTTAGGAGATTCATTAGTTTCTTGGTCCTGCAAGAAGAAACATTCTGTAGCACATTCCACTGCTGAAGCTGAATATGTAGCAGCTGGAAGTTGTTGTGAACAAGTGTTGTGGATGCAATACACACTCACAGACTATGGCCTGAGTTTTTCTAAAACTCAAATTTTGTGTGATAACACGAGTGCCATTTCTCTCTGTAAGAACCCTGCACATCACTCCCATGAAAAACACATAGATATTAGGCATCACTTTCTTAGGGATCACACAGTTAAAGGAGATATTATTTTTCAGTTTATCGGAACGCAAGAATAATTTGCTGATATTTTCACAAAATCTTTTCCTTCTGATATATTTGAATATATTAAACAGAAGTTAGGAATGATAACCATAAGGTAATGTTTCTTAATTAAATTTCTGTTGAAAAAGTCTCCTTACAGTAATAAACTCCTTTTCATAGGGGGAGTACATTTGTCTGTTTGTTTAACAAAGTTTTGCAAAATTTGTTTTCAAACATTTCGGAATGAAGATTTCTGGAATGGAACTTCCGGAAATAAAATTTTTCAGATTGGACATTCTCGTACAGAATACTTCTGGAATGGAAGTATTCGTATTGAAAATTTCCGGAATGAAAATTTATATACTGGCAGTTTCATGACCATATTTTTGTACTGATTTTTTTTCCGATTTTTTTTTCATAATGTATTTTTCATACTAAGTTTTTCGTACTGATTTTTTTTCTTACTAAGTTTGTTTTTCATACTGAATTTTCCGTAATGAATGTTCCGTAATGCGTTTTTCGTACTATGTTTATTTTCTATAGTAAATTTTTTTCGAAATCTATCTTCTCATAATAAAGTTTTTTTCTAAGTCTTTGTTATATTACCCATTACGAATAATCATCCTAAGCCAATCCGAAAGGTATGATTACCTTACTCAAGTTTTCGTAGTCAAATTTTTCTTTCTGGCATTTTCTTGTACTATGTTTTCAGATTATAGTTTTCTTAATTCTTTGTCTTAATAAAAACCTCAAAAAGATCGGATTCAAGTTTTCAACCGTCAGATCTGATCTCAGCTCATTCAAACCGTTAGATCAACTATGGAAGGTGAACCGTCATCTCGTTGCCTATATAAAGGGGACCCAAATACTCATCCCACATCGATCTCAAGCTCTCGCATCCCGAATATCTACCTCTCTGATTTATGACCGTTCCGAACCTCAGTTTTCTCCGTTCCGAACTTCTCAGAGGATTACAGATCCGAATGTCTGCGGAGTTAGCATCTCAAGAAATGTCATCCACTAAGCCTATTTCGCAATGGTTAGTTTACATAGAAAGGTTAGTCCATCCTGATTTTTCAACAACTATGATTATCTTATTTCAAAGAAAATTAAGTTGAATGGATGGGAAGATGTTGCGGTGTCAAAAACCGGGAACCAAGATGAAGTGTATTCAGACTTACTTGTTGAGTTCTGTGAATCAGTTTCCTTCTTTAAGGAAGATAATAGGGAGAAGTTCTCTTTTAAGTCTTATGGAAAGACTTACAATCTTTCTCACACCAAGGCTGCAAGCTTGGTAGGGCTATCTTATGAAGGAGAAGACGAATTTATTTCGCATGTGTTGCCAGAATCTAAGGGTAGCTTCGACAAGGAAAAATCCTTAGAAACTCTCGGACTGGCTGATGATAAGTCTCCGAAGATTGCAAGTTTATCTACAAATTTCCGGATTCTGGAGTTATGGGTGCAAGGACTTATCATACCAAGGAAAGGTGATAAAGATAGCTTGAAGAAAAGTGAGATCTATATCTTAGATTTCCTGATAGATCTAAGGAAGCTTAACTGGATGAAGCACATTCTTATTACTATTGAAAATTTGAAGAAAGGAAATCTGAGAGCTCGGATTATTATGTATCCAGCAATCCTCTCTAAGTTAATTGTTCGGTGCCTTGAGTCTTTCAAGGAGGCTTGAAAATATAAGCCAAGAGTTTGCAAGATCATGCTGATCAGCGATGGTACTCTTAAGAGGATGGATGTGGCCTTCAACAAGAAAACTGGTGAGTTCTTCGATTTGCCAAATCAAGAAGAAGCGGCTCCGAAGGCTGCTGAACCGGAATCGTCTAAGACAGTAAGGAAGAGAAAGCTAAAAGAAGTGGAAGTAGAAGCAGAGAGTCCTATGTCTAAGGAAGTCCATTCCGCACCTCCAAAACGAAAGAAGAAGAAAGCCTATCCTGATGAGGTTGTTACAAAGTGGAGAGCAGATAAAGAAAAAAGGAAAGAAGGGGATCTGCAGTTCGGATTGGACCCTGCAGAGGCTAAGGCCTTGAAGGAGAAAACTGCTGATGATCTTGAAAAACAAGCAAAGCAAAAGAAGCTGAAAAGAAGATGTATGAGGCTGAGGTAGCTCAGGCTTTGTTGAAATTCAATGAAGTGGTTTCAGTAACTATTCCTGTTCCGAGATCTTTCTCCTTGGAATCTCTACCTGAGACTCCAGGAAGAAATTTCGTTGCTCCGGAAGAACATGTTTCTAACAATACTGAGTCAGTAGAGCAAGTTGAGAATGTGGAACAAGTAGAAGAGGGTGCTGAAGGAAGTGGTGAAACCGGAGATGTGCTAAAACAAGTAGATGATTACAAGGGGACACCTTCGGAACACTTATCACTCCGAACTTCTGAAGCTGAATCTTCGAAGCTAGTTACTCCAGCAATGGAAGAAGAGAAAGGAGAAGAAGAAGTTACATATCATGGAGAAGAATAACATCTTTTACTTGATGATGCTCAGAAGGAAATCGTAGGGGTTCGTGTTTAGGAAGTCACTGATGAAGAAGATAATGTTGTTCAAGTTGCTGATAGTGAGAAGATGACTCCAGAACAGGATTCAATTCCTGAAAAAGACAAGGGAAAGAAAATTCTTGCTGATACTCCGAGCTCATAAGTGAGGAAGAGGAAGGAAGTTGGTAGCTCTTCAAAGAAAAAACTTGAACTTGTTGAAGAAGAAATTTCTCCAAGCAATGTTTCAGATTCAGAGTCATCTTCGGTGGGGCATGACTTTGTTGTTCAGTCTTTGAAGAAGTTAGTGGAAACCATTCCGACCTTCTCAAGTATTGAATCTAGATGTCAGATGCTCCAACATGCGTTGAATCAGAAAACTTACTCTGTATCTATGGTTATGGACAAGTGCGTTGAGATTGAAGCTCAGTTCAAAACCTTCATTGTTGGTTACGAAGCTCATAGAAAATCTTGCAATAGGATGAAAAATTGGTCGAAGAAAACTGTGGAAGAGATGAGATTGTTCGATGAGTTTCAAGACAATGTTAAAGATTCTTTTGAAACCGAGGAAAAGAAGATAAATGAGTTAACTACATCTTTTGAAGAGAAGTTGACAGAAGAAAAGAACTTCCAGATTCAAGAAGTGAGAGATCTGAATGGGAAGCTGAATTCCGTTTCTCAAAACTGGAAGTTTTAAAGGGATCATCGGATTGATTTTGAAGAAAGGATGAAGGCTCAGGAATAAAAGATCAAAGCTCAGGAAGAAAAGGTGAAAGCCCATGAAGCAAAAATTGAAGCTCAGTCCGCAAGAATAGTTGTCTTAGAGATGTAAGCTGAAGAAGATCATAAAGACCTGAAGAAGATCAAGACTATTCTAAAGGGGCTCATGTCGAAGGAAAAAGATCCGAAATAACCAAATCCGATCTTTTTGTTCTATTCTTTTTGTTGCTGACATTTCAAAATTAATTAAAGTCGTGGTTTTCGTTTCTATTGTTGTCATTACTAATTTTTTCAGGTACTTTGTTATTTTTTTCCATTCCCTCCAATTCTTTTTGAAAATCACAAAGGGGGAGAAGGAAAAGATCCTTAAGAAAAAGAAGAACTCTAATAAGCTTTTATCAAAGGGGGAGAAGAAAAAGATCCTTAAGAAAAAGAAAAACTCTAATAAGAGTTTGTTTAAGGGGGAGATTTTTCATTAAAGAAGACTTTCTTATCTATCACTCCGGAAATCCGAATACGATCCTTAGAGTTTCAAAGCCTAAGGGGGAGTTAGTCGTATTCATCAATATCCTTAAAGAAAAGGGAGATATGCCTTAATGTTTTTCTTTCTTCTTAGAATTTCTTTTTCATAAGGATGTTTGTGCTTTCCAAAAAGGGGGAGATTGTTGAGTCAATAAGGTTTTCCTTATGACTTTTCCATTCCTTCTTGTTTTGAAAATCACAATCACCTTATCTTTAGAAAAATTGCTTTTATAAGGAAAATTGCTTTCTTAAGGAAAATAACTTTTATAAGGAAAATTGCTTTCTTAAGGAAAATCGCTTTTATAAGAAAAATTATCCTTATCTTATTTTCATACATATTTTTCTTAAGTATGAGATTCGGATTCATTTTCCTGGAATCGTTGAAACTTTTCTATTAATCATTCTGTTTTAGGATTCGGATTCTGGATAAGAACTATAAGGAAGTTTCATTCCGAATTCCGGATATGAACTCTGACTAATTTCTATTCCAGATTCAGGATACGAATTCCGAAGAAGAATTCTCATTACGAATTCTAATGAAGAAATCTCATTACGAATTCCCATTACGAATTCTGATGAAGAATTCTCATTACGAATTCTGATGATGAATTCTCATTACGAATTCTGATGACGAATTCTCATTACAAATCCTTATGATGAATTCTCATTACGATTTCTGATGACGAATTCCTATTCCGAATTCTTATTCCGAATTTACCTATTAAACAGAATTTGAGTATCTTTGTTTTTTATACTCTGAATTAATTCAGACTCCGAAAAATATCTTTGTTAGACTCCGAACTTTTATATTTCTTACTCTTCTAAAATTTGTTTACACTTATTATTTTCATTACACTCCGAAACTTCACTCTGAAGTTTTCATTCCGAACATTTATGTTAGAGTTTAAAACGATGTCGTACATTCTGTTACACTTGTTTTGTTATAAAACGATGTCATCTATTCTGTTTCTCATTAACCGTTGTCTAAGTGACACGTGTACAGTTCTCTCCGATCTTTAAGGAAAATATGACCGTTGGAGGAGCCGACCTTACCTATAAATATGAGCTTATTTGAAAGAGATCGGTGCTGATGGCTGAAAAAGTGCTGAAATGTTGACTAATCTCCTTGAAGTGATTTCTAGAGAGAGTGACTCTTATTAACTCTAAAAGATTCGTGCGACTCCGAATGTTGGTGATTACATTCGAGGGTTTCCGGGGATAGGAAGACAGAGGTGCCGACTACCTTGAAGTTCGAGGGCTTCCTTACTGAGGAAGACAGAGGTTTCCAACTACCTTGAAGTTGAGGGCTTGCGGGGATAGCAAGACAGAGACTCCAATCGTCGTATCGAGGGCTTACCCTGGTGTGGGTAAGATAGACTTGCTTGAAAGTATAAATCAACGGACCTTTATCCAAGGTTGTTGGATACCCTTCTCTTTGGGTTAAACGACTTATATCTTGTTACTAGTAGTTTTACTACTTGTTTTTATTCTGCTGAATTTTGTAATATAAGGAAAGTATAACTTTCTTATACTTCCTTACTTGTACTCTGTTTCATTTAGATTCTATACGCTTTAAGGTAGAATCTCATATTGTAATCTTTTGTTAAGTTTAAATTTCCAGAACCATATTTCCGGAACCCTCATTCGGAATCTCTTTCCTAGTTTTCATTCGGTGTTAAGAGGTGTTGTGAATTTGCTTAGTTTAACTTTGTTAAACTTAGCCTTTTCCTTTACTTAAGGAAAACATAGTTATTCTTAACTAACATTAAAGGTTTCAAAGGAATTTTTAAAATATACAATTCACCCCCCCTCTTGTATATTGAGCATCTACATCACTATTTCGATCCTACAATTGGTATCAGAGGTTAGAAACCTCTTAATCTATACCAATCTTACATCCGAGTCGTGGTGTGGCCAGGATAAGTCTAAGTGGCTCTCTTTTGTTTAAAATGGACACCATTTTAAGTACACACGGAAAAACAACCAAACGGATTTGGTTTCCGTTGAAACATTAGGAGAACTATCCATGGGTCAAATGTGACGTGTACGAATCATCCCCACCTCAATCGAACATGCGGTGTGGCTGAAACCACTCAAAGTGTCCGTCTTTTGTTTCAAAAGGACGTCATTTTACGTGAAAGGCGTCAACTGACATATGGAAGAACGACCAAACGCATTCAGATTCTATCGATACTTTAGCACAACGATCCATGGGTCATATGTGACGTGTACAACTCAACCCCGTCTTAATCCGAGATGCGGTGTGGCTGACACCAATCTAACTCTGTCTCTTTTGTTTAAAATGGACATGATTATAAATGAAAAGAACAACTGGCATACGCAAAACCGACCAAACACATTATGAATCTTTTGATAATTTATCAAAACGATCCATGGGTCATATGTGACATGTATGAGCCAACCCAGGATGAATCTGAGTCGCGGTGTGGTCAGGATTAGTCTAAGTGTCACTCTTTTGTTTAAAATGGAAAACATTTTAAGTACATACGGAAAACCGACCAAACGCATTCGGTTTCCATTTAAACTTTAGGAGAACGATCCATGGGTCATATGTGACGCGTACAAATCAACCCTGCCTCAATTAGAGACGCATTGTGGTCAGAACCACTCATAGTGTCCGTCTTTTGTTTCAAAAGGATGTCATTTTAAGTGAAAAACATCAACTAGCATACAGAAAGCCGACCAAACGCATTCAGATTGTGTTGATACTTTAGAACAATGATCCATGGGTCAAATGTGACGTGTACGAGTCAACCCCGCCTCAATATGAGGTACGGTGTGGCCGTTATCACTTCAGGTTTATGTATTTTGTTTAAAATGGACATCATTTGAGGTAAAAATATATTTTATAGAAAAAACCGATCAAATTATGAATTGAATTTCGGATTCCACATATAATTTTCATCTAAATTTTAAATTGAATTCTATATGAATTATGTACATTTATAATTAAGTTATGAATTCTAATTTAATTATGGATGTGTATAGTTTCAGGATCCATTATATTTTAAATGTGTATGCATTTGTTCGTAATTGTATATGTATGTTTTATTTTATTTCAGGTACAATAATTGGATTGAAAATGAGGTCAAAATGAGGCCTGATGGAGAGGGGCCTGATGGACAGGGGCTGTGCAAATTGCAGCCTACTGCAATTTGTAGCATATGGTATGCCAACGGTTTAAAACTGTTGGCATATAATCCTAAAGAAGTTTTTACCAACGGTTCATTGAACCGTTGGTAAATATCTTTTTTCCCAACGGTTCTAAACCGTTGGGAAAGAGTTCATCCATGGGGATATCCCAACGGTTTGGGGAGAACCATTGGGAAAACTATCCCAAAACCTTTGGGATAGTTAAGGGATATTGATATTTCCCAACGGTTCTCCCAAACCGTTGGGAAAAACTATCCCAACGGTTTGGATGAACCGTTGGGATAGGGTGGCTTTTTTGAGCCTATACCAACGGTTTCCATTAAACCGTTGGGAAAACCTTTTCCCAACGGTTCTCCCAAACCGTTGGGAAAAACTATCCCAACGGTTTGGATGAACCGTTGGGATAGGGTGGCTTTTGTGAGCCTATACCAACGGTTTCCATTAAACCGTTGGGAAAACCTTTTCCCAACGGCTTACTTCCCTACGGTTGTCAGAACCGTTGGTATATCATATACCAACGGTTAGAGGGGTTTTCCTAACGGTTGTGAACCATTGGGAAATATTATATTTCCAGTAGTTAGAAGAAATCACAATTTTATTAAGCTCAACGGATTACACAAAGAAGTTACTGTCTCGTTACATATCCCCTTATAACACAAGCATAAAACCTATGTTTAAGGTGTGATAAGTAGATAGAATCTGGGGGAGGCTCTACAAGCATTACCCGAGTGGTGATTTCAATCAGCTTGAACTTCTCCCGAAGGCGATTCCGTTCCAGAATCACACGATGAAGTTCAGCTTGGGTTTGGTCTAGAGCAATTCCCATTGAGGATACCGCCTTCACAAGTTTCCTCAGATTGGATTCGATCAGCTTGAGACTACTGGATGAGGCCATCTAATCTTCTTTCATTGTTAATTAACCAAGATCACTTGTATTTATAGACAATAATCACAACATTTAGTTTTCAATGGTCATACTCACCAATAGTCATATAACAGTCGAAACCCAACAGTTTAATTTTAATTATACTCATTTAATTAAATTAAATAGTTTTGTTGAGTTTAAAATAAATTAAAACAAAAAATGGGAAACTAAAATTATTAAAAATTTCAGGTCGTTACAGTCTACTTCCTGCTTCCCGCAACTAAAGACTCTGCCACTCAGGGTCTACTGTAATCTCCTAATACTGGTAGCGTCTATTCTAGGAATCTATCCATGAGTAGTGATCACACTATCACCCAAGCCTAAGTAGTGATGCAATGAAATACCATGTATTTCCTAATCTCCCAGCATATTCCCTACTAAGAAGCTCGAGTCATAAATAATGGTTCCCACACTATGTCTATGGAGTAACGAGGAAGCCCCGTGAATCTCATTGAGTAGTATGCTACTGTCATGCCCCCCAACTATAGGTGAAGTTTATCTTGTATGTGCACTGAGAAAATGTTGCTGGAATGAAATCCTCTCTAAATAGGCTCTCAATATTTGTCTAGGTAAGGGTAACCTCATCATGTTTCTAGATATTCAAGATCTAGTATCCACCCATTGATCCGTAAAGATAAATCATGCCTAAGATCACCATCTAGTTGAGATACATCCCCACAAGATGGAGGACTCACATTTCCTCATTGAGCTCATCCTCTTCCACCTGTGGGTTAGTCTCACCCTTGATCCTAGGATTTCGCTACCTCTGGAACTTGTGTATGGAACTGAGCCAATGTGCTCCCACTACCGGTAGCACAAGTAGCAACTGCGGACCATCTAGTTGTAGAAATGCTGGTGCACCTCCTGGTGGGGCCATATCTAGAACTTGTCTCTATACAGATTCCTTATCAGTGGGCCTATGCTCCTTTTGTTCATGCACTACAATCCTCACTGGTTATCTACATGGAGGCATCCCAAAATAGGTCAAGATGAACCACATTCAACTGGTTATACATGGGGAGAAGACTCAAGGGCATGAGGAAACACTAAAAATCCTATATGAGGCATGCAACCAGTGGTTTCACATATTGAGTATAAAATTATAATTTAGGGTCTTATTTAATGGATATGTCAGCCGCCACCCCAACAGTGGATTCCCCAATCATGAAGGTTGAACTTGAAACATTTGACACTATTTCCCCAAACAAAACCACAAAATCTCTGTATTTAAGTTATAACTGACCTCCTTTGAAACCAACTTGTCACGAACCATCCCCCGAGGCTCATTCAACGACTACCCCATGACCACCTCTCAATGGATAAGGGACGGAGACTAGCACTTAACACATTATCCTACAAGTGGGAGACATTTTCTGGGTACCTGCAGACACACACACACACACACAGACACACTCACAACCCCATCCCTCAATGCTGAAAATGAAAACCTTCATACTACTAAATAACCATTGAGAGTAGAGGTACAAGTTGTATGTAATATAGGATAGAATACAAATCCAAAAAATGAAAATATGTAAACTAGAGAGTACAATGTCTTTGATAATACGTCCAAAGAAAACACTAACTGAAGGGTAGGTTAAGAGTATTTGTTAGAAGCCATAGGACTATGCCTCACATATCCCATGTCACTGGGCCCGCCTTAGTCTTAGACCACTAAGGTCCCTATCAAAGAAACAATCATCTGCACAAGACATGACACCTGTGGGAAATGATCATGCAGGGGTGAGTAACACAATATTTAGTTGGGACCCTAAACAACAAAGAAATACAACAAAGGAAAATTTCAAACTAATAATTGTTAGATCAAATAGCTATAACCTAAATAATAGAAATCAAGATTAGAAGTCATAAAGATGAACATCTTTTAATGCTAAGGGAATCATCTTCGGTGAGTCACTAATGTTTTTCGGGCCACTAGTGTCTGCTCATTTTCATAGCCACTAAAGTCTTCTCGGCAAACGATCCACTGAGGAACGCTCATCTGTCAGGCCATTAAGTTACACTTAGCTAGTGTTCCACTAAGGTCCACTTGTCTACCAGTCCCCCAGGGTTTTCTTCGTTACCGGGCCAATGAGGTATACTCTTCACTTCCATCATGTCACATCCATCTGTTGGATTCCCGCACATAATGAACTTGATTACACGATAATCTACACCTTAAGCCATTGGTTGAATCACAAAAATCAAGGAAAAATTGTTAGAATATTTCAAAAGCACCATCTCGTCATGAGGGTTACATCACCACAAATGGATCACTAATTGGATGCACGTTTTGGATGTTATGAATGTTTTTGTAAAAATTAGCCGATTGGGCCCTAGGGCGGTCTGACCAAATCAACTTGCCCTGAGCCAACTAGGTTCTGACCTAACCCAGATCTGACCCAGCCCAAATCTGACCCAGCCTAGATTTGACCCTATTTACTAAGTCCAACTCCGACCGGCTAGACTGTGGGTCAGACTCGCTGGGTGGCCCAGTACAGTCCTTCTAGGATGTAGTGGGTGCTGCATCCCACCCACAGTGCAGTTAGACCGTGACCTTCCATCTGCAAGACGCGACTCAGTTCTACGTGTTTGCTCTCTCCATCACCAACTATTTCCAATAGCCTTGATCCCTCACCCATGGTGGATGTCATTGGTCCCCTTTTTATGATGTCATCAGCTGATGCCGAAGACCTCTAATCACTGCCCGTGGTGGGTGTCATGGGCCCTCCCCTCTGTTGGCGCACTACGACCCTGCAATGTTTTGGATAATGAGCTGCAGCCGTCCATGCACTGCAGGTCTCCTCTTACTATGGGCCTCCTTATCAACAGTGGTGCACCATTGATGTGCTCCTCCTTCTGCAACACTACGACCACTGATCCATGACCTCTACATGCCACTACAGTCTCTTCCTAGACCATAGATCTCCATTATCATGATCTTAGGATTCCTTTCCGGTTATGAAGTGGTGATGTTTGAGTATTAATAAGAACAAGGGACGTAGGAAACTCAAATGAACACCCAAGGTGGACGGATTGGGCCTTGTTCTTGTCACCCTTAATCAATCCACATAAGAATTTATAGGAAGATAAATTAATAATTAAATCAAATCAATGTTTTGAAATGGATCTATTTTCCAGATGAAATTACAAATAAAATTTACACATCCCATATTTAGCATGCACGATCCTCGAGGTTGGATCATTCATTGGTGAATATCACACCATTTTGTTTTCCATTCCTCAATCTACATCCCACCATTTTCGTTGGTGATCCTTCAAGGGATGGATGAATAGATGGAGAATGTTTCTCGTTGTCATGGTTGTTTTTTCAATTGTTTCATTCCAATGCCATATATCTTAGTTCAGGGAAACCCTCAATTGTTTCAATGATCCTGTAATTGATTAACCCATTAAATGGAGAAAACACCTTTCATTTTTTCTATAACACAGTGTTACATTGTCGTTATGATATTTCATTTATGAAACAACATTTTTGTCATGCTCAGGTTGCGGTGTCGTTACACTGCTATGAAATTATATATTTGGATAAAATAAATGAGAAGTTAATTTTTGTTTTTTCTTAATGAAAATTGATTTAATGAATTTTCATAAAATTACAATAATTAAAATTTTCCCTTGACCTGAAAAAGTTGTGGTTGGGTCCTTCTTTAGGTATTGTCATCATTTTGAATGCAGTGGTGCCCTCAAAATTTTAATCCAATCACCCATTTATAATTTTCTAAAACTTCTCACGTGCGTTATTTTATATAAACATAAAATGTTATGAAAATAATTCTGGGATCATGAGGCCTCAGAATCAATTGTCTTATGAGCGCCTAGTCTAGAAATAATCCCATATAATTAAAAATATACATGGATGTTTCGGGTCATTACAATAGAGAAAAGGGATCAAAAGCTAGGATTTATCTTCAAGAAAGAGCCCTGACACCATTGATTTCCAATGAATGGAGAAATAAAATATCTTTTAGGTTAAATATAATTTTAAGTGATAAAGGTAATTTTTCTAAGAGTTACTATGCCACACAATTTAACCACTTGGATAAATCTTGCACTAACTATGCACCCACTACTGCACTAAGGGGTCACCCGCATAGTCAGAATTCACGGTTTGACTAACCATGCATAAACCATACAAAAAATCTCTCTTAAAAATATTAGGTTCCCCTTAATGGATGAGAAACTCCATCCACATGGTTTTAGAAATATTTTAAGATACTCTTTCCCTCTATCTAGGACTCACATTATTAGTAAGACTTTATGAATTTTCCCATAAAGTTTTTTATAACTATGCGACTTGCAATTTTTTTCAAAAAGGTGGGTTCTGAATACGAAAAATGCTCATTCACCCCTTATACCCACATTACCTAAAATTATATATATTATTATATAAAAATGTATATAAACTATAAAAATATTTTTACCTCATATAAAAATAAAGGGTCTTACATATATCATTTTATTGAGTTTGACAACATCATGACAGAGGCTTCAATTTCTATTGAAGATCATATTGTGTGTATAGTGAACTATTGTAAAAAATGCTCCTCAGGGAAAGAATATTTCACTTTTATATTCCCTATGGAATCCTACATAGAACTATGGGGATAGGTGGGAGCTAGATATGGATGTTTGATCCACTAACAGAATCTTTTCATCAAGGATAATAATGGGGATAAGGTGTGTAGCTAATGGAGGTTCTAGGAAATGGAGTAGAAGTTGAAATTAAACACCTAAATTGACCTAGAAATCTTTTTATGTTTTCCTATATCCATTTTAATTTTATTTATATTGTATAAAAGTTTTTAGGGGAGGTTTTATGAGTTATTAGAATGGTCCAAGTTCATTGTTTTTGTGTTTGGGATGGAAGTGTAAATTGAAATGTTAGTGTAAAGACCTCGAAATTCAGTGAATTTTTTTTTCATAAATACATGGGATTTTTATGAGTCTTTGAAAATTTACGGCGCTTGAATATTGAGGCCCGGTGTTCCTGGAACCAATTTCGGAAGTTCTATTCTCGTACGTTCAATAAACATACGAGCATGATTTTATATCTTTTGAACTGGTGCTCGGAACTGAAATCTGAGGGCACCACTGAACTCGCAAAGTCGGTGATTTCTTAGTGACACCTTCACCACAGTTATGTTCTGACAAGAATGGAAGTTAGTTTTGGGGGTTTTTAATTAAATTAAATTAAAATAAGGTGATCACATTATTTTTCTTTTATGGTGGTTAAAAACTCCAAGTGGAGGTTAGTGGTGGGGGCCACCTGCACATAACCTCCCTTGGGAGAATTATAATTGGTGGGGCCCACATGAGCATCCTAACCCTTATAACTACCCATTAATTTTGGAACACATCTAACCACTCATTTATGTGGGTTAAACTCTTCACCTTCCCCCATTACTTTAATGTGCCACCCACTTTGAATTAATTGAACCCCATCATTTAATTAATTCAACTTTAAAATTATTTGGAATTCAAGACAATGATTAAATTATAGAAAAATCTATTATTTCATTTGGTTGGAAACTCATTTCGGTGGGACATGGGAGAGAAGTTCATCCTCTCAACCAAGAATGTGAAGAACACGCCTTCCACTGAAGAATGATGAACACCATATTCCTCTTTCTTCAACTGGGGTATGGAAGTGGAAGCACCGCCGCCCACGATGAACGCTCACGATGTCATCTTCGAATCGTCTTCCCCGAATTCTTCCTCTTTCGACATTGATGAAATGATGCGTCCATCCTACGACATCGTCAACGATCAACGAAAATCGTGGTAGGGGGATTTGTGTTGGTTTTATTCTCGTTCTCCGACGTT
Source organism: Viscum album (assembly GCA_963277665.1). Lineage (NCBI taxonomy): Eukaryota > Viridiplantae > Streptophyta > Magnoliopsida > Santalales > Viscaceae > Viscum > Viscum album. The sequence goes on along the minus strand of OY728148.1, from coordinate 263,508,365 downwards.
ATATTTATGGAGTAAGATATGCCATTTAATATCAACAGAACGTGGGGGGTTGGGGGGGGGTGGACCAAATGAACATGGCTGACCCTTCCCCTTTGTTGTTCTTGTTTGATGAGAACGTCATTCCAAAGAGGATATGGTGACAAATACAACGAACAATGGTCGGGCTACCCGCGGCCTCTGCGTATCGCACTGAAATTGAAGCGGCGCCCGACTCGTACCCCACGCGCTTCTCTGTAGCCCTTCCAACAGCACACCGTGACTCACTGGTGCACTGCCCGCGCCCCCGACATGCTGCCCGTGCCCCTCGGCACACTGCCCGGCCCTGCCGGCGGCCTGCCCGAACACCGCAACGCCCTTTCGCGCTGCCCCGCACACCCCGAGGCGCCCTTCCACCCAGCCCGGAGCCCACCTGTGCCCTACCGCACTAGCCGGTGCAACCCGCGACACCCTACCACCCTACCCAGCGCCCTACCGCGCTGCCCGGCTCACCCCACGAGGACCTTTCTCCCTTCCTGGCTCCCCCGAGGGCCCTACCGCGTTGCCCGACACACCCCGCGGTGCCCTGGCGTCCTACCCGACACCCCAGGTTCCCTAGGGCGCTTCCCTGGCGCTTTGCCCGCACCCTGGCGTGCTACCCCGTCGTGCTGTCACACCCTGCCACCTCCTGCCCGGTGTCCAGCCGGCCTGCTAGTGCCTCACGCAGCCTTCCTGCTGGCCACTCGGCCACCGGCCTCCCGAGCCAACCACCAGCGCCCCTCGTGGTGTCGCTGGCTGAACCGACCTGGTCTTCTGGGCTGAGTCACCGAGCCACCTACGTGGCGCTCCTAGGCCTAACCAACCTCGCAGTCCGCTGGGCCAAGCCCATCGGACCGGGTCAAAACGTAGTGGGCTGACCATCCCAATTTGTCGAGTCAGACCAAGCGAGTCTGACCAGGTCTACCCAGACTGGTTCCTCCTAGACTGGGTTGGGCTGAGTCGGTCCGACCGGGTCGGACTGGATACGGGCCCATTACAGACCCATTACCTTCTTGGGCAATATCTTTAGCACTGGACGTCCATTTGAAGAACCATCAGCGGCTCCAGTATTCATGGAGCATATTCATCCCTTTGAGTGTACCCCACTAGAGTTTGGGGTATAGTTGAGTCACTGTCAGGTTTGTTCATACACGAATCCAACCAGGCCCCAAGATTAAAATGCTAATAACTAACAGACCGGGTGTCCGATTGATGAGCCGTCTGTAACGTTGAGACCCCTATTCCATGGTGGTCCTTTGAGATACTTCCAAGTGAGACTTCATGACACTTGGAGTATCGACCAATCTCATGGTGCTGATCCTCCTGGAGATGAGCATGCAAAGTATGGAGACCTAGTAGCTAACAAACCTGATGAATGCTTGACTGATTTCACTCAAATTGATTCAACTAGACAAATGGGGAGTGCCTGGTAGTTGGCGGCAAACCCATGGGAGAGGAGCACCTGGTATTTGGCGGCAGACCCACATCGGACGGAGCGCCAGGTAGTTTCCAGCAGACTAGTGGTACTTGATAGGAGGAGTACCTTTGCAGTCCAAGGATAGTGAGAAGCACCTTGGTGTCACTATAGGCCCACTATACTCGACAGGGGTGGAGCTCTCCAGAATAGTGGTTTCAATAATGAAAATCATGTTTTGAGATGAGGCAATGAAATTTGTGTTTTTCTCATGATTGAGATGGGTTACTTGATAACATAGGTATATGTATGGGAATATACCTAAGTAATTCTTATGATTTGATTTCATACTTTGTGGCATATCCTTATTAGATTTTGTGCGACTTTGAGGGTCTTGGGGTCCCTACTGAGTATCATTATAGTCACCCCTACACAGGCTATGCACGCACTTCATTGTGTTGGATGTTGATGAAGGAAAACACTGATGGAGGCTGAGAGTGAGCCAGTACAGGACGGTACCCGGAGGTGGACAACTCAGTGTGATGGTACACGGAGCAGATCGATATACGTGCATTGATGAGGAGGAAATTTGTACCTACCTTTCAGGTAGGAACCCCAGATGACGATCCTAGAGCTGCTTTTACCTTTCAGTTGTTTTTCCCTTTTTCAGTTGTACATTCTTTTCAATTGTACTTTCCTGTTGGGATTATATTTCTGGCCCGTTGTACTTTCCATAACTTCTTCTATTTACAGTTTTTACTTAGTGTTTGCTTTCTCTTGTACTATGATTTTAATTTTTTACTGTTACAAAGGCAATGCCTTTCCAGTTTTAGGGCTTTACACTTTTGGTGCAAGTTTCCAGCCCCTAGCATACGGAAGGTGGGCTTGGGGTACTTACTCCACGGACCCTGTGGGACGGGTCATGAAAACTTGGTATTAGAGGACGTCGGTTCTACTGTATAACATATGAATCTAATATTAATTTCTGTGAAGCAATAGTTTTAAGGGTACTAAGAGTGGTTTTCAGCTTAGGGAGTCAAATTTTGGTGTGGGCGGCCAACATATCCATACACCAGGACCCAGACTTCGGATTTTGGACTCCGTCCATAAATAAACTGATCGTGTGTGTGTTTTCAAAAAGTTTTTCTTTATGTCATGTCAACCATGTCATTTCACCACGTATAGATTTTTAACAGTGTTGCATCTGTTTCTTTCAGGATGCCTCCCTGCAGATGACTAGTTAGAGCCTCGAGAGTTGAACGTACTGACAGCCAGCCGAGCGACGAGGCCTCAGTACAGGTCTATATTCCAGTTGAGGCACGAGCGGTACTACTCCCTATTTTCCCATTAATGCCAACAGCCCCAGCAGCAGAGAGTGCACGCCACTTGAGCACGCTGCATGAGCTCCCGTGCCAGAGGCCACCTAGGTTCCGGGGAGAGACAGACTCGCGGGCATCTGAGGATTGGCTAGAGGCTGTGGTGAGAGCCTTCAAACTGGTAGGGACACCAGCCCACTTTATGGAGATCCTATCTGCCAGCCTCCTTTAGGCAACAGTAGGCAGATATTGGAGCCTGATGCTCCAGAAGCAAGACGAGGGGATACTTCTCTAGACAGACTTCGAGATCCTGTTCTGGGAAGAGTTTGTACTACCACCCTTCGAGCGGTGTGGATACATGAGCTACTTCATCAACAACTGGGCATCATTAGTGTAGCTCTGTACTTATAAAGGTTCACTGACCTCTCACTCTATTACACGGATATGGTATGAGACCCATTCTTCAGGGCCCAGACCATTGAGGAGGGACTCCTAAGGGAGATCAGAGCTTCAGTTATCTCACATAGCATCCTAACGTAGATGATGGTGTTGGAGCGATCCCTCCTAGTGGAGAGTTTAATTGATGAGCAGTCTCCAGTAGTGAGACCCACCACTAGTCTACACACACTGGATTCTTCTATAGCCGGATGTATACTGGTGATGTAGAGTTCCAAGAGGGATAGGCCTATAGGTGGGTGACCTCATGACTCAGGATCTGTTTTGCGGGGCACCCAAATTGGAGACAAATCCAGACATTCCAAGAGCGGACAGTGTTACTCCTGCGGCGGGTTTAGTCACATGGATCATGACTGTACAACCCACTGCTCTGATGATCAGCAGACTATTAGGGGACCTTCTAGGTAGACGCAGAGGTTCGATCGAGGTGGTCCTTAGGGAGGATACAAGTGTGGTAGAGGAGCTGGATGTGCAGCTGGCGGTGGATGATATTTCGAGGTGTTACTGCCACCACCACCACCAGGAGGTCCACCCCGACTACAGGGAGCAGGTGGACATGGGAGAGCTCAGCTCCAAGCTGCTGAGGCATATGACCATGGCACTCTGGAGATGATTCAAGGTACGATCATTATCTATACCACCTTAACTTCAGTTCTTATAGATATATGTGCCAGTCATTATTTCATTACCACTTCCCTCATTCAGAGCTCAGAGATTCTGGCGGAGCCGTTGGCTCGATCTTTATGGCCATATAATCCTACAAGAGTAGACTCAATGATTACACACTGATGCTAGCAGTGTGAGATTACTCTAGGAGGAAAAAGCTTCGACTATGATCTCCTCATCGTGGCGTCATGTTCTTATGATGCTATCTTGGGTATGGATTGACTATCTGCATTCCAAGTTCATATTGACTATATTAGGGAAAATGTGCAGTTTTTTCACATGGATGGGACCAGGTTCACCTTCACCGGCGAGAAGGGAACCTTTGCAGCATAGGATGGACTATCTCGGAGGATGGTTCAGCCGATAACTCATCAGTTAGATTGCCTTACCCATAGAGAAATTGATGTGGAGAGTCCGACATATCATGTAGTGGTGGACCAGTATGTGGATGTTTTTCCCAACGATGTCCCAAGACTACATCTTCACAGAGATGTGGAATTCTACATTGACCTGTACACTGGGACGACACCGATATATACCCCATCATATAAGATGGCTCCTGTTAAGCCTTGTGAGCTGCGGGTACAGTTGGAGGACTTGTAAGGGATGGGATTCATCCGGCCCAGTTTTTCTCCCGAGGATGCCCAGATTCTGTTCAACGAGAAGGCGGATGGAGATTGTGGCTTTGTGTAGACTACCATCGCCTAAACCATGTGATATTGAAAAAAAGTACCCACTCCCCAGGATTGAGGACCTCTTTGATCAACTCAAGGGATCACGATGGTTCAAAAAGATATACCTCAAATCATTCTATCAGTAGCTCAGAGTTCGAGACGAGGATGTGCCGAAGACGACCTTCAGGTTTCGATAAGGCCACTACGAGTTCTTGGTTATACCCTTTGGTGTACCAACGCTCCAGCAGTGTTCATGTGTCTCATGAATAGGATCTTCCACCCATACCTTGATCGCTTTGTTGTAGTCTTCATCAATGACATTCTGATCTACTCGACTATTGAGGAAGAGCACTCCTACCATTTGCATGTAGTACTGGACACACTCTGAGAGCACCAGTAATATGGTAAGCTCTTGAAGTGTCAGTTTTGGATTCGAGAGGTTCACTTATTGGGACACGTCATCTAGGAGGCTAGAGTTGCAGTGGATCCAGTGATAATTGGGACAATGCTTTATTGGGAGCCAGCTAGAAGTGTGATGGAGTTAAGAAGTTTCCTAGGCTTGGCAAGATAATATTAGAGATTCTTTCCAGACATCTCTAGAGTTGATTCACCACTATCAGCCTTGATGAAGAAGGGGAAACCCTTCTTATGGTCAGAGAGATGCCAACAGAGCATTCATGAGCCGAGGAAGAGGCTGACTAGTACCCCCATCTTGAGGCTTCCATAGGAGGGCGTAGGGTACGTAGTTTACTGTGATGCATTAGGGACCAGACTTGGGTGTGTCCTGATGCAGGGGAAAACAGTGATCACTTATGGTTCTCGGTAGCTGAAATACCATGAGAAGAACTATGCTACTCATGACCTGCAGTTATCAGCAGTGGACTTCTCCTTGAAGATGTGGCGGCACTATCTGATGGGAGAATGTTTTACCATGTACTATGATCACAAGAGTCTTAGGTATATCTTCTCTCAGAAGGACTTAAACATGAGACAGTAGTGATTTCTTCAGTTTCACTAGGACTATGACAACAAGATAGTCTATACTCTTGGGAAGGGGAACGTAGTAGTAGATGCACTCAGAAGGAGATCAGGCATTCAACTACTAGGAGATGCGACAGAACAGGTGGACGCATGGCAGATATCCATTGTGGATAGGGATGGAGCAGCCTATCTATAGTCTCTTACAATCACTCCAAACATCTTCAGGGAGTCGGGGAGGTGCATCATGGGGATGCTGACTGCGAGACGCGACGTGCTTAGATATCCACAGTGCAAGCTCCTGATAGATTTTCTGAAGGTGGGGAGCACATCATCCTCTTTAGAGGACGTACCATGGTACCAGTTTCACTTCAGGAAGAAGTGTTGAGGGAGTTTCACACTTCCCCTCTAGTAGTACATCCAAGAGTGGGGAAGATGTACCAGGACCTTCGATGATAGAACTGGTGGCCAGGTATGAAGAAGGTCATGGCAGAGTTTGTCTCACGATGCCTCACTTATTATCAAGTGATCGCGGAGCACCAGGTACAAGCCGGCTTGGTACATCTATTAGAGGTCCCGGATTGGAAGTGGGATAGGATATCCATGGATTTCGTGACGGGGATTCCATGTACATCTAAGAGTCATGATACGATATGGGGGAACGTCGACTGACTCACCAAGTAGTCCTAATTCCGACTGATCAGAGAGAAGTGCACAGTAGAGAGCTTGGGACGCCTCTATGTGCAGTAGATAGTGCATTTACATGGAGTACATACTTCTATAGTCTTCTACCGTGACACACTGTTTACAATCCAGCTATGGAAGGGGTTGCAAGAAGCATTCGGGACACAGCTTCGCTTGAGAATGTCCTTCCATCCTTAGAATAATGGTCAGACCAAGAAGACCATTTAGACCCTTGATGACATGTTTTGTACATGTTTCCTCAACTTCGGTTGCAGCTGGAAGGATCACTTGCCTTTGGTGGAGTTTTCCTACAACAACATTTATCACAACATCATAGGTATGGAACGTTTTGAGGCCTTGTATGAGCGACATTATAGATCACCGCAATGCTGGAAAGACCTAGGGGAGTAAGCACTAGTGGGACCTGAGATGGTACGGGCTACCACAGAGAAGGTGCAGATAATATAGGAGCGGATGAAGGCTGTACAGAGCAGGATGAAGTCGTATGCTGACAAGAGACTGAGACCTCTATAGTTTGAGGATGGCGATGAAATCTTCCTACGGGTCTCACCCCGATGATGTCTATAGAGATTTGCGCAAGGTGGTAAATTATCTCCACGATTCATTGGACCTTTCCAGATCCTCAGAAGGTCGACGATGTGGCTTCCTGCTTGGATCTTCCACCTCAGTTGCACTGGGTGCACAATGTCTTCAACATATCTCAGCTGAGGAGATACTTGCCCGACCCTTCCCACATCATCGACCATGGGGAGCTGGACGTCGATGATGGGGTGACTATCACAGAGGTTCTTGTGGAGAGTGAGGATCGATAGGAGTTATTCCTATGAGGATGGTCGATACCTCTGGTCCATATTCATTGGTAGCACATGAACCTATAGGAGAGCACACGGGTGCGGGAGGCTCATATTTTTGCACAGTACCCCCATTTGTTCCCTTAGTTCTAGTTGTAGCTTACAGGGACGTAAAGCCCTGAGGTGGGGAGAATGTAAAGACCTGGAGATTCAGTTGAATATTTTTCCTTAAATACATGTGATTTTTTTGAGTCTACAAAAAATTATGTCGCTTGATTCTGAGGCCAGGTGTGCCCAGAATAAATTTCTGAAGTTTTGTTCGGGTATGTCCAGTAAACATACGAGCAACATTTTTTATCTCTTAAACTGGTCCACAGAACTGAAATCTGAGGGCATAGTTGAACTCACAGCGTCAGTGATTTCTTAGTGAGACCTTCACTGCAGTTGCGTTCTGACGAGAATAGAAGTTAGTTTCGGGGGTTGTTAATTAAATTAAAAAAAATAAGTTATTCACCTTAATTTTATTTTATGGCGGTTAAAACCTCCAAGTGGAGGTTAGTGGTGGGGGCCACCCGCACATATCCTTCCTTGAGAGGATTCAAATTGGTGGGTCCCACATGAGTTTCCTAATCATTCTAAATCATCATTAATTTTGGAAGACCTCTAATCCCCCATTTATGTGGGTTAAACTCTTCACCTTCAACCATTAATTTATTGTGCCAACCCACTTAGAATTAATTGAACCCCTTCGTTTAATTATTTCAACTTTTGAATTCTTTTTAATTCAACCCAATGATTAAATAATAGACCAAGCTATTAATTATTTTGGTTGGAAATTTATTTGGGTGGGACATAAGATATAACATAATCCTATCAACATAAAATGCGAAGAACGCTCCTTCCACCGAAGAACGATGAACACCATCTTCTTCCTTATTTGACCGGGTCTTGGAAGTTGAAGCACCGCTGCCCACGAAGAACACTGACACTGACAACATCATCTTCAACTCATCATCTCCGAACTCTTCCTCTTCCGAAATTGACAAAACAACACCGCCATCCTAACACTTCATCAACGATCAATGAAAAGAGAGGTAGGGGGATTTGAGTTGGTTATATTCTCATTCTATGACGTTCTATCTATGGAGTAAGATATTCCATTTAATATCAACATAATGTAGGGGGGGTTGGACCGCACGAAAACGACCGACCCTTCCCCTTTGTTGTTCTCATTTGATGAGGACGACATGGAAAATAATGGATGTTGACAAAGATAGAAAACAGAGGCCGCGCTACCTGCGGCCTCGGTGAACCGCACCACCGGCCAAGTGGCGCCTGACCAGCAACCCACGCGCTACTCCACAGCCATGTCATCGGCCCACAGTGCCTCATCAGTGCGCTGACGGCGCCTCTCCGGCATGCTGCTTGTGCCCTCGGCGCGCTACCCGGCCCTGCCGGCGGCCTGGTCGCACCCCACGGTGCCATGCCACGCTATCCGGTGCACCCCGCGGTGCCCTGCCACCCTATCCGGCGCCCCTGGTGCCCTGCCGCGCTGCCCGGTGAACCCAACAGCACACTGTCGCCCTGCCCAGTGCCCCCCGGGGCCCTGTCGTGTTGCACAACACCCCCCGGCGCCCTGCCCCGCTACTTGGCACACCCCGCAGCACCTCGCCGCCCTACCCAGCGCCCCCGACGCCGTGAAGCACTGCCCGGCACGCCATGGGGTGCCCTGCCGCCCTACCCGGCGCCCCCCGGCGCCCTGCCGCACAGCCCAGCGCACCCCGCGGCTCCCTGCCGCGCTGCCTGGTGCACCCCGCGGCACCCTGCTGCGCTGCCCGGTGCACCCCGTGGCACCCTGCCCCATGCTAGGCACCCCCGACGCCCATGCGAGCTCTCCCGGTGCGCTACCCCGATGCATTGCCGCACCTCCGCACCTTACCGCGTACTGCCCGTTGTCCAGCCCGCCTGCCTACGCCCAACGTGGCCTGCCTGCTGGCCACCCAGCCACCGGCCTCCCAAGTCGACTGGCAGCGCAACCCGTGTGGCTTGCTCGCTGGCCACCTGGGGCCATTACTGACCCATTAACTTTTTGGCCATATCTTGGGCACCAGATTCCTGTTTGAGGAACCATCAGCGGTTCTGGTATTCTTAGAGCATAGTCGTCCTATTGAGTATACACCACTGATGTTCAGGTATAGTTGAGTCACAATGAGGTTGGTTCGTAAATGAATCCAACTGGCCCCCCTGGACTAAAATGCTAATAACTCACATACCGGGTGTCTGATTGATGTGTCGTCTACTGAATTGAGACCCCTTTGACGTGACGGTCCATTGAGAAACTTCAATGGGAGACTTCGTGACACTTGGAGTATTGACCAGTAGCTCGTGGAGCAGATCCTCCTAGTGATGAACGTGTAGAGTGCAGAGACCTTTTAGCTGACAGACCTAACGACTGCTTAACCGATTCGACTCAGAGTGATTCAACTAACCCAGTGAGGAGCGACTGGTAGTTTGCGGTAGATCCATGGTAGAGGAGTGCTTGGTATTTGATGGAAGACCCAAGGTACTCAATAGGAGGAGTACCTCTGCATGCTATTAGGGGGAGCAGCCGATATTTGGCAGCAGAACCACAGCGGACGGAGTGCCTGGTAGTTGGTTGCAGACCTGTGGTACTCGACAGGAGGATTACCTCAGCAGTCCATGGTTAGTGAGAAGCGCCTCAGTGTCACGAAATGCCCACTGTACTCAATAGAGAAAGAGTTATCCAGCAGTCGTGGTTTTCATAATAAAAATCATAGTTTGACCTGAGTCAATTACCATTGTGTTTTCCACATGATTGAGATGGGTTACCTGATAAATTTGGTATATTCAAGTGCATATACCTAAGTAATTGGTATCTATTGATTTCATACTTTTTGGTTTATCCTTGTTGGATTTTGTGAGACCTTGATGGTATCGGGGTCCCTACTGAGTATCGTTATAATCACCCCTACATGGGCTATGCCCACACTTCGTTGTGTTGGATGCAGATGATAGAAATCACTGATGGAGGCCGAGAGCGAGCCAAGAATGGATGGTACCCGGAGCTGGAACACTCAACGTGATGGTACACGGAGTAGATCGATATACGTGGAGTGCTGAGGAGGATATTTGTATCTACCCTTCAGGTAGGAACCCCAGACGGTGATCCTGGAGGTACTTCTACCTTTCATCTGTTTTTCCCTTTTTCAGTTGTACTTTCTTGTTTGGCATGAATTTATGGGCCCTTTTACTTTTCAGCACTTCTTATGTTTATAGTTTTTACTTAGTGTCTTCTTCCACTTTTACTATGATAGTGATTTATTACTGTTACAAAGGCAATGCCTTCCCAGTTTTAGGGATTTACGCCTTTGGTGCTAGTCGCTATCCCCTGGCCTACAGAAGGTGGGATTGGGGTAGTTACGACATGGGCCCTGGGGAATGGTTCGTGACAGTTAGTTCATGATTTTTGATAATCGTGCACCAAAACTATACTACTTGATTTTAGGGTGCGTACAGTTTATTATACTATATTACTAGGGTATAAAATTTAATAAGGGTGTAAAAATCTATTGTAGAGGCATCTCATATTTTATGCATGGTTTGTCTTACCATGAACCTAACCTAGTAGGGCGACCAGCATCCAGATAGTAGAGGTCACATAGTTGGTGCATGATTTGTCCAACAGTGTAGAAAACATACACCTTTTTGAAAATGTGGGAAAATTAACTTTTTTCCATCTATTCTTTTGAACTCTAACTTTGGACTTTCTATACTCATTTATTCAAAAAATATCTACTATGGGTCTCCTATAATTCTCTCCTCCCTGCTCAGTGGATCTTTCTAATGTAAACTCTTATTCCACATCTTTATATCATATTAGATTTACATCATAAAGGCTATCACCCGGGTATCCTTTTTTGCTTGATTTATTTCCATCTAGAGATATTCATCCTTATATGTTATAAATATCAAATTATTATATTCTTTATCATGTTTCTATATATCTACCACTCTATGTCAACTCAATGGTTAATATCCTCCATGTGGTTCATTATAAATATAAGGAAGGTGGTCTATTACATTCAACCATATCTATTCCTTTTTTTACATTTCTGAATGCCTTGTGAGTCAATATAGTTCATCAAACATGACACCTAAATTATAACCTGAGGTTAAAATATGGATTTTACTTTCCAAAATATCATTTTGAATTCATGAAAAAAGGGTGATGTTAAAACAATGGAATACCTTATACAATTCAATTTTTATGAAATTGATCATAAAATTAGAATTTTGTTGGGTTATATTGTGAATAATTCGGTATTATCGGAATACACCCTGTTAAGTGGTGGTTTTTTGAAATTGAAAATACACCTGTTATATGGTGGTTTTTTGATAAATTAATACACCCAATATTTTTTGGTTTGCGATAAATAATAAAACACCATATATTTAGTGGTTTTTTATTCCAAAATATACATATTTTCTGGTGATATTTTTATAACTAAGTGATATGTGGTGGTTTTGGATATTGGAATACACCCAATATGTGTGGTTTTGTGATAAATAACAATATACCGAATATGTGGGGGTTGTGATAACTATGAATAACCATGATATGTAGTAGTCTATGTTATGTATGAGTCACCTCTTCAAGAATTGTTTCATGAAATGATCAGATAAATCAAGCAATGGACACATACGGTAGGTCTGTCCCTGAGAGTGAATGCAGAGCCCATGATTGGATGGTTATTTATTATTTATCACACTTACAGGGACATAAATTGATTTGTTTAAAAAAATTCATGAAATTTTTATTGGATGGATTTATTTAGGGGAAATATTATTAGTATCCAATGATGCCATAATGCCACCCTAATCATGCCGATATATGGTGTTTGAGTAGATTACATGATTGTAGAGCAAGATAAGGTAATGAAACCTATTTCAGATGATAGATTACCTTATGGATGGAGTAGGGATATGAAATTATGTTTGGGGCATTGTTCGTTGGAGTCTATTCATATTTTTTTTATGATTTTGGGTTTTAGATCACTTCTGTATGCACTGTATACCATGTACTTATGGTATGAATGTGAACTTATATTCTATGTCATAATGGTTTCTTCTTGGGTATAAATATTGTTATGTGATTATTTCTTATCATTCAATTATGATAATATGTGATTTATTCTACTTTATTTCCACTATTCAACACTCTGACACCGATGATATTGTATCACTAAGTCATTACATAGACTATCACTGATGATTGGTAGCCTCTGGTGTATGGGGTGACATTCTTGATATCTGTTGTGACAGATGGTCCATGAATCGTATTGTGGTCAGGATAGGGGTAGGTTGCATGAAATATGTCCTTGATTGTTGGATAATGGATTGATAAACCATGGGTATATGATTTGTAGACATGGAAGTATAATTCCTGTTAGGTGATTGGGTTTTATATAAGTGTATACTGGTTGAGTTATTTTGATGTTTTGTAGAATTTAAATATATTTAGGAAGATGAGAGGGGGTGTCAGTGTGTATTTTATAAAAAATATTCATTTTATATGTTAGTGTGCTCTAGTGATGCACAATTTCAATTTGGTTATGAATCAGTGAAGGATTGTGTGTGAGAAATGGAATAATGGATTTAATAAGAAGATAATCTATATAGAAGTTTAGAGTTTTGATTAAAATGGGAGATATCATATGTTGTTGTAAGAGACATCAAAAGTTGATTATGGTTTTGTAATTTGGTTCATCAATCCACAATCCTCGATAGTTGATATCAAGATGACTCAACCTTGCCTAGGAGGAGAAACATATGTATGATGTTGATAACTCTCAGGAATTTTTCCCCTAGAGTGATGTAATAGAATCCATATGTCTGGGGGAACAACACAGGTTGTTGGAAGATTTTATCCATCTCTATGGGGGATTTTAGGGAATGCTAATGATGATGTTCTTGGTAAACAATAAACATATTTTGATCAGTGTTCCACGTTGACACTTGGGTATGAGTATTTTTATCATGTATTATAATTATGTTTATTATTTCCTAGAGAGTGGGCCATGTATATCAGGTGATTTGGATAAACAATAAGACGATAAAGATACTCCTATTTTTAGAATAATCATATATGTTATAGATATAGAACAATAATTTTGGAAGGGTAATGGATGTAGTTAGACCAATTGGATGATTTTCAAGATTATTATATGATGTATGTGGGTATATAGTTCCAATTTTATCTGGTTCCTTTTAGAATATCAGATTTGGAATTTGATTGTAGTTTGATATTCATTGATATTATTTTCAATGAGATTTTGATGAAATTTGACATTATATAAGAGTGAGGTGGATGTAAGATATGATGGTATAAATGGGGAGAGTATGATGGATGTTGTGGTGGTTTGTAATTCGAGTATTTATTTAAAAATATTGTTTATTTTAGTCCTTGGTGCGGTCATTCCGATGATCTCATGATGCCTCCATGCTTTAAGGCACTATGATTGATAGATGAGATAGTGCATCAGCATGTCCATTCAAACATTTTATATAAAGGGTGATGAATATTTAAAATGATATATTTTATTTTTAATTAGGTGTAGTGATGTGTAAATCACATCAATTTTGTTTTTAGACAAGTGGATGTAAATTTTCAATAAGGTTATCCATTTGGTTGCGCATTCCATGATTCAGAACTGGCCTATAAAATTAGGGTCTAATGATGGGGATCATCATAATTTTTGTATGATAAATGGGTTTTGTTGGAAAAAATCAATGATAGTTATTATGCTTATTTTGTATCTTATCTTTCAATTAAATGTTCACTGTGGAGTTTAGATTCATGTAACAGAAGGTAATTAATCATATTAGGGTAGAACATGAACTGTGAGTTATCCATTGATGACCATGGAGGATTAAAAATAATGGTTCGATGACAACCACAACTTCACGGTGTCTAAAATCATTAGGGTGAGTAATTTTTAATGACTCATGTAATTATATTGTATAAAATTCACATGGAATAAAAATAATTGGTCTTAAAAAAAGGGTTTTTTTTGAATTGTAACATGAATTAGAGTTCAGAGGGTTTTGATATCATTTGAATATTTTTTATATAATTTGGGTCCATAGAGATATTTCGAGTGATTGAGTGATCATCTAAGTAGTGTCTAGATGAACCTATAAAGAAAATATATAGCAAGAGACTAAACATATTCTATGTTTTGTGAATTTCTACATGGTTCGAATCAAATGTTGAAATTTTGAAAAGATATAGACTCCTACATTTGGATACCATGTCCAAAATAAATGGGTCAACCATGGTGGTGACCATTATGAATCAGGTTTAAGGAGAACTATGTTTTTCATGTTTTATTTTTTTTGTGAGAGGTGATACCATGCCTCAAAATGTGGGATAAAATATGTATAGATCCCAAATTGTTGGGGAGTTTATGATTTTCATAAGGTGTGTTTCACCTTCGATCCTCAGTTTCATTATGAGTGCCCCTCGAGGGTTATGAACTACAAAAAAATATAGGGTTGTGACACAGATTTTCTTATATACGTAGATACATTGGTTTTCCTTGAGTAGTTTTTCACTACATAGAACATGGACTATTCCATATTTGAAGGATTGGGGGGCCCTTTTCAATGTAAACCAGTGGGTTTCACAATAAGTCCACCTTATTTGAGGGGCACTATGTCATGCCCCCTATGGAAATGACATAAAGGTACTTCTTCATTTTTTGAATCTAATAAGACTTGTTATTTTAGGAAAAATATCCTTATTTTTTGGGGGAAGGTGAATTTTAGAGATCTATTAATATAGGTGTATCCTCAACTTTTACCACTCTTGATCTCCTTTAATATGGGGTTCCCTTGGTGAATTTTCACAAAAATGTAAGGTGAGTTCCTCACCCTCCTCCATATTTCTTCTCTCCTCCTCCATTATATATTGATTTTGATTTCTCTATAATAGTGTTTAACATGGATTCCACTATGGTTTCATGGAATCGAGCTGTAATGTTTGTACTCTTCAATTTCATGGTTAGAGGGAAACCTAATAGGATGAACACGCATGATTTCAGGTAGTTTCTGTGGTTCTGTGTTTCCAAATTAGTTTTTAGTTGAATTTTCTCTCCAAAAAAATAAATATTAATTATAAAATGTTATATTAATTTTTTGGATATGTTGGATGAGATATGAGTTTAGGAGTTAATGTATAAATTCTTATAAACTTCCTATCTTGGTTGAGGATGTACAATGCATGTAATTAGTGGAAATTTATATATAGAGTTAGGTGGTGACTATAATTCAAAAACATATTCCTATTTATAAATAAGGAATTGTATTCATGTGTAATTTATCTTCTATTATAATTATATTAGTAATGATATAACCCTTTACAAAGTGGTGGGATATTATGGAGCCTCCATGTGTTGGAGTAACTGTACCATTTTACTGTGGGTATATTGGAATTTTCCAATGACCATGACATTGAAGTGATATGGTACCATGTATTGTTTTGATAGACTCAGGGAGTTATCAATTCTTGTTATACTCTATGGGTAGATGAGGTTTTTATGGAATATGTTAAAATAATGAGAGTATTAGGCATAATGTTGATGTGTGATATTACCTTACATTTCACCCTCAGTGGGGAATTCATTTTTATTGGTGGAGCTGAGATTTAGTTTCTAATATGAGAGGGAAAAGTACATTTGGGATATCTGTGGTTTGATAGGGAGGTTTTATTCCTTGTAAATATGTTTAAGAAATATCTAGATGATGTGTGAGGTCATTTCCATGTGTGGGAAATAGTAATTCCCTATGTTGATTGGAATGGGGTTTCTAAGTGACCATGTGTGAGATAACCTAATATAATCACTAGTCAATGAGTAATATTGATAAAATGAAATTGAATGTGTGTTTGGTCTTATCATTAATTCTATATTATAAATATACCATCGTATATTAGTGTATATTACTCATGGTATATGACTTGGTGGAGAGTTTTATAGATTCATATGTGTATGAGGTCCCTGGTGGATTGCATACAAGAGTGACCAAGATACTAATGTGATTTGTGAGTGGAACATCTTCAGAAAGGGTTTTTATTAGATTTTTTTGCAATTATTATATATAAAAAATGATCTGCGAATAAATATATGTTTATATGTATTGTTTCATTAATAAAATTATGATGAGTTTTTGATCTTTTTATATGGGTTACATGTCCATGATTTTGATATCTAGATATAATAAATATCTAAATTTTTATAGATCTTAGAATAAGTGTTGCTTAATTTTTTGTTTTACAATCATCTTGAGTGAAAGGGTTTACAGATGATACTACACTGGGTGATAAAAAATGTGTTAGTTTTTACTTATGAGAGCCAACCTTGGGAGATGAGGTAATGGTTAATAAATTGTGACCAACCATTTATGAAAATATATGGAAAACCATGTCTTGAGTGATGATACAATGGGTTGATATGTGATATAAATACCAACCTTTAGTGATAATATATTTGTAAGGTTTTGATATGGTATAGTGACCAAATTTTTATTATATAACTATTAAATCATTGTTTTGATAAACAAAAAAATAGTAATACAATCCGGGATCAAAAGGTTTACTATCACTGAAAAAATATTGGTATACATCACTTATTAAAAAAATACATAAAATTTATTTAAATACATATTATTTATCATTATAAAATATCTCATTATCCCCTTAGGGAATTTAATCACCTAACTATATATTTCAAATAAAGGGTTGTGCTATTATCCCAGTAAGGGGATGAATAAGGTACACAAATCAAAAGTACAAGGGTGGGAATAATCAACCACATCGTGTCATAATGATGGGATTATCATCAAAATAATAGGGGAAATATTTGATAAAATTATCAAATATGGAATATATATAATAATTTACTATCATTAAAATGTTTTCAAATAGAACACACTATTGTGGATAATGTAAACATCATGTTCATGAATAATATATCGTCATAAATCATAACATCATAATTGCCAAAAAATATAGCTTCATGTTCATTAATAATATTTAAAATACCATGTGATATTTTACATATTTCAATGCGTTAGAGGGATATATAATTCCATTTCAACAATTCACATTATAATATGATCACAGTCATGCATGAAACACGGAAATAGAACATATAATCACAACATAAACCCTTAGAACGGAATGGGTTTCATAAAATAATTTTAAATAATAATTTAATTAATATCATTGGGGATTCCATAATTAATATGTTAATTCATTTTTTTCATAATATATTAATTTTATTTGGATAATAAACAACATGAGAGGTGTAAAGAGGTGTTTTGGATAAATAAGGTCCTTTTTAAAGAGTCAATGTAATTGGATTAGAAAACATATCGAATTGGTATAAAAATTTATACCCATGAAAAGATATGAAAAAATATCTAAATTAAATTTTAAGGATTTTATCGAGATGTCCATATTTAAAATAATGTGGAAGAGAGATTACCCTAAAATGAGAAGGTGTTGGGTTCATGAATCCCTTTATCTTAAATCCTGCATCATTTCATCACTTTTACACCTCCTGAATAATAAACATAGTAAAAAAGCATTGAACCATAAGTTAAATTTAGTAATTTATATAGTTATTTATCAAATAAAACCATTTAATTCTCATTTTTAATTCCATATTTTGAAAGTGAAACATTTAAATATCCTTTCGTCTTTAAAAATATCCCATTTTATTTTGATTTATCTATTTTTATTCAAGTTAATTTATACATAAGTATAATTAATTATAGAATCATAAAATTGATATATTTATACATTTATATATCATAAATACTTTTTTATAACCACTAGTAAAATAGGTGATAATTAATCAGTTGGAAACATCCTCATTGGATGTTAATCGACCGTTAATGGGACATTATACAAAAAAGAAAGAAAGGTGGTTGTGGAATATAAATATTTCCTAAAAAAGTTTTTAAAAAATTAGTATAACATATTTAATATACTTTTTGAATATTATTTTTTTAATTTTAGAAATATTGGTATTTGAAATGAATGGGGAAAATAGGAAGTGAAGACTTAAATGAGAGAAAAGATGATAATGATGTATACATTTCTTAGTGCTTCTTCTCTTGTACGAATATAAAATCACTTTATTCATGGATTAAAAATTATCCATAAAATCCATAGGGATTAAAATGGATTTTGAGTCGGTAATTTTGTAGATTTTTGTCTTTGGTAAGTGAGGCAAGATTCGTATTCCAATGGGACGAATAATGGTTAATTACATTTTAGGCGAGGATTACTTTTCAGACAAAATATTTAATAAAATACATTATCCATGGTTAACAATGTAATTGTGTATTCATTGATGTTATGAATCATATATAATTGAAATAAAATGGATTTAAGATTTAATATGTTTATAAAACGAATTCACTATTTTATTATAAAGGAATTTGGAAAAAATCAAAAATTATTGTTTAAAGGGAATATTTTTGACATTAGAATTTGAACATTTATTTTTAGGTCTAGAAATTAATTTTATTAATTATAAACTATCCATTTATCTTATTAAATTGTTTTTTTTGACAAAAATAACTTATTTTTTTTCTTAATTTATTATTCCATCTTCATTATTGCATAAAACATGTTGTATTTAAAATACAATTGTTTACATTTCATATAAAAGTTGAAGTATTTCTGAAAATTTCCAAAATATTACTCATGTAAAATATTTATTTGGTGATTTTAAAAAATAATTAAATTCTATCAAAATAACAACTAAAAAAGTTAATTTTATATTTTAATAAAAAAAATTCAATTTTTGTGAAATAAATTAAAATTGTGTTATTAATAATATTTTTATGTTTTTAATCATGATATTTATTTCTTGGAATTATAATATTTATACTTTCTAAAGGTAAATAATTTAAATATTAAATATATTATATAATATTCTTATAGGGTTAAATTACTATTCCAATCTATTAGGTTATTATTCATAATAGGCCCTTATTATTCTAATTATCATGTTACTTTTCTAAGGGACACATTTCTATACTAAGGGTCATAATACTATTATTATGGTAAAATTAAAACCTATAAATACCTATCCATTATTTTATTCAAAATTCACTATTAATCCTCCCATGTTTTTATATTTTCAAATTATAATATGTTTATTGGTTTATTAATATTCTCTTTCATTTCTATACTGTTATTTATGGAGGGAAGTGATTCAAGAAGATTGGGGTGATCAAAACATTCCCATTATATTTTCTCAATTTTTTTAATTTATTCCCCTTGAATGGTTTTTAATTTTCATGTGTTTAGTTTCTAATTAATTTAATGATATTTATTAATTAAATAAATTTTTATTGTTTCCTTTATGTGCCATATCTGTATAATACTATATAATATGACACGTATTTATTTAGGAAAGACATAATGCCAATAAATTCTGGGTTGTTATATTCTTCACCCATCATAGATCTTGTTACTAATATATGAACTTCTATTATAAGTGGACAATAGATGAGTGTACATTTAATTCAATATTTCATACAGTTCCCACATCACCTCTTTATATTTTTTGTTCTAATACAAATTTTTGACAAGGTTATTTTTCATAGTGTGTACAACATTTCTTCCATAGTCTAATATATTTACTAGATAATTCTCAATGGAGATGTCATTGTCTTGTTGTATATCATCTAGACTTAGTACATGTGACAGATGATGTATGTACTTCTTTATGAGAGATACTTTGGACACATCATGTATATAAGATACATTTAGCGAATCACTAGTTGATAGGCAACAAATCCTATCTGATTAAGGATATAAAATAGATCAATTTACCTATGGATATGTTTACCTTTCTTTATAAGCTACATGACTCTCAACCTTCGTGATATTTGTAGGAAACATTTTTCTCCAACGTCAAAATCCATGTCCGTTTGATGGTTGTCACCATAGATCTTCTTCCGAATCTAAGATGTTTTTATATTCTATTACATGGGTTAAAGATTCTATATTATATATTTTATTTATTAGGTCCATGTAGCATTTATCTTCCAACTTCATCCCAACAAATTGTATTTCTCAATCACTCCCCATATAAATCTTCACATAGAGCCATTTGATTACTCTAGTGGAAAGTGTTATTGAATGATTTATCAACTATAGTTATATGTTTATACTATCATCCTTTTAATTTCACAACCAAATATCTAATAATGTCCTCAAGAGTCGTAATGGTACATTTAGATTGTCCACTACTCCGGGGGTTATAAGTCATACATGAATCCAATTCTGTATTCAAATCATTTTGATGATATATCTATATTTTAGTAGTTTATGTAACACCCCGAGCTTCCACGATACGCTTCTCATTCAATAATGCAATAGCTTGCATTGTACGCAAGTTCGAGTTCTAACACACCGCAACTAATCAAAATAGCCGTTATGAATAGTAATAACCACTTTTTAAAATTATAGAAATTTTATATTTCAAAATGGACTTCATTTTTGTATTCGTAATATCGAAATTAGCCTATGTTGAATTTTTGGTATTTTTCTGAGAACTTCTAATTTTTTATGAATAGTGAAAAATACATAAAAACAACTTTTTTAATCAAAATAATTTATACAGATAAATTATACTATTTAGTGGTTTTAAGGTATAATTAGAAAATATTTTTACCATTTTATCCAATGGTGGTCATTAGAATTAATTTAACATTGAAATTGGACATAAACAATTGCCAAACTTTTGATATAAATTGTTTCTTAAAAACACGCTATTTGTTGTAACAGCGGGAATTAATTATGAAATTAATTAATACAACTTATATGTTTGGAATTTTGTAAAATAGACATCATTTTTGAATTCGGAATATCAATTATAGCTTAGGGTGAAATTTTGGCCTTATTCTGAAAAACTTCAATTTTTGATGAATAGTGAAACCACTAAGTGGTAGTTAAATAACTGATTTTTCGTTTAAATGAAATATTACAACTTCTGTGATTTGATTTTCAAAAATCCGACATACATGGTTGTCATTAAGAAGTAAAATGTGGTTCAATGAGATCAAAATAATTTTTTGGTGAATAGTAACTTTTAAGTTCTTAATCGCGATTAGTGGTAATTAGTGTAGTTTAAGGTATAAATAATACATTAATAATATGAAATGACCTAGACACATGTCCCAACCTCATTGGTTGAGTCATGGCCGACCAAGACAAGCCATGGCCTAACTTGGGGACCCCATGGATCCACTTTTGTTGGGAAATAACATAAATTACTTTTTATTTAATGTTAAAGTGAAAATGACACTAACATAAATTGTTCTACTAAAACAATTTTTAATTGGGGTTATACAAGTCCAAATTTTGATTATAAATAGTCATTGGAAAGCTAAAAAGATTTCCTACATCATAGTATTTGTTTTATAATTTTTAGACATTAAATAAATTAAAGTATTTATGACATAATAATGATGCAGCGATGACATCATTATTTGACGATTTAAATAAAATGAGAAGATAATGCAAAATCCGAGGCTTACACTTGTCCAAAGCCTATTGGATGAAGATATTTCGAAACCTTATCACCTTAGCCTAGAATTATATAGATGTGGGACCTTTAGAATCCGAAAAGCATTTTGAAATAATGTAACATTTCATTACTTTCCAAAAGTGCCCCTCCTCTCCACTTATAAAAGGCCCCCACCTCTCCC
This sequence comes from Viscum album, assembly GCA_963277665.1. Classification (NCBI taxonomy): domain Eukaryota; kingdom Viridiplantae; phylum Streptophyta; class Magnoliopsida; order Santalales; family Viscaceae; genus Viscum; species Viscum album. The sequence goes on along the minus strand of OY728148.1, from coordinate 263,486,539 downwards.
ACCTTATTCACACCATCAAGCCATTTGGCTCGGCCAACCTCTGCCCAAATACTCTCCCAACATTCCTTCCTTACTCCTAGAAACCTCACTTTGGGCAGAACTCTTCCCAAGGAAGCCTTTAGCTCAAATCAAAAAGAGTTACCCGATTTTGAGGTAATGTCTTTTCTAATGTTGTTTTGTTTTATTTTTCTTCTCCAACCCCCTAAACTCTTTTTATTCATTTCTTTTGTAACAACACCAGTATCCTCAATATACTAGGATGTTGTTATAAGAAGGATTCGAGCTACACTTACACACACCTACATCTAATGGTTAAAGAACATATGGTTTCTGTGGATGGCGAATTTCTGCCTCACGAAACGATGATTGTTCAACACTCATATAACACCTCCAAAGGTGGCCATTAAGATGTCACTATTTTTATATATGATATATAATATGTTTTTGTTTTACTTATGCTTCTGTATTTCTCATTTATGGCATACTTTATGATTTCCATTATGGGTAAAACGCGATAATTTCATTTTAGGAAGTGCGGACTACCGCCCCCTCAAAGTGATTTGAATCGTTAATGCCATGTGTGGGATGTATAAAGGATGGAGTAAATGGTATTATACACTATATTATACTGGAATTATATTATACATTTATATAATTATGATTTCATTCCATTAAATATGAAATTGAAATGAAAGTAGCGTTCATGCGTACGTACGGCTTACCGTCTCCATGAACGGTGCATTTCATTTCTTACCTCTAAATGTTACGTAATATTATAAATGAATGTATATATTGTATATATATGATATATATGATATCTACATCATTAATATAATTCTGGATATAATGGATATTTCACCACATGAACAACTTATAATTATAAGAAGTTTATTGTTGACTCATGTACCAAAGATCGACAAAACGACCGTTATTAACTTAAATAATTACATAATGTTCATAACATTGTAATAAGTGATATAAAAAGGATAATGAAATTGAAAATGGTTCTTAATAAGGTAGATATTAACTCTAGTTTATTATTCAGGAGGTTAAAGAACGGTTGAGTCAAGTCGGACACAAGGTAAGGGAACTTCTTAACCCAACTTCCATTCTTTGGGTTAATCTCCTACTTTCAAATTATGTCATGATATTATTATGTCCTATTTTGTATTTTTATGTTATTTATGTGTACCTATAGTGAATACACATAATATATCTATTTTATTTTAAAAATGATCTTTGTATGGGACTTCGTCTCAATCTCCTTTCGTTGAGGCATATTTTATTTTATACACAACTTTCTTTTATACGGTGTATAAACCCCTTTGACTTTTACATTTATTCAAAAGGAATCTTTTTACACGAAGCGTTTTACTAAACGACAAAAAGGGAATGTTTTTCTTTCCGTACTTATGCGGCGACAACGACTTCTCCGCCACCGTGACCATTATTTGAGTTTCGGCTTCCTCTACAAGCCATCACTTTTTTTAATGAAAAATAAATACAAAGTTTTAACTTACTTTTATTTTGGTATTGAAAATGGTTTTGAAAGCGTTTTTATTATATCAATGTGTTGTATTGATATCTTGTGATTGGAATGTGGAAATGTTATGTTTCCTTTATGCATGTTTTATGTGATACGATTATGTTATGGTTTATGATATGTTTAAACCTATTCATATGAGGAATGTATTGGACTTAATAAGTGACGGGTGGAGCCCGCTATAGCTCCTCGATGCATCGGTAGGTCTCATGAGACAACTAGACGTGGAATTGGCCGAGGCCCTTTCCCAATTTGATTTATGGTTTTGGCCGAGGCCTTAATCATTTTAGATGTCTTGGCCGAGGCCTTGACAAAATGTTTCAGAATGTCCGGCATTATACATTCCCTCATTATGAAAGTGGTTATTGATATTGCATGTGATTATTCGGCCAGTAGAATATCCATGTGAAGAAGTGAATGGCATTATCTCATTTTACTTTTGCCATATTATGTTGAAGTTCATGTTTAAAAGGCTTTTGTTTTAGTTATACATTGCCTTAAATGTTAATGTTTATTTATGAAAGCTTCCGCATTATTGTTATCCTTACTGAGCATTTGAGCTCACCCCTTTCAATGTTTAAAAAATTTTCCAGGTTGTGAAGAAGTATTTTATGACTGACTTGCAAGAATAATCAGTGAAGATATGAGTGTGGACTATGAAGACCATGTTTTTTTTGTAGTTTGTTTAATTTTGATGTAATGAAAGACTTATGAATGTATCTAGTGTTTCCAAGGCTACTAAACTAATCGGTCTTTCGAGACTTGATCCTTTGTGATCATGCCAATGTTACGAAGTAATGCACCGGCTCTGGGTAGCTGGGGTCGGGGCGTTACAGTTTACCATGAAACATGATTAGAAACTATTGAATGTGGAAACCAATATAGCCTCACTAGATCTATTATTTATATCACGGAATTTTTTTCAAGAAAAAAATCATCATAAATTAAAACAATGTTGGAAGTATTCACGAGTGAATCCTCTACAACCCATATCTCAATACATCCTTTAGATATCTTTAAGGTATTAGGGCTAAAGTGCATAGTGATGCTCCTATATTTTCACATCGATATGTGAAATTGTTTTATAAACTCCATGGACATAAATTTATTTACTATGAATTTATATCATAACAAGATCATTGAGTTGTACTTACAAATCTTTATCTACATGTGTTTATAATAGAAGTAATCTTAAAGATCTTGATACATCATGGTACTTTAGGGATTGATGGGGAAATAAGAGCTATATGAATTATCCAATAGCTATATCTTTATATCAGTTTATGGAGGTAGAAAAATTCATATTAGAAAATGAATGAAATAATGTTGATTGATGTAGAATTGATGAAGCTCCCATTTAATTACACCATACACCTTCTTTGGAATCTCCATATCATCCCAATATTCCTCCTTGATCTTATCATGGATATATGGTTAGGAAAACATTTGGGGATGCCAGGATTTATTTCATACCCTTATAAGTTCTATATCCATCATTTTCATATCAATGAATATTGGGGAATTATCAATCCTCCTAATGGAAAGTGTATCTTTTTTATTTTCTAAAAAGTCTTTCAGCTAATTTATTTTCCTTAACACAATTCAATTGAATAGAGAAATCGTGGTCCTTGATTATCTCTTACCATCTTCTCTATGAAATTTTGTTCTCCATAAATTTGAATATATAATTTAAAATCTTACGAAATCAATATATTTTATAATTCTCAACATATATTTATCTATAACAAGTATTTACGGTGAATATCACAACTCTTAACTCTAGATCGTGTGTCGGGTAGTTCATATCATTGATATTTTGTTTTATTTAGGTATAGGATATTAGTTTATAATTAATCATGATTAACCAACCCAATAATATTTTTTAATGGTAATAGTATATAACATATCCTTTTCCACTTAATTTTAGTATGATCATGGGAACAATTATTATCACCTCATTCTGCACCTTAAACAATTCTTTGCATTCTTCCATCAATGCATGAATTACTCCTTTCATTGTAAAATTTGATAGAGGTATAGTAAATTGTAATATAATTATTATGAAACATTATTAATATGCTTATATGATAATAAAATTATGGATTTCCATGATACATATGGGTCTAGGTCATTACTAAAATGTGTTTTTCTTTAAAATATGCACTTAAATTTTGCCTGTTATGATCTTGTGCTTTAAGAAAGTGATTTGTTACATAAAAAAGTCACATGTACTAAACATTAGATACATGTTATCATTTATTAATTTCTCCATCACAAACCATATAATCTCTTGATTTTCATCCATGATATTGGAGTGAATGAAAATATCATTGGTAAACAGTAGCAAAAAAATTTCATGGTATTATCTAAAGAATTTATTCAGCATATATATATACACATTCATAGGGAATTATAATGTCTAATGTGAATCAATATGAACTCATAATTCCTATAACATATATGAAAATATTTATTCCTAACATCTTCATTTCCACTATAAATTTAAAATATATAGAAAGAATATCAACAATTGAGATGTTCTGATCTCATTGTTTTTTATAAAACAACTCACCAACCCTTGACTGGGGATTCATGTTCATCACAGTGAACTTTTTGAGATTGTGGTAATCAATACACAACCTCAATTATCAATCCTTCTTCTTGATAGAGATTACTGGTGCAACCCATGGAGATAAACTAGTATGTATAAACCATTGTTCAAATGATTTTCTGACTAATTATTCAACTACTCCAATTTGATGAGGACTATCCTATTAGGGAATTGTTAGATAAGAGTGGATCCTTGTAAAATATCTACCCATATTTCTACCTCACAATTTGGGGGAAGCCCAGGTAACTCTTCATAGAATACATTATTATATTCAATCACAATTTGAATTTACACAATGTTGATACTTTACATTGACACATCCATTTTTTCATCTTATTCTTCTTCATTAGGTATCAACAACCACACCATTGAAGTATTTTCAAAATGAAAATCAATATAATCATCTAAGTTGTACAAGATCATAGGATGGTCGAAATATAGGAGGATTTTTCATTTTCTCAATAGCTGATGTCAGTTGTATATAATTAAATCCAATTTATGCCCATTATGACATAAAATTCTAGTAAGGGAACGATTATGATATTAACAATAAGAATATTCCCACATAAGCTAACATGGGAGGAGTGTATCACATGAGTAAAATTGATCACAAAACTAGTTTTTTTATTCATGTAATACTTCAAGGTATCTGGGTATTGATTGAGTAGTTCTATAAATCTTTCCATATTTAAAGGAATGTGTAGAACCCTGATAAAATAAAACATTTTTTATTCTCGATTAAGTAGAAAGTGTACCTTGTATATCTTTATTATCATGATACCCTTTAACACTGGTGGTGTTATAGGATATCCCTTGACCCCTCATCTTTATGGATTCTGAGACTTACAACTCTCGATGACCCGTGGTTTAGTGTACTAGATTATATTTTTATCTTTCTCTATACAGACTATATTTTTTAACTAGTGTGATGCATTGGGAGGTGGATGACTATCCACAGTGATATTTTCCATCTTCTACATGTATATTATATATTTATGTGCTTTGTGATATTCTCCCTCATTTTTCACGAATTTTAATTTCCATTTGAGTCAAATCACATGATGCTTCTTTCTGAATATTTGACCAATGGGTGGTTGGATCATATTTCCTCCATTTTCTTTTGATTTTCCAAAATGAAACCCAATCATTAATTTCATATCTATGTATCCATGGGAAAATTCTCTAATGTCTCTCCCAGATTTTAGAACACATCAAAAATACCTCTTGATAACCCAAAAAATATTAGATAGATAGAGCATTTTGGAGCTGTCGTTTTAGACAACTAGAGAATATATATCATTTAATACAGTTGTTGATAAAAAACAAAACAAATATCTTGAAATAATTTTGAATGTATCCTCATAATTCATTAATGATACAATTTATTTTTTAAAAATCTATATGAATTATCTCTCCCCCTATTTTTAAATATTTTGTGGGAAATACTTGTTTATAAATAAATTTTGAAAGTATTCCCAATATATTTCTTATATTTGATAATTGGGAACCAATCCACACCATAGATATGTTTCTCTATCCAAATGATTATTAGCTAGGGTAATATTTTATTTCTCAGAATAGTGGATCATAAATAGGTATTCTTTATTTATTTGACCCAAAGTTCAATTTAATATTTGATTATAAGTCCCAATATATGTTTTTGGTCATTGCTATATAAAAGTATATAATTTTAGTTGCAGATTGTTGGGAGAAGGAGGAAGTTCCACATGTTTTAGGTTATTGTTCATATCAAAATAAAACTAGGTAAGAATTATTATAAATAATTTAACTCAGCCTCCCATTTTATTAGGAATATCATTTAGAAAATTGTTGCATTATCCCCCACATGATGTTTTTGTATGGTTTCTTATTGTTCCCAAAAATTTTCTAAAATATAGAACTTTTGAAAATGTCATATATTAATAAATTATATATAAATAACATATTCTTATATTGATACCTTTTATAATGTTATATATTACAAGATAACAATGTCTATCATTTATCTAAATTAATGATTCTAGGATGTTAACATATACAAAGAAGTAAACTTATGGTTTTGACTAATGTTTTATACTCCTTTTATCAAATTAGAGAAATCATTTTTTGATACAGATTATTGTGATGAATAATTTTCTAATATAACTACCACATCATTTTTAGGATAAACTACAAAATAAAAATAAGATACTAGATCTAATTGTGTAGTATCATGGAAAAATTGGGATTATACATAACTTATAAACAATAAAAACTAAATTTTTTATCAAAATAATTCGTTTTCATTATAAAAAATAACAAAATATCCATATAATTATTTATTACCTGAGGATATACATAAAAATTAAGGGGTGAGACAAAATTGTAAAAAGTGGTGGACTAAGAGTCATGAATCAAAAGTACATTGGTGAGCATAATCGATATAATAATATCATAATTATGTGATCATATAATATTAATGGGGGAATAATTTGACTAATTAATTGAATAGGGATTGATCATACTAAAAACATAATAATATTGTGATCAAATACCAAACATATTTGTGACTAGATAAATCTTTATATTTACTTATAAAATGTTGTTAGGAATCACAACAATATAATTGTGAAAAAATAGCATCATGGTCTTCCAAAATTCACATAATCTTCTGAGATATATCACATTAGAAATTGAATTTTAGGACTATAAGATTTTAGTCCCACACATCACATTATAAAATTTAGATAATCCAGCAATCCACATAGAAATAAAACATATAGTCACAAAATAAACCCATTTAAAGGATTGGTTTTCACAATGGATTCATAATTTATAATTTCATGAATAATATTTTTTATTCCAAAAATAATAATGTAATTAAAATTTTTTCATTAATGATCAATTTTATTTAAATAATAAATTACTTGAGATGTCTCAGTAGGTGATTTGGAAAAATAAATTCCCATAGAAGAATCATTATAATTGCATTAAAAACAATTCAAAAGGGTATAAAAATGTATATCCCTAAATTTAGTGAAAAAAATAATATATTAAACAAATTTTAAGGATATTATAGGAATATCTATACCTCAAATGATGTAAAATATTGAAAACCCAAAAAAGAAGGAGTTGGGTTCATGAATCAACTTTCTTGAAATCCCTATTTTCTACATTTTATTTCCACATTAAAAATAATAAACATTACATTGTTAAAAAATTCAAAAAACTAGAAGAGTATTAATTTATTTTTCTTTATAAAAATTATATTCATTATATTATGTTCAATAATTACATTTTTTAAATGTGATAATTTTATATATCATGTTTTCCTTAGAAATATCTCATTTTTTTATTTAAATATTTTTGATGAAGGTAATTCCTATATAATTACATTTAATTATAGAAGTTTAAAATAAGAATATTTATACATTAATATATCATAAAAAACATATATAAGGCTGGTGGTAAGAATATTGTTGGAAATATCTTCATATGTGGTTAACCGGCCAGTAACGGGACATTTTCCAAATAAGAAAAGAGTGGTATGGAATATCAATAATTTTTAAATGAAGTTTTTTTAGCTGGTTAACATAATTGATATATTTTTGTCAAAAAACATGATTAATTTTTTAATATGTTTTTCTAAAATGATTCTGTAAAAAGTATAAGAGAGGATTAAAATGAGATAATAGTTCATGAAAACATACTCTTCTCTGAGTGTTTCTTCTCTTCTAAAAAATGAAAATACACTGATTTTGGGAGTTTTATTTCACTAAAAATCTTTAAATATTTTAAGAGGATTGTGAGAATGAATTTGGGAGGATATTTGTCCTTTTTAGGTGAGGTAGATATTGTTTTCTATGGGGAGATGGGTTATTTATACTTAAGGATATGGGTATTTTTAGAATAAAATAATGAAAAAAATACTATAGTCAAGATGAAAGTTTCCATATTGATTTATTAAAATATGAATAATGTATATATATGTAAAGAAAATTTATTTATGAACTTTTAATACCTATATAAACATAATTCACTAGTTTATAATAACTAAAGTTCCAAAAATGATTTTTTTATTTTTAATGGGTGTTTTTTTACTGTAGACATTGAAAAATATTTTTTAGGTTTGGAAATCATGTTTTTTATTTTCAAAGGAATTAATTTTCATATTTATTGTTTTTGGAATTAAATATCCTATGTATTGTTTATTATTTTATTTTTTCATCAGTATTATGTCATAAAATTGTAATATTTGAAAAACTGTATTTTTACTGTTTCCATAAAAATGATGTATTTAGGAAAATTACCAAAAAATCAGCTCTTGAAAAAGTGTATGTCGTTATTTATAAAAAAATAATTTTATCAAAAAACCATAATGAAAAAAATTTAAATTTAAATATCAAAATTTTTATTTTGAAGGAGTAAATTAATATATTGTTTATTAAAAGTGTAATAATTTTTTTGAGTTATTAATTTTGATTATTATTTAATGGAATTATAATATTTATTTTTTATGAAAATTACTCAACACAAATACTATTTTCATTACATATTTATATTTTTTAATCAAATTAATTTTCACAGTGGTCCTATAACTATTCATAATAGTCAGGTTACAACTGTTATAGTGATCACATTATTACTCCAATGTTCTCTCTTCTATTCCAAAAGGAAACATTATAACACTAAGAGTAACATTACATAATATAAATACCTCTAAATTATTTAATTTGAAATTCACTATGAACCCTCCAAAGGTTCTACATTTTTATTTTCTATGATTTCAATTGGTTAACTAATATTTTATTTCTTTTTGAATATTGTTCTTCATGGGGGAGTTGATTTTAATAGATTAGGGAAATCCATACTTTGCCAATGCAGTTTTTCTATTTTATATTTTCTTGTGCACTGGTAATGTTTAGAATTTTCATGGGTTTATTATCATATTTTTTTAAAGATGTATATTAGGGATTTAAATTACTTTTGGATTCAATATGTGTTTTTTGTGTAAAATACAATATAATATAGAACAAATTTATTAAAGAAATAAATATTACTAGTAATGTATTGGCCATTATGTATGGGACCCAACCTTGAGTGAGAAGGTCATGATCTGATTGTGGATTCATGAACTCACCAGGACTAAGAATATTTTTATAGGTAATCTCCACGAGGAAGAAAACCATATCCATGATGTGTTGTGTTATTAGATTGATTATATATCATACACTAAAGTGAAATGCTAATATATGGGCCTCCCATGATTGAGAAGGGATGGTTGAAGACTTAGTACAAGGTAGTAGAGTTTTAGTATAACCCCTACCATGAATAATAGGGTATAAGTTGAGACTCGATATGACATAAATCTATAATTCCTAGGGTATGTGTTTGATTTTCTAATTTTGGGATGTTTCCCCCTTAGAGAAGATGGGGCATGTAGAGTTGGGCATTATAGTGGACTATTTAGTACTTGGTAACCAAAAACACCTTCCTATGTGTTTATTTTTAGTTATTTATCTTACCCTTGCACACATGTATTGACATTATATGTTATGCGTATATGGTGAAACCATACTGGGTATTGAGTTCATATGCTACATGGGCTCTTTGATGTGCATATAGTCTTCATTTTTTATTTATAGTTTGAGCACAAGTATGCAATGGATCAGTAGTAGGTTGTATGACAGGGATTCAATTAAGGATTTTTGAAGGTTATAGATTAACTTATTTATATATATATTTATTTCATAAAATATTTCATTAGAAAAATGGGTCATAAATTGGATATATTTTGTATTTTTTATGATTCATATTTTATAGAAACACTATGATTATTTTTTTCATCATAAAATGATTATTATTATAGATGTTATTTAGTTATTTTATTATCTATTGATGGATATGGTATTAAGGTAATAGCCACCCCAATTTCTAATTTATGTTCTCAACACATTTCAATAGCCTTTGTTGCAAGGGGAGGCATTTTTGTGCTTATGTAAACTTTTTTCATGGTCACTATTGAGTTGTATCAATCGGATTCAATATATTTAGTGCAACATAACTCACTAAAACCATACTAAAAGTCTAATTTCACTTCCCATACATTGTGACCTGATGAATCATGAACCTACCATACCACATAAGGGGACTCATTTTGGAGTTTCTAATGATAAAATATCAATCTTGTAATTCTATGGGAACCCAGAAACTTATGACATTTAATTATTGTGTGACAAGTGAATCACTGTGTAACCACACCATATAAAAAATATCATGGAAAATTGGATAGTTATTGCATGATGGACCACCTGTACCACTATGGGAAAATCCTCTATATTCTACATTTTTCCACTGGGTACCACCAGAACCCACAAACATGTATAATATTGTCTCCTAGAGATTTTCCAATAACTAAGATTTTTTATTTCCATCCAAATTATTGTATTGACCCTTCCTTAAAGATCAAAAATTAATATTTACTCTAAATTTCCCAACATGTAATGACACATTTCTTTACAGAAATTTTTTATAATATATATCATATTAACCTTAATTATGAATATTAAATTTTAATATTTTACCCTAGTACACAATATATATAGTTTATGAGCCTCCAAAGGATAGATGTAGTTGGTCTTCTAGTACAAAAATACTCATTTTGTACCTAATTAAAGAATTACATACTTCTATATTAAGCCTAACCCATATAATAATTTTGTGTCATCATAAAATTTAAAAATATTTTATGAAAATTAAATAGGAAATCAATGTTATACTTTTATGGGTCAATTATAATTTCACTCCATGAATATAAGTAACCAATGTTGAAGAATGATAAAGGCAAGATTCATTTTATATAATGCGATTATTTTCATATACTATTAAACTGATTTTATAATACTCTTAAAACTATAAATATGTTACTAGATAATCATATCTTATATGATGAACCATCCATTAGGACCTACGTTTTTTTAGTTTAAGTGTTTTATTTAACTCATTTCATCACTACATAATTATTTCCACATATATGTGTGACCATGTGATAAAATCCTAAAATGAAAATACATTAATGGGAAACAACTATAATTTTATTTATAATTTTAATACTGATATTGGATTCATAATACTCATGTTTAACTCTACGATAACAATAGTCAGACATAGATACATCATGAAATATAATTTTATAACGTTAATAACATATTTGTCTACATAGAAATATTTTAAAATTTATAATAATAATCTAATAACTATTCCATTTAAACTTTTATTTAACATAGTGGAATAAAATAATTTATATGTAACTCTTTATATTAATTTCATTCCTAATAAAAAATCCATGAACAATTTTTATATTTGAAGGTATATTCAATTTAAATTATACTAGTATAATAATTTTTTTGGTGTGATTTGAACATATTTAATTTCAAACATACCCACACTTTAATCTTAGAGACTAAATTTTATCTAAAATATATTTCTATGACACAAACTTCCTTGTGATAGGAAATAAGAACTATTTTATTATTTAGAGTATTTAGAATATAAAATATTGACACGCATATCACAAATAAATTTTTTATATGAATTGAGTAATATTTGGGGAATAAAATTTTATCATATAAAACATTATAATTTGTATTGTTGGAAACTTTTAAATCATATTTTAGTAGATAACTTGGATAGAATATTTTTTTCTAGATAAAACATTTTCATCACTATCTTATTTTAGAACATGTTATGAGACTAGATTAATTATAAACTATGTGTGTGATGAAATAATATTGTTTTATAAAAAGGATTATTTTCAAATAATAATATACAATACACATAATTTATTAAAATCCATATGTTATTTGATGTAGATTAATGAATCTACATTCTCACTGTAGAATCCCATTTTAGAATCATATCAATCCACAGTTCATGATATATATATATATATATATATCAAATCCTAATAGATTTTACATTACTATACATATCCAAAATAATTTTTAATGAATTTATTATTTCATACACAGATAAGAATAGATGAAATCAATTATATAATATTAATACCAAATGTAGAATCTACAATATAAAACATTAAAATTTATCAGTATTCTATGTGATTCATCCTCTACTGACATGGTTTTTCATAATATGAGAACTTCCCATCCATCCCCACCCCTCCCATAAGTTTCACTGACCATGTCTAATTATTGGACCCTTTTATATAATTTTTAAGATTAAATATTTTCCCTTTTTTCTATTGTAATGGAGATATATTTGTATCGTCCCATGACCAACTCAATTAAACATAATATATTTTTGAAATTAAGATAATTATAATAAGAAAAATTAATATAGTAATTTAATATGAACTGTTGATGAGTTTTTTATTGTGATTATAGAATTAAATTTGTAACTAGGTTTTCCTCAAAAGAGACCCCAGTCGTTCCATGTCATTGAAATACACCATCTAATTATAAGGACCCGACCATAGTCATTACATAATATTGAATTAATTGAATAATTTCGTTTCAGGTTTAGAGTTTTAGAGAATTAAGACATAACTATTACATCTCAAAAGATTAAAAAGTAGACACTTCTACTCAGTTTCCATTTTTTCCAAAAAATAAAAAGTCTTAAAAAGAAGAGTCATGTACATTTCCATGTTCTAGATAGCATGATTTTCCCTTGATCTGATCCTCCACCCTATTCCACTTTATTTACATTGAAAAACATTTCAAAAACATTTGATGAGCATAAAAAGATTAGTAAGGGATACATAAGGAAGGAAAACTGTTAGTTTTTTAAAAAAACAAGTAAACTGTGAATACATTATCATAAGTAATAATTTTCACCATTATGAATTAGTAAATACTCTTAGCTGAATAAGAGAACATTACATACCCTTTTGTAACCAAAATATTACCATAAAACCCATATAAAGAACACATAACATATAAATGTAACTTGGGACATAAACATACATAAATGGAATAATCATATGCTCGACTTGCACACATGTCACTAAATGGAATAACCAAACGACCGACATCCATAACCAATGAATTGGAGGTTATAATGTAACAACCCATCCTGGTTTATCACTACACCACCCATCATTTGGTTTATCATGTAACCACCCATTAAATGTCCTAGTATCATTATTAAATCATAACACATAGAAAAAATTATAAAGGAAAGAAAACCTTTCCACATTTAAATCACAATATATCACTTAAATATATTGAAATAAAAAATAACTTATAAAAAACATTTTCAATACCAAAATACATAATATATTATATGGTATTTAGTTTCCTTTTAAAAACATTACAGCTTGATAAGGAATCCAAAGATCAAGTAATACTCGTGGCTGTGTAAAGGTCATTTTCACCGCGTATGCTAAAAGAATCATTCCTTTTTTCATTTAGTAAAATGATTTATAAAAAAATATTCCCTATAAATGAAATGGAATGTAAAATGTGTTTATAAAAAGTATAAAATAAAGTCTTTTATTAAAACAAAATATGCCTCAACGAAAGGATATTGAGACAAAGTCCCTTACAAAGATTGTATCCTAAGATTAATGATAAATCAATGAAATAATTATGAGTGAAAAATATAAATACACCAAATATAATTCTATATTAAGTTTAAAACAATCATAGGTCATTCACATATATTCATAGCACGACATAATCAAGAATTATAGGTTTAACCCTAATAATTGAAATTGGGTTATGAAGTTCCCTTACAGAAATTCGACATCCTAATGGGGTCACATTAAAATTCAGAAAATGATTGTATGAGATATAAAAAGGGTATATAATCAATTGGAAATAAAATATACAGAAATAAGGATATATAAGAACATATCATAACATAATAAGATGTAAATTAAAATACATGACAAAAGAAGTCTTTTTAAAAAGAGGAGGGTGAAAGGTTCCCTTACCGATTTGTGTAACTTTCGAAATGTACACCCTATGGAAGAAGGACCATAAAATGATGATGTAAATACCCATAAATGATTGTATATTACACAAAGAGTAGAATCATGGTCACTACATTCACCACTCAAAGGTTATAATGACAATTATAGCATGAATCTCATGGGAATAAAAAGTTAGATAAAAACCACTTATCTCATTGTAATCAATCGAGTCGTATCACCAAACGATAACAAAGACAATATGAATCACAAAATACCATTAATATAAATTGAATCATGATAATATATATAAAATTTTAGTACACAATACACCACATTCAATTAATAAGGGGAAAACATTGGAAATCTCACAGAATTAAAAATGTGATAAGAAATCCCTTACCTCATGTTTGAATTGACTCGTTTGTTCCTTGTTCTTATGAATAATAAACATAAGTTAATTTATACTTGATTAAAAATAGTTATCATGTTTCTTATTCCTTTTATATCACTTGTTACCTTGTTATAAAAATTAGTTAATTATTTGAGTTCATATCGGACATTTTGTCGATATTCGTAACTTGAGTCAAAAATGAACTTGTTATAATTATAAATTGTTCATGTGATCAAAATTTCATTATATCTAGAATTATATTCATCATTTATATTTCATATATATCATATATATCCAGTATATATATATATATTTATAATAGTACATTACATTAGGAGATAAGAAATGAAATGTACCGTTTATGGAGACGGCAAGCCGTACGTATGCATGAACGCTGCTTTCATTTCTATTTCATATTTTAATGAAATTAAAACATAATGATACATAGGTATATTATAATTACAGTATTTTATCATATAAAATATCATTAACTCCATCCTTTTTATGTACCACATATGGTATGAATGTGTCATATCACTTTGAGGGGGCAGTAGTCCGCACTTCCTCAAATTAAATTATCGCATTTACCCATAATGGAAACCATAATGGTATGCTATAAAAAGAAAATAAATAATTATAAATAGAACATATTCATAATATATATCATATTTAAATATAGTTCCATCAAAATGGCCACCATGAGAGGTGGTAGGAGATAATTGAACAATCATCGCTTCCTGAGGCGTTTGTTTTCCATCCACAGAAAAATTATGTTCTTCAGCCATTAGATTGAGGTGTATGTAAGTGTAGTAATAATAATTCTCATAACAATATATTATTATATTGATTATACTAGTGTTGTTATTAAATAATGGAATAAAAAGAGTTTAGGGGTTGGATATGGAAAAATAAAAGAAAACAGTTTAAGAGAGACCATTACCTTTAATTTGGGTAACTCCCTTTGGTTTGATCCAAACGGACTTCTTGAAGTGACTTATGACTAAGTTATGGCTTATATTTGGAATAGAGGGATGTAGGGAGCTTAATTGGGAAATATTTGGATGATCCAAAACACTTGATAGGTGTGAGGAATTAGTTATAAGTGGTCTCCTTTTATAAGTGAGAGGAGGGGCTCTTTAGGAATGCGTGAAAACATTATTTTATAATAAAATTATATTCAGTTTCAAAAGGCCCAAAACATTAAAGTCGAAGTTAATATGACTTTTATTCTAAATAAAATCATACAGCAAGAATTGGATAGGTTTTGGATATTATTTTAGTCATTATAAACTTATTTATTTAAATCATTTATTAATAAGGTAAAAACTACATCATTATTGTGTCATAAATAATTTAATTTATTTTATGGCTACAAATTATAGGAAATATACCATGATTGGTTGAGCCTATATTTACCCTACTGGTAAAAGTGGTTGTTGAAGTTCAAGTAGGGATCGAATCCACAGGTCTCGAAGAAGAAACCTTGAGACACTATGATATTTTGATGGATTGGGTATGAAGTGTCCAACATTGAGGTAGATTTTAATTGGAGAACTAAAGATATAATTTAAATAACATATAATAAAAAATGATGTGAAATAAACAATTATTGATGGTGGGTTGATCTTAGGGTTTTTTTTGTGGTGGATTGGATGAATTTCTTTTCTTAGAAAATTTCATGTCATTAATTCAAGACATATCCATACAATGAGATAATTATTCCAAATCATTCACCAATTTAATCCCTACACAATTTCAAGGACAATCATAAATTCACTTTGAGGATCACTTTAATGATAAATCAAAGGAAATAGATCGTACTAGCACTCAAAATGTGTCATCTTTTAAAGTTGGCAATGATGAGAAAGAATGTAACTCATCAAAAGGAAATCCTAAAATAACGAATAGATTTAAATATTAACTACATGAAATAACATTAAATCCCTGACCTTACTACTCCCTTGGATCAACCCATAATAGGATAGCCCTAAATTGATTCTATTCTACCAATGGAAGCAAGATGTAGACTTATGGGGGTGGAATTGAAGAAGAAGAAAATTATTAAAAGAACGAACACTCCACCGTTGTGTGATTGAAATCACAAGTGCTGGTGTGAATAATTTCACACCATGATTCAACAGTATCAACGTGTGAAGAAAAGGAAAATAAAAAAATTAAGAAGAATAAATTTTATTAAAATACCTAATTTTAATGAAAAACTTACGTTAGAGAAATTGACGATGCCATTACAAAAGGAAAGCGGGAAATTACAATTGAATGAAAAAAACATGGATTCAAAGAAAAATGTTAGATCATTATTCCCTTCAACACCAGCTCTTTATATTGGAAAATTAGGAGCCTTAGGCCCACCACCAACCATAAATTCACCCCCAACAATTAAGAGAGTCAAAAGAAGGGTGAAGAATCAAAAAGAAATTAACGTTTCAAAGTTGAACACAAAACCATCAGATTCATCCTCCATTTTGACGTGTGCTTTTGACACTTCATATAGCAGAACCTGAAGGCGTCATAAATATATATTTTCTTCTTACATTTTTCTTCTATAATCTCTCAAAATTTCAGGTGATTTGGTTTGGCCGTTTGGGAGTTATGTTTTAAATAGTGGGATGTTTTTATGAGAATTCTTCTATGGCCCACCATTTTAATTCTAAACTTCTGCCCCTTGTATCTCATTGAAGTCTTCATAATTAGCTCTGACCATTTTTGAATAAAATGATCCATATATTTTTATATTTCTACTAAAAAATTTGTGCTTAATTGGGATTGGTTTGCTGGCCCCACATTTGTTTGACGGGCCTTAGGTCCATTATGCTTTCTCCAGCAAATTTCTGTATTCATGTGAAAACTTCTCCATCTTCCCTTAGGATTAATCCATCAGACCAAAAAGATAAAATTTTCCAAATAAAGTGATCAATAATATCCCAAAATTTCAGATTCATTAAATGAATATAATTTTGTCCACAAACAATTGAATGATTGGGCAGAAATTTGTATTTTAAACATGAATTGCATTGAAGATGAGAAATGAAGTTCTATTTATGTAATGCACTAAAAACAATGTTTATGGGATTTGGAATAATGAATATAAAGATATTAACAATGAATATTATCCACTTTCAGTGACTAATCACACCCCCCAACTTGAGTTTTTCTAGTCCCGAGAAAAATAAATTAAAAATATGAAATTCAAATCCCCTTCTCCAAAAACATTTAAATTCACATTACTCACCCAAAGACCTCATACCAAATAAAATTATCAAACCCATCAAAATCATTGAAAACAAGCTTGTTCCATAAGCATATCCCAAGCCCAAGCCCATTCTTTTTTTCAAATTAATTTCCACATTTCATCCAATTTCAATTATGCATGATAAAGTGTTGTGCATCACAAAAGGTATGGGGACCATTTTATTGTTCAATGAGAAAAATGGAAGCGCTAGGTGGGAATCACATTAAACCTTAATATGATTATCGATTTTTTTTGAAGATTTTTTTATCCACAATAGATATGAAAAGACTAACTCTAGGAAAAACAACTATAGAGTCATGATCCCCAAGTGTCGGACGCCACACATATTGTTAATTTCATGCTCTAAAATAGAGATATAAAGCCTAACTCTAGGCAAGACAACTATGGAGTCCTGATACCCAAGTGTCGGACACCATGAATTTGGACAAAACATTGCTCTATGTGGTCAATTGTTTTTTTGGATACTCAAATTAAACTAAAATTGACTCCAGAACCCTATGCTATAATGAAAGGGACCCAAGAACTCAAATTTACACCCACGATCCAGTAGACGTGCATCGTGTCATTTTTATTAAGAGGATGATAATGTAAACATTGAAAAATTACATCGGACAACCGTAGTTTTAAAAAACTATGCTCATGAACTTAAACTTTCATTAAAATCAGAATCAAGGCATGGAAAATTTATTTGATATCCAATTTTAGAGTTTGCAATGTGTGTTGTCATGTTTATGGTTAATGGAATTTTTCTTTCCATGCATGTTTTCATTCACAAAAAAAATCATTTTTATCTCTTCCCAACTTATAATAACACTGTCCCCAGTGGTTAAAGAAAAGAAATGTTATAAGGGGGTAGGAGAATAGTTCATAGAAGAAATTTAAAATGACAATAATGGAATGAAGTCACCTGGTGGTTGATTATGATAGTGCATGCCATAGTCTACCTTCAATCCTGGATTTGAGTCTCAGTGGCTTGGATGGTGGTGAATGGATTTTCCTTATGACTTATGACATGTCATATAAAAACATAAAAATAAACAAAAAAAATACACTGATGATACATTGTCTTATTTTTAGATTTCTGGGTAAGGTATTACTTAGAGATCACGCCGCGTGACACAGATGAATATGGAACATCCCTTTCATACCCATATTTAATCATAAAATAAGAACAGGTAAAAAGTCTATGGTAATTTATTATATGAAAAAGCAAATGCTTCAAAATTATTAGAAACATGAAAACAATGGGTTTCCTCCCACACAACGCTTTTGTTTAACGTCGTTTTCTCGACTTGAACCCCTCAACTTATCCAATTATAGCTTTCAAAATTTTAATAAACCCATCCTTCTCCACATCCACAAGATTGAGATTGATTGTTTTTTTGAAATTTGTTTCGTATGAAACCACATTTTCAAAAATTATTGGTAAAATCCAAGGAATATCTAAAATGCTTGATCGAGTTGTTTCTATAGTCTTTCTAAGACACCATGGATAATTCCTACATTATTGATTTCATGAGATGGATGAATGAAAATTGAGAGGTCTTGTTTGTAACCTATAATGGGATAATTTATTGGGGACAAAAGGTTCATAATTTTGAGGTTGGGTTGATTAGGTCATTCAAACACAAATAAGGAATTGGAATCAAAATCAATTTCATTTTCAAAATTTCCCAACACAATTGGTTCCCTTTGAATTGAAGATTCAACCCCGAAATTTTCTATATGAGTTTCATGAAGGGGTATGGACAAAATATTTGTTATATCTCCCAATGGTTCAATGATCATTGATTCTAAAAAATTGTTATTGGAGAAATATTCCGAACACTCAATCCATGAAGACAAATTTTCTCCTTGTGAATCCATAAAATTAATTTACTCTTGATTTAAGCAACCATCAACAATTCCTTTATTATCTTCAACTATCCCAAATCCAATGGTTGTTTCTTCAATAAATTAATGTGAGGTTTTTGGAAGAAAATATTCTTGTATTAGTGATGAGGAAGAGACAACCTCAGTGGGAATGGGTTCCACAACCATTTCAATGCTTTTAAGTTCTACTCTTAAGGATAAAACCTCAGAAGTCTTTCTCTCGATTTTCTGACACAATTTCTCAAAGATTTTTTGAGGATTAGGTTGGAAAGTAGTTTGAACATCTTGGAATTCCTCATTATTTATCTTTTCAATCATTCTTGACAGGTATGGAAATTGATCTTTTAAACATTCATCATTACAAATATCGTTCATGTTATCGCACTACTGGAAATCCCATTTTTACCAATGCTTATATCCCAACGGTTTCATAAACCGTTGAGAATGGATATGTATACCAATGGTTTTTAGAGAACCGTTGGTATAGAGGCTTTTAAGAAGAAATTTACCAACAGTTTGTAAAACCGTTGTTATAGGGATCAGTTAATACACTTTTACCAACGGTTATACACTAAACGTTGGTATATGTTGGAATCTATGCCAACGGTTTAATGAAACCGTTGGTATAGGACTACATTCCCAATGGTTTTTTAAAACCGTTGGGAATGTTTTCCCCTAAATCCAGTTTGGGTGTCCAGTAGCCCCTCCGCTCGATTGTAGTCCCCCTCCACTCGACTATAGCCCTAAATTGAGGGTCTCACGACCCTCTCTCATTACCCAGTCTCCAAAACTCCACCCATCCT
Source organism: Viscum album (assembly GCA_963277665.1). Classification (NCBI taxonomy): domain Eukaryota; kingdom Viridiplantae; phylum Streptophyta; class Magnoliopsida; order Santalales; family Viscaceae; genus Viscum; species Viscum album. Next base: position 263,466,135 of record OY728148.1, on the reverse strand, counting down.
CTTAAATCAAACAATTTTTCTGTTCTACACTTCAAATATGTATGTTCTACCTCAGTTATAATGTTCTTCATCTATTTTTTGTTTTCCATTTTGATTTGACCTAAACGTCTAGGTTCTATCTATACAAAGACTCAGATACTCTTTCCACTCACAGATCCATCTAAAATTAAACAATGCTGTAGTTCTACACACTAAATCTATAGGTACTACCTTAGTTTCAATGTTTTTCATCTATTAATTTTTTTTTGTTTTAATTTGGTATAAACTAGGTTGTGTTTTTATGGCATGAAAAGGTTAGTGATATTGAGGATGAATTGGATGTTGGTTGGGTGATGGATTGGAATTGTGATGGTTTTTCGATTATGTTTGGTTAATTTTCAATGAATTATTTGGGGAATTCCCCCCTTTAACAGATCCCCCAATCCTCATGGACCCTGGACACCCCCCCTCTTGGACCCTGGACAGTCCCCCCTCCTAGAACTTGGACAGCCTGGCCCCCCTCTTTCTTGAAACTTGGACAACCCCCCTCTTGGACCCTGGACAGCCCCCTCCACCCTCTTCCCAGGACCTTGTATAGCCCCCCTCCTTCCTGGACCCTAGGAATCCCCCCACCCTCCACCCTGGACCCTGGATTGCCCCCTCCTCGATGGAACCTGGACAGCCCCCTCCTTCCTAGACCATGGATAGCCCCTTCTCCCCTTGTCCGTGACCCTAGACAGCCCCCACCCCCCTTCCTGGACCCTAGATAGCCCCCCACCAGTCCTCCTAGACCTTGAAAATCCCCCTCACCCCCCTCCTCAACCACCAAATACCCCCCACTTCAAAACATTGACCACCAAACTTGGACATGCTGGACTTTCTCTAAAAAGATAGATTTGATCCTCAAACCACATCAATAATATCCTAAATATTGCTTATAATGTGGTTTTCACCACATAACATCCAATTGTATTCCAAGTCACTAGTCTATCCTCCCTTGTCTTGATTTTACAAAATCGTTCAACCTTAAGGATCCAAATAAAAATAAATTGATATAAGACACTTGATAATGGATTAAAACATCAAATTGGGATCCAATGAGGAATATTTGAGACATTATGCATCATGTCCATGAGTAAATCCACTTTTATATATCTGATAAGTTATTTTTCACAATTTTCACACATTAATTGTTTGTAAAAATGGGACAAACATTTATAAAGGTTCTAATATATAAAAATAAATCTATTTGTGGATGCAGATTAACCAACAATGTATAGCTTGTCTGCCTCTTCCATGATCATCGATGTGCACGTCCCGTCTCCATCTCACCTCGAACGACTGGTGACTCAGCGTATGGATGATGAAGAGTGACATATTCTTTTACTTCCACACCAGATTCATGCCCGCTATGCTCTTGAAGTGATCAATCCCACTAAGCGTCCCTGTGAGCTTGATGACACGGCCACCAGTTCTTGTAAGAGGCAGAGTAGTTATGAGATGATGGACCAAGACGATTGACCAGTATCCATCCATCCAGATGAATATGTAAAACTTAGTGCTTCCTGGGAGGCAACCCATGTTCTATAGTTTCGTCATTTTTCTTTTTTTACTTGGTTTTAGGAAATAAACATGGGATGTATGCAACAATATTTTAGCTGCTTCTGATCTGTATGTGCAGTTGTCATTACTCTGCATGTCTGCTTCTATTTTGTCTGATCCTTAGTGTTATTTTTTATGACATGATGCGGCTATGTGATATATATGTGTAGATTTTATAGGTACATATGTATGTGCACTTTTCATTATTTCATTCTATCAGTTCTTAGGCTGATGGTACGAGGGAGGTTCGTACCAGAGGTAGACGAGCATCTCCGCGTACCCGACTAGACCCTTCCCCTCTGACCAAACGCATTCAGATTCTATTGAAACATAATGGAAACGATCCATGGGTCAAATGTGACGTGTATAAGTCAACCTCACCTCAATAAAAGGCACGGTGTGTCCAGGATCACTCAAACTGCCTCTCTTTTGTTCAAAATTGACTTATTTTTAAGTGAAATCAACAACTAACATATGGGAAACCAACCAAACACCTTCTTATTGTGTTGAAACATTAGGAAAACGATACATGGGTCATATGTGACATGTACAAGTCAACTCCACCTCAATCCGATGTGCGGTGTGCCCGGTATCACTCCAAGTGTATGTATTTTGTTTAAAATGGACAATATTTTACGTACATACCCCAATCCAATCAAACAGCTTTTGATTGTGTTGATACTTTTTCACAATAATACATGACTCATATTTGTCGTGTATGAGTCAACCCCACCTCAATTCGAGGCTCGGGGTGGACGATACCAGTCAAAGTGCCTCAGTTTTATTACAAATGGATTTAATTTTAAGTGAAATCAATAACTGGCATATGAAAAACTGACCAAACGCATTCGAATTCTATTATAACTTAAGGAGAACGATATATTAGTCAAATGTGACGTTTATGAGTCAACTTCGCCTCAATACGAGGCTCGGTGTGGCCAAAACCACTAAAAATGCCTCTGTTTTTTAAAAAAATAGACTTAATTTTAAGTGAAATCAACAACTGAAATACGGTGAATCGACCAAACTCATTATGATTATATTGATACTATGGCACAACGATCCTTGGGTCATATGTGACGTGTACGAGTCAACCCTGCCTCAATCCATGGCGCGGTGTGGACGCTACCATCCAAAATGTCTCTTTTTTGTTCAAATTGACTTTAATTTTAAGTGAAAATAACAATTGGCATACGGAAAACCGACCAAATGCATTCCAAATCTGTTGAAACTTTAGTAAAATGATCCATGGGTCATATTTGACATGTACGAGTCAACCCCGCCTCAATCCAAGGCACAGTGTGGCCGAAACCACCCAAATTGTCCCTCTTTTGTTTAAAATGGACAATATTTTACGTACATACGCCAAACCGATCTAACCGATTCTGATTGTGTTGATACTTTTTTCACAACGATCCATGAGTCATATGTAATATGTATTAGTTAACCAGGCCTCAATTTGAGGCTCGGTGTGGTTGAAACTACCTAAAGTGCCTCTGTTTTGGTAAAAATGGACTTAATTTTAAGTGGAATCAACAACTGACATTCCGAAAACTGACCAAATGCATTCGGATTATATTGAAACGTAAGGAAAACGATCCATGAGTCAAATGTGATGTGTATGAGTAAACCCCGCCTCAATCAGAGGCGCGGTGTGGTCGACACCACCCAAACTGTCTCCCTTATGTTAAAAATGGACAATATTTTATGTACATACATCAAAATGATCAAAAGGATTCTGATTGTGTTGAAAGATTAGGACAATGATCCATGGCTCATATGTGATGTGTAAGAGTCATCCCCGCCTCAATCCGAGGCCCCGTGTGGCCGACACCACTCAAACTGTCTCTCTTTTGTTTAAAATGGACTTAATTTTAAGTGAAAACAACAAATGACATACGCCAAACCAACCAAACACCTACAGATTCTGTTGAAACTTTAGGAAAACGATCCATGGGTCATATGTGACATGTACGAGTCATCTCTACCTCAATCTGAGCCGCGGTGTGCCCGAGACCACTCAAACTGTTTGTCTTTTGTTCAAAATGGACTAAATTGTAACTGATATCAACAAATGACATACGAGAAACCTACCAAACGCCTTAGGATTCAGTTGACACTTTAGGACAATGATCCATGGGTCTTATGTGATGTATATGAGTCATCCCTGACTCAATCCAAGGCACCGTGTGGCCAGGACCACCCAAACTTCCTCTCTTTTGTTCAAAATAGACAATATTTTATGTACATACGCCAAACCAATCAAACGGATTATGATTATGTTGAATCTTTATTAAAATGATCCATGGCTCATACGTGACGTGTATGAGTCAACACCGCCTCAATCTGAGGCCCGGTGTGGCCGACACCACTCAAAGTGCCTCTTTTTTGTTTAAAATGAACTTAAATTTTAGTGAAACAACAACTGACATAAGCCAAACTGACCAAACACCTTTAGATTCTGTTTAAACTTTAGGAAAACGATCCATGGGTCATATGTGACATGTACGATTCAACTCCGCCTCTATCTGAGCTGCGGTGTGGCATGACCACTCAAACTGTCTCTCTTTTGTTGAAAATGGACTAAATTGTAAGTAAAATCAACAACTGTCAAATGAGAAATCAACCAAATGCCTTTAGATTCTATTGACACTTTAGGAAAATGATCCATGGGTCATATGTGATGTGTATGAGTCAATCCCGCCTCAATCTGAGGAGCGGTGTGGCTGACACCACCCAAATTTTCTCTCTTATGTTAAAAAGGGATAATATTTTACATACATATGCTAAACCGATCAAACAGATTTTGATTGTATTGAAACTTTAGTAAAATGATCCATGGATCATATGTGACGTGTACGAGTAAACCCTGCCTCAATCCTAGGCCCGGTGTGGCCGACACCACTCAAAGTGCATCTCTTTTGTTTAAAAGAGACTTAATTTTAAGTGAAAACAACAACTGACATAATCCAAACTGACCAAACGCCTTCAGATTCTATTGAAACTTTAGTAAAACGATACATGGGACATATGTGACATGTACTAGTCAACCCAACTTAAATCCGAGCCGCGGTGTGGCTATGACCACTCAAACTGTCTCTCTTTTGTTGAAAATGGACATAATTTTAATTGAAAACAACAACTGACATACGCCAAACCAACCAAACAACTTCTGATTCTGTTGAAACATTAGTAAAACGATCCATGGGTCATATTTGATGTGTACGAGTCAACCCCGCCTCAATCTGAGTCGTGGTGTGGCCGGGAACACTCAAACTGTCTCTCTTTTGTTCAAAATGAACTAAATTGTAAGTGATATCAACAAATGACATACGAGAAACCTACAAAACGCCTTTATATTCTGTTGAAACTTTAGGACAATGATCCATGGGTCATATGTGATGTGTACGAGTCAACCCTGCCTCAATCGAAGGCGCCGTGTCTCCGGGACCACCCAAACTGCCACTCTTTTGTTCAAAATGGACAATATTTTACGTACATACGCCAAACCGATCAAATAAATTCTGATTATGTTGAAACATTAGGAAAATGATCCATGGCTCATATGTGACGTGTACGAGTTAACCCCACCTCAACCAGAGCAGCGGTGTGACCCGGACCACTCAAACTGTCTCTCTTTTGTTCAAAATGGACTAAATTGTAAGTGAAATCAACAAATGACATACGGGAAACTAACCAAATTCCTTTGGATTCTATTTACACTTTAGTACAATGATACATGGGTCATATGTGATGTGTACGATTCAACCCCGCCTCAGTCCGAGATGATGTGTGGTCGAGACCACCCAAACTGCCTCTCTTTTGTTCAAAATGGACAATAATTTACGTACATACGCCAAACCGGTCAAATAGATTCTGATTATGTTGATACTTTATGAAAATGATCCATGGATCATATGTGACGTGTACGAGTCAACCCCATCTCAATCTGAGTCCCTTTGTGGCCAACACCACTCAAAGTTCCTCTGTTTGTTTAAAATTGACTTAAATTTATGTGAAAACAACAACTGACATACGCCAAACCAACCAAATGGCTACAGATTCTGTTGAAACTTTATGAAAACGATCCATGGGTCATATGTGACGTTTATGAGTCAACCCTGCCTCAATCCGAGCCGTGGTGTGACCGGGACCACTCAAACTGTCTCTCTTTTATTTAAAATGTACTAAATTGTAAGTGAAATCAACAACTGACATACGGGAAACTAACCAAACGCCTTAGGATACTATTTAAACTTTTTTAAGATGATCCATGGGTCAAATATGAAGTGTAAAAGTCAACCTCTCCTCAATCTGAGCCGCGGTGTGGCCATGACCACTGAAACCGTCTCTCTTTTGTTTAAAATGGACATAATTTTAAGTGAAAACAACAACTGACATACACCAAACCAACCAAAAAACTTCTGATTCTGTTGAAACATTAGTAAAATGATCCATGGGTCATATTTTATGTTTACGAGTCAACCTCGCCTCAATCTAAGCCGCGGTGTGGCCAAGACCACTCAAACTCTCTCTCTTTTGTTCAAAATGGACTAAATTGTAAGTGATATCAACAAATGACATACGATAAACCTACCAAACGCCTTCGGATTCTGTTGAAACATTAGGAAAACGATCCATGGGTCATATGTGATGCGTAAGAGTCAACCCCGCCTCAATCCAAGGTGTCATGTGGCGAGGACCACCCAAACTGCCTCTCTTTTGTTCAAAATGGACAATATTTTACGTACATACGCCAAACCGATCAAAAAGATTCTGATTGTGTTGAATATTTATGAAAAATGATCCATGTATCATATGGGAAGTGTATGAGTCAACCCCACCTCAATCCGAAGCCTGGTGTTTCCAACACCACTCAAAGTGCCTCTGTTTTGTTTAAAATGGACTTAATTTTAAGTGAAAACAACAACTGACATACGCCAAACCAACCAAACTCCTACGGATTCTATTGAAACTTTAGGACAATGATCCATCTGTTATATGTGACATGTATGAGTCAAACCTGCCTCAATCCGAGCCGTAGTGTGACTGGGACCACTAAAACTGTCTCTCTTTTGTTTAAAATGGAATAAATTGTAATTGAAATCAACAACTAACATACGAGAAACCGACCAAACGCATTTGGTTTATATTGTAAATTTTGGAAAATGATCCATTGGTCATATGAGACGTGTACAAGTCAACCCCGCCTCAATCTGAGGGACCATGGGGCTGGGACCACCCAAACATCCTCTCTTTTGTTCCAAATGGACAATATTTTATGTACATACGCCAAACCGATCAAACGGATTATAATTGTGATGAAACATTAGGAAAATAATCCATGGATCATATGTGACGTTTACTAGTCAAACCCGCCTCAATCCGAGGCCTGGTGTGGCCGACACCACTCAAAGTGCCACTTTTTTTAAAATGTACTTAATTTGAAGTGAAAACAACAACTGTCATATGGAAAACTAACCAAACACCTAGGGATTCTGTTGAAACATTAGGAAAACGATCCATGGTTCATATATGACATGTATGAGTCAACCCCGCCTCAATCCGAGCTGCGGTGTGGCTGGAACCACTACAATTGTCTCTCTTTTGATGAAAATGGACTAAATTGTAAATGAAATCAACAACTGTCATACGGGAAACTGACCAAACGACTTCCAATTCTATTGAAACTTTAGGAAAATGATCCATGGGTCATATGTGATCTTTAAGAATCAATCCCGCCTCAAACCGAGGCACAGTGTGGCCGACACCACCAAAACTCTCTCTCTTATGTTAAAAATGGACAATATTTTATGTACATACGTCAAACCAATCAAACAGATTATTATTGTGTTGAAACATTAGGAAAACGATCCATGGATAATATGTGACGTTTACGAGTCAACCCTGCCTCAATACGCGGCCCAGTGTGTCCGTCACCACTCAAAGTGTGTCTCTTTTGTTTAAAATGGACTAAATTTTAAGTGAAAACAACAACTGAAATATGCCAAACCAACCAAACGCCTTCGGATTCTATTGAAACTTTAGTAAAACGATCCATGGGTCATATTTGACGTGTAAGAGTCAACTCCCCCTCAATCTGAGCTGCGGTGTGGTTGGGACAACTCAAACTGTCTCTCTTTTGTTCAAAATGGACTAAATTGTAAGTGATGTCAACAACTGACATACGGGAAACGGACCAAACGCCTTCGGATTCTGTTGAAACCTTAGGAAAATGATCCATGGGTCATATTTGACGTGTACGAGTCAACCCCGCCTCAATTCGAGTCACCGTGGGGTCGGGACCACCCAAACTGCCTTTGTTTTGTTGAAAATGGACAATATTTTACGTACATATGCCAAACCGATCAAACGGATTCTGATTGTGTTGAAACATTAGGAAAATGATTCATGGATCATATTTGATGTGTACCAGTCAACCCTGCCTCAATCTGAGGCCCGATGTGGCACTAATGGAGTCACAAGTGACCTGACTCCTAAGAAAATACCTTTTCTTCGTATATTAAAAAAGTGGTTGTCATATGAAGATTGAAATGGGTGTAAATAATATTTGACTTATTGAAAATCTTATTCAACTATACTCGATGATTTTTGTCATATGAGGATTAAAATGGGGAAATATTCACCATGTATATAATCATATAGGTGGTGTTTTTTTGTTGTTTTAAGTTTGTCGCTGTTTTAAGTGTTGTTTTTTATGCATGTGTATGCACTCGGGGGGCTAATGGAGGGGCTGCTGTGCAACAATTCTGGAAATACACAATACCAACGGTTTACAAACGTTGGTATACTTTGAGAAAGAATTATACCAACGGTTCAATAAACCGTTTGTAAATAAACTATCCCAATGGTTTACATATGCCAAAGGTGTCATTGAAACCGTTGGAAAAAAAAATATACCAACAGTTGTAAAACGTTGGTATACTATCAAAATCATAGAATTCACAACGGTTCAAAACCGTTGGGTAAACCTATACCGACGGTTTACTAAGAACCATCGGCAAATCAATACATAGAGTGGGATATACCAACGGTCCAGTTCAAACCGTTGGTATAGATCTTTCCCCACGCCTAACTTCCCTACGGTTTGGACAACCGTTGGTATAGAGTATACCAACGGTTTTCCAGCCTATACCAATGGTTTAGAACCGTTGGTATATCCTCCATTTCCTGTAGTGTCGGGTGTGGGATATTCATTCAAAGGTTGATCCAAGTAATTCAAAAATGTTGGTGATTCCCAATGCGAATTTTTTAATTGATTCCATCCTATGTTTTTTAAGGGATATTGTTGATTATACTTCATTGGATTTATTTATGAATTTGGAATCGGGATTTTCAGGGGTGAAAAAAATAGAAAGGGGAAAAGAGAAGAGAAATGGGGATGAGAAAAGTGAAATGAGGGAGAATAAAAATATGTTCTAATGTGATTTACTTGGTCCCCGGCAATGGCGCCAAAATTTGGTTGCGCCCAAATTTACCATAATGGTAAAAGCGGTCGTTGAAGTACAAGTAGGGATCGACTCCACAGGGACTGAAGAAGAAACCTTGAGACACTATGATTTGTTGATGGATTGGCTATGAAGTGGCTAAAATTGATGTATATTTTAATTGGAGAACTAAAGTTATAATTTAAATAACATATAATAAAAAATGATGTGAGCTAAACAATTATTGATGGTGGGTTGATCTTAGGGTTTTGCATGGGGTGGATTGGATGAATTTCTTTTCATAAAAAGTTTCATGTCATTAATTATAGAAATATCCAAACAATGAGATAATTCTTCCAAATAAGTCACCAATTTAATCCCTACACAATTCCAAGGCCAATAACCAATTAACTTTGAGGATCAATTTTATGAGCACTCAAAGGAAATAGATCGTACTAGCACTCAAAATGTGTCATCGTTAAAGTTGGAAAAGATGAGAAAGAATGCAACTCATCAAATGGAAATCCTAAAATAACGAATAGATTTAAATATTAACTACATTAAATAAAATTAAATCCCTGACCTTACTACTCCCTTGGATCAACTCTTAAGAGGTTATCCCTCCATTGATGAAATTCTACCAATGGAAGTGGGATGTAGACTTGTGGGGGTGGAATTGAAGAAGAAGAAAATTATTAAAAAAATGAACACTCCACCGTTGTGTTATTGAAATCACAAGTGATGGTGTGAATAATTTCACAACTTGATTCAACGGTGTCAACATGTAAAAAAAAGTAAAATAAAAAAATTAATAAGAATAAATTTAATTAAAATAAGGAATGTGAATGAAAAACATACATTAGAGAAATTGACGATGCCATTACAAAACGGAAGGGGGAAATTACAATTGAAAGAAAAAAACATGGATTCAAAAAAAAAAGATAGATAATTATTCCCTTCACCACCTGCTCCTTATATAGGAATATTATTAGCCTTAGGTCCACCCCCAATAATAAATTCACCCCCAAACAATTAAGAGATTCAAAAGGAGGGTGAAGAATCAAAAGGAAATTAACGTTACAAAGTTGAACACAAAACCACCCAGATTTATCCTCCATTTTGACGTGTTCGTTTGAAACGTTATAAGGTAGAACCTGAAGGTGTCATAAATATAAAATATCTTCTTCCATGTGTCTTATAGAATCTCTCAAAATATCAGGTGATTTTGTTTATCCGTTTTGGATTTATGTTCCAAATGGTGGGCTGTTTTTATGAGAATTCTGCTATGGCCCACCATTGTAATTCTAAACTTCAGCATCTTGTATCTCATTGAAATCATCTGAATTAGCTCTGAACACTATTGAATAAAATCAATATATTTTAATCTTTCTACTGTAAAATGTTGAGATTCATTGGGATTGTTTTGTGGGCCCCACATTTGTTTGATGGGCCTTAGGCCCATTATGCTTTCTCCAGCAAATTTCTGCATTCAGGTGAAAACTTCACCATCTTCCCTTGGGATTCATCCATTGGTCCTAAAAGATAAAATGTTTCAAACAAAGTGATCAATCATATCCCAAAATTTAGGATTCATAAAATTAATATAAAGTTGACCACAAACAATTGAATGATTGGTCCCAAATTTGCATTTTAAACATGAATTCTATTTAAAATGAGAAATGAAGTTCTATTTATATAATGCACTAAAAACAATGTTTATAGACTTTGGAACAATGAATATAAAGATATTAACAATGAATATTAGCCACTTTATGTGACTAATCACACCCCCCAACATGAGTTTTTTTAGTCTCGATGAAAATAAATTACAAATATGAAATTCAAATCCCCTTTTCCAAAAACATTTAAATACACATTGCTCACCCAAAGACCTCATACCAAAAAAAATTATGAAACCCATAAAAATCAATTAAAAAAAGCTTGGTTCATAAGAATATCCCAAGCCCAATCCCATTATTTTGTTCAAATTCATTTCCACATTTCATCCAATTTCAATTATGCATGATAAAGTATTGTGCATCACAAAAGATATAGGGCCCATTTTACTGTTCAATGGGACAAAATGGAAGCTCTATGTGGGAATCACATTAAACCTTAATATGAGTATCCATTTTTTATGATTTATTTTTTTGATGATTTTTTTACCCACAATATATATGAAAAGACTAACTCTGGGCAAGACAATTATGGAGTCACGATCCCCATGTGGCAGACGCCACACATATTGTCAATTTCATGCTCTAAAATAGAGATATAAAGCCTAACTCTTGGAAATACAATTATGGAGTCAAGATCCACAAATTCCGGACACCATGCATTTGGACAAAACATTTCTCTATGTGGTCAATTTTTTTTGGATACTCAAATTAAACTAAAAGTGACCCAAGAACCCTATGTTATAATGAAAGGGACCGAAGAACTCAAATTTACACCAACGATCTAGTAGACGTGCATTGTGGCATCTTTTCATGCATGTTTTTATTCACAAAAAAAAATCATTTTTTATCTCCCCCCAACATAGAATAACACTGTCCCTAGTGTTTAAAGAAATGAAAAGTTAGAAGGGTGGTTGGAGAGGAGTTCAAAGAAGAAATTTAAAATTATAATAAGGGAATGAAGTCACCTGGTGGTTGATGATGATAGCGCATGCCATAGTCTTTCTTCAATCCTGGATTTGAGTATTAGCGGCTTGGATGGTGGTGAATGGATTTTCCTTATGACTTATGACATGTCCTATAAAAACATAAAAATAAACAAAACAAAATAAACTAATGATACATTGTCTTCATTTTAGATTTCTGGGTAAGGTATTACTCGGAGATCACGCCACGTGACACCGATGAATATGGCGCTCCCCTTTCATACCCATCCTTAATCATAAAAGAAGAATATTTCAACAGTCTTTGGTAATTTATTATATGAAAAAGAAAATTCTTCAAAATTATTAGAAACATGAAAACCATGGGTTGCCTCCCATGCAGCGTTTTTGTTTAATGTCATTAGCTCGACTTGAACCCCCCAACTTATCCAATTCCAACATTCAAAATTTTAATGAACCCATCATTCTCCACTTAAACAAGATTGATATTGATTTTTTTTGAAATGTGTTTCATATGAAATCATATTTTCTGCAATGATTGGTAAAATCCATGGAATATCTAAAATGGTTGATTGAGTTGTTTCTATAGTATTTCCTAAGACACCAAGGAACATTCCTACATTATTGATTTCATGAGATGGATGAATGAAAATATAATGGTCTTGTTTGTACCCTATAATGGGATAATTTAGTGGGGACAAAAGGTTCATAATTTTGAGGTTGGGTTGATTAGGAAATTCAAACACAGATAAGGAATTAGAATCAAAATCAATTTCATTTTCAAAATTTCCCAACACAATTGGTTCTCTTTTAATTAAGGATTTAACCCCAAAATTTTTTATATGAGTTTCATGAATGGGTTTGGAAAAAATATTTGTTATATCTCCCAATGGTTCAATGATCAGTGATTCTAAAAAATTGTTATTGGAGAAATATTCTGAACACTCAATCCATGAAGACACATTTTCCCCTTGTAAATCCATAAAATCAATTTCCTCTTGATTTAAGCAACCATCAACAGTTACATTATTATCTTCAACTATCCCAAATCCAATGTTTTTTTCGTCAATAAATTCATGTGAGGTTTATGGAAGACAATATTCTTGTATTAGTGATGAGGAAGAGACAACCTCGATGGGAATGGGTTCCACAACCATTTCAATGAATTTATGTTCTACTCTTAAGGAGGAAACCTCAGAAGTAATTCTCTCCATTTGATGACAAAATTTCTCAATGATTTTTTGAGGATTAGGTTGGAAAGTAGTTTAAACTTCTTGGACTTCCACATTATTTATCTTTTCAATCATTCTTTATAGGTATGTAAATTGATCTTTTAAACATTCATCATTAAAAATATCGTTCATGTTATCGGGTGTGGAATATTCATTCAAAGGTTGATCAAAGTAATTAAAAATGGTTGGTGATTCCCAATGTGAATTTTCTAATTTATTCCATCCTATGTTTTTGAAGGGATATGGTTGATTATACTCCATTGGATTCATTTATAAATTTGGAATCATGATTTTCAGGAGTCAAAAAAATAGAAAGGGGAAAAGAGAAGAGAAATGGGGATGAAAAAAGAGAAATGAGGGAGAATGTAAAGATGTTCTAAGGTGACTTACTTGGTACCTGGAAACGGCGCCAAAATTTGGTTGCGCCCAAATTTACCCTACTGGTAAAAGCGGTCGTTGATGTACAAGTAGGGATCGACTCCATATAGACCAAAGAACAAACCTTGAGACACTATGATTTGTTGATGGATTGGCTATGAAGTGGCCAACATTGAGGTAGATTTTAATTGGAGAACTAAAGATATAATTTAAATAACATATAATAAAAAATGATGTGAACTAAACAATTATTGATGGTGGCTTGATCTTAGGGTTTTTCATGGGGTGGATTGGATGATTTTATTTTCTTGGAAAATTTCATGTCATTAATTCAAGACATATCCAAACAATGAGATAATTCTTCCAAATAATTCACCAATTTAATCCCTACACTATTCCAAGGCCAATCACCAATTCACTTTGTGGATCACTTTAATGAGCACTCAAAGGAAATAGATCGTACTAGCACTCAAAATGTGTCATCATTAAAGTTGGAAAAGATGAGAAAGAATGAAACTCATCAAATGGAAATCTTCAAATATTGAATAGATTTAAATATTAACAACATGAAATAACATTCAATCCCTGACCTTAATACTCCCTTGGATCAACCCTTAAGAAGTTATCCCTCCATTGATGCTATTCTACCAATGGAAGTGGGATGTAGACTTGTGGGGGTGGAATTGAAGAAGAAGAAAATTATTAAAAGAACGAACACTCCACCGTTGTGTGATTGAAATCACAAGTGCTGGTATGAATAATTTCATAACTTGATTCAACGGTATCAACGTGTGAAGAAAAAGATAATAAAAAAAATGAATAAGAATAATTTTATTTTTTAAAATAGGAAATGTGAATGAAAAACTTACATTAGAGAAATTGATGATGCCATTACAAAACGAAAGCGGGAAATTACAATTGAAGGAAAAAAACATGAATTCAAAGAAAAATGTTAGATCATTATTCTATTCACCACCAGCTCCTTATATAGGCATATTAGGAGCCTTTGGTCCACCCCAAACAATAAATTCAGCCCCCAGTAATTAAGAGAGTAAAAGGAGGGTGAAGAATCAAAAGGAAATTAACGTTACAAAGTTGAACACAGAACTAGCCAGATTCATCCTCCATTTTGACTTGTGCGTTTGACACTTCATACGGCAGAACCTGAAGGTGTCATAAATATAAAATATTTTAGTACATGTGTCTTATAGAATCTCTCTAAATATCCGTTGATTTGGTTTAGCCTTTTTGGATTTATGTTCCAAGTGGTGGGATGTTTTTATGAGAATTCTGCTATGGCCCACCATTTTAATTATAAATTCCAGCCCCTTGTATCTCATTGAAATATTCTGAATTAGCTCTGACCACTGTTGAATAAAATGATCCATATATTTTTATCATTCTACTGTAAAATTTTTAGCTTAATTTGGATTGGTTTGTGGGCCCCACATTTTTTTGATGGGCCTTAGGCCCATTATGCTTTCTCCATCAAATTCATGAATTCAGGTGAAAAATTCTCCTTCATCCCTTGGGATTCATCCATTGGACCTAAAAGATAAAATATTACAAACAAAGTGATCAATAATATCCCAAAATTTAATATTCATAAAATGAATATAATGTTGTCCACAAACAATTGAATAATTGGGCCCAAATTTTCATTTTAAACATTAATTGCATTTAAGATGAGAAATGAAGTTCTATTTATGTAATGCACTAAAAACAATGTTTATGGACTTCGGAAGAATGAATATAAAGATATTAAAAATGAATATTAGCCGCATTCAGTGACTAATCAAACCGCCCAACTTAGTTTTTCTAGTCCCGAGGAAAATAAATTACAAATATGAAATTCAAATCCCCTTTTCCAAAAACATTTAAATACACATTGCTCACCCAAAGACCTCATACCAAAAAACATTATGAAACCCATCAAAATAATTTAAAACAAGCTAGGTCCATAATCATATCCCAAGCCCAGGCCCATTCTTTTGATCAAATTCATTTCCACATTTCATCCAATTTAAATTAAGCATGATAAAGTGTTGTGCATCACAAAAGATATGGGACCCATTTTATTGTTCAATGGGAAAAATGTAAGCGCTAGGTGGGAATCACATTAAACCTTAATATGAGTATCCATTTTTTTGATTGATTTTTTTGATGATTGTTTTATCCACAATAGATATGAAAAGACTAACTCTGGGCAAGACAACTATGGAGTCACGATCCCCAAGTGTCGGACGCCACACATATTGTCAATTTCATGCTCTAAAATAGAGATATAAAGCCTAACTCTGGGAAAGACAACATTGGAGTCATGATCCCCAAGTACCGGACGCCACGCATTTGGACAAAACATTTCTCTATGTGGTCAAATTTCTTTCGGATACTCAAATTAAACTAAAAGTGACCCCATAACCCTATGTTATAATGAAAGGGTCCGAAGAACTCAAATTTACACCCACGATCCAATAGAGGTGCATTGTGGCATTTTTATTAAGAGGATTATAATGTAAACATTGAATATCACATCGAAAAACTGCACTTTCCAAAAACAATCCTCATGAACTTAAACTTGCATTAAAATCAGAATCAAGGCATGAAAAATTTATTTGATATCAAATTTTAGAGTTTTCAATATGTGTTATCATGTTTATGGTTAATGGAAGTTTTCTTTACATGCATGTTTTTATTCACAAAAAAATCATTTTTTATCTCCCCCCAACTTAGAATAAAATTTTCCCAAGTGTTTAATGATAACAAAAGTTAGAAGGGGGGGGGAGGAGAGGAGTTCAAAGAAGAAATTGGAAATGATAATAATGGAATGAAGTCACCTGGTGGTTGATGATGATAGTGCATGTCATAGTCTCCCTTCAATCTTGGATTTGAGTATCAGTGTCTTGGATGGTAGTGAATGAATTTTTCTTATGACTTATGACATATCCTATAAAAACATAAAAATAAACAAAAAAAATAAACTGAAGATACATTGTCTTCTTTTTAGATTTCTGGGTATGGTATTACTCAGATATCGCGCCACATCACACAAATGAATATGGCGCTCCCATTTCATACCCATCCTTACTCATAAAAGAAGAACATGTCAACAGTCTATGGTAATTTATTATATGAAAAAGAAAATGCTTCAAAATTATTAGAAACATGAAATCCATGGGTTGCCTCCCATGCATCGCTTTTGTTTAACGTCGTTTTCTCGACTTGAACCCCCAACTTATCCAATTCCAACTTTCAAAATTTTAATGAACCCATATTTCTCCACTTAAACAAGATTGAGATTGATAGTTTTTTTGAAATTTTTTTCGTATGAAATATTATTTTCTACAATGATTGGTAAAATCCAAGGAATATCTAAAATGGTTGATCGAGTTGTTTCTATAGTCTTTCCCAAGACACCAAGGATCATTCCTACATTATTGATTTCATGAGATGGATGAATGAAAATTGAAAGGTCTTTTTTGTACCCTATAAAGGGATAATTTAGTGGGGACAAAAGGATCATAATTTTGAGTTTGGGTTGATTAGGATATTCGAACACAGATAATGAATTAGAATCAAAATCATATTCCTTTTCAAAATTTCCCAACACAATTGGTTCCTTTTGAATTGAAGATTCAACCCCAAAATTTTTTATATGAGTTTCATGAATGGGTATGGACAAAATATTTGTTATATATCCCAATGGTTCAATGATTAGTGATTCTAAAAAATTGTTATTGGAGAAATATTCTGAACACTCAATCCATGAAGAAAATTTTTCCCCTTGTGAATCCATAAAATTAATTTCGTCTTGATTTAAGCAACCATCAACAATTCCTTTATTATCTTCAACTATCCCAAATCCAATGGTTGTTTCTTCAATAAATTCATGTGAGGTTTTTGGAAGAAAATATTCTTTTATTAGTGATGAGGAAGAGACATCCTCAGTGGGAATGGGTTCCACAACCATTTCAATGCTTTTAAGTTCTACTCTTAAGGATGAAACCTCAGAAGTCATTCTCTCTATTTGATGACACAATTTCTCAATGATTTTTTGATGATTAGGTTGGAAAGTAGTTTGAACATCTTGGAATTCCTCATTATTTATCTTTTCAATCATTCTTGATAGGTATGGAAATTTATCTTTTAAATATTCATCATTACAAATATCGTTCATGTTATCGGGTGTGGGATATTCATTCAAAGGTTGATCCATGTAATTAAAAAAGGATAGTGATTCCCAATGTGAATTTTCTAATTGATTCCATCCGATGTTTTTGAAGGGATATTGTGGATTATACTCCATTGGATTCATTTATAAATTTGGAATCGTGATTTTCAGGAGTCAAAAAATTTGAAAGGGGAAAAGAGATGAAAAATGGGGATGAGGAAAGAGAAATGAGGGAGAATATAAACATGTTCTAAGGTGACTTACTTGGTCCCCGGAAACAGCGCCAAAATTTGGTTGCACCCAAATTTACCCTACTGGTAAAATCGGTCGTTGAAGTACAAGTTGGGATCGACTCCACAGAGACCGGAGAAGAAACCTTGGGACACTATGATTTCTTGATGGATTGGCTATGAAGTGGCCAACATTGAGGTAGATTTTAATTGGAGAACTAAAGATATAATTTTTATAATATATAATAAAAAATGATGTGAACTAAACAATTATTGATGGTGGGTTGATCTTAGGGTTTTTCTTGGGGTGGACTAGATGAATTTCTTTTCATTGAAAATTTCATGTCATTAATTCAAGACATATCCAAACAATGAGATAATTCTTCCAAATCATTCAACAATTTAATATCTACACTATTCCAAGGCCAATCACTAATTCAATTTTAGTATCACATTAATGAGCACTCAAAGGAAATAGATCGTACTAGCACCAAAATGTGTTATCGTTAATGTTGGAGAAGATAAGAATGTAACTCATCAAATGGAAATCCTAAAATAACGAATAGATTTAAATATTAACTACAAGAAATAACATTCAATCCCTGACCTTACTACTCCCTTGGATCAAACCTTAAGAGGTTATCCCTCCATTGATGATATTCTTCCAATGGAAGTGGTATGTAGACTTATGGGGGTGGAATTGAAGAAGAATAAAATTATTAAAAGAACAAACACTCCACCATTGTTTGATTGAAATCACAAGTGCTGGTGTGATTAATTTCACACCTTGATTCAACAGTATCAACGTGTGAATAAAAGGAAAATAAAAAATTAAGAAGAATAAATTTTATTAAAATAAGGAATGTGAATGAAAAGCATACAATATAGAAATTGACGATGCCATTACAAAATGAAAGTGGGAAATTAAAATTGAAAGAAAAAAACATGGATTCAAAGAAAAATGTCAGATAATTATTATCTTCACAACCAGCTCCTTATATTGGAATATTAGGAGCCTTAGGTCCACCCCCAACAATAAATTTACCCCCCAAAAATTAAGAGAGTCAAAAGGATGTTGAAAAATCAAAAGGAAATTAACGTTACAAAGTTGAACAGAAAACCATCCAGATTCATCCTCAATTTTGACGTGTGCGTTTGAAACTTCATACGCCAAAACCTGTAGGTGACATAAATATAACATATCTTCATAAATATGTCTTCTAGAGGCTCTCAAAACATCAGGTGATTTGGTTTATCCGTTTTGGAGTTATGTTCCAAATGGTAGGATGTTTTTATGAGAATTCTGCTATGGACCACCATTTTAATTATAATTTGAACCCCTTGTATCTCATTGAAATCTTCTGAATTAGAACTGACCACTATTGAATAAAATGATCCACATATTTTTTTCTTTCTACTGTAAATTTTTTAGCTTTATTGGGATTGGTTTGTGGTCCCCACATTTGTTTGATGGGCCTTAGGCCCATTATGCTTTCTCCAGTAAATTTCTGCATTCAGGTGTAGAATTGTCCATCTTCCATTGGGATTCATCCATCGGACCTAAAAGATAAAATGTTCCAAACAAAGTGATCAATAATATCCCATAATTTCAGATTCATAAAACTAATATAATGTTTTCCACACACAATTGGATGATTGGGCCCAAATTTTTATTTTAAACATGAATTGTATTTAAGATGAGAAATGAAGTTCTATTTATGTAATGCACTAAGAACAATGTTTATGGACTTTGGAACCATGAATATAAAGATATTAAAAATGAATATTAGCCACTTTTAGTGACTAATCAAGGATTTAGAAAATAATTTATATTTCTAATGAATATTTATAGATAAAATGATAACTTATATAACACCAAGTAAAAATTAATTTACAATGATATATTTGTTTATGTCATTTTTGCCTTTAAATTAAGTTAATTAAAATAAAGTGTCATTATCACTCATAAGTGGCTACATGGGTTCCTAATATTGACCCAAG
Source organism: Viscum album (assembly GCA_963277665.1). Lineage (NCBI taxonomy): Eukaryota > Viridiplantae > Streptophyta > Magnoliopsida > Santalales > Viscaceae > Viscum > Viscum album. Next base: position 263,446,474 of record OY728148.1, on the reverse strand, counting down.
GATGACCATGGTCGGCCATGACTCATAAAATAAGGTTAGGACAAGTGTTAAGGTAATTTTGAATAATTATAATATCCTTTTTAACTTGAATTACCCTATTTACCTTTTAACTGGGATAAATTAAAGTCATAAGTTACTATTCACCAAAAATTATTATCATCTCTTTGAACAAAATTTTTCTCACTAATAACAAACATGTATGTTATATTTTTTAAATTCAATTGACAGAAGCAGTAAAATTTCATTTAAATAAAAATGTCATCTTTTTTTAACTACTACTTAGTGGTTTCACTATTCATAAAAAATTAATGTTTTTCATAATGATACCAAAAATTCACCCTAAGATAAATTTGAGATTCCACATTCAAAAATTATTTCTATTTTAATAATTTAAAAACATAGAAGTTACATTATTTAATTGAAAATTAATTCTCATTGTCAAAACAAATATCGTGTTTTTAAGAAACAATATCTGTCAAAAGATTGACACTTTATTATGTCCTATTTCAATGTAAATTAATCACAATGACCACCATTGGATTAAATGGTTAAAATATATTCCAATTACACTTTTAAACTAATTAAAATGATAATCTACCCATATAATTAAATTATATTAAAAAGAAATTTTGAATTAAAATACAATATTTTCAAAAACTTACCCAAAGTAAATTTTGATTCCCTAAAACTAGAAAAAAAATTATTTTGTCAAATTGAACATGTATAAGTGAAGAAAACTATATTTAATGAGGGTTAACCATAAAAATGTAATATGTCCGCCTTTTAGAGAATATTAGAGTATTTCTGCCTAAAATCATATTATTTTTTTTATTTTAAGCATCTAAATTTTATTGGATAAAAGTAAAAACATTTAGAAAACATGTATAATAATATAGTAGTTAGTTCTATTCATTCCTACGAATAGAATTTCTAGGTGTTAACTACAATTTAAAATAATAATATTATATTATTAGTTTGCAACGTAAGATTTCAAATAAATATATTGTTGCATATCGGGTATGCCATCAAACATAGAGTCCCATTTAAAGTAGAATTAATATTATATTCAAAAATATTAATAATTTTGAAAAATGTCATGTTCCTTATTTACCTGGATTGTTACATACTTATCCTCTTTTGGAATTTCATGCTCAAATTTTTCAAACTAGGATTGGAAACTTCATTAAAAGTCCCATATCATAAAAGAGTCAGTAAAACTATCATTTTAAAAGAAAAAAGAAGAAGTAAAAAGGTCACCCAAGACAACAGATACTTGGATTCCATGAAAAAATAGATATGGAGGAGAAAACAAACTAATAGGTTTTGATGGAGAGTGATAGAAAAACTGATTTGAAGAAAGTTAACCACCAGAAAATCACAAACATGTAATGGGTTAAACAGACTTTAATTCCCTATTAAGAAAAGTTAGCAGACAACGTTTTTTATTTTATGTTTCTTTTTATTTAGGAATTTATTTAGGAGATTAACTAAAAACATACAGAAACATACTTACTTGTCATTTATACTTTCATCATTTACTATCTTTATAACAGAAACTCATATTTTCTCCAAACTATTAGTATTTAGGATAACTTTTAAACATTAAAAGTGATATAATCAACTTCGAGAGAATCACATAACCCAAAAAAAGATAAACTATATATTTCCCATGTATTTAGAACTTAAACAAAACAACAAAAGTTAGTACAAGTTTAGATAATCCCCAAAAAGGATAATAATTTATAGAAATAAAAACTACTCTTAATCCCCAAATTTTTTTAAACAATACTAAATGTTAAAAAAAGACCATTCAATAAACAATTGTCCATAAAATTCTTCAAATTAATCCAAACTAAGATTGAAATAAAATATTTAGAAGGATTTTATAACATAATATTCCAAGATAAATCTTAAAATTTAACTCCAAAAACATACACTACTCTTAAAGTCTCATACTAAAGAATAATTAGCCAAATCACATATTCTCTATGATAGGTTTTTCATTTTCATAAAAATCCCAAATCACCATATTTCCACAATAAAACATAGATTCTTCCCAAATAAAATTTCAACCATTTCTCATCAAAAGATATGATAATTATACCTTGAATAACATTTTAATATATCAATATTCAGGGTTAAACATACTATAAAAATTCATCTAATATAATCCCATCATCAAAAGAGCCTTTATACTTTTAAGTATTTCATCATCTTAAAATCTACAATAACTCTTGAATCCCTTATATGTTGACTTCTTACTCATTCAAAATTCTTCATTATCCATTAACCATTCTTTACCAACTTATTCTGAAATACATATTTTCAACAAATAAAATCATGAATCATAACCTAAAATTCAATAATATCAAAACATATTTTATGAATCAATCCTTACCTTTAATTGGTCATTTTCAGTTTCTTCATCCTCAATCGGAATGGCATTAGGTATTGGTAAACATATATTTGTACGATCCATGTGATCCCATTCAAAAAAATTTTTTGTAGGACATCTATTTTTGTAATGAACATGCACACCACATTTAAAACATTCAATTGATCTCTTAGAAATAACTTCTTTTACTTTCTCAGAGTCAACTGGATTCTTCCTTTTTCTATGGAAAGTTCTTTCTTTATGACCTTCATTTCCAGATCTATATCATCTTCCCGTCCCTTTGAAAAATTTTTCTATGTGATTGTTTCCACATCCTTGACACATAGTTATTTTAATATACTTACCTTTATGATTATTACCCAAACTTTAATGGGGATTTGTTTCTCCCATATATGATGCCTTATAAAAATCACCAAGGTTTAGGTGGTCAATCATGATTCCAGATATTTTGTTGAGAATAACCATAAGATTTCTCATTACATCTCCTATTTCATTCAATTGATCATTCAGAAAACCATCACATTTTTCATCACATCCACTGTTACTTTGGCGCCTGCTAGATCAAGCCATTTACTAAAACCAAAAAGGTTAGTGTTATTATATCAGTAAAACCAATATATAATATATTATGAGGAGGGTAAATATTAATATATAATAACTAATGTTATCTTAAACTCATTTAATTTAAAAAAAAGCTATGAATCTTTATAAAATACTAACCATTATGGTTATGTCAGTTATGGTTAAAGAATACCCTAACCTATAAGGTTATCTAAGCCAACCTCTGATACCAACTATAAGGACCCAACCTTTATCATTACATAATATTGAATTAATTGAATAATTCACATTGAGGATCTTTTCATGTTTAGAGTTTTAGAGAATTAGGACATAACTATTACATCTCAAAAGATTAAAAAGTATACACTTCTACTCAGTTTCAATTTTTTCCATAAAATAAAAAATCTCAAAAAGAAGAGTCATGTCCACTTCCATGTTTTAGACAACATGATTTTTCCTTTTTCCCATCCTTGACCCTATTTTACCTTATTTCCTTTGAAAACCATTTCAAAAACATGGTATGAGTATAAAAAAGATCCGTAAGGGATACAAAAGGAAGGAAAACAGTTAGATTTTCTAAACAATAAGTAAACCATGAATACATTATCATAAGTAATACTTTTCACAATTATGATGTAGTAAATACTCTTCACTGAATAAAATATCACTAATTTCCATTTTTTAACCAAAATATTACCATAAAACCCATATAAAGAAAAGATAACATATAAAGGTAACATGGGATATAAACATACTTAAATGGAATAACCATATGGTCGAATTCCACACATGTCACTAAATGGAATAACCATATGGCCGACTTCCATACCAAATGCATTGGAGGTTATAATGTAACCACCCATCCTGGTTTTTCACGGCACCACCCGTCATTTGGTTTATCACGTAACCTCCCGTCAAATGTCCAAGTACCATTATAAAATCATAACACATACAACAAATATAAAGGAAAGAAATAATTTCCACATTTCAATCAAAATATATCACTTAAATATATTGACATAACAAATCCATTATCAAAACCATTTTCAATAAAAAAATACATAATATAGTATATGGTATTTATTTTTCCTTTTAAAAACATTACACCTTGTTAAGGAAACCAAAGATCAAGTAATAATCGCAACAGCAGAAAGGTCTTTGCCATCATGAATGGTAGAAGAAACATTCCTTTTGGTCGTTTAGTAAAAGACTTTGTAGAAAAATATTCCCTTTGAATGAAATGGACATTCAAAGGTGTTTATACAGCGTATAAAAGAATGTCTTGTATTAAAACAAAATATGCCTCAATGAATGGAGATTGAGACGAAGTCCCATACAAAGACGATATCCTTAGATTAATGATAAATCAATGACATAATTATGTGTGAAAATATAAATACACCGAATATAAGTTTATATAATGAGTAAAATATTCATATTTAATTCACAAAAATTCAAATCATGACATAATCAAGAAGTAGAGGTTTAACCCAAAGAATTGAAAATGGGTTAAGAAGTTCCCTTACAGAAATTCAACAGCCTAATGACATCACTTTAAAATTTGGAAAATGATTTTATCAGAGATAAATAGGGTATCTCATCACTTGAATATAAAATTTATATAATTAAGTATATATAAGTACATATCCCAACATAAGAAGATATAAATTAAAATACATTACAAAAGAAGTATTTTTAAAAAGTAGAGGGTGAAATGTTCCCTTACCGATTTGGGTAACATTCGAAACGTACACCATATGGAATAAGGACCATATAATGCTGATGTAAATACACATAAATGAGATTATATTACAAAAATATAAGAATCATGGTTCGTACATACACCCCTGAAAGGAGATAGAGACAAATATAGCAAGAATCTCACGAGAATAAACAGTGAGATAAAAAACCCCTTATGTCACTGTAATCAATCGATTCGTATGAACAAAAGATAATTAAAACAATATAAATCTCATAATACCATGAATATAAATATAATAATGATAATATATATCAAATTAAAGTACACAATACACCACATGCAATAAATAAGTTACGAACAATGGAAATCTCAGAGAATTAAAAGTGAGATAAGAAATCCCTTACCTCGTGTTCGACTTGAATCATTTGTTTCTTATTATTACTGAATAATAAACTTAAGATAATTATACATGATTAATAATATATTTCAAATATTTTATTAATTTTATATCACTTGTTACCTGACTAAAACAATTAGTTAATTATTTGAGTTCATATCAGACATTTTGTCGATGTTCAGAACATGAGTCAAAAATGAACTTGTCATAATTATAAATTGTCCATGCGGTCAAAATTTCCTTTTATCCAAAATTATATTCATAATTTATATGTCATATATATCATATATATCTAGTATAAATATATATAATTATAATAGTACATAACATTTGGAGATAAGAAATGAAATTCACCGTTCATGGAGAAGGTAAGACGTATGTAAGAATGAACGCTACTTTAATTTCTATTTCATATTTTAATGGAATGAAAACATAATGATACATAGGTATATTATAATTCCAGTATATTATCATATATAATATCATTATCGCAATCCTTTATACATACCACATATGGTATGAACATGTCATATAACTTTGAGGGGGTAGTAGTCAGCACTTTCTCAAATGAAATTATCGTGTTAACCACAATCTAAACCATAATGGTATTATATAAAAAGGAAAATACAAAAGAATAAAGAAAACATAAACATAATATATATCATATATAAATATAGTTCCATAATACTGGCCATCATGGGAGGTAGTAGGAGATAATTAAACAATCATCATTTTGTGAGGCATTTGTTTTCCATCCACATAAATATTATGTTCTTCCCCCGTTATATGGAGGTGTGTGTAAGTTTAGTTCAAATAAATATCATAAAAATATCTTAATATATTGAAGATACTGGTTTTATGATGAAAAAAGGAATAAAATGTGTTTTGGGGTTGGATATGTAAAATAAAAGAAAACAGTTTAAGAGAAACCATTACCTTTAATTTTGGTAACTACATTTGGTTTGATCAAAAAGGACTTCTTGAAGTGCCTTTTTCCTAAGTTAAGGCTTATATTTTGAATAGAGGGATTTAGGGAGATTAATTGGGCGAGGTTGGAGGAGCCAAAAGGCTTAATTTGTGCGAGGAATTGGTTAGAAGTGGTCTCCTTTTATAAGAAAGAGGAGGGGCTCTTTAGGAAAGTGTGAAAACATTATTTTATAATAAACATATCTTTAGATTATAAAAGTCCAAAACACCTTAAATCCAAAGATAATATGACTCATATTTTAAATTCAATCATCCAACAGGAATTGCAAAAGTTTTGGATATTATTTTAGTCTTTATAAACTTATTTATTTAAATCATTTATTAATGTGGTAAAAACTACATCATTATTGTGTCATAAATAATTTAATTTATTCAATGTCTAAAAATTATAGAAAAAATACCATGATGTAGGAAATATGTTTATCTTTTTAATTAATATTTACAGTAAAATATATAACATACATAACACCATGTAAAAATTTATTTACAAAGAGATAATTGTTTATGTCATTTTTATCCTTTACATTAAGTTAATTAAAATAAAGTGACATTATCACTCATAAGTGGTGCCATGGGGTCCCCAAATAGACCCAAATATGACCATGGTCGGGAATGACTCATTAAAAAAGGTCTGGACTAGTGTTATTGTAATTTTGAATAATTAAAATATCATATTTACATAGAATTACCCTATTTACATTTTAACCGCGGTAAATATAAGTCAGAAGTAACTATTCAGAAAAATTTATTTTCATTTATTTGAACAACATTTTACTTAATAATAACAACCATGTATGTCGGGTTTTTGAAATTCAATTCAAAAAAGTGGTAAAATTTCATTTAAATGAAAAAGTCAGTTTTTGTTAACTATTACTTAGTGGTTTCACTATTCATAAAAAATTGATGTTTTTCTGAAAGATACCAAAAATTCAACCTAAGATAAATTTGATATTCCAAATTCCAAAATGATTTCTATTTTACCAAATTCAAAAAATATAATTTTCATTATTTAATTTAAAATTAATTTCCACTGTCAAAACAAATAGCATGTTTTTAAGAAACAATATCTGTCAAAAGATTCACAATTGTTTATATCCAATTTCATAGTGAAATTAATTCCAATGACCACCACTGGATTAAATGGTTAAAATATATTCCAAATAAACATTGAAAATAAATAAAAATATAATCTAACTATATAATTAAATTAGATAAAAATAAAATTTTGTAATAAAATACAATATTTTCCAAAAATTTACCAAAAGTAAATATTGATGCTACAAATCTAGAAAATAATTTTATTTAGTAAAATAGAACTTATAAAAGTGACCAAAACTAGATTTAAATAGGATTCACCATAAAAAGGTGTTAAATCGGCTCTATAGTATATATTAGTGTATTTATGCTTAAAATTTAATTCTTTTTTTTATTTTAGGCATCTAACTTTTATTGGATAAAAGAAAAAAAATGTAAAAAAGAATGTAAAATCATATTGTAGTTTGTTCTATTCATTCCTGCCAATAGAATGGATAGGCATTAACTACCATTTAAATTAATAATATTATATTATTTGTTTGCAACGTATGATTTCAAAGAAACCTATTATTGCATATCGGGTATGCCATCGAACATATAGTCCCCTTTAAAGTATAATTAATATTTAATTCAAAAATATAAAAAATTATGAAAAATTTCATGTTCTCTATTTACGTGGTATGTTACCCTTATGTAGTACATTGGTGGAGATTGTTGTTTCAATGGTTTTCAATGGTTTTCCTATATCTAAATTATTAATTCAGAACACCGTACCATTCAATCTTTTGATATTCTTAATAGATAATTTTCCAGTTCTCAATAATCTTGATCATTCCCATATTATCATTTTTATTTTATAAAATATACTCCATTGATAAAATCTTGATATCCAAGACACCAATTCAATTATTTGAGTACTTATCATTATAAATTAAAATAATTTTTTTAATAACTTCCCTAGTGGAATGCCATGCATTGGATTTAACTATCACATATATTTTTCCTCCTTATGAAAAAATATTATTAACCTATAAAAGATTTCATAGTTACAGATATTAAAATATCATTATCTAGTATTTAGAAAAACCATATACTAGATAATGATGGTTTAATTTTATATATAATAAAAACATCATTATATGAGTATCATGTTTTAAAATAATTTAGTAAGTAGTTTTATTAAATGATCTCCCAAAAATATAATGATACTTTTGAATTACATCCCATCCATTAGTGAGACATGAAACATATTTCTATAAATAATTCATTTTATAATTTTTTGGATGTCTCAGCTATTTATGATTATCATCAGGTCAATCACATCATATGTGGCTCATGAGCAGTTGATCAAATGTTTATTTTCCCAAAAACATCTTCTCAATAAACGAAAAACTTCTTATTTTGTACCCAAACTATTATGGTTTCATAGATAACTATGGACAAAATCTTTAAATTTAATAGGGATACCTCTGTGTTAGGGTTAGAAATTTTGGACATTACTAAAATAAAATAGTACATGGGGTACATGTTTTATCATGGGAAAAAATTATTAGATTATTATGGTTTTATAATTTTTTCACATTAAAAGAAATCCAACACAGTACTTCAAAAGGGATTTAAATCTTATCATGTTTTCACATGTATTCCCTTCAATTATGCATGATTATAATTATTACACTTCTAGTTTTATATTAATTTAACTAAATTAATATTTTTAAAATATATTGATCTATGAAACTTTATAAACTCGTGATTTATGATATCTAGGAAAAAAATCCATTTATATTGAAATATGTTAGATTTTATCCCATGTATATGGTATATAAAACCCTTCATTGTAAATTATTATGATCATATTAGTCCATAATCAACATAACAGAATGTTTAGCGTGGAAAAAATAAAATACCAATTTTTGTATAAAGAGCTCAAGACCTAGGCCAATGAGTAGTTCCACTGAAAGCATCACTATCATTTGGTCACTTCTCATGTGCGATCTCAATTCCAATAAAATTATAACAACTAATATATATATAAAAACACATACACATCATAATCAACCTTTACTATCATGTTTATATACCATCCCAAAATAATATTTATGGTTTAATTTAACTAAATATTATGTCAAACCTCTCATGTAACTCCATTAATGAATGGAATAGAAATTATAAGATGTTTTGTAACACATATAAAATAAATAAATGAAAAAATATTAATTTATTTTTCCTTGAAATAACAATTTCTTAAAAGTTTTATAAATAAAAAATTAGAAAAAAATTATAATTAAACATTTTAGAATGGATATTATATAAATAAATAAACATAAATAATTCACATTTATTATAATATAAACTATTTTATATTAACATTTTACACAAGTTTCAAAATAAAATATTTCACAGAAAAATATATGTGATATTTTATGAAAATTCTCTAGTCTAATAGATATATTATATTTTATGAAAACACTTTACAAAAAATAAATTTCAAATATTTCCTTATATATTATCATTATACTAAATCAACCAAATGAAAGTTTATTACGGATAAAATAATTTTAACAAAATAATTAATTTAATATTAACATTAAATATTATCATTTATGGAAATTTCATAATTCAGCATATAAACTATCATATTTTCCCGTATGGTATATGTTAAAAAATTTAAAAATTAAAAATCTAAAGTAAAATTTGATCCTAGATTATATCATACCAAAATATTTTTTTATGGTTTAACCGAACCAATCATTTGATAGGGAAACATTAGCCCATTCCTTTGATGGTTTTTGAGAATATTAATATTTGTTTACAATTTTTTAAAGCCATAACTATATTTTAGACAAATTAGGACATGATTTTTCTTCAATGTCAATATATTCCATGAGAAAACCGTTGATATTTTACTAGGTGGATATTTTTTGTTCCAGATCCTTTTGAATTCACACTTTTTATACAATGATGTTGTTTTATTAGGTTATATAACGGAATTTTGTGGAAATACCTTTCCCATGAGAAATAATAATTATTTCGGTAAAATTTTTTTTAAATATATAGAATTACGATTCTAATATTCCATAAAACTATTTCAATTCTTATTTTTTATAAAACATAATATGGTTTTATAGGACATATACAACAATAAGATTTTATTTTAAAACATGATTTTTAAAAAAAATTAATGATCCATGAATGTTTTCAAAAAACCCATCACTCTTTTAATAAACACTATTTTTTCAGTTTGTTAATTTCTTAGAAACATTATATCCAAACAAGATGAATGTGGATATAAAAACTTTAAGGGTGATAGAGTACTAAATTTAATCTAAACATTGTAGAAAAGATCAAACAAAAATATTATATGATCATTTAATTCATTTATACTAAATAATATAATTTAAGAACCCATAAATATTACCCGTTGATCATTTATATCAAATATTATTCACACATGATTAATAATTATCATAAATAATCTACCAACATAAATATTCCTATAAGGGTATCCATGACATTTATGAATATCTTAAGACATGGGAAGGAATTCCTTTAATCCACAGTATTCTAATTTTTTTTCATAATTTCATTAATAAAAAAACCCATGAGAGATTTATCTTTTGAGAATTCAAGTAATCAATTCACAATGTACAACAATGTAAGTCTCCTCCAATTCCAAAACAAGGTGAAAATTCTTATAGGACTTGAAACAATCTTAATCTTGTGAAATATTTAATTAATTTTATTAAATAAAATATTAATGATTTACAACCATTTTAACTCTTTGAACATCATTATAATTAATTGTATATATATTACATAATTAGTTTATATATTCAACCTCCCATAATAATCATCACATGATGATGAAACCCAAACAGATGGACTATATTTAATGAAACAATAAATATTCATGAATTATCAAATAATATATTGGAATTTATACAAAAAACCATTACATAGTGACGTCCACAATATCATGGTTTACACTAAATCAAAAAATAGTATATTTTAAATCAACATACCATAGTTTTACCTTTAGTAAAAATATCTAATATTAGTTTGATCTCTCCCTATTATCTCATATATTTCATATATATAAACATGCTTTTAATTATTTAATTTTTTAACTTTTAACTATAACTAATTTAATGCGTTCAATATATATTATAGCATAACACATTTATACAACTCTGGATTTCCACTATAATCCTATTATCAAAGTTAATTATATCCACACATATCCAAATACCTAGAAATTATAAGGTTCATAAAAATATTTTTAGAATAGTTTTCGAATCTTATGAAACAAAAATTGGCATCAATAGAATGTATTATGTGATCAGTTACAAGATAATTACCTTTATGATAAAATATAAATTACATGGCCCATGAAGCATGAAAAAAGTTTCATTATTCGTATATCAATACTCATGAAATAAATAAGTTCTAATAAAGTCCTATAAACTAACTTGTATAAGTAATAATAATACTTAATTATTGATTCTAACTAATGAAGTATCATAGTTTTGGTAGAAAAAAATAAATCTTATTTCAAACCTAGCATGCAACTCTTATATACATGGAATTTCATTTATAAAATGAAAGTTAATCTCTTTAAATTAAAGAATACTAATATTCATAGTGTGTAAATTTTTATACAAGAATATTAAATAGATATTGAATTAATAATTTAATAATTTAAATATTTTTTGTGAGGTAAAAACATATGAAAATTTGATAAATTTATCTATTATAAAAAAATTAGAAATTATTTTATGTACTTTCCATAATATATATTTACTAAAAATTTATATTTATATTTGAATAAGAAATATAAATATTAAATATTATATTCTCATTTATAATCTCATTTACTATTATTATAACAAATAAATCAATATTAAATATAATAATTTTATATTTTTTTAACATGTGATCATTCTATATTAATATTGTACCTAATTTATATAAATTTATATTTTAATATTAGGAATAACCTTTCCATACCATGATCTCTTCCACCAATCAATTTGAATGGACTAATATCCCCTTGGATGAATCATAGTCCCATATTCCCTTTATCAATACTATTTTTAATAATGAGGCTTAAATATGAAGAATTAACACTAAAAAAATATTTCTTAAATATTTAATAGTTATATTATGAAAAAATTATAATTTTAAATATGAAAATTTTCTCAATATTTTTATAATTTATAAACAATTTATAAGGTGTTAACAATTTTGTAATGGAATATCTAAAAATTAAATATCTTATAAATTGGATGATGACATGGTCTGTGTCACTTCTCATGTTGTTCATAAAAACCTTTAAGGTGGATATTAGAAAAAATATATATTATAATTCAACCCTTATTGTCGTGAGAAACAATATATCATATTCCATTACATGTTTCGGTCAAGAGTATTATTATATATGCATCACTATCCAATGATTTAAAAAAACCTAAATTTAACTAATGACATGCACAACAATATCACTAAAATTTCTAAGTGTTTTAATACCCTATTTTGGAATTCAAAATCTAGTAAAATAATGTGAAACACTAACTGAAAATGATTTCTATTATATAGTGAATAATAACTTTGATTATACCATTTCAACCATAAAATTAATATGACCATCAATATATTTATCCCTCAATTTGTGGAATGATTTTTATTTTGTATTAAATTATAATTTTGAACTCAAAAATTAATATAAATCGATTTTAAACCAAAATTTGGTTTCAAAAATGTTCACAATTATTTATTTGTAATTAAAATAAGACAATATATTGTTCCACTAGATCAAAAAACGTTACAACTGAATTAAATTCATGTAATATAAATCACATAGTGATATATATGATGAATTTGATAATTTTATACATATTTATTTTAAGAAAATCGATAGTCAAAATCCAAAAAAAACTAAACATTGTTGGTATCCTTATGAAAATTGAATCATTGGAAAACAGTCAATATAGGGAACTTTTATGTATTTATTCTAATATTTAACCATTACTAAAATATATGTAATAAATAAAGGGAACATTGACTATGAGAAATTTCACAACCATATATAATCACCATTATTCAATATTTATTTATATAAGATCCCATTAGATGCTCCAAATATTATAATTATTTTCAATGATTTTAAAAAGTGTTTCAACATTAAATGATCTATAAAGTTTTTTGTATAATATGATTCGAGATATTTAGAATTTAAATTGTCACTATTTTAAAATTATAATACCAAAAAAATTCATGTAGTATCAACAAAACATTTAATTTTATTTAATGTTGATGAATAAAGATAAAATGACTGATATATATATATATATTAGGTATATCATTAAAACACATACATAATATATAACGTTCTGTGTAAATAATTATTTCACATATTAAATTATTATCAGACATAACCTTTGTAAAATCTACGCAGTGGATAATATATTCCAGATGGTCTTGGTTATGATTGTGCTCTATCTTTTTGTGATACCAGGGTTCCTTATCAATAATGATATCTCTAATTTTGACAAATATTTGTCTATTTATTTTAAAATGATAATTATGAAAAGTAATTCACATTTTGGGATTCATTTTCTAAAGAGTTTATTTAAAAACATTTAATATATTAATAAAGTCTAATTTTATTATAAAATCATCTATAATTGAATACTTAAAAATAATCTATTAAATGGGTCCACCATTAATATAGGTAAAAAATATAAATGTCGATATAAAATCATCCTTTCAATTATGAATAAAATTTTATCTCGATCGATACATGAAATAACTTACATTTCCTATAAAGAACAATAATATATCCCAAATATTTCTCATGTTATTAAGGATATTAATAAAATTACACAATTAATTTAAATAGGATATGGTTTTTATTAACGAGTTAGGATCAAATCTTGAGTTTAATTAGGTAGGGGACACACTATGAAATACAATAATGACCCTATTTGTGAAATATATGGAATCTTGTTGATGTATTTTCTTTTATCATATATATAGTGTAATTGATACTATTAAGAATGAAACTATATAACATTCGAATCAATTTTTTCTCGGATATTCCTCTTGAAAAATTATTAAATTGATTTAATAAGATTTATAAATACCATTGAGATAGTTTCTTCATATGTAAAAGGATGATTTTTTTCAAATTTTCCTAATATTTTATATTTATAATTAGATAGTTTATTATACATTTAGACTTATTAAAAATAAATAAAAATTTAACATAGGGGTATTACCTCATTATTTTTATTAATCAAGTTTAAATTGTTATTTATTTTTATAGAGTCAATTTTAGATTTTAACTACTGTAACTATTTCTTGATATTTAATCCAATTATAGCCTCCAAATAAATTATAAGATTACCTTTATGAATTCCTCATCATCACAATTAACCATGGGTAATTTATATCTCTTAGGATCCTAATTAATACAACTATAACTTCATGTTTTTTATAAATGAGTATATTCAATTTCAATGGACTACTGTGAATCCAACTCACTGTCCATCATAACAACTATTAAATTTTTTGATCCTGAACTACAATATGTTATATTTGAACTCATTGACCCATATATTAATTTATTCATTCTCAATATATTATTAATTAAGATCCATAATACTTTTATTCTTAGTATCATGATAAATATAACCTCACTTTGTGTATTTTTGACTTTGAAAAAATAAAATTTTTCAAATTTATATTTTGGATTTCTTGCAACGGTTCGCTTCAATTATGCTTCAAAACCCAAAATACTAAAAAAAGTAATATGGGATGTTTGTTAATCCATATCATATATATATTATTTTTATGACTAAATTATTGGAGTATGATTATGTAATTAATAAATATTCAATAAATAATAGACAAAAAATGTAACAGGATGATCATATTAACTTGTCTTTGACGAAACCATGTCATAAAAAAAATACAATTATTCCTTTTATATATGCCATTACATTTTAATATGAATAGAGGGGGTGACTTTTATATAAATTCAAGATTATATCAATTGATTAACAAACTCTTCACTATAATACTACCATCTGTGATCTAATTTACATGTTTAAACTCTTTTAAACTGTGGAAAACATCATTCTTTAAAACATTAAATGTGACAAAGCGTTTAAATATGTACCCCATAATAATCACATAACCACTCTAACATTATATATTTCTAAAAGGCATAGGGTAATTATAACCACAATTTTCTCATATATACCTTAAAACATTTATATAACAATGTATTAAATCAATTACTGACTAGATGTTTTACCTTTTCTATTGAATAGTGATTAAATCAATTTATATATTAAAACTTATTTATATGTATCAAATGACTATAGTCATCAAATTTTTTAAATTTATTGGATTTGTTTATTAATTATATGTGTAAGATGGAAATTAATAAAATAGTTGGTATTTTAATCAATTTATTTCACAATATTGTTTTTCAATTTTATGTATTTCATTATCCATATATGAAATGTATAAACCATTAACGATATTCCAAATTCCATATAAAAATTTAATCATTATGTTTAAAAAATTATTATTATTATTAATAAATGAAAGTCATTTCATTTATAAACTTGAAATATGTTTTTTATATTTATTTTTTTGATATATCAACAGTGTTCTAACTCTAGATCCACTCTTCTTAGTATTTTTCAATCATATATAACTAAATTCAATAATCCAGGTCTTCCTTTATCCCCAAAACATAAATCTAATTGTATCTTTAGAATTCCTTATTTCTATATGTTTTTGTCTCATTGTCATAATTCTATGATCCATAACCAATATATCATACCTATTATTTAGAATTATAAATTATCATATCTATAATATTTATCTCATTATGATTAGGATACTTATTTTTATAACTAAAAAAAATCATCCATGATAATAGTAATACAAATGGTTGTAAAAAAATTATGAATACTAAAGGACTGAGATGGATTTTTTAACAATAGGTATTTAATTATTGATAATTAAATTGATGTATTGGAATCTCCAAAAAAACAATTGATTTATTTTCAATTTCATTATTGAAAACACATGTTAAAGATGACCAATGTGATTAAGTGTTCCTTGTGAGATTGGTTTATCCCAATGGTATCTAACCAGATGAGTTTTTAACAACAATATTAAACTATATTCATATTTTATTTATTGAAAACTATATAATTGGTTTAGAGGATAGATTCCATTGGAAATATGGAAGTGAATCACTATGAATTGTATTACAAATATGTTCAATATGTCCAAGACATGTGTGGCCATGCCCCTGGTGGAGGATGTAGTGAAGCTATAGAAGAAGAAACCATATGAACCACTACTATTTCATAGGGATGCGGAGAATTAATTTCCAAAAATGGGAAACTATAAAGGGGTCATTTTTTAGTTTTCATCAAGGTTTAATTTCAATTCACTTATGATAAATGGAACGTCTAATATAATAGAGGTAGTTTGGGTGGTCCAAAAATTGTACTATGTAGTGATAGAGAAAATATGGCCAAAATAAAAAGATGTAGGATCCCAGAGCTATTTTGAAATAGGTCATGGTCAATAGTTAGAGTCTCAAACCAAAAATTACCAACATTAAATGACCATGACAATGATGTTGGGTATTATGGAGGCAAAACAACCAAATTTTTTGAACCACTTCATAGTGAAGAAGCTGTCATGAAGCATTTGTGATACATCAAATATCATTAGTTCAAAAATAGATAACATGAGTAGTACCACATCACTACACTTTTAATGATGTCGGTTTATTATTCCAATATAACATGGTGAATATTACAGTGGAATGTGTCAATCCATTGTAATATTATTGTTTCATAGGGATGGTTTTTTAGAAGGTGGAAAAAAACAAAAAAAAACGAAATGTTTCAAGGTATGTTGAAGGGAGTAGTGTCCAATGATTCAATGAACATTCTCATAGTGGAATAATCCATTTTCAAGGGGCGATAAATGAAGATAGAAAAATAAATGGAAAGATACTATAATTATGGTGTTTCGTGTTTTGGAAGACAAATATGAGGTATTTTTTTCCAAATACATGTTGTAAGGTGTGTTAGTTATGATTCATAGACATCAGGATAACTAAATTAAGAGAATAATTAACTCTATGTTAATTAAATCATACATTATTTGTCTTCACTTTTAGACCATGATCTATTTATATCATTAATAAGGGATGATTAGATGGAGAATTCATTAATACATCAAAAGGAGATATAAGAACCCAGAGGTGGTTACTTTTTCTTCTAATTTAGGTGGTCATAGATATATTATAGTGAAGATATAAGTCAATTAGTGTTATAATAATAAAATGAAGGATATTTTGGAAATATTTTGGAAAGTGAAGAAGAAGGAATTTTTCATGTTAAAACTCATAACATGTGAATAATTATCCTGTCAAGGCGAAAAAATATAATCTATCCTTATTTAAGGATTGTTTTTATGACTCTATGAAGATATATAAACATATATATATTATGTGTGTATTTTTACAAAACAATTATATAGAAGGAAGAGTAATATGTAGTGAATTATCAGTGCGATTATGTGAATGTGAGTCGACCATAAACTATGCAAGACATTGAGTGAGGGAATGAAGTGACATTTTGAGGACATTTTTAAGTAGATTAAACCTTGTGATAATTAGTCATCTCTGTAGTGATTTTGGTGGAATTCTCAATTTTGATGCATGTTCCATGTATATATCCTAATTATGTTGAAATAAATAAATTATTACGTCCTTAATTTCTTTATTCATTCTCACCAAAAAAATATCATGCATCCTAAAGTATATTTGATAAAAGATCATAATAAGTGACCCTCAATATTGAGATTATAATAACCATTTATGTAATGGGATACATGTAAAGGAACTTTTTTTTAATTATAAATTATATATCATACCTTGATTTACCCCTCCCCTAATATGGAAAATCATCTTAGGACACATTTAAGTGTCCAAAAATTGGTTTTAGGGTGATCAATTAAACATTCCTTGAATTTTTATTAGTATTACATGAATTGATGTTTTGGAATAAAACTTCCACATAAATTAAAGATACCTTTATTTTATGGGATTTATTTAGAAACATAAAAAAAGGAGTTCATCTAGTTTATAGAATATTTTATCGGAGATCCTCATGATGTTGTTGAAGATTGAATTTTTTTGATCCAATAAGAATTTTTATTTGATAAAGTTCAACAAAAAACATCAATTTATGATTTAATGAAAGAGTAATTAATGGATTCCCTCAAGGAATATGTTTCTAAAAAGGTAAACATATGGATATCCTTTAATGATTTTTTTGGAAAAAAACAATGTATATGTGAGAATTTTATTAATTTAAATTGTAAAAAAAATAAGATTAAGATTAAGGCATCCTTGAAGTCGAGTTATACCAATGAATAAAATGATATAGAAAATATCATTTTAAATTATGATCACAGTGTGGAGAAATGACATGAAATTCCAGACTCACTCTTAGAGATAAATCATATATGTGATTTTCGAGGATGGTATTCATTTCCTAAAATCATTGAAATGGGAAAAAATGAAAGATGGTGATGTACTAGTAAATCTTGACCAGTCTTATTTCTCTGCATGAGGAAACATGATGGAACCGTACCCCTATATGATTTATTATTTCGAGATATTTGTTAATAGTTGGATAATTAAGGGGAAGGTATGATTCATGGAGTGATGTCTCAAGAAAACATCTTTTTATGGTGCTAAAGTAATATCTAAATAATATTCTACAACTACTATCCCTAACATGGACATAAACAATCAGTGTCATGATATACAATAGTTAGGGTGTCATTGATAAAAACATGCTTGTTATCCTTAAATAAAATTTTATGCTGTAAGCTAATAAGTTTAAGATAATATTTTTAAATTTTTATGAATGTGTTTTTAAAAATTGGTATCGGTTTTAAACATGTGGTATGATCCTTACTACCAAATGATTTATTATTATCTAATAACCTTTTAGTGTGATGTTATGTGGATCACAATCAATATTGTGAATTGAGAAATCTAAATCTGTTATAAGTGTTTTTGTTAGTATTTATGGTGATACATATAAAACTGTTGTGGTCTATAAAAATTCATTTTTCATACACTGTGCTCAGGAAATGTAGGCTTAATGCATTTATTTTTATCTCAGGAGCCAATTATTGAATTAAATCAATGACTATCTAGAGAACATATATAATGGGGAATGTTTTTTGATTAAAGGAGATTTTATTGTTAGGATTTCCAACTATAAATAGTTTCTATAGGGGTTTATAAGATTTATCTAAAAAAATACGGATGAAGACAAATAATGAAGATGTTTTTAAATAGTGGGAGAGGACGTGAGATGATTATGTCCTCTTATCCTCATTTGGGATTTAATCTCGATGAGTAAAACCTAATAGAAATTAAATTTAATGGGGGTTTATATTTCAGGTAGTTTTTTCCAATATTTCATGGTGTGAAATATTGAAAAATATTTTAGGAGAATATGAATTTTTACCTATAATAATGGACTATAAGGATGAAAATAGAATCTATATTTATTAAAGGAGAAAATTGTGTTGTATTTTAATATTAATTTTCGAATAATACTGGGAAGATGCATAAATGTGGAATAATGATTTCTTCAGAGTTAATTATGTATTGTCAAGAAAATACACATGGAGATATTGTTAGAAATATAAAGGATTGAGTAAAATTTACTAATCATAAGGATTTAAGTATTAATAAACATATAGATGTGTGGGAATATTATTGAAACAAGTTAGATTTACTGAAAATATAAATTTTTCCAACGCATATTGATGATGACCTAAGTGATGTAGTGATTCTAGGGGAATTGTATAATTCCAATAGTGTGGGACAATGTGAGATATTGGAAATAAGATTCATTTATATTAATGTTTAATTTATTAAAAAAACATATGCTTGGTCAAGAGGATAAATTCTAGAGAAAAATCTGATGTTAAGGGCAATTAATGGAATTTCTCTTTAGAGTTACATAACAAAACAAGGAAACAACCCAATCATGGTGGGGGACTATTGAAAAAGAAGAAAAATATATATGAACTGCAAAAATTGCATAGGGTGTATTGTGAAGGATTTTATGAAAATGGTAAACTATAATGGGAAAAGTTTTTAGTAGTCCCCATGGTGGAATTTTTTTTCACTTTTTTAAAATGGAAAAGTCCATTATAAGCGTCACAATTGATGTGTTCCAATAAATATATTTTTTTAGATATATAGAGATAGCTACATAAATGTCCATATGAAGCTGACCAAACCCAAGTAAAATTAGATCATGGTTGATAGGTAGATTTATAAGATAGAATGGGTAAGATAATAGAACCATTCCAATGGTGTTTGGTGTTTTTGGGAAAAAAATAAAAAATGTTTTCAACCAAACCAAAATGGAGAATTCCTGATCAAATAATTGAACTACATTAAGGATATATAGTTGAAAGGGAAAACATTGTAAGTACCACATCCTAAATATTTTAGTGGGGGAATCTTACTATACATGTATATCTTGGGGGAGAGGACTAGGAAATTTTCAAATCTAAAGTAATATGTTTGTTTTCTATGATTATGTTATCAAGAGGACTAGAAATCAATGATTACAAGTTGTGGTTAATGGTGTGTCAAAGTAAATGGTGTAAAAAGTTACAAAGTCGACACTAAATGTGGAATAAGTAAAGTTGTATGTGATACATTAAAAGATAAAATTGGGAATGGAACGTGACCACTCCATTGGTGATTGGCATTTTAATGGCAAAACCAAATAATATTAAACTAGGGCATAGGGTAGAGAATGTTGTGATTCAATGCATATAACATAGGATAATTGAAACTATCAATGCATGATTTGGATGATTAATGATTCATAAATAATGTGTCAATGTTTGACACATAGATCAAAGAAAAAATTAATGTTGATTTATATTATTGAAAATGATAGAATAATTTTAGAATTAATTAATTCTATAGGATGACAGAGAGGTCCCATAAATTTGATTTTCAATGGAATACTAATTTAGGATATTGTGGAGGAGTTATGAACTATTTTTTTAACCAATATATTTTTTTATATATTTCCTTGTGTTTGGTCACATGGAATTAATATTTTAATAAGTGTGATAAACTAGAAGATGTTATGAAATTATGTGTGAAAATATATATCTAGTGTTCTTATAGAAAATAATAGGTTTTTTGTTCCAATCTAGGGATATGAAATTATTGAATATGGACATGGAATAATTTGAAGAAATTTCAATAGAAATATTATGATTGGTGTTCGTATAAAAATTGATGGTTATTCCATTTTTTGGTGGAAGGAGAAGTAAATTTTCTAACAAAGGTAAAATTCACAAGATATAATGGGGTTATAAAAATGAAATAAAAAATAATAATTTATACCAATTTGTTTATTCATTATATAATGTTATGAAGGAAATAACATGTTTATAAGCTATGTGTGGATCCTTCAAAATTCTCTGAAAAAAGGATAATGAAAAGAGGAAGTGAGTATTTAGTGATCCTTGAACGATAGCTAGTCAACCCAAAACATTGAAATGAAGATGGACTAGGATAATAAATACCTAGCTCAACCATTTTAATAAGAGTTCCCCATATGAATAGAATTGATCCCTATAGTGATTTTTGGGCATGGAACAATGTTGGTGCGTGATCCAGGGACATGGCCTAGTGAGGTTGATCTAATGAATTTTTATGTGCCTATTAACATTATGAATGGACCTCAAAAAATATTTGGCGGCCTAAATTATATTTGGTAAAAGTGTATAATATTGGACTCTAATTATTGAGTGGTAAATATTCAATTTTTTATAGTGAGATAAGTAAATAAAAAATTATTTTATTTGAAAAATTCATTACATAATTTCATTCACACCACTTAGGAAAATCACGATCTAATACCCTTTTGAGCAAAAAAAATTAATCTATAACAAATATCAATTTTCTATAATATGTGTTTATTTTCATTCTAATATATAGTCAACTATATTTATAGAGATATTATCATATTTTACAATGGTATATAATAATATATTTTACTGAATATTCATATACTAAAATGATAAACCCTTAGAAGAAATATATATGTTGGAAAATACCTATATTTCAAACATTTTTATGTTTATTTTTTATTTTATTTAATCTCAAATCTAGTTATTTAGATAATATTTTCAATTATATCATATTTAAATCATAGATAGTTTAAAGGATAACTTAATACTCTATAAAAGGAGAATCATAAATATGTTTATTGGTGCACCAAATAATGTTAGGGAATCATATCCAAGTGAATCCCAATAACAAAAATTGGATATGGTCACCTAATACTATTAATATCACCATACTATAAATGTGTTACATTGTAATATTTATGGTTACCCAATGTTTTCATGTCATACAAATTTTATTGGTTATGTTGATGATAAATATTTTTATTTGAAATAACTTAATACTTAATATTTTAAAGTGTATACATACCACACTTTCATATAATTTTTAATAAGAAAATATTATTTTATCATGCATAATCATTTTAATACATATTGTGTTTATGGAAACATATTATACACCAAACCTCAAACTAATATGAACAATGACTTATTTAAGTACTATATAATAATTTAATACGAAATAATATAAATTAAGAATATAACTAAATGAAACATAATATTTATAATTACTTCATGAATGATGCCATAAATAAAAAAGAGTTGTGTTTAAATTATATTGTAATTTTTTTTCATTAAGTTCATACCATAAATGCTAATTATATAATTGAAACAAAAAGTTAGAAATATGATAAAAAAATTTATAGGGAAATTATAAAATAAGATGAATGAGTATGAAAATGTACATATGTTTATATATAGGAATGTAATAGGACCATTAAAATAAAAATTATTAATTAATATATTTTAGATATATTCCCATAAGATATATGGTTGTTGGATATATGGTCATTGAATATACTTATATACAATATGTATATTTATGTTTTTTATTTTTTATAGATACTAAAAAATTAATAATAATATATTTGACATATAATAAATAATTCTTGGATGAAATAAAACGAACATTATTAAATGATAAATTTTATTATAATAATATGTATTTATATTGAATACAAAAGAAATATTCTTATAATTAAATGTGAGCAGCCCAACTGGAAATTCATTCAGTGATGTAGTTCAAAGTGGGAGGCAGATGATGGCTACAGCTGAAGGTCTGTTATCTGCCCCACCAAGAAGAAGATCAAGGAAGTACTACTCATATCTTCCACCTCTGAGGCGGACTATATCGGCCTCAATGATGAATAACGCGGTGAATTCGGATTTTAAGAAGGGATGTGTGGCCAAGGAGGAATCCTCAGACCATTCTGTCCTTGCTCAGCCTAGAGTCGGGTTCAGAGTCAAGGATTTTAGAGACATCTAGACTGGGAATCAGCTACGGGAGAAGATGACTCCTGCATGTGGTGCGGAGATGTGTCTTGTTATTATGATGTGTAAAACTGTATTGGTTTGTGTTGTCTAATGTTTGTGCTTCTCTTGTTTGTGTTTGTGTTTATATGTTGGGGTACCAAAACCCTTAAACCAACTTTTAAAATGGAAAGAAATGATTTGCAGCAGATTAAAAAATATTTAATTAGAATGTAATATGAAATTATATAAGGAAAAATAATAATTAGAAACCATTTGTTAATAAAATTAATGTCTTATATATATATTATTATCTAATTTAAGAGTAAAACTCTATATTTTGAAACGAATGTAGATTAAATTGAAACTAAATTTTGAATAAAAATATTAATATTATATGAAAGGTATTACATTATATTTTTATAAAAAAACAACCTTTGTAAATAATTTAAAATTATTAAAAGTGGAAAATTAACATGGATCAAATTTTATAGAATTAAATTGATAATTAATAACTTTTTATATCATTTTTTATGCAAAGGATTAAATAGAATAATTTTATCCAAGATTCCTTTATTTAACTCACCTCTAACGCCCATGTGATTTCATCCATTGACTTCACCAAAGGTAATTTTCCAAATAAATATATGACATTTTTTATTATATGTGGAGCTCTCCAATACACCTTCAAAACTACTAATATAATATGGTTAAATATTTAATACATATATATTTTTAATCTCTAAAATTAATAATATCAGTTTTTTATCTTCTATTACAAATATGTGTTTCCACATTGTAAAATTATCATATGGTATAGAGGGGTGGGGTGTTAAAAGAGCTTCCTAAAATTTAAACAAATTAAATAAATTTGTGTAGTATTAGAAAAAGTTTATATATATTACGCAATTAAAAATAATATATAATTTTATACAACTTATAATTAAGTGTTAATAATAATTAAATTCAGATATATAGAAAAATATATATATATATATTATAGTGGTTTGGATTAAGGTGATATTTTAATATACTCTTCAATAATTTACTATCCACCAGAGAAATGTAAACCACTAAACAGAATACCTTAATTTTTAATGAATGCGATATGATTTTACATACACTATATTGAGATCACCTAAAGGCACAACCCTAAGAAACACAACCTTTCTACCAACAATGGATCAACCTAGAACAAATGTGACTCCTAATGATAGTCATAACATGACTTAAAAAATTTCATAGTAAAAAATAAATAATTAATGAACCCAATTCTAGAATGTAAATGAATACAAAAGCAGATATATCATATATAGAAATAAATATATTCATCATAGATTCTGTATAAAAAAAGATAAAGAACAAATTTTGATTTCCATTTTTATTGGTTCTCTAGAAATAAATACTTTTAATTTTGCAGTTCTTGTGTATTTATATTTTTGAGCATTGATAAATTTCTTAACAAATATTTAATTTTGTTTTATATAAATATAATATGATTATAATGTAAAACATCTATCTTAATGAAAATTTCCTAACAGTTCATTGTCATGATGAGAACATTGATATGCAATAATTATATTCTTAAAATATATGTCCTATAGTTATATAACATAATATGATGGGAAATAGATGATGAATACAATCATTTCTGAGTACTCATATATTGATGTGACCTCTAATCATGATGTATTCACATAGTAACCTAGACGACTAAAGATTATGAAAATAAACCTGCCATTAATAATTTTACCTGTTTTTCTTGTGATTTAATTTTCTTATCTTTGAATGTATTTTTTGATCTTTATAATTAAATATTACAATTAATTCATATGATGACTCATTTATATTAAATAACCAAAAAACCATGACACCAAATGTTCATATTAAGTAAAATACATTGGGTTCATAATAAATGAAATGTTATTAATGAATAAGATGAGGAATGACTTTTCCATTCGATATTTATATAAATAGAAAACCAAAAATGTTGATTGATATATATCTATCATATTAAATTACATGGACATGGTGTAATAAAGAGTTCATTTTAGAAACTACAAAATAGACATAAATTATATACATTGATGAAATTATTGTTATACCTACTTTATGAGATATCAAGACAAAGAGATTATATTATATAGTGAGAATTTTTAGTGGTTTTTGACATCATGGCATTAAAATCCACCTCTTGGGTGACATTACATGTCGCTAGATTTATATCTTGGACTTTAGAAAAAAATACTCAATCAAAATTAAAAATAATAATAGAGGGTTACACTTTTATCATTTCATTATATTTTAATTAGATTATTTTTTAATTCAATTACTTTGATCGATATTATTTTCCAGACTGTGGGATATTATTTATTTGGATTTTCTTTACCACAAATATTGGTTCACTATATTTATATGTGAGTTAAATATTAAAATTAATATTTATTAAAAAGTTTTGAAATTTTATGAATATTTACTGATATATATTTCAAATGAATAATATGTAATACCATAAGAAATTATATTATTTTTGTTTTTTAAAATATATAATTTTGTTCTCTGGATTGCTTTATATGTAACACATAGAATATCTCATGGAACAAACCAAAACATTCTTATAAGGGAATATAAGATTTAAAGAGTTTGCAATATATTTATTATTTTAAATATATTCGACCAAATGTTTTGGACATTCATCCAATAAAATTTATAAGCATAAGAGAAGACCAAAACATATTTTACACATAAAAATATATATATTTTTTAAAGGCTTTTTTTCCAGCTTTTCATGGTGTATTTATTTTAAAGCTAAATTTTGGGAGCTTCCAAATCTATATATAAAAATATATATTACATTTTTGTAATAGTAATTTCAATATGGGATTATATTTAATTTTTTTTATATTTTTCTGAGATATTTCCTTTGTTTGATGAATAGTGAAAAATAATGAATCTTAATTGAAAACTAAAATTCATATAAATAATATTTAGTTTTAAAATATATTTTTAATTTCTTTAAAGTATTAATAAATAAATCTAATGTCATTTAACAAAATTCAAGTCATTGGAATAGTTTTTATATTGAATATAGATATCAAAACAAAGTAAACTTTGAACATTTTCATTTTAAAATCATGTTGTCTCGTCCGACCCACGTGAATAAATTTATATTACTTTCTACCACTTCTATGAATTAAATTTGTAAAAATGGATCCAGTACTTGGGATCAAAATAATTTATAATATTTAATATGTTTAATAGAGATTTTCACAAAAAATATTAGTGAATCAAATTAAAATTTATTACTGTGATTAATGTAAAAATAAGGTTAATTAATTACTTAACTTAGAATATAAAGTGTATAAATGACCAAACACATGTCCAACACCGTCTATATATATAAAAATATACTATAACCTAATAATGGTAAATTTATATGTGTTCGTGGCACAATTTCGCATGACATTTCCCCATATAATATGTTAAGTAAATAAAAATATAAAAAATACATTTTCTTTGCTTTCAATTTCCATAAAGGTTTATAGTAGGGAATAAGATACATAAGTTAGGATATAAAAATTATTTTCAAATTTGAATAATTTATTTTTATAATAATAATTTTTCATTACTTTTTTTATGATATAATTACATTAAATTCTTAAGAACCACCAACATATGCATTAATTAGTTAATAATCAAATAAAATAAGCGATACTAAATAAATTAAAATTAATGTGGATAATTAATTACAATGTGACATTATTTTTATAGTAGAATATATAAGGATACACATATATAAAATTATTATTTTTTAATTAAAATAATATATATATATATATATTGAAATTCAAATTAAAATAATAATGTCAAACTTTTCATTAATGATATTTTATAAAAAATGATATTTTATAAACTGATTTAAAATTATTGAAAAAAATGTATTTTTTATGTTAATTTTAAAAGTTAATAAATATTAAATATGTTACCTTAATGTACCAATATACAATTTATAATAACTGTAATGGTCATTGAATAATAAAACCCTCTTACTAATGTTATTGTCAAAGAAGTGTGTTTGCACATTGCTTGATCTTATGTAAGAATTAATTTCCAACACATATAAGATTTTAATTTTATAAATTAGTGTTAGTATTTTATAATTAATTGGTCTAACAACCCGAATATTTATCACTTTAATTCATCATTATTGTATGATTTTGATAATTTATAATACTAGTTACCTTCATAAAAATATAAAAAAAATAAGGAAATATAAATACTACGTAAAAAAAATGTAAAAAATAATTTTATTTTATGCTCTATAAATTTTTCCCAATAAAATTTCTAAATTACTCCATTATTTTTCCATTTTGGAAGAATATTGGGTAATTGAGATGTCCAAATAGTGTTTATCTTTTAGTATTTACAAGAATTCTAATACTCCTCCACAATAAAAGACATTCACTCTCCCCCTCTAGGAACCACTAAAAACAAATAGGATTAGAAAATAATTGCTAAATTAACTCTGTAAAATACCTCCTATAATTTTATAACCATTTCATTGTTTAAAAATCATTATTCTCATGGTTTTAGTGAAAACATTTGGAATATGCCCGAAGAAGATGTACAGTTTTTGTAAACGTGTATTCATAATATATCCTTATACTCTTCATAAAATATATTTTATATCATGATTATATATTAAAACAAGAATATTTAATATATTTTTATTTTTAGGTTAACATAATGACCTTCAATCAAAAATATTTTCATCTAATGGTATATGAAATCATCATTAATGTGTAGGAGAGACTGCCGCATTGACAATTGATGTAGTTTGTTCTTCAATTTCCACATTTAAAGGATGTGAGAAATGATTAATTTATTTTTAAAATATTATTATTATGATATTTAATATTTATTAATTTTTATGTAATTTTCTCAAACCAAAATCATTCATTCATTCCATTTTTTGGGAATAAGATAACTTCGTATCTGTATATATGGAATAGCACCTTCTCAAAGCATTGTGATTCGTTCTAATTTAGCATATAACTTACTAATTAAAAATTTTATAAATTTTTTTGATATATACAACATAAAAATTTTAATAAATGAATATATATATATATATATGTATGTATGTATGTATGTATGTATATATATATATATATATAACTTACTTTTTAATTTTGACAAGTAAATTGATGCAGCGTTTATGCGCACATATGACATATGCCTCTATGAACGGTGTATTCCATTTTCTACCCAAAACAAATTTTGATTATTATAAAGAAATATATACAAAATATATCTGATATACATGAAATAATTAATATTATTCATGAAATAATTACATTTATTTTAATATGATAAACAATTTTTAATTACCCTTTCACAGTCTAAAAAATTGATAATGTCATTCGTGGATGTGTCGACTACCATATTCTTAATGCGATATGATTCATTTTACATCAAAATAATTACATATAAGATTACATATATTTAAATAATATAGTATTTAATTTTTAATTAGTATTCTATTTATATAAATGTATGTTTTCTATTTTCTATAACAAAAATTGAAAAATGGAAATATTACTCATGTGTATGTATATCCTACCATCTCCATTATTGTAACATTAGTTAATCTTCCATAATTATATTACATGAATTTTTTAACAGTATAATCGAGGGTTAAATATGATCACAATCTATTTATTATTATTTAGTTGATTTTTAAATAATGAACCATTTTTCCATAGTTGACCTACCAAAGTTGTTTTTGACAAAAAAATATAATATGGTCAATTTATCCAAAATAATATTAATTGATTATGTAAGAGTATATAATTCTTCAATAGGTGAAATAATTTAATAATATACATGAAAAATTTTCTATAATAAGAAAATAATTTACCTAATTTTATTATTTAGGAATATAAAAGTGCACAAGACAAGTCATACATATGGTAATAGACTTAGACTAAATTTACACTCCATTGAGAATTATTTTTTATTATGATCCAACTAAAATTAATGTGGTGTATATACATACCATTTCTCACGATTTAAGTCAATTTAATTGCATTCAATGTTTCACATTTAATTATATAATCCTTGGTGATTGAATTAAAAATTATCTTGTTTAATGGGTTATGACTGCATTCTAAATTTCCTATATGATGGTTCACATTCTCTATATGTAGAGTTATAAGAAAAAATTTCTAAGATAATAGGACCATTTCTATGGTTTTTTTTTTGTTTTTGAGAAAAAACGTATTAATCCAAACCACAGTGGAGATTAAATGGTTAAATAATTGAACTATATTAGAGATTTATAGTTGAAAAGGGACACTATGGGATTTACCACATCCTAAACAATTTATTGGGGGAATATTAATATTCCTGTATAACATGGGGGATGAGACTAGGAAATTTGAAAATCCATGGTAATATGTTTGTTTCAAAATTTGTGTTATTGCAAGGACTTGAAAACTATTATTACAAGTTGTGTTTCAACGTGTGTCGAATGGAATAGTGTCTAAAGTTAAAAATTCCACACTCAAGGTGGAGTAATTAAATGTCTATTGGAGACATGACAAGATAAAAAATGGGAATGGAAATTTACCACTCCATTGGTGTAGAGCATGTTGTGCTACAATGCATAGAACTCAGAAGAATTGAAACAGAAAATGCATGAGTTGGATGATTAATGATTCATAAATCATGTTTTAATGTTTAACAACATTATCCAAGAAAAAATTAATGTTGATTTATATAATTGAAATGACATAATAATTTTATAATTAATTAATGTTATATGATGACAGAGAGGACCCATAATGTTATTATTCAATTGAATACTAATTTAGGAGATCGTGGAGGAGTTATGGTGAAGTTATGGTTTATTTTTTAACCTATAATTATTTTCCTAGATTTAGTTGTGTTTGGTCACATGTAATTATTATTTTAATAAGTGTGATAAACTAGAATAATATATTGAACTATGTACAAAATTATATATCTTGTTTCCTTATATAAAAGAATATGTTTTTGTTCTAATCGAGGGATATGAAATTATTAAATATGGGCATGGAATAAATTAAAGAAATTTAAACATAAATATTATTACTTGTGTACCTAAAAAAAGTTGTGGTTATTCCATATATTTTATGTAAATTGAATTATAATTTTTAACAAAGGTGAAATTCATTAGTTATAATGGAGTAGTAGAAAATACATACGAAAAATAATTTATACCCATTTATAGATTCAGTATGTAATGTAGTGAAGGGGATGATATGTTTATATGCTATGTTTGGATCATTAAAAATGCAGTGAGAAAAGGATTATGAAGAAGATGAAGTGATTATTCAGTTATCCTTGGGTGATAGTTAGTCAACCAAAAACATTGAAATGTTGTGGGCCTAAAAAATAGAGACTTATTTCAAAACATTGTAAGAAGAGTTACCCTATGAAGAGAAGTGATCACTATAGTGATTTTGGGGAATGGAACAATATTGGTATGTGATCCTTGGATATAGCCTAGTGAGGTTGAACCAATGTATTTTCATGTGTCTATTAACTTTATGAATGAACCATAAAAAATATCAGGCGGACTAAATTATATTTATTAAATGAGTAAAATAAGTGACTCCAATGCTTGAGAGGTCAATATTCCTTTTTGTGTTATGATATAAGTAAATGAAAAAGTATTTTAATTGAAAAATTCATTACATATATTCATTCACCCCACTTAAAAAAATAACAATATAATACCCTTTTGAGGAAAAAACTAATCTATAAAAAATCTCAATTTTCAAAAATATGTGTTTAAGGTCATGCTAATATATAGTGGAAGATATTTATGGAGTTATAATCATATTTTACAATGGTAATTAATAATATATTATAATTAATATACATATAATAAAATGATAACCACTTAAAACAAATCTATAAGCATGAAAATATCTATATTTCAAACATTTTTATGTTTATTTTATATTTTAT
The DNA here is from genome assembly GCA_963277665.1 of Viscum album. Taxonomy (NCBI): domain Eukaryota; kingdom Viridiplantae; phylum Streptophyta; class Magnoliopsida; order Santalales; family Viscaceae; genus Viscum; species Viscum album. Next base: position 263,414,842 of record OY728148.1, on the reverse strand, counting down.
TTCCTCCCAAATAAATTTTTGTAGATAGTATATTCAATTATCTCATATATAACTCTTATATGGTTTAAAAGATAAGGAATTTTTTTAATTATCTATATAAAGAGAATCATAAATAAGTTTATTAATGAACCAAATACTATAATAGAAACACATCCATGTGAAACGCAAAAATAAAGGTCACATTTTGTAACCTAGTACTATTAGGATCACCCATACAATAAATGTGTTACAAAGTAAAATTTTTGGTTACCCGCTGTTTTCATGACATGAAAATATTATTGATTAGGGTCACATTATATATTATTATTTGAAATAATTTAATAATTTATACTTTAAATGGTTTATAAATATCACCACATTCAATACATTTTAATAACAAAATTATTTGATCATGTATAACATTTTTAATATATATTATGTTTATGGAAACATATTATATACCCATCCTCTGAATAATATGAACAATAATTTATTTAAATACTATTGTATATTTTAATAATAAATATTATAAATTAAAAAGAAATCTATATAAAACATAATCTGTATATTTACTTCAACAATGAAACCTTACATAAAAAATAATTAGGTTTAAATTCTATTCATACAAATTTTTTATGAAGATCATACCACCAATGATAATTATATAATTTAAAAAAAGATAGAAATATGATACAAATAATTATAGAGAAATTATAAATGAAGATTAATGAGTATGGAAAACTACATAAGTCTATAAACAAAAATTTAATATGATTATTCAAAATATAATCATCAGTTTTATAGTTTTTAGATATATTCCCATTGGATATTTGGTTCTTGGATATATGTTCATTCGATATAAGTATATCTAATAGGTGAATATATGTTTTATAGTTGTTATATATACTAAAAATTAATAATAATATAATTCACATATAAGAAATAATTCTAGGATGAAATAAAATAATCATTATTAATTAATATATTTTAATATAATAATATGTATTTCTATTTAATAGAGAAAATTATTGTTATTATAAAATAATTACATAATTTTTTTATAAATTTTAGAGAAATATTATAATACAATTGGATTGAAAAAATGTGTATATTTTAAATTAATAATTAATTTTAATTTTATACAATTAAAATAATTTAATGTAAGAGGAATATTTTTTAATTAAAAATTTTCAAGTGTTAAATATTCTTATCATTAAAAATTAAATTTATCACTTTTTATAGATTAATCTTGTTAAATGTAATAGTTTTATAATGAAATATTAGATTAAAAAATATTTAATTAATAATTAATGTGAAATTATATGAGGAGCATATAATGATTAGATTTTTTTTAATAAAAATAATTTCTTTTATATGTATTATGATTTAATTTAAATGTAAAACTATATGTATAGAAATTAATGTTGATTAAATTGAGACATAGTTTTGAATTATAATATTAATATTATGTGAAATGTATTACCTTATATTTTTTTTAAAAAAAATTGACCTTTGTAAATAAATTAAAAAGATAAAAAGAGTTAAATTTACATGAATAGAATTTTATGGAATTAAATTGATATTTAATAACTTTTGAAGTCCTTTTTTATGCTTAGGAATAAATATAACAGTTTCGACCAAGTTTAATTTATTTAACTAACATAACACCAATGAAATTTTATCCATTTACTTCAATAAAGTTAACTTTCCAAATTAATATCCTCCGATTTTTTTAAGTGGATCTCACCATCACCCCTTCAAAACTACTCATATACTATGGTTAAACATTTAATACATATATATTTTTCCTCCCTAAAAGTATTATTATTGGTTTATTATCTTCTATTACAAATATGTGTTTCCGCATTGTAAAAATAAAATATGGTCTAGAGGGGTGGTGGCTAATATAGATTTAAAAAATTTATACAAATTAAATAAATATGTGTTGTATTAGAAGAAGTTTATATATTTTATTCAATCCAAAATAATATTTAATTTTATATAATATATATTTAAGTTTGAAGATGTATTAAATGAAGATATATAGAAAAAATCAAATATATATTTTTAAAGCAGTTTGGGTACGTTGATGTTAAATATACTCTTCAATCATTTATTACCCAATAAAGAAATGTAACCCAAAAAAATACCTTAATTTTGAATGAATGTGTTATGATTTTTCATACAATATATTGGGATCACCTTGAGGCACAATCATGAGCTACCCAACCTTTATATTAATAATGGATAAACCTAGAACAACATGACTTTAAATGATAGTCGCAACTTAACTGAAAAAATTTTCATAATAGAGAAATAAAACAAAAAAATTATCCCAATTATAGAATGTAAATGAATAAAAATATATATAAATAATAAATAGAAATAATTTAATTCAACATAGATACTGTAAATGAAAAGATAAAGAAACAATTTCATTTTCTACTGTTGTTGGTTCCCTAGATAGAAATACATTTTATTTTATAGTGCCTATGTATTTATATCCTTTAACATTAAAGAACTTGTAACCAAATATTGAATTTGGTTTTATATAAATATAATATGATAAGGACGTAAAATATATATCTTAATTAAATGTTTGTAGAAGTTTATTGTCATGATGAGAACTTTGATATGCAATAATTATATACTTAAAATATATGTCCTATAGTTATATAACCTAATAAGGTTGGACATAAATGATGAATTGAGGAATTTTTGAGAAATTTTATGTGGATGTGACTTATTATCATGATGTAATCACATAGTAATCTAGAAGACTGAAGATTATGATGGAAAACCTGCTAGTGGGAATTTATCTTGTTTTCTTGGTATTTTATTTTCTTATCTGTGAATGTATTTTTGATCCTTAGACTTTTATATCAAAAATTAATTCATATTATGACTCATTTATATTAATTCACCCAAAAACCATGACACCATATTTTCATATGAATTAAAATAAATTGGTATTATAATAAATGGTATTTTATTAATGAATAAGTTGAGGAATTATTTTTCCCTTCTATATTTATATAAATAGATAACCCAAAATGTTGATTGATATCTATCTTTCATAATAAATTACATTGTCATTGTATATTGAAGAGTTTATTTTAGCAATTCCACTACATACATTAATTATATAGATTGATAGCATGATTATTAGACCTACTTTATGAGATATCAACACAGAGATATTATATTATATAGTGAGCATTTTAAGTGTTTTTGGACATTATGGCATTATAATTTACCTCTTGGGTGACTTAACATGTCACTATTTGCATATTTTAGACATTAGAAAAACTACTCAATGATAATGAAAAAGAATAATAGTGGGTTGAACATTTAGTATTTATATATATTTTAATTATTTTCTAATTTAATTTAATTATTTTGATCAATATTATTCTCCATACCATGGGATAATATTTATTTTTATTTTATTAATAAAAAATATTGAATCACAACATTTAGAGTTGAATATTAAAATAAATATTTATTCAAATGTTTTGGAATTTTATGAATATTTATTTATTTATAAGTCAATTTAAAAATATTTAACACCCTAAGAATTTATAAAAAATTTCTTTTAGAATAAATTTTTTTGTGGCTTGTTTTATATGCCTCTATGAGAATAGCTTGTGAAACATACCAAAACATGCTTATAAGGGAATATAAGATTACAAGACTTTACAATATATTTACTATTTTAAATATATTCAACCAAAAGTTTTAACATTCATCCAATATAATTTATAGGAATAAGAGAAGACCAAACCATATTTTACGCATAAAAATATATATATTTTTAAAGGCTGCTAGGCCACCTTATCTTGATCAATTTTTTTTAAACCTGATTTTGAAAAATATTAAAACTATACATGAAAAAATATATTTCATTTTAGCAATAGGATTTTAAAATTTATATTATATTTAAAGTTTTTTGTTTTTTAGAGACATTTAATTTATTTAATGTATAATGAAAAATAATGATTATTAATTTTAAACTATTCGGCGTCTAAATAATTTATAGTTTTAAATTATATTTTTAATTTCTTTTGATGTATTAATAGATAAATAATATATAATTTAACAAAATTAAATTAATTGGAATATTTTTTATGTCGATTATATTTATCAAAACAATGTAAACTTCTCAACACTTTCATTTTAAAAACACGTTTTCTCGTCCCGCATACAGGAATAAATTTATATTAATTTCTCCCCCTTAAATGAATTAAATTTAAAAAAATGGAGTCAGTATTTGGAATGAAAATAATTTATAATTTTTAATATGTTAAATGGAGTTTTTCTTGTCAAAAATATTAGTGGAACTAATGAAAAATAAATACATAGATTATGGTAAGAGTAAAGTTAATTAATGATTTAACTTAGAATATAAGGTGTATAAATGACCAAAATTATGTGCAACACCAATTGCTTGTAAAAACATATACTATAACCTTGTAATGATAAATTTATATGAGTTATTGTGACAATTTCTCATGATATTTCCCCATATTATATGTTGAGTAAATAAAAAGACAAAAAATAAAATTTCATTGCTTTTAATTTCCTTAAAGGAATGGAGTATGGAATAAGATACATAGGTTAGTATATATAAATTATTTTAAAATATAAATAATTATTTTTTATCATGATAAATTTTCATTAATTTTTAGATATGATATAATTAAATTAAATACTTAAGAAACACTAACCCATTATTTAATTCGTGAATAATTAGATAAATTAAGCGATACTAAAAACACTAAAAGTAATGTGGATAATAAAAAACAATGTTCCATTATTTTTATATTGAAATATATCATGACAAACATATGTCAAATTAATATATTTTAGTTCAACTATAATATTAATATTTTAAATTCGAAATAAATTAATAATTTTCAAATTGACATTAATTATATTTTATAAAAAATAATATTTGATTAATTGATTTAAAATTATTGAAAATACAATATTTTGTAATGTAAATTTTAAACATTAATAAATATTAAATATATTACATTTTTTTTCCAATTTTCAATTTATAATTACTATAATGTTCATTAAATAAGAAATCCATGTTAACGATGTTAATGTCAAAGCAATGTTTTTTCACGTTTCTTGAACTTATGTTAGAATTCATTTCCAACACATATAATATTTTAATTTTATAAATTAGTTTTATTATTTTATAATTAATTTGTCTAAAGTTCATAATAATTATCACTTTAGTTCAAATTTAATGTATGAATTAGATAATTCACAATACTATTTACATTAATAAAAAAATAAAAAAATAAAAAAATATAAAGACCAAGTAAAAAAGAATGAAAAAAATTATTTTATTTTATGTTCTGTAACATTTTTTCAACAATATTTCTAATTTAGTCTTTTGGTTTTACATTTTGGAAGATCATGGGGTATATGATACGTCCAAATTGTGTTTATCTTTTAGTATTTACAAGAATTCCAATACTCCTCCATTATAAAAGACATTCACTCTCTCCATTTTTGAACTAATAAGAAACAAATTTTATTAAAAAATAAATAGTAAACTCACTCTTTATAATACTTCATATCATTTTATAACCTTGAAATTGGCCACAAATAAATCATCTCATGGTTTTAGTGAAAACATATAGAATATGCCCGAAGATGATGTAGAGTTTTTGTAATGCCGTATTCATATTGTTTCGTTATCCTCTTGATAAAGTTTGTTTTACATCATGAATATATAATAAAATATAAATATTTAATATATGTATATTTTTAGGTTAACATTTTGACCTTCAATCACACATATTTGCATCTCATGGTTTATGCATTCATCATTCATGTGTAGGGAAGACTACCGCCTCATGAACTAATGTATTTCATTCATCAATTTCATACATTAACGGATGAGAGAAATGATTAATTAATTTTTGATATATTATTTTTATGAAATTTACAATTCATTTATTCCTATATAATTTTTTCAAACCACAATTGTTCAATCATTCCATTTTGTGGGAATAAGATAACTTCGTATCTGTAAATATGGACTACCAGCTTCTCAAAGCATTGTGATTCGTTCAAATTTTAGATTTAACTTATTACGTATAAATTTAATAAAAATAGGTTATATATGAAACATAAAAATTTTAATAAATGAATATATATATATTTATATATATCACATACTTTTTAAATATGACAAGAATATTGATGTAGCGCTCATGCGTACATACGACCTACTCTCTCGATGAACGTTGTATTCCATTTTATATACAAAAATATTATTGATTATTATAAAGAAATATATTCTGAATATATCAGATATATATGAAATAATTAATATTATTCATTAAATAATTACACTTCTTGTAAAATGATAACTCATTTTTTAATTACTCTTTCACACTCTAAAAAATTGATAATGTCGTTCAAAGATGTGTCAACTATCGTCTCCTCAGAGCGATGTGATTCATTTTATATCAAAAAAATTACATATTAAATTATATATGATTATATAATATAGTATTTAATTTTTAATTATTATTCTATAAATATAAATTACGCTTTTATTTTCTTTCCATACAAATAATTAAAAAATAATAATGTTACTCATGTGTACGTACAACCTACCATCTTCATGATTGTAACATTAGTTAATCCAACATAACTATCTTACATGATTAGTTTTTGCTGCATAATAAATTATTAAATATGATCACAGTGTATTCTTTATTATTTAGATTATTTTTAAATAATGAACCATTTTTCCAACTTAACCTACTAATGTTATTTTTGATAAGTAAATCGAATATGGTCAAATATCCAAATTAATTTTAATTGATTATGTAATAGTATATAATTTTTTAATAGTTGAAGTAATGTGATAATAAACGTGAAAATGTTTCTAAAACAATAAAATAATTTAAATAAATTTATTATTTATGAATATAAAGATGCACATGACTAGTCATATATAAGGAAATGGATTTCATCTAAATATACACTCCATTGAGAATTATTTTTTATTAAGATCCAATTAACATTAATGTGGTGTATATACATATCATTTCTCATTATTTAATCCAATTTAATTGTATTCAGTGTTTCACATTTACATATATAATACTTGGGGATTGACATGAAAAATACCAATTTTAAAGGGTTATATTTTTATTCTCACTATTTTTTATGATTGTTCACATTCACTAGAAATAATCAATTACTTATAACTATTTTCCATTTTGAATCAAATTTATTTTAAATATTCAAAATATTATATAATTTTAATAATAACATCATAAATGTTATTCCATTTTTAATTAAATTGTGTAACATATAGGTATTTGAACAACTTAGGAAATATTGAAAGGTCTTTATCTTTTACTTAATAAAGATATTTGATAAGGTACATTGTCCATGAATTAAATTGATTATTAAATTTTTGAGAAACCAATTATATAGGTATAAAATGGTTGGGGACTATTTATAGATATCCCCTTGATGAATCTGTAGTCTTATTTGATAAATCATTTGTCTCATTAGATGGTTTTTTACCCAAATTGTTTTCAAATTCACTATAAAAGGTCTTGAAGGTAAAGGTATCGTGTACTTAGGAAACATGGAATCCATTAATTAATCATTTCCATCATTTATGGTTAGTTATTATTTATCCTTCATATTTTATATTCTTAATTATCTATAGATATAGCTAATTCTTAGTTTTTTTGTTAACTGAAATGTGTTTCAGTTATTTACCTCTCCAAATTTGTTTTGCCTTGTCCAAATATTTAATTTGAATGTGTGTTAATTTATTTAGCATTTAAAATTTATTATTCATCATTCATTCATAATTTTTTCCACTGTCTTTATCTCATATAGGTCATTTTGGATTGTGTTTAATTTTTTACCCTTCACTGCGTTAGGAAGAAGAAATATTTTAATGATTTTGCAGGGATTCTGTTAATTTCATTTTATTTTGAATCATATTTTATTTTCTATTTCAAATTGTAAAATGGGTATAATTTATAAAATATTTTCTTCCAAAAATACTAAACTAATCATTATTACAAGACTTGATTACTTGTAATCATGAAAATGAAACAAATTAAGGAACCAACTCTAGGCTTATGATTTTGGGTAATTATAGTTCGTATAAATAAAAATTTGGTAGAAAAATTGGAAACTGTAGTTAGAAAAACATATATTAGAGAACATAATAATATTATAGAATTTTATGATGAGTATAGAATAAAATTCCAATGAAACCATGTTTATGATTATGATATTTGATACACATATAGGTTTCAATGTATGTAATGTATTTCTCTAGTTTTATGATTATATATTACATTTCATAATGATATGATCCAATATTTTGTACCTAATCATTTCGAAATGTTACTTAGAAGATGGAATTAGAATTACACTAATGAATATTATCTAACGTGTAAGAAGGGTCATACATTTTTTTGGTCTTCATCCAATCTTTATTCGGTAACTATTCCCCCAAAAATACCATTAAATGAGGAAATAATATCATGTTATAATTAGACAATGAAATAATTCTATAGTTATTAAAGATTAATTGGGAAGAAATAGGATATGTTTATGGAATAGAGAAAAATGGATTTACGTAAGAATGGAATGAACTATCTTCTCACATATAATAATTATGGAAACAAACATCATATTACATACATAAAAGGAATGGGAATTTGTAACAAGTGTTGAGAGAAAGTCCATAGTTCATCTGAATGTATGGGAATGAAAATTATTTTCAATGTACAATCAGTCTATTATAAATAGATAGGAAACTACAAAATCCAATTTCTCTATATCCAAAGGAATTTACATTGAAGGAGGCTAATGGATAATGGTCATGATTTTTCTACTACCATAGAAGAAGTGGAGTGATTAATTTTTTTATGCTTGGATTCAAGAAATATGTAACTTTTGTTTTTTATCAATGATTTACTAATTATAATAATAGTGAAATATCTATATAATGATTTTACCATTGTACCTTTTGTAAATAATTTGAATGATATTTTCTAATGACAGTGATGACCAAGAAAATTGAATCAGATGAAAGTTAATCTTTTGGAATAAATGGTTGTGGGAAGGATAATCCTTAAAATTTTACTGATTTTAGGACCATGATATTTGGATAAATATATGATTGATATGGACTAAGTAGATTTCATACTACTGGCTACCTTGGAGCTGATTAATGATTTTGTGAAAAACTGGTTTATAATATCACTAATGATGTTTTAATTTTTTTTATTTAAATAATATATCCATTAACATCTGTTTTACTTGAGGGATAAGGAAGAATATATGTTTTCCATATGTTTTTTATTGTAATTAATGTTATTACCATGTTCACATGTTCAATATGTGATATGTAAAGAGATAATTAATTTTCATTGAAGACCAATGATATGTTCCCTTTAAAAATTTAGTGACCTCCTTTCTAATGCCTTTTATCATAATCATTTTTAATATTTGAACATTTATTAAATGTTTTATGTTGTTCATTTTATGTGGTTTTAGAGGTCAATATATTACATCATTGTATTTTTAACCTATAATATGAAATGATTCATAAGTCGTTAAAGGAAAAATAAAAGGATAAGACCATTTTTTTGAATTAAAAACATTTAATTAATTATATATGTATATAGAGAAATAATTCCTCCACTCTTGGAAAAGGGTCTTCAAACAAGAATGTTTTCATATAATTATTTTTTTCAATGACTTCATGGAAATTTTTTATGGCACTTTTCTATGAATTTGTGGTCATTAATTTTCATCTAAAAATTTTATCTACCACTCTCCATCATAACATGATATTTTGGATTCTATTTCATTAAAAAAAAATTTCAATAATAATCTCATATTTGAAAGCATAGTTTTGTGGGGACCTTTGAATTTAACATTCCCTCTTATTATGAAGATATGTTATTAAACCTATTTATGTTGTTTGTTTTTAAATAATAATATTTTCAAATATTAATACCAAAATTATCGAGATCAATTCTGAATTGTGAGGATTAAATTTATTTATGGTGGGTAGAATTTAACACTAAGATAATATACGAAATTTTCCTTTTATAAAAAATTTAATTTTTTCCATATTTCTTCATACACAAAATTAAGATTCGACTGTGGAACACACACCACTATGTGTAGAAGGTAATATATGTTTCCAATACTTTCTGATATATTTAATTTTTTAAATATATTAAAAAATGTATTCACATTGATCCAATATATTTTATTGGCATAAGATAAGACCAACCCCAATTATTTGAATAAAAACCGTATTTTCCTAAGAGATATTTTAACACATTTTAATGGTGAACTTGTTTTAAATCAATGCTATGAATCTTCTATAAATTTTATAAGAAAATATAAATTTAATTTTTTAAATTGAAATATAAGAATTATCTTACAGTTATTTTTTTGTATATTTCTTTGATGTTTTTTGATGAATTGTTAAAAAATACTAAATTTTAATTAAAAGTTTTAGACTAAATATTTATTATAATAAATTATATTTTTAATATTTTTTCATGTATATATAGATAAAATTTATCCCATTTTAATAATTTTTATATTTAATTTAGATATAAAAACATAGTAAACTTCTAAACATCTTAACCTTAAAACCCTGCTATATCATCCCTTGCGTGGGATTAAATATAAATTCATTTCTACCAATTCCAGGATTTAATTTGTAAAAATGGAATCCATATTTGGAATCATTATCATTTATAATATTTAATAAGTTATACTTAGTTTTGACAAAAAATATTGGGGAATGAAATTAAAATTAATTAGAGGGATAAAGGTCAAAGTGAGGTTAATTATTGATTAAACTCAGAATATATGATGTATAAATGACCTAAAACATGTCCAACACCCATATTATGGGATTATTTATACCATTGAAACCATATTCATGATTATTGAGAGTTAGTTCTACTGTTTGATTTGATAGTTACACGTATAATAATATATGTAAATAAAATGATAATAAATGGAATTTCCATTATTTTAATTACCATAAAGATTTAGAGTGGGGAAGAAGCTACATAAGTTCTGTTATTATTTTTTTTTAAAATTTAAATAAGTTTTTTTTATCATTATAATTTATCTTTATTTTTATATATTATATAATTGCATTAAATGCTGAAGAAACCCTAACACATAGAGTCCTTAGAGTATAATTAAATAAAAAAGGATACTAAAAACATTAAAATAAATTTTAATAGAATTATTTACCATGATAAATTATTCTTATAGATGAATATATAATGACACAAGTATGTGAACTTAAAATATTTTAATTCAACTATTTTATTTAGATTTTTAAATTCAAAATAATTAACAATTTCTTAATTTCCATTAATTATTATATATATTAAATGATATTTTGTTAATTAATTTATAATTAATAAAAATACTATATTTTGTAAATGAAATTTTAAATATTAGTAAATATCAAATATGGTCCATTAATAGACCAATTATTCGATAATAATTAATTTAATGAGAATTAAATAACAAAAACCTAGTTAGTTGGTTATGATTAAAGCATCGTTTTTGCACATTACTTGTACTTATTTTATAATTAATTTAAAATAAATATGGGATTTTTATTTAATAATTTAGATGTAATATTTTAGAATAATGTTTCAATATTTCCTAAGAATTCTCACTTTAATTACTTCTTAATCGATGAGTTACATATGATTGAAAAACTGATAGCATAAAAAAATAAAAATAGAAAATAAGAAGACATAATGAGTAAGGGAAAAATGAAATAAATATATTTTACTTTGTTTGGATTATGTATGGGATGACCATAAATCTAATATAAAACTATATTTTCCCATTTTAGAATCACATGAGGTAAGGGGGCCTCAAAATTTTTTTTACCTTTTAATATTTATAGGAATGCCACTCCTCCTCCATTATAGAAAGGAATTCACTCTATCCCTTATTCAAAACTATAAAAATAATTACCCTCAACAAAATAATTTGATATTTAACACCTGAAAAAACATTCCTTTATCTTGGATGCCTCAATTTCTTCATAAATCAAACCTCTCAATGTTTTAGTGCAAAACCCAAGGTAGAAGCCCAAATGAGTAATATTTTTCAAAAGGGGTTTTAATATTTTTTCCTTCTTTTCCCCCTTAATATTTTTCTTATATCAAGACTATATAATAAAAAATTTATATCAAATATAATTATACATTTTTATATTAGTTATATTACTTTTAATAATACAAACATCAATAAAATTGTATACAAAATCACTATTTATCTATATGGTGGAATACAACCTTGTGAAATTATGTCGTTCATTCATCCATTTGCACTTTCCTAGTATGTGAATAATAATTGATTTATTTTTTACATATCATATATATGGTATAGAAAATTTATTTTTTCTTATGGAATGATTTCATAACACATAACTCTATGCTTTCCATTTTTTTGGGAATATGATGACTTCATTTTTGGACGGGTGGATCACCACCTCCTCAATGCAATGAAAATAATTCACACGATACATATAATTTATTAAAGATTTTTTAATAATAATATTTTATATTTATAACAATAATATGATATGAAATGATAATATATAATTATATATATAATATATTCATTTATATATGACAAGGAAATAAAATCAGTGTTTATGTGTGCATACGACTTTCTGTCTCCAAGAGTAGTGGTTTCCATTTACTATCCAAAAAGTTTATGGATTACTCTAAATACATATATACTGAATATATATTATATGAATGAAATTATTATGATATTAATTACATAATTAAATTTATTTTAATTTAATATATCAAATTTTTATTACCATTTCACACAAAGAGAATGTGAAAATGTCATTTGTGGATGTGTGGACTATCACCTCCTTGAAAAGATGTGATTCCTTTTGTATTGAATTAATTATATATAAAATTATATTTGATTAAATACTATTTTATTTTAGACATGATTATAATTTTTCAAAGAGGAATTTTAATTTCTATTTTTTATAAGGATTGATGAATAATGGAAATGTTACTCATGCATATGTACGACCTACTATCTCCATAATCATAATGTTTGTTCATTTTTCACAACCATATGACATTATTGGTTTTAAAATTATAAGTGATACATATAGATATGTATGATAATTAATTATCAATTATTATTCAATATATGTTTAAATAATGACCCTTTTTTCCATTTTCGACTTACCAATGCCATTTTTGAGAAATAAATCAAAAATGGTGAAAAAATGGGACTTAAACATAATTGATTAAATAATTACATATATATATTTTTCATTGGATAAATAATGAAGTAATATCCTTGAAAATATTTTTCAAACATGTAAATATTTAATATAATTTTATTATTCATGAAGACAAAGACACATGTGAAAAATCAAAATCAAGGTAAGGGCTTTTTTCACAATATAAATTCAATTGAGAATAAATTTTAATTATTCACCAATTAAATTTGATATGGTGACTATAAATCCCCTTTTTTCTGATTCTCTCTTGTTTTATGTTATTCTATGTTTTACTTTGAATTATCTCATAAAAAATATTTTTAATTGAATATTACCAAGGGGTTAGAGTTATATTTTCAATCTCCCATTCTTTTGTGATTATTACATATTTCATGAAAAAATCACTTTTTCATGACTATTTTCCATTGGAAATCATATTTATTTTAGACATCCATGATATAAATTTAATTATATTACTGTTTCTTAACCATAAACCTTTTTTAAAAATGGTGTGTACTTGATAGTTATTTGATTAACTCGGGAAATATTGATAAATCACTCTCTTTTTCCCAAAAAAAATATTTTAAAAGGCAAACAATTCACACATTAAATAGATTATTTGATATATGAAGAATTAGTTAGATAGGTGTGATCGGAGTGGGGATAGATTATTTATATCCCCTCAATTCTTGATTAGTATCATGAAGTGAATCATTTGGACATTCATATTAGCACATTTTGATCACAACTAGGGAGATTCTATTTTGGATCCCCTGGATGAGAAAATAGTACAATAAAATGATCGACCAAATTATTAATATATTCATTTAGGAATGTATTTCCTTGATTGGGGTAATTTATTTTATTCAATTAAATATAAATTTAATGTGATAAAGATCCTCATTATTGACATTGTAGTTTTTCCTCATCTTTATCAGATTTAATTCATTGTTTATGGAATATATCATAATGTACATTCTGTATATTTTATTATAACATAAAATTTTTAAAGATAGATAATACCCCATAGGTGGTAATTTTATAAACATTCATGTAGTATCTCAAAAGTCACAATAATATATATAATTATTTAATTAATTTGTCTTTATATTCATTTTCTATTTGTATTTAATTTTTGAAAATCATTATTGTAATATAAATTTCATGATATCATATTATTATTGGTTTTTCTCATTTACATAAAAAATGGATGAATTAAAAATAAAAACATCTAAAGAGACCATTTAGATGTTTTTATGATCCTGGATAGATAAGATGGTATGAAACAGAATGTAATCCATTTCTGTTTACATAGAGTACAAGCCAATATCAGTAGTATACCATTTAATGAATATGTCATGGAAATAAAATTAATAAAACCATTAAACCTAAACAACATGTGTCTGTGATTCATTTATTGATAGTGTTCACCACGTGATATGTTTTAATATTGATAAATGATACATAATTTTTTATATTAATTTTTAATCTACACTCTATTTATTAGTGTAACTCTTTGCGAAATCCATGTTAACTAAAAGAAATACACATTTTCTAAATTGAACTTTTTTCTTTTGTCATTAATTTCTAGTACACTCTATTTAATTTTATTTCATTCATTTTTTGATACATTTCATGTAAGTATAAAATACATTGAAACAAAACAAGCAAGGTAGTATGAACTGGTACACATCGTAATACCATGAATTAAATTCATTTTTATGAGTAATTTTTAAATAAAATATATTTTTTATATTATATTATATGAGAATATCTTATAGTATTTGGATGAATATTAAGATAATTGATTTAATTAAATAATCCAAATAATTAATTTTATCGATCTTGTTTTTTCTTAATTAATAACGATTGAAATGAATATTAATTTTTTATATGTGCATTTGTTTCATGTGTTGATGATCATTTTATTTACAATCCTACGTGTGTGAGTGATTTTTTTTAATTTATTTATTTCATGGGTTTCCTTAAAAATAAATATTAAATTAAAATAACAGCATGTGTTTCATCCATTCCTCCTATTATATGAGGACACATATAAGGCCCCAGCCTTAAAAATTACTTAATCTTGAGTTATTACAAGATTACACCCTGAGGATCTTTTCAGGTTTAGAGTTTTAGAGAATTAGATCATAAAACATGCATTACATTCAACATTTAAACAAAGTGGTTACATAAAAGATAGTATTCTTTTTCCCATCAATGGAATCATATTTAAAATAAAACATGGATTCTTTCTTGACACTTCCTTGAAACTATCATCATATCATGTACCTTTCCGTTGACCTGTGAAAAACATTTCAAAAACATGGGATGAGCATAAAAAGCTTAGTAAGGGATATAAAAATATGGAAAGGAAACATGGGTACATATATACATAAGAATAAAATCATACTTTACCCATAAAACATAATCACGTTAACGTACCACATTAAATCATGAATAATTCATAGAAATCATAAGACATAAAGGTAACTTGAGGCATTCATAACATACTTACGTAGGGAGTAACCCTCTTGGTTACGTTTGGAATACCCATCACAGTATTTTCCCTAAATCTCTTCGGGGAAACCTTAACATTTCAATCCTTCACGTTACCCAATTCATTGGAGAGCTATATTAGGCTCACCCGCCCTTAGTTTATCACGGAACCACCCGTCTTCATAATAATGCCCAAGAACCATAACATAATCGTATCACATAAAACATACATAAAGGAAACATAACATTTCCACATTTCAATCACAAGATATCAATAAAACACATTGATTTAATAAAAACATTATGAAAGCCATTTTCAATACCAAAATAAAAGGAAAGTAAAACAAGGTATTTATTTTTCTTTTAAAAAAATGGTGTGGCGTGTAGAGGAAGCCGAAACTCAAATAATGATCACGGTGGCGGAGAAGTCGTTGTCACCGCATACGTACGACAAAAACATTCTCTTTTGTCATCTAGTAAACACTTCATATAAAAAATAATCCTTTTGAATAAACATAAAAGTAAAAGGGGTTTATACACCGTATAAAAGAAGGTTGTGTATAAAACAAAATATGCCTCAATGAAAAGAGATTGAGACGAAGTCCCAAACCTCGGGTCCGACTTGACTCGATCGTTATTTAACGTCCTAAATAATAAACTTCAGTTAATTTCTACTTGCTTAAGAACCTTTTTCAAGTTCATTATTCCTTTTATATCACTTATTACCTTGTCATGAACACTATGTTATTATTTAAGTTAATAACGGTCATTTTAACGATCATTGGTACTTGAGTCAAAAATAAACTCTTTATAATTACAAATTTTTCATGTATCCATTATATCCATAGTTATACTAATGATTTATATATAATATATATCATATATATCATATATATCCAGAATATACATGCATTTATAATATTACATAACGTTTAGAGGTAAGAAATGAAATGCATCGTTCATGGAGACGGTAAGACGTACGTACACATGAACCCTACTTCCATTTCTATTTCATATTTAATGGAATTAAAACATAATGATACATAATAGTATTTTAGTTCAAGTATTTTATCATATATAATATCATTAAATATATCCTTTATACATACCACATATGGTATTAACGAATCAAGTCACTTTGAGGGGGCGGTAGTCCGCACTTCCTAAAATGAAGATATCACGCATACCCATAATGGAAGCCATAATGGTATTACATAAATGAAAAATAAATAATCTTATGGAAAAAATAAACATATTATATATCATATATAAATATTGTGACATCTTAATGGCCACATTTTAAGGTGTTATATGAGTGTTGAACAATCATCGTTTCGTGAGGCAGAAATTCTCTATCCACAGAAACTGTATGTTCTTTAGCCATTAGATGTAGGTGTGTGTAAGTGTATCTTGAATATTTCTTATAACAAAATCCTAGTATATTTTTGATATAGGAGTTGTTACAAAATAAATGAATAAAAATAGTTCAGGGGGTTGGATAAGTAAAATAAAACAAAAGGACTCAAGTGAAGACATTACCTTAAAATCGGGTAAATCCCATTGGTTTGAGCTCAAAGGCTTCCTTGGGAAGACTTCTGCCCAATTTGAGGCTTATAAAAGGTATAGAGGGATTTGTACAGACAAAATGGTCAGGTTTTGGCCAAGCCAAAGGCTTTAGAATTTTGGGTAAGTTTGTAGAGTTGGGGGCCTTTTATAAGAGGAGGCACTCTTGGAAAGTAAAGAAATGTTACATTATTTTAAATTGAGTTTCGGATTTAAAAGGTCCCACATTGATATAATTTGAGTATAAGGTGATAAGGGTTCGAAATAAACCCAACCAATCGGTTTTTGACAAGTGTTGGTCTTAGATTTTACATTATCTTTTCATTTTATTTAAATCGTTAAATAATGAGGTAATCGATGCATCATCATGATGTCATAAATAATTTAATTTATATAATTTCTAAAAATTATAAAAAAAATACTATGATGTATGAAATCTTTTTATATTTCCAATGAATATTTATAGTCAAAAATCTAACTTGTATAACCCCATGTGAAAATTGTTTTAGTAAATCAATACATGTTTGTGACATTTTTACTTTAACATTAAATTAAAAGATATTCATGTCATTTTCCTACCAAAGTGACTCCATGGGGTCCCCAAGTTGACCCATGGATTTTATTGGTCCGCCATGACACATACAATAAGGGTAGGACATGTGTCTAGGTCATCTCATATTATTAAAAAATTATTTTTACCTTAAACTACACTAATTACCTCTAATCGCGATTAAAAACCTAAAAGTTACTATAAACCAAAAAATTATTTTAATCTCATTGAACCAAATTTTACTTCTTAATGAAAACCATGTATGAAATATTTTTTAAAATCAAATAACATATGTGGAAAAGTTTCATTTAAACAAAAAATCAGTTTCTTTAACTACCACTTAGTGGTTTCACTATTCATCAAAAATTGATGTTTTTCAGAAAAATACCAAAACATCAGCCTAAGAGATATTTGATATTCTGAATTAAAAAATGATATCTATTTTAAAAAATTCAAATCATATAAGTTACACTAATTTATTTAATAATTAATTCCCGCTTTCATGGCAAATAGCGTGTTTTTATGAAACAATAAGTATCAAAAGATTGACACTAGTTGAAGTCCAATTTCAAATTGAAATTGATTCCAATGACCACCATTGGATTAAATGGTAAAAATATATTCTAATTTTACTTTAAAACCAATTCAAAATATAATCTAATCATATAAATAAATTAGATTAAATAGAGGTTTTGAATTAAAATACAACATTTTCACTATTAATTAAAAAATGAACTTTATCGGAAAAATACCAAAAATTCACACAAAGTAAATTTTGATGTCCCAATAATAAAGAATAAGCTTATTTTGACAAACATATCTTATAAAATTGTCAAAATATAGATTTAAAAATGGTTTTCCGTTAAAATGTAGTAAAATAATCTTTTAAAAATATTAGTGTATTTCATGCTTAAGATTGGATTTATTTTCATTTTAAGCCTCTAAAACACTATCTAATTCATTAATAGGAATAGATAAAAATATATATTATTCATTACTTACTTGGGATGTTACATCCTTCCCCCCTTTAGAAAATTGTGTCCACACAATTTATTTACCTACCGAATAAGTGGGGGTATTTAGCCCATATTGCATTTTCAGAATCACATGTTTCCTTTTCAATCATGTGATTTTTCCACAAAACCTTTACTTGATAAATCACCTTATTCCGTAACACTTGCTCCATGTGGTCAAGAATCTGGACCGGTTGTTCTTCATAAGATAGGTTCTCTTCCAACTGAACTACCTCTGGACTCAAAACATGAGGTGTATCTGGAATATAATTTCTCAACATCAAAACATGAAAAACATTGTGTACCTGAGATAAACATGGAGGTAAATCCACTCGGTATGCAACAGATCAAACTATCTCTAGAATTTTATATGGTCCAATGAACCATGGACTTAGCTTTCCTTTCTTACAAAATCGCATCACACTTTTCCATGGTGATACTTTGAGAAAAACATGATCACCTGCCTCAAAAGAGAGATCATTCCTCCTATTGTCCGCATAACTCTTCTTCCTGCTCTGAGCTCTTCTCATGTGTTTCTGTATCAGCTAAACTTTTTCTGCCATCTCTTCTACCAATTCTGGTCCCATCAGCTTCCTTTCACCCACTTCATCCCAAAATGTCGGAGTTCGACACCGCTTCCCATATAACGCCTCAAATGGTGCCATATGTATACTGGAATGAAAAATTTTATTATAAGAAAACTCAACCAAAGAAAGATGTTGGTCCCAACATCCTTGATAATCCATCGAACAAGAACGTAGCATATCTCCCAAAGTCTGAATTTTTCATTCTGGCTATCCATCTGATTGAGGATGAAAAGCTGTACTAAAATTTAATTCAGTACCCAACGATTTATGAAGGCCTTTCCAAAAGTTATAAGTGAACCTGGGATCACGGTCAGATACAATGGAGAGAGGAACTCCATGTAACCTGACTATCTCTTTAAGATACAAATGGTAATGTTGATCTAGGGAAAAAGTATGTCGTATAGCAAGGAAATGAGCAGATTTAGTCAAGCAATCAACAATAACCCAGATTGCATTATTACCTCGAGGTGTCTTCGGCAATCGCACAACGAAGTACATGGATATATTCTCCCATTTCCATTCTAGTACTGGTAAAGGTGGAATCATCACTTTCGGTAACTGCCGCTATGCTTTAACCTGTTGACAAGTCAAACACTTCACAGTAAAATCAGCAATATCTATTTTCATTCCATCCCACCAGTAATACTCTCGCAGATCTCTGTACATCCTAGTACAGCCAGGATGAACTGAAAATGGAGAACTATGAGCTTCACATAACAACTCTCTCTTAAACTGTGAATCACAAGGCACACACAATCTGTTACCATATCTCAAAACACAATCATTATCAATGATGAATTTAGGCAACATACCCTTCTAAACCAGCTCTACCTTTTTCTGCAACTCACTGTCTTGCTTCTGTGTTTTCTTGATTCTGTCTGATTGAGAAGATTTCACTAATACTTGAAACAAAATAGAAGAACATCCTGCACCAATAACTTCTATTCCAAATTTCATCAAATCATTAACCAAAGGATCATGTTCCAAACGCAACATTGTTAATGAAGCATTACTTTTTCGACTCAAAGCATCATCCACTTTATTTTCTTTTCCCAGATGGTAATGAATTGTACAATCATAATCCTTAATTAATTCTAGACATCTCCTGTATCTCATATTCAATTCTTCCTGAGTGAATATATACTTTAAAATTTTGTGATCAGTATATATTTCACACTTTACTCCAAACAAATTATGCCTCCAAATTTTTAGAGAGAAAACTACAGCATCTAATTTCAAATCATGTGTAGGGTAATTTACCTCATGAGTTTTCAACTGTCGTGAAGCATAAGCAATTACTTGATCATTCTGCATTAGGGGACAACCACTTCCTTTCAATGAAGCATCACTATAGATAACAAACTCCCCATTCCTGGAAGGTAGTGCCAAAACTAGAGCATTCACCAATCTTCTTTTCAGTTCCTGAAAACAGTCATCATATTATTTTGTCCAATTAAAATTAACAACCTTCCGAGTTAGCTTAGTCATTGGACTAGATAACCATGAAAAATTTCTAACAAACCTTAGGTAATAGCCTACCAAACTAAGGAATCTATGAATCTCAGTTACATTTTTGGGTCTTGGCCATTCTCCCACAACCTTTGTTTTTGTAGGACCAATAGTTATCCCATCTTTAGAAACAATGTGACCAAGGAAAGAAATTTGTTGCAACCAAAAATCACACTTGCTGAATTTCCCATACAATTTCTTTTCTTTTAAGGTTTGAAAAATAACCCTTAAAAGTCTTTCATGCTACTCTTTACTTTTAGGAAACACCAAAATATCATCAATGAAATCCACCAAAAACTTATCCAAGAACTCATGGATAATTTTATTCATTAAGTGCATGAATACAGCAGGTGCATTGGTTAGCCCAAAAGGCATTACTAAAAATTCATAATGGCCATATCTTGTACGAAACACAGTCTTTGAAACGTCGGCTTCCTTTACCTTCACCTAATGGTACCCCGATCACAGGTCAATCGTTGAAAAATACTGAGCTCCCTGG
Organism: Viscum album; assembly: GCA_963277665.1. NCBI lineage: Eukaryota > Viridiplantae > Streptophyta > Magnoliopsida > Santalales > Viscaceae > Viscum > Viscum album. The sequence goes on along the minus strand of OY728148.1, from coordinate 263,393,313 downwards.
AGCTGATCAAATAAATCATTGATATGAGGCAAAAGATATTTATTCTTAACAGTGATGTTATTCAAGGCTCTATAATCAATGAAAAGTCTCATAGAACCATATTTCTTTTTAAAAAATAAAATAGAAGCACCCCATGGTGATATGCTAGGTCGAATGAAACCTTTCTCTAATAAATCATGCAACTGCTCCTTCAACTCTAAAAGTTCAATTTGATCCATTCGATAAGGGGTTTTTGAAATTTTTTTAGCATCAAGAACTAAGTCAACAGTAAACTCAACTTCCCGATATGGTATTATTCCAGGCACCTCATCAGGAAAAACATCAGGATACTCATTTACCACTGGCACATCATTAATCTGAATAGTTTCCTTATTTTCAAAAACATGTGCAAGGTAACATTCATTTCAATCTTTTACATGTTTCTCAGCCTCTTGATAAGTTATCAATAGTAAGGGTTCATTATTGTACACAAACTGAATGTCTTTCTAAAAAGAAAATTCTTTAGCTCTACAGTCAATCTCATCATGGTAAATAGAGAGCCAATCCATACCCAGGATAACATCAAACTCTACTAGAGGTAAAAAAATAAGGTTTGCAAGTAGGTTCTTTCCAAGGATAAGGATAAGAAGATTCTTATAAAGTATTTTTGCCTAAAAATTCCCACCTGGTGTTTTTACCACAAGTTCAGGAGTCATTTCTTGAGATGGTATTCCCATTTTACTAGAATAGTTTTCAGAGATGAAAGAATGTGTAGACCCTGAATCAAACAACACACTGGAATAATCTGAAAAAAAAACAAAGTATCTGATACAACTTCTATTGATGGACCGACATCTGCTGAAGTAGTTGCAAAGGATTTCACCACCCCTTTCTGCTTGTAGTCTAACTGCTTCCCATAACTCAATCTCTTTTTCGGACACTCATTTGCATAGTGACCCATCTCATTGCACATAAAACATTTCACTAACTGTAAATCAAATTTGGTCTTACTATCACATTGATCTTTTTTAGGGGAATCACGAGCCTTATGTCCCATCTTACAACATAGGTATCACTTTCCAGAATTCATAAGACATTCCCCAGCATGCCTTTTACCACATTTATCACAAACTGGAAACTTAGTTTTCTTAACATCAGACCTTTTTGATGAATTGTTTCCTTTCTCCTGCCACCTCGGTCTCCTCTTCTGTTGGTTTTCATAGAACACTTGATCATCGGAAAACTCCATTTCCACCTTCTTAGCACATCGAACAAGGTTTTCATAACTTTTGAACTCACGAGAAGCTAAAGCCCTTCAATATTTTGGATTTAATCCTGAGTAAAAATAATTGATTTTACTATCAAGGTCTCGGATAAAATTTGGAGCATACCTTGACAATCGAGTGAACCTTTCGTCATAGGCATCCATTGAGTCTTCCTCTTTCCTCAATTCGAAGAATTCATTTTCCATCCTATATCGAACAGCCATAGGAAAATACTTCTCAAGAAAGATACCTTTGAATTCATCCCAGTCGAGAGCATCAATCTCATCACCGTCCCTGATATTTTTAACCATCGACCACCACTGATCTGCTTCACCCTCCAAATGGTAAATAGCAAGACTAACCTTTTGATTGTCTGAACACCAACCATGTCATAAAAAATCTTCTCCAGTGCTTTAATCCACCCTTAAGATAGTACAGGGTCAGATGATCCTCTGAATGATGGGGGATGTTTCCTCATGAAACGTTCCACCACTGATATGTTCTGCTGCAGTTGATCTGGCTGATCTCGTGCATGGATACTACCAACATTTATCACTTGAGTCAACTGCGCCATTACAGCAACAAACTGTTCAGTTCCAATTCCGACCATCTTAGGATGCTGATTCGGAAGGTTATTTCCTTCTCTGTTCCTTCCTAGCACTGCTTCCCTGTTTCCTCTGCAAAAAATCATTCCGAACAAACATGTCTTAGATGAAGCAACATAGTAATCTTAAAATGCTATATCATTTCAATTTGACAATAAAAAAATATATTTGGATAAACATTTAATATAATTCTAACTCCTAAAGTCATCTGAACTGACCTCTGATACCAACTATAATGCCCCAGCCTTAAACATTACTTAATCTTGAGTTATTACAAGATTACACCTTGAGGATCTTTTCAGGTTTAGAGTTTTAGAGAATTAGATCATAAAACATGCATTACATTCCACATTTAAACAAAGTGGTTACATAAAAGATAGTATTAATTTTTCCCATCAATGGAAACATATTTAAAATAAAACACGGATTCTTTCTCGACACTTCCTTGACAGTATCATCATATCATGTACCTTTCCCTTGACCTGTGAAAAACATTTCAAAAACTTGGGAGGAGCATAAAAATCTCAGTAAGGGATATAAAAATATATAAAGGAAACATGGGAACATATATACATAATAATGAAATCATATTTTTCCCATAAAACATAAGCACTTTAACATACCTCATCAAATCATGAATAAATCATAGGAATCATAAGACATAAAGGTAACTAGAGGCATTCCTAACATTCTTAGGTAGGGAGTAACCCTCTTGGTTATGTTTGGAATACCCATCACAGTATATTCCCTAAATCTAATGGAAGAAACCTTAACGTTTCACTCCTTCACGTTACCCAATGCATTGGAGAGCTATATCGGGCTCACCCGCCATTAGTTTATCATGGAACCACTCATCATCATAATAATGCCCAAGAACCTTAACATAATCGTATCACATAAAACATACATAAAGGAAACATAACATTTCCACATTTCAATCACAATATATCAATAAAAAACATTGATATAATAAAAATATTATGAAAACCATTTTCAATACCAAAATAAAAGAAAATTAAGACAGGGTATTTATTTTTCTTTTAAAAAATGGTATGTCTTGTAGAGGAAGCCGAAACTCAAATAATGGTCACGACGGCGGAGAAGTCATTGTCGCCGCATATGTGCGACAAAAACATTCCCTTTTGTCATTTAGTAAATGCTTCATATAAAAAATATTCCTTTTGAATAAAAATAATAGTCAAAGGGGTTTATGCACCGTATAAAAGAAGGTTGTGTATAAAAAAATATGCCTCAATGAATGGAGATTGAGACAAAGTCCCATACCTCGGGTCCGACTTGACTCGATCATTATTTAACGTCCTGAATAATAAACTTGAGTTAATTTCTACTTGCTTAATAACCTTTTTAAATTTCATTATTTCTTTTATATCACTTATTACCTTGTCATGAACACTATGTTATTATTTACGTTAATAACGGTCATTATAACGATCATTGGTACTTGAGTAAAAAATAAACTCTTTATAATTACAAGTTTTTCATGTATCCATTATATACAGAGTTATACTCATGATGTATATATCATATATACAATATATATCTTGTATATACATGCATATATAATATTACATAATGTTTGGAGGTAAGAAATGAAATGCACCGTTCATGGAGACGGTAAGCCGTACGTACTCATTAACATTCCTTCCATTTCTATTTAATATTTAATGGAATTAAAACATAATGATACATAATAGTATTTTAATTCCAGTATTGTATCATATATAATATCATTAAATATATTGTTTATATGTACCACATAAGGTATTAACGAATCAAATCACTTTGAGGGGGCGGTAGTCCACACTTCCTAAGATGAAGATATCGCGTATACCCATAATGGAAGCCATAAAGGTATGCCATAAATGAAAAATACTGAATCTTAAGAAAAACATAAACATATTATATATCATATATAAATATAGATACATCTTAATGGCCACCTTTAAAGGTGTTATATGAGTGTTGAACAATCATCGTTTCGTGAGGCAGAAATTCACCATCCATGGAAACATTATGTTCTTTATCCATTAGATATAGGTGTGTGTAAGTGTTACTCGATTCATTATTATGAAAACATCCTAGTATATTTAAGATACTGGAGTTTTTACAAAAGAAATGAATAAAAAGAGTTCAGGGGGTTGGAGAAGAAAAATAAAACAAAAGGACTCAAGTGAAGACATTACCTTAAAATCGGGTAACTCCCTTTGGTTTGAGCTCAAAGGCTTCCTTGGGAAGACTTCTGCCCAATGTGAGGCTTCTAAGTGTTATAGAGGGATTTGGAGAGACACAATGGGCAAGGTTTTGCCGAGCCAAAAGCTTTGGAAGTGTGGGTAAGGAGGTAGAGGTGCGGGCCTTTTATAAGAGGAGAAGAGGGGAACACTATATAATTCATTAATATACATAGATAAAAATATCTATTATTCATTACTTATTTGGTTTGTTACAACTTATGTGTTCACATTTTCATTTATATAAACCCTATAACCAATATGCTTATTTTTTAAACATTTGAGGGACTATAGAAAATATAAGGATGGATCTCTAAGGAACCTAGAGGATTTTTTAGAAGAATTTTTAGTGAAATTAACTTATCTTTTACAATAGATATAGGTGTATTTTTGTAACACAATCCAATGATAACATATAAGGAATTTCACCAAGGATTAATGGATTGTTTATTATTTACTCATTAACTGAACTACTAGATAAATTTCCTAATCATGCCACAGTTTTCACTCAATCTTATTCATAGCTTTTGTTTTAGGGATTATTTATAAAGATAACAAAAATAAATTAATTAAATATCTTGCACGATAAAATACAATTGATTAAAATTATTATCTTTAAATATCTTATCAACAAACGACAAATCATTTTTGAAAAGTTAATGTAATATTAAAATCAAATGAAGAGTGTTAAAATAAAATAATTTATGTTGGATCAGATTATACTAAATATACACTAGAGGGGGTGAATTGTGTCTTTTCATAGATCTTCATGATATTGAGTTATGATTTTTTACTTTAATACGATGAATAATGCAGTGGAAATATGAAGTGCAGAGATAAACGATGTATAGTGGTTCGGGGAATAGAAATCCCCTAGTCCACTCCACCAACACTCTACTCCACGAGCATGGTGATTTTCTCTATCTGATCTGCATTTAAACATAACTTTGAACAATTGAATACAGTTAGTTGAAACCTTTACAAATTAAGGAAAAATAAAGCCTTCTATTTCACTTCACAGAACCTACATAGCTTAGTACGAGAAGCAGATCACTCAAGAATATAATGTAGTGATTTTTGTATTCTGAAAATACTTTCCAGATGTTCTTCACAATTGCAACAGCATGGGGTTGATAGTAGATAGATCGTCACCTTCAGATATAATGATCATCGCATAAGATTTGTTTTGAGTCGATCCCATTGTAATAGATATAGAAATATAATTCACAATTTTAGTAGTAGAAGATCCATATTAGATTTTCGATGTGGAACAAGTGAATCTTCTATCGTGTTCCTTCTTCTACAATAAACAGAGCTTTGATGCTCCTTTTGAATCAGCAGATCTGTATGTTTCTAGTAGTCTCTATTTTATCTTTTTCCACCCTTTTTGAATGATAGATTTATCATCACCATCTATTTTAGAGAAAACACATATATATAAAATAACGACGAGCACATACCCTGCAAATTTAGATCCATAAAATTCACCTTTTGACTTGAAAAATTCAAACATTGGAATTCACAGAGTAGTCGTAACTTCCATGAAGACATGGCTTAAAAATATCCTTATAATTCAGTCCTTAAATCATTGAAAAAATGAATTTCAATCGATTAAGATTGTACTTTAACAACAGCTTTAAATTCGGCTTGAAATCTGTCAAATATACAGTTTGCTGACTGTTGCATAAAAATATCATTTTTTAAAATTCTTCAATGACAAACGTAAGGTTGATGACATGGCCTTAAAACGTAGGGTTGACAACGTATGGATGAGTACAAATGTAGGGTTGTTCATCCATACTTTTTTCTTGAACTTTCAAACGAATAATAAAAGATCTATACTTTTACTTGATCCATACTTTTCCAAGAACATATGGTTATTCACAAAAGTATAGTTAATGAACCGTACTTTTGAGAAACAAACGAAACATTTAATACATACATATGGTTCTCCTTTCATACTTTTCTGATATCCCAAACTTATGGATCCTTTCAAATATAGTGTTCTTCTTCCATACTTTGTCGATAACATATGGTTGATTTACCATACTTTTCACTTATCTCAAAATGTATACACGCTTTTCATCCTTACACTATGTTTCTCCATGTAGGGTATGAATAGTGTTTCCAGAACACGCTAAAGCAGATCCCAAATTAGTAGGATATGAATAGTGTTTCCAGAACACGCCAAATACGAATACTTTAGTAATAAATTCTCGTTATTTCCAGAGTAAAATAAAATAATAAATTCCTAAAAATAGTTAACAAATAAAATCATTAGAAAATAATTAAGGATATTTGTGAGCATCAAAATTATCATAAATATATAGAGTATTAATTTTAAGAATCTCCCCCTTTAAATAACAATATTATGTTTTGTTGAAAACAACACTTGCTCAACAATTTAAACCTAAGAAAAATAATCTATCAAGGTAATATTAAAAAAACTTTGCTTTCAATACATGATTAAGGATATATCCCTAAAATTAGTTGATGATTTGGTCCTTTTCCATATAAAGGATTAGGATGATTCAAACTTTTTGACATCAAGGGGAGTGTATATTGCTATCTTTGATGTAACATGGTGTAATGTGTTGGGTAAATCCAAATAAGGATTTTATGATTTGGGTGAAACTCAACATATCTTGCACTAGGAAGCCTAAATTTGGAGATATCATAAACTGAAATACCATTGATTAGTTAACCATTCCCTTTATTGGGTTATAAGAAGGGAAATACAGATCCCAGATACTAGAATGTCAACACAATTTGAAATTACTTTTTTAATTTTGAGAGTCATTGAGATTTGATGATATAGTTTAATTATTTAATAACATATAATTTTGTAAGAAATAATATACTAATAGTATGTTTTAATTATTATAGTAAAATAATGAAAAGAAATTACCTCAGAACATGGTGATCATTCCTCGGCTCCGGGTATTTCCCTACATGTAAAATTTTCTTAGAGTGGGATAAATTGTTATTCAACTGTTTACTATCCCAAATATGTATTATAAACTAGAATCCCATTTTTCTATACAATTATATCAATATTAACGTGACACTGAAAAATGATTCTAGTGTGAGATTTATAATGGAAACTTCTTATCTCTATTGCATCATGATTTCAGCTTTTTCTAGAGAGATGATAGAAGAAACATAAAAACATATATAATTTCTCCATGTTATCACATATAATATTCTTCTACAAAGATAAGTAATGGATAATGATAGAAAGTATTATCTCTACTCTATAATATTTTAAAATAGAATAGGGTAATTTAACTAGTGATCATATTATCAAAATGATGGAATACATAGATTAACTAGTAAATTTAGGTATATATTTAGATAGGAAATTATACATTAATCTCATATTATCAGCCATACATGCCATGTGTTACTTATTCGTAGATTACTAGATGAAATATATATTGAATTTTATCATTAATGGATTATCTGTACTACCGTATATGGATAACAAATTCTAGGAAAAGGTTCAACACTCCATAAATTGTACAAAATGAAATAAAAAATTGGAATTTCCATGTATAAACTAATTCCAAGGATGAGTTTTCAATTTCTATCATAGAGAGAAAAGATTCAGGGGGGAGAATGAAAAAACAGTTAGTTACTACTCATGTGGAAGGAAAGGAAATTAAAAGAACATGTTAAAAGTATAGAAGAAACCATAATTAATACTTTCCTCTTTTGGTAAAATCCTCAATACAAACAATAAAACATTTATAATTATTTGGTAAATTTTTAACACATATTTATTCAATATAGGGGAAACATGTAAGTAAATAAATATTAAATTAATTATAGTGTGTTCTATAAAGATATAAAGAAGGTTTATTCCAAGATTAATAGAGATAAGTGCATAACATCAATATTTGGTGATGGATTCTTGCAATATATTCATATTTATTTATTTTTACGACCCCATTTTTCTTGTTTTCCATTTCTACATGATGATATACTATATATTTTATAATGAATGATGAATAAATATTAAATATGTAACAAATATTTTTGATAAATCTTGAATGACACAAATATATCTTTGACAATAAAATGATGAATATTAATAGATGAATAATAATAATTTTTTGAAACATAATTATTTTTGAAGATAAAATAATATTGGTTGAAAATTTTATATCCTGTATTATTTAGTCTAAAATGAGATAAAACAATGTCTATACTGACTAACTATATTAGCAGGTTTTAGAAATAGAAAACTTTTATAAATAAAGGTACAACCATAATACTTTACTGTTAGTTCAGAATGACTATTTCATTAATTATAAATTGACCTTGAGGTTCTTTTAAGAGATTCATTTGATAATTTTTTAGAGGTTATCCTTAAAAATATTTAATCATTGATTTGATATGTTGAGTAAAGTGATAATTAAACTCATATTTCCTTATATATATAAATTTTTTAATGGTTTTAAATAGTGAGACAATGGATAGTATTATTTATTTTTTAACATATTCTATGACTTATTCCAAGGAATACTTATAAAATAGAAGTGAAGAATCTAAATATATAACAACTTAGTAACTAATTATTATCATATTAGTTATGATATAATGAAAATATATTATTTCACATCATACATATTTTGTGATAATTATATTTTAATGATTTATTTATCTACAAACATGCATAAATAAATTAATTAATGAATATATGTAAATTATCCTATAATTATTAGGGGTATTTATGACTAGTAAAGTATGATTATAATTATTAATAAAATAATAAAAAATCATTTGAGATAGTGGAAGTTTACTTAAATCCTATAAGTTTATGTTTCTAGATATATAAGAGTTGGAACCTGAACAATGAAATTCACTAGTCTCAATTGTTGGAGTTGTTTCAGATACTGATTCTTTGTTAGAATTCAATACAAAAGAGGTGGTTTATGTTCACCATAGTGATTGGGCCAAATATTTTATTCCTTCATATTAATGACTATTATAAGGAAGTATCTTGTAGAATCATTTTATGATTTAAATGTATGTATGAATTTAGTAATGAATAGAATATACCAAAATTCAATATCTCAATATTTTAGATATTTATAAGACTTAATATTGTAAGTGAATTTTCAAGGGAAATTGAACATGGGTAGTAAAATAAGATACTAAGGAATCATAATGGATTATCAAATGGTTTATAAAATTTTTAGATGTAGTTTTTGTAAAATAATTTAAACCAATAATATGTCTAAAATCATTTCACTTATACTCAACAAAGAATTTTTCTAAGATAATTATATTAGGATATTCATTTTCAATGAAAAATCCTTATAAAACCCCTTATGAAAGATATTTACACAAGTTTACTAAAACGAGACCCTATGGAACATGTCTATCAAAGATATCCAAAAAGTGTTACAAAAATCAATTAATGTCAATAAGATATGAATGTTATATAAAATCCAATAAAGAAAAAACATTCATTGTTCTCATTGAATATTCATTTTAAATGAAAAAATTCCATATATATTTATATGAAATGAATAAATTCGACTTTTTGTTTATATTTTTGTGTCAAATTTAAAAATTATGTAACATTACTCTATTAATCACTATAGTTATTGATTGTTGTATTATGTTTTAACATCCATATGACTAATGTCATATTTTTCAAAAAAAATCTTTTTTCTTGAGTTGTGATTTATGTTCAATGTTTTATTGAGAATGATTTCTTATATAATTTTTCCATGTATCTTGATTATGTTATTATACCAATATGTTCATATTATGTTTACTTATGATATTTGATTGATATCTCTTAAATTCACAACTTAACTGGTGTATGATATCTTCCATTTTTATTATTCCATTATTCTATTAATGAAGAGGATTATAAAATTATTTTTTTAAGGGTTCATGAATGGTGAAAATTTGGAGAAATGATCAATGTTTTGTAAAATTAATATTTTATGAATCTAATATATAAATTCTCCAATATTATACATTCTTGGATAAAATTTAATGGTATATGTAATAAAAAATGACTCATTATATATGTATGATATGTTTTAGTTGTTTTTGTTGGTATTAGGTGTCGGTTTAGTTAATTTTGGGTATTACATATGTGAATAATATGAGGTCGCAAGCTGAATAAGCCTTGTTAGAACCTTGAGTGAGTGTAATAGGTTTTACAATAAGTGATATAGGTTTAAAATGACATGTCATAAGTTGATATGATGGTGTAATAGGTTATGAAATCTAAATATTTTTTTCATTATTATATGATTATTATTCACTACCACAAAATAGGGCAAGGGAAGCGCTGCCCTTTATCAGTGCTAAACAGAAAGCAATGATAAAGGGGTATGCCTTTATCAGCGCTTTTTTTTTTTGTGCTGATAAAGGGAGAGCTTTATCAGCGCTAAAAAAGCGCTCATAAATGAATTCTTTATCAGGGATTTTATTTTAGCACTGACAAAACTTACCTTTATCAGCGCTTTTAATGAGAGCTGATAAAGGTTCTGTCAGTTTTTATTTAATAACCCTAACAGGCCATCCTTGCTTACACGTGGTCAAGCTCTCGTGGAATCTGAACCAGGCTCCTCATCCTCCTCCTCCTCATCCTCCTCCTCCTTGTCCTCCTCCTCCTCCTCTGTCCTCTTCCTCATCTACCTCATCCTTCTCCTTCTCCGCCGCCGCCGCCGCCTCCGCCCCCACTCCCGCTATCGTGACCGCCACTGCCTCTGCCGCCTCCACCCTCGCTACCTCGACCGCCGCCGCCTCTTCCTCCTCCTCCTCGTGCTCTCAATGTGGGATGTGAGTTCCATGGATGGCATTCCCTTGGTATATTATTTATATATTTTCTATTTGAGGACCAAATAGTGAATTATATGTGAGACACGAATGATACCATATCTTGAGCCTAATTCCAGTAAAGATTTCCAAAATAGATAGTGTGGTCTTAATTTGATTATGATTATGTCTAGGGATGTAATTAATAATTAGTGATGAGTGTCGAAATAAGAGATGTTATTGATATTTAGCATCACAAGTTGGTTGTTTGTGAATGATGTGGAATTAGATACCCTGTAGGTTCTATAGGGATATCTTGACTCTAAGATGAAGTATATGGTAATTGGTTAGTTATGATGGTACACATGTGTGAGAGGTCTACCAAGGTTATGTGTGATTTCATCTGTGGATAAACAACCCTTGTTTTCATTTTTTTTATTTTGAGTTACAATGGGAGGTATGTTCTACCCCTTCGAGTTGAATAATTATGTATGAGATACAAAGGAAATAGTTTTTAATATTATGGTTATATGGATTCCCAAAGATTATCCCAATGAAAATGATGATGTATCCATATCAATTTTCATCACATAGCATAATCTCATAGTTATATGATTAAAAAAAGATGAATATGGGTTACCTAGGGCCACCACTAAATAATCTGGGATGATTCTTCTAGACTAATGATCTCATAATATTATCTACTTAGTATCAGTTCATAGTTTATTATTAATGTATTTCTTGGGTCACTGCCTAGAAATTGGTGATGAAAAATGATGACTATTTATCTTATATTATTAAAACCAAAGGATCATCTCTGATGGTTATGGATTTTTTTATGGTCATGTATTGGAATCAAATATGATTCCTAATGACTATTAGTCAACTAATAATAAAACTCAAGGAACATATTTCAGCTAGATTACAATGGATTTCCTTGGTTCACCCCTTGAAATATGATTATTCACAATGACTATTGATGTTATATGAACACTTTATAGGGATTATTTTTATAGCTTACCAAAAATGGATTTCCTTGGGTGACCCAGTATTAATATGTTATAAAGCCTGCTGACTATTTTATCTTTTAGGATTACCTCCCATGTATCATCATGGATCTTGATGACTAAAAATTACATTGGACCAACTTCTTTGAATATACATGTATGAATGATGGCTATATATCAAATATAATTACATATTAGAGATTGGAATGTTTCCTATTATAATCATGATGCTTACTAAATTTTACAAGGTTCTAGGATTTATGCATACTACTATATGGAATCAGGATTGTATGGGTTGGCATGGATATCTTCCAAAAAAAAGAGTAATTGTAGTACCAAAATATAAATAAATAATCAATATTGTAAAAGCAGTAGATGATAGATCTATTTGATCATAAAAAGCCATGAACCCAAGTTTATCTTTGAGGAAACTGATGAGTGATGTTTGTGAATGCTTTTTGGAACAAGGAACTAACTCGCTTGATAGAAAAACACATGAAATATCTTTAAATGTAGCCTCACCTGTCGAATAATTCGAACCATTCCCTGTATTGGACGCTCTTAATGTCAGATTTAGCATCACATCTTGTTCATCAAATGGATTGGTCAACTTCCAATCTATCATGAAGGCTGCTGCACCACCTTTACATGCAACTAATGATCAGAGGCAGATTGATTAGAAAAACAATCCTAAGGGAACTGGACATGAAAGATCATGCGATGCCATAGTTTCTCAGCAACCTCAATTTACCCCACATTATATAAGGCTATTACATGATGTCCATGAAATAGAGAGAGGAGAAGAGGAGGTGAAAGTTTCGTAGAAGAACAACATCAACAATGAACATCCACCACCCTTTCACTATATACATAAAAACCATATATTTAATAACGTCTATGTGAATTTCTATCATACTTCCATCGAGGATGATGCATGTTGGTCAACTTGTTTTAGAAATTGTTTATCTTCATCTGTGCCTTGTACTTGCACCCATGAATTTGAAGGTGAGTATGTGTACACGATAGTTGACCTTCTTAGAGAAGAGTTTATGGAAGAGTATAAGAGACATAAAGGAATGAAGATCATTAGAGTGTTGGAGAAAATGTGGTTTCTACAGACAATGTGGCAATTTTCTTGTGCAACACGGCCTAAGTTACAACTTGCAGGTATTTACTTTATTTTTTTCTGGAGGGTTTCAGTGTAAATGCATTTTGGAATGATCATTTCTATTCATTGTCTTTTAGGTATGTTTGACAGCTGAGGGGAAAAGGTCGGGTCTGCAGAAATTAGAGGATATGTTAAAGGGTGAATTTACACTAAAATCCTTTGACATATCCTCCAATGTCTGCAGACCCCACCCTTTCCCCTCAGATTTCAAAAGTACCTAAAAGACAATGAATATCAATGATCACTTCAAAATTCATTTACACTGAAACCCTCAAAAAAAAAATAAAGTACAATACCTGCAGGTTGTAACATAGGCCGCCTTACACAAGCTGATTGCCACATTGTTTGTACCAACCACATTTTCTCCAACACTATAATGATATTAATTGCTTCATGTCTCTTATACTCTTCCAGAAACTCTTATCTAAGAAGGTCGACTATAGTGTATGCATACTCACCTTCAAATTCATGGGTTCAAGTACAAGGCACAAATTAAGATAAAGAATGTCCAAAAAAAGGTGACCAACATGCATCATCCTTGATAGAAGTAAGATAGAAATTCACATGGATGTTCTTAATGATATGATTTTGATGTATATAGTTAAAGGGTGGTGGATGTTCATTGTTGATGTTGTTCGTCTACGAGACTTTCATCTTCTCTTCTCCTCTCGCTATGTCTTGGACATCATAAAATAGCCTTATATCATGTGGGGTAAATTGAGGTTGCTGAGAAACTATGGAACCACATGATATTTCATGTCCAGTTCCATCAGGATTGTTTTTCTAATCAAGATTCCTCTGATCATTAGTTGCGTGTAAAGGTGGTGCTACAGACTCCATGATAGATTGGAAGATGACCAATCCATTTGATGAACAAGATGGGATGATAAATCTGACCTTAAGAGCATCCAATATAGGAAATTTTTCTAATTATTTGGCAAGTGATGATACATTTAAAGATATTTCTTGTGATTAATCAATAGATTCAGTTCCTAGTTCCAAAAAGCATTCACAAACATCACTCATCAGTTTCCTCAAGGATAAACATGGGTTCCTGGCTTTGTATGATCAAAGAGATCTATCCTCTAATACTTTTACAATATTGATTATTTATTTATATTTTGGTACTACACTTAATCTTCTCTTGGAAGATAACCATGCCATATGTGACGTGTACGTGTCATCCCAGCCTAAATCCAAGGCACGGAGTGGACGACACCACTCGATGTGTCCCTCTGTAGTTTAAAATGGACTTCATTTTAATTGAAAACAACAACTGACATATGGTAATCTAAACAAACACATTCTGATTCTATTGAAACATTAGGAAAACTATCCATGGGTCATATATGACTTGTTCAAGTCAACAGCGCCTTAATCCATGTCACAATGTTTATGGGATCACTCTAAGTGTCTCACTTTTGTTTAAAATGGACAACATTTTTAGTACATATAGAAAACCTACCAAATGGATTCTGATTGTGTTGATACATTAGAACAATGATAAATGGGTCATATATGATGTGAAAGAGTCAACCCCACCTCAATCCAATGTGTGGTGTGGCCGTCACCACTCAAAGTGTCTCTCTTTAGGTTAAAATGGACTTCATTTTAAGTGAAAACAACAACTGACATACGGAAAATTGAAGAAATGAATTCTGAATGTGATGATGCTTTAGGAAAATGATACATGGGTCATATATGACGTGAAAGAGTCAACCCTGCCTCAATACGAGGCACGATGTGGCCAGAACCACTCAAAGTGTCTCTCTTTTGTTTAAAATGAACATTATTTTAAGTGAAAACAACAACTAACATACAGAAAACCAACTAAACGAATTCAGATTCTGTTGAAACTTTAGGACAACGATCCATGGGTCATATGTGATGCGTACGTGTCAACCCAGCCTCAATCCGAGGCACGGAGTGGTCGACACCACTAGAAGTGTCTCTCTATAGTTTAAAATAGACTTCATTTTAATTAAAAACAACAACTGATATACAGTAATCCAACCAAATGCATTCGGATTCTGTTGAAACATTAGGAAAACGATCCATGGATCATATGTGATGTGTTCGAGTCAACCATGCCTCAATCTGAGTTACAGTGTGGCCAAGATCACTCTAACTGTCTCTCATTTGTTTAAAATTGACAACATTTTAATGACATACAGAAAACTGACCAAACACATTATGAATGTGTTGTTGCTTTAGGAAATGATACGTGGGTCACATGTGATGCTTACGAGTAAACCCCGCCTCAATCCGAGACACGTTGTGGCCGGTATCACTTGAAGTGTATGTATAATGTTTAAAATGGACATCATTTTTAGTAAAAACCACTTGTATGTATTCTTAATTGTGTATAACACATATAATTACTTATTCAATTTTTTATGTATTTTATTGATAATTGATAATTAAATTATATATGTATTCAATTATGAATTGAATTCCAAATTTGACATATAATTTTCATCTATGTTTTAAATTATATTCTAAATCAATTATATATGTTTACAATTACGTTATAAATTATGATTTAATTATGGATGTGTATAGCTCTAGGGTGCAATGCTAAATGTGTACGCATTATATGTTAAATATTTGGAAAAGTGAGGGAATGGATAATTACAGCACAATTGACAGGAATGGGTTCCTCTTGTTCGCATGACATGTATCATATTTACTACTATTTTCTCCTATTATCAATGGTTTCCTCTTGTTCGCATGTCTTGTATTTTATAAGGAATCATTCAGTCTTTGTAAGAATAACTTGGAATAAATTTAATATATGTCTGATTAAATCTGGTATCATATACATAAACGATATTCACCCTACTAGACACACCATGTATATAGATTTGACATGTGTTTAAAGGCATTTGTACCATGATTGGTTTTTATAAAACCCAAAAAATGCTACCTGATTAATTAAAACATAATATTAGGAAAGTTCTCGAGATCGAATACATAAAGATGATGAATATGAATAAAGTATGGATGAATGCCAATCGGTTGACAAATGAGTATGAGGATGGCGTGAAAGTGTTTATCAAGTTTTCAAAAGATCATACATGTGACCCTTATCAAATCCTTTCTTAGTGTTTATGCTGTTGTTATTCAAGAGAAAGTAGTCCATAGGAGTTGGAAAAACACATGATCTGTCACGGAATAGATCGAAGATATATATGTTGGAATAAACATGGGGAAAAAACCAATGTAGGTAGTGAATCAGAGAACATGAAATTTTATAGATCATCTGATATGATTAGAAGCATGAACATTGAAGACGATCGTATAGAGGGTGTGATTACAGATGTGAACGATGATGAAGATCGTATTAAGTAAATGACAAGGATAATTGAAGATGAACTTTGTGATTGCCCAAAATTGTTTGAGAAGTTAAAGAGTTGTGCAAAAATTCCATTGTATGTTGGTTGCACTAAATATATAGCATTGTCAGCTGTATTGAAGCTGTATAATTTGAAAGCAGGAAAAAGGTGGAGTGACGCCAGTTTTACGGAACTACTTGCTCTACTAAATGACATGCTCCCAGAAGATAATGAACTCCCAATCCGAACATATGATGCCAAACGAATGCTACGATCGATGGGTATGATCTCTGAAAGAATACATGCTTGCCCGAATGACTGTATATTGTTTTGCAAGGACCAATAATCACTTAAAGAATGCCCAATGTGTGGTGCTTCCCGATACAAGAAAGATGATTCTAGTCCTATGAAATTTGTATGGTACTTTCCAATCATTGCTAGGTTTAGATGCCTATATGGAAGTGAGGAGACTGCAGGACAATTGACATGGAATGCAGATACAAGAATTAAAGACGAGAAACTATGTCACCCTACAGACTCACCTCAGTGGAAGAGAACTGATCACGAGTATCCTGAATTTGGGATCGAGCCATGAAACCTTCATCTGGCATTATCTAAAGATGGGGTGAATCCTTTTGGTTTTCAAAGCAATAGTCACAGTACATGGCCGGTTATGTTGGTAAACTATAATTTACCCCCGTGGTTATGCATGAAACGAAAATACATCATGTTATCTATACTTATATCAGGACCAAATCAACTGGGTAATGATACTGATGTTTATTTGGCCCCATTGATCGAGGATTTGAAAATATTGTGGGATTCAGTTGTTAAGATGTATGATCCTAAAAAAATGAACAGTTCACTTTGAAAGCCATGTTGTATGGGAGGATAAATGACTTTCCTGCTTATATAAAATTTTCAGGATATTGCATTAAAGGAACTCAAGGGTGTCTCGTTTGCGAACAAGGTACACATTCAATTAGGTTGAAACATTCATTGAAAACCATCTTTCTAGGACATCGCAGATTTATACCCCAGCGATATAAGTACCAATCTTGGACAACATCATTCGACGGAAGTTCAGAGGAACGTACAACACTGTCTCCACTAACAGGTGATCAATTTTTTGAGAAAGAGAACGATTTGGACACAACTTTTGGTAAACCGTTTTCGAGAAACCATACAAAAATTGGTGGGAAAAAGAGATCAGTTTTTTTTTGAATTACCATACTCGAATTGTCTGTATGTTATACATTTTCTTGATGTTATCAATGTTGAAAAAAATATATGTTATAGTGTCATCAGCACGTTTCAAAATGCACCCGGCAAAAAAAAAGGATGGAATTAAGGCTAGATTTGACATGGTTGAGATGGGAATATGAGAAGAGTTGGCACCATTGAAGGGTGAAAAATGAAAATTTCTTCCTCCTGCTGCTTGCACTCTTTCCAGGAAGGAGGGATATCAGTTTTACAACTTCTTGAATGATGTAAAGGTTCCAGAGGGGTATTCATCAAATATCAAGAACATCGTGTCAATGGGAGATTTAAAATTAAGGGGTTCGAAATCACATGACTTCCATGTTTTGATGAAAGATCTAATTCCTATATCTTTACATTGCATTTTGCCCAAGAATGCCCTCCATACATTAACAAAGATCTGTTTCTTCTTCAAAGCTATATGCAACAAAGTTATAGACCTGACAAAATTGCCAACTATGGAAAGAGAAATTGCAGTCATATTATGTGAATTGCAAATGTTCTTCCCGACGACATTTTTCAATATGATGGTTCATTTGATGGTTCATTTGGTGAGAGAGATTAGACTATGTGGTCTTGTACATTATAGATGGATTTACCCCCTTGAATAGTATATGAATATTTTGAAAGGGTATGTCAAAAACTGAAGTCGGCTAGAGGGTTGTATTGTGGAGCAATATATTGTTGAGAAAGCTGTTGAATGTTTTACCGAATACCTATCTGGTGTGGAAATCGTTGGCCTACCGAAATCTCGTCGCACTAAGTGGCTTGAGGGTGAATGCATTTCTAAGAGAGAATTTGTCACAATTAATATTAGAGATCAGGAGAAGTCCCACCTTTATGTTTTGCATAATAGTTTCAATGTTGACCTATATGTTCAAACCCACAAACAAATTCTTAGGCATTTGAATCTATCTAGGGATGAAAAATGGATATCAGATACACATAATCGACAGTTTGTAGGATGGTTTCGAGACCATATTTTTAAGCAGTTAGATGAAAATACAGACTCAATTTCAGAATGACCTCGATGGCTGGCCGGAGGAGCAAGTGTGTACGTATTATTTTACAATGCTTATGCAGTTAATGGTTATAAATTCTATACTAAAGAACATGATGAAGACAACACCATGTAGAATAGTGGGTTTACACTTGTGGCTGAGGCGATGCATGTTTCCGGTGCTAAGAAAAAAAATAAAATTTATGCGAATATTTCATACTTTGGCATCATCAAACGAATATGGGAGTTGGATTATACAAAATTCAAGATGCATATTTTTCAATGAAAGTGGGTTGATAACAAGAGTGCTGTTAAAATAGATGAATTAGGATTCGTGAAAGTTGATTTCAGTAAGGAAGGAGAGAAAGACGAACCATATATAATGGTATCACTGGCAGCACAACTATTTTATGTTCTAGACCCTGCAAACTGAAATTGGTCAATTGTTTTGTTATCGACCAAAACAACTGAAGGGTCAGATGAAAGTTCAACGGAGGTTGACCCTTTTATAGGGACTTCAAAATCATTTCGTAGCGGTCCAAATGTAGATGGAATTTTGTATGTCAGAGGAGACCACAATGAAGGAATTTACATTATCGATAGAGGAGTCAAATCACTTCATCCTTTAAAGAAATAAAAGAGAGTACAATAATCAGGTTATTTGTTTAATGTAACATACATTGTGTTACGTTATGTTATTATCTGTCTGCTACCATTTTTATGTAATCTAAATTAAATATTTAACCACTTATATAGATAATGACTTCTGCACCTGCTGATGAGCCTAATACTGAGGCACAAAAGGTATCTCAACCAGCTGATGGTGGTCCCACTGCAGAGAAACAACATGTTTCTCAACCAAATGCTAGTGGTCCTAGTGCAGAGCAATAATTGGTTTCTCAACCTGTTGTTGTTGGTCCTAGTGTTGAGGTAAAATAGGTTTCTCAACCTATTCCTGCTGGTCCCATTGCCGATGCTAGTGCTCTGTGGGAAGATATTGATGTTACTTCTGAGGAAATGATAGGAAATGATCCCTGAAAGCGCAAAAAAAACAAGAGCGTCGTAGTTTGACAATGCTGGCCAAAATTCTTAAGGCAAAAGAAAAAGGTATCAAATTTGAGGTGGGATGTAATAAGAAAGGCCAACATGTTAACCCCAACAAATCCTTGTTTAGTAGCTACATTGGAATCATCACTCGGCAACGAGTACCGAATGATGTACAGTCGTGGCACCATGTTGTCACCAGGCGGAAGACACTAATGTGGGAAGATATTACGGAAACATTATGATATCATTTTTTTAATTTATTAAAATAAAATAAAATACCAAAACATTGAATTACTCTTCATCGTCCATTTCAGAGTGCATTTATAGTAGATGTATCACACAAGGAATATGTATTAACAGTTACAGGAAAGATTCATAGAGGTTTCCGCACAATTTTAACGAAATATCATCTTAAATATGAAAAAGGGAAAATCAAGCCACACCCACCTCCCCTTTACACACACTTGATATCCCAAGGAGTGTGGGACGCATTTAGCAATAGTCATAGGGAGCATAATTTTCAGGTACATTGTTTGGGGTAATACGTTGTTTGACGTTTTCTTATATTCATCACTCTGATTGACAATTTTTTATTTATGAAATAGCTACTGAGTGCTGAAAATAAAAAAAGAGAAACATAACCAGCATACCCTTACCGTAAAGCAAGGATGGGGTACACTGAACTTGAGAAAAAATTGGTACATCTTTTAAATCTACCCTACTACTAGTATGTCACATAAAACAACACCATAACCATGTTTCTCTGTTTATATGCAGATTGATGAATCGAAATCAAAAGCTGTATCCATCCCATTCCATGTGCTATGGAAGGAGGATCGTGTAAATAAAGAGGGGATATTGATAGATGAAAACACACAAAAATTGTGGGAAAAATGTGTAAGTATGACATAATATAAATTTTAGTTTCTTTAAATCGCTATTACATTAAAATAAATACTTATTTTTCTATATTTTCTATCTGTAATAGTCACAAGAATCCACAACAATAGCAGCAGATGCAGACATACATTCAGCAGTCTTGACGCAGCTAGAAAAGTATGGCCGCATCAGAGGTGCGGGTTTTGGGGTGACACCCTGAACATATTTTCAAACACAAAAACAAGTAAGAGATCAAAATGAAAAAATGGAAAAGCTGCAAGAAAAATTATCTATTTTTCAAGAATAATTACAATACCAGAGAGAGATGATAGAAAAATTGATGGAGGAGAGAAAAATAGAAGAAACAACTCAACAAAGACCCGTGTGTGACGATCTATCCCCACCCCCACCAGCTTTGAGGTGAGCCATTCCCCTAAAAAACCTAATTTAGATGAGGTAATAAATGTTTTAATAATTGTTTCTATGAAATATGATTTATATAGACACTGATACCTTTCCTGTACTAATATTCCATAGGGTGAAAATGACTGTGATTTATATTTATCAACTCCCACCCATCGCCTTGTAGCGAGGGCTATGATGTTCAATATGAAAAATGACATGCTACACAAAAGACAGCTTCCAAAAGATCATCTTAGTGTGTCAATTAACATAGCTAATGAGCCGAGTGGCGAGCTACCTGTGCCAAATGGCGATGAAGTCATTCATATGGTTGAACAAGATATTAGAACATTCATCACATGGTCGACAATTCTTGTAAAAATACATGTCGACAAAAATGTATTCATTTCTAATTTATTTTTCAAGATGAACCTTTAACATTTAATGAAGAAAGGTCTAAATCGATGTCTGTTATTATAGAATGAAAAACACTGCAGAGTGAAATGAAATATCAGCTCAAACCTATCTCAAGGATCAACCAACCAATTGAAACAGTCTACTGAGAGCACCTTCACCCCGCCCGTTCTATATCCACAGTTAATATCATTGCAGGCTCATGTGGATACAAATTTGAAAGAATAAAGTACTCACATAGTTGATTTCGAAAAAGATATGTATGGATAGGAGATATCAGATTTCATTTGTGCTAAAACTGTAAATGAACTCTTCTTGTATGAATGGCTAGGGGCCTCAGTTGTTAATGTATACATGAGGTAAGTTTTTATGATTTGATTTTATAGAAGCTAATATACTCTAATAATTTTTACTAAATACATTTTATATTTGTCGCAGACGTATATATGAAAAACAACTGAAGGTATTTCCCCATGAAAAAACATTTGGACTCATTAGTCCTCACACCACATCTTCAAAAAAAGAATTATATTCTATTAAAGAGGCTGTAATAATGTCATCCCTACTCAAATAGTTTGAAAACAAAATTACGGATGACAGACTCTTTTTAATACCAATTATGCAGGGGTAAATCTCTACAATTTAATCATATCATCTATATTTTCATTTCTTTCTTTACTTATTTTTTTATTTTTATGGAGCATTGGATAATGATTGCAGTCAATTTGGATACTCCAAAGATTTATTTTCTAGATTCAACGCATGGATATCCAACAAACCGACCATGCATGATGGAATTTTTTTTATTTTTAATACACTAGATCCAACATTTTAAAACTAAACATCTAGTTATATCATTTATGTTATCTGTTAATGATGATTCTGTTATGATAGGGTGGTGCATAAATATCGTCTAATGCATGGAATGAGTCCAAGGCATAAGGACGAGCATGCCTACAAGATCTACAACTGGAAAAGTATACGGGTATATATAATGACATTTCATTATCTAAAAACATATCAAAACAAATTACTTATTGTTTTAGATGTTTCTATAGTGTCCAAAACAAACAAACGGAAAGGACTATGGTTATTATGTTTGTAAATTTATTTAAGAGATCATATTTCATCAAGAAACTAGCATCCCTGATGTGGTATTTTCTAAAATAATTACGAGTTCATTTGAAATATTTATTAATCCTTTGTGTATTTATATTTTTTCAGTACTACTATGACTGTCACAAAAACTCTTATTTAGAAGATGATATACCTGTGTTTAGAAATTAATGGGCAACATACGTGATGGAAGATCGTAAAAAATAGGATGAAGGTGAATTCCTACCACTTATGTTATATATATATGACCATTGATTATCCTCGAAACTTATTTGGTGAATTGAGAATGCTCCGATGTATTGAAATCTTAATTTATTACTCAATGTTTTCTATCCCCGAATTCATATTAATGATATTTGAACAAATCAATATTGAAGTAAGGCATGATGGTGTGCAGTGCGTATGGGGTGAACGACCAAACCACTGAGGATAAAAAAATTCCATTTTCTGTATCTCGTTTGTTTGAACATTTATTTGATGACATGTGTTGCTGTATGACATGCACAATTATTTCTAGGTGGATTCATAAGATAATCAGTATCATTGATGGATTTTTTGGGAAAAAAATTTATGTCCCAGGATAATTGAAGTAACGGAAAGGCTGGTTGAGATGAACTCCAAGCTCAAACGACTAGTACATCATCAAAAGAATCAACCTTGTGATGCACCATCTCGTAGAATCTGGTCCTCGTGATGTATTGAAGTGTTTATGGAAGGTATGGGGAGTCTGAAAAGCCCCATGGCCCCCATAAATAACGTTTACAGATAGCTCCACATGTTTTTTGTGCCTCGTGCATCTTTACAAGGATCACGCCTTTCACATGGTCCATCTTAGCACGTATGTCCCATTCATCCCATTGCTACTCTTGGAAGAACCTGAGAATCTGACAATTTAGAATCCCCACAAAACCCATACTCATCCAACATAGTGTATTCATAGTGTGAAGGGAAGCTAACCATGGGTAATACCAACAACATAACTCTTTTAAATATATGGTTTCTGATCCTTGTATTCTAAATAGGGTATGTAGGAAGCCCCTATGAGTTTAAATCCCAACTAATGGTAAAACATGGTGATCCCCTAACTGGGGAACTGAATGAAAGTTATTTTTTATTAATACCAATAGAATGCCACCTTACAATTCATGGGGGATGAAAATAGTGAAGGCCAAGAGAGTCCTTCCAAACCACATTAACACACTCCACACGTAGAGAGTTAAGGGTGTCATAAACAACAAGCGTCTCCTCAGGACGGCCCCAACGAGCCGGCTCATCTGCCGCAAAGTTATACTCCCTCAGATTATGGTGAACCATCCTTCCATGATTAGTCTCCACATTACACCGGCGAAAAATATACATTAGATCCCATGATATGTCTTGATAGCCCTGAAGAGATCTGACTAGAACCATCAAGTCTGATTCCACCTCTGTCACCGGGAGCCCCTTCCTCCTACATACCATCAAACCTGAAAGAAGAGCTCTAAACTCCGCACCCATAGAGTTACCTGGGCCATAATACGCACTAAAAGCAACCAGAACCGAACCCCAGCAGTCTTGCAGCAATCCACAACCCCTCATAATTCCTCCCACACAAGAGACATCCACATTAATCTTCCACCAATGCATTGGAGGTTGCCATTTGATCCACCGTCCTCTATCCATCCTTTATGGGATGCAACACACTTGGGTCAGACCTCATTGGGCGTTTTGATCCATCTATCAGGTAAATATTACAGGTACTCCCTCCTAGAGATGTACCTACCTGATCCACCTTTATAAGTATTTTGATCCACCCAGGTCTTACATCTCTGTAAGACATTAAATCATGAACCACAATCATTGTGGGATGTTAAACTCATGGAATACCACAAGTTAAACACGGGTTTCCATTAATATATTCAATATTAATGTTCAATCGGTCCTTATTAAGGTATTGTGGATGCGCGGTTTTATGATTTCCATCATATTTTAGAATATTACACGCTTTATGTAGGTGATTCCATGCTTTTAAAATATATTATGATTTTATTATGTTATATTTTCTTGCTAAGTGTACTATATGAAATTTTTGTGTGGTTAAAAATGTGTTATCAAAGGAATTTGGGGTGTGTATAGACTTGAAATTTATTTTTGAAATGAATGCAGTTGTATTTCTTGTGGATTTTTGTGCTTAAGTCCTTTAAATGTGTTAGATGAAATGAGAGAGTAGTGTGATGGGTGTTTTCAAATGCATTTAATGTGTCTGTGAATTTTGAAGTGGGTTTTATTATGAGATTTAGATAGTCAATATATGTGTATTTACATTGAATGAAAGTACATGAGAATGTGTTGATATATATGATGGGTATAAATTAAATTGAGCACAATTTCCATACAATGTATTTTCTTTATGATGTGTAGGGGATAGGGTGAGAGGGCAGGGGTGGTTTTCTAGGGGAGGGGGAAAGGAGAAAAGTGGTAGGGGGAAGGGGTAGGAGGTGTGCTAGGTTATTTTGAAATATATAGGGGGTTGTTATGGGGTGTGCAATGGGAAGGGGGGAAGTGTAGTGGGCAGGGGTGTGCTGGGGTAGGGGGTAGGGGGTGTTCAGGGGGCAGGGAGTGTGTAGGGGTAGGGGGTGTGCTCAGGGGTGGGTAGTGTATAGGGGGTGTGTGGGGGAAGGGGGCATGGGTGCATCTTTTTTATGGAATAGGGGGACATATATTCATGGTATTAATCCATGGGTGTGCTGGGGAGGGTGGTTTTCTAGAGGAGGGGAAAGGGGGCATGGGTGCTTCTTTATTTCATTATTGTATTACTAACATAATATTTGTTTTATTATGTATGTGAAATCTTTTTCCTCTATTCGAATGCTTTGTTCAGAAACCGCCACCGTGGACAACAATTTTTTAGAGCGGATTGATGAAAAAAGGATGGAACATCATTGTTTTTTAACTATTTTTTTGATAAATGTAATTGTAACCAAATTAAACATTGTTTGAAATGCATAGAGAAGTGTGTTGTTTTGTATTCAGGATTTCAAGTAAATGTATGTATCATTTTTCTTCATCTGTGCTTTGTGTGTGGGTGTTGTGTGTGCTGTGTGCACGTTTTGTTTGGACTCTGTGTCGGTGCAGTAATGGGTGCAGGTGCTGGGAAGGTTCTGTGCAGGTTCTGGTTTTTGATAGGATCTTTCGCTTTTATCAATTCTAGTTAAGCACTGATAAATGGATAATATATCAGCGCTATTTTAAGCACTGATAAAGATAGTTTTTATCAGCACTCAAAATAGCGATGTTATATTATACATTTATCAGCTCTAAAAATAGCGCTGATAAATACTACCTTTATTACTGCTATTTTTAGCACTGATAAAGGGGACCCCCCTTTATCTTCTATGAGATTAACAGTGCTTTTTTAGCGCTGTTAAAAGCCGTTTTAGCGCTATTATAATCCATATTTGTAGTAGTGATTGTTTAATACAGACACTAAATATTTTTTATTTAAATAAATAAATGGAACCTAGAATCAAAGAATACCAGAATTATTATTATCTATTAATAACAATTTAATGTCTTATTTAATTATTTATTTTTACAGTCCAATATATCTAGATATTTTTGTAAAGCCATTAGATAACCAACCCAATACTAGAAATTGATTTGTTTTTAAATAATCCATGTTGTTAAATGATTACATCCATCTTATTTAATTGTTATCTGTTTGATTATTACTAGAATGTGTTTCTTGAAAATAAAATATTTCTAGCATTGTATGAATTTATGTTTTTTATGGAATATATTAGATCTATATACATATATCCTATAAAAATTTATATTATATAGAAATTTTATTCAATACCCCAAATCAACCAATGGCCATCTATCTGATCAAGGATAACTATAATATTCATATGAATGTTTCTTCTCTTTATGAGTTTGTGATAACTATCAATAAGGGATATCTACCCCAAATGACTTAGGAAAAACTAAATATTTATTATTTCCCGATTTTGATGGACTATATACAAATATTTTTCAAGAATATTTTTTTACTATTCACCCAGATCAGGAGGTTTTGTTTTTAATAAATCACATACATGCTGCTGTGTAAATCTTTATAGAATGGTCTCGATTGAATGTGAGGAATTAATGAAGAAACACACAGTAAATACTGATAAGGGTTATATATCTTTAAGTGATTTCTAATGCTTTGACCAAGTCCTTGTTGATTAGAATAAGGATGCATCATCACATCTCTATATTGATTATAATGAACATAACTTAATCACAATTAAGAACCCGTATCCTCTAGCTCGTATTGATTGTCACATCATCAATATTTCACAAAGATATACCATTAATATGGATATAATCAATAACGGTTGAAATGTGAGGATATATCAAAAAAACAATTCAATAGAAAATATGGACACATGGAATTCATAGTAATTCCTTTAAGACTTACGAATCACATTGTTAACTTTGTGGTTATAATTAATAAATTATTTTTGTACTATCTCAATAAATATATGTTCATTTTTATAGATGATATTATCATATACATCAGAATAAAATAAGTTCTTGAAAAATAATATAGGATTGTGTTTAAGAGCATGGAAAATATGGAACAATATTCTAAATTTAACAAGAGGGAATTATTGATACATAAATTGTAATTATTTTTTCATGTAATCCTAAGAGAGGGTGTAATTATAAATCCTTCAAAGATATAAGTGTTAATATAATGGATCATCTCAACAATTGTAAGGGAGATATACAATTTGCTATGATATTTTGGATACCATTGATGATATATGAGAAATTTATCATTACTATCTTGTACAATAACAAATTCAACTAAAAGAGATTATAGTTCCTCTATGAAGAGTAATGCAAGGATAGTTTAGGGAGGTTAATAAAATGTCTTTAAATGCACATATACACACACTACCATGAATGCGAGTATTTTTTTTGGTGTACAATGATTCATTAAATAATGGATTATGATAAATCACTAAACAAAATGACATATATGCAGCTTATGGTATTTTTTAATAAAAAATCCTTGAGAACAATTACCTTATGTAGGATATAGTTTAAGAAGTAGTGATATTTTCATTAAATATATACAAAATATTATCTCTATGGAAAACATTAATGATATATATAATGATCAAATGTAATTTAGGTATATATTCACATTGAATGAGTTGAGCATGAACCAAAGGTGGTGGCTGATGTTGATCGAGGACTATTTATACTCAATATGTTAACATCCTTTGAAGGAGAACAAGGTGGGTTATTCTATAATATGGAAGGTCTATGCTACCATATTATTGATTTTTATTGAAATAGATCATATAATCATGTTTTTTCATTGTTTTGATCTAGAAATCTTAAGGTGAGGGGATAAATCCAATCCTTCCCAATTGACTACTCAACAATCCTTCTATGTTAAGATCATGGAACAATTGATGAAAGATAAGGAAATATATAAAATGGATAGGAATATTACAAATTATAACATTGATAATGAATGAATTTTATTATTATAGAAACAAATATATGTATATGAAATTCTAGAATTGATGGAGATTTTAGAAGATGCACATAGATCATCAATCACTATCGAACAAAGAAGAAAAATGATGTTTATAGATATCAATGATCTCTTATGTTGATAATATATTAAGAGTTGTATCTCAGCATATATATCTAAATTATTTCATTTCTAGTGAGTCAATTTTAATGTTCATTATTCTAAGGGGATTATTCAACCATTACCTATGGCTATATGGAAGTGTTAACATCATCATCGGATTTTTTCATTGGTTTTTCTAATAATTCTAAAGGATATGACTCAATTTGTTTTTTTTGTTGACCACCATATAATTTTTTGGATTTTCCATTAAATTTAAGAGGATTTATCACTCTAATAAATTGAAGTTATTTAAATAAAGGTAGTTGTAATGTTATATAGAGTACCAATTTTAAATATATATAATCATGATTCTAGATCCACCTCAATGTTCTAGAGAAGTCTTCTATAAGCATTAGATACAGATTTATGATTGAATATTTCTTATAATCTTCCAAAAAATTGGTCAATTTCAAAGAAATGAAAAAAATAAAGAATATAAAATTTGATCTTACAAATTGAATTTTCTACTTGGTCGCTAAATATATCTTACACTCTTTGAGTTTCCATATAAAAAATATTTCCACTCAAGATCCAAAATAGATCTATATGATGATTGATGGGGTAATCATTGCATAACTCCATCATATTGTGATTATGT
Organism: Viscum album; assembly: GCA_963277665.1. Classification (NCBI taxonomy): domain Eukaryota; kingdom Viridiplantae; phylum Streptophyta; class Magnoliopsida; order Santalales; family Viscaceae; genus Viscum; species Viscum album. Next base: position 263,364,523 of record OY728148.1, on the reverse strand, counting down.
TCAAGAGTGAAAGTAGTTAGCATCTTATAATTCTCAAGAAAATGATAAATTAGTTTTAAAATATTAATAGATGGAATAAGAGTTACACTGATAATAATTGATGATTTGGGGAGTTTGAAGTTGGATAGAAGGTATTCCCTTGAATGTCACTATATATAAGTGTTATGATATTTGATAACAATGGAAAGATGATCCCTATATACATAATCTTGTAATAGAACCATGACCACATTGGGAGAATGGCTCATCACATAACATTTATACTAAACCTCTCTCAAGTAAATTATGTGTTCCTTGAATGACTTTTGAGGAAGCACATAATTTATCCATCAGACGTACTAAATTCAATGTTTAAATAACTACAATATGAACTCTATTTTGAGTAATAATCATTAGACGTCATATATCATAGAAATAATATAATTTTCTATAATAACAATCACCTAGTTAATGCTCCCAAGATGATCCATATGATTGAGGAAGCAATGTCAAAACCAGAAGGTAAAATGTGGATAAAGTAACCAAATTTGTTTTAATATGAGTATCAAAATTTCAATGGGAAAAATTATTTTTATATGGGTATAATGTTACAAACCATGATTTTAGTATCTGTTAATCATTAAAAAATATTATGTGATCTACTAATTTTCTAATAGTTAAAAATGTACTAAAAATAGTAATTTCTTATTTAATTATTATAGAGTATTATAACTCAAAATAAATACATTTAGAGATAAATAAATTAAAATTAATAAGTAAATTTATTAATGGAATAAAATAGTAGGCACATAAAATACTACATGGTTTCTAGTCACATCATCATGATTTCCGAAGAACACCATACCATCGATGATAACTATAAAAATAATAATATGAATAAGTGATGATAAAAGTAAAGAATTTGATGAATGATTTTACTGATGTATATAAGGCTATATATGGAAATATAATTTAATGTTTATATATATTGTCCAATAATTAAATATTCATTTTATATATTTTCATTTGATATGTGATCATCATATATATAGTTGTTCGATATAACTGTATCAAATAGTTAAATAGAAATTTTTTTATTGTAATAGATAGTAAATATTTAAAAATTATATAATGTATATGTACAAATTGTTATAGAATGAAATAAAAAGGATATATTTAATAAAAAAATTATTATAAAACTTCAATATCTATTCATTAGAAGTTATTATTATGATTATGATTATTATTATTTTAATATAATGTTATAATTTTTTTATAAATTTTATAGGAAAATTATAATACTGAAAAAATGAAAAAATGGAATGTTTAATGAGAAAATAATAATTTTAGTGAGACGTGATTAAAATAATATATTGTTAAAGTGATATTACTCAAATAATTGTTTTTCTTTGAATTATATATTTTATTTAATAAGTTAAATTGATCAATTTTAAATAATGAATACAATAATATATAAGGTTTATATGTATAAATAAACATATTAATAGTCATTTAATTAGTCATCAATATAAAAAAAATTAAAAACACTTAATATAAAAAAGTATTCATTTATATGAAAATAGTTTTTTCTATATTTTTTGTGCTTTCATTTAAAAGTTAGATATTTAATATATAAAAATTAAAATAGATAAGTTGGATTTAAAACCTGTAATATTCACATTTAAATTTGGTAATATGGTTCATGTTATATTATTATTATACCAAATCAATATAGTCACTAATTAACAAGGTATAAATAAGAAAATTAACATGAATCTAATTTTGGGTATTTAACTTGAAATTTAAACAATATATATATTAACCCATTACTTTAACAAACCATAAATTTGAGCTTAATATCAATAATTTCACATTAATCGGATTCCCAAGATCTTATAAACATATATTTTTAGAGAATTCAGAATAACATTACATTCAATGTAGACACTACCATATAGACATATATTGAATGTCTACATTGAATGTAATGTCTACATTCATATATACTCTAACTCATAATATATATACTCTAACTCATGGTAGTTTCTACAATGAATGTAATGTCTACATTCAATATATGTCTATATGGTAGTGTCTACATTCATATATACTCTAACTCATAATGGATTCATATATACTCTACCACATATTGATTCATATATACTCTAACTCATGATAATTAAATCAACATTAGTTTTTTAACATTATTAAGAAACTTTTTTTGGTTAATTCCACTTTCCTTATTAATTTTATTTCATTTATTACCTGTTTTCTATTTACTCAGATGACTAAGTTCATGTTGGTCATTTTTCGGAAATTTTGTTTATAACCTAAAAAAACCATTTGTGTAGAGAGAATGATCAAAGGGGTTATGATTATTAACTATATAATCTTAAAAATTTATAATTCTTAAATTTATGCCATAAATTCTCTTTTAAAACTAACCATTTAATGTAGTCATCGAAAATGAATCATGTCATTTAATGTAGATGGTAGTTTGTATGTAAGAATGAATAGAATAAATTTTTTTAAACTCAGTAGAAATATATAAATGAGAAAAATATTATAATTTAGTAAAATAATTATTATATTGTAAATTAATTTTTTTTCGAAATTTCATTCCTTATAACCAGCTTTGTGTGGAGGAAATTAAAAACAAATCACATCACTTTATAGAGGTGGTAGTCCACACATTCGCACATGAGACATCATTATATTCCAAATTATGGTAGTGTAGGAAGGATAATATTATATTATCTTTAAAGTTACACAATTATGTTTTAAATATCATAAATATTGATTTTATCTATCATTTTAACCAGGAATATGATATAGTGATGTGTAATGAAGCGTATCACTGTATGAAAATGGTATTCTACACATAAATATGAGAGATGTTATCTTTTATTATTTCTATAATAATTTAGAATAGTGGAGTCTTGGGGGATCATGTGAAATTGGCCTTCATGATCTTGCAGTCTCACAGTCTTTATTTCTCCGTTATGTGTATTCTGTAACCAAAAAAACAATAATCGCATTTCATCCTTCTCTAAAAATATCGGGTTTTCACACTTCTTGCACGTAGGTTCACTTGATAAGAAAATTTTGATTTTTTGGAATTCTAAGAATTCTCTAGATATTGTGGAATCTGCATCCTATTTTATAATAATCAAGATCATTCAAAGGGGGTAACGAGCTTTATATCTACATCATTTACTCTAGTTGTGATGTTGTCGTTAGGGCCCTTAATTGGTAGCAACTTCAATTGTTTTGGCCAAGGTACCTTCTCTAGTTTGTGGAGGTAACTTCAATACAATAATAGAAGAATCATAGAAAATAGGGGATGTCTTATCCTCTTCTCACGCCACTAATGGCTTCATAAAATTTCTAGTGGCCATTGGAATAATAGAAATGGGGTTCTTTAGGATTACAATTCATGTGGTGTAAAAATTGTAGTGGTATTAGAAGGATCTGGAGTAGAGTTGATTGTTGCCTCACCGACATCCAAGTTCATAATTCATTCTCTAATGATTCAGTTACTCACCTTTGTTAGCTTGTTTCTAAAATTTCACCCCTTCTCTTCATCATAAAATATAGTGACATGGGTTCCAAATGATTCTATTATTCTATTTGATAGAACTAGAAGGAGGAGTTATTATAGATGATCATGAATTCATGGGACCGTTCTGGGAGGGATTCTACTTGGAGCGGGCTTAAGAATCACCTACAACACCTAAATAAATTCATACTAGACCGGTTAACTATAACCAAGGATGGTGATAATAGTTTGGAAAGCTAGAAGATGGATATCCAGAAAATGGAGAAAAATATCATTGATGTTTAGGATGATAATCAGTATAATCAAATGAAGGAGAGAAAAAACAATCTCACAGTTATATTAGTGGCCATTTAAATATCTTTTAGGAATCATTTTGAAGATTTTCAAAAATAGGATCAATCTAAAGATCGATTATTGTTTGTACACTTTGGATGTGGAAATGAATTCAATGTTCGACTTGGAACATTTTTAATTCCATTTAGATGGTCCGAATCTCTTATATTTTGGTAATAAAAGAATCCAGGTTTAGGAGGAGATTTTTATGAACATTATTCCTCATTTGGTGATTGGAAGAGACAATGGTATTCTGATAGACATGCATGATGAGGACGAGATAAAAAATACAGTATTTAATATGAATAATGATAGTACCCTCGACATTGATGGATTTTGTAGATCTTTTTTCTTTGAAGAATGGTACATTAGTGAAATTTATCTTAGGTAGGCCATTTAATATATCAATATAGGTGGTCCTATAACCCATGCTACCTACACCTCTACGATTATTCTCATTAGAAAAGAGAAAGAAACCAAAACCATCAACCAATTTTGAGCCATTTTTTTGTAACTTTTATTATTAAATTATTACCACTATTTCAATGAGAGGATTAGTAGTGTCATTCTGAGAATCATCTGAGAGGAGAAACACTACATTGTTAACTGGATTACTAGAATAATCTATAACTTGATGAATAGGATTCTTTCATTCATAGTGAGAATAAATCTCATTAATAGTGTTGTAACCTCTATATAGATGCACATGTAATCCATTATCAAGTCCCCAAAACGATTAATTATAAGAATGGATAATTTATTAACAGCCTTTCATTGGGATTCCAAAAAAAATGGTCACTCACAATGGGACTCATGGAAGAGGATGGATAAAGTAGTGGAGGAAGGGAGTATTGGATTATTTTTTATTAAATAATATATGAATTCCATGTAAAAGAATATTGCATGGGAAATCATTTAAGGGACTTTTATTTGGGTGAAATTTATAATCAACAGGTTACGAGGCACTTGGAATGTTTGGTGCTACCAACCTCAAAGAATGTCGTGCTTGTGCTGGTGCATGCATAAGATTCTGGAGGAAATTGAGGGTAATCATCATTGGATAGTCAAAAATGGTGACCTCACCCTTTAGAAGACAAATTGGTTATGTACCAAGCACTATTTTCCAGACTATCTTGTTTGATGAAAATCTTTTAAAGAAGCATCCACTTATCTAGTGTTTATTGGTGTAATTTTGGCCCATGAAAAAAAAGTCTATGATAGTATCATTCTTCCTGATTAACTAAACAATTGTTCTTTCATGGGATCCAGTTTGGGGGAGGTTCTATAGAGGCGTTTTCTAGAATTGAATTCATTCTCCATGAATTTTGTGTTTTCGGTATTCGAATATGTGGTTCAGGGAAATTCCATGTAAAACCAATTTTCTCATTTAGATATTCACGAACCTCCCACTTTTAATGGATTAAGAAATTCAACGAAGAGGAGTTCCCTTGGTTTCCCACTCCCACTACTGCTCACGATCCCACTAAAAGATTATTGGGAATCATTTCCTCCTTTCTGACTAGGAGAAGGGGGTCTGGTTTTTCGTACAGTAGGGTCTGATGATCAATATTATGGGTGGGTAAATGAAACATCTTCTAGAATCTTTGTTTTTGGGTTACTTTCAGTTTGGGATGGAAGTGAGGATCCATGGAATGATTTTGTCGCTTGCCTACTAGTCTCTATGGGATGTGATAAACAAGCCTCGCTATGGTGTGGCTCGATCTGTGCTGTTCTTCAAGCTACGATTCAAATCTATTGTAGTAGATCTCGATGGTCTGATTTAAAAAATTGGGTTTCTGTTGTAGTTCATCCTCGCTATGGTGTGGCCCAATTTGGGCTAATGAGTCCAATGGAAACAGCCTCTTATAGGTCTTAAGTTTAATGTTGACATTTTATGTGTCAATGGATTCATGAGGGGAGGGCACTCGGTAAGGGAAAGTACATGCTCTATCTTTCTCGGCATTCACTAATTCTTCTGAATAGGTAATTCCATTGGTGTAGAAACCAAGGATATGGACATGGGAATATCTTTGTACAGGCAGAAAAATCTACTAATTTGGGATGTTTTATCAAATTTGGATGTTTTTGTTTGTTTTCTTTAACCAAATGATGTTATTCCTCTAGACCTAGTTTATCAAATCATGTACTGAAAAATATATATGAACAAAAATATAACTATCTGTCATACTTGGAGAGAAGGTAACTTCATAGATGACTCTCTTTCCATCAAAGGAATTATAAGAGAGGCCATGAACCTTTAATCTAACTTGGGATCTCTACTAATGATTGAATAAGTTTTGTTTACAATGATGGATTAGGACATCACTTCTTATTCCCCTGGACTTTTCTTGGCCTTGATTCTTATTTTCGTGTACTTTTTCCATGTATTTTTCCTCGAATAGAAATTTTATTTTCAATTCATAATAAAATTTTAGTATATGAAATGTATATATGTCATTATTTCATCAAGGTTAAATAATATTTGAAGGGGGTAGAATAATTAATATACATGAATCACTTATTTATGAATTTTTCCTCTTCTTTAGAAAACCACATTTGGGTTACACATCAAGCATTCATAGGTTAGTATTTTGTGAAATAAAATCATATAGGATGTGAATAATAGAGTTTGGAAATAATTTTTTTAAATATTGGTGATTTTTGTGTTATTAGTGCATGTATGTATGTGAGGAGAAGAGGTCCCCATTTATAAGTGAGGATGTGAAGCCGTTGTAATTATTAAATGTTGTTAAATATTATAATGTTTTAATAATGGTAATTTATTTATAAAATAATGAAATTTTGAATATTTACTGATAAGGATTAAAATAAAATCATCTAATAAGAAATAATATAAGGTTTTGTGTCCTTATTGGTTATTTTTTTCCTTAATTTACAAATTTTAATTTTTACCATGGAAACAAGTTTTTACCCTTTAAACGGTTCATTATGAAAAAAATATTATTTTAAAATAAATACCATACTACAAACTTCTAATTAATAATATTAAATCCATCTTCCAATATTATATTCCATGAACTGTTAAAAACCAGTTTTTATATAAAAATACAAACTATAGTGAAAATAGTTTTTTGAAAAACACACTTTTTAAACATAAAAACGAGGATATAAAAACATCAAGAATAATATTTTTTTTAATTAATTAGATTATTAATTAAAATATGGTACTAATTTATCTTTAAAAAAATTCAATATTTATTGGACCATTTTAAATACTTGAAAAGATATGAATATCGTAATAAAAACTAAATTTTCAGTGTTCACCAAAAAATAAATATTTTCAAAAAAAATACCAAATATTCAAACAATGATAAATTCATTATGATGACTATAGAATAAAATTTCTTTTTTATAATTAAATATATTATTTTCTTAAATATAAAATTTAATTAAAACCCTATAATACATGAAAAAAATTAGTTAAACAAAAGTATATTTTAACAAGATTACATATAAAAATTTGATTAATATGAATCCATAAAATAAATATTTATATATCATAAGATAAATTTTTTTGTTGGATTACTTGAAGTTTCATGTTACCCCTACTAAAATGTGTAGTAAAATTTTAATTCATTTTTAAGATTGTGAGGGTATTTTTTTTCCTCCTAGTTTATTTAATCCTATTTTGTTTCTTCAATCATATACTACATGTATAAAACCATAACCTGGTGAATTTATTTATTTCATGATAACATATCACTTTAATAAAAATTAAAAAATGTAGTTTGTGCATTAGAATTATTTTATTCCAACTATACCACCTTTTGTATCAAAGCATAGGATACACTTGGCATATATTTACTTATATATGAATCATTATGCACCACATTCATTTGAGATCAACTAATATGTATCACTTATATATAAGAAAAATATATAATATTTTCTAGAATTATGCATGGACCAATAATTTATGGACCTAAATTTTCCACTTTTCCGAAATTCATAACACATTTCCATGTATTTAAATTAAGAAAAACATGATATGTGACCTGAAATAAAAGAACATTACATATTATATATACATTACTCTTCTATATACATTATGATTCCATCATTTTGGGGTTTAATAATCATTACCTTCTCAAATATATATTATAATTAATTTTTTATAGTTAATTCATGTCCCTAACTTCTACCTAACATGATATAGTTTGACACCCATTTCCATATAATCTCTAAAAAGGTTCTATCTATATACTGAAATGAAAAATAAACAAGGAAAACACACAATTGAAATATTATTACCCTAAAATCCTAAATAATCCAACAACCAAGGCTAGATAATATAACCTAATGTCTGAATTTTTCATTTTTATTATCCATGGAATCAAGGATGAGAAGTTGTAAAAAATGTAAATTCAGCACCGAATGACATTAGAATTCCTTTACAAAAAATGTGAGTAAAATATAGAATCAAAATGAAATATTTAATCTTAAAATATCATTTATATATAGTTTATCATGTTACCCCAAGACAATGTATCAAGAATAGGATTGAATTGAATATATGTAGCTAACTGATCAAATATTACCAAAATGATATTGTTAAATCAAGATTTATTTTTCGTAATATCACCACAAAATCCATGGGTATATTCCACCATTTCTATATAAAGAAATAAAATTTATAAATCATTTCAATAATTAGTTATGTTTCATTTTTAAACTGTTGATAAGTGAGATGTTTCATAGTAAAATCTATAATATATTTATTTATTACAACATACCAATAATAATAATTAAACTCATTTTACAAATTAGTTCTTCTCAGATGAATTGAAAATAAATAGATAAAAGTTGAATTAAATAATTCCATTTTCAAGTAAGAATCACACTCCATAAAAAACCTATTTTTAAACCTCATAACACATTATTTTTCAATTTAAATTCAGTAAACTTACTATTTTTAACCAACTTGACTTTTTTATAAACATATTATTCATTATTATAATTGTTAATAATTTTTTCAAATAAGATTTCACAAAAACCTATACCAAAACTTGTGGGTGTTTCTATATGAAAAATTTGAAGAAAAATAATTAACAAATAACTAACTGTGGCATAATGTTAAAAAACATAATTAATGATACATTATCTCACAAATAAAGGAATAAAAACCTTATTTGATTTACGTATATAATATATAATCATGTAATCATAATCCTTTATGAGTTTAAACTATCATACGTGACTCATATTTATATCTTACGATTGTATATTTTTATTTAATTTGTATAGTTAGTAAATATTTTATGTTTTTCCCCATTTAAAAGTTACCACATAATTCTTAAAGAAAACCCCAACATTGTGAGATCAAGATTCTGTGTGTGATAATTATTCTCACGATGATTTATTTGGTGTGAGGTTTATATGATTGCATGATCCTATTAAACCATAACACAACCGTTTCCATTTAAAAAAGTATCATTGTAAATAAAAAATTCACCATTTCTTATTGGAATGTTAACACTACATTATTATCCAATTTTCAGCAATTACTGACAACATTAACATTATTACTTTTTCTTGATGAATTTAAATCCATTTTAGTTAACCTTTTTAGTGGGCTATATAAAATAAAAATAGTTTCTACAAAACTTCATAATTAACCATTTAATCTAGTTAAAAGTTTCATATGAATTAAATTTTTAGGCCCTGTATACTATTTTTCAACATTATTTTTAAACAGATTAATAGTTATTCAATACTTATAAATAATGTTATAGGGGAATAAATTCTTCTGTAACAATTATTCACATTTACAGAATTTTCCATTAAATATTTTTTCAATTAATGTCCAGAGAATACTCCTTAAATGTATCTCCTTTTCTTTGTTAAATTTTAAGTAAAATAGAATTCCATCAATGAAATCTATAAAAAATTTATGAAAATACTCATGTAAAAAATCTATTTATATGATCATTAAATATAATAGGTATATTTTTAGACCTTGAAAGCATAAAAAACTAATATTCCCAAACATAGTATGGAATGCCAACCACAAAATGTCTTCCTTTTTCTTTAACTGATGATACCTAAACCAAATATCCTTCTTCAACAAATATATTTACCATGGTGGTGATTATAAAAGTCATCAATAATAGAAAAAAGATACTTATTGTTACTAATTTTTTCATTTATTGACATATAGGGTGGATTAAAATAATGCATGAAACTTTTGTAACATAATTTAGAAATTAATATAGTTTATCTAGATCCATTCAAAATGGGTGTTTTGAAATTAGGTTAGCATCTGACAGAAATTCAATTGTAAATTCAACATTCCAGTAAAAAATAACACCATGAAAATAACTAGGAAATATATTCAGATATTCATTTATGACTAGGATATCAATAATTTGAACATTTATTTCCCTTTCAACAATATTTTAATGATGAATTTCGCATCTATATTTTATTAATTTTTCATATTATTTAGATGTTGTATATAGAATCAATTCATTCTTATATATAAAGTGAAACACGTTATGAAAAATAAATTATTTATCAATATAATCATCCTTAGCATGATAAAGTTATGGCCAGTCCATACCAAGAATAATTTCAAACAAGACCTTGGAAAAGATAACATGTATTTTAGTAAATAACATTTCACATATGATTACTAGAAAATTTACATAATTATTATTTCATTTACACTACCCAAGGTGTTTTTAATAAAATTTATAACTTCATTACAATGAATGGTTTTTCAATTTTACAATAAATTTTTTCAAATATAAAATAATTCATATATATTGTATCAATAAATACAATATTATAATCTGAATAAATATTTTATATACCTATCAACACATCATTTTGAATATTTTGTAATAGTAATAAAAGACGTTGACATACATTTCTATTTCTTATCATGATGATTCCCATGTTTTTTAGGTATATTTGGTCATGTGATTGAATAATGTGAAATCTCATTGTAATTAAAACACCTCATAGTTAGATGATTATCTACAATCCCATTAATTTTTAATCAGAAATATTTTCATTTTAGTCATGAGGAAAATGATCAAGATTATCATAATAGAAACACTCTTAAGATTCTATCACAAATTATTTAAAATTACATTAACCACCATTGTAACTTTTCTAGAGATAACCTATAGGGTTCTTGATTGTCTATATCTCCATTTATTATTACCTAGATCGCTTCTCCTCATTTTTTAATGAAGTACATGATTTTTATTAAACTCCTTCTCAACTTTATCATCATAATAGGACAAACACATACATATGAAACTTTCTAGTGTCCAGTGGTCTTAATTTATTTTCTTATACCTCTATAAAATCTATCAATTTTTATGCATGTTCAAGAATTATATTTATTACACACATGGATAGTATGATAAATTTTTCATCGTAATCTTCTACAAACACTTTTTCATTTTTCTTGATTTATTAAAATTTCATTTCCGTTGTAATTCAATGAACATCATGAAAATACTTCTCAAGAAAAATATCGTTAAAAATTTTCCATTCCATAGAATCAATCACATCCTTTTATTTAAAAATATTAGCCAGACCTCACCATCGATCAACATGACCTTAAAAATGATAAATATTACGAATTATCTTTTTATGTTCTATTTTTCTAAAAACATTAAATATGTTCTCTAATGATTTTATCCACCACTCATCTTTCACTAAGTATAAATATCCAAAAAGAATTTGTTGACGATGTTTCATAAAATGATCCATTATAAACATGTTCGTATGTGGATAATTATGTTGTTTAATTTCATTGTTTTCACAATTAATAGACTTCGTCAAATGAGTTAACACATCGACAAGCAGTTCTATTCAAATCATTATAGGTTTCTTCCTTGAAATATTGTTATCCTCTAGATTTTTTATCTGATCTTCCCTATGACTTCTGTAGAAAACCATTATGAAAAGAAATGTATTAGACAAAACAATTTTGAAATATGAAAAATAATAATCAATATAATATAATGATAAATTATAGTTTTTATAAAAGTATATTTTAACATTTTATTACCCTTTAATGGTATCTAAACCAGTCATTGATACCAAATATAATGACCCATTATATTAAAAATCACTCAATATGATTTATCAGAAAGTATTTATAATTTTTATATTCCATATTTTTTTTATATACATTAATAGATTAATAGGAAAAAGTAAATAAAAATGTTTAAAATTCCAAAATATATAAATTTTTCTAGAAAAAAAGGGATTTAGTTTTATAGACTTAAATCATTAAATGATAATTAGCTTCATTTTATAAAAGTCACTAGAGTTAAAATATTGATATTTCTAAACTTTTTAACCATCCTTACATTCATTTAAAAGAATTGAAAAACATAATATTAGTAAAATATTGATTAATAAGGGATATTAAATCAATAGAATCTGGTTCATCCAATGAAAAACATGAAGTCTCATATATTTTTTTATCTATTTCAAAAAAATTGGTTAGAACATAAATAAAAAAATTCCAAATGTGAAAATAAATCATTTCTCAAATAGAACCCTTTAAATTGATTATAAATCATTTGATAATTTATTTATTCTTTTTGAGGAATGTGTGTACTCCTTAAAACATTTCTTTAAGAAAAAAATTTATTCTTTAAATACCTAAAATCGTTCCTTACATCATGATATAAAATAATTTTCAAAAAACTATTTTCTTCAAGAGTAAAAATGTTAGCTTCGAGTGTTATATTCATAACTTGTGTAAAAATATATTTAAATCAATTTATAATAATTGAATCTTAGTTAATTCCAATGGAGTAATATTACTAGTTATGTCCCTTATACTTTCATTTAGAGATTACATCACTAAATAATGCATTAAGAAGTTATATCAAGCACAACCATTAACATGAGCTATATATGTCTCACCCATAAAAATCTATAATTTTAATGTATCATATCATGAATAATATTTTTCCTATAGTTTTCATCAGAAAACCCATCAAACAATCATTTGATCAGATAATAAAAACACTTACCATTTTTACACAATCATAAGTAGAAATATATATTCTATTTGAAAACTCATCAAAGTGAAAATTTATTTTAATAGATCTTGTAGTATGTACTTTTGAAAAACATGAAAAATCCTATAGTAATCTTTTTAATTAATAATATATTTGACAATAGGAAATGAAAGTCCATTCATGTACTTTAAAAAAAATTCTTTTTGTAATTTTTTAAAAAGTCATAAAAGACCCTAAAAACATTAAATGATTCCTCTTTAAAACACTAACAATAATGTAGAAAAATGTAAGGAAATGATCCTTATAAACAATTAATCATAAATAAGAACATTCTTTAATCATTTAAAATAAACTCATTATGGACGTCAAATAGTTGGAGATTAAACATTAAAACAATATTTATCTAAGGAATACCCCTTCCATAAGTCCAATCAAGATTTTAATGTTCTCCAAGTCCTATATAATAGACAATTTATTTTTATTTAATTAATCTAGAACATTATTAATGTTAATTGTATTATCGTTATTCCTTTAATTTCATTTATTATGACATTTAATATAGTTACAAAAATTGGTTATGTTCAAACATGACCTTTTTTCATTGAAATTATCATAAAAATATTGTATCTATTTTGGGAAAGGGGTTTATTCTTAAATTAGCTACATAATATTATTAATTATATATTTATCATATTTTTAATTTAAAAACATTCTAAAACTAAACATTATGTAATGTTATGATAAATGGATCATATTGTTTCATCTAGATAGTAGTTAGAATATAACCATGAATAACGTATTAATTATTATATTGGGTGAATAAAATAAAAGTATATAATATTTTTATTTTAAAAATAATAAATATATTATAAATTTAATATTTATTCTTTTTTTTCATCCTTATGACTGGGATTGTATGGTGTAAATAAAAAATGAATCAAATTCCTTTGTGGATGTGGCATTCAATACATATGCATGAATGCAATTATCATTTTATAAATGATGGTTGGGTAAGATGATATGTAATATATTATATTTAATAAATAATAATTATATCATAAATTTCAAACTTATTAATTTTATCAATCACATTAATGATCTGTATGATTAGCTGATGACAATAAAAATACATCACTTTATGCATGTGACAATACAATCATACACACGACCAAAATAATCATTTTTCAAAGGATGTAAATCTAGATGAAAATGGAATTAAAATAAGTAAAATAAAATTTATGTTTATATAATATATTTATATTATTATTTATATATTTTAAAATAATATTTTATGGAGGTAGGAGAAGAAATAAACATAAAACCTTTAGTTAAAAATTATGCCCCTTCCTTAGAAAACCTTCAATGAATTAAACATTATGTATTATTTGGTTGATATATTTATGATTTCATGACCTATATCATGTATGGAGGTTATTATTAATTGTATTTTTATGGTATTTCTTATCTATAGATTAGATAGTGTGTAAAGAAGTGAGGATAGGAGGTTCCATTTTATAAGTGTTTGGAATGACACACCTGTAATTATTTGATGTTTTCAAATAATATAAAATATTGATCAAAGAAATGTGGATAAAAAAATTTAAAGTTTATAATCTAAGGAGATAATGGTAACAATAAAATCATCCACTAAGAATTAAGATATTATTTTGTGGCTATATCACTTGAAGATTTCCTTAATTCACTTTTTTTATCAATTACTATGATAACTAATTTTTACATTGGTAACTATTCATAATTGTGAAAAATTAAATTGATCATATTACCAAATATAAACCACATAAATAAAATTATTCAATATATTTTGTGAAATTCAATTTCCATAATTTGTAAAAATAAATATGAAAATAAATATGTAATATGTTAAACAAATAATTTTAGAAAAATGAAAATTTTAAAAGGAAAAGTGATTTTATAAAAAAGTAAAATATAAAGATAATTTATATATAATTAATTAGACTATTTTATTAATATATGTAATCAATTACTTTAAAATGAATCAAATAAATATTTTAATTTTTAAATACTTGTAAAAAATGATATTTTTTTATAAAAACCAATGTTTTTCATTATTCAACATGAAATCAATATTTTCAAAAAGACAAAAAAATAACCCTTAGCTAAACTATTATAATGATTTAGAAAATATATATATTTAAATAAAATTAAATTCCAATAATATATAAATTTATAACCGAAATTAAACCACATAATACATGAAAAATAATTTAGTTTAATGAAACTATTTCTTTTTGGAAAAAATAATTTACAAAACTATGTTGTATATTAATAAATAAATTAGTAACATATAAAACATAATATTGATTTATTTCATTTGTTACCTATTTTTCACATTATATATTAAATTTTTAATGTTTTTGATTCAATTATATGTTTTTGAAACATTTCCTTACCAAACTCTCATTTGGTTCCATATTTACCCTTCACCCATCTGAGGTTTGTAAAGAAATAGAACTAATTATTTAACATTAAGTCATGTTATCCACTATGCTTTTGAATAAACTCATATAATTAAGTCTTATCATGAAAACATTTTTTCATTTCCTAAATTATCTCATGTTTTTTGTTTTCTTTTGTTCCCAAGATGGAGTAAAAAAACTTTCATTTTAAAGGAACCCAATACGATAAGATAAAATTCCCTTGATATATCAAGATTTTAAATTTATTTTACATTTTTTAAGACATTATAAATAATTTTAAATATCATTTCCCACTCTAATGATATTATATTATAATAATTTTGTTCTTATTAAAATCATATAAGTATTATTTAACTCTAAAATTTTACTCATTTAGTTTTATATTGTGTTTCTTTTTATGTCAATTCAACAAATTAAATGAATGATTCCATATAAAAACCATAATTTTTACCAAGAATGAGTGTAAATATTTTAATTCAGTAACATATGATATTAAATATTACTTTACTTCATTATTAGGATTATATAAGTCTAACACAAAATTGCAGGTCATTACTAATTAAATGGGTTTTATGAATAAAATTATCTAAAATATGACTATCTTAGTTTCAATTACATAGAAATATAACCTTGAAATTCTAAAAACTATAAATTCTGTTGAATAAATAATACCAAAATAATTATTTATCATCCTTGAATAACCTGAAAATAATAATTATCGATATTTTTATGCATGACCTTATTTGAGGAAATAAAAACTACTAACATTTGATTAAAAATAAGTGATAAATACATTTTAAATAAATAAATACAAATAAAATTTAAAAAATTGAATATATATTAATAGGGTTATAAGATAAGTGATTAAGATGGTTTTTTATTATATATGAGATTATTAATCATTTTTTGTAGATGTTAGGAATGGTAAGGGTTTCTCATTTCAATTTCCATTCATAAAGATATATTCCATATTCACCATATAGGTTCTAATTTTCTATGTATATACTTAACCATTGATTAGTTATATATTATTTTTTAATTAATTCAAGGGATTTTTAAATAAATATCATATTCTCCCTATCAATTGACATATGATGGAAACAGTATAAATGTCACCATGACTGATTTTCTAATATCACATTGAAATTATGTTTATCAATACATATATTACCTTTATCGAAAATATATATTTTTATCAATTCCACCAAATATATTCTAATCATGAATTTTTTTATTGGTTTTGATGTCCCTTATTACCATTTCAATATAATTTCTTTATCATTCACTTGAAACGATTATTATAAGTGGAAACCATCATATCTCCTATTTTTTATTATAAATATTTGTGTTCAATGTGGATAGTGTTCAATTGAGGTTTTAAATTAAGGTATCAAAACATCTATGATTTAGTAATATCATTTTGTATTAAATTTAAATTTATTTAAAAATTTGGAAAAGGAAACATTTGTTAAATTTTCTACACAGCTTCTTTCTCCAACCATTTTATATTGATTTATTTAAAAATATTCCCTTACATGGTATCATGATTATTCAAAAAACATTAATTTCCCAATGATTTAATGAAAATTTATTAATAAATTATATATTTTTTGAACAAGTTATAAATATATAAAATATATTTCTTCTTATTTTCAAAGAAAATTTTAAATTCTCTTATAATTTATTTTTTTTCAATGTCATCGTCCTTTAATGATTCTTTTGTTTCACTCAGTATAAATTTCAATGGAATCATACACTATATTCCACTTTATAATTCGATTTGATACCTTGTAATGGGTCTTATGAAACCTATTTCATACCCCTTGGTTAATTATGTTATGAAATATTTTATATATATTTTTCCCACTTTTGTATGGTTATCATTATTTCACACATTGTTCTAAAACTATATATCCATCCAATACATTTGGTAAACCTTTATATCTCATTAGATAACATGTGAGAAATTTATGAGTGACCATGTCCTACATGTATTTTTGAATGAATAATGAACCCAATCTATTATGTTATGAAACTATTTCCACAATGTGATAATATTGTTGGTAGGGATCCATTACATATGAAATGATTTTCTATGTTTAAATTTGGGCTACATGTTTTGTTTAAAAAAATTTATGTTATAATTTTTAGTTCACAATTATTTTCAAATATTTCCAATTTCTTATGCAATATTTAATATGTTATTCTAGAAGCATTATGTCATGATTCACTATTTTAAATACATTTATTATTAGGTATGATACCCTTATGTTTTATTAATGGAATGTGGTTATGTTATCATATATACATTTTAACCATATACTCAAGGACGAACTTAGATTAATATATTTTACTTTCATCCTTTACTGAGATTCTTATCTAACCATTTCCTATGATTCCATTCACCATTTAAAAAATAATTTTATAAAAAATGATATACATGGAAAAAGATCAATTATGGAGGAAATATAGGGAAATTATCTTAGTGTTTTAATATATGTATTTTGTGTATCTAATATCTAATGACATTTAAATTATAGGTTTCAGAATGTCTTTTATTATAAGATATAATGGAAAATAATTAAAATTTATTTATTAAATGGTTTCGTCATATTAATCTCATTTATATTATAACACTTTTAATTATTTAAAATATTCTTTTAACAAATTAATATTTTTTAGATATGTTAATTATAAATACTGTAAGACTAGTAATATATGATATTAATAAATAATTTAAATTTAATAATGATATTAAACAAATATTTAGATTACATGAAAGATTAAGAGACACGAAACACATTTTTTGTAAGAGAATAAATTTATCTGAAAATAAAATCATACTCTAGAGGACATATATGGAAAATTCGTAGTAAACAACATTTTTTCTTGAATAGAGACAAAATTCATAGGCCACAGATAATTCCCACCAGAAATCCAACTATCTATATTTAAATTCTAATATTAGGGGCTCAAAACATCATGTTAACCCCCACACATTCTGATATGCATTATTATTGTCTCTAAAGGAAAAAAACTAGTGTTAAGGTACAAAACAATCCATCGGGGAATTGTACTACAAAAATATAACAAATATAATGACTAACATTCATTTTCAAGAGTAAAATCATTTTAGTGAAAAAGTATTAAGATTATCATAAAAAAAGATAAAATTTTATTATTCTCAATACTAAGGAACAAAATTACATACAACATCAAGATAAATAATAATATGGCCCATGTTGATGTTATCAAATAATATCTACATTTATCCAAATAGGATATATATCTCCCTACTTACAAATATCTTAGCGTCAATTTTACTAAATCACTTCAAAACAAAGTTAACATTCTCACTGATGTATACACGTAAGATTAGTATACACTTAGTATGACATATCCTGGACCCCAATATATAACCATACACGATATATTGTAAAAAATTAAATAAAATCCATGATTGGATAATACATTTTTTTATCCATGTCATGGTTTTACAAAAACATCCCTATCCCTATGTATCAAAATTTACAATACAATTTTTTTTCTATAAATCCACATTTTCCTTACAAATCATTTTCATTAAACTCTCTATGTTTCTCTAAAATATTACCAAATACCATTTATTTAGTAATATTATAAAATATTTGTTTACATGGATAAACCATAAAATATCTATTTTTAAATTTCACAAAAAATCATTGTTTTTTTGAATTCAATAAAAAATATTGTTTTCATGAAATTAAATTAGACATACTAAAATAACATGAAAATACACATTTCTATAAATTAAAAAAAGTAATAGATTTTATAATGTTCAATTAATTATATAACCTAAAATGCATAGTCAATTCAAATCAAATAATTTTATGATTATCATGGAAACTATTTTCTGTTCATTCACTCACTCTATTCCGTATCCAATAAAATATATTTAAAATCATTCAACATGACTATCCTTTACACATTGTATATAAATAGAATAATCATTTTATACAAATTCACATTTCTAATAATACATTGTGTATATAAAATATGAATAATCTAGGCACATTATAATATAATCAATGAAAATTTATAAATGAGTTAACCAAACTCAATGAAATTATCGAAGACACATTCGTGAGGAAAACAATTATTTTATTTCAAATAAATCTCTGCTGGATAGTTTTATCATAGAAATAATAACTATCCATTTATAATAATATTTTATAAATATAATTTCATTTAAAATGAATCATACTAACTCACCTTTTGTAATTATTAATGAGCCTATGCATCTCACTAAAAAGGTGTGAATGATCTTAATAAAATCATTTTTGTGTGTCGTGAATTAGTGTAACTATCAAATTAGGGAGTGATTAAAGTTTATATTTATGTAAATAATGTTTCTCGATGTGGCATGAATTTCATGATGTTCTGGTATGGCTTGTATCAAATTTCATATAATCTTTTTATAACACCTTTTAATTGAAAATATTAATAGAAGTGTCTTTAAGACACATGAAATCTCAAGAAAATTTATGTATATCAAATATATATATATATATATATATAAACATATACCATAAACCACAAAGCAAACTGATATCCTATGATTACCATTTATCATGTTTCCTCGGTTCTGTCCTCTCTAGAGACACATGAGATATCTTTCAATGGACTAGAATAAAATACCAATCTCCATAATTTATAAGAATTCTAAAATAAATCCAGTTCAATTAAATATGGAACAATATTTAATTTTTTAATAAACAATCACTAAGATAATTATTAACAATTATGTAACTTCAACTATAAATAAAAACTATTAAAATCCCTAATTAGTCTATCTCTCTCTCTCCCATTATATCATCCATTCAAATTCCCAAAGGAATCTATGTTCCATAAAATATATACATAGAAGACCTCCATTATAATACCAAAATCAGATCATATTTATGTTTTTCAATACATTTTAAACAATCCTCATGTGACATACTAATAACCATATCACTTGTTTTAATAAAATCATTTACTATTAAATCCATATTAATTTCATAAAAATTATATTGTTATAATTTATTTCAATTAAAAAACCCATAGGATATTGTCACATTAAAAAATTAAAAAACCCTTTTCCAGATCCTCTAATAAATGCATCATTATGACTATGACAATAATGTCAAACGTTAACACATAATTAAATCCACATGTCACCAATAAACTATACATTCTATGATGATCAATTAAAATTCTATAATTTCTATAATTTTTTTCACATTCCATTAATGCCCATAATTATATAAATATCATTAAAATCAATGATATTATCATTCAATGACTAGTAATTCCCTCTAAAAACCGATATATCAAATAATAATTCCCACTACTCGTGTTCCAATATCTTACTTTCCCTCAAATTAACCAATTTAGTCAGAAAAAAGTCCCCATGTAAAGAGAAGTATCATTTCTCTAAATACATGCCACCAAATCATCCCATATTTTAATGATTAAATAAACCTAAGACTAATTCAATTTTTCACGGAAATAAAATCATGTAATGAAATAAATGTTATATCCATATTATTTATTTTAACTATAAAATAATTTATTTTATAATTATCCACATTATAGGAATTTTCACCCCTAATGTTTAAGAGGGTGGATTTACTATTGATAATCCCTGACTATTTCACTTTTAGAATCTGACCTTTCAAATAAGGTAACATAGTGTTTCAACTCAATTATTTACCTGAAACATATTGATTCCTAGAAATAAAGAACAAGAGTTATCTTATATGATAGGCCTAAGATTTATTTCAACATACTTCGTATTAACAATTGATAACGTGGGAATTTTTATAAGTGGGTCTCCAATATATATGATTTCCCTTTCCATATAACCCTCTTGGTCTAATAAATGGTTCATTTTCATATAAACTATTAATACATAGAGAAACACACCAAAAAACGCACCATGTTCTATAAATTATCTTATCAAACACCATTATTCTCCAAATAAATTCACGCATTGTTTGTACTAATAATTTTCTACCACACACATTGATATAGATTCCATGACATAGTCCTCACTCAGAAAAAAGAGTAGAGTTAGAGTGAAATGCATCTCCCTGCTCAAGGATGAATAATTTGGACATTTGATTACATAATGAAAACTAGAACACTAATGTATATATTATAATGAAAAAAATTTCTAGATCGATGATTTGGTATTGAGAACATATTTCTAGAAGTAGATCATGGATTTTAGAAAATACTAAAAAAGTGTGTCAGTGAATAAATAAATTGGTGGTCTTATTGGACTTTTTTCCCACTAAAATCCCATTCTTTAATTTAAACCATGTAATTATGGGTATATATGAAATTAAACGATTCAATTTTACTAGTTTTGATTCCAAAATGAACTCATAGATCAAAATTTGTAGTCATTTGATATTAGGAATTTATCATTAAAAATATGATATTACACTTAGGGGTTCAGTCTCTAGTCCCATTCACATAAGTATACTTTAGCCAAATCCTAATCCCAAAAATATCTTCCAACTAATTTTTCATCATGAAGATCATTCCCAACATTGGATTCTCAATTTATTATACTAGGGTTGGGTTCCCAGATCACCCGTAATAAGTACCTTACATGCTTAACTTTATTGTAGACCCTAGTTTACCATGATCAAGAAATATACCCCATTTACTCTAATTATTGAATGAAATGGATATATTATTATAAAATGAATCTTTAGAAGAGATCTGTTTTCATAGTCATTTTAAATACCCCTCTCTAGTGATTTATACACCCATGTCATATCAGATATTATATACTAGGGAAATATTCCAATTTTTTATCTGGAAATCCCTCAACTGAGGAAAAAACACTGGATCATAACCTCCATTGGAGTTCTGCATCACCCAACCCAAAACTATGGTGAAATACTAGGGTTATCCTTCACCCAATCCCTCCAACAATGGAAACTCTTCACCCAAATCAATTTCTTGTTTAAAAATTTTCATCGACTTCTCATACAGGTGAACCAATTTCTTAATGTCTTTTAGATAGGCACTGAAATTATGATATATCATTCACCTAAGTTTTTTACAATGGAAACCAATCTAGGGAAGACATATTTCCTTAGGTCTTACACCATTGAACCCCTACTTTGGAAAAACCATAACCCATTCCTTATACTAGACTGAGCCTCTATAACCAAAAACAATTATGGGGATCCCTTTAACCTATGATTTCACTAGGGATAATATCGTAAAAATTATCCCATTAAGTAAACTCATTTAAACTTGTTTAATAACTAGGATCCCAATGTACCTAGGTGTACAACTTGAGCACCCAAAAAACTATGGATCATTATTTTGTCATCCAACCATTTTATATATAACTTGAGTTTAGATATTATTTTAAATTTCCCTCATACACCATGATTTGTTATTCTACTCTTGGTTTATTCATACACATCATGTTGGGATACTCCTCTTACTTTTCCCTATATGGGAATACTACTAATTTTAAGACCTATCATTTATAATTGCCTTTCCTTATCAAATTACCAAGTGATGGGAGGTTGAATACCCCATCCAGGCCTTCTAAAAGATTCCATACCCATTCATACTTTTTTATCATTTTATATTACTAATAGTTAGATAGGACTGTCGTGTTCCTCTTCCAAATGCAAGGAAGAAAAACTAAATTCACCTGAATCACCTACATTAATAGATATTTTTTGTATTGGCTTGTTCAACTTCCCTATTAAATCATATTTTTCTTCATCTCATTTGATATGGTTTATCTATTATAAAATATTGTTTCTCACAGTGATTTGTGTAGAGACCCAAAACTTGACGTACATGGAAATTACCTTACATTTGTGGAATACGTAATACATAACCAAAAGAGACACCAAAAGACCTTAATAGTATAATGTCTTTGGAAACTCGGAACGTGAATATTCTAATCATGGTAAAAGATATTCAATATCTCCCATAAAGATATTCCCCTTTTGGTTTTCATACCTAAAACCTTTCTTTATATCCTGGGGAAAAGAAAACATAAAAAGGGTGAGATCAAATTCTCAGTAAAGGTAAACATAGGGAACATAAAACAATCCATAAACATTTGAATGGAAAATCTTGAACATAAAATCTATATATCAAAATCATGAGAAAAGACATAAATCTTGGAAGTACGTAAGGAATATATCATAAAGGAACATCTATCATGATAAAATAGCATAGGAATAAAACATGTGATTGTGGAAACCATTAAGAACATGATATGATTTCCATAGTAGTTAAGGCATTACTACCAAGACCATCTTAGAGGACAAGGTCACTTTCTGAATCGAGTTCACTGCTCATTCCGGTCTTGTATTACTAATCCGGATTAACTTAATGTTCTAGACATGTCTATATCATGATATATAGATATTTACCCAATGAATTTGAGGGAGATATAGGTCCCACCCTTCTAATAATGAAATCATTCATTCGTGTGCCACAAAAGCATACATCATACATCATAGCATAACCCATGTAATAAAATGGGACTCTTAAACATAATGCTATCATAAAATAATACATATAAAAAAGGGATGTCATTTCATCATAACAAGAATCAAACCATGTAAATAATGGAGACATTATACTTGAAACATAAAAAAATTAAATAACGCCATTTTATATGGAAAATAGTTTTGATAATACACTTGAAATGAATTCTTGCGGAAAATATCCTTTCATCTTCAAAATCATTTTCCTTTCACAAAAAGCCATGATATTTTAAAAGGAACGGGATTTTTTGAAAATAATCATGCAATATTCTATAAGAAGCTTCATGAAAATGAGGCGTTAAGAAACTGTAAAATCCCTTCACGCCGTATAATTTAAAAATAACATTATCCTCGTACTTTTGTCGGAAATGTCAAAAAGTTCCTCGTATGGTAAAAAAAGAAATATTCCTTCCATAACATGTGGTAAAAGTAAAAAATGGGTAAAAAGGACTTTAAAAATACATGAAACCATTTTTATAAAATTGGTACATTGATGATAAATATAACCCCATTAAATACTTACGAATAAACAATATTAGATAAAAACAAGATTGGAAAAGTTATCCATTACCTTATGTCTCATATGCTTTGTATGTATCTGAACCTCATGTATAATGATTTAAATAATTTCATTGACTTATTATAGAATCATATAAATTTTTATGATATCATATATGGTTTGCTTATGAATTTATATTACATGTTCTTCTGTAAATTCGATGTAAAAGCAGCGATTTGGGTAAAATCGTTTCATTTATTGTACCTGTTTCGACTTGTTGTTCTTGATATTGTTACATATATTATGATTTAATTAATTCTAGAATGTAAAACATGATTTATATATAATATATATTAATCATATACATATATATATATATATATGATAGATCGATAAATGGAATGAAGTATACCATTCATGGAGACGGTAGGTCGTACGTACGTATGAACGCCGTTTTCATTTCCTTATTGAATTGAATGGAATTAAGTAGTTGAGATAAATATATATATATATATATATATATATATATAAATATAGTGTCATGATTATGTCATATATTTCATGATTACTTATTATATATACTTTATAATCATTCATGAATGGTTAACATTGAGAATGAATCTCATCACGTCGTGGAGATGGTAGTCCGTACATACGCACGAGCGATGATATCATTCCCATGATTGTGGAATTGTATTGAAGTTTTTTTTATAATATTTAATAATTAATATCACTTCACAATAATCATATATAGTTATTTATTTACACCACTATACCCATCCAAGTAAGGTGGTGGTCGAAAACATGTTACACCACGGTGTGGAGACGGTATTCCGTACATACGCACACGCGGTGATTTCATTTTCTGTACGATGGATAGAAGGTGAAATAGTGTTGTTCCATATTTATATTAACATATCATTATATAATTAATACTGATGTTATTAATTTATAATTGGACAACTAAAGAAGAAAAAGTATAAGAAGAATGAAACATGAGAGAATCGGAAGAAGAGATTACCTCTTCTTCGACGCACCTCCTTTAAGCTTCCTCTAAATGAAGTAGAGTTGGTCTTTTGAAAAGACCAGAACCTCCAGAATATTTTTAGGGAATTGGAGAAGATAAATGGGTAGGGTTGGGACGATCTTTTAGGCTCAAAAGTTTGTGAAGAGAATTTGGAAGGTGTTCCCTTTTTATAATGGAAGAGAGGGGCACCTTTGGAAAAACCTAAAATTTTATTTTATAATAAAGTCATATTCAGATTTTAATAGCTCCAAGATGAATTATTTATAAGCTATGGTGGGGATGGGTCTAAATCCTCTCAGCCAATAGATTTTAGACAGGTTTGGATCATTATAATAACCTTATCGTTTAGTTTTAACTCTTAGTTAATTAGATTGACATTTACCATGTAACATTATATTTTTATATTATATAGTTAATAAACATACCATATACATCAAAGTGAGCCCGAAGTGGTCAATTAATGATAAAATAATCATGATGTATGTATCTTGGTAGATCCTTATATTTTTAGGAATATAATAACAATTAATAATATAATATTTGTTTTAACAACTATTTTATGTCAATTTTGACACTATTTGGTAATTGATTTTTGTGAAATTCATAACAACATGGTTACTTCAAACAATGTTAATTAAATAAATTCCAACACGTCATATTAACCTAGAAAATTAGTTTAATTCATAAAAATTCTACAATTACATTTATTCGGATATTTATTGAATCAATTATGTTAATATTTCATTAATAAGATAATTACTACATCATCATTGTGTCATAAATAAATTACATTATTTAATGTCTAAAAATTATGAATAAAATACCATTATGTATGAAATATTTTTAACTTCCAATTAATATTTATAGTCGAATTTATCTTATGTATAACCCTATATTAAAACTGATTTCGATATTAAACATTGATTTTAACTATTTTTACCCTTAATTAAATAAATTAATAATAAATGTCCTAATCTAATCCAAGTGGATCTAAAGGGAAATATTTTATTCCTAATGTTTTTTTGTTTAATTACACTTATCCAATAGAATTAATACATGTGTTAGGGTAATAATAATATCATTTTTACCCTTAATTACCCTATTTATTTTTAACAGTGGTAAATAAAGACTAAAAGTTAATATTCACCAAAAATTATTTTTATCTTATTGAACCACATTTTACTTCTTGATATTAAACATGTCTCTTGGATTTTTGAAATTACACTCACAGAAGCTGTAAAATTATGTTTTATGTGAATTTCCAAATTCTCCTAGGAGGTGGGTAAAAGACGATGAAGAGTTCAATAATATATATATATATATATATATATATATATATAATTATTATAAAATGACACCAATGATTTACATTGAACTTATATAGGTATTATGTATCTATTTTAATTAAAAAAAATTAAATAAAATAAATAATTATTAAAATAAAAATTCGGTTTTTAACTAGTATCCTAGTGTTTTTACAATTCATCAAAAATTGAAAGTTTTTAGAAAAAAATGAAAAATTCACCCTATGCTAATTTTGATATTCTGAATCCAAAAATGAAGTCCATTTTGAATGATAAAATTTATAAAATTTCAAAAATTGTGTAATAATGTTCATGATGGTTAGTTCATAATAATATTATAATAATATCTCGTTTATTGAAACTCAGAATTGCGTACTACACACACTATCGAGGAAGGACTTGATTGCGTGTAATGAAAGCCAAGTCAGGGTTGTGTGTAGTGAAAGCACCGTTTGGTGTTTCATATAACATAATCAAAACATATTTCATTTATACAGTAAACAAAATCTATACTTAATGTTTCTTAGAATAATTTCCACAAAACAAACTTGAAATTGTGTATAACACGAGCCATGAATAGTGATACGTATACTGCACACTAGTATGTTGTTGTGTATAGTACAAGATAAAAATGGTGTAGTGTATAATAGAAGACATCAACGAAACTAAAAGAATATTTTTCATAAAATCTTGGGGTGTTACATTCTACCCCCCTTCAAATGAATTTCACCATCAAAATTCATCGGGGTTATAAATGGTTTACTAGTTGAATGTTTTGTTATTAGAAACCCACATCATAAAATGGAATACCAAAACATGACTTTAAAAACTAAAGTATGAAACATAACGGTTACACAAATTAACTAATCACTAGGTTTCCATATAGGAGAACATAGGTGAAAATTTGGATATGGAAGAGAAATATAACCATAAAATTCTGATGAAGAATGGTAGAGGACAAGGCTATGAAAAAGCCAACAATAACAAAGCCATAAAATTGTGATGATCTAAGGTACCATATGATTCATCATATATGAGAGCAGTAGGAAAACATTTTCTTTTCAGGATCATTTCCTTAAAGATGAATATTTGTTGAATTAAAAGAAATACTTGATTTTTGTAAAATCTCACTGTTTCTTGTGCCTTGAACAATATCCACTTCATCTCTTAAAGAAATGAAGTTGAATTTTTCTTCTGTGAAGTGTTATGAGATTATGTGATAGAATCATAGGTAATTCCATCTATTTCTATCGCAAAAAGATTATCACAATTTATTAAATATAAAGAAGGCCATCTATGCTGAGATTAATCATATATAGTTGCTAAAATGGACTTATACATCATTTATCATAGCACTTAATAAAATAAAACTAGTATCTACTAACCAGGGACTTACTGTAGGCTTGTGGTAGGTGATGAAGGCATGTCTCACTTTGGTTGTGGGTTCGATTCCCGCGTCATTGTCTGACACGACGGGTTGTCACCCGTTCTGTAGCTTGTCCCTTTTCTTAAACTACAGTATTATATCATTCTATCAATAATATCGAAAACAATTCTAGCCTTAAACAATAAAAACTTATGTTCAACGTAATCTATTCCAATCTTTAGGCCTATCCAAAATACTTATTTCCATACTCATAGTATAAAGAGAACGATTACAAAAAGGTCATATAACAAGCACGAGAATACCATCATTTATCCCTCATATATCAAAAGATATATCTTGTTGATCACATTACAAACATTTTAATACCTTAATATTTTATTTTCATGAAAAATGAATACCCATTGAACTTTAGTGGAAACATGAATGCTGTCAAAAGTTAACACATTCCATATACCAAAACCCAAAAATTCTATATACCCAAACCATGATATAACTTTTTCCTTATATCCATCATGAGCTCATGAATACTGTAAAACATTTCATTTTCTCCTTATCCCTTCATTATGCACATATCAGTTTCCTTCCAAAAATATCTCAATCACTTTACATGGTTACAGGTACCATAAAATTATTGATAACCACAATAGACCAATACATATATATTCCAATATTCCATGACACTTTACACAACAATATTTTGGAATCCAATTACATAAACACTTAATCATTCCACCACATCATTTTCATATTCAACATCACCAATAGTAATCGCATGTGACTTCCCTTTTTCCTTTTACTTAAGTGGTTTCTCATGTCGATCATCATTAACCCTATGATTAGGGCATTGATTAGTATAATTCCCCATTTCCTTGCACTTGAAGAATTGAAGTGTTGGTGGTGCGTTCTCTATATTCTTTTATTTATTCACACCATAACCAATTATTTTTCCATTACTTAGACACTCAACTGCTCGATGAACTTCTTTTCCACAATTAAAATATTTTCTAGTCCCTTTTAGACAATCTCCACCATGCTTCTTTCCACACTGTGAGCATAAACAAACATTCATCTTCTTTTCACCATTATTCTGAGATTTCTCCTTTAACTCCATCTTTCGTTTCTTGTGGAAACCATAAGATGGATATGTTACACCAACATCAATTTCTACTTGGATAACACAACACAAAATTTCTTCATAGCTACTAAAGTCTCTTATAGTAAATTCCCTTCGAAGACTTGGTTTTAATCCACTGAAGAATCAATCAACTTTACATTCAGGTTGGATGATGAAGTCTGATGCATACCTTAAAAGACTTGTAATATTCACTTTGTATATACCAACAAATTCATCATCCTTTTTATTAATCTCGTGGAAATCCATTTCCATTTTTTGTTCAAATAATACGAGGAAAGTACTTACTAAAAAACAAGTTCTTGAAGTCATCCCATTCCATTGATTCAATTTCATCTTGGGGCATTGTATTCTTAATTAGAGTCCACCACTGGTCTGCTTCACCTTCTAAACAGTAGACAGCTAGAATGACTTTATCATGCTCTGAACAGCGAAGTATGGAAAATCTCTTTTCAATGGTACCAATCCATTTTTCAGCAACAAGTGGATTAGAAGAACCATTGAAAGAAGGTAGACGTTGCCTCATGAAGGACTCAATAGAATATTGTTCCCTACTCTTCTCATTCAAAAGTCCAGAATGATTCATAGGTCGTATATGTATAGAAATAATATTTCCCACTCCATCTCCCAAACCATTGGTTTGTTCATGAGGACAATCATTTCATTTTCCATTACATTGATCAACACGGTTCCTTCGGGTTCCAGACATCATCTAAAACCCAAAAAGAATACTGTAAGAGGAAAAACATATGCTAGGAAAACAAAATAATAAAGGGGGAGTACCTTGGATATCTAACATCTTCAGTTTAATTCTAATATCGTTTCAGTAATTCTAGGACTATAACCTATACGTGTACTTAATCTTAGGGACATCCTTAGACATACCTTA
Source organism: Viscum album (assembly GCA_963277665.1). Lineage (NCBI taxonomy): Eukaryota > Viridiplantae > Streptophyta > Magnoliopsida > Santalales > Viscaceae > Viscum > Viscum album. The sequence continues at coordinate 263,334,380 of OY728148.1, read as the reverse complement.
GAAAAATCTCTAGGGATCCACTAATGTTTTCACATCCTAGTTTTAAATGGTTAACTAAACCTTTCATCTGATACCAACTGTAGAGACCCAAATCTTGATGTACATGGATATTACATTACTTTTTAGGAAAACTTACTACATAATAAAAAGAGACACCAAAGGACTGTAATAGTTTAGTGTCTTTGGAAACTTGGAACATAAATCTTCTAATCATGGTTTAAGATATTCAACATCTCCTATAATAATCTTCCCCTTTTTTCATTACCTAAAACATTTCTTTATATCATGGGGAAAAGAAAACCTAAAAGGGGTGAGCTCAAATGCTCAGTAAGGGTAAACATAGATAATATAAAACAATCCATAAACATTTGAATGAAAAAGTTTGAATATAAAATCTAAACATCAAAATCATGAGCAAAGACATAAATCGTGGAACTACATAAGGCATATATCAAAAAAGAACATCAATCATGATAAAATATCATGGGAATAAAACATGTGATTATGACAACCATTAAGAACATGATATGATTTACATAGTAGTCATGGAATTTCTGCCAAGACCATCTTAGTGGACAAAGTCCCTTTCATAATCGAGTTCACTCCTTGTTCTAGTCCTGTATTACTGAACCAGATTAACTTACCATTATATACATGTCTATCTCATGAGATATATATCTTTACCCAATGAATTGGAAGGAGATATAGGTCCCACCCATCTCACAATGAAATCATTGTTTTGTGTGACACAAAATCATACATCATACATCATAGCATAACCCATGTAATAAAATTGGATTCATAAACATCATTCCATCATAACATAATCCATATTAAAAATGGATATCATTTAATCATAAGAAGAATCAAACCATGTAAATAATGGAGACATTATACTTGAAACATAAACATATTAAATAATGTCATTTTAGATGGAAAATAGTTTTGATAAAACACTTGAAATTAATTCTTGAGAACAATATCATTTCTTCTTCAAAATAATTTTCTTTTCATAAAATGCCTTGAAATATTAAATGGAAAGTGTTTTGTTGAAAATAATCATGCAATCAAGTAGAATAATCTTCATAAAAATGAGGCGTTATAAAACTGTAAAATCCATTCACGCCGTATAAGTTAAAAATAACATTCTCCTCGTACTTTTGTCAGAAAAATCAAAATGTTACTCGTATGGTAAAAAAAAGAAATATTCCTTCCATAACATGTGGAAAAATTCAAAATGGGTAAAAAGGTATTTAAACATACATGGAAGAATTTTTATAAAATAGGGACATGGATGATATATATAACCCCAGTAAATACTTACGAATAAACTATTTCAGATAAAAACGAGATTGGAAAAGTTATCCCTTAACATATGTATGATATGATTATTATGTATCCAAACCTCATATATAATGATATAAATAATTTCATTGAATTATTACAGAAACATATTCATTGTTATGATATCATATATGGTTTACTAATGACTTTATATAACCCGTTCTTTTGTAAATTCGATGTAAAAGCAGCGATTTGGGTAAAATCATTTCATTTATTGTACGTGTTTCGACTTCTTGTTCTTGATATTATTACTTATATACTTATTTACATAATTAAAGTATGTAAAAAATTATTTATATATAATATATATTCATCATAGACATATATATATATGATAGATTGATAAATGGAATGAAGTACACCGTTCATGGAGATGGTAGGACGTATGTACGCATGAACGCTGTTTTCGTTTCCTTATTGAATTGAATGTAATTAAATAGATGAAATAATTATATATATATATATATCCAGTATCATTATTATGTCATATATTTCCTGATTACTTATTATGTACACTTTATAATCATTCAATAATGGTAAACATGGAGAATGAATCTCATCGCATCATAGAGACAGTAGTCTATACGTACGAATGAGTGATGATATCATTCCCATGACTGTGAAATTGTATTGAAGTTTATGTATAATATTTCGGAATAAATAGCACTTTACAATAATAATATATAGTTATTTATTTACGCCATTATACCCATCCAAGTAAGGTGGTGGTCGAAAACAGATTACACCACGGCGTAGAGACGGTATTCCGTACATACGCATGCATGGTGATTTCATTTTTCATAGGATGGATAGAAGGTGAAATAGTGTTGTTTCATATTTATAATAACATATCAGTATATAAGTAATAATGATGTTATTACTTTATAATGAGACAACTAAAGAATAAGAAGTATGAGAATAAAAAACTTGAGATAATCGTAAGAAGATATTACCACTTCTTTGACAGACCTCCTATATGCTTCCACTTAAGGAAGTAGAGTTAGTATTTTGAGATGACCAGATCCTAAAAAATGTTGTTAGGTAATGTTATAGGAGAAATGTTTAGTGGTTGGTCGAGCTTCAAGCCTCAAAAGGGTGTGAAGAGAAGAGGGAAGGGGTGCCCTTTTTATGATGGAGGAGAGGGGCACCTTTGAAAAAACATAAAATATTATTTTATAATAAAGTCATATTAGGTTTTTAATAGCTCAAAATTGATTTATTTAGAAGCTAAGGTGGGGATGGGTTTAAATTCTTTCAACCAAAATATTTTAGAGTGGTTTGGATCATTATATTAACCTTATCATTTAGTTTTAACTCTTAGTTAATTAGATTGACATTTACCATGTCACTTTTTATTTTTATATTATATATTTAATAAACTTAACATATAAATACAAGCGACCACAATGTGGTCCATTAATGATACACCTATCATGATATAAGTATCTTATAAGAACCTTAGATTTTTAGGAATATAATAACAATTAATAATATAATATTTATTTTAAAAACTATTTTATGTCAATTTTGACACTATTTGGTAATTGTTTTTTGTGAAAATCATAACAACATGATTAGTTCACAATGAGTTTATTAAATAAATACTAACACGTCATATTAACCTATAAAATTAGTTTAATTCATAAAAATTCTAAAATTACATTTATTTGGGTATTTATTGCATCTATTATGATAAAATTTCATTAATAAGATAATTACTGCATCATCATTGTGTCATAAATAAATTACATCATTTAATGTCTAAAAATTATAAATAAAATACAATTATGTTGGAAATATTTTTAGCTTTATAATGAATATTTATAGTTTAATTTTTCTTATGAATAACACTGTATTAAAAATTATTTAGATATTAAACTTTGATTTTAACTATTTTAACCCTTTTTTAAATAAATTAATAATAAATGTCCTAATCTAATCCATGTGGACCTAAAGGGAAATATTTTATTTCTAAGGTTCTTTTTGGTCGAATTAAACTTATCAAATAGAATTAGGAAATGTGTTAGGGTAATAATAACATCATTTTTACCCTTAATTACCCTATTTACTTATAACTGTGGTAAATAAAAGTAAAATGTTACTATTCACCAAAAATTATTTTCATCTTATTGAACCAAATTTTACTCCTTGATATTAACTGTGTCTCTCGGATTTTTGAAATTCTACTCAAAGAAGATGTAAAATTAAGTTTTATGTGAATATCCAAATTCTTCTAGGAGGTGGGTAAAAGACGGTGAAAAGTTCAATAAAATTTTTATATAGCTAAAATTGTTATAAAATGGATCCAATGAATTACATAGTACTTATATAGGTATTATGTATCAATTTTAACCTAAAATAAATTTAAATAAAATAAATAATTATTTTAATAAATAGTAGGTTTTTAAATAGTAACTCATTGTTTTCAATATTCATCAAAAATTGAATGTTTTCAGAAAAATACCAAAAATTCACCCCAGGAAAATTTTGATATTCTGAATCCAAAAATGAAGTCCATTTTGAAAGATAAAATTTATAATATTTCAAAAATTGTGTATTTCTATTCATAACGACTAGTTCATAATAATATTATAATAATATATCGTTTAGTGAAACTCGGTATTGCGTACTACACACACTATCAAGGAAGGTCTTGAATGCGTGTAATGCAATCCAAGTCAGGGCTGCGTGTAGTGAATGCACTGTTTGGTGTTGCGTATAACATAATCAAAACTTATTTCATTTATACATTAAACAAAATCTATACATAATATTGCATAGAATAATTTCCAAAAACGAACTTGAAATTTCGTGTAACACGAGCCAAGAATAGTGTTACGTATACTGCAAGCTATTATGGTGTGGCGTATAGTACAAGCTAAACTTGGTTTAGTGTATAATAGAATACATCAATGAAATTAAAAGAATATTTTTCATAAAATATCAGGGTTTTAAATTTTGACTCACATTGTATTAGAAAACTCTATTATATCCATTAATTATCAGGTCTTAGATGGAATATACTATGATATAGGGAAGTCATAGTACACGTTTCATGAATTTAAAATCCAAAGCATTAATAACTTCCACATGATTATAAACTACATGGACCAGTCCTATCAATTGACAATAAACTATATAACTCAAAAATTTTGTACATTGATTAATGTTAACCAAGATGCATATGGATCATATTCGGTGTTTTATCAGAATAACTCAAACATACAATTTTCTCTTATGTGAAAATCATAAAATAACATATCACTCTCCAGAGTTTAGATTCTCATCTTGGTTATCTTACTTATACCTTGTGATAAGAAGCTCCTATTGGTTTCCAAAAACATTATCAGTTGAGATACTCCTCTTGGGTTCCATATATTCAGTCCTCTTACTGGGTTACAACCCCATCCAGATCAAGATCCCACTTATTGATGTGAATAAGAACCGCATGAGTAGATCATGAGAGTTCTCAGCCCATCCCCATGTTCCAAACCTATGGTTACTATGATAATCCTCCCAAAGGTGACCATTTTTGGACTCCCGAGGTAATAAGCATATGACCCCTTATATGATAAGAATACGTTCTCTATATGTTGTGTAGAATAATTTGAATTATCCTTAATTGGAGAATATCTATGGATTACTATGGTAGTTAGTTAGGAATGATAAATTACCACACATGTATTAAGTATGAGATTCCATTTTGGGATTAAATGAGTAAGATGGTGTGTTCCTACTATAAGGTGTAAGACCCAAAAATAAATTCTCATCTTTATTTTGAAATTAATAGTAAGAAATATAATGAAATTATCATACATAAGTCCCATATTATCCTTTCTAAGAACCTTTTTTCTATTCAGATATTACAAAAAATGTTAATCATCTTGGAAAAATTAATCGTCACACAACAATGAAATGAACAATGTTTCATGTTATATGGTACTGAACTATGTGGGATATTATTCCCTTCATATGAATTGGTAGGAAGCCAAATTATGGGAATAATTACTGATCGATTACACCTACCACATGTTGGAGTTGGTATCCTAGAACTAACTTTTTTATACTTTATTGATTAATAAATACCTTATCACATCTGGATTGTTCTTACGCATGACAATACAAGTGATAATGTCCTAAGGATACATATTTCACTAAAAGGTCATAGAAGATCTCTTCTATGATGAGAACCTAGAAGTGCCATAACACTATTCTTGAATATGTGTTTTATGGTCGGATGATGTATTTGAGGGAGACAAATAATATAGGCCATCAGGGGTCATAACTCATAAAACATTGAGGAACCTTAACATGGTTTGTTCCCCTAATAATATCCCTGAGGATATTATTAGAATGACACCCACCAATAGAAAATCCACACATCATAGTGTCATTAGATGTTCCAATCTACAGACTTGTGTATGGTCATTAGACATTATGATTTTTATTAATGGGTATTACAACTCATGCACATAGATGTATGGACAGACACGATGACGACACACTATTCGTAGTGAGGTAGGATATGTTGGGTGAATCACGAGTAATACAACATTAATAGATAATGTGATAAATGATTTTCCCTTGTATTTCATAACAGAACATGATAAATCAGGTCCTTTGATGGAATTGATATAGCCAATATAAATCCATGGACATGTTAAAGAATTGGAAAGTCCAATTATGGGAAGTCACAGAATGAATAATAGATTACATCGGTTAATGGCACCAGTATGCAACCCGCTTGAATCAAGATATCAAGACAAATTGATTACATTAAACATTAAGAGTTCGTAGGAGGTGACACATCATTTCAGAGTTAATTTTTTTCTCTATAGCTGCCTTGGTGTGTTTCCAGATGCATACCTTGGACTTTAGGTGGGATCCACCTAATTCCATTGAGATAGAGGCCTAGAGGGCCACACACTATGTGTGTCCAAGTATCTCAATTAAATATTAATTTTACAAGTTGAATAAAAATTATTCCCGATTGTGGTTTGACAATTAATCAAGGATAATGGATATCATTTATTTCGACAGCAGTTATTCAAGAGAATATATTGTGGAAAAAATAATATATTTATTAGCGAGTATTGCAATAATATTTATTTAAGATATAAATAGACAATTTCAAGTCTAATAAAAATGGTGGAAGAAATAAACAGAATATAAAAACTAAAATACACATTTTGTATATTAAAATACATGTCATGTAGTTTTTCTGGTGATTTAGGAGAAATAATATTATTTATATAATTAAATAATATTAGGCACTGGGCACATATCAAGTAATAATGGTAGACAACTGTTATTATTAAACATGATATCTTACTATAAATTAAATGAAATGAATAAATTATTTCAGGTATATATTTCATTTTATTAATATAAGTAATTAAAATTAAAACTATATTATTATCATTATCCAAGACATTATTTTTGGTTGTGCATTGTGGATCTAGAGAATCCTCTCAATCCAATAGATAATTCTTTCATCCAAGAACTCTCTCAATCTACGAGAGAGGACCTCCTCCATCGGGTCAAGGAGAGCACTTTGCAAGTGGATCTAAAGGCGATCGAAGGCGTACATCATAAGTGAAAGATCATCCATTCTAGCACCTAGAGATACCATCAGCAATGTCCATAAATATGTGTAGCACGTGTGGATCACAGCTAGTGGAATCCTTCACTTGGATTCTACGACGCAACGACGGATCACATTATATCGTGACTGGAAATATCAACGGAGAGAGAATTTTATCAAAGTAATATTTTTCTTTTAATTAAATTAAATATAACCAACATTTGACAATCCTCTCTATTTTTCAAAGAATCCCCTCTTTTCTTTTTTCCGTCATTCTATTCCAAAGATCCAGTGTTTAATTATTGTGAAGGATCTCAAATTGATCGTCTTCAATGGAAAAAATTAATTTCGGGTACACCAACCAACATGCTTCCTTTGCGCCCAGAACCTAAAAGTTGTATCATAGGGGGTGTATTGTTAGTTATAATTATTTAATTTTTGGTTTGTGATATATGAAATTATTAATTTAGTTTTTTCAATTCAGGTTAAGAGTTCTATAAATCTGAATCTGATGATCTATTCCTCCTCTTCCATTTCTCGTTCATCGTACCGAAACAATCATTTATTTTAATTTTGATTAAAAGAAAACAGAGGATCTCATACAAAGTTTCCAAAGATTCTTAGATGTAAAACACCAAAATTCACATTGTTAATTTATTAGTACATTCCATGTAGCATAGGTTCCATGCACCGAGATGGTCCGCCAAACTAGGCCATGTCATTGGACTCTATCTAAGTCATTAACACTCATTGTGTTGACCAGGAATAGGTGGCACAAGGTTTCTAAATTACACGCTGTATGGCCCATTGAACACAGTGTGTGGTCCCTTTTGGTTAGGGTTGGACCATGTACTCCGTACACGGCTCGCCCAACTGGATACCGTGTAATGCGGATACTACATGGCATGTGTCCCACAGAACATGCCAGGTATTCTGAATATTTCCAAATTGAATCTACACGCCACATCCTCGGGCATGTACTCTGGATGGATGATGAAGAAAAGTAAACACTATGTTGTAAGAACTACACACTATGTACTCATCCGAATTACACAGATTTATTAAAATTTATTATTATATCATACAAACCCCTAAGACGTGTACCATAGTGTAGGTGTAAAGATGAGGCACAACACGTGATAGGTGTTTTATATATGTGTGTTTAATTTAACATCTACATAATGTTCATTTCTACTCATTGGGTAGTTATGAACGAGAATTTACAGGGTTCCCTTCAAGGTACAAGTTATGTACAAATATAATTTAAAATGAATTTATTTTCTTTAAATTATGATGGATGAGAATCTCATGGAAATTCAGAAAAGGGGCTTAAGATAAAACGATTAATTATTTAAAGATAACTAATTTATTTGAGCATAATGTATCTTAAACAATAATTATTAAATAATAGAATGGTAGTTTTATTTGTGCGTAAATATCATTGCATGTGTGGATAATCATGAGCTAGACCAAGACCTTTTCACGTGATTGGTTTCATTTAAATTATTTATTTAAATTAAATTTGTTGGTCTACAATCCTTCCCCTCATTAATATATATGGCCTACATGCCAATGGTTTTTGTTATGTAAAAAACCATTTTACTCCTTACTAGGGAGTGTGATAAATGTATATATATAGGATGGAGATCCCAAGCTAGTGGAGGAAGCTCAAGTTAGGAACCAAGGTGAGACCAATCCAAGGATATACAAAGGTGAACAGGTGGAAAGCTGTAAACACGAAACCAAAAGGTAACGAGGTTTTTCTCCCCTAGGTCTTGGGTTAGTTTATCAACCACATGAAAAACTAACCAGTAGAAAAATCTCTTGATCATACCATTTATTTTATTTATTTTAGTTGCATGGTTATTTATTGTGGGTGTGTTTTCATGATGACGCAATTAATTAATTAAAAAAACATGCAATATGGAACTAAAATAAGACCGGCTAAAATGTAAATATTATCAAAAACATGATTGATCACTTAAGTATATACCACTTAATTTTAACAAGAATGTTATCAAATATAAAAAATGTAAATTCACATATAATTATAAAATTCATCAATGAAATATTAATTTGGTATAGCCTTCCATAATCATGGATAGAATCGAACTATAGTTCAAAGTTCTTGAAAGACCCTGGTTTGGGTGATTTCAATTATCGGGGTATTCAAATAAATGGTTTTGGGTTTACTTGAATTTTTTCACATCAATGGTTGACTACTACAACATTACATAGTTTGAACGAGAGGAAAAGGTTGAGGAAATCGAAAATAAAAGGATTTTAGGATTGGGGAGTCCACTCAGAGGTTCAAGGAGCTGTGAGTTAATGCAGTTTTCATTTGGAATTCCCACAAAAAACCCTTCAGTTTTATTGACCAACCCTAGTTGGGGTAATGGGAAGGGAAATATGGATCCTTTCCACTAGAATATTCACCTAATATAATATTCTGAAGTCAATTGTGAGGGATATTGGATTTTGATTAAATAGTGGGAGACTAATAATTATTAAATTATTTATTTGTCTTAGTTTTAAAATGATAATGTACTAAAACTTTTATCATCTTAATTTTTAGAAACATAAATAAAAATGAATTCAAGCATATCATTGAAAACCATACTCGAGAAGGAGACTCTTCAAAACAACCCCAATTTCGAGGAATGGCAGAGGTGTTTACACGTCATCCTTCTCCTCGAGAGGAAATTTAATGTGATGTAAGAGCATATAATATTTTCACCTAGAGAAGAGGCCAGTGATGAGGAACTATATCTTTATATGAAACATATGGATGATGCCAAATATTTCCAATGTTTCACGCTATAGTCATTTTCTAATGTGCTATTGAAGAAACATGAAAACAGGTATGCGGATAGAATGATGTATCACCTTAAGGATCTATATAAAGAGAAGGTGAGACATGAGAGAAATGAGATATCCAATGCTTTGTTTACAACTATTCTTGGTGAGTCTGTGCCAGATGGTCCTCACGTAGTCAAGCTTATTGGCTACATTGAATGCTTGAACAACATATGGATTATGTTCTCTTATAAGTTGCATATAGATCTCATCATATCATCACTACCCCAGAACTTCTCTATCTTTATTTTCAAATAAAACATGATCAACAATTAATAGAGTATTTTGGATATTCTGTCATTAATTCTCCAGGAAGATAATGACATGGGGTGTGACAAACCCATAGTCCATATAATGAATATGAAAAGGAAATAAAAGGAAAAGGGTTCAAGGATTCATAAACAATCTGAATCCCCTGAGCATTGTCCCTCCATGAATGGGAAGATCCATATGTTAGACAAGTAATGGGAGGTGATATGTTTTTCATGTGGCAAGCAAGGCCACTAGAAGTGGAACTTCACCCAGAAGCACGAGGACACCATAGGTTCATTCATTATCGAGGGTAATCTTTCCATTTATACACATTGGGTATTAGATATAGCTTGTGGGTCTCACATCTGTATTTAAATGTAGGAATTTTAATCATTTCCATAGGATAGGTGGATCTTCGAGATGTCAATGGTGTAAGGATTTTCTAAATTGTTCGTTGGTGATTAACTTCTCTCATTGACAACTATAATTTTTTTTGGTTTACGTAACTCTTATTATGTGCCTTGTATTACCAAGAACAAAATTTTTGTATCTTGATTGTATATGGATTGATTTATTTTTAAAATTTTATATAAGTTTTGTTTCATTTATAATAATTACATATGTTATGGTATGGAACATTTAAATAACGATTTAAATGTATTAAATTATAAAAACCATTTTATTTAAATAGATAAGAAAACAAATTCACATAACTCATACAACATCCAGTTGTGGCATCACGGTCTTGGTCATGTAAAAGACAAGTGCTTGACAAAGCTCTTCCAGGATGGTTATTTTAACTCTACTAATCTAAAGCGACTTGACATATTTGGTGCATGTTTACAAGGTAAAATGACCAATCCGCCTTTTGAAGGATTGGTTGAAAGGTCCATGGAGCTTCTAAGAAGGGTTCACATGGATTTCTGTAGACCATTTCTAGTAAAAGCTAGAGGTGGATATTCTTACTTCATTACATTTACTTATTATTTGAGTACATGTGGATATATCCACTTAATATGGTATAAGTTAGAATCCTTAGAGAAATTTAAGGAATTCAAGAATGAATTAGAGAATAGGCTCTGTAAAAAGATAAAGAAGGTTTGATCAGATCGAGGTGAATAATAACTGAACCAAGAGGTCACGATCTTCTATTGGAGTCTGGGATTCTATCTCAGCTCACTACTCCTTATAAACCACAGTGGAATGGTGTTAGTTAAAGCGGGATCAACACTATTTTGGACATGGTGAGGTCGATGACGGGTCATGAAGATCTTCCACTATAATTTTTGGAATATTCATTTCAAACTACAGCATACATAATAAACTGAGTACTAACTAAGGAGACAAATGGAATTACCTCTGAGTTATGGAATTTAAAGAAACAGATTTTTTCACACACATGTCTATGAGGATGCATAGAGTTTGTTAAGGCCTTCTCAGGAAAAAAACTAGTACCATGGGTCATGAGGTGTATCATTATAGTATATCCCACATAAATAAAAGGGTATTACATATATAACCCTTTAGAAAATAATGTGATTATCACTGGACAATCTGTCATTCCTGAGAGAGATAAAATCCTAAAAATGGATAGTGTGATAAAGTTTGACTTCGATGAATTTGAAGCCCACGATACATGGGAGTTGGTATAGGAACAATTTCCATATGTCCCTATGGAAGAGGTTTGAAAAACACAAGTACTGCGTAGGAGATAAATAGCGGTTAAAAACTAGTGTGATTTGGTTTCTTAGTCACTGATGATGGTGAATCACTATTTATGGACAATTATGAACCTCTCTCCTAGAAAAAAGTACTAGAAATATCAGAAGATTCTAGATGGGTATTAGCTATGAATTCTAAGAAGGATTCCATTTATTTGAGCAATGTTTGGGTTCTAGTCCATAAGTTAATTGATGTAAATAATGTTGGATGCAAATGGGTATTCAAGTGAAACTTGGACCTCGAAGGTCATGTTAGAACCTATAATGTAGGGATGGTGGCGAAAGGATTCAGACCACATCATGGAATTGAATTTGAGGAAACCTTATCACCAGTTTCCATGTTTAAATTGATAAGATTAATAAATTCCATAGCAAATTACAATGACAACGAGGTTTCGAAGATGGATGTCAAAACAGTGGTCCTTAACAGGAACTTTCAGGAAGATGTCTATATGACACAACCTGAATGTTTTGTGACACTAAGTGAATCCAAATGGGTTTTCATGTTGCAAAAATCCATTTATGGATTAATGAAAGCATCCAGGTCATGGAACATTTGATTTGATGAGGCCATAAATTAATTTGGTTTCATTAAGAATGAATGTTATCCATGTGTTTATAAGCAGTTTAATGGGAATGATTTCATTATCATAGTAGTATATTTTGATGACATATTTATTATTCAAGACATTTTACAAGTCCTAAAGTTAGTTAAGGACTGGTTGAACAAGTGTTATCCATAAATGACTTGGGTGAAGAAGCCTACATTCTAGGGATCAAGATAATTCTTGATAGATCCAAGAGGCTGCCGGGACTATGTTGGAGTACATACATTGACCAAATACTAAAGAGGTTTAGTATAGAATAATCCATGATGGGATTGGTTCTAGTGTTACATGGCCTACATCTTTCTACAAAGATGTGTCCTAAGACAAAACATGAGAAATATATAATGAGAAATACCTCTAACACTTCGGTTATAGGATCCATCCTATATGACATGTTATATACCCAGTGCGATGTTGCCTATGAAGTGAGCATGGTTGGAAGATATCAAGCAGATCCAAGAGAACATCATTGGACCACTATTAAGACAATCCTTATGTATCAGAGAAGAACTGTGGATATGTTACTACTGTATGGAGGAGACAAGGAGCTTGACATCAGAGGGTATGATGATGCTGGTTTTTGGACAAATCAGAATGATCTGAAGTCACAATTAGGGTATGTTTTCTGTCTCAATGGAGGAGCTGTCAGATGGAAGTGTTCGAAGAAGATAGTTATTGTTGATTATATAGTGGAGTCCAAATATATAGAATCTTCGGATTCATCCAAGAAATATATCTGGATTTTGAAATTTCCTAGGAGATTGACGTGGTTCCTAGATATAAAGATCCTATCAAATTGTATTCTGATAATACTGTAGCGTTGGCTCATGAAAAATATACAAGGTCACATCAACGGACAAAGCATGTACTTCGGACGTAACAACTCCTGTGGGATTTCTATAAAAGGGGTCAATTTGCTGTGAGTAGTGTTTCCATGGAAAAGAATGTGATGATCCCCATAACTGAAGGCTTATCTCAGCAGAATCATGAATATCATGTAAGAGCTACCTGGTTAAAGGTTGTTAGCAGTTGGATCTAGTCCAAGTGAGAGTCTTTTGGAGTAGGTGGCCTAGAACCAACTACTATGTACTTTATTCATTAATAAATACCTTATCACATCTTGATTGTTCTTCTTCGTGAAAATTCATGTGATAATGTTCTAAGGAGAGTTGCCTCACTAAAGTCATAGCATATCCCTGCTACGATTAGAACCGGAAGTGACAAGAAACTATTCATGAATATATGTTCTAGGATCGTATGATTTTATTTGAGGGACCCAAATAATATAGGACATTAAGGGTGAAAACGCATAATACATTGAAGGACCTTCTCATGGTGTGTTCCCTTGGTAATATCCAAGAGGATATTATAAGAATGAGACCCGCATGTTGGAAATCTACATTTCATAGTGTCATCCCATGTTCCTAGTTATGAAAGTGTGTATTGGTATTTAGACTTTAAGATTATTATTAATGGGTTTTATAACTCACACACTAATATGTATTGATGAAAACTATGACAAAATACTATTCGCAGTGAGGTAGTATATATTGGGTCAGTCTTCAGTAATATGGTATTAATAGATAATGTGAGAGAAGGATTTTTCCCTTATGTTTCATAATGGAATTAGATATCTTAGGTCGTTTGATGGAATTGATATATCCCAAATAAATCCATCACCATGGTATGGAATGGGAATGTCCAATTCATGGATGTAAAAGAATGAATAATCGAGCACATGGGCTGATGGCACCAGCATGCAACCCACCTAATTCAAGATATCAAGAAAAAGGGATTATATTACACGATAAGTGTTTATAGGAGATGACATGTCATTGCAACATTAACTACTTTTTCTATGGGTGCCTTAGTATATCTCTAGATGCTATCCTTTGACTTTATATAGATTCAGCCTAATACCACTAAGAAAGAGGCCTAGAGGGTCACATACTATATGTGTCCATGTATCTTTGATAAATATAAATTTATCAATTTAAATAAAGATTATTCCTGATTGTGGTTTAATAATTATTCATGGATTCCTGATCACATTTATTTTGACACTAGTTATTAGATAAAATATAATGTGGGAGAAATAATATATTATTAGTGAGTAATTCATTAATATTTATTTATGAAATAAATAGACATTATTGAAAGTCTAATAAATATGGTAGAGGAAATACACAAAATTGAAATACAAAAGTACATGTAGTGAATATTAATATAAACACTATGTAGTTTTTCTAGGGATTTGTGAGAAATAAAATTATTTATTTAATTAACTAATATTAGGAGTAATTCACTGGGCACATGTCAGGTAATAATAATATTCAACTGTTATTATGATACATGGGGTCTTAAAAATAATTAAATTAATTGAATATATACTTTTAGGTTATTAATTCATGTAGTTAATATATGTAATTAAAATCTCAATTATATTATTCTCATTATCCTAGAAATTATTTTTGGTTGTGCACAATGGATCTAGATAAATTTCTCATGCTACAAAAAATTCTTTTCTTCCAAGAATGATCTCAATCTACGAGAGATATCCTCTTCCACCGAATAAAGGATATCGATTTGCAAGTGGCTCTCAAGATGATCGAAGGAACAAATCGCAAGCGAATTCTCTTCCATGCTAGCACCCAAAGATCTATTCAGTGATGTCCAAGGATACGTGGAACACATGTGTATCACCACTATAGGAATCATACCCTTGGATTTTATGATGCAATGACAGATCACATTAGATCATGACCAGAAACATAAACAGAGAGAGAATTCCATAAAATAAATTATTGTCTTTTAATTAAATTAATTATGACCAACATATGATAATCCTCTCTATGGTTTTTGGACTACCATATTTTCTTTAGTTCTCATTCTATTATTAATATTTGCGGTTTTATTTTTGTGATGGATCTCAGATTTATCGTCATTAAGAGAGAAAATTAATGTTGGGTACACCCACCAACGTGCTTCGGTTGTGCTCGGAAACTACACCACATTCCCAAATCGTGATAAAATATAGAGTGAAAAAATGTGAAACATTAAACCATAGTCTATCTAATTAATAATGGAAAGATATAAAAACATATAATATATAATGTTGTTCCGATTGGCGAATGAATTTGGTTAGATCATTTTCATTGGGGTAACAAGTGGAATGATAGGGTTTTTAATGTATATATATAAATATCATAATTCAACATTATATCTATACACACGCTAATGATTCAACTCAAAAAAGGGTATTATGAGATTAAAATCTCTTATTACTAACAAACATGCATTCTATAGTTTCTCTAGTTGGAATACACATTAATTTTATTCCTTTTGAATTTTTTTTTAATGATGTGCACAAGAAACCATCACATATGAGGGATCAATAAAATATTTTTTAGAAAAATAATGCTGAAACCTATGTTAATACTTCAACTAAACCATTAATTTCATGTCTAAAAATCATCTAATACCCTTTTGGTGTGGGGTTCCCCATCGTTAATATTTTCAATTAGAAATGTAACAGTGAACCTAATTAGAAGGAATTACCTATGAAAGTGTTTTACTTGAGGAATCCCTAATAGGGGATAATGAATTAGTGTTAAAATTCACATTATATTTAAATTATATATTCCAAAATATGGTAATAACTCATAAATACCTATTAAATCATTATGCATTCACCAATAGCACAAATTCATAAATAAAATTGAACACATTTATTTTACTAGTGTCACCACTAAGGGGTAGCACAAACAACATATGTATACAATGTGTTGTTCATTACAAAATCCAATATACTTCATTATATATAGTGCATTGTTATTTCTTGGACATGGTTAATCCATTACAAGTTCATTGAATTCATTACATATTTAATGATATCCAGTTATCTTCCTCAGATCACTTCCATCATCTCCTCCGTGTTCACTACTCTGGATGAAGCCAACTTTAATTTACTAACATGAATGTTTCATTCTCTTAATCGAGAATGTTTTTTGATGATTTGAAACAAGAAAAAAGAAATTTTATTATCTAATAAAATCCAAAGTCTCTAAATAACTCACCTAATATTTTCTTGTGAATATTCCTACCCATATCCACTTTATATAGAGTAACCATATAAAACCCAAATTACTTTGAACCAAACCATGGATACATTGAAATCAACCATGCGGACCACATAATTAATGTCATATAGATCTCGATCAAAATTCCTCTATCCAATATACAATAAACCATAATGAGTGTGTGATAAATATTTCTGATAACGCACCCCACTTCGTGAACAGGTCCATGTAATCCTCACTAAGTGATTCATATTTCACTAATAATACATGCCTTCTTATATCTTATAATTACCCTCCAAATGTTTGTTAATAAATAATAAATCCTTAATAAATGTAATTTTGGGGTATTTATTGGATAATTACCCTAGATATTTTACAAATCCATAAAATTATTATTCAAATATTTTCAAAACACCCTTCATATACAGGATATTCAAATAAAATACTATCCTACCAATTATCCAAAAAACTCCACCTTCAGAATATGTAGTCCACTTTATAGTTGTGATAACAAAAAATAAATTCTGAGAACATTCCTCCATATACCTCCCATTTTGAAAACATAATTACTTTATAGTATTTAAAAATTCACAAATTTGAGATCCTATACTCTTATTCAAACAATGAACTCACAATACAAGTTATTTTCATGACAACGGAGGCTTCATGATCCACTTAGAAATATATGTACTTTTGAATGAGAACCCCTACCAAAAAATCCATTTGTAATTTGCAATATACTATGAAAACACACATTATTTACTTTGAAATGACCATAGTACTTCTTAAACAAATGAAATAATTATGGGAAACCACTGATTTTTACAACCAAAAATTGGAAAACACTAAACAAATTGACATTTGGAAAAATACCTTCAATTCCTATAATAGGATTCCATTATGTAAAAACCATCAAAAAATATGTAAAAAATAAAATGATTAAATAATTTATATATTGGTAGAAAAAAATCAACACCCAATACCATCATAGAAAACCTTTTTTCTAATATTACACTATATTGGTTTGTTACAAATCATGAGTGAAATTCAATGTTGTACAAGCATTAGATATAACAATAATAACTCATGCATCACTATAAATCAATTTAAGGAATAGTTTGTTTAAAAAATTAGATTTAATAATATTATTTCAATCCTCATGTTACATAATAACTCCCCATGTATTTGTATTATTCACTCCCCTTCAATTAGAGAATCACAACAATATCACTACTTGTAGTAAAATACCACATGTCACCCATTAACATATGATTCTACTAAATTTTACCATATTCTCTCCCTCATTGAAAATAAATAAAAAAAATGAAGGACTATATGATCTTCATTTATCACTATATACCACATAGATTATATCACACCGTTAATTCTATATAACTTATCAAATAGCTATAAATTGTTTAAATGAAAGGGAAAAGGGTATATCTGAACTGCCTCCAATAGAGGGAGGTAGTTTTTAACACCCTTGATTTGGGATTATATTTGAATTATATTTTTTATTGATCATTTTTTTTGTTTTTGTTATACCATAGGATGTTCTTGAATGGTTTTATTGTGATTTGGATGTGTTTTTATGGGTACACAATTTGAAAATGGTAAGGGGAAATTTTGAAACTTCTCCCCGGAATAGTGCAATGTTTTCTGTGATGATAAGTGAAGGTACATAGTTATTCCAAAACATGTGGGTTTTAGGAGAAATAATTTCTATGGAAATAGAGTAAAAATCATGATTTGTACACATTTTTTCAAACTTGGTGAACCATCCATGTGAAAAGGGGGTTTATTGGTAGAGTAAGATTCACGTATAGAACACAAATTTTGTGTTGTTAGCACACAGTTTCCCAAACCATGTGAACTAACCATACCACATGTAATTAATGATATGAAAATTATATCTTATCTCTATTTCGACACATAAAACCATTTTTCTTAATTACACTCATAGGCTCTTTAAATCAATTCATCTATTTTTAAACTTTAAAATTTTCCTTGGATTTTGAATCTAGTATTGATGGATATAAGTGGATTTGATCTTTTTAAACAATTGAAATTTTTTTTCTTCATTCATTCTCTCTATATTTACTCATATTTTCTCATGTTGAATATTAGATCTCAAATATTTGGTTATAAATATCATATATTAATTGCTTGGATAAGAATATTATTGGATTTATTTAGTAAATTGAGTTTTTAGCCTGGATCTATAGGTTTATTGATGACTTTATTTGGTTATATAGCCCATTTTGTTTGGTACCTTCATTCTCTCTACACTTTACCAAAGAGAATAAATGAATGGATTTTATGAATGAAATTTTTCTAATTAAAAAAAATTTTAACTTATTGGATATTTTTTATGGTGCTTTAGAATTATTGGTTTTGGGTGATGCTCATATTAATTTTGATGAAATTATTGAAAGGATTATTGGATTCAATGAAATTATTTAAAAGGGGCTAATTTTTTTCATTAAGGTAATGGGTGAGAGTCCTTGGAAGAACCTTGGGTTAAATTTGTTTCTTAATTATTTTATGGTATACTATAAGATTCAATCATGGGTACCATTCTAGTTGATAGCATATAGACCAGGTGGTCATGTTGTTTTAGAATATGATATTTTTCCAACTTATAGATATCCAATGTAATATGTAATATTATAATGGGAATAATAAAGTAAGTTAAATAATGTTAGATATTAAAAAAAATTAACACCTTGACCCATGTTACAAAGAGTCGGTGCAATATTTTGTTACATTGGCATGATGATAGGAATTGAAATCCCAAAGGACCAATCATTTTTGTAGCCTTGAAAAAACTAGATACAAAAATAATTTTTAAATTACATTTTGAAATGAAAAAAAACATATTATCCCCATTGAAAACACCTACAGGTAAAACATAATATACTTCTTCAAATCATGGAGAAAAAGTAACATAAGAAAGGTGTGAGCATAGATGTTCTGTAAGGATAAACAATATCGTTGAATCTATCATAAATAAGATTAATATTTTAAATAATGATATAAAAATTAAACACAAGCCCTATAAAATTAATCTTCATCATAATGTGGAAGGTATAAATAAAACATTTTAATTTAAACATTCACATGGATATTATACTAGTAGAATAATCACATGTAATATCAATAAAAAATCTCATAATGAGGGAATTCATAATGTCAGACATCATAACCATATCATCAGGGCCCTGTGCTAAGACCATAAATATCTATACGACAAGCCCTAGTTCCAATAAACTAGTCTATCTTAGGATAACTACCAATTCATCAAGGGGATATAGTGGGCCCCATCCATCACAGACTAAGTTCAATGCATTCCTCCTATGAAAGGGGTAAATCATAACATAAAAAACTGTATTAAAACTATCATGTGGAATGTTAATACTTTAACCATAATATATGAATGGAATCAAAATAGGACATCCACAATCAGATATATCATAAACCCTTCAATATAATATGGAATATTGTATCATAAAAAATCAACTTCAATTTAGAATAAAATCCCCCAATGTTTGTTGACATAGATGAAAATAATCTAATAAATTCATTAAAACACTTTGAGTGAAATAAATTTTTTTTACATTGAAATAATTCAGAAGATTCTTAATTATAAAAGAAAAAATTTCCTAAGAAAATAAAATCATAATATATTGTGGAAATATTCAAAATTTTATGGTTTCGTACTGGCAGAAAATAGCCTCTTGCACTATATAAGACAAGAATCATTATTTCCTTAATTTTTTGTAAAGGATATAAATCACATTGTATGGAAATTGAAAGATATATTCCTTTGAAAAATTTTTATAAAAAATAAAAAATGGGTAAAAATGAATTTAATTTTTTTTATAATATTTTGAAATTCATTTTTAGGAAAAATTAACACATATGATTATGGTGTCCCAATAGATACATAAGTATAAAAAACCTTATATAATAATGACAGTATTAAATTAATCCTTACCTTTAACTTTAATTTATTATATGGTTATTTGACCTCCTATATAATGTTTAAAAAATGTTATTAAATTATACCATAATAGTTTCCATTTTTATGATATCAAATATGATCCTCTTATATCATTTTGTTAATAATATTTCAGTAATACCATTGTTTTGGTGGTTAATTACTTCGTTTTCTCATTCCTGTTTTGTAATGAAAGTCAAGTACGTTATGAATATGATATATATTTAATTCATATATAGAATGATATTATTATAATAAATACTATATTTAATCATTATAGGATTTTTTAATCATTATTTAATGGTTTAGATAGAGAATGAATATCAGAGCGCAGTGGAGATCGTAGACCGTAGGTACACACAAGTGACAGTATCAATCCCCTAATGGTTAAATAGTATATAATTGGATACTATATTAATTTTAAGAAATAATTATCATGTTATATTCATTATTTATATACACTATTCTCATAATTATACCCATCCAATTCATTATGTGTTGAATAACAAATTACACCACGGCGTGGAGTTAGTAAGTTGTACGTACGTACACATGGTGAAATTTTAATTCTTTTGATGGATAAAATGAGGAATATAGTTTTCCTGTTATTATAATAACATCTTATTATAAGGATGATACTAAAAATATAATTTTTTTATGTAAAAAACATAGATAGAGAATATTATTTTTGGTTTGTAAAAAAGTACTCCATAGAATGGATTTATGCCCAATGTATGGCCTCCGGAATGACGTGAGAGAATTTGGGAGGTGAAATGGAAAGGTTTTGCCCAAAATAAATGGATTTATATGTGTTAATCAAAGATAAGATAGGGTTAAATTTTATAAGAGAGGTGAGGGGAACTTTTGGAATATCTTAAAATATTAAATTTTAATAAATTGATTTTTAGTTTCAAATTGATCCAATGTTATTTATTTAGAGTATAATATGATAATGGGTAGAAATCATCTAAGATGATTATTTTAGAAAGGTTTAGGTCATTAAATTATCACTATCACTTGGATTAATCCCTTAGTTAAACTATTTAACTCATACCATGTTTACTTGTCCATTTATTATATCGGGCGAATATAGTTACAATAAAATTCCAAATGAACCTGAATTGGAAAATTTTCAAAAAACAATTTCATTATCCTAGTCATTTGGATAAACCTATGATTTTTATGAATTTTATAACAATTAATTAAATATTATTTATTTTAAATCATCATTTATTTCATTTTTTGATACTATTCAAAATTTTAATTTTTAAAAATATCAAACCAATATGATAACATCGAAAATTACATCAAATACACCACTATTATGTATATGATTTTTATAAAATTTGTGTATTTCATTAATTAAGTCAAATTATATTCAATTTAATATTTTTATTATCATTTAATTGATTCTTCATTTAATAATTCAGTTACTACATCATTATTGTTTCACCAATTCATTAAATTATTTATTTAATAAAATTATAAATAAAATTATATTTTTTTAAATAATTATTTTCTCTATCTAAAAATATTTTAATTAGACAATATAAATTATATAATCTCATATTAAAAATGATATAGTTACTAAAATTTGAATATGAAATTTTTAACTCTTCTTTAAATAAAATATAGTAAATGTCCTAATATGACACAAGTGGCATCAAAGGATCATATTTTAGAAATAAGTTTTATTAGGGTTGAAATTAATTTATATAGTGAATTTAGGAAAATTAATATGGTAATATTATATTTTTATAATAGTATTTTTACCATTAATATCCATATTTACCTGTAACCGTAGTAAATAAATTTCAAAATATACTATTCACCAAATATTATTTTTATCCTATTAGAAAAAAAAATTTCAAAATTATTACAACAATTTATATTATTTTTTTCAAAATTCAATTCATAAAAGTGGTAAAATTATGTTTAATACTAATCCACATATGTTGTTATAAAGTGGGTAAAAGAGAGGTTAAAAAGTTTAAGAAAATTTTTATATCTAATTATTTAATACAAATTATTACTATGACATATAAGTTAATATTATATTTATTATGTATATATTAAGACATTAAAATAAATTTAATTTAAAACATTTATTTAAATGATAATGTCATTTTTTAATAATAATGATGCATTTTCCACTATTTATAAAAAATTGAAACTTTTAATAAAAGTAATCAAAATTACCCATAACATATATTTTATATTTAAAAATTCAAAAATGATGTTTATTTTCAAAAATAAAATTTTATAATTTTATAATTTTGTTAATAATATTCATAACTAGTTTTTAAATGGCTATTTTGATAGTTCATGGTGTGCTCAAACATGATGTTGCGTGTAACTCAAGCCATTGAATTATTTAAAAGGAAGCATACCATAGATGATTGGGTTGTTGCATTCATCCCTCTTTCAGATAATTTTGTCCCTAAAATTTCTATAATATCACTTCATAAAATTATTTTGGTGGTTCATCATTAGAAGTTCTTTAGGTTCCAATGTCTCCTCTCCCATTTTATGCTTTATCCAATGAAGATTTACCAGATGAGTCATCCAATTTCTCAACACTTGATCTCTAGTATCATGAATCTTGAGAGGCTCTTCACAATAAGATAGATCATGTTCCAGTTCTATTCCCTCACAAGTGTATACATGTGTTGGGTGTAGCATTTATTTTCTTAACATTGATATTTTGAACACATCATCAACATCATAGAGACTTGGGAGGATTTCCAAACGGTAATATACTACTCCAATTCATTCCAAAATCTCAAAAGGTCCAATGTTACTAGGATGCAATTTACCCTTTTTAGCGAATCATATAACACCCTTCCATGGAGATACCTTCAGGAAGACTTGTTCTTGGACTTGAAATTTCAAATCCTTCCATCAATTATCATCATATCTCGTTTTATTACTTTGAGCTATTTGATATGCGTCTGAATAGTTTTTACCTTTTCAGCCATTTTCTCATCACGTTCCTGGTCTACAAGTTTTCTTTCACCAACATCATCCCAACAAGACAGTGTACGACTTTTATTTCCATATAATGCTTCATCTGGTATCATATTTATACATGAATGGAATCAATTTCCATATAATGATTCATATGGTTTCATAGGTATACTAAGATATTATTAATAAATACTATGAAAAAAAATCATTAAAACATTCTGTGAACACTCTACATGTAAGATATGTGAAAATAGAGGGAGTATTAGTCAATCCAAATGGCATTACTTTAAATTCCTAAGGACCATACCTCATCTAAAATTGTATCTTTGGGATGTCTTCTTTTTGTACACAAAACTGATAATATCAAGAATGAAGGTAAATCTTCAAAAAATATTGAGGTCCTTGAAGTTGTTAAAATAATTCATCAATGCGAGACAGAAGATAGTTGTTTTTATTATAATAGCATCGATTTATCTATGGTTAATCCAAGGCCTCATTGATCCATCATTAATCTTAATTAAAAGAAATGACAATCCCGATAGAGAAATAATCGGGAAAATGAATCCCTTATTACCCAACTCCCCTATATTGTTATTTGGATCTGATAATTTTATTTTGTACATTATATAGTGAGTTTTTGATATTAGCCATGCATCAGGGATTAAATCAATAGTAAACTCAACATCCCGATCTAGAGGTTGTCTAGGTAAATCCTATCAAAATTCATTAATATATTCTCATAAAATTAGTAGATAATCAATTTTAATATTTTTTCCCTCATCCCTAGATGTTATTTCCACTCCCACCCAAAGAATCTCATCCAGTAAAGCTACTGGGGGTGGATTTTCATAATAATATGGTGATTAAGTTCCACTCTAAAGATAATGGATTCTACATATTCCTCACAAACTGAAACTTCCTTCTTATTATAATATTTTTTTACATAATATTTTGATAGCTAATCCATAATGAGGTTTATGTAAATTCAATCATATGTATAATGATAATGTCAATAGATAAAGAATATTTATGGGCTATAATGGGAACTTCCTAACAAACCTTTGTAGCGATTAGACTTACCTCATGGGTTTTTACTAACAACTCTCGTGTTAATGTGAATTTTAAATAATTTTTTTAAAGAAAATGGTGATGATATACAGTAATGAAAGGATATAGAATCATATAAATACTTGGATAAATTTGAGGGAATTATTACTCTTCCTATCACCACATCATTAGGAACTTCAACCTCAATACATTTTATTGAAAAAGCTTAGCCTTTATCCC
This sequence comes from Viscum album, assembly GCA_963277665.1. NCBI lineage: Eukaryota > Viridiplantae > Streptophyta > Magnoliopsida > Santalales > Viscaceae > Viscum > Viscum album. The sequence goes on along the minus strand of OY728148.1, from coordinate 263,309,682 downwards.
ATGGATTTTTCGGGGTAATGTTTCATTGATTATTAGGAAAATAATTTCGTAATTTCTTATCTATTTATAATTGTAACACAAAACACTGATAACTTATTTCTTCCCCATTTAACCATGATCTTAATGTGAATTATCACCACACTTGTAACAAGATCTCAACCCCTTTAAGAAAGTACCAGGGTGTTTCTTCCACAATTAGAAAAGGGTGTGATGTTACATTTTACCTTGCTTCCCTTATTTCCATTTCCAAAGTATTCATTAGATCTCCTTTTCTCCTAATTTACCTTAAATTCATAACACATAGATATCTCCTTTTCAATCTTGATAGCACATGATACTACATCATCATACAATGAGGAATAGTGTGAGACTAGTGCCCATTTGGGGAATGGTTTTATCCAATCAAATAACATCTAAATCATATTTATTGGATTACATATGTAGTCTTCCAGTTGCCATGATAACCTTTTTTTGTTAGATTCATACTTTTCAATATTCTCGTCATCCATCTACCCCTGGCTCAGAAATTGCCTCTCCATATCTACTCATAGATCATGAGGAATGTATTTTTATAGTATGAGTTCCAAAGAATTCCCTATATTCAATATTTGGGACCTTTTAATCCTCCTTCATGTTTTGAAATAATGATCACCATTGATTTTTATTTCCTGATAGATGATATACTTCCATACCAACATTTTCCCTTTTGTTAGTACCCCAAGAATGAAATATTTTATCAAAGGAACTTATCCAATGATCAAATATAAAGAGATTTGTAGTCCTATTGAATTTTGGTGCTTGTTGCATCATGAAGTTGTCTAAAATTTATCCTCATCTTTGAGGATCAAGATGCTCCAAACAATTATGGTTATTATTCTCTACCTGAGTCAGTTGTCCCAGTATTGTTATAAGCACTTTAGTGCCAGTTGGAACACTATCTCTACTATAATTATTTCTTATAAGAGGTAAATCCCTGCATGGATTATGTGTGTTGCTATGACTTCTTTTTCTTCTACTATGAAATATTTCTAAACAATTTCATACCTTATATTATGTTATGAACTAGAATTCATATTTACAAACTAGTACAATACAAAAAATAAATTGAAAATTTTACGAATATCTAATGTATAATCATAAAAATGGTTCTTTGGGAAATATTTAATCCTAAATCATTTTAATGGTTTGTAAATAAAATGTGAATTATCATAAGCATATCCACGAGAAGTGTTAAAACAAGTGTGCAGTAAGTCATGTTGTCTTGTACCAGGCTACCATGTGTCAAGACCGCAACACCGTGTTGGGGTTATTACTCCTTGTTGAATCTTTTCCAGAACCACATCCCATTATAGTATCCAAAATGGGATGCATTTTCTAGTAATACACACATAATATCTACATTAACAAAATTGTAGGATTTTTATCTATACTTATCCTCAAATTATATCGTATGGTAATATTCCCTAATCAAGGTCTATATAAATATGGTTTCCAAGGATTATAATAAACATAATTGGATACCAAATGAAATGCCTCATCCCTAGTTAACTAGAGTTGGTGAATTATTTTATTATATTTCCATGATCATAGGAAATCATATCTTCAAGTACCAATTAGTTTAGTAGCCTGAGAAATTCTAGATCCAAGAATATGTTTTTCATTATATATGGAAATGGAAAGAAACATATAACCCCCTTTTGAAAACAATCATATCCCTTTAACTATTTTTTTAATTCAATCATAATATAATAATTTTAATCCTAGGGAAAAAGAAACATAAGAAATGGGGAGATCAGATTCTTAGTAAGGATAAACAATATAGCGAATTCTATCATAAATAAGAATAAAAATTTAAGAAATGTACATTACTGAAACACAAGCTTTTATAACAAAATCTTCAGCATAATATTGAAGAATATATCCTATAATTCTATTTAAATATTCTCATGGATATTCTACTGGTCGAATAATCCCATGTAATGTCACGACCCGGCCCAATGGGTCTCATGCCGTGACTCCCCAAGCCCATCATCAATAGGCTAGATGTTGGAAACTAGTGGTGAGTAGGCTATCACAGAAATTCAATGAATTATCCTAACATACATATACACACACAACCATATACACCTCCATACAAAAGTTTAGAGATATATATGAACACTAAATAGAAATGTATGCATAAATCTAATCCACATCCAGACTACAATACATGTGCAGAAAAAGCCCGTGTAGGGGTGGGTATAAAGATACTCAGTTTTGTCCCCAAAAAAATCTAAAAGATAAGTGTACAACTAAAAGGCATCAGTTTACTCATCCCATCTAGAGGTAACATGAATGTGAGAGAAACTCCATCTCGAGACCGTCCTCATTTAAAATCAACTAGACAGATCAAACAGGTATATGCCCATACATAAACCAAGAACAACCAGAGATACTCATCTCAGGAACCAACCCTCAAGAGGGTCCAAACTCATTGCCAGTGACTGGTTCGAATCAAGTCTCTAAGGAATACACATGGCCAGGGGAACACACTCCACAAGCTCTGTCATCCCAAAAGACCCATGTCCGGGAGGTACACTCCATAGGGTTACATCACCATCCCAGATTTCCCATCCGAGAGAACACACTAATCAGAAATCGTCATTGAGAACATCACAATGAAATAAAAAAACAATAAACCCTTGGATAAGGGATCACTCTTAGGATCCACTTGGGGATACAATAACCCACGGTGGAAACTCAATGATCTCTCCGATAGGGGATCACTCCAAGGATCCACCGCGGGATACTACAACCAGCTCTGACATTCCACAGATCACCACACTGAGACAGTGGATCATCGCCCTTATAAAGGTGGTCTTGATGATGATGAGAACCCTATCTGATATATCTAGAAAAGTAGGGGATCAAACTGATGATACCACAAACCCAACTGAAAACATTCACAGATTAGGATATTACTTTACTTACGGTACAAAAATCCTGCAGAAAACCACACATTGGGTAGGGGATCAGATATATGATGATACAATAACCCTAATACTATGTCCCATTATGTAGGGTATCATTTTCCCTATGATTACTCGAATCCTACGGTGTTTTCCTGCAAGATAAGGGATCGTCACCTATGGATAAGTAGTCACACTGATACCAATCACCCGATCTAGGGAAGCAAAGCTTGAGGATTCTATACCAGACTCTTCGGAGAGATTCCATAATTATATCTAAAATTAATCCAATCGAGGGGATCACAAAACTATGCTGGGGTTGTAATGACATATGAAACCTCCTAAGAACAAACCAAGAGATTTCACTGAACCACTACTAATACAAAAGTTTCTAACCAAAGAGACCTACAACACCGCCACATTGTGCACCTCATAGGACCATACCAAGACCACCATCACGTTCCATGCGGAAAAACATGCAGGATATGCTATTTATTCACCTGAAATGGAAAATTAGTGAAAAATTCACCATTCATCATAGAATGACTGAGTGGGGCCCATACATTGATAGAAAAACTCATCAAGTGAATCACACTGTTGCAATCCCGTTGAAAAAATGCACGAGATCATCTACTCATTCGTCTAAAACACACAACAAATGGAAAAGACATGTTTCTTTGTAAACACCAAAAATCAGCCTCGTGGGGAAAACACCCTGATATTTCTCCCAACACCTAGAAACTATAATTAAAATTCATCCTTACTATCAGGATCAAAATTCCAATGATGGTGTGTCAATCGGATGCTCCGTACAGAAGTTACAGTGGGTCGAAAATGAATAACAATAAAATATTATTATTATTTTATATGTTCCATGGCCCTGGGCCAAAAAACCAAGTCATAATTTTCCATAAACATTTTCTACAGGTCTGCCTCAATGCAAGAAACACTTATCCATAAACAGATCGCTAATTGATGTTACAGTTTGTGATTTATGGGGGTTTAAATAACCCCTAGGGAAAATCCGATCGGACCACTAATAGTCTTGCCGAAAACCATTGCACGAGAGCAAGAAACTACCACTCTGGAGCCAGAATACACTATTCCGAAGCCCAAAACCGCTGCACCACTACCTCTATTTTCGAATGCCACCGTGGCCACTTTAAAAATGTAGCCTTGCCACAAGAAATATTCATCGGACCACCAGGAGCACCCGGTGTTCCAAAAATATATTCGAGACCATCTGTATGACCCTTGGGACCCAATCTACACTACTATGATGGAAAAAAATAAGGAAATCATAGAATAAAAGGGATCAGGGAATTAAAATTCAAAAACCTACCTAACTGGAGAAACGTCGAAAATCAAGCCTAGATTCGCGCTCCAATGCTTCTAATGCATGATCCAGGAGCATCTGCCGTCAGAATTGGAATTCATCAGTGCTTTGTTTTCTCAATTCGAGCATTCATCGGTGAAACAGAGGATGAAGGAGGAGGCTCTTACTTGGTGTATAATGTATAAGAATTGGGGGTGTTGATTTATTTTAATTTTTTATTTATTTAATTTATCAATTCAACAACCATCTAGGAATCAGACCAAACCTCCTGGCGTTGAGATATTTTGGTCTCCCCTAGGGTAAACACGATATTCTAATCTCAAAAAAAAAACTCAGAATTTTATTCTAAGACTTCGTTCAAGAGCTATTTTAGCCGACTCCCATAAATAAAATATTCATTTATTTAAAAAAATTCCACTATTTAACTTTTTCTACAGAAGGCACACACCCTCAAATGTTACACACCACATTGGTTAAATGACACTCTCTAGACACAGTCGTTCCCTCATATTTCTAATATGCGCTATAATTTAGAAGATAACTCTTCTCATTCATGTTCATTGTATAAAAATACTTAATATTTTATAAAATAAATTCCAAGAACACCATGCCTGAAATCACATGCCGTCATTATCCCTCTATCATTAATTATTTGTAGGAATATTACAAAGCTTGACAAGGTCAAAACCCATGCCACTACACTCTCCCCACCTTAAGGGTTTTCATCCCCGAAAATCTAAAGGCCTGGGAACAATGGGAAGGACCAGAGATCGCCACTGGGACTCCCACACTAGTGAGATCACAAATGATTCTTGTGCTGTGACAACCACACACCAAAACCAAAAGGCTACAACAAAACCAATGAAAAGACCACCTCGACACCCCATATCGCCCTGTGACTGGTTCCAACACCAAAACTCAGAAGGATGACATACACCCCACCTTAAAAGAAATCCATCACCCACTAGATATACCGTCATGAGAGACATCGATAAAAACACAACAACTATATAGAAACATCTCTTTCACAAGGAGAACAAACACCAACACAGTGTCTTACCAACACCCTGAACAAACATCGAGAAGGAAATGGAATGGAAAGAGTACCTCATAAACATTTCTATCAAAACTACTATAGAAATTAGAAAGAACACAGAGATTACCTCTATCAATCTACGAAGCCTCGGGGTAAACATCCTCTAACGCATGTATCTATCCTCACCCCCATCCTCCATCTCCTTAATGCTTGTGGGGACCACATGGCGGTGGTGATGGTGGAAAATCGAACAACTTACCACCTCAAGATGTTGCACCAGCTCCATTGCCACACCCACAACCCGGGGGCCCTCCATACTCGAGATGATGCCTTTGCCAAAGAGGCCTATCAATCAGCTCCCTCTCAGCAACACTTCGGTTCCAACACTCTCTAGAAAGATGTAACTAGTTGTCGCAAGCATAACACCACCTCCCCTGTGACTGACCAAACTTGATCTGATAGCCCCAGTCCTTATATCCTTCATCCTCGGGTTCCACCAGATATGTCAAGATCTTCTGGACCCCGGCTGCTACCGTAGGCTACCAGCTACCGAACCAGCTCTTGAGGTATCAGCTCCACCATGCCTAGCACTGACAGGAAAAATCATCTCAGCCAGAACTCTCTCTACTACGAAGACCCACTTCATCACTCCTGCATATGTGGAAACACATTGGGAAACCACAAATGCCCTGATTTTTCTGTGTAGGACCTACCTGAAGGTTAAATCCCTAAAGAACGGGTCTCAAACAATATCTAGGGAGTAGCACTATGGTCATTAATCCTCTCTGAGTACTCTGACATAGTCATTACCTCCTTCCGAAGCTGCAGAAGATCCAAGATCTACACTGACCTTAGTGTCACCTGATAGAAATATTCCGTGAGGATCCTCTAAAAATCTGTCCACATGAGCATCGCATCATCATGGGACTAATTCTCAAGGTGCCACCATTTCCCAACAAAACAATTCGAAATGCTCTCCGCTAGGACCACTATATGATATGAAGGTGTCCTCACCAAGAATAAAACATAGGTGACTTACTCAATGCAGTCATTAGCTTCCTGCAGGTCTAGATCACCTCGGTACCTCATTCTATGTTTCCTTTGGAACTCATGCAGCACACTTATCTTGTGCGCATCCTCGTCCTGCACTGCCGACACAACCACCTACTCGATAGGTGGTGGGTCAATTGGTGGACTGCCTAAAAGTCCATCCTCAAAACCTATTCCCTAATCCAAAGCCTCTACTCATGGTTGATCATCACTATAATCCTGTTGCAGAACCATTGCTGGCTTTTGTCATAGAGGCATCCTGAAACACAATCAAGACACACCATTTACAAAGAGTATTTTTGGGGAGTTAACTCATGAAGGAAAAATAACACCCAAAAACCATTCCTATAAAATGAATATACCATTATTTTCCTGTGAATAGTGTACTAATATCCCATGTCAAAAGGCAGGTTTTTAGATTCTTGGTGAATGGATACGACAACCACCACAATAACACTAGAATCCCTGGACTTAAATAAGAACATGAAACATCCTAAAACATCCACTATGAAACCAAAACAAAACTCATATCTAGAAAAACATCGATCAGAGATCCAAATTGTGGAACCTATTTTACCACTACGTAATGAACCGACCCAATTAGGCTTGAGATATGACTCCCCATTCCCACCTCTAATAGGCCAGGGGCAGGCGACTAGCACTGAGTAAGCTATCACACACATGGGAGGAATTAGTCTATGTTACCTATATACATGAACCCACAAACACCTCCATGAAACATTGTAGAGATATATATTAAAATTGAAAAGAAATGAATGCCTACATCTAACCCAAAAAAAGAGTACAACAGAAGTGAAAAAGGAAAAATACTTGGCCACCAAAATAAAAGTAAAAATGCTTCCAAATGGATCAAAGGTATAAGATCAATGTCAAAATAACCCACCAAGAAGATCCTCAGTACGAATCTGGTAAACACCATGGTCGGTCAAGATCACTAAGCTCCACCTTCTCTGGGTCCTCCTGGGACTCTGTCGAAAGGAATGTGGTATGCACGAGACAAAAAACATTCAAAGGAAAATCCCATGTAGGGTGAGTATAAAGATACTAAGTAGGCTCCCCAAAAACCCCAAATGAAAAGTGATAAACTAAAATGCATCAATCTGTTCATCCCTTCCAAAGGTAACCCAAATGTGAGAGAAACTATATCTTGAGATTTTTCTTGGATAAACTGAACTAGACAACTCATATAGGTATATTCCCATCCATATACCAAGGACATACATATATACTCATTTTAGGTACCAAGCCTTAGGAGGGTTCTTTCTCATCGCCAGCGACAGGTTCGACTCGAGGCTCTAGGTCATACACATTACTAGGGGAACACACTCAACATGCTTTGTCACCCCAAAAGAAACACGTCTACGAGGTACACTCCACCGGGTTACATCACCATCCTAGATGGCCCATTAAAGAGAATACACTTATCAGATATCATCACTGAGATCGTCATTCTAATATAGCGAAACACTAATGTCCTCAGATAGGGGATCACTCCCAGGATGCACATGGAGAAACAAGAACACTATCTGACATTCCACATATAAAATCATCGAGATAGAGGATATTTTCCTATATAAAGTTGTGATCGATGATGAAGAGAACCCCATCTGGTATAAAATATGAAGTAGGGGATCAAATTGACAATACCAAAAACCCTACTAAAACAACACATTGAGTTGGAGATTGCATTACCAATGATACTTCAACCATATAGAAAACCACACGCCGAGTAGGGGATTGTATAACTAATGATACTATAACCCTAATACTATGACCACAATGTAGGGGATCATATTCTTGACAATACCTCAAACCCAATGAGGTTTTCCTTCTAGATAGGGGATCATAACCTATGGACAAGGGATCACAGTGATACCAAGAACCTGATCAAGGGAAGTAAAGCTAAATATCCTACTAAAGACTCACTAGAGGGATACCACATCTCTAATTGAAATACTTCCAGTCAAGGGGATTACAAACTTATATCGAGGTTTTAATGGCACAAAATCCTCAAAGGATAAAACAAAGTGAGTAAACTGAATCGATGCTAGTACAAACATCACTAACACATGTCCCATGAAACACTACTACACTACACACCTCCTAGGAAAATACAGTGACCACAATCGAGTTCTATATTGAAAAACACGCAGGATAGGCTACTTACTCACTTGTAATGGAAAACCTGTGAAAAAACACACTATTCACTGTAGATATCCTGAGTGGGGCACACCCCATGATGTTGAAACTCATCATGTGAATCAAAACAATGAAATCCCCTCTGAAAAACAAATGAGATCATCTACTCGTTCGTCTAAAAAAGACACCAGACAGAGAAGACACATTTCTCCGTAAATGCCCAAAACCAACCTTATGGGGCCCACACCCTAATCATAGGACTAACAATAGAAAACATTCCTAAAAAGTCTTACTTACTATCAGAATCAAAAATCTATTGACGGAGAATGAATCAGATGCTCCGTGCTGAAGTTACAGCGGGTCGAAGTTGAATAATAATGAAATATAATTATTATTTTAAACATTTCCTGGACCCAAGAAAAAAAGATGGCTCATAAATTTCTGCAAAATTTTTCAAGGAGTACTTCTCAACTCATGAAACATGTCGCCATAAACTACTCAAAAAGTGGTTCTATGGTTTGCGAGATATAGGGGTTTGAAGAACCCTCAAGAAAAAATCTAGTCGAACCATCGTTTGTCTCACCAAAAACCACCAGACCCGATCGAGAAAACGTCACGCCAGTGCCGAAATCCACCATGACCAAGCCAAAATCTACAACATTGCTGAATAACTTGCCATATTATGCCATGGTTACTGCTGGAATCTAGCCTTGCTTCCCCAAATCTTCTATGGACCACTGAGAGCACCCCGGTGCTCCAAAAATAGATCTGGGACAATCTGCATGACCCTCAGGACCCGATCTACACCGTTATGATGAAAAAACGAAGGAAATCGTATCCTAAACAATATTGGGGAATTAAAACTCAAATAACATACATATCAGGATAAATTCCGACATTCGGGCCTAGATCTATGCTCCAAAGCTTTTGTTGCATGAACCGGGAGCACATGACGATGAAATCGGAGCTCGTCGATTCTTTACTTTGTCGATTCGGGTGTTCGTCTGCAAAACTGAGAAGGAAAGAGGAGTATCCTCCTTGGTTCACAATGAAGAAAAATGGCGGGTGTAACAGCCCAAGATTTTATAAAAAAAATATTCTTTTTAATTTTATTAAAGTCTTGTGTTGTACGCTACACCAAAAGGAGCTTTCACAACACGCATCCTTGACTTGTCTTGCATTACACGCAATCACGACCTTCCTCGATAGCGTGTGTAATACGCAATACCGAGTTTCACTAAACAACGATATGCTATTAAAATATTATTAAAACTAGCCGTTATGAATAGTAGTAACCACTTTTTAAAACTCTGTAAATCTTATTTTTCAAAATGAACTTCATTTTTGGATTCGGAGTATCGAATTTAGCCTAAGGTGAAATTTTGGTACTTTTCGGATAACTTTCATATTCTGATGAATAGTGAAAATTACTAAATTATAATTAAAAACAACTTTTTTAATCGAAATAATTAATAGTGATAAATCATTAATTTGAGTGGTTTTAAAGTATATTTAGAATATATTTTTACAATTTAATACAATGATGGTCATTGGATGTAATTTCACATTTAAACCAGACATAATCAAGTGTCAATCTTTTGATAGATATTGTTTCTTAAAAACACGCTATTTGTTTTAACAGCGGGATTTAATTATAAAATTAATTAATGAAACTTTTATGTAATGAATTTGGTAAAATAGACTTCATTTTTGAATTCGGAATATGAAATATAGCTTGGGATGAAATTTTGGCACTGTTCTGAAAAACATCAATTTTTGATGAATAGTGAAACTACTAAGTGGTAGTTAAAAAAACTGAATTTTTCATAAAACTTAATTTTACCGCTTCTGTGAATGGAATTTCAAAAATCCGAGAGACACGGTTGATGTCAGTAAGTAAAATGTGGTTCAATGAGATGAAAATAATTTTTGTTGAATAGTAACTTTTTACTTTTTTTTTACCACGGTTAATAGTAAATAGGGTAACTAAGGGTAAATATGATATTACTATTACCCTAACACATGTCCTAATTCTATTGGACAAGTGTATCTCGACCAAAAACAACCTTAAGTGTAAAATATTATCATTTAGGCCCACTTGGATTAGATTAGGACATTTATTATTATTTAATTCAAAGAAGAGTTAAAAGAGTTAAAATCAAAGTTTATTCACTAAAACATTTTTAATATGGGGTTATACATAAGATAAATTCGACTATAAATATTCATTAGAAAGCTAAAAATATTTCCTACATAATGATATTTTATTTATAATTTTTAAACTTTAAATAAATTAATTTATTTATGACACAACGATGATGCAGTAATTACCCTTTTAAGGAAATATTAACATAATTGATGTTATAAATACTCAAATGAATGTAATTTGAGACTTTTTATGAATTCCACTAATTTTCTAGGTTACTATGATATATTAATGTTGATTTAATCAACTTGGTTCGAACATTTAATTCTGTTATGACTTTCACAAAAATCATATATCAAATAGTGTCAAAATTGACACAAAATAGTTTTTAAATCAAATATTATATTATTAATTGTTATTGTATTCTTAAAAATCTAAGGTTCGGCCAAATGACTTATATAAGGATATATATATTAATAATAAACAATTTGGGGTTCGTTTGGCATGTTATAGTAAGTTTATTAACCATATAGTGAAAGAAAACAAAAAGACATGGTAAAAGTTAAATTATTTAACTTAGAGTTAAATCTAATTGATAAGGTTAAAATAATATCCTAAACTTGTATAAATTCTATTGGTTGATATGATTTCGACCCCTCCCCACCTTATCTTCGAAATAAGACCCTTTGGAACCATTATAAACCGATTTTGACTTTAATATAAAATAATATTTTGAGATATTCCTAAGGTGCCCCTCTCCTCCCTTATAAAAGGGCACCTCCTCCCCCTCCTCCTCACACCAATTTGAGCACTCAAGCTCGGCCAACCCCTGACATTTTCTCCTCTCCACTTCCCTAGAATAATCCTAGAGGTCCTGGTCTTCTCCAAAGACCAATCTTAGTTCCTTAAGTGGAGGATTCAAAGAGGCGTTCCAAAGAAGAGGTAATATCCATTACCGATCTTTTCAATTTCTTTCTTCTTCAACTTCTTCTTCTTTAGTTGTTTCATGATAAAGTAATAACATCAGTATTACTTACATACTGATATGTTATTATAAATATGAAACAACCCTAATTCACCTTCTATCCATCCTACGGAAAAATGAAATCACCGCGCGTGCGTACGTACGGAATACCGTCTCCACGCCGTGGTGTAATCTATTTTCCACCATCACCTTACAAGGATGGGTATAATGGTGTAATGAGTAACTATATATGATTATTATTAAGTAATATTGATACTGAAATAATATATATATATACTCCAATACAATTCCACGATCATAGGAACGATATCATCACTCGTGCGTACGTACGGAATACCGTCTCCACGATGTGATGCGACTCGTTCTACATGATCTTCATTTCATAATGATTATATAAATGAATTGAATGAATGAATATGGTATATACTACACTAATAACATTCTGTAAATGAATTATCTATAACCAAAAGATAAGAATAAGAATTTATTCAACAAAACACGCATAAGAACAAAAAGTTATAAAGACCCGAGTAACAAGTAACAATGAAATATTACTAACAAGAAGCTAATAACATGACCATATATGATATCATATCAATATGTTTGATTCTGGAATAAGTCAATAACATTATTTAAACCATTATACAGGAGCGTCGGACATGAACAAAGCAAATCGGACCTAAGGTAAGGGAAATATCACAATCTCATTTTTATCCGAGATTGTTTATTCGTAAGTATTTACTGGGGTGTATTTTATCATCCACATCCATGTTTCATAAATATGTAATATTATTTCCATCTACCTACAATTGTTTAAATCCATTTTTACCCTTCGGTGAGTTTTTAGTAATATGTATGAAAGGAATCTTTTGTCGTTTTTCGTACAAGGTCCTTTTTGACTTTTCCGACAAAAGTACGAAGAATGTTTTTTTAACTTATACGGCACGAACGGATTTCTACTGTTTTATAAAGCCTTATTTTCATGAAGCTTCCTCTAAAAGATTTCATGACTATTTTCAATAAAATCTATTTCTTTTAAAATTGCATGATGTTTTGTGAAAAGAAATTGATTTTGAAGAAGAAAGGATATTTTCCTCAAGAATTAAATTCAAGTGTTTTATCAAAATTATTTTCCATCTAAGATAATAAAGGGTTCAGTTTCTATCCATATTTTTACATTGATTTTACTATGTTGTGATGGAATTATGTTTATGAATTCCTTTATCTTATATGAATTGATTTATGATGTCATGATGTTTCAAGAATCCCATTTTTGTTACATGTGTTATGCAATGATGTATGTTTTATGATTATGTGGCACACATAAGAAAGGATTCATTATAAGATGGGTGGGACCTATATCTCCCTCCAATGCATTGGGTAAAGATTTTATATCTCATGAGATAGACAGGGCTGGAACGGTAGGTTATACCGGTTCAGTGAAACAGGACTGAAACGTGGGTTACTCGATTCAGAAAGGGACTTTGTCCACTAAGATAGTCTTGGAAATTAGTCTTGACTAACAAGAAATGATTCTCTATGATTATGTGTGTATGCCACAAAGTTTCATGTTTTAAGTTATGATTATTGGGATTACTTTTTCACTGCCATGATTTATCCCATGATTATGAAATTATGCTCTCTTTTGCAGGTTATGATTTCCAAAATGTTATGTTTTTATGAATATGATGTGATTGATATTTATTTTGTTTACCCTTACTGAGCATTTGAGCTCACCCTTTTATGTTTTCTTTTCCCCAGGATATAAAGAAAGGTTTTAGGTAAAAAAAAGGAAGATCTTTATGGGAGATTTTGAAGATCTTTCACCACGATTAGAAGATTATAGTCCGAGTTTCCAAAGACACTAAACTATTACGGTCCTTGTGTGTGTGTTTTTGTAATGTACTAAGTATTCTGCAAAAGTAATGTAATGTCAATGTACGTCAAGATACGGGTCTCTACAGTTGGTATCAGAGGAAAGGTTTAGTCAACCTTTGGAAACTAGGATGCGAAAACGTTAGTGAGATCCCTAGAGATATTTCTAAAGTATGTCTAGGGATGTCTCTAAGGTTAAGTATACGTATAGGTTATAGTCCTATAATTGCGCTAACGATCTTCGAATTTAACCTAAGATGTTAGATATTGAGGGTACTACCCCTTTATTATGTTGTTTTCCCTACCATGATTTTTGCCTCTCATACTATTCTTTTGGGGTTTTAGAAGATGGTTGGAACCCGAAGGAACCGTGTTAATGCGGAATGTGATGGGCAATGCAATGATTGTCCCCCTGAGCAACCAAACGATATGGGAGCCGGAATGCAAAATCTTGTAGCCATGCTCACACAACTTTCTCAAGCTATGAATCATGCAGGACTTCCAAACGAGCAAAGGAAGGAGCAACATTCTGTTGAATCCTTCATGAGGCAGCGTCCACCTTCTTTCAGTGGGTCTACTGATCCATTAGTTGCTGAACAATGGATTAGTACTACTGAAAAGATATTTTCAGTTCTTCAATGTTCTGAACATGATAAAGTCATCCAAGCAGTGTATCGTTTGGAAGGAGATGCTGATCAATGGTGGAATCTTATTAAGAATACGAGGCAAAGGGATGAAATTGAGTCTATGGAATGGGACGAGTTCATGAACTTATTTTTCAATAAGTACTTCCCTCGTATTCTCTGAACAAAGATGGAGAAAGAGTTTCTTGAACTGAAGCAAAGGGATGATGAATCTGTTGGTACCTATGAAGCGAATTTTACAAGACTTGCAAGGTACGCTTCTGGTATTATCATCCAACCTGAAAGTAAAGTTGATCGATTTTTCAGTGGCTTAAAACCAAGTCTTCGAAGGGCATTAGCTATAAGAGACTTCAGTAGCTATGAAGAAATTGTGCGTTGTGCTATCAAGGTAGAAATGGAAGTTGGTGTTACATATCCATCTCATGGGTTTGACAAGAAACGAAAGATAGAGTTCAAGGAGAAAACTCAGAATAATGGTGAAAAGAAGATGAATGTTTCCTTATGCACAAAGTGTGGAAAGAAGCATGGTGGATATTGTCTTAAAGGGACTAGAAAATGTTTTAAGTGTGGAAAAGAAGGTCATTGAGCAACTGAGTGTCGAAGTAATGGAAAATGGGATTCTAATGAAGTGAATAAAGCAAACACTGCAGAGAACGTACAACCAACACTTCAATGCTTCAAGTGCAAGGAAATGGGGCATTATGCTAATAAATGCCCTAATCCAAGGGTTAGTGATGATCGACATGAGCAACCGCTTAAGGCAAAGGACAAAGGGAAGTCACATGCGATCACTATTGGCAATGTTGAATATGACAACGATGTGGTGGAATGATTAAGTGTTTATGTAATGGGATTCCAAAATAATGTTGTATCTTGGAATATTGGAATATTTATGTATTGGTCTAATGTGGTATTCAAAGTGATTGAGATATTATGCGCATAATGAAGGGAAAACGAGAAAATGAAATGTTTAACAGTATTCATGAGCTCATGATTGATATAAGGACTAAGTGATATCATGGTTTGAGTATATAGAATTTTGAGGATTTTAGTATGTGGAAGGTGTTAACTTTTAACTGCATTCATGTTTTCACTAAGGTATTCAAGAGAATACACGATTAAGGCCTTTGAATGTTTGGAATGTGACCAACAAGATATATCTTATGATATATGGGGATCAACGATGGTATTAAATCTCTGGTAATCGTTTTCACTATGTTATGAGAATGGACTGCAGTATTATGGATAAGCCAAAAGATTGGAATGGATTATGTTGGACATAAGTTAGTATTGTTTAAGGATATAAGTTTTTTTCAATATTATTGATGGGATGTTATTGTAATATAGTTTTATAAAAAGGACAACCTGCAGGACGGGCGACAGCCCATCGCTTCGGACAAGGCTGTGGGAATCGAACCCACAACCGAAGTGCGACTGGCCTTTATCGCCTACCACTGGCCTACAGGAAGTCCCTGTTTAGTAGAAACTAGTTTTATTATATTAAGCAGTATGATATATGATGTATAAGTCCATTTTAGGAACCATATATGATTAATCTCACTATAGATCGACTTATGCATATAATTTTTTCTAACCTTTTGTTTGACACAGATGGAATGACCCGTCATTCTATCACATGATCTACTAATAACAAATTCAACTTCATTTATTTAAGAGATGAAGTGGAAATTGTTCAAGGCACGAACAACAGTGAGATTGTACCAAAATAAAGTAAGTATTTATTCTAATTCAAATTTTCAACTTTAGGGAAATGATCTTGAAAACCAAAAAAGTTGTCCTAGTGATCTTATACCTGATGAATCAGATGGTACCTTATATCATCACAAATCTATGTATTTGTGATTACTGGCTTTTCCATAGCCATGTTCTCTACCACTCTCCATCAGAACATGATGGTTAGATTTCTCTTCCATATCCATATTTTCACCTATGTGGAAACCCAATGATTAGTTTATTTGGGTAACCGTTACGTTTCATACTTTTGTTTTTAAAGATTGGTATTGATATTCCTTTTTACAATGTGGGTTTCTATTAAAGAAACTTTCGAATAGTAAACCATTTATAACCCCGACGAATTTCGAGGGCGAAATTCATTTTAAGGGGGGTAGAATGTAACAGCCCAAGATTTTATAAAAAAAATATTCTTTTTAATTTTATTAAAGTCTTGTGTTGTACGCTACACCAAAAGGAGCTTTCACAACACGCATCCTTGACTTGTCTTGCATTACACGCAATCACGACCTTCCTCGATAGCGTGTGTAATACGCAATACCGAGTTTCACTAAACAACGATATGCTATTAAAATATTATTAAAACTAGCCGTTATGAATAGTAGTAACCACTTTTTAAAACTCTGTAAATCTTATTTTTCAAAATGAACTTCATTTTTGGATTCGGAGTATCGAATTTAGCCTAAGGTGAAATTTTGGTACTTTTCGGATAACTTTCAAATTCTGATGAATAGTGAAAATTACTAAATTATAATTAAAAACAACTTTTTTAGTCGAAATAATTAATAGTGATAAATCATTAATTTGAGTGGTTTTAAAGTATATTTAGAATATATTTTTACAATTTAATACAATGTTGGTCATTGGATGTAATTTCACATTTAAACCAGACATAATCAAGTGTCAATCTTTTGATAGATATTGTTTCTTAAAAACACGCTATTTGTTTTAACAGCGGAATTTAATTATAAAATTAATTAATTCAACTTTTATGTAATGAATTTGGTAAAATAGACTTCATTTTTGAATTCGGAATATGAAATATAGCTTGGGATGAAATTTTGGCACTGTTCGGAAAAACATCAATTTTTGATGAATAGTGAAACTACTAAGTGGTAGTTAAAAAAACTGAATTTTTCATAAAACTTAATTTTACCGCTTCTGTGAATGGAATTTCAAAAATCCGAGAGACACGGTTGATGTCAGTAAGTAAAATGTGGTTCAATGAGATGAAAATAATTTTTGGTGAATAGTAACTTTTTACTTTTTTTTACCACGGTTAATAGTAAATAGGGTAACTAAGGGTAAATATGATATTACTATTACCCTAACACATGTCCTAATTCTATTGGACAAGTGTATCTCGACCAAAAACAACCTTAAGTGTAAAATATTATCATTTAGGCCCATTTGGATTAGATTAGGACATTTATTATTATTTAATTCAAAGAAGAGTTAAAAGAGTTAAAATCAAAGTTTATTCACTAAAACATTTTTAATATGGGGTTATAAAAAAGATAAATTCGACTATAAATATTCATTAGAAAGATAAAAAGATTTCCTACATAATGATATTTTATTTATAATTTTTAAACTTTAAATAAATTAATTTATTTATGACACAACGATGATGCAGTAATTACCCTTTTAAGGAAATATTAACATAATTGATGTTATAAATACTCAAATTAATGTAATTTGAGACTTTTTATGAATTCCACTAATTTTCTAGGTTACTATGATATATTAATGTTGATTTAATCAACTTGGTTCGAACATTTAATTCTGTTATGACTTTCAAAAAAATCATATATCAAATAGTGTCAAAATTGACACAAAATAGTTTTTAAATCAAATATTATATTATTAATTGTTATTGTATTCCTAAAAATCTAAGGGTCAGCCAAATGACTTAGATAAGGATATATATATTAATAATAAACAATTTGGGGTTCTTTTGGCATGTTATAGTAAGTTTATTAACCATATAGTGAAAGAAAACAAAAATACATGGTAAAAGTTAAATTATTTAACTTAGAGTTAAATCTAATTGATAAGGTTAAAATAATATCCTAAACTTGTCTAAATTCTATTGGATGATAGGATTTCGACCCCTCCCCACCTTATCTTCGAAATAAGACCCTTTGGAACCATTATAAACAGATTTTGACTTTAATATAAAATAATATTTTGAGATATTCCTAAGGTGCCCCTCTCCTCCCTTATAAAAGGACACCTCCTCCCCCTCCTCCTCACACCAATTTGAGCACTCAAGCTCGGCCAACCCCTGCCATTTTCTCCTCTCCACTTCCCTAGAATAATCCTAGAGGTCCTGGTCTTCTCCAAAGACCAATATTAGTTCCTTAAGTGGAGGATTCAAAGAGGCGTTCCAAAGAAGAGGTAATATCCATTACCGATCTTTTCAATTTCTTTCTTCTTCAACTTCTTCATCTTTAGTTGTTTCATGATAAAGTAATAAAATCAGTATTAATTAAATACTGATATGTTATTATAAATATGAAACAACCCTAATTCACCTTCTATCCATCCTACGGAAAAATGAAATCACCGCGCGTGCGTACGTACGGAATACCGTCTCCACGCCGTGGTGTAATCTATTTTCCACCATCACCTTACAAGGATGGGTATAATGGTGTAATGAGTAACTATATATGATTATTTTTAAGTAATATTGATACTGAAATAATATATATATATACTCCAATACAATTCCACGATCATAGGAACGATATCATCACTCGTGCGTACGTACGGAATACCGTCTCCACGATGTGATGCGACTCGTTCTACATGATCTTCATTTCATAATGATTATATAAATGAATTGAATGAATGAATATGGTATATACTACACTAATACCATTCTGTTAATGAATTATATATATCCTAAAGATAAGAATAAGAATTTATTCAACAAAACACGCATAAGAACAAAAAGTTATAAAGACCCGAGTAACAAGTAACAACGAAATATTACAAACAAGAAGCTAATAACATGACCATATATGATATCATATCAATATGTATGATTCTGGAATAAGTCAATAACATTATTTAAACCATTATACAGGAGCTTCGGACATGAACAAAGCAAATCAGACCTAAGGTAAGGGAAATATCACAATCTCATTTTTATCCGAGATTGTTTATTCGTAAGTATTTACTGGGGTGTATTTTATCATCCACATCCATGTTTCATAAATATGTAATATTATTTCCATCTACCTACAATTGTTTAAATCCATTTTTACCCTTCGGTGAGTTTTCAGTAATATGTATGAAAGGAATATTTTGTCGTTTTTCGTACAAGGTCCTTTTTGACTTTTCCGACAAAAGTACGAAGAATGTTTTTTTTAACTTATACGGCACGAACGGATTTCTACTGTTTTATAAAGACTTATTTTCATGAAGCTTCCTCTAAAATATTTCATGACTATTTTCAATAAAATATATTTCTTTTAAAATTGCATGATGTTTTGTGAAAAGAAATTGATTTTGAAGAAGAAAGGATATTTTCCTCAAGAATTCAATTCAAGTGTTTTATCAAAATTATTTTCCATCTAAGATAATAAAGGGTTCTGTTTCTATCCATATTTTTACACTGATTTGACTATGTTGTGATGGAATTATGTTTATGAATTCCTTTATCTTATATGAATTGATTTATGATGTCATGATGTTTCAAGAATCCCATTTTTGTTACATGTGTTATGCAATGATGTATGTTTTATGATTATGTGGCACACATAAGAAAGGATTCATTATAAGATGGGTGGGACCTATATCTCCCTCCAATGCATTGGGTAAAGATTTTATATCTCATGAGATAGACAGGGCTGGAATGGTAGGTTATACCGGTTTAGTGAAATAGGACTGAAACGAGGGTTACTCGATTCAGAAAGGGACTTTTTCCACTAAGATAGTCTTGGCAATTAGTCTTGACTAACAAGAAATGATTCTCTATGATTATGTGTGTATGCCACAAAGTTTCATGTTTTAAGTTATGATTATTGGGATTACTTTTTCACTGCCATGATTTATCCCATGATTATGAAATTATGCTCTCTTTTGCAGGTTATGATTTCCAAAATGTTATGTTTTTATGAATATGATGTGATTGATATTTATTTTGTTTACCCTTACTGAGCATTTGAGCTCACCCTTTTATGTTTTCTTTTCCCCAGGATATAAAGAAAGGTTTTAGGTAAAAAAAAGGAAGATCTTTATGGGAGATTTTGAAGATCTTTCACCACGATTAGAAGATTATAGTCCGAGTTTCCAAAGACACTAAACTATTACGGTCCTTGTGTGTGTGTTTTTGTAATGTACTAAGTATTCCGCAAAAGTAATGTAATGTCAATGTACGTCAAGATACAGGTCTCTACAGTGGGGGGGTGTTGATTGATTTTAATTTTAATTTATTATTTCATTCATTCATTCATTCAACAACCATCTACACCCCTAACCAAACATCCCGACACGGAGAAGTGTAGGTCTCCCCTAGGGTAAACATGACATTAATAACTAAACCGCATACTCATAATTTTGATCATAGACTCCATTAATTAATTAATCGAGTCAACACCCATAAATAAATTTTTCATTTATTTTTGAAAAACACCAATGGCCTCCCCTTTCTCCAGTAGGCATGCACCCACAAATGTTACACCCTGCCTAGGGTAAACAACAATCTCCAGACACATCTGTTCCCTCAGATTTCTAATCTGAGCTAAAATTTATGAGATAAATCATTTCCACCATGTGCATAGTATAAAAATAATTAATATTTTTATAAAATAAATTTTGGGTAGAACGGGCCTCAGAATCGCTCATCATCTTTTCACCAAGCTCTGGAATTATTCGTAGGAATATACCAAAGCTTGACATTGTCAATGTCTATGCCGCTTCGTGTAATATCAATAACTAATATCCTAATGGGGGAATTCATAATTCAAGAAATCATAACCATACCATCAATGCTTCTTTCCAAGGCTATAAATAACCATACAATCAAGGACTTTATCTAACGCACAAGTTAATATCATGAGATCTACTGATGTATTGAAGGGATATAGTGGAACCCAACCATCAATTACTAAGTCCAATGAATTAATTTTTTGAAAGGTTTAAAACATAACATAAACATTCGTATTAAAACTTCTATATGAAATGTTAATACATTGACCACAAACCATAAATGGTATCAAAATAGCACATATACAATCAAATGTGTAACATGGTTGTGAAATTAACACTTACCTTTTATATTCCTTTAGTCAAGGGTGATTTAAAATTATATATAATGGTTAATGTTTGTTATTAGATTATACCATAACCATATCCATATTTATTATGTCATGTATGATCATCTTATGTCATTTTTAATAGTATTTTAGTATTACTGTTTTTTCGGGTGTTATTTACTTCATTTTCTCATTCCAGTTTTTTCACGTAAGTCAAGTTTATTATGAAATGGATATATATTGTATTCTTATATATAAGTATATTTTGTTCATAAAAATTATATATACTCATCATAATAATTTTATAATCATTGTTGAATGGTTAATGTGGGAAATGAATCGCATCGCTCCACGGAGACAGTATGCAGTATGTACGCACTTGTGATGATATCATTCCCATTATTGTTAAATTATATGGAAAAGATGGTATATTAATTATTAAAAATAATTTTCATGTCATATTAATTATTTATATTCGTTATAATCATCATTATACCCATTTAATTATTGTAGCAATGATTAACAAATTACACCACGACGTGGAGACTTTAAGTCTTATGTACTCATGCATGGTGGTATTGTAATTCATATGATGGATTAAATGAGTAACATGGTTGTAAAATGACTATATTAACATCTCAATGTAAGTTTGAAATTTTTGTAATTATTTTCATTTGGAAACAAAAAAGAATGAGGAAGTAGAAGAAGAAAAGAACATTGAAAGAAGTGGTAAAACATTTACCTTATTTTCAGGTATCTCCATTTTCATTGTACAAAAGGACCCCATTGAATGGTTTTATGTCCAATGTATGGCCTCCAAGATGAAGTTAGTGAATTTTTTATGAGAAATTGAAATGTTACGGATGAAATAAAGTGATTTATATTTTTTAATCAAAGATATTTAAATATTCCCTTTTATAAGTGATGTGAGGGTCACTTTTGGAAGATCATAAAATATTAATTTATTATAAATTTATTTTCAGTTTCAAATTTCAAAAAGGTTATTTATTTCGTGTTTATAATGATTATGGGTCATAATAACCCTTGAATATGTTTTTAGAAATTTTTAGGTCACAGAATTTTCTCAATAATATGGATGAAACCCTTAGTTTAATAGTCTACTCTTAAAGTGTATACATATCATTTTATAACATGGTCTTAATATATTTTATATAAAATTTTAAAAGAACCCAAATTTAATCATTTATGACATTTATAACAATATCTTAGTCATTTGGCCAATTATGAGATTTTAATAAATTTTAAAACATTTAATTAAATATTATTTATTTTGAAGCATCATTTATGTCAATTTTGACAGTGTCAAAAATTTCATTTATATAAATATCATACCAACAAGATAATTTTAAAATAAAATACTTCCAATATGTCCCTAACTTGTTAAGGTTATCTATAAAATTCTTTAATGTAATTTATGAAGTGAAATTATATATATTTTAATATTTTTAATTTAATTTATTTTATTTTCCATTTATGATTTCAATTACTTCATCATTATTATGTCACCAATTAATTTAATTAATTATTTCCAATAATTATAAATAAACTACCATTATGAAGATAATTATTATATATTTGTAAATACAATTTATAGTTGACTATATCACTTATATATACTCATATTAAAAATTATATAGTCATTAAAATTTGAATATGTAATTTTTAACTCTTCATTAAAATAAATCTTCTAAATATCATATTACAACAGAAGATGCTTAAAAAGGATCATAATTTCTACATAAGGTTGGTTTTGTTCATAATACACCTATGTAATGAAATTATGATCAGTTTTAGTGTAATATAATGTTATTATAAAATTAATTTTACCTTTAATTACCATATTTTCTTATAACTGTGGTAAATAAATTTAAAAATATAATAAATAAAAAAATTTATTTTGATCCTATTATACCATATTCATCATAATAATTACAAAAATTTATAACTTTTTTTTCGAAATTCAATTTAAATAAGTAGTAATATTATTTTTAATTCTAATATGTTGTTTTGATTAGAAGGTGGGTAAAAGAGACGTTCAAGAGCTTAATAAAATTTTTAGATCTACTTCTTTTGGAAAAATTATTCATATGACCTAAATTGTACTAATATATTTATTATGTGTCTATTGTGACATTAATATAAATATAAAGTAAAATATTTATTTAAATGAAAAAGAGAGTTTTTAATAGTAATGTTGTATTTTTAACAATTAATAAAAAAAATTAATCTTTTCAGAAAATACCCATAATTCACCATAACTTAATTTTGATATTAATGATTCAAAAATGAATTCTATTTTGAAAAAAAAATTAAAAGATGTCATAATTTTTTAATACTATTTACAACAATAATTAAACTTCTAGTTTGATAGTTCATGGTGTGCTCAGACTCGATGTTGTGTGCAGTGCAAGCTGTTGAATCATATAGATTGAAGTATACCATGGAATCATAGGTTGTTATAAAATTGGTCACCTCAATACTCTAAAATCATCTCACCCATGAGAAATAATTTAATGGAGAAATAAAATTTTGTTAATATAATCTTCAGTTAATAAAGGTTATAGAACCGTGATATAATCAATGTGAGTGAGAATCTGTAATAAAGATGGAACATTTGGAGGAAAACATGATATTTATTCATTATGGTTATTAGAAAATATTTTTAATGGGAATTATGACCATTGGTCTATAATAAATAGGTCTTTAATAATGTTGGTTATGTAGACCCATGTAAATGAACAAGGGGACTATTTATTTACATAATAAAAATTGCATTATTTTAAAATAAAATAAACATATTCTGTTAATATAATATTTTATTTTGATGTTTTAAATTAATATTATATCATCAAATAGTCTTTTAAAATTATATTTAAATTGTTATAAGTTTTAATAAATCCCTATGAATATTTTATAATGATCAGAATGTTTATTTGTAGAATAAACTTTAGATTTTGACAAGAATATTGTTTTTTATATTTAAATTATCGTATATGTAGACTTTTTTATGAAAAAAACATTATATTTTGACTCAATATATTAAAATTATGATTTTTTGGAATTTTTTGACAGAGATGACTTTTTGGAGAAAAAGTAAAAATTTGCACTTTATGAGAACTTTGTTTTTATGAAATTTTATTATTTAACTATGATTAAAAATTTAATGAAACATTAAATTAAATGAAAATTTCATTTAATAAGTATGAATAGGATTTTTTGAATATTATTTTTAATTTACATATACATACATTATTTTTTTGAAACAAAAAAATTGATTTTGGAAATAAAATTTAATTTTAGTATTTTCAGCATTAATTTGGTTTTATGGAAGGCTAGGTTTAGTTTTGGAAGGCCTTAAATGTAAAAAAAATATCTTACACGTTAATGGTCTAAATATTGTTTGAATTAAAATTTTCCCAAATTGGCTAGCTTATATGATAAAATAGTCAAGTTTAATTGATTAATACCAACCCCTCTAAATTTATAAAATCCCCCCATTCTTAATACCTCTCCACTATAAATTCATAGTCCATGATGTTATTTTCATTTACCCCCACCCAAAGAATCCCTCCACTTTTCTTATTGTGATCCAGGATTCACAAAGATGGATATTATATCATTCAAGATAAATAATCATTAATTACATGAACACATGCCTAAGGACTGTAATAGTTTACTACATCCTGAATCATGGAACATGATCATCTTAGTTCATGAATGATCATGAAAATATATAAAAATGTTGTTCTCACACAGTACCCTTCTTAGGGATACCTTACATATACTATTTTTCTTAACAATGGAAGGGAAAAATAAGAAAAGGTGAGCTCAGAAGCTCAGTGTGGGTAGACATAAGAGTTGTCAATCTTTGATCCTAAGAATGATTATGATAAGAATAAGGGTTTGTGATCATGAACCTAACTTAGAAATTTCATACAAAATTTTTCATATATCATAAGCATGATTTAAGGCAAAAAAATTTATCACTTCCCAAAATATGACCCATAAGAGTGGTAAATCATTATAAATAAATCATGAACCATACCATCATGTCATAGAAGTGTGTCCTTATCATAAAAGTAGAAATTCGTCTCATTATTCAAGGTTAAATACCAAGACCATTAACATAGTGGATCACGACTTTTCACATATTTCCCATTTTTGATAATGAAACACTTGTCTCCAATTTTGGATTATGAAATTCATGTTTTCCATAATGTATAAAGTTACACATATTTCTCACAATGGATCAGGATGAACATATTTCCCATTATGGATAGGGATACACCTATTTCTTATAGTCGACCAATACCATTAACTTATTTCCCATTTTTACCCCATGGGATCTAAAGATTTACCCAACACATTGGATAGAGATATAGGTCCCACCCATCATGTAATTAAAATGAAATATTATTATGCCATTATATCATTAAAAATTCATCACATTATAAATATAAAAAATAAAGTGGGTTTCATAAAAATTTCATCATATAATAACCTAAGGAATTGAGATAGGTTTAATAATTATTTCCTTATTTCATTGTATCATAACCCATAGAAAAAAGATGTGGGTTTAATAAGAATTTTACCATGGAATAACCAGTCGATGTGAACTGGTTTTGATAAAAATAATTTCATAATACATAATTTTGGAGAAGAATTAGAATTGTATCCTTGGTTTATATCCATATTAAATCACAGGTCACATTAATAGATTCCATCTTAGATGAAAAATGATTTCTAATTATTATTTAAAACAGTTCTCAAGGAAAATTACATTTCTGATTTGATGTACCCTTTTAAATACATAATTTTTTTAAATAACTTTTATTTTTAGTTAAACTTGGAAAAATATAACTAAATTCTCAAATACAATTATGGTCATTATGGAACGAATATTGGTTTATATCGTAAATGTTAGAAAACAATTCATTTATAATTTTTGATGAAAGGCATATAAACATTGTTTGGAAACTGAATTGGATAATTATTTTTGAAACATTTTTATAAAAATTAAAACATTAGTTATAATTTTTTTAAAAATTAACAGGAATCATTTTGAAAAACAATTTAGAACACAAGTTTTCTAAAGAAAATATATTTATGAAAAGAGAATTACATATTTTATTGTTTCCGTAAAAATATTTTAAATATTATTTGAGGAAAAAAATAGTGAAATAATTGAAGATTAACTTGATAATATAATATATAACCATAGAAAAGGAAAATTAATGAGTCTTTTAGGAGTGTATTGCAATATTGTATCATCAGAATCATATTCCTAATAAATCTTGATAAAAAATATATTGTAACATAAAATAATTACCACTTTAGCATATTGAATTTTAATCCCCAAAATGGAATAACCTAAAATGGAACTTAAAATATCATTAATAAAAATAAATTTAAGATATTATATATAAAATTTTATTTGTATAAACCTAAAAAATTATTATAGGTGCACAACATAACGTACATCTAAAAGAAGGAAAATTGGGGAAAACTTCAATTCTCGATTTGTTAACTTTTGAACTATAAACCCCGTGAAATATGTATACTAATAAGGATATTTAAAACCCAATATTTTCATCTACAATAATAATAATATAAACTAATGGTAATTACAAACACTATATAATAGAAATTGGTAGTGATTATAGAATATGTCTCGTGGATGTAAAATGTGAGATTGAAATCCATTACCCTATGTCTCGAATTCCTTTATACTCATTGGGGTATGTGGTATACTAAATATATGTTTATTATAAATACATTAATGAACTAAAAAAATATATTTAGTACCATATATGATTAAATTATGTCTTTTTACTACACATTCATTATTAATTCCATGTTAAACTCACGTTTCATACAATGACTACATTGTTTTTATATATTTTATGATTTGTTATTTTTTGTCTTCTTCCTTTGATCATGGAAAAAATATGAGGAATTTTATACATAATATATATATCATATATATTCATTATATATATATATTTACATTAATATATAATGGTTAGATTTTTAAAATGATACACATAGTTCATACAGATGGTATGTTGTACAAAAACATTACATTTTTTTTTCAATTTTCTCTATGTATTGAAATAATGAAATATAAATTAAAAATTATAATTCCATAATTATTTTTATGTCATATATATCACATATTTCCATTTAAAAAATCCGTTTTACCTTCCATTTAAAGCATGAACAAATCACATCATTATTTGGGGCGGTGGTCTGTCGTACACAGTAGCGACCTTATCGTATTCCCACAAAATAGAAAGTATGAAGTTATGTGTGATATTATAATTAAATAATAATAATAATATAATAAATAATATATATATATATGTAAAATAAATATATCGTTATGTCCAATCATGGGAGTTGGTAATGGAAAAAATAAAGGACTTTGGTCCGCAGGGTGGGAGTCCATTGTATACACATATAATGATTTTGTAACACATTTGATTGAAGTGGTGATGGTTTTGCGTTATGATATAAACATGAAATCATCTTATTATATTAAATATAATGGGTTTATGATGTTATAATTGTATAATAAGAATTTAAGGAGGGTAAGAAACAAATCAAATAAAAACGCTCGTTGGTGGATGTTACCTCTTCTACTGGAATCCTTAATAAGAATGGAAAAGAAGAATTACTAGGATAGATTTATATAGAAAATAATACTTATAGTATGATAGGAGTAATTTTAGGTAGTTATTTGGAAAGGTATTTGTTGATGTAAGATGGTTTCAATGTGTTAAGTGGATAGGATAAGGGGTGGCCTTTTATAAGTGAGATGAGTGGCACACTTGAAATATTTTGAAAATAAAATGTTGCACCACCATTATTCTCCTTAGAATATGATAATAATTGAATTAATCTAGATCCTAGAATTAATTAGGAATAATTATGTCCATACAATGGGTGTTGGACATTTTCTAGGTCATTTTTTACATTATCTATTTCAAACTCCCCAATATACCCATTTATTACATTAATCATAGAAATAATTATTACTATTATTTTTTGTAAAATATTAATTTGAACTTATTAGATAATATAAATTATTATAAATAAAAATTTGGAATTAATTTTTCCCTATTTTACACAAATAAGTAAAATATTAAATTTGAAATAAATCTTACAGATGGAAATAAAAGAATAGTTCTATGGAAAAAAAGTTCAAAAGATTACGATGTTTTATATCAAAATTTAAAATAAAAATGATTATAATGTCCTAAATTAGATTAATAGATTTATAATTAAACTAATTTCACATTAAAAAAAATTAAAATATTATTTAACTTTATATATAAATTTATACAAGGAAAATTTCAATTAAAATTTATTCTTTCTCATTATTCATGAAAAAGGAAAATTCTCAAAAAACCTAAAAAATAATCATAATATAATTTTAATATTATGATATCAAAAATTAAGCATATTTAATGAAAATAATTATCAAAAAAGTTCCAAAATTAATTTTATTATTTTAAACAAAAAGAAAAAAATCGAATAGTTTTTGAGAAAATATTTTTTTTGAAATATATAATGATTTTATTGATAAATATTGTATTTTTTTATCAACATAATTTATTTATATAAAACAATTATACAAAAAATTTAAAATTCAACTATTCCTATTTATGCTCATATTTGAATATAATGGTCGTAGTGGTATGTTTTAAAAATAATAATATTCTTTATTTCTTGCAGTTTGTTAAAACCCAGCATTATTTGTCTCACAAGTTGATCATAGTGTTAGACGTAATGATAAATAAAAATAGTTTTATGTGTAATTATGTCAAAACTAATTATTTTTTATATTATAATCTAAAATAATCATTACATGTAATAAAAAATTTATAAAATAATACATATATTTAAAAAAATCACAAAATCTCAGGGTTATTTAATATACCAAACTAAAATAGAATTTATCTCTCCAAATTCATCACATTGGTGAAAAAAATTGAGGTTTATTATGTTTCATTATGACCCTAGGTTTAAATATAGCTTCATAAATATATTAGTTTCACCACTAAACACTATAATGGTGATTGGAATTGTTTCAAATAACACTCTCTACTCGATATATAATCTCTACTGGTTTCTCCTCATAAGAAATATAATGCCCCAATGGTATTACCTCAGAGTTCAGTACATTTGAGGGATCCGTTATGTACTTTCTCAAGAGTGATAAATGAAACAAATCATAAACCTTATAGAGTTTTTATTGATGTTCCAAACTATAATATAATATCTGGATATGATAATGTATTTTAATTTACTGATTTACCATGGGGTTATTATTTCCCTTACTTATTCCACATAGAAACTCATATAAATCCCTTCTCAATAACATCAAATTCATGATCATTTCAATGATTACCTGTATAAATTTTATCCCAATTTTTTGACTATATGTATTTCTAAATGGATCTAAACTTCTGTTCTATATAATTAATATTATTAGGTCTCAATATATTTAATTCTTCATATTTATTCAGTACATTGGAGTACTATTCTTCATTATATAAAGGTACTCATAATTAGCCATATTAAATTTGGAGTGAAATATATTGTTTAAAAAATATCAACAAAAGGATGGTGTAAATCCTATCACCGTTTTAAATCTATTGAACACTATCTTACCCAATTGTATGATACATTAATTTTTTTCTCAGTGCTGAGACTCAACTCTATATAAGGAAATTTCTGATGTCTTCCCCAAACAATTAAGGTAAACATCATATCCTAAAAAGATGATATTGAATGTGGTACTCTATAAGAGCATTAAAATTCCTTAATTTATATTCTGGAAAGAGGATCTGGAGTGAAATATTGTTTGATATCAAAAAAGTGTTCAAAATTATAGGGTGACTACCTTAACATCAATGATAAGATAAATCCTAAAGGCCACTAGTAAAAATAATCATATGTCTAGAAAGTGTGAATTAATTCCTCATTATATAATATTTTCAATAAAAGACATACAAAACCAAAGAGTTGTATTTCTATAATTATATACTAAAATATACGTAATCTTGATAAAGACCCATATCATAAAATCTCATAAGGGGTTATAATGGCTTTTTATCAATATTTAACACATAAACCTATGATGGAGTCCATACCTAAAAATTTAATCTTATATAGATACATATATACTCCCAAAAGATAAATCTCTCTTTATTTCTTATATAATATTTTATCTTATTCAAACATCTTTCCATTGGAATCATGGGTTCAAACTTGTACCGATAGAATATCTAATTTTATATATTTATTCCATAATTCATGTAGGGGGAGATAATCAATTGAAATTCACTGGATGATGAAAAATAAGGTTTCTATAGGTCTCATTCATACAAAATAAAACATGAAATTCATAAACAAATATGGGAGGATAATTTGAAAAAAAAATCATGATAAACATCATCAATATTTATTGCATAATATTTTCCCATTTTCCATTCTATATAGAGGATGTTCTGGATTGTCATCCATATTATCCCTTAGACTATGGAATTGATTTCCACAATGGCCAAAATCCGTACACATGAAACACTAGAGTGTGGGTGGTTAATTAGTTGTAATTATATTCTATAACATTTCATTAAATAGGATGTTAAGCACATCTATACATTTATGGTGTGTATTATCAATATTTTTTAATTTTAATACATATCATAGTTCTATTCAATATGTTCCCTATATAAATCTTCCACAATTGATAGAAAATAGATGGTTGTAATTTCCTTCCACCATTTTTGTTTTCAGGAGACTCAATATTCCATTTCATATCAAAACCATATGAATGGTTAGAATATATAATTTCCATTTCTCACCATCAAAGCACATACAATTAAGTATTCATATATATTGATATATCTTATATCCAAGACCTTTAGATGAATTTTTTTGAAGACACTAAATAATCGATCACTTTTTTTCATTTAGGGATGATGACTAAATCAAAAGCATACAATGTATTTCCATTAAAATTAGCTTCATTTGTACAAAGAGATTAATAATTATTTTAATTTTTTTTCAAGGAATTACTTCTAAATAATATTTCATAGAACATAATTAAAGTACTTACTAAGAAATTTCCCATTAAAATCATTGCATTTAATAGATTAAATTTCTATTTATGCCCTTATATTCTTAAACATATTCAAACACTCATCTGCATCGACATGTAAATGATAGGCAATTAAAATAACTTATTCATGATCAGAACAATGGAGAATAGAATATATGTATTTATTTGTATAGATACACTACTAAGAAACTATTGGATCATTAAAAAAACTAATATAAGGTGAAAAATGCCTCTTGAAAGACTAAAAAAACATTATTTCCTTCATTTACTCATTTGGATGTTCATCATGATTTATAGATTGAGAAACTTTTTTAACCATATCAATTTGATTAATCATTATATCCCTCAAATAATTTGGTTTGTTAATAATATAGCTCTGTAATTTAATATCTATATTAGAATTAACATAGTTAATTCAAGTTTCATCCATCGAAAACAATAAAATGTTTAGTTTTAGAAATAATAATCATAGTGAAAAACACCAAAATCATGATAATCACTAATATTATCTCTAAATCAGGACAAATTATTTTAAATAATCTACAAATTATGTTTATTCTATTTTATTCATAACCACATTATACATAAATTATTTATAATTGTTTGTAAATATTTTTTGGATTTTCATATCATATCAACATAGAGTTTCACCCTTGGTGTGTAAAAAATCTTGTTTTATTTCAATAGGTGATGATCATTTCCAAATAAATAAGGCATTTTTAGAGTTATTACCCCTATCTAACTTTTTATAAAGGCACATAAAATTATTATATTCATACATGGATGTAATATATTGGAAACCACTCAATCATTGCTTTATCAAATTTTCAAGAATGTTTCTTAATATATTACTTATCCTTAGAATTATCCTTAAACATATTATTTGATATATCCATATGTATTTAACCAATGATTTTTCATCTTACTTTCCAAATTATAACTAAATCATCCATTTGATACCAACTATAGTATCCTAGGCTTTTCATATGTGGATATTCTATCTTCTAATATGAATATTTTTTATTTACATGATCACGTGCCTAAGGACCGTAATAATTTTTAATCTTTTCAAAACATTTAAGACTATTCCCTTAATTAATAAAATATTTTCATCATATCCAACAAATATCTTCTCTAATATTAATCAATATAGGCAAAACCTTCTAGTATATTTCTTCATAACATATAGATGAGAACATAAGAAAGGGTGACCTCTGATTCTCAGTTAGGGTAATAATAATTGCTATAAATATATGATCATATAAAATAATAAGATAAAAATAAGGCTATGTGATCATTAATATAATTTATGAATTTCATTCCAACCTATCATAGATCATAAACATGACTTACGGTATATAACTATAACGTTTCATGAAACATGGCCCATAATAATGATAAATTATCATAAATAAATCATGAACCATAAGATCTAGTCATAAAGGTGTGGCACCATCATAAATATAGAAAAAATTCATACATATAGTATAAATAAAAAGAAAATCAGTATATTAGATCATGAAAACATCCATTTCCTATCATCGATTGGGACTATAATGGATCATCAATAATCCTTAAATAATCTAGTAAATTCCCTTTGAATTCACTTATTTACATTGCCAAATATCTCATTGGTTTAGTGTTTTAGAATACTAGGACATAATTTATACATATTAAACCAAAATCATACAAGGTGGGTACAACTAAAACAATATCCATTTTTTCATAATCTAATTTTTTAATAAACACCTGCAAAATATTTATGAAATTTATCCACAACATTCAAATTGGCTTATACTTTTCTCATACTCATCCAAAAATAATGAGAATTTTTAAAAAATGGGATGAGAAAAAAAATAACATTAAGGGATATAAAAATAAGTGTAAATTGGCTTATTAAATTAATATTTATAAACATATAAAATAATTCTCACAAAGTCATATTTCTCACCCAATAAGTTTCATATAGTTATTTTTGGAGGACATGAAATTTCCATAAAACAAAGAAAACAAAAATAATACCATAAAGATTTGTAGGGTAATTTATTAATCAATATAGTAACCATCACAACTAAAAACATATTTTTGAGCATAAGGGAAGCCTTATAATGTATACCTCATTTATACCTTACAGTGTGTGCCTCATGGCTACCTTATGGTGTAACCATCGCAGTTACACTTAGAGTAACCATATGGTTGAACTCCAATATTAACATACCCAATGAATTAGAGGAAGATACTAGTACCAAAAATCATAATAAATAGTTCCAAATAAATAGAAAATAATAAAAATACATGAATAAATCCATAAATACAATTATTTTTAATTTTATAAAATAAAAAATTAAAAGAGTATTTTTATAGAAAATAACCTTACAAATATAATATAATTGATGTGAGAATTAATATAATAAAAGGAAAATTTTTATTTACTATAAATAAAGATAATAAATTTAAATATTATAAAATTTAAGTACACAAATAATCTTAGTACCACATTATGAATAAAGTAGAAGGCTAACCCAAAGATAGAAATTTGGGTTATGAATTCAATTACCTTGGGTTTGTCTTACTTAAAACGTGTCCAAAACACCATTATAATTGTTTAAAGAGTATTGATAATATATCAATAAACCATATTCATATTTATAATTACTTCTATTATATTCTAATAACAAATATCAACCAATTTAAAAATAATATTTTCTTATTTTCATTGATTAGTGTGCATTTATTTCCAGGATTCCATTGTTGTTTTATTATGGATTTTTTATCAAATGGTAAAAACACTCCATAATTAAAATATCATGTCATTAGAAAATATATATTATTATATGGACTTATATACCATCTTAGATATATTTTATGAGTATTAATCATTTGATAAAATAGTTGGGATGATGGTTAGTTTATTTTGGTGAATTTTGATCTTTACGAAGAACTTTTATTTTATTAATTAAAATTATTTATAAATACTATTTCTAGAACATAATATAAATTATAAATTTTATATTTAAATATGATTTAAATATATTAAGGGTTTTATGGCCATATTTGAATGCGGTAATGTAAATTGGAAACATATCCCCATGATGATGGTAAATTGACGCATCATAGACAATGTTTTTTAGAATAAAAGGGACAGGAGTATAAGTATGAAGATGAATTTTTCCATAAACATGATAAATTTCCTTTATATATATATGATAATGGATTTATCATGACTATTGGATAACGGTATGTTAATATAATATAAAAAATGTAAAATAATTGAATAGAAAATTACAGAAGATGAAAAAGGATTATTACCTTCCGAATTATCCTCCTTGAAAACCTATTTAAGGCCCTTGGTTTTTCCCTTTTTATGAGACCAGATAGTCTTAGAAATTGACAAGTGTATTGATTAGAAAAGAATATAGCAATTTATCAATCTAAATTGCTTTTAGTTGTGAGTAAAAGAGGTGGTAAGGGGTGGTATCTATAGTGGAGGAGAGTAGTGTTTTCTCATTATTATACTTGTTAGTTAATTAATTTGACCAATGAATACGATTTTTTTGAGAATTGTAGTAAAATATATTAAAATAATGTAGAAAAATGCGATATTATTGTTCATACATCTTTCATGACTCAAGTAATTGTGTATTTATGTTATAATGGATATATATCGTAAATTACTATATTTTACATTTCACAAAAAAATTATGTATTTCCTTAAAAAACAAGAATTCATCCTAACCAATTTTTAATGTGTATATTTCCAATATAAAATCCATTATTTGAAAATAATTTTCTATATATGAGATGTTTCATTTTTAATTAAAATCATAATTTATTCAAAAAAATACAAAATTTTTAATTCTAGCTAATTTTAAAACACTTTGAAAAACAATTATTGTCTCATAAAATTATATTATAATTACAAGACGAAAAAAAAATTCATTATTCTAATTTATGAAAATAAATTTTCATTTTAATCATTAAATTAATTATCAAATTGTAATTATATATTTATGCCTAAAAAATAGCAACACTTAATTAATCATTTCTAAAATACTTATTTACTTATTCCTTGATATAAACATATCATGATCACACTTATAAGATACATAAATTTTATTTATACTCTCATAGGTGTTGTTACAATTCTATTAGAATAATTATTATTCCTAACGATCATGTTACTATTCTATGGTCGAGTTATTATTCCAAGATTAAAGATTACTTAATTTCTATTAATATCAATTATTTCATTATAAATTTATAATGAAATTAAATATTTAATTATAGAATGAAAAAAAATATTTTTTAAGTACCTATGTTGTAAGATTCTCTCCACATCATTGAAATTTCATCATCGTAATTTTTTAATTACTTATTAAAAAATTGAGTGTACCATTCCATAATTGCATTTTTGTATTCCCATGTTTCTTTTTCAGCCATGTGTTTTCTCTAAAAACCTTATCTCAGTGAATTACCTAATTCCACATCACATTCTATCTATAACCAATAATATGAACATGCATTTCATAATAAGAAAGGTTCTCTTCCAACTAAAATAATTATAGTCTAAAAACATGGGATGGATCTTAAATCTCCTTTATAATCATTAAAACATGAAAAACATAGTGTACCTAAGATAAACTCAGATACAAAGTTACTTTGTAGAAAATGGGTCCAACATTCTCATGGAGTTCATAAAGTCCAACAAACTATGGATTAATCATTTCATTCTTAACAAAACTCATAATGCTTTTCAATGTTGAGATTCTAAAAAAACATGATCACCTACCTCAGTAAAAAAGTTTTCCCTCCAATTATATGCCTAATGTTTCATTCTAATCCAAGCTATCCTCATGTATTTCTGGATCATCATTACTTTCTCAGTCACTTCCCCTAATAATTCTGGTCCCATTGAATTCCATTCCATGGCATCATCTTAAATAATAGAGTTGGACACTGCTTCTAATATAATTCCTCAAATGGTGATATCTGTATACTGGATTGAAAAATGTTATTATAAGAAAACTCAACTAATGAAAAATGATGATCCCATCTTCCATGGTAGTCCATATAACAAGCTCAAATCATATCCTCCAATTTCTAAATTGTTACCTCAGCATGTCCATCAGATTGAGGGTGAAATACTATGTTGAAATTTAATTTGGTTCCGAACATATTTTGATAGCATTTAGAAAATATATAAGTGAAAATTTGATCATGCTCCGATATAATGGAAATATGAACTCCTTGTAACATCACAATATCATTGAGGTACAATTGAGAATCCTAATAAAAAAATATAGTATATTGAATAGGAAAAAATGTGTATATATATTTTATCGACCAATAATTACCAAAATCGAATTATTACCTTGAGAAGCCATCGGTAGTCCCACCATGGAGTTCACTGACATATGTTTCCATTTCCAGTCTAGCACTGGAAAAGGCTTACAGAATCCCCTTCAGTACTTTTCAATCTACTTTAACCTATTGACATGTCAAACATATCATGATAAAATTTTCTATATGTCTTTTTGTTATATCAAACTATTAATAATCTTGATGGTCTATGAACATCTTAATATTGCCTGGATAAATTGAAAACTAGTGACTATGAGGTTTACATAACAAATCTTTCTTCAACAATTAATCATGAGGAACACATAATCTATTTCCAAATATTAGAACATAATATTTATCAATGTTAAATTCAAGAAACCTACCCATTTAATCCAATTCAATATTTTTTTTAGCTCATTATATTCATTATACACCTTATTCATTATTTATATTAGAGATGTTATTAATAATAACTAAAACAAAACAGATGATTTTTATAGAATAAAAAATTACAAGCCAAAATACATCAAATCAACAATCATGGGGTCTTTTTGAAGACAAATCACTGTTAGTGATGCATGATGTTTTTTACTCAAACCATATGAGACTTTTTTTTCATTACCAGGATGGTAATTGATCATATAATAATAATCCTTTATTGGTTCATGAAATCTTCACCACCTCATGTTCAATTCAACCTGAGTGAATATATAGTTCATAATTTTATAGTCATTATATATTTCCCAATTTATTTTTTATAAATTATGAATCCAATTTTATAAATCCCAAACCACAGAAAAAAATTCCAAATAAGGAATATGATATTTTAACCCATGAGGTTTTAGTTGTCTAAAATAATAAAAAATTACCTGATCATTAGTAATCAAAACACAGCAAAATCTCTTCAATCAAACATCACTGTAGATGAAAAATTCAAAATTTCTAGAGGGAAGGGCTAAAAATGGAGCTTTCTCCAATGTCGTATTCAATTCCTAAAAATAAACATCACACTCTTGTATCAAAATAAATTTTCCACCTTTTGTGTTAACATTTTTACCATGCTAGAAAACTATGTAAATTTTTTAAAACCCCATTGGTAATAACCTATAAATTCAAGAAATATATGAATATCTGTAACATTTTCAAGACTTGGCCATTCATCATCCAATTTTTTTTAGTTGGATCTACTTTAATTTTGTCATTTTTATAGTGTTCCTAAGAAAATAAATCCATTGTGACAAAAAAATCACAATTTCTAAATTTTCCATTTAAATTATTTTATTTTAGAGTTTTAAAGATAAACATATATTTTTTTCATTATCCTCATAGCTTTTTTAAATGACCAATACATCGTAAATAAATATGAAAACAATTATATCCAAATATTCATGGAATATTTTAGTCTTAAGATCTATGAATATACCTGTGTCATTTTTCCAATAATAGGGAATAATAAAATACTCATAATTCCTATATCAAGTATGAAAATCTATTTTATGGATTTCATCATCCATCACCTCCTACTATTGGTACCTAGATCTCATGTCAATCTTTGAAAAACAACATGCTCCCAGGATCTATTCAAAAAAGTAATCGATTTGTGTAAAAGGATATGTATTATTAAATTTAATGTTTGTAAATGATCTATTATCAATGACAAGTATCATGGAAGCATGTTTTTTTTAATGAACAAAATAGATGAACCCCATTATTAAGAGCTAGGATGAATGAATCCAATATCAATAATCTCATGAATCTACTTTTTGAATTCATGAATTTTCACTTGATCCTTTCGATAATGGTGTTATGAAATTGGATTAGCATCAAGAACCAAGACAATAGTTAACTCAACTTCTCAATCAGGTATTACATGAGTAAACCCATCAAGAAATATAGACAGGTATTCATTTACCACTAGAAAATCATTAATCTTAATAGTTCCCTTACTTTCAAAAATTAGAGAAAGATAACTTTCATTTACATCGTTTAACAGTTCCTCATCTTCCTGGTATATTATCAAATATATGGTTTCATTATTTTATTAAAAATATAACTCTTTCTAAAAAAACAACTTTTTATCTACAATCAATCATAGCATGATTAAAAAAGCCAATCAAAACCCAAAATGGAATAAAAATATATTAATGCCAAAATAAAATGGTTTTCAAGTAATTTATTTCCATACAAAACAATAGAATGATTATTATATTTTATTTTATCTATAATATTTTCCCTATGGGTTTTAACTATATGTTTGGTCTCATTTAATGTGGTGACATTTCCAAATTACCATAAAATTTCTCATAAATAAAGCAATGTGTGGGCCCTATATCAAACAAGACACTTGAAAATTTTCATTAAACAAATAAATTACATGATAACAATTCATTGGAAGGACCGAATTCTACCTAAACATCACAATGAATCTCAAAACACCTTTTTGATTATAATATGGACACTTTCCATCATTTGGATCATTCTTTGGGCTTGTATTTTCATAATTACCTATATCACCAAATTTAAAACACATTATATTTTGCACATAAAAATTAATATTATTATAATATTCATTAAAATTGTGGGCCATATGTCCAATATTACCACATTAAAAACACTTTCCAAAATTTTAAGGTATTCCCCATTGTTATTTTTACTGCAAA
Organism: Viscum album; assembly: GCA_963277665.1. Lineage (NCBI taxonomy): Eukaryota > Viridiplantae > Streptophyta > Magnoliopsida > Santalales > Viscaceae > Viscum > Viscum album. The sequence continues at coordinate 263,270,336 of OY728148.1, read as the reverse complement.
TTTCAAAAACTAAAAACTAAATATTCTTACCATCAGATTTCTTTGATTGATTCTTACCCATCATTTTCCATCTGAACCTCATATTCGAATTGTAAAAGTACATGTGATCATAAGAAAACACTATTTTTATCCTCCAAACCCATCATATATTTTTCTCATAACTTTTGAATTCACTATAAGCCAATTACCTTCGATATCTTGGCTTCAATGTTGAGTAAAAAATGATTGATTTTTATACCATGATCCTGAATAATATTTGGATAATACCTTACTAATAAAGTGATTTTATCTTTATAAATGGCCTCCGAATCCCCCTCATTTTGTTTCAATTAAAGGTATTTGTTTTCTATACAATTTTGAAACACCATTGGAAAATATTTTTTCAAGGAAATTATTTTTATATTAATTTAATTATATGGCCTAAATCTCATCACTATCCCTGATATTATTAATCATTAAACACCACTGGTTCGCTGCACCTTTAAGAAGATAAAATGAAAAACTAAAATTTTGATTATCTGAACACCCCATAACATCAAATGTCCTTACAATGGCTTTAACTCATTCTTCAATTGCCAATGGGTTATAAGATCGACTAATACTAGGATGGTGTTTCCACATAGAATGTTCCACTATCGTCATGTTCTTTTTTGGTAGTTATGGTTGTCATATTTCATGGATTTCACCACAATTTATATCCTAAGTCAACTGATCTATTATTGTAACATACTATTTCGTATCGATTTCCTCTATTCCCACTTGCGAATTTAGAATGATATTACACTCTCAGTCCCTTTGTACATCAAATTCCATGTTTATACTATAGAAAACCTTTTTAAAGAGAAATATATTAGATAAAGAAACATGGTAATCTTTAAATGTTTTATCATTTAAACATAATAAATAATTTATGATATTCTATTAAAATAATTTTACCCCGAAAGTTATTTAAACCATGTTCTATATCCAACTATTAGGACCCGACCTTAAACATAAATTAATATAGTAAATTCATTAAAAATTTATTTCCTCACATTCCCAAGGATCTATTATCTTTAGTGTTTTATGAAATTACTAAATAATTCATACATATCAACCAAAAAACAGAAATAGTGTGTATAAGTAATAAAATAAAAACTTATTATGAATACAAATTTTTTCCATAAAAATATGTAATATTTTCAGGAAAATTCTTCACAACATTCATCATGTCTTCCCCTTTTCTCTTAACCGTCCTTAATACCTGTGAATTTTCCTTGAAACATTCTATTAGAACAAAAAGACCAGTAACGGATATAAAGATAAGGTTAGAAACCAATTCTATATGAATATTTAAAATCATATGAAATCATTCTCACAATGACATACTTCTCAATCAAGAAGTATCTTGTTGTTAAATTATGAAAACATGGGATTTCCATAGAACATATAAAAAATACCAAAATTTTAACATGTGGAATTATTTACATAAGATTTTAACTATATAATAAACCATATTATTTTTAACTATCATTTCTACCTTATAGTGTAACCCTCATATCTACCATAGAATGTAACCTCACGGCTACCTTCTTGTGTAACCATCATAGTTACAAATAGTGTAACCATACGGCGGACCTCCAATATGAAGATGAACAATGAATTGGAGGGACCAATTGGTACCAATCATTATTATAAATAATTTCCATGAACCATAAAACAATCATAAACATGAATAAATGCATAAAAACATTTCTTTATAATTTCTTAAAATAGAAATTTAAAAGTGAATTTTTAACAAGGAGTCCATTAAAAATGAAATATAATTGATTTGAGAATTAAAATAATTAATGGAATATGTGTACACAATATAAATACAAATAATAGAACATAATATAATAAAAATTCCTTACAAATATAATCTTTGTTACAAAAAATCAATAAACTAGAAGGTTAACCCAAATAACATAAATTGGGTTATGAATTCCTTTACCTCTGGTTCGTCTCATATCAACTTGTTGAAACATCTTGTATAATTGGTTAAAGAGAGTTATTAATATATAAAAGAATTATATTCATATTTATAATTTTATATATGATAATCGAATAAAATCTTTAAACCCATTTATTATTATACTCATATTTAATTATGTTATATTCATCTTTTAACCCATTTACTTATATGATATTCATCATTCATTGCTTTATGTGAATTTATTTCAGGGACTCCTTTATTGGTTTATTGTGGATTTTATTTTTTGGAAGGGATACAAACTCAAGAATTGAAATTAAATGTTATTAATGATCATCAAGAATATTAAATGGCTTTATATATCATTTTATAATATTTTATGAAGATGATTCATTATATAAAATATTAGGGATGAAATATAGTATATTTTAGTAAAATTTGATCGTTAAAAACAAATTTTGTTTTATTAATTAAAATTATGTATAAACATTCGTTATAGAACATAATTTAACATATAATTTTATATTAATCTATTATTTAATGATATTAATGGTTTTTTGACCAGACATAAAGTTAATAATGGAAATTGAAAACACATCATACACGATGTTGGTAAATCGATTCATTAAAAAAATGTAATTATTTTTTGAATAAAAGGGAGAGGAGAAGAAGTATGATGATGAATTTTTCCAAAAACAAGAGAAAATTATACTATACAAATTTTATTTCAGTTTTCAAGACTCTTGGATAATGAGAGGTGAAGAGAGTATTATAAAATGAAAATAATTGAAAAGAAAATAATAGAAAATGAAGGAGGATATTTTCATTCTTGATTTCTCCTCCTTGATAACCCTATTAAGGACCTTGTTTTTTCCTTTTAGATGAGACTATATGGTCTTGGACATGGGTAATATTCTTGGGAAGGTAATTGGAAATAAATTAATCAAGCTAGTAGTCTTTTAGGTTTGAGGAGATGAGGTGGGGGTGGAATTTATAGTGGAAGAGAGGGGTGTTTTCGCAATATTATATTCATTAGTTTAATATTTTCACTCAAGAAAACGAATATTTTGGGAATTATAAAAAATATATTTTAAAATAATGATGGGAAGCTGGAGATTAGGTAACATTCATCATTAAAGACTCAAGAAACACTGTATTTATCTGATAACATATATACCATATATTACCATAATTTACTATTCACAAAAATTTACGTATTTTTGAAAAATCCCAGAAATTCACCGAAACCAATTATAAATTTCTAGAAATAAAAACTGAACTCTTTTTTATAAAATTATTTTTTGAATATGAGAAATTTAATTTTTAATTAAAATCCTAATTTAATTGAAAACATCAAATTCTAAAATTATTACTAGATTTATAACAATTTGACAAATTAATTAATGTCTTGTAAAATTATCCTATATTCAAAAAAAAACAAAATAATAATTTATGAACCTATTTTATAAAAATATGATTCATTTTAAATCATTAAATTAATTATAAAAGAGTAATTTAATATTGATAAATTATAAAAATACCAACACTTAATTTATCATTTACAAAAAATTTGTTTACTTATTCCATGATAAATATATCAAAATTTAAAATATAAGATACCTAAATTTTATTTATAACTTAACAGGTGAGGCTACTATTTCATTAGATAGATTAATATTTCCAATGTATATGTAACTATTCATATTGTCAAGTTAATATTCCATCAGTGTAAATTCGTTAATTTATATAAATATCTATTATTTCATTATAAATTTATAAAGAATTTAAATATTCAATTCTAGAGAAAGTATAAATTATTTTATAAGTACATGGGTTTTTACAAGGTCACACAGGTTTCCCAAAGTGGACAATAACACACCAGTTTCTTAGAGTGTATTAGGAAGCACCTGTTTACCATTGTGGACTAAGAAACAACTTTTTACCATAGTGGATCAATCCCATGAACCTATTTTCTCATTGTTATCTCATGATATTTAAATCCTTACGCAATGCTCTAAATGTTGATATAGGTCCCACTGATCTCATAATGAAAATCATATTAATTTGTTCCATAAGATCATAAAACATTCATTATGTCATAACCCATGATATTAAATCGGTTTTATTAAAATATCATCATATCATAACATGTTTAAAAGAGGTAGTCTTCATAATTAATGAGAATAGAAAGGCATGAATGATATAAATGACTTCCCACTAAGATGAATATTTCACCTTCATAATGAATTATGATGCGGTATAGATATATGGACATGTGAAAACCCCTAAAATTGTTTTCAAATGTGTAGATGTGAAATGATAATAGTTGTGTTATTTCGGAAATGTTTCTATTATCGAAATATAGAGTTTTTTCTAAAATAATGCTGAAACATGGGAAATATGAACTTGTGCAAAGCCTAGTTGTGATAGTAGTATTGTAATTGAATTTGAAATTATAATCCTTTTCGTTCTAAGAGAGTGAGACTTATGGTGGGTTTTTTGTTGATTGAAATGGCCATGGGTAGGCTTCATAGAGACCAAACATATGAGGATGTTGAAAATGTTGTTGCACATGAGCCCCAAGTGAATAAACATATATTTCAATGTATAGTGGAATGTTTCCAAGGTGTGGAATTTGGTGATAAAGAGGATGATTCAAATCATGTGGATCATGGAGTCCAGTTTCAAATGATCAATACACTCATATTTAGGGGATATTAAGAATCATAAATTGAGGAGTCATGGTTGAATGGAATAAATAGAATATTTGAATACCTCAGAATAGTAGTGGAGATGAATGTGATGTTAGAAACATATATGTTAGAATATCTCACCCTTCAATGGTGGAAGTTGTGGTTGAAGTTGCAGTGGACCAAGGTACAACATGGGAGGGTTTGGAGAAGTTTTTTGACAATCAATTCCACCATAATACATTTAGAATTCAGCACACAATAGATTTATATCGTTTAAAATAAGTGAACCTCCCTATAACAGAATATTCAACTATGTTTACGAACATAGTTTAGTTTTCACATGAAATGGTGATTAATAAATCATTGAATTGACATTTTTTTGAATCTAGATGGATAAATGAAATTCATTCTAACATAGTATTGTTATGAATAAATGATTATAAAAATTATTGAACAGAGAAACAACAGCTGAATGGAATATTTTGGGGACTACATGAGAGGGAATCATGTTGGTACCCACAAGAAGGTGTGGAAACTCTAACACTAGGATCAAAGGGAAGAGGGGAAGTTATATCCAAGGAGGGAGTGTGGTTAAATATCCAAAATTAGGATTGGTGAGTCTTCCTATAAATTATCAGAGTAAGATAGAATCTTTTAATTGTGGTTCAAAAGGCCACATCAAAAGGGATTGAATGAAAAAACCTCAAGCATATCATAACTATAAATAGATGGAGAATCATTAGTGTTACTGTCTTAATGCTCCGAGGTCAGGTGTTTGTGACACTCTTCATGGGTAACATGAGTTCTATGCCTTGACAGGATGGGAAAAATATCATACCCCTCATCAGTAGATAAAAGTTAATCACAGTGATACTAGGAACTCCACGACTCCTCAGTAGGTATATAAAGTGTAGAGTGTGTAATGAAAGTAGATATTGGAGCAGAGCGGGTTGTGATGGATGATTAGTTGGAACTATATATGGAGCGAGGGATATTTCTTTTAAATTATACCCATATTCAAGAATTTTTTTATATGGGTCCTTTAAATTATTTTATTGATTCTTATTTTTTTATTTTTATGGGTTTAATTAGTGAAATGATGCATTCCATTTGAAAAAATCAAACTCCTCTAGGTTAAAATGATTTTTGAGCCTTTGGATGCATATAATGTGTTATAGTTTTGGATGGGGTTGTATTGATGTGGTATTTCATAGTTCTTGATTATTACGATATAATCCTATTAGTGGAATGACTAAAAATAATTTAAGACCCACATCGACTATTTTGCATGAAAGGTTAGTTTCACGATGGATGATGGCATCAACCATCTCTTTAGAGCATAGAAGACAAAAAATACGGGTCTAACGACATTATTGGAACCATCTGTTGGCATGATATCATATTAGTTGGTGGATTGTTCATTAGAATTGATGGAAGGTGTTGAAAGAAGTAGTTTTTTAGAAATGGTAGAACTATTTATAGATGAATTTATTAAATAATTCTTTGGGTTTCCACCCATGAGAGATGTAAAGTTTGTGATTTATATCCTTCTAGGGACGAACCCATTCTCACTTACGTCTTACAAAATGGCACCAGAAGAATTGAGGGAGGTAAATGTATATATGGAAGAGATATAAAACAAATGATTCATCTAGTACAACACATATCTCTGGGAAGTGATAGTTTTTTGTTAAAAATGATGATGGAACACTTTGGTTGTGTGTTGACTATTGTAATATTAACCAAGTGACGATAATGAATTTGTAACTAGTTTTTCCCATTGTTGACCTCTTCGATCATTTGAGGGGAAATCAATGGTTCTCCATGAATGACTTGAAATTAGGATATCATCAGTTCGGAGTGTGGAAGGAGGATATTACAAAAAAAAATTCATAAGTAGATATGTACATTACTAGTATGTGGGTATGCCATTTGGTCTTATTAATACACCAATGGTGTTCATGAAATTGAAAAATCCGATATTTCCGAGAAATTTGGATTTTTTTTCATTATGTTATTCATGGATGATATGATGGTGTATTTTAGGAGATATGTGGATTATTATAAATACCCAGATGTAGTGTTTGTGATCTTGAGAGATCATCAGTTGTATGAAATTTTTTCAATGTCTGTTTTTTGGATACAGAAGGATCATTTTATTGGCCATGTTTTTTCGGAGAATTGTGTTTCAGTGGATCTGGAAATGATAGAGGTTGTTATCTCATGGAAACCACCAAATAATATATATTTGAAATACAGGTAATCCTCGGTCTAACCAGGTATTATTATCATTCCCATTGTGAATTCTTATGATTAGCCTCACTGATGATAGATTTGGAAAGGAATAATGATCCATTTCAATGGAATTAGTTGTTTCAGAAATCTTTTAAGTAGATTAACGGTTGATTTACATCGACAACAATATTGGTTTTTCTAGAACCATGGAATGGTTACATCATTTTATTTGATGCATCAGGATCAGGTTTAGGCTATGGTATCTTGAAAGGGGATCATGTAGTTTTCTATGGATAGTGACAGTAGAGGGAGCACAAGAAGAACTACCCAAAACATGATTTAGAGTGGGAGGATATGGTTCATTGTTTGAAAATGTGTCTTCATTATCCCATCGGTGAGAAATTCATGGTATTTATCAATCATAAGATATTGAATCATGTTTCATCATAATGATATTATAACATGAGGAAAATAAGTTCGATGGAGTATCTCTTGATGTTTTACATCAACTATCTGTACACACCGGTTAAGGGAAATTCATTGGCAGATGCATTAAGTATGAAATAGTATGCTCAGGTGCTGAAACATGAATCATATTAGTGGAAGTTGTTGAACATTTCCAACATGCAGTTGGAATATGAGAAACAAGGTGAAAATGTTGTTTTCCTTTTAGTATAAATTGTTCTTGACTGGGTTGGTTTGTTTATAGAGGAACATGTGTACAATTTTGAATGAATATGGATGGGGAACAAACTCAATGGTGGGGAGACCATTTTGGGTCAGGATCTAAAGGGGAATTCAATTTTCTGTTTCTATAATGGGATGGTTGTACTATTGGATTTTTGGTATGAATTATGTGTTATTATCATCATTCTATATGGGTTTTTCATTCAAGAATTTAGAAAATGTATAAGGCATTGAAAGTGCAGTTTTGGTGGTCTTTTATGAAAAGGAAAGTGGAAGAGTTTTTTTTAGATACATTTCATGTCATCAATTCATGGAAGAGAATCAGTGGGTGGAAGGTATGTTGTCATAATTACTTATCCCGATTTACATGTGGGAATAAATAGTGGTGTATTTTGTTATAGTTATCCAAAGAATGGTCAGAAGGAAAGATTGAATATGCATTATTGTTGATAATCTCACATAGTCGGCCTATTTCATCCCTATTCATAAATCTCTTACGATGGAGGATCTATCCAAAATCTATATCTGTAAAGTGGTAAAGAAGAATAATGTTCCAGATTCGACTATATCAGATATAGATCTGAGGTCCAAATCTCATTGTGGGAAATACTTGCTGTAAGCCCCTAGGACGCCGTTGAAAATGAGTATTGTATACCATCCTCATATTCCTGGGAAATCTTAGAGGACTATATGAGATTTGGAAGATATTTTATATGAGAGAGTTATGGATTTTCGTGGATCATGGTAAGATCAATTTCTATTGATGGAGTACTCATATTATAATAGTTATCAGGACATGATACATTTTCCTTAGTTTGAAGCACTGTATGGGTGTCTGTATTGTTCTGTACATTACTGGGATGAAGCGGGTGAGACATCGATATTTGGACCAAGCCTTGCCTAAGAGATTACACAGAAGATCTAGCTAACTAGGAAGAGGATGGAGATAGATCATTGTTGTTATAAATCATATGTGGACCTTTGTTGATAATAATTTTTCATTGATGTTGCTGATCATGTTTTCTTGAGAATGTCTCTAATGCTTTGACATCGTCAGTTTGGGAATAAGTTTATGTTATCTCCATGGTATATTGGGCCTCTTGATATACATGAGAGGTTTAGAGAGATAGATTATTAGGTGGATATTCTACCACAGTTTAGTGCAGTCCACATGTGGTTTATAGTTTCCTAGATTAATATTTATCCTTCGGATATTGACCATGTGATTTCTTGGGATCATGTTGAGCTAAAGTAAGATGCTTCATTAGGGTAAAATTCTAGTCTGGGTAGTAGATATGCAAGATAAATTGTTACATGGGAAAATCATTTACCTAGTTACGGATTTTTGGTAGTATGTTCAGAATTAAGAGGAGGCTTGGGAGTGGGAGAAATAAATGGCCGCGTAATTGCCCAAGATCCTTCAGCAACGTGATGGTTCTCTACATTTTGAAGACGGAAATTCCAACGGTGTGGATAATTTAGCTCCATCATTTCTGGTTATGTGACACATTTTGTTTCTTTTTATATGTATAATGTTGTTGAGTAAAGTTTAGAAGATTTTATAAGATTTTTTATAATGTTTTGGTGCATTTCAAGGGAAGCATGATTTGAGCATTATTATGGGAAACCGTGTATAATCCCCAAGTAACTGTGCAAATTGAGATAGTGGGTTTTGAACGGCTTTTGCATGGATTGTCTAAACATATGAGTAACCCAAGTGGGGTTTTATTCAGATAATAACATGAGAATGATTAGCACATGGTTTGTTTAATAGTGCATGCCATTAAAAATAATTTAATTAACACAGGTTCACTCATTATTTTCCCTAAATCACTACTCTCCTCCCCCATACGAGCCACACTCTAGATTTACTATTGTCAATTGTTAGAGGGGATCTCCCCCTCATTTTGGAGGAGATTCTAAGGGGTTATATAGTGTGATGAATGTGATTCATCTCTAGATAGTCTTTTCTCTTGGTTTTATCTTTTTTTCTACTGATATAGTTCTCCCCATATCTTAGTTTTCTAGATCTACTTCCATCACATGTAGATCTAGTTTTCTTGTTTCATAAAATGGATACAGTTGGGATTTTTTAATAAATTCAATATTTTTAAGGTGGTTTTGTTGGAGATTTCACCCATATTAGTGCTGCAGTTGTGTGTTGGTTGATTTAACTAAAACCGTATGGTAATTGGCATCTATCTGGACTACATTTCCCCATGAACTATATACTTCATCTTCAAATAGTTGGGTTTTCCTGAATTTGGTTGTGATTATGATGTGTGAAGCGTGATCGAAATTCATTTTGTGATGTTTTCTATACTTTGAGGGGGAATGGGGTATTGTAGTGAAATTATCATGACGTTGAATTTTAAATTGTGCATCTTAAAATAGTTTACTTGGGTTTATTTATGATTTTTTTTTGGGAAAACAGTTTTCAATATAATGGGTTTATTTATTGGAAGGTAATCTGGAATGGAAATTTTCCTATAGAATTTTTGGGGTTGGAAATGGTTGTTTTCATAATGTCATGGCCTTGGTGTTCTATATACGTTGTCATTGGTTATGTATTTATTCATGTGACTGAAATAGATGTTAAGTGGGATGGAAGTAACACTATAAATAGGGAATGACCAGTGGATAGAAGGTCCACCATGATGGATTTTTTGGTATGAAGTATTTCTATATTGGGAAAGTAGTAAGTAGGTGTTGGTGGGATTTTCTACCATGATTTCTACACCTTGTTGAGTGTGACAAACTTTATAGCTATGTTTTGATTATGCATGTAGCTAAGAAAGAAGAAATTATTGTAATAATATGTTATGGTAAAATGGGTTATGGCGTTTTTATTTGACCTCAGTTGTATTGTATGGATTTGGGTAAAGATTTCCTGGTAAGGGTGTGTTAGGTATACTTGAAATTGTTGCACTATTTGCTGTTTTATGAAAAATACTTTATATAAAATTGCTAATGGGTCTATCCTAGTGGTCTGTGTAGGGAATTCATTTAGGAAAAAACTTCTTAGTATTATTACTCACCACCAGATTCTGAACATGGGTGATTTTTTAGATTTGGTATTTTGGGATACATGCAAAGGTAAATAATCTCATTTTGGTAGTGGTTCATCATGATTCTTGGGAAGTATTGTGGTTCTTCGAGAATATAACTTTTTGTAGAGTTTTTGAGTGTGTCATGGTTTCCTTTCAGTATTAATTATGAGTCTTTAGCATGGTACTCTAATTGTGGGACTCTTTTTATTTAGTTGTGTCTATTTATAGAAATTTTATGGAAGTGTCTGGTTATTTGGATGACTCTTGGTAATGTGTTATCATAGTTTACTCTATTGACCTGTATCATATAGTTTCAGTTGGTTATTCCTTGTTTGGTTTTTTGGTTTTATTCAATAGAAAAATTAGCCCAAAATTTTTCTTGAATCCCACATAAATTGTTTCCTTCCATTGGAATGTCGGGAACATTGCCTAAATCCACGTAGCACCTCACCTCCTTCTCAAGACAATGAAGAAGGGGTGGGATGTTCCAAGATTACATAATAATTTTATCATTGTATGATAAATGGAATATAAATTAGATCAATAAAAAAAGATTCATAACTTTAAATTCAGAAAAATAATATGAATGGTATCCGTGATTCATATACATAGTAAAGAAAAGGTAATAAAAAAAATATGTCATCTTAGATGAAAAATGATTTTGAAAGATCATTTTAAAAAAAATTATTAAATAAAATATTCTCTCCAATTTGAAAAAACACTTTTGAAAAATAAAATTTTTTGAAAATCAATTTATTTGGAAAAATGAAATCTTCTAAAGTAATATTGAATGAAAATGATATTCATGATGATGCGATGTTTCCTTCATGACATAAACATTAAGAAATGATTCCCCTCGCATTTTTTGTAAAATACAAATGATCAATTTTTTGGAAAATGACATAAAATTCACATTAAAAAAATTATAAAATTATAAAATGTTTAAAAATGTATTTTCAAAATAATTGGATTTTTTTTGGAAACTTATTTAGAAAACAAGTATTTAGAAGAATGAAAATTTTTTACCTTAGAGAGAAATAATGTCAGATTTTTATAAAAACATTTCCACAGTTTCCAAATTTAACAAAGAGAAATAAATTTACTATTACATAAAAATACCATGAAAAAACATCAAAATTAAAATACATGATTTTATATGGATATGGAACATAATAATTTTTCATCAAAAATATTATAATAAATCAACCCAATAAATGAGGAAATTATAACATAAATTCATTTCCAATTTGTTGTCATTGAATAATAATCCCCCTAAAAGAATAAAATAATTGAACATAAAGTAAAATGAGGTTGAATAAACTAATGATATTACATGTGAAAGGAGTAATATATAAGCCTCATGGAATAATTTAAGTTCATAACCTAACATACACCTCAAAGACTATAAAATGAAAAAATACCTTACCGATTTATAAACTTTTGATCTGTAAACACAATGAAAGATAAATAATAAGATGGATATATAAACCCAAATTTTTAGGATATGACTCATATTATAAATTAATGGGTATTTTATAAACATGATAAAAGAAATTAGTGGTTAATATGTCATGTGTGTCAAAAATGTAGAAAGTGATACGGATACCCCAGACCATAAGTCTCGAAATCCTTAGTACTCATTGGAAACACATGTATTATAAATGTGGGTTTGTTGTAAATCCATACATTTTAAGAAATAATTATATATATATATATTATTTATAATATGTTTTACTTATGAATTTTTGTTACCACATTACTAATAATTCAATATTAGAGTAAAATTTTGGGAGATGACTGTTTTGTTTTTCATGTATGTATTTAATGGTTATTTTGGCCTAAACACTTTGATCATGGATAAATAATCTCTAAAATATTATTCATGATATAAATATACAATATATTATGTACATATGTATTTATTTTAATTTTATAAATATATATATATTAAAAGATTATTATATCCTCCATGGAGATGGTAGGAAATATGTGTGTAGGAATATTGTGTCCATTTCTCCAAAAATTGAATGAAATAAAGGTAAATTATATATAATCATTATATAATAAATTTAGATTATATATATCACATATTTTTAATGAACACAACATTATTAACTTCCATGTAATGCATGAAGGATTCACATTGCATAACATAGCAGTAGTCCGCTATTCACACTTATGTTGTAATCAAGTTCCCACAAAAATTATTAATAAAGGTCTGTGTGATATAATAATTATAAGGGAAAAATAATTTCATAAATATCATATATAAATAATAAATCCATCATTTTTACACTGTGATATCTGCTATTGAAAAAATGAATGACATCAATTTGTGAGGTGGAAGTCTGCAATAGACACGAACAATGGTTTGGTAACCCTTTAAATGAAAATGGAGATTGTTGTGTTTTGTGATCTTAAAATAACAACACATAATGATATTTAATTCAACGAATTTGTTATATCATAACGGTATACAAATAATATAATGAGTTGTAGAAATAACTGAAACAAAAATACTCAATGATTATTGTTTCCTCTTCCTCAGATATCCTCATTAAGTCTGCATCGAAAGCATTCTTAGGATGATATTATATAAAAAATAAGGTTTCTAAAATGTGATAAGGTAATTTAGAAATTTATTTGGGTAGGTATTGGCCAAAGAAAAATGTTTTTAATTTTCTATGGGAATAGAATGATGGGTGGCCTTTTATAAGTGTGGTGAGGGGAAAACTTATAAAATTTTGAAAAGAAAAATATGTATTCACATTTGGATCATGTCAGAAGGATCCAAAATGGTGTATTATAGAGACTAAATGTAAAAAGGTGTATATATGTTTATATAATTGGTTTTCTTAATATTTTCAATAATGTTTTACCCTTTTCTAGTCTATCCCACCATTAAACTCATTTTTACCTAAACCAAAGAAAGTAATTTTTTAAATTTTAACTATTTATTTTGAATAAACTATTATATTGAACTAATTATATAATATATTTTTTTCTAAATCAAATTATTGAATCTGATTTACCAAATTTAACTCACATAAGTGGAAATTATAGAATAAAATTTATCCAAAAGATATGGCCAGAAAGTGGGTCTTTAAAGAAAAGATGATCAAATGATTACAATGATAGTATATCTAAATACAATATGAAAATGTTTTCAATAAACTAAATTGGATTAATGAAAATATATTTCAACTAATTTTATATTAAAACCTATTTAATATATAATTTAACATTATTTATAAATTAAATATAACATCATTTTTAATTAGAATTTAGTATTTATCACTATTGATCATAAAATGAAACTATTCCAAAAAAATCTCAAAAATTCACCCTAATATAATTTTGATATTCTAATTTGAAAAATTAAGACGATTTTATAAAATTAAATTTCAAAATCTTTTAAAAATTAATTTTATTATTGTTCACAAAATGAACTAAATAGAATTACGTTTTAGAAAATTTTATTTTCAAAACATATGAAATCTATATCCATAAAATAAGTAATTTTTTATCATTATGTTTTATTCATATAAATAATTTATAAATTATATTTAAAATTTATTTATTCATATTTATTCCCCCAATTTTACGACTTGGAAATAATATAATTTTTTGAATATAATAATATTAATTTTATTTATAGTTCTTAAAACTCATTGTTGTGTGTCATGCCTGTGGAACCAGTAATTATTTGTAATGTAAGATAAAATCGGTATGACATATAAGAAAATAAATACTCGGTGTTTTATGTAAATAATATAAAATTGCTATTTTTTGTAATAAAAAATTAAAAAAGTATTAAATATATTTAAAAATTACAAAATCTGAGGGTATTATTGTTCCCTTAAGTTCTCACAGTTCCGCCTTCACATTTTATGATGAAAATTTTCATGGTAAGTGAATTATCGTACTCTTCCATTTAATTCGGGTTTCACCTTTTTATAAAACTTATTATAGTCATATATTATTTCTTTTTATAAACCTTTTTATTACCTTTATTTCCCAAATTCAGATCTATCAATGGTATACCTCCATTCTATATCATTATGAATTTTCTACAATCCAGGTTATATACAATTTCACTTCCAAAATCTGTTCAGGAAGTTTTCCTTTTTCATTAAATATCTATATGTTGTGAATACCCATAACTATTCCATAAGCATCTGAATTCACCTAAATTAAAATATATTATATTAATTTGGTGAATTTCATAAATGAAACTAACATTCCATTTTCATGGTTAAAATGATTTCGTGTTCTTGTCTTTAAACACTTATGTGCTAAATGTTTTTATATGGGACTCATTATTTATTCTCTATAGGTTATTAATGAGTTCATTTATTATTATCAATGTGTATGGAATGTGTTAATACATATTGAGGGTGAAACCTAATAATGTTTCCATGAATTGGGTAAAGAAATTTTCTCTAGATATGACATAATTTATAATCCCTTGGGGAATAACCTTTTTATTTAAGAATTATGAATCCTTGGTTATAAAAAATTTTATTTGAATATGATTGTCTCAGCTTTATGTTGTATCCATATTTCTATATAATGATTCATGTTTATTTTATTGTGATTTTCCATATTCTAAAATGATCATGTCTTATTTATATGTCTCTTATTCTCATGATAATTATATCCTTTGTTTGTTCCATTACTGAGAATTATGCTCACCCTTTTCATTGATATAGTTTCCAAGAATATGAGATGCATTAAAAGTAACTAAGGACAAACCCGTGAAGAATTATTTCGTGTGTATTAGATGAATGTTTATGTTTCTCATGTATTTTGTATCTATTTTCAAGATAAAAAATCACACAAGATCCTCTGTATTGTTAAATGTGTTACAAAATAATGAAGGTTTTATGGGATAAAATGGTGGGTCACCATAGTTGGTATTATAGAGTTATTTCCCTATATTTGGAAATTTAGATTAATTTTTTTTTAAATACCATGGATATGGATGAATATAGGAAAGCATATTGGTGTTTTGGTGATGTATTAAGTAATTTGTTTCTAGAAATATACATCCTTATCAAGATGATATTAGTGGATGTGGATCTACACCAAATGTACAAAGTGGTAACAACCCCAAAAATAGTTTATTGATCTATACTCAATAAATAACTAGTGCACAATAATGAGAATTTCCTTAAACTAGGATTTACACTCCCAGGGATATGATTTTTTTAATCACATGCTTATACACACCATTTTTAAGGATATATAGATAATGTAATAATTTGATTAAGATATAAGTAAATCATCATTAGAACATGATATTAGAAAATTTTAGGATTTTGTATTCCTTTATAATTGTTATTATATGATTTATATTAGTAACAAATTTCTCAGATTTGTTTTCGTTGACAATAAAAAAATGATGGGAAATAAAAAGACACAAGTAAAAAATGGACATAAAAAATAATGTGATGAAGACCTCACTAATATGGGGGATATGGATTTGAAAAAATCATTATGATGATGAGTAAAATAACAAAAGTTGTGACCAACAACCAAAACTATGTGTAGAATCCTCATTCAATAAGCAAGATACAACTTGTAGTTTAATCTTTCACGTATCAATGGATACCTATTTTTAGAGGAACCTATGAACCATTAATAATAGAACAATGGATCAAAAATATAGATGATACTTTTTTGTACTACCTTATTCTAAATAATATGAAGTTATTTTTCCTTTATATCATGGAGAGGGAGAAGCTAATCCGTACTGAACACTAATAAAAAAGAATGAATCCAAGGGACAAGGTGGGCGCCAATGGATGTGATGACTTCAAAAAGGAACTTTCTATCAAGTATTCTCCTTGTAAAATCTAAAAAAATGTATAGATATTCCTTCTAGATGAAATAAAAGATAAAATAATTCATTTGGGAATTATGTGGTGAACATCATTTGGATTGGGTGTTACACATCAAGCTTTTTCATCATTTCTAATTAGAAGATAGATAGATTATTTTGAATATTGAGACACAATCTATGGATGATTTAAAAATCCAATATATTAATATTTATTAAGAGATAGTGAAATGTTTTCTCATGGTTGTAATAGTGTTAATGTATTCCAAGTGGACTCTTGGGGAAAATGAAAGGGAGAGAATTATCAAAAAATATTTTTTTGTAAATTCTTAATGAGATGAAAGTAAAACATCCCAAGTGAACTCAATATAAAAACGTTCATATGGTTAATTGTTTGTTAGTAAGTGAATGTGATACATGTGTAGAATACATGAAAATATATCTCAAAATCGTCTTGGAGATGTAAACACTCATCATATAATTTCTAATTCCGAAGGATATGTGGTCCATGAACAACCTGTTTTACAATTCCAAAAGTGTGGGGATCTTTAGAATTTCACCAACCAATGTCTAAATCAGAAGATTGTTGTGTGAATCAAAAATAATCCCCAATAGAGGTTAAGGGGTCATGGTCATCAGTTTTCAATTTTAATTTCTAAAGTCGACGAACCAAATGATATTATGACTGGTTCACTCATCATATACTCAAAATATACTAAGTACATTGTTTGATTTTGGTTATAAATATTATTTTCTTTCCTTTAATTTTTCAAATATAATCAATTTAATACATGAACTTGTAGTGGTAAAGTGTTGCATTAAAATTCATTGAGGAACTATTGAAGAATCATGGATATATAGGTAATCCCCTAATAACGTTGGATAGTAAAATATTTATAGAAACTCGTTGATTGTTCTGATGGTGGAATTTTACAACGTACATTGGGTGGATTAGTTTCCAAAGCATAATATTGAGATTAGATATAGAATAAATAAAAATATATTAGTCTTGAAGGGAAATATTCTGACCACCTTCAGAGGATATATTTTCTAGACTAAATATTTCCATGAACCATCTCATATGACCTTATTTATAGAAGTTATTTTTAATGAATAAGAAGAACAAAAAATCCTAAATATTTGATATGTGATCATTGTTCAAGAATTTTTTGATGTATTTACAAAATATTTATTAGGAACGTTACCAAAATAGGGGGATAATTATCAATTGAATTGACACATAGATAAAATACAATATTAAAGACTTTATATAGAATTTCATACATTGAGTTAGTGTAGTTAATGGGTAACTATTAAGATCTATTGGAGAATTTTTTTTTCAATAATGTTTGTATCTTTGGGGATCACTTTTTCTCTTTTTAAAAAATAAGGATCCATCATAGTGATTTTTCATTAACTATTGGAAAATTAATGGGATCCTAGTGAGGAACTAATATCCTCTTCCAACAATTGATGATTTTTTTCATATTACTTTATAGAGATGTATTTTATTCCATGATTAATCTTTGATTTGTATTTTATAAATAGAAGTTAAATAAAGATGTTATCTCATTTTTTTTCTTCTGAACAAGCAATAGGCACTGTGAGTTTTTTGTAAACTCGTTTATCTTAAAAAGTGATCCTATCATATTTATGGATTTTATAAATAAAAGTTTTAAGGAATACAGTGATAATTACATGGTCCTCCTTTTTATGATATTATGATATATTTAAAAATTATATTGGAAAATTATGATCATATAATGGTTATATTACGAACATTGAGGAAGGATAACTTGTTAGATAAATTTAGAAAATATTTTTTCTAGTTATACAAAGTCACCTTCTTATGACAGATCATGTCTATTGAAGGAACAACAATGGATCCATCATAAAAACATTTCATGTATGGGTGGCTATATCCTACAACTATATCTAATATTCATTGTTTCATTAGTCTATTATCATTCTATAGAATTCATGTGAACAAATTTTCATGGATTTTTAATCCAATAACAATGTTTACATGAAATGGAGTTTACTTTATCTTGATAGTGGAGTTTGGGGAATTGTTTTATTAACTATGGAATATGAGGGTTTATGGACATATCCTAACATTACCCTCTAATTGGGAAGCATATCTCATTTATAGTTATGTATAATTTAATGGGATAGGACGTGTATTCATATGAAATTAAAAGATGAACACTTATGTATCAATTTAGTTAAAGCCTAATGAAAAGAGTTATCCAACCCATGATCTGGATTTAGTAGGAATTTTTATTTCATTAATTATTTAAAGACAATATATTGATGTGAAAATATGTCATATATATACAAACCACCAATTTTTAATGTATATATTCACCCAAAACGATCTCAAGATATATTAGGAAATATGCTTAGAGGCAATTAGGGACAACTATTGTTCTATTATCTACCATCCTAGAAACAATAAAAAGGTAAATGGAAATATTTGAATTGATAAGTGGATACTATATCAATGATTTGGACTGAAAAAGGACTTGTATTTATGGAAATGTCAAGGGTATATATGTAAATAATAATGGCATTGAATACACCCTACATGGTGTAGGATCGAAAAATAATATGAGATGCTCAATATACAAGAGGGGGGGTGAATTGTATACTTTAAAAATTCCTTTGGAACCTTTAAAGTTAGTTATGAATAACTAGAGTTTCCTTAAGAAAAGGAAAGGGCTAAGTTTAACAAAGTTAAACTAAGTAAATTCACAACACCTCTAACACCGAACTGAACTTGGAAAGAGATTCCAAAAGTAGGTTCCGGAAATATGATTCCGGTGATTGAAACTTAACAAAAGTTACAATATAAGATTCTACCTTAAAGCGTATAGAATCTAAACTAATCAGAGTAAGTAAGGAAGTATAAGAAAGTTATACTTTCCTTAAGATACAAATTGCAGCGGAATAAAGACAAGTAGTAAAACTACTAGTAACAAGATAATAGTCTTTTAACCCAAAGAGAAGGGTATCCAACAACCTTGGATAAAGGTCCCTTGATTTATACTTTCAAGCAAGTCTGTCTTACCCACACCAGGGTAAGCCCTCGATACGAAGATCAGTGTCTCTGTCTTGCTATCCCCGCAAGCCCTAAACTTCAAGGTAGTTGGCAACCTCTGTCTTTCTCAGCAAGAAAGCCCTCGATCTTTAAGGTAGTCGGCACCTCTGTCTTCCTATCCCCGGAAGCCCTCGAATGTAATCACCAACATTCGGAGTCGCACGAAGCTTTGAGAGTTAATAAGAGACTCTCTCTATAGAAATCACTTCAGCAGCATGTAAGCACTTTTTCAACAATCGGCATATGCATCAGCATCGAGCTCTTTCAAATGAGCTCCTATTTATAGGTAAGGTCGGCTCCTCTCCAACGGTCATATTTTCCTTAAAGTTCGGAGGGACCTTTACACGTGTCACTTAGACAACGGTTAGTTTATAACAAAATGGACGACATCGTTTTATAACAAAGTAAGTGTAACAGAATGCACGATATCGTTTTAAACTCTAACATAAAGGTTCGGAATAGAAATTTCGGAGTGATGGTTCGGAGTGAATAAATTCAGAGTGTATAAAACAATGGTAATCAGATTCTGTTTAATAGGTGAATTCGGAATGAGAATTCGGAATAGGAATTCGTCATCAGAAATCGTAATGAGAATTCATCATCAGAATTCGTAATGAGAATTTGTCATCAGAATTCGTAATGAGAATTCGTCAACAGAATTCGTAATGGGAATTCGGAATGAGATTTCTTCATTAGAATTCGTAATAAGAATTCTTCTTCAGAATTCGTACTGAGAAATTCGGAATGGGATTTCTTCATTAGAATTCGTAATGAGAATTCTACTTCAAAATTCGTATCCTGAATCTGGAATAGAACTTAGTCAGAATTCATATCCGGAATTCGGAATGAAACTTCCTTATAGTTCTTGTCCAGAACCGAATCCTAAAACAGAATGCTTTTATATCAAAGTTTTAATGACTCCGAGAAAACGAATCCGAATCTCATACTTAAGAAAAATATGAATGAAAATATGATAAGGATAATTTTCCTTATAAAAGCGATTTTCCTTAAGAAATCAATTTTCCTTATAAAAGCAATTTTCCTTAAGAAAGCATTTTTCCTTACAAAAGCGATTTTCCTTAAGAAAGCATTTTTCCTTATAAAAGCGATTTTCCTTAAGAAAGCATTTTTCCTTATAAAAGCAATTTTCCTTAAGAAAGCATTTTTCCTTATAAAAGCAATTTTCCTTAAAGATAAGGTGTTTGTGATTTTCAAAACAAGAAGGAATGGAAAAGTCATAAGTAAAACCTTATTGACTCAACAATCTCCCCCTTTTTGGAAAGCACAAACATCCTTATGAAAAAGCTATTCTAAGAAGAAAGAAACACATTAAAGCTTATCTACCTTGGTTTAAAAAATATAGATGAATACGACTAACTCCCCCTTAGTCTTTGAAACTCTAAGGATCGTTTTCATATTTCCGGAGTGATGTTTCTTTAAGAAAAACTCCCCCTTAAACAAACTCTTTTTAGAGTTCTTTTTCCTTGGGTATTTTCCCTTCTCCCCCTTTGATAAGCACTTATTAGATTTCCTCTTTTTCTTAAGGATATTTTCCTTCTCCCCCTTTGTGATTTTCAAAAAGAATTGGAGGGAATGGAAAAACTTAACAAAGTACCTGAAAAATTAGTAATGAAAACAATAGAAACAACAAGCTCGATTCTCATTAGATTTGAAATGTCAGCAACAAAATAATTACCACAAAAATATCGGATTGGTTATTTCGGATCTTTCTCATTCGACATTAGCCCCTTAAGAATTTTCTTGATCTTCTTTAAGTCTTTGTGATCTTCCTCTGCTTGCTTCTCTAAGACGACTATTCTTGCTGACTGAGCTTCAATTATTTCTTCCTGAGCCTTCAACTTTTCTTCCTGAGCTTTCATCTTCTCTTCCAGAGCCTTCATCCTTTCTTCAAACTCGATCCGATAATCCCTTTCATATTTCCAACTTTGATTAACGGAATTTAGCTTTCCATTCAGATCTCTCACTTCCTAAATCCGAAAGTTCTTTTCCTTTGTCAATTTTTCTTCGAATGATGCAGTCAGCTCTTTAATCATCTTGTCCTCGGTTTCAAATGCATCCTTAACATTATCCTGAAACTCATCCAGCAACCTCATCTCTTCCACAGTTTTCTTAGACCAGCTTGTCATCCTCTTGCAAGATCTTTTATGTGCTTCATAACCAACGAAGAATGTTTTGAACTGAGCTTCAATATCAACACACTTGTCCATTACCATCGATACAGAGTCAGTTTTCTGATTCAGCGCATGTTGAAGCATCTGGCATCTAGAGTCAATGCTTGAGAAGGTTGGAATGGTTCCCACCAACTTCTTCAAAGACTGGACAACAAAATCATGCCCCAACGAAGATGACTCCGAATCTGAAATCTTGCTAGGAGAATTTTCTTCCTCAATAATCTTCAACTTCCTCTTCGAAGAACTACCAGCTTCCTTCCTCATCTTCTTTTCTGAACTCGGGGTATCAGCAAAAATTTGTTTCCCCTTATCTTTTTCCGGAATAGAAACCTGTTCCGGAGATTTCTTCTCGCTATTAGAGACTTGAACAATATAATCTTCCTCATCAGCAACTTCTACATTTTCCTTCTGAGCAGCATCAAGTGAAAGATGTACTTCTTCTCTCAGACAAGAAACTTCTTCTTCACCTTTCTCTTCTTCCATAGTCGGAGTAACAAGCTTCGAATATTGAGCTTCAGATGTTCGGAGCGACAGGTGTTCCGAAGGAGTTCCCTTGTATTCATCTACTTGTTTGAGGACATCTCCTGTCTCACCACTTCCTTCAGCAGCTTCTTCAACTTGTTCCACTTGCTCTTCTACCTCAGTATTCGTAGCAAGAGCCTCTTCCGGAGCAGCAAGATTTCTTCCTGGAGTCTTAGGTAGAGATTCCAGAGAAAAAGATCTCGGAACGGGAATGGTTGCTGAAACCATTTCGTTGAACTTTAACAATGCTTGCACAACCTCGGCTTCTAACATTTTCTTTTTCAGTTTCTTCTCCTTTGCTTGTTTCTCGAGCTCATCAGCAGCCTTCTCTTTCAGAGCTTTAGCCTCTGCAGGATCCAATCCGAACTGCGGATCTCCTTCCTTCCTCTTCTCTTTATCAGCTCTCCACTTTGCTGCAACCTCATCAGTATAGGTTTTCTTTTTCTTAGACATAGGAGGTGCGGAGTGGACTTCCTTAGACTTAGGTTCCTCAGCTTCGACTACCACTTCTTTCAGCTTCCTCTTCCTTACTGGCTTGGATGATTCCGGATCAGCAGATTTCGGAGTCACTTCTACTTGAGGAGGCAGATCAATGAACTTCCCAGACTTCTTGTCAAAAGCTATATTCATCCTTTTAAGAGTTTCATCACTAAGCAGCATGATCTTGCACACCCTTGGTTTGGAACTACAAGCTACCTTGAAGGACTCTAGGAACCGAACTATGAGTTTTGACAATATTGCTGGGTACATCACGATCTGAGCTCTCAGATTCCCCTTCTTCAAATTTTCAAAGTCAAGAAGAATATGCTTCATCAAGTTGAACTTTCTTAGATTTATCAGGAATTCTAAGATATATATCTCACTCTTCTTAAGGCTATCCTTATCTCCTTTTCTTGGTACGATAAGCCCTTGCACCCATAACTCCAGCATCCGGAAGTTTGTAGAAAGGCTTGCTATTTTCGGAGCCTTGTCATCATCCAATCCGAGAATTTCTAATGCCTTTTCCTTGTTGAAACTACCCAAAGAGTCTGGAAATACGTGGGAAATAAACTCAGCTTCACCTTCATAACTTAACCCTACCAAGCTTTCAGCCTTGGTGTAAGAAAGATTATATGTCTTGCCATACGATTTGAAAGAAAATTTTTCTCTATTATCTTCCTCGAAGAAAGCAACTGTCTCATAAAACTCGACAAGCAAGTCAGAGTAGACTTCATCTTGGTTGCCGGTTTTTGATACCGCAACATCTTCCCAGCCATTCAGCTTGATATTCTTTGAAATAATAGAATCATAATTGCTGAAGAAATTCGGATGAACTAACCTCTCTCTGTAGACTAACCACTGAGAAATAGGCTTGGTTGAAGACATTTATTGAGAAGCTAACTCTGCAGACATTCGGATCTGAAGTCTCTGAGAAATTCGGAACAGAGAAGACTGGAGTTCGGAATGGCCTTAAATCAGAGAGTCAGAGCTTTAGCACGCAAAATCTTGAAATCGATGTGGGACGAGAAAATAGGGTCCCCTTTATATAGGCAATGGGATGACGGTTCAACTTCCTCGGTTGATCTAACGGTTTAGAATGATCTGAGATCAAATCTGACGGTTGAGAACTTGAAACCGATCTTTTTGAGGTTTTTATTAAAGTAAAGAATTAAGAAATCCAAAAACCGAAAACAAACTATAAGAAATTGCCAGCAAGTAAAATATTATTACGAAAACTTCAGTAAGGAAAACATACCTTTCAGATTAGCTTAGGAAAGTTATTCGTAATGGGTAATATAAAGATGACTACGAAAAAGTCAATACGAAAAACTAAATACGAAAAACTCAATACGAAAAAGTAAATACGAAAAAGTAAATACGAAAAAAAAAAATGAAAAACAAAGCTTGGTACGAAAAACTGGTTATGAAAGTCCCAGTACGAAAGTTGTCCATTCCGGAAATTTTCAATACAAATACCTTCATTCCAGAAGTATTCTGTTCGAAAATATCCATTCTGGAAAATGGTAGTTCCGGAAGTTCCATTCCGGAAATATTCATTCCGAAAAGTTTGAAAACAAATTTTGAAAAACTTTGTTAAACAAACACACAAATGTACTCCCCCTATGAAAAGGAGTTTATTACTGTAAGGAGACTTTTTCAACAGAAAGTTAATTAAGGAAGATTACCTTACGGTTATCATTCCTAACTTCTGTTTAATATATTCAAATCTATCAGAAGGCAAGGATTTTGTGAAAATATCAGCAAGTTGATCTTGCATTCCGATAAACTGAAGAATAATATCTCCTTTGAGTGTGTGATCCCTAAGAATGTGATTCCTAATATCTATGTGTTTTGCATGGGAGTGATGTGCAGGGTTTTTACTTAGGTCAATGGCACTTGTGTTATCACACAAAATTTGAGTTTTAGTAAAACTGAGGCCATAGTCTGTGAGTGTGTGTTGCATCCACAACACTTGTGCACAACAACTTCCAGCTGCTACATATTCAGCTTCAGCAGTGGAAAGTGCAACAGAATGTTGCTTCTTGCATGACCAAGAAACTAATGAATCTCCTAAGAAATGACAAGTTCCGGATGTACTTTTCCTATCCATTCTACATCCACCAAAGTCAGCATCAGAAAAGCTTTTTAGAACAAAATCATTTCCAGAAGTATAAAATAATCCTAGATCCATGGTTCCCTTAAGGTAGTGAAAAATTCTTTTTACTGCCTTTAAGTGAGATTCCTTAGGATTGGATTGATATCTTGCACATAAGCATACTGAAAACATTAAGTCTGGTCGACTAGCTGTTAAGTAAAGTAGACTTCCAATCATACCTCTAAAAGATGTTTGATCTACTGGTTTCTCAGCTTCATCAAGATCTAAAGAGTTTGAGGTACCAATAGGAGTACTTATACTCTTAGTGTTGTCATAGCCATACTTTTTAAGAATATCTTTAACATACTTATGTTGAGATATGTAGGTTCCTTCTGGTTTTTGAGAAATTTGAAAACCAAGGAAAAATGTTAACTCACCCATCATACTCATTTCAAACTCAGATTTCATTAGACTAACAAAAGAGTCAGTCAAAGATTGCTGAGTTGAACCAAATATAATGTCATCAACATAAATTTGAACAATCAAAACATTTTTCTTATCTTTCTTTATAAAAAGGGTTGGATCTGCATTTCCCTTTACATAGTTATTTTGAAGCAAAAATCCAGTAAGTCTATCATACCATGCTCGTGGGGCTTGTTTAAGGCCATACAAAGCTTTGGTAAGTCTAAAAACATGATCTGGATATTTTGTATCTTCAAATCCAGGAGGTTGTTCAACAAAAACTTCCTCTTGAACATAACCGTTAAGAAAAGCACATTTCACATCCATTTTGAATAGTTTGAAATTAAAGAATGCTGCAAAGGCAAGTAGAATACGGATATATTCAAGTCTAGCTACTGGAGCATAGGTTTCTTCATAGTCTATTCCTTCTTGCTGATTATAGCCTTTAGCAACAAGTCTAGCTTTATTTCTAACAATGACTCCATTTTCATCACATTTATTTCTGAAAACCCATTTTACTCCAATAAAAGAAGTTTCCTTAGGTCTTTCAACCAAGGTCCAGACTTTATTCCTTTCGAATTCATTTAGTTCATCTTGCATTGCTTTGATCCAATCATCATCACCTAAAGCTTCATCAGTGCTTTTAGGTACTAATTGGGAAAGAAATTCTAGATGTTCTACTTCATTTCTTAAGGAACTTCTAGTCCTTACAGGTTGATTTACATCACCAATGATACTATCACTGGGATGATTTTTAAGAAACACCTGATTTGGGTTTTGTAAAACCTGTTCATCAACATAGGGTAGAAAGTCTTCTGGGGTAAATGTTTCAGAAGTATCTTCTAGAACAATTTTTTTATCAGAAGGTTCTTCTATCAAAGGTTGACAATCAGTTTTTGAAAACACATCCGAAGATGTAGGTTGGGAGGTTTTAAAAACAAAAGGATCAGACTCATCAAATTTTACATGTACTGTTTCCTCAACAGTACAAGTGTTTTTATTAAAAACTCTATAAGCCTTAGAGGTTGTGGAATATCCTAAGAAAATTCCTTCATCAGACTTTGGTGCGAATTTATGTAAGTTATCTTTAGTATTCAAAATGAATACTTTGCAACCAAAAACCTTGAAGTAGGAAAGTCTAGGTTTTTTACCATTCCATAACTCATAAGGAGTTTTATTAAGAAAAGGTCTAATCAAAACTCGATTTATAGTATAACAAGCAGTACTTACAGCTTCAGCCCAGAAATGTCTAGCAATAGAATATTCACTCAACATGGTTATAGTTATCTCTTGAAGAATTCTATTTCTTATTTCAACTACACCATTCTGTTGAGGAGTTCTAGGTGCTGAAAAGTTGTGAGTAATACCTTTCTTACTACAAAAAGTTTCAAAATCAGAATTTTGAAATTCTCCTCCATGATCACTATGAATAGTTTTCAATGGAAGGTTTTTCTCATTTTTAACTTGGGCTCTAAAACTTTTGAAATAAGAAAAAGCTTCAGATTTCCTTGCTAGAAAATAGACCCAAGTAAATATAGTGTAATCATCAACTAGAAAAAACACATAGTATTTGCCTTAAATGCTTCCAGTTTGTGTTGGACCAAAAAGATCCATGTGCACTAACTGTAATGCATCGGTTGTTGAGACTTCACCGATTGACTTAAAACTAGATTTATGTTGCTTGCCATATTGACAAGGATCACAAACTTTAGAAGAATAAAATCTAAGATCCGGTAGATCCTTAACAAGTTTCTTCTTAGAGAGTTTACATAGGTTCCTAAGATTACAGTGTCCTAATCTTCTATGCCATAACCAAGAATGATCTTCCATTGCACTTAGGCAAGGTAAATCTTGGCTTCTTAGGTCTTCTAAGTTTAAGGTGTAAACATTCTCTTGCCTGTTGGCTGAGAGAATAAATTCTTCCTTGGAATTGTGAACTAAGCATTTATCATTCCTAAAATTCACAAGGTAACCTTCATCACATAACTAACTTATGCTAATGAGGTTGTGCTTAAGACCTTTAACAAAAAGAACATTTGAAATCAATGTTTTACCCAAAAGAACTATATTACCAATACCAATAATCTCTCCCTTAGCATTGTCTCCGAAAGTTACCTTTCCTCCTTTCGTTTTGATAATCTTTTCAAAAAAGCTTTTATTACCAGTCATGTGCCGGGAACATCCACTATCCATGTACCAAATATTGTTGCTGGAACTTTCTTTATTTTCCTGAAATTAAGAATAAAGTTAGACTTTCGGAATCCAAACTTGTTTGGATCCGAGATTTCCAGACAATAAAATTTTAGGTATCCACATTTTCTTAGAAAAGTATGCTTTATGAAAACCTAAGGATTGGGTTTTGTTTAAGGAACAATTTTTTGCCCAGTGACCACCACATTGACATTTAGTGCAAAATGGGGCACTTTGAGGAACAAAATAATTGTTACTGAAAACTGGTTTTGCATGGGTATAACCAAATCCGGATTTATTTCTTAAAGGTGGTATTTGAGAATACATCTTATCAAAATTTTCCTTACCATGGGTAAAGTTTGATAAACACTTCTTTAAGGAAAAAATTTCGGACTTGAGTTTTACAACCAAGTTTTTATCCTCAAAATCATTAGTTTTGGAACTAGAGTTAGGCTCAAAAACATTTTTCATAGAAATTACTTTTTCTAATTCTTTAGAAAGTTTATTCTTCTGAGAACTTACTTCCTCAAGATTTTTTGAAATACTTTCAAAATCAGAATTTTTCTTATCAAGATCTTTAGAAAGATCTGATATCTCTTTAGTAAGAATATAATTCCTAGAGTTTGCCTTATCAAGTTTCTTGTTGAGTTTGGAATTCTCAATCTCAAGAAGTTCAGCAAACCTAGAGACTTCTTCATAAGTAGGTAAAGTATTTTCCTCATCAGAAGATGATTCTTCATCAGAAGAGTTATAATACTTACTATCATTAGAATTTAGAGAAACATTGGTCAATGATTCAGAATTTTGTACCTTAGCCATAAGACAATGATTATCAATAGGCAATCTGGCTATAAGACCAAGATTCTTCTGTCCTGAAGATTCATATTCAGAAGATTCATCTGAAGAGTCACCACCACTGGCACTCCAGGTGTCATTAGCTTTCAAAACTTTCTTAGCTTTAGCTTTGTAATACTTCTTCCTGTTCCTGTCTGAATGTCTTTCCTTCCTTTCTTTCTTTTTGAGCATAGGACAATCTGGTCTAATATGTCCAGCTCTTTTACATTCATAACAAGTATCTTCTCCGTCTTTCTTATCTTTCCTGTCCTTTTTCTTATACTTGGTTTGAAAGTTTCTCTGTCCAGCTATCTTGTTCATCCTTCGAGCAAGATTGGATAATTCATTTTCTGAAACTTCACTCTCACTAGATTCGGATTGGAAAATAACTTTCTTAGACTTGGATCTGGTTACTCTCTTAGGAGTCTTAGATTTCATCTTGATTCGAAGTTGTAGTAAAAGCAACAGTACCATTTCCATTCTTCTTCTTAATGTTGTCAGCATCCCTCTTCATTCTGGTCTCATGTTGTAGAAGAGTTCCAAATAATTAATCAAGAGTAATTTGAGTGACCTTCCTGTTCTCATCTATAGCTGTTCTCTTTGATTCCCACTCATTGGGCATAATATCAATTATCTTGTCCACAAGAGCTTCATCATCTAAACCTTTTTCTCCCATAGATTGTAGACTGTTGAAAATTGTCATAAATCTTTGTTGAACTTTACAGATAGGTTCTCCATAAAGAAAATTGAAGCCATGATATTCAGCTCTAAGCATAGCTCTTCTAGTCTCAATCACCTTAGAAGTCCCAAAGTGTGTAACCTCTAACTTCTTCCACACACAATTAGCTGCTTCACAAGAAGAAATTTGGCTATATATATTTCTAGTCATTGAACATAGGAAAGTATTGCGTACCTTATAGTTGAGTTTATATTCTTGCTTTTCCTGGTTAGTAAAGGTTCTGACTTCCTTGTCAGGAATTTTATAATCACCAGTAAGCATCACAAAGTTGTCTACTCCAGTATTGATAACAAAAGTCTTCATACGATCTCTCCAGTATTCATAATCATTACCATCGAAGATTGGTGGTCTTGTAGGATTTAGATTGTCAATAGATCCAACATTAATTCCTGTCATACTAAAAATAACTTTGCACACAAACTTGTTAGTAGCAAAGATTCGTTATAACAAAGTTCGGAATGGGAAAAGTTCGGAATGGATAAATCGGAATGACAAAGTTTGGAATAGAAAAGTGAGCAAGAAAAACTTGTATGTGAGTACAAGTATTTCAGTAACCTTGGCTCTGATACCAAATGTAAGAATGGTATAGAGTAAGAGGTTTCCAACCTCTGATACCAATTGTAGGATCGAAAAATAATATGAGATGCTCAATATACAAGAGGGGGGGTGAATTGTATACTTTAAAAATTCCTTTGGAACCTTTAAAGTTAGTTATGAATAACTAGAGTTTCCTTAAGAAAAGGAAAGGGCTAAGTTTAACAAAGTTAAACTAAGTAAATTCACAACACCTCTAACACCGAACTGAACTTGGAAAGAGATTCCAAAAGTAGGTTCCAGAAATATGATTCCGGTGATTGAAACTTAACAAAATTTACAATATAAGATTCTACCTTAAAGTGTATAGAATCTAAAATAATCAGAGTAAGTGAGGAAGTATAAGAAAGTTATACTTTCCTTAAGATACAAATTGCAGCGGAATAAAGACAAGTAGTAAAACTACTAGTAACAAGGTAATAGTCTTTTAAGCCAAAGAGAAGGGTATCCAACAATCTTGGATAAAGGTCCCTTGATTTATACTTTCAAGCAAGTCTGTCTTACCCAAACCAGGGTAAGCCCTCGATACGAAGATCGGTGTCTCTGTCTTGCTATCCCCGCAAGCCCTCAACTTCAAGGTAGTTGGCAACCTCTGTCTTTCTCAGCAAGAAAGCCCTCGATCTTTAAGGTAGTCGGCGCCTCTGTCTTCCTATCCCCGGAAGCCCTCGAATGTAATCACCAACATTCGGAGTCGCATGAAGCTTTGAGAGTTAATAAGAGACTCTCTCTCTAGAAATCACTTCAACATCATGTAAGCACTTTTTCAACAATCGGCATATGCATCAGCATCGAGCTCTTTCAAATGAGCTCCTATTTATAGGTAAGGTCGGCTCCTCTCCAACGGTCATATTTTCCTTAAAGTTCGGAGGGACCTGTACACGTGTCACTTAGACAACGGTTAGTTTATAACAAAATGGACGACATCGTTTTATAACAAAGTAAGTGTAACAGAATGCACGATATCGTTTTAAACTCTAACATAAAGGTTCAGAATAGAAATTTTGGAGTGAAGGTTCGGAGTGAATAAATTCAGAGTGTATAAAACAATGATAATCAGATTCTGTTTAATAGGTGAATTCGGAATGAGAATTCAGAATAGGAATTCGTCATCAGAAATCGTAATGAGAATTCATCATCAGAATTCGTAATGAGAATTTGTCATCAGAATTCGTAATGAGAATTCGTCAACAGAATTCGTAATGGGAATTCGGAATGAGATTTCTTCATTAGAATTCGTAATGAGAATTCTTCTTCAAAATTCGTACTGAGAAATTCGGAATAGGATTTCTTCATTAGAATTCGTAATGAGAATTCTTCTTCAAAATTCGTATCCTGAATCTGGAATAGAACTTAGTCAGAATTCATATCCGGAATTCGGAATGAAACTTCCTTATAGTTCTTGTCCAGAACCGAATCCTAAAACAGAATGCTTTTATATCAAAGTTTTAATGACTCCGAGAAAACGAATCCGAATCTCATACTTAAGAAAAATATGAATGAAAATATGATAAGGATAATTTTCCTTATAAAAGCGATTTTCCTTAAGAAAGAAATTTTCCTTATAAAAGCAATTTTCCTTAAGAAAGCATTTTTCCTTACAAAAGAGATTTTCCTTAAGAAAGCATTTTTCCTTATAAAAGCGATTTTCCTTAAGAAAACATTTTTCCTTATAAAAGAAATTTTCCTTAAGAAAGCATTTTTCCTTATAAAAGCAATTTTCATTAAAGATAAGGTGTTTGTGATTTTCAAAACAAGAAGGAATGGAAAAGTCATAAGCAAAACCTTATTGACTCAACACATGGACCAAATGATTTCATAACCATCTATCTCGAAAAATATTAAGGAGGATCAAAAGTATTAGTTGGGACATTAGAAGAATGTGAAATCTTTAAAGAAGGTGAATCTTCACGATTTCCACATCGATAAATATTGTGTATTATGTTTTTGATATAGAAATTGTGTTCCTTTATCACTTGATATGAAAAAAAATCTATTAAACAATTCAAAATGCGCATCCTTCTACATCTACAACTGATTTACATAGATATACCATTATCATCAAACAAACTTATGGTGGTATAATTGGAAGAGGGAAATCCCTGAGTATTCCTAAATGTTCTTGGTATGTTTTCACGTTAAATCAATGTGATTTAATTTTAATGGGATTATGTAACTCTTGGTTATACCCACAAGGAAGTTGGTGAGTATCACCATTTACATCATCATGGGTCTCCCAAATAAATACAATGGATGTAATGAAATATAGGTTGTGGTGGATTGACGCACTAAGACTGACCACTTCATTCTTATTCAAGAACATTTCTCCTCTAAACAAATGTCAAGATATGCGTAAAGTAAGAAATAAGGCGGAATAGGGTACCAATTTCAATCATTTTTATTAAGATCCATGGTTCACTTATAAATTATGGAGAAGAATTAAAAAAATATTTGAATACTAAATTGAATTTTAGTATGGCTTATAACCCCAAAAAATGAATAATCTGAAAGGATCATTCAGACACTTAAAGACATGTTGAGAGAATCCTAGAAAATGAACAATTGCTGGTATCAAAATATATCATTAGATGATTTATCGTACTAAAAATAGCTCATAGGCATGTATAATAATGTACCCACATGATGTTCTTCCTAAGAAGATATTTAGAGGTCCTAGTTGATGGTATGATGTTGGTGAACATAATCTACATTGAACAAATCATTTTCATGAGATAATAGAAAGGGTCTTTATAATCCATTAACACGTTAAATCATCTCACAGTTGGTGTAATAGGTATACTAAGAACAATTAAGGGTATATATAGTTTTATTTTATAGATAATTTTTTCCTTTAAATATCACCACAGAAGAGAATGACACGATTTTGAAATTAATTGAAACATGTCCCTAGGAACATTAATAACATTTAGAGACTTGATCAAATATGGAAGTGGCATATAAGATTGAATATACATTATTTAAGGATCATGTTCATTTTGTGTTATATGTATCACTCTTAATGAATTACATACCAGATCCTACACATTTAATGAATCCATAGGTGGTAAAATTTGTTAATAAGCTCTCTTATGTGTAGAATCGGGTTCATATATTTCACCATGGAGACAATGTTCTATGAAACAATACAAATTACCTAGTCAAATTGTGTTTGAGGAACCATAAATATGAACATGAAACACGGTAAAAGGTAGAAAAATTAATACATAAGTACCCACATCTATTACTAAATGAGAATATTAGATGAAATTATAGGGATGAAATTCATTCAAGGGGAAAAAATGTAACATCGTGAATATTATTATACCTTTATCAAAGTATCTACTACCTCTCAATAACTTTTGAATATGTTTTAAAATAGAATAAAATAAAATGAATCTTAAATTTAAAATTATCATTACACATCATGTTTTGTTTTGAACATGTAAAACTAGGAATAATAGTGGAATATAAATGTATACCAGAAACTATCTACACTTTCTTTCATTATTTAAGAGAGTTATTTCATTCAAAAATAATGCACAATATAATAGTCAATATAAAAATGTGAACACTAATAGAGTTTAAAAGAAGTAATTATAAAATTTTGGTTATCCTTGATCCCCCAGAATCATTTGTCCCATGAACAATACTATAATATAGAACAAATGAGTTAGTAATACAATATTATTTTTTCAAATGATATTAACCATTGATATATTCAAAGTGATTGATGAAGTGTAAGAATGATAGATTATTTAAAGAGAAATATTAACATTTTTTTATGTGGGTATCTTTCAATATTGATGAATGAAATTATAACTAGTAGTCAATAAAAAAATTGGTATTTAATAATTTTGGTATTATAAACAAATTCAAATGATCATCAGGATTTTTTAGTTTTACAAAAAAATATTATTTTTAGAAAATATAAACATATTCTATTAAAATTATGTTTTATGTTGAAAATTAAAATAAAATTAATTTCAAGAAATAATGTTATAGTTTTTTGAATTATAATTTATTTTAATGAATCCCAACCCAATATTTAAAATGGAATGAATGTACAATTTTCTATTAAATAGTTAATTTTTTTAGAATAATGATTTAAATTAAAGAGATAAAATTTACATATTTATTTACTTATATTTATCAAATAAACTCCATTTTATGTAATTATCCCATCAAAATTATCATAGGGTGACATTTGGGAAATTTTCTGGAAAAATATATTTTTTGGAGAAAAATGGCATGTTTCTACATTATGAGCTCTAGTATTTTGTGACATCATTATTATGTCAGCAAGATTAAAGTTATATTTAACATTTTTTTCAATGAAAATTGAATTTAATGTTATTATAATTAAATTACAAATATTAAATTTATTTTATAAATTTATGTTTTACCATTTTTACCCAAAAAATTAAAATATTGAAATAAAATTTATTCTTTGAATTCTAGGAAATAATTATGTTAGAAGAAAGTTATGGTTGTTTTTATGTCCTGAAAAGTCCATCCACACTCTCTCACAAATTAATGGTTCATAAAACTTATTGTAATTAAATTTCCCCACAGGTGGTTGGCATATATGCTAAAGTAAATAATATTTTATCCATTGAAATGAAAAACTACTCTACTATAAATACAAATTATTCCAATTTTATCTCTACTCTAAATTCATAAGCTACAAAGATTAATCATTTTCCATAAAAAAGTTTCCCTCCAAGGTTTCCTCAATGTTTCAAGGTTCCATCCCAAATCATTGGAATAAAGTCTTTAATATAGGATAATTATTCTCTTTCCCTAATCATTCAAGGACCTCTTTTTTGAATTATCTTAATGTAAAAAATTCCTTCTCTTCCAGCACTATTGATCTATCCATTACATCCCATATTATTTTTTAACAATATGATACCCCCATTATCTATTATTATTACTTTTCTGTAATCCATTTTTTACACTGTTATATAGAAAAAATCAGTTCCATAAATTTTCACCATTCAAGAAATTTTCTAAAATTGTTTATACCCAAACCACTTACTTATACATTTTAATTATCATAAATGTTAATATAATATATATATCTTTTTATCTACATGTATGAAACTCAAATTCTCTTTTTTTGGATAATAATGATTTCATGTTCAAGTATTAATGCACTTATATACTGAATGTATTCATATAAAACTAATTCTTTATTAATCTCATGTTATTGATGAGTTATTTTATTATGTTCACTATTTATAATATAATATAATACATAACACGGTTTTACCCTGATAGAACTCCAATTAATTGGGTAAAAAACTAATCTCTATAGATGTCATGTTTAACGATGGCTTGGTGGATAACCATAGTAATTATAATTTATGACATCATGGTGATAATCCATGTTGATTTTCTTATGGATGTGTTATTTTTATATTGTTAAAAAAATTCATGTTATGAATCATGCTCATTATATTATGTGATTACATATGTTCATGTGAACATGCCATATTGATATTCCTCTTTTTCACATACTACGTGTCTCCTTTGTTTATTTTTTTCTTGAATTTATGGTCACCCCTTTCATTAATGTATATCTACAGGATATGAGACACAGTAAATATTGTATAGGGCATATCTGTGAAGACATATTTTAGTTGGATTAGAATAATGTTTTTGTTTCTTTTTTTATATTTTGTTCCTATTTCCAAGAAACTAATCCAAAAAATATCCTCTTTGTTGTTAAAAGTTTTTCCATTCAATGAATGTATTATGAAATAAAATTTTCTCTTAAAATAGTCATAGTTAAATCTCTGGGATGATTTTTCGACATTATATATTTGGTACAATTACACACCCCTTACAATTGCTATTTTGTGCAAATGAAAAAATTGTTTTCATGTTGCTGATAAAGAGTGATCTCTCACTTTTCTAGTAGAGTATCGGTTATTTATGGGAAATATATTATAGATCTTAGAACATGTATTCACTATTATATGAATCTTTGGGTAGTTACACATTTGTAAGTTTTTCTTTTTTTGTCTCTATTTTTTAGTCTTACCTTTGTATATCTATTTTAGGTTTTGATACAACTATTATTATCATTCAAATTTATTCAAGTTTTTATTTTCATATTGCATGCATTATATCTATATCTTTTGTTCATTATTTTTCTCCTTTAGGTTGTATTATGTTTGTTAAAATCATCACCCGACCATTTAATAAGTCGTAGGCATTTATTTTCATCCACTTTTGTCTAGGAGATGTATCCTAAGGTCATTGGAATCACACCTCATTCCAAGATAATTTTATGGTTTGTGATGTTAAAAATAGTATTATTTTTATCAATCCATATTTCTAGATTATAGGTGTGGAGATAGAAAGTGTATGGAAATGAAATGTTGAGAAATAAAATTCATAGAGTGCATATTAATACTGATCTTATTGTTATCAAGGTTGTCTTGGTAGGAAACGTGGGGTGAAACAATTCTACATTTATATTCACATCCTTATAAATGTTTTATATGATGAGAGTGTGGTATCATGAATTTGTAATGTTATTTCCCAATAAAATGACATTATTTTTCTGGAATATTTTTGTTTATTCTTTTTTCATAAATAGTGACATAAAAACCATATTTTTTGTGTATTGGATAATAACAATGGATTATAAAAATAAAATGGGTTCATTAATGTGGTAAATATTTTCTATATTTTTATTTTTCGTTAATTCATTCAAATTTTATTTTGGTTAATTATTTATAGAATAAAAAATTTATTAATGGCTTCCTTATGTTTAATGGCTTAAAGAATGAAATTTATATGAAACTGATCGTAAACCTGTAATGAAAATAATTAGTTGAAACTGATTAATGGAAATTTATATATATGATATAAAAAAGTAATTTTAACTTTATAATTATTTGTTTAATGAATAATTTCATGTTTATTGATTTATATTATTAGCATCTATTTCTATATTAGTATTGTAGTGAACTTTTTTGTGTGTTGGACTTATTTTTTATTACCATTATAATTTATGATTTTTATTACATTCCATTAGTGTATTTAATTTAATAAATTAAAATTATATTAATATAAACTAGAATTAATGAAATACCATGCTATAGTTTTGTGTATCTTTCCAAAGAAAATATTTTTAGTTTGATAAAAATATAGGTATAATGGTTTTTCGACTATGCATAAATTTCATATGGAATGTATTCTATAATATATAATTTAAAAAGTATATTTTTTAAAATTTATATGTAATATCCTATTTAATTTTTTTTTATTTCTATAGATTTTTCTTATTTTATTATGTTTTGTGAAACATGCTAAAATTTTCACTATTTATTTTTCATTCAAAAATTAATAAAAAATAATTAGTTTTTTATTTCTTTTTTATGTATCTATTTAGAATTTTCTTATAATAATAAATAAATGAAAATTATATCTAAGAATATTTAATTGGGGTAGGTTAGTTTAATGATTTGAGAGTTTTTGAAACCCATTATTAAAAACATCATTTCTTAAAAAGAATATGAAATAATTGATTTGATAATTTTGGTTTTTGTTTAATATCATTGATAATTGAGAATTATTTTTAAATAAATTTTTTGTTAAAATTCTTAACCTTCAAGCTTTATCAAATAAAATATGTCAGTAATAAAGGATTTACACAAGGATGTTCTCTTTTCATTAGCTTATTTTCATTTCATATGTCTAAGATTATTACCACATAATGTATTTTTTTATTGTATTAAACGGGTATATTAATTATTGGTTAAAAACAAATTTGGTCATTTTTTCGTGTATATAGGATGATTAGTTCATGTTGGGTTTATTCTTAGAGGCTACATAACTTGTATTCTCATTTTTATTTAATTTGAAATCTAGATCTGTGTTTCAATTACATATATGGATTGGAATTTCAGAATATTTTGGAAGGACTTATTTTAAAAATTAATTTGAGTCATGAAAAATGATCTTATAACATGTATTTTTTGGAATTTTTTATTAATGAATTCAGAAATTTTTTATTCTAGAAAACCTTTAATGACCCTTTTTTTGACATTTGTAGGAAGAGTTTTAGAAAAAGAAAACATTTATTCTCCTTCAATATGTAATTTTCCAGTTTCTATAATGTTTTGTTTTATAAATATGTAATTTTTTCATGTTGGGTTTTAATGAGATTTTATATAGTGAATTTAAAAATGGTTTTATTGGTGATTAATTATTTTTTAAGATTTAAAGTTTTTTTCTAAATGGATTTTGGAGATACATCTTCAATGAATGTATTTTCATTTTTGGGGAACATGGAAATTTTTTATTCGGTCTTCAAAACTTTTATAACGAGGAGAATTGGAAAATGAAACACAAAAATAACCATCTAGAACAGGTAGTATGAATGTATATGGACTCAAAATATGTAGTTGGATATAACCTTGGTGGGGTTGGGATTTTCACCATTGTAATGTTAATATTTTTTATTAATCTCTAGTTTTACTTGTTTTATATCTACACTAGTGTAGGTTTTGTGCTTCTTTCTTAGATTCTACTAATGGGATAGCTTTTATGGTTATCTAAGCTATATATTTTTTTTTCAATTTTTAGGTTATTGTAATTTCATTTCAAACTTGTACACTTTTTATTTTGTTGACAATGTTTTTGTCTACTTATGTTTGTTTTTATTTTTATGCACGTTTCTCAGTGATAGGCATAATGCATGCAATGGAAATAATAGTTTTATCACAATTTGATGTCTCATGGGATAATTATTAATACATATCATGAGAAATATGATATCATGTCCCTAAACTGATTTCTGTTCTTTTTTTATTCCCATATTATTGATTTTTTTAATTTTTTATATTTGATATTTATTTGTTGTACCTTAGAGATTGAATTTGTTCCTAAAATTTATTGTAATAGGAATTTATCTTATTAGAGGGGTAAATGTACATCTTTAAATAAAATATTAATATTTTTATTAGAGCTTAAAATATAATTTATCTAATACCATATTTCCTTGGTAAAATACTGGGGTGGGGTTTCATTCATCGAGAGAAATTATGGATGTGTAAACTCTAACAGAGTTTGCATTGTTATGGGTTCTTACAGATTCAAATTTTTGGATTTTGGTATGAAAGAAATATTTTATTATATATATAAATGGTTCTTAACAACTATGTTTTGATGATGAATTTTAATTCCTTATTAAAATACTATCATTCCCAGTTTCACAAAAGACGGCATGGAATATGCCTTATAATTCATGATTGATTGTGTAGTGGTTGTCTGGACTTCCTAGTCTTTAGGAGGTGCGTTAGAAAAATTATTGGATGATTAATGATTCATTGATTAAACCATTATATTTAATGTGATTAATATGGATAAAAATGAAAACATGATTTTCTTTCTAATGGATCTCATTTCTTCTGTGGGAAACCATGTCTAAGAATGTTAATTTGTAGGATTATCTGTCTTATAAATGTTTTAAAACATGTGGTGTGGATCCATAAGAAATGAAAATATGAGAAAAAAATATCTCTGTCGTGCATTAGGTACCAATTATGGTTCCAATATATTTAATAGTAATAAAAATTATATTTTTCCTTTATATGGAGAAAATGTTCTCATGGATGAAAATATCACACACCAAACTATGTTTGTTTTCAAATGATATAGATACATTTTTTTGTAATGCCCCGACCCTAGAAGCCGATTTACGGTGCATTATTTTAATACATCAGTATGAGTACAATGAATCTAGTCCTAAAGGATCGATCAATTTTGCAGTCTTGGAAAGTAGATAACTTATATAAACTTATCATCACAATTTAAAACATAAAATACAATATAGGTAATCCTTTGAGAATTCAATATTCTCCAAGATTAATCATAAATATAAATCATAATACACTTCTTGGTATCTTGGGAAAATATAACATAAGAAAGGGGTGATCTCAGATGCTAATTAAGAGTAAACAATATAGCGGAAGCTATCATAAATAATCATAAAATTTTATGGAAATGTATAAAATTGAAACAAAAGCCCTTTAAATTTAAACTTCAACATAATATGGAAAAGATAAATGAAATAATTCCATTTACATATTCACATGGATATTTTACTAGTTTAATAATCAAATGTAACATCAATAACAAATCTCATAATGACGGAATGCATAATGTCAGACATCTTAACCCCAAAGTTAGGGCCTCATAGTAAGACCCTAAATATCATTTTTTAAGGACTTGTGAGAAAACTAGTTTCTCTCATGAGACATACTGATTCATCGAGTGGATATATTGGGCCCTTCCCATCACTTACTATGTCTAATGAAATCCTCATATAAATATGGTGAAACATTATAGAGACATTCATATTAAAAATTTCATATGAAATGTTAATAATTTAACTATAAACCATAAATTGTATAAAAATACCACATCCAAATTCAAACATACCATAACTCATTCAATAAAATATAGAATTTTTTTATTAATAAATCATCCTCAATAAATAATAATATTAAATAAAGGATGTTGACATAGACGAAAATAATCAGTAAAACTGTTTGAGAGAAATATCCATTTTTTTTAACTTATTTAAAAGCCAAACAATTTATAAATTAAATTATTTAAATGATATTTTTAAAACTAAGTGCACCGTACCAATTTGAAATTTTTTAAATATTATAACATTTTAAAACAATCATGTCTATATAAATAAATCCTTAAACCCATTTTGAAAAACATTGATATTAACTAAATTGATTTAGAAAAATAAACATTTAAAACAACTAAAATGATGATATAGTGAAACTGTCTTGACCATAAAACCACAAAATATTTATTTTTATATCATTTTATGAAACATATGAATTCAAGATAAATAATTCCCAGTAAATACTTACACATAAACAATCTCGATTAATAATGAGATTTAGGAATAAACCCTTACTGTGTACATTCCTTTAGTCGAAGGTACGTTTAAATCCTGTATAATTACCATAGTATGTTATTAATTTATAACAGAACCATATTAATATTTATGATATCATATATGATTCATTTACGACTTTATACTTCCCATTAAATAATAATTTCCATGTTAAACTAACATTTCAGTTAATAATATCATTCTTTGTCGTGCTTGATTTAACTCGTTATTTTTTATCATATCAAATATATAATGATTTACATACATACAGAATATAAAAAATAATTTATATATCATATATATTCCTAATATAAATATGTATAATAGATAGATATATGTAATGGAAATACCATTCATGGAAACAGCAGTCTGTACGTACACATTAATGTTTTTTCCATTTTCTTATTGTATTGTATGGATGTAAGTAAATGACAAATATTTGTCTACATAAATATATATTGATACAATATAAATTTTATTTCATATATCTCATTCTTAATATATATATATATATATAATTTCATTAATGATGATCGTTGAAGATGAATCTCATCATGTCGTGGAGATGGTAATCCATACGCACGCACGAGAAACAATATAAATTTTTTGATGTTGAATTTTTTTAATTGGATGGTAAATTATATATAGAGAATTTTTAACATTTTATATTCATTATTTACATTTATTATAATCATTATTAAACACATCTAAATAATGTAGTGTTGAATAACAAACTACACCACGACCTGGAAACTGTAGGTCATACATACACACACATGTTGACTTTGTCATTCATAGGATAGATTGAATAATGAATATGGTTGTACCGTATTTATACTAAAACATCATAATGTATATGGGAACTTAGTTATTATTTTATTATTTTATCAATAAGGAAATATGATGTAAAATTAGAAAATAACTTTGAAATCGGTGAAAAAATAATTAACTCTTCTTCGGGTGTTTCCTTTTGATTTGAACAATAGGGCTCCATAGATTAGATTTATACTCAACATAAGGATTCTAGGATGATGTTATATAATTATGGAGGATATTCGTGAATTTTTTTTCTGAGTAAAAAAGGCTTTGGAGGTTTGAATTAAAAGAAAGGGATGTTCCCATTTATAAGAGATGCGAGGGGCACTTTAGGAAAATATTTAATTAATAATTTATTATAAAATTATTTTCCGTTTCTAACAAACCAAAATTGATTTATTTCAATTATAAGGTGGGTATGAGTCTAAATATTCTCAACCAATAGGTTTTGGACAATTTTAGTCATTATATAAATTTATCATTTAGATTTAACTCTTTGCTAAATAGTTTAACTTTTACCATGTATTTTTGTATTTTTTTACTAAATGGGTAATACAATTAAATAAAATTCCAAGATAACCTAAAGTAGTTGATTAATTAAATATATAACATAATAAACATCATTTTTCTGAATATTATATTTTTATGACAATGATATCATTTAATAAAATGGTATTTTCTTAAAAACTCATTTATGTCAATTTTGACACTATTTATTATTTAGGTTTTGTGAAATTTATAAATACATGATTACTTCAAAACAAATACATTTAATCAACCCTAAAATTTCATATTAAACTAAAAAAGTCGTGTATGGCATTAAAATTCTCAGTTTATATTAATTATAATATTTATAATATCAATTAGTTTAATCTTTCATTAATAAGGTTATTACTGCATCATTATTGTGTCATAAATAAATTTATTTATTTAATGTCTAAAAATTATAAATAAACTACTATGAAATATAAAATATTTTTATCTTTATAATTAAAATTTATAATATAATTTATCTTATGTATAACTCTATATTAAAAATGGTTTAGTTATTAAAATTTGAATTTAACACTTTTAACTATTCTTTAAATAAAATATAATAACTGACCTAATCTAGCCCAAATTGATCAAAAAGAATTTTATTATAGTATAATGGTTCATTTTGGCTGATATACACTTATAAAATATAATTTGGATATATTTTGTGGTAATTTTATATTATAATAATATTATTTTTACCTTTAATTACCCAATTTACTTATACCTGTGGTAAATAAAATTCAAAAGTTATTATTCCCCCAAAATTATTTTAATCCCAT
The DNA here is from genome assembly GCA_963277665.1 of Viscum album. Classification (NCBI taxonomy): domain Eukaryota; kingdom Viridiplantae; phylum Streptophyta; class Magnoliopsida; order Santalales; family Viscaceae; genus Viscum; species Viscum album. The sequence continues at coordinate 263,227,608 of OY728148.1, read as the reverse complement.
TCATCAACATTTTAATTACTAAGGAATACTATTTATATCATATTTTTTAAATTCAATTCACATAAGTGGTAAAGTATGTTTTATGTAGATTTGAGAATGTGTGTATAAGGTGGGTAAATGGAGATAAAAGGTTCAATAAAATTTTATATATCTAATCTTATTATAAAATGAATGAAAAGGAATAAATTGAACTAATATATATATATTATGTATCTATTTTAACTTTAAGATAATTTTTTAATGAAAATAATTTTTTTAATGAAAAATCAGTTTTATGTACTATACATTATTTTTTTTAATATTCATCAAAAATTGAATGTTTTCCGAAAAATAACAAAATTCACCCTAAGATAATTTTGATATTCCGAATTCAAAAATAATGTCTATTTTACAAAATTAAAATTTCAAGAGTTTCTAAAATTAAATTTATTCTCATTCTCAAAAGGACATAAAAGCAATTCTTTTAAGAAAATAATTTTCCTAAATAGATAACTATTTTTAAAAAACTTATAATTTTTATTATAAATATGTTCTATTGAAAAAGATTTAGAATAAAATATAAAATTTATTAATTACTCATAATATTTTAGTTAATAAATAAATAAATCATTTAAATAATTATAATAATAATGTGTTTTTTGCAGAAACTCAATCTGGAATTTAATGTTGTCCAAGTTGGTGTGGCGTGAAACATAAGATATTTAATTTAAAGAGAAAATGTACTATGTAATCTTGGGGTGTTACATTTTCAATTGTATGAGTGAATTCGCTTCCACTTGTCATTCATGTTTAGGGATATTATTTGTTAAATTAAAGTTATGCACTATATTCAAGAGGTGATGACATTTAGTTTGTATTAATTGTCACCATATTTAACTGAATTCAATGATCCCTTTATGGGTTATTTTTAACAAATTTACCCTAGAATCCCTATTACGTGTGAATTTTAGTGGACCACCACTACCTTTAAAATAGTTTACATAGGGTTTCATTTTTCCATAAATCCTTCATTGACCTATTTAAAGTGTCATTCGATCTTCTATGTCATATTATTTTTATAAATCCATGTTTTTTTAATTTCAAAAGGAAATTTTAAAGTAAAATTATACCGTTATATTTAAAAATAGAAATACATAAATCAACATGACATTTAAAAAATTATGGATGCACAACCATAGACACTAAATAACTAAATTGAAATTTTGAAAACACAACATTAATTACATCACCACCTAAACACCTCAGGTAGCAAGATCCTTGATCCACGCTCCCTAACAAGTGTCACCATCATTATGAAAAAAAATCACTAAAAATTGATTACCTCTAGTAGTCATAGCCACCCTAAAATTACTAGATCCAATAACCGATTAATTTTTTTAGAGATTCCAATAAATCCCACCGATCATCATCATACCAAAGATTCAAGCCGTGGTCACTGAAAACAACATCAAACTTTTCATCATCATATCACCTTTGAATAGAAGAAAAATTATAAATCTTGATCCAATCATCAGGGTAAACAACAATAAACACAGACACCTTTTAAAAAATTTAAACAAACTAGATCCACTAAGGTGATATGAATCTATCAATTTCTTCATTTAATCATCATCTATCCATTATAAACAACATACCATTGAAAAACATCATAAAAAAGAACCCCAAAATATATCATAATGGTTAAAGAACCATTGACTATGTATGAAATGATAGATGATTCTTCAATGGGTGGATCCATCTGATGTTTATCACCAACAAATTTGGGTTGTTTGAGGGGTATCATTTCACTTTGGTTTCAATATTCTACCTATTTTCCTCCTTTTCCATTATACTGGGATTAAGAGTTTAATCCTAGTTATGTATTGTATAAGATCTTATTTATTTTGAGCCAATATTTTCCTTTTGATTGCATTGACAATATCATCTTGTGATGGAAATAAAAAGGTATTGATTAGCTAAATCATACCATTGGTATGTTTCGTAATCAGGGAAATATAGTTTAAAATTTTATTTCTTCACTGGTAGTCTCCCACATTTTGAGGATAGAATGTATTATGGTGGAGAGAATTTAAAACAAATTGGTTGGGGATATGTTAATCATATAGTGTCCCTTAAGCCTTTTTATGTTGGGGGTTAGAACTTAGAAACTCACATGTGGGGTTTTCTATGTTTTAGAAGTTCTTTATGGGTGAATGAGTTAATAACAATAAGGGGAAACCATGAGACTTTTCTAGAATAACATGCAAGTGTTTTTGAGAAATTATATATATGCACATGGTTCAACCTCGATATTAAAAAATTATATTGGTGTCTGAAGAAACATGTAATATGGAAGTAGATGTAAAATCATTGTTGATATATAGTTTTCCAATCACTTAGAACCATCCATTTGATATTAGAGTTTGGAGGTAGTGGAAGGTTCATAATTTCTCAAACCATGTGGACTAACCATTCCTTGTGTCATTAATGCAATGATAATTTTTTATTAACCTAGTAATGACCCCCAAAACCCACATTTCCCACAACTGATATGAGTTTTTCAAATTCAAGTCCTCTCATATGAATTCCTCACATTTCACTTAAATAAGTAAACTAGTGTTGAAGTATATAGTGAGTTGGAAATTCCTAATCAATAGTAAGTCTTTGTATTATTTTATTATTCCTAGATATCCACATATCCTAATATATAGAATTTATATCTATCAATTTTGGATATATCAATGATATATGATGTGTTTTTTTGCAATCTTGATTGGATATATTGGAGTGACATAGTTTCAAACCTAGGTCAAGAGGTTTTTATTTTCCATTCTTTGGTTTCATCACCCATTGAGGAAGGTGGATTCTATCTCTACAATTTCATATAAAACGTTATGGGTTAAATATTATAAATTATTTTCTCTTTAAATTATTGAAAACCGTATACAAATTTCATATTAAAATAACACTTTTATTAAGTTTTCTTTAAACATTGTATTTTTGTTGAAACCCTTACATGATTGATAAAATGATTTAAATTATGAATCACTTCCGTAAAATGATTTAAAATGGTTTAATTGATATGAAGAATTGAATGGGTGTGATAACATAACATACACATGGGTTGAGTTTTTTTCATTTTATATTAGAATGAAGCCTAGTTAATTTAGAAGTGAATAATATTCCATCTTGGGGAATATGGAATTGGTAATCATGTAGTCTCGGAATAGGATCCCATGTCATATTGGGTAATGTGGTTGGTGTTTGTTTCATATTTCATATAATGTATATTATTTTATTTAGAAATGGGTATCATTATAGATTGGGGAAAATGGACTATGTAGTTATGTTGTTTCGTAATTGGGTATCTTGTTATCTTGAGAGACACTAGGTGAAATGGCTAAGGAAAAACAAAATACGGAAAATGAGTTTCAAATCATGATTACTAGGCATTTCATCATTGACATATGAATGGGTGTGTGAGTACATGAGATGATTATCCCAAGTGGAGTGGAATTGTTATTTTCTTAAAAAATAATTTTATTCTTAATGAAACAATTGATTGTATAAATATTGTTTAATTGGGATTTCTAAAATAAGCTATTTTGATATGCCACTTCATTATATTTCATGAAACTATCTTTATAATATATTTCCTTATGCCACTTATTTTTCATAAATTCTACTAAAATTTTATTGTCTCAATAGTTTGTGTGGTATGATTTTGTGTATTTAGTAGTGGGTACGATGAATCACTCCCTATATATTAACTTTGGTTTGTATTGAGAAATTGATATCATATTGTATAAAATGGGATATTGATTAATTTTCTAGTAGAGAATGGGGGATTATTTATTCTTTAGTTGTGGAGGGTGGACCATAGGGGTAACTTTCATAGGGATCTCATGGTTATTTGAAATTTGGATGTTTGTGATTCTTTATTTTTCTAATATAGTCATATTTTCATACATTTTTTTGGTTATACCTCTATAATTAATTTTTATGGTTTTATTTAATGGATTTTATCTTATTTTTTTTTTCAAGAAGCAAATTTTAATCCTTTTTTCTTAATTTTTATCATGAATGATGTAATATTTAATGTACAATCATCCCCTATCATTTCAGTAATCCTTATGATTTTATCTTCAAACATTGGTTTCATGGGAATTTCACCTATGTTTAGTGGAATGTGAAAATTTTCCATTCCAATGGTTAGTGTTGGCATGTAAAATTATTGATCACTAGGGACTGGTTGATGCTTCGTAAGAATTGGAGTGAAAAATGTCTTCATAATGATATCTTCTACATTCTCATTAGGTCCAACTTAGTCTAATTTATCAGTCCTTATTCTATCATTTTCATAACAAAGTGATAGTAAATTTTAATTTTTTTGGTGTACAGATCAAGATTCTATGTGATCACAATCACATTGTTTTTGTTATAATAAATATATATAGGCTACATCAAATCCTCACTAATATCTTAACATTGTCTCTTAATCCGTGACAGCTGAGTACATTCCTTGTCAACTGAGATATATTTTGATTCTTATATATATTTAATAATGCAATTTCATATTAATTAATTAACCATAAAACACATTTACTCCTGATAAGGTTTTCACAACTAATTTTATATTTTTCTCCTACCTCCCCCCCTCCCAATCCTCATAAAAAAGGTAACTTAGTATACTTCCTTGCATAAGAGAACAAGAAAATGTTTAGTGTACCTTAGATATACCAGATTATTCTTTTAATTACATTGAGATATTTTTAATTTGAATTTATTAGCTAATTGTTGGGAAATTTTTTAGAAAAATTGTATCTACCCTTATTGAAATCAAATTAAATAATATTCTAATAAAAATCTTGTAAAAAGTTGGATCCTCATATTTCCCATCATCAAGCTTCAAAATATTTTTTAAAAGCACATTTAGAGGTGATTTGTTTCTATAATCATGCATTTTGATCTTATTTAGTATGTCTTGTGAATAGTTATCATGATATATGAATCAATATAATTTCTTTTCTATCACCTATATCCTCAAAAAGTATGCGAGTAAACCAATCCTGGATATGTTAATTTCTGTTTTAATTTCATTGGAAAACTCTTCCTTGGATTTTTAATTTCGTTGGCTTAAGTTGATATAATCCATTTATAAACCACTATAGACTAGAATTACTTGGATATATACACATACATAATATTATCATCACAAAACCCTTTGAATTTCATATACTTCAATTATTAATCAATCTAATCATACAATGATTTTGGTTACTTATTTATACTATATAAGGCCTTATTTTAATTGCAAACCATTTTTTGATCATTTTTTGTTTGAAATCAATCTATCGTTATAATGAACACTTCTTCATACATATATATTTTTAAGAATACTCTTTTATTCTCCATTTATAAACTATTTTATCATCTTTGAATTCTAAAAGACAAATTGAGCCTAATTGACTCTAGTAGATATATTGGAGACAATGTTTCATTGACATAAATGAATTGAATATGTTGGTAGACATTAAAAACCAAGAGATCCAGGTTTCTAATTAAATATTTGAAGTCCCAAATTCCTCAAATATTAATATTAAATCTTATTCAATACAAAAATACAGGAATATAGATATTTTTTTAGACATTTTTTTGAGGAAATAATGTTAAATTAGTAAAATTTCTTCACTAACATCACTAATTTATAAATGTTTCTTAGGAGATGTCACTATAAATATATGTATTTATATATTCCGTTTCTCTACATTGATATAACAATATATTTGGATATATATATATATATATATTAATATATGAAAACAGAGACACGTATATATAATTATATCAATAAATATAGTTATATTTATATATGTATAATCAAAAACACACACACACATATTAGTATAAATATATACACATATAAATATTATATATATATATACATATATTAATTTTAAATTTAGTCAAAGTTTTTAGAAAAAATGTAATATTTAGTGAAATTTTTATGACTTCTTCACAACATGGATAATTATATATATATATATATATGAAAATTTATAATTATTATTATACACTAATACATAAACATATATATTTATATTCAAAAACAATAAAAAACATATATATAGAAACATATATATATATATGTATGTATATGATATAAACACACACACAAACACACATATATATACAATATAAACATATATATACATTAGAAAACTAGAATTTATTGTCACTTCCTCACAATGATCGATATATTGGTGATGTTTCTTGAAAAGAGTCACTAAAATTATATATATATATATAGCTAATTTCCCACATAGATTTATATATATATATATATTGTGAAAATTGCCGATTGAAGGAAAAGTGAAAAAAGAATATAATGATGTCAAATACTCTGGATGACAATAGAAAAGAGAAAATATATATCAATAACAATAAAAAAAATGAAAAGAGAAAGAACATATTTATATAGATAGTCAAAATCCCACTCCAATTCCATTAACATATCACCGTATTTATAGAGTAAAAATCGATTGATAAAAAATTTACAATTTATTCCTATGAAATAGATCCATGGATGAGAATAAAAATTGTTTTTTCCATATCAATGGTCTTGTTGGGAAATATATAAAACTCATTAATTATTATTTTATGACATCCAAATAATCAATGATAATTTTAACACTCCCCAATGGATGTCATAATCCCACAAAATCTAATATAACTCATTACATTAAAATCCTATAGAAAAAAGTGAAGACAAATTAATATTATTTCGTGCTATGCTTCCTCATTAAAACCATATCAGAAAACCAATTCAAAAAAACTATTGAATGGAAAATAAGAAAAATGTTCTTAACTCCACATTATAATATTTTAATAAAATTTTAAATCTCCACGTACCTATTTTATAATAGAATTAATCAATTTTTTATGTTTCCTATTCCTTTGTGAACAAATCTATAAGATTATAAAAAGAGTATATTTTATAGATATCAATATTGAAATTATTTTGAAGACCCTCATGAAAAAAAATCAATAGAAAATTAGTAGTATACCATGATTGATGAAAAAAACTCGATCATTAAAATGATTGATTTGTAATCCAATGTATAAATTTTTCATTATAAATTCTTTACATTGAAATTATTTCTTCAAATATTCAACTACATTATAAATTTATTCTTCAGTCCCAATTATACTTTAATCATCAATGTATACAAAAATGATCAAAAATTTTGATTGAATATTCTTAATGAAATTACATGGAAAAATTGGATCATTACATTAAAATTACTTCATAAAATTTTTACACAAACATTTTTACCATATACTCTCGTACTGCATTAATTAATAAAATGATTTATTCGTCTTAAATGAATAATGATATCGAGATATGGGATGTTTTTTCCTAAATTTGAATCTTTTTTGGATTTTACTATAAAAAATTATGAATATCACCATAAAGATATGCATTAAAAAAATATATCAGAATTATTTCATTTATTTCCTTGTATAAAAAATGTCAGGTGATACTGAGAGGTCATTTAATATATTACAAGAGAGTATGTTTCATCAAAATCAATCAAGGGTTTTTTTGAGAATATTTGAGAAACTAGTCTGGATTTATATCTCAGGATTTTCAATTTCATTTCTTTTTACCAAAAAATAACAATTTCTATCTTATGGGCATAATCCCTTAAAGGGTATTCAGTAATGAACAAGAGAAATCTCATTTAGAATGTATGTCCAGCTCAGATTGGATTATGACTTTCCATTGATCACAATTGGTCCTATCACACCATTCGTTATGTATTCAGGTTCTCAATACTCATCCACAATTTCAAGGGATATATTTTATTGTTTTTAATCATCAATATTCTCTACTTAGTTCTAAAATCTCTCAGTGTTGGTTAAATATATTTAAATTTATTATTGATCGTGCTCATGCCCTTCTGCTACATTTTAATTTCCGTAGGTTCATTCATATCATCAACCAGCATAAGATGATTCCCCTTTATTTGATAGGGATTTTAATCTTTTTTAACAATAGGAATCACACACATTAGGCTTTATTGGGAATCATTATTGTTGATACCATTAGATTTCCCTTCTAAGACATTTATCTGTAATGGGGTATTCACAGTAGGTATATATGATTTTGTATTCTGTTTTGAATCATTGAAATCATCTAGAAATTAATCTTATAAATCACTCAATTTATTGATATTTTCAACTTCATTTTGAATCATACTTTTGTTAGGAATATGATGTAACAATTAATCATCCATCCATGTTATTTCATCTGATGTCGATTGATATTCCATTTTGAGTGTTGGAATTATTTTTTCATAAAAATTAAAATCATAGAATCTAGATAAGAATATATCTCCTATCATAATATATTGAAATTTATTGATTGAGTGAGATTCCAAATAATTATATCTACAATCTATTTTGAGGTCCATTTTTTCATTTTGGGGGTTCTGTAGAAACATAAACAACACAAAACAATTTCAAAACTGTGAAAATGTTTTTTCATGGCTACAATCTAATTGAAAATTAGAACAACCCAGATAGCTTGATTGACTTATTTTAATTAGTTCTGATGCATGCAAAATTGCATATCCCCATGCTGAAATGTGATATTTATCTTGCAGAAGTCATGAGTTGGATATAAGTTGTAATCATTTTATAAATGATTTACCTAGACCTTTTTATGTATGAACATGAACTACAGGATGTTCCCCACTTATTCCCAATGACAGGGAATAATTATTAAAATCATGTGATGAATATTCAGTATCATTATGAACCATAATATATTTGATTTAATTATTAGGGAATTTCACCCTTCATTTAATTATTTGGGAATGTAATTTAACAGTTTCTTAGATGAGATTGGAAAATAAACACATATTTTTGATTGAATTGGGAACATCATAGATTCAATCCAAATAACTCATAGTGATGGTATTAAGAAACATTTTCCTAGAGAACAAGAATCGCCTGAGAAATCATGCCGTTTAATAATCCTTTTATCAACCATTGGATGATCTTATATATATTTAATTATTTTTCTCATCATTAGGGATATATGAGTTCCAAAACATTCATTCCCTATAATAAATGTATCATTGGTGGTATAGTTATGGTTTAAAATGTTTGATTCAATTGTATAAATATTGACAATGTAAAATCATAAAGAAGGTCCCAAGAGATTCTTTTGAATCAATTTGTTCTGTTTATTAAATCTTGTAATATAATTGTATTGTGAGCATCCTCCATCTATTTTGTCGATGTGATACCCATTATTATGAATACCTTTAAATCATAGTAAATTTAATCAAGACATGGGAGAAAAACGAATTATTTATCATAATATTTTTACCACCAGGTCTGAGTATTCTTTATCTTTTGGAGCCTTTGACTATTTTCACACTACCGGTTAATGAACATAAATGAGCACTCTCCATTTTAATGCTGATAAGATATTTATCATGTTCATTATTATTGTCCATAATTGGTATTTCATTGAATAAAATATAATCTATCTTGGAATTATTCCTATCAAATTTATTTATATTATAATTTTCTATAAATTAAAATAAAACATGCATATAAGTAATCATATATATGAAATAAAACGAAACATGTACTGTTTAAAAAAAACAAAAACAAAAACCAATGTTCATTTCCACCAAGATCATACTAAACCGATAATGTAAAGTTCATTTCCATCACATGAATTCATGTAAGATCTATATGATCATCACCTTTAGGGTGATATAATAATTGTTAACATCAAATTCTATAATATCGTTATCATATTTCATTGCCTAGAATAAAAATGTGGTTCAACATTGTTTTTATTCCCATTGAATTATTATTGACAAAGAAAAAAAAGTTTATTTAGTGTATGACATGTTCATAAAAAATTTCTCTTAATTCATTATAATGAATCATGTTTTCTCTGGTTTAATTTTGATAAATTAATTTGGAAAATTATGATGCTAGACACTGAGATAACATGTGATTCTGAGGCTCTAAGTGACCAAAACAATTTGTTTAATTATGGACAAATTTTAATAAAATGTGTAGGAGGATTTTCTTAAAAACATGAATAACTTTTAAACGGGTTCCCAGATATGTATTGTGAGGAAAACATTGAGTATATAATAGTGATTTTAACTTTGGCAAGGAGAAACCTCGACCAGTTTGGGACATATGGGGAAGTTAGTTTTTGGATGGGATCATCGTTATAATATTTTCAAAGAATATTTTATTTAACCTATCGATGATATTATTTAAAAAAAACCCATTATCAGGGAATTTTGTATTATAACCATAGCCTTTAAATTCCTTCTATATGTGGAAGGAAACCCTCTAAATGAAAAACAATGACAGATCGATCAGATTGTGATTCGTTTCTCCAATAGAGTAGAGGAACTCTTCGATGACGACAATAAAAGATATCCAAATCAAAAATCGATCCATACCAAAGGGTAGAGTGTTTTATCTTGTTTTTCCTTCCCCCTCTTAGATTCAATCGATGAATATGGACTAAAACACAAACAGTTCTATCTATGGTTCATCCATTTTTGTGGGATGGATAACTGCTTTCAGGTTTTTGAATTGGGATTAAATTTGAGTGTTAGGATGTCCTTTATGATCCTTTTAACATGAACTGATCGTGACTGACATGGAAACGTCCAAGATCCATTCTTTGGGAATTCTTGTGAATTTATATCTTTCCCCAATTCATTCTAAACTACTCATTCTTCATGAAATATGAATTGTGGGTCGATGCACCTTCAATTCTTGGTGTAATGATTCGTGATCGGGGATCTGACACTGGAATGATATCAGGAAGGTGAAACGTCAAAGGAACATTGTGAATCACCTATGGTAGTGGGTTATGGTTATTCCCAATGTGGTGGCTCCATCAAGGCTCTGAAAAAGTGTGAGCCGAACTGTGGGACACCATCAAGGGTGGTTGGAGGCTGAGGCGGAATGCGGCTTGGTGGGAGGCTGGGATCCACTCATGGTGCATGGAAAATGGGCCCCCAATAGGGTGGCCAGCGGTGGATCACTAGGTCTATGTGTGGTGACTGGGGGTCGCTACATGAGAATGTGAAATCCCATGGCAGTGGGGGATATGTGTGGTGACTGGGGTTCACTACATGAGAATGTGATAGTGAGTTATGAAATGGCTCATTGTAACACCCCAAGCTTCTACGGTATACTTCTCTTTTAATAATGTGATAGAGTGTTTTGTACGCAACATCGAGTTCTAACACACCAAAACCAATCAAACTAGCCGTTATGAATAGTAATACATACTTTTTGAAATTATATATATATTATATTTCAAAATGGACTTCATTTTTGGATTTAGAATATCGAAATTATCCTATGTTTAATTTTTGGTATTTTTCTAAGAATTTCTAATTTTTATGAATAGTGAAAAATACTTAAAAAATACATTTTAAACAAAATAATTTATAGTGATAAATTATTTTATTTAGTGGTTTTAAATTATATTTAAAATATATTTTTACCATTTAATACAATTTTGGTCATTGGATGTAATTTCACATTTAAATCAGACATAAACAAGTGTCAATCTTTTGATAGTTATTATCTCTTAAAAAAAGCTATTTTTTTTGACGACGGGAATTAATTTTTAAATTAATTAATTCAAATGATATGTTATGAATTTGGTAAAATAGATATCATTTTTGAATATATAATATCAAATATATCTTAGGCCTAATTTTTGGTATTTTTCTGGAAACGTTCATTTTTTGTTGAATAGTGAAACCACTAAGTGGTAGTTAAAAAACTGAATTTTTCTAAAAACATAATTTTAAAGCTTCTGTGAGTGGAATTTCGAAAATCCAAGAGACACGGTTAATATCAAGGAGTAAAATGTGGTTTAATGAGATGAAAATAATTTTTGGTGAATAGTAACTTTTTACTTTTATTTACCATGGTTAAAAGTAAATTGGGTAATTAAGGGTAAAAATGATATTAATATTACCATAACACATGTATTAATTCTATTTTACAAGTGTATATCGACCAAAAACAACATTAGGAATAAAATATTATCATTTAGGTCCACTTGGATTTGATTAGGACATTTATTATTATTTAATTCAAAGAAGAGTAAAAAGAGTTAAAATCAAAGTTTATTTACTAAAACATTTTTAATATAGGGTTATACATAAGATAAATTCAATTATAAATATTCATTAGAAAGATAAAAATATTTCCGACATAATGATATTTTATTTATCATTTTTAGACATTATATAAGTTAATTTATTTATGACACAATGATGATGCAGTAATTACCATAATAGTGAAAAAATAAAAATAATTGATATTATAAATACCCAAATAAATATAGTTTGTAACTTTTAAAGAATTAAACTTATTTTCAAGGTTAATATGACATGTTAAGATTTACTCAATTAACATTGTTCGAAGTAATAATTCTGTTATGATTTTTAAAAAAATAAATTATTGAATAGTGTCAAAATTGACATAAAACAAATATTATATTATTAATTGATATTTAATTTCGTAAAAATCTAAGGTTCGGCCAAAAGACTTATATCATGATAGGTGTATCATTAATGGACCACTTGGGGGTCTCTTAGATGTATATAGTTTGTTTATTAACCATATAATATAAAAATACAAAGAGACATTGTAAAAGTGAAACTAATTAACTAAGAGTTAATACTTAATGATAAGGATAATATAGTAACCCAAACCTATCTAAATCCTATTGGTTGAGTGGTTTTAGTCCAATAACCACCTTAACCTTTAAATAATCCACTTTGGAGTCATTAGAAACCTAATAAGAATTTATTATAAAATAATATTTCTAGCATTTCCAAAGGTGCCCCTCACCCCTCTTATAAAAGGGCACTACCCATTCTCATTAATTCACACCATCAAAGCCTTTTGGCTTTGCCAACCTCTGCCCAAATACTCTCTCAACTTCCCTAAATTCATCCTAGAGGCAATACTTTAGTCAGAAATCCATCTTAAGGAGCCCATTTGATCAAATCAAAAGGAAGAACCCAATGAAGAGGAGGTTAACCTACTCTCAACCAAGGAAAAGTACAAGGTAAGGGGTTTTCATCTCACTCCTTATTCCCATGATATTCATGCCATATTTCCACAATTACCTTTTATGTGGGGTATTTACTTCCCATAATTTTATTATTTATGTAATACACTTTAATTTATATGTTTTTATATATTCATTGTATGATACCTCTTCACGGGGTGTATGTTTCGTAAGTTACCATATTGGTAAGGGTTAATTTCAGAATCTCTTTATTATCTGAGGTTGTTGTTTTTATGTTAGAATATAGTGGGGCATATTTATTATCCATGTACATATTTTATGAAAGAGTTTCCAAAGGTATTATTTTAAGGGACTTTTTATTAAAACATCATTTCAAATGTTTTAGATATTTATTCTTGTAAATCTCTCTCATTATTTTCTATGTCTTCAAAATGGGTTTTAAGGATTTATTTATATGGACATGAATTATTTTAAAATGTTAATTCCATTACTAACATTGAAATTGGTATGGGACACTTTGATTCAAAAATTTATTTAAATGACTTCTTTTCTAAATTTTATGACTTTTAAATGTTTTCATGAAAAGGTGTATTTCTCTCAAAGAGTTTTACAAATCAATCTGATCTATGTCAAAAAAAAATTAATGGATTTTAAACTTATTTTGAAGTTGATTTATCATGATACAAATATTCCATATAGTGTGGATGGTTTTAGGATATATTTCACTGCGGATGTGTTATTTTTATACCATTCATGGTTCATGGGTAAAGTATTGAAATTTCTCATGCTAGTTTTAATACAAATTTTTATGTTATATTTCACCCTCTTCTTAAGATGAATGTATTGGACTAGTATGTTCCGGGTTGGGGACCAGTAAAAGTAATCCCTCCAGGTTGGTGTCCGGCTATTAGAGGCACTCCGAGTTTCTGTCCGGTTATTACAGGCACACCCGGATGGTGTTCGGTTTTTAGAGGCACTCCGGGTTGGTGTTCGGTTATTAGAGGCACTCCAGGTTGGTGTCCAGTTCTAGAGGCATTCCGGGTTGGGTTCCGGTTATAGTTATCCCCTAGTCCTTGGCAGGAGGCCTTGATAAAGAAATTATATTTTAGCATTATTCCTTCCAACATTATGAAAGTGGTTAGTGATATTGCATGTGATTATTCGATTAGTAGGATATCCATGTGAATAAGTAAATTTCATTATTTCATTTTATTTCTGCCATATTATGCTGAATTTCACGTTTAAAATTATTTTGTTTTAGTTTTATACATTGCCTAAAATTTTTATGGTTATATTTGAAAGTTTCTGCTGTATTGCTTACCCTTACTGAGCATTTGAGCTCACCCCTTTCTATGTTGTATTTTTCCCATGATTCCAAGAAGTGTAATGTGATTGATATGTAGGGTTAAGCCTAGGGAATAATGGAATTCATAAAGATTATTTATGTTTTTTTGTACGTCTTAAAGTTCAAATGTAACATTCATGTATGTAATCTATTTTTCCATGACTGCTAAATGGATCGGTCCTTCGGGACTTGATTATTTATAATCATGCCAATGTGTTAAAATAATGCACAGGCTCTGTGTAACTGGGGTCGAGGAATTACAGTTGGTATTAGAGGAATTTAGCAATAACCTTGGAAACTAGATTTAGATAAACTCTGATTAGATCACATATCCCTAAGATAGGCTTTGAGGATTAGTATAGAAGAACTTCTTATAATTTTGGTATTGTAGAGATTTTTTGAGTTTTCCGAGCAATATATCCCTGTGTGGATACGAGAAGGTAGAGACGGCTCTAGCACAGATGCAACTAGGGGTAAATCCTGAAAACACCACTTTGAGCTAGACTCGAACGGGAATTGGTGCACGAAAATGGGCCTTGCTGCACTCTTGGTTATGACACTCCCGGGGGATATGCTTAGGGTAATTCTCATTTTCTTTACAAACCATTATGAAGGGATTATGAGTATATACTTACTCAATGAAAAAATTTTATGATTATGGATTATATCTATAAACTGTTCTATTTGTGTTAGGTATTTTTCACGTTTGGTAATTATTCATTGCAATTCATAAACTGAACTAGTTTATGCTACTGAATAGAAATGGTACCCAGTAGAAGGAATGTGAACTCCAGTAATATGTAAGATCTAAAGAGTAAGAAGGATCGTATATTTCCTGGTATTAAGACATCATTTAAAAGGTAAATAGTCTCCCACGTATTATCATTATATGAAGAAATAGAATCATGTGTGGATAAGATAACTAAAGAGTTTACTGAGTCATATGGCTTTGAAGGGAAGCAAGAGAAGAAAACGATGGAAGAGAGAAAGATGGATAAAGGGAAGAGGGAAAAGAATAATTTACCTATATGTGATAACTATGGGAAGAAACACCCTGGAAATTTCCTGAAAGTAATGGGAGTTTGTTATAAGTGTATAGGAAAATGGCACAAAGTATATGACTGCAAGGGTAAGAAAATGATTTCAAATGTACAATGCTTCATTTGCAAGGAGTTTGGACACTACGCGAACTAATGTCCCAGTCATCATACTATGCCGCAAATGATGCTATTGGATAATAATCATGTTATGATACTACCACAGATGAAGAGGAATGACTAGTGTTCCTATGTTGATTTTTTATAATTATTTCATTTAAGTTTTTTATCAATGATGTTTTGGAAATAAATAAGGTTTGTACTACAATACTATTTAATTAAGGATTTGAGATTTTATGGTACTAAGAAAAGTTAATCTACAGTGAGTTAATTGTTTTTGGAAATTACATGTTTGAAGGAAAGTTAAACCTTAATATGGTTTTAATATTGAGGTAGTGATTTTGGAATAAGAGATGGTAGATTTTGGTAATTCAGGATGATGCGGTGTTGTAAAAGAATAAGTGACGAAGGTATTCACATGTTATTACCCGGAGAAAAGGATCCCCATTATGTTTAACATCCTGGTAAATTTTGGACTGTGAGTTTGGATAATAGTATTTTGGATAAGTCTAATGGTTGGAATTGATTAAGTTTGAAAGGATATTTTTTTTATAATATGACAACACGCAGACCGTGTGATGACCCGTCGTGTCGGACAAAGTTGCGGGAATCAAACCCAGAACCATGGTGAAATTGGGATTTATCACCTACCATTGTGCTACATGAAGTTTAGGGATGGTATAATGTAGTGTCTTTACATAAAGGGTCTGATATGTGTACTATAAATTCATAATATTTGGAACCCTATATGATTAGGATAAATAGAGTATTTTTGAGTTGTAATATGTTTTGGGGTGAAAGATGAGTTTGTGGTAGAAATTTATTAATGTATAAAACTCTAATTATAATGTAACTATATCTCTTTAGGATCTTAGCCAATCTCATAAAAAAATTACTCAACATTAAGAAAAGGAACTTAGAAAAAAAATGTTGTCCTAGATGGTACCTTAGATTATCACTAATTTATGGCTTTGGGATTGTCGGCCTTTTCATAGCCATGTTCTATACCACTCTCCATAATATAATTGATGGTTGGATTTCTCTTCCATATCCATATTTTCCTACATGGCTCCCTAGAATGTGTTATTTTCAGTAATCTTCATACTTTCCACTCTTTATTTAAATAGAGGCCTCATTAATTCATTTTTCGATGTGGGATTTCAACAAAGATATTTTGAAACGTCAAAAATGTGTTATCCTAATACCTTATGTTTTGTTGAACCGATGGTATTTTAAATCATCATAGATTGATGAATTTAAGGACCTCAATTTTAAACTTGTTTGTGATTGATGACCCCAATCACTACCTATAAATATTTACATTTTTACTCCAATTATATATCTATAATTTCCACTAATGTCCTCCTAATCGAGATCATAATTTTGTGGTGACCCTTTCATTTCTCTTTTCATCTTCTTAAGACCAAATTTTATTAACCAAATTTCTGATGTGGGTTTTTCCATAAAGATATTTTCTATTTTCATCATTTATTTTCAAAGAACAATATCAAATTGCGAGGACACAATTTATTGAAGGAGGAGAGAATGTAACACCCCAAGATTCTACGGTACGCTTCTCTTTGAATAATGTGATAGCATGTATTGTACGCAACATCGAGTTCTAACACACCACAACCAATCAAACTAGCAGTTATGAATAGTAATACCTACTTTTCGAAATTATATATTTTTTATATTTCAAAATGGACTTAATTTTTTGATTCAGAATATTGAAATTATCCTAAGTTGAATTTTTGGTATTTTTCTGAGAAATTCCAATTTTATGAATAGTAAAAAATACTTAAAAACAACTTTTTAAATAAAAATAATTTATAGTGATAAATTATTTTATTTAGTTGTTTTAAAGTATATTTAGAATATATTTTTACCATTTAATACAATTTTGGTCATTGGATGTAATTTCACATTTAAATCAGACATAAACAAGTGTCAATCTTTTGATAGTTATTATCTCTTAAAAAACGCTATTTGTTTTGACGACGAGAATTAACATTTAAATTAATTAATGAAACTTATATGTTATTAATTTGGTAAAATAGACATTATTTTTGAATTCATAATATCAAAAATAGCTTAGGACTAATTTTTGGTATTTTTCTGGAAACTTTCATTTTTTGATAAATAGTGAAACCACTATGTAGTAGTTAAAAAACCGAAATTTTCATAGAAATTAATTTTACCACATATGTGAGTGGAATTTCGAAAATCCGAGAGACAAGTTTAATATCAAGGAGTAAAATGTGGTTTAATGAGATGAAAATAATTTTTGGTGAATAGTATCTTTTTACTTTTATTTACAACGATTAAAAGTAAATAGGGTAAATTAGGGTAAAAATGATATTAATATTACCCTAAAACATGTCCTAATTCTATTGGACAAGGGTATCTCGACTAGAAACAACCTTAGGAATAAAATATTATCATTTAGGTCCACATGGATTAGATTAGGTCATTTATTATTATTTAATTCAAAGAAGATTTAAAAGAGTTAAAATCAAAGTTTATTTACTAAAACATTTTTAATATAGGGATATACATAAGATAAATTCAATTATAAATATTCATTAGAAAGATAAAACGAATTCATACATAATTATATTTTATTTATAATTTTTAAACATTAAATAAGTTAATTTAATTATGACAAAATGATGATGCAATAATTACCATAATAGTGAAAAATTAAAATAATTGATATTATAAATACCCAAATAAATATAATATGAGACATTTCAGGAATGAAAATAATTTTATAGGTTAATATGACATGTTAGTATTTTCTTAATTAACCTTTTTCGAAGTAAGCATTCTGTTATGTTATTTTACAAAAATAAATTATTGAATAGTGTCAAAATTGACATAAAAGAGTTTTTTAAAAATATATTATATTATTAATTGATATTAATTTCCTAAAAATCTAAGGTTCGACAAAGAAACTTATATTATGATAGGTGTATCATTAATGGACCACTTGGGGGTCTCTTGGATGTATATAGTAAATTTATTAACCATATAATTTAAAAATAAAAAGAGACATTGTAAAAGTTAAACTAATTAACTAAGATTTAATACTTAAAGATAAGGTTAATATAGTAACCCAAACTTGTCTAAATCCTATCGGTTGAGTGGTTTTCGACCAATACCCACATTAACCTTTAAATAATCCACTTTTGAGCCATTAGAACCCTAATATGAATTTATTATAAAATAATATTTCTAGCTTTTCCAAAGGTGCCCCTCACCCCTCTTATAAAAGGGAACTCCCCCTTCTCATTGATTCACACCTTCAAAGCCTTTTGGCTCAGCCAACCTCTTCCCAAATACTCTCTCAACTACCCCCAATTCAACCTAGAGTCCTTCCATTAGTCAGAAAGCCATCTTAAGGAGCCCTTTCGATCGAATTAAAAGGAAGAACCCAAAGAAGAGGAGGTTAACCTACTCTCAACCAAGGAAAAGTACAAGGTAAGGGGTTTTCTTCTCACTCCTTATTCCAGTGATATTCATGCCATATTTCCACTATTACCTTTTATGTGGTGTATTTATTTCCCATAATTTTATTTTTTAGGTAATACACTTTTATTTATGTGTATTTACATATTCATTGTATGAAACATCTTTCACGGGGTGTATGTTTCGTAAGTTACCATATTGGCGAGGGTTAATTTCAGAATCTCTTTATTATCCGAGGTTGTTGTTTTTGAGTTAGAATCTACTGGGACATGTTTATTATCCATGTACATGTTTTATTAAAGAGTTTTCAAAGGGATTATTTTAAGGGACATTTTACTAAAACATCATTTCAAATGTTTTAAATATTTATTCTTCTAAATCTTTTTCATTAATGTTTATGTCTTCAAAATGGGTTTTAAGGATATATTTATATAGAAATGAATGTTTTTAAAATGTTAATTCCTTTCCAAATTTTCAAAGTGGTATGTGACACTTTTATTCAAAAATGTATTTAAATGAATTCTTTTCTAAATTGTGTGACCTTTAAATGATTTCATGAAAAGGGGTATTTCTCTCAAAGAGTTTTACAAATCAATCTCATCTGTGTCAAAATTATTTAATGGATTTTAAACTTGTTTTGAAGTTGATTTATCATGATACAAATCTTCCATATTTTTTTGAAGGTTTTGTGATATATTTGGCTGTGGATGTGTTATTTTTATACCATTCATGGTTCATGGGTAAAGTATTGACATTTCTCATGCTAGTTTTAATACAAATTTTTATGTTATATTTCATCCCCTTCTTAAGATGAATATGTTTGACTAGTATGTTCTGGGTTGGGGACCGGTAAATGTAACCCTCCGAGTTGGTGTCTAGTTATTAGAGGCACTCCGGGTTGGTGTCCGGTTATTATAGGCACTCTAGGTTGGTTTTCGGTTATTAGAGGCACTCTGGGTTGGTGTCCGGTTATTAGATGCACTCTGGGTTGGAGTCCGGTTACTATAGGCACTCCAGGTTGGGTTTCGGTTATTGTTAGACCCTAGGCCTTGGCCCGAGGCCTTGATAAAGAAATAAAAGTTCAACATTATTCCTTCCATCATTATGAAAGTGGTTAGTGATATTGCGTGTGATTATTCTATTAGTAGAATATCCATGTGAATAAGTAAATGGCATTATATCATTTTATTTCTGCCATATTATATAGAAGTTCATGTTTAATAGGCTTTTGTTTTAGTTTTATACATTGTCTATAATTTTTATGCTTATTTTTTAATGTTTATGCTGTATTTCGTACCCTTACTGAGCATTTGAGCTCACCCCTTTCTATGTCGTATTTTTCCTAGGATTCCAAGAAGTGTAATGTGATTGATATGCAGGGTGAAGACAAGGTAATAATGGAATTCATGAAGCTTATTTATGTAGTTTTTTATGTCTTAATGTGAAAATGTAACATTCATGTATGTGATTTATTTTTCCAAGACTACTAAACTGATAGGTCCTTTGGGACTTGATTCTTTGTAATCATGCCAATGTTTTAAAATAATGCACCGGCTCTGGGTAACTGGGGTCGGGGCATTACACTCAGAGCCATGTCAGAGGATCCCACAATGGTGAGTCCACAAGGCATGCAGATGAGGCGGTCCAACCTTGTGAATCATGGATTGGAACCACGTTTATCGACTACAAACATGGAAAGGGCTTGCCACATTGGCACTATAAACTGGAATGCATTTATTAGGATAGAACAATTGCAGCTCAGCTACTCCAGCAGCCTAGTGGTATGGGCCGGGTTGTCCAGACCAGTTCAGGTTGACCTGTGGGTTGGGTCGGGTTGGACCTGGACCTGACTCCAGACAGAATTTTTACTAAAATAGCTAAAACATTCAAAACGTGTGTCTTTTTTATCAGTTATTTGTAACATTGGGAACCTTATGATTAGACAATAATTTTGAGATAATATTTGTGAGTTGTTTTGGTTTTTCGCATACGACATAATTCCTTGATCATGTGTTATTTACACTCCTTTTATTACCAATACTAGGTGCTTTATGGACTATATCTAACAATACTTCTTTTCAGGCTATAGATTTATACCAGTGTGAGCTTACTATCCTTTAAGTGTTTCCATTGTGGTATACCATGTATTTATTTTTGGTATAGGTCATGTATTTCTTAGTGGTAAACATCATGTAATATTTTGGTATACATTGCGTATTTCTTAGTGGTAAACTTCATGTATTTTTTTTGGTTTACTTCATGTATTTCTTAGTGAAACTCCTTTTTAGTTTTGGGGTGTCCTACTATGTGCTGTTTTACTCACCCCTGTGTGGTATTTTCTGCCACTTGTCAAATATTGTATAGACGACCAAAAAATTGGCATAGTTGAAGGGGGATAGGGCTAGGGTTTTCTTAGAGTGCTCGTACTAACGAGGTTCTCTTATGGCATCAGACAGCTGTTCTAGACCAACCATTCAATTATATTTTTCTAAGGATGAGTTTCAGGAACTTTTGAGTTCTCTACTACAGATTCCTTCTTTTATAGAGATTGTATTCTTCGCCTATTATCTTTCATGTTTCCATTTTTCATACACCTGGATTGGTATTATAGAGTATCCATGTATTTCCTATTGAGTGTTTTTTCATTTTAGAATTTTGGGCTTCAAAATGGATGAATGGTTGTAGGTACTTAGTAAAATACATCCAATTTGGGGGATATGCTTATTCAAAACTAGTTTCCACCCCTTGGACAATCTGAGGTGGCCTTGGGGTAGTCACGATGCTAGAACCTTTGGGTCATTTTGTAATAGAGTAGTATCTGTGGTGGTCAGTTGTACTTGAGGACCAGGTGTTTGTGAGGCTAGTTTGGGGAAATATTTTTGAGTGTTTTAAATTCGACATCCATGCCATGGAATCCATTGATGGTGTGATGACTAATGTATTCATAAAACTAGAATCTAAATTCTACTTTTTATCTCAATACGTGAAAAAATAGTTGTAGGAAAATTAATGGCACATGCCTCATATAGGATTTGGGTGTGATATCATGTCCTAGTTTAGTAAGCTCAATAGGTATACTCTGTTGATCGTGTACAGTCTTGAATTATTTTAGGATGCCTACATTAAAACATCCGACAAAGATTCTATTGTGTGATCATGATGATGATCATTCCAGAAATGAGGTGTCAGTACATGGTCCTATACTAGGGATACTCCCTACATCGGAGAGAACACATCTCGGTGGTTTACCAGTGATACCACAACCCATCAAGAAGCAGTTACTACCCGTGATACTAGTTGAGGATGCAGAAAATATGAGTGCATTGCATGAGTTATAGAAGTATAGACCTCAAATGTTAAGGGGTGAGTAATACCCACAGATATATTAGGATTGGCTGGAGGTAGTTACATGTGTCATTCTCCATATAAGGACACATTCTGGAAAAATGTAGGTCCTATCTGTGAGTCTTTTTCATGGATCAGTGGGAAAGTGGTAGAGCTTAGTTACACAGAAACATGAGAGGTGACCCTCTCTTTTGAATACATTGTAAAATTATTCATAAAATAGTTTTTCATATATGTTATGATCAGTGTGCATCCATGATCTTTTTCATCTATAGTAGAGAAGTAGGAATGTAGCAGAGTATTCGGAGAGGTTCTCTAATTTTTCTCACTACGCCACAGATATGGTGATAAACCTGTTTTCCATGTCTCAGACATTCAAGAATGGGAAATGATTGTAGATCTGGGTATCCATGATATCCCTGAGTATCCCTAAATATGTTGGTGTACTATAGGGTCCTCTACTAGTGGAGATATTTCTAGAGAATCAAACACCAGTACTGGGAGATACCATCAAGCATCAGGAGGCTCATTATTTGGTGGAATTTAGACGAAAGTAGACATAGGCACCCAAGTGTGTCAAGAAATATAAGAGAAGATATTAGTACATGGGATCACTGTTGTAGAAATCCTAGGGTAGAGCGAGTCAGCTGATGGATAGGGTGTGTTACTCATGTGGTGGTCCGAGACATCCTGCATGAGATTTCCAAACTCATCGAACAGATGATCCACAGATGGTCAAGGGACCATTGAGAAAGATGAGGATACATGATATGGGTGGTACAAAGGACAACAAACTTGTTATTGGAGCTAGTAGAGTAGCATGTGGTGGGAGGAGGTTCAATGTAATACCACCACCACCCCCACGTAGTCCACACAATGCCCAGATAGCTATGGACAATGA
The DNA here is from genome assembly GCA_963277665.1 of Viscum album. NCBI lineage: Eukaryota > Viridiplantae > Streptophyta > Magnoliopsida > Santalales > Viscaceae > Viscum > Viscum album. Next base: position 263,204,293 of record OY728148.1, on the reverse strand, counting down.
GGACGACAACTAATGGCGATAGAGGCCAATGACCCTGGTTCTCTAGGGATGGTTAAAGGAATGATCTATGTTCTTTACACATTATATTTTGGTTTAATAGTTACAGGTTTCAACCATTATTTTCTTACCACAAACCTGGATTGGGACTCCTAAATTCTGTTTAAACTGTTGACTCGAACCCTATGCTTAGAACCACCAATGGGAGAAGATTAGATTATCAATAAAATGGTTATAATAGTGTGAGATTACTCTTAGAAGAGAGATATTCGGTTGGGATATCTTGGTACCAGGGTCGAGGCCTTTCGACATCATTCTCGACATGGATAGGTTACCCAGAATTTATGCTCAGATTGACTATATTACGCATAGAGTGTTGTGTGTCTATGATTATTGGACCGATTTTTCCTTTTTTGGAGAAAATGAAATCGATAAAACATAGGCTGGACTTACTCATATGTGTGTGCAACCGATTACTCATCAGTTTTTTAGTCTCACCCTTGGCGTAGTGGATGATAGTTTTCCTTAGTTTCCTATAGTGGTTGTGGAGTATTAGGGCGTCTCTCCTCAGGATGTCCTCAGATTGACTCCCCATAAGGAGTATGGCTAATGAATTGATCTTTACCCCTATAAATTAATATTATCTAGACATCCATATAGGATATATCCCACATAGCTTTGTGAGTTGATGGTACAACTTGAGGACTTATAATGGAAGGGATTCATGAGACCTAGGGTTTCACCTTGGGTGGCCCATGTTTTGTTTTCCCATAAGATAGATGGGAGATTGAGAATATGAATGGTCTTCTAGTGCCTAAATCAGGTGAAATTTATGAATATGTATCCACTACCAAGGATCAATGACCTCTTTGATTAGATGAAGGGAATGAGGTTGTTCTCAATGATTGACCTCATTTATGCCTATTACTAGCTTCATGTACAGGATGATGACGTTCTGAAGACAACCATCAAATGTGGGAACAAACACTAAGAGTAATCAGTGATGATGTTTGGAATGAAAATAACCCCATTAGTGTTCATGTGAATTATGAATAGGATAATCCATCCTTACATATACCGATTTGTAGTGGTCTTCATTGATGACGTCATGTTTTACATGGTGTTTGACAATGAGAACTTGATACACATGAGGATGGTCCTGAACACACACTATGAGAACCATTTTTAGGAAAATCACAATGTTCCAAATCTAGATTTGGTATATCCACTTTCTAGAATACGACATTTCAGAGGCTGGAGTTGCAGTGTATCTAGAAAATATTGAGGTGGTTCTTTCTTGTGATCAATCGAAGAGTGTTTAAAAGTAGTTGAGTTTCTTGGGTTTGGCTATTTAATATGGAAGGTTTGTACCTAAATTTTCAAGAGTATAAAACCCCTTTATATAATTGACAAGGATTTTTATTCCATTAATGTAGACAAAGAAATGTGAGCAATGATCTTAGGAGCAGAGGAAGAGGTTGATGAGCACACCCATCTTCAGATTTCCAGTGGAGGGTGTTTGGTATGTAGTGTGCTATGATGTATTAAGGACCCAGCTTAGTTGTTTTTTGATGCATGGGAATGAAATGACTGCCTATGGTTCATTCTAGTAGAGAGAACATGATTAGAACTACACAAACCATTATCTTGAGCATGAGGAGGCAGTCTTTGCATTAAATATGTAGAGACACTACCTGATGGTAGAGTGGTTTATATTCTACTCTGACCATATGAGTCTCAAGCATGTCCTATCTCAGAAGGATGGGAACATGAGATAGAAGAAATAAATATAGTTACTCATGGACAATGACATTGAGATTATCTACATTCATGGGAAAGGTAACATAGTGGTGAACACTCTGAATATGATATCTAGATTGTAGCTGCTGAGTGTAGCTTCATAGGAGTTATCATAATTGAAGATATACTTTTTGGATGGATATGTAGAAACATAACTCTAGTGGATGGTTGCCACCCCTCCACACCTACAATGATATAGGGAGGCAGAACATGGGGATACAGACTGTGAGACTCACGTGATCAGTTATCCATAGGGAATGCCCCAGATTGTTATTCAAAATATGGGAAGCATATAATTATTTTCAGAGGGAGTATAGTTGTACCGGTGGCGTTGTGGGAAGAGGTTCTTAGGGAGATCCACACATCCCATTTTCTAGTACATCAGGGTGAGGAAAAGATGTACTAGGGCCTCTAACATTAGTTTTGGAGGCCAGGGATGAATAATGAAGTGGAAGAGTTTGTTTCTTAAAGTCTCGCATGCCAGTACAAAAAGTTTGAGCACCATGTTCTTATTCACTTGACCCAACCACATAAGGTGCAAGAGTGGATGTGGTTTGGGATAATAATGGACTATGTGATGGGTTTACCACACATTTCATGGGGACATAACACAATTGCGTGATCATTGACTGAATCACATTGTCAGACCACATCCTACAAATCCATGAAAAGAGTTCAATTAAGGGATTATGGAACCTATACCCATTTGAGATAGTTTAGATTCATAGAGTTCCATTGATGATATTTTATGATTTTGATTCTCATTTAACATCCTGATTGTGGAAGGGATTATAGGAGGAATTTTGGACTAAGTTAGGCTTGTTAATGGCGTGTTTTCCCCAAATGGATGTCTTGAATGAGAAGACCATTTTGGTTATTGAGGATAAGATATGTTCTTGCAACCTATACATTGGCTATAGTTCGGAGGATCTATTACCACTAGTGGAGTTTTCATAAAAAATAGCTTCCACTCCACTATTGGTATGGAAATGTTCATGGCCTTATACGGATGACCATGCATGTCCCCACTCAGTTTTACTGACCGAGGAGAGTCAGCACTCATGGGTCAAGAGGTAGTACATGATACAACCGAGAAGGTGCATATCATCCAAGAGTTTATTAGCAATGAAATGATCTAGACTACATAGTATTATGATAGGATAAGAATGCCTATATATTTTTAGGAGGGAGACCAAGTGTTCTTTCGAGTGTCACCTCGAGGGGGATTGAAGAGATTTGGATAGGGTGGATACATCGCCCCTTTTTAAATTCATTGTAGAGTAGGAGAGGTGGCATAACACCTAGTTCTACCCCGGTAGTTTCATTGAGTGCGTGATGTCTTTCACCAGTCACAACTGAGGAGGTATGTACTTGATCCATCATTTTTCCTTGACTGGGGAGATGTGAAAATTGATGATGAGGTTACTTTTGAATTATTCCATGTTGGGATCAAGGATCTATAGGAGAGGATCTTGCAATAGTGTTCAATTCCTGCGGTGTGCAGTTTTTAGTAGCACAATAATATCCCAAAGAGAACTTGGGAGTGGGAGGATCATATTCATGCTAAATACCCTCACCTTTCGGTTGAGTGGTAGTTGTTTTGGATTTCGAGGATGAAAATCCCTAGGTTGGGAAGAATGAAATGACCCGTATTTTCTTATATTTTTGTATGAACTAATTATGAATATTATGGGACTAGGTGCTCAGAAGGAATGTGATTTCGTGGCCCTGTGTTACTGGAACTGTTCATTGAATAATGCTTAGTTTTTAATAAAATGTATGTCCATTGTATGTAAACAAATGGAATAACATCTATACAAGTGCACTTGTTACATATATGAGGGAACTATTGTGCTAATAATAGTGACTTTACCTTAGTTGAGGCCTAACATCGACCGTTGCAGGCCAGATATTAATTTTTTTTTGATGTAAACATCATAAAAATATTTAATAAAAAAATTATTTGACGCAACATTGATATTAATTTAAAAAAATATTTCTTATAGAATTTAGGGTTATCACCATAGCCCTGTAATTACACTGATATGTGTAATAAAACCCTTTTGACACACAATGATGAAAGATTGAGAAAATTATTAATCGTTGTTCCAATGGATTGGAGGAACTCATCAATGAAGTAAATGAAATATCTATTCATCAACAATAAATCCAAACCTAGAGTAAGGGTGTCTAATCTATTCATGATTTCATTTAACCTCTCAGATTCAAACGAAAAACATAGACCATACCACAAATTGCTTGATACGTGGTTCATCTGTTCTTATAGGATAGAAAACTGCTTATGGGGTTTTGAATAGGGATTTGATCTATGTGTTCTTTTTTCATCATGATCCTTCTAACATGAATAGATGGAGGCAGACAAGAACAAGGTCAAGATTCATTCTATGGGAGTTCTTTTGAATTTATATATTTCCCCATATCATTCTACTCTCTACTTTAATTGTGAAATATGAACCAGGAATCGTTGTGCTATCGATTTTTGGCGCAATGATCCGAGACAACGGATTCGACACTATAACACAATAGAAATCACCTGTTGAAGTGGGTTACGATGGTTCTTTGATAAGTGGATCTTGCTATTTTTTGATGGAGAGCAAGGATGAAAGTGGGCCTCCAGTAAGGGTGGTCAGTGGCATAGGCGGAACGCGGCCCAACAAGAGATCGGGTTCCTAGTGGGAGGCTGGGTTCTAGGCATAGTTTAAGTATTATGGGTTGTCGGTGGGGTATCCAGTAGCAGAGTACAATTCCATTGTCCAAGAGGGAGTTTATGGGATTCTAAGTTGGTGATTACCCCGGGATGTGACCGAGAGTCATGTACGGAGGGTCTGACGGTGAGCTGGGACAGGTCTCAAATATGTGTTAGAGGAACCTGTGTTGGTGAGTCTATGGGTCATATGTAAAGGGAAGGCTAGCCACGTGTATGAAGCTCAACACCACATTGGTCAGGAAGGCATGTGTTCAGGGAAGACCACATGTGGCACACCAAACAGGACCACATGCAGTGGGTCGGGCTAGAGGGACTCGGGCCTCTCCACCAGCCAAGTGGGCTCGACCGAACAGCCTAGAGGGCTGGACCTAGTATTCCATAATGCAGGGTATGGCTGACCTTTTGGTCTTGGGAATTTCAGGCTAGACGAGACAATACCGGGCTGCATCGGGTCGGTCAGGCCAGGTCATGTCTGGCGGGTCGGGTTAGACCCAAACCGAACCTATGTTGGGAATTTTACAACAACAAACATAAATTTTATACAATGTGTGCATTTGATGAGCCATTTTTGGTTCTCTAACACTTGTTAATAGATGGCATATTTTAGATAATCTATGTGATTTTTTATGTAATTTTTCCTATAGCCTAATGGATTGCGGAGTAGGTTCTCCCCATACAATCGTGCTACAGATGACTGTGATTGTATGACTATGTGACTTAGTAATTTAGTTACTACATGACTTTGTGAGTATATGACTTGGGGGCTACATAACATATTGAAACTATGTGTTTTATAGACACTCCATGTCATACCGATCTTCAATAATTATTGAAACTGCATGTGTTATCGACACTCCATTTCTTTTCGACAATCCACTTGTAACCGATTTTGGGTGTTTTATGGACTATGTTAGATAATCCTACTTTTAATTCTATAGATTTAAAATTTTGTGATATGACTATACTTCATGTATTTATTTTCTGGTATACCATGTATTTCATCATGATATACATCATGTATTTCTTAGTAGTCCACTTCAGGTATTTATTTGTGGTATACTTCATGTATTTTTTGTAGTATACTTCGTGCCTTTTATTGTGGGGTAAATTGTTTATTTATTAGTGGCATTCAATTATGGTTCTATGGTTTCCTAAAAACAATATTTTTACTCACCCCTACATGATATTTTCCCGTACATGTCATGTCTTGTGAAGACGATTTGACACATCGATGGAGATCTGTGTGGATCAGGCCTAGGTGGTACTTTATGTTATTAGAGAGGCCATATGTGCTCATACGGCATAAAACAGATGTTCTATACCTACCCTTCAGGTAGAATTTTTCTGCGGATCAGTTTTAAGAAAATGTGAATTCACTATTGCAGACTCATTTTGGTGGGCATGTATTCTGGCCCTATTTACTTTCCAGTATCCTACTATCATACTGTGTGGTTGGTATATTATTGAATGCATGAATTGTCTAATCATTATTTTTTCATTTCATCATTTTGGGATTTGAGATGTGTGTGTGTTTGTGTAATTAATTAGTAAAATTCTTGCAATTTTTATGATATTTCTACTATATGCAAGTCTCCAACCCCTATCTTATTAGCGGCAGGTTTGGGGTAGTCAGTCACGAGCCCCTTTAGGACAATTTTTAACATTCCACACAAAAAAAAATTACTTTTATAATTTTTTTATTTCATCATTTTTGATTTTTCATTAATATACCACATCTGGTGATTCATTTTCTTCTTCCGATTTGGTGTATGACCACCTCGAGAAAATGACATTAATTGGCCAGGATTATATTGATTATTACCATGACCATGATTAAATGTAGTCTTAATCTATTCAGGGAATGAATTATCACAAGTAGGTAAGGATTCATTATTTCTCATTCAGGGTTTATTACTACATTCAAAGATAAGAAGGAATGAATTTAATTTAGAGTAATTTGTAAAATATTTCTAGATATAATGTTTTTGTAGAATTAAAATTGAGGCATTGAAAGCAGAATATGTTTTTTCAATAATATAAGTATCGGTAATTGTATATCCAGATAGTTTATGGTGTGATGTTATTTTAATGATAGATTTGATTTATTCACATAACATTTTATTATATTGGAGTCATATATGACTCCACTCATACCTTTGTTTTCATAGTATTAAAAGTTGAAGTTGATCATACTAGTCATTATGATCCCTCTATAGAACCAAATGATCCCTCTCCATCAGTTACTCATTTAGAAAATCCTCATGGATCAGACTGTAGAAAAAATTTAGGTTTTTGGAACGATTTTGAGAGGAAGAATGAATGCCAAATTTAATTCATTTCTAAGACAATTTGCATAAAATATCATCTATGATTCTTGAATACATGATATGTAATTCATTCTATTCATTTCAAGAGGGTGAAATCCATGTTTTTCAATATTCTCCATAGAAAATTTATCTTACTAGTATGAATACGAATTTTTTACTTCTCTTAACAATAGTGATGATGACATGTAATTAAACTAGTTGATTGAAGGTGATACTAAAAAATCATATTTATATTTTTAATTCTCGAGATGATGATGGTGAGGAAAAAAATTTCAAACAAAATAAAAAAATGAAAAGAGATAGGGAACATATATATTGACAATAAAAATGCCACCCCAACTCAACTAACATATCCCCATACTTTTTGAGTAAAAATGGATTGATCCAATGGTAAATATTTTTTACTACAAAACAAATCCAATAGTGGGAATATAAGTTCTTTTTCCATATGAAAGATATTGTTGGGTAATGAATATACCTCACTAATCATGATTTAATGCCATCTAAACTAAATATGAGAATTTATGACAATGTTAATATATATGATCACAAACATTCATATTTATATAGAGATATAAAAATATTAATTTATATATATAAACAAACAAACATATATATATTTAAATCAATGAATAAATTTATTTATTTATATTTGAAGAACATATATATTTCAAATTTCATAACATTTTAAAGAAAACATTCCTATGTTAGAGATATTTTTACCATTGTTTAAAAACATGACTAATTTTATATATATATATATATATATTTATTCACACACATTTGAATATATATATATATATACAAACATATATATTTTAATATAATCATATAAGATATATAAAAACATATATATAATATACATATATGTATAATTTTAACACACAGACATATATGTTTAATATAATGTAGACATATAATTGAAAAGTAAATATAAAAATGTATATAAATATATATAATATAAAAACATATATATAATATAAATTAGAATCATACATGTAATATATAAACACATATATATAAAATGACATAAAAATATATATAATCATAATATATATATAAATAAAAATATATATATTGATATGTGTATATTAATATATAAATATAAATAATATTTTAATTTTTAAATACTAAAATCTGTTTATTTATATATATAGAACAAAATACAATTATTTATTATAAATATAGTCCCATTTTTACAAAAAACGAATATTTTAGTGATATTATTACCTGTGTTTTGAAACGTGGTTGTATATATATATAACTATAATTATAAATAAATATATATATATACTCATATATATACAAAGATATTTTTATACACAGACACACAAATATATATACAAACACACGCACATGAAAATAAATATTAACATATATATTAATATATATATATATATATAAAATATAAACAGACACACATATATATAATATAAACACATATATATAATATAAATAATTATATTTAATATAATCATATAAATGATCATAAAATATAAACACATATATATATAATATAAAATGTGAACATATATATATAATATAAAAATATATATTATCATAAAATATCAAACATAAAATATTTATATATATAAATATTTATATATATAACATAAATTTTAAAATAGAAATATATATATATATATATATATATATAATTAAACATTATATGTTTATTTCATAATAATTATAATATTGTGTTGGTACTCTTCCATCCTCAGATGTTAGAGGTGTAGGGATTGACTCTCAATGAAACGAATTTTCATGTTTTTGTACTTGTAATATAGGGAGGTGTGAGGAAACATGGTACTAGGATTACAAGAGGATGTTTGGGATAGGATGGTGGGAGATTTATGAGAGATCTGTTGGGTTACAAGAGGAACTTGGGTTGGGTTATGGGATGGGGGGTTGGTGAGGTACGAGAGGTGATGTGGTGGGTGAGGTATGGGAGGCGATGGGGTGAGAGTGTTAGGGTAGGGTATGTGAGTCGATGGGTTGTGGGTTGTACGGTTGGGGAGGTATTATATTTTAATTTATTATGTAAAAAAATAAAATAAAATATATTAATATTAGAAGATAAAAAAATTTCCAATGTTTTTTAGAAAGACGAGTAAATGTGGTGCAATTTAAAAACATTTCTAAAAAATCATTGTAAATGAAGTGCAACCATATAGTTATGTTTATAAATTTCTATAATTTCCATTGTTTATATTAATATATATTTTGGAAACATTTATTAAAATTGGGAATTTATAGACACCTTATTTGTCAACATTTTTTAGAAACATCCTTAAATAAATAATTAATGTTTATAATCTTTTCTGTTGTGAAAAATAAATATTGTTATCTTAGGATGTTTTTTTTGTAATGATAAGATAAATATTCACTATATTACATAATTTTCCATGCCAAAATCATTTAGGTCCAATGCCTTTAGAATCATGGAATCATAAAAAAAGGATCATGAGGGAGCTTTATCATCTACCACTATGTTATTCATTTCTATAATTATTCTAAAAAAATCATACACAATAAATATCTTTATAATATGGGGAAATGAAATATAAAAAAGGGTTATCTTAGATTCTTATTAAAGATAATTAATAGAGATATGTGAGAATAGTATTAAAAATGGAAAGAAAAAATGATCATACATATGGAAACCATGCCCTACATATCAAATATTCGAATCATGAGTCATGGAATAATGAATGGAAATTCATTTGACATGAATCAGAAGTAAATTAGAGGAAATTAAGATTGATAAAAAAATTAGCAGAAGAAATATATCTATTACAAACATGTATGCAGAGAAAATACTAGGTAAATTATTCTAAAAAAGTGTATCATAATAGGATAGGCTTAAGCTATCAACTCGTACAACTACTCCGAGCTTGGGATGACATTCCATGCATCTTTATTTTGCTAGGTATATCCCTTTGTGTACCCTTTGACCTCATATAACATTAACCATTACCCAATGCATTGGAGGTAGATATAGGCACCACGTGTAACATAATGAAAATCATATGTTTGTGTTCCATATCATCATAACATTCCTCATAGCATAACTTGTGAAATGTGATTGGATTCATATGCATTTAATCATATCAAAATATATGGAAAAGTTACGGGTTTCACAATAACTTCATTATATAATAACCCATGTGTAGAACCCTGACCTATATGCCACATTAAATGTCGATTCAGGATGCATTACACCTAGATCTTACGTACTCCTCCCCATAAGTCAAAGGAAGTTGAGTAGTAGAGAGGGTGTAAAGAGTTGATAGTATGGATACTATATCCTCTTATGATGAAAATGATAATGGTTTATAAATATAGTTATATAGTAGTAGAACAAAGATAATACTTAGTGGAAGAAATAACAATCAATAGAAGAAGCTCAAATAGTCAACAAAAGTAATTAATAACATTACCAAACATACGATTTGTAGAAACACATTTCATAAGAGGGCATACATAACAACAAATAGAAAGGAAAACCCTGGAAAACCATAACGACATATAAATATAAAGTATTATAAAACAAAATTTAACTCTATATGATGAAACAACCTCCAAGATCCCTTTACATTAATCCCATGTAAAATTTCCAACGTGATCACTAATATCAAGACCCTGAGCTTATTCCCTTACCTGACCGTAGAGACATAATGTCTACATGCATCCTAAAAGTATAATGTTGGGTGTTTAGATAAATCTCCACAGGCCACCACCAGTGTGTTCCTTTCTTACATCCATGACTATGAAGGTGTATGATGAATATAAGTAATATATAAAAACACACCCATTCAACATTAAACTAGAGACACTTGTTCTCAAAAAGAAAAAAATTTTCATTTTACCTGCTCTGACCATCACTAATATAACTCTAAATACATCAACCCATTATATATATGGATTAAAACTTCTTTCTAAAGATATATAATTATAGTGCTGATGATCCATGGAATAATCCCAAGGCATCCCCTGACAAAAGATAAACTCGGTGATCCCTCTGGTTTCACTTATACAAGTGTCACCAGGAACCTCTTTCCATCAATCATGCACCAACATCCGAATAGCTACACAAAATTAATGAGCACATGTACCCCAAGAACACTTCTCCATCCTACCATTGGGTCGTAGATAGAAATCCATAGACACAATGATTGCTTTACTGAAAATAGTAATAACAATCATCTCAAAACTTGAAATCTTGAGGCACCTCGATGTCTGGTATCCAAATATCTATTCCCAATGGCCTCATGTTTCTCAGTGAGCCTTGTCTACCAAAAAAAGATATGGCCACCATCAATTGATGGTCCACCACCATCCATGTAGATTTATATAATTAGCACCACCGATGTATTTGATGTTCACACCATCACCTAAGATTCATAGTCTATAAGGGCCTACACCGACAAAAGTTGTCAGCAACACCATGATCTTAGTCCTACCTATGAGCACATTACTACAATGGTGTGTCAGCCAATAAATTGTGAGAAAAAATCATTAACAAAACAATGTCACGTCATCCACAGGCTTTTACCCCTACGATCGTGTTTCCAAATCTCGATGTTCATCATGATCTCTAGTACCAAGGTACATGCCCTCAACCTAATGATCACATCGCCTCCATCTGATGGCCATGTTGCCTCATCCTAGTGATCCACATCACCCAAAGAAACCAGGGCCAAGCTTGACCATATTAACAATGTTTCCTAAGTCCTGGTGATTTAGTAGACCTATATCCTCGGGCCCAAAGCTTCATTTTCCACTGAAACTCAACAATAGGATATAATCAATTCATATTATAAAATTGAATAAGAACACCATTCTAAACTACCGAAGTTGTATGAAGCCCCATCACCAGGAATTTATTAAGTAATATTATGCAACTGAATTATTAAAGGAAACCTTAACATCGATTAATTAATTTTATAACTCACATCAATTTTTTATGGGTGCTTCTTGATAAACCAACGTGAAGTTTATAGGAATATTGTTGTGATGCACTAACAAAAAAAGAAGAAAACAAGGAACCAACTACCTCGTACTCATTGGACCTCCATCTTATAATATCAACCAATAACTCGAGATAAATAGAAAGGAAATGATGATTTAGTCTAACGCCCTCAAACTGGAAAAATAGAGGTCACCCAAACATAGATTTCCCTATGACTAGAAAACCAATGAAAATAAGGAATAAAATTGAAGTTCCTACCATGATGAATTCATAGAAACCAATAGATCAATGGTAAGAGCTCTGATGGAGGGGTTGTCTTAAAACCTAGGTAGAATGAAAATTTGGGATGACCCCATAAGGGTGTAGTGGAAAATGTTAAAGGGAGGAGGATAATTTGATAATGTAGTTAGAGGAATATTGGAAAATTTTCCTAGATAAATGAGATTCATGATTTAGCCTCATAATTTGGATAATCATTCACCAAAATTACTATGATCACTATTTACGAACCACACACACAAACACATGCACTAGGCACACCATTTCCAAAAAAACATCCAAACCGTGTGAATCACATTTTTGAAAAAAATTCTTATATTCACAAGGTTTTACATCCCCACCCACAAATATTTTAAACTATGAAACTCTATCTACAAACTCCCAAAAATGATTTTTCAGCCCCCACCACACCCAAAAATAACCCAAAGCCCAAGGAACATTCTAGGACTTAAACCAAAAGTAAAAATATTATTGTGTGAAATTATTTCTCAAATTTTTATTTAGTGGTCAAAAAATAGTTTTCTCTTTCCACCAAACATAGAAATACAAATTTACCCTAAAAACAGACCACTCCAAAAACTAGGGATGTAAAAATATACCGACCATAGCATATATCACCCCCAAGGTATAAATATTTACTCAAAGATGCTAATTAATATACGCATCTCATAAAAATAAACATGGTATACCCTTACAATTCATGGGTAAAATCCCATTAAGGCACTCTCCACCACAGAAGTATCCTACCCGATTGCTTCCAAACCAAAAATAAATAAATTCTGACAGCCCACCGACCATCCTTATAATAAAATTTCCTCCCATGATGCTTCTTCAATCCCACACATTGTCATGTTCATAGGTAACTCTGATGTCAAATATAGAACCCATCGAGTTCGAAATCTCATTAGATACCCAAAAGTACTAGCACAATAATAGATGCTTATAAGAAGTCTCGATGCAACACACCTCATACATAAGCTGTATTAAATCAATGTAGATAAAGAATCCTGGTTCCAATAAACCAAACACACACACACACATATATATATATATATTCCGAACAACCTAATTGATTTGAATATAATTAGCAATACCTTCCTTGTCCAATCAATGCACACATGCACATCATTAATCAAAACCGGTAAAATGAAAAAACAATCGACCCGATAATGCCTTATTAATACCACTAAATTTCCTTTGATTCTTAACCTCCTCTACAGAAAACACCACAGAAACATGATCCCAGATAGTATCTCCACCACCCAAGGCTTGGCCTCCAAATGGACCTATGCTAGCCCTTGACTGCAAACCCCAATACTAGGTCCCACTGTAACACCCGAGACTTTTATGTTATATAAACCATCAAATGAATCTTTTTCTACACAACACTTGCTTGGCTTGCTTTACACGCAATCACGACCTTCCTCGATAGCTTGCGTCGTACGCAATACCGAGTTTCACTAAACATCAATATGCTAGCCGTTATGAATAGTATTAATCACTTTTTGAAATTTTATAAATTTTATTTTTCAAAATGGACTTCATTTTTGGACTCAGAATATCGAAATTAGCCTAGGATGAAATTTTGGTATTTTTCTGAAAACTTTCAATTTTTGATGAATAGTGAAACCACTAAGTGGTAGGTTAAAAACTGAATTTTGCATAAAACTTAATTTTACCGCTTCTGTGAATGGAATTTCGAAAATCCGAGAGACACGGTTAATATCAAGGACTAAAATGTGGTTCAATGAGATGAAAATAATTTTTTGGTGAATAGTAACTTTTTACTTTTTTTACCGCGGTTAATAGTAAATAGGGTAACTAAGGGTAAATATGATATTACTATTACCCTAACACATGTCCTAATTCTATTGGACAAGTGTAATTCGACCAAAAACAAACTTAGGAATAAAATATGACCATTTAGGCCCACTTGGATTAGATTAGGACATTTATTATTAATTTATTTAAAGAAGGGTTAAAATAGTTAAAATCAAAGTTTAATAAGTAAATCATTTATAATATGGGGTTATACATAAGATAAATTCGATTGTAAATATTCCTTAGAAAGCTAAAACGATTTCCTACATGATGGTATTTTATTTGTAATTTTTAGACATTAAATAATTTAATTTATTTATGACACAAAGATGATGCATTAATTATCTTATTAATGAAATATTGACATAATTGATAATATAAATACCAAAATAAATGTAATTTAAGACTTTTTATGAATTACACTAATTTTCTAGGTTACTACGATATATTAATGTTGATTTAATCAACTTGGTTCGAACATATAATTCTGTTATGACTTTCACAAAAATCATATATCAAATAGTGTCAAAATTGACACAAAATAGTTTTTAAATCAAATATTATATTATTAATTGTTATTTTATTCCTAAAAATCTAAGTTTCGGCCAAATGACATAGATAATAATATATATATTAATAATAAACAATTTGGGGTTCGTTTGGCATGTTATAATAAGTTTATTAACCATATAGTGAAAGAAAACAAAAAGACATGGTAAAAGTTAAATTATTTAACTTAGAGTTAAATCTAATTGATAAGGTTAAAATAATACCCTAAACTTGTCTAAATCCTATTGGTTGATAGGATTTCGGCCCATCCCCACATTATCTTCGAAATAAGACCCTTTGGAGCCATTATAAACCGATTTTGACTTTAATATAAAATAATATTTTGAGATATTCCTAAGGTGCCCCTCTCCTCCCTTATAAAAGGGCACCTCCTCCCCCTCCTCCTCACACCAATTTGAGCACTCAAGCTCGGCCAACCCCTGAAATTTTCCCTTCTCCACTTCCCTAAAAACATCCTAGAGGTTCTGGTCTTCCTCAAAGACCAATTTTAGTGCCCTAAGAGGAGGTCTCAAAGAGGCGCTTCAAAGAAGAGGTAATTACCGTTACCAATTCTTTCATCTTTATTTCTTCTTCCACTTCTTCTTCTTAGGTTGTTTCATTATGAAGTAATAACATCAGTATTACTCATATACTGATATGTTATTATAAGTATGAAACAACCCTATTTCACAATCTATCCATCCTACGGAAAAAGAAATCACCGCGCGTGCGTACGTACGGAATACCGTCTCCACGCCGTGGTGTAATCTATTTTCCACCATCACCTTACAAGGATGGGTATAATGGTGTAATTAGTAACTATATAAGATTATTATGAAGTAATATTGATACTGAAATAATATATATATACTCCAACACAATTCTACGATCATAGGAACGATATCATCACTTGTGTGTACGTACGGAATACCGTCTCCACGATGTGATGCGACTCGTTCTACATGATCTTCATTTCATAATGATTATATAAATGAATTGAATGAATGAATATGGTATATACTACACTAATACCATTCTGTAAATGAATTATCTATAACCGAAAGATAAGAATAAGAATTTATTCGACAAAACACGCATAAGAACAAAAAGTTATAAAGACCCGAGTAACAAGTAACAATGAAATATTACTAACAAGAACCTAATAATATGACCATATATGATATCATATCAATATGTATACTTCTGGAATAAGTCAATAACATTATTTAAACCATTATACAGGAGCTTCGGACACGAACAAAGCAAATCGGACCTAAGGTAAGGGAAATATCACAATCTCATTTTTATCCGAGATTGTTTATTCGTAAGTATTTACTGGGGTGTATTTTATCATCCACATCCATGTTTCATCAATATGTAATATTATTTCCATCTAATTACAATATTTTAAATCCAATTTTACCCTTCGGTGAGTTTTTAGTAAAGAATATGAAAGGAATCTTATGTCGTTTTTTTTCGTACGATGTACTTTTTGACTTTTCCGACAAAGGTACGAAGAATGTTTTTTTTAACTTATACGGCATGAATGGATTTTTAATACATTCTTTCCAAGAAGCTTCCTTTACATGTTTTCATGTTTATTTTTAATCAACTTCTTTTATTTTAAAATTGTATGACATGTTAAGAAAGGAAAAGTGTTTTTGAAGTAGAAAGGATATTTTCCTCAAGAATGAAGTTCAAGTGTTTTATCAAAATTATTTTCCATCTAAGATAATAAAGGGTTCTGTTTCTATCCATATTTTTACATTGATTTAACTATGTTGTGATGGAATTATGTTTATGAATTCCATTATCTTATATGAATGGTTTTATGATGTCATGTTGTTTAAGAATCCCATTTTTATGTAATGATGTATGACTTATGATTTTGTGGCACACATAAGAAAGGATTCATTATAAGATGGGTGGGACCTATATATCCCTCCAATGCATTGGGTAAATATTTTATATCTCATGAGATAGACATGGCTGGAACAGAAGGTTATTTCGGTTCAGTGATACAGGACTGAAACGAGGAGTGAACTCGGTTCAGAAAGGGACTTTGTCCACTAAGATAGTCTTGGCAATGAGTCATGACTAACAAAAAATGATTTTCCATGATTATGTGTGCATGCCAAAAAGTTTCAAGTTTTATGTTATGATTATGGGGATCTCATTTTCACTTCTATGATTTATTCCATGTTAAGATATTATGATCTCTTTTGCAGGTTTTGATTTTCATAAAGATATGATATGATTTTTATTTCCTTTATTTGCCCTTGCTGAGCCTTTGAGCTCACCCTTTTATGTTTTCTTTTCCCCAGGCCAGGAAGATGGATATTAAGTAGAATATGTTAAAAGGGACCCTAGATATGATGAAATAAATGGGAGACACTGTAGAAGATTTATGAACCAGTTGTTTATGTTTCCCAGTTTCTAAAGACACTATACCTATACGGTCCTTTGTGGTTTTGTCATATGTTGTAATAAGTGTGCTTCAATTTTGAAGTATTAACAATGTATGTAAAGTATGGGTCGTTATAGTTGGTATCAGAGGAAAGGTATAGTCAACCTTTGGAAACTAGGATGTGAAAGCCTTAGTAAGAACCCTAAGGATATGTCTAAGCATAGAACACAATCTTAGTGTTTAAGAAATGTCCTTGAATAACCTAGGATAAGACCTTAAGCATGAAAATTTTATTCTTGAATTATGTGGTTTTCCTATTATAATTAGTGTTTCTCACACTATTCTTCCTGGTTTTAGTCAATGGCTGGAACCCGAAGGAACCGTGTTAATGCGGAATGCGATGGGCAATGCAATGATTGTCCCCCTGAGCAACCAAACGATATGGGAGCTGGAATGCAAAATCTTGTAGCCATGCTCACACAACTTTCTCAGGCTATGAATCATGCAGGACTTCCAAACGAGCAAAGGAAGGAGCAAAATTCTATTGAATCCTTCATGAGGCAGCGTCCACCTTCTTTCAGTGGGTCTACTGATCCATTAGTTGCTGAACAATGGATTAGTACTACTGAAAAGATATTTTCAGTTCTTCAATGTTCTGAACATGATAAAGTCATCCTAGCAGTGTATCGTTTAGAAGGAGATGCTGATCAATGGTGGAATCTTATTAAGAATACGAGGCAAAGGGATGAAATTGAGTCTATGGAATGGGACGAGTTCAAGAACTTATTTTTCAATAAGTACTTCTCTCGTATTCTCCGAACAAAGATGGAGAAAGAGTTTCTTGAACTGAAGCAAAGGGATGATGAATCTGTTGGTACCTATGAAGCAAATTTTACAAGACTTGCAAGGTACGCTTCTGGTATTATTATCCAACCTGAGAGTAAGATCGATCGATTCTTTAGTGGCTTAAAACCAAGTCTTCGAAGTGCGTTAGCCATAAGGGACTTCAATAGCTACGAGGAAATCGTTCGATGTGCTCTCAAAGTCGAGATGGAGATTGGAGTAACCCATCAGTCGCATGGGTTTGATAAGAAGAGGAAGATGGAATTCAAAGGAAACTCTAAAGAGCACACTGAAAAGAAGATGAACTTTCCCTTATGCTCAAAGTGTGGAAAGAAACATGGAGGGAGTTGTCTTAAAGGGACAAGTAAATGTTTTAAATGTGGAAAGGAAGGTCATCGGGCATTTGAATGACATAATAATGGGAAGAAGATGTCTAATGACGCAAACAAAGGAAGGGATACACAGAATGAACCTACTACACTTCAATGTTTCAAGTTCAAGGAGATGGGGCATTATGCCAATCAATGCCCAAATCCAAGGGTTGATGATGATGGTCGACGTCAACAAACTCTTAAGGCTAAAGACAAAGGAAAGTCACATGCAATTTCTATCAGCGATGTGGAGTACGATAACGATGTGGTGAAAGGTACACTTACCATCCACTCTAAAGTAGCAAATGTTTTATTTGATTCTGGATCCACCCACTCTTTTATTTCTGAAGACTTTTCTATGGGTATAACCGTATTACCTCAACAATTAGATGTTGAGTTAGCTGTGACAACACCTAATGGCACATCAATCGCATCAAATGTTTATAATTCTTCTCCTATCGAAGTTTGTGGGAAAGTGCTTCCTGCAAATCTTGTGATCCTTCCTTTAGTGGAATTTGATGTGATTCTTGGCATGGATTGACTTTATCTACATGGAGATCATATCGATTGCCAAAGAAGGGAAGTCACATTTCATATTCCAGATCAATCTACGATCGTCTATCAATGCAAGGATGAACATAACCTTCCAGTGGAAATTTCTTCCATCTTATGGGTATTGATTCCAGTAAATGAAGGTTATTTATCTCAAATGGTTGGTGAGAAACTCACGATTAAGAATATGCCCATTGTACGGGAGTTTGATGATGTCTTTCCGGAGGAATTGCCGGGTCTTCCACCAAATCGTGAAGTTGAGTTTTCAATAGAACTCGTACCGGGTGCTTTGCCTATTTCAAAGACACCTTATAGAATGGCCCCAATTGAGTTGCAGGAATTGAAGAAGCAACTCCAAGAGAATCTTGATAAGGGATTCATAGGCCCTAGTGCGTCACCTTGGGGATCACCTGTTCTATTTGTTAAGAAGAAAGATGGATCAATGAGACTCTGCATTGATTATCGAGAACTTAACAAGATCACTATCAAGAACAAATATCCTCTCCCACGCATTGATGACTTATTTGACCAACTACGCGGAGCTCAATACTTTTCCAAGATTGATCTTCGTTCAGGGTATCATCAATTAAGGGTCAAAAGGGAGGATATACCAAAGACGACTTTCCGTACAAGGTATGTACACAATGAATTTATAGTGATGCCATTTGGTCTTACTAATGCCCCTGCTATCTTCATGGATCTAATGAATAGAGTCTTTAGAGACTATCTTGATCAATTTGTGGTAGTCTTTATAGACGATATTCTTGTATATTCAAAGGGAAAGGAAGAGCATGAAGATCACTTGAGAATTATATTGAAGACCCTGAGAAAGGAGAAGCTTTATGCCAAATTTACCAAGTGTGAATTTTGGCTTCAAAAAGTTGCATTTTTGGGTCATATAAACTCAAAAGAGGGGATATCTGTGGATCCAGCAAAAACAGAGGTTATCGAAAGATGGTCAAGACTAACAACAGTAACTGAGATCCGAAGTTTTCTTGGTTTGGCTGGATATTATCGACGTTTTGTAAAGGATTTTTCACGATTATCTAATCCACTCACCAAGTTGACTCGGAAAGGAGTTAAGTTTGTCTGGACAGACGAATGTGAAGAGAATTTCAAGGAGTTGAAAAGAAGGTTATCCAGTGCACCTGTGCTCACACTGCCTTGTAGTGGAGAAAGGTTTGTGATCTACAGTGATGCATCCAAGAAGGGATTGGGGTGTGTTCTTATGAAAAATGATATGGTGATAGCTTATGCCTCACGACAGTTGAAAATCCATGAGCAAAATTACCCAACACATGATTTGGAGTTGGCTGCGGTAATCTTTTCATTAAAGATTTGGAGGCATTACCTTTATGGTGAAAGGTGTGATATTTATACTGATCATAAAAGTTTAAAGTATATTTTCACACAAAAGGAGCTGAATATGCGTCAAAGAAGACTGTTGGAGCTGATTAAGGATTATGACTGCTCAATCCATTACCACCCTGGGAAAGCAAACAAGGTGGCGGATGCATTAAGTCGACAAGACCATGCTAGTTTATCCATGATGAGGATCACAAAAGATCCAATATTTATGGATTTACAAAGGATGGATCTTGGAATTATAATGGAAGGGGAAAAATCTTATCTTTCTCAAATTAATGTTCAACCATCTATACATGTGAAGATTAAAGAGGCACAGAAAGAAGATGTCGAGTTACAAAAGAAGGTGAGAAATGTTCCTGAATTCAACCATGATTGTGATGGGATAATAAAGTTCAGGAATCGGGTTTGCGTTCCTCCCATCCACGAATTAAAGAAGGAGCTGCTGGATGAGGCTCATAGTTCTTCATTCTCTATTCATCCTGGAAGCACGAAGATGTATAGGGACCTGAAAGAGTACTTCTGGTGGGATGGCATGAAAAGAGATGTTGCTGAATATGTCTCTCGATGCTTGGTTTGTCAACAAGTTAAAGCTGAGAGACAGAAGTCTAAGGGGATGTTACAACCATTACCCATACCCAAATGAAAATGGGAAAACATCACTATGGACTTTGTCACAGGACTTCCTAAAACATCCAAAGGCAATAATGCTATCTGGGTCATAGTTGATCGTCTTACAAAGTCTGCACACTTCATTCTTATTAGAGAGGATTTCTCTCTAGATCAGCTTGCCAGGATATATGTAAAGGAAGTGGTAAGATTGCATGGAGTACCACTTTCTATTATATCTGATCGGGATCCGAGATTTACCTCGAAGTTCTGGCGAAGTCTTCAGCATACTCTGGATACAGAGTTGAGTTTCAGCACTGCTTATCATCCCCAGACAGACGGTCAGTCTGAGAGAACAATTCAAACCCTAGAAGATATGTTGAGAGCTTGCTCTATGGATTTCAAAGGAGGTTGGGATCAACACCTACCTTTGGTGGAATTTTCTTATAATAATAGCTTTCACTCCAGTATTCAGATGTCTCCTTATGAAGCTCTCTATGGAATGAAATGCAGGACTCCAACTTGCTGGGATGAAGTTGGGGAAAGAAAGCTATTAGGACCTGATCTCTTTGATGAAATGGCAGAAAAGGTCAGATCTATTCAACAACACATAAGATCAGCTCAGAGTCGACAGAAAAGTTATGCCGACAACTGAAGAAAAGACCTAGAGTTTGAAGTGGGTGATAAAGTGTTCTTACGAATATCTCCCTGGAAGAGGGTTATGAGGTTTGGAAAGAAGGGGAAGTTGAGCCCTAGATATATCGGTCCTTTCGAAATACTGGATCGTGTTGGGAAGGTAGCTTACCGATTGGCGCTTCCACCGAATCTCTCTCAAGTTCACGATGTGTTCCACGTATCTCTCCTGAGAAAGTACATACCAGATCCTTCACATGTACTCAGCTCAGAAGTGGTACCGCTGGAGCAAGATCTTTCTTATGAAGAACAGCTGATAGAGATTCTGGATCGTAGTGAAAAAGTCCTACGAAACAAGACCACTCGATTGGTGAAAGATTTATGGAGGAACCACCAACTTGAAGAAGCTACATGGGAGCTTGAGGATATGATGAGGGAGAAGTATCCTCATCTGTTTGTTACAAAGTGACGAATTTCGAGGGCGAAATTCTTTTTAAGGGGGGTAGAATGTAACAACCGAGACTTTTATGTTATATAAACCATCAAAGGAATCTTTTTCTACACAATACTTGCTTGGCTTGCTTTACACGCAATCGCAACCTTCCTCGATAGCTTGCATCGTACGCAATACCGAGTTTCACTAAACAACAATATGCTAGCCGTTATGAATAGTAATAATCACTTTTTGAAATTTTATAAATTTTATTTTTCAAAATGGACATCATTTTCGGACTCAGAATATCGAAATTAGCCTAGGATGAAATTTTGGTATTTTTCTGAAAACTTTCAATTTTTGATGAATAGTGAAACCACTAAGTGGTAGGTTAAAAACTGAATTTTGCATAAAACTTAATTTTTCCGTTTCTGTGAATGGAATTTCGAAAATCCGAGAGACACGGTTAATATCTAGGACTAAAATGTGGTTCAATGAGATGAAATTTTTTTTTGGTGAATAGTAACTTTTTACTTTTTTTACCGCGGTTAATAGTAAATAGGGTAACTAGGGGTAAATATGATATTACTATTACCCTAACACATGTCCTAATTCTATTGGAAAAGTGTAATTCGACAAAAAACAAACTTAGGAATAAAATATGACCATTTAGGCCCACTTGGATTAGATTAGGACATTTATTATTAATTTATTTAAAGAAGGGTTAAAATAGTTAAAATCAAAGTTTAATAAGTAAATAATTTATAATATGGGGTTATACATAAGATAAATTCGATTGTAAATATTCATTAGAAAGCTAAAAATATTTCCCACATGATGGTATTTTATTTGTAATTTTTAGACATCAAATAATTTAATTTATTTATGACACAAAGATGATGAAGTAATTATCTTATTAATGAAATATTGACATAATTGATAATATAAATACCACAATAAATGTAATTTAAGACTTTTTATGAATTCCACTAATTTTCTAGTTTACTATGATATATTAATGTTGATTTAATCAACTTGGTTCGAACATATAATTCTGTTATGACTTTCTCAAAAATCATATATCAAATAGTGTCAAAATTGACACAAAATAGTTTTTAAATCAAATATTATATTATTAATTGTTATTTTATTCCTAAAAATCTATGGTTCGGCCAAATGACTTAGATAAGGATATATATATTAATAATAAACAATTTGGGGTTCGTTTGGCATGTTATAGTAAGTTTATTCACCATATAGTGAAAGAAAACAAAAAGACATGGTAAAAGTTAAATTATTTAACTTAGAGTTAAATCTAATTGATAAGGTTAAAATAATACCCTAAACTTGTCTAAATCCTATTGGTTGATAGGATTTCGGCCCATCCCCACCTTATCTTCGAAATAAGACCCTTTTGAGCCATTATAAACCGATTTTGACTTTAATATAAAATAATATTTTGAGATATTCCTAAGGTGCCCCTCTCCTCCCTTATAAAAGGGCACCTCCTCCCCCTCCTCCTCACACCAATTTGAGCACTCAAGCTCGGCCAACCCCTGCCATTTTCCCTTCTCCACTTCCCTAAAAACATCCTAGAGGTTCTGGTCTTCCTCAAAGACCAATTTTAGTGCCCTAAGAGGAGGTCTCAAAGAGGCGCTTCAAAGAAGAGGTAATTACCGTTACCAATTCTTTCATCTTTATTTCTTCTTCCACTTCTTCTTCTTAGGTTGTTTCATTATGAAGTAATAACATCAGTATTACTCATATACTGATATGTTATTATAAGTATGAAACAACCCTATTTCACAATCTATCCATCCTACGGAAAAAGAAATCACCGCGCGTGCGTACGTACGGAATACCGTCTCCACGCCGTGGTGTAATCTATTTTCCACCATCACCTTACAAGGATGGGTATAATGGTGTAATGAGTAACTATATATGATTATTATGAAGTAATATTGATACTGAAATAATATATATATACTCCAATACAATTCCACGATCATAGGAACGATATCATCACTTGTGTGTACGTACGGAATACCGTCTCCACGATGTGATGCGACTCGTTCTACATGATCTTCATTTCATAATGATTATATAAAGGAATTGAATGAATGAATATGGTATATACTACACTAATACCATTCTGTAAATGAATTATCTATAACCTAAAGATAAGAATAAGAATTTATTCGACAAAACACGCATAAGAACAAAAAGTTATAAAGACCCGAGTAACAAGTAACAATGAAATATTACTAACAAAGAAGCTAATAATATGACCATATATGATATCATATCAATATGTATACTTCTGGAATAAGTCAATAACATTATTTAAACCATTATACAGGAGCTTCGGACACGAACAAAGCAAATCGGACCTAAGGTAAGGGAAATATCACAATCTCATTTTTATCCGAGATTGTTTATTCGTAAGTATTTACTGGGGTGTATTTTATCATCCACATCCATGTTTCATCAATATGTAATATTCTTTCCATCTACTTACAATATTTTAAATCCAATTTTACCCTTCGGTGAGTTTTTAGTAAAGAATATGAAAGGAATCTTTTGTCGTTTTTTTCGTACGATGTACTTTTTGACTTTTCCGACAAAGGTACGAAGAATGTTTTTTTTAACTTATACGGCATGAATGGATTTTTAATACATTCTTTCCAAGAAGCTTCCTTTACATGTTTTCATGTTTATTTTTAATCAACTTCTTTTATTTTAAAATTTTATGACATGTTAAGAAAGGAAAAGTGTTTTTGAAGTAGAAAGGATATTTTCCTCAAGAATGAAGTTCAAGTGTTTTATCAAAATTATTTTCCATCTAAGATAATAAAGGGTTCTGTTTCTATCCATATTTTTACATTGATTTAACTATGTTGTGATGGAATTATGTTTATGAATTCCATTATCTTATATGAATGGTTTTATGATGTCATGTTGTTTAAGAATCCCATTTTTATGTAATGATGTATGACTTATGATTTTGTGGCACACATAAGAAAGGATTCATTATAAGATGGGTGGGACCTATATATCCCTCCAATGCATTGGGTAAATATTTTATATCTCATGAGATAGACATGGCTGGAGCGGAAGGTTATTTCGGTTCAGTGATACAGGACTGAAACGAGGAGTGAACTCGGTTCAGAAAGGGACTTTGTCCACTAAGATAGTCTTGGCAATGAGTCATGACTAACAAGAAATGATTTTCCATGATTATGTGTGCATGCCAAAAAGTTTCAAGTTTTATGTTATGATTATGGGGATCTCATTTTCACTTCTATGATTTATTCCATGTTAAGATATTATGATCTCTTTTGCAGGTTTTGATTTTCATAAAGATATGATATGATTTTTATTTCCTTTATTTGCCCTTGCTGAGCCTTTGAGCTCACCGTTTTATGTTTTCTTTTCCCCAGGCCAGGAAGATGGATATTAAGTAGAATATGTTAAAAGGGACCCTAGATATGATGAAATAAATGGGAGACACTGTAGAAGATTTATGAACCAGTTGTTTATGTTTCCCAGTTTCTAAAGACAATATACCTATACGGTCCTTTGTGGTTTTGTCATATGTTGTAATAAGTGTGATTCAATTTTGAAGTATTATCAATGTATGTAAAGTATGGGTCGTTATAGTTGGTATCAGAGGAAAGGTATAGTCAACCTTTGGAAACTAGGATGTGAAAGCCTTAGTAAGAACCCTAAGGATATGTCTAAGCATAGAACACAATCTTAGTGTTTAAGAAATGTCCTTGAATAACCTAGGATAAGACCTTAAGCATGAAAATTTTATTCTTGAATTATGTGGTTTTCCTATTATAATTAGTGTTGCTCACACTATTCTTCTTGGTTTTAGTCAATGGATGGAACCCGAAGGAACCGTGTTAATGCGGAATGCGATGGGCAATGCAATGATTGTCCCCCTGAGCAACCAAACGATATGGGAGCTGGAATGAAAAATCTTGTAGCCATGCTCACACAACTTTCTCAAGCTATGAATCATGCAGGACTTCCAAACGAGCAAAGGAAGGAGCAACATTCTGTTGAATCCTTCATGAGGCAGCGTCCACCTTCTTTCAGTGGGTCTACTGATCCATTAGTTGCTGAACAATGGATTAGTACTACTGAAAAGATATTTTCAGTTCTTCAATGTTCTGAACATGATAAAGTCATCCTAGCAGTGTATCGTTTGGAAGGAGATGCTGATCAATGGTGGAATCTTATTAAGAATACGAGGCAAAGGGATGAAATTGAGTCTATGGAATGGGACGAGTTCAAGAACTTATTTTTCAATAAGTACTTCCCTCGTATTCTCCGAACAAAGATGGAGAAAGAGTTTCTTGAACTGAAGAAAAGGGATGATGAATCTGTTGGTACCTATGAAGCAAATTTTAAAAGACTTGCAAGGTACGCTTCTGGTATTATTATCCAACCTGAGAGTAAGATCGATCGATTCTTTAGTGGCTTAAAACCAAGTCTTCGAAGTGCGTTAGCCATAAGGGACTTCAATAGCTACGAGGAAATCGTTCGATGTGCTCTCAAAGTCGAGATGGAGATTGGAGTAACCCATCAGTCGCTTGGGTTTGATAAGAAGGGGAAGATGGAATTCAAAGGAAACTCTAAAGAGCACACTGAAAAGAAGATGAACTTTCCCTTATGCTCAAAGTGTGGAAAGAAACATGGAGGGTGTTTTCTTAAAGGGACAAGTAAATGTTTTAAATGTGGAAAGGAAGGTCATCGGGCATTTGAATGCCGTAATAATGGGAAGAAGATGTCTAATGACGCAAACAAAGGGAGGGATACACAGAATGAACCTACTACACTTCAATGTTTCAAGTTCAAGGAGATGGGGAATTATTCCAATCAATGCCCAAATCCAAGGGTTGATGATGATGGTCGACGTCAAAAAACTCTTAAGGCTAAAGACAAAGGAAAGTCACATGCAATTTCTATCAGCGATGTGGAGTACAATAACGATGTGGTGAAAGGTACACTTACCATCCACTCTAAAGTAGCAAATGTTTTATTTGATTCTGGATCCACCCACTCTTTTATTTCTGAAGACTTTTCTATGGGTATAACCGTATTACATCAACAATTAGATGTTGAGTTAGCTGTGACAACACCTAATGGCACATCAATCGCATCAAAAGTTTATAATTCTTCTCCGATCGAAGTTTGTGGGAAAGTGCTTCCTGCAAATCTTGTGATCCTTCCTTTAGTGGAATTTGATGTGATTCTTGGCATGGATTGAATTTCTCTACATGGAGCTCATATCGATTGCCAAAGAAGGGAAGTCACATTTCATATTCCAGATCAATCTACGATCGTCTATCAATGCAAGGATGAACATAACCTTCCAGTGGAAATTTCTTCCATCTTATGGGTATTGATTCCACTAAATGAAGGTTATTTATCTCAAATGGTTGGTGAGAAACTCACGATTAAGAATATGCCCATTGTACGGGAGTTTGATGATGTCTTTCCGGAGGAATTGTCGGGTCTTCCACCAAATCGTGAAGTTGAGTTTTCAATAGAACTCGTACCGGGTGCTTTGCCTATTTCAAAGACACCTTATAGAATGACCCCAATTGAGTTGCAGGAATTGAAGAAGCAACTCCAAGAGAATCTTGATAAGGGATTCATACGCCCTAGTGCGTCACCTTGGGGAGCACATGTTCTATTTGTTAAGAAGAAAGATGGATCAATGAGACTCTACATTGATTATCGAGAACTTAACAAGATCACTATCAATAACAAATATCCTCTCCCACGCATTGATGACTTATTTGACCAACTACGCGGAGCTCAATACTTTTCCAAGATTGATCTTCGTTCAGGGTTTCATCAATTAAGGGTCAAAAGGGAGGATATACCAAAGACGGCTTTCCGTACAAGGTATGTACACAATGAATTTATAGTGATGCCATTTGGTCTTACTAATGCCCCTGCTATCTTCATGGATATAATGAATAGAGTCTTTAGAGACTATCTTGATCAATTTGTGGTAGTCTTTATAGACGATATTCTTGTCTATTCAAAGAGAAAGGAAGAGAATGAAGATCACTTGAGAATTATATTGAAGACCCTGAGAAAGGAGAAGTTTTATGCCAAATTTACCAAGTGTGAATTTTGGCTTCAAAAAGTTGCATTTTTGGGTCATATAATCTCAAAAGAGGGGATATCTGTGGATCCAGCAAAAACAGAGGTTATCGAAAGATGGTCAAGACTAACAACAGTAACTGAGATCCGAAGTTTTCTTGGTTTGGCTGGATATTATCGACGTTTTGTAAAGGATTTTTCACGATTATCTAATCCACTCACCAAGTTGACTCGGAAAGGAGTTAAGTTTGTCTGGAAAGAGGAATGTGAAGAGAATTTCAAGGAGTTGAAAAGAAGGTTATCCAGTGCACCTGTGCTCACACTGCCTTGTAGTGGAGAAAGGTTTGTGATCTACAGTCATGCATCCAAGAAGGGATTGGGGTGTGTTCTTATGCAAAATGATATGGTGATATCTTATGCCTCACAACAGTTGAAAATCCATGAGCAAAATTACCCAACACATGATTTGGAGTTGGCTGCGGTAATCTTTGCATTAAAGATTTGGAGGCATTACCTTTATGGTGAAAGGTGTGATATTTATACTGATCATAAAAGTTTAAAGTATATTTTCACACAAAAGGAGCTGAATATGCGTCAAAGAAGATTGTTGGAGCTGATTAAGGATTATGACTGCTCAATCCATTACCACCCTGGGAAAGCAAACAAGGTGGCAGATGCATTAAGTCGACAAGACCATGCTAGTTTATCCATGATGAGGATCACAAAAGATCCAATATTTTTGGATTTACAAAGGATGGATCTTGGAATTATAATGGAAGGGGAAAAATCTTATCTTTCTCAAATTAATGTTCAACCATCTATACATGTGAAGATTAAAGAGGAACAGAAAGAAGATGTCGAGTTACAAAAGAAGGTGAGAAATGTTCCTGAATTCAACCATGATTGTGATGGGATAATAAAGTTCAGGAATCGGGTTTGCGTTCCTCCCATCCACGAATTAAAGAAGGAGCTGCTGGATGAGGCTCATAGTTCTTCATTCTCTATTCATCCTGGAAGCACGAAGATTTATAGGGACCTGAAAGAGTACTTCTGGTGGGATGGCATGAAAAGAGATGTTGCTGAATATGTCTCTCGATGCTTGGTTTGTCAACAAGATAAAGCTGAGAGACAGAAGTCTAAGGGGATGTTACAACCATTACCCATACACGAATGGAAATGGGAAAACATCACTATGGACTTTGTCACAGGACTTCCTAAAACATCCAAAGGCAATAATGCTATCTGGGTCATAGTTGATCGTCTTACAAAGTCTGCACACTTCATTCTTATTAGAGAGGATTTCTCTCTAGATCAGCTTGCCAGGATATATGTAAAGGAAGTGGTAAGATTGCATGGAGTACCACTTTCTATTATATCTGATCGGGATCCGAGATTTACCTCGAAGTTCTGGCGAAGTCTTCAGCATACTCTGGATACAGAGTTGAGTTTCAGCACTGCTTATCATCCCCAGACAGACGGTCAGTCTGAGAGAACAATTCAAACCCTAGAAGATATGTTGAGAGCTTGCTCTATGGATTTCAAAGGAGGTTGGGATCAACACCTACCTTTGGTGGAATTTTCTTATAATAATAGCTTTCACTCCAGTATTCAGATGGATCCTTATGAAGCTCTCTATGGAAAGAAATGCAGGACTCCAACTTGCTGGGATGAAGTTGGGGAAAGAAAGCTATTAGGACCTGATCTCGTTGATGAAATGGCAGAAAAGGTCAGATCTATTCAACAACACATAAGATCAGCTCAGAGTCGACAGAAACGTTATGCCGACAACTGAAGAAAAGACCTAGAGTTTGAAGTGGGTGATAAAGTGTTCTTACGAATATCTCACTGGAAGAGGGTTATGAGGTTTGGAAAGAAGGGGAAGTTGAGCCCTAGATATATTGGTCCTTTCGAAATACTGGATCGTGTTGGGAAGGTAGCTTACCGATTGGCGCTTCCACCGAATCTCTCTCAAGTTCACGATGTGTTCCACGTATCTCTCCTGAGAAAGTACATACCAGATCCTTCACATGTACTCAGCTCAGAAGTGGTACCGCTGGAGCAAGATCTTTCTTATGAAGAACAGCCGATAGAGATTCTGGATCGTAGTGAAAAAGTCCTACGAAACAAGACCACTCGATTGGTGAAAGTTTTATGGAGGAACCACCAACTTGAAGAAGCTACATGGGAGCTTGAGGATATGATGAGGGAGAAGTATCCTCATCTGTTTGTTACAAAGTGACGAATTTCGAGGGCGAAATTCTTTTTAAGGGGGGTAGAATGTAACACCCGAGACTTTTATGTTATATAAACCATCAAAGGAATCTTTTTCTACACAACACTTGCTTGCCTTGCTTTACACGCAATCGCGACCTTCCTCGATAGCTTGCATCGTACGCAATACCGAGTTTCACTAAACAATAATATGCTAGCCGTTATGAATAGTAATAATCACTTTTTGAAATTTTATAAATTTTATTTTTCAAAATGGACTTCATTTTTGGACTCAGAATATCGAAATTAGCCTAGGATGAAATTTTGGTATTTTTCTGAAAACTTTCAATTTTTGATGAATAGTGAAACCACTAAGTGGTAGGTTAAAAACTGAATTTTTCATAAAACATAATTTTTCCGCTTCTGTGAATGGAATTTCTAAAATCCGAGAGACACGGTTAATATCAAGGACTAAAATGTGGTTCAATGAGATGAATTTTTTTTTGGTGAATAGTAACTTTTTACTTTTTTTTACCGCGGTTAATAGTAAATAGGGTAACTAAGGGTAAATATGATATTACTATTACCCTAACACATGTCCTAATTCTATTGGACAAGTGTAATTCGACCAAAAACAAACATAGGAATAAAATATGACCATTTAGGCCCACTTGGATTAGATTAGGACATTTATTATTAATTTATTTAAAGAAGGGTTAAAATAGTTAAAATCAAAGTTTAATAAGTAAATCATTTATAATATGGGGTTATACATAAGATAAATTCGATTGTAAATATTCATTAGAATGCTAAAAATATTTCCCACATGATGGTATTTTATTTGTAATTTTTAGACATCAAATAATTTAATTTATTTATGACACAAAGATGATGCAGTAATAATCTTATTAATGAAATATTGACATAATTGATAATATAAATACCAAAATAAATGTAATTTAAGACTTTTTCTGAATTCCACTAATTTTCTAGGTTACTATGATATATTAATGTTGATTTAATCAACTTGTTTCGAACATATAATTCTGTTATGACTTTCACAAAAATCATATATCAAATAGTGTCAAAATTGACACAAAATAGTTTTTAAATCAAATATTATATTATTAATTTTTATTTTATTCCTAAAAATCTAAGGTTCGGCCAAATGACTTAGATAAGGATATATATATTAATAATAAACAATTTGGGGTTCGTTTGGCATGTTATAGTAAGTTTATTAACCATATAGTGAAAGAAAACAAAAAGACATGGTAAAAGTTAAATTATTTAACTTAGAGTTAAATCTAATTGATAAGGTTAAAATAATACCCTAAACTTGTCTAAATACTATTGGTTGATAAGATGTCGGCCCATCCCCACCTTATCTTCGAAATAAGACCCTTTGGAGCCATTATAAACCGATTTTGACTTTAATATAAAATAATATTTTGAGATATTCCTAAGGTGCCCCTCTCCTCCCTTATAAAAGGGCACCTCTTCCCCCTCCTCCTCACACCAATTTGAGCACTCAAGCTCGGCCAACCCCTGCCATTTTCCCTTCTCCACTTCCCTAAAAACATCCTAGAGGTTCTGGTCTTCCTCAAAGACCAATTTTAGTGCCCTAAGTGGAGGTCTCAAAGAGGCGCTTCAAAGAAGAGGTAATTACCGTTACCAATTCTTTCATCTTTATTTCTTCTTCCACTTCTTCTTCTTAGGTTGTTTCATTATGAAGTAATAACATCAGTATTACTCATATACTGATATGTTATTATAAGTATGAAACAACCCTATTTCACAATCTATCCATCCTACGGAAAAAGAAATCACCGCGCGTGCGTACGTACGGAATACCGTCTCCACGCCGTGGTGTAATCTATTTTCCACCATCACCTTACAAGGATGGGTATAATGGTGTAATGAGTAACTATATATGATTATTATTAAGTAATATTGATACTGAAATAATATATATATACTCCAATACAATTCCACGATCATATGAACGATATCATCACTTGTGTGTACGTATGGAATACCGTCTCCACGATGTGATGCGACTCGTTCTACATGATCTTCATTTCATAATGATTATATAAATGAATTGAATGAATGAATATGGTATATAATACAGTAATACCATTCTGTAAATGAATTATCTATAACCTAAAGATAAGAATTAGAATTTATTCGACAAAACACGCATAAGAACAAAAAGTTATAAAGACCCGAGTAACAAGTAACAATGAAATATTACTAACAAGAAGCTAATAATATGACCATATATGATATCATATCAATATGTATAATTCTGGAATAAGTCAATAACATTATTTAAACCTTTATACAGGAGCTTCGGACACGAACAAAGCAAATCGGACCTAAGGTAAGGGAAATATCACAATCTCATTTTTATCCGAGATTGTTTATTCGTAAGTATTTACTGGGGTGTATTTTATCATCCACATCCATGTTTCATCAATATGTAATATTATTTCCATCCACTTACAATAGTTTAAATCCAATTTTACCCTTCGGTGAGTTTTTAGTAAAGAATATGAATGGAATCTTTTGTCATTTTTTTTCTTACGATGTACTTTTTGACTTTTCCGACAAAGGTACGAAGAATGTTTTTTTAACTTATACGGCATGAATGGATTTTTAAAACATTCTTTCCAAGAAGCTTCCTTTACATGTTTTCATGTTTATTTTTAATAAACTTCTTTTATTTTAAAATTGTATTACATGTTAAGAAAGGAAAAGTGTTTTTTAAGTAGAAAGGATATTTTCCTCAAGAATGAAGTTCAAGTGTTTTATCAAAATTATTTTCCATCTAAGATAATAAAGGGTTCTGTTTCTATCCATATTTTTACATTGATTTAACTATGTTGTGATGGAATTATGTTTATGAATTCCATTATCTTATATGAATGGTTTTATGATGTCATGTTGTTTAAGAATCCCATTTTTATGTAATGATGTATGATTTATGATTTTGTGGCACACATAAGAGAGGATTCATTATAAGATGGGTGGGACCTATATCTCCCTCCAATGCATTGGGTAAAGATTTTATATCTCATGAGATAGACATGGCTGGAACGGAAGGTTATTTCGGTTCAGTGATACAAGACTGAAACGAGGAGTGAACTCGGTTCAGAAAGGGACTTTGTCCACTAAGATAGTCTTGGCAATGAGTCATGACTAACAAGAAATGATTTTCCATGATTATGTGTGCATGACACAAAGTTTCAAGTTTTATGTTATGATTATGGGGATCTCATTTTCACTTCAATGATTTATTCCATGTTAAGATATTATGATCTCTTTTGCAGGTTTTGATTTTCATAAAGATATGATATGATTTTTATTTCCTTTATTTTCCCTTGCTGAGCCTTTGAGCTCACCCTTCTATGTTTTCTTTTCCCCAGGCCAGGAAGATGGATATTAAGTAGAATATGCTAAAAGGGACCCTAGATATGATGAAATAAATGGGAGACACTGTAGAAGATTTATGAACCAGTTGTTTATGATTCCCAGTTTCTAAAGACACTATACTTATACGGTCCTTTGTGGTTTTGTCATATGTTGTAATAAGTGTGCTTCAATTTTGAAGTATTAACAATGTATGTAAAGTATGGGTCGTTATACCCACTGTCTCTTCCATTAAGTTTTCATGTAATTAATCCTTGATGTAATAAAATGAAACTACTCTTGGTCTACCTTAGATCCCCAATTCTTCCAAGGTAACTACATTCCATCAATATTAGAAGACTTCCTATAGAACCTCTCTATACGACCTATCTAACTGCATGGTCTACACTCCATTAGAACCTGACCACAATAGGTATGATCATTCCATTGATTTCCATAGTGGGAGCACAGTAATAAAGGCCCACTGCTCAGACGTCTTCATGAATATTTTTTCTGACCACCTTGTTGATATTTTCATGGGCCCACATCCTTCTACGAGAATAATCACCACTAAAATAAAATTATCCTGTCAACCATCTCAGATATGTCTATTCCTTCAAATTCTTCCTGGTAATCAGTGTCATGCTTAATACCTTTGAAAAGGAATAGAATATGAAAAAGTTCACATGGTCCATGATGACATGCCGCATGAATTTCTTTAATCAACACGCCCAAATGATGTCATCACTGAATATTAATGGTGAAAAAAGAGACAATTCTGTAAAAGTATTCACATAATCAATGATTGAAGTATCCCATTGTCGAAGATGGATGAACAGATGGTCCATGTCTTCCCTTAAGATCTCCCAAAAGAAGTTCTCGAAGAACTATGATTCAAGGTCCTTCCATGCTAGTCACCCATGTCTTCCTTCCTCTACTTATACATACCAATAGCATTTTTATAGTCCTATGAAAATGTACATAGCTTGATAAAACATATTTCATGGGGTTGTCTCGTGATGGTTGATGATGGTTGGCACTGAAACTACCCAGTTCCAGTTTTCCAATATTTCACCAACACCTTAAAATTATGTTTGGTTCCTTAACTAAAAATCTTGGGTCATGTATTTGACAGATAGATCTTCCCTATGAGACATTCTATTGATATTGTGTATTACATGAAAAAATATCTCCATGATCTAATAGTCAATATTGGTTCCAAAATCCTTTATTTGTATTTGTATCATATATACTAGGGAATGTACATGTGGCTCATTATCATCCCAACCTTCTGGGTCCTCATCCCAACCCTCAGGGGGATCATCCTATGCATTTTCTTACGTCACCATATCACCTCCCTCCAGATGTTAGAATGGAATCCGTTTATTTTTAATCGTACTTAATACTAGTATAAATAAATATATATATATATATATATAATAGTATATATATATATATATCATTGATTGTGAATGTTTTAATAGAAATATCATCACCCCACACTTACACTCCCATACCTCAACATGTTAAATGACATCTATCCACATGGACCCTCACCTACCCATATTATACATAGGTGTCCTGTATAATTCAACCTCATGACCTACTTAAAACATGCATTGGTGTCAATAATCATAAATGATATAAGGTATCTATGTATAAGTCCACCAAATAGGGTATACAAGAAAATATTGTTCATATTAATTATTGACACATCAAATAACTCACTCCATTTCATCATACCTACCTACCCATATCTCAATCAAGCCTATATATCACATGCATATAGAATCACATACCATCAACTATTGATTTTATTGGATGCACATTTTTGGGTTGGCTGTTTAGGACATCCAAAGGGGATATGTAGGAAAACACTATTTAGCTTCCTTTGTTAAGAATTTAAATAAACAAACCCATTTTATAAAAATATATTTCCCCAATGAACATAACAATTAATAATACATCATATGACCATAATATCACATAATTATGTGTAATAAAACCACCCTTTATATATTGGGCCAAAGCTAAAAAGAATATAATATAGAATAATCGCACCCAAGTGCACCACTTCAGGTGGAAACGAAATGATCCATAAAAGAGAAAATATAAAACTAATTTCCCACCAATATAAACATGGTATACATCCCTTGAATGGGAATATAGGAACCCAAGCATTATCTATTTCCCTAGTTTTGGAAACATAGTTTCTTTCACTCTACCATATCCTATATAGAATGAACCAAAATAAAAAAACCATCCATATCATGTTTAGCCAGCCAAACAACCCCACTAATTCCCATTGATTAAATTATATGACATTATTTGAAGCACCCCAACATTGAATCCAAATTAAAGAGTTATCTTGTTCAGATAAGCAATGGGACGTAGGCAAACCTTTCTATATGTTAATGGCTGACGACTAATCGTGAGTGTGTAAAGAGGTGATAGTGGGGCGACTATACCCTCTGGTGGTAAATATGATAATAGTCTATTCATATATAGATATATATATCGTATTATAATAAATACCATACTCAGTGTAAGTAATAAAAATATAGAATAAGAATAAACATATAGAAACAGTAATAAACATCATTCCCAAACATACAATTTCTCAAAACACATGTCATAATAGTTCATTAATAAAAATAAAAATAAGAGTCACCCATGAAAAACCATCAATACATATAAATAAAAAGCATGAAAAAAGCACATATCCATGTGAGGAAAGATACTCCAAGTTCCCTTACAATCCATCCTATGAAAATGGTCCAACTTGACCACTATTGTCCAACTGTTGAGCTCAGTCCCTTACCTGGTCATTGTGACATAATGTATACAAGCGTCCCAAAGTGCCTATGTTGGGTGTGGGGAAAAATATCAGTAGTCCACCACCATAAAATTCATATATTACATCCATTATTATAATGATGCCTATAGAATATAATAAAATTAGTAAAATACACCCATTAAATATCATAACTACTCCACTTGTGATCAACAACCAAAAGTTACTATTTTAACTACAACAACCATAACTGATATATTTCTAAATAGATACCCACAATTATACTTATTGAATACATATTTAACCTATTTTTATAGATTATAACGGCCTCCACCCACCAAAGGGTTTAACACCTTCTTTATCTGAGTCATATCTTTGTACACATAACTCTAATGGCATTTAATCCAAAAAATGGTGATTGATATCACTGAAAAATCTATGATAAAAACAAAAAAACCTAATTCCACAAAATCTATGTCCATATTCTTGATGGTCAATACCATTAAAAGTAACAAGTTCAATATCCTTAACATGACAGTCACATTTCCTCATTCTAATGACCATGTATTATCATCCTGGTGATCAATACCACCACATGTTACCCATGCATTCCAAACCAAATGAACCACATCACTCAGCCTAGGTTATTATCATCACCTCAATCTACAGGAAAGGTATATGTTATTCCATTGAAACATAACAAATAAATATAATTTATCAATTTGAAAAATTCATTAAACACATCGGGAACTAGTATCCCAAAATTTTATAATTCCACTAACTATGATTATCAGAATTGATCTTGGGATAGATCATTATTAAGGGAATCCAACAACATTAATTAATTAATTAACAAACCACCATCAATTTATTAAGGGTTTTGATCAGACCACCAATGTACTGTTTATAGAATGTGACCTTGAAACATTTTAAAAGTAATTGGTAAATCTTGGAACCACCAACCTCATACTAATAAGAACTCTCTCATCTAATATTAGAATTTTACTGAGGCCAAATTAGAAGAAAACAACAATTTAGATAAACACCCTGAAAATAGGGGAAAATATCATAAAGATTTCAAATTATATAGTGTGAGATATCCAAATAAAAGAAAGTAACATATTGAATGTTCTGTGGAGAAGAATTAGTAGCCACTAATTGATAGAATATCAAAACATGGATAGAGAGGTTGGCTGAAATCCTAGGAAGAAGGGAAATGGGAGATGACCCCTTATCTATGCAGTGCAAATAGAAGAATGGATGATGTGAATTTTATAATAGTGGTATTATAATCATTGGTAATTTTCCCCAAATAAATGGGCTACATAGTTTATCTAACCATTCACTAAAACGTTTGTAATTAATTTCTTTGAACTACTAACACATGGGTTTGGTGCATAGTTTTCTAAATCATGGGAAAATTTTGTGAATCTCCTCTATTAAAATCTGCATTGTTTTCACATGGGCATGAACCCCCACCTACATAGTTTTGAGAACACATCTAGTGATAATAGAGGCTTTCTTTGTCTCTCTAGAGGACATGGTTTATCTAAACCCCGTTTTTTAGTCTTTTTACTCTTCAAATTGGGTTTTCCTCCACCATACCTAAAACTCTCCCAGAGGAACTTTCCCGGCCTTAACTGTCTAAAAATAAATCATTGGTTCAATAAAACTAAAAATATAATGTTATGAAGATAATGAAAAAGGCTGGTTTGAACAAAAAATTTCAAAATTCAAAATTACCAAGAAAACATTCCATTCCAAAAAACAAAAGATGATATCTCATCAAAATGAACAAGTTTCCAAAGCCATTTTCTTGGTATAACCCATAAAAAATAGGTTTTATAGAAATAATTACTTCTGAACATAATACATCAAAATAAATAATATAAATTTTACATGTGGTTCATATCCCTAGTGAGGCTTATATAACATTAAATGAAGTTATCTTAAAATGAAAATAATTTTTATGATCTGTAAAACATTTTTGAGAAAATTATCCTTTCCTCTTTGAAAGATGAAATTTTAAAATTACATAAAAATTAAAATATTTTTCTTGGATAAAAAATTGAAAAGATATATAGGATGTTTCAAATAATTGGTTGTTCATTACATTTTAAGATTCCATTCTTAACATACATGTTAAAATAAGGATTCATTTCACATTTTTGGTAAAACCCAAACAACAATTGTTTTAAAAAATACAATTATTTTTTTCCAATTATTTTGTAGTAAAACATTTATAAAATTTTCTTTTATAACTAATAAAACATTATTAAAAAAATTAACTTTTATAGAAAACATAGATTATGAAGATAACACATTTCCAACTAAGGAGATAAATGATATCAGATTTTTATAAATACTTTGGATTTGTAAATTGATGTATCAATGAGTGGAAAAATGGTGCTATTATGTGATGATATAATGAATAACCAGAGTAGTATAAAATTATTTATAATTCTTCATGGATGGATCATAATATTTTTCTTGGAGCATAATGTAAACAATCATGATAAATTATGATATTATAACATGAAATCATTACTGCATTGGTAACACTGAGTCATAAGACCCATGAAGGAATAACATAGAATGAAACTCAAAGTTTCACAAGGATGAACTAATTCAAGATATGAAATGTCAATGGGATCACATATACATCTTGTAAAATAATTTAGGTGCATAACATGACATATGTCTCAATGAAATAAAATTTTGGTAAATATCCTTTAACTTAAGTCTTGAACTCCATCGTCCACATTAAATTCTCATTTATAAAAAATATAATTTTATTTCACACCTATTTCAAAACCATATTCAAATATATAATACGATAAATTATTTTCTTATGACCATTAATAACCCTTTTTTAACAATTTCATGTTTAAATCACATTATGAGTAATAAATTTTTTGTTTATCACGTGTGTTGTGATTTTTTACATTCTTTCCTCTTACAAAGATCATAATTCCAAAATCTATAAAATAATAACCATGTTAAAAATATTATATTTATTCATTACATGTTTTTAATAATTCTGGTTTTATGAATGGAATATTCTTTTGAAATAAATCTGTGTTATAGTATACTAGATAATATTATAAACATAAATAAATTGACAAAAATATAACTTCATTAATAAATAATATTACACTAATTATTAATAAATACACTAAAATTTATAAAAATTTCATGTGGACACAAATATAAAATATAAAATATAAAATGGGAAAGTATGTATTTCCCCATTCTATTAGAATCAACATCTCTACAACCATCAATATAGAAAATAATCAAAATATAAGAAAACCAATAAAAATTTTAGAAAATGAAAATATATTAGATTGTGAGAAATTTTAGAGAGTGTTGAGTGAAATAATTATGTGATATTTTTAAAAGGCATGTGACAGTTGGAATAGTAATGTGATAATTGGATTAATGAACTCACTATTTTGTTTCGTAACATGATCGTTGGGATTAGTAAGAAAACCATTTGATTGGTAATTTTAAATTAAAATAATATAACTTATATTTTACATGATTAATTTAAGTAAAAATAAATATCATAATTCAAAAATAGAAATCCTAATTAAAATCATCATAGAAAATATAAGCACATTTTTAATATACTATTTTCAATGTCTTTTATATATGAAATTATTAAAACAACTAAAATTACTTATGATTGAGATTAATTTTTTATAATATGAATATCATTTTTTAAATCAGAATAATTAAATTTTCCATGGGTGACTGTTTCATAATTTTTTCAAAAATGATAATTTTCTGATGAGTAGTAAAAATACAGTTTTTCATATATCCAATGGATCTTAAATTAAATCATTCATGATGTAATGGTGAAATAATTATTTATATAACATGATTCTTGTTAAAAAATAATTTGTTTCATATAAAATTCATTAAAATACAATAAACTCAATTTCCAAACATAAAAAGAATTTTCCAAATCCTAAAGTAATAAATTGATCTCTAAAAACAACAATTTATCTTTTTTACATTATTTTTTATAAAATAATTATTTTTAATTATAAAGAAGTTGTATGTCTTAAAACACATAGTAATACATTTAAATATGATATATATTGTCAAAACACCAGTGTTAAATATTTTACCTTTGATAAATTATTTTTTTTAAAATACCCCTCTCTTCAAGTTTGAATATCCCCACACCGTCTACTTGGAATCCTACACATCTCCAACCATTGAAATCCTTACCTATACCAAAATAATTTTTCTCAATACCCTTAGAACACATCATAAAATTCTATAGTAATGTGACTGTAATCATCTATGGATTTTTAATGTCATACAAGACCAGAAACACCGAGGATGAAGTATTTTTCAATTAATTGTTCTTTATTTTCATCTTCTACTTAACATTCTTTTTTCACAACCCATTTGAAAAAAAACTACATAAGAATAACTAGGATGTAATTTTAAATTAAATTAATAATTTTAAACAATTATAAGTATCATATTTACTATATATATATATATGTTTCGAAACTCTCTTTCATGCTCGTTCGACAACATCCAATCAGAGGTCGATTAACCACCTACAAAGACATTACCATGTACATTCTTAAAAACACCTTCACGGATGGATATAATGATATATATAGAAATAATAAATATATAATTACTTTTATTCAAAATATATAGAGTTAGTAAAACTTTTTTATAAATGTTATTGAATGAAAATTTTGAAATTGATTCAAAACGGGAAAATTTAATGAAAACATGACAAGAAAAATAATTCAAATTTAATAAAATATATAAAAAATATAATTCCATAATTAATGTGGATAAATATTTGTAAAAATAAACCAAAATAACATATGTAACAATGTATTAATAATCATATGTGAATTATTCTTGAGTTATAAAAGCAACCAAATAAAGAGAGATTTATGGATAGTGGAATGAGAAACCCAATTCCTTTATTTGGGTTATCTTGTCTTCAATAGCATGATTGTTCTTATAATATTCTTAATAGTCCCATTTTCATTTCATTCTATGATATACATGGTCACACAATGTCATCATATTTTTTAAGAAATTCATTTTTCAAAATGACAAAATTTCCAAAATGTCATATTTTACTACTCTTAAAATGATTCTTCTCCATTGTATAAAATGATGTTTTATTTGCAATTATGATTTCAATTATTCATTTAGGAACCAAAATGTTTATTCATGAAATTATTCTACATGAAATCATTATGAGTAATATTATCTTCCTTGGGATTATTTCATAACTATGATAGTTATACATTCAATGTGGGATTCTTGATTATGGGTATTTATAATGTGGCGGGGGGCCTAAAAATATATATCTTTCCGATGGTTTGGGAAATGTGATGAATCACATCATATTATTTTTAATAATCAAGAAAATCATTCTAGCATTGTTAACAATGTTTATTTCATGTTTTATGCACATATTTCATTTGTGAACATTATTCTTGATTTGTTCTAACCTATGTGTTGTAATTGGCCACTAAGAAATGATTTTTTCATTTTATGAATATGAAAAATTCCATTCCATTTGTCTAATTGTTTCCTCATTATTATAACGATGATCATATTATTTTGATATAAATAATTTCACTTATGTTATTCTGATTCTAATATATTATTCATTCCACAATATACCTCCCCTTACTAGGTTTTTAGTTTAACTATTTCTCTAATGTATATCCTTAAGTGATTAACATTATTAAATAGAATGTGGTTTACTCTATAGAGATATAGAATAATGAATTAAATAATTTGTTAATTTTAATATGAAAAAGTGATTTTTGAGAATAATTTACCCAAGATATTAAATCATTGGATCTTTTATTGTGTCTATATTATGTTTTTTATATTAAAAATGATGTAATATAGATGTAAGGAAAATACGGGTCACTATAGATTGTAGTAGAGAAATGGTTTAGTTATATTAGGAATTAGGATTTTAAAAAGATAGTTACAAAACATAAGATAAGTATAATTATATAAAAATTTAAATGAAATTATTTTTGAACATGATAAAAATAAGGATTCTATAAGATATTCCTTTACTGTTAATTTCGTTTAAGAATAAAATATTAATTAATTGTTTTTTTCATTTCGTTTTGTTTGAACATTTTTTATATGAGAAAATAGTGGCTATAAGGAGAAACCTAGACAAAAACCCATATGAGAGATAATAAAATGATGTCTTTAACAACATCCCCAATTTCATCAGATTTTGGAGTTCAAAAGTTCTTGGTGATGCTTAACCAATTGGCTCATACTGTGAATATTAACCTGAATCATGTATAAATTACTCATTGATCAAACAGGGATCAACAAGTCATTAATTCCTTCGTGCGTAACTGACCACTAACATTTATTGGATCATACAATATAATTGTCTCTCAATAGTGGTTCAACTCAAAGGAGAAAACATTTTTTGTTCTCCACTATTCTCATAAGTACAATTCGAAAATGGCCTTATATAATTTAGATAAACAATTTGATCAATGGTAAGGGTTATTAAAGAACACATAGTTGTAGGATGAGATGGAGTGGGAAGAATTTATAAAAAATATTTCATAACAAGTATTTCCATAGAACTATTCAAAAAAATATTGAGAGAGAATTCATAGATCTGATGAAAAATAAATGTGAATCTATCATTTCTTCTGAGGAAAACATCACAAGGATTTTACATTTATCTTGGCTTTTGTTATCAACAAAAATAACTAAATTTATAGATTTATTAGGGGTTTAAAACAATAATTTTGAAAGAAATGTCTATATGTGTCTTGAATTATTTTGTAGACGTGGTTAGATGTTCTCTAAATGTAGAGATAGTATAAGGCCCCAGCCTTAAACCTTACTTAATCTTGAGTTATTACAAGATTACAAATTGAGGATCTTTTCGGGTTTAGAGTATTAGAGAATTAGATCATAAAACTTGCATTACATTCCACATATAAACAAAGTGGTTACATAAAGATAGTATTCTTCATTCCCATCAATGGAAACATATTTAAAATAAAACATGGATTATTTCTTGACACTTCCTTGACACTATCATCATATCATGTACCTTTCCCTTGACCTGTGAAAAACATTTCAAAAAAACATGTGATGAGCATAAAAAGCTCAGTATGGGTTATAAAAACATGGAAAGGAAACATGAGTTCATATATACATAAGAATGAAATCATACTTTACCCATAAAACATAGGCACTTTAACATACCTCATAAAATCACGAATAAATCATAGAAATAATAAGACATAAAGGTAACTTGAGGCAATCATAACATTCTTACGTAGGGAGTAACCCTATTGGTTACATTTGGAATACCCATCACAGTATATTCCCTAAAATCTCTTCGGAGAAACCTTAACTTTTCACTCCTTCGCGTTACCCAATGCATTGGAGAGCTATATCGGGCTCACCCGCCCTTAGTTTATCACAGAACCAGCCATCTTCATAATAATGCCCAAGAACCATAACATAATCATATCACATAAAACATGCATAAAGGAAACATAAAATTTCCACATTTCAATCACAAGATATCAATATAACACAAAAAACATTGTGAAAACCATTTTCAATACCAAAATAAAAGAAAAGTAAAACATGGTATTTATTTTTCTTTTAAAAAGAAGGTATGGCTTGTAGAGGAAGCCGAAACTCAAATAACGGTCATGACGGCGGAGAAGTCGTTGTCGCCGCATACGTACGACAAAAACTTTCCCTTTTTTTATTTAGTAAACGCTTCGTATAAAAAATATTACTTTCGAATAAACGTAAATGTCAAAGGGGGTTATACACCGTATAAAAGAATGTTGTGTATAAAATAAAATATGCCTCAATGAAAGGAGATTGAGACGAAGTCCCATACCTCGTATCTGACTTGACCCGACCGTTCTTTTAATCTCCTGAATAATAAACTTGAGTTAATCTCTACTTGCTTATGAGCCTTTTTCAAGTTCATTATTCCATTTATACCATGTTATAAACATCATGTAATCATTTAAGTTAATAATGTTCATTTTGTCGGTATTTGGTTCTTAAGTCAAAAATAGACTTCTTACACTTACATGTTGTTAATTTGGTCAAAGGTTCATT
This sequence comes from Viscum album, assembly GCA_963277665.1. Taxonomy (NCBI): domain Eukaryota; kingdom Viridiplantae; phylum Streptophyta; class Magnoliopsida; order Santalales; family Viscaceae; genus Viscum; species Viscum album. The sequence goes on along the minus strand of OY728148.1, from coordinate 263,159,920 downwards.
ATATCCAGAATGGTATTAATTATTTGGATAACATATATATCATATATATTCAGCATATACATGTATTTATAATATTACATCACATTTAGAGGTAAGAAATGAAATGCACCGTTCATGGAGACGGTAAGCCGTACGTACGCATGAACGCTACTTCCATTTCTATTTCATATTTCTGGAATGGAATCATAATTATATAAGATTATATTATAATTTCAGTATAATAACATATATAATATCATTAACATTATCCTTTACACATCCCACATATTTTATTAACGAATCAAATCACTTTCAGGGGGCGGTAGTCCGCACTTCCTAAAATGAAGATATCGTGATTTCCCATAATGGAAACCATAAAGGTATGCCCAAAATGAAAAAAACAGAAGCTTAAGGAAAAAATAAACATATTATATATCATATATAGAAATAGTGACATCATAATGGCCACCTTGGAAGGTGTTAAATGAGTATTGAACAATCATCGTTTCGGGAGGCAGAATTTCGCCATCCACAGAAACCGTATGTTCTTTAACCATTTGATGTAGTTGTGTGAGAGTGTAGCTAAAATAAATCTTATAACAACATCCTATTATATAGAAGATAATGGTATTGTTACAAAAGAAGTAAATAAAAAGAGTTTAGGGGGTTGGAGAAGCAAAATAAAACAAATGAACATGAGAGAATGAATTTCCTTTAAAAGTGTAACTCCTTTTGATTTGAGCCTAAAGGCTTCCTTTTAATGGATTATTCCCAAAGGGAATCCTCTAGGATGAGGAGAGGGATGTGGAGAGAGTAAATGGACAGGGGTTGGCCGAGCCAAAATCTTTAGGAGTGTGTGAAATGAGGTAGAGGTGGGGGCATTTTATAAGAGGAGAGGAGGGGCACTTTTCGAAAGTAAAGAAATATTACTTTATTTGAAAATCTGTTTCAGTTTTAAAAGGTCCCACATTGATATAATTCGCGGATAAGGTGACAAAGTTTCTAAATCCACTCATCCAATTGGTTTTGGACATGTGTAGTTCATATATTTTACATTATCTTTCCATTTTATTTAAATCGTCAAATAATGATGTCATCGCTGCTTCATTATTATGTCATAAATAATTTAATTTATTTAATGTCTAAAAAATTATAAAAAAAATACTATGATGTAGGAAATCTTTTTATCTTTGAAATGACTATTTATAATCAAAAATATGATCTTTATATGCCCATGTAAAAATTGTTTTCGAAAAACATACTATGTTTGTGTCATTTTTACTTTTACATTAAATAAAAAGTTATTTATGTCATTTCCCAACCAAAGTGGATCCATGGGGTTCCCAAGTTGACCCATGGCTTGTATTGGTCGGCCATGACACAACCAATGAGGTTGGGACATGTGTCTAGGCCATTTCATATTATTAAAGCATTATTTATACCTTAAACTACCCTAATTACCACTAATCGCAATTAAGAACTTAATAAGTTACTATTCACCAAAAAATTATTATAATCTCATTGAACCACATTTTACTTCTTAATGATAACCATTTATGTCGGATTTTTAAAATTCAAAACACAATGATGGCAAAATTTCATTTAAACGGAAAATCAGTCTTTATAAGTACCACTTAGTGGTTTTACTATTCATCAAAAAGTGAAGTTTTTCAGAAAATTACCAAAAATTCACCCTAAGATATATTTGATATTAAAATTTCAAAAATTAAGTCTATTTTAAAAAATTCAAAACATATAAGTCACATTAATTAATTTAATAATTAATTCCCACAGTTAGAGCAAATAGCGTGTTTTTATGAAACAATAAGTATCAAAAGATTGACACTAGTTTAAGTCCAATTTCAAAGTGAAATTGATTCCAATGACCACCATTGGATTAAATGGTAAAAATATATTCATATTACACATTAAGAACAATTCAAAAGATAATCTAATCCTATAAATAAATTAGATTAAAAAGCAGTTTCGATGTAAAATGCAGTATTTTTCACTATTCATTAAAAAATGAACATTGTCAGAAAAATACCAAAAATTCACACAAAGTAAATTTTGATGTCCCAATCATAAAGAATAAGTTTATTTTGACAAACATAGTTTATAAAATTGTCAAAATATAGATTTAGAAAGGGTTTTCCATCATAATGTCACGAACCGAATCTGGACGCCGCCAAAACTGGCACCAAACCCAGACCATGACAAGTCCCGAAGGGCGTTCCCGATCCCCACGGGCTGGAACAAGTGCCCGGGTATCATAAAATGATAATTGGGAACGAATTACCCGAGTTTATAAACTTAAAACGACAAAAGAATCCAATGAAACGAATCTGGATTTTTTTTAAAACCAAATAATCTTTTTCAAAAATTCAGAACTGAATTACACAATTTTAAAAAATGTTTAAAGACCATTAAAAAGGTACAAACCCAAGAAAATACAGCCCAATAACCTCCACATGGAAAGAGGCATCGCCCTCAAGCCATCTCCACGACACTCCATCACGATGGACCGCTAGAAACCCGAACCAAAGGCATAAAACCTGTACCCAAACCTGTGACATAAAATAAGCAAGTCTACTTACACCCAAAGGTGTAAGTAGGGTGTGAGAGAAAGCCCATTAGGATACCACCTCTATGAGATTCCATGTGATAAACATTTCATGACAAAAAGCATTGCATGTTTTTTAAATAATAAATGCTAGTTACAATTTTCTAAAGGATGAAATAATAAATGAAAACAGTTTTCATGTGAGATAATTTTAAAGGAACAAAAATTTTAAAATAAATGACAAAGCTACTGAATTTTCCAGCCAACAATACCGTATACCGATGGTAAGTACAAAGGATCTAATGAGCACAAGTAATAGGAAATAACCCCTAGGCACTTGCTAGCTGTGGGTCCCAGGTACCTCGTATCTCGGTGAGAGTAACCACAAAAAAAATATCAGTTCTCGTGCACGAGCCACTAGTAGGGATCATACCCATAACCTAGTGGTCCCCAATCATCATCATCATTGTTTAGTTAGAGTTGTAAGCGTTAATCTTGCTAAGTTAAACTGAGGCCAAACCCCACGGATTCACTAGCATACTAGTACACGTCCACCCACCTAGATACCCAGGTTTTCCCTTTGTGCTCAAACAAGTTCAACAATCCAAGAAGTATAGTTTTCACATGAAAATATCAATTCCACATCACACATTAACCAAACAGCCCCATGTACATCACACAAGTCACAAATTCCACTTTTCATTCAAATGCATTTTGAAATCAAACTCACACCAAAATTCCCTACAACACTTTTCACATTTCTTTAACACTTACACAAATCCTTTAAACGATTTTATAAAACCATTACAAGTTATTCAACTCACAAAAAAGCCCACACACATGTCAAATAATACCCTTCTCACCTTCACAATTCATTTTATCAATAAACTCACACGAAACATCCCACACCTGTGTTTCGCACACAAAACACAATTTAGTAAAACATTTCGGCAATTTATAAAACATTCTAAAAATGTTTGACATCTCAAATCACCACTTTACCATTCAAAAACCCACATTAGGTGAACACACTCACCCAAACAGTACATATACACCCTTTCCCAACTTTTTTTAACAAAATAAAACATTTGCAATTTTTATAAAACAAACCCAAGAGGTATAACCATTGGTTGCACTCTAAACCCATTTCAAACCCCTCATTCAAAACCAAAATCATAACAATAAGAATCCAAAACAGAATTTTCAGCCCTAAAAAAAATTATTAAAGCACCCCCAAATGTTATAAAAATATATCAAATAATACCACAAAGATACACATGAAAAACACACGTTTTCATAAATCTCCTTCAAAAAGTACAACACAGTTTTACAACTTAAACTCATTCAAAAAACCTCTTTTCAAGGACCACATGATAATAAGGAATTAACAAAACAGAATTGGCAGCCCCTTTCAAGACTAATAAATCACTTTCATATGTTATAAACTATATCCAAACATTACCCCAAGAATCACAAATGAAAAGTACCCAATTTCAAGCTAAAATACAACTAAAAATTAAATGTTTAACCAAATTCATCAAAAACAGTTTTCAAACCACACAATACAGATTATAAACATACTAAATTAATAAAACAAGCAAGCTAACTCATCATAAAATGGTTACACATGGAATCACCTACCTTTTGAGTCGAAACCCTCAAAACATGGTGCGAAACCTTAAGCGCACCACCACCGCACCACAAGGAATATAAATCCAGACCTAGACCCACAAAAATTGACCCAAAAGATACCAAATCAGACCTTAGGATCTAACCCTAACTTATGGACATGAGGAACTTCAAGAAATAGGAAATAAAACTAAAAGAGGATGGAAGGAACCAAGAAGGAATTCCCTTACTTGAAATATCTTGAAGAAATCAGCCCAAATCCACCAATATATGAATCTCAAAGTACCCAAAAATGATATGGAGGTCCGAAGGAGTCATATTAGGTCATGTGGGGACCGAAATGGGGTGAAAAGGATGAAAATTGAAGGAGTTATGAAAGATTCATTTCACCTCATCAAATCTGGTCGATTTGAGAAAGATTTAGAAAGATCGTTCAACTCCGTGGGGTATTTGAGCTCCAAAGAGGAAAACGCGATACAGGGAGTGAGGCTGAGGTTTTTGGCTTCGATTGGGAGGTGGAATCACCGAAAAACAGTAAAAAAATGAGATATTGAAATTTTAAAAAAAAAAATTTAAAGCAGGAAATGGGCTTACGGGCAGGCCCATTACCTTAATTAAAAACCCAAATCCATCATGATTTGGGATTTCTATGTGGTTCAAAGGGATATGGTGATTTTAATATATTAGGGTATGACAATTGGGAAGTGGAATGAGTATAAAATAGTAAAAATTGAAGGAGTTATAGAAGAATCAAAATTTGTTTTTAAATCTGGATTTGGGCTCAGAGTTTGGCCCAAATTTTAAAAAACCACTATTTTCAACAAAATCAGTGGTAAACCCCCAAAACAAATCAGGAATTGAAATTAAATGAATAATGAATTAAAAAAAGTCATGGGTGTGACAATTCTCCCCACCATAAAACTTTCTGCCCTCGGAAAGCCACATCACGGATAAAGCAAAAACCAAACCCAACCGAAAGGCATAAATGGACTCATTTGCTAAGCTTCGCCCCCAAAGGTCAAAACACCTCCAGTGATCAATTAAGGAAGAAATACTTCACAACCAAAACATACACCTCATTACTGAAATTATCAAGCACATTCAAGATTTATCCTAAAACAAAACTCCTCAAACACTATCTGAACAAGGCTCAAGAAATTTACCCAAACAAACAAGAACATCGAACAAGGTTACACTTACCTTGATATAACTAAACAATTGGGAAATCTCCAATCCCAACGTTTACTCAAGGAAGATGTATGTGGTTATATAGCTCCGAACGAGACTACCCACATCCAATCCAAGACCAAGTACAAAAGTGAGTTACTGGTACAAGGATACACAAATGGGCTCCCCAACCATAAGAGACAAATTAATTTTTTTCCCCGAGAAAGAATCAAGACACTAACAGGGGAGCCCCGAACAAACTCCCCAATAAAATGGGTAGAATCCCATTAAGAATTTTCAAAATAATATACATGAGACTCATAGTGGTTCTCCCCACCATAAGAACCATCCATCTTAACTGACCAATATGGGCCGGCATAGAAAAACCCCAAAACATAAAGAGTTGGGACGACAACACGGTTAGCCCGCACAGTTTGGGAAACTATGTGCTAACCATGTGGATCCTTATACCTACATGGTTTTCTAGGGAATGGTTACTAATAAGTGTTCACTCAACATGTCTAGAAATATCTAAAACCTTTCCCCCAAACCCAAAGGGAACCAAAGGGGAAAAGAAAGTCATTGGGAGATAACATGGGGATGAGGCCCGCCACCTCTTTCCACCGAACGTGAACAAATGAAGTAAGATGACAAAAAAAAAGTTTAAACTATTATCTTCTCTCATACTAAGAACATTTATTTGTTCGAGGTTAAAAACTGCCCTGGGATTTCCTCTGACTACGTGCCAGCTTCTCTCCGGGAACTATGGCTGGAGCTGGAATGATTGAAGCATCTTCGGCCTCGTAGTTAGGATTTGGAAACCCCCAAGTAGAATTTCTTATTATGATTATACAAACAACTACATGTAATCCCAGATGGGTTCACCCAGACATAACACACTTCAGAACTCACTTTACCCTAACTTTTAAATTCACTGAAATAAGGGTTTAGAGGATGCACTCACATCACACCCTGCTTCTTCGGGTGAGAAACAACAGAAATAAAGGACACATATAAACACATTCCTCTAAAATAGAGGATGTCGAGATCTCCCAAAAGGAAAAACAGTTTTGAAAAAAAATAGACTCACATAATATTGTACAACTTCACCTTCGACGAATTAGGTAGCTTAAAAAACTAAGGTCTCTTTCAACCATCCACGAGCACTCTTACGCAACAAGAGGATCCGAAAAAAAAACCAAGAAAGTAAATGGTGTAGAATAATTCTACAAATCTCAAGAAAGGATTCCTTACATTGATAAACTGTAGGATTTTCCAATGGCAAAACAATCCGTGTTGCCCTTCAGTTGTGCACTAATTCTTAATGGGGGAGCACCTTATCCAATGAGAGAACCCAAGGACCCAACCAAGCTGGTTCATTGGTAAAAACATGAAACAAAAAATATCCAAACTCATTAATGGAACCATCTTAATGGTGTCCCGAAACATATATCATAGGAGACTACTAACCGGACCTTTTACCCAGCTTTCCGACCAAACACAAACACAAAAAAAACAGTTCGAACAGGAGGGGTTCTTGGACTCAAAACATCCCACAACATCAACATTTTCAAAAACCCATAATAAAAACCATCCCAAAATATTCATCAAGAAAACATGTTTTTCTTTAAAACCATTTCTGATAAAAAAATGGTTCAGCGGTGAGCGTATCCACCAATGGTACCCCATGGGCCTCACACATGCATGTTTTTGTGCCACACTAGGCACCCTCCTCATATCCGTCCTGGAACTCATCTAGTCATGCCATCAACCATCTATCATCCCATATAACCCCATGCATTGGTCACTCATGGAAATACCAAAGGTCAATGCACTGATTTCTTTCAAGTTTTCAAAACCAAAACGGTCAACCAACACATCATTATTATCAAAACCGCTAACCAGGAGGTCGAACCCAAATTACCGCATTAAAAAAAACTTTTCAGAAAGGCAAAATCGCTCCAATGAAAACTCACATTCAATTTATTTACATCAATTTCAAAACATCTCATCCCATTAAAAAAACTTTTAATAGTTTAGAAAACTCTAATGGGAACACTTTTTCAAAACCAACTTAAATATAGTTTCTGCTTTCAAAAGAGGTGTAAGAACACAATTTTCCATTTCAAAATAATTCTGAATATTCAGTTCTGCCATTTCATAAATCAAACCATTCCATATTTATTTGAAAATCATTTCACAAAAACATTACACTTCCTAAAACCAAGTCACTTTAAAACCAAAGTTCCAAGATTTCAAAACTAAAGAACACCAGACAATGCGAGAGGAAACTAGTTTCAGTGGGTGACTTGGACATATGGTTGGCGGCCATATTCCAATCACTTCACTGTCACAGAGAGTGTTATAGGGAATATCCCTGGCTCCACATGGCTTTCCAGACCCTGCGAGCTCATTGAGACCATTAACCCTACTCTCTTTTCATTTCCCCTAATCATCATCAAACCAAGAAAACCAAAAGACCTAGACAAATCCCAACTTCCCCTGGTGACTTGAATCCGGAAATGAGGTGTGGTGATCAAGAAAACTACCCATAACCAGAATTCCATGTCCCAACAATCCTAACTCTAGACTATCCCGACTATTTCCCAAATAACATGACTCCAATGGAGCGAACCTCCTCCGATACCATTTTGTCACTAACCGAATCTGGACGCCGCCAAAACTGGCACCAAACCCAGACCGTGACAAGTCCCAAAGGGCATTCCCGATCCCCACGGGCTGGGACAAGTGCCCGAGTATCATAAAATGATAATTGGGAACGAATTACCCGAGTTTATAAACTTAAAACGACAAAAGAATCCAATGAGACGAATCTAGATTTTTTTTAAACCAAATAATCTTTTTCAAAAATTCATAACTGAATTACACAATTTTTAAAAAAAATTAAAGACCATTACAAAGGTACAAACCCAAGAAAATACAGCCCAAGAACCTCCACATGGAAAGAGGCATCGCCCTCAAGCCATCTCCACGACACTCCATCACGATGGACCGCTAAAAACCCGAACCAAAGGCATAAAACCTGTACCCAAACCTGTGACATAAAATAAGCAAGTCTACTTACACCCAAAGGTGTAAGTAGGGTGTGAGAGAAAGCCCAGTAGGATACCACCTCTATGAGATTCCGTGTGATAAACATTTCATGACAAAAAGCATTGCATGTTTTGTAAATAAGAAATGCTAGTTACAATTTTCTAAAGGATGAAATAATAAATGAAAACAGTTTTCATGTGAGATAATTTTAAAGGAACTACAATTTTAAAATAAATGAAAAAGCTACTGAATTTTCCAGCCAACAATACCGTATACCGACGGTAAGTACAAAGGATCTAATGAGCACAAGTAATAAGAAATAACCCCTAGGCACTAGCTAGATGTGGGTCCCAGGTACCTCGTATCTCGGTTAGAGTAACCACAAAAAAAATATATGTTCTCGTGCACGAGCCACTAGTAGGGATCATACCCATAACCTAGTGGTACCCAATCATCATCATCATTGTTTAGTTAGAGTTGTAAGCGTCAATCTTGCTAAGTGAAACTGAGGCCAAACCCCACGGATTCACTAGCATACTAGTACACGTCCACCCACCTAGATTCCCGGGTTTTCCCTTTGTGCTCAAACAAGTTCAAAAATCCAAGAAGTATAGTTTTCACATGAAAACATCAATTCCACATCACACATTAACCAAACAGCCCCATGTACATCACACAAGTCACACTTTCCACTATTCATTCAAATGCATTTTGAAATCAAACTCACACCAAAATTCCCTACAACACTTTTCACATTTCTTTAACACTTACACAAATCCTTTAAACGATTTTATAAAACCATTACAAGTTATTCAACTCACAAAAAAGCCCACACACATGTCACATAATACCCTTCTCACCTTCACAATTCATTTTATCAATAAACTCACACGAAACATCCCACACCCGTGTTTCGCACACAAAACACAATTTAGTAAAACATTTCGGCAATTTATAAAACATTCTAAAAATGTTTGACATCTCAAATCACCACTTTACCATTCAAAAAACCACATTAGGTGAACACACTCACCCAAACAGTACATATACACCCTTTCCCAACTTTTTTTTAACAAAATAAAACATTTGCAATTTTTATAAAACAAACCCAAGAGGTATAACCATTGTTTGCACTCTAAACCCATTTCAAACCCCTCATTCAAAACCAAAATCAAACAATAACAATCCAAAACAGAATTTTCAGCCCTAAAACAATTATTAAAGCACCCCCAAATGTTATAAAAATACATCAAATAATACCACAAAGATACACATGAAAAACACACGTTTTCATAAATCTCCTTCAAAAAGTACAACACGGTTTTACAACTTAAACTCATTCAAAAAACCTCTTTTCAAGGACCACATGATAATAAGGAATTAACAAAACAGAATTGGCATCCCCTTTCAAGACTAATAAATCACTTTCATATGTTATAAACTAAATCCAAACATTACCCCAAGAGTCACACATGAAAAGTACCCAATTTCAAGCTAAAATACAACTACAAATTAAATGTTTAACCAAATTCATCAAAAACAGTTTTCAAACCACACAAGACAGATTATAAACATACTAAATTAATAAAACAAGCAAGCTAACTCATCATAAAATGGTTACACATGGAATCACCTACCTTTTGAGTCGAAACCCTCAAAACTTGGTGCGAAACCTTAAGCGCACCACCGCCGCACCACAAGGAATATAAATCCAGACCTAGACCACCAAAAATTGACCCAAAAGATACCAAATCAGACCTTAGGATCTAACCCTAACTTCTGGACATGAGGAACTTCAAGAAATAGGAAATAAAACTAAAAGAGGATGGAAGGAACCAAGAAGGAATTCCCTTACTTGAAATATCTTGAAGAAATCAGCCCCAATCCACCAATATATGAATCTCCAAGTGCCCAAAACTGATATGGAGGTCCGAAGGAGTCATATTAGGTCATGTGGGGACCGAAATGGGGTGAAAAGGATGAAAATTGAAGGAGTTATGAAAGATTCATTTCACCTCATCAAATCTGGTCGATTTGAGAAAGATTGAGAAAGATCGTCCAACTCCGTGGGGTATTTGAGCTCCAAAGAGGAAAACGCGATACAGGGAGTGAGGCTGAGGTTTTTGGCTTCGAGGGGGAGGTGCAATCACCGAAAAACAGTAAAAAAATGAGATATTGAAATTTTAAAAAAATAATTTAAAGCAGGAAATGGGCTTACGGGCAGGCCCATTACCTTAATTAAAAACCTAAATCCATCATGATTTTGGATTTCTATGTGGTTCAAAGGGATTTTGTGATTTTAATATATTAGGGTATGACAATTGGGAAGTGGAATGAGTAAAAAATAGTAAAAATTGAAGGAGTTATAGAAGAATCAAAATTTGTTTTTAAATCTGGATTTGGGCTCAGGGTTTGGCCCAAATTTTCAAAACCCACTATTTTCAACAAAATGAGTGGTAAACCCCCAAAACAAATCAGGAATCGAAATTAAATGAATAATGAATTAAAAAAAGTCATGCTTTGTCCTCAATCACACACACCCTAGGAAACGTCCCAGAGGGTCACCCATCCTGATCACTACTCCAAGCCAAGCACGCTTAACTATGAAGTTCTAATCAGACAGGCTCCCGAAAAGGAAGGTGCACCTTGTTGACATGAGTCATATCATTTAGCCATTTAACCCTTTATCATTTGGGGATGTTACACATAAGGTAGTAAAACAATCTTTTAAGAATATTAGTGTATTCCATGCTTAAGATTGGATTTATTTTCATTTTAAGCCTCTAAAACACTATCTTAATCATTAATAGACATAGATAAAAATATCTATTATTCATTACTTACTTGTGATGTTACATCCTTACTCCCTTTAGAAAATTGTGTCCCCGTAATTTATTTACTTATCGAATAAATGGGGGTACTTATCCCTAATTTCATTTTCAGATTCCCATGATGCCTCTTCAATCATGTTGTTTTTCCAAAAAAACCTTTACATGGTGAATCACATTATTCCGTAACACTTGCTCCCTGTGGTCAAGAATCTGGACCGGTTGTTTCTCATAAGATAGGTTCTCTTCCAGCTGAACTACCTCTAGGCTCAAAACATGAGGTGGATCTGGTATATACTTCCTCAACATTGAAACGTGAAAAACATTGTGTACCTGAGATAAACTCGGAGGTAAAGCCACTAGGTATGCAACTGATCCAACTCTCTCCAGAATTTCATATGGTCCAACGAACCTTGGACTCAACTTTCCATTCTTACCAAATCTCATCACACTTTTCCACGGAGAAACCTTGAGAAAAACATGATCATCTACCTCGAAAGATAGATCCTTCCTCCAGTTATACGCATAACTCTTCTGCCTGCTCTGAGCTGTTCTCATGTGTTTCTGAATCAGCTAAACTTTTTCTACCATCTCTTCTACCAATTCTAGTCCCATCAACTTCCTTTCACCCACTTCATCCCATAAAGCTGTAGTTCGACACCGCTTCCCATATAATGCCTGAAATGGTGCCATCTGTATACTAGAATGAAAACTGTTATTATATGAAAATTCAACTAAAGAAAGATGTTGGTCCCAACTTACCTGATAATCCATAGAACAAGCTCGTAGTATATCCTCCAATGTCTGAATTGTTCGTTCTGACTGCCCATCTGATTGAGGATGAAAAGCTGTACTAAAATTTAATTCAGTACCCAACGACTTCTGAAGGCCTTTCCAAAAGTTAGAAGTAAACCTGGGATCACGATCTGATACAATGGAGAGAGGAACTCCATGTAACCTGACTATCTCTTTAATATAAAAACGGGAAAGTTGATCTAGGGAAAAAGTATCTCGTATAGCAAGGAAATGAGCAGATTTAGTCAAGCGATCAACAATAACCCAGATTGCATTATTACCTCGAGATGTCTTCGGTAATCCAACAACAAAGTCCATGGATATATTCTCCCATTTCCACTCTAGCACTGGTAAAGGCTGAAGCATCCCATTTGGTAACTACCGCTCTGCTTTAACCTGTTGACATGTCAAACACTTCACAGTAAAATCAGCAATATATCTTTTCATTCCATCCCACCAGAAATACTCCCGCAGATCTCTGTACATCTTAGTACTTCCAGGATGAACTGAAAACGGAGAACTATGAGATTCACATAACAACTCTCTCTTCAACTGTGAATCACAAGGCACACACAATCTCTTCCCAAATCTCAAAACACAATCATTATCAATGTTGAATTCAGGAAACTTACCTTTCTGAACCAGCTCTACCTTTTTCTGCAACTCACTGTCTTGCTTCTGTGCTTGCATGATTCTATCTGATAGAGAAGATCTCACTGATAACTGAAACAAAACAGAAGGACTTCCTGCACCAACAACTTCCATGCCAAAGTTCATCAAATCCTTAACAAAAGGATCACATTCCAAATGAAACATTTTTAATGAAGCATTACTTTTTCGACTCAAAGAATCAGCCACTTTATTTACTTTTCCTGGATGGTAATGAATTGTACAATCATAATCCTTGATTAATTCAATCCATCTCCTATGTCTCATGTTTAACTCTTTCTGAGTGAATATATACTTTAAACTATTGTGATCGGTATATATTTCACACTTTACTCCAAAAAAATGATGCCTCCTAATTTTTAAAATCAAAAACAACAGCAGCTAATTCCAAATCATGTGTAGGGTAATTTACCTCATGAGTTTTCAACTGTCGTGAAGCCTAAGCAATTACCTGATCATTCTGTATTAGGACGCAACCAATTAATTTCAATGAAGAATCACTGTATATAACAAATTCACCATTTCTGGAAGGTATTGCCAAAACTGGAGCATTCACCAATCTTATTTTCAGTTCCTGAAAACAATCATCACATTATTTTTTCCAGATAAACATAACACCCTTCTGAGTTAGCTTAGTCATTGGACTAGATAACCGTGAAAAATTTCTAACAAACCTTCGGTAATAGCCCGCCAAACCAAGGAAGCTACGAATCTCGGTTACATTTTTGGGTCTTCGCCACTCTTCCACAACTTTTGTTTTTGCAGGATCAACAGTTATTCCATCTTTAGAAACAATGTGACCAAGGAAAGAAATTTGTTGCAACCAAAACTCACACTTGCTGAATTTCCCATACAGTTTCTATTCTTTTAAGGTTTTCAAGATAACCCTTAAATGTATTTCATGCTCCTCTTTACTTTTAGAAAACATCAAAATATTATCAATAAAAACAACCACCATACAGTTTCTATTCTTGAGGAGTGTGTGAAATGAGGTAGAGGTGGGGGCATTTTATAAGAGGAGAGGAGGGGCACTTTTGGAAAGTAAAGAAATATTACTTTATTTGAAAATGTGTTTCGGTTTCAAAAGGTCCCACATTGATATAATTCGTGGATAAGGTGATAAGGTTTCGAAATCCACTCATCCAATTTGTTTTGGAAATGTGTAGTTCATATATTTTACATTATCTTTCCATTTTATTTAAATCGTCAAATAATGATGTCATCGCTGCATCATTATTATGTCATAAATAATTTAATTTACTTAATGTCTAAAAAATTATAAAAAAAATACTATGATGTATGAAATATTTTTATCTTTCCAATTACTATTTATAATAAAAAATATGATCTTTATAACCCCATGTAAAAATTGTTTTCGTAAAACATATTATGTTTGTGTCATTTTTACTTTTACATTAAATAAAAAGTTATTTATGTCATTTCCCAACCAAAGTGGATCCATGGGGTCCCCAAGTTTACCCATGTCTTGTCATGGTAGTCAATTACACAACCAATGAGGTTGGGACATGTGTCTAGGTCATTTCATATTATTAAAGCATTATTTATACCTTAAACTACCCTAATTACCACTAATCGCGATTAAGAACTTAATAAATTACTATTCACCAAAAAATTATTATAATCTCATTGAACCACATTTTACTTCTTAATGACAACCATGTTTGTCGGATTTTTTAAATTCAAAACACAATGATGGCAAAATTTCATTTAAACGGAAAATCAGTCTTTATAAGTACCACTTAGTGGTTTCACTATTCATCAAAAATTGATGTTTTTCAGAAAATTACCAAAAATTCACCCTAAGCTATATTTGATATTAAAAATTCAAAAATGAAGTCTATTTTACAAAATTCAAAACATATAAGTCACATTAATTAATTTAATAATTAATTCCCGCTGTCAGAGCAAATAGCGTGTTTTTTTGAAACAATAAGTATCAAAAGATTGACACTAGTTTAAGTCCAATTTCAAAGTGAAATTGATTCCAATGACCACCATTGGATTAAATGGTAAAAATATATTCATATTACACATTAAGGCAAATTCAAAATATAATCTAATCATATAAATAAATTAGATTAAAAAGCAGTTTTGATGTAAAATGCAGTATTTTCACTATTCATTAAAAAATGAACATTGTCAGAAAAATACCAAAAATTCACACAAAGTAAATTTTTATGTCCCATTCAAAAATAATAAGTTTATTTTGACAAACATAGTTTATAAAATTGTCAAAATATAGATTTATAAAGGGTTTTCCATCATAAGGCAGTAAAACAATCTTTTAAGAATATTAGTGTATTCCATGCTTATGATTGCATTTATTTTCATTTTAAGCCTCTAAAACACTATCTTAATCATTCATAGACATAGATAAAAATATCTATTATTCATTACTTACTTGGGATGTTACAGATAGTGTTCAGAGAATGGTCCCATGATTATTAAGTTAATAAGATAAGAATGTAATTTCAATCTGGTAGGTCAAATGACAGGGGATGAAATGGGATAAAACTACCCACATTTTAAAAACATGGGATGAAACCTGATGGGAATTGTATCCAAGGATTAGAGATATTTATTAAGTATAGAATAAAAGGCCACCTATCTCATGAATCTCTAAGGTATTTGAATATGCTAACCAATATAATGGAGTAAAAGAAAGAAGTTTTTGATTCACCACACATAGTCATTTCTACAACTATATGGAGAAAGGGAACTATGAAATCCACTACACCAAACCATATGTCCTTGATACTAATCAATGATAGAATCTACCCATGAAAAAAGGGAATATGAAAACATAATCCATCACTACTGATGAAGTGTAGTATGAAAGTGACTTTTTATAAGGTACACTTCCAATTCAGTAATGAATATAATTTTTTCACGCTTTTAGTTCCATGTAATTATTTATATCCTAAACAAAATTTTGAATATTTGAATCAAAAACATGAAACCATGAAGAAAATATTTATATAAAAACCACTAGTGGTTAAATAATTTTATCCCATGTGTTGGAATATTCCATTGTAAGCATTTGTGGGAAAATTATTCTATAGTATCTAATAATAATTACCTTTGTGGAATTTGATGCTATACTAGGTATGTATTGGATCTCGTTATATTGGGTACTCATTAACTATCAGGAAAATGAAATCTTATTTTATATTCTGAATCATCCAATGCTCCTTTATAAATACAATGAAGGTTATAATTCTCTATTGGAAAACCCCACAGTGGTGTTTTTGATGTTACACTATGAAGAATCCTTACATTACCATGTGGTCTTGTCAAAGGAAGGTATCAAAAAGAACAAAATGGATTTTTTGATGGAATAAATTGATGTATTTGACAAATATTTACAGAGAAATACCCTAAATTATTAGGTATATTTCTCAATGGATATAACTCTTGGAGCCACTCATATCTCAAAATAACCCAAGAGGATGTCCCCAATCGAACTGGCAGAGTTAATGAAGAAGCTGGAAGAGAATTCAGACAAATAGTTTAAACATCATCGTAAACAACCATGGGTTGGAATAAATAATTTATAAAGAAGAAGGATGGAGAAATGTAGTTGTGAATAAATTATCATGAGCTCAATAGGATCACCATAATTAATAGATATCCTCTACAAAGTATTAATGACTTGTTCGATCTACTTTGGGATGACTAGTTTTTATCAAAGGAGGATCTTTGTCTTGGATATCATTATCTGAGGGTGAATATAGAAAATATTTATGTAAAATACTTCCTTGGAAGTAATGAACACTGTATTTTAACATTTATTCCTTTTATAAAAATAAATTACCATCCAATATTTATGTATTTTTTGAGTATGATATATATATACTACATTGAAATTTTTTTGTAGAGATTAATGATGAAATTTTAACTTACTCTAACTATATGAAAAAATATGTTGATTATCTAAGGATTATCATGGTGAAATTATAAAAGGAGAGAATATACACTAATTTGAACATGTTTTATTTTTTTATGTGTCAAGTAAATCTCTTGGTAATTTTTATTACAAGTGACAGAATTTCTATAGGACCTTAAAAATCAAATACAATGAGGAATGGCACAAACCCACTAGTGTCAAATATATCCCTAGTTTTCTTAGATTTTCTATGTATGATTGTGGTTTTGTGAGTAATTTCTCTTGGTTATTCATCACCCTAAATGAGTTAACATGGGAATTGGTATTATATGTCTTAATAAAAGAATGTGGAGAATGATTTATGGATATCATGAAGTGGCTATATGATACACCAATACTCACACTACCAAAAAGTGTATAAGGTTTTGTGATACAAATTATTTCATAGATGAATGTATTTGGTTGTGTAATCATGCATAATGATAATTTTATATCCCATGCATCATGAAAGTTAAGGATATATTAGAAAAAACTACATGATTCTTGGTCTATAATTAGCAGATATGATCATTACTCTAAATATTTTTCGGCACTACCTTTATGGTGAAATGTGTGATATATATACCAATAATAATATCCTAAATTATATATTCACATTTAAGGAGCTAAAAATGTGTTAAAGAATATTTTTAGGGATTATTAGGGAATATGAAAGCACTATTCACTACCATCTAGGAATGTTGGAAAGGTAGATGTTACTCTTAGCAAAAAGGAAACTTCTAGTTTATCAATGATGCATGTTGAGATAGACCCTATCATCATGAATATGTAAAATATTGATAAAAAATCATAATTGTAATGAATAAATCCTACCTCAGTCAATTGTTTCCCCATTCATCTATCCATGAGAAGATAAAGGAGGAAAAAACTGATTACTTGGAGCTATAAAAGAGCGTGAAAGTTATAATGATTGTAATATACAATATATTATCATCAATAATGATTGTATGATTTGTGATGGAATGATACTTTATGTTTTTTAATCACTAGAGATAATGAATGAGTTATAGGATATTTTACATAGCTCACATTTCTCTATCCATCTTGGAAGTTCCACGATGTACCATTATTTTCTAGATCACTTTTGGTGTGAAAACAAGAATAATGAGATTGTGAAGTATATCTCATGGTGTCTAGTATGTTAGCATGTAAATATAGGGAGACTGAAATCCAAAGTGGTGAGGCAACCATTATTTATACCAACATGGAAATGGAAGAATTTCGCTATAGACTTTGTCTCTAGTCTTGCAATGACATCCAATAAAAAAATGCTATGTGGGTTTTAGAGTATTTACTCCCCAGGACATCCCACTTCATCAATATTCAGGAATATTTCTCATGTAAAAAAATCCATGATATATGTGAAAGATGTGGTGAGGAGACATGGGGTTTGTAATAACCAAAACATTTATAATAAAATTCCCCTTGTATTTTCATTTAATGTGTTATTATATGTTATCGATATAGAAAACACATGGAATTATCTAGTTTTATTTTATTCAATAGGATTTAAAAAACTGTCAAGAATATTTACAATTGGTAAAAATCATTTAAACAATGGTAAAATCATTAGTAAAAATATAGTGTTTTAACATATCCAATTGATATAGAATAAAAAAATGATGAACACGAAAATTTGGAGAAGACCATATGAATCCAATTTATTTGGGATTCTGAGGGAGATAACATCAATGGGATTTTCCCTTTACCAAACCCCAGGTGAGATCCAATAAAAAAAATAATATTTGAAACTAATAATGGGATAATTTCACAATAATCAAGATCACGACCCAAACCTTGTACGACGAACCACCCCATGAAAGCCTCACTATCATTCTCCATACCCTTAGGGAATTTAAAAATGTATTAATAATATGTATATCAAGAACCAATAAATATGAGTTTTTATATCATTTATTTTATAATACTTAATATATTTTTATCCCATTATTTGTACTTTGAAAATTACTTTTATTATTAAATAATAATTCCCAAACGACATTGTTTGGTAATATTCAAATCCATTAAAGGAATTTATTTTCATGTATTTATGGGTTTTTGAGATAAGTTTTTTAATAAATATATATTATTAAATTATTTTTATTAAATTTTACTGATTATATAATTTTTATGGATTTAATTTTAATTTTCATCAGTGTTTGATATCTTTTATTGTACAAAAACACAGTATTTCCAAAAGAATGTCGATTAATATTTTACTTGTAAAAATAGACCTATTTATAAAATTATTTTAACAAATTGATTACCATTTTTTGAATAAAAAGTGAATAATTATTCAGTGGTGGATTTCTCATAATTTTTGGAGAGATTGAGATTTTTGAATCAAAAATTATATATATCATGAAAACATAGTGTTTGTATTATGAAATCATAAATATAGAAAAATTAATTTAATAAATACTATAATTTTTATCCACCACAAAATCTTGGTTTTCCATTTAAAATAATTATATTTTATGTTTATTTCATTATATTTACAAATCCCTTTTGAATCCTCTAAAACAGTAATATATTTTTTGATTTAAAATTCATGTCTTTAATAATATGACCCATTTACACATAAAAAGAGTGTTATTTTATTAGGTTCTTCCATTTACCTTATAAAATAACTACATCCACTCCTATATGAGAGAAACCATGGAAAAAACCATGGGGTTGTTTTTGGTTTGGGTTATTTTATTATATATAGTAAAACCCATTTATTTGGGAAATATAAAAGAACTCTCCAAACATTTCCTATATAAACGTACCCAAGAACCCATTTATCATAACTAATAATCCTTGTAGCATATCCTTACTCTTCCATATCATCTCTAGAGTCCACCCAAAATTCCCCAAATTTCTCAAGAAGCTTCTCCAAAGCATTTGGAGTGGCATAGTCATGTTCAGGATAATGACATTATTTTCATTATTTATGTCCACATATTATATTATGCCTTCTATTTAAAATTAATAACGTTGGTATATGTATTTACATGTCCCTTTTACACCCCATTTGATATCAAAATGAGTAGAGACCACTTCAAATATTGTCAAACCGTTTTCTGAATTTTTAAATGACAATGTTATGATTTTGAATTTTCACCATGTGTTTTCAGGACAAAACAAATATGTATTGAATACCATATATATTTCCAATCAAGGATGTTCATAGTTATACACTTATACCTATTTTACTTAGTAGTTACATTTATTCACTCCACTCTATTTTATTATGTAATAAAATTTGATTATGATTGAATTCGTGTATTTTGATTTATGTGTCACAATCAAGAATCAGAATGAAATAAAGGTGAAGGGTGAACCCATGATTATATATTTTTCCAATGAATTGGGTAATATTTAGTCTTGGGATGCAATATTTTGAAGTTGGGAGTGAACCTGATTACATTATGGGAAATTTTCTATCTTCATGTCTTAGAAGATAGCATTGACCTATTTTAATGATGTAGTGTCTTATGTTTTTACAGCATTTCCCATGTTGCATGCATTATTAACATTCTACATCATATATAATTGTTCAAGTGTAGAATTTTTAATCCATTTCCCCTTTGATATTCTTATTGTCTAACAGGTGTTATTGTCTACATGTTATTCCATGCTAATCTCTTTTGAGGATTTATAGCTCATCCCATTCTTATTTATGTTTCTAGGTTATCCCATGATTTTTTAGATTTTATCGAAAATTATGATCATATTATGTATTTTTTTAATAATTATCACGTATTCCCCATTTTATATATTTATGATTTATATCTAGTTTTCAAAGACACTATACATCTTAATCTTCCTGGATGAATAATGTAAAATCTTATGTAATAAATCATATATTAATGTGAAATAAAGATAAGGGTTATTATATATGGTATAGAAGGAAAATATTAGTAATTTTATGATGTATGATTAGAAGAATTTAGAGGAAGATTTAGGGATAATAATACATATAATAAAATATCCCCAAACATTGGTAAATATATAGTATGTCGATTATCAATAAAATAAATCACTATATAGATATAATAATTGGATGTGGATCCATAACATATCTATATTGGGGTAAAACCTAAAGACACCACGTTGAGCTAGACTCAGCTAGGAACTGCTGCCTAAAAATAATCCCTCTTTCACACCTGGTTTAACAATCCTCAAGCATATAATTTTCAAAATTCAAAATATCATTACAGACTATTATTATGGGAACATGAAATTCCCAGAAAAAATATATGTTAGGAAATAGATCATGGGTAACAAATATTGAAACCTAGATATTCATATGTTAGGGAAGTACATGTAATTTTTATGTCATAAATTTAATGTCATTGGATTAACGTTAATATTTTTAATTTTTTATAAATACTCATCCCTAATTTCCCATTTATTCTTTAAAATGGATGAAAATATGATGAATCGGTTAAGCAACCAATGCGATGGGTAATGTGATGGGTACCCCAAAGAGATTCCTATCCAGATGTGAGTGGGAATATAGGACTTTGTAATGATACTCTCTTAGCTTTCTTAGGTACTGAATAAAAATTGGGATTAGGGGTATTCACCAAATCCCCCTAAGAATGAACAATATATAATTGAGAGAATCATGCATCAATGGTATCTAACATTCAATGGACCATCTTATCCCATTATTAATAAAAAATAGATCAAATCCATTCAACATATATTCTCCATCCTTCAATGTTCTTATCAAGATATAGTTCAAATGGCTATTGATCATATGGATGGTTAGGCTGAATAGTGGTGGGTATTAATCAAGAATATGAAGCTTGAGTAAGAGATTAAAGGGATGGGGTTGAAGGAATTTCGAAAAATGTTTTTCAAAATATATTTTCCTATCACTCTATGACATAAAATGGAGTGGAATTGCCTGGACCTCAACAAATGGATCTGAATATATTAGGATTTAGAAGGAAAACATTAAATGTCTGTCATGATACATATCTGGCTTTGTCTTCACCCCTTAATGCATGGTTGATCATTTTTATAGAACCTAGTATAGGACAATCCCTTGTAATCCATGACCCTGACTTCTATAATGAAATTTTCTTATGTGTCCCCAAAGTAAAAATGAATATTATATAATCTCAAGGGTATCATGAGGATAAGAAATAGAAATTTGAGTTTAATTCTAGTGGTCTGATGGATAAATTTAATGGTGCAATGAAATTTTAGCATCCTACATGTTAATGGTTTAAGAAGAAGATCCTATAAATTTATTAAGGTATACGAGGTGATGAATTTTTTATGGGAAGGAAGAACACTTATCTATCTATTTACAATAGGACAAATAAACTAATTCTTCGGAATATAGGAATGTTCTAGTTAACCCTTATCTCATTTTTCATTGCTACAACTGTAAGGATTGATTTATCTTTACAAACCAGTGCACTAAAGTTAATGCTTTTAGATACAACCAATAACCTCCAAGGTAGAAAGAGAGTGATTTATCATCACAACCATTGAGGTGGATCTCAAAAATGAAGTGGTGATAGGAATTCTAGCTATTAATTTATGTATATTGAAATAAATTTTTGATTTTCTTTCTACACATTCCTTCATATAAACATTTTTACTATAAGTTTCAAAACACATCTAAAAATAATAGAATTAGAGCTTAGGTGAAAGAAACCAATGGGGAAATTATATCATCCCATGAATATTAATCCTCCCATATCATAATTTATTGGTTGAAAATACATGAGAACAATGTCATACTCCCATTGCTGGAATTAGTTCTAATTTTGATTATGGATAGGGTTTCAATATATATAGCCAATATTAATTTACACAGGAAGGAAGTCATTCTCCATATCTTGAATCATCCCCTGATTTTGTATATTTGAAAGAAGGTGGATGAATTTTTTTTGAAACATCTCAAGAAATACTATTTTTTCACTATAGAAAAGAATATATAGATTAAATGATTAAGAATTAGGAAAGAATCATCCTTGATGAAATTCTCTTTATGAGAGAATATGCTAATGTGTTTCCCATGAAAATTCAGGGTCTTCATCTTATCAAAGAGGTTGAATTTTTAATTGATATTATTCATGGATAGTTACCATTATCCAATAATCTATATAGAATAAATATTTTGGATCATGATGAGCCTAAGAAACAACTAATAGAGAATCTATATAATGTAGTTAAATTCCAAAGTTCTTTACCATGGGGTGATATAGTCATCTTTGTCATGAATATTGAGGGGTCAATGTGTCTCTACATTGATTATCATGAGCTCAACAATATCCTGATAAAGAAAAAAATTTACAATGTCACCGATTGATGACCTATTCAATCAGATACGTGGAACAAAATACTTCTTGGAGGTGGATCTACGATTGTGATATTACCAAGCTGTGGTGAAGAAGGAGGATATCCCAATGATTATTTTTGTACAAGGTACATGCAATATGATTTAATTTTAATTACATTTGGACTCACTAAATATCAAGCTGTCTACATGGAATTGATGAATTCTGACTATAGAGATAACAGAAACAAATTTTTAGTGTCCTTTATAGAATATATTCTCATATTATCCAAAATCAAGTAGGAGTATGAGGAGTATCTAAGAATTGTGATAAATATAGTAGATAAAATATTAATCATTATTTCATGTATGAAAAATGAATGTTTTGGTTGAATTAAGTTTCATTATTTGGGCATAATATCTCTATTAATGAGACATCTATAGACCCTTAAAATATAGATTCATTTTAAGGACGTTAAAGGATAAAATTTGTAATAGATATTGGTAGTTTCCTTAGATTACCTAGGTATTATGATCAATTTTTTAAATATTTCATGCAATTTTTAATCCTAATAAAAAATATAACTTGAAAGGGTGTGATGTTTGATAAGAATGATGAATGTTAATAAATATTCAATGAGTTATAAAAGAGTAATTTCAATGCACAAGAGATAAAATTACCTAGAGATGGGGATCATTGTATGGTATTCATCAATGCTTAAGAGAATGGATTGGGTTGTGTGTTGATGAAGAATGAAAATTTCATAACCTATTCCAAATTTAGTTAATGGTTTATGAATACAACCACCCAACACATGATCTGGAGTTGGATGCAGTGACCTTCGCTTTGAAAATATGTTGGAATTAACTCATTAGGGATAATTGTGAAATAAATATGGGTTATAAAATCCCCAATTATATATTCACATGGAAATAAATAAATATGATCCAACAAATATATTTATAGAAAATCATGGATTGTGACCAATCAGTTCACTACCATCTAGAGAAATTGGAAAACGTGAAATACACTCTAAATAGATGGGACCCACCGATTATATCTTTGAAGATAATTTATAGGGATATGATATTATTGTAATTGAAAAGGATAATCATGGGAATCATAAAGGAAGGAAAATCATCAATTCTTTCACAAATGATTACTGTACCATCCCTTCTGGATAGGTTAAATGATTCTAAAAAAGATGATGTGGGTGTTCATAAAAATTTAGATGCAATAAGAAGAGGCAAATTCTTAGAGTTCAATGTTAATTAAAAAATAGTTGTAATATTTGGTTCACATCATTGTGTACCATAAAATCCTATGCAAAATAAAGAGCTATTAGATAATGCACGTAGTATGAATATCAATATCCACAAAGGAAGAAAATATTTGTATCGGGATATCATAGAGAAATATAGGATGGATAATATGAATAAGAAGATCCCAGAATATATATAAATATGTATTCTCTATTAACAGGTTAATGTGAAAAGGAATTATCAAATGGGATGAAGCAACCCTTACCCATACCCATAGGGAAATTGGAAAACCTGACCATTGAATTTTTCACTAGTATTATAAAGTAAAAAAGGGGAAATAATTATCTTTTGGCTGGGGTAGATCATATTATAAATGTTTCACACTTAATTTGGACTCAGTTGGACATCTCAAAAGACTAACTAGAAACGATATTCACTTGAGAAGTGTTAAGGATTCATGGAGCACTCCAATCCATCATGTCCGATCAATATAAGAGATTACACATCATGTTCTGGATGAGTACTTAATATAATCTAAATATATAGTTGATATTCAGCACCTCTTATCACCGTCAAACTGATGTCCAATCTGAGATGACTATCTAGATACATGTGGAAATTTAGATAGCTATCTCAATTAACTCTAAAGGATGATGGGATCAAGATATTCCTATGGTTGAGTTATTAGACAATAAAAATTTCTTATCCAGCATCCAAATGGATCCCTGTGAAGCCCATTATAGTATGCGGTCTATAATATCTGCATGTTGTGATTAAGATGTGGAACATAAACTATTAGCTCCTGAAATGGTAAAGGTAATGGTGGAAAAGGCTATGAAAATTCAGCCCCCATCAAGGATATTAAGAGTAAAAAAAATTCTATTTTGAAAATCATCAAAGGGACATAGAGTTTGATGATGGAGACATTTATTCTTCTAGACATATATAATGAATAATTTGATGAGGTTTGGGAATACGAGAATGCTTAGTCCCAGAATCACAGCTCCCGTTGAGTTCTCATATTTCCCTTGAATGGTGGAATATTGACAACCACTCCCACCTAACCTATCTCATGTACATGATTTATTCCATGTATACCTATGGGGGAAGTACATGATAGATCCCTCACATGCACTCAAACAAGAGGTGGTATTGTGGGATAATGATCATTCATATATATGCTAGTCGATGAAAATCATAGATTGTAGAGAAAAGTTCTACAAAATAATATAATTTATATTGTCAAAATGTTGTGGAGAAACCAAAAGTTTTAAGAAGAGACATGGGAACTAGAGGAATTGATTAAAAAATCCACTTTTCTATTTTGGTATGGGAAATGCGAATTTTGAGGGACAAATTTATGATATACAGATTATTGAAAGACCTGAAATTTTATAAATAAAATTCCCCTTTCAATTTAGAAAATTGTCATTTTATTTTTTATGGAGATAGAAAAAACATGCACATATTTGGTTTTATTATATCCTATAATATTAAATAGACCATAAATCATTATTAACATTTGTAATATAGATTTTGAACAGTGATCATATGACTATTATAATTATAGGGCTTTGATAAATCCAATTGACATAGACAGAGGACGTGATGGAATAAACTACAAGGATCATTCCCTATGAAGCCCATTAATTGGAGCATATAATGGATATTGAGCCACTGGGATCTTCCCTGGACTAGTACAAATTTGAGATCCAACAACATAATAAGGAGAAAACCCATTTCTAGTAGATGTTCAAGCTCATCGAGATTTCAACCGAAACCTTGTTCATCAAACCACCGCATGAAATCCTTTTAGTCGTGCACCTTACCCTTAAAGATTATTCCATTTTATTAAATTAATATGTATCAAGACCCTAGAAATATCGGTATGTAAATTATTTTTTATAGAATACTTGATATATTTTCATCATATTATTATTACATTAGAAATGATTTTTATTTTGAAACAATAAGACACAAATAATATTTATGGGTAATATTAAAATTAAATTAAGGATTTTTTTGATTAACTAATAGATATTTGAAATAAATTTTTTTATATAGAGTATTATTATTAAAAATTTATTAAATATAAATGATTATATATATTTTTTTAAATTCAAATGTAATTTTACATGGGTTTGAAAATTGTCATATTTCAAAAAACCGTGCCATTTTCCATAAATAATATTTATTATTTTAATAGATAGAATACACATATTTAAAAAATTATTTTCATAAAATGAAAATATTTTTTTAAATCATAATTTAAAAAGTATCCAATGGTAAATTTTTTATATTTTTCTAAGGCTATTGAATTTTTGGTAAAACAATAAATACTGTATAAATATACAGTGTGTATTATGACATCATAATTACCCAAAAATGAACTATTAAATACTATATAGTGTATCTACTACCAAATACATGATAAAATTTAAAAATAAATTCATTTGATATTTATTTTATTTATTTTATAAATCCATTTTGAATCCTACAAAACAATTGATATAATTTATGTTATAAAAATAATTACTTTTACAATATGACTCACTTCTACATCAGAAAGGGTATTATTTTATTGATTTCAGATGATTAAATTATAAAATAATTAAAATCACACTCATATGCAAGAAAAAAATGATAAATCCCATTGGGTGTTTTGTGCTTAGGATATTTCATTATATAGAGTCCAAATACATTGTTTGAGAAATGTTCAAAATAAGGCCTCACTATTTTCCTATATAATCCAACCCAAGATCCAACTTATCTTCACTACAAATCATTTGAGAACTTAATTTATCCGAATTCACCTATATATATGAATCATATGGTTCCACATAATCCTAAGAAACTCCTCCCAAGCATTTGGATTCTCACACTCAAGTATGGTATCCTCACATTCTCTTCATTATTTATGTTTCTTTATTATTTGATGCCTTATATTTATAATTCATATTGTTGGGATGTATTGCTACATGTCCCTTTTAATCCTAATTTTATGTCCAAATTATTATATACCCCTTTTCTCCCATATCAACCAATTTTATTAATTTTTATGTGCCTTTTTCATGTTGTCGAAATTTCCGAATGATTTTATGTGCCAAAAAAATTGTGTTGTGAATACCATACCCATTTATTATCAAGTGTGTTCTCTTTTATAATATTATAATTCCTTGAATTGAGACATAAATTTATTTATTAATTAATCCTTATATTGAAAAAAACTATTTTGATGAATGAATCCATGGGGTATGATCTATGTGGAACAAATAACATGACAAATAAATGAATGTGTTATGTCTGAAAAGAATTATAGAGCCCTCCAATGAATTAGATAACTTTTTGCCTCATGATATTTCATATTAGAATATGTAGTCAACTATATTCTTTTATAGTACATTTTCCATCAAGATATCATGGTATTTAGCCTTGAACTATGTTTAGGATGAAGGATTTTATGTTGTTTCCACATTTTTTGTGATTATTTTATGAATATTAAGTTATATCATGTCTCATTGTTCATGTTTATGATTACTACTCCGTTTCTCTCCCATTGATATGCCTAAAATGTATTGTTTTATTCATGTTATAAAATTTAAATTCCATGCTAGTCTTTATACATGACCCCATTCTAATGTATGTCCCGAGTTTATCCCAGGTATTTTAATGTTCGATGGAATATTATGATCATGTTATGAATGTTTTTGATAAAGATGATGCAATGCTTAATTGTAATTGATTTTTAATATACATAGTTCCTAAGGAAAATATAATTCACTTTCTTATTGGTTTTATTTTTTGTATTATTATCCACTAAATCATGTATTAATGTGATATTAAGAGTAGGGTTATTATAGGGTACCATTTTCGACCGTCTATGATTGTGACCATATGTTTACATCTAAATTCAGTGGATGTATTCAACTATTATTTAGTATTAGATTTAATTCCAGTATGCCTATCACCCACAGACTGATTTCCAATCTAAGAGGACTATTTAGAAACCATAAGACTTGCTAAGATACTTTTCAATGAAATGAAAAAGGATGATGAGAAAAACATCTTCAATTAGTTGAGTTCTCAGACAACAACCACTTCTACTCAAGTATTCAATTGGATCCATATAAAGATATATATGGTAATAGATGTAGAACAAAAAAGATTTGAGGAGAAGTTTTCAAATGCAATCTACATGGAACTAATATTCTACCAAATATGATATATAAGGTTCTATCCATCCAACAACATTTGATAGCTTCTTAGATCCAGAAAAGTTGATAAGATGACAACCATTAAAAAGACATGGAGTTTGAGATTAAATATAAAATTTTCCTTTAAATAAAACCCTGGAAGGGAGTCATGCTATTTTTAATGAATGGTATGCTTAGCCCTAGGCACATTATACCCTTTTAGATCCTTGATCACATATTAGTAGTGGCTTATTGGAATGAACTTCTTGAAAATATGGCTGAAGTTCATGGAGTGATCCATGCATCTATCCCAAGGATATATATAGTAGACCCATCAAGGGATGAAAATTGGTTGCAAAATCATTTCTGAATTCATGATTTCTCATTGTTTATGGAAATGAGGTAGTGATTTGTGGAGCTGTGAAGGAAGATATGTATTACACATTACATAGAGATAAAAAATCTTCATGAGAGAATTAGACCATAGTAAAGCAGGAACCTCATCAATGATTTGTGGAAATAACGATAGTGAGAATAACATGTCTATATTATTATACAAATATCACTAATCCCCTTATTGTAATGATAAACATAGATTATAAATCTATGAGAAATAATGTGAAGTCTAAAGTGGTTAATTGGAAGACAATGTTACGAAGGAGAAGTGGTTCATGAGGTGTAATACAGAAACGAATATTTGGTCCACAAAGATAGTTTATTGAAGGGTATTTTTGTGGAAATATATCTCGCAAAAAAATGGTTCTAGAAGAAAAATATATATGTGGATGTGGTACACAGATGTTGTACGCGGATGCAGTGAAAAAAATTAGGGTGTTGAGTTGGTTTATGAATGAAAAAATAAATCATTAAAAATTAGGGAAGGTTCATGATAGAGATATGATGTATAGAAGAAAAGTTAGTTCACATAGAATAAGTAGTCCAAGAAGACCCCACACTACATTGTTCATCGCAGTTTGCCGAGGAATCAGGGTATGTCTTGAAGGAAATTTTCGCAAACAATCAGTGCATAGAAAAGTGGATTACATCTTCGAGTATAAGAAGTACATCAACAAATAATATTTCTAAATTTTAGGATATAATATTTAATGATATTTATGGGACCTATATGTCCATAAATTGTGTTTGTATTCCTCTCAAGGTAGTGAGCTATGGGAGTTGATGGAAGTGTTATGAGGGATATTGTAAGTTGTACCAAAAATATTGTTAAGTTAGTGTTCCTGGAACAATTTTATTGTGTGAAAACTCTTGTACTCAACAACTAGTGGATATTAGTGGATTTATGAATATATGACACACTATTAGATTATGTTGAATGGAATATCCCTTAATGTATAATAATGTAAATTGTTGTGTTGACTCATTCATGTGATTTTTTACTATTGTTTCTCATCAAATAGGTTTAACATGTTACTACCAACATGGGAACAAGAATTGTCACTTTTGAAGAAAATATTGATGCCTTGATTCCCCCCTCCCCTCTCAGGGTGTTTTAGGGTCATTCATGTGGTATAATAGGGTAAATATTTATGGAATTAAATATTTCATTCTTTTATGTCCTTATGAATTCAGTTAATGTTTCAGGATTACCCCAATTTGATGTAAGTAACTTTTAGATATCAATGAACCTGATGAGATATCATCTAAGATCGATTAAAATGGAAGTAATATATTCTACTATATAAGGATTACTTGTCACTAATCCAACAGGGATATCATTGACTGATATCGATAAGAAAATGCATGAAGTAGATGCTAAAGCATATAATTCCCTCACTACAGCTCTTTCTGATCAAATATACCTAAAGGTGATTAGTTTTACTTTATAAATGTCTATATGAAAAAAATGGAGAATATATATGTAGAGGAACAAACCTTGACGTACATGGACATTACATTACTTTTTCGGAATACTTAATACATAACAAAAACAGACACACAAGGACCGTAATAGTTTAGTGTCTTTGGAAACTCGGAATATAATCTTCTAATCGTGGAGAAAGATCTTCAACATCTCCCATAAGATCATCCCATTCTTTTTTTCTTACCTAAAAACTTTATTTAAATCTTGGGGAAAAGAAAACATATAAATGGTGATCTCAAATGCTCTATAAGGGCAAACATAGTAAACATAAAACAATCCATAAACATTTGAATGCAAAAACATGAACATGAAAATTAAACATCAAAATCATGAGAAAAGACATAAATAATGGAAGTACGTAAGGCATATATCATAATGGAACATCAATCATAATAAAATTTAATGGGAATAAAACATGTAATTGTGGAAATAATTCAGCACATGTCATGATTTCCATAGTATCCAAGGCATTGCTTCCAAGACCATCTTAGTGGATAAATTCCCTTTCTGAATCGAGTTCACTCCTCGTTTCAGTTCTGTAACACTGAACCGGATTAACTTACCATTCCAGCCATGTCTATCTCATGAGATATAAATCTTTACCCAATTCATTGGAGGGATATATAGGTCCCACCAATCTCATAATGATAACATTCTTACTTGTTCCACAAAATAAACACAAAAGATTCATCATAAACCAATGAATAAAATGGGTTTTATAAACATAATCCCATCATCTCAATATACATATAAAAAAATGGATATTTCATCATAAGGAAAGTGAAACCATGTAAATCATAGAGACATAAAACTTGAAACATCCACATATGAAATAATGTCATCTTAGATTGAAAATGGTTTTGATAAAAAATTTGAAATGAAATCATGACGAAAATATACTTTCTTTTTGAAAATCCTTTTCTTTTCACAAAATTCCATGAACATTAAAAAAAGTATTTTTTTGAAAATATTCATAAAATCTTGAAGAGTAAGCTTCCTGAAAATGAGGCGTTATGAAACTGTAAAATTCCGTTCACCCCTTATAAGTTAAAAAAAATTCTTCTCGTACTTTTGTCGGATAAGTCAAAAAGTACATCGGTGGTAAACAAAAAAAGATTCCTTACATATCATGTAGTAAAAGTAAAAATGGGTAAGAAGGACTTTAAACATACATGAAATCATTTTTATAAAACTTGGACATGGATGATAAATATAGCCCCAGTAAATACTTACGAATAAGCTATCTCAGATAGAAAACAATTGAGATTGAAACATTATCCCTTACCTTAGGTCCGATATGATTCCTACGTATCCAAAACACCTGTATAATTATTTAAATAATGTCATTGAAATATTACAGAATCATATTCATTGTTATGATATCATATATGGTTCACTTATTACTTTATATTAGCCGTTCTTTTGTAAATTCAATGTTAAAGAGCATTTTGGGTAAAATCATTTCATTTGTCGTCTGTGTTTTGACTTGTAATTATTCATATGATTACTTAGATCATGATTACTTAATTACAGAATATAAAACATGGTTTATATATAATATATATTCAGAATATACATATATATAATAGATCAACAAATGTAAAGAAATACACCGTTCAGGGAGACGGTAGGCCGTACGTACGCATGAACGTTGTTTTCGTATCCTCATTTAATTGAATGGAATTGATTGGATGATATACATAAATATATATACCTAAATAAAGTATCTTTATTATGTCATATATTTTATGATTAATTAATATATATACTTAATAATCATTCATGAATGGTTAATCATTGAGAATAAATCTCATCGCGTCGTGGAGACTATAGTCTGTACATACGCACGAGCGATGATATCGTTCCCATAATTATTGAATTGAATTAGAGTGGATGATTCAATATATTAGAATTAGTATGATGTTATAATAAATGTGTATAGTTATACTTTACACCATTATACCCATACTAGCAAGGTGGTGTTGGAAAAACAGATTACACCATGCCGTGTAGAGGGTATTTCGTACGTACGCACGCACAGTGATTTCGTTTTCCTTAGGATGGATAGATGGTGAAATAGGGTTGTTTCATACATATAATAACATATTAATATATGATTTATACTGATGTTATTACTTCATAATGATACAACTAAAGAATAAGATGTGGAAGAAGAAATAAAGTGGAATGAATCGGTAACAGACATTACCTCTTCTTTGAAGCGCCTCTTTGAGACCTCCTTTTAGGGCACTAAAATTGGTCGTTAAATAAGATGAGGACCTCTAAGATGTTTCTAGGTAAGTGGGGAATAGAATTTGACAGGGTTTGGCCGAGCATGAATGCTCAACGTGGTGTGAGGAAGAGAGGGAGGAGGTGCCCTTTTCTAAGGGAGGAGAGGGGCACCTTAGAAAAAACTAAAAATATTATTTTATTATAAATTCATATTCGGATTTTAATAGCTCCAAATTTATATATTTTGAAAATAAGGTGGGGAGGGGTCGAAATAATCTCATATAATAGAATTTATCAATGTTTAGGTTTCTGTTATAACCTTATCATTTAGATTTAACTTTACGTTAGATAATTTAACTTTTGCGGTTTCTTCTTGTTTTCTTACACTATATGGTTAATAATATTACTATAACAAACCAAAAAAATCCCCAGTTGTTTATTAATTATATATATAACCTTATCTAAGTAATTATTCCAGACATATGATTTTTAAGAATAATATAACAATTAATTATATAATATTTGTATTTAAAACTATTTTTTGTCAATTTTGACACTCTTTGGTAATTGATTTTTCTGAAAATCATAACAGAAATATTATTTCGAAAAATTTAATAAAATCAGTACTAATATGTAATAATAAATTATAAAATTATTATAATTTATAAAAAGTCTCAAATTACATTTATTTGGGTATTTATAACACCAATTATGTCAATATTTCATTAATAAGATAATTACTGCATCATCATTTTGTCATACATAAATTAAATTATGTAATGTCTAAAAATTACAAATAAAATACCATTATGTAGGAAATATTTCTATATTTGTAATGAATATTTATAGTCGAATTTATCTTCTGTATAATCCTATATTAAAAATAATTTAGTTATTAATCTTTGATTTCATCAATTTTAACCCTTCTTTAAATAAATTAATAATAAATGTCCTAATCTAATCCAAGTGGGCCTAAATGGTCATATTTTATTCCAAAGGTTAATTTTGGTCGAATTAAACTTATACAATATAATTAGGACATGTGTTAGGGTAATAATAATATCATTTTACCCTTAATTACCCTATTTACTTTCAATTGTGGTAAAAAAAAGTAAAAAGTTACTATTCACCAAAAATTATTTTCATCTCATTGAACCACATTTTAGTCCTTTATATTAACCGTGTCTCTCGGATTTTTGAAATTCAATTAACAGAAGTGGTAAAATTTCATTTAAATGAAAAAGTCAGTTTTTTAACTACAGCTAAGTGGTTTCACTATTCATTAAAAATTGGTGTTTTTCAGAAAAATACCAAAAATTCAGCCGAAGCATTATTTGATATTTCGAAATCAAAATTGATGTCTATTTTTCCAAATTAAATACATAGAAGTGGAATTATTTAATTCTAAAATTAATTCTTGTTATCAAAACAAATAGTGTGTTTTTAAGAAACAATAACTATCAAAAGATTGATACTTATGTATATCCAATTTCAAAGTGAAATTAATTACAATAACCTACATTGGATTAAATGGTTAAAATATATTCTAATTACACTTTATAACCAATTAAAAATATAACCTATCCATATAAATTATTGCGATGAAAAAAGTTGTTTTTAATTAAAATATTGTGTGTTTTACTATTCATTAAAATATGAAAACTATCAGAAAAATATCAAATATTTATCCAAATTAAATTTTAATATCTTGAATCCCGGGAAGAATTTTATTTTGTCAAATTTAACTTATAAACATTTCAACAACTAGATTTAATGTGGGTGCACCATCAAAAGGTGGTAAAACTGCATTTTTTGAAAAATAATTATTTTACCCTAAAAATTTATTTTGTTCTCAAACCATGTTCTAGAAAATATGTATGATGAATAATAATGTTATTAAATTCAAAACATATTTATTACTATTCATAACGGCTAGTCCATAATAATATTATAACAATATATCATTGTTTTGTGAAACTCGGTATTGCGTACTACACACGCTATCGAGGAAGGTCGCGAATGCGTGTAATGAAATCCAAGTCAGGGTTGTATATACTGAAAGCTAATACGGTGTTGCGTATAGTGCAAGATAATCTTGGTGTATAATACAACAAAATAAATCAATGAAATTAAAATGAATATTTTTCTTAAAATCTCGAGGTGTTACAATATAAGAGTACTGCAATGTGAAGGAGAAAAATCTTCCAGTCCTGTAAAAAAGGTTTATGACCAAAACATGCATCCTGAGAATAATTAAAATAACTTTTTTTCAAGGATTCCACATCTATTGTATTGTTGATGAAATTAAGACCATTTACATTATGAAGAAAATATTTATAAGGATTCCACATCTATACAATACAATTATGTCAACCCTTGTGGAAAGGGTTCATTTTATACATTATTTGGATGAACTATTGGGATGTCTGATAGAATATGAAAGAAGAGATCAACCTATAGATGCAATGTATTGATTAAAAAAGGAAATGGAATTCGAAGTCACGAATAAATGGATGTTTCTATAGATAGATATTATAAAAATAATGAGAAATATTAAATTATTTCTCATATTATAGGGAAATTCAAGAGACGAAAAGAGAGAATGGATGGAATTCTTCCCTTGGACACTTTCTGGTTTGGTAGAGTTTGGAAAATTTCCTCTTGGTGGTCATGGAAGATTTATTATGAATATTGTAAAACATGAAATTCCTTGAATCCTAAAAAAATCTTTTGTCAAATGGGAGAAATAAATTTGCAACGAAAGTACATAAAATGAGTTTTCTCTATAAAGAAAAAGATGATGAAAATGAATTATTTGAGGAAGAAGAACAAGATTTTAAAACTGGAACCCAAATTTCTATGATGGATATAGTTGAAAATATAGAATCAACAAAAGAAAAATCTTGAGATAATAAGTTTATTGTTGATAATTATATCATGTTGCATCCTATCAATGCTCATTGAAGTCATGAGAATAAAAATAACAAATTTAAGAAGTGGAGGGAAGTTGTGGATGAATAATTAGAATTTTTCGACCATATTAATGTTAAAATTAAACAACTAGAATATATAGTGAAAGGAAAGTCAACAACCATTGAATGAAAAGAATATGTAGTAGAATAGAAGCTCGGAATTGAAGAATAAGAAAAGGTAACAAATGACTATAAATCCAAGAATAAGGGAAGTCAATGACTATTGAGGGTATTTAAGAACAATATTTTACTCTTATGTGTAAATTTGAATGTTAATCAAAATCAAAAGAAACAAATAAGGAAATAGACTTTGGATGATTGTTATATGTTTAGATAAAAGAGAGAGATAAACTAGGTTCTGATGGAGTATAAAATGCTTTTAATGGTCAAAGGTAAACATGTAGGGGAGAAAGTGGAATAGCTTTTGATGCTAAAAAATAAAAATATGGAAATAAGATAAACCTAGGAAAAGTGAAATAAAAAAGTGGAACATATCAAAAAGTCAAATCAAGTCCAAAAAAAGAGATAATAAAATTAAACTGAATAGATAGCTAAATCATATCTATAGGATTTCCAAAATTATAGTTAATAAAAATATTTTACTAAGGAAGGAGACATGACGAGGAACAGAAGTGAGAAAACATTTCCTCTTATGAAATTTCAATTCTATAGCTATCTAGTCCATACCAAGACATAATACGAAGAGGCATGGAGGTATTTGAATGGGGAAGAGCTAGGAATCCAAAAAAAGGAGAATGAATTGATATCCAACTATATATAGAATACTAAATTTATATATATTTATTTAATTATTCTAAATTTTTCCATAAAGCTTCTTATTGTATACAGTGGAAATGAATGAAAATGTATACAATACTTAGAGAAATGGAAATAATCGTCAACCAGATAGTGTTTATCTCAAAAAAAATTCTTTTCTAGAAGATGAGTATGAGCATGATGATACTTTTCACATGGAAAATATATTTGGAAGGCCATATATTTTCTTACATGATCTATCTTTGGCCATAGTATTTCATATTGGAGGAAAAGGAAAGGCCTGAAAAATACATTAAAAACTCATAGACATTCCAATACTCATCAACCAGATATTATTGGTCTTACAAAAAAAATTTATCCTCTAGAAGAAGAGTATGATCCTGATGAACTTGTTCACCTGGAAAATAGATTTGAAATGCCATCTCCATCCTCCATTAAATTTAATATTTCAATGAAGGAAAAGAGAAATTTGAAAAATCCAACCTTGTAGAAGTATCATTCAAAGCTACAAATAACATTAGCATCATGATTCTTCATAGTGGATTCTCATGCCACATGAAGGGAATTACAGAACTATTAATGAATGTTATGATAATGGATGATGGAATAGTATGGTTCAATAATTATGGTTCTCTGAAGATCAAAGGAAATGGATGTTCTGAATTGGATATTAAGAGATCAAGAAAAATGATGTGCTCTATATAGATCATCACTATCACAATATCTTGAGTGTGATTAAACTATTTAACTTTGGACTGATGGTCAATTTTAATAAAAATGGGAACCCTATAAGTGGAAATATAGGGATTTCACTTATGAAAGGAAGGACAATAGATGGGAATTTTTATGGGGTTTATAATAAGGAGAACATTTTTTACCAGATAGTTGAAGAAGAAAAAAACTTTTGGAACCGAAGATTGGGTCATGTAAAATAATAAGTTATTGAAAAGATACCATATTTGAAGACAGTTGAAGATATCTTCAATCTATAGTGTGAAGAGGAAAAGTCCTGGGATACATGCATATGAGGGATGTTGGTCAATAGTTCATATCAGCCCGAGATGAAAAGGTCGTCAAATCTTCTTGATCTCATCCATACAATAGTATGTCACTACTACAAAAATTTCATTTACTGACAGTTTAAGATGCCGCTAAATCATTCTCGACAGTTTTGGAAAATTGCCGCTAAATCGTATGTCGATAATCAATTAGTTGTAGTTTTTTTAGACCATCACAGAATAATTTAGTGGCAGTTTAAGCCATCAAAAAATGGTTATTTATTTATTTATTGTATTCTTTTTATTTTCATATTTAATCTATTATTTTCTTTATTTTAATTACAAATTAATTTTATTTATTTAGTTTCATTATTTATTTATTTATTTAATTATATAAATCATTATTTACGTATTTATTTTTTATTTTTGTTATTATTTGAATTTATTTATTTATTTTTGTAATTTATTTGTATATTTATTTTCATAGTTTATTTATTAATTATTATTTATTACTAGCATGCTCATTCCCATCTTTATGCATAAGCCTATGTCTATACAAAAGCCCTAGTCTAAGCATAGGCCCGTGTCCAAGAATAGGCCCCTGACATATATAGAATTTCTATGTTGGGTGAGATTTGAACCTCTTTACTCTTACTCATTCACCAAAGACAACCCCACATGAGCAAGCTCTTCATGTGTTTAACAAATAAAATTTAATAAACTTATATATATATATATATTAATTAATTGGAAAATAAAATAATAATAACAAATATATACGAACTAAATAATTATTAATCAATAACCGTTAATCAATAATCAATAATTAATGATTAATGATTAATGATTAATGATTAATAATTAAGATGTAATTATTAATATTTAATAAATAATAATTACTGATTATTAATTAATAAACTGAATATAAATGAATAATATATATATATATATAATATAGAAAAAATAGTAAATAAACAATATTAAATAATAAGTAGTAAAAAAATTAATAAATATAAAATAAGAAATAGTAAATAGTAAATAGTAAATAGTAAATAATAATTTCTAAATAATAAATACTAAATACTAAATACTAAATAATATACAAAACATGATACAAAATATATAATAAATAGTAAATAATAAATAATAAATAATATATATTGTATAATATGTAATATATAATATATAACATATATTATATAAGTAATGTATATATAAAAAATTGTTTATAAATAAATAATAAAAGATAAATACATCATAAAATAGTAGTAAATTATTAAATAATAAATAATAAATAATAAACAAAAAACCATGAATAAATAAATAATAAATATGTAATGAACATTTAATGAACATATTATAAATAGGAAATTATAAATTAAATATAAATAAATTAAAATTATATAACTAAAATAATAAATAAATAATTATAAAAATATTAATATATTAATAAAAATAAAAAAATAAGAAAAAATAATAATTCAATAATAAATAAACTATTAAAAAATTAAAAAATTATAAATTATAAATTATAAATTAATGAATAATTGCATAAACAAATAAATAAATAAACAAATGAATGAATGAATGAATTAATTAGTAATAAATATATAAATAATAAGTAGTTTCTAATTACTAATTATTAATAACTAATAAATTATAATGGAACAATAAAAATTCAGAAAAAAGAATCAATATTTAATATTTAAAAATTTATAAATAATTTATAATTTACTATTAAATTATTATTAAATTATTATGAAATAATTTATAATTAATTAATATTGAAAAAAATAAAAAATAAATAATGAAACAAAGAAATAATAAATGAAAAATAAAAAAATAATTAATATATTTTGAATAAATTGAAAATAAAAAAATAATAAATAATAAATAATAAATAATAAATACTAAAGGATAAAGAATAAATAATTATTATTAAACACTAAAGAATAAATAAATAAATAATAAATTTATAAATAAATATATAGATAAATAAATAATAAATAACATCTAATAAATAATAACTAATAAATAATAAATAATTTTTATTTAATAATAACTAATAATTATAATTGTTAATTAATAATTAATAATTCTTAATTAATATTTCATATTTTATATTTCATATGTATAATCCAAAAATAAATAATTAATCTATAAATAAAAAATAATTAATAAATAATAAATAAATAAATAAATAATCAATGAATAAAAAACTAATATTAAAATAATAATTAATAATTATTTATTTATTTAAAATTTAAATAATTATTAATGTTTACATAATATCTAACAATTTTAATTAATAATAAATA
Organism: Viscum album; assembly: GCA_963277665.1. Lineage (NCBI taxonomy): Eukaryota > Viridiplantae > Streptophyta > Magnoliopsida > Santalales > Viscaceae > Viscum > Viscum album. The sequence goes on along the minus strand of OY728148.1, from coordinate 263,120,348 downwards.
ATAAATATTATATGTTAAATAAATAAATAATGAATATATAATATATAATACATAAATAATTAACTCATTAATTACGTAAATAACTATTTATCTATTTAATTAATAAATATTAAATATATATATATATATATATTAAATATTAATAAATCAGTAAATAAATCATAAAATGCTAAGAACCTCTATAAACCATAAAAACATTATAATGGTCATAAAATTATATAGAGATTACTTTTTCAATGCCATAACTAGTCACATCAAATATAATAAATTCATCTTCAAAATGATATGGGGTACATGTCAACAAACTCCTAAATCGAATGTCATAACCAACTGCATTTTAAGAAATCAATGTTGGCAACTAAAACCTCTGTTTTAGAGTCCTTCTGTGCCTTTCTTGAGGAACAAAAAGAGATCCAATGCTCAAAAATCAGGTACCATACCTAAATAGTATACATCTCATCATAGGTTCTGATTTTATATGTTTCAGAACCCTAACAGACAATCAGATTACATGTTATGGCCTTTTGAAGTTTGAGTTCGATTTTCGAACTTTTTGAAATTTAAATATATTTTTTCCTTTGATTATAACTTGACATAAATCTCACTTGTTTTTATCTCATTTCATAAGCTTTGATTTGAATTTTGTGGACCTGATGTGGACTCTCAGATCAAAATTTATGTTCGTTTGACGTCAAAGTTTAGCTTTTAGTTTTTTCTAGATTTTTTCTTAGTTTCACATTATTATTAACTAATAATTATAAATATTTATAAATTAACACATTTTAATTAATTAATATTAAATAGAATAAATTATATTTATTTATAAATAATAAATAATAAATAATTATTTATTAATACATATTTTATAAATTTTAATCTTCAATTTAGAGGCGGTTTTTTCAAAAATTGACTCAAATTAGAAATATAATTTTTTTTTAAAAAAAATTACAGAAAATATGTTAAAAAAATTTAGTATATATTATCTAAAAAACCTATAAAAAACTGACACAAATTTTTTGATCGAAAAATATTCAGTTGATGTTTTGAAAACCACTGCTAAAACACTATTTTCCAATATTGTGGGGTCTGATAAATGTTGCTCTAACATGTGTATAAAAGTAATTTTTTCATTTCATTGAGGAATATATTAGAATAGATTTTGTTATGGTTATACACAGAAAATGGAAAGTGATTGATTGCACAAAAACTTATCATCGAATTGCTGAAAATGATACAAGACCAATGATTCAAGTTCTATGGCCTGAAAATAGAATGGAATAAACATCCCTTGAGTTTAAAAATTATCTGGAGAAACATGGAATAAAAAATTATGTGGATTCTGTGAAAAATTCGAAATAATATAGAATTTTTGAGCATAGGAATCTTGAGGTGAAAAATATGTCTAGAACTATACTAATGGAGAGTCGTATCCCTTTCCATTACCAGAAATAGGTTGTTCAAGCTGTACTGTATACTCAAAATGTAACATGGCTTTATATGTGTGAAATGAATAAAATATATGGGTCTTGACATGGATGGAAGCCCTCTTTGAATTATTTTCATGTTTTTCAAAGTAAATTTTTTATTCAAAACAAAGAAGGAAATCAAGGAATATACCTCAAAGATTCAATTAATAGAAAAGAAAAAAAATTTCAATAATCATCCTAGAAGAATTGTGAAAATCAGTGATTTTAATATAATTTAAGATAATATAAAAAATACTATAATTGGGTCATATACTGATGTGATTAAAGATGTATAAGATAGTGTACAAGGAAAAGATTCAAATTTAGTAGTGGAGGAAGGACTAAAAAATGTCTAGAAGTCACAAAATGATGTTGATTCAGAGGAAGAATCAGAAGAGGAAACTTTGGGTGAAGAAAAATATTTTGAACCTCAATGGGGAAATCGAAGAGAATAAATCGATCAATCCATCATCATTGTGGAACGGACTGCACCCTCAAAGATAACTAGAATGAGGAATAATGCACAATATTCTTTCTTATTAGTTGTGGAACCATCATCATTTGATGAAGTTACAAAGGATGAATCATGGGTTAAATACATGAATAAATAGTTGGACCAGATCGACAAGATCCAAACACAGGATCCTGTGAAGAGATTTTAAAATTGACATCTGATTGATACAATGTAGATTTTTAAATATAAATTTTATGATCATGGAAATGTGATCATAAATAAGTTTCAATTGGTGTGAAAATGATACACATAGATTCAAGGTGTTGATATTAAAGAAACATCATCACCAGTGGCTATATTAGAGTCAATGATACTTTTTATTTCAATTTAAATTCAAATAAGTTATAATGTGTATCAAATGGATGTTAAAACAAATTTCTTAAATTTCTTTCTTGAAAAAAAAATCTACATAGAAAAACTAGTTGGTTTTCTTCTCGATAATGATGACATGAAGGTTTTCAGTTTAAATAAAAAACTATATAGTATGAAATATGCACCACATGTATGGTCCTCTAAAATGGATACATATCTAAAGAATCTATAATTTATAAGAGGATGAGTAGATAAAAATATATATGTAAATAATTATAAAGAGGATTAGTTAATGGTATTGGTGTATGAAGATAACATTATATTTGGTGGATGTATGCGGGGATCAATGGATAAATTTTCCATTCACAAGATCATAGAATTTTAAATTTATATGATTAGTTAATTTACATAATTATTGGGACATCATGTTATTCAGGTAAAAGATTTCATCATTATTTATCAGAAAATATAAGCAAGAGTGTTGTTAAAGAAATTCAATATGCCTAACCTCAAACCAATTTCAACTCTGATTGTGGTTGGAAGTAAAGTAGAGAGTCCTGAGGATGGGTCATCATTTGATCTCACCATTTACAGGGGAATAATTGGATGATTACAGCACTTAAATTGAATATAACCATATATTTTGTTTACAACCGGCTTAGCAGATCACTTTCTTGTTATTTTCATTAAAGTACATACGACAACTATTAAATGAATCGCGAGGTTTATTCAATGGACTCAGTATTTTAAATTTTACTTTAATGCAATAAGTGATAATGATCTATCATAACATTCTGATACCGATTGGGCTGGAGCTGTGGTGGATAGAATGTCGACAAGTGGTGGATCACTGTTTATTATAATGATATTGGTGGGATGGTTTAATAAGAAAAAAGGTAGAACTTATCTTAGAATTGATAAAGCAGATTGTATCTCTTCTGAAAAAGATGTAAGTATACTATTATAGATAAAGAAAAAACATACTGATATTGGTTATGATTTGAAACAACTGATAGTGATTCACTATGATACTAAGGGAGAATTTATTCTTACGAGGATTCTTGTACTCTATTCTCATAAAAAACACTTTGAAATAAGATATCACTTTATCAAGGAAATATGTGAACCTGACATGATTAATGTGGCGTATGATGAAACTAATGATAAAGTGGCTAAAATACTGGCCAATCCATTATCAGTGCATGTGTTCGAGAGGCATAGTTTGAACCTCAGTGCATGAGTAGGTAGCAAGTATTCCCCAATCCACCTTTTTATTAACTGTATTAATATGTTTTTGGATGTGATGCAGGTTTAAAAGGGAGATACAATGTGGGGGTAGCGTGTTTTAAGATCATAAATATATAAATAATGGTTCTTTGGTTTTATTGATAATGTGGGAGAATTGATATATTCAATACAAAGAGGCTACACAAAAATTGAGATCAAATTTGAAAAAATCTATTTGTTAAAATGGGAGAATATGAATAGAGAACTTATGGAGTAATTAAAATTTTAGGTGAAATGGATTCCCAATACACGACCTTTTCATGAAACAATCACAATGTTTTCAAGACATGAGATGAGAACCAAAATAATTTTTTTTTCTTATACAGATCATTCTTCACGTAGACACAAAGTGTTAGATGATTTATTTCTCACATATCAGTTTTTGATTGTGGATAGTGCTTCATTGAATTTATCTGTATATTTCCAACTCACCAAAAGGGGGATATTTGTGGAACAAAGGCTGTTGTTTGTGAGAAATTATGTATGGTTTGATTTTTTTGACAATAATCATATTGAAAATCATGGATTTTGGAAGATGATTAAGCTTATAGTTCATGGTGACAACATTATTAAAGTTGGAATCATTATCCAGTGTTTAACAAATCATTTAGCCTAAAAATTGGGAGTTTATTTTTAGAAAAGGAAGGATTTCAGCATAGGATTGAACAGTTCATCGACTACGAAGAACATTTCATTGACCGCAAAGGGAGGCACACATAATAGAGAGTAAAAATGAAAAATAAATATTTCTGCATAGCTTCACTATATAAACCATGATATGGGGTATGCACACCACGTAGGGAAAAAAGTTCAGGGGAGAAAAATCATTAATGAAAGGATTGTAGTACATTATAGGGATCATTATTTTTGGAAATGATTTGGTTATTTGAGGATCCGCGAATGAATATTGGTGGAACATTAACCATAGAGAGAAAAATGGTTCGCAGGAGAAAACTCCATGGTAAATACGGTACAACATTGAAGAGTTGAGGAAATCAGATTAGCGATATTTTTGGATCTATTTTCTTATATAAGGATAACTAATCCATTCATTAGGAAGAGAAAAACTGATTAAAAATAAAGTAGGAATTAGATAAAGTCTAGAGTGGTTTATAAGAGGACAACCCTGTGAAGGATAAGATGTTCTCAAAGATGATTACCTGAAAGGAGAAGTAGGCCATGTAGATAGTCCACTAAAGAGTTTTTGTGACGAACTGTATCATACAATGGAAAATTGACTTGGATGAAAAGTCGTTATGAGTAGGCAGTATTCGGAGGCAGTATGCAGATGTAGAATACAAATGTAGTACAATGAGTTGGTTCATAGAAGAATAATAAATTTTCTGAAAAGAAGGGATGGTTTGCAAAGGAGATAATGTCTATGAAAGAAAAGGTTTTCCGTAGGGAATAAGTGTTCTGCAAAGCACATGTGCAATGTGGTGTAGCACAGTTCGTGGTGGAATCCAAAAAATTTGAAAAGGAAAAGTTCAAAAACTATTAGTGCATAGAAAAGTGGATTTCATCATTGAGTAGATGCAGGACTTCAATAGAGCATCTATCAACATTTTAGGATGTGTTCTTCAATAAAGATGAATTGACCTACAATTCCATAAAGTACCTTTGGATGCCTCCAATTATAGTGAGCTAGGGTAGTCTACATAAGTGTTCTAAGGGATGTAGTGAACAATCACTAAAATTTTGTAAAATTATTGTTCTTAGAACAATGTGATTATGTCCAACCATGTTTTCTCCACAACTAGTGATGATTATTTGATTTAGGTATGACCAACACACTATCAGTGTATGGTCTTTGGGCTATCCCTTATTGGTGATCCATGTAAAATTGTTGTGATGACTCTTATATGTGACTATTTGTTTAATATTAATTATAATTAGACATATTTAATAGGTTCCTAACAATTTGGGATCAAGGTATGTCACTTGTTATGAAAACTTTTACCCCTTGGTTCACCCCTCCCCTCTCAAGGTGTTTTTGGGTCCTCTAATTGGGAGAGTAGTAGATGAAGATCACAGATCATTGAGAAAATGTTCAGTAAAATAAAAAAAATTAGTCTTTCAAAAAATGATATGGTGGAACCATAAGTATGAAGAGGAAAAATTGGAACCATATAAAAAAAGAAATCAAAAGTAACCTAACCTATTCTCAATTAAGAATACGATTTGAAATTTCCAGGGATGAAATTTTTGAAGGGTGAAAGAATGTACCAAACAAATGAGTAAAATTGAAAATCTTATTTCAAAAATAAATTTGTGTTAAAATATAATATACAACATTATAAAAATAAATAAACCAACAATATTTTATTTTAATAAAATATATTTTTTAATTAATCATAAGTTAAACCAATAAAAAATAAAATAAATACAATTAGATAGAGAATGTAAAATAGAAAAGTGAAAATAGAAACAATATGGATTGAATCAATCTTCCAGAATTATTTACCCCACTACCAACACTATATAAATGAATAAAAATATGATTAAACAAATCATCTTCTTATAAAATGAAAATTTATAAACTTGGGTTGAATTTTAGTGAATATTGATTGAAATAATTATGTGATATTTATGGGAGGTAATGTGATTGTTGTTATAGTAATGTGAATATATAAATTTTAACCTAACAGTTGGGAATAAAAACCGGACTATTTGAATAGTAATTTTACATAAAAAAAATAAATAATATTTACCATGATGAATTTAAGTAAATTTAAATTTTACAACACCAAAAAATATATATCATGATTAAAAAATCAAATAAAATATAAGAGATTTTTAATTTTATAGTATTTTAATGTATTCCATAGAATTCATAATATTTATATTAAAAATATTAAATTATATATTTTAAGAATTCAGTTTGATAAAAAAATTTAAAATTATCACATCAATATTTTCTAAGGGTGAGGTTTTTGGTAATTTTTAAAAGAATTCATTTTGCCGATTAATAGTAAAAATAAAATTTTTCTTAAAATGAATGTATCTTAAATTACATTAATCTGAATATGTTAATTACCAAATCATTTAATGAACATTAGATTAAGAGATGAAATTTAATTTTATAATTGATTCATTAAAACATAATAAAATCACATCCACACCGAAAAATCATATTCCATACCCTAAAGTTGGAATTGATCCCTTAAAAAAATATCTTATTCCCACATTCATTTTCATTAACATAATAAATTTTATGATAAAGAGGTTTAAATTATTAAAAATCAATATATTTTATTTAAATAGGATATATATTGTAAATAATTTACTATTACCCATTTTACCTTTGATATATTGTTTTATTTAATTTTTTATTCTAAAACACCCCTTTCCTCACGTATAAATAACCCCACCACCTTTGATATATTTGAATTTAATTTTTATAAATAATCCACTATTAGACGTTTTATCATTTATATATTGTTTTATTTAATATTTTATTCTAAAAACATTCCTTTCCTCATGTATAAATAACCTTACCCCTCTTTTTGGGAAACAACTAATCTACAAGTTTCAAAAGTCTAAAATATCCCAAAAAAACATTATCTAAATTCCCTTATAATCCTTTAGGGTAATCTAGAGTAAACTAACTACAAACATCAATATAGTTTTTTTACGTACAAGAAACCCTACACCAAGTATTATGTATGTTTTGATTCACTATTCTCTTTTTTTTTTCTTCCCTTTCCTTTTTTGCACCCATTTTAACAACTAACCATATAAAATTGATTGGGTGGTAAATTAAACTTATATAAATTATTATAACCTAATTTATGTAATATTATATATATATATATATATAAATTTCCCAATTATCATTTTTGCTGTTTTGATAATTTTCCATCAACGTTTGGTTAACCCCTGTAGAAGACATTTGGAATTCAATTATCCTAACAATCATGATGGGTGGAAAATATGAATTTTATATAATATATAAATTTTTAGATACATTTATTATAAGATTATAGAGTAAATTATTCTTATTTATCAATTACATTGATTGAAAACAGTGCAATTTAATCAAAATCAGATAATATTAATGAACACCCGATATCAAAATAATTAATGTTTACAAAAGAGTGTTATAAAGAAATCCAATATCTATAATGGATCCATATGAAATATGTGAAATTAATTAACATATAAGAACTATGTTTTAATAATCCAATGTTTATTATTTAGGATGCAGAAAAGTGACAAAGAAAAGATAGATTAAAGGTAATACGATTCTCTAATAGAATTCCCTTCAATGGGATATTGTATATTCCACATTATTAATATTCATATTATGTTCTTTAATGTCCTTTTAATTTTCCTTCAAGTAGACACATGTTTTGAATTATCAAAATATTCTCTAGGAAAATCTTATTTTCAAAGTGAATTCAATTTCGCAAACATCTTATTTTACTCCTCTTGAAATGGTTCTTTTCCACTCAAGAGAAATTATGTTTTCTATTATATAATGATTTACATTATTCATTTGGGAACAAAATTTGGTTTTCATGATTGTATACCTTATTAAATCCTTATGAATCTACTTATACTCCTCAGTATTACTTCATAACTATAGTTTTTATATTTTCTATGTGGCATGCATGATTGGGATCATTAATTATGTGATATGTGGGAATAAAATTATATATCAATTGAATTCATTGGGTAATTTGATGTACCTCATGATTTATTGGTTAATATTCATGAACATGATGCTATGTTTTTTCATAATTATGATGTTATGATTTATGAATATTTTTATCTGTGAATATGATGATATCATTTTTCATAGATATTTGTGTTATATGGACACTATGACATGATGTTTAATTTCATTTATATTCCACATTCCATGCCTTTTTCACATTTTCTCTCATTATTATGATGCCTATCATATGCATGTGATACAATTATTCCTACCCTTGTACTTTTGATTCATATCCTTTATTTGTATCTTATTATAAGTACCCTTACTGTTTTTTAGAACACCCTTTTATTGGTTTATATACTTAGGTGAATACATGTACAAAAGATAACATGGGGGTCACTATGAGGATTTGAAATAAGTAATAAAATAATGTTTCAGTTTTAATATGTAAATGTTGTATTTTATCCTAATTTACCAATGATACAGTACCATTGGATGCTAAATTATATCTCTATTATGTTTTTATCTTAAAAATGATGTGATATTCATGTAATAAAAATAAGTTTCACTATAAAATGTATTTATATTAATTCATATAATAGTAAATTAAACACCCCATTCACAGAGACGATAGGTTGTACAAACACATAAATTCTATATAAATTTTTATTTTGAATCGAATGAAAGAAACATATATGTTATCTATTATCATTCTAGAATCGTAATTATGTCGTATAAATAATTTTTTTTATTAATTTCATTTTTAATAGATTCATTGAAAATTATGAATGAATCATATCACTTCGTGAGGTGTTAGTCCGCCATAAACTAGAATGACTTGATCATATTCCCACAAATTCTAGAGTATGATGTTAACTATGATATAATTATTTTTGAATCATATTAACAATATAAAAATAGTATATATCATATATAAACATTAAATAATTCATTATTACTTTCCCTAGTAGGTTTTAATGAAAAAATAAATGACATTGGTACATGAGGCGGTTTTCCCCCATTAACAAAATCCATGATTTCATAATCCATTTTATCTAAGTGGATATGGATTTAAGTCTTTCCCTTAACATAACAACATCCATGTATATTTAATATAATGAGGATTTTATATGATCATTTTATATAAATAATTATATTGGTTGGAAGAATAAATAAATAACACTTGTTGATGAATGTTACCTCATTATTCTCTGTCATCCATAGGTTTTCACTAAAAGTCTTCATATGGTAGATTTATACCTAAAATAATGATTCTAGAATAAGGAAAGGGATTTTTTTTAACATATTTGGGTTAGTATTGACTGAATTTTTTTTTGAAGGGCTAAAGAAGATAGGATATGGGGTGGCCTTTCATAAGAAGGTTAGGGGACACACATGGTAATTTTGAAATTAATTAAGTGTTACTATTTTTATACCATATAGGAAGGGTCCAAATTGCTCAAATTATGAGCCTAGATAATATAAAGTATAAATATATCTATAAAATATATTTTTTGGGGGAATTTTTAGGTATATTTTAGTCTTATTTTTTTAGGATAATCCCTCATAAACCCATTTTTACCAAAACAATAGTCATTAATTTTTACTCCATTCACTTTACATGTTGATTAAAAAAATTATTTAAAAATAATATAAATTAGAAATTATTTTGATTGAAAATATTGAATAAGTTTTTTCAAATTCATCAAACATTATTTTAGAAAATTAACTTAAAATTAATCCCACAGAAGTGACAGGAAAGATGGTTTTAAAGCAATGTAGATAAAAATTTATAATTTTTGTATATAATATTTCAATATTAAATCGATTCATGAATCCTAAAAATGATTATTGGAATTATAATTGAATTAAATGAAAATAGAAACTAATTTAAAATATAATATAACATTATAAATAAACTTGGAAAATTGTAATATTCATTAAAAATTCTGTATTTTTCATATTCATAAAAAAATGATACCTTTCAGAATAAGGAAAAAAGTTAGACATAATATAAATTTTAAATTTATATTTCAAAAATGAATTTTATTTTAACAAATTTATATTCTAAATTGTTCCATGTTAATTTTTATAATATTCCCAAAATGAAATAAATAGAATAGTTTTTGTGAAAATAGAATTTTCAAAACATATAAAGACTTTACAGAAAATATAATATTTTATCATCAAGAGATTATTTTATATTACTTTATAATTATTATTTAAATATTTGTTATTACTATTTATATCACTATATTCAATGGTTAGGTTAAAATAGTCAAGTATAAACTACTAATTTAATAATATATCATGGATATATTAAATGCCAGTGTTTTGTGAAATAGAAGTATAACTTTATATTTCATCTAACAGAACAATAAAAGGAATTTAATTTAGTATAAAGAAATTATAATTCCTCAGGGTACCGATCTATTTCCATTCGTAGAAAATTTGACCATGAAGAACCACATTCTTCTAATCACATTGTTATTTTAATTCTATTCAACCCCTTCCAAAGTCCGATTTTTATCAATCTAATCTAATTTTTAACTCAGGGATTTAACCCATGATTTTTATTTCACTACTTACTCAAATTATGTTGGATCAAATTTTAATTATATATTCACATGGTTTTGAATTATTATTCTCATTTTACTTATTATTTAATAATTAACATCAATTATATTATAAAGATGAGCCTAAATTCTTCCGTTTTGTCTCTAAAATTAAAAAAATTAGCATCCTTAGTAATGAATTCCTCTAATGAAATAGCCTCAGATTGTTTATCAACAGAAAAATTATGTAATTCTTTTGTATTTACAATAAATTCCTATTATTCATTATTTTCTATAGAGAAAATATTATCATTTTTTCTTATTGAGTTCCTCAATTTTCACCCTTAAAGGAATCTTCCATCACTACTCTCAATAATTGTATTCATCCCATTATTGTTTAATTTGTAGGGTTTACTCGTTTTGATTATCCTAGAAATACTCTATTTTCTTCTATATATCTGTATCTTCATGGATTTAATTAGTTTTTATGATCTATCAATATCTTATAAATACAAAAATATCTTTCAAAAAAGGCTTACTTATATACCACATTTCATATGGGGTACTTTATTCCCAATATATTAGAAAATCACTAAATCATATTACACACTACCACTTGTATTATTGCTTTCCAATAAGATGGACACTCTAAATCATCCTCTATATGTGTATTAAAATCATACTTATCCTATTAGTCCAAAAGAGTGTTGATATTTATAATAACGATTCTCTTTATTAACCTATATTAATTTCTCTTTGATAAGTGTAGTTAATATTTGCACTTACACTTTTCTTGAATTCAACAAATTTATATCTGAATACTGAAATATGAAAAAAATACACATATATATTATTTACTATATTTGATAAATGATATATCAATATTATCCTTTTTAGATTATCGGGAGCTTTAAATTTTTATAATATTTCTCATATTACTAGTATGATATATTGTATCCAAGGTATCTATATAATTATAACTTCATAATTGGAAAATTGTAATATCTTTTACCCCTATGCATGTTTTATGTCTTCTTTGTCACCTCGATAGTTGAATAGTATCAGAGAATCATGGATTATTCATTCCCTATGATTCCCATTATTTAACTTAATCAATGTTTGATCATATAGGGATGTTGTATTAATGCCAAAATAACTATCATTACACTTTCCCACATCAATATCAATCATTTATGTTGTTTTTTATGTCTCATTATCATAGTTAATTCCATTTGTACACCACACTCTGGTTCTATGTTCATATAGAATGTTATTAAATCCATCAAAGACATTCTTGAATTTCTCTAACAATTTCTTATATGTAGGGCTACCTATGTGTTTACTCTTTTGTGAAACATTTTATTTTAATAATGATACATGTTTCCTACTCAATATAATAACTTTTTATTTAATGGAATCTACCTTGTTTTCTCTACTTTATAGTCTTACACTATGATCATATATAACCTTACCATTTTCTTAAATATTAATATTTAAACTCATGAAATAATCTAATTCTACAAACACATACATATAATTACCTTAATTTTATTATTATTGGTCATTATATAAATTATTTTAATTCGAATATTCAATGGATTAATTTATAGTCCATTAATATTTTGTTTTTTATAGACATAAGACAATAATATTTGAGATCTCCGTCAAGTTACACTGTGATATCAACTACTACTTTAGGTTTATAAATTATTTATAATTAATGTTTTTTCTTCTCAATAATAGCTATCTTATCAACTTCTTCATAAAATTTGATTTTTTATCTTATTCTTCTATATAAAATCTATTATCTTATTCTTCAATGATCACAATGCACTCTTTATGAAATTTCATTCTCTATGAACACCCCATTTGGGAGTCCCTTTGTATTGGGGAATATGATTCATGGATGATGTGAAAATTATGATTCACATTCATCATTATAAATCTGTTTTTATTACTATTCCATAATGGACCAAACAATACATTATAGGAAACAGATTATGTTAATCTTTCTTTAAAATCCATCCTTTCCACAATTGATTCTTTTTTTCCATAACATAGTGAAGTGAATCATACAAATCCTCTTGGTGATTGTCAGATTTGTTACTATTTACACTCAAAATTATTTTTAAATCCAAATACATAAAATCATTTTTGATGTCTTTTCATGTTTAACTAACATTTTTTTTGTTTCACCAATCGGATTAACAGATTATATATGGAGAACTTCAAAAATTTTAAATTTTTTATCTTTGATACTTTTCAATTGTGAAGATGTGGAAAACATCAAAATATCATATTAAGAATATTTTAAGCTTTTAAATCTTCCCAATTTAATTGAATAATCATAAAATTTTGGTGATTCTCTTTGAGAATATATCAAAATTCTCATCTGGAATCAATTTCATGTTTGAAAATATATTATGGAGGGAATACATTTTATCCTCTTTCATCTTACTTTTTCATTCATATATATTAGAAAATTTATCCCATATGGAATTATTATTGGAGAATCTCATACAATTCATATAGGTGTTTTCCTAATGAGCTCCGTATATTCTATTGTGAGATTTAGTACGCGCATCTATCCATCTAAAAATAGATTTATTAAGTGAATACCCTATCACATCACTATCATCTATCTCGTCAAAATATGTAAAAAGGGAAAATAAATCTTGAAGAGAAAATATGTAATATCATTACCTTCATCCAAATATAATATTTTCTTACATAAAATATATGAAATATTTTAGCCTTCAATGAATTCCACGAATGAAATATTTTTGTGATAGATTTAATGTCAGAATCCTTTATCGAATACTAATTTTGGCACCCTATGCTATACTATGTTTGGATGGGTGAATTAGGATGTAAATTCATTTTATATAAATTATCATGACCCCACATTGGCAATAAATCATTAAACTTACCTAAATGAATGCATATTCACCACAAACATCAATTAATAAAGAAAATATAATAGAGTGATTTTATTTTGTCAACACTATCAGCTAGTGCACAGATCATTAGTCAATGAGGTGATAGTCAATCCAAAATAAAGAATTTTTATCTTGATTAGGTGGAATAAAAAATATCATCCATAGTTTCTCTATTACAATTTTAATTCATTCAAAAATATTCTAGGATACATTACTCCCTCCCTCAAATAACTTCAATCAACTCCACATTTCCCACTACTCTAGATGATGTCTACATGAGTTTATTGATTTGAAGTCCACTTCATTATTATAAAAAATTTATGGTTTTATTATCATTATGATTTGTTGAATTTGATACTCCAATAAACATTATGGTCTTTAATAAACCCACCATTGATTTTCATGAAATGATTCCTTCCCAAAATAGCCTTACATGATGTAATGAAATGGAACCCATATCATCATGAACTGATCCACATGGTCTCTATACATGACCTTTCTATCCATGTACTAAACATCATAGAGCTCCCTCATATTCTGCATTTATATTATGCATACTTATATCTATGATTTTGTACTATAATTTATGTATTGTTCACCCCACTTCATTAAAATATCACAAAAAACTCACAATTCAGTTCTTACTTAATTGATGATTCTATCCTTACATAATATTATAATTACTCTACAAATATTCATTATGTTTTGATCAATCCTTAATGAATTATCTAATTAGGTATTTATAGAAAAATTCCTTCAATTTTTTTAATAATACTTGAATTTACTATTCAAAACTTTTCAAAATACCCTTCCAATAATTCACATTAGAGTACTGACCACAAGGTTGACCAAATTATACCACCTTTCAATTGGATACTCTAGTTCATGGCCACGATCACTGTGAATATATTTCAAGAACTTTTTTCATGTAAATACCATTTAATTCACATGTTATGCTCATTTTTTCCCTCAATAACCACTTTGATATTGTGTACTCCCTTTTCGAACCATACAATCCAAATGAGAATTGTGTACTTGACTATGATAGTTGTATGATCTAATTAATTAGTTATACACACACTATCTGTAAACCCCTGTGCTAAAATCTTGATTTTACTTATATGGTAAGACAAAAATTTCATAATTTTCTATGTGGTTTACCTTATTTGTCCTTAAAACAAATGATAAACCTCTCTAAAATATCACATTTTTGCACCAAATAATTTTGAAAACACTAAAAAAGTGACACCATCAGAACATTCCTCTCTAGTTTTCTAAAATGGATTAAAATATATAATAACTATCTTAAATAATATATAAATTAAACTGATTAACTGAAGAATTTAGTGTAATGAAAATCCACACTACCACCAAATATGATCACATAACACTTTAGTTAAAATAAAAATAAATCAATTGAACCTAGTCTTATTAGTGGTTATATAATGATGAGTTTTTATATTCTCATATAGAATGAAACTAGAATATGTGATGAACATAAAAAATATATCAAAAACTCTAGACACATTAGAGTAAGATGTGTAGTAGAAAATTTTTATATGTCCCAATATGCAATGGAAAGTTGATTCTATGATGTTATGATCATTACATCTTCCATGTATTCAAGGAACCTATATTTGTTGTCACCAGAAAATATACTTTACAACCTAATGGTGATTGTGATTTTATAGGATTCTCCTTACAGTGGATCCATTCCTACTCTTGTTTCATCCTAAAAATTTGTCGTTGAGAAGAAATCACAAGAGTCACCCATTATATTATTTCCCTTGAGATATAAGGAGGCCCATATTGACAAATCTAAATGATTCATATGCCTATCAACAATGTGAAAAAAATATATACCTCGTTTTTCATTAGGTTGATAACAAGGAAATCTGAAATATCATTTAAACCACCTAGGATCATTTTATGAGGGATCATATTCAACATTGTCACTATTGTTGATGTGTTACCCCAAATCTATAAAAATATCTAGAGAATTTTGTGCAAGAGGTAGTCATTGAAACTATTTTATCTAAAAGGAGATTCCCCCAGGGTCATCCAATTGACATATATCATGGTAATGTCAATATCTATAGAAAATTAAATACCCATGAGGATAATTTGCAAATCTCAAACATATATTGTTGTCAATTAGAATTCACTATTAACTACAGGCTACAGACTTCAGGATAACTAGCCTTGGTGTATAAAAATATTAAGGGGAAACCCCATACTATAGGGAAGAATTAATTTTTATCATTTTTACCAAAAAATATATATAGTATAATAATGTGAATATAAATATACCCTTATTTCAGATTTTTCTCCAACTAAAGAATCATTTTTTATGATATGTTTTACTTGAATAGATAACATCACTATTTACAAAAATTATGCCACAAACCATGATATTTTCAATGAAAACCAGGTTTTGTGACATTACTAGAATACCCACAAACTAAATATGGGTAAATATTCCCAACATATAAGATGATTACTTATATAATTTTTAGAATAATAGAACTTGAGTAGATTGATATAGAGTTACACAAGGGAAACATACCCATTGTGTAACACCATGAGATTTTATATGAATTACATTGCATGAATAAAATTAAATGTCTTTGATGGAATTAATTTCCAAATACAATAATTTATGAATGTGTTATATTAAATACCATGTTAATCTTTCTCTACATGAAACACTATCTTAGCTTGGGTTGAACACAACAATGGCGTTTAACATAACCATATATATTATTAATTTAGTTATTGAAATATGGCTGTTATAACCTAACATTCAAACATAATTATATGAATAGTGAAAAAATATTTTTAAATGTAATATATATTTATTTTATGTAATGAAACTAAATTGATAATAAAATACATACTTTTTAGCAATGTATATATTCATCAAAAATACTATTTTCTCAAAAAGACAACATTTATTACTTTTTTAAAACAATAATAAAATTATGTTTAGACACATTAAGAAAATAAATTTGAAAAAATAAATATAATTTTTGAATTCATAGTTTTATAATTATATGAAGGTGAATTTTTGGGTTTTTTCCAACAGATTCAATTTTTGATTCATAGTGATAAATAATAAATTTTAAGTGTGACATTGATTAATTATTAAAAATACTTTTGAAGATAAATAATATTTGAAATTTTTTTGAAGTTATAATTATTAATATTATATATATATATATATATCCAGTTTTTTTAATTTTTTTTAATTTCATTTGTTTATTGGATATATAAACATTATAAAACTCTGATCATTTTCACTTTAAAAAACCTTTTTATCATCATGTCTATGAGATTAATATTAAATAAAATTTTCCACTTCTGTGAATGAAATTTGGAAAATGGATTCTATATTTTTAATAGGGAAATTTTATAATTTCTAATAATTTAAAATTATTATATAAACAATATGTATAATGAGTAAATATAAAATTTATTACTGAGGTTATGGTAAAAATCAGTTTATCTAGGGTAAAACTAAAAGATAAATTCCAAATTTACATAAAAAAATTTAAAATATATTTTATTCTCATATTTACACCTTATAATGTTATATATTATTATTTGAGGATTTTTGGAACCTTTTTTTACTGTGAAACATTATGGAGCTCTTATTTCATTTAAAAAATAGATAGTTTTCCATTTCCCCCACTTATAAATGGCTACCAAGACTCCTCTCTTATTCAAACCATCACACCTCTTTGGATCAAAATATTACTTCTAAAATTACTTCCCAAATTCCCTTACCCCATAATCGGTTCCTTATTTTGGGAATAAAGACATATTGGGAAGGTTTTTAGGGAAAACATAAGAAGAATACCCAAAAAAGGAAACATTCATCAATGATTGTTTTTTTATTTCTTCCTCAAACTGCATTATTTATTTTTATATAATTAATATATAAATATAAAATTATATTATATATAATTATATTTTATTTATGATATGTTAATGAACTATAATAATCTCCACTTCCCTCAAATAGGTTACAAAATCATCATTTGTGTGTACGGTATACTACCTCCTCAAGAACCGAGGTCATTCATTTTTAAATTTATATCAATCAAGGATGATCATAACGATGGAATTATTTATCATATATAATATATATAATTATTATAATTTTATTATGATTATATAATTTATATATCACACATGCCATATTTTTTCCATCTTATGGGAATATGAAAAGATCATCCATTTGTATAATAGACAACCACCTCGCGAAGCGTTGTGTTTCCTTCAAAAAATTCATAGAATGTAATAATGATGGGTTTAACAAACAGACATTTTACATATAAAATAATTATCATTATTTAATTGAAATATATCATATAACATTTTTTCAATCAATCATACTATAAAATGGAAACATCATTCTGGTGTATGTATGACCAACCATCTCTAGGAAGAGTGTATTTAATTTCACATTTCTATAATTAATATATTATTATATGTACTTATTTAAATATTATATATGAGATTTATATTATGGTTATTACTTTGAAAATTATTTAACCATGATCAAATTAATATTAAAAATAATCTAACAAATAAAAATATAGAAGAAAAAATGGTTATTACCTGTGATGTAACATTAACGTGGAGTTGATAATAAATGTGTAATAAATGGTCATAAGTAAATCATATATGTAATGATATATATTAATATTATTTTCTAATATATTTATAATAAAAAAATAATTAAAATACAATAGTTTTTAATGCGTATAAGGGAGTGGAAGATTTATGTTAATGGATTTTTTCCTCAAATTTTCTTCTTTGAGACTTACGTTATGTTATACACCTATATTGTTTCATGAGGTGTATATAAAACCCATTTAACATGTAATATCATGAATTTATTTTCCCTTAAAATATTATTAGTTTAATTTCATGTTATTATATTCATGTGGTGATAGAAAAATGGTAAATATTCTAATTTACAATCTCATCATTTATTAGAATTTTCCACGATTATGTTCCCAATGTTGAAATATTATGATACTCCTATGAATAATTATAATTAATTTTCATCTCTTGTGGTTATTTATGAAATTTTATAGATATAATACAATTTTATAACACTTTTTTACTTAATATAATTATAAAAATGTTTTTCAAAAAATCCAACATAATTCCTCTCATTGATTAGAAATATCTATTATTTATAAACATGTTTTCTAAAAATGATTTATAACATTATCATGATTTTTAAAATACCATTATACCAATAAATTAATTTTCAAATTTGATTGAATGAAATATTCATATATTTATCCTAATAATGGCCTTCTGGATCTTACCAATTATGTGAAATTAATATTCATTTTTATAATTTTATGACAAGAAATCAATTTTCTAACATCACAAAAAATCACTAAATTTAAAATGACATTATATGTTTTCAAGTTAATTTTCAAATAAAACATTTTTCAACTTTTATTTCAATTGGAAAATTAATTTTCAAAGAAAAAGGTATATTTTCCTAAACAAATATTTTAAATTATATTTCAAAATTATTTTCTATCTAAGATGAAATCATTTGGTGTTACATATTATACATTGGTGATATGATCCATAGATGAAATTCATATTCATTCTCTTAATGGTTTACGATTTTTTGTAATAATGTTTATGAAAACTATTTCTTTTCCACAGGTTATACCATGATATACTATTTATGAAACCAGTTTCTTTTATTAGGTTATGCTCTGATGAATTAAATATGAAAAAAATATTATTTCTACTAGTTATGAATTGATGAAATATCATTTATTACCATTTAATTTCATGGGTTATAATTCGATGAATTTTTATATTCTTGTAGAAACACATATCTATGACTTTTTTATTTGAGGTCTACGAAATATTTCTCCCTCCAACACATTAGGTAAATATTTATATCTCATGATATAGAAAACACTAGAATTGGATGTGAACCACATTCAGTAATAAATGGATGGAATAGGGATTAAACCTGGTTTAATGAAGTAATTTATCTACTATGATGGTCTTGGTATTGGTCCTTGACTAATATGAAAATGATTTTATATTCTTATTTTTATGTCACAAATTTTATTTCATATTCATTAATAGATAAATTATTTTGATTTCCTTATGAATCATGTATTATGAACTTCCAATATTTATTTCATGACTCATGATTATAATATTTGATAATGATGGTATTGTTTTGAAATGTCATTCTCATGTTCTAATACATTTATTTTTTCATTTCATAGTGACATATCATCCCTTTATACCATTATTGAGTAACTATGATCACCTTTTCTTATAGTTCCTTTCTCCAAAGTTATGAATAAATTTATTACGTAGGATATTTCTAATAATTTTTCTATTGATTATTAATGTAGTTGGAGATATTGTATCTCACATATGGACCATTTTTTATTTTTCATATTTTCTAAAGACACTAAACAATTTTTTTCCCCCGAGTATGTATCTATGAAATGTAATAAATATTCATATAAATGATATCATATATACATTTGGAAATACTAGGTCTCTATATTTGGTATCATGGAATGTGGTTTTTATCCTTTGGAAACTAGAATGTAAACCCATTTTGATATCCCTATGGATATGTCTATGGAAATATATGAGAATGAGTCGAAGTATTAAAAACTGTATTTGAATTTTGGTAAAGCATAGAGTGAGTAGTTTCCAAGAAATACATCCCTGTATGGATACAACATGTGAATGTGGATTTGGAATTGATGTACCTAGGGGTATCAATCATGAAAATGCTTTATTGAGATTGATGCAATCACAAACTTGTACTTGACTATGGAACTTATTGTACATCTGGTTTGACACACTTAAGGGATATTCTTTCGAAATTAAAAAACTCATTACAAACAATCATATAGAATTTATATATATGATTACTATTAATGACCTAATACAAACATTTGTTTTCATTGATTTAATATGGAGTCAAAATATAGTCATCTTATAAGTCTAATTTCAAGACTATGTGGTTCTCCAATATGATATAGTTTATTACACAATATGTTTTGGTTTTAGTCAATGGATTGAAAGAAAAGTAACCATGTTAATTATAAGTGTGATGGACTATGTAATTATATTATTGTGTATAATACCAATATTATGCGAGTTGTAATTCAAAATCTTGTTTCTATGATCACACAACTCTCTCATGAAATGAATCAAGACGGAATTCCAAATGAACACAATAAGGAGCAATATTTTGTTATGTCCTTCATGTGGTAACATCCACCTTCATTCTATGGGACTTTTTATCTACTAGTTTCTGAACAATGTTTTAGTAACACTGAACTGATATTTTTAATTCTTTTGTGTTCATTAAATGGAAATTCAATTTTTATCTAATATTTGGAATTTAAAGCACATTAATAGCGAAATACAATCATGAATATGAAAACACATGATGAAATTGATTCCTTGGATTAGGACCTGTATTTAGAAATGTACTTTCATAGTAATCATGGAACAATGATGGAGAATGGTTTCCCTGAGATGAAGTAAAAGGATGATGAATCTGTTGGTATATGCGAGGGATGTTTTACTATCATATGTAAGGTATACTTATGTAATTGTCATCTAACAAAATGTAAGTTTGATTGATTATTTAGTGGATTAAAAATAATTCTCCAAAAAGTATTCTTCATAAGAGACTCCCATCATTATGAAGAGATTTTTAGATGTGATATCAAGGTGGAAATGAAGTTTTTAGTTACATATCAATCACGTAGTTTTTAAAATAAAGGGAATATAGAGATGAAATGAATATAAAAAAACCAGGGAGGGAAGAATTTTATATTTCATTACGCTCAAACTATGGAAAGAAGAATAGAGTAAATTACCTTTTAGGGATTGTTAAATGTTTTAATTGGTGAAGGGAAGGGGTTCAAAAAATTGATTTCTATTATGTTGGGAATAAGTTATCTAATGATGTTATTAGAGAGAATGATTCATTGAATACTCCTCCCACACATCAGTACCTCAAGTATATGGAGAATTGGAACTATGTTAACCAATTACAAAATCAGATGGATGTTGATGATGATTGACATCAGCAACCTATGAATACAAGGGAAAAAATAAAATATCTTATGATCACTATTTTTAATGAGGGGTGCAGTAATGATGTTATGAAAGGTACAATTACAATACAATCTTGAACTGTTAATATATTATTTGACTCTAGATCTACCATTAATTTAATAACTAATGAATTTTATATAGGTATGAATATTCCACCCAAATAACTATATGTAGAATTTTCATTAAGAACCCATAATGGTACAATGATCACATCTCATATGTTTTATTCCTATCTAGTTGAAATTGGTTGGAAGGTACTTCCTTTAAATAATTTCATCCTTCCTTTGGTAAAATTTGATGTCATCATAGGAATGTATTGGATTTATATATATAAATCCCATATTAATTTATGATAATAGGATGTAAAATTTGATATTCCTAACCAATGATTGATTCCCTATCAATGTGATGAAAAGTACATAATTTTTGTTGGAGATAACAATGTTTTTATGTGTCCTAATTCTCATTAATGAAGGGTGTCAATTCTATATGGATGGGGAGAACTTGATATCTGTGATATATCGATTTTTTAGGAATTTGTTGATGTATTTCTAGAATATTTTCCATGACTACAAAAAAAATGTGATATTGAGCATTCAATATAAATCAGAACATGTTTACACACCTATTTTAATGTGTCCCTTTTGAATTTCCTCCATTACGTTTAGGAATTAAAAAAGGTAAATATATGAAAGCCATGAAAAAGGATTCATATGGCCATGTGATTCACCATGGGGTGAACTTATTCTATTTGTTAAACCTAAATATGGATTGATACAAGTCTTCATTGATTATATAGAGATAAATGAGATCAAAATTAAGAAAAATTATCCTCCTCCTATAATGATGAATTTTTTGATAAACTATACAACGCTCCGTACTTTTACCAGACCAATTTAATTATGGATATCGTCAATTGAGGTTCAATAATAAGTTTATTTCCAAACCAACATTCTGTGCATGGTTTGGGCACTATGATTACATAATGTATCCTTTTTTTAAAACACCCTTTCCATCTTGATGTATTTAATGAATGTAATATTTAGACTTTACCTTTTCCAGTTTTTGGTAGTATTTATGTATGATATTCTTGTCCATTTAAATTAAATGGGTTATAATTAAGATAACATGAGGATTTTATAAAATACCCTAAGAGGTAAACTATATGTAAAATTTATAAAGTGTTAATTTTTTAAAAAATGGATTAATATTTTTTGTCATATAATCTCAATAGAGGTTATAACTTTATATTTATGAAAGATAGAGTATATTGAATGTTTGACCATACAATCATTGTGGACTAAGATATATATTTTTCATAGTTTAGTTTGATTTTATTGGATGTTTTTATAGTATTTATGATGAATATCTAATCCTCTGCCTAAGTTAACGTAGAAGGTAGCCATGTTCCTTTAGATAGATGAATGTGGGGAAATTTTGACGGATTCAAATAGAAAATTAGTAAGTTCACATGTGATTACATTAACATACATTCTGTAAGGTTTTCTTATCAATAGTGATACATCAATGATTGGACTAGGATACATTCTTATGTATAATAAAATGGTAATAGTTTATTCTCCAATATAATTAAAGGTTCATTATAAAAAATAAACAACTCGTGATTTGAATATATTCGTACTAATTGATTCATTCATGATAAGGAGGCATTATCATTTCGTATAAATGGGTGATATATATACATATTATAAAATTTTAATGTATAGATTCACACACGGAGATTTTAATATGTTCTAATGAAGATTTTTAGACCTGATTAAGTATTATGACTTCCCATTACATTACCACCTTGGAAAGAAAGAAAGTTAGAAAATCCTTTGAGTCAGAATGATCATGGTAGCTTATTGTTGATGAGGATCACAAAAGGTCAAATACATATGGATTTTCAATAGATAGATCTAGATATTTTTTAAATAAAAGGATAAATTCTATCTTTCTCAATTTAATGTTTGACAAACTATCCATTTGAAGAATATATTTTCCTAACATGAAGTTATAGATCTAAGAAAGTTGGATAAAAGTGTTCCTGGGTTTTACTTTGATCATGCTGGAATGATAAGGTTTATAAAAGTGTATTTTCTCCACATATGATAGTCTTGAAGAAAGAGTTTCAAGACAAATCTCATAAAGATTCGTTCTCTATTCATCCATCAAGTAGTAATGTGAATAGATATTTAAAATAATACTTCTAATGTGTTGGAATGAAGAGAGATATTGAATAGTTCATATCTCCATGCATGGGGTATCAGAACGATACGGACGAAAGGAAAAATCATAAGAGGATGATGCATCCATTACCCATAATAGATTGGAAAATGGAGAACATCACCATGGATGTTGTTTATGGACTCCACAAAAATCATATAGACATCATGATATATATATTTTATTCGATCACCTTATAATGTCAACACACTTCATCACTATTAGAGAAGACATTTCATTAGTTCGACCTTCCATTTTATATATTAAGGAATTGATATGGAGTCAGGGTGTACCACATTTCTTTATTTTTGATCAGGGTATGTGGTTTGGCTCAATGTTATGTATAATTATTCAGTATGATATTGACACACAATTTATTTTAAAAGCATCATATCATTATCAAAGAGATGGATAGTCTGAATAAAGAATTAAAATCTGAATGGATATGTTGATATCTTTTTATTTGGATATCAAAGGTGGTCAGGATCAACATCATCCTCTTTTTGAGTTTTCATATAAAAATATATTTCAGTAAATAATTGAAATGGTCCATTATAAATTCTTATATAGAAATAAAAGTATATATCCAATTTGATGGAATGTATTATGGGAATAAAATCTATTGGGACTTTAGATAGCTGAAAAATGGAAGTGAATGATAGAGTTATTTGGTAGTATATCATGGTAACCTTGTGTTATTACGAAAATTATGATAATAATTAACATTGTGATATATAATATTAAATTGGCGATATGATGTTTTTTCTAATTTCTTCATTGAAGAAGGATATGATATTTGGGATGAATGAAAAATTAAGCACTATGAATACATGTCCCTTTGAAATTATTGATTCTATCAGGATCATATCATATTACATGATGCATCCCATGAACCACTTTCAAGTCCATGATGTGTTTCATGTAACTATATTGATAAATTACATACCAAAATATTCACATGTACTAAACTCAAAATTCTTATCGATGTAGAAGTAACATTCTTCTAAGGAACAACTATTTGAGATTATAGGTCATACAAAAAATGTTCCTTGAAAAACAACCTCTCACCTAGTCAATATTTTTTTAGAAACCACTAGTATGAGAATGCTAAATGGGAACATGAGGATATGATGTGGCAGAAGTATCCTCACATTTTGTGTTAGAGTGATAAATATAGAGGGTCAAATTCATTTTAAAGGGGGTCGAATGTAACTCCCTCATTTTTTGTGAATTAATATTTTATAATAAAATTAAATGTATTAGATGTCTTGAAGTTTATGCTACGTCGAGTTAAGATTGTGTTATATGTAACACTATTTTATTCTTATGATACACATGACACTGATGTTTAACAATACTGTGATATATTTCTAATTTAGTTATTTAATCAGAACTATTATAACAAATCCTTTTAATTAAGTTATATGAATATTTAATGATAATGTTTAAATATTAATTATAATTATTTTATATAAATAAAAAATATTTATAATAAAATACATAAATTTCAATAATGTTATTATATGTTCTGAAAATACTATTTTATAAAAATGGAATTTTTTTTTCTTTTTGAGAAAAATAGTGAAATAATTTTTTAACCCCTTCAGGGATTTAATTTTATTAAAGAATTTTTTTTTTGAAATCATAATGATAATTTTTTTAGATTGAAATATTGGTATTTTTTTTAAAATATTCAATTTTTTATTAATAAAGAACCATAGTGAATTTTAATTGAAAACTATGTATTCTGTCACGACCCATCCTCGGGGCACATGCTGTGACTACCCCAAGCCCACCATCTATAGGCCAGGGGCTAGCGACTAGCACCATAGGCGTAAATATTGATAACTGGGAAGAAATTGCCTTTATAAAACATAACAAATCCAACTAGAGTACAAGAGGAAGTAAAACACTAAGTACAAAAGATAGTGATGAAAGTACAAGGGGCCGGAAATACAAGCCCAATGGAAAGATATAGCTACAACTGAATGAATGTAGAAAGAAAAGACAAAACAACAGAAATGTGTCAAGCTACTCCTGAATCATCTTCTAGAGTTCCTACCTGAAGGGTAGGTACATATGGCTACCTCAGCTCTCTACATCTGTCTGTCACCTCCAGGTACCGTCTCGTCATGAAGTCCACCTCTGGGTACCGTCTTTTCATGAAATACGCCTCCAGGTACTGACTCATCATGGGGTCCACCTATGGGTACATTCCAGTCCTCGTACACTCGATCTCTGTCAGCATTGTCTATCATTTGCATCCAACAAAACGAGGTGCGGGCATAGCCTGTGTAGGGGTAAGTATAACGATACTGAGTAGGGACCCTTAGACCCTCAAGGTCTCACTAAATCCAACAAGGATATCCACAAAGAAGGATCTCAACAGATAACCCTTACATAGGTATAAGCCCATACTTATACCTAAGTTATCAGGTAACCCATATCAATCATGATGTAACACAAAGGTTACGAGATCAACGGATAACCACTACTTAGGTATATGCTCATACATATACCTAAGTTATAAAGTAACCCATCTAAATCATGAGGTAAACACAAGGTCATTGACTCAGCTCAAACCAGGGTTTTCATTAATGATATCAAACCCACAACTGCTGAAGAGCTCCTCCTCTGACGGGTACAATGATCCTGTCATGATTCCGAGCCGCTGCTCACTGACCATAGACAGCTGAGGTACTCCTCCTATCGAGTACCGCAGGTTAGCCACCCAAACACAGTAGTTCTCCCCGCCAAGGTCTACCACCCAAACACAGTAGTGCACCCCCCCTAATAGCCTGCATAGGTACTACTTCTGTTGAGTACCACAGGTCTACCACCCAAACATAGTAGTGATCCCCGCCGTGGGTCTGCCACCCAAACATAGTTGTTCTCCCCACTAGGCTATACAAGTCACTCCGACTCGAATTGGACAAGCAGTCATTAGGTCTCAGCCAGCTATAAAGTCTCTGTGTTCCACATTCTCGTCTCTAGGAGGATCCGCACCCCATGCTACTTCTCGACACTCCAAGTGTCTCTAAGTCCCATTAAGAAGTATCACAAAGATATGTCATGTCACAGGGGTCCCAACACAACAAACGGCGCGTCAATCGGACACCTGGTCTGTGAGTTATTAGCCTTTTGGTCTCGGGGGCCCGGTTGGTATCGTGTACAAAGCAACCCATCCGTATCTCAACTATACCCCAAAATATCATAGGGTATACTCATTGGGAATGTTTCTCATTGTGATTACCAACTCCACTGACGGTTTTCCAAATGGTGGTCTGCTCTGAAAGTTATCAGCTTTTCAGTTCCAGGGGCTCAGTTGGATTTCGTGTACAATCCAACCTGACCGTAATCCAACTACATCTAAACCTCAGGTTAAGTATTCCATAAGAA
The DNA here is from genome assembly GCA_963277665.1 of Viscum album. NCBI lineage: Eukaryota > Viridiplantae > Streptophyta > Magnoliopsida > Santalales > Viscaceae > Viscum > Viscum album. The sequence goes on along the minus strand of OY728148.1, from coordinate 263,092,839 downwards.
TCATCTCATCAAGAGGAATCCAACAAAGTCGACGACACATCAATCGGACGTCCGGAACTCATGTTATAACTGTTTCCGCTCCGAGGGCCCGGTTGGTTCTGGTTTGAACAAACCTAGCCATTCCCATACCTCATGATAATGTCGAGTGTAAAATACCGGAATGTCAGCCTCAATTCAAGGATCCCAATGAAACTGACAGTGCATCGATCGGAGGTCCATAGCTGATGTTATGTCTGTTTAACAAAAAACAGTTTGAAAATAGGGGGTTTGGGCCCGGTCCGACCCGGCCCAATACCCCCTGGGTCGTTCTGAAACGGGTTGACCCAACTTGGGTCCGGGTCCATCCCGATTGGGTGCGGCCCGACCCGGATGGCGCGGCCCGGCCCGGCACTGGTAGCCCGGCCCGACGCCGGTGGCCTGGCCCGCCCGACCTGTTGCAGCTCGGCCATGCGGCCAAGCGATGCGCCACCGAGCGGGGGGGGGGGGGGGGATGGGGGGTGCCCCTCGTCAGTAATTGGCACCAGTGACATGTTGGGGAGCAGCTGCCTCTAGGCGGCTGGCCGCTGCCAGCCACCGCCTCCTGCTACCGGCGAGGCGCGCCGGCAACATCTTCTGCGGACCACCGGATGCGCTCCGGTGGTCCGTTATGCCTACCATCAGCGCCTAAGGTCACCTCGGGACCCAAACTTCACTGTAGAGGCTTCAAATTTCCATTTCAGACTGTTCTGTCATCGCCTGTCAATCTGCGTATAGACATGCAATCTGCGGAGGGTTGTCGGGCCGTGTTTGTTCGGCCCGCGCCCTCTGCATTAGTCGGTAGAAAAAGATCAAACCAACAATGATGTAAAACAAAAAACGAGGCACCATTTTTATTTCCCATCAATTTTCCCCAAAATATATTTATTCACAACTCACAAATAAAACATTCATCGATCAAATTATTGATGAGTTGATCAGCGTTCTTTGTATTAGAAGGAAACAACCCTGGGAATATTAACAATCTCAAAATAAACCCCCACCTCGAGTTGTTCATCGTTCGTTGACGATATTGTGATTGGGAGTGGATTTCGGTTCATTGACGTCGTCGGAAGGTAAGAGGTGAAGGTGACGATGGTCGTTGGTGAGTTCCCCACATCGATGTCTCCTCCCTTGTCGTGTAGGAAGAAGAGAATGGAGATTCGTTCATCGTTCTAAGAGGAAGAACATAAACAATTGAGGAAACCACATCTTCTTCTCAAAATATCTCTCCCAACCCCCACACAATATGGCATCTCAATTAAAATAAGGAAATACATTATTTTAGTTAACCTCGTCATGCATTTCAAAATTCAAAATTCAAAACCCACAAATAAAAGTATGTTTGTATAATTAATAAGAGATAGGGTGGAAACATTAATGGTGTGAGGGAGGGAGAGTATAAGATACTCAAATAAATATGAGTTAACAAAATTAAAGAGGGGGTGAGGAGTTATACATTTAAAAACAAGGGGTGTTAAATGGGGGTTTCGTGGGATTTAAAGTGAAGATGAAGGGTTGGGTTTTCATGTGGACCCCACCACCCTTGGTCATACCCTCTCATGGGATGATAGTGGAGTGTGGCCCCACCTCCAACTTCTCTATGGAGAAATTATATTCCACTTAAAAAAATTGTAACACTGCAATTTATTTAAACTTATCGAATGCCCAAAAATTAACTACCTCATCCGACAAAACACAACTTATATTAAGGTCCCCTTAAACAATTACCAGTGTTTCGAGTTCATTGGTGCCCTAGGATTTCAATTTCGAGCACCGGTTCAAAAGATAGAAAAACCTGCTCGTTCGTTCAGAGAACGTACCCGAGCTAAACTTCAGAAATTGATTCCAGACACACCGGGCCTCGGAATCATGTACCGTCAAAAGCCACAGACTCGTAAAATTCTAATGAATTATGAAAAAAATTTCCATGAAATTTACGGTACTTTTCATTACTCCCACATCAGGTATTTACATCCCTGTAAAGCTTCAAAACACACTAGGGAAAACAAAGTGGTACTGAGCACGCATCTGGGACTTCTGCTCCCATGAGCTCTCCTAGAGGTTCTCGTGCTACCAGTGAAAGCGAACCTGAGGAATCGACCGTCCACGTAGGACCCTCTCCTATCGATCCTCGATCTCCACTAGAACCTTTGTGAATGTCACCCTGTCATCGATGTCCAACTCCCTGTGGTCGATGATGTGTGAAGGATCGTGCACGTATACACTCAGCTGAGATATGTGGATGACATCGTGCACCCGGTGCAATTGAGGCGGAATGTTCATGCGGTAAACCACCACGCCTACCCTGCTGAGAACCTAGAAAGGTCCGTTGAACCCCGGAGATAACATAACACCTCAGTCACATCTCCGTAAACTTTGTCAAGGTGAGACCCATATAAGAACATGGTCACCATCCTCGAGCTCTAGAGGCCTCTGTTTCCTGATTTAAACTGAAACTCAAAACTCCTACTACCACGAGGGTACGGTTGACCGACTCAAGAGTGATTGGACACACCCTCATATGGATGAGTTTATCTTGTGCTACCTGGGGTTTCCTTTTTGTCGACCAAGGAAAACCCATCCCAACGTTGTAGGTAAGCCACATCATTTTTATCTAATACAGTCAATCTATGTATGAATTTTGGATCCAATCCAAACTCAAACCAACTTCGTAAGGCATCGACACTGCCACCAAGAGGTTCCAACTGAAACTATCGCCTCAAGGTTCAGATCACACTGTCGATGTAAGTGTTATTATCAAGACTACTCCCAAAGGTATCTCCAGACATGAGGATCGAGTCAACGGTTTTAACCAGAAACTCTAGGTCTAGGACAAGATTTGGGGAAGGAAAGAATGATCCTTATCAATTTCTGTTGTTAGAGAAGCTAGTACTGGACACAGACTATCCGTCGAATCATTCTTAGAGCCATTAGGTCAGACTCTTTGACCACATGCAGCTACTCTTTTTCTCTGCCCTCCAGCTCCCTAAGACTGGAAGGGACAAAAAAGGCGGGTGGTTGCAACATGTTGAAATGTACACCACCTCTTGCCGCTCTCCAAGCTCCGCCTCCATGAATGCTACTCCGCAGACTCATTTGTCCTCAACACTTCTTCCTCTGGAAACATTTTACATGCCCGAGTCTTTGAGACTGGTGCCAGTTTCCTATTTCTTACTACACTGTGCAGTCTTCATCCACTCCTATATGATCTGCACCTTCTACATTGTAGCTCGTACCATCTACGGTCGGTAGGAAGTTGGCCGGCGTGGTAAGTCAGTCAACGTTCACCCTTCTTTTCCTACGATCTGTAAAAGCTGCTAAGATTTCTCCTTTGCCGAAAAGAGAAACTGAGTCTCATCCTTGGGATGAACCACACCCATTTCATATTACATTCAATCCTGACATGAATGATACATTCATTCCATGGATGACGTCATAAGACCTCGGAGTTACTACCAAGAGATCCAATTTTCACTCTCGTCTCCAAGGGTTGATCCAAAATTTCAGCATCATTATAAGGTCACTGTGTCCCCTCCAGCATAAATCTTGAAAGTTAGGGTCTAGTAAAAAGTTATAACTGGGACCTCTCAGTATCAACCAAACAAAAGGACAGGAATGTAAGTGTCACAAGGATATGTGTATTTTATTATTACAGCTCATCCAAGCCCTCTCTATTTCCTATAATATTTTGTATTAAAAATTTGGCTAATTATTTTGAATAGTAGGAACCATATATTCTACATTTTCCATTTCAAATATAATTTTATTTTTTCTAGAATTTTAGTGTCTTCCATTTTTAGGGTTTTAAGGATCTATTATAATATTATAGGATCATGTGATCATTAGAAATGTGATAATAGAGTAAAAATTGCACAAAATGTAGTAAACATTTATGTTCCGCACAAATAGTAGAAGAAAATTGAAAAAATAGACAAAATTGAAACAAATAGAACATGAATTTTTTAACAGTTTTTAATTTTTTAATTTGGTTCAAATTTTTTATGTGTGAGTTTTTGTTGAATATTTTTAGAAAAAGGTGGTCGCTCAATGTCTTTGTCAGAATCAATTCAAAATTACATGACCCATATATCATTGATTACGATTTCAATATTGAAAATTTTTATGTTTTCCTACTAATTATAGTTCAATGGAAAATATGGCCAAATCCACAGGGAAAGTGGAGAAACATAATTTTTTAAAACATATCCACCATTGTTAGTAGTGAGTGAAATATATTTTTTACGTTATTGTTTTTTATATTATGTGTAATTTTTTATAATATGTAATGAGTATACAATGCTTAACTAGGTATATAAGTCTTAAACTAAAGTAATGATGAAACTATTGGAGAATCATTGAACTAAAACATAGAAAAAAATACTAAGAACAAGTATCCTTAGTATTAAACTCATGAATACTAAACTACTGTTTAAAAAGGAAAAAATATTCATTACTTTTTATTGAATCACACCTCAATGAAATTTTGAGGACACTCCCTTACCGGGATATTGAATAAAAAACTATTGAATATTTGAGTTCACCACTCCAAAAAATTAATCGACTTATATAAAATATTAATTGAAAAGATAATTGGAATAAAAATCACTGTTATATTTATATATTGATGAATTTGAAATGTGAAGAAGCACTCTAGACCAATATCACAGATTAGTATTTATGTTTTGAATTTGAAATTGTTTTGTGCGAACAATTAATATGAGAATCAGAATAAATCTCAAAAATTGATTCTGATTTCCTAGAAAGGAAAGTGTGTGAATAAATCTAAATAAAAAAAATTATAAATTAAATAGTCAAGGAGAATATTTTCCCTATGGTTATATTGATTACCAACGTTGTAATTTTTTTTACAAAGTAATGAAATTGAAAAATAATGGAGAAGAAATATCCCCCTCTAAACTAGAGTTTCTACTCTATTCCTACTCCACAAATCTGGAGTTATACTGTGATGGGTCAACTGGTAGAGCTATGTTATGTGTCAAATGTGAATTGTACCCCCCGTACTTTTGTTATCTTCTCAATTTAAAATTTTCTTTATATCTCTGTTTGTCACCAATAACCTTCCACCAACTCTGGTTGGTCTCCCTGAAAATCAGCCAACACTTTTTTTTATTCTATACATGTCATGACTTCAACAACTCCCTTGTAACTAATTTTTCAATGGTTGTGGGGATGCACCTCGATGTGTATTTAGTCCTCATAAGAATCTATAATGATAGACATAGTATGATTTGAAATTTTTTTAAACCAAACATAAATATTTAACAATTATTTAATTATATAATTAATATTTATTAGTATTATTTTTGAATTAAGGTTATATTAAAATTTAATATTTATTAATATTTAATATTTATTAATTTTTTAATAAATATTTTAATTTGTTATTTTATTTATTTTATTTTTATTTTTACATAAAAACAATAATTTTTTATTAATTTTTTAAATAAAATTATTAATTTTAAAATTCGAATGACACTGTAGAATGTTGTTATCAATATTTTTATTTTTTGATTTAAATGTATTAGTTAATGAATTTTTTTCATTACTAAATATTATACTTAATGTTATTATAATTATTTTATTTTAATGGAAAATTTATAATAATTATAATAATTATATTTTAAAAGTTAGGAATTCATATTTATTGATTAGGAGGGGAGCAGCGAGGATTCATTTGATTTCTGTTTTTAATATACAACTAGATGATGGTTATTGGTTGAGCAGAGGGTTGTGGTAGGTTTGGGTTCTGGCAAAGTCGGTAAGTCAAGAGGTGTAGGTTAGGTGGATGGAAAGAGGAACATGTGTGGAATTGTCAGATATGTAGTGTCTTATGGAGGAAGAATAATTCCATGGAGAGATACAAGTTCATCAATGGCTAGAGGCGACGATGGTAGTGAGAATATTGAAGGATTTAAAAGCAACAGTGGATGCAAACATCGAAAATGAAAAACTAATCAGGGAAAATAATTAATAAGAAATTAGATTATTGAATTGAAATTAAACACTCAAATTTAAGAATTAAATTTTTAATTATAATCAAATTGGATGATTATATTGATTACTATTAAACTAATTGAAAATAAAAAAATAAAAGACTGAAAATTAATTTAATAACTCTATGAATGAAATAAAATTATATTTATTAAATTTTCTATAACATCCTAAAATTATGATGGAATGCATTAGATAAAATTTAAAAGGGAAAATAAATCCGTAGAACAACAAATGAAGAAATAATAATTTAAAAACATAAAATACAAAATTACTTAAAAAGATTATTTAATAAATTTAATTATAAAAAATACAAAAGTGAAAATATTAAAAAAAAGTGAAACAGTAATTAAATTAATCATTCAAAACATAAATAAAAAACATGGAAAAATCATGAATTTTAAAGGCCACATCAAAAAGAGTCTTGCTCCCTATAATTATCATGTCTTAGATAACGAAAATGATTTGGAATATTCCTCTCCTAAATTTGATGATGGTGTCTCCTTAACAACTGATTAGTTAACCCATGTAATCCTTGGTACCATGGATGTTCTGAGGAAAAAAATTATCAGTGACTCCATATATCTCGAGGATAAGAAGTAGTATGCGGTGTTCCTAAAAAATCACTATGCCATATTCTCTTGTAGTTGTGATGAGATATTTGGGATAAATCCTATGGTTATTTATTGAATGATCCTGGGGGTTTTCTATGAGGTATTGATCTTTTGATATCAGTGAACCTCTTGGTATGTTCCCTTTTTTGGTATAGAACCTAAAGCTAGGAGATGGGGTTGTTTGATAGTTTATAGAAAGGAAAAGACATGAGGAATGTAAGCTATAAACAGAATAATTAGACTCTTAGTAATTGGAGTACAAGACTTTTATTCAATACAAAAATTGTAATTTCCTATGCATTCCAGTTGATGCCATGTAAATAGTTTTTCTTATATAGGATACCATGAGAATTACCAGACATGTAAATCATTTACACACCATACCATTTCCCAAGGATTGTTTAAAAAAAGATAAATGGCCTTTATGTTCGACCGATGGTCCAATTACCTCATTTACCAGAAAAGCTCAGCCTGGGGATATCCCCCTGAACATTTATTAAAGTAAATGAAAAGTACAGTAGACAAGCATCAATATGCAAATAGAATGAAACTTACATGTCACAAAACCCATACCCATCTCCATAATCCTTTTCCACTATGGTCATTTCCCATTTCGGGCTTTCGTAATGCCTCAGAACCTTAGCATATTTCCTTCGCAGATTCAGCTGCTCCAAAGATAAGTGCTCCTCGTTGCCACCAGAGGACCTAGTGACTAATGGCTTTGGAAAATATGAGTAATAATTCTTTGACTTGCGTCGCGAAGAAGCAGTCAAGACTTCTTGAGTCCCACTCACCTCCGCCTTCCCTACTTGGACCAAATCACTAAAAAAGGCTTGATCATACCTCCATAATTATCTTGATCACTCGCATAGAAATTCCCCCACATTCCATGGATAAGAACCTGCTGAAAGTTATCATTCCCTCCACGACGCTGCTGGAATTGACTGTTGGTGTCAATCACAGCAAGGCACCGTGGCTGTTCTGGGGACTCTGGATGAACTAAAGTCCCATGCAGCACATCCTTTGACCTATTTCCTCCCTCCCGTGAAGGAGCCTCATGCTGCATTTCAATCATGGAAGTCCCCTCCTCTACCAGCTCCTTTTCCAACTCCTGGAACAGATTGGAAGTAGCAACTATGAAGCCCACCTCCCCATCAATCACAACCCTTCCTTGCACCCCATTACTAACATCTGAAACCTCCATAGTATCACTGACTCTGCCAAAGTCATCCAACATTCTATTTACCATAATCACTGCTTCCTTGCAATAATTTCTAGCCTTTTCAGTGGGCATAGACACACACACCTCATGCTGAAACTCCCTCTCAACAATGTTTGCACCTACAGTACCTCCCCCTTCACCAGAACTAGAAGCCTCCTTGGTAATAGCATGAATCTACCCATCACCTAACTAGAGGTCATGTCGAAGCCTGGTGAACAGAGCAGACACATCAGGATTCGAAGGGGCCTCTGCACAGCTCTTCAAAGGCACTGAAGTTTGATTCTATTCTACAGTTCTAGAGGCCACACCCATAGATGACACCAATCTTAGCCTAGAGGAATCATCCACCCTCTCCTTTAGGATATAGGACCTTTTATTCAGTACCTCATAGCGACAGTTCGACGCCATATGACACGTACAACAATAGGTGTTACAGTGCCCTACCCAAGATTCGAAAATCACAGGACACTTCCATCTGAACTCCTCACCAACAGTGATCAATAACCATTTGACCACGGGCCTTGCAATGTCCACCTCCACACAGTGTCGAGGATTCACCGGATGACATACGGTGGATATACGAACATCATAATAGAGAAATATCCCCACCATATTACCAATCATGGGAATAATTGCAGGATTTTGAAATGGAAGAGGGATCTGTGGAAGAATAAACCATACCGCAGTGGTTGATGGATCGTGATTCATGTATAAATCAAACGACTAGCGAAGGAGGAAGAACCTGCATCCATTGCATCTACGAGGGAAACTGGACCAGGAATAGATCAAATCATCCTACGAGGAAAATCAAATCATGAATTGGCGACTGTTGAGAAGTCCAACAACAGCGCGATCTTACAAATCCCTCTTTTTGAAGATGAACCGGTCAAAATCATCGACCGAGGGCCTTCTCTGATCAAAGCATGCTAACAATGTTAAATCCATGTGACTAGAAGCTTCAAAGAACTCAGATGAAGAGATCCAGAGCTGAGGATCACCTTAATGAAGATCAGAAACATTCGGGCATAAAGAAATTGTCGGGAAATATGGAAGGTAGCTAGGGTTTGAGAATGGAATGAAAGGCTTCTGCAGTGTTGGAAGCTGTGAGACCCAGTCCTTCGCCTACCTTCCACCTCCTGGAAGGGGAGAGAAGTCATACCCGAGCTTCATCTAGGGTTTCAAAGAAATCCATTGCCAAGATGCTGGTCGCTGCGAGTCGTCGTCGCCGTCTCTGCGAGTCTCCATCTACCTAGTATCAATTTATATATTGCGGATCTCTCCCACTACCTCATTTATCTTCCATAATGAATATGAGGTCTAGTAGAGTGCTTCCCCGTTGATCCAAAAGGTAGTCTTTAGTGTTTCTTTATGATCTAGACTATGTTTCATCCACCGTCAATCTCACTGGATATGAACTATTGATTTCTACCTTTAACTAATACTAAACTATGTTTCTATTCTCCTCAAAAGAGTTATATAGGTGTAAGATAAAATTCCCTATTTCCAAATATTTTCATTTTTTTTTCTTTTCTCTTGATCTTAACTGAATCAATGCTGAATACTAAATAATTGATCAAGCACAGATGTATGGATGATGGTATATAACATTTAATGAATGTTTTGTGTTTTAATGTTAGTCTCTTCTGATCCTCATGATAGAATTTTCTTCCCTACCATTTAAATTAATTGAATGACTAGTTTGGATGAATTGAGAAATTCTTGTTTTCCATTGGAATACAATTTTATGGTTGTGTTTTTTTAGCCTCAACCTATGAAATCCGGGGACTATATCATTATCTTTTCCTTCTATTACACAACCCCATTGTGTGTTTTCTATCCTTCCACTAATGTGGGGGATTCATTAATTGAATAATTTGAATTTAACTATTAGGAGAGAGGATATTCCTCTTTTTACATGTGACGAAATGATGTGAATTGTTTTCATTATTTAAATAAAAATTGGTATATGATTAGGATGAACTCATGGAAATTTAATTATATAGAATGATGATTGAAATGAGATGATAAATGGATAATGGTTGTAGAAGACTAAGTTGGTCTGACATTGATATATTCCATTACATACCATATACATTTCCCTTCCTGGGACTTGTATGTTGAAGTGCATTACATGGACTATATTTCTCCATAGATTTTGATTATGTAGGATTCCTAGGTCCTTGATACCCCATGGATCTTGATTTATTGTACTTGTGTTGGATGTGGTCATATGACATGATCTAACAACTCCAACAAGGACGTTTTTGAGATTCCATTGATCAATTAAAGGTAGTTATTGTGGATGAATTTCTCTTCTATACAGTGGATCCGAAACATTGTGGTCTTACACTTTTTATAAAAAGGCATGGATATTGTCAATGTGGGATAATTTTAATTATATGACATGACCATGTCTGTATTATGTGTAGGAATTCCCAACATGGTTGTGGTTTATTTTTTACACCAGGTTATACGGAATGGTTGTGTAGGATATTTTTTTGTTCTTGAATATATATCTAGTATATGTGTCATATTATAGTTATTACATTAGAAATATTTAATTTTATTGTGATAAGTTGAGAACCTATGAGAAAACAAGGTCCCTTTATTATAAAAATAACAATAAAAAGTCAAAAATGTCTAAATTAAGGAAAACTACATTTATCCCTAAAGAATAATTGGAATTATAACCAATAGAAGTTGATAAGACTGAATGACATTGATCCCATTAGCACCATTTTTGGAATGACTATTAGCCAATGAATTTTCCACCATGAAGGCATGATTGATGATATTGTTAATGGAAAAATGGTTCTTCGACCAATTAATCAATAGATTAGGAAGATACCAAAGAATATGAGAAGATACAGATCTTTTATAAGGAAAAATAATACTAGAATAACCCTCCAACCATATCCTATTCAAACCTCTCTATTTATATTGATACAAAGAAATGATAACACTAACCATCTCAACCCGTAAAGAGGAGATAATTCCCCAAGATCCAAAAAACAAACTGCAACATCACCAACAGTATTCTAGAAGACATCCACATAACCTAAAGGACCCAGATAACCTCTTGAAGCACTATGAGTGTTGAACTTATTCCAGCAAGAAGAAGGAGGTTGCGAAACACCTACATAATACCCATTGGGGGTTGGAAATTACCCTTAATTTTGATACACCAAAGAAAATATAAATCATGAATTAAACTCCAGAAAAAGGATTTCAGAGGGATTTTAACATTCCTCAGATATGCAATAATTCAAGAAATAACATTCTAAGAGTTGAAGACAATGCCATCATCGAGAAACCTGTTCCTTTCCATTCAAAGAGTACTGACTAATTATACACCAAAAACCTAGAGATGAAGAAAAATAAACGGAGAGAGTGGCAGGATAAACAAACATGCCATTATGTCCTGAATAGAAACATAATCGGGCTGCTGTAATTCAAAATTTTTGAAGAGGACCATAAAAATAGTTGAATCCAAAATAAAACTCAATAAAATGTGACCCAAATCGTCACTATGGTAATCAAATAGGAAATATATTATGCATAGAGAGATTCCATGAGCCTGATGACTGTTATCCATGTGATGTTTTCCATGCACTTGCCTCCAAAGAAGATTAAAATGAGAGGGAGGGTGAATTATCCTTTTAAATTTCTGACCCATTTAAGTCTCAATATAGGAGAAATGGAATGGAAATAAAATTAATTTGAGTAAAGAATACAATAGGGGTCTAAATCCTCGATCCAAATATCACCAATAGAAGAAAAATAATAATCTTTAACAACCAACTTAATATGATCCAGAACAACTTCGATATCTAAAATATGATCCTTTATTGAAATTTCAATATCAATGTTATAAACATCGTGGATAAGAGTGTCCAAGATAGGTGAACCAATCCAATTATTCCTTCATAATTGAAGTGTGGATTCCTTACAAACAAACCAATGATCATCAATGCGAATGAGAGAAAATATTGATTTGACAGAAGACCAAACAGAGGTGTCCAGATGGCTAAAAACCATATTTTATCTTTTTTAGAAAACTATAACTCAAAAAATTATTTTCTTCATTTTTATCATTTAAAATCTTTCAAAAAATAGAATATTGTTAATCTTGGTTAATTAATCTATGGTTTTTAATACCAAGACCCCGAATCTGAAAGGGTTTACAATAATAATTACAATACAAATTTACCAATAATCTCTCCAAAATGCTACCAGTCCAATTGATGTTCTTAATTGACACATTAATTGATTTAAGAAGAAATAAATCCAATATATAAACCACAAAATTGTAGAAAAATTTAGAATAAATAACATGTTTTACCAAACAAACATCACCTTCCGGAGAGAGAGATATTCCTTTCCAAGATGATAATTTCTTTTTGACCTGACTTAAAATTCAAGAGAAGTAATGTGCCTTTAGGAAACCCTAATAAATAGGAACCTCAAGATAGGTGAAAGGAAAAATTACTTCTATAATAACTAACTCATTAATAATATCATCTTTCATAGTAGAGGAAACATATTTACCAATTTAAACAAAGGACTTTTTCCAACTAACATATTGACCAAATACCTACTCATAATTCAAAAATACATTCTTGATATTTTTAATGTTTCTCTTTTCCCCATGAGTGAAAAAAATAATATCAGTAGAATAAAAAATATGGTTTGGTGTAGAATGAACTCTACCCTCACCAATATCTTTCAACTTTCCATTAGTATATATGATGGAAAATAATCTACTAATATAATCTTCAGATATGGAGAAGATAATATCTGAGAAAGAAACACACTATCTAACCCATCTGGAACAAGAGAAATAACCCTCCGGAGAGCCACGCACAAGAAAAGATATATGGGGATATTAAAAATTAATATTCATCCAACTAATAAAAAAATATTCAAAACCAATCATGGTAAGGATTTTCATGATAAATTCCCAAACCTCAGTATCAAAGGCCTTTTTGATATCAATATTGAGAGCAATGTTCCCTCCTCGGATAGGATTTTGGAGAAGGGTGACACAATTCGGTGTAGAAATGAGGCAGTCATGGATATATCTCCCTTTGATAAATCCAAATTTTTTAGTTGAAACAATTTTACTAGAGATAAGCACCAATAAACTAGAAACTTTATTTGTAGTAACATTTAATAGAGTGTAAATAAATTCCACATGCCTAAAAATTTGAATCTCATTAGCATTGTTCTTATTATGGATTAATGTAAAGAATATATCATACAAACCTTGGGGGACTTTTCCTCCTCTAAAAAAGAAGGGTAAGCTTACAGACATCCTCATAAATAATATCCTAGTAGGTCTAAAAAGGTTTCTAAAACAATCAAGACCTCAGCAATTGTTAGGCTTGAGACTGAAAATGGCGTCATTGACATCTAGTTCCAATGGAATGGAAATAATTATTGAATTATCCTCTTGAATAAATATCCTTTTGATTATACCATCTGTAGGAGAAAAAATAGTTTTTGAACCATTAAATAGGTCCTTAAAATAGGAATTAATATGCTAAAAAATATCCTTTATATTATCAAAATTTGATCTCCAATCATAATAAAAGAAAGGGTCTGAGATATTTTCCTAACTCTTTGTAGATATTTAACAAAATAGAGTTCTTATTCCATCAAATGAGCCAGTTGGCCTTGAAATTAGCATCTTTCATGGAATCATTAATATTTATATGGCTATTGAGTTTAAGATTCAAAGCACCTAATAAAAAATACTACTAGAAAAAGCATCATGATTACACAACTCATGAAAACACCAAAGGGAGGTTTCAAGATTAGATGTATCCTTATCAAGCTGAATGAACCTATCCTTACTTCATAAATCGATATTAACCTTAATAATCTATATTTTAAGGATTTAAGAGAAAACAATACTCCTCCCACACACTGAGCATCATGCATCACTAACAAGCTTATCGCAATCAGGAATTGAAATTGAATCCTTGCTCATCTAAATGGAAGGGGAGGTGTATGACCTATACTAGTATGATCAACCATGATAGGGTAATGGTTATAGTTGAGCTGAGATAATGTCATGAAATATATGGACTCCCAAGAGCCTAAAAAAGACTCATTAATGAAAGCTATGTAATATTTACTAACAACCATACCAAAAATATGTCTTATGTACCATGTGAACTTTAACCAACATGATTAACATCTAACATCTCATTATACTCAATACAACATTTTCACTACCTTGATGAATTAGAGTTATTCATTTTTCCCATTTTTTCATTAGTACTAAGTATCAAATTAAATTCACCAAGAATGATCCATGGCGTATCAATGATTTTTTTTGAGAGAAGTGATATCGGTACAAAGTTTTCTATGATCCAAATAACTATTACATGAAAATATAAAAGAAAAAACATGGTTAATTCCCATATTAGAAAAATAACAAGTAACAATTTGAGGACCATAGTCAACCAAAAAAGGACAATAAAGAGATGAATGATACAATACCCATAAATTCTTAACATCTGATAAACTATTGCTCACACCGAGCAAAATAAACCCCATATTTTCTAAATTGGGAATTCTATTTAAAAAAATATTTTTAGTTTAAATAAACCTATAAAAATTTGTCTATGAAGCTGAATATGAAGCGTAAGAGACCTGACTATGGATTTATTAGCCAAACCCTAGTAATTCCAGGAAAAAAAATCCTCATTTGGAACCATAATTGGGGTAAGCCCCCATTTAATTCCCACACCACTCATTTTTGTGATGATTTAAAGATTTCACCATGATTTCAACTTATAAACCACAACAATTTGGATCAATCTTTTGAATCCACTAGACCATTCTCTCTATTTTACTCATCCTAGGAAGCATTAGAGATAACACTACATGTAGATTTTGGAATAAGATAATTTCCTTACTGTCTAGATGTATTAATTACTTTATTTTCCTACACTTGAATATAGGACAATTCATCCATGTCAATGGAATGTGAAACACTAATAGATATATTGTTTTTCATAGCACCAGAATCCACGATGCCTAATTCTGTTGTAAGAACATTTAGTTTAGATTCTATAGTGATCATGGTTGACTCAATCACATAGATCCCTTAGATAAGGGTGATCACATGCACATAAATTATGTAAGTTTAATCAAAATGGAGTTCATGCTACATCCTTATAACCAAAGTAGTGATGTCTTTAGCAATAGAGTTGGATAAAGAATTCTCATCCAGACTCAATTGGATGCTATAGACCAAATCATTACCATCCCGATTAATTTTCAAATCCAATACACCACCATCATTCTCAACTAAAAAAGGTTCCTGGTTCATTGGAAGAATTGGTCAAAATAAGGTGGAGGAGGGTTTTCCTAATTATAATAAGTATCATCCTATGACTTAATAAAATAAACATTTAAAGAAAGAGGAATCAGTAACTCTCGCTCTATAGGACTTCTTACAGACTTATTCTCATGGTTGACACGTTTGTTCCTACTATATTTTTTTATTTCCTTTCATTCATTGAATTTAGGAGGCACCCATACCTTATTTTGATTCATTCTACCCGCTTCAATAGAATGTCCCACAATCTTTCAAAAATCACAGAAATGATAAATTCGTTATAACTCATATTTGAATTCAATTTTGCGATCATTTTCAAGAAGAATAATGGATTTTAGATGTTCAGAAGTCATGTTGACATCCATAAGAATTCATGTTTAAAGGCTAAGCTCACATTCCATTGTTCAGTAATTAATATTAATAGGGGTATCGATACAAGAAGCAAGGATATTTTGAATTTTAGGTTCCAATACTCGAAATTTAATCCATCAACTCTAATCCAGACATGGGCATTGGATTGTTTTTGGTTGAAGGGATAAAAATGAGAGTCCCATTCTGAAATTAAAAATATTATCGGTTTGAGAGGAACATTTCTAGTAGACCAACAAATTTGGAAATCATCACCATTATGGAAATGAGTATGGAAAAAACCTTCCTCAATTAGAATAAGTTTCCACATGATTATAACCCAGAAAATAGAGATCTGGTTCTTAGTATAATCAAAAGACCAATAATTATCCAATATTGAATGAATCATGCATCCCAAAAGTGAGAATATATAAATATTAAATATATTTTTCAAGGAATGTTGATATGTAAACATTGAGAAGCTACAATCTTCCAATTTTTTAATATTGGAAGGATGAGTAGAATATGATTTAACTGGACCATGAATGGCTGAAAGTGCCTCTGTGAAAGAAGCATCTATATTCCTACGAGAAGTATATTCACATATTCCATTTGGAAGGGAAACATAGAGCGCCCCTGAAGGTATATTATCATTCTGGATTAACATCCATTATTTTTATAATAAGATAATGAATTGAGAAACATATAATATTGGAATAGAAATAATAAAATTAAAGTGTTATCATCTATAGATAAACACAGATCCCTGAAAATAATTGTCAAACTACTACAAAAAAAGTTTTTGTTTTGTTATTTCATTACCCTTTTTTATATAATCCTAACACTTGTTTGCAGGTATCCATGATTGGAAATATAGGATAACACTTTACATTTTTATTGATATAACTATTTTATATGTTTCTCAATTATTTATCTTGTTATTAAAAGAATGGAATTTTTATAAACGCCATTTGTGTTTTCCTACTTGGTGTAGTATCACACAATGTTTGGGCCACCATTGGGTACTTGATTGGACATAATTAATGTTGGTAGGGACCAAAGAAGGGTTGTTGTATGATGATTGACTATTCATTACATAAGAGCATGGGGCATGTGACCAATCATTGCACATGATGCTAACTAGAATAGATTTTTTTGATATGTTTTCCATTTTTTGATACATGTATTATTATTCATTCTTTCATAACTATTTTTGTAGATAAATGATATAACAAATAATTTTTTATATGAGATTACTTTTGGAATTGCTTTTATATTTATATCATTGATGTTTATCTTCTTTTTTGTTTATTACAGCTTCAACTATTGGCTGTTATTATTATTATTCCATGTTATACTATGACATGAGAGAATAGTCTCCACATAGACACACCCTAATCCTTTATCTCTATTTGGAAGCCTCCGGCATATGGGGAGGCGCACTGGAGTCCATGTGACCCATTGACTAGGGGAACCATTTAGTGGAACCTGAGAAATGATATTACACTATTGTATATGAGATATTCATTTCATGTAGCGTTACTATTCTGAAAAAATATAAAGTGGAAGTGAAAGATATTATAATGTGGTAATTTCATGTTATTGGGAGTATTTAACCCACATAAAAGAAAAATACAATCTTCCAAGAATGGAAATTATCGTGTTATAGATTTATCTTATTATAGTTGATTTTATTCCACTGTTGGGTGATATAATTGTGGTTCGATGTTATTATGAATCAAGATTTCTCTATTTTCTGATTAGATGATGGTATGCATCTCATGAATCATTTTAGGAACCTATCATCATTCATAGTCCATGCATTATTTCATTCCATATATGATGTAATTCTTAACTTCATGATTTTTTCATATTTATCATGTGTGGTATAATTTTTGTATGATAAATGATTTAGAATAGGAAATTGGAATACATATTTTTTACATAGAGTTCCTTTAATAACATAAAAAAATTCTATATTTGGGAACAAAAAAAACCCTTAAGAAGTGAATTGTGGTATGTAGAGTGATGGACCATTCATTAAATGGATTGAAAAATTTTATGGGAGGGGTTAAGTGGACAGTATAAATCAGTTTATAATGTGGTTGGGAACATATGGATTGGATGTGGTCAACCATTTGGTTAAAACATTTAAAGTCAAATGTAACATAAATGGGATTTAAAATGAAATAGAAACTATAAAAATAGGAAATTTAAACTTTCCCTTGATTTAGAGTTGGAAGTAGTTATTGACTCCAAGAATTTTTACAGTTGTTTATATTATATAGTTCATCACTTAGAATAAGTCAAATATGTATGATCAATTTATAAGAATGTGTTGACCAATACTACATTATCAATATATGATGTTTTGGGTACTAATTTTTTATGAGCTGTGTGTATGACATTGTAGAGGAATACAAAAATGATTACATACCGTCATATTCCATGATGGTGGTGAAAACCATACTCTGAAGATAGTGGTATATGGGAATCCATTAGATCCTATTATTGTTCCAAATGGGGAATCTATTTTTGTACTAGAAACCGGTGCTAAGGTGCAATTTTATGAGAATCCTCTATGCTTTACGCAGACTGTTCATAGAGAACCAAAGCCCACATCATCAATGAAAGAGTTGATTAGGTTTTTCCATAATCGGTATCCTACCATGTTTTTGGTGGATTCTTGTTCATAGGTTGACGACTTATATATTGATACTATTATTTCGATTTTTATGAATCGATAGACACCTCGTAAGAGGATAATTAATCTTTACACCTGTGTTTTGTTTGGAGAAGCAAGGCATTGGTGGGATTTCCTGAACAATGATGATATGATGTGAGATATTGTTTGGTGTGATTTCCAAACTAGGTTTTATGAGTAAATTGATCTTAAGACCCTAATAACTAAATGGTCCACTGAGTTTATTCATCTGAAGCAGGTCAGTCTTCAGTAATGGATTATTAAAAACACCTTACATATCATTATTTTCTTCTCCAATACATCATGATGATGAGAGATACAAGGAAATATTCGTTGAGGATACTATTAGGTATTTTATTCAATAGTAGAAAACCTTTTTTATGATGTGTTCTATTACTGAGATTTTGAATCAGTCGATTATTAAATGGAAGACCCTTTGGAAAGATGGGGGCACCATTCATTGTAGTTTGGCCACTCAAACATGTGGTTCAATTCATTCAAGAATAAATAACAAATTTGAGGAATCTCTTGAGATGAGTATTATCTAGGATATTAGTGTTGATAGTGATGTAATCTACCATTATAGTGGGAGATAGGGTCATATGTGGAGTCAATGTGATCAATACCTTGTTAAGGGACATGTTTCTTTATAAGATGTTCCAATAAAATAGATATTGTAGGACTTCCCCTCTTACAGTCTATAGAATGGGATCAACCCCGACTCCAGGTTTAGGAGTGGGATTCACATATCCACATTAGACTAGGAGCTAGGGAAGTACCAGTCATTCAAGAATAGGGGTTTATTATGTAAGAGTTATCCAGTCATAAGTTTTAACTAGAAAAAAGTCATGGCTTTATCTTGGTAGAGATGTTTTGTTCCAATGTTGTGGTTAATGCCATATATATTTTTATAGTCTACAAAAGAGTAAATGTTCATTATGGAATCTAAATTTAGAGGCATGATCTTTGTATTATCTATAAAATTATATGCGCTTTTCAATTTTGGTGCTTCTCATAGCTTTGCATCAGAACCTATTGTGGGATGAATTAGGATTTTTGTTGAGTTTTTGGATGGAATCATGACACTTGATACTTCAATATGAATCATAAAGCATGGTGAATTGTTTTTAAGGGAGTTTTCGATTTATATTAGAAGGTACAACTTCATATGGGATGTGTTTTTTCCTCAATATGACAGTGTTTGGAATCATACACACGATGGAATAGCATGTTTCTTATCAATCCTGTATTTATTACTATCACTAGAGGGTGATTTTTTATGTCATATGAGGGAACTGTTTATATTTAAAATGGTGAATGGGATGCACATGAGCATTGAGTTAGACTACAATATCATGGGATGGGTGGTATAACTACCCATATTTTTATTTTATATCTAAATTATCAGAGATCATATCAATAGGTTTTTACTCTAGTGTTTTAACGCATGAGTAATGTTTTCCTAGATGATGTTTATGGTTTTACACCCAAGAGATATGAGGATTTTTCTTTCTAGGTTGTTCCAATATCTGCATAGGTATCAATTCCACCGAATAAGATAACTACTATTTTTTCATAAGAGCTTAAGGGGTAGGTAGGGGACACAGAGGTAAAGGTGTTTATATGACGCAATAATTATCTGTGGGGTTTTATGGTCCTATATTAGAAAAAGGTGGATGATACCCTTTGCATATGCATTGATTATTATAGATTTAACAAAATAATGGTTAAGAACCAATACCCCTTCCCACAATTTATGATAACATTGACCATCTTTGAGGATACCAAGATTTATCAAAGATTGATTTAAGATTAGGTTATCACTAGGTTAGTGATAAACATTGAATCATACCATGTACATCATTTCATAGAAGGTATAGTTAATGTGAGTAATTGGAAATTCCTTTTATTCTCATGAATTAACCAACAGTTTTAATGGAATATATGAAATGAGTTTTCTATCCTTATCTAGATTCATTTTGGTGGCTTTCATGGATTTCATATTGGTGTATTATCAATATTTACATGACCACACCAATAATATTGATATAATTTTGGATACAATGAGAGGGATTAATAATATACTATTCTCACAAAGTGCTACATCTATATGTATCAGATTCACTTCATGGTTAATAATTTCTGAGAGACAGGGGTATCAGTTGACCTAGAGAAGGGGAAAGATATAGTATATTTGGAGAATCCCATGAATGTATATGATATATGTAGTTTCATGGGGCTCACTTGATATTACAAGTGTTTTATAAAAGACTTATCATATATAGTAAAACCTTATAAGGTCATGAATAATATGGGTGTGATGTTAGATACCTGTGATACAACCATTTAGGATCTCAAAGGGATACTAACCTTAGCATAAATCCTTGTTCTACCAGATATTGGTGGGATCTAAATAATGTATTATGAATCACTAGTTATAAATATTAGAGTAGTTCAGATGCATAGGGATAGAGTTGTGGTTTACTAGCCTCACCAACTAAGGTCACATGAGAGGAATTAACATGTGCACAATCTACTGTTAGTTCCATTATTTCATGCTTTGCACTATTAGAGAAATTATCTTGTGGGATGAAATTTGTGGTGTATGTGGACTATAAATTCCTTAAGTATATATTTACACAACATGATCTAAATTTGAGGTAGTGATGGTGGGTTTAATACCTACAATGTTTTGATTTTGATCTTTCCTATACACATGGTAAAGGTATTGTAGTTATCGATGCACAAGGAAGAATGAATCATATATGTAGTTCATGCGGATAGTAGTAGTCAGTGGATGATTATCACCTTGTATTTAGAGATTCAAATGGATATGGAAGATATTTTTGGATAGAAATTTCTTTCATTTAAAATAGTGACTTCCACTTATCTGGAGTGAGTGATTATGATATTTTTATCTGGTACTAAGGGCCTAATCATATGGGAGTGTGTGATAGGTGAGGTCCTGAATACTAATTTTATTGTGGGAAAGGAAGATATTATGTGTATACATGGTAACATTGGTGTTCCATAAATCATACATGAGGAGTTGATATGAGAATTTCATGCCTCATTTTGGGAACTATATCCCAGTGTGACCAATATTTTTCAATATTTTCATCAATAGTATTGGTCGATAGGGATGAAAAAATGATGTAGCTGATTTTTTAATGATTTTCTCCACTTATCAGTAGGTGAAGATAAAATGATAGAAACTAGTTGGGATTTTGAAAATTTATAAACTCTCGAGAGGTTGTGGGATGATTTTTTCATATATTTCATAACCTGTTTACCAGGGACACTGTAATGTGATGATGTGGTTTTGGATAATATAGGAATGCTCACAATGGTTTTTCATTTAGTACTAATCAGTGAGACCTTCTTTATAGATGAGTTTGTGAGGTTTAATATCAATGTTATTATATGCATTCATGGGGTTCCTAAAACAATGATATTATTGAGATTCATCATTTATAATTTGATTTTGGAAGAGTCTATATAGGGAATTGGGTATGAAGGTTCTTTTAAGAATGACATTCCACACTCAAAGTGATGGTAAGTCATAGAGCATGATTCAAGACATGAAGTCAGGCTATGGGAAAACAGAATATATTTAGATTTTTTGTGGGAGATACATATACACATAGTGGATTTTTCCTAAAATGATAGTTATCTAGTGATGATACAGATGGAATCATATATAGATTTGTATGTAAGGCCATGCCAATTTTACCTATGATAGTTATAGGTAGGTGATTCAGCTTTACTGGGACAACACCTTAGGCAAGTGACTTCATAGTGGGTCCAATTGATCAAATAGAGGAAGGATTGTAATGGAAAAATAATTTACATATAGATATTACATCATTATTGAATAATATTTATTATAATACTTAACAAACCATGCTAGGAAAATATGGTTTTAGTTTCTTTAGAAACTGGGAAAAATAAACAACTACTTCATAAAATATCCACATTGTCTCCCGCTTATTT
Organism: Viscum album; assembly: GCA_963277665.1. Lineage (NCBI taxonomy): Eukaryota > Viridiplantae > Streptophyta > Magnoliopsida > Santalales > Viscaceae > Viscum > Viscum album. Next base: position 263,070,577 of record OY728148.1, on the reverse strand, counting down.
CTTCATTCCCAGAATCCTTTTTGAAATCTTTTACATAATAACATTCTTCATGACATGGGGAAAAGAAACATATGAATGGGTGGTCTCAAATTCTTAGTAAGGGTAAATAAGGGAAATATCAATCATACCATAATCATAAGAACATAACATTTGAAAATACTATACTAAATATAAAAGATAATAATATCATTGCATGGGATAAATAATAAAATTGAAATATAATAATAATAGTTATATCATAAGACATGAAATTTCGTGGCATACACACATAATCATAGAAAATAATTTCATATTAGTTAAGGCTCATTGCTAATACCATCATTGCAGAAAAAGTCCATTACAGAATAGATTTCACTCCTTGTTCTAGCCGTATATTACTAATATAGATTTAAATAACATTCCATTCATGTCTATCTCATGATTTATAAATATTTACCAAATTCACCGTAGGGATATATAGGTCCCACTCATCTCATATTGAAATCATCGTTACATGTTCCAAAGAAACATGAAAACATTCTCCATAACATAAACAATGAAATAAATTGGGTTTCTTAAACATCATTATATCATAATTGATATAAAAAAATTGATTTCCTAAATAACAAACAATCAAATCACAGTAATAAAAGAGTTAGAAATATAACCCTATTTAAATAGTGTCATTTTATATGTAAAATAATATTGAGAAAACACTTGATTTTATTTCTATTTGAAAATATCATTTCTTCTTCAAAAACATTTTCCTTTATCAAAACGGATATTTTTATTAAAGAAATAATTATATGTGAAAATGAAAATTTAATACTGTAGAGGAAGAATCAATGAAATAAGGCATTATGAACGTGTAAAAATTTGTTCAAGTCGTACAAGATAATAAAACATATGTCTTGTTCTTTTGCTGGGGAATTCAAAAGTTCCTCGTACCGAAAACGACAAAAGATTACATTCATAAAATTTAGTAAAAATTCACCAATGGGTGAAATAATATTGGGATATAAATAATATACTGAAACACATATTTAGGAAACATGGATGTGGATGATAAATATACCCCCCAGTAAATACTTACGAACAATAAATCTTGGATAAAATGAGATTTGCAATGTCATCCCTTACCCTATGTCTCATATGCTTCGTATGAATCCAAAAATACTATTTAATGACTTAAACAATGTAACTTAATTATTCTATAATCATAATCATGTTTTTTGATAACATTTACGATCATATTTTCATCCATTTGTTAGAAACATTTTATAGTTACTCGTTATTAGGTATTAACGGCTTCATTTTCTTATGCATGATTTGTCAGATAAGTTCTTATTACTAAATTTAGGTTATATTTATATAATTTAAATAATTTTATTAGTATAATAAATATCATATTTATTAAATATATTCATTTATGTAATCATGCTTTAATGAATATTATGTACAATGAATCATATCACACCGTGGAGATGGTAAGTTGTATGTACCCACGAGCGATGATATTGTTCTCATAATTGTTGAATGATATTGAAGTGGATGGTTTATAGTATCTCAGATTCAAAATAAATATATATAATAATATATATAATTATTAATTCCATCATTAAACCTACCCATTTAAGGTTTTGGTGAAAAACAGATTACACCATGACTCGGAGACGGTAAGTCGTACGTACGCATGTGTGGTGATTTCATTTTTCATACGATGTGTATAAGGTGAAATATAGTTGTTTCATATTTATAATAACATATATTTATATTATTTACACTTATGTTATTACTTTATAATGAAACAACTAATGATGAGGATGTATAAGAAGTAATAAGTTTGAATGAATCGGTTGAAGGGATTACATCATCCTCGACGTGCTTCCTCTAAATCTAATCTTAGAGTAATAGAGTTGGTATTTGAAGATGAACTGAGCCTATATAATCAAAATAACTATGTTGATAATGAAAACATCTAGGGTATGGCTAAACCTCATGTCTCAAATTGAAGTGAAGAGATGAGGGAGGAGGTTCCCTTTTACAATTGAGGCGATGGGAAAGTTTTGAAACTCCATAAATAATAATTTTTAATAAAATAAAAAAATACCCAAAAACATCCCAAATGTCCTAATTCAGAATATGAGATGATAAAGGGTTTTTATATAATCAACCAATATATTTTGGACAAGTCATTTGTTAATATAAACAATATATTTTTAATTGATACATTGTTGTTCTATTTAATTTTAATTATTCTAATGATATTATAAATATTTAATGGTTATAAATTTTTACTTATATAATGTTAAATGAACATAAATGGATATTTTATGACATTTTAGATCTTACAATTATAAATTTTTTAATTTTAATTTTTGTTGAATTTTTTTTAAATAATATAATAAAATTTTATTTTTCTAAAATATCAAGTGTCAATTTTGAAACTATTCCTTTATTTGACATTAATAAATCCACATAGAAGATAAATTCTGAAAAATATATTCAATACACTCCTAACATATCATAGTCTCCTATTAAATTCGTGGATCACATTAATTAGTTCATATGATATTTATTTTAAAAAAATTAAAACATTTTTCTTGATAAATATTTTAATAAAATAATTTATACATCATTATTGTGTCATCAATAATGGTAATTATTTAATCACTAAAATTCAAAAATAAATCTTAATGATATAGGTAATTATTTTATATTTCCAAATACTATCTATATTCTATATTATTTCATATTTATCCATATATTAAAATTAATATACATATATAAAATTAGATTGTGATATTTTTTCACATTCATTAATTTTTATTAAATTCTTGTTAGATTAATAGGTAATTGGCAGATATATCTCATTAATTTGATTACCAATAGTAATTTAATCAAAAATAAAAATATCTAATTTATATTTTTCATAAATAATTGATATCCAATAAATTCAAAATTCATTTTCATAAGTTAGTTATAATTATTCTGTCTAACAAAATAGATAGGATATAATAGTAATTTTATACCAAGGGTGTCTGAAAATTTGTTTAAAATGAAGATTTAATGTAATCAAAGCTACTTAAAAATTGAAAATTATTTAAATAAATTTTATCATAAAAACAAAGGGTTATTACATTCTACCCCCGTTAAACTGAATTTTTCTCTCAAAATTCATCACTTGGAAACAAAAACATGAGAGTACATCTCTCCCATCATATCCTAAAGTTCCGATGTAGCTTCTTCAAATTGGTGTATCCTCTTTAAGACATTAACCAAGGGAAGGGGCTTGTTTTTTAAAATTTTTTAAATATGATCTAGAATCTCCATCTGTTTTTTTCATAAGGAAGATCTTGCTCCAGGTATATTCCTTCGGAGCTTGGTATATGTGAAGGACTGTTTATGTACTTTATCATTATAGAAACATGGAACACCTAATGATCTTTAGAGATATTTGGTGGAAGAGACCCTCAGTAACCTACCTTCCCAACATCATCCAAAATTTCAAAAGGACCGATAAACATAGGTCTCATCATTTCCTTATTTAAAAATATAATTACCCTATTCTAAGGAGATATTCATAGAAACACATTATCATTGAATTCAATATCTAGTTATTTTCTTCAGTTCTCAACACATATTTTTTGTCGACTCTGAGGTGCTCTTAGGTTTTGTTGAATAGATCTGAATTGTTTTTCCATTTCATCATCAAGATCAGGTATTGATATCTTGATTTACCCAACTTCATCCCAATAAGTTTGAGTTCTACACATATTTAAATAGAGGACATGATAAGGTGAAATAAGAATACTAGAGTGAAATCTATTATTGTTAGAAATTCCCACCAATTTAAGGTGTTGATCCCAACCACTTTGAAATCCACTGAGAAAGCTCCCTACATGTCATCCATAGTTGGGATTTTCCTCTCAGTATGACTCTCTGTCATAGGATGATAAGCTATGATGAAACATGACTCACTATCTAGTGAATTCTAACGACATTTTCTAAACGTTGAGATAATCATCAGATCCCGATCTGATATAATATATTATTGTATTTTGTGAAATCTTAATACTTCTTTCACAAATATCCTGGCAAGCTGATCAAGAGAAAAAACCTATATAATAGCAATGATGTGTGTCGACTTCGTAAGGCGATCAACAATAACCCAGATAGTGTTATTTACTTTGGATGTTTTGGGATGTTTGATGTCAAATTCCATATTGATGTTTTTTCATTTCTATTCTGGTGTTTGTAATGGTTGTAACAACCCCTTATAGTTCTGTTTCTCAGCCCTAACATGCTGAAAAACCAAGAATCAAGAGACATATTTGATGACATCTCTTTTCATGTCATCACACTAAAAGTACTATTTTAGGTCCTTGTACATCTTTGTGATTCCATGGTGAATAGTGCATTAATAACAATGAGCCTCATCCAATAGCTCCATCTATTATTTTCGTATGGGAGGAATACAATCCAAGTTCTTGAACTTTATTATTTCATCATAATCATGGTTAAATTTAGGATCATTTCTCATATTATTTTGTAATATAAAACTTCCAATTGTTCCAAAAAAATCATCATATGTATAGATGGTTGAACATTCAATTGGGAAAGATAAGATTTCTACCCTTCCATTAAAATTACGAAAAACATTTAAAATCAATAAATATTATATAGGCTATTGTGGATAAGAAAGCATGGTCTTTTTGACTCAAAGCATCTGCCACTATGATCGCTTTCAAAGGGTGGTAATTTATTGAGAAGTCATAATCATTAATAAAATCTAACCATATTCCTTATACATATTCAACTTCTTCTTTTGAGAAAATATACTTTAAAACGGTATAATCATTATAAAAATAAAACCTTTCAACATAAAGATAATTACTACATATCTTTAATGTAGTGATTAGAGAAGCTAACTCTATATCATGAGTTGGGTAATTTTTCCAATTAATTTTCAACTAACATGATGTGTAACCTATCACCATATCATTTTTAATAAGAACACATCCCCACCCAATAATGGATTCATCACTATAGATTAAAAACCTTTCCTCACTACTAGAGAGTGTGAGAACAGGTGCGTTGACTCACCTTTTTTAGCTCATTGAAATTCCCTTCACAATCGTCTGTCCAAATGATCTAAACTCTTTTCTGAGTCAACATGGTGAGTGTATTAGATAATCATGAATTTTTTTTCACAAAATTTTGTCAATATCCATTAAAACAAATAAATCCCTGTATCTTAGTTACTATTATTGGTCTCAACCATCTTTCAATAACTGCTATTTTTTCTAGATCCAAAGATACCCCCTCTCTTGATATTATGTGACCCATAAATGATAATTTTTGAAGCTAAAATACACACTTGTAAAAATTTTCATAACACATCTCCTTTCTTTGTTCCTTAAGAACATATATCAATTTATCTTCATGTTCCTCCTTTCTATTTGAATATAGAATAATATAATATATAAACATTACCAAAAAAATATAAATATAATCTCTAAAGACTTTATTCATTAGATCCATAAAGATAACAGGGGAATTAGTAAGACCCAAAGGCATCACTATAAATTCATAGAGTCTAAACCATGCACAGAATTCTTTCATTGGTATATCCTCATTTTGGACCATGATTTATGATATAATGAACAAAGATAAATCATGGAAAGGTATTGAGATCTACATAGTTTGTCAAATAAGTTATCAATGCAGGGAAGAGGATATTTTTTCATAATGGTCATATTGTCATGTTCTTGATAATCAATGTAGAGTCTCACTAATAAATCCTTCTTCTTCATAAAAAGAACACGTGATTCCCAAAGAGACACACTAGGGAGTATTAATCCCTTTTCAAGATTATCGTGGTGTGGTTTCTTCAATTCCTACTACTCAATTGGAGACATTCTATACCGTGTCCATGAAATAGGCACAACACTAGATATGAGTTCTATTGAAAACACAACTTCATGATTTGGGGGAAGACCTAGAAATTCCTCTATAAAGACATCATCAAGCTCCCATACAATGGGTCTATTATTAATCATGAGTTTCAGCATAACAATTTGAGATAATTAACCTTAATTTATAGGATTCAATATCCATAATATGGAAGAAATTACTACTGGATGGTAATATTCATACTTGTATTGATAGATGATCATTTATTGATCAGGAATATGAAATGTGACTTCCCTTCTTGGGAATTTATATGAGTTCCACATAGAGAAAGTGTTCCAAGATCCACATCAAATTTCACAATAGGATGTATCACAAGATTTATAGGACGCACTTTCCCATAAACATCATCAGAAGAAGAATTAAATACATTTGATGTGGCGATTGTGCTATTATGAGTTGATATAAAAGACCCAACATCGAATTATTGAGTTAATTTGATATACCCTTATAAAAATAATCATAAATGAATTACTTGGTGGATATAGAATCAAATAAAATATTTTCTACTTTACAGTGCATGGTAATTTTACCATTCACCCCTTCATTAGCGTACTCCATGTCACTTATAGTGATTTCATGTGACTTTACTTTACATTTTTCCTTTATATTTTGTTGAAATTTATCATAATCAATAACCTAATGATTAGGGTATTTATTAGCATAATTCCACATTTCCATGCACTTGTAATATTGAAGTGTATAATGTACCTTCTATGTAGCATTTCTTTATTCACATTAGTAGACATATTATTACCACCACTTCGGTATTCAACTACCTGATGACCTTCTTTTCAACACATAAATCCTTTACTAGTCCCTTTTAGACAATTCCCTCCTTGTTTCATTCCAAACTCCGAGCATAAGGGAAAATTAATCTACTTTTCAATGTGTTCAATATATTTTCTTTTGAATTCAATTTTTCTTTTCTTATCAACCCCGTATGATAGATGGGTTACTCCAATATCCATCTCAACCATGAGTGAACAACAAACAATTTCCTTCTAGCTATTGATGTCCTTTATCGCTAATGCCCTTCGGAGACGTGGTTTTAAGGTACTACAGAATCATTCAATTTTACTCTCAGGTTGTATAATAATTCTAGAATCATACCTCGCAAGTCATGTAAATTTTTTATATGTACCAATAGATTCAATATCATTTTTATTTAGACCAATTAACTCCTTCTACATCTTTTTTTGAAGAATATAGGGAATGTACTTGTTGAAAAATAAGTTCTTGAACTCATCCCATTCGATGGACTCAATTTCATCTCTTTTCCTTGAATTCATGATATGATTCCACCATTGATCAGCCTCACCATTCAGACAACATAATGTTATGATGACTTTATCATGCTTAAAACATTGTAGATCTGAATATATCTTTTCAGTGGTTCTGATCCCCTGTTCATCCACTAATGGGTCTTAAGACCTATTGAATGAAGGTGGCCATTTTCTCATGAAGGATTCCACAAAATGTTGCTCCCCCTATACTCATTCGGAAGACCTGCATGACTCATAGCTTGAGAAAGTTTTGTGAGTGTGGCTAAAATAATTATCATTATAGATCCCATAACGTTTTAGTTTCTCATGTGGGTAATCATTTCATTTTCCATCACATTCATCATTAACATGGTTTTTTTGGGTTCCCCTCGTTGACTAAACCCAAGAAGCGTAGTGTGAGAATAAATATTCATCACATGAAAACCACATAATAAAGGATATAATTTCAATTTTGGAAACCTTATGTTTTATAATAGGATATTTATTGTCATTTATAAAAAACATGGATTGTATCCTATACTAAAACATATCCTTTGGGTTATTACAAAGTCGTTCTCATCTTATTTTTCAAAGGATAAATATTCTTTTTCTCTAATACCAACTGTAACAGCCCACACATCATATATAGATATTACTTCAGCATTGAATAATATATATTACATAACATAAAAAATCCACAACAAGATGATATATGTTTAGCGTATTTATAAACTAGGAAACATGAAAAACTAGTTCATAAAACATCCACATTGTTTCCTGATAATTTATTCATATCTAGAATCTTTTCTGACATATCATACAAAATACCGTTCATCATGAACTCGGGAAAAGAAAAATTTGAAAGGGTTATCTTAAATGTCCATTAAGGGAAAATAAGGGAAATAACAATCATATCATAATCATAAGAACATAACATTTGAAAATTTTATCTTGCATATAAAATATCATAATATCATGTCATGGGATAAATCCTAAAAGTTAAATGTGACCCCTATATTCATACAATAAGACATTAAATTTTGTGGCATACATAGATGATCATATAAAATCTTTTCATATTAGTTAAGTCTCATTACTGAGACCACCATAGCAGAAAAAGTCCATTACTGAACCGAGTTCACTTCTCGTTTCAACACTATATTACTGAAAAAAATTTACATTTCATTCTAGTAATGTATATCTCATGAGATATGAATCATTACCCAATACAATGGAGGGAGATATAGGTCCCACCCATATCATAGTGAAACAATTCTTAAGTGTTCCAAAAAAACATTAAAACATTCACCATAGCATAAACCATGAAATAAAATGGGTTTCTTAAAAATAATTCCATCATAATTTTTATAAAACAAACGTAATTACTAAATAACAAGAAATAAAATCATAGTAATAATAGGGTTATAAATATAACGCTATTTAAAGAGTGTCATCTTAGAGGGAAAATAACTTTTAAAAAACTCTTGAAATTAATTCCGGAGGATAATATCCTTTCTTCTTCAAAAACATTTTCCAACCTCAAAATTACACAAAATTTTAGAAGATATAATTTTATGTGAAAATAACATTGTATGGTTTCAGGGTAAGATTCAAGGAAATAATTCATCATGAAAGTGTAAAAATTGGTTCATTCCATACAAGTTAAAAAATCAGTCTTCTCATACTTTTTTTTGGAAAAGTCATAAGTACCACGTACCGAAATCGAATAAAAATATTCCATTTATAATATTTAGTAACCATTCCCAAATTGGTAAAATTATAGAAGGATATAATGAATATTTGAAATACATATTTAGGAAATATGGACATGGATGATAAATATACCCCCAGTAAATACTTACGAATAAACCATCTAAGATAAAAATGAGATTTGCAAAATTATCCCTTAACTTAGGTCCAATATGATTCATATGTATCCAAAAATACTATATAATGATTTAAATAAAGTTAATGAATTATTATATAATCATAATAATTTTTATGATAACATTTATGACCATACTTTCATTTGTTTGTCAGTAACATTTTTTTGTTACTCATTATTTGGGTATTAACTTCATTATGTTCATATGCATGTTTTGTCAGATAAGTTATTATTCCTATTTTTATGTTATATTTATATCATTTACAACATTTTACTAGTATAATATACCTCATATTTATTCATTTAATAAATTTTTATAATAATTCCCTAATAAAGATTATGTAGAATGAATCACGTCACACCTTGGAGAGGGTAAACTGTACGTATGCATGAGCGACGATATCATTCCCATAATCGCTGAATGGTATTAAAGTGGGTGGTATATAGTATATTAGAATATAAAGAATTTTATAATAATAATATATATTATTATTAATTCTAAATTAGTATACCAATCCATGTAAGGTGTTGTTGAAAACAGATTACACTGTAGCATGAAGACAGTAAGCCGTGCGTACGCACGAGTGATAATTTCATTTTTCATAGGATAGGTTGAAGGTAGAATATGGTTTTTCCATATTTAAAATAACCTATCAGTATATTATTGATACTGATGTTATTACATTATATTGAAACAAATACTGAGGAGGATGTAAAAGAAGAAAGATGTTTGAATGAATCGGTAGAAGAGATTACCACTTCCTCGACGTGCTTCCTCTAAATCTTTTCATAGAGCTTTGGAGATATTTGTTAAAGATGAAAAGAACATCTATAATGAAAATATGGATGTTGAAAAAGAAATACTTCAAGGGATGGACAATATTTATGGCATAAAATGAAGTGAATATGTGTGGGAGGAGGTTCCCTTTTATAATTGGGGTGAGGGGGACTTTTGGAAACTCCATAAATAGTAATTTATAATAAAATAAAACCCACCCCAAAAAGCATTCAAAATATCCCAATGAAGAATATGAGATGATATAAGGTTGAAATATAATCAACCAATAAATTTTGGACATATTATTTTATCAATTATAACCATGTAGTTTTAATTGACACTTAGTTATTCTATTAAAGTTTAATTATGGTAATAATATTTTATATATTTAATGGTTATAAATTGTTTGTTATTGGATTTTAGTTGACCAGAAATGGATATCTATTTACATTTACGATATTATAATTATCACTTTATAAATTTTTTAAATTTTTTAATGATTTTTAAATAATTTAATAATATTTTTTTATAAAATATCAACAGTGTCAATTTGGACACTCTTCATTTATTTGACTTTTAAAAAAATCCACACAGAAGATAAACTAGAAACAAATTATTAAATACAATCCAATCATGTCATATTAACCTCAAAAATTCGTGGAGAAAATTAATTAGTTCATATGATATTTCTTTTAATATTTTTAAAACTATTTATTTGATATTTATATTAATAAAATAATTTTTCTATCACTATTTTTTCTCTATTTATTGTAATTCATTTTCTATAAAAATTGTTAATTAATTGCTATGATGTATTTAAGTATTTTATCATTCATGAGACTATCTATATTAGATATTATTTCCCAGTTATCCATATATTAAAATTAATATACTTATATAAAATGATATTTTGACATTTTATCAGATTCGTTAGTTCTTATTAGATTCATGTCATATTCAAAGGTATCTGGACAACACGTGATTAAATTTGAAAAAGTAGATTATAATGGTCTAATTTAGTCTTAAAATAGGATTTTTATAGGAGTTATGGTAATTTTATAATATTACATTTTCCTTTAATTACCTAATTTACCTCTAACTATGGTAATAAAAATAATTACCAAAGTTATTATTCATAATTACCAAAAATAAAAGTAGACAGTTAACATAATTTTGACCAACTGATTCCAAATATGGAGTATATTTTTAAAAATTTAATACATAGAAGTTGCAGTAATTTATTTAAAATAAATCTTGTTGTTAGAATGATAGGACATTTTTTTAATCTTAAAACATTGCAAAAGATTAAAATGATTTTACATATGAATTCAATATAAAATTAATAATCAAAACATAAATTAAATTTAATGATAATATATATATGTTATTTATAATTTAAATATATTCAATATTAAAATTTATCCATATAAATTATCTCGATGAGAATGTTATTCACTTAAAATTTAGTGTGTTTTAACTATTTATCAAAACATTATTGTTATATCAAAATATCATAAATTCAACAAAAGTAAATTTTTATATCCAAATTTAAAATATCATGTTTATTTTTTCATATAAAAATTATTAATGTTTCATAGACTTAATATAAAAGGGGTGCACAATTCAAAGGCTTAAGATTACCCTTTTGTCAAAAAAGCTGGTTTTTATACAACAAATATGGTATATTCACACCCTATTATTGAAATAGCCATTGGATGAATTAAAAATATTAAATTATGTATATGATATATATATCTCATTAATTTCATTACCAATAGTAATTCGATCAAAAATACCAATGTCTAACTTGTATTTTTCTTTAAATTATTGATTTCAAAATAATTCACAGTGAATTAGATATAATTATCTCTTCTATCCTAAAAAAAAGGCAATAAAAATATTATACTAATGGAATCCTGTGGTTTTATTAAACTCATGATTGTATTTAATGAAAAATTCTTTGAGAATGAAAATTATTTAAAGTATGTTTTTAATAAAAAACCTCATAGTGTTACATGGATATTGATATATATATATATATATATATATTACACCGATCTTAAAAGAAGACCTATGGAGTTACTAGATTGGTATCATGTAATTTTACATTTCTCACCAAGGCTATGACACCGATGTAAAATGAGACAGGGTACCCTTTCAACACGATATGTCGGGATTTAAGAGTTTTAGTATAGAATTGGTTCTGAATCTAGTCAGATGAAGTGGCCTCAAAGCTACTAGGAAATTCAAAATTTATTCTAGGTATATTAACAGCACTGTTATCACTCCGACCCATCTCATACTCTATAGAAATATGAGATGGAGTTATAAGTAGATGCATCCCTAGAGGAGAATCATTTTTGTATTGCTGATTTGACCCTTAAGTCTCTTTAAAGACAACCAGTACCACAAGAGCATGTTCTCTGGAATCATGACCATTCTCAAGATGAGGCATAATAGTGGTAGGTTGACAAACAAGCCTAGTAGATAGTGTTAATTTAAGGTGAATCTTAGCCACCCATGGAAAGGAAATATATGGATGAATTTCATTATGGGGGGAAGCATATAATATATGAGGTTTTTCTTATGAAGTACATATATTTTCTTCCTAGTTAAAATATATTTATGTTCTATTTTTTATTTAGTCCCTAGAGTTATCCTATTAGATGGTTAGGTTGTTTTGGGATAGGAAGAGGCAAGAAGGCCGTATGTTACCAATAATCTAAGTGCATGCTATGTAATTGGAATAGACGGATTTTATTCAATACATGAATTGTAATTTCCGTGGTAGGCTATTTCACATTGTGCATGTGGTTTTTATTAGGAAATATAATTTTGATGGAATGAACCTCCTTCATTTATTTTCCCAAACATAGAAGAGGTCCATTGGAGATATTCCTCATTGATCTTAAAGGTAGAATTTGGTTTTTTCTAATAATCCAGACAATGTTTCTTCCATCATTGATCTTGTTGGATCCATGCTAGTGAGTTATACCTTCCTCTTGCACGGTTCTCTATTTGTATTCTCCTCAGTAGATTTTTTTAGGACTAAGTAAATATGCATTATTTTGAGTATTTTCTCCATTAATTTTTTATCTTGATCAGAACCAAATTAGAGATTGATATTGGTTGAGTGCTCTACTCGGGACTTATGGCAGGTGTTATATACCTTTTCCCATAATATTGGTGTTTTATAGAGATAGTTTCAATTTTATTGCACAATAAAAATTCCATCAGTTCACCTTAAATAAATTGAATTAGTAAATTTGTTGAATTGGTACCCGTTATTTTTTGCATTGAGTACCATTTTGTGGTTGGAGGTTGTTTATCCTCAACCTAGACCACCCATGGGGTGGACACTTGTATTTTACCTATGCTATAACATCTTGTTGGGTGTATTTAATCTCACCACTAATTTTTGAGATTTATTAATTGAATAATTGGAATTTAATTGCAAGGATAGTGTAGATGGCTCATTTTCCATGTGATGACATTATGCGAATTGTTTTATTTATTTAAATTAAAATAAATAGAGTAGTTGGATGATCTCATTTAATATTAATGATTATTAATATTAATTGAAATGAGATAATAAATAGATGATTTTAGTATATTATTTTTTAGGTAAAAATTGTATCCTAATTCTATTACACTATGTGGACATTTTCCCCATTGCTATTATTTTGGGTTGTGGATACCTTACACCTATCTCCACATCGGATCATAATTCAAGAAGATTCCTCAGACCTTGTTAGGCATTGGAATTTTTTGTCTTGGACTCCAATTGGAAAGGTATGTTGATGTGCTCTAAGAACACCAACATGGTCATTATCGATTTTCCATCATGATTTTCATGGGGATAGATTTGTATTCCTTGTTTATTTAAACCAAGGATTTTTTCCTAAATGGTATGGCACTTCTAATTACAAAAAATGAACATTATAGATGTGGGATACAATTACATTTACGTCATTTCAATGAAGATATTATACACTGGATTGCATGTAATGGTTGTGGTAGATTTTGTAAACTAAGTCATATAGAGTGAACATGATGGATTTGTTATATTCTTTAGAATGACCTGAGTATGGGTAAAATTTTAATGTTGTTAAACTGTACATCGTTAATTTTTTATTTTTTTATCATATCCCTTTTTTAGAGTATTAATCTATTTATCAGGTATCCATGTTAGGATATATTATATCACAATATATTTATTGTATTTCAATACCTTTTGTATATATTTCACAATTCATTAGATCATTATACACATAGTTAATTTTTAATAGACATTGTTGGAGGTAGAAATTTTAGTGTTATCTCACCGCCGGTTCAGGCCATCATTGGGTACCGGAATTGATTTCATGGATGTAGGTAGGGTTAGAGGAAAATTAATATTGTATGTCTCCTGACTATTCATCACATAGAAAAAATGGAGCATGAGACTGATCTAAGCTCATGAAACTAGATGGTATTGTTTCATTTTAGTGTTTTTGGTATTTTGATACAAGTATTGTACCAGATTCATGTATAATTATTTTATTAATTTTTATCGACATGACATGACACATAATTATTTATATGAGATTACTTTTGCAGTTTTTTATATATATTTTCTTGAATGTTTATCTTATTTATAGTTGATTACTGCGTCCTATATTTTCTTTTATAATTATACTTTTGTGTTACACTATGAGAAAAGAACATTGTCTCCCTATAGACACACTATAACCCCTAACTGCAATTCATCTAACTCAGTCATACATGGATGATCACTTAAGGCCATGTGTCCCTACACCTAGGGGAACCATCTACAAGCACATGTTATGGGATGTTATATCATTCACCATTAGAGCCTCCTAATGGGTCTTTATAGGGTCAAGTTGCCTCACGAAACCATCCTATACAAGATGTCTCTGACTGAAACAAGATTAGCACCACCACTCTCTAGAATAATTATATCCATACAGTGAGCTATTAATCATAGAACCTTTTTCCTGGGATCGCCTCCTAAAATGAATTACAGAACTTTGTCCTCTTGTCTATCATCATCTCCTTATTGTCAAAGTCTCATATTCTTTGTACCCACTACCAGCACCATCTTCCGATGTATAATTAGACTTGAAACTCTAAACCCCCAAAGTACGGTTGAATACTGTTTCACAGATAGGAATTAAAAGAGATGAATCATTGGATTAGATGTCTTTGAATAGTTTTAAATCAAAAGATTGAGGCTAAAAGAACTAATCTTTCACTATATACATCGAGTACCATGAAATGGTTGGGAAACATGTAGAATAATCATAGATACTCATAATTACCAACTAAATGTATAGAATCTATTGGATGTGAACATTTGTTAATAATTCTAGAGAAAATTAATCTATGAAAATTTTATAGAACTCTGACCATACTAGAGTCACCTAATCATACATCTGGTACATTAAGACCCACCATACTCTTACAGAACCACTGACAAGACTCACCTCTAGGACCCCCATATAGTTTGAAGGTGTCTTGATTAGATATAAGACTCATGTCACTATCTCAAGCCAGTCTGTAACCACATTTGGGTTTGGATATCCATATAACCTAAGGTTTTTCTATAACTGAAACTCATGAAGTACAGTCAGCATGTTCACAACATATACTAGTATTAAGGGTACAATCTGATGGTTGATAGGTGTTTGTAAAACTAGAACACCATATATAGGTAACACTTCCATAATGGTCTCCACATTAAAGTATCATAATTGTTAGGATAGTCCCCTTGATCATGATACTGAATCCTCTATAAACAATGTTGTTTTGGTAACAATAATTAAAGAAGATATGCGATGATCAATGAGTATATCTGGAGAGTTTTCCCATGTTGGAAATGGAATGTAAAATACCTTCCTATATGAATTTTTTTCCAATGTTTTATATAGAACCAATGTCTATATTTTGAAGATGTAATTATGTTGTTAGATTCATGGTGTATGGATATGTTAATTGTGACACTAGCACAAGAGTCAGTATCCTAAGATACAAACTCAAAATTCATAATTTTATTTACCCAAACCTATCTCATGAAGTCCAATCATATAGTAAATCCAAATAATCTAATAAAACTATGTCATGACCCAGATCGATGGTTCCCAAACTGTGACCACCCCAAGACATCATCCAATAGGCCATGGGATAGAGACTAGTACCATGTAGGCATATCATTTATGTGGGTGGACTTATCATAATTTCCTTTCACAGACACACACACATATACGCCCATAAAATGATGAAATGAAATAAAATATATAAAAATGAATCCATAAATCTAAAATCCAATTATTGGAGTATGAAAAAAAGAACATGAATTGAGGTGAAAAATAAAATACAACTGAAATAAATTCAAGACATGTTGAAATATTTTTTTTGTAATGATTTTCTTCAATGTTAAAATAGGAACACACCACATTCAGTCTCGCTCAATAATTTCTTTCTGGTGTTTTTCCCTATATAGAATTGTCGAGAGGCCAGACATATGCATAAGATACAACACATTTTGCAAAATCCCATTTTGGTCTAATAATAACAATACCTATTTGGGAAACTATAAATAAATAATAATATAACATATGGAATAACAATAATATCATTATAGGAATTTGTTAAGAAAATATATAATAATAAATCTATATATTATCTTATTATAAACACAATCTAAAATAAGATTCCATATGTATTTTCAGCCTATGATGCCTACTTAAATGTTCCACGTAGCCCTTGTCTGAGAGAAAATACTCCATGAGTAAGATAACACTTATGGTGTCCATATAAAATGTTGGTCTCTTTAGGTCACATCATAATAATTATTCAGTATATTTCTAATGATATTGATACACAAAAGGAGATCACAGCCAAGGCCATGTGGAATACTAACGACCCAATCTGGATTGACAGCTATGTAAAGGATCATAACTGGTGTTGTGTTTTTCACGATGATACCGAGAGACCTACAGAGTGAAATGATGATGTTAGATGATCTTACTCGAGAGAAAAGCGATGGATTCCAAAAATGCGATCCAAGACTGAAGAACCATGGAAGGGATCACTATCATACACATTGGATGTGACACCATAAAAACTCGAATAGAAATGATCAAGGGAATTTATGCTAAAGAAATTGTTTCATGAAAATATGGATAGGTAATACAATCTATATTTGAGGAAGTACACACTCTATACTTGGGGTACATGATGTTTCATTACAAAATTTTCTTTTACCCATTTATCATGGACTATAGTCATATATGTGATCAATTATATCATGTGTGTCCCACTATAAAAGATATGTGGGACTAGAGAGTCCCCTAGTTAGGTACAACGTTATAATGCGTGCTTCTAGCCAAGGTATAAATGCCATCTGGAATAGCCCACATGGTGTTTAACAATACTTATCTTGCTGGGTATGTACACCATATACATTCTGTGATGATTAGAAAGGTTCACATGGTTTGTGACCAAGTCACAAGGTGTGTTATATTAATCATTATGATAGAACCCTATTGATGTATCTAGGGGCCCATAGAGTGTGTAATTCTAGATGAAATACCATGTATCCATTGATTTCCAAATACAAGATCTATTCATGCATTATCATATGTGCCTCCCAATATTATCCTATAATAATCATCATTAAAGAACAAATATCATGATCCATGTTAATCATCCAACATTATCTGGCATAATATAGCCAATTTCCCTGTTAGGGATGTGTCCACTCTCATATCTTGTCATGTACACACACCATAATCGAACATAGGGTCTGAAATCCATCCCCAGTATTTCATTACTATCATCACTGCTTAATCCCATCATCAATCCAAACTCAATTATGTGATATAAATTTATTTCACTACAAAATAGTGGAAAATGGTTGATTATAATATATTTGTCGATACATAAGAAAAAAGAGACACCATTTATGAATAAAAAATAATAGTTGGAAAAAACCAGAAAGAAAAGAAAGGAATTAACCTAGAATGTGTGGGGGTGGTCCATGATTTTTTTCTTTTATAATGAAGAATGATCATCGAAATAAATAATGAATTTCTCCAAAATTCCACGCAAATAAACTCGCACCCAAAATACTATCAATATAATAATACACCAATTGGTCGATAAATTCAATGTAATTATATGACAATAAAAATGGGGATTATTGATCATAAAACAAATAACCTACAAAGATATGGAATGATCATTAAAGAAGAAATAATCAATTTCATTATCATCAGGGATATCCTCAAATATTATTGGCGAAATGATCATCGATCTCAATCTTATATATTTTTATCCCACAAGAACATGCTCCTCCAATGGTTCTATAGATATCCAATGTTAAGAGAAAAACCCCAGGATCTATTCATATCCATCCATTTATATAGGAAAAATAAGTCATTGTGTCAACATAATAAAATATATCATTTATTTATTTATTTTATTATTTATTCTTATAACATCTTTTAACATCATATTTGATGCTGATAAATTTGTTCTTGATGCCTAGGAAAATTATTCATGAAATTCAATGAAGGCATCATATTTTTGATCGAAGTCTCCATTTTGGAGTTATTAAACTTTTTCATGAAAGTTGTGCATGCTAAATATATAACATATTTCACAAATTAATTCTTCTATAATCAAGCCTCAGAATGTCATGTTATCTTTACACCTCACTCTGAAAATTGTTTATATAAAATTAAATAGTGATAGAAGTAATTATTAGGGTTATTATAACTCCAAACTAATATAATTCAATTTTATTATGAGTATGAATCTAAATTGTATCATCATAAATTTTTTTAGAAGTTTTGATTAGGTTTTTACCCTTATTTATTTGATTTAACTTGTGTTAACACTTTTGGAAAATTAGTACAATAACAATGTTATACTATATATGGGTTATCATCATAATAATAAATTGAATATTGGTCCATAAAAAACTGTGGATAATATATTAAAACATATCCATATCACTTTTCTAATAATAAAATTTTATGAATTTCAAATCAATTTAGAAAATATAATTTATTTTGAAATATCACCAGTTTTGTTTTTAAAACAATTTATTTTAATTTAATTTGAATCAAAAAATAAGAACAAATAAAATATAATATAATCTATTAACACATCTATTACATGTTTTATTTATCTATAAATTACATGTAACAAAATAATTCATTCACATTATATTACTTCAAATATTTTTAATGCCATATTTATTTTTCAATTCGATAGAATATATATTATATCCTTCTTCTATAAGGATTTATGTAAATTACTTCACAAATAAAAATTATATATAAATTTCCATGATAAAAAATAAATTATATTTCAAATAAATTTTTATAACTTAACATATGTTTTTTCTGTCACAATCACAAAACATATTAGTCACGAAATCATGATAGAGACATTATGGACTTTGTCCCTAACATAAATATTATAATCATAAACTTCAATACCAAAAGAAACAAAATGTCATATATTAGCTGGATTATATGATTATAAATTAAATAGGCTCCTAAAATTAAATAAATATAATTAGACTGTATCATTTTATTTATAACCGTTATTACTCCATTTACCTTTATTTTGGTGACAAACATTTAATAAGGTTTTAATTAAAAATGAAAAAAACAATAGATACCTATTAGAAATTTTCAAACTCAGGATTCAAAATATTTTATCCATTTTTAAGGGTTTATTTCACTTATGTGGAATGCTTTAATTGAAACTCATTCCCACTAGATATGATGGAAAATAGTTTTTATGAAAAATGCATTGTTAAGTATTAAAATGTTTTCTGTAAAAAAATTATATATAAATTACATTAAAATGAACATAATTGGATAAATTATAATAAAAATAATCTTATTTAATTTTACAACTAGTCCAAAATAGTGTTTGAATCTATATATATTTTAAAATAATATATAATTTTAATTTTAAACTATATTATTTATTCTCCATAGAAAAATAAAACATTTTGAAAATTTTCAAAACGTCATCTGAGTATAATTTTGATAGGTTATATTAAAAAGTAATGTCACATTTATTGAATTAAATTTATAATATTTATATAAACTAATTATGATATTTTATCATAAAACCATCCAAAACCATTTTATAAGGAATCATAATTTTGATGCATCAAATTATGTTACTTATAATTGTGTAGATATAACCTATACATTTATTAATAATTATTTTTTATTAGGGACTCTTTATATTTATCATAATGATTTTAATTATATTTATTAAAATAAATTTAATAGATCTTCTATAATGGACATATTATAAGAGTATTTCATATTTAGTTTAAGTATGAAGTTGTATATATTGTACACAATTGAATATAGTCCTTTTAAAAACATGGTAAATTATATTATTCCCTCTTAAGAAATTTCAACAATAATATTTCATTTTATATTCTAAGGTGATTTCAAGTGTAGATACTTCTTCTTCATGCCATTCTTAATATCCCATGTTTCCTCATCATATTTACATTTTCTCCATATGACATTGACTAGATGAGATATCATATTATTTAGAACAACATCTCTATAGTTTGACACCTCAACTGGATGATCCTCATAT
Organism: Viscum album; assembly: GCA_963277665.1. Lineage (NCBI taxonomy): Eukaryota > Viridiplantae > Streptophyta > Magnoliopsida > Santalales > Viscaceae > Viscum > Viscum album. The sequence continues at coordinate 263,050,053 of OY728148.1, read as the reverse complement.
GAGATATCATTTTAAAGATATACCACCTATAATTTTGATTCATGTGTTAGAATTGGCATGTAATTTTTTCATGGGGGATATGTGAAATATGTAATATAGAAGAGATAGGTTTGTTTTAAGTTCTAGCAGATAGTATACAGAGAAAATGTAACTGGTACATAAATTAAATTTATGTATAAATATCTTGAATCTGATTTATTGATATATGTATTGTGACGCACGCCTGTCACAGGGTATGGAAAAAGCGGGTTTTAATGTTTCCCTAATACAGCATAGTGGAAGACAAAGGTCGTCTCACTTGAAGAGCTTGTTCAGTTCGTTTACTCAATCTAATTCACCATAACTTATTAATTTTAGTTGTTTTTATTTAATATATGAATGAAATGTAATTTATAAAAATATATAAAATGCATAAAAAAATCAATTAAAATTAATATTAAATTCTAAAAAAATGGAATTAGTGAAGAAAGGAAGTTCTCCCGATGGAATTTTCAGGGAGAACCTTCATTGAAGGGCTTCAAATATTTTTAGAGAACACACTCCATCGTATTTGTACACACCTTAGTCTACCCCGTTTATTAATGAAAAGTATACTTAGCGATCGACAAGTACACCCTCCATCCACATCCTCAATCGAGGGAAAATGGATGTATATTAATATGTTAATCTTTAGACCACCACAATGAGGACTACACCCACTATAAATTTTCCTTATAATTAACTCAAAAAATATTAAAGACATGGTCTTGGGTTCAAGAACCTAATTACTCCCCAAGGATATATATCAGATTAGTTACTCATGATCGTAATTATTATAGTTCATGATGGTAAGATGTGAAGATGAAAAGATGGTGGATGTGTGGACACAATAATAAAAACAATACCTAAATTTATTAGATACCTAAAATACAATTGAAAACTAAAAATAAAGAAAAGAAATAAATTAAAAAAAGGGGGATGATTTTCCACTGGACTCCCTCGGTGGAGATCTCATCAATGGTGCCTTTAAGTAATGGATGGAGAATGGGATGATTTGGGATGATGGTGAGGGCCTCCTTTTATAGGAATAAATCTGTAATATGAAGTATTGCGCATTCTTGACCCATTAAATGGATGTTTTACATGTGGACTGTCACAACCCGTCCTCAGGGCCCGTGCTGTGACTCCCCCAAGCCCGCCTTCCATGGGCCAAGGGCTGGAGACTAGAACCAAAGGCGCAAATCCTGATAACCGGGAAGGAATTGCCTTTATAAAAGTAATCAAACACCACAGAGTACATTGCGGAAGAATACACTATGTAAAGCAGTATAACATACATGTTGAAGGTATAAGGGGCCGGAAATACAAGACCAAAAGGAAGGTACAACTACAACAGAAAGTAATGTACAACTCAAGGACAATAGCTGAAATGTGACAAGAAGCTCCAGGAACGTCCACGGGGTTCTACCTGAAGGGTAGGTATAGATGTACCCCTCATCAGTCCACGTATGTCCGTCTCCTCTAGGTACTGACTCATCGTGAGATCCACCTCTGGGTACCGACTCGTTGTGAGGCCCACCACCAGGTACTGTCCAGTCCTCGTACACTCGATCTCCATTAGCGATGTCTGTCATCTGCATCTAACACAATGAGGTGCGGGCATAGACCGTGCGGGGGTGAGTATTACGATACTCAGTAGGGACCCCGAGTCCCTAAAAGTCTCACTAAATCCAACAAGGGTAACCACAAAGTAGGATCTCAATAGATAACCCTTACTTAGGTATAATCCCATACTTATAACTAAGTTACGAGGTAACCCATCTCAATCATGAGGAAACAAAAAGGTCATAGTCTCATCTCAAACTAGGATTTTCATTATCGAAACCGTAACTGCGGATGAGCCCTGTCTCTGGAGTGTATAGTTATCCTGTCATGACTCTGAGGTACTTCTCACAACCGTAACTGCTGAAGAGCCCCGTCTCTGGAGTGTACAGTGATCATGTCATGACTCTGAGGTACTTCTCACTAACCTAAGACTGCTGAGGTACTCCTCCTGTCGAGAATCGTGGGTCATCCACCCAAAAACAATAGTGCTTCCCGCCGGGGTATGCCACCCAAACACAGTAGTGCATCCCCCCTAATAGCCTGTAGAGGTACTCACCAAACGATTACTGTGGGTCTTCACCCAAACTGAGTAGTTCTCCAACCACCATAGGTCTGCACCCAAACAAAGTTGTGCTCCGTCCACTGGGCTAGTCGACTCACTCCATGTCGAGTCGGTCAAGCAATCGTTAGGTCTCAGCCGGCTACATGGTCTCCGTACTCCTCATACTCGTCTCTGAGAGGGTCCGCTCCATGAGCTACATGTCAATACTCCATGTATCACAATGTCCCACGAAGAAGTATCTCAAAGTACCGCCCAGTCATAGGGGTCTCAACACAACAGAGGTCGCGTCAATCGGACGCCCGGTCTGTGAGTTATTATCATTTTCATCCCAGGGGCCCGGTTTTTTTTGTGCACCAACCAACCCGACCATATCTCATATGTTCCCCGAACTCTCCCAGGGTATACTCATAGAGACCTTTTCTCAAAATGATCACCAATGCCACTCACGGTTCGTCAAACGGACGTCCGGTCTGAAAGTTATCAGCTTTTTCATTCCATGGGCCCGGTTGGATTTCGGGTACAATCCAACCCAGCCATATTCTGACTACGTCCAAACCTCAGGTGATGTATGCCAAAAGAACCATCTCATCAATAGGAATCCAAAAATGTGGATGGCATATCAATTGGACGTCCGGAGCTTGAGATATAAGTGTTTCTGCTCCGAGGGCCCGGTTGGTTTCATATTCGAACCAACTCGGCCGAACCCAAAGTTCTCAGAAACCTTCATTGTAATATACCAAAACAACTGTCTCGATCCAAGGATCGTATCGCAGCTAACGGTGTGTTGATCGGAGGTCTGTAGCCCATGTTATGGGAAAAAGATCGAAAGAGGTCCGAAAATGGGGGGTCTGGGCCAGGCCCGGCCCAACCCCCCTAGGTCGGCCCAAACCGGCTCGACCCAACCCGGGTCCTGGTCCGGACAAGCCTGCGTGGCCCGGCCTGGCTTGGGTGGCCGGTTGGCCCGGTGTGAGCACACCCGCACGGCCTGCTGGTTGTGTCGTTGCTATAAAGGGGGGCGGTTGCCTCCCTTGATTGAAGCTGCGGCCCCCCTAACGTGGGGGCTGCTCCCTTGACCGCCGGGGGTTATGAGCCCTGGTCTCCCTCGTTCCTGCGCGGCGCACTGGGCGCCGCCACCTCCCGGAGGGTGGCCGGTGCCGGCTGCCGCCATGCCAGCGGGGAGCGCCGGCAGGCCCATCCGCGGACCACCGGAGTTGCTCCAGTGGTCAGTTTTCAATTCTGCCTTCGCCTGCAGTCCACCCATGACCTGCCCTTCGCTGAAGAGCCTTCAAATCACCCCTGTGGCCCGTTCTTCAATTTCTCGTTGATCCGTATACCAAATAAACAAACCACTTCTTTTCATGGTTTTTCCATCACGGAACGACGGTGACGCGGCTTTGTTCGGCATCCACAGGGCGGCGTAATGGCGCCGCACTTCTTCATCGATAATCCTCCTTATTTTTGCACGATGCCGTTGAACCATTCCAACCATGATCGAGCCGCAAAAAAAAACATTAATGAAGGGGGAATAGGGTCGGCTGTGTTCGTGTGGTCCGACCTCCTCCCGTTAATTTGATATCAAGCGGCTTAAGGAAAAGAATTGTTTCTAGACGGTCAAGAATGATTCATTAACAAAAATCAAACCCCCTACCTTGAAATTAACGTCGCACGTCGTCGGGCCATTGAAGTCGAACGTCACGGAAGACGGTGTCACAGATCAAGGATCTGTAAGCATCATCGATGTTCACCTGATGAAGGATGCGGTGCGTCGTTGTTCTTTGACGAAGGTGTCTCTCACTGGCTGCGGAGAGGGAAGAAGAGCAACATGTCATTCACTCCTTGCGGTTATGGCGGTCTTCATCGGGTTCTTGACATTATTCACATTCCTCAACAAAGAAGACGAGTTCTATCTCCTCCCATTCCCCACAAAACCATCCAACCCCTAAAAAAATAAGACTCTTCTTATTTTATTACCCATCCCATGAATTTTCAAAACATTTCAAAATGTTGAATTAACATAACATAATTAATCTTGAGCTTGTCAAATTAAATGAAGTAGAGATGGCATCATTAATGATAGGGTGTGTCACATGGGTGGTTGGAGTGAGTTATGGAATATGATAGGTCACCCACTTAATGGGGGAGTTAGATGAGGTTTAAGAATGTGAAGGGGTGGGGTTCGTGTGGGCCCCACCTCACCTTTAATCCTCTCATGGGTAGTTAACTACAAGTGGGTCCCACCCCTAACTCCCTTACTTTGGTTATAACCACTTAAGAGAGGGACAATGTGTTGTAACACAAAACTTAATCCACATAACAAGAAATGAAAATATAATTGTAAAACAAATATATTTTATCCCTCACTTTTTTAAACAACTCCTCCCGAAAAAAAGCAACTCCAAAAAGGGTCTTCTTAAGCAAATACCAGCGCTGTAGTTTCATCGGTGCCCTCGTATTTCAATTCCATGCACTGGTTCAAAAGATAGAAAAACCCTCTCATTCGTTCACTGAACGTATCTGAGCTAAACTTCGGAAAATGATTCTGGGCACACCGGGCCTCGGAATCAGGCGCTGTAAGAAACTGTGTTCATGTAAAACTCCAAAGAAATTAAGAAAAAAAATTCCCTTGAAATTTCCGGGTCTTTACATGGACCCCTTTTCATAGTTGTGCATAAATATGTTGTCTGTTCCCCCTCAGAATTTAATCTCCTTTGGATATAGGATGAAGGAGTTGTGAATTTCTCATTCTCGGTTTCTGTTTTTCTGGATGAAGCTTCAGGAAGGTTCCTCCAAAGGTATGTCTTTCAATGGCCTACTTAATGAACCCCAACATCCCAAAAATTTATTATAGAGCTTGGCCTATCTGTCCTTATGTTATCCCTGGTAAAAACATGTAATTTGGATGAGTGTAGGCCAAGTTGGGGATTTGTTATGGTGGTGGGGTCCACGTTTTCCGCCCGAAAACATGTCCAACTTCAATGAGTTTTTAGCCCCATTATATGGTCGAATCATCTCCTGGTCCAGAAGAAAAAGTAGAAGTAACTAAAATCAGGATTCTAAAAAAATAATTCACAAAATTTAGAAATATATTTTTCATTAAATGACGAAAATACCCTTGATATAAAAAGCTGTCTAAATTCCAGAATTTTCTACTTTTTTCAATTAAGCTCAAAATAATACTAATCCCTAAAAACGTGACAATTACACATCAAATAACAGTATGGTGGGATGATAAACAAGGATTTAAAGTATAAAATATAATAAAATGTGATCTTCATCACTCCCCCACACTTAAACATTGCACTCTTGGGCAATCATCTTAAATTCAAATTAAAATCCACACAATGATCAAAAATATGAAAATATAAATGATATTATCAAAAATAGAATATCATTATGTATCATCTATGAAAAACAATTCTCTCTCATTTTCATTTCAATCAGTCAAATTTGTTCAACCTCATTAATAAATCTATGTCCCAATCACTACCTACCTCACATGTAATTTTATGTCACAGTTCACTCAAGATAAATTTATTCTAAAGTTATGCTCATACTTGGAAATCACATGTATCACCATAGGCTAGTGAAAATTATCATTTCTCCATAGTGTGAAACATGAAAATAAATTAAATCATTAGAGATTTAATTAATGGTTCAAATGATTCTGTGGCTTAGGGTTGGTGGAAAAATGATTGAAAAAGATTCATTCTAGAAAGAGCAGGCTGGACTCTTAAGTACAATGCATGATTAATTCATGTGAAAATACATGAAATTTCTCTCTCAATCCGACTAAAAAATTAAAAAAAACACCACACCCTTTAATGAGATGGTACATGAGGCAGTAAGTGGTTATAATGAATGATATCATCTATGTTCTCCTTTTGTTTGCAAATCCCCAGAAAAGCACAACTTTATTTTCTTTTTATTATTTTTTTGAAGGATGAGCATAAAATTTAATACATTGAATAAATTAAAATTCATGTGCTTGATTTTATATATGGATATGTGTCATAAAAGAATGTAAAATGTGGAATTCAAGCTCATCTTAATTTTTTCATTTTCTTGAAGGAGAATTTGATGAAACAAATAATGTACAATGAAAAGATGACACATGCCCAATTATCTTCTCATCCACAGCCCAATGTATTGAAACATACCTCACACCACCCATAAATGATACGCATCCCAATGAAAGTACACTAAAAGACCTTCCACCACACTCAAACATGAAATAACCATTAATAAATATTAAAAGTGGAGGTTGGTAATGAAAAATTGGCTTGTAATATGGCTTAAACCTATAAGGTAATTAATGGAATCTAAGGGATTACGAAAGATAAATTTTAAGGTGGATCTCAAGATAAAATTTGGCATTAAAAGATATTTATCAATCATTCCAAATACATTTCATGAAATCCAAAGCTTCTAAAGAGAATACTCACAAATTATTGTTCTCAAACAAAAATTCATGTTTCCCCAACGAAAGTGTGGGTATTTCGAAGAATATGCAAAAGTGGTATAGAATAACTGACATGAATGGAAAATTATATTGATTTAGTGATTTATCGGCATGGATTTCAAAAATAAGTCAAACTCATAAAAAATTATTGAAAATTCATTTCAAGGAAAATGAATTAATATCAACAATCATTTAAAATCCATTATTTCAAAAATCATTTCAGTTTGTTCAAAATAAATTTATTTGTGAAAAGGGATAAGAATATTCCCTCAATATAAAAAATCATAAAAAAAGAAAAAAACATGAAAAACTAACTAGATTACACTCCCCCACACTTATATTTTACTACCCATTATTTCAACTAAAAAAAATAAATATAAAGGTAGAAAATACAAGAGAAATAAATATATAGCCTGACATTTGTTTTTTGAAGTGGACGCCTGGATTTAAGATCCTAGAAGCTACCACTTAAAGACTTCATGAATGTAATGAAAATACATAACAAAAAAAAGAAGTAGAAATTAATATAAAAGAGATAATTCTTGGTTTAGACCCATAAGTGGGTACTAGGTTATTACTTCCCCTAGTCAGGTAGTTTCAGTGGATTATCTCCATTCAGAATGTGGGTGTGGTTTATTTGAGATGAACCACCACATGTGAGTTTTCCCAACGTCCATGAGTAAACCCTGAAAGTAGACAACCCCAAAGAAGATAAGAATGTTTCTAACCCCAAAGAAATAATAAAGAATGAAATTAAGGTCCATAGTGGGAGGGAGTAGAATATAGTGGTGCTCCCTGTTAATTTTTGTGGTGTCCTCCTCCATATGGTATGAAGATTTTTGTACAGAAGGTAGTAACACCACCATCTTCTACGACTCTTCCTCTTAAAAACCACCACTTGAGCATTCTGTTCTTTAACATCCAAGGTCTAATCAAATATTATTGTATAAAAAAAATTAGATAATGATAATTTAGAAATCAATTCAACTTGAATAAGATTAAAACATGAGGAATTAATAAAGAAATATTCCCTTTCAAGTAAGATAGCTTGTTAATTGATCTCTTCACGCAAGACCATTGGAAACTTAAACTCTGCAGGTTCATATTCTTAATTATCTTCCAAAGAAATTGAGAGGTAGAATATTTTTGATATTTCATCATTAAGGATGGGAAGATCATGTTTCATGTTATTTTTGACAATGTTATTCCAGGATTCTTCCAAAAAATGTTTATCTCCCAGGAGTGCATCAGCAGGAATGTGTACATCTGGACATCCTTGAGTGATGTTTTAGTGTGGGATGATGTGATTACTTTTATTAGATGTTATTCCTCACCTGCCTTAGGTTCATTAGCATTAAAAATGATTTGTGAAATCTCTTACACAACCAGTTCTGGTTCAAGTTCTATCACTAGTGTGGCTTTCCCTAGGGAAGTATGGACATATTCTGTTAGACTTTCTATTTGAATCTTTATTCACTCTATGGCCTATTTAAGTTCATTCACCTAAGATTTGTTTTTCACTAAAGCAGCATCCACTTTTTGTTGTTGCACCTGTGAATAGTCATTCCATGCATAGTAAATGTAGTTTGGATACATCGCGGAAATTTATCATTTTTTTAAATTTTTTTAAATGAAAATCTATCTACAATGTGAAAATTGATAAATATAAGTAAACTATTGATTGGCTCCCCAGCAACGGTTCCAGTTTTGACTCACACCAGTCATAGGGCATGGAAAAAGCATATTTTTATGTTTTCCCAGTGTAGCATAGTGGATGACCAAGGTCGTCTCATTTGTGGAGCTTTTCAGCTCATTCACTAATATAATGTAATTCACCTTAACTACTTAATTTTGGACGTTTTTATTTAATATATGAATGAAATGGAGTTTATGAAAATAAATAAAATGTAAAAAAATATTTCAAATTAATATTAAATTATAAACAAAATGTAATTAGTGAAGAAAGGAAGTTCTCATGAGAGAAATTTCAAGGAGCACAATTATTGACCAGCTTCAAATATTCTTAATGAACACACTCCATCGTATGTGTGCAGACCTTAGTCTACACCGATTATTAATGAAAAGTATGCTTAGTGATTGGAAATCACACCCTCTATACACCTCCTCATTCGAGGGAAAATGGTTGTAGATTATGAAGTTAAACATTAGAGAACCACAATGAGGATTAAACCCACTATTAATTATCCTTAGAATTAACTCAAAGAATATTATAAACATTGTATTGGGTTCAAGAACCTGAGTACTCCCTCGAGATATTCCTAGGATTAGTTACAAGTGATCATGATTGTTATAGTTCACGTTGGTAAGATGCGAAGAAGAAAATATGGTGGATGGGTGGACACAATAATAAAAACAATGCATGAATTTATTAGAAATCTAAAATACAATTGAAAACTAAAAATAAAGAAAATAAATAAATTAAAAGGAAAGGGGGAAAATTTCTAGCCAGTATCCCTTGGTGAAGATCTCTTCCTTGGTGACATGAAGGAATGGAGGGAGACTACGATGATTTGGGAAGGAGGTGAGGTCCTCCTTTTATAGGCAGAAATCTATTTCAAGTAAATATTGTGAATTCTTGACCCAATAAAGTGAAGTTTCATGTGTGGACACCTTTTTCAATGTTTTTCATATATATGTTTTCCATTAACCCTCCAAATTTCAGCTCCTTTTGACATCGTATGAAGGAGTTGTGAATTTTGAATTCTTAGTTGCTGTTTCTGGATGAAGCTTCCAGGAAGGTTCCTCCAAAAAAAATTCCTTCACTGGCCTTCTAAATGAACTCCATGAAACCCCAAATTTATTGTAGAGATGGCCTTATCTATCCTCATGCTATATTAAGTGGAAACACTTCATTTGAATGTGTGTAGGATGAGTTGAGGATCTGTTACAGTTGTGGGGTCCACACTGTCTGCCCTAAAACATGTCCCACATCAATGAATTTTTAGCCCCTTTCCATGGAGGAAGAATCTCCTAGTTCGGAAGAAAAAGTTTAAGGAAATAAAATAAATATTCTAACAAAATTTTTATAACAAAATTTGGACATATATTTTCCATTAAATGACTAAAATTCCCTTGATATAAAAATCTATCTAAATTCTAGAATTAACTGCTTTTTTTATTTTAGGTCAAAATAACACTAAAACCTCAGAACGTAAAAATTACATATCCAATAACTGTATGTTGGGATTATAAACATGGATTTACAGTATAAAATATAAGGAAATTTGAGCTTCATCATAGAGAAACAATTATTTTCATACCTTAGACTTGAGGTTTTATCGATGATTAATGTCACAGATATTCCATCAAATATGAAAAACCATGATGTGTATATGAATAGTCTTGATTATTAGTACAGTTTCCTTAACCATTTAATATCTTATAACACTACGTTCACAAAATTCATCCCAATAAGAAGGTGTTCTACTTCACTTACCATAAAAGTATTCATTAGGGAAATTTTTTATGTTTGATAGAAAGATATTATTTTATGATAACTCATCCAAAGGAATAGGTTGGTCCCATCCTCATTTAAAGTCCATCAAGCATTCTCTCACCATGTAATAAAATTCCAAGATGGCATGCTCATATTTTCATTTGGATTCATTGAAATAAACCATACTGTTGTTTAATTTAGTGTTGAGAGAATGTTGGATACTCCTCCAAAACATGTAGTTAAATATCAGATCTCGATTGTATACCATTTAAAATGGAATTCCATTCAACCTCACCACTTCTATAATGTATATCTAAGAGACATGATTGAGTGTGTTATACTATCTAATTGCAATAGAGTGAGAAATATTCAGATGGAGATCCACTAAAACCCATATTAATTATTTCCTCTGGATTTCCTTGGATGACCCGTTACAATGTCCATGGTTATGTTTTCCAGTTTCCATATAGGTCTTGGTAAAGCATTCATATCCCCTTTTGATTTTTTCCTTTAAACCATCTATTGATAACATTTTAGACACATTGATGTGTATTCCAAACTCTCTATATTCATATTTTCCCTCTAACAGTTCTCTTAGAGATATCGATGCTTCTTCATGGACCCTAGGTGGATGGAGTTAGGAGAGCTATGTGAATTACTAATAAAATATTTTTCATATAAATATTTAATTTTACACATAGACATGATCCTAATATAACAAATCCTTATTTGCTAATTCTGAACTCCATGGATTTCCTTTTTCTTTTTGCTTCCTCATTCTTCTGAATTTCTACATCATCTCTTAAATAATCATTTATATTATTCAGAAGGGATGGTTGAGAAATCATTTGAGAATGGAATGATGATGTTACATTATTTATGATTTCCATGTCCATTATTTTCATTTATAATATGATTGTATTGTTCTCAATTCTAACCTGTGAGAAGGATTTCATATACTTTCTACATAGAGAATCTATCACATTATTTTATTTTCAAGGATTGTAGAGGATTTCGCACATATATTCTTTGATCATATCTATAAATTATCATTTGTCTTTATTAATAAACTTCTATGTGAATATATATTGTGGAATATTATGATCTATATATATCATAAACTTCTCCCCATAGAGATAATTCCACCATATTTAATGAGAAAAGATCATTATAGATAGCCCCATATAAGATGTTGGATTCGTATTCTCAAGAAGCTTCATATTATATGAGATACATGATATAATTTTTTCAATTTAAATTATTTAAAATCCTATAAACTTAGTTGAATAATACCTATATATAATGAATGGTTACTCACTTGATGTAAGCATGAGGAATATTGTAGTGATAAGACACATTTTCAATTCCATAAAGCTATCTTCAAATTCAGTTGTCTCGATAAAAATTTCTCCCTTATTAGTTAGCATGGTTAACAGTTTTTAATATAATGATAAGTTTCTATGAAATCAACGAAAATTACAAGATACTCGATAGAAACTATAGATCTTTATGATAGATACCAGTTTAGGTCATTCCCCAATTTCCATTATCCTATAATGGTTCATAGATAACAAATTGTTGGTGATAAAATTCCCCAAGAATGCTACATCATTTATCTAGATTAAACATTTACTCCACTATGCATATAAATGATCAATTTTTATAGTATATAGAGAAGTGTTCATATTCTTATCAGGCTCCTCAATGATTCTAGAGTATATAAAAATATCAACTATAATGACTACACCAAATCTATCTAGGTGATATCTATAGACACAATCCATTACATCTATATTTTTTTGTATTTTTAGGGAGCCATAAGATATTAAATATGAACTCGCAGTGTCCATATGTTTTTTGATGGAATTATTAGGGGAATATATTCTTTTTTCATATTCTATTGGTGATATCTTCACCAAATGTCAACAATAGAGAAATACAGGGCCCCACACAGTTGATAAAACAATATTTATATCTATAGATGTCGACAAATTTTATTTATATTTACTTTTTTGAGTTCATGATAATCTATAAAAAGGCAGATTTACACATCCTTCTTCTTGATGAATAAGATAGTTTCACCATAGGGTGAAGCACTCGGGTATATAAAACCATTTCCCAGATTATTTTATATCTTTTTTTTTATAATTTTAAATCAATTATGGTTATTTTATAATAAGTAATGGATATGGTTAGAGATATAGGTATAATATCTTTTTAGAATATAGACTCTCTGTCCAGAGGAAGACAATAAAAATCATTATTTAACACAAAAGAATAACACCTCACCACAATTCATTTTTATTTTATTAAAACACACTTTGAGGCTAAGTGGGAGCCTATAGAACACCTCCAACAAAGGCCACCCACTGCAAGACTAAGAACCATGCCCATAGAGATTTTCACATTTCAAATTTCAAATTTCAAAAATACGGGCCACGTCCCAGCCGACCACCATCACCACCATTACCAAAAATAGAAGTCTCACCATCCCGAGCCACATGCCACGCTCTGTCCGAGACATCATCCATCGATCAATTCACCTACCACCATCGTGTCACTAACTAATCCCTATCACCACCAAAAAACTCATCACCAATGCCACTGAATGCTTCTCTGGCATCCAATAATAGGACACCATCAGAACCGAACACCATCATCACTGAACCCAGCTGCCATCGCCGTCGAGAATTCGATGTGGCATCATTGTTCCCTTCGCTGATATCAAATCATCTCGAGGAGTCAACATCGTCAGTCACACACCCTAGATAACCACCTATATAACAACATCACTAACTCAAATCCACTATTGTCGTTGCACAATCCCACCAGAATGACAGAACCCATCACAGAATCCATAGACAACTCGCACCAGAAAAGGACCAATGAAAAAATTAAAATAATCCATCGAGAAGGAGGACCAAAAAAAGGAACACAAAACTAGGGAAAACACCTAAAAGAATGCGTGTACAACAACCCTAAGAAATAGTATATTAAACCCAAAAATAAATCTCGATGACCTCAAACCATAGTCACAAAACCCTGAATACCATCGCTTTAACTCGGACCTAGAGATAAACGGTGGAACCCTAGGTCAGAGTGTTTTGGTCGGCCGATGAAGAAAAACCAACTCCGGTAGCAGATGGAAACTCAACGTCCACTGAACCACAATTTCAAAGCCTCAAGGATACCTCTATACCATCCCCGACTTGGACATGGGAGATGGTACTTAAGGCCAAAATAGTTTAAGGAGACGAAATCCATCCAAATCACATACCTTCAGCGGGCCCACGGTAGAAAGCCACAACGACAATCACTAGTGGAGAGAAGAAACCAAGAGCGGAGGGAGAAATTGACAGCTAAGGTGAGGAACCACGAGCAACGAGAAAATATGAGAAGGGATACTGAAACCCTAGAGTAATGGAGTAAAAGAAAACAAAGAGAGCTCTCCGAAAAGAGCGCGGAGGGCCACAGAATAATACCTCACATTATGAATGTATTTAATCGCAATTCACTCCTTTTATCAACAATCTGAGTTACATATTCTTACTACTAATGTAGTCACATCCACACTTGATCTAAACATTCCAAGGGAGATTCATCCTACACATTTACATTTATAGAACCATAAGTTTTCTTGTGATGTTATTAGTGATCTCCCTCTCCTTAATGTTGTTTCTGGATGTATATAATGACATCCCATCCATGATCAATTTTAAAGACTCGGATTTTCCATGTAATGTTTTTAAGTATTTCGTAATTTTAAGAGTCCGTGAAAATTCACAGCGCGTGATTCTGATGCCTAGTGTTCCCTGAATGAATTTATGAACTTTTTTTCAGGTTCATTCAGTAAATGTACGGGAGGGTTTTTCTAACTTTTTAACTGGTGCTCGGAATTGAAATATGAGGGCACCGTTGAAATCATAGCACCAGTATTCTTCTAAAGAGTAATACACCTCAACCTCAATGGGTCAAGTGTGAATGTTAGATTTTGTTTTTTTTGTGAATGAATAAAATAAATAAAAATGTTAACATTTATATTTTATTTTTCGAAACCTTAAATGCGGATGTTTTAAGGGTGGGGATCACCTGAACTAAAACCTCCCAACAGTGTGTAAATGATGTGGGGACCATCGAGCCTAACCCCCATTTTGAATTTAGAGGCAGGACCACCTAAACCCAGTTTAATGGGAGGAAGCCTTCAAACTCCCTCTTTAATGAGGGGGGGGGGGTGACCCTAGGTTTACTCTACATATATATTGCTAACCACAAAATATTAATGAGGCCAGTTTAATTAGAGCCTACAATTAAATTGAGGAAACATATCGTATTGGCTACATATTCATATTGGTGGAATTGGGGGAAGTATTGGCAAATGGAAATTGGGAGAGGACCATAGAGGAATTCTTCTTCTCCAATGAAGAATGCTCCTCCAATAAAGAATTTTGATGCACTACTTTGAATTATTCCTTGGGACATCCTCCAATGTTAGACGTCTTCAATCCACGAACATCCATCCCTCCTCACCGACGTTAACAAACGAACGAGGTACGAGTGTGTTTTTGATTGATCCATTTTAGTTTCCCTCTCTCATTGAGTATATTTTTTGAGTCATCTGCTATAGACCTAATGCGTAGAAAACATGCCTAACCAACATGGATCGACCCCTCCTTAATCTTATGGTTCTTTTGTGTGTTCTTCATGATAGTGATGACGACTGATGCCGGTGGTTGGATCTGGTCGAACTCGAGAACCAATATCAGAACCACGACCGATCGCGTCGAAGGCAATGAATTAAGGGCGGCTGGTCAAGCCAGACACTGATGAAGGCATGACAGTCCGCCTCCCTACGGCCTCCGATGCCATGAGGCCTCCACCGCCCGTGTCCACTACCGCCCGCAGCCTCTACAGCCTCGCAGCCTCCACCTCCCTATGGCCTCCGCAGCGCCCCACTTCCCACAACCTCTAATGCCCTCAGCCTCTACTACCCATAGTCTCCGCCGCCCCACCATCCGCATCATCGCGCTGCCCTTGTGGTCCTGCGAACCCAGCACTGCTTTTGCGGCTTTTGCGGCCCAGGGCCACCTGTGGCTCCGCCGTCCCGCGGCCTCCATGACCCCCGTGGCCTCCGCAAACTCCGTGACCCCCACAGTCTCTACGCCGCCTCATGTCCCCCTATAGGCTGCTGCCTAGGTTAGGCCGGGCAGGACCCAGTGTGCCAGACTGGACCCAATGGGCCGGGTCAGACCCGGTCAACCTGACCCGGAATAACTTCGGCCAAATTCTCTCTATGGGGCATAACATTATCACCAGGCATCCATAGGACGAACCATCAGTGGTTTTTGAATCCATCGTGAGATACAATCCCATTGAGTATACCCCACTGGATATTTGGATTAAGATGTGTTACAGTCAGGTTGGACTGAGCATGAATCCAACCAAGCGTCTGATTGACGTAATGTCTTTTTCATTGTAACCCCTATGAAGTGGTGGTCCTTTGAGATTATTCTTCATGAGACTTTGTGCCAGTTGGAGTATCGACTAGTGGCTTGTGGAGTGGACCCTCTTAGAGACAAGGGATCTTAGTTCGGGAACACTATAGCTGGCTGTAACGATGTACCAGGATCCTCTGTGGGTCTGAATAGGTACTAATAATGTACTAAGATCATGTGTTGGTATGATGATTTACTAACGATGTACTAGGATCCTATGTGGTTATGAAGATGTACTAATGATTTACCAGGATCTTGTGTGGGTCTGACGACATACTAACATTGTACTAGGATCATGTCTGGGACTAACAACATACTAACGATGTAATAGGATCCTCTATGGATCTGACGACATACTAAAGATGTACTAGGATCACATGTGGGTCTGAGTAAGCACTAATTATATACTAGGATCATGTGTGGGTCTGAAGATGTACTAACAATGTAATAGGATCATATGTGGGTATGACGATGTACTCACGTGGTACTAGGATCCTATGTGGGTTGGACGAAGTACTAGGATCCTGTGTGGGTCTGATGATGTACTAGGATCCTGTGTGGGTCTGACAACATACTTTGATCCCCCATGGTTCTGATGGGGATATAGGATTCTTTTTTAGTCCTCCTCTTAACGGAGTAAGATGATTCAGTAGTTATGTATAATAATCCTTACTACCATACCTAAGTTATACCTTGTGTGAGCTGGGTCAGTACATGTGTGGTACATTCCATCATGGTAATACCTTGATGGCATTATTCAATGTCATGTACTATTGTGGTACTATCCTTCATGGTATATCTTCGTTTATGGAATATTTGAGCTTTGGGATATTGGGTTGGTCCTTGTGTTTCATCATTATTGAGATGGGTTTACAAGATAACATAGGTAAACTTATGGGTATATACCTATGTGGGGTTGTTGGTTGTATTAATGCCTTATAGTTTATCCTTTTTCTATTTTGTGAGACCTTGTGGGTCCCGGGGTCCGTACTGTGTATCGTTATACTCACCCCTGCACTGGATATTCCCACACCGCGTTGTGTTTGGTGCAGATGACGGACAACACTGACTGTGGATGAGAGTACCTGGACTGGAGGTAGATCAAACGTGGATATTAAATGAGTCGAACCACAGAGACGGTCATTTGTGAGCTATACCTACCCCTCAGGTAGGATCCTGGGTGGAAGATCCAGGAATTGCTTTTCAACTTTCAGTTGTTTTGTTCTTTCAGTTGTACTTGTTCTTTCTAGTTGGGATTATATTCTGGATCCTTTTACTTATTGTACTCACTATGATTACTACATAGTTTATTTGATTTTGTATATTACTGTGTGCATGGTTGCTGTTTTTTAAAGATTATAAAGGTAATCCCTTCCATGTTTTAGGGAATACACCTTTCGTGCTAGTCTCCAACACCTAGCCTATGAAAGGCGTGTTTGGGTTAGTCACGACACAGGCCCTAGGGGACGGTTCGTGAGAAACTGGTATCAGAGTAGTCGGTTATACCACAGAACATAGGACTCGGATCTTTTTAATGGTAATTTTGTTATGTTTAGTGAGTGTGACTATCGGTTTATGGAATCCATTGTTGGTTAGGTGGCCAACATATCCATACACCAGGACCATGAGTTCTGATTTTCCGACTTAGTGCACGAAAACACTTATCGCGTGTGTGTTTTCAAGAGTTTTCATTGTGATATCTTTCACCATGTTTAACTTATTAACTGCGGAGCACTTGTTTCATTACAGGATTCCACCACATAGAATGCCAGCTAGGGTTCCGAGAGTAGTACACACTGATAGCCCAGCATGTGACGAGGCCTCGGTGTAGGGCCCTAATCCAGTAGAGGAACCAGCGGAGGCACCGGCGATACCATTACCCATTGGGCCACTAATGCCACCAGCCCCAACATTAGAGGGTGCATTCCACTTGAGCATGTTGCATGCTTTCCAGTTCCATAGACCACCTAGGGTCAGGGGACATATAGACCCACAAGCGGCTGTCGATTTTCTGGAGGCTGTAGTGAGAGTCTTCTAACAAGTAGGGACAAAAGATGATCTCAAGGTGATCCTTACCGCCAGCCTTCTACGAACAGTAACATTAAAAAGGTGTAGAATTATGATCTATGTTCAGGATGAGGTTATTCTTCTATGGGTAGACTTAGAGATCTAGTTCTGGGTAGAGTTTGTCCTAGAGACTCTTCATGCAGTGTGCATATAGGAGCTTATTCATCTACAGCAGGGCAGCATGACAGTGGCTCAACATACAATGAGGTTCACTGACCTCTCATGATACTCTACATATATGGTGTAAGTCCCATTCTTCAGGGTCCATACCTTCAAGCGTGGGCTCAGGTGAGATATCAGGGCTTCGATTATTTCACTCAGTATCCCGATGTAGGATAGGGTGTTAGAGAGAGCCCTCTTAGTGGGGAGTTTTCTTGATGAGAAAAAATCAACAGCGAGGTCCACCACTGGAAGTCTTGTAGTGGAGTGTTCTACATCTAGCAGCATGTAAATGTCATAGAGGTCTAAGAGGACCAGACCGACAGGTGGACGACCGCGTGACTCATGACGATTGTGAGAGGTACCAGAGACAGAGCCAATCATGCGAGGAACATACAGAGTTTCACATACGACGGGTAGGGTCACATGGCTCATGACTATCATACCCACCGTACGGATGATCAAAAGAAGATAAAGGGACAACCTAGACAGAGACTGAGGTTTGATCGAGGTGGTCTCCAGGGAGCAGGCGGATGTGGAAGAGGAGAAGGCCAGGAAGCTAGCAGTTGGAGATGATTCATGATGTTACCACTACCACCACCAGGTGGTCCACCGTGACTACAATGAGTAGGTGGACATGGGATAGATCATCTCCAGGAAGATGAGGCCTACAACCATGGTTCTCTGGATATGATACGAGGATTGATTTTCGTCTATTACACCTTTCTTGTAGTACTTATAGACACAGGTTCCAGTCATTATTTTATTGCCACTAACGTAGTTTGGAGCAAAGAGATTTCGATGGAGCTATTGGCTCGATCCTTATGGCTAGAGACTCCTACAGGAGCGCATTTTATGATTACACACTGGTACCAGAAGTGTGAGTTACTCTAGGAGGTCAGAGCTTTGGCTAGGATCTCTTAGTAGCGGTTTCAAGGCCTTACAACTTCATCTTGGGTATGGACTGGTTATCTATTGTCCATGCTCATATTTTCTGAATTAGGCACAAAGTGAAGTGTGTGCACAGGGATGGGAACATGTTTACCTTAGTAGTGAGAAGGGAACCTATTCAGTATAGTATGGACTTACTCGGAGGAGACTGCAGCCAATTACTCGGCAGTTGGTTTTCCTTACCATAGAGTGTTTGATGTGGATAGTCCGACTTATCCTGTAGTGGTGGACCAGTATTTGGATGTCTTCCCTGATTATGTTCCTGGTCTACCTCCTCTGAGAGAGGTGGACCTCTAAATTGACTTGTACACCGGGACGACACCAATATCTACACTAGTGTATCAGATGGCTCCCACAGAGCTTCGTGAGTTGTGGGTACAACAAGGGGACTTAGAGGGGAAAGGGTTCATTTGGCCCAGTGTTTCTCCATGGTCAGCCCCGATTTTGCTACCCAATAAGGAAGATGTGAGCTTGAGACTTTCTGTTGACTATCGAAACCTGAATCAGGTGACCGAGAAGAACATTTACACACTCCTAAGGATTGAAGACCTATTTGATCAGTTGAAGGGACCATGATTATTCTCAAAGATAGACCTTTTATTAGTCTATCACTAGCTCAGAGTGTGAGATGAGTAGGTTCATAAGAAAGATTCTTGATGTTGGGATGGACATGATGATTTCTTGGTTATGCCATTCATGTGACCAACCATCCAACAATATTCATGGGACTCATGAACAGGATCTTTCAGCCATACCGTGATCTCTTTAGTATAGTCTTCATGTTTGAAATTACGGTCTACTTGTCTATTGAGGAGGAGCATGCCTATCATTTGTAGGTAGTACTGGACACACTCCGAGAGCACCACATTTATGGTAAGCTCATATTGTTCTAGTTTTGGATATGAGAGGTTTAATTTCTGGGACATTTCATATCAGAGGCTAGGGTTGCAGTGGATCCAGTGAAGATGGGGGCAACACTTTCTTGGGAGCCACCCAGGAGTGTGACAACGATGTTTCCTGGGATTGGCCGGATACTACCAGAGATTTCTTCCAGATTTTTCCAGAGTTTCAGCACCACTATCGGTGATGACGAAGAAGGGGTAACCCTTCATGTGGTTTTAGAGATTCCATCTAATATTTTAGGAGATGAGGTAGAGGCTGACTATTGGCCCCATCATGAGGCTTCCAGAGGAGGGTGTAAAGTACGTAGTCTACTGCGATGCATCAGGAACGGGCTCAGATGTGTCCTGATGCAGGAGCGAATAGTGATCACATATGGTTCTCGATAGCTGAGTCAACATGAGATGAACTACGCTACCCATGACCTGTAGTTATCAGCAGTAGTCTTCGCCTTGAATATGTTGCAAAATTAAATGATGGACGAGCGTTTTATAGTCTACTTGAATCACAAGAGTCTCAGGTTTATCTTTACTCAGATGGACCTGAGCCTGAAACATCAATTTTGGATTGAGTTTCTCCAAGACTATGACATCGAGATAGTATACACTACAGGGAAGGGTAAAGTTGTAGAAGATGCACTCAGTAGGATATCTGGTATAAAGCTGCAAGGCGAGGCGATGGAGCAGCTGGGTGCTTTATAGATATCCTTTGTGGATCGAGATGGAGCAGTTTTTCCTCAGTCTCTTATATTAACTCCCCCACTTCTTCAACAAGTTAGGGTAGCAGAACATGGGGATGCTGACTGCGAGACTCAACGTGCTCAGATATCCACAGGACATGCACCTGATGGATTTTCTGAAGGTGGGGAGAAATCCATCCAATTTAGGGGACGTACCATGGTATTGGTGTTACTTTAGGAGGAAGTGTTGAGGGAGTTCCACAATTCCCCTCTAGCAGTACATCCTGGAGTGGTGAAGAGGTATCAGGATCTCCAGCGATAGCGCTGGTGGCTAGGAATGATGAAAGCAGTAGTAGAGTTCTTCTCTTGGTGCCTCACTTGTCAGAAAGTGAAGGTAGAGAATCAAGTACCATCAGGCATGGATTAGCTGTTAGAGCTCCTAGAGTATAAGTGGGATGAGATATCCATGGAATTAGAAATAGGAATTCCATGTACATCTAGAGGTCATGATTCAATATGGGTGATCTTTGACTGACTCACCAAGACGGACCACTTCCTACCCATCAGAGAGTGGGGTTCAGTTGGGAGCTTGGTATTCCTCTATATGTATAAGATTGTGCAGCTACTTGGAGTACTATCGATGATTGTCTCCGATCAGGATACGTGTTTTACATCCTGAATATGGAAGGGGTTGTAGGAGGATTTTAGGATGGAACTTCGTTTGACCACCACCATCCATTCTCAGATGGATGGCTAGACTGAGTGGACCATTCAAACCCTTGAGTACATGCTACGTGCTTGCGTTCTTGACTTCAGTCACAGTTGGGAGGATCACTCCACCATTGGGAAGTAACCTTTTGAGGAATTATACGAGAGACCTTGCAGATCACCTTGGTGCTGGAATGACACAGGGGAGTCAGTAGTAGTGGGACCAGAGATGGTATGGGCTACCACATATATTCTAGAGATCATCCAAAAGCAAATGAAGACTACATAGAGCAGGAAGAAGTCTTACGCTGATAGGAGATGAAGAAATCGGTAGTTCGAGGACAACGACCACATTTTTTTATGGGTCTCACCTCGACGAGGTTTGCGGTGATTTGGCTGAGGCAGAAAGTTATCTCATATATTCATTGGAACGTTCATGGTCCTCAGTAGTGCCTTCAAGGTGGCTTACCACTTAACTCTTCTGGCTCATTTTCACCGAGTGCATGGCATCTTCCATCTAACCCAACTGAGGGGATACGTGCATGACCCTTCTCACATCATCGACCACAGCGAGCTGAACATCGACGATGGGGCACCTTTTATGAAGGTTCCAGTTGAGATTGAGGATTGGAAAGATCGGATCGTTCATGGGTGGTTGATACCTCTGGTAAGCATTCGTTGTAAGTAAGGGAACCTCGAGTAGAGCACATGGGAGTAGAAGGCTCAGCTGCATTCTTAGTACACCCACTTGTTCCCTTAGTTTGAGTTGTGGCTTTTTGGGGAACAACTCCCTGAGGTGGATAGAATGTAAAGAACTATTTTTTTGATGTATTCTTATTAAATATATGGAAATTTTATGAGTATGTGAAAATTCACAGTGCGTGATCCCAAGGCCCGGTGTTCCCGGAATGAATTTCTGAACTTTTTTTCGGGTACATTTAGTAAACATATGTGCATATTTTTCTAACATTTGAACTGGTCCTTGGAATTGAAATCATAGGGCATCGTTGAACTCATAGCACCATTATTCACTTAAATAGACCTTCACCTCGGCCGTAGTGGGTCGAGAGTGAATGTCTGATTTTTTGTTTTTCATGAACGAATGAAATAAATTATAAAGTCAAATTTTTTTATTTTTTTTGTTGAAACCTCCCATGTGGATGTTTTAAAGGTGGGGACCACCTGAACTAAAACCTCCCTCATGTATTTAAGGTGGTGGGGACCATCGATACTAACCCCCATTTTTAATTTAGAGGTAGGGACCACCTGAACCCCCTTTAATTGGAGGAAACCTTCCAACTCCCTCTTTAATGGGGGGGTGACCCTAGGTTTCTTCTATATTTATTATGCAAACCACATCGTATTAATGATGCCAATTTAGATTGACTCAAAAATTAAATTGAGAAACATATAATATTGGCTACCTATTATTTTGTGTGGAATAGGGGGAAGTATTGGGAAAGGGAAATTGGGAGAGAACCATGGAGGAATTATTCTTCTCCAATGAAGAATGATCCTCCAACACAAACGACAATGAAAGACTTCAACTTCTTCCTCGGGACATCCTCCAATGTGGGATGTCTTCAATCGACGACTGTCCTTCCCTCCTCATCATTATCAAAGAATGAACGAGGCATGGTTGTGTTTTAAATTGATCAATATTATTTTCCCTATGACATTGAATCATCTTCTATGAGAAGTTTACTACCGCCCTAACACGGAGAGTACAGGCTAAAAAAATATGTCACGAAGCCTCTGTAAATATTATGGTTCTTTTTTGTGTTTATCATGATGGTGATGGAGACTGGTGCTGGTGGTTGACACCGGTCGAACTTGAGAACCATAGCTCACACCCTGGCTTGTGGCGACGAAGGCGAAAAATGAAGGGAGGATGGTCAAGACGGCCGCCGACGTAGGCACGGAACCCCGCCACCACGTGGCCTCTGCGGCACCCAACCTCCCACGACCTCCACTGCCACACATCCATCACGGTACCCTGAATCCCCATGGCCTCCGTGGAGCCCCACCGCCTGTGGCCTCCTCCACCTCACAGCCTCTGCGATGCCCCGCCGTCCATGACCTTGCACCGCCCTTGGGACCCCGCTGCCACCACGCCGCCCTCATGGCCTCCACGTCCCTGCACGACCCATGACCTCCACGTCTCCCATGGCTCTGCCATCCTGTGGCTTCTGCAACCCTCGTGGCCTCCATGACCCACGTGGCCTCCGCGACCCCCGCGACCTCTACGCCACCTCGCGGCCCCCCGCAGGCCGCTGCACATGTCGGGCCACCAAGCAGGCCCGGCCGCCCAGCCCGGGCCAGGCCAGACCCAGCGGGCAGGGTTGATCTGAATTGGGGCAGGTCAGCCCAGGATGGGTTGGACCAGTTCGGCCTGACCGGGTCAGACCAGACTCGGATCAACATCGACCAAATTCTCTCTATGGGCCATAACATAGGCATCGTGCATCCAATTGAAGAACCATAAATGGCATTGGAACTATGGAGCGAGAAGTTCCCTTAGAGTATAACCCACTAGAGATTTGGATTAGGATTGGGTTAGGTCTGGTTGGATCGAGCACAAATCCAACCGATCCCCTGTGACTAAAAAACTAATAACTCACAAACCGAATATCTGGTTGAATCTCCGTCTATTGCGTTGAGACCCCTATGATATGATAGTCCATTGAGATACTTCTTCGTGGGACATCATGGAAGTTGGAGTATCGACTAGTGGCATGTGGATAGAACCCTCCCAAAGACAAGAGAGCTTAGTGCGGGAACCCGGTACCTGGCTGTAATGATCAATTACGTTCCTGTGTGTGTCTGACGATGTACTAACGATGTACTAGGATCCTAGTTGGGTCTAACGATGTACCAAGATCATGTGTGGGTCTGATGAGGTACTAGGATCTTGTGTGGGTCTGACGACGTACTTTGGTCTTCCTTGGGTCGGATGAGGACATATGGTCCTTCACGGGTCTACCTCTTAAATATGTATGATGATTTATAAGTTATATATAATCATCTTTACTGTCGTACATAAGTTATAACAGGTGTGAGTTGAGTCCGTACCAATGTTGTACTCTCCATCGTGGTAATACCCTGGTGGTGTTCTTTTGTGTGGTGTACATGTGTGGTACTTACCTTTGTGGTATTTCTTCCTTTGTGGAATAGTTGAGCTTTGGTCAACTGGGTTGGTCCTTATGTTTCCTGGTGATTGAGATTGGTTTACATGATAACTTAGGTACATGTATTGGTATATACCTAAGTTGAGTTGTCAGTTTTTTTCATGCCATATGGTTTATCCGTAGTGGATTTTGTGAGACCTTGAGGGTCTCGGGATCCATACTAGGTGTCATTATAATCACCCCTGCAAGTGCTATGCTCGTACTTCATTGTGTTTGGTGTAGACGACGGACAACCCTAACTAAGGACGAGAGTAACAGAACTGAAGGTATCTTGAAGGTGGACAGATGATGAGGCGAACCGTAGAGACATCCATTCGTGAGTTGTACCTACCATTTAGGTTGGATCTGTGGTGGATGATCCATGAGCTTCTTTTCACCTTTCAACTATTTTGTACATTCAGTTGTACATATACTTTCTAGCTGGGCATGTATTATGGCCCATTTTACTTATTGTACTCACATTGTTTACTATTCAGTTTACATGAGTTTGTATCTTATTGTGTGCTTGGCAGCATGTGTGTACAGGTTATAAAGGCAATGCCTTCCCAATTTTAGGGAATACGCCTTCGGGGCTATTCACCACCCCTAGCCTATGGAAGGCGGGCTTGGGGTAGTCATAGAACGGGTCCTGGGGGACGGGTAATGACACCAATATTGAACAGAATTCCACTAATGGAAGTAAGATGAGATTTTCATGGAGATTTTGTCCTGAAACATTGACTAGAGAGAAAATATATATTTTTGATGC
Source organism: Viscum album (assembly GCA_963277665.1). Taxonomy (NCBI): domain Eukaryota; kingdom Viridiplantae; phylum Streptophyta; class Magnoliopsida; order Santalales; family Viscaceae; genus Viscum; species Viscum album. Next base: position 263,025,099 of record OY728148.1, on the reverse strand, counting down.
AATATTTTCCCATTTCAAAATTATCACTGATTTCTCAACCCCTATATCAGGATGTGGTGTTTGAATAGTTATTCAAAAATTTGGAGATATGAAAGAATGTGTAGAACGAAAATTAAAATGTATATTAAATATTATTTAATAAATTAAAATTTCACCTATCACCTCATCTTTCTCAATATCCACATAAAAAATAGTGATAGAAAATCCCATTTATTTATCTCTAGGGATATTCATTTAATTAATTTATTTTCTCTAGAAGCCCTTATCATAGAGAACTAGCTTATTTAATGAATGTGTTCCTTGTAGATGAAACAGGACTCTAGAGACTGAGTGTTGATCTAATCATTCTTTTAAACCTTTGTATTAGTATATTTCTTCACCTCTATTTATCATTTTTAGTCTAATTTTACTATTTTATCTAGTTTATGCATCTCATAGTTCTTTTAAATGTGTTTTTTTGATGCATCTTCCCTCACATTAAATGTATAAGATAATAAATTTTCATTCCTCTATGATATTTATCGATTTATCTACCAGAATAGAACTCTATTTCATGGTTTTTATCTCTTAAACCATGATGATACAATGATAATCAAATTTCCATGTTGACCTTGAGGACATAATTGAAAATAAATTATTATCTATCAATGTCCTGAAATACAAAATCAATTAACTTACATGGATTTAACCAATTAAATAAGTAGTCCACATTAACTTTGGGGTTCATAACAATGCTGAAAGGGTATCATGAAATCCTCTCGATTTATTCCTCACACAGCCCAATGGACACATCTTCCTTTCACATAATTATAAAGAAATCCCTCTCCATTCTATTATTGAGTGTATAATAAAAATATTAATATAAAAGGAAAAAATATGAACATATATGGAATAAAAGATAAATTAATAGTATATCATAACTTATGAGCCTCTATGTTTCAATCATGGTTTTATATGGTAATTTCTCGATTATGTTTTATCACCTTAATTTTTTCATGTCCTTTATAATGGGTTGTAAATTGTTTGTGAATATAAAAATCATATCCTATGGGAATATCAAAATAGGTATGTGTAATGAAAACATATCATACACCAGGTGATTTCTCAATTAAATAAAAAAAATCACCCTTTCTAGTGTTATTACAAATAGGTACAACTGTGTATGATATAAATCCTTTACTAGTATCTATTTAGGGATATAATTTACCAAATACCACTTTCCATATACTTATACAAAATTATAGGTTATTTCTCTTTATAAATACTTATCCATAAGGGTCTCAATAAATTATTCTACTCCTAATCCCTAAAAATAACTAGAAAATTATATTATAAAAACTATAAATACCCATGAACTTTTTACCCATATTATTACCCAATTGTTCACATAAATATCCATTTAATACAAAATAAGGATAAAGTGTCCCAATATATTTAAAATAATAGGTAAATAAAACAACAAAATGAAAATAAAACATATTTATTTTAATCATCATAATGTGATCCAAAATCCATCTTAGAACCTAAAAAAGCAATGACTTACCCAGGGAATATAGAAATAGAATGGATCAAATAAAAAATCCCCACATGTGAATAGATATAATAAGAATTCATACTATTTAAGTCAATAGTATAACATGATATCATAAAGGATAACAATCATGATTAATCACAAAGATAGAATAACATAATGAACATTGTATCATAAGATAATGTCTATATACGAAATGTTGTAGTGAAAAAAACATGACATAAGAATATGTTAATGTTATCTAAAAAGGAAACATAACAAGGTGAACATAGTCCCATCTTGGATTTTGATTACTGAATAATCCCATACGTAATGTCTGTTGAGACCAAAACATTACCTAATAAATTAGAGAAAAATATGGTTGTACCCATATTAATATGTTTATTATTATATTCTGTAAAAAATTAAATCATATATAATATATAATCGTAAGAAATACACGTGGAATGAAATGAGTTCCCTAATCTTTCCACATATCACAATCATGTGGAATTCTATAAAAATTTCACATACCAAAAGTATGTAAATATAATGGATGTTCATATATGATTTAATAATAATAGGTTTAACGATAAAGAGTTCATTTTTGTTTGAAAACATAAAATTAGAGTTATATAATGGATTTTGTGGGATAAAAAAGTCCCCCTTAATCTTGTTCTAATTTAAAAATGAAATGATAAATGAACCTATAGAATGTGTTACCACATTAATGGAAGGGAAAATGTGATATATATATATATATAAGATAAACATATATAAAATTTAAAATAAATCAATAACATCAATTGGTTATATTATGTTATTTAGAGAGATTATGGTTATAACCTAAAGAGAAATAGTGGTTTGGTGTGATCCATTACCATAAGTATTTTCTTTCTTCATATGCATTAAAAATACCTATATTATAAATTTATATCTATTATAAATTTATGTCATGAACTTGAAAAAATATCTATATATCATATAATTTACGATATTATTATAACATCTTACCACCATTTTATTAAAAATTTCAACTAAAATCATTATATCAGGTGATAATTGCTTCTATTTTTCATACATGTTTCTGTTTAGTTGTTATTATTATCATAAATTTATCATGGTTACAACATATATATAATTAAAAAAAGATGTTAATATCATATATATTAATTATGTAGATTTAGTTTCATCCATCATTGGTACAGATGAAAAACAATTACAATGTTCATAGAGATGGTGTGCCATACTTATGCATGAACGCCTGTTTTAATTTTCAATGGGTTGAATGATATAAATTTAGATAATAATTAAACGTTTAAGAAGAAAAATTAAATTATTAAAAAATATATATTTATTAAATCCATCCATATAACACTACATGATGGGTGTTTATGGAAAATGAATTACGTCCTTTCATGATGTGGTAGGTTGTCATACACAAGAATGAAGATTTCATTTCCCATTTGATGTAATAGAAGAATGATGTGAGTGACGGAATAATAATAATAAAATATATTTATATTTAATATAATTGAGTAATTATTTAAGAATGATTGAATACAATTTAAATTACGTTGATGAAGAAATAAAACAAAAACATTCGATTAAAGAATATACTTCTTCTTCAGAAGAATTACTTTTATATACACTTTAATCCATTTAAGGCTAGTAGTATTCTAATAAAAGACCTATAAATTATGTGGAGGTATTTTAGAAAGTAATTGGGCAAGATATTCACCAATATAAGAGGCTTTTTATTTCTTAACTAAATATTGGAGCATGAGTAATTTTACAAGTTACGGTACCTTCATTCATGGAATTATATAAAACATTAAATTATACATATTACTTTTTATAGATAAATGGCCCCAAAATGATATAATTAGATTGTGGGATTTTTAAGGGGATAAATAATATCATAAAATAAAATTTTGACATATTTTGATCATATTGTTACCCTTATCTCTTTGTTTATATATGTGTTAACCCTTTATGACGACTGCTCATAAAACTCTGTTTTAAATATTTATAGCTCACCATAAGTAATATAAAAGTAATATAGACCCAAAAATGAACCATTGTAGGTATTGAAAACCAAATACCTCCCACTTTATCCAAAATGTTATTTCCATTAATTTGAAATCATTTAAGGAAATAAAATTCTTAATAAAATATTATTAAAATTATATTTGGAATAATTCATTTAATTCAACATTGATATCAACAAGAAAAAAGTTGAATAAAAATAAAAAATTTAAAAAATACAAAACATGTTATGTTTTTCTATTTTTTGGAATATAATAATTCAATAAATTTGTATTACATTTAATATTTTTAGGAATGGGTATTTTATTTTTCTATTAATAGAAAATGTATTGTGTCTGCATTGCATATGTATTTAATTATTTCATTACTAAAAAATTATACAAAAATTACCTTGGAAAAAAATATTTAAAATATATAATTATAACTAAACATAATTTTTAACCCAATCACAAAATATTATTGTTTTTAAAAGAAATATAGTGAAATTTTCATCGTTATCCTTTTCTTAAATATTATACACGTAAAATTCACAGAAAAAATGTAAAAAAGGACACATATGAGAAGAATTGGTAATTATGCATGAAAGAGAGTCATATACCGAAATAAATACAATTTTAAGGGTCATTATTATTCATTATCTTATTTTTTGATCCTTAATTACCCAATATAGACTTACCGAGTAGACAAAGATTTACTAAGGTTACTATTCATAATTACCAATAAATAAGGACCAAATAACTAAATTTAGACATCCTAATTTCAAATATTTATTCCATTTTACGTGATTCAAGTTAATTATGTGGTGGAATTTAAATACAAGTTAATACTTCAAAATATGATGATAAATAATTTTTTTGAAAATTTCCTTATTAATTATATGGATGTTTTTATTACGAACATAAAATAAAAAATTAATTTCAAAGACAATAATTGGATTAAATTTAACAATGGAAAACTAATTAAAATTTAAAAATAATTCAAAATATAATTTTACTTGGTAAATAATTTAAAAGGTAATAGTTTTTTTAATTCAAATTTGTATTTTTTACTACTCATTAAAAAATACGACTTTCCAGAAAAGTCTCAAAAATTCATCAGAAGATAATTTTGGCAAACTAAAATAAACAAAATAATCTTATAACCATTTTTTTATAATCATCAGAAAAATTAAATATAATATTTTATTAAAAAAAGCTAAAAATATTATTTAAGAAGACATATTTTTTAGGAAATAAAAGATAATACTAAAGATATATACCTTATTTTGTAAGAATTATTTAATAAATTTATATTAATAATGACATTTATATATTTTCAATGAGGTTTTCATTACTTATATTTCAATTTATAGGTTATAATTGTATTATTATGATAATATTATCTTGTTAGTTTTATCATAGAGTTGTGTATCTTGTACACTATAGAATATATTATAACATCACATGATGTTTTTAAAAGCACTATGTTTGATATAAAATACAACATGAAACACTGAACTTAATTGAACCATAAACTATTATTATTTAAATTATATCATTATTACATAGACATTGAATTATAATGAAGAAATAGTTTGGACCAAATTATGAAAATATGAATAGGGGTTTTAGAAAATATATTTATTAATGATAAATAAGTACATACATTTTAGTAAAATCACATTATACATAAAAAATGGTTTTATTTTTTATATTTAATTCATGTATTATAAAACTATTATTTCAAATTTTAATATATTATTCTATTAAAATAACATATTTATTTTAGTTTTCAAAGAAAATTTATGTTAGTGTCCAATTTTTGGATTTTTATAAAATGATTTTATTTTCAGTGAAGAGAAAAAAATAACATTTCTTCAAATACTGTTATTTATTTTCATTGAAAAAAAACCATAATATTTTAAATATTGTCTTAGATTAATAGAATAATCCATTAACAAAAAATAATATAATTTATTATAAGTGAATCAATAATGTAATTGGTTTTAGTAAAAAACTAAGACTTCAGAATATATTTTTATAGAAATTTTTTTTTCATCATGATATATGGGATAATTATAAATTTAAATTCAATCAATTATATATATATATATGAATTTTTGAACTTTATTCCTCATTTCGAATCATCATAATTAATAATAGTAAACAATGTGAAATTATTTTTGGGTTATTATGAATAGTAAAGCTAGTTTAAATTTCTCACCATAATATATGTGTAAATCATGAAATTAAGGTGAAAATTGATATTATATGATCTACAAATTGACTATGACATGTGAATTTATAATATTTGATTAGTGGAGTTCAGCCATGTATATCAAAGAATCTAATATATGTACTATTTTTTCCCAGTTTTTATTTATATAAATTATTTAATTTTTTTTCTAAACATAAATACAAAAATTATCTTTTCTTTCTTTTAATAACAATAATATTTTTTGACTTGGATATAAACAACTTATCTTCGGTTCTAAATATCCATTTCAAATATAGATTATTTTCTAACCATGTAAATTTATCTTAATTTGTAGTTTCACAACCCAGTAAATGTTATAAGAAGTAATTTCTAAATATTAGTATTAAAAATGTGGATATTAATATTCATTATAAATATATTATGTTATTTATAAATTAGAAAAATATATTTATGAAACTAATTTATAAATTTTTATTTAAAATAAAAATTTAAAATTATAGATTTATATTATTAATTTATGAATTTAATGTTTGAATTCATCATTTAAAATTTATATTTGGATGAATTATTTAGGATTTGATGATAATATTGATTTTTCAATGAATATTGAATAAGGGATTTTTTTGGAAAAAAATGAATATTTTCAATAATTTATAATGTAAAATTATAAAATTTATTAGTTTAAGGTTTTAATTGTTTTAATTTAACTTCAAATAATCTAATTATTGTTTTCGATGTTATTTTTTTCTTGAATTTTGTTTAAAAAATTATAATAAAAAAGGGATTTTTTTGGGAAAAAAACTTTTTTCCATTACGTTAATTTGATTTAATTTTTAATTAAATAATATCACATAATGTTCTTTGATATTTAAAAATGGATTTAATTTTTGGGATCCAAAGATAAAAATTCGGTAAATAGGTCTCATTATTTTTTTCCAACAAGAACTATTACCTTAGTAATTTTTTTACCATTGTAATGGTTAAATCAAGTAATTAAATTTAAAAATAAAATTATAATGACTAAATAATTCCCAAAACACTTGATATAATTTTAACATGCTATTTATTATGAAATATTAAACATTATCCACTTCAATAACATTCAACAATCATGGGAATGATATCATCACTCGTGTGTACATCCTTCCATCTCTTTGATGCAATGAGATTTATTCTAAAAGATCTTAATTAAGGAATTATTATATAAATGAATAGAATGAATAATTTGGATATATATTCTACTAATATCATTATGTAAATCATATAATGATAGCCTAAGAATAGGAACATGAACTTACCTAACAAAATAAGCGTAAGAAAATAATGTAGTTAATAACTGATGGACGAGTTACAATGTCTTGACAAATGACTAAAATTATGATAAAAAATGATATAATAAAAATGAATATGATTCTGGAATAAGTTAATTACATTATTTAAACACTTATATAGGATTTCTAGACATATATAAAGGAAACCAAACCTATGGTAAGGGACAAATTCCAAATCACAATATTATTGTAGATAGTTTATGTATTTTATTTATAGGGGATTATTTATCATTCATCTACACATTTAAAAACATGAATTCATATAATGGTTTATTATTCTCCAGTGGATGATTAAAAACTTGTTTAATAATTTTTTTTCTATTTTAATGTACCATTTTAATAGAATCTTTGTTTTTTAAAATGATGTCCACTTTGGCTTTTTAGGAAAATGTATGATAAGAATGTTTTTTAAACATATAAAACATGAATGGATATTTAGTATTTCATAACACCTTATTTACATGATGATTACATTTTAATATTTTAATATTTTATTACAATAAATTATTTCATTTTAAAATTTCATTATATTTCATAAAAAGAAAACAATTTTTTAAAAATAATGGATATTTTCCTTGAGAACTAAATATAAGTGTTTTATCTAAATTATTTCCAATATAAGATGAAATTATTTAAGAGAGTTATATTAAAATTATACTATCCGTATTATTTCTAGGGTTTTATTTTATTTATGATGGAATTCCTATTATTAAATCCATTTTTTACATGTATTTTTTTATAATGAAATGATGTTTAAGACACACATTTTATTCCTTTGGTTATGAAATTGATGAATAATTTATTTTTTTATAGAACATGTAAGAAGGATTTCATTATGATTTGGGTGAGACATATATCTTTATCCAATGCATTGGATAAAGATTTATATCATAGGAGTTAGACAGGACTGGAACAAGATATGTTCTTAGTTTGGTAGTATAAAGATGAAATGGTATGTAAATAAAATTTAGTAAAAAAGAGATTGAATGAGAAATGAACCTGATACATTAAAGGGCTTTGTCCACTATTATTTTCTAGGAAAATATCCTTGAAAATATGAAAAGGATTTTATATACTTTTTTTTCCAAAAATACATGTTTTATGCTATGTCTATTTTCTAATGGATCTTGTTCATTTCTGTTTTAAAACTTATGAACTACCATGATTTTTTTCATGTCTCTTGAATTTGATATATTTTATACATTGTATGATTTTGAAAAGTTATGTGCATATTATTACAATATTACGTTCTTTTTTTGTTTTAAATTTTTCATTGTTTACCCTTACTGATCATCCGGGCTCACCCTTTTCATATTTTCTCTATTCCCAAGGATATAAATAAAGGTTTTAAGTAGGAAAAATATATTGGATGATTGTTGTGGTAGATTTTGAAGAGCATTCCCCAAATTTGACTAATGAATTCCATGTTTCCAAAGGAACTAATCGAATAAGGTCTTTGGGTATTTTTTGTGTTATGTATTATTTATTCCGAAAAAGTAATTTAATGTCCATGAATGTGAATCTTGTATCATTAGACTGATAACCCAATTCTTAAAGAGTTAGATGTAATAGTTCCAATATTACCTATAGTTGAGATATTTTACCCCAATCTGAGTGTCGATATGAACCTTCTTTTAATCCAGTGTATTAATATTATGCATAATATGTCTTTGTCTATTATTAGCATGATTACCATATTTTCCACATTTGATCTATGTCCCTATTTCATTCATATTGTTTTTGGGATTCTTATTTTAATATTTTTTACAAATGGGAAGTTTTGTTTTTCTAGCCACGATACATGTATATTGATCCCCCTAATAAAAAATCCATTTTAAAATTTTTATCTCTAGGGCCATGTGATATTTGTGAGTCTCCAATGTCCATATAAAACTTAAGAGGCCAATAGACAATTTATTTATAACAATAAAGGTCACAAATTTTCAAACCATTTCATTTATTAGATTATATCTACTAATTTAGTGGTCCACCGTATTTTTTATACTGATGAATCTTTTGGAGGTATATTGTGACAACCTTATGATATTTTAATTTTATGTCCAGATGTTTCTGTTTTTATTTTCCTCTTCATTGATTAACTCCTAGTCCATTTTAAGATGATGTGTTTTGGGAAAATATTTATTTGAAAATATATTATTTAATGTTTCATATTACATTTAATCAATGTCCCATTCATCCAATATGTTATTGATCAACGTCAATAAGTAATCTGTTTCCCCATCCACAAGAGAAATTTCCAGTACAACATTCTATTATTATATAAATTGGAGGATATAATATATATTCTTATTACAGTTAATTGATTGTTTTATGATTATGGGATCAGAAGATCCACTAATGGTTAGAGACATTTTTTAAATTAAAAACTCAATTGTAACTTTCTCTTTCATATTATAATTAGGGTGTTAAACATGATTTAAGTCACTATTTATATAATGAGATAGGTGAGATAGTACTTCCATGAAGTAACCAAGTCCTACTACCCTAAGGATATGTATATCATTTGAGAAATCATTACATTTCATAACAAGTTTTTTACTAACATAGATACTTCTACTTCCCTTAATTAAATAGAATAAAAGATAAATGATATGATATAACATTAAAAGTTTCAAACCAAGTATATTGTAGGTCATATTTCTCATGCTTGAAATGATGATGGATTTAATAAATATTTCACCATTTGGGGTTATTACCCAAAGTTACATGTTTCCTGGAGCTACAAACTCTTATAGAATCAAAATTGGGATGCAATTTCACAAAATCCAATCACTCTATACTTTAATAAAATTAAAGTATATTTTCATATAAATAGACTTATCAATGATGTTAGAACTAAATTATTCTATTCCTATTCTAATAAAATAAATAAACCTTTATATAATCCCAACTATATAATCCCTATGCATTTTACACATATTATTACAACATTTTTAATATAATTATCAATTAAATTAAAAATAGTGATAAAAAGACATTGGGTCATTAAAAGGATATGTACATAAAAAATCAATGTGAAAATAAGTTAAATTTATTCTAATCTTCATAATGAGTTATGAAATCAATTTTATCTCCTAAAATAGATTGTGATATCCTTGGTAATACAATAAAAAAGGGAGAGGTTAAACTCCCAATAATGTAAGAAACATGATAAGGAAGCATAATGTTTGGGTCAAAGGTATAACATCATTTCATAAAATATAATTATGATGAGTAGTCACATGTTATCATAAAATAAAGACCACAGTATTATATTACCATAGAAAAAATGGAAATGTGGCATCAACAAAGTATATTTCATGTGTATAAGTCACAGATAACTGCCTAGAAAACATCACATGGTGGAAAGACTACCATCATGGATTACATATAATCCCTAATACCACACATAATGTATTATGAGAAAAATAAATAAATAATAGATTAGATCAATATATTGGTGAATCTAACATAATATTTTCAAGATTATGTGTTCCAAAAAATGAAATAAATCACATGGAATACTCATAAGAATTACACACAAAATGAAATGTGTTACATATTATAAACACATAACATAATAAAAGGTATTTTCATAAATATTCCATAGATAAGAAGGAAGTAGATATTATATATGTTCATATATGATTGAATAATCATATTTATCAAAATGAACTATTCATTTGGGAATAAAATCATTAAATGCATGTTACATAGAAGTGTTAATGGATAAAAACGTTCCCTTAAATTAGGTTTGATTTGAAAATGTTCAGAAATGAAATTATGGAGTTTATTATCCCATAAAAGAAATGAATAATATAGTAGATTTAAATTCAATATAAAATATAAAATATCTTTAAGCAGTCCATATCATCAAAGTGATATAGAAAGTAAGTATCAGAGGTAATGTTCATAACCCAGATAAAAACTACGGTTGAGAGAGATTATTTACCTTCTATCTTCTCATTAAAAGTATGCTTTATAAAATAAAAAATAAAAAATATTGATTTATTATAAATGTTATATAATCCAAAAATTATATATATTAAACCATATATGATTTTATTATAACATCTCACCACCAGTTTATTAACATTTCTTTATTAAAATAACTCTTCCGATGATAATTGATTTGTTTTTCATACGTATTTTTGTTCATAAGTCTTGATATTTATACATAGGTCGTGGTTAAATCATAGACATAATAATACCCATTATATTAATATAATATATATTCATCATATATGTATATATATTATCCAAAAAATATAAAGTTAATAAATGAACAACAATATTCATGTAGATGGTATGTCAAATGTTTGCATGAAACGTGCTTTCATTTTTTATGGGTGGAGTTAAATAAAGTTAAATAAAAATATAGAATTAAATAATCATAATAAAATATTAATGAAGATATATATTTATTAAATTTGTCATTATGAACATCCTTGAGAGTCAATGATAGAAAACGAATTACATTGGTTCGCATGGAGGTAATCCTCCATACAAAATAACAATGATTACAATTACCATTTTATAGAAAAGGAGATGGATTTAGTTGATGAAATTAACATAATAACATCTTTATACATGGATGATATTGGTGTTACTATTCCCGCATGTTGTATGTTTATTTTAAGGAGGTATAACATGACATAAAAATAAAATATTCAGTTAGGGACTATACGTCTTCTTGGGAAAACGTCTTATTACACATTAATCTAGATATGGATGGTATTATGCCCAAAAAATCTCTATATCACGTGTAATGTTATTTTTGAAGGTATTTTTAATGATTTTTTTGAAAAAAATGTCTTTTGATGTGAAATAAAAAATAGGATATGTTTTTCTATTTTATAATCGAGTGGAGGGGTACTTATGGAATTACATCAAATATTATGTTAATATAGAATAATTTTCAATGATGAAATTATCCTAAATAATATAATTAAAATATTGTATCATTATAGATCAAAATAATATCACCCAACAAAATTTTAACATATTTAGGTTAGGATTTTCTCCACACCACTTTGTTTTACCCCACATTAACCCTTTTTGAAAATTATTGTGATTATGGTATCTTCACACTTTAAGGGTAAAAATATTAAAAAAATGGAAAATTTGACCTTAAATGAATGGTGTTTTTTATTTTAAACAATAACCCAATAACTTTTCAAAATAATGTATTTTTATAATTTTTTTCTCATGTAATAAATTATTATTTATTATAAAATTTTATTGGTGTAATTTTCTTAAACTATTCATTTTATGTTACGTTGAAAAGAACATTAAAGAAAAATAATTAAAATATAATACTTTCAGAAATAATTTACATGTTATAGTTATATATATAATTTTTTCATCTAAATAATTCATTTATATAATGTAAATTTAATACATTTAGAATCATTTATGATATTTTTATATTAATAGAATAAATAATGTCTCTACATTGTGCATAAATTTAAGCTAATTATTTAATCAATAAAATTTATAAATAAGTTTTAATGATAGGAAAATAATTTATATTTAAAATTTCAATTTAAAATAGAACAAAATATATTTTATCCTTTTAAAAAATGTTATAGATATTAAAAAGTAATACGTTGAAATTTTTGGCGTTATCATTTAATAACCATTTAAAAAAAATCAAATTAATAGAAAAAAGATAAAAAGAATTATATCTAAATAATGGATGATTATGGATAAAATATAGTAATCTAATTAGAGAAATGATTGGGTTAGTTTTATTTTTGTTGTCAACATCATATTTTTTAACCATAATAACATGATTTATCCTTACCATTGTGACAATAATTTTCTATGGTTAGTACTCAAAATGGAAGAAAATAAAGTGGAACTACAAATAAAAAACCCATCCTTCTCATTCCAAGTATTTAATAAATTTTTTTATACTGAATTCATTTAGTTGGTTCAATTTATTTTAAAATTAATCCCAAAAATGCGATGAAAAATGGATTTTTAGATAATTTACTTATTAATTAAACCAAGGTGTTTATTCAAAGAAGTAGTTTAATTTTTTTACAGAGGTCATAATTGGATTATTTTTATAATAAAATAACTAATAATATTTTTAAATTAATCCAATATTGACATTTTCTTTTTAAATAACTTAAATGAAAATAGAATTTTCAATTCAAATTAGAATTTTCTACTATTCATTGAAAAATAAATGTTTTCATTAAATTCTAAAAAACACAACCAATGATTCTTTTGACAAGTTAAATTCAAAATAATATCCATTATTACAATATTCTTTAACAATATTTATGGATATCAATTTTAATATTTTGTCATGAAAATGTTTAATTTTTTTGATCAAAACATATTATTCAAAATTTAAATTATATTAATAAAATTTGAGATTCATTTCCTACAAATTAATCAATGAATTTTTATTTATTAATATATTTATACATTTTTTATAACATTTTTAACCAAAAAAATGCTTTTAATTAAATATCGAGGTTATAATGGATAGATTTTAATAGTATTTACTAGTTTGTTTAGTCTATAATTTCTGTATATTATATGTTATCGAATCTAGATTTTCAGTTAAAATCGCATGATATTATATTTAGGATGTACAAAATAATGAAGATGTGATAATATTCTATTATTTTTGGCCGAACAATATATCAATAATAGATGAAAATAAATGAAAATATTAAGGGGAAAAATAAGATAACCAAAGGAGAACCAATTTAAAAATGTGATAGAAAAATTGGTATGGTTTTTTACACTTTTTCTCAAGAGTATAAGAAACCAAACAATATTAAAAAAGAAAAATTGGAAAATGAAATTTATAGATGGTAAAATAAGGAAGACCATAGTGTTTCCAAAATTATTACATGGCTACCTCAATAAGGAATGTTAATGAAATCGAAGGGAAAAACCATTAATCTCATGCCCCAAAATTACAACTAAAAATAAATTCTAGACGACTAAAAAAATATGAGAATGTTCCCAAAGAATTTATTACATTATAGATAGATCAATTTGAGTTGGATATAAAAATTATTCAATAAGAAAACAAATCATGTGATATCTGTATTATAAAAAATAATACCTTAAAATTGATAAGAAAAGTTCAAGATAAAAATAATAACATGATTCCCAAAGGAGAATAATGCTTGAAAATAAAGGATTAATCATTCTTGAATATGTCTAGAAATATAATTATAATAAATAATTGATTTTTTTCACTAAAAAATCAGTCTCTGTTCTATTTATCAAATTGAGAAGATACTGGACGATCCACCCGACCCTATATTTTTTAGAGGTCATTCGATTTTGGGTTGATATCGTGACAAAACCTAGAGAGTATCCCATGAGGGGGGTCTCTAAAAATTGATGAATATTCTAGAACATATCATATCATTTGGAATAAAAAAGTAACGATGAACCCTTAAAAAGATAAATTATGATGTATGATTTAAATCTCTCATCATGTTATTAATATATATATATATATATATAGATTAGGATTATCATGGGGGTTGATTATACATCTTACTGGGGAATTACTATCACTTTATATGTTTTTATATATTTTTCCATGTGATCGTAGTTTTAAGAAATTATATGAAAATATGTTTTTATTTCCCCCAAATCAAAAACTCAAAAACATGTGTCATATGAAAAGATTTGGAAATACTTATTTTCATAAATTACCCATATTGTTTTATTAAAATGGACATCCCACATGAACATAATGTTTAGTTCGTTATGGGAAATTTATATGAAAAATGTGATTTAATGATATATTTTAGATGATGTAATGTTTGTTTGGTGTTAGTACCATAACTTGAAATGGGAAAACAATGTTTTTGTTGAAATCATTCTCTCATATGGTTTCTGATTAGATTTCTAAAATTGGGAGACAAAAAATTTAGACCATAGATATGTTTGTTAAAACCTATAATATATAAAACACCAGAGGTTAATGAATTTAAAGTGATTCCTCCACATATATGTTAATTTATATTAATACAAATTTCAATTAGTAGGAATAGTTGAATAAAAATCAAGTGATATCAGTTAATTATTCTGAGAACAAATTGAAAGGACAAGCCATACTATTTAAAATATAGGAAGTCCATCATACTCATTTGATTTATTTCCATTTTGGGGAGAAGTATTACATTAATTAAAAAAGATTATTAGAATGAAGAGAAAACACACATGGGAATATTGAACGACCCAGGATTTTTTTATATTTTTTAAATAAGTATGTCAATGTAATAAATTCAATTATTTATTGGGTGATGGTGAAAGGATCGACCAAATAGATGTGGATGTTTCTAGTACATATGGATAGTTGGTTGGACAAATTTTATATAGCAGAAAAGCGAGATGATGGTGGAGAACCCATCAGAGGGAGAAAAATTATTTTCAGTAATGTATCTATTTTTATTAAATTACCAACTAAATTAGATTGTAAAAAAGAGGATCAAATTGATTGAAAAGTGTACTCTCCTGATCTGAAAAATATATTCATTAAAATATTATTATTTTGACTATTGAATATGTTAAAACACCATATAAGTGTGTTTGAATGAGATTTTAACTATTTTATAAATTCTAATAATTCATTGATGAAGTTATAAGTTGATTTTAATTGTGTATGGAGAATACCCAAATTAAGAGGAATTTTTTTAAATATACCAACAGAAATTAATATTATAGAGTTTATGAAAAATGGAAGTATCTTTAGATTATTCCTTTTCCAACTAAACATAATAATTCACATTGAATTCATAACATCATGTACTAAATGTAAGGAATTACATATCATATTTTTTTATGGTAAGACATTGGAGTATAATGAAAATTGAAACCCCATAGTTTTTAAGACCTCAAGCTGGCCCATAATACAAGAACTTAATGATTCCCCAAATTTTAACTTTAGAATACTAATTATATAACTTGATTGAAATGTTTATTTAAGAGAGTATAAATACTTACCATAACTCATTGTGAGTGTATGTATTTGAAGTTTACTAATAATAGATAAAGGAAAATTGAATAATTAATATAATAATGAGCGGAAGAAATATCCCACTGAGAATAAGACTATGAAACCAATCCCATTTGAATGTAATTTTTTTATATTCTCAATTAAATGATTCATTAGTTAAGTAAATATTTAGAAATATTATAGAAAAAATGATTTACATGAAATAAAACACAACCCTTCATCATAAGTATTTGTAAACATTTTTCTTTGAAGCCCCCAGTGTAATATATTAATACTGAATGAAGAGGTGGATATTTTTCTAAATAAAAAAAGAGTTTCATGATTTTTATCCTTATACAAATTAATTAATTTCAGTTGATGAAAGAGTTATTCTTTAATGTTGGATTGGGGTATACCAAATATACCCAAGTGGGGGGGGGGGGGTGAGTTGTGTGAATATAAATTTCTTCTCGAGATCATGATATGCCTGTTTAACGTTATTATAATGATTTAGATGCAGAAAATAATTATCAAGGGATGCATGTTGTATAGTTGATCTGGGAATAGAAGGCCCATAGTCCACTCCACTAACAGCTCTACTCTACTAGCTTGGTGATTTTCAATATCTAGTTCTCTTATCAACAGACCGTTCAACAAATGAGTTCATGAAGTTGATACCTTTACAACTTTAAGGCTAAACAAAGCCTTCTAGTTCATACAAAGAACCTAAAACACAACATAGTATGAGAATATGGTCACTCAAATTAAAAGTGTATTTGTTATTTGAAATACATTCTTGTTGTTCTTCATTATTACAGCAATGCAAAATTGACAGTCGATGGATCTTTGATTTTCAGAAATGATGTTTTTCATATAAGAGTAGTTTTGAGTCGATTCAATTGTAATAGATCATGAAATTAAATTTTCAAAATTAACAATAATCAAGTTACAAAAGATATTTGATTTAGAATCGGTGAATCTTTAATCGTGTTTCTTCTTCTTCAGAAAACAGAGTTTTTTCACTTTTCATAATAGTAGATCTGTAAGTCTCGATTGTCTCTGTAAATTATAGCAGTGAAAAACTCATGATATTGATATATATTTTTTGTATTTTAGATGATTCTCCTCCTCTATCTGTAATACAATATAATACTTGTATATATAGAATAAATAAGAGTGTTATACATTTAAATTTAGATCCATAAAAGTCACCATTAGAATAACGATATTCAAATGTTTGAATAAGAGAGCAGTCGTAACTCCCCTAAAAATTCAGCATGAAAATCCCCTGTTAAATTGATCATTTGAATCATAAATAAACAACTTTTAATCGGTTAAAGAAATGCTTTAGATTCAAGATTTTAATCTGGCTTGAAATCAGCATAATCATTTCAATAAATAACATTGCATTAATAAAGTCGTGATTTAAATCTCCGATGACAAACATAAGGTTGAACTGCATAGCATACATTCTCTAAACATAAGGTTCACAACGTAAGGTTGATCTCAAATGTAAGTCTGATCACAAATATAATTTTTATATCAAACGTAAGGTTGGTAACAAACGTAAGGTTGATCTCAAATGTATGGTTGATCATCCATACTTTTCACTTTGACTTTCAAATGTACGGTATATAATCCATGCGTTTGTCAGCTTCTAAACGAAATGTAAATGATCCAATGTAAGGATGTTTACAAATGTAAGGTTGATGAACCGTACTTTAGAAAAACAAATAGGACATTCAATACTAATATAGTAATCTTAATCAATACTTTTTTGATATTTCAAACATAAGGTTCCTTCCAAACATGGGATTCTACTTTCATAATTCATTAATAATGTATGGTTTCCTAACCATTCTATTCTGATAACCCATAAGTGATAGTTTTCATCCTTATGATATGCTCCTCAACGTAGGATATGAATAGTGTTTCCAGAACATGCTAATGTGATTTCCTAACATGTAGAGTATGAATAGTGTTTCCAGAACATGCTAAATTTATATTCAAAAACGTTTTCAAATATTCCACACAGATTAAAATACATAAATATTATTTCAAAATATATCAATATATAATATTAATTTATTGAAATATACTCAATGTAAAATCATTATAATAACATATAATATTATTTGTGAACATCAAAATAATTACAATGATATATATTGTTGTTTTCAACAATCTCCCCTTAATAAAATAGATTGTTGTTAAATACCACACATTGTCAATAATTAATGGTTAAAAAACCAAAACACATGAAATAATATGTAATCCAATAATACAAATAAATATAATGAAATATTAATTTATGGAATGAGAGGTTAAAGATCAATGAAAAATATTGCTTTTAGAAACTATAAATTATAATGAAATTCAAATCCAATGATGATAGTGTTGTCCTTTGAGTTAAAAACATTCAATTCCTTTGAAAAGTAATGATCTGATATTTTTTCTATGTTATAAAAATTTTGTTTTCCATAGAATGTATTCATTGATGAAGAAAATATATTTATAATCTTTTTAATAATAATGAAAATTAAGAACCCTCAAACCTTGGTCATTTTTTATCATGGCCCATATCTACTTGATTTGAGGTCATTCAACTATTTCTATGTAACTATGATTTTTTTCTAAAAAATTTCCCATGATATCAAAAAAGATAATGCTTCTTAGATTTAGGAATTCAGAAAGAACTAATGTGTTCCATGCCATAGTAAAATTAATTTTTTGTATACTTTTTATCTAGGTGTGGTAGATCAATAAAGTTCATATTATTTGCATGATTTTGATAAGAATAATTCAAGCCTACAGAATAATAAATAATATGTTATTAATCTATGTTACAAATTGAGAAACATTAATTAGGTATATATGTGGAATAATAACCGTGTAGAAATATAATTACAAAATATATCATTGAAACAAAAAATATGTATAGTATTATGGTTTTTTTCATGATAAGACATTTGAAATTTATAATATACCTCATATAGTATTTAAACATGAATTAATTCATTTAATGTAACCTCAGGTTCTAGTGAGTTTGATAAGATCATCAAAATAAGGATGGTTGGAGAGGTAGAGATTAATATTATTCATTAGGAGTATCTGAGAGAAATAAATATCTCTGAATTAATAAGTATAAGGTGATAAACCCTACAGCGAGGAAGATGAAATGAGAGATCATGAGTAGACACAGTACTTCATTGTGAATTTGTATGCACGATTACAAGACTATGATTAATTATGTAAAATCTAATAAAAATGTATTGTTTTATAGGTTGTTGTGAAGTTAGTGAAGAGATAATTAACATTTTATAATGCATAATTCTATATTATTTTTTGGGAAGTGGAGATATTACAATCCATTCTAGGCGATTTCATGAAATTTGAAGATATTGATGTTATTTTAAGATGATAAATCTTATTTATGAGGAAGTATTATGTTTATACATGGAAATCAACACCCAAATTTGAACATAAAGGAAAAAACATCATACACATAGTCAAAGTTTTTGGAACCTATGTTGCTTAGGGTATGGAAGCATAGAATAGTGTCAATCCAGGTGTCAACTCAGAAGCTACTATGGATGTTCTATGAGGAGTCAGTAATAGATTTCTATGTGAAGGATGGAAAATATGTTTTTGTGACTATCTCTATGTGAAGATAAGTGATACTATGATATACCGACTGCATGTATAAAACCTCCACTATTAATTTGTTATGTCTAATTATAGAAAAGAATCATTGATTAGGGAACACAACAGATCAATGAAATATTTAGTTCATAATAAAAACACTTGTGAATCCTTGTGTTTTATGACTTTATTTACTATATTTTCGAAGTATGTATTTACATCAAAACAGTGAGAGGGTCAACAGAAAATAATTATTGGGACATGAATTAAAAATAGGAATAATTCAAAGAATATTGGAGAGATAAAATTTTCATAATTCATCCATCATGGGTCCAACAGACCTCAGGACCTTTTAGAATGAACATCTAAATTTTATAAAAAATTTAGGCATCAAGATTTGAGTGAAGACTCTCATTTGATCATACCCTATCATTATTATCTGAAAAACAACAACAACGAGATCATTAATTTACAGCATCATATGTTACATAGTTTTTTATATATATGATTTTAGATTAATATTTATTATTTATATCAGGATATCACAACCAAATATTTCCATCTTTCCTTGATTTGAGAGTTTCAATCAATTCTTTTAGGCCATCAGTATCCTATAATTATTGTTTCATTAATGTGTTAAAATATTTTACAACACCATTATACATATTTTATATACTTATTTATATATTAATATCATATAAGAGATATTTTACATTGACATTAAATATGGATAATTTTCAATTTCTCATAATTATCAACATCATTTATATTTATTTTTTTATTTAATGGAAACATAAATTGTATCCTTAATATTTTAATATTTTAAATATTAGTTCTTATATATTTTAGGATCATTTAAAGAATCTTATTCTTAAGTGTAAAATACTCCATCTCCATTTATATGTTTCATTGGTTATCCTTATTCAATATAAATATTTCTAAATAGATTTATTATCCATTTATCCCACATGAAAATGTTATGGCCACATTGTTGTGAGATACCCCATCTGTTGACATTAATGGCTTAGGAGTGAAATATTTCCATTGAATTATTACTTTTATATGTTATAAATATAATTGAGGAATGGAATAAAGTTTTATCTATTTTGAATATTTTTTATATATTCTATAATGAACGTTTTCATTAATTTCAATGATATTTTTAACCAATTCATTGATATTTTTATATATTCATTCATCGCATTTTATTTTTACATTGTAGAGAATTTATGATATAATATATCCCTATTTTTTATTTCCTTATCTTTGTTAATTGTTCCTTTTATATTAATGTATGTTTGAATTATTCCAATGATCCACTTCACAATTCTCACATATTTTCTGAATTTAAAAATTCTAAACATATTTCAAATAATGTGAATCAACTTATTAAATAATGAATTGATAGAATATATGTTTTGAATCTTCCATTAATCAAATTTAATCTATATAACTTAATTTTTATTGGTTTTTTAATAAACCTCAATGACCATCAATAATGTTTCCCATGTATCCTTCAAATATATACATTACATCAAAATTTTAGGAAAAATATTTATCTATTATCTAACTATGATAATAAGTTATATACTTTCTATATCCACTTGTGAATGATAATTTTATAATATAGATATACTAGAAATATAAATGAAATAAATTTTATATAATATACTAATATAAACCTCCATTTGAGATATTTGACATTATTTCATATTATATTCATAAATAATTTAAATTTTTATCTAGAATATATGATAAGAAAACAATGAAAAAATTTAAAATCAAAATAAAGACCATTATGACACTGTAGTTAAATCCAAAGAAAAGGAAATTAAATAGAAAAAAAATGTAAAGATGGGTGAGGAATGAAATGAAAATATACAATGTAAATAATAAAAAATGTTTAATATTAATAATTAAATACAACTACATAATAATATTGATATATTATTTGAAATGATGAATCGATGTAAAAATATTACTATGATTTGTTCTTTCAAATATCGTAAAAAATCATTAAAAATATTTCCTTTGAAAGAACTATTTCATAAATTATAGAACATGATAAATTAATGAAGAATTTAATTTACAAAAAAGGTTTATTGATGAATTTAGTGTTATATTTTTATGTAATAAGTGATCCATTATTGTTTAAAAAAACTATACCTCATAATATTTGGGATTTTATATTTTTTAGATCCCCTGCTTAATTAGATTGTAAATAGTCCATAAGGAAATATATATTATAGGGTTACCTATCAGGTAAATTTCCAAAATTATCCTTAATAAATTAAAAATCTAAGACCCAATTACTATGAAGGTAAAAGTATATTTCTTCATCATTCTATTTAAATAACTAATATTGATACTTGAAAATGCCTTTGTAACATTAATAAAATATAAATTTCATAGAAATTTTATTATTCATGTAATCAATTAATAAATGTCAGTGCCAAAAATCCTTGCGCTACTATTCATAGTAACTTATAAATTTTATATTGATGTTAGAAATAGAATACTGATTTTTAATGCATTTTATTAGTTGGTAACCATTTACCTATGGGATTTTGAGAATCATGGTATGAATTCTTAAGAATTTTTTGTCTTCTATCATAAGATTTTTCATAGTTTATTTTTTTAAGTATTTTAAGGATGATATAATATTATAATTAATGATAAAATCAATGTAGAGAGTAATAAAGAAAATATAAAATATTATAAATATATTTAAAGTTAGTTGGTGGAACATATATTTAGGGGATCATACCAAAATGTATCTTGTACAATAGTCAAACTTCCCAGGATATATTTTAAATATTTTATAAATATATATTTGTATTTATTTTTTTATACATGATTATTTCATGTGTCAGGATGTGAAGCCTTATTATTTTAACCCCCTGATATTTTTTTATATTTATATTTTCACTAATTTAATACTATGTTTGATATCCTCCTCCATACACAATGACGAAGAAAAATAAAATGATATATATTATATGAATATTATTAAAAAAATTTCATAATTATAAAACCTCCATTACAAAAAAATGTTTTAATCAATCAGTAATGGATTCTAAATATTATTAAGAAAACATTATACTAAACATCTAATTTATCAATTAAAATGTTATTGTATATATTTTATTTTCATTTTAAAAATATATGTATAAATTATTGAATTTAAATTTTTCAATAAAAATATCATTTTTTCATTCAACAATGTAAAATTATATTAGGGTTAAATTTTAATATTTTACCAAAATAATAGATTTTTAGGTGAATAGTAAAAATTCATTTTTTGTCAAAATCCTTGAGTTTATAAATTTATCAAGAAGAAAATGAAAAATTAATATTTCTTTTAAATAATTTACATATTTTAAATGAATTTAATGAGTAATATTATTTATTTAAAAATAGTAAATTAAATTTATAAAACCAATGATCAACATTTGTAGGACTTAAGTAATATTTTCAAGAAAAATATTTTTTAGGGGTTTTCTTTCAATTAAATATTATTATATTTTAAAGTCAATTTTGGAATGATTTTGTTGCATCATAAAAATTCTTAGTTATATAATTCTATAATTAATTTGATGAAAACCAATAACATTGATGATGTTATCTAATACATAAATTTCATTCATTAAACACACTTGTCTGTAAATATTTTTTTACATACATCCTATGTTAATTCTAAAGTAATCATTTCTCACTCATAAAAAATTTATATAATACATTTATTTTCATAAAGGGAATGAAAATTTCAGAATTACATAGAATGGAAAATAATAAATTTTTTCATTAAAAGTAATTTCCATGGATTAACATTGGTTAAAACAGTAATGGATATCTATGGTCAATATTATAAAATATAAGGAAAAAACCTAAAAACAGACAGTATATAATAAAAATATATGATTAATAAAATTTTATACCTTTATCTTTCACTCATACAAATAATTCAAACATTTGTATCCTTTTACCTTGGAACAATGTCAATCTATTGTTGAAAACTAAAGATTATTTATAAAAATACATTTTTCATCACTTATAAATGGGGGCCACTTCAACCAATTCATGTTGAACCTATCCCTTAGAATATGAACCCAAAACTCTAAAATATTTTCCCTCTTAGAATCCTCTCTAATTTTAATTAACCATTTGTATTAATTATTTTTTCTAAGGTCTCTATTTCCTAGTACATTTCCATTGGAAATATCAATATATCAACATAATGATTATGTTGTCGCTAATGTTTTCATTATTTTATAAATAAAAATTTAAAATATATTAAACCATATATTTTTTAATTCATTTAGTACTTTTATTATTTTTATTATTTTTATTTTTTTGGAATAACTATTAACCACCATTCTCTTTTACCCTCAAGAAAAACGAAAATGACATTTTTACGTCTATGAGGAATACCATCACCAAAAAGAATCAAGCATCACTATCCATCAAAACGTAAAATATATGACCCTAAAAGGGAATTTAATTGATAAATATGATGTTTATGAAATTATTATTGTTTTGGTATGAAAAAAACAACCTCATATAAATTATATGAGAAATAAAAGATCAATGTATTTTCAAACATATAAAACGAATGTTCTAAGAGGAAAAATATTTATTTATTCATATCCATTAAATCATATTTTTATTTTGTTAAATTATTAATTTTAAATTTAATTAACTAAAAAAATAAAACCATTCACCCTATAATAATGATATTACTTCTAAATCAATTCATAACAAACTATTAATTGCAGTGTGTTCATGTTTGGGGCAGTCAAACCACCCACATCAAAAATTCTATAAAATATTATCATGCATGACTATGAAAACGTAGTTAAAGATAATTTATTTTATAAATATTAAAATAATTATTTTATTTGGATTATTTAATGTTAAAGTTAGTATGAAACTCAACAATTAAGATAAATACATATGTTCTATAAAAGTAATAGAAACATGCTAATATTTGATTTTAACATTAAGGATCATAAGAAAAACTGAAAGAATAAATTATAACATTATAAATGTTTATAAATTATCAATTGAAAAACATTATACTATCAATTAATGATGAAATTTTGGAGGTGGATGGATTTTAACACCACTATTTCAATACTAGTTGAAAATAATCCTGAATAGTCACAATTGATATTTAAAATAGTCAATAACTAACTAATATACATATAAAGAATAAATATAAATGAAGTAAATATAAAATTATAAGTATAGAATGAGTTATCAAATAGTTGATCGGGATATTAAATTATTTAATAAAAACGATTTAGGTGAATTTTTAGATTTAAGGAATTAAGCTAAGGGGTTCTATTTCTAAAATTAAATATCAAAAGAAATATTTCATATTCTACCATGAGATATAATTTATATTTTTCGATTAATTCATAATTATTTGATTTTAAAATATTCATTTAATTCATTGTATTTTATGATTTTTTAATGCTATAAATTAACTTTTATTTTTATTCAAATAATAAAAAGTTTGTTATTATATTTTCTCTCACTTTTTCTTCATTTAGATTTGATATATATTCACCACTTATTTAAGTTTATCGTGTATATATATTTGAAATTTATTAATGTTTTCATAATTTTATAGTTAATATATTTTATTTTCAAATCAATCTTGACATCCTTTTTCAAGGGATTTTGATTCCAGTATTTCTAAATCTCTATGTTATTTTCATAACACAAAATTACTTTCTTTGATATGTAATTAATAATCATAAAATCCATTATTCAATTCATAGATTCACCCATGATGAAACATTATTTACTAGTATATTTTATACTAGTCTAGGGAGTGTTTATTTTCAAATCAAGTCTTTATCATGAGGAATTTCTTCCTGCAAAAGTATATCATTATTGAAAATAATAAATTTTCTATTTAAAAAAGGTTTTCCCTCCACGATAATAATTAAATTTCCCTATAATGTTCTCATGTATATTTGGAAACCTAAATATGTTTTATCTATTGTGCCCTATATATTAACATTCTATTTTATAATGGATTTTTTTTACACTTTTAAGATTTTTGTTTTAAAAAAAGGAGTTTGAAAATATAAAAATAGTATTTCACAATTTCAAAACCAAATATTTTATCCACTACTCTAGGTTTCTTATAAATTATATTCTTTTAAAGGATTAATTATTGATGATATTTTTAAAAAGTATTCTTTTTTGAAATGATTTCAATTCAAATTTTGGAAAATGGATTTTATATGTGACACATAACATATTATTTATGAGCGGGGTAAAAATATTATCTAAAAAAACTTTTACACATTTTCTCCCCGAATGGGTATTTTTATTTATAAAATATCCATTGCATTTTTTAGAATTTTTGCCCAAATTATATTATCTCATTATTATTTTGAATATAAATTTTATTATTATTGTATTTTGTAAAAGTGAATGATTTTGTAAAAGTAATTCTTCATTATTAAATAAACTTTAAAAATTTATAATTTAAAAAAGAATTTTTAGAAAGATTTGAGGTATTGTTAAATAATTATTTTGGTAGAATATTTCAATGAATAATTTTTAGAAAAACTTTTTTTCTTAATGAATAATTTTTTGGAGTTTTTTTCAAGAATATATTATTTAATTTTAGTGAAAATATTCTCAATGAGATTTTGTGCTTTAAAAATGGGAGATTTCATCTTATTTTTAAAATTAATTATCCATTTATCATAGAGATGAATGTTTCAACTATAAGGATATCCTCAATGATCCATATGTTATAGTAGGGATATTTTTATAAGACCATCGAACTTATTTCTCTCATGTATTATGTAAGTTTCTAAGAATATTTTTTTGTAAAGAACATAAATTTTATATAGTTTAATTATTTCATATATGTTGTAAGACTTTTTCATGTTTTAGTGGAATAAACAGATATGGATGATTATTTTTATGATGTTTTTGGTTTTATATTTTCCTTAAATTCATTGGTTTTTTAATTATATCTAGCGAGATAATTAGTATAATTGAGTACTGCAGCTCGCACCACTGTATGGATCACAATGTGATGTTTGATCTATTATGTTATGGGAGTTATGTAGAGATTTTTTCTACACTACGTCTAATAGAAGAAAGTTTTATTGGATACTCCACTCAGAGAATTTGTTAGTGATTCATGTTCCACTATGTTATGGGAAATTAGTAGTGATTAATACGCCATTATTTTATTATTTTTATATGTTTGTTGGTTCCATAGATTACTTTTATGCTTCATTTTAATAATATGACATATCTATATTCCTATGGTAATGTTTCTTGGATCATTTTTATTGTATTATGTTTCTACACCATTACATCTTTGTATATGATTGTTAATTTTAGATTACAGGACCTTTTATCATGGATTATGTAAAAATCATATTTTTTTTCTATTTTCTCAATATGATATTTCTCCCTTGATGATTTTTACACTTATATGTATATATATGATATATCCCTTGATAACTTGTTTCTGAATTTTTATCTTACTGATAATTTGATCTTACATTTTATTTTATTTCCTTTTACCTAAGAAATTGTTCTCTAGACTATTTTAGAATGATTTTTTATGATGAGATGATTTTTAAGAGATGTTCAAGACATAAAAATTATATATTATAATAGTGGCTAAAACATCATTATATATAATAAATAAATAGGATTTAACACATGAAGATACTAAAAAATTAATATTTGGGACTGTGACATTACTGTGAGATGTAATTATTATCTTATGGTATGATTTTTAAATAAATATAGGATCATATGACACTATGTAAAATGTATGGATTTAGGGTTTTTTTTATTTGACCCAAGAGTGTGTGTCTATGAACTATAGTTGGTATTAGTGTAAGGAATATATTTTTTTGATTAGTTTATTAATTTATGGGGGATGTTATTGGGGATATTTAATAAAACTATATGGATAATTCTATGTATTAGATAATATCATTGAATTTTGGTAATATTTTATGTTTGTGAATTTTCTAAATATTATATAACTATGTGGATATTAGAATGATGATTAATCTATGGACCTGATTCACTTAGAGTAATCTCCATGAAAATGAACGGTTGATTATTAACGTGATCATTATATATTGCAAGTTGAGTGGGCCTACGAGTACAAAATCAGCTAGGAACACAAATGTGATATTATTTGACTAATAAAATTGCCATTATGAACCATTTTAATGGATTTGATATATATATATATATATATATATATTCTAATATGAAGATGAATTGAGAAAAAACCATTTTAAATTAGAGTAATATTTTGATGCAATTATATCTTAATACAAGCAAAAGGATCATAGATTGAAATGAAATTGTAATTTTTGATTAAATGTAAGGATTGAGATTTCATATTATTATGGTAATGTACCCTAATTTGATTGGATATTACAATAAAATGTTTTTATATTATTTTAATGACAATGTGATCCTGAAAATGAATATTAGAATGGTATGTCCCTAAGAAAAGAAAAAAAGCCATATAAAGGATTACTAGTTTTTTAGTCTTACCCTAGATTCAATGGTGGATATATCAAACATAATATATATGTTGTTTTTTATGGATCCATTGGATTCCACCATCAATGAATGATAATTAAATTTTCAAGGATTTGATTTATTTAGGGGGGGATGTAACACCAATTGATTATGGATTATATCTAATCCCATAAATCAATACCTTTTCAGCATATTTCTGTACACATAACACTGAAAATTTGTCAGCAACATATTTTATAAAAAAATATTCAGAAAATTAATGAATAATAAAACCTCTGTTAAATAAATCTTTTGATCAAATATAAGTTCATAAAAAATTTACCACAAACAATTTAAGCTTAATCATATTAATTGTGAAAAAAAAATCTATTTATATATTTAAATATTATTTTAAAAATAAAATAATAAATTAATGATTTTTTATAGTTATTTTAAAATTTAAAGTAATAATTTCCAAATTATTTTATGGTTAATTATATATATTCTTATAAAATAATTTATTTTCATGTAAATAGTAAAAAATAAAATTTTTACTAAAACTATAGAATTTATGACTATATAAAGAAGAATATATAAATAAAAACTTATTTAATATTTTTAATTATTTAAATTTTAGTTTAAGAGTAATATGAATCATTTAAAAACACTATTTTATATTTAGAAAACATACTATTAACATTTTAAAGTCTAAAGAATCATTTTCAAATAAAAATGGTTTATGGACTTTCATTTAAATTAAATATTATAATTGTAAAATTAAATTTGTAATTTCATTTGAAGAAAGATAACTATTTATTAATAGAAAACCAATTCATGTCATGAAAATAACATACATTGAGACACATTTATAAAACAAAAATTTGATGCTTAAAAAAATTACATAAAATTAATTTTTTCAGAATTTGTGTGAATTAAAAAATTATGTTTTCTAAAAAATATAAATTATATTTTAAAAACATTAGATATCAAAATATAATATTTAAATTATTTATTTAAGAAAATATATTTTTTTCATTAAAATTAATTATAGAGGTTAAAAATTAGTTACCGCTGTAAGAGATAATTATGGATGAAGTTAAAAATTAAGGGGGAAAACATAAAATCTATCAAGATGTATAAAATTATTGAGTGGATTTTATACCTTCACATGTCACAGATTCCAATATATATCACCTTTCAAATAATTAGACATGGAATTTTGTTATTCTATAATTGATAACCGAGGATTATTTACAGAAATTGAATTTTTCTTCACTTGTAAAAGGGCATCACTAACACTAATTATTTTTTAATCATATTCCTTATAATTTCAAACTAAAACTATAAAATTTATCTCCCCATGTAATCCCCTAACAATTTCCGAGTCCAATGGTCTCAATTTTTTATCCTATGATCTCCATTTACAAGGACATTTTTAAGAGAAATATTATAGTCCAAAGGTAAGAATTAACATTTCTTGAACATATGTTTTTTAATTATTTCCCAATTTAAATATATATTTAAAACTATTGTACTGTGAATTCATTATATTTATTATTATGAATTTTTATATATTTTGAAAGTAATGTTTTACCCCTTTTCCCATTTTCACTTAAGAAACACTGAAATGATTAATTTTTGTACATGTAGGTTATAACCTCCATGAATCATCATATATTCTTTTCATCAAGATCCAACATGGATGGTCAAAATGTGCAATTTAGTTTATAAATATTATTTTTTTGTTAAATTATTATCATTCTAGTATGTATAATTAAACAACCTATAAATAATAAAAACAATAAAAGATGATTTCAAATCTAACAATCTAAAAAAACGTACTAAGAAAGAAACAAAATTGAAACATTATTATATTATTATATCCATTAATAGTTCTTATAAGTAACATTAATTATAATTTAAGATTATAATTAAATTATAAAGTGTACCATTATTCCTCTCCTTATGGACCATCCTTCTCCCTCTCTTGTTCTAGGAGATGGTCCATGTTTTTGGGTTTGTGATGGAAGATATGAACTGTGAGTGTTATTTTGTTATTAAAATATTTGGGAGACCCACCAAAAATTTCATACGTGTTAATAGTTGGGTTTGGTTTTGTGATTGGTATTGATTTTGAAGGATCAATGTTGTCATGAATCCTAATATGGTGGGGAGACCATCATGAAACAAATACAATGGAAACTCGGTCTTCAAAGAGCACCTAACTGGGGAAATAAATTATTCATATTCTACTCGACCCTATGTGTTGTAATTATTTATCTAGGTAATGGGTCTCTAGATGAATTTATTTTGATGTCCCACTGAGATTTATTAATTTCTATGTTAGGGTTTAAGGTGTACAACATTGTGGTTTTTCATGGAGATGATGGTTCCTCACTACCAGTCCTCTAGTTTATGTGGATTGAGTGTTGGGATCCACTAAATATTTATTTGTTTATTGATTGAGTTATTAGATCTCAATATTTAAATGGTTAATGTACAATTTTTTAAATCATGGATTTTGATTCGTACTTTAATCAAGTGAGTCTTTGGGACTTTTTGGGGGCTAAATGTGTCATAGTCCGGAGAAATGTCACCTCCAAACCCAAAAATGATTTTTTATTTTAGTTATTTTATTATTATTATTTTTTGTTTGAGTGGGCTTATGTTCTGTTTGTTAGCAGGTTCAAATTCTAAATTAGACTCCCTTGAATCGTTTTAGTGTGATTTTGTTATCGTGGCATGGGACTTGGTCATCAGGGAAATTGACCAACATGTATATACATGGGTAAACATGTATATATGTGTAACCTCTGGGCACATATTCCCTCATGGAACTAGGAATATAAAATTTGGAAAAAGGGTGTGTGTGTGTGTGTGTCTATATATATGTAAATGTATATGCGTATAGGTGAAGTGGCCTTGGTCTACCATCATCATTAGCGGTGTGTCGTGAGGTATATTCACTATAAATTTATTTTTAATTATAATTTCCATGACTTCATTTTAATCTTTCAAAACTGTGTCTTCAACCTTTATTTAAAATGGATATAACATATATATATGTTTATACAAAAAATGTTGTGGTTTGTGAAAAGTTGTTTCTAATATGTTTAAAACATGAAGAGATTATTTCCAAAGGAACGTGGTATTTTGGATTATTTTGTTATAACATTGTATTGGGAGGATTAATTTTTAAAAGAAGTTCCAAATTGAAATCCAAAATGGGTTTTGGTGTGAACTCAAGTTTGAAGGGTTCTGTGAATTTTTAAAAGGATTATTTCATTTTTAAATGTGTTTATATGTTTGCATTATATATGTAATACCTAGATTATTTAGATAATCTCTCAAAATATTTTTGAAACAAACAAAATTGTGGTGATTTTGTTTTTTTTAAATAATATTTGTTACTTTTAAGTAATTAAGCTCGTTTGGAACTTTAAAAATAAATTATGAAAAAGAAAAACCGATATTAAGTATTTTACTCTTTCTTTAGAAAATTGATGTGTATGTTTAATTTAAGAATTGTGATATTTTCATAGTAAAGAGCCTTATGAAATTTTTTGGGCTAAAAATGGATGTTCATAAGGGGCAGGTTAGTGTTGGAAGCTATATTATTATTTTTTAGATAATGTGATGTGTGTGTGTGTGTTTTTTTATTGATAAAACTCACCAACATTTGAAATAGAGAACACTGGTTACCCTCGGTATCTAGATGGGAGGACTATAATTAGTATGATAGAAGAATCATAATTTATATTTCCTGGAATCATCTTGTAGGATTGAAGCTACAACACTAACTAAATGATTATGATGATAGGATATGAATACATGTGTTGGATGTTTCTCCAATCTAGTGGCTTGTTCATGAGGATGATCGTCATTGTGTTTCTATTCCACATTTCCCTGAGGTACACGGTCTCTAGGGTTACACTTGTTCTATTTACCTATAGGTTTCCCCATGGTTCTCAATGCTACACGATTCTTATGATTTGAATAACAATTTAGTTATTTCAAACATGATGTCTCATTTGTGAAAAAACCAATTTAAATCTAAATTGGATTCTGTTAATTTAAAATTTTCATGAATAATTGTATCCTATTTTTAAAATAGTGGAAAAGAAATGTCTTCCTTGAAGATGTGCCATTTTTTACTTGAATATGAAAATAATGAGAAACTTTATCTGATTAAGTCACATTTTCAGAATATCCTGATTGGGAAACTTTTTAAATCTATTGACATAGGTTGTTGTTATTACTTTTCCTTCCTATTGAGAATCTCAATGATCATGTATGCACTATTAATTTTAGTTTGAGATTCCACTATTTTTGGATCACTCCTAGAGCAAGTTTGGTTTATGTTCCATGGTGACACACAAGGTTTTTTGAGGTATGACCCGCTTCTTAGTATTTTTCACTTCCGCTTCCAGTGTGATCAATTTATTTATATCTATTTATCTGTCTTCTGTATTATTGGATGAATCCTCTCCAAATCCTTATTTTCATTCTCAAAACTAGTTTCTAGCATGTAGGGATCAGGAATGCCTTTCAGGCCATGACATGAACAGACTTAGGTGACCTGATCATGGTGTACCCAGACTGATTCGTGACAATATAAATATTTATTTTTGATATACTCAAATTATAGTCAACCTAGTGGAGAAAAATGTTCAAAATTAATTATCTTTACTATTAATTAAATTTGAGATATGAAATTAACTTATAAATTTCCATAAATTAAATTTTATAATTTTTCTTCATATGAATGAATAATGTCATAAAATATTTATAATGTATTTAATTAAAATTAGTTACATACCTTTTTAATTTATATATATCAATATAAATAATGAATAATGAAAATACATGTCATTTCTACTTTACTGGTATATGTTTGGTATAAAAATTCATGATGTGTAGTTATTTGCAGAAAAATATCAAGATATTGAATTATAGTAGACCAATCTAGGATATATGCTATAAAGAAGTTGTTAGATATGACATAAATACAATAAATGAATATATATTTTGGTTTTCTAGATTAATAAATGTTTTTTAGAATAATTTTCTGATATTTTCTAACCATTTACTTTCTTACTGGGAAAGATGATCAATTTTTATTATTTAAAGATAATAATGTATTTTTTTAGAATTTATAGTAATATTTTATTGATCCATAAATCAATATACCCTCAATTTTGGATTTTATTTTTTATTAAGTATTTATTGTGTGTGGATAATAATTATAAGTACAAATTATGAAATTTGGTGATTGGATTTTTATATTTATTTATTACTCCAAACACAAAATAATGGAAAAATCTACTCTAGTAAGAAAACTAAAATTTCATTTATGGTATTTAATTTTTTACAATTTTAGTCAATACTCTACTCTCTCTAATATTACAATGTATGGAAATAATAGTGCCTTTATCGACATAATGATTATATAATATGTATATCAAAGACTGATTTGGATGATTTTTTTCTTAATGAGTATAAAATAACGATCATGGATGAAAAAAGTTTAGATAGTGTGGTCAATAGTCATCTTTTAAGGTTAGATGTATAACCCTTGAATTAATACGACGAATCAATAATAATAATGATTTCCTTAATGACAGACTGTTTTATATGGATATATGTTATTTTCTATGTAATAAATAGTTTTAAAATTTAATCAACATGTGAATTAAAAAAATATTTTTATTACAATAGTTATTGAGAGGGGGAATACAATTAAAATACCATTAATAATTAACAGATATGAACTTGGAAATATTCAAATCCGAGACCTCACCGAGATCCCAGAGTTCCTCAACTACTTAACTGGTCCCTGGGGAAAATAGAATGATAATTTTTTATTGGAATCATGGAGTTATTTTAGGATGAAACCATCTTTTCAAAAATTTATATGATAAAATTGGTATAAAATGGCTGATCCTAATGGATGAGAAAATTATTCTTGAATTATTTTCATTTATCCATGACTATAGGAAAAAATGGTTTTAATATGGCAATGATTAATATTTATAGAATAGTATTATTTTTTTCCACACTACAAATATAACCTAGGGATTATATTACTACGTTTCAACAATATATTTTTATAAACATCAAAAAGTGAATGGGTCCTTATAAATCAATTCTTTAAGAGTCTATTTTTTATAGATGTCATATCAAATTAAGTAAATAATTTCTGAATACCTTTTGATATACTAATATACTAGTATTTTTTTTACAATGTCTCTATATTTGTATATTTAAATGCATCATTCAAGAATGCAATGAGCGTCATGAAAAAAATTCTAAAAAACGAATGTTTTGACTCACATTGTTTTACTATTGATAATAATTAGTGTTAAATAAAATCACTTCTGTAATAATTGTTGTGAAGTATTTTATAGGTCATTTGGATCATTTTTCCACCCAAACACCTTGTACCATCCTTATATAGGGTAAAAAATAAATATTCCAATAGACATGTTAAATAGAATATAGAAAATTCGATCAGACAAATAAAAAAAATTCAAGAAACTTGGTGATATATCATTGAAATATAAAAATGAATTTTGAATTGGTATGCATGGGAAACCATGTCATTCACTTTTGGAGTTTGAGATAAAATGATTTAGGATATAAAATATCCATTTTAGATTCTCATAAATCATGTCAATAAATCTTATTTTTGTAGGATGAACATAAATATACTAGTAAGGACCCATAAAAAATTCTATATTTACAAATAAAGTATTAAACATTTGTATCAATGAAATGCAAAAGGGGTTGTTTTAACCATGAATTGACCTTATTGAGACTAATATTATGTTCACAAAGAGGTTGTCAGCGACCCTTAAATCCCACCTCCAATAAGATAAATGATAGGGAATTTTTAACAAGGTTATGAACAACATGATATGAGATGAAAATAAATTTTTCTTTAAAAGAAAACAATTTACCTAATGTGTCAACAATAAAATACCATAATGATCATATGTAACAAAAAATGCAATTCATGTACACAGTAAAATACAATCAAAACATTGAACATGATCAATAAATTTTATTTCATACATGATAGAAAATAATACCTAGAATGAAATCCTTTTAATACATCTAAATAATTTATATTAAATAAATATAGACTACAAATTATT
The DNA here is from genome assembly GCA_963277665.1 of Viscum album. Lineage (NCBI taxonomy): Eukaryota > Viridiplantae > Streptophyta > Magnoliopsida > Santalales > Viscaceae > Viscum > Viscum album. The sequence goes on along the minus strand of OY728148.1, from coordinate 262,989,699 downwards.
TGAGTCTATCTCACTCCTGTAGATTTGATAAAACTAGGGGCGAGTTTGATGAAATCATAGTAGGTTCCCCCCCCCCAAAAAAATTCATTTCAATGTGGATAGATAATACTAAAGACTATATAAAATGAATAAAATAATATATAAACACATCACATCCAAATATAAGTTCTTTATATGTCATATCACCACAATTAAACTCCATGTGAAATAATTTAGGATATATAGGTATAAAATCACTATTATATAATATATATCAATAATATCCTCAAAAGAGCATCCAATTAAATACTACTATGATGGAATACAACATCCCCAAAGAATTGAATATCATATAATTATATATATTAGTGAAATATAATATCTATGATAGAATAAATTAAAACGGGGAATATAACATCTCCATAGATTGATGTGAGAGGTCAGCAGATGATCGACCTATACAACATGGATGTTGGGGTTTTCCCAATATCAAATACAACATAGATGTTGGGTCTCATTATTTCCATATCAAGTGAATTTTAAATAGAAAATATAAAATATCATTTTAACCATCACTATAGAAATATATTATAAAATTATATTCACATAACAGAAAATAAACTAGGACTTCATATTTTTTTCACAACATCTAGATTATCCTCGTAATCATTACTAAACATCTAGTTCAATTAATTTATAAAAAACATACATTTGAAATATAAGTGGTATTTATCAGTATTATTATGTTTAAAATTCATGTCGTTTATAAAAACAAGAAATATCTAATCTTCACCTCAAATATAACTCAAAATAATTTCTTCATCCTTTTTATAGTGTAAAAAAATGGACCATATATAAAAACATCTCAAATATAATTCACTTTTCTAGACCACATATGATCCCATAATATTATTACAATATCAATTAAAACATTCCAAAATTCTATATCAAATCATAGTCCAGAGTTCCTCATTCATTAACACAATATTATTAAATCTCTGAGTACTCTCTATAATCAAATTTAGGTAGATTTAGACATTGAATTATTAATTCATCAACTCTCTATGATAATAAAACTGTTAAATATTGATAGAATATAAAATTTTATATATGTTTTCTTCCCTTTAAATTCAATCACTTATATTCTAAAGTGTTCAAATAAAAAGAATAATATTATTGAAAATAGTAATAAAAAAATTAAAATTATTACGTAATATCATGCCCTGTCATCATAAATTGATAATAAAGTTAAGCTACGTTCCCATAAAATAATAATTATGAAAAGTCTACATGAATATATTTATAATGTAGAGGTTTGTTTAGATAACATAACTAATGAAAAAAATGATTATCTCAACGAAAATTCCTTAATATAATTCCTTTGATCCCAAAAACTCCATGCACAAAAATATATTGACCATTATTCGTCCATTCACATAGAATTCAAATGCAATAGAGAAAATGAGGATTTATATTAATCCACCATAAGTATTGAATCATGATTCCACTTACCAATGAACAATACAATCTCTCGGTCACACCCAAAAAGAAATATATTGATTAATGTGGAATATTTCCAAAATATATATTGAAATTTATCTTTGATTTATCTATATTGTTAATAGTTTTAAAAATATAAATAATCTATGATTAGTGTATTTTAATTAATTTTTACATATTTTTTTTTCAAAAACCTTAGTTTGATCTACAAAACATGCTGAGTTTCTATTAGATTAAGATAGATTTAATATCTTTAGTGTTGTTGACTTCTATTATAATATCCAAATTATGAAAAATTTAATGCATACAAAACAATTACCTAAAAAACTATTTTATTTTAACTGGATAATATTTAACATATTCATTAAAAAATGGAATAAAACACTAATTTTTTTATCCTTCTACACGCATGTTAATAAAATTTTAAAAAATTCTATTTAAATTCACATATAAGCGTTTTATTGAAATATATTATGTTTTTTTGTTCCATATATTCCATAACATCAATAAAATTGACTTTAATTCACATCCATGAATCATGATGTTTCCTCAAAACCATTACACAATGATATCCTACTCGTTATTGATAAACAAACTAATTTAATTTATATTTTTAATACCTTATACGATGAAGAATACTGGTGAAGGTTTGACACACCTAACTGGATAAGAGGGAGAGTGTGTCATATTGAATCAATGTTATGAAATAAATCAATAATTTATAGAAAAATGGTAGCGGCACTGAAATATTATTTGGGAACTAAAATGGAAATCATAAATGGTGTAGCAAACCCAAATCTAATAACCCAAATAAAATAGATACTTTATTACATTGTAAATAGATATATGGTATTTTATTTCAAAGATCTGATTAGTTTATTAGTCTTAGAGAACTATATACAAACTTGAATCCCATTTTTTATTATAGATAAAATATAAAACATAGTTAATGAAATTATTCTAAATCAAATATACTCAGATAGATATTAATTATTAATTTTATGGGAAGAGAAAAAAATAAGGATGAGTTTAAATTCTTGGTATGGGTTATGAAAAATATAATTTTTCATTAGTAAAGAATATATTATCAGTATAGTAAAGTAAATAATTGAAAATATATGTTATTTAATCAATAACATGACCATAAAATACATCGATATATAATATCAATGTAGTAACATCATGTTTTATAATATATAAATTCTCAAGGTAGTAAATACATAACATTGTATTTCATGATATTAGTCATCATGATATATTTACCATTATATACATATGATATGATAGTTTAAGATATGGTTTTTTATATTCCAAAAACACATTTAATAAGATTAGATAAATAGTTTGTCTCATGATACTTGTTGATTCATCAAGGATCTTTATAATTGTAGTTTCCACCTGTTAAAAGAAGTCTATTACATTCATCACATGTTGAATGATCAATTTAAATATTAAAAAATACCCTTTATAAAAAATATTCATATTTAGTAATGAATATACAATATCGATATTTCCATATATAATAAAATATCTTTTATAGTAAAAGACCACAAACAGAAATGGTTTAATGATTAGGAGACAAGTATATGCTTGCAACAAATGGTGAGGATATATAAATGTAATTTAATTTCAAATAAAAGATTCTAAATATAATGTGAATTATTTAATAGAATGTTAATTACCAAAATATTAATAAATTGTTTCAAGATAATGATCAATTATTATAGACGTATATTTTGTAATACAGTCATTTGTTTTAATGAATATAAGAAAATGGAATAGAAACATTTAAAATAAATTTTCATTATATTAAATTTTATGTAAAATAACTCAAAACATATTAAAGAGGATAAAAAACATAAAATGAATATAGTGGTGGAAATTCTATCATTTCCAAAACAATTTAAAGGAAACATTCAATTTGACTATTTTTAGAGAAATTTAAAAAATATAACTTTTAGATAAAATTATATATATTCTAATAATATTTTTTTGAAAATTAAGGATAAAATAAAATTTATATAATAAACCATTTTATTAAGTCAAAATTAATTCTATATTTTTTTAAAATATGGATATAGAAACAAAATACACTCGACTAAAAGAGTAGTAACTTCAGCTATCACGTAGAAAATTTTTTACATGACTTATGAATAAAATTGTTTAAAAGTTTTATATAAACATGTATAATCCATAAATATATATAGTAAAAGTAGATATATGGAGTTTATATAGGATAAATTATAATATTCCTTCGTCAAAAAGTATAATCAAATCCCAAAATTCTGATTTTAAAATAAATTCTTACATATTTTGTAACTTGTAATTTGAAACCACTTAAAATAGTAAACATGAATTGAAAAATTAATATCCATGAGTTAAAATATATTCATGTTAAATACAAAAAAGGTGTTTCATATACAGAACATTATATAAAATAGGTGTATAATACCAAATTATTCTTGATAAAGTGGAAATGAAGAAAAAACTCCTTAGAATAATGATATCATTGAAATGAAAATTTTCCTATCAAAATTTTATTTGTAAAAAAATTGATTTTTATTGGAATATAACACAAAATAATAAAATTTCATTTCACACATAATATTGACATAATAAAATCAGTGAATAAGTGGTATAACCTAATGAAATGAAATTGAGTTAAGAAACTGATTTACTCCACTCTTCCACTAAGTTAAACATAGTTCAAACTCTTGCATAATAGTTATAAACGTGTTATTAATTTCTAAAATAAAAAAAATTAAAATATATAATATCACATGTGATACTCTTATAACATATTATGTCCTTTAATTTAACAATCATTCAATTTTATCATTTTCTTGGGTGCTGACTAATTTGTTTTCTCGGGAATGTTTTAGTGTGTAAGTTCTTTTTTTGTATAGGATATAAATTAATCATATATAGAATTATAATAATTTTTCAAATTTTATATACAATCATTATATAAATATATAATTTTTTATAAATGTGAAAATAGAAAATAAATCACATCGCTACGTGGAGATTATATGTCTTACTAACAGAAGTGCAACATTATCATGTTTTAATTAGTGAAAGGGTATGTAATTAGATGATATATTACACTTAATGAATAAAAACTATTTCATATGTATCATATATATTCATTATCATCAACATTATTACTATCCATGTGTGGTGGTGATGGAAAACATCTTATATGGGTGCATGAGGTGGTAGTCCTCCATTCACATGAGTGATGGGTTTTTTTTAAAATTAATGGACAATAAAATGGGTAAAAAATTTTATATCAATATAATATTTTTTTTAAAAATTTTACATCATCATGTTTTTATATTTATTTTTAAGGTAATAATTCATGACAATGAAGTAATATGTAAAAAAAATGTTCTTGGTAAAGATGACTACATTCTCTCATAAAACAACATTTCAATATCTTCTGAATGACTCTAGGTTGTAAATATTTGGAATAAAAAAACTCAAGAACATATAAAATTATTTCGGGGATAGAGTTGTTAGGTTTTTGTTATGTTAAATGGCTCAAAATTTGTGAATAAGTGAGGATAGTTGGATTCGTGTTATAATTGAGGTGAGTGGTGCACTTATAATTTTTCAAATACATAAAATATTATTAAAATAATGTATATGAAAAATGGATCCAAAATGACTCATATATTTATGTTATATGGATAAGGTATAACCCAACCAAAAAATGGGGTTAATCAAGTGTATTAGTAATTTGAACCCTTATCATTTCAGATTAACATGTGGTATACATGTTTTAACTATAAGGCCCCAGCCTTAAACCTTACTTAATCTTGAGTTATTACAAGATTACACATTGAGGATCTTTTCGGGTTTAGAGTTTTAGAGAATTAGATTATAAAACTTGAATTACGTTCCACATATAAACAAAGTGGTTACATAAAGATAGTATTCTTCATTCCCATCAATGGAAACACATTTAAAATAAAACATGGATTATTTCTTGACACTTCCTTGACACTATCATCATATCATGTAGCTTTCCCTTGACCTATGAAAAACATTTCAAAAAAAAACATGGGATGAGAATAAAAAGCTCAGTATGGGTTATAAAAACATGGAAAGGAAACATGAGTTCATATATACATAATAATGAAATCATACTTTACCCATAAAACATAGGCACATTAACATACCTCATAAAATCATGAATAAATCATAGAAATCATAAGACATAAAGGTAACTTGAGGCATTCATAACATTCTTACGTAGGGAGTAACCCTCTTGGTTACGTTTGGAATACCCATCATAGTATATTCCTAAATCTCTTCTGAGAAACCTTAACTTCTCACTCCTTTGCGTTACCCAATGTATTGGAGAGCTATATCGGGCTCACCCGCCCTTAGTTTATCACGGAACCACCCGTCTTCATAATAATTCCCAAGAACCTCAACATAATCGTATCACATAAAACATGCATAAAGGAAACATAACATTTCCAACATTCAATCACAAGATATCAATACAACACATTGATATAAAAACATTATGAAAACCATTTTCAATACCAAAATAAAAGAAAAGTAAAACATGGTATTTATTTTTCTTTTAAAAAGAAGGTATGGCTTGTAGAGGAATCAGAAACTCAAATAACGGTCACGACGGCGGAGAAGTCATTGTCGCCGCATACGTGTGACAAAAACATTCCCTTTTGTCATTTAGTAAACGCTTCCTATAAAAAAATATTCCTTTTGAATAAGCGTAAAAGTCAAAGGGGTTTATACTCTGTATAAAAGAAGGTTGTGTATAAAACAAAATATGCCTTAATGAAAGGAGATTGAGACGAAGTCTCATACCTCATATCCGACTTGACCCGACCGTTCTTTAATCTCCTGAATAATAAACTTGAGTTAATATCTACTTGATTATGAACCTTTTTCAAGTTCATTATTCATTTTATACCATGTTATGAACATCATGTATTCATTTAAGTTAATAGTGTTCATTTTGTCGGTATTTGGTTCTTAAGTCAAAAATAGACTTCTTACACTTACATGTTGTTAATTTGGTCAAAGTTGCGTTATATCCAGAATGTTATTAATTATTTGGATAACATATATATCATATATATTCAGCATATACATGTATTTATAATATTACATCACATAGGGGTAAGAAATGAAATGCACCGTTCATGGAGACGGTAAGTCGTACGTACGCATGAACGCTACTTCCATTTCTATTTCGTATTTTCTGGAATGGAATCATAATTATATAAGATTATATTATAATTCCAATATAATAACATATATAATATCATTAACTTTATCCTTTACACATCCCACATATTGTATTAACGAATCAAATCACTTTCAGGGGGCGGTAGTCCGCACTTCCTAAAATGAAGATATCGTGTTTACCCAAAATGGAAACCATAAAGGTATGCCCAAAATTAAAAAAACAGAATCTTAAGGAAAACATAAACATATCATATATCATATATAAAAATAGTTACATCATAATGTCCACCTTTGAAGGTGTTAAATGAGTATTGAACAATCATCGTTTCGGGAGGCAGAATTTCGCCATCCACGGAAACCGTATGTTCTTTAACCATTTGATGTAGTTTTGTGAGGGTGTAGATCAAATAAATCTTATAAAAACAACCTAGTATATTTAAGATACTGTTTTTGTTATAAAATAAGTAAATAAAAAGAGTTTATGGGTTTTGTAGAAGAAAAATAAAACAAATGAACATGAGAGAATGAATTACCTTTAAAAGTGTAACTCCTTTTGATTTGAGCCTAAAGGCTTCCTTTGAAAAGATTCTGCCAAATGAGAATCATCTAGGATGAGGAGAGGGATGTGGAGAGAGTAAATGGGCAGGGGTTGGCCGAGACAAAGGCTTGAGGAGTGTGTGAAATGAGGTAGAGGTGGGGGCCTTTTATAAGAGGAGAGGAGGGGAACTTTTGGAAAGTAAAGAAATATTACTTTATTTGAAAAAATGTTTCGGTTTTAAAAGGTCCCACATTGATATAATTCGTGGATAAGGTGATAAGGGTTCGAAATCCTCTCATCCAATTGGTTTTGGACATGTGTAGGTCAAAGATTTTACATTATCTTTCCATTTTATTTAAATCGTCAAATAATGATGTCATCGCTGCATCATTATTATGTCAAAAATAATTTAATTTATTTAATGTATAAAAATTATAAAAAAATACTATGATGTAGGAAATATTTTTATCTTTACAATTACTATTTATAATCAAAAATCTGATCTTTATAACCCCATATAAATTTTTTTTTTGTAAAACATATTATGTTTGTGTCATTTTTACTTTTACATTAAATAAAAAGTAATTTATGTCATTTCCCAACCAAAGTGGATCCATGGGGTCCCCAAGTTGACCCATGGATTGTCTTGGTCGGCCATGACACAAAAAATGAGGGTAGGACATGTTTCAAGTTTATCTTATTTTATTAAAGAATTATTTTTACCTTAAACTACACTAATTACCACTAATCGCGATTAAGAACTTAATAAGTTACTATTCACCAAAAAATTATTATAATCTAATTGAACCACATTTTACTTCTTAATGACAACCATGTATGTCGGATTTTTGAAATTCAAAACACAATGATGTCAAAATTTCATTTAAACGGAAAATCAGTCTTTATAAGTACCACTTAGTGGTTTCACTATTCATCAAAAATTGAAATTTTTCACGAAATTACCAAAAATTCACCCTAAGCTATATTTGATATTACAAATTCAAAAATGAAGTCTATTTTAAAAAATTAAAAACATATAAGTCACATTAATTAATTTAATAATTAATTCCCGATGTCAGAGAAAATAGCGTGTTTTTATGAAATAATAAGTATCAAAAGATTGACACTATTTTAAGTCCGATTACAAAGTGAAATTAATTCCAACAACCACTATTGGATTTAATGGTAAAAATATTTCCTAATTTAACTTTAAAAACAATTCAAAATATAATATAATCATATAAATAAATTAGATTAAAAAGTGGTTTTGAATTAAAATACAACATTTTACAGTATTCATTAAAAAAAATGAACTTTATCAGAAAGGTACCAAAAATTTACACAAAGTAAATTTTGATGTCCCGATTCTAAATAAGAGTTATATTTGGTCCAATAGAATTTATAAGATTGATCAAAACTACATTTAATGATGGTTCTCCGTCAAAAGGTGATAAGTGGACCTTTCGTGAAAATTAGGGTATAAATGCCTAAAATTGAACTCTTTCCGTATTTTAAGCCTTTATCTTTTATTGGGTAAATATAAAAACATTTAAAAACATATATAATCATATTTTAGTTATTTATATCCATTCCCGCCAGTACAACGGCTACTCGTTAACTAATATTTAAAATAATATTATTTTATTACTTGTGTGCAACGTAAGTTTTCAAAGAAACTCATCGTTGCGTACCGAGTACGCTATCGAACGTAGAAACCCCTTTTAATTAAAATTAATATTTAATTCATAAATATTAATAAATAGTAAAATTCTTTATTCTTTATTTACCTGGGATGTTACATCCTTCCCCCCTTTTGGGAATTGCGTCCTCGCAATTTTATTCACTTATCAAAATAAGTGGGGGTATTTATCCGTCATAGCATTTTCAGATTCCCACGTTGCCTCTTAAATCACATGGTTTTTTCAGAAAACCTTTACCTGATGAATCACCTTATTCCGTAACACCTACTCCCTATGGTGAAGAATCTGGACCGGTTGTTCCTCATTAGATAGGTTCTCTTCTAGCTGAACTACCTCTGGACTCAAAACATGAGATGGATATGGCATATACTTTCTCAACATTGAAACATGAAAAACATTGTGTACCTAAGATAAACTCGGAGGTAAATCCACCCGGTATGCAACTGATCCAAATCTCTCCAGAATTTCATATTGTCCAATAATCCTTGGACTCGTCTTTCCTTTATTACCAAATCTCATCACACTTTTCCAAGGAGAATCCTTGAGAAAAACATGATCACCTACCTCGAAAGATAGATCCTTCCTCCAGTTATCCGCATAACACTTCTGCCTCCTATGAGCTATTCTCATGTGTTTCTGAATCAGCTGAACTTTTTCTGCCATCCCTTCTACCAATTCTGGTCCCATCAACTTCCTTTCACCCACTTCATCCTAGAAAGCTGGAGTTCGACATCGCATCCCATATAATACCTGAAATGGTGCCATCTGTATACTGGAATGAAAACAGTTATTATATGAAAATTCAACCAAAGAAATATGTTGGTCCCAACTTCCCTGATAATCCATAGAACAAGCTCGTAGCATATCCTCCAATGTCTGGATTGTTCGTTCTGACTGCCCATCTAATTGAGGATGAAAAGTTGTACTAAAATTTAATTCAGTACCCAACCACTTCTGAAGGCCTTACCAAAAGTTATAAGTAAACTTGGGATCACGATCCGATACAATGGAGAGAGGAACTCCATGTAACCTAACTATCTTTTTAAGATACAAACGAGAAAGTTGATCAAGAGAGAAAGTATCTCATATAGCAAGGAAATGAGCAGATTTGGTCAAGCGATCAACAATAACCTAAATTGCATTATTACCTCGAGATGTCTTCAGTAATCCAACAACAAAGTCCATAGATATATTCTACCATTTCCACTCTGGCACTGGTAACGACTGAAGCATCCCTTTCGGTAACTGCCGCTCTGCTTTAACCTAATGACAAGTCAAACACTTCACAGTAAAATTAGCAATGTCTCTTTTCATTCTATCCAACCAGTAATACTCCAGCAGATCTCTATACATCTTAGTACTGCCCGGATGAACTGAAAACGGAGAACTATGAGCCTCACATAACGACTCGTTCTTCAACTGTGAATCACAAGGCACACATAACCTCTTCCCAAACCTCAAAACACAAACACAAACATATGCAAGAACTCATGGAAAATTTTATTCATAAGGTCCATGAATACAGCAGGTGCATTGGTTAACCCAAAAGGAATAACTACAAATTCATAATGGCCATATCTAGTACGGAACACAGTCTTCAGAACGTCTGCTTCTTTTACTTTCAACTGATGGTACCCCAAACTCAAGTCAATCTTCGAAAAATACTGAGCTCCCTGGAGCTGATACCACTTCATTCGATGGCCCAACATCTTCTGAAGTTGTTGCAAAGTATTTCACCACCCCTTTCTGCTTGTAGTCTGGATGCATTCCCCCAGTTGAGTTTTTCGTTGGACACTCGTTTTCATAATGACCCATTTCATTACACTTAAAACATCTTACCGTTGGCTTTTCATTTCCTGCTTGATCATCTTCCTTACAGTTACGAGCAATATGACCAGACTTACCACACCGAAAGCACTTACCAGACTTGGATAAACATTCTCCAAGATGCATTTTACCACACTTCTCACAGGATGGATATTTGGTTTTCTTACCTCCTTGCTTCTTTGATGAATTCTTCCCCTTTGCCTACCAACTAGACCTCTTATTCTATTGTTTTTCATAGAACACATGATCATCGGCAAACTCCATTTCCTCCTTCTTCGGACATCGAACTATTTTTTCATAACTTTCGAACTCACGAGAAGCTAATGCCCTTCGATACTTTGGCTTTAACCCTGAGTAAAAACAGTTTATTTTACTATCAAGATCTCGTATGAAGTTTGGAGCATACCTTGCCAATCGAGTGAACGTTTCTTCATAAGAAGCCACTGAATCATCCTCCTGCCTCAATTCGAGGAACTGTTTTTCCATCCTAAGACGAACCACCGTAGGAAAATATTTCTCAAGAAACATACGTTTGACTTCGTCCCAATGAAGATCCTCAATCTCACCACTATCCCTTATATTTTTCACCATCGACCACCACTGATCAGCTTCACCTTCAAAACGGTAAATAGCAAGACTAACCTTTTGATGTTCTGAACACCCCATGACATCAAAAATCTTCTCCAGTGCTTTAATCCACCCTTCAGCTAGCACAGGGTCAGATGATCCTCTGAATGATGGTGGATGTTGCCTCATGAAATGTTCCACCACTGACATGTTCCTCTGCGGTTGATCTGGATGATCTCGTGCATGGATACCACCACCATTTATCGCATGAGTCAACTGCGCCATTACTGCAACAAACTGTTCAGTTCCAATTCCGACCATCTCAGGTCGCTGATTTGGAAGGTTATCTTCCTCCTGATGTCATCCCAACATAGCTTCTTTGTTTCCTCTGCGGAAAACCATTCTGAACATAGAAATATCTTAGGCGAAGCAATATGGTAATCTGTAAATGCTATATAATTTCAATAATATTATAATTTAACACTTTTCTGACTCTTAATGTTGTCTAAACCGACCTCTGATACCAACTATAAGGCCCCAGCCTTAAACCTTACTTAATCTTGAGTTATTACAAGATTACACATTGAGGATCTTTTCGGGTTTAGAGTTTTAGAGAATTAGATCATAAAACTTTCATTACATTCCATATATAAACAAAGTGGTTACATAAAGATAGTATTCTTCATTCCCATCAATAGAAAAACATTTAAAATAAAACATGGATTATTTCTTGACACTTCATTGACACTATCATCATATCATGTACCTTTCCCTTGACCTGTGAAAAACATTTCAAAAAAACTTGGGATGAGAATAAAAAGATCAGTATGGGTTATAAAAACATGGAAAGGAAACATGAGTTCATATATACATAAGAATGAAATCATACTTTACCCATAAAACATAGGGACTTTAACATACCTCATAAAATCATGAATAAATCATAGAAATCATAAGACATAAAGGTAAATTGAGGCATTCATAACATTCTTTCGTAGGGAGTAACCCTCTTGGTTACGTTTGGAATACCCATCATAGTAAATTCCCTAAATCTCTTCGGAGAAACCTTAATGTTTCACTCCTTCATGTTACCCAATGCATTGGAGAGCTATATCAGGCTCACCCGCCGTTAGTTTATCAGGGAACCACCCATCTTCATAATAATTCCCATGAACCTCAACATAATCGTATCACATAAAACATGCATAAAGGAAACATAACATTTCCAAAATTCAATCACAAGATATCAATAAAACACATTGATATAAAAACATTATGAAAACAATTTTCAATACCAAAATAAAAGAAAAGTAAAACATGGTATTTATTTTTCTTTTAAAAACAATGTATGGCTTTTAGAGGAAGCCGAAACTCAAATAATGGTCACGACGGCGGAGAAGTCGTTGTCGCCCCATACGTATGACAAAAACATTCTCTTTTGTCATTTAGTAAATGATTTGTATAAAAAAGATTCCTTTTGAATAAGCGTAAAATTCAAAGGGGTTTATACTCCGTATAAAAGAAGGTTGTGTATAAAACAAAATATTCCTTAATGAAAGGAGATTGAGACGAAGTCTCATACCTCATATCCGACGTGACCCGACCGTTCTTTAATCTCCTGAATAATAAACTTGAGTTAATATCTACTTTCTTATGAACCTTTTTCAAGTTCATTATTCCTTTTATACCATGTTATGAACATCATGTAATCATTTAAGTTAATAGTGTTCATTTTGTCGGTATTTGGTTCTTAAGTCAAAAATAGAGTTCTTACACTTACATGTTGTTAATTTGGTCAAAGTTTCATTACATCCACAATGATATTAATGATTTGGATAACATATATATCATATATATTCAGCATATATATGTATTTATAATATTACATCACATAGGGGTAAGAAATGAAATGCACCGTTCATGGAGACGGTAAGCCGTACGTACGCATGAACGCTACTTCCATTTCTATTTCGTATTTTCTGGAATGGAATCATAATGATATAAGATTATATTATAATTCCAGTATAATAACATATATAATATCATTAACTTTATCCTTTACACATCCCACATATGGTATTCACGAATCAAATCACTTTCAGGGGGTGGTAGTCCGCACTTCCTAAAATGAAGATATCGTGTTTACCCATAATGGAAACCATAAAGGTATGCCCAAAATGAAAAAAACAGAAGCTTAAGGAAAACATAAACATATCATATATCATATATAAAAATAGTGACATCATAATGTCCACCTTTGAAGGTGTTAAATGAGTATTGAACAATCATCGTTTCGGGAGGCAGAATTTCACCATCCACGGAAACCGTATGCTCTTTAACCATTTGATGTAGTTGTGTGAGCGTGTAGCTCAAATAAATATTATAAAAACATACTAGTATATTGAATATACTGGTTTTGTTATAAAATAAGTAAATAAAAAGATTTTAGGGGTTTGGAGCAGAAAAATAAAACAAATGAACATGAGAGAATGAATTACCTTTAAAAGTGTAACTCCTTTTTATTTGAGCCTAAAGGCTTCCTCTAAAATGATTCTGCCCAAAGGGAATCCTCTAGGATGAGGAGAGGGATTTGGAGAGAGTAAATGGGCTGGGGTTGGACGATCCAAAGGCTTGAGGAGTGTGTGAAATGAGGTAGAGGTGGGGGCCTTTTATAAGAGGAGAGGAGGGGCACTTTTGGAAAGTAAAGAAATATTACTTTATTTGAAAATGTGTTTCGGTTTTAAAAGGTCCCTCATTGATATAATTAGTGGATAAGGTGATAAGGGTTCGAAATTCACTTATCAAATTGGTTTTGGACATGTGTAGGTCATAGATTTTACATTATCTTTCCATTTTATTTAAATCGTCAAATAATGATGTCATCACTACATCATTATTATGTCATTAATAATTTAATTTATTTAATGTCTAAAAATTATAAACAAATACTATTATGTATTAAATCTTTTTAGCTTTCCAATGACTATTTATAATCAAAAATCTGATCTTTATAACCCCATATAAAAATTGTTTTTGTAAAACATATTATGTTTGTGTCATTTTTAATTTTACATTAAATAAAAAGTAATTTATGTCATTTCCCAAAAAAAGTGGATCCATGGGGTCCCCAAGTTCACCCATGGATTGTCTTGGTCGGCCATGACACAACCAATGAGGGTAGGACATGTGTCAAGCTCATATTATTTTATTAAAGCATTATTTTTACCTTAAACTACACTAATTACCACTAATCGTGATTAAGAACTTAATAAGTTACTATTCACCAAAAAATTATTATAATCTCATTGAACCACATTTTACTTCTTAATGACAACCATGTATGTAGGATTTTTGAAATTCAAAACACAATGATGTCAAAATTTCATTTAAATGTAAAATCATTCTTTATAAGTACCACTTAGTGGTTTGACTATTCATCAAAAATTGATGTTTTTCAGAAAATTACCAAAAATTCACCCTAAGCTATATTTGATATTACGAATTAAAAAATTAAGTTTATTTTACAAAATTAAAAACATATAAGTCACATTAATTAATTTAATAATTAATTCCCGCTATCAGAGCAAATAGCGTGTTTTTATGAAACAATAAGTATCAAAAGATTGACACTAGTTTAAGTCTGATTTCAAAGTGAAATTAATTCCAACGACCACTATTGGATTTAATGGTAAAAATATTTCCTAATTTCACTTTAAACCCAATTCAAAATATAATCTAATCATATAAATAAATTATATTAAAAAGTGGTTTTGAATTAAAATACAACATTTTACACTATTCATTAAAAATGAACTTTATCAGAAAGGTACCAAAAATTTAAACAAAGTAAATTTTGATGTCCTAATTCTAAATAAGAGTTATATTTGGTACAATAGAATTTATAAGATCGATCAAAACTACATTTAATGACGGTTCTCCATCAAAAGGTGATAAGTGGACCTTTCGTGAAAATTAGGGTATAAATGCCTAAAATTAAACTCTTTCCATATTTTAAGCCTTTATCTTTTATTGGGTAAATGTAAAAACATTTAAAAACATATATAATCATATTTTGGTTATTTCTATCCATTCCCTTCAGTACAACGGCTACTCGTTAACTAACATTTAAAATAATATTATTTTATTACTTGTGTGCAATGTAAGTTTTCAAAGAAACTCATCGTTGTGTACTGAGTATGCTATCGAACGTAGAAACCCCTTTTAATTAAAATTAATATTTAATTAGTAGATATTAATAAATATGAAAATTATTTATTCTTTATTTACCTGGGATGTTACATCCTTCCACCCTTTTGGTAATTGCGTCCTCGCAATTTTATTCACTTATCAAAATAAGTGGGGGTATTTATCCCTCATAGCATTTTCAGATTCAGACGTTGCCTCTTAAATCACATGGTTTTTCCACAAAACCTTTACCTGATGAATCACCTTATTCCATAACACCTGCTCCCTGTGGTCAAGAATCTGGACCGGTTGTTCCTCATAAGATATGTTCTCTTCCAGCTGAACTACCTCTGGACTCAAAACATGAGATGGATATGGAATATACTTTCTCAACATTGAAACATGAAAAACATTGTGTACCTAAGACAAACTCGGAGGTAAAGCCACCCGGTATGCAACTGATCCAACTCTCTCCAGAATTTCATATGGTCCAATAAACCTTGGACTCAGCTTTCCTTTCTTACCAAATCTCATCACACTTTTCCAAGGAGAAACCTTGAGAAAAAAATGATCACCTACCTCGAAAGATAGATCCTTCCTCCAGTTATCCGCATAAATTTTCTGCCTGCTCTGAGCTGTTCTCATGTGTTTCTGAATCAGCTGAACTTTTTCTGCCATCTCTTCTACCAATTCAGGTCCCATCAACTTCCTTTCACCCACTTCATCCCAGAAAGCTGGAGTTCGACACCACTTCCCATATAATTCCTGAAATGGTGCCATCTGTATACTGGAATGAAAACTGTTATTATATGAAAATTCAACCAAAGAAAGATGTTGGTCCCAACTTCCCTGATAATCCATAGAACAAGCTCGTAGCATATTCTCCAATGTCTGGATTGTTCATTCTGACTACCCATCTGATTGAGGATGAAAAGTTGTACTAAAATTTAATTCAGTACCCAACGACTTCTGAAGGCCTTTCCAAAAGTTAGAAGTAAACCTGGGGTCACGATCCGATACAATGGAGAGAGGAACTCCATGTAACCTGACTATCTCTTTAAGATACAAATGGGAAAGTTGATGAAGAGAGAAAGTATCTCGTATAGCAAGGAAATGAGCATATTTGGTCAAGCGATCAACAATAACCCAGATTGCATTATTACCTCGAGATAGCTTCGGTAATCCAACAACAAAGTCCATGGATATATTCTCCCATTTCCACTCTGGCACTGGTAACGGCTGAAGCATCCCTTTCGGTAACTGCCGCTCTGCTTTAACCTGCTGACAAGTCAAACACTTCACAGTAAAATCAGCAATGTCTCTTTTCATTCCATCACACCAGTAATACTCCCGCAGATCTCTATACATCTTAGTACTGCCCGGATGAACTGAAAACGGAGAACTATGAGCCTCACATAACAACTCATTTTTCAACTATGAATCACAAGGCACTCATAACCTCTTCCCAAACCTCAAAACACAAACACAAACTTATCCAAGAACTCATGGAAAATTTTATTCATAAGGTCCATGAATACAACAGGTGCATTGGTTAACCCAAAAGGCATAACTACAAATTCATAATGGCCATATCTAGTACGGAACGCAGTCTTCAGAACGTCTGCTTCTTTTACTTTCAACTGATGGTACCCCGAACTCAAGTCAATCTTCGAAAAATACTGAGCTACCTGGAGCTGATACCACTTCATTCGATGGCCCAACATCTGCTGTAGATGTTGCAAATGATTTCACCACCCCTTTCTAATTTTAGTCTGGCTGCATTCCCCCAGTTGAGTTCTTCGTTGGACACTCGTTTTCATAATGACCAATTTCATTACAGTTAAAACATCTTACCGTTGGCTTTTCATTTCCTACATGATCATCTTCCTTATAGTTACGAGCAATATGACCAGACTTAACACACTGAAAGCACTTACCAGACTTGGATAAACATTCTCCAGGATGCATTTTACCACACTTCTCACTGGATGAATATTTGGTTTTCTTACCTCCTTGCTTCTTTGATGAATTCTTCCCCTTTTCCTGCCAACTAGACCTCTAATTCTGTTGTTTGTCATAGAACACTTGATCATCGGCAAACTCCATTTCCACCTTCTCTGCACATCGAACAAGTTTTTCATTACTTTCAAACTCACGAGAAGCTAAAGCCCTTCGATACATTGGCTTTAACCCTGAGTAAAAATAGTTCATTTTACTATCAAGATCTCGTATGAAGTTTGGAGCATACATTGCCAATCGAGTGAACTTTTCTTCATAAGCAGCCACTGAATCATCCTCCTGCCTCAATTCTAGGAACTTTTTTTCCATCCTAAGAAGAACCACCTTAGGAAAATATTTCTCAAGAAACATACCTTTGAATTCGTCCCAGTGAAGATCCTCAATCACATCACTATCCCTTATATTTTTCACCATCGACCACCACTGATCAGCTTCACCTTCAAAACGGTAAATAGAAAGACTAACATTTTGATGTTCTGAACACCCCATGACATCAAAAATCTTCTCTAGTGCTTTAATCCAACCTTCAGCTAGCACAGGGTCAGATGATCCTCTGAATGATGGTGGATGTTGCCTCATGAAATGTTCCACCACTTACATGTTCCTCTGCGGTTGATCTGGCTGATCTCGTGCATGGATACCACCACCATTTATCGCTTGAATCAACTGCGCCATTACTGCAACAAACTATTCAGTTCCGATTCCGACCATCTCAGGTTTCTGATTTGGAAGGTTATCTTCCTCCTGATGTCATCCCAATATAGCTTCTTTGTTTCCTCTGCGGAAAACCATTCTGAACACAGAAATATCTTAGGCGAAGCAACATGGTAATCCGTAAATGCTATATAATTTCAATCATATTATAATTTAACACTTTTCTAACTCCTAATGTTGTCTAAACCGACCTCTGATACCAACTATAAGGCCCCAGCCTTAAACCTTACTTAATCTTGAGTTATTACAAGATTACACATTGAGTCAAAAATAGACTTCTTACACTTACATGTTGTTAATTTGGTCAAAGGTTCATTATATACAGAATGATATTAATGATTTGGATAACATATATATCATATAAATTCAGCATATACATGTATTTATAATATTACATCACATAGGGGTATGAAATGAAATGCACCGTTCATGGAGACGGTAAGCCGTACGTACGCATGAACGCTACTTCCATTTCTATTTCATATTTTCTGGAATTGAATCATAATGATATAAGAGTATATTATAATTCTAGTATAATAACATATATAATATCATTAACTTTATCCTTTACACATCCCACATATGGTATTAACGAATCAAATCACTTTCAGGGGGCGGTTGTCCGCACTTCCTAAAATGAAGATATCGTGTTTACCCATAATGGAAACCATAAAGGTATGCCCAAAATTAAAAAAACAGAAGCTTAAGGAAAACATAAACATATCATATATCATATATAAAAATAGTGACATCATAATGGCCACCTTTTATGGTGTTAAATGAGTATTGAACAATCATCGTTTCGTGAGGCAGAAATCCGCCATCCACGGAAACCGTATGTTCTTTAACCATTTGATGTAGTTGTGTGAGAGTGTAGCTCAAATAAATCTTATAACAACATCATATTATATTGAAGATACTGGTTTTGTTACAAAAGCAGTAAATAAAAAGAGTTTAGAGGGTTTGGAGAAGAAAAATAAAACAAATGAACATGAGAAAATGAATTACCTTTAAAAGTGTATATCCTTTTGATTTGAGCCTAAAGGCTTCCTTTGAAAGGATTCTGCCCAAAGGGAATCCTCTAGTATGAGGATAGGGATGTGGAGAGAGTAAATGGGCAGGGGTTGGCCGAGCCAAAGGCTTTAGGAGTGTGTGAAATGAGGTAGAGGTGGGGGCCATTTATAAGAGGAGAGGAGAGGCACTTTGGGAAAGTAAAGAAATATTACTTTATTTGAAAATGTGTTTCGGGTTTTAAAAGTTCCCACATTGATATAATTCGTGGATTAGGTGATAAGTTTTCGAAATCCACTCATCCAATTGGATTTGGACATGTGTAGTTCATATATTTTACATTATCTTTCCATTTTATTTAAATCTTCAAATAATGATGTCATCGCTGCATCATTATTATGTCATAAATAATTTACTTTATTTAATGTCTAAAAATTATACAAAAATACTATGATGTAGGAAATATTTTTATCTTTACAATGACTATTTATAATCAAAAATATGATCTTTATAACCCCATGTAAAAATTGTTTTTGTAAAACATATTATGTTTGTGTCATTTTTACTTTTACATTAAATAAAAAGTAATTTATGTCATTTCCCAACCAAAGTGGATCCATGGGGTCCCCAATTTTACCCATGGCTTGTATTGGTCGGCCATGACACAAAAAATGAGGGTAGGACATGTGTCAATCTCATCTTATTTTATTAAAGCATTATTTTTACCTTAAACTGCACTAATTACCACTAATCGCGATTAAGAACTTAATAAGTTACTATTCAACAAAAAATTATTATAATCTCATTGAACCGCATTTTACTTCTTAATGACAACCATGTATGTCGGATTTTTGAAATTCAAAACACAATGATGGCAAAATTTCATTTAAACGGAAAATCAGTCTTTATAAGTATCACTTAGTGGTTTCACTATTCATCAAAAATTTATGTTTTTCAGAAAATTACCAAAAATTCACCCAAAGCTATATTTGATATTACGAATTCAAAAATGAACTATATTTTACAAAATTCAAAACATATAAGTCACATTAATTAATTTAATAATTAATTCCCGCTGTCAGAGAAAATAGCGTGTTTTTATGAAACAATAAGTATCAAAAGATTGACAGTTGTTTAAGTCCGATTTCAAAGTGAAATTAATTCCAATGACCACTATTGGATTTAATGGTAAAAATATTTCCTAATTTCACTTTAAAACCAATTCAAAAGATAATCTAATCATTTAAATAAATTAGATTAAAAAGAGGTTTTGAATTAAAATACAACATTTTACACTATTCATTAAAAAAATGAACTTTATCAGAAAGGTACCAAATATTTACACAAAGTAAATTTTGATGTCCCGATTCTAAAGAAGAGTTATATTTGGTCCAATAGAATTTATAAGATCGATCAAAACTACATTTAATGACGGTTCTCCGTCAAAAGGTGATAAGTGGACCTTCCGTGAAAATTAGTGTATAAATGCCTAAAATTGAACTCTTTCTGTATTTTAAGCCTTTATATTTTATTGGGTAAATGTAAAAACATTTAAAAACATATATAATCATATTTTAGTTATTTCTATCCATTCCTGCAAGTACAACGGGTACTCGTTAACTAACATTTAAAATAGTATTATTTTATTACTTGTGTGCAACGTAAGTTTTCAAAGAAATTAATCGTTGCGTACCTAGTACGCTATCGAACGTAGAAACCCCTTTTAATTAAAATTAATATTTAATTATTAAATATTAATAAATATGAAAATTCTTTATTCTTTATTTACCTGGGATGTTACATTAACCATAATGGTGGTAACAAGTTTTTAATGTTTTTCATATTAATTATGAAACAAATTATGTAGATCATAATATATAAATTTATTTATATTGAGTAAATATATGTAATATATTTTATCAAATTCTATCCATATAATTAGAAGAATTATATTTATATATAAACTTGAAAAACATGATTAAAATCAATTATCTAGAAAAAAATGTCATCTTATGTGTAGTTTTTTACTATAATAATGCACAATGACGATACTAATGATGTTAATTAGATTATTAATAATTCAAATTAAATAATTTAATGTTTAAAAGTAAAAATTAAATGTTACATCTTATATTCTTCAAATGAAAATATAGTTTTTAATATAAATCATTATTTGTACTATTAGTTCAAAAAATCTAACTTTTCAGAAAATTATAAATAAATCACTCTAAGATAAAATTTAAATGATGATTTTAAAAAATAAACTAATTTTTTTAAAATATATTTTTCTCAATTTTATGAAATTAAATATATATGATTTCCTTACAAAAAAATATGTTTTTTCAATTAATATTTAATTTTTAAGCGTAAAATGTCTTTATATAGAATTTTTTCTATATTAATTTCGAATAAATAAATAAATTTATATTCTAGATTAAAATTGAAATATTATTTCATTAAATAACTTCATCTGTTGATATCATCCAATTCAATAACTAATTTTTCAATGAAAAAATTCAATTAATGTTATTTCATTGTTCATTTATGCTCAGGGTTCTTTTTGTTGTTTTCCATAGAACAAATGATTATTTTTAGAGGAACCTAAAATATTGTGTTTCTTTATTCTATGATTGTTATAGATATTGTGTCCTCAGAATATTATATCATCTTTTTGAAGTGAATATTTATATTTTATATATTTATTTATTTTCATGAACATTAATGATATGGGTCATAGCCTAGAAATTTATTTTTCAGGTACCTCTAAATGTCACATACTATCAATTGATTCTCTAAAAATGTACCATTGTAGTAGAGTGTCACTTTCCTGATATTATTCAATATATATATCTTTAATTTTCATTATTTTTTGAAATTAATTTTATTTTGGGATAAAAAAATACGAAAACATTTAATTTCAAGATTTATTCATATTTTATATTAATAATTTTATCATTTTATTTGTCTCATCATGATTAGGATCAATCATTCATTCCTGAAGCACTAAAATAAATATTAAATTGAAAATAAATTCGAACAAATGATGATAAGTTATACCTCAAATTAGAACTGAAATGGATATTTATAATTTATGATATATATAATATGAGTAATCCTTTTTTAATGGAGTAGGTGATTGATAATCGAAAAATCACCTAATGCACCCAAATTTAACAATAAAAATTTTCATAAATAATTAATCTCTATTACTATTCAAATGATTAATAAAAAAATTTAACCAAATTTCAATATAATTTGATCAAATTTATTTAGATTAAATTCACACACAATATTACAATACACATAATATCACATACTAATATGTATATAGCTCATATTAAACACTCCCCAAATTAGAAAATAATTTCCTAAATATCCCGAATCATCAATCCCAAAAAATCATATATTCAACCTAAAATTAAATTAATTTCTTTTCCTCATTAATGATAAATAATTACTTTTAACTGTAAATTTGACCAATATATAACATAGGGTAGTTGTAGACATTGTTCCAAGTTTCCTTTATATTTCTAGTTTGAAACCATTGAATTTTTTAAATGTTATGGGTTTCCATCCATCAAACGTGCTTCCATTTATTACTAAAATCACATAAATAAAAATTATAATATACATATAAAATATATATGGAGAACATTTATATGATTCTAATCAACAATTATCCTATAATTTTCACATTATTGTATTGATAATATTCAAATATAATATTTATCATAAAAAACACTTTTCAACATACATGGTTTTCTATATAGATTAACTTGTTGTTCTAAAACAATTAAATAATATTTCACCTTAATTACAACAACATTTAGTTATGAATAAAAAAAATTATATCTATATCTTTCATTATATATTCCCATAATTCATGGTTTATAGCCCTTCAGTGAAACTTCATTAAAATAAAAATTGATAGAATAATCCATGGATGTTAAAATAAAGTAAAAAAATACCAATAATAATTAATTACCAATACCCTATATATATATGTACGTCAATCATCCAAATTCATTAATAATAATCTAACCTTGTTTTTTTGTCTTATTACTTAATACATTTTCATACAATTAGAAATACACATCATGTCTCAAATTTCCTTATTCTTAATATAATAATATTATATTAAATGTCTAGTTTATAAAATAAAGTGAACCACTTATATATTCGTCATATATTATTAATCATCTACAATATATCATACAATTTTAATAATAAAATATTCTCATGTCCTTAAAAAATCATCTCAAGTGTTTTCATCCTTTTATGTTTTCAACGAGAATTTTATTTTCGGCTTCCTTATTTCTCAACATCGAAAACATCTTCATATTGCATTGTCAATTTCACCATGTTTATATTCTTACATTATTAACTTGTAGGATGTTTAATCCTTTTTATCCAAAGGTTATTATCATGTGAAGTTGCATATCAATATATCATTTTATTATTTTATATTCAAATTAAATTCAGAATGGCTGATACAGTTAATAATTATATGATATATGATGTTAGGATTAATAATAATATTTTTTCATTCATCTCTCACAATATTTGGTTGATCAGGAGGACATTCATTACATTATATTTTACATTCGATGTTTATTTGGTTCCTTCTAGTTCTATCCATTGACTAAAACATTATAGTACTGTATGAGGAACACTAATCACAAAGCTAAATAATTAAATGAAGAAATAATTTATAAGATGTATAAGTTAGGAAAACATTATTTCAATATATGACACCATAGGGTTATACATGGTTATCTATGGTCATTATCTATTTAGATCCTCAATAATTTTTTTAAATAAATATTTGAAATAACCCAATAATATCTCTTAGTAGTTAAAACAAGGAACATAGTAAGGGATCATTCACCATGCTTCAGAAACATCATCATGATATACTCGACCAACTATTGTTGGTGTTATTACCCCTATATGCATCTATTCTAAAAATAAATCCCTTTGTAGTATCTAGTAAGATATATATTTCTATGAAGACCACATATTTTCTATAATACAATTTTTTACATTGTCCTGTAATTATATAAATGTTAATTGTTTGTAATATGGTTATATTGTATAATAAATGTTTTTCAAAATATTCTTCTTGATTTTTTCTACTAAACTTTATCTAATAACAACTGGTACAATCCCAACTACAGTAACCTAGATTTAGTTTCTAATTTAATGCCATGGCATGAAATACATGGGGTATCTTCCCAAGGGACTGAAAATATTTTTTAGTCAAGAATAACTTGATTAAAAAATGCATACCATTTTACATTAGATATAAAATATAAAATGTACTCAAATAAACTTTTTTACATCCTTAAACTCATTCAAATATTACTTCTTCATATCATGGGGAAATAAAAAAACGGTGAGATGAAACATTAAATGACGGTTACATTCAATGAATTTTGTCATGAGAAAAGTAGACAAATTCAATATTGAAAGGTAAATAATATAAAATGAATTCCTTTTAATCAATTAATTGAGAATAAAATACATCAATATATAATATCAGACAATCAATATCATTTATAATAAAAAAACAATTATCCATGAAGGAAATGTGTAATATTAGATTTCATGATCTCAAATAACATGATATATTTACCATAAAGTGCTTCTGCAAAGATAGTTTAATGTGTGGGTAGGAATATTCCAAGAACCGATTTAATATTTTGAAAAACATGTTTTTTTCCCGAGACACATTGATGCATTGAGGGGATATGTAATTTTCTGCCTCAGCTATCACTGCATGCCTAGATACATTCCTATATATTTATTGATAAATTTAATTTTGAAAAATCATAATGTATCAAAAAATATACTTATTGAGTAAATAATATGGCATATTATGATTTAAATGCATAATAAAACAACATTAATACAAAATCATCATATCAGAATTAGTATCTGGTTTGTTCAATATTTATATAAATGATTTAAATCATATGGATAAGGAAGTGAAATATAAATTATAGGGGTAAATTATCACACTAAATTCATTATTTTAAAAGAATATTAATGGTCATATAATTATTCATGAAATAATTTATGACCATAAATTAATTGGAAAAATTAAATTATAGTAGTAAAATAAATCCTTTTGGAGAAATGAATAAAATAGAATAATTTTTTTTAAATATGTTCTCAATAAAGAAATGTATCTATTAAACTTATTAAATCATTTATAATTATTTTAATAGAGTAAAATAGTTATGATGTCATGAAAATTCTATTAATGTTGCATATGTTAAAATGAAACATAGCTTCTTTAATTTTTGTAAATAAAGTAAAAAAATAGGCCTTTTGGAAAACATTGGATAGATTCCTTATGAGGGATTAAATAAAATGTTGTGATCCTAACTCAGTAAGATCATTACTTATGTCTACTATCAATACATTGGCATAAAATATGAAGAATTGAATCTTTATGGAATTATCAGTTTTATAGTATTGGTAAAATATATATATACATGAAACATACAATACATATGAATTCATAAATTACAATATTTTGATAATAATAAAATTATTACATCTATAATATCATTGTATAAAATAAGAATGATCTCAAATGGTTAGTAAAGTTTATTTACAGTGGAATAAATAATGAATAAATGATTTTAATTAATATGGAAAGGTAATAACGATACACACATGCCATATAATAAATAAACTAAGAAAGTAGTTCTAAAAAACATTGAATGATAAATAACATGAAACAAATTTC
The DNA here is from genome assembly GCA_963277665.1 of Viscum album. Taxonomy (NCBI): domain Eukaryota; kingdom Viridiplantae; phylum Streptophyta; class Magnoliopsida; order Santalales; family Viscaceae; genus Viscum; species Viscum album. Next base: position 262,963,673 of record OY728148.1, on the reverse strand, counting down.
ATTAATATAAATGGATAAGTCACAATGAAAATGTAAATGTTAATAAATGAACTCACATGCATCATAATCAATAAATATAGAGGGAGTGCGTAAACAATATGATATGGTAAATAAATTAATACACATTACAATTAAATAACTATATAAGTTATAGTCAATATTGAATGGTAAATAAATTAAAATAATTCCATTTAATTAATTAATTATGAATTAATGCATCCATGTTTTTTTCATAGGGAAAATATATTTGATAATAAGGTTAACGCGCTAGGTATTCATTATTGTCACGTCCCCCTCCCCAAAAGGTGTACCCCTCCTGGTATGGAAATGTGAGAAGAGAGAAAATAAGCCTAGAGTAACACCACCAGTAGGACCTGGGATAGAGACTAGCACCATGGGTATTGTAAACCCACGAATGGGAGGCGTTACCCTCTAAGAGAACACATCCAAAAGAGAGAGATTAGAAAAACACCAACCAACCCAACTCAAACTGCAATATAAATGAAATCCCAAGTACAAATTTTTAATGTCATGAAAAACTTCTACAACTAAAAGGGGAAAAACTAAAAATACTAAAGGAAAGAAAAAAATAGCAGCAACCACATACCTGAATAGCTCCTGTAACCCCAATCTAGTAGAACCCTTCTTGATCTCCAACCAACACCAAGTGACCTGAAAACTCTTTATATATATATATATTGGGTGAGTCTAATAGTATACTCAGTAGGATCCCCCAATGCCCCTCATGAAAAAATAAAGAAAGCATGCTAAAGCGCAGTAAAAAACAAGTGAAACTAACTCATCACCTAAATACATATATGATGTTCCCAGCCTCACCAAGGCTAATCTCACCTTGTAATGCACACAAGAGTATATAATATAATAAATAATATCAAGGGTACCCCTTTATTACTTCCCCACTGGTTTTCCACTTTTCACCAACATCGCACATCCTAAGCATCTCTCTCCAAAAGGCTTGTCTGTATACACCTGGGCGAAGAACCCCAACACGAAACTTGTGCAAACAACCGCCAACACCCACATAAGAAAAGTAAACAGGTAGTTCTGGGAGCCAACACAAATCATATAACATGTATCATGAGTTGGGTATTATACCTCAAGAAATTACAACCCATAAAACGAGTAAGGATATTCAAGGCATCACATCTTATACACATTGCACCTATAGTAGTCCATAACAAACTATATCCATAGTATATGTGTGTGAATAACAACAATCCATTAGAGCCTTCTACACACATATATGGGAATGAGTAACTAATATGACTACCGGCACAAGTAATTACTAATAGAAGAGAGAGGGGCCAAAGGTGGTAGTCAACCATCCATCCTCCAACTAGAATGTTTGGGAAAACACCCCTAGGGCTTAGAAACCCTGGGGTGTCAGTTTCCCTAAATGATGGGGTGGAGTAGCATATAGAAACCTTAAAACTATATAATATACTATTTCTCACAACAAAAAAATGGGAATAACCTAGTCTTAGACTCAACTTCAACCAATATCTCACGAACTCCCAGCTTCCACTACTAAGACTAGGTATCTTATAAGTACACAACGATTTAAAGATCTTCAATACATTACATCATTTCCATTTTATCTATTTCACTTTATGTTAATTAATTCTATAATATTAATTAACCATCCATAATTTCCACATTATATTTAATTATCATAACACCAAAAGTTCACTATTCCTTTAAATTGAAACCTCAGCATTGTGTCCTAGCAAGCTCCAACCCCATGGGTTAACATCATTTATTCAATCATTTATTTACATCATTACATTCACATATTCCTAGGCATTCGAGAATAAAATTTTAAGCTACTAAACACAAGGGGATCAACACGATGAGTAGATGAACCACTCATCGAGTATTTTCTGCCTATATCTAGTGAAAAGACCCATCCTCCTTCAGGAAGATAAACATGAAAAGAACATGGCATACCCCTCACGTCTTCTCCCCTTTTGGAATGTGGATAAGAAAAACCAGTACCCTTGAGTGGTGCTGAATGTAAAGAAGAAACACAACCAATAAGAATCATCATGCACTGAAATATTCACATCTAACTGGTTTCGTCATCCTTGGTGTCCTCCCCGAAACCCACATGCATTAATCGATGCATCTCACCACTCTAGGCATCAAGTGCTAGCACAACCAATAGGCCTCTATACCTTCACATATCACAACAACCATCCAGGCTCACATCAAAACTCATATAGAAGGAAAACAAACATCATATCAATTGGGATCTTAGCCCTTAAATGAGAACGAGGGTAACATAGAACCCTACAAGGAATTATATTTTATCAATATTTTATTTTTAATCCATCTTTTATTAACCGATTTATTATTCGTAGGTTCCAAATTCGGGAAAACTAACCAGTAAGATATCATAAATATTAATAAATAATAACTGAACCAGTTTCATTAATATAAAATTACAACAAGAAGAACTAGATTCATTTACATGCCTCATTATTTTTATCCAAATAATTATCAAGTAAATATGGTTTACATTATTTACCAATTTCTATATATAATGAAAATATAAACAAAGAAAGCATGTATATTACACTATCCAGCAAAATGAGGGGAAATAAGATACAATCAATATCAATTTATTTATCTGATTCAAATATTTATTATGTCAATTCTATTGTGATCTAGTGTGATAAAACATGATAACTATATATTTATATGTGAAAGAAAAGAGAATCAACGAATCCCCTTCCTCAAATAGTTCTTGATGTTCTTTTTACGAGTACGATCCACACAACAGGGTACGATCTCCTCCCCTATGACAACTGTATCCACCCTAGGATGCATAGACACCACCACATCAGCCAACACCCAAGAAAAACCCATTCATAACATGGGGTTAAAAATTACATAAATGGGCAAAGAGAAACGGAAGGAGAGGAATCCAAAATAATGATGATAGATCATACCTTATATCGAAGATTGATCGATACTGCTTGGTTGCATCAAAGAAGTGTAGGACACATCCTAGGAGGAATGTTTGATTATGAAAATCCTATGGGAAGGAATGGAAGGTTCAAGCATCTCACAGCTGAGAATAAGGAGGAAGAACTAGGGAGGAAGATATATAATCCCTTTAGATGATTTAATAGAGTAGTGATTTAAGATACACTAGATTTTTCATTAAAAGTGGATCGCATTGAACATAGTAGTATGACCATGTAAAAGCATCCAGAGCCTTAGGAAAAAATAATATAGGAGTTACATCCTATGAAGGGGGCTTAGTGACCTTAAAACAAGGATTTAAATGCATTTTACATCCAAGGAAACATCAAAGGCGTCTAACTATAGGAAGCTGGAAACACTATTCACGAACATGAAATTTGGATAAGGAAAAACACGGTTCATGAACCACACCATTCTGGAAACACTATTCATAAACCTCACTATAGAAATATCACCATTGGAACCTCACCATTCTGGACACATTATTCATGAACCTCACTGTTGAAACCTTACTGTTGGAACCTCACCATTTTGGAAACACTATTCATAAACCTCACCGTTGGAACCTCACCGTTCTGGAAACACTGTTCATGAACCTCACCGTTGAAACCTCACCATTTGAACCTCACCATTCTGGAACACTATTCATGAAAATCACATTTGGAACCTCAATGTTGGAACTATTCATATAAGCCTACCGATGACACTTTTCACATAAGGTTACCATTTCACATTCACAGAATGTTACCATTGCACTGTTCACATAAGCCTACCGATGACACTTTTCAGATAAGGCTACCATTACACCATTCACCTAAAGTTATCATTGCACTGTTCACAGAAGGTAGCCAATGACATGGTTCACATAAGGTTACCGTTACACTGTTCAAAGAAGGTTACCGATGACATTGTTCACCTATGGTTAAGGTTGCTATGTTAACCAAGGGTTATAGTTGCACTATTTACAGAAGGTTACCGATGACACTGTTCACCTAAGGTTACTGTGTCACTATTCAAAGAATGCTACCGATGACACTGTTCACCAATGGTTACCATTTCACTATTCACAGAAGGTTCCTGATGAAACTGTTCACCTAAGGTTACCGATTCACTGTTCCCATAACTGGAAATTTGGCAATGTGTTGGGGATAAGTCACCTTGACCTCCCAGAACACCTCAAATAGTAGATTTCAGCAACGAAATTGACCAGAGTGGTCCGAGCCATCACATTAGATACCTCTCAAAACATTCTCATCCTCAAGAATTCAAAACCTACCAAAAAGAGAATAAAAAAGAATTCTGGACAACTACCTAATGAGATACCTCTCAAAAGAAATCAATCCACATGAAGCAACCATAGAAAACCATCATAAAAACATGAATGGTCTATAACGACAAAGGGGAAATTGTTACATAAAAGAGTTAATCAGCAAACGAATCTTGGTCCTAAGCATGTCTCTATAGATAATGTTACCAGTTACTCTCCTCCACACCACCATGTCACCACAAGACACAAACAAAGGTAATAGAATTCCCATGAAAAACCTTTTTTGTGGTCATGGATATCCACATGTCCCTCTTCAAAGGCTGCATCTTCATCAACATCGATCTCTCTCCAATTGATGAAATAAGAGTCATCAAAAAGATAATGATAGATCTGTGATAATTGTAAAACTTCGTGTATCCGTCTCATCTGTGGGGGAAGGGACACTCGACACGCCACAACTCCAACACAAGCTAACACCTAAAAATTTCCAAAAAACCGGGGAGAAAGCTTACTCTAACGACCAAACCTTCGATGCCCACGATGGGGAGTCACCTTCATAAACATGTGATCCCCAACATCAAACTCCAATGGTCTCCTCCTATGGATGACATATGATTTCTGATGATCATTAACTATCATCACGCTCTCATGAATCACCTGAACCATATTTGTTTTATTCTGCACTAGTTCTGCTCTAAGAATTACTAACTTTCTGACCCCAGTCTAGCACAACGAATAATGACAAGGCAGTCCATACAAGGATTCAAATGGTGCCATACTGATGGTGGAGTGAAAGAAATTTCTATAATCGAACTCCACCTAGGGTAAGTGCCTCATCCATGAACCACCAAAATCCAGGAGACAAGAGCGTAACATGTCTTCAAGAGTTTGTATGGTTCACTATATCTGATTGTCTATTTGAGAATGAAAAGAAGTGTTAAGGCAAACATGAGAACCAAAATCATGCTAGAGACCTCTACACACCCTAGAGGTAAAACAAGGTTATTGACCGAAAATGATCATCCTTTTGACTCTATGAAGTATCACCACATCCTCTAAATACTGCCTTGACAAAACTCCCACTGAACATGAATCCTTGATTGATATAAAGTGGGATGATTTCATTAAACGGTCTACTACTACCCAAATCACATCATTCCCTCCTGGAGCTTGAGGTAAACTATTAACAAAGTCCATTGATATGTCCTCCCACTTCCACTAAGGAATATCCAATGGATGGTGTAGGCCACCTAGAACACGTTGTTCTCCCTTCACCGTCTGGCAGACTAAACTTTGAGACACAAACTCCACAACCGTATACTTCATCCCAGGCCACCAAAACTGGCTCCCCAAGTCTCAGTACAACTTTGTCACGCCAGGATGTACAACTAAATGAGAACTATGGAACTCTTTGAGGACCACCTTGTGCATATTCAAAGGAACCACTATCCTTCCATGATACAACACTCGGTCTTGTTTATCCTTAGACCATCCACCATGGGCCTCGTGACAAACAACACGGTCTCTCTTGACCTCCACCTATAAATCCACCAACTGGGACTCTTCCACCTACTAAACCAGAGTTGATTGCACCACCATTTTAAAAAGAAAAACTCTACCCCAATCTTTTCTCATATCAAGATGTAAGGCTGAAATCTCTTCTATCACTCTCCATGAATCAGCAGATTCATGCACTTCATCATCACATGACTTCTTGCTCAGTGCATCAGCTAAAAAATTCCCCTTTATCAGTGTATATGATATTTCGATGTTGAATTCCAATAATAACTCCATCCCCTGATGTTGTCACATGTTTAAGTCATTCTCAAAGAAAACATACCTCAGGCTCTTATGATTGGCGAAAACCCCAAAGCGCTCACCAATGAAGGAATGTCTCGACAACTTACAATAAAACACCACGACTACCAATTCAAGATCATAGGTTCCATAGTTACATTCATGGGGGAAAAACTGTCGAAACCCATAAGAAACAACTAATATTTGATGCATCATAACACAACCTAACCCAAGATGCGATGCATCATGGAAATCATCAAACTGAACTCCCCCAACTAGAAGACAAAGAACTGGAAAACATAAAAAATTCTCCTTTAGATACTAAAAAATATACTGAAACTAATTAGTCCACATGAATTCTGGGTCCTTCCTGGTTAAATATGTCATTGTAGTTGCAACTCTAGACAAATCTGCTATAAAACTCATGTATTAGCCTACGAGACCAAGGACACTTCACACCTAAGACACTGTCTTGGGGGCTGCCCAAAACACAACTGATTTTATCTTCGATGGATCCACAACAACTCCATACTGGGACACAACATGCCCCAAGAAACAGACTTTTCGACCCAAAACTCACACTTTGAAAACTTCCAAAAAATATGATGTTGATGTAGAACACCCAAACCCGAAAGTTGATTCTCTTCATGCTCCTCATTATTCACGGAGTAAAAAAGGATTTCTTCAATGAAAACCACCGCGATCTTTTACAAGAACTCATAGAACATAGTGCTCATCAGTCCAATGAGCACTGATAGAGAATTTTTCGTGCCAAGCGTCATTACAACGAACTCATAATGCCCATGCCGACAATGGAAAGCAGCCTTCATGATATCCTCAATCTTCAAACGCATCTAATGAAATCATTACCACAAGTCGATCTTTATGAACCAACATACACCCATTAGTTGATCGAATAAATGATCAATCTGCAAAATATCATACTGATGATTCACTATCACTTTTTTATGCGATGATAGTCGACACACAACCGAAAACTACAGTCAGTATTCTTCAAAAAAAAAAACTAGTTCTCCCCAAAACAAGCTCTATGTCTCTACATACTTCAATCATGTCATCTTGAACTCCAACTGGCATAGTCACCACCAAGGGCACTAGATGCCTCTCTACCTCATGTCCCAAATCATGGAAAAGGGTAGGGGATATAAAGGAGTGTTTCACTCCAGAATAAATGAAGACATACACCAAGGTAGAAAATAAGAAAAGGGTACCTCAAACAATGTCTGGATTACCTGGCACTGGCAACACTAAAGCATGAAGCTGACCACGACCTCCTCCACAACCTTTGAAACAACTCTGTCATGCCCCCCTCCCCTCACAGTGTACACCTCCTAAGCCAGAAATCTGAGAGGATAGAAAATGAACCCCAAGAACTACCTCCAATAGGCCCCAAGTTGGCAACCATCACCGAGGGTATAATGAACCAATGAATGGGAGGCATTACCCTCTAAGAGAACACATGCATAAGAGAGAGATAAGACAGAAAACAACAAAATAAAAATTTGACTGAAATATAAATGAAATCCCAAGTACACATTTGTAATGTCATTCAAACTATTAAAAATAAATGGAAAAAACTACAAGTACCGAAGGAATGTAAAAACAGAAGCAACCGCACGCCCAAACAACTCCTGTAACCCCAAGATTGTAGAAACCAGCTTGATCTCCAACCTACCCTACGTGACCTAAAAATAGTTTATATATACATAGGGTGAGTATAATAGTATACTCAGTAGGATCCTCTCCGAAGCCTCTCATTCCAAAGTAAAGAAAGCATCCTAAATCACAATGAACAACAAGTGAAAATAACTCGTCACTTAAAAAGGTATAATAAGTTATTAGACTCACCATGGCTACTCTCACAAAGTAATGCATACAAGGGTTTATAACATAATTAACAATATCAAGGGAACCCCACTACTAATTCCCCACTTTTTTTCTCTTTTCTCCAAGGTTGCGCGTGCAAATCATCTCTCTCCAAAAAGGCTTTCTTGTAGACTCCTAGGCGAAGCACCACAACATGAACCTAATGTAACAAAACCACCACATCCACGTAAGAAAAGTAACCAAGCTATATCTGGGATCCACAATATCTCTTATAACGTGTATCAAATGTTGGGTATTATACCTCAAGATATTACATTCCATACACTGAGTAAGGATCCTCAATCCATCATAGCCTATACACGTTACACCTATAGTAGTCCATAGGAAACTATATCCAGAATATATATGTGTGAATAACCACAAGACATTACAGCACTCTTAACACATATATCTGGAAAACTAACCACACTGCCTACCAGCACAAATAACTATCAAGAGAAGAGTGTGGGGCATATGAGGGTAGTCATCTATCCATCCTCTGACCAGAAAGTTGGGGAAAACACCCCCTAGGGATCAGAATCACTGGTGTGGTAGTATCCCTAACTGATGGGGTGGTGCAACATAGACAAAATAAAAATGTATGGAATATTATATAGATCACAACCGAACAATGGGAACAACCTAGTCTTAGAATCAATTATATCTAATATCTCTCAGACTCCCTGCTACCACTTCTAAAACAAGGTATCTTATAAGCATACTACCATTTAAAGAGATTTAATGCATTACTTTATTCCCTTTTTATCTGTTTAAATTTATGTTAATTAATACTTTAACATTAATTAACCATACATAATTTCCACAATAAATTTTATTATCATCACACCCAATTGTCACTATTACATTAAATTGCAACCTCAGCGTTGTGTCCCTATAAGCTTCAACCCCATGGGTTGACATCATTTATTTATTCATTTATTTATAGAATTACATTCCCATATTCCCAAGAATTCGAGAAAAACAATCTATGCTACTAAACACACGGGGATCAACATGGTGAGTATATGACCTACCAGTTGAGTCTTTGCATCATGTAGCAAGAGTATAGACTCATCCTCCCTCGGGAAACTAAAAACAGAAAGCATATGGCATTCCACACGCATCTTCATCACCATTGGAAGGAGGGTATGAAAAATGAGCAGCCATGAGCAGTGTGGAATGTAATGAAGATAAAAACCCAATAAGAATTAGAAAGCATCAAAAAATTCACATCCATCCTGTTTCATCATCCCTGGTGTCCTCCCTGACACCCACATGCATAAAATGTTGTATCTTGCCACTCTAGGCATCAAACGATTCCACAACTAATAGGCCCCCATGCCCCCACATAACACAATATCCATCCAGTCTCACATCACAACACAAGAAGCAAGAAAACAAACATCATATCAATTGGACTATTGGACCTTAAACGAGAAAGAGGGTAACTCAGAACTCTACAAGTAATTATCTTTTATCAATAACCCGTTCTTTAATTCATCTAGGATTAACCGATTTATTATTCATAGGTTCAAAATTCTGGAAACCTATTCAGTAAGCTATCAAAAATATTTAAGCATGCTTACTGAACCAATTTAATTAACATCAAATTACAAAAAGAAGAACTAGATTCATTTATATTCATCTTTATCTTTATCGAAACAAATATAAATTAATTCAGGTATTCATTATTTTCCAATTTCCATCAATAATGAAAAGATAAACAATAAAAGCATAGATATCACACTATCTAGCAAAAAAATGAGGCAATAACATACGATCAAAATAAATTTATATATCTAGTTAAAATATTTATTATGTTATTTCCATTGTGATGTAGTGGGATAAAACCTACATACTATATAGTTTCACGTGATGGAAAATAGAAGAAACGTATCCCCAACCTCAAATTGTTCATGACATTCTTTATACAAGAACGAGCCATACAACAGGTTATGATCTCCTCCCTTCTGACAACTGTATCCACTCGAGGATGTAGAGACACCACCACATTGTCTAACACCTATGAAAATACCATTAGAATGATTGCTAGTAAAAATTCCATAAAATGGAAAGGAGAAACAAAAGGAGATGAATCCAAATGAATGATGATATATGTTACCTTATATCAATGATTTATCGATACTGCTTTGTTGTATCAAAACAAGGTGGAACCAATCCACTGAGGAAAGTTTGATTTTGAATCTTCTATGGGAAGGCAAGGATCGAGTGACTCACATCCAAGAACAAGGAGGAAAATATATCATCCCTTTGTAATATTTAATGGAGTAGTGGTTTAAGATACACTAGATTTTACATTAAAAGTGGATCACATTGAACCACGCGGGATGACCATGTAAAAGAATGATGATCCTTAAGAAAAATTAATATAGCATTTATGATCATTGAATATACCTTAGAGTCCATAAAACAATGATTTAAAATCATTTTACATCAAAGTAAATGTTAAAGGGGAGAAACTATATGATGCTTGAAACACTGTTCACAAACATGAAATTTGTCAAAGGAAATCAATTGTTCATGAACCTGACTATTGAACCTTCACTGTTGGAACCTCACCATTATAGAAACACTTTTAATGAACCTCAACGTTGAAACCCCACTATTGGAATCTCACCGTTGGAACCTCACCATTATGGAAATAATGTTCATGAACCTCACTGTTGGAACGCCACCGTTCTGGAAACACTGTTCATGAAGCTCACCGTTGAAACCTCACCCTTCTGAAAACACTATTCATGATCCTCACTGTTAGAAACTCACCATTTTGGAAATATTGTTCCTAAACCTCACCATTGGAACTATTTACATAAGACTACTGATGAAACTATTAACATAAGGTTACCATTTCATTGTCCACAAAATGTTACTGTTTCACTATGCACATAAACCTATCGATGACCCTGTTCACAAAAGGCTATCATTGCACTGTTCACCTATGGTCACTGTTTCACTATTCACAGAAGGTTACCGATAACAGTGTTCACCTATGGTTACCATTCCACTATTCACCTAAGGTTACCATTGCACTATTCAAATAAAGTTACCGATGAAACTGTTCACCCAAGGTAACCGTTTCATTGTTCAAATAAGATTACTGATGAAACTGTTCACTTATGGTTATTTTTGCTCTGTTCACAGAAGGTTACAGATGACATAGTTCACCTAAGGTTACCGATGGACTCTTCACAAAACTGGAAATTTTGGAAAGTGTTAGGGATAAGTCACCATGACCTCCTGAAACACCTCAAACACTAGATTTCAGCAAAGGAATGGACCAGAGAGGCCTTCTCCAATTCAATTACTTTAGACCACCTTGAAATTTTACCCCTTATGATTAATAAAAATATCATACATTTACGATGAGGAAATAATCTCATAGAAAATTAAAACAAAATCGGAATGACCGATGAATAATTGTTGGAAACTATTTTTCCAAGGTAAATGATACATTTACCTTAAATACCATTCATTTGATATTTTAAAACCTACTGGGTGAAACCCCCACTATGTCTACCCAACTAACTCAAACCAAGAGACTTCCAATTTATCATGGAACAATCTATTACAAGATCTCGTCAATGTTGTACAATTCTAAATCAATCCTCATATATATAGTAATAGATTTAATTCATTAACTTCATTCCTTTTCATATATTCATATTGAGTAAAAGATAAGGATTTATTAATATTTCCTTATATATAAAGTATTATGAAATGTAAATATGCGCGTAAAAAAGTATATGATTTTTGAAATATTTGTATCTATGAAAAATGATATGGATGTTTAGGGGAAATTTTATGTTCAATGATTTCTAGGAAGTAAATTAATCATATGGGAGTTAATGAATTAAAAATTATTCAAGGAAGTGAATTTCAAAACCTTATCTAAAAATAATAATCAAAAACCATCCATATTAAGAATAAGGATAGAATCAATATGAAATATTCCTATTACAGAAAGAAAAAGGTTAGTAGTCATTGAATAATAGAAATAAAATAAATATATATCTAAAACATTCTTTAGGAAAATTTTAATTTAATTTTTAATTAAAAAAACCATTTCTTTAAAAAAATTAAAAACATTTTCATGAAAAATATCTTTTTAAAATTTTAATGGAATTTTAATGGAAATTAGGGTGTGTAATTCCATTCTAGGTAAAAAAACATTCTTCTATATAGTAAAAAGTTCAGAAATATTCTTTTTCAGAAAAAAACAAGTATAATTGTTTTAAAAAAATAAAATTCAAAAGGGGTAAAAATTTCATTAATAATTCATTTTTAAAATACTAAAACATCTAATAATTTTTTTATAACATTGATTTTGAGGGAAAATAGATCATAGAACGAAGAGAGAAATGGAGATTGATTTTTTGTACAACATTATATATAAACTTGTAAGTTCTATTGAGTAAAATATTTGAGTTATCACAAAAAAAGATTTTTAATAAACATATGAGAGTAAACTTATATGGGTTTATTCTACAATTACTATATAATTTTATTTAATGTAAATAAAGGAATAAATAATCTTGATTTGAATACAAATTTGGAATAAACACATGAAACGAATATAATGTTGACTTATGAATTAATCAAGGAATTGATTATGTTTATAAATTTTAAATCCAAATAATATAATTGGAAATACATAATATATAGTTAAATTAATGATAATGATAATCATATAATATTAATCATAATGAGGAAGTAATATAACCCCTTGAAAAGTAATTGATTTATGAAATTTCTTTACTAATTGGTAACATTATGTGAAATTACCCATAGATGAAATCATTCAATTTGAAATTGAAAATACCAAGAAAAATGAGTTATTAAAAAATTAAATGTAAAATATGTATTATATAAACCATATAAAATTGACTATGTGCATAACATTACAATATTACACACTGAAATGAAACTTAAATGAAATCCCATAATAATTGAGAAACTTTTGAATAATAAGATAAATATAATAATAAAATAAATTTAATTATTTCATAGAATTAAATAAAATATGTTAATTATTAAAATTTAATAGTTTTGTATATACACAACACAAATTAAATGAGTGGTGAATAAGGAATAAGACTCTCATTAATAAAAGTGAGACTAAAAATCCTCATACCATATGATTCATTTTGATTTAATGTCTAATATCCAAATATATAATGGTTTAAAGAATGGTATTAAATTAATTAAAACCTATTTATATTTTTTAATATCATCTATAGTCCTTTTATAACATTTTATACCCTTTTCAGTAATAATATTTTGTTATTTTTATCATCTCAGTTTATAATTGTATTGTTTTTCGAGTGTTTGTCGACTTTTTATTTTTTATTCCTAATAAATAAACCATTATATTATCATATAAAGAATGTAAACAATGATTAAAATATTAATTATATTAAATATATGTTTGTTTCTATAATTCCAGAAAATGTGGTGATAGAAAATTAAATACACCATTCTTGAAGACGGTAAATCGTATATACGCGTGAAGGTTGTATCCATTTTCTTATCATATTAATGAAAGAGAAGTAAATGATATATATGTATTTAGTCATTCCAGTAACATACCAATTTCATGATTATCAAATATTTTATTCAAATCCATCCTTAATACATTCCCCTTATAGTGTCAACAAATCAAATCGATTTTTGGAGACCGTAGTCAATACATCCACAAATGATGTTATAGTAATCCCGAAAAATGGAACTCATGAAGTAATATGTAATATAAAAATTTAAAAGCATTAATAATTCCTAAAAATCATATGTATAATAATAATACATTAAAAACATCATTATTTCTATCCATTCAATCTGTCAAGGTAAGAACAAAATACATCAGTTCTCGAGGCTGTAGTTTGCCATACATAGGAACGATGATTCTATATCACATTAGGTGGATGTTTGTGTATTTAAATGTCAGAAACAGAAGTTAATATGATATTATTGTATTTAAGATATTTGTTGATATCTATGTTCAATATATTATAAGAACCTTTCTAGTGTATAATGAAATAAAACAAATATGTGTGTTGAATAACGTTATCTCTTCACTGAGTAACTCATTTTTGTTTTTAACAAAAGAATTCCTTGGATGGATATATAACAAAAAGTGATTCCCAGAGGACTAATAGGTTATTTTTTATGCTTTTTGTAAAAACTTTTATGAGTCCTCTATCTTGATATGTGTGAATAATTATAAGGGGTGAGTTCCCATTTATAATGAATGAGGAGTGAAATTATATTACGTATAAAAAGAAAAACAATGTTGGGATGTCTGACATAAAACATTCTTATCAAAAAATGTCCCAAATTTTAGGAAATAGATTTTATTATCTAAATACAGTAGTAAATTGGATTTTGGAAAAGTTTTAATTCATTTTGGCTTTTTATATTATGTTTTATTTCCTAGGAAAAAAAATTTATCTCTAAATTTTAGTAACTAATTTTAATTTATTGCTCTAATATTTTGGTAAAATAATAATTTCATCTCAATAAACATTATATATTATTCGTTCCAAATATGGATTCTCTTTTTGTAAATTTTAATACTATAACTGATAGACATTAATTTAAAATTATACATGTAAATGGGATGTGAAAGCGGGTTTCTAAAGTGAAAATGTACAAAAGATAATGAATTTTTTTTTTAATTAACATATTTAATTGATTAAAATGACAAATTTTTTTAATATATATAAATTTATTCTAATAATAAATTAAAATAAAAAATATATAATAAAAAACTACAAAGTATTTAGATGAAGGGCCAATATTCAATTAAATATCTGTATTTACACTATTCATAAGAAAATTAAACTTCATAAAAAATTAAGAAAAGTAAAAATTATGTTAATTTTGAATTTCTGGTTGAAAATTTTATCTTTTCTTTACATACATCGTTGAAAAATTTTCAAATATTTATTTTAAAAATAGGTTCTTTAATAAAAGGTGGAAATAGTCCTTTATAAAAATGTAACACTTTATGTTAAAAAGTAGGGTTCTTTTATCTTATGCCTATCAAATATATTTGATTAATCTCAAAAATAAATTATTGAAAAAATCATATATATGTTTCATTAATATAATACATTAATGGTAATTAATTTAATTTATCAAGACATAAATAATTTGGGGGTAAAAATATGTTTTTTAAAACATTTCTAATATATTTAAATAGTGATAATTTTCATTTTAAATTTATTGGAAAAAATTAATAGAAACATATATTTTTATTATAAAGTTAATATTATTAAAAACATACAAATTATTGTCTAGGATATGTCTTATTATATTAAATAATATTATTTGAAAAATATATTATATTTTGAAAAATATCAGTCTTGCGTGTAACACATGCTATAAAAAAAGTCATTGTTTAATGTAACATAAGATGACATAGACTTCTTTTCATTACAATAAATATATAGAATTTATTGAAAATATTTTGATTTCTTGGGGTGTTTTATTCCATCAACTCTTGGTGTTTCTTGGTGTATATGTAATTGAATATATTGTTATTATTTTTGAATTTTATGGTTTTACATTCTACCCACATTAACTAAATTTTGTCCTCCAAATTTTAAACTTTTTATCAGTATTAATGGGTATGTTATTAGAAAATACCATTATTAAAAATTCTGCATCATAATAGTTTTAACTGAATATCCTATTAATAAGAGAGAAAGTAAGGTATAAATGTCACAGAACTCGATTCCCAATAGAATATAGGTTGGAAATGAATACAAAAACATGGAGAAAAAGTGTAAATATTTATATGTGTAATTTAGTTCATTTATCATGAAAAATTGAATGGCCAATTAAATAATAATATCCTCAAAAAAAAATATGTGATAATTTCGATATCCATATAATTCAATATATACGTACGTAATAGTATAACATTTTTGTTCAAGTTCATTTTCTAGAGTATATAAATTCATTTAATATCTATGAATATAGTGAAATATAATTTATTGATGCAATTCTTGTTCATATATTAAAATTTCAATCATTTTTTTCTTCGATCATTATAATAAATATCACTTTTTTAGAAGAAATTATTACACAAAAAATAATTTATGGCTATCCCTGAATCACTAAAAATGACTTTTAATTGAACCTAAGATCCATGAAACAAGTATTCATATTTTTTTCATAAATTCTTTCAAGACCATTACGATTAAGAAAATAATATATAAACATGAAAATTGAAAAAATTACTTCATCATTAATATGTTTTCATCAAACATTTTATCTAATGAAAATGAAATATAAACCAATATATCATGTAGTCCAGTGGTTGGTTAGAAACCCATATTGTCTTCGACAATGGGTTCAAGCCCCACCACCTTATATGTTTTACATTTCTAAAACCATATTAATATAATTTCCAAACTATCTTTGATGGAAATAATTGAAATTTAATCATTAAATAACCTTTTAACTAAGGCTTTCAATACATCCCCAATAAATAAATACTTTGTCAATTAATTTCCAAAATAGTCCTTACATGGTGTAAGGTTTATCCTTGTTTGTTCATTTTAATTATCTATTAAAGTCCATTATAATTGTTTGTAATGAAAATATGTTCTATCCTAACCATATATCATAGGAGAGTCAAACTAGATGCATAGTTAGGCATGTTTTCATATACTAGGATACATTCGATTCAAGGGCGACACACCATTTTTGGAGTTATTACCCCTATATACATTTCTGATAGATCCACATACACATTATGTATCTCGAAATGGATGTATCTCTGGGAAATCCACATAATATATATCTAAATTAAACATTGTGATATTCTTATATAATTATATTAAAATTCTATCTTACGGTTATATTCTAAAATATATGTTTTCAAAAATCAAGTATCTAAGTTTCCTACTAAACAACCTTCGATACCAACTGTAGAGACTCAACCCAATAATATTGGAGATAATGTCCACTACCCTACATTGGAATAAGATACAAGAACTGAAATGTGATATATCAATCCATTTCATAGTCTTAGTAGACTAGATATATACATGAGTCTTAAATAACATTTGAATGCATAAATTACAACATATTTTTTTTGATAATAATAATATTTCGATATCTATAATATCCATGTATATCATTGTTTGAAAATGTAATGGAATATAGGGTGAATAAAACAAAATAATTTTTATCTGAACGACTAAAAAATGGTTAAGTAAAATATAAGCAATAATGAATCAATAAGAATAATTAATTGGTATGGTAATTACAAAAAACACATGACTTATAATAAATAAACGTAGAATGAAGTGTATAAATAATATGAAAAGTTATATAACTAGAGACATGTTCCATTCAAATAACTGTATATGGAATAATAAATATTTTAAGGGAAATATCTGGACCCATTTTAATTTTAATAAATAATAAATAGAGATTCTATAAAAAATATGGAATGGTAATTAATTGGAAACATATTTTATTTAAATAAATTGTTAACGAATAATCAATATGGAAATGTAAATAACTGAAAACCATGCCACTAAATCAATAATATTATAATTAAATGAATATATATATTTTTTCACAATGAAAGTCTCATTGATAATGAAAATAAAATCTGAATAAGGTAATGATTAATTATCTTATACAATGTTTCCAGGGAACATTATACCATTATCATTATGACCATTCAGAAGAATGAGTAAATCAATATTGGTTAAAAACCAAATAAAGATACCTAGTTGAATCATCCCATGAGACTAAGGATGCATTGAAGGGTTATATATAATAAGACCCCCCATTGTCATATGAGTCCAAATCATTACTGACATATTTAATAATCCAATTAATTTATAAACAATATGCCATAAGAAATATTCATATTGACTAAAAGATACATATTTATCAATATTTCCCCATATATGAAACAAAATTGAATGTAATAACTATATTTATAATGGTATATTATTTTGGAAATAATCAAATATTTAGTAATTGAAATTTATATTGGTGTTAAATTTAATGTTCAATGATTTCTAGAAAGAGAATAACATTAGGAGAAGAAAATGAATACAAAACGTATTCCAAGAAGTGGATATCAATAATATATTTTTTCAAAATAATCAATATAAATCCATTTAAAGGATATGTATGCTATAAATATGTAATATACCCTTGAAAGTAAAAATCTGGGGTTCTTTTTTCATGAAAATAAATTCAATAAAAATATAATTGAAAACAATCTTAATGAAAATATCCATTCAATTTTGATTTCAAAAAACACTTTAATTTTAAAATTAATATTAAAAACAATTCATTTAGAAAAACATTTTAAATTTGAAAAGTAAACTTAAATGAAATAATTCCATGTAATTTGATAAAATTTAAAAAGAACATACCTTTTTCTTGGTAAAAGATAAGAAAAGATCATTATTTGAGATGTTAAAAGAATATTCCTTTGATAATGTTTTTAAAAGACAAAAGGGGACAAAATTATTTTATATTTTATTTCAAAAATGATAAAACATGGTTGAAAACTTTTCAAAAAACAAGTTATTGATATAAAACTAATCACTGATAGATGAATGAAATTGAGTCTGGTTTTCATAAAATCATTTTATAAAACTATTTATGTTTCAATAATTGGTTAAATAGTAATTATGTTTGAAAAAAAATAATCAATAACTAGTGGAATAGAAAATTAAATGGTTTATTAAAAAATTATTATATAATATATTTCAATGGAAATTAAATAATATACAATCTTGATTAGAGTGACATTTCGAAATAAACAATTAAAATTATAAAAATGTTGAAGTGAGAATTAATCAAGGAATTAATTATGTATGTAAACTATATATAAAAATAATTGATGTGTAAATAAATCAATATTAATTCTATGTATTCATACGTAAAATCATATAAAATTAATTACAATGTGGAAGTATTATAATCCAATTAATAAAAATTAAGTTATGAAATTTCCTTAGCATTTGGGTACATTATGTTCAAATCCCCTTTGATGAAATAATTTATATTAAAACAAAAAATTCAATAAATAATGAATTATTCAATCAATTAAATTTATATGGGATATTATATAAACCATATAAAATATCAGTTTTACATAAAATTCCAAATTATCCCTAATGAAATGAAATTGAGATGAAATCCACTACAAATTGAGTAAATTATGATTCAATATATCCATGAAATAGTAACATTAACTGAGTCTTATAATAGAAAGAAATAAATTAAATACATTATATAATAGGTAATTGGGTAATATATACACCTCATAAAAGGAATGAGTGGTGAATATGATATAAGTCTGACATAAATAAAATTGACACTAGAAATCCCCTTACCCTACACATCCTTTTGATCAAACTACACATAACCTAACATATAATGGTTTCAATAATGTTACTAACTTATACTAGAACCATGTTAATATTTATGATATAATAAAATTTCCCATTAAAGCATATTATAAAATGTTTGTTAATAATCATCAGTTATTTTCTTCGTTTATGGTGTTAATTGACATTCTTGGTATATTATTTACTAATATTATTTGTTTTTAAAACTTATATCATGATTTCATTGTATATATAATTTAAAAAATTAATTAGATATAATATATATTCAATATATATATATATATATTAATCTATAAAATGTGGAGATATGAAATAATATATATCATTCATGGAGACAGTAGGTTGTACGTACGCATGAACTCTATTTCTATTATCTTATAATATTAAAGAAATAGAAATATATAATATATATGTATATTATAAAAAAATTAATTTAACAATATAATATTTATCACATATTTTATTTAGATACATATTTATTACATCCCATATTAGATGTGAACGAATCACATCACATTGATTAGGCGGTAGTACACACGTCTAGAAACGATGTTATCATATTCCCAAAAAATGGATATCATGATGGTACGTGTTATATGAAAATTTAATAATCATAAAGTAATCCTAAAAATTAAATACATCATATAATAACAATAAAAATATAATTGTTTTAAACCCTAAATTGTTGTATTGGAATAATGAATGACATCGGTTTATGAGGAGGTAGTCGTCCATACACATGAATGATGATTACGTACCCCATTTGATGGAAGTGTTTATATGTGTAGGTTATAACCATAATATAAAACCATATATATAAATTGATTGTAATTACTATATTATATAATGATGATATAATATTAATATATGGGGTAGGTAAAGAAATAAAATAAAAGTTATCATTGAAGGATGGTACCTAATTTTCAGTTAACACCATTTTGTTTATACCCAAATACATCATTGGTTGGATTTATGAAAAAATTGAGACTTATAGTATGATGATAGAGATTACATAATCTTATTTTGGATGAGTTATTAAGATCCAAATGGGGTTATATCTACCAATAATTTGTACAGATGAGTGCCCTTTTATAGTGGAGGGGATGTGGAATTATTGTAAATATAAAAAGGATAACAATATTTGGAGCCCCCCTTGGAATCATGTGCCTGAAATAATATAAAAAATTAAATAAAAGAAAGTATATGATATAATTATGTCTAAAAACTACATTTTATAGATATTTATAGTTCATTTTCCCTTTTATTAAACCTTTTTACCTTTATTAAGATAATTTTTCTCTTAATCGTTGTAAATAATAATAATTTTTCTAAATTACTTTTTTGGTAAAAAAATATGTTGAAAATATTTTAAAAAATACATTATACTGAATAAATATATGGAATAAATTTTTCTATGATAAATTCATATACTTGGTATAAATAAATTTAATATTAATCCCACATATCGGATGGGACATCACATTTTTAAAATAATAAAGTTTAAAAGTTCACTATCTTTTTAAATCGTAATTACATATATAAAATATTTATATAAACTTATTTGAATTAATATATTTATTAATAATCTAATAATACATAAAAAATTTTAAAATATAATTTTAGACAATATATAATTTAGACAAAAATTAAATTTTTGATTAAATGTCAGTGTTTTCACTATTCATCTAAAAAAGAAACATCAGAAAAAAATAAAAAAAGTCCAACTTAATAAAAATTTAAATTTAAATTTATAAAATGATATTTATTTTTTCATATAAATTTTTCTAAAAATGAATTCAATTTTTTAAAATAGGTCTTCCATTAAATAATGAGAAATCTTCATTTATAAATATTTCACTTTTTCTACACAAAATTGGGATTTTCCTTATACTATGCCTATAAAATCTAATATATGATTGTCAAAAAAATATATTTAATTTATAATATAAATCTAGTTAAAATCATTCAATAATATTAATTAATTAAATTTATTACAGAAAAAACATTGGGAGAAAAAAATAGTTTTATTATAAAAAAATCTTTTATATTTAATTGGACATTCTTTCTATTTCTAAAAAATTGGTAACCAATTAATTTATCCTCATATTCTTTATAAATTATTTAATATTATTCATGAACACATATTTAATTTCTACATTATATATCTTTATATTAAATAAATCAATTTTAATAATATAATATCATTTTGAAAACATTGGTCTTTCATGTAACACAAGCTGTCGAAGAATTTAGTTTTTGTGTGTAATGTATGCTATCTCAACATTGAATTCATTAAAATATTTCTATTGAATTTATTTTATATATCATAAATCCTCTATGTGTTATATTACCTTCTGTGATTGGTGTTCCGTGTTGTTTAATCTATCAAATAGATTCTTCTTCTTTTAGAATATTTGGTGGTTACATAAGATTTCTTTAATTAATTATTTTAGTAATTAAAAAAATTAAGTAATAAATAATATAAATTTATTGGAAAATATTTATAATTCAAATACAAAGAAGGTCAAATTTAAATGTAAACATTAATGTATCTAATTCAAGATACAAAGAATAGATAAATTAGATGAAAAAAATTAAACCCTCTTAAATATCTATATTATAATAAAATAGATGGATTTTAAGAACGATTTAATATAATATCACTTCAATCAGATATATATGAAAACCACAAAAATTAAATTGTAAAATAAAATCTTACATCTTTAGAAACTTTTATATTAAAACCCCTTGAAACAATAAACTTGAATTGAATCATTAATAATAATTAGTGAATACATATTCATATTAAATACCTAAAATTAGAAATATATATACCACATAAAATAAAATGGATACAAAATTCAAAATAAGACTCAATGTATTAGAAATTAAGATCCAATTACTTATAAATATGTTATTATTTAATTGAAAATTAGTCAATGTATTTATTATGTTTAAAAAATGAAATCCCATAAAATAAAACTGAAAATAAACAAATATTCAATGTTCAATTCAAAAATAATATCAGAATAATTGAATTAGAGAACAAGTTATATAATTAAATGAAAAAAATATATGTAAAAACACCAAATACCCCATGTTTCAATTTATTTGACAGTAATTTAACGTCATGAATAATAGTTTTAAAGATGAAATTAATTTATACTAGATTCATATTCATATTTTAAAAATCAAATATGACCATATTATAACATTTTATCACACATTCATTTACAATATTTGAGTATTTTAATTATTGAGGGCATAAAGTAATTTTTTTTCTTATTCTTGTTTTGTCATGTAAATTCCAGTTATTAATCATATAATATTGTTTCATCAAACAATGAATGGTATTAATGTAATAAATTTTATGTTTTTTGGTAAATACATTTTTATAATCATTCTTCGAATTTGGACATGGAAAATGAATCACATTTCATCATGGACATGGTTGGTCATACATATGCATGAGGTCCATTATCATTTTTAATGGGGAATAAAGGAAGATAGTAGATGAAATATTCAATAAAAATAACCACAATTATGTCATAATTTAAAAAAAAAAATTCATTGATCTATTATTGAGAGTATCAATGTGAGGTGGTAATGTACACATCATATATAAATTTGCTATGTGGTAGTCTGATGTATACACAAGTGATGGTTTTATTTCCCATTTGATAGTGAAGGGGATAGATAATTATTATTCCATAAATATAATAGTATATTAATATATTAGATATTATTTTTTTGTTATAATTTATTTTTAAGGACTAGATTTTAGACAGTAAAAGGATAAGTTAAAAAATTTCCCAAATTGGATCTTATTTTATGTTTGGGTTTGAAGTTCCCTTTTTTATTTTTCTGGGTGGAACACTTCTAATTTTTCAATGTTATAAATTCGTATTAATTAAAATTATTAAAAAATGGAATGAAAATGAATCAAATTATATTTTGATATGTTTATTTGGAAATTAAAAAAACCAATTCAGTTTGATCATGTGTTTTGGAGATTTTAGGAATTATCTTTTCTGATTTACCCTTAGTAAACCTATTTTAATCATAACTATCCTATTGAGGTTTAATTGATTGTACTGTTTATTATGATAAAAATAAGTTGACCTTATTTACAAATATTATTTATACGAATTATAAATATGAAATTAATTTAATAAAATTCAATCCATATAGGTGGTGGGATTTCATATAAAAATAAGCATGAAAATTGTGACGAATGTTTTTTTTCTAGTGAAAATGTAACCATAAGTAAAAAATGATTTCTGACACTATATTGAATAATAATGATTCAAATTACCCTAATTGGTTTATTCATAATATAAATTATGTAATATTAATTTTCACTCTTCGCTCCCATTAATTCAATGACTGGGTTATAATGGTCTCATTTAAAGAGTATTATTTCATTATTTGTTTAAGCATAGTGATCTATGTGGTGTATTCCATCAAAAAAGTATGCATTTTTGATGTAGGGGTTTAATAAGTGGTTGGTGATGAATACACTTCTGTCTGTAGGATTTTAATATTTTAAATAAAAAATTCATTGTGAATATTTCACTCAATACATTAGAATGTTAGTAGATCTAATGACAATATCATACACTAATATAATCAATCCTAATTCCATATATCAATAAATATTTATATAAGTGAAGATAATTGATGATATATTGGGTGGGTAACATAGAAATATATTCATCATAATTCATAGAAGAATATATATTATTAATTTTAACTAAACATATTTTCAAATACTTTATTCAGACATTGAGATATTATTTACTGATATAAATAAATTAGGACGAGACATTTTCTCAATGTAATTCCACCCAGGGTTTTCTATTTGTTAACTCATAGAGGAATTATATGTAACTCTATTTTAATATAAATGGATAAATTAAGTAATAGTAATATAATTATATTTATATTTAAGAACATCATCTCACCTCATTTCTATACAATCTATTAACAAAGAATCATGTGATTTGAAGTACTGAAAATAATATTTTCCTCATTTTCTCACAATATGGAATGAGATAAAAAAAATTTAAAAAAATACTTCAAAATAAAATTATAGATATTCTATTGATATATCAACCTTTTCTATTTGGAATCTCTTTATTTTCTACATAATCATTTCTCATCCCTAATATAACACAATATAAATTCATGTATCATTGAGATACTCAATTTAAATCTCAATAACAACATCGAATCCCCTTAATCTCATCTATGACTTATTTTTACATTCTTCAACCATTTTAAGATATCCTTATATGTTTCCTATAAATATTATGGAAAATATTAAACATTAATATATATATAATAGTGTTCTGTTGAAATATGTTAATTGATATTATTACTTTGATTCATATATTTTGTTGTTAAATCTTATTCAACAAATTTATTTTATATAATTCATAAAATTATCTTATAAACAGCATGAATTATCTCATCAATTTCTCAATAAATAATAGTCTTTAGTATTTTTTTATAGTTATTATGTTTTTTAATTTGGGTACAGTTCGTATATACATAAGAAGTTAGAAATTGAAATTTTTATATAAACATTATTAAATAATTTATATCTATATGAATGTTTGTTCTTATTAAAAAAGAAACTCATTCAAGACATTATCCCTTGCATGGAATACTAAAAATTATAGTCTCATGTACATATATTTAATATCATTCCGTTTAATTTATAGAGCCAATTAGTTTCTCAATCATCCCTCACACAACCATGATTTATTTTATCCATTATATCAAGTGTGACATTTTATATTATTTTAATAAAAAAACATGGGTAGTGACATCCTCCATTCCCTTCAGTGTAGCCTAAAAGTCTTAGTTTGATCATGTAGACACACTTAAGTGGGGGGGGGGGGGGAATCATGTGTTTCCATGTTATCTTAATTTTTTTTTATTTTATGTTATTTCCACCCATTTATTCCTTAAGAAAACTATGGGAATTTAAGACTCAATATGATATTCTTCTTTTCACCCCTTCCACATAGACTTCATAAAAGAATGTAAATAATGAATAAGAGGCATGTGGTATTTTTTTAAATATACACCTTCTGATTATACCACTCTTTACAATGTTCAAATCATGTTAATACCTATATTATATAGTAAAATAGTGTTAGAAATTAAAAATGAATAATCGGATAACTTTATTCTATCCCACCATAACATTATTAAATAAGTGTGTGTGTTCAAATTATAATCCATTTTATCTAATAATAGTATTATAGATGTTACCCGATCACTATATAATACAAATGATTACAATTCATATAGTTTCCTTATAATCAATCGTATGAGTCCATCAATAAAATCCTTCGACATTTTTAAAGTTGATATCCTATAGATCCAAGAGTTTATAATATAAAAATTAATTATCCACTTCCTCAAGAACATAGAAATCTAATACCTAAGAATTATTTGAAATACCATATGTAACTCAGTATCTATAACAATGAAACTCCATAATATTCTTAACATGAAGACTATTTTCTATATTATCAACACAGTTTTTCTTCTTCTTCAAAAGAAAATTTGGAATTACTTTATTACATGATTAAAAAATTATCCTATATCATCTCTAAAAATTATATTTTATTTTACTACTTCATCTTCATCGAGAGATATTTTGCTTTTTATTAGATAAATAAATTTCTCAAAGACAACATTAGATTCCCACAGTACACTTTTTCAGATAGTCTGTACATATTATTCTAGTTGTATACAACTTTTAGTATATGTTTTATAAATTTCATTTTATATAAATATTTTATATTAAATTTTAATGATATTACCTTTTCAATCAGTATCTGCATCAAAATTTCTTATATAGTACCTTTTAAATGTATATCCCATTCTCACCACAAAGAGTATTAAAAAAGTAAACTTATACAAATTAATTCTCATTTTTTTCTGTTAGAAAAATTTGTATTATTTATTATGGTCTACTATGATTTGATTATTGTTCATTATTATTTTATTTGAAAAATAAATTAAACCTTCATGAATTGTATAAAATATATAAATTACATCACATTGAGTGAATATTCTTTTTTCTCATAAGAGATTTCTGTGAAAAACAAGAAAATGATTTAGATTAGACCTATATATAAAAGCATCTGTCTCAAACTATTATATATTTATAAATGGATTAAAACACAACTAATTGTGTGATATTTTATTCATTTATGATTAGTATATGAACCTAAAAATTATATCTCCATAGAATATTTACACTATATGATTTTAATTTCTTTCAGTAGTATTCATATTCTTTATAGACTCGATGATCGATTTCTATATTAACAAATAATGTATCCCACACCCATTGTGGTGTTTTGTGATTATGAAGAAATTTATTTCCAGATTTCAAATCATAAAATTTTATTTGTTACTTTAGTGTACAAAATATGTAAGATTTATTTTTTATTTATATGTAATCCATATTATCCCCAAGGCATGATAATTATGAAAATAGATTTCATGCCTATATAGAACTAAATCATGGTTATCGAATTAAAAATCGATGACCATGTTTTATTGTATGATCTTTATTCATATCATAAAATGATGGTTACATATACAAGGATTTCTTCAAGTGTTGGATAGATGATGTTTATGTTGAGGTAGACTAGTGCTGATTCATGCATATATGATACTAAAAAATTATATTTTTTCACATTACATTATATTACACAAGGTGATAATTATACAAAATAAATGAAAAATATGATAAATATCATGAATTTTTCTTTCCTAGAATAAGGAGATATCAATTTTGTTTATTTTCCATTCATATTAATTAAGTACCTCATCAATGAAATTTTCTCTATCTCTAGCTGTCAACCAAGAGAGGTCAAATAATAAAAATAACATGACACATTATATAGACTCAAATGATTGATTTTAAATTAATTTAATTACATTTTATATTTAAAAATAAATATTTCCGAACTTCTAATTTTATAGAATATTAAAAATTCATAAAAATATTTTAGATAGTAGTGTATATATTTTGAACATAAAATTTTCAATAGAATCCTCTCAAATATAGTTACATGTAATATCTTTTTCTATTTATTTACCATGTAAGAAACCACAAATTTTTCATTAGGCGGATATTCAATCCATAACCCAAAAAATAAAATTTTATAGATTGTACAACCAATGAAAAAAGTCTAATTGCAAACAAAAAAATCTAGCCAATGTAACTTCAATCCCATCCTTTTAATTTTTTTTTTCAATTCCATATTTTTTCCAATGTTGATGAAAATAATATCCCATTAATTGAAAATAAATATAGATTGTTGAAAATTATACACCACTTATTAAAACAACATGTAAAAGGGATGGAAATATAATCTCTATAAAACTTGTCTAATTTTATGAAACTCAACTTATCCTAATTTGTGTTTTCTAAAAATTATCGAATTTCTATTCAATAATCATATATTAGAATAGTGGTATCACATTTACATTATAATGGACAAAATACTAGATAAAATTTTTTATGTATCATAAAAATTTAATTTAAAACATGAAAAAATGTTTAAATAATCTACCAACCCATAATTTCTCCAAATGATATATAAACATTGAATTTATTTTACATTATGTTGTTCAAAATGATTTTTTAAAGAAATTGTAAAAACTAAACTCATTTTTACACTAATGTAAAAATCAATTCATGTTCATATTTTTATCTTCACCCATTTTGTTTCAAAATCTATCCCCTTTGATAAAAACTTTCAATACAATGAAAATACACTTAAAATTGTGAAAACAAACCTAAAATACTGATTTTTAATGGGGCTATTGAGAATTCCATATTTAAAGGAAATTTAAAATCTCTATAACTATAACCACTTTTGAAAGAACTCCATTAAGAGATTCTCTCTAATCATATTCTCTGTCAACTCACAAATATGGTAAAAAAATATTGATTTGGAATAATGTGGATCTTCAAAATGACATCATCTTGAGGAACATGGATTAGATATATTTACTAACCTGGTGAATCCATTTTTAAAGGTCTTAAGACTCAATATCTCTTCATAAATTCCATATTTTGATTTTGTAAATATGTTCACTAGTAGGAAGCATATGATTCTATGATTCTTCTAACATATTCATAGTTATATTGGACATAAATAACATTTATATTATATAACACTGATTAATTTCCTTTTTCCATATATATATTTTTATATTACAAACTAATCAGGCCATATGGTTAGAAACAAATTCATTACATGATCAAGCATATTTTTCAGTGTGGTCTCCTCCATTGTAGTAGTTTTCTTAATATTAGGAATCATTAGAGATTTTAGTTTTTCATTATTCTTTAACAAATAATGGGATTCCATGTCTTAAATTCATTATAAATTCATCCTACCTTATTTATTATTTTAGACATCATTTTATCAACTTTTAACATTTCTTAGTTGGGAAACTTCTCAACTTTATTACAATGACTGTGAACCGCTGATCCAATCCTTCAATCACTCTATTTTATGTATTATTTCATTTATTATCTCATTATAAATTATAAATTTATTTTCATGGAGATATTATAATGTTCTATGATATAGCCTTTCTTGGATTAGAAAAATTATTTTCTCCTCGTGCTGACATTTTATTAACATTTTATCAAATATTTTGGGAGAAATTTATTAATCTTAATTATTTATTTTTTTTTATGATTACATATTTTATTTTTTATATTTATCAACTTAATAATATTTATTTACTCTTCAAAAATCAAAATAATTATGTTTTATTAGAACATATAAATAGTCATCATCGAAATGATCATTTCTATTACAATACTCAATTTTTTTCCAAATATTCAAATTTGTTTTTCATTGGAATGTTAATTATTTTTTGTAGAGTATGTTCTAAACTAGATAGTTTTCCTATAATTTTAGTTTTATTTCCATAAATTTATGATTTTAATGAATTATAAAAAATAAAATATTTTTATAAAAATATTTATACTTATAACAAAACATCCAAAAATTTAAAAAAATACCAATAATTATTTTTCTTTTTTTTTCTACATGTAGACTGTTTAAATAAAAACCATGTGGATTTTGTGTAAAAACATTAACTATTAGTGATTCTATTTGGAGGAAATTTTCCAGGGACATCTTCAACTCCATATTTGATTATGTGTTTTGTATTTCAAAAAATTTCACCTTTCAAATTTTTTACATAATTTAACTTTTCTCCCACACATCCAAAAAATAGGCTTTTTGTTAACTAAATTAATTTTATTAGGGGATACATTTTAATAAGGGATTGAGGTGGAATCTTCCCCTGATGATATTATGTACTTTGTACCTCTATTATTGAAATAATAATAATAATTAATCATTTTTAAGTTTTTGGTTGAAAAATTATCTTATTAATTTTTTTTAATGACTCAGATATAATGAAATATAGATTTATGCATTTTAATTATATTTAAACACACTTCAGACTGATAGTATTATTTTCATCCATCATTGAGAAAAAAATTTATTCCCAATAATCATTAATATTTTTATAATAAGCTTAATGAAATTTATTAATCTAAAAAAGATTGTTTTATATATATTACACTAATTATACATTAACATCTACCTTTATAGACTTGACATCCTATGATACTTTATAAAACATAAATAATACATAGAAAAGTAACCCCATCACTTTATCCTTCCCTCATAGTTGTGATTTTTCATTATGATGAACCATGAAAAATTAAAATTTATATATCAACAAATTAATTGGTATATTATTCATAAAATAAATAGCCAAAATATTATGGACATATTATGATTCAATTCAATCATTCTCACAACTTAATCTAGAAACATTAGTAGAATAATAATGAATACATTTAATATATAAACACTCACTATTACTATTACCATCATCTAATGGCGGTTCAACCTATATATATATTATTTATAATATTATTCACAATTTTTTTAAAAAAATAATTATTGTCTGGTATGAGACATAAATATCACTCATGATAGATATGGGGATGTAATGTCCTATCTAAAGTTATTATTCTATCATCTAAAATATAAACTACATATATTGCTAAAAAAAATATACCAGAGTAAAAAAAATTATTCCAACACGAGTTTTACATTAATTTGATATTAGTTGTGATAAATGGTAGAAGTCTAAATCAGTGGGAACCTTCCCTCAGATACTAATTAGAATTCCTAGCAATATATAGTAGATGAAGAAGAGAGAGACGGTGAATCTGGTGTGACTATTTTTTACTAAAAAAATCAATTAGTTCTTTTATGTATCATCTAACCCATTAGTATTTTAAAACAATTTATTTAGTTAAGACTCAACAAAATATTATTTTGTTTTCAGAACCCATATAAAACTTATTCAATCAATTAATACAGGAATTTAAAGAACATAGTATTATTAGAAGGTTCATCCCCTCGTAAGAATCCATCTCTTTATCGTGTTTGATGCCCATTGATAGTCAGATTCTCCACTAAAATCTTGTTATCAATTACAAGTGGAGTGTGGGATGTTTCCAAAGTATCCCACTCTCAAAATATTACATAGGTTAGTTCATTAACAATATATATCATGATACCCATTTAAAATATTATGCTTGTTACATGACCCATATATTACACAATTTATCCGTACTATGGAAGATTCTGTGTAGTCACTCTCATGAGTTAATCAATTAAATACTTATATATTTCTCACGTCTTCTTATCATGATGATTGAATATTGGATTCTCAGCAATATTTTATATAATTTTTCAAACTCAACTAGTCATTCCATCAGAAAATTCTAATAATATTAACATATTCCCATGCTATTATATGAAATGGATTTAATTTCTTCTTCTTCCCTTTGAAAGATTTTTTTACCTAACTATGTTACCTAACACCCACATCAAAAAACCTCTCTATATTTTTTTAGATATTCTATACACATTTTTTCTGATTACTACTCTCTTTTAGTGGTAGTCTGTTATATTTTTTTATTTGAAATATCTCATATGAATCTTCCACGTAAAAACATATTCATGCAACTGTTTCACTATAGATGTCATGCATCTTATTCTTCTAATCAATGTACCATTATCAACTCATACAGTTTTACAAAAATACAATTATTTAATTAATTTCATTTTATTTATTTCTATTAGATGAATATTAATTAAAATTTATTCCTAATTAGAATCGAGTTATTATTTGTTCTTAAATGATTCAATAAAGACCATACTTAAATCATCATATACATGATATATAAAATATAAATAATACATCATAAGAAGTTGGTTTTCTTATCATTAGATCATGATCTATAAATGAATAACATTATATACATAAATCATAGACCAATATAGAATATTTCATCTTATCCACTTCCTACATTATTTAGGGCCTGAATTAAAACTATGTATTTTTTATTTTATTCCCTGAATATTGTCACTCCTATTAACACATTAAATCTCTTTATATTATTTATTATTGTAGACTATAGTTTAATCTATAATGGGTCATATTTTTTATAATCATTCAGATTTTCCTCCTCGTTTAAATATGTTTAATAACATAATATTCTAATTGTCTTTTTATTTTTATAAACACATAGGATTATATTTGGAATCATCAAAATTTATTTTATATTCAGATTATAAAATATAGAAACAACATATTTTGGTTTGTAGAAAACCGGATTTCCTCTAAGGTATGATGGTTATATAGACAAATATAGTGTGATTGTTGACCTAAATCATGGTTATGTAGAGATAGATTTATTTTTAAGGAAATATGGATGATGTTTACAAAACTGAGTGAATGAAATTTATAATGGAAAGGATTATTTCCCATGTCGGAAAGACAATGCATACACAAATCTTAAATGAAATTTATGCCAATTTGTATGATAACTACATTGGAAATATATTTTTCATTTTCCCTTTTAACTTTACTGAATGATGGTTATAATGTTTGTGAGTTTATTCCTACATATAGAACCAATTATTCTTACATATCACATAGAATTTTCCGTTTTCATATTTCTTTAATCTTAGTTCAATCCAATTTCATAGAAACTCAATCTATCTCAACCCTTCATCCAAGTGTGTTTAAATCCTAAATACATCAACCAAAATGTTATGGATGTTAGGGATGCATACACTAATAATTCATCTCTATTTAGCATTTCCCAACAAATAGCTCTAATCTCCCAAATATGTTGATTATTCCAAATCACATACCAGTTATTGTATACTATACTCCATAGCTTTATAACATGTCTTTTATATTCACATTCCCTCAAGAATCATCACATATAATATCAATTTATTTATATTCAGCGTGGTGTAATCCTTAGTTCACTTATTCAGTGAATACTCAATCCATCACCCAAAACATTAATTTTTTTAGATTAAATTGTCAATGAAAACAACGCTAAGTGAAAAAATACAACATTGACCTAAGGAAAATTCATAGCTTATCTCTTAGCTAACTCAAAATTCATTCAACGTAGGTTGTAAATTGTTTTAGGACTAATGCATCTAACAATTATAGCTAGTTCAAATAAATATGAAATATGGTTTACTGTATGTTACTTTTTAGGGTTCTTGATGTTTAATTAAAATTTCATGATCATTTTTCTTTATTTTCATAATTATTTAAAACATATTTCATGGTCTAATCAGCCATTATTCACAATTATTTTAATTCTACTATTTAGATAACTGTTTATTCTTAAATATTTACTATAAGGTTGATATTCCATACTTTACAATAGACTATATGATTTCATAGTCATCTGTATTCCGTGATAGTTGATTCTAAACTTCCCTATGGATGAAAAAATTAAAAATATTTCACCAAAGTTACCTAGACTATATTACTTGGTCGACTCTCAAACCTCACAGTGAACCGTAAATTTGACACTTTTTAAAAAATGTGTTTTTTAATTTTTTTTACATATTTCTATATAGTAAAAAAATTAACTACAATTTCATCATTTAGATTACCAGAAAAAATATTAAAACAATTTCAAAATTCCATTTATACACCTAATCATTGAAAATAAATAAAATAATTAATTTCATGGGATTATTCAATTTTAATAATAAAAAGGCAATAACATATTTCATTTAACTACACTAAAAAATTTTGTTTCCTTCATTATCACACGTAATATTCTCTTTTACTCCAGTAAAAAATTCATTAATACCGAATATATTTCACATTATTATACTGTTTGAGAAAAAAAAATGTAATAAAAAAATACTGAGAGATTGTATAAATTTTACAATTAACAAGAATGATTTTTTTTAATTATTTAGTCCTTAACAATACATTCTCTATAGAAATTTATTTTTCTCTATTTCATATCTATAAAAAAATTTATTTTTTAAATTGTATTTATATTTATTTGAGTAAACTGTTAACTTTTTATCGACATTTTTAATCAATAATGCATATAGACATTAGACTATTTCAATTTCATCTTGAGCCTCTTATATAATATGCTGGATTTAAACCAATTATAAACCATTTAATAATAATAAATTTCAATACATGACTCTATGTTATAGTAATGAAAAATGGGAGGGTTATAATTACATTAGACATTCCTAACCTAAGTCTAATATTTTAGAAATATGTTAATTTAACAAAAAAACAATTTAGGAACTATTTACGCTTTTTTTAGGAATGAAATTATCATATATTCCAAGATAATAGTGAATTTATGCCTTTAGTATTTAATCATTTAGCTTTTAGGATATTTCTACACAGATGATCCCTTAATGGAAATCAAAATTTTTAAAATTAGTTTCCTCGCTCTTCAGGCTACTCCAATGAGAGATTCCATATCATGATATTCATTTATTACTGTATTTCTAAAAACCCTCTATATTTTATACCAATTAATAATTAAAATTATGGTTTGGTAGTCTAATTATTTTATGACATGTATATTATTCACCCATACTCTAATAGATAAGAAATTAATATATTTCTATTATTATGTAAGGAAATAATTTGACATATTGTTGAATTATGTCTCTTCAATCATGATGAAAGGTGATTTTATTGTTTTTGAGCTCTAATTAATTCCAAAAGAATTATCATTTATTATCTCTATATTAAATAAATCATAGAAGGCCATAGGGGATGAATATTTTTAGTGTATTATTTAATGAGGGTAAAAGAATTAAAGTGTTTGAAAATTCTTCCTTAGATTGTTTTGATTTTTTTCAATGGTTTTTGTGGGTGTATTTTTGTTATATTATATCTGTAAACATATATAACAATAGTTGTAATAGAGTAGGAATCATGAAAAAGTATACTTATCATAGAAAGTAAAAGAAAAAATATAAAATAAAATAAAATTTCAATAATTCATGGATTTACTTTTATATAGTGCTACTTCTGTGGTCATCATCTAGAAACCTACTTTATATTGTGTATAATTTTTAGCTGTAATGGATTTTTTTAATGGAACAAACCCATGTTAGTGGTTCCAACCCTAATAATTTATCATGTGTCTATGTTTTTGGAAAAAAATTCCTACTAAAATAGAAATTCCAACTATTATTTGGCACCAAATTTGTTTTTTTATTCATTTAATAGGCATTCATTTTCATTATGTTGGATGTTCAGTTCATGAATGGATTAAGATATGATATGAAAAATGTATCTTCATTAAAATATTTTAACTCCCGTGATATGGTTAATGAAAAATTCAAAAATTTAAATTCATTCCAACACATTATATGTTTTCTCAAATGATATATGTTATCCAAATTCATGTACAACCATTTCTCTAATGATATATTGCATCTAAATAACATTTTTTTAAAATTATCTATAGAAAAAAATAATTTTCTAAAAGGATTACGTTAACAGGAGGAGGATAATGATTTTATTCAATAAAAAAAATATTACCCATTTTTTATTATAATGAAATTATTCTTGTTGTATTTATTTATTTATAATGTATAATGTTTCTAGAAATCATAATATATAAATATTGACTTCTAATTTTTCATTACATAATTCATGTTTAACTTCCAAAAGCATTAACATCTTTCTATAGAGAAATTGAAACATTTTTTTGAGGTAATATTTTGTATAAAAGGAAAATTTAATTTCAATTAAACATCATAAACATAAACTTCATTTTTTAAATTATCTTATATTTTATATGATTCATAACATAATTTTCTTTTCAAGTATCCATTTATTCTAAAAAATTATTTTTGGGATGGTTAAATGGTAATTCCTCATAAAAAAATTTATTCACAACATTATTGTTTTCAACATTAAAATAAATTTGGATATATTTTCTAACACTAGTGAATTCATTTGAGTGAATAATTTTTCTACATATTCTTTCTTCATCTATAAAAAAATGCCACATTCTATGCATAAAAGATAATTCATGAAATAAATAAGTAATAATGGATTTTTTATATCAATTTATCCAAAAAGTGTAAATTAATATATTTTTAAAAGATTCATATATTATTTAATATTTTGACATTAAAAAATATATATATATCTCATAAAATTTTGGGTAGTGACATATTTAGAAAACATTATAGACCCAACTTTGGAAATACTTCCTATTGTTATTCCTCAAAATTTTAATGTATAAAATCATAATATCAATGATCTATTTAATATTCATTATTTATATTTATTAGAGTTATTAATATTAAAGTAATTATAATAATTTAAATTTCAATGATTCAATTATAGCATAAAATATTTCACTTCCACTAATAAAACATTGATGGATACATGTTATTATTATTATTTTTATAAAGTTCAAGTTCATGATAATCACTAACATAAAATTATAAATATTATTTCTCATTAGTATATTATATTTTCCTAATAATCCCCAAAATATATTATTAAACAAAATTCCAAAATCTTTTAACAACATCAATACATATAACGTATAACCATTAAGACACCTACCATCGCAAAATCAGTAAATATCACTATCCTTTGATTTTTTTCACCATCTCTTAATATTTTATAAAATTTTGAATAATCTTACCAAGTAGGAATTTATGATCCATATATTTATTTTATAATTCATTAAAATTATCCGATCTGTCATTTAAATATTCTTTATTCTGTTAATAAAATTTAAGGACTTATCATACATATCTAATGCATAGTTATGTAGTGGGTGATCAAATTTATTGTTATAGTATATATTTATCTTCCATGTAATTGGAGAATACATGGATTACGTCAATGCATTCCACAAAGAAGAAAGAACATTTTTATTCTATTCTTTTTATTGAGGAATGGATTAAGTAAATTAATATCATCAATAACTTTTGATAAGTAACACAATGGTGAAGGGTTGATCAAAATAAGATGATGTGTACACAAAATAATAAAATAAAAAGTAAAAAATGTACCATAAAAATAATATAATGATGGGGATTTGAGTCTGTTGTAATTAGTTAATATTAATAAAAATTTATTGTTGATAAAAAATGGTACACATATATATTTGGATTTCGTAATGAAAATACAAAATATTTGGGGGTTTAGTATCAATGAAACTAACCTTTTAGGATTTATATTATTTTAATTAATATATTTTTTTGGAATACTACACTCGTCAATTTATAATTTCAATACATTCATCAATCATATCATCCTATAATAGTATAAATACTTAGGAACAATCAATATAGATAATTAACTAAAGATTATTGATGGGTTACTAGGTGAGTTACATATAATGTAAACCATCTCTATACAAAAAATATTCTATTATATATTTACAGAGAACTAATTCTTTACTTAAATAATTCATAAATTGTGATATTATATTCTTGTTGTAATAAATGACAGTATTCATGCTTATATTTGAATTATTATATGATCCGAATTTTTTTTTGTTTTCAAAATCAGGGAATTATTAATCAAAACATAAACATTAATGAAAAACATAAATGATTTTATAAAAAATAAAATTGAATTTATTTTTATAAAATAAACTGATTCTCAGTCACTCATTAATGAAAAATGATGAATTATAAGATTTTTAATATAAATAAAAATGACATCCAAGACCATAAAAAGGAATGGATATAAAAAATAAATTAAATATATATCCTTATCACTGATCCACCAATTACTAATCTACATCCAATGCTACTAAATTTCCCCTTATTGTCTTTAAATTTGTTAAATTAGTAACCATATTCATTATATTTTGATTATATATGTCCAAATAACTTCAATATATTAATTTTATTACTCAGTGACGACTTTATATCCACTCTATATCATAAACGGCATAGTTTGACTTGAATTGGATCTTATTGGTTACCCTCATTTATATTTATTAATGATTATGAAAAAAAATATATCTTTAAATTATTCATGTACATTTATTTTAAATACTCTCATAAATTTCACAACTTAGATTCCGATATTTTAAAATTAAATATCATATGTCTAAATTTCAAAAATTACTTTCAAAATGTAAATCCAAAATTCAGGGATTTACAATTTAAAATTTATATAAATTTTTTCAATAATATATTTTTAAAATTATAATAAATTTAAATATAACTTGATTCCTAAAAAACCAATCAATTAAAAATTTGAATCTTCATATCCTCATATGAAACATTAACATGTCAGGGTGAATGTATATTTTTAGTTAGAAAATGTCTTATTATCACCTTCAATTATTACTCTACTAGTTCAAAAATATTTCATCATTTCCACATATTAGAATTCATTCTAACACTTTTACAAAAAGAACTAGTTTCTTCAACATAACAAATGATTCATCACGTAATTCTGTAAAATATAATGTTATTAACATATTACTATCACTTTGAAAAAATTACCTTTATATTATTTCATAATTCACTATCATGTTGGTCATATCAAATATTATTTAGAATTCATTAATTATATGTTCCAATGTATTTCATGGATTGTTGAGATATCTCTCATGGCCTGATCAACTAAACATGAATAATTTTTTATGTTAAATTTGTTTGTTGGGATTCATTTCTAGTTGATTTAATAAAAATTTCCATTTATGTCATTACATTTGTACAGTGGAAGATTTTTATATGGTTAGTTGAGAGTTTGTTCATGGTCGGTGTCACTTTACTATGTTGTCTGCTCATTTTCTCGGGATAGTCAACCATGTATTTGAAATGTTAAAAATAAAATTTGACATTGTGAATAAACACTCAAATCTAGTATTTTTCAACAAAATTTATATTCAACACGGTTAACCAAGTTTAAAATTTATAGCTTAAAGGTATGTTTGATTACTATACATCGTGGAATCTCAACACATCGCAGTAGATCGTGACATTGAGAATTTGTCAAAACAAACACTTGGAATTTTTTTACTAAATAAAATGTTATCAAATATTTTTTCTGATTAAATTAATCATTTAAATTCCAAAATAAATAATAAATCAAATATTCTAAAAAATCTATGAATATTTTCTATAATCTAATTGATTCTAAAAATGATGAAAAATAATAAAATTATAAATAATTAACATTATTTTCACATATATTTATTTAAAACACAATAATATATGATTTTCAATTGTGAAAAATATTCATGTTATGAAATAGTCTCTCAAAACATAATTTTCTAGGTATGCTATGTTTTCCACCATTCTCAACAATCCCAATCTCGTATAAACTATGAATACCTTTCTAAAACTATGCATTGTTTGAACTATACATGATGAGTTTTTTTAAAATAAAACTTTGTTTTTTCCCTAGATTGAAATTTTCACTATTTATAACCATTTATAATACAATTATTTTTCATATACCCAGAAAACAAATAAAGTAAAACATACAAAAGGTATCACCCAACATATTAGATACCTCTCAAATAATTTTCCCTAAAAAATAAATAATATCATCGAGTTCTACCATGAGGTAAAATATATTTAGAAACCAATAACCTCAGGATATTTCACCAAAAAAAATAATTCTTTCAATATATTAAACATATTTTAAATTCATACAAACTCTTCAAATTAATATTTACGAAATTTAAACATTTAAAAATTTTAAATTTCGACCTCTGAATTACACACCCAAAAAATCAGTAAAGCTAGTATGGTCCCATAAATCAAAAAAATTTAATTTTTCATTCCTGAAATACATTCTACTATATGTATTGAATTTTTTTAGGTCACTAAAAAATTGTTAAATCACTTTTCATGTCAAGATCATCATAATCAACCTCACTAAAATCGTCGCAATACACCTTTTAATGTCATGATACCTGGAAAATTTTATTAATTCTCTATAATCATTGTGAATGTGAAACATGACATGCCATGTAAAATATAATTTCGAATATGTTAATAAATCTAAAAAAACAATGGGAATCATTTTCTACCCCAAGAAAATTTTAACTTCCAATAAAAATGTAAACCCTTCTAGAATACCAAATCATTAATTTGAAACAAAAATGAAATACATATCTGATGAATTTATGATTTACGATGATTATTGATATTTATTAAAAATTATTAAATTTGATATACCCTTTCTATAAAATATATCACTAAATCAGGGACAATGATCAATTTCTAAAAAATGATTTATAATATAAATTGTTGAACCGTCATATTTCTATTGTGAATATTTAATTATTTTCTGATTTATTTTTAGTTTTTTGGTTTTCTAAATGACTATTTTGATGCTTTTGGTTGTTTTAGGAAGTTGTAATCTATAATTACAACCATCCATATTTTTTCCCCTGGAGGTCACACCATAAAATTGGGCCTCATGAGGTTGTCTCTATAGAGTTAGGGAACTAAATGACAAAAAAATATTGGTTCACTATATAGGTCATCTAGAGAAGGACATCATGATATAGTGTGGAGCCCCATGCAGTGACATGGAGGGAATCTGGTGAGATAGAACTACATCATGGTGGTCAAGGCCACATCACATCCTAGTCCAAAGAAAAAAATTAATAGAAAATATATGATTTTCCAACATGTTTTAAATTAATTTCTAATTCATCATTCATAATTTCATTTAATTGAGTTGGAATGCAAATATGAGATCCCCTCATGGGAGCACCCCAACCTTTTAATTTAAGTTTTTAGAATTTTAACGAAATATTCAAGATGATTTATGAAGGTAAATCACTCATCCTCTCATGATCTTCACTTTTCCACCTTTATACGTCCATTTTATTTTGATTTCATTTTCTCATAGAAACACTAACAATCATGTAGGTGAATTGTAGTTTCTAGTTAGGTGTTAATTAATTAGTTTAGGTGGTTTTGGATTTAATAAGATGTCTTCATTCCAATTCAGATGATCACCATAAAAGAATACAAGTTTCATTGTATTGGGATGGACTAGTTTTCATTTAAGGTAGAAGATTTGTTAATTTAATTTATACTGAATATCAAAAATTCATGATATTTCCAAATTAATTTTTGTCAAATTATATTTATATCTAATAGTATTAGTTATTTTATCGAATTTTATAATGTGATTTCCCACATTGAACAAATTAAATCTCATGGTTTTTCAAATTTTCAAATTTATTTCTACTTTACAAGTGTTTGAGAAACATTCTATGAAAAATTATATCAAAATAATTAATAGTTTAAATGATATAATGTTTTTTAGATATAAATTTTTTGAAAATAAGTATTTTCATCAAATTACATGAAATGGTGAAAAGTGAGTTGGTTTTTTAAATGGATTTAAATGAGATAGGTGTTCAGTTATAATTGATTTTATTTTTTCCAATGGTAGGGATGAAAGTAGGTTTTTAAATAGGTTTAAAAAGTTGGATCATGAATTGGAATCCTATGTCAAATTTTAAAAATTCATTTTCGGAACATTATAAATTACTTTTAAAGATTAATGTGAATCCATTGATGAGATAAATTCTTCTAAGAATTATTTATGTAGATTATAGATCATGGAATATAATTTCATAATGTATTTTTATATTGATGATGGGGAAATGGGTTATTTCCTGAGGGTGAATTATAGGTGAGATGATAGTTTATTTGATTATTTTTTATTATTTTTTTATTGATCATTTTATTCAATCATTCTCACATCACATTGAATGTATTCATGTGAACCCTAGGCTAAGAGAAATGACTAGATTTATGGAAAAACAGTTGGTTCACATAATACTCATTTTCCCCAAATTGTGAGGCAAGTCTGTGCTTGTTTAAATGTCCCATACTAATGATGTTGGTGCAAGAAGGTTGAGGGGAGTGTTTTACTTTTTGAAAGAACATATTTTGGATGTCAATCTCATGTAATATTACTTCTCAGACTATCTTACTATAAGTCCTAATGTGTTACACATGATAAAATGTGAAATTTCATAGGTCTCTTTCATTCATCATATCCCGTAATTAAATTGGAATATATCGAACTATAATATGTCATAGATTCATTATTTTTTATATATTTGAAGAAAAGGATCCTGGATTATTTTCCCTACTCATTTTTTACATTGTCTGTTTTTGTAAAATTATTTCAAAATTCGTTTTGAAAATTGTATTTTTTTATAGGAGATATATAAATAGTTTTTTAATTAAAAAAAATGGTTTTACTTTTTGTTTTAAAATATTTTATTCAACCATCATTGTTCCTTAACTATTGGTAGAGGGTTTTGAAATAATATTGGACAGATAATATTATTTTATTGTAACATATGAAAAATCATTTTATAAATGTATTTATAAAATTGTATTTATGAAATTTATTCTGAAATTAACTATTTAAAAAACATTAATTTATCCTACTTGAAAACCCATCAGATAAATCCTACACAAACCAGTTATTGATTGTATATACCATATCTCTTTTCACATGTTTCGGAATGAATTTAAACATAAGTATCATTTCAAATTGATCTAGTCGTGGGAGATTTCATATGTGAAGAGTGAGTGTTGGGTTATATTGTGATGGTCTATAACAATATGTCATTGTTTTTATTTTGTGATGTTTTTCTATTATCCTTATAGTATGAGACCATATTTCAAATTCAATTTGTATGTGTAATCATATTTTCAATCATATGTTCATTTTTTGATATATGGTTATTACTCATATTGTGATATAATAATATTGGATATCTCTTGTTGTTATTAAATACTAATTTTATTCATGGTAATTTGATTTATGAATGAGTAATGTTGGATCCATGAGTGGTGGCTATTGCGTTAATTATTATATATGAGGGTGATATCATTAATAAATGGTTCTGTTTTGACACCCAAATAATTTTTAAGAGACCTTGGAAATCTGGAACACACCATAGGCCTTACCACTATATAGCATGGGTTTCTACTTTTGAGGTAACAATAGACTAGTTTCAAAAAAAATGGTATCAGTGTTCACGCTTATTATTCGGGTGTCTCTATGTGGTATGAAGATTGGGATTGTTGTCAAGACTCAATATGATGATCGAGAGTGGGTCTTTTTCTATAATAATATATGTGTTTGGATTATTAATTCATTTATTATAATCCTTAATCAAATAACATTAAAAACACATTTTTATAGTGAAACATAGTTTTGGTCATATATATGATTTATATTAATTATTACTACATTTTTGGGAATGATTTATATTTATATATATTTAATTTTAACCTAACAATTAAACTATCTTGGGAAGTCTTGAAAACTTCACTATATCCAAATTTCCAAATTATTATTTCAAAAATAATATTTATTTTATAAATTTAATTTCCTAAATGTGATAATTTACACTTTTAAATAAATATCCTCATTTAGTGAAAAAATACATGTTCTTATAAAAGTGAAAATTTATTGTCCCTTAAAAATATTACGTTATAAATCATTAAATTTTATTATCAATAATATTTAAATAAATATTATTTATTAAGGATATTTCCTAAAAATATTAGCTATTGTTGAATTTTTCAAAAAACCTGCTTTCATTAAAACC
The DNA here is from genome assembly GCA_963277665.1 of Viscum album. Lineage (NCBI taxonomy): Eukaryota > Viridiplantae > Streptophyta > Magnoliopsida > Santalales > Viscaceae > Viscum > Viscum album. Next base: position 262,920,256 of record OY728148.1, on the reverse strand, counting down.
ATATATTGTTTAAAAACATGACTTTGGATTATTTACATCAAAATATAATTTCTATCATACATGTTATATAAAAATTTATAATGTAATAATGAAGAGAAAAAAATATAATCATCATTTCATGTATAGAAATAATAAATAATATTACTATTGGGGTCTAGATACAAAACCACTAATTAATCAATTATTTTCCCTAAGGGTAAGGGGTGTTATGGTAACCCTTTCTTGGTTTGGTTTGATAAATGTGGTTTGCATCATGATATTGATATGCATGTTCTTCTCTAACTAATAGGTTTTTAAATATTTTAGTTACTCAATATTTGTTTGGTCTTGGTCATATGTAATGTCCAGTGATGCCATATTGATTGAGATCGCTTATAAATGGGATTCATATTGTATGGTGATAGTATTTGAGGCCATAATGATATTCATTTTTATCAATTAGAATTTAACATAACATTTAATATACACTAGTATTAATATTCATTGTATAATGACTATATTATTAGTCGTTATTATTCTTACTAGTCTTTTAAATTTGATAGGATATAACGACCCAAAATAATCAAAGTAAGGCATTTGTTTCTATTAATAAAGTATATATTAAGGAATTTATACATTTAAAAAGGATAACGCATTCATTAAATATTGGTTAATTAAAAATTTGGAAGAAAAAAATCATTCCGTGACTTATTCAATAATAACATTTTCGATGTGATTCACCAAATTTACCAAGCATCACCATGAAATGTCTCAACATTTTTTTCTTCAATAAATAAAGTTCTGTGAGTCATGAAAAGAATTAATAATGATAATAAATTATATATGTCATTATAATTGATTAATGATAAAAAATATCAAATAGAACAAATTTATTTTAACTTCTATTATATTGGTTACACTGTTCTCATACGAACACATCTTAATACAAACATCTAGGGTCTAGACAGACTGATCATAAAGTTAATTAAGAAAAAATATCATGTAAAATTTCAATAAGTGAAATGTGTTTCACAAATTTGGGAGTGGACCAAGATCTATATATCTACAACTACCATTGTTGGATTGCACCTAGGAATCCTAAAGAACTACATGGTGCTCATATTCATGATTTTTCTCCTTGAAATCACATCTTCACCTTGTTATTCCCTATAGATATGTGAAACTTTTATAATTAGTATCATTAATTTACTAAGACATATAATCCAATGATGAAGGATTTTCCGTCGGAAATTACTATTTTTAGACAAGAGAGTATTAAAATCAATTGAATAATATGATTCAATCCATGTTGAAGTCTCGTATTGATAAAACCCTACATTGTAGTAAAAATGATGAATAATTACTTAGCATGATATGCAATACCAATCAAAAAAATGTTTGAAGGACCCTTTGAGAAAGCCACGATGGGTGGAAGACACTTACATAATATGAGGGGCCCATAATTCTAGAACAATCTATTAAAATATTAGATTTTACACATTAATAAATTGGGGGAATCCAGAATATACTTTTAATTGTTTGATGTTTCTAGGGTCTTATAGAGAGTCACATCATCCCATGTATATTATGGTCCGAGAGGCTATTATTGATGGTAACCATTTGGAACACTATCAAAACCTGTATATCACTATTTATATCTAAAAAATATTCATGGATGGATGGAGGTGTGTCTCCCACATGGAAGTCATTTCTGGCTACTAAGGCAGAGATGAAGACAGTCACTGATGCCACCACCTGCAAGTCATAGATCATCTAATTTCATCATGGTTTTCTTATTAAGATCATCACCTCATATAAATTTATATTTACACTCATATAAATATCAGATATTTTCCTAATATATATCCAAATATATTTATCAATGATAATAATCATGAAAAAATGCAGCAAAAATTCTTTATCCCACAAAAAATGATTTAGGCTGTGAAAATGTGTTGTCCAGCGTTCCTCAACTGACCATGAGTTACTTGTCATATCCTCTATATACTGTAAAGTATAAGGAGGTGGGAGGGTTGGACGAAGGGTTACATAATCAAAATAAACCATATAAGTTCTTGGGAGGAACCGTTACATTATAGGTTTTATAACTCCTTAGAAATATAATGGCCATTTCTGTTTGGACTCCAAATCATGGTTTCATCATCAATAAAATAGAGATTTTGAAGCTCTAGGAAATCCTGTTGAGTGGAACTTTAATCAAGTCTATTATTATGAGTTTTGATGTCTACAAAAATCATTCCAACCATCAAGGAAGGAACATTAGGATTTTATGTGGGATTTCCAGCTAGGGGTATCCCAACAATTGTGGGTGGACTTCAAACTAACCAAACATTTTGGCCTTTTAAATATATCAGTTATTGGAATTATTGAGTATTTGAACAGAAGAATAACTGAGATAATGGTGATACCAATATGGAAATTTTATCTTGAACCTTCATGATAAAAATCAAGAGTTGAATCATTGGTGGTTTAATGATTCGAAGTAAACATATTAATAAGTCCATTATTAAAAATATGTTGGTCCTTAGTTCCAAGTCCTCACATATAAATGTATGTGATGTAATACAACAAAGAAAACCTTAACACATACCATTCATGTTTTTATATATTCCAAATGAAGTTCCTCTTCATCAATTATATTTCACATTGATGACATCTCAACCATCTATAAAGGTAGAAAGAGTACAGATGCTTTGTAGTGATAATCGAATTAACTAGGAGCACTCTCCCAATTTGAGACAAAGAAATCCCTTTTTGAATATCCAGCTAATTGATGATGCTAGTGTATATGTATAAAAAATACTACATCTATACCATGTTCCCAAACAATGGGACTCCAAGATAATTAAAGGTCCGGGATCTTTTTTTTCACTACAAGAGTCTTGGTCACACTATTTTGTTTTCCAATAGGTATCCCTTCTCAAAAAAACAAAGAATGAATTTTTACATCTTATCATCTGACCACAAACGTATTTATAATGATAAAATAAATATTTAATCATAGAAATTATATTCTTTTGATATTTACCAAATAATATGACTTCATCAGTATATAATAAGTGTGATGGGATGAATTTATTCCTTCCATCTATGTTATTTTTATTAGATTTCGAATTGGGTGAGTTAATTGAAGTATATACTCATCCATTCATTATCAATTGAAAATATAATCCCTGAGAGTGGATTTACATATCTAAGACCAATTTTACATTGGAAATATTCTTTAGGTATATATTTATTATAATGGATAAACTATAGATTTGAGAATACAATTTATTAGCCTGATAACGTCAATTGAAAATCCATACCATTCATGGGACTCTAGAAAACATATCAATTTTAGAGTAACAAAATCCCTAGACATGTTATTTTTTCAGTCAAGGTACCCTTCATTAGTCTCTATTTTTTCATATCGAAAAATTATGATTTAGGGAAGATACATTTATTGATGATTTTTCAAGGTACATAGATGAACTAGTATATAGAAATGTGTTTCTTGAAGTTTCTACCTATTATGGTCATCATGATTTTAATTATTACATTGGAGAATGTATTCCATATGTAAACTGGATATATTTCCTTAATTTAAACTGCATTTTCCGTCATAGGGATCAATGAAATTAAGTTAGAGTTCATCCCATTGGGCATATTCTATAGAGAAAGAAATACCTTTCTACATTTTCCATGTCATCTTTAAATATATTCCACAAAAACATAATGAATATATTAGTGAATCCATATGGTCCAGTCTCATTTTTCAAAATCAATGAAAATAGGGATTCTGTAATTTTTTCCTTGGATGTTATGATTGTGATGGAAGGGTTTTTTATCATCAATTCAAGGGGTATGATATCAATCATCACATAAGTGAAATTTACTACATTATCAAATTTGAACATAATTAAATAATGCACCACTTTTTATGAGATTTCACAATCAAAATTGTAAAGACAACCTTTATTATTATTGTCAGAATTTAGTCTTGCTATTATCCATTTTCCTAATGTAACATGTGACATAATTTATAGTTCATTTCACCATACATCATCTAATTAACTTTTGGGATGTTTCAGTGAAACCATTCTTTCACAGTTATAAAATCATCAATACTTGAGAGATATTGTAATTTCTCCATCAGGGGGGTCTCTTTGATACTAATTTCCAATTGGGAATATTTCTATATTTTCTTTAACAAAAATAATCTCACTATAAATATTATAGAAATATTTCCTTCTCTCATATCTTAGTAATCCATTGAAATTTTTATACTTACATAATGAATATTTAATTGACTTCCTTGATGAACCGCCTCCCAATATACTATAATAGCATTATGATAGCTAAGAGTAACAAGACATCCATCGTTAAAATTAAAGGATGATGGGATGACCTGACAATGTCAGTGGATATCTGAATAATGATTGTATTGTCGTATGAGTAATTCGTGGGGTGTGTATAACAATATATTCGACCATTGAAAATCCAATCACTAACCTGAAAAAACATCTATCATGTTTTCTTGACTACTTTTAATTTAAGGTATAACTTATCCATGTGATATATACACATGTTTTTAGTACCTTAGTAAGGTGGCATTGATCAATGAATAATGAGAATTATACTATGGACAACCCTTTGAATTTCAGTCTAGTTTTTTTATTTACACATTAGAAGTTTTTTAATGTAATCCACAACTACACATTTAGGATTAAAATTCCTAGTGAATTCTTTAATATCACTATATAGGTCCATTATTCTGATGTCAGATGAGTAAGAATAAAAAATAGATATCCATACTAAATCCATGGATACTAAAAATACTTAAATCCAGTGCGATTTCATTATATTATAGTGACTCTGGATAATCTCATTCTTTAGGACATGCTAATAGTCCATGTTGATATCATTACAATTTTGGTAAACAAACTTATAAAAAAGAGTTTCCCACATTAATTTTCTTCATTTTCCAGAGTGTACATTCTGCTCTACAACGCCAGTCATCAAGGGTCTATCGGACAAGATATAGTGCCTAAGGGGCTCATCCATTGTGGGAATCCCAAGATCATGATAATTACAAAAAAATATAGTCATTATAAGATGAATTATCTCCTTTCCATGGTTCCTTCCTCCTTTTCCAGCTCTGTATGGACTTTTATATTCCTTCATTTATGCTTCTCCTGGATTTTGTTAAAATCTATGTCCATTTCTAATTTTTCTTCATTTCTAGACTGGTCAATCTTATTTGACATGGCAGAATATTGTCCATACCATAAATTTGTAGGCGTTTAAACCTGCTATGGGGATGGTACTTTTATAGTATCATTTTACCTAAAAACACCATTAAGATGATAAAAAATGTTTTTGGACTATATATGAGAAGGATATATTCCCCTTTGAGGTTTCCTTCTAGTAGGCTTGGTTTGATGTCTCTCTAAGAATAGATATTTTAGATCAAGACTAGAAAAACTATAATCAGTTATCTAAAAACATCCACTTACAAAAGAATATGAATTTAATCACTCCTTTTTAAATCTATTAGGTCCAATTTTAAAATGGGGTCCAATTTCCATCATATTGGAAAAATCCTAAAAAGAATCCTCTAATACCATTTTCCAACAAGGTGGATGGGGGTGAAGCTTCCTCCTATATATTTGCAGACATAGTACCCACTTCTACATCCGTATTATCTGGTAAGAAGTGCCCATCAACCACTATGGAATGTGGTAGAGATACTTTATATAGTGACATGGTCAGGGGCTTTGAGTATTTGGGGGATCCAAAACATTCCCACTTGATGATTTCATATATTTTCCACCAAAGGCCTCTACAATTACATGTTCAGTATGATTAGTAAATAGTCTTTCTATCTTACCATTGCAGGTTTTAGCCTTTCTATTCTTAATAGAATTAAAATATAATACCTTGTCTTTTCTTTTCCCCATCAATATGTATCGTCATATTTTCTATTCATCTTGAAAAAGATTTATCCCTAATCTCTATTATAATCATCTATCAGATGGCCAATAAACATACATTTAAGGAAGAATTTCAGTTTCCAATCATATTGGATCTTACGTAAAATGATTTTATCCCATGTTTTTAGGACAACTTCTTCAACTATTATGAAAAACACATTAGATTCCCACAGTATCTATTAATAAGGTATAATCATCTAGGTGTCTATTTATTTTCCCATTAAAATAAGGTTTCTAATAGAGGAAGTAATTTTACATATAATCCTTGGGTACCTGTATACAAAATTCAACTTAGATATCTGAATCCCAACATAGGCATCTTTGTATTGAACATTTGTGGGATTAAAATTTCTATCCCATTTCTCTATGTTTAAGAAGACATGACACAATGAGATAGACCCCATGCTTGGGGTCCTTCTCTGAATTTCATCAAAAGGGAAGACCACATGTATAAGGCCCCAGCCTTAAACCTTACTTAATCTTGAGTTATTACAAGATTACACATTGAGGATCTTTTCGGGTTTAGAGTTTTAGAGAATTAGATCATAAAACATGCATTACATTCCACATATAAACCAAGTGGTTACATAAATATAGTATTCTTCATTCCCATCAAAGGAAACATATTTAAAATAAAACATGGATTCATTCTTGACACTTCCTTGACACTATCATCATATCATGTACCTTTCCCTTGACCTGTGAAAACATTTCAAAAAAACTTGGGATGAGCATAAAAAGCTCAGTATGGGTTATAAAAACATGGAAAGGAAACATGAGTTCATATATACATAAGAATGAAATCATACTTTACCCATAATACATAGGCACTTTAACATACCTCATAAAATCCTGAATAAATCATAGAAATCATAAGACATAAAGGTAACTTGAGGCATCCATAACATTCTTACGTAGGGAGTAACCCTCTTGGTTACGTTTGGAATACCCATCACAGTATATTCCCTAAATATCTTCGGAGAAACCTTAATGTTTCACTCATTCACGTTACCCAATGCATTGGAGAGATATAACGGGCTCACCCGCCCTTAGTTTATCACGGAACCACCCGTCTTCATAATAATGCCCAAGAACCATAACATAATCATATCAAATAAAACATGCATAAAGGAAACATAAAATTTTTACATTTCAATCACGAGATATCAATACAACACATTGATATAAAAACATTATGAAAACCATTTTGAATACCAAAATAACAGAAAAGTAAAACATGGTATTTATTTTTCTTTTAAAAAAGAAGGTATGGCTTGTAGAGGAAGCTGAAAGCCAAATAACAGTTACGACGGTGGAGAGGTCATTGTCGCCGCATACGTACGACAAAAACATTCCCTTTTGTCGTTTAGTAAATGCTTCGTATAAAAAAGATTCCTTTTGAATAAACGTAAAAGTCAAAGGGTTTTATACACCATATAAAATAAAGTTGTGTATTAAATAAAATATGCCTCAATGAAAGGAGATTGAGACGAAGTCCCATACCTCGTATCCGACTTGACCCGACCGTTCTTTAATCTCCTGAATAATAAACATTAGTTAATCTCTACTTACTTGTGAACCTTTTTCAAGTTCATTATTCCTTTTATACCATGTTATGAACATCATGTAATCATTTAAGTTAATAATGTTCATTTTGTCGGTATTTGGTTCTTAAGTCAAAAATAGACTTCTTACACTTACATGTTGTTAATTTGGTCAAAGGTTAATTATATCCAGAATGGTATTCATGATTTAGATATCATATATGTCATATATATCCAGTACATACATGCATTTATAATATTACATAATCATTTAGAGGTATGAAATGAAATGCACCGTTCATGGAGACGGTAAGCCGTACGTACGCATGAGCGCTACTTTCATTTCTATTTCGTATTTTATAGAAAGGAATCATAATTATATAAAGGTATATTATAATTACAGTATAATATCATATATAATATCATAGTTCCATCCTTTATATGTCCCACACATGGTATTTAACGAATCAAATCACTTTGAGGGGGTGGTAGTCCGCACTTCCTAAAATGAAGATATCGTGTTTACCCATAATGGGAACCATAAAGGTATGCCCAAAATGAAAAAAACAGAAGCTTAAGGAAAACATAAACATATTATATATCATATATAAAAATAGTGACAACATAATGTCCACCTTTGAAGGTGTTAAATGTGTATTGAACAATCATCGTTTCGGGAGACGGAATTTCGCCATCCACGGAAACCGTATGTTCATTAACCATTTCATGTAGTTGTGTGAGAGTTTAGCTCAAATAAATCTCATAACAACGTCCTTGTATATTTAAGATACTGGTGTTGTTACAAAATAAGTAAATAAAAAGAGTTTAGGGGGTTGGAGAAGCAAAATAAAACAAATGAACATGAGAGAATGAATTACCTTTAAAAGTGTAACTCCTTTTGATTTAGCCTAAATGCTTCCTTTGAAAGGATTATTCCCAAAGGGAATCCTCTAGGATGAGGAGAGGGATGTGAAGAGAGTAAATGGGCAGGGGTTGGCCGGGCCAAAGGCTTGAGGAGTGTGTGAAATGAGGTAGAGGTGGGGGCCTTTTATAAGAGGAGAGGAGGGGCACTTTTGGAAAGTAAAGAAATATTACTTTATTTGAAAATGTGTTTCGGTTTTAAAAGGTCCCATATTGATATAATTCGTGTATAAGGTGATAAGGGTTCTAAATCCACTCATCCAATTGGTTTTGGACATGTGTAGTTCATAGATTTTACATTGTCTTTCCATTTTATTTAAATCGTCAAATAATGATGTCATTGCTGCATCATTATTATGTCATAAATAATTTAATTTATTTAATGTCTAAAAATCATAAAAAAAATACTATGATGTAGGAAATCTTTTTAGATTTACAATGACTATTTATAATCAAATATCTGATCTATATAATCCCATGTAAAAATTGTTTTCGTGAAACATATTATGTTTGTGTCATTTTTACTTTTACATTAAATAAAAAGTTATTTATGTCATTTCCCAACCAAATTGTATCCATGGGGTCCCCAAGTTGACCCATGGATTTTCTGGGTCGACCATGACACAACCAATAAGGTTGGGACATGTGTCTAGGTCATTTCATATAATTAAAGCATTATTTATACCTTGAAGTACACTAATTACCACTAATCGCGATTAAAAACTTAATAAGTTACTATTCACCAAAAAATTATTTTAATCTCATTGAACCACATTTTACTTCTTAATGACAACCATGTATGTCGGATTTTCAAAATTCAATACACATTAGTGGTAAACTTTCACTTAACTGAAAAATCAGTTTGCTTGATTACCACTTAGTGGTTTCACTATTCATCAAAAATTGACGTTTTTCAGAAAATTACCAAAAATTCACCCTAAGCTATATTTGATATTCTGAATTCAAAAGTAAAGTCTATTTTACAAAATTCAAATCATATAAGTCACATTAATTAATTTAATAATTAATTCCCGCTGCCAGAGCAAATAGCATGTTTTTATGAAACAATAAGTATCAAAAGATTGACACCAGTTTAAGTCCAATTTCAAAGTGAAATTGATTCCAATGACCAAAATTGGATTAAATGGTAAAAATATATTCTAATTTCACTTCAAAACCAATTCAAAAGATAATCTAATCATATAAATAAATTATATTAAAAAGCAGTTTTGATGTAAAATACAGTATTTTTCACTATTCATTAAAAAATGAACATTGTCAGAAAAATACCAAAAATTCACACAAAGTAAATTTTGATGTCCCAATCAAAAAGAATAAGTTTATTTTGTCAAAAATAGTTTATAAAATTGTCAAAATATAGATTTAAAAAGAGTTTTCCATCATAAGGAAGTAAAACAATCTTTTAAGAATATTAGAGTATTCCATGCATAAGATTGTATTTATTTTCATTTTAAGCCTCTAAAACACTATCGTAATCATTAATAGACATAGATAAAAATATCTATTATTCATTACTTACTTGGGATGTTACATCCTTCCCCCCATTAGAAAATTGCTTCCCCGCAATTTATTTACTTATCAAATAAATGAGGGTACTTATCCCTCATTGCATTTTCAGATTCCCATGTTGCCTCTTCAATCATGTGGTTTTTCCACAAAACCTTTACCTGATTAATCACCTTATTCCATAACACTTGCTCCCTGTGGTGAAGAATCTGGACCGGTTGTTCCTCATAAGATAGGTTCTCTTCCAGCTGAACTACCTCTGGACTCAAAAAATGAGATGGATCTGGCATATACTTTCTCAACATCGAAACGTGAAAAACATTGTGTACCTGAGATAAACTCGGAGGTAAAGCCACTCAGTATGCAACTGATCCAACTCTCTCCATAATTTCGTATGGTCCAACAAACCTTGGACTCAACTTTCCTTTCTTACTAAATCTCATCACGCTTTTCCAAGGAGAAACCTTGAGAAAAACATGATCACCTACCTCGAAAGATAGATCCTTCCTCCGGTTATCCGCATAACTCTTCTGCCTGCTCTGAGCTGTTCTCATGTGTTTCTGAATCAGCTGAACTTTTTCAGCCATCTCTTCTACCAATTTTGGTCCCATCAACTTCCTTTCACCCACTTCATCCCAGAAAGCTAGAGTTCGACACCGCTTCCCATATAATGCATGAAATGGCGCCATCTGTATACTGGAATGAAAACTGTTATTATATGAAAACTCAACCAAAGAAAGATGTTGGTCACAACTTACCTAATAATCCATAGAACAAGCTCGTAGAATATCCTCCAATTTCTAGATTGTTCGTTCTGACTGCCCATCTGATTGAGGATGAAAAGCTTTACAAAACTTTAATTCAGTACCCAACGACTCTTCAAGGCCTTTCCAAAAGTTAGAAGTAAACCTGGGATCACGATCTGATACAATGGAGAGAAGAACTCCATGTAACCTGAATATCTCTTTAAGATACAAACGGGAAAGTTGATCAAGAGAGAAAGTATCTCATATAGCAAGGAAATGAGCAGATTTGGTCAAGCGATCAACAATAACCCAGATTGCATTATTACCTCGAGATGTCTTCGATAATCCAACAACAAAGTCCATGGATATATTCTCCCATTTACACTCTGGCACTGGTAAAGGCTGAAGCATCCCTTTCGGTAACTGTCGCTCTGCTTTAACCTGTTGACATGTCAAACACTTCACAGTAAAATCAGCAATATCTCTTTTCATTTCATCCCGCCAGTAATACTCCCGTAGATCTCTATACATCTTAGTACTTCCCGGATGAACTGAAAACGAAGAACTATGAGCTTCACATAACAACTCTCTCTTCAACTGTGAATCACAAGGCACACACAATCTCTTCCAAAATCTCAAAACACAAACACTATCAATGTTGAATTCATGCAACTTACCTTTCTAAACCAGCTCTACCTTTTTCTGCAACTCACTGTCTTGCTTCTGTGCTTGCATGATTCTATCTGATAGAGAAGATCTCACTGATACCTGAAATAAAACAGAAGGACTTCCTGCACCAACAACTTCTATTCCAAAGTTCATCAAATCGTTAACCAAAGGATCACGTTCCAACCGCAGCATTGTTAATGAAGCATTACTTTTTCGACTCAAAGCATCAGCCACTTTATTTTCTTTTCCCGGATGGTAATGAATTGTGCAATAATAATCCTTGATTAATTCCAACCATCTCCTTTGACTCATGTTTAACTATTTCTGAGTGAATATATACTTTAAACTTTTGTGATCGGTATATATTTCACACTTTACTCCATACAAATGATGCCTCCAAATTTTTAAAGCAAAAACAACAGCAGGTAATTCCAAATAATGTGTAGGGTAATTTACCTCATGAGTTTTCAACTGTCGTGAAGCATAAGAAATTACCTGAACATTCTGCATTAGGACGCAACCAAGTCCTTTCAATGAAGCATCACTGTATATAACAAACTCACCATTCCTGGAAGGTAGTGCCAAAACTGGAGCATTCACCAATCTTCTTTTCAATTCCTGAAAACAATCATCACATTATTTTGTCTAGATAAACTTAACACCCTTCCGAGTTAGCTTAGTCATTGGACTAGATAACCGTGAAATATTTCTAACAAACCTTCGGTAATAGCCCACCAAACCTAGGAAGCTACGAATCTCGGTTACATTTGTGGGTCTTGGCCATTCTTCCACAACTTTTGTTTTTGCAGGATCAACAATTATTCCATCTTTAGAAACAATGTGACCAAGGAAAGAAATTTGTTGCAACCAAAACTCACACTTACTGAATTTCCCATACTGTTTCTTTTCTTTTAAGGTTTGCAAGATAACCCTTAAATGTCTTTCATGCTCTTCTTTACTTTTAGAAAACACCAAAATATCATCAATGAAAACCACCACAAACTTATCCAAGAACTCATGGAACATTCTATTCATTAAATCCATGAATACAGCAGGTGCATTGGTTATCCCAAAAGTCATTACTACAAATTCATAATGGCCATATCTCGTACGGAACGCGGTCTTCGGAATATCTGCCTCCTTTACCTTCAGCTGGTGGTACCCCGATCTCAGGTCAATCTTTGAAAAAAACCGAGCTCCCTGGAGCTGATCAAACAAATCATCGATATGAGGCAAATGATATTTGTTCTTAACAGAGATATTATTCAAGTCTCTATAATCAATGCAAAGTCTCATATAACCATCTTTCTTTTTAACAAATAAAACAGGATCACCCCATGGTGATGTTCTAGGTCTAATGAAACCTTTCTCTAATAAATCTTGCAATTCCTCCTTCAACTCTAAAAGTTCAATTTGTGCCATTCGATAAGGGGGTTTTGAAATTGGATTAGCATCAGGAACTAAGTCAACATTAAACTCAACTTCCCGATCTGGTATTATTCCAGGCAACTCATCAGGAAAAACATAAGGATACTCATTTACCACTGGCACATCATTAATCTGAACAGTTCCTTTATTTTCAACGACGTGTGCAAGGTAACATTCATTTCCATCTTTTAAAAGTTTCTCAGCCTCTTTATATGTTATCAAAAGTAAGGGTTCATTCCTGTAAACAAACTGAAAGTCTTTCTGAAAAGAAACTTCTTTAGCTCTACAGTCAATCTTTGCATGGTAAATAGAGAGCCAATCCATACCCAGGATAACATCAAACTCAACTAGAGGTAGAACAATAAGGTTTTCAAGGAGGATCTTTCCACATATAAGGATAGGAATATTCTTATAAATTCTTTTTGCCTCAACATTTCCCCCATGTGTTTTTACCAAAAGTTCAGGAGTTATTTCTTGAGATGGTATTCCCATTTTACTAGAAAAGGTTTCCGAGATGAATGAATGTGTAGACCCCGAATCAAACAACACACTGACATAATCTGAAAAAACAAACAAAGTACCTGATACAACTTCATTTGATGGACCGACATCTGCTGAAGTAGTTGCAAAGGATTTCACCACCCCTTTCTTCTTGTAGTCTAACTGCTTCCCATCACTCAAGCTCTTTGTCAGACACTCATTTTCATAGTGACCCATCTCATTGCACTTATAACATTTCACTAACTGTAAATAAAATTTGTTCTTACCTTCACCTTGATCCTTTTCAGTGCAATCACGAGCCTTATGTCCCATCTTACCACATCGGTAGCACTTTCCAGAATTCAGAAGACATTCCCTAGCATGCCTTTTTCCACATCTATCACAAACTGGAAACTTAGTTCTCTTAACATCAGACTTTTTTGAAGAATTCTTACGTTTCTCCTGCCACCTCGGTCTCTTCTTCTGCTGGTTTTTATAGAACACTTGGTCATCGGCAAACTCCATTTCCACCTTCTCAGCACATTGAACAAGCTTTTCATAACTTTTAAACTCACGAGAAGCTAATGCCCTTCGATATTTTGGCTTTAATCCTGAGTAAAAACGATTGATTTTACTATCAAGGTCTCGGATAAAATTTGTAGCATACCTTGCCAATCGAGTGAACCTTTCTTCATAGGCAGCCACTGAGTCTTCTTCTTGCCTCAATTCCAAAAATTGCTTTTCCATCCTAAGTTGAACAGCCTTAGGAAAATACTTCTCAAGAAACATACCTTTGAATTCATCCCAGTCAAGAGCATCAATCTCATCGGCGTCCCTGATATTTTTGACCATAGACCACCACTGATCTGCTTCACCCTCCAAATGGAAAATAGAAAGACTAACCTTTTGATTGTCTGAACACCCCATGACATCAAAAATCTTCTCCAGTGCTTTTAATCCACCCTTCAGCTAGCACATGGTCAGATGATCCTCTGAATGATGGTGGATGTTGCCTCATGAAATGTTCCACCACTGACATGTTCCTCTGCAGTTGATCTGGCTGATCTCGTGCATGGATACCACCACCATTTATCGCTTGAGTCAACTGTTCCATTACTACAATAAACTGTTCAGTTCCAATTCCGACCATTTCTGGATGCTAATTCGGAAGGTTATTTCCTTCTGTATGCCTTCCTAGCACTGCTTCCATGTTTCCTCTGCGGAAAACCATTGTGAACAAACATGTCTTAGATGAAGCAACATGGTAATCTTTAAATGCTATATCATTTCAAAAAAAAATATTTTTCAAAAATATTTTAATAGAATCTTAACTCCTAAAGTTATCTAAACCGACCTCTGATACCAACTATAAGGCCCCAGCCTTAAACCTTACTTAATCTTGAGTTATTACAAGATTACACATTGAGGATCTTTTCGGGTTTAGAGTTTTAGAGAATTAGATCATAAAACTTGCATTACATTCCACATATAAACCAAGTGGTTACATAAAGATAGTATTCTTCATTCCCATCAAAAGAAACATATTTAAAATAAAACATGGATTCATTCTTGACACTTCCTTGACACTCTCATCATATCACGTACCTTTCCCTTGACCTGTGAAAACATTTCAAAAAAACATGGGATGAGCATAAAAAGATCAGTATGGGTTATAAAAACATGAAAAGGAAACATGAGTTCATATATACATAAGAATGAAATCATACTTTACCCATAATATATAGGCACTTTAACATACCTCATAAAATCATGAATAAATCCTAGAAATCATAAGACATAATGGTAACTTGAGGCATCCATAACATTCTTACGTAGGGAGTAACCCTCTTGGTTACGTTTGGAATACCCATCACAGTATATTCCTTAAATCTCTTCGGAGAAACCTTAACGTTTCACTCCTTCGCGTTACCCAATGCATTGGAGAGCTATAACGGGCTCACCCGCCCTTAGTTTATCACGGAACCACCCGTCTTCATAATAATGCCCAAGAACCATAACATAATCATATCAAATAAAACATGCATAAAGGAAACATAAAATTTCGACATTTCAATCACGAGATATCAATACAACACATTGATATAAAAACATTATGAAAACAATTTTAAATACCAAAATAACAGAAAAGTAAAACATGGTATTTATTTTTCTTTTAAAAAGGAAGGTATGGCTTGTAGAGGAAGCCGAAACCCAAATAACGGTTACGACGGCGGAGAGGTCGTTGTCGCCGCATACGTACGACAAAAACATTTCCTTTTGTCGTTTAGTAAACTCTTCATATAAAAAAGATTCCTTTTGAATAAAGGTAAAAGTAAAAGGGGTTTATACACCGTATAAAATAAAGTTGTGTATAAAATAAAATATGCCTCAATTAAAGGAGATTGAGACGAAGTCCCATACCTCGTATCCGACTTGACCCGACCGTTCTTTAATCTCCTGAATAATAAACATTAGTTAATCTCTACTTCCTTATGAACCTTTTTCAAGTTCATTATTCCTTTTATACCATGTTATAAACATCATGTAATCATTTAAGTTAATAATGTTCATTTTGTCGGTATTTGGTTCTTAAGTCAAAAATAGACTTCTTACACTTACATGTTGTTAATTTGGTCAAAGGTTAATTATATCCAGAATGGTATTCATGATGTAGATATCATATATGTCATATATATCCAGTACATACATGCATTTATAATATTACATAATCATTTAGAGGTAAGAAATGAAATGCACCGTTCCTGGAGACAGTAAGCCGTACGTACGCATGAACGCTACTTTCATTTCTATTTCGTATTTTATAGAATGGAATCATAATGATATAAAGGTATATTATAATTCTAGTATAATATCATATATAATATCATAGTTCCATCCTTTATATGTCCCACATATGGTATTTAACGAATCAAATCACTTTGAGGGGGCGGTAGTCTGCACTTCCTAAAATGAAGATATCGTGTTTACCCATAATGGGAACCATAAAGGTATGCCCAAAATGAAAAAAACAGAAGCTTAAATAAAACATAAACATATTATATATCATATATAAAAATAGTGACATCATAATGGCCACCTTTTAAGGTGTTAAATGTGTATTGAATAATCATCGTTTCGGGAGGCAGAATTTCGCCATCCACAGAAACCGTATGTTCTTTAACCATTTGATGTAGTTGTGTGAGAGTGTAGATCAAATAAATCTTATAACAACATCCTTGTATATTTAAGATACTGGTGTTTTTACAAAATAAGTAAATAAAAAGAGTTTAGGGGGTTGGAGAATAAAAATAAAACAATTGAACATGAGAGAATGAATTACCATTAAAAGTGTAACTCCTTTTGATATGAGCCAAAAGGCTTCCTTTGAAAGGATTATGCCCAAATGGAATCCTCTAGGATGAGGAGAGGGATGTGGAGATAGTAAATGGGCAGGGGTGGGCCGAGCCAAAGGCTTGAGGAGTGTGTGAAATGAGGTAGAGGTGGGGGCCTTTTATAAGAGGAGAGGAGGGGCACTTTTGGAAAGTAAAGAAATATTACTTTATTTGAAAATGTGTTTCGGTTTTAAAAGGTCCCATATTTATATAGTTCGTGGATAAGGTGATAAGGGTTATAAATCCACTCATCCCATTGGTTTTGGACATGTGTAGTGCATTGATTTTACATTGTCTTTCCATTTTATTTAAATCGTCAAATAATGATGTCATTGCTGCATCATTATTATGTCATAAATAATTTAATTTATTTAAAGTCTAAAAATCATAAAAAAACTACTATGATGTAGGAAATCTTTTTATATTTCCAATTACTATTTATAATCAAATATCTGATCTTTATAACCCCATGTAAAAATTGTTTTCGTGAAACATATTATGTTTGTGTCATTTTTACTTTTACATTAAATAAAAAGTTATTTATGTCATTTCCCAACCAAAATGTCTCCATGGGGTCCCCAAGTTGACCTATGGCTTGTCTTGGTCGGCCATGACACAACCAATAAGGTTGGTACATGTTTCTAGGTCATTTCAAATTATTAAAGCATTATTTATACCTTGAACTACACTAATTACCACTAATCGCGATTAAAAACTTAATAAGTTACTATTCACCAAAAATTATTTTAATCTCATTGAACCACATTTTACTTCTTAATGACAACCATGTATGTCAGATTTTCAAAATTTAATACACATTAGTGGTAAACTTTCACTTAACTGAAAAATCAGTTTGCTTGATTACCACTTAGTGGTTTCACTATTCATCAAAAATTGAAGTTTTTCAGAAAATTACCAAAAATTCACCCTAAGATATATTTGATATTAAGAATTCAAAAGTGAAGTCTATTTTACAAAATTCAAATCATATAAGTCACATTAATTAATTTAATAATTAATTCCTGCTGCCAGAGAAAATAGCGTGTTTTTATGAAACAATAAGTATCAAAAGATTGACACCAGTTTAAGTCCAATTTCAAAGTGAAATTGATTCCAATGACCACCATTGGATTAAATGGTAAAAATATATTCTAATTTCACTTCAAAACCCATTAAAAAGATAATCTAATCATATAAATAAATTAGATTAAAAAGCAGTTTTGATGTAAAATACAGTATTTTTCACTATTCATTAAAAAATGAACATTGTTAGAAAAATACCAAAAATTCACACAAAGTAAATTTTGATGTCCCAATCATAACGAATAAGTTTATTTTGACAAAAATACTTTATAAAATTGTCAAAAGATAGATTTAAAAAGGGTTTTCCATCATAAGGAAGTAAAACAATCTTTTAAGAATATTAGTGTATTCCATGCATAAGATTGTATTTATTTTCATTTTAAGCCTCTAAAACATTATCTTAATCATTAATAGACATAGATAAAAATATCTATTATTCATTACTTACTTGGGATGTTACAACATGGTACTAACCCCTTCACATTGCTATCATTTTCCTGCCATCAAATACCCATACCTCTACAATTATTCTTGTCAGATCATTCAATTTATAGAGTTTATCACCTTTTGAGATCAAGAATCATGTAATAATTGTGTAACCTCATAGGATTAAACATCCCTCAACAGACTTTTGATTTAGTGAAACATGATTTAGCTTCCCATTCTTGGCCACTCATCTAGGTGGAGGCTTATCGGAGTTAGAGAATGAGGGGCCAGAAGCAGCCTCCACTACCTCCACCAAAATACTCTTCAGACCAGGAGCATCAACAGGAGAGGGCCACTTTTGAATTTCCATATTATTCAGTAGAGGTAAAATATCTTTGGGCCCAAAATTATCATTATATAAATTTATTCTATCAACTCCATTGATGATTACATCTGAACACTCTTTCTCATTGATTCTGGGATATTATGATTTAGGGGTTTCTCCCACTCCTCCACTCTCCTCTATATTCATCTCTAAACTCTGACCTCCTTCATACTTCTCCCACCATATATATTACCATGTGTGGCCTTAGTGATATGATGTATCATCTACATATATGTACTAAAACCTAACAGTAAACATATTATATACCGTTTCAAATAACTATATCTTACCATAGACTATGTTTTATGAATATCATTATGGCATTTTAAGGTTCTCATCATATTGTAGAACTACTATTCATTTGTTCAAGTGATAGATACTATACGACATTAATAGAATAATTTAATTTTAAACTATGAATTACATGTAAATAGATATTTTATTTAATATTCACGTCGTTAAACTATGAATTATATGTAAATTGATATTTTATTTAATGTAAAAATGGTTTGTTCTGGGACACTGACTTAAACATAATGTTCTAATAATCATCCATTATATTTCGTTAAAATAATATTCTCTTAATACATAGTTTTTATTCTTAAAAATTAAAATTGATTTTATATATTCCTTTCACTTTTTCTCAAATATCCCATATAGTTAGAAGACTCAGTTATATTTTATACATCATTTTATATAGTGACATTAAGAAGGAAATTATTTGTTCCATTAACCTCTATATTTTTCATTTAAAAATGAGCCATAGAAGGACCCTTATATTTTGGTAGAGATTTTATTTTTATCGTTCCTTCGAATTATTTGAAAATATAAAATTATTAAGGAAGACTTATATTATCAAAATATTGTAGTTATTATCCTTGAAAAAATTAACAACAAATCTATTCATATAATTGATATTATCCATACTCAATAACTTCTTGGATCATAATAGGAAACATGAATTCTATCCCATACAACGTTTAATTTCACATGACTATATGACCATTGGGGGGTGAATCAACAGTATTCATTTTTGTATTCCAATTTTGAAAATAATAGCTTAGAATTCATATAGTCAGGATCCATTAAAAATTTATTCTCAAACCTTATGTTTTATACAGTAAATATAATAATAGAACCAAAAATGTTTTTATAATGTTTAATATAAAATCGCAATTCATTATATTATTTGTCATTTAAAATCATTAAAAAATTCTACACTACATTATAAAATGATTACAACTCCAAAGACCATCAGTCATATCAACATATATTTGCACTATGGTTTTTCTCCTTAATCTGATAGGAGAACTTAGAGATTTACCATGCCTACCAAAATGCTAAGACCAAATAGTAGAACAGTATCCTCTAATAGCTGGTTAATTTGTCACCACTCAATGTTTATAGTGTATCCATAGCAAACAATAATTTAACTTGATTTCCTTGAAGATTATAACACAAAACAATACAAGTAAAATAATAATATTTTTATTATTTACATGAATTCATTCAAGTGTTGTATTAAAAATATCTTCATACTCATATAAACCAACAGATCATTAGTTTTCTATTTTCCATTTATAATTGGGGAATGTCAACCATCCACATTAAAATAATAGTTTATTGATATTATACAAACCTTAATGACATCAAATATAACTATATCCAAATGAGAAAGAATTTTCCAATGAAAAAAACTAATGTGTCTTCTTCTTAAATATAAATTTATATTTAAATAAATATAATAATGGGTTAGAATTAAGTAATGGAATATCTTATATCATGTTTATTATCTAAATATCAAAATTAAAAACAATATTATCTTGGGTTTCATGATAGGTGGGGAATTTATGTAGTTTAATTATATATATCTATAATAATAATATAAATATATATTTATACTCTTCAGAAATATTTTTATAGTGGAGAAATTCTTTAAATATATAGTAAGTTTATAGAAAAAAAATTATCCAATAAACACATTGTTGTGATCATATATTTCATGGTTACTTCTTGACAATACAATAGTTATATAAAGAAATATACTTTTAAAAACAACTTCCATACTGTAGAACATTTAACTTAAAAAATAATATTCAAATTCAAGTCTAAGTCTAGAATTTTTTTTGATATAAGTAATTTGATGGGAGTCTTATTATATAATGAAATAATTCTAATGGATATGATACCATAAAATTTCAATTAATATATAATGAAAAATAGGAACATTATTTATTATCTTTATTCAGAATAATGATAAAAGTAAAATCAGAATACATTTTGGAAGAATATATCACCACATTAGTGTGTAATTTAATTAAAATAGTTAAATTTTTATGATAATAATTATAGATCATACTAAATGATGATACAATTTTTAAATTCCATTCAAATAGAATATGAAATTTTTTATTTATATTTTTTTGTAGAACAAGGATAATATTAGTAAAACATTCCAGGGTTATCAGTTAAATTGGATATAAGTATTTTAAAGAATATTATATAATTATTTTTATGTAAAATGAGAATGGATAAAAAATGAGAATATGATTTCCCCACTAATGTTGATGAATTAGAGTTATCTGGATAAGTATTGCTTTAATAGTATAGAAAAATTATTATCATAAAAATAGTTTCATATTATTACAATATTACCTTTCTTATAGTACCCACCTTTTAAAATAATTTATATATATTAACATTTATCTCATTATGGATAAAAAATATTACTTAATGAAGATATTTGATAAAAAATTCATAGTGAAAAATGTTCAACTAAAGAAAAGGAAACAAATACTACACCTAACGATATTGTACCCATACCCCTAAAAAATTAAATAATTCTAACATTTATAATGATTAAAGACGATTTGTTTGGAGGACTGATATTTTTTACCCATTCTTAAAATATATAAATAACCATAGAAATAGAAGTATACGGTGAAACAATAGAAGTTGTAATCGAAAACTAATTGAGGTATTTAGAATATGAAAAGACATATGATACATGTTTTTCACTCTTGACACAAATTATGGATAAAAAAGAAATATACATTTATTTTATAATATTATTAAACAATATATAAATAAATAAATAATACTTATAGAAAAAATAATTTAAAAAATTTAAATATTTTAAATAATTTATTTTAATTTATAAAAAAGTGACTAAAGATGATTGGGTCTAATTTAGAATCAAATTATATATAATAAATTTTAGGGATATTATTTTCAAAAATATTATCTTTTGATATAACCATCACTAGCCAATGAATAATGTAACCTAGTTGAGAAACAACCTCCCTCTATGCAAGTTGAACTAATATAGGTGGATTATCAGTAGTTTTTTAATAATATATTTTGACATTTCACCTAAAATATTTTTAATGAAAAAACCTTCTCTTAATGTTCCAATTGAGAAAGATATTCAACGGGATAAAATGATAAAAAATAATGTGTTTATCCTCATGATTATTGTATATTGATTTTTTATGATTTTTTGTCCATTGAGAAGTATTTTTAAAACTTTACATTGGTATTACTTTTTTTACAAATAAATTATAATATAAATAATCCTCTCATTTATCAATTAATATAAAATTTATAGGTTAACTGATCATATTTTCAATAGATTTTTTAATATCTATCTACTAATTATTTAATCTTGGACCAAGATTTAGTTAATTATTAAATATATAAAACATATTAGGGAATAAGGAAATTAATATTACATATTATATTTTTTATCCATATATAAATTATCTCATATTAATATAAAACATAAAATCATATAATATAACACATAAACCAGTATTCGATTAGAAAATTTACTAAATGAGAAGTTTATATCAGATCTGGGTTCTCTTCATATAATTTTTAATACCATTTCCATAATTTGTTTCATTTTTTATCTTATATGATTTCAAAACAAGAAATAATACATGATAACAAAAATATTTTGGAGATGTGTGGGAAGAGATTCAAAATGTATTACTGATATTTTATTAATTCATTAAACAATGAGGAATGTAAAATTAATAATATTTTTTTCAAATTGAATAAGAAATCTTAATGTTAATTATGAATATCGGTCTATATGCTTGGTTTTTTAAAAATCAATCACTGTTTAAATTTACAATCAATGTATTGTGTTAGTTCAGAGGTGTATAATGCAATAGAAATTCACCAAATCCTTATTATTATTATTGTAAGAAAATTAAATTACAAGGATTATTATTAAATATATATGAGTCATTTAATCATTAGTATATTTTTTTATGTGACTGTTAATTTGACAGAAAATAATATGGGACTAAATATAAACTATAAAGTAGAAAAATGGAGAACAACTTGAAACACATTATGTACTAGTATTTTAAATCCACGAAAAAAACATATTAAAAGATGTAGAATACTCCACAGAATCGATCTCTCATTATTATATCTAGATTCCCTATTTTATCATGGAAAATATCTATTTTAATTAATTTTATTAATTAAGTAATTGGATCTCATGGATAATTCACAATGTGAATAAATTTTTTCTCTTTTTTGGATACAATATTACCTAGATAAAAAACCATCATTCATAACTATTCATACAATTTCAATATTAGGAATTACCAAATGTTTTCTAAAGAATATATAAAAAATCATTAACAAATTTATTTGGGATGTTGATGGTAGAATTTGTATCCATTTGGACACTTATAATTGGATATAGAGACAAGTGGAAGAATACGGTATCAAATTATTCAGGTTGGGTGACTCTATGAAATAAGTTTATTTAAAGTTATCATTGGATTTTAGAAGTAGTTAACCCCTTTAGGAATCCTTTTTCAACAATAATTGTTGGATTCTAAAAAACATTCTTCTTCACCATGATCATCCCAATTAAATCAATTGGGGGAATCAATAATATTCCATCAGTCTTCACCACGCACACTCCCAATGTATCATTAATAAGGGATACCAATTTCTAATGGGATAAATAGGCTGGGAAACCCTCTACGGCATCAATCTATAATTTCCAACCCTATTCTTCACCTTTAAGACAATGACTTATTTCTAAAAACACTTTGGGTGTGGTTTTTGATGTTAACAAAAAAATGGGTTTTTGAAAACGTTGAACTATTAGGAAATATGAATAGAAGTGTAATCACCACTATATCTTCATATTCATTAAAAATTAAAGAGTAGTTAACAATTTGACAAATTAATCATTGAAATGATCCTTGATCAAAATCTTCTTGGTGTCTATAATTCGTGTAATGATTAAGTTACTCATTTGGTGATCCCGTTAGGATACCCTACTTATTGACAACTATATTGAGATGAAAAAAATTACCTTCACGCTAAATTTTATTATGACCCAATCCTGATACTGAGTTGGGATAATACATATTTTCATCATAAACAATGCCTATGAAATATAGTTATTGGTGGAAGAACTTATTATAAGTCAAAATAAATTATTTTCCTTCAACATGATTGTGTCGACAATGTGTCATGATTTAAACTGTTATGGGATGTGTCCAATAAGACACAAAACATCTAAAATTCAAGGACAATGTATCATTATACAAAAAATAGAATAAATAAAAATATTATATCCAATTATAAAAACCAAAAAATCATTATATAAAAATATAAAAGAAATATTATGGGAATAATAGAAAACCAAATCCACAATGAGTAAAATATTAATGAAAAATAAACAAAAAATGAAATTTACATGGTTCAGACCTCATTATTCATTCTTCAAACTAATAACACCCACCAAAACATCAATTATTATGATAATAATAAATGGTAGAATAAAAAAATTATAAAATGGTAATTTAAATAAAAAAATAATAAAAATATATTGGAATATCCTACTCTCAAGTGCATAAGAACAAAAACTAAAAAATAAAATAAAAAGGGAAACCATTAATGTAAATATTATAATTCTGGCCTGAAACCCCATATTTGTGTTTCCTCACATGTAGAATAACCCTATAAAATTATTTTCACCTGATTGATCCACCATAAGATAATAAAAAGTATGATATTTCCACAATAATATTACTATTGCAACCATACATTTAATGTATGTAAAATTAGAACTGACAATGGTGTATCCTTCTTTGGATTGTATCCTTCCCCATAGTATTCTCATGACATATTACTTTATGATAATTAATGTACCTCTCTATAAATTTATGAATGGATCTTCAGAACATAACTTCCAAGTAACCAATCCTTTAAAAAACCATCAAGAAACTCCCAAATACTTATGATGGGTATATTTATAATAATTTTGATATAGAAGTTATTGAAATAAAAATAAAATTTTATAATGAAATATAAAGGTAATTTTCAAAATATTTATAGTTTCTCATAAGCTATCTCATGTAAATTTATTGACAAAAACTATGTATGGGTTACTCAAATAGTCTGCAATGGTAGTGATATCTCTACATAATTGTAATACTCCCCAACAGACTAGAAATGTAAGAATATCCCACTCTCAGGTTGTGGATTATCCTCTTGATTTGTGAGGGTATGTTTCCAAATACCTTAGTTACATAATGGTCAAAATGACCTCACATATTGTTAGCACATACATAAAGGAAGAAATATTAGATTCCATAAAACCATATGAAAAAGTAATCCCTACAATCCAAAATCTCATGTCAATGCATCGAAATTCTTACATAATGGAAACTAAACTTCATGAAATGTTAAAAAACACATCTCATAAAAGTAATATCATATTAAATATGTGTAATCTAAATCAAGATAGATTCCTCCAAAATAAAATTAGTGAAAATAAAAAATATAGAATCATGAATTACATAAAACTAGAGACTATTCCTGATACAAAAAATTAATGAAAAACAAACATTAACATGTATAATTAACATGACACACTTTAATGTAATTATCCATATAATATAGAGTGTAATGAACACATGGGAAATATTATTTTAGTCTAAACTAGTCTATCCAATTAGTAAGTTTAGATAGTACTCAATTACATGAATTCCTTGAAAACAAAACATGATCATTAAGGAATGATCATGACAAATCCTTTAACACCATGGTCCATTTCTACCCTCACCAACGTATCTACTACTATCAATTATTTAAACATGCTCAGAAAAAATATCAAGAGACAACAATAAAAAAACACATATTCCCAAATACATATGTTAGTATCATTAGAGACCTATAAACAGCTTGACATATGCTAGTAGAGGATTCATCTAGCTCTCCCTTGCTTACCTGAGACCTAATGAATCTATAATAGTACCCAATTCATCAAAAAATATGAAAGGACGAAAATATATAATTTATTTTTATAAATAATATCGAATTAGAAATATTTTTAAATTATACATTAACAGGAGAATAAACACATATCAGGAAAACAATGCAACCTAATAAGGGATAAGTTTCCACATGAGCATAAAAATCTAATAAATCCATCTAAAGACATACCCACTCTCACAACTGAGGTCTCCAGAAAATAACATGAAGGTCTAGTCCTAGGTTCACATTATAAATAAAACCAAGTGTTGCACTACTCTATATTAATGGATTTTAGAAATACTCTTAGTACCTTGATATAATCAAAATGTTGGTGTACCACATTTTTCTGTTACATAATATCGCTTCTCATATCCGTAGGAAATTATATCTTAATGTGGTGGGACTTTACACACTAATAGTACATAAACTTTCTAATCCAACATATATCTACTATTATTTAATTTTATTTTATAGTTTTTCCTTTGAAATTGAAAAAATTGGTCTTCATTTCATTGTAATACGATATATATTTAATCCAGGAATTTAAAAGTCCACAGACAATACTAATGAATTCATTTCTTCTAGATTGATGCAATCCATGCCAAAAATTAATAATTCTATAACATGTTTAAATGATTCATCAAATATATTGAATGAAAAATCATGATACAAATCCATAATTGAAAAATATATATTGGCTAGGTCTAACACCTTGTTATTCAATATATCTCAATGAGTTTACATAAAATTTCAATGGATCATTTTAAAATTATGAATATTAATTATGTTTTTTTATAAAAGAGTAATAGCCCGGTAATGATTATTAATCTATATCTAGATCAAATAAGAAGAAATATTATGGACCATACATCATAAGATCATTTTCTATAAGGAAAACAAGAACATGGTAGGGACATTTTTCAAAATATTATGTTTTATATAGTCAAAATTTGTTCTGGTCTTTCTTATAGAAGATAGAGTGGTTATATCCCTATTATAGCTCACCAAAACATCAAGTCATTTCTGGACCAGAAGAGAATGCATGTGGACTGTGATAACATGAAATTTTTCACTTCATTAAACATCTAAATTTATTTCTTATTTAAACATAGAACTAAGATCAATAAGAACACATTTATACTAATTTTTTATGGTAGGATAGCCTTGGTGACACAAAAAAACCCCACATAGGAGGGATTATCACACAACCAACAAACAATAGATATGTAAATAAGATATAGCCTAAGAAGAACAAATAACTAAAATGATCATACACAAAAATAATTGTGTAAATATGATTGAACCAATTGCATCCCAAATCCAAAATAAGAAAAATTAATTGAAAAATAATATGGAATGTGGGGGGTTTACATGATTTTGACAAATTTTGTCCTACTCCAGAGACATAACACCACCAAAAACCTTTTATTATTTACAAAATAATAAATTATAGAATATAAAATATTTTTTTATGAGATAAATATAATAATAATAAATTATAAAAAGACAATGTTCCCACTCCCACGTACACAACAACGATAAAGTAGGAAAAATAAAAAAAATGGAAAACATCAATAGGAGTATAAGAAAAAAATTGATCCCCCGTTATAGGGTCTACCGGATTTATAGAAAACCCCTCAAACAATTATTGTTTCTATTTGATCCACCACATAAAATTAAAATGATTTATTTCCCTAGTAGAACAGAAATACTGGAATCATCTATGCATGGAACCTCCATTTAGAACCACTAATGAGCACTCTATATATGGATATAACCCTTACCATTCAATTTATCTCACATCTCTTATATTTTCTAAATCAATCAATGCATCAAAAAAGAATATAGATGATGCTACATAAAGGTCCTCAGGGCACCTCATATGGTCCTCATGATCTACCCCTCAAAATAACGTGAACTGAAAATAGGTTATGTTCACTTGACTATAGAGTTAATTTAGCTCACATATTATATAAAGGTATGACATTATAGCACACTACCCTCATAATGGAAAATTTATATTGTATAAGGGTAACACTACCCATTACATAAGGGTAGATATTCTAAATAAATATATGCACAATGGTCACCCTGAATTAATCTAATGTTTGCATGGATATTATCAAATATATGCAAGGTTATATAAAACTATCTATATGTGTAATTACTACAATTCAAAATGTCATATAAGGGTATAAAAATACTTATGTAAGGGTAAAAACATATTGTATAAGGGTAAAAATCACCTCAAGAATTAGTAAAGTCCCCTTACTGTAGGATAATGAAAAAAATATCTAGATACAACCAAAAAATCAATGAAAAAAAAACATAAAAAATTACTAATCCTTAAACATGACATTATCCATGAAATCAAATAAATCATATAAATTTTAATTTTAATTTATAGCATTAAAATAAGAAATTTAATATTAAGAGTGTATCCAACAAAGGTAACCTATGTGGAATCTTGTTTAGTACATTTTATTGGATTCATTTGGATGCTCAGAAAAAAAATTTGAATGAAAAAGCTCAAGTGGAATTTTTAAATATTAAAATAAAAATTATTCTAATTATTAGAGATACTATTTTACTTAGAAATTGAAAATATCGATCTCATATCCTGTAATTTTTATAGATAAATAGTTCCCATAGACATTATCAACCTGAAAATAAATTTGACTGACACTGGATTTACTTGAATCCTTTGATTACTTAAATTAAACTCAATAATAATGTTTCATATGAATAAAGATATATATATATATATATATGTGTGTGTGTGTGTGTAGGGATGATGGATATTTTATGACTTATGGTTATCTTTTTTCATGATGTTCAGGAAATTTAATAGTGATGGAATAATGTTGATGGACATTTCCTAGGAAATGAAAAGTATAATCACAATCTTATGTGATATAAGAATAGAAATACCATGAGATTTTAAAAGAGAAAAAGCATATTGGATAGTGTATATGAAATAAAAAAAATTATTATAAGAGTATATATTTCTTGTATACTTCATGATATATTTATTTTTATGAAAACTCAATCCCTTTTATGGTCTATAATGCATACAATAGTAGGTTTAAAAAAAACATGATACTCTATTAAAATATTATTATCTAAACATGACCATTAAAACATAGTCTTTTTTTGAAGAATAAAATTTAAATTATTAAATATATTTCTAACACATGAATAAAATAAATTCAATTTTTATCTATTTATTTGAAATTAAATAAGAACAATTATTAAAAAAAATAAACATTTTTAGAATATTTAATTTTTATAAAAGGTAGTTTTGTCATGCATTGGGTGCATAAATTGAAAATAAAATCATATTTATATTCAATATTAAATTATTGTGAAGAAATCATATTTATTTTTTTATTAAATTATTATGATTTTTTTTTGAATTTTCAAAAAATATTGCATCCTCAGAGAACAGTGAAATTATCAATTTTTATAAGAATACCATTTATTTTATTATATTAAGTCCCATAATTACTTTCAAATTGATTTATAATTTTCCTAGTTAATATTTAGCTGAATTAATTCAATTAATTACATTTAAATCATAATTATACTCAATTTTATTATAAAATTATTTTAGGATTTAAACACAATTTTTCTAAAAATATTTGTAACGTTTAAAATATTTATCTATTTTAAATAACTAAGATAAATAATAATAAATAATTATTTAAACTAAATTTATATATTATATACCTGTAAATTTGAAAATATGTTTATATAATTATGATTAATTGTCATAAAATTAATATGATATCATCTTTTCCATAAAAAATTTATATCTTGAGAAACCGTTTTTTCAACATGTATTTGGGTATATTTTTATATTAATTTTTTCCAATTCTATGAGTTTAATTTATAAAAATTTGTTCCATGTTTTCAATCATGATAATATACAACATTTTATATGTTCATAATTATGGTTGACTATAAATAATGGTTAAAATAGTAAAAATTATTCACTACGGTTAAGGTAAAAATGGGTTTAACATGGGTTAAACTAAAAGGATAATTGTTAAAATTGAAATAATAAAAATATAATTACTCTTTTATAATACTATATCGAACTAATTACTTATAAATCTATATAATGTTCCATTTTTTCTCAATTTTTCTAGATAAAAATGGGGTTGTAATTCTTTATTTTTATAAATTCAATGTGTGTCCTCTGCATTTCTTGAAAAAGGAAACCCCATTTCCTCTAGATTATACACATTAATGACAAACCATATTTACCAATAAATACCCAAAAAAATTCCATAGTTCCCTATATTAATTTTAGAATAATTTTATTGGTCAAAGGTAAATCTTATGAAGGATTTTGTAGAAAACAAAATTATATTTTCTGAATAAGAGGAGTTTTCCTTAACCAAGCATTTTTTTACTTATTATCCACCATAATTACAATCTTATTAAAACATAATATTATTATAAAATAATTATATTTAATTTTTCTTATATTATTTTATGTTATATTCATGGCTCAAAACCTTCTCTACCTCCCTCAAATATGAAATGAAACTATTTATCCTGTGTACGGCTGACTACCTACTCGTTAATCGACATAATTGTTTTTCGTCAACTTATCTCCTAGTGGGATATAATGAATAATTATATTTATATATGATATTTATGATGTAATTATACTTATGGAATTATAATTTCATGTATACCAACTTACATTCCATTCAATAGGGAATGTGATAACGTCGTTTGTGTGTAAGACATACTACCACCTCACAAAGAGATGTGATTTGATTTTCAATTACATTTTTTAGGAAATGTAATAATTTTTTATTTGATGTTTATATATGAAATTAATTATATATTAATAATTTTTTATAATAATTATATCACATAAATTCTTTGCATACTATCTATAGAATAAATGATAACGACATTATTGTGTATGGTGCTCTACCTCCTCACAAAGTGATGTGATTTATTTTCACTAACAAAATACATTTTACATAACAAACAAAAAATTTAAAGAATATATATGATATAGATTTGGAAAAAATGATATACAATCCACTTCATTACTCATTCACCCATTAAGGAAATGATAATGTCACCTATGCATATGTACGAACTAACTTCTCCATGAATTGGTGTGATTCATTCTATAAGATAATATATAAATATTTATTTTTATTGTCATATCTAATTTAATTCTGTATATTATTGAACTATATACATTTTAATTTATTTTTTTGTATAGAAACATTTTGGGAAAAAAGGCATTTTACACAAAAAAAATAATTTTGATAATTGATGATTGTTAACGAGCGGGTGATAAGATTTAAAAAACGGATCATGTATGATATCATAAATATTAACATGATTATGGTTTAATTTAATAACAAGTTTAGACCTGTATAAATGAGGTAAAATAAAAAATCATATAATGTTAATCAGGAGATAATGGGTTTCATAACTCAACTTCCATTCATTGGGTACTCTATCTACATTGTTTTCTTATATTATGAAAAGATTTGGTGTGAAATTACCATTGATTTCTTTATGATTGTACTTCCAATTTTATTTTCCTAAAAATAAATTTTTTACAAATAATTAATTAATTTATTAAATCTTTCAACAATGATATAAACATTTTAAGGGTTTAAACATAAACATTCCATCATTGAGACAAATGTTCTTTTACGCACCTAATCTAATTTTAATCTGGCATATAATACACCAGTACAAACAATATAACATGTCCTTCCTTATAAATTACATTCTATGTTAGAACATTTCTTCAATATTTATTGGAAATGAAGATTCAAAAGATACGGGAGTGGTAAGGGTTTATGTTTCAGTTTCATTTTAATTAGTATTGTTTATTGGTGAATATTGATGATTGGAAATTATTTCATCATTGAGGAACAAAAACCATTAATTTTTTCTCCAATTTTTATTTATGATTTTTTCAATTAATAGTGTCATTTTATTTTTTTTTAACTAAAAAATTCTGATAAAATGTTTTTAATGGAAATATAATTTTATTATCTTTTCATCAAAGATAATTTTTATACAAAATAAATGTTTTATAATAATTATTTGAAAAATATTTTACCATAAAATCTTAAATTCATTTAACTGATACAAGGGTTTTTAATTTTTTTTAAATTGAATCATCCTACTGTTTTATTGATCATGGTTCCTTTTGATTTATCTTACAAAAAATATGAATGTATTATATTTTTTAACATGGACATCATAAATAAAAACATACTCTATAACAAACACTCATTTCTATATAGATTCCATCACATTTTAGAAAGTTTATTTTTAAAGAAAATTGTTTCTAATTTTATTTTATAAAAACATGATTTTCAAATGTGGTTTCCAAATTAGAAAGGTTATTATACTCAATAATGGATTCTATATTTTTTTAATGTATTTCTATTCAAAAATGAAAATAATATTTAATTTCATGTAATAAAAATAAATATTATATATATTTCTTATGAAAATATACCTTTATCACTTTACATTACATTAAATGAGTAATACATTACTAATGATATCTTTAATAATTCAAAATTATATAAATTTATTTTGACTATGATTTGGGGTAAGATTATTCAACCCATTTCATCTCCATGTTTGATTCTTATGTTTATTCCAAATTATTAATTTTATTATTTGGAAAATTTTTTATTGTATATTAAATTAATGTGATGGTTGGGCCAGAATTATATATTCCTCCAGTGTATTAGGTAATGGTTTAGTCTAAGGAGATTTCATGTATTTTATTAGGGGTTGATCCTAATCCACTATGGGATTCATTCTACATTGTAATGTTGTATCGACAACAAGCCTTGACTAATGTTTGTTTTTTCTTTTATGTATTTTCCATATTTCCAACGATTTCATGACCTTATGATACCATTTTCATTATTTTATTATTTAATGTGGGTTAAAATCTTCATTATCTTTTACAAAATCATGATATATATATATTTCCATTTGTTATGTTTACTTATCATGTTTATTACCTCACTTGTATCTTTAGCTCAACTTGATCATTATATATCCCTAAATTTATCCAATGTTGTTTTAGGAGATAAAATAGATTTTTGGATCGCAATAAGAAAAATAAATAATGATTCCTATTTTTTACCTTTTATCTTATATGATCCTCGTATTTCAAAGACTCTGGTCATCAAAATCCTTGTATTAAATTAATTGATACTTATGTTATAAATCATGTAATGATATTTGTAAATGGTTTGGGGCACTATTGTTGGTATTATAGGAATTTTTTTTAATCTTTTAAAACATGGATAAGAAATATTTAGTAAGAACCATATATACAAGTCAAAGGATAAGGCTATGTATAGAAACATATATGTCATACATGGTAAAGTATATAGAGACTTGTTTTGAAGAAATGTCATCATTTTCTAGATAGTTAAATTATTAATAATTCTAGAATAGATTTTCTTGTGGTTAATAACTCCCAAAAAGGAATATAAATCTTGACTAAAGTGTCAAATGGTACCTGAAAACAGGACTTACTCCACACATTTTTTGACACTCTAGGGGATATTATTTTGAAATAAAAAACTATTTATAATCCATCATAAATGATTTTAATATATAATTACCATTAATGTACTAGGATAATCATAAGGATTCTTATATTGAATATTTGCTTTCAATATTTAAATATCATATAAATGTTTTTTCATGATTATGTAGTTTCCTGACATGACTATTATTTATAATAGTTTGATTTGTGGTTTTATTCAACATTAAGAGATAGGAGGATTATGTTAATGGTGAATGTGATGGACACTTTAGCTTTTTTGAGAAACCAATTTGTTTTATTAAGAGAGATAATGATATTGTAAATATTCATAGTAATATATCACTATATATGATTAAAAACACAAACTTTCAGTGAGATTTATAACAGTTAAAATAAGATTTAGATATAGATGTATGAATGTTTCTGTGGTAATAATCATAATGGAAAGAATAATCAACTTCCTATATGTCATGACGGTGGGAATAAACACTAATAAAAATTTCATAAATGGAGTGTATGTTTTTTTCTATCTGGAAATGGAGTTCATAGAGAAAAAAATATTCAAGGAAATCAATTTCTTATTTATAAAAACATGGGAATTATATTATAAAATGCCATAAAAATATGGTTAATCCCATAGACCAAGGATGATCCTAAGTTATGAAAAATAATTTATGTAAATGGGATAATGTATATATGTGTTATTATTCAATAATTATGTTGTAATATTATTTATACTAATGTTATTATGGTTATATGAATCAGGAACCATATGAGGAATGAGTTTATTTTTGAAAAATATCTACCTTCATATTTGATTATTCTAGAATTATGGATACAATCATGGTTTTATAAGTTTAATTTTGGTCAAAAGAATAATTTCATAGTCACTGATTTTTGAGATTTTTTGAAATTTTATTTTGATGAGACTAATGATATTTCAAGAGAATATTTTTGGGTTGATGTGTATTTAATTTTTTTGTTAAATGTGAAGTATAATTTCTTAAAAATAATTTTTTTGGAGATGTAAGATGATGGATTCTATGTTATGATACTAATAGAATGGACAATATTTAAAATAGCGAGTTAGTATTTAATTATAAGAGATTAATGTATAATATTTAATAGAAATAATAATAAAAATTTGATTTAGTAAAGACATTGGGAATAAAATTTTTATATAGAGTATTATTTGATTGATTAAAAGTAATTGGTAGTGATTCTACAAAAGAAAAAATAAACTTGAATACTCATTATTTGGAGAAAATATGATATTATGGTGTAGATTTATTAAAGGGTGAAATAATATAATCAAAATAAATATATTTTCTTATTTTATTTGACTACGTGGTAACAGAATTATTTAATTATAAGAAAAATGATCTTAAAAAATATTATCATATTACCTTCATATATAAGGAGTAAATGGTCACATAACCCATTAATTTTTTTTGTTTTGATGTACATAACATTCAATTAATCATTAACTTCCTTGTGAAGAATGATCTCTATTATTCAACAATATTATTTACACCTTTCTTCCATCTCTATGTCATCACCTTCCACCAACGTTATACTATTTGGAAGCCCTGTATGTGATATTCTATATGACCTTCATACTTCCCTTTATATCTTATCAAGTGTATTTTTTGTCAACTATTTTAAATTTTATGTTACAAAATAAGGTATTTTTAATTGTAAAACCATTTATTAACAAGATCAATATTAAATTTCAAGGACACAATTTTTTTACGGGATAAAATATAACACCCTGATATTTTAAAATAGAAGGATCATATTGGATAACATATATGACATGAAACACTGTGATTATAAAACAATGTTTCACCTTGATACATTATGATAATTTTTAAATAAATTTAATCTATATGGTATTTTGTGGTGCACGCATGATCGATTTTAGACAAAACATAATACTCTTTCAAAATATTATAATTTAAAAATCCCCATTATAACCAAGATGTAAAATTGAAATGTACAAATAATACAACTAAATTCGGAGTTTTTTGTTGTAAATTTATAAGATAAATTCCATGGCCATTTTATTTATTAAAAATAAAATAATAACTATTAGAAAAAAACTCTTCTAAAAACCATATTTTTATATGATATTTCTTCTTGATTTGTTCATATAATTTAAATGGTTTCTACCAATATCAATAAAATTATTTGAAATAAATTAATTTTTTCAACTACAATATATATATATATATATGTTAAATAATAAAATTATAGTTGTTTTTTGGAAAATATTACATTTTCAGAGAAGAATCAACATACATATATTTATAAAATTGGTACTTATTTTAATAAATTAATTTAAATTTTTATATTAATTTTAATTAAAATATAAAAAAATTTTATTTAGTTAGACTAAATCATATCAATTACTTTTAAATCATAATTATAATATATTTTAGTATAATATAGTTTTTAATCTTTTAGACATGTGTTTTTAAAACAATTTTTATGTATATAATGTTTATCTATTTTCAATAATTATAATAACCCATCATAAAAAAATTTAAAAGAAACATATATAATATATATCAATAAATATGAATTTAAATTCATCTACATATTATTAATTTTCATATAGTTAATAAGAGATCATCTTTTACTACTAAAAGTAATTATTCAAAAACATGTTATTTCAACACGTCTTTGGGTTTAATATAAAATTTACTTTTTTCTATTATATCATTTGAATTTTTTAAAATTTATTTTATACTTTCAATATTGATTATTTATATTATATAATAAGTTTATCATAACATTTTACCAAAATTATTGGTTAAAACAATAAAAACTAATTACCATTGTTAAGGTAAAAACGAGTTTACAATGTGATAAAATAAAACTACAAGGGTTAAAAAAGAAACAAAACATGTCTAAATTCTATTTTATGGTAATATATGTACTATATATCTTATAAGGTTGAAAATATGTCCATTTTTTGTTACATTTTAACTGATAAAAATTTAGGAGTATTTCTTTATTCTAAAAAACATTATCGGTGTCCTCTACATCACATATTAATGGGAACCCCTCTCCCATATTACCCACACATTAAAAAAAATTATACTGTCAAAGACCAACCCAATTTAATTTATTAATTCCCATAACTCATACTATAATGGTTTCTTTTTTCATAAATCCTACCTAAGAAGGGTTTCCATTCAATATAAAATAATTTTATTGAAAAAGAGGTAATATCTATAACCAAGCATTTATTTTATTTCTTATTCCAACACATTAAATTTTTATCATGCCATGATAAAATAATATCCTCAATATATTAAATATAATAATTGGTTTAATGTTTTTTTCATGACCTAAATCCTTCTCCCCACATCGAAAAATTGAAATGAAATAGTCGATCGTCTGTACGATGGACTGCCGCCTTACGAACATCCATGATTCATTTTCTATAACTACTTCTCAGAGTGGGATATAATTATTTATCAAATGTATATATATGATATTTATGATATATTTATACTTCTTTAATTATAATATTATAAATACTTTCTTGATTTAAATTCCGTAGAGTACAAGATAATGTCATTTGGGTGTACGACGGTCTACCACATCGCAAAGCGACGTGTTTCATTTTTCTCATACGATTTACATGGAAGTAATTAATTATTAATTTAATGTTTATATATAATGTTAAATTCATATTAATAATTTTGTGAGATGAATATATCATATACCTTTATACCATACCATCCATTAAATATGTTATGATATTATTCGTGTGTATTGTTGACTACCACCTCGTGAATTGATGTGATTCATTTTTTCGCTAATTATTTACATTTAAATTAATACCAGATAGATATAATAAATTTATATCATATATATGAAATTATATTTGTTCTATAAAATAAATACACAAACTACTTTCTTACTCATTCAATGGTTATGGACATGTATACAACACTCAAGTGTATATATGACCAACCATGTCCATAAAGCAATATGATTTGTGCTCTATGTTTGAAATTCAATAAAGATTCTAGATATTTATATAATATAATTATATTGATTATGTAAATATATTCTATGTTTTATATTTAGACATTTCTAGATAAAACATGTATTATAAAACTATTCAATTAACACATGAAACAATTATTATAATTGATTATTGTTAATGAATGGGTGATATTATTTTATAAAATATATAAAATATGATATTATAAATAGTAATATGATTATATAATATTTTAATTAAATATATAAAATAATATAATGAAATTTTAATATAGCTCTAGTAATGGGAAGTGTGCGGTAAGGGGTCTCCTAGCACAATTTCCATTAATTGAGTTATACGGCTACTGCATTGAATATGTTATGTGAATATTATTGTGGAAATGACCTTTTTTTAATTTAATATTGAATTTATACTTTTACTTTTGAGGACTTAAACATTTTCTTGAAATAAATAATCTATTATCACTTAATTCAATAATATGAAATTTGTAATGTTTTCATCTCAAAACATACTTCTTTGAGACACATGTTTTTAAGGACTCAATCTCTGTTAAATGAGATATATACATGAACTTTAAATGATATATCAAATATAATTACTAATACATGATATTATAATGAAAAATTGATATATTTTATTCATGTTAATTGAATATTCAAATATTACCAATGTTTTATGGGGTTATAATTCAATCTCCTTTGAATTTTTTTTTTTTATACTTGAATTTCAATTAATGGAAATTAGTTAATCCCTTAATATTAAAAAAATTCAATTATTATCAATTTTTCTATCCATGAAATTTTCAATTAATAATACATTTTTCCTCACTTTTATACATACAATGATTCAGAAAATTATTTTGATGAAAATGATTTTATTTTTCTCCCCATTAAAGACAAGTTACCTTCCAAATCCATTTTCTCTAAATAAATTTCCAATAAATGTTGTAATTTTATTTCTTAATGACATTTTAATCCATATTTGGATTTTTAGATGTTTTTTTAAAATGAATCATCTAGTTATTTTTCGAGCATGGTATATTTTAAAATTTTGTACAAAAATGGAAAATTATTCATTGTTTTATCATTTACAGCCTAAAATAAACCATCAAACATCATGACCAATAATTTATTTTAAATATCATATACTTGTCTAATGATTAATTTAAAATAAAATTATATTTCATAGAATTTTAGAAATTATAGTTTTTATCCAAATATTTTTTTAATATTTTATAAAAGTATTTATATTAATTAATACTAATAACCATTAATTTTATTTAATTATTCAAGATACTATGTATATATATGTGTGTTAAATTCATTAATACCTTTATCACTCTCCCTTTATTTGATGGGTTATTATATTCTTAATGATCACATCTCATGTTCCTTCTTATAGAAATGTTTTTTTATTATGAAATGAGGTAAGATTATGAGTTCTATTTTCATTCCATGTGTTATTATAATTTTTATCATCCCTATTTGATATAAAAATTTTAGACCATATCCATATACACGAATTGAATTTGGCATGTCGGCCTATTTTATTTAACATTCCAAAGAATTGTGGGCTGTTTTAGTCTCATGATATGTCTGTTGTGGGATTATAGATTTAAAATAATCAACTATGGAACTCTTTCCACCATGTGATATTGTCTAATATGTTAATCTCAAAAAATGTTTATCTTGTGGTTTAAGTTTCTTCAAAATTTATCTGTTCTAATGTTCTTCTGATACGATGATCATTATTTTATTCTTACACATGATTACTCATGGGACATTATATTCATGATAACATTTTATTTCTATGACTAACATGTTATGTGTACTTATTATGCATAATTTTTTATGGGTCGTTTGGATCACCACTTTAAAAATGTAATACCCAGCTTATCCCATGATTTTTTAAAAGATCATATGGATTTTACAATATCATTATAGAGATTAATATAAATATACCATTTTTATCTTTCGTTTTATGAAATATGATGAAGTCTTCTATATAAACTAACCCTCATAATCATAATGTTGTATTAATGGTCATTTCTATTCAAAATGTTGCAATGAAATGCGTAAAAGGCCTGGGTCATTATATGAATACCCTATATTAGGATGAAAAAAATTAAATCATATATATCAATGCCACAAGTAACTATTCACTTTTTATAGGATAATCACATACTCAATGAGGTGGTAAAGTATTGATACAATTGAATCCATAGATTATTCACGCTAGGTGTGAAGAGGATATGCTGGTAGACAAATTAGCAACAAGATGAGATATCAAATAAGACCATAAATTACATCTATCATAGAAACCCATATCCTCATTGTAGAAATACTATTTTTAGTATTGTAATTGGTTTTCTCCACTAATAGGACCATTACATCAGATGAACAAGTTCACTATTTGCCATAAGAGTTAAGATAATAAAGACTATAACAAATAACCTAAGGATATTATTAAGGGGAATGGAGTTAGTAGTTTGTTTTATATTTTATTTATAAGAATAAAAATATTTCCATCATCTTTCAACAATGGATTACAAGACCATGATGATCTGTGGGGGGTCACTATGTGGACTCGATAAACACTTATTGGACTCATCCTCTTATAATTCCTCTTGTTTTCATCAACTCAAAAAATATTCTCAAAACCGCTCCTCACATGAAGTAGATATAAATAGAGAACAACACATTATGGTTTACAAGGTTCATCCTAAAATTTTATTATTTTCTATAATTATTTAGTCATTATAATCAATTATTTTGAAATATATGAAAAAATGGTAAACAAATTTAAGTAAATTTATATTCTTATTAACATACAATCAAACATTGTCCTGGATCCTAAGTACTATATATATACCTAGGTATTTACACTAATCAACATAATTATATAACAAAATACTATAAATATCTCCTCCTGAACTTGGTTACTTCTGTACCCCTTAATATAGATCTTCCTCCATAGACATAGTAGATGAATTGGATAACATCTGTAAATTATTAAATAATGTCAAAGGCCACTTAAATAGAACATCATTCCTCAAATATCACTCCACATTCAATGTACTATGGGTCTTTCATGGCCTTCTCAATACTCGAGTAGTAGAACCTATTGTCAATTGAAAAATGTATATCTTGAGACTCCTTATTCAATATTATATTATATGAAATATCTATGTTTTAATTTATTAAAACTCTCAAGATACGTTTTCATGAGTCATCTCTCAATCTTTTTAGGAAATTCAACTTCTCCAATATTTATATATATTCTTAGGAATTATTATATGATCAATAGTTTTAGTTATACTAAAAATATAATCCCTTTAGAAAATATAAATTTGTTTTTATTTTTAAATGTAATATAACTAGTAGTCTATGATAATATTAATCCATTGTAGTATTTAAATTAAAACATGATCATGTAATCCACAAATTTTAAAATTCAATTCATAGAATTAACATTCCTTGTGTTCCAAATTACTTTTCTTCAACTTTTACATTTTCCTCCCAAATACTTTGAACCATAAAAACTATATGAATATTTTGATTTCACTCTTTTATAAAATATCCAAGTATTTCCACTATTTTACATGAAATCCACAACTAAAAAAACATAAGTAATTTCATTTTATATTATTCAATGATCAATTACTATTATTGTATTGATCATATTATTTAAATTAATTAAAATCATCCCACAAAAATTTGTATGTATTAGACATCATTTAATAAGAATTATTTTTTTTTTGAAAATCACTAATTTTTAATTATGTAGGTCACTTTATAATATTAAATGTGTTGATCAATACCTAGAAATGTGACCTCTATCTTCTCAAAATAATAATAATTTTTACTCTGTATTCATTCCTTTACTCATATCTCATTTTGTATCAACCATGTTTGGCCTGATGTAGTCATTGTATGAGAAAATTAAAAATATTTTAATATTTATAACCATTTTTCTCATTCAATTGACACATTTCTCATTCTAATGAACAATAAATTCAAAAAATTAGCGTAAATAAGAACTCTATGTTCTGGTCTTGTCAAATTTATCAATTAATGTTAAGTCCATATCATCATATGTACATTGAATTTCTATGGTGAAACTATAAAAAACAATCTCAAATTTAGGACTCTGATAGGCGTGAACACTACATAGTAACCCTATGTTCAATCCCTTTTAAAATTTTAACCTCAGAACTAGAGTTCACATATTTCACTATAACAAACAAAGAACAACCTATAATAAATCCTAGGACCTTTCCACTAAAAAAACTAATTGTTTTTATCAGAAATGTATCTATATCTGCAAAAAATTTCCCTAATTCCCTTGAATATCATTACACCAATAATCATATGTAAACTATTTCATTTTCTTGACATAAATTATAGATGTCCATGTTTTTTCCTCAACCGAAATCCTCAATATGTAAGAGTACAGACTTCCCAAAACATTGATTTTTTAAAACTCAGGTTATGGTGTATATTGGGGGAGGTTATGAGGATGTTGATGGTTGGATGGTTTATTTTTTGTTATGATTTTAGTTGTAGAAAAATATTATAACTAGTGGGTTTTTTATTCAATAACGAATGTAATTTCGGTGTTGAGAGATCAGTTATGTAATATAGAAATAGATGTGGAGTTCTGGTTGTTATTCTATTTTCGTTATAGTCTTGGTGTTCAGATATAGGATTCATAGTGTATTATAGGAGGAGTAATTATTATGGCTCTACAATTTTCAAAGATTCTATATTATTGAGATATTATGTAGCTTGATCATCTTCTTGGAATTAGAGATCTACGACATAGTGTCTTCAGTTTCATCATAGTTCATTTCTCGGTTTATCGGAATAATGAATTCAAACTCTACTTATCTTGCAAAATGATTTTGATATAACTAATATATAATTTTCCCATACTTTTCATCATAGTTTTTACCTACATGAACTCCCTTGTGTCATTGTGAGGTATGTGGTGACATGGTCTTTTGTTCCATGTTTACATATAAATTCTAATGCCTTTATGAACCCTAAATTTTTCACCCATTCCACATAACCCTCAAGTATCATAAATTCTATTGTGATTTGTTTCTATTCCTTTGTGGTTTCTCATTCCTTACATTTTGGAGATGTTTTTTATTTGGGATATTTAAATTGAAGTGGTGGGGAAGAAATCACAATATTTTTACTTATTATTGTAATTTACCTCTATGTTTGTTCGTTATTTCTATTCCTAAATCTTGAATTATATTGAGGACTTTTAAATGTCCATAGAAATTATGTAATTGGTAAAATTATTTGTTCTTTTTCATTTAACACACCACATACAAAAGAGTCTATGAATATATGTTTAACTAAAAAACTGGATTCCCATGGATTATTACATTTGTTTAAGAATACACTTGAAATAATAAATTTGTTGCAACTGCTTTGTTAAAATTAAAATGTGATGTGTAAGTATTTTGATGTATTTTGGTTCTGA
Organism: Viscum album; assembly: GCA_963277665.1. Classification (NCBI taxonomy): domain Eukaryota; kingdom Viridiplantae; phylum Streptophyta; class Magnoliopsida; order Santalales; family Viscaceae; genus Viscum; species Viscum album. The sequence goes on along the minus strand of OY728148.1, from coordinate 262,877,294 downwards.
TATGTTGTGGTTGAGATGTATAACTTATTGATATAGAGAAGTTGGAATATATATAATGTGATTGAGTTTTGATGCATGATGGATATTATGTATAGTGATCAAGATATATGGATTTTGAAATGTGGGGATTATTAATGTATAAATTATGGTTTGGTTTGGTATTTGTTATATTGTGTGTTTTTGTGATAGTTTCTTGTATGTAATAGAGTGAAATGTTAATGATAAAACTAAAATAGTATGTGTTGAGAAAACTAATTAAAACATTAATTAAAGTGCATAGTGTACTTCATGTTGTCTTCAATAAACATTAAATAAATAGAATATATAAAGAGTGAAGGTATGTAATTGGAGCATTTGAAAATCCTATAACATGATAAGAAATAATAAATGTCACATGTGGTTGTTGATTTATTTTATGGTCTAATTCATTTATAGATGGTTGATAAAATAAATGAGGTTTCAATGAATTATAGTGATTTTTTAAGTTGTGAGGGTAGAAATATTATAATCTAATAGGTTGGCGTTGTGCATATGTATTATATATTTTATTTTCATTGTGATTTATATACTCACCCCACCCTTATTGAGGACTATGTACTGATACCCAAATTTTTTTAGGTGTTTTTCCCAACATCAAATATAGTTAAAAATTATTGATAGATACCCATTCATCCTTAATCTCTCCTATATGTGATTTTTTAGATGAAGGATTGTATTTCATGAATATATTGTTCACATATGGTTAGCCTAATTATAATAATAATGTTATTCATTGTGGGGGTTTGGCATGTTTGGAGGATAGAACAAGTATTATGTTTTTCATGTTAATGATAAACGTATTAAATGGATTTATTGAAGTTGTTATAATAGGATATGGATATGATGACTAGTTGCACTAGGGATCTGGGTATGATGAAGTTGCCTTGGTGTTTTTGGATTGAATTATATGGAAGGTATAATATCTCTATAATGTTCAATTTTGGGAAATGAAATGAAAACATTAGTGTGAATGAAGGGAGGTGTACCGTTTTTGTCAATATGATAAATATTATTTTACAATATTTAATTTGTTAATGGTTGATCATGACATGGTGAGGACAATATTTGTTATTTCACCTCTATCAGTGTTGTCAGTTCTGTTTATTATGAAATGGTGCATTAATATTCTCTATTCACAAGTACATATGAGACATTGGGTATCATCCTACTAAAAATATACATTATTCTCACTCAAAAAAAATCAGTATATTGTTCATGATTCTTGGAAGACTACGTGGAATTTTCCATCATTTTTAGTCCTCTCTTCAGGGTGTTTTCTATGTCCAAACCTTAGGATTTATTTTGGTATTTATTTTGGAGTATCTTTTATTTTTTTTATTTTATACACACATTATGAGATTTTTCGTTTTCTCTTTTATCTATTTCGTAAAATTTATTTGGGATGAATGTCCTATCTTGAAGTAAAACTTTAAATTTAGATGGTAATTCCTTCCATTTGTGAAAATTTATATACCCATGCTTCTAATCTCAAAACATGGTCTTACTAAAGGTATCATTCAGTGCTAATTATATTTCTCCTTTGATTACTAAACCATGATGGGTTCCTATGGTGGGATGCTATCATGGAAAGTGGTATAACTGGTTTTGGTTGAGATATAAGAAGTATTTTAGAGTTAGGAAATAAATGGAATGCGTGAAATATTTTTTAAATGGTTTCTGTTGATTATGATGTGTGACTTAGTCTGGGGAGACAATCTAGGACATAGGATTTTAGGTCCCCCATTACCCAATGTAATGACTCTTAGTCTACAAAATGGATAAGTGAGGTTGTTACTATTACATGGTAGTGACCTAGGATTGGTACATGTATCATGATTTATTTCATTTTAAACTGAATTGGTTGATCCTGGGATGATATGATTAATTAAATTGATTAGAATTAAATAAATTATATATTATTGGGATTTGGAAATCATTTTTCCCTTCAGTTATGGATGTTTTATGCAATTTTTTTCTAGTATAGGTTTGGGAGGTTTAGTAGGCTTACTCAATAATCCTCTTTATGGTTGATCTAGATGAGTAGGCTAATTAATGGTTGAATTTGTTTTGTTTCTTTCATTTTAATTCTTTGGTAAAGTATGAGTACATCATCTCTAATATAGGAATATAGTTCCATTTAGAGTAGCTTGAGATCACCTTCAATATAATCAAGACACATCCGGTGTTATGGGTCCCATTGAAAACTATTTAGAAGAGGGTCGTAGTACATTAGTTATGGATTTTATACCTCATGGTGTTTTAAGAGTTAGAGGTTTACCTAGGTAGAATCGTAGAAGTAGTTTTTATAGGAGTTCATATTTTACACAATGAAGAAAGTGTAGTGGAATTATATTATTTCCATTCAAAAGGAGAGAGCGTCTATTCTAGAGAATGGGATCAATTTAATGTATCTTTTACATATCATACCCGATTTATTCCCCCATGTGGAGTCTCATATGAAAAAACTTGGTGGGGGGGCTCCTCCCTTCTATCCAGTATGGAATTTCCCCATTTAAACAACCATCGTATTTAGAAGTAAATATGAACGTGGAGGTTTTCATGTGTATTCAAAAAAAATGTGGGTTATCGTGGGAGGGGATCCAGTAGGGTTCATCAATGATTATATTTTTTCAGGGTCTGTGTTAGGTTATATGAAATCATGGTTTTTACCAATTGGAATTTTTTACTTAGTTGCTTCTTTTTGGACCATATTGTGAAAATATATTTTATTATTTTTAATATATATATTAGAATGTGATAAAAAAAGTGGTGTTCATGTTCATTAGTAGCATCAGTGCCCAGGGGTTCATGGACCATAGCATTGTGGTGGTGATTATGTTAAGTGTCATACTCAATAGTAGCCACTCGCTATGTAATTTTAGAAGATGGGGTAGAATTATTTTCCTCACTAAAGAGTATATCGTTCTTGTAGGGAATTATACTAGGGAAATACCATGATTTTGGGACCCTGGCCTAGGTATCACTATAGAGGTGGTCATAATGAGAGAGGCATGTGATCGAGGTGTAAAAAATTTCATGATATGGGTGTTCTAACAACAATGTGGTCCAAGATCATCAACTAAAAAATAATTTAATCATATTCCTTTGATTGAGCCTTTTTGATTAACGATTCTCATAGTCTTTTATTGATCCAAATATAATCCATAATTTAAGGCTGGATGTGGTGAGGATTCTAATACCGTTGGTGTTGAATACACCACCAAAAGGCCATACAATTTTTTTGATTTATTTTTAGTGTAGAAAATGACGATAGGAAAACATCAATCATATAGGGATATTTTTATACCACATAAAAGTTCATTAAATTTCACACATGAGATTTATTCGTTGTACTCCATTCATTTTGTTAACAATTTCATACAGAGGAATGTCATGGTCTTGGATGTGGATGAGAAATGATCATTTTTCATCAATGAATCCATTCTTTAGATTTTTAGAATATGCCTCGAGTCCCTTATTTTCATAAAAATAGTTTTTTACAAATTTCAATGGTTACTAGGATTTTATAAGATCCTAATGTTATCAAAGAGTTTCATGATATCCTCTATAATAATTTTTTTTTCTATAATTCCTAAACATGACATTGAGTTTATGTTAGAGTTGAAATAGGGCACCTCCCAGATTTTAAAGAACCCTAATCAGATCTAACACTCTATGATGCAGTATTATAAGATTCTGATAAAATTTATAATATATATGGTTTTTATCAAGCTTGTTGTGTCATTATGGGTTGATCTAGTATTATTCTACAAGAGGGAAGATGGTAGTATGTGCTTGTGTATAAGCTCTATAATGATGAATGTGGTAGTGATCAAAAGTTGCTCATATTCTATGAGGATTTAAAATATATTTAACAATTTTATTTGAGATATTAATTACTAAAATATAATTTGTCATTTTATATAAAATAGTTTAATGTGAATGAGGAAGATATGTCTAATACTTCCTTCTGGTGAAGGTATGGGTGCTTCATGATTTTGGAAATTCCATTCGGTTTTATAAACCCTTTAATGATGTTTATGGGGATTGTGGATTTTGTGTTCCATGAGTTCCTAAACTATGTTTTTTTTCATGTTTATTGGTGAAATATTGATTATCTCAAATTCAAAAGATGATCATGTTGACCATATCAGTATTGTCTTTCAGGTTATTTGGTGATAAGAAATACATAGAATGTAGTCCTAATCCAGTTTTTTACTCGGAGATCTATTTCCTAAAGTATGTCACATCCTAGAAGGTTGTGTTTGTAGAAATATATATTACTGAGATAGTTTTTTCAACAAAATAACCCATTAATGTGGTACAGGTTCATTGTTTCTTCGATCTTCTCGGCTATTATTGGAGGTCTGTGAATAATTTCTCATAGATTGTATCCCTATTGAAATATTTGACGATGAATGAAAATGAAATTATTTAGGCTGATCATTTTAACTCTGAATTTTTCTATGTAAATGAGAGATTGATAAGTGTTCTGATGCTTTAATTTCATGAGGAACGGGTGAAATTTGAGACATTATGTGATTATTCACATATGGTTCATGGGTGTGTCATGAATCAGTAGAAGGTTGTGATCTTTCATACTTCATTTTATTTATGTTCAAATAAACATAACTATTACCCCCATTATATTGAGCTAAAATAGTTTTTTCCATGTTAATGTTGTTGGAACATTACTTCACTGTGGAACACTTTTTGGTATTTACCCGTAACACAAACATGAGGTATATATTCTCTAATCAAGTCAATATAATCTAGAATAGAGGTAGATGAAGTTTCTTCGGGGCTGTGAATTCTAAATATTTTTTACCTCATGGATGTGATATGACTTGGATGATGTATTGATCATGATTTTATAATGAAATCTTGTTCCTACCCCATGGATCCCAAGAGGGTGATGGTGGAGTTGTCACCCATGTATCTAGAAACCTAGTTAGTTGATGGAAGAGGATTTAAATTTCCCATGATAATTTCTTATTATATGATTCTTCAGTTGGAGGGGTCATAGTTTGGATTCTCAGAGATAGAGGTGGTGTTTTACAATATTGGCTACGGTGAATCCAAATTATGATGTTCTTAGGATTGTATAAACCAAATGTTGTTCCATATGAGGATGATGGTTTTGATGGAAATGTTTGAGGTATTACATTGTGAGATTCATAGATCGCCCTTAGAAATGAATCTCAGTGAATCTTCGATGTATCGTTGTATTAGGATGTAGTTTTTTAGCCCACGATAAAATAAGTGGTGGCAGAGTTTGTGGATTGATATTTTGGTTTCCTATATGTATAGAGAGAACATGTTGTTCTAGGTGGTTTGTTGTTTCTCTTGTAATTTCTTTAATTTATTTGTGAAGAAATATTAATAGAATAAGTCACATTATTTCATTTGTACAAAGGATTATATGATGCTATTTTGGAAATCATGCATCCATTAATGAAGTTAACTCACATAATTGAAATCATGTATTTAGGTGTCCTTGATGTTTGGTTAAGGAGGTATGTGGATGACTTCATGTGGCTACTTGGGGTCAAATGGCCAATTGTATTTGACTGGGATTCTGATTTTACCTCATTGGTATCTAGGGGATTGAATCATAATTTTAGAACTCATTAATGCCTAAAATATTGTTTATAGACAAAAAAATTGAACATATCATGCATACCATAATAAATCCAAGGGACATGATTTTGATATGTATCATATACATTTGGGGATCATTGAAAATTCATAATCCCTTCTTTATGATTTTCTATGAAAATAGTTACCACTCATTCATTGTCATGGTCCATTTTGATTATTTCCACGATATATCATTTCCTTCCACTGTGTTCTAGGATAATGCTAGTGAGTCACCAATTCATTGTCCTAACATGGTTCAATTCAAAATAGAGATGGTTCCTATAGTTCACTAGATGATAAATATGGAACGTGACTAACACAAATCTTACACCTATCGCAAGAGGAGGCCCTTAGAGTTAATCGTTGTGAAATAATTATTATTAATGGTTTCACTCTATCATGGGGAGAAATGTTTTGTTAGGGAAGTAATCCTTATTGATAGATTGTGGACCCCTTTGGGGAGTTAGAGTTTGTTGAAATTATTGTGTATCGGTTGGTGAATCGACTATATTTAGATATGATCCATTAAATCTTCCTTGTGATTCATTATTGTCTATATCATTACAATGAATCCCATCTCATTGACTAAGGAGAGTTGTATATTGTGAACAATGATAAATTCCTTGAGTGACCATTACAGATCCTAGATCATTAGGAGAAGCTTATTATTATTCAAAACATATCATTAGTTCATGTTCTATGGTGAAGTGGTACTTTGGAAGAGTGTACATGGGGGACTAATTTCTATATGTGTCCCCATTACCCATATTTGTTGGGGGTTTTACTCATTTTGATTTCCTTTGATGACATGATAATTGAATCATATAAATTTATGAAATGTGAATTTTTGTTACTTATGGCATATTATAAATATACTGAAATATAAATAGACAAGATCCACTCCATAATCATGAAAATTAATATTTATGAAACATTTAAAATTTTGAAGATTAGTCAGACCCACCAAAAGAAGAAAATATCTTATTAAGTAGGGTGAATTCCTTGATTTTTTTGATTGGTGTGCTTTTGTTTAATGGTTGATGTGGTTGTTGGTGAAACACCATAACTTTTAAAATAATATTTTTTTTAATTTTTTTGGGATTCAAATATTGTTGTTGAGGTGTTGGTTGAGTCTCGATTGGGCATTTTTATTTTTTATGATAAATAAATATTGTGGGCTTTACAACGTCCATATCACGAGTAGAGCACTTTCAACACAAAGTCGATTCACCCAGGTCACCGCATGACCAACACAGTATAAAAGAAAAATAATAAGGTAAATAATCATGTGAAAACATAATATTTTAAGATAAGTAAAATGAAATTAAAGATTATTTTAATAAAACAAATATTATTATTATTATTATTATTAATTTTTAAGAATATAATATAATTTTATTATTATTATATTATAGTTTTGTAGTGTTTCATTTCTATTTTTTGCTACGTTTCCTTTTATTTCTCTATTATTTTATTCTTATTTTCCCTCTTCTTCTACCTCTTCATTTTCACCCCTATGTGAAAACCTTCCCCTTCCTCCCATTTATATCACACCCCCACCTTGGTAGCACCCACTTCCTGTATGACATGCAATGGTGCACAATATCCAGGTGAACCTCCATGCTCCCCCTCACTCCTCCCTTACCCTCCTTCTAGGCCAGACCCTCTAGCGACCCCCTAGCATAAAGCTTCACTTTGGAACCCACCTCCTCACATGGCTAGCATCATAGACCCCTCTCCACTCCTCTTATCCCTCCAACGTAGGTGTGTTCTACTCTAACAATCATGTCTTCATGCTTCAGGGTGTTACTACTCCACAGGGATTCATTCAAAAGAAATAATGATTAGTTTTTGGGATTGATATCTTGAATTGGGATCCAATTTGATCCCTATGTGGTTAGATTGTGGTGATACTAGAGTTTTCACACTTGTTTTTGGAATTTCAACCCCAAAGGTTGTTGTTTATGTGTGAACCATTATCTAGAGAATTATTTCTCTTGCTTAATTAATTTACTGTGTAATTTGATTTGATAATGTGATGTTAAATTAGTTTTTAAAGGAGTTTAATGTGCATTTAATTTTTATGTACCATTTTTATTTGAAATTGGGTGGGTTTTTGATGAAAACACATATTATGTCATTGAATAGTGTTTTATAAATTGTAATGTTAGTTTATTAAAATTTGTAGTGTATGAGAATATTTTTTTAGTGTGGTGTTAGTGTGTGTTTAATTCTAAATGATGGATTTTTGGTGGGTCAATATGTGGAAAACCAAGAAAGACATATTATAATTATTTTATAAAATTGTAAATGGTTTATTAAATTATATGGAAGCTACGGAACACATTGATGAACCATTATTGGAGTATTTTTTTGGTTTGTGTGATTTTAATAGTGGGTTCGGTGTTCTAGTGGTGTTATTTGGTGTGTTTAGTGCCTTGTATGGTCTCTTTCTTTGAATGTGTCATGTGATATGATCATGGAATATGAATGAGCACTAATGGAATCCTGTATAAATAGGTCGACATACTAGGACTAGTGTACTACTGATTTGAAGATGGATTCTTCCTAGATCACTTATCTAGATTGATGACTACAACACTAACTAAATATAAGTATGTTGAAAGGAGACCGATATGGTTACGAGGATGTCTCATACTAGTGGATCATGGAAAAGAATGTAGGTTGTCATGGTCCTTGTTCAACTTTTCACTGAGACATGAGGTTCTAGGATCCCACAAATTACTATTAAATATAGGGACCATCCCTGTTTAGTGATCTATAGTTATTTGGATCTCACCATTGGCATATAGTGTGGCCTTTGGATTACTTCAAAAGTAATTTTTTTAAATTATGGTTTCATTCTGTTGAATTCCTTTTCCTTAAATAATTTTTTTAAAAATTTTCATGATTTTTTCCATTAATATATAAAGATGCATGTTTATTCATAATTTAATATTTATAGGATAGAGTCCTTTTGGTGGCATCATGTTGGGTATTATCTAACAAACTAATTACACCATTTGGTGTATGTAGATATGGAGATGTTTGATATAGGTAAGGGAAAATCTTATGGAGATTGCGGTTTAGGTTTTTAGATACTTCTCATAGCTAGTGTTGTGGATATGGCTTGAGGGTGGTGTCCTCATTCCATGTGGTGGTTTTTAAGCCTTTTTGTATCCTTACATTGAGTTAGTATTAGGGATTTTTACAAACCTTGTAACTAAATAATAAAACCTTGTTAAGGTTTTTTTGGATTTGTTTTCCATATTTGTTGTAATTAATATTTTCAATTGTTTTATATTTTATTATTTGGGTAAACCATTCCAATGTGATTTTGTTGATACCCATGAACTTGTGCCTATTTTTGGTCATCAATTAATGGTCTTTGGACCATGCTAGGGATCTGGTTTGTTTTATGTTTTTATGTTGAACTGACCTAGTTGGTAAAAAAATGGCAGAAGAGGGAGGTTAATCCCTTTGTGTTATTTTATTTTGGGTGAGACTAGTTAGACATGAGATATGATTTTTGGGGCTTGGAATTTTGGTTCGGATTAGGGTCCTTGGCCAGAACACCTCTAGATAGACCTCAAGTCATAATGGGATGTTGGGATTTTGGTTCGGCTTCTCCACCAAGTGGGATGTGCAGGGTGAAGAATGTTCATCAAAGATACTGGAATGAAGTTTACTGGTTATTTTATTATCATGAAAAGTTTTATTCATTTAAATTTTATGTTATTGACAAAAAAAATTAGACCTGTTTTACTAATGATTTTTCTTGTGAATGTTTATTTTTATAGAAACATGCCTCCCCAGAGAGATTCCATACACCCATTGGAGGAATATAGAGTGTTTTCCCGCACACTTCTTGATCAGAGGTTGTAGAAGCTGTGGTCTGGGATTTTTAGGCATTAGGACAGGGAGGGGATCCTTCTCCTACTGTTTCATTAATTAGAGAGGATGGATCTAGTACTAAAAATGAAAAATCCAAGGAGTTTCTCATCAATAAACCCCCGTCATTTCGAGGTTGCATGAAGCATCACGAAGCGGGGGAGTGTCTTGAGATGTTCAAGTGTATGATTGAGTTTCTTGATACCAATGAGAAATTCAGAGTATGGTACACTTAAATTATGTTATAGGGTTCCATTTGAAGGTGGTGGGACTCTATGCATCATGATGGGAATCATAAGAAGGTGAGCTTGAAGGGATTTAAGGTGATATTTAATGACTATAATTGTACTGAGGTTTTGGAATATTCTCTATCAATGGATTCTAGGGATCATTTTTAGGGGGAACCATCGATGAAGGAGTATTCCAACCATATTGTTGAGCTAGTCCTATTTTCACCTGAATTAGTCTACAACGTGAAGATGAAGGGTTAGAGGTTAGAATGAGGCCTACGACAGGAGATCTATTCTTAGGAATTCTTGTTCAAGGGAGAGACCTTTGTTGAGGTAGTTGATCAGGATTGTATATTTAATATTGAACATAATGGAATTTTTGGTTCCTTTGGGGCTACGTTTTTCTTTGGATGTGGCAGTTCATCCAAGATGAAAAAATACTTTGATGAGGAGTGGAAGACGGGTTGTGGTAGTTCAGGATATCTTCTTAGGCATACTTTATTTGATTTTTGGGTGTAGGGTTTATTATCTGCCATTAGTGGTGGAAGGAAGGACACCTCAAACTTGTATGCCATCATCCCCCATGGACATTCCATCAGTGTGGAGCTATTGATAACCTGCAATGGGTTTTTAGGATTCCATGCTTAAATTAGATTAGGATAGGATTTGTGGTTCCTAGGGGATTGTAAATTCAATTCGAGTTGTCCAAGACATTGATATAGCAGTTTTGTGGTAATGGTGTCAAGACCACATCGTCTTCTAGGAAAATCCATATTATAGTAGAGCCACATGAGAGATTTCATTCTCTAGGAGGGACTAGGAATTTTAATGTTGTGTATCAATTCCCATTGAGATCAGATGCAAGACCTGTGATATTTTTAGGTACCATCTTAATTGCATCTCCCATAGAAACTATTTTATTTGATAGTAGTGCATCATTTTTTAATCTCTTCTGGTCTTTTGAATCATTTGAACCTACCAACTGAGTAGATGTCTTTTGAAATGGAGTTGGAAAAACAGTTGGGTAAGGAGAAGGAGAAAAGTCTCTGGTCCCTATTTAGTTCTTTTACTATGTCAGGTGTTGAGTTGGAGTGAGAGTTTCTGGTATTGGATATGGACCTTTTAGATGCAATAAATAGAATGGATTGGATAGTTCACTTCCAAGAATATATGGATTTCTATAGGTGATTGGTTAGTTTCACGGAACTTGATAAAAGTACAATGGTTTTCCTCAGAGAATAGGATCCTCAGTTGGGTCGTGCCAGACCTCAACTCTTGTAGTTGGTAAAATGTTTTTTAGTCATCGTTTATTGCACTAGAGGACGATGGTGGTGCTCTATTGGATGTATTACCTCCAACAGGGGATGAGTCACCATAGGTATTTCTTGATGATTTTTTGGGATTACCGCTAGACCGGAAAATGGAGGTCTCAATTAAATTAGCTCTAGGAACACAACCAATATATCATCCGTCATATCCTATGGAAAACACTATGTTGAGGTTTATAAATATATATCGGGATGATTTGGAATCCAAAGGTTTCATTCTACCATGTGTCTCTCCTTGGCCCACCCAAATCCTGTTCACAAGGAAGGCCGAAAAATATCATCAGTTGTCCGTTGACTAATAGATAATAAATAAGGAAAATATCAAGAATAAATACTATTTTCTGTAGATTTATGATTATTCATTTAGTTGAAGGGTAAATGAGGTTCACCGTGATTTACTAGTGTTTGGATTACCACCATGTCTGTGTGGGTGAGGCGGACATCCCAAAGACATATTTTCAAAGTAGGCATGGACACTTCGATTATTTTGTCTTACCTATCATATTGACCAATGATATAGTGGTTCTTATGGAGCTCATAATTAGGTTGATCCATGAGTATCTGAACTCATTCATTTTGGTTTTCCTGGATGACATCCTAGTTTATTCTAAATTCATGGAAGAGAAAGAGGGTCATTTGTAGATCATGTTGGTCACTCTTAAGGGCCATCAAAATTATTCTATGATTTCTATGTGAACCTTATAGAATAATGATTTGAAATTTTTGGTCTGGGTGATTTCAGAGAAAGGGGTTTTAGTAGACATCAAGTTCATTATTGCTGTTATCTTATGGGAACATTCAATGAATGTGCTCGAGATCAATAATTTTCTAATATTGGTAGGTTATTATAGTCCTTTTTTTGGGATTTATCTTGGCCTTCCTCCTTTATGACTGTAGTCACCCGGAAAGGGATTTAGTTTAATTGTAGCCCATAATTGTAGCAGAGTTTTGAGGAGATGAAGTGGCGGTGAATACAAAACATATGATGATCATGCGAGAGTCTAAGAAGGGCTATGTGGTCTATTGTGATGCTTAAGGTATGTGCCCCGGGTGTGTGCTCATGAAAATTATCATATCATGGCTTATTGATGTCGCCTACTCTGACCACATGAGATGAATTACATGACCTATGACATGGATTTATTAGTGGTGATTCATTACCCAAATGCTTGGAACCATTAGGTTTATGGGGAGAAATTATTGGTTTATGCTAACAACAAAATCATTGCCGAAATCTTCTCCCAAAAATATTTGAACGTGATGAAGCACACTTCAATTGAGTAATTGTTGGTGTTTGAATTTGATATCACCAATACCCTTTAAAAGGATAATTTGTTTGATAATACCTTGAGTAGAAAATGACAATCAAAGACATTACAAAAGTTTACTGATTAATGGATCTTAATGGGGATGTTTTCATAGATTCACTTGGAAACCATAGAGCACAATAGAGGTGTGTTCTTGGTGAGTATTTAGTTGAACCCTTCACTTTTAGAGCTGATTTAGTGGGAACAACCTCTGGTGAAATTTTCTAGAAATATATGCAGTTATTTTATTGTGGGGAGACTCCTTCTGATTAGTCATTATCTCTAGAGGGCATCGTTCACCCTAAAAGGTGTTTAGTGGTGTGGTTGTATTTGAGGAATGAAGCGATCTAGGATAGAATCCAATAACAGTGGGTCGTTTATTAAGGAGATAACAAAATTTATTATGTTATTATTTTACATTATTTGTAGAAATCCATGAGGCAGGGAATTATTGACTTCTTATTGGGATTCAATACAAGTAAGAAGGTAAAAGTGAAAAATGGGAGGCACTATGGATTGCTTATTCCATTACCCATTCCAACCTAAAAGTGGGATGAGGTCATCATGGACTTTATTGTTTTCTTTCATCATATTCATCATGTAAGGAATTAATTTTGGGTAGTGATTTATTTTTTGATGAAAACATCCCACCACAATCTAATTAGATATTGTGTGAAGGTAGATGAGCAAGGAAAACTATATGTTTTTTAAGTGGTCAGACATCGTGGTGTGCCATCAGTGATTGTTTCTAATATAGAACCCTGATTTACAACTTATTTTTGGTAAGGACATCAAAGGGAATTGGGTCACATATTAATATGATCACACTATACCATCCCCAAACGGATGGTCAAATAGAAAAATTAGATTCTTGAGGACATGATTTTTTCTAGTGTTTTAAATTTTAGAATATCGATGTATAGCTATTTTGGATTGGTCCAATATTTTTATAATATCAGTTACCAATATTCTATTCGAATGAATCCATTTGAGGGGTTATATGGTCATCCATGAAGGTCTCCAATATTCTAGGAAGAGGTAGGTGAGATCTCACTTTTCAGAATGAGCCTTGTGAAAGAGACGTATGAGATTGTAAAGTTGATTAGGTAGAAATAGTTGACTCCTGAAAGTCACCAAAAATCTTATAATAATAAAAGGTGTTGATACATTGAAATTTTTGTTGGTGACTTTTTGTTCTTTAGAATTTTCCCTCATTTGGGTTATCGTCATTTGGGAAATAATGAAAAGCTGACTCTGAGGTATGCCAGACATTTCAAGATCAATGATTGGATTGAAAAAGTTGTATTTCGGTCAGCATTACCATATCAGTTGATGTTTAGTAAAAAGTTATATCATTTATCCCAATTGAGTAAGTATAATCTTGACATGTACTATGTGATCAATTGGAAAGAGGGGGAGATAGATTCTGATTTATCGTTGTATGAAAGACTTGTGCAGATAGTGGATTACTAAGAGAAGGTGCTTTTTGGGAAGTCTATTCCCCTATCCAGTATAATTTTGCCACATGGGAATGATATATATGACAGATGAGTTTGTAAGTCCCGATTAGGGAAAGAGTATCCATTTTAATTCTATGGTCAAGCTTCGAGTTGACTTTATGAGGGCAGAATGTTTTCATGATAGGGATAATTGTCACACCCTAACTATTGAAATAATTCTTATTTTTTTATTTTTCAATGTTTCTAATAATGTTTTTGATGTGCAGATCGACCCCCAAATATGATTTTTCATCTTCATTGATAATGAAATCTTTTGGTCTTAAAAACTTCATGCGTAAAGGCTGAGCACTATTAGCACTAAGTATCTTTGACCAGGTCACCGCACGGCCCGACCTGAATTCATATGAAAATTAATAATGTAAATAACAAACTTAAAAAAATAAAATAAGAAAAATGAAATGAAATATTATATTGACGTAATAATAATAATAATTACCTATATTATTATTGTTATAATTATTGTTAATATTAAATTAAAATATTATTATTATTATTGTATATATATTAGTGTTTTTTAGGGCTACTTGTTTATTTTTCCCTTTTTCGTTTTACATTTCTTGTATCATTTCTTTTTATTCTCTCTTCCCTCTTCCACTCCAACTCATATCATACACCCTACGTCATACCCTACCCCTTTCCTCTCATCTTCTTTGTGCCCCCTGTACCTTTGTTGCACCACCATACAACATGAACTCATCTGATTAACTCCCTACTGATAAAGATACGACATGAAACAATACTCCCCTCATGATGCCCTTAATCCGCCTCCTCACCTTCTTGGTCAGGCCCTCCGTCGACCCCCCAAGCACACAGATCCCTTCCCAAATCCCCTCCTCACATGACCATCTTCTCAGACCCCATGTGGCTCCTCCTCTCACTCTGTCATTGGTGCTTTATACATTAGTAATAATTTATTAATCCTTTAGGGGTTTAATTCTCCTTATCATTTCATTATTATGATTTCATGATTAGTGTTGGGTTCAATCCCTTAAATTAGGGTACAATTTGATTCCCATGCTGTGCGATTTTGGTGCGATTGGAGTTTCAGACCATTCATTTCGGATTACGATGCCAAAGGTATGTGGTTCCATGTATAACCATTATTTGGAAAATTAGATCAATTGATTAATTAATTTAATTTGTTCTTATATTAGTTTTACTTGTTTGACATTAGTTTATAATGTATTTTAATGTGTGTTTTTGTTCTAAGAACCATGTATATATGAAATGGGGTTAATTCTTTATGAAAAACAATATTTTGTCATTGAATAGTGTTTTATAAAGTGCGTAGTTAGTTTATGACATTTTTAATGGGTTTAAAATCATGTTTTGATGTGTTTTTGTTGTGTTTTAATGGAAAAATGGTATTTTTAGTCGGTCTTTGTGTGTAAAACAATGTGAGACAAGTAATATTTTTTTTATAAAATTCATAAATAGGTTATTAAATTATATGGGAGGTATGAAACATGTTTGTGAACCACTCATGGAGTATGTTTTAGTGTGTGTTGTATTAAAAGAGGGTCAGGGTGTGAATGTGGTGGAATTTGGTAAGTATAGTTCCTTATTTGGATTTTTTATTTTAATGTGTTATGTGATATGGACTTGGAACTTTAATGAGTAGTAAGGTAAGCCTAGGTAATTATGTGGGTGGACTACGACTAGTGTGCTAGTGATTCTAAGGTGGATTCAGCCTAGTTCACATTTCTATATTGATGACTAAAACATGAACTAAATATATGGATAATGATGACAGACCACTAGTGTTATAGGGATGACCACTACTAGTGGTTCTTGTACTATAATGTGGGTTGTTGTTGTTCCTATACCACTTTTCAATTAGTGATGAGGTTCTAGGGTCCCACTAATTCCTACAACCTATAGGCCCCCTTCTATATTTAATGTTATTTTTCTATTTAGTGCTCACTGTCAGCATACTGTGTGGAATTTGGGTTACTTCAGATGTAATTTTTTTATGTGATGTTGTATTCCATTGATCTTTTTTTAATTAAATCTTTTTTCTTTTAAATTGTACAGACATTTCCCTTCCATTTAAAAAACATTAATGTTTATTCGTCAGTTATTGTTTATTGCATGGATTTCATTTTGGTGGAATCCATATATGAATTAGCACACACCCTACATAGACCTTTTGGTGTAAGTAGATGTTTTAATGTTTTATACAAGTAAGTGTAATGATTATGGAGATAGTGATTTGGGTTGACAGTGATCTCTCATGGGTTGTGTTGTGGAGATGGTGTGAGGCTGGTGTCCTCTTCCCATGTGGTAGGTTTTCATCTATTTTTCCACCTTAATTTGTTGTTGTTTTTGGGATTTGTACAAACCTTGTGAAAAAGTATAGAAACCATGTGAAGGCTTGTTTTTCTTTGTTTACCAACATTTTTTATTTTATATTTTTGATGGTTTTAAAATTTCCATTTTGGGTAAACTATTCGCAAGTGATTGTTTTGATACCCGAGAACTTTTTCCTGTCTTTTGGGGTTCAGAACGCCCTTCCGGTCTTGCCATAAAACGTGGACGGGTGTCAATTTTGATGATGATCTGAATTGGTTTCTGACAGTTTCATTGGGATTTGTGTAGGTGGAAATGGTGTTCTACGTGGTTATTTATAAGATATAGAGATTGTGGTTGGTATGATATGGTGGAAATGTTTCATATATAATCATACCCCTTGGGGATATCTCAGAAGATTTTTGTTTTGACCCTCCCCATCCTTTGAGGATTTGTTTTTTAATCTTGAGGATGAGAATCATCTGTTAGGTATTAACTATAATGGACTATATATAATGATCAATTATTTTCTAAATATCATGTAATAGTTGTGTTTATGGTAGGTTATAAGGAACATGAGGGTTGGACGGTGGAGTTGTAATAGATATTTTATCTGGAGAGAAATCTTTAGTGTGGAGTTTTGTGATGCACCATAATGTTTGGTTCTTGTGATAGTGAGGGATCAGTTTTGACATTGATCCTTGGAATTGGATTTATTTTGGTTCTTCAATTTTTATATATAGCAATGACATTGATTGTTAAGTCGTGAAGTTGATTATAATTTGTGGGATTATTCTTTTTTTCACATTTTCGAGGCAGTAATGACGTAGATCTAGGATGTGGAATGAAATTTTTCATGGTGGTAGAGGTATGTGGTGTGGTAGTTTAATTTCATTCGTAATACCATTTCCAGCTTATCAATTTTAAGGAATGGACCTTTCCATGTGTATCACACAAGACTTCCACCAACCACAATATGACAAGGTATCATCTTTTACATTGTAGTTTTGACCAATGTCGGTGACCTAGCGATGTAGTGACTGGTGATTCACTATATTATTATATCCCTTATTTTTTTTATAAATTCTAGACCCCTCCAAACCATAACTTCTTGATGTAATTCTATAAAAACTCAAGTGAGTCCTTATAAATATTGGGGTTATTTTTTCGCTCTCAATTTGAGATATAACTCATGGAATATGAAGATCATTAATCATAAATTCATAGGTGATTCCCATTTCTTCCATCATTATTTTACCCGTATTCATTATTCTATATAAGATTATTATACGGGATATGTAAGGGTTGGGTAGTGTTACAGAGGGAGATTTATCAGGTTTTTTCTATGTTTATCAAGGTGTTTCTACTCATTTTAGTGCCTGAGGGTTACATTCCTCTTATTCCAAATAATATTATCAAATTATATATAATTTTATGAGGTATGGAATCCTCAATATTTCCCCTGTTAGATATATATGTGTGGGAAAATAACAATTTTAAATTTCATAGTTTGATAGTATGAATCATATTAATGAAGGGAAGGAATGTTTTAATTGAAATTTATGGGATATGGAATCAATTTCTTAACTATTACTTATTTAGTGTTTTTTCTATATTTTTTTAATATATTAAATAATGTTTTAGAATTATATATTTTATGGACTTTTATGTCGTCATGGATGCTAAAAAATGTATAATTTTTTTTGTTCATATTGACATGACTGAATACATATGAAAATTTTTTGGAAAATAAATGGGGCTAAAAAATTTGCTTCCCATTGAATCTTTTACAAATGTTAAAATTCATTATAAATAATAAATATAATGGATGGCCATTTTTAAATCTAGAATGAGATAGTTTCTAATTATGATGTTAGGTGATTTTGATATGCGGTGGTTGTGATGTGTTATTTTTCAGACATGGATCTTGTTAATATAATAAAGTTGGACTTGTTATAATGTGAGATGGTTTTGATGTTTGGATATCTTGTTAGGTGGATGTTAAAATGTGATTCTTGTTTGTATAAAATGGATAGGCTATATTGAAATGTTATGTGTTATATTTTGT
This sequence comes from Viscum album, assembly GCA_963277665.1. NCBI lineage: Eukaryota > Viridiplantae > Streptophyta > Magnoliopsida > Santalales > Viscaceae > Viscum > Viscum album. The sequence continues at coordinate 262,858,982 of OY728148.1, read as the reverse complement.
TATTTTAGTTTTCTGTTAGAAATGGAATTCAATTTTATTAATGTAACTAAAATAGAATGGGTTGGAATAACTAATAAACTGTAAAATTAAAATTTGTATTGTGGTTAATGTTTTTTTCAAAATAAGTAATAAGTGGTCTTGGTAATGGGAGTTGGTTATTTATTATAATGATTATAAATTTGTTAATTTGAAAGACAAATATGAAATGTGGATTGTGGTTTGGCTTTCTTATATGGTATAATGAATTTACTGGTGGTAATGAATTTGGTGGAGGATACAAGGAATTGTGGTTGTGTTGTAAGTTATCGTATTACTCTTATTATAAACCAATAGGTTGGAATTGTCTGTAAATATTTTATATTGTATTTTCATTATGATTTCTATATACACCCCACCCATGTGGATCACCTCATGATGACACCCAAATGTTTTGGTTGCGTTATTACCTACATCCATGATGGTGAGTACATAAGTATGGATACCCCCTATTCCATACCATTACTTTCAAAAGATGTTATTTTGAAAAATTTATCATGCCTTTATGATGTAGTGCATTAATGGATAGATTAATGAGGTTGAAGTGGTAATCTGTATTTTGAATCATTCATAGTAGATTGAAGCAATGAGGTTTATGTACTTCATATTCACGATACATTACTATATTTTATTAATGTTAGTGGTTATAAGTGTATGAGAATAATTTGACCATCTTCACATGGGGTTCATAGTATGAGCCATTTCCCATATCTATTTGTCTAGTATTATAAAAAATGGGATGGTAGTGATTGAAAAAATTATGTTGGAGTATAAGAGTGATAAATTATTAGGAAAACAATTTATTAGTTATGCTACTTATCCAGTAGTGCATTACTATGCTCATTACATAATTATAAAACTGAATTTTTGTATAATCCTTCAATATATATATATGTCATTAATATCCCACACATATACAAAATATTATCTAGGTTTCCAGTAGGAATTTTGGAACCATGTGAGTCCTCACTATCCTGGACATTGGAGGTCGAGCTAAGTAATTACCATAGTATTTCATTTCATTCGTATTTTGAAGACTATTTTAATTTTATTACAAATAGATGTTATATTTTTTGGTTTTGGTTTCATATTTTATTTATTAGATGGATTTAAATGGTGTTTGGTATCCTCTATCCCATTCATTCTTTATATTTATAGGATATTGTCTATCATATATGTGAATTTGTGTCCCTTAGTTCTAGTCATCAACCAAGGTCCTACTGAAGATGAGACTTAGGGGTCATTCTCTCGGTACATCCATTTCTAGCCTACGATGTGTACCATTAGATAGAGGGTTTCAAAACAAAAAAACGACATCCTCCTACTTCATAAAATCTAATTATTTCTCCCATTAATATATATAATAAGTTATGCTCAACCATCCAATTGAAAATATATTTTTATAAAAATAATTAAATATATTTTCAAATTAAAAACAAATACAATCCAAATGGAAAATAATATGCCCTTTGTAATTTTTTTTCAAAAATATTATAAATAAAAAATATATATTTTACACCCCAAAGAATATCCACCATATTAGGAATAAATGTAAAATAGATATTGGGGATGTCTTCTTTCCTTATACTATTCCTTTAAAAATTCTCAAAATTCTTCTCCCTTTTTAAACTACAATCTAATGGCTCCTTAGAGAAGTACTATAGTATATGATTTTACTTAAAAAGATCCATTAGTTAATTTACACTGTGTATAACTAGTTCAACATGGTGTAGAAATCAAGGTTGATACAAATATGGTTTCCATTATTATATATAAACAACCATACATGTGAAATAAATATAATATTATCATGATAGGACTATTCATAAACAATTTATCAAGAAAAGTATGTTAACTACACATGTGTAAATTAACACATCAGAAATGTTCATATGAATTTCACAATAACATCCCCTTTCCCTCAGGTATCCATTAACCAACACTCCCCTTCCATAAATATGTTTTGTATAAAAAAATAATTCATGTTAGTGTGAATAGAAATAATATCACTATTGTTTTCTATACCTTTCTAGAAGAACATTTTTTTTCTTTCTAATAGATTCATCATATTCTATATCAATTCAATGAATAATTAAATAAACAACTTTTTATGGAATGTGAAGGGAAATAGTTTATTCCATTAATAATAAAATCATGGTTGAGGTATTCTTCTTGATTTGGAATTATCTTTTCTTGTATACACAACATGTAAGGTTTTCATCATGGATCCCTTATTGTTATGAGTTTTAATAGGAAACATTCTTAAATTATTCACATAATATTTCTTTTTACATGAGGTAATACTCTTTTAAACAGAGAGGAAATATAATTAAATAACATTTTATTTCATCATATCTATCATAGTACCTTTGCAGGCTGGTAAAATAAACATCCAATCTTTTGTCCACGATCAATATATCCATATATCTCATAAAAACATTCATGCACTTTCAAATATATATTTGTGTGAATATTGTCATAAATAATCAGTTCTTCATGTGTATCCAATTTTTTATTTGGCACATTCACTAAATTTTTCATATTAATTTTTTTATTGCATAATAATTGTTGTTACAAAACTATCATACACCCTTTCATGACTTGATCTGACTATTTGGGTTTTAAAATTTCCATCTTGTAACCTTCATTATCTCATGAATTTCATTTAGTTATATTTTTATTTTTCATCCATTTTAATTCATAGGTGAATTCTTTGTTAATTATATTAACAAATAATATGTTTCTGGGACCTTTTAATTCAAATATTTCTCATCTTTTGTTAATATATTGTTTTTTAATTGATATAGTCAATATATTTCTGAAGAAAAATTGATTTTTTGTAGATATATCCTAATATGATCCTCATAGATCCTTATTTGTCCATGTGTCTTAACTTTTAATGGAATATTAATCCACCAAGAGTTATATTTTTTAGATATTGTCCACAAAATCAATAAGAAGATTTAATTTTACATATCCTTAACCATTTCTAGATCTGTTAAGATTTATGTTTATAATTCCCTACATCAAAACAATATGTACTTTGACATCATAAGTGATCAATTTTGATTCAATTATTAAATTAATAGGAAATAGTTTCCCTCAAAATTCATCATGTTCCTAATAGGATATGATTCTTTTTTAATCCCTACACTATCAGATATATTTTTTAATTAATGAGGTAAAAATTTGACATCCCAAATGGAGATCGTCCCTCACTATCTAAATATTATTATTTTTTAATCACAACAAAATTTTTTATTTTTTCTCTAAACTAATCCAACACAAGTTAAACTAAAAGACACATGGATTGTTTCTAAACAAAATTATTTCTTTATACACGTACTTATTTTCAAGATCTCATGCCATATATTCATGCATGATATACATTAATTTAAACTGCCTGGTCTCCTCATTTTAAAGTACTTATCTCATGATATAATATAATTTTTTATTATCTACCTTGTATTTTTCACTCATGTTTTTTTACTTTATTTTGAGGTTATTTATTATTTTCCTAACAGGAGTCCAACTCAAATTTCATCTTTTACACAATATTTTCTTCTTTTGTTCATCATCATTTATAGAGTTATGAAAAACATCTCAAAATAGAAAATTAAAATGACTTCATCATTTAATTGACTGATCAATGTTACAAATTCATTCATCATTTATCTTATAATAATTTTCTTCTTTATAATTAATTTTATTTTAATATTCTTCAATTTCTTTTTTTGGGGAAACTTTTCATCATTTTACAATTCATTATCAATATACTTATTTATTGGTAAGCCATCAGCAAATTTTCCGACACCATTTTGGTTGTAACACCATAGTGTTTGTTAACCTTTTCTATTATAATTTCCCTTTTAATATATCTTTGAAATAAGATAAAATATCCCATTGAATTATCCATCACATTTCATTACATTAGAATAAATTCATTATACATGTTACTGTTATTTTAAAATTCCTTTTCTCATAGCCTTTAAAAACATCTCATATTTTTCATTATTTTTAAATATTGTAGATTTTATCATTTCATATGATATGATAGTGTTGTTATGATAATCCAATGAAAAATTATCCATATCATCCAAATTTGATATCATTTGATCAAATATATCTATAAAATGTCTCATGATTTTTTGAAAATGGTGGAATCTTATAGCTAATACCTAAAGTCCCAAATTTTAATCACAATGTAATTTACCCTAGTAAAATAATTATAAATTTTACATTTGTTGTCCATTTAATGGTATTTAAATATTCAATTATAAAATTATATTTTGTCTTATTTAATATAAATATTACATTAAAAAGTTCATCTCAATAGTTCTAATAACATATTGATAGTCCAAATTCTTATTGCTTTTGTATATAACATATGTAGTGTAGATATTAAAATTAAATATTGATCATTTATGTAAACCTATATATATTGTTTCAGCCTGAGACATAAGAAAACCCTTTAAAATGGGGGGATATTTTATTTTTATTGTACAAATAACTTTGAAAAAATTGGTAACCTATAAGGAAGAATCATATTTTCTCCTACTATGTTAGTTCTTTTCAAAAAAATAAGGAACACAAATGTTATTCTTATAATTGATATCTTTATACTCTTAAAATTATTGGATCTTCAATGAAATCATGGATTTTATATGATACAACATGTGATTCCCTTGGATGGTTTGATGACTAGGGGAGGGTTAATTTTTGGAATTCCTTTATTATTTCAAATTTTTTACTCAATCTATTGGGCATATAAATATCTTTATCCACTCAATATATACTCTCACAACCACATATCCTAAGTGTTAAGTATAAATGGAAATAATTATTCAATAATTCACAAGGATCTGTGTAAAAACCTATACATTTACATTATTTTTAGTAACATTAATAAATGACCATACATTATATGAGTAAGTGGTTTTAACTCCATGGATAATTGTATCCTTATCAATAAAAATTACCACAATATTTTATCTACTATGTCACATAAAAAAATGTTTAACATTATATTTTCCAACATAATGATATGTATTAATAGTGGAATGATCTCATCTAGATCCTAGTCACACATACAACACTTTATGTACATATTCATCCATAAACACCATGGATTAACATGACAGATTGTGTATAATTATTGAAGAACTTCGACAAATTATTTATTAGATACATTGATCTCAAAACCCACTCTAGATTTTTAAGGATCTACATATTTATTTTTCTTTTAAATAATCCAGAAACAATTCTTCTTGTCCTATAACGTAGTTAAATTTTAATCAAATATCTTGAATGTTATATAGTATCAAAATCTCAATTAATTAGAGCTCTCAGTCTCATTCATTTTAATTTATCTTAAATTATATAAATTAAAATCTAATTCTCTATTAATTATTGTTTATATTAGTTTTCATTTGATGATCATCACCATTAATTCTCCCATAAATTCATTAATTTAAAAAAACTTAATATTTTATATTATATCAACATAAAATATTTCCTATAGACATGGATAATCTTTATCCATTAATTTATTTCAATAAGAAATTTTCTCATAGATTCTATAAATTTTAGTATTCTATTCACTATAATGTCATTGTTTCATGCTTGGATTTTTTGGTCATTGAGGTTTCCTTTATACTATTGAGGACTCTTATACCTCAAGCGAGTATAAATCTTTGGAATTTCCCTATTTTGAGATAAATAAATGTAACATCATCCATTCAATGAAGTGATTAAATTAAATTAAATTTTGAATTTATATTTTAATTATTCCATTCTAGATTATGATCATTTTATTAATCATAATATTAAAATCCATACAGATCGTATCACCTTGAATTATCTAAATTAATATCAATATATTTTGAACTCAAAATTATGAACACATGTTATTTTTATTTCTTATTTTCTCTATAAAATTATATTTTGGTTGAAAAAAAATATTATTTTATGAACTCTATGTTCTCAACACTGCATTCCTATTAACTATGCATTTAGTACTTTACCAATTTCTCATATTTATCAACTATATCTACCCTGATATACACTATGTCAAAGAAAATGATCAATAAATTCAAATTAAAAACCATTAATTCAAATTAAATATCAAAAACATATGTGTTTGATAGACCCTAAATCCTTTAATGTACAATAAAAATGAACTCTCTGTTCACTAAGACATAGTACATAATAACTCTACATTAGTTTCTCCACCAAATTTCAACACATATTCCAAATCTAAATCGACCCTTGTAATATTTTCCAACTTTTTAAAATCTAAATTAAGTATATTTAAATATTTTTAATTCATAATTGGGATAATTATATGTAGAAACCCTACATTCCTGCATTTTTAACTTTCACACTCGAAACATGAGTTCCCATATATTGACCCAATAATTTCAAAACATCATTTACTAAAAAAAGGAATTATCCACCACTCAAAAACTATTATAAATAATTTTATACATTATATATATATACATATCATATAACTATTTACCTTGATTATCATTAAGTAAACACACAAATAAATTTAATAAAAAATATTTTTTATCTTAACATGACTACAATTTTCGTTAATGTTGTCTTCAAGACAAATCATCAAAAATATAATTATCCTCATAATATAAAAAAGACAATTATTTCTCATTTTTCAATGTTCAATGGTAGTAGACCATCCATTAAATTAAAAACTATTCACAAAATATATTAACTAAATTATTTGAATCAAATATAACTACAATACAAATGGACACAACATCTCTAATGATAAAAAAAATTATTGATTATATATAACATAATATTTTCATCAATATATGTATGGGATAATGTTGATAAATAAAAAATATTTTTATCATGTTTATTATCTGAATATTAATTTTAGGTGCTGTATTATTTTGGATATCCATAAATGTGGTTATTTGATGGAGTATATGTATATATATTTTAAAAAATATTTTTATAAATTTGTATTTGTATTCATGATTGGATACTTTTTCTATTTCTTAATATGTTCTCCTTTTTTATAATTTTTTATAATTTTTGTTTGAGTTAAACAACAATTTCAAGGGAGTTTAATATTTACAATGAACTTTTTAGGTTTTTCTTATAAGAAATATTTATGGATATTGAACTTTGAATTATATGGTTTTTTATTTATAAATTGTATTCCAATGGAGGTATTATAAAAATTTTATAAATTTAAGAGAAAACATATAATGTTACATAAAGTAAAATAATGGTGAACATATATTCCAAAGTAACATTCATTATTCATGAAAATTAAATATAGAAATATAACCTAATAAGAAAAAATTTTCTTAGTGACAAAGATTTATTATCAAAAATAAATCTAAATGTCATTTCTATGTCTTCTAATTTGCTCGATATATGAAATATAGATGAAAACATTACTATATAAATAACATATTATGAATATGATCTAATAAGTGTTCAAAAATATATAATGAATAAGGGGTAGATGAGGTATTTATCATTTATAATGAAAACATCACAAAAATATGGGTTTTAATAAATGTATCACTACATAATAGTGTAATGGAATTAAAAATCAGTAAAAAAAATTATTCACTAATACTAGAGGATCATATTTAATAATTATACAATTTAGAATTTTCATTTTAACTATAATAGATATTTTTTATTTATATTAGGTTTTTCTAGACCATGGATAATAGGAGAAAATCCTTATATTGGTATCTAGTCAGTTCAATATTAGGATTTGAAGTAATCGTGTCCACATATTTTTCAATACAAAATTCTTATACTCAAATTATGTTTATTTGAAGATATTGTTCCCAACATGTTATGGTGATAACAGAAAATTGCATTCAAAATTTTCATACAAATTTTATTTTTTTAATTTATAAATAATATTAAAATATTATTATAACACTTCATATATATCCTTTTTTTAATATTTTCCTATAAGATTTATATTCATTTTTTCATATTTTTAGTGTTTCATATTTAAATTTTATATATGTTAAATATTTATTTAGGGATAATTAAAATTTAATATTCATTTTTTCATTTTTTTCCCAAGTATGTATTTGTTTAATTATCATTATGTTTTGATGAATTCAATACAATTAAATATTATCATTATGTATTATATTGCATAATATATATATTTTTTATATTTTTTAAAATTCCATGTTTTCACCACCCTCACTTATTAATGGACACCCCACATCTCTTATTGGTCTTATTTTGTGAGTAATACTATCCTTAGAAAGAATAATGTGAAATGAAAATGTTTCATTCTTAATAAGAGGTAAAAAATTTAACCAATCATTTTCATTTTAGTAATTCTTATACATACTTAAAATTGTACTGAACCATGTTGAAATAATAACATTATTATCTTTCATATACTGATATATAATTATATATATGGAAGATCCTATATTTGTCTCCTCTTCCATCAAATTGGAAATCAAATCCTAATTTATGTGTATGTTGTACTATGGACTTGTAAACTGATGTTATTCGTTTTCTATAACCTTTTTTCAGGTAGGGTTGTATAATTATAATTTTAGAAATATAATATTTCATTTATTATATTACCATTCAATTAATTGAAAAATTATAATGTCGATCGTGTGTATGTGTGTATTACAACCTCCATTAAAAAATTGTGATTCATATTTTTCATTAATTAATGTGGTATGTATATATAAGTGTACTTAAAGAGATAATATGATATTTCTAATATTATCATCTTTCATGAATGATAAAACAGTACATACATTATTTGACTCATTTTCATTGAAAAATGAAAATGTTACTCATTTGTATGTATGACCTACCTTCTCCATGATTGTAAAATAACTTAGTTTTCATATTTTTCTAACATAGTAGGTTTTAATTTTTTAATTAATGGATACAAATTGGTAATTTTATCATTGTAACTTTTATTTAGAAGATGGAAAAAATGAAATCTTTTACCAAATTCTACATACACAAGTCTTTTAAACATTATAACCCAAATATCCCCACAAATCATGATGTGGATTTAGCAAATATTGTAATTAAATTTGTCACTAAAATGAGTTAAATTAATGTTTTCAGGATATGGTATTAAAATAGAAAATTGTATTGTTAAATTAAATAATTGATTATTTTTTATTACATATGTGATAATGAAAATACATCAAATGTTTGACTCCTGGAAAGGGACAATTTAACATAAAAACCACATTTCAAATATTTTCAATATTATTTTTATAAATCATTTTTACCCATTTATATATTAGTAAAATTACATTATGAATTAATATATAATTACATAAATTAATTTTAAATTGTATTTTATTTCTATTTTTTATTTATTTCAATGATTTGTAAAAGGAATCTATTTTACATATATGATATTGAATATTTAAAAGTTCATTACTAAAGGAAACAAAATGATCTATTTTAACATATATGATGGTTATAGATTTCAATATTTTCAAATATATTATTTTACGTCCTCAATTATAATCTTCCATGTTTTGTTTAATTAAAAAACCTATATCCCTTAATTTTGGGTATGATAGTTATGAGAATTTATAATTAATGGAAAATGATATATAAATATCAAAACATGATTTAATTATGTGTTTAAAAAGATATTTTATTAGTTTTATGATGGAATAAATTTTCTTTATTTATTTAACGAATGTTATGGTCCTTTGACATTGTTTATGAAAAAATGGTGGGCCAAACATATCTATGATGATGGGTGATACAAATAATTCCCTCCATTTTATTTGTTAGTAATTATGTTCTCTAAAAAATTTAATTATATGTTCACCATGATGTTTATTCAAATTATAAAGATTGTTATAATTATAAATAAAAACATTGAAAAGATACCCTTTTATAGATTTTGGAAAAATAACATTCCTCATTTCCTTGTGATTCTAAATATTTTCAAGTAGGTTTCATTGAATCTTATTATAGTTTAGAATATCCCTATAGAATCCATGATCGGTGATGGTTCTTATCGTTGTTTTTTGATATTATAATCCTTTAATGATACAGTCACAAGTATTTAAGGTCCTTCCCTAAGAAATTACTTACCAAAAATCACTGATATCTAGATTATTATCTAGTGATTATATCGGGTTGATGAATAGTTAGAAGTAATGTAAATTTTTTCATGATATTCATTTTATATTCATCTACTTAATACGGAAGAAACATTCAAGAATTGCCCACTAGAGCTGCGATGTAAGGGATCTTTATATTTCCAACTTTCTTAATAGTCATGGTCTTATAATTATGGAAATGAGTTGATTATAATTGATATTTGGATTTAGTTTCAACTAATTAATCTTTCTATAAATTATCTATTAATTTTGAAATCAGTTGGTGATGTTTTTTGGTATATCATATTCATAGATGAGGATACCTGAACTCTTCAGTCTGCATTGAGGTCCCATAATTTTTTAATCATTATTTAGGGGTGTGGCATTCATCATTCATTCTGATTGAGGGATACAGAAGTCTTTTCATAGTAGAAACGTTTATTTTTTCATGAATTACCATGGTTCTATGTGGAGTGATACATAAAAGGGAAAATTCTAGAAATTTATAAGAATAGATTTTTTGGGTTTCACAGTGGACAACCCAGTGGATGTTCCAACTTGTTTTGATTCTTTGGCATATGCTAATGGGTCCCTGATTATAGATGTATACAATGAATAAGAAAAAGATATGATATTCAACACTAAGGAACTTAATCAGTTCTTTGGTATTTGGTGGCATGATTTTCCAATGGTGGGTTTTTCAAATTAAAATGTTTTTTTCCATTTTCCTAACTCATGCATAGTCTTATCATAAACTGAGATGAATGAGTCCCCTATCACTTCCCCTATCCTTGTTGGTTAAAGTGTAATTATTAAAAAAGATTTCAATCACGAAAATCATGCCATCATATCAACTCATATGTTCCCATCTTTTGATTTTCTATCTCATCCCAAATAAATCAAATATGAGAAACTTTTTTATTTTATTAGATTCTATTGGTAAGAAAAAGATTCTAAGAGAGTTATAAAATAAATTCATTCTTCTAGACATGTGACAATAAGGTTTCATATAATTTACAAATTTCTGGAGGGATGTAATTGATGTCCTAGACTCAACTAGACCATTCTTCTACTATGTTCATAGTGATAGGGGAACTAGAAGATTTAGAGATGAAGAGATCATTATCAGATGTGATGAATGAGAAAAGGGAAAATATGGTTCACCCATGACTAAAATGGGATTATTACTAGATTTAGGGTGAGGGAAGAAACTGTAATAGATTCAGATTAGACAATATCTTATCTATTCCAAAAATCCATCTCCTTTATTATTTAAATATTACTATTATCATATAGAATTATTAGGGAATAGGGTATTGCATAAAGATTGACTTTATTTCTACATTGTCTAGACTTATTCATGAATCCATTTTTCTATTGTAGAACATAATCAAATAGTGTATCATTTCTCAATATTCACCAAGAGCCTGTCATTCATAGACTGCATGCTTGAATGTACACATAATAAGTATAAGTGTATTGTGTGTCAATAAATAATTTCCATGTATCATGTGGAGACCTATACATAGTATATTACAACTATGGTAAGAGGTTTGTGAGACTTGTTCTTATTACCTTCTTTATATTATAATTTCCAAAATATCCCAATGAATGGTTCTATGGTAGTAGATTCATTTGTTTCATTACAGATACTTACCTTGTTTTGTTAGAGTTGATATTGATACGGTTATAGAGGAAACGAAAAAATGTTGGGAGCTAGTTTATGTATAAATTCAATCTATGACCTATAGGATATCATATATTATATGTTTCTTACAAACACTGTTTTATCTTATTTTAACATCATTTTGTGTAAAAATTATAAACATTACAATATGATTTGGAGAAAGGCATGATCGATACCTTTCAAATCATCAAAGCATGGATGTATTTTCTAAGGACACATTCACTCACCTTAACATGTCATTTTCTGATCACTCATCTCTTTGGGTGACTCTATTAAAGGGGGGTTGTGGGTTTATAATTTTTATTATTCCGGCAATTAGCATCAAATTTATTATTTTATTTAGATAAATAATGATTGTTAAGACAAAAAAGAGAGGTTTTATTCTTATATTGGTCTTACAAAATAGTTCTAGTGACTGAGAAGGGATATATAAGGGTAGACTTCCATTAAAATATAAAAAGACATCATCTTATATGGATTAAATAAAGAAATAAAAAATTATAGGATGTCATATATGACTTTTGGGATGATAATAAATTTGTCTCGCTGGTTGAATAGAAACATATTCTAGCTGAGAAACTCTTCATGGTCGAATGGGTTTGCAAGAATATATTACAAGTTGTTTTTCTCTAGGATGGGGATAGAAATTCCACTTAATTTCAAGGGTGTTAAAACAATTGGTGTTAGAAAAATAATAAACATAAAACTAAGGGATGGTTCATTTATATTAAATGTGGATGTAGCTAGGATAGTGGAATTTGAATACATTTGATGACTTATAGTTGGACCTAATTGCATTGACCCTAGCCTCTTACACATATCATTACATGATCGTATGCATAAAAAATCATAACATTAAAAGAAAAAGATTGTAACGTCTAGTATCTTGGATGAGTAGGTATATAAAACATAAAATATGTAAACAAAAAATCATTATTTATTATTAATAATAATCTCTTACCTTCAATTTTAATCATATATCTTCATAGAATAACATGTACATAACAATAACAAATGTATGATCTAAAATCCTAGTAAGGGATTAAACATTATAATAAAGAATTCACACATCGATTAGAAGGTATTCAATAAAGATATAAAAAGGCATGAAACCTACGAAATAATAACATATAAACAAGGGATATTTTAAACATAGAGTCATATTAATGTGTAAGAAACATTAAAGTTGAATGTACCATGGGTCATGGGTCATTAAACAAAGAGGATCAAATGTAATGGTTAACCACTAATATCATTGCTCATGCTAGCATGAGTCATGGATAACATCCAAGACCCTTGTACAAAACATCTCATGAGACTAAAACATTCTCAATTACATGGAGTGATATTTGGGTGAACCCATTATAAATTTTCTATGAATAAGCTTTCCACATACAAAATCATACACAATCAGTCATACATAAGGGCTACCCTATGAAAAGAATTAGGTATCATAATTATGTTATATAACATAAAAAAGTGATAATATCATAAATTAATACATAAAGGAAATTAATTATATCATTAATGGAAATTAATATGGTATAATAGACATATATCATTATAAATTATGTAAATTCGAATATATAATATGGAAAAGTACAATTAAGAAACCATAGAATTAAATCATTTTAGTGCAGTTTAATGAAAATATCAAAGATCAATTAAAGCAGAAAAGGGAATAATATTTTCTATAAAACTTGAAGTTAACATTGAATATTTTCATAATTAAATGTTTGATTATATAAAAATAAATTTTTCTTAAAAATATATTATACAATGTACTTGGAAATGGGTAAGAATTTATGAATTATCCTTAAAATAGGTATTCTTATCGTGAAGTATTGATGATGGAATCATTTAGAATGAATTATATACCCATGAAATAATGATAAAATGATCTTGATACTTGAGTTTTTATCAGATACATTATTTATAATATTTTTATAAAAGGAATACATATCTTAATTTTAGTAAAAAGAAATATGAATCAACCTGAAGGAATAATAGAGGTACTGGTAGAATCCCTAACCTAATGTTTGATGGTAACATTCACTTGTTTTTAATTTATTGTATAACCAAATTAAATTCATTAATTAATATTTTAATAAACATTTCATTATTTAATTTAATTATTATAACCTTATTAAGTTCATTCATGACCTTTTTAATCTGTTAATATGCTCAATTGTATTATTTGTTTCATTAGTATTCATAATTGGTTTACTTATATACATGTAAGGATAAACATGTAAGATGAGAATGGTTGTATAACATTATAGTTATATTTTATTATTTATCATTCCTTATATTAATTTCTTATAAAATTAAATTTCTTATTTTTAGTGATGATGAATTATTATATAAATCTATAATGATATCTGTTTTGGTTAATAGGCTTCTTTTTTATCACATCAAATCCATTTTTTTTATAAATTTATATCATGGGAAAAATTGATTAAATGACCATAAATTATATATTATACCAATATTATGGTATCATTTAACTATAAAAATGTTTTCATAACCACAATTGAAGATTTTAATAGAAATTGAAAACTTGTTGTTTTTGAATGTGATGAATTAGCACATATTAAATGGTGTTTTCATTTATAGTATAAATGTATAGGAAATGATAGATGATGATGAATTATTCCATAATCATAAAAACATCCCAGTATATGTATGTTACTATAGTCATCATAATATTTTGATGAATTTAGGCGAGGATAGAAAAATAGAGGAAGAAACTTGAAAGGAAATAAAATAAATGAAAAGATTAATTCACCGCTTAAAGGTATCTTCCTTGAGACCCTATTTATGGTAGATGATTTGGTATTTTTAAGAGACCAAGGGATATTGAACGTGGAATGGGGGATTGAAGATATATTTTAGGAGAATTTGGACTCTGTCGAATGCTTGATAGGACTAAAGAGAAGTGTGTGTGGGGGGGAGGGGGGTTATAGTGGAGGAGAGAACGGTTTCATCAATATTTTATTTTTTATTTTATTATTTCTCTGTAGACATGAAATGTTATTGATTTAGGTAAAAAATATATATTTTCAAGTTAGTTCTATGCTACGTCATTAAATAAACAATGACTCAACAAATAGAGTATTTAACATATAATTTATATATACAACAAATGACCATATTGTAACATTCACAAAAAAGTCATATATTTCAAAAAAAAATCAAAAAAATTCATCCCAAACATTTTACAACATGTAAAACTAGAAAAATAAATAAATTTTATGTAAATAATTTTGTAAATATATGAAATTTATTTTTAATTAAAATTATATTTTAGTTAAAAATTAAAAAATTTAAAATTAAAAATAATTTGATAACAAATTGAAAAATCAACTAAGGTATCTTAAAATTATCATATAATCAATAGTCATCAAAATATTTATTTATGAATAAATTTTATGAAAATAAATTTTCTTTTATATTATTTAATTAATCAAAAAAATTTAATTAAATATACATGACTCACAAAAATAACAACACTGTGATATAATTATATCATATTGTTACCTATAAGATGGATGAATTTATTTATACTATCATTAGTAAACATAAATATTAACATAGATTATTTAATAATAATACGGTTGTTATTACTATTCATAAGGGTAACATAACTATTCATAAGGGTTAGTTACCTATGATAAAAAATAATTTTGACTTATCAGACTCCAAACATCTTACTATTCAAAACCATGTATGTCTCATTTTTGAAACTCAAATAAAAGAAGTGAAAACATAATGTTTAATGTTTACATGGTACATAATAGATAGTTATGGTGTGATTTCATGTGATTATACTATATGAAAATAAGATTTTAATTTTAATTTATTAATATTTGGTTCATTACATTATTCCTCCATTATGAAATGTCATCCTTGAAATTTTGTTTTACATTCTTAGCCATAAATAGGTGTGGGAAATTTTACTTCATTTCCTCTTCCAGTTCACATGTTGTCTCTTCGCACGTATGGTTTCTCCATAGCACATTGACTGGGTTAGTAGCCTTGTTATGTAGAAAATTATCTCTACAATCTATGATCATCATTATTTTATCCTCCTAAGAAAGACCGTTATCCAACTGTATTCCTCTAAAGATTTCACAGGTGAATGCTCTAGTATTTACTTAATTAAGAGGTATACACAGAAGATATTGTGTATTGTAGACATGGTAGGTGGAATTTCTAGTTAATAGGACACAACTTCATCTTGATAAAGAATATTGAATTTGAGCTCCGTTGATGTGAAGATGAATGGTTTTCACATTCTCTTCCATTTCCTTATCCATTTCAGTTCCTAGAAACTTTCACTCACTGAGTTCATTGCAACATGACAGTGTTCTGCACCTTTTCCAATAAAGATATTCATATGGTTCCATTCGGATGCTGGAGTGGAAACTATTGTTATAGGATAATTAAACTAGTGGAATATGTTAGTCACATCCTCCTTTAAATTCTATAGAACACACTCACCAAATGTCTTCCAGTGTCTGAATAGGTTTCCCAGATTGGCCATTAGTTTGAGAATGATAGGCCGTACTGAGGTTCAGTTTATTTCTTAGATCATGTTTGAGAGTTTTTCAGAACAGTTAGGCAAATCATGGATCTCTATCAGATAAAATATATAGTGGTACGCCATGCATACTTATATTTTTTTAGTATATAACCAGGAAAATTGGTCCAATGCGAATTCCCCTCAAATTGCGATAAATTGTGATGACTTTGTAAGATGATACAAAATGACCCATATATCATTGTTTCCTCTCTATGACCTTAGAATCCATGTAACATAGTCTATAGTGATATTCTCCCACTTTCATGTTGAAATGGGTAGTGATTGCATTATCCCCTTATACTTCTACTTTTAGCCTTCACTTGTTGAAATACCAGGCACTTTGAGGTATATTCTGCAATCTCATTCTTTATATTGTCCCCTCAAATGTTATCTTAGATTTCATGGTATATACTTGTGCTCCCAAGGTGAATAGGAATGGTTCGGCTATGCGCATCCTTAAAAAATCCATCTTTATATCTCAATTCGATTATACACATAACCATGACCCACATCACATAGCTCCTTTCTTTTCAGTATTGTTCTCAAAGGATTTCCCACATCAGATAGATTCCAACCATTTTTAAATTTCCATATCATTTAATTTACAATCCTTTTTTTCTCCATGAAGGATGGCCGAGAAATCATATGATAAAGGATTGATGATGTTCTTCACTTAATGATTCCCATGCCCATCATCTGAAAATTTATGAAGAGTGTGTCCCTTTGAATTTTCATCCTTGATAAAGATGTATGATATTTTCAAAATAAAAAATCCTCAGACTTATCTTCCTTACAAATATTGTAGTGGATTGAAAAATCATAATTCAAGATGATCTCTAACCATCTTCTCTGGAACATATCAAAATATTTTTTTGAAAATATATATTTGATACTTTTTTATCAATATATACCTAACACATATCCACAAAGAGATAATGATTCCAAATTTGCAATGAAAATACCGTAGACGCAAACTCCAAATCATGTGTGTTAGAGTTTTGAAAATGGATTTTCCACTAACTTAAGGCATATAGCATCACATTATCATTTTTCATCAGTACAGAGCCTATGAAATTCCTTGAAGAAACACTATACACCACAAGGATTTCTCCACTTGTTGGGAGTGTGAGTAATGGATTAGTAATAATCCTCTTTTTAAACTCCTTAAAAGATTCTACAGATTCTTATGTATAGACAAACTTTACTCTATTCTATTTCAACTTTTATATTGGGTTAAACAATCACTATGGGAAAAGGAGGATTTTCTAATGGTTATGACCCATTGGGAAAGGCCAGAGAACTATTGGTATACCTTATTCCAACAGTTCGAGGAACCATTGTTAAGTAATCCATTGGGATAACTTTTTCCAAAAGTTTAAATAGTACCTTTGGGATGGGTTAGAAAAATTAGCCTACCCCAACAGTTTCCTCTAAACCGTTGGGAAAACCATCATTTTCTTATGGTTCCCAATGGGTTCCAAAACCATTGGGAATGTATTTTTACCAATGGATTCCTTTGAACCGTTGGTAAACTTTTTCTATGAATCCTATGCCAACAGTTTGAAACCATTGGCATAGGCTATGCTGTGCAGATTGCACAACAGCCTACACAGCACCCTGCAAATTGGTGCAATTTTCACAACCCTAGAAATTCTCTAATCTCCTTATACCTGTAATAAACAAAAAACACATACATATACAAAAAAATTCATACTTATTTAACATATAATGAATCTATAACTATACACATCAAGAATTAAATCATAATTCATAACATAATTATAAAAATACATAATTAATTTAAACATACACATTTAAATGTTTTTTTCTATAAATGATGTCCATTTTAAATAGAATATATACACTTGGGACTACACACATCCAGAATTAAATCATAATTCATGACTTATTTATAAACATACGTAATTCATTTCAACATACACATTTAAATGTGTTTTTTCTAGAAATAATGTCCATTTTAAACAGAATACATACACATGGAGTGATACCAGCCACACAGTGCCTCAGATTGAGGTGACGTTGACTTGTACACGTCACAAATGACCTGTGGATCATTTTCCTAAAGTATCATCATATTCTGAAATCATTTGGTCAGTTTTCCATATGTTATTAATTGTCAATTAAAATGTTGTTAATTTCAAAACAAATGAGACACTTTGAGTGGTGCCGGCCACACCATGACTCAGATTAAGGTGGTGTTGACTCGTACACGTCACATATGATGCATTAAGCATTTTTTTAAAGTTTCAACTCATTCCGAATTTGTTTGGTTAGTTTTCTGTACGCCGGCAATTTTTAATTAAAATTTTATCCATTTAAAATAAACATGACACTTTGAGTGGTGTCAGCCACATCGCACCACATATTCAAGTGGGGTTGACTCAAATATGCCACATATGACCCATGGATCGTTTTACTAATGTTTCAATGGAATCCGAATGCGTTAGGTTAGTTTTCTGTCTATCAGTTATTGTCATCACTTAAAATGATGTCCTTTTGAAACAAAAAAAAAACAGACACTTTGAGGGGTGACAGCCACATTGTTTCTCATATTTAGGCAGGGTTGACTCGTACATGGCACATATAACCCATGTATCATTTTCCTAATGTTTCAATAGAAACCGAATTCATTTGGTCAGTTTTCCGTATGTTAGTTGTTGTTTTCACTTAAAATCATGTCCATTTTAAACAAAAGAGAGACAGATTGAGTGGTGCTGGCCACACCGTACCATAGATTGAGGAGGAGATTACTCATGCACCTCATATATGACCCATGGATTGTTTTTCTAAAGTATCAACACAATCAGAATCAGTTTGGTCGGTTTCCCAAATATATTTAAAATGTTGTCCATTTTAAACAAAAGAGAGACATTTAGAGTGATCTCGGCCACACTGTAACTCGGTTTGAGGTTCCATTGACTTGTACACATCACATATGACACATGTATCGTTTTACTAAAGTTTCAACAAAAACCGAATGCATTTGGTTTGTTTACTGTATATCAGTTGTTGTTTTCAATTAAAATGAAGTCCATTTTAAACTATAGAGAGACACTTCGGGTGGTTACGGACACTTCACGCCACAGACTGAGGTTGGTTTGACATTTACACATCACATATGACCCATCTATAATTTTCCTAATGTTTTAACTGAATCCAAATGTGTTTGGTTAGTTTTCCATATGTCAGTTGTTGTTTTCACTTAAAATGTTGTCCATTTCAAATAAACCTGAGACACTTTGAGGGGTGCCGACCACACTAGGCCACAGATTGAGGCTAGGTTGACTCTTAGATGTCACAAATGACATGTGGAACGTTTTCCTAATGTTTCAACAAAATTTGAATGCATTTGGTCGGTTTTCTGTATGTTAGTTGTTGTTTTCACTTAAAATGTTGTCCATTTTAAACAATAGAGAGACAGTTCAAGTTGTGTCAGCCACACCACACCTCGGATTGAGGCTGGATTAACTTATACACATCACATATGACTCATGATTCGTTTCCCTAAAGTTTCAGTGGAACCATAATGTGTTTGGTCTGTTTTCCGTATGTCAATTGTTGTTTTCACTTAAAATGATGTCCTTTTGAAACAAAGGAGAGACACTTTTAGTGGTTCCGGCTAAACGAGGCCTCAGATTAAGGAAGGGTTCACTTGTACATGTCGAATATGACTCATGGATCATTTTTCTAAAGTATCAACACAATCCGAATGCGTTGGTTGGTCTTACATATGCTAGTTGTTATTTTCACATGAAATGTTGTCCATTTCAAATAAACCTGAGACACTTTGAGAGGTTCCAGCCACACCGGTCCCTGGATTGAGGTGGGGTTGACTCGTACACATCACAAATGACTCACAGAACATTCTCCTAATGTTTCAACACATTATGAATGCATTTGGTCGGTCTTCCATATGTTAGTTGTTATTTTCACTTAAAATGGTGTCTATTTTAAATAAAAGAAAAACACCTTTAGTGGTTACAACAATAGAGTGCCTTGGATTGAGGTGTGGTTTACTATTACATGTCACATATCATTGTTTTAATGTATCAACACAATCCGAATGTGTTTGGTCTGTTTTCTGTATGCTAGTTGTTATTTTCACGTAAAATGTTGTTCCTTTAAAATAAACCTGAGACACTTTGAGGAATGCCTGCCACACTGGGCCTCAGATTGAGGAATGGTTAACTCATACATGTCACAAATGACCTAAGTATCATTTTCATAAAGTATCAATACAATCCGAATGTGTTTGGTCAGTTTCCCTATGTCAGTTGTACTTTTCACAACAAATGTTATCCATTCCAAACAAAAGTGAGACACTTCGAATGATGTTGGCCACACCACGCCTCACATTGAGGGTGGATTGACTCGTACACATCACATATGACCCATGGATCGTTGTGCTAATGTATCAATACAATCAGAATCAGTTTGATCAGTTTTCCTTATGTACTTAAAATATTGTCCATTTTAAACATAAGAGAGACACTTAGAGTGATCCCGACCACACCGTAGCTAAGATTGAGCCAGGGATGACTCGTACACGTCCCATATGACCCATGGATTGTTTTGATATAGTATAAACAGAATTTGAATGAATTTGGTCGGTTTTTCATCTGCCAGTTGTTCTTTTCACTTTAAATCCCATCCATTTTAAACAAAAGAGACACAGTTAGAGTGCTACCGGCCACACCACACCTCAGATTTATATGAGGTTGACTCTTACACATCAAAAATGACCCATGGATCATTTTTGAAAAGTATCAACCCAATCCGAATGCATTTGGTCAGTTTTTTCCTTCATCTCTCTTCAATTTGAATCATTTTCTGCTTTTGAAAACAACTTTGTAATTAATTAGAAAAAAGAAAACTAATGTGTATCCAAAATAACTAAATATATATGATGGAATAGGGGGATTCATTGTAAATTTAGCTATAAATTGGATTATAAGATCTTGAATGGATTTAATAAATCATAAATTTTTTAATGTTCACCAATATAGAAATATTGTTTGACTAGCTTTGAATACAATTCAATTCCAAATTCGAAAATGAAATTCAAATAAAATTGCAACCAATAAAAATTTAAAATTCACCAAATGGTCAAGTAAGATAAACCATATTTGTGATCATCACTAAATCAATTTGAATATTACCAAACATAACAACCCAACTCGAGGTAAACCAAAAGAATTGAGAACATGGATGAATGGGTATATATATTTTCAACCACAACATCAGGTTCACAATCAACTATGACAATTAAGATATTGGAGTTATCAAAAGAAATAAATGGATTGGTACCAATGGAACTAGGGATAGTGTCAATTCCATCATCACCATCATAAAAAATACATCTTGGAATTACTTCAACCATGACACCAAATTCAGGTCGAATTTTGTCTTTGACATAAAAAACTTGTTTAGCCATTGATGCCAACACATATGGTTCTTCAGTAGCAAAAGTACCATTCATATTAATTACTCGAAATCCAAAATAATCCGTAAATGTTCCATGTCTCGTCATTGAATCAAACCAATGGAATTTCATCATTGTGATTCGTCCATCAGAGTAATAATCCAATCTTATTTTTTCTCAATGACTCAATAATAACCCACATTTTCAAATCGCAGTCTACTATCTGATGCATAGGCATAACAATATATTGTGGAAGTAACAATAACACCATCATGTCGTGTTCTCATGTTCTTTGATTGTTTAGTGACAATAAATTTGTACCCATTGATAACAATTTATTTATAGTCACGAACCACGATATTAGGACCAAATTCCAATGCTCTTATTTCTTCGGAGACAGAGTCAGTAGGCAAACTCAATACCTGCAATATAAATGACTATTAAACATAATTAAATATTGATATAATTATTTTAAACAGTAATATTTTTACCTTCAATTTTAAACAAGTAGAAAACTATTTTCTATGCAAAGTCTCTCTCCTTCTCAAACATAAAGAATGATTATTCTATTTATCATTGTTTTATGTTCCCTGTAGATAAAAAATATAAATAGTATAATAGATAAAAAATATAAATATTTAAGATATACATATTAAATTTAGTTACCTGATATAGTCATCGAACAAAACACAATTGACCAAATCTGTGCGATGTGCTATCTCTGGCTCTTCATGAATTAATGTCTTCAATGTATATGATCCGTAAATTCCTCCTATATGAGGAAGTGATGGAAAATTTGGTACAATTTTCTCATACTTTTGTTGTTCATTTCTCAACGGTCTGTTCATTCTTGTAGTATGATCAAACAAATACATTGAGCATAAATCCATACATTCTTGATCTATGTAAAAATTCATGATAGAACCTTCAGGATGATTTGGGTTTCGGACATAAGACATTAATGTGTGTATATTTCTTTCAGTTTGATACATTCAATGAAAAGAAATAGGTCCTTAGAGATATATTTTAGTGGGAATATGGAAATTCAAATGCATCATTAATGTGAAAAATAATGGAGGAAATATTTTCTCCAACTCACACAAAATTAATGGGGAATCTTTCAACGTTTTTTTCAAGAAATACTTGGACAAATTCTTAGAAAAACATATCTAAACAAATGGAACAACCAATTAAAAGTCACCCTTAAATTATTGGACAAAATATGAATGATTTATATTTGAAGGAACTCATGCAGTTGAATGTGATAATCACGAGTCTTCAAAGATTTTAGCTTCAACTCTCTTCTATTGACCCGTTTAGATATGTTTCTTGAATATCCATCAGGAACACTAATAGTCTCTAATACTTTTAGACATTGTTTTTTTCGTAGTTTTCATCACATAAGAAGAACATATAAGTTGCCATTTATTTTCCCTGATACGCGTATGATGCAATTCTTTTCTAATGCCCCAATCCACCAAGTCACGCCGAGATCGTAAATCATCTTTTGTCTTCCCCTTGACATTTACAAGAACCAAAAGTAAGATTTTTCATATATTGTTTTCAATATGAATTACGTCTAAGCAAGGACGGAACAGATTGGTTAACCAAATAGGCAAATAAAAAAAGATACTCATCTTCCTCTAATTGTAACAGGTTTCAATGGAAACATTCTTTCTCTTTCATGATTTCACTTGACCCTTCCCGAATGAAAAAATGAAATCGTCCAATTAATTATGTGCATCAGTTATAGACATATGCTATGGTGGATAATCTATATCTATGTTATTTTCAAATCTTTGACGATTCATTCTTTATGGATGGTCCTTCGGAAAGAATCGTCGATGTCCCATAAAACTAAAACTACAAAAATGTTTTAGTCTTTTGGATCGTGTATTCTTCATTCAAACTAGACATGACCATTTTCCCATCGTGCTCCATCCTAACATCATTACATAATCAAGAAAATCATTGATCATCCACATAAACTCAACACACATCTGAAATATGTATTTCGAACATCTATCGTATGTGTGCACACCCACATCCCAAAAAAGTTTCAACTCTTTTTTTAAAGGTTTCATGTATACATAAATTTCAATCACAAGATCAGAAGGTCCAGATATGAGTATACTAATGAAGGTGAAAAGTTTTTTCATACACAACCATGGGGTAAGATTATAAATGTGTATAAAAACTTGCCATGTACAGTTCGAAGTATGGAACTGCCCAAATGGATTAAAACAGTCACATGAAAGACCCAGCCTCACATTACGCACGTCAGCTACAAAATCAGGATGTCAAGCATCAAATATCTTCCATGCAGATCCATCTACAGGATGAACGAACGCATCATTAGTATTCCTTCTCTCGGAATCATGCCATCTCATTTTTATTGATATGTCATCAGACATAAAATGATTCTAGAGTCTAGGGATCAATTGAAAGTTCCACATTACATTTTGTGGAATGTGGGATGGTGTTTGGTCATATTTAGACTTCCAGCTGGATGTGCCACATTTTATACAATCATTTCTTTCAGCAGTTTCCTCCCAGAATAAATCGCAATCTTTTGGGAAATCATGAATTTTGTT
Source organism: Viscum album (assembly GCA_963277665.1). Lineage (NCBI taxonomy): Eukaryota > Viridiplantae > Streptophyta > Magnoliopsida > Santalales > Viscaceae > Viscum > Viscum album. The sequence continues at coordinate 262,834,519 of OY728148.1, read as the reverse complement.
TCTTGAAAATCCAAGTTCCTCAACTAACATCCATGACATATAGTGGTTTGATGGAATATCTACATCATATGGAAGTAAATCCTTCAAGAGGGTAAGAATGTAATCAATTGTTGTATTATAAATCCCATACATTGTTTTCCCATGAAACATTTAGATTAAAAATTCTAGCTTTTTCATTTTATCGCATTGTCAATATACTGGTGTCATGGCAGCATCATTCAATTTTTTCACCATATCAATATCATAATTCTCACTAGATGCATCATCTGTCCTTATATATAAGTCTTCTTGAGTTGAAATCATTTCTTTTTCATGATGACGAATAAACGAAAACATATGATCTAAAAAATTCTCCATTTCAGTCCTTTCATTTAGATCATCACCAATTTGAGATTTCATTTTCTCTTCATTGTGATACCACACAAAGTAGTTTTCATGAAAGAAATATTTGGTTATGTGGTATCTGATTTCCTCACGGCTCAACCAAGGCCTAACAACACAATTGGAACATGAGCAGTGTATGCGACCACTATCTGATGCATTGTAAAATGAAAAATCTATAAATCTCTCCAAATTGTTTTGAAAATTGCTTGAGATTCAATTGGTTTCATACATCAAACTTATGTCCATTCTGTAAATAGATCTTAGATAAGTCATTTTGTAATAAACAATTCTATAGGATTGAAATTTAATAGAAAATACATTAATGTAAATGATAAAGGAATAAGTATCTAGTGGATGTTCTGAACTATTAAAATAATTTAAATAAATGTACTCAAAAATTAAATTAAAATTTATTTATATTCATTTTCATTAGGTCTATAAGAGGCACATGCCTCAGGTCCAATTATGTGTTATAGGCATCTCAAATCATTCACTCATGTTCAATAACTCATTATTGGCACCTCTATGGCCATACCATTCATTTCCCAATTACTTCCCCAAGTCAAGCGCACCCCATGGCTGAATAAATTTTAGGCTTCTACACTAATAGGTTGTTCATGGCTTGTAAGAAGATTTAATTTTATAAAGTATAGGCAAAAACATTTATTTTTAAATTTGAGATTAATAATAAATTATGTCAAAGATAACAAAATTACTGAATTAAACTAGTGACTTATATTACATTTTTATAAATGTCTACACATGCCATCATGGCTTGTGAGAAGCACCCCACCCTCATAAAAGTGAGTATTGGCCAAGAAGGACACATAATATTCAACGTACAATGAGAACCATATTTAATTGACCCTAAAGTTATATTAGTACAGTCATCTTGGGGGTAATGGAATATATGATCCTGGTTAACTGATGAATTCAAAAGCTCGTATTCCATATGTTAGAAACTATCTAAGGCATGAAATCATGTGTGGATGGGTACAAATCATTCAATTATTTACATGCTAGTGAGAATTAAGGCTTGAATTTATGACTTGAGTTCACTGATTAAAAAAGGGTAGTGGTTGCATAGGCTGTGTAAACAGAATTATTAAATAAGGGTAGAGGTTTCATACACTATGCATGGTGGGGGAGTCTCATCCAATTTTGAAACTAAAATAAATTCCCATCAAAGTTATCAATAAGAAACATCATCATCAAAAAACTCCAAATAACAAAGGACAAAAATCATCTAACATTTCAAGAATTCAATACTATGCATGGTTTATCCACATGTTTAGTAGCAATTATATGTGTTAATCATGAACCATCTCTAAATCTTCCAGTTTTCACCAATAAACATAAGGTAAATATCTCAAAATATCTTAAATAACACTCATTAATAGGCTCAAAACGTAAATATAATCTTGAACCAACCATGGAATCTCTTTCACAACACATTATCACACACCAGTTATCTCATTTGTTACAAAATACCAAACATAGTCAAATAACAAGTGTACTATAACAAATTACATTACACAAGCCTTATTAAAAAATTCTCATTTTAAAAAAAAACTTTCTCTAAAATTAAATCATTTCTAAAATTTTTTAAATATCCATTTTAAATCACCTATGTATTCCTTTACCAACGGTTGTATAAAATCATTGGTAATGGCCTCCTTGATGAACCATCGGTATTGGAGCATTGGGAGTACCCAGATTTCCTGTAGTGGATTCCACTAGATGAGGTATGAGCCCACTAGTGAATCATAAATTTTAATTTACCCATCTAACTTCCTATGTCACCATGACTAGTCAAAAGAGGTGAGAAAGATAATGAAGTTATGATGATCATAATGAGGATCCTTATCAATATCAATCATATTATTCAGACCTCAAATTATATCTCAATCTCACCCCAATATCCAAAGATGTGTATAATCCCATTTTCGACATCCATCAATTGTAATTACAAGAATTGACCATGTTACATTAATGAATTTTTACAATTGAGGATCTTCGTAAAGTTTGAACTGAGTGGTAAAAAATCTTTAATTCAATTCCAAACCCCTTATTTAATATTCTTTGAAAATAATTCTAAACACTCATGGAATTTAATAATTCTTCAATACATAAAAGATGTCAAAATTATAGTCATCAAATTCATGACTTGTTCAATTCAATGTGAATAGGGTTAAATAATATTTCACCAGGAATTTCAAGGAAAACATTCATAGAAACTTTTCTAAAAATTAATAAACATATATAAATAATTTTCCAAGTAACAATTAATTACATGATGAAGAAAACACATAAAAACACATACATAGAAAATCTAGAATCCAACCACAATGAATTGAGATGCTTCTTCTTTGATGGAGGGTTAAAGATTTAATTAATTAAATGGATTGGAATGGAGAAAGTCTTGATTAAATCAAAACACAAATAAATGATATACACATCAAAATCAAAACATAAAACTAAAATTATAGATGAATAAGAATAAAAACATTGTACCACATAAATAGTTTATGTGTATAAAAAAAATACCTGATTTGGGATGAATCTGATGGAGTTTTAGTGGTTCAGATGGGGGAAGTTGTGATAGGAACCAAGCGTTGTAGATTTAGGGTTCTGTAGCGAATGGAGGATATGTGTGGCTGACTGTATTTGGAGTAAAAATTTAACAATGGTTTTTAAAAAATGTCAGGAAAGGGGTGTTTGAGTCATTATTTCCCAATGGTTCACTAGAACCGTTGGGAAAGGTTGACTAAAACACCCCTTTGCATACGGTTATAGGAAACTGTTGGGAAAGGGTGTCCTAGCCCTTCTTTACCAACGTTTTAAGAAAACCATTAGTAATGACTAGTGGGGAGAACCTCCCATTCCAGTCGCGAATCAGGAAACTTTCTTAAAAATTCATCAATAATAACCACCTAGACCCTAATAGTCGCTGGTCTCTGTTACAAAAATTGGTCTGGCCCACTATTCAATTTCCATTGTCTTGGAAGGGTCCACAAATCTCCCATTACTTGTGATTAAATTCCCTAGGAATGGTATATCCTTTATTCATAACTCACATTTAATATACATTTCATATTGTTCATCTTTCATAAAAGGTATCAACATAGTATTCAAATTCCCTTCATGTATATCATGTATCATGGACTATATCAGAATATCATCAATGAAGACTACAAAAAATTTGTCAAGGTAATATCTAAACACTCTATTCATTAAATACATAAATATTGAAGCAGTATTAGTGAGTATGACGGGAATCACTATGAACTCGCAGTGTCTATACCTTGTTTCAAGGGTAATCTTCATAATATCTTCCTTACACACCATTAATTGGTGATATTTAGACCGACGATCCCCATTAGATAAAAAACAGGCCCCGTAGAGATGGTTAAACAAGTCATTTATCCATGGTAGGGGATACTTAATATTTTTCTTGATTTTATTGATCTCAAAATAATCAATGCATAGGGACATTGATCTGTTGTTCTTCTCGATGAAGGGGAATGGCACACCTCAATGTGAAACACTCTAGCATATAAAATGTTTCTCTAGATTTTCCTTTAATGATTAATTATCTCTTCCATATCTACGGTGCAATTTATATATGATTTCATAGATATGTGCAGAGATATGGAAATAATTTCAATTGATAACTCAACCTCTCGATCAAGAGGCAGACCAAAAAATTCTTCAGGGAATATATCAGTGTAATCCCTCACAATAGGCATATCATCGAGAAGTATCATCTACTTTGTCTCAATATTTTTAGCTAGAAATTAATAATCCTATGGTAAAAATATATGCATATGAGACAATGATTCCAAAATACATTAATCTTCCTCCTTACACATGCAATGAATGAAATGATGATTCGAGATGTGAAGAGTGATCTATCTTTCCAAAGAGTTGATGTTAGATTTGTATAAAGAAAACCAGTCCATGCCCAAGATAGTATCACACACCACTAGAGGAATTATGCTGATATTTTATAGGAGTTTTATTCCACAAACATTAATTGAAGAAGAGTTATATACTTTTTATGGAGTAATTGTCCCATTTGTTGTTTTCACAGATAACTCAACCTCCAAATTTTTAGGCGGTGTTTTAATAGTTCTACTAAAATTGCAAGATATGAACTAATGAATAGATCTAGAATAAAATAGCACATTTCCAATTCACGAATATATAAATAGTGTATCGGTCACCACATATTTTTCCAAATCTACCATAGTAGTAGTGGTATAATAAATCCTTCATTATTTCCTTAGAGGTTTTATTTGATTTCCTCCAGTAAACCTTGGCTTAAGGAAAATTTTCTCATAATGCCCATTCTCCTTGTAGCTGTATCAACACACTACATGTTGGGTGTTTATATGAACCATCCTTTCTTCATTCACAACAGTGTAATTATACATATCCCTTCAAAAATTATTTATTAGACATCCCAACATTCCAAATTTGAAGCAATTCATGGTTCCCCTCTAAAAGTTTCTAGGATGCTTCTTCCCATAATTTTAAAATGTGGGACATTTAATATTCTTTCCATCATTGAATTTATTCTACAATACACCCATAAAAGACTCCATCTTACATTTTTTATGAGGCTTAGGAGACCACTAGGATTCTCGAATCAGAATTTCAACCATGAGGGAATATAGAATAACATACTTATAACTTTCAAGGTATAACATCACAAATTCTTTGTTTAGACACAACTTTAGTCCACTAAATAAGCGATCCACATTGATCTTGAAGTATATGAAAATATTTGAGGGGTATCTTGCAATCCCTCTTCTACTTTCATCATACACCCCAATGGACTCATCTTCCTTCTGCTTAAGTATGATAAAGTCTCTTCTCATCTTGAGATGGAGGGTTCAGGGAAAATACACATTGGAAAACGTTTTCTCAAATTCCTCTAAATACTTGGAAAAATTTAATCATAGGATATCATATTCTTAATCATTGTCCACTACTAATCATCTTCCCCATCAAAATGATAGTCCACCAGCATGAATTATCTTCTTCTGATCACTAGAGGATAGAGAATATCTTTTCAATGGAGTTAATCACCTATTCCCCAAGGAGGAGATAAAAAATTCCAATAAACATGGGAGGAGTTTTCTGCATGAAGGACTTGATAGAAACATGATCATTACATGAGGGAGGAGTGAGTTCCCCATGATTGAAGTTATTATTCATAACTTGATCCAACTAAGAAAGTACCACCATGACATTTTTATCACACATTCCCATCATATCGTACATATCATTTGTGAAAACATCATATTGCCTATAAAATTAATTTCTGGAATGTGTTATTATATATCCCACCATTAAATAAGAATAATAACATACAATCATGGGGCTTGAATACTTAACTATTTAGTATAAAAAAGAAAACATTAAACATAAAATGATAAAATATGAAAGAAAAAAGCATATCCTAACTTGTGATTCTTAAGGATTCAATAGAGTTTATCCTTGGTATATTACATAACACATATTCTTATAGGTTTTTTCCCCAAAAAATGTTTCATACAATGAATTTTAATTTAAAAAATCATACACCCTAGGTGTTTCAAAACTGGAGTGTCGCAAGACCTACTAGTGTGCACTAGTTCATGTTTGAGTCCATCTCAATGAATTGTTTTTGGGATTCACGCCTAGATACATCTATACCATATCCACATCAATTTGTTCATCTATTGATAGTTATTTATTTTCTAGATAAAACACTTACTATATAATTACCAAAATTAATGGATAATTTCTTATACTTAGTCTTATACATAAGTTTCAATATAAATTGGTCTATTTCTAATCTCAAAAATTAAATACACCATCATATGATACCATATATAGTGACCCTAGACTTTTAAAAATATCATTTAATGATTAGATGCATAAAAAACGTTCATATTACAATCCATGGATTGAAAAGTCAAGTGTTTTGAAAGACTAGGTACATAAAACATGGGAATAAATATAAAATTTATTACCCTTCATAAAGAGATCATAATATTCATCGCAATAATTCATATTCATAGGATAACCTAAGGATAAAATGAACAATGTTATGAGAAAAAAGTTCGATAAGGGAATAAACCTAAGAATAATGCTATAGCAGATGCGTTAAAAGGCATAACATGATGATAAATAAAGTATCGAACATATGGAAACATAACATATAAACATGTGATAATATAAACATGGATTCATTTTAATATGGAAGCAACATAAGACATGAATTTAGCATGATTCGTGGCTCATTATATATAGAGGAGAACAATTCATGGTTATCCACCAAGACCATTGAACATGGTAAAGGGAGTTAAGGCTAAACATTTTTGGATTATTTTACAAATATACATATAAGGCTAAATAAGTAATTTGAGAATGGATGTATAGAATTGGAGTTATGTATTTTTATAGATCATATATTAGATTAATTGGTTATAAAAAACATATGGGTATTTGGAGTGGAGATTAATCGTTATATAAAACATTAATGATAACTATTTTGGTTAATTGGAGGTTTTTTGATCACATTAAACCTTTTTTCTTTATAAAATAATATAATGTGTAAAAAATATTCCACATCCTTAAATTAGAAATAATATAAATATTATACACCAATTCATACATAAAAATGCATTCAAGAGTATAATTGATTATGGTAATAGAAATTGAAAACCTTTCATCCTTGAATGTGATGAATTAATACATCTAGGATGGTGTTTTCATTTCTAGTATAAATGGAGGGGAAATAATGGATAATGATTAATTATTCCATTATAATAAAATAATTCATGTACATTTATTGAAATGAAGTTATTTTAACATATGGATAAAATTAGGCAATCAGAGAAAAAGAAAGGAAAGAACAGGAAATGAAATAAAATAAATGAAAAGGGGAATTTACCACTCCAATATATCATCATTGAGAACCTCTTTAGGAGAGAGGATTTTGTCTATTGAAGAGAAAAAGGGACACTAGCTATAGGATTGAGGATTAGAGAGATATTTTAGGAGAATTTGGACTACGCATAAGTCTTGAGAGGAGTGAAGAGAAGTGGGGATTATGGTAGTTTTTACAGTGGATGAGAGGATGGTTTTCCAAATATTTTATTTATTATTTTATTATTTTTCCCAGTAAAAGTAATAGTAATGATTCCTTTTATAAAAAATAGTAATATGTGCATGTGGATAAACATCATTTATACATTCATTAGGGTGGTTACTTATTAACATATAAGATTTAATATTCATAAGGGTCATATTTCAATTCATAAATGTCATATTACTATTCATAAAGGATAGTTTCTATTCACTGAAAATTATATTTATCTTATCATACTCCAAAAATCTTATCAATATAAACCATCAATGTATGATTATCAAAATTAAAATCATAGAAGAAACAATATTATGTTTAATGGTCACATTTTAAAAAATAATTTATTGTGCTGTGATTTTATAGGATTATACTATATGGCATTAAGATGTGAATTTTCAACAATTAAACATTGTGTCATTACACAAATAGCATCAGTGATAAAATAAAAAAGTGGTAAAGGTTGAAACGATGCATTCATATATTGTATACCAAGAATGGTATAAGATAGTGAAAATAGTGTTTTGAGTGCCATCCCTACGTCAGAAAGAGTTGATGGAAACTGTATATTGTATGGAATATTAGTGTCATCCTCATATTGATATTTTTTAGTGTGATTTTGGTATTTAATATGTGGATACTGGTAAATACTACTTGGAGAGGTCGTGTTATATTCATTTAGAGGTAGATCATTGAATGTTGTTGTATGTGCTTCAAATGTTGTTATCATCCTTAATGTAAAATAATTCACATAATATTAATTATTAGAAACCTATCTTGTTATGATATTTTTAAAATAAAATTATTTCTATTCTCATCAATAGGATATATTGTAGTGTTATTCCATGATTAACTTAAGAATAATATAATGGGTTTCTTCAAGGGAGATATATTATGGGGACTATTTTTATATTCGAAGAGATGGTGGTGGGATTAAATTAAAAGGAACTTGGATTAAATATAATGATCGTGGTATACATGGACAAGGATTATGATTAATTGGAATTGGAATTAATTTTGTGGTTAATAAGTAAATTCATCTTCCCTGAATGAAATTTCAATTTTTGTTTCATGTTCAATGATTCACCATCGATTACATCTCTACAATGGGGATGGGTTTTGGTTTTTTTTAATTGTTTCCTTGTCTACTGTAAAAAGATTCCACATGTACCACTGTTTTTTCATATCTGAATAGGTTTTTATATAGAATACAGATCTATTCCTAGAGGAAGGGATGATTAATCCTCAAAAAGTTGGTTTTCTAATAGACATATGTCTCATCTCATGATTACTGACAATAAACTATTTTATATTAATGGTTGGATAAGATCAATTATCAGGTTCACTAAAATCATGCCATCATATGAAATTTCGAGTTTCCAAATTATATATCAAGGAAAGAGAAGTTTTTTATATCCTATACATTTGTAAGAAGATGAATCATTGAAATTCATGAAATGCTGGGAATGTAGTGGAGACCACTTAAAATGATTTATCATGGAGCTCTTATATCTAATAGAAGGGTCAAAAATGTATTATTTTCAGATATCATCAACCAGTTCATGGAAATAACCTCTAATTTGATGAGTATATTTATTTTATTTGATTGGATGGACACAATAGTTAAAATAGTTTTTATATATATTAAAATGCATGTGTTATCCATCATCACTCCCCTGACGGGGAATATCATAAAATTGTATAATGTCATGACAAACTTTAATTGAGATAAAAATTAGTTTCGATGATTTCATTAATCATAATGTATAATAATATGAAGGAAAATATAAAAAGGCGGAATCAATTGACATAATGAGGAGGAAACCATGTGGTTCATTGAAGAATGGTGGGCATGGAAAATATTCAATTGGTACTCATTAGGGGAGAAATTCATAATACAAAGTCACATGGAAGAGTGGAGTGTCTGGATTGCATAAACATTGTTGAAATTCCCATTGTGGCTCATTAATTATGAAATAATATTGATTTAATGGGATGTTTTTTCAATAGGGGGTAACAATGACATCAACGTATTGATGAACAACTGGGAATGAGAAACAACTCATTATTTGGGGTGCCCATTTCCAAGTAACTTTTTATAGAATGCTATATTATATTTGGATTTCCATTAATCCACACTAAATAAATAAAAGGGAAATATTTAAAAGATATTAAGGTTGGTTGAGGAACATGATAGGTTTATTTTTGTAGGATGAAACTCTGTTCTGTTCCAGGGTTGGAAATTAAGAAAAACGATACATGGAAGAAGTGAAAAGGATGATTGTGATCTGAAAATTTGGTCCAAGTAAATACCATGTAAGATGAATATTTTAGTTTGGATTACATGTAATAAAACATTTATTATGTATGATAATGTATATAAAAATAAATATTTATTATCTTCATAACTCTAGTTTAATACAAGGCTACAACATGAGATAATGTGACAAGTATTTTTTCACGGTTAGTGGGAAAAGTGAGTATGAGATTTTATGTGACGGGGAATGAATTTATGTTGAAGTGTATATTTAGTGTAGGGGATTATTGAGTCATGTTTCATGGGATATGGATAAAAATGGATTAATATAAAGGTCTATGGTATAATTTTTACATCTGTTTACTGGATTCTTGGGTAAGATATAAATAAAAAAATGGAAGGTAAAAGGATTAAAATATTTTTTAGGGGTGGATGAAGGTTTTTGTGGTGTACATGTGGAATCTTATCAAAATCCATGTTTTATTTAAAATTTTTGAATATTTTTTCATGTTTTTTTGATGGCCACAATAATAATAATTGGTGAAATGGTTATGTGTGTGATATGAAATCCTACCAGTATGGGGTTGAAATAAAATTTAGACAAATTCTGTATTTATGGGGATATGAGAGGTGGAGGATTGGTCATAGATAATACTAGTTCAATGATTATGGTAATCGAGTCAATTTATAATATAGGTAATACCATTATAGGATATTAAATATCATTAGATACAATAAGATTCTTTGTAGGTGTTTCATCATCGAAAATGTAGATGTTGAATCAGATTCATCTATGATGGTTTGGTTTCTTTAAGAAAATATTGATTTCACATGGGACATGGAATAGTGCTAGTATTGATGAAAATGTCAGTCACCACATTTCGTGAAACATTAAAAAAGATTCACACATCAATTATACACCGTACACCCATTGGTCAGATTTCTTCATTCCACCCTCAAGGAAACACCTCAAGCCCCAAACGAATATTGATTTCTTATCACATTATGGTATTTTAACCTTATTGATCATAGAATAGGATGAAAATTACCTATAATTTCTTTTTCTCCCATATATGCACTCTGAAAATTAGATGTTGTTCCCCAATACAAGTTTATACTCCCACATTAGCAAAATATATCATTGATATCAGACAATTCCATCAGGAAATCCATGCCTTTGGCCTTTTCCACAACATCAATACCTGCCTTTATGGGAGTTTTTATCCAATTAATAATGAAAATACCATCTTCTTATATAAATAATGTTTTTCCAGGTAATTAATCATACACTATAAATTCATATCATGCCCTGAAGGCCTATTCATATCAAACATGGATCCCACATGGCTATGGACACACCCACTAGAGACACAGATAAAACATGGGTCTCAATACACATAATAGGATATCATAATATTATTCAAAAAAATATATACAAAAAATATATAGCTACCCAAGACATTTACATGTATTATAACATTAGTTTGAACATTAAATTACACTAATTACAGCCCAAATATCATAAGGCCTAATGTCTTTAGATTAGTATGTTCATAATATAGAAACATTAGACTTAAATAAAAAATATTTATTTATTTTTTATGATGATATAAAATATATTTATGAGATCCTAAATCATTATCGGATAACTTATGAAATACATAGGATAATGGGGTGTGATAAAAGTCCAAGTTAGGGAATAAACAAGACAAGGAAGAATAACTTTTAAGTCAATGGTATAACATGAAATTATAAAATATAAGGATCATATACAATGTAATGAAAGAATTAAATATAGAACCTTGTATCATAAGGTCCTAGAATCATTGTAAATGTTGTATATATATATATATAATATTACATAATAATGAGTCACGGAATACTACCTTCATAGTATCGAATGATGGAAAAAGTCCAGTAATGGAATCTAATTACTGTCTAATCCTATACATGAGGTCTCAAGAGACTAAAACACTTCCCAATTCGTTAGAGATACATATTTTTGAACCTATCAAAAATAGTTCAAGATATTAAGTGAAAAAAATGTAATCAATCATAAGATATTAATATAAGAATTAGCCAAGGAAATAAATGAGTTTTATAATCTTTTTTCATATCATAATCAAAGGGAATTTTTTAATGAATGCATTTGAGATATGTAAATAAGGAATGTATCACCCCAGAAATGTAATGGATAATAAATTAAGTATATATGTGAGATAAATATATACATAATTTATAATCAATCCCCAATATTAATGTTTTCCATCAACAATGAACATTTCATTAAAATATTATAAGGAATATTTTATGAGAAAAACAACCTTTTCATTTTTTAAATACATCTTCAAAATATAAATATTTCTATTATTTTATAGGAATCATTTAAAAAAACATATAAAAATTATAATGGAATCATCATTGAACTTTGGGCTCATGAGGTAATGTAAATTCATACATTTAGTATAAGTTAAACATATATTTCGTCCACACTATTTTAAAAAACATAAAAAGAAAATCTTTTATAAAAATAAAAGAATATTAATTCCAAATCGTTTAATAAAAATTAAATCATGGTATAAATTTCATTAATCAATAATTGAGAAAATTTTAATGATTTTCTGGAAAATATTTTATGAAAAATGTAATTGGAAGAAATTTTGTTCAGCTGAATAGATAAATAAACACAAATTTTTATAAAAATATAATTCAAAATCATTTTATGATTTAGAGAGATGAAAATGGAAATATTTAATAAAAATTTAATTAATAATTAGAAGAAAATGAAATTAACAGGTTTATGATATAATAATTTTATACAATGGAAATTAAATTATAAATAATCCACATTAAAATGATATTAAATCATAAACCTGTATCATTTTAGAATCATTTGAGTCAAAACTCCAATGAATTGTGTAAATGAATTGTAACTAAAGATATTATGAATTATTTTGAATTTAGGAAAAAATATTTAAAGGTATGTATATAAATAATTGAAAATACATTAGGTGCATAAAATAACATGTGTCTCAAAGAATAACATTTTTAAAATGAAACCAGTACCTCGAGTCAATAAATTATCATGTATTTATTTATATGTCATGTATAATAATATTAATTGTTTAATAGTTTTATTAAATAAATATAGTTATAACACCTTATACTTCAACCATTTAATTTTTTTTATTTGTGTATTTAATTATATAATCAATTTTTTATGTCTTGTGTCTTGAGGACACTCAGTTCATAATTTTAAAACAACATTATTGTATTGATGAAGGTAAAAAGGGGCAGTATTCCATTATATTTGTAAAAATAATAATTTTATATTAATAATTTTCATAAATATATTATACTATCTAATTTAATAATGAATATTGGTTATGGGAAATGAACTCTATTACAATCATGAAGATGGTAGGTCATATATATAAATGTGTAAAATTACCATTTTTCAATAATAATGATAGAAATATTTTAAGTGTTATGTTACCATTATATAGTGATATAATACCATAAATATATTTTTATTTCTTTAAATACAATTACATATATCTTATATTTGATACTCTAATAGAAAAAAATAACATCACTTTGTGAGGAAGCTTTACGTCGTACATACAAATGATGTTATCATTTTTCCCAGGATTGTAAGGTGAGAAAGTGCATAATATATTAATTTACTAGAATTATTAATAATTAATAATTATAATATATAAATATCTACTCTATCATCATAGATAACAACGATAGGAGATGATGGAAAACAAATTATATCGGTTTGGGAGGTCGTATTCCACCGTACATAAAAATGATCATTTGTTTTCTCACGTGATGGAGTTGGAGATTGATTTCAGTTACTCAATTAATATTGTAAAATCTAAGTACATGGGATATAATGATGTCACATAAGTATGATTTAATAATATTTTAATGAGTTGGGGGAATAAATAGAATAATTATTCTCAGATAATAATTAAACCTCTTCTTCAAACCACCTCTTTAGGATTATACTTAATGCTTCCATAGATTGGATTTATGATTAATACAAGGACCATAGGATGTGTGGATTGAACTGAGGAATGAATTTGGCTATGTACTGAACAAAATAACAGGATTTATAAGTGTTTCAAGGATAGGATAATATGTGACATTTTATAGTTGGTGGAGAGCACACACCAGCAATTTTTAGAAAAAAAAGGTAAACAAACATTTCACACATGCAAAAAGGCCATGTAAATATAAAATTCTCTAACCTTACATGATATTTGGTACAAATAAAGACAAAAAATTTGAATAGGACATGTGGATAGGTTATTTTTACACTTATATGTATACATTAACTTCTGGTAACAACATCTTAACATTAACCATGGTAAATAATTTTTAATAAATTTTCTAGTCATTATGAAAAAAATTATTTTGACCAAATTACAAAATATTTTTTATACATATTAAATATATGAAAATAGTTTTATTAACATAAAATCGCATAATATTCAAAATTTAATATAACACTAAACCCATAAAATGTTTCTAATTGTTTTGTGATGAAATGTGTTTTTTTATCATAAGATAATCTAACATTAACCATTAGACAAGAAATCATAAATATAGGAATGTAAATTAATATAAAAAGTTATATAATATATAAATTTCATATAATTATTTCCTTACTCTAGGATATATTAATTAATTAAAATTAATTGTCTCTATGCATAAGGAAATAGTTTGTAGAAAACTGTGTTTTTTAGACTATAAATAATCTATTTCCAAAATAATGAAAATTAATGATTACAAAGAATTTATTTATATTATTGTAATTAATAATTTTAATATTTTACTTTATTACCAAAAAATAAATATAGTTTATATTCTAAATTATATTATTTAATTAAAATAAATGATAGTATTTGAAAACTCAATAATTTGATCTATTCACTAAAATATCAAACATTAGTGAAAAATACCATAATTTCATTATATATTTATTTTGATATTATGATTTAAACAATTATTTATTTTTAAAAAATTCTAAATTTCACATATAATACATATAATATTTTCTCAGAAAAAAGTATAAAAAATCAATTTTGATGGAAACATATTTTCTTTGAGAATAAAGTTTTTATTATTAAAATTTGAGTACAAATTTCATAATAATTTATGAATAAATTTATATTTTTAGGTCTTATATATATCATTAATGAGTGAATACTACTAATAATGACAAATTTTCTGACTAGGATATAATATTTAAATTTAAATAGTTATATTTTAATAGTATATTGTGATTTGTTTGAACATAGTCTTGTTTATTATATACGCTATCATAAAATATATTCTATTAAAATATCCATGAGTTAAGTTGAACTCCCATATAAAAATTTTCCACATAAAAGTTTAATTTATTCTCCATATTTATGGAATTTAAATAAAATGAATCCTTTGTAGAATACCCAAATAATAAAAAGGGTTGATGAATCTTTATCTTAGAAATAGGGAATGTGAAATATTAATGTTTTCAATTAACATGGATTCCAAAAAATATGAAATTTTTTTGAAGTGAAAACATGGATTTGGTAATATGTTTATTTTATAAAATAGTGTTATATATTTTTTGAGAGAGATGAAATAATCAATTTATTGAGGATGAATAACATGTTTTAAGATTATTTTATTAATGTTGATGGATAATTTTATAATATTGATTTAGAACGTCAGGAAATATGCATAATTCAAAATTAAAATTTAATCCTTTAAACATTTTCACCATAATCACATTTTTTGCAACAAATGATGAGTATTATTGATAAAATTGGTTTGGTCAGATGCTATGAAATAAATATATACCATATCACATGGATCCCAGAAATTTTATCAAGATATTACAATTATTAATGAAAAAACACATAGTGGTTATTAAAATTTGAGATGATTAGCAAAATAAATTCACCATTATATTATTATAATAATTCAAAGATAAATATAAATCATTCCATAACATAATATTACATTATCCCAATAAACCTAAACATTAAAAAATTTTATTGTGTTCATCCAAAATATTATTTCATGTTAAATTACAAGTTATACCCAAGGGTTAAATATACTACAAAATAGTAAAACATTTTCCAAAATATCATTGACCACTAAAAACATCAAATGATTAAAAAATATTTATCCCTAAAATATGTTTCCCAAAATTAACATAATATTTATCTATAAAATAATTTTTGTATACAAAATTTTTAAATACAAAAAAATCATATAGGCTTGTGGTTGGTGTTGTACACTTATTTACCTTTAGTTGTGGGTTCAAGCCTCATGTCAAAGATGAATGCAATGTGTTGTCCCTTGGTATGCATATTGTATTTTTTATGAATCCATATTTCAATAATTACTACAACATTCTAGAAATATGATAAACATACTAAACATTACATTGGTAATCATATAAATTTAAAAAAACTAAATTCTTCTATATAACATATTTTTTCCCATAAGTCAATTTTTTTTGTTTATTATAATTACCTAAACATCAAGCATATTTCAAATATTATATTTTAACAATCAAGTGTTTTCAATAAAATATCCCATATCCATTTTGTTGGGTCGGAACAAAACGGGAAGGATGGCAAGAGGGGGGGTGAATTGCCTTTTTAAAAAATGATTAACAAATTAAAAATCAAAGTTGAAATGCAGCGGAAAGTAAAGAGGCAAGACACACGAAATTGATAACGGAGTTCGGCCAAAACCCGGCCTACGTCTCCGCTCCCAACTCAACCGTTGAGAGATTCCTACCGCTTGATTTTCAATGGTTTTAGCAAGAAACCCACTAGGCATTGAGGTAGCACTAGGACCTATTACAGCTTGCTTTTATTGGTTGAGCAAGAACCCACTTACTTTTAATGGTTGAGTAAGAACCCACTAGCCTTTTTAACGGGTGAAGGCTAGCTCACCTATGACACAATCCTTTTAAAAGGAAAGGCTTGAAGAAACCTCTTCACACCTTAGTGGTGATGTGAAACCCAAAAGAAAGAGGGAATGAGAAAAGGTTTGGTGTTTGTAGGCACAAACCCAATTTTAAGCTCAAAATAAATAAAACAAGCAAAACCGTATTTGAGGAAGTCTTGGGTGCCTTTGATTGATTGGAGATGTTGAAGGCCGCTTCCAAGCTTCTTTGAAGGAGCTCCTTGGATGTGGAAGTTGTTGGAGCACTTGAGGTTCCTTTGAGGGAAGTCGCCGGAGGTTGGCCAATTGATACAAAATATGTCAGTTGGCTTCATATATGACCCGGTTGGTGTCCGGGGCTTCCTTGGCCTTTATTTATAGGCATGGAACCCATTGGGGGCCTTCGGAGCCGTTGGAGAGGTCTTCGGAGCCGTTGGAGGCCAAAAGAAGGTTGACTGGTCAAAGCCAACGTCTAGTTTGACTGGGCTACCGGCTGGCCGGTACAGGTCCACCGGCTGGCCGGTGCCTTGGAATGTGGAGAGTGCTTCTGCCTAGGAGCCACCGGCTGGCCGGTGAGAAGGCCACCGGCTGGCCGGTGGTGAGACAGTAGGTCTCACTATTGAACCAGGATGCCACCGGCTGGCCGGTGCTATCACACCGGTTGGCCGGTGGACTGAAATTCAGTCCACTTGATGTCCATTCTTGGGCCAATCCTTTGGCAATCTTTTGCCTATCATCCACAACACTTAAAAACAATGTTAGACAAATATGAAAGTGATTGTGATCATGAAAATCAAAGAGTGTGGGGTACAACAATCTCCCCCTATTTTGATGATCACAATCACTTATCTAAGAAATGTAAAAACTTAAATGAAAGGCATGCTTTAAATGATAAATTGAAAATAAATACTAAGCATGAGAGAAAAGATTCTCCCCCAATCAATCAAGAAATTTCTCCCCCTTTGTGATTATCAAAATAGCACGGGGCATAAAACTTGATTGAGGGAAAAGAGATTTGAAAAACAAGATTTGAGATTTGAAAATCAATTGAAATTTTTGAAATAGAAATTCGATACCAAGAGTTGAAATCGAAAGTTTGAATCGAAAATTTTGAAAATACTCCCTCTAAATAAAAACAATGAATCACCGGGGAAAGGAAATAAATTTTGGCCCGGAGAGACTCGCAAGAAGGGATTTTTCAATCCAAACTTGTCTCATGGCGGGTCTTCTCCTATAAAATTCGTCCGAAAAGAAAATATTTTTGGGTTGACCATACCGGGCGTTTTTACAATTACATTCATAAATAAGGTGCCCGGTTTTCTTACAATAATTACAAAATTTAAAACTAGAGCTCCCCCTTACAAAAACAGTGGGTGCATGGGAGGAGGAGGCTATATTGGTGTAGCCAAGCCCTTGGGTGGTTCTAGATATTCGTTGGGAACCTAGGAGATTGTTCAAATTTTGTTCCCCTTGGGTGAACTTAGCTAGGGTCTCCCTTAGGTCTTTGATGGTTGATTCCATGGAATCAACATTTGGAAAATTTTGGATTTTAAGGGACAACTCTTCCTTCTCTTTGAGAAGTTGTTCTTTTTCGGAAGAGAGTTTTTTTAAATTCTTTTTCAAAGAAACAAATTTAGAAGAAAGTTCATGAAAACCATTTTCTAATTGGTCTCTAGCATGTTGGAGTTCTTCATATGATAAATGATTAAATGAATTAGAAGAACTAAAGTAGGAAGAGGAGGAAGAGGAGGAAGATACCTCATGTTTTCCCATTAGGCAATTATTACCATTGTCGCTCGAGGAGAAAGAAGAGAAGGAGGAGCTATCACTCCAAGTTTTCTTTGAAGCCTTCTTCTTCATCTTCTTGGCCCTTTTCTTGTGAGGTGGGCAAGCAGGTTTGAATTTTTCGTCGAGTTCTTGCTCTTGAGCGGGTTCTTGCTTTGGAGCCTTCTTAGTGCCTTCATGGGTAAGTTCTAAACATTTCCAAATATCATGTGAAGTAGAGAAAGAAGAAATATGATCAAAAACATTACGATCTAACCCACAATGTAGAGCATTCATGGCTTTTCCATCAAGCTCGAAATTTGCAATGTCTACGGGGGTCCATTGAGATTCATCTTTACAAGAGAGAGTACAACCATGCATGACCATTTTAAAAATAGGATATCCAATACTTTTAAGAAATGTGGTCATGCGGGTTTTCCAAAAACTATAATCGGTTCCATCAAAGAATGGAGCACGATCCAAAGAGAAGCCTTCGGGGGCGTAAGAGGTTGAAGCGGTGGAAGCCATCTAAAAGGATCTTAAATTTTGAAACCGGGTTAGGGTATTACTCAAATTTCCCTCTGATACCAATTGTTGGGTCGGAACAAAACGGGAAGGATGGCAAGAGGGGGGGTGAATTGCCATTTTAAAAAATTATTAACAAATTAAAAATCAAAGTTGAAATGCAGCGGAAAGTAAAGAGGCAAGACACACGAAATTGATAACGGAGTTCGGCCAAAACCCGGCGTACGTCTCCGCTCCCAACTCAACCGTTGAGAGATTCCTACCGCTTGCTTTTCAATGGTTTTAGCAAGAAACCCACTAGGCTTTGAGGTAGCACTAGGACCTATTACAGCTTGCTTTTATTGGTTGAGCAAGAACCCACTTACTTTTAATGGTTGAGTAAGAACCCACTAGCATTTTTAACGGGTGAAGGCTAGCTCACCTATGACACAAGCCTTTTAAAAGGAAAGGCTTGAAGAAAACCTCTTCACACCTTAGTGGTGATGTGAAACCCAAAAGAAAGAGGGAATGAGAAAAGGTTTGGGGTTTGTAGGCACAAACCCAATTTTAAGCTCAAAATAAATAAGACAAGCAAAACCGTATTTGAGGAAGTCTTGGGCGCCTTTGATTGATTGGAGATGTTGAAGGCCGCTTCCAAGCTTCTTTGAAGGAGCTCCTTGGATGTGGAAGTTGTTGGAGCACTTGAGGTTCCTTTGAGGGAAGTCGCCGGAGGTTGGCCAATTGATACAAAATCTGTCCGTTGGCTTCGTATATGATCCGGTTGGTGTCCGGGGCTTCCTTGGCCTTTATTTATAGGCATGGAACCCATTGGGGGCCTTCGGAGCCGTTGGAGAGGTCTTCGGAGCCGTTGGAGGCCAAAAGAAGGTTGACTGGTCAAAGACAACGGCTAGTTTGACTGGGCTACCGGCTGGCCGGTACAGGTCCACCGGCTGGCCGGTGCCTTGGAATGTGGAGAGTGCTTCTGCCCAGGAGCCACCGGCTGGCCGGTGAGAAGGCCACCGGCTGGCCGGTGGTGAGACAGTAGGTCTCACTATTGAACCAGGATGCCACCGGCTGGCCGGTGACAGAGCCACCGGTGGAACCTGGCAATGGGAAATGCCTCTGCCAGGTCCACCGGCTGGCCGGTGCTATCACACCGGTTGGCCGGTGGACTGAAATTCAGTCCACTTGATGTCCATTCTTGGGCCAATCCTTTGGCAATCTTTTGCCTATTATCCACAACACTTAAAAACAATGTTAGACAAATATGAAAGTGATTGTGATCATGAAAATCAAAGAGTGTGGGGTACAACACATTTAACCAAAATTACATATCATTAGTACCATTCAACATATTCTTGAAAACCCTTAAAGAGAAACTAATTTAGACTAATCATTAGATGTTTTATTATTCTTATAATCAGAATACCATTGATAAAAATTCTGCAACAAAATGAATATCACGTCCTCACAACTAAAAAAATCAACCATTCCATTTTAATTATTTTCATAACATATCCCCCTGGAATTATTCTTCGGATTTGTGAATTAATCTGAATAATGAACGAGTTCCCCAAATTTACGACATTGATCTTTTTCTATTTTCATATGTTAATATTTATTTTCCTATATCTTATTAAAGAGAAAAAAAAATTCTACAAAATTTATCATCTATATTCCCTCATTTTTCCCGCATTAATAAACTTATAGTGCTTTTATGTAATGTTCCACTTCAAAAAATTCAAGACATACAAGAAATTAAATCTTATTTTCTTTCTGATCTTTAACACGTAAACTTCCATGGGGATATATCTATCTATTATATAATGTGTTTGTAAGTCAATATGTGTTCTAATTTTAGATATTAATTCAATATGTCCCATTATATATGATCACAAGATGTATTACTCTCAATCCCAATATGGTTGGATTATTAATTGGGAAATCATTACATTTCCCGTCACATTGGTTGGTGGAATGCTTTCTCATATTTAAAATCATTTACTAAAAAGAATAAAATAGTCAATATCTAAATGTAATAACCTAAAACATTAGATATTTATTAACCCATAAGTAATAACATATAAATTATATGTATATCCTCACATATGACTCTCCAGGATTCAAAATAAGTTATCTATGGTAATGATTCCAATTATGTTTTCAAACCAAATTTGTTCAGGTGCATAATAATGGTTCATAAAGTGATTGGGATTTTTCAAAGAATATCCCATTGGGGTGTCAAATTTTTTAGGTGGAAAGTATCATTTTCATGCACTGGGTGAATATTAAATCATTCTCAATGCAACGTTTTCAGAATTAGTACCCCTAAGTACTACTGTGTTAGAACTGAATGTATCCAAAAAATGGAGGTAATTTCCTAGAAACCACTCCCTCTATCCTACTCAGATATTCCAACATATTTTCCTATAAATAAAATATCCTTATAGTTATTCCCAAGGTCCTTAATAATTTTCCTCATCATTTTTTTCAATGGAAAAATAAACCTTTTTTATATTACCAAAAATTGATACCCAAGGCATTTACTCATATTATTATATGGTTTTTAATAGAATCATCTGTTAATTAAAACCCAAAGATCATGAGATCTTGTGTCCTTGTAAGAATATGTTCATAATTAATCAATGCGAAGTTAAAATAAAAAAATGTATTTTATTCTCCACAACACAATATTAATTTATTCAAATCTCAAAAAACCGCATGAGATAACTTTGAATAGTAAATGAAATTCTAGTGATTTAATAATCCTAACATGGGAATAATCATGACAAAGAAGCATAACATGAGATTCAAAGGTATAACATGAATTCATAAAAGAGAATTTTCATGTGTAAAAATATAGACGAATAATATATGGAGCCCGATATCATAAGATCAAGGAGTCATAGGAAATGTCGCATCAACATATAATATGACATATCCAAGAGTTAATTCTAACTATCTAGATAATATCATATGGTGTAAAAAGTACCATAATAAATTAGAGTTAGTCCATATTAAATTACAAAATGTCTTATGATACTAAAAAATTTAACAATTCATTAGAGTGATATTTGGGTGCACCCATCCTAACATGTTTTGGATAATGTGTACCAAAAAAAGAAACCAATCATACAGTATAATCATAATAATTACACATAAAAACAACTACGATGCCTAATATTGTCTAATATTATATTTAAAGGAATGTTCATAGTGAAGGAAATTGAGAGTTGAGCATAAGGAATATAATACCCCATAAATGTAATCAAGAATAAATTAGTTATATATTTTGGAGATATATACACAAAATATAGAAAATTTCATAAGGAAAAAAGTTTTTATCATTGATTAAAATTACATTAAGAGATTACATGAAATATTTCATAAGGAATATATCCATCTCACTATTAAACCACATCATAAAAATTCTAAAAATTAATAAATGATATATAAAATTTTTATTTAAAAATAACCATGGAATCATATAAATGAAGCTAGAAATAATTGATTATTCATGATATTGGGTAAATATGTACATTCCATATAAGTTAAATAACATTCCTTTTACATTGTTGTAAAATTTTAAAAAGTACATCGTTTGAGAAATGATAACAAGATTACTTTCACAACAATAAATAAATAGTAAATGCTAAAAATTTAATTATTAAGTCATTTTCATAATATTTAAAAAATTGCATAAACTATTATTTTGAAAACATGTATATAGAAGAATTTAAATTTTTTACTAAAGAGAGAAATAAACTCAACCACTATTAATGCCATGTTCTTTATAATTATATGTAAAAAAGTTATGAAAATGTTACATTGAATATAAAATTTCCTAGATAACTGTTGTATAATAAAATAAGAGGGTTTTAGAAGATAATGATAAAATAATTTTATAAATAGAATTTATAGCATAAACAATCCCAATTAAAATGAGATTGAAATATAAACAATTACCCCTTTCGTATCTTTTTAATCATAAGTCAATTGAATTTTTTAAATGAATTCTAAATTAAAATACAATGAATTATGATGTATTAGTAATATAATATCTAATGTGGATGTATATACATCATTTAAAAGAAAATATTTTCATAAAAAACATGTGTCTCAGGGAATTATATTTTGAGTAAAAACCCTTACCTCAAGTCCACACGTTATTGTGTGTATCTTTTGTCTCCTATATAATAAATGTATATAACCTCTTTTTATTGATAACCATTTATAGGTTTATTAACTTATACTTAATAAATTTACATTATTTATTCTAATGAATTATTTAATTAGTTAATCATTTATGTCTAGGTCAGGTGTTTTGAGCATCCTAAGTTCACAATTTCAAAATTGCAGTAGTGTGGTGGCCATGGTCAAAGGGGTCATTGTTCTGTGATCTCCTTAATAATAATAAATAAATAAATATAAATTTTATACATAAATATTACATTAAAAAATATCAATGAATTGTGGTTATTAAAAATCAACATAGTTACCATCATGGAGATAGTAGGTCGTATGTACACCTGTGTAAAACTTCCATTTTTCAACGACATCAATAGATTGATGGTAAATGTAATTTGTAACACTAAGTTGTTTTTATAAAATATTTACACTAAATTATTTTAATTATTAAATTATATATATTTCACAAAAATGTCAGTTTAGATAAAACATGATATGCACAGAGTATAAAATGGCAATTTTATCCCAGACATTTGGTTATCAGAAATAAATCTAACTAACTTATAAAAATTTATGATGAATCCATTCGCTACCTATTATTTATTAAAAAAATAAACATTAGTTATATATTTTATTTTTTTTATTAAATTGAGTATATTATTATTATATTAAATTAATGAAATCTATATCATACAAACGTAGAAAATTATTTTTGATATTCATCCAATTGATATTTTTATTAGAGGGTATGAATAAACCTTATATGATGTATAAAAACCTATTTCATAAGGGAAATGTTTCACCTTATAATGAATAACCAAGATTAAATTATGATTTTGAAACATAAGAAATTTGTATATGATAAATTAATCATGTTCCTTAGTAGTAAGATAATAATATTTACATTTAATGAAATTTTAATATTTTTCTGATAAATTTCAAATTATGATTAATAGTAAAAATAGACCAAACATTTATTGAAAACAAATTTTTTCATCGAAATAATTTATACAGTTAAATTATAATATTTAATGGTTTTATTTTTTAAATATAATAAATTTTTATCATTAAATTTAATTAATATCTTTATAATTAATTTTAAATTTAATTCAGATGTAAAAACATATCAATCTTTTGCAATTTGTTTACATTTTCAACTCGTTCTATCTTTCCAATGATGGGACTAAGTTAAAATTAATTACTAAAAATTTTGGTTTTTTTATTTTAAAAATGGATTTCATGTTTGGAATTAGTAGGTATAAATTATATAAAAATAATTTTTTTTTGTTTTTTGGCATTATGAATTGTAACTTCAGTAATTTTTATTAATACGTTAAATGGGAAATAATTAATTAAGGGTAAGAATAATAATATAAAATTCCCAAAAAAACATGTCATAATTTAACTAGATTAATGTTTTTAGAACTAAATAATACTTGAGTTGAAATGGATTCCTTTGGAAGGTACATGGATGAGACTAGGATATTAAATTTATTTTTATTAAAAGATAAGTTAAATATGTATAAATCAAATTTTAATAAATAAATAATTTTTCATAATTGGATATATAGAAGATAAATTCGATTATAAATACTCTTTTGAAATCTAAAATGATTTTATTTATAATGGTAATTTATTTTTAATTTTTAGAAAATAATGTTTTACCTTACTGAATT
The DNA here is from genome assembly GCA_963277665.1 of Viscum album. Lineage (NCBI taxonomy): Eukaryota > Viridiplantae > Streptophyta > Magnoliopsida > Santalales > Viscaceae > Viscum > Viscum album. Next base: position 262,809,651 of record OY728148.1, on the reverse strand, counting down.
TTACTTTGATGATGTAAAAAATATTTAATTGATGAGAAATAAATAAAATAATATTCATTAAAATATTAATAAACATCAAATGAAAAAAAACCCTTGATCAAATATTTTTGGTTGATTATACATAGACCATAACAATACAAGGGTCATGTTAGTAACCATTTTGAGCCTTATAGAAAACATGGTGAAAGTTACATTTTTTATTTAAAGGGATGTTAATGTTTTCATAGTTATAATATAACAAGTATAACATTTTAAAACATGTATTTTCCTGAATATAAATTATAATAAATATGTCATTCTAAAAATTATAAGAATTATCTTTATCACATAATTTTAGTTTTAATTTTTATTCATAAAATAAGTATATTATATAATAACATAAAAAGTGATGTAGTAATTATTTTATTAATAGAGATATCAAATACATTTTATTAAAAATAATGAAATAACATTAATTTTGATAAATTAATATGTTTAATGAATTATATCTACTACCATACCTATTATGAATAGAATAAGATAGTTTTTTCATAGTTAAATAATTATTTTCGTATTTTTAAAAACCAATGAATTGAATAGTGTCAAAATTGACACTATTGATTGTTTACCAAATTAATGTTTTATTAAATTATTTAAAAAGTATAAAAGATTTTTAAAAATATATAATAACTATTATATAGTGTGAAATGTTTATAGGTACTTATTTATGTTCTAATTGAAATCAAATAAGAAAATTTTGCACCTATAACATCATGCCCCTTCCCAATTGGCTTGAGAAGAAAGTGAAATACTACATAGCCTTAGGCGATGTTCCCAAAGTGCCAAAGGCATGAAATTATAGCCAATTCCTTCATGAAAAATTGGGGAAATATTTCCCCTTCTAATAAAATCAACCAACCAAAAGAGTCATAACCAACCAAACTATATAAGGCATGTCTACAAGGATTAAAACTCGACAAAACCAAATGACCAATAAAACCAAACCACAAGAGTCATTAAGTAGAGTACAAAGAGGAAGACTACAAAACCAAAACCCAAAATACATGACACCAATACATAGTTCCAATCCATGATCCATGCTACAAGAACCACCACAATTTCTAATAATCATGGTGAACCACTAACAAAATAAAATGACTAACCCATACATGTGTCCCAAAAAATGACATATGAGAAAGAAAGAAAGTTCCAATGAAGGGTCGTGCATTTAAATTCTGAGTATGTTATCTAAAAATTTCTTCCATAAACACACCAATATAATAAAAATATTCGTACAATCATATAAAATAGTTTATAAAATGTATTAAATAGTGAAATAATCACCACGAGACAAACACAACCATACCATGTAACCTTTTCACAAATACACATCATCAATGGAAATCTAAACAACATGATTTATTGAATTTAACCACCACACATTAGCACACCCATTTCCATTATAAATAACAACAATAAAATGAAAATAAATGTGGTGAAACGTCTCGTCTAAGGCTTTTTGCTAAATTCCCAATACAGTGGTACTTCCTGATCACTTATCCTTAATGCTGGCCCATTTATCCACTATAAACCCCCTTTTATAGAGATAATTCCATCACAATTCAATCACAATCAACAGAAGACATAATAATTAACAAATGACCAACTATAAAGCATAACAAGGCCACACATCTTGTAAACACCCATTTGAAACATCTGTCAAATCACTTCAATAATTCACTCATTTATTGAAAATATCCTTTATTTATATTCTGTGATAAAAAAAATTTCAATAAAATAACATAATTGTGGAAAATAATATTTCTTAAAACATTTTCCATAATTTAATCATTTATAGATTTTAAGGCTAAAATTTTCAAATCCCAATAAAATCACATTTTAAACAATATCCAATTTTACCAAAAATCCCCAAAATAACCACTAAATGGATTTCCAAAAATATTATCTCATCATATTATTAATTTATTTAATGAAATAAAATTAATTGAAAACAATGCCTTATAATCTCTCAAAGTGGATATGAGTGTGAATCCACCTACCATATGGTTCCAAAGAAATCGATGCACAAGAAATCACAAACAAATATGGGAAAAGGCTCCACATAAACCACCCTATATCCCCATCACTATAATAAAAAATCCCTAAAATAAATAATTTAAGATACTATATCCTAGATCAACATAAAATAGATGAATACCTAGAGAAACAAGAGAGAGAGAGAGGAGTAGATCTAGAGAAAACATTAATAAACCATCAGGGGAAATTTAACTGAGATGAAATTCCTTCAAACCACCATGAAACCCCTTCGATTTTCTTCTAAAATGGGTGGGATTGGTTCCCTAAACCTTTAGGGGAGGAAAACCCAATTGAGGATTAATTTGGGATGAAGTAGCTCTTTTAGGGGAAATACCAAGTGACCCCATTTAGAAAAACTGATTTTTATGGCCCGCTTTGTAAAATCACATAGATTGAAAAAAAGCTAACTGTTTGGATGCTACTATCCAATAGTGAAAAATCACATGGTTACTTGGTATTCTTGCACCGTGTCCACTAATCATTCACCCTTTAAAAAACTTCCAAACATTTACAAAGTGTTCCCAAACAAACCCAAACATTACCCAAAAACTCTAATCATAACAAAAAGTCATATAAAGTGTTAAATACCTCAAACCGTAGGTGCTACATTCTTGCAACAATAGGAAAATTAATTCTTGGAAGTTTGAGAATGATTTCTTTCTAGAAAGTGCTTTTTCCATTTCTCTATAATATCTTTTTCCTACTACGTAATCTCCTCCTTAATCAGACCATGATATCGAAAAACCCAAACAAGATAGATGGGTTTACCATGAAGGAGTTTCTCTTTCCTATCGATAATATGCAATAGAATGTGCAACAAGGAAGCATTTGGCTCTAGTCCAACATGATCCCATCTAATCATACGGTCACGATCTGGCTGATACTTCTTCAACTGAAAAACATGGAACACATTTGCACCACATAAAACAATGGTGGGAAATCTAACCAATATTTCACCTCTTCAACACAATAATGTATCTCATAAGGACCTATATACCTTGGAGAGAAAATTCACTTAATTTTGAAATGAAGATGTCTTAATATCATATAAATTCTTAGAAACACATGATCACCAACATCGAAGGACGATGAACATCGACCTTAGTTTTATACAATTACAAGTGAATTTGTTCTGTCTTCATCATCTTCTTGATCATCTTCATCTTCTATGTGGTCTCTTGGATAGGGCTCTATCCCACCATTGAAGAATCACTGAGTTCCACCAAACATAGTGCAAAATGACATAGATTCCCATACGATTATTCTAATAGAATCATATGTATCGATGGATGACAACTATTATTGTAGGATAATTACACCAAAAACATGTTCCACTCCCATAAAACATGAAAATAAATCACACAAGACTGCAATATATCTTCTAATTTTGGTAATTTCCTCTCAGTTTTTCCATCTGTATGAGGATAATACGCCGTAGTCATCATCAAATTTTTCCCAAGGGATTGCTATATGAATTTCCGAAAAAATGATGTGAACCTCATTTCTCTATCTAATAAAATCGAAACAAGAACACCATTCCTTGGGAACACTTCCTTGATAGAGATTTTGGATAGGCCCTACACCGTATGAGATTCACGAAAAGGGATGAAATGGGATGACATTGTGAGATGATCCAATGTCACCTTTATGGCATTGTGCTTTTAGACCATTCTTGGGAGACGAGAAAAAAATCCATCACTATCTATTCCCACATCCATACATGGATTGGTAATTATTGAAAGATCCCTACATGTCATGGATTCACTATCATGTCTTTCTAACAAGTCAAGAATCCCGAAACAAAATCGGGCACTTTCCTTTTCATACCATCCCACCAAAAAATCACTTTTAACGCATTATACATTTTCTAAATTCCATGATGGAATATCCACCTAAAATGATTATAATCCCTAATAATTTCGTCCTAAAAATACACTAGTACCATCATCCTATTCCAAAGACACAAAAAGAAATGACCATTTATTTCCCATCCCTTAATGGTCTCCCTACCATTGAGTTTCAATCTCATCACCATGAACTCAGAATCAGATTTATGCGCCTCTTTAACTAAAAAAACCATTGTAGGAACAAATGAATCTATAAAGAAGACCTCTCTATCACCCTTGTTCCCACATTGCGACCTCTTGTTAGGTATGGTCGACATTAATTCCCACTGATATGATCTATTATTCACCACCTATGACTCTGATTTCCTACATAATACATTTTCAACGGAATTTTCCTTACCTAAAGTGTATATAAATTAAATACCAAATATCTAAAGATACCACATCCGTATCCTTTTCATCAAGTACAAATATATTTGGGGTAAAATATTCATTAAACTCTTATGATTGGTAAACATAGTTAATTTCTCATCAAAAAGGTAATGATGACACATTTTCAAAGCATGGACCACTAACACAAACTCAAAATCATGAATTTGGTAGTTCTTATCTTACAACCTCAACTTCCAAGAACCATATTCAACCACCTGATCCGCCTACATGAGGACACACCCAAAACCCAATCCCGATGTGTTAGAATACATCATGTACCATTTTACTGGTTCTGGTATAACAAATATTTGTGCTGGTGTAAGATGAACCTTAAGCTCTTCAAAATATTTTTTACACTACATAGTTTATTGAAATGAAACATTATTCTTTGAGAAAGAATTGACCAGTGATGACCACCATGAGAAATAATGACAAAACACATATAATACCCAAATAGACCAAGGATGCTCAGTATCTCAAAAACGTTATTAGGTGGTTTCAACATGATAACGACCTCTATCTTTTCTATATCAATTGATACCATTATATTTGAAATAACACAGCCAAGTAAATGAACCACATGTATCCAAAATCCACACTTCTACAATTTAATATAATACTAATGATCTACCATGATCCCCCACACTCTCACCAAGTGCTTCTCATGATCCGCCCTTGTTCATAAATACAACAATATATCATCCAAAAATATCTCCACAAAAGAATCCATATATCTTTGAAATATATGATTCATCAATTCCATGAACACTGCAGGTTAAATCTTGAGACCAAAGGGCATAACCGCATACTCTTAATTGCTATATCTACTTATGAAAGCTATTTTGGAAATATAATCCTTCCTCACCAAAAATCGATGATATTATTACCACAATTCAAACATGGAGAATAGCTGAGATCACCTCAACTGGTCAAACAAATCATCAATGTGTGGAAGTGGGTATCGGTTACTTATCGTATCCTAATTTAGCCTATGATAATCAATACATAGCCTCACAGTTCCATCTACCTTTTTAACAAAAAAACTGGCACTGCCCCAGTGGTGTGTGAGGTCGGATAAAACCATTATTCTCTAACTCCTCCAAAAGAACATTCAACTCCCTTAGTTCTACTGGTTCCATCTAGTAAGGCAGAAGTGAGATAATACTGGTCCAAGGAAGTCGATCAATCATAAACTCAACTTCTCTCACGTGTTGAAACTCTTCATATTAATTAAGAATGAAATCCAGAAACTGGTCAAAAACAACTAGAATAATTCTCTAGCCAACTCCTTATATTATTTCAAATGATAACAAAAAACTTATATGAGATTGTGTAAAAATTTGGTTCTAACAAACCTATTGCACCAAAAATTTTATTTTTCTCTCCTCTGATGAGAAGTTTGACACCATAATCCATTGTGAAAAAAAACTATTCAAGAAAAAAAATCGACGTGGGCCTTAATAATTGTGCACCAATCCATTCCCATGATTACATCATAAGCATCCATCTCAAGTACTGTGAAATCCCACATCAATTCAACCACATCGATAACCAAACAACATGCTATACACATGAAGGCTTGAGACTCTCTTTGACCGAGATGAGTTTTATGTTTTAAAATAGAAGGCATCATTGACACATGTAAACCAAATGAACTTACAATACGTGAATAAATAAAAGAATTGGAAGCACCTATATAAAATAAAGCTTGAATTAATTTGGAATTTAAAAGAACATTACCTCGCACTATGGATGGTCAGGAATGGTCATCCACCACAATCTGTTTTTTTACAAACAACTACTTTCATGCGACCCTTGGATCATTATTACCTTGTTAAGGAGTCATGGTATTACTTCAATAAAAATACTTATGTTTATTATATTGTCTAGGGGAGTACTACTACCCCCACCCTATCGAGGCATAGGATGCCTTTGATCCCTAAGGAGTGTCATGAACACATGATATTAGAACATTATGGAAATACTGCTGATATTTCCACATATTATTTCACTTATATCATTCTCAAGTTTTCTTCATAGTGTTCTACATAATGCCACCCATACAGCCACACTAAAAACATACTGAATTACTCTAAGGATCTTGAGTAAGATTCAACAATCATTTTGTTGGATCATGATCCATACTCCAACCCTAGAAATAAGTGTCCCTCTTCTTCTTGAACTAATCATTAGAGTTCCTAGAATTTCCAAAGGGTACTAACCGACTTCCCCCACCTATATCCCTCAAAATATCTCTTTCATCCATTGTTTCTATATTCACCATTTCTATGTTGTCACATATACAATGCATCAATATTTTTTATAGAATTTCTTACATCAACCTAGATTTTCAAATATCTTCCTTTAATATTGTATTACATGCCACCTCAGGTGAAATGCACGCTATGTTCATAAACATAGTCTCATATTCCATTAACGAAAGGTTTTCTTGTATCAAGATAATGAAATCCTATGTGCACTTAATTTTTAACATATAAGGTTGTAATTGTTTATGAAAATAATCCTCAAAACCCTCCAATGTCATAACTTAGCCTGTTCGATCATAGACATTCAACTCCTACAACACAAGGGAAAGATTATCCAACATGTATGTAGTAATCTTCACTTTTAGCTCCGCTGGTGTTCCCAAGAATTCAAATATCTAGTTTATTCTATTCATCCATTCTTCATCCCCTTTTGGTTTTGAATCACACATTAAGATGGGTAGATTATGCTTTCAGAACTGAACTTCATGATCCAAATTCTTCGGCACATCCTCATTATTTGAACTTCCCATAACTTGGAATTCATGCAATGTACTCTGCATTAGTTTATGGTTCACCTGGGGCTCACGTGGAGGCACATTTTCAACAGCCTCCTTTGGTTGGCCTCTACGACACCTACCCAATTCCATTTCTATCAATTCAAAAAAAACAAAAACGTCTCACTCCATTATCTAGAAATAACATACATTTGAAATTCAATTATATAGAAACTATCACATAATTGATTCCCATATGTTCACATTTCCCATGTTTAACCATTTTGGAAACAAACCGCCACGTTTTGAAAAGATACCCGTTTTGAAAATAATAAAACCTCGACATATTTGAAAAAATTCCTATATTTTCTAGACATTGAGATATCCATACCAGAACATTAGTAATTACACCAAATAGAATATGAATCCTTGTTGGAAGTCATTTATACCATGAATTCCACACTCATCTCATTGGATACACCCAAGATAATGAGATATCCAATGAAAATAGGTTTCTCTTAAACACTTCTGTGCCTAAATACCTGGTGACATCAAGTTCAACATAAAATGGTTAAATATGTCCTTTTATGCTTTACATTTCATGTTTTGAAAATACTATATTGTTCTAACATCCTCACTTGAGGAATATACCAAGACAGAATGTCAATGCCAACATCAACAACCAATGTTATCACCAAATACACGATTGACATTACATGTATGTCAATGACCGAACAAGTTAATAACTCTAGTAACATCCCACCCCTTCCTCATTGGATTGAGAAGGTGGTGAGATGGTACATAGACATTGGTGACATTCTTAAGGTGCCAATGGCTATAAATAAATGGAGAGGGATTCAAGAACATGTGGGTAATGATTTTCCATTAGATTAAAATAATCCAACCAAACGAGTCATAATCAAACAAACTATATGAATAATGCGAACAAGGTTTACAACTCGTCAATACCAATTCACTAGTACAACCAAAACACAATAATCCCTAATTAGAGTACCATGCGTATTACTAAAAAATCAAAACCCAAAAACCATGACACAACTTCATAGTTCAAATCCATGTTCTATTCTTTAATAACCACGACAACATCTAAGCATCACGATGAACCACTAACAAAATGAGATGTTTTACCCTTACCTTTGTCCCGAAAAATGAAATATGAAAAAGAATCAAAGTACCAATGTAGTGGGTGAGTACAAATACTCAGTAGGTTTTTCCAAAATGAAATCGCTAGACATGCCACCAAGATAAAACCATTAGCACATTAATGTAAAATAGTTTATACAGAGCAATAAATAGTGTAACAATTACCACAATCGAAACACAGACATACCAAGTCACCATTACATAGATCCACATAAATAAGGGATATCCAAAAAACAATGCCATAATCCATTTCACTATCACTAATTAGCACAACCATTTCAATCTCGTATAACAACAAACCTAATGAAACTAAACAAGGTGGAACATCCAATTCAAGTGTGTTCACTACATTCAAAATCTAGTGGTACCTCTTAAACACTTATCCTTATTGGTAGCCCTTCCATCCACTATCCATCCCCTTTTATAGTGATACATCCCACCCACTTCACTAACAATCACCAAAATCCATAATACTAACCAACTAACTACGATAAATTGAAATTAGGCCATAAAACATGTTATCAACCATTTCCAACACATGCCAAAATCACATCAATGAATCACCCATTTATTGAAAACACCCTTTAACTAATTCTTATTCTAATCCAAATTTCAAAAAAAACATATTTATTGTAAATCATCGCTCAAAAAACATTTTAAAAAATTCTATCCAATATCGATTTTAAAACCAACATTTTAAATTCAAACAACAAACCCCCATTTTCAATAATATTAAATTTTACTTAAAATTTCTAAATCATCACCAAATCTGTTTAACCCAAGATTTCCAAATCATATTCTCAATTGATTTGAGGAATAAAAAATTACTGAAAACAATGCCTCATGTTTATACAAATTGGAGTCATGAGAGAAGCCACCTACCTAAGGGTTATTTCGAAATCAACCCCAATCAATCACACCACAAAAAACATGTTAAATCTCCACCAAAACCACTCTATATCCCCTTAACTATAATCAAAATTAACTAAAAGACACAATTTAGGAAACCATAACCCTAGATCTATATTAAAAAGATGTATATATATAAAAAAATAGAGAGAGGGGGTGGATCTAGAGAAAACCACAACAAACCAAGAGGGGAGACCCACCCAAGAAGAACTGCCTTCACACCACCACTAAACCCCGTTTATTTATCTATAAAATATGTGGGAGATGTTCCCAAACCCTTGAGGAGAAGAACTCCTGAGTAAGGTTTGTTTTTGGGATGAAATTGATGTTTTAGGAAAAATAGAGAATAACCCTTTTAAAAAACATAAATTTAATGGTTCACATGGTTTGTTCACACAGTTTGACAAACTATATTCTAACCATGTGGAAGCTACTATCCCACAATGGAAAATATCATGTCTACTTGTGATTCTTTCACAGTTTCCCCTAACCGTGATCTCTTTAAAAACATCCCAAACATATCCAATACCTTCTCAAACTCTCCCAAATAGCACCTGACAACTCAAATCACACATGAAGTCAAGAAAAAATGCTACATAACTCAAAATAGTTGTGCTAAAACAACCATTAAATATTGAATTATTAGTTATATTATCTAAATGTAAATAGAATAACTATGTGTTAATTTAAATGATAATGTTTATATTGACATAAAAAGTTATCTAAAATTTATTTTCTATGATAATACAACCCTATGTCACCTAATATTTTCGATTAGGATATTTTTGAGGTTTCTAGGTAGGATTCATTTTTGTTATAAATTAATATTTGTGGAGATCCCAAAAGTTCCCCTAACCCGAATAATAAAAGTGAATATCCTCCCTCGTATCATCACTTCTCTTGGAGCCTAAAAGCTCTAACACCCATTCCATTTTCCATTATTTACTTTCCAAGTTACATTATAGAGGTTTTTTCAACATTTTTTGATCAAATCCTATACTCTATGAGATGATATAGTGGAATCACATCGTAGAATTGATAATCTCATATAATGATAATTTCAAACTACTCTCATCTTCTAATTTATATTCATGAGTTGATTGATTATAATGTATTAACTCTAGTATCACATATATAATGAGGTTTTATTATAATTCTGAACCAATTATATTCCACCTTTTATCCATCATATGAAAAATAAAATCACCACATGTGCGTACATATTGTTTACCATCCCCACACCATGGTACAATCTGTTTTTCACCACCACCTTACCTGTATAGTTATAATGATGTAAATAAAAACTATATATTATTTTTATAACATGATATTAATTCTGAGATATTATACACCATCCAACTCAATTCCATTCAAAAATTATAAGAATGATATCGCCGCTCGTGTGTACCTACGATTTACCGTCTATACAATGAGATGTGATTTATTTTATATGATCTTTATTAAAACATGATAATATAGATGTATAGAATGATTAAATATGGTATGTATTATGTTAATATCATTTCTATAATCATATAACTATGACCTAAGAAGGATGAACAGAATATATTCAGCAAAACAAGCATAAGAAGATAAAATAGTTATATCTGAATAATGAGTTACAATGAATAGTCATTAACATACAAATGATAATATCATTAAAAATGATATAACAAACATTACTTGAATTATTTAATAAGTTATTTACATTATTTAAATCATTATACAGGAGGTTCAGATAAATACCAATGATATTAGACCTATGTTAAGGGATAAATTTTCAATCTCATTATTGTCTAAGATTGTTTATTCGTAAGTATTCACTGGAGTATATTTATCATCCACATCCATTTTTTCTAAATATTTAATATTATTTATATTCCTCTAAAATTTTTATGGTAAATTTTTTCAATTTGTGAAATTTTATTAAACATTGTGAATGGAATATTTTTTCATAATTCGATACAAGGTATTTTTTACTTTTCTTCAAGAAGAACGAGGATAATTTGTTTTTTAACTTATAAGTAATGAATAGATTTTTAAACCTTCATATTGCTTCATTTCCATAAATCTTCCCCTACAATATTTATAGTTTATTCTAAAAATAAATTATTTCCATTTCAAATTGCATGGAATTTTGTGAAAGTAAAATGTTCTTGAAGTGGAAAGGATATTATCTTCATGAAGTATGATCATGTGATATATCAAAATCATTTTCTATCTAAGATGTAATTATTTAATTGGGATATGTTTTCAAGTATTTTATCATAATTATTTCTATGGTATTATTATTTTTATTATGAAATACTATTTATAAAATCAATTAGTTTTATATGTATTACGATGGAATGATGTTTGAGAAACCCATTTTATTCCATGGGATATACTATGATGAACGATTTATGTTTTCATGGAACATGTAAAAATTATTTTATTTTGAGGTGGGTATGACCTATATCTCCCTCCAATTAATTGGGAAATTATTTATATCTCATGAGAAATTCATGACTACGATCGAATGTAAATATAGTTTAGTAATACAGTATTGGAAGAACATGTAAATAGGAGCCAATAAGACAGGGTTGGAACGAAAAGTAAACCAAGTTCAGTATTGGAATGTGCCTTTTATGGTAGTATTTAATATGATCCTAAACTAATATGAAATTATTTTCTATGCTAATTTGTATGCCATAAAATAACATGCCTTAATTTATGACTTTTAATATTATGTTCAATGATTCATATGAACTATTATGATTTATCCAATGGTATGATATCAAAATCTTCAGTATACACGATAAGACTATCAAAATTTATGTTCATATGTCTCATGTTTATTATATGGTTGATATTTCCACTATTTACCATTTCTCAGCATTTACGCTCACACTTTCTTATAATTCTTTTCTCTAGGTAATGATGATGTGTATTATGTAACATATATCAAAAAAGGGTATAGTTGCGATGAAACATGGGGAGAAAATGAATATGTCTTATGAACTAGTGGATTATGATTCCTAGATTCTAATGATACTATACATATAGTTTCCTTTTGTGTATTTTTTATATTTCATTACAAATATTCTTAATCATTAATTTAATATCAATGTATGTAATGTATGTGTCATTATAAGGGGTATCTGAGGAAACGTATAGTAAACCTATTGAAACTAGGATGATAAAACCATAGTGATAAATCTAAGGATATGTTAGAGTACATATTGAAATCCTAGTATTTTATAATGATTCATGAATAACATAGGATAAAACCTAATGAGTCAAAAATTAAACTTCTGTTATTGATTATGTAGTTTTCACATTATGATAGTGTTTCTCACACCATTTATGTTGGTTTCAGTAAATGGATTAAACCTGAAGGAACTGCGTTAATACAGAATGTAATGAGAAATGAAATGATGGTCCTATTGAGTGTCCAAATGTTACGGGAGATGAAATAAAAAATCATGTAGCTATTCTCATACAATATTCTAATGATATAAATCATACAGTACTTCCAAATGTGAAATTGTGGGATCAATATTCTATTGAGTACGTCATGAGGCAGGATCCACCTTCTTTTAGTGGATCTTCTGATCTATTAGTATATGAATAACAGATTATTACCACTGAAAATATATTTTTTGTTTTATAATGTTCTTAACTTTTAAATTTCATCATAGTAGTATATCGTTTGGATGGTCAACCTATCCAATGGTTGAACATTTTCAAGAATATGAGGAAAATATATGACATTGAATCCATGGAATGGGATGAGTTTAAGATCAAATTTTCATAAGTACATTACTTGTATTCCTTTAAAAAAGATTTATAATTAGTTCCTTAATGTTAAGAAAAATTATGATGAATCTATTGGTACCTACAAAGAAAATTTTACAAGACTTTCAAGTTTTGATTTTGGAATTCTTATTCAATGTGAGAGTAAATTTGATTGATTCTTTAGTGCCTTAACACCAATTCTTCGAAGGGAATTAACCATAAGGGACATTTATAGCCTGGAATAAATCATGTGACATGCTCTCATGGTTATGATGGATATTTGAGTAACCCATCAGTCCTATGAGTTTGATTAGAAGATAAAAATGGAATTCAAGGGAAAATCCAAAGAACACATTGAAACAAAGAGGAGATTTAAGTTATCCTCATTACTTAGATAGAAACATTGAGTGAATTTTCCTAAAGGGATTATTAAATTTTTAAAATTTTGAAAAAAGTTCATCAGGATGTTAAATGTGGATGTGATGGGACACCTATATCTGATGATATAAAGAGAAAAACAGGTACACAAAATGCAGCTCCTACACTTCAAAGTTAAAATTCTAAGGATGTGGGAAAATATTCCAATAATTTCCCTAATCCAATGGTTATTTATGATGATCGATTTCAGAAAACTCTTAAGGCCAACGACAAAAGAATGTAACATGCGATCACTATCGGCATTGTAGAGTATGATAATGAATTGATGAAAGGTACACATACCATCAATCAAAAGTACAAAATATTTTATTCGATTCTAGATACACCTACATTTTTATTTACGATGAATTTTATAATGGTATATCTGTATTACCTGCACAATAAAATGTTGAGTTAGCTATTAAAACTCTAAATGGACTAACGATCACACGAAATGTTTATAATACTTCATTTGTTGATGTTTATAGGAAACTGCTTCCTAGAAATCTTGTGATCCTTCCTGTAGTGTAATTTGAGGCGACTCTTGGTAGGGACTAGCTTCCTCTATATGGATCTCATATCAATTTCCAAGGAATTTATGTCACATTTCATATTCTAGATCAATCTATGATCATCTTTCGGTGCAACAATGAATATAACATTCCATTATAATTTTCATCCATAGTATGGGTCTTTAATTATTATAAATGAAGTTATTTATCTCAAATGGTTGTAATGAAACATAGAATTATTAATGCACCCGTTTTATGGGAGTTTTATGATTTATTTCTGGAATAATTGATAGGTCTTCCATATAATTGTGAGGATTATTTTTTAATATAACACATACCATGTGCTATGCCTATTTCAATTACACCTCATAAAAAGGATCCAATTGAGTTATAGAAATTAAATAAGAAGCTCAAAGGGAACATTGATAAGGGATTCATGTTCCCTAGTGTTTCAACTTGGAGAGTACCTGTTCTTTTTTATATGAAGAAAGATATATCAATGAGAATATACATTAATTATCGGGAACATAACAAGGTGACTATCAAGAATAAATATCATTTTCCCTACATTGATGAATTATTCTCCCAACATTACAGAGCTAAATACTTTTTCAAAGATTGATATTCATTCAGGATATTATCAATTAATGGTCAAGGAGGAGGATATTCCAAATATGGTATTCTGTATATGGCTTGGACAATATGAATTTATAGTAAATCATTTTGGTCTTATTAATGCCCCACTATTTTCATATATCTAATGAATATATTCTTTAGAGACTATAATGGTCAGTTTTTGGAAGTCTTTATTTATAATATTCTTATCTATTAAAAGATAAAGTAAGAGCATTAAGATCACTGGAGAATTGTACTAAAGACCATGAGAAATTATAATTTATATGAAATATTTACCATGTGTGAATTTTGGATTTCAAAAGTTTCATTTTTTGGATAACATAATCTCAACTGAGGGTATATATTTGGATCCAACAAAAATAAATGTTATTTAAAGGTGTCCTAGTCCAAACACAGTAATAGAGATCCAAATATTTCTTAGTTCATCTGGATATTATCGGTATATTGAGAATGATTTTTCATGATTATCTAATCCAATAACCATATTGACTCAGAAATGAGTTATGTTTGTATGGATGAAAGAATGTGAATAGAATCTCAAAGATCTCACAAGAAGGTTATCCAGTAAAGATGTGCTCACATTGATTTATAATGGAGAAAGGTTTGTGGTCTACAATTATTCATCCAAAATGGGGCTCGATTCAATTCTCAAAACATTGATATGGTGATATCATATCCCCCATGGAAATTGAAATATCAATTATCAAAATTATCCAAGTCCTGATTTTGGATTATCTACAGTAATATCAGAACTAACGTTATGGAGGCATTTTACTTGCGGAGAATAGTGTGATATATATAATAATCATAAAATTTTAATGTTTGTTTTCACAAAAAATAGACCTGAATATGAATTAAATAATATGTTAGAGTTGAATAAGGAATAAAACTGCACAATACATTCCCACCCTGTGAAAGAGAATAAGGTGGCAGATTCATTTATTTGAAAAGACCATTCTTGCATATCAAAGATATGGATCCAAAAAAATCCAATATTTATGTATTTTCAAAGGATGGATCTTGAAATTTTAATAGGAGGGGAGAAATGTTGTGTTTACAAATTTAATGAGATTATGGAGTCAAATAACGAATATGTAGATCTAAAAAAGAAGATTTGAAATGTTCCTGAATTCAACATTGATTGTGATGGAAAAACAAGGTTTAGGAATCTGGTTTGTATTCCTACCATAAAATAATTAAAGAAATATGTATGGGATGAGGATAATAGTTCTTCATTCCCTATTAATCATGGATGAAAAATAATTTATAGGGATATGAATGAGTATTTAAAATGGGAGGGAATGAAAAGAGATCGGTGTATTTTTTGATACTACGTTAAGGCTTAGATATAGGATCTAATGGGATATTATAACTGTTACACAATCCAGAATGGAAATGGGAAAACATCACTATCCACTTTGTCATTAGACATACAAAAACATCTAAAATACATAATTATATATGTGTTACTGATGATCTACTTATGATTTCAGAACAATTTATTTTTATTATAGAGGATTTATCACATGATCACATTTCCAGGATATATGTAAAATAAGTGGTAAGATTTTTGAGGTACCAAATTCCATTTATCTGATTGGGATCTGAGGATCATCCTGATGTTAGGGAGAAGTCATTAGTAGGATTTGAATACTGAGTTATGTTTCAGAACATATTATCATCATAAGATAGATGATAAGTCTGATAGGATAATTCAAACTATTAAAGCCATATTGAGAGATTTATCTATGTATTTTAATGTTGTTTGGGGTCAACACCTACCTTTGGTGGAATTTTCATTCAATAATAACATTAAATCTAGAATTTAGATGAATCTTTATGAATCCCTCTATGGAATGAGGTTTATTACTCTAACATTCTGGGATAAAGTTGGAGACAGAAAGCTATTATTAAATGTTCTTTTTGATGAAATGATATAAAAATTCAGATCTATTAGACAACCCATAAAATAATATCAGAGTCTAGAAATCAATTATGAGGAATATTAAAGAAAATACCTAGTGTTTTATGTGATTGATAGGGTTTTTATATGAATATCTCACAACAATATAGTAATGAGATTTGAATATAATGGAAAACTCAGACCTATGTATATTGGTCCTTTGGAGCTTCTTGATTATGTTGTGAAGGTATCTTACTGATTGATTCTTCCACAAAATATTTCCAATGTTCATGATGTGTTTAATTTATATCTCCTATAAAAATACAAACACGATCCTTCACAAGTACTAAAATTGGAGATCATAACTTTGATGAATGATGTTCTTTATGATGAATAATCGATATAGATTCTAGATTGTAGTGAAAAGTTCTCTAAAAAGAGACCCCTCTCTTGGTTATAGTATTTTTGCGCAACCAAAAATTTGAGGAATCTACATGGGAAGTTGAGGATATGATTAGGGAGAGGTACCCCATTTGTTTTTATCCAAGTGATGAATTTCAAGGAAAACATTTAGTTAAATGGGGGTAGAATGTAACACCAGATTGTTTTTATAAAATCTTTTCTCTAAATAATTTAAATTCATCAATATATTTCATTAAAATAAATCATGAGTTTAAATAAACAATGATATTCACCTTTCATATAATTATCATTTTAACCTAGTCATTAGTTTATTTGGAATAAATGAAACTAACTTATAAAAATGTATGGTGAAGTCATTCACTACCAATTATTTATGAAAAAAATATTAATCAATTATAAATTTCTATTTTTTGTATCAATTAATTCAATGAATTAATATTATAAAATGAAATTAATGAAATATATCTTTTATATACTTAATAAAATATTTTTTATATTCATTTAATTGGAATTATTTCTTAGGGTATGAATAAACCCTATTGGATTATAAAAATTATATATTTTCAAAAAGATAATTTTCTAAATTTTTATGGAAAACCACATTGAAATTAATATTTTAAAACATTAATAATTTTTATATTAAAGCGTAGAAATTTTCTTTTTAATAAGTTTTTTGAAATTTACATTGGATGAAATGTTGATATATTTTTGATGACATTTCATTATTGATGAATAGTAAAAATAAACTAAATTTTAATTGAAGACAACTTTATTCATAGAAATAATATATATGGTTAAATTATAATACATAATGGGATGAAAGTATAAATATAATATATTTTTATCATTCAAATTTATTTGTGAAATTATCATTACTTTTACATTGAATTCATATGTAAGAACATTTCAATCTTATGTAATGTTTTATCTTTTAAAAATCATTCTCTCTTTCCGATAATGAGACTAATTTTATATCACTTACTAAAAATTGTGTGTTATTAATTTTAAAAAAATAATTTCATAAATTATTTAAATATTTTTAAATTAGGTAAATATCATTGTCCTATTTTTCGGCATTATGAACTGTATCTTCGGTAATTTTTATTAATAAGGTAAAGGGGTGAAAAGAGTAATTATGGGTAATAATACTATTATAAACATACCCTAATACTTGTATTAATATTATTGGATAAATGTTTTTCAAGAAACATCAACCTTGTGAAGAAATAATGTCATTTGGAAGCCACTTGGATGAGTTCAGGACATTTAATTAATTTTATATAAAGATAAGTTTAATATGGCTCACTCAAATTTTAATAACTAAATCAATTTTTATATAATGAAATATAGTAAATAAATTCCATTATAAACACTAATTTAAGTATAAAATTATTTTCATTATCATGGTAATTTAATTTTTATTTTTTCGTATGTAAATAATTATCATAAAGAATTATTGTTTGATGATCTAAAAATTAATTAATTTATCAGAAATCAATTAATTTTTGTTATTAATATGATAATAACCATCATAGGATCCAAACAGTAACATCCTCGATAAATATAGAATATTACACATTCATATTTGTTAATATTTCATCATTAAATGTTAATTTTACTTTGTAGGGGATTCTATGTTCGATGGTGTATTCGATATGAGACAATTGGTTTTTTCCTAAATCTTATGTTGCGCACAAGGCTCAGCCATACTGAGAAAAATAATAATAATATAATATTATTATTTTTAATGGTAGTTAATGACAAGCCATTTTATTGGAAGGAATTAATATAACAAACCATATTATGATTAAATAGGTTTGTTAAATGTTTTTCACTTATCCAATAAAATTTAGCGACTTAAAATAACAAAGATTCCAATTGTAAGCCTAAATACTCTAATATTTTTAAAAGGTAGTTTTACCACCGTTTGATGGAGAAACCAATTCAAATCTAGTTTTTATCGCTTTTATATGTTCCATTTTACAAGTTAAACTTATTCATTAGAATAGTGAAATCAGAATCTACATTTGGGTAATGTTTTGTTACTTTTTTGATAATGTTCATTTTTTAATGAATTGAAAAAAATAATGCATTTTTGGTAAAAACTATCTTTTTATATGATTTATTTGTATGGATAGATTATAATTTTAATTTTTTGTAAAGTTTAAGTAGATTATTTTTTACCATTTAAACCAATTTTTTTCATTAGAAGTAATTTCTCTTTTTAATTAGACATAAAAACAACTCAATCATTTAATTGTTTGTATTTCTTAAAAACACACTTTTTGCTGATGAAAACTGGAATTAATTTTAAAATAATTTATGAAAATTTTGTGATTTGAATTTAAAAAAATATATTCCATATTTGGAATCAAGAGGTCAAAATTGTGTAAATATATAACTTTTATTTTTTGAAATTATGAATAGTAACCTTAGTAAATATTTTATTTACCATGGTTAATGGGTAAATATGGTAAATAAGGGTAAAAAAATATTATCATAATAATAAATTAACCTTATACATGTCCTAATCCTATTATATGAGATATATCCAACTATATGAATCCTTAGGTAAATATTATGACCCCATGGAGGCACTTATTCATGAAAATGGAATTTAATTACTTTTAATTTAATCTTACGGAAAATATAACCTAAAAATGTATCTTTTAGTAAAAGATTTTTTACATGGGGTAAATAAATTATCATTTATACTATGAATATTCATTATAAATATAAAAATATTTCATAAATCATGGTATTTTATTTATAAATTTTAGAGATGAAATAAATAAATTTAATTATGACACAATGATGATGCAACAATTGCTTCATTAATAAAAGATTAAAATAAATGATATTGTAAATGATAAAATAAATTCAGTCTGTATATTTGGATGTCATCCAAGAATTTTTTTGATGATAGTTACATGTTATATTTTTATTAATTATTTTTTTTTCAAATCAATCAAGTTGCAATAGATATTTAAAAAAGTCTTGATATGAATAGTGTTATAATTTACATATTTCATATTTTAAAATATAAAACATTTTATTTAATATTATAAAATTTCAAAAAAATCTAAGATTCAATCAAATAGTTATCATAAGTCTAAAAGTTTATTATTGAGTCTTAAATTAGATATTCTTCATGTTTTTTTAACTATTTGGATTATCATAGTGTTAAATTCAGGATAAAATGATAAGAGTAAAAATGGGTTAAAGAAAAAAGATTTGTACTAAACAATATCCAAAACCTGTATAATTCTTATTATATGATTTTATTTCTACTTATATACATTTTATCTTCGTACTAGATGAATTTTGAGCCATTTATACTTGAAATATAATTTTCAATAAAATAATAATTCAAGTTATTCTTTACATACCCCTCCTCCCTCTTATAAAAGGAAACCACCACTAAGACATTACAAAAACCTCTCAATCCCCCTTGTATCGTCCAAAATATTCCCAAATAAGCTCTCATCATTTTTTCATTCCTCTTAAACGCCTTAAACTATGAAGAACAAAATTAAATAATACCGTTTATCTTAAATCTAAAGGAGTTACCCAGTTTTAGGTAACGTCTTTTCTCAAGTTCCTTTCCATTATTTTATATTTATAAACTCCCTGTGATCTTATTATTATTTGTTTATATAATAAAAATAGTGTATTAAATATACTGGGTTGTTTTTATGAGATGTATTTAGAATAAATTTACACACATCTCCATCTAATGGGTATAGAACATAATGTTTCTGGAACGGCGAACTACTGCCTCACAAAATGATGATTTTTCAATATTATTCAACCACATATTATGGTTGTCATTATGTTGTAAATGTAATTATATATGATATTTATGATATTCATTTTATCTTGATGTTTCCTTAATTCTCATTTACAACATACCTTTACGCTTTTCATTTTGTATAAATATTATAATTTTATACGTGGAAGTGCAGACTACCGCCCCTCAAAGTCATATATCTCATTCATGCTATACATGGAAAGTATAAAGGATGTAATTAATGATCATATGTAACATAAATAACATTTATAATATAATGGAATTATAATATACCTATGTATCATTTAGTTTTAATTATTTTAATTATTAAAAAGAAAGGAAAGTAGCATTCATTTATACGTACCGCGTGCCATCTCCATGAATGATGCATTTCATTTTATATATCCAAATGTTATGGACTATTATAAATCCATATATAATGAATAAGTATGATATATATGATATCTAAATCATGAATAAAATTATGTATATAATGAAATTTTGACCACATGGAGAATTTATAATTATAAAAAGTTTATTCTTTACTAATGTTCCAAACATCGACAAAATATCTGATATGGACTCTAATAATTAACTAATTATTAAATCAAGGTAATAAGTGATATAAAAAGAATAATAAAAATTTTATGTTTCAAAATAAAGTAGAAATTAAATTAAATTCATTATTTTGGAAATTAAATATTGAAAAGGTCAAGTCAGACATGAGGTATGGGATATTGCGTCAATCCTCTTTTTTGGAGGAATATTTTGATTTATACATGACATAATTTTAAACAGTTTAATAAACCATTTGATATTTAAATTCATTCAAAAGGAATCTTTTTTTCTACATAGAATTCTAATAAATGACCATGTGAATGTTTCATTTTAATTTATGTGGTTACAACAACCATTCATCCATCATGATTATTATTTGATATTTGGATTCCTTAAATAGTTGTGACATTTTTAAATATAGAATAAATACCATATACCCTTTTTACATATTTTGGTATTAAAAATGGTTTTCAAAATAGATTTACTGTTTCAATATCTTGAAAATATTTCTTGTGATTTCAAATGAAATTTATGTTTGAAATGTTGATATTTCTAATCTTTTATACGTGTTGATTATATAATTGTACTTTGAAATTTGACGAGTGGTTATGGAATCAACAACATGACGGGTTGGTATGTGAGAAAACAAGTATAGGTGGTTACGTTATAACCTCAAATTCATTGGGTTTGGAACTCAGCCATAAGACTATTCTATTTTTAAGAATGTTTTCTGGAAGTTGAATTTATGGATATTCCAATTAAGTGTGATTATTATAAGGAGCCATCCTTAAAAATTATAGAATCTTGAATTATTTAAAAAATTTGATTTGAGGATATTTTTAGTTTTATTTCTTTAGTGAATTATGTAATATTTATACATAAACAATAATATTATATACAGACACTTCTACTTAGTATCCATTTTTTCATATAATAAATACTCCAGAAAAAATGTGTCATGTATTGTTTTATTTTTTAGACATCATGAGTTTTCCGTGATCCCATCACTGACCTTGGTCATCATTAAGTCATGTGAAAAAAATTTAAAAACTTGGTATGAGCATAAAAATCTCAGTAAGGGATACACAAAGAAGGAATACTTTTAGTATTTCAAAACATCAATAAAACTATGAATACTTTATCATAAGTAATACTTTTAAACATTATAAATTAGTAAATACTCTTCACTAAACAAAAGATCATTTCTTACCCTTTTGTATCCAAAATATTACAATAAACCCCATATAAAACAAATATAATATATATAGGTAAGTTGGGACATAAACATACTTAGATAGAATAACCATACAGTCGACATCTATACATATCACTAAATGGAATACCCATACAACCAACTTCCATACCCAATGCATCGAAAGTTGTAACATAACCACCCATATTGTTTTATCATGACACCAGCCATCATTTTTTTATCATGTAACCACCCGTCAAATTTCCCAGTACCATTATAAAATCATAACAAAAGAAATATTGCAATTTTTGAGATTTCACTAATAAAATTTTATTTTAAATCACAAGAATTCATTTCAAGATTTTGAAATAATTAATCCATTTCAAAAACCAATTTCAATAAAAAAAACACCCAAAAACAGAATAAGGATTTTTTTTACTTTAAAAATACATTATGTCTTATTGAGGAAGCCAAATAACAATAACGATGGCGGAGAGGTCATTGTCAGCGAAAACATTAAAAACATTCATTTTGTCATTTAGTAAAATTATTCATAGAAATAAGATAATATTTGAATGAAATTTACAGTAAATTGGGTTTATTATATACTATATAAAAGAAGGAGGTGTATATTATCAAAACATGCCGCAACGAATTGAGATTGTGATGAAGTCCCTTACCCTGTGTCTGAATTGACCCATTCGTTCTTTAATTTCATGAATAATAAATATAAGGATATTTCTACATTAATAATAACCTTTTTCAATTTTAATATTCCTTTTATATCACTTATTACCATTGTATAACAATTAGTTAGTTATTTGAGTTCATATCAGACATTTTTTCGATGTTTGGAACTTGAGTCAAAAATGAACTTTTTATAATTATTAATTCTCCTGGTGGTTGAAATTACATTATACCTAGAATTATATTCATGATATATATATATTACATATCATATATATCCAGTATATATATATATTCATATTTTTAATAGTACATAACATTTGAAGAAAATAAATGAAATGAACCGTTCATGGAGACGGTAAGTAGTACGTACGCAAGAACGCTACTTTCATTTATATTTTGTATTTTAATGGGATGAAAACATAATGATACATATGAATATTATAATTACATTGTAATTTCATATATAATCTCATTATATCCATCCTCTATATGTCCCATTTATGGCATGACCGATTCATTTTACTTTGAGGGGGTGGTAGTCTCCACTTACTCAAATGAAATTATCATATTTACATGTTATGCAAACCATAAAGTTATGATATAAATGAAAAATATAGAAGAATAGAAAAAAAATTAACATAATATATATCATATATTAATACAGTTCCATCTTAAGGGCCACCATGAGAGGCGGTTGGAGATATTTGAACAATCATCATATCGTGAGGCAGTAGTTTGCCGCCCACAGAAACAACATGTTTGTATCCATTAGATGGAGGTGTGTGGAAGTGTAGTATGAATATTTATTAATAAAACTATAATATTTATAATAATGTTTTTTTATTAATTAAAAAAATAAAGAGAGTTTAGGGTGTATGAGAAGTAAAATAAATGCAAAGAACTTAAGAGAAGATGTTACCTTAAAATCGGGTAACATCCTTTGGTTTGAACCAACATGCTTTATTATATGTTCCTTATGCCTAAGGTATGGATTCTATGAGGAAGATAGATATTTTAAGGGATTCTTAGAAAAGATTTTGTACTAACCAAGGGTCTTGATAGTTGTGTAAAATGGGTTAGAATTTATGTCCTATTATAAGAGGGAGAAGGGGCTCTTCAGGAAAGCATGAAAGTATTATTTTATTATAAAATAATTTTCGTATTAAAAAGGTTCGTAACATATTTAATTGAATCATAAGGTGAATATAAGTCTAAATAAATTCATCAAATAATAATAAGACAGGTTTGGATATTTTTTTTAATCCTTATATTTTTTATTTAACCCCTTATTACCTAATTTAACCATTACCATGTCCTCTTATATATACATTATATATGGTCAATATATTTTCAATAAAATTAAAAGAGGCAAAAAATGGATCATTAATGAAAATTTTAATATTATATATGTCATTTGGCCTAATCATAGATTTACAAGACTATTTTATAATTTAATAAAATATTAATTGTTTTAAAAACTCATTTATGTCCATTTATAAACTATTCATATCAAGACTTTTAATGAAATCAATGGAAACATTATTATTTTTAACAACCTTCACGAATTCAAAGATAATAAGTCATTATAATCTCTAAAAATATTTTATGTCATAAAAATTTCCAAAATAAATTTATTTTAGTATTTATAAAATAATTTATTTTAATATTTTATTAATGAAGAAATTACTGGATCACCATTGTGTCATAATTGAATTTATTTATTATCTTTCTAAAAGTTATAGATAAACATACATGATGTAGTTAATAATTTTATATTTCAAATTAATATTTATAGTTGATGATATAACTTATATAACCCCATATAAAATTTTTTTTACTAAAAGATATAAGTTTATGTCATTTTTGTCATTACATTAAATTAATTAATATAAAGTGTCATTTTCTCTGCCAAGTGGTTCCATGCAGTCCCCAAATCCACATATGGATGACCTTGTTCAGACATGTATCAATAAATAGGATTAGGACATATGTTAGGGTACGTTAATATTATTATAATAATATATTTTTACCATTATTTATTATATTTACATTTTAACCATGGTAAATAAAATATTTACTAAAGTAAATATTCATAATGTATAAAAATAAAAGTTACCTATTTGCACAATTTGGTAATCCTAATTCCAAATATGGATTCCATTTCTCAAAATTCAAAGCATAGAGGTTTCAGTAATTAATTTAAAATAAATTCAACTTGTCAAAACAAAAAATTTCTTTTTAAGAATTAATAAATATCAAAATATTGAGACTTTTTTTTGTTAAATTTTAAATGAAATTACTTCTAATGACCTACATTAAATTAAATGGTAAAACTATAATCTATGTACAATTTTAAACAAATTAAAAAGATCATCTAACCATATAAATAAATTAGATTCAAAGGGAGTTTTGAATAAAAATATAGAAATTTTCTCTATTCATTAAAAAATTATCATTATCATAAAAATACCCAAATCTCATCCAATGTAAATTTTTATATCCCTATTCTAAATAATAATGTTATTTTTTAAAACAGAACATATAAATTTGACAAAACCTATATTTAAAAATCGTTATACATCAAAAGGCGGTAAATCGACCTTTTAAATAATATTAGACTATTTTTGCTAAAAAATCGATTCATTCACATTTAAAGCCTCTAAATTTTGTTGGATATATTTAAAAACATTTAAAGAAATTATATTCATATTGTAGTTAGTTTTGTTAATTCCTTCCAGTACAACGGCTATGCATTAACTTCCATTTAAAATAACAATATTATTTTATTATTTTTCCATATAACTCAACGTTGTGTGCAACGTAATATTTCATAAAAACCTATTGCTGCATTTCATGCACGCCATAAAACATAGAACACCATTTAATGTTAAGTTAATATTTAATTCAAAAATATTAATGAATATGAAAATGTCATATTCTTTATTTACCTGGGTTGTTACATCCTTCCACCCTTTTGGAAATTGCGTCCTCGCCATTTTATTTATTTATCAAATGAATTATGGTATTTATCCATCATAAAATTTTCATTTTCCCACGTTTTCTCTTCAAACATATAGGTTTTCCACGAAACCTTTATCTGATTAATTACCTTATTTCTCAACACTTCCTCTCTAGAGTATAAAATCTGGACTGGTTGTTCCATATAAGAGATATTTTTTTCCAACTGAACTACCTCGGGGCTCAAAACATGAGATGGATCTAGTATATACTTTTTCAACATTGAAACATGAAAAACATTGTGTACCTGGTATATAATTGGAGGTAAAATCTAATCTATAGGAAACATATCCAACTTTATCCAAGATTTCATAGGGTTTAATGAACCATGGACCCAACTTTACCTTCCTCCCAAAATGCATCACAATTTTTCATTGAGAAACTTTGAGAAAGACATGATCACCTAACTAGAAAGATAAATCCTTTATCCGGTTATCCGTAAAAGCTTTCTACCTACTTCGAGATGTTCTCATGTGCCTCTAAATCAAGTAAACATCTTCTGCCATCTCATCTACCAATTCTGGTCCCATCAGTTTTCTTTCACCTACTTCATCCCAAAAAGATGGAGTTCAACATCGCTATACATATAACGTCTCAAATCGAGCAATCTGTATACTGGGATGAAAACCGTTATTAAAAGAAAATTCAACCAAATAAATATGTTGATCACAAAATCCCTAGTAATCCATTGAGAAAGCTTGTAACATATCTTCCAATGTATGAATTGTTCGTTTTGACATCCCATCTAATTGTGGATGAGAAGATCTACAAAAATATAATTCACTACCCAACGACTTCTGAAGGCCTTTCCAAATGTTAGAATTAAACCTGAGATCACGATCACATATAACTGAGAGGGGGACTCCAAGACACCCGACTATCTCTTTAAAATACAACTGTGAATGTTGATCTAGAGACAAAGTATATCCAATAGTTAGGAAATGAGAATATTTACTCAATCGATCAACGAAAACCCAGATTGTCTTATTACCTCAAGAAGTGTTTTGTAATCCAACAATGAAATCCATGGAAACATTTTCCCATTTCCACATTGGCAACGGCAAAGATTAAAGCTTCCGTTTTTTTAAGTTCCATTATACTTTAACAAGTTGACAAGTCAAACAATTCTCCGTAAAATCAACAATATCTCTTTTTATTCCATCCCCCTAGGAATACTCCTAATGATATTTGTATATCTTAGTACTTCCATGATGAACAAAAAATGGAGAACTATAATCTTTACATAATAACTCATTATTCATCTGATAATCATAAGTCACACATAATATCTTCCCAAACCTCAAAACACAATCATTATTAATGTTAAAATCAAGAAACATACCCTTCTAAACACACTCTGCCTTTATTAGAAACTCATTTTCATCCTTATGCACTTTCTTAATTCTATCTAATAGAGATGATTTCACTGACACATAAAACAAAACATAGGAATTTACTGCACTAATAAATTCTGTTCCAAATTTTATCAAATCTTTAATCAATGGAACAGGTTCCAAATGTAACGTGGTTAATATAGCATTACTTTTCCGACTCAAAGAAAAAATCCCATTATTTGCTTTTCCTGGATGGCAATGAATTGTGAAATCATAATCATTGATTAATTATATCCATATCCTCTGTCTCATGTTCAACTCTTTCTAATATAATATATACTTTAAACATTTTTGGTATATATATATTTTTTACATTTTACTCTATACAGATGATCCCTCCAAATTTTTATTGCAAAAAATAATAATAGATAATTCCAAATAATTTGTATAGTAATTCAACTCATGAGGTTTCAAATGACGTGAAGAAGAAATTACATGGTCATTCTGAATTAGGAAATAACCATGTCCTTTCAACGAAGCATCACTGTAGATAACACTTTCACCGTCTCTGGATGGCATTTCTGAAACTAGAGCATTCACCAATCTTCATTCCATTTTTTGAAAAGAATCATTACATTCATTTGTCCAAGTGAACATAACACCTTTTAGAGTTAACATAGTCATTGCGATAGATAACAATGAAAAAAGTTCAACAAACCTCCGGTAATAACCTTCTAAACCATGAAAATGATGAATCTATGTGATATTGGTAGGTCTTGGCCATTCTTCA
Organism: Viscum album; assembly: GCA_963277665.1. Lineage (NCBI taxonomy): Eukaryota > Viridiplantae > Streptophyta > Magnoliopsida > Santalales > Viscaceae > Viscum > Viscum album. Next base: position 262,781,422 of record OY728148.1, on the reverse strand, counting down.
ACAACTTATGTTTTAGAATGATCAAAAGTTATGGAATTTTTTGAAACAATGTGACCATGGAAAGTAATTTGTTGTAATAAAAATTCACACCTACTGAATCTCCCATACAATCTCTTTTCTTTTAAGGTTTTCATGAAATCCGTTAATGGAATTTCATGCTCTTATTTACTTTTATAATAGACCAAAATGTCATCAATAAACACAACCACAATCTTATCCAAGAACTCACGGAAATTCTATTCATAAGATCCATAAATATAGTAGGTGCATCAGATATCCCAAAAGGCATAAATAAAAATTCACAATGGCCATATCTAGTACAAAACATGGGTTTCAGAATGTCTTCTTACATTAATTTCCACTGATGGTACCTCAATATTAAGTAAATCTTCAGAAAATTGTGATCTCCCTTGAGCTGATCAAAAATATCATTGATATGAGGAAAAGGATACTTGTTCTTAGTGGTGAGGTTATTTAAGGCTATATAATCAATGAAAATTCCCCTTGAACCGTCTTTCTATTTAACAAACAAGAAAATAGCACCCCATGGAGATGTGCTAAGTCGAATTAAACCATTATCTAATAACTCTTGTAATTGATTCTTTAAATAAAAAATTTCAATTTGAGCCATTTGATAAGGGGGGTTTCAAAATTGGATTAGCATCCGGAACTTAGTCAACAGTAAATTCAACATCCCGATCGGGTATTATACAAGGAAACTCATCAGAAAAAAAAAATCAAGGTACTCATTTACTACCGAAATATCATTAATCTGAATAGTTTCGGTTTTTCAAAAATATGTTCCAGGTACATTTAATTTCCTTCATTTACTAGCTTCCTAGTTTCCTGATATGTTATCAAATGTATAAGTGAATTCTTGTACACAAACTGAAATTATTTCTAAAAAGAACCCACTTAAACTCTATAGTAAATCATCGCCTTATAAACAGAAAGTCAATATATACCCAAAATTAAATCAAACTCTTTTAGATGAAATACAATAAATATTGCGAGTAGATTCTCTCTACAAAAAAGAAAAATAATGTTCTTATAATTTTTTTCTTCCTCAACATTTTATCCCAGTGTTTTTAAAATAAGTTCAGAATTCATATATTAAGATTGAATTCAAAATTTACGAGAAATATTCTTCGAAATTAATGAATTTGTATGCCCTAAATTAAAAAACACATTAGCACAATCTGAATAAACAAATAGTGTTCCTAATACTACTTCATTCAGGGGCCCATCATCTGCTAAAGTAGTTGCAAAGGATTTCACCAACTCTTTTTTCATGTATTCCCTATTCTTTCCCATAGTTTAGTTCTTCATTGGACACTTATTTTCATAATGACCCATTTCATTGCACTTAAAAAATCTTTCCGTTGGATTTTCATTCCATACTTGATCATCTTTTTTATAGTTACGAGCATTATGACCAGACTTACCACACTAGAAGCACATTATAGACATCGATAAACATTCTTCAGGATACTTTTTAATAAACTTCTCAAAGGATGGCTATTTAATTTATTAGCTATATTATTTTTGATGAATTATTTCCCTATTCCAACCAACTGGACCACTTCTTTTGTTTTCTCTCTCAGAACAGATGATCATCAGAAAACTCAATTTCTACCTTCTTGGGACATCTAACTATTTTTTCATAGTGTTTTAATTCATGAGAGGCTAATGATCTTCTATATCACAGCTTCATTCCTTGGTGAAATCGATTTATATTACTATCAAGATCATAGATTAAATTTCGAGAAAACCTTTCCAGTCAAGTGAACTTTTCTTTGTAAGCAGCCAATAAGTCAGCCTAAAACTTCAATTCTAATAAATTTGTTTCTTTTCTATGTTGAACCAACTTAAGAAAATATTTCTCAAGGAACATACCTTTGAATTCTTCCCAACCAAGAGGATCAATGTATTCACTATCCCTGATATTTGTCACCATAGACCACCACTGATTGACATCACCTTCAAAACAATAAACAGTAATATTATCCTTTTGATTGTCTATATAACCCATGTGACACCCAAAGCATCCATGGAATGTTTCCCTTTGAATAATGTGATAGATTTCATTGTACGCAACTTTGAGATTCAAACACACCGCAACCAATCAATGTAGCTGTCAGGAATAGTATTACTCACTTTTTGAAATTTTATAAATTTTATTATTCATATTGGACTTCATTTTTGGATTTGTAATATCAAAATTATCTTATGGTGAATTTTTGGTATTTTTCTAAAAACTTTTAAATTTTGATGAATAGCGAAAATACTAAATTTTAATTAAAAACACTTTTTTAAATAAAAATATCTTTTAGTGCTAAATAATACTATTGATTTTTTTTAAAGTATAATTTGATTATATTTTTAACATTTATTCCAATGTTGGTTATTGGAAATAATTTCACATTTAAACTGGACATAAACAAGTGTCATTCTTTTGATAGTTATTATTTCTTAAAAACACGCATTTTGTTTTTTCAACGAGAATTACTTCTAAATTAATTTCATCTACTTGTATGTTTTAAATTTATAATATTGGATTTCATATTTATAATCAATAGGTTCAAATTGATTAAATAGGTAACTTTTATTTTTAGACATTTTGAATAATTACTTCGGTAAATATTTTATTTACCTTAGTTAAAGGGTAAATCCAATAAATAAGGGTAATAAAATAATATTAAAATAATATTAAATTACCCTAACTTGTGCCCTAACCCTATTGAATGATACATGGCCTATAACATCTCGGTTCTGGGTGCCAACCAATGGGTGCCCCGAACCCTATTGGTAACCTGACCTCAAGTGCATTTCCCCAAAATGCCAGAGGCTGCCGACTAGCAGTGAGGGCCCAGGTCTGATAGTGGGGAAACTATGCCCTCATTTGTCAAAGTTTAGCACAGAGGAATGATATAAAAAGCATACAACAATAGCAAAAGCAATAAATCATACACATTTAAAATAAACAACTACAGTAAGGGATAACCGACAGTTATATAGATAATGATGCAACATGTCTCAAGTTCTAAGAAAATTGCCAGAACATGTTACACAACAATATAGTAGAGTACAATACAGAGTACAACAAAAAAACTAGTAACATAGCCAGCCTAATCCCGGTCCCATGCTCCCCTACTCCTCAGCAGCAATGAAGAACCTGTATAGGGACCCTTTCCCTTATCCACACCTGTAGAAATGTAATCTATTTGGGCCAAATACATGACCCAAACATGGTGTGAGAAATAAATCTGAGTAGGTACCCACCATAGTCCCATGTTCAACAATGTGTAAAAATGGAACAACAATGTGACAAGTAAATGCAATAAATAAAGTAGTACTAAAAAGTAACTAGCTTTACCAGTTATATTGAAATTTTAATATTTAGTTAATCTTTCATTATAAAGAAACCACCATAGTGAATTTCTATGTAAAAATTCAGTATCCTCAGACATTCAAACCCTTAACCTCAGGTAATTATAATCTTAACCCAGATGTAAATACCAACATGCACAACAGATATTTCCCTCAGTCGTACAAATTGTCTCCCTTAGGCACAGAGTCTATTGCCCACAATCATGGTAGATGTTTCCCTCTGGCTAAAAGATGCATTGCCCTCATGCTAAGTAAAACACTGCCCTCAGGATAAACATGTAACCGGGCCATGAAAAATATATAAACTAGCAATACACATTCAATTCCTCTCAAGGCAATTCTATAATCATTATTATAAAGGCATTACCTCGGGTATCCTTTCCAAATGGCTAAACAGAGGAACACACCACACGAGGTGGTCCTGGATCCATGCAGCGATCCCAAACCGCAGTTTATTATCCCATATAATTACCATTATAATTCTATGAATTTAAGAAAGCCAAGGCCTCGGCCACATGACAGCCCAACATGGGTTTTTGGAACAATGATTCACACAAACGCACAATAGTTGGAAATTAAACACCAAACCACATACCTTAAACGCCACTAAACGGTATAAGCAAACGAAGATCCTCTAATAATACTAGAAAAATGTAGATCTAAGGTGAATGAAATCCTAGTTCAACCTCAAATAACTTCCCTTAGAGGATGAATTGTCAAGAACTACGCCAGGAGAGTGGAGGGCTTACCCGTACGGTTCCAACGAGATCGTCAGAGGTGAAAAGGGATTCACGACGCTCGATCTAGAGACCCCTGAAAGTCAAGCCATTTCTATAGACTCCTCCCTTGGTTCTATTCCAATCCTATGAATAGGGATGGCTACTATCTATTTTAAGAGAAAAAAACAAAATTCACGGTGTTCACTTCTCAAGTACATGGCATGTACTTTTCATTTTTTAACTGTTCCTACGGCAGCTTCATGCCAGCGTGGCACTATTCATCTGTCGACATTAGTACATGGTGTGTCAAACCAGAGTACACAGCATGTACTACCTTTCAGCTGGTGGATGCTTCCACTGCCTTACTATTCACCTTCTGATTGACTACACAGCGTGTAAATAACTACAACATGGCATGTCGTCTATTTTTACACCCTTCTTCACCAACATGGCTACACACCCTGTGTACTCATCCCACATTGCAAAGTACACGACATGTGGAAAAGTACATGGTGTGTAGTCCTAAAATTATGGATGTGTCCCCATTTTCCTTATTTTCTAAAAAACATTTAAGGAAAAGGGAAAAAAATAAACTCATACCTAAATAATAAGAATCGGGTTCTTATAAACTTCCACCATTAATGTAAATCGCCCCGAATTTCCCTTACCAGGGTGGCAAAGATAAATCTTAGATTAAATCTGGCCACTAAGAACGTACGTCAGTCTCCTGCTCCAAGGTTTTGTCCTACACTCGGCCATGCTTCCACAACACCTGCATGAGAGGAACTGACTGGCCTCAGAGAACCATCGTGCTCATATCAATGATACGAATTGTATGCTCCTCAAAGGACACATCGATCTGATGCTCATCCTCCTCGGGCTGAAAGATATTAGATGGGTCTGAATGATAGTGGTACAACTGAGATACATAAAAGACACCATGCATGGCTCGATACCTCTGTGGTAACTAAAACCAATAGGCAACTAGCCCGACTCTCTTGAGAACCTCAAATGGCCCCACATACCTTGGTGAAAGTTTACCCTGTCTCCAAATACTTTTGTGACCCAACCTCAGTGACACACGTAAGAAAACCTGATCCGCGAACATGAACTCCAAGGGTCATCTGCGGTGATCAGCTTAAAATTTCTAACGAGACTGTGTGGTATCCATCCACTTCTAAATCATCTAGACCTACTCAGAAGTCTCATGCACGGGACATGGTCCCAGTAAAGCTACCTCACCTGCCTCTAACCAGACAAAGGGTGATCAACATGTTCTACCATATAAATCCTCGTATGGTGCCATCTCAATATTTTCCTGAAAACTGTTATTATAGGCAAACTAGACCATAGGTATGTGATTATCCAAAGACCTCCCAATGAGTAGGATTCATGCACGTAGCATGTCCTCAAGCACCTGTATCATACGCTCTGACTGGCCATCTGTCTGAGGGTGGTAAGCTATACTCAGAAGCACCTGTGTAACCAGTTCCCTCTAAAAACTCTGCTAGAAAAGAGACGCCAAACAGTCATCCCTTTCTGAAATTATAGAACGATGGACCCCATGAAGACATATAATCTCTCGGATATACAACATACCATGCTCATCAACACCGAAAGTTTACTTGATCGGCAAAAAGAGAGCTACCTTCATGACTCTATCGACAACAACCCACATGTCATCATTGCCTCGAGGTGACCTCAGAAACCCAGTCACGAAATCAATTGCAACATCATCCCATTTCCACTCCAGGATGGGTAACTGCTGTAACAGTCTTGCTGGACTCTGATGCACCGCCTTCACCTACTGATAGGTTGAACATCTAGTAACAAGACCAGCTATCTCTCTCTTCATACCCGGCCACCAGTACTGACGTCTAAAGTCACAGTACATTATGGTAACTCTTAGATGAACTGCCTAATATGAACGGTGAAACTCTCGCATCAACTCCTTGTGTATATCCCCGGGAACCCACACTCGTCCATGGAAATGCATAATTTTATCATCGCCTATCATCCAACCAGGAGGAGGGTCCTCACATTCCACCGAATCCCATAGAACGAGGACATCTGAATGAGATATCTATCTCATCCTCAGTCTATCCATGAGGGTAGAAGTCACAGCTATGGATGAAAGATAGGTCTTCCCCTGACTGTCATTAACCTTCAAATGCATCTCAGAGAACAAATCCATTATCTCCCACTCACCACTGGCCTCCTACACTGCCGGTATCTGAGTCTTCCTGCTCAGTGCTTCAGCTACTACATTACCATTACCAGGTGTATAGGCAATCTCAATGTCAAAGGACTGGTGGTATTTGACCCACCTTCTCTATCGCAGGTTCAAGTCACGCTGAGTAAAGATGTAATTGAGTCTTTTACGGTCAGTGAAAACAAAAAAATGCTCTCTAAAAAGATAGTGCCTCCAACAAAACAACGCATGAATAACTACATCCAACTCGAGATCATGCATGGGGTAATTCCCCTCATGTGGCCTCAACAGCCGAGACCCATACACAACAACTCGGTCGCCCTGCATCAACACTACTCCTAGCCCAATTCCTGATGCATAACAGTAAACTATATAGCGTATCCCTTGCTATGAAAGTATCAGGACTAGTTCCAATGCCAACCTTTAATTTAAGTCCTGAATGGATATCTCATAAGCTTCTGTCCAAATGAACTTCACACCATTCTTAGTTAAACCGCCGACGGCGTTGCTAAGCGGGAAAAGTCCTGGATGAAGCATCTGTAGTAACCAGCCATCCCTAAGAAACTCTGTATCTCAAACATGTTCTTAGGATTCTCCGAGGAAACTACTGCTCTCACCTTCTCTGCATCTACTTCAACTCCTTCCTCTAAGATGATATGACCCAGGATGTATATCTGGTCCATCTAAAAGTGGAACTTTGAGAGTTTAGCATGTAGCCAACTCTCTCTTATTGTACTAAGTATGATCTCAAGATGGGTGGCGTGGTTGTGTTGAGTGTGATAGTACACCAAGATTTCATCCATGAATACTACCACAAAATAATCTAGGTAAGGATGGAACACTAAATTCATCAGTGCCATGAAAACTTTTGTCTTGTTCGTGAGTCCAAACGGCATAACCAGGTACTCGTACAAACCATATCTGCTCCAAAAAGCTGTAAGCGGTATATCCGATGGTCTCACACGCAGCTGATGATATCTGGATCTAAAATCAATCTTCGAGAACACTCGTGCTCCATGAAGATGATCAAAAAGATCATAAATCCTTAGCAACAAATATCGGTTCTTGACCGTCAACTAGTTTAGCTTCCGATAATCCACACATAGTCTGACGGTACCATCCGTCTTCTTAGCAAACAGGACTGGAGAACCACAATGAGAAGTACTGGGTCGGATAAAACCCTTTTCCTGTAACACCTATAACTACCTCTTGCGCTCCTGTAACTCTGGTGTAGCCATCCATTAAGGAGGAATGGACACTGGTAATGCTCCTGGCACAATCTCAATAGAGAGATCCACCTCACGCTCAGGAGGAAGACCCGAAAAGTCTTTCGGGAAGACATCCATTAAATGATCAACCACTAGGGGAAAATCTGTATGACAAGTCCCCTGATCATCCAGATATAAACTCGTAAACCAGGCATTCACATCACCATGCCCATGATGCTCTATTCTAGCTCGACTCGCCTGAATATCCCATTCATTTTCGTATAAAAACTCTCTGCCCTCTCGTGATTTGAAACTCACCCTACGACGATAGTAGTTTACAAAGGCTCGAAAGGGAACCAACCAGTCCATCCTGAGAATGATATCATATCTCATCATCTTTAAGACATAGAGGTCCCATAGAAAGTGACACCCACCAACCTCAAGGGGGCACTCCTTGCACGAATGCAGACATGTCATTCTCATTCCCAACGGAGTATCTAGCATCGTAACAGCAGAATAAGAAGAAACAAAGAGCCCGAGGCTCTCCACTACGGGTATAGATATAAAACTATGTATAGACCCCATATCAAAAAGTAATTAATATAAGGCATATGTTACTAGAATAGTACCTCTAACAGTATAAGGTCTGAGATCCTACTCATGTTGGGTATGTTGCACTGCATATGCCTGCCTAGTGCCATGGCCCTGCGACATAGCCCAGCTATTCTGAGCTGTCCCGCCCTGATACCTCTGAGATCCTGATGTCTGGATTCCATGTCCACGACCCCCATCTCATCCTGCTTGCCCTGACGTGTTCTCGTTTCCCGACTGTTAAGAAGCTGCTGGTCCTGCTCCCGCACGCGGAGTCTGCATAGAACCCCACTCACTAGCCCTAGTGGAAACACCCTGCAAAAGCGCTGCAGATGACCTATTTTTCCACAATCTCAGCACTCCACTAGGTCATGTGCACAATAATGTCTCTTATGCCCCTCTTTACCATAGTGGAAGCAAATGACATGGCAACCAAAATAATTCTTCTAGCTGGTACTACCACCGTGAGAGAATTCCATCTGTCTCTTCCTCTTACCTACAGAAATAGTATTAGAAACTGGTGCCGAACAGCCCTGGCCTTCACCACAAGCTTCTCGAAGGTTACTCTCTGTAATCAGTGCTTGGTTCACAATATCATGTATTTTGTGAAACATGAAAACATTTACCAGTGTTTAGATGTCATATCAAAGACCATCCTCAAAGTGTCTGGCCCTCAACATCTCATCACCCACCAGAATGGGTGAAAAACGCTGATGCTTGATAATGTGAGAAGAATAATACATCATTGACATAGTTCCCTACTCTAGTTTCATGAACTCTTGAGCTCTATCTTCCCTCAGAATCTCTGGAAAGAAGTATCCATAATTGACAGCTTGAAAATATTCCACGCCATGTCTCTATGATGCTCTGACTGGGTGGTTACATGCCACCACCTCTTGGCGGAATCACACAGCATATACGTCACGAGCATGACCCTCCACCTAGGAGGTGTCTTAAGATTCTCAAATATATTCTATATAGACCCTATCCAAGACTCTGTAGCCTATGGTCCACCATCCCATAAAAATGTAGGTGGATGCTGCAGCTGGAAGATACGAGTCAGCTCAGCCATAGATGTGGAAGCCGGTGATGCTCCCTGAATGGTGTGAATGAACCGCATAAAGCCTTCATAGAACTGAACCTCCGCGCCTGGGTCTAGTATAACAGCCGGCGATGCATCTGGCTCTTCTAGAAGATACACTGGTAGCCCATGGTCCACTATATCTGAAGTATAATCGCTACCGCTCTCCTGGTGAACAACGCTTGGTCATCTCGGTGGCATGACTCTACATGGTCAAACACACACCTTAGATAAATATTATCAAAGACTGATAACAAAGGGACCAAAAGGGGAAAATGGGGAAGATGGTATTCATGATTGCAAAACAAGACTACATGGCGTGTATACTGACTACACGGCGAGTACCTAACTTCTATTTCCCTGCCTGGGTCCTTCTACACGGCTAATCCACACGGCTCCCATTAATGAAGACTACACTGCATGTATATAATATACACGGTGTGTACGGTGTAATTTTCCAACTGCCTGTGTCATTTGTGACAAGGCCGACTACTCAGCTTGATACTATACGGTGTGTTACACATGCACGTGGCATGTACACCACCATGCCTCCCCTTCCACACGGTTAGGGCGACAAGGTCTACCACCGGTCAAGACTACACGACATATCCCTCAGGCACACGGCGTGTACTGGACGAGCTCTGCCGACCAGTGTTGTTAGTTACACGGTCGGATACACTGCTCACACTAAATGGTGTGATCCATATAAAAATGGTGTGTACAAGAAAGGATTACACCCACCTATGTTGTTACTTACACGACTGGGTCCCCAGGTCAGACTACACGGCGTGTTCCAAAGTGGACACATCATGTATGTCTTAAGGTCTCCACCATACTTTTTTTAGTTACACGGGCGGACTCCTAGTCAACACTACATGGTGTGTACATCCGATACATGACATGTTAGCACCAAGAATTTCCATTTCCCGTGTCCCCGCCCAAATGGTTTACGACACGGGAATAAACTACACGGCGTGTACTGAGGGTACAAGGTGTGTACTCAAATGGTTTTCTTTTCTCACCAAACAGAATAACACACGACGTGTGTCTAAGGAACTACATGTCATGTATCCTGGGTTTTCCAGATAGTAAGGCTCAGATACTATTCCAAAACAAGGAAAAATACTAAATACAACACCTAAGTGCCAAATTCTGATATGTGAGGGCCCATACACCCCGGAAATCAATGTTTGGAATCTTATCTATGATATAAAATGATAAACAGTCAATGGTCCACCAAATTCCGGTCAATGAGGGCCCATACTCCCCAAAAAACCAAACTTTGGCAAACATTCTATAAACAAGTTTATACAACAATACCCTATCACATCCTAAGTATTTATCAAAGCAGATATCACAACCGCATGATTTTTCTAGAAAAACAACCTTCGCAACTACATGCAATTTCTAATGTGCCTACATGGCAAGGAACTATGCATGACATGTGATTTCTAGTCTGCGCCCAAATGATTCATGAGATGGCATAACCTCATATCACCGGGTTGCAAGTAAATATACCCCATAGATAAAATATAAGTAGCTCATTCATAAGTGTGTCACCCAATGGTGAAAATCAAGTCAACTATAACATTTTCAAAATCAAGAAAAATTGTAAAAATACGAGGTTGATTGACTTTTTCCTGTACACGGGTTAGCAACTCCTGGGCACATCTTATTACCAACTACCATTTTTGTCCTAGCCCTGAATAAGGAGCCAAATAGTAATTCATCTAAAAGAACTCCTTTGATACCACTTTGTAATTTCTCGGTTATGGGTGCCACCCAATGGGTCCCCCGAACCCAGTTGGTCACCTGAACTCAAGCACATTTTACCAAATGCTAGAGGCTGCCGACTAGCAGTGAGGGCCCAAGTCTGATAGTAGGGAAACTATGCCCTCAGTTTTTAAAGTGTAGCAGAGTGGAATTAAAAAAATAATACAACAAAAGTGGAAGAAATAAACCATACACATTTATAATAATAAAATTCAGTAAGAGATAACCGACACTTATATAGATAATGATGCAAAATTTCTCAAGTTCTAAGAAAACAGCCAGAACATTTCACACAACAATATAGTATAGTACAATACAGATTACATAAAAACAAAAAAAAAACAGCTCGAAGCATCACGATCCTAAGCTTGGTTCCATTCTCCCCAACTCCTCATCAGCAATCAAGCACCTGTATAGGGAACCTTGCCCTTATCCACACCTGCATAAATGTAATATGTTTGGACCGAAGACATCATCGAAACAGGGTTTGAGAAATAAATCCCAGTATGCCCCCACCAAAGGCATGTGCTCAACTATGTGTAAAAATGAAACAACAATGTGAAAAAATAAATTCAATAAACTAAGAAGTACTAAAATTTAACTAGCTTTACCAGTTATATTGAAATTTTAATATTCAGTTAATTGTTCATTATAAGGAAACCATCACAGTGAATTTCTATGTAAACAGTTAGTTTCCTTAGACATGCAAACCCTTACCATTAGGTAATCAGAATCGCAACCCACAGTAAAATTCCCACAGGGACAACAGATATTTCCCTCAGGCATACAAAGTGTCTCCCTCAGGCACAGAGTCTATTCCCATAGGCACAGAATAAATTTCCCTAAGGCTAAAATATGCAATGCCCTCATGCTAAGTAAAACAGTACCCCCAGGATAAAAAAGTAATCAGGCCATTACCAACATATAAATAATAAATACACATGAAATTTATCTCAATTAAATTCTATACTCATTATTATAAACACATACCCTTGGGTATCCTGGCCAAACGAAAAAATAGAGGAACACCCCCCCCCCCGGGGGTGGTCCTAGATCCAAGCAACGATCCTAAAAAATATTTTATTATCACGTTTAATTACTTTAATATTTATATGTATTTAACACAGCCAAGGCCTCATCCACACGACACCCCATCATGGGTTTGTGGAACAACGATTCACCCAAACGCACAACAGTTGGAAATTAAACACCAAGACACCTACATTAAACGCCCCTAAATGGCATACGTGAACGACGATCATCGAATATTCCTAGAACGACGTAGATATGTGGTGAATGAAATACTCATTTAAACTCAAATAACACCCCCTTAGAGGAATAATTGGAAAGAACTACTCTAGGAGAGTGGAGGGATTTCACGTATGGTTCCAACGAGCTCATTAGAGGCGAAAACGGATTCCCGACGCTCGATCTGGAGATCCTCGATGGTCTAGCCTCCTCTCCTTACTCCTTCTTTGGTTCTAATCCCATCATGTGAATAGGGTTTACTACTGCCCATTTGATGTGAAAAAAACAATCTACACGGCATGTACTTCTCAAGTACATGACATATATTTTTCATTTTTTAAATGTTCCTACGATGGCATCGCGCCAGCATGGCACTATTTATCTGTCGACAAGATTACACAACGTGTGAAACCTTAGTACACAGCATGTACTGCCACTCATCTGGTGGATTCTTCCACTGCTTACTATTCACCTTCTAACTGACTACACTGCATGTAAATACCCACTACACGGCGTGTCGTCTATTTTTACACCCTTCGTCACCAACATGGCTACACACCTAGTGTACTCATCCCACACAACCAAAGTACACGGCGTGTGGAAAAGTACACAACGTGTAATCCTGAAAGTTAGTATTTTTACCCATTTTCTTTATTTTCTCAAAAACACTAAAGGAAAAAAGAAAAGAAAAAACTCGTACCTAAAAAATAAGAACCGGGTTCTTACATGGCCGACTGTGGGAATCCTTGGGTCGAATTTGGGGCCCCATGGAGCCAATTGTAAGTGATAATGACACTTTATATTAATTAAATTAAAGTAAATAAAAAATGACATAAGCATATATCTTTTAGTAAAACAATTTTTACATAGTGTTATATCTGTTATCTCTTTGACTATAAATATTCATTAGAAATCCAAAATGATTTCCTACATAGTGGAATTTTATTTATAATTTTTAAACAATGAATAATCAAATTTATTCATGACACAATAATGATGCTGTATTTTCTTTATTATTGAAAGTGTCAAATAAATGGTATTATAAATTGTAAAATAAAAAAAATTTGAATCTTTTGATGCCATCCAGAAATATTATAGGTTAATATGAAATGTTATTATTGATAAATCAATTTATTTTGAATTAATAATGTCCTTAGAACATTAAAAAATCAATTATTATATAGTGTCAAAATTGACAAAAAAAGGTTTTTTTTAAATAACACTACCTTATTAATTGATATTCTATTCCTAAAAATATAGCGTTCATCCAAAGGGATGAAATAATATTATATGTCTCATTAATAAACCACTTGAGGTTCTCTTGGATTTTTATAGTATGTTTATTAACCATATAATATATAAATATAAAGAGACATGGTAAATGCCAAACTAATTAACTAAGAGTTAAATCTAATATATAAGGATAATATAGTGATGAAAAGATGTCTAAAAACTATTGGTTTAGTGGTTATCAACCAATACCCACCATATCCTCGAAATAAATCTTTTTTGATCCATTATAAACAAAAAATTATTTTATTATAAATTCATATTTCATGATTTTCCAAAAGTGACCATCACCCCTCATATAAAATGGAACTTCCCCTTCTCTAAAATACACACCTTCAAACCCATTTGGATCGGCCAAACCCTACCCAAATATCCTCTTAACTCCCCTAAATTAAACGTATAGGCCTTACTTTGGTCAGTAAGACAACCTAAGTAGCCCTTTTGATCAACTCAAAAGGAAAAACCCATAAACTAGGTAATAATTTCACCACCCTCATTCATGTTATTTTCTTTTTCCACTTCCTCATTCTTAGTTATTTTCATTCTAAAATAATAAATCCAGTATCTTCTATATACTATGATGTTATTAGAAAATGGTATAACCCTAGTCAATATTCTATAAATCCTATAAATGACAAAGTCACCATACGTGCATACTTACAGCTGACCGTCTCCACGTCGTGGTAAGGTTTGTTATTCAAACACTTCATCATTTTTCTGGGTATAATAATGAGTATAAATGATGTAAATAAAAAATATAACATTATTATTATTCTTTATATAATATGTACCATAAAATTATATACAATTTTAATGTCAAAAAAATGATATCGTTGCTCATGCGTACGTACAGATTACCTTCTCTATGAACGTGATGAGATTCATTCCCCATCATATCAAATCCAGACTAATTTTAATTTTATGGTTAAAAATAATTTTTAAATAGATAATATAATTCTGTATATAAATCAAATACATTGTATTAATAACAAACATGTCTTACGTAACCATGAATATAAAGAGAACGAATAAGTTAACACCCAAAACGATGAAATTACAAATATATTGTTAACAAAGAAATGTTAAAAGATCATATATGATATCATATTAGTGAATATGATTATTGTATAATTTAATAACAATTATTTCACTATTATAGAGGAGGTTAACGTACCCCCATTCAAGGAACTGTACAGGGTAAGGGTTAATTCTAAAATATCTTCATTATCTGAGGTTGTTCATATGTAATTATATACCAGGACCTCTTTATCATCCACATCCATGTTTATTAAAAATGTCTTTCAAAAATACGTTACTAGTTAATAGAAAATGGGTTAAAATAATTTATACCCTTATTTGACCTTATACATTTTTGAAAGGAATACTTCCATCATCTTCCAAACAAGGTACATTTTGACGTATTTGACAAATTTGAGGTAAGAATTATTTTTCTAACTTATATGAAGGGTGTGGATATTTTTTTTGTTATAAAATCATCCAAGATTCCCTTATAATATTATAATAATAAATTCAAAATAAATTTTTTCTTTATAATTATGTGACTCATAAATGATTTCAAAATAGAAAGAGGTATTTCTCTAAAAAGGTTTTGATTTCATCTATTTCAACATCCTTTGATGGATTTTAGGTTTGTTTGATGTTGATTTATTATGATACAAAACATCCATATTGTATTAAATTGTTTGTGATATGTTTGACTATGGATGTGTTATTTAATACCATTCATGTTTTCTGTATAAAGTATTGACATTTCATATGCTTGTTTTAATACATTTTTTATGTTATGCTTAAACCTTTTCTTTTGAGGAATTCATTGGACTTAGTAATGGGTGGATCCTGCTATAGCTCCATGATTCATCAGATGGAATCACAAGACAATCCAGTGTCTTGGCACGAGGCCTTGACTAAATTTTATTTGTAGTATTGGCATAATTCCTTGATTATGTGGTCATGAAGGTCTGGCATTATGCATTATATAATTATGAATTTGGCTATTTGATATTGCATGTGATTATTTGACTAGTAGAATATCAATGTGAACTAGTAAATGGAATTATTTGATTTTATCTTTTCCATATTATGTTGAAGTTCATGTTTAAAAGGCTTTTGTTTTAGTCTTATACATTGCCTTTAAATGTTTATACTTATTTATGAAAGTTTCCGCTATATTGTTATCCTTACAGAGCAACTGAGCTCACCCCTTTCTATGTTTTATTTATCCTATGATGTGAAGAAGTATATTATGATAGAACTATAGGGATAGTCTAAGGGATAAGTGTGTTCAAAAGGGACCAGATGTTGTTTTTGGTTTTTTTATTTCATAATGTAATGTAAAACTTATGAATGTTTCCATTATTTCTAAGGCTACTTAACTGATTGGTCTTTTGGGATATGATTTCTTATATCATGCAAATGTTATGTAATAATTCACCAAATCTGGGTAACTAGGGATAGGGAGTTACAGTTGATATCAGAGGAAGTTTAGTACAATCTTTGGAAGCTAGATTTTGATAAACACTGAATAGATCACATAGAACTAAGATTTATTTTGTAGATTAGTTTAGAAGAACTTCCTATAATTTTGGTATTGTAGAGATTTTATGAGTTTTACAAGAAATAAAATCTTGTCTTGATATTAGCAGGTAGATGCAGCTCTGCCACAGGTGTACCTAGAGGTAAAACCTGAAAACACCGCTTTGAGCTAGTCTCGAATGGGAACTTCTTCACGAAAATGGGCCTTTTTCACTCATGGTAATGACACACCCGGGGGATATGATTAGGATAATTATAATTTTTTTTGCAATCCATTATGAAGAGTTTATGATTATATACCTCCCCAACAAAAACATTTTTCGGATTAAGAATTATATCCATAAACTGTTCAATTTATGTTCAGTGTTTTACATGTTTGGAATTATGCATTGCGATTCATAAACTAATATAGTGTATTCCATTGATTAGAAATGGCGCCTAGTGGAAGGAAAAGAAACTGTATCAATGAACGTAATCCATATGGGGATTTCCCTCTAACTAAAGATAATTATAGTGGATCTAGTGTTGCAACTAATTTAGATCATCTTATCACCATACTATAACAACTCACTCAGATTATGAATAATAACCTTACCCATATATAGCACCCTAATCCACAACGTGGAGGATAAATGTTATATCTCTTCATGAGGAAAGTACCGCCAAAATTTAATGGGAAAAAATATATTTTTAGCTGATCAATGGACAAGTTCCTTAGATGAAATATTTCATGCTCTGGCGAGTAGTGAAAGGGAAAAAGTATTCATGGCAGTTTATCGCCTCACGAGAGATGCTGATTAGTGGTGGTCATTAATTAAAAATAGAAAGGAAGATAAAAAAGGTGTCAAGTATTGAATGGAGTGATTTTAAAGGTATTTTCCTAGAAAAATACATTCTACATGACCATCTAGCGGATATGGAAAGACAATTTCTATGTCTGAGGAAAAAAGAGGATAAGAATACTGCAATGTATGAGTCTAACTTTACATGGTTATCAAGGAATGCTGCAAATTATATACATAACCCAAGAAGTAATATTGATCATTTCTTTGATGGGTTAAAACAATTTCTACGTTGAGCATTAGTCTCACAATCTTTCTCAATGTACGAAGATATCATCTCATGTCCTATTAAGACAAAAAGGAATTCTCTAAATTTTATGAAAAAATAGTAAAGTAAGAGAATAAGAGAATTTTGGAGAAAGAAATAGATAAAGGTAACAAGGGAAATAATTATTTTCCATTATGTGATAATTATGGGAAGAAACACCTCAGTTCTTGCCTAAAAGGAATGGAAGATCGTTACAAATGTGGAGAAAAAGGTCACCAGGCTCGTGATTGCAAGGGAAAGAAAGAGGCTGCCAATGTTGAATGAGAAAACTATAGAGAAATGGGGAATTATGAAAATGAGTGTCATAAGCTCTAGGGGAACTTACCTCGGAAAAGGCTAAGGGATCAAGGGCCAGCTTATGCTGTTTCCACAGTTGAAGTGGAATAATTAATGTATTTGTGTTTTTGGTCTCAAGGATTATATTCTGGTTATAATAATAATGTGATATATATAAGGATTGTACTACAATAATTTTTGTTTTAATTATGGTTTTAATATGACTAAGGTAATCATATTTTCAAAATGTGACAACAAGAGAAACTTTACATTATTTTGGTAATATGATGTTATAATGAATTTTGAAATTTAGAAACCTTTTTTAGAGAGTCTGGGAAGTGGTATTTTGGATAAATATAATGTTCGGAATGGATTAAGATTAAATTTTGATAGTATTGTTTAAGGTTAAAACATTTCTTATGATTATTTTTGTTATATTATATTACTATAGTTTCAGGAAAAGGACAACTGGCAGGTCGGGCGATAACCTGTCGTATCGACAAAGCTTCATGAATTGAACCCCAACCATAAGTGCAACATGCCTTTTTTACCTACCAGTAGCTTACAGAATGTCCCTAGTTATTAAAAAATATTTTTATTTATATAAATGGTATGTGTTAATATTTTCAACCTAATATGATTAGGATAAATATAATATTTTTGAGTTCTATTATTTGTTGGAGTGAATGATGAGTTTGTGGTAGATATTAGTTGAAGGATGAATCTCTACTGGTCAGTATGTATATATATATATATATATATCTTATTCTATAAATAAATTAATTTTTAAACATTAGGGAAGGGATATGAAAACCAAAAGTGTGTTATCCTAATACCTTTTTTGTTGAACTGATGATATTTTAAATCATCATAGATTGATAGTTTTGAGGCCCTCAATTTTACACGTGTTTGTGATTGATGACCTCACTCACTCCCTATAAATATCTATGTTTTTCCTATAATTATGTGTATATATCTTCCACAAATGTTCTCTTATTCTAAACCCAGATTTGGTGGTGACTTTCTCATTTCCCTTTCCCTCTTATTAAAAATAAATTGTTTATCCCTATTTCCGATGTGGGTTTTCCACAAAATTATTTTCTATTTTCAATCTTTTATTTTAGAAGAAAAATTTCAGATTTTGAGGAAGAAATTATTTGAAGGAGGGTAGAATGTAACACCCCAAAAATCCACGGTACTTTTCCTTTCAATAATGTAATAGCCTGCATTGTACGTAACTTCGAGATTCTAACACACCACGACCAATCAAAGTAGCCTTTATGAATAGTAATACCCACTTTTTAAAATTATATAAATATTATTATTCAAATAGGACTTAATTTTTTGATTTGGAATATAGAAATTAGCTTTAAGTGAATTTTTGGTATTTATTGAAAAACATTCAATTTTTGATGAATAGTGAAAAATAACAACTTTTAATTAAAGACAACTTTTTTAATCATAATAATTTATAGTGCTAAATTATACTATTTAGTGGTTTTAAAGTATACTTAGATTATAGTTTTACCATTTAATCCAATGCTGTTAATTGGACATAATTTCACATTTAAACTAGACATAAACAAGTGTCAATCTTTTGATAGTTATCATTTCTTAAAAACACGCTTTTTTTAACAACAAGGAATTAATTTTAAATAAATTTCATCCAATTATGTGTTTTGAATTAATAAAAATGGATTCCATATTTATAATCATGAGGTCCAAATTGTATAAATATTTAACTTTTCTATTTAGACATTTTGAATAATTACTTTGGTAATATTTTATTTACCATGGTTAAAGGGTAAATCCGATAATTAAGTTTAAAAAAATATTATTATAATAATATTAAATTACCCTAAATCGTTTCCTAAACCTATTTTCGGATACATGTTCGACCAAGGGAATCCTTGGGTAGAATTTGGGACCACATGGAGCCACTTTAAAGTGATAATGACACATTATATTAATTAAGTTAATGTAATTACAAAAATAACATAGGCATATATCTTTTAGTAAAACAAATTTTACATAGGGTTATATATGCTTTCTATTGGACAATAAATATTCATTAGAAAACTAAAAATATTTCCTAAATAATGGTATTTTATTTATATTTATTTTGACATTGAATAATTAAATTTATTCATCACACAATGATGATGGACTATTTTCCTTATTAATGAAAGAATCAAATAAATGGTATTATAAATGTTAATATAAATATAAATTGAATGTTTTGATGCCATAAAAAAATTATTTAGGTTAATATGACATTTAAGTATTTAAAAAATTAATTTATTTATAATTAATAATGTTTTCAGTACTTTAAAAAAATTAATTATTAAATATTGTCAAAAATGAGATAAAATCGTTTATAAAACAAATATTATATTATTAATTGATATTATATTCCTATAAATCTAAGGATTATTCAAATGGAATAAATAATATTAAATTTCTAATTCATGAACTACATTATGTTCTCTTGTATTTTTATAGTATGTTTATTAACCATATAATATAAAAATACAAAGAGGCATGGTAAATGCCAAACAAATTAACTAAGAGTTAAATATAAAATATAAGGCTAATATAGTGACCCAAAGCTGTCTAAAAACTATTGGTTGATAGGTGTTTGACCCATGCCTACCTTAGCATCTAAATAAATAATTTTTAGCCATTAGAAAACTAAAATAACTTTATTATAAATTAATATTTCAATCTTTTCTTAAAGTGACCCTCACACCTCTTATAAAAGGGAAATTCCCCTTCACTCAATTTCACACCATCAAAATATTTTGGCCTGTCCATCCCCTACACATATATCCACTGAACTTCCATAAATTAATCCTAGATTCCTTACTATTGTCAAAAATCCAACCTAAGTTGCCCTTTTGATCAATTAAAAAAGGAAACACCTGAGGATGAGGTAATAATTTCACCACCCTCTTTCAAGTTCTTTTCTTCTTCCACTTCCTCTTTAATAGTTGTTTCCATTATAAAATAAGAAATCCGTTATATTCTATATACTGTGATGTTACTATAAAAATGGTACAACCCTATTCATTATTCTATCCATCCTATAAATGACTAAGGCACCATTCGTGCATACGTACGACTTACCATCTCCACATCGCAATGAAGTTTGTTATTCAAACACTTCATCATTTGGATGGATATAATAATGAGTATAAATGACTTAAATAATAAATATAACATTATAATGACTCTTTATATATGCTATAACATCCAAATATATACCATTTTAATATCAAAATAATGATATTGTCGCTCATGCGTATGTAGGTATTACCGTCTCCTTGAACTCGATGAGATTCATTCCCCATCTTTTCCATTCAAGACAAATTTTCATTTGATGGTTAACAAAATGTTTAATGACATAGTATAATTCTGCATATAAATCAAATATATCCTATTCATAACAAACATGGCTTATGTAACCAATCATATAAGGATAACGAATCAGTTAACACACAAAATAATGATAATACTAAGATATTGTTAACAAAGCAATGTTAAAAGATCATATATTATATCATATTAATGTATATTATTCTATTATAATTTAATAAAAATTATTTCACCATTATACGGGAGGATAATGTACCCTGGACAAAGTAAAAGTTCAAGGAAATGGATAATTCTACAATCTCATCATTATCTGAGGTTGTTCATATGTAATTTACTAATGGGACCTCTTTATCCTCCACATCCATGATTCTTAAAAATGTCTTTAAAAAAATTTAAAATTAAATAGACAATGGGTTAAAGTAATTTATACCCTTATTTTACCTTATATGTTTTTGAATGGAATCATTATGTTGTTTTCCAAACAAGGTTCTTTTTGAACTTTTCGACAAATTTAAGGTAAGAATGTTTTTTAAAATTATAAAGTGGGTGCGGCTATTTTCCGCCAATATAAAATCGTCTAAACTTACCATTCACGTATATAAGTATATCGTTAAAATAAATGTTTTCTTTATAAATATCTAACTCTTAAATGATTTCAAAATATAAAGAGATATTTCTCTAAAAAGGTTTTGATTTCATCTATGTCAACATCCTTTGATGAATTTTAAGTTTGTTTGAAGTTGATTAATTTTGATACAAAACATCCATATTTGATTGATGTTTTGGTGATATTTTTGACTGTGGATGTGTTATTTCATATCATTCATGGATTGTGGAGAATGTATTGAAATTTCGTATGCTAGTTTTAATGAGAATGTTTATGTTATGTTTAATCCTTTTCATATGAGGAATGTATTGGACTTAGTAATTGACGGGTGGAGCCCGCTATAGCTCCTCGATGCATTAGTAGGTCTCATTAGACAAAATAGTGTCTTGGAACAAGCCCTTGACAAAATTTTATTTCTAGTCTTGGCATAAGGCCTTGACTATGTGGTTATGAATGTTTGGGATTATGCATTCCATCATTTTAAAAGTCGATATTTGATATTTCATGTGATTACTCTACTTGTAAAATACCCATGTGATTAATTTAATGGAATTATATGATTTTATCTTTTCTATATTATGCTGATGTTTATGTTTGAAATGCTTTTTTAGTCTTATACATTGACTTAAAATGTTTATTCTTATTTATGAAATTTTTTGCTATATTGTTATCATTACTGAGCATCTGAGCTCACCCCTTTCTATGTTTTATTTTACCCAGGATATGAAAAAGAATATTATGACTGACCTGTAGGGATAGTCTAAGGGATAAGTTTGTTCACAGGGTACAAGATGATGTTGTTGTTGTTTTTATTTCATTATGTAATGTTAAACTTGTGAATGTATCTACAATTTACTAGGCTACTAAACTGATTGAACTTTCAAGACATGTTTCCTTGTATCACTCCAATGTTATGTAATAATGTACTGACTCTGGGTAACTGGGGTCAGGGCGTTATAACCCATGTCATTGAAAATCATTTCTAGTTTTTTGATCAACCCTTCATCTTGAACAGGGTCAGATGTTCCTCTGAATTATGGGGGATGATGCCTCATGAAATGACTCACTACTGACATTTTCCTCTATGGTTTATCTGGCTGATCTTGTGCATGGATACGACCACCATTTATAGCCCGATTCAACTATGACATATCTGTGACAAACTATTCAGTTTCGATTCCGAACATCTTAGCATGATGATTTGTAAGGTTATTCACCTATGTATGCCTTCTCAACATAGCTACCATGTTTCCTCTACAGAAAAACATTCTAATCATATAAATTTCTTAGGTGAAGAAACATGGTAATATGTAAATGCTATATCATCTCAATCTTACCATAAATTAATTTATGGAAAATAATTTAAAAATATTCTAACTCTTAAAGTAGTCTAAACCGACTTCTTAAACCAACTATAAGGACCCATCCTTAAACATTACATAATCATGAATTAACATAATAATTAACATTGATGATATATTTAGGTTTAGAGATTTATATAATTAGATCATAAAATATACATAAAAACATGAATATCACATGTAGACACTTCTACTCAGTATCTTTTTTTATAAAATAATAACTCTTGAAAAAAAGTGTAATGTCTAGTTCCATGTTTTAGACAACATGATTTTTCCACGATCCATTAGTTGAACCTATTCTACATTATGTCCTGTCAAAAACATTCAAAAACATAGGATGAACCTAAAAATCTCAGTAAGGGATACACAACGAAGGAAAACTATTAGTTTTTCAAAAAAACAAGGAAACCATGATTACTTTTTCATAAGTAATACTTTTCAGATTTCTGAAGTGGTAAATACTTTTCTTTGAAAAAAAAATCATTTCTTAACCTTTTGTAACGAAAATATTACCATAAACCCATAGAAAACACACATAACATATATATGTAACATGGGACATAAACATACTAAATTGGAATAATCATACGATCAAATTCCACACATATGACTAAATGGAATAGCCAAACGGCCGAATTTCATACCCAATGCAATGGAGGTTATAATGTAACCACCCATCCTGGTTTATCATGACACAACCCATCATTTGGTTAATCATGTAACCACCTGTCAAATGTTCAAGTACCATTATAAAATCATAACACATAAAATATTGAAAATATAAACATTTCACTAATAACATTTCATTTTCATCCACAAGAATTCATCTAAAAATATTTAAATAATAAATCCATTTCAAGAAACAAATTTAAATTCCAAAACACCCAAAAATAGAACAAGTGGTTCCCTTTTCATTTAAAAATGCACTAAGGCATATAGGGGAAGCAAAATAACGAATACGGTGGAGAAAAGGTCATTGTCACCAGAAACATTAAAAAAATTCCATTTTCCCTTTAGTAAAACCCTTAATAGAAAAAAGATTCCCTTTGAATGAAACTAAAAGTAAAAGGGGTTTATTAAATACCATATAAAATATATAGATTTATATTATCAAAAAATGCCTCAATGAAAGGAGATTGAGACGAAGTCTCTTACCTCGTGTATGACTTGACCTGTTAATTCTTTAATTTCCCGAATAATAAACATAAGGTAATTTATACTTTATTAAGAACCCAATTAATTTTTATTATTACTTTTATATCACTTATTACCTTGCTATAACAATTAACTAATTATTTGAGTTCATATTGGACATTTTTTCGCTGTTCGGAACTTGAGAAAAAAATGAACTTCTTATAATTATAAATTATCCATGTGATCAATATTCTTTTATCCAAATAATAATATTAATGATTTAGTTATCATATATTTCATATATACTTAATATATATATATATATATATATTTATTTATAATATTACATAGCATTTGGAGATGGGAAATGAAATGCACCGTTCATGGAGACGGAATGTCTTACTTACGCATAAACTCTACTTTAATTTCAATTTAGTATTGTAATGAAATTAAATCATTATGATACAAAAATATATTACAATTCCAGTATAATATAATATATAATTTCATTAATTCCATCTTTTATACATCCCACTTATGGCATGAACGAGTCACATCACTTTGAGGGGGTGGTAGACCATATTTCCTCAAATGAAATTATCCTATTTACAGATTATAGAAACCATATAGCTAAAAAAAATGAAAAATACAGAATCATAGAGGAAAAATAAAAAAATATTTATCATATATATAAATACAGTTCCATAATAATGGCTTAAATTAGAGGTGTTTGGAGATATTTGAACAGTCATCATTTCGTGAGACAGTTGTTTCTCGTCTACAGAATCATTATGTTTGTATCCTTTAGATGGAGGTAAATTGAATTTTACTTTGAATAATTCTCAGAAAAACAACATAGTATATTTATGATACTATATTTTTTATTAAATAAATAAACAAAGAGAGTTTAGGGGGTCGTAAAAGTAAAATAATAGAAAAGAACTTAAGAGAAGGCATTACCTTTAAATCGGGTAACTCCCATTGGTTTGCACCAAAAGGTTATCTTGAATTTTCTTTTGCCTAAGGTAAGGTTCCTAGGATGAATATAAGGATATTTAAGTATTTTTGGAGTTGATTTTTGTCGAGAAAACGGGCATTAGAGGTGTGTGTAATGGGTTAGAATTGGTGTCCTATTATAAGAGGGAGGAGGGGCACTTTATGAATTTTTTAAAGTATTATGTTATTATAAAATGGTTTTTTATTTTAAAAGGACCGAACCTTATTTAATTCAAAGACAATGTGCATATAACTCGAAATAAAATCATCCAACAATAATTGGATAGTTTTGGATATTTTTTAATCTTTATCCTTTTTATTTAACCCTTTGTTAAATTATTTAACTTTTATCATGTCCACTTATATATTCATACTATATGGTTAATATATTTACTATAAAAGGATATACTACCCAAAAAAGATCATTAATGATAATATTAATATTATATATGTCATTTAGTAGAATCATAGATCTTTAGGACTATTTTATTAGTTAATAAAATATTACTTTTTTTAAAAAACCCATTTATGCCAATTTATAAACTATTCACATCAAGACTTTCAATAATATATAACAACTTTATTTTTTAGAAAAACATTAATTAATTTAAATATAATATGTAATTATTATCCCAAATATTATTTAATTACATAAAATGTTTCAAAATAAATTTATTTTAATATTTATAAAATCATTTATTTGAATCTTTTATTAATGAAGCAATTACTTCATCACCATTGTGTCATAATTAAATTTATTTATTTAATTATTAAAAAAATATAAATAAAATACAATTATCTAGGAAATAGTTTTATATTTTAAATTATTATTTATAGTGGAGGGGATAACTTATATAACCCCATATAAAAATTGTTTTATTAAAAGATATAAGTTTATGTCATTTTTTACATTTCTTTAAATTAATTAATATAAAGTGTCATTATCACTCAAAAGTGGCCCCATGGGGTAATATAATTGACCAAAGGATTACCATGGTTTGAAATGTATCATCCAATATGATTAAAAAACTAGTTAGGGATGTTTAATGTTATTATAATACTATTTTTTACCCTTATTTACCATATTTACCCTTTTTCCATGGTAAACAAAATATTTACTGAAGTAAATATTCGTAATGACTAAAAATGAAAGTCATATATTTACACAATTTTGGACTCTTGATTAAAAATATGGAATCAATTTTTCCAAATTCAAAACACAGAGTTGGCAGAAATTATGTTAAAATTAGTTCTCGTATCAAAACAAAAAGCATGTTCTATGAAATAATAATTATCAAATGATTGACACTTGTTTATGTCAAATTTCTATGTGAAATTACTTCCAATGAACAAAATTGGATTAAGTGGTAACAATAAAATCTAATTACACTTTAAAACATGTTAAAAGGATTATCTAACCATATAAATAAATTATATTAAATGGAAGTTTTGAGTTAAACTATAGTATTTTCCATTATTCATTAAAAAAATATATATTATCAGAAAAATACCAATATTTCATTCAATGTAAATTTGTATTTCTAGATTCTAATTAATAATATTAATTTTTCAAATAGAATATATAAAAGTTACAAATAAATATATTTAAAATTGTTTCACTGTCAAAAGATGGTAAATCTACCTTTTAAAGAATATTAGACTATTTGTGATTAAAAATGGATTCATTCACATTTTAAGCCTCTAACTTTTATTGGATAAATGTGAAAAAATTTAACAAACTTCTATAATCATATTTTAGTTAGTTCTATTAATTCATTCCAATACAATGACTATGAATTCACTACCATTTAAAATAATAATATTATTATATTATTTTTCGGTATAACTCACCGTTGTGTGCGATGTAAGATTTCAAATTAACCCATTGTTGTGTATCATTAATTCCATAAAACCTAGATTCCACTATGAAGTAAAATTAATATTTAATTGGTAAATATTAATAAATATTAAAATTTTATATTCTTTATTTGCCTCAGATATTAAAATTATGTTCGAAGTATACATTTTATCTACTATATATTTATTTTTCTGAGTGTTATAGTAATCCTTTAGTTCAAAAAAAGTTAGGAAATGAGATTATATTCAGTGAAGTGTATTTCCTACATCGTTAAGGTGAAAATTAGTACCTTATGATAATGTATTCATTTTTTAAATGTTGTTTTGAAATCTAACACATTTCTTTCTTTGTGTATCCCATACTGTGATTTTTTATACTGATCGCATGTTTTTGTTATATTTTTCATAGGACTTAAGGTGGAATAGTGTTATGGTTAGGATCAACGAAATGTAATTCTATTTAAATTAGGGAACTAAACAATTTTATTTTATTTTATACATTTTAATTCAAAAAATGGATACTGAGTAGAAGTGTCTACATGAAATATTCAATTTGTTTTGTATAAGTTATGACCTAATTCTATAAATCCCTATACCTAAAAATATCCTCAGTGGGATTTATTAACATAATTAAAGATTATTTAATGTTTAATATTGGGTCCTTGTAGATGGTATCATATGTCTATTTAGATAACATTACGAGTTATAATTTATTTAATATAATTTCCATAATTTTTTACCCTAATGTCAAATTGAAATTATATATCTTTTAATGATTTCCATGTTGCTTCTTCTAAGATATGTTTTCTCATAATATTTTTCCAAATAGGATATAGGCTAGAAGATTTGATAAGGCATACAGTGTAGAATAACCTTCCAAATTAGCATCCCAATATTTTTGGAATCGGAACTGAACAGTCTATAGCAGTGATGGTGCAGTTGAATCAGGATAAAATGGTAGTGGAATAAAATCAACCAGATTATCCCCAGTGGAAAATTTCAATAGTGGAAAATTTCATGAGGCAAAATCTCCCATCATTCAGAGGACCATCTGACCATGTTCAGCCGGATGGGTGGATCAATGCACTGGATAAGACTTTCGATGTCATTGGTTGTAAATAAATATCCAAAGTTTAGTCTCTATGTTTTTTGATTCGAAGGAGAAGCTGATCAATGATGGTCGATAGCTAAAAATTCTAGGGATAATGAGGATATTGATTCTCTTTTTTGTGAATAATTCAATGGTATGTTCGTTGAGAAATATTATCCTAAGGCTGTTTGAATTAGGATGAAAAAATAATTCTTGGAATTGAGGAAGGTGGATGACTCAGTGGCAACCTATGAAGAATAGTTCACTCAACTGGAAAGGCATGCTCCAAAATTCATCAGAAATCTAGATAGTAAGATAAATAAATTTTATTTAAGAATGAAGTCGTGATATCGAATAACATTAGCCTCTCATGAATTCAACAGCTATGAGAAACTTGTCAGATGTGCCGAGAAGGTTGAAATGGAGATTTCTGATGATCTGGTGTTCTAAGGGAGAAAGTAAAAAAAGAGGTCCAATTGGCAATTAAAGGGAAAAAATTCATCAATGAATCCTTGAGGTAATAAAATTAAATTTCCATCTTGTAAAAATTGTGGTAAAAACAATCCTATTAAATGTCTCTTGATATCCGGAATGTACCTCTAGTGTGGTAAGAATAGTCATTTTTCCCATAACTGTAAGGAAGATGATCAAGCAGGTAACAGAAATCCAATTGTAAGATGAATTATTTGCAATGAGTTTAGTCATTATGCCAATGTGTTTCCAAATTTGATTACCTTGGGTAGAAGCCAGACAGATCAAAATAATAAGGGTGGGCTAAAATATTTTTCTACTACTACAGTTGATGTGGGACCATCAAATGAAGTGGTATCAGGCACTTTTTCTATTTTTAATATTCTTCCAATGTGTTTTTTGATTCGGGACAACATATTCTTTAATTTCTGAGGAATTTTCTAGTAAAATGGTGAATTCCATATAAAGATATGAATCCTAAAATTTTGGTAAAATTCATAGGGGAAATGTTTAGGAAAAAAGAAATTATAATAATCTTTCTATCCTTATTTGTGGAAAGTATTTACATGAATGCGTTGTTGTTTTTTCTCTAGTAGAGTTTGATATTATTTTGGGAATGGATTGGATTTTTGTTTACCAAGATAGGATTTAATGTAGATATAAAGAGGTTTCTTTTTAGAAATACGTTAATTTTGTTTAAAAGACTAAAACCTTATCTCTGATAAAATATCAGGAAGCTGAGAAACTATTGACAAATGGAAATTAATGTTACCTTTCACATATTGCTGAAAACAGATGAACTATTAATATTAATGATGTGCCAATATTACATGTTTTTTTATATTTTTTCAGATGAGTTGCCGTGTAATATAACTGATCGAGATGTTTAATTTACTATTGACTTAGTTTCAGATGTTAATCCAATTTCATAACCCCCTAATTGAATGGATGAAATGAAACTTTTAGTTTAAAAGAAACAATTTCAAGAGTTGTTTGATAAAGGTTTCATTCGACCTATCTTATCATTGTGGGGTGATCTATAATTTCTTGTTAAATTAAAGGATGGTTCAAAGAGGCTTTGAATATATTATAGATCCTTCAATAATATAACTATTAAGAAAAAGTATCATTCGCCTCATATAAATTATTTTTTTGATTAGCTCTAAGGAGATCAGTATTTTTTGAATGTTGACTTGAGGTTGAGGTACCATCATTTGAAAATAAAGGAAATAGACATTCTGATGACCGCATTTCTTACTATATATGGTTGTTACGAATTATTATTTATGTTTTTTGGTTTAACCCATAAACTTATTGTATTCATGGATCTTTTGAATAGAATTTTACATGAGTTGTTGGATATGTTTGTGGTTGTGTATACTAAATACATTTTGGTATATTCCAAAAGTAAAGAGGAATATGAAAGTCATTTAAGGGTTGTCTTTAAAATATTAAAAGAGAAGAATTTGTGTGGGAAATTTAGAAATTGTATGATTTGGTTACAAAAAATTTCATTCATTGGTCATAGTTTTTCAAATAATTGTGTAGATGTTGATCCTTCTCGAGCAAAATTTATTGATGAATGACCACAACCGACAAATTTAACTGAGATTCTATGTTTTCTTGGTTTGGAAGGATATTACAGAGGTTTTTTTATAATTTTTCATGGTTATCTAGAAAACTGACAATGTTAACTCAAAAAGGTGTTAATTGTATCTGGACAAATGAATGTGATGATTTTTTTCTACAATTGAAATGAAGATTGGTGAATGCTCTAGTATTGGCATTACCTTCCCGAAATAGTGAGTTTTCTTTCTACAGTGATGCTTCATTGAAAGGATATTGTTGTTTCCTAATGCAGAATGATCAGGGAATTTCTTATGCTTCATTTTATTTGTTTCCTCATGAGTTAAATTACCCTACACATGATTTGGAATTAGCTGTTTTTGTTTTTGAATTAAAAATTTGGAGGCATCATTTTTATTTAGTAATGTCTAAAATATATACTGATCCCAAAAATTTGAGATATATATTCACTTATAATGAATTAAACATCAGACATAGGAGACAGTTTGAATTAAGGAAAGATTATTATTACACGATCCATTACCATCCTAGAAAGGAAAATAATATTTTTGAATCTTTGAGATGAAAGAGTAAGTCTACATTAACCATGTTACATTAGGAATAGGATCCTTTGATTAAAAATTTGATGAACTTTGGAATACATGTTGTGGGTAAAAAAACTTCCTCTATTTTGTTTCAGGTGTCAGAAAAATCATCTCTATCAGATAGAATTATGAAATTATAGAAAGAAGACATAGAGTTGAAAAAAAGATAATTTTGGTTTAAAAGGGTATGTTTCCTAATTTAACAGAGATAATGATTTTATTTTAAGATTTGTGAAGAGATTATGTGTGCCTTGTGATTCACGGTTAATGAAAGAGATCTATTGTGAATCTTATAGTTCTCTTTTTTAGTTCTTCCAAGTAGTATTAATATATGCAGAGATCTTCATGAGTATTACAAGTGGGATGGAATTAAATTTGATATTGTTGACTTTACTATAAAGTGTTTGACATTTCAACAGGTTAAAGAAGAGAATTTATTATCGAAAGTGATTCTTCAACCTTTACCGGTTCTAGAGTTGAAATGGGAAAATATATTCATGGGCTTAATTGTGGGATTACCAAATAAATCTCTATGTAATAATATAATCTAGGATATTTTTTATCTATTGACTAAATCTACTAATTTCCTTCCTATTATAGATCCTCTATCTCTAGATCATCTTTATTAGTTTTATGTTAAATAGATAGTTAGGTTACATGGAGTTCCACTCTCCGTTGTATGTGATCGTGATCTGAGGTCCACTTATAATTTTTGTAAAGTTAATCATAAGTCTTTTTGTACTGAATTATTTTTTAGTACATCTTTTCATCCTCAATCATATGGGTAGTTAGAATGAACAATTCATACTTTGGATGATATACTACTTTCTTCTTCAATGGATTAACAGGGAATTTGGGACATACATCTTTCATTAGTGAGTTTTCGTATAATAACAATTTTTATTCCTTTATATAGGTGGCTCCATTTGAGGTGTTAAATTGAAAGAGGTGGTTAACTCCATCTTTTTGGCATGGTGTAGGTGAAATAATTTTTATGGGAAAATAATTGGTAGAAGAGATGGAACAAAAACTTGAGTTAATTCAAAAGCACCTAAGGATATTACAGAGAAGGTAGAAAAGTTATGTAGATAATCGAAGGATGGATATTTCTTTTGAGTTAGTTGATCATGTCTTTATAAAGGTTTCCCCATGGAAAAGTTTGATGCGTTTTGGTAAGAAGAGAATCATTATTATGAGGTTCATTAGACCCTATGAAATCCTAGAGAACGTTGGATCAGTTGCCTATAGAGTGGATTTACCTTCATATATATCCTAGGTACAGAATGTTTTTTATGTTTCAATGTTGAGAAAGTATATGCCAGATCCATCTCTTGTTTAGATTCCAGAGGTAGTTCAGTGGGAAAAGAATATTTATTATGGGGAATAGCCAGTCTAGATTCTTGACCAAAGAGAGAAAGTGTTTCAGAATAAGGTTATTCATTATTTAATGGCCTTGTGGAAAAAACATATGGTTGAAGATGCATCATGATAATATGAAAATGATATGATGTATATATACCCACACTGGATTGATAAGTGAATAAAATTTCAAGGACACAATTTCCAAAAGGTGGGAAGATTGTAACATCCTAGGTGAATAAAGAATATGAAATTTTCATATTTATTAATATATGTGAATCAAAAATTAATTTTACTTTAAAGGGGATTATATGCTTGATGGAATACCTGAAACAAAAGAATACGGTTCCCCGAAATCTCATTTGCACAAAAGGCTGAGTCATATTGAGGAAAATAAAAATAATTTTATATTATTATTTTAAATGGTATTTAACGCCATGTTATTTTATTGTAGAGAATCAAAAGAACCAACCATATTATGAATAAAATTGTTTGTTAAATGTTTTTAGATTTATCTAATAAAATTTAGAGGCATAAAATAAGAATGAATCTAATTTTTAGCATAAGTACACTATTATTTTTAAAATGTAGTTTTACCGCCTTTTGATGGGGATCCCCTTCTAAATCTAGTTTTTTATTTTATATGTTTAATTTGACTAATTTAACTTCTTCTTTATAGGTGGGACATCAAAATTTACTTCGGGTAAATTTATGTTTTTTCTAATAAAGTTTGTTTTTTAATGAATATTTAAAAATAATGCATTTTAAGTCAAAACTATCTTTTCATATGATTTATTTATTTGGTTAGATTTTATTTTTTAATTGCTTTTAAAGTGTAATTAGATTATTTTTTACCATTTAACCCAATTTTGATCATTATATGTAATTTAACTTTTTAATTAGACAAAAACACATGTCAATCTTCTGATAGTTATTATTTCATAAAAACACGCTTTTTTGGTTTTGACAACAGAAGTTATTATTAAATTAACTTCTGCACCTTCTATATTTTTAATTGGAAAAAATGGAATCCATATTTTGAATAAGGATTTTCAAATTTTGTAAATAGATAAGTTTTATTTTTAGACGTTATAAATAGTAACTTCAATAAATATTTTACTTATCATGGTTAAACGTTAAATCATGTAAATAAGGAGAAAAAATAATATTATTATAATATAAAATTATGCCAACACGTGTCCTAATACTATTAGATTAGATATATCTGACAATGGACATTCATGGGTCGATTTTAGGATCCCATATAGCCGCTTGTGTGTGGAAATGAAATTTAATTGATTTTATTTTAATGTTATGGAAATATATCCTATACAAGTATCTTTTAATAAAAAATATTATATTAGGTTATATAAGGTATCTTTTAAAATATAAATTTTCATTATAAATCAAAACAATTTCCAATATCATGGTATTTTATATTAATTTTTATAGATTAAATAAAAAAATTTATTATAACACAATGATGACGCAATGATTTCTTCAATAATAAATGATTCAAATAAATGATATTATAAATGTTAAAATAAATTTAATTTTGTAATTTTGATGTCATAAATTAATATTATATAAGAGAGTTACATGTTATCTTTGTATTAATGAATTTTTTCGAATCAATCAAATTTATATGGATATTTAAAAAAGTCATGATATTAATAATATCAAAATTTACATAAGTAATAATTTAAAATATAAAATATTTTATTAACTATTATAAAATTCAAAAAAAATCTATGATTTTGAAAAATAATAATAATAAGTCTAAAATATTATTATTGACTCTTTAATTAGGATGTTTTCATGTTTTGGTTACTATATTGATTCCTAAAGTGTTAAATTGTTGACAAAATGGTAAAAGTAAAAAATGGTTAAATAAAAAAGATAATGATTAAAAAATATCCAAACCTTTATAATTCTTATTGGATGTTTTTATTTATACTTATATTCATCTTATATTCGAAATATCTCAATTTGGACTCATTTATACTAGAAATATAATTTATAATAAAATAATAATTCAAGATATTCCTTAAGTGCCCCTCTTTCCTCTTATAAAAAGGACAACACCTATCAAGCCCCATTTGATCATCCAATAACTGCCTAAATAAGCTTCTATCATCCCTCCCATACTCCTAAAATCCTTACATTTGGTATAAGTCAATTAAATTATGCTTTTTAGCATAAATCAATAGGAGTTACCCAATTTGAGGTAACATCTTCTCTCAAGTTCCTTTCCATTATTTTTCCCTTCTCCACTCCCTATGATCTTCATAATTTTTTATATAACAACATCATATCTCTAATATACAAGGTTTTTTTAATGATATGGATTTGAACTACACATACACACAACTCGGTATAATGGGTTAGAACATATTGTTTTTGTGGACGGTGAACTACTTTATCATGAAATGATGATAGTTCAATCTTCTCCTTCCACCTCTTATGGTGGCCATTGTGATGGAACTATAATCATATATGATATATATGATATTTTTTTACATATATTATTATATAATTCCCATTTATAACATACCTTATTTTTTCATGTTTGATAAATATGATAATTTCATTTGAGGAAGTGTGGACTACCGCCCCCTCAGAGTGATATGACTCGTTAATGTTACACATGGAACATATAAAGGATAAAATTAATGAATGTATGTAACATATATAATAGATATATTATAATTTAATTATAATATACATATGTTTCATTTATTTTTAACTTCTTTAAATATGAAAAAAGAGGTTAATGTAGCATTCATGTGTACACAAGACTTTTTATCTCCATGAACGGTGCATTTAATTTTTTATATCCAAAAGTTGTGGAGAATTATAAATACAAATATAAAGGATATATATGATAAATATGCTATTTAAATCATGAATAAAATTATATAGATAAAATAATTCTGACCACATGGACAATTTAAAATTATAATAAGTTCATTTTCTACTCATGTTCAGAACATCGAAAAAATGTCTGATATGAACTCAAATAATTAACTAATTATTATAGCAAGGCAATAAGTGATATAAAAGGAATAATAAACTTGAAAAAGGTTATGAAGAATTTATAAATTAACTTATGTTTATTATTTAAGAAATTTAATAATGAACGTTTCGAGTCGGACATGAGGTAAAACACATTGCCTCCAAATCTTTTCATTGATATATATTTAGATTTATAAACAAATTTCTTTTATACGGTTTATAAACCCATTTGACATTTAATTTAATTAAAATGGAATATTTTTCTTACTTAGCGTTCTACTAAACAAAAAGGGAATTTTTCCTTTTAATGTATGTGGAGACAATGACCTTTCCGCCACTGTGAGTATTTTTTTTATATTTGGCTTCCTTAACATGTCGCGATGTTATTAAATGGAAAATAAATACAATATACCTTTTTTGCATATGTTGGTATTGAAAATATTTTTTGACGTTGATTTACTATTTCAATATCCTGAAATTATTTCTTGCATTTGCAAATGAAATTTATGTTTGAAATGTTGATATTTTCAATCTTTTCTGTGTGATGATTATATAATGGTACTTGTACATTTTAAGGGTGGTTACATGATAATCCAAATAACAGGTGGTTTCAGGATAAAATAAGAACTACTTTCTATGTTATAACATCCAATTCAATGGGTATGGAAGTCAGTGGTATGTTTATTCCATTTGTATGAATTATTTTTGGAAGTCGGCTGTATGGTTATTTCATTTAAGAATGATTATATCCCATGTTTACATTTTATATGATATTTGTTCCTTTTATGGGTTTTATGGTAATCTATTGGTTAAAAAATAAGGTTAAGCAATGAGCTTATATTCAGTGAACTGTTTTTCTACTTATTTAAGGTGAAATATTACTTTATGATAAAGTATTCATGGATTACATATGGTTTTTAAAACTAATAGTTTTAATTGTTTGTGTACCCCTTACTGAGATTTTTTATTCTCATCAAATGTTATTGAAATGTTTTTTATAGGACATAAGGTGGAATATGGTCAAGGATGGGATCAAGGAAAAGTCATGTTGTTTAAAACATGGAACTAAACATATTTCTTTTCCTTTAAGAGATTTAAATATAAATAAATGGATACTGAGTAGAAGTGTCTACTTGTAACATTCAATTTGTTTTTTATAAGTTATGACCTAATTCTCTAAATCTATAAACCTGAAACTATCCTTAATGTGAATTATTAACTTAATTTGGGATTATTTAATGTTTAATGCAGATTCTATGCAAAAGAACCTGAAAAAATACTTTTTGTCGGTTATATCTAGACCATAACCATACAAGGGTAGATTTGGAAACATTTCATAGACTTATATAAGATATTGTGATTATTATATTTTTTTAAAAAGTGATGTTATTGATGTCACATTCATAATATAATTAGTACATAATTTTGAATGTTGGATTTTCCAGAAAATAAAATTGAATAATAATATTAATATGAAAACTAGTATATTTATCTTCAACATAGTATTTTATTTTGTATTTTCATTTAACAAATAATTATAGAAATAAATTACACAAAATTGATGTAGTAATTATATTATTAAGAAGATATCGAATAAATGTTATTAAAAATATTAAAATAGTTATAATTTGGGTTAATTAATATGTCCAAATTATTTTATATTTTACCTTGACCTATTATTAAAATAATAAAATTGTTTTTCAATGATAAATTATTATATTAATATTTTTAAAAATCAACAAATTGAAGAGTGTAAAAACTAAAATTATTGATTGTTTATCAAAATAATGTTTTATTAAATTATTTGAACATTAGATTTTTTTTTCAAAATATATAATATATATGAAATGGTAAAAAAAATACATTACATTTTTATGGTCTACTTGACATCAAATATGTAAATATTATAGCATTTTAATATTGAAATATTTGTTATATAAATTAAAATTATATAGAATAACTAAGTATTAATTAAATTATAATGTATAAATTGAACTATAAACATCTCTAAAATTTATTGGCTGATAAGATTACAACCCTTTATCATCTAATCAATTTAATTCGGACATTTTGGAGGTATTTGGGTAGGTTAGTAATTTATTATAAATTAATAATTTTGGGGATCTCAAAAGTGCCTCTCACCTCAATTATGAACGAGAACATCCTCCCTCACCACTTCACATAACATTAAGCCTTAAATAATATCCATAACCTTTCCTTTACCCTTATAAAATTACCTATTCACATTATAGAGGTTTTGGTCTTCTTAAAAGACCAACTCTAGTTCTCTGAGTGGAGAATTTGAGGAAGCACATCAATGAATAGGTAATCTCCTCCACTGATTCTTCCAAACATCTTTATCCTTCTACGTCCTCATAATGAATTTTTTCATTATAAAGTAAAAAATCCATTATCACATATACAATGATATTTTATTATAATTTGTAAACAATTATATTCAACCTTCTATCCACCCTACAAAAAATCAAATCACCACGTGTGCATACGTACATCTTACCATATCCACGATGTGGGGTAATATGTTTTTTTCTCCACCACCTTACATGGCTGGGTATAATGAATGAAATAATAACTATATATGATTATTATAACATGATATTAATTCTTAAATATTATACACCATCCCAATCAAAATCATTTAACATATTTGGGAATGATAGCATTTTTTGTGCGTATGTATGACCAACCGTCCCCCATGATGTGATGTGATTCATTCTACATGATCATATTTAAATTATTATTAAATAAATGTAAAAAATGAATGAATTTGGTATATATTAAGTTAATAAAATTTTTAATGATATAAATGTAGCTTAATAAGAATAACTACAACTTATTTGAAAAAACATGCATTAGAACATAAATCCATTAATATCTGAATAACGAGTAAAAAAAGGTTATTAACGAGTAGATAGTAATATGATTGTATTTGATAAAAAAATAAATACAATGATTCTTTAATAATTCAATGAAATTATTTGAATCATTATATATGTGGTTTGGATACATGCAAAGGATATCAGATCAAAGGTAATTTATAATTATGCAATATCATTATTATCTAACATTGTTTGTTCATAAGTATTTACTCAGGTATTTTTATCATCCACACCAATGTTTCATAAATATTTTATATAATTTATATTCTTCAAAAACAATTCGAAGTCAATTTTTCCAATAGGTGAAATTTAATTATATGTTATAAAATGTATGTTTATTTTTTATTCGGTAAAAGGTATTTTTGAATTTTCAGTCACAAGTACAAGGAGAATATATTTTGAACCTATACATAATGAACATATTTTAACATATTCATAAGACCTTATTTCTATAACTCTTACTCAACATGATTTTAGGTTTTTTTTAATGAATTATTTTCTATTAAAATTGCACATCATTTTGAGAAAAAAAAATTTGGAGAATAAAGGTTATTTTACTCAAGAATTATGTTCAAGTGTTATATAAAATTATTTTCCATCTAAAATTTAATTATTTAATAGGGATATGTTTTTAGATATATTATCCCTATTATTAATATGGTTTTATTTTGTTGATGAGAAACATAATTTTATGAAATCCCCTTGTTTTAAATAAATTATGATGGAATGATATTTAAGAATCCCATTTCATTCCCTAGGTTATTCCATGGTGAATGATTTTTTTTTCTTGGCACACAAAATAATGATTTCATTATGAGATTGGTGGGACCTATATCCCCCTCCAATGCACTAGGTGATGATTTATATCTCCTGAGATCAAAATGATTGGAATAAAATGTAAATCTTGTTCTGTGATATAGTACTTAAAGGACAGGTAAACCATGTTCAGTAATATGGGGATGGATCTACATGTTAACACAATTTAGTAATGGACTTTGTCTACTATGGTAGTCTTTGATATGAGTATCGACTAATAGGAATTTATTTTATATGCTTATTTGTGTGCAACAAAACATCATGTCTTATTTTATGTATTTTTTGGATTATATTTATTTATTATTATTCACTTTTAAAATTTATCAAATTACATGATACCACTGTTTCAGATGCTTTCACCGGGGCATGCACGCCCATCTGTTTCAAGGACGGAAGCACTGTTTGTTGCCCCGCATTCCCGCTTTCTAAAGGCATGTGGCATCTGTCACTTGTTCAATAACGTTTTCTCCTTGATCGAAATGGGATGATTGGATTTCGGTTCTTCCTTTTGTGGATTCCTCCACGAAATGTGTCAGCTAGTCCAGGTCTCCCTTATATATTTATGATGTTGTTCGTGAAACTCTTCCTAGTTCCATATCCTCATGAATGCAGGTTAATTACGATGATTCTATCGGGACATGCCAAATGGTCTAGTCAAGGCAGCAACCTTCAGTTGGTGGAGTAGTCACATTGGATATCACTGGTAAGTCAGGATGCTGGGAATATGGTGTGTCTGTGTTTCTTCCACCTGTTATAGTTATTCTTGAGGGCCTGGATGCCCAAGGAATCATATGTTGAGTGTGGAAATTATATGCCATTGGAATGTATCTGAGGTTTTCCTTAGCTTCCTATGTTTAACACATGGTATGCCGCAAGTTTGACATCCAGTAGATATGGATCAGATAGATTGGAACACTAACTAGAGTAGATCAGATAGGTGAAACCCCCTGAGGGAACACTAACTTTGGGGATAACACATGGTTAGTTAACTGGGTGTTGCTAAGAGTGGTGAAGTGGGGAATGTCATGATCATACCGGGATGTTCTAGCCTAGGTAAGAATCAGGATGGGTGATGGGTGGTTAAATGAAGTGGATGGAGAATTAGATGAAGCTGACTTGAGGGTGATAGTGATGTTGGGGCTTGAGGCATGAAGAGACATCCTACGTATCCCCATGGCAGGGAATCAAAGTCTGCATAGTTTTGTGGGACGATGGGACACCTGAGGAGGTGGCCCGTGAAAATGGACACATGGATGGGATCCAAAGGAAATAGAACCTCTAGGATAGGACATGATCTTCACAGAACACATGGGATCAACATATATTTCAGGATGATACATGAATGATTTGCTTGAACCTTAGGGAGGCTTCCTACGTATCCATGTGACAAGAAATAAATGTCAATATAGTACATATGATGACAGCTTACCACCGAATGAGGTTGAAAATGGCTTATCTCTTAATGGGTTGACAACGGATTACCGTTGATGGGGCTGACAATGGATTACTGCTGAATGGGGATGAACCTTAGGGAGGCTTCCTATGTACCCTATCTAGGAGACAGGGATCAAAGCCCACGTAGTTCCAGTGGGTGGGAACTGACATGAATGGTGTCAGAACCGATGGTTGTTAGGCTTGAACCTCATGTAGGCTTCCTACATACCATTCCTTAGCAATGATCAAAGTCTATGTAGTTTAGGATGGGGTTTGGTGCACCGATGTGAAGGTGGTCGGGACCAATGGTTGTTGGCCTTGAACCATAGGGAGTCTTCCTATGTACCTTTCCTTAGCAGGGATCAAATTCCATATAGATTGGGATGGTGTTGTGGTGAACCAACGTAAATAGGGTCGGAATGACTAGGTGTTTGGCTTGAATATCTGGGAGTCTTCCTTTATACCTTTCCTTAGTAAGGATCAAAGTCCACCTAGTTCATGATGGGGATGGTGCACTCACATGAATGTAGTTGGGACCAATGGTTTTTGGGGTTTAACCTCATGAAGGCTTCCTACATAATTTGCCCTAGCAAGGATCAAAGTTCACGTAGTTCGGGATTGTGTTGTGGTGAACCAACGTAAACAGGGTCGGAACAACCAGATTTAGGGATTGAACCTTATTGAGTCTTCCTATGTACGTTACCATTGCAAGTATCAGAGTCCTTTTATTTTGGGATGGTGTATGGCATACCGACGTAAATAGGGTCCGAATGACCGGGTGTCAGGCTTTAACCTCTGGGAGGCTTCCTACGTACCGTTCCTTAGCAAAGATCAAAGTCCACATAGTTCGTGAAATGGTGTTTTGGGTGTGGGGCATACACTCTAGGATGACTGAAGATAATTTCATGGTCTATGATCACTATAAGCCCACGTGAGTCATTCTTGGTGTGAGAAACAAGAGGTAATAAAGACCGGACGATCACGTCGTGATAGGTGTATCCGTGAAAAGTGTAATGGGTCTTAAACGATTACTAGCCTAGGGAGAGGAAGATTGGGACTCACTTAAAGATGGTGGCCTGGGGGGCAACAAATACCAGTGAGAGAGGGATGATGTAACATAATCCAATTTCCCCCTCTCCCATCTTAGACTTTGGCAGGGAAGAAGAGAGGAGGAGTAGGGGTACATCCTCCCATAAGAAAGGCTAGGGGCTTACACCAAGATAGTTTCCCATTCTCTGAAGACAAACACCACTACAATAAAGAGGATCTAATTCCATGTAAGGAATGATCTCACTTCTGTGGAGACCAGTGGGAGTGGAGAA
Source organism: Viscum album (assembly GCA_963277665.1). Classification (NCBI taxonomy): domain Eukaryota; kingdom Viridiplantae; phylum Streptophyta; class Magnoliopsida; order Santalales; family Viscaceae; genus Viscum; species Viscum album. Next base: position 262,740,063 of record OY728148.1, on the reverse strand, counting down.
TGTCTGATATGGGGCACCTCACGTATGACGCGCGGGGCGAGGTCACAGTTTAACATCATGTGTTAAGGATGATAGAGCTTGATAGTTTAACGTCCTGCATCTCGTATAAGGTGGGTTCACTCCGAACCCCTAGGACATATATGAACAACACATTTTAACCATTGTTGAAGGCAAGGAACAAGCAATTCCATGACTAAGAGGTATCATGAGGTGATTCCATTTGGGTTCATGTATGTGTGGCTATGTGAAGAAGAAATAGTTGTTAGCGTGCCTATGCAAAGAGGCATTAGGAAATGAAATGAAAATAGAATCACCTCCCAAGGGACTTTGATATTTCTTCGTTAAAACCTAGATGGTTTCTTGGGAATAGGTATTATAAAGCTATGTAGTTCATAGGTAGAAGCCTTATAAAGCTCTAGTGCTCCACATAGTGGAGGGGCTTTGTGAGGGGGTCTGTTTTGTGAAGTGAAGTGTCCCAGCCTAAGCATAGGGAATATGTGCAGATGGGAGGTTATTTGAAAAGTGTAAAGGCATTCATAGAGAAATGCCTCACAAAGTAATGGTGCCTTGCGAAGTAGAGGATTCTAAAGAAAGGTGCTTCACGAGGAACAGTGGACCTGCCATAGCATATGGGTCACATGCATGTGAGGGGTTCTTCACGTAGCATAAATGACTGGCAAAGAACCGGGTCCCCTTGGGGTTACCCTTCCTTCTTGGAGGCCCGTGCGGTCCACAAAAGGCATCTATCTATAAATAGGGGACATATTAAAGCAAGGAGGAATCACTTCGCGATGAAAAAGTACCTTGAGAAGCTCATGGTTCACGGAGCAAGAAGTACTTTGAGATTCGGGAGCTAAGAAGGTGAAAGGTAGGATGACCCGTCTCCCGGGCTCAAGGTGGATCCCGATACTTATAGGCAAGAGGAGCCATGAAGTAGGGCTCGGTCGACACAATGTCGAAGCTTGCTCCGTGTCGGGCTCATAAAATGCAATGGAGTTCGTGGTGCATCCCACCTCCTTGCTCCGCGGCAAGTTCGCGAATGACAAATCGAATCGCGGAGGCTCCCCCCTCCATGCTCCGTGTCAGGTTCACGAATGTCAAATCGGCTCACAGAGGCTCCTACCTCCTTGCTCTGTGTCAGGTTCATGAACATCAAAGGAGTTCATGGGGCATCACGAATCCTTCCTCTGTGGTTGTTTCACGAAAATCAAATCGGCTCACGGAGGCTCCAGTCTCCTTGCTCCTCATCGGGTTTGCGAATGGAAAATGCATTCAAGGGGAATCCCGCCTCCTTGCTCTGTGGCTGGTTCAAGAACAACAAATAGGCTCCTGGAGGCTCCCGTCTTCTTACTCCGCGGCGACTACAGGGTGATGGGGCTCTGTGACCAGTCTCTGTACGGCCTCCCCTGAGGCATTCTTCTTGTTTCATCTTTGTCCCAAATTTTGGTTCCTACAAATTCCCCACATAGACTTGGAGATGAAGAGAAAGGGATGGATGAATCCAAAGGGTCAGTTTCCAAAATCATGCATCCATCGTGAAGCTGTAGGCGGCTGGATGCGCTGCGATGCACCCAGGGTCCCCTCATATAAATAGGGGGACCTCTCTTTTTTAATTTTCATTCTCCTTGATTTTGGATTTTAGAACTCTCGATTCTCGAAGCTCTGTTTACTTTGGGAATTCTCTCCTTGAATCGAGCCTTCTTCTTCACGGTTCTTAGTGAGTCTTTGACATCGCATCGGACCACCTCTGCGACCTTTTTTTGAATTCCGGGGTAGGACATCACGAAAAATCTTCACCTCTAAGCTCTGCGATCATTCTTTGCAAATTTACTTCATGACCCATCTGAATAGACATTCAAATTCAAGAATTATATGGCTCGTCAAAAGGTTTCCAAGGGGACCACGAGGACGCAGCCTGAGGGAGGATATGGCGAATAACCTCGGTCTATGGGAGTTGGTACGGAGCTCCTCTGACCACAATTCACTGGTGCAGCTGTTGTAGGAAAATTAGTGTAACTACCCTCCATGTAAAAGGATGTCGTTGTATATATTTGGGCTGAGAAAAGACGTATTGATCCCTGAAGCAAGTAGGGACTACCCAGTTTACTGGTTCATCAGTATGTTGTTCCAACGCCAGTGGTTCAGGGTAGCTGACGTTTATTCCTGATAGTATTTCACACCCATTGTTGCTGACTTCCTGTATAATCACTTGAACGATGTGGACGGGAAGGTATTGCAGCCATAGACCTCTAACCCCCATGTATCATAAAATCTTGAAAGAGGCCCAGACTAATCCAGTGAAGGGATGGTATGGAGTCTGGGACCTACTCCAGGGTGGAAACATCATAGATGATTGATCCTAGGCCTACTAGGTAGGAGCCTCATGTGAGGAGTTCAGGTAGGATCAGAGAACAGTGGGTCTGTATGAGGAGGATTGGGCTTCCCAATTTCACATCTACCAACCGAAGCAGCTAATGCCAGAGTTGTTGAGCATGTGGTCTTCAAGGACCAATAAATTCTACCTACACCATAGGGATGTCAGCATTATTTTGTGGGAAGTGCACTAGATCTTAGGGGTCCAAACATTGGGGGATATGTATGATGAATTACTCCTCGTTATGGCTGTGTGGGAGGATTAAGTGCAGATTCCACTACTGGAGATGGCGTTTATGAGGCTGATTCCTAGAGAGGAAAAGGAAGCAGTGAGGGATTTCCATTTCGGGCAGTGGTTCAAGAAATTTTTGAACTTCCCATTAGACAGACTGATTCCGGTGAGGCGTCCGACTTGCCCGAAGGGGGATAAACGGGGCAAGGATCAGACATACTAGCGACTCAAGGAGGAAACCCAGTGGAAAACATGAGGGTTTATCATCAGCACCGATCAGCAGTCGATAGTTTTGGCAGGAATCATTCATCACGTCTCTCATATGTGGTTGGATCCTATCGGAGAGAGATACAAACATGGAGGTATGACCAAGCCCATTCATCATGGCTTCCATGATGGTGATAGGAGGGAGAGTCAGCCTCGGGATCCCGATGCTCACCATGCTATAGAAGATGTTGTGGCATATCAGCAAGGGGGAAGAGGCCATATATGATATGCATGCCATTCCACCTCTTGTATAGGAGGATAGCGACGCATGTTAGATGTGTTTATGAATACTTGAACCCCATATTTCCTCTGGGATCAAACATCAACCAATCAATCCTGAACGCTGCAGGAAGCTTTCCGGCCAAGCTGACCACTCCTCTAGTACTGAACTGGGTGTGGAAGGTGGTGGAATTCACAATAACCCATTTCCATTGCCAACAATTTCTTTTACTGATGACAACCAAGTAACTGAAGAGCACCAGTCCTATATCCTGTCCTTTCAAGGTGGAGTCCTGGTGGAAAAGGTGGACTGTGAGGCCCTCGGCAAGCCGTTCACCCCACATCGATTTTCCTGGAAATTTCGTTGTATGCAGCGATTGACCCCACTGGTCTATCTACGGATGACCATGAAGAACACCACTGTGTGATGGGGAAGTTGTGGCTCATGTTCACATGGGAAGAATGGAAGATGTAGAATGAGATGCCTATGGCTACCATTATCTTGGGATGGTAAAAGAGTATTCCCAATGCTATGAGGTGGCCTACCCATGGAAGATCTTGAAACAACCAACTGTCCAGACCGGTGATGGCATGATTTCTAGACCTCGAGGCTGGGGCTGGAAGGCAGAAAGGACATCATGCAGTGGTAGGACTGCTGTGGCGGTAAGGCCCGCACAGGTTGAGGGGGGAGTTATTGGCATCGGACCCAACAGAGGCAGCGAACCCGGTGGTCCTAGAAGAACAGAGTCATTTATAGGGGCGGCCACTAAGAGGATTCCATTGATTATCTACCCATGCTCTGGGGAAGAGACTGCGCCACATTGACATCCCAGAGAATTGTTTCTTCCCGAAGGCCTGGGAAATCCACGAAGTCAACAGGAAATTATTTAACCCTTCAGAGATGTCACAGCACCTGAACCATCTTAGGATGGACATTTTGGGAATACGCCCTATCAGGGCCGACATTGTGGTGACCCATGTGGAGCCGGAGTAATACCTAGTAGAGATGGAGGGCTTTGTGCTCTCCCGGGGAGCTCTACATCCAATGACAGACTAGGTGAGGGTGTTACTGGATCAAAAGGCTCCCTTGTAGTTGTCAGCTGCTGACTTGAGTTAGTGATTCCCTTTTCTAGAAGAAAAAGATGAATCCTCCTGGTGGGGCAAGGCTGATGGAGGGATCCTGTTGGAGGAGGGTGAAGTGGGTGATCATGACATAGATCTTGATGAATTTGAATAAGATCATAATGTAAAATCCCAAGCTCTCTCATGAGAGCCTTCTTCAGGGTCATTCTGGTCTCCATATTAACACTCGAACTATGCAGGAGGGTCTTATACGCAAAACCCATTATCTCACCTCAATAGATACTGATGCAGGGCATTCAAGATTTAGAACTGTGGCTGCATCGACTACCACGTCTGACAAGTCTAGGACACCTGAGGTGGCTCTTCCAGAATTTCCAGAAATTTTGAAAATATATAGAGGGCCACGCCTTGGTGTCATAGTGGAATCTATACAAGAACGAGATCGACAATTAGATCTCTGTATGATTCTTACCAAATTCATTACTGTCACCCCTAGACCATGTTAACTGACATCCTTCCCCCCCCCACATTTAGATTGCACAGTTCTCCAAATGGCATGGGTTTCCTTGGAGAGTATGATTGGGACTCTTGGCTGTGCCTTTCCCAGGGGAATATTAGTGATCATGGAGACAGATATCGTAACTGACTGAACTTTCGTGCTCCCGATCACCAGTGGCACCATCAGCGGGGTTGTGGCTGAGATTATTGAGGTGGGATCTGATGATGATGACTGATCAGATAGTCCAGGTACCACCGTTCCTGATCCTACACCATACATGGACCCTACTGATGAGTTCCTAGGTTCATTCCCCACATATGAGCCTACCATCCAAGCTCACTAGGACAATAGGGCCTCTGATGATAAGGATAAAAAAATTTCTATCGCTGACCGTGGATTCTGATCAAGAACGTCATTGATGACACCCCCATGAACTATGGCTAGATGAAATGGGTAGAATTCGCTTGCGACTGTGGGAACTATGTGTTGGGGAGTGGATGCCCAGTGCACCCACCTGATTGTTAGAGATCTTATGGCAGAGAATTTTCGAGAGTGTGAACATAGACTCAATGTGGGCTGGCAGTGGAGGAATGTAGTGAATATTAAAATGCTCTGGGAGGCTGGAAACAATGTTCAGTAGCTGTAGGTCAGGGTGGATGAGCACTCAGCCTCGTTCAATGTGCAATCAGATCTAATATTGTAGTTGAAGGGCCAGTTGGATGAGGCCGAAGTGCGCATGAAGCGTAGCTCTGAAGAGATGTGCATCATCTAGACTGACATAGAGCAGGCCCAGATTTCGGCTGGTGAATTATGCCGCATCGATGCCGAGGAGGAGCAGGAGCTAAACAAGCGGCAGAAAATCCAGGACAACAAAAGCCAGAGGGTTCTAGAGCTGTAATGCTCTTTTGATGGGGTTAACCCATCCATGGGAGTGATAGAACCCTGGGTGCTGTAAGGATAACATAAAATTGAACATACCTTCATGCTTTGATTGTTTTATGCAAGATGGATGCATGATTTTTGTATTTAGTGTAGGTTTTACATGCATCTATTATATTCATGAAATGAGGATTGATCAATCCCTAAGATCATGTGGGTTGAGTCCATTTGTGAGAAACATGGGATGATTTCCACCTTATTCCATATGAACATAAGAGTGCCAACCAAGGTTCGTCCATCTGGGGTTTGGAAAACTGATTCGGGTTTCCAGTAAGAAATGGGAGAGGACTAATTAGAGGATGAAGCCCCCAGAATAGTTGAATTACAGCTTTCCCATTGTGCCCTTGTGCAATAGTGGGGTAACTCTAGGGGCACTATAATTAATACAAATAGAGGGGAATGGAAGGTTTGAATCACATACCCATGATTCGAAACACTTTGGTAATGGATTGATAATTAAGAGTGACTATTGACTATGTTTGAAACACAATATCCTTATTTCATTAGCTCGATATGGGGATAACAAACGAGGGATGACTTGTGACAATGTTCGAAATATGAGGCCTGACTCAAAATGTCATCCCATTGTCTTCCAGAACATTGTCCCACGATAGTGGGTGAGCCATTGCCTGAGCATCCATTCTGTTAGGGGGTTCTTTAAGATGTGAAAGGGGATGATGGTATTAATAAAGGGAAAAATAATTGTGGAGTGTGGAATGAAGGGTTATTTGAATGGAGTCCAACGCCCTTGAAATTACACCACAGTAGTGGGAACACATGAGGTGGACGTATCGGTCATATTAAGGATCATTCTTTCTTCCAGATAGGATCTCTCTGGTGAGGAAACTGACTCATCCCATCATGGTCATGGGGCGTCATGAACTTGTTCAGGGTAGAGATGTAGTTACAAGAACCACTAAAAGAGCTCATACCAACGGGTAGAAAGAAGAGGGGAAATGGGAATTACAAATTCTGGGCTGTTGAAGGCATGATACCTGAGCATTTCATCATATACTCTGAGGATTGGAATCAATCCATATGTAGTTATAAATGGAATGTTGTGTAGTTTATCATCTTGCAGAAAGGACAGAGGGTGATCTTAGTTTATTTTCATAGAGCATGGACCAAGGGTGGTAGGAAATGCAGGAGACACATGGTGTGCTAATTATAAAATCGAATGTGAATGAAGACCCAGAGTCCAGATCACCATGTGTTCCAGGGGAAGGCTTTAGGTCGAGGGACCGAAAAAAAGTTAGGATAGGCCATTGGAAAAGTGCACGGGAATTCCAATGTATCCTATAAGAATGGGAATCAAGTCGTACATAGTTTTGGGAATGGAACACTGAGGTACCAGCGCCAGGGAAGATAAGGTTTTGCGGGTCTGGCCCTCACACCAAAAGAAGTGACATTTGAATGATCTTGTTTTACCATTAGGGTAGATGTGTCTTTTTAAAAAGTGATTAATTGAGGACCAGATGATCTCGATGTTTCCAAATGAATCAATTTAGATGCTGGAATTTACAAATGGTATGGTGGATGACTAATAACCAACATGATGCCCCCCATGGAGAGGTCATCACAATGCAGTGCCATTTTTCGTCGTGCAGCATGGATGATAATATCATAGTTTAAGATCATGTGATGAGACCAGTCACACATTTTAATGTCATGCAACAATGATTTAACATTTTAAAGTCATGGGGTACTATGAAACATATTTTAAAGTCATATTCCATGGACATGAAGGAACTCACATGACGTGATAAAGCATACCCGACGTGAATGAGGACGATGTCCACACCACACCATGCACAATTCTGGGAAAGGAACCTCATGACGAGTGGTTGTTAAAGGTTAGAGAACAAGAGAGGAAATCTCTTATTTGAGTTATACCCAAAGACAAGATGCCTGGGAGTTCCAAAGTATCCCATGAGTATAGGAATCAAGCCATATGTAGTTATGAAATGGTGTCGTGGAGTTTAACGTCTTGTGTCAAGGATGCAGAATGATATTAGTTTATGGTCATAGAGCATGGACCATGGATAAGAGAAATTCTCCCAAGTAGGCGCATACCTCAATCCAGTTCCCATGCTCACGTGAGTCAAAATTGGTGTGGGAAACATGGGTGGAAGTGGTCTTTGCAGCAGATGGGAGACACACAAATGGGGAAGTCGATACAGAGACCCGAATGACACATTATTGTGACTTTGTCCCCCACAACATGAGAATGCGCACTGAGGGACAATACCAAGCATGTAAAAATTCCACCTGCACATGATGGAATGGAATGTGGTGTGAATCATGTAACCAGTATTTAAGCCTTGATGGTGTTGGTGTGAAGATAGAGGATAACTATTGACCATGATTGAAATACATCATCTATATCGTGTGAAAAGAAAAGGGAACAATGAATGAGCGTCATCTATTGACCGTATTCAAAACACGGGTCATGTATCAATTATTTGTTTAAAACCCTTGAGGACATTGGAACATAATGGTAGGAGGGCCCTTGGTATGATCATCCATGCCTCTTGGGGGTCCTTTCAGGTGTGAAAAATAATGAAATCCAAAATGAAGGGGAACACGAGGCCAAAAAAATGGGCGAAAGCATGCCTAGGTAGACTCTGACACTCCAGGATCTGAAACAGAGCACTTTTGGGTACATTAGATAATTACCGAAGAGGGTTGAGGGACCCAACATGAAGCTGACATGAAGAGATAAGTAGAGGGAAAAGGGAGTGAAGCGCTCTCATGAGAGAGAGGTATGTGGCGTGATCATCACAATCCAGACGTTAGTGGGGACATAATCCCATACTGCACCATATACCCCTCTTGGGAGGACTTAGGCCAAGAGGCTGAAATGGTAAGGAGATTTCAAAGAGGTGTTGGGATGGACTCGAATACTATGAATTATAGCAGTCTTTTGTATCCCATGAGGATGGGTATCAAGCCACAAGTAGTTCTAAAATTTTGGTCATATTATCGTCTTATGAAAAGGATGTAGAGTGAGGGAATGATAACCCAACAAGGGATGTGTACAACACAATGAGTGACCTGATGTGAATGAATACATAATACCATACTACACTGTACAATACCAAGTGGGAACTTTGGCGAAGGGCCTAAGAAGGTCAAGGGACCTGGAGCTGGGCCATAGACAAGATGTCATAGCAAGCTTGTAGTTTAATGGCTTGCAGTAAGGATGATAATGATCTTAGTTTATGTTCATAGATCTCAAACCATAGACTCACAGTATAATGTCATATTCATGGGAAAATATGAGTGGAGAGGGATGATCATCGTGCTTATGGAAGACCAAAAAGCGGAAAATATGGTAGGGTACAAATGTTGACCAGATTCGCAACACAGTGTCCTCCCTTACATGACTGGAATTCGGGTGCATGTAATTGAGCATTGACCGTTGAACAAAATCTGAACACGGGACTTGTACCAATTATTTGCTCGATATACTTTGGGAAGTTGGCCCGAAATGGTAGGAGAGCCCTTAGGCTGAGCATCCAAGCTATTTGGGGGTCCTTCTGGATATAGGATATAATGGAAACCCAAATAATGGGGATCGCGAAGCATAGCCAGACCACACCACAAAATCCTGAATAAGAGTTTGGGCCAAGGGGGCGAAAAGGCTGAGGGACTTTCCCAACCAGCTATGGTTATACGACCATTAATATAGGTATATCCTTATCATAGCTCTTAATGCCACGTAATCAATTCTCAGTGTGGGGAACAAGGAGTTCTATTAGGATTCCCTCATCAGATAAGGCAACTGGAGCTGGAATCACACCCCTGCTCAAGGTAGCCTAATGTTTGAAGATACAGAGGGGAAGGATGAACCATTACATGTCATTTCTGGGGCATGTGGGGGTGGGACAATGAAAAATTATGGCTGTACTGGTTTCGAGACACAAAAACCATATTGTGTAACCTATGTGAGACAAGACTCAAGGGGAGACCTCAGAGCATGGTGTTAGGCAAATGGAAAAAAAATTATGGGCGATCCTTTGTATCCCATGAGGATGGGAATCATGCCACACATAGTTTTGAAAGGGCCATAAAGTTTAACATCATCAAATGAGGATGTAGGAGGATTAGAAGAATGAGGATGGGAACATGGTGTGTCCTTCATAACCTTACTGCCAATGGGGTTACAAAAACTTTGATCGCCATAAATGAGATCCTCTGAGGGAACTACACCCATGAGGGGTATCCAAGTGAGAAGAGCATGGGGATAGACTCAAGATGAGGCATCCGAGCATTCCTACGCATCTCATGATGATGGGAATAAATCCATATGTAGTTCTTGAAATGCAGTTTAACCTCTTGCAGGATGACCTATAGTTTAATGTCATGCGGGATGTTTGACCGTTTAAGGTAATGTAGGACAAGACTATTTGTGGTCATGGTGGATGGTAATGCAGTTTAGGGTCGTGTGGGACTATAATGCATTTTAGGGTCATGTGAAACTACACTATTTAAAATCATATGGGACTATACAGTTTGAAGTCATGTTGGACTCTTCGACTCAGGCAAAGTATTTCTTGAGGAACATGTAATTGATGAGAGGATTTATTCTCTCACCATCCAAGGTAACTAGGGAGCATGGCCCATTAGAGTAAAATTTGTGATCAATATAAGAATCTTCCAACTTGTGTTCCAAATTTGGATGTTTCCTTCCATGTATCATTGGGGTCCAAAGGGACAATAACAAGTCTCCTTGCAAGAGGAGCGGAGGTGATAATTCTTGTTTAAAGATCAACCTATCTTGTTCTGATGCCTTTCCAGATTATGAAGGGCATGAATCCTATTATTTTCAAGTTCTTCTAATTTAGCCAGACAGATTTCAGCTACCTTATCTGGTGCCTACTGGTCTTCGACCACTGTGATTAATGAAGGAAACTAGATCTTGACGAGTAAGAAGACCTCAGTTCCATATACTAGAGAATATGGAATCACTTGGGTGGAATTATGATTCGTTTTCCGATAATCCTAGAAGGCGTTGGGGAGCTTGTCTGGCCAACTCTTCTTATTCTAACCAACCAGTTTTTGAAAATTGTTAGAGAGGGTTTTTTTGAACACCTAGATATGTTCATTTTCTTGCATATGATAGAGAGAGGAATGTTTTGAATAAATTTTGTACATAGAATACAATTTATTCAGCTCAACAGCTTGGATGTTCATGCTGTTATTGGTGAGGATAGTGTGAGGGTCTCCAAAATCTGTAAATGATGTTTGAGCTCACAAATTCAACGATGGAACATGCCTTTACCTCCTTGAGTAGAACCACCATGTCCCACTTTGAGAATAAATTTGAAGCAATCAGGATGAAGCTCAATAGCGAGCTATCGCCGGTGGGTAAGGTCCCGTGATAGTGAGTCCCCATACGACAAATGGCCAATAGTACATGGTACTGTTGAGGGGATCTGGCAGCCGATACATGAATATTGCTTGAATTTTAATCACATGACACCTATTAGAAAGCTCGATGCAGTCATGGATCATGGAGGGCCAAAAGTATCCAAATCTTTGAATCTTTCATGATAGCTTCAGCCTGGTCTGATGAGCCCTACAGGAACCGGTGTGAACATCTTCCAGGACCTGAAAAATCCCGACAACACGAATACAACGGAGGAGAACCCCATAAAACCCATTCTTTTAGAGTATCATTTAACATACAGGGCCATCCTGGAGGGTAAACAGTAACTTACGTCTTCATATTTGATTGCTCTCGGCCTAATCTGCTGGAAGATTCCTATTTTGGAGGTGCTCAACAAATGATGTTCTCCAGTCTGGAGTCACTTCGATCGTTGCATCCAAGGGACCTGGGGGTCCTGAAGTAGAGGAACTGACGGTATTCTGTCTTACCTTCAGGCTACCATCATCATCTTGAGTGATGGGAGGAATGAATCTCTAGTCTTCCATGTGTAAAATCAGGTCATACTATTCGGTCTCTACAAGAGACCCAGCTAGGCTAGCTAGGGTGTTTGCCCAACCGTTCCGAGATCGGGGAACATGGGTAACATCTTGCTGAGATGGGAACTGGGCCATTTTTGGGAGAGTAAACTCCAACAATGGCACGTTATCTGAATTCTTGATGATATAGTCACCATTGATATTCTTGATAACTAGTTTAGAATCCCCTTTCACATGTAAATGGGGAACATCAATCTCGAGGGTAAGCTCGAGACCTGTGATGAGTGTCTGATACTCTGCCTCATTGTTGGTGCAGCCATATGAAAACAAGAATGAGTATCGCATAATTTCGTTTTCCAGGATAATGAATATGATACCCAAGTCCACCCTATTGAGTTTGGGATCATTCAGCCTCCTTCTAGTAGGGCTTTGAGATTCACCATCGAAATTAATTTTCCATCACAAAATGGATTAGTCTACAAAAAAGATTGCCTAATTGGGGAAGTCAAGATCCAGGGACTGGTCTAGAGATGGGTTGGTATCAATGAACTCTTCCAGTGCTTTCCCCTTAATAGCTTTCTAAAGGACAATCCTGATGTCTAACTTCTATAGAATCACCACCCACTAACCTAGATGGCCTGTCAACATGGGGCAGTTCAAGATTTAATTATGTGGATCTATCTGGGACACCAGCTATACCTCATAGTGCTGTAAGTAATGTCACAACTTCTATACTGCAAATACCAGAACAAGGAAACTCTTCTCAATAGGGTATTATCTGGTCTCTGTATCGAGGAGCATGCGACTGAGGTAGTAAAGGCTGATTTCCTTCCCCTCATTGTTCATCTGGGCAAGAAGGGCGCTGAGAGATCATTCCAGGGAGGTCACATAAAGGACCAGCAGATTTCCAGAGATATGTGGCATTAAAACTAGAGGCTGGAGCAGGTACTTCTTGATTTCCATGAAGGCAGTCAGACATTCTTCATCACACTCATAGAGTGTTCCTTTTTTCATGAGCGAAGAAAATGCCTTACACTTTCTGGCTATATTTATAATGAATCTTCGTATGTAGGCTAATTGGCCTTGGAATCCTCAAATATCCTAGATATTTCTTGGGGGAGACATATGTCTGATAGCCTTGATCTTCTCCGGTTCAATCCCGATGCCCCAATATGTGACAACGAAGCCGAGAAATTTGCCAGAGGTGACTAAAAATGCATATTTCAACAGGTTCATCTTCAGGTGTCAAGAATGGAGGAAGCCGAACACTTTATCAAGATCCTTGAGATGGTCATGGACTTTGATGGATTTTACCACCAGATCTTCCACATATGATTCTACCAATGTCCTACGGATTGGCTTAAATATGCAATGCTTGGCCCACTGATAGGTGTCACCTGCATTCTTTAAGATGGCGTGCTTGACATGGTATCAACATCAGCCTCTACTATGGAATGGTGAGAAGGTTGCATTTTTCTGGGAGGTTGCTTGAACCCGTGATGGTTTGTCGGGAGATCGAGAAGGTGGAACGATACGTGAGGATCTAGTCCAAGAATATACTCATAACTGTAGTCCAATAAATCATAGTGCTGCTTAAGGATGTTTATGTAGCGTTGTTTCTCCTCGAGGGGCGTAATGACACTGATTAGGGTGGGATTTGGGTTTGCCTCGCCATGGAGGGTCACCTGAACCAATTCATCGACCATGGTGGAGAAACCCTTTTTAATGGAAGGGGAGCATAATCTAAGTCTTCTTCATCTGTAGAGGGTTCTCAGAGGGATGAGTTTCCTTCAGGTCAGAAGATCCCAATGGGAGGCTGGTATTGGCCTGAGCGGAAATGGACAATGCATCAGGGAACTCCTGTGTTGCCGCGACCATAGGGATGAAGGATGTTGGTCTGATCCCATCTCTCCTTAGGCCCATGGGTCTGCGCTTGATGATATCAAAGTTTTAGTGGCACGTTGGCTTGAGCTGGTATATCCTAGCCCAGATAAACAAGCATTTATGATGTATCATTGTTTTCATGGGGCATACATACCGATATCTTATGGGAGTAGTAGGCTCTGGGATCACCTGAGCCTGATTTGTATAGGAGTACGATGTGATTTTCCACTGTCTCTTAGACTTGGGAATGGGTTTCCCCCTCGTTCCATACATAGTGATGAATTGTACCATATACAGGGTTATGTCCTCCAATTGATGGATTGGAAAGATGTAGGAATCATCTAGATCTATCCATGGGTCTGTCATAGCCGTGGCATGCTTGACCTCGTTGGACTGAATTTTCTTGTCTTTGCTCTTGTAGTAGTCGACATCGAGATAATAGCATTCACAAGAGGCGAAGGGAGATGACTCACCCTGAAGCACACCCACTAAACCATTAAGGGACTATTTTAGGCACTTGTGATATGATGAGGAAACCGCCACATGCAGGTGGATCCACGACCTGCCCATTAATGCATTGTAGGCAGTGTCCTGGGACACAACCATAAACGCAGTGCTGACAACTAGACCACTGAACTGGGCCTTCAAGCAGATCTTACCGACTGCTGTCTATTCTGTCCTGCAATAACCTTGGTTTATTAGGTCAGAGGGGTTTAGATGAACCTCATACAATCCCATTTTCCACATTGTTCGAGTCGGGATCCAGTTAATCCCATAACCTCTATGGACAAGGATGCGGAGAACTTCCACGCTGTAGAACAAGATGGTGATGTACAGTGGGTGAATGTTCCCATGTATGATAGAGCCTTCATCTTCCCCAGATAAAGAGATAATATCCTGGAATTCGGCATTCTCGATTGCTTCAGCATGGAAGGATTCTATGGCTGCTACTTCCATCTCAAACTAGAGGGGGATTCTTAAAGCCTCGGTGAGGGCCTCACACATGTCTGATGATAGGCAAAGAGCCTCAAGTATAGAGATCCTTGCTGGGATGTTGGTGAGGTATTTGAGAACATCATACATTCACTTTATGAGTGAACTTATGATTACCGGATGACACTCTATGATAGGAGGTATGGTGGGTCCTACTAGATGGACCGTCGACTAACTGGTGTTAGGAAAATCCTGCTTCTCACTAGTCGATTCCTGTGGAGTGACTACTGGATGATGGCCCGACAACTTAGATTGGTCTGTAGGGAAGCGTGTTTGATAGTAGCGAGGTTCGGGAAGCTCCTCCTGATCCAGTAGCACAAACGGAGGCGATGGTGGGCATGATTCCACCAGATAAGAAGGTTGTGCTTTCTGAGTTATGCGATGATCATGCTTCCTAGTTTCAGTAGCATGCACAACCTAACTTGATGTACTGACTGAAGCACTTAGAATAAACATATATCCATGAATCCATCGATGCTAACAATGATTGGGGACATTGGGAGGGTCCTCCTGGCACTCTTCATCGTCAAGAATCATGTATGGTTTTACCATCTCTACGGTATTAACCAAGGCTTACCCTTGACTATCACTTGAAGTGTTATCCTATACGGGGTGGATTCTAGGAGGAATCTCTATATTTGGGGTAATAAAGTTGCCAAGAGTATGGGATGATGATGGGATAGGTGGGGGACTTTGTTTTCCCTTGAATCGTTGATGATTTCTCTTAAGATAGGATATTTGAGATGATGATGTAGAAGCAGTAGTTGTGGTTTCTGAGGGATCTATCCAATTCAAGAATGCATGGAAAACCCTATGGAAATTGGAGTCTATTTTTTAAGCCATCTGATTGTCATTCATTTGAGTTCCGTGGTTAGAAAACCGATGCCACTCTTCCTCATTGTCACCGCCGCTGTCTTGACTCATGAAGATACATGCCACCTGGGTTAGGGAAGGGCCTCACTAGAGTATGTTATTATCTACCTAGTATTTGTACCATTCATTGAACACATAGAACTATTTGAGAGTGTTCCCCAGGATACGATGATAAGGGAATTAGTTAATGAGATCAATGAGGTTCACCTCTTCTAGCCTTCTACACTCAGGGAAATAAAAGGTTCCCTACTCTAAGGTACTGAGGATGTAACCAGGGATCTGAGCGTCATTGAATGAGTATATATAGTTTCTCCTATCTGAAAAGGGGGCCCTTGGAGCCTAACCCATATGGGGAGCTGCAAGATCCTGTCGGGGAGGCAGAGCCTAATTTTACCTCCTTGGTGGTAGTGTCACATTACACGGGGGTGCCTATATATTTAGAGGTGGGTGCTGCTTGGCCGAAGGCTATGCCTGTGGTGGAGGGCCTCCGCGAGGATACAGAGCTATCTCCACTGTTATCAATTCTAGTTTTTAGGGGGCCTCTATTTGGGACACTATAGTGGGCTCACCTCTAGTGGCCCTGCTCACTGGAATTACATGGGGAAATAGATGTGCCTCGCAAGCCTATTACAGCACTTCTTCCAGGTATATGGACATATTAGATAAGTCTCGTAATCCCATGTGGTAGTTCTAGGTGATCAAAGAGAGGACCAATTCTGTTTTGACGTTCCATACGCACATCATCAGTTTCTTCTTCTGAGTCAGCAGCATGTCAAGAGAGTATGTGATCTCTTTACTCTAGGCGACAGAGTCTGTAACATGATCATCAGGCCTCTTCTTGTACATGAAGAGTTCTATGATTCTCTTCATTCGAGTGGTTGAACTGAAATGGGAGAATCAATTTCCACTGGAGGTCTTCCCAACCAGCTACTGACCTGATGGGGAGCTGAAAATACCAGATAAACTTTAGCCTCTCTAACATCTGTAAAAAATACCTGAGTTTTGAAGATTATTGTTGGGATGGGGTCCCCAACATGTACCCACACCTTGAGATAAAGTGGGACAAGTGCTGTTGTGGGTCCCTCATCCCGTTGAATTGGGAAATGGTGGGATTCACAAATCAAAGGGGCGCTGGCATATCATCAACCCCCACTAGATATGGCTTACAATCCAGTGGGAGTGGAACCTATTGTGTTTCCAATTCCTCGAGAAGGGAAATGAGGGACTCCATTGGATCATCTGGGTTGAGGTCTCTGTCTTGATGAGGCTGCCTTACCACAAGTGCATTGATGGGTTCTTCGACATGGAATGTGGGCCCAACGGCTCATGGGGAGGCTGGTGGAATGACCTGTGTGGAACCTGGGGGTACTTATTTTGGGTCCAGGGGGTTGTTATACTGCTCATGTGGATTTGGCGAGACATAATGTGCCATATTTCCTTAAGATCCAGCCTCAGCCCTGTTTGTGTGGGCAGGATGATCAGGGTCACCCCTGGGTAGTTCACCAAGGGGAATTTGTGCCTACACCTGCTATCATGGTTGAGGATCATCATAGTTTAGCCGTCACTCTACAACACATTCAGCCTAGAGTGTGTCGACCATCTTCTTGTGTTTGGCGTGTTTCAGGTGAAATGTGGATTTTTTAGGTTCCTCTTCTACCTTCTGGACTGATCCGGATGGGTTTGAGTGGTTGGTAGTTTTGAGGTTCTTTTTTCCCTTACCGTGATTCCGGCTAAGAACTAACGCTTTATTAGGTGCATGGAGACCCAATAGGATCTTCTATTGGAAGGTAAACTTTCCCAATGGGTCCAACAGCTGTGAAACACCCTCAGGGGGTAGGTGTTAGTCAAGGAACTCCAGTTCATTCTTCTCTTCCATAGGCTCTCCATGTTGACCGTGACTCGGCCTGTGGGCATTTCTTTGATATCACCAGGAAATTTGGGATGTTTCCAGATAGAACTGAAGAGGAGGGAAACAGATTTCCCCTAACCGCAGATCTTCACATGGTGGGAAGCCTCCAAGATAATCTTGTATTGTACCTTGAAACTCTAGATGAATCCTTGCTGGAGGGCCTTATGGTGACCTGGTGACTCAGGGCATTGGGCCACGGGGAGTGGCCAGATCAACCAGACAGTATTGTTCACCGATGTTTTCAAAGTGCACTTGGCTCTTCGCATAAGCCACTCATTGGTGGTGAAGGCTGAAGTGTGTCCCCGAAAGGGTTTTACAGAAAAACTCAACTATCTCTTGGTGGAGGGATTTTGGCACTCCAAAATTTGGTACTGGAACTAGAAAAAGCACCTTAGCAAAGTTGTTTGTTGCAAGGATATCCCTCAAGCTCCTTGGCTTGGATTCATGGTCTGGCCTTTCATTTCCCCACTCGTCAACCAGAGGTGGATGAGGAATCGGTATCGATACTTATGCTGACCGCTGGGACCCTAGGAAACCCGATGGAAAATATGGTGCTTGAGCTGACAAACTGCCGCATCACAGGCTATCCTCCGAAGAGTGTGGAGGCTTAGGCACCAAATCACAGTAGGACAGGCTAACTTCTATAGTTCCTAGTGTATGGTCTAGGGCCACTGGCGATAGACCACACTAATGATCGTCCACCATTGGTCCCCATAATATCTCTATGGGATCTCTAGTCGAGGTAGAGAGTGCTCTTAATGATGATGGTTCTAATTGCGTGACCATAAACTGTAGGATTACCAAATTATCTTACTCCTAGAAATATCTACAGTAGATATACCTATGGAGGGAGGCATGAATCCGGAAGACGTTGCCTTCTAGAAGAATGAGGCTGATGCGCCTTGTTCCTACCCCGACCCATGACATAGAGGACTGAGGGGAGGGTTCCATCGCTAATTCGTACTCTGCTTCAGATTGCAAGAAAAAACTATTTTAATCGATGTCTAAATATTTTTATCATTCTTTTTATGGCGGTGTTGACCGGCCCTCTTACACCGGGATGGTTCTTCGAGACATGGTAGATTTCTGGCATGAGGAAGACGTTCGACCATACTAGGGCTGGGGCATAGAGGATTTCCACCTGAGTAATCTGTGTGTGAGGAGCACCTAGAACGATATCGAAGGAGACACGGGGAACCTTCGTGGGAAGTGCTGGAGCAGGTAGGACCTATGATGGAGCTGACAGGAGAATGGGTTGGAACTCCTTAATTATTTCCCCTAGTGACGTTAGTGGGAGGAAGGTCCCTGTACTGGTCAGCAGAACATGGGTAGGACCTCCATGTCAGGTGTTGGGGAAGTGAAACTGACCTCCACCTCATTGGCTTACAGGGCAAGGAGGAATTTCTCCAACTATTATGAGAACATGAGGAGGGACCCCAGGATAGAGAGTAGTCAGATGTGCAATGTCACCATCCCGGTGGTAAGTTGTACGAGGAATAACTCCATGCCCTGTGTAGTCAGCACGGGAGAGACTTCGTACTAAGTGTTTCTGTCATGGGGAAGACCCTCATTTGTGTAGAAGGTGGCATGAGGCGAACCCCCATGCTGAGTCTGGGGGTGGGGAGAAACCAAATTCTCCATGGTGGTGGTATGGGGAGGACCTCATTACTGAGTTCTGTTGTTGCTGGTTGGTCCACAGCGACCACTACCTATACCGGCGTCTAAGAGAGTTAACCCATCCAGCCCAAGTGGTGGTTGGGGTATTGATTCGATTCAGGCGTATAAACTCCCCTACGTAGCATATGCAAGGGTCTAGTGATATACATCAGTTGTGGTTCAGACCACAGTAGCTGCTGATGTTGATTCGCCTTTGGAGGATGTCCTCTTCAGCTTGTGCCCGATGTTGGCATCCGGTCATATGGACCACGGCCGGTGGTGCATGTACATAGCTTACCTGCTATCCACCTCGGCGAACTGGGTGACAGCGCTGGCGTGGCCTGGTGGATCCCTTTTTTGGGGCCCCTGAAACAGGATCCCGGATGGGCTGACCTGGAAATCCCCTACCTCATTGGCATAGGGGAGAGAGTTGTCGAGATGTTCCGGGGATAGGATCCTAAAATGGTTTTATGTCGGAGTAGAGAGAAGTGGCTCCATACGTGTCCCTTGGGAGCAGCGATGGTGATGAGTTTAAGATGCCTCTATATCCTAGCATGGTATATCTTTAGTTGGTATAATTACCTCCTCCTCGTACTAGCATACGAGGTCATTGATCACCCTTCGCTGGATTAATTCAGAAGGGGAATAGGGAATGGTCACCCAACACTTATAGTTGTGGAATTCATCGTAGAAGTGGAGGATCAATGCAGGGTTTTTGTATTGGCGTTGCACATGCCCCTACATCAGTGGCAGGGTGGTGATCTAGTTCCTAGAGCAGCATATTGGTTTCAGAAAGGCATGTAGATTAATCCATTAGTGATGAAATAAAGAAATCGATGTCCAGTACCATAGAGACATTCTGTCTTCCATGGATGGTAAGAAGGATCCATGGTAACAATGTCACAAACCAATATTCCCAACATTTCGACTACCCCAACATCTAGTGAGTTTCCCAGCAGGCCCATTATTTACTTGACGGGACCTAGTTCCAGATAACTGGATCTGGTGACACACTAGTCCACTAATGTCTCTAATGCTACTAATCATCACATTGAGGTGAAGAATGTCACATCAGGTTCAACATTTTTGTTTCCTATGCTTTCATCAGGGAACGCATGCCCATATTTTTCGAGGATGACAACGTTGTTTGTTTCCCTGCATTCCCGCTTTTCAAAGGTGGGTAACATCTATCTCTTATTCAGGGTTGTTTTCTCCTTGATCAAAATGGGATGATGGGATGCCAATTATTTCTTCCGTGGATTCCTCCTCTAAACTTTTCACCCATTCTGGGGTTCCCTTATAGATTTAAGTTGAAGTTCACAAAACTCGTCCAAGTTCCATACCCTCAAAGATTCTAATTAATTACACTGCTTATGTTAGGACATTCCAAAGGGTCCAATTAGGGCAGAAAACTTCAAATGGTGGAGTATTCATATTGGATATAACTTGCGTGTCTGGACGCTGGGACTCTAGAATGTTTGGGTTTTCCCCCTTATTATAAGGCTTCTCGAGGGCACGTAAACCTAAGGAATCCTACATCTAGTGAGGGGAATTATATGTCATTGCATGTATCTGAGGTTTTCTTTAGCTTAATATGTTTAACACCTGGTATGTTGTAGGTTTAACGTCCAGCGGAGAAGGATCGGACCGATCGGAACACTGACTAGAGTGGATCAGATAGGTGAAACCCCCTAAGAGAACACTGATTTTGGGAAAAACACGTGGTTAGTTACCTAGGTGATGCTAATAGTGGTGAAGAGGAAAATGAATTGATCTTACCAAGATGTGACGGTCCAGGTAAGAAATAGAATGGGTGATGGGTGGTTAAATGAAGTGGATGGAGAATGAGAAGGATCCAACTCGAGGGTGACGATGATGTTGGTGCTTGAGCCTTGAAGAGACTTCCTATGAATCCATATGGAAGGGAATCAAATTCTGCATAGTTCGGTGGGATGATGGGACATCTGAGGAGGAGGCTCATGAAAATGAACGTTTGGATAGGATCTGGAAGAAATAGAACCTCTAGGATGGGGCTTGATCTTCCAAGAACACATGGGATCGACAGATATATTAGGACGAGACATGAATTATTGGCTTGAACGTAAGAGAGGCTTCCTACATATCCTTTTTACAAGGAATCAAATTCCATGTAGTTCATTTTGATGATGGATTACCGTTGAATGAGGTTGTTAATAGCTCAACAAAGAATGTATTTACAATGGATTACCATTGATGGGGCAGAAAACAAGTTATCGCTGAATGGGGATGAACCTCAGGGAGGCTTCCTACATACCATGTTTTGGAGATAGGGATCAAATCCCACGTAGTTCGATTGGGTGGGAATATAATTGAAGGAGTTCGGACCCAATGGTTGTTGGGCTTGAACCTCAGGGAGGCTTCCTACATACCATTCCTTAGGAAAGATCAAAGTCGGCATAGTTCAGAATGGGGTTTGGTGCCCTGACGTGAAGGTGGTTGAGACCAATGGTCGTTGGGATTGAACCTCAAGGAGGATTCATATGTACCTTTGATTATCAGGGATCAAATTCCATGTAGTTATAATGGTGTTGTGGTGAACTGATGTAAAGAGCGTCAGAATGACAGGGTGTTGGGCTTGAACCTCAGGGAGGCTTCCTACGTACCTTGCCTTAGTAATAATCAAAGTCTATGTAGTTCAAGATGGGGTTTGGTGCATCGACAAGAAGGTTTTCAAGAATAATGGTTATAGTGCTTGAACCTCAAGGAGGCTTCCTACGTACCTTGACTTAGCGAGGATCAAAATCGACGTAGTTCAGGATGGTGTTGTAGTGAACCGACGTAAAGAGGGTCTGAACAACAGAGCATTGGTCTTGAACCTCAGGGAGCCTTCTTACGTACCTTTCCTAGCCAACGATCAATGTCCACGTAGTTCGAGATGGTGTATGGTGTAACGATGTAAAGAGGGTCATAATGACCGAGTGTTGGGCTTGTAACTCATGGAGGCTTCCTACGTACCTTTCCTTAGCAAGGATCAATGTCCATGTAGTTTGGGAAATGGTGTGTTGGGTGTGGGGCTTACACTCTAGGCTGCCCTGAGAGAATGTTGTGGTCGATGATCACTCTAAGCCTATGTGAGTCATGATCGTTGTGAGATACAATAGGTAACAATGACCAGACGATCATGTCAAGAATGTTGAGTCCGTTGGAATTGGAATTGGGCTAACACAAGTAGTGGACCAGGGAGAGGGAGATTGAGACTCACTCCACGATGGAGGCTTAGGTGGCGACAAAGCCCATCAAAAGAGGGATAGGGTAACGTAATATCCTATTCCCCTCTCCCCTCTTAGCCTTTGTCATGGAATAAGAGAGTATTAGTAAGGGTACTACCTCTTGCAAGCAAGGTTAGGGGATTACACTAACATGGTTGGCCTTTCCCTGTGGACAAACACCACTCCGATAAAGAGGATCTCATTCCATTTAAGGAATGATCACACTCCTGTGGAGACCAGTGGGCGTTGAGAATGTCTGAGATGTGGCATCCCATGTGCGACCCACGAGGAGAGATCAGAGTTTAACATCATGTGATGACGATGATGTTTCCTGGTAGTTTAATGTGTTGCAGCTCGAACGAGGTGGTTTCAATCTACACCCCTATGACTTACATAACCGACACACTTTAACCCTTATTAAAGGGAAGAAATTGGCAATGCCGTGACTGGGGTGTGTCGTGAGGTGATCACATTGACGGTCCACGTTAGCATGGATATGTGAAAAAGTAATAGTTGTTAGCTTGCCTATATGAAGATGAATGAGGCAAATATATGAAATGTAAAGTACCACCCAAGGGAATTTAAATTTTATTCATGGAATCCAAGAAGGTTTCATAGAAAAAGGGATTGTAAATCTAAAGGGTTCATAGGTAGAATATTTGTGAAGCTCTGGTGCTCCACGTAGTGTAAGGGCTTCATGAGGGGGTGTTCTTCACGAATTGTAGTGTCTTACACTAACCATAGGGCATAGGTGAAGATTGAAGGTGCTTCGTGAAGTCGAATGGTATTTGCAGAGCAATGCCTTATGAAGCAAGGGTTCCTCATGAACTGGAGGATTGTGATGTAAGGTGCTTTGTGAGGCATAATGGATTTTCCTTAGCATATGGTTCACATGATAATGAGGGGTGCTTCGGGAAGCTCAAATTCCATGCGATGACCGGGGTCCCCTTGGAGATCCCTTTCCATTACGGAGGCCCATGGGATCCATGAAAGTTATCCTTCTCTAATGAGGGGATGAATTATAGAATGGGGGGAATCACTTTGCGATGAAAAAGTGCCTGGAGAAGCTCATGGTTCACATAGCAGGAATTGCTTCATGATTCTGGATCTTTGAAGGGGAAAGGTCGGATGATCCTTCATCCAGGCTCAAGGGGAGCTCGATATTTATATGTAAGAGGCTTCACGAGGAAGGGCTCATTCGATATGAAGACGAAGCTTTCTCCGTGGTGGGCTCGCTCGTGGGGCATCCCGCCTCCTTGCTCCACGGCGAGTTCATGAACATCAAATCGGCTTGCATAAGCTACCTCTTCCTTCATCCACGTCGGTTTCACGAATGTCAAATCCCTCTTGCGGAGGCTCCCACCTCCACGTTCCATGTCGGGTTCGAGAACGTCAAAGTGGTTCGTAGGGAATCCCACCTCCTTGCTCCACGGCGGGGTTATGATCATCAAGCTGGCTCGTGGAGGCTCTCACGTCCTTGCTCCGCATCTGGTTTGTGAACATCAATGGAAGTTGTGCGGAATCCCACCTCCTTGCACCATGGTGGGTTTGCAAATGTAAAATCGTTTCACAGAGGCTCCTTGCTACGTGGCAGCTACATGATGATGGGGCTCCGCGACTAGTCTCCGTGTGGCCTCCCCTGAGGCTTTCCGCTTGTTTTGTCCTTGTCTCAAATTTTGATGCCAAAAATCTATATCTATCATGTACAATATAATATTTTAAAATATTATGTTTTTATGTATCATTTTTATGATCTGAATGACATTTCTCTTTTTTAACCTTAATGATCATCTAAGCTCACCCTTTCATATGTTTATTTTTCCCAAGTCAAGAAGAAGGGTACTAAGAGTGATATGTCAAAAAGGGGTATAGTTATGATTAAATGAGTGGGAGATCAAGAATATTTCTTTTGAACTACTTTTTTATGTTTCCCAATTTCAAAAGATATTAATCATTTATTGTGCTTTTATGGAATTGTTATAATTTATAATGAATACTATTAAAATTTAACGTAATATCAATATAAGTAATGTATGGGGATATATATTATTAAGCAACTAAATAATGATAATAACATAACTATTTAAATATTATTTATTTTCATTTTCTTATATACACAATCCATATAATGCAGTAACAAAAAAATTAGTCACATCACTTACTCTACTATATAAATGAACAACTTAATAATTTTTACATGAATGGTAAGGTGAGAAAGTGTATGATAAATAAAGTTAAAATAATAATTAATATGTAATTAATATAATACATAAATATTAAATCCATAATAATAAAATTTTAGGATAGATACTGATCAAAAATTAGTTAATTATTTTTTGGGGCATTTGTCTATCGTGTACACTGATGATTATTTCAATTCACATTTGATGGAAGTGAATATGAATTACTGTAATAAAATTAATGTAATAAAATATTATTATATTTTTTATACTGGTGTTATTATATAATTGTGTTTTGATAAAATTTTAATTTGGTGGGAGAAGAAACCAAACAATGATTCTCAGTTATGAACAACACTTCTTCTATGGAACACATCTTTTGGATTATACACTAAACTATTAAAATTGGATTTATGATAAAAAATGGAATACCTGACAATGGAAGGGAATTATTTAAGGTATTGTTTTAGGTAATTTTTTAATAGTAAATTACTTATACATGTGGAAGTGAGAGGATAAGATGTACCTTTATAAGAGGAGTTGAGGGAATAGATGGAATTTTTTAAAATAAATTGATATACCAGATTTTTAAAATTGATAAAAGGGAAAAATAGATCATTATCAAACAATATATGATATAAGGAGGAAATATGGATAATATAAATTTTAAAATTTTGTAGATCATTTTACACCCTATATGTTTTTAATCCCATAGTTAACACGTTTAAACATTAATCGAGATAATTGATCTTTACTATTTTTATTATTCATTATGAAAAAAATTATGTTGACCTTGTTATATAATATTAATAATTTATAATTAAATATGGAAACCATTTTTAAAAATTAAATTAATGTATGTTTCAAAATGAAATTTAAACATTAACATGAAAAATATGTTAAAAACAGTTTTTCAAGAAATGTTTTTTTGAGCCTAATATTACCTTAAATTAACATTATGACAAGTTATCATAAATATAGGAATAAATTCATATTATTATTATATAATATAAAACATTAATTTATATTTTTCTTTAACATGGTTTATTTTAGTTAATTATCATTGATATACATTATGCACTTATAAATAGTTTGTAGAAACCCTTGTTTGTAAACAAAAAAAATACTCTTTTACAAAAATCATGAGTATTGATGATTAAAATAAAATAATTTATATTACTATAAATAAAATGAATAATATTCCACATTATTACTAAATAAACACTATAATATAACTTCTATATATCAATATTTAATGAAAATGAATGTTAGTGTTTGAAATATCTGTAATTTTTACTATTGACAAAAAAAGAAAATAATTCAGAAAAATATCAAAATATCACCCTAATATTATTCTTATATGATGATTTAAAAAATTATGTTCATTTAATAAAATTAATATTATAAAATTTCAGAAAATTTACTATAATAAATTTTTATAAAAATATATAAATATACATTTTTAAGGAAACATAATTTTTTAAGAATAGAAATTCCATTATTAAAATTTTAGTTCTTATTTTATAAGAACTTATAAAAACATTTATATATACAAAAAATAATATATATATTTTATAAATATTTAATACAATTTATTCCCATCAATTTGACTTCTAGGTTATAAGGATCACATTTAAAAACATATATTTTAATAGTATATCGTTGTTAGTTTAAATATTGTGTCGCATATTGAATATGCTATAAAGAATAAAGTTATTTTAAAATATGATGGTGTTTAAAAAATATATGGTAAGGATATTAAAACTAAAATTTCATCAATATGGATGATTAAATTTGAAAATACTTTATTCCAAAAAGATGAACAAAAACACCAACTTGATCAAACACACAAACTAAAGGCCCTGAGAACTTATTCCAATCCAACATGAAAATTCCAATAGAATATAATTCATTAATATAAATAATAAAATAAGGAAAAAACTAATAAATTACTTTAAAATTTATTTCATTATTGATTTTTCTATTTCTAGTCAAAGGAAGATAACAATTTACCCCTAGAAATTTTTAATGATTATGAATATGTTGAGATTCCCCCCCTATGTCTATATCAATCGGAAAAATCCTATATTATAATGTCCCATACATTACATGTAGATATTTATTAAAAATTGGATAATATTTATTACATAACAAAAGATAAACCATGCCAGCACCGTATTGGATTAGTGTCTTCCGAAATTGGTTAACATAAAAACATGTTTCATAAAACATCTACATTTTCTCATCCTTATTTCTTCAAGACCAAACTCCTTTTTGACTTATCATACTTAATACTATTATTCATTTCCTGGGGAAAGGAAACATCTGAAAGGGTGAGCTCAAATTCTCAATAAGTGTATAAAATGTAAATATCAATCATGTCATAATTTTAAGAACATAACAACTGAAAATGTTATCCTCTATATAAAAGATCTGAATATCCTATCATGGGATAAATCATAAATGTGAAATGTAATGTAACACCCTAAGAATTTAAAAATAGATTTATTATAGAATTCATGGATAAATGAGTCTCCAAAAACACCACTTTGTTATAACCTATCCATGTAAACATAAGTTTGTCACTTCTATGATGTGAATTCTAAAAATATGACATACACGGTTGCGATCGGTAATTTATTTGGAGTCTGGTAAGAAATACTTGTGTTTTGGTGAATAGTAAACTACCCTTACAGATATTAATAAACCTTTATGAATAGTGATACAAACTAATGAATAATAAAATTACCTATGATATTATATGAATAATATTCAAGTGGAAGTACGTTGAACATATGTTTTGGAATAAGTAATTAAATGTTTTAAAACTGTTTTTTAGAATAAATTATGATTTTAATTAAATATAAAATAAATATTATATGGAAAACTATTTTTGAAAAATTGACTTCATTTTAGAATTCTACAGGTTGAAAAACGGTTATGGTGAATTTTTGGAATTTTTTTGAAATACTAGAATTTTTTACAAATAGAGAAATACTGTAAAATACCGTATATAGGAATTTTCAGTTAAATACACTATTTATGACATCATAAGTGACGTACGAAATTGTGATTCTAACTAAATTTAAATTTTTTACAATTCTTGGTTAGGGAATCATTACTATTTCTGCTCTTGAGGGACATTAATTAACTAATGATTAATAAATTATGAAAACCCTCCTCTCCACCACTATACACCCCATCACTTCCTCTTCTCCTCAGTCATATAATCCTTGAAGATCATAAAATTTCTTCCAAATACCCTCCCTTAGTCACTCACCACATCCAATAATAACTTTTTTTTCACAATACCAAAATCCCTCCTCTTAAGGAGGTTCTAAAAGAGGATATTAAAGAGGTAATACACCTTTCTCTTTCATTTAGTTTCATTTCAATTTTACTTCTATTGTTATCCTCTCCTCACCTCCTCTATCCAAATGACCATGATAGATACCATATCATATATACACTATAATTATATCATTTTAATGTAACTACCACCATTAATATCCTTACTCTCTCTCCCTCTCTCTCTCTTATTTTATAAACGAAATCAACGTCCATGAGGTTCCAATTTATAACCTTGGTGGATGACGAACTATCATTCTTCAGTTTTTCCTTCATTACTAGTCATGAAACCATTTTGATGGTTGAATCTATAATTAATATTTTTATTATAATAAAATTATTATTTAGGAACCTATATACATACATATTATTAAATTGTATGACAAAACTAGTTCTAATACTCACAATACCGCTAAAATAATCTAATTTAATGTCATAAATATTTAATCTAATGATTCATTATTTTTTAATGTAACCAAATGATAGAAATGAACATTTACACTTATTTATTTAGGTAAATAATGTGTAATTTTAATTCTTTTTATTTACATCCATTCCACATAAACTCCATTACTTCATAACAAGTGAACCGTTTATGAAAAAAATGAAAATGAACACTCTGGAATGACGAAATTCGATATAATAACTTCAATAAGGGAATAAATAAACAAAATATAATTATGATAAACTAAATATATTTCTAATAGGTTCCTAAATAAGTTATTAAAAAGTCTAATTTCATATTCTCGGGCCTTAAGTTCAATAGTAGAAGACATTCAAACTTAAGGTAAGGGTTTCATCATCTCACATCCTTTTTTGTTAGAATTTTTTTATTCATCACTAATACATGTGAATGGTTTATTTATAATTCCCATTTATGTAACATAACATGAATAAATTTATTTTCATGGTACTAAATTTATAATTTTAATATTATTTATTTTGGGGCATATGAATTGATTTATTACAAAGTGGTAAGGGATTTCTACCCAAACCTCCATTTTCATTCGGGTTGCACTTATTCTCTACTTACCTCAATTAAAATATTATTTATTCTTATATAGACCACATAAATTCTGTTTTAATTCCTTATATATGTTTACCATCAATAATCATTCTTTATTTAATGGATAGTAATATGTTTTAAATGAATTTTTTAGAATTACATCTTGATATACAAACCTTATTAAAGAAAACTTCTCTAATTCTAACATGATTTCAAGTGCACTCCAGAATCTATTTTGTGGCCACTATTATTTTTATAAAATCACTAATTTTATCAATAGAATTTATCTTTTTTCATTTCTGGTTTTTAGAAAACAATCATTCCCTTCCACATTAAAATTATCAATAATATTATCCTTAAAAATGCCAAATTGTTTTTTTCTAATGATTATTATGATCTACTTTTAAATGATTTAACTGTATCAAGACATAATTTATGCATAAAATATAATTGCAATTTCCATTCCTTTTTTGTATATACATTTTTACAATCTTATTTCCTGGAAAATAAAAATGAATTTCCAAAACATGTTTTTTTCAAATGTTAAAATAATTTTTCACGTCTCACATTAACTTTTATGAAGTATATGCATTTTTTCACCACTTATTCCATGCATGTGGTGTATGTACTACCCTTAGGTATATCAAATATATAGTCTTATTATTCTCATGGTATTCTAAGGGATTATGATTTCAATATTTGATGGCAGTATGTGACACTTTTGATTGTTTAAGGATTATTTCCTTAGGAATTTTTAATATGGTCTCATTTAAAAGTATCTTCATATAAGACAAAATTGCTTATTGAATCATGTAATTTATTGAGATTTATATCTGATGATAGAATCTACCATATTTGATTGAATGTTTTATTATTAGTATGAATGTGGATGTGTCATCTTAAAACCATTCCCCAATTTACTCTAAATGGTTAGGGTTTTTTCTAACTGTTTAGGGAATGTTAATAACATTTCATATGTTTGTTTCAATATGAATTTTTATATTGATTATGGACACCCTCATTCATATGAGTAATGCATTAGACTTATTGAGTGTCAGGTGGGGCCCTTTATAGCCCCTCGGTGCACTCATAGGTCTCATGAGGTAAACTATGGTCTTGACACAAGTCCCTGAAAAATGATTATTTATGGTCTTGGAACGAGGCCTTGATGGTATGGTGATGATGTCCTTCATTATGCATTACCTGATTATGAATCTAGTAATTTAATGTTCATGTCGTTATTGGACTAGTAGAATAACCATGATTATTTTTTTTATTGCATTATTTTACTCATCTCACATTCATTCCATAATGTGTTAAAATTTATTATTTTTAACAGAATGTATTTTCATTTATTAACCATTCCTAATGTTTATATTTATATTATCTTACATTATATTTCTCACTCTTATTGACTTTTTGAGGACACCCATTTTTTATATTTTATTTTCCATGAATATTAAGAGACAAATTATGAAATACATGAAATCATAATCTAGGAGGAATGAATGTTTATAATGGAATAAATTAGTGTTATTTTCCTTTCAAGATGTAATTTTGAACTTATTTAGGTATCTTGTTTCTAAAATATACTAAAATACTTAGTCCTTCAGGATGCATATTCCTTATTTATATGCCAATGTAATAAAATATGTAACAAGCTTTTAGAAACTGGTTTCAGGTCCTCACAATTGGTTTCAAAGGAAGTTTAGTATAAAACAAGGAAACTAGATTTAGAAAATGTAGATTAAGGAAAAGATACCTAAGATAGTCTTTTAGGATAATTATACATGAACATCATGGTATTTTATTAAGGTATAGATTATGTGGATCTTTCTAGAAAACACACCCATGTCTGGATAGAAATAGGTAGAGGTGGCTCTGGAATTGATGTACCTAGGAGCAAAAGCTCCGACAAGGAGTTTCATTCTTGACCTGTGGAATCCGGGTACATGAGTGTAACGACCCGAAATTTTGTATAAATCTTTTTTCCTAATTTTGTGTGATTTTATTTTTTTTATACTCCACAAAACTATTTCATTTGATAACACGAGTATAATTAAAAATGAGATGGTTGGGTTTTAACTGTTATATGACCATTGGTCAATATGAACACTAGACACTAAACGTTTTGATTATTGTCTCTATATACAAGTAATCTTCATTAATTAATATAGATAGAAGATTCTATGGCCTCACCCAGTAGTCTTGGACCGATCGAAGCCCATCTAATAGAACTTGGGAAGGAGGTAGCACCACTGGGCTTTGCTCTGGACCAAACCCAAGCCGAACTTCATCGTGTGAAGCTAGAAAGGAATAGCCTTCGTGAGAAGTTCAAACTGATATAAATTACTACTCGTGCAATGTTGGCCTAGCTTCTCTCAGATTCTCTCACCTTTGAACAACTTACACTTAGGTCCTATGCTGGTGTGATAAGGGGCTATATAAGGAGACTGTAACTGCCTTGTGTAATCCTTTGTTTTAAAAAAAAATTTTGATCTCTTCTTATGATGATTTTTATGAATTTTCCAATGTCCAGATAAATATAGTATGCATATTTTTGATGAATTTTAGAGAAAGGATAACATTAAAATGTTAAAGTAATCCTTAAATAATTAAAAATGTGTAATGATTTTTAAAAAATGGTCTTCTAAAATTATGTTTAGTACAAAATTTAGATTCTAATAAGATCAACTTAATTTTTGATGAATATTAAATTATGAATAGTGATTTTATGCTTAGGATTAGTAATGTGACCAAATGGATTAGTAATCTCACTTAAAGAATGTATTAATATAATCTAGGCACCGTGATTAAGTAATGTGATTCAATAAAATAATTAAGTAACGGTTTCATAACTTATTATTCAAATATTAGTTTTTTTAGGTAAATAGTGTTTTTTAAATAAAAATTAAATTAAAATTATTTAAAAAATTTTTTTATGAAATTTATTTCATTTTTGAACTTAGAGCATCAATATTATGTTATGGTAATTTTTGAGGATTTTTCTGAAAAAAAAGAATATTCGGTGAATAGTGTATTAATTTAAAAAATAAATTAAAAATATTTAGAAAATTATTTTTATAAAATGAAGTTCATTTTTGAAATCAGAGCATTGATATTTGGTTAAGGTGAAAGTTTGGGATTTTTCTGAGAAAGTTAAATTTTCGATGAAAAGTGAAAATACAGTTTTAGGGTTTTGGTATGTTTAATAACATCATAACTATGTCATGATGATTTCATGAGATATTTTAATGGTTGGGCGACCCAAGGTGATGAAGTATTGTATAGGGGGACCCATGTAGCCAATTACATGGGCAAATACCATGGGCAAGCCCATTGTTTTTTCAAAATCACCAATGAGGTGTCCCTTGGCCATTAATGCCTTGTCCCCTCACTTTCCCTATAAATACCAAGCCATTTTGTCATCATTTGGACTCAAAATAATTTTCAACGAAGTTCTGGTCTCCTTACCTACCAAGGAGTCCTCCCAAGGTTCCCTCAAGCCTCTCAAGGTCCCAACCTTTGAGTTTAAAGAGTTACATTAAAGGTAAGGGATTCAAACTCTCCCTTTCTTTTCAAATGATCTCTTTTAAGACATTTCTTTTATGTTCCATGTTATTATGTTGGAAGATGTTATTTTATATTCCTCTTAGTGCCATTTTTATGTTCATATAATGATGTATCCCCTTTTACTCTCATTATTTATTTTTTTGAATGTTTCAGTGGCGCCGTTAGGCAGCCGAACTTTTTGTAACAGATTCTATCTCCCTTCTCTTTTTTGAAGATCTATTTTCATGTAAAGCCTTTAGAGATCATTTTTATTATTTTGGGGTATGATATCTATATCTATAATACTGATATTTTATGATAATATGATTAGAGAACTCATTTTATCTCTTCAATTCAGTATTTTTATGTTTTAAGTGGCGCCGTTAGGCTGTCGAATTTGTAAGGGATTCATTCACCCTTCTCTTTTTCAAAGGTCTTCTTTCTTGTCTTGTCTTTAAAGTTCCTTTTTATTATACTGGGGTATGATATCTATATATATTATACTTAAATATTATATTAATATGATAAGAGACCCTATTTGATCTTGTCAATTCATATTAGGTTGAAGCCTATGTGACGCCGTTAGGCTGCCGAATTTTTAAGGGATTCTTTCACCCTTCTCTTTTTCAAAGTTCTACTTTCATGTCAAGTATTTCAAGATCCATTTTATTATGTTGGATTATGAACTATATATCTATCATAATGAACTATTATGTTCATTTGATGAGAGACACTATTTGATCGTGTCAATTCATTTTGGGTTGAAGCTTAAGTGACGTCGTTAGGCTGCCGAATTTTTATGGGATTATTTCACCCTTCTCTTTTTCAAAGTTCTACTTTCATTTCAAGTATTTCAAGTTACATTTTATTATGTTGGGGTATGATCTCTATATATATCATACTTAACGCTAATTTTCATATGATGAGAGACCCTATTTTAACTTTTCAATTCATTTTTGGTTGAAGCTTAAGTGACGCCGTTAGGCTGTCAAATTTTTAAGGGATTCTTTCACCCTTCTCTTCTTCAAAGTTCTACTTTAATTTCAAGTCATTAAAGTTCCTTTTTATTATTTTGGGGTATTATATCTATATATATCATACGGAACTATTATGTTCATATGATTAGAGACCCTATTTGATCTTGTAAATTCATTTTTGGTTGAAGCATAAGTGACGCCGTTAGGCTGTGGGATTTTCATAAGAGAAACCTAATTTTTGCCTTCATTCCATATTTTTCAATTCAAATGGTATGTCGTTAAAATTTCATTACCATATACATATATCCTTCATATTATATCCCTATACTGTTTTATGGGTCATTTATGAGTGGGTGACCCATGTCCCCTCTCTTTTAAATATTTTCTAAAACCATGTAACATAGCCGTTATGCTGCAGAATTTCTGTCTCAAAATGTCTCTCTCTTTTTCTAAAGTTCTTTTATTTTATTAAGTGAATACTCAAAGATCTCTCTTCTATATGGGTATTCACATATATACCAATTTGGTCTATTTTAAATCTTGGGATTTACATACATGAGACCCACCTTCCTTTTCTAAGGGTTTTAATGTGACACAAATATCATGTCTTTAAAGAAGTTTTTTAAAACATTATGATTATGAAATGAAACCCATTACTTTTAGGCTATATGGGTTGTTTATGAAATGATTGATGATGATATATGTGCCTCACATGATAATAAATACATGTCAAGGGTACGCCCAGATAGCTTTCCAATGCATTGGGTAAAGACTTAATCTCTAGAGATGGTTGTTTAGACTGATACCTTTGTGAATAACCTTGGTAATTTTTAATGACACCTTCAGTATGAACCTTGGTGAAATGAAATGATTTTCAATATTAAATGTTGTAGACACATCTTCAAGATGTGAAAAATGTTATTTTTATTATGATATGCCTCATGATTTCATTCTCATTCCTTAAAGTTCTTTTCATGAATTTATTGATGTATCTCAAGTTCACATGTTAAATGTTCCCCTTGTTTCCATCACTGGGCCTTCATCTCACCCTTTCTTTTGATGTATGTCCCCAGGTTAGGAGATGTAGTAATAAACCTATGATGAACATGAGGAGACGCCTTTCAAGTTTTTATGAATAATGTTTTATGTTTTTATGTTTTAAGTTCCTGGTTTCCAAGACACTAAACCTTAAAGATCCTCGGTTTTGTAAAATGTAATGAAAGTTTATGTGATAAAAGGCAGGATGATATAGTTGGTATCAAAGGATGATTTAGTTATTTTTGGAAATTAGGATATGAAAACTCTAGAAAGAACCCTATAGAAAAGATTAAACATAGGAAATCTTCCTGGTATTTTGGTCAGTATTGAGTAAGGGGTTTCCAAGAAAATATATCCCTATCTGGATACAAGCAGGTAGAGGTGGATCTGGCACAGTTGTACATAGGGTTAAAACCTAAAAACATCACATTGAACTAGACTGGAATGGGAACTGGTAGACAACAACGGGCCTTACTGCACTCTTGGTTATGACACTCCCGTGGGATATGCTTTGGTAAATTCATAAGCTTAGTATGAACCATTATTAAAGGAACAAAGATAAAATAAAATAAAGATTCACATAAGAATATATGATCATGGATAACCTAGTTTGAAACCTAGTGGATCAGATATTAGGGTATAATTTTCTTTTACAAGTAATCCTTATATGTTTTAAGTTCCTTTTCATGATTATTGGCTAAGTATTTAAGCCCCGAATTATACTTTCTCTTCTTAGTTAGTGGTGGGAAATGGAATAACATGTCCCAGCAACCAATGTGATAGGAAATGTGATGAATTTTGTATTAATATGATATAGATGATTAGGGGATTAAAAGACGATTATTATTTTGGAAGACGATCACTATTTTAGGAACCCTATTTTATTGAGGTAAATAGATTACTACTGTATTTTCATTGAGGAGTAAGGTTGATTTATATTTTGAAGAATCAATGAATTTATGGTGGACATATCATAATTTAGGTTACTTATGGAAATGATTAACCTATATTGGGTAAAATATGATTATGTTAGCTAATTTTGTTATAATATTTTAGGAGTAGTTGATGATGTTTGGAGATGAACAATGAAGTTTATTTTGGAAGACTATGTTATCAAATCCTTCTTGTATTTGGGTTTCAATCTTAGTTTGGTTTATTTTGAGGAATTTTAAGAACTGTTATTTATGGAATGGTCAATGATGAACTTTGGGTAGTACCATGGAACATTGAAGATTTAAAAGTATTTTCCATTCCTATGGGATTCTTTCTTTTGAAGAGTTGTTTTACCTTACCAATTTTGTTTTTGGTATAATGTTTAAATATAAAATAAATAGATAGTTAATCTTTTGTGGATTATGTGATTCTCTAGAAGATGATTCTTGTGCTTTTTATGTGACCAAGTTCTTTTGAGTTCTCATCGTTTGGAGAAAAGATTAGTTTTGGTAGAGACTTATTAAAGGATGAAATTCTACTGAAATGTAGGTATATTTCCTTATGTTTTTATTCTATGAATTCCTAATAATTATTAAAAGGAACATAAAATAAAATCTTGTATTGGTTTAAGCTTCCTACTGGGTCATCAAAGATCGTTTAATCACATCATAAGTTTGTGATTTTCTTGTGGTTAACTTTCTCCAAATCATGTTTTTTGTCACTCTCTCTCAGCACTAGACCCTTTATTTTTTCTTCCACATCCATGTTTTCCTACATTGAGTCCTAGTATGGGTAAAATCTGGTGGCCTTTGTACATCCTTTTTAATTCTATTAAAGTAATAGTGTTACTGACTCTTTTTTCGATGAGGGACTTTCAAAGAAATTTCAAAACCCAATTTTAAAAATTGCGAGGATTCAATTTCTTAAGGGGGGAAGATTGTAACAACCTGAAATTTTGAATAAAACATGTTTCCTAATTTTGTGTGATTTTATTTTTTTTATACTCAACAAAACTATTTAATTTGATAACTTGAGTATAATTAAAATGAGACCGTTGGGTATTGACTGTTATATGTCCATTGGTCAATATGACCGCTGGAAACTAAACTTTTTGATTATTATCTCTAAATACAAGTAATCTTGGTTAATTATTATAGAAAGAAGATTCGATGGCCTCACCCAGTAGTCTTGGACTGATCAAAGCCCATCTAACAGAACTTGGGAAGAAGGTAGCACCATTGGGATTTGCTCTGTACCAAACCCAAGATGAACTTCATCGTGTGAAGCTAGAATGGAATTTCCCACTCGAGAAGTTCAAATTGATATAAATTACTACTCTTGCAATTTTGGCCGAGCCTCCCTCGGATTATCTCACCTTATCACAACTTACACTTAGGTCCAATGCTGGTGTGATAAAGGGATATATAAGGAGACAGTAACTACCTTGTGTAATCATTTGTTTTAAATAAAAAATTTTATCTCTTTTTCTGATGAAGTTTATGAATATTCAAATGTCCGGATAAATATAGTATGCATATTTTTGATGAAATATAGAGAAAGTATATTTTAAAAATGTTTATGTAAACCTTAAATAATTAAAAATGTGTAATGATTTTCAAAAAATGGTCTTCTAAAATTATGTTCAGTACGATATTTAGAGTCTAATAAGGTCAAATTAATTTTATGATGAATAGTAAATTATGAATAGTGATATTATGCTTAGGATTTGTAATGTGACCAAATGGATTAGTAATATCACTTAACTAAAGTATTAATATAATCTAGGTACCTTGATTAAGTATTGTGATTCAAAAAAATGGTTAAATAAGAGTTTCATAACTTATTATTCAAGTATTAATTTTTTTGGGTGAATAGTGTTTCTTAATTAAAAATTAAATTAAAAATATATATAAAAATATTTTTATAAAATTGATTTCATTTTTTAACTCAGATAATTGATATTATGTTATGGTAATTTTTGGGGATTTTTCTGAAAAAAATGAATTTTCAGCGAATAGTCTATTAATTTAAAAAATACATTAAAAATATTTAGAAATTTTTTTTTATAAAATGGAGTTCATTTTTTAAATCAAAGCATTGATATTTGGTTAAGGTGAAATTTTGGGATTTTTCTGAGAAAGTTGATGTTTCGATGAAAAGTGAAAATACAGTTTTAGGGTTTCAGAATGCTTAATAACATCATAACTATGTCATGATGATGTCATGATATATTTTAAGGGTTGGCCAACCAAAGGTGATGAATTATTTTATGGGGGGACCCATGTGGCCAATAATATGGGAAAATACCATGGGAAAGAACATGGTTTTTCCAAAACCACCAATGAGGTGTCCCTTGGCCATTAATGCCTTGTCTCCTCAATTTCCCTATAATTACCAAGCCATTCTCTCATCCTTTGGACTCCAAAATCATTCTAAACGATGTTCTGGTCTCCTAACCTACCAAGGAGTCCTCCCAATGTTACCTCAAGACTCTCAAGGTCCCATACTTTGAGTTTTAGGAGTTACGTTTAAGGTAAGGGATCCAAACTCACTCTTTCTTTTCAAATGCTCTCTTTTAAGTAATTTCTTTTATTCTCCATGTTCTTATGTGGGAGGATGTTCATTTATATTCCTAATAATTTCCATTTTATTTCCATATAATACGATATCCCCTCTTAATCCCATTGTTTAGTTTTATTAATGTTTAAGTGGCGCTGTTAGGCTGCCGAAATATTTGTAACAGATTCTATCTCCCTTCTCTTTTTTCAAGATCTATTTTCATGTAAAGTCTTTCAAGATCATTTTTATTAAGTTGGGTTATGATCTCTATATCCATAATACTGATCTTTTATGATTATATGATGAGAGAAACCATTTTATCTCTTCAATTCAGTATTTTTAAGTTTTAAGTGGTGCCGTTAGGCTGCCGAATTTATAAGTGATTCTTTCACCCTTCTCTTTTTCAAAGTTCTACTTTCATGTCAAGTCTTTCAAGTTCCTTTTTATTATGCTGGGGTATGATCTCTATATCTATCATACTGATATCTTATTTTAATATTATGAGAGACCCTATTTTATCTTGTCAATTCATATTTGGTTGAAGCCTAAGTGACGCCATTAGGCTGCCAAATTTTTAATGGATTCTTTAACCCTTCTCTTTTTCAATGTTCTACTTTCATGTCAAGTCTTTCAAGTTACTTTTTATTATGTTTGGGTATGGTCACTATGTATATCATACTGAAATCATATGTTCATATGATTAGAGACCGAATTTTATCTTGTCAATTCATTTTTGGTTGAAACTTAAGTGACGCCGTTAGGATACCAAATTTTTAAGGGATTCTTTCACCCTTCTCTTTTTCAAAGTTCTACATTCATGTTAAGTCTTTCAAGATCCTTTTTAATATTTTGGGGTATGATGTCTATATCTATCATGCTGAACTCTTATTTTCATATAATTAGATAACCTATTTTATCTTTTCAATTCATTTTTGGTTGATGCTTAAGTGACGTTGTTAGGCTGCCGAATGTTTAAGGGATTCTTTCACCCTTCTCTTTTTCAATGTTCTACTTTAATGCCAAGTCGTTCAAGTTCCTTTTTATTATTTTGGGGTATTATCTCTATATATATCATACTGAACACTTATGTTCATATTATGAGTGACCCTATGTGATCTTTTCAATTCATTTTTGGTTTAATCTTATGTGATGCCGTTAGGCTGTGGGATTTTCATAAGAGATACAATATTTTTGTCTTCCTTCCATATTTTTCATTTCAAATAGTATGTCCTTCAAATTTCATTACCATGTTCATATATCCTTCATATTATATCCCTATAATGTTTTATGAGTCATTTATGAGTGGGTGACCGATGTCCCCTCTCTTTTTAATGTTTTCTAAAACCTCGTTACATAGCCGTTATGCTGTAGAATTTCTGTCTCAAAATGTCTCTCTCTTTTTCTAAAGTTCTTTTATTTTATCAAGTGAATACTCAAATATCTCTCTTATATATGGGTATTCACATATATACCAAGTTGTTATATTTTAAATTTTGGTATTTACATACATGAGACCCACCTTAATTTTCTGTGGGTTTTAAAGTGACGCAAAGATCATGTCTTTAAAGCAGTTTTTTTAAAACGTTATGATTATGAAATGAAACCCATTACATTTATTCTATACGGGCTGTTTATGAAATTATTGACGATGATATATGTGGCTCACATGATAATAAATACATGTCAATGGTGGGCCCATATGACGCTCTAATGCATTGGGTAAAGACTTAATATCTAGAGATGACCTTTTAGACTGATACCTTGGTGAATAACCTTGGTAATTTTTAATGACACCTCGGGGATGGTCCTTGGTGTAATGAAATGATTGTGAATATTAAAAGTTGTAGCCATAGCTTCAAGTTATGAAAAATTTTATTTTTATTATTATATGCCTCATTATTTCATTCTCATGCCTTAAAGTTCTTTTCATGACTTTCTTGATGTATCTCAGGTTCACATGTTAAATGTTTTCCTTATTTCCCTTAATGGGCCTTCTGCTCACCCTTTCTTTTGATGTATGTCCCCAGGTTATGAGATGTAGTAATTAACCTAGGATTAACATGAGGAGACACCTTTCATGTTTTTAAGAATAATCTTTTATGTTTTCATGTTTTAAGTTCCTGGTTTCCAAGACACTAAACCTTAAAGATCCTCGGTTTTGTAAAATGTAATGAATGTTTTGTGATAAGAAGGTGGGATGCTATAATGAGAACATGCCATTATTCACCCTTGGTATTAACACTCTTGGGGATATTCATAGGATGATTCATATTTACTTTTCAAAAAATTATGAAGAATTTATGCTGCAAAGTAACCAAAGCATATGGTTTTTTGATTTATGATGTTTAAATTTATGTTATGTGTTATACCATGTTTAGAGATTTAGAGAGTTAATAATTTTTTTAGCTAATATATAATATGAATTTGATTAGAAATGGAACCCAGTTTAATGAATGAGAACATATCTAATGAATGTTATGAGAAGTGTAAGAAGGATCATATCTCTAATTGTTTTAAGCCATAATTTCAAAAGATTATTATCTCCCAATTATCCTCATCATATGAGGAAATAATATCATGTGTTGAAAAGGTATGTAAGTACTTCTCTGAGACATGTTGATTTGACGGGAACCAAAAGAAGAAGAGGATGGTGAAACAAATATGGATAATGGAAGGCAAAGAATGATGTTTTTCCCACATGTGATAATTGTGGAGGGAAAAAACATGGTATATACTTTAGGGGAAAATGTGTTTTCTTTATTTGGGGAGAAAACAGACAACATGCTCATAATTGCATGACAATGAAATAATTTACTATATTCAATGCTTAAACTACAAAGAGTTGGGACACTATGATAATCAATGACCCAATATCCAAAGTAATATACCCCCAAATATTGATTTTGGATAATGATCATGTGATGATTCTACCGTAGATGAAGAAGAATGATTAATATTCGTAGTAAAGTATCATGTCATTTGAATTTTTTTCATTGATGTACTGGTTATAGGAATTATGAGATATATAGGGATTGTACTATAGTAATGTTTCATTAAGGATATGAGGATATATGATGAATGGTGCAATGGAAAAGTGATTCTGTATAAAGTTAAACTTTTTAGTAAAAACCATTGTTGAGGAAAATATTACCTTTAATATATATTTGATGTTGAGATACTGATGAAGAAATGATTGATATTTATAAGTACAGACTACCTTGGAAATTATTATTGACTTGTCAGGAATTAGCCTATACTATAATTTATGGAGTTTATAGTATATATTGATTTATGTAATATATCCAATAACACATATCTTACTTAAAGAATACAGAAGAATTCATGTTTCCAATATGGTTTTTATGGTAATTCAAGTTACTAGCATATTTCAAGAGGATAAATAATGAAGTTATTCACATGTTGGGAATGAGAAATTTAGAGACGCATCATGTTGATTAAGGGTTAATTATAATATCATCTTTGAAATTTATATCACTTCATTAAAATGTGTTGAATCATTATTTTTTAGAATTTTTAACCATTTTATAAATGGTTTAAGTTGATCATTGTATGGGATTTTAGAGGTTAATGTATTGCTTCACCAAATGGTGTAACATAGGCTAAGAGATAAGGTATAGATTGTTTAAGTGCAACAAAAGGATGAGTTTGTAAGTATAAATGTATATTTATACTCTTATAAAGTGGAATAATTCTTCGACTCAAGGAAAATAGTCCTAAATAAAATGTTTTACTATTATCATAATCATTGATAATATAGATGATTTTTTTATAGTTTTGTAGTATTCAATATTCATTTTAACATGTCCCCTATCATGTTCATTCAGAACATCATTGATAGATTTTTATTCAATGTCCAGGTTTTTACTTCCAAATAATGTCACCTCATTTGAAAGCATACATTTTGGGGTGACCACCTCATCTCCCTTAACCATTTTTTATGAGGATATTTTATTAACCGAATTTTCGATCTGGGATTCAATAAGGTAATTTTCAAGCATCAAGCATTAAATATTGAAGTTAAATTTGAAATCTCAAGGATGAAATTTTTGTATGGATGGGATAATCTAACACCCCATGATTTTAAAAATAGATTTATTATAGAATTCATGGATCAATGAGTCTCTAAAGACACTACATTGTCATATCCTAGACAATTAAACAGAATTTTATCACTTCTATGATGTGAATTTTTAAAATCATTCATATATAGTTGTGATCAGTAAGTTATTTGTAGTCTGATTTGAAAAAAATAATTTTTTTGTGAATAGTAACCTACCCTTATGAATAGTAACATATCTTTACGAATAGTGATAATCACAAATGAATAGTGACCTTATGTATGATATTATATAAATATTATCCAAGTGGAAGTATGATACACCTTTGTTTTGGAATAAGTTAATAAATGTTTTAATACTATTTTTTAGAATAAATTATAATATTAATTAAAAATTAAAATTATCATATTTATAAAATTATTTTTGAAAAATGGAAATTTTTTTTGGATTATACATGTTAAAAAATGGTTAGGGTGAATTTTTGGTGTTTTTCTAAAATATTCATATTTATTATGAATAGTGAAATATGGTAAAATACCGTATATAAAAATTATCATTTAAATAAACTAGTTCTGACATCATAACCGATGTAAGCCCACTTGTTTCTAACACACAAACATTTATTTCAATTCTTGGTCATTAATTAATCACTATTTCAGGTCTCGAGGGATATTAATAAACTAATGATTAAAAAATTATGAAACCATCCTCTCCGCCACTATAAAACACCCCTCAATACCTCTTCTCTTCAACCCACTAAGCATTGATGCTCCTCAATGTTCATCCAAAACACCCTTACCTATTCACTCCCCACACCCATGAAGATCTTGTTCTTTCCAAAAGACTAAAATACATCCCCATAAGGAGGTTCTAAAATATGTTATTTCAAGAGGTAAATCACCTTTCTATTTCATTTAGTTTCTTTTCAATTTATCTTATTTTGTTATGCTATCCCCATATACTTTGTCCAAATGACCATAATAGATCCACTATCATATATATACAGGAATTATGTAATGTGAATGGATTAACCTTCATCAATACCCATAATCTCTCCCTCGTTCTTTTATTTTATAATGGAAATCTGCATCCAGGAGGTTCCAATTTATAACCTTCGTGGACAAAGAAGTTTTATTCTTCAATTTATCCTTCATTACTGGTCATGAAACCATTTTGATGGTGGAAACAGACTTTAATATTTGTATTATAACCTAATTGATAGTTAGTAACCAGTATACATACATATTATTAAATCGTATGGCCAAACTAGTTCCTAATAATCAAAATATCCCTAAAATAATCTAAGTGAATGTCATAAGTATTTCATCTAACGATTCATCCACTTTCTGTGTAACCAAATGATTTAAATGAACATTAAAACTTCATGTTTTTCATTATTTATTTGTAATTTAAATTCTTCATATTTACATTCATTCTACATGAACTCCATTACTTAAGAAGATGTGAACCGATTATGAAAATAAAAAAACTAACACTATGAAACGACAAATTTCAATATAATAACATATCAATAATGGAATAAATGAACTAAAAAGAGTTATGATTAACTAAATATATGTATAATACCTTCATAAATAAGTTATTAATAAGTCTTATTTCATATTCTAGGCCCTTATGTTCAAGAGCGGAACACATTCAGACTTTAGGTAAGGGAATCATCATCTCACTATAATTATTTTTTGAAATTTTCTGTATTGACTTCTAATACCTATGTATGGTGTATTTATACTGCCCATTGATGTAAAATATCATGAATATATTTATTTTAATTTTATTCAATGTATAATTTTAATTTTACTAATTTTGGGGCATACGAATCAATTTGTTACAAAGTTGTAAGGGATTTATACCCAAACCTCCATTTCATTCGGATTACTCTTATTATCTACTCACCTCAATTAAATTCTTATTTATTCCTATTTTCTCAAAATAAATTCGGTTTTAATGTTATATATATGTTTACCATCCAAAATCCTTCTTTATTTTATGAGTAGTTATATGTTTTAAAGGAATCATTCAAAATTCCATCCTGATAAACAAACCTAATTCATGGGAACTTCTTGAATTCTTACCCGTTTTCAATTTCACTATAGAATATATTTTAAAAAAATATTTTTTTTATAAAATCACTCATTTTATAATGAAAAATTATATTGGTTCATTTTTTGTTGTATGAAAACAATCATTCCCTTCTAATTTAAAATTCTCATCAATATTTTCATTAAAATGCTCTAAAATGTTTTACTTTAAAAGATTCTTAAGAACTATTTTTTCATTTTTCACATCAGTGGGACATAATTAATGCCGAAAATATAATTTCAATGTCCTTCCATATTATTTTCATGGATATAAATTTTTACAATATTATATCATGGAAAATATAAATGATTTTCCAAAAGAAGTCTTCCTTCAAAAGAAAAAATTATTTTTCTCATCGAATGTTAACTTTTATGAAGTATATTCCTTGTTCACCACTTATTACATTCTAATGGTGTATGTAATTCCCTTTATAATATCATACCAAGAGTCTAGTTACTTTGATTATATTCCATGGGATTATGATTTGAATGTTTCACGGATGTATGGGGATCTTTTGAAAGTATAAGGACTATTTCCGTAGGAATTTTTTTAATGATCTAATTTAAAAGTATCATCATCTAAGAAAAAATCCCTTATTTGATCATGTACATCATTGAGATTTATCTCATATGATATCAAATTCCTTATTAAAGTTAATGGTTTATTATTAGTTTGACCGTGGATGTGCTATCTTAAAACCATTGACCAATATACTCTGAATTGTTAGTGTTTATGCTTAATGATTGTGGAAAGTTATTGACATTTCATATGATAGTTTCAGTATGAATTTTTATATTTTTATGTATTGATGATTCATATGAGGAATTAATTAGACATAGTTTG
This sequence comes from Viscum album, assembly GCA_963277665.1. Taxonomy (NCBI): domain Eukaryota; kingdom Viridiplantae; phylum Streptophyta; class Magnoliopsida; order Santalales; family Viscaceae; genus Viscum; species Viscum album. The sequence continues at coordinate 262,695,345 of OY728148.1, read as the reverse complement.
TGTTGGGTGGGGCCTGCTATAGCCTGTTTGTGCATCAGTAGGTCTCATGAGACAAACTACAGTCTTGGCACAATGTCTTGAAGAAATTATTATTTTTGGTCTTGGAACAAGGCCTTGATGGTATGGTGATGATGCCCCACATTATGAATTCCCTCATTATGAATCCAGTAATTTAATGTTCATGTGGTCATTTGACTAGTACAATACCCATGATTATGTGTTATTAGGGAATTATTTTAGTCATCTTATATTCATGCCATAATTTGTTCAAGTTTATTATTTGAAAAGGCATGTGTTTTAATTTATTAACCATACCTAATGATTATTTTTATGTTATCTTTCACAATATTTCATACTCTTACTAAGTGTCTGAGCTCACCCCTTTATTATGTTTCATTTTACCAAGATATAAAGAAGTAAACAATAAAGGACATGCAAGCATAATATAAGAGGAATGGATGTTTCTAATGGAATAAATTAGTGTTGTTTTCCTTTAAAGATATACTGTAGAACTTATTTTTGTATCTTGTTTCCAAAATCTTCTAACCTACATAGTCCTTCAGTATTTTTATTCCTTGTTTATATACCATTGTAATAAAATAAGGCAACGACTCTGGGAAACTGAGGTTGGGTCCTTATATTAAATCCCAATAGCAATAACCCAAGACATAAAATTTCATGGAATAAAATTATAATCATAGAAAAGAATTTCTTATTATTCAAGGCTCATTTCCAATACTATCATAGTTGAAATAGTCTATTGCTTAACCTAGTTCACTACATGTTCCCGCGTTGTATTACTGAACATGATTTAAATGATATTCTAGTCATGTCCATCTCATGATATATAAATTTTTACCAAATGAACTTGAGGGAGATATAGGTCCCACCCATTTCACAATGAAACCATTATTATGTGTTCTAGAAAACATAAACCATTTATTATAGAATAACCCATGAAATAAAATGGGTTTCTCAAACATAATTTCAACATAATCCATTTAAAATAAATGGATTTAATAAAAATTATTCCATCATAAAAACAATAAAATAAAAGTAATAATATTGATAGAAACAATACCCTATGTCATCTTAGTTGGAAAATTATTTTGATAAAACACTTGAGATTAATTCATGAGGAAAATAACAATTCCTTTTCAAAAAATATTTTTTCTCAAAATGCCACATAATTTTAAAAGATACTAATTTTTTTGAAAATAATGTTGAAATATTGTATAGTAACATTCAAAGAAATAAGGTTTCTTGAAACTGTAAAAATCAATTCATGATGTATATGTTAAAAAACATTCTTCTTATACTTTTACCATAAAGTCAAAATGTACCTCCAATCAATTAATAACAAAAAATTAATTTCATACCATTTAATAGAAATTCACCAATTGGTCAAATTAATATTAATAATATTTATAATAATATAAATAATATTACACAATTATAAAACATGGATGTGGATGATAAATATACCCTAGTAGATTATTATATATAAACAATCTCTGATAAAAATTAGATTGTAAAATAATCCCTTACCATAGGTCTGATATCCTATGTATGTATCCAAAACTCATATATATTGATTTAAATTACGTTATTAACTTATTAAATAGTCATAATAATTTTTATGATACCATATATGGGTATAATGTCATTAGTTTATTAGTAAGATTTCATTTTCACTGGTTATTCAGATATGAACTGCTTTGATTTTTTATGAAAGATTTGTCGGACAAGTTCATGTTACAGTTATTAGGTTATAGTTAAATCATTATAGAACAAGTTTAGTATAATATATATCATATTTATTTATTCAATTAATCTATATAATCATGGTTTGATAAATATCATGTAGAATGAAACACATCTCATCGTGGAGACAGTAGGCCATACGTACGATAGAGCGATGATATCATTCCCAAAATTGTTGAATTTAATTGAAGTGGATGGTGAATATTGTTTAACATTTAGTAAAATTTTATAATAATCACAAATAGTTATAATTTCCATCATTATACCCCTCTATGGATGGTGGTGGTGAAAAACATATTACACCATGGCGTGGACACAGTAAACTGTACATACACACACGTGGTGGTTTTATTTTTCATAGAATAAATTGAAGATTAAATACAGTTGTTACATATTTATAATAACATATAAATATGTTATTGATTATAATTTTATTATTTTATAATTAAAAAATTAATGAAGAGTAAGTATAAGAAGAAAAAAGTTTGAAAGAACCGGTAGAATAGATTACCTCATCCTCAACATGCTTCCTTTAAATCTCTTCTTAAGGAACTATTTTTGGTCATTGAAGACGAAAATATTCTATATATTGATAATAGGTAAGTTTAGAAGGAAACATTGTATGGGATTACCCATCTTGAAGGCTCAAAATGAGGTGAAGTGTTGAGGGATAAGGTCCCCTTTTTTATTTTAGGTGAGGTCACTTTTGGAAACTCCATAAATAATAAATTATTATTAAATCAAACAATACCCAAAACCCCCCAAATGACCCAATTTATAATATGAGATGATATAGGGTTGTAATATCATCAACCGATGAATTTTATACATGTTATTATTTTCTATTTAAACAATATATTTTTAATGGACACTTAGTTATTCTATTTAATTTTAATTGTGGTAATAACATTCTAAATATTTAATGGTTATAAATATTTACATATATGGTGTTTATTGACCATAAATGGATATTTAATGGTAAATTAGACCTGATAGTTATAAAGATTTAATTTTTTTAATTTTTTTATGATTATTAAATAATTAAATAATTTTTTATTTTTTTAAAATATCAATAGTGTCAACTTTGACACTATACATTTATTTTAATATAAATAAAATCCAAAAAAATAGAAATTAGAAAAAAAATATTTAATACACTATTATCATGTCATAGTAACCTATTATATTCATGGATAATATTAATTAGCTAATATGATATTTATTTTAATATTTTAAAACCATTTTGTTTGATATTTCAATTAATAAAATAATTTCTACATCACTATCATGTCCTCATTAATTTGATTATTTAATATATAAAAATTATAAATAGATTTCAATGATGTAGGTAATAATATTATATGTTAGATACTATCTATAGTTGATATTATATCCTAGTTATCCGTATATTAAAATTAATATAATCATAGAAAATGAGATTGTGACATTTTGTCACATTCAATAGTTTTTATTATATTCATGTCATATTCCTATTTAATTGGCCATTAAGTTATTACATTTTTATCAATATATAATAATTTTCTAATCTAGTCATTCAATTGGAATTTTAAAGGTTTTAAGGTAATTTTTTAATATTATTTTTACCTTTAATAACTCGATTTAGCTTTAACCATGGTAATAAAATAATTACCAATGTTTCTACTCATAATGTATAAAAATAAAATTATCATATTAAAATAATTCGGAAAAACTGATTCCAAATATGGAAAAAAATTTCAAAATTCAAAACACACAAGTTTTAGTAATTAATATAAAATTAATCCCATTGTTGAAATGATAAAATGTGTTTTGAAAGTTAAAATATTGCAAAAGTTTGAAAAGTTTTTTACATCTGAGTTTATTGTAAAATTAATTCCAATAACCTAAATTATATTAAATGGTAAAAATATATTCAGTTTATACTTTTAAATGATTCATTACAATAACTTTCCAAAATATATTATTTCAATGAAAAAAAAATTTCCGATTAAAATTTGTCACATTTTTACTATTCATCAATACATTAAAGTTATTAGAAAAATATCAGAAATTCATCTAATGTAAATATTAATATCCCAATTCAAAATATCATATTTATATTTTCATATAAGAATTATTAATTTGGAAAATTATTAATTTATAAGAAGTTCTCCATTCATAACATTAAATATAATTTTTTTAAGAAAAATAGTTTTTTATACATCAAATAGGGTTTTATTAACACCCTATGTCTGAAATATTCATTGGATGAATATCCAAAGTATTTTATTAAGTATATAACACATATATTTCACCTAAATTTTATTATCAAAATTTTCTTCACATAAAACTAGAAATATCTAATTGAGTTATGTTTTTTATAAAGAAATCACAATGCATTTTCATAAATAGATATAATTATTCCCTCTAACCTAATGACTAGGCTATAATGGTACATTTATAATAAGTTCATATCAAGGTTCTTTTAAACTAATGATTTCATGAAAATAATTTCAACAAGGAATAAAAATTATTTAAATAAAATTTCCCATAAAAACATCTAGGTGTAACATCTTACCCCCTTAAACTGAATTTTTCCATTGAAATTAATCACTTGAAAAAAAAGATGAGTATACCTCTCCCTAATGAAGTCCTAAAGTTACCATGTAGCTTCATCATGTAGGTGGTTCATTTTTAAATCATTAACTAAGTGAGTGGTACTTATTTTTAGAACATTTTATCTATGATAAAGAATTTCTATCAATTGTTCTTCATAAGAAAGATATTTCTCCAGTGATATGAATTCTTAGAATAGTACATGTGAAGAATCATCTATGTACTTTATACATAGGGATACATGGAATGCGTTATGAATTTTAGTGAGATTTGGTGGAAGCACCAATCAGTTTGCTACCTTCCCAACACAATCCAAAATTTCATGAGGACCAAGATACGTAGGGAACAATTTTCCCTTGATTCAAAATCTCATTACTTTGTTCTAGAGAGATATTCATAGATACACCTTATCACCAACATCAAACACTTGGTATTATATATGGTACATGGGAGAAGTTTTTTTTGACTCTGAGCTACTCTTATATGTTGTTGAATAGATATATCCTTTTCTTCCATTTCATCAAAAAGATCAGGTCCTAATACCTTTAATTATCCAACATCATCCTATATAATTAGTGTTATTATCTTTTATTCATTGTGGGATTCATAAGGAGACATCTAAGTATAATAGTGAAATCTATTATTGTAACAAAATTCCTCCAATAGAAGGTGTTGATCCCAAAAACCATTAGAATCCATAGATCAAGCTCTCAACATGTCTTCCAAAGTTTGAATTTTCCTAATAGACTAACCATCTTTTTGAGGAAGATAAGTATTATTGAAACGTAACTCTATTTCCAGACCATTTTTAATACATCTCCATAATATAGAGGTAATCCTTGTATCTCGATCGGATATAATGGGAAGTGGAACAACTTGTAATCTTACCACTTCCTTTACATGTATCCTGGAGAGTTAATCAAGAGATAAATATTCTCTAATAGAAATGAAGTGTGCCGACTCCATCAGGTGATCAACTATAACCTAGAAAGCATTATTGCCTTTGGATGTTTTGAGAAGTCTGATAAAAAAGTCCATAGTTATGTTTTCCAATTTCCATTCTGGTAATGGAAATGGTTGTAACATCCCCTTTGACTTCTATATATTATCATTAACTTTCTAAAAAACCAAGAATAAAAAGACATGTTCAACAACATCTCTTTTCATTGCATCCCACTAGAAGTACTCTTTCATGTCAATGTATATATTTATTCTTCTAGGTTAAATTGAGAATGAAGAAATATGATCCTCATCTAATAGATCCTTATTTAATTATGATATCTGAGGATTAAAAACCCGATTCTTGAACCATATTATTTCATCACAATCATGGTTGAATTTAGGAAAATTTCTCACCTTCTTTGGTAGTTCTACATCATTCATTTGTCAAACTGTAATCTTCACTTGTACTGATGGTTCAACATTATTTTGAAAAAGATTAGATTTAAGACTTCATTTAAAATTTCTTGATCCATCCTTTGAAAATACATAAATATTGTATCTTTTTTGATCCTCATCATGGAATGGATTTCATGGTCTTGTTGACTTAATGCACTGGCCACCTTGTTTTCATTCCCAATGTGGAACTATATTGAGATGTCGTAATCTTTAATCGAATCCCAAAAATTTATTTGGTGAATATTCAACTCATTTTATGGGAAAATATACATTAAAATTTTATTATCAGTATAAATACCACCCTTTTCACTATAAATATATTTCCTCCATATCTATAATTCATCAATTATAGCAGCTATCTCCAAATCATGAGTTGGATAATTTTCTCAAATATTTTCAACTATCATGAGGCATAATATATAGCCATATCATTTTTCATGAGGAAAAATCCTAACTCATTCATAGATGAATCACTAAAGATCACAAACCATTCTTCACTACATGGTAGTGTGAGAACAGGTGCCCTGGATAACTGTTTTTTAGGTCATTGATATTTTCTTCACATTCCTCTTTCTAAATAAACCAAACACTTTTCCGGGGAAAATTAATGAGTGTATTATATGATCATGATAATTATTTTAAAAAACTTCAATAATATCCATCCTAACCAAGAAAACATCAGACTTCATTTACTGTTGTTGGTCTCAACCATCTATCGATAACCAATTTTTTTGCTGGATCCAAAGATATATCCTCTCTTGAGACAATGTGACACAAAAGTTAATCTTTCTGAATCAAAAATTCACAGTTGGTAAATTTTTCATAAACATTATCCTTTCTTAGGGTCTTTAGAACAATTGAAAAGTGGTCCTCATGTTCTACCTTGATCATTGAATAGAAAAGAATGTCTTTTATAATGACTACCACAAACTGATCAAGATAGTCTCTAAAAACTCTATTTATTAGGTCCATGAATATAACAAGGTAATTAGTAAGACCAAAATGAATCACCATAAAATCACAGTTTCCTTGCATTGTATAGAATACCTTAATTTGTATATTCTACTTTTTGGCCCACAATTGATGATATCTAGAATGAAGATCAATTTTGGAAAACTCTTGTTCTCCACATAGTATGTCAAATAAGGCAAAAATATGGGGAAAAGGATATTTGTTCTTGATAGTGATCTTGTTATGTTCTCACTAATCAATGTAGTGTATCATTGATATATCTTTCATCCTAAAAAATAGAACGTGTACTCCCCAAGGTGAAACACTAGGGCATATGAATCCCTTATTAGGATTCTCTTGGAGTTTCTTCTTTAAATCCTGCAACTCAATTGGGGCCATTCGATATGGTTTCTCTGAAATAGGCATAGCACCCAGTATGAGTTCTTTTAAAAAATCAACCTCATTATTTTCTGTAAGACCTTGAAATTCCTTTGTAAATACATCATTTAACATTTGAAAAATGGGTGTATTCTTAATCATGAGTTTCTCCCCAACCATTTGAGAAAAATAACCTTCATTTATATGAATCAAGGCCCATAGGATGGAAGAAATTTTTACTATAAGGATATAATCATATTTACATCAATAGATAATCCTAAATTGATCAGGAATATGAGATGTGACATCCCTTCATTGACAATTGATATGAGCTCCATATAGAGAAATATAATCCGTGCCAATAATGACATAAAATTACACTATTGGAAGGATCAAAATATTTTTAGGAAGCACTTTCCCAAGAACATTAACTGGAGAAGAATTATAAACCTTGGATGTGACCGTTGATCCCTTATGAGTTGTCACAACTAACTCAACATCTAATTTTTGAGGTAATATGGAATTATCCTTAGAAAAATCGTTAGAAATAAAATAGAGGGTGGATCAAGAATCAAATAAAACATTTTATACATTAGAGTTGATGGTATGTGTATCTTTCACCACTTCAGTATCGTACTCCACATCACCGATAGTTATCACATGTGACATTCTTTTGCCTTTGGCCTTAGGAGTTTGTTGACATGTATCATCATAAATAAACCTTTGTATTAGGGACATGATTGATATAATTTCCCATTTCCTTTAACATTTAGTATTAACGTATAAGAGGTGAATTCAGTGTATTATTTTCTTTTTTTGCATCATTAGACATCTTTTTCCCATCAATTTAGAATTCAAGTACCTGATGACTTTATTTTCCATACATACAGCAATTAGTAGTCCCATTTGTAGAATTCCCTCCATGTTTCTTTCCACACATTGAGTATAAGGGAAAACACATCTTCTTTTTAATTTGGAATTTATATTATCTTTTGAATTACATTTTTCTCTTCTTATCAAACCCATATGATTGATAGGTTACTCCAAAATCATTCTCAACCTTGGGATCCAATGAAACAATTTTCTCATTGCTATTGAAGACCCATATGGTTAATTCCCTTAATAGAGATGGTTTTAATACACTTATGGATTAATCAATTTTACTCTCATGTTGGATAATAATTCCAAAAGTATACCTTTCATGTTTTGTCAAAAAAAAATTAATAGGTACCAAAAGATTCATCATCTTTTTTCTTTAGTTCAAGGAACTCCTTGTCTACCTTTGTTAAAAGAATATGAGGAATTTACTTATTGAAATATATGTTGATGAACACATCCCATTCCAGGGATTAAAATTAATCACTTTTCCACATATTCTTGATAACATTCCACCAATGATTAGATTATCCTTCCCAATGATATACTGTTAAGATGACATTATCATGTTTGGAACAATATTGAACTGAAAATATCTTTTTAGTGGTTCTGAAGCATTGATCAGACAGTAATGGATCAAAAGACCTGCTAAATGAAGGTGGACATAGCCTCATAAAGCATTTAATATAATTTTTATCCTTCCATTGGTCGTTTGGAAGTCTAGAATGATTCATAGAATGAGAATGTTGTGTGAACAAGGCTACAAGATATTTATTACCAGCTCCCATAACATTTGTATGCTCAGGGGGACAATCATTTCCTTTCCCATCGCATTAAGAAATAACGTAGGTTCCTTCGGGTTACATCCATTAACTAAGACCAAGAAGAATAGTGTGATAAAAACTAATCATAATATTAAAAACCACATAATTCGATAATAAAATCTCAATTTAGGACACTTTAGATTTCTTCCATGTTTATTCATGAACATATTGAAAACACTAGGATAATATTTTAACATATACTTAGACATGTACTTAGGGTTCTTACTAAGGTTCTCTCATAATAGTTTCCAAAGGATAACTAAAACTTTGTTCTAATACCAACTATAAATACCCATAAATTACATGTTGATATTACCTCAACATTTTAGAATATTTTTTATATAACATTTCAAAAATGACGCAAGGAATGCATATGATTAGTGTCTTTAGAAGCTGGGAAACATAACCAACTATTTCAAAACACAATTGCATTATCTCATGTATATTTTTAAATAATAGACTCCTTTTTGACATATATTAATCAATACCAATCTTCATGACATGGGCAAAAGAAACAGATAAAATGGTGATCTCAAATGCTTAGTACAGGAAAAAAAGAGAAATATCAGATATATCATAATCATAATAACATAAGATTTGAAAATCATATCCAGTGTATAAAAGATCAGAATATCATGTAATGGAATAAATCATAAAAGTTAAATGTAATCCCAATAATAATAACATAAAACATAAAATTTCAATTCATATACACATAATCCTAGAAAATCATTTCATATTAGTCAACTCTAATTTCCAAGACCATAATAGCAGAAAAATTCGATTATTGAACTGAGTTCACTCCTCGTTCTAGTCCTGTATTAGTGACCTAGATTTACATGTCATTATATTCATGTAATATCTTGAGATTTAAATATTTAACCAATGAATTGGAGGGAGATATTGGTCCCACCAACCTCATAAAGAAACTATTATTATGTGCGCCATAAAAAACATAAATCCTTTACCCTAGCATTACCCATGAAATAAAATTTGATTCGCAATCATTATTCCATCATAATGAATTTAAAATAAATGGATTTCATAAATATAATTCTATTATAATCACAATCAAATAAATTTAATAGTATGGATAGAAACATAATCCTATGTTATCTTATATTGAAAATAATTTTGATAAAACACTTGAACTTAATTCCTGAGGAAATTTACTCTTTTTTTCAAAAATGTTTTCTTTTCTCATAATACCACACAATTTTAAAAGGAAAGAATTATTCTAAAAATAATGATGAAAATGATTATAGGATTCTTCATGGAAATAAGTTTTCATGTAATAGTAAAAATCTATTAATTCCCTATATGTTAAAAAAATCTCATTATACATTTTATGGAAAAGTCAAAATATCTCAAATTGATTAACAATAAAAGATTCATTTAACACCGTTTAATATTAATTAACCAACGGGTAAAATTAATTTTAAACAATTGTTGAAGAATATAACTAATATAAAATAATTTTTAAACATATATGTTGATGATAAATATAACCCAGTAAATAATCATGTATAAAAAATCTATGAAAAATTGAGATTGTAAAATTATCCTATACCTTAGGTCAGATATTCTTCATATGTATCTGAACATCCTGTATAATTATTTAAATAATGTCATTAACTTATTATAGAATCATAATCATTTTTATGATATCATATATTATTATAATATCATATGTATGTTAGTAACATTTCATTGTCACTCATTATTAAAATATTACCTAATTTATAAACTTTTGACATATTTTTTGGATAACATAATGTCCCAATTATTAGGTTATAGTTGTATCATTTATATAATGATTTTAGTATAATATATGTCATATTTATTAACTAAATTCATGTATATGATCATGTTTTAATAAAGATCATTTAGAATGAATCACATCTCTTTGTTGAGACGACATGTCGTATGTACGCACGAGCGATGATATCATTCCCAAATTTGTGGAATGGTATTGAAGTGGATGGTGTATAATATATAAGAGTTTTTTACTTATTATAATTATCATATATATTTATCTTAACATCATTATACCCATCCATGTAAGCTAGTGGTGAAAACTGATTACACCACGGCATGAAGACAGTAAGCCGTACGCACGCATGCACAATGTTTGTGTTTCTCATAGGATGGATAGAAGGTGAAATATAGTTGTTTCATATTTTTAATAAAATATCATTATATTAGTTATAATATTTCTATTATTATGTAATGAAAAAACTAATGATGAGAAATCTGAAGAATAATGATGTTTGAACGAATCAGTAGAATAGATTACCTCTTCCTCGACGTGATTCCTATATATCTCTTATTAGAACACTAGAGTTGGTCTTTTAGATGATCAAAACATAGAGAATTAAAATAAGGAAGTTGATAAGGAAAAATGGTACGGGTTGGCCATGCATGATGGGTTAAAATTATTGAAAATGTTAGGGAGGAGTTTCCCTTTTATAATTAAGGTGAAGGGCACTTTCAGAATCTCCATAAATAATAATTTATAATAAAAATCCCTACCGAAATACCGCAAAAATGTCCCAATATTCTATATGATATGATATAGTGTTGTAATATCATCAACCGATAAATTTTGGACACGTTTTGTTGTCTATTTAAAACATATCTTTTTAATAGACACTTAGTTATTCTATTTAATTTTAATTGTGGTAATAACATTCTAAATATTTCTTGGTTATAAATATTTAATTATATTGAGTTTATTGACCATGTGTGGATATTTTATGACATTTTGGACATAATAGTTATCACTTTTTAATTTTAAAATAATTTTATTATTTTTAAATAATTTAATAAAATGTTATTTTTATAAAATATCAATAGCGTCAACTTTGAAACTATTCATTTCTTTGACTTTAAATAAAATCTAAATAGAAGATAAATTAGAACCAAAATATTTAATACACTACTAACATATCATAGGAACCTACAAATTTCATGGAGCAAATTAATTAGTTCATATGATATTTGTTTTAATATTTTTAAAATTTTTTATACTTATATAAATAAAATAAAATATATATCAATATTTTGTCATCATTAATGGTAATTATTTAATCTATGAAATTTATTAATAAATTTCTATCATATAGGTAATTTATTTATATTTTTCGTGACTATATATATATATGATATTATCTCATATTTGTCCATATATTAAAATAAATATACTTATATAAAATGAGATTCTGACATTTTTTTAACATTCATTAGTTTTTATTATAAACATGTCATATTCATAGGTATGTGTCCATTAAGATAATCAATTTTTAACAATATATGATAAAAGTCGAATATAGTCACTGAATAAGATTTTTACAGGTGTTATAGTAATTTTAAAATTTTATTTTTCCTTTTAATTACCAAATTTACCTTTAAACATGGTAATATAATAATTATCAGTTACTATTAATAATGCCTAAAAATAATAAATACCTATTAAAATAATTTGAACCTAATTATTAAAAATATGGAGTTCATTTTTTAAAATTCATAACACAGAATTTTCAGGTTTTTGTTTAAAATTAATTCAGTTTTTTAAATTTCAAAATAGGTTTTTAATGTAAAAATATTTCAAAAGATTGAGAAGTTTTTACATTTGAATTTAATGTAAAATTAATATCAATGACATAATTTATATAAAATGGTAAAAAATAATTCTATTTACACTATGAGACCATTATATAATATAAATTTATCATATAAATTATTTCAATGAAAAAATTTATTTTCAAAATAATTGCATATTTTTACAATTAATCAAAAGAGGAATGTTATCCTAAAAATATAAGAAATTCATCAAAAGTAAATTTTTATATCCCACTTATAAATAACAAGTTTATGTTGTCATATAAAAATTATTAATGTGTAAAAATATTAATTTAATAGGGGTTCTATATTCAAAAGAGTATGTTTAAACTTTTATAAAAAATATAGGTTTTATATATCAAATATGGTTTTAATCATGCTAAATGACTAAAATATAAATTGGATTAATATAAAAAATATTTTATTAAGTTTGTATCACATATATATCACATTAATCCCATTTTAAAAGTTAATTCACTCAACAATACACATGTCTAACTTATTTATATTTTTGATAATGAAATCACAATGGATTTTCATAAGATAGATATAATTATTCTTACTAACCTAACATCTGGGATATAAAAAAATTTATAATAAGGGTGTCTCACAGTTGGTTTAAATTGATGATTTATTATAAATCAATCCACTAAATAATAGAAATTATTTAACAAAAATATTTCATAAAAACATCCGGGTGTTACAGATATCTCCCAAGGTCTATACATCATGATGTGTAGAAAAATGATAAGTATGAGTACAATTAAGAGTCCCTATATTAATATAACTATTTTATAGATACGAGATACTAGAAATAAGGGGTTTAATTGATTAATAAAATTTAATAGTTGACAAATAACACATTAAAGAGTCATATTTAACTAATGCATATGTTTCCTATTTAAAATGTATGATACCCACTAATATTTTCAATTGAACAAACCATTTAAAATATCTTAAATCATCAATAATAAAACATAGTGATTCCCATGAGGCATGTAGTTTCCTTAATCATTCTACACATTTGAGATCCACCTTGATGAGCCACAATGTTGTAGTAGAAAATTATTTCTCAATTTGGGTCACCATGCATATCACCACGACATGGTGAGGCCAATATGATAATGGAAAATAAGTGTAATAGTGGTGTTTCATTCCTATGACCACACCAATACATGGAAATGTTTATTTGCCTATTTTGATGAGAAATTCTAATGGAATAAAATTACCTAAAATACAATGTGGACCTACCAACAATTTAACCTAAAATGGCCAAAACACAATTTAAGCCTTTAGTAACCTCTAACTAAAATGTATTAAAATTGAACCATAAAATAACCAAAATTACATACCATTAAATTTGAGTTTTATATAGTAATTAATAAACCATATATATGAAATGATGGTTTGGAATATCAAACATATTAGATGGATTTAAAAATGAGGCATAAAACCACATAATACTTTGGTATCCTTCGAACGGAAATCTATTTAAATAAAGAAAATGATATTGATATTAAAACACTATTATTAAATAATTTTTTGAAAAAAAATCTTTTTTCAGTAATCCCACAATATCAAATAATTCATGGTTCATAATAAGAAATTTGTTTTACGAAATTAAATATAACACAAAGAACACCACTACCATAATTCATGACTTCCAGTAAAGAGTAATAATGTAATATATAAAAAAAGAACTATATTAATCACATATTTTAGAACATTATTCATATATATATTATTTTATATATTTTATTTATAATTTTTATTTATATGTATATAATTTAGATACTATCTATTTCAACATCCGGTGTGTGCATTCATGATCATTTTCATCATTTACCATTCTCTCATTGGCTATATCAAGTTACATATCTTTCATCAAGCATCATTAATCATTAAAAATTTCATGTACCATAATATTTACATACCCCAATAATATATTCTGCATAAAATACCTTTAGTGAAACCATTTGAATCTTCTATAAATTAGGATACATCAATATTATATAATCATTAAAATAATTATCTCTATATTAAACCCTAAAATGTATTAATCAATATTCCTAAATGTCCCAAAATAGTTAATCATAATATAAATATAAGATTATGTTCAAAAAAAATTCATTTATCACTTTTTTATCACATAAATAATCAAATACAAGGATATTAATACTAGGTAGCTCAATTTTCTCATAGTAAATCTCCCATGTATTACTTCAACATAGAACATGTATATAACCTAATAGTAATCCATATCTCAATCATGTATTCATTAATTGTTATCTTTGAAATATTACATTATCATAGAATCAATTTTCAAGGTTATTGATTTCATTTAATATATGTATCAAAGATCATAAATCATAACTACATAACAATAATCCTTATATGTTTCACATAAACCTTACTAATTTTTGAATATAACTAAATTTATTTGATTGGTATCACAACTTAATGAAAATATCCAAGAGTACCGAAATTTAATATTCATTAGGATATCTTCATCACAACCATATATATGAAAATTTTAGTAAAATATCCCATTATGATATAAATGTAATAAATTTATAACCTTTTAATTATGATCCCTTATAGAGTTATAATACACTGTGGTATCTTGATATATAAATTTCATGAAATCATTTCTATGATCCTGTTTCAAAAAAATACAAAAAACCAAAATTATTATCAATATCAAATAGGTAAATGTTAATATGAATATGAAAACTCAATATTATTATATTTTATTTAATGGAATAATTATTTCATCCTTTGATACTTTTAGAAAAATTAATTTTTCTTTATATAAGACTCTCTTGTATGTCGTAGCCTAATCCGAAAATATCACAATCCAAAAATTAATTCGGTGTTCTTTACAATATTATAATCATTAATATCATTGAAAAATATTCAATAGAATTTTTAATGAGCCATTATAAAAAAATACCAACTAATATCTACCATAATATGTAAATATCTATGTTTTTATCAAATTTATCCATAGTTATTTTCTATTTTGTTAGTAACCAAAATATTTTGAAATCCTCCTTAATTGGATGTAATGATAACTTGGCTTAACCAAATCATATCCCCTAGGGTTTTATATCTTGATGTTAATTATTAGGCCCACAAATTATGTACCAAACTGAAGATTGATTTGATACTTGAAGAACCTTTTTTCATAGTGATTACCACTTAGCACAAATATGGCATAACCATATCCTATTTCATGTATATAGATTGGGATGTAATTTCTATAATTACCGCATAGTATCCACTTTACCAAACAATATAGATGTTATATTATACTTAGAATTATCCATAAGGATATCAGAATTTATTCTCTAGTCATATCCCCAAAAATAACAAAACTACTCCTAAATGATAAATAAACCCTCTTCCAATACTAACTAATAAAATTGAATGAGAATAAAGACATTTATTTAATTATTTTAGATGAATTATCCTTCTATCTCACAAAAAGTCTCAAATACTTGAAAATAAAAGGCTTAATTTATTGGATGACTAGCTATACAAACACCTTATTTAAAAAGGAAAATCAATATTTCATTATAACTTTTCAACTCTAAACCCCCTTCTAAACATCTCACATATAATGTCCATCTTCATATACATGGGAATGAAATCACATGAAAGGGGAGATATCATATTCATAACAATGCAAACATAATTGATGAAAAAAATAATAATCTAATAAAGTGAAAGATAATTATATATGTATGAGAGAATAATAATGATATATGAACATAACATTTGGAAAACATACCCAAATAAAATATGAATAATACTACATGATAAATAATAATATAAGTATGCTTCAAAATAGTAAAATTTTTACATATAAACATGAGCATAGAAATCATAACACAGTGGATCAAGCATTACTCACCAATTTCTCTTGGTTAATAATGCTTTAGTCACCTATTTCTATTTTTGGATCATGAATCACAACATGATTTCATAAGATATAATGAATTACCCAATTAATTAGCTATATATATATGAATCAACCATTATATAAAGAAAAATAAAAAATATTTATTCATTAATATTTCAATCATTCAACATATTAAGAAACCCTAAGAGATAAAATGGGTTATATTCATCACATCCTGAATAAACAAGATAAAAAATGGGTTTTACAATATTTCTAGATGGTATCCCAAAAAGTGACCTCAAGAATCTAAAATATTGATACCCACAAGGAAAATAGGAAAAGAGAAAATTTTATAAGAATATTTACACCGTGATTCATGAATAATAAATTCCAATGATAGAAAGAACTTTGAGATGGAGAGGAAAATAGAATCAAAATCATATGCTTTTTTTAAATGATTATATAATTTTAATAAAATATTATGTTATAGTCACTTTTGAAAATATCTTTTGAAAAGGTGAACTGAAAATTCTGGAAAAGTGTCACTTTTTGAAAAGATAAATTCAATATTATGAAATTAAATTTGTTTTAATGGTTTCAAAAAAAAAATTCTGAAAATTCGTTTAAATCATATACTTTTATAAAGATTCATCAATAATATAGCTTCAAAAAGAAACAAATATTTCAAAAATTTGGTTCGAATGTATTATGAAAACATTTAATGAATAATATTAAATAAAAGATATTTTAAAATATAAAAGGGATATAAATATTTAATTTCGGGTTAATGATAAATCATATTCCATTGAAATTATTCTTAAGCTTTTGAATATTTTTGAAATAATTTATTAAAAAACCTACATCATAAAATGAGTTAGTAAAACATATATTTTAAATAATTATTAGAGATATATGGATGTTAAATTTCATGACCCCATCTATAAAATTTAACCCATCCTCAATAAAAAAAAGGAACATTGAAAAGTACCCTTAAGTCCCACCTTCAGTAGGACAAAAGTTGGAGACTATCTCTGATGGTATAAAAATATCACATATCAATGGAATTAACCTATAACGATAATTTGGGATAATGATATAAATCATAAAACACAAAATACCTCACTGATATAAATTAAAATAGAAAACCCCAAACCATTCCACACCACATATATAATGTAAACAAATACAAATTGTCTGTAAAGAAAAATACCAAATGAAAACCTGTGGAAGTGACTTAGTGGAAACTCAATGTCGGTGCTATTAATATCTAACTCTATCCCAATAGTCCTTCAAGAAACATAAAAAATAGAATATATATAAATGTGTTGAACCTAAAAGGTATACCCAGGGGATTATACCCAATATATCATAGTCATATTTAAAGAGAGTATGCTAATGAACAAGGGGATAAACTATAGAACCAACAACACCAAAACTGGTTAGTTAACTAGTCTCATTCTTACTATTTAAAGCTATCCAAATACCACATCCATTTATAGTAAATTATAATGTATACCCCAAACAATTCTCAAACATATTTACTAATCTCATTTAGAAAATTGTGCATATTTATGGTCACATCCCTTTTAAAGGATCATTCCTTAAGAATCATATGAAAGAAAATAATACTAAGAACCCCAAAAGAAATTCCACCTCACATCCCACCTATAGACCCCTATGAAACAAAATTGAATCTAGAACCTAGAGAGAAACTGGTCATCACATACAAATCCCATTATAACCACAACCACATATCCAATATTGTAAGGTATATTTGACGTCAAGTACATCAACATCATCCACTTCGACTACTATGAATGACCCCCACTATGAAAAATATAATGTATCTCATCAAATCATATTTAAGTAACCTATATTTTAAATTCATCATAGCTATTGTGAAAGAAAATTTATTATAAGAGATATTTTGGAATATGGGGTAACATGAAATCCATCCTCACTATATTGTTTGTTTGGTAAAACACCCACATAATATTAGGGTTTCAACAAAAATTTCATGACCCGTGTGGGGTCGATATTGAAATAAAAATAAAAATAAAAAATATAATTTTTATAATACAAAGCCATCTCAGGAATTTATAGAAATAAAAATATCATAACTAAAAGAATCACCACAATTCCTCAAAAACAACAACACATCCTCTAGAATCTAGAAATTGATTACACTATATAATCATGCCCCAACCATATGCCACATTCCACATTATTTTTCAATTTAATTTGGTTCCTTATTTTCCTAATTAGCCAACCAACATCCTTAATGAGTCAAATTTCTAACATGTTTAACAATAAAAAAATAAACAAAACATTCAATTTTTATTTTCGTGTAAATTTACCATCCAACCACTTCCATTTAATTTTTTTATTATAATTTTATTCCATCATAACCAGGAAAATAGTAAAATAAAATAAAAAAAAGTAGTTTTCCTTATTCATTTTAACATGCCCAAAGTTTCAACCACCACACATCACAACCCCCACATAACACAACCACCACACCATCTATATTAGAACCAATTCTGATCATAAACACTAAATATCACGTTTTAGTTTTCATAATGGGATTCCATCATATTTATTTCATCGTTTCCAATAGAATTATCCAAAAATTATGAGATTCTAGGGGAAACCAATTAATTAGTTAGGAAAATTTTCTAATTTATTTTCATAGATTTTAATGAAAAATAAACAATAAAAATACCGTGTACCAATTTATAGTAATCCAGAATCATGTAAAACTTCAATGTAATTGATGAAAAAATGAATAGAAAGGATTCATAAAAAATATATGAAAAATAACAACAATGTGTAAAACTGATGCGATATCTCTCGTTCCATTCCAATGAAATTTAAAATTTTCATTATCATTATTATTTCAGTGCGTAATATCTACCCCATGGATGGGAAAATAATGAAATTATAACATGTACATATAAATGAGGGCAGATGAATGTCCCCCATTCCCAATGAAGCTTCATGGAAGAAATGAATGAAACCTTGGATCAACCCCTTCTAATATTTAAGGAATCATCACTCAGTTCCTAAAAACCAAAATCCACTATAAAAAAATAAAAAAATAGTATAACAACCCCATAGTGATATCCTAGATATCCGAGAATGTTAATAATTGGGGAATGGGGAAGGAGAGGAGGGAAGATCACACCTCGATCCACAAGAATTTTTCAATGAGTCCAAGGGGTTATGATTCACAAGGGAATGAGTAGAGATGGATAAAGAGGTTTCGAAATAAGTTATATCTTGTAGGAAGAACAATGTAATCAGAACATTGGTGGCTAAACTTTATATTTATATGTAAATCCCAATATACACCACCACATCATGGTGGATGACCCTAACACTTATAATTGTTCTCGTAAATGCATGATCTGAGTCCCCTGTGTGAGATCCTCTTTTCTCTCAATTTAAAAATCATGTTTTACTCCTACCATGGTGAAGAAAACAATATAGTCTATTCCATGGTGGATATTTAAATATATTTGACAAATATATTTGATTCCCTTGAACCCATCATCTACCCATTTTACCTTCACCATCACCAAGTTTACAATGTGGTGAGCCTCTCCAACCCGTTTTTCAAAGAGGTGACCCTAAGACACAATAAATTGTGAGGTACTTTCATTGGGATTTTTAGAGCATCCCATATTGCACAGACATAAAAAAATTTGGTCAATCATAGTACTAAACCATTACCATTTCATGTTCACAAAACTCATTTTCCTCAGGATCGAAACAATGATGAAATTTATTCAAAAACAAATTTGAATGTGTTTTCACATGTTGTTGAGCCACCAAAAAGCCTGAAACACCACTAAAATCCAATGAGTCCCCATCAAACTCTCCAAAAAAATCTACAAGCCTTAAGAAAAAATTGAAATTGTACTAATGTCAAAACAATTACATCAGATACCTCTCAATCGATTCCCATCCATGATAATATAAATGAAATTGGAACATAAAAAGAAAGGGAAGGGACTGAACTTATATTCCATGAGATACCTCCAAGGGATCACATTATAATTAAAATTCCACCACTATCTCACACCAAACTCATGTTACATATTTTACACATAAATATCCGCACAAACATTCCAAAAAATCATATACCAAACCAAATAGAACAACAACTAGCACACAACCTATCCCCACGAAAAATATTTAAAGATATACACATCCCATGTCAAAATATTTTTCAATTTTTGTCGAAATCACACTCTCACATGGTTTTAAAATATTTGGTAATAAAATGTATTTTTATTAGGAAATGGTTTTCTATCTTCATAAACATACATCATTAACACACATTAGTATCAAGTTAAAAAAAGACATATTTCGCAAATTAACCATATTCAATCATCATTTTATTAATTAATACAAAGAAATATAGAACTAAAAACATATCATTATATTGGGAATAAAAAAATATCTTATGATCTTATGTAATCTACCCCAAGGCACCATGACTCTAGATATCATGATCAATGGTGATAGTTTATCCATGTAGTACCACCTGTTAATAACCCTAGATTTTTACTGTTAACTCCAGGAACTTTGTGTCATCCTCAATATAAAACTCTCTCCTAGAAATGGAATGTGATTTATCATATAGATATAAAAATATCTAAGAAATGTGGACGATTTCATTGATATTTTACATTTTTAGTGGAATCACCATAGGAAAAGTCACCGGAGGAAATGAACCCAACACCGTGAAATTCCTAATATATATGTCAAAAAAGATGTTCCCTATAAAAAACAATTCTACTCGCAATGTGGGGAATCAATTATGAACATGTGGTGCCCATCCACAAACTTCATTGGCCTCCTCCTATGTACAGTGTAAAATTTTGGTTGATTATGCACTTCCTTCATCCACTAACCAACTAACTAAACATTCTCTATCATGATTTACATCACATTGGTATTGGGAATTGGAAAATCATAATACACGGAAACATATAATTTTGAAAACCATTGAATCCCATTAAATGCATCAAATTGGGTAATGTCGATGGATAAATGGAAGCTATTATTATAGGTGACAACAAAAATAGGCATGTGTTTTTCCAGGAATATCAAATACCAATATGGACACCTACATCATATCCTCTATTATCTTGATGGTTTTCACCACCTCTATATCTATATGTGGGTGGAAGGTATTGTTACAGTTTAATAGAGTTTAAAAATAATGGTAAAATCCAATCTAGACTAATGAATGAAAACAAGAATCCAGATGAAAGAAAATGGTCCTTTAAAATCCATTTAGGTACATACCATCATCTGCATACCTCTTTAGTAAAACATTTATGAAGCTAGACAACTCACCTACAGGGAAGTGAGCTAAATTTTTTAGTGGATCTATAATTGCACATATGGAACCATATCCTACCTAATCCAAGGGTGATGCAATAAGTATGTCCATCATTATTCTATCCCATAACCATATGGGAATATCAAAGGGATTAATCAAGACACCTATAACATAATTATCCACTACTACCTACATGAAATTGATACATATAGGAAAAAACATTACCACCTCCCATTTCATTCATGGAATGAATGTTAAATTATGAAGATATGGGACATCCTCAATATTCTTCGGGGTACTATAAAATGTGTGATGTGAAAAACATCGATGACCCCATAATTAATCACCACAATATTAGACAACCTCATCTAAAATATAATCCATTTTTAACCATCATCCGACCATCCATGTGAAGAAACACAGAGGACCAAAAGTTCCCAAATCACCTAATACATTGAGTCCCACTACAAAAAAAATCCACCTTAAACATTTGAGAATACTAAAATATCATTTAAAATATGTTACCTATATCATCAACCACATATATATATTGCTTCATGGCTTCCAACTCTAATATTACCCTCCAAACATCATCTAACTCATGATAATCATCATTTTCTAAATTCTTACATAGTTTGTGAGCTACAAATATTCATTTCATTGAGGTGAATGAGATCACAAAGTCATAGTCCTAAAAAACATATATTCACCTTAATTATTGTAGATTTATATTATATTTAGTGTAAAAAATATACCTAAATATTTTCTAAACTTTGAGGACCATAATTCATTCTATGATGAGGTAATGTTTTCCTATATTTAGCATGAACCTGTGCACTACAACCTCCAGATCATTGGTATCATAGTTAATCTCATTGTGAAATAAATGTAAAAAAACATTAGTGATAACTAAATTATACTAAACCTAGTCACATCCCCTGACCATACAAGTTGAATCAAATAAAACCTCAATAATTAACCAATACAATAGAAATTAAATCAACATATTACTAAACTACCTTACAATAAGGTCATCAAACACATCCATACACTTTTTAGTCATGATAAATGTACGATATTTCCCAATCAATTCTATTAATAATACGAAATTCCCTGAGAAGTCACACATGAAACACTAGTAATATTTCATGATATAGACGAATCTATAAACCTCTCCCACATTTTTGTGTGTCGCACAAGAAACAAATACAATAATAAACGAAAATACTATGACCACACCCTTCTTGAAAACCACATACCCTTAAAAATTTACCTTCAATGTCCAAAACATGATCTTTTACATAATCCCATATACCTTTTGGAATAAAATGGGATGTAATAAAACATAGAGATTATTTTCATTACCCTCATATGAATTTGAGTACATTAATATTTAGATAATGATCATCACTATAAGATATTGTATGAATTCTTAAAAAATGATGTCCAAAAGTTATGTGAACATTGATGGCATGATGTTTATTCCAAATGGAATGGTAATGAAATCAATGTTCCCAAACCTTAAAAAAGAATTATTCATGATATCATGATCCTTCACCCTCAAATGGTGATTTCTAATTCACAAATCTTTCGCAGAGAACCAACTAGAACCTCTAAACTTGTAAAATAGACCATAAATCATTGGATGGTTGTAAATATTGTTGATCATATAACACCCCAAGTTTTCCAAAATAAATTGAAAGGACTGAATCTTTTTTAGGTAGATATTAATTAATATCCTTCAAAAATAATTTTTTGTCTTCTATGTTTTGAATTTCATAAAACAATCATATACTGTTGTGATTAGTATGTTATTTGGAGTATGATAGAACCAACTAGTTTTTTAGTTAATAGTAAAATACCATTACAAAAACTAATATGAATAGTAATATTACCATAATTATTTATAAATTTAATTATTATTTTATTTATTTCATGCTTTAAGATAATGAAATCCTAGTTTATTTTTATGTTTGATATAAAATAAATTATAGTTTTAAAATTGTTTATTATTGAATAAATTATAACTTTTTTATAAATTAAATTAATCACATTTAAAAAAAATATTTTCAAAAAATAGGGTTCATTTTTTAATTTTCCATATTGAGAAATGGTTAGGTTGAATTTTTGGAATTTTTCTTAAATTGTTCATTTTTTTGAAGAATAGTTTAATGTGGTAAAATACTGTATATTCATATTATCTATTAAAAAACAATTTTTGACATCATGGATGATGCAAGAACACATGGTTATAACTCACATGAACATATAACAATTTGGGTTACCATAAATCATGTGTATTCATTTTCATTAGAAAAAATATTAAACTAATGATTAAAATAATGTAAAATCCCTCCTCTCCACCACTATAAATACCACCCTCATTCCCCTCATCCTCTCACACCACTCAAATATTGAGCATTTTCTATGTTATGGAAAATTCAATCCCCAAGTCTCTTCCCCATTAAAAATACCTTCTGGTATCATAGAAATGTCAAAACTAATGGCCTTAAGGAGGATCTCAAGGAGAATAGATCATGAGGTTTGTATCATCTTCCTTTTCCATGTGTATTCTTTTCAATTCCCTTATTTTCACATAATATCTTCCCCTTCCCTTATCTAAGAGTTACGACATCTCTAGATTGTTATATATTTTTTATTCAATCATGTTCATGTAAAATATTAATCATATTTCTTCCTCTCATCTTTATATTAATCTAAAAATAAAAACACCGCCCATGATGTGCTAATTTACCAAAATCGTGGACGATGTGTTTTCAATTTCCATTACATCCTTCAATGATGATAATAACAAATTTTTATAGTTTTAACAGAATCTAATGTATTTTATAAAACCTATTTTATGATATGTAATGAACTTACAAGAATAACATTAAATTATATAACAAATCATGTTCATGATTATCGAGGAATGACAAAAAAATTATATAAAAATATCATTATTGTTTTATATAAATATTTATCAGCATATATGATAAAAAATGATTTAAATTATAAGTATATATTATAGAAACATATTAATACCATTTCATTCCACTTATATAATTTCATTTCTATACGATAAGAAAACCAAAGGAAAACCGACCATGAAAATCATGTAAATAATGCAGCAAAAACAATAGAATGAATCAAATACTAATAACTAAAGGGATAAATGAGGTTATAAAATATTAACATAAGATGTTATAATCATGAATAGTATTTGTTAATATATTAACAAAATTATATTAACCATTATACAAGAGGATTAAAAAAGTGTGAATAAGACAACCCAGAGGGAAGGGAATTCTTAACCTGATTTCCATTCTTTGGGTTAACATTATACTTCATTATTTATGGGGTATAAAATTTGTTTCTTTGAATAATTTTGTAAATAATATGTTTCATTATATGTATTTATAGTTTATATACATATTTTTTCCATTGTGTTAATTCTAAATTCAATTATATGTTATTTGTAAAGGGATTTTCTTTTAAAATCATCTTTTAAAATTCTATATTATAAAATTAAAAATCAATGTTTTTATGAAATTTTTAATATTTTATGATTATGTTTTGGTTATTTTGAATTGTTGACGATAAAAGGGGGACTTATATATCCCTATAATTAATTGGATATGTGTATGTGTGAGGTTGCTCACATGGTTACTTTAAATGTAACTGTGATGGTTACACGATATGGTAGTCGTTAGGGTTACATTGTAAGGTTTCCATGAGTGTTAAAAATCAAAAGGCAGCCGTTATGTTTACTAAACCAAGTAATTAATGAGCCAGGATACCTTTTTGGTTCTGTTTATGTTCACTATGTTTTGTGTAAATCTCATGTATAACTCAGGTAGTATGTTTTTATGGGTGACATGAATGTATTTTTGAAAATGATTTCTTATGTAACAAGAATTCATGGAATAATGTGTTATTTAATTATTTTTATATCCCTTAATACAATTTTTTTTCTCATACCATGTTTTGAAATTATTTTCATTGGTTATAATAATGTGTATTAAAAATAAGGAATCGAATTTATATGTTATGTATATCTATCAAATAAAACATGTTTTATTTGAAATGTTTTATATCATGGAAGAAATATATAGTATTTTTGTGGTATCCTCTCTATAAAAATATGGAATGTTATGCATCTATTGTATCCCAATTCTATAAATATATATGATTTAAAATATCCTCATCATGAATATAAGTTGGTTCATTACAAAAATTTATGATTAAGTAATGTAATAAGGTTGGGTCCTTATATTTGGTATCAGAGAATGATTTAGATAATTTTGTGGTTATGATGATGATAATAGAATAATAAAAATTATTCTTACTCTATAGATAATTTAATATGAAATAGCACATAAATATTACTATGTTTCTTCTACTAAGATATGTTTGTTCAGAATGGTTTTTCATAGATGAAACTTGAAAGATGAAGCAAAGAGGCACTGACCAAATGACATACATCCAAATCTATAGCCCAAAATGGTAGGGATTTCAAACGAGCTGTTTGTGATAGTAATGGCTCAGTTAAAATTGGAAATAAATGGTTGTATAATCCATACAAGAGAAAAATCATAGCTACCACAAAGGATCATGATGTAAGTGGAACATTTTATGAGGCAACGCCCTCATGTTTCAATGTATCATCAATCCCAATAGCAACTGAAGGATGGATTAAATCCAATGAAATGATATTAAATGTTATGGGATGTTCAGATAATCAAAAGTTAAGTCTTTCCTTTTATTTCCATGAAGGTGATGCTGATCAGTGGTGGTCAATGATCATAAATATCAGTGATTGGGAGAAGATTGATGACTTATAGTGGAATGAATTTAATAGTATTTTCATTCAAAACTGATTTTTCAAAGGTGGTGCAATTTAGGATAGAGAAGAAATTACTTGATTTAAATAGAAAGGCTGAAGATTCAGTTGTAATATATGATGTGAACATCACCCGAATAGTGAGGTATGACTCAAATATTTTTTTGGATATTGATATCAAAATCAACAACTTTTATATAGGATAGAAGACAAGGTATCAAAGGGAATTCCCCTACCATGAATTAAATAGTTGTTAGATACTTTTTAGATGTACTGAGAGGGTAAAGATGGAGATTTATAATGATCAAGTTTACTTTGAAAACAATGAGACGAATAGTTCTAAATGGAATGAAAAGGGTGTGAATCAAGAAATAAAATCTGATGGTTAGAAATTATAGTTTCTAGTTTTTGAAAATTGTGCAAAAAAGTACCCTTGAAAATATCTTAACAAAACTGGAAACTGATTTCAATGTTGTATGTTTGGAAATAGGGCCTGATATTGGAATAAAAATGAACCTAAGGCTAATACTGATAAGAAAACTATTATTTGTTTTAAATTTGGAGAGATGGTTCATTATGAAAATTCATTCCCAAATAGAGATGTGAATGATATAAAGAATCTAAACAATAAGAAAAAAATCTTTGGTGGGATCTTTTGAGAATACACTAGCTGATTTCGGGCCATTCATTGAAGTTTTATTAGGTACCTTGTTTGTTTACTCAGATTTTGATAATGTTTTTTTTGTTACAGGGTCTTCACATACATTTATTTTTGAGAAATTTTCATGTAAATTGGAAATATCACCTCAAAAAATGAGACCGAAACATATTATTCAAATACAAGGTGGAAATATTATAGAAAAGATGAATTATAATAATATTTCTATTTTAGGATTTGGAATGAATTTACCTTCAGATTTTTTTTGTCCTTAGTAGATTTTGATGTAATTCTAGGTATGGATTGGCTTATAGTTTATCATTCTATTATTGAATGTATAGCTAAAGATGTTTTTTTAGAATGAGATTCAGTTTATATACACGAACGAACCCATAAAATTGATAACATATTTTGAAGCCAAGAAACTATTAAAATATTGAAATGAAAATTATCTTTCTCATATTGATGAAAGCATGGGAACTCTTTATGCTAATGATGCTCCAGTGGTAAATGAATAAATTGAGGTTTTTCCGGATGATTTACATAGTGTAATACACGATCAGGAAGTCAAATTCACAATTTAATTAGTTTATGAAGCTAAAAATTTTCAATTCCCCCATATCTAATGTCTCAAATAGAACATATTGAATTGAAAAATCAGTTCCATGAGTTTCTTTATTAAGGCTTCATTTATCCTAGCACAACACCTTGGTGTGTTCTTATTTTGTTCATTAAAAAGAAAGATGTTTCCATAAATTTTTTAATTGATCATAGATCATTGAATAATATCACAATTAAAAAAATTATCAATTTAATTTTATTTATGACCAGATTGATCAGATCTAGAATGGTCAATAATTTTTTCCAAGATTGACTACAGATCCAGATACCATCAGCTGAAGGAGAACGAGGATATCATCCGGAAAAAACATTTTATACATAATATGGGCATTATGAATTTTTTATTTTATTTTTTTTGTGTAAGAACTTGGTTCTTTTTTTTGAGGTATGTGTTTCTTTTTTTCTCTTTTCCTTTTGTGTTTTTGAGAAAATAAGGAAAATGGGGAGAAGTCATAAATTTTGGGACTACATGCCGTGTAATTTTCCAAACTCCACGTATTTTGGCCATGTGGGATGAGTACACAGGGTGTGTAGCCAGGTCGGTGACGAAGGGTGTAAAAACTAACTACACACTGTGTAGTGGGTATGTACACACCGTGTAGTCAGTCGGTTGGGAAACAGTAAGGTATTGGATGTAGCCATCCAGTTGGGTGATAGTACACACTATGTAATCTGAAATACATGTCGTGTACTCAAGTCGATGGATGGACAATTTGGTGGTGCCGCCAAAGGAACAATTAAATGAGAAAAGCACACGCCATGTAGTCAATAGTACACGCTATGTAGATTGTTTTTTCGCATAAATGGGAAGTAGCCTCCCCTATTCAAAGGGAATTCTTAGAACCAGAGGAAGGAGCTTAGGGGAGGATGGATGAATCTTTTTGGATCAACCGATCAAGCACCGGGAATCCGATCTGCTTCCATCGATCATGTTGAAAATGCACAGGTAATCCCTCCACTCTCCTTAATATGTTCATACCAATTATTCCTCTAAGGGAAGTTATTTTAGTTTGAACGGGGTTTTCTTTCACCTCAGATCAACATTTTTCTTGGATGATTTGAGGATTGTTTTTCAAGTATACTGATCATGGGCGTTTAAGGTAGGTGGATGGTGTTTAATTTCCAACTGTTGTGCGTTTTTGTGTACCATTATGCCACGAACTCATGTTGGGGTGTCGTGTGGGTGAGACCTTGGCTGTTTTGAACACCTATCATTGTAATGGAAATTAAATGTTATAATAACTGATGTTTAGGATCAGTGCTTTGATCCAGGACCACCCCAGGGCTGTGTTCCTCTGTTTAGCCATTTGTCCAAGATACTAGAGGGTATGCCATTGTAATTATGTTTGTTAAATTTCCTTGAGGGGAATTTTGTGCGAATTTGTTATTTACATGTTGGGCATGGCCCAGTTACTTGCGCCTGAGGGCAGTGTTCCTTTTAGCCAGAGGGCATTGTTTGTGTATCCTGAGGGAAAGGGATTGCTTAGCATGAGGGAAGCATTCTATTATGCCTAAGGGAAAATTTTTGTATGCCCGAAGGATGTGACTTCTGTTCCTATGGGCGACACATCATACGCCTGAGGGAAATCTCTATTATGCCTGAGGGAAAGATTCTAGTAACATGAGGGTAACAGTTTGCGTGTCTGAGGACACAGACTGTTTACATAAAAGATTCACTTTGTTGGTTTTCATTATATTGAATGATTTAAATGAATATTAAAATGGCACATAACTGATAAAGTTAGATAGTTTTGAGCAATCCATAGTTTATTGAATTTACTTTTTCACACTATTGTTGCTTCTTTACACACAGTTGAGCACAAGACTTTTATGGCTTCCTATTGGGATTTATTTCTCACATTCTATTTGGGTCATGTATTCAGCCCAAACTGATTACTTTTCTATAAGTGAGGATAAGGGAAAGGGTCCCTATACAGGTAATTGATTTCTACTGAGGAGTAGGGGAGCATGGGACCGGCCTTAGGCTCGCGATGCTACCGACTATTTTTTTGTTTTGTTGTACTCTGTATTGTATTGTACTGCATTGTTGGGTAACATGTTCTGGTTGTTGTCTTAGAAATTGAGACATGTTGCATCAATATCTATATAACTGTTGGTTATCTTTTACTACAGTTGTCTATTTTGAAATGTTTATGGTTTATTTTTTCTTCTATAATTGAATTTTTTTTATTTTTTTATTCCACTATGCTACAGTTTGACAAATGAGGGCATACTTTCCCCACTATTAGACCTAGGCCCTCGCTGCTAGTCGGCAGCCTCTGGCATTTGGGGAAATGCACTTGAGGTCTTGTGAACAACCAGGCTTGGGGCACCCGTTGAGTGGCACTCGGAATCGGGACTTTAGAAAATGGTATCAGAGGGGTTCTTTTATTTGACTTACTATTTGGAGCCTTAGTCAGGGATATGACGAGAATAGTAGTTGGTAATAAGCTATGCTCGGGTGTAGCTAACCCATGTATAGGGAAAATCCATTCTACCTCGTATTTTTTCAATTATTCTATTTTTGGAAGTGTTACACTTGACTTGATTTTCACCATTGGGTGACACACTTATGATTGCGCTGTTTGTAGTTTATCCATGGTTTTTAATTAGTTGCAACCCGATGAGATGAGGGTATGCCATCTCATGCATCATTTAGGAACATGTTATAAGTCACATTCCATGCATAGTTCCATGCCATGTAAAAGCATTAGAAATTGCATGTTGTTGTGATAGTTGTTGTGCTATAGAAACATGTTGTTGTGATAGTTGCTTTGTTAAATACTTGATATGTGATAGGGTATTTCTGTGTGAGCTTGTTGATAGAATGTACGCCATTCTTCGGTTTTTGGGGAATATGGGCCCTCATTTATTGGAATTTGGTAGACCATTAACTGTTTATCTTTTTATAACACATATAATATGCCAAACATTGATTTTCGGGGAGAATGGGCCCTCACAGATTAGAATTTGGCACTTGATGTTTTCGGTCTTTTCTGGGAATCTGAGTAGTTTAAGGCTCACTATCCGGAAAACCCAGTATACACGCCGTGTAGTTCTATGGACACACGTTGTGTGTTCTTTTGTTTGTGATGAAAATAAATTTTTTTTACATGTCGTGTTCCCTCCGTACATGCCATGTAGTCACTTCCCATGTCATAGACCTTGTGGTATGGGACACAGGGAAGGGAAAGGTTTGGAAATAACATGTCGTGTACCTGATGTACACACAGTGCAGTGTTCACCAGGAGTCCGGTCATGTAACTAACAACAAGAGCCAATGAAATCTTTTCTTGTACACGCTGTGTCAATGATGAACACACCATATAGTCTAACCTAGGATTCGTCCATGTAACTAACAACCCGGGACGGTGTAATCCTTTCGTGTACACACCGCGTGTGTTTGGAACACACCGGGTAGTTTGAGCCCTGTATTCGGCCATGTAACTAAAAACACGGGTCGACAAAGCTCGTCTAGTACATGTCGTGTACCTCTGGGACATTCCCTGTAGTCTTGTCTGAGGATAGAATATGTGAACCTGACCATGTGGATGGGAAATGGGGGTGGGGTACACACCATGTGAGGGTGTAACACTC
The DNA here is from genome assembly GCA_963277665.1 of Viscum album. Lineage (NCBI taxonomy): Eukaryota > Viridiplantae > Streptophyta > Magnoliopsida > Santalales > Viscaceae > Viscum > Viscum album. Next base: position 262,663,962 of record OY728148.1, on the reverse strand, counting down.
CATGTAGTATCAAGCCTAGTAGTCAGCCATGTCACAAATGACATAGGAAGTTGGAAAATTTCACCACACATGTCGTGTAGTTTTGCTCAAATGGGAGCCGGGTGGTTTGGCCGTGTAGAAGGAGCTGGGTAGGAGATGAAATTTCAAGTACACACTGTGTAGTCAGAATACATGCCATGTAGTCTTGTTTTACCATCTTGAAAATGCCTTCTTCATCTTGTTCCTTTTTTCGGTCCGTTGTTTTTAGTCTGTAATAATCTGGATCTAAGGTGTGTGTTTGACGATATAGGGTCATGCAACCAAGATGACCATGCGTTGTTCTCCAGGAGATCGGAAACAATTATACTTTAGATGTGGTGGGCCATGGGGTACCAGTGGATCCTCTAGCATAGCCAGATGCAATACCAGCCATTATACTGGACACAGGCGCGGATCCGCAGTTCCATGAATGCTTTATGATGTCCATGTAGACTATTCAGAGAGCACCAAAGGGATCCATGTCTATGGATGAGTTGACTCGTATATTCCAGCAGTAGCATCCACTGACGTTTTCTGGGGATAGCAGACCACAGGCTGCGTAGTCTTGGCTGGGGGAAATGCAGAGTATTTTCGAGCATCTGGAGACACCTCCAGGGAGGAGGGTCAAGATCACGACATATATGCTACTTGATTCCTCCAAGAGGTGGTGGGATGTTACCACTCAGTCTGTGCATCACAGAGATATGGCATGGGAATATTTACAGACAACTTTCTATGTCTTGTTCTTCACAGAGATGCTGAGGTTAGATAGAGGTCGAGAGTTCATGAATCTGCAGAGGGGCGCTATGTCGGTGATGGACTATTCTGGTCACTTTACTGAGCATCAGCATTTTGCACCCGTTCTGGTGGGTGATGAGACATTGATATCTAGACTCTTTGAAGATGGTCTTCATTCTGACATCCGAGAACTGGTGAATGTTTTCAGGTTTCCATGAAAACATGCTATGATGAATCAGGAACTGATTATAGAGAAGAACATTTGGGAGGCTTGTGGTGTAGGCTAGTGTGGTTTGGCACCGGTTTCTGGCACTATTTCTACCAGGAAGAGGAAGGGAAAGATGAGTTTCTCCCACGGTGGCAGTACTTGGAAGGAAGTTTCTTCAAGTGGCCCGGCCTTTTGCTACCAGTGCGGTAGATAGGGGCACAAGAGACCACAATCTTCAGGTGACCCAGTGGTGTGCCATACTTGTGGAAAGATGGGTCATCTGCAGCGCTTTTGCTGGGTGTTTCCATCAGTGGCCAGTGAGAGGGGTTCTTTGTAGACTCTGCATGCAGGAGCTGGACCAGTAGCTTCTTATTAGTCCAGAAACTGGAATGCATCAGGGCGTGCAAGCTGAGATGGTGGACGTGGTCGTGGTAGCCACACACCAGGATCTTAGAGGAAGCAGGGCGGGACAGCTCAGGGTAGCCAGGTTTTGTCACAGGGAAGCAGCATTGGGCAGGCATATGGAGTGCAACAGACCCGGCAGGAGTAGGATCTCGGACCTTCTACTATTATAGGTATAATTCTAGTAGCTTCCATCATATCTTCAGTACTTTTTGACATGGGTTCAATACATTTTTTTATATTTGTACATGTTGTGGAGAGCCTTGGGCTCTATGTTTCTTCTTCTAATTCTGAAGTTATGACACTAGACACTCCATTGGGAACTAGGGTGGATGGTGTGCGTCAGTACAAGGAGTTACCCCTTGAGGTTGGAGGGTGTCACTTTCTATGGGACCTCTATGTATAAGAGATGATGAGATATGATGTCATTCTAGGGATGGAGTAGTTGGTCCCCTTTCGACCCTTTATAGATTTCTATCGTCGTAGGGTGACTTACATGTCACTAGAGGGCGGAGAGTTTCTATACAAGGGAGAATGGGATGTTCAGGAGAGTCGAGCTGGACCAGAGCATCATGGGAGAGGTGGTGTGACATCCCAGATTGTGAGTCTACATATAGATAATAAGGGAACTTGGCAGCAAGATTTCCATCTAGTGGTTGATCGTTTCAGGGATGTCTTCCCAGATGACTTTTTCAGGTCTGCCTCCGGAGCATGAGTGTATTTCTCTATAGAGCTTGTGCGAGGGGCAGAATCAGTGTGCATTTCTCCTTATAGGTTGGCTACACAAGAGTTGAAGGTGCTCATGAGGCAGTTAGAGGAGTTACAGGCAAATAGTTTTATCCAACCAAGTACTTCTCCCTGGGGTTCTCCTATCCATTTTGTAAAGAAGGAGGACGGTACCCTCCGAATCTGTGTGGATTATCGGATGCTGAACCAGTTGAAGTTCAAGAACCGATTTTCCTTGCTGAGGAATGATGATCTTTTTGATCAACTTCGAGGCGCATGAGTGTTCTCGAAGATTTACATGAAATTCAGATATCATTAGTTGCGCGTGAGACCATCAGATATACAACATTCAGTGTTTTGGAGCAGATATAGTCTGTACAACTATGTGGTTATGTTGTTCGGACTCACAAATGCGCCAGCATTGTTTATGCATCTGATGAATCATGTGTTCCATCCTTATCTGGATTATTTTGTGGCAGTATTCGTGGATGAAATCTTGGTGTACTCTCACACTCGACACGACCAGGCCACCCATCTTTAGATCATACTGAGTACACTGATAGAGAAACAACAATATGTTAAGCTCTCAAACTGCCACTTTTGGATTGACCATATTCAATTCCTGGGTCATATCATCTCAGAGGCAGGAGTTTCTGTAGACCCAGAGAAGGTGAGAGTAGTAGTTTCCTGGGAGCAGCCTAAAAATGTGTTTGATATATGGAGTTTCTTAGGGATGGCTGGTTACTACAAACGTTTTATACATGACTTATCCTTCTTAGTAGCTCTATTGACAGTCTTGACTAATATGGGTGTGAAGTTAGTTTTTTCAGAAGCTTGTGAAAAAGTCTTTTAGGACTTTAAAGAAAGGTTTACATCAACACCAGTCTTGATACTTCTAGAGCAAGGGAAGAGGTATACAATTTACTGTGATTCATTATGTATTGGGCTTGGAGCAGTGTTGATGCAGGGCGATAGAGTTGTCGCGTACGAGTCTCTGCAGTTGACACCACATGAATGGAATTACCCGACGCATGATCTTGAGTTGGTTGTAGTTGTTCATATGTTTCACTATAGGAGACACTATCTCAAGGGAGAGAATTTTGTGGTTTTCACCGACCAAAAAAGCCACAAATATATCATTACTCAGAGTGACCTGAATTTGAGGTAGATAAGGTGTGTTGAATAATATCAGTCCTTCGATTTTGAGCTTGCCTATACACCTGGTAAAGGTAATGCAGTATTTGATGCACTGAGCAAGAAGAATCGGATACATGCGGTGCAGAAGGCCAGTGGTGAGTGGCAGCTCATGACCTTGTTCACTGATATGCATTCGGAGGTGCATGATAGTTAGGGGATGACTTATCATTCTTTTTAGATATGGATTCTACCCTCCAGGATACAGTGAGGATGAGAGAGTAATCTAATTTAGAAGGCATAGTTCTACGGGAGTCAGTGGCGAGTGAGGACCCTCTTCCTCGTTGGACGATAGGTGATGATGAAATTTTTCATTTCTAGGGATGAGTGTGGGTTCCAAAAGATATACACGAGGAGTTTATTTGGGAGTTTCATGCTTAATATTTGGTAGTTCATCCTAGGGTTATCTAGATGTATCGTTACTTGAGACATCAGTACTGGTGGCCTGGTATGAAGAGATATGTACTCATTATTTTTGTGATGTGTTCCACCTGTCAACAGGTGAAGGCGGAGCATCATAGGTCAGCCAGACTATTATACTATTTACCCATTCTGGAGTGGAAATGGGATGATGTCGTGATGAACATCATGATTGGGTTGTTGAGGTCACCTCGAGCCAATTATGTCGCGTGGTTTGTTGTGGATAGACTCACGACGGTAGCTCACTTCTTTCCGATCAAGAAGACCTTCAGTGTTGACGAGATCAGGAAGCTGTATATCCAAGAGGTCGTATGTCTTAATAGGGTCCCACATTTTATCGTTTCAGATAGGGACACCAGTTTTACATCTCATTTTTGGCAGAGTTTCTAGAGGGCACTGGGTACATAGGTGCTTCTGAGAATAGCTTACCACCCTCAGACCGATGGCCAGTCAGAGCGTACGATACATGTGGTTGAAGACATGATGCGTGCATGCATCCTAGACTTTTGGAGCTCTTGGGAGAATCACATACCCCTAGTCATGTTTTCGTATATTATCCGTTTTCAGGATACTATTGAGATGGAACATTACAAGGCTTTATATGGTAGTCCATTACAATCACCCTTATGCTAGTTAGAGGTAGGTGAGGTAGCCTTACTGGGACCACATCTCATACAGGAGACTTCTGAGCAGGTCCAGTTGATTTAGAAACGGATGGCTACCGGGTAGTCTCATGAGAAATCTTATGTTGATCACCATAGATGACCCTTGGAGTTCATGGTCGGGGATCAGGTTTTCTTACGTGTTTTTCCAAGGCTGGGGAATATGCGGATCAAGAGACAGGGTAAACATTCACTGAGGTATGTGGGGCCATTTGAGATTCTGAATAGAGTCGGACTGGTTGCCTATCCATTGCAGTTATCGCAGAGGTACCGGGCCATGCATGAAGTCTTCCATGTGTCTCAGTTTCACTGTTATCATTTAGACCTATCTCACGTCTTTCATCCAAAGGAGGTTGATCTTGAGTTAGATGCGTCCTATGAGGAGAATCGGATTCGTGTCGTTGATTGGAGCACCAAGGTTCTCTGAGGCCAGTCAGTTCATCTCATACGAGTGCTATGGAAGCATGGTCGAGTGTAGGATGAATCCTGTGAGTGGGAGACCGATGTATTCCCTCAGTAGCCAGAGATGTTCTGAGCTTCTTAATCTCTACCCTTGGAAGGGAAATTCACGGATGAATTGCTATAAGGGGGGACGTTTGTAAGAACCCGGTTCTTTTTTTGAGGTACGGGTTTCCACTTTTCTCGTTTCCTTATGATTTTTTGATAAAATAAGGAAAATGGTTAGAAGTCCTAAATTTTTGGACTACACGCCACGAACTTTACAAAACGCCGTGTATTTTGGCCTTGTGAGATGAGTACATCGGGTGTGTAGCCAAGACGGTGACGAAGGGTGTAAAAACTAACTACACACTGGGTAGTGGGTATTTACACACCGTGTAGTCAGTCGGTAGGGAAAAGTAAGGTGATGGATGCAACTGCCAACTATTCAACAATACATGTCGTGTAAACAAAAATACACGATGTGTACTCAAGTTGACAGATGAACAGTTTGGAGGTGCCACTAAAGGAATAGTTAAATGAGAAAAGTACATGTCATGTAGTCAATAGTACATGCCATGTAGTTTTTTTTTCGATTAAATGGGCAGTAGACTCCGCTGTTCATAGGGAAGGCCTAGAACTAGAGGAAGGAGCTTGGGGGAGGATGGCCAAATCTTTGTGGATCAACCGATTGAGAACCGGGAATCTGATTCCTCTTCCGTTGATCACGTCGGAACCGCACAGGTATGCCCTCCACTATCCTTAAGATATTATTTCCAATTATTCCCCTAAGGGATGTTATTTGAGTTTGAACGGGGTTTTCTTTCAGCTTAGTTCTACTTCGTTCTTGGACTATTCGAGGATCGTTTTTCGAGTATACTGATCCGTGGTGTTTAAGGTAGGTGGTTTGGTGTTTAATTTCTAAATGTTGTGCGTTTTTGTGTACCGTTGTGCCACAAACCCATGTTGGGGTGTCGTGTGGCTGAGGCATTGGCTGTTTTGAACACCTAGAATTTTAAAGTTAATTAAATGTGATAAAACTGATGTTTGGGAACACTACTTTGTTCCAGGACCACCCCGGGGGTGCGTTCCTCTGTTTAGCCATTTGGCCAGGATACTCGAGGGTGTTCCATTGTAATAATGTTTGAAAAATTTCCTTGAGGTAAATTTTAGGTTAATTTCTTATTTACATGTTGGGTATGGCCCAGTTACTTGCTCTTGAGGTAAGTGTTCTTTTTTGCCTGAGGGTACTGTTTGTTTTGCCTGAGGGCATGGTAATACTTAGCCTGAGGGAAACATTCTATTTCGCCTGAGGGAAAATTTTCATATGCCAAAGTGCAGTGACTTCTGTGCCTAAGGGAGAAACTTCATACGCCTATGGGCAATCTCTGTTATGCCTGAGGGCAATGCCTAAGGGAAAGATTCTGGTTACCTGAGGGTAAGAGTTTGTGTGTCTGAGGAAACCAAATTTTTACAAAGAAGATTCATTGTGGTGGTTTTCATTATATTGAATGATTTAAATGAATATTAAAATAGCACATAACTGGTAAGGTTAGATACTTTTATGTACTTCTTAGTTTATTGCATTTACTTTTTCACAATATTGTTGCTTGTTTACACACAGTTGAGCGCGGGGATTTGGTGGGTGCCTACATGGATTTATTTCTCACACCATGTTTGGGTCATGTATTTTTCCCAAAAGATTACATTTCTGCCTATGTGGATAAGGGAAAGGGTCCCTATATAGGTACTAGATTGATTCTGAGGAGTAGGGGAGCATGGGATCGGGCTTAGGCTCGCAATGATACCGACTGTTTTGTTTGTTTTGATTAACTATGAATTGTAATGTATTCTATTGTTGTGTAACATGTTCTGGAAGTATTCTTAGAACATGATACAAGTTGCATCATTATCTATATAACTGTTGGTTATCTTTTACTGCAGTTGTCTATTTTGAAATGTGTATGGATTATTGCTTCCACTGTAATTGTATTTTATTTATTTATTTTATTCCGCTATGCTAAAATTTGATAAATGAGGGCATAGTTTCCCCACTTTTAGACCTGGGCCCTCACTGCTAGTCGGCAACCACTGGCTATTGAGGAAATGCGCTTGAGGTCATGTGACCAACTGGGCTCGGGGCACCCATTGAGTGGAACCTAGAACCAGGACGTTACATTTTGGAGTAACGTGTGAACCATATTTATTCGTGAATCTTAAGAATAAAATATTTTATATATTTTTTGATATGTTTTGGGTCATGTTTGTTGATGAAATTATAGTATATTCTAAGAGTAAATAGGAGCTTGAAAAAATATAAGGGTTTTTTTTGGAAAACTTGAAAGGAAAAGAAAATGTATATAAAGTTTAGAATGTTTGATTTTTGGTTTCAGCATAATTGTTTTATTGGGAACATTCTAAATAGGGATAGAATAACAGTTGATCTTACAAAAAAAGTGGTTGATGAATTGAAAAGTGCTACAAATGTTTCCGGGATTCTAGGTTTTAATGGATTGACATGCAATTACTGACACTTTAATAAAAACTTTTCATGATTTCTTATCCCACCAACTATGTTAATACTAAAAGGGGTTAAATTTATTTTGAAATAAAATTTGATGTTTGTTTTCAGGATCTGAATAAGATATTGGTAAATTCCCTAGTTTTATCATTTCCTTAATGAAATGGTGTGTTTTCCATCTATAGTGATAGTTCATTGAAGGGAGTTGGTTGGGTTCTGATGCAAAATGATCAATTTATTCTGCTTCAAGACAACTAAACCCTCACGTGTTAAATTCACCCACCTGTGATTTAGAATTGGAAGCAATGGTTTTTTATTTGAAAATTTTGTGGCATCATTTCTATGGATCCAAATGTAAAATATATATTTACCATAAAATACTAAGGTAGATATTCACTCAGAATGGATTAAACATGTAGCCGATAAAAATACATGAATTTATAAAAGATTATGATTTCATGATCAATTACTATATATGGAAAGAAAAAAAATATGGAAGATGCCTTAAGTCGAAAACATTTTGAATCATTAACCATGATACATTTAGAACATGATCCCTTGATTGATGGTTTGATGAATTTTGGTATAGATGTTTTTGGTGTTAGAAATTTATAAGTTTTATTTAAAGATTCAACATAGTCAATGTTATAAAAAAGAAATATGGAATCCTAAAAGGAATATTGTGAGCTAATGAAAAGGTTAGATTTGGTTAAAATGTGTTTGTTTCCAGAATTTAACCTCAATAAAGATAGCATTATCAGATTTAGAAAATGAATTCGTGTACCTTGTGATTCCCATTTGAAGAAAGATTTGTTATATGAAGCTCTGATTTCTCCATTTTCTATTCATCCTGGATGTAATAAGATGTACATAGACCATTGGGAGTATTAATAGAGGGATTAAATGAAAAGTGATATTGTAGATTTTATTGTGAAATGTTTCACATGTCAATAGGTTAATGTAGAGTTGAAGTTATCGAAGGGGATGCTTCAGCCACATCGAGTTCTAGAGTGGAAATGAGAGAATATCTTCATGGACATTGTGGTGGGACTACCTAAGACATCTCAAGGAAAAAAACTATTTGGGTTATTGTTGATTAGCTGTCTAAATTTTCTCATTTTGTTTCTATTTGAGAAATAATGTATTTAGATCAGCATTCTTGACTGTACCTCAATGAGATTGTCAGGTTAAATAGAGTTACTCTTTCTATTATATCGGATCTGTATCCCGTGTTCACTTATATCTTTTGGAAGGAACTTCAATAGTTATTGGGAAAATAATTAAATTTTAGTGAATATTTTAATCTTTAATCAGATGCACAGTCAGAACGAATGCTTTATACTTTAGAGGATATGCTTTGAACTTTCTCAATAGACTACCAGGGATGTTGGTACCATCATCTCTATTTAGTTGTATTTTCTTATAATAATATTTTTCATTCTAGTAAACATATGCATCCATTTTATTCATTGTAAGAGAAATATTGTCAAAATCCATATTTTTGGGATGAAGTTGGGGAAAAGAAGTTTATGGGACCAGAATTATTAGAGGAGGTGGTATAGAAAGTGATGATGGACTATCAAGACACAACGATAGCTCAAATTAAGATGGATAGTTATGCAGAAAACAGGAGGCAATACATTTATTTGGAAGTAGGTGATCATGTTTTTCATTCAATTTAATTTTGGAAATTTGTTATGTGTTTTGGTAAGAAAAGAATACTAAGTCCACGATTTATTAGACCTTATGAAATCCTAGAGAAAGTTTGAACATTTTCTTTATCGATTATCTTTTCCACTAATTTTATCTGAGGTACACAATTATTTTTATTGTTTCAATGTTGTGAAAGTATGTTCCATATTAATCTCATGTCTTCAGTGCAAAAGTAGTTCACTTGGAAGAGAACCTCTATTATAAAGAGAAACCAGTTCTAATTCTTGATCCAAGGGAATAGGTATTGCGGAATAAGTTAATCCACCATGTAACAGTTTTGTAGAGAATCCACATGGTTGAAGAAGCAACATGGGAGAATGAAAATTCTATTAGTGAATGGTACCCTCACTTGTTTAACATGTAAATAAAATTGTGAGGATTCACTATCCAGAAGGTGGGGATAATTTAACACCCCATGGTTTTAAAAATAAACTAAAATGCAAGAATCATTTTTTATGTAGATATCTATAAATAGCATTAAAACATAATTCTGGTATTTTTATGTTTAGAATAAAAAAACAGGATTCTACACTTGGATCAGTATGTTATTTGGAGTCTAGTAGATCCAACATGTTTTGTGGTGAATAGTAACATTCCCTTATAAATTGTAATATGAACCTAATTAATAGTAAATTGTTTTAAATTGTTATTTATTTAAAAATTTAAGATAATGAAATCATGTTTAATTTTTCAATTGGATATAAAATCAGTTATTGTTTTATTATTGTTATTTTTTGAATAATGTATGATTTTATTTAAAAAATAAATTAACCATATTTAAATAATTATATTCAAAAAATGGATTTAAGTTTTTAATTATACATATCCAAAAACTGTTAAGGCGAATTTTCTGTATTTTTTTATAATTCGGGAAATTTTTATGAATAGTCAAATATGATAGAATTACATATATTCAAATTATTTGTTAAATACACTATTTTTGACATCATGGTTGATGTTAGGACACTTGGTTCGAACTCACAGGCACTTATTACTATTTGGGGTTTCATGAATAAATACAATTTATAGTCTTGAGAAATAATATTTATCTAATGATTAAAATAATGTAAAATCCCTCCTCTAAACCACTATAAATACCACCCTCTTTCTCTTATTCATCCCACACCTCTCCACCCTTGAGCATTGAATATGTTCTACCAAAATTCCCTCCCCAAGTATCTTACCAATGTCCTAGAAATTGTTTTCTCAAAAAAAGGCCAAAAACAAAGGCCTTATGGAGGATCTCAAGGAAAATAGAACAAGAGGTAAGAATCCTCTTCCTTTTTCATGTGTTTTCATTTCAATTCCTTTCTTTTATTATAATATCCTCCCCTTACAATATACAAGATGTATGAAAAATGTATAATCTTATATATTCTCTTTGATATAATGTTCATGTAAAACCTTTCTAATGGTAAAAAATAATGTATAGTTTTTGATTTATCTTATTTTATGTTCTGTAATGAACTTCCATCCATGATATTAAATTATATAATTAAACAAGTTCATGATTATCGATGAATCGGAAAAAATGATCTAATGAAATATCATTAATGTTTTATCTAACGATTCAATATGATATTTAATAAAAAAATGATTTATGGTATCAATATATATCCTATAAACATATGATTACCATATAATTACATTTTTGAAATTTCATTTCCATATGAAATGAAAGTCAAATACAAACTTGCCATGAAAATCTTGTAATTAATGCACCCAAAACAATCGAAGGAACAAAATACTAATAATTAAAGTGTGAAATGAGGTAATGAAATGATCATATAAGGTGTTATAAAAATTAATATGATTCTATAAGATGTTAATAACATTCTTTTGACCATTTTATAGGAGGTTTAATAATTTTTTATATATGAAAATCCCAAGGTAATAGAATTCTTACCGCGATATCCATTCATTGGTTGAACATTCTACTTCATTGTTTATGTGGTATTAAATTTTATGTGTGTTTATATTTTTAATATTTTATTTATTTATATATATTTATTATTTATATACAAATTCCATCAACTCTATTATGTCTCACTTTACTTATATGATTTTTTAAGGATCATTGCTTTTAGAATCCTCTTTTAAAATTCTAATTTACAAATATATTATGCCCTGTTTTTTTGAAAATTTTCATGTTTTTTTATTATGTTTTGGTTATTAATAAATTTTTATAATTAAGGGGGGACTTAAATCTCTTTATAATTAATTGGGTTTGAGTATGTTGGAGTTCGGCCATATGGTTAATCCATGTGTAACTGTGATAGTTACACAATAATGCAGCCATGAGGGTTACATTCTAATGTTTCAACAAGGGTTAAAAATAATAAGGTAGCAATGATTGTTACAAAACTAATTAAGTAAATATTTAAGACACCATTATGGTTCTATTTATGTTCTATATGTTTCTTGTAAATATCATGGATTTCTCATGATGTGAGTTTATATGGGTGAAAAGATTGTATTTTTGAAAATGATTTCATTCGTTATAAGTATTCATGGACTAATGTGTTCTTTCATTATTTTTATATCCCTTACTATTCTTCTTTTAGTAATACCTTGTTTTTAAATGATTTTCACAAGGTATAAATATTTTTAATACAAATAAGGAATCCTGGTTATATTTTATGAAGACTTTTCAATGAAAATATGTTTTATTTGAAAATTCTTATATCTTAGATGAAATTGATATTTTTTATTATTGTATCTAGTCTTTAAAAATGTTAAATGATATGTATGTGTTATATCCCAATTATCTAAAACTCTAAAATTGAAAATAACCTCAATGTGAAAGGATGAGATTTCATGACTAAAATTAATGATTTTGTAATGCAATAAGGTTGGGTCGTTATTTATCATCACCTGATTTTACCATTTCCAATGTATACATAGACACAGACTAAAACCTTCCTTAATATAGAATATTAATGGAGCACCCCATGGTATAATACAATGAAGGATGATGGCCTTGTGCATCATAGTATCTATATGAATCCTCAAATACAAAAACTCAAAGGGTTTTAACTAATAAGGGTATATTTAATTTAGATAGAAACATAGTTACTACTCTATAACAAAATAAATATCACATTGATGGGGTAGTTTGATAACCTTAATCGGGAAAACATATGAAACTAAATAAATTACTATGATATGATCCACAAAACCAGGGCCCACTGATTGTATTTAAAAACCTTCATCAAAGAAAAAATGGTCTCAACACAAGTACTACCAATTTGAAAACCTCATTCACTAATGAAAAATAACTGTTGGCCACCCACATTTGAGAACATTACCTTATTATGAAAGTTTTCAATAACATCACATATGGAATACAACAAATCAATATCATAGATGAAATATTATTATTATTTCATTAGAAAGAATATATCTCCACATGACTGATTCTACCCCATCATTAGTCTACACCCATAGTACACCTCAAAAAAGTTAGTAGAGCGTTTAATTAGTGTAGTAAACACCGGTGGAGTGGGGAACCACTCTACATCTAGTCCCAAATCACTGACTATTACGGGTGAAACAAAGGTTTTCAGTGATCCTCAATCAACCTAGGAATATAAATGGCTAGATTAAATGACGAAGATACCTCTAATGATCTACAGACCCACTGGTTGTAGCTCCTCCAATGCATGCCCCATTCCATGCATGAATCCCCTTCCTCACTTAAAAAATTCACCTCCATGGTCACATTTAGTTGGGTCCCAAAATATGGGGAACATTATGACATCATCCCTTTCCTCAACCATCTCCACTTAGTGGATCATAGGCATGCAACCTCTTTTGATATGAAAAAATAGATAGGGTCTACTACTAAAGCTAATTATGAACATGAACACCACCAATATACTGAGTTCATAAAGTTTAGGGAACTAATAATAGTGGTCACCACATCTATGAAATATATATCACAATGACACAAATTTTAGTCGAAAAGGAAAAATATAAATTAACCTCATAATGCATGAATGGGATATAATAAGGTCAAATTAATTCTAGTCGAATCTTTAAAAGGACTAATAAATGAGACCTGACACTAATAACTCTAAAACTTTTGGACCTGTATGGTTCCCCCCTCATGGTAACACTCATAAAGAGTGTATATGCTCGATCACCCCCCTTAATCATAAAATCCAAATAAATTTGAAGTTTAAATATGCTAACTATATAGTGGATATAATAGTGGACTACATACTCATGGTACTACACATGATACTCATAATCAAGTAAAATATCAGGGAAATGTTTTAGAAGAATCTTGAACATGATATTATGATCATGAATACACATATCCCCATTTTTAAGTAAAAAAGTTTCATTTCAATTCAAATATTTTATGGTTGATGATATAGACTATACTAAAAAATAATTCTAAGACTATTTATATGAATAATCCATCTTCATATGCATCCTAATGTAAACTACCCCTAATTATGTGTCATATCCTTCATCAAGCAGACTGCATTCGTATCCGAGTACTCTATTCAGGACTGAATCTGACTAAAGTCTATCTCACGAACCTCTTACTAGTGTTATGTCTCTATATGAAAGATGATTCCCTCTTATATTCTAAATCATTAAACTGAATGTCACAAAATTTGTTCATCCAATAATTAACCTCCTCAAATGTTTCCTCCCACCATAGGTCAATTGGGTCAACCTCATAAACCCCCATCCTAATTAATAGGTGGACAATATTCTGGATCCATAAATATTGGGAAAAAATATTTCCTAAAACAGATACTGTGAAATTTTATTAATGTTTATTAAATAAATTCATTTTAACTCTATAAGATCACACAACATAGAAAATAAAACAAACAAAAATGATGCATGTACAACTCCAAGGTGTCTACCCAATAATTTGAGAAACATTATTTGATAATTTGGTAGGATTAGTTTCCTTGAATTAGATGACATGTAGATCTAAAATACCATGTCCTAGCTAATTTCCCTTTCCTAGGAAGCACATAGAAATCAACAGATAATGTTTCACAACTATACCATGTATTCCTCACAGTTATTAACTCCATACTCCACACAATATCTCATCCAAATCCACCAATACCAGTCATTTCCAACCCACTCCATCAAAAAGTACCATTACTAGTACAAAAAATGAATGTTTTGAGATAATAACCCATGATTATCTACTTTATTAGGCCTTGATTTAGGGTCCAACACTATGGGTTTAAAAACTATCATGTATGGAAGGCATTACCAAATAAATATAAATTAATATCATAAGATAGGATATGAACAAACATATAACTCCATGAAATAAATAACGATTGGAAAAAACAATTCCATAATAAATTTATATATAAATCAAATACAATGAGTTTCAAAAATTACATATCAATTGAAAACCAATGGTAGAGACTCAACAATGTCTATACTATTTAGGAAAGTAATGTCTAGATCAGTTCATGTAGTCCTCTTAAAGACATGAATTTTTTTTGTATATATGTGGGGTCCTTATAAAATTTATACATATTAGGATGATACCCAATGCCTGTCATGCACATATGGGAAGATCATATTAATGAATCAGTGGATAAAAACCATAAACAATATCATGGAAATTTATCAACTAACCAAATCACATGCTAACCATAGAATACTCTCCAAATAAATAATTTAATTATACATATATAACTTGAATCATATCAATAAATGGTACATCACACTTTTTTCCATCTGATGATTCCCTCTCATGTCCAAACATTTAATGTCCAGGAAGTCTAATACATTTCTAAAAATCCACTCTAAAGGCAACAATAAAACCACATCATACAAAGGAACGTGCAGTAAACATTACCTCACAACGTTCTCTATTAAACATGGGAAACCAACCCTACAAAGCATCTAATGTGATCCTGGTCATCAAATGAACATACTATCTTAAACACTACCATATTTTCAATAGAGTGGTGTATCATGAAAATAAAGGAAATCAACCTTCTTCCCCCATGATATTATGCATGACCCTATCTATAAATAACCTAATAAATATCTTAATCCTAAAAATAGGTTCCTTATATATACAATCCACCAAATCCCATGTGTGAGAAACATACCTATATGAAAGAGAGAATGTGGGTGTAGCTAGCCATCGTTCCTCACCATCTTAGATATTGGGGAATACAGCCTCAAAATACTTCATTTTTAGTATATTTGTCTTGATATAGCTGTAGTATTTATATAAATAATAATGAAAATATAATATATAATAGTTTCAAACATAATAACATTTTATGAATTTATACAAATATCACGATCACAACTTACTATATCACATAAAGTCCTCAATACCTCCATCATCAATGCTTCCACCACTAAACACATTACACCACACAATAAATCCAAAACCACAAGATACAACCCCCCTTTCCTTTAATAAGAATATGTTTCAATATTTTACAAATTACCAACCAATTTCTATTATCAATCACATTCATTTTAGGTTTAAAAATATCCACTATTACCACATGTCCCATTTTAGATCAAGAGTTCATTATCCATTCCAATTCATTACATTTTTTTTTCAATATCATTTCATTCTATCACTATCAGTAAACTAGTATAATAAAACACAATTCCTCCAATCAACATGCTCATTTAATAAGACACTTCTTTGAACCACCACACATCACACAAACCACATATCACAACCTCTAAACATCAAAACCACTAAACATCACAACCACCACACATACCAAAAACCACACATCAGAACCACATCCCACCACATTTTAGTTTTATGAATGGTATTCCATCATATTTATTTTAATATTTTCAAGGGAATTCATACACAACTCTTAGATTCCGTGGGAAACCAATTTATTTTTCAGATAATCAATCTTGGACATTTTATAACATAGTTAGAGTAGTCACTAAGAATTAATAGTTTTATATTTTTTCAATATCCATAACTATATAATAAATAATCATATGTCAAGAAATAACTAATAGCAAGGATACTCAAATATATAGGAAAAAACACATGAACAATTCCATCCTAGGAAAAATCTTTCCCCTCCATATCCAATTCAATTAAACATAATCATTATACATATTAGAAAAATTCATAGTATTTACCTAATGGGTGGAAAAATAATTTTATTCTAACATGTACATATAAAGTGTGAAAGTTGAAGGAAAACTTTCTCAATGAGGGTTTGAGGAAGAAATGAAAAAAATCACAGTTTATCTACCATCTATCATGAAAGAATCACTATTGTATTTATATACACAAAAATCCACCACAAATAAACACCCAAAAAAGAAGAGAAATAACAACATATATAAATACCTGATAGATGAGAAGAAGAAACGGAATATGGGGAAACAAAATGGGGAAGATCCAACACTGATGCAAAATACATTCTCTAATGATACTTGGGTTGAAAAATAAATATGTTATGACTAGATAGAGTTATGGAGGTCAAAAAATTACATGGATATTGAAGTAGTAAACAATGAATCGAAACAAATGAGGATGAGATTTTAAATTTAATTAGACCATAATAGAGTATATATTATTGAAATTTATATGTATATTCCTTAATTACAATAAGGGTTGTGTGAATTATAGGTTAAAAACTGTTGTTTTTATCCATAAGAATTTCTTTGTTTAACAATGTTAAACAAGATGAATTCACAAAAACTATTAATTTCTTAATAAAGAAATTAAATTCCGTAGTATTAGATAATGTGAACATGATAATAAATCATATAAAAGTAATATTAATGAAACATTATTCCTTAAATCATATATAATCTAAATAAGAGTTTGTAAAAGAAAAGAATAGTGTAGGAAAGTTACATTTTCTGTCTATAACTAAATGTAGTGTAATTTTAACAGACTTGTTACATGTAACAAGTATCAATGAAATATTTTAACCTAATGATAAGGGTATTCATCAACCATGGATAAATTTCCATTGATTTATACATTCAGGAAATTATGTTTAACCCACATAGGGGTAATCCCTCTATATAAAAATCTGTATTTGTCTTGGTATCCCTTCAAGCCCTCTATTATGTAGGTCATCATAACCTCTATCTTTCTATACCTAGAAGCCCTATATTGTATAAAACACCTATTATATTATCACTAAATAGGTTGAACATGTTTTTCAATACTTGACCATGTTGTTCAAAACATTCCCACACAGACAATAGAGTAATGATTTTGTAGCATGTCACTTGATCTCCGAGATTGAAGAATTCAATTCTTAAACAATATCTTTCAACAAAAAAAACTCAACTTCACTGAATGATCTCAAATGGCTGTGTATTTATAAGTAAATTCTTAATGGTTAAATTCCTCCTACATTGGTCATATTTCCCTAAAATTTTGGAGGGACCTGTAAATGTGGCATTCATGTAATGGTTAATTTTTACTAGGTTTTAAACATTCATAGTGAATAAAAAACTATGAGAAGTATTGAAAACATCATTTTTTATAACTATGTATGGGAAAAATTATCATATTTTGGATTCAATAAAATGGAATGTTACATTTTGAAAATATTTTAATTGTAAGATAAACAAATAATCAAATTCTGATAATATTTAAAGTCTTATTCTGATTAATGAGGATTCCAGATTTTGATTTTTGTGAAGGTCAATGTTTTAATTATGAGGAAATTGGATTTATATTTTAGATTAAATAATAGTTTTATTTTATAATATATATGAGACTTATTTAAGAATAAATTGGAGTCCAATTTTAGAAGATCTCTGATTCTGTTTAACTTAATGAATCTTTGGATTAAAGAAAAAGTTAGACTTGGTGAAGAAAAAATTTAGAAAGATAATGAAGTCTATGGGTATGAATAAATAGGTTATGGAATATAAAATTTCATAGATAAATAAAAATATCCTTGTGTAAATGTTTATGTAATTTTCAAAACATAATGAAATATAAAAAGTCGTAAGTAAGATTATTTACTCAACAATCTCTCCCGATTTGGAAAGCACAAACAACTTTTCAAAAAAGAAGATTAAAATCCATGTGTTCGCCTAAAATAAATACTTATATCCCACTTTTATGACTCATAATGAATACAACTTATATCCCCTTAGATTATGAAATCTATTTAGGATCATATTTCTATCATTAAGTTCATAAGTATTTTAGAGAATATTTCTCCATTACATAAGGATTTCTTTTTTAAGTAAACTCATCCTTTCAAGTGCATCCTTCAATTTAGTTTAATTTTATTTTTTAACATTATTCTCTCCCATTTTTTGGTATTCATAAATGTAATGGGAATATGTATATTTTAACTAAAAGGTTGGGAAATATACAACACGAAACAATTGTATATAAAAAATTTCATTAAAATGTCAATGTGTAATAAAAAAATTTTTATAATAAGAGATCGAAAAAAATTTAATCATCCATCCTCTTTTATAGCATAATATTTTTCATCATATCCTTAAACCTTTTAAAATACTTGTTTTTTTCATGGAATATTTCTAACAAAGAAACCTGATCCTAATCATTATTTTCATCATATTTGGCCCTCTCTTCATGAGGGTCGATGACTTCTTCCTAGGTCTTCTATTTTTTAGCCAAATATTCCCTAATTTCATTATCCCTTTTTAGATTGTGTGAAATGAAACTCATAATTCCATTTAGATCTCTAACTTCTTGTTGGAATGAAGATTTCTCTCCCTTCATTTTCTCTAATAAATATAATGACTGTTTTTTTAAATTTTTATAATATTTATCTATGGAATCCTTGATTAATTCACTTATGTTTTCATAGACCTTAAGACCAATAGAAAATGTTTTTGGAAATCTAGTTATATATTTACAAGAGTTTATATGAGAATCAATTTTTTTCTAGAAAACCATAAACTGAGCTTCATGTTTGATGAATTTTTCAAAAATAAGACATATATAATCCATGTTTTGATTATCGACTTCTTGAATAATTTAAAATCTAGATTCAATACATGGAAAGATTGTAATGGAGTTTAAAAATATATTCATGAACATAACTAGAAAAAAATAACCTATTTAAGTGGAAGATTATAAAATATATTAATTTCAGGGTGAGGTAACTTGAACATGATCAACATAATTCTTCTTTTATGTACTAAATACATCCTTCGTTGTTTTTTCAAAAACAAATTTCTGAGTTGTATCATTTATAACTTTTTTAACATTCTATTCCTTAGAGATTTCCTTCTCAATTTCTTGAGTTTCATGCTCACCATCAAGAATTATTTATATTATAAAATCATAATCATCATAACCTCATTTTTTATTAACATTTTAATCCATATCAAAATCTTTTATTTCAAAATGTTGGGTATTATTATCATAATAACTTTCATCGTCTGATGAAATTTTATTAACTTCCTCCTAAGCAAAATCATCCCTCTAAAAAGATTTTACTTCTTAAATAATCATTATAGAGGAAACAGGGGAAGTTCTTATTTCTAGCTTCTTAAATTGACCTTCTTTCTTAGCTTCATTAAAAACATTAATTTGATCTTAATCATCCTATTATTCTGTATTTTATTCTTCTTAATTTTATTCTTCTTCTATCAGTACTAGTACTGAGAAAAATTTATTTCCCTTGATCGATACTAGAGTCTCAATAGCCTCATGTTTTGGAGGAATCTCGGGTTCTTGCATGAATTATTCTAGTAATCGAATTTTTTCTAAGGATTTCTCAGTGCCTCTACATAGATTATGAATAATATCAACTTTCGACATTTTCTTCTTCTGCTTCTTCCCTTTTTCTTCTATTTCAATCTCTTCACCATCTTGGATTTTTAAGGAAATAACCTTGTCTAGATCTAATTCAATGATATGATATCCATATTTTATTTTTATCTATTTTATCTCCAATTAACAACAAATTCATCCAAGATGGTTTTATATTTATTGGGATTAGGAGGAACAGATGGATGTTTATAAGGTTGAGCTGGTTTCTAGGATTATTCTACAATCGGTATTGATTCTTGACCTTAAATTTTAGTGGACATCACCTCTGACCAATAATCAATTTGATCTTAATTTATTGCTAGATCAAAAAACATATATGTTTTATCTTAAAAACACAACTTCATTCTCCTAAAGGATTCATGACATAAAAACATGATATTGAATATCAAATTCATCGACATGAAATGAATCTTAAAAATTTACAAACATATAATTATGATCATGGAAAGAATTGAAGGATACATTAAAATATGATATTTAATTGTTCCATTCTTAATTATTTTGATGGTGAAGAATATATACTTCATCATGTTTATCTTTCTTAGATTAACATGAAAATCCGTCATCAAGATGTTTTTGGTCTTCGGAGTATATTTTTCACCCTTTTCTCAGAATAAATAACACTTTCATCCAATGTGAAAAAATATTGTTGTTCACTGAGATATTGGAAATTATAGGTGCCTTCACTTCCTAATGTACTAATAATTCCATTACCTCTTCCTTATGTAAATAACCTTCTCTTTATGGATACCTATGTGATCAAAATCAAGCCTCTTCCTCATATGGTATTTCAATTACACTAGAAACTTTATTGTAAGAAAATTAATATGTTCTTCCGTAACTTTTGAATTAAATTATATATTTTTCTCTTATTTCAAAAAGTAAATATTTTCATAAAATTATATAATAAAATATACATAAACCAGATCATGATTGTTGTTCCTTTTCTATACAAATACTTAGCCATCCATTTAGTTTCATGTCCTTCTTTATCATAGAATCATACATGTTGATGAAATTATTATATACTAACCTTTATCTGAATATTTTCCACTATTTGAGTTTTTTATTAGATGGAATTTGAGTTTGAGAAGAAATGTATAATACCATTCAAAATTAAATTGATGAAATGAAAAATCAGATCAACGTCTTTTAAGGGTGGAAGAGATCTGGAACAAAAGTTGTGGAAATAGATGTTAGACATGAGGGGGTTTCTTTATATTCAGTTCGCGGTGACAATTCATCTTCCCATTTCAATACAATGGTTTATATTATCCAGATATTGTATGAAATTTTCTATTAAAGATGATTATTGATTTGTAAGATCTGATATTTTGAGGATTTAAGGAAATAAAAAGATTTAAGGAAAGATTTATCCAATAATTTTTTTCATAAAGAGTTTTTTTAAATACTTTCTAAAAAAATGTAACTAAGATTATTCAGGTAATGGAATGTACCTACCAGAGTTCTCAAAAATATTTACTATTATTGGTAGACAACTTATTTGGATATTTAGGTTCCGAAATGTATTGTTAAGGAAATTAAATATTTAGGTCCTAGAAAAAACATTATTATGTTTCTGAAATATTCATTTAAGGAAAAAAAATTTACTCCCCCTATGAAAAATTGTATCTTAATTTTAGGATATGGATTAAAAAAAATAGGATATAAATTATTACTTTATAAATATCTTTCCAAAATTCTGTTTAACAAATTCTGTCATGTCAAAAGGTAATGATTTTGTAAAAATAATAGTATGTTGTACTTATGATTAGATGAATTGTAAAATAATATCTCCTATAAGTGTGTCAACATTAAGAATGTGATGAAGTATGTCTATGTGGCTTAAACGAGAGTGATGTCCAGGGTTTTTTCTTAGGGAAATGACACTAGTATTATTACACATTGTCTATGTTCTAGTTAAAATCAGGAAATATTCTATAAAGGAGTGTAGCATCCACTGAACATGAGCACAACAACATCCAGCTGCTATATATTAAACATATACAGTGGAAAGTGTAGATGAGTGGTGATTCTTGCATAACCGGGAAAGAAATGGATCTTCAATGTAATGAAATATATCATATGCACTTTTCTTTTCAATTCTACATCCATCAAAATCATCATTCGAGAATATTTTTAAAACAAAAGCACTTTCAAAAGAATATAAAAGTCTTAAGTCTAAAGTTCCCTTAAATTAATGAAAAATTCGGCTAACTACTTTTAAATGGGATTCATTTTGGTTAGATTGATATCATTCACATAATAATACTGAAAACATTATGACTAAATGACTAGCAATTAAATTTAATATAATTCATATCATACTTGTAAAATATTATTGATCTACTAGTTTTCCGACTTCATAATGATCAACAGTGTCTGAGGAAAATTTTGGAGTACATAAACATTAAGTGTTTTCATATTTTTAATTCATAATAGGATCCTTAAAAAAATGTTTAGATATAAAATTTCTCCTGGTTTTTGAGAAATTTGAAAACCAAGTAAAAAAATGATAAGTCACCCATCATACTAAATTAAAAATCATATTCCATAACATCAGAAAATTAATTAGTTAAATAATACTGATTTAATATAAATATAATGCCCTCAATAAAAATTTGGGAAATCAAAACATTTTTCTTATATTTATTTATTAAAAAGGTTTGGATCAGTAGTTCCCTTAGCATAACAGTATTGTGACAATAATATTATAATTAAGTCATATCGAGCTCTAGGGGCTTGTTTAAGTCCATATAAAGCATTAGTTTTTTTGTAAACACGTTATGTTTTTTTGGGTCTTCAAAATAAGGAGGTTATTCGACATAAACATCCTCTTGAATATATCTGTTAAGGAAATCACACTTAATTCCCATTTGAAATAGATTGAATTTGAAAATTACTATAAAGACTACTATAATACAAAAAGACTCATGTCTAGCTACTAGAAAATCAGTTTATTCTTAGTATATTTCTTAATAAGGATTTTAGACTATAGAAACTAATTGTTCTTTATTTTATACAATTATTTCATTTGCAACACATTTATTTATTAAGGCTCGTTTACTCAAATTATAGAATTTTCATTAGGTCTATCAACCAAGGTCTATATTTTTTTCCTTTAAAATTCATTTAAGTCATCTTACATATCTTTAATCCAATCATTATCACCAAAAAATCTATCCATTTATTTAGGTTCTAAATGGGATATAAATGATAGATTCTATTCTTCATTCCAAAGATAACTTCTAGTACTTATAGGTTGATTTAAATAACCAATGACACTATCACAGGGATGATTTATAAGAAACAAATGAATGGGGTTTTGTAAAATAATTTCATCGACATAGTAATAACAACATATCAAAGATGACATAGTGAACAATATCAAATATGTCTCAAGAAATTAAATTTGAGATAAATAACAAACAAACATTATTTTATAACTTCTAATAAAGGGACTCAATCACCTATATATCAAAAATAACTATCTTAATTACATATCTCAGAATATTAATCATGTCTATAATGTTTATAATCATTATTTATATTTCTTATATACATATAATTAGTTAATAATTATCTATTTTGAATGACTACTGTGACTAATCTTGATCATTTTGAACAGGTTTTTTAAATGAAGTTTTATTCTACATTTTTCTCCAAACACTCAATATTCATAAAAAATATATGGTATGACAATTCATGTTTAATTATGACATCCCACATTTTAATACACCTAAATTCATTATTTGTTACATAAATATACATATAAAATAATCCTGGATGATCACGAGGCTTAGTTTGTTTGGGAAATTATATACATATTTCAATATCATAAAACCTGGGTATAACAACATTATTTAAAAACTATAAAACATTATACTATACTTCACTAACCTTACTATACTATATGAAATAGGGTTTTATATAAGAAATCGGTGACTATAAATCCCCATAAAAAATAATCAATGAGTAACATGATGAGCATAGTATATGTGGGTCAAGAGGAATATCAAGGTGACATAAAAGGGATGATAAACCTAGAAAACATTAATGCATGATATAATATAATAATAACATGGAAACCTATGAATTTGGAAACAACAGAAAACATATAATCATAAGAATGATTCATGGATATTCCTTGAGAGGTAATAGTATAGTGTTATTTATAGAACCTATCATTCTCTATTCATGGTATCTCGTGAGATAAAAACACTACCTAATACAGTAGACAACTATATAATTTTTACCCACCCATTACATTCATATCTTGTACATGAACATTTCTAAAACAGAGATTATATTAAATAAGAACATATTTCATCACATTAAACCAAATGAATAAGTAGTGTGGGATAAATAAATGAAATTTACCAGTAAACATAATATATATAGATATATATTTATATCATTTTGTTGAAATGGTGATGATTATTTACAGTAATAAAATTTTGTATTTAAAATTACATGATAATTCTGACAACGTAACAGGTGTAGATAAAGATTCATGTTGTGATTTAATTAGATTTAATGGTGGTATCTCATTAATTTTAAATTTTATAGGGGTATGAGTGTTGGGTAAAACATTCTCCAATATGTAAAATTGGAAAACAAAAGGTATAATATAAAAAATGTTCTCCAAAAAAGGGAAGGAGAAGACCCCTTACCTTTATAAGGTGATTCTAAAAGAATGATAAAATATTAATAAAATCTTGGGAACACCTTGACATGGATTTAAAAAAGGATATGGTTACTAAATACATGATCAAATTGTCTGTAGTGATTATTTGTGGGAGGTTCATTTTTTATTCATACAAAAAGATAGTCAAAATCATTAATAATTTCTAATAATAATTTTGGATTCCATATAATAAACAAATCAATATAATAAACTTTCTAATGGATGTTGTATATGTTTTAAAAAAATAGGAATGGTTATTTTTGTTTTATAAGGGCATGAACAAAACAAATTTAAATAGTTCCAATAGTGATGTGGAAGTTAGTCGTGTGCATAAAGAATTGAATTTAAAAACATAAAATATAATATAATTTCTGTAGGATCCATTATCTGTTTTTTAAAATAAAAAAATAACTTCAAAACACTTATTTTATATTGGAATCCAATATATGGGTACAGATCCCATTTATAGTATTTATTACATCAACTTTTTCTATTATGACATCTTACGATAAATAATATTTTTAAATCATATTTAACATTTTCCCAAAGAATTTATAGAGAAAAAAATTAATAAAAATTCCATATGTGAAAAAAAATCATTCATTTCTCAAAAATGATATTTATTTTATCAAAATAATTATCTTCATATGAGAGTTTTTACTTTTGATCCAAATCCCCATGTACTAACAAGTACAAGTTTTTAAAAAAGTAATGGTTTTCTATACAATATAAGATTATATTAAACATGAAAAATTATATTATCATCTAAAAATAAATAAATAATATTTAATAATGATATAATATGAAAATAATATTTATATTAAAATTATATAATTAATATTTTTTGACTATTTTGATATCACCTTTAGAAATAGAATTTTGGTTTATTCCTTTAAAAATAAAAATTCCATCAAGTCAAAAATATAGATATATAAAATGAAAAAGGATAAATAGATTTTTTATTTTTTTAAAAAAGAGAATATAAAAATTTATACTACTAGGTTATAGATTCACAATCCTTTATTAAACAGGTGTACACCATAAGGGTAAGGTGTGTGATGGTGACACATTATTGGGGTGGTTATGTAAAATTGATTAGGGATATTTTCTTGATAATATTGAAATTTTACCATAAATCGTGTAATTATTTTCCTTGTTTTCAAATATGGTCTTGGTATTAGACAAGTTAAAGTCTTAATGATTCTATATCGCTAGAAAGCTCTTATAAATTGGCATCATAGGATATGATCCTAGTGGTCAAAGGCATCGCTTCTTCCATCTGTGTAATTTGGAATTTATCATACTACCTAATAGAATAATGTTAATGGCCACTTTAAAATAGATATTTTTTCATGATTTATTATAATTGATGATATTTTGACTCTAATAAGTTATATTTTATAACTATCCAAATTAACCAAACCATTGAATGTGTGTTTAGTAACTACATTACATAATATGGTATTTATTCATTAAAAAGGATGATTCATTTATGAATGTTCATAAAATTTCATAAGTTATAGTCTATAAAAGTATAATTTCATTCAATGAGATTTTTCCCATATTTCATATAGTTTAAATTGGAGTCATGAATGTTTTGGTGATATTTAAAAATAAATCCATGATTTATTAATGAATGATTTTAATATTAATATTATCATTCCAAAACCAAAGTAAATTAATTATTTACTTTTATACATCATATATATTTATTAATTTTGTTCTCATAGTCAACCATGATATTATATCATATAATTGGTTAAGTATTTGGTTAGACTGACGAAAACATGAACATACCATATTTAATGGATGATTATGATTATAAAGTTGTTTATTTTGTGATGAAATAAATATAAAATTATAATAATTAAATTATTATTATAATATTAATGTGATGATTCATATTTAATGATTTTTTTAAAAATAAGAAAGATAATATATTATATCAAGATACATTACTTCATGGGTTAGTAGAAAGGATGAAAATTAATATTTTATTATCAAAACACTTTTATGGAACAAGAGAGAAACTAAATGTTGATGCACAAAAAGTAAATATCTAAACCAAAAAATTGCAATTTTATCCTATCAAATTTATCAATCCTAAATAATTTACTCAAGATAGAGCTGACATGAGTGTCTGGTTCATCCTTAAAAAGCTCCTTGAACTGAAACTCTATCTTTTCCCAAACTTATATATAATCCATTATTATGATCCTAAAATTAATAAACATCCATATTAGAATAATGCCTTTCTTTTTTATCTTCAAACACCGATTCTCATTGGGAGCCACCATAAATTCCCTTTTCCCTCATTATCTTTTTTATATTTCAATAGCATTAATTAACAAGACACTTTCAACCATTTCGTCTTCCACATTCATATATAGTTCCATTGATTTATCGTTTATAGCATCAGACATCCACTACCAAAAAGAATCCTTTAGGTGGAGGTGGGAGAAGCTCTCCACCTACATGAATTTTGGCATCATTAATGATCTAGTCTCTATTAAAAGAATAAAATATGAGGAATAATTCTCTCTTTATGGTTTCAACTCTAGGTCATACTTTTCTTTGGGCTTGGATTCCTATTACCTTGAACTTGGTCCTCTGTTTCACCTATAATGTGGATAGAGAATTCATCATTAGACCAAATCCTAGGGACCTTATTCTCATAATTGAATGTTATAACTAGATCTTTTCAATATTATTAATCATATCATATCTTTTGAATCATTAAAAATAGTTTCCCAATACAAGAAATGCCACCTCCCTTCAAGGAAATTTCCGGATCAAGGCCCCACCCATGTAACTTGGTCCTGAACGGTGCAGGTTGAAGGAATATCCTCCATGGTGAGCCTATGAACCTCTTCAAGACCACTATCACATATTTCATTCCCCAAGACCACCATACCAGCATATGATGCACCCATGGGTTGGGGTGCTTGGGACCTCCCTCATAAATCATAATTGTTTCCACATATGAGTTATTCCCACTACCTCTATAAGTACCCTGAAGAGGAGGATCAAAAACACGAGTAGTTTTCTACAAATCTAAATTCATCTTCACCTGTGAAGTTCACATATATGGATGAGGATCACCCAGCTCATTCTATAACCAGCGGAAAAAATAATCCACTAGTGGATTACGTTTTCCTAACCCACCTTTCACAACCATGGTTTTGTTTAAATTACGATCCACACCCACCATTACCTAACCAGATGAACCAACCACCATATTGGTCTCCAAATTTATGCGACAACTTATGATCACATAATTAATTAGATCTGGTTTTCTATAACCATTCCAACATTCCTCCATCTAATAACCCATTCACTTACATGAAGAAGATAAGTCAAACTAGGAATCAAATACATCTTTTTTTCTATATCAGAATAGCTCTCCTAATGTAATATAAAGAAAATTTGAGGGAATTCTTAAGGAATCAACTTCCATACAAACTTTCAGATTTACTTGGTGAAAGAAAATTTAGTTCAACTATCAGACCACATGTATCTCCACACGAGGTTACCAATCATTCAAACAATCTATAGATTATGAAATGGTTATTGGAGATTAAAGAAACATACCCAAATCACCATTGCAAGAGAGTCTCATTTCATGTGAAAACCATAGGCACATATGTATATGTAGAAATAAGATACTTTGTTATTGTAGGGAGTACTAGAATATACTTTGATCATGTATTCCTACAAATAAAACTAGAGAATACTATTTTTATCATCAATAATACTGACTATTTCCCTCCCCTGAAAGTCCTATGAACAAAATACAAACATATCAAACATATCAACTGAGGGGATTTTATAGGGGAATAAAATGGTGAAAATTTATTAATATATTAATATAAGGTAGGGTAAAAATAAATAAAAAATGATATTTTATACATTTATTCCCTTAATAAAATTTGATAATATATTTATATAATAGAGGGTGAAATTAAAAAAAACTAGGTCTCTTGGAAGTAGTAGTCCGCACAACATATGAATGGTGATTTTTTTCATAAAGTTAAAGGGGAAAGGATTTTAATAGTTATTCTTTTAGTGTAATAAAGATATGTATAAAAACAATACTTGTTTTATTATATATTAAATAAATAATTATATTTTATAAATTTAGATATAAATGAAAAAAAGTTATGGGGAAAACATGTACTCAAGTTGAAATCATTGAGATTCCCATAAAGGATTCCTTAGGAATGGAAGTAACAAGAGAATATATTATAACCATATGCTCAATGAAATTGTATAGGAAAATGACATAAGGTCAACTTATAAATTTTAAATTGTGAACCCAATTTTTAGAGTGGCTTGAAGGGGTATTAAGAGGCCCCTTTTATAAGTTGAGAGAATGGATGTTTTGGAAAACATTTAGACATTATGTAAAGAAAAAAAATGTTTTACAATTCAAGAAAAATCCAAAATAAATTTTTTGAGTATGGTGATATAATTTATATCATACCTAAATTATTTATTTGAAAACATTTTTTTGTGTTGTTTACTCTATAATATATCACATTTACCATTTTTTATTTTATCATGGTAACAAGTTTTTCACTCTGTATATAATTATTTTATTCCAAAAAAATGAGAAATTCTAAATTCTTCAGTCTTAACCATTCTTAATATTGAATCTATTTTATTAGTCAAAATTTAATTTTGTAAAAAAACTCAATTTTTACATTTTCACCTATAAAGCTCAAACAACTATTTACATGAAAAAGTGTATTCCAAAGATTATAATTTATGGGTACTATAAAATTATTAATGTATTTTATTAAAATTATAGAAATGTGTTTAATATAATGCAAAAAAAAATTATTACTCACAATTATCTAATTTTGTTTTTACAAATGTAATATTTAATTAATAATAATAAAGAAAACATTTCTATATTGGAAACTATTACTTATGTTGTTGTACATAGGCTATCTATATACATAATAGACTTTTAAAATATTTCAATTTTATTCATAAATGAATATTTTATTAATTAGAAGTATTTATAAATTTTTATTTCCTTCGTATAAAATGATAAATTCCTAAATTTTAAAACATTTGTAAAAAATATATTTTTCACTTTTCACATAAATATAAATTATTTAAAAAATTGAAAAAAATATCGGTAAGATATTTTTGAAATATAATTTCAATAATCTCAAAACTGTTGTTATGGAAAAATAAATAGTTAAAAATCCATAATAATTAATATTGTTTCATATATATTTCTAAATAATTTAATGTTGATATAATTGATTATGTTTATAAATATTAAATATTATAATAATATTTTAAATGTTATCAATTTAATATTTTAATGAAAAATAATATACCCAATTTTTTTAAAAGTTTCCTTTAAATGGGGATTTTTTAAACATCATAATCACTGAAAAATAATAACATGCAATTATTTTAGTCAATTACTATCTGTTTCTAATTTTTAATTATTATATTCTTTATATAATTTTAATATTACATGCTCAATTATAGTTGTCTGTTTTAGTAGTGAAATTTTGCATTTATGATATCATATATAGTATGGTATTGATTTAAAGGGTCCAAAATTACATTTTGTTACACACCATGTTGTATTGAGATGCATGAGAGGATTTATATGTTCTTGTTGGATTCGAACTTCATGCCTTTTATGACATAGATGATTTGGATCATATATAATACCAACCATATTGTACATAGATTAATGGGACTCCTCAGAAGTTTTTCTCAGTTCAACCCTTAGTGTATGCTGGAATGAGATATACAGTAGGGACACACTGCCCTAAATAAGATGGATACATGTGATGATCTTAGATAGATGCAGTATCCCCATTGAGTGATCAATATACTATGAGTTGTTGTGGGTGTGACAATGTGACCCTGATGAGATTTATATAAGAAATGATATAAGAGGGATGTACTGTACCTCATTTGATAAGTATAATATTGTATTCCTAGGAAATTATCCAAATATCCAACTATTTAACATGATGTCATTGGATTTCATAGAAAATACATTGAGTAATTCTTTAGGGGTCTGATATTGGTACGAAAAATTATGTGGTGTGCTCAGAGAAATCATATCATTATATGAATAAGGTATAACAAATACTATGTGATACATTAGAACCTAAGGAATTGATGGTGGCTATTAATTATTCTTCTGTTATTTGATCTATTATTGAACTAGGATTGTTATATACACATACAATGCATTTTCTGGTCATACTGAAATTTGTGTTTGGTATTCCCTCCTGAAT
Organism: Viscum album; assembly: GCA_963277665.1. Lineage (NCBI taxonomy): Eukaryota > Viridiplantae > Streptophyta > Magnoliopsida > Santalales > Viscaceae > Viscum > Viscum album. Next base: position 262,633,174 of record OY728148.1, on the reverse strand, counting down.
TAAATTGACACCCAACATGGGAATCCATGACACATGGGTTCCCATGAATATATACATTGTTCACATTTTTTGGTTAGGATGAGTCCCATCATTGATTTTTCAACAAGACAGCATATAAAGGGTCAAAAAATGAAATTTTTTATAGAACAAGAAAACTGTAAAGCCTTATAATTCTATATCATTTGTTTTTATTTGATAATAGTGTAGTGGGTGTTTAGTATTTGTATGATAGTATGGCCATTTTTTTGTTTATTTATTTATACTTCTTAATGACATTTATTAGAAAATGGTTATTTATATTTATTATGTGAACATTGATAATTATTACTTCGATATGTATGTTTTTTATTTACATGTTACTAATAACATTGATATGGGTCTATAGTCCCCACATAGTACACCCTAGAACTCTACTACTAATCACCAACCACTCATATATAAGGAGGCATTCTTATTTTATTATGGTGACCAAGTCTGGTCACTATTCACAATGAAGTAGGATATTGAAATAAAAAATTTGAATAATTTATTTTATGTGACTAATATTGTAGAGTGCATTAGAATATATTTTTAGTTCTCTTATTTGAGAAGATATTTTACATATGACAAAGTAATGTATGAAGAGATCTGATAAACGTCATACAAGTGTGTTTTCATCACATTATAAAATATAATTTCTATTTTACCAAAAATATAGTATTATAGATAAACGTTTCTAGTTTTTTGCTTATAGAATTTCACCTTGTGTGACAAATTTGAGTTTTTTGTTATATGGTATAAGGTTTTTGGCCCTTGGATTGGAAGAAATATTATTCTGTACATGAATCATTTGTAATATAAGATTCGTGTAAAAAATCTTAATTGTGTGTGATTAATATCACTAAATATTGAGTCTCTAGTTACTTATAATGTCAACAACTTATATGGTCATTTCCCATATATCATGGTGTTGGAATTCTACTGAACTAGACCACAATATATTTTCTTCTAATGAATGGTCATATGAATATTATAGAGGGTTTCCGCTTGACATTGACTAATAATTCCCTTTACTGTAGAATATTGATAATAATCCCTCGTTAGTTGATATGAACATATAATGCCTTTGTATTAAACCCCTAATGGATAATTATGGTATTGGTTCTATACAAAGGGAGAAAATATGGTTCTATTATATTATGTCTCAATAGACTACATGGAATTCACAAATATACAATATTAATGAAATTATACTTAATGTATCTATATTACAATGGTATACCTGAACCAAATCATTATAGGATAATGTTAATATATATATATTTGTGTGGGAGAGATAGTAATCTTTGAGGGGTTTTCTCCCTTATTTGTAGTCCTAGACTGGATTAACATAATATTATTATTCTTGAGGGAAATCCTTGAATATGGATTCTTAGTGAGAATATATTCCCTAGTAGTAGAATTAATTGGAATGAGACTGCATATATATATATATACATATATATGAGACACTAGAGTTAATTTTTTCTTGTGATTTGTCAGGAAATGTTTTAAATGGAATGGAGAGGTCTCCCTTGAGTAGTGATTTATGTGAGGAATGACTTCTGCTCATGATGGGAGATCTTTGTGACCTTTGAGATGCAATATAAGTGGCTATCCTGAGGGGGAGGTCTATACTCTATTTTTTGATACCATATAACTGATTATGTTACATGGATGTTATTTCAGGCATGTCATATAGAAATTCAAATTCCTTATTAAATATTGAACTTGAAAGAATAGAGATGTCTATCTTGTGAGTTGTATAACATGCATGGATGATATGGTCAATTGATTTCGGATTATGAGACACATTAATATTCTTTAATGAAAATTAATTGGAGTGATTTTTATATTAGGGGTTTTCAAAGGATATGATCAGTAAGATGTATAAGCCAAGAATGTTTGTGTATGGTTTCTAATGAAATTATTTATCATGATATTTGGTGAAAAAATATTGGATGAATTGAGAAATTCAAGATTTTTATAGATTTGGAAGAATCCCTAGGTTGATGATTGGTCATTCAATAGACTATGGTATAAGTGAAATGATTGATTTTTTAAGAATATCGAGGGTGATTTTAGATAGATGGTATTGAAATAAGAGTTGATTATTATTTGTTTATAGGAACTTGATCTGAGGTTTGATGAGGTGAATCTCATGGGAATGACAGTCTGGTTTTGTGAGTGGGTTTTATGACATAATAAACCTATTATATTCTGAGGCAATTGATATGGATCTGTGAGTATCCATGTGTAATTAGATGGTTTATGGATTATTGAAGTTATTACCAGCTTGTTTTTTGTATTTTTGATGAAATCAAAGTATCATGTAATGTTTATGCATACTGTCCATTGAGATTATAATTAGTGACTAATCATGCACTATCTAAGTACGGATGGGTATAATGATATTCTTGTTTCCATGATTTCTTGAGTGTTTTTATGTAATGAATAAAAAGACCCTCTTTGGTGATAGGTGACAATATAGATAATGTTGGGTGTTATGATATGGTCGACCCAATTTTGTACCTTGATAATTATTGTTAGGGAGGTTTGATGGGGGAACCTAATATGGTTTCTCCAGTGAGGTGGTATAATAGTCCCATATGGTGGGGAGTTCACTATTGGCAATATGAGGGAATGACACTCTTTGTGGATAAATTTTAGTGGGTTTTGAGGATAAGGTTTCTACGATTTGGGGATAAAATGAAGCTTATGATCATGTTTGTGTGCAATTATGATTAGATTAACACATTCAATCATTATGTGTCATATTGGAAGGAATGTGATTTATAGCTATGCGACCACTTGTTGTTATAGTTTTAGGAGAGATGATATCTATCTTTGTATGTTTGATATTTACTTTTGATGTTAGTGAGTGGGTGAATCTAGTTTATCTAATTCCTCTTTAGATGAAAAAATTTGGTAGTACATATTATATTTGGGGGAATTTATGTGTTGTAATCAGTATTGAGTTGGTTTTGATGAGATCTGAGGGTGACATAGAGTAATGGTATGTCTGTGCATGTCATGATAGAGTATAAGATATTTCAAGTAATTGGAGATCCATGTGTGGAACTACATTGAGTTTCAAATTTGTACATTGGCATGGATATTTTAACACTCATAGGTTGAAATTTTTAATTAATAAATCATGAATATATTTTGATATAGTTTATTAGAATATGGGCCAAGTGTTTTGGTAGAATGGTCAACATTGGATGGTCTGACTAGTGTTTTTGGGTGTAATTGGTTGTGGTCAGTTGGAAACCACGTTGAGTATTTCGTTAGACTACAAGAAATGTTTGTCAAAAATATATTAATATGTTATGAATTACTATGGCTTCGAATCATCCCTTTTGAGCAATGTATTATAGTGGGGAGATCCATGAGACTAAAGATGAAGATTGTTCTGGATTCTCGGGGATGATAAGTTCAATGTTGGGTAGTTTGAAAAACCTATTCCCTTTTTTGACTATTGAATTTGAAATATATATTATTATATACATCTATGATAAGATTCAATGTCATAATGTGTTAATATTTTTATTATAAGAGTTTTACCATCTTTAAGAGATTTTTTAGACGTGGAATCTATCCTAAATAAATGTTTGTGTCCTCATGTGAACATCCGAGAAATGTTAAGTGATTGTATAGTGTTCTAATTATAAAAACAATATAGGATGAATTTTGGTACCCTTGATCTGTATAATTTCAATAACCATGAGAATCTACATCCTATAAATATTTCCCTAGTTATATTTGTGGACTTTATTTTAAATTGTCACACCAAAATTCCGATGTTGAGAGATTTGTTGAAAAAAGATATGGTCCACACAAGAAATGGTGAAAAATATGGACTGAATACATGGTGGTCTCTAACTATAGGGAATTTAATGTTGGGACACCCATGGTTGGAAATGATGAGGAGGTTCTATGTGTAGTGAATGGTGGGTTGGTTCTCAAGGGGAAACTAGGAGGAGCACCAAGGCGGATAAAAAATATCTAGAGAAATTCATTTCCCCCAATGTGATTTAATTTATTTTTTGACATGCACCCTCTTTGATTATTAAGGGATAAGTAACCATTGTTATATTATCCTCACATGATTCCAAATAAGGGAGTTCTATCCCTTATCTCATTAAACCCCCCATGATTAAATGATTATTATTGGTATTTGATTTTATGACATGTGGTGAAAATGTTCTCTCACTCCCCTATTTCATTCCATTAATCTTTCCGCCAATCTTTTTGTGTTTCTTCATCATAGGGTTTGGGGATGGTTTCTACCAGAGCATAGTGTAAATCATTTAAAATGATATTACATTTTCAAGTGATGGGAAGAGGATGACATGAGATGACTATCTTCCATCGCTAAATTGTGTTACATCAACGATACATTAACTTATGAAATTATGTATATTTTTTTGTTAAATATTTTTTTTATTATAATAATTTTAAGAATTTTATAATTTTTCTAGAAATAAATAAAGAGTGCACCATATAGATTTATATGGTTCTTGGTTGTGGTTTTATTGGATGAATGCGTTGGATGAGTTGTTAGAAAATTATTCAAATATGTATAAATTTATAATTAAATAATAAATTTCTAATTTTAATTGAATAAATAATTATAATTTTTTATGATTAAAAAATTATTTAGGTGGAATGAGATAGGATCACTGATGGTAATAGATGTATTGAAGGTAATTTCTAGGGATGGTTGATCTACAAAAAATGATGGTAAATCTATTGTTGAGGTAGGCGTTCCTTATGTATTTTACATACATTATGCTTTAGATTTGTAGAATTTGATATGTAATATCACCCATATGGGATATCATCCTTTCAATTAGGTAAATATAATTATTTAAATGAAATGATTTTAGTTAATAATGTGATAAGCGACCTGATGTACCCTTGTTCACTAGATTTATTTTCTCAATTGATGATGTATGAGGCCTATAATATAAGTTGAATCCCTATAACACATTAACCATGATGGGTGTAAATTCTATGAAATGAAATTAACGAGATATAACTGACCTACTAATTGGTTATGTTAGTGAATTACTAGTATAAATGGTGGTTGGTCTATAGTGTTCTAATTGAGTATCCCATGTTATAGCCTTATGATGCCTTTTGAAATTTAGGGATAGTCAAGATGATTGTTGGTTGAGTGTTCCACCCACACTAAGATGTGATTTCTTTGGTGGGTAGACCCTATGTAGATTTTAAGATACATTAGGTGTGTGGACCGAGCTAGTGTGATTTTTCAATGGAATATTCTTGAGGTTAAATCATTTATGTGATATATAAATTGAATTACTTATGAGGATAATGATACCATATGATGATTATGATGATACTGAGTGGCATTACGACCTTGTTTTAATGACTGTTGGTCTAACAAATGAGACTGGGACTAAGGATTATATGTGATGTGTCTATGCATGATGAGACCTAGGCGACCTCGATGGGATCCCTAATAGGATTTTGACACTACTAATGGTTCATGGAAGATTGGGTAGTGTCTTGGAGTTGGTGTCTAAGATCCAAATATTTTTACATTAGATTTCATGAATATTAGAAAAATGGAATATTAATTAAAAATATTATTAAATATCTTTCACTACTAATCATCATTATAACATAATAATTACCGTGAACATATGTCATATTTTAATCTATGCCATCCCTCAATCGGACACTAAAAATGGTCTATGGTAATTTATATGGGATGATTCAAATACCTAGATGTCATAAACTAATATTCGGAATCAATAAGAACCAAGTGGGAATTATATCACCAAATAAATTATTGAGAAGATAAGTAGTGAAAATTTGATAAAATTTAATCATGGAAAATCCAAATCTCAAATGTTCATTTAAAACAATATATTTACGAATAAATAAATTCGTAAATTAAAATAAACATACAATCCCTCCAATAATCTCTTATATAAATCCCTTATAATTTCTAGATGCACAAAAATCTACAACCATATGTATTTTCTAGGTCCACTAATATATATGTCCACCCGTCAATTATAGAAAGTAATAAAAATGTATAAATTTATAATGAAATAAAGGATTATGAAATAAAATAAAACAATTTACCCTCACATGAAATAATAATTCAATATCAAACTCCAAATAAACAAGCCCCATGATCAGAGAAATGAAAAAAACAAAACTAAGAACTAGATTTTAACATTTGTGTGAGAACATAAATGCAGAATATATAACCATCATCCACACCATAATCAAACCCTATAATTAAATATATGTTTACATGCTAAATTTAATACAAAAATAGAAATAGGTTTTTTAAAAAATAAGATAAAAAAATTATTCATCAATGGGAGTTTTAATAGAAATTTATTTTATTTTCTTTAAATGAATACAATAACATTAAAAAAATTACCCCAAACAATATTCATTTAATCATAGTTAAATTTAAAATAATATTTTATATAATTTAAAAAATAATTTAATTACACATCAAAAATATTATTAAAACCAATTTATGATATTTGGAGATAAATTTTATCAAAAGAAATGATTATTGAAAATTTAGTAGCATGAAATTATAATTGGTATGTAAAATGAAATGCATACTAAATCAGTAAAAAACTGAAATTACATAAGGGTAAGAACTATGGTAAACCCTAGGGGATAAATGGTAAATTATTAATCATAGGATCATCACACACTTGATGATCGAATAATACATTTTCCATATCATACAAGAGACACTAGAGAGGATGAAGACAATTTTCTAAAGGAATCCACATCCACATCATTATATAGTATAGTTAGGGTTATACGTTGACCCTTGTCTAGGGAGGGAGTGTGATTTTTTAGCATTCTTCTCCTAGTATACCCACATTATAACACAGGGTTCCCATGATCCATATCATTGAAAAGAATATATAAGGGGGTTTTCTAGGAAAATCATAACTAAATCAAACAAGAATAAAAATACATCATACAACTTCACCTCACCTCTATAAACACCCAAAATGAATCCCCTTCATTATAATCTTACATACGTGACATTCATTAAAAACATACTCCATTAGATATCAAAAATATATGGAATTTCATTGGAGTTCATAGCATTTTTTGAAAATAATTTAGAACATGTCGATGATAACTTCTAATTTAAAAATAGAACTTATTGCATAAAATATAAATTAAATAATCATTTAGTGAAATAATATTATAAAATTTGTTGAACATATAAATTATGAATTTCAATCCCATCCATCACCCTTAAACCAATATTAATTTAGATATATATATATATCATTATTATCTCAATGTATAATTTCACACATCCATGTTTGAATATTTACATGAGTGTATCTAAATATTCTTATGGAAAAGGGTATAAGTGATAAGGGTGGAAAAAACGTTATATAACATGATGAATGAAACAATGGAATTTTAATTTTTTTTAAAAATAATAATAATGAACATTTCATAATTGAATATCACCAGATAAATAAACTAATAAAATTTCACTTTTGGACCAAAGAAATATATAAAGATATTAATTTAAAACTGAGGATACATATATTATTTATGAAATACTGTTTAACATTCCATTATGGAAATTTATGATCTTTAGAATCACTTGATTAAGAAAAACATTTGATAATAAACAGAATAGTAAACCCCTACATTTTTGGGATATGAAACCAAAATATAAAATATATTTTAGTAATATAGTATTCATCAATTTGACCGTAAATGTGTACCAGAACCCATATTTAAATCCAACGAAATGAATGTTTCAATAAATAATGAATTAAACGTGGGTGAACTTACATCAAATACAAATGTAATTCATCACATTAAATTAATCTCACTATAATTGGTCTCAAATCATGCCTCAAGAGCTATAGGAACCAAAAATCAAGAAACCAAAACAACCCCCTAAATCTAGGGTTTTGATAAGAAGAATTTTCAATTAGGGATAGAAGGATAAAATAATAAGACCTATTTGGATGACAAATAATATAGAAGTGAAACTATTACATAGGTTAGCAGTTCCCAAAACTGATGAAGAATGAGAAGAAAAGAGGTGGATGAGATGTGACTAAATTCTTCTTTAGGATGTGTCCTAAAAACAAATAGGTTATGGATTGTTGAGTATGAGGGAAATGATGAGTGGTGTGATGTTATGTTTAGGTTCTTATTTTTGAAATTATATATTTTTTCCTGGATATGGGTAAGTGAATGATTTTCTCACACTATTATATAAATAGTTCATTAATTATTTTATCCTCAATAGCCACACTTGGTAGATAGGAAATTCATATGTACGATATTACTACTCGTGCACCAATCATGTGAAACCATTCTATCAAAATAAGTGTCCATCCAAAAAGGCTCTTCATTGTTTAATAAAAATCATGGGATAACTATGAAACCAACACCTATCCCCAAAAAAGGGAAAAAATAAAAATTGATAGGACAAAATTTTAATGAAAATGTGAAATAATTAGCTTAATAAATAAAAAATTGTTGTGGTGTGATAATTCACCACACCATAAAAACATTATCTCACTATTATATCACTAGATTTAATTTATGATGTAATTACAAATTGTTGAAATAAAATATAAATCCTTTAAGATAAATCTATTAAAAAATATCAATCAAAAGCGAAAATTGAAACCATGCATCTTTAAATAAAAACCAATTAATCCACCAATCATGATGTGATTATTTTCCACAGAATTCACACTCCAAAACATAAAGAAAAAATTGTAAAATAATATTCAAAATTTACCCCCAATCTATTTAATTATTACTCTAGCATGGTGGTTCAATATTTGAATAAAGGGATACCACTATGGATGATACACTCTTCCCAAAAAAATAACTCAATCAAACCCCAACAATTTTTTCATAATTTGAAATTCTAGAAAACATGAAACCCTCCAAACTCAAAAGCATTAACAAACCTAAAAACACCCTTATAATTTACCAATTGAAAATAAAATCAAGGGATATAGACCTATAATGGGTCTCTCTACCATTTATGAGCACACCAGATAAAAAATACAATTGAAATTCTATGGTCACAATAGCTCCTAAACACAACCATCACAAATTCATAATTTTCACAATATATATCTCCATAATTAACCAAATATTTTACTTACACTCCCAAGAAATATGAGTTTCTAAGAATTCAAAAATAAAACCATAATATAATCACTCAACAACCCTCATGTCTATAATCATTAATCTACTCTTATAAAACAACTAATTGGTAACAAAATGTGAGGATTCATTAACCATGAGCATTCCCCCATGAATGCAAATGGATTCAACCATGTTTCAAAAATAATTTTTATCCTATGACCTCATGTTTCGGACAGTTTTAAAAATGATACCATAAAATAAATACAATATTTCTTCTGTGTAATCATAGCTAATTCAATATCCAATCATAGTCACTTGAAAAACGTATCATGGTTCTCTAATGACCAGTGGAAATGAAGAATTTTAAGAACAACCAGGACCACAAAAATTTAAGCCACATAATCAAGAGATAAATAAACCTTAATTAATCATGATCTATAATAATCAACTATGAATAATCTTAATGAGATATACCCAGATAGAAAACAGCAATACTCGACCTACTAAAATCTCACATGAGATGATACTCTAAACTCCATGATGATCAAGAATTTTTAATGATGAATCCTTTAAATAATAGTGAAAATATAAGAATATAATATATAATCCAAAAAATAAAATAAATAGATTAATAAACAAATGAAAATGGAAAAAACTTCAAAGAATTATCAATAACTATAAAAATAATCAATATTTACACTTTTTAACCAATTACAATATCTGAAATTTTGATCTTTTAAATTCTTATAATTTGTTATATATAATTTCCAATATCAAAAATTATAAAAAAACATTAAAACAATTTTTATAAAAAAATTGAAAACAAATGGGGTTACTCATAAAGAATCAATAAAATTCTAAATCATGAATCCCAAAAACAGTTCACTTTATTTGGGACAATTGAAATGATACTTAATCACCAACCTAAAGTCATAACACCAAATGAAATCAAAATATTTTTTTCTACATAACCATTTACAAAATAAAACATTGTTCTTGAACTGTTAAATTTAAATTTCAAAAAATAATTTAAAACATACATGGTAGTTTCTAAATACATTCACCCACTTCTAAATATCAAGTAAACATTAATTGTTTATAAAATTCCATATTAAATTCTAAAACTCAATATTTTACACTTGATGTCAGATTTCAAAAATAAAAACTCATTTTATATAATTTAAGGAAAACCTATTTATTTTTATTAGTTTTTACATAACCATTTAAAAAAAATTACACTTATATTTTTAAATATCATCATAACCAACCTGAATAACACCAACACATAACTTGAAATAATTTATATCAAAGGGATCAAAATAAATGAAATTTTAAATGGAGTGAATCTATGAATAGCATGGCTGAATGGATTGGAATTCCATATACTATTCTTAACATTGTCACAATAAGTTATATCAAACCATTTACTCATGCTTCACATATTTTTTCATGTTATGAAAGCTGACCAAGAACCACCAGTTCAACTCCAATTTCACCCCAAAAACCTAAAGGGGGTTTAAAAGATATATATTGTACCCAAATAAATAAAATTACTAACAACATAGAAAAAATATCAAAATGAGGGAAAAAATTGAATCTCTATATCAGAAATCAAACCATAAAATCCCTTGGTAACATAGGTTTCATCACATGTGATAGTGATCAGTCACCCACCCATGACCCATTACCCAAACATTGTTGATCGTAGCTCAAAAATACTATCCCTATCCAAATAAAATTTTTCAATAAAATACAATGTTTTATCACAAATCTACATGATATATACCTTTATAAAGTCATGATCTAGTCTCTAATAAGATATGATTTCATTCCTTCTCCCCACATGCTTAAAAGTAGACCAGGTAATCAAATAGAACTAGGTAGAAATGATATAACCAAATAAATAATTAGTAAAACAATAGTGAAAATGGATAGAATTGTGGCATGAGTTATTTGAGACCTTCCCATCTTTTATAAATCAATTATATAAGAATAAATAAATATATATATTTATAATTTCATCAACTCACCACTAATTTCCCTCTATAGAAATACACAAATTTACAAAAGTAAGTCACAATAGTCTTTTTTTAGCCACCAATATATTTGGATAACCTATCTAGATAAAATAAAATAAAAAGAAATAGATATATATTTCAATAAAGTAAACTAATATATAATAAAAAATTATACTGTTATGTGACATTACAAGTCACCATCCAACATTAACTAAACAAGATTCCTGGTCGAATATATAGAAATGAAGAACATAAAACTAGAAATTAATATAGTTATAAACATATAAATTCTAACCTTTACCTCTACATGATTAACATCTATTTAATGATATGTTTTCATTCAATTTTGAAAATTCTTTAACAAATTGAATTTTATATAAAGAGGATCATAAAAAAATTAACACACCTATGAGTGTTTTATATGAGTTTAATTCATTTTACTTAAATGAAATATTCCAATTTTCATATATTTACCATGGATAAAGATCATTTTATTAATATTACCATTTAGAATATAATTTTTAAAAATTTAAATCATACTTGAAATACCGTCAAAAAAATTTAGCAACAACTTGTTTTTATGTGTAAGATAATATTAATATAAAAGGAACAAATGAAAAATGGGGAACATGAAATGAGAATAAATTAGTAAGATATAACCTATAATAAATTAATACCAAACTAAGAGTTCATAAGAGTATTCACTAAATCAAACCCTAGGGAATTAAAGGACAAGGCCTCATCCTTGGATCCCCATACTATATGTGATCGAAATTAATATAATCATTCTAGTGAATGAGATACTAAAGAGTATAAATCCAATGTTATAGAGGTAACAACATCTACATAATCATATATCATAGTTAGTGATTCAGTGTAATCCTTAGATATAGAGGTTGTAGCATTTGACAGTGTACATGTCCTACACTACATGTCTATAGTCCTTGGTATCCGATGTTCCATACCAATAATTTAATAATGTGATGATGATTCTTGTTCCAAAATTATAGAATATAATCCCTATAAACAGATAGAAGAGGAGGAGTAAAAATATTTACACTTACAGTAGAAGAAATAGATATTAAATATGCGATTTGAACAACCAAAGGGTGTTCCCATAGAGAACCACTTATAGATCCTTCATAAAAAAGCATATAACATAGTGGAGGTGTACACTAATGAAACGATACATAAAAAATGATTAATTAAGTCCCAAACTAAACATGAAACCAAATATTAATTTAAAAATAAGTATGAAATAACCAAAGGAAATTCACTAATCAACACCAAATCATTTATAAAAAACCCATATTAAGTAATTTTCATCAACTCAATTAAACTAGTAAGAAATTTTGTTATATATATGAGAAATACATTTTTAATATTTTTATGTTTTAAAATTTACATTTAAAACTATTCAAAACATAAAATTTTGTTTAAAAGGTCGCAACTTCAAGTTTATTGATACATTCCCCTTTTCTAATGTGTATAAAATATAGTCCATAACTATTTTCAAATATAAATCCAAAACATTTATAATTTTTTTCTTAATTTAAAAAAATATACACCTATTTTGGGAAAAAAAATATTTTTACATTATCCCTCTTTGGCTTAATAACCCCTGAAAAAACCCAAAACAACTTAAATATATCATTAGTTATAAATGAAAGTAAATAACAATGAACGAAAATCATAGAACCCGTCAAAATTCGCATCTACACACAAATTAAGTGAATGATCTATATGACCATATGTTGACAACACTAAGTCCATTAGGAGCTATATATATTATCCCACATGGTTTTGACATGGATTTCCATGCCTTTCATAATAATAATGAGACACTAGTTATCTTAATGAATTTGAATTGATCAAATTAATTTTTTTAAATAATTATTAAAACCTTAGTACATATTACAACCACTCAAATAAAACTGATGAATATCTAACAAACCCTAGGGAAAAACATGATTTCTAAAAAAATTATGTCCTAAGAATCATTGGAAATGAATGTTTCATTATGAAATGTTTTTATTGAGATTATACATGTAAAACAACTCTTGAGTTCGGATCATATTAACAATTTTTGATAATACCTACAAAAATAAAAAACACCCACTAAAATAATTTATCATTTTCCAACCCTATTGGGAGAGCTATACGATGTCATGACCCAAACAAATTCCAATCCCTATTGTCCTGAAAATATTTCTAAGTCAACAATAATTCTTTATATTAGAACACTATTTCCAATTAAAACAATGACAGTGAACAAACATCCAATCTAGAATATATAATGACCATTCAATAAATTGTGGTTCAATAATATAGAAATTTTTAGATTTATAATATTGGAAAAAAATAAACATTGCACAAAAAAATATCCCATATAATAAAATTTTAAACCAATAAACATATCCAAAACAAATGAAAAATTTGAAAATTTCATTAAATAAAATAGAAAACGATAATGTGGTTTAGGTGTCAAAGATACTAGTCTAATTAAAATAAATAACCCGATATTAAAACTACCCATATCTATGAATATGAATAAATCTCTACATTAAAAATCCATAAAGTATAAACTAGAATGAAGTGATAATTATTATTGTATACAAACATTTGAAATGACCAAATATATGTTCTTAATGAACATAAAAATCATTATTTGTTTCTATTCCTATGACTAAAAATTACTATTTTTATTTTCTATACAATTTAATGGGAAATGTGGTAACATAATAAGTATATAAAAAATATTCAAATACCATATGAGATGGATATGAAATCAATATAATTGTAAACCTATTAGACACATTATAATCAAAAAATTTCTAATAGTAACTTTTTAACAATCTAGCAAGATCTTCCATGATAAGGTCTTCGAAAAAATAAACCATATTTTACCACGTTTGTATTTACTCCTCTGTTATTATTTTCCCTTAATGAATACCACTTAAAAAAATACAGTATTTCTCATCGATGCATTTCATTTGCTCCTTGTTAGTCTCCATAAATAATAGTCATTTTTCAATCTTCTCCGCATCCTCTTGAGAGGCATTAACATGAAAAATATTCCTCCATTATTTCTTTCTTTAATTACTGGAGGGTCCCCCAGGCCTTGACATTAATTAGATCTTCCTTGCTTGCTTCCCTCTACTATCCATCATTAGAGAGATCAACATGGTTCGTGGTGTTCTCATTTTGAAACAGATTTTCTATCATCGAGTCAATACGGGATTTATTTGATTCACCCGTCCAACCATCAACATAATTATCTTTGCTTGTATCACATTTGATCAATTGTGTTGCCCACTTAATTAACACTATCACTGTCTGAACCTACTCCTCAATTGGTTCTGAGTCCTTCTCCTTAGGTCTATATTTCAAAGTAGACCTAGTCTCCATCAGTTTTGATAGGTAGGAATAATATTTTTTTCTTTGGATTTCTATTTCATGGGTAGGATAAAACTACCTGAACCATTATACTCTTTATTCTTCTTATTCCTCATTAAATTTTATACCACTCTTCCATGATCCTCTTCCTCATTTTCATGTGAGAATCTTCTAGAGAGGCCACCACTTGCCACTATCTCTTCCTTCATTATTCATCAACAAGATCCTTTCCCAGACATCAGTTAGGTTTATCCAGAACCAGCCCTTACATAACTTTTCCTTTAATGTTATTGCCCAAATTTATCATTGTATAGGACTAATTTGAACTGGACGCATTATCTACATTCTCATCTTTACATAACACCCTTGTTCCCCAAACTATAACTTCTCTTGAATAATTTCCCATTATCGGATACATACCCTCTTTTTTCAGTAAGATGGGGTTAGGACAAATGAATCCTATCCTTGAAATCCCTTCCATGAATTTGACTCCTTCTTATATAATAAATATATTATTTCTATGTAAAAACAAGTTTTCCAAATTTTTAGAAAAAAGCATTTATAATGGTGGGAAAAGTTTTTTTGAATGTTATTTTTTTGTAGTTATAATAAACTATCGTGAATTGGTTTGTATATATATCATAAAATATAAATAATCATCATGTTTACCATGGATCCTTGGAAAAATTTATAAAATGATTATCCTAACATCACTATAGAAATACTAGTGATAGATATAAATCAACTGACCCTCACAGTTACAATTATTATACCTATCCTAACTGATCATTGAATCCCATAATAGGGAAACATCTAAAAGTTTGTATAATATAAAGAGCATGATTCTATGCTAGTTTAACATATATTACTGTATTTTCCACCAAGATATTTGATGTTTCCAATGAGATCAAGATGGGGGTGAGTATATCAAACAAGATATAATAATACTTCTTATCTAATAATTCCATGCAACAAATAAAATAACCATCCTCTCCAAACACCATTTATATAAATAACCCCATATTAGCAAATGTTCACAATCATCATATATAGAATATTACCTCTATGGGTATTCATTATCTTATTTCTCAATAAATTTCAATAAAAAAATTAGGAATATTTCAATGCATTTTATGCTTTTAAATTTTATTTTAATATTCTAACTAGGCCCAATGACCATAATTTGAGAATAAAAATTCTGAAAATCCATTAGATCAAAAAATTAAAATCACCTACATGTAATCTATCAAAACAATATGTTTAAATATCTTTAAAAAGGATTCTATACATAACCATATTTACAAAAAAAATTAATAATTGAAAAAAAACACTATTAATGAATCATGATACTACTTTTAATAAGCTATTAAATAATTAGAAAATTAATTGGGGTGATAGGGTTTTAATAAATAGATTAACAATTTAATATTAAATGATAAATAAATTAAAATTATTTGTAGGTTTGTGAAAAATATATTTTATTGGAATGAGACATATATATTCTTAATATAATTTATAAGATATATAAGAAAATAGTTTATACCCAAAAGAATCTATTATTATAAAATTTAAAATTTATCCATAGATTAACTTACGTTTAATATCACCACTTTTAACAATTCTAGAGTAATTCAACCACAATTAAATTGAGAGAGCCCAAGATGAATAAGGGTATTCCTAAAAAAATTATCCATAAATTAAATTTGATAATATTATAACAATATGAGGAATTTATATCATTATGGATGAAATATAAGGGAAAGCATGGGGTATAGTTGATGAGAATATTGGGATGATAGAATAATGTTGAACATACCATCTCTATAATTAATCCTTAGTTTTTTTAAAACATTATATCCTCCAGCAGTTAAACATTGTAGAATTCAAATAATGAAAACAAAAAATCATTTGTAGAGGACTATATTTATGATGGTTGATACATCCTAATCACTAATTCAATGAAGTTCCAAATCAGTACTCTCAAAATAAAAGTAATATATAGAATAACAGGAAAAGGTAAATAGATAAAACATCTATATGTGTTTTATAATTTCAACCTATACACAATAAAGAATTATAAAAATATTTTTTAGATAAATTTTAATGGATATAAATCATTCAAATTATC
Source organism: Viscum album (assembly GCA_963277665.1). Lineage (NCBI taxonomy): Eukaryota > Viridiplantae > Streptophyta > Magnoliopsida > Santalales > Viscaceae > Viscum > Viscum album. The sequence goes on along the minus strand of OY728148.1, from coordinate 262,616,449 downwards.
TGTGGTTCGATCATAATAAAAGTGCATGATGAATTGGAAACTATTGAAACCTCTCTTTTATAGAGTAAATTAGCTTGTTAAACTTGTTGCACTGAACGATGAGAATCAAAATAATCAATATATTGAATTCAAATATCCACTTATACCTCCACTAAATAAACCATATCAACTACTAGGCAAACCACCATTCTTATAGAGAGTCCTTCTATGCTATTGAAAAACACAAACACAAACATTTTCATCTACTAATGGTTACTGCTTAGACAATAGAAAAATTATGAAATACACTAACGTATTCTAAACATATTGTGTCTCAAATTTGAAGAAATATAAATGCGTCAAAATCTAAAAAACCCCCTCATTGAAATTTATTAATGTATTCTCTTAAATATCCTCATACACTAAAATAAATGTACGACATACTTCCATATAAGTTAATTGTTATCTAGCATTCTTTTTTACATCTAAGTCCCACAAATGAATCACCCTACCAAAATATATCATCGAATAAAACCAAATAAAATATCTGTTTTATATTCATTTATTTTGATTCATCATATATATTACATGTAAGATTCAAGAGAATAAAAAGAATTTCAGGAAAATTTGATTTGTTCATCAAGAAAATGTTTTATGTTTTTACAAGTGGGTACACATGATGTCTATAAAAAAAACAACCTTATGTATGATTCCTTTATAATATCTAGTCATGAGGAATTAAAAATAATCCCCTTTTTCATCTATAGATTTTATATATTTTGTACCTAATATAAAAAAACTAATTATAAATTAAAATCACAACATCCAAATAATAACTATTTAGAAGAATGTAAAAAAATACAATGTGCTTATATGAGTTTTAAAATAACTATAAATATAGACATTAACAAATAATTTTAAGGAAATATCTTCCATGAAGAAATTCATTTATCTACTACCCTTATTAAATATCAAATATTCATCTTAAAAACACCCAAACACCTATTCCCATTATTTTAAATGAATGGACATACATCTATAATTACAAAGGCAGGTCAAGGATGTTCATAAAAAATTTATATAAAAAATTTATGATTGATAATTCATACAATACATTCTCTATGTATCATAAATCATCTTCAATTTTGGGTCCATTCGCATCTGGTAATTTTATGTTTTCAAATGAGGCATTTAGATAGATTTATATCTGGTAATCAATAATTTCCCAATGATTTTATAGTTGTAAAATTTTTCAGATTGAACTACAGTAACACATTTTTTTATCATTTTATTTCCCCCTTCCTGATGATTTTCATGGAATTCAACTGATCCTTCATTTTATAGATTCTTGAAAAGTTAAGCTGCACATCCTAAATCCATTGAATTTATTGATATATCAGTAACATATAATGCATACAGAGTTGAAGTATATTGTTTTTGCAATGATTCAAAATATTCTGATAGAATAAATTTTTTTACATTATCCATATGAATTGTTCCTTAAATATCAATCGATCCCACATAAAATTACACTATTGTTATTATAATTTAATGATACAATGTTTTTATTGCCAAAAGAAAACAAATAACTCCTTTTGATGTTATTTAAATTCCATCAGATGCTTAATATAGATCTTCTCCTTCTATTCACTATAAATAAAGGAAATATTAAAATCCATATTTCCATGAGTAAAACACAATATTAACCAATGATCCACCAACGTTGAATAGTAGTATTCTTAAATACCATTGAAAATATTTCCATGAAATCAATTCCATTTTTCTATTGAAATAAATTCTCAACCTACAATGCATTATATGTTTTTTTAGATAGAATCTAATTTTTATTTGTAAAATATTTTATCTATTTTTCTAATTTCCCTTATAGAAATTCAGTAATCCCCCATGTTCTTTTAATGTTAATAGAATTCATCTCCTCCTCCAAGTTTTCCACCCAGTACATCAAGTCATGAATAGTTTATATCTTTTCAAGACCTTAATTATCACTAGAATATATTAAAAGTAAGAAATTGTTATTCAACAAAAAATATTTTACTAATCATCTAACATTAGAATACCATAATATTGAAGATTCCCAGCACACCAAAACACATATTTATAATTCAAAAATCATTTGGTTATTCAGAGACATATATTTCTACTATAAAATATTACCCTTATCAATTTATAGTTTTTGATATTTCTAGCACGTCATTTATTTTTAATAAGTTTATTAAATTTGTGATCAAATAAGAGTTAACAGGTATTTTCCATATTTTAGTGATTCATCAAGATCATTATCATCTTTATTTTTTGATCTATCTCCATTAATTTATACTTTAAGAATCTTTTATCCTTTCATTATAATATTTAAAATAAATATTTCATATCAATATCTAATGACATTTCATTAATAATTCTTCCATTATTTTTTGTTAAAGAATTCATTTAAAAATCCTATATTAAAATATAAATTGAATATTTACTCTAACTTATCTACATCATTTTAATCATTAATATCATAGAAATGAAATGTATGTGTTCCTGTTGAGATACTTTTACTAAATTACCATACCATTGATCTTTTGATAGACTTCATACCACTATATTTGGTGAATATATATTGACTATTTATGCATTCATACACATTTGTTTTTATTCATTCGAGAGTTCACAAACATTCATCTTTACTTTTCCATCAATTTTAGTTCATCTTCCCTTTTAATACACTCTTTTGTAGAGTTTTTGGTACAATTCTCTCAAGCCTGATAACCTTCTAAAAGAAACAAATCTAGATGTTTAAAAACATAAATTCACAACCATAATAAAATGAAATCAATTTCTATTCCATTTTAATTTCTAGTTTTAGGTGATAATTTTACAGATGTAAACATCTTATAAAAATCACATATATATATCTTCATTACATAGATGTGGTTTAAGTTTCATGATCTTAAAAAAAATTCAATACATTTTTTTACTAAAAAACCATAATGTATTATAATTGAAATTTATTATTGTAAATTGTTGTGGATGAATCACAATGTAACTCAATTTTTATAATTTATATGCAAACCCCTTTTTCTGGATATCCCAAGTGACATCTCTTTATGTAAAAACCAATAACATCATTCACCGGATAAGAACATAAATATAATAAACCATTTTTTTTGGATTACACCCTAAAATGTGACATAATTTTACAAGTTATTGGAATAGCAGAAAAAATTAGTTATTTTTACAAAACAAAAAAATTAACAGATTTGAATTTATTAAATAGATGATATGAATGTTGAACAAAAATGATCATTTTTTTAAATTATTGTTGAAACCATCTCCTTATAGTAAAATGATGCTTGGATAATGGAAAGAATATTTTTTAATCTATTTTTAAAATATTATTTTTTCAAATGTTTTTCAAAAAAATTGAAAAATTATACACTATTTTTCTACAAAAATAAATTATTAAAAAAAATTAGAATTTTTTTATCAAAATGTTTCCAGAAAAATATTTTTAAAAAAATTTCAACAGAACATATTTTCATTAAAAATTATAGACAATTTTTTTTTTGAGAACCATTAAATTTTAATAACGTAACATGCATTCATAGTGAATTTTTTTATTCATCGATAGATAACTTATAAATATTCAATTTACACTATCAATTGTTATAATATTTTTTGTTCTATTTATAACATTTCTTACATATTAATTTAGAGAAAAATTATACTTTATTAACATGTATTTTTTTTTTTGAAAAATGATCAATCGACAAGACATTTCTCAAATGTTTATATAATCATGGAGATTTAATTAAATTTGTTTCATATTTCAAGAAGTTATTAGATATATATCCAACAAATAATTTTATGGCTTGTAAATAGATTTTGGAGAAGATGAACCATCATTCTATTGAGCTTATATAAATTAGTCTAGATCACAACTCTTTCTCTTCTATGTATTGTTGAATAATAGTTCATTCCATCCATATTCTCTTCCATAACATTAGTTTTTATTTTCATATTATCTTTAGTTTATATAATTATCATAATGTAATCCATAAGATATATTTATGAAAATGGTTTTGATAAATAATGTCTCATAGATAAAATCTAGTATGAATGTTCTGATTTTTAACTAAAATATGTGACTGTTTTATATGGATTTTTAGACCATTATGTATAAAAATAATATTTCAACCATAATTTTACTAAGATTAAAAGTGTATTTTATTCTTCTATTAGAGTCAATACTGAAGAAAATCACAATTTTTTTACTTTTACTCTCTCTGATGGGTTATATAATCTTAATATTCAAAAATTTGATTAATTTTTTAGTACCACTCAAAGGGGAGTAAAACTCAGTAAATCACAAGATAATAGAAATTTTAGTATAATTAAATACATAAAATGATAATAAATCATTGATTACTTCTAGTTATAATACAGGGAAAGTGAACCATCTATATCTAGTGGTAATGATAGAATTTATTTCCATAAAAAGGTATATTATACTATGAAAATAGGATACATATACCCTAAAGCTGATATATATATATATTGGATTATTTTTGTAAAATTAAAGAATTCAATATTTTGATAATCACAATTGTTTGTGCTGATTCATTGATGTGTGTAACTTTAATGTTGAAAATTATGTAGTTTATATGTTCTCTAAGCATGTTTCTGGTGAACTTCATTAAAGATAAAAATATTAGAAAAATAAAATTTTGGTAAAGAATAATGAATCATTCATTAGAGATGTATCTATTATCAAAATGAGGACATTTTTTTCAAAATGTGAGGATTTTTTTTATTAAACAGATAATGATGCATCAGAAGTAGAAAATAAAAAGTAAAAAAGAGGAGTTTTTAAATTAGAATGTTAAGATATGTTTTTCCTCATTTTGAAAAGATCAAGAGGAAAATGATATTTAGTGATACTTTTGCATCATTATAAAGAACAAAGAGCGTAATATGATCAGTGATCCGCCTTTTATATTGAATTATATTTTTGACCTGTCACTTAAAGAAAAAACCAATAAAAATCATAAAAATCAATAAATTAATAATTAGTAGATTAAAAATTAGAGAATACATAGTTGGAAATAAATTTCTGAAAAGCATTAAAGTAATGACATTATAATGTTGATGTGAAAATGAAATTAAGACATCTATGAATTTAACCTCTATCTATTATACAACAAGATATTTTTTAGTATGTTTCATCGGCTTGTAAAAAATATTAAATATTAGATTATACTATGTAAATTGAAATTTTTTATCAGGAAATTATATTTTATTGGAATGTATCATTTTGATTAAAATATCAGTTCTGATATTTTGAATGTTTTTAAAAATATTATGAATATAAACACTAAAATTAAAAATAAATTGAAAAAATATTAGAAGAAATATATGTTAGATGAAGACACATCAACCTTGAATTCTACTTATATATCAAGAAAATAATTCAACTGTATATATATATATAAGTATAATATAATGATGATAATTCAGAGAATGAATGTCAAAATTCAAAAAAAAATTCAATCATGATAAAGACTGATTAAAAATGTATAAGTGTTGGTTGTTTTTAATGGAAATAAATAAAAAATAATATATCATGGTGGAACACAAATACATCCACATTTGTATATTCTATATGTATTATCTTATTTCTCTCATTCAGCAACCTGAATATGTGATTCATGAATAGATACAAGAATAAGTTATTTTAAAGTAATAATAATGGTTCTTTGATGTATTGTTTATTTATTTCATGATTTTGAAGCAATATTAAGATATATAAATAAAAATATTGAGTTGTATGAAAACTTGTATATCTTGAACCACATAATTGAAACTTTTATAAAAAATTATGTTGATTAAAGATATTTTAAGGGAAAAAATAATGAAATGATTATAATTCTAAAAACAATTAGCAGATTTGTAAATCATAAATGGGTTATATATTGTAATATTTTGTATATATAAAAAGATTAATAAATTCAAAAAAATAAATTTTTATGAAGACTGCATATATGAGTTTTTATGGAAATAAAACCACAAGGGTAATTAAAAATGTACAATATCTGTACATGAAATTGTGTGATGAGATTTTAGAACAATGAATAATGATTTTAGCTTTAGATGAATAATATATAATGATCAATAGTTATGATATAATTTTTCTATAGTAGATGGAAAATAATAAACAAATACCTTCTAATTTAAAAATTTATGAAAATTATGGGGGGAATATTACAGTTCTTATGATAAATCCTTATACTGGAGAAAACTTATATTATTTTGAACTCTTAAAGTGTTACGTAATAACGAAAAAAAAATATTTTTTATTTATTGATTAAATGGTCCCCTATATTTTTTGGATGGATGTATTCAAATTTATTTGGATGAATAAATTTTTATATAATAATTATATGGTCATTTGAATGTTTTTAAAATATTTCATTAAAGATATGTTTTAATTTTATAATATTTTTAAAAATATTACACCTACCTATTTTTTGATAATAAAAAAGTGGAGAATGAATGATATAACCTAACCTCTAAAACAAATTTTAGAAACCAAAAATTTCTATGAAGAGAGATAGATCAACCAAGATGGAGAAAGACCATAAGAAGAAAAAAATTTATTTTCTTAAACATGTTTGATACTGGGAGAAATTATTTTCAATGATATTTGAAAAATATATTTTTTATAGGATAGTTATGTTATTTTCATTTTAAAAAGTTGTTTTTTAGTCAAATGATTGATGTAAATGCATTCAAACCATATTTTGCAAAAAACCGGCACAATTTATTAAATTATTTTTCTTAATAACTATATTCTATCAAAATTGATTTTGTCTTTTTATATAAATAATATATATTTACTAGACATGAAAATATTTTTAAATATGATGTTTCATTGATTAAGTCATTCAGATGAACTAAATTGGAAAAAAATATCATAAATTAGATAAACATGTAATTTTTACATAAGTTGAATGATTTTAGGGGAAATCGAAATATAGGGTATAAATTCAACTGGAAAAGTAAAAAAAGTATTGTAAATAAAATTAATATAAATTAAATAATAAAAAATATTATATGGATGAAGAAATGATCATCATATGATATTTTATATGGTCATAATGGATAAAACATATATAGTTTCTATATGAACTAAAATAATTCATCCAGATTAATCATTTAAGAATTATAACATTTCTTCATAGAAATTGACCATCAGATTGAGAATATGTACTTGATCTTATTAAATGAAGATGAGTTCATCTTATTTTTTTACAACCTAATTTTAGAAATGTGGAATATTTTCATTTAATAAATTCTCATAAATAGAAGAATCATTTCATTAAGAGTAATAATTTTTAAATTGATGATTTTGAATCTTTATGGTTACTAATGGTGCTAGGATAGATTTATGATTCTTCAAAATCTTGTTACCCATGCACTACATTTTATTATTTATAGATTTTATTTTTTAATAAGTATATGTGAGGATTTAAATTCGACGATTTATGTGTTTATACTTGTCGATTTTATATTTTTTTCATCACGATCTTTTTGTTATAGGAAGATATATTTTTCTATGAGAATTCTGATAGAGGGATATTGAATCTAGGGAATCTTAATTAGTAAAAATACTTCTAATGATGGATTAATTTCTTATGGTAGATATAATTTTATGGTTATGTTAATTTCATTGATACCTAAAAATTTGTATCTAGTTTCTGTAAATCTAATGGTTAGAGAATTTATATTTTTATAAAGTTTGATAACTTTTTCCCCTAATTTACAATGTATAATTAATTTTTTTATACAAATTTAACGTTATTTTTTTAATGTTGATGGAGTTTTTCATTATTAATTTTTTTCATAATAATGATTTTATAATATATCAGTAGAATAGTTTATCTAATTGAACCTTTACATATTTTAGAATGGGTTTTCAGTATTACCTACATAAAAAGGTTAATTATATTTTGTGTTTTATTTCGGAACTACATTTTATATCCTCCAATATTGTGATATTATAACTTCTATGATTCAATAGTTTCATCAACTACAACTAGCATAGATGTGATCTTTGTCAACAAATTTTCAAATCATATTTTTATTTCTTTTTTCAATTTTAGTTTTATTATTTTGAATATTTTATGTCTCATTTATATTCTTTCATTTATTATAGGGTTTTAATACCCAAGGAATGGATTATCGGGGGAATATTTATCTATTAAATATTATTTTAAATTTATTGATCATTCTATGGTATTTTAAGGATATATAGTTTGGATATGGTTAAAAAGTTATATTTATCCTCACATTCCATTATTGTACACATTTTGGCACAAATTGAAGTTGATGGCCTCATCATATAGTGATGATGAATGTATGTAGAACATTAGAGTCGATCAATTGTGTTGGTGACATGAAAAGACATGATGTTGTCATGGAGTACTCAAGGTAGATTAGTAAAGGTCAGAATTTTCATTAGCTAGAATATTGTGGGATTCCTCACTGATGGTTCAAAAACATCAATGGGGGAAAAAATATTCATGACCAGTGAAAATACTGAAAGGTTATTCACATGGTGTACAATGATATTTGGAGGTGGTGCACCATGTTGTCATAAATATACAATAAGAAGGGGGTAAGACTCCCCAAATGATCAACTAATACCCAATGGATCACATGTAATACCATTTTCCAGTTTGATAATGTATAATACCCACCAAATTAGATAAATATAGGGCCTCGAAATTCTAGATTGTATATTAGAATTTTATTAGTGGTTCCCAAGGTTGGGTCCACCTATCATAAATTTGGAGGGCATGTGTCTAGTTACATGTGACCTTTATCCACAACACACAACATGGAATTCCAATGAGCCACCCTGTGGCCACTCGTTTCATTCATTACTTGTCAATTTTTTATTTTATCAAAATGTGTTCATTTTATGTATTTAAATATCTTTTGTCAGGTAATTATCCATATTTATGAAATTTACAACATAATTTTTTCTATCTACATTTATTTTCAGGGAGATATATATAGTTTTATGATTTTTATGTATAAGGATGATAACTTGTTTCTTATGTTATGAAAAGAGTGTTATAAGTGTAGGAGAACCACATTATAGTGTTGTTGTGTCATGGTGTTTGTTCCCATAACATTTTTAAGATATAAATAACAACTAAAACGTTAAAAAATTATAATTCGCTTCAAATTTTTTTATTAAGTAATTTAGGTAGATAAAACACAGGAACTATATATCATTTATTATTTATAATATAATAAAATATATCCATAAAATATATTTTATGCTTAAAATATAATAAAAAATCATTGCTGTTATTAATATATCGATTCAATAGTGACTGTTATAAATTCTATATTTTATGATTTATAAAAAAATAATTTTTTAAAATAAGAATACTTGAAGGTCTTGACCAATTGAATCATGACATATGAATATTGTTTATCGATGCTCCTAAATTTGATCATATCAAAGGTATTTCCCTTAACAAATACTAAAATGATATTCAATAAATAAAACATGAGAATAAATTGTAATTCAAAAATCTAATACATATAGAGGTCACATACAAACCCATATTCGATGAAAAACCCCAAAAAAGTAATATTATCACACAACTTACACTTCGGTTGTATCAATGTGTAATTAGTGGTTATGTATATAGACTATAACAATAAGAATATACATGTTTCATTTTAAATAAAATAATTATTTTTGAAAATCAATTTTTTTTTACATTTTATATGTACATAATTATATAATGGGTTCGATAAAAATTTGGATTTGATATGTTAAAAAATATATTTTTTAAAAAATATATTTTTTATTGAAAACAATATTTTTGAAAACTATAAAGACACTAAACCCAATATCACAAAGACGATGAATTACATTATTCCACTGGTAAAATGAAAATCATTTCACATACAAATGGATTGAATTGTCTAGTTTTTCGCAAAATGAAATAAATATATTATTTTTTCAGTACAACTTGAATGTAAATACACTATATATACTAAATTATAAATATCCATAACTTCTAGATTATTCATCCATGTCATTCATAATATGTATCATCACATCCTAGGGAAAAAAATACGAAATGGGGGAGATGAGATACTCAGTAATGGTAAACAATACATTGGAAGCTATAATAAACCTAAACATTATGTAAAGCTGAATCCTAGATTCATATGCCAACAATATATAATAGTGATCATTATATGATATGAATAAAATATGAATAAATATTTCTAAATAATAATCACTTGAAAATTGACCAGGTATATTATAGTAGTCAAATAATAACATGATATATCTATTAGAAATATGAAACTGCATCATGTCAGGAATCAAAAAAATATCTGCATGGCCTCATCCAAGAATTATATATAAATGGTTATTTTTTCTTCCAAAACCTAGTCTGGTATGTCTTCTTAGACCTATATATGAATTGAGGGGATGTAGTGGGCCCCAACCATCATTTAATATGTCATATGAATTATTAATATCTCTAATAAAAAGATAAATTTATATCCATTTTTACCAAACCAATTATAAATATTTTAATCATAAGCATATATGAAAAATTCTAATAAAATAATTGATATATTTCTGAGTTAAATAAATAATACCTTTTGAATGAAGTGTTTTGATAATTTTTTGAATTTTTCATAAAATAATATTGAAAAAATTAATGTCACAGAAAAGAAAATAGTAGGACAATTAAACTATATTTTAGGAAAAAATGAAGTCCCATTGAAGTGAATACATATAGAAATGAGTTTTTAATAAACTATAGAAATGAGCCCCTTTAGTGTGGTTTAACATAAAATATTAAAATGTATTTAATAATGAAAAAGAAATAATTTATTTTATAAAAATAAAAGTGAACCAAGATAGTGTCTCATGTAAAAGATTAATTTTATACGAATAATGGTAGCATAAAATAGATTAATAATGTTTCTTTAAAATTGGTATGAAATTGGGATGTTCTTTATAATGGAGCTTTATTATCGTTAATAATTGAAAATGAAAGCTTTTTAAAACATTAATTTACACATTAAAAAAGGAAGAAATTTTTTGGATATATGTTTTTGAAGCATATTTCATCAATTTAAATTAATTAAATAAATATATTATTTATATATGAATAATCTCTGATAAAGCCTAACCCTATGGAAAAAATGGTTGTTTAGAAATAATCCTTGGCCACTTTTTTAAACAATCAAATCATATGCTGCATAGAATTAATGATCATAAAATGGAACATTTAGTACAATAAATACAGTTCTATTATTTATATTACACATTAATTCGATGTATATAAACACCACACACAATAAATATTTGTGAATAAGATATATATCGCGGAAATTAATGTTAGATGAGAAACCTGTTAGCTTGTGTCTGAAAGCATTATGCACTTGTACTTAACATCATGGATAATAATATTAAATCAATAAATCAATTAATTAACAACATTTTATACATGTAATTAATTTTTTATATGTTTATTATGTTCATTTATGTACTTTTTGATGAGTTGTAAAAAACAAATTTATCATTCTACAGTATTTATGTCCTTTGTTTTCCTAATCAATTTACTTTTATATACATATTGAAAATACTATAAAACTAATATCTTATGACCATAACTAAAATTATATGCTATGAATTGTGTCACAGAAGATAAAGTTTTTATATAAGTCATTTGGTTATTTGGGGTGACATTGAATCTTTAGACCATACATTAGTGGTAATCGTTAATATTAATTTTTTTATTTTTTTTAGAACATCCCGCCCTAGTTTTGTGTTATGAATAAATTATATATATATATATACTCAGTAAAAAATATTATATAAGTTTTATTAAACCTATTAAATTACATTTTAAACAAAAAATATTTTTATGTCCATCCATGAAGGAGGAACTGAAATACTTAAACACATCGTCCATGAAGGTGGTAAATCGGTACCTCATGGATGATGCTTTCATATTTCAAATAAAATGAAAAGGATAAGAGAAATGATTGGGTATTTTCTATTAACATAAAAAAATAATAGTATATATATTATAATGGAGTTATCATACATTTTAGGTATAGGAGGTGATGTAAGGAAATGAAAATATAAATAATTGAATGGTAATTCAATGAACGAATGGGTATTTTTACAACTAGAATTATTCATCTTGATAACCACCTAAAAGAACATTGATATAGTATTTGGGTGATACCAGAAATACCAGAATGAGAAATAAAGTATTTGAAGACGAAATTAGAACAAATTTAAAAATATTCATTACATTGTAGGTGTGAGGGGAAGGGGTGGTGAGGTGTTGTATTTTTAATGGATTGGAGGGGTGTTTTTTTGAATATTTTATATATTTGTTTATTATTTTTGCTAAATAATAAGAATAATTTTCTAATAATCCTGAAATGTATTAAAATAATTCCATATATTTAGAGATAATGCTCGTAAATCATCCATATATAATATATTAATCAATAATTCTCATTTTTAGCTTATACCAGAAATTAATTTTTTTCACTATTCAAATAAATCAACTATTTTAGATAAATACCCCAAATTCATGGTAACCAATTTTATATGTGTATTAATAAAAAATAAAAACTCCATTTTTTTAAAATAATTATTTGAATATGCGAAAATTTTATTTTTTATTAATATAATAATTTTCTAGAGAAGTTCACATTTCAAATTTATAACTAATATTACAGAAATTTTAGAAATTAATTATGATCTCAAAAATTATAATATAATTATATGAAATTAAAATATTAATTTATGAATATATTTTATTAGAATAATTATTCTTTTAAATCATTATTTTAATAAAAAATGTAAAAAAATTATGTTTCATAAAAATACCATAAATTAATTTATTTTTGTCAATATATCTATCAAACTATTACATGATATCAATATAACATATTTTAATTTATAAGGCACACATATTTTAATTATAATTTTTTTTAGGATATCCGACTATTCTATTAGTCATATTTCATATTAAAAAATGTTATATTACTTGTTTGACTACCAGATTATTATTCTTCGAAAAAGATACTAATCATAGAAATAAAAAAACTATCAAATTTAAATTTTGATATTATGATTTCAAAAAGTTTTTTTCTAAAAAATAATTTATAAAAGTTGTAAAATTTGTATTTAATATATGTTTTCAATTAAAATGTGAAAGGTGTGTTTAGAAAAATATAAACATTTTATTTATAAAATTTAATTTATTCTTATCTTATGCCTATAATTTTTTTGGATGATTGTGAAAATATTTTATTTAATATATAATATATAAATTTCATTTAGATCATTGAATTATATTTATTTAGAAATAATTTTTTTTCATAAAAATATTTTTTATAAATATTTATCATTTATGTGAAATTGGTTTTCTTTTATAATTAAGTATTAAAAAAAATAATTAATTTTATAATCATGTGTAGTTAATATTTTTATAATTTACATCATCCCATTAATTCCCATAATTACCAATATCATTCAGATGAACATAATAATTAAATAAAAATATTTAATCATTTTTTCTTCTCATCAATAACCAAAGAAGTTAATTTTTACAAGATTCATACGTATATTATCGAGGTGTTACAACAAATACAAGGATTTAGAAATAAATTATATTTTTATGAAGCTGTAATATTATGTAATAATTATTTAAAAATAAATTATTATTTAATATAATTATGTTCCATAAAAAATTAATAATGGTAAAAAAATTAATGTCACAAAAACATGCATTTTCCAGTAAAATGTATTTATATTTAAAAATAAAAAAATTACATATTTATAAATTAATTTTGTTAAAATAATTTTCATTTCTATGATCATCACATTAGAAGTTTCCAATTTTACATTTTTTAAAATTTTATAATAATTTAATGGTTTGGGTAAAAAATAAATAAAATATAAATATACTATATGAATAATGATGACATAATAGCTAAAAAACTGATTTCATCCATACGATTAAAAGAATCAACCAATAAAATTAATCCTTCCATTTAAGATAATGTTATTTAAAGAAGTTTCAATAAATTTACAAATTTATAATTTGCCTTCAAAAACCTATTTTATATTTTACCCTCTAACAAATAATTCATTACAAACTTGACTGACTTATAAAACATGGATTGTATTATTATAAAGGATTGATTTCTGTAAATAATAAAGTAATGGAATACACTCCTCCTTAGTGGTATTCAAGAGAAAAAATAAAGGGTTGTTTTTTAGTTTTTATTATTAAATTACATATCATCCAAAAAAAATGGTAAAAATTAATAACGAATTTCCCACTATATTTCTATAAATACCAACCCCAACTCCAATTCATGTCTAATAAAATTATTTATAAACAAATTTTCTCACTCTATACGTCTACAAATCCCTCCCATGATGTTTTATTTTTCATATGAATCTCTTACAAATATTTTCAAATCCACCTCTCATGTAAGGGATTTTCTACCTATTTATCTTAACTAAAGTGCATCCTTTGTAATTATCCTTTTCAATATCAATTAATTATATTTTCTTGATTTTGTTAATATCCCTTTTCATCTGTGTTGACATTATAATAATGAGATATTATATTAGACCTATAATTATAACCTTTACTTGATTCGTTACTATATCAATGTAATGGATATCACAATATTATTTTCCAAGAAAATAGTTTATTCACTTTTAGTGATTTGATTAGTAATTCATAATGTTTTGTTTTTTTGAACATCCATTTATTCTCCATAAGATTAATATTAAATTATAGAACACCATGCACTCTTATTACTACTTTCTATGTACCATAATGTACAATGATTGTAGTGTCTAAATTATCATGTTATTTTTCATGCCAATCTTAAATGATAAGAATACCCAATCCATCAACCTTTAATTAGAATTCAACTAGTTGTACCTATTTTTAAAATAATAGATAATTCCATTAATGTTACCCATGATCCTAAATCATTGGATACAAATTTATAAAATATGTTCTCATGTTATATAATCTATCTGGACTAAACGTTAGTTTATAAAATATGAATATAACCGGTAAGACTAAAATTATATATCCCTTCAATGATGTGGATACTGTTTTTATCTTATAAGAATCCATGTATATATGAAATTTGGTTTTCAAATGAACACTATGTTATGATTTATTGATGGTTATCATTGAATATTACATATATCATTATGTTTTATATTATTTCAACATTCCAATAATTCTTTGGTGTTGTAATCATATTCCATGATTTGAGGTTCTTGATTATGATTCTGAACTTTTTATTTCACAATTTTGGCATTTGGACCTATATTTTTTTCATTACACTATTTTAAAATATGATTATTATCATAGATGGATTTATATATCCTCAATTTATTATGTCCATCCACTGGTTATCCATAAATTTATTAATAGAATATCTGATTTTAAGTGAATGTTATAGAATTTTTAATTATTGTTGTTATATCCTTGGTTTCAGGTATTAATGTATATATCATATTTCTAAAGGACACTAGGCCTCTTGATTTTCCTGGATTTTATGTGTGTTTATTTTTATCTATTAAATCAGGAACTAATGTCTCCAAAATATATTGAATATCATTGTATGGTTGTTATTCCCCCATTTCTTTTTGGATTATTGGTGAATTGGATCCCCTACCTATTAACCAGATAAGATCGGTATTCTCACCATATACATTGGTCCCTTGTTGTAGATACCCAAATCATGATGTACATGGACATTACATTACTTTAGCAGAATACTTAATACATAAAAAAACAGATACACAAGGATCGTAATAGTTTAGTGTCTTTGGAAACTCAGAATATAATCTTCTAATCATGTTGAAAGATCTTCAACATCTCCCATAAGATCTTCCCCTTTTATTTTCTAACCTAAAACCTTTCATTAAATCCTAGGGAAAAGAAAACAGATAAAGGGTGAGCTCAAATGCTCAGTAAGGGTAAGCATTGATAAAATAAAACAAATCATATATATTTGAACTTCAAAACATGAACATAACATTTAAACATCAGAATCTTGAGCAATGAAATAAATCATGGTAGTATGTAAGGCATATATAATAAAGAAACTTTAATCATGATACAATAGCCTAGGAATTAACCATGTAATTGTGGAAAAACATTACACACATGATATTATTTCCATATTAGCCAATGCATTGCTGCCAAGACCATCTTAGTGGACAAAGTCCCTTTCTGAATCAAGTTCACTCCTCGTTCCAGTCCTGTATTACTGAACCAGTTTAACTTGCCATTCCATCCATGTCAATCTCATGAGATATAAATCTTTACCCAATTCATTGGAGGGTGATATAGGTCCCACCCATCTCATATTGAAATCATTCTTTTGTGTGCCACAAAATAAACATAAATCATTCATCATAACCCAAGAATAAAATGTGTTTCATAAACATCATTCCATCATCACATAATCCGTATAAATGAAATGGACATAATTTCATAATATGAAAAGTGAAACCATGTAAATCATAGAGACATTATACTTGAAACATACACATATTAAATAATTTCATCTTATATGGAAAATGGTTTTGATAAAACACCTGAAATGAATTATTGAGGAAAATATCTTTTTTTCTTCCAAATCATTTTCTTTTCACAAAATGTCATGAAATTTTAAAAGAAAGGGATTTTGATGCTAATAGTCATGAAATATTTTGGAGGAAGCTTCATGAAAATAAGTCTTTATAAAACCGTAAAAATCCATTCATGTCGTATATGTTAAAAAAATTCTTCTTGTACATTTGTAGGAAAAGTCAAAAAGTACCTCTTAACGTCAACAAAAGAAAGATTCCTTAATTACCATGTAGTAAAAGTAAAAAATGGGTAAAAAGGACTTTAAATATACATTAATACACTTTTATTAAACATTTACAAGGATGATAGAAATAACCCCATTAAATACTTACGAATAAGCAATTTCGGATAAAAATGATATTTGCAAAAATTATCCCTTACCTTAGGTCAGATATGCTTCGTACGTATCCAAACCTCCTGTATAATGATTTAAATAATGTCATTCACTTATTACATAACCATATTCACTGTTATTATATCATATATAGTTCACCTATGACTTATTATTACCTGTTCTTTTGTAAATTCTATGTTAAAGAGCGTTTTGGGTAAAATCGTTTCATTTGTCGTCCGTGTTTTGACTTGTAATTATTCATATGATTACTTAGATAATGATTACTGAGTTATAGAATATAAAACATGATTTATATATAATATATATTCATAATATACATATATATAATATATCTATAAATTGAAAGAAATACACCCTTTCATGGAGATGGTATGTCGTACGTACACATGAACGTTGTTTTTATTTCCTCATTGAATTGAATGGAATTAATTGGATGACATACATATATATATACATAAATACTAAATAATTATTATGTCATATATTTCATTATTACTTATTATATATACTTTATAATCTTTTATGAATGGTGAATCATTGAGAATGAATCTCATCGTGTCATGGAGACGGTATTCCGTACGTACGCACGAGCGATGATATCGTTCCCATGATCGTGGAATTTTATTGGAGTGTATGTATACTATTACAAAATCAATATCACTTTAAAAAAATAATATATAGTTATTATTTACACCATTATACCCATCCAAGTAAGGTGGTGGTGGAAAATAGATTACAACACGGCGTGGAGACGGTATTCTGTGCGTACGTACACGCGATGATTTCTTTTTCCGTAGGATGGATAGATGGTGAAATAGGGATTTTTCATAGTTATAATTACATATAAGTATATGAGTGATACTGATGTTATTACTTCATAATGAAACAACCTAATAAGAATAATTAGAAGAATAAATAAAGTTGAAAGAATCGGTAACGGACATTACCTCTTCTTTGAAACGCCTCTTTGAGACCTTCTCTTAGGGCACTAAAATTAGTCATTAAAGAGACCAGGACCTCTAGGATGTTTCTAGGGAAGTGAAGAAGATAATTTGTCATGGTTTTTCCAAGAATGAATGCTCAACGTGGCGTGAGTAAGAGAGGGAGGAGGTGCCCTTTTATAAGGGGGGAGAGGGGCACCTTTGTAATAACTAACAATATTATTTTATTATAGAGTCATATTCGTTTTTTAATAGCTAAGAATTGAAATATTTCTAAGATAAGGTGGGTATGGGTCTAAAGTATCTAATCCAATAGAATTTAGACAGTTTTAGGTCATTATATTAACCTTATCTTTTAGTTTAAACTCTTAGTTAATTAGATTGACATTTACCATGTCACTTTGTATTTATAATTGATATAGTTAATAAACATTCCATATACATCCAATAGACCCCCAAGTGGTCCATTAATGATACAACTATCATGATATAAGTATCTTTGTAGAGTATAAGATTTTTAGGAATATAATAACAATTAATAATATAATATTTGTTTTAAAAACTTTTATTGTCAATTTTGACACTATTTGGTAATTGATTTTTGTGAAAATAATAAAAGAATTATTAGTTCAAAATAAAATAATTAAATCAATACTAACATGTTATATTGGCATATAAAATTATTGTAATTCATAAAAAGTCTCAAATGACATTTATGTGGGTATTTATAACATCAATTTGGTTAATATTTCATTACTAAGATAATTACTGCATCATCATTGTGTCATAAATAAATTAAATTATTTTATGTCTAAAAATTAAAAATAAAATACCATTATGTAGGAAATATTTTTATATTTTTAATGAATATTTATATATGAATTTATCTTATGTATAACCCTTTATTAAAAATGATTTATTTATTAAACTTTGAATTTAACTATTTTAACCCTTCTTTAAAAAAATTAATAATAAATGTCCTAACCTAATCCAAGTGGGCCTAAATGGTCATATGTTATTCCTAAGGTTGTTTTTGGTCGAATTAAATTTATCTAATAGAATTAGGAAATGTGTTAAGGTAATAATAATAACACTTTTACCATTAAATACCCTATTTACTTTTAACCGTGGTAAAAAAAGTAAAAAGTTACTATTCACCAAAAATTATTTTTTTCTCATTGAACCACATTTTAGACCTTCATATTAACCGTGTCTCTCTGATTTTCAAAATTCCACTCACAGAAGCGGTAAAATTGTGTTTTATGAAAAAATCAGTTTTTTTAACTACCACTTAGTGGTTTCACTATTCATCAAAAAAATGAAAGTTTCCAGAAAAATACCAAATGTTAGGCCTAAGATATATTTGATATTAAGAATTCAAAAATGATGTCTATTTTACCAAATTCAAAACATATCAGCTAATTTAAAAATTCATTCCCGTCGTCAAAACAAATAGCATGTGTTTAAGACATAATAACTATCAAAAGATTAACACATGTTTATGTCTGGTTTAAATATGAAATTACATCCAATGACCAACATTGTATTAAATTGTAAAAATATATTCTAAATATATTTTAAAACCACTCCAATTAATAATTTATCACTAATAATTATTTCGATTAAAAAAGTTTTTTATAATTAAAATTTAGTGATTTTCACTATTCATCAGAATATGAAAGTTATCTGAAAAGTACCAAAATTTCACCCTAATCTGATTTCGATATTCCGAATCCAAAAATGAAGTCCATTTTTAATGATAAAATTTATAAAATTTCAAAAAAGTGGGTATTACTATTCATAACGGCTAGTTCATAAAACGGTTACCCAAATTAACTCATCACTGGGTTTTCACATAAGAGAACATATGTGAAAATATGGATATGGAAGAAAAATCTAACCATCAAGTTCTGATGGAGAGTGGTAAAGAACAAGGCTATGAAAAATCCAACAATCACAGAGACATAAATTTGTGACGATCTAAGGTACCATCTGATTCATAGGATATAAGAGCACTAGGACAACATTTTTGGTTTTCAAGATCATTTCCCTAAAGTTGATGAAATTGGAATTAAAAGAAATACTTTTGTGATTTTGGAACAGTATCACCATTGTTCTTTCTTTGAAAAAATTCCACTTCATCTCGTAAATAAATGATGTTGAATTTGTCATTCGTGAAGTGTTAGCAGATCATGTGATAAAATATTGTGTCATTCCATCTGTCTCAAACAAAAGGTTAGAAAAGTTATCAAAAAATACTGAAGTCCTTATATAGAGATATATGGTTCCTAATATGGCCTTATACTTCATATATCATACTTCTTAATATAATAAAATTAGTTTATACTAAACAGGGACTTCCTGTAGGCCAGTGGTAGGTGATTAAGGCCAGTCGCACTTCTGTTGTGGGTTCGATTCCCACAGCGTTGTCCGATGCAATGGGTTGTCTCCCATCCTGCAGGTTTTCCTTTTTCTAAAACTATATTACTATAACATCCCATCATTAATATCGAAAAAAAACTTCTATCCTTAAACAATACTAACTTATGTCCAATATAATCCATTCCAATCTTTAGGATTATCTATAATACTACAGTCCACTCTCATAATATAGTGAAAACGATTACAAGAGATTTCATATAACAAGCATGGTAATACCATCGTTGATCCCTATATATCAAAAGATATGTATTTTTGGTCACATTCCAAACATTTGAAGGCCTTAATCATGTATTCTCATGAAAAATGAATACCCATTGAACATTACTGAAAACATCAATGCAGTTAAAAGTTAACACTTTCCACATACCAAAATCATCAAAATTCTATATACTCAATCCATGATATCACTTAGTCCTTATATCAATCATGAGCTCATGGATACAATCAAACATCTCATTATCTTATTATCCCTTCATTATGCGCATAGCATCTACTTTCCAAAATATTTGAATCACTTTTCATGGTTACCGGTACCATAAAATTATTGAAAACCATAATAGACTAATACAAAAATATTCTAATAAACCATAAAAGTAACTCAACAACAATATTCTTGATTACCAATAAATAAACACTTCAATCCATCCACTTAAATGATTGTCCTGGAATAATTCATTCTTTGATTTAGAAGTATATATTTAGGTCAGGGCATTGAGTTGGGTAATGCCCATGTTCTCCACAAATGAGACATTGAACTCCATAACAGTCTGTCACTCTATGACCCTTTTCTCCACACAGATAACATTTGTCCCTCCATTTGAGGTATTCCTCAAGGTTCTTCATCCCTTCTTTATAAATCTCAATCTTTCTTTATTTATGCTCCTCAACATGTGAACATGCATAAAATTCTATCTTCCTCTTCTTTGATGAATTAGGCATACTACTAAATTTCACATTGCTAATCATATATCGTGATGACTGATTCGGCATAATCACAATATCTTTCTCTCTAGTCATTACACAATTTTGTTGATCATAGTCACCAATTTATCTATTGGATTCAATGTTAACCAAATTCCTTCTAGTTTCCTCCATTGATTAAAACACAAAAATAATTCTGTGAGAGGAAAAAATCATGCTAGAGAAAACAACATAGTAAAGGGGGAGTACCCTCAATATCTAACTTCTTAGGTTAAATTCTAAGATCGTTACCATAGTTTTAGGACTATATCCTATACGTATACTTATCCTTAGGTACATCCATAAACATACCTTAGAAATATCTCTAGGGATCTCACTAATTTTTTCGCATCCTAGTTTTATAAGGTTAACTAATCCTTTTCTCTGATACCAACTGTAGAGACCCAAAGGTTGACGTACATGGACATTACATTACTTTATCAGAATACTTAATACATAAAAAAAACACACAAGGATCGTAATAGTTTAGTGTCTTTGGAATCTCGAAATATAATCTTCTAATCGTGGTGAATGATCTTCAACATCTCCCATAAGATCTTTCCCTTTTTTTCTTACCTAAAACCTTTCTTCAAATCCTGGGGAACAGAAAACATATAAAGGGTGAGCTCAAATTCTCAGTAAGGGTAATCATGGATAAAATAAAACAAATCATATACATTTGAACTTCAAAACATGAACATAATATTTAAACATCAGAATCTTGAGAAATGAGATAAATCATGGCAGTACGTAAGGCATAGATCATAAAGAAAGATTAATCATGATAAAATAGCATGGTAATTAAACATTTAATTGTGGAAAACCATTAAGCACATGATATGATTTCTATAGTATCCAAGTCATTGCTGCCAAGACCATCTTAGTGGAAAAATTCCCTTTCTGAATCGAGTTCACTCTTTGTTCCAGTCCTGTATTAATGAACCGGTTTAACTTGTTGTTCCAACCATGTATAGATCATGGGATATAAATCTTTACCCAATGCATTGTAGGGAGATATAGGTCCCACCCATCTCATATTTAAATCATTCCTTCGTGTGCCACAATATAAACATAAATCATTCATCATAACCCAAGAATAAAATGTGTTTCATAAACATCATTCCATCATCACATAATCCATATAAAATAAATGGACATCATTTCATAATAAGAAAAGATAAACCATTTATTTCATAGATACATTATACTTGAAACATACACATATGAAATAATGTCATCTTAGATGGAATATGGTTTTGATAAAACACTTGAAATGGATTCTTGAAGAAAAAATCCATTTTTCTTCAAAATAATTTTATTTTCACAAAATGTCATGCAATTTAAAAAGAAAAGGATTTTGTAGAAAATATTAATGAAATATTTTGGAGGAATCTTCATGAAAATAAGTCTTTTTAAAACCTTAAAAATCCTTTCATGTCGTATACGTTAAAAAAAATTATTCTCGTACCTTTGTCGAAAAAGTCAAAAAGTACCTCGTAACGTAAACAAAAGAAAGATTCCTTACATACTATGTAGTAAAAGTCAAAAATGGGTAAAAAGGAATTTAAAAATACATGAATATATTTTTATAAAACATGGGCATGGATGATAGAAATAACCCCAGTAAATACTTACGAATAAGCAATTTCGGATAAAAATGAGATTTGAAAAAATTATCCCTTACCTTAGGTCCGATATGCTTCGTACGTATCTGAACCGCCTATATAATGATTTAAATAATGTCATTTACTTATTACAGAATCATATTAATTGTTATGATATCATATATGGTTCACTTATGAATTTATATTACCCATTCTTCTGTAAATTCCATGTTAAAGAGCGTTTTGGGTAAAATCGTTTCATTTGTCTTCCGTGTTTTGACTTGTAATTATTAATATGATTACTTAGATCATGATTAATTAGTTCTATAATATAAAACATGATTTATATTTAAAATATATTCAGAATATACATATATATAATAGATAGATAAATGAAAATAAATACACCGTTCATGGAAACGGTAGGTCGTACGTACGCATGAACGTTGTTTTCGTTTCCTCATTGAATTGAGTGGAATTAATTGGATGAAATAAATATATATATACATAAATCCAGTATCATAATTATGTCATATCTTTCATGATTACTTATTATATATACTTTATAATCATTTATGAATGGTGAATCATTGAGAATGAATCTCATCGCGTCATGGAGACAGTATTCCGTACGTACGCATGAGCGATGATATCGTTCCCATGATCGTGGAATTTTATTGGAGTGTATGTATACTATTACAGAATAAATATCACTTTAGAATAATAATATATAGTTATTATTTACACAATTATACCCATCCAAGTAAGGTGGTGGTGGAAAATAGATTACACCACGGCGTAGAGACGGTATTCCGTACGTACGCACGCGCGGTGATTTCATTTTCCGTAGGATGGATAGATGGAGAAATTGGGTTGTTTCATACTTATAATAACATATCAGTATATTAGTGATACTGATGTTATAACTTCATAATGAAAAAACCTAAGAAGAAGAATTGGAAGATGAAATAAAGTTGAAAGAATCAGTAACAGACATTACCTCTTCTTTGAAGTGCCTCTTTGAGACCTCCTCTTAGGGAACTAAAATTAGTCCTTGAAGATAAAACGACCTCTAGGATGTTTCTAGAGAAGTGGAAAAGAGAATTTTTTAGGGTTTGGACGAGTTTGAAGGCTCAAAGTGGTCTGAGGAAGAGAGAGAGGAGGTTCCCTTTTATAAGGAAGGATAGGGGCACCTTTGGAATAACTAACAATATTATTTTATTATAAAGTCATATTCGGTATTTAATAGCTCCAAATTGATATATTTCGATAATAAGGTGGGTATGGGTCTAAATCCTCTCATCAAATAGAATTTAGACAAGTTTAGGTCATTATATTAACCTTATCTTTTAGTTTTAACTCTTAGTTAATTAGATTGACATTTACCATGTCACTTTTTATTTTTATATTATATAGTTAATAAACATACCATATACATCCACGAGACCCCCAAGTGGTCCATTAATGATACACCTATCACGATATAAGTATCTTGGTAGAACCTTATATTTTTAGGAATATAATAACAATTAATAATATAATATTTGTTTTAAAAACTATTTTATGTCAATTTTGACACTATTTGGTAATTGATTTTTGTGAAAAATCATAAAATAATGATTAGTTAAAAAAGGTTACTTAAATCAATACTAACATGTCCTATTAACATATAAAATTATTGAAATTCATAAATATACTCAAATTACATTTATTTGGGTATTTATAACATCAATTATGTCAATATTGCAATAATAAGATAATTACCGCATCATCATTATGTCATAAATAAATTAAATTATTCTAAGTCTAAAAATTACAAATAAAATACCATTATGTAGGAAATCTTTTTATATTTATAATTAATATGTATAGTAGAATTTATTTTATTTATAACCCTATATTAAAAATGATTTAGTTATTAAACATTGATTTAAACTATTTTAACCCTTCTTTAAATAAATTAATAATAAATGTCCTAACAAAATCCAAGTGGGCCTAAATGGTAATATTTTATTACTAATGTTGATTTTGGTTGAATTACACTTATCCAGTAGATTTAAGACATGTTGTAAGGTAATAATAATAACACTTTTACCCTTAATTACCCAATTTACATTTAACCGTGTTAAAAAAAGTAAAAAGTTACTATTCACCAAAAATTATTTTCATCTCATTGAACCACATTTTATTCCTTGATATTAACTGTGTCTCTCAAATTTTCAAAATTCCACTCACAGAAGCGGTAAAATTAAGTTTTATGAAAAAATCAGTTTTTTTAACTCCCACTTAGTTGTAGAGACCCAAAGCTTGACGTACATAGACATTACATTACTTTTGAGGAATACTTAGTACATAACAAAAACACACACAAAAGGACCTTAATAGTTTACGGTCTTTGGAAACTCGGAAAATAATCTTCTAATCATGGAGAAAGATCTTCATCATCTCCCATAAAGATCATCTTTTTTTTAAACCTAAATCCATTTTTTATATCCTGGGGAAAAGAAAACATAAAAGGGTGAGCTCAAATTCTCTGTAAGGGTAAACAAAAGAAATATCAATCACGTCATATTCATAAGAACATATCTTTTAGAAATCTTAACTTGTAAAAGAGATCATAATTTCATAACATGGGATAAATCATAGTAGTGAAATGTAATCCCAATAATCATAACTTAATACATGAAACTTTGGGGCATACACACATAATCATAGATAATCATTTCATATTAGTCAAGACTCATTTCCAAGACTATCTTAGTGGAAAAAGTCCCTTTCTAAACCGAGTTCACTCCTCGTTTCAGTTCTATTTCACTGAACCGGTATAACCTACCATTTTAGCCATGTATATCTCATGAGATATAAAATCTTTACCCAATTCATTGGAGGGAGATATAGGTCTCACCCATCTAATAATGAAACCATTCTTATGTGTGACACAAAATCATAAACCATACATCATAGCATAACCCATGTAATAAATATGGGATTCTTAAACATCGTGACATGATAAAAAAATGAATATAAGATAAAGAAATTTATAAAAATAATTCCATCACAACATAATAAAATCATTGTAATAATAAGGATAGAAATAGAACCCTTTATTATCTTAGATGGAATATAATTTTGATAAAACACTTGAACTCCAATCTTGAAGAAAATATCCTTTCATCTTCAAAAACACTTTTCCTTTATTATCATGTCATAAAATTATAAACTAAAAGAATTTGATTAAAAATTAACTTGAAAAATTGTAAAGGACGTTTCTAGTAAATAATGTTTTAAAAATCCTTTCATGTCGTATATGTTAAAAAAACATTCTTCTCATACTTTTGTCGAAAAAGTCAAAAAGTACCTCATTCGAAAAACGACAAAAGAATCCTTTCATATATTTTACTAAAAACTCACCAAAGGGTAAAATTGGATATAAAATATTGTAAAATGATATAAATATTACATATTTAGGAAACATGGATGTGGATGATAAAATATACCCCCAGTAAATACCAAAGTATAAACAATCTCAGATAAAAAAATGAGATTGTGATATTTTCCCTTACCTTAGGTTCAATTTGCTTCGTAAGTGTCCAAAACTCCTGTATAATTATTTATATAATGTCATTGAATTATTCCAAAATCATACTCATTGTTATTATATCATATATTGTTCACTTATGACTTTATATTACCTGTTCTTTTGTAAATTCCATGTTAAAGAGTGTTTTGGGTAAAATCGTTTCATTTTTCGTCCGTGTTTTGACTTGTAATTACTCATATGATTACTTAGACCATGATTAATTAATTCCAGAATATAAAACATGATTTATATATAATATATATTCAGAATATACATATATATATAATAGATTAGTAAATGGAAATAAATACACTGTTCATGGAGACGGTAGGCCGTACGTACGCATGAATGCTGTTTTCGTTTCCTCATTGAGTTGAATGGAATTGAGTAGATGACATACATATATATACACATAAATTCAGTATCATTATTATGTCATATATTTCATGATTACTTATAATATATACTTTAAAATCATTCATGAATGGTTAACGTGGAGAATGTATCTCATCGCGTCGTGGAGACGGTAGTCCGTACGTACGCACGAGCGATGATATCGTTCTCATGATCGTGGAATTGGATTGGATTGTATGTATACTATATCAGAATCAATATCACTTTACAATAATAATATATATTTATTATTTACACCATTATACCCATCCATGTAAGTTGGTGGTAGAAAATAGATTATACCACAGCGTGGAGACAGTATTCCATACGTACGCACGCGCGGTGATTTCCTTTTCCGTAGGATGGATAGATGCTGAAATAGGGATATTTCATACTTATAATAACATATCAGTATATGAGTGATAGTGATGTTATTACTTCATAATGAAACAACCTAATAAGAAGAAGTGGAAGAATAAATAAAGTTGAAAGAATCGATAACGGACATTACCTCTTCTTTGAAGCGCCTCTTTGAGATCTCCTTTTAGGGCACAAAAATTGGTCTTCGAGGAAGACAAGAACCTCTAGGATGTTTCTATGGATGTTTAGAATGGAATTTGGTAGGGGTGGGCGAGCTTGACGGCTCAAAGCGGTGTGAGGAAGAGAGGGAGGAGGTGCCCTTTTATATGGGAGGAGAGGTGCTCCTTTGGAAAAACTAAATATATTATTTTATTATAAAGACAAATTCGGTTTTAAATAGCTAAAAATTGACTTATTTTGAAGCTAATGTGGGGATGGGTCGAAATCCTCTAATCTAATAGAATTTGGAAAAGTTTAGGTTCCTATTTTAACCTTATCATTTAGATTTAACATTAAGTAAAATAATTTTACTTTTACCGTGTCTTCTTGTGCTCTTATAATATAAAGTTAATAAACATACTATAAGCAGCCAAACGAACCCCAAGTTGTTTAGTATTAATATATATAACCTTATCTATGTCATTTGGCCAAACATTAGATTTTTAGTAATAAAATAACAATTACTAATGTAATATTTGTTTTAAAAACTATTTTATGTCAATTTTGATACTATTTAGTAATTGATTTTTGTGAAAATCACAATTGAATGATTAGTTCGAAAAACGTTAATTAGATCAATACTGACATGTCATATTAACCTAGAAAATTAGTGGAATTCATAAAAAGTCTCAAATTAAATTTATTTGTGTATTTATAATATCAATTATTCTAATTTTTCACTATTATGGTAATTACTGCATCATCATTATGTATTAAATAAATTAATTTATTTAATGTATAAAAATTATAAATAAAATATAATTATATATGAAATCTTATAAGATTTCTAATGAATATTTACAATAGAATATATCTTATGTATAACCCTATATTAAAAATGTTGTAGTAAATAAACTTTGATTTTAACTCTTTTAACTCTTCTTTGAATTAAATAATAATAAATGTCCTAATCTAATCAATGTGGGCCTAAATGGTCATATTTTATTCCTAAGGTTGTTTTTGGTCGAATTAAAATTATCCAATAGAATTAGGACTTGTTTTAGGGTAATAATAATATCATTTTTACCCTTAATTACCCTCTTTACTTTTAACCGTGCTAAAAAAAGTAAAAAGTTACTATTTACCAAAAATTATTTTCATCTCATTGAACCACATTTTACTTACTGAAATCAATCGTGTCTCTCATATTTTTGAAATGCAACTCACAGAAGCGGTAAAATTAAGTTTTATGAAAAAATCATTTTTTTAACTACCACTTAGTGGTTTCACTATTCAACAAAAAATGAAAGTTTCCAGACAAATACCAAAAATTAGGCCTAAGCTATATTTAATATTATGAATTCAAAAATGATGTCTATTTTACCAAATTCAAAACATATAAGTTGCATTTATTAATTTAAAAATTAATTCTCGTCGTCAAAACAAATAGCGTGTTCTTAATAGATAATAACTATCAAAAGATTGACATTTGTTTATGTCTGGTTTAAATGTGAAATTACATCCAATGACCAACATTGTATTAAATTGTAAAAATATATTCTAAATATACTTTAAAACCACTCAAATTAATAATTTATCACTGTTAATTATTTCGATTAAAAAGGTTGTTTTTAATTAAAATTTATTAATTTTCACTATTCATCAGAAAATGAATGTTAGCTGAAAAGTACCAAAATTTCACCCTAAGCTAATTTCGATATTCCGAATCCAAAAATGAAGTCCATTTGGGAAAATAAAATTTACAAAATTTCAAAAAGTTGATATTACTATTCATAACGGCTAGTTTTAATAATATTTTAATAGCATATCGTTGTTTAGTGAAACTCGGTATTGCGTACTACACACGCTATCGAGGAAGGTCGTGATTGCATGTAATGCAAGGAAAGTCAAGGATGTGTGTTGTGCAAGCTTCTTTTGGTGTAGCGTACAACACAAGACATTAATGAAATTAAAAATTATATTTTTCATAAAATCTCGTGGTGTTACATTCTACCCCCCTTAAAATGAATTCCACCCTCGAAATTCGTCGGGGTTATAAATGGTTTGCTACTTGAAATTTTCTTTAATAAAAACCCACATCGTAAAAATGAATACCAAAACTTGCCTTTAAAAACTACTGTATGAAACATAATGGTTACCCAAATTAACTAATCACTGGGTTTCCACATATGAGAACATTGGTGAAAATATGGATATGGAAGAGAAATCTAACAGTCATGTTCTGATGGAGAGTGGTAGAGAACATGGATATAAAAAATCCTACAATCACAAAGCCATAAATTTGTGATGATCTAGGTTACCATCTAATTCATCAGATATAAGGGCACTAGGACAACATTTTTGGTTTTCATGATCATTTCCCTAAAGTTGAATAATTTGAATTAGAATAAATACTTACTTTATTTTGGTACAATCTCACTGTTGTTTGTGCTTTGAACAATTTCCACTTCATATCTTAAAGAAATGAAGTTAAATTTGTTATTCGTGAAGTGTTAACAGATCATGGGATAGAATGATGGGTCATTCCATCTGTTTCAAAAAAAATGTTAGCAAAAGTTATCAAATATACAAAGGTCCATCTATGGTGAGGTTAATTGTATACTATTCCAAAAATGAACTTATACTTCATATATCATACCGCGTAATAAAATAAAACTAGTTTCTACTAACCAGGGACTTCCTATAGCCCAGTGGTAGGCAATAAAGGCCAGTCGCACTTCGGTTGTGGGTTCGATTCCCACAGCTTTGTCTGACGCGATGGGCTGTCGGCCGTCCTGCAGGTTGTCCTTTTTCTAAAGGTATATTACTATAACATCCCATTAATAATATCGAAAAATGTTCTATCCTTAAACAATACTAACTTATGTCCAACATAATCCATTCCAATTTTTAGGATTATCTAAAATACTTGGGTCCAAACTCATAGTATAAGGAAAACGATTACATGAAATGTCATCAACCAATCATGTGAATACCATAATTTATCCCCCATATATCTTGTTGGTCACATTCTAGTTATGTGAATACCTTAATCATGAATTCACTTGAAAAATGAATACCCATTAAACATTAGTGAAAATATGAATGCAGTTAAAAGTTGACACTTTCCACATACCAAAATCCTCAAAATTCTATATACACAAACCGTGATATCACATAGTCCTTATATCAATCATGAGCTCATGGATACGTTCAAACATTTCATTTTCTTGTTTTCCCTTCATGATGCGCATATAATCTTTTTTTTTCAAAAAAATATCTCAATCACATTCCATGGTTACCGGTACCATTGAAAACCACAATAGACCAATACACAAATATTCCAATATTCCACGATACTATATACAACATTATTTTGGAATCCTATTACATAAACACATAATCATTCCACCACATCATTGTCATATTCCACATCGCCAATAGTGATCGCATGTGACTTCCCTTTGTCCTTTGCCTTAAGTGGTTTCTCATGTCGATCATCACTAACCCTTGGATTAGGGAATCTGTTAGCATAATGCCCCAGTTCCTTGCACTTGAAGCATTGAAGTGTTGGTGGTGCATTCTCTGTAGTCTTTTCTTTATTCACATCATTAGAAACCCTTTTTCCATTACTTCGACACTCAGCTGCTTGTTGACCTTCTTTTCCACACATAAAACATTTTCTAGTCCCTTTAAGACAATCTCAACTATGCTTTTTTCCACACATTGAGCAAAATAAAACATTCATCTTATTTTCACCATTATTCTGAGATTTCTCCTTGAACTAAATATTTTGTTTCTTGTCAAAACTATGAGATGGATAAGTAACACCAACATACATTTCTACCTTGATAGCACAACGCACAATTTTTTCATACCTACTGAAGTCTCTTATAGCTAATTCCCTTCGAAGATTTGGTTTTATGCCACTGAAGGGTCGATCAACATTACATTCAGGTTGGATGATAAATCCAGATGCATACCTTGCAAGCCTTGTAAAATTCACTTCGTATATACCAACATATTCATCATCATTTTTCATTAGTTCAAGAAACTTCTTCTCCATATTTGTTCGAAGAATAAGAGGGAAGTACTTATTGAAAAATAAGTTCTTGAACTCTTCCCATTCCATGGACTCAATTTCATCTCTTGGCCTCATATTATGGATAAGATTCCACCATTGATCAGCATCACCTTTCAAACGATACACTGCTAAGATGACTTTATCATGTTCAGAACATTGAAGAACTAAAAATATCATTTCAGTAGTATTGATCCATTGTTCAGCAACAAGTGGATCCGAAGACCCACTGAATGAAGGTGGACGTTGCCTCATGAAGGACTCAATAGAATATTGTTCCCTTCTCTGCTCATTTGAAAGTCCAGAATGATTCATAGCTTGTGTAAGTATAGAAATAATATTTTTCACTCCATCTCCTATAACATTTTTTTATTCAGGAGGACAATCATTGCATTGTCCATTACATTGATCAATATGATTCCTTCGGGTTCCAGCCATCGTCTAAAACCCAAATAGAATAGTGTGAGAGGTAAAAATCATAATAAAGGGGGATTAAATTCCATATCTAACATCTTTGGTTTAATCTAATATCGTTACCATAGTTCTAGGACTATATCTTATACGTATACTTATCTTTAGGGACATCCCAAGATATACCTTAGTAATATCTCTAGGGATCTCACTAAAGTTCTCACATCCTAGTTTCCAAAGGTTGACTAAACCATTCCTCTGATACCAAATGTAGAGACCCAAAGCCTGACGTGCATAGACATTACATTAATTTTGCGTAATACTTAGTACATATCAAAAACACACACACAAGGACCGTAATATTTTAGTGTCTTTGGAAACTCGGAATATAATCTTCTAATCGTGGAGAAAGATCTTCAATATCTCCCATAAAGATCATATTTTTTTTTAAACCTAAATCCTTTCTTTATATCCTAGGGAAAAGAAAACATAAAGGGTGATCTCAAATGCTCAGTAAGGGTAAACAAAAGAAATATCAATCACGTCATATTCATAAGAACATATCTTTTGGAAATCTTAACCTGCAAAAGTGATCATAATTTCATAACATGGGATAAATTATAGTAGTGAAATGTAACCCCAATAATCATAACATAAAACATGAAATATTTTGGCATACACACATAATCATATATAATCATATCTTATTTGTCAATACTCATTGCCAAGACTATCTTAGTAGACAAGTTCACTTTCGGAACCGAGTTCACTCCTTGTTTCAGTCCTGTTTCACTGAACCGGTATAACCTACCGTTATAGCCATGTCTATCTCATGAGATATAAAATCTTTACACAATGCATTGGAGGGAGATATAGGTCCCACCCATCTCATAATGATACCATTCTTATGTGTGCCACAAAATCATAAACCATACACCATAGCATAACCCATGTAATAAAAATGGGATTCTTAAACATCGTGACATCATAAAAAAATTAATATAAGGTAAAGGAATTCATAAAAATAATTCCATCACAACATAATCAAATCATTGTAATAATAGGTATAGAAATAGAACCCTTTATTATAATAGATGGAAAATAATTTTGATAAAACACTTGAACTCCATTCTTGTAGAAAATATCCATTCTACTTCAAAAACACTTTTCCTTTCTTAACATGTCATACAATTATAAACTAAAAGAAGTTGATTAAAAATTAACTTGAAAACTTGTAAAGGAAGCTTCTTGGAAATAGCATTTTAAAAATCTATTCATGCCGTATAAGTTAAATAAAACATTCTTCTCATACTTTTGTCGTAAAAGTCAAAAAGTACCTCGTTCAAAAAACGATAAAAGATTCCTTTCATATCTTTTACTAAAAACTCACCGAAGGGTAAAATTGGATATAAACTTTTGTATAAGGATATAAATATTACATATTGAGGAAACATAGATGTGGATGATAAAATACACCCCCAGTAAATACCAAAGTATAAACAATCTCGAATAAAAAAATGAGATTGTGATATTTTCCCTTTCCTTAAGTCCGATTTTCTTCGTAAGTGTCCGAACCTCCAGTATAATGATTTAAATAATGTCATTAACTTATTCCAGAATCATACTCATTGTTATGATATCATATATGGTTCACTTATGACATTATATTACCCGTTCTTTTGTAAATTCCATGTTAAAGAGCGTTTGGGTAAAATCATTTCATTTTTCATCCGTGTTTTGACTTGTAATTATTCATATGATTACATAGATCATGATTACATAATTCTAGAATATAAAACATGGTTTATATTTAATATATATTCAGAATATACATATATATAATAGATTAGTAAATGGAAAGAAATACACTGTCATGGAGACGGTAGGCCGTACGTACGCATGAACGCTCTTTTCGTTTCCTTATTGAGTTGAATGGAATTGAGTAGATGAGATACATATATATACACATAAATCCAGTATCATTATTATGTCATATATTTCATTATTACTTATTATATATACTTTATAATCATTCATGAATGGTTAACGTGGAGAATTTGTCTCATCG
Organism: Viscum album; assembly: GCA_963277665.1. Classification (NCBI taxonomy): domain Eukaryota; kingdom Viridiplantae; phylum Streptophyta; class Magnoliopsida; order Santalales; family Viscaceae; genus Viscum; species Viscum album. Next base: position 262,582,365 of record OY728148.1, on the reverse strand, counting down.
TGTCATGGAGACGGTAGTCCGTACGTACGCACAAGCGATGATATCGTTCTCATGATCGTGGAATTGTATTGGAGTGTATGTCTACTATATCAGAATCAATATCACTTTACAATACTCATATATAGTTATTATTTATACCGTTATACCCATCCACGTAAGGTGGTGGTGGAAAATAGATTACACCACGGCGTGGAGACGGTATTCCGTACGTACGCATGCACGGTGATTTCATTTTCCGTAGGATGGATAGATGGAGAAATAGTGTTTTTTCATACTTATAATAACATATCACTATATTAGTGATACTGATGTTATTTCTTCATAATGAAGAAACCTAAGAAGAAGAAGAAGTGGAAGAAGAAATAAAGTTGAAGGATCGGTAACGGACATTACCTCTTCTTTGAAGCGCCTCTTTGATATCTCCTTTTAGGGAACTAAAATTGGACTTTTAGGAAGACCAAAACCTCTAGGATGTTTCTATGGAAGTGGAGAATGGAATTTGGCAGGAGTTGGCCGAGCGTGATGGCTCAAAGTGGTGTGAGGAAGAGAGGGAGGAGGTTCTCTTTTATAAGGGAGGAGAGGGGCTCCTTTGGAAAAACTAAACATATTATTTTTTTATAAAGAAAATTAGGTTTTAAATAGCTCCTAATTAATTTATTTTGAAGCTAAGGTGGGGATGGGTAGAAATCCTCTTATAAAATAGAATTTAGAAAAGTTTAGGTTCCTATTTTAACCTTATCATTTAGATTTAACATTAAGTAAAATAATTTTACTTTTACCGTGTCTTCTTGTGTTCTTATACTATAAGGTCAATAAACATACTATAAGCAGCCAAACGAACCCTAAGTTGTTTATTATTAACACATATAACCTTATCTAAGTCATTTGGACAAACCTTAGATTTTTAGTAATAATATAAAAATTACTAATATAATATTGGTTTTAAAAACTATTTTATGTCAATTTTAACACTATTTAGTAATTTATTTTTGTAAAAATTATAAAAGAATTATTAGTTCGAAAAAAGTAAATTAAATCAATAATAACATGTCATATTAACCTATAAATTTATTGGAATTCATAAAAAGTCTCAAATTAAATTTATTTGGGTATTTGTATGTTCAATTATTCTAATTTTTCACTATTATGGTAATTACTGCATCATCATTGTGTCATAAATAAATTAATTTATATAATGTCTAAAAATTATAAATAAAATATCATTATGTAGGAAATCGTATTAGCTTTATAATGAATATTTACAAACTAATTTATCTTATGTATTACCCTATATTAAAAATGTTGTAGTAAATAAACTTTGATTTTAACTCTTTTAACTCTTCTTTGAATTAAATAATAATAAATGTCCTAATCTAATCCAAGTGGGCATAAATGGTCATATATTATTCCTAAGGTTGTTTTTGATCTAATTACACTTATTATGACATGTGTTAGGGTAATAATAATATCATTTGTACTCTTAATTACCCAATTTACTTTTAACCGTGGTAAAAAAAGGAAAAATTTACTATTCACTAAAAATTATTTTCATCTCATTGAACCACATGTTACTTACTGACATCAACCGTGTCTCTCGGATTTTTGAAATTCCACTCACAAAAGCAGTAAAATTAAGTTTTATGAAAAAATCATTTTTTAACTACCACTTAGTGGTTTCACTATTCATCAAAAAATGAAAGATTCGAGAAAAATACCAAAAATTAGGCCTAAGCTATATTTGATATTTTGAATTCAAAATTGATGTCTATTTTACCAAATTCAAAACATACCATTTTCGTTAATAAATTTAAAAATTAATTCCTGTCGTCAAAACAAATAGCGTGTTCTTAAGAGATAGTAACTATCAAAAGATTGACATTTGTATATGTCTGGTTTAAATGTGAAATTACATCCAATGACCAACATTGTACTAAATTGTAAAAATATATTCTAAATATACTTTAAAACCAGTCAAATTAATAATTTATCACTATTAATTATTTCGATTAAAAATATTGTTTTTAATTAAAATTTAGTAATTTTCACTATTTATCAGAAAATGAAAGTTAGCCGAAAAGTACCAAAATTTCACCCTAGGCTAATTTCGATATTCCGAATCCAAAAATGAAGCCCATTTTGAAAAATAAAATTTACAAAATTTCAAAAAGTGGTTATTACTATTTATAACGGCATGTTTTAATAATATTTTAATAGCATATCGTTGTTTAGTGAAACTCGGTATTGCGTACTACACACACTATCGAGGAAGGTAGCGATTGCGTGTAATGAAAGGCAAGTCAAGGATGCGTATTTTGCAAGCTTATTTTGGTGTAGCGTACAACACAAGACATTAATGAAATTAAAAAGATTATTTTTCATAAAATCTCGGGGTGTTACATTAGTGGTTTCACTTTTCATCAAAAAAATGAATGTTTCCATAAAAATAAAAAAGATTAGTCCTATGATAAATTTAATATAATGAATTCAAAAATGATGTCTATTTTTCCAAATTCAAAACATATCAACTAATTTAAAAATTAATTCTCTTCATCAAAACAAATAGCGTGTTTTTAAGACATAATAACTATCAAAAGATTGACACTTGATTATGTCTGGTTTAAATGTGAAATTACATCCAATGACCAACATTGTATTAAATTGTAAAAATATATTCTAAATATACTTTAAAATCACTCAAATTAATAATTTATCACTATTTATTATTTTGATTAAAAACGTTGTTTTAAATTTAAATTTAGTGATTTTCACTATTCATCAGAATATGAAAGTTATCCGAAAAGTACCAAAATTTCACCCTATGCTAATTTCAATATTCCTAATCCAAAAATGAAGTCCATTTTGAAATATAAAATTTTAAAATTTCAAAAACTGGGCATTACTATTCATAACAGCTAGTTCATAATAATATTATAATAATATCTCGTTTAGTAAAACATGGTATTACGTACTACACACGCTATTAAGGAAGGTCTTTATTGCGTGTAATGAAAGACATGTCAGGGATGCGTGTTGTGGAAGCTCCTTTTGGTGTAGCATACAATAGAAGACATTAATGAAATTATAAAGAATATTTTTCATAAAATCTCAGGGTTTTACACATGTTCCCCTATCTTGGGAGTAGATATTCCCTCTGTTTTAATATTTTGTAATTAAAATGATATCATCTAATTGATTAAATATTCCCCTTATCCATTTTGGGAATACAATCATACACTATAGTTCCAATATTATTATGAGGATTGCAGATTTTTGTAGATCTGTTTCTTAGATTTGTTTTCAAAATTGTCCATTATATTTATGTAAAAACAAAACATCTCCATAATGATCATTTAATATTTCCAAATGAATATATGGTAGAATTTTTATTAGTTCAAATATTTCATTTTATTCTTATGGTTTTTATGGGAATTTTGACCTTGGTTTTTCATTATGGTTCTCTAGTTGTTCTATTGGGTATATTTATAGTCACCCCTTAAAGGGAGTCTTCACATCCATGTGTCGTATCATATTATCATGATAGATTGTTTTATATTTTCAAGGGGGGGTAATTTCCATCTTCACAATTTTTTAATATTTTTTTAATTATTTATAGATGAAAGGAGACTCTACATGTAGAGGATAACATTATCCTCAGTGGCCTCGAATATTGTTACTCAGAAAAATTGTTTTGTCCCTAGTGGAGGTTATTATATAGAAATATGTAACTCCCCCAATGGTAATATATCTACTCAACATTCTATAAATAATATTATATATGGATGTATATCCCACTTCATCAATTGTATTTTTATTCTTGACACTTGGTTTAGAGTTAATATAATTGCTAATTTGCTTGCTTCAAGGGATTTTAAGGAGATTTCCTTCATCAATTTATCTAAAATTATAACCCCTCTCCTAGGATGGTTGATTTTTTATAAGTGATTCACTTCTGTTATAATAAAATAGGACTCCATAAATGGCTAGGTTCCCTAATCCCTTCCCCATAACCCATTTTAATAAAACTATTGCATATTCTGTGTGATCGATAATATTGTAGTGTCCATGGCCGACCATGAATTGGTGGATTTTAAGAATTCATATATAGCGAGGCTATAATTACTAAATCAATATAATTCATGTTTATAGAGAAAGAATATACACTCCCCCATTCAGTTGGATTATTCTACAGTTTTTTATCTTTTTATTTCCAGTATTTACTTTTTTGTTTACATGTTGTCTCCTATTTTTATATTTTAATTGTTGTTATATTCATTATATAAATTTTAGTTGATTATATATATTTTTTTTAAATTTTTATATCACATGAGGAAAAATGCTTTGGGTGAATATTATTTATCATAATGCCTCCCATTAAAAGATATATTTCTACTTTGGGAAAAACACATACACCATGCTTATTAGAGATAGGCTTTGGAGGGCACACATAACTCCCTACAACAAATTATGGGTTCTTGTCGGTTAGTTCGTGTAATTTTACATCATATAAGAGTATTTTTATGACTACTCTCACATGGTATTAGATAAATATTCTAGTATAATATTTAATATTTCATCATCTTATTTTTGTCTATTGAATTTTATTTTTTTACCCACTAACAGTTCTCCAAAAAATAAAACTAAAAATAAATATTTTTAAAAAACATTTTGTATGATTCTCGAAATACATAAGTGAGAAATTTTAAAAACCAATTGAGACTTATAAATTTCAAATGTTTGATAATAACTCATTATTTAATTTTTCTTTATTATTGAGTGATAATAATATTCATTTGATGTATGATGTTCTTGGGTTATGAATTTATACTTCATGATTAATGAGTTCTAATATGGGAGACTATAATGAAAGGAAATTGTTTTTATAGATGATACCTGATGTAAATATATTTTTGGAAATTTTGTTTAATGTTTTCTCCCTTTTAATTTAGGTGTGTATTTTGATTTAGATAATTTATTTCCACCATGGTGTGTAACATAAATATTGTAGGTTTTTGAAATGAAGGAAAATAATCTTATAAATCCACCATTTATAATTTTTTTTAAATTTCCCTCCTGTATGGTCTCCTATAATTTAACCATTTTTTATTCAAAAAATAAATTTTATGAATTATATAAAAATAAATTAACATAATAAATTTCATTATTTTTAATATTTTTATAGAAAAACATGAGTTTAGTATTTTTCTAATAATATCTCTACAACTCCATATTGAATAATTTTATAAAATCCATATTTATTATGATTCATTACATTTAACTAGGCTATATACTAAATATAACCATTATATTCCCAATTGAAGGATAAATGTGGGTCCAAAAAATCAACCCACATTTTCAATGAATATTAATAACTCCCACATATCTCAAAAATTTCATTTCCACTGAATCATGAATTTTAGATGAAGATTAAAAATACTATGGAGAATAATTAAAATAATAATGGAATTCAGATAATCTATTTTTTTAAATTTAATTAATTCATAAGAATCTGAATCATTTAAATATGAAGAATCTAATAGCATATGAAATTATTTTTTTGTAAGAAGCCTAAATTTTATATACATGTGTCCAATGTATAATAAACCATTGGGATAATTTGAAAATCGAATTATATCAACTTTGAATAATATATCATTTCAATACCAACCCCACTAATATAGAAAACATTGCAAATAATTCAATGTCAAAATGTAATGTAATGATTCACATCTCACTAGCATAATAATATATAAAAATATAATAATTTAAGGAGTAATAATTTCTATAAGATTAGAAGGGTTTTTTCTATATTAGTATTATAAATATTTAATATATCTTATTATCTCTCCCAATAATCCATTTTATATCACTATTATAGTCTCTATCCATGCAATTATCATATCCATTCATGTTGAGAATTGCTCCTCACTATTGTTTAAGGGATCCATCATTGAGGTTTTATATTCATTATTATATAATATTTATTTTTTTATTTTATTCTATTATATTATATTATTTGTAATAAAATGTGATTAGGGTATGTTGTAATGCCCCGACCCCAGTTACCCGGAGTCGGTGCATTATTGCATAACATTGGCATGATCACAAAAGATCAAGTCTCGAAAGATCGATTAGTTTAGTAGCCTTGGAAACACTAGATACATTCATAAATGTTACATTACATCATAAAGTGAAAAACTACAATAACAAAGTCTCCATAGTCCATACTCATATCCTCTTCTGATTATCCCTACAGGTCATTCATAAAATACTTCTTCACATCCTGGAAAATATTAATACATTGAAAGGGGTGAGCTCAGATGCTCAGTAAGGATAACAATATTACGGAAGCTTTCATAAATAAACATTAACATTTATGGAAATGTATAACTAAAACAAAAGCCTTTTTAAACATGAACTTCAGCATAATATGGAAAAAGTAAAATGAAATAATTCCATTTACTTATTCACATGGATATTATACTGGTCGAATAATCACATTAAATATCAATAACCACTTTCATAATGATGGAATGCATAATGCCAGACTATCATAACCACATAACCAAGGCCTCGTTCCAAGACTACAAATAAGATTTTTTCAACGCCTCATGCCAAGACACTAGTTTGTCTCATGAGACCTGCCGATGCATCGAGGAGCTATAGCAGGCTCCACCCGTCACTTATGAAGTCCAATTAATTCATCATATGAACAGGTTTAAAATTATCATAACCCATAACATGGTTGTATCGCATAAAACATGCATAAAGGAAACATAACATTTCCACATTTCAATCACAAGATATTAATACAACACATTGATATAATAAAACACTCTCAAAACAATTTTTAATACCAAAATAAAAGAAAATTAAAACTTTGCATTCATTTTTCATTTAAAAAAATGTTATGGCTTGTAGAGGAAGCCGAAACTCAAATAATGGTCACGGCGGTGGAGAAGTAGTTGTCGCCGCATACGTAAGAAAAAATAGTCCTTTTTTTGTTTAGTAAAAATGCTTCGTGTAAAAATATTCCTTTTTGAATAAAAGTAAAAGTCAAAGGGTTTTATACACCGTATAGAGGAAAATTATGTATAAAACAAAATATGCCTCAATAAAAGGAGAATGAGACGATGTCCTTTAAAAAGATCATTTTTTAATAAAATAGATCTATTATGTGTATTCACTATAAGTACACATAAATAAAGTAAAATACAAGAATGGGCATAATAATATCATGACATAATTTGAAATTAGGAGATTTACCCAAAGAATAGAAATTGGGTTAAGAAGTTCCCTTACCTCTTGTCCGACTTGACTCGACCGTTCATTAACCTCCTGAATAATAAACTAGAGGTAATCTCTACATGATTAAGAACCTTCTTCAAGTTCATTATTCCTTTTATATCACTTATTACCATGTCATGAACATTATGTAATTATTTAAGTTAATAACGGTCATTTTGTCGATCTTAGGTACATGAGTCAAAAATAAACTTCTTATAATTACACATTGTTCATGAGGTAAAATATCCATTATATCCATAACAATATTCATGATTTAGATATCATATAAATCATATATATACAGTATATAAACTCATTTATAATATTAGATAACATTTAGAGGTAAGGAATGAAATGCACCATTCACTGAGACGGTAAGCCGTACGTACGCATGAACTCTACTTTCATTTCTATTTCGTATTTAATGGAATTAAGTCACAATGATATAAAGGTATATTATAATAATAGTATAATATCATATATAATATTACTTACTCCATACTTTATACGTCCCACATATGGCATTAACGATTCAAATATCTTTGAGGGGGAGGTAGTTTGCACTTCCTAAAATGAAATTATCGCGCTTTCCCATAATGGAAATCATAAAGGTATGACATAAATGAGAAATAAATAAGAATAAATAAAACATAAACATAATATATATATAATATATGAAAATAGTTTCATCAAAATGGCCACCATTAGAGGAGCTAAAAGAATATTGAACAATCATCGTTTCGTGAGGCAGTATTTCGCCACCCACAGAAACAGTATATTATTTAACCATTAGACGAAGGTGTGTGTAAGTGTAAATAAAATCCTTATCATAAAAACATCCTAGTATATTTTATATACTTGTGGTGTTATAAAAGAAAGGAATAAAAGTGTTTAGGGGGTTTGAGAAGCATAATAAAACAAAATATCATAAAAGAAGACATTACCTTAAAATCGGGTAACTCTTTTTGATCTGAGCCAAAGGTTTCCTTGGAAAGAATTATTCCCAAATTGAGGCTTCTAGGAGTAAGAGAGGGATGTTGAGAGAGTATTTGGGCAGAGGTTGGCCGAGCCAAAAGGCTTTGAAGGTGTGAGTATGGTGGTAGTGGTGGGGGCCATTTATAAGAGGAGGGGAGGGGCACTCTTGGAAAGTCATGAAATGTTACTTTATTATATAATGAGTTTCGGATTTTCAAGGTCCCACAATTATAAATTTCTAGTCTATTGTGATAAGGGTTCGAAATATACTCATCCAATAGGCTTTGAACAAGTTTAATTATTAGATTTTACATTATCCTTCCATTTTATTAAAACCGTTAATTAATGAGGTAATCACTGCATTATCATGGTGTCATAAATAATATAATTTATTTAAGGTCTAAAAATTATAAAACAAATATCATGATGTATTAAATCTTTTTAGATTTCTAATGAATATTTATATTAAAAAATATGACTTGTATAACCCCATTTAAAAATAGTTTTAGTAAAACAACTTATGTTTGTGACATTTTTATTTTAACATTAAATAACAAAATTTTAAATGTCATTTTCCTACCAAAGTGGATCCATGGGGTCCCAAAGTTGACCCATGAATATTCTTGGTCGTCCATGACTCATCTAATATATGTAGTACATGTGTGATATAATTTTCATATTTTTATAATATCATTTTTACCGAAAATTTCACTAATTACCTTTAATCGTGATTAATTAAACTTAAAAGTTACTATTCACCAAAAAATTATTTCAATCCCATTGAACCACATTTTAGTTCTTAATGACAACCATGTATGTCATATTTTTAAAAATAAAATCACAGAAGTGGTAATGTTTCATTTAAACGAAAAATCTTTTTTTAACTTCCACTTAGTGGTTTCACTATTCATCAAAAATTGAAGTTTTTCAGAACAATGCCAAAATTTCACCCTAAGATATAATTGATATTCCGAATTCAAAAATGATGTCTATTTTACGAAATTCCATACATATAAGTTTCATTAATTAATTTTATAACTAATTCCCGTTGTCACAATAAATAGCGTGTTTTTAAGAAACAATATATATCAAAAGATTGACAATTATTTATGTCCAATTTCAAAGTGAAATTAATTCTTATGAACACCTTTGGATAAAATGCTAAAAATTTATTCTAATTATACTTTAAAACCACTCAATGGTATAATTTATCACAATAAATTATTTTGATTAAAAAAGTTGTTTTTAAGTATTTTTCACTATTCATAAAAAATTGGAAGTTCTGAGAAAAATACCAAAAATTCATCATAGGCTAATTTCGATATTCCGAATCTAAAAATGAAGTCCATTTGAAAAGATAAAATATTAATAATTAGGTATTACTATTCATAACGGCTACTTTGATTGGTTGTGGTGGGTGTTAGAACTCGATGTTGCATACAACACACCCTACTGTATTATTCAAAGAGAAGTGTTCCGTGGAAGCTTGGGGTGTTACATTCTCCCCATCTTCAAAAAATTTCATCCTCAAAATTTCATATAATATCACTGTATAAAAATAATCAGGCGATTCTTCATCATATGTTCCTCAGGTTCCCACGTTGCCTCCTCCATCTTATGGTTTCTCCATAGAACTTTTACCAGATGAGTCGTCCGGTTTCTCAGCACTTGTTCTCTTATATCAAGAATCCTGATGGGCTCTTCACAATAAGACAGATCGGGTTCCAGTTATAATTCTTCATAGGTGAGTACATGCGTTGGGTCAGACATATATTTTCTCAACAGTGATATGTGGAATACATCATGAACTTTGGAGAGACTTGGCGGCATTTCAAAATGGTAAGCTACAGCCCCAATTAGTTCTAGAATTTTGAAGGGTCTGATGTACCTGGGACTCAATTTACCCTTCTTACCGAAACATATAACTCCCTTCCATGGATATACCGTCAAGGAAACATGATCTCCTACATTAAATTCCAAATCCTTACTTCGGTTGTCGGCATAGCTCTTCTGCCTACTTTGAGCTGCTTTGATGAGGTTTCAGATTACTTTCACCTTTTCCATCGTTTCCTCCACCAGTTCTGGGCCTACAAGTTTTCTTTCACCAACTTCATCCCAACAGGTTGGTCTGTGACATCTCATTCCATATAACGCTTTATATGGTTCCATCTGAATACTTGAATGGAAACTATTGTTATTGTAAAATTCTACTGGAGGCAAATATAGATCCCACATTCCTTGAAAGTCAATTAAGCATGATCTCAACATGTATTCTAAGGTTTTAATAGTTCTTTCTTATTATCCATCTGTTTGAGGGTGGTAAGCGGTGCTCAAATGAAGTTCAGTATCCAAGGTCTTCTGAAGTCTTTTCCAGAATCATGATGTTAAACAAAGATCACGATCCGAGAGAATCGACAAGGGTACTCTATGATGTCTCAAAACATCATTAATATACAGTCAAGCTACGCGTTCAAGTGGTAGATCTTCCCTTATAGCCAGAAAATGTGTTGACTTCGTGAGACGATCAGCAATGACCCATATTGCGTCATTTATTCTAGGAGACTTTGGTAGTCCCATGACAAAATCCATTGTAATATTATCCCATTTCCACTCAGGTATGGGAAGAGGTTGCAATACTCCACCAGGAAGTTGCCTTCCAACTTTCACTTGTTGACAAACCATACATCCTGACAAAAAATCATCAATCTCCCTATTCATTTTGTCCCACAAAAAATGTCCCTTTAAATCTCTATACATTTTGGTGCTCCCAGGGTGTATAGAAAAATTGGAACTATGAGAATCATCCAACAATTCCCTCTTTAAATCAGGTATATCGGGAACACAAAGTCTCCTCCCAAATTTCAAAATTCCATCTTCAAACACAAAGTCACTCAATTGCCCATCATTCAAAGCTTTAATCTTCATTTTCAAATCTTCATCATTGTCCTGAGAACACTTTATCCTTTCTAGTAAAGATGGTTTGGAAACCATTTGAATTTTTTTTGATGTTTGACCCTCCATGGTGATTCCCATATCCATCTTTACTAGATCCATGAAAATAGGTTCCCTTTCCACTCTCATCATGTTCAAAACTCCATGATCTTTTCTACTCAAAACATCTGCAACCTTATATGCCTTCCCTGGGTGGTAGTGTATCATGCAATCATAATCCTTGAGTAGTTCAAGCCATCTCCTTTGCCTCATTTTGAGTTATTTTTGTGAGAAAATATATTTCAAACTCTTCTGATCGGTATATATCTCACATTTTTCACCATAGAGATAATGTCTCCATATCTTCAAGGAAAAGATTATAGAATCTTACTTGAGATAATGAGTAGGATAGTTCTGCTCATGAATTTTTAGCTGTCGTGATGCATAGGCAATAACCCTATCATTCTGCATAAGGACACAACCAAGTCCTTTCATTGATGCATCACTATAAATAACGAACCCATCATTCCATGATGGTAGAGTCATTATAGGAGCGTTGATTAATCTTCTCTTCAGTTCTTCAAAACATTCTTTACACTCTTTTTTCCAGAAAAATTTAACCCCTTTACGTGTGAGCTTCGTTAATGGGTTAGCCAATCGGGCAAAATTCTGGACAAAACGTCGATAATAACCTGCCAAACCAATAAAGCTGCTTACCTTAGTTATACTCGTCGGTGCTTGCTATTCTTGGATTTCCTTAGCCTTAGAAGGATCAATGGAAATTCCATCCTTAGAGACAATATGGCCAAGAAAATAAATCTCCTGAAGATAGAATTCACACATGCTAAACTTCCCATATAATTCATGCCTTCTAAGATTTGTAAAGATAATGCACAGGTTATTTTCAAAATCTTCATAGCTTTTTGAGTATACCAAGATATCATCAATAAATACCAAAACAAAATCATCAAGATATTCCTCTAAAAATCTATTCATTAGATCCATGAATATAGATGGTGCATTAGTCAATCCGAAAGGCATTACTGTAAACTCATAATACCCGTATCTTGTTCGAAATGCTGTCTTCGGAATGTCATACTACTTCACACACAATTGATGGTATCCAGATCGAAGTTCAACCTTTGAAAATTATTGACCTCCATGCAATTGGTCAAATAAATTATCAATGCGAGGTAGGGGATACTTGTTCTTTATTGTTATAGCATTGATCTTTATGTAGTCAGTGCACAACCTCGTATATCCATATTTCTTCTTAACAAAAATGACAGGGGATCCCCATGGAGAAACCCTACGGCGAATAAATCCCTTAATACTCAATTACTATAGTTGTTTCTTTAGTTCAACTAATTCCATGGTGGCCATTCTATAAGGGGTCTTCGATATGGGCCTCGATCCAGGAATTAAATCAATAGAAAACTCAACTTCTCGTTCTAGAGGATGTCCAGGAAAATCTTCTGGAAACACATCTACATATTCTTTCACAATAGGTACATCCTCTATTTGAACATTACTTTCCTCTCCATTAGTCATTTCATTCTCTTCCTCCCCAATAATTGAATTTAGTTGAGCTATTGGGGTGGATCTAAATAAGAATTAGGTGGTGACGATTCAGCTCTAAAAATAAGGTGTTCCTTATCATCATCATCAAAAATCGTAACCTCCATCTTCTTATAATAAATCTTTGCATAATAGTCCGAAATACAATCTATACCGAGGATTATATCAAACTCAATCATAGCTATGACAATGAGATCATCGGATAAAGAACAGTTATGTTCTCTAATGGGGATTGATTCAAAAAACATTGTTGCAATAATACTTCCCTTAGGAGTTTTGACTAAAAATTATCTTGTTAAGTCAAATTGGAAATATCTAATTTTCATTGAAAACTGGGAAAATATGAAACAATGCCATGATCCAGAATCAAATAATGCATTTGCTAAACATGAGGAAACCATTAAATTACCTTCCACCACGTCTTTCGGAGCTTCAACCTCAGCAGTAGTGATAGCATAAGCTTGGCCTTGATCCCTTGGCCTCTACTGAGGTAATTTCCCCTAATGCTTAGGATATTCATTTGCATAATGTCCCATCTCTCTATAATTAGAGCATTCCACATTGACATCAACTTTCTTTCCCTTGCAATCATGATCTTGGTGGCCTTTTTCACCACACTTGTAACAGACTCACATTCCCTTCAAGAGAGTACTGGGGTGTTTCTTCCCACATTTACTGCAGGACTGATATTCAACTTTTACCTTCTTCCCCTTATTTCCATTTACTGATTGATCAGAAGATCTCTTCTTTTCTTGCTTTGCTTTAAAGTCATAAGACTTAGAGAATTTCTTTTCTGTCTTGATAGCACACGAGACAATATCATTGTATGACGAGAAGGTTTGTGAGACTAATGATCGACGGAGAAATGGTTTTTAACCCATCAAATAAACGATCAATCTTACTTCTTGGGATACGTATATAATCTGCAGCATGAATCTCTATCATTGTAATGTTAGCCTCATACTTTGCAACATTCCAATCCTCCTTCTACCTCAGACTTAGAAATTTCCTTTCCATATCTGTTCAATGGTCATGTGGAAAGTATTTTTTAAGAAAATTTCCTTAAACTACCTCCATTCCATACTTGATACTTATTCATCTTCCTTTGTGTTTTAAATAAGCAACCACCATTGATAGACTTCTCTAGTGAGGCGGTAGACTGCCATGACAACCATCTCCCTTTCATTACTCCCCAAGGCATGGAATATTTTCTCTAATGAGTTTATCCATTTCTCAGCTACTAATGGATTTGTACCCCCAATAAATGTTGGAGGTTTTTGCCTCATGAAGCAGTCTAACATTGATCCTCCACGTTGTGGATCAGGGTGCTCTATAAGAGTAAGGTTATTATTCATAACTTGAGTGAGTTGTCCCAGTATGTTAATAAGTTGATCAGCACCAGTTGTATCTCCAGATCCACAATAATTATCTTGAACAGGAGGGAAATCCCTACACGAAGTGAATGCATTGATACGGTTTCCATTCCTTCCACTAGGAACCATTTCTAAACAATGGAACAAACTAGATTAGTTTATGAATCAAAATACATAATTCTATACTTGTAAAATACTTAACATAAATTGACTATTTATGGATATAATACATAATCATAAAAATGTATTCTTTGAGAATGTATATACTCATAACCCTTCATAGTGGTTTGTAAAGAAAACGAGAATTATCCTAAGAATATCTCTCGGGAGTGCCGTAACCAAGAGTGCAGCAAGGCCCGTTGTTGTGCACTAGTTCCTGTTCGAGTCTAGATCAAAGCGGTGTTTTCCGGTTTTACCCCTAGGGACATCTGTGCCAGATCCGCCTCTACATGCTCGTATCCAGACATGGATGTATTTCTAGGAAAACTCACAAAATCTCTATAATACCAAAATTCTAGGAAGTTCTTCTATAATAATCCTCAAAGCCTATCTTCGGGCTATGTGCACAAATCAGAGTTAATCTAAATCTAGCTTCCAAGGTTAGTACTAAACTGCCTCTGATACAAACTGTAACGCCCTGACCCCAGTTACCCGGAGTCGGTGCATTATTTTGTAACATTGTCATGATCACAAAAGATCAAGTCTCAAAAGAACGATTAGTTTAGTATCCTTGGAAACACTAGATACATTCATAAATGTTACAATACATCATAAAGTGAAAAACTACAATAACAAATTCTCCATAGTCCACACTCATATCCTCTTCTGACTATCCCTGCAGGTCATTCATGAAATACTTCTTCACATCCTGGAAAATATTAAAATGTTGAAAGGGGTGAGCTCAGATGCTCAGTAAGGATAATAATATTGCGAAAGCTTTCATAAATACACATTAACATTTAAGGCAATGTATAACTAAAACAAAAGCCTTTTAAAACTTGAACTTCAGCATAATATGGAAAAAGTAAAATGAAATAATTCCATTTACTTATTCACATGGATATTCTACTGGTCGAATAATCACATGAAATATCAATAACCACTTTCATAATGATGGAATGCATAATTCCAGACTATCATAACCACATAGACAAGGCCTCGTGCCAAGACTACAAATAAGATTTTGTCAGGGCCTCGTGCCAAGACACTAGTTTGTCTCATGACACCTACTGATGCATCGAGGAGCAATAGCGGGCTCCACCCATCACTTATTAAGTCCAATGCATTCCTCATATGAACAGGTTTAAAATTATCATAAACCATAACATAATCGTATCACATAAAACATGCATAATGGAAACATAAAATTTCCACATTTTAATCACAAGATATCAATACAACACATTGATATAATAAAACACTCTCAAAACCATTTTTAATACCAAAATAAAAGAAAATTAAAACTTTGTATTTATTTTTCATTTAAAAAATGTTATGGCTTGTAGAGGAAGCCAAAACTCAAATAATGGTCACGGTGGCAGAGAATTCATTGTCTCCGCATACGTAAGACAATACATTCCTATTGTCATTTAGTAAAAAGGATTCATATAAAAATATTCCTTTTTGAATAAAAGTAAAATTCAAAGGGTTTTATACACCGCATAAAGAAAAATAGTGTATAAAACAAAATATGACTCAAATAAAAGAGATTGAGACGAAGTCCCTTAAAAAGATCATTTTTTTGAATAAAATAGATCTATTATGTGTATTCACTATAAGTGCACATAAATAAAGTACAAATACAATATTGGGCATAATAATATCATGACATAATTTGAAATTAAGAGATTAACCCAAAGAATAGAAATTGGGTTAAGAAGTTCCCTTACCTTGTGTCCGACTTGACTCGACCATTCTTTAACCTCCTTAATAATAAACTAGAGTTAATCTCAAACTTCTTAAGAACCTTTTTCAAGTTCATTTTTCCTTTTATATCACTTATTACCATGTCATGAACATTATGTAATTATTTAAGTTAATAAGTGTCGTTTTTTCGATCTTAGATACTTGAGTTAAAAATGAACTTCTTATAATTACACTTTGTTCATGTGGTAAAATATCCATTATATCCATAATTATATTCATGATTTAGATATAATATACATCATATATATACAGTATATACATTCATTTATAATATTACATAACATTTAGAGGTAATAAATTAAATGCACTGTTCATGGAGATGGCAAGCCGTAAGTACGCATGAACGCTACTTTCATTTCTATTTCGTATTTATTGGAATGAAGTCACAATGATATAAAGGAATATTATAATTCTAGTATAATTTCATATATAATATCATTTACTCCATACTTTAAACGTCCCACATATGGCATTAATGATTCAAATCACTTTTAGGGGGAGGTAGTCCGCACCTCCTAAAATGATATTATCGCGCTTACCCATAATGGAAATCATAAAGGTATGCCATAAATGAGAAATACAGAATCATAATGAAAACATAAACAAAATATATATATCATATATGAAAATAGTTTCATCAAAATGGCCACCATTAGAGGTGTTAAAAGAATATTGAACAATCATCGTTTCGTGAGGCATTATTTCGCCACACACAGAAACAATATGTTCTTTAACCATTAGACGAAGGTGTGTATAAGTTTAAATCAAATCCTTATCATAAAAAAATCCTAGTATATTTTAAATACTGGTGTTTTTATAATATAAAGGAATAAATGAGTTTAGGGGGTCAGATAAGAAAAATAGAACAAAAGATCATAAAAGAAGACATTACCTTAAAATCGGGTAACTCTTTTTGATTTGAGCCAAAGGCTTCCTTGGGAAGAATTCTGCCCAAAGTGAGGCTTCTAGAAGTAAGAGAGGGAAGTTGAGAGAGTATTTGGGCAGAGGTTTTCCAAGCCAAAAGTCTATGAAGGTGTGAGTAAGGTGGTAGTGGTGGGGGCTTTTATAAGAGGAGAGGAGGGGCACTCTTGGAAAGTCATGAAATGTTACTTTATTATATAATGAGTTTCAGATTTTAAAGGTCCCAAACTTATATATTTCGAGTATAAGGTGGTAAGGGTTATAAATATACTCATACAATAGGCTTTGAACAAGTGAAATTCTTATATTTTACATTATCCTTCCATTTTATTAAAATTGTTAATTAATGAGGTAATCACTGCATCATCATGGTGTCATAAATAATTTAATTTATTTAATGTATAAAAATTATAAAACAAATATCATGATGTAGGAAATATTTTTATATTTCTAATGAATATTTATAGTAAAAAATATGACTTTTATGACCCCATTTAAATTTTTTTTAGTAAAACAACTTATGTTTGTGACATTTTTATTTTAACAATAAATAAAAAGTTTTTAATGTCATTTTCCTACCAAATTGGCTCCACGGGGCCCAAAGTTGACCCATGGGTTGTCCTGGTCATCCATTACTCATGAAATAGAGGTAGGACAAGTGTAAAGGTATTTTAATATTTTTATAATATAATTTTTACCTTAAATTTCACTAATTACCTTTAATCACGATTAATTAAACTTAAAAGTTACTGTTCACCAAAAAATTATTTTAATCCCGTTGAACCACATTTTACTTTCTAATGACAAACATGTATTTTGGATTTTTGAAAATCAAATCACAGAAGTGGTAATGTTTCATTTAAACGAAAAATCAGTTTTTAACTACCACATAGTGGTTTCACTATTCATCAAAAATTGAAGTTTTTCAGAACAATGCCAAAATTTCACCCTAAGCTATAATTGATATTATGAATTGAAAAATTATGCCTATTTTAAAAAATTACAAACATATATGTTGCATTAATTAATTTTATAACTAATTCCCTTTGTCACAACAAATAGCGTGTTTTTAAGAAACAATATATATCAAAAGATTGACAATTATTTATGTCCAATATCAAAGTAAAATTAATTCTAATGAACAAATTTGGATAAAATGGTAAAAGTATATTATAATTATACTTTAAAACCACTAAATGGTATAATTTATCACTATAAATTATTTTTTTAAAAAAAGTTGTTTTAAAGAATTTTTCATTATTCATAAAAAATTGGATGTTCTCAGAAAAATACCAAAAATTCAACATAGGCTACTTTTAATATTCTTAATCTAAAAATGAAGTCCATTTGGCAAGATAAAATTTTAAATATTAGGTATTACTATTCATAACGGCTACTTTGATTGGTTGTGGTGTGTGTTAGTACTCAAAGTTGCGTACAACACACGCTACAGTATTATTCAATGAGAAGTGTACCGTGGATTCTTGGGGTTTTACATATGATGTCTCCATATTTGGTATAATATTTTCTTCTTTATTATTATTTATCATTATTACTTTATTTTATCATTAAAAGGTTTTATATTGTCACATATCATTATAGAAATGAAATTAGTGAGATTATCCAATAGTAATAAGTTCATTAAGGGATATTAAAAATTCAATTAATAATGTGTTGTGAGATTAGGATTGGAGTATATTTTAATAATTATAACAACATTTTTTAAGGAATTATGATTATCAAAATTGTGAAATCACATGAAGATTAAATTATTCATACTATATTCATTTTATTTTGCATCATTTAGTTTATATATTATGAATTACTCTATATGAATTATATTCTTTTAAACCCTCAATATATTTAATATATTTTATTAATATTTTAATTTATAAATTGTGATAATAAGAGAATTTTTTGTGCCATTGACCAAGTAAATTGATCAACCAAGTTTACGTACTATATTCCATTCATAAGTTAATAAAAATATTAACAAGTATTTTTGAAAAATACTTTTTATATTGTGATATATAAATGAAATATTAATAAAAATGATTCCTGACCAATTTAATAATATGTATTGATGAATTTTATGGGACGATACTAAATATTCAATAACTAAAAAAGCACATAACAAAAGTTAATTAAGAGGTTGTTTTTTAGTTGACATTAAATTCTCAAATGTGATTAATATTATATTCACAAAATGATAATATAACACATAACATGAAAAATGATTTCATTACATTTTAGAGATATATTAATCAATATGGCATTGAATCTACATTAAAATACATTTTTATAAGTTGGATAAACAATTTTGATTTTTTTAATTTTAATAAACTTATCAAAATTGTATTTTTAAAAGGAAAAAATTTTATTGTTTGAGATAGAGGGAAATTTATAAAAAATGGTATATGAATTAAAGTGATAGTATATAAGTATTTTTATTATAGTTTTAATGTAACCCATAATATCAAAATGGATATACAATTTCCTTTTCAATAGACAAAAATTAAATCTGAATGATATATATGAAATTAAATATTTAATTTTAAAAATTTGAAAGTGAAATATTTATCCTTAGATTGTATATATACATGGTTGGGGGAATTCAAAAAATTTTGTGGAAATTTTATTTCCAAATGATTGATTTTATAAAGCATGAGTCACTTAAAAAAATTATATGCGAATTTAATTTACCAATAAAAATGGGATGAAAAAATTCATAATAGAGAAGGGAAAGATTATAACCATATTAAAATATAATATTCCAAGATTAATTAGATAAAATCGAATAATGGAGATACAGTTGGGAAAATCTATTATCCATGATTCTTCTTGAAATTATAGGGGTTTTCATAGATTACATCAGAAAAATGGAAAAAATATTTTATCTAGGATTTTGGGTATGTAAAATTATAGTATTCATGGATATCATATAAAAATATCTTGGTTTTGGTATATTGTATAACATATATCTATCATGGTTTTATTAATGACGTGGAATGATTTATACTATACTACTATTTACCACATAAGGGAATCAATATTGAGTGGTTAATACTAGACTCATTGTATCTAATTGACTATCATTGTAAATAATTTCATTCTCTATAGTTGATGTTTTCATGAGAGATAATTTGAGGAATTTACTAATTCCTTTATGAAACACATGATTATATTAATTCATTATGGTAACATCCCTATTAACTAAATAATAAATTCCATGTCATCTGACTGGTGTGTTCTATTATTAATAATGACATGAGCTGATATAACCTTACACTTGTTGCAATATTCAAATATCCTCTATAGTGAAATGAGTTACTATCATATCATGGAGGTTTAAAATGTACAAGCCCAATTTTTTTCACAATTTAGTTAAAAACAAATGATATACCTTATAGAAAAGATCCTTTTTATTTTTTATTCATTTTAATCATGAAAATAAAAAATATATTGGAAACTGTATTATTTGGTGCATGTTATATGTGATAATTTACAGTTTATGTATTGATGGTTTTGATATCATGATGATTTTTGGTTTCATGGTTTATGAACATTTTGATTGAATTGATTAGTTATTTATCATTCCATGAAATCCTAATAATTTTATATAGGCTATACCTTCCATTTTAATTCCCAAAAACAACATGAATATAATGGTTTTAAAATAATAATAAATTTATTGTGCCATACTATAAAAGATATCTGTGTTAAAACCACTCAATTTGGTTTGAGTCATATCATATGAAATTAAAATAATTATTTTTCAAAGTGGGGAAATTGTTTAGTTTGATAAATATGATATTTATGATTTCTAAATCGGGTGATATATATGGAATCCCTATATTTATCTTATCTCATCTATATATCATAGGGAGAATTATCCAACATGTACACAGATCATGTTACATTGGTTTGCCTTATGAAAGAGACATATCATAAGTAGAAATTTCCAACACACATCAAGGTCACCTCCACCCTCTTAAAAAATTTAAAGATAGGATTATCAATTATAAAATATGGAAAATTATGCTTCAATGGTTTATGTTATATCTCTATATAAATCATATTTTACCCTTTCTCTATTATCATTCAATAGGATTTGGTATGACAAATGTTTTTTTTATTTTAAATATGAATTGATTTATATGGTTTATAAGATGATTCTATGTCATAATAAAAGGTATTATTGGATATTAAAATGACATTAATTCTATTAATTAATTTATTTTTTATAAATTATTTATAATTAATTATTTAATTGATTGTAATTTTTATAAATAAATAGAATATTATAGTGAATGTTAATAATAAAATTAATTTTTCAAAATATTATTTATGAATAATATTATAGATGTAAATTATTTATATGAAAATAATATGTGTATTTTATTAAAGGATATTAATTTTCAAAATAATATGAAACATAAAAGTGTTTATATTAAATATATCAAATTTTAATAAGTTTTAATTTTAATTAATTAAATAAGATTTTACGTATATAGGAAGTTATTTTAAGAAATTAAAAAAGATTCATGAAAAATGAAATGGTAAATGGATTAGATTTTAAATATTTTGTATGTTTTGTATGTTTTTCGTTTTTTCAAAATAAGAATCAAAATCTAATTTGTTTATTAAAATTCTATATATTTAAAATAAATTCCATATATTGAATCATATAAATGCTTTTATATTATATAATAAATTTATAGTTCATATAATTTTGCAATTATAAACTATCATATTGCGTGATTTAATTATATAGTGATTATAATTTTTCAAATTATAAATAGATTAAATATAAATTTGCATGTTTAATTTATAAAATATAAATTTATTATGTTTATTTTTATATTTTATCATATATATAATATTTATATTAAGAATATATGAGTAGTTTGGTTTACTTTTTTATTCTACATTTGTAAATCATTTTACATATATATAAGGAGTTACATGGAATCTCTACTAATTGAATTTTAATTACTCGATTTTGAATATTGATTGAATTAGGTAATGATATTTCATTAAATGTTTAATTATTTTTTAAACATAATAGTTCTTATAGTCTCATTTAATTGAGATATCTCTTCAGTAAAATTGATGATAGTATTGGGACATCATGTGAGATAGCTCATTGGTGTAACACTAAGATATTTTAATATAGAAACTCCATTTTCAATAGAATATGTACATGGAACACATGTATTATAATAAAATTTAAAACCCTTATAAAAGATGATATATTTATATTTTAATAAATTAAATCTCTTTGATGTACTACAGTACTGACAAAACTAGGTATAGATGAATGAAAATACTCTATTAAATTATAAAAATATAAAACATTATCATTTTAACCTAGTTATTATATTGGAGGGTATGAATAGTAAAAAAAATTTATGAAAATATATGGTTTATACTTGTTCATTGGTTTTCTATTTATGATAAATAAAATATTAATCATTTGAAACAAAACAATTTCTTTTTGAAAAATTATATATTTTTTGTAATATGTGGTTTAATCGAACCATCTAAATGTAATTTAAAATACATATTTACCAATATCATAATACTAATTATAAAAAATTTAGTAAATTATTTTATTCATCATTTTAAATTTATAATATGATGATCTTTTCCCAACTTTTTGAAATATGATAATTTTTTATGAATAATAAAAAATTCCCATTTTAATTGAAAACTCCTTTTTAGTTTAAATAATTTACAGTGTTAAATTGTATTTATAATAGTTTTTAATGTAAATTATGTTCAATTATATTAAAAATTTTCTACTTTAGTTATTTTTAATCTTTTTGATATTGAATTTCTATACTCAACCACATATAATAATATGAATTTTCTTTTTTGGAAACCCACTTTTTTCTTCATTTTTATGTTTATAATTTAAAATTGTATTTACTAAATTAGTGAATTATATTTGAAAAAAAAATTATTCAATATTTTAAATCACAATAATTTATAATATATAATAAGTTCAATTTATTTTTTTCAAAATGAATTCTGAAAACATAAAAAATTATTTATTGTAGTTAAGGTAAATACGAGATAATCATGGGTATAACTAGGATGATAATGGATATAAATAGTAAAAATATATGAATAACACATTTTATTGAAATATTTATACCTTATTACCTGTAAGGTTCGATAATGATCCATTTTTTGGATTCTTTCATTACAGAAACATGGGAGTTATTGATTCTATTAAGAAATTACATATTTTTCCTCTCCCACACATATATAAGACACACCATCTCCAAACCTATTAAGTCATCCAAATATATTTGAATTATAAATTAACTGAACAAATAAAATCCTTAATATTATGAAAATATTTATGATTTTCTTATTAGAAACCTAACCAAGGAAGGCATATGGTGAAAAAAAAATATTTTTTCTTAAAAAGAGTTAATGTTTATAAATTTGAGTTAATATTTTATCACTTTTTAACCAACATTAAAATCATATTAAAACATTTTTATATGATAACATTAGAGTAATATATATAATTTTATGTTATTATTTTTCCTAATGTCTTATATCAAACTACCCCTCCATTAAATTTTGAAATAAAACCATCGATCATGTGTACGGTAGACTACCACCTTGTGAATTGATGTAATTTTTTTTATCACAATATATAATTATGGATTTAATATATATATATATATATATACTATTTTTTATATTAATATAATTTTTTAACTATCATATAACACATAACATCTTACTTACCTTTCTGTTTAAATAACGATCACCTCCCTCGTCTGTACGATGGTCTACCTCCTCATGAATTGATGTATTTTGTTTTTCACATAAAATTTATCCAGAAGGAAATACGAATAATGTTTTTAAATATATATCCAATATTTCAATTTTTATTTATTCAAGTGAACTTATATGTATCTTAATTCATTGCCCTTTCAACCATTAAGGAAATCAAAATATCTTTCATGTGTTCGAACAACCAACCCTATCCATGAAACAATGTGATGTGTTTTCCATATTCAAATTTAAATATTTGTTTAAGAAATTAATATAATTAAATAATGACATTTATAAAACTAATATCACTTTGGATATGATGAAACTATTTAATATTCCCAAGAACCAAAACTTACATGTTAAAACAAACATGTGATAATAGAACTATTATGACAAAAAATAATAAAACATATCAAATATTATTAATAAGAAGGTGGTAAAATTTTATAATAGGAACATTTATGAAAATAAAAATATTAAAATGCTTCTATAATAATTTAATTACATTCTTTAATACATTTTACAAGTGTTTAAATCATGTTTACCTTAAAGGAATAATGACACAATGGACTTTATCTTATTTTTTATTAATTGAGTAACATTGTAATGTAATGAATCTAATTTGTTTAATATTATATACATAATTCCATTTTCATGAAAATTTAGGAAGAGATCATACTACAATATATTTTTAATTTAAATTTTAATTATCTCGTCTAAGGTAATTTTTAAAGAAAATTATCCTGGGGTAAATAATTTCACAACTCAATATCTTTTGATGGAGATATATTACCTATTCATTGTCAATTCCATGTTATGATTATGTCTATAATGAATTTTTAATATCATATGTTTTATTAAAACTTATTCTATGTGAATTTACATTTGAAATACATAATCAATTCATTTTTTAATTCTTACATAAATGATATTATCATTATGGGGTTTTATTACACAATATTGTCTCAATGAGAAATTTTTTATCTTGTTTTTCATTGAAAGAAATTATTCGGTAATTATATAATAAATACCTATATTTGTTATAAAATCTAATTATTCATGTAATTTTCATATAATAGTACAAAATTCATATCCTTGGTAATTAAATCATTTGGAAAACATTTTTTAAAAAATATGTCATGATTTCTATCTTTGAATAAAATTCATTTTTCTTCCAAAACCATGTTCTCAAATAATGTTTTCAACTTTATTCAATATTATCCAAATTATTTATTTAAAATTTTTTCCCATGTTTCAATTTTTTAAATAAATTAATCAAAACATTCATGTTTTATTCAAAATATGTCCATTTTGCATTTCATAAAAAAATTAAATGGAATCTATGCTTTATCATGTATTACTTATATGAAATTATTGACAATCATGACCACTCAATTTTTTAATGATTATTTAAAAATTTCAATAGTTATTTTAAATGAAAATTGTTTTCAAATAATTTTAATTATCTTTTAGTTTTAAAATCATTTTCACATAAAAACTTTATTTTCCTAAATATGTTTTACTCACATTTATAGGGGTTTTTTATTCATAAATGATGTCAAACATTCATTATACATATGATACATTCTGTTTATGTTTTATTTATTCCATCGATATCATTTATTTGGATGTTTTAAGTCAATTTATCCATTGAAAATATTGATTTTTTCTTCCATTATTACTTTTTTTGATCATGAACCTTCTAATCAAATATTAATATCTTTAATATCATTTTACATTACATTTATCCTTAATATCCATGTTATTTATCATGGATATAATTATTTGAAAATTTGTATATGTTGTATCTCTTATTTTTTTAGGTACACCCATCTTGGTTTTTTTTGGTTTTGGAGGCATTCATAAGGTATTCTATTGTCTTTAAGAAATTTATATTAACTACTGTTTTGAGACTGAGAAAATTTGTTGGGGAAAATGAGAAAAAGGTCATGGATATACATTTTTTAAATTAATGGAGATTTTGTATAAACCTATTAAATTACTTACGATGGGTTTCTGTGTTTTGTATTTTTTTTGTAGTTGTTTGGAGCTCTTTTTCATAAACTAGTCTATAAACTACTCTCCAAAAATTTACATGTCATGAAAATTTTACATGAAGTGTATATGAAGGAGAAAATTTCATGAACTAGTGATGATAATGAATTGGTTACACATATTGTAAAACATTCACATTGATTAAAAGTCAATATGTGTTATGTATTAACCTACAGAGAAGGATTTTTCAGCATGTGTCTTTAAAAATAAATACATGGCTTGAATATAGATTATATTAAATTATAATATCAGGAGCATCGGATTAAAGTAGCTTCAGTTTCCAGTTTCTCATTCCACAATTTCATGCAGCCCACCTATTAATACACATGCGACTCCTTGTGATTTTGTTGTGACTTCATTACCTCTAGACATCACAATTTGGTGTTTGATCCCTAAGAGATCACCTTTCTTTGGTTTTTTACCTCTTCTTTGTTCTTCCATCAAAGTTGTGTTAACTTTTTGCCTCTATTGTGGAATTGGGAAGGTTGTTGTTTTTTGTAATCTAAATGTACTTTCTTTTTTTCCATCACCTCTATTTACATTTTCATTATATATTGTTGGTGTGTCTAAGTCAAATTTTTATAGGTGGGTGGTCAAAATAAAATCCATATTTGTATTATTTAATTTTATTCTATATTATTATCAATAAGATACATCATGACGAAACACCATAAATTTGGCCAAATTAATTATTTAAGTACTACTAAATAGTAAATTTTTAAACATCCATTAGATACCATTGGGTTTGTAGTTGTATAGACTGATACCAATGGTTTTCGTGATAGGTGTGCTGGACATGGAAATTATTATGTCGTTTTCTTCTTTACATTAGAACCTTATGTTAAACTGGAATAAAAGATAAATTTTTTGGGGTACATATGATTCTAGATTGAAATATATTTTAGACGATTTCTTGTTACAAAATATCCTTATAAAATTCATAATGTAATTAATGAATATGAGGGTAAATTAAAAGAAAAATGAAAATACGTAGAATTAAAAATATGTCTTATGTGGTTATATATTGATAAGATTTTCATTATGATGTACTTTCTATTTTGATATAAATTCTTTTTTTATTTCAAATTTTTCCACAGGATTCAGGGCATATATACCGATCTATGTCTTAGAACATTCAGTGATGCTTGTATATTGGGATGGGACTTGAAAATTGTTATGATACTTATACATTTGGCTAGGGCCTAACACATAATATGTTGCTGATATACTAAGATAGGCCCTGACACATACTGTGATGCTTATATTATTTTCTAGTCCCTGGAACATGATGAGTTGATTATATATTGGGTTTTCCCTAGTTAATTTTGATACGATATTTATACGATTTTGGATGGCATGGTATTTTATCATGATCATAGACATTCTAGCATTGTCCTGAAGTGGGTTGTGTGGTTTCGTGTTTGTGGCTTCTAGGGTTGTGCTACATGGCCAGATTCATTCTTTAAGGGTGTTGAAATTATGTTATTAATACATTATATTTACAGTATTATTAATTAATATATATGATATTCTCTTTATTTCATGCACTATGTTTTTCAGAATATAATGTTTAGAGACAACGTTTTCGACAAACTGAGTTTTACTCATATGATATTTGGGACCCTTTTTATACATGAGAGGACTACATAATTCTTAATTTATTTAGAGAAATATGATTTTCAATTTATTTATTGCTTCCTATATATAAATGATCTTAGAGGCATGACCGACATGGGGTTTGGGACATGGATTTTTGGAGTCATTGTTTGAACCTGATTATTATTTTATTTTTATGACCTTCAAGATTTAATTTACTATTATTCATATTTTCATTACATAATACTACTTTATATGGATATATAAATCTGGTCATTTTATAATATGGTTTTATGTTTATTTATACATAACATTTCACATTTTTTTTCTACACTTCTATTATTTTCCACATTCATTGAAAATAATTACCAGTGGGTATGTCTCTATTCCATATTCATTAGACCATCTCTTATAGTTCTAATCCTTTGGTATATGATGACGAACACCTGAGGTCTTTTATCAAACATAGTTCAACAACATGACATTGTTTTGGATCAGGGGGCATTAGAATGTGTTATTAGATACCTATGATTTTTTAGTTACTTTACTATTTTTTAATGTTAGAATGTTGAAAAGGATGTCTTGGGACATGGAAATGTTCTATTTATTGGTAGTATCTAGCCCATATATGGGTGAAAATCCATGTTCCTAGGGATTTTACTATTCATTTTGATGTTCTATTGTCTTGATTTTATATTATTTCATACTCAGTGATTAAAATGTTGTGTAATGTTATTGTTTACTGAAATTTATACTCATGATCTGATATGGTGCAAGATGAGTATGCACCCATCATGATAGGAATATAAAGATATATACTAACATGCATTGTTATTGATAATGAAATATTTATTATATGTGATATAGTTTCCTATATGAACTATGAAAATAGATACCAATTATATATTATTAATAAAATAAATGATTAAATATTTCATAGAAAGTAACTTGTCAAGAAATGCTTTTAGAGGCCATGATACGGTGGTTCTTTATTTTATTCACTTATTGTTTCTGACATTTTTGTTACCCTATGTTTTATGGTGTTTTATTCCATGTAGAGAAAATGCATCAACATCATATATGAAATGAGTTCAAGGAGAGTTGCGATGCATTTTATCCTAATGCAGTTGAGCTGGAGGTTCATGTATCTCATGACAGTCATATTGATGTTATGCTTCGTGAAATCATCCAAAGGGTCATGAAATCCATGGAAATGTAGACTGTTCACATCGTACCTTCGATGTCAGTACATAAAGGAGAGTTTTTCCATCAATATCTTCCTATATACACTGATTTGGTAGAGACAAAATAATATGGTTTGTGTATAGAGTTAGTCCATATGATATCCAAGAACATCCAGACACATGCAGATAGAAGGGTGATGCTTACTGAATACATGCTTCACTGACCTAGAAATTATTTATGTGACATTATAAATATGTCTAGGAAAAAATAAAAGTCACCATGGAAGGAAGTATAGACAATTTTCATGATACAGTTCTACCCCAAGGAATTGGTTGTTGCAAAGGATCCAAATTTTAGGCACCTGAAGCAAGAGGGAATATTTTTATTGGACTATTCCAGGTGTTCCACCTACATGTTACACTATGCTTCATCATCAAAAATCAATGAGGTATCTAGGGTGGGTAATGTTTAGGATGGGATTCATAATTATATCTGATCACATGTGATTTTTTTTATTTGATATTTTTTGAGAACATAATGAATAAGAAACTAATCAGAGAAGGGAATCTGAGTGAGTCCCTATAAAGTGGGAAAGCTATTTCAGTATAGAGAATTGAGATATCTTTTATAGGTATTATGAATATCCTATAGGATAGTTTTTACCCAGGTAATAGTGGGAAGAAGTGTTTGTGTAGTGGGAAACCATATTAGGGGTTTGAATAATTTTAGTGATACTAGTGTGGAGTGTATTTTAAAAGATATCTTAGTATTCATACCATTATTTAAGGTTTCATGATTGTGAATAATGTACCATATTTATATGACTCACGATAAAAATTGCATTGTAGAGTAGAGGAAGGGGTTTGAGACATAAACATATTTATGAATGGGGATCACCCTCCCTCATTTAATAATAATCCATAGTTCTATGGGCCATTCAGACTGAGGCTGGGTTCTTGGTACTCTAGTGTTTGTGCGGTAGTACCACTCCAATGAAATCACACATGGGTGTCGAATTAAAGTTTATTGTATAAATAAATTCTATATATAAGTTATACAATATTGTCTAATTAGATTAGATGCAGAACATCCTACCAATAGATCTATGATTACTGTACCATTTACCTTATCTTATTGTTTTTTTGATACAGGGGAATCAAATTCATTTATATATTCTCTTTTTTAAAATGGACTTGGTTTTATTTTTATTGGGAATAAATGGGTGCATGACTATTTAAACACCCTTTGGATAGTGGTAATATGGTATGGAGTGCTTTAATTAGTGTCCTCTTAAATGTAGTGTTCATTATTACCTATGGGAACTTTTTGTGTTGGAAATGATAGGATTCAATATTACTCTTTCAATAAATTTTCTATTTCTATAACATACTCATATAAACATTAATTATAGTATGGTTTCCGTTATATATCCTGATAGGGACAGATATATACAATATGTTGTGTGGGATCTTTTGGATGGTCATGTAGGACCAATTCAATAGTGATTCGATTGTCTCATGGATCAGATAGAATGCCTTATTCTGGATGATGGAGGAATGAAACAAGATGGTTTTTGTCTAGTGGTGTACAATTTTTAGAAAATATTTAATGATGATTTTTCCTACTTACCTCCCATGGGAAATATTGAGATCACTATAGTTCTGTTTCTAGCGGTTAAACCAGTTTCTATCCCACCATTTAGGATGACATTCTAAGATATTCATGAGTTGAATGTTTAGTTGGATGATTTGGAATCTGTAGGTTTTATTTGGTTTGGACAATCTTTTTTGAGATCTCTAGTTCTTTTTCACAAGAAGGATTATGAGACATTGCTCTTATGTGTGTATTATCAGAGACTGGACTAGATGATAGTAAAGAATTAGTATCCTATTATTTACATTAATGAATTCATAAATATGATAAGAGACGAAATGATTTTTTCTAAGATAAATTTGATATTGAGAGACCACTGGTTGAGTGTGAGACCATAGGAAATACCTAAAACTAATTTTAGGAGTAGATATTGATTTTATTATTTCATACCAATTCAAATATATTTAATGAATACACCAATCATATTCATGTCCTTGATTAATCGAATATTTCATCACTTTATATATTAATATTTGGTTGTGTTTATTGAACCAAATTTTATATTACCCATAGTCTTCATGAGATCATTCATAACATCTTGACATTATATTGTGTACATTGAGAGATCATTATATTAATGACACAATATCTAAATATATTTTATAGATTTCTAGTATTCACTTGTTAATCTATGTTATCTTAGAGGTTTGTGATTTGGTGGACCCAAAGATGGTTGTATCCATGGAATTTTGGGAATATCCCATGATATTCATTTAGATTTGATGTTCTCTTGGTCAAAATGTTATTACCATCACTTCATCTAGGTCTTATTTGGTCTAGGTGAACTGATGCCCATGTAAGATAGAAACAGTTGTAGGTTGTTTGTTGAGATTCATATGAGAAAAAAATACATGAGATGGAAATAAGGCTGATATCGGCATTGATCCTCCCATTTTAAGTGCTATGTTTTTCATATAATATGTATTGTGATGCATCCAAAGAGGGGTCAAAAAATTTCTGATGAATGATGACATAAATAATTATTAAATATCTGAACATTTGAAACCACAGATAATGAATTATCCTACTCATAACTTGGTACTGATTGAGGTGGTACATAACAAAATACATCATAGAGACAATATTTTGGGTGTGAGGTTTGTGGTCTACATGGGCCATAAGAGACTCAAGTTCATATTTTATTGGAGAGAAATGGTCATTCTATAGAGGAGGTGGATTGAGTACCATTAGGCTTTTAACTATTAGATAGATTGCACACAGGGAATGGGAAACATCATCAATCATAGCTTGAATGGGAAGATGCATAAATTGGTTGTATTGGAATATTGAGATGATTTTAGTATAATGTTATGATTTGAAGATATGAATCTGGATGTTAATATTATATCATGATCTTCTATTTTGTAGCTGAGTGTCGGTTCATATAGGCTTGTAAGAAGAGATGATGAGAGATTTTTATTTTTCTAAGTGGTAGGTATATCAAGGCATGACAAATTTTTTTCATGATCTACAAATGATTTACTAGATTCCCTAAATGTAGAAGGTGGTAGAGAAATTTGTCTCAATATGTTTCACTATTAAGAAGGGGAAATCTTGATAACAGAGGATGGATGGGCTGTTAAAGCCTCAACCCATTCCAAACTAGAAATTAAATGATGTCACTATGGATTTTGTTCTAGTTGTACCTTGGACACATCGTTAGAATGATAATATATGGGTGACCGTGGAACTTCTAACGAAGGTATCACACACCATTCCTATTAGGGATAAATTCAATGTTGATTATATAGGTAGTCTTTACATGCTTGATATTTTTTGGTTCCATGGTGATCTAAGGAAATTTTTTATGATCAAGATCCTAATTTCATGTAATGATTATAAAGGCACATAACATAACTCTGTGATCACATGTACATATAATTATATAATATATTCCTCATAATAATGACCAATATGTATAGACAATTTAGATTCTGGAGGATATGTTAGAAGCATATGTTTTGGATTTTATTTATTCTTGGGAGTAAAATTCTAAAATTGTTTATTTTTATGATAATGATAAGTTTTGTTCATCAATCAAGATATAATACTCTAAGGACGTGTATGGAATATAATTTCATTTCCAAATTTTAAGGATAGTGACCAGTGAGTTAGAAATTATTGAAAATAGTCTATAGTAGGAGACAACTATGTTTGTTCATTATATTATAAATAGGATTGTGACCACACAAAGGAAAAAATAAATCATATACAGACCATCGAATAAGAACATTGGAGTTTGTGGTAGTATATTATGTTTTTCTTCTAATGTCACCCAATATAGGGAAACACTATATAAGAATAATAGGGACTAGAACCAAGGTTTTTCAATCTATTCATGATATTGTATAGGGACAGTCAAGTGGCATACCAATTATCCATTCAATGAT
The DNA here is from genome assembly GCA_963277665.1 of Viscum album. Classification (NCBI taxonomy): domain Eukaryota; kingdom Viridiplantae; phylum Streptophyta; class Magnoliopsida; order Santalales; family Viscaceae; genus Viscum; species Viscum album. The sequence continues at coordinate 262,549,700 of OY728148.1, read as the reverse complement.
GATACAATTCCATTCAATATTTCTTGCACTTGATTTAGTTTGATTGACATAATTCGGACCCTTATCATATGATAAATATTGATGATTTTGGGATGATGTTTATTTGTCCTTTTAGGATAATTCAATGAATACTTTGTCCCTTATTGAGGTGAGTATTTATAGAATGCTTCTCCATTAGTAGGAGTGCATTGGAAAAATGGTCATGGTCAAGAGGAGACATTGGATAGGTAATTTTATGTACATTCATAGTGTATAGATATGTTCTTTGGCACCCCTTTGTGATTCATAGAGTATACAGGGGATGTTATTTTATGAGTAGGGGAGGATGTGATATCCCATTTTTTATAGGTATATATCTATTTGATTTTATGCATTAAAAATTTTTAATTTGGTTTTACTTTTTGATAATGACTTGGTGGATGAGACTCCATAAGAGACGAAGATATTTTTTAGGGGACAATGAACTAATGATCAAGATTTATGTTTGATTAAATTAATGGAGTTTTCTTATAAACATGTTAAATAGTTTATAATGGTCTTACATGTATTGGAATTTTTTTATGTGTCTATATTCCCTATTCATAAACTTGTGTGAGAACTACTCACTACATAATTACACATCATGAATGATTTACATGACGTGTAATTGTATATGAAGATGTTTTGAGCAAGTGTATGGATTGAAGTGGTTACACATCATGTAACCATTTCATTTCATATAAAATCAATGTAAGGTTATGAATTTACATGAGGTGATGGGTTTTTAACCATGTGATTTTAAACATAAACAAACTACTTGTAACCGTATTACAAACCATATAAATATAACGAGCATTCGTTTTGAGTAGTGTTGTATTCCTTTTTTTCATTCTACCATTTAGTGTATATACTCTTCACAAGAATCAGGAGACTCCATGTGATTTTATGACAGTTTCATCACCTACGGTCATTATAATTGGATGTATGAATCATGGAAAGTCACCTTTCGTTTGGACTTTATCCACATTTATTATTATTTCCTCAAAGAGGTTTTATCATTTGATCTCTTGGATGGAGCCTTGTTGATCCAAAATATATGTGATCTAGGATTCCTTCATTGATCTCACTTGCCTCCATTTTTGTTGGAATCACTATTTTAGGACATGTCTAACATTATTTTCCAGAGGGGGGAGTTATAAATATAACCATTATTTTTCTGATTTAATTATTTTCTATAAAATATGAAAAGGGTGTGTTCATAGTAGAACACCATGCATAAAACAAAATTATTTTTATATTTATCTTAATTAGAATTTTTTTAAACCACTACAACATCACATTATCTTCATAACATTATATAAATAGAATTGTTTCCACCCGATATGTTTTATATACATGAAAATTAATCTTCACATTATATGATTTACAGTAGAGATCTGTGATTAATTAAAATAAAATGATTAATTATTGGAATTTATATTATATTTTCATTACTTGTGTTTGATGTTACTGTTTTTTATAGAATCACCTTTTAAAATTGATAAATTTATTAATTAACCAAAGGGTAATATGGAATAAAAAAAATAATTACCAGAATTAACTATTTTCTCTTATGTGGTTTTGTGGTGATAAGATTGATTTTGTGAAATACTTTCTATTGTAATATACATTCTATTATTATATGATCATTTGACACATTCTACAATTCTTATATTTCTGGATTATCTCTATCACATTTTGGGATGCCTAGAAAACATGATAGGCTGGGACACATGTTATGCTGCACTAAGTCCAGGATAGGCCTTGACACATGTTTTGATGGTTATATTTTGGGCTAATCCATAACACATTATGTGATTCTTAAAAACCATGATAACACCTAATATATGTTGTGATTCTTATATAGTGATCTATGATTTGTGATATTTCATACCATGATTATAGTGTTGTGGTTGGAGGCTTTTATACACACACAGATAAATTAGATCATCTTGGTGAAGAATGTTTTATGGTTTAATGATTTTGGCTGGCAATATTGTGAAACATGCTCAAATAAATTTTGGTAGGGAGATGAATATAGTTGATTAGTGTATGATATTGATTATTGAGTTAATATATAGACATTTTATTCTATTTATTTCATGCATTATGATTCTCATAAAATAATTTTTTAGACTTAGTGTTATCAAGATAATAAATTATATCACACTCTATTTAGTCAATCATTTGGTACATGAATAGATTACATTTACAAAGGATTGGAAAAGAGAAAAAGATATTATAGTTGTCAGATTTTTTAATGGATGGGTTGGAGTTGGGATATGGTAACAAAATGGGGTTATGGAATGGATGTTCAGATTTGTAAATTGATTCTAATTATTTATTAATTTGTTTAATATTAATCATATGATTTAGTTTCATTCAGCTTTTTATTACATGATTCTTTTATAAGATGTATTCATTTGTTTTTCCTTTATAATATTAGGTTCGATTATAATTTATCCATATTATTTCCCATATTTCTGTTACTCTTCTACTATTTTTACATTTCATTTCCACACATTTCTATAGGTTATAGTCTCCATGTAATAATTTTTATACCCCCACTACTATTCAAAATCCTCTAGAATCTGGGGAGGAATTATGGAGATATCACATCAAACTCATTTTTTCTATGTGATAGAGTTCAATACCTGGAGATGTTAATATATATCAAGATAATATATGGTATATTGCATTAAAAATATTAATGATATCTTTGGGAAATTATTTTATATCCATACTATATATTCAATCTAGAAATTTATTGATATGGAATATTGCTCATGAATTAAATCCTTTATATGATATATGAGAAATTATTTGGGCATGTAGATACTAGTGGGTCCCTGTTATAGATATATCCTTCACGGATTAATAGTATCATGCATTGAATTATTTGGATAACTTTATTTAAATGGATTTTATGGTATATACCTACCCATTAGTATTAAATTATCTTATTAAAGGTTTTGATAGAAGGGGTATGTTGTTATCTGAGATCATGACATCCAATAATTTAGATTTTCATTTATTAAGAATTTAATTAATATTATTCATGATATTTTATCCATGATATTGTCTATAGATTAATTCCATAAAACTATTATTGATTAAATTCTACACATTTTTATATATTTACATATACATATTGATTATTCCATAACTAATCATGATATTCAGGATACATATTAAATGTAATGTTTGATCAATGTTTAATTTTTTATATTGATTATTCGTTATTGATTATTATTAATTTACTCAAGATAAATTCATCTTTATGTAAGATTTATAGATTATTTAATCTCGTTGTTATTTTTTTCCCTTCCTAGGAATTTATGATGTGATATATGAAATATATGAAAGGATATAATGGACAAAATAATGATATTTTCAAAGAAAATAATTTTTTAATTTTCTTATTCAATTGTATTTTTGGTGTCATCTATGTACCTTGTTTACCATGACTACTTGAATATTCGGTCCTACATGTTTTTTTTCTTGTATCTTATCCCTATATAATAATTTAGATTATGAATTTAGGGTACTGTTATCAAGGAATTTATAGTTCGTATCAATAGAGGCTTAGTATAAACCTCAAGATGTAGATAGTCCAAAAAAATAATTGAAGTTTCACTTTACGGTTGAGTTACAACCAATAAGAAGCCATCCTGCAAGCCACCATGCAAGAAAATGACCAAACTAAATATAATCGTGCCTGCTCAGGAGCCCATCCATGACCTTCCCACCATAAATACATTGAGGGAATACACGGCCCCCAAGAAACTATCCCACATCTACCCTGTATTCACCCTCACCACCAATCCCATCACGCCTTAGACTGGTGTGTCACATCCACCACCAAAACCGTGATGGAATACATGGAGCTCTAGAGATGATTTCTGAATAACAAACCACCACTAGAGGACACACCATCGAAACCACTAAAGCACTTAGAGGACCACCAACACAACTCAAGCATCACTGCAGCGAAAATAGAGACACCAAAATGAGAACCCCCATCACTGTAGACAACAACACCATACCAAGTCACTTAAGAAGACTTTGAAATAGATTAGAGTGGGGTTGTGTGTGGGGGAATGAGGAACAAACAGTAGGGGAGGACCATTGTATGGAAAAATAAATCCCGAGAAAGAAAAAAAGAAACACACTTGGATAAAAAATGCCAGTGTAAATGTGTGATCAATCAAGAATTTATAAATTCACCAATAGAAACCTTTAGAGGAGAATAATATGGAAGGGGATTCATCAATAAGGATTTATAAACAGAACCAAGGGTTTACGAACATAGATATCGAGCTATGATTTCACTAGCATTTATACCCGAAGAAGTTGATGAATGTCACTGAAAAATATACCTAGGAAGAAGCAAGAAATAAAACATACCATGGGACACTACCAAAACTGAGCATTTATTTAACCTCCATATTCATCTATTTAATAGACCAAGTTTCTAGTGACCACCCTTCCATGTTCCGAAATCAATGAAACCCACTGGCCAAGGACTAGACTGCCAATCTCAAACTGGACCTCATATACATAGCACTATATCCCAAAGGCCCCTATGATATTTGGTATTGAGATGAAGGATATGAAGTGGAATGAGGAATCCATGTCAAGGAGAGGGTCCATCACTATTGGGGAGGGGAGTAGAGCAAATCCTTGAGAGAAGAAGTAGAGAGTGGATCCCCTTATGGTCCCATTATTACATTCTCAAGAACTATATTTACGAATAAATATATTATGGATATGAGTCAATGATAGAATTTTATGTTAAATAAAAAAATCTTAATGATTTGGTGAGGTAGATTTTATGTTATTTTTCAAAAAAATACATTGCTAAATTGATACAAATAATGGATGTGGTTTTGGAAGAGATTTTGTTAGGGGTAATAAATTTGAAAAATGTGTATGAATTATGAGATGAGTGTTATGTGGTACACAGTTATATGTATTAATGTACACCTAGTTTTTTAATCCAAGGGGATATGAATTGGATAATTAATATTTTCCTTAAAAACCACTATATCAGATTTTAAATGTGGATGAAAATGAATGACATGAGGAAAACCTAAGGAATCATATATTGAAAATATGATTTCATGATTATGATATCCTATAATTGGTTATATGGTTTACCTTCTTGTATATGGAAATTCACTTCTAGGAAAGCGTCTCATAATATAGGATTATATTTATATATCGAAAATAAGGGCATAAATCTATTAATTTATGATGAAAAATGAATAGTATAATCGTAGAAAATAAATTTCATAATATGGACCATTTATAGTTCATCTCCTTAATTTTGGGGAACATGGAAAATATCCATTTCAGTTGCCTCTTCTAATGGATAACCCCTTGAACATGGAAGGACCTGGGTTGGACAAAAGATTTTGAGGTTATTATTTATTCAATTTCATGAATTAAATTTGTAGAATTTTTTTTACAATGATCATTTCGTTGTATGACTCATGAATCATCTATGGATTGTGTTATGTTTTAGAAGAATATATGTCTTAGTTGAAAAAGGAGTCATGGATACCATCATGTGTATGTGATTTTAATGTTTATCATAAGTTCAAAGTCTTAATGAACCATTTTTAATATGATTTTATAATGAATATAACATGATTAATGACATATTGGAAACCATTTATTGGAAAACGACCCTTTTGTTCAAAATATAAAAAATTTATTTGAGGAAGAAGGCTATTACAGTTTTTTGAACCTAATATTAAAGGTATATGTATCCATAAAAGTTTATCTTATCTTTGATGATATAGTAATTACACATCATCAAAATTTGGTAACTATATAAGTATTATATTAATATGGGGTTAAAAAAATATATACATTTGTATGTGACGAATGTTATGGGACTTGAACTAACAATTGAATGGCGATAAGGTATTAACACCTATTATTATCCATTGTAAAGTTCCTGATAATAGTTTACTGTTTATACTTAAATGATTTTTTGAATAAATATCATTTTTATTCTAGTGGTATTACTATTTAACTTTAGATATTATTTTTTCATATTGTGTAACTTGTTCTAAAAATATTTGTTTATGAAAATAGATAGAGATATACATAAATATTTTTCCTTCATTAATTAAACATATGATAAGTTAAAAGTGTATTTCGGGCCATGGGAATCAAAATTGACTTTTGGGTATTCATTTCATGGATTAAGTGAATAATTTTAAATTTATTGATGCACAACCAAAGGATAAATTTGTGAAGATGAAATAGATATATTTGAAGTTAATATTTTTCTTAACAATCATACACAATAAAAAAATTTCCTCGTCTCTTTGAAAAGGTTATTGAAGTTTTTTTATCATATTAAATTCATATATATTGAAGCCAATTATATTTGAAATCATCAATGATTTGTGGTTTTGAGGTACACAATCATTCAATTTATCATTAACATTATTTTGATTAATGAAAACTATTACTCTCTATAATTATTTACACATTTCTTCCATGTTCATAGATTCATTTATAACTTAGGTTATTATACATGGAAATATTTTTTTTTTATTTTTAATGAAATTTTAAACTTTTCATAACCTATTTTAAGTGGATAATTTATTATTCCTTTTATAATGTGGGTTTTAAAAAATGGAATTAGAAATTTTAAAAACTTTATTTACATCTAAGTTATCAAATTGCATAGACACAATATATTAAATGTGGGATAATTTAACACCCTATGATTATAATAGATGAACACAGTGTATGATAGGATATATAAAATGAAACAAAATTTTTATAATGTTATGTAAATCCACGATACAATACCATAAATTTCCTTTTAAATAATTTCTATGTCATTGATAATTTTTTATGCACACAACACCTAGTTTAAGAGAGAAAAATAATCTATTAAAATATTATTATTTAAAACATAGCCATACTAAACTAGACATTAGGTTGGTGGTTATAATTAAGAATAAATAATTTATGAAATTATACAGTTCACTCATATTCACTATTTTTCTATTTATTATAAATTAAAATACAAATGATTTGATAGAAAAATAAATGTTTTCAAAGAAAATGTATTTTTTAAAAGGCGTCTTAGTAACATATTTACACAATATTTAAAATTAAATATTAAAATATTTATAAAATTTATTATTATAAATTATTTTACATTTTTAAATAATAATATCGAGACCATCTTAAGTTTAATTTCAACGATTATTCTTAAAAGTTTCTCTCTTCGATGAATACGAAAAATTAATGATTTCTAATGAAATATAAATTTTTACTTAAACAATTTCTATGTTGAAATTATATTTTAAATTTATTTTAAAATTATTTTAATTATATTAACATATTACTAATTTAATTCATTTTAATAAATTTGAAAATGAATTTTTATATTACATCCTCTTATACTTGTGAGAATATTCACATTGGAAACCCACATTTTTGTCACGTCTGATTATATAATTTGTTTTAAATATAGAAATAATTAATTGTAGAGGTTAATGTAAAAACAATTATATCTGGTTATAAAATATGAATATAAGGGTTAAAAATGACAAAAACCCCATCGAAGACCAATTTTCAGGAAATAGATATACTATAAAAACTATGAAGATCAATAATAACTTAATTAATAGATTTTAAAAAGATAAAAAGTGGGTTTAATTATTTATTTTCATGAAATTTATATGTTTCCTCTCGCCGACATATAAAGGTCCACTGACTCTTCCATTCTCTTCAATGTTTCAATGCTATTTTGTTTCGGAAAGTCCAAACCAAATTACATATATACATTCCAAAAAACATAGTAGAAAACATTTTATAATGATAAATCCAATATAGTATGATTTTTTGAATCCTAAATATGTTTTTGAAAGAAGAGGTGAAATTCATAAATGAGTATTTTAAATTTTTTTTCTACAACATCGTTAAAATATTAGCAACACACTATTAAATAATAACATTACTATATTAAAGATTTTAAATTGTTATTTATTAAATTTATATATATAATATTTATGAAATTATCATACTTCATGCATTATAATATGATATATACCTTTTTAGATTCCACGTTCTTTAAATTAGGACAATGTCGCTCATGTGTTAGGAGGATTAACTCCTAATGAAGCGCATTGAGTATTTTTTAAATACATTCTTCAGGGATGGTAATAAGTGTAAAATTAATTAATATATGTGATATATATGACATTATATTTTTTTAAAATCTAATATATCACTTAATTTCTATGGATTTTATTTATTAAGTAAATGATAATAATTCTCTTGAGTACGTACGACCTTACGTCTATGCGAATCAATGTGATCCATTATTCACATTAAAATGTCAATAATAATTTTATAATTGAATATATGAAGAAGAATTAGATTTTTAACAGTAATATCACTCTATATATGATGTAACTATGTAATATTTTCATGAACTAGAAAATTCAATTTATTACATTCGTGATAAATAAGGAACTTTACAACTGAAACAATGAAAATAATGACATATTACTAACATACATGTTGTAATATGTTATAATAGGATAGTATATGATAATATAAATATGATTTTGCTTCTATTATAAATTAATAATGTGATAAAAATTATTATATTGGTAGTGAAATCACATTAAACTAAAATTAAACATGAGTTAAGGGGATTTGTCTCAATTTATCTTTATTGAGGCATATTATAATGTTAGGGACCTTATTTATATTATATAGAGTATATATATCATCATTTTAGTATAATATATTGAATAAATATTACATTATGATATTTTTTATTTTTTATTATAATTATTTTAAGTTAGGGGATTTGACATGAAAATAACTTGGTGGTAAATATTCTCATTACTTAATTTCCTTTCATTATGTTATATTACAACTTCAATATATTTTAATTTTTAATATTATGTTTTTAAATAATTAAAAATATATTATTAATTAATATAATTTTGATTTTATTTACATTAGATACATAGAATTCATTCATTGATTAATTTTCATTTCAATTTTATAATCATTGTTTGGGTTAATTTGAAATGATTTTGTAAACTAAATTGTTTATACCAGAATGTATATTAAAGGAAATTATTTCATAATTTATAATAAAAAAATTAAATTGTTTTCTCCAAAATTTAATCATGATTTTTTCTTGTAAAAGTATTGTACTCGACTATTTGGTACTTAAAATGAATTAGAAACTAGTTTTAATAAAATATGAATTTATTTCTCCCACTGGTTGAAACTCCATTTTTCTCAAATCCATGATTTCTAAAAATGTTTGAAGAAATGTTTATATATTTATGAAGAAAATTGTTAAGAAATATTTTCCCATGGATTCATTTATAAAAAAAAATTCAATTGAATCATCATGTTATTTTAAAAAAATGTTCATTTATCTTTTATAAGAAAAATTAGGGGATATTTTCTTTCACAATGTATGAAATTTATAGATCTTACCACCATAATGACCATTAAATATTTTAATGCAACCATTATAAATTTAAAAGGTCATATTATGATAAAATTATTATGAAAATATTTTATCATCATTAAAATTTAATAATATTTTTTAAAAAATGTTATATTTTCCTCAAGAAAGTGATTATTTATATGTTAATTATATTTATAATCATATGTACCATAAAATATTTATTGTAATTATGATAAAATGGTTATATTTTTGATTGATTCAATACATATCATTTATATAGAGTTTTCTAATCAATTTATCCTGGTAATATATTGAAGTTATCTTACTAGATTTATTTATGCAATCCATTAATTTCAAAAAAATGATCACTTTCTTTTTGTCATTGGAAATTAAATTCACACAAAATTTTAATATTAATTTTCATTTATAACCACATATCGTTTATAAAAATGGTATTTTACATTGAATATAATACAGTAGTCCATGGAAATTATTATTAATATATATTCCTTGATATTGAATTTTTTTTACGAAATAATGTTCATGGTTTATATGAAATAATATATATATATATATATATGATGAATGATTTAGATATTTAGATATTCTTGATCCCCAAATATATATAATCCCTCAATACATTAATATTCTCATTATATGAATTGGTTGACTAGCTTTATTTAAATGGTTTACTAGTGTATACTTACTGACCCTTTTTAAAACAAATATTGTGAATGATATTGATAGTTGAGGTATCATTATTTTTTAATTCATGACATATAATATTTATGAATTTCCATCACTATGAACTTATTTATTATTATACATGATATATTTACAATTATAATATCTTCTATTCTTTACATTCTTAGTTTATTGATTATGTGGACAATGTTTTAAGTAATTCACCACCCCCCTTTTGAAAATTGTAACCTTAAAATTTAATACACCACTTTAATAAGTGGAGATATTTTTTATTCATGAAATTTGATGAATCTTCTCTAACCTAATTAGCCATATAGTATTTCAGAAAATCCAAAACATGATGGATTACGAAATTTCAAAAAACACTTTTCTCAATGGTGATGAATTTGTACTAGTTGTTCATTATAAAATAGGCTTAGTTCCTTCTGAACTACATCATATCTCAAAATAGGAGATGCATCCAACATATATTTTCATAATATAAAAACATGAAACAAATTATTTAAGTGAGATAAAATTTTAGTCAATGTCAATTGCTTGGAAAATGTTCCATCAATTTCCTTGATTTCATATTTCCCAATGAACTATTGACATAGTTTCCAAATTGTACAAAAATATAAAACTCTTTTCCATTGAGAAAAATTAATAAATATAAGATCTAATACCATGAAGGAATGATTTATCATCAGGTTATATACATAACATTTTTTCTTTCTTTATTACATCCACACATATTTTTGAGTCACAATAACCTTCTGAATCATTTTTCCTACTGACATGGTCCCAGAAATAAATTTTTATTATTTTTCCCTGACTAGTTAGAATTCTATAACACTTTATAAATAATACCTAAAAATGTTCCCTGTATATATTAGAATGAAATTTTTTATTATATTATTTTTTGTTTAATGTATTATATTTATCGAAAATTAAATTGTAATACATTTTCAAAAATTGAATCATATCATCTAGAGTCTAAAAATCTAACACTAAATGTGCATTATATTGACTATGAATGTCTATAATGAAATTTAGTTTAGTACCCATTTATTTCTGAGATCATTTAAGAGAACTGGAGGTTAATAATGAGTCACTATTAGGTTAAATAGTGAGAGTAAATTTTTAAAATTCCATGATTTTATAAAATACTTCAATCCAAAAAATTATTTCATTGATAGTTTGTTCTACACACAACGTTGAGTTTAACTGAAAATTATATCATATTAAAATATTTTTTTAATGTGACAGTTATAGAATACTAATTACTATAGTGAGTATGAATTAATCATATAATTTATGAAATATATTTAAATATCATAGTCAATATAAATTTATTGAAATATTCTTAGTCAAAAAGAATCCAATTTTTTAAAGTCATTTCATTCTTCAAAAATATGTTTTATATAAATGTGGCATTATTAAGATTAAATATTATACTTAGATTATTAATTTTTAAGAAAATTTATTCGAAAAATTTATATTATATTTAAACTAAATAAGTAAAAATTATTTTCTGTAGAATTTTGATGAATATTAGGATAAGTTTTATTTTTCAATACATATTGAAAAATAATTTTCATTAAAAGAATTTATAATATAAAATTATAATTTTGTTAGTATTAAATCTAAATTAGTCTCTTTTTACATAAATAATTAAATTATGGGTTTTTAAATTATTCTATACATGAATTTACAATAATAACATTTTATATCATAAAGTTAAATTTTCTGAAAAACTATTTTTTGTTTTGTTTTCAAGTCTCATTTAAATTTAAATTATTCTACCTTTTTGTGTTGAATTTTGAAAATTATTATTCCATTTTTTTAATCGGTGGGTAAAAATATATTAAATTTGTATAATTTTTTGGTCAACAAGAATTTTAAAACTAATTAATTTTTTTTACCAAGAGAATGTGTAAAAAAGATTATTAAGGGTTAAAAGAAATATATAAGGATTATATATTTACTATAAGAACTAACTAGATATTATATTATTATTATATAATATTCAAAATATCCAAATTTATATATCATGACCATTTTCAAAAATTTGATGAGATTATGACTTTTATAATATATAATATCTTGAAAACTCAAGCCAACCACCGTCTCATGTTTAATTTATAAAATATTTTTACGATTGAATTATCTAGAGGTAATTTTAAATATAAATAATCTATGAAAACATAAATTATTTATACTCAATCTAATTATTTATTTTTAATTTTTAGGGAATAAATAAATTCCTTAATTCCTAACGCCACACTAAGTCAATAATTATCAAATTAATGGTAAAATGAAATAAATAATATTAAAAATGTTCAATGTATTATAAATTTAGATTGTATATGAGATCCAAAAATATTATAGATAAAAATATAATTTTTAGGTGTAATTAAAAAATTTTTCTGAATTGATATTGTTTTTTGATTTTATTAATCGCAAAATAATGAATACTATCCAAATTTATGATAATGGCATTTTATGAGAATAATATTCTATCAAATAATTTAAAAATAATAAAAATATAAAATAAGTACTAATGTTATAATATATATTCTAAATATAATTTCTTGTGAATTTATAGACAACTTGGAATTATTTTTCTATAGAATGGTTGTACTATAATTTGTTGTTTTGATAAATTTCATAAGTGACCCTCACCTCAATTATAATTGTTAAACTACTCCCTCCATTATATAGTAAAATTTTGGAATTATATCATGACCAAATTCAAAAAAAATTATCTTCTCAACATCATTATTAAAATTGTAAAGCTGTTTGTTTTTTCAATCCACCTACTATTGCGCCATTTAGAGGAGATATAATGGAGTTGTTTAGAAGGATAAGTAACAGCCCTAACTGATAAATTTCTTTTTCTACTCGTATTAACTTATAAAATTATAGGATATTTATCATAAAATAATAACATAAGTATATTAAATAATATTAAATAATATTATTATTATTACATAAATATTGTAATCCCACTTTCATGTTAATAATGAAGTGAATGTATCGCTCGTTCATACGTATAACATACCATCTCCAAGTAATGATACAATCAAATTTTTCATCACTATATTTTATGGATGGTTATTATGATGTGTGTTATGTTAATATAATATATTTATATTATTATTAAAATTATTAAATGATAATATCATATGTGCCTTCATGAAATTGAATCCTTTGGAAAAAGATAATATCACTAGTGCATACGTGCAGACTATATACTCTACAAAGCGATGTCATTGATTTATCATTTATATAAGACATGGATTATAAAGATGAATGATATGTTAAATATATAGTATTTAAATTAAATAATAATTATTCTATAAAGGGGAATTATTAACTTCCTCGTCACTAATTCCTTCGTCTAGGGTTTCCAAGATGCATCCTCCCTTACACTCGGTGAGTTTGTGGCAGCAGATCCTCAGTTGCACTGGCGTCGACGACGTTGTGGTCATGAACTTTCCTTGTATCACTACTGTCCTCTCCTCACCCTATTCCCCTTCACTGAATAGGGTCTTTCAAGAATGAACAGTGTCAGTAGAAGGCCAAGATATAGATTCAGCGGCCTAAGTGTGCCGCCACATCTTCTGTTTGTTCATTAGGTGGATCTTCGCGGTCTTCGCGGGCATCTGGGATGGCGGCGATGGGGTTCAGCTTGAAGCGGTCTTCCTTCTGAAATTTTGGTTAAGTTTTTCTATTTTAGAATTTTCCAGTATATCTTGGTTTTTCATGCTGCTTTGTTCATGAGATGGAATAGGTATCAGTTTTTTTGATTCGTGCTTCATATGAGGTTCGATTTTGGTTGAATGTTCGGTTCTTCAACTATTTCCTTCACATCGTTCAGTTAAGGTGTTGAGTTTTTCTATCTGGCATATGGTTGATTGATGCTGGGAGTGGTTTTTGTGCAAGGATGTGTCTGATTTTTGATGATTTTTGTAGAGGTGCTAGCGTTCTGGTCATCTAGTAGTGAATTCATGAAGATGGAGCAATGGTGTTGTTTTTATGAAGCAGAAGGGTCCAAGGTTTTTTTTCTGGTCTTTGTTTTCTATGGAAACTCCCTGAAATTATACAAGGATTTTCTCTAGACAATGATTAGAACGTGTTCTTTAAGCATGTATGGATTCTGATTTGGAAGTTTGAGAGTGTATAGTAATGTCTTCAGTACCAAGACTAAGTATTTTTGCACAGGACAGCTAACTGGAAAATCATTCATTGGTGGAGGTTTTCCATATTGATGAAGATGTTGGCGAGGGGTATTTCTTTGTAGACTTGTTCTGGGATTTTACCTTCTATTTGTTTTAATGTTTTAAGTCCTTGAAGTCATTTGAGGTTTCCCATTCCTCCATAAAAGGTGATTTATCAATAAATAAATAAAAAATTTAGGCCTTCGGGTCATTCAGTCATTCATGCATACGTACAACCCATTGTCTCCATAAATGGTTTAATTCATTTTTTACATCTAAAAATATGGATGAAATTATATATATATGTTGAATATATATATATATATATGTAATATTATAATAATTCTAATTATTTTTTCATGTGTGTACAATAAATTACAATTTCTCATAAGGGAGTTTCGATAACATTTATTGGAAGTCCCAACTATTGTAATGGAATGACATCTCAATTTTAGTTTTTTCAGACACATGGATTATCCATTTAATCTTTTATTAATATATTGATTATAATACACATGATTTTATCTTATTTCTATTACTATGCGATATAAATTATATATGTATCCTTCTAAAGTTGTTTCTTTCATAGTATTTTTATTGAAATGGTATCAAAGAGGTAAGGTTTTATTTCACAATCTCATCATTATTCAAGATTGTATATGTTTATGCATACATTGAAGAATATTGTTTTCCATGTCCATGATTTTTAAATGTTTTTTGGGATATATATTTTTAACTAATTATTGTTTAATTTAATTATAAGAAATTTTTAATTTTTAATTTTTTCAACAGAATATTCCTCTCATTATCCAAATGAGACCCACTGTGAATTTTTCGATAAATTTATGAATGATTTTTTTTGAAATAAAACACATGATCATATTTTACAACTGTATTGATGAATAAATTATATAAAATTACATTAAAATTTTGAAATATTATTTTCAATGAACAATTTTTCCTTTATACGTGCTCATATTTATTTAAAAAAAAGATAGTTTATTTTATAATAGAATAGTTATTTTCCTCAAGAATTTCCCTTAATATCTTTACAAATAATTTTTTATTCCACGATTAAATGCATTTGTGAATAAAAATATTTTATGGGGATATGATACAGGGATAGTATCCTTTTTACAATTTTTGATGGTTTATATTTATGATAAAAATGTGATGAAGACACCCATTCCCAATTTTTATTTGATATATTTTGATGACTGGATTGTAAAATTCCTTTTTCTATGTGATTTAAAAGATGAATAATTTTTTTATATTTTATATAAAACATAATTTTCATAATAATTATTTAATGGTTGGGACATATGACCTAATCTAATGAATTTGTTAAATCTGGATAACTCAAAAGAAAAAAAATATTATTTTTGAACATAATTTCATGTTAATAATTTTATGTGTGTATCTGTTTTTCATGTTCTTATGTTTATGTGTCGACCATACATTCTTGTATATATTCTTATGGGTGTAAATTTATTTTATCTACTTGTGATTATGAATGGGTTTTGTTTGATCACCATAATTTTATACTAAGGCCTAGTTTTCATTACATAATTTAATGTTTCAACATGTTTCTTTTTATAAATGTTCACAAAGTTATATGTTTAGGCCATAATTATTTGTGATATCATAATTTTATTCTCTCATGTTAGATTTTATTTTATTCCATAATTAATAATGTATTATGAACTTCTAATATTTTTTCCATGGCTCTGGTTTATTAGTCCCTATTAGATTAGTTATGAATGTTGTATATTATTATATCATACCATTATTCTTATCTTATGCATATGAATGATCATCTATTGATTTATCTCACGTTTCCCACTTCTGATCATATGAACTCAATATTTATTATGTTTCATTTCCACATGTTATGAAGAATGGTTTTTTGTCGTGTTTGTTAATGGATATTATTAAAATGGGAGATCATTCTGAGTGATTTTGGTGATCTTTTATGAAATCAGAGGATTGTTTATCTAGTATCCAAAGAAAATAAATCTATATAGTCCAAAGGATTATTTTTTTGAATAATAAATTCAATATCCATCAAATAGGAATTAATTTATATATATGAAAATCCTAGGTAATTATATCTTTATTCAAACCTTGGTTTAGTCATCATTTTCATATAGGGGTTATAAAACATTTGTAAAAATGATTGGAATATGTTTAAGTGTAGGATGAAATCCTTAATGTATTTGAAAAGAAAAGATTTAGTGTTTTTATAAAGAATTATATCCATATTTGGATAAGATAATTAGATGAGGGTCAGGAATATTTGAACAAATTTGTAATAACCCCTACAAAGGTTTATTGATCTAGACCTGATCGTCCACTATTACATGAAAAAGGGCCATACTACACACTAGTATCACACACTCAGGGGATATTCTCTGTGTTAATAAATGTTTCATTTAAAAACATTATGATATATTTGAATAGATAATAATAATTGATGACATAGGATAAAAAAGGATACATATATTGAAAATAAGGATTCATGATAGAGACCTCCTATAAATGAATATGCAATTTCCCACTATATTTGTGGTTTCTCACATTATACATTTTGTTTTTTATCATGGAGAGATATTATTGGAATAAGGTTAATGGAGACTATAATGGAAAATATAATATCCTTTCAAGTGATAATCTAAATATAATGGGGGACGGAAGTATAATATTTTGTATTACTCATAAATTTCAATATCCTGATATGATTGTAAATCCAAACATTGGTGAGTTTCCTGACACGCATATCATGCGGAAAATAGAACTTCGTGATGAATATATAGGAAATAAAGTTAAATTTTCTTTATTTCATGAATGATGGATGATGATGGGAGATTTTTAATCAAGTAACACAAAGATGTTATGTTTGTGTAAAATGAGGACATTAAAAAGAAATTTTTATGTAAAATGGGTTTATTTAGTTAACTACATGGGTATGAATACAGATTTTATTATGGTATCATTGATAGTTGAATTCATTAAATTAGAAAATTTGAGTCATCATAAAAATAAATTTCATAGTGGGATATCTTGAGGTAAAGGATCATCATAGTTATATAGGTAATGGTTCATCCGTTGATTATGAAGAGACTATAGATGAAATATTAATTCTAAATAGTTTTGATAAGTATGATGAAAAATGTTGGATAATTGATTAACAAGTTAGTTGAATTATTTAAATAATATTGTATTTGAATTTTAGAATTATGTTTTAAAATTGTATTACGAATAATATTATAGAATATAATATTCTTAAAATATATGCGGATTATTCCAATGTTTTTTCATTAAGAAATTTAAATTATATATTGAAATGTACCAATAATTAAGAAAATTAATTAATTATAATGATTATATATTTGAGAATCACGTGATATAGGGAATGATAAACCTTAATATGTGCATAATTTGGAAATATTAATTTTATGTTATGACAAATATATGATAGACATTGATGGCATTTTATTAGTAAACTTGAAATTAGTTTTGTTATTTAATAGATGTATGATAAAGTCTATTACATTTATTATTTAAGGACTATAATAAATACTATCTAATTCCATTTTTCTGAAAAATTAAAATTAAAATTTTTGATACATGTCTTCTATCAATATGGTTTTATAGTAATTTACATTATTACCATATTTCCTATGAATATATGATAATGGTGTTGACATATTATATATGTGACATTTATTAATACTATTGGGGATTAATATTATGTTTATTTTTTAATGTTAGTGACATTATTTCTCAATTTTTGTGTCATTAAATTGGTCATAAATATTTTTTAGAATTTTATTACTATGTACATATAGACAACATTAATATGGACCTTTGGATTTTTGGATTTTTTTATACATTTCGGTATTTATTCATACTAAAAATGTATATTCAAACCCTTTTGGTTTTAGTTAATATCTTAAGAGATCAGGAGTAAATTTTTATACATTTTTGGATTATGTGATATGTTAGACATTGATATCAGTTCTTGAGGACTGACATATTCAACTTTAGTATTCATCGTTTGGTGAAAAATATTTGATTGTGTTTGAAATTGAGTAAATAATGAAACTATAATTTTCAATATATTTCCAAATATAAATTTAATTTCTATTAGTATTAAAATTTCTTTAGATCATTCCAATTAAAAATTATTAAAATTTGTTGTTTTAAATTTATTTTGTACATAAAGACTGTATAATTGAATTTTATATTTAAAAGCTAAATCTTCTTAAAAATTGTTTTCATAGAATTCTCATGTTTAATATCATAATAAATACCAGCAAATATTGGGTGTTAAATTCATAAAAAATGAATGAATATTTTAAATAAATAATTCCATATTTTTCAAATAGGACCATTTTATTTTGTTCAACTTGTATTGTAAACTATGAATTTCTTGTTACCATGGTTTTGGTTAAAATAGTTAATTAAAAGTTAAAAATAAAATGATATGAACTACATAATTACAATAACGCTTTCCTAAATCTTATAAGATGATTATATATCGTCCACAATTATAAAAATGGTTATTTTATGAAGATTTTGGGAAACTTCATTGAGATTATGACTTTTAAATTATTTTACTTTTGAAAATGTCAAACATTTCACCCTCTTTTTCTTATTAATAAAATATTCTTAACATGGGTAATATAGATGATATGCACTACTATAATTTTTATTTAATATGACGGTCATATATACATTATGGGGAGTTATTTTTAGATTTTAGGGAATAAATAATTCAATTAAATTCTCACACAATGTTAATGAAATAATTATACAATTAATTGTAATATAAATAAAATTATATTATTAAAACTACAAGTACTATAATTTGATATAATTTATATGATCATAGAATTTCGAATAAAAAAAATAATATTTCAGGGATGTTATGAAGTATAGATATTTTTTAAATTTTTTATTTATTTCTTGATGTTTATAAATTCAATGTAATGAATAGTGTCCAAAACGAAAGTATTGATATTTTATTAAAATAATTAATGGCCTCATGCGTGGTGCTATCCTTACAACCTCTAGGATGGATCATGTTTATAATAAATATTTTTTCCCAAACATTCACTAACTAAAAGGGTGTATTATAGTGGTAGTACAAGGTCAAATCTACAGGGAGAATGTCGTTTGTATTTGAAAAATGTTGGTCTATATTTCTAAAAATGAGATGTTTCTAGAAATACTATGTTTTTTAATTTTGGTATGTTTTCTAATTTAGATGGATTAAATTAAATAATGGAGGGATCTTGATCAAGACGTGTATATGGGTGAATGATGTCCTATAAATCTAACATTGTAAAGATATTATGACTTAGTTTGGAATGAAAACAGGAGTCACTAGTAGAATTTGGTCTCAGCCTCTTAGCTCTACCGGAGAAGTAGCTACTATATTGTTAGGAAATAGAAACACCCTAAGTACAATGAGTTTGGCATCAAAGACATAAATCACACGGAGCTAGTGGTAGTATCTCATTCTGTTCCAATTAGGATAGGGTCATTTGTTTGATTTTCCTGTGGTCAGGTATGTTCTCACAAATGGGATTTACCTTAAATAAATATCCTAATTTCTACATCAATGAGACTATCCATGTTTAGATTCAAAGGTGTATTTAAATTATTCAGACATGTCACAAGATAGTGAGATGTAAATATTTACCTAATCATGGCGGGGTGGAATGCAATTAAATAAATTACAGATAGCATATTTGATATATCGTTAATCATTAACGGTATCAGGATCATATAAGAGGTTTGGGGAAAATAATATACATGAACACACATGAAGATATTCAAAATTATAAAAACAACATACAAGAGAATGAATAGTTGATCTCAAATCTAAATTTAATGGTAGAAATTTAATACGTTCCTGGATTTTCACTCCATGTCTCATGGATTAGTAAAAATGAACAAAATATGAAGGAATTGAGAGTTTGAGAAGAAAAAGGGTGAAGGAGTTCGCAAGGGATCAAAACAGATAATAGAGGATCATCCATAAGTTTCATGGATTCTATGCCACTTCACTTCATATATAGGAATTTTTTGTCATGATGTGTACCCATGATCCACATCATTTTCATGCGGATCTTCAGCGTGGCAGGCTAGTCTTTCACAATAAGGTGTTTGACTAATTACACGATGTGTTACTATTGTTAATGACGTGTACCCTATGTTCATTCTGTTTTTTAGTGGATTCCTCATGGATTTCTCTCCCAAGGCTTTGACTGGTTATCAAGTCGTGTATGATTAAGTCCTCATGTGTAGTGATTTTTTCTTATGGCTTGGTTACGACTGGATTCAGGACTTCGAATCCGGTAGTGAGATTAGGGTACAAGATGTGTATTATGAAATAATGACTTATACAAGGTTATTTTTGGACATTTTCTTCCTTTTCAGTCTACAAAAATTGTAAAGCCTTTATACCTACTAAATTAGACACATACTTTGTGCATTATCACATATTTTAATGATAGAAATGTAAAATGACCAAAATGTGAATATATGAATTATACTTATCAAATCCCACCACACTAGAACAATTTCTTGTCCTCGGAAATACATTTCAACAATGATTTCCAAATGGATACGTAATTTGTAAATTGAGTTATATTAATTAGGTCCATGCAATAAAATTAGGTGAAACAATAGAAAATTCAATTCCCAGAATCTATCAATGCAATGATAGTTAGTCATGCCTCCTAGTTCATATTTTGAAATAAATTTAACATCTTTAATTAATATATTTTAAATGTTCCCTATGAAATATAACCAATTTACATTTATCCCACAATTTCACTCATTACATACGGTGGAAATGAATGTATAGTTATGCCCATACCCTAAGTACATTCTCTATACCTTATGCTTGCATTGGTTCTATCATATCAACTATGTAAATTCAACTGTAAAAACAATATTGAGGGTCTATGAAATTTGGTTTTTGAAGATTCTACTATTGTGGATATATAGGGAAATGTGAATATCAGGCTCAAAATGAGGGTAATATCTGTAGTACCATGAACAAATATTTTTGAACCAGTGTTATTTCATTCCTCTGTCTGGCTGGTTAAATACATACATTATCAGTTAGGGTTTGATCCATATGTATAGTAAGTAAAAGAAAAATAATTATGTTTTCTTCCTTTTTTTTCTTTTCCTTTTTTCTTTTTTATTTTATTTTTAAAAATTTGTTCCTAGGATAGATCACACATCCATCACCTGACGACATATTATACTTCAAGGGATTCAGCAATTAGAAAATTGTAATTTTTGATCCTCCTAGTATTACACCCATATCAATTTGGGATCTTTTCTTTGTTTTAGTAGTTTTCAATGGTATATAATTAGAAATGGAATACAAAAAATAGTATATGGATCAAAACCTCACTATCAGACAAATGAACAATACATCTCTGGCAGTGGAATCTTCCTATGTAGTTTGAATATGTCCCCCACAATTTTTCAGATGTAATCTTTAATCATAGTACAAGGAGTAGAGTAGGAAGGGAAAATTCTTGAAATATATTCATTCTAACAAGTCATTCTTGATAATTATGGGATGAATGATGGAAAGAAGTTAGGTGGGCCTTAGGGTAGTGTCTATCAATGAGTGCCTCAACAATTATAATTCCATACAAGTTCAGTCATCTCATTGATAAGACCTTAGTGAATGTTCTAATAGGTTTATAGTCCCTAGGTATCTCTCAAAAAGTATGCTCATACAATAAAATTAATTCTTAGTTCGAGATTCTTCATAGGTAATGGGTGTCAAAACCAAACTAGCAATCACAATGGGAATAATCCTTAAGTAGTGGGATAATTATTAATAATTTCAATGTTTTGAATTATAATTAATTCTATAAACATGAAAATAATTCAAAAAATGTCTAAGTAATAGTGAAATATATTTCTTAACACTTTTCGAATTATAATTTTCATTAATTACTGGGGCATAATGATTATTAGGTTAAAAGCATGTATGTCTTTTGAAAAATGTCTCATTATATATTTGGAAAAACCAACAATTTCTGTCTATAAATAGGGGAACATGATAACCCCCCCCCCTCCTCCCTCACCCACACACACATTTAGAATGAGATAGTGTCTTCACTAACAGTGAAATGCATATTGGATTTGTTTTTCATTTGAGTGTGAAAATATATTGAAATAGAATTTTTGTGGCCAAAATTTAAATTAAAGGAATAATGATCTCCTTAGAGGATTTGGTACATAACAGTAATGATTGAAGCTATTTTATCATGAAATTATACCTAAAAATTATTAGAAAAGTAAATTCATGATTTTTATTTGAAACATTAGTTCACAAGTAAAAGTAGTTTGAATAGCCTAATAATGGAAAACAAGGAAAATTAGAAACTGAGATATGTGTTTTATTCAAATTGGGTATGATATACATAACAGTTCCAAGAATGTCATGAAATGAAAAACTAAAAACATGAAAAGGATATAGATATGAAAACTCAATAAAACAACATATTGGAAAAGGTGTAATTGAATGATCCTAGTGGGGCCCACTAGCTTAGTGGATTAGTTTCCTCTTAATACTGCTAGAGGATATGTCCGTGAGCACTCATGGGTGTTTGGGTGTGTTGATCACTTCAGTTGAAGCTGTGTGTGCATAGAATAGATTTGGTAGGAAAGGAATCATAGGTCATGGCAGCTATTGGTGCTGTTGAGATAAGCCATGATCGATTACTCACTATTCTAAGACATGTGGAAGAACTGGACCATCGAGGATGATATAGGATTTAGAGGATCTTGACATGCTACAAACAGGAAGAAGAAACATAGAAAACTAAAAACAACATGCAGTAAAAAATAAATGTTATTTATGTTAAAAATTTATATTTCATACAAAAATGAAATAGAGTATGACAAAGTCATCAACCAGCCCAAAAATACATTAAAGTGCCCAAAATCCCAATAAATGGAAAAAAGTAAGATCAAGGGTCCCTGACAAAGATCTCGTCCAGTGTTAGTGCAATTCCTGGAGTCTCCACCAATTTCCATGTCGAAGCAGTGTCATAAGTTATCGATTTTGGGGAATTAGGGTCAATTGAAGGTGTGGGAACAGATGTAGGGAGATGGGTTGGAATGGATAGTGTGGATGTACCTATCCGTACGGGAGTGGTGGATCTGGAAATAGGATAAATGAATGGTACCTCTAGAGGTGTAGGCTTAGTGGCTATCCCATCACCCCACCAGGCCTTCTTTTCCAAAAACTCTTGCTAGGTGATAGGGTATATGAGGTTATAGGGGAGGTCTTGATGGGTGGACGAGTGTGGTGAAATGGTGGATGACGAAGTGTCAGACGTGGTGGGTGAGGGTGATGTGGTAAAATAGAGAGGATCAATAAAGGGTAGGTGGAAATGGGTAAGGATATAGGGATTATTTTCTAGAAAACTCTAATAAAGACCCCATAACTCTACAAGGTTAGGTTGGGTGGTTGGAGGGGCTATAGATGTGATGAAGGATGGCCTGGTCGGAGGTAGTGTGGTGGAGGTGGGCGGATGAAAAGGTGGGCCTACTTCTGCTACTCCATCCACCTGCTCATGAGGTGCATGTTTCTACACTCTGGGCACCCAAAGGTAAATATCTTCCTCCATAACCAGCATCTTCGTCTTGTGTAAGAGCACAAGGTCTATCATTTCTACTGGTCTAATAGAAGTGAAGGGAAAATAAGACTTCAAGACTCCATGATATCAGGCCAATCATTTGATAAAATATCCACCCATGTTTGTGCCCCAATTCCACTTTGCTAGGGATCTGAAGTGGGAAGCGAACTGGGAGGCCACATTTATTGGAGGACCACCCATGGAAGCCACTAAAATCATCACATCCATATAGTTGGCACTGCCATGGGTTTTTCCTCCCACGAACCAACCATGTGACATAGATCAATGTAAGATACACAATGTTGGGCCCCAAGATGAGTTGACATTGTGAGTCGGGGATCATGATGTGTCTAGGGATCACAATATTTTATTGGCCATAACTAAATAGATATGCCATGATATGACTAGAGATAACACATGGAATAAATTTTAGAAATGACAAACTCATCCGTATATATGTTAATCCCAATGCCAAACTCATAAAGAGTCAACTCGTGTCGGCTGAAACTAAGGCTGAAATAGTGATTTCCAATGCCCTTTTTCATGTTTTCCAAAACCTCCAAAAATAAATCTCAGAACCTCTCTTCATGAACTTTGATAATGGTGCTGATGTGGAGAGTATCGAGGAGGTAAATGGTTACGTCAACAATGTTCATATGGGTGAGTGTCCACATGTTCATGGTCTTGATTTTACACATGGGCTTCTCATGTAAATTTAGAATATTAACCATGTTCATTAGGTTGGAAAAACATATGATGGGGTGCAGGTGAAACTCGACATCACAGGATATGGTGGTGGTGTCAGACAGTGTTTTGGGAGCTGGTGCTACGCATGTGGTGGACGGCTAGGCAATTCATATGTGGATGTCGACGAATTATTATAGTCAAGTCATTCCATTGATGTGTAATATGAGGAGATATATGTAGAGGAGGATGTATATGGCTATGGTAACGTCATGCATTCCATGGATGCGGGTAGGTGGTGTGGTGAATGAGTGGTTAGAGAGGGTGGATGTGTCACTAGGTTAGAGGTATAGGTTAGTGATAAGGGAGGGAAGTGGAAGGGTGTGTGGAGAGGGTTTGAAAGAGGAGAAGGATGTGAGAGATGTGTAATGGGGAAACAGGAAGGGTGGTCAGGGAACTCGAGTGGTCAGGGATGTTTGTGTAAAGCGGGTAAGATTTTAAACAAATAACCCCACCAATGTACATTATTTGTACATCAGATTAATGTCATGTATTGGAAGGAAATTGATATTTGGAGAAAAAACAATTCACGACATGTACCAATGGTACAAGATGTGTACTAGTGGTACACGACATTTACTGATGATTTATTGGCCCAATTTTTCAATCCATCCACATCTCACTATTCTCTATTCATGAAACTTTTGGATGAAAATCATTATATAACTTATCTAAAAACATTCATATCATGGGTTTCCTCCCATTCTATGAAACCTTTAACATTGGGATATTGACTCCTTTAATGCTATGGTGAACTTGAGGATGAAGATGAAGCCTTCATGGAATGGTTCCTGGAAGAGCATTAATCTTTAACCATTGACATTTAATGATGGTTCTCCATAATTTTGAATTTCAATTGTTCTATAAGGAAAATAATGGAGGACCTTAAGAGGACCAATCCTTTTTGAATTCAAATATCCTGGGAACTATTTTAATTAGGAATTAAATTTCAAAATGTTATTCCATGGAATGAATGTCCATCATGTAATTAATTGGTTAAGAAACTTTTTTGTTGTATTCTTGTAGATACTTGTGATTTCATTTGAATGTTTCTAGATTTATTATAATGCAGCTAATTTCAATAACCATTTATCTCTAGACTTTTCTAGATCCAGATACATTTTATCAATTTCTCAAATTAAATGATGTTCCAATTCAACTAGATGATGACATTGCTTACCATAATCCAGTTTAAATGGGGTAGTGCTTATGGGAGTTTTATGTGATGTTTGAAACACCCATAATGCATCATCCAATTTTATGCTCCAATCACTTCTTCTTATAGTGAATGTATACTCTAAAATTTGTTTCACCTCCATATTTTACAAATCGACCTGTCCTCATGATTGTGTGTGATAGGGAGTTCTAGTGTTGTAGAGAATTCCATATTTTTCAATCATTTTGTGCACTTAATGATTTGAGAAATGAGTTCTGTGATCATTAATGAGTAACCAGGGAAATAAAAATCGTGTGAAAACATTATTTTGTTGAAAAGACATCCCTAAATTTTTTGTGCCATATGTTGTGGCTTCATCTTCAACCCATTTTGAAAAATACTAGAATGTAATTTCATCCATGTGACAAAAAGAATGGTCCCATAAAGTCAATTCCCCAAACGTCAAAAACATATTCCTCTATAATGTTGTTTTTCTTCATTTCATTTCTTTTACTAATGTTTACCATTCATTTGAATATATCACATTGATGAGAGAATCTCCTAGTGTCGTGATGCAATGAGGTCTATAAAAATATGCTTTATAGGATAATTTCTAATATGCGCTCTGGTCCCTAATGTCCTCTATTTATTGATGTGTGGAACATTTTGATATCATTTTTTGTCTCTTCCTTTTTGGTGTAGTGTCATAATAGGCCTTCAAATACGAAGATTAAATATAAAAGGTTTGTCCCCAAAGTAGTGTTTGGAATCAGACATGAGCTTCTTGCATTTTTGGTATGAGAGGTCGTGATATAGATACCATATGGAATGATTTTTGTCCACGTTTGAAAACTGAGGTTGGGTTTTGACACTAAACGATGTCTCGTCTTGAAATTATACTTTAATATAGTCTCATTGTCTGTATTAATGATTGTTAGGGGTAACCATGAGAGGTGTTCATAAATGACATTTTCTTTTCCTTTGGTGTCCTTGATTACAATATCTAATTCTTGAAGCAAAATAATACAATATATTAATATTTGTTTTGAATCGTTCTTTCTCGTCAGGTATTGAAGGGCGGAATGATCTGAATGGAAAATGACATAAGATAGAATGAGAAATAATCAAATAAAAATAAAAAGGCATATACGAAGGCTAGAAACACCTTCTCCATATTCGTATAATTGAATCAGGATTCATTAAATGTGTGGATGGGATTATAGATTAGGAATATGATTGTGTCCAAACATTTTTCTAGCATTGATCCTATAGTAAGTTTGTTGGCATCACACATACACTCAAATTGATTTTCTTAATATGGTGCAATTATAACTGGAGATGAAATAAAACTATATTTTATTGCTTCAAAAGCTATTCGAAAATCCTCCTTAAATTATAAATGAATTTCCTTTGAAAAAAACTATGTCAATTGATGTGTGACATTTGGAAAATATTTTACGAAGCATATCTAGAATCCTCCATTCTCATGGATCCTTCTGATCCATTTTATGGTTGATGGTTCCAGCAGATCCTTGATGACATTGATCGTATAGGGATCAACCACAATAAATTCTTTAGAGTTTTTGAGCTCCTTCATGATTCCTCCTTTCACCATGAAGTGACATTTTATCAA
The DNA here is from genome assembly GCA_963277665.1 of Viscum album. Classification (NCBI taxonomy): domain Eukaryota; kingdom Viridiplantae; phylum Streptophyta; class Magnoliopsida; order Santalales; family Viscaceae; genus Viscum; species Viscum album. Next base: position 262,522,081 of record OY728148.1, on the reverse strand, counting down.
ATTCAAAATTATGAATTTCACCTCACAACATTGGAAAACTAGTTCTAGTTTTCTTAGATAGACATAAAATGATCTCCCATGGATAGATAAATACTCCAATAATATTTTGAGAAATTATCTAGGTATATCATGAGATATGTTTTTCTTTTATCTTTGGAATTTAGCTATTGCGTTTCACATACCGAATGAAATTATTCTATACTCAAATGTACAGAATGTGCATGTGAAGGTGGTTTTGGGCCAGTCAATGGGGTCCACTATAATTATACTGTATCTTAAATAGCCATCTATGAAATAGTAGAAATCATTACCAACTATCCTCTCATTAATTTTCTCTATAAATTGTAAGTGAAAATGATATTTACTTATTTGTGTATTCATACACCTACAATCCATGCAAACTCTCGATCCAGAGATGGGTGTATTGAAATGAGTTCATTCTCCTATGTCATTGTGACTATAACTCCTCCCTATTTGGGAAAAACCTAGAGGGGGATCATCTATCAACTATCTAAGATAGAAAATATTATACCAACATCCATGATTTTCCCAAAGTTGTAATTGAAAACCTCCTTCATTTGGGGCATGATCTGCATCTAAGGTTGTCTTTATTGGTTTTGAATTTTCTTCAAGAAACATTTGGTGGAGGCATTCTAAAAGAATGATTCCATTATTATATGCCACACCCCATGAAATTGATTGCTTATGTCTTTTTAGTACCTCAACCATAATTTATTAATGTGCAAGAGAAACTTTAGAATTTATAATGATGGGTAAAGAGAATGAATCCCCTATGAATGAGTACGTCAACGACCTGGGTAGTGGTTTTAAATCTATCAAGGGTGCCTGAATGATAAATAGGTTGAATGGTTGATCAATATCTCTGTAAGTGGTTCAATAAATATTACTTCCTTGAAGTCATAATATTCTTCCTTTTCTGATCCTTAATCATCTTAATCTTCCTCATTGTCCATGTACTCCCCATCTTGAGTGAGGGGGATGGTATGACAGTCGATCGGGTCATCTGGATGTTATGAATCTTTTATCAAATTAAACACCACCTGTTGTTAGCCTACTATGAAGATTAGGTATCCTTGATAAACATCAATAATGGCAATCCTTGATTCATATAAGGGACTTCTCAGAATGATTGGGAAATTTTTTTACTCTTAAATGTCTAAAACTATAAAGTTTGCTGGAAAAATTAATTTTCCGACATTATCCAGAACATCATCAAGAATAGCATGTGGGTATATGACTGAATGATTGGATAACTTCAATTAATCTCTTGTTTCCTTGATCTCTTGGAGTCTGTGTTTTTTGGAAAACACTCATCGACATTTGGTTAATGCTATCTCAATGATCACTGAGTACGCTTCCCAGGATTGACACTCCTATTACATATGTAATTAAAAATATTCCAGGATATCTCATCTTTGGTGTTATTTTCTGTTTTACAATAATATATCATTCTTAATTAAGCAAGATTACTCCTATGACTTCAATCATTCTCTTATTTTATAGAATATTATTGAGATATTTTTCATACGAAAATATTGTCATGATTTCTTTAGACAATATAATGTTGATATTTAATTGACTGAAGACATCAAATATTTTTTATAACATGCCTCCCAAATACCTTGCATTGTTCTTTATGGAATGGGTAGATGGGGATTTTATGGAGGTGGGGCTACATAAATGGGTTACTTATACTTTTTTGGGTCTTGATCTTTATCAACTAGACTTTCATCTAGTGATGTTGTAGGGATGACTTATTAAATCTTATTTGATGTTTCCATTGTTTTATCCTATAAACTTTCATCCAATGGCTGTTGTATGTTCAACAGTTTTCCACTCGTCAAAAATACAGCCATATCCTCCTATATTGTGTATGTTTCAGTGTTACATGGTATGGTACCCAGTAATATCACAGATAATGTTTTTTATATTTTTCCCATTTGAACATCCAAATTCCTCAAATCTAATTATAGATTTTTCATCTTAGTTTCCTTTATAGTCATCAGTTGAATGGTTTTTTAACCAAATATGTTAGGATATTTTTCTTATTCCAATGTCTTGGTGGAGGTTCCTATTTTTTCCTTTGTTTGGTTGGAGTAATTTGGTTTAATTCTGTACTAATAAAGGGTTGTTGTGGATACTTCTACTATTGTGGTCTTAGGACAAGGTTTGTTGGTGGATACTCTTATGGTAACAGATTACAAAATTGATCTTGAACAAAATTCTACTAAAAAAATATTTGATTATTCTATGGCTACTGATGAACAGGACACTTCTAATAAAATAGAAATTGTTGTTGTTTAAATTGTTGATTCTATTTATTATAGTTAATTTAGTTACCATGTTGTGGTTCCTCATATCTGTCATTACAGTCTTGACATTTGTGTGGTCCACCACACGTCTCGCATGACTAGATGTCCATGAATAGTGTATGGGGGTTGTGTGGTAGGTATTTTAAATGATTCATGCTTTTTTGGTTGGTTCCTCAACTTGCAATTCTAACTTTGTGGTCTCATCAACTTAATGGATTTCGTGTCATAGTGGTCCTCAATCACTTTTTACAAATACTGACATAATGGGATATTTTCCCATAATATATCATCCTTCCTCAGGGATTTTAATCATCATACCTCCAACAGTGACATCACAGACCACTATTCATGCTACTAGATGGAGTCCTTGATTAAAAGATTGTATTTAAGTCTAGGTGTCAAGTCTGCGATATGGAAATCTACTCATGTGTTCTTAAAATCGACCACATGCCTCCCATTTAGACTCTTTATTATTTTTTAAAAATTATGAATGTCATTCTGATGTTTCAAGGATCAGATTGGTGGAAATTATTAATTGATAAATTTCTTCATGAACTTATCCTAATTCATAATGAATTCGCGAGCTTGGATTTTGAGATAATATTTTGTTTGGTCTTTTATTAAAAATGTGATGAAACAAATTCTTATAGCATCAGATGATACTCCATTGTTCCAAAAGGGGTTGAAAACTTCTTAGAAGTTAGAAATATATTCATGGGGGTCTTCGCTTTTAAGAACACTAAATTGCACCATTTTCTAAATCATATAGATGGGTCCAGGTATAAATCAAAATATGTGCTCTTGGATTGGAAGTCGAACAATTCTTTGTGTAGCCCCATATATTAATGGTAATCTATAATCCATGATGGACTTCTCTAGTTTCAATGGGTGTTCTATAACATGAATATTTGGCAAGTTCGGTCTCATATTATGATGTTTCTCGTCCATTGTTGACCAGTGAAGGGAAAGTAGATTCCTTTCGATCTAAGGATTTAATTCCAACATTTCATCTTTTTCAAGTTTCCTTGATCGGGTTATGGGACCTTGGTACATGAACTATAGATGACACATATAATAATCTATAAAGAATAAATAGGATGAGGGGAAGGTAATTCTGGTTCAACAAAAACCATATTTCATCAAAAAGGGAATTTCTTCCCTAGAAATGATGCCAAAAATTTAACGGCATCTTTTGCGGTGGTGTCATAACATCCTCTGATGTGGATAAAATTTATAATTTTATAATTTTTTCCAAACATTCACTAACTACAAGGGTGAATTATAGTGGTAGTGCATGATCGAATTCATAGGGAGACTGCAGTTTGTATATGATTAACTATGGTATCTATTTATGAAATGGGGTCCTTGCTAGAAATCCATTGTTTTGGTGGTTTTATGAGTTCTAACTAGGATAACATAATAAAAATATAGGATGGATCAGGATTAAGATGAGTATCTGGGTGAAGGATGTATTTCTAGTCTATCTTTGGCATGATCCAAATGACATTGTCTATGAATCATATGGGAGTCACTAGTTTAAATTGGCCTTAGTCTCCTAACTATTTCTAGGAAGTATCTATTCCGTGATTAGGAAATAGCAATAGCCTATGCACTTTATGTTTGTCATCAAAGACAAAATTCTTCCCGAGCTAGTGGTCATAGATCATTCTGCTCCAATTAGGATAGATTCATTCATTTTATGGTCGTGTGGTTAGGGATGTGTGAAAAAATGTGATAAACATTGAATTAATATCATAATTAATACTTCAATTTGACATTACATGTTTAGATTTAATGGTTCATTTAAATTATTCTAATACTTCTTTTGATCCATACCCCTAACGATTTATCTACACATGGTGGGGTGGAATGAAATTAAATAAATGAGAGATACCATATTTGAGAGATTGAAAATCATTACTATAATTAGTATCATGCAAGAGGTTTGGTAAAAATAATTTAAATAAACATGCATGAAGCGATTCAAAATTATTAAAATAACTTTCTTGAGAAATAAGAATGGAACTCAAATATTATTGTGATGGTGGAAAATGAATTCATTGTACAATGAAACTCAAATGCTCATTTATTAATAAAAATGCACAAAATTTGATGGGCATTTGAATTTGTGAGGGAAAAGGGTGAAAGAGTTATCAAGGGATTGAGAGGAAGAAGAGAGGATCATCCGGAAGTGTCTTGGATGCTCTCTCCCTGCTCTGCATATATATGCAATTTTGGTCACAACATATACTTGTGGTACATAATGTGTACCTGTGGTGCACGATGTGTACCCCTGATATGTGTTATTGTACTGCGGATCATTAGTGTGGAATGCGGGTCTTGTGCATTAAGGTGTTTGACCAGGTTCAAAATGTGTAACAATTGTTAATGACATGTACCCTGGGATAATTTTATTTGTTTGGTGATTCCTCATAGATTTCTCTCCCAATTCATTGACTGATCATCATGATGTGTATGAGTATGTCCCAATATGTAGTGGATTATTATAGTGTCTTGGTCATGATTGGCTTCACGACATGGAATCGAGCTGTGAGTTTTGGGTACACATCATGTATGGTGGAATCCAAACATAAAATTGGTTGGTTTTGTATATTTTCTAAATTTTATTTCTTGATAACATTGGAAGCCTTTATTCCTAAAAAACTATACTCATACCGCATGAAATATGACATATTTTATTGAAAGAAATGAAAAAACAACAACAAAGTCAATATATGAATTATTCTTATCAATAATATTATATAGGTTTATTTGAAAATTATAAACATGTTAAATAAAGAAAAATGGGATATTATGTACTCTCAAATGTCATTCCCCATTCATTTTTATTCTATCTGGAATTATTTGCTCCAAAATAGTCTTATTGTAATTTAATATTTAACGGAATTCTAAATGGGTACCTCACCTAAATTATAAAAGGCCCCATTTACCTCACTTATTTAGAGCATTGTGATCCTTTTAAATCCACCATCACCTAAAATAATTATTTTTAAGCCTAATTAGTCACATTTTGGAGATATTTCACATTCAAAATGACCACCCTTAAAGCCATTTAAAGCATATCAAATAGATTCACTTCAAAGAAGAGGTAATCACCCAAACCAGTTACTTTCGTGCTTTACTCATCCATAAATAATCTATATTAATTGTATATTTCATAAGAAAATAAATTTCAAAACCTCAATATTCTTAAAATATTTTGTGATTAACAAAACACCATTATACACCATTATTTCCATAAAACCGGAAGTGAAATTATAACACATGTGTAAGAATGGATTATCGTCTCCACATAGTGATATAGTTAATTTAACATCGCAAAATATTATGTATTGGTATAATGGAGTGTATAATTTTTATTTATTATTATTAAAATATAATTATAATTATTATATTATTATATCAAATTTACCTTCTTTCCTTCTAAATTATTTGAAAATAATAACATTACTCTTGGTTATATGTGGGATACCACGTCATTGAAGCGATGTGATTCATTTAAAGTTTTTATATTACTTGAAGGGTAAAGAGGATATATATTATGAATATATATTATATAAATGATAATAAAATCACAATATAGATATTAAGTTTTTATTTATATTTCATCCATTCTATCAGTCAAGGATTAAATACAGTGTTCATGCGTATGTACGACATACCATCTCCATGAACGATGTCATTAATTTTATATCTCCATTATTATGGTTAAATTTATATATATATATATATATACAGTGAATATATATATATATTATAGAAATTAGGAAAAATTATTCTTCTAAACATGTAAATTAAAATTAGAATTATTCTGTAGGATATTAAAGAATATTAAATGGAACTCGATCCGATGGTGAGGGATTTTAATATAACATTTATTTTTTTATATAAATATAACTTTGAAATTAAATATTTCTTTTTTGTGGTGTATACACTACACTAGAAATTATTTATTGATACTTATCATCATATATATTTGATATGCATATCCATCTAAATTTACTCCATTACTATGGATTATGATTCAAATGATACGAAAGATGTATGGTTTTATTTCAAAATCACAACATTATTCAGGATTGTTTATATTCATGTTTACATTTGGGATTATTTCTCTTCTAGGCCCATGTTATCTAAAAAGTAAAAAAAATATTCAATTATGCAATTTTATTAAAATTCCTAACAATTTTTTTAACAAATTTTGTTTTATAATGTATCTTCCTATCATTTTCAAAATGAGTAACATTGTGACTTTTCTAGAAAAAATTGTAAATTATTTTTTGTAGAATTATATTACATGGGATTATTTCCCCACTATCATGAATCCATAGTGATTTAAAGCTTCCTTTACTATTACTAACATTATATTTTGTTTTCACATGAAAGGTAAAAGAATAAAAAAAACCACCACATGGGAATATATGACTGATAATTAGGGAGGACATTTGTAATGAAGACTAGGTGCATGTGCCTCTCCAAGATTCACCCCTCCCCCATTAAATCAATCTTATTGGGGAAACAAAAAACCTTCTCATGATTTCATTCCTTAGAGTCCATGAAATATTCTTCCTTGTTTCCCTCCCTATATGTGTTAATAACGTTAATCTAATTTGACAAATGGCCTTAGTGTCTCTAAATAATATATGAGGTTGACCATGTGGTGGTACCTAATCCAAAAAGGGATTTATATAGAGTGATGAAAATCATTGATATGAGGCATGTGATACTTTTTATTATTAATGATTTTATTCAAGGTTCTATAAATGAACAAGAAGTCTCAATCAACCATATTTTATAAAAAAATAAATGAAAATCACCCAATTCTTATGTGATGGGGAGAATAAAGCCTTTATCTAGAAAATTCTAGAATTTCATTTTCAATTCAGTAATTTCTATATTATATATTTGAAAAGGATGTATTAAAAATTGACTAGAATCATGTACTAAGTCAATAATAAATACTTCCTCATAACAATGAATAAGATCTTTTAAATCATGAATAAATACATCTAAATATTCCATCACTATGGAAACATATATATTTTAGAAAATTAATTTCTTTTCAACAAAAAATGCTTGGCATGCATCCCCACCATATTTAATCTATTTCAATTAATCTGGATATATTATAAATGGTTTTACATGATTTTATATAATAGTCATAAATATTGATTCTATCATAGAATGAAAAATAGAATATATGTTCTTACCAAAAATAGTATCAAACCCTACTATAGTTAGTTTAATATGATTTTCAAGAATTTGCATCCCACTAATAACAATAGAAAGATTCCTATAAATTTTTTTTTAATAATTCCACTGATAGTTTTAACAAAAATATATATATTTGTTTCATGAGTTTATATTACAATTTTACATAATAATTTAGCAGAAAATAGGTAATGTTAAAACTCATAGTCAAATAGGGAATTATTATAATTAGATTAAAATTGTAACATACCAGACACTGCATCATTTGATCTCCCAACATCAAATTTTAGTGTAAAATTATACTTATAGACATTTTTTCTACCATGGTGGTTCCCCCATGTATCAAACATTGATTACATATTAGAATAATGGTCCATATCATTTAAATTGAACAACTCACCATTATTTAGATATCATTAATGCAATTTGAAAATTGTTACAATCTATTATAATTCAATCCATAGCCCAATGATCCAAAATAACACACCTATAACACCTTCCAAATCATTTGAAATATTTCAAGAAATTTTTTCTTACTACACTTGAAACATATTTAGGGCCTACCTGCATTTATCTATTTGGAATAAAACAATTTATATCCACCTTCGATTCTTTATACTCACAATATCTTGATAATCACATGTGTCAAGAATGTCCATCTCAACTTTACCAGAATAGGGAACAACATTTTCTTAACTTTGAAAATTTCATGATCGAAATTCACTTTACAGAATTTAATTTGTTCTTAAGAAAAATCGATCAATAATACTATCAATTCCCGCAATGAAATTCTTTCTATACCAATCCAATTCATTAAAATGTTTTTCATATGAATAAATTGATTCATTATATTTTTCTCACATACAATAAAAATTTCCCTATTAATATTTGGTGAATATTAGGGAAATATTGTAGTTGAAATACATTCTTACAAGTATCCCATTCCATGGAATCATGCTATTCTATCCCTCTCGCATTCATAACTATTGACCATGATTTTTCATCTTCACCTTTAAAATGGTAACTAGAAAGAGTTTAATTTTGATTTTATGAACATACTGTAAAGACACATAAATTTCAAGGGAATTTTTTTCTTAATTTTCTTTGAATTTTACAAGAACACAGTTTCTGAGAGCACGTGATTCCGAGGCCCGGTGTGCCCGAAATCATTTTCCGAAGTTTTGCTCGGGTACGTTCAGTGAATGAATGAGCGAGTTTTATAACTTTTGAACCGGTGCTCGGAATTGAATTCTGAGGGCACCGATGGAATCACATCACCAGTATTTTCTTATAAACGCCTCTTCCGGAGTTGCGTTTTCTCGGGTGTGGTTTTTAATTTTTGGGCTTTAAGTTAAGAAATAAAATAACGTCGTACGACAGACATTATTTTATTTCACTTGAAGCCGCTTAAAGTTTCATAAAGCCACATAAAGCTGCTTAAGCTGAGTTGAAGTGGATAGGGTGGAACCCAAAAATATCCTACCCTCTTGGTAGGATATTTGCGAGGTGGGGCCCGCACGAGCCCCACCGTTTCTTTTCCGCTATGTAACGCACCCGTGAAAACCCTTTTTAATGAAAGTCAACTGGGGCGTTTTCTTAAACAATTAAATGCTCTTTTTAATTGGGCAGTTAAGTCATACCATTAATTCATCAAATTAATGGTTCGTTACTTAACTTAGAATTTTCGTTTGTTGGAATGTAATACAATAAGACCAACGCTTTTCTTCTTGAGTGTTGTTCGTTGAGAGGATTTGATAGGAACCTTAAGTCCTTCATCCTCCATCACGAAGAACGCGAAGAACACGAAGAACACGAAGAACATGAAGAATGCGAAGAACGCCGGCCTTCAACGAAAGGAGAAGAAGAACGCTGAACCCTCGGAGATCGACGACGCAACGCCGTGTTCCACGACGCTAATTATTCTCCTCCTGCGACGTTCTTCTGCGACATTTCTTCTTCCATGACAAATCTTCGAACATATATTTGAGGTAGGAGTTTATGAATATTTTAAATTCCTTTGTGGATTTTATACTTGACATGGATTTAATTCGTGTAAATTAAATCCGTGTGTTTTCTTTACCCCTCGGAGATTGTCGACGTGACGCCGTATACCGCGACGACGCGACACAGTTCCGCGACGCGACGAACCTCTTCTTTCACGACGATCAATTCCGCGAAGAATGCATGTTTGACGACTACAGAGAGGTAGGGAATTTATTTGAAAATAATATTTTATTCCCATTGTTGTTTTCTTCTAAAACAAAGATCCCAGGATCAAAGTGCAATTTTAATTTATTAAAATTGTATCTTGTTATGTTTTCATGTGTTGATCATTATTTCTCGATTGTTATCACCTAACGCTGAGGGTGCGGTCCAAACAAACATAGCCCGACAACCCTCCACAGTTCTTCGTTGATGTACGAAATGGAAGACGATGACAAAACGGGCCGCAGAGTATATTTGTTGATTCCGTAGTGAAGAACGGGACCCGGGAGGAGCTATGGCGCAGACGGAAATGGAATCGGACCACCGGAGCAACTCTGGTGGCCCGCGGAATCCACTGGCGGCGCCTCGGCGCGCCGCCGGATGGAGCCGTCGCTGCTGAAGCTGGGGCGGCGGCGGCCGACCAGACCCGCGAACGCGCAGGTCTGGTGAGACAAGGGACGTGGCTCTGCCGCGTCCACTGACCAAGCGTGGCCCCACGAGGGGCCGCGACTCCTCTTCCCGCGGGGGCTGCACGCTCGCGGCTCCCCTTGATCGGCCGCTCGGAAGAGCCGACCTGGGCTGGGCCACCCCGGCCGGGCCAGGTCGCGCCAAACCGGTTCGAACCCGGACCCAGGTCGGGTCGACCCGGGGGGGTTGGGCCGGGTCGTTCCGGGCCCAGACCCCCCGTTTTCGGACCTTTTCGGTATTTTGCTCATAACATGAGCTACGGGCCTCCGAACGACGCGCTGTCAGTGGAGATGCGATTCATGGATCAAGATGGTCGTTTCGGTATATCACACTCAAGGTTTCGGAATTCTTTGTGTTTAGCTGGGTTGGTTCGTCCACGAAACCAAACGGGCCCTCGGAGCGCAAACGCTCATAACATGAGCTCTGGACGTCTGATTGATGTGTCATCGACTTTGTTATTTTCCTCTATGTGAGATAGTTCTTTTGGCTTACTCCATCCGAGGTTTGGACGTAGGTGGAGTACGGTCTGGTTGGTTTTTCCTTAAAAACGAACCGGGCCCCTAGGACGAAAAAGCCAATAACTCTCAGAATGGGCGTCCGATTGACGCGCCGTCTGCGACGTCGAATTCCTCTCGACGATACGAAAATTTTGGATACATCAACGCTGGACTATGTGTCAGTTGATGTATCAGCCTCTCGGCTCGTGGAGCGGACCCTCCTGAAGAGCTTGCTGTGTGCGGGAACCCTAGAGCTGGTTGCGACTGCTACTGTGATGACGACGACTGTACAAAGATCCTCAGTGGATTCGACGACAACGACTACAGCACTCAGCGATATTACGTGGATCTATGGTACAGATACTGTTAGGATCCGATCCGGTGTGGGTCAGCGCAAGCGGTTCTGTGTGAGCCAGCGCCTACAGATCCTGTGTGGGTCTGATCCTGTGTGGGTCTTTGCGGAGGTTAGTTACCTACCGATCCTATGTGGGTCTGATCCTGTGTGGGCCATTGTGGGGGTTAGTACCTTTGATCCTTTTTGGGTCCGATGACTTAGATGGATCAGGGATCATTTTTATCGTCATCTGAAGAAGTATACCTGTGTGAACTGAATCCTCTTTTGATTTCCTTTGTGGATTGTGTTTTGCCATCCTGTGTGGATTTACGTTTCTCTTTCCTGTGTGGACTGGGTTTTATTTGAGCTCGTATGTTAGAGCCGAGTGAGAATTGATGACTTAGGTATATGTATGGGCATATACCTAAGCCGTGTCGGGTGTTACTTCGTGATTGTATCTTTCCTTTGTGGTTATCCTTTGTGGATTCTGGGAGACCTTCGGGGGTCTCGGGTCCCTACTGAGTAGCTTATACTCACCCCTACACGGGCTATGCCCGCACTATATTGTGTTGGTTGAAGATGACGGATAGCGCTGATCGTGGTGGAGGCTTGCGGAGTAGGATGGTACCTGGAGGTGGACCACTGGGCGGGACGTACTCGGAGCGGTCGGCTAGACCCGAGAGGCAGTTGAGGCTTTCTGTAACCACCCATCAGGTGGGACTTCCAATGGATGGCTCGACGTTGCGGCTTTACTTTTCAGTTTCTCTTTTCCTCTTTCGAGTTGTACTTTACTTTCAGTTTGGGTTTGTATTCTGACCCAGTTACTTTCCGCACTTACTATTGTACCAGTTTTTACATAGTGTTTACTTCTGCCTACATACTCTGTTTTGTTTGTTTGTTTACTTTTAAAAGGCAATGCCTTCCCTTTACCGAGATTTACGCCTTGGTGCTAGTCGTCAGCCCCTGGCCTATGGAAGGCGGGCATGGGGTAGTCACGGCACGGGCCCTGAGGACGGGTCGTGACAAATTGGTATCAAAGGAGTTTGGTCCTACCATAGACTCTGATCATTTCTCTATGTAACGCAATAGTGTTAAGCGTATTGAGTGTGGTTATCAGTCCAAGGAGCCCAGTGTTGGTGCGGCGGCAGACGTATCCGTACACAAGGACCCTGACTTCTGATTTCTGACTTAATGCACAAAAACATTGATTGCTTGTGTGTTTCAAGTTTTCTTTGTGATTACTTTATATCAGCTCATCAGGTATACTGTTCTGACCATGGCGCACCTGTTTCTCTTTCATGATGGCCCCACAACGGCAACCAGCTAGGGTTTTGAGAGTTGTACGTGACGACAGCCCGCTGAGCAACGAGGCCTTGGTATAGGGCCCTTTGACAGCAGAGGCATCGTCAGTACCTCTACTCACCGAGCCACCGATGCTTCCAGCCCCAGCTGCTGACGATGCACATCGCCTTAGTGCACTGCATGAGTTCAGCGCCAGCGACTGCCCAAGTTCCACAGGGAGACGGACCCCCAGGCTGCCGAGGACTGGCTGGAGGCAGTTGTACGAGTTTTCAGGCAAGTGAGGACACCAGCAGACCTCATGGTGATCCTCGCGGCGAGCCTACTGTACGCAACAGTGGGCCGATGGTGGAGATTGATGCTCCAGGTGATCGATAAGGCATCTCTTCTCTAGATGAACTTTGAGAGCCTCTTCCACTCTGAGTTCATCCCAGCCACCCTCCGTGCGGTGCGCATCCAGGAGCTTCTTCAGCTGTAGTAGGGCAGCTTGATGGTCGACCAGTACTCGGTGAGATTTACCGATCTCTTGAGCTACTCGACCGACATGGTACGGGACCCATTCTTCCGGGCCCAGACCTTTGATCAGGGACTGAGACATTAGATCAGGGAATCTCTGATCTCTCTCAGCATTCCGACTCAGGCAGGAGTACTGGAGCGAGCCCTTTTGATCGAGAGATTTCTTGCTGAGCCTTCTTCGGCAGCGAGACCTACCGCAGGGCGGCAGGTAGCAGAGTCTTCCGCAGCAGGAATCTGATAGATGACTCATGGGTCCAAGCAGACTAGACCCTCCAGCAGATGACCCCAGGACACTGGCTCAACTGTGCGGGGCACACAGCATGTGGCAAGTCTTTCGAGAGGCAGGAAGTGCTACGCATGCAGCGGGCAGGGCCACATGGCTCGTGACTGCCCGACCCGCCGTGCCGAGGAGCAGTAGATGGTTGAGGGACCACTCAGGAAGAGGCAGAGGGTCGACCGTGGCGGTCCGCAGGGGGGAGGCAGACAAGTCAAAGGAGCTGGCCGAGCAGCAGGTGGTGGGCGACGCATTGAGGCTCTACCACCACCACCACCAGGAGGTCCACCCCGACCACAGGGAGCTGGCAGGCAGAGACAGGCACAGCTTTAGGCAGTGGAGGCCTACGACCACGGCGTGCCCGAGATGATTCGAGGAACAATCTATGTCTATTCCACCGTTGCTGTAGTTCTTATAGACACAAGAGCGAGTCACTTTTTCATAGCTGCTGCCCTTGTTCAGAGATCGGAGATTCTGACAGAGCCGTTGGCTCGATCCTTACGGCTAGAGACTCTTACAGGAGCAGATTCGATGATTACGCACTGGTGCCGGCAGTGTGAGCTTACTCTAGGAGGCGAGAGCTTCGGCTGGGATCTTCTTGTATCAGCGTCGAGGCCATACGACGTCATCTTGGGCATGTATTGGTTATATATAGTCCATGCACAGATTGACTGTATTAGGTGCAAGGTGCGATGTGTACGCACCGACGGGAGCAGGTTCACCTTCACCGGCGAGAAGGGAGCCTTCACAGCAAATGATGGACTTTCTCAGAGGAGAGGACATCCCATCACTCATTAGTTGGATAGCCTCATCCTAGGAGCAGTTGACGTGCAGAGTCCTAGTTTTCCTACAGTGGTGGATCAGTATACGGACGTCTTTCCTAACGAAATTCCAGGGCTACCTCCTTCCAGAGAGGTAGACTTTTATATTGATCTGTACCCTAGGAAAGCCCCGATATCCACTACAGCATATCGGATGGCCCCCGCTGAGCTTCGAGAGCTATGGGTACAGTTGGAGGACTTGCAGGGCAAGGGTTTCGTCTGACCCAGTGTTTCACCCTGGGCTTCCCCGATTTTGTTCACCAAGAAAGCGGATGGGAGCATGCGACTGTGTGTCGACTATCGTCTCCTGAACCAGTTGATAGTGAGGAAAAAGTATCCACTACCGAGGATTGATGTCCTCTTCGATCAGCTCAAGGGAGCACGGTGGTTCTCAAAGATATACCTCAGGTCAGGCTATCATCAGCTCAGAGTTCGGGACGAGGACACACAGAAGACGACCTTTAGATGTCGTTATGGCCACTATGAGTTCTTGGTTATGGCATTCAGCGTAACCAATGCTCTAGCAGTGTTAATGGGCCTTAGGAACATGATCTTTCAGCCATACCTCGATCGATTTGTCATAGTCTTCATCAATGACATTTTGATTTCCTTGACGACTTAGGAGGAGCACTCCTACCACTTACGGGTTGTACTAGACACACTACGAGAGCACCAGCTTTATGGAAAACTATCGAAGTGTTAGTTATTGATACGTGAGGTCCACTTCTTGGGGCACTTCATCTCTGAGGTGGGATTTGCAGTGGATCCTGTGAAGATCGAGGCAATCCTAGCTTGGGAGCCACCCAAGAGCGTGACGAAGGTGAGGAGTTTCTTGGGACTAGCTGGATACTATCGGAGATCTGTGCCAGACTTCTCTAGAGTTGTGGTACCACTCTTAGCTCTAACAAAGAAGGGGAAACCCTTTGTGTGGTTAGACAGATGTCAGTAGAGCTTCTAAGAGCTGAGACAGAGATTGACCAGCGCACCTATCTTGAGGTTGCCTGAGGAGGGATTAGGGTACGTAGTCTACTGCGATGCATCAGGGACTGGACTCGGATGTGTCCTGATGTAGGAGCGGGCAGTGATTGCCTATGGATCATGTCATTTGAGGCCGCATGAGCAGAACTAGGCTACCCATGACTTGGAGTTAGCAGCAGTGGTCTTCATTCTGTAGACATGGAGACACTATCTGATGGGCGAGCACTTTACAGTCTTTTCTGACCATCAGAGTCTCAGGTACATCTTCTTGCAGAAGGACCTGAACCTGAGACAGCGGCAATGGATCGAGTTCCTCCAGGACTATGACTTTGAGATAGTCTATACTCCTGGGATGGGGAACATGGTAGCTGATGCTCTCAGCAGGAGGATGGGCATTCAGCTACTTGAGGAGGCGACCGAGAAGCTAGCCGCTTTGCAGATATCCTTTGTGGATAGAGATGGAGCAGCCTTCCTTCAGTCTCTCACAGTCACTGCTCCACTACTACAATGGGTCAGAGAGGCACAGCGTGGGGACACTGACTGTGAGACGCGGCGTACAGAGATAACCTCAGGACAGGCACCTGATGGCTTCTCCTTTGGAGCAGAGCATGACATACTTTTCAGAGGACGTACCTTAGTACCAGTTTCTTTACATGAGGAAGTGCTGAGAGAGAGTCACACTTCTCCCTGAGCGGTACATCCCAGAGTGGGGAAGATGTACCAGGATCTCAGACGACAGCACTGGTGGCCAGGCATGAAGAAGGCTATGGCAGAGATCGTTTCACGATGCCTCACCTGCCAGCAGGTGAAGGCAGAGCATCAGGTACGAGCAGGCTTGGTACAGCCCTTGGAGGTCCCAGAGTGGAAGTGGGACGAGATATCTGGGGACTTCGTGACTGGACTTCCACGCACTTCCAGAGGTTACGACTCCATCTGGGTGATTGTCGACCGACTCACCAAGTCGGCTCACTTCTTACCCATCAGAGAGCAGGGCTCAATGGAGAGTTTGGGGGAATCTCTACATTCAGGAGATTGTACGGCTTCACGGTGTGCCATCATCTATCGTCTCTGATCGAGATGCTTGCTTTACATCCCGGCTTTGGAAGGGGTTGCAGGAGGCATTCGGGACGTAGCTACGTCTGAGCACCGCCTTTCACCCTCAGACGGATGGTCAAGGGGAGAGGACCATTCAGACTCTCGAGGACATGCTCCGTGCATGTCTCCTCAACTTTGGTCATAGCTGGGAGGACCACCTACCCTTCGTGGAGTTCGCGTAAAACAACATCTATCACTCCACCATCAGGATGGAACCATTCGAGGTGTTGTATGACAGACCTTGTAGATCTCCATTGTGTTGGGTAGACCCTGGGGAGTCAGCACTTGTGGGAGAAGAGATGGTCCGGGCCACGATAGAGAAATTCCAGGTCATCCAGGAACGGATGTGGACAGCTCAGATCAGGCAGAAGTCTTACACTGATAGGAGGCGGAGGCCACTAGAGTTAAGGGATGGTAACCATGTCTTCTTGCGTGTCTCACCACGATGTGGATTACAGAGATTTTGCTGAGGCAGAAATTTGTCTCCGATCTTCATCGGACCATTCTAGGTCCTCAGCAGGATCGGCGAGGTGGCTTATCGCCTGGCTCTACCACCTCAGTTACACCGGGTGCACGACGTCTTCCACGTATCTCAGATGAGGAGATACGTGCACAACCCGATTCATATCATTGACCATGGGGAGCTGGACGTTGAAGATGGGGCGACTTTTGCGGAGGTCCTGATGGAGATCGGGGATCGACAGGAGTGGGTCCTATGTGGACGGTCGATTCCTCTAGTGCGCATCAGGTGGAAGCACGGGAACCTCCAGGAGAGCACTGTGG
The DNA here is from genome assembly GCA_963277665.1 of Viscum album. Taxonomy (NCBI): domain Eukaryota; kingdom Viridiplantae; phylum Streptophyta; class Magnoliopsida; order Santalales; family Viscaceae; genus Viscum; species Viscum album. The sequence continues at coordinate 262,505,246 of OY728148.1, read as the reverse complement.
AGCGGGAGGCTCAGATGCATGCTTAGTACCCACTTTTGTTTCCCTAGCTTATGATGTATCTTTATGGGGACGTAAATCCCTGATGTGGGAGTGATGTAAAGACCCATAAATTTCAAGGATATTTTTTTCTTAATTTTTTTTGGAATTTTAATAGAACGCAGTTTCTGACGGAACGTGATTCCGGGGCCCGGTGTGCCCAGAATCATTTTCCGAAGTTTGGCTTGGGTACGTTCAGTGAACGAACGAGCGGGTTTTTCTAACTTTTGAACTGGTGCTCGGAATCGAATTCTGAGGGCACCGATGGAATCGCAGCACTGGTACTTGCTTAGAAACGCCTCTTCTAGAGTTGCGTTTGCTCGGGTGTGGTTTTTATTTTTTGGGATTTAAGTTAAGAAATAAAATAATGTGGTACGACAATCTTTATTTTATTTCACTTAAAGCCTCTTAAAGCCACTTAAAGCTGATTAAGCTGAGTTGAAGTGGATAGGGTGGAACCCAAAAATATCCTACCCTCTTGGTAGGATATTTGTGAGGTGGGGGCCGCACGAGCCCCACCGTTTCTTTTCCGCTAAATAATGCACCCGTGAAAAACCTTTTTAATGAAAGTCAACTTGGGCGTTTTCTTAAAAAATTAAACGCACTTTTTAATTGTGAAGTTATGTCATACATTTAATTCATCAAATTAATGGTTCGTTACTTAACTTTGACTTTTCGTTTGTTGGCATGTAATGAAATAATACCAATGCTTTTCTTCATGAGTGTTGTTCGTTGAGAGGATTTGACAGGAACCTTACGTCCTTCATCCTCCTTCGCGAAGAACATGAAAAACGTGAAGAATGCGAAGAATGCGAAGAACGCCGGCCTTCGACGAAAGGCGACGAAGAACGCTGAACCCTCGGAGATCGACGACGCGACGCCATGTTCCACGACACCAACGATTCCCCTCCTACGACGTTCTTCTGCGACGTTCCTTCTTCCGTGAAAAATCTTCGAACATCTGTTTGAGGTAGGAGTTTACGAATATTTTAAAATCTGTTGTGGATTTTATACTTGACATGGATTTAATTCGTTTAAATTAAATCTGTGTGTTTTTTTTACCCCTCGGATATCGTCGACGCGACGTCGTATACCACGACGACGCGACACCCTTCCGCGACGCGACAAACCTCTTCTTCCGCGTCAATCAATTCCGAGAAGAACTCACGCTCGACGACTACGGTGAGGTAGGGTTTTTATTTGAAAATAATATTTTATTCCCGTAGTTGTTTCCTTTTAAAACAAAGAGCCCGGGATCAATGTGCAATTTTAATTTATTAAAATTGTGTCTTGTTATGTTTTCATGTGTTGATCATTATTTCCCGATTGTTATCACCTAACGCAGAGGGTGTGGACCAAAAAAACACGGCCCAAAAACCCTCCATAGTTTTTCGTTGATGTGCAAAACGGCGGACGACGACAAAATGGGTTGCAGAGACGATTTGTTGATTCCGCAGTGAAGAACGAGGCCCAGGAGGAGCTACGGCGAGACGAAAATGGAATCAGACAACCAGAGCAACTCCGGTGGCCCGCGGAATCCACCGGCGGCGGCGGCCGACCAGACCCTCGACAGCGCGGGTCCGGCGAGACACGGGATGCGGCTCTGCCCCATCCGCTGACCAAGCGCGGCCCCACGCGGGGCCGCGGCTCCTCTTCCCACGGGGGCTACACGCCCGTGGCTCCCCTTGCTCGGCCGCTCGGCCTAGCCGAGCCGGGCCGACCCACTGGCCGGGTTGCGCCCAGGCCTGTCCGAGCCACCCTGGCCGGGTCGGGTCGACCCGGTTCGGGCCGACCCAGGGGGGTTGGGCCGGGTCGGTCCGGGCCCAGACCCTCCGTTTCCGGACCTTTTCGGTCTTTTGCTCATAACATGAGCTACGGGTCTCCAAACGACGCGCCGTCAGCGGCGATATGATCCTTGGATCAAGGCGGTCGTTTTGATATATCACACTCAAGGTTTCGGAATACTTTGGGTTCGGCCGGGTTGGTTCGTCCACAAAACCAACCGGGTCCTCGGAGAGGAAACACTCATAACTTGAGCTCCGGACGTCCGATTGACATGCCATCGACTTTGTTGTTTTCCTCTATGTGAGACGGATCTTTTGGCTTACTCCACAAGAGGTTTGGATGCAGGTAGAGTACTGTTGGGTTGGTTTTTCCTTAAAAATCATCCGGGCCCCTGGGACGAAAAGGCCAATAACTCTCAGACCGGGCGTCCGATTGACGCGCCGTCTGCAACGTCGAGTTCCTCTTGAAGATACGGAACTTTTGGATACATCAACTCTGGACTATGTGTTAGTTGATGTATCAGCCCCTCGGCTCGTGGTGCGGACCCTCCCGAACGAGCTTGTTGTGTGCAGGAACCCTAGAGCTGGCTGCGACTGCTACTGTGACGACGACGACTGTACAGAGATCCTCAGTGGATTCGACGTCAACGACTACAATACTCAGAGATCCTATGTGGATCAGTTCTACAGATCCTGTGTGGATCTGATCCTATGTGAGTCAGCGCTTAGCGGTTCTGTGTGAGCTCGCGCCTACAGATCCTATATCGGTGCGATCCTGTGTGGGTCTTTACAGGGGTGAGTTACCTATCGATCCTATGTGGGTCCGATCCTGTGTGGGTCATTGCGGGGGTAAGTACCTTTGATCCTTTGTGGGTCCGACGACTTAGATGGATCAGGGATCATCTTTATTGTCATCCGAAAAAGTATACATGTGTGAGTTGAATCCTTTTTTTCTTTCCTTTGTGGATTGTGTTGTGCTATCTTGTGTGGATTTACGTTTTTCTTTCCTGTGTGGACTGGGTTGTCCTTGAGCTCGAATGTTAGAGCCAAGTGAGAATTGATGACTTAGGTATACGTGTGGGCATATACCTAATCCGGGTCGGGTGTTACTTTGTGATTGTATCTTTCCTTTGTGGTTATCCTTTGTGGATTCTGGGAGACCTTCGGGGGTCTCATTGTCCCTACTTAGTAGCTTATACTCACCCCTACACGGGTTGTGCCTGCACTACGTTGTGTTGGTTGCAGACAACGGACAGCGCTGATCGTGGTAGGGGCTTGCGGAGTAGGACGGTACCTGGAGGTGGACCACTAGGCGGGACGTACTCGGAGCGGTCGGCTGGACTCGAGGAGCAGTAGAGGATTTCTGTACCCACCCTTCAGGTGGGACATCCAATGGACGACTCGACGTTATGTCTTTAATTTTCAGTTGTTGTTTTCTCCTTTCGAGTTGTACTTTACTTTCAGTTTGGGTTTGTATTCTAACCCACATACTTTCCGCACATACTGTTGTACCAGTTTTTACTTACTGTTTACTTCTGCCCGCTTACTTTGTGCTGTTTGTTTGATTACTTTCCAAAGGCAATGCCTTCCCTTTACCAGGATTTACACCTTGGTGCTAGTCGTCAGCCCTTGGCCTATGGAAGGTGGGCTTGGGTAGTCATGGAACGGGCCATGAGGACGGGTCATGACACATACTATTAAAACAAATATCATATCCAGATCATTGATCCACCCTAATATTATCACAAGATTTATGGTTCCACCAAATTGTAAGGGGCACTATTTCATAAATTTTTTAATTATTGATATTCACTCTATAGTATATTTCAATTCTATCTATCATGGATTCCATCATAATTTATAGCCTACATAATCTTATCCATCAGTGTAAGAAAATGTTTTAGTCGTGACTAGAATCAATCCATGATACTGAATTAAATGAAAAATTTCCTATCGATACCATCCTTCTTTATCATCCTTGTTTTCTATGTGGAAAAGAAATCTGAATGGAAATATATAAGACATATAATCATTGTAATATTCAAATTATATTTTATTTGAACATGAATAAACATGATAATATCTCCAGGGTAATCTATTAATAATTTCATGACCTCTAAAGTAATTAAATCATCCCTTTAAAACCAAATATAAAGAACCTAACATAAAACATTATATAATTTGGAGTATTAAGTAAGGAAGTCACATTAAGATAATTTTATGGACTTTACAGTTTACTGTTTTAGAGAATTAGTTCAAAAAATTAAACAAAAAAAACCATATATTTGATTTTTGACACTTCTAACCAGTGTCATTTTTTTAAAATAAAAATCATTTAAATAATAAATATATTTCCTTTTCATGGAAAATATTCATCACATTCAACTTGAATTATTCTTTGTTCATACTCATCCTAATACCAATTGTACATCACATTAGCACATGGGATTTAAAAAAAAAATTATAGTGATTGAACTAATTGTAATAAATCTATTAGTCCTGTGAAAAAACATTAAAAATAAAAGAAAACCTATAATGTTTTATTATTTTTAAATATTTTATTTAAGTGATTAGAATAAATCATTTCCACATGAAAAAAAATCTGAAATAAAGGCTTAAATCCCCATAGAAACAAAATAGAATCCTCTTAATAAAATAGAGAATTTTATTCAGAACCTATATTACAAATAACTAGAGACTAGTTAAATCTATATGAATACCCTCTTTGGTTAACTCCCTACATCATAATCTAGAATAAATGCAACATTACCCAATTTATTGGAGAACTACATCTAGATCACCCATTTAATAATCTATATCATGCACATCCATCATATATATTATACCATCCCCCCCATTCATATAATAATTATCCATTACACTCATTATCATCTATAATTATAATGTAAATTGAATAAAAAAATTATTATTTCACTGTTTCATTGTGAAACCCATGAATAACTATTTTTTTCCCATTTAAAAAACAGTTTTGGAAATCAAAATACATTTTAATTTTAAAATTATATATTAATAGTTAAAATACCACAAAAAAGAAGTTTTTATTTGAAGAAAACATGAAATGTTTTAATTCAACCATAACATGAAATAATGTTTATGGTGGTGGGAAATTAGTTCAATTAATTTATGTTAAAATAGATAATTCCTTTTTCCAATTTAAAAAAAAATTCCATATAAAAGAAATATAAATTATTCCTTTCCGAAAAAATTGAATGAAATAAAAAATTACACATTAAATTTATTTTTTAATACATTTTAACTATATAAATAAATCAATAAAATATTTTATAAAATATGGGCATGGATGAAAAATATTCTTAAAATAAATCTTTTATTCATTTTAAAACTAGGTTCTATGATAAATTTTCAATTTTCAAGAGTTATACTTATCATTTACATTATTTATTATCAATAAAAACAAACTTATGATAATTATTAACTTACTTATTAAATTTTTTTAATTTAATCAAAAACATTTTTTTATTAAACACAATGTTATATATTATTCATTGTTAAATTAATTCACATTATATGATTGGATGATATTTGGCTCATAAGTGAAAAATTATTTTGTTAGGTAGACTATTATAGTGACCCTCACCTAACGTACTTTATTATTACATCATTTATCAAAAACATTAATGCAACACACAAACATATTCCAAAATATTATGTCACATTAGTACATTTATAGACAATGGATTATAAAAACTAATATGCAATTGTGCTACATTATCTCCCATGTGATTCTTCTTGAATAGAAAAATTCTTATATACATCCTAAAAAATAAATATCTTCACAAACATTGAAAAGGAAATATAAAACTTTGTTAGATAAGAAACTGAAAAAGGAAAAACAAGGTATTTATGTAATCATAAAACTATGAAGAAGGGAATTGTGTTTTGATCATAACATTAGAAGATAATACTATGCTTATCAAATATCATAGACCTAAATCATTGTATTAATAATTACATCTCATAAGACATTAATAAAAAAGGAATCAGGAGAAAATTCCATAAATTCATAATAATGGAATAAGTCATTGAATAGATGAATACATATAAGCAAACAAAATCATTTCCAAAGTAGTAAAGGCATTACTACCAAGGCCATATTATTTGAATGAGTTAACTCCCCAAACCATCTTGGTAGTCATGGTTTACCCACATGGCGAGCTTAGTAATCAAGGTTCACTCCCATTTCCTTCTTAGGGGACAAAGTACATGACTGAACATAGTTCACTCCCCATTAAATATGTGTATATATCATGAGAAATAAATCTTTACCTAGTTCATAATATGGAGATACAGGTCCCACCCATCACATAGTGAAATCATATATACATGTTCCAAAATATCATAAGTAATCATTTCATAATAGAAGAAATGAAATTGGAATTTTAAACCTCTCATCATATTATATTTTATAGAATATAAACATGCTTTGTAATAATTTTTTCAATGAATAACCCATCAAAAAAGTAGTTTTAATATGAAAATAACCCAAAAAAGAGAAATATATTTCATAAAAATTATTCTTATGAATGATAAATGAGTTTTTGAAATACAATCCCCTCAAAACAAAACAATTATAGATAAAAAATACAAATAGAATCTTTAGATCATTTCCCCAAAAATAGGTGACTAAAAACATATGTCTTATTAAATGAAAATAATTTGGAAGTCTCTTTTAAAATAATTTCAGAAGAAAATATCCATTCTTTTTTTGTAAAACATTAATTAGAAGAAATACAATTTTTTATAAAGATTTTTTACATTTAAATTGAATTGGAAACTTATAAATGAACCACTGAAAATAATATTACATTTCCATAATAATTTTCCATTTAAAATAATAATATTAGGTCATTTTAAAATCAATTTTGAAAACACTTTTCAAAATCATTATTATGGAATAACATATTCACTTAACCTAAGAGAGGGATAAGGTCCTATTTTATTAAAAACATTTTCTTACTCATAATAACGTCAAAAGAGTGGAAAATTGTAAAGATTCATGATTATTTATTTAATAAACATAAGATAAAAAATATAATGAGAGTTTTTAAGAGATTGATTTTTATATTTCATCAATGGAAGTATTATCATATAAATCTTTATAATTATGAGATTGTAGTAATAAAATATTAACACTTTGGTAACAATAAATATGGATCCCCATGAATGAATACCATTAAATAAATTATAAAATATTATTAGAATAACGATATTCATGATATAAATTTTAAAATTCATCTTTATACACATCATAAAATATTATATTTCTATAACGGACCATTTGTCTCAATGAAGTAAAATTGAAACAAAATTACATTATCGATGTGGTATCTTTTAAACCATATAACACCAAGAAAGATAAGCAATGAAATTTATAGGAATATACAAATAAATTTATTTAAAATAATAATATAATAAATTATTGGTCATTATATAAATCACAAAAAATAAATGAGTGGTGATTAATTCATAAGTCCAATAGAAATAAATACGAGACAAGAAATTGCCTTACCATTTGGTTTTTCTCTCTTTAAACTTGTTCTTACATCTTGTATAAAAAATAATTTTATTATAAATAATTAAAATTATAATATTGACCTATTTCATATTATATATGATTTTTATATCACATTATATTACCTATTAATTAACAATTCCAAGTTAATGTTACATTTTAGGTAATATCTTCTTTTTCATATATGTTCTGACTTATCATTCACAGTAAATGACATAAATATAATATATATTCAGTATAAATTTGTCCATAACAATCTATAAATTAATGGAATTTAAATTGAAAAACACACTTCATAGAGACTGTAGATTATACGTACACAAGAATGCTATTTCTGTTTTATAATTATGTTGAAGGGATGTATGTAAATGATATATATATATATATTATTAATTTATAATTAATATTAAATATATGTAATATTAATTTTCTTATCCCATCCTAAATACATTCCACATAAATTTTGGAGAAATCACATCGCTTCAAGGAGTCAGTAGTCAACACATCCACAAATGAAGTTATAATATTTAAAAAAAATATAAAACATTAATGTATGTTTTATATAAAAATTTAATAAAAAAAAATAATTACTAAAAATATTTTCTATCATGTATAAACATAATTTCCATCATAATTCCCAACCATGAGAGGTTGTAACGGAAAAAAGGAATGATATCGTTTCATGAGGTTGTAGTATACGGTACACATGAACGGTATGTTCATTTCCTATTTTATGGAAGTGTGTGTTGGTGTTGGTTTAACCCTCATCATTAATTTTTTTTTATATTTATTATACTTATGATAATATATAATAATGGAATTTGAATAATTGTGGAGGGGGAGAAAGAATGAAAATAAAATTTCTTATTAAAGAATGTTATATATTTGTTGGGTAAGTCCTCATGTTTCTCTCTAAATGTAATCCTTCGATGTCATTATTATTAAGGAGATGCTCATAATATTATGTTATATAAGTAGGTTGGAGATTTTGGAAATGTTTTCTGATCCATAGGTCTCTAACGGAGTTATTTTGTGAGGGAGGGGGTGGTGAGTTCCCTTTTTATACTGGAGGAGTAGTTTTATTCTTGTAAATATAAAATGGAAGACACTGTTGAGAGGTCCCTATTACATCAAGTGTCTGAAATAATTTTTAATTTTTAATAAAATTATAGAATTGGTTCTAATATTTTCATTCACTAGTTTTTTTACAATTTTTCTTGGTTATTTTCTCCCTTAAATTAAAGTTTAACACCAACAAATCTTGTTTATATCTTAATCTCCCTAATTATGTTTAGTTACACTCACTAATGTTTTTTGTAAAAATAAATTTTCACTCATTATAAATTATAATTTATTCTGATTCAAATTTTTTAATTAATTTTTAAAAAATTTTAATGACGATTGTGGCTGAAATCAATATAAAATTAATCCCACAGATGTGTCGCAACAACCAATTTTTTTGAGAAAATGTTGAATATTAGGAAATGTTTTTATATCCAATTTCAATGTGAAATTTTTTCAATGACCTAAAAATGATTACATTATATAAAATTTATCTAATTATACTTCATAACCAAAATTAAATATAATATTACATTATAATTAAATTAGACAAAAAATTAATTTTGAATTTTAATTCTGTACATTTCACCATTCATAAAAAAATCATGTTTTTCAACAAATTTAAAAATATCACATTATTCTTATAGTGAGATTATGAATTAAAAACTGAAGTTTTTTTATCAAATTAAAATTATAATGGTTTTCAAAATTAATTTTATTTGTGTTATAATAAGGAATTAAATAAAAATTTATTTGTTAAAATAGTATATTTAAACTTATAAAGATGTTTACAAATATTTACTATTTTATTGACAATATTATTTAATTACATAAAAAAATTATAAATAATATTTAAAAATTATTTATGAATATTCATGTGACTATATTTAATTTATATGTTATAACAATCTATCTAAATAACAGTAAAATATTATTTTAAAGAAGATCTATGCTGCATGTATTGATACCATTGTTAGTGTTTCTTATAGTCATTGATTATGTTTGTATAGAATATAAAGAACGATTACTATAGAGACCCATAGCTTGACGTACATGAAATTACATTACTTTTGAATAATACTTAATAAATAACAAAAAACAGACAGCAAAGGACCATAATAGATTAGTGTCTTTGGAAACATAGAACATATTCTTCTATTCTTGGTGAAAGATCTTCAACATCACCCATAAAGATATTCCCCTTTTGTTTTCTTACCAGAAAAATTTCTTAATATCCTAGGGAAAAGAAAATATAAAAAGGGTGAGCTCAAATTCTTAGTAAGGGTAAACATAGATAACATAAAACAATCTATAAACATTTGAATGCATAAACTTCAACATAAAATCTAAAAATCAAAATCTTGAGCAAAGATATAAATATTAGAAGTACGTAAGACATATATCATAATGAAACATCAATATTGATAAAATAGCATGGGAAGAAAACATGTAATTCTGTCAAACCATTATGCACATGATATGATTTCCATGGTAGCCAAGGCATTGCTCCCAAGACCATCTTAACGGACAAAGTCCCTTTCAGAATCGAGTTCACTCATCATTCTAGTCCTGTATTACTGAACCGGATTAACTTACCCTTACAGACATGTCTATCTCATAAGATATAAATAATTTCCCAATTCATTGGAGGGAGATATAGGTCCCACCCATCTCATAATGAAATCATTCTTACTCGTGCCACAACATAAACATAAATCATTATCATTTCCCAAAGAATAAAATGGGTTTCATAAACATCATCCCATGATAACATAATCCATATATAAAAAATGGATATCATTTCATCATAAGAAAACCGAAACCATGTAAATCATAGAGACATTATACTTGAAACATACACATATGAAATAACTTCATCTTAGATGGAAAATGGTTTTGATAAAATACTAGAAATGAATTCTTGAGGAAAATATCCTTTATTTTTAAAAATCTTTTTTTTTCATTAAATGCCATGAAATTTTAAAATAAATATATTTCTTTGAAAATATTAATGATATATTGTAGAGTATGATTCATGAAAATAAGGCTTTATGAAACTGTAATAATATGTTCATTCTGTATAAGTTAAAAATAACATTCTCCTCATACTTTTGTCAAAAAAGTCAAAAAGTTTCTCATGTGGTAAAAAAAAGTAAGATTCCTTTCATAACATGTGGTATAATTAAAAAAATGGTTCAAAGTCCATTAAACATACATGAAAAACTTTTTAGAAAACAGGCACATGGATGATAAAAAAACCCCAGTAAATACTTACGAATAAACAATCTCGGATAAGAGCGAGATTGGAATAGTTATCCCATACCTCATTTCCGATATGCTTCGTTTGTATCTGAAGCTCCTTTATAATGATTAAAATAATGACATTGACTTATTAAATAGTCATATTCCTTGTTATGATATCATATATGGTTCACTTTTGACTTATATAACCCGTTCTTTTGTAAATTCCATGTTAAAGCACCGTTTTGTGTAAAATCGTTTCATTTATCGTACGTGTTTCGAATTGTTGTTCTTGATATTATTACTTATACCACGATTTAGTTAATTAAAAAATGTAAAAAATTATTTATATATAATATATATTCAGAAAATAAATATAAATATATATATGATATATCGTTAAATGGAATGAAATACACCGTTCATGGAGACGGTAGGCCGTACGTAAGCATGAACGCTGTTTTCGTTTCCATATTGAGTAGAATGGAATTAAGTAGATGACCTAGATATATATATATATGAATCCAGTATCATTATTATGTCATATATTTCATTATTATTCATTATATATACTTTATAATCATTCGAAAATGGTTAACATTGATAATGAATCTCATCGCGTTGTGGAGACGGTAGACCGTACGTACACACGAGCGATGATATCATTCCCATGATCGTGGAATTGTATTTAAGTTTACGTATAATATTTTATAATGAATATCACTTTACAATAATCATATATATATATTTATTTACACCATTATACCCATCCAAGTAAGGTGGTGGTCGAAAATAGATTACACCATGGAATGGAGATGGTATTCCGTATGTACGCAAGCACGGTGAATTCGTTTTCTGTAGGATGGATAATGTAACACCCCGAGATTTTATGAAAAATAGTCTTTTTAATTTTATTGATGTCTTGTGTTGTATGATACACCAAAAGGAGCTTGCAAAACACACATCTCTGACTTGGCTTGTATTACACGCAATTGTGACCTTCCACAATAGCGTGGGTAGTACGTAATACTGAGTTTCACTAAATGAGATATTATTATAATATTATTATGAACTAGCCATTATGAATAGTAATACCCACTTTTTGAAATTTTATATAATTTATCTTTCAAAAAGGAATCCATTTTTGGATTTGGAATATCGAAAATAGCTTAGGGTGAAATTTTGGTACTTTTCGGATAACATTCATATTCTGATGAATATTTAAAACTACTAAATGTTATTTAAAAACAACATTTTTAATCGAAATAATTAATAGTTATAAATTATTAATTTGAGTGGTTTTAACGGTTATCTAGAATATATTTTTACAATTTAATACAATTTTGTTCATTGGATTTAATTTCACATTTAAGCCAGATATAAACAAGTGTCAATCTTTTGATAGTTATTATCTCTTAAAAACACTCTATTTGTTTTGACGACGGAAATTAATTTTTAAATTAGTTAATGTAACTGATATGTTTTTAATTTGATAAAACATATATCATTTTTTAATTCCTAATATCAAATATATCTTAGTCCTAATTTGTGGTATTTTTCTGGAAACTTTCATTTTTTGATGAATAGTGAAAGCACTAAGTGGTAGTTAAAAAACTGAATTGTTCATAACACTTAATTTTACCGCTTCTGTGAGTGGAATTTTGAAAATCTGAGAGACACGGTTAATATCAGGTACTAAAATGTGGTTCAATGAGATGAAAATAATTTTTGGTGAATAGTATCTTTTTACTTTTTTTACCACGGTTAAAAGTAAATAGGGTAATTAAGGGTAAAAGTGTTTTTATTATTACCCTAACACATGTCCTAATTCTACTGGATAAATTAAATTCGACCAAAAACCACCTTAGGAATAAAATATGACCATTAGTCCCACTTGTATTAGATTAGGACATTTGTTATCAATTTATTTATAGAAGGGTTAAAATAGTTAAAATCAAAGATTAATAACTAAATCATTTTTAATATCGGGTTATAAATACGATAAATTCGACTATAAATATTCTTTATAAAGATAAAAATATTTCCAACATAATGGTATTTTATTTGTAATTTTTAGACTTAAAATAATTTAATTTATTTAGGATACAATTATGATGAAGTAATTATACCATTAATGAAATATTGACATAATTGATGTTATAAATACCAAAATAAAAGTAATTTGAGACTTTTTATGAATTAAAATAATTTTATATATTAATATGACATGTTAGTATTGATGTATTTAATTTGTATCGAACTAATAATTCTGTTATGATTTTCACAAAAATCAATTACAAAATAGTATCAAAATTGACAAAAAATAGTTTTTAAAACAAATATTATATTATTAATTGTTATTATATTCATAAAAATCTACAGTTTGGCCAAGATACTTATATCATGATAGGTGTATCATTAATGGACCACTTGGGGGAATCTTGGATGTATATGGTAAGTTTATTAATGATATAATTTAAAAATAAAAATTGACATGATAAATGTCAATCTAATAAACTAAGAGTCAAAACTAAAAGATAACGTTACCATAATGACCTAAACTTGTCTAAATTTTATTGGATGAGAGGATTTCGAACCATCCCCACCTTAGGTTTTAAATATACCAATTTGGAGCTATTAAAAACCAAATTTGACTTTATAATAAAATAATATGTTTAGTTATTCCAAAGGTTCCCCTCTCCTCCCTTATAAAAAGGCACCTCCTCCCTCTCTTTCTCACACCACTTTGATCCTTCAGGCTCAGCCAACCCCTACCCAATTTTCTTCTCCACTTCTGTTGAAACATCCTAGAGGTTCTGGTCTTCATCAAATACCAATTTTAGTACCCTAATAAGAGTTTTCAAAGAGGCGCTTCAAAGAAGAGGAGGTTCGGATCCATACGAAGCATATCAGACCCAAGGTAATGGAAAATATCACAATCTCATTTTATCTGAGATTTTCTATACGTTGGTATTTACTGGGGTGTATTTTATCATCCACATACATGTTTCCTAGATTTGTAATATTTATTCCATCCACCTACAGTTGTTTAAAACCAATTTTACCCTTCAGTGAGTTTTTAGTAAAAGATATGAAAGGAATCTTTTGTCATTTTTCGTACAAGGTACTTTTTGACTTTTCCGACAAAAGTACGAGAAGAATGATTTTTTTAACATATACGGCATGAATGGATTTTTAAAACATTATTTCCAAGAAGCATACTTTACATGTTTTCATTTTATTTTTAATCAACTTTTTTTAGTTTAAAATTGTAAGACATGTTAAGAAAGGAAAAATGTTTTTAAGTAGAAAGGATATTTTTCTCAAGAATGTAGTTCAAGTGTTTTATCAAAATTATTTTCCATCTAAGAAAATATAGGGTTCTTTTTCTATACCTATTTTTACATTTATTTGATTATGTAATGATGGAATTATTTTTATGATGTCCTTTTATCTTATATGGATTATGTTATGATGGAATGATGTTTAAGATTCCCATTTTTATTACATGGGTTATGCTGTGATTTATGATTTATGATTTTGTGGCACACATAATAATGGTTTCATTATGAGATGGGTGGTACCTATATCTCCCTCCAATTCACTAGGTAAAGATTTTATGCCTCATGAGATAGACATGGCTGGAAAGGTATGTTAATCCACTTCAGTATTACAGGACATGAACCATGAGTGAACTCGATTCAAAAAGGGACTTTGTCCACTAAGATGGTCTTGGCAGAAATGCCTTGGATACTATGGAAATTATTACATGTGCTTAATGGATAACACAATTACATGTTATATTCCCATGTTTTTTGTCATGAATTATGTTCCATTATCGTCAATGCATTATGTGCTTCCATGATTTCTGTCTTTTCTCCAGATTTTTATGATTAAACATTATGTTCATGTTTTTAAGTTCAAATGAATATGGTATGTTTTATTTTATCCATGCCTACCCTTACTGAGCATTTTTGCTCACCATTTTTATGTTTTATTTTCCCCAGGATTAAAAGAATGATTTTAGGTAAGTAAACAAAAAGTGAAAGATCTTATGGAAGATGTTGTAGATCTTTCACCACGATTAGAAGATTATATTCTGAGTTTCCAAACACACTAAAATATTATGATCCTTGTGTGTCTGTTTTTGTTATCTATTAAGTATTCCACTAAACAAATGTAATTTCCATGTAAATCAAGCTTTGGGTCTCTACAGTTGGTATCAGAGGAAAGGTTTAGTCAACCTTTGGAAACTAGGATGAGAAAACGTTAGGGAGATCCCTAGAGATATTTCTAAGGTATGTCTAGGGATGTCCCTAAGGATAAGTATACATATAGGATATAGTCCTAGAACTACGGTAACAATATTATAATTTAACCTAAGATGTTAGATATTGAGGGTGATCCCCCTTTACTATTTTGTTTTCCCTAGCATGATTTTTTCCTCTCACACTATTCTTTTCAGGTTTTAGAAAATGGCTGGAAACATGATGATTCATGATAATAGAGGATATGACGGACAATAGAATGGTATTATTCATGATAAACCAAATGAAACAGGATTTGGAAGTCCAAACATCGTTATTATGCCTAATCAGCAATCTCATAATATGATAAATAATATCAACTTTGGTAAGTTTCCCGACTCAGATAATAAGAGAAAGATGGAGTTTCATGATGATCATAGAGGAAAGGAAGTTCAATTTCCCTCATGTAAATAATGTGGGAAGAGGAATCAAGGAGATTGTTTCGAGGGAACTAGAAGATGATTTGGGTCTGGAAAAGAAGGACACAAAGCCAGTAAGTGCAAAGGAAAAGGTTCAGTTAACACCATGGATGAGGATAATGGTATTGCTACGACATCAAAAATGGTTAAATGTTTTAAATGTGGAATGTACGGGCATTATGCAAACCAATTCCCTAAGGGAAAGTATCATGAAGAGAATCAGTACGGTTGTATGGGTAGTATTTATGTTGATGATGATGAAGAGACTACAAATGATATGTGAGATGAATGAATTGTTGAAGTTCGTTCAATGGTTTTAGAAGGTAGTGGAATGATTACATGTTTATCAAGTCTAATGTTGTATAAGTAATCTCATGGTACTATGGAATAAAGATACATCTAAGGATTGTTACACTGTTGTCTTTCTTTAGGTTTTGAATGAATATGATTAATGGTACTAATAACCATGAAAGGTTATTCAGATATTTTTGGAAAGTAGATGATATGAAGGGATAAGGATAAAATTAAAAGTTTGATAGTATTCATGAGCTCATGACTGATATAAGGAGAAGGTTATATCATGGATTGAGTATATAGAATTTTTGGATTTTGGTGTGTGGAAAGAGATAACTTTTGACAGCATTCATGTTTTCACTAAGATTCAATGGGTATTAATTTTTCAAGAGAATACATGATTAAGGACTTCAAATGTTTGGAATGTGACCAACAAGACATATCTTATGATATATGGGGATCAACGATGGAATTGACATGGTTGTTATATGGAATCTCTAGTAATCGTTTTCACTGTAATATGAGAGTGGACTGCAGTATTAGGGATAAGCCTAAAGATTGGAATGGATTATGTTGGACATAATTTAGTATTTTTTAAGGATAGAAGTTTCTTTTCGATATTATTTATGGTGTATTATAGTAATGTAGTTATAGAAAAAGGACAACCTGCAGGACAGGCGACGACCCGTCGCGTCAGACAAGGCTGTGGGAATCGAACCCACAACTGAAGTGCGACTGGCCTTTATCGCCTACCACTGGCCTACAAGAAGTCCCAGTTTAGTAGAAAATAGATTTATTATATTAAGTAGTATGATATATGAAGTATAAGTCTATTTTAGGAACCATATATGATTAATCTCACTATAGATGGACTTATGTATTTTTGATAACTTTTATAACATTTTGTTTGAGACAGATGGAATAACCCATCATTCTATCACATGATCTGCTAACACTTCACGAATGACAAATTCATCTTCATTTATTTAAGAGATGAAGTGGAAATTTCTCAAGTCACGAAAAACAGTGAGATTGTACCAAAATAAAGTAAGTATTTATTCTAATTCAAATTCTTCAACTTTAGGGAAATGATCTTGAAAACCAAAAATGTTTTCCTAGTGCCATTATATCTTATGAATGAGATGGTGCCCTAGATCATCAGAAATTTATGGCTTTTTGATTGTTTTCTTTTTAATTTCCATGTTCTCTACCACTCTCCCTCAGAACATGAGAGTTAGATTTCTCTATCATATCCATATTTTCACCTATGTTCTCCTATGTAGAAACCCAGTGATTAGCTAATTTGGGTAACTATTACGTTTCATACATTAGTTTTTAAAACCAAGTTTTGGTATTCCTTTTTACGAAGTGGGTATCTATTAAATAATATTTCGAGTAGTAAACCATTTATAACCCCGACGAATTTCGAGGGTGAAATTCATTTTAAGGGGGGTTGAATGTAACACCCCGAGATATTATGAAAAATATCCTTTTTAATTTTATTGATGTCTTGTGTTGTACGCTACACCAAAAGGAGCTTGCACAACACACATCCCTGACATGGATTTCATTACACGCAATTGCGACCTTCCACGATAGCGTGTGTAGTATGCAATACCGAGTTTCACTAAATGAGATATTATTATAATTTTATTATGAACTTGCTATTATGAATATTAAAACCCGATTTTTGGAATTTTATAAATTTTATCTTTCAAAACGGACTTCATTTTTGGATTCGGAATATCGAAATTATATTAGGGTGAAATTTTGGTACATTTCGGATAACTTTCATATTCTGATGAATAGTGAAAATTACTAAATTTTAGTTAAAAACAACTTTTTTAATCGAAATAATTAATAGTGATAAATTATTAATTTGAGTGGTTTTAAAGTATTTCTAGAATATATTTTCACAATTTAATACAATTTTGGTCATTGGATGTAATTTCACATTTAAACCAGATATAAACAAGTGTCAATCTTTTGATAGTTATTATCTCTTAAAAACACGCTATTGGTTTTGACGACTGGAATTAATTTTTAAATTTATTAATGTAACTGATATGTTAATAATTTGATAAAATAGACATCATTTTTTAATTCATAATATCAAATATATCTTAGGCCTAATTTTTTGTATTTTTCTATAAACATTCATTTTTTGATGAATAGTGAAACCACTAAGTGGTAGTTAAAAAACTGAATGTTTCATAAAACTTAATTTTACCACTTCTGTGAGAGGAATTTCGAAAATCCGAGAGACATGGTTAATATCAAGGACTAAAATGTGGTTCAATGAGATGAAAATAATTTTTGTTAAATAGTAACTTTTTACTTTTTTTACCACGGTTAAATGAAAATAGGGTAATAAAGGGTAAAATTGTTATTATTATTACC
Source organism: Viscum album (assembly GCA_963277665.1). NCBI lineage: Eukaryota > Viridiplantae > Streptophyta > Magnoliopsida > Santalales > Viscaceae > Viscum > Viscum album. The sequence goes on along the minus strand of OY728148.1, from coordinate 262,487,149 downwards.
CTAACACATGTCCTAATTCTATTATATAAGTTTAGTTTGACCAAAAACAACCTTCGGAGTAAAATATGACCATTTATGCTCACTTGGATTAGATTATGACATTTATTATCAATTTATTTAAAGAAGGGTTAAAATAGTTAAAATCAAAGTTTAATAACTAAATCATTTTTAATATATGGTTATAAATTAGATAAATTCGACTATAAATATTTCTTAGTAAGATAAATAGATTTCAAAAATAATGGTATTTTATTTGAAATTTTTAGAATTAAAATAATTTAATTTATTTATGATACAATGATGATGCAGTAATTATCCTATTAATGAAATATTGACATAATTGATGTTATAAATACCGAACTAAATGTAATTTAAGACTTTTTATTAATTAAAATCATTTTCTATGTCAAAATGACATGTTAGTATTGATTTAATTAATTTGGATCTAAAAAATCATTCTGTTATGATTTTCACAAAAATCAATTACCAAATAATGTCAAAATTGACATAAAATAGTTTTTAAAACAAATATTATATTATTAATTTTTATTATATTCCTAAAAATCTAAGGTTCCAGCAAGATACGTATATCATGAAAGGTGTATCATTAATGGACCACTTTGCGATCGCTTGGATGTATATGGTATGTTTATTAACTATATAATATAAAAATACAAAGTGACATGGTAAATGTCAATCTAATTAACTAAGAGTTAAAACTAAAAGATAAGGTTACTATAATGACCTAAACATGTCTAAATTCTATTGGATGAGAGAATTTTGACCCATCCCCTCCTTAGCTTCTAAATATATCAATTTTGAGCTATTAAAAACCGAATTTGACTTTATAATAAAATAATATATTTAGTTATTCCAATGGTACCCCTCTCCTCCCTTATAAAAGGGCACCTCCTCCCTCTCTTCCTCAAACCACTTTTATCCTTCATGGTCGGCCAACCCCTGCCCAATTCTATTATCCACTTCCCTAGAAACATCCTAGAGTTCCTGGTCTTCTTCAGAGACCAATTTTAGTACCCTATGAGGAGGCCTCAAAGAGGTGCTTCAAAGAAGAGGAGGTTCAGATCCATACGAAGCATATCGGACCCAAGGTAAGGGAAAATATCACAATCTCATTTTATCCGTTATTTTTTATACATTGGTAATTACTAGGGTGTATTTTATCATCCACATCCATGTTTGCTCGATATTTTATATTGTTTCCATCCACCTACAATTGTTTAAATCCAACTTTACCCTTCGGTGAGTTTTTAGTAAAAGATATGAAAGTAATCTTTTGAAGTTTTTCGTACGAGGTACTTTTTCACTTTTCCAACAAAAGTATGAGAAGAATTTTTTTTAACTTATACGGCATGAATGGATTTTTAAAACATTATTTCCAAGAAGCTTCCTTTACAAGTTTTCAAGTTTATTTTTAATCAACTTCTTTTAGTTTAAAATTGTATGAAATGTTAAGAAAGGAAAAAATGTTTTTAAGTGGAATGGATATTTTCCTCAAGAATGGAGTTCAAGTGTTTTATCAAAACTATTTTCGCTCTAAGAAAATATAGGGTTCTATTTCTATCCCTATTTTTACATTTATTTGATTATGTTATTATGGAATTATTTTTATGATGTCTTTTTATCTTATATGGATTATGTTATGATGTCATGATGTTTAAGATTCCCATTTTTATTACATGGGTTATGCAATGATGTCTGATTTATGATTTTGTGGCACACATAAGAATTGTTTCATTATGAAATGGGTGGGACCTATATCTCCCTCCAATGCATTGGGTAAAGATTTTATATCTCTTGAGATAGACATGGCTGGAACGGTAAGTTAATCCGGTTCAGTATTACAGGACTAGAACGAGGAGTGAACTCGATTCAGAAAGGGACTTTGTCCACTAAGATGGTCTTGGCAGAAATGCCTTGTCTACTATGGAAATTATTACATGTGCTTAATGGATGCCACAATTACATGTTATATTCCAATGTTTTTTATCATGAATTATGTTTCATTATGATCAATGCCTTATGTACTTACAAGATTTATGTCTTTGCTCAATATTTTTATGTTTAAACATTATTTTCATGTTTTTAAGTTCAAATGTATATGTTATGTTCTATTTTATCCATGCTTACCCATACTGAGCATTTGAGCTCACCCTTTTTTTGTTTTATTTTCCCCCAGGATAAAAATAAAGGTTTTAGGTAATGAAACAAAAAGTGGGTGATCTTATGGGAGATGTTGAAGATCTTTTACCATGATTAGAAGATTATATTCCAAGTTTCCAAAGACACTAAACTATTATGATCCTTGTGTCTCTGTTTTTGTTATGTATTAAGTATTCCACTAAAGAAATGTATTGTCCATGTACATCAAGCTTCAGGTCTCTACATATAAAAGGTGAAATAGGGTTGTTTCATATTTATAATAAAATATCAGTATATAAGGGATACTGATGTTATTACTTCATAATGAAACAACTAAATAAGTGGAAGTAGAAAAAGAAAGAAACTTGAAGAAATCGGTAGAAGGTATTACCTCTTTCTCGAAGCCCCTCCTTTGAACGTCCTCTTAGGGACCTAGATTTGTTCTTTTGAGAAGACCAGTTCCTCTCTATGGTTTCTAGGAAAGTGGGTAAGTGAAATGGTCAGAGGTTGTCTGAGCTTCAAGGATCAAAATTGGGTAAAGAGAATAGGGAGTAGGTGCCCTTTTATAAGGGAGGAGGGGGGCACCTTAAGAAAAACATAAAATATTATTTTATAATAAAGTCATATTACATTTAAAATAGCTCCAAATTAATTTATTTCAAAGATAAAGTGGGGATCGATTGACATCCTCTCAACCAATATGTTTTAGACAAGTTTATGTTACTATTTTAACCTTATCTTTTAGATTTAACTCTTTGTTAAATAATTTAACTTTTACTATGTCTTCTTGTTTTCTAACACTATATGGTTAATAAACTTACTATAAATAGCCAAAATAACCCCAAGTGGTTCATTATTAATATATATAACCTTATCTATGTAATTTGGCCGAACCTTATATTTTTAGAAATATTATAGAAATTAATAATATTTTATTAGTTTTAAAAATACTTTTGTGTCAATTTTGACACTATTTGGTAATTGATTTTTGTGAAAATCAAAACAGCATGATTAGTTAGAAAAAAATAAATTAAATAAATACAAACATGTCATATTAACCTAAAAAATTAGTTTAATTCATAAAAAGTCCCAAATTACATTTATTTTTGTATTTATAACATCAATTATGTTAATATTTCATTAATAAGATAATTACTCCATCATCATTATGTCATAAATAAATTAAATTATATAATGTATAAACATTATAAATAAAAAACCATTATGTAGGAATTAATTTTATATTTATAATTAATATTTATAGTCGAATTTATCTTATGTATAACCCTATATTAAAAATGATTTAGTTATTAAACTTTGATTTTTAACTATTTTATCCCTTCTTTAAATAAATTAATAATAAATGTCCTAATATAATCCAAGTAGACATAAATGGTCATATTTTCTTACTAAGGTTTTTTTGGGTCTAATTACACTTATCCAATGTAATTAGGACATGTTTTAGGGTAGTAATAATATAGTTTTTAACCATAATAACACTATTTACTTTTAACCTTTTGTAAATAAAAGTAAAAGTTACTATTCACCAAAATTATTTTTATCTTATTGAACCACATTTTACTCATCGATTTTAATCATGTCTCTCAGATTGTTGAAATTCCACTCACAGAAGTGGTAAAATTATGTTTTATGTAAGTTTTCAAAAAGCTCATATGAGGTAGGTAAAAGACGGTGAAAATTTGAACAAAATTTTTGTATATCTAAAATTATTATAAAATGACTTCAATGAATTACATTGATATTATATAGTTATTATGTATCAATTTTCACCTAAATAGATTTAAATAAAATAAATATAAATATAAATAAAAATTCAGGTTTTAAATAGTATCTCAGTGTTTTCTCTATTCATCAAAAATTGAAAGTTTTCAAAAAAATTCAAAAATTTAACTTTAGATAATTTCGATATTTAGAATCCAAAAATGAAGTCCATTTTGAATGATAAAATTCATAAAATTTCAAAAACTGGTTATTACTATTCACAATGGCTGGTTTATATAATATTTTAATAACATATCGTTGTTTAGTGAAACTCGTTATTGCGTAAAACACATGCTATCGTGGAAGGTCGTGATTGCATTTAATGTATGACAAGTTAGTGTTTCATGTAGTGCAAGACTCCTTTTTTGTTGCGTATAATAGAATCCAACCATATTTCATTTATACATTGAATATATATATATACACACACTCAATGTTATGTAGAATAACTACTATCAAACGAACTTGAAATTGAGTGTAACTCAATCCAAGAATAGTGTTGTGTATACTAAAAGCTTATACGGTGTTGTGTATAGCACAAGATAATCTTTTTGTAGCATACAACAAAAGACATCAAAGAAATTAAAAGGAATAAATCTAATAAAATCTTGGGTTGTTACATTCTACCTCCCTTAAAATGAATTTCTCCCTCGAAATTCATCGGGGTTATGAATGGTTTTTTACTTGAAAGTTTCTTTAATTGAAACCCACATCGTAAAATGGAATACCAAAACATTACATTAAAAACTAAAGTATGAAACGTAACAGTTACCCAAATTAACTAATCACTAGGTTTCCACATAGGAGAACATAGGTGAAAATATTGATATGGAAGTCAAATACAACCATCACATTATGATGGAGTGTGGTAGAGAACATGGCTATGAAAAAGCCAACAATCATAAAGACAGAAATTTGGGATGATCTTAGCTACCATCTGATTCATCGTATATGTGGACACTAGGACAACATATTTTGTTTTCAAAATCATTTCTATAAAGTTGAAGAATTAGAAAAAAATACTTACTTTATTTCAGTACAATCTCACCGTTGTTCGTTCCCTGAATAATTTCCACTTCATCTCTTAAAAAATGAATTTGAATTTTTCATTCTTGAAGTGTTAGCAGATCATCTGAGAGAATGATGGGTCATTTCATCTGTCTCAAACAAAAGGATAACAAAAGTTATAAGTCCATCTTACGGTGAGATTAATCATATAAGGTTATAGAAATAGACTTATACTTAATGTATCACAGATCATAATAAAATAAAACTAGTTTCTACTAACCAAGGACTTCCTGTAGACTAATGGTATGCAATAAAGGCCTATCGCACTTCGGTTGTGGGTTCGATTCCCACAGCCTTGTCCGACGCGATGGGTTGTCGCCCGTTCTGCAGGTTTTCCCTTTTCTTAAACAACAGTACTATAATATTATATCAATAATATCAAAAAAAATTCTAGGATTAAAAAATATTAACTTATATTCAACATAATCCATTCCAATCCTTAGGCTTATCCAAAATACTTCTTTCTAAACTCAATGAATAAAGAGAACGATTATAAATAAAGGTTCTATAACAAGCACGTGAATACCATAATTTATCCCTCATATATAAAAAGATATATCTAGTTGATCACATTCCAAACATGTGAATACCTTAATCTTGTATTCTATTGAAAAATGAATACCCATTGAATCATAGTGAAAACATTAATGCTGCCAAAAGTCAAGTCTTTCCACATACCAAAATCCCAAAATTCTATATACTCAATCCTTGATATAACTTTTTCCTTATATCTATTAGGATCTCATGAATAATTTCAAACTTTTCATTTTCTCCTTATCCCTTAATTATGTGCATTTTATCTACTTTCTAAAAATATTTCAATCACTTTTCATGGTTACCAGTACCATATAATTATTGAAAACCAATACATAGATATTCCAAAATTCCACGATACCATAAATGAGATTGCATGATACTATTTTGAAATCCCATTACATAAAAACTTAATCATTACACAACCTCATTTTCATACTCAACATCACCAATAGTGATCACATGTGACTTCCCTTATCCTTTGCCTTAATAGGTTGCTGTTGTTGATCATCATTAACCCTTGGATTATGGCATTGATTAGAATAATGCCTCATTTCCTTTCACTTGAAGCATTGAAGTGTTGGTGGAGCATTCTCTTTTGTCTTTTCTCTATTTACATCATTAGATACCTTTTTCCCATTACCTCAATAATAAACTACTTGATGACCTTATTTTCCATACTTAATACATTTTTTAGTCCTTTTAAGACAATCGATACCATTCTTCTTTCAAAACTTTGAGCATAAAGAAACATTCATCTTCTTTTCACCATTATTATGAGATTTCTCCTTGAACCCCATCTTTTTTTTCTTGTCAAAACCATGAGATGGATATGTTACACCAACATCTAGTTCTACCTTGATAGCACAACACATAATTTCTTCATTGCTACTAAAGTCTTTTATAGATAATTCCCTTCGAAGACTTGGTTTTAAGCCACAGAAGAATCGATCAACAATACATTCATGTTGGAGGATAAAGCCAGATGCATACCCTACAAGACTAGTAAAATTCACCTCGTATATACCAACAGATTCATAATCCTTTTTCTTAAGCTCAAATAAATTCTTTGCCATATTTTTTCAAAGAATATGAGGGAAGTACTTACTGAAAAACATGTTCTTGAACTCATCCCATTCCATGGATTCAATTTTATCTTAGGGACTTGTATTCTTAATTAGAGTCCACCACTGGTTTGCTTCACCTTCTAACCAAGGACTTGTATTCTTAATTAGAGTCCACTACTGGTTTGCTTCACCTTCTAAACAGTAAACAGCTAGAATGAATTTATCATGTTCCAAACAGCGATGTATGGAAAATATATTTTCAATGGTACTGATCCATTGTTCAACAACAAGTGGATAAGAAGACCCATTGAAATAAGGTGGACGTTTCATCATGAAGGACTCAATAGAATATTGTTCCCTTCTCTGCTCATTTGGAAGTCCAGAATGATTCATAGTTTGTGTAAGTATAGCAATAAGATTTTTCACTCCATCTCCAAAAACATTGGTTTGGTCAGGAGGAAAATCATTTCATTTCCCATTACATTGATCAACAGGTTTCCTTCAGGTTCCATCCATCATCTAAAACCCAAAAAGAATAGTGTAAGAGGCAAAACATATGCTAGGAAAACAACATAATAAAGGGGGACAATGTTCGATATCTAACATCTTAGGTTTAATTATAATATTGTTTCAATAATTCTTGGACTATAACCTATACGTATACTTAACTATAGGAACATCCCTAGACATACCTTAGAAATATCTCTACGGATCTCACTAAAGTTTTTTCATCATAGTTCCCCAAGGTTAACTAAACCATCCCACTGATACCAACTGTAGAGACCCATAACTTGAAGTACATGGAAATTACATTACTTTTGTTGAATACTTAATACATAAAAAAACAGACACCAAAAGACCATAATAGTTTAGTGTCTTTGGAAACATGGAACATAATCTTCTAATCTTGGTGAATGATCTTCAACATCACCCATAAAGTTATTCCCCTATTGTTTTCTTACCTAAAACCTTTCATTATATACTAGGGAAAAGAAAACATAAAAAGGGTGAGCTCAAAGGCTCAGTAAGGGTAAACATAGAGAAAATAAAACAATCTATAAACATTTTGAATGCAAAAACATGAAAATAAAATCTAAACATCAAAATCTTGAGCAAAGACATAAATAGTTGAAGTTTGTAAGGAATATATCATAGTGTAACATCAATCATGATAAAATAGCATGGGAATAAAACATGTAATTGTGTCAAACCATTATGCACATGATATGATTTCTATAGTAGCCAAGGCATTGCTGCCAAGACCATCATAGTGGACAAAGTCCCTTTTTGAATCAAGTTCACTCCTCATTCCAGTCCTGTATTTTTGAATCAGATTATCTTACCCTTCCATCCATGTCTATATCATAATATATAAATCTTTACCCAAGGAATTAGAGGGAGATATAGGTCCCACCCATCTCATAATGAAATCATTCTTACTTGTGCCACAACATAAACATAAATCATTATCATTACCCAAAGAATAAAATGGGTTTTATAAACATCATCACATCATAAAATAATCCACATATAAAAAAATGGATATCATTTCATCATAAGAAAAGTGAAACAATGTAAATCATAGAGACATTATACTTGAAACATACACATATGATATAATTTCCTCTTATATGTAAAATGGTTTTGATAAAATACTATAATTGAATTCTTGAGGAAAATATCCTTTCTTTTTCAAAATCATTTTCTTTTCATGAAAGACCATGAAATTTTAAAATAAAAGTATTTTGTTGAAAATATTAATGAAATATTGTAGAGTAAGATTCCTGAAAATAAGGCTTTATGAAACCGTTAAAATCTGTTCATGTAGTATAAGTTAAAAATAACATTTTCCTCGTACATTTGTCAAAAAAGTCAAAAAGTTACTCGTGTGGTAAACTGAAGTAAGATTCCTTTCATAACATGTGGTAAAATTAAAAAATAGGTACAAAGGCCATTAAACATACATGAAAATATTTTTAGAAAACAATTACATGGATGATAACAAAAACCCCAGTAAATACTTATGAATAAACAATCTCGGATAAGAGAAATATTGGAATAGTTATCCCTTACCTTATGTCTGATATGCCTCGTATGTATTTGAACCTCCTATATAATGATTTAAATAATGTCATTGACTTATTATAGAGTCATATTCATTGTTATTATATCATATATGGTTCACGTATGACTTTATATTACCTGTTCTTTTGTAAATTACATGTTAAAACAACATTTTGGGTATAATCGTTTCATTTATTGTACGTGTTTCGACTTGTTGTTCTAGATATTATTACATATATCCTGATTTAATTTATTAAAGAATGTAAAAAATGATTTATATATAATATATATTCAGAATATACATATATATATATATATGATATATCGATAAATGGAATGAAATACACGTTCATGGAGACGGTTGGCCGTACATACGCATGAACGATGATTTTGTTTCAATACTGAGTTGAATGGAATTAAGTAGATGACATAAATATATATATACAAAAATCCAGTATAAGTATTATTTCATATATTTCATTATTATTCATTATATATACATTATGTTCATTCATGAATGGTTCACATGGGTGAATGAATCTCATCGCGCTATGGATATGGTAGTCCATACGTACGCACGAGCGATTATATCATTCCTATGATCGTGGAATTGTATTTAAGTGTATGTATAATATTTCAAAATCAATTTCACTTTATAATAATCATATATATAGTTATTTATTTACACCATTATACCCATCCATGTGAGGTGGTGGTCAAAAACAGATTACACCACGGCGTGTAGATGGTATTACGTATGTACGCACGCGCGGTGATTTCGTTTTCCATAGGATGGATAGAAAGTGAAATAGGGTTGTTTAATATTTATAATAAAATATCAGTATATAAGGGACACTGATGTTATTACTTCATAACTAAACCACTAAATAATAGGAAGTAGAAGAAGAAAGAAACTTGAAGAAATCGGTAGAAGATATTACCTCTTTCTCGAAGCGCCTCCTTTGAACTTCCTATTAGGAAACTAGAGTAGGTATTTTGAGAAGACCAGTACCTCTCTATGGATTCTTGGGAAGTAGGTATGTGAAATGGTCAGTGGTTGGCCGAGCTTGAAGGCTGAAAATAGTGTAATGATAAGAGGGAGTAGGTGCCCTTTTATAAGTGAGGAGATGTGCACCTTATGAAAAATATAAAATATTATTTTATAATAAAGTAATATTCCATTTATAATAGCTTCAAATTGATTTATTAATAATATAAAGTAGGTATGGGTCGACATCCTCTCACCCAGTAGGTTTTAGACGAGTTTAGGTTACTATTTTAACCTTATCTTTTAGGTTTAACTCTAAGTTAAATAATTTATCTTTTACCATGTGTTCTTGTTTTCTAAAATTATATGGTTAATAAACATACTATAACCAGCCAAAAGATACCCAAGTGGTTCATAATTAATATATATAACCTTATCTAAGTCATTTGGAAGAACCTTATATTTTTAATAATATAATAACAATTAATAATATAATATTTTTTTAAAAAAATATTTTATGTCAATTTTGACACTATTTAGTAATTGATTTTTTTCAAAATCATAACAGCATGATTTGTTCGAAAAAAGTTAATTAAATAAATAATAACATGTCATATTAACCTATAAAATTAATTAAATGCATAAAAAGTCTCAAATTACATTTTTTTGTATTTATAACATCAATTATGTTAATGTTTCATTAATAATATAATTAATGCATCATCATTATGTCATAAATAAAATAAATTATTTAATATCTAAAAATTAAAAATAAAATTTAATTATGTAGGAAATATTTTTAGCTTTATAATTAATATTTCTAGTCGAGTTTATCTTATGTAAACCCCTATATTAAAAATTCTTTAGTTATTAATCTTTGATTTTTAACTATTTTAACCTTTCTTTAAATAATTTTAAAATAAATGTCCTAATCTAATACAAGTGGACCTAAATGATCATATTTAAATCCTAAGGTTGTTTTCGGTCGAATTAAACTTATCAAATAGAATTATGACATGTTTTAGGTTGATAATAATATCATTTTTATCCTTAATTACCCTATTTACTTTTAACTGTGGTAAATAAAACTAAAAGGATACTATTCAAAAAAATTATTTTTATCTTATTTAACCACATTTTACTCCTCGATATTTACCATGTCTCTTGGATTCTAGAAATTGCACTCACAGAAGCGGTCAAATTAAGTTTTATGTATGTTTTCAAAAATCTTCAAGGAGGTAGATAAAAGATGGTGAAAAGTTCTAAATTTTTTTATATATCTAAAATTATTATAAAATGACTTTAATGAATTATATTGATCATATATAGGTATTATTTATCAATTTTTACCTAAAATAAATTTATATAAAAATAATTATTAAAATAAAAAGTCATTTTTTAAATAGTAACTCAGTGTTTTCACTATTCATCAAAAATTAAATGTTTTCAGCAAAATACCAAAAATTCACCCTAGTCTAATTTTGATATTCCGAATAAAAAAATGAAGTCCATTTTGAATGATAAAATTCATAAAATTTTAAAAATTGGGTATTACTATTCATAATGGCTAGTTTATATAATATTTTAATAACATATTGTTGTTTAGTGAAACTCGGTATTGCGTACAACACACGCTATCATGGAAGGTATTGATTGTGTGTAATGTAGGCCAAGTCATGGTTGCATGTACTGCAAGAATTATATGTTGTTGTGTATAACATAATCCAACCATATTTCATTTATAAATTGAATATATATATATATATAGACACTCAATGTTCATAGAATAACTACTATCAAATGAACTTGAAAATGTGAGTAACGCGATCCAAGAATAGTAATGCGTTTACTGAAAGCTAATATGGTGTTGTGTATAGCGCAAGATAATCTTGGTGTATCGTACCATAAAATACATCAATGAAATTAAAAAGAATAAATCTCAGAAAATCTCAGGTTGTTACAATTACCTCATTTTTCTCCAGTTCAATAGATCCCCAAAATTTGATGTACTCAAAAAAATAATTCCTAACAATGCAGTGTATTACATTATACCGCCTAAAAAAAATTCTCCCATGAAATTCATAATTATGATATAAAAATTTAGGATAATTTTGCATCATCATATCTTCATGTCCCCATATATATTTCTCTAACTAGTGGTTTACCCAAAAAATGATGACTATGTGATGGTTCTAGATTAAGAGAAATATCTCTATACAATCCATAATTTGAATTGGTTGTTACTAATTTTAAAATATCATACTCTAGTGGTATGATATCTTATATCAATACATATGATGTGTTAGGTAGTACTTCCTCAAAATTGATACATGGAACACATCGTTGATGTGGAAGAGGTTTAGTGGAAGGTCCAAGAGATATTCTAAAATCCCGATATGATCAATAATTTCAATGTGATTGTTATACGTTTTCATTAGTTTCCATTATTCCTAAATATCATAACCATATTCCATGTAGTTATTTATAGAAAAATCTACTCACCAAAATCAATTTATAGAACACAATTATGTTATTCATTATAACTTTTCTTCTGATGTTGAGCTTCCATGATATTATATTCAATGGTTATAACATTTTTGACCATTTCATCATGATCTCAGGTCTCAATAAATTTATTTCTCCAAGATCGTCCCAATATGTTAGAGATCTACATTTCATACTAATATAGCTTCACAACAAGCCATATTAATAGATCATTGAAATATATTGTTTTATTAATACTCAACTAGAGGAACGTATGGATCCCAACCACATTTGAAATCAAAATAAAAGGATCTCAATATATCATCTAGGGTTTGAATTGTTCTTTCAGAATGACCATCGACATTTAGATGATATGTAGTGTTGAAACTCAAATATTTTTGAAGTGATTACTGAATAGTTTGATTGAATGTTGAGTTTATAATAAAATCCTAATCAGATACAATATAAAGTGGCAATCCATGCAACCATTCCACTTCCTAAATGTATGTAATACGAAGATGATCCAAATAAAATTATTATTTGATAAAAACTATGCTTACTAACATAGTAAGGTGATTTAAAAACAACAATATATCAGTAATAAGTTTATAGGTTTTAGGGAGTCTATCAAAACAATCGAGATGGATATTCTCCCATTCCAATTTTGGTATGGGTAATTCATACCACATCCCCTTCGACATTTTTCTATTAGCATAAACATGTTTTAATTCCAAGCATTGAGATACAAACTCTTTGATTTATTTCGTCATTTCATCCTTCCATAAGTATTCTTTAAAGTATTTATACATATTTGTACTTCTAGAATTAATAGTGAATGATGAACGATAATATTCCTATAATATATCCTTTATCAATTCTTCTATGGATGGACCGCATACAAAGTCCATGAACCTTATCATTCCAAACATATCGAGGATAAACTGATGACCATTTCTATCCATCATTTTCATATCTACATTGTCCTAATGCATTTCTTTAATCATCACATGGATAGAGGGTTAAATATTCAATTGGACATGATAATATATTTCCCAATCATTGAATATTTTTATATCCATCCTTTTCAAATCGAGAAGTATTTAATCTTTTAGGATACACATTATGGAAAATCTAGAATGGTCCTTTAAACTCAATAGACCAACCACATTGTTTTTTTTCTAATTTTGTTCATGTATTGATAAGTTATAATACTTTATCATTTCTAATAATATTTAATAGCACAAATTCGACTTCTTATATTTATATTTATATTTTAGGAATTTTTGGTCAGTATATGTACCACATTGTGTTCTGTAAAGATAATGCCTCCATATTATTTATGAAAAAACTACTAAAACTATCTAAAAAGAAATATTTTTGTCATTTATCTCATGAATCATAACTTTTCATGAGGAATATGGTATAAACATGATTATATACACAATAACACATCATAATACCTTTTTGGATTCATCACTATAGATTAAAACACTTCTCTATAACAAGATAATGTACGAACATGTACACTTACTAACCTTATCTTGAGTTCTTTGAAACTTTCATCACATTCATCATTCCAGAGGACATGGAATCATTTTAAGTTAACATGGTTATAGAGTTTGATATTGTAATGTAATTCTCCAAAAACCATAAATAATATCTATCAAATACATAAAAATAATTAATCTCACTTACTGTGGTTAGTATATTCCATCATTAAATAGCATGAGTCTTTAATGCATCCACTGAAATACCATCTATTTGGATTATATGACAAAAAAGTGAATCATTTTTCATCAAAAATTCACACTTTTTAAATTTTGTATACATTTTAATAAACTATTGGGACATTATTATATTTCTCAATTGCTCTTAATTCTATATTGTTCTCATTGAATATATAAGAATATCTTCTATAAATACTACAAAGAAATTATCTTGGTAATCCCTAAAGACTATATTAATCAAATCCATATAGATAGTAAGGAAATAAGTAATACCAAAATGCATCAATATATATTCATAGTTACCATAAATTGTATGAAATCATATATTAGGTATATCCCGCTACATTACCCTCAATTAATGATATTGATAATGAAGGTAAATCATGGAATATTATTGGCCTCCTCACAGTTGATCAAACTAGTCATCGATACAGGAAATATGATACATATTATTAAATGTGATCATTTTCAGATCCTAATAGAAAATGTAGATTATCATTTATATTTATTTAATTTTCCATAAAACAATAGGTTCATGCCACGATTTCACACAAGGCCGAATGAATACCTTAGCATTGATTTCATATATTATCTTTGTCAATTCATTGAACTCGATTAGGGCCATTCTATAGTGATTCATTGAAATTGGTGGGGAACCAGGTATTTGTACTATCAAAAACTAAACATTACATTTGGGTGGAATTCGAGGAAACTATTTAATAACTACATCCATAAATAACTGAAAAAATTAGAATGTGATCTATGTTTATTTTCTCCCCATCCATTTTATAAAAAACATCTATCATGAATAGGAACTGACCCCCATAAACTGGATGTAATCTCCATATGACTATAATACTTATCATTACATTTAAATATGATTATAGATTGGTTTTAAGTCTCACATATAAATTCCATTCATCAAAAATTGATGTCAAAATTATGAAGATAAAGACTATCCATACAAAATATGACATCGAATTCAACATTAGGAATAATGAAATGGTTTTCTAGAAGAAAATTTGAAAAAATATTAACTAGAGTGGAGTCATACATTTGATATGAGATCACCAAACCATTATGATATTTCATTTCTACTTACCCATATAAATATTTTTTGTAATCATATTACCCATTGAAAATTATTTACACATTAATGTGTGCATAGATACATAATAAAATAAAAAATTATCTATTCTATAGTGGATGGTATGTGTACATTTCCATATTTCATTATCGAACCCCTCATATAAAATATCAATCACTTGCTATTTCCCCTTGTCCCTTAGCTTGATAGGTCACTTGCACTGATCAAAATAATTAAATTTCTATTTAGGGAACTAGATATAATTATTTTCCGTTCTTCTTATACTTTTAGTACTTTTGAGTGGGAATATCATTTTGTGAAACTTTCACTCCATTTTCACTATTATCTTACTTCTTCCCATCACCTTATAAATCTACTACTATATGAACACTCCTCACACACATAAATAACTATTACAACCCTTTTGAAAATAACACCCTTCATTTTATCCACACATAGAGTGTAATGAAAAGATCATCTTATTGTATTCATGATTTCTTATGTCTCATTGAACAATATCATACTTTTTTATTAAAACCATGGGATTGATTAAAAACTCATACAATCATTTAAAACGTTATTTCAAAATGAACAATATCTTCCTTGCTAGTAAATTATCTTATGAAAAATCACTTCTGAAAATTGGATTTGTTACACAGAAAAATATATCAATAATACATTTGGATTGGATGAAAATTTTATAAGTGTAAATAAAAAGTCCTTTGAAATTAACCTCATATGTACAATTAGATTCATCATCTATTTTTTATATTTAAGGAAATATTTCTTCACAATTTTATGATGGATTTAAGGAAATTACATATTGAAAAATATGATCTTGAACCTTCCCAATACATGGATCTGATTTTATATTGCTTCATTTTATTCCTAGAAAGATTCCACCACTAGTGTTCTTCTCTATCTTACTTATAATCATCTATAATTACTTTCTCTTGTTTTGTACACTAGAGACTGATGAATATATTTTCAGTGGTAATGATTTTTTTTCGAAACAAGTGGATTAGTATACCTTTTGAAATAATGTAGAATTTTCCACATTAAGGACTAAAATTAATGTTGTTATCCTCATTGCTCATTTGGAAGTCAATAATGACTGGTATCTTGTGAAATTTGGTAAGTGTTAATGATAATATTAATTCTATCGCACAAAACATACAAAATAACATGAGAAATATCATCACAATCCCCATCACACTAATTATTAAAACATTTTCATTAAGTTATAGCCATCGACTATTAAAATTTTATCCAGAGACACATCCACTTGTAATATCTTGAGGGGGATGAATTACTAGGAAACTACTCACCATATACTTTAACAAATGTCCATGACATTTTATAATACATTGAAACATCCTTATACTTATCCAAATAGAAATTCTCTAAGATATCTGAATTATATTTTATCATAATATTTTCCAATGGATAACTAAACTTTTACTATTATAAAAACTATATCAACATTCTCTTAATGTAAATTATCATTACATAAATTTTATTTTATTCATAATATATTATACAACCATACATCCATAGACCATATTATTATTGTCCATTCAGAAATTTTTAAATCTAAACAATGGAATAAAATTGATCTATGTTATCTCCAAATAGGTTATTCATGACGATAAACCTTCTTAGAAAAATCATATACAATTCCTATCATAATAATATATGGAAATGAAACATAAAAAGGGGAGATCTCATATGAACTGTATGGGTAAATAAAGAGATTTGAAAATATAAACATGAGTAGAAGAGTGTGAGAATGCGATCATACCATTATATGATCATACCCTATATATCCAAGATCATAAATATTTATCATGGAATAAATAATATTTATTCATAAGAAATGAATCATATGGGAATCAAAGATTATTCTATAAATGAATAACATAGGAATAAAATATAAAATTGTGGCATATGCATAAGAATAAAAAATTATTTCCATATTATTTATGGTTTCTCTTCCAAGTCTATCTTTGTTGAATGGTTTCACTCCCCAAACAAAAATGGTATTCATGGTTAACTCCCATGTCCATCTTAGTAGTCAAGGTTCACTCCCATGACCACCCTAGCAGACAACATTTATTTCTGAACCACGTTCACTCCTCATTATAGCCTTGTCAATCTCATTATATATAAATATTTACCCAATGAATTGTAAGGAGATATAGGTCTCTCTCATATAATATTTAAACCATATATACATATTCCAATAGATAATAAAAAATCATATCATAACCAATGAAATGGAATGGGTATCATAAACTTCTCATCATATCATAACCCATGGAAAACAGACTGGTTGTAAAATAATTAAGTCAAATCATAACCCATGAAAAGATGTGGGTTTCATAAAAACATATCACATGAATGAGAAATTTATTTAATAAACCTATTACCCATGAAAGTGAGTGTTTTCCTTAAATATCATTCCATCAAAACATAAAGCTTTCAGAGAAATAATATGAATGGAAAAATTATATCATTTCTCTAGAAAATCATGGAACCACCAATGAATGTCAATTTAGATTTAAAATAATCTGGAATGATATTTTAATAAAATTTCTTGATAAAAAATATCATTTTTTCTTTGAAGTTATTTTTTTAAAAACATTAGTAAAATTTATAAATTTTTCATTGAAAATATATTTCAAAACATATATAACAATCACAGAAAACCATAAAGCATTTTTAAAATAATTAATCATTGAGAAAAATAATAAAATATTATTTTAATATCTTTTTAAAGACACATTCAATTTTTTTGAAAGAACTCAAATTCCCAACTGAAGAGAGAAAGAGAGATCAAAAATTATATAAAAAACATAATTATCTCATGTAAAAAATAGTTGAAAAATGAAAAAAATGCATAAATATATCATGAATAACTAGATGATAATAAATTTCATGACATTTTATGATTTATAAATCAAAATATTTCATCAATGGAAGCATAATCATATAAATTCCTAATAATGATGAGATTAAAGAAATAAAATCCGTCCACTTTGGTAACATTGAATCAAGATATCCTAGAATGAATAAAAATATATAATTCTTAAAACATATTAATAATAATAAAATTCATGATAAAACTTGTAAAATTCAATTATATGGAGCACTTAAAAAGATATTGGTTCATAATAAAACATGTGTCTCAAAGAACGAAAATTGAGGCAACATATCTTTACATATTTGGAAGATTTTGAAATTTTAAACCCCTAGAAATAGATATCATAAAATGGGTTGGTATATAAAAATAAATTTATGGGTATGTATAATAGAAAAAATTAATTGTCTGTATATACACCACATAAATGAAACAAGTTGTGAATGTGACATAAATCTCACCAAAATAAAAGTGACACAGGAATCCCCATAAACATATATCATTAGTGTCCTAGTCAACATTAAAACATCAAATATAGTAAATATAATTATATAATAAATTTATTTAATACCATTATTCAATTATATCTCACCATATATGATTTACTTATGAATTTATGCTAACTGTTTATTAACAATTGAATGTTATTGTTACATTTTGGTAAATAAACTATTTGTTTTTTGTATATATTTTGACTTGTAATTATTATTCGTCTTACATATATCATGGTTTCCTTAGTTCAATGAATTATAAAACTGACATAAATATCATATATATTAAGTATTAATGTATTAATAATGAACTATAAAATATAGAAATATAAAATTAAATACATCATTTATGTAGACGGTAGGCTATATGTATTCATGGACCCATTTTCAATTTTTTGGAATATTGTAAAAAAGTAAGTAAATGAAATATATATTATCATTGAAGAATAAATATTATTTCATATATATCATATAAATTAACATAACCCCACCTTATTATGTTTCATCTGAATTGTGAATAAATTACATCGCTTTGAGTAGAAAGTAATCCACACATCCTTAAATTATGTCACCATATCTACACAAAATGGAAAGTATAAAGGTATGTTTTATATAATAATTAAATGCGAATAAAGAAATAAAAAATATAAATAAATATCATATAAAAAAACTTTTTTATCTTAATCACCAACCATGATCGGATGTAATGTAAAAAAGAATGTCATTGTCATGCAAGTCAGTAGTCTATTATACACACAAATGCTATAATTTTTACCCATTTGATGGACGTGTGTATAGGTATAAGTGTAAAACCTGAAATAATAAAATATCAGAATATTTATTATAGTGATTTAATTTTATAATAAATTAATAATAATAAATAATTGGGGGGAGAACAAAATAAATTAAAATTTCTTATTGAAGAATGTTACCTTTCAATGGGTAACTCATCATGGTTTTCTCCAATGGGAATCGTTGGTGGAATTTTAACCAAAAAAAGCAATTTGGGATTAAGGGAGGGATGTTTGAATGATATTTAGGGGTTTTTTGGAATATCCAAATTCGTTTGGATGTGTGAATCAATGAGGTGGTTGAGTTCTCTTTTCATAATGGAGGAGTAGTATTCTTGCAAATATAAAAAGGAAAACACTATTGAGAGGTCTCACTTATATCATATGCCTCCAAATTTTTTTAATATTTGATAAAATAGGGGAATTCATAAAAATATTTTCACCCAAAGGTTCTTGGATATGTTTCTAGGATATTTATCCCCTTAATGTGCAGTTTAATAACTATGCAAGATTTTTTAACCAAATCATTGTAATTAACATAAATATTTTCAACAATATATTTATTTAAAAATTCTATATAATTTCATATATAACAAAAATTAGTATGAATCCAAATAAAGATTCCATTTTTAAAATTTCTAATCACATAAGTATCATAAATTAATTTAAAAATAATCCCATACACCTGTCCAGAAAATGACTTTTTTAAACACAAATTATTAAATGATTGAAATGTTTTTATATAAAACATCAATCTAAAATTGGTAATAATAACCTAAATTGGATTAATTGATGTAATATTGATATAATTAAATAAAAAAACTAAATTGAAATTTTATTTAAGAGACTAAATAAATTTGATAGAAAATCAATTATGAATTAGAATTCCATATTTTTCACAATTCATCAAAAATGATGTTTTTCATAAAAATACCAAATATTCTCAGAATGTTTGTTTTGAATTTTAGAATAAAAAGATAATTTATCTTTATAAAATTAAATTTATAAAAATTTATGACATTATTTTAATATTGTTCGTAGGGAATCATAAAAAGTGGTTCATTTTAAAAAATATTGTTTTCAAACATATAACAAAATTTACAAGAATTACACTTTTAATATAGTTATGTTTTGTTTATATAAAACCATTAATACTAATATTTTAAATGAAGTTAATAATATTCAATTTAATAATTATTATGTCTATGTTATAACTATCTCATTTAAATAATGATAAATTATTGATCTGTAGAAACTCGGTATTGCATGTAACGTAAGCTAAGTCAGTGTTGCATTTAGAGAAAGATTATCTTGTTATAGAATATAAATAAATCATAACATGGTGTACTGTGAAACTCAATTCATCAATGAAATTTAATATTCAAGAAAAAATTATTAACACTTGTGGTGTTACAACTATTGTAAGAAATATCATTACTTCTAAATCTCCATAAAAAATAAGTTTATAATTTAAATTTTATACATTAAAGTCAATTTTAATTAAAACCATGAATAATGGTTATGAGAAAAAAGTATATTAAAATCATGATATTGGTATGCCATGCATAGTTATGAGTAATGATTAAATATTTCCAAGATCATGATAGAAATAAGGTAAGTATTATTTTATATTAAAAAAATGATAATTATGTCATAAATATAATATTATATATAAAAATAAACATATATACACCATCTATTTGATTCATTGATGAAATAAAAATAACACCACATCAGGGATGTTACAATCAACACATACAAAAGTACAGTATTATAATTATTTTAATGAATTGAAAGGTAATAACATTGGTTATATAGTAATTTTATATAATGAAAAATATGTCATGAATATTATATTTATATGTTTATAGATTGAATATATTACTATAACTAGCCATTATAGAAGGTGATGGAAACTGAATTACATCAATTTCAGAGGTGGTAGTCCTCCATACACATGAATAATGAATTTATTTCCCATTTTATAGTTGTGGAGCGAGATATAGACTAGTCCACTAACATATTAAAATCCCAATATGTGTAATAAAATTATGATGTTATTTTATAATTTTTGAATTATATTTGAAGATGGTAGAAGATGAAATAAAACAAAATTTCTTAGTTAAGAACAATACTTCTTATTTGGACACCCACTTTAGGTTTACCCCAAAATCCTTCCTATGAAGGTTTTATAATAAATCCAAGGAATCTAGGAAAAATGGATTTTATTTCTGGAGATATTATCATACATATTGGATGAAAAATCATTATGAGAATCAATGAAAAGGAGAAAAGAGGATGGGAAATTTATTATTTTAAGGGAGGTGAACTCTCTTAATTACATAAAGTAATCAATTATTAGAAAATTATTTTCATTTACAAAGGTTGAAAATTGATATATTTCGAATGATGTATGTAAGTAATTCAGTATACTCTCAATGAATAATACTTGTACATGTTTAGTTAATGTTTTCACCCATACAACTTTGTTTTAAAACAAATAAACTCATTTTGAAAATTACCACGATATTAATGATATTTACTATCTAGGGAGGATGATAATTATTATAATTGTAATCATGGATCACATGTATTGATAAAATGATATGTGAAATTATATAACAGTCCCTTTTATTAATATATAATTTATATTGATTTTAAATCATTTAAGATTTTATTGTTAATTATAAAATATCAATAATATCATTTTTTGAACTATTCAATTATTTTGACTTGAATAAAACAAAAAAAGTAATAGAGTAATAATATAAAACATTAACGCATTTTTAAAACTACACATAGATCTATAAATTTTGTGTGATGTTATAAATAACTCAAAAAATATTACTTTTACTGTTCTAAAAATCATTTTCTTTATTTTTCTACCACCTTTAGTAGAAATGACTTAGTGATGCGTAAGCCTTTAATGTATATATTTTAACAGTAAAAATTATAACTAAATTACCATCATAATGTTTTTTTAAAAAAATATTATAATATTTATTCAGAACATAGTTTTATGCCCATGTGAAAATATATGAAAATTTTTAAAGTAGGAAAGTGAATTTCGTTCCATTACATAAAAAATTTTATAAGTCACAATCAAAGATAATTATAAAAAAAATTATTTTATAATTTATTAAGAATATGGAAAAATAGACTAATTAATTAAATTAAATTAATGAATTTCAAGGATATTGGGCATTGTCAAATTCGTTTTGTTCGTAGTTAAACCATTTTACCTTTTCTCTGGAAATTTTTTTTTTCCACAGTTAGTCTTTATAATGAAAAATATTTCCTATTTAAACACTTTTTAGAATTTGATTAAAAATATGAAATCCATTTTTTAATATTAAACTCACATATGTAGTATAATTAAATTAATATTTAATCCCATTGAAAGAAAGGAAAATTGTCTATCTGAAAAATCAATTTTTAATAAAAAAATTTCTTATGATAGATTAAATAATAATATTATTTAAAAAAACATAATTTGACTATTTCTAAAACAATAACTATTTAAAATTTAAATATTATAAAATATTGTATATTTTTTGTAGATACATCAAAGGAAAATATAGTATTCAATAAAAATAACAGTTTTTCACTATACTTTGAAAAATAAAACAATTAATAAAGTTATAAAAAAAAGTGTCCAAATATAATATTAAAATGATTAATTTAATGATTATGATCATTTTTTCAATTTGAAATAATATAAAATCTAAATCAATATTTTCAATAAAATCCCATAATGCATGAAAACACAATACTATTAGGAATAAATCTCTGTCGTTTTGAATAAAAAAATTGAAATTTTACTATAATGATTATAAATCAATAAATTCTATGTAATTGATATTAATAATATATAAATATAATTTATCTTAGCTTTGTATGGGTTTTTATTTCATGTATTACTTATTTAAATTGCATCATTTGAAAGTAATTCATTACTTAAACATGTTGGGATATTTTCATCCACAACAATTTTGTAGTTCTCCTTTTGCTTCTTCACCATTATTGTTTCTAGATATATAATTATCTTTATGAATTTCCTTAATTCACAACACACACACTGTATGATAAAAAATAATTAATGTTTTATCCTCCTAACAATGTATTTATTCTAACTGAACTACTTATGGGATCAAAACAAGAGAGGCATTGGGAAGATATTATATTAAGGATGGAATTTAAAATACATTATATACATAGGAGAAAAATAGAGTCAAGGACACTTTGTATGAAAATTATCCACCTTTTTAGAGTAATTTATATAGTCCAATGAATTATAGAAATAACATCCCATTTTTCCAAAAGATGGTATCACTTTTACATGATGATACATTAGGAAAACAAAATCACAAACAATGAAAGAATGATCTTTCCCAATGGTTATCTATATAATATTTCTGTATAAATTTATTCAATCTAAAATTTTCCTAATTCATAATTACCATTAAAAACATATTCACAAGACTCTGTTAAGAACATATTCTTTTGTCTTACTTCATCCCATCAAGAATCTTTATGATATTTCCTTTTATAAAATTCATCTAAATGTTATATATATATATATTTGAATGAAAAATAATTTTATAAGGAAATTCATCTAATTAACGATATATATCCAAAATTAAATGATACTACAATGAACATTATTGAAGAATATCCTCTAATTTTTGAATAGATAACATTATCTATCTATCATATTGATGATAAAAAGTTTTATTAAATTTTAATTTAGTACAAAATCAATTTTATAGTCCTTAGATAAAATTTGAGGTGAATCTAAAATCAAGATCAAATAAAATATAGAGAGGAACTCATTATAACCTATCTATCTCCCAGATCTATAGTCATGAATGATGACCTAAATACACTATATCTCTAATGTGATGTAAATGTAAAACATTAGTTATTAGATCAAAAACAAGAAAAATTCTACGTTTACCTCAATATTAATTCAGAAACACAGTCACAAAATCTGTGGATATATTATCCCATTTCCATTATGTCACTAGAAATAGATAAATCATTTCATTTGATAAGAAAAATTCTTATTGAACATGTTGATATATAAGCCACATAATGGTAAATTAAATAATATCTAATTTCCATCATAAAAATAATATTAATTCGGTTGTTATTTTAATATATTATTAATAACATGATGAATAGAAAACATGTAACTATGAGATTTAATAAGAAAATATCTATTAAAATTGAAATCAAAATGTACACATAATCACTTTTCCAAATCTAATAACACATTCCATATAAATATTAAAATTTATCATCATACTATTCTTAATTGATTATATATTTTTTTAGAAAACATTATCTTCATTATAATCCTATTTTTTTAGAAAACTATTGTTCTACTATAATGAGAATCAATGTATGTGATGTTCTAACATGTACTAATCCATGAAAAAATTCATAATATAATTATAAAAATAATAAAGATAAAAATGTAACATGTATAATGTAGAATTATTATTTGGATTCGAACAATCGACTATGTTGTTTTATTTTCAATGATGGTAATAAATAATGGAACAATGATCTTTATTTTTTCGAACAATCTGCTCTCACACTGGTTAAAATCCTTCTTACTGAATTTATACATATAGATTTTATAATCATTGGATATTATAAATTATAATATTTATAAATTATTCTTCAAAAATTTTAAATTAAAAACCACAACATGTAATTCTATATCATGTGATAGATAGTTTAATTCATGATATTTTAGTTTATGTGTTGAATATAAGATTACCAGATAAGGTACATCATAACACAAACAAGCCCCTTCAATGAAGGATCAATGTATTTGAAAAAATCAACAATTCTATGGTGCATCGAGGTAACATGATCATTCATCCATCTTATTTTTAGTTCCTTGAAACAACAATCACACTATATCTATAATAAGAATTTAACTATTTTTTAGTTAAAATGGTTAGTCAGATAGATAATTGAGAAGCATTTTCAACAACCCATTAATGGTAAAACGCTAATCCTAAATAAAAATGAATCATTTTGGAATTTTTTGGACATATGTATTATTAAAAAACCATAGTATTTTAATGGTCAATGATTTTTCCATATTTTGAAATATTATACCAAGGAATAAAATCATTTGAAACTGAAATTTAGTAATACTAAATTTTACCAATAACTCATATTGTTTGAAATATTTAAAATGAATCCATAGGTTTATTTCATGATCATCATGAATTTTAGATTATACAAATTAGTAATTAATAAAAAAACAAAATACATATCTATATATTGATGGGAAAATATATTCATAAGCTCAATGAATATAATTTCTGCATTAGGAAACCAAATGGGTATGGTTAAATACTCATAATGACCACACCTATTATCAATGAATTTCTTCAGAATAAATTCTTCATGAACCTCAAATGAATTATGCAATTAAATTAGATAAATATTTAAATAATAGTGTTCTCTATGGATCTGGTCAAATAAATCATCAATATCAGGGAATGTATACTTGTTCATAATATTAATTCCATTCAAGTATCTATAATCAATGAAAAGTATCATGGAAACATATTTATTTTTAAGACATAAAATATGATCCCCAATTATAAATTTATAGGATGAATATTATATATATATATATAAACTCCTAAAAAATATATTTCACTTCCAAGTGGTCTAATTCAGCATATAGATAATGGAATTTTTAAATGCTATTATTACTAGGTTCTAAGTCATCATTAAACTCAACCACATATTTTAAATAAAACATAGAAAATCATTAATATATACATTTATATGTTCACTCAATAATGGAACATCACTAATTTTAACAGTTTAATTCATCTCAACAATATCAACTAATAAACTATAAATACCATCTTTAATCAATTTATATTATTATTTATATTTTTTCAATGGAATTAAATCGATGAATAAAACATTATTTTATCTACAATATATATTAGTATGATAAAATAGAATCTACCCAATACAGTAATCAATATCAAACTATATAATGGGATGTTCAATACAATTTATTATAAATGCCACCCCGATGAAAACAATTACAAGAATCATATAAATCATCATTACAACAACATTTCTACCCATTATTTTTAATAAAAGTTATCTTTTATTTTTATGATGTTATACTACCATTTAATATGTAAATTTATCATAAATTAATGAGAGTTATGATATTGACTTAAAAATTGATCAATAAAGTTCTTGTAAACAATTAATGTACCCGTCAAAATTCTATTAGAAGGGCCTCCATTTATTTTCGTAAAATAAAATGATTTTTCCAGGTCTTCTTGGTTTTTTATTTTTTTGATTTATATACGTAGTAGTTATCTTCTAATACATGTTTTCAGAATTAAGAACCCCATTTTTGTTGAAAAATATCATCATGGGCTGGATATAAATTACTGAAATCTTGGATTGTTTGGGAAACTTTTCCTTATACACATGATTCATATAACCAAACATACAAAAGTGATAAAAACCTTTATATCTTTTCAGTCCTTCACTAATGTTTTTTCACACACAAACCACGATTTTGGGTTACCACATGATTAAATATTTGAATACATTATCATTTTATTCAACCATGACCACTTCTTTATATTTTCTTCTTGATGTACATCATTATTATTAAACTACACCTCTGATTTCATAGAACAATGAAAAAAGTCATAAATTTTAAATTATCTTAATTGTAAATCTCTTTATAAAAATTAATTTTATTGAAAAAAATATATTAAATTTACAGTAAATTTCCGAAATAAATTCTAGTGTATAACTATACATCATGTAAATTTTTTAATACATGACTTTAAAATTTTCAAATTTTTTCATCAATTATAATAATATTTCTTATACAGAGATTCATACAACATTACTAAAATTATTCTCTTGAAAAATACACTTTAATTTATAAAATTATACGGAATAAATATTTTTTCTCTAGGATATTATTAACTAATAACCAGCACTGATCTCGTTCACCACTAAAATGATAAATGTAATGAGTTTACTTATGATATTATTAGAATCCCATGAATTTGAATATCATTTTTATAAAATTGATAAATACATCAGCTACCAATATATCATAGGTTTCATTTATAGTAATATGGATCTATTTTATAATATTCATAACCATTTTTCTTTTAATAAAATGCAAATCCATTTACAATCTATCTTGGATGGGACTACTATTTTAATCCCCATCAACAGTGTGATGGCATGACATTAAATATTAAATATTCAAGTGTTATTGAAATAGAATTAATAATGGATGATATTTTTATTTTTTAGGTTTAAATAATATGATAAAACTCATAAAAATTAAAACGACACATTACAAGTGGAAACTTATACCGAGTATATATTTTAAATCAATGGAAATTATTTTAAAAAAAACTTTTTTACTATTTAGTAAACATCTTCAACACATTGATGTTGACATATTCTTTGTCCTTACTAATTTTCATAATCTACGAAAAAAATTAAAACATGGGATGAGCTCAAAAATAATAGTAACTGTTATAGAAATAAATAATGAGATATTTAGTACATGAATACTTATAATCCCATTAAAGTATTTTCATAAAGCATGTTTTTCTACTATAAAACATAAGTTCTTTATCATTCCATATGAGATAATAAAATTACGAGAAAATCCATATTAAATATAAATCAAAAAGGTAACTTGTGGACTGATTTCCATATCACTCATACATTTATTATAGCTCTAATGGTTGCATAGGGTGTAACCATTATAGATAAATTTAGAATAACCACCATAGAATATTTCATTAATCTCTTATGAGACACCCTACTGGTTACCATTGTCTCTTAATAAAATGAATTAGAGTGATATAATGGGATCAACCACCCTATACATATCATGGAACCACGAATTATCATAAAATATTTCCAAGAACCAAAAAAACATATAGCATTAAAAAACAGAATCTTATTTAGATAAATAACTATTCCATTTTTGAAATCAATTTTAATTTTTTTAATACCACACAATCATAATTGACAATATTTTACATGAAAAAATTGTATAAAAGTAAAATAATCCTAAAAAATAATGTATCTTGAAATTAAGAAATTTAGTTCATTTCGAAAATGTTAAAAAAAAGTGATTTAGGATTTTTAAAAATAGTTTAATGAGTATCCACAGACGATGATTTTTAAAATTATGTTCCAAACATTGAACAAAAAAATATCCCTTTTTGAAATTATTTTATATAAATTAGAAAATTATAACTATTTAATAGTCATGTCTATATAAATACATTCATAAAATCAATTTTGATAACATGAAAAAATAGAGTAATATTTTGAAGAGTAAATCATTAAAACATTTAAAATAAGGCTTGAAATTAAAATGTCAATTTATACGATTATTTTTATTAATGAATTCCAAATATAGAGTAATAAATATTTGTAAATTATTTACTCCAATGAAAACCTTTTTAAAATATATTTTTTTATATCCATTATTATCTTATTATAATAGTTATTTATTATTTAATTTCACATTTGACATTTTGATGATATTCAGTACTTGAGTCCAAAATGTATTAGGAATTATGTGAATAATCAAATTGGTCGTTACTAAATACTCATAAAATTAATATTCATGAAATAATTATCAATTTAATACAATACATATTCTTTTAAATAAACCAATAAATCATTTATGTGATAAATAAACTACGCTACAATCATGGAGATGGTAGGCCGTGTGTACAAATGGGTAACGTCCTCATTTTTCAACGATCATTAAAAAAATGAGGTGACTATCATTTTATAATTAAATATTTATAAATAAATTATTAATAAATATTAATCATTAGGTACAATTATATTTATCATTCACATGATGGGTTTACGTGAAATGATTCATATTGCTAATAGAGGTGATAATTCAAAAATACACAACAACAACGTTTTCGTTTTTGTGTGCATGGAAATATAAGACCAAAAATGACATATTATCTCTTCGTAGGAATAATATTTCATGAATCTCATATATAATAATTAATTACATCATTATAAAAAGTCATTATAAACGTTTAGGTGAAACAAATTATGTCAGTTCCCAATGCATTAGTTCGCCAAGCACAAATTTGATGAATTTTGTTCCCATTTAATGCTAGTAGAGATTCGTTTATATATTTATAATAAAATCTGAAAATATAATTATATGTAGGGTAATAGAGTTGTTAATTTATAATGATTGATTAATATTTTAATGAGGTGGAAGAAGAATCAAAATAGGAACACTGAATTAAAAATGATACTTTTTCTTTGGAAAATTTCCATTACATTACAACATAATATCAATAAGGGTGGTGGAATTCCTAATCTTAGAGATCTATAATGTGGATAGAAATTATAAGTTAGTATATGGTAATATATTAATTTAATCAAAAAATCCTTTATTTTTAAATAATATAGATTAAGAGGATTACTATATACAAGAGTGGAGCGACACTATTGGAATTTTAGAAAATATTAAATTAATATAAATTATTGTTATATTAAAAATGATTTGGAATATATTTTTTTATTTGTGTGGGTTAAAATGGTAAAAAACCATTTATCTTATGATAATTACATTTTCTAGGTTCCATTATTACCCTTATCGTTTAGTTTTTAACCCTTATGTAACCCCTTTAACTGTTACCGTGACAACATGTGCATTACCCCTTAAGGGATAATATAAGTAATGTAAAATTTAAGACTATGAATAAAATAATTATGTATGAAAAATTAATCTTTATCCCAATAATTTTTTAGAGTTTTATATTTTATATGAATTTTATATCATATTATAAAATTATATTTATTTTAAAAAATCATTAATGTCAATTTTGACACTATTAATTATTTTGAATTTTACAAAAAACAAAACAGAAAGAAAATTTAAATAGAACTCTAAAAAATAATTAAATTTCAAAATTTTTATGGATTATTCTGGTATGAATGTAATTATTTAATTTTTTATTTTAATTTTTTAATATCCTTTATTTGAAAATTTCAATATCTAAACTATTATTGCGTCATTATTTTTCTAGACATAAATGTAATTATTCCATTTTTAAAAAATAAAATTAAATTACAATGAAGAAATGAATATTTTTATATTTCAAATTACTATTTATAGGCAAATATATCATTTCAAGTACCCATATATTAAACATTTTATAGTTATTAAAATATTTGTTATACATCTTTGACATTTCATTAAAATAAAATACTATAAAGGGTATATATTCTTATTAAATTAGCAATAAATAGTAAAAAAACAGATCCAATACTTCATAGTGATAAAAAATACTCCTAAAATTAACCTGGTAAATGTTTTAGGATCATTTTATAATATAATTTTTTTAAATATTAATTACACAAATACCCTTAACCTTGGTAAAAATGACTGAGTTTACTATTCATATTTTCCAAAAACAAAAGGGGTAATTTTTTTCAAAATTTGGACATTAAATTAATAAAGCTGGAATCCATCTTTCATAATTTAAAACAAGTAAATGGATAAATTTAAATTTAAATTAAAAAAGTATTTGGGGTGAGAATACTTGGTTAAAAAGAGAAAATATTCAAATGTTTGAAATTTGTTATATCAAAATTCAATATGAAAAAGATTAAAATAAAATTTAATGGAATAATAATTTTATTATTGATCTAATTTTAAATGAAAAAAAATTATAATATAATTTATTATTATAAATAATTTAAATGGAAAACCATATTTCAATTAAAATGCATGTGTTTTTTCAAGAATAATCAAAAAATGAAACTTAACAAAAATATAAAAACAAATTCAATTAATAAAAATTTTTATATTAAAATATCAATAATGAAGATTATTTTTTTTGAAATATAATTTATACAAGTGCATAACTCATATTTAAAATAAGTACACCATCAAAAGATGGATAAACTACCATTAGAAAAATAGACCTTTTAAATGAAAAATTGTATTAAATTTATAATTCATATGATAAAAAAATA
Organism: Viscum album; assembly: GCA_963277665.1. NCBI lineage: Eukaryota > Viridiplantae > Streptophyta > Magnoliopsida > Santalales > Viscaceae > Viscum > Viscum album. The sequence goes on along the minus strand of OY728148.1, from coordinate 262,455,911 downwards.
TACAATTAATGTGATTTATTATAATGAATATAATATATATATATATATATATATATTTATTTAATTAATATAATGTAATAATATTTCTTTTTTATTATTATAATTAACTATTGTGAACATTTATATAGTTATTTGAAAAACATTTCCTTTTATTTTAAAAAGTGTTTTAAAATTATTTATAATCAATTGTTCTTTAATGAATGAATTTTATATATATATATATGTGTGTATATGTGTATAAAAAATATTTTCATCACATATTCAATCATGTTCATACCATCCATTATAATGGCTTAGTTATAATGTTAATATTGAAATAAAATTATTTACTTGTTTGTTTAAGGTTGATGTGGAATATTTTCTTTACAATGTAACTTAGTCATTTGTTTTTAAAATATCCTCTGGATATTACATTATATACCCCTATAATAAATATTTTCCATAAAAGTTTAACTTAATCATGGTAATCTATGTTTTCCTATTAAAATTATCAATTTTTATAACCCATGTCGTAATGATAATTGAAAAAAATCAACGTTAAATGAATGAAAGGTAAGTATGAAGGTCAACTGAGATATCACATAATTTAAATCCATGTATGAAAACATAGTCTTGGAAGAGATAACTAAATATCAAGTAATTTTGGATATTTATATGGAACATTTTCATTATAATGTTATCCCACACAAAAAACAGAAATTGATGATCAGTTAAAAGGTTATTACATTATTTTAAGAAAAGTAAACGAATATATTTTTTTACAAAAAATTTTATAGAATTGAGTAATTATTTTAATTAATAGACTAAGAATATAATGATATATACTTACTTGATTGTTATAATTTCATCCTTGAAACTGTTCCCACCACAAACTTAAATGTTTCTCCAAACCGTGAGTATTTAAGATGATTTTTTGTGCCCTAATAATTAGAATCAACTTTGACAGACCAAAAAAGGGACAACATTATAACTACATATTCATCATATAATTATTAATATACAAAATACCAAATATTTTATGCCAGTATAATATTATTAACCAAAAATAAATATATTTATATGATTAAAATCTAAATAATCTGTAAAAGCCAACATGTTTTACTAAAAATTATCTTATAATATTAAAAAACCAATATCTTTAAAATCCCCTAGAAATATTCTATATTCCGATTAAAACCCCAAAATTAGAATGATATTTTCAAATATAATTCTATGATAGTATTATAAATTATGAACAAATAACATTAATCACTCTTAATGTCTTATACCAACAAAAGTATTTTCCAATAGAAAATATATCCAAGTATGTTATCCATTTCGATAAATAACCTGAATAACCATAAAATTATATTTTCCTATAAATGATATTTAAACCATTATTGCTCCAAAAAATATCACACCATTTTATTTAATTTAATCATATAATGTTCCTAAAAAAGTAAAAATGAATACAATAATAACATTAATCATTAAATATCCAAATCAACTTCTAATCCCATGATTATCAGTTTGGAAAATATTTTTACTCAAATTAATCTTATTATTCTTCCAAAATTTATTTAGATAAAAATAAAATGGCATTCTAACTAGTAATTAATATAGGCTAGTGGTAGGTGATAATACCTTATCTCCCTTCAATTATCGGTTAAATTCCCATGGCCTTTCTAGATGTGATGGGTTATCAAACGGTTTGAATGTTATCATTTTCCTGAAACAATATAATTATAAAAATATAAAATTCCTGAAATGTAAAAAATACACTAAAAAGTACCTTATTATTATTTAACCTCAACGATTTATAATTCGTTACATTTTTTATCTCATCATGTAGAAACCCTTAATTAAATAAAAAATAAATATCTTCAAAAATAACATTATTCTCCTTAAAAATTGTTATCATAAGGCCTTAAAAGGGGAATCTAGGAATATAAACTCATGATAAACCTTAAAATTATAAATACATGATGTTATATGTAACTCTTAAGAAGAAATAATAATCATAAATTTTTTCTAAACCATTCTTTGATTATGACTATAATGACCTGACCATATTCCATACAAAATTTTACTATTTTTAAACTATTATTAACATTTGAGGATTATTATTTTTATAGTATGAGATAATTAGGGTAATATCTTACTAATTAAACCCAGATATGACATGTCGAAATTGATATTCATTATCCATCATTTCAGAAAAGAATCCCTTTTTAAAAATAAATCGTTTTTATGAAACATATTCAATACTTTCATCATGACATTTTATTTTTCTTAAAATTATTTAAAACATCTAAAAAAATTTTCAAATGATTGATGAAAACAAAAATCATTCCAAGGGACATAAAAGTAAATAAATAATCAATTCTTCTATGAATACTTATAAACTAATGAAAATAATTTCACAACTTTATACTTTTCACCCAGAAGACATAATCTCTTTATCATACCTTATAAAATCATAATATTACTACAAAATATATAACAAATATAATTGATAAAGTCATTTATATGTAATAGTTTCCATATCACTCTTACATTTAATTTATCTCTCAGAGCTATATGGGGATTAACATTCATGGTTACAATTGGAATAATCAATTTAGTGTATTTCCTTAATATAATAAGGGAAACACTATCAATTAACTAAGTCCCTTTACCGAAGTTGTTAGTGAGATATAGCAGGCTCAATCACCCTTGGTTTCTAAAAGAAAAAACCTTCATCCTAAACAATTACCATGAAGAAAAACATAAACATAACATAAAAATCATGCATAAAATAAGTATTCCATTATTAAATAATATTAAATTTTTATAAAGAAACACTCTCATAACTAAACAAAATTTATTTTAGAAGAAAATTGTAATCTTGAAAATAAATATTAAAAAATTTAACAAACAAGAAATTTATAAATAATTTTCATTACATATATTTAAAAAAATCCTTTATGATTTTGTATTCATAGTTTAATGAGAAACTTTAAAACCTATTTTTAAAAGATGTCCCCTTACATAAAACCTAAAATTTAAGAAACACTTTTATAAAAAATTCAAAACATATAAAATTAAAAATTAAAAATATTAATATATATATAAATAAATTAATATTTTTTAATAAAAATGGACATTAAATAGAAATACATTTAATAATAAATCCTTAAAACATTTCAAACAATGATTTTTTATTGAATGTCCCATACAATGAGTCTGAACTTTCATGTATGATATTTACCATCATAAAAAATACAGATAGCTTAATTATTCTCTATATTTCTAACCTTTTTATTTTGTAATATTTATTTTATATAAATTATTAACATTTTATTATAGTTATTTAATTATTTATGTTCAGGTTTGAGGATTTGATGATATTTGTTACTTGGGTCCAAAATTATTTTTTTATGATGTAAATAGTCAAAGAGAAAATTATTTCATAATCATAAGAATGGTATTATAGAAATAATTTTCACTTTTTTAAATTAATTTTACTGTTATATCCATACATTAAATAAGTATATGAAAAATGAACCGTGTTTGAAACATGGAGATGGAATGTTGTACATACGCATGATAACACTTATATATTGAAAAATAATAAAGAAAATGAGGAATGAATCATTTAGTCCTTATGAATAATAAATATATCATTAATATCATATTAAAAAAAGAAATTCACTAATATATATCTCTTATGTTACTTGGAAAGAAAAAATAAATCATCAATATGTTTAGGTAATAATTCACCCATAGGGATGAGCAATATTATCATTTTTCAGAGCGTGGAATATTAATAAAAAAGAATATATTATATTTTAATAATGATAAATATTTAATTAATATAATATATAAACATTAATTTCACCATTATAAACATTATTGGTAGCTGATGATGGAAATTTAATTACATCCTTAATGAGGTGGTTTTCTACCATATACATGGATGATGAATTCATATCCAATTTTATGGAAGTAGAGAAGATTATAGGTAATGATATTAACATATAAAAATATTAGAATATATAGGATATTGTTTTTTATAATGGACTAATATTATTTTAAGGTGGTGGATGAAGAAACAAAATAGAGACACTTAATTAAAAATGACACATTTTCTCCAGAAAATCTCCTCTGTTTAACAAATTAATACCACTATGGGTGGTGTTATTCATAAAAAATGATCTCTACACTATAAAATGTGATTTTAGGAAGACATTTTTTTGATATTGGCCAAAACAAGTAGGGTTTTACGTGTAATTAAAAGTTAATAAGAGATTCCATTTTATTGGAGAGGGGAGGGGGCTCTTGGAATTTCTCTATATATTAAATTAATATAAATAAAATTTTTATTAAAAATAGTAGGAAACTGATTTATTTTAGTTTAGTATTATTATCGTTTTAAATAGATTGATCAAATAAAAATTAAACTTCGTGTGGTTATATTATTACCCATATCATTTGGGTTTCAAACATTATATAACCCCATTAACATTAATTGTGACGACATGTATTTTACATTTTAATGGTTAAAATTATTTCTTTAAATTGAAAAAACACCCTTAAATGAATAATAAATGATATTTTCATCCTTAACCCATTATTTTATAAAAAAATTAATTTTTTATTATTTTTTTATAATTTAATAAAATATTATTTATATTAAAATATCATTATTGTCAATTTTGACACTATTTATTTTTTGGAATTTTAAAAATAAAATAAATTAATATGAAGTAAATAAAATACATCTAAAAGACCAAAATCATGAAATATTTATCTAGTTAATTCTTTTTTGACATTAATTTTATGAAGAAATATTTATTTTAATATTTTCTTATCATTTATTTGATATTTGACTTAATTAAAAAATTAATCTATCATTATTATTCAGTACTATGTTAATTATTTCATTCCAAAAAATTATAAATAATTAACTGTGATGAATATAATTATTTTAATTTTGAAATTAAAATTTATAGTCAAGGTTATATTATGAATAACTATATATTAAAAATGTTATTATTATTAAAACAATTTTATGACATGTTTGATATTACATGAAAATTAAATACAACAAGGGTTATATTCTCATCTAAATTTCCATAAATGTTAAAAAATACCACTAATTTAATTATTTTTCAAAACAAATATTAATATGAAAAAATGGTTAAAATCTTAGGGTCATTTTATAATACTGATAATAATATTTTTACCCTTAATTTCTAGATATACCCTTAATCATGGTAATAAAAATGATTATGTTTACTATTCATATTATGAAAGAATAAACTGGACATACATAATAAATTTTGGCATTAAGATTCCAAATTTACAATTGATTTATCAAAATTCAATATAGGGAAATGGAACAAATAAATCTAAAAATATTCACTTGGACGGGAATATAAAATTGGTTATTAATATTAAAATGTTAAAATTATTGAAAATTTTTTATATTAAAAATCAAAATTAAAAATGTTAAAATGGAGTTAATTTGATAAATTAATTAATTATTAATATAATTTCTTTTTAAAAATAATTTAAAATTAAATTTATCATTAATAATTATATAGATTAATAGTTATATTTGAATTAAAACTAAATATTTTTTCACAGTTCTTCAATAAATGAAACTTATCAGAATAATTGTAAATATTAAACCACAGTAAATTTTTATATTCTTATTAAAAAATAAATATAATTTTTTATATAGAATTTATAAATTGGTAAAACAATTATTTAAAACGAATCCTCCTTTAAGAGGCTGAAAACTTCTTTAAGAATAATATAGCTTTTTATGCATCAAATAGGATTGTTTTATCATGTCTAAAAAAACATTGGTTGAATGTTAAAAATTATATTTTATATATTATATATATGTTTCAGTTTATAATCGAACAAGTGTTATTATTTTATTAGAATTAAAAACATTTGTGTATCTAAACCGTTTTTCAGAAAAACATTATATTTTATTTAAAAAAGGGTTCTCTTTAACTTATAATTAATGTAACATCCCAAGTAAGTAATGAATAATAGATATTTTTATCTATGTCTATTAATGATTAAAATAGTGTTTTAGAGGCTTAAAATGAAAATAAATCCAATCTTAAGCATGGAATACACTAATATTCTTAAAAGATTGTTTTACTGCCTTATGATGGAAAACCCTTTTTAAATCCATATTTCGACAATTTTATAAACTATGTTTGTCAAAATAAACTTATTCTTTATGATTGTGACATCAAAACTTACTTTGTGTGAATTTTTGGTATTTTTCTAACAATGTTCATTTTTTAATGAATAGTGAAAAATACTGCATTTTACATCAAAACTGCTTTTTAATCTAATTTATTTATATGATTAGATTATCTTTTGAATTGTTATTAATGTGTAATGTGAATATATTCTTCCAATTTAATCTAATGGTGGTAATTGTATTCAATTTCACTTTGAAATTGCACTCAAACTAGTGTCAATCTTTTGATACTTATTGTTTCATAAAAACACGCTATTTGCTCTGACAGTGGGAATTAATTATTAAATTAATTAATGTGTCTTATATGTTTTGAATTTTTTAAAATAGACTTTATTTTTGAATTCGTAATATCAAATATAGCTTAGGGTGAATTTTTGGTAATTTTCTGAAAAACTTCTTTTTTTGATGAATAGTGAAACCACTAAGTGGTACTTATAAAGACTGATTTTCCGTTTAAATGAAATTTTGACATCATTGTGTTTTGAATTTCAAAAATACGACATACATGGTTGTCATTAAGAAGTAAAATGTGGTTCAATGAGATTATTATAATTATTTGGTGAATAGTAACTTATTAAGTTCTTAATCGTGATTAGTGGTAATTAGTGTAGTTTAAGGTAAAAATAATGCTTTAATAAAATAAGATGAGCTTGACACATGTACTACCCTCATTGGTTGTGTCATGGCCGACCAAGAAAAGCCCTGGGTCAACTTGGGGACCCCATGGATCCACTTTGGTTGGGAAATGACATAAATAACTTTTTATTTAATGTAAAAGTAAAAATGACACAAACATAATATGTTTTAAGAAAACAATTTTTGCATGGGGTTATAAAGATAAGAATTTTGATTACAAATAGTCATTGGAAATATAAAAAGATTTCCTACATCATAGTATTTGTTTTATAATTTTTAAACATTAAATAAATTAAATTATTTATGACATAATAATGATGCAGCGATGACATCATTATTTGATGATTTTAATAAAATGGAAAGATACTGTAAAATATATTAACTAAACATGTCCAAAACCAATTGGATGAGTGTATTTCAAACCCTTATCACCTTATCCACTAATTATATCAATTTGGGACCTTTTAAAACAGAAACACAGTTTCAAATAAAGTAATATTTCCTTACTTTCCAAAAGTGCCCCTCCTCTCCTCTTATAAAAGGCCCCCACCAATACCTCATTTCACACACTCCTCAAGTCTTTGGATCGGCCGACCCCTACCAATTTACTCTCTCCATATCCCTATACTCATTCTATAGGTTTCCCTTTGGTCATAATCCATTCAAAGGAAGCCTTTAGGATCAAATCAAAAGGCATTACACTTTTAAAGGTAATTCATTCTCTCATGTTCATTTGTTTTATTTTGCTTCTCCAAACCCCCTAAACTCTTTTTATTTACTTCTTTTGTAACAACACCAGTATCTTAAATATACTATGATGTTGTTATAAGATTTATTTGAGCTACACTCACACACAACTACATCAAATGGTTAAAGAACATACGGTTTCCGTGGATGGCGAAATTCTGCCTCCCGAAACGATGATTGTTAAATACTCATTTAACACCTTCAAAGGTGGCCATTATGATGTAACTATTTTTATATATGATATATGATATGTTTATGTTTTCCTGAAGCTTCTGTTTTTTTCATTTTGGGCAAACCTTTATGGTTTCAATTATGGGTAAACACGATATCTTCATTTTGGGAAGTGCGGACTACCGCCCCCTGAAAGTGATTTGATTCGTTAATACCATATGTGGGATGTGTAAAGGATAAAGTTAATGATATTATATATGTTATTATACTGGAATTATAATATACTCTTATATCATTATGATTCCATTCCAGAAAATACGAAATAGAAATGGAAGTAGCGATAATGCGTACGTACGGCTTACCATCTCCATGAACGGTGCATTTAATTTCTTACCCCTATGTGATGTAATATTATAAATACATGTATATGCTGAATATATATGATATATATGTTATCCAAATCATTAATATCATTCTGGATATAATGATCCTTTGACCAAATTAACAACATGTAAGTGTAAGAAGTCTATTTTTGACTTAAGAACCAAATACAGACAAAATAAACACTATTTACTTAAATGATTACATGATGTTCATAACATGGTATAAAAGGAATAATGAAATTGAAAAAGGTTCATAAGCAAGTAGATATTAACTCATGTTTATTATTCAGGAGATTATAGAACGGTCGGGTCAAGTCGGATACGAGGTATGGGACTTCGTCTCAATCTCCTTTCATTGAGGCATATTTTGTTTTATACACAACCTTATTTTATACGGTGTATAAACCCCTTTTAATTTTACGCTTAGTCAAAAGGAATATTTTTTATACAAAGCGTTTACTAAATGACAAAATGTAATGTTTTTGTCATACATATGCGGCGACAACGACTTCTCCGCCGTCGTGACCGTTATTTGAGTTTCGGATTCCTCTACAAGCCATACCTTCTTTTTAAAAGAAAAATAAATACCATGTTTTACTTTTATTTTATTTTGGTATTGAAAATGGTTTTCATAATGTTTTTATATAAATGTGTTGTATTGATATCTTGTGATTGAAAGTTGGAAATGTTATGTTTCATTTATGCATGTTTTATGTGATACGATTATGTTGAGGTTCTTGGGCATTATTTTGAAGACGGGTGGTTCCGTGATAAACTAAGGGCGGGTGAGCCCGATAGAGCTCTCCAATACATTGGGTAACACGAAGTAGTGAAACGTTAAGGTTTCTCTGAAGAGATTAGGGGAATATACTGTGATGGGTATTCCAAACGTAACCAAGAGGGTTACTCTCTACATAAGAATGTTATGAATGCCTCAAGTTACCTTTATGTCTTATGATTTCTATGATTTATTCATGATTTTATGAGGTATGTTAAAGGGAAAATGTTTTATGGGTAAAGTATGATTTCATTATTATGTATATATGAACTCATGTTTCCTTTCCATGTTTTTATAACCCATACTAAGCTTTTTTTGCTCATCCCAAGTTTTTTTGAATGGTTTTTCACAGGTCAAGCGAAAGGTACATGATATGATGATAGTGTCAAGGAAGTTTCAAGAAATAATCCATGTTTTATTTTAAATGTGTTTCCATTGATGGGAATGAAGAATACTATCTTTATGTAACCACTTTTTTATATGACGAATGTAATGCAGGTTTTATGATCTAATTCTCTAAAACTCTAAACCCAAAAAGATCCTCAATGTGTAATCTTGTAATAACTCAAGATTAAGTAAGGTTTATGGCTGGGGCTTTATAGTTGGTATCATAGGTCGGTTTAGATAACATTAAGAGTTATAATTCTATTAAATGATTATCCAAAAATTTTTTATGGTCAAATTTAAGTGATATAGCATTTGAATATTACCATGTTGCTTCGTCTAAGACATGTTTGTTCAGAATGGTTTTCCGCAGAGGAAATAGGGAAGCAGAGCTAGGAAGGCATACAGAAGGAAATAACCTTCAGAATCAGCATCCTGAGATGGTCGGAATTAGAACTGAATAGTTTGTTGCAGTAATGGCGCAGTTGACTCAAGCGATAAATGGTGGTGGTATCCATGCACGAGATCAACCAGATCAACTGCAGAGGAACATGTCAGTGGTGGAACATTTCATGAGGAAACATCCCCCATCATTCAGAGTATCATCTGACCTTGTGCTAGCTGAAGGGTGGATTAAAGCACTAGATATGATTTTTGATGTCATGGGGTGTTCAGACAATCAAAAGGTTAGTCTTGCTATTTACCGTTTAGAGGGTGAAGCATATCAGTGGTGGTCTATGGTTAAAAATATCAGGGACGCCGATGAGATTGATGCTCTTGAATGGGATGAATTCAAAGGTATGTTTCTTGAGAAGTATTTTCCTAAGGCTGTTCGACTTAGGATGGAAATGAAATTCTTGGAATTGAGGCAAGAAGAAGACTCAGTGGCTGCCTATGAAGAATGGTTCACTCCTTTGGCAAGGTATGCTCCAAATTTTATCCGAGAACTTGATAGTAAAATCAATCGTTTTTACTCAGGATTAAAGCCAAAATATCGAAGGGCATTAGCTTCTCGTGAGTTTAAAAGTTATGAAAAGATTGTTCAATGTGCTAAGAAGGTGGAAATGGAGTTTTCCAATGACCAAGTGTTCTATAACAACCAACAGAAGAAGAGACCGAGGTGGAAGGAGAAAGGTAAGAATTCTTCAAAAAAGTCTGATAGTTAGAGAACTAAGTTTCCAGTTTGTGATAAATGTGGCAAAAGGCATGCTGGGGAATGTCTTCTGATTTCTGGAATGTGCTACCGATGTGGTAAGATTGGACATAAGGCTCGTGATTGCACTGAAAAGGATCATGTTGAAGGTAAGAAGAAATTTGATTTACAATTACTGAAATATTATAAGTGCAATGAGATGGGTCACTATGCAAACGAGTGTCCGGCAAAGAGCTTGAGTGATGGGAAGCTGTTAGACTACAAGCAGAAAGGGGTGGTGAAATCCTTTGCAACTACTTCAGCAGATGTCGGGCCATTAAATGAAGTTGTATCAGGTACTTTGTTTTTTCAGATTATGCCAGTGTGTTGTTTGATTTGGGGTCTACATATTCTTTCATCTCTGAAACCTTTTCTAGTAAATTAGGAATACCATCTCAAGAAATGACTCCTGAACTTTTGGTAAAAACACCTGGGGGAAATGTTGAGGTAAAAATAATTTATAAGAATCTTCCTATCCTTATCTGTGGAAAGAACCTACTCGCAAACCTTATTGTTCTACCTCTAGTAGAGTTTGATGTTATCCTAGGTATGGATTGGCTCTCTATTTACCATGGTAAGATTGAATGTAGAGCTAAAGAACTTTCTTTTCAGAAAGACTTTAAGTTTGTTTACAGGAATGAACCCTTACTTTTGATAACATATCAAGAGGCCGAAAACTTGTAAAAGATGGAAATGAATGTTACCTTGCACACGTCGTTGAAAATAAAGGAACTGTTCAGATTAATGATGTGCCAGTGGTAAATGAGTATCCTGATGTTTTTCCTGATGAGTTGTCTGGAATAATACCAGATCGGGAATTTGAGTTTACTATTGACTTAGTTCCTGATGCTAAGCCAATTTCAAAACCCCCTTATCAAATGGCACAAATTGAACTTTTAGAGTTGAAGGAGAAATTGCAAGGTTTATTATAAAAAGGTTTCATTAGACCTAGCACATAACCATGGGGTGCTCCTGTTTTATTTGTTAAAAAGAAAGATGGTTCTATGAGACTTTGCATTGATTATAGAGCCTTTAATAATATCACTGTTAAGAACAAATATCATTTACCTCATATCGATAATTTGTTTGATCAGCTCCAGGGAGCTCAGTTTGTTTCAAAGATTGACCTGAGATCGGGGTACCATCAGCTGAAGGTAAAGGAGGCAGATATTCCGAAGACCACGTTCCGTACGAAATATGGCCATTATGAATTTGTAGTAATGCCTTTTGGGTTAACCAATTCACCTGATGTATTCATGGATTTAATGAATAGAATTTTCCATGAGTTCTTGGATAATTTTGTGGTGGTTTTCATTGATGATATTTTGGTGTTTTATAAAATTAAAAAGGAGCATGAAAGACATTTAAGGGTTATCTTGAAAACCTTAAAAGAAAAGAAACTGTATGGGAAATTCAGCAAGTATGAGTTTTGGTTGCAACAAATTTCTTTCCTTGGTCACATTGTTTCTAAAGATGGAATAACTGTTGATCCTGCAAAAAAAAAGTTGTGGAAGAATGGCCAAGACCCACAAATGTAATTGAGATTCGTAGCTTCCTTGGTTTGGCGGCATTTTACCGAAGTTTTGTTAGAAATTTTTCACGGTTATCTAGTCCAATGACTAAGCTAACTCGGAAGGGTGTTAAGTTTATCTGGACAAAAGAATGTGATGATTGTTTTCAGGAATTGAAAAGAAGATTGGTGAATGCTCCAGGTTTGGCACTACCTTCCAGGAATGGTGAGTTTGTTATATATAGTGATGCTTCATTGAATGTATTTGGTTGCGTCCTAATGCAGAATGATCAGGTAATTGCTTATGCTTCACGACAGTTGAAAACTCATGAGGTAAATTACCCTACACATGATTTGGAATTAGATGCTGTTGTTTTTTCTTTAAAAATTTGGAGGCATCATTTGTATGGAGTAAAGTGTGAAATATATACCGATCACAAAAGTTTAAAGTATATATTCACTCAGAAAGAGTTAAACATGAGAGAGAGGAGATGGCTAGAATTAATCAAGGATTATGATTGTACAATTCATTAACATCCGGTAAAATCAAATAAAGTGGCTGATGCTTTGAGTCGAAAAAATAATGCTTCATTAACAATGTTGTGTTTGGAACGTGATCCTTTGGTTAAGGATTTGATGAACATTGGAATAGAAGTTGTTGGTGCAGGATGTCCTTCTGTTTTGTTTCAGGTATCAGTGAGATCATCTCTATCAGATAGAATCAAGCAAGCACAGAAGCAAGACAGTGAGTTGCAGAAAAAGGTAGAGCTGGTTCAGAAAGGTAAGTTGCCTGAATTCAACATTGATAATGATTGTTTTTTGAGATTTTGGAAGAGATTGTGTGTGCCTTGTGATTCATAGTTGAAGAGAGATTTGTTATGTGAAGCTCATAGTTCTCCATTTTCAGTTCATCCGGGCAGTACTAAGATGTATAGAGATCTGCGGGAGTATTACTGGTGGGATGGAATGAAAAGAGACATTGCTGATTTTACTGTGATGTGTTTTACTTGTCAGTAGGTTAAAGCAGAGCGGCAGTTACCGAAAGGGATGCTTTAGCCATTACCAGTGCCAGATTGGAAATGGGAGAATATATCCATGGACTTTTTTGTTGGATTACCGAAGACATCTCGAGGTAATAATGGAATCTGGGTTATTGTTGATCGCTTGACCAAATCTGCTCATTTCCTTGCTATACGAGATACTTCCTCTCTTGATCAACATTACCGTTTGTATCTTAAAGAGATAGTCAGGTTACATGGTGTTCCTCTTTCCATTGTATCAGATCGTGATCCCAAGTTTACTTCTAACTTTTGGAAAGGCCTTGAGAAGTCGTTGGGTACTAAATTAAATTTTAGTACAACTTTTCATCCTCAATCAGATAGGAAGTCAGAACGAACAATCCAGACATTGGAGGATTAGCTACGAGCTTGTTCTATGGATTATCAGGGAAGTTGGGACCAACATCTTTCTTTGGTTGAATTTTCATATAATAACAGTTTTCATTCCAGTATACAGATGGCACCATTTCAGGCATTATATGGGAAGCAGTGTCGAACTCCAGCTTTCTGGGATGAAGTGGGTGAAAGGAAGTTGATGGGACCAGAATTGGTAGAAGAGATGGTAGAAAAGGTTCAGCTGATTCAGAAACACATGAGAACAGCTCAGAGCAGGCAGAAGAGTTATGTGGATAACCAGAGGAAGGATCTATCTTTCGAGGTAGGTGATCATGTTTTTCTCAAGGTTTCTCCTTGGAAAAGTGTGATGATATTTGGTAAGAAAGGAAAGTTGAGTCCAAGGTTTACTGGACCATACAAAATTTTGGGGAGAGTTGGATCAGTTGCATACCGAGTGGCTTTACCTCCGAGTTTATCTCAGGTACACAATATTTTTCACGTTTCGATGTTGAGAAACTATATGCCAGATCCATCTCATGTTTTGAGCCCAGAGGTAGTTCAGCTGGAAGAGAAACTATCTTATGAAGAACAACCGGTCCAGATTCTTGACTACAGGGAGCAAGTGGTACAGAATAAAGTGATTCAACAGGTAATGGTTTTGTGGAAAAACCACATGACTGAAGAGGCAACATGGGAATCTGAAAATGCAATGAGGGACAAGTACCCCCATTTATTTGATAAGTAAATAAATTGCGGGGATGCAATTTTCTAAAGGGGGGAAGGATGTAACATCCCAAGTAAGTAATGAATAATAGGTATTTTTATCTATGTCTATTAATGATTAAGATATTGTTTTAGAGGCTTAAAATGAAAATAAATCCAATCTTAATCATGGAATACACTAATATTCTTAAAAGATTGTTTTACTGCCTTATGATGGAAACCCTTTTTAAATATATCTTTTGACAATTTTATAAACTATGTTTGTCAAAATAAACTTCTTGTTTACGATTGGGACATCAAAACTTACTTTGTGTGAATTTTTGGTATTTTTCTGACAATGTTCATTTTTTAATGAATAGTGAAAAATACTTCATTTTACATCAAAACTGATTTTTAATCTAATTTATTTATATGATTAGATTTTCTTTTAAATTGTTCTTAATGTGTAATATGAATATATTCCTACCATTTAATCCAATGGTGGTCATTGGAATCAACTTCACTTTGTAATTGGACTCAAACTAGTGTCAATCTTTTGATACTTATTGTTTCATAAAAACACGCTATTTGCTCTGACAACAGGAATTAATTATTAAATTAATTAATGTGACTTATATGTTTTGAATTTTGTAAAATAGAATTCATTTTTGAATTCGTAATATCAAATATAGCTTAGGGTGAATTTTTGGTAATTTTCAGAAAAACTTCAATTTTTTATGAATAGTGAAACCACTAAGTGGTACTTATAAAGACTGATTTTCCGTTTAAATGAAATTTTGCCATCATTGTGTTTTGAATTTCCAAAATCCGACATACACGTTTGACATTTAGAAGTAAAATGTGGTTCAATGAGATTATAATAATTTTTTGGTGAATAGTGACTTATTAAGTTCTTAATCGCGATTGGTGGTAATTAGTGTAGTTTAAGGTAAAAATAATGCTTTAATAAAATAAGATGAGCTTGAAACATGTACTACCCTCATTGGTTGTGTCATGGACGACCAAGACAAGCCATGGGTCAACTTGGGGACCCCATGGATCCACTTTAGTTGGGAAATGACATAATTAACTTTTTATTTAATGTAAAAGTAAAAATGACACAAACATAATATGTTTTACAAATACAATTTTTATATGGGGTTATAAAGATCAGAATTTTGATTATAAATAGTAATTGGAAAAAAAAATCTTTCCATCATCATAGTATTTTTTTATCATTTTTACACATTAAATAAATTAAATTATTTATGACATAATAATGATGCAGCGATGACATCATTATTTGACGATTTAAATAAAATGGAAAGATAATGTAAAATCTATGAACTACACATGTCCAAAACCAATTGGATGAGTGGGTTTCGAACCCTTATCACCTTATACACTAATTATATCAATGTGGGACCTTTTAAAACCGAAACACATTTTCAAATAAAGTAATATTTTTTTACTTTCCAAAAGTGCCCCTCCTCTCCTCTTATAAAAGGCCACCACCTCTACCTCATTTCACACACTCCTCAAGCCTTTGGATCGGCCAAACCCTGCCCATTTACTCTCTCCACATCACTCTCCTCATCCTAGAGGATTCCCTTTGGGCATAATCCTTTCAAAGGATGCCTTTAGGCTCAAATCAAAAGGAGTTACACATTTAAAGGTAATTCATTCTCTCATATTCATTTGTTTTATTTTGCTTCTCCAAACCCCCTAAACTCTTTTTATTTACCACTTTTGTAACAACAACAGTATCTTCAATATACTAGGATGTTGTTATAAGATTTATTTGAGCTACACTCTCACACAACTACATCAAATAGTTAAAGAACATACGGTTTCTATGGATGGCGAAATTCTGCCTCCCGAAATGATGATTGTTCAATACTCATTTGACACCTTCAAAGGTGGCCATTATGATGTCACTATTTTTATATATGATATATGATATGTTTATGTTTTCCTTAAGCTTCTGTTTTTTTTCATTTTGGGCATACCTTTATGGTTTCCACTATGGGTAAACATGATATCTTCATTTTAGGAAGTGCGGACTAGCGCCCCCTGAAAGTGATTTGATTCGTTAATACCATATGTGGGATGTGTAAAGGATAAAGTTAATGATATTATATATGTTATTATACTGGAATTATAATATACTCTTATATCATTATTATTCCATTCCATAAAATACAAAATAGAAATGGAAGTAGTGTTCATGTGTACGTACGGCTTACCGTCTCCATGAACGGTGCGTTTCATTTCTTACCCCTATGTGATGTAATATTATAAATACATGTATATGCTGAATATATATGATATATATGTTATCCAAATAATTAATATAATTCTGGATATAAAGAACCTTTGACCAAATTAACAACATGTAAGTGTAAGAAGTCTATTTTTGACTTAAGAACCAAATACCGACAAAATGAACACTATTAACTTAAATGATTACATGATGTTTATAACATGTTATAAAAGGAATAATTAACTTGAAAAAGGTTCATAAGAAAGTAGAGATTAACTCAAGTTTATTATTCAGGAGATTAAAGAACTGTCGGGTCAAGTCGGATACGAGGTATGGGACTTCGTCTCAATCTCCTTTCATTGAGGCATATTTTGTTTTATACACAACCTTCTTTTATACGGTGTATAAACCCCTTTGACTTTTAAGATTATTCAAAAGGAATCTTTTTTATATGAAGCATTTACTAAATGAAAAAAGGGAATGTTTCATCGTACGTATGCGGCGACAATGACTTCTCCGCCGTCGTGACCGTTATTTGAGTTTCGGCTTCCTCTACAAGCCATACCTTCTTTTTAAAAGAAAAATAAATACCATGTTTTACTTTTCATTTATTTTGGTATTGAAAATGGTTTTCATAATGTTTTTATATCAATGTGTTGTATTGATATCTTGTGATTGAAAGTTGGAAATGTTATGTTTCCTTTATGAATGTTTTATGTGATACGATTATGTTGAGGTTCTTGGGCATTCTTATGAAGACGGGTGGTTCAGTGATAAACTAAAGGGAGGGTGAGCCCAATATAGCTCTCCAATGCATTGGGTAACGCGAAGGAGTGAAACGTTAAGATTTCTTCGAAGAGATTTAGGTAATATACTGTGATGGGTATTCGAAACGTAACCAAGAGGGTTACTCCCTACGTAAGAATGTTATGAATGCCTCAAGTTACCTTTATGTCTTATGATTTCTATGATTTATTCATGATTTTATGAGGTATGTTAAAGTGCCGATGTTTTATGGGTAAAGTATGATTTCATTCTTATGTATATATGAACTCATGTTTCCTTTCCATGTTTTTATAACCCATACTGAGCTTTTTATGCTCATCCAAAGTTTTTTTTGAAATGTTTTTCACAGGTCAAGGGAAAGGTACATGATATGATGATAGTGTCAAGGAAGTGTCATGAAATAATCCATGTTTTATTTTAAATGTGTTTCCATTGATGGGAATGAATAATACTATCTTTATGTAACCACTTTGTTTATATGTGGAATGTAATGAAAGTTTTATGATCTAATTCTCTAAAACTCTAAACCCGAAAAGATCCTCAATGTGTAATCTTGTAATAACTTAAGATTAAGTAAGGTTTAAGGCTGGGGCCTTATAGTTAATTGGTCATAAAATAATTAATTATATTTGCAGGTGTAATTAATATCATTATAATATAGTTAATAATGTTCATAACCTCTATTCTAATGTCTTGGTTATAATGTTCACATTTAAATAAAAACATTTAATTGTTCTTTAAATATTTTTGTTTCATATTTTGTTAACTATATAACATAATATTTAATTTTTTCAAAATAAATTAGGATGTTACAAACTGATCAATCAATTAAAAAAACCACCTCCAATTCCATCCATTATGAAATTCTTGTTAGGAAGGATATTTTCATATTTATACCTTCTTTCTTCAACTTCCCTATTTCCTCTCTATAAATTCATTATGGAAAAAGAGAGATTTGATGAATCAATATATAAATCATAAAATTCTATACCTTTTTTACTTTAGAATATTGTAGAATCACTCAAGTATATTCTATGAATATTATCATTACCTCTAATTTTTTCTAAATATTTAACCTAAATCTAACTACAACTATCCATCTTTTAAAAATTAAAAAAAATCCTTGTTTTTACTCAAGATTTCAATTTCATACCTATAAAGGATAATTACGGCTTAGAAACAGTGATTTTTGTCACATCTCTTACATAAAATCTCACATAATAAAACATGTACACATTAAATCGATATCTATTTTTATAACAATATAATACAATTAAAACTAATTTTGTTATCTTTTCACGAAAATGATTCTAGAAATTTAACATGATATTTTATATACTCCTACTCATCCCCAAACCTTTTGAAAGTCATTTAACAACAAGGCATTAGCACACAAATAACTATAAGAAATATAAAATATAGAAATCTAGTAGATCATTGGAAAACATTATTGAATCCTAAAACCCCTTAAATTATTTACCTCATTCACATAATTCATTGAGTGTATGAAATAAATCAAATCCACATTAAAATAACATATTTTTAATCAAATAAATCATTTAAACCTCAATATAAGAAAATATAAACCTTTTTAGGAAACTATGAACATTATATTCATAACATATATATTAAATATATGCAATATAGTTAATAAATATGGTAAACATATCCAGTTACCCCTCTCCATCTTTCCTTTGATCTGAAAGACAATTACCCAATTCATTTGAGAGCTACACCAGGCTCAAGTATAATATAATATGAATTGGGATCAACCACTCTTTTATTCCAAATTGAGAATATCCATTCATGTATGTTTTATCAGGATCAACCATCATCATATATAATCCTCATGTATATTTAATAAAACATTTTAATCTTATAACAAATCATTATAAAAACATGAAAATCTCTCTTAAACTCATTTGACAAAAATGAATAGATAATTAAATACACATTTTTGTTCATATACCCATTTTAAAAACCCCAAAAAGGAATAGTGGATTTGTTTAATGATGAAAAAAGTAATTTTTTTAAAGAATATTTACATCCAATGGTGGTGAAAAAGTATAGAAGAACTATTGAAAATGTATTTGTTAAAATATTACATTCTTTTCTCTGTTTTTTTAGAAATATAAATATAATATAAATAAAAAATAACTTCTGAAAACCATTAGATGATATAAAAATTTGATTAAAAAATATTTTATAATTAATATTAATTATATAAATAAACTAATATTGTAAATTTTATAATATTCAGTTTGATGATTTTTTTATAAAATAAACCATTTAAACAATTCAAAATGAGTTTACAAGTAAAATTTTCCAATAATGTGAATTTGACTCGTCACATATATTGCTGTTTTTTTGAATAATATAATAATTTAATTTCAATAATTCATCAATTACTACATTAAATTTTATTACCCCATTAATTTTTTTATTTCAATGTTATATTTAATTACATTTTAAATATTGGAAACATTGTGTGTTTGCTGCTTATTTATCAAATATGACTAAAATGAATTTTGTAGGTAGACTATGATAAGAAAGGTAAATATTTAACCATCTCAATTATTATTATCATGACATAAATATATTTTATTATATCTATTATAATTTAAAAAATAACAAGTTGCAATATTAATGAAAAATTAACAATGTTCAAATCATATAGAGGTTCAGTTTTACGTACACATGAGTAACGTTTCTATTTTTCAATGATCAATATAAAAATATGAATTTATTATTATTTTTATATAGAATTAGGTTTATTTAAAAAATATAATATTATCCCATTAATTAAATTTATACATATCATATATTTGATTGGGTAATGAAAAATTAATAACAGTGATCGGTGGAGGTGGTAATTCACACATACACATGCACTGAATTATCATTTTTCAATTAATTAAAGGGTAATAAAATAAATGATATATTACTTTATCAAAATTGTAAATATATAATTAATATATATATATATATATTCATTAAATCCGTTATTATTACTATCCATGACATACAATGATATAATACAAATTACATTAGTTCATAAGGTGGTAGACTTCTTTACACATGAATGTCATTTTTTCCCATGTTTTTTAAGAATATTTTGATATCAATTAAAAATTTAACATAATAACACCTATGTGTAGTTAGTATACTTATTTTATAATTTTATCATATTTGGAGAATATTTTACTTCACTATGAAAGAGAAAAAAGAAAATACTAGGTTAATAACTATACATTCTCCTTATGAAATATCTTTATGTGTACATAAAAATCCTTCATAGAATGGTTTTATAAAAAATTGGAAGTCTAGGATATGGGAGTGAAGTTAGGGAAAATTTTGAATAGGTTGTTGAAGTGAAAAATTATTAAATAGGAGGTAGGAAGAGATGTTTTGTGGTTCCCTTTCATAAATGGGGGGGGGGTAGTCCTTAAATTATATAAATTATTAAATTAATATTAATTAATTTTCAGGAAAACATTTATCTATGTTAATATATTTATAATGTTTCTTGTTTTTTATAATAAATCATCTCATATAAAAAAATTTCTACAATGTTAGGTGATTTGTTAACAAATATCTCTTTGTTTTTATATATGGTAATCATTGTTGATAATTTACACAATATCAATGAATTTTTATATTCAGTGGTCAATAAATTTAATATAAAATGAATTTTAGCACATAAATACACCTTGGTTGATACTACCAATCATATCCCATTACCATGGCTGAAGTTATTATTTTTAATAAATTTAAATCATTTAATAAAATATATTTATTATAAATTATCATTAATGGTATTTAATAAAAAATTAATTATTTTTACATTAATAACCTCAATAGAGTAACGTAATTACATTATATTTCTTAAAATATCAATAATGTGTTTTATTCTTCTATAAAATTTGTAGAACACTATAAATCACCCATAAAATATTAATTCAATTGTTTTAAATATTATTTACCAAGTTTTGAAACTACATGAACAATAACTACGTCAATGTTGCGTTAGAATTTAAGGTAATTCTTTTATCACTAAATATTATAAATAAAATTCCAACATAAATTTTTTTTATGATGGATAAAATAAGATTTTTTTATTCATTCAAAAAATATTGTTCCCGGACCTAATATCCACCTCAGTAGTTCTCTATATGGGTGTTCCATTGGGCCTTAGGTGTGCCTCCCCATATTCCAATGGCAACTGAATAGTAGAGAGGGTATGATAACATAATATTAGTGAGACTACACCCTATGGTGTTGACAATAATAATGATCCATATGTATATAACACATCATAAGAAGAACCAAAGAATTATAAGAAAAAAATATAAACACAACTGAATAATATAAAATTATCAAATATAAAAATAATCCCAATGCATAATATCACTTATAAATTTTGACATGATCTATAAGTTCATACTAGATAGATTAGGATAGAAGCACATTGCAGACCACATAAGTATATATATATATTGAAACCCAAAATATGGTATAGATCGCTGGAGGGGAACCACCAAGTCCACTACCATCCTTCCCTTGAAAAATATGTATATTCATAATCAATAAGTTCCATCTCCAAAGCCTGATCCACTGCACGATCTCAAATAAATAAATTCTACACATGTCCCGAGGGGTCCATGTATGGAGTGGGTATCAACTTAGTAGGCCACCTCCCTTTTTTTATAATATTAAATCAATAAATATACAATGTATGAATTATATAATTAAAAAACTAACACAGAAACATTTAATAATTAAATCACTCCGCTAGTGCTCAACAACTATAAGTGAGCATTTAATATATTTGGACAATGTCGGTATGTATCTTATTACCTGCCCAAAAATATATATTTGTCATACATTACATATATGAAAATATATATTTATAGTGTCGATGTAAAATGGATTAACTCCCTGTAATCCATACATGAATATCATACCAGGTGGTCCATCACGTTCCTCACCTCAGTCTATCTGATACCATCAGTATCATTCATCACGAATGTACCAAAAACCTATCTGCATACCAAACCAGTATATCCCAAGTAACTCTGTAATCATTACCATTATCAATTTCATCTCAAAAACTAAACATCCTACGGAATGATGATATCCTTCCACCAATAATCCATTCATATCAGTGTCAATTGAAATGAAAAGCCTCATCCCCCAACGGTTGGCCACAACACCGTCTAATGGTAGTTTATAACTACTAATAATGGATTTATACATTGATAATCTCCTCTCAAAATAATAGAAAATAGATTCTCCAAATTCATAATATATACATAGGCCTACATCCACAATGTGGGTTAAATTTCACCAAAACTGAGTTATATATCTATGAAAATGACTCCAACACTATATCGGCAAACAATGTTGTGACAAAAATAGACAATGGTTCCTTATAAACATCATTTAGAACCTCATGACCTAATAACCATGTAACTATTTTGTGATGGTCAACTCTATCTCAAGTCATATGTTTTAATCCCTCACCATGAAAACGGCATTGATTCATCTTGGTTACCACAATCATCATATAAATATTTGGTGGAGCCCAACCTAGAAAACCATATCACTGCAAGTTCGATAATAAACATCAACTTAATGCATCATGCCATAAATGTCACCTTCTAATGGAACCAATGAAATAATATTACATATAATTATTTTAAATAACATGAACACCCTCAAATTCCCTACTGATCAAAACACCCTTATCTATATTAACATATTATAATTAATCTAGGGCATTCCTTCCAACATCCCATTACATCAATGAGTCAATTTAAATGAAGGAATTAATTAATAGATTTATTCTAATTGAAACCCAAACATGTGTATTCAAGATATCACTATATAACACTACTAAAATTATAGTGAAGTATAGGCATCACATACATTTAACTCGTTGGTCCTCACACATGAAATATCATATTCTAACTCAAATTGAAATAAGAAAAATAAGAGTTTAAGATAAACAACCTAAAAATATATTATAAGATCTCAGATGTAATTATCCTTTCATATGGTCAGATAAAATTTGAAAGGGGGCATGTTGATTTGAGGACATAATAATAAGAATTCATATCTACTAATGGACCATGATTTAGTTTCCAAATGAACATCAAGGGTCAAATCCTCTAGAGGGGATAAAATAGGAGATGCATATTTCTAGAGAAGACATGTCTATGATAGGATGAGGAGAAGATAAGTGAAATTCAATAATTTAATGGAAAATGGGTAATTATTTCTTCATTTATAGTGTCTCATGGTTATTTCATGGTTTGGAAGTCTGTTCACCAATAGTGTTGTGCACCCTATTCAAAGAATATACACCACAGACGGTTTGGCATCATGGTTTGAAAAAAATGTTCCAACCATGGTGATGACTCCATAAACAGATAACATAAAAAAATTGAGTGTAATGGTCTAAAAAATTAATGAAACTATTCAAATTTGAATATAGGATACATGGTTTAGTTAGCACAGTGAGAAAAACAATCTACCAACCATGTGCCCATGTCATCAATTTCCCAAAACTAGGTTTTGGGATCCTTCTGATTCTGATATGCATTCAAACTATTGAGGAACATAATGAGCCTTAAATGATCTTTAAAAATTGATTTGGGAATTAAAAATATCTAAATTACATTACAAAACCCAAAAAATAAGTTTTCATAATAACTAAAATATAAATTCAATAATGTTTATGAAATTCCGAGCCACTCAAAAAATAGTGGATGTTATAGTATTCTATCTTTAAAATAGATCCTACCCAATCTATTCACCTTTTCCTATATATGGTACCAGAAATTTCCATTATATTTAAATCAAACCAGCCTTCCCTTGTGTTGATTCATTTCCAATTCCCCTATAGGTCCTTCCCGCATTAGGAATTACCTAACCAATCACTTCATAACCCAAAATTAAAAATCTAATTATTCCATTGGTCATACCTAGAAATAAAAGTTATCCTAGGGTATACAATAATTCCTACCCCTCAACAAGTTCACAATTAATGCTTGTGTCATACCTAACAATCATAATGTACCACATATCATTAGATTCCCATCTCTTACCTATTCCATATGTGGCACTCATCAAAACATGCATATCAACCGATTTCAAAAGTTAATTTATCACAAATAATTTTAAAATAATATCCTGAATCATATATATATGTACATTATTGATCATTATTTTCTTGATTCGTAAGAACTTCATACATATATCACATTATATTGAATTCCACATTCAGGCCAGATCTTGGTTAGTCCAAAAACAACACATTTTAAAAAAATGTAGCCATTATAAATATTTGGTCAATACCATATCTTGATGTACCTATACCCATCATTGTCTCCATGGCCTACACTTAGTCTAGAAACACAATAGATTTTAGCAGGCTCGATACCCTTCTAGATGAGTCATCATCTACCTTATAATCTGCCCCGGTTACTTACTGTTGACCCCACCGCTCGATCTCTCAATCTATTTGATGACCTATGTTGTTAGTTGATTCTTGGATACTGGCTCCTAGTAATGTTCTCATTCTAACCTCACATCGTTGTGTATTACCCAATCCCTTATTGTTTGGTATTCATGATGTCTTCCCTATGAACCTATCCGGATTCCAAACATGATGATATGCTCAAAATTCCCTTGTATCCCACTAACACTGAGTCCGAACATGAACCAACTATTATCACTGGCAGCATACCAATGTATAATCACTACTCGGTGGCCTACCCATGATTTTGGCCTGACATCCCAACTAATTCACATTATGATCAAACTTATAGCAAAATGAAGCATCACAAAATTGTTAACCTGGTTACATCATCCCAAATAATGTTATATATGTCCATAAAGATTCCCTCAATTATTAATTCCAATTTCACTATCCCTATGAATGAAGAAATTTTTATGATTTTCAATTGAACCCTATTTGTGTGCCGAAAACTAGCATGGAATTGTCTGGCATGGTGATATTTGTGCCTAAAATAGATGATGAACGTCAGGAAAGGTTAGTGAAATTAGATGAATTATACATTACTAATAAATCTCCATAGTATTTGTAATACCACAAATATTTAAAATATATTCATTTTAGAATAAATATATTTTCCTTGATATATTTTATTGCGTGCAACACTATTTTTAAACTAATCATTGTGTAGTAATTATTTGGGTACAAATAATAATGAAACTTTTTACAGTTTTATAATATTCATTTGGAATTATAAACTTATATTTTGACATCAGTAAGAAAAAATCCTAAGTTAATTTTTTGATATTCTCCAAAAATGGGTCATTAATTTATTATTTTTGACAAATTATTACATTATATTGACTACATCCATTTCCACTAAATAATTACAAAACAAATTATAATTTCATTTTGTAAAGTAAAATTAGTTCAATTTTGTAACAATTAATCCAATTAAAGACATTTTAGTCAGTTTTATATTGAATTGAAATAAGAAACATTATAAAATTTTAATATTTTTATTTTTAAAATGACATTCACGTCATGTTCATATGATTAATTTGAAATTAAAATTTTCAATTTATAGGAATTGAATTTGGAAAACCGGATAAAAAATTTGGAAACACCATTATTTAGAAGTTCTAATAAAGGGAACATAATTTTTGAACAGGAATAATTGTGAATGGAGTTAAAAATAATTACTTTTTCTACGGTAATGAAAAGTTTATCTAGGGTTAAACATAATATAAATGGGTTAAAATTATCTAAAATGATGTCTAACACCAACAGAATGGCCATATTTAGTCCCTAACCATCATAGGATCAATTTTTAATATTTATTGGGTTTCTGTTCAATGAAAATGGCTTATATGAAAGGTGAAGAACTAAAATAGAAAGGAAACCTTTAGTGCCTTAATTATAAATAAATATATGGGATAAGGAAGAAACATCATCAGTTCAGTTATAAATATTATATCAAAACATAAATGAGTTATTTATCATGATTATTTTTTATAATTGTTTATATATGAAAAAATTAATTTAAATTCATACGAACCTCCAACATAAGAATAATATATATAATAACTAAATATAATAAATAATACTAAATATCATTAATTTGATGTAAATTGGAATATTTATGAGTTACATTAATATTATAGATTATTTTACCATGTACATATTTGTTGATCATAATATATTTCAATTACATCAATTTATTGATATTTTTAAAATCATGTTAAATGAATAATTAAAAAATTGGCATTAATGATAATTCGTAATAAATTATATTAATTAAAATTTTTAAAAAAACTAAAACCTATATTTTTTATGGTGGATTATAAATATAAACAAATTTAAACTACGTTCCATTACTGGACCAATATTTATTTTATACAGATAACATTTGACCCTAAAAAATAAAAAACATTGTTAACGCGATTAAAGTTAAAATATTGTTTTAATGCATTCAATACATGTATATTAAAATAAATTTTATAAAAAATTGTAATTTATTTAACAAATTTGATATCATATTTAGTATTATTATGTATAAATGATACAATAAATCTCATTTTAATTTTAGTGTTAACGCTTAAATAAAATAGGTAAAAAAAGAAACAAGTTACTATAGAAACAACTACAGGGGAAAAATTGAGTGTACATACATACCAAGGGAAAAAATTATAAAAAGATATTTATATTTTAGTGATGGAGGATTTAATAAACAGAATAAACCCTTTAATACATTAATAATAAAATTTGATGGGACAATAGGAATGAGATCCTTCCTAATAGTGATTAATTATAATTATTTAAAATAATTCCACTTATCCTCATCAATAAAATGGTACTCACTATCCCTCTTATTAACACACACAATGCAGTTTGGTTTGACCAATACCTAAAAATCACTTTAATGATTATATGTGATAAAAATGAAATAATAATTAAATTCATGACTAAATTATCATTCTGTACAGAAAATATATCTATGATTTTTATTTAATTTTAGCCCATATAAATATGATAAAATTATTCGTGTACGTGTGGACTACCGCCTTCACTAAGATGTATGACTCCATTTTCTTCTACAAACCACATGAATGATATATGTAATTATTTTTTAATTTTTTATATATATTATATGATGATAATTATAGAAAACTAATATATTACATAAGCCCTTTACACAAGTATCAAGATAAATAGAAAATGTTAGTCATGAGTACATACGACCTACAATGTCCATGATCCTAACACACATAATTTTCAACCCATATGTTATGATTCGAATTAAAAAATAAAATTTATTAATAAATATGATTATTATGCCAGGATTACTATTCAAGATATGATGAAATTCTCTATTATGTTCAATAACTAGATCATTGGTGGAAATACACACATAATGAAAATGGTAATTAACACCTGAACAATAAAAATATTTAAATATTATTAATGAATGAGTGATAAGATGTTATAAAAGGAAAATATATGATAATATAAATAAAAAATTTGCTTTTTTTATAAAATATAACATTCTTGAACCATTTTTAGGAGGTTGAATATTGTGTATCCAAAATGAAAAATGAGGTAAGGGATTTTATCTGAATTTTAATTCTATTGATACTTAACTATTATTATGCACCAGTTAACATTTTAGTGGTGTATGAACTAACCCTTTTAATATGTTTTATCATGATTAATATAAACTATAAGGAATTTTTTATTTCAGTTTAAAGCATTTCCTACAATGTTATTTTTCATAAAATTAAAATGAAATAGATTTGTTGTTTAATATCACATTTATTTGTGATTTTTATCTTCATATTGAGATAATCACATTATAGTAATCATTTTTCATTTGAAATTACATATCTCATAAATGTACATATTATTGAATTATTGGTCCTATTATTTCGAAAAATGTGTTCTATTTTCTATATGGTGTTTAAAATGATGGTTATTTGACTAACTGAGGAAGTATTGATAAATATGTTCATTTTAATCAAAAAATATTTTTGAATATATAGAATAATTATTTAATCAAATTGAATATATGATATATTTGGAATTATTTGGAGCATCTATTATGGTTGGGTAATCATATAATAAATCCCCACTACGAATTGGTATGCGTCTTGAATAAAATTATGTTAGCCAAATTAAATGGGTTTCTACCATAATAATTTATGATATCATTTGAATGGTCTTAAAATTTGTGGTAGTATGATATGTGATAAAATGAAATAAAAAAAATAAGAATTTATATAATTATTAATTCAGTTTTAATTATCCATGACGTTTTCATTATGATAGTATCTCTGGATGTATCTCATTCTCATTTTATTGAATTAATGGAAGCATTTTTAGTTATTTACCATATCATATTTACTATTCTTTATATCATCTTGAAATAATGTTATATATGTGGAATTCAGGTCCATTAATTTACCATTCAATGTTTAATATTGTTTAATGTCTTTTGAAATCATTCACTATATTTAATCCTTACAGAGAAGTTGATCTTACCATTATTTTCTTTCCATTCCCTAGGATTTGACGATGTGTTCCTTGAAATAATTTTCAAGGATAAATTTTATTTGATTTTTCTATTTATTATGATTTATTTTCTTTTCCATGTGTATCATTTAAACCACATAAGTATATTGTGCTCCAAAACTACTAAATATAATGGTACTTCTATATTTGATTCATTATATATATTCCATTATAATAATATAAGGCGTTGACTCTAGGATATTGGTGTTGGGGTTGATATAATTGTTATAAATTAACATTTAGTATAAATAATGAAACTATATTATGTAAAACATATATTAGGGAGCATAACCCAATGACACACATTGAGGATATGTATATAACGATATCCTAAAATTTTTGTACGGTAGCTATTTTTGTGATTATTCATTGAAATGCTCCTCGGACTAGATACGGCAATTGGACATGGTCATGGGTATTGTAACCTTGGGGTAATAATGTTGATAATGTTTTGTCAGGATTGGTTCATGTTTCACATAGTATATGAATAGGGTCCTTATGTCACACATGGTGTATCATTGTTTCTTTTAGTATGGTAAATTTTAATTTAATTTTGGTTTAATATGGAGACCATGCCTATATGCGGATTGATTCATTTATGTAAATGAGGTTGAAAATGGATCAGATCATAGATTAAGACCAAATAAAGTACATGAATATAAATGCATGATGTTTATTTAAATACTTGATGTGTATTTGGGGGGATATACCCCCTTTCATGACATGTATATTCATTTCCCTATGTGGAATTTTCTAATCATTACATGAAATATAATGATTTTACGTGATGTAAGAATACATGACCCGATTTTTCAATGGAATAGGTTTTTTGATGTTATTTTAACAGAACCTTATTCAGCATATAGTAGGTGATATATGTGACCACCCTTTTGAATCCAAAATACATTCTATTAAATCTCTTCAGTCTGAGCACTACTATCATCACAATATTGTGTGTTGGAATCCAATTGGTGAGATCTATAATCATCCTTCCTCAATTCAGATTTTTTATCCCATCCCATGTGATATTATTTATCATGAAAATATTCCCTATTTTTAGTTTTTTATTTCATTTTCCATTTTTCCTTGTTATAAATGAGTCATGGGATGAATGTTTATGATTATAGTTCTTAATAGTAAATATTGGTAGACTAGTTCTTTTAATCATGATTGGTTTCATTCAATAACACATAGCATTGTTCTGGGTGCCCGAACAATCTAGAAACACCCTTGATTTTCTAAATAAATTAAATAGTGTTTTTTCATTGTCCTTTATAACATAAATAATGAGTGAATCAACAACTTTTGGTTTTTTCATAATAAAACAACCCCAAGGGGTGTGTTCCACGATTGAAACA
Source organism: Viscum album (assembly GCA_963277665.1). Lineage (NCBI taxonomy): Eukaryota > Viridiplantae > Streptophyta > Magnoliopsida > Santalales > Viscaceae > Viscum > Viscum album. The sequence goes on along the minus strand of OY728148.1, from coordinate 262,425,770 downwards.
TATTATCTGCCAATATATATATTTCCATAACACTACTTGAGTTGTATTTTCTTATGATTAGTTCATTGAGATTATAAATTTAAGTGATTAGAAAATTTTTCCATGAGTTAGGATCCTATTTAATATACCATAATTGGTTTTGTTGAACTCAATATGATTGTTAATTATAAAGGATATTACAAATTTGTTATTTAATAAATGTTATAGTTTTTATAACCAAATAATACCTTCTCTATAGTGTTGACAAAAGGACATGTTGTTCTCACTAAAGGACCTAATGGGTAGGCTCATTATTCTACATATAGAATTGATATGTAATTGTAAACATGGTGTGGGAGTCATTACCTATGTATGGTATATGTTCTCCATTTTCTCCATTCACTATTAGACATGTGATACTGGTTCCTTAAAGGAGGACTCACAAATGTAATAGGTGAAGCGCTGGTTTCACAATGCCAAGACTGAGACTTGGTCCCCTATGAGTGAGATATCATTGAATAAATTTAAGGATACATTCTTTATTTCATCCCTATATTCTTGTACACACACATGAGACTTCTTAAATGGGTCTCCTCAGATGGAATCATTTGTAATAAGTTATATTAATGTCTTTACAGTGATACATGGGACACCACTCGAACTCCATTGGATGGGAAATAGGTGCATCTTCCTAAATTAAAGGAATATTTTTAAATATGAAAAAACCATTTAAATTGGAATTTCAATGATGTTCTGGAAAAATTGTATTAATGAAAATAAAGGAGATAATCAATCTTCATATACATTATTCCACTCACATAACTTGTGTAGGATAACTTAGTCTAGACACAACAGTATATGATGAAGTAGTTAAAATTTGATGGCAATCCTAGGAAGTAACAATTTAGATATACTTTGTTATTTATATATTTATTTCATTATTTTTAGTTGAAATTATTAATTTTATACTTCATGAAATAGAATGATCTAGACACCATTGGTTCTGGCCTACTATGTAAATCTCACACCTTTCTTGAATTGGATTTGTACCAAAAATTACTATATGACTAAAAATATAAATAATTGGATGTGGCTAACATCATACACCTGATAAGAATTTCTAGAATATATTATGGTAGTAGTGTATTGATCCTATTATTATGATACTTATAATACGTATTCTATTTTTTCCATTTTCCATTTTTTATGAGCATGTGGTATATTCTTGTATATATTGTTTCTTACACATTTTTTAACATTATATGATGTCCTAATCAGAATTTTTTCCATATAATTCTTGTTATCTTACAATAGTGGTTTATTTACCTTTCAGTATTATACATTATGGTTCCTCCTCTATCTATCTATGATAATTATTCCATTAGAGAAGGTTATTGTTTCTATTATTTTTGTGTTTTACATTACAACTTATGTTTTTTCATTTATGTTATGTATATCCACTCTCCTCTACTCTATTATTTGAGGGAATTATCTCCCTACAAACACACCCTAGGTCATCGATTCTAGTTGAAAGCCTCTGACATATAGGGAGGAGTGATTTTCTCCTTTTCCCACTATCTTATGGCCCTACAACATGAATCTAAGTGTGGGAATCTAAAAATTTACATCAGATCCATGTTTTTCTTTTCATCGTACTATTTAGGTATTGGAGAGTAGACTTGGGATAAATTTGTTTTGTAAATGAGATGGTTATTTGGAGTAGCTAAACTAGTACACGAGAACCTCATATTACATATGATGGGTAAATTCTATTATTTGTTGTGGTTTTATTATTGCACAGATTTCACAGTTGGGTGATACAATTGCTTTTCTTTGTTATTAAATTTATGGGATTTATTCTACCATATCTAGATGATATAAGGGAATATTTAAGCATGAATCAGACTAGGCATCCAATCATTTAAACCCCATATCTATATTTCTATGTACATTCCATTTATTTAATATTAATGATGTATGTGCCTTATTTTCAATATTATGTAGTGAATATATTTTTTATTTATGATGATATAATTTGTTCAATTGATGTTCCTACATAAATTTATGTGGTTCTTCCTGCATCAATTGATAATGAATCATTAATTAACCAATTAAACCATGTTGTATGGTTTGATTGATGAATTATAATGGAAACTAATAGGAGAGTATTTTTAAATTGAGAATGAAATTATTTAAATCAAATCACCAAGTATGAAATTTTATATCCTAATACTAAATGTAGAGGCCATTCCATTGTTACATGACGTGCATATTTTAATTTAACAGTGTATAAACCTTATAAATATGAAATTGGTGACATGAAAATATGTTTTGGGATATCAATACATAAATATAAAACACTGAATTTTAATAAAAAAACTCTTCTAAATAAAAAGGATACCATTGGATTAATATTTCGAATGAAATTTAAAGGATTTTCTCCACTATACTTTAATTTGACTCTCCATACCCTAGAACCTATATTGTGTTGTATAAGACCATGGCCTTGAACTGAACATAGAATTTGGAAGTATGTTGTGTCTTCTATAATCTTTTATTAACCTTATCTTACATCCTAGACAAGATTTTTGGAGCAGGAAGAGTGGTGTGTTTCTTTTGTATGATTTTCTTATGATTTCCCATTATTTATCTCTTTCCCTATCTATTATAAATCTCCAATAAGAAGTGAGATTTGGAAATATTGAGCTATTATACCTGATTTTTTCTTATTGTATGCCAATAAAGTAGAAATGAGAACACTCTGGGTGTGGTTTGACATGAGTTTCCTGGGATACCACCTATAGTCCCACTTTAAGAACCTCCTATATATCAGACACTCAGGGCCAATGCTCAGTTCAATTAAATGTACATTCATTTAATGATTCAATTATAGTGTGATCCATGGATGACCCCTACCATAGAAGAACTAAACCATGATCTTCACCAGTAACATCCAAAAACCTTGTCAATGCATAAAATACCCCTTGATACAAATCCATTACTAGAGGAAAGTTTTTCCGTCTTAAAGCACAATGAGTGGCCTCCACAATAGAGGGGAAGATTCACCATATATAAGATATGTTACTCCAACATGATTTGGTGATATTTATTTACCCCGGATAACCTATATTAGAGTATTTTCTTGGAAAACTTCTTGATAGTATTCTTCAACTACATCTTTTTATAGTCCCTAAGGATAGACTATGCTCGAGAGTATATAAACCTTCATAAAGGTCACATGTTGGTGATGGAATATTCATCCAACATCACCGAATAATAACATTTTGTGAGGAATCTGATCGGTGATGAGATGAATAATGCGAGGCTATTTGAGGATAAACATCCTTATGCCATTTGATCACATGGGAGAATTTTTTTATAACAACCATTTCAAATACAGTGTTTTAGAACCTAATCATTGAGTTGAACATGGGAGAATCCCATGAAGTGAATAAGGGTAGTTCATCATCCAGATAGAGAAGTGGTATATCGAGTTGAAGGAAAAGTCAATTTGTGACTACACATAGGTGTATCATCAGCCAGGTGGAACACATAGAAATATACATGGCGTGTCACCATTGTGGTAGGTCAGAACATAAAAATTTCAAACATATAATGAACACAATCAAGTGTCGTTCTTACTACAAGATTTTACACGACTAGTATTTCTATAGATATTTTCATCCTATTTTCATTGAGTGGGGATTTATGTCTTTACAACTTTCATTTTTCAGATCATCGACTCCACATTAGGATGGGTGTTACTCTTCTACAGGATGATCTTGACATGTTGGTGGTCATTTACATCAACATTGGGCTATCGAGGCTCATATCTAATAGAGTGGACATATCAAGAATTAAAATGATGCATATCAGGGCCACATTTTGAGCCACATTGATGTATTATGGTATATGAATAAGGAGAATAGCATATGTATATTCATGGATAGAGGTTTTTTTGGTATACTATACTTTAGTTTTATCCATGTTTGATTAAGGGTCATCACACTGTTTTCTATATACTGCAATAATGGAATTTTTTTTATACTAATAGTGCTTTCTAGTGGAAATATGTACCTCAGTTATTTATTTCATGTTAAATAAGAGATAATACACATGTGGAAGGATTTACCCTTGAGAGATTTGGGTACCTCTCCTTAACGAGTCTATTCATCTCCAAGATGACCATATTTGACATCATTCAATGTATTGACTTTCTTTGGCCTTATCATTCCCATTATGATTTCTACTACATATGGGGGAGAATCACATACCCCAAGGGTAAAATTTATCTTCATAAGGTAGAATGGGATTTCTAAGAATTTTGAGCTAGACCTAAGGGCATCGGGTTGGGTATGGTGATCGCCTTGCTTTCATGTATCTTTATAAGTGTTCAAGGAATAAAACATATCGAATTGAAACTAGTAGTGGTTCATCTCAGGGAAATATTCCCTAATGATTTATCACATTTACTAGTCATGAAAGTGCTTGAGTTAACCATATAACTAGTTATAGGTGTAGAACTTGTGTTTATACCTCTATATAGGATGGAAACAATATATCTCATGGAACACAAGATAGGACTTGATGATCTATTGGTAAATGGTTTTATCTGACATATCACATCATCATGGGGTTCATCAGTTATTTTAAACTAGAAGGTAGATTGTTACTTTATATTGAACATGGACTACCACCCACTAAACTAGATTTCAGTTAATATCCATTATCCACTACATGGTATATATGTACACTTCAAAAAACTATGAGGAGAAACAAATTTATATAATATTGATTAGTGGTTGAGAGACTATCCATTTCAGGTGAGTTTATCACACATTCCATAGACATATTTATGAAGTATGAATGTCTTGTAAGAGTATTAGCATGTTCTATTCAGATAGATGAACATATTAAAAGTCCTTATGCTTGTGATGAATCATTATTTCCACCCATACCATGATTTTTTGTGTGGAAGTCTTCATTAACAACATCTTAGTGTATTATCACACCTGACACAACCATGCCTGCCACCATGAGATTGCGATGAATTGGTAGTGTGAGAAATAGCTATATTTAATCCTAATCAAATGACACATCTGTATCTATAAGTTTCACTACATGGGTCATATCATTTTAGCTGAAGATTTATTTTTGGGGCTCAAGAAGGTGAGAATTGTGGTTTCTTGGGAACTAACGAAGAATGTGTTTAACATACAATGTTTCATAGTATTGTCTACTATTACTAGTGGTTTATTCAAAAGTTATCTGACATAGAGGATCCTCATAAAGTACTGACTAAGATAGGAAATATGTTTGTGTGGTCTTAATCCCATGTGAAGGATTATTAGGTGTAAAAGAGAAGACTGATGTCGGGTCCAATCTAGATAATTCCAGATCAGGAAAAATGATTTGATATTTATTGTTATGCTTAAGGGTTTGGGATGAATGTAGATATGATTTAGGGTAATTGGTTAGTGGGGTGAATGTCCCTACATCTGATACCACATGAGCATAACTACAATACACATGACTTAGATCTAGAATCCATTGTTAATGATTTATTATATTAGAGGAACTAACTATTGGATGTGTGACACATTGTACATATAAAGCATAATATTCTCAAATATATCTCCATATAGTGAGATAATAATAACCATAAGTGCATGTGGTTTGACTATATAATGTCATTTAATTTGGATATTTCATAAAGACTCAATAAATCTAAGTTAGTAGATGATTCCCTATGTTGGAAGACACAGATAAAAGAATTCATGGATTCCTCTAGTGAGTTTTAGAAGATAGTGTTATACTATGAGATACACCTGGAGGTTCAGGAACAACACAAGAACCCTATCCATGTAGCTATAATAATGAAATCCAATCTTCTAAAATGGGTCTGGATGAGGTAGTTATGTATTTTAGAAGGAATAATTTTGAGGGATAATGTCACAAGTTGAAACCCACCAACAAGTTGGGTTTCATATTTAAATGTGGCCTTCATCTTCAATGGGTGTGTATGTGTGCCTTCAAATATGTGGGAAGAGATAATAAAATAATCCACGCCTCTATTTGGGAAGTTCACTTAAGGATGTCCAAGACATGCCGAGATAAACACCTTAAACATTGTATTCTGGTTATGAAGTGTCATACTGGGGTTTCGTCACTAAGTGGTTCCCCATTCACTAAGATAAGTAAGATAAAAAATGACCTTTTATACTATTACAACCACTATAAATTATTGAGAAAAATCAGAATTGAATCACTATGGATCTCATGAAGGGATATAAAATATCCCTTCAAGGTTGAGATGAGGTATGTGTGATCATAGATAGGTTGGCCACAATAAAACTCTTCTTAAATAAATGAGATACTATCTCCATTTACATGCTGGGGTGATATAAATTCCATAGGCAGTGAACCATTATGATGTTCCCCAATCTATCATATCAGAAATAGATTTCTGGTTTACCTCATAGTTTAGGATAGGTTTGACGAAGTCACTTGGTTAACCAGTTCTATTGACTACAGCTTACCAACCATAGACCGATGGGGAGTATATGAAGATGATAAATGTGTTATAGGATATGATCTATCTATGTATCCATTATTTTATAGGTTCAAGGGAAAATAATATCCCTCTTTTGAGTTTTTCAACAACAATAATTTCCAAAAAATGATATAAATCACTCCATAAGAATTCCTATACGGTAGGTCATCCTCTTCTCCTTTACCCAAGATTGAGGAAGTTGAGATAGTTTTAATGGGTATTAGTCACTTTCAAGAGACAAAAAAAGATACCCATTTCCAAAACATATGTTTTCCACCTTGTCCTTGAAGAAGTCATATGAAAATAATCAATAATTGCCTCCAGTGATTGAGGTGGGGCAACTGATTTTTTTTACGATTATCACCCAGCTTATTTCATAGATGAATTTGCAGATAGCTAAGGTTATCACCTAACTATTATGATCCTTTTGTGATAGATTATAGTGAAATACTGGTATCCTATTAGTTTTATCTACATCAGAGGTAGTTTGACATGCATGATATATTCAATGTATCACATATTTTTTCATTAAAATCCTAACATGTCTCATTCACTTGACCCTATGGATGTTGAGATATTGAAATATAAATACATTGATGAGAATCTGACACATATCATTGATTTGAGTACATATTCATTACAAGAAATATTTGTTCCACTTTTCTAAGTACTATGGAATCATGGCCATTTAGAAGATGAGAAATTTGAGAGATAGACATATTTACATAATCAGTGGATAGAACTTTTCTCTAATGATGACTTATCAAGATTAGATGGGTAACCCAATGAAGTGTTTTTCTATTATGAGGATATTTTAAATTTTGTGATTTTAGAAAGGTACATGTCATTTTAATTTTTGATTAATCCAAAGACTAGGACAACTTGTCGATTGGTTCATTTCTGGAAAGGAGGAAACATATGTGATGGATCCAAGATGGAGACTAATTTTTCTTATATAAATAAAAATCATAAATCTACATTAAATATGTGTCATTTTCAAGAAAGTCCCTCTGTTCATGAAGTGTTGATGATTTTAATTGGATGAAATTTCTCGAAAAGTATATCATGGGTATTATATTTAACCATAATGTAAATGATAGAGAATTTTTTTAAAAAAAAATAGTGATGGGATATGTTTTTAACATAACTCCCATTAGCCTCTAGAATTTTTCAGCAAGGTTATGGTAGGTGTTCAGGTTTTTTCATGAAATATTTCATGCACTATTTAACATGAACTATTTTTCCATGCACCAGAACCTTCAGATATATCCCATAATTTTATAAAAAAAAAATTGATTTTTTTTCATTTTCACTTAGTAACAACATAAGCATTGAATAAACCATATTTTTTTATCTATTTGAGTTAAATCACCCCAATGGGGATGTTTTATAGTAGATTTCTATTTTTCTATATTTTAGATTTGCTAAACACTCCATGAGTGGTATTCCGTTATAATTAATTCATGAGTCAATAAAATAAATTGATTAGACTGAAAGGCCAAGAGTCAGACTCCCACACATCACACCATAATTGGATTTGATGAATTGAAAGAGATTGTAAAATGTTTAATGTATTAAATCTTATTGGTTTTCTAAAAATTATTATTTTCTAGGAAAATAAATCTTTCTCATTATTTTCCAGTGTTGTACAAGGACTTCCAATATATGGACCCCTCAGATGGGATCATCATTCCTTATTTTGAATTATTAAATAATTGTAATAACACTAAGGGTGACACTTTCTATTTATGGAATGGGAATGTTTTGCATTACCCATTTACTGCAAGAGGAGTGATACTAGTTACATTGGGTAGACCCTATGCATGGGGAAACTAGCATGATGTTTTACCCTTCCAAGAGAGTGGCTTGGAGAACTATTTGAGATAATATGGACATATATGAAGATTATTCATTGATGTCACCACAATATGAATGGAGTGACACATGTGACATAATTTATGGGTCACATCATAAGAAATCCCATGACATTTGTTATATAGAGAGCCTTGGAGTGACACTTGGAATCCCACTTAAACCAACGTGGATGAGCATTGGGTTCTTCTACTTCAATTATATGGATTATAATTGTAAATAAGAATTATACCCTTGAAATTGAAACTTCATGGATGTATCCAAATTGATAAATAACAACCGTGGGGACTATCCATATTGTTATATATTATACAACTCAATATACTTACCTAAGATCCCTTCGATTATACATTCCAGCATAGTCTTAAAGAGAAATTATTGGATGGGTTTCCCAAGAATAACCCAGTCCACAGTTCATAGTTATTTATTTATATGTTTCATTTATTATTTGTGACAAACTATTCATCTAATACTTCCTGAACTATATTGATCTAGACCACATTGGTTTTTTCCAACATAGTTTATCTCAAACACTCCATGGTCCAACTTTGGAACCTAGGTGGACTTCATGAATAAAGGTATAGATAAGTAGGAGAATCTGGATCTTGATGTTTGATTATAATTTTTAGGATGGAGTATATGAGCTGATGATCAACCATTTAGTCATGATTCCAAATTGTTAATTCCATTGGAAATTTTTTTATTTCTATGAGAATTTTGTATATGCATGAATGAAATGATCCCCGTGCACTTTTTTAAAAATAACATGACATTCTTATCATTAGTTTCTGGTATTTATTTCTATTAAGATTCATCCAAATGATAATTTATCTTCCATGATTATTTATTATGGTTCAACTTCCATCTTTTTATGATACTACTTCCTCTACAATGGGTTACTAGTCCTATTTTATTATTTTATGCTATTAATGCTTACTCTATTTCATATATACTATGTATATTCAATGTTGTACACTATAATCTATGTGGGAATATTCTATCCATTGGCTCATCCTAGTCCCTCACTAATATTTGGAATCCTATGGCATATGGGGAGGCATTCTTAAAGTCTTGTATCCCAAAACACAAGGAACACTAAGTGGCACTTGAGGCAAGATACTAAACCTAGTTATACACAGTATTTGGGTTATATTAAGAAAATATATATTTTATTTATAAACCATTAGAAAGGATTTTAATGTAAATATACATCAATGAAACCAATTTTTATGATCCAGATATTGATAATGAATATATTTTAATTAATTCTATGTATTAAACTATATAGGAAATTATACATTATGATTTAAAACTATTAATTTTGATATCTAATAAAGTATATGTTTTTGTTTAGAAATGTAACATACAAGGATGAGAAAAATTAATAGTGATGGAAAATATAGTAATTTCCCAAATGAAGAATCCAATAACTGTTATTGGAAGGTATCGTGTTATTGAAATTTTTTTTGAGCATAATTGGGAAATGTAAAATAATCATACCAAACAGAATAGCCTATTCCACAATGATATTATATTATGTTAGATATATTTAAGAGATATTACCGCCCATAATTTAGTGTTTCTATTGATCAAATAGAATATGAGAAATAAATTATGACTCCGGAGAAGATACTTATAGAATTGGGATGTGGTGAAAAGGAAAAGGATATAGTTGGAATGGATTATCCAAAAATAAAATAAATATTAATAGGGGACATTGATCTAGAATAATAGCGAGGATGTGTAAATATAACTCAGGGAATAGAAATATTTTAGGGATAAATTCTTCCACTAGTAGAAATCTGGGATATATCTACAAAAGTGTATCCATGTTTTTCCAAAACTATGGATATTGGTATTTACACCCAATCTACAGCCAAACATGTTTCTAAACATTGTCTATAGACTCTACCTATAGCCATAATTTTATTAAACCATGGATATAGGGTGTCTTTTTCAAAGGATACATCCATAGATCGCTACAACTGTAACTAGAGACTATACATGTAGACACTATATGTTTAAAGATTGGGAATAGGTCTTCCATAGTAGAGTGGGTAAATTATTTCCATATAAGAATGTGGTGGGAAGACCTATATCCAAGGGATTTTTCTATTTACATTATTCATAAATATATATTTATATATATACCATAAGTTGACTTCAACATAGTGGTATCATTTTTGGCCTACAATAATGGAGGTATACATAACAAATTTAACTAGTGGAAATTTATTTTAAACGTATAAACATTCTTCTCAAAGGCTATTGAAAAAATTTTACACCATGGATATAGAACCTATAGCCTTTGATTAAACCATGAAAATAGGTCAATAGCCCTGGTGGAAAACACATAATGATATTTTGATGGATTCCAAAAATGTGGCTATAAGTTTTATTCACATGGTGGAAACCATTGAAAAAACATCTTAAACCAATGGGTATAACATCATTCTATAGACATGCCAATAGCATCAATGACCAGCAAGAAATGTGGTGATATAATATTGACATAGTTTTTACATCTTTATCCATGATTTTGGAATGTGGTTATAACAAAAATTTCCAATTCTGTTTAATAAATATATTTATCACGATACCAAATTATGATGAAGGGAATGTAATTTAAATTAGTGGAAAAAGATAAAGAATGTTTCACCTATTATGAATCCTCATTGACATGGTTATCAAAGTGTGTTATAAAATATATAGGCAAAAATGTTAATTATTTACCATTTCGATAAAGGGATTAGTCTATGTCCCCATAGGGGTCTTATCTGTCAATTAATTTCTTCATACTCTGAAATAGTTTTGTTATCTATGAAGGAAAATAAATACTTCTATATGACATAGGGATTCAAAGTGATGAAAATGAAGAAGATAATGAAATGGAAATTAATTTATAATGAGAAGAAGGGATAGAAGGATTTTCTCACATGTTATAACTATGGAATGAATCACAAAATGAAAGGATTCAACAGATTTAGAATTTTTTATAGTTGTTTTTAAAAGTGTGAGAAATAGAAAAAATGGGAAAGGAATAATCAAAATAGTATAATTATGTTTTTTAATAGTAAAGAGAAGTTTCACTACCCAATTGAATTCCCCAAGAGTAAATAGAGTATACTTCAGAAAAAGCTAATGATTTTTGGTCTATCTTATACAGTTGATATAGCTGAAGATAAATGATTAATAAGATTATGTATCTAGATCCACATAATATGTTTTAAAATTAATTTTTTATGATATTATCATTAGAATAATTTTGAAACAATTAAGGATTGTATAATAGTACTCTTTTTATATGCTATCAATATATATATTGAATGGTAGCAAGAATAGTGAATTAGTGGAATGTTGTACACATTGGAAAACACCTGATTAAGGACACATAATATATTATCATGATGTTAAGATAATTATTTTGGGATAACTATCTGATTGATGGGGATAAATTAAATTTTATAGTTCTAACTACATTGTAACTGATTAATTATTTTCTGATAATGTTATTTATGGTATCATTGATGGTGTTAACAATTTTTTTGCTTTTGAAGAATACATCTAGTCAAATGTGTTTTAGTTTTGGATTCAAGAAGAATTCATGTTTTCAATATTGATGAAGGTTCTCCCATGTTTGGTATGGGATGAATAAGAGTTTATTAAAAAAAATGAGTGATTAATTTTAATTACATTTGGAATATCAAGTGACCATATTTATATCGATTTGGACCCTGATATTTTTAAAAGGGGATAATGATTAACGATTCATGAATTTTTTTTTGTTTACATTTGTAATAGATACTAAATATTAATATATTACATCACTATATGAAGAAATATGAAAATTGGAAAAATTTTACAAATCATATTGGTTTTGGAAATTGTTAGGGAACGAAATAAAGATGTTTCACTCTTCTATGGGCCTTACTATCTATTGAATGTGAAATTTATTACTTTAAAAATAATAAAACTCAGTTTTGGATATTCAGTTATTGGTGTAAGGGATTAATATGAAACTGGTTGAAGTGAAACAAAAATATTAAATTAATATTATGAAATAGAAATGTGTCATGTAAGTATATTTCAATATTTTATTATAATTTAAAAAAATACCCTACCTTAGGGAAATGAAGTTGAATAAAAAATTTCCAATTATATTTTTTTTGATGATATCAATACCATTTTGATTAACAATTTTTTAATGTATTCTCAATTTTCAACCTTCTCTCTATCACTGAATTTCTTAGGATAAAGGTTTTTTATTACTCTACACAAGTATTTATTTTTATCTCTCTCTTTCTGGTACGTGTTTTCATTTCCCACATATGTTCTCGTACTTTTAAACTGATTTATGTGATTATTCTAGACAATAATTATACCTCACTATCTCTTATATTAAGAGGATATTTTATCAAACATTCTCATGATGTGTGATTCCAGAAATGTAACACTAAAATATAAAACCCTAGATTACCAAGATCATATTTGAATTACCAGGATAGAATTTATTTAAGTTGGAGATATTTTTTATCATGACCCAGCCTGAGTCGACCAAGAGCTGATAACCTAGGACAACCTGTGACAAGTCTGGAGAGGCATTACCAATCCTATTAGGATTATTACAAGCAATGAGGGAATCAATATAGTAAAAAATTTAACAATTTCACTTTAATATAAACAACTATACAAAAAAGGAATGAAATGGACAACAAAACATATGTTTACGTAAAAATTTAACTGAACATTATTCGTACAAGAAACCAAAATTAAAACTAAAAAAAATAAACTTACCAAACCTGATAACCAAATATATACATTTTACACTCCTAGTAACTCACCGACAAAATGATCACATGACTTACAAGGAGATTGATCTCAAGATGAAACCTGCACAATAGCTTAAAACAGAAGAAGACTATATGTGTGTATATTAAAACTCATTAGGTTAGCCCAATATTCTATTCCCTATGCACTTCTTTTAATATAAAAGAAACATTAATTTCATTTTTTTGATACAAGATATAAAATAATTTTTTCAAAATGAGGTTCCATGCTATAATAATTACCGAACAAAAAATTGCATGTTTTATAAAAAATAATGCTAGTAAAATTTTTCAAAGAGGTGAAAACATTAAAATGAAAATATTTTTCAAGAGGGATGCTTTAAAAAATGAAATATTATAAATTAAAAAACAAACTTTTTGAATTTACCCGAAAAACATGATGTATGCTGACGGTGAGTAAAAAATAACCAATGAAAAAAAGTCATGGGAACACCCCTAGAAACTAGTTAGTTGTGAACCCCAGGTACCTCATATCTCAGTGAAGGTACCCATAATAAATATCCAATATCGGGAACACGAGCCACTAGTAGGAGGATAATCTATTACCTAGTGTTCAACATCATCATCATCATCATTTTTTAGTTAGTGTTTTCAGTGTCAAACTTGCTACATGAAAGACGGACAAACCCCTCCAGATCACTAGCAAACTAGTACAAATCCTCCCACCTAGACACATGGGTTTCCCTTTAATGAAAAATACAGTTTCTTATATTATAATTTAAATATTTTAGATGAAAAAACAATTCCAATATCATATAAAGGAAAAATATCCCACACACATTCCTCATAGTTCTTTTACAGATCAATAAACCACATAAAATTTTCATGAAACAATTTGAAAAAGTATAACGATGCTCTTCAAATAAAAGGAATTTAAATATTATATTTTAAGGAAAAAAATACACCAATATCATATCATTCCAAATTTTTAATCCTCGACCCCATTTAATAAAAATCTTCACGGATCATAAAATGGCCTCACTTATTGTAATGTTGAACACACGTGAAAACACTTTTTTAAGAAAAATACAAAACACGCCTTTAATAATTTTAGCAAACCAATATGATTCAAAGGTAAAAATTAACCTTTTATAAATTGGTTTACAAAAACAACATTTATTATAAAAAACACATTTGCATAATCCCTTTAAAACACTTAGGTTACATATTCAAAGGTCAACCATTTTCTTAAAATGTTGAATGTGCCACTGACTGAAAAGTCGTTAAAATAATGTAAAAAACCAATACCAATATCTTTATTAAAAAATGCCACATTTAAAGAAATAATATGACCCCAAAATATCACATTACATGTGGTCCATAATTTAAAAAATCCAAACAAGTCATTTTATGTCATGTTTAGGACACAAAAGACAGCATTGAACATTTCAAAAAACTAGGCATGAAACTTTTAGAAAAAGAACATTTATTTAACACCCAAAGGGGTAAAAAACAATTTTTCATCCCCAAAATTTATTATAGTAGTTACAAGAGGTCATAATAATCACAATATATATGTGAAAACTAGCAGAAAATTTATTTAAATAAGCGGTTTGAACTTTTACAGTGAAACAAAACCATTTTACACAAAACAAGGAACAAATAACCAATTTTTCCAACAAATAGAACATACCATGGTTTTACAGAAACAATTATCTTGAATTAAAGGTTATAATAGAATATAAAATATGAAATATAAATAATGAAGTCATTTTTATGGGAGAACCTAGCTCAAAAACTATGCGGAAGGGAAACGCACAACTGAAATTCCCTACAGTGGGATAATAAACCATAAACATCTGAATAACCGACCTATAAAAACATAAAACCCATCAAAAATCATTAAAAAACATAACCCTGGGTCTTTCATGATATGGGGAGAATAAATAACCATGAAATAATGGAGCGGGGAGGAAGAGGGAGGAATGAGAGAAGAAATCTCACATTGGAAACTACAGAACTCTTCTTATTCCCTTAGATCAACAAAAATAAAGGAGATAGAATGGGTTGAAACTCAATGTAAGGGATCCATTGTTCTGGACTAACTTGGGGGAAAAAAGTTGTGGGAAATTAATAAAAAATTAATGATTTATGATTTAAAAAAATTACCTTTACAAATATGGATGATTTGAGAAATCATGAATCAATTCATCATATTAGATGATGAAGATGAGCTACAAAGGGGGGAAATAGAAAATAGGGTGGTACTAGGGTCTATGGGGTCTAGTTAGTTGTATAATGACTAAAAATGTTAAAAAAAATTAGAGATATTAATGAAATCAAATAATTTATTTAATTCATGAAATGGGTTCATAGTTTGGCCCAATATGTGAAGAAGTCTCCCAAATCCACCATAAAGATGAGATACTAAGGTGTCCAAATAGATATGGTGGATTTAATAGGTCAATGAAGTCCAGGTGGAAATTATAATGAGTTTTGAATTTAGAAAAATGAAGGAGTTATAAAATAAACGAATTTTTCTTTTAAATATGGAAATGGGATCACGGTTGTCCCAAATAATGAAGAAACCAGTGTTTTCTCAGAAAAATCTCAAAAACGTAATAGTGAAACCATGGTAGGATGATTAAGAATATATGGATGTTCAATAAACATCATTAATCTCACCCAAAACCAAATAAACAGATCTATATTTCCAAAAAATAGGATCAAAACCAAGACATGAAAAAAAACAAGTGTTATATTTCTCCCCACCATTAATGTTTTCTGCCCCTGGAAAGCCACAACACATTCCAGCTAATTGATCAAAACCTCAGGATTCCTTATTAATAAGGTCTAGTCTACTAATCTAATGACACATCAACCTCCATTAATGGAACTTAAGCCTCTTACCTCAACCGAAACACCAACTCCCTACCACTGCTAGAGAATCCACCGAATGATCGAGTCATTACCTCCACAACCAAACCTAGAACCAAATTTTTGGGCCTTATCCCAATGGACCAAACAATGAACCAAAAAAATAACACTCACTAAAGACTATTATTCTAGTGGAGTTTGGAATTTACTCCCCACCACTAAGAAACAGCTATCACTCGACTAATTCTTAGGAGGAAACACTAAGAGACCTGTGGGGGTTCTCCCCACCATATGAACCAACGATCAATGTCCAAATGATAATTCTACATGAACAAGGAATATGTCTCTCCCACACATTCCCACCCAAAAAAACCCACAACATCTTAACAACCCTTGTTAGGAGGAACAAAACATGAAAATTCAAACCCCTATTCCTGGACGGAGGGGACAAGAATTGGGCCAACATTTTCTGGTTAGATCCAGGCCCCCACCACTTAGGGAGGGTAGCTAAGGGGGAAAAATAATCTGGCCACTAAAACCACAAAATAAAGAATGATCTACCCAAAAAAATTTACATAGTAATCAGTAAAACCAATAACTCGCCTTATTTACAAAGGAGGTCCATATAAAGATATTGATCAGAAACCCAAAACCATGAAGGCATAACAATAGACATTGTGTGAGGGGTAAGTCTATCCCACATTTTATGACAATAGGAAATTAACATTAATTAGGAACAATAATAGAGACATAGAATGTATGTTACCACAATGGTGGAGGCATGAGCCTAGTTGATCACCCCACACTTCGGGCAATTTATTGACAATGTGAAAAGATTCACTCTGAGGCCTATGGATGGATCCCTAATTTAGGAAGAATCTAATGCACCACATTTAGTTCCTAAGGATCACCACACCCCAAAAAACTAACCTTCACATCAACACAACTTCATCTAAAAATGAACTCATAAATATATAGCACTATTCTGTCTCACTTAAAATGAGGAGAATAATGTATATTGAATATTGAGAAACACATAATCATCACCGAACACAACTGATATGTCCAAAATAATTATCACGACCTTGAAGCACTCTAAATAAATCCCAGAAAATCTATACTCCAAAAAACTGGTTGAGGAATCATCTAAAGGAGTGTATTTACCATTTTAATGGAATCCTTAGCTTGAACAATAGGAATTATTTCCAATGGAGAACTATTTGTAGACACATCACAACATCTAACACATCTTTAGAAATCTAACGAACATTACTCCAAAGCCAAGTGATATACAAGATCTCATCTCAAGACACAATAAGAGTATGAAATCCAGATCACAAGAAAGAATATTGAATAAAAAATATCCCATGACATAGAAAAAACTATCCACATAACCATCAGTTTATAAACAAATGCCAGAATTGTTCAGTTCAAAACACTTTGGAAAACAAACTATGAGTATTTTCACATTCAACAACAGTGTTTCATCAATTATCACTCACATTCATATTTCCATGCCACCTAGGAACCCAACCACCATGATATATAGTTGATACTTCCATATATCAATGAAACAATACATCTGAGAACCCATGAAAACACAAATTTCTAAAAAAAACATCATTACAAAAGTAATATACCTTCCAAATTAACACCAACCACCAAATCCAAAACCCTTTTCTAATTTCACAACACAAACCACAGTTCATCAATAACAATTTTATTAAAAAACTACCCCTTTTCATTTTTAACAAATTTCAAAACAACCAAGCTACTCCAAACAACCCCTTCCCATTTTATAAAATTCCGGAATGTATCCTTTCATAATCCAATGGCCATTGAGACCACTACCCTTTCTACAAAAACACCAAAAACACAAAACAAATTTAAAAAACAAATTAATCACATTAAAAAAATTTAAACAAAAAAACCCAGTTTAAACATAGATTCAGTATCACATTAAAATGATTCACACATTTAAAAAATTTTATTTCAACAAACCAAATGTTTAGATTATGGAAAATCCAATCCAGTTAAATCGTTTACACTTCCTCTCTGAATTTTGTTTCATAAAAACACCAAAGTCCAAAACCATTATAATATTTAATTTGTGAGATACATTTTTGTATTTTTAAAAATCCATTCCTTCATTTAAAACCCACTTCACAAATTCTTAGAAAATTATTTTGAAAACAAAAATTCAGAATTCAAGAAAGGTCTAAGTAACGAACAAACGGTGACTAGTGTCAATGGGTTACTTGACCTTATTTTTGGAGGTCATACGTCAAAAAAACCAACAAGTATATACTTATTTGGACCATTACCCATCTCCACATGGCCTGATAGGCCCTGTGAACTCACATAAACCATTAATCAGACTCACCTTGTCATATCCCAAAACCAAACAATCAACAAGAATAGTAGACACAAATAAAAATGTAAATCCTATCGAAACCCAATGATCAAAAAGAGAAAGAGTTTGTGATGATATTACCACACTTTCCTCTCAGGTCCTAACAATCCTACCCTATCTATGTTGATATACCCCATATAACAAGGGTGATATAAAAATAAAGGCCTGATAAGTGCATACCTTCTCTGATACCAATTTTTTTCAGGAACATGCTCGAGTCAACCAAGAACCGGTCACCCAGGCTAGCTAGCTACATGTACTGAGAGAATTACCAATCCTCTCAGAATGGAGACAAGCACGGAGGTCATAAATAGAGTAAAAAATGGAATAGTTTCTCCCAAATATAAACAATCAAATAATTAGTGGAAAGAAACGGACATCCAAACATTCATTTACATAAAAATTGAACTGAACATTATTTGTACATGAAACTGAAAGAATAACTAAGACATCAATTCAGCCGAATAAACATTATAACCAACTAACTCTATGAGAATCTACATTTCACTATCTAACACAATAATTGCATGTTACCCAAGGTGATCGAACTCGGTATGAAACCTCCATAAGGGATAAAATATAATAAGACTATAGGCGTGAGTATTTAAACTCAGTAGGTTAGCCTAATATTTTATTACCAATTTACTTACTTTAAGATAAAATAATTAAAAAATTCACATTGTAAATAAAATATTTAAAAGTGTGATTTTCAAATGGGATTCCATGCTATACAAATAACAAGACAAAACATTGAATGTTTTATAAATAAGAATACTAGTCACAATATTCAAATAGGTAAAACTTCAAAAAGAAAAGAGTTTTCCCGAGTGATGATTTATAAAATGTACACATTTAAATAAAACCCACATTCTTCTAAGTTTAACAACCAAACTAAACTTATATAAATGGTTGGTACTAAATATACAATGATAAAAATTCATGGGAACACCCCTAAGAACAAATTTAATTTGAGCCCTAGGTACCTCGGATCTTTGTGAAGGTAACTAAAAAAATTATCTATTATCATGAACAAGAGACACTAGTAGGAGAATAATCCATATCTTAGTGGTCCCAAAAATAATAATAATCATAATTTAGATAGTGTTTTCATCCTCAAACTTGCTAGGTGAAATAGGGACGAAACCCCTCCAGATAACTAGAGTAATAGTAAACTTCTTCTCACCTAGAAACCGTGGATTCCAATTATTTATAAATAATTTTAAACATATTATAAAATACATTTTTCACATTAAAAATACATTACTAGATTATACACACATAAAAAATCACACATATATGCCTCAATGTTTATTCACATATCAATAAACAACATTAAATTTTAATAAAATATTTAAAGAATTAAAATGATGATCCGCACATAAAATGCATTTAAAAAATATCTTTTATGTAAAAAACCCAACAATACAATATCAAATAGAATTTTATTGCTCAAAAAACATTTAATAAATAAAATTCATGGTTTGTAAAATGGCCCTACACGGTGCAACATTGAACACTTATGAAACCCCGTTTTTATGAAAAAAATACAAATGGTCCTTTAATAATTTTACCAAACTGCAATGCCTCGAAGGAAAAAATTAATCCCTTTATAATGTGGTGTACAAACACTATTATTCTTGGAAAAAAAATTACATAATCCCTATAAAACACTTAGGTTAGACATTCAAAGTTCAACCATTTTTATAAAAATTCCGAACATGTTGTTTATGCAATAATAAATTCAAACCTGTAATTTTATATCAAATTTAGGACACAAAAAACTGGGAACATTTTGGAAAACTCATCAAGAAAAATTTAGAAAACAACATCTATTTAACACACAAATTGTTAAAAACACAATTATGCATGAAAAAAAATTATTATAGTAGTTAAATCAAGTCATAACAATCATAATCCATATACTAAAATTATCAAAACATTGATTTAATAAAGTGGTGTTCACTTTAATAACTAAAATACTACATTTCACCCAAAACAACACATAAATAACCATTTTTTACACCAAATAGAATATAAAAAGGTTCTAAAACAATAATAATCATGTATAAAAGGCGAGAACAACATTAAAAATATTAAACATAAATAATAAAGTCATGTTCTTGGTAGAACATTCCTAAAAAACATGGTGGAATGGAGACACACAACCGAAATCACCTAACACAGGTTTATAAACCCAAAAACTATGAATACTTGAATAAGAAAAACATTGAAACCATAAAAATAATGAAAAAAATGAAACTCGCGCCATGTATTACTAGGGAAATGAAGAACCATGAAATAATTAAAGGAGGAGGAAGAGGAAGGAACAATGAGAAGGAATCTCACCTTAGAAACTAGAGAACACTTCTTATTCCCTTACACACACACATAGATGAGAGGGAATGGATTAAAACTCAATTGAATATATCCTTAGGTCTGGAAGAACAAGGTGAAAAAAATATTGGGTAAAAGATTAAAAAATTAATTATTTATGAATGAAACAAATTACCTTTAAAAATCTAGATCATTTGAGAAATCTTGATGAAATTCTCCTTAATCCACAATGATGATGACCACCAAAGAGGAAAAGTTGAACATGTGAGGTTCTCCTTGGGTTTTTGGGCTCTAGAGAGAGGACTAATAATAGAAAAAGTTTAAAAACTGATTGAAATATGAATAAAATAAAGTAATTTCCTTAAATATGGAAAGGTGCTCCGAGGTTGTCCCAATGCTTGAACAAATAATCCAAATCCACCATTATTATGATATCATATGGGTTCCAGAAAGTTAGAGTGGTTTGAATATGTTAGTGGAAGCCATGTGGGAAGTAGAATTAGTAAATATTTGTTGATAAATTATGGAGCTATAAAGGAAAAAATTTCGTTTTTAAATATGTAAATGGGGTCATGGTTGGCCTAAATCATGATGTAACAAAACTTTTATCCAAAAATCCAAAAATATCTATGGGGAATCCATGGTAGGATGATTAGAAATATGTGATAGTTCAAAACTAAACATTCTTCTAACCCCAAACCCATGAAAAGGATCAGGATTTCTAACAAACTAGGTCAAAACCAAGACATAAAAATATTTGTGTGACAATTTTACACCCTAATATTTTTTTTATATTCCTCTTAGAATAAATTTAAATTGTTTGATAGCTTTTATTGAACAGAAAACTAGGTTTAACAACACATCAAGTCCCAAATTTCTCACTTAATTAAAATTAAATTTTTACACATTTATAAAATATTTATTACAAAATAAATATCATAATTGAAATCATATTATGAAAATTATATTATAGTAAATGTACTATATTTTTTTTGAGAAGATTCATGTGATGATAAATAGTGATAAAATATGGGTTTTTCTGAAGAAACTATATTGTTAAAATAATTTATAATCATGAATACTATTTTGAATTTGATTTAATGTAATATTAGCTAAATTATATATATCAATTGATATATTTTTTTTATTATTCATATTAAATTTATATATATAATTTTTTAAATACATTTGATCATTTCAACATTGAAAACCGTCTTTCTCATGACTTCATTGGGATTAATTAAAAATAAATTTTTTTGAAGAATGAATTGTGTTTGGAACAATTTATTCTGTTTTATTAAAATGATTAATTTATATTTTCTTATAAGGTGAACTAAATTTTTGACATAAATAAATAGTAACTGTAATTAAAATTAAAAACCATGATTAAGGGGAAAAAAGGTTTTACCTGTAGTCAAACATAATAGATAAGCTGTGAAATGACATAGAAAATTGTCTAACACCCAATGGATGTCCATATTTCAAATTTTAACTCCTTAAGATCAATTATTATGAGTTAGCAGGTGATTATTCCATGAAATTGACCTATATTATATTTTATGAAATTAAAATTGATGAAAGGAACCATACATGACATTAATATATATAAATAATTTGGGTGGGGAAAAGCATAGGTTTAGTTATAAATATTAATTTGAAAGACAGATAATTTTTTATCATTATAATTTATTCTATTATTTTTTATATGAAATAATTAATTTATATTCATATGCGACAACAATGTAGGAATATTTTAATTTATAATTAAATTGAAAAAATTATTATAAAAAAACTGTGTTAATAATTGAATGAATTATTAAATTGCGTTAAATTTTTATAGTATTATATCATGTTGCACTAGATTAAATGTAATAGATTTCAATTTCACATTTTTTGATATTTTTTAATTCAAATTAAATTAATAATGTCAAAAAATGGAATTAATGTAATTTTTAAATATGTAATATATAATTATTTTATTTCAAATTTTAAAACATACTTTATTATTACATGTGATATATAAATGAAGTTAGATATAAACTATGTTCAATGAATGGACTAATTGTTCCTTTATAATGACTATGTTGACACCAAAATTTTAAAAAACTATGTTAGTGTGGTTATGGATAAAATTTATATTTGAGAATTAATTGTGATTTAATTAAAATTATCATTACACACACATTAGATTTTATTTATTTATATGGATTTAAAATTTATTATATTTATCTATATGCCAATCCAAATTTTCTTCTTAAATAGAAAATTACATTGGTAAATAAAATGATATAAGTTACCTTATTTAAAAAAATGGTACAATTGAGTCAACATATTGACTAATGAATAAAATTTAAAAAATTAATTCCATTGTTTGGGGGAGGTTTTTTTGGGAAAATGAACCGTCACCTCCTTTTTTAATTAATTTTTAAGGAATATGAGGCCTAGGATACCTCCCAATAGTGAATAATTTTTAGTATTTACAATAATTATACTCCTCCCCAAATATAAAAGGGAACTCACTGTCCACCATTCTTTACAACATCATACAACCAATTTTTGAGTATACCTTCCAAGATCACAACCAAACATCCATTACAAAATCCAAGGTTCCTTTTTTTATATAAATAAAACCATTTAATGGTTCAGTGAAAACCTATGGAAACCCATCAAAGAAGAGTATATTTTTTCCACGAGCATCATTATTTTACTACATTATCTACATACTTTAATTTTTATTAAACTATTGTGATATAAAATTTTTTTTCATATAGTGGGATTTCTTTCTAATAATTTCATGACCTTAATCCATATCCACATCCATCAAATTCTTTATGAAATCATCTTTTGTGTGTACAGTGGACTACCACATCACAAAACCATGTTGTTTGATCTTACATTTCTACCATTCATGGTTTTTGAGGATGATATGTATATATAAATTTTTATATAAAATTTATAAATATTTTATAATTATTATGATTCCATATTATTCATATATTTTTAAATTGCATTCTTAGTAGATATGATATTGTTAATGGTGTGTATGGAGGACTACCGCCTCACGAAGTGATGTTATGATTATTTCAATAACACCTCACATGGATGGTGATAAAGATAAATTTAATTGGTACTAGTGATATACATGAAATATCTAAGATATTCATGACATATTTATAATTCTATAAACATAATATATATCATTTCATTTTATTCATGTTCACTCACATAAAAAAGTTAACATCATTTATGTACATGTGGACTAAAACCTTAATAAAAAATTGAGAATATTTTTTCATCACCACACCACATTGAAAAAAACATAAATATGGTTCTTTTTTACATATATAACAAACTTACAACCATTATACATGAGGTTAAAGAATATACAAGCCAAATTAATGAACGAGGTAAGAGATTTCATCCCAATTTACATCCCATGGAACATAAGTATTATTATGATCCAATTCAATTTTATGTGGTGTATACATTACCTAAATGACATGAAATATTATTCATTCATTCCTTAGTGTATTTTAATTTTCACATTGAACCATTTAATCCAAGGTTGATTTACTTTAACAATACCAATAAGTAATGTTATTGTGAAGTGTCACATAATTTTATGATTTTAAAATTTCACTTAAGAAAATAATATTATTATAATCATTTTTCTAGGATAATTACATTTCTCTTATAAAAAATATTCATGAAAGATCATTATGATCATTTCAAAAAGTATATGTGATTTTTTCATAATCTGTTTACTTTAAATTTTATTTGATTGACTAAGGAAAAATATATAAAATCATATCATTTACTCTATTCTGATATTTGATTATATAGAATATTGATTTAATTATAATTTTATTTGATATATGATGAATTATATGGTAATATGGGTATTTTTGGGGCCCTTTATAATATTTCAACTCGATGCATCGATATGTTCCAAGAGACAAATTGAGTTGGCCAAATTAAATATGTCTCTACCTAGATTATATAAAGTTTCTTGTGAAATGTATCTATCCTCTTGATATTCTATCAGAAATTGTCTTGGAGGAATCATGTTGAAGAAAAAATTCAATGGTCAAACATTCATAATATATATATCACAAATAGGGAATGTTATAAGAGGTAGTGCATCTCACTACCCTTTCCCTCCCCGAGCACACCCTTGTCACATGACATCTGGCCTCATGGACCCTTACTTATATATAATAGAGACTTTTATAAAATATAATCTCACCTAATAGACTCCATCCTACTCATATAATAGTCAGCCATTACATAAGGCATATATTATGAGTCACCAATCTGAGGTGGCTGAGTAGAATATAATGAAACGGTCATATATGAAAATATTATTTATCATTTTACTCACATTTGAAATGTCTCAACCCCATTACCTTAATCCATACCAACCTAATCATAATATATTCATACAAATATCTCACATATAAATCTCACTTGGAACCACATACCTAGTTTGGATGAATAAAATACCAACAAAACAGATAAACTAGAAAAAAAAAATTTATATTTTTGTCAAAAATTTAAACAACCAATTTCATTTAAATATATTCTTATTTCCATGTAATCGTTTATAGTTACATACATATATATCGGGTAACAAAATTTTCGTATCATTATAAAAAAACAATCATCCCTTTCTTTATCATTCCAATGGTTAAACCATTAATCCAATAAAATCACACCAATGTGATCCCCATGATGTTGATATCAATCAACAATAAAAGTTAAAAACATAACAATAAGTTCTAAACCCTTTCAAATTGCCCCATCAATAGTGAATAGGGATGAAATAAACAAAAAATGACATATTTATATAGTTTCAACTATATCCTAATATCCTTTATTTTATGTCCTATATTGTATGACCAAAAAGGAAAAGAACATCCTTTAAGGCCAATTTTAGTGCCCTGACCATGGTTTTAAATAACTAGTGTTGGGGGCTAGTAAGACACTCAGCCTTATGCAAGCAACCTCATGTGAAAATGGATTCCTATTAGATGAATGGGTTTGATTGGTTGGTAATGGGGATATTATAACCATTATTGGTTATCATAATAAAAGTCTATATATAAAAAAATAGTTTTATAAAATCCATAATGGTAGATGAAGAAAAATAAAGTAAACAAAATCATATATCAAGAGGAAATATGGATAACAATCCCAAAGAATAATACCATTTATAGACGAAAATTGTACATGTCTTGTCATTAAAAATAGATAAGAATAGTTCCCCATGGAAAACTATATAAATACACATACGGAAAGAAACCCAAAATAAGTTTCATCTTGACAAAGAGGAAAAAATGGTCCACTTACATCAATCTCATTCCATAGTGATAATTCCGAATCACTAAGGTCCAGCTACTATTCTGGATACCATAAATGATCTCATAGACATAATGTCTACATAGGTCCCAAGGTGACCATGTAGGGTTTGAGTCTAAACAGTATAGGACAAACCAATTTTTTCCAATATTACATTCATAATTATATAGTGTATTAATCATATAATAAAAAAGTCATCCCACAACATTTAACAGTTAAATCATTGCACTTTTTTCTCAACATCAACAAGTGTATGTTTACATGGTTCAACTAAAACCTATATGTTTTTTATTATCTCTGAATATATATTTTTTTAATACAATAAATTTATATAAAAATATATTATTAGTGTAAATGGAACATGTATAAATTAAATGGAATCCCCTAAAGAGTATCAACCTATATATGCGTGTCCAACCAAACATATTTAATAATATCATTGTTATCTCAACATCATGGCATCCTGAGTCACAAAAATATTAATTCTCAAATAATCCTTTACCATTAGACTCTAGTTTAATGGATATCCTTAACCCATTAGTGATGGTCACAACACCATCACCCAATAGACTATCACCATCAACTGGGGATATATACAATGAATACCTCCTCCAGAACCGATGGTCAGCACTGTTCCCTAATCCACAATATCTATGGATGCTTCCTCCTGCAATTAGTGTTAATTACCTCTTTAATAGAGTCATACCTACATGAACATGACTCCAAAGACTCATAATCTAATAAACTATGAGCACAAATCACTATAATTTCTTAAGACACGTCATTTGAAATCTCATTCCCCTTCTCCCACATCACTATGACTCTGTGTTCAAGACCATATAAAACCACTAGGGTCATGACCTCATCAAAAAAACCTCATCACCTCAACCTGGTGATCACTATAAACCCATTTATATTACGTTGAGACAATCTAGATGAACCATTCCATAGTAGTCATGCTAATCAAAATCACCTCAGTTCCTCTTGACATTCCCATCATGTTCCCATTAAATTAATGCAATATTTTCACATTAAATTAATTTAAATAATATTATCATCTATACCATCCTTATTTTTCAAAATCCCTTTACCTATCTTAGATGAATTTAAATAAACAAATCACTAACTAACAACATCCCATTACATCAATAAATCATTTTAAATGAATTAATTAATTAATTAATAGATTCCCTCATACAACCCAATGTTAATATTTAATAGTGTGCCTAATAACTCCCATAATACTATTTAGAAATTTAGGCACCACCAACATTGTACTTATAGTATCTCTATCATCAAATATTAGCCTCTCACTCAAGATGGAACAAGACAAATAAACGTTTTAGATAAACACCATAAAAATAGAGTAAATGATATCACATGTATTAATTATTATGTATAGTGAGATAAACATAGAATGAACGATATTGTATTCATGGGATTATAAAGGCTAATCTACATCCATAGAATAATATTGATTCAATGTATTCAATAATATGGAGTCGTAAATCCAATGGATTGGAGAAAATGAGAGATCCCTATTACTGGAGGAGGAGAATGTGTAGGAAAAAGAGTAATAATGTAGATCCTCTATGGACTAAATATAAAAATGATTAATTTTACCCTATTTAAAAATAATCATTGTTACCAAATTGTTTTGAAAACAATTCAAAAACTATACGATGACCAATATCCAAAGGATAAACACCTCACACGATTTGGAAACAGGGTTTGATAAATGGTTCTCTAATAGTGAGTGTCAATCTGAATAGCCACACAATTATTTTGGCACAATTAGAATGGATATCATGCTTAAAACCAAATATTCCCCTTTGAATACATTCATCACAGTTTATGCCACATGGTTAGATATGATATAAACTAACCATTCACCCATATCTTCATTTTCCCAAAACTGAGTTTTTGGAGAACAAAGCATATGAAACACAATAAGATTCTCAAGTCGATTTCATAAAATTTAAAAAAAATGACGAAAATGAATTTTATTGTTAAAAATTTCAATATTATGTTCTAAAACCCAAAATGGAATTTGACCCAACCACCCAAAAATAAAATTACAATGTTTGAGTACATTTAAACCCAATAAAACCATATAATTCTAACCAAATTATTATAATAATGTTAACATATATGATAAAATTAAAATTAATAGATTTAAATTTTGTATTAATCTATACATAAAATATTTGGATAGAAAAATCAAATATAATTGAAAATATTTCATACATTCATATTACTGATAAATAAATATGAAATAAAGTCATCCCATGATATAGTGGATCATTTTGGATAAATGTAAATCCTTATCACATTATTTTAGACCTCATGATTCCAAAAAGTTGAATCCATTTTTAAATTTTTTACTCATATTAGTTTTAGAATTTAAATTTATATTGAACCCCTAAAAGCGATGAAAAACAATTTTCTAGAAAAAAAAACATTTTATTTATAGATTTTTTTATACAAAATGAAATTTTAAAATTCACTCCAAATAAATTAATTTGTTTATTGATAAACAAGAATAAATAATTATGTTTTAAAAAAAATAAAAATATAATTTTACATTGTAAATACATAAATGAAATACATATTCCATTAAAAGTCAGTGTTTTCATTGTTTATCAGAAGATCAAAACATTCATAAAACTATAAAAAATTCAACCTAATATAATGTTTTCAATCAAGAATTTAAAATTGATGTGAATTTTATTAAATTAAAATTCTATACTAAAAAATCATAAATATAAATAAAAATATATGATTTATAGAAGTGAGGTTTCATTATATATAATGATTTTTCATTTTGACTAAAAAATTAACTAGTAATATTTTAATTTGTATAACTCAAAAAATATATTTATTAAATATTAATAAGACATGGAACTAATTTATCATAACCTTTTAGAGGTTATATAAAAATACATGTTTTATTTTATCCAAAATATACTTAGTTTTTACTTATATTTTTTCTATGGTTTTTAATGGATTATTTAAATTATATTATAAAAGTAAAATTATGACTTCATTCTTACTTAACAAATCAATATTCATCTATAGTAGTAAAAAGAAAAATTACATTTCAAATTTTATAACTTATGTGGACTATATAGTCATGTTGAGTTTTTTCCCCCAAATTATTTGGATTAAACCATCCTCTTAGGATATGGGATGGCATATTATCATGTGTATATTAATTTTTGTAAAAATATATCCATTCATATGTATAGAAATAAAATTAAACACACAAAAACAAATGTTGTAATTGCTAGGATAACATTTTGAGTTGAAATTTTGAAAAATGGTGTTGTGTTGTAACAACTCATTATAAAAAACCATTAATTAGAATATATTTTAACAAAACCCATAACTATAAAATGTTATTATTTTATTAAGGGGGAGTTGAGATTGGTTTGATTATTATAATTTTATTATTCATAATATTTGATAGAGATTTTTTTCCCCATTATTAATTTCACAATTTTCAGTATGTCTCATTTCATGTGTTATTCTATTAATTTATTTTATAATTTAGGATCCTTTTAAAAAAATTATATCAGAGAATTATTTTTTTTATAAATTAATTTCATTTTTATGTTTTTTTAACCTTAATATAAGACTAATGTAAAATTTTATTATTAATATATCCATTTAAAACAAAAGGGGGAGAAACATTTCTTAATATATATTTCAATATTATGGTGGAGAAATGTATCATTATTTTTTTGTAAAATAAATTGTGATTTAATTACCTAGGAATACACAACCATTTGAGGATATATATATATATATATGGATGTTTTTTTAGTATAGATGAACATAGAGTTAATAGCCATGCAAAGGGATGGGTATTTATGAACCACATATTTAACCTGAGCTTGAGTAGTGAAACTTTACCACACATTAGGTTTAAAACACTCAATTGATATGATTTTGATAATTTTTCATTTAAATGTTACTACTTATATTTAGAGATATGTGGGATGAATTCATGTTTATTGAAAGTATCTTCAAAATATAATTTTTTTAATTTCATTGTGAAAAATTTAAATTCATTTTCAAATTTATTTTGGAATATTTTTTTTCAAAAATTACCATATTCCATTTTCTCTTTAACATATATTTTTATTTTCTTTTTGATAAAAGGGGGACATTTGTGTACCTCCCTTTGATTTAAAAGATAAAAACTATTCTATTATCATTATAATAATATTAATTTATTTAATTTGTGTATTTACGTTTCAAAATGATTATATTGAGTTAATAATTTAATTGATGAGCTTAATGGTAGTTTGGAAGTATGCATTAATGACTATCAATATAAATCACCCCTAGCTTACTAGAGAAAATCCATTGGCCATCCGGTGTCAGGTCTACTGAAACTACAACATCAATATTACCATTACCTACCATTAAGAGGATAAAAGTCCACTAGGTGTATAAAATAATGGATATACAACAATGGTAGGACCATTAGATAGTTAGGGGGTCAAACAATGGAAAACCTATAGTCGATGTGACACATTAGTGGAATTATTCTAGTAAATAGTAAGGTGAGTAAAACTAGTATTATTTGTCGACCTAATTTCTTAGGAAATTTGATTAAATCACTATTTTAGTTCATAGTTAGCTAGAATTATCATGATACTTGTATTCGCTATAACAATAACACTAATAAAACATGTAAATCAACAGCTATGATTAAAAAAATCAACTAGATACAAGTCTAATTGTCTTGTGACTTCAACTTGAAATAATATTGTTCTTATTCAATGAAATCATTTTTATTTTATCTTTTAATCCATATTTCTATGATTATTATTCATACATGATATTAAAATAATACATAGTACATTATTATGAATATTCCTGTATGATAACCTCCTTGTCTTTTTCTTCTCTTCGATGCCCAAGACTATTAAATTGAATGAATTTTCATTCATACTAATAGAATAAAATATTCATGTTTCCATTATTTTTTTGTATTAAATTAACTAACTAAAATTAAAGTGCATTCCTTTTTGGGAATAGTGTATATAGCTAAAATTAATTGACTTTCTATCATATTCGTGACTAAACTCAAATTCATGTTATTAATGTAAAACATCTAAATATATTGAATATTGGGATATATGGACACATATTTAGTTATTATTGTTCACCATTATCAAATTGGTAAACTTTTTATTTTAAATTTTGATAAAATTAGTATTTATATTATATTATTTTTTTCACATTTATTGATTATTATATATTGGGTTAACTTTTAAATATCAATTATTCACATAATGTAAAAATTATATTCATTTATTTAATTTTGATTTTTAAATGGAAATCACCCCTATTTCCATTTTACTCCAACCAACATCACAATTTTATAGAATATCAAACATCAATGATGATACATAATATAGATTTTATGGAGTGAATTTTATCAGGTGTTTGAAAGGATATGTAGAATGAATTAAAAATATATTTAATCAATTTATGACATCATCTAGGGGAAGAAAAGATAAGGATGATGTAGAAGAATATTTTATATGATATGTTAGAAATTAATTATATATTTCTTTTTGTAAAATATTCATAATATATTCTAAGAATGTAAAATATATATGGTTTTTAAAATTTATATATTAACATCATCATCCCTTCACATTGAATATATATATTGGATGATACATATATATATAATTATGGTAAATGATAATTAAAATATCAATTTATGACTTTGTGTTATGAATAAAGATTTTTTTATCATAGTGAATTATAGGGTGTGATAATATTAAATGAAAATGTTGAGTATGATTCTTTTTTTGGGTACGTAATATGATAATAAGGTATAAAATAATACTTTTTTATTTATTTCTCCATTAAGTATACCACATAGACTGTGATAAATCATGAAAATTGTATACCATAAGTTTATGGTTCATATTTATAGTCCCTATATGCCAATGGTTTTTTAAATACCTATAATTTTAACCTTAACACACTTATATATTAGTTATCATATAATTGAGGATTATCTAAATATGGGTGGTTGGGTATGTCTCTAATCTTGTTTTTTATTGGAGATTAAACATGGTGGGATTTTCCACTCATATTATTTGTATGTAATAGGGCCCCTCAATTGAGATATAATTATCAAATGTATGTCCATATATAGGTAGTTCATACAATGTTATTATCATATTGGGTGGGAGTCACCGGATGTGATAATCCCCTAAGATAAATGAAATGTATTGAGTTCATCAACAAGGATTATCTAAAATTTAATATTCCCTAAAATATGAAGGGGTTTTCTTGTATTGACATAAACTATAAACTATGATCAAATACTATATTGTAATTTTGAATCATATGTTTATGAATGACTTTTTAATATAATATGTGGCATGATGTATATAAATAATTTTTTTTGATTGAGAAAATTCTAGTTCCGATTGTATCTTGTGTAGCATTGATGATTTTATTTTTCTCTATATTTTCTTATATTGTAGATTTTGTTGATTTATAATCATTATCAATGTTATAAATTCACAATGGGAACACATTGTGGTTGAAAAATTGTTGGGTGTGTTTTACAAAATAGGGGGGCTAAATGAAATTCTTTTTTTATAGATTACAAGAATATATTTTTTGATACTTATTAATAAGGTATTATAATTGGTGTGATACATGTTGATGTAAATGATAGATTTCCTATAAGTTTATAATGATAGAAAAAATTAGTACCTGATATAGTTTAAGAAGTTATCATATGTGATACTATGTATGGTTACAATATTTTTTTTTTAATATATAGGTAATGTTGATGAATAAAGGAAAACATGAGCTTAATCATAGTGATACTATATGTTTAGATATGGTATTCCATAGAGTACGAAATATTATGTACAATTTAATTCATCAAATCTGTTAAGTATATTGTAATTCAAAAACATATTTATATGGTATGTATGCTGATTGGGTATGTTATATTGTACTATATAGATAATCCATGGAACCATGAATCATGTGGAACAATTTATTTATTAAAAATATATATAACAAATGGGATAAAACTGATAAGGTAAAAATATTCAAAATTTTCAAAAAAATAGGATATGGTTTCCCTGAATAAGGTGGTAAAATTGTGTGGGTAACATTTGATGTAACTGTATGAATTTAATGTTATACATATTAATAGCATGAATATATAAATGGTATTGAGGAGTAACTATAAATTCTTTATAAATTGTTCTATGGTTAATGTAAATTTAATCCTCATGAATTTTTTAATATGATACTCCTATGACATCAAATCTATCTTCTTAAATCATTCGTAAGACCATCAAATAGTAGCATATCATTCAGGTTTGGAAATATCTTACAAAAAAATTTAGGAAATTCATTGTAAACCCATTGATAAACAATTAAAATAAGAGACTTATTTTCATTTATTGTTCGTGTAGACTGTATTAGAAAGATATGATGATTTTTGGTGTAATGGTTTCCAAATATTTTGAGATCATTGATTAATAATTAAGTATTACATTGAAAATTATGATTGTGAACATTATTTATTATTATACTACTCAATAGAATAAATTTTTTTATATTATTTAATTTTTCTTAATCCTTCATAGATAAAAATATTTATTTGGTGTTCATTTTTTTGGTTTGTTCCATGATCAATTGGATATGGTGGAGTTGATCCTTACTCCATTCTTCTGTGACAGTCACCAATATTTTTTACTATAAATAATATAGATTTGTTTTCAAGAGTTCAAGTGTCCCATTATTATTTAATCAATTTTATAGTAATGGATCACAATTATTTTTACAAAATATCCCCATTTTTAGATATGAATTAGTAAATAGAGTTGATTTTATTACATAAAAATATATATACTACAATTAATTTTTTTTAAATTTTTAATAAATTTTAAATTAATAAAACCTATAAATAATATTTTAATTTTATGATTTATTCATGATGGAAAGGTTATATCATCATTCACATAGGTTGAAAAAACAGCCTAAACATGAATATGTGGTAACCAATGAATATGTAATAATATGTTACCTTAATATATTTGTAAGAACCCAGTTTTTTCTATGAAAGACTTTGGAATATTATTGATGTTATTCCAGAGTAGCGTCTTTAGACGACGTTCTATTCCGAGCCCCGGTGTGGTCAGAATTAAATTTTTAGTGTGTTCACACTCGGCACGCCAAATAAATGGGACAACTCGTGAACGGTGTTTCAGATCAGAGATCTGACTATACATATGGGTTAGAAATGGGGTTTTTACCCTAGGAAC
The DNA here is from genome assembly GCA_963277665.1 of Viscum album. Lineage (NCBI taxonomy): Eukaryota > Viridiplantae > Streptophyta > Magnoliopsida > Santalales > Viscaceae > Viscum > Viscum album. The sequence goes on along the minus strand of OY728148.1, from coordinate 262,391,270 downwards.
AACATAAAGCATGTCGAAGAGGGACGTTTGGACCCCTCTCTCGCTTCCAGAACGTTAAACGAATAATTAAAATAATTAATTTATTCATTTAATGGTTAAACTCAAGTATCTCTTAAAGGATTGCTCGGATTTGAAAACTAAGGGCACTGTTGAGTTTGGAATGTGTCGTTTACCCTGTGAGGGGTGTAACTTTTGTAGGCGTGATCCTTCAGTGAAAAATGTCACCGAGGGCATTTTCGTAATTTGGCGGCCTCGGGCATTGAGTTTAATAACATTTGAATGGGGCAATAGATTCAAATTTTGAGACCTCCATTGTTCTTGGGAGGTGGTTTACACCCTAGGGGAAGCTTAGTCTTGACTGCGCCGACGGTTTCAGATGCGGGTTATTATGGAGATTTTAATTAATTAAATGTTTTAATTAATTTCCTATATAACCCATCTCTCTTCCCCCTTCTCCCTCTCCACTCATTTTCACCCCTTGGATAAACCCTCCCTCAACCTCTCAACCTTCTCCTCCTCCTGTTATTCCAATTAAGGTGGAAGCAACAGTGGCGAAGCACAGATCGAACGAGAAGCTTCGGGCTACGCCCCTGCAAGTAGGTGTTTACATTTTTCATTTTAATTTATGCACCCTTATTTCAAGCTCCATTTTATGAGTCTAATTGCTTCCCAATCGTGGATCAAGCACCTTATATTTTTAGAGCCCGATTTGAGCTTCCCAACGGATATTTCGGATCGAAAATCTGAGTCTCGGGGTATCCGTAGTGGCCCTAAGAAGATTTCCAGCCTTTTCCATGGATTTCGCGCGGTCTAGCGCAGTGGCCGACGAGCTGGGGCAGCGGCTGGCGGTGCTCCAGGCGGTTGTCGGTCGGGCTTCAGGCGGCAGGCGGCGTGATGTGGATGGATGAGATGGTGCGTGTCGGGCATAGGAAAATGGCCAGGGAGGTCGGGGTAGAGGGCGTCAGCGCGAGGGCGAGGCCGGCGGAGGTTCCGACAGTCGAGCGCGGGCGGGGGAGGCGCTGGGTCAGCGGGTCTTTGCCGGGGCATGAAGACGAGGAGGACTGGGGTATTCTGACCCCGGTTGGCAGACAAGACCCACACCATGTGGGTCCATGATGGAGGATTCGGACCGGCCGAGCCGGTCTGGGCGGTTCGGGGCGATCCACGCGGTGAACCGCGGTCCGACGGTCCAGGGTGGCGGTTGGCCGGCCGAACTGGCCCGGTGCCCGTTTCGGTCCGATAAAGAATATTTAAAGAATATAGTTCGGGAATCAGATTCATGTGCTATCTGTGTAGATGCATTCCTTAAATAAAGGAATACCTTTTGTGATGGTTTCAGAGGTTTTAATTCCTGAAACGAGGGGCCTCGGAGGCACGACACGCCTTTAAGTGAATTGATGTTTTCCCAAGGGGTTTTTTTGGGTGGCGGAGACACATCTGATGTCTGTTTTGAGCGTCGTTAGTGGCGTTTTGGACCCTGGTTCTAAGGCGTAGTTTTTCAGTATGGTTTCAGGTGTTGAAATCGGATTTGAGGCGTGGGCCCCACGACCCGTCTTTCGAGCTCCTTACAGTGCTTCACAACTTCTTCATCGGACGTTTGTTCGGGGCGACTGACCAGTCAATTTTGGGTTTTTTTGTGAGGGAATTGTAATGGTTCAATATTCCCTCTTTAATTCCCAATGGTGGTGTGGTCCCCACGAGGGCCATTTTGGGATTGTCAGTGATTTCCAGATTTATCATCGGGTGTCTATTTTGGACAAGTGAATAGTCCAACTTGTGTACTTTTTCGAGAGGATCGTAATGGAGTGATCTGTTCGTTGTGCATCAGGACAGGGGTGCAGGTCCCACGCAGCACTGCTCGTGTGCGGTATGTCAGAATGCATCGTTTTCTCCGGATATCCACTGCACTCAAGTGAGCAGTCCTTTTCACGGGTTTTCCCGATGGGATCGCAAGGGTGCAATGCACCCGACTATTTTGGGGGGTGAGGCTCAGGATCATGGGACGTCGTTCTGCTGTAAAGTAGTGTTGGTGTCTTTTCCATCAGATATCCATTAGAGGCTAGTATGTAGTCATTCTCGCATGTTTTATCACGAGGATTACAACCGTATGATCCTTTTGGATGTGAGGAGTCTCTTTCGAGATCTCTTTAAATGTGGAATCATGAAAGGTGTATTGGTGGTGGTTCCTCCTACGGTGTTTGTAAGAAACCCTTGGAGTGTGATCGCGTTCACTCCTGGGAGAGTGATATTGGTGTTTAAAGAGATTTATTTTTCTATGCCTCAACCTTTGAGATAGAAAGTTGGAGTTTTTACGTTTTCTCCTTCGCATTGAAGATGGCTTCCATGTGCACATTAGCCTTTTGGCTAGAGATGTGGTATACTCTGGGAGTATACAGGAATGCTGGGTGGTAAATGTGGATGTTGGTAACTGAGAGCGTTTTTGCGCTTGGTTGGGGTTAAGCTGGGGCCACACGTCATGTGGGACCCATGTGCGTGTCGTGTTCTCCTTGCATAACTTTGGCCTCTAGCGACGTTGAGGGTCCCTTTGTTCTTGGTTGTTTGACCAATAGGGTTTAGTTTTCCCCTGATTCCGATATTGATGGTTTGGATGGAAAAGAGGGTTTGGTTCCACTATTTCTCCAGTGGGGAGGGGTTTCAGTACTGTGCCCCTTTCACCAGACTAAAGCACCATTTACGACTATGGGTTTTCATTCAGTGTGGGTTTTTTCCACTTTCTCAGATGAGTTGACTCGGTCCTCTTCGACAGTGGCTCAGTGGATTGGAGCGTGATCTCCTTGTGAGTCCTGAGGAGATTCTCCTATCACTTCGTGTTCCCTGGTAGAGTTCTTTTGGATTTGGTGTGAACAACACATTATGTGGGCACTGATCCTCTACCTAGAAGGTTTTTTCCAGCAGGGCTGAGGTTGTTCCCAGCAGGGCTGAGGTTGTTTCAAGTAGTGCTGAGGTTGTTTCCAGTTGGTATGGCTAGTGAGGTACCATCAAGAGGGGATAGAAAATTGTACCATCTAGCAGGGATGGACAGTGCAGTACCATCCAGTAGGTATGGCTATTGAATCGGTGTTTACTAAGCAGTACCATCCTACAGGGATGGCCATAGTGGTTCCGGGTTAACCTCTAGCTAGGCTGGGCAGTGGTCCCCAATGTCGGGCTTACCTCCAGTTGGGCAGGGTAGTGGTCCCCGATGCCGGGCCTACCTCCAGCTGGGCAGGGAAGTGGTCCCCTATGCTGGGTTTCCTCCAATTGGGCTGGTCAGTGGTCCCGTCAAAGAATTTAGCCGGGTCTCCCTCCAACGGATTACCCTTTTACGGGACTGGGTAGTGTGGCACCCGTCAACTCTTGCCATGTCTACATCCAGTGGGAACCCTTCGTCTTCCAGGGATTACCCTCTAGTGGGGCTGGGCAGGGGGTCGCCTGTCGACTTTGAGGCGACCTCTCAACTACGGGGTTGTGACGAGGTGTGGCTTAATTTTCCCCCAGAACTCTCAAGTATGAGAGGCGCTTTCCCCACCGAGACGCATCCTTGTGACATGACCTAAAACCCTGCGAGAAAGTTAGTGCTCCCAAAGTGGATAGTGTCAAGGTGTTGTGATTTGAACCCCTTGACTTGAAGCTCAGGGAATACGTGCCGGATGTTCGACATCGATGGTGTTTACTTCTAGGACTTTTGGATACTCATTTTCTTGGGCAGGGCTATGGTATAGAGACCCCCTTAAAATCTTGTTCGAGATTATTGAAAGAGCATATATAAATGTACATACCTTGTTTCAGTACCCACTTCATGGGTTTTGGTTACTCTCCTTCTAGGAGAGGCAATGATGCACGGGGTATGCCAAGTGATTTCTGTGTCTAGATTCTCGTGGTTGGATGTGTCTACTCTCCTTCTATAGGTAGTGATGACTCGACGAGAAGTTTATCTTCTCACTATTTCCATCTGCTTGTGTTTGGATGAGTCTACTTCCTTTCTCTTGTTGGGTTGAGATGGACTCACTATTGTACTCTTTACTGCACTCTCTATTGTACTCCTTTACATTTCTCTATTCGATCTAATTCTCAACCTTCAGTACCTCCTTTGAATCTCCCTCGAGCCATTGGGGTATCCTACTGAGTATTTTTATACTCACCCCTTCTTGGCCTTTTCCCTCACTTGGTGTGCCCTTGCAGACGACAGATAGGTTGGTCATGACATCAGTAGAGCTTAAGAGTTCTGAAGGTTGGACCGTGTGTGTTGGTCATAGTCGGGTTCCTAGTGTGGGACCCTTTAGCTGTTTTTCTTTTGTTCACCTTTTGCCAGGATGTGGCTCTTTTTCGTGTTGGGTGCACGTTTTCCCCCTTCTACTTTTCAGTTTACCTTGAGCACTTTCTTTGTACTGATTAGTGGTTGATGCACATTTGTGGGTTATTTATACCAGTTGGTACTTTTCTTTTCCTTTTACTCTGCACCTTTTCATTGAGTGGTCTCTCTGTGTGTGTACAGGTACTTAGGCAATGGCCTCCCTGAGTTGTTGTGCCTTCAGCGCTAGTCGCCCACCCCTAGCCTATGAAGGCAGGCTTGGGTTAGTTGCGGCTCGTTCCCAGGTAGGGTCTGGTCATGAAAAAGTGGAATCAAATTTGGTTCGTTCTATGGGACATTGTTCGTTCATCCCTAAAAATGAATTGGTTGGGATTTAGGGCAACAGTGTTAACCTGTCTCGTGAGCAGATCTCAGTGTAACACCCCAAGATTTCATAGTGTGTTATTTCTTCAAAATAATTCAATAACATGCACTACACGCAACACCGAGTTCAATCACACCATGAATTACAAAAAAAAAATCCATTCAAAAGAGGTTATGAATAGTATTATCTAAATTTTAAACTTTATATAATCCTTATAATTTTAGAATCCATATTATGAGTTTCTTAGATATAATGCAAGAACAAATTCATTTTCATTATTTCACTTTTATCAACTTTTAATAGTGAACCCTTTTTTAATACAATATTTTAAACTTTTTGACTAAATGGGGACATCAAAAAAAATTTAAAATGAAACATCCCAAGCTTCCACGGTACGCTTTCCTTCGAATAATGTGATAGCGTGTGTTGTACGCAACCTCGAGTTCTAACACACACCACAACTAATTAAACTAGCCGTTGTGAATAGTAATACCTACTTTTTGAAATCATATATATTTTATATTTCAAAATGTACTTCATTTTTGGATTCGGAATATCGAAATTAGCCTAGGGTTAAATTTTGGTACTTTTCGGATAACTTTCATATTTTGATGAATAGTGAAAATTACTAAATTTTAATTAAAAACAACTTTTTTAATCAAAATAATTAATAGTGATAAATTATGAATTTTAGTAGTTTTAAAGTATATTTAGAATATATTTTTACCATTTAATATAATGTTGGTCATTGGACATAATTTTACAATTAAACCGAACACAAACAAGTGTCAATCTTTTGATAGTTATTATCTCTTAAAAACACGCTTTTTGTTTTGACAGCGGGAATTAATTTTAAATTAATTTCTGCCACTTCTGTGTTTTGAATTTAAAAAAATGGATTCCATATTTGGAATCAGGATTTCCAAATTGTGTAAATAGGTAACTTTTATTTTTAGACATTTTGAATAATTACTGTGGTAAATATTTTATTTACCATGGTTAAGGGTAAATCCGGTAAATAAGGGTTAAAAAATAATATTATAATAATAAAAAATTACCCTAAAACGTGTCCTAACATTATTGGTGGACACATACCCGACCATGAGCATCCTTGGGTCAATTTGGGGACCCCTTGGAGCCACTTGTATGTGGTAGGGACACTTTATATTAATAAAGTTAAAATAATAATAAAAATGGCATAAGCTTACATCTTTTAGAAGAACAATTTTTACATAGGGTTATACATGTTGGATTTTCGATTATAAATATTCATTAGAAAGCTAAAAAGATTTCCTACATAATGATATTTTATTTATAATTTTTAGACATCATATAAGTTAAATTATTAATGACACAATAATGATGCAATGTTTACCTCATTAATAAATCATTTAAATAAATAAGATTATAATGATTTAAATATTATCTAAAACCTGTCCAATTCTTATTGGTTGATGTTATTTAGAATATGAGTCATCTTATCTTCGACCTCAATGATTTTTGGACCATTAGAAACCGAATATAATTATATTATAAAATAATACTTTCACTCTTTCCTAAAGAGCCCCTCCTCCCCCTTATAAAAGGAGACCACTTCTACTCATTCCTCACACCTCTCAAGCCACTTGGCTCGTCCAAACTCTGCCCAAATAAGCTCCCCACATCCCTCTCCTCCTCCTTGAAGCTTCCCCTTAGGCAGAAAGCATTTCAACAAGTCCTTTGGTTCCAACCAAAGTGAGTTACCTAAATTAAAGGAGGTTAACCTACCCCAACCAAGGAAAAGTACAAGGTAAGGGATTTTCTTATCTCACATTCAATTCCGTGAGATTTCCATTGTTCGACACTAAATTATTGAAAGTGGTGTATTGTGTACTGACATTTGATATATATTATCATGATTCTCTTTATATTCATTTTTTCTGTAAATAATTTGGTGGTTATTAACTTTTGTCCATACGACTCAGTTGATTAACGTGGTAAGGGGTTTTCATCACACTCCTTATTCCCGTGAGATTCATGCCATATTTCCACCATTACCTTTTGTGTGGTGTATGTACTGCCCATAATTATATTCTTTGTGTAATACACTCTAATTTATGTGTATTTACATATTCATTGTATGATACCTCTTTCATGGGTTTTATGTTTCACAAGTTACCAAATTGGTAAGGGTTATTTCACAATCTCTTCATTATCCGAGGTTGTTTATATGTAATAATCTACTGGGATTTCTTTATCATCCACATCCATGTTTCTTAAAAATGTATTTCAAAACATTTTTATTATGAGTTAAAGTCATTTATACCCTTTATGACTTTTATAAGTGGTTTATAAAGGAATCTTTCGGTCGTTTTCAAACAAGGTCCTTTTTAACCTTTTCGACAGAATTAAGGTAAGAATGTTTTTTTTAACTTATAGGGCGGGTGCGGCTATTTTCCACCGTTATAAAATCTTCAAAGCTTCCCTTACAAGATTAAAAGAATATTTTCAAAGAAAATGTTTTATTAAATGATTTCAAAATAAAAGGAGATATTTCTTTAAAAAGAATTTTGATTTCATCTATGTCAACATCCTTTGATGGATTTTACGCTTATTTGAAGTTTATTTATTATAATACAAAACTTCTATATTGTATTGAAGGTTTTGTGATATGTTTGACTGTGGATGTGCTATTTTATACCATTCATAGTTTATGGTGAAACTATTGACATTTCGTATGCTAGTTTTAATCCGAATGTTTATGTTATATTTAAAACTTTTCTTCAGATGAATGTGCTAAACAAGTATGTTCCGGGTTGGGGACTGGTAAAAGTAAGCCCTCCAGGTTGGGGACTGGTAAAAGTAAGCCCTCCCGGTTGGGGACTGGTTAAAGTAAGCCCTCCAGGTTAGGGACTGGTAAAAGTATGCCCTCCGGGTTGGTGTCCGGTTATTAGAGGCACTCCGGTTGGTGTCCGGTTATTAGAGGCACTCCGGGTTGGGTTCCGGTTATAAGTAACCCCTAGGTCTTGGGATGAGGCCTAGACAATTAAATTAATGTTTGACATTATGCATTCCAACATTATGAAAGTGGTTATTGATTTTTGCATGTGATTATTCGATTAGTAGAATATCCATGTGAATAAGTAAATGGAATTATTTCATTTTATTTATGCCATACCATGTTGAAAGTTAATATTTAAAAGGCTTTTGTTTTAGTTATACATTGCCTTAAATGTTTATTCTTATTTATGAAAGTTTCCGCTATATTGTTATCCTTACTGGGCATTTGAGCTCACCCCTTTTTTATGTTTTATTTTTCCCAGGATGTAAAGAAGTAAGTTATGAATGACCTGCAGGGATTTTATGAGGGGATAATAGTGTGGTCTATTGAGACATTATGTTGTTGTAGTAGTTTTTCATTTTATAATGTAATGTAAAACTTATGAATATATCTGGCATTTTCCAAGGCTACTAAACCAATCGGTCTTTCGAGATTTGATCTTTCTTATGATCATGCCAATGTTATGTAATAATGCACCGACTCTGGGTAACTGGGGTCGGAGCGTTACAGTTGGTATCAGAGGAAGTTTAGTACAAACCTTGGAAGCTAGATTTAGATAAACTCTGATTAGAGCACGTAGACCTAAGATGAACTTTGAGGATTAGTATAGAAGAACTTCCTAGAATTTTGGTATTGTAGAGATTTTGGGAGTTTTCCGAGCAATACATCCCTGTCTGGATACGAGCAGGTAGAGGCGGCTCTGGCACAGATGTACCTAGGGGTAAAACCCGAAATCCCCGCTTTGAGCTAGACTCGAACGGGAACTGGTGCACGACAACGGGCCTTGCTGCACTCTTGGTTACGACACTCCCGGGGGATATGCTTAGGATAACTCTCATTTTCTTTACAAATCATTATGAAGGGTTTATGAGTATATACTTCCTCAAAGAAAACATTTTTATGATTATGGATTATATCCATAAATAGTTCAATTTATGTTAAGTGTTTTATAAGTATGGGATTATGTATTTTGATTCATAAACTGATCTAGTTTATGCCATTGTTTAGAAATGGCGCCCAGTAGAAGGAATGAGGACTCCAGCAATGCACATGATCCAAAGAGAAGGAAGGATCATATCTTTCATGGTCTTAAGCTAGAATTTATAAGAGAAATAGTCTCCCATGTATTATCATCATATGAAGAAATAATATCATGTGTTGATAAGATAAGTAAAGAGTTTACTGAGTCCTATGGCTTTGAAGGGAATCAAGAGAAGAAAAGGATGGAAGAGAGAAAGATGGATAAAGGGAAAAGGGAAAAGAAGAATTTTCCCATATGTGGTAACTGTGGAAAGAAACACCCTGGAACTTGCCTGAAAGGAATGGGAGTTTGTTATAAGTGTGGAGGAAAAGGGCACAAAGTACGTGACTGCAAGGGTAAGAAAATGGTTTCAAATGTACAATGCTTCATTTGCAAGGAGTTTGGACACTACGCGAACCTATATCCCAGTCATCAGAATATGCTGCAAATGATGTTGTTGGATAATAATCAAGTTATGATACTACCACAGATGAAGAGGAATGATTAGAGTTCTTATGTTGATTATGTCAACTGAGTGTTGTATCAACAATGTATTTATTATAATAATTATGGAGTATATAAGGATTGTACTGCAGTACTATTTCATTAAGGACTTGAGATTGTGTGGAACAAAGAAAAGTGACTCAATAGCAGAATAAATTTTTGGAAAATATATGGTTGAGAGAATGATAAATCATAATATAGTTCTGATACTGAGGTAGTGATTTTGGAATAATATGTGATTGTTTTGGATAAATTATATTGGATATTCTTGACTACCCTGGAACTGATTAATGATTTGGGGTTTAAAACATTTTTGGATTAATGAAGTATATCCAGCTTTCTATATGGAATAAGGGAGCATGAATGTAATCAATAAGGAATATGGTAATTCAGGATGTTTCAGTGTATTAAAAGAATACATGATGAAGGTATTCATATGCTATTACGGGGTAAAAAGGATCTATATTATGTTTACCTTCCTTATAAATGTTGGACTGTGAGTTTGGACAGAAGTATTTTGGATAGTTCTAGTTTGGATTATTTTGGATTACCATAAAAGGAAAACCCGGAGGTCGGGCGGCAACCCGTCGCGTCCGGCAAGGCTGCGTGACTTGAACCCGCAACCGAAGGGCGACAAGGGTGTATCACCTACCACTGGCCCACGAGATGTCCTGGATTAAATAATGTAGTTTTTATTAAAAGATCTTGTAGATGAATTATAAATTAGTTTATTTTGGAACCCTATACGAATAGTGTAAATAGAATTTTTACGTTCTATTATCTTTTAGAGTGAAAGATGAGTTTGTGGTAGAAATTTATTAATGGATAAAACTCTAATTATAAAGTAAGTATATCTCCTTATGATCTTATCCAATCTCATAAATAAATTCCTCAACATTAATAAAAGGAACTTAGAACAAAAATGTTGTCCTAGATTGTACCTTAAATCATCACTAATTTATGGCTTTGGGATTTTTGGCCTTTTCATAGCCATGTTCTCTACCACTCTCCATCAGATAATTGATGGTTAGATTTCTCCTCCATATCCATATTTTCCTACATGGAACCCTAGTATGTGTTATGTTCGGTAATCTACATACTTTCCACCCTTTGTTTAAAATAGAGGCCTCATTAATTCATTTTTCGATGTGGGATTTCAACTATGATATTTTGAAACGTCAAAAATGTGTTATCCTAATACCCTATGTTTTGTTGAACCGATGGTATTTCAAATCATCATAGATTGATGAATTTAAGGACCTCAATTTTACACTTGTTTGTGATTGATGACCTCAATCAATACCTATAAATATTTACGTTTTTCCTCCAATTATATGTCTCTAATTGCCACCAATGTTCTCCTAATCGAGATCATAATTTGGTGGTGACCCTTTCATTTCTCTTTTCCTCATATTAAGACTAAATTTTAGTAACCCAATTTCCGATGTGGGTTTTCCCACAAAGATATTTTCTATTTTCAACCTTTTATTTTCGAAGAACAATTTCAAATTGCGAGGACGCAATTTATTGAAGGAGGGGAGAATGTAACACCCCAAGATTTCATAGTGTGTTATTTCTTCAAAATAATTCAATAACTTGCACTACACGCAACACCGAGTTCAATCACACCATGAATTACAAAAAAAAAATCCATTCAAAATAGGTTATGAATAGTATTATCTAAATTTTAAACTTTATATAATCCTTATAATTTTAGAATCCATATTATGAGTTTCTTAGATATAATGCAAGAACAAATTCATTTTCATTATTGCACTTTTATCAACTTTTAATAGTGAACCCTTTTTTAATACAATATTTTAAACTTTTTGACTAAATGGGGACATCAAAAAAAAATTTAAAATGAAGCATCCCAAGCTTCCACGGCACGCTTTCCTTCGAATAATGTGATAGCGTGTGTTGTACGCAACCTCGAGTTCTAACACACACCACAACTAATTAAACTAGCCGTTGTGAATAGTAATACCTACTTTTTGAAATCATATATATTTTATATTTCAAAATGTACTTCATTTTTGGATTCGGAATATCGAAATTAGCCTAGGGTTAAATTTTGGTACTTTTCGGATAACTTTCATATTTTGATGAATACTGAAAATTACTAAATTTTAATTAAAAACAACTTTTTTAATCAAAATAATTAATATTGATAAATTATGAATTTTAGTAGTTTTAAAGTATATTTAGAATATATTTTTACCATTTAATATAATGTTGGTCATTGGACATAATTTTACAATTAAACCGAACACAAACAAGTGTCAATCTTTTGATAGTTATTATCTCTTAAAAACACGCTTTTTGTTTTGACAGCGGGAATTAATTTTAAATTAATTTCTGCCACTTCTGTGTTTTGAATTTAGAAAAATGGATTCCATATTTTGAATCAGGATTTCCAAATTGTGTAAATAGGTAACTTTTATTTTTAGACATTTTGAATAATTACTGTGGTAAATATTTTATTTACCATGGTTAAGGGTAAATCCGGTAAATAAGGGTTAAAAAATAATATTATAATAATACAAAATTACCCTAAAACGTGTCCTAACCTTATTGGTGGACACATAACCGACCATGAGCATCCTTGGGTCAATTTGGGGACCCCTTGGAGCCACTTGTATGTGGTAGGGACACTTTATATTAATAAAGTTAAAATAAAAATAAAAATGGCATAAGCTTACATCTTTTAGAAGAACAATTTTTACATAGGGTTATACATGTTGGATTTTCGATTATAAATATTCATTAGAAAGCTAAAAAGATTTCCTACATAATGATATTTTATTTATAATTTTTAGACATCATATAAGTTAAATTATTAATGACACAATAATGATGCAATGTTTACCTCATTAATAAATCATTTAAATAAATAAGATTATAATGATTAAAATATTATCTAAAACCTGTCCAATTCTTATTGGTTGATGTTATTTAGAATATGAGTCATCTTATCTTCGACCTCAATGATTTTTGGACCATTAGAAACCGAATATAATTATATTATAAAATAATACTTTCACTCTTTCCTAAAGAGCCCCTCCTCCCCCTTATAAAAGGAGACCACTTCTACTCATTCCTCACACCTCTCAAGCCACTTGGCTCGTCCAAACTCTGCCCAAATAAGCTCCCCACATCCCTCTCCTCCTCCTTGAAGCTTCCCATTAGGCAGAAAGAATTTCAACAAGTCCTTTGGTTCCAACCAAAGTGAGTTACCTAAATTAAAGGAGGTTAACCTACCCCAACCAAGGAAAAGTACAAGGTAAGGGATTTTCTTATCTCACATTCAATTCCGTGAGATTTCCATTGTTCGCCACTAAATTATTGAAAGTGGTGTATTGTGTACTGACATTTGATATATATTATCATGATTCTCTTTATATTCATGTTTTCTGTAAATAATTTGGTGGTTATTAACTTTTGTCCATACGACTCAGTTGATTAACATGGTAAGGGGTTTTCATCTCACTCCTTATTCCCGTGAGATTCATGCCATATTGACACCATTACCTTTTGTGTGGTGTACGTACTGCCCATAATTATATTCTTTGTGTAATACACTCTAATTTATGTGTATTTACATATTCATTGAATGATACCTCTATCATGGGTTTTATGTTTCACAAGTTACCAAATTGGTAAGGGTTATTTCACAATCTCTTCATTATCCGAGGTTGTTTATATGTAATAATCTACTGGGATCTCTTTATCATCCACATCCATGTTTCTTAAAAATGTATTTCAAAACATTTTTATTATGAGTTAAAGTCATTTATACCCTTTATGACTTTTATAAGTGGTTTATAAAGGATTCTTTTGGTCGTTTTCAAACAAGGTCCTTTTTAACCTTTTCGACAGAATTAAGGTAAGAATGTTTTTTTTAACTTATAGGGCGGGTGCGGCTATTTTCCGCCGTTATAAAATCTTCGAAGCTTCCCTTACAAGCTTAAAAGAAGATTTTCAAAGAAAATGTTTTATTAAATGATTTCAAAATAAAAGGAGATATTTCTTTAAAAAGAATTTTGATTTCATCTATGTCAACATCCTTTGATGGATTTTACGCTTATTTGAAGTTTATTTATTATAATACAAAACTTCTATATTGTATTGAAGGTTTTGTGATATGTTTGACTGTGGATGTGCTATTTTATACCATTCATAGTTTATGGTGAAACTATTGACATTTCATATGCTAGTTTTAATCCGAATGTTTATGTTATATTTCAAACTTTTCTTCAGATGAATGTGCTAAACAAGTATGTTCCGGGTTGGGGACCGGTAAAAGTAAGCCCTCCAGGTTGGGGACTGGTAAAAGTAAGCCCTCCAGGTTGGGGACTGGTTAAAGTAAGCCCTCCAGGTTAGGGACTGGTAAAAGTATGCCCTCCGGGTTGGTGTCCGGTTATTAGAGGCACTCCGGGTTGGTGTCCGGTTATTAGAGGCACTCCGGGTTGGGTTCCGATTATAAGTAACCCCTAGGTCTTGGGATGAGGGCTAGACAATGAAATTAACGTTTTACATTATGCATTCCAACATTATGAAAGTGGTTATTGATTTTTTCATGTGATTATTCGATTAGTAGAATATCCATGTGAATAATTAAATGGCATTATTTCATTTTATTTATGCCATACCATGTTGAAAGTTAATATTTAAAAGGCTTTTGTTTTAGTTATACATTGCCTTAAATGTTTATTCTTATTTATGAAAGTTTCCGCTATATTGTTATCCTTACTGGGCATTTGAGCTCACCCCTTTTTTATGTTTTATTTTTCCCAGGATGTGAAGAAGTAAGTTATGAATGACCTGCAGGGATTTTATGAGGGGATAATAGTGTGGTCTATTGAGACATTATGTTGTTGTAGTAGTTTTTCATTTTATAATGTAATGTAAAACTTATGAATATATCTGGCATTTTCCAAGGCTAATAAACCAATCGGTCTTTCGAGATTTGATCTTTCTTATGATCATGCCAATGTTATGTAATAATGCACCGACTCTGGGTAACTGGGGTCGGGGCGTTACACTCAGGCCAGGGAATCCAGTGATGGTGCGGTGGGTGATGTATCCATTCACCAGGACCCTGATAACCTATTTGTCAACTCGGCATGATGAGACACTCATTTTCAGGAAATTCGTTTGTGCATCACATAAGATTGAGTCTTTGACTTTCCTTCTTGAGTCAGATCCCCATTGTTGTTAATGTTATATACATATATCCTCATCTGACCGCAGCACTCCATGATAATATTCAGGATGTCTCTATTAAGACATCCAGTCAAGATACTAGATATGGTTTATAACGATGACCATGTGAGCTAAGAAGCCTCAGTATATGACTCATCATACAATACCCTTTCTCCTGGTGGACCGGTAGAAGAACCCCCTACATTTGAGCTGTAGATAGATTCAACAGAGCAAACGAGGCTTGAGCGCAAGTTGAGCACGCAACGTGGTTTCCAGCGGCAGAGACCACTGAGGTTCGGTGGTGATCCAGAACCTCTAGCAGAAGAGTTTTGGCTAGAGATAGTGGTTCTCCTTTTCAGGATTGTGCAGACGTCGGAGGATCATATGGTGGCTTTGGCCGCCAGCCTTTTCTGTGGAGCTGATTAGCGTTGGTGGAGTCTGGTGACTCATTTTCTTGACGAGTCATCGCTTTCATGGGGATACTTTTAGTTGTTGTTTCATGATGAGTTTTTCTCATCCTGCTTACGCTCTATTCGGATTCAGGAGCTCCAGCAGTTTCCGCGGGGAGGGTGGACGGTGGCCGAGTACGCGTCTAGTTTCGCAGACCATGCACGCTTTTACCCGGACTTGTTCCATGACGGAAACTTTCGAGCACCAGAGTTTGAGCAGGGTCTCCGTCGAGAGATTCATTCTATCATAGTACCCTTGGTCATTTCCACTTATGTCAGGTTGCTATAGCAGCAACTGGTGACAGAAAGATTTCTGTCACATTCTACAGTTGGTGGTGGTAGCAGGCACGTTGGTGCCGAGAGGTCTGCCGCAGCTAGCGTGTGTTGGAAAGCAGAACCTCAACGCAGGTGGATTTTCAATAACCTAGAACAGGGGCATGGTCGTACACCACATTGGTGCTGGAGGGCACCAGGGCATCCCAGATAGTGCCGATTCTATGTTTGCGATGATCGAGGTCACCTGGTACTGGAATGCCCGACTAGGTGCGATGAGAATATTGGGCAGGCGGTAAGTGCACCACCACGACAGAGGTAGCACCGTGATCGATGTAGCGCCTAGAGAGGTGGTGCTAGTAGAGTAACGAGAGGAGTTGGTTGTGGGGGATGTCTTTATGAGGTCTTCCCATCAGCACTAAGCAGTCCACGTTAGGCTCCGAGAGATGACAGTTGGGACTGCAGACAGCTGGGAGCTTTGGATGTTTATGATAATACAGATCATGAGGTTATTAGAGGTACTCTCTACAACGCTTCTACTTTTTTCTAGTACGTTTGTTAGGCTCTTTATGTGAGATGATTTTCTCCCTGATCCTTGTTTGAGTTGTTACCAGGGTGGCGTGGGGCGTCGGTGTAACCCTCTGTTGGTGATGTAAAAGGCCTGGGACCTTTTTCTTTAGTCGATGTTGTCGAAACCATTGCTTTCCGAGCGTGTATGAGAGTCTTTGTTGGAATACGTCGATTGTGAAGCCTTGCATGACCAGATATCCCTGGGTGTTTCACCATATGGATATTCTAAAGGAGGAAATCGATGGTCTTTATCACAGGTCTAAATGGTGATTCCAATCACAGTGTGTGATATAGGGTTTTGGTCTGGGAGGTGAGCTACCCACGAGGGCATTTGGGTCGTTTGAGACGGTGCAAAGGGATGACGAGGTTCCCTACCACCTTTCCCTAACCCGAAAGTCAGGAGTGGGTGCACGACATCTCCCACGCGACTTTACGGAGAAGATGTGTGAATGCTCCTATGCACATCATTGGCAAGGTTAGACCTCACGTGAACAGATCAAACCCCTTGGTCTGTGTGCGATGACTCATGACTATGCAAGAGTTATTTTAGGTTCAGGAGAGCTAGGTGTGGGCTTATTACCCTATGTTGTTCCCTAGTTTTGCTTTTCGAGGATGAAATTATTGAAGCATGCAATGATGTAAGAACCCAGTTTTTTCTATAAAATACATCGGAATATTCTTGAAGGTATCCCAGAGCAGCGCCTTTAGTCGGTGTGCGATTCCGTGCCCCGGTGAGGCCGGAATTAAATTTTTAGTGCGTTCACACTGGTCACGCCAAATAAATGGGATAAATCATAAATGGTGTTTTGGATTAATGATCTAAGTGTATGGATGGGTCTGAAATGTGGTGTTTATGCTTGGAAAAATTTAAATCATGTCAGTGCGGGACGTTTGGACCCCTCACTTTCTTTAGGAACGTTAAATGAATAATTAAAATAATTAATTTATTCGTTTAATGGTTAAACTCATGTATCTCTTAAACGGTGGCTATGATTGGAAAACCAAGTGCACCGTTGATTTTGGAATGTTCTGTTTACCCTAGGAGGTGTGTAATATTCATGGGAACGGGCCTTCTGTGAAAAATGCCACCGAGGGCATTTTTGTAATTTTGTAGCCTCAAGCGTTGAGTATAATAACATTCGAACAGGGCCTCAGATTAAAATTTCTATACCGTCGTTGTGCTCTAAAGGTTTTTTTTACCCTAGTGGAAGCTTAATCTTGACCGCGACGGAGGTTTCAGATGCGGGTTATTATGGGGATTTAAATTAATTAAATGTTTTAATTAATTTATTATATAACCCATCTCTCTTCTCCCTTCTCCCTCTTCACTGATTTTCACCCCCTTCCAAAACCCTCCATCAGCCTCTCAACCTCCTCCTCCTCCTCATCCTCCATTCATAGGGGAAAAAATGGCGGCGAAGCGCGGATCGAATGAGAAGCTTTGGGCTACGCCCCTACAAGTAGGGGTTTACGTTTTTCATTTTAATGTATGCACCCTTCAGTGAAGCTCAATTTTATGCATCGAATTACTTTCGGATTGTCGAGAGATGCACATATTTGTGTAGATCCCAATTTGAGCTTCCCAGTAGTTCTTTCGGATCGCAAATCCAAGTCTTAGGGCATCTGTAGTGGACCCGGGAAGATTTCCGGAATTTTCAATGGTTTTCCGGCGGTCCTGCGCGGCGGTCCGGCGAGCGGGTGGTGCGGCGTGGTGGTGCTCAAGGCAGTTGTCATCCGGGCATTAGGCGGCACGACACGGCTGGGCAAGACGGTGCTGGTCGGGTGCAGGAGAACGGCAAGGGAAACCTTGCCTGAGGGTGTCGGTTTGAGGGCGAGCGGGAAAGGCCGGTAGATGCGCTGGCGGTCGAGTGCGAGCTGCGGAGGAGCTGGGTCAGCGGGTTGGCGTCAGGGCACGAAGACGAGGATGACTATGGTCTTGTGACCCCAGTTGGTAGATAGGACCCACGCCATGTGGGTTCGTGTTGGAGGAGCCAGACCGGCCGGCCCGGTCTGGGCGGTTCGGGGCGGTCCACGCGGTGAACCGCAGACTGCCAGTCCAGGGTGGGGGTGCGCCGGCCGAATCGGCCCGACCCCCGTTTCGGTCTGATAAAAAATATTAAAATTCCATAAAATATATACTGTGCGTCGGATTCGCGTGTTGTCAGAAGAGAAACATTCCTCAAATCAAGGCGTACATTTGAGATGGTTTTGAGGGTTTTAATTCTAGAAAAGAGGGGCCGTAGAGGCTTGGCACGCCATTAAGTGAATTGACGTTTTCCCAACGGGTTTTTGTTTTGTGAGGAGCGGACACTTACAATTTCTATTTTGAGCGCCATTAGTGGCATTGGGACCCTGGCCCCGAGGTAGAGTTTTCAAGTATGGTTTCAGGCATTGAAACCAGAGTTGAGGAGTGGTCCCCGTGGCCCGTCTTTCGAGTTGCGTCCACGCATTACAACTTCTTCATAGGACGTTCATTCAGGGCGAGTGACCAGTCAATATTTGGTGTTTTTCCGAGGTCATTACAATGGTGAAATCTTCCCACTTTAATTCGGCACAGTGGTGCGGGCCCCACGAGGTCCGTTTTGTTAGTTGGCGATGATTTCCAGCTTCATCACCTGGTGTCTGTTTTGGACAAGTGAATAGTCCATCTTGTGAACTTTTTCGAGAGGATCACAATGGTGTGATCCATTTTTTGTACATTGGGACTGGGGTGCAGGTCCCACGCAGTACCGCTCGTGTGCGGTATGTCGGAATGCATGTTTTTATCTGGATATCCATTGCACTGAAGTGAGTAGCCCATTTGATGTGTTTTCCGGAGGGGGTCGAAATGGTGCGATGTGGCAGACTGTTTTTGGGGCCGAGGCTCTGGATCACGGGACGTCGTTTGGGCGTAAAACGGTCTTGTTGACTTTTCCGTCGGATATCCATTGGAGTTGAGTAAGTAGTATATCTCGCATGTTTTTCCGCGAGGATTACAACGGTATGATCCATTTGGATGTACAGAGTATCTTTTGAGATCTCTTTAAATGTGGAAGCATGAAAGGTGTATCAGTGGTGGTTCTTCCTACAGTGTTTGTAGGGTTCCCTTGGCGTGTGATCGTGTTCAGACAAGGGAGAGTGATGTTGGTGTTTAAAGAGATGTAGTTGGATGTGCCTCAGCAGTTGAGGTGGCAAGATGGAGTTTTTATGTTTACTCCTTCGCATTGACGATGGGTGCCATGTGCACGTTATACTTTGGGATGGAGATGTGGTATACTCTGGGAGTATACAGGAATGCTGGGTGGTACATGTGGATGTTGGTACCTAAAAACATTTGTGCACTTGGTTGGGGTTGAGCTGGTGTCACACGTCGTTTGGGCCCCATGTGCGTGTCGTCTTCATATTGCGTACCTTTCACCTCAAGAGACGTAAAGTTTCCCACTATTCATGGTTGTTTGACCAAAAGGGTTGAGTTTTCCCCTAGTTCCGATCTCGATGGTTTGGCTGGCAGAGATGGTTGGGTTCCTCTATTTCTCCAACGGGGAGGGGTTTCAGTATTGTTCCCCTTTCACCGGACTGCATCACCATTTACGACTATGAGTGTTCATTCAGTGTGGGTGTTTTCCTATTTTCTCGGATGAGTTGACTCGGTCTACTTCGATATTGACTCATTGGATTAGAGTATGATCACCTTGTGAGGCCCGTGGATATTCTCCTATCACTTCGTGTTCCCTGGTAGAGTTCTTGTGGATTTGGTCTGACCAACCAATTACGCGGGCACCAATCCTCTACCTAGGAGGTTGTTTCTAGCAGGGCTAAGGTTATTTTCAGTAGGGATGAGGTTGTTTCCAGTAGGGCTGAGGTTGTTTCTAGTAGGGTTGGCCAGTAAGGTACGATCCAGCATGGATGGTCAGTTGTACAATCCAGTAGGGATGGGTAGTACGGTACCATCCAGTAGGGATAGCCAGTGCAGTAGTGTTCACCGAGCAGTACTATCTAGCAGGGATGGTCAGAGTGGTTACAGTTTTACCTCCAGGTGGGCTGGGATGTGGTCCTCGTTGTCGGTATTACCTCTAACTGGGCAGGGTAGTGGTCCCCGATGCTGGGCTTACCTACAGCTGGGCTGGGAAGGGGTCCCCGATGCCAGGTTAACTCCAGCTGGGCTGGGCAGTGGTCCCATCAATGGCTTTAGGCGGGACTTCCTCTAGTGGATTACCCTTTTACGGGACTAGGTAGTGTGGCACCCATCGACTCTTGATGGTTCTCCCTCTAGTGGGAACCCAGCGATTTCCAGGCATTACCCTCCTATGGGGCTAGGCAGGGGGTCGCCTGTCAACTTTGTGGATACCTCTCAACTACGGGGTAGTGACGAGGTGTGGCTTGACGTTCCCCCAGAACTCTCAAGTATGAGGGGTGATTTCCCCACGGAGACACATCCTTGTGAAATGACCTTAAACCATGCGGGCAATTCAGTGCCGCCCAAAGCGGATAGTGTCAAGGTGTGGTGATTGGAGGCCCTTGAAATGTAGTTCGGGGCAGACGTACGCGATGATGGGCATCGATGGTGTTTACTTCAGGGACGTTTGGCTACTCACATTCTTGGGTTGAGCTACGGGATGGAGATCCCCTTAAGATATTGTTCGGGCTTTATGAAAGAACATATATATATGTACATACCTTTTTTTAGTATCCACTTCTTGGTTTTTTGTTACTATCCTCCCAGGAGAGGAAAAGACAGACGATGTATGCCACGTGCTTTCCATGTCTAGCTTCTCGTGGTTGGATGAGTCTACTCTCTTACTATAGGTTGAGAAGACTCAACGAGAAGTTCACCTTCTCACCATTTCCAGATCCAAATGTTTGGATGAGTCTACTTCATTTCTCTTGTTGGGTTGAGCTGGACTCTCTACTGTACTCTTTACTGCACTCTTTGTTGTACTCCTTTACATTGCCTTGTTCGATCTACTGCTCACCCTTCTATACCTCCTTTTTTTCTCCCTCGAGATGTCGGGGTATCCTACTGAGTATTTTTATACTCACCCCTGCTTGGAATTTTCCCGAACATGGTGTGCCCTTGCAGACGACGGACAGGTTGGTCGTGACATTAGTAGAGTATAAGAGTTTGGGATCTTGGACAGCGTGCGGTGATCGTAGTCGGTTTCCAGGTGTGGGACCCTTCAGTTATTTTTCTTTTGTTCACCTGTTGCTGGGTTATGGCTTTTTTTCTATTTGGGCACGTGTTTTCCCCTTTTTCTTTTCATTTTACCTTGATCACTTACTTTGTACTGATTAGAGGTCGATGTACATTTGTGGTTTATTTATAGCAGTTGGTACTTTTCTTTTCTTTTTTACTCTGCAATTCTGCATTGAGTGGGTTTTGTGTGTGTACAAGTACTTAGGAAAAGGCCTACCCAAGTTTTTGTGCCTTCGGCGCTAGTCGCCAGCCCCTGGCCTATGGAGGTGGGCTTGGGGTAGTTGCGGCTCAAGCCCTAGTAGGGTCGGGTCGTGACAATTTTATTATAAATTTTTCATAAGGATAATTATGTAGATAACAATGTATTAAAATTTTAAAAAATACTAAATATCATGTAGATGATGAAGATTATAAAATGTATTAAATCTCAATGTAATACTTATGTTTAAGGATAAAATCATTCCATAGGGTTGTCTTCTGAAATAAAGGCATTGGGGATCCTTCTTATGAGTAGATTCTCTCAAACAATATTGAATGTTATAGTTTTATAAAATTGTGTAAAATTTGTGTTGTAATCTAATATATAGTTATTTTTTTAGGTTCGTTGAGTTGGTGTTCATTTATATGTGAGTATGAGTGATTTTTTGGTAAATACTCATCTGTTATCATAAATGAAAGTAATTTTAACAGAAACAGAACATAAAAATCCAAAATGGATCAATGTGGGTCAGTAATTATCTCATACTCCCAATGATGTAATATTTTTATATCATATTTGATCTCAAAATAAACAATTCTATGTGTTTTAACACATCTATTTTATACCATTAAACTCAATATATTCACATCAAAAAATTGTTTTAAAAACAACTAATTTCCCCTATAATATAGGATTCCTCGACTCCACAAATGAAATCGATTATCATAAAATCATATTCAGGTAGTAATATTATTATAAATAAAACATTTTACACATTGAAAACTCTTTACATGTGAGATCATTTTATTAATATTAATATTATTTTTATTATCGTTTAAAAAATCATTAAATAAACATTTTATTGCATTATGTTGGTATAAACCTCCAAAAAATGATGAATTTAATTTTTTTGGGAACAAAATGCATAACACACACAAAAAAATTATATTTAATATATTTATTATTTATATTTAATGATTTTAATAATATTTAATTAAAAAATATTTATTTACAATTCACACATTGAATTTTGTAAATCGATAGTATAAAATACACTATTATAATTAAAAAAAATTATTTAACACAATGCATGAAATGTCATGAATTTAATTAAAATAAAAATTTAATTCAGATAGTAATACTAAATATAATTAATATATTGCTTAGATATCATTTATTTTATTAATAATTAATTACGGATATCTTCCCAAAATAGAAAAAACACCCTATAGACATCTTCTTATGGCTATTATATGAGGTAATCAATGTATGGTGTCATCAACAATGATTCATCTACCATGGATATCATAATGTTTTCATATTCAAGAATAGTTCTAGAAGATTATTTTAGTCAAGATTCACTTATTAACATTCAATATTAGCTTTCTAAGGGTATTCACATGCGATGATACATGCCTCTCGAGCTTGATGAAATGATATTAAAATGGAAATATCTTATTGATTTACAACAGATAATATTCTTATATATATATATATATATATCATAAGGTGATTACATTTTGTATTAAACAATCCATTAACAACTATTTCAAAATTTTCACATAACCTGATTATTATTAATTTTTTTAAAAAAATTATATCCACTGAATATATAATAATATAATTTATCTCCTTAATCACCATGATATAAAATGAAATTTTGTGCTCAGCAACAAGTTGTCACTAATATTCCCAATTATAATATAATGACCACATTTCTTAATATATATTGTTAAACATTTCACGAAAATATTTCTAAAATCATTCATCTAATTCCCTTATTTCTAAACACATATGTTTAGAATATATCTAATATTTTTCATTCAATCAGTAGTTTTCATTGATGGTATGATCAATATATGAGACCATGAATATAATTATTTAATTACTTTTAATTTTTTATTTACTGATTACGTAATTCAATTGTTAATTTCCATAATTATGTTTCATATAGAAAATTTATAATGAGTTACTATTTATATTATTTTAAAATTTTATGTTATAGGGGTACTCAGTTTTTCATATAATTTTATCATTTAATTAATGTCATGTTTTCCAAAAAAATGTATTAAATGACATTTCAAACCAAAATTATACAATGTTTCTTTCCCAATGATTAAAAATCGTTTTCCCCGAAAACATTATTACATAGAATATAATATATTTCTGTAAATTTATATTATTTAAGTTTTATGGTTTAATATTGTTTCATTAATTGTATTATTTCACTATAAATTGTTATTGATGTGTGTTGTCTATTTTTATAGTATATTTTATTAATGATCTGTTACATATAATGTCTAATACCAATAATGGAGACTAGATTATAGTTGTAAAACCTATGAGTTCAGTATATAATATTGAACTATTCCACAATTCATTTAACATGATACATGGAACCCATCATGAAATGTTATATGATTTAAAATGTCCACTATTTAGTAATCTTCTATTCCTAAACAGTAATGAATCTTATTGGTTTTGATGTATCAATGGCCCACCTTTCCCGTTATTTAAAATCTAATGTACATATTCGATGGAGATATATGAAGGATTAAATTTTCACGAACATCAATCATCAAACCACATTATGGATTATATTTTTATCTCTTATATAAAAACTAGATGTACATAATATGTCGTTGAATGGTTTGATCTATATCATTCATTTCAGGATCAGGATTTTCCCAAATGGATTTCCTTGAAAAACACAATCCCAAAATAATAGTGTCAAATATATTCAAAAATATATAGCATCTCCTTATGTTAATTGAATTGTTTAAACTAACATATTATTATATAAGATCTGTAGTATAAGAATATGTACATCTAATCCACAATTTATATTTGTTTAGGATGATCTATATTATCATTAAACGATTTATTATACCATTAGGGATTACCATTAATTATAGCATGATATCACAAGGGCTCAGTTTTCCCTTAATTTTCCATGGTTTTTTGGTGGTCAGATGTGTCAATGTAATGATGTGTGATATGGAGTGTAGTTTTGAGAATCTAAAATTCTGGATTACTTAATTTTATTTGGAATACGGTTTATTATAGACTATAGGTTGACTATATATCATGGTTTTGAGATTGTATAATGAAGGTGAAGATGAGGGATGTTGGTTGTAAAGACCCAGAAATTTTGAGGAATTTGTTTTGTAAATACCTTGTTATTATACGAGTCTGTGGCTTCTGACAGCACTTGATTCCGAGGCCCAGAGTGCCCAAAATCAATTTCCGGTGTTTTGTTCGGGTAAGTTCAATAAATGTACTTGCAGGTTTTTCTATCTTTTGAATAGGTGCTAAGAATTGAAATATGAGGGCACCGATGAACTCGTATCGTCGGTATTCGATTAAGGGGACCTTTTACGCAGCTGTGTTTTGAGCAGGTTGAGAATTATTAAATTTGCAATTAGTTTAAAATAAATAAAATAGTTAGAACTATTTTATTATATAACTTGGAAGTTAATCCCTCCCATGGTACGTTGTTGGTGCGGCCCACAACCACCCAACATCCCATGTGTGGATATATGAGAGGTGGGGGGCACATGAGCCACAACCTTTCATCACCCATAACCCAATTTAAACTCCCAAAATAACTCACTTAAACCCCCCCCCCCCTTAATTAAATTGTGTAAACTCTTCCTATACCTATCTCCCTCAATATTATTTTCCAACAAATGTTAATTAATGCAAACAAACTCTTCAATTATTTAATTAAGGGTTTTGAATTTTGAATGCTTGACAAGGTTAACTAAAATAAGGGGTAACATTATTCTAATTTGGTTGGATCATGTTGTGTTGGGGGAAATATTTGAGAGAGAGATCTTGTGAAGGAAGAAGTGAGTTTCTCCTTTGTTGAAGAACGTTAACTCTCCGACGAAGAACAACCTTCCTACATGGCGAAGAACGCTCCACGCTTCTACAATCCTTTTATTCCTCTGCATCAAAGGAGGAGACACTACCGCGGGGAAATCTCCAACCAAAACGGTTACTTCCCGGCATTGACGGAGTGACAACGCTTTCTGCACCTACGAAGAACAAACCATATTCGAGGTAGGGGAATCTGGGTCAATTTTAATGGATTAAAACTTTTCTTTGATTGTCGTTCAACATCTTGCGTGTGCAACCTATTGCTACCGATTAACGCAGAGGGAGTGGGCCGAATGAACATGGACCGAAGACCCTCCATTTCATCTTGTTTATTTTCTTGGAATCGGTGGAGGTATCCGGGAGATGTTGTGTAGTTTCGGGAATGTTGTAGAGGAAGCCGGCGCTGTCACGTCGGTTGTGTGGGAGATACCGCGTCCCACTTTGTGGGTCGCTTAAGCGGAAGAACCGGCTAGCCCGTTGGCCGGCTGGGCGAAGGGGAGCCACTGTGCTAGGAGGGAGCTATGCAGGAGAACCGGTCGGCCCGTCATCCAGCTAGGTGGAGTAGAGTTGCAGCACCAGGTTGGCGATTCGTGCGGGCCACTTGTGCAAGAAGGTCGGTCGGCCTAGCCGGCCGGTTTGGGGAGGGAGGCACTGCATGGAGCTGCCGGTTAGGGTATCATAGGGGTCGCGCCCCCTCGGACCACTCGGCCAGCGGGCCAAGCCAGTAGGGCTGCGCACCCGGCTGGGCCGCACCGAGCCAGGCCGCACCCAGCCAGGCCGTGCCGGGCCAGGCCGCGCCTCTCCGGGACGGGCCGCGCCCCGCCGGGCCGGGCCACGCCACCTCTGGCCAGGTCACACCCTCTTCGAGCTGGGCCACACCCCTCAGGCTGAGCCACGTGAATCGTTGGGCTGGTCTGACACCCCTACCTGGTCGGAGCAACCAATTCGTGACTGACCTGACCCGCTAGCCCACCTGGCTTAACGGGTCGGACCCATTTTCACTTAAAGGTGAATAACTAACAAATCGTGCGTCTTATCAATGCGTCGTCTGCTGCACTAGGACCCCTGCAATGAGGTGTCCATTTTTCGATACTCTAAGTGTGTTTTGGATGAATTTGGATAATGACCGAGTTAGAAATGAGTGTATTACTAACCGGGCCATTAGAACGGAAAATCCAATATCTCTCAGACCGGGCGTCTAATTGACATGTTGTCTGTCATATTGAGTTCCTCTTGATGAGACAGTTCTTTTTTCATACATTACCTGAGGTTTGGACAAAGTTGGAGTATGTAAAGGTTAGATTGTACCTGAAATCCAATCGGGCCACTCGAACAGAAATGCTAATTACTCACAGATCGGGCGTCTGATTAACACACCGTCTCTTACGTTGAGACCCCTATGACGAGGCAGTCCTTTGAGATACATCCATGTATTTTTATGTGACACTTGTAAGTAACAAATAGTAGCTCATGTAGGGGACCCTCCCAGAGATGAGCGTACAGAGTGCGGAGACCTAGTAGCTTTAGACCTGACGACTTCTTGACTGATTTGATTCTGATTGATTCGATAAGCCCAGTGGACGGAGTGCCCGGTATTTGGAAGTAGACCCATGGCGGATGGAGGGCCTGGTATTTGGTAGAAGACCTGTTATAATCAACAGTAGGAGTACCTCTGTAGGCTATTAGGGTGAGCGCCCAGTATTTGGTGGAAGACCCATAGATGATGGAGCACCCGGTATTCGGTAGGAGACCTGCGATAATCGATAGGAGGAGTACCTCAACAGTATAAGGTTAGTGAGAAGTGACTTGGAGTTGCGGTAGGGCCACTATACTCAACAGAGGAGGAGTTCTCCCGTAGTATTTATTTCAAAAATGAAAATCCGGGTTTGAGCTGAGTCAATGATACAGGGGTCTAAGAGGACTAGACCCACCGGTGGCCGACTGCACGACTAAGGTTCAGTTGTGTGGGGCAACCAGAGTGGAGACAGAGCCAGTCATGCTAGGAGAGGGTAGTGTTAATCCTGCGGCAGGCTTGGTCACATGGCCCATGACTGTCCGACCCACCGTACAGAATATCAGTAGATAGATTAAGGACCTCCTAGTTAGAGGTTCGATCAAGGAGGACTGGAAGGAGCATGCGACTGTGGTAGAGGAGCAGGTCATGCAAATGGTGGTGGAAGACGCGACGAGGTGTTGCCACCACCACCACCAGTAGGTCCACCCCGACCGCAAGGAATGGGTGGATATGGGAGAGCACAGCTTCAGGAAGCTGAAGCATACGACTATGGTGATCTGAAAGTAGGTGGATAGGAGCGGGACTAGTTCCAGGCATGGATGCCTTTGGTCTTGGTACTTCTAGTTTCCATGTTGTTGTTGTTTGTGGTTGATATGTGTCTTTGTACTTCGAGATGCAGTAATAAAAGACACTTGTCCTAGTGACAATTGCATTCCTTCCTTTTTTTTGTACTAAGAGGTTACAGTTTAAACTGTTGAATTGACCCTCACTTTTGAGATTCTTACTAGAGGAGATCCAGTGACCACACATTGATGCCAAAAGTGTGACTCAACCCTTGGAGGTGAGAGTGACGGTTGGATCTCTTGGTAGTATCATCGAGGCATTACGACATCGTCCATGGGATGAATGTATCATTCATGTCAGGATTGACTATATTAGGTAATGGGAATGGTTCATCTAGGGGATGAGACTAGATTTCTCTTTTCGGGAAATGAGAAATATTAGCAGTTCTTACAAATCGTAGTTGATGAAGGGTGATCGTCGACCGACTTACCAAGTCAGCCAACATCCAACCGACTAGAGATGGTACAATCTACGATGGAAAAGGTGAAAATCATCCAGGAGCGGATAAAGACTTCACAGAGGAGGTATAAATCCTATGTTGATAGGAGAGAGAGAATTGGTAATGTAAAATGTTTCAAGAAGAGGAAGTGTCAAAGAAATATGACTCTTTAAAGAAGCAGAAATGATACTTATTGTTTGTCTACAATGTTGGAATGGGGGTTTCCTTTGGTCAGAAAAGGGAAAACCAGGAAGCATAAGATAAACTCATTCATAGTAGGGTGTGTCTGATCACTCTTGAGTTGGCCAACCTTACCCTCATGGCAGCTGGAGTTTTTAGTTTTTAGTTCCAAATAGGAAACAGAGGCCTCTAGAGTTCGAGGATGGAGACCAAATCTTTATACGGGTCTGACCTCGATGAGGTCTACAGAGATGTGGTCGAGGAATCAAGTTATCTTTGAGGTTCAACGGACCATTCCAGGTCCTTAGCAGGGTAGGCGAGGTGGCTTACAACTTGATACTTCCACCACCGTTGCACCGTGTACACGATGTCTTCCATGTATCTCAGTTGAAAAGATACATGCATGAACAATCCCATATCATTAACCACGAAGATCTAGATATCAATGATAGAGGGACATTCATGATGTTTCAAGTAGAGATTGAGGATCGACAGGAGTGGGTCCTATGTGGATGGTCAATTAATTTGGTGTGCATTTGTTTGCAGTATGGGAACTTCTAGGAGAGCACATGGGAGTGGGAGGCACAAATGCATGCTTAGTACCCTCTTCCGTTTCCCTAGTGTGTGGTGTAGCTTTACGGGGATGTATGTATCTGAGGTGGGAGTAACGTAAAGACATGGAAATTTCAATGAATTGTTTTTTCTCAAATAATTTGAAATTATACGAGTCTGTGGCTTCTGACGGCACATGATTCTGAGGCTAGAAGTTCCCAGAATTTATTTCTAAATTTTTGTTCGGGTACGTTTAGTAAACGTACGTGCCGGTTTTTCTGTCTTTTGAACCGGTTCTCAAGATAGAAATTGGTGGGCACCAATGAACTCGCAGCGCCGGTATTCGCTTAGGGGGAACTTTACCAAGGTTTCATTTTAAGAGGGTTGAGAATTATTAATTGGGTAATTAGTTTAATATAAATAAAATTGTTAGAACAATTTTCTTTTATAACATGGAAGTTAACACCTCCGATGGGAAGTTGTTTATGGGGCCCACAACAACCCAACATCCCATGTGTGGATATATGGGAGGTGGGGCCAACACGATCCCCAAATATTCATCTCCATAACCCTCTTTAAACTCCCAAAATAACTCCCTTAAACCCCCCCCCCCTTCATTAAATTGTGTAATCTCTTCCAATCCCCCTCTCCCTCATTAATATTTTCCAACACATGATAACCAATTCAAAAAAACTCTTCAATTATTAAATTAAGGGTTTTGAATTTTGAATGCTTGACAAGTTTAATTAAAATAAGGGGTAGAATTATTTTAATTTGGTTGGCACATGTTGTGATGGGGGAAATATTTGAGAGAGAGCTCTTGTGAAGGGAGAAGAGAGTTTCTCCTTTCCGGAAGAACATCAACTATCCGACGAAGAACGACCTTCCGACTCATTGAAGAATGCTCCATGCTTCTCTAATACTTTTCTTCTTCCACGTCAAAGGAGGATACTCTACCGTAGGGATCTCGCCAACAACAATGTCTCCGTCCTGACATTGACGGAGCGACAATGCTTTCCGCGTATACGACGAATGAACCATATTCGAGGTAGGGGAATCTTGTTCAATTTTAATGGATTAAAATTGTGCATCATTTGTCGTTGAACATCTTTCTTGTACAACCTATTTCTATCGATTAACACGGAGGGCACAGGCTGAACGAACACGTCCCAATGACCCTCCGTTTGATCTTGTTTATTTTCTTGGAATCGGCGGAGGAAGTTGGGCGCTATTGATGGTTTTGGGTTCAGTGGAAGTGCATGGGTGGATATGCCCACATGGCTTTTTTTCCTTAATAATGTTCAATAAAGGATCAATACGACGATAAATTCCAGTCTTCATGGATCAAATCATAGAAATAGAACAAGAAGAAGGTTTTTCCTAGAACCACAAACAAGGATCATTACAGGTTGATTATAATTAATTTAATGAATTATAATGAATTACCTTGTGTTCTCTCTTCATTAATTTTCTTGATCATGTTCTGATGTGATTCATCATTGTATCACAGATTCCAAGTGTAGAATTCCTCTAGCGGTCATCCACACATGCAACTCATATCTCTGGACGTCACCAATGGAGTCTTCGGGTTCTAGAGTGGAGAAACCTTTGTTTGAGTTGTCCAACTTAGATAGTCTTAATCCAATGTAAGAGGATCTCTCTTGGTCATGAGATTATTATTGGAGGAAGAGGTTCTTTTAGACATGAAATAATTCTCAAGAATTGTTTTGGTAAGAAAATAGTTGGGGTTGTGAGGATATTTATAACCAGGTTTGAGGTTGTAGAGTTACCACAATAAATAAACGTGTTAAGGGGTTTATTTATTTAATTAACTCATATTGAAAACCCCAGGTCAAATAATTAATTCCTTTACATGTGTTCACGCTGATTATATTAAATAGCATTTAATAAAGCAATATTATATCCTCAAAATACCGATTGGAAAAACTACACAGTGTGTAATTGTTTATCATTGAAAACTACATGGTGTGTACATTAAATGTACACGGTGTGTATATATTGTTTTCATTTATTCATACCCTTTCCAAAATGGAAACTACACAGCATGTATACTTAATAATACATGGCATGTAGTTGTTTTCAAAACACAGACTACACGGCGTGTAATAATTAATACACGGTGTGTACTTGTTTTCATTTTATTCTTCCTACAACACTAAAATGATTTAGACTTCCTTGAATAATTATTAAACCATGAACATGAATAATCTCTAATTTACTTAAGATACTTGAATACACTAAGTGTGTGACCCTCTTGGCCTCTTTCTCGTTGGCATTAGGCGGGCTTTCCTAAAGAACAATATTATTGTCTAGAAATGGGTCAAGGCACCCAAGAGAGAGGAGTTGACTCCACATTGACTTATCACCTCATACGAATGCTTACAATGTAATTTAATCCCTTTGTATCAATATCTCACCAAGAAGGTTTCATGGCAGTGTCATTAACCTATATGCTTGATCCTTCGTACTTTGACTACCTAAAATATACTCTCTGTTTAAACCATGGCCATGGAATTTAATGAGAATTTTATATTTCAATCAAAGGGCCAAGATATCAACTTACATAAATAAAAGGGAAAAATCTTGCCTCGACATATCCACTAACAACATGTCACTCATGACGCACCCAACGTACCCTACTTCCCGCCAACTGTCTGCGTGACGGTTTTTGTCAGTAAATCTAAGTGTGTGAGTCATGACATTAGTTAATGATAATATTCCAGTATAAGTACCATTACAGACGCTCATAGATAGCAATGTATGATGACACCAACACATGTGGAATTGCTACTGGCGGGTCTGTTCTCATAATATCCCATCATGGAGATTACTACCTGTGAAATCCATGGGAGAGAGTCTCATATTCTTACAAGTACTCGCTCATGATGGTATGTATACTATGTGTCCTATCATAGTATGTTATCAACTGCAGATCATTATTTAAGAATATTGATATAGCATTTCATGGTTCTCATCATAGAAGGGATCTTCCATGACCTTATTAATGCAACAAATATTCCAGGACATTATTATATTATTGTCATGCAGAGCAATGAACAATATATAATATGTGAACATTCAAGTAATCAAAGTAAAAAAACAGTTGGATCTCAGGACACCAACCCTTACAAACTCCCACATGGACTAGAGCCAACTGCCTAAGACTTTTAGTCTGCTAGACCTCACATGATGATCATGTTTATTCTGAGTCAAGGGTTTAGTCAAGGGTTCCACCACATTGTCTTCTGTGGAAATACTGCTCTCTCCAACATCACATCTCTGATAAAAATCTATCAAGAGATGATACTTCCTAAGTATGTTCTTTGCCCGCTGATGTGACCTTGTCTCTTTTGCAAGTTCTACCACTGTAGTATTATCACAATAGAGTGTGATAGGATCTTTACTTCTTGGTACGTCATCCATCTCTTGGATGAAGCTTCGAATCCATACTGCTTCTTTAGCTACCTCAGAAGCTACGATATACTCAGACTCCACTGGGTAATCTACCACCACACATTGCTTTGAGCTCTTCCAGCTCACTACACCTTCATTCAAACTGAAGATGTATCCAGTCTGTGACTTCATGTCATCTTGATCAGTCTAGAAACTAGAATCTACATGTCCTCTAATGACTAGTTATTCATCTCCTCCATATACCAAGAACATATCCATAGTATGCCTCAAATACTTAAGTATAGTCTTGACTGCCATCAAATGGCGGTCTCCTGGATCATCTTGATATCTACCTACCACACTTAATGAATAAGAAACATCTAGCGTTGTACATAGAATATCATACATGACAGACCCAATCTAGGATGTGTAATGGATCCTTTACATTTTCGTTCTTTCCTCATGTGTTTGAGGGCACATTTTCGTGGAAAGATGAATGCTATGTGACACTGCAAACAATCCCCTCTTGGATTGTTCCATACAGAATCTCTTCAGTATCTTGTCAATGTATGAACTTTGACTCAGGCCCATCATTCTCTTATATCTATCATGATGGATCTTGATCCCAATAATATATGCTTCCTTTCCCAAGTAGTTTATGGAGAAACATTTCTACAATCATGCCTTAACTGGCTGTAAGACAGGTACTTCATTTACAATTAGTAATATGTCATCAACATATACAATTAGTAAAACATCTACACTTCCACAGAACCTTGTGTAGACCCAAGGCTCATATTCATTCATAACAAATCAAAATTCAATTATGGCTTCAACAAAATGAATGGTCCATGACCTTGATGCTTTCATTAATCCAAAAATGGATTTCAACAACTTGCATACCTTGTTGGCGTCTTTTGGAATCACAAACCCTTCAGGTTGTGTCATGTGGACATCTTCCTAGAGGTTCCCATTAAGGAATTCTGTTTTGACATCCATTTTTCAGATTTCATAGTCATGGTAAGCTGCAATGGTCAATAGGATTCTGATGAATTTCAGCATCGCAACCGGTGAAAAGGATTCATCATAGTCAATTACATGATGTTGTCTGAAACCTTTTGCAACCAATTGTGCCTTATAGGTGCTGATTTCCCCCTCCATGTCTAGTTTCTTCTTGAATACCCATATATTACAAATAGGATTTACACCAACTGGAGGATATACTAAAACACATACATGGTTTCATTTCGGAATTCATGGCTTCTTTCCACTTGGAAACATCTATGACTTCAACTGCTTCCTTGTAGGTAAGAGGATCATCATTGTCAACCAATAATGAGTCACCATCCTCAGTGACAAGAAAACCATATCTTTCTGCATCTCTTACCTCTCTCGTGCTCCTACGTAGTTCTTGTGTCTTAGGAAGAGTATGTTTTTTCACGGGGCATTGTGGAATATGTTCTTTTACCAACTGTTGTGTATCTTGATCCTCAACTTCATAGAAGTCTATCTCGCTCCCACTATCTCTTCTATATATGTGATCCCTCTCAAGGAATATGGCATGTCTTGCCACTGTAAACTTTTTATCTGAGGGGTTGTATAGGTAATATCCCCTTGTTTCTTTGGGATATCCTATAATGATACACTTTTTTCCTCGAGGTCCATGTTTGTTACCCGAAGAGGCCTTAACAAATGCTTCACTACCACACACATTTAAATTCGATAACATGGCTTTGAGTCCACTCCATAACTCATATGTAATTCCATTTATCTGTTTAGTTGGTACTTGGTTTAGTATCTGTGCTGCTGTTTGTAATGCTTATCCCCAAAAGGATAATGGAAGACTCGCATGACTTATCGTTGATCTCACCATGTCCAACAAGGTTCGGTTCCTCCTTTCAATTACACCATTCCACTAAGGCGTGTAAGGAGAATTGAGTTGAGATAGAATCGCAAACACCCGTAAGAAACTCATGATGTCCTAACTAAGACATTGTCCCCCTCTGTCTGAGCAAAGTTTCTTAGTCATTTTACCATGATGGATCTCAACTTCATTCTTGTATTCATTGAACCGATCAAAAGAATCTAACTTATACCTCATTAAGTAGACATATCCATATCTACTAAAATCATCAGTAAAAGTTATGATGTTTGAGAACCCACCCCAAGCGTCAAATAGAAATTTTCCACACACATCTGTGTGAACTAAATCTAGAATCACTTTAGCCCTTTCACCTTTCCCACTAAATGGGGCTTTGGTCATATTTCCTTGTAGACACGCATCACATACACCAAGTGGTTTTAGTTTGAATGAATCTAAATACCCATCTTGATGTAATTTTGTCAAATGTTTCCCATTAACATGACCTAGCCGATGTTGCCAAAGTTTGGTGTGGTATGAGTCATGTGAATTATATTTGTCATCGATTTCCATTACTTGGTTTGTGTAGTCTAACACATAAAGACCGTTATATAAATGTACCCTACCAAAACAAATGCTATTGTTATAAAAGTAGCAAGATTCATTTCCAAAATTAAAGATGAATGCATCAGTATCTAATCTGGATACTAAAATAATGTTTTTGGTTATAGAAGGAACATAATAACAACCCTTTAATAGCAAGATCATTCCAGTTGGAAACATGAGGTGGTAGTCTCTGACAGCTACAACAGCAAGTCTAGCTCTGTTGGCTACTAGTAGATCTACCTCCCCTCAATCAATCTTCTTGAATCTAATTGTTTCCTATATTTAGATACATATGTGTGCACCAAAATCAGTATCTAATACCCAATTTGTAGAAACAGATAGATTTAATTTGACAACAAACACACCTGAATCTTCCCTTTGCTTCCTAGGCTAGGTGTAGTTTTTCTTCCAGTGGTCCTTCTTTCCACTTGTGAAACAAATAGCCTCCCATTCTCTAGCCTCCCCTTTGATCTTCCATTTCTTGGAAGGCCTTGAAAAAGCTTTGGGATTAAAGCTATTTTCCTTCTATTTACTTTTATTCACCATGAGGACAGAAGGATTTTCACGCTTCATGTCATTTTCCACTTGGCGAATGAGGATAAAAAGATCATACAGAGAATTCTCAATGTTGTTCATGTTGAAGTTCACAACAATGTTTGAGAAGCTCTAGGGTAGTGATGCAAGAATGAGATCAGTACCCAGTTCTTCTGGGAGTTTAAACCCTAGATCCCCCAAGCACTCAATTTAACCAATGATCTTGACTAAATGAGCCCCTGATGGGGCACTTTCTCCAAGATTTATCTAAAATAGTTCTTTGGAGATGTCAAACCTTTCCTGTCTTACTCTCTCCTGGTATAGACCACGGAGGTGCTCGAGCATTCAATAGGCATCCATGTCTTCATGAGACTTCATGAGATCACTAGACATCGATGATAGCATCAGGCATTGAAATTCGAGAGCATCGTTCAAATGTTGATCATAGACCAGGAAATCTTCATCACTTGCCATGGGGGCAAGAGAATTAGGAAGTGAGGACTCCAGCATGTAAAACTTTCGTTCGTGGCGTACGATAACCCAAAGGGTCCTAAACATTTCTTGAAACATACTACCGTTGAAGATATTTTCTTTATATGGAATTGATCGCATAGAAAAAGTGGTTTAAGAGTTTTTCAATTTGATTCTAAAAATTAAAAGATCAGATTTATCAGTACTTTCTTAATTACATTTTTATGTGAAATAAAAAATTTTATATGTCTCCCACTATTTTATCAAGTCCCAATGGCCCCAAACATTGAACTCGGAATGTCCATTTGCTTTCACATTCTAGTGTAAAGGATCCATATTCCCATTCATATAACCCCAAAAAGGGTTGGTCAAGCTATTTTAAGGTATTTAGGTAGGCATGCCTTTGCCAACTATGAGCTTACAGTTCCTTGATCTGTTGAGTGGACTCCCCAATCCTGAAATACTAACTTGTATTTCCTCAACTCTTGCCTCCAATATTACATCATTTCTAGAAAGGGATACTCTTCTTGATGTAATTTGGATAAGTCAACCTAAAACCATTCATAAGGGCTTCCTTTATAAAAGTAAGTGTCCCTATAAGGTTTGGTCAAACAAATAGTTTTATTGAGTCTTACCCTTAATCAGGTAAAATAAGGCTTGGTCTGACTTAATATGGTATTTGAGGGATTTTATTCTTTATGCGTAATTTTTCATTGTCACATGCTTATTAATATTAATTTATTCTTGCTTAATTGATTAACCATTTTCTGATAATGTTTACGCATAGTCCGGTTTTTATTTTATTTCATCTTTGCATGCTTGTTTATTTCATTAATTATGTGATCACGACAACACATACATAATAAATAAACCATGAAATTACATAGAAAAAAAATAATATGGAATGATCATGATCTTCTATTGGTTAGCTTATCTAGTGGTTTTGATAAGACAACCCTCACCTAGGGAAAAACACCTTGAACCCGATGGTTCGTGTTTTACAGCTCCCCCTATCCACCTTTGTATGTTCTTGTGTTGGTTTCACCTCAACTTCAGATTTTGAACCGTCTCCTCTATCTTTTGAGATCCTCCATTACATGGGTTTACATTAAAGAAACCATGGGGAAGCATGCCCTACATTTTATTGGAAGAAGGATCGCAGGACAAAAATTTTAAATTAAACAAATTCAAATACACACATTAAAATGGTATTTGGTCTAGATCATGATCATCCATAGCATGCAACGAAATTTACGCACATTTAGAATTCAGTTTCTTTTAATCATTCTTTCATTTATGATAATTCGTGCTCGAATTCAATTAATTATGATCTTATAATTAATCAATTCTTTATCTTAATTTCCTTTCTTAATTTCTTTGAGATTCTTCTCATCCATATTCCTTATATAGGTATTTGTACTTTTGGAGGAAACCTGGTCAATTTTCTAGAATGTACATGGTGTGTAGATTATATTTACCCAGTGTGTCTTTCTCTTCACATTGTATCCAAAGGAGATGCCGGGGGCTTCGGTGTGTTTTATCTACTTTGGAAATTTTGGAGTACACAACGTGTAGATGAATCCTGCATGGTGTGTAATTCCTTGTTACGTGGTAACCGTCTTGGAAATCCCATGTACACAGAACACGGCTTCTCCTTGAACACGGTTTCACCTAGACTAGATTGAACAACACGGCGTGTTGATCCAACATACACGCCGTGTATTCGGGTTCCCACGCACCATTCAATTCTAGTCAACACAACGTAATAAAAACTTAGGCATACTCAATTGACACGACATGGTTTGGAGGACCAGTGCTGGTTCATTGAACCTAAGTACACAGCATGTAGTTTTAATTACACGCCATGTATTCCCATGTTTTACAGACAGAAAGAGCGGCTCCTACAGAAGAGTTTCTCGTTATTATTTTAATGAAAATTAAAATTAAAGGTTTTTTTTCTGTGATATGAATCTAGAAACAAAGGAGGAAGAAGAGATATCATTTATTCAGGTTTATAGAACGATTTATTTTGAATTGAATCAAATATAAATGCGTAAATTATCCAAGAAAATTAAATAACTATAATCAACGTTGTAACCTCCCTCTGATACCATTTGAAGGTTCAGGGCGCAGCAGAATCGTGTGGGTGGATGTGCCCACTTAGATTTTTGTCATTAATAATGTTCAATTCGGGATCAATACGATGATAAATGGTAGTCTTCATAGATCGAATCACATAAATAGAAAAAGAAGATGGTTTTTCCTAAACCACAAACAAGGATCATTATAGGTTGATTATAATTAATTTAATTAATTATGATGAACTTATTTTTGGGTGTTCTTTCTTCATTGATGTTC
The DNA here is from genome assembly GCA_963277665.1 of Viscum album. Lineage (NCBI taxonomy): Eukaryota > Viridiplantae > Streptophyta > Magnoliopsida > Santalales > Viscaceae > Viscum > Viscum album. The sequence goes on along the minus strand of OY728148.1, from coordinate 262,353,504 downwards.
TTGATCACGTTATGATGTGATTCGTTGTTGTGTCGTAGAAGCCAAGTGTAGACTTCCTCTAGCGGTGATCCATACGTGAACCTCGTATCTATGGATGTGTCCAAAGGAGTCTCCGGGTGCTAGCATGGAGAAACCACTTCTTGCATTGTCCACCTTAGATCATTTTAATCCAATGGAAGAGGATCTATCTCTGTCTTGAGAGCATTCCTAGAGGAAGAGGTTCTTTCGACCTTGAATGAATTCTCCAGAACTATTGTGGTAGGAAAGGAGTTAGGGTTGTGATGATATTTATAATCAGGTTTGAGGTTGTAAAGTCATGATTATAAATAAACATGTTACGTGTTTTATTTATTTCATTAAATCTTATAGAAAACCCCATGTCAAATAATTAATTCCTTGACAAGTGCTCACACTGATTATATTAAATATCGTTTAATAAAACAATATTATATCGTCAAAATCCCCACTGGAAAATCTACACAACATGTAATAATAAATACACGGTGTGTACTTTTTTTTCATTGAAAACTACACGGTGTGTATATTAAATGTACAAGGTGTTTATATCTTGTTTTCATTTATTCATTTCCTTTCCAAAATGAAAACTACATGGCATGTACATTTAATAATACATGACGTGTACTTGTTTTCAAAATAAAAACTACACGGCGTGTAATAATTAATACACGGCATGTACTTGTTTTCATTTTATTCTTCCTACAACATTAAAATGATTTAGGCATCCTTGAATAATCATTAAACCACGTATGTGAATAATATTTATTTTACTTGAGATACTTGAATACACATAGTGTGTGACCCTCTAGGCCTCTCTCTCGTTAGCATTAGGAGGGCTTGCCTAAAGTCCAAGATTACTATCTAGTAATGGGTTAAGGAACCTAAGAGAAAGAAGATGAAACCACATTGATGTATCACTTCATATGAATAGTTACTATGTAATTTAATCCCATTGTCTCAATATCTCATCAAGCAGGTTTCATGGCAGTGTCATAAACTTATATGCTTGATCCGTCAATCTTTGACTACCTGAAATAAACTCATCGTTTACACCGTGGCCATGGAATTTAATACAACAGTTCTATTTCAACCAAAGGGAAGAGATATCAACATCCATAAATGGAAGGGAAAAATCCTTCCTCGACTTATCCATTAACAACATGTCACTCATGAGGCACCCAACATACAATACTTCCCGCCAACTGTCTGCTTAATGGTTTTCGTGAGTAAATTTAAGTGCGCGAGTCATGACCCAAGTTAATGATAATCTTCTAGTCTAAGGACCATTACAAAGGCTCACAGATAGTAATGTCCAATGACACCAAGACATTCGGAATTGCTACTGGTGGATCTGTTATCATAATCTCTCATCTTAGAGATTACCAAGTGCGAACATTATGAGAGAGAGTCTCGTCTTCTTATGAGTACTCGCACATGACTGTCTGTATAATATGTGTCCTATCATAGTATGTCATCCAAACAGAGAACATTATTTAAGAATATTTTTATAGCATTTCATGGTTCTCATCATATCAGGGATTTGCAATGACCTTATTAATGAAAAAAATATTTTAGGACATTATTATATTATAGTCATGCAGAACAAGGAACAATATATAATAACTGAACATTCATGTAATCAAACTAAAAAATAGTTAGACCTTAGGGCACCAAACCTTACAGTTGTCGTGCCGCACCGGGGACCAAGTTATGAAATACACGGTCATCGCGCCTACAGTGCGTGAGAAACCGGGGCCTGCTTTGTGGGCCGGTTCGGCGGATGAACTGGTCGGCCCATTGGCCGGCCGGGTGATGGGGAACCGCAATGCCAGGAGGGCGCATCACTGCAGAACTGGCCGGCTCGTCGGCCGACCAGGTGGAGTATAGTTGCTGCTCCAGGAGGGCGCCACACTGGAGAATCCACAGCCCACCAAGGGGGCCGCTTGTGCTAGAAGGCCGGCCAGTTTGGGGAGGGCGGCGCCACTTGGTGCCGCCCGGTCGGGCAGCCGGGGGGCTACGTGCCCTCAGACCGCTCGGCCTTTGGGTCATGACGTTCGACCAGCTGGCCGAGCCAGCCTGGTCGTGTGCCATGCTGGGCCGTGCCGGGCTGCGAAGGGCCGAGCCACACCGGGCAGAGCCGAGCCGTGTAGGGCCAGGCTGCGCCTCACCGGGCCGGGCCGCGCCCCGCCCGGCTAGGCCACGCCCCACCGGGCCAGGCCACTCCACCGCAGGACGGGCCACACCCTCTTTAGGCCGGGCCGCGCCCCTAAGGTCGGGCCGCATGAATCTTTGGGCCGGTCCGACACCCCAACTGGGTCGGACCCGCCAATTCTGGGTTTACCCGAACCACCAGCCCACCGGGGTTAATGCATCAGGCCTGTTTTCACATAAAGGTGAATAACTGGAAGACTTTGCGTCCGATAGATGCACCCTCTATGGCACTAGGACCCCCTGTGATGAGGTGTCCCTTTTTCGATACTCCAAATGAGTTTTGGATGACATTGGATAATGGTCGGTTTAGAGACGATCGTATTTCTAACCGGGCCATTGGATCAGAAAAGCCAATATCTCTTAGACTAAGCTTCCGATTGACGGGCCGTCTATCGCATTGAGTTACTCTTGATGATATGGTTCTTTTGGAATATTTCTCCTATGTTTTGGACACAGTTGGAGTATGTCCAGGTTTTATTGTACCCAAAATCCAACCGGGCCCCTAGAACGGTAATGCTAATAACTCACAAACCGAGTGTTCGATTGATGCACCGTCTATTACGTTGAGACCTCTATGGCGAGGCGGTCCTTTGAGATACTTCCACGTGAGTTTACGTGACACTTGTAAGTAACGACCGGTAGCACGTGGAGTGGACCATCCTGGAGATGAGCATATAGAGTGCAGAGACCTAGTGACTATATACCTAACAACTGCTTGACTAATTCGACTCGGAGTGATTCGATTTTCCCAGTGGAAGGAGCACCCGGTATTTGGCTGCTGACCCATGACAGACATAGCGCCTATTAGTTGGAAGCATACCCATGGTAATCGATAGGAGAAGTACCTCTATTAGCTATTAGGGGGAGTGCCCGTTATTTGACGGCAGACCCATAGTGGACAGAGCGCCCAGTATTTGGCAGCAAACCCACAGTACTCGACACGAGGAATACATAAGCAGTCTAAGGTTAGTGAGTAGCACCTTGGAGTTGTGACATGGCCACTGTACTTTACCTAGGAGGAGTTCTCCAGCAGTTGTGGTTTTGATAATTAAAATATTGGTTTGAGATGAGTTAATGACCTTTGTGTTGTCCTCATGATTGAGATGGGTTATTTGATAACTTAGGTATATGTATGGGCATAATCCCCAGTAGAGGTTATCTATTGAGATATTTCTGTGTGGTTTATCCATGTTGGATTTAGTGAGGCCTTGAGGGTCTCGGGGTCCCTACTGGGTATCGTTATACTCACCCCTGCATAGGCTATGCCTGCACCTCATATTCTTGGATGCAGACGACGGACTGCGCTGACCGATGCAGAGTGTACGAGGACTAGACGGTACCCGGAGGTGGACACATGGCGTGATGGCGCATGGAGTGGATGATAGATGTGGAGTGCTGAGGAGGAAATATGTACCTACCCTTCAGGTAGGAACCCAGAGGACGATCTAGGAGTTTCTTCACCATTCAGCTGTTTGTCTTTTTAGTTGTACTTTCTTTCAGTTGTATTTGTACCTTTCTTTTGGGATTTTATTCCAGCACCTTTGTACATTCAGCACACTTGTTACTGCTTTACTTGGTGTTTTTCTTCCGGTTGTACTCGGGTTGTGTGTGTGTTTACATTTTATAAAGGCAATTCCTTCCTAGTTATAGGGATTTACGCCTTTGGCGCTAGTCGCCAACCCCTATCCTATAGAAGGAGGGCTTGTGGTAGTTACGACACAGGCCCTGGGGGATGGGTAGTGAAATTGGTGTTTATAAAAAATATAGTGGTTCTTGTTGAGTGCACATATATTACTTCTTGGAGTCACGAGGATCAGGCTTCGTTATCTCTTAAATATATGGAACTGACTATATACACATCATAGGTTATTATATAACTATTACCCAAGGATATAAGATTATATGGGATGTGTGAAGGTTATGTTCTTGATTTTAGAGACTCAATCTTTTATTATATGGCTACCAATGTGCTTCTATGGTTTTGGTAAAAACAATAGAGATTTATTCTTGGAAAAGTAGGTTGTGACATGTTCTATGTAATTTTTGTGAGGTATCAATTTATTATTCCACTCAAATTCATTTTATTTCGAAAAAATTCTTATTAAATATTGGTTACTTTATGGATTATTGTAAGGATATTTAGTATACTCCACTAGTCTTTATACAAAAAATGAGATCAGCCATTAATTACTGATTCAATGTGAGTTTCTTTGTCTATAATTATTTTTTCTAATTTTATTTATTTAAATGTAATTCCTATTAAATTCTTGTGGTCCTAATAGGTTACTTTTTGGTTTATAATTATGGATTTATTTCCATATGTCTATAGGAATCATGAGTTCTATTCAAGATATTTTATTATAGATCATTGGTTATTATTCCATTCATCATTAGATAATATTGAATGTATCAATGTAGGGGGTTATTTACTTATCAAATTTATGTTCTATTGTATGTTTATCATGCTTTATTTTCATTGCATAAAATTGGAATTGAACTAAAGATGATAAAAATTGAAATTGAAATTGAAATTGATAGGATATTAGGATCACATGCGTTAATGTCTTGTTTTTATTCCTTTTTATACATTATAGACATTATTATCTCTATTTAATGTGACTGTTATTAATTTTTAACAATATTATTTCCCTTGATAGGGTTTGAATGCATAAAGTTAGTAAAGTTGAAATGTATAAAGAAAGATACATGAGAATTTGGTAATCATATTTCATTGAGTTTTTTTTGAATTTCATATTTTATGTTTGTGGATTGATTATTAAATATGGATAATTATTTCTATAATATGTGTATAATTAACCATTTAATTCATTAAAATAAGGAAATATTTGTGATCTACAGAAAAAAGATTACAGTTGAGCAAACTTGTCCTTATCTGATAGATGCTTATAAGCCTTGGAATTATATCTATAGTTGTCCCCAAAATTATCTATATTGAAAATACCTTTTATTAATATATATGTGTTATATATGGTGGTATAATTAGGAAATAATTTTTTGTTGTTTGTTTTTATTGAATAGGGAAGGATGAAATAATTTGAGGGAAGTATTTCATTGTTATATATCATTGATAAGAGGTTAAAATTTTGTTACGGGAACAAGTAATGAAATGGGATTTAATTTTTCTATAGTTTGGTGTCTATTATTTTTTGTTAGACAGATATTGGTTAAGAAATGGGATTTCTAATCTTTCATCAAGTGTTATTTTGATGGGTGGAATATTGGATAATTGTTGTTGTAGATTTCATCTGGAACCTATTTTTGGATTATTCTCCAAAGGATTAGCTCTTTATTATAGATTATTATGATTCCCAGAGAAACGAGTTTTTAGTATGTTAATTGAAATTAATAAATAACTCATGTGGTGGGTCTTGTTGTTTTAAATTTTGAATAATAAAGAACATAGAATGGTTGAAAGGAATCTTTCAATGAATGGGTGATGAATAACCGAATAATGGAATGGGAATATAACATATTATATAATTAAATGAAAATATTTGGTTAAACCCAATTTTTTAGTGGGTTTAACAAATAAAAAATGATTGATAATTTCTAATTACTAGTATTGATGGTTTGGGATTCATAATCTAGATGGCTCTATATGTACAAGAGATTGTTGTTCCTATATTTTAGAGGAGGCAATTAGGTGTTCTATGGGATGATACCTATATCTATGTATAAGGATTTATATTTTTCCTTATATTTCAAACAATATATATTAACGATACATTTTATAATTTCATACACTCCAAGGCCATAATAAATTGGTATTTTCAAGGATAAATGTTTTGGGAATTAGTTATTTCTTCAATATATTAGTTGGTAATGGAATAGATTAGTGAATTTGACCGATTCCATTTTCCCCTTTAGTATTTTATTATTTATAGGTGTATTTGGGAAATAATTTTATAATCCATAAGTTACAGTTCAATATGTGTTATGATGGTTTAAATGTATTGTACATTAATTTGAGATAAATGGAGACATAATGTTCTTGCATATACATTTATTCCATTTCTATGTTGAATATTTAACGTAGGTATACATATTTGGGATATATTGGAATGGGTTATAATTTATTATATATGATACACAATGTCTTATAGTCTTACAAAAACATATAGTAGAGATACAGTATGTTGGTATGCGGTGCAAGACGAGATGTGTTATCTATGAATGGGGTGAAATGTGAAATATAACTGGTTGAAAGATTAATATATTTTTTATTAGGGAATGAGAGTGAGATGATAATGTGAAATGGAATGGAATTCACCTTTGTTGCATATATGATTTACATGTGTATGTTTACATTTATGCAATATTTTTTTGCGAAGAATATGGGGATTTAGTATTTTTTTCACCTTTCATATAACGATTGGTTTTCAAATTTTTAATCAGTAAGATTATATTATAACTATTTTTTTTTATTAGAGGTTTTGAGGTGGAAAATATTGATTAAATAAGTATTATAAACTTATATACATTTAAATAAATTTAAATCCCATCCTAGTGGTCCATGATTCAACTTGGAATTACTGTTTACAAGTGGTTGGTTAAGAGCTTCCAGTGTTCATGTTCACCACAGAAGATTAGTTTTGTTATTTAAAATTTTTTCATGTTATTAAATAACATAAATTATTATATATTGGTATGGATTATTTATCTATGTGATAATATTGAAAAGTTGATTCATCTTATATATTTTCTATGAATAATAAAATGAAGTAAAATCCCTATAGTGATTTGCATTCTAAACACTCATTTTAGTCTCCGACTCATGCCCTATCATTCGAAAGCTTCAAGGATCATCTTTATCATTACCAAAATTCGAGGAGTGATTGTATTTGTGGGGGGGATTGATAGATTGGTATCATATTATATATTTCATATATAGGATAGATCATGGAGATATGAAATAGTAAATATTGGATGTGTTTGATGGGAAATAGTGTTTGTTGGGCACAATATAATTTTAAATAAGAGATCACTATCGGGACATTTGTTTTTGATAACATGTGTTAATCAAGTAAATGGCCAAAATTTTACTCAATATTTGAAGAAAAATGATTCCACTTGTAGGGTAGAAACCTAGTTAAGGATCCTAAATCATGATTGACTATTCATATGATTTAATTTTGTAAGCAATGAAAGCTAGTTTTAAATATTATTAAGTGATTAAAAATAAAATCTTTGAATTCATATTTATAAAGTCCCTATAATTTTCTCATTTATTGAAATTTATCTATGTCAATGCCCTCACAATTTTCACTCCAGAAATTTTTCATAAGATATTCTAAAAGATCACCACAATGATCAGTTTGATGAAAATAAAATTTTGATCAGAATTATCTAAGAGTTTCAGTGTCAGGGTATGTAGATTTATGTGGGATCTATTTTTAACTAGGATACTGAGGATTTTTTGGGGGTAGTGTAGGTTATTTTATTTATATATAGGCTCAGTGGTAGTGCTGATCTTATTAGTTTTTTATGAATATTTGTGAATAATTATGGATGTGATGGTTCATACAGGGTAGGGATCACAAGGAGTCTTTTATTATGTTTAAGGATTTCTGGGTTCAATTTTAGGAAACATTTCTTTCCTCGATCGTGATTTCATCATATTAGTAGAGTATTTGTTCTCTCTTACATGTAAATAATAGACTATGGTATATTATTTTATGTCCTAAGTACCTCATACATTGTGGATTAAATAATTCTTATGGTAAGGAATCTCAATAGTTTTATTTTGTGAAGTATTTTCATCCAGAGATCTAGTGTCAATTCTCTACATCGGTTTTTATACCATATATCAAGTTGTTAATGAGGGAATGTTTTTGAGAGTGTGATAGACAAAAGTTGATTATAAATTTTGGTGATTCATCAGGACTCTAAGTACAGAAGACGATTTTCTACCTGTCATCAGTTTCTTGGTTAACATAAGATTAAAATAATAGAGTTTAAGCTCTGTCCCTATTCATCCACTTTCACAATGGTAGTTAGTTATCTGACTATATATAGTCAATTATGTTTACATTTATATTTTAATATGGATCTTGGAAATAATAAGATTAATTGATATACCTACCTCATAAATTAACAGGGAGATGGTGGCCCTCTTCCAGCTCCACCCTCACAATAGTACGCTGTGATGAAGATATAACAACAGGGATATTAATTGTTTGATCATCTAATAGGGGAAAATTTATGTAAATGGTAGACTCCTTATTCACCTTATCCATTGAGATAGTTATTACAATGTTTATGTGGAGGTGGTATCTATCATGGATGGAGATGTTGTGGAGCACATAAATATCTACTTCATATATTAGTGTGTCAATGTTTTTGTATAATAAGACATATTGTGGGGTATTATATATTTATATTCTAAATTTTGTATGTATTTTTTCATTTTGTATTGATAAACAAAATAATTTCATATAAAACTATATATTCTATTGGACTTAAGGTGGAGAGTCTTTTACAAAAATTGTAGTTTAATATTCAAATTAGAGGGAAAGATAGTTTCTATGATGTGTTCATGTATTTTTAACTAATTATTGGAAATCATAACCCTTATAGAGACATTAAATATACATATTTATAACCATATAGCATCATTTATAGAATTGATTGGTTGTATTAAGTTGAGACTATTATGGATTTCATTCACAGGTAAATTTTATTCTATGATTCGAATAGAGAACATGAAATGTATTTTATTTAGAACATAAAATGGTTTAGAGGTATTTGAAATTTTTTTCTTCATCAATGGAAAATCAAAAGTTGATTTTATTGGAGTATCATCCGGTGGCATTTTCTAGGGTTGTATAAGAGTTTTTTTCTTCATTTTTAGAGTTTGTTGAGACCCTACCTAGTAAACATGAGATTTATTTTGGGTTACAGTTTCATACATGGATTTCTATGATAATAATGTCTCCATATAATATTACTACATAAACATTATGGGATATATTAATTAAAATGGATGATATTTTTTTAGTATAGACTCATCTGACCATTAATGTCACAATGGTAAAACCTAGAACAATTTGTTAAGAAAGAAGATAAATGTATCCTGTTTTCTATCAATTATTATCATTTGAATTATTTTCTTTTAAAGAAATTTTATTTTATTAAAATAATTAATTATATTTTTAATTAGTTGAATAATGCTGTCAATTTCTCAAAGTTTTATCTACAGTCAAGATATCATCAATTTTGATTAAAGGATGATGATATCCGAATGAATTCCCTAAAATTTCATTATAGTAATTATGAGTGCATTATGAGTTTTTCTATTATTATGAACATTACATACATATCTATGAAACTAATGAATGATTTTTTTCTATTAAGTTAATGATGGATTCATGTTAGTGTTGGTTTAAGACAAAATTGTATTATATGAGTTTGGGGAGGAGCCTAAGGATTACATGAGATAAATTTTGGGACTTCATTAAAAACAACATATTTCTTGAGAAGCTATATAATTATGGGTTATGGGACTATAAAATATACATCATGGGATATATTGTGTATCATCACACAGTTCTAATTAATCCATTGCATGTTGTTTTTTTTTGTTACTTTGACACTACCCAATATTTTTTAGAGGTGCAGCGTTTTCAATGACATGTTGGTTGTTATATTAGGGTCATTCTTAAATTCTCACGAAAGTAAACTTCTTTGAAAATATTTACTATAAAATATTTTATGTTTCTATGAAAATATCAATCCTATTATTCATTTGAGTGTTTGATCGAGAAGCCAGTCAGTTCTCTCAGTATTCCTTTGTTAGAGAAGGTAGTTTTGTTTGCGGTATATTGTGATTCTTCACATATTGTATGGGATTGTATCTTGATTTTATATAGTGTGGATATCTCTTATGGATCTAGATAGATAATATATCGTGAATGTATCTATTCATCCCATGAACCTGATGTTATTGTGGATATTTTTTGATAAAAAGATATCAGAATATTACCTCATTGATGACCACATTGAGGTATTCATAATTAATATGTTTTGTTGGTATGTATTTTTATAGAATGATATTAATTTTGTAATAGAATATGTTGATGGAATTTATAATGGACTATAATATTGATATTTATTATCCACAAGAAAATGAGAATATTTTGATTATTTATCTTCACAAAAAATCATGAAGTGATGCTATTTCTGAGACTGGTAAGGTTTTGAGTATGATATATGTTCTTTAAATAATACACACCAATACATGAAAATTTATAGTAGAGGGTGAATCTATCAGATGATAGTACAACCATATTTGGTGTATTATGTAGAATATACCATGATAATGGATTCTGAGGTGATGGTTTTGTAAGAATTGGATGTTTTCACTAATTCTTTAGAGGAAATATTTAAGGATGATTTCCAAAAGATGCTATTCTATGGTATGAAATTTTTTCCTCTGATAATGTGTTAAATAGATCTCAATGATTTTCAAAATTCACCATTTTTTGTAAATTTTCCTATGGATATGATTAATCACACATTAGAAGTTTATTTATTAGAGGTCTATGATGAAAGGATTAATTTTAGTTTTTGTCTCTCTAGGAATGGTGGGCCTATGGGTTAATGATGACCACCACATTCCTAGTGGGTTAAATTAACCACTTACGGTTCCCTAGAGGATATGGGTGGACATACTTATATATATAGTCACAAGAAATTTTTAAATATAGTGGATGGTATGATTAAACCTTGATGATCATGAAGTTTTTAATGAAGTCTACTCAATTCAAAAATGATAAAATGGTCAGGTATAGATGGGGGTTTTAAAGGTATTATTTGGTGGATGCTGGGAAGAATCATGGGCTTCCAAATATGATAATATCTAATCATCATAACCAATTAACCTCTAAGAGTTTCATAGATCTTTAGAAATATATTGTATCTTATTTATGTAGGTTATAGATGAGTAAAATGTAATGAGGGATGGAAATTTCCTTAAAATAGAATGGAAAAAAGTAAATAATTTAAAATAATTTTTCAAAAATTGTAAATAAAATAAAACCTTAGGATTATTTAAATTTATGGAAACAAATATATAATTGAAATTTATATATTTAAATGTGATAAGTTATTTTTTATAGAAGTTCTAATTTATATATAATTGAAAACCTATATTTAAAAACCCCAATAATTTAATGATTTAATATATTATTACATTGGCTTTAATATTAGCCAACATAAAGATATTCTCCTTCACTTTTTAGGTTATATTAAGAAACTAAAAATTCTCAAAACACTAGGAACTGTACCTTTTTTATTAACGAAATGTAATGAAAACCATGGTCCCTCTACATTTTGGTAGTGAGAACCAAATATAGATGAATGTGGAAGATGAAAAAGTGTATAAGAAGAAATATTTTTTTAGAATGGCCTCATTTATCTTAATGAGAATTAAAACACGCGGATATACTGAGAATTATATAATATAGATAATGGATAATGAATTTTGATTCATACTCTAGAAATCAGAAGAATATTTAGAATGGAGAACACTTTTAAAAAGAATTGAAAAAAATGAGAAAGTTGGCATTGAATATCAGATGAGAATTTTAGTTTCCAAGGACAAAATATCCTCTTTTTATAGATTCTAATATATTTGGAAAAATATAAATCCATCCATGGTTAATTATTTACAATACATCCACATTCAATATATTCGGACACCAGGAATGTTGGGCTTAGAATAGGTGGCACTTAGTAGCCTCAATTAGGCAGTCAAAGGTGTTGCAAGAGAATGGTATACTATATCTTCTACTATAAGCTTGATTTTTATTTCCTATAGATTACGTATCATTTTCAATTCATCATTTTATATCTAGTGGTGGTCTACTAGTTATCCATAAGGATCATCTAGGTCTGAAAAATCATCCATATTCTACCAGCTATCTGATGCAACCTACTGAGTTTAGAATCATTAATTTTCATCTCTAATTACTTCATTGAGATTATATTATGATTATATACTTATTATAGTGTTTCATAACCTTATTTAACATATCAGTAAGGATACTTAAAAATTTTATATCATGATTTCATCATGATAACTTCACATTACTTAAATAAAAAATTAAATACTAATAGGGTGTTAATGATAATTAAAATCATATAATTGTGAGAAAAAAATATATCACACTTTTTTCTGATCCTAGTAAAATGAGTGATAACATAATTTAAAAATATATCCTAAAAATAGAAATAGTTATGTTATATATAGTTTTTTATAATCTTTATAATACATAGAAATATCTCCCCCACAAGCATATTTTCATATAGAGGCATATCTTTTATAAAACAAACAACATATAAAAAACAACTCGTATATACTAATCCCACCTTATAATTGATATAGATAAAGGTTAAACTTATACCCCTTTATTATTACCATAAATGTTTTATAAAAAATGTCAAATAATAAATAAAAAAATTAAAAACAATGTTTTTCAGTATTAAGGAACGTTCTATAGCGATTTTAATTAAAAAATGTTTGAAATCAACTAAAATATTTGGAAGTTATATTCTCAAAAAGAATCATCAAAACCAATATTTTTTAAAATAATATTTACATTTAAATAAAATTTCTAAAATTTATTCAAAATTTTAATTTAAATAAAACATTGGAAATTTGGTTTGAAAGATGAAAATTTCACTTATAAGAATATTTAGGTACTCCTTAAATAATTGGTCTAGATAGTTAAAGAAATAATTTAATTTTATGAATGACTAATATAAATAAATAATTGACTTAAAATTTAAAATATTTTGAAAATTTGATTCATTGAAATGGTTATGTAAATATTTCACTAAATATTCATAGAGAATTATACAGGACTATCACACCAAATGTGTAGTAGAGGAGGACTCATTATTACTAGGAATGAGAAAGTGTTAAAAACCAAATAATATATTTTTAGGATATATCCCTTGGATATTGTTTGTTTAAACTATATCAGCTTTTTTTATCTTGGAAATAATTTTCATATTGGGATACCATACTAATGTTACTTTTATAAAATTATGACTTCAATTGAAAAATAATTATTATTTGGAATCCATTTTGAAATAAAACATGAAAAAATATATTTAAAAGTGAAAATTATGAGTAATTATATGTATTATAGTTAGTAATAATAATATAATTATACCCAATTCACATTTTATTATGTCAAGAATACTATGAGACATCATTCTTGGAGAATGTCGGCATTTTGAAGGTTTGTACAAAAAAGTCAAGAATGATAACAACATTTTGAATTTGATTTCAATGAAAAAATTTGATAATGTAAATGTTATTAGTGAAAGTGTGTTGGATTTTATTTTTATAGATAATAATCATAGAATTATTATTATACTTGATAGGGATAGAAAAATATGTTATCCCAATGTCCAAGGGAGTATGATTCATCCGTATAACTATGTACCAAAAAATTCTTGGTGGAAACTTATTCCACATAAACTATAGAAATATAATTTTATATATTCTTATTAATAAATAATTAGAGGACTGATTTTCATAGTTGTCGATATTTTCCTCCAGCACCATTAATATCAAGTTAGAATCCTCTTAAATTGGAATCATAAAAACAATAATGTTCAGAAGTGGTTACCATAGTTTAAATTAATCGAAGGATTTTAATTCCTCTAAAAAAGAAAAAATTTATATGTTGGATTTTAATTTTGAGTCATTTTAATTTGACTGAAAGTTATTATACAAGAATACATTGAACAATATGTCCAAATTTTTTTTAGAAAGATAAACCAGTCTTCTAGTTATAAATTGATAAAGCTTTCTATCAATTGATTGGTCAGATTCATCCTATATTAGGTTCCAAATTTTAATCATTGTAATTCTAATTTCCTTTAATTGATCCATTAAAAACTTATATTGAGGTTAATTGGTGTATATACATTGTTTTAAAACTAGTAAATTAGAATTTTTGGGAAATTAGAAAACCATTGATGAATATCAGTTCTCCAATAAAACTCATTTGAAATGATTTATGTATTGAATTTAAAAATACATTGAAATAGAACCAGAGTCGAGAGGAAATTAACATCATAAAAATAATATTGAATGAAAAATAAATCAATTGAATTGGATTTGATAAAAAAATTAATTCCAGATTTCCCATTTTCAATTCATTTTAAAAAATAAATTTAATTAAGTTTTCATACCAAGCCAAATGTGATTCTTTTAACCAATACCAGTGGTTAAAATGTAAATATAATTAAGAATCCTAAGCTTTTAAAACCAACATGATGATCCAAAAAAACCTTTTTAGAAATAAAAAAATTTAGAGATTAATTTTTTATGCCAATATGAAAATATTAAGAATTAGAATGATAGGTGAATTCCACCATTATTATATTGTTTTTGATTTAGTAAATGGTTAAATTTTTTCACTAGAATAAATATATTATTCATAATTTTATCCTTCAGAAACATGTAAATCCTTGTTATTTATATCATTTCATTATTCAATATGATTTATTCAAGTAACCCATTTGGTTCAAATGATTAGACAATTAGAGTAATGTTATACATGAGAAGAATCATTTTCAATTTAATTTTCATGAAATACACTTTAATGGAATGTATCCACTCTCATAATTAATTATTCCATCAATATAACGAGGTTTATGGTGAGAAAAAAACATGATTTTAAACTTTCATTTAATATTTGCCTTATAGTTTGAGTTTCAGATTTTAATTCTCTCATAATAATAATAATAAGGGTATGGTATTTTGATTGATTCCAATCCTTTTAAAAATGGGTAGATACATATTATATAGATTCATTAACTACATTAGAATATTGAGGTTTTGGAAGAGTAAAAAAATGATGGTAAATATCATTAACACTTCATTGATGTTATTTAGGATGATTATAATTGAATTCAATGATAATTTTATATTCTAGGATATTGGTCCTTTTATTGAATTCATTAAATGATGTTTGTGGTGATAAAGTCCCCATGAATAATTATTTCATCATATCTAGTTTTATAAATTCCATGATTATCATTCTATTTAAAGATAAAACATTTAATTCCATTGAATTTAAAGAATACAACATTAGGAATGTAACACCCGAGACTTTTATGTTATATAAATCATCAAAGGAATCTTTTTCTACACAACACTTTCTTGGCTTGCTTTACACGCAATCGCGACCTTCCTCGATAGCTTGCGTCGTACGCAATACCGAGTTTCACTAAACAACAATATGCTATTAAAACTAGCCGTTATGAATAGTAATAACCACTTTTTGAAATTTTATAAATTTTATTTTTTAAAATGGACCTCATTTTTGGACTTAGAATATCGAAATTAGCCTAGGGTGAAATTTTGGTATTTTTCTGAAAACTTTCAATTTTTGATGAATAGTGAAACCACTAAGTGGTAGGTTAAAAACTGAATTTTGCATAAAACTTAATTTTACCGCTTCTGTGAATGGAATTTCGAAAATCCGAGAGACACGGTTAATATCAAGGACTAAAATGTGGTTCAATGAGATGAAAATATTTTTTTGGTGAATAGTAACTTTTTACTATTTTTACCGCGGTTAATAGTAAATAGGGTAACTAAGGGTAAATATGATATTAATATTACCCTAACACATGTCCTAATTCTATTGGACAAGTGTAATTCGACCAAAAACAAACATAGGAATAAAATATGACCATTTAGGCCCACTTGGATTAGATTAGGACATTTATTATTAATTTATTTAAAGAAGGGTTAAAATAGTTAAAATCAAAGTTTAATAAGTAAATCATTTTTAATATGGGGTTATAAATAAGATAAATTCTATTGTAAATATTCATTAGAAAGCTAAAAAATTTTCCTACATGATGGTATTTTATTTGTAATTTTTAGACATCAAATAATTTAATTTATTTATGACACAAAGATGATGCAGTAATTATCTTATTAATGAAATATTGACAAAATTGATAATATAAATACCAAAATAAATGTAATTTAAGACTTTTTATGAATTCCACTAATATTCTAGGTTACTATGATATATTAGTATTGATTTAATCAACATGGTTCGAACATATAATTCTGTTATGACTTTGACAAAAATCATATATCAAATAGTGTCAAAATTGACACAAAATAGTTTTTAAATCAAATATTATATTATTAATTGTTATTTTATCCCTAAAAATCTAAGGTTCGGCCAAATGACTTAGATAAGGATATATATATTAATAATAAACAATTTGGGGTTCTTTTGGCATGTTATAGTAAGTGTATTAACCATATAGTGAAAGAAAACAAAAAGACATGGTAAAAGTTAAATTATTTAACTTAGAGTTAAATTTAATTGATAAGGTTAAAATAATATCCTAAACTTGTCTAAATTCTATTGGTTGATAGGATTTCGACCCATCCCCACTTTAGCTTCGAAATAAGACACTTTGGAACCATTATAAACCGATTTTGACTTTAATATAAAATAATATTTTGAGATATTCCTAAGGTGCCCCTCTCCTCCCTTATAAAAGGGCACCTCCTCCCCCTCCTCCTCACACCAAATTGAGCACTCAAGCTCGGCCAACCCCTGCCATTTTACCTTCTCCACTTCCCTAGAATAATCCTAGAGGTCCTGGTCTTCTCCAAAGACCAATCTTAGTTCCTTAAGTGGAGGATTCAAAAAGGCGTTCCAAAGAAGAGGTAAAATCCATTACCGATCTTTTCAATTTCTTTCTTCTTCAACTTCTTCTTCTTTAGTTGTTTCATGATAAAGTAATAACATCAGTATTACTTACATACTGATATGTTATTATAAATATGAAACAACCCTAATTCACCTTCTATCCATCCTACGGAAAAATGAAATCACCGCGCGTGCGTACGTACGGAATACCGTCTCCACGCCGTGGTGTAATCTATTTTCCACCATCACCTTACAAGGATGGGTATAATGGTGTAATCAGTAACTATATATGATTATTATTAAGTAATATTGATACTGAAATAATATATATATATACTCCAATACAATTCCATGATCATAGGAACGATATCATCACTCGTGCGTACGTACGGAATACCGTCTCCACGATGTGATGCGACTCGTTCTACATGATCTTCATTTCATAATGATTATATAAATGAATTGAATGAATGAATATGGTATATCCTACACTAATACCATTCTGGAAATGAATTATCTATAACCTAAAGATAAGAATAAGAATTTATTCGACAAAACACGCATAAGAACAAAAAGTTATAAAGACCCGAGTAACAAGTAACAATGAAATATTACTAACAAGAAGCTAATAATATGACCATATATGATCTCATATCAATATGTATGATTCTGGAATAAGTCAATAACATTATTTAAACCATTATACTGGAGCTTCGGACACGAACAAAGCAAATCGGACCTAAGGTAAGGGAAATATCACAATCTCATTTTTATCCGAGATTGTTTATTCGTAAGTATTTACTGGGGTGTATTTTATCATCCACACCCATGTTCCCTCAATATGTAATATTGTTTCCATCCACTTGAAATATTTTAAATCCAATTTTACCCTTAGGTGAGTTTTTAGTAAAGAATATGAAAGGAATCTTTTGTCGTTTTTCCGTACGAGGTACTTTTTGACTTTTCCGACAAAAGTACGAAGAATGTTTTTTTTAACTTATACGGCATGAATGGATTTTTAAAACATTATTTCCAAGAAGCTTCCTTTACAAGTTTTCAAGTTTATTTTTATTCAACTTCTTTTATTTTAAAGTTGTATGACATGTTATGAAAGGAAAAATGTTTTTGAAGAAGAAAGGATATTTTCCTCAAGAATTCAATTCAAGTGTTTTATCAAAATTATTTTCCATCTAAGATAATAAAGGGTTCTGTTTCTATCCATATTTTTACATTGGTTTGACTATGTTGTGATGGAATTATGTTTATGAATTCCTTTATCATATATGAATTGATTTATGATGTCATTATGTTTCAAGAATCCCATTTTTGTTACATATGTTATGCGATGATGCATGTTTTATGATTATGTGGCACACATAAGAAAGGATTCATTATAAGATGGGTGGGACCTATATCTCCCTCCAATGCATTGGGTAATGATTTTATATCTCATGAGATAGACATGGCTGGAACGGAAGGTTATTTCGGTTCAGTGATACAGGACTGAAACGAGGAGTGAACTCGGTTCAGAAAGGGACTTTGTCCACTAAGATAGTCTTGGCAATGAGTCATGAATAACAAGAAATGATTTTCCATGATTATGTGTGCATGCCACAAAGTTTCATGTTTTATGTTATGGGGATCTCATTTTCACTTCTATGATTTATTCCATGTTAAGATATTATGATCTCTTTTGCAGGTTTTGATTTTCAAAAAGATATGATATGATTTTTATTTCCTTTATTTTCCCTTGCTGAGCATTTGAGCTCACCCTTTTATGTTTTCTTTTCCCCAGGTCAGGAAGATGGATATTAAGTAGAATATGCTAAAAGAGACCCTAGATATGATGAAATAAATGGGAGACACTGTAGAAGATTTATAAACCAGTTGTTTATGTTTCCCAGTTTCTAAAGACACTATACCTATACGGTCCTTTGTGGTTTTGTCATATGATATAATAAGTGTGCTTCAATTTTGAAGTATTAACAATGTATGTAAAGTATGGGTCGTTATAGTTGGTATCAGAGGAAAGGTATAGTCAACCTTTGGAAACTAGGATGTGAAAGCCTTAGTAAGAACCCTAAGGATAAGTCTAAGCATAGAACACAATCTTAGTGTTTTAGAAATGGCCTTGAATAACCTAGGATAAGACCTTAAGCATGAAAATTTTATTCATGAATTATGTGGTTTCCTATTATAATTAGTGTTTCTCACACTATTCTTCTTGGTTTTAGTCAATGGCTGGAACCCGAAGGAACCGTGTTAATGCGGAATGCGATGGGCAATGCAATGATTGTCCCCCTGAGCAACCAAACGATATGGGAGCTGGAATGCAAAATCTTGTAGCCATGCTCACACAACGTTCTCAAGCTATGAATCATGCAGGATTTCCAAACGAACAAAGAAGGGAGCAACATTCTGTTGAATCCTTCATGAGGCAGCGTCCACCATCTTTCAGCGGGTCTACTGATCCATTAGTTGCTGAACAATGGATTAGTACTACTGAAAAGATATTTTCAGTTCTTCAATGTTCTGAGCATGATAAAGTCATCCTAGCAGTGTATCGTTTGGAAGGAGATGCGGATCAATGGTGGAATCTTGTTAAGAATACGAGGCAAAGGGATGAAATCGAGTCTATGGAATGGGACGAGTTCAAGAACTTATTTTTCAATAAGTACTTCCCTCGTATTCTCCGAACAAAGATGGAGAAAGAGTTCCTTGAACTGAAGCAAAGGGATGATGAATCTGTTAGAACCTATGAAGCAAATTTTACAAGACTTGCAAGGTACGCTTCTGGTATTATTATCCAACCTGAGAGTAAGATCGATCGATTCTTTAGTGGCTTAAAACCAAGTCTTCGAAGGGCGTTAGCCATAAGGGACTTCAATAGCTACGAGGAAATCGTTCGATGTGCTCTCAAAGTCGAGATGGAGATTGGAGTAACCCATCAGTCACATGGGTTTGATAAGAAGAGGAAGATGGAATTCAAAGAAAAATCTAAAGAGCACACGGAAAAGAAGATGAACTTTCCCTTATGCTCAAAGTGTGGAAAGAAACATGGAGGGAGTTGTCTTAAAGGGACAAGTAAATGTTTTAAATGTGGAAAGGAAGGTCATCGGGCATTTGAATGCCGTGATAATGGGAAGAAGATGTCTAATGATGCAAACAAAGGAAGGGATACACAGAATGATCCTACTACACTTCAATGTTTCAAGTGCAAGGAGATGGGGCATTATGCCAATCAATGCCCAAATCCAAGGGTTGATGATGATGGTCGACGTCAACAAACTCTTAAGGCTAAAGACAAAGGAAAGTCACATGCAATTTCTATCAGCGATGTGGAGTACGATAACGATGTTGTGAAAGGTACACTTACCATCCACTCTAAAGTAGCAAATGTTTTATTTGATTCTGGATCCACCCACTCTTTTATTTCTGAAAAATTTTCTAAGGGTATCACCGTATTACCTCAACAATTAGATGTTGAGTTAGCTGTGACAACACCTAATGGCACATCAATCGCATCAGAAGTTTATAATTCTTCTCCGATCGAAGTTTGTGGGAAAGTGCTTCCTGCAAATCTTGTGATCCTTCCTTTAGTGGAATTTGATGTGATTCCTGGCATGGATTGTCTTTCTCTACATGGAGCTCATATCAATTGCCAAAGAAGGGAAGTCACATTTCATATTCCAGATCAACCTACGATCGTCTATCAATGCAAGGATGAACATAACCTTCCAGTGGAAATTTCTTCCATCTTATGGGTATTGATTCCACTAAATGAAGGTTATTTATCTCAAATGGTTGGTGATAAACTCACGATTAAGAATATGCCCATTGTACGGGAGTTTGATGATGTCTTTCCGGAGGAATTTCCGGGTCTTCCACCAAATCGTGAAGTTGAGTTTTCAATAGAACTCGTACCGGGTGCTTTTCCTATTTCAAAGACACCTTATAGAATGGCCCCAATTGAGTTGCAGGAATTGAAGAAGCAACTCCAAGAGAATCTTGATAAGGGATTCATACGCCCTAGTGCGTCACCTTGGGGAGCACCTGTTCTATTTGTTAAGAAGAAAGATGGATCAATGAGACTCTGCATTGATTATCGAGAACTTAACAAGATCACTATCAAGAACAAATATCCTCTCCCACGCATTGATGACTTATTTGACCAACTACGCGGAGCTCAATACTTTTCCAAGATTGATCTTCGTTCAGGGTATCATCAATTAAGGGTCAAAAGGGAGGATATACCAAAGACGGCTTTCCGTACAAGGTATGGACACTATGAATTTATAGTGATGCCATTTGGTCTTACTAATGCCCCTGCTATCTTCATGGATCTAATGAATAGAGTCTTTAGAGACTATCTTGATCAATTTGTGGTAGTCTTTATAGACGATATTCTTGTCTATTCAAAGAGCAAGGAAGAGCATGAAGATCACTTGAGAATTATATTGAAGACCCTGAGAAAAGATAAGCTTTATGCCAAATTTACCAAGTGTGAATTTTGGCTTCAAAAAGTTTCATTTTTGGGTCATATAATCTCAAAAGAGGGGATATCTGTGGATCCAGCAAAAACAGAGGTTATCGAAAGATGGTCAAGACCAACAACAGTAACTGAGATCCGAAGTTTTCTTGGTTTGGCGGGATATTATCGACGTTTTGTAAAATATTTTTCACGGTTATCTAATCCAATCACCAAGTTGACTCAGAAAGGAGTTAAGTTTGTCTGGACAGAGGAATGTGAAGAGAATTTCAAGGAGTTGAAAAGAAGGTTATCCAGTGCACCTGTGCTCACACTGCCTTGTAGTGGAGAAAGGTTTGTGATCTACAGTGATGCATCCAAGAAGGGATTGGGGTGTGTTCTTATGCAAAATGATATGGTGATAGCTTATGCCTCACGACAGTTGAAAATCCATGAGCAAAATTACCCAACACATGATTTGGAGTTGGCTGCGGTAATCTTTGTATTAAAGATTTGGAGGCATTACCTTTATGGTGAAAGGAGTGATATTTATACTGATCATAAAATTTTAAAGTTTATTTTCACACAAAAGGAGTTGAATATGCGCCAAAGAAGATGGTTGGAGCTGATTAAGGATTATGACTGCTCAATCCATTACCACCATGGGAAAGCAAACAAGGTGGCAGATGCATTAAGTCGAAAAGACCATGCTAGTTTATCCATGATGAGGATCACAAAAGATCCAATATTTATGGATTTACAAAGGATGGATCTTGGAATTATAATGGAAGGGGAAAAATCTTATCTTTCTCAAATGAATGTTCAACCATCTATACATGTGAAGATTAAAGAGGCACAGAAAGAAGATGTCGAGTTACAAAAGAAGGTGAGAAATGTTCCTGAATTCAACCTTGATTGTGATGGGATAATAAAGTTCAGGAATCGGGTTTGTGTTCCTCCCATCCCCGAATTAAAGAAAGAGCTGCTGGATGAGGCTCATAGTTCTTCATTCTCTATTCATCCTGGAAGCACGAAGATGTATAGGGACCTGAAAGAGTACTTCTGGTGGGATGGCATGAAAAGAGATGTTGCTGAATATGTCTCTCGATGCTTGGTTTGTCAACAAGTTAAAGCTGAGAGACAGAAGTCTAAGGGGATGTTACAACCATTACCCATACCCGAATGGAAATGGGAAAACATCACTATGGACTTTGTCACAGGACTTCCTAAAACATCCAAAGGCAATAATGCTATCTGGGTCATAGTTGATCGTCTTACAAAGTCTGCACACTTCATTGCTATTAGAGAGGATTTCTCTCTAGATCAGCTTGCCAGGATATATGTAAAGGAAGTGGTAAGATTGCATGGAGTACCACTTTCTATTATATCTGATCGGGATCCGAGATTTACCTCGAAGTTCTGGCGAAGTCTTCAGCATACTCTGGATACAGAGTTGAGTTTCAGCACTGCTTATCATCCCCAGACAGACGGTCAGTCTGAGAGAACAATTCAAACCCTAGAAGATATGTTGAGAGCTTGCTCTATGGATTTCAAAGGAGGTTGGGATCAACACCTACCTTTGGTGGAATTTTCTTATAATAATAGCTTTCACTCCAGTATTCAGATGGCTCCTTATGAAGCTCTCTATGGAAAGAAATGCAGGACTCCAACTTGCTGGGATGAAGTTGGGGAAAGAAAGCTATTAGGACCTGATCTCGTTGATGAAATGGCAGAAAAGGTCAGATCTATTCAACAACACATAAGAGCAGCTCAGAGTCGACATAAAAGTTATGCCGACAACCGAAGAAAAGACCTAGAGTTTGAAGTGGGTGATAAAGTGTTCGTACGAATATCTCCCTGGAAGAGGGTTATGAGATTTGGAAAGAAGGGGAAGTTGAGCCCTAGATATATCGGTCCTTTTGAAATACTGGATCGTGTTGGGAAGGTAGCTTACCGATTGGCGCTTCCACCGAATCTCTCTCAAGTTCACGATGTGTTCCATGTATCTCTCCTGAGAAAGTACATACCAGATCCTTCACATGTACTCAGCTCAGAAGTTGTACCGCTGGAGCAAGATCTTTCTTATGAAGAACAGGCGATAGAGATTCTGGATCGTAGTGAAAAAGTCCGATGAAACAAGACCACTCGCTTGGTGAAAGTTTTATGGAGAAACCACCAACTTGAAGAAGCTACATGGGAGCTTGAGGATATGATGAGGGAGAAGTATCCTCATTTGTTTGTTGCAAAGTGACGAATTTCGAGGGCGAAATTCTTTTTAAGGGGGGTAGAATGTAACACCCGAGACTTTTATGTTATATAAATCATCAAAGGAATCTTTTTCTACACAACACTTTCTTGGCTTTCTTTACACGCAATCGCGACCTTCCTCGATAGCTTGCGTCGTACGCAATACCGAGTTTCACTAAACAACAATATGCTATTAAAACTAGCCGTTATGAATAGTAATAACCACTTTTTGAAATTTTATAAATTTTATTTTTCAAAATGGACTTCATTTTTGGACTTAGAATATCGAAATTAGCCTAGGGTGGAATTTTGGTATTTTTCTGAAAACATTCAATTTTTGATGAATAGTGAAACCACTAAGTGGTAGGTTAAAAACTGAATTTTGCATAAAACTTAATTTTACCGCTTCTGTGAATGGAATTTCGAAAATCCGAGAGACACGGTTAATATCAAGGACTAAAATGTGGTTCAATGAGATGAAAATATTTTTTTGGTGAATAGTAACTTTTTACTATTTTTACCGCGGTTAATAGTAAATAGGGTAACTAAGGGTAAATATGATATTAATATTACCCTAACACATGTCCTAATTCTATTGGGCAAGTGTAATTCGACCAAAAACAAACATAGGAATAAAATATGACCATTTAGGCCCACTTGGATTAGATTAGGACATTTATTATTAATTTATTTAAAGAAGGGTTAAAATAGTTAAAATCAAAGTTTAATAAGTAAATCATTTTTAATATGGGGTTATAAATAAGATAAATTCGATTTTAAATATTCATTAGAAAGCTAAAAAGATTTCCTACATGATGGTATTTTATTTGTAATTATTAGACATCAAATAAGTTAATTTATTTATGACACAAAGATGATGCAGTAATTATCTTATTAATGAAATATTGATAAAATTGATAATATAAATACCAAAATAAATGTAATTTAAGACTTTTTATGAATTCCAATAATTTTCTAGGTTACTATGATATATTAGTATTGATTTAATCAACTTGGTTCGAACATATAATTCTGTTATGACTTTGACAAAAATCATATATCAAATAGTGTCAAAATTGACACAAAATAGTTTTTAAATCAAATATTATATTATTAATTGTTATTTTATTCCTAAAAATCTAAGGTTCGGCCAAATGACTTAGATAAGGATATATATATTAATAATAAACAATTTGGGGTTCGTTTGGCATGTTATAGTAAGTGTATTAACCATATAGTGAAAGAAAACAAAAAGACATGGTAAAAGTTAAATTATTTAACTTAGAGTTAAATTTAATTGATAAGGTTAAAATAATATCCTAAACTTGTCTAAATTCTATTGGTTGATAGGATTTCGACCCATCCCACTTTAGCTTCGAAATAAGACACTTTGGAACCATTATAAACCGATTTTGACTTTAATATAAAATAATATTTTGAGATATTCCTAAGGTGCCCCTCTCCTCCCTTATAAAAGGGCACCTCCTCCCCCTCCTCCTCACACCAAATTGAGCACTCAAGCTCGGCCAACCCCTGCCATTTTCCCTTCTCCACTTCCCTAGAATAATACTAGAGGTCCTGGTCTTCTCCAAAGACCAATATTAGTTCTTTAAGTGGAGGATTCAAAAAGGCGTTCCAAAGAAGAGGTAATATCCATTACCGATCTTTTCAATTTCTTTCTTCTTCAACTTCTTCTTCTTTAGTTGTTTCATGATAAAGTAATAACATCAGTATTACTTACATACTGATATGTTATTATAAATATGAAACAACCCTAATTCACCTTCTATCCATCCTACGGAAAAATGAAATCACCGCGCGTGCGTACGTACGGAATACCGTCTCCACGCCGTGGTGTAATCTATTTTCCACCATCACCTTACAAGGATGGGTATAATGGTGTAATCAGTAACTATATATGATTATTATTAAGTAATATTGATACTGAAATAATATATATATATACTCCAATACAATTCCACGATCATAGGAACGATATCATCACTCGTGCGTACGTACGGAATACCGTCTCCACGATGTGATGCGACTCGTTCTACATGATCTTCATTTCATAATGATTATATAAATGAATTTAATGAATGAATATGGTATATACTACACTAATACCATTCTGGAAATGAATTATCTATAACCTAAAGATAAGAATAAGAATTTATTCGACAAAACACGCATAAGAACAAAAAGTTATAAAGACCCGAGTAACAAGTAACAATGAAATATTACTAACAAGAAGCTAATAATATGACCATATATGATCTCATATCAATATGTATGATTCTGGAATAAGTCAATAACATTATTTAAACCATTATACAGGAGCTTCGGACACGAACAAAGAAAATCGGACCTAAGGTAAGGGAAATATCACAATCTCATTTTTATCCGAGATTGTTTATTCGTAAGTATTTACTGGGGTGTATTTTATCATCCACATCCATGTTCCCTCAATATGTAATATTGTTTCCATCCACTTGAAATAGTTTAAATCCAATTTTACCCTTAGATGAGTTTTTAGTAAAGAATATGAAAGGAATCTTTTGTCGTTTTTCCGTACGAGGTACTTTTTGACTTTTCCGACAAAAGTACGAAGAATGTTTTTTTTAAACTTATACGGCATGAATGGATTTTTAAAACATTATTTCCAAGAAGCTTCCTTTACAAGTTTTCAAGTTTATTTTTATTCAACTTCTTTTATTTTAAAGTTGTATGACATGTTATGAAAGGAAAAATGTTTTTGAAGAAGAAAGGATATTTTCCTCAAGAATTCAATTCAAGTGTTTTATCAAAATTATTTTCCATCTAAGATAATAAAGGGTTCTGTTTCTATCCATATTTTTACATTGGTTTGACTATGTTGTGATGGAATTATGTTTATGAATTCCTTTATCATATATGAATTGATTTATGATGTCATGATGTTTCAAGAATCCCATTTTTGTTACATATGTTATGCGATGATGCATGTTTTATGATTATGTGGCACACATAAGAAAGGATTCATTATAAGATGGGTGGGACCTATATCTCCCTCCAATGCATTGGGTAATGATTTTATATCTCATGAGATAGACATGGCTGGAACGGAAGGTTATTTCGGTTCAGTGATACAGGACTGAAACGAGGAGTGAACTCGGTTCAGAAAGGGACTTTGTCCACTAAGATAGTCTTGGCAATGAGTCATGACTAACAAGAAATGATTTTCCATTATTATGTGTGCATGCCACAAAGTTTCAAATTTTATGTTATGGGGATCTCATTTTCACTTCTATGATTTATTCCATGTTAAGATATTATGATCTCTTTTGCAGGTTTTGATTTTCAAAAAGATATGATATGATTTTTATTTCCTTTATTTGCCCTTGTTGAGCATTTGAGCTCACCCTTTTATGTTTTCTTTTCCCCAGGTCAGGAAGATGGATATTAAGTAGAATATGCTAAAAGGGACCCTAGATATGATGAAATAAATGGGAGACACTGTAGAAGATTTATGAACCAGTTGTTTATGTTTCCCAGTTTCTAAAGACACTATACCTATACGGTCCTTTGTGGTTTTGTCATATGATGTAATAAGTGTGCTTCAATTTTGAAGTATTAACAATGTATGTAAAGTATGGGTCGTTATAAGGAATTTTAGTTTCCATAGTTTACAAGGGTTTATTCTTAGGATGAGTAATTATGAAAGCCCAATATTGGGGAGGTTTCATAAGAGAAAAAAGTAGTGATGATAACCTTGAAATGCGTAGAAAACCTCAGATTAATTTTTATAATATTCTCCACCATAGTAACTTATAAGGGAAATATAATTATTTCCGTTTTTATATTCATTAATTCCCTGAAAATTTGATAATTAAATTATAAGACTCATTCTAGAGAGATAATGGGAATACTTATATAAGTAATGAAATGTTTTATATAAATAGAGATGATTAATGTTTTACTTCTAATACCACAATCTTTAGTGGGTCAAAAAATTTCTTGTTCGACCACATCCAAGTCATTATAAGATTAAATATGTAATTTATATAGGGATGATTATTTTTTTCTTGGAAAGTTGAAAAGGTGAAAAGCTATGTTATTTTTAGAGGATATTTTTTTTCAAATATCAAGATAGTTAGTTAATATTGATTATGAAATGAGATTGTTTATTAAAATTTCATTGTAGATGATTCCAAAGCCACAAATCATTATATTGTGCACTAATACACTTACATGTTTGACTTGGATTATATTTGAAATAAAAATAAATACATTTTGAAATCAATATGTGGAAAATAAAAGAAATAATTTATACTAAAAATTGTACAAACATAATTTAAAAAAGTAATTTTGAAACATCTATTTCATAATTTAAGAGTAGTTAAAAATTATTTTTTAAGACTTTATGAAATAAAAAATCTTTAATTAATGATGATTTGGAGAAAAAAATTATTCATATTTTGGAAATTTTAATATTTTACAGTAAAAAAAAGTAATGTTTCCTCCTTCAATGTCCTCAAAATGATCAAATTTACAAGGATTACTGCACATGTTTCTTGATCACCAACAATCCATATAATAAGTTACTTTATAGGATTTCTCTCTATAATTTTTTTCTATAAATTATATATAAGGGTAATGTTTTGTGTATCTATATCAGTGGTCCAAATAAGTTACCCTATTTATACTATTGAGTCAAATTTTTTTGGTAGTATTCTTTCCATTTAAAAAATTTGAGATAAAAAGAATGATTTTTGATCTTCCATATGTTTCATTTTTACAACTATATATATAAAAAAAGAAATATATTTTAATGTAATAAATAAATGATTTATTTTTGAGAAATTACCTTTTAAATTGAAAACTTTTTAAGAAAATTTATGAAATATTTTTATTTTGAAAATTTAAAATCATTATTACTTTAAAAAAACATTGATATCAATAAAAGTTATTTATTTTTTATTCCCCTTTAGTAATACGAGAAGGGGAGTCTTGACATCCATAATATAAAATTCCATATTTTCAAAAGTTAGTTATTATTATATATATAAAGGAAAATAATTTTTTTCAAAGTTTATTTTTTAGAAAAAAACTTGTTGTATACTATTTTAATGATCCACGAATTTTTAAAAAATATTTTGAAATAACATATTGAATTTCATCTGAAGAAAAAAAGAAATTTTTTATAGAATGAATATGAGCTATACCATGAGGGCGAGTATGAAATAAAATCTATTGGATTTTTCTTGGTACATACTTTAATAATGACCATTATGAACATGGGAATTTCAAAAAAATGATTCATATATGGATATTAAAACTTCACAAACACTCTCTGATGACAGGATTAGTCATTTATGACCTTGGTAATTATATTGAGAAAATATTCTTAAGGGACTATAAAGATTTATGGGGAGATTCCTTTTTAAACTAGAGAATGTGAATTACATTCCATAATTTACTTTTTTGAAGAAATGAGGGGATCATTTATTATCCATATACTTTCCTACAATTTATTTAAAATTTGGTGAGATATAGGATATCCTTTGAATGTGTTATTGTTCATAACATTTAATGTGATGTAATTATTAGATTATTTGATTTCCTTGACTTCTTTTTCATATTTTTGTATCATCGGAATATAATATATCTTCTAATAAATAATGTGTTCCTCAAATTCAATGTTTCTCATTTATTTATATTCATTGATCATGGGGAATTTAGGTTCCTAATTACTTGGAAATTCCTAAATTATTTTCATAAAAAATGTTTCATTTCAAATATAATCACCATGATGTTTTATATCATTATAAATACTTTTATATAAAGTATAATGTTCAGTGATAGATTCACTAGTGTACATACATATAATTTCATTTCATTGTAAAAACATTTCGATAGGAGTAAATTTTACATTATTAGTTCAATTGAGTTAAATATAAATGATAACAAATTTCAGGATCCATTTTTCCAACAAAAGATCAATTACATTAATTTTAATATATTCCTCAACATAGGGTACTCATATCTTCTACATATAACTAAAAATCAAAAATATCATCTAAGGTCAATTTATTATTTTTAGTATTATGCGTGTATCCATGTATTAAAATCATATAAATAGTAAGGATAATATGAATATTAAAATTAAACATAGAATATTTACGGAATCACAAATTATTTCCCTCTAAAAAGGGAACATGATCCATGAATTTTTCTTCCAGGAAACCATGGGAGTTTAAGAAATAAATTTAAGAAGATATATTTATTTTTACAAAATATAAATTATTTTGTAAAAAAATATAATATTTAGATATTTTTTTAAAAAAATTGATATGAAAACATAATGACAACTACAACAACAAATATAGAGTGGATTTGAATAAATGGTAGGAGGGTTGAATTTGAATTTAAAAATATTTGAAGAAATAGAACTATTAAATTTTCATTATGAAATACTATTGAAATTAAAACATTATGAAGAGTTAAACCCAAATAAAGTAATTACTAATTCAAATTGTGAAATTTAAATAAGATACATTATTTGGTGGGGATGTTTAGAAATAGTTCTTGGAAAGCACCTACATCTACCCCCCAAAGAACATTTATTATTTAATATATTGTCCCTAGAGTATTAATTGTGTAAAAGATTAAAAAAAATCCAATACACATTAGGTTTTAGAAGGAAGTTGATAATATAAAATACAATAGATCAGTGATTAATAATTATATAAAAGTCTAGAATAATTTTACATTATTTTATTGATATAATGGAATCAAATCCCATGTATGTGACATTAATGTAATGAAGCACAAAGTTTATATTAAAGTGGAAGAAAATAAATCATATAATAAAAAATAACTTTATCTATTGTTATGAATTCTCAGGAATAACTCAAAGAATAGTATGAGACAATTAGAATAATATAATAGTGTGATTGAATATTATAAATTTTTATGATCCGAAAATGAGAATATTGATTTAAAAATGAGAGAACTTTTGAGAGTAATTGATTGAATGAGAATGTTATAAATAGAGATCGGATGAGTATGTGAATTTACAGGGTCTCCACAGTCTCTATATAAATGATCAAACACATCCAGTAATAATATATAATCCTTCAAGGGTCATTACACAAATGAAATCCCTATTTAAATTATTTTGACTACCTAAAATTTAAAGCTATTTATATATGGTTGTCATGTCTGGGTGCCTAATAGCCTCAACTAAGTAGACTGTGGGTTTGAAAAAACATGGTGTACACAATTATCTACAATTTCATGTCTAGTTAAAATTCACCAACCAGCCAGTTGAATCATAGAGATCCCAATTCAACATCTCATTAGAACCAGTTATCTTGTGCTCATTCGCTGTGCAGTATATGGTGTCTTACCGGTCTTGATAACTAGCTATGTACTATTGGATATCTGATGCAACTACATGGACTAGTTAATAGCAGTTTTGATCATAGATTCATGAACTACCTTTCCCACATCGTTATATTATCCCCTTAGTTATTTTATTATTCATCTAAGGCTTCAAAATATCCACGAAAATATCATCATGGATACACCAATGGTTCTAACATGATGACATCAAGCAATGTGAACATCACATTAATGAAAATATTAAAAACATCAACAGTTTTTAAGATCATTAAAATAAATGAATGTTGACAATAAAAACAAGTTATACATTTTACCTTCTTTTTTCCAATAGATAAATGTTCAAATGTAGTGTACTACCAATACAAGATAATAAATTTATTCCACATGTGTAATAGATTTTATAAGTTATTCGATGAGGCACATTCCATTGGTATATTTTTCATATAATAATATTTATCACTCCACTATTGATATATATCTATTTGAAGTGTTTTTCTGTATGATATTTCTAATATATATTCTTTGGGATTGTGATCAGGGTGTTAGTGATCCCCCTCTTCACTACTAGTCCAAAATGGGTACTAGTGGAGTGGGGGGTCATGAAAGTTGTATTATGTGAAATTTTTTATCCTATATGAAATTAGAATTGAATACATCTCAGAAAACATTAATGTTACCCTTAGATATTGAAAATATCTATTTATAAATCAAATTACATGTAGAAAAACCACATAATATATGCATATATTAAACAATGTAACATGTGATATGTCATATAAAATTTCAAGTAAGTGTTCTGACATATTAATTTTATCAACCATAACTAAAATTTCATTATATTCATTACTTGTACATAACAATGGATAAAAATAATAATTCAGATGTTATACAATGTACGTATATGTATTAATAAAATTTTCATTATTTGATTATTCTTTTGATATTTTGGTTTGAATTAATGGAAATCCAAGTGCCAATATTTATATTCTAAAATTTGAAAGTACATATTTTATGATTCAATGATATAAATGATATATCATTAAAAACTTTTTTTCTTCAATAGATTATTTTAGAATATTATCTATATAAATATTGAAAATGACTCTTCATTAGTTTGTGATTTTAAGAGAGAAATAACTAGTTTTCAAATATTATAAATCTATCTTTTAATTTTATACTATGTAATATACCAATGATTAATTTTTACCATGATATCATCCTTTATTTCATACTCGATCTATATATTTATGGATCTTTGATCCATCATTTGAGAAAGAAATGACTCAACCCCCTCCCTTTGGATTTTAATGATTATGGTCATCATATATTATAAGATTTTGTATCATAAAATTTAATCATTAATAATGTATCTTTATATTTTAAAAATAATATGTCATCCTCTGTAACACCCTAGATAAATAAAGAATATGACATTTTCATATTTATCCTTATTTTTGAATAAAATATTATTATTAATTTAAAGGGGACACTATGCTCGATGGCGTACCCAATACACAATAACGAGTTTCTTGGGAATCTTATGTTGCACTCTAATAATAAAATGATATTATTTTAAATGGTAGTTCACGCCTAGACATTGTAATGGCGGGAATGAACGAAAATAACTACAAAATGATTATATATGTTTGTAAAATATTTTTACTTTTATCCAATCAAGGTTAGAGGCTTAAAATGTGAATGAATACAATTTTAAGCGCAAATATTCTAATATTCATTAAAAGTTCGATTAACCACCTTTTGATGGCGAACGCTTTTTAAATACACTTTTTGAAAATTTCATATGTTTTGTTGGACCAAATAAAATTATTCTTTAGAATTGGGACATCAAAATTTACATTGTGTAAATTTTTGGTATTTTTCTGATAAAGTTCATTTTTTATTGAATAGTGAAAAATGTTGTATTTTAATTCAAAACCACTTTTTAATCTAATTTATTTATATGATTATATTATCTTTTGAATTGGTTTTAAAGTCAAATTATAATATATTTTTATCATTTAATCTAATAGTGGTCATTGGAATTAATTTCATTTTGAAATTGGTCCTAAACTAGTGTCAATCTTTTAATAGATATTGTTTCTTAAAAACACGCTATTTGTTTTGACAGCGGGAATTGATTATTAAATTAATTAATGAAACATATATGTTTTGAATTTTGTAAAATGGACATCATTTTTGAATTTGGAATATCAAATATAGCTCAGGGCAGATTTTTGGTAATTTTCTGAAAAACATCAATTTTTGATAAATAGTGAAACCACTAAGTTGTAGTTAACGAAAATGATTTTTTAGTTTAAATGAAACTGTACCACTTTAATGATTTGAATTTAAAAAATCCAATATAAATTATTTTCATTAATAAGTAAAATGTGGTTCAATGGGATTAAAATAATTTTTGGGTGAATAGTAACTTTTAAGTTCATTAATCGTGATTAGAGGTAATTAGTGTAGTTTAACTTAAAAATAATGTTTTAATGATATGAAATGACCTAAACACTTGTCCTACCCTTATTGGATGTGTCATGGCTGACCAATAAAATCCATGGGTCAACATGGGGACCCCATGGATCCACATTGGTAGGAAAATGACATTAATAACTTTTTACTTAATGTTAAAATAACAATGTCACAAACATGAGATGTTTCACTAAAACAATATTTAAATGGGGTTATACAAGTCATAATTTTGACTATAAATATTCATTGGAAATATAAAACTATTTCCCACATCATGATATTTGTTTTATAATTTTTAGACCTTAAATATATTAAATTATGTATGACACCATGATGATGCAGGGATTACCTGATTATTTAACGATTTAAATAAAATGGAAAATAATGTAAAATATAAGATATAAACTTGTCAAAAAAAACCTATTGGATGGGTTGATTTAGAACCCTGATCACCTTATCCTATATATTTATAATTTTGAGACCTTTTTATCTGAAAATCATTTTCTAATAAAGTATCTTTTCTTAACTTTCCAAGAGTGCCCCTCCTTTTCTCTTATAAAAGGCCCCCACCTCTACCACCTTACACACACCTATCAAGCCTTTGTCTCAGCCACCCATCCCCATTTTATCTCTCAAAATCCATATATTCATCATTTAAGCCTCACATTTGGGCATAATCCTTCCCAAGGAAGCCTTTGATCTCAAATCAAGAAGAGTTAACCAATTTTAAGGTAATGTCTTCACTTGTTTTCTTTTGATTTATTTTGCTCCTCTAACTCTCTAACCTCTTTTTATTACTTAATTTTGTAACAACACAAGTATCATAAATATAATAGGATGGTTTTATGTGAAGTTTTCTAGCTACACTTACACACACCTTCGTCTAATGGTTAAAGAATATACTGTTTCTATGGTTGGCGAATTTCTGCCTCACAAAACGATGATTGTTCAATCTTCGTTTATCACCTTTAATGGTGTCCATTATGATTTAACTATATTTTATATATGATATATATGTTATTTAGTTTTTCTATATATTTCTTAAATTTATATTTAAAAAATGACTTTATGCTTTTCATGTTGTGCAAATACGATAATTTCATACGAGGAAGTGTGGACTACCACCCCCTCAAGTGATGTGACTCGTTCATGCAATACATGGAATGTATAAAGAATGAAATTAATGAACATATATGACCTATATAACATATATATTATACTGGAATTATAATATATATATCTCTCAATTATTTTTAATTCCTTTAATATGAAAAAGAAATGAAAGTAGCGTTCATGCTTCCGTACGGCCTACCATCTCCATGAACGGTGGATTTCATTTCATTTTATCTCCAAATGTTATGGAGTAGTATAAAATGAAAATCTACTAGATATATATGATATTTAAATCATTAATACTATTCTGGAGATGATTTAATTATAACTACATTGACAATCATTTTCAAATAAGTTCATTTTTGACTCATGTACCAAACATCGACAAAAACGTCTGATATGAACTCACATTATTAACCAATTAATATAAAATTATAATATGTGATATAAACTGAATAATAATCTTTAAAATAGGCCCTTAAGAAATTATAAATTTTCCAAAGTTTATTATTCATGAATATAATGAAACGAACAAGACAAGTCAGACTTGAGGTAAGGGATCCTACTCCTCTCTTTCTTTTTAAGTACCCTCTTTTATGTCATTCCTTTTAAACTCATCTTTCTTATGATTGGGATGTTATTTTATATTAATCCTACTGTAATATTTATTTTCATAAGATGAGAGACCCTTTTTTCTCTCATCAATCCATTTTGGAGGTTTTGAGTGGCGTCATTAGGTTATCGAATTTTCGTATGAGATCTAACCTCTCTCTTTTTTTAGTACTCTCCTCTATGTCACTTATTTTAAGCTCCTTTTTGTTATGATAGGGGACGTTCATTTATATTCCTCTTTATTTAAATTTTATTTTAATATTATTAGAGACTCTATTTGATCTCATCAATCCATTTTTGGATGTTTTAAGTGGCACCGTTAGGCTGCCGAGTTTTCGTAAGGGATTGTTCATCTCACTTTTAGTCCCGTGAGATTTATGCTACATTTTCCACCATTTCCTTTGAGTGGTGTATTCAATTCCCATTATTATACTCTTTTTTTAATATAATTTCATTTATTGGTATTTACATATTCATTTTATGACCCTTCTTCAATTGGGGGTACGTTTCAAAAGTTACCCAGGTCGGTAAGGGAACCTTTCACCCTCCCCTTTTTAAAAGACTTATTTTGTTATGTCTTTTAATTCACATACTATTATGTTAGGATATGTTCTTCTATTTCCTTATTGATGTAAATTGTATGTCCAAATGATGATATACCTTTTTTATATATCATCAACTCATTTTCTGAATTTTGAAGTGACGTCGTTAGGCTGTCGAATTTCTATAAGGGAACTTCTTAACCCACTTTCAATTCTTTGGGTTAAACCTCTACTTCTTGATTTTTTATGCCATGATTATGTGTGGAATATATATGTTATAGTTTCAACAAACCTTTGTGTGTATATAATATTTCTACACATAATCATCTCATTGATAAATTCTTATGGCATTTAGATGAACTTGTATCGGAAATCATAACTCAATCTCGTTTCATTGAGTTAAACATCTTTGTCATTGGTTTGGTTTTTCCAAGATTATGTGTGAATGAACTCTGATTATTTTAAACTTAATATACACTTATATTTTTTATTCATATTTGTCACACATAATCATGTAATTGATTTATCCTTAATCTAAGGATACTGTCGTTGTAAGGGACTTCGTCTCAATCTCCTTTCATTGAGACATATTTGGTTATATACACAACATTCTTTTATACGGTGTATAAACCCCTTTAACTTTTAATTTTATTCAAAAGGAATATTTTAATACGAAGCGTTTTACTAAACGACAAAAAGGAATGTTTCTTTTAACGTACGCGGTGACAATGACCTTTTCTGTCGCCGCGAGTATTATTTGGGCTTTGGCTTCCTCAACAAGCCATAATGTTTTTTTAA
Organism: Viscum album; assembly: GCA_963277665.1. Classification (NCBI taxonomy): domain Eukaryota; kingdom Viridiplantae; phylum Streptophyta; class Magnoliopsida; order Santalales; family Viscaceae; genus Viscum; species Viscum album. The sequence goes on along the minus strand of OY728148.1, from coordinate 262,316,908 downwards.
ATGAAATAAATACCATACACTCTTTTATGTATTTTTGTATTGAAAATGGTTTTTATAATGGATTTGTTATGTAAATATATTTAAGTGATAAGTTGTGATCAAAGTGTGTAAATGTTTTCTTTCGATTATATTTGTTTTATATCTTATGATTTTATAATGGCACTTGGACGTTCGACGGGTGGTTACGTGATAAACCATATGACGGGTGGTGTCGTGAATACCAGGACGGGTGGTTACGTTATAACCTCTAATTCATTGGGTATGGAAGTCGGCCGTATTGCTATTCCATTATGTATGTGTGGAAGTCGACCGTATGGTTATTACATTTAAGTATGTTTATGTCACAAGTTACCTTTATTTTTTATGTGTTCTTTATCTGGGTTTTTTGGTAATAATTTGGTTAAAAAAGGGTAATTAATGGTCATTTAGTGAGTGAAGAGTTTTTACTACTTCATAAATGTGAAAAGTATTACTTTGGTAAAGTATTCATGTTTTACTTGTTGTTTTGAAAAACTAACAGTTTTCTTTCATTGTGTATCCTTTACTGAGCTTTTTATGCTCATCCCACGTTATTTTTGAAATTTTTTTCATAGGAATTAATGTGGAATAGTGTCAAGGATGGGATCAATGGAAATTCATGCTATCTAAAACATGTAACTAGACATGTTTCTTTTTATGAGTTTTTATTTTATTGAAACTTAGTAGAAGTGTCTACTTTGTAATGTTTTGAGATGTAATAGTTATTTCCTAATTCTCTAAAACTCTAAACCATGAAAACATCCTCAATGTGATTTATTCATTTAATTAAATATTATGTATGGTTTAGGGTTGGGGCCTTATAGTTGGTATTAGAGGTCGGTTTAGACAACTTTAGGGATTAAGAGTTTTTGTTAGACACATGGTTAGTCCCTATATCTATTATTTCAGTTAAATCCTTGTTTTATAACTTTTATCAGGGCAATTAAAGTCAGTTACGAATGGAAGGAGAAGGATCTGAAATGACATTCCTATCTCTTACGGATGACATGCTTGCAATAATTATTGGAAAGTCATGTTCGGATGATTGTGAAACTTTTTCTAGCATACAACTCACTTGCAAGCAGTTGTTTGAGATATCAAACACCACCATTATACCTCGTTATCATCGTGGATCATGGGTTGTATTTAGACAAATACTATTTTCACAATATTCTCATATTTTCAAGAAAGGTAAATGTTATCAATGTATTTTCAAATATTTTACCTTATCATAAGAATTTGAAGCATATTATGATTTTAAAAATGGTGATAAGGAAGGAGACCCTTGAGAAATCTATTTATATTTGCTTTTAAAATATAGTCACTCAGCACATACTTATGGTATTTTAAAGGACCAATAATAGAAAGTTTCAACTCAAATTCTGTCAGACTATTTTATAGAAATCATGTTTTATCAGATGTTTTGGAATTATATGTCATACATGATTATTTTCCAAAATAGTTTTTCTGTGAACACCCATATGACCCATGTTGTACAATGTGTATTTGGATGGAGGAAGCAAATGATTTTGAAGGATCTCTAAATCATTATTTTAATGCATGGGACTTCTACCTATGTGAACAAGATGACGATGAAACCAAGTGGACACCATGATCAAGGTATGCTGTTATTCATTTTGGGAATCATTTTATTTTATCTTATGCTGGGGAAATAAGACTTCAAGAATTAAGATGTTGAGATCGTAATGAATTTGGATGAAAATTAGTGGTATAAGGAAACTATTGAGGTTATAACATGTGAGGGTTATTTTTGGAGTTTTATAAAAAAGACAACATGCATACCGTGTGACAACCCGTCGGGTCGGACAAAGCTGTGGGAATCAAACCCACAACCAAAGTGTGACTGGTATTTATCACCTACCACTTGACTACGTGAAGTCCCTGGTTAGTTTGAATAATTCTTTTAAGATAGATGATTTTATGAATTAAGAGTAACTTGATTTTTGGTTATCTATGTAAATTATTAACCTATCATGGAGGATATGTGATTAGGTTAATTAATTTTTAGTATGAGACTTTAAGAGAAACTGATTTTATTTGGAGATAAGTGTTATTTTGTACCTTGGAAGACTATATTATTAAATCCGTAAAATATTTGGGTTTCAATCTTAGTTTGGTTTACTTTGAATAATTTTATGGACAAATTGTTTATCGAATGGTCTTCGTTGAACTTTGGGTTTTGTTGGACAAATTTTGGAGATTAAGAATAGATTTTATTTTTATAAAGGGGTATCCTTTTCTGGATTATCGGATCTTGTACTAACCTTTTTGGTTTTAGTTTTGGTTAAAGTCTAAAGACATGAGAAGTATATAGTTATCTTTTTTGGATTAGGTGATTCTCTAGAAGTTGATTATATCTCTCTTAATGTAAATAAGTTATCCTAAATACTCATATTTTGGAGAAAATATGAGTTCATGTACGAAATCTATTAAAAGTTGAAAGTCAACATGACAAGTAAGTATGTTTCCTTATGTTTTAATTAAGCTCAAAAATAAATTCCTCAATGAAAAGTAACTAAAAAAATGTTTTCCGTTAACTTTTCCTACTGGGGAATCCAATACCGTTTAACCCATCACAAGTTTGTGATTTTCTAGTGGTTAACATTCTCCTAAACATGTTTTCTATCACACTCCCTCAGAACATGACCCTTTTTTCCTTCCATATCCATATTTTCACACATGTAATCCTAGTATGGGTTAAATCAGGCGACCGTTGTACTTCCCTTTATTTCTTTTAAAGTGATAGTTTAATTTACTCCTTTTCCGATGTGTGGCTTTCAAAGAAGTTTTAGAGCCCAATTTTAAAATTGCGAGGACGCAATTCCCAAAAGGGTGGAAGGATGTAACACCCCAGGTAAATAAAGAATATGAAATTTTCATATGTATCCATATTTGTGAATTAAATATTAATATATATTTAAAGCGGACTCTATTCTCGATGGGGTACCCAATACACAACAACGAGTTTCTTGGGAATCTTACGTTGCACTCTAATAATAAAATGATATTATTTTAAATGGTAGTTCACGGCTAGCCGTTGTAATGGAGGGAATGAACAGAAATAACTAAAAAATGACTATATATGTTTGTCAAATATTTTTACTTTTATCTAATAAATTTTAGAGGCTTGAAATGTGAATGAATAAAATTTTAAGCGTAAATATTCTGTTATTCTTTAAAAGGTCGATTAACCACCTTTTGATGGTGAATGCTTTTTAAATCCACTTTTTGAAAATTTAATATGTTATATTGGACCAAATAAAATTATTCTTTTTAATCGGGACATCCAAATTTATATTGTGTAAATTTTTGGTATTTTTCCGATAAAGTTCATTTTTTAATGAATAGTGAAAAATTTTGTATTTTAATTCAAAACCTCTTTTTAATATAATTTATTTATATGATTAAATTGGTTTTGAAGTCCAATTATAATATATTTTTATCATTTAATCCAATAGTGGTCATTGGAATTAATTTCACTTCGAAATTGGACCTAAACTACTGTCAATATTTTAATAGATATTGTTTCTTAAAAACACGCTATTTGTTTTGATAGCAGGAATTGATTATTAAATTAATTAATGAAACTTATATGTTTTGAATTTTGTAAAATGGAAATCATTTTTGAATTCATAATTTCAAATTTAGCTTAGGGTTAATTTTTTGTAATTTTCTGAAAAACATCAATTTTTGATGAATAGTGAATCTACTAAGTGGTAGTTAAAGAAATTGATTTTTTCTTTTAAATGAAACATTACCACTACTGTTATTCTAATTTCAATAATCCAACAAACAAGGTTTTCATTAAGATGTAAAATTTGGTTCAATGGGATTAAAATAATTTTTTGGTGAATAATAACTTTTAAGTTTATTAATCGCGATTAGAGGTAATTAGTGTAGTTTAAGGTAAAAAAAGTCTGAATGATATGAAATGACCTAGACACTTGTCCTAACCTTATTTTATGTGTCATATATGACAAATAAAATCCATGGGTCAACTTGGGGACACCATAGAGCCACTCTGGTAGGAAAATGAAATTAATAACTTTTTATTTAATGTAAAAATAAAAATGTCACAAACATGAAGTGTTTTACAAAAATAATTTTTAAATGGGGTTATACATGTCATAATTTGGACTATAAATGTTCATTGGAAATCTAAAAATATTTACTACATCATGATATTTGTTTTATAATTTTTATAAAATAAATATATTAAATTATTTATGACACCATGATGATGCAGCGATTACCACATTATTTAACGATTTAAATAAAATGAAACAATAATGTAAAATATGAGACATAAAATTTCCAAAAACCTATTGGATGGGTGGATTTATATCCCTTATCACCTTATCCTCTATATTTATAATTTTGGGACCTTTTGATCTGAAAATCATTTTATAATAAAGTATCTTTTCTTAACTTTCCAAGAGTGCCCCTCCTTTTCTCTTATAAAAGGCCCCCACCTCTACCACCTTACCAACACCTCTCAAGCCTTTGGATCGGCCAACCCCTGTCCATTTCATCTCTCTACATCTCTCTATTAATCATTTAAGGCTCACAATTGGGCATAATCTTTCCCAAGGAAGCCATTGGGCTCAAATCAAAAAGAGTTACCCGATTTTAAGGTAATGTCTTCACTTGTGTTCTTTTGTTTTATTTTGCTTCTCCAACCCTCTAAACTCTCTTTATTCCTTTATTTTGTAAAACAATTATCTTCAATATACTAAGATGTTTTTATGTGATGTATTCGATCTAAAATTACACACACCTTCGTCTAATGGTTAAAGAACATATTGTTTCTGTGGTTGGTGAATTTCTCTCTCACGAAACGATGATTGTTCAATCTTCTTTTAACACCTTTAATGGTGTCCATTATGATGTAACTATATATTATATATGATTTATATGGTATTTATTATTTCTATATGCTTCTGAATTTTATATTAAAAACATTGTTTTATGCTTTTCATGTTGTGCAATTGCGATAATTTCATACGAGGAAGTGTGGACTACCACCCCCTGAAGTGATGTGACTCGTTCATACAATACATGGAATGTATAATGAATGAAATTAATGAACATATGTGACATATATTACTTATATATTATACTGTAATTATAATATATATATATATATATATCTCAATTATTTTTAATTCCATTAATATGACAAAGAAATGAATGTAGCATTCATGCGTACGTACGACCTACCGTCTCCATGAACTGTCCATTTCTTTTATTTTTATCTCCAAATGTTATGGTGTAGTATAAAATAAAAATGTACTAGTTATATATGATATTTAAATAATTAAAACTATTCGGGAGATTATTTAATTATAACTACATGGACAATCATTTTCAAGCAGGTTCATTTTTGACTCATGTACCAAACATCGACAAAAACGTCTGATATGAACTCACATTATTAACCAATTGTTATAACATTATAATATGTTATATAAACTGAGTAATAAACTTTAAAAGTTTCCATTAAGAAATTATAAATTGACAAAAGTTTATTATTCAGGAATATAAAGAAACGAACAAGACAAGTCAGACTTGATGTAAGGGATCCTACTCCTCTCTTTCTTTTTAAGTACACTCTTTTATATCATTCCTTTTAAGCTCATATTTCTTATGATTGGGATGTTCTTTTATATTAATACTACTTTAATTTATACTTTCATATGATTATAGACCCGAATTTCTCTCATCAATCCATATTGGAAGTTTTAAGTGGCTCCTTTAGGCTGCTGAATTTTCGTAAGAGATCTAACCTCTCTCTTTCTTTTTAAGTACTCTCCTTTATGTCAATTCTTTTAGGAAAATATTTGTTATGATGGAGGATGTTATATTATATTAAACTTGATTAAAATTTTATTTTAATATGATGAGAGACTCTATTTTATCTCATTAATTTATTTTTGGATGTTTTAAGTGGCGTCGTTAGGCTGCCGAGTTTTCGTAAGGGATTGTTCATCTCACTTTTAGTCCCGTGAGATTTATGCTACATTTTCCACCATTTCATTTGAGTGGTGTATTTACTTCCCATTATTATAATATTTGTGTAATATAATTTCATTTATGGGTATTTACATATTCATTGTATGACCCTTCATCAATGGGGTGTACGTTTCGAAAGTTACCCAAGTCGGTAAGAGAACCTTTCACCCTCCTCTTTTTAAAAGGCTTCTTTTGTTATGTCTTTTAATCACATAATATTATGTTGGTATATGTTCTTCTATATCCTTATTGATGTAAATTTTATGTCCAAGTGATGAGATACCCTTTTTATCTCTCATCAACTCATTTTCTGAATTTTGAAGTGACGTCGTTAGGCTGTCAAATTTATTTAAGGGAACTTCTTATCCATCTTTCAATTATTTGGGTTAAACATCTAATTCCTGGTTTTATTATGAAAAGATTATGTGTGGAATCTCTATGTTATAGTTTCCAAAAACCTTTGTGTGGATATACTATTTCTACACATAATAATCTCATTGATAAATTCTTATGTCATTTAGACGAACTTGTATCTGAAATCATAACTCAATCTCATTTCATTGAGGTTAATATCTAAGTCATTGGTTTTGTTTTTCCAATATTAAGTGTGAATGACCTCTGATTGTTTTACACTTAATATCCACTTATATTTTGTGTATTCATATTTTTCACACATAATCATGTAATTGATTTATCCTCAATCTAAGGATACTAACGTTGTAAGGGACTTCGTCTCAATCTCGTTTCATTGAGGCATGTTTCGTTTTATACAAAACTATCTTTTATATAGTGTATAAACCCCTTTGAATATTAATTTTATTCAAAAGGAATATTTTTATATGAAGTGTTTTACTAAACTAAAAAATGAATGTTTCTTTTAACGTACGTGGTGACAACAACCTTTTCCGTCGCCACGAGTATTATTTGGTCTTTGAATTCCTCAAAAATCCGTAATGTTTTTTTAAATAAAATAAATACCATATACGCTTTTATATATTTTGGTATTGAAAATGGTTTTTATAATGGATTTGTTATGTCAATATATTTATGTGATATATTGTGATCAATGTGTGGAAATGTTTTCTTCCATTATATTTGTTTTATCTCTTATGATTTTATAATGGTACTTGGACATTCGATGGGTGGTTACGTGATAAACAATATGAAGGGTGGTTCTGTGAATACCAGGATGGGTGGTTACATTATAACCTCCAATGCATTGGGTATGGAAGTCATTCATATGGCTATTCCATTAAGTATGTGTGGAAGTCGATCGTATGGTTATTCCATTTAAGTATGTTTATGTCCCAAGATACCTTTATATCTTATGTGTTCTTTATATGGGTTTTATGGTAATAGTTTGGTTACAAAAGGGAATGTAATGGTCATTTAGTGAGTGAAGAGTTTTTACTAATTTATAATGGTGAAAAGTATTACTTTGGTAAAGTATTCATGGTTTACTTGTTGTTTTGAAAAACTAACAGTATTCCTTCTTGGTGTATCATTTACTGAGCTTTTTATGCTCACCCCAAGTTTTTTTTGAAATGTTTTCATAGGAATTAATGTATAATAGGGTCATGGATGGGATCAGGTGAAAGTCATGATATCTAAAACATGGAACTAGACATGTTTCTTTTTAAGAGAATTTATTTTATGGAAACTTAGTAGAAGTTTCTACATTATAATCTTTTGAGATGTAATAGTTATATCCTAATTCTCTAAAACTCTAAACCATGAAATGATCCTCAATTTGAATTATTCTTTTAATTAAATATTATGTAAGTTTTAACGTGGGGGCCTTATATCCTCCTTCGTTTCATTCAGGTGATGGTTATTTAATGAGTAATCACAATCCTTGATCTACTTGAAAAATCTAAATTAATGCATATCCATCTCAGTATATGTGAATATGTAAATTAAAATCTATTTAAGAGTTTATATCACATTTCAACCCATAAATTAAATAACTCTTTATAATTAATCAAAATGATACCATTTAAACTGAAAATTATGTTTCTAGTAATTTAACTTATGAACTATTAGTCAATGTGAGGCACGTTTTTTACAAGTAATTTTGTAAAAGAAAAAACTGCAATACATTGTATATATATGTATTATATATCAAAAGTATTACTTACTCATTGGTATTGTGATTATATGCACACTAAAAATAAAATTATATTCCTACCTGATTTTTTTTTAAATTCTATCATCTATACAAATTTCACTCCCTTCTAAGTGATATTATTTAGCTGATTTTATAATCATTAAACGTTTCAAAAAATGTGTCAATAGTTTCATTGATCACATTAATGAGTAATAAACAATGTGGCTAAATATGTTTTCATAAATTTTTCATTTTCAATAGAAATCATTTATTTATAGTAATGCATTGAACTGTCTACTTCAGTGACAAAAATAAATGAATTATTAATAGATTAGTTTTGAAATATTTCAACAAAAATATATTGGATAATCATTGGATTATTATTCTTTTCATCCCACATCCAACGGTTTATCTATTATTATTGAAAAAAACCATGTGAAAGGGAATATACATGAACATAATAAAATGGTATCACAAATTGATATATTAATAAAAAACATCATATTATAAAAGAGAATATTAAAGAAATTATTATTTAAGAATGATTATAAATATAAGGTAATGCCTTCAATAAAATATTTTTTGATCTTATTTAACAATAAAAAATATTAGATTTGTTCTGATATTCACATAAGATTCTACTTTATTAGTTTTACCAAAATGTTTTCTAAAAATAAATTCCATTAAATAAATGACTAGGATCATGAATCAAATACACATTATCCAAGACTAATTTAGGTGTCCCATAAATATTTTTATACCCAAAAATGCCAAATTATGTCGACCTAACATTATATAAGGTGAACTAGTTTTTCTAGATTCTAATATTAATTGAATAATTTAATATTTTATAGAGGATTCTTTAATATGATGTTTTAACACCTAAAAATAATACTTTTAGCATCCACATTCGTATCAAATATACACTCTATTACATAAATATCTTCACCATACAAGGATTGTCAACTATTTACAACTCCAATTAAATTATTATCATACCTGAAAAAGATATAATACATAGTGGAAAATAACAATGTACACATCTAACATAAATGCCTTGGTAATCATATGCCACCATGATTGTCTTTACCATTTCAAATTCATCTATATAATTATAATAAAATAATTAATTTAAATATAGCAAAAATCATCTATAGAATCATATTTTTCATTATTATTTTTGTTAAACACCATAACATTAAAATTATCTATATGGATAATATTTTTATCATAAGGCAATTAAAACCAAAAATTATTTCTACAAAATGTACGAAATGACATCTGAATTTGTTATACCATTGCCCCAGATTCTTGATTTAAGTATAACCTTATACTATTTTCTATATATTATTTTTATAATCCAATTGAACAAACCGACACAACAACATTTTTAAAAATGTTTATTCAATTTAAATAACTAATTTTATCCTCCATCTCACTCAAAAAATTTTGAGAAACTCCTAAAATTAAATAACAAAAGAACCATTTAACTTGTAAATAATTCTGTATACCATTAAATAAAAAATTAATAAATTTAAAAATAATATTTCTCTTCTGAAATGAAATGATTCAAGTATGTACATAAACACTTCCCCAGATAAATTTTCATTATTCTTGATGTCATAATAAATGAAAATATTCTACAGTGAAGTCTTATTCATATAAATTATTTTCAAAATCCCCAAAATATTTGATGAACAATCATATATTCTCTTAAATGGAAATTAATAATCTTTAAACATAATAATATATCATTTTATATGGTTTAATCCTCCTAAAATGTATTGATACAAAATGGAACATCAACATCTACGAAGGTAATAATCTCCCCTATGGATTATTTATTATAATTACCCAAAATTTTAGTTCAATATTATCATATATTATGATTAATAATCAGTATATCCACATGAGATTAAATTCTATATGATGATTGAAAAAAAACCCATGAACTGAATATAGTGTCTTATTTTCTCCCCGATTAAAAAAATGACTATAATTATTTTAATTCAAATGATAAAATTATTCTTAAAAAAATGAGGATATAAGTAATAAAATATCAGTTTATTTTTGTTTTCTATTTGTTAATAAAATTATTTACTAACTATAAAATGAATGTTATCTATGATAAAATTATATATGTGATATTATTTGATAATGTGTGATTCCATGAATCTATAACAAAATAGTCATGATATTTTCCACACTCATCTCAGAAAATTGATTAAAATTATTCATTAATAAGCAATTTTATCAACCTGATAAAGATATATATTCTTAATCATCACTAAATTTTATAATTAAAATAGATAAATTGTCTCATAATATTAGGTTTGTGATGTTAAGGAATGGGTCTAACAATAGTATTCAATCTCTTTTTAAAAATTTATTTTTCGTGCGGGGTTTTGGGAAATTATCAATAAAATTAACTAAAGGTGGATCCATTTTAAAGTTAAATTATCATTTTTCTCCCTCCCCATTATGAAATGATATTTTATTTTGTGTATAAAGATACCATATATTCATGAATCAAACCCAAATCCAAGTCATATTGGGAGGTAATTTTTAGAGGTACTAGAGCGTGTATTTATGTATTGTATTAGTGAGAATACTATAGAAATATAAATTATCTGTAGAACTATTCATCGTAAAGTGGATTTAAGGACATTTGAAAATGTTTTTGGGCCACATGTCCTTATGTTCATCCTGATAAGTTTTGTAGGAGACCTCCGGTGATAAGATCTGATATAGGAATGTTCTATGTTAGGTGAACATGTTCTTGGGTCCTTTTAGACCATGTTATTAGACCATATGGTCTTGTTTTTATGGGATATTATTTGGGTTCTTCTCTACATTTAATGAAATGGGTTCTTTTGTTTAATAAAAAAAATTCTTCGAACACAACAATTTATTAAAAACATTATTTTCAATAACAAGTGGATACTAAGAAACAATATGTACATCATCACATTGATGTATGATATAAATTATTTTTGTATCTTCTTGTGATATAGAAACATTATCAATATCAAAGTTAATAATAGCGAAAAAAGTTTTATTTAGTAATATTAGTCTTCACATCATTAAAAAATATATAATTAACCTTACGATACTGATAATGTTTTATCATCATAATAATCCCAATCAACATACGTAAAATAATATAATTCCAAAACAAAGATATTTTTGTACACTAATCGATAATTATGATTACTATATATATACATTACAATTAATTTCCCATATATAAAATTATACTCCTTTGTATTAGTTTAAAAACAAACATAATGTGTAACAAAAGAATAGAACCTATCTATGTGGATGTCACATAAAAGTGACTACTAATGAATTTGTATATTCCACCTCAATAATATAGGTTATTTCATATTATTTACCCAATTATACACTAATAGATTCAGTTATAGAAAATATTCTTGAGAAATTCAATCTAATGGATGTCAATATATACATGGAATAATTTTCTTGAAAAATATTAATTTGACTAAAAAATCAGTATTTTGTAAACCCAATATGTAATTCATCGAACTATATTAGTATTTCAAAAATATATTTTTCCATTTTGTAAAAATTTACAAAAAAATGTTTCTTCATTAAATTAATATATTAAATAATCAACATGTATAATCATAATGTGTGAGGTAGTATTGATCTTTCTGACAGAGATGATGATATCCACATTCCCTTTTGGGAATTTAATTTTAAAAAATTCTCATCAAGCTTGGAATATCCATATCCTAGGGTTTATATGATCCCATATATATTATTTTGTAAATTATAAAACAATCATTTATATTTATTAAGAAATAAAAAAAAATTCTAAATCTACACTTCTCAATTAATATTACCAGTAATGAAAATAAATTTAATATTATTTTGAATGATTTCATCAATATCCTAATAATGCAATGGAATATATTAATCTGACCAAATAATGTTGGGATAATTAATAAATTCATTAATTATTGTCTATTACATTACATTCATATAGCCCATGATAATATGTCTAATATGTTTTATTACAACATCACATTTTATATTAAGTTATTTTAAAAAACACATTTTTTGATAAGGATTTACCTAATTCCAAAACTTGGGTAAAAATATATCATATTTTATTATTATAAATTTTATTTATATATTTATATAATGAATAAATCGATTAAGTTAACTCTAAATAATATTTAATTGTTTTTTGTTAAATGTTTGAAGGAAAACTAGTATGACTCGATGTTTTACTTTTTTCTATTTATAATCATTAACATTGATATTTATGGATGTTCATAGAATCGATATTATTTCTTATTCTCAGATTTATTCAAATAATCCAAAAATATTATAATCAAGAGTATTATTCGAATAATTTACATTATTAATATACATTTTTAAATTTTATTCATTCGATGGAGTAGGATCAAAAATTTTCAACAACCTCCTCATCAACCAATAATAGTTTTCATAAAACAATCTGGAAATTCATGAATTAATAAATTATCAATCTCAATAAAAATCTATGATTTGTTATTTTTAAACAAGAATGATCATTAATTTTTTATGTATCCCTAAACTAATTCATCTTCAAACTTCTCGTTAAATTCCCCCCAATATTTTTGATTATGATTGATTAATAATTTGATTCTAAATGCCTTTATATGTCTCATATTTTTATTATAATATAACAATATATCACTCAATGTCATATATATTTCTGGATTTAATATATAACTATTTTAAATGACTCAATAAATTGTAATATGTTTTATCAAAAAATTCCATAAATTTTTATCTCAATAAAAATGGTAAAAACCATAACCACATGGCACATGTTATTCCATTATTAAAATCTATATTATTTTAGAGTTCATGGTGAAATAATTAATTACTCCTTGTTTTTATATAATTCTTTTGAAAATATTTTTTTTACCCATTCCCATTATATGATCCTAACATGTTCAAAGAACGACATGTTTTTCACATGGTTAGTCTATTAATACTCTAAATCATCCTGAATGATGGGAATTTAATAGAAATAAATATAACATAGGTTATTCTTCATAAAAATACTAGAATTTGGAGAAATAAAAGTAACCACTTGTGATCTTATTTCTCAAGGATCCAAAAAATTTGGAATGGTCTATATCTAGTAGCCTATAAGTTTCAGTGTCAGCACATTTATAACTTTTATTGACCATCAGTCCATTTTTTAATATTTCATACATAGTTAAAATATGCTTCTTTATGTGTTGAATATTTATATAATACATACATTTAATCAACCTACTTAATATCTTTAAGACTTGGTGATCATTATTTCTATTTAAAAATTATTCACAGCCTATATATTCACATAATAATGGATGTTATCTTCTCTAACCAAAAATTTGTTTCCATAAGTTCCCATTCCTATTGATTGAAAATATAAAACCATCTATATTTTCACTATGAACCCTTTTTCTTTAATATCACCTCATTTAAAACTCAAAAATACATGACATAATCCCATTATATTGTATAAATCCAAAAAAATATGGTATTTTTATATTTTTGTTCCTTTTAGACAATATTTATATATCCAAAACTAATTATTCATAGATATTCCTACATTATAAAGAAAATTGACAACATGATGTTGAATTTTTTATTTATTTTTTATTATAGAAATACATGTAATTAATTTTTGGTAAATTGTTCATATTTAATGGTCATACTAACATGTTATGTGTGGCCTTGTTTAACACGTGTTCGATAAAAATCTTTAATATTTATATACATCATATTCACCAAAATTATTTCTCACCTTTCTCAAGAAGTAGTCTGTCTATTTCAATTGTGACATCTATAATTGATAATGATATCTCATTTTTATTATGTTAGGTTTTTTGTACAATAAATTATTCTATTTTTGGAAAATTACATAAAAATAGTAGGAATTACCATTAAATATCCACCATTCATAATCATTTTTTTATAAATCGGTATATATTGAACATCTTTTTGGGTCTCTAATATACAGATTTTATAAATTTATTTTTAATAAAACATCTTCAATTATAATAGGTTGACATACAGAAATTTATTGTTTTTTATAACTTTATATGTGAGGATATTTTATCTTGTATTCTTTTTATTTATTTGAGATAATAATTTACCTTTTACTAAATTCAATCATAAATATGATATTATTTGTAGATATTTCATTGGTGAAAAAATATTCCTATATGAAATTAATATTAATCCATGAAATCATAGTCATTATTATTTATGAAAAAATATAATGTATTCTATAGACATACTTTCATATTAGACACCATTCCAGATTTTTCTTATTTTTATGAATAAGTTGTTTAATTACAAATAAATATGTTCATGTGTTTCTAAGCATAAAAAAAATATTTTTTTAACTAAAATATTTATTTTTCAATAGTGTTGATAGTGGTGTGTACTAGTAATTAATATAATTTTATAAAAGGGGGGAAATTGTTTTTTAATCAAGATAAATATGAATAGTCCCACTTAAAATAAAGAGATTTTTACCTTCTATATTAAATAATAGCAAGAAGTTTAAAATAAATAAATTAAATAATATGATATGATTATATATAGTGATTTTGGGTAAAGAAATATCCAATTACATACCACCTACAATCTCTCCATTTTATGGGTGATTTACATTATCATATTCTTTTATTATGGTCTACTAGAAATGATTGCAAGATATTGATACCTTCCAAAAAAGATTTTAAATGTAATTATATTTATTTTATAAGAAAATAAAATAGACACACATTACTTCAAGAAAATGAATCTCCACTATTAATGGCTTCTTGTTGTAAAAATTACTAATTAAATAATTGTTATGTATACGATTGATACTATTTTACCCAATAGTTTCAGGAGTAACTAATAGATATAGATGATCATTAATGAAGAATAATAACATCCATGTAAACATAAATTTCAAACAATTTACATTTTTATTTAAATAATCGTAAAGTGAACACTCAGAAGATGATAAAAAATCATGTCTACAATGTGTAGCTTTTATAGTCCCTTGGTGAATGTTAAAAAAGATATTGACAATGGATATTGTAGTATAAGAATGACGATCAAAAATTAATAAATTCAAACATGTGTATCACCAATGTTTATAATTTCATAGAATAAGTAATGCCATCTCAAGATTATAATATTTACTAAATACATATTATTTTTTATGATACAAGAATAAATATTTACATTAAGCTGAGAATATCAAGAAAATATAGCTTCTAAATAACAATAATTTAAACTAAAACACACTAGGAAAACTGTAAAATACCCAAAAAATAGGAATGATTTAATCTTTTGAATAATTACCATTGAATAAATATGTAACCGAAATTAAATAATAATATCACATTTATAGAACCATTAGGGATATCATATAAATAATATATAATTTAAATCTCATAAATGAATGATTCAAGCATAGAGTTTCACTATGTAGAGATAAGCTTCAAATGTATAATAGAATATATATAGATTATACCAAAATATGTTTAAGGATTAATATATTATGTTTAAAAACCTAGGGTTTGATATGAAATTATAGTTCCAAATCCATGAATTTAGTTAGAATATAATGTATGAAAAGTAAAGATCCCCACAAACATGTGGTTCATATTCCTAGCATTCTTATCAATTGTAGTGTATTAAACAATCATTCTATAATATTTTTAAATAAGTAAAATTTATAGAAAACCAAAATCATTAACAAAAACATAATAATAGAGAATCAATAATTATAGATAAATTAATACTTCAATAAAAATTATCATGAAATATACATAATATAACATCATTAATGAGAAATATGATGTATTTTACCGGAATCAAAATTAATGGGAATTTTGAAAACATTTTTCCAACAACATTTAAAAAAATATCCCCCACTTGATGATCCAAAAAAATAACTAAACCGAAAGAAATTATTGTAAACATATAAAACCAAAAAACTCATGTTTTAAAATAAACAGGCTTCTCCCCAACTAATGAATTATAAAATAATTTTTTTAATGATGTATAAATGACAAAATTTTTAATAAAGCTTGTGTTTATCCTTATTTTCCCACCATTTGGTGATACTAACAAAAAATTTTGAATTGTATTAATACACATATATCATTGTATAATATTCATAGTGAATATTATTTTTAGCTACAAAAATGTATTCTTTATAATGAATTAGATTATATATTGAATAATGATATGTTGTAAATTGACTATAATGAAAATAGAAAATAGGATATTGATTAACATCAAATATTATTAAAATAAATTATCTCATTATTTGTATAAGAAAAAGTAGATGATGATAAAATGGTTCAAGACATTTTGTTAGGGTAAGGGTTTTTCTTCACATAGTATAATGAAGACACATTCAATTATTGGAACAAAATTCATAAATATAGATCTATTATACTGTCAATATATTCATATCATTATACACATTAATATAAAGACCATTTTCAATATAATATATATTCTATATCATCACGATCTAATTTTAAAATACATTATATTATTATGCTTCATACTTGGAAAATAAATTCCATTTTAAAAGAATAAAACCCATTTTTAGATTTAATTATCAAACATAATGTCATATTTCTCATGAAGGGATTCAAATTCAGTTTCTGTAACATAATTTTTTCAATATAATCAAAATAGTTCCAAAAGCTACAATGTTATTTTGACAGCCTCACTTATTATCCTTTAAAAAAATTAAACATTGATTCCATTTACATTTTCTCACAATAATATGACTTTGTAAAAAATATCTCATTATCATCTGATGAGACTTTATGATATTTTATAGATTCAATTACACCTCAAACAATTTGATGTGATTGAACATCTGGTTCTAAACCAGTAATTTCTCTGTCATTGGAAGAAGGCTTTTCTATGGATTATTTGTCTACATAAAATGTTCAGTGAATAACATATCAGTAAAATAATTAAGAATACAAATACCTTACATATATATTTCTATTATATATTCCATATCATAATACTTTGAAAACCCACTATTAAAATTTTTTGGGCCTTCAAGGCTTATCCTTTGATGTAGACATATTTTAGGACAAGTGACCTTTTGTTTATTCATGATAATTGGAATGTCTTCATTAGAGGTAATCAAAATTTTCATTGAATGTATAGAATAAAAATGTTTTGATAGATATAGATAGTGTCAAATGGTTCATTTTTTATTGAAGAAGATGGTTTTTATTACGAATGATGTAATGTGACTCATTGGTTTTTTGATCCAAAATTGCAATAGAGAAATATCTTGTATTTTAAAAATGAAAAGTCACATTTTCCATAAAATTGGATTGTGTTTGTAATTTTTCTGAATCTAATTTATCTTGTTAACAGAAGTATAATTTTAGAAAAAAAACATTCAAATAGAACATGATTAAATAATATAAATATCATTTAGATATAATTACCAGTTTTACATTGAATAATTACAAGATCCCCAATAAAAATTCTCAACACAATAAGTACTATAAAATCCACATTAATTAATAGATCATTCAATTATTAGAATTAAATACTTATAAAATAATATAAAATAATTATAACAAAATATTTACAGTGAATGAATATATTTATAAAAGAAAGAACACATTATCTAATACAAATATCATCAAAACTTGATAATATTTTTAAATAGATCCCCCTAAGATTAATAATGGATAATAAAATAAAATATTTTCTGTTAATTTAAAAACCCACTTCACATGTTATAAATGTCTAATATATTTTTATAATTTAAATCATGGAAATATAAAATGTTAAAGATTATGCATTATTTTATCCAAATAATTCAAGTAATTAATACATCACATTAAATTATAGAGAAAGAAAATTATGTTAAATTTAATCTTAATAATAATATGTTGTATGTGAAAAAATATAAAATTTTAAAAATAATATATATGAATATATAAAACATTTAGTGCATATAAATGAAATATCTAAATACTATATTTCCTTTATTTTAATATTTATAGAATTATGGGTCATTCCTTTTGAATAACGAACTAGTTTAGAGTTGGTTAATCAATGTAAACTATGAGAAATTGTAATATAAGAAGCTTTCAGGTATTTTAAGAGACCAATTAGTGATATAATTAGTAATATTAATTGTGAAATCAAAAAAAAATTATAATTTTCTTTTGGAACATATATTATTCCTGGTTCAACAATGTTTTCAATTGAAGACTTGAGTAACCAAATAAATTTACCTTCAATAGAAATTGATTTTTTATTTTCAAAAAAAACTTTTTAAAAATGAACAATAATAACAAAAAAATTTGAGTATTTCTTCTATAGAAATCATTCCCATAATTTTCATTAACATCATAATGAATATATTTAATAGTACACATGCTTTAGCTATTAAAAATGGAATAAAATAACACATATCTAATTTGGAATTTTCTTCATCAATACTAATATAATTCTCTAAATTTTAAATTATAATTAAAAAAATATTTGATTTATATAAATATCTCACTTTATCAGCATTCATGAATATTTTTTTAAATTATTAACTTCTTCCTATAACTAATTAATTTAATTTTCAAGAAAATAACAAGAATTTATTAATGGAAGTAATATTAAATCTATAACTTGTTATGAAAAACATTTTTTTTAATAGATATAGTATCGTAATATTTTTTAATATTTTAATGAAATTAATTTAACAAATTAAATTTATCATGATGCGTAAAGAAATATTTGTTATATTAATCATATGAGGTAATATCATAATAATATTTTTGAGTGTTATATGTTATTACATCATCAGTGTAGCCATAATAAAAATAATTTTCATATGAATTTCATACATAACTTTACAACCTCTAGTAGATTCCTCACTAGATTATTCAAAAGAGAACGACGTTGCCTTTATGAAATTCGTGACATTTATTTTATAATTGAAATTCTTTTAATCATTAATAATACAAAAATAATAAATCATTTGACCATTTATAATACCTATATTGAATATATAATCTATCTATATATTAATCTAAAAATTATCCTTTAATTTTTTGTACACAGTTATGCATTTTTTTGAATGGTCGGATATATCATTAATTGAACTCGAATTATTATTATTAGATAATTCATCCAATGCATCTTTTTGTGGAAACTTTTACATTTTGATATGAAGATGAATATTGACATCTTTATAAATCTCATATTATTACATTATTAAATATCTCATAATTATTTATTAATATATTTTTAAGGATAATATTTTTTGGTGTAGATGCTATTCTATTCTTATTAGTTGGTAAAACTCATAGAAGATCAAAAGAATGATCTATTTATAAAATTGAATCTCTTATGATATCAATATAATTGAATGCTTCAATGAGTCTAACAATTATTGATGTAATACATTTAATATCCCCAATATTTTATGCACAAAAATAAAAATTTATGGTGTTAAGTCTCACCTATATGATTCAGTTGGTTCCATTAGAAGATTTTTTTGTCACTTCTCATATTTTTTATCACATTGAGAAACATGATTGTATTCTTCAGTTCTAAATATATGGAAAATTTAATTCATATATATCAAATAATGATCATAATCAGTCATGTGAGTATTGTTCCACATATTCAAATATTACATAGAAATTTGTTAATGATTGAATACATTCAAATAAACTCACATTCCATGATTCATTAAAAAAAATAATTATTGCATTTCTTTTTCCTTAAATATCACTATGAAAATATTGCTGATATATCATCAATATATTTTCTCTATGATCATCCCTTGAGAATTTTCTCCATATAGATCATTAATTTAGCTTTTATATATCCAAAAATATATATACAATTTTTCTTCAACATTGATACCATCTATTATATAATAATGAGGAAGTTTAATAGACAACAAGGGGTGTGTTTTATCATTATAATATTTAAGAATAATTCAAATAAACCCTCTTGAAATGATGTTATTTATTCTTTATCTATTAAAAATGAATAACTAGATAAAAATAAATAAATGACAGAATAAGACAAAATGATGTATTGTATTTCAGGGTATATAAATCACATAATCCTCTCCACAAAATCTATCTTCATGAGGAAGATGTTTTTATCTAATGTCCTTTTATGGGGGACCTCTGAAATTTAGTAAAGGTAGTTGGAACATTACATAATGTATTTTACAAGGCCTTCTAGTCCTCTTAAAAGAAACTAAAATATACATAGATTCATATAATTAGATGAAACATGACCATTTATAATTATAATTAGTTTATACTCTATAGTAACCATATAATATTTAGATGTTTATCAATTGTTCATACATATTTGATACTACATGTGAAAGATGTAAAATGTATTCAATAATGAAGAGTAGTAATAAAATAATTCTCAATGTCATTAATACCTCCATTTTATTAAATTTATAGTAGATGGATCAATATGCTACTTATAATAATTAATGTCTCCAATTTGATGCAATGATATCCACATCAATGAACTGAAACAAAATAATAAAAATGGATATAACAACAACAACATGATGATCGAAGAGTAATAAATTTAAATATTATATTTCTACAAAATGAATTTATTTTGAGAAATAGAGACATCTCAACAAAATTCATTAATCTATAGAAGTATTAAATCATTGTATTTATCAAAAAATGGATTTATATTATATCCAACTTATTGAAAAATACACCAAATAAATCTAAATAATTTGATTTAAACCCACCCAGGGAAATCATAACTCCCCATATAAAAAAGAATGATTTTATCATTTGAATATGGGACATTGAATCAGTCTTTTAACATGTTTAAATGGTAAAGAAAATATAAAGAAACCATCATATAATTAATAGATGTAATCCACAATTGATGTCTCATTAAAAACTAAATCAATTATATGCTTATAATACATATGGATAAGTTTCAAAAGTATGGTTTAAAATATATTGATTGTAAAAAGTGTTTGAGATAATAAACCATAAATTATCTATGAAAACATATTGCATATAATAAAATAATGGTTCCCAATCCAATAATATAGTCTGAATATAGGGTACAAGATGTAGTGATCCTTACGAATTTAGTGTTCGTGATCATCACATTCACTTCAATCATAGTGTAAATAAAAATGATTTCATACTACTATTAAAAAATAGAATAGTTGTGAGAAGAAATAATTTAACCAATATATAATCAATGATTTTTAATATTATATAAAAAAGATAGATTAGTTAATATAATATTAATCTTCAAAAAAATTTACAATATCAAATAAACCTATCATTACAGTTTGTGAAAATCCATATCAATGAAAATTTAACGGAAAATTATTAATAAATAAATTCCAATCAAGTGCACATGTGACGTGGTCAATTATTTTATTTCTATTAGCAATCTCAAAGTTTATCTTTATTGAAATCATGTTAATATAATTTTTTATTTATTTAATATGTTTTTTCATTTGAGATGTTACTTTTCTTTATTGGGGTTTAAAATCTATTACGGTAACATCTTGATCTCAATTATTACAGTGTATTCATTGTTGGATCAATGTTATTAGGATTATAATTCACCATAAAATTTTATTTCATCCTAAAAAGGTATATATTATCTATATAAACAAGAAATAAAATTATCTCAAGCCATTTGTTTAGCGATTTAATCTTCATGGATACACTCATCACTATTAGAGGCAACTTATTCTATATATAAAATGTTCTTTTTAACGAATTTTTCGGATATCTTTTTATTCACATTTATTTTTAATATATTTATTAATATTTAAACTATTTATTGTATAATCCTTGTATAATATTATATTTTCTTCATTATTTTTATTATAAATGTTCATTTTCTAGGAAAATTATTTATTTTAGAATGTTCAAAAAATGGAAAATTATAAATAAAATGATACATAATTTTTATCCTTGTGATGTTTCTTAATATCAAATAAGAAATCTCATAAAATTAATTTAGGAACTCGTATTCATTATGATAATTAATATCATCATAAATATTTATAATTTTGAAATTTTTATATTCAACCTTCATCTCTTCCATAGGTATTATTTTATTGATAAAAACTTTTCATATCTCTTACTCCACTACTGTTCTGTGAAGCACATCAATTGTGACATTGTGATGATCAATATATTGAGGAATTGAGATCAAGTAATGAAATTATTCTCAATGAATTTTTATTAGTTTTTCACCACTACAATGTCATTATAAAATTATCTATGTCCTCTGATAGTTCTCAGAATCATTTTTTATCTATTAAAAATTATTTAATTAAATTTAATTATTTTATAATCAGACAATCATATTGGTTTCAAAAACATTATTACTTTTCTTTTATTTTCCTATTATCTCCCTCATAGATAGTTTTTTCTATATCTACTGAATATTTTTTATCCCATCTCATTTCTAACTCATTCTATGATAATTAAGGATGTATTATATTCCTTGGATTCCAATAAATCACAACATTTCAAAATAATATTCTTACTTTGAACAAGACTCATTTTAAATTTTTTAACCTTAAAGAGTTGACTCAATAACATTTATTGTATTATGTATATGAAATGGTGTTATTAAATAATTATATTTTTAAAATAAATTTCCATAAAATTTAGAAATCGAATTGTTGTTATAAATTTTTTGATGATCCATAAAATTCTTCAACAAGTGATATTCAAATATAAGTAATTGTATGGATAATTTATCATTTGATCAGTTGAATAGGTGATTACCATTTAAATGGTGATGTAGTTATTATAATTATTTTTTCTTATTTAATATCACTGTCATTATTGTAAGGAAAAGATACCTTCATTACACTTTATAAGTCAAATAAATTTTATAAATAATACATTTTTAAAATATTAATTAACAACTTGTAAGGTAATAATTATTTTAATATATTTATCAACCTATAAAACATGGATAATTTTTTGAAATCATTATGAAACATTGGAAAATTTATTCACCTCAAACACTATTGAATTATATAATTTAATAGATTGAGAATAACTAAAGTGTTATAATGATATAATAATGAAACAATTTTCTTAAATAATGATCATTAAGAAATGGTTATGTATTCACCAGACTCATCATATCTGAAATTATTTTTTAATTTCAATATAATATCCAATCAACTATCTATTTTATAACATATTTTACATCCTCAAAACATCAAAAATTATTTTTTCTTATTATGCAATAACATGAATGAATGAAGAGAATATTCACTAAATATTATACCGTTAGGATTACTCTAGCTATTCCACCTATTTTTTATAGTCCACCAGGCTCGCTCACTTCTTTCCTTATTCCTAAAAAATGAACAAAATTATTTATTTTTTGGTTCAAACTTTGCTATTTAATTTTATAAATATTTGATTATCAAAGTTTGGACACTCATCAAATGATAATTTTAGGGATCCACTTATCTTATTACTCTATGATTTATGTTTTATTATTATACATTATCCCTTAATTTCGTACATTTAACAATTTGAAGATAACTACATCTTTGTAGAACAAAGAATAGTGAATACCAGACCATCACTAGGTGAGTCTATTACCCCAATGATATGAGATATTAATTCATTTCTGATTATTGTTTCTATTTCAATATCAACTCTAAAACCACATATATAAGACTCATTTCACCACAACATAGTTCATCCATAACATCCCATTTTATTTAATCATATTATATAAACATTGTTATTTTGAGAACAAATGTTTTGAGAATCTAGTGCCTACTATGATAATTCAAAACGTTCATTGACTTCCCCATTTTATTATACAATAAAATATTTCAATAGCACTATATTATATAATCTTCATGATTTCCATAATTTATTTTTAATGTTATTAATGTTCATTAACTAGTAAATATATTTATACTAATGGAAAAACATCATCTACTAATTTAAAAATGTGTTGACTCGGTATTCTTCTCCTCTAATACACACAAACCAGTACGGATAGATCCTCCATGAAAAAGGATTACTAAAAATTTACTCAAGGAAAATATGATCAACCATGACATTAAACATTTATCTATTTCCAAAAATGTTTCACTACATAGATATCACATCCAGAAGTACAATAAACACATCTATACATTCTATTTCTCCACGAACCCTGAAAAAATATATTCTGAGATTCACATGGTGAATTCTACAATAAATAACATTTTTTATTATTCACAAAAATACTCCATCAACGATCATTCATCCTTTAATAAATATATTAAACCAGAATAAACGCTTTATACCTAAAAAATTATCATTATAATGGTATGAGGCTAAAACCATGTACTATAAATCAATACAACCCCGTTATATATGATTCATACAATAGTATAAAATGAATCTATCAAAAATTTGGATATTTGTTATAGATGTTGGTATAATCAAATTTTTATCCATGTTTGTATTTAATTTATCCATATAAATACACATTATGTGATTATACTACCAAATAGGTATATTTATTTCTATAAAATGGTAGTACTTTTAAATATTAAAAATAATTTCACATTTATTACCTTCTTAAGAAAAATCATTTAATTCCTTTCATGTTCTTCATTTTTATTATAATATCTGATAATTTAATTTATAAATTCTACTACTAATATATCATGATATTATTTAAATATTTTTCTTATAATATAAATAACGATAGTTGGGTCAATTTTAAGTTGTAAATGCATCATAAGAGATTAATAATTTCGATAGAATTTATAAAAGGTTTTCTAATATACATCCATCGATTTTTTGTAGTAGTTGTTGATATCAAAATAAAAAATCATTCGTTGAGATGTATTGACCCCAAAGAATTTTATAAATACATTTATAAATATGAGGACTAAGAAATATTTTATTAATAATGATTTATTTAATAAAATTTTATTTAATAAATAGATTCTTTGTAATATAAAAACATATAAAAAATATGACTACATAACCACTTGGAGAATAAATTAATGCTGTAGAAAACCTGTTCATGTTATCATGATTTTTTTTCATCAATTTCTATAAAATTTGTATGTCTTAAATGATGAGTTCATCATTATTAATTTTGGTTAATTGTATTACAATTTAAGTATAAATATCCATATTATTCAAAAATATTCCAAATAAATATCATATCCATTATTGCATTAATAAATGTTATTGGGGTGATAAGGGATATGAAATGTGATTTATATATCCTGATTATTTCTAATGGGTCTATGTAAAGTGTTCCACTTCTTTTCTAAAATAACATAAAATTATACCAAGGGATTACAAACTATAATTGTATGTATTATGTTAACCACAAACCACAATCAATAAAAAGACTTGTAATTTGTATTCATTTATCTCATTATTGGGTATTTCAGTACATCACTAAATATATAAATACTTATCTTACAAGTACATAATCTTACTAAAAATTATAGAATTAAAGTAATGTTGAGAAATAGAATAAATTATGCTTTAAATTGTTCATGAGTTGGTAATAAAAGTTCATCTCGAAATATTTATATCATTATTCTCAACAATGATAGTGATTTCAAAATATCAAACATGTTTCCACTGTTTTATAGTGTTTTCATGTTGATTGATATAACTATCCATTGGATTTGTGAATATATCAACATATAACTAAATTTTATTATAAAATATCCATTAAACTATTAGAGGTTAATTAAGTAGAACATTATTCTACTATTTTTTTATCTTAAAAATATTATCTCTTCAATGATCATGTTATTGATGGTTTATTCTTTAACACACAAAACATTTCCCCTTACATTGTGAAAATTTAAAAGGATCTGTTTTCCATAATTTTTTCAAGTAGATATTTCAATTTTGTTCCATTTTAAATATTTTTCATTTGATATTCTGGGAACTAAATTTTGTATTTTCAAAAATAAAATAAATTCGAGTAATGAGACATTCAAATATCAATTTCATTTTAATAAAAAGAAAATAATTTTTTCACATCTATCAAATTCCCATATAGATAATTTTTTAATTAAATGGATTTAATACACTAATTAAATAATAGATCTTAATTTTTTGATATAAATAATAAAATATATGTATTCATCTAATTATTCATGAATTTCTCTAATAATAACATATATATTCTTCTTATTATATATAAGGAAACTTTATTGATAACACTTTTGAGGATAAAATTTTGGGCACAATCATTATTGAGAATTATTTTCCAAATATTATCTCATTACTTGAATACCATTTTAATAATTTCCCTCATGGTCTCAATAAATTTAAATTGTTGGTCTACTTCACCTTCCAAACAATAAAATAAAACTACTATTTCATGATTTCTTCTCTGAAAAACATGGGATGTTTTTTCATGTTGTTCCATTTCTCATTAAAACAAATTGGTGGTAAAATACCCTAATGAAATGTTCTTGTTGTTTCATGAAGGAATCAATAGAAATTTTTACATATACCAGTACATATGGGAGATAAAAAGGGTTCAGTTTTTAACATTTATGTCTAAATAGTGTACCAATTGATTTTTTTCACACAATCTCTCGTTCCATTTGGTAATTCATTCAGATTTTCATCCTAGTACTCATTATAGTATTTTTTTCTTAGTTACCCAATATTGAAATCAGTCATTAAAACCAAAAAGGATATCATGCAATATAAATGAATAATAAATCATAATAATTAAATTAAATAATTATATAAATTAGAAAAATTACACCTAAAATTTAGTAATCTTATACATGTTAATCTCAAACTATGAAACTTTAAATTCATCTTAGATTTTATTAATTTTAAATTTAGATTATTTATAATCATAACCAGTAAAATTAGAAAAAAAAACCATGTCTCATACAAACTATTAAAGCCAATAAATTACATTCATATATTTTACATGATTTAAGATAATGTATCATTATATCTCTCAAGTAAAGATGACATATACACACCAAAAATATTATATCATTGTATATTTTCATAAAAACCCATTTAATTCAATTACATTAAGTTATTTTGAAATCATTAATCATATATGATTCCATTATAATAAAGTCATACATAATAATTCAATCTTTATCAATAGGATATTATAAATATAGGGAAATAGTGAGCTCGAACACTCATTAGAAATAAACCATATCAATGAGTTAGAGGGAATATATCATCTGATAATAAACATTATAGGAACATTATAACAATTGAAATTACATGATTAACTAAATAAGATACTTAAAACATAAAAGTTATTATAAATCATGATAGAATAATAAAATAATTGTTTCATATAAATCATGAACTATAAATTGATATTTATAAAATAATAATATATATCATTATAGAAATATGGAAAAAGAGAATAATCATTATTAATAGAGGAATAATATTTGAATTTTTTCAAATATATGTATGGAAAATCATTAATCTATCTTTGTTATCCATGTGATGATTATCTATGTATAGTATCTATCGAAAAATTGACCCCCCAACTATTAATCCAAAATATTGTTCTAAAAAATGTATTTTTAACAATATCATTGCAAAAAAATTGAGACAAACCAATAATAGTTACATAATTTATAATTAATTAAATATCATGTATTCAAATATTCTCAGAATCCCATAAATGAATGTATTGTATTATTTTATGATTGTCTACATAAATATCTCATTTCACAAATTTTTTATATGTTTTCTATAATTTATCTATACTAGTTAAAATTCAAGACATATCCTAGGTCATAGTCATGTTCGTAACCTTGGTAATGGAAAACATAAAAAATGGGAGAGCTCAAATAACCAGTATAATAAAATTTGGTATTGATTCAAGAATGTAATGATCATAAAAATTAATGAAATTTGATCATATAAGAAACATCTTATTCAATGGATCATGGATTTATAATATCTATCTATAATGAATAACTGAATAACAAATAACATAAAATTATTAAACACATACTAGGACATTATAGTGTATAAAGAAGAAATTATTATGTTGATTCATATAGTATCAAATAATTGAATGGGGAATCATGAAAATATTCCATAACCGTAATAATATAAAATTAAATCATTTTGGGGTAACCCAAAGCCGCACATGCATTATATTGTAAATAAAGAAAAATGTACATGCATCAGGTTCTAAAAATAAAAAAATTTATAGGATCCTATTTTGATAAACATATCAACAACATATGTAGGTTCTTGATTTATAAAACCATTTAATTTGTAAATTCTTGTAGCCCAGAGTTGATGAGAGAGTTTTTAATGTATTTTCACATCGAATGATAGTAGATTTTCATATGGTATATACATTATTCATGAAATTTGTCCTCCTTTTATATGATACATCCTCTGTTTTTCCTGTTTGTTTTTTTAAATTGATATACTTTTGGTCATGAAATCTATATTTGGATCATGTAGTTAATCCTTTTAGAATACTAATTATTGTTTGTTAATAAGATCAATTAACATGGTTGATAGTTTGTTCTTGCAGTCAATCCATGAAGTATGATCTATCCATGTGGTTGATTATTTATTAATGTAGTAGTCCCATGTAGTGTTTTCGATCCATTTGGTCGATATAATGTTATTTAATTTGATCCCATGAAATGGTTGATTATCTTATTCATCTTTTCAATCCTTGTGACATTGTCGATACATGATGTAGGTAGAAAATACATGAAATCAATCCATGTGGTGTCTTCCCATGGTTGATCTCAATGATCAATTAGATAGTTTGTGCATAAAATTTCAACAGTTTTTATAGTGTTGTAATAATATCATTTAATGGAACTCATGTATGTGAATGTCAAATAATTTCCTAAATAATTCATATTACATTTATATCTGATTATGATGTGTTATACTTAACTTCCACAATATTGAGACTTTTAAATGTATCTGGGAGTAGTAATTAAATAAGGAATAAATTAATGCATATTAAAATAGTAATTTATGTTAGATTTTTTTTTAAATATTAAAAAATATATATATTTATTTAAAAATTTGTAGTTTCATCCTCTCATAATTTCCTTAATATTTATCTCAAACACTAATTTTTGAAAGTATGTGTTTCAATTTTTTTAATGAACTTTTAGTACGCATTTCATGTGTTTTGATGATTCTTAGAGAATTATTACAAATTCATTTTTCTATATAGAATGATATTCCTAGAAAAATAACAATTATAGTAAGTCAGTATGCTATAGTTATAGATGTAATTATACTTGGTAAATTTTTTTGGAGATAATTGATGGAAATTGATTCTAGGTAGTAAAAATTCTCAATTTCAAATATGAATATTTTTCAAGACATCATTTTAAAAATGGAATATTTAAAGAAGGCGGTGTAATATAAAATATATTACAGGAGGAGAAATGATGATGGTATTACCATGAAATTATTGATATTCATGAAGATGCTTTTAGAAGAATAATAATCAAAATAAGATAAAGAAAAATATTATATTGAATTAAATAATTATGATATAATGAAATAAATGAACTATGACCATTATTAAATTAGGAATTTTTATTATGTCAATAGAATGAACATATTTTTTTAATGAAGAATAGTTTATGTAATGAATAATTTAAGGAAGACAATGAAAAAATGTTAATTTTCATGAGGAGTTGAGAAGGAATTTAAATTTGATAATTTTAATTTAGTTCATTTTATTTTAGTTCATTGGTATATTCTAGAGTATTTGGTGAACATTTTAATGTGAAATTACATAAAAAGTAACGCAAAACATCTTGCCAGCAATGGGACCCACATCCACCTCATAGGTGGACTGGCCGACCCTCAAAATACACTGTAAGTAGGATGGGGTGGTAGGTAGTTCTTTATGTGGGGTTATACATGGTAGAAATGTTTTAGAGGAATAATAAGGGTTGAACAATAGAGGGGGAGCTGACATTGGTCTTTTTCATTTTGGGTTTAATAGAAGAACCTTGTAATAACATATATTCACAAAAATTATACATCCTTCGTTATAAATTAGATATATGATACAATGGATAATTGATGTGGTATGAGATCCTACGATGTACTTTATTACTCTATTAAAAACATACAAATAACATATAGCTATCTGGTTAGATGAATCATAGATGTCTAATCGATGAAAGAGATTTTTCTTCCACCACTACATATATCGTTTATGAAATTGGGGGGGGGGTATCATGATTAGCATCAACATACGAGTTGAAATTCCATGGGAGAACATCCAAAGGTAATTGAGGTTATATAAATCGGTCAGGTATAAATTTTTTAAAATTGTTATAACATAT
This sequence comes from Viscum album, assembly GCA_963277665.1. NCBI lineage: Eukaryota > Viridiplantae > Streptophyta > Magnoliopsida > Santalales > Viscaceae > Viscum > Viscum album. The sequence goes on along the minus strand of OY728148.1, from coordinate 262,286,345 downwards.
TGTAATGTGTATAGTATACAGACAATGAATTTTTAATTGTAGTGTGGTAAGGGGAATAGACTGTTACTAAAATTTGTGGAGACACCATGCGGTCTTGTTTCTATGAACGTGTGATATTGATTTTTGATGCATGAAAACAATATCAAATGATACTTGATAAATAAATAATCACTATAAATGTTTAGAAATAAAAAAATTAAATCTTATTAAATGAATAATTATATAGTTTTAAGGATTGGATGAAAAAATATTTATATAGGGTGAATATTCTATGTGAGTAAAAGATTTTATATGTAAAAGTGCATAATGTTTGTGATTTGATTAATTCCATGTGTAATTTTGTGTAGCCAAAATGTGATGAAAATTCATATAACATTCGATGACGAGTATTACTATTCAATAATATGAATGTGCGTATGGATGGAGATAGAGACATTTCGAATTTATTAGAAATGGTTCTCATGAAATAAAGAAATATTCTATGTTGATAATACCGAAGACTGTGAAATTTATGATACACACATGCATACCATTTATGAAATAAATAATTTCTCATTTCATGAGTCATGAGTATGGGGAACTATTTTTCAAAATGTAATTCCATGTTATACCTGAATTATTTGAAGCCCATACCATTTTTGAAGAGACATGAAATATTTTTTTGGAATCATATACATTCAGATAGTAACGAATAATTTTTTGAATTGTCATGTGTTAATCACATACTTTGATTCTTATAAATACATTGTTAGTTATTAATAATCCTGGATTAAGAATAGTGGGAGGTGTTTTTTAAATAAGATGATGCTAGTGTTTTTTTTATATTTGAGTTATATAATTCATGTGGTGGATTTTAAAAATGATAAAATATTAATAAGATAAATCATTTTTAGATGGAATGCTATGATAATTACACAATAGTGTAATTTCATAAAGATTTTTCAACATCCAGGATAGTTATTTGTATTTTTTTAACTAATCAATATGTGAGGTGTCAAATAAGTGGACAAAAAAGTATGTGACAAGTCAAATATTCTATTCTCTATACATATAATGTGATTTTGACCAATTTCATATACTGTTTGAGTAATATATAAATAAAAATCAATGTGAAGAGTAATACGATATGGGAATCAGTATGCTGAGCATCATCCATGTCATCTAACAATATATGAATTATCATATATGTTATGTGATGATTATTTCTTGACCAAATGAACAATTTACCATAATATTTTTGTAATATACAATGAAATAGAGATGATGGTTCACATATCACCTATTATTAATTTTATGCAATAACATAATTGGATGATGAATTTGAGGTAGAAATTTGAATACATGTTAGATTAAAATTATGCATTATTAATCATGTATAAAATAGCATTTTAGAAGTTATGTGCATCAATTGAACATAATATATTGTGGTTTTGAGTAGATTAAAATGAGAATGAATTAATTGATGAGAATTTTGGTTGACTGAAGAATAGTTGTTCATACACTGATGAAGAAGCTTTTGAGATACTCAAACCAAAATATACATTAAGGAGAATCAAATTTAGCCTAATAATTTAGTAAATAAAGAAGAACCAGGTCATTAAATATACAAATATAAAAGGGTTCCAATATGAATAGTCTTATTGCAATAATTTCTTTATGATATTGAGGTTCTATAATAGAATAATATACTCAATATGATTACGGAGAAAGATATATATCCAATGATGTAGAAGATTCTAATAGAAGATATAGATCATAATATTTTCAGATAAGAAGAATTTAAAAGAAAAAGTAAATATTGAAAGGGGTTTTTGACCCTTTACTATAGTGTATTGAAGTTTGGGTTCCCAACAAGTCCTTATGAATTGGGAGAGATTATCATTGGGGTGTATAACTAAGAAAGGTATAAGAGTTATTGTGTCATTGAATCAGGATCAATTGGAACATCATCTTGAAGGTCATATAACTATATTTATCCTCATCTAGTATAATCATTTATAATATTATAGTGGAGAATCCAAGTCAAGGAGTCTAGCCAACATGTAAGAATTCTATATTTTATATAACTATGTAAAGATATTGTGTTATGGTATCTCTTTTTATTTCATCATATGAAGAGTGACTCAAAGACATTAATTTGTGGATAAAGAAACATAAAATTTGTTATAGGATTAATTTATACGAATGAATTTTAAAAAAGTAAACAATTAATATTCTAACCCTTATTTCAATGGTCAAAATAGTTTTGGGATATAAAATTATTATTAGATTTTATGTTAACTATAAAGATCCAACAATGATTTTATAATGTCCGTAATTAAATATTTGATTGATAAAATTCTGATTTAGAAAATGAAAGATACTTCTAAGGATTCTAATCTAAAAATTTCATCCATGAATCATAAGAAAATGAAGAAATAATTACAATGGATGTTGGAGAATAATATTACTGTAAATGTATAGATACCACTAGTAATGGTTAAATATGAATGTTGTAAATGAAAATATTCCCAAAAAAATAATAGCCGATGTAATTTTTTAATTAGTCTCTACTCATCAAGACGTTTCTAGAAGAGTGGTGGTTCCACTCAAAATTAGAATGTTTCAAAATGTGTGATATTATCATAGATTACAACAGAAATGAAGAGAATGAGATTCATTTTCTATTGTTTGAATTATGAATGTTTGTACATATAACATTTTAATGTTATAATTGTTGGAGTTGGTGGCCTAGGACCAACTAATATGTATTTTTTTCATTAATAATTACCTCATCACATAATGATTTATCTTCTGCATGAAAATACATGTTATAATGTCCAAAGGATAGTTGATCCATTAAAGGGTTATAGTAGATCCCAACTATGATGAGAACATATAAGTGCTATAACAATGTTCTTGAATATATATTCTTTGGCCGGATGATGTTATTTTAAGGACCAAAATAATACAAGACATTAGGGGTGAGGAATCTAAAACAATGAGGAATCATGACATGTTCTGCACCCTTTGTAATTATGATGGAGGATATTATTAGAACAAGACTCGCATGTAGGAAATCCACATTTCATAGTTTCATTAGATGTTTCTCTCTGTAGATGTGTTTATTGGTCCTCATACTTTAAGATTATAATTAATGGGTATTATAACTCACGCACTTAGATGTATTGATGAAAGATGTGATGACACACTATTCGTAGTGAAGTAGGATATGTTGGGTGCCTCACTAGTAAGAGTGCATTAAAAGATAACGCAAGAAAGGATTTGTCAATTATGTTCCATAGCAAAAATAGATATCTCATGCCCTTTTATGGAATTGATCTAGCCTAAATAAATCAATGGCAATGGTATGGAAATAGAATGTTTAATTCTAGGAAGTCAAATAGTGAATAATTGAGCCCATGGGTTGATGGAACCAACATCCACCCTTCTCGATTCTAGATATCGAGACAAGGGTATTACCTTACATGGCAAGCATTTGTAGGAGGTGACACGTCATCACTATGTTATCTTCTTTCACTATTGGTGCCTTTGCATGTTTCTAGATGATAACATTTGTCTTTAGGAAGGCTTCAACTAATGCCTCTAAGAAAAAGGCCTAGGGGGTCGTACATTATGTGTGTCCAAGTATCTCAGCTAAATATTAATTTAACAAGTTGAATAATTATTATTCCCAATTATGGTTTAATAATTATTAATTGACCCCTGATCACATTTATTTCAACACTAGTTATTCAAGGGAATATATTGTGGGTGAAATAATATATCTACTATGATGTAATGAAGTGATATTTATTTGAGAAGTAAATATACATTATTCATGGTCTAATAAATGTGGTAGAGGAAATAATGAAAATGGAAAAACAAGAGTACACATTGTGTATATTAATATACATGCCGTTTAATTATCCTATGGAATTTTATTATATAATATTATTTATTTAATTAAAAAATATTTGGTGTACTTCATGGGGCGCATTTCAGGTAATAATAATAGTCAACTATTATTATTAGACATGGGGACTTACTAAGAATTATATGGAAAGAATAAATACTTTTGGCTAATTAATTCATTTTATTATTCTGTGTAACTAAAATCACAATTATATAATTCTCAGTAGCCGAGACATTTAGTGTGTATGTGTATAAAGGATCTAGAGAAAGCTCTCATGCGAAGAGATAATTCTTTTCTTCCAAGAATTCTCTCAAGCTACGAGGGAGATCCACTTCCACGGGATCAAGGAGAGTTCTTTTCATGTGGCTGTCAAGGCGATCGAAGGAAGACATCACAATAGATTTATAAGAACCCTTCTCATTATTACCCAATTAAACATGATATATTAAATAAACATCACTTGTTACAAAATATAATATTGAGCGTTCTAGTGTATTTGGTTATTAGGAACATTACATAACAACATATGACATATAACACACAACACATTTATTAGAAACTTCATTTACATAACCACAACATTCCCTCGTACAATGAATTTCATGGGATAACCTGAGGACATACATGTTAAATGGGTGGGTTATATTTCCCATCAATGGAGTAAACAAGGAATAACATGAATAATTCAATACATGTTAGTCTATATGCATATCAATGTAGCATAAAAGAAACATGAACATATATGTGTGATATAGAATGATTATCATAACATGGAAATGTGGAGACAACACTTAACCTGGTATTAGCATGAATCAAGGATCATTGAACATGGAGCATAAGTAAACCCTCATTGAATTATAATTAGAATTTAAAAACCCTTACATCACTTGATTTATCATAATACTAATCATTACCCAATTCATTGGAGTGATATCAGGGCACACTCCTCTTAATAATTTCATTTGATGCATAAGTGTTCTACAAGGACCATACAACATGGAATCATTCAACATCATAATTTATTCCACAATAAAATAATTTGAAATATATACATGAGACTCATTAAACAATAAGTAAATGTTCATAATGGTGAATACCCTTGATAGAGAAATGGGTCGGGTATTCACTACATAATGACTTTGTCTTGGAGAATTGCGGTGCAATTTCAGAAGCATAACATCATGACATAAAAATTAGTAAAAATGGTTGCTGAGAGAGAAAGGGGTGTCTCATCATATTTACATGAAATATCAAGTAAGTGAATCATATAGATACATTTCAAAAAAAATTTATGGAATCTAGATTCATGATATAAAGTAATTTCTTGAATGTAAGTGAGGTGGGAGAAATCCCTTACGGAATTTCAACATGGTAATAGATGTGCATGGGAATAATTAATGAGAGATAAAGGGGGAATATCATGATTAAAACATATAAAGGTAAGTATGGGATAGGTTTTAAATCATACCTCGACATTTTTAATTGAAAATAAAAGGGCATAATAATGTAATGAAATTTTTACAAAATGAGAAAGGAAAATCCCTTCCATAGAAGTGTGAGCCCAAAGGCTTGGGAGGGGCTTTAGAAAGGATTCTTGGGAGATTGGGATGCCTTGGGAGGATTATATAGAGATAAGGTCATGGTTTGTTCTAGATCCAATGTCTTTGAGTAAAGAGGAAGTGTGGTTTTGTGTGAGTTTATATAGGAAAAGAGAAGGTTATTTATTATTAAGGTTTTGGTCCTTACACATTAAACTAATCAAAACCACAAACCATACCATATAATTTTGAAATGTTTTTTTAACAAGGTTAGTGGAAAAAATTATTTTATAAGAATAATGGAAAAACATCTGAAAATATTAGGTTTTCTTATGTAGAGGTGAGTCACAGTCTCAATGATAACATTTTAAAAAGATAAAATGTTTTATAAGTCATGGAGGGTCCGCTAAAGGTTTGTAAAATAAATTAACCAATTATAAAATAACATTTTTAACGGTAAAACCAATATTGTCCGAATAAATCATTTATAGTATTTTATTACATAACTATTTGGTCATTTTGATGACATAAAACACATTATATAGTTAAACGATATTTAATTTTTACCCAAAAATTTGATTATCTCAAAAATTACGAACAATTCAACATTAGATAATTTTTACATCCTTATTCAAAAAATAATATTCATTTTTTTAATTAATTTTATAATTATTTGAATTTTAATTTTAAAATGAAAGCTGACATTTATCGAATATATTTGGGTTTTGACAAAAATTACTTTCAAACATTTATAAAAATCACAATAATATTCATAATAATTATGTAGTAATTTATATTATATAAAGATATTTTTACTAATAATATTTAATTAAAATATTATTTATTTCAAAAACACATTAATTCATCAAAATGGATTTTTTTTATTTAACTATAAATGCTATTTTTTCTTTAAATAACTATTTTCAAAGTAACAATAATAAAATAAATGTATATTCTCTATACAAAAATAATTTATATAATCATAGTACTAGGATCTCATTACATAACCCCTTATAAAACCCAGATATGATCGAAGGGTATGGTGGGAGATGGTGACAAACTCTTGGCGTGGCTCGGATAACATTGCTCAAGTGGTAATCTCTATCAACTTCCACTTCTCCCGTAGGTGGTTCTTCTAAATCTTAACGTGTTAAAGATCAGATTGGGCTTGGTCACGAGAAAATACCAATGATTCCACCTCCTTTCTGAGATCTGACAATTGGGCATTGTATGGAGAAACTCTACTGGATGAGGCCATCACATCCTTTTTATGAGTAAATTGGAATTGTTAAAGCCCTATATTTATACTAATCATGTTATCACTTTTAAATGGATATATTAGCAGTTGTCACAATTATTAATGGTATTTTGATAATCCAAAAACAAAAAACCAAAGAAGTGCATATGTTATATAACCATCTTACATAATAGGACATTTAATTAGATCAAGAGTAATTTTCATTAATGAAATATTGGGTCGTTAAAATCTTCCCCCTAAATAAATTTCACCCTCAAAATTTCTTTTTCCCACAATAAAACATATGTGGATTACTCTGCTTCATCACTTACTCGGATTCCCATGTCACTTCATTAAACTTGTGGTTTCCCCATAACACCTTGTAGAGGGGAATTGTCATATTTTGTAGAAATTTTTCTATACGATATAAGATATTCATCGACTTCTATTCATAGGAGAGGTAATTCTCTAATGGTACCACCTATGGATTGAGTACATTCGATGGGTTAGGTATGTACTTCTTCAAGAGTGATACATGGAATACATCATGTACTTGACATAGGTTTGGTGAGACTTCTAGTCGATAAGCCACTCCTCCAATGGGATCAAGGTTCTCAAAAACGGCCAATGTACCTTGGACTAATCTTTACCTTATTACCAAATCTCACAAATCTCTTCCTTAGTGATATGCATAGTATTACCATGTCTCCGACATCAAACTCTTGTTCTCGTCGGCGTTTATCATCAGAGCTCTTTTGTCAACTCTGAGTAGCATCAATGTTCGATTGTGCGGTCTTAACCATCTCCACCATTTCTTCGACCATATCCGGACCTAGGAGTTTTCTCTCCTCAACTCCATCCCAACATGTTAGTGTTCTACACCTCTTCTCATATAGGGCCAAATAAGGATCCATTTGGATGCTTAAGTGGAAACTGTTTTTATAAGAGAACTTAACCAGAAGTAGATGTTGATCTCATCCTACTTTTCAGTCCATTGAGAATTCTATCAACATTTCGTAAAGTGTTTGGATAGTCTACTCAGATTGGACATTAATTTGAGGATGATACATCGTACTAAAGTTCAGCTCAGTATCCAAAGCACGTTTATGACTCTTTAAAAACATATAGGTGATTCTTGGATCTTGATTAGATTCAATAGATAGTGGTACTTCATGCAGCCATTCCAATTATTTGATATATATCTGTTACAGTTGATCCAATTAGAAATCCTCTTGAATTACAATGAAGTGGGAAGTCTTTTTAATACTATCCACAAAAACCAAGATAGCATTGTTTCCTTCAGACGTCTTTAGATGTGTAATTATAATTTCCATGGTGATTTTCTCTCATTTTCATGCTATTATGGGTAATGGTTTCAGCATCCCCTTATACTTTTACCTATCAGTCTTCACTTTCGGACATACTAGGAACATTGATGTACACTCAGTGATCTCCTTCTTCATGTTATCCCACCAATAATTTTCTCTAAGATCTCGATACAACATTGTGTTTCCTTGGTGAATGGTGAAATTTAAACGTTGTGCATAATCCAAAAGTTGAATATTCAACTCTAGACTTTGTGGAACACATATTCTTTTCCCGAATATCACAATTACTTTTTCATTAACAATGAACTCTGAGGATTTAACTTTTTTGATAGTTTCCACATTCTTTTAAATTCCAACATCATCCTTTTGACCACCCATTATTTTTTCCAAAAGAGACATTTGAAAAATAATTTGTTAATGGATTGAAGATGTTCCCTTCTATATAATTCCAATTTCCATCTTCATAAAATATAATAAGATTATATCCTTTTAAATTCTCATCAACAATATAATTAATGGGTTCTTTTATACTTAGATCATCTGCCACCTTGTTCGCATTCCAAAGGTGGTAATGGATTGAGAAATCATAGTCTTTAATCAGCTATAAAGATCTTATTTGGTTCATATTCAAAACTTTTTTTGTGAATATATACTTTAGGTATTTTTATCCATGCATATTTCACATATCTCCCCAAAGAGATAATGCCTCCAAATTTTCAAAGCAAAGATCACTGCTGCCAACTCGAGGTCATGGGTTGGATAGTTTTCCTCTTGAACATTCAATTCCATTGAAAAATAGGCAATGACTTTTTCATTTTTATTCAACACACATCCCAATCCATTCATTGAAGAATCTCTAAATACCACAAAAAATTCTCCACTTGTGGGTAGTGTGTGTATGTGTGCAGTGATAAGCCTTGTTTTCAACACCTTGAAGCTCTCTTTGCATTCGTCACTCCAAGAAACCTATACTCCATTCTGAGTTATCTAGGTAAGAGGGTTGGAAAATCTTGAGATATTTCTCAAAAATTTTCTATAATATCCAGCTAATCCTAAGAAACTTCGGGTATCCTTTATCGATGTTGGACTCAGCCATCCCTCAATTGAAACTGTCATGGAGATATCCATAGATATCCCAGTGCATGTGATGATATAACCTAAGAATGAAAGATCCTTCAACCAGAACTCACCCTTGTTTTATATTGTGAGAACATATCCTTTCGCAAGGTCTCCAGTAAAATCCATAGATAATCCTCATGCTCCTCCTTAGTTTTGGAGTATGTTAGAATATCATCTATAAATAATACCACAAATTTTTCAAGGTAATCTATAAATAATCTATTCATCAAGTACATGAAGATTTATGGATAATTAGTGAGTCTAGAAGGCATTACTATGAATTCATTTTGCCTGTATCTTGTACAAAAAGTAGTTTTGGGGATATCCTCCTCATTCTCCCATGGTAATATACCGACCGCAAATCCAGAATGGAAATTTATTGTTCTCTCTGTAGCTAGTCTAACATGTCATCAATTCATGGTAGAGGATAGTTGTTCTTTAACATGATTTTTTTGAGCTCGCTATAATCAAGGAAAAGGCACATTATCCCATACCACTTCTTGACTAAGGGAATGGTGCACCCCATGGTGAAGCCCTTGGGCATATAAACCCTTTATCCAGATTCTCTTGTACATGTTTCCTCATATCCTCACGCTCCACAATAGCCATTATATATAGAGTCTTGGATATTGGAAACACCATTGGTATAAGATTAATTGATAATACAACATCACTTCAAGGAGGAAGACCAGACTATTCCTCAAGCAACACATCAGTGAATTCCATCACAATAGGCATGACTTCAAGGATGGTTTCTTCCTTAGACTCAATCATATGATCTAGATACATCTGCTCATAGTGCATTAATATCCACAATTGAGATGATGGTGCTAAAAAAGATTCATCTTCCTCTATGCACATGAATAGAATCGGGGTTCGATTCTACATGTGGAGAGTTATTTCCCTCTAACGACAATTTATGTTGGATCTATATAATGAATGCCAATCCATGCTATGAATTTCATCAAATTCCACGAAAGGGAGTTTGATGAGGTTATCGAAGAAGCTAAATCCACAAATTATGATAGATGATGATTTATATTAATGTGATGCAATGATTTCCCTATTTTCCATACACACAAATTTTTTTTCTTCTATGATTTATGTTTTTGATGGGATTTTTCTAAAAAAAATTCATGATACAAAAGATTTTGTAGAACAAGAATATAAAATATGTTCACTATTCATGAATGAATAATAAGAATACCTATCACCACTTTATTTCCAAGGTTCATTTCCGTGGTAGTGATGGAAAAAGATTTCCCTTACTACCTTGGAGGGTATTGGTTGCCTCTATAATCCCTTTTCTTAGGGTACTGATTTTCACGGTGCCCTGATTCATTGCAGTTGAATTAATGAACAACTCATTGAGGATTGAAAGAAGAACTTTTCTCCTCTATCTCTGTAGTGGGTTTTTCTTTTCCGTATTTAATGGCAAGGTATGATTATATTTCACACCTAAATCATTTCTTCATCCCCTTATAGCAACTTCTGGGGTTCTTCTTTCCGCACCTTTGGAATGTGGGGTGATGTATTTTCAAAGGACTGTTGTATTTATCCATCGTAATTCCAGAATTAATGTCTTCCTTATTCTTCTTATCCCCATGATAAACCAAAGATTCAACGATCTCTATTTAGACCCTGAGGGCGCATCCAACTATTTCCTCATAGATATTGAATGCACATATCACCAAGGATTTATGTAGGGTAGGATTCATTCCACCAATGATACAGTCATCCTTGCATTTGGGGGTAACAACAAAGACAGAGGCATATCGTGCAAGCCTTATGACATTTTCCTCACACGCTCTGATGGATTCATCGTCTTTTTTCCTAATGGAAAGGAAGTCCCTTTAAATATTATGTTGTAGGGTACAAGGAAAATATTTGTCGAAAGACATTTGCTGGAAATCCTTCCATTTGAATGCCTCGATCTCTTCCTCAGGCTTCATATGTTTGATCAATGCCCACCATTGATCAGCTTTACCCTCTATATGATAAAAATGCATAATAATCTTCTATTTTTTGGAACATTGATGCATGGAGAAGATTATTTAAATGGATTTTATCCATTATTCATAAATATATGGATTAGATGATCCACTAAAAGTATGAGGCCATTGTCTCATGAAGCGCTCGATTGAAACATGTTCTTTCTTAGGGGGGTTGAACGTTCCTCTTCACCCATGCTTCTATTCAAATACTTTATTAACATAGATAGTATTATGACAAATTTCATGATTCCCAGTCCCATTTGATTAAGAATCTCATTAGAACATTCATCACATTGATCATCACATCAGTTGTTAGCATGCCTGAATGGCTAGAAGGCCTTCATTTTTATTGATTTTTGATAACCCCTCTTTCAAGGGATAAGGGGGAACCCTTAAAAAGACCATAGGCTCAATGAATACATGGACAATAGGCTTAGGAGATTACACGACCCGAAGGTATTAGGGAATTCAACCAGACTATCTTCAAGGAACTGCCCCTCCCCAACATCTACATCCTGATTATAGCTCTCCACCTTTGCCTGACCGTCTGGCTAGGCTTCCCGTGCAAGCACAGGTTGGAACCGATGGCATAGTCATACCCTCTCATTCTGACAATCCATTTGGCTCTTCTCTAGTGAGTGAATCTACTCTGAATCCTCTTCTAGGGATGATCCTTTTTTGTAGTGTGTCTGGGGCCTGCATTCATGTGTCCCTAAGGTCGTGGGGTCTCCCTAAGGCCTTAAGGTGGCACAAAGGCCTTGAGAATCAACTGGCCCGATGGCTTTGGGTGGCCCGAAAGACTTGCAGGACCTAAGGACCAAACTGGTGGCTCAAAGGCCTAGATGGATGAATAGTTCTGGTTGCTATAGTACCGAACAGTTCCATCTACAGTACCTGGTGTAGTACTACTACAGAAACCCGGAAATATTCCTCGATGTGGATTTGATCTCGGGTCTCTTGGATGCACCTAGTGAGTCCTTACCAACTGGGCTGAGTCACATGTGCATCAATTTTTAGCATGAGTCATCCTATTACCATCCATTGGCTGAAATAAAAGGAAAGTTAGGGCTAACACATAATAGGGTAATCGAAGGAAAAAAATGGATGACTTATAAATAACTTTTATTTCCATAACTTATGAATCTATAGGCTTCAATCTATGTTACCCATGATCTAATTACCAAAAAATATTCTTAGTGAAATTTTAATTCCCTTAATAATGGTTCATACTATTCTTGAAAATTTACCAATCCATATCCCCTCGGATTGTCATAACCAAGAGTTTAAAAATGCCCATTTTCATGTACCAGGATAACCTTGGTCAAGCCCAAATCATCTTGTAGGAGTTTTCACTCCTAGGTACATCAGTTCCATAGCCACCTCTACCTACTCATATCCAGATAGGGATGTATTTTCTTGATAAAACTAATACTCAATACTCACCATAACTTATGGATGTTTTTATTATACTTAGTATTATCCCTAAGGATTTCACTTGGGTTATATAATCCTAATCCAGAAAAACTAAACCTATCCTCTGATACCAACTATACCAACCTTGCTCTTTATTATAAACATAAAAATGATTTATTACATAAACATAACTTGATAAAACATATAATATTGAGAGGTATAGTTTCTTTGGGGCTTTGGAATATTACATAACATCTTTGAACATAAAACACGCAATATCATTATTGAAAACATCCTTTATATAACAACAACATTCCCTCATACTTAGCATTTCATGGTTTAACATGAGGAAAAACATATAAAAATGGTAATCTATAATTCAAAATAAATGATTAATCACAGAATAATATGAATAATTAAATACATTTTTGGCGATAGGCATATCAATGGAGCATAAAAGAAACACGAACATAAAGGCATGATATAACATTATTATCTTAACATGGAAATGTAGCGACAACACTTAACTTGGTATTAGCCTGAGCCAAGGCTCATTGCACATGATGAATGAGTAACCCATAATTGCACTTTATGTATCATGATACTAATATTTCCCCAATTCATTGATGTTCTATCAGGGCACACCCTTCTTAAACATTTCATTTAATGCATATGTGTGCCACATGGATAATTGAAAATGGAATCATTCAACATCATCATTTATTACATAGCAAGGGAATGTAGAATACATACATGTGACTCATTAGACATTAATTAAATGTTAATATAGTTTAATACCCTTGATAGGGGAATGGGCTTGGTATTCCATACACTATGACTTTGGCTTGGAAAATCACAGTGTAATTTTGACAGCATAACAGTGTGACAAAAAAATTCATAAAAAAAGGTTGATTAGAAATAAATGGGTGTCTCGTCATATTTAAATAAAATGGACAGTAAATGGATCATATATATATATATTTACTAACAATTTTTATGGAATTTAGATTCATGACACAAAAGAATTTCTTGAATGTAAGCGAGGAGAGATAAATTCCTTACTGAATTTCGACATGGTAATAGGTGTACATGGGAGGCATAAATGAGAGATAAATGGGTTCTCCCATGACTAAATCATAAATAATGATGTATGGTTGATGTGGGAAATCATACTTACATATTTTTAATTAAAAATAAAATGTCATAACAACGTTAAGAAATTTGGACAAAAATGAGAAAGGAATAATTCCCTTACATGGAATTGTGATCCCAAAGTCTTGGGAGGGGATTGAGAGAGGATTATTGTTAGCATAGAGAGCCTTGTGAGGATTATAGAGAGATTTGGGTAGGGTTTTTCTAATATTCAAATGATTTTAGTGAATAATAAGTGGGATCTTGTGTGGGTTTATATAGGAAAATAGAGGGAAATCCTTATTATATAGGTTTTTTCCTTACACATTAATCTAATAAAAAACACAAACCAATCCATGGTTTTTCCCATGGTTTTTTCCCAAGGGGAGTGGAAAAAATTATATTATTAGTTCAATTTATGAACATCATAAAATATTAGCCTTTCTGAGGTGGAGGTGAGTCACAATCTCAAGGGAAAAAATTTAAAAAGACAAAATGTTTTATAAGTATTGGAGGATCCACTAATGCATTCTAAAATAAATAAAAAAATATATAATAACATTATATTAATGGTAAGAAATATATTTGAGAAAAAACTCATTGATAGTAATTTATTACATCACTTTTGGGTCATTATGATGTCATAAAACACATTATATAATTAAACATTATTTAATTTTTATCCAAAAATTCGAATATGTCAAAAATTTATGAAAAATTCCATGTTGTATAATTTCAATGTCATGATACCAAAAATAATATTAATTTTTTCTAAATATGTTTCTAAATATTTTAATATTTACTTTTAAAATAAAAACCTACATTTATAAAAAATCCATGGGTTTTGATAAAAATTACATTCAAACCATAATATAAATCATAATAGTATTCATAAAAACTATATAGTAATTTATATTTTTTAAAAATTAATATAGTAATAATATTTAATTAAACTATTATTTAATTAAAAAATATATTAATTCATCATCATATATTTCTTAATTAATGGAAAATGCTATTTTTTCTTTAAAAACTATTTACAAATAAACAATAATAAAATGAAAGTATATTTTGTATGAAAATATAATGTAAATATTTTTAATACTATAATCTCATTACATAAATCCTTATAACACCCGCATTAGACCAAAGGTTAAGGTGTGTGATGGTTACGAACTCTTGAGGTGGCTGTGATAACATCGCTCGGGTGGTAATCACTATCAACTTCTAATTCGGTCATCGGCAGTTCCGCTTGAGTTTAACCTATTGAATCTTAGAATGGGATTGGTCAATAGTGAACCTCAATGATTCTATCTACTTTCTATGCTTTGAAAAATGGGATTAATATGATGTTGTTCTACTGGAAGAGGCCATAAGTACGTTTTTCTGAGTAAATTTAACTTGTTAAAGATTTATATTTATACTAATAATGTGATCACTATTCAACAACTATATTAGAAATAGTCACAATTCATAATGGTATTTTTAAAATAAAAAAAAACCAATGAATTTCATTTTTTTTATATAAAAATATTATACAATAAGCCATTTAATTATGGTAAGAGAAATAATCATTAATAGAAGGTTTGGGACATTACACAAAGGCTCTTCCACGCTAGCTCCTGAAATCCCTTCAATGATGTCCAGAGGTACGTGGAGCATGTTTGGTTCACTGCTGTAGGAATCCTATACGTGGATTCTACGAAACAATAACAGATCACATCGTATTGTGACGAAAAAAATCAATAAAGATAGAATTTCATCAAGGCAATTCTTGTCTTTTAATTATATTAATTATATCCAACATATGATGATCATCTCTAAGGTTTTTGGACTACCTTTGTTTATTTGTTCATTATTATATTTTGAATATCCAGTGTTTTTTTATTATGAAAGATCTCGGATTGATCATTGATCCTAGAAAAATCATGATGGCTACACCCACCAATGTGCTTCTACTACACCTGGAACCTACTTGTGGTATTATAAGGGTCATGTCGTTGATTATAAATATTTAGTTTCTCAATGGTGATTTTCTCATTTAATAATTTAGTGGTTTATATTCAAGTTTTTCATTCTATAAATCTGAATATCAAGATCTATTCGTCCTTTTTCGTTTCTCATTCGCCATACCAAAATGATTTTTTATTTTAATTTATATTAAAATCAAACAGAGGATATAATAAAGAGGATCCAAACCATCCTATCTATACAATACCATAACACACATTGAGTATTTTGCAGTACACGTCGTGTAGTATAGGTTCCAGGCATCAGGATGGTCCGCCAAAACCATTCCATGTCATTGGAATCTATATATGTATTTATGAATTTATGTATTGATCAAGAATAGGTGGTACATAGTTTTTGGATTACACTCCATGTGGCACACTGAACACGGTGTGTGGCCCCTTTGGGTTAGGGTTGGACCATTTACCTCGAAAAAGGATTGGCTGGCTAGAAACCATGTAATGCGGATACTACATGGTGTATGTCCCACTGAACATGCCTTGTGCTCCAAATATTTCTGAAGTACATCTACACGCCATGTCCTCGGGCGTGTAATTCGGATGGATGGTGAAAAAAAAGTAAATGTCGTGTAATCGAAACTATATACCATTTACTTATCCAAATTACATAGATTTATTAATATTTATTATTATATTATACAAACCCTTGATACATGTACCATAGTTAGGGTATAAATCTAAGACACAACACATGATAGGTGTTTTATATATATGTGTTCAATTTAACATATTCATAATGTTCATTTCTACTCATTGGGTAGTTATGAATGAGAATTCACCAGGTTTCCACCAAGGTACAAGTTATGTAAAAATATAATCATAAATGAATATATATTTTTAAAATTATGATGGATGCGAATATTTCAGAAATTCAAAGAAAATTGTTTAAGATAAAAAGATTTATTAATTAAAAATAATTAATCAATTCGAGCATGATTTATCATAATCAAGAACAATTAAATAATTCAATTATAGTTTTATTTATGTGTAATTATCATTGCATTCATGGATTATCAAGATCTAGAGAAATACCTTTATATGTAAATGGTTTCTTTTTTATTTTTTTAAATTAAATTTTTTTTGCCTTGCGAGCCGTCTCCTCATTAATATGTAGGTAATGCGTGCCCGAGGTTTCATTAATGTAAAACTCCATTTTACACCTCACCTATGAGTGAGATAAAAGAATATGTAATTGATAGATTTCTCAATCTAGTGAATGCAGCTCAAATGATGAGCCAAGGTGAAACTAATCCAAGGTGAAAAAAAGGTGAATATGTGTAACACTGTAAATAAGAAAACAAAAGGTTCAAGGTGTTTCTACCCTAGGCCTTGGGTTAGTTTATCCACCGTTAGATAAAGTAACCAATATAACAAGATCATAATCATACAATTTATTTTATTTCTATCAATTTCATTCTTTATTTGTTGTGGGTGTGTTGTCATGATAACAAAATTAATGAATTAAACAAGCATGCAATATGGAACTAAAATAAGAGTGGCTTATATTTAAATATTATCTTAGACTTGGTTAATCACTTAATTATATCCCACTTAATATTAACAAGCATGACATAAAATAAACAAAAAAATAAATTTATGTATAAGGATAAAATCCCTCAAATAAATATTATGTTTGTCTAGCCTTCCATAATCATGGTTCAAATCGAACCATAGTTCAAAGTGATTGAAAAACACTATTTGGGGTGCTTTCAATTACCAGGAATAATAGTTCATAGTTTTGGGTTAAATTTATTTGGTTCACATCAAGGGTTGACTGTCACAGCAGAACTTGGTGTGAACAAGAGGCAAAGGTTGAGGATATCTAAAATAAATGGATTTCATGATTGGGGAGTCCACTCAGTGGATCAAGGAGCTATGAGTTAATGCAGTTGGCATTTGGAATGCCAACCTATAACTATTCTAGTTTCTAGAACAACCCTAGTTGGTGTAATCTGAAGGTAAATATCGATCCATGCCACTGGAATATTCATGAAATAGAATATTCCAAATTCAATGCTGAGGGATATTGGATTTCGATAAAATAGTGGGAGACTAATCAGTGTTTTTTTTTGTCTTGTTTTATCATGATTAAGTACTAAACCTTTTCTCATATTAATTTGTAGAAAAAATAGGAAAAATGATTTCAAAGATATCATTTCAGACCATAATATTGAAGGGAAACCTTCACCCCTACACTAATTTCCAGGAATGGAAGAGGAGTTTATGCGTCATCCTTCACTATGAGATGAAATTTTATATGCTGGAGGAGAAAATTCTAGTTACTCCTAGAAATGTCACTAGTTATGAGAAACTATCTCTCTATAAGAAAGATATGGATGATTCCACGAATGTACAATGTTTCATGCGATCTTAAATGTCTAATGTGCTCTTGGAGGAATGTGAAAACATGGAATTGTATAGCTTAATGTATCACCATAAGGATCTCCATCAAGAGAAGGAATGACAAGAGAGATATGATATCTCCAACAATTTGATTACTACTAATCATGGAGAGTCTGTGCCAGCTGGGCCTCATGTAGTCAAACATATTGGCTACATTGAACACATGTACATATTAGTTGTTAAGTTATAGGATGAGTTTCATATTGATATCATCCTATCATCAGTGCTCTAGAAATTCTATAGCATTATTTTCAACTACAACATGACAAAAAATGGGAAGAGTTTACCAGAAATTCTAACCATAATTTTCCAGGTAGATACGAACATGGGGCATGAAATACGCACAGTCCATATGGTGAATAAGAAAAAGAAGGATAAGGAAAAGGGTCCAAGGATTAATAAACAATCTGATGCCCCAAAGATTCATCCCTCCAAGAAGTGGAATATCCAGATGGAGGGAATGGAAGAGGGGTGGTATGTTTTCCATGTGGCATGACAGGACACAGGATAAGGAACTGTACCCAGAAGAGTGGGGATTCTAATGGTTCATCTTTTATTGAGTGTAATATTTTCATTTCATCACATTGGGTATTAGATACTGCTTGTGGGGAACACATCTTTATTGACATGAAGGAAAAAGTATATTTAGAAATATTTCTAGAGGAGAGGTTGATCTTCGAGATAGTAATGGAGTGAGGTTGGTTCTATTGTCTATTGGTGTTTTCCATCACTCATTTCAAACTGGGATGCTTTTGGATATATTTAACTGTTATTATGTACCTAGTGTTACCAAGAACATAATTTTTTAATCTTTTTGGATATGGATGGATTTATTTTCATGTTTAGAAATAAGTGTTGTTTCTTTTATAAGAACAAAGTTTGATATCGTATAAAACATTTAAATAAATTTTTTTGTATTAAATTATGAAAACCAAGTGTTAGAAATCGATAATGAAACAAACTCACATGACTCATATATTACCCAGTTATAGAATAACTATCTCGGTCATGTAAATGAGAAACGGTTGAAAAATCTCTCCCAAGATGGTTATTTAGACTCTACTAAGATAAAAATACTTGATAGATGTTACACTAGTTTTCAAGGTAAAATAACCAAGATGTCTTTTGGTGGACAAGGTGAAAGAGCCACAAAGATTCTTGGATAGGTTCACAGGGATGTGTGTGGAACATTTCTAGTAGACTCTATATGTGGATATTATTAATTCATTATGTTTACTAATTATATCACTTTACATGGCTATGTATACTTCATGAGGTAAAAGTTAGAGTCCTTAGAAAAATTTATGGAATTCAAGAATGAAGTAGAGAATCATCTTTTTATAAAGATAAAGAAACTTCAATCAGATTGAGGTGGCGAATATCTGAACCAACACTTCATTGATATTTTACGGGAGTCTGGGATTCGATATCATCTCGCTCTTCCTTTTACATGATAGTGGAATGGTGTTAATGAAATTAGGTACCACCCCTTGTTGGACACGGTAAGATCGATGATGGGTTATAAAGATCTTCCAATATCATTTTGGCGAAATTCATTACAAACTACAGCATACACATTAATATGGGTACCAACTAAGGTGGAAAATGTAATTTCCTCTGAGTTATGGAATAGAAAGAATCCCATTTTGTAACACACACATGCATGGGGAAGCGAGGCATTTGTGAAGCCTTATCAGGAATCAAACTTGCACCTCGGGGTATGAGGTGTATCATTATAGGATATCGCAATGAAACAAAAGGATATTACCTATATAACCCAATAGTCAATAATGTAACTGTCTCTAGAAAACCTGTATTTCTGAAGAGTGATCACATCCTCAAAAAGGATAGTGGGATCAAGAATGAATTCAATGAAGTTGATGCTAAAGATACATTGGAGTTGGTATAAGAACAAGTTCCATATGTCCTCATGGAAGAGGTTCTAGAAACACAAGTAATGTGTAGGATCTCAAGATATGAAAGGGAACCAGAGATATTTGGTTTCCGAGTCACTGAGGACAGTGAATCTTCATTTTTTTGACAATAACGACCCTCTATGAAACATGAAAGTAGTAGAAATTTTAGAAGCTACAAGATTTATTGAAGCTATGGATTCTGAGATGGATTCTATATATCAGAACCATGTTTGGGATCGGACCGATGATCTAGTTGATGTAAATCCTGCTAGACTCAAATGGGTATTCAAGAGATACAAGGAAAAGGAAGCTCATGTTATCACCTATAAAGCATGGCTAGTGGCTAAAGAATTCAGACATTGTCGAGGAATTTACTTTGATGAAACCTTCTTCCGAGTTCCTATGTTTAAATCCATAAGAATCTTAATTTCCATAACATCTTAGCATGACTATGAGATTTTTCAGATAGATGTCAAAACATTGTTCCTTAACGAGAACCTCCAAGATAATTTCTATATGACACAACTAGAAAGGGTTGTGACACATGGTGAAGCCAAATGGTTTTTCAAGTTACAGGAATCATTTTATGGATTAAATAAATATACCATGTCCTAGAACATTTGATTTGATGAGGCCATAAAAGAATTTGGTTTCATTAAGAATGAATGTGATCCATGTGTTTATAATTAGGTTAATGGGAATGCATTCATTATCCTAGTAGTATATATTGACAATATATTGCTTATTGGAAATGATGTACCAGCCTTACAGTCAATTAAGGACTGGTTGAACAACTATTTCTCCCTGAAGGAGTCGGCTGCAGTAGCCACCATTCTAGGGATCAAGATCATTCATGAAAAATCCAAAAGGATGATTGGACTATGTTAGGGTACATATATTTACTAGATATTAATGAGGATTAGTATGGAACAATCCAAGACAGGATTGGTTCCAGTGTCACATGGACTATATCATTCAAAGAAAATGTGTCCATACACACAACAGGAGAATGATAGAATGAGTAAGATCTCATACACTTTGGCTATAGGATACATCATGTATGTGACGTTATGTACGAAGCTTGATGATTCATATTCACTGAGCATGGTTGGCAGATACCAAGAAGATTCAAGAGAACATCATTGGACTACTTTTAACACTATCCTTCAGTATCTAAGAATAACTATGGATATCGTCCAGGTGTATGGAGGAGATGATTATCTCATCCTCAGAGGGTATGCTGATTCTAGTTTTTAGATAGATTACATTTATCTGAAGTCACAATCTAGATATGATTTCTGTCTTAATGGAGGAGCTGTGGGCTGGAAGTCCTCAAAGAAACCAGTTGTTGCCAATTCTACAGAAGATTCTGAATATATAGCGGTTTATGATGCAACTAAATAATCCATCTAGATTATAAAAAATATCCAATAGCTCTATTTTTTTAATAGTAGTAAAGATCTTATCACATTGTATTGTGGTAATACTACAACAGTGGATCTTACAAAAGAAACAATGTCACATCAATAGAAAAATCACATACTCCAGAAGTATCACCCTTTGAGGGATTTATATCAAATATGTGAAGTTACAGGTAGAGGAGTGTCCACAAAAGAGAATGTGGAAGACCTTGTGACTAAAGGCCTATCTCAACAGAAGCACGAATATCATGCGAGAGCTAGCGGGTTAATGCTTGGTAGTAGTTCGATCTAGTCCAAGTGGGAGTCTATTTATGTTGTTGGCCTACAACCAACTACATTGTACATTATTCATTAATAAATACCCTATCATATCATGATTTTTATTCTATGTGAAAATGCATGTTATAGTGTCTTAATGATAACTGTTGCATTAAAGGGTCATAATGGATCCCTACTATGATGAGAAACCAAAAGTGCTATAACAATGTTCTTGAATATTTTTTTTTGGTCGGATGCTGTTTTTTTAGGGAAACAAATAATACAGGCTATTTTGGGTGAGGAATCATAAAACATTAAGGCATATTCTCATGGTGTGTGACCTTGGTAATATCCAGGGTGATATTATGTGAATAAGACCCACTAGTAGGAAATCCAAATTTTATAGTGTCATTGGTAATTTCTATTTTGAACGTGTGTATTGGTCCTTAGACATTATGATTATTATTAATGGGTATTAAAACTCGTGCACTTAGATGTATTGACAAAAACTGTGATGACACACTATTCACAACGAGGTTGGATATATTGGGTGCATCATGAGTAATACTGCTTTAATAACTAATTCGAGAAAGGATATGTCTCATCTGTTCCATAATAGAAGTAGATATCTCAGGCCATTTGATGGAATTTATATAGCCTAAATAAATCCATGTCCATGGTAAGGAATGTGAAAATTTCATTCTTGGAAGTTAAAGAAATAATAATCGAGCACATGGGTTGATAGAACCAGCATGAATCCTTCTTGATTCGAGATATCGATACAAATGGATTACATTAAATGTTAATACTTCATAGGAGGTGACACCTCATTGTGGTGTTAACTTATCTCTATATGGGTTCATTTTTGTGTTTCTAGATGCTAGCCATTGACTTTATGCAAACTCTGCCTAATTCCACTGAGAAAGGGGCCTAGAGGGTCACACACTAAGTGTGTCCAATTATCTCAATTAAATTTTAAATTAAAAATGTGAATAAAAATTATTCTCTATTGTAGATTAATAATTATTCAAGGATGTCTGATTGCATTTATTTTGACACTAGTTATTCCAGAGAATATATTATGGGAGAAATAATATGCTTATTAGAGAGTAATGTAGTGATTTTTATTTGAGAAATAAATATCCATTATTCAAGGTCTAATAAATTTAGTGGAGGGATTAAAGAAAATGGAAAAACAAAAGTATATTCTGTGTATATTAATATACATGTCGTAATATTTCTCCAGGTATTTGTGAGAAATAGTAATATTTACTTAATTAAATAATATTAGGTGTAACTCATTGGTTTCATGTAAATTAATAATAATAGTCAACTGTTATTATTAGATATGGGTTCAAACTAGGA
This sequence comes from Viscum album, assembly GCA_963277665.1. Classification (NCBI taxonomy): domain Eukaryota; kingdom Viridiplantae; phylum Streptophyta; class Magnoliopsida; order Santalales; family Viscaceae; genus Viscum; species Viscum album. Next base: position 262,263,297 of record OY728148.1, on the reverse strand, counting down.
AGTAAATGAAATGAAAAAATTCCCTCGTGTAATTAATTAATTTTATTATTATATGTAATTAAAATCCAAATTATATAATTCTCATTATCCTAGACATTTTTTGTGTGTTCACAATGGACCTTGAGAAATCTCTCAAGCCAATATAGAATTATATTCTTCCAAGAACTCTCTAAATCTATGAGGTAGATACTTCTCCACCTAATTATGCAGAGAACTTTCCAAGCGCCTCTCAAGGCAATTGAATGTAGGCATCACAAGCAAAGGCTCTTCCGCAGTAGCACTCAAAGATCTATTCAGTGACGTCCAAAGATATGTGGAGAAAGTGTGGTTCACTACTAGAGGAATCCAACATTTGAATTATACAATGCAATGATAGATCACATAATATGGTGACTGGAAACATCAATGAATAGAGAATTCCATCAAGTTAATTCTTGTCTTTTATTTAGGTTAATTATATCCAACATATGATGATCCTATCTATGGTTCCATGACTCCCTTAATTTCATTAGTTCTTAGTTCTATTCTATATATCATTCATTTTAATATCGTGATTGATCTCAAATTGATCATTTTTTACAGAAAAATCAAGTTTGGTACACCCACCAACGTGCTTCCATTGTACCCAGAACCTAGATGAAAAACATTAAAAATCATGAAAATTTTAAAAATACTTTATTTTTGGGGGAAACATTAACTATATGTGAAGAAATATATAATAGAATAAAAATCAATAGGTAATGAAATTTATAAAACATAGAAAATTCAAATTCCTTGATGATTTCTGTTAGAACAACAACAGAAGTTGTCAGTATTATTTTATGTATTATTAGGTACAATTAATATTGAAATCATTTGATAATAGGATGAGAATAATAAAAAAGGGAGGTTGGAATTAATATATTTGACATTATATCCTTTGGATATGAACAAATTAAGAATATTTTTAATAAAGTATTAGAAAATAATATAATTGAGATATCCTCTCATATATCACACAGGGGAAGTAGATATATAAATAAATTAACTACCCCTTATACATAAGATGAATGAGTTTGAAGATGAAAAATAAAAAAAATAGTCTACTCAAAACATATACCTATCATTAATGTCTATTATGAGTTATTTTTTTGGTGTTGTGAAAGATATAGACATAAAAAATAATATTTCTGGTGAAAATTTTCATTAATAGAAAATAAACTTTTATCATGTGGGATGCATAGTGAATAGATGAGAATAGATTATAATTATAATAACAATTGACCAAAGAAAAATTCCCATATTCCAATTATGAGTTGATATAAATGATTAGAAAAAGATTGTGACAGATTTAAGAAACATGTTCACAGAGCTATCCAATATATTACAATAGATTCCAGTTATATAACCTATTTTGTAATATGTCTAATACCTAAATAGAAAATAATGGTAATTTGTTTAAAAATATTGGGAATATTAATAATTTTATGAATATGGACCGCATTCTTTGGCCAAAAACTATTTGGTTAAAAAATTAGTTTATATCCAAAAATATTATAGAGATAAGGAAAATAAAGTGGACTATTATGGTGGGGTAAAAACCCAATAACTATTTTCAAAAACAGAAAAACAAAATGTGTGATATTTTCATGAAGGAATGTTTCAATAAGTCATTATATACAACCAAGAAATACTTGACATGCCTTTTTAGAAAGTTTAAGATGATTAATAATAAAAATAATACACCTAATGAATAATATACTCAAATGACTATAATTGAAATATTTATTTCACACAAATAATAATTTCAGGAGAATGAGGAAGATAAAAATTGAGCTAATAATCATAAATAAATAATGAATCCAAATAAATATTCCAATGCCTATATTGTTATAAAATAATCACCCATGAGGATAACATTCTCTCAGAATTCATGTTACTCTGTAAGAATAAGAATCCCCTAACGTTCCCTTAAAATTACATTTTCTTTTTACTAACATGAAGGTAAATGATGGAGATGGATTCATCCCAAGAGTGTAAGAATTTATGTTATGAAGCTGTTAAATCATAACTCTATGGTGATTGTGGAATATTTAAATTGCTTCATAAAATTTGTATATGAGGTGTTCGAATCACACATTAATCCTTCATTTATAATTATATTAATCATATCAATTAATGGATTGATCTTGGTTGATAAGAAAAATATAAAATGGTGGACATATATCAATTATACCGAGACAAAATGATGTGTTTATAGATATGTGTGTAGTATTTAGAAATATATTGAAAATATGATTATTTCCAACTCCTCAAATAAAAAATATGAAATTATCAACATGAATTTGTAGTCGTGGAAGCTTATGGAAAGAATATATAACCTTGGTTATATATATTATGTTTTCTACATTTGGATAGCCGATGTGGACTTATATATGATTTACTATAGTCTCTTTGCAAAGATATCTATGTGATATCATCCCTCCCTTATAAGTATTCATGAAATGACCCTAAATTGGAGGAGAACATGTTATTTATAATACCACACATACCATTTTCATTTGATTTTCAAAAATGGAAAATACCATTAAACCATATATTTAGCTTTCACATATGTGAATATATAGAAAACGGAATACAAAGGGTAATAATATTTAATTGATGTGTTTTAGTTTTTTATTAATGATGTGACAATATGTTTTCATGTGTTTGGATTATGCTGTGAATCTTGGGGAATTGTTATGAAATCATCAAATGACATTTAATTTAATGCATTTAAATTATCCTTTCCAATAATTCAACATTATTTGGTTGAATAAGTTTTGATTCCTTAAAAAACATTCGGACACACTTGATGGAATTGAATCTCATGGTTGAGAAATTTTATAAGTAAAATGTTATGATTGTTTAAGTGTTACACATTTTAAAGAGTTATTTCATTGGTGATACATTGTTTTCAAAAATGAATATTTAAATAAGTCCATGAAATATATAATTTATTATATTATGAGGGTGGATGAATCCAATAGTAGGAAAGTATTTATATTCATGAAGACATGTAAAGAGAAGATGAATTAAAAGAGGACCATGGAAAATGTTATTTAACATGAAATAAAGAATATTTAATGAAGTTTATCTAATGAAAAATTTATTATATGAAGATCTTATATGATGTTAATAAAAAGTAAATATATTTTTATATAAATATATGTTTAGGAGATGAAAATTTAGAACATGAATAAGAAAATTGTTATTTATCATGTCGAGTTGGGAATGGTTGGGAATTTCATACATAGTACTAATTTTATTTTATTTGATATTATTATATTATTTTGGATTAATTTGATAAATTTTTAATGGTATCTTACATAAAAAATAATTCCAACCACCTAGCCGTCAAAAGGGACCTTAGACTACTACAGAGGTAGGAAGATCAACACTCATCCATCCATGAAAGCAACATGGGGATATAATGAGGTATGAATTTATAGGATTGTAAGATATTATAGTAGTGGTAACACTATATAGTGTGAAATTGGAAGTGGATGAGCCATCAAAGGACAATTAATATGAATGTTTTGGAGTGGACCTTCGTTATCATATCTTATTGTCTAAGGAAATTTTATTTTATATAATGTTGATCCATAATATATAAAATAATGAATGTTTTTGGGGATTCATTATAGATAATTTATACTCTGTTTGAAAACATATGGATAAGTAGTCCTATGTAATCTTATGATTATGTGAATTATTAAATATTTTTGAGTGTCGTCATCAGAAACTGCATACAATGATAATAAAAATTATGGTATTCATGACCTACAACTACAACTGATCTTAAATTCCATTCAAGAACATCCAAATATCAACGGTATTATGGATCTCAATAACTAATTGGAATTTGAAAACCATTATAATAGATTTTTATTAGTACAATATGTGCACATTGAGTCTGTGGTTGAACTGTGTTATACAGTATACGATGACATTACAGTGTGTGAAGATGCCATGCAAGGTAGTTGGCATGTTAGTGTGAGACTAGTTTTCAATTCATGAAATGTATATCATATGGTATGTGATAAATTAAAAATATATATGGATGTTTAAAAATGTATTAATAATACATTTCAATGAATTATAATTATAATATGTAGTGTATATATTTTATATACTATTTATTTGTCACGAATATTCTTTGCGAGTATGTGTTTTATTATGTGAAGATGCATATTGATTGTGATGAAAATAATTCCATATATAATTTTTAGGATAAAGTATAAGATGATCACGAATGTATCACAAGAACACTAAAATTCAAATTCTAATCAATAAATGTGTATGCCGATGGAGATAAAATTTACATGAAGGGATTTAAAGAATAGATCACGTGATAAAAATCTGTAGAAATTATAAGATACCAATAACATTGATGTTTCTAATGCAGTATTGTGTACAATATGAAAAATAAATAATTTTTTATGTCATGAATGACGAGATTATAGAACATATTTTTGCAATAATATTTCCATATGATGTGTAACACCCCATGATTCCACGGTACGTTTACCCTTTAATAATGCAACAGCTTTCATTATACGTAACTTCGAGATTCTAACACACTACAACCAATCAAAGTAGACGTTATGAATACTAATACCCACGTTTTAAAATTTTATAAATTTTATTATTCAAATTGGACTTCATTTTTGGATTCAAAATATCAAAATTATCTTAAGGTGAGGTTTTGGAATTGTTTCGAAAAAATAGATTTTTTTGATGAATAGTGAAAAATACTATATTTTTATTAAAAACAACCATTTTAATCAAAATAATTTATAGTCATAAATTATAATATTTAGTGGTTTAAAATTATAATTATAATATATTTTTACCATTTAATCCAATGTTGGTCATTGGAAATAATTTCACATTTAAACTAGACATAAACAAGTGTCAATCTTTTTCTTTTGACAACGGGAATTAATTTTAAATTAATTTTGGCCACTTCTGTGTTTTGAATTTAGAAAAATGGATTCCATATTAAGAATCAGGAGTTCCAAATTGTGTAAATAGGTAATTTATATTTTTAGACATTTTTAATAATTACTTCTACAAATATTTTATTTGCCATGGTTAAAAAGTAAATCCATTAAATAAGGGTAAAAAATATAATTATAATAATATTAAATTACCCTAACACATGACCTAACCCTATTGGATGATAAATTCCAGACCATGGGAATCCTTTGGTCAAATTTGGGACCCCATGGAGCCACTTTTAAGATATAATGACACTTTATATTAATTATGTTAAAGTAAATACAAAAATGACATAAGCATATATCTTTTAGTAATACAATTTTTACATATGGTTATATATGTTATATCTTAGACTATAAATATTAATTATAAATAATAAATTATTTCCTAAATAATGATATTTTATTTATAGTTTTAATACATTGAATAATTAAATTTAGTTATGACACAATAATGATGTAGTATTTTCTTTATTAATGAAAATATCAAATAAATGATATTATAAATATTAAAATAAATATAATTTGAAAGTTTTGATTCCATACACGAATTTAATTGGTAAATATAACATGTTATTATTTATTCAATGAATTTATTTCGAAGTGATATTTCTGTTATGACTTTAATGTAATAACATATTGTGTCAAAATTGACATAAAAGAGTTTTTAAAACAAATATTATATTATTAATTGATATTCTATTCCAAAAAATCTAAGGCTCAGAAAAAGGGCATAAATAATATTATATATCTCATTAATTAACCACTTGATGTTCTCTTGGATGTTTATAGTAAGTTTATTAACCATATAATATTAAAATATAATGAGACATGTTAAATGTCAAACTAATTAACTAAGAGTTAAATCCAAAAGATAAGGTTAATATAGTGACCCAAACCTAACTAAAACATATTTTTTGAGTGGTTTTTGACCCATACCCACCTCATCCCAGAACAATATCAGTTTTGAGCCATTAGAAACCAAATATAAATTTATAATAAAATAATATTTTATGTTTTTTCTACAGTTCCCCTCAACCCTCTTATAAAAGAGAACTCCCCCTTCTCTCAAATTCATACCTTAAAAGCCTTTTTGAAAATCCAAAACCTACACAAATATCCTCCCAAATTCCCTCACTTCATCATAGGGGCCTTACATTTTTCATAAAGGCAACCTATGATCCCTTTTTATCAACTCAAAATGAAACATCTCGCGAAGAGGTAATAATCTTACCTCCCTCTTTCAAATTCTTTTCTTCTTCCACTTACACTTTCTTGGCTGTTTCGATTCGAAAATAATAAATCTAGTATCTTATATATACTGTGATGTTATTATAAAAATGGTACAACCCTTGTAATTAATCTATCAAACCTATAAATGACAAAGACTCCATACATGCGTATGTACCGCTTACCGTCTCCTAGTCATGGTGAAGTCTGTTATTCAAACACTTCATCATTTGGATAAGTATAATAAGAAGTATATCTGATATAAATAATAAATATATCATTATAATGATTCTGTATATATTATATATACTCCAATTATATATTCTTTTAATATCAATTGAATGATATTGTCGCTCGTGTGTAAGAGTGGTTTACCCTCTCTACAAATGCTATAAGATTCATTCTCCATCGTATCCATTCAAGACTAATTTTCACTTGATGGTTAAAAATAATGTTTAAAGTCATAATATCATTCTGTATATAAATCAAATATATCCTATTCATAACAAACATGGCTTACATAACCAATAATATAAAGGATAACGAATCATTTAACACCCAAAACGATGATAATACTAAAATATCTTCAACAAAGCAATATTAGAAGATCATATATGATATCATATCAATGTATATGATTCTTGTATAATTTAATAAAAACTATTTCACCATTATAGAAGTGTTTAACCTAACATCGAACAAGAAAAATTCCAATATAAGGGTTAATTCTACAATATCTTCATTATTTGGGGTTGTTTATATGTAATTATCTACTTGGACCTCTTTATCATCCATATCTGTGTTTCATAAAAGTTAATTTCAAAACATTTTAACTATTTAATAGACAGTGGGTTAAAGTCATTTAAACCCTTATTTGACCTTATGTATTTTTAAAGGAATATTTCTGTCATTTTCCAAACAAGTTACTTTTTGAACTTTTCAAAAAATTAAAGGTAAGAATGTTTTTTTAACTTACACAGCGGGTGCGGCTATTTTCCACTGTTATAACATTTTGTATTTTCCCTTACATGCTTATAAGAATATCTTAAAAATAAATGATATCTTTATAACTATCTGACTCTTAAATGATTTCAAAATAGAAATAGATATTTTTCTAGAATTTTTTGATTTCATCAATGTCAACATCCTTTGATGGATTTTATGTTTGATTGAAGTTGATTTATTATGATACAAAACATCCATATTGTATTGAATGTTTTGTGATATGATTGACTGTGTATGTGCTATTTTATACCATTCATGGTTTATGGATAAATTATTGACATTTCGTTTGATATTTTTAATACTAATGTTTATGTTATGTTTAATACTTTTCATATAAAGAATGAATTGGACATAGTAAGTGATAGGTGGAGCCCACTATCGCTCCCCGATGAATCGGTAGGTCTCATGAGATAGACTAGTGTCTTGGCACAAGGCCATGACAAAATCAAATTTGTAATATTGTCACAAGGCCTTGACTATGTGGTTATGAATGTATGGAATTATTCATTCCATCATTCTGAAAGTGGATATTTGATATTACATGTGATTATTCGACTAGTAGAATATCCACGTGAATAAATAAATGGAATTATTTGATTTTATCTTTTCCATATTATGCTAAAGTTCATGTTTAAAAGGATTATGTTTTAGTCATAAACATTTCCATAAATGTTTATTTTTATTTATGAATGTTTCCTCTATATTGTTATCCTTACTGAGAATCTGAGTTCACCCCTTTCTATGTTTTATTTCTCTCAGGTTGTGAAGTAGTATATTATAACAGAACTGCAGGGATAGTCTAAGGGATATGAGTGTGGCCTGTGGAGACTTGTTGTTGTAGTTTTTCATTTCACAATGCAACGTAAATCTTATGAATGTATCTAGTGCTTCCAAGGATACTAAAATGATAGGTATTTTGGGAAATTATTTCCTTGTGATCATGCCAATGTTATGTAATAATGCACCGAATCTGGGTAACTGGGGTCGGGGTGATACATGATGCATTCAGTATGAAATGTTTGTACTATTTATAGAGAGTGGTGATTTTTTTAGTGTGACATAATATTTAATGGTTTTGAATATTTCATGGGATTAATTTTTTTAATAAATTTGTTTTATTACTATAAATATATAATTATTTCTCAGTAATATCTGATTAATAATTTTTGGGAAAATATTTTTTGAGACTAGAGGCTAATATTCTTCTTTGGTTATGTTCACCAAAAAAATGTTGGATTTTTTAGAGGTTAATATATTTATAAGAGAAGTGATATGATATGTTCTTGTAAATGGATTGAAATTATAAATAATATTTTGTTTTATTTCATAAATACATGTTCATGTTCATGAAAAAGAATTGGGTTTTTGTTTTAAGCATCAGTATGAGATATATCAAAGAGGTTGAAAAACAATACATGTTAAATTAAATATGCTATTTCGTATTAATATGATGTGATTTTTAATTTTATTTCATAATATTGGAGTAATATATAGTTTAAAAAATGCGATGTGAAATATGATGCAGGAATTACTATACTATGCTTTAAGGATGTGGTCCAATAGTAAAATACTTATTACATATGTTATGTTATGATAATATGAGGAGTATAAGAACAATTTAGTTGGTTGATTAATATATAGTTGAAAAGAAAAAAGTTTCAAGGAGAACCTACCTAGATGTGAATGTAATATTTTTAATTGCATTAAATATTTGAGTTGGGAATTTAGTGTTATATTATTTATTGTTAATTCTAAAAATAATATTGATAAAATTGTGTGCATCAATTGTACACAATCTATTAAGGCCATGAATACATTAGAAAAAAGAAATAATTATTTCCAGATCGCCTTGATTGACATAGGAATATATTATCAGTCACTAAAGATGATATATTGGAAAAACTAATGTAGAATATTTTTGTAGGAGAAGTCTATCAAGAATGAGAATTTTATAACTAATAATAAATAGTCCATTCATTATATTCTATAAAATATATTCAATATGAAAAATAATATTCCAGGAATAAATTGAAAAACATGTAGTTTTGCATTATCAAAATAGTTCTAGTACACTATTAGGGGAAGACCTATTTTAACTACTGCTAAAACATCCAAATTCAAATAGAGATAAAACTACCTATAGATAAGAATCACTGATAATATGAATAATATTATGACATGAATTTCTAACTAGATATACAACAGTCTCAAGGACGGGGTGTTTAATTAGTTAACATGATGGAGTAGAGAATAAAATTTGGTTATCTGACCAACCAAGGAGGAAGTTATGGATACTGTGATTTAGAACTGGGATCAACTAGAGGATTCAATACTGGGGAATATAACCCTTTGGTTCTGTAATAATTACAATATTTTGAGTATTACATTATAGAATCCATGTTGTGGATTCTATCCAATATCAAAAATAGTATGTCTTTGATCCAAGCATTTTAAATCCCATGTATACTGAAATATCTCAATATTTATTCATATGATTAGAAACTCTTAGACATAATTGAGTGTATTGAGAACTATAACATGTTAAATAGATTGAATTCAAAAGAGAATCATTTTAAAAATAAGGCACTGATTCACTCTACTCCCCACTAGTGGTCAATACTTATTGGGGAACCACATGAATGATCCAAACATTTATCCTAGAGTTTTTAGAACCGCAATGAAAATGTTTTTAAAACTTCCATAATGTTACTTTTTTTCATACCCCCGTATATCCTCTATTCATAGGAGATCATGATATCAACAACTTTCCAAGTATTGGACTTGATTCGTAACCCTTATTTTATAGTTGTGTGAAATAATCATGATTTAAATTCTTTGGATATATTAATGGGTCAGAATTTTAGAAATCAAACAATTTTGGAAGTAGAATATAGAATAATTATTTTTTAATCATGAAAATATGGAATGAAGGAAGAAAATAATAACATAAATTGGATCAATAATATTATCATGTAATAAATTTTTTATTGGAAATTTTGGTGAATTAAATGTATTTATTAATGATTAATATTGTAATTATTAATTTAAAATGATTGATATTGAATTAGGATACCACATCATTCAATATTATTTGTTTTGATAAGAATTATTTCTAACCTTTGATAATCATATAATTAATATAATATAATATTTAATTTTTTTAGATAATTAATATCTTATGAAAAATGAATAAATAAATGGGTCAGATCTTTTGCATGCATGATTTCCTATTAAATTAATATTGATTAATATTATTATTTATTATATATTATTTTATCTACATGAATGTGTTCTTTTAAGGTTCAATTTCATCAAAAAGATAAACTATGTAATGTTTTTATTATTACATGTGTGATTGATAAGAAAATATGAATTTTTATAGTTCTTCATGAGGATTATAAATTAAGAAAATTAATGGTCTAGGAATATTTACGTTGATTCCAAGATATTTTTATCTACATCCTTTAGGTTTCTTGATGAATAAAATATATACATAAAATTAGTTAATTTATGTTTTGAATCAAAATATTTTATCTTAAAAAAATTGATGTAGGTATAGCAAGCCTATATTTTTTTTATTAAATGATAGATTTCCATTGTTCAATGGACTATATTTCTTCTTAAATGTTTTCATTGAAAATACATTTATTTCCTTATGTCCATGATCAAGGATAATATATCCTTGTTATGAATGTTGTATATTGTGAACATGGATTTGTTCAAAATGTTTATTGATAAATGAGATTGATCCCTTTGGTTGTGATTGAAATTGATACTTGTGGTGGGGGATGTATTATACAACACCCAATAGTGATGGGGATTACACTATAGTAGTAAAGATGAATTAAGAGATCAGTTAACTCTGTAATATATCTTTGTTCAAATTCCTGTTTGATTTCAGGTTTTCTGGATATTAGTTATTAATAAATTAAAATAGCTTATTGTCATTTCAATCAGTGCATCTTGAGTTTATACAGGATAGGGTATCATGAGATTATCCATAGAGTACAAATAAATTATTAAATAGTGAATAAAATAAATTATTGAATGATATTGGTTCTTATTATTTACAAAAGATAAATTAATATTTTAGAATATATCTAGTAATGATATAGTGTCAAACAAAAATGTATTGTGAGAATAAATTATTATTCTTTGAAATGTGTAATAAAATTACTAATTAATGGGTAATGAATTAATAATTGATAATAATATATTATTAGTGTCATGTTCTAGATGTACACCATAGTGTTTTCTTCCAGGTTTCTTGTTGGATGAAAGAGGTAGACGAGTCTAAGGCTAGGTAGTTTGACCTTGTGTGGTTGTTTATGATATACAATATCTTTTCCAACATCATATGATTCAATTCCCAGATCAGTGGGGAATTCAATAACTAAGGAATATGGGGATTCTCTAATAACAATGACGGTAATGGAATAGATGGATGACTTTTCCCTCCCCTAACAATCCATGTAGCTATATCTATGTGTCGTAGTAACCAAGGTTATAGTGACTGACAGAATCAAGTTAATTCCTACCATGTAAAAGATGGATCTTGATTTTACTACACATTACTGTGAATGTTTTAACTAATTTATGTAAAAAATATATTTCTACATGGTCATGGTTGATACTAAAATCCATGGATTTGAATACATGGATTGTGATAGATATAGGCTTAATGCATGATATATAGACTACAGTGGATTCCTAACTGTTATATAGTAACTAATCTCATATAATGATGATGAAAATTTAAAAGGATGTAAAATATATTGAATTGTTTTTATACTTATACAAGAGGAAAAAGATGACATATGATATAGATGAACAATATATTTCATTCTTGGGTACATGAGAGATACAAACAAGTGGTAATGTAAAAGTAGGGTACATTTTCGTTAATTTTGAGATTAAAGACCTATTTATTATTAAATAATTGAAGAGTGACATTTTTAAATAGTCGAAGACAACAAACTAAACATTCTATAAAACCAGAGGTAGAAACTCCCTAAACCACTCAAATCCCATAGTCTATAGGTATTCATGAAACTAGATCGTAGTCCCAACATTCCATGGAATTGGACCTGCTGTTTAGTCCCTACTTGAGTACCTCGTCATCCACATCATCCAGATTAATAGCCCTTGCATCATTACTTATCATTCATTATGTATCCCCTTGTTTTTAATTTTAACTCCTAACTATGCACATTTCCAAATTAATACCCACCATACTTGATTATTCACTCTTGTCCAACCACATCCCCTTCCAAACTATAGGTCATCGTTTCACCCACAGTCATCAATGTCATAATTGTGACTACTAACAGCACCCATTTCCAAAACGAGGAATTTTCTCACATCAATCACCACACACCCAACCTCTATAATTCCAACCAAATAAAACGAATAAAAAGTGGAAAAAATATCCTCAATGAAGGCATTAATGTCATTTTGGTTGATTTGATCCCCCAACATCAAATGTAACAGATGATGCGTAAGTACGACTCGCTTTTACAACTATTGGAATTATTTGTATAAATATTTTGATTTAAAATGATTTAATTTTATGTGATACTTGATGAGTGAGAATTAGGATGATAAAAAATAGTCTTACAAATTTGGGTGATGATTTAGTCTAAATGTTTTATTTTCTAGGATTTCGTATGGATTTATCGTTGTTTTCACAGATGTTTAGGGTCCTATAAAACATACTATACATGTTATACTAACCCCAATAATATATAAAATATTTTCACATCCATATTAGTTTATTTATATTCAGTTGGTAAATAGTAGCATGATGACTCATTTAGGTGTTGTTGGATCTTCGAGATCATTACTAGGAATTTTTTTGGTACTTATTATTTTTTCTTTTTAGTTGTTCAATTTATATATGAAAATAATTTATGTATGTTAATTATTTCATTATTTTATTATTTAATTGGGTCATGGATTTCATAATTTCTCTTTTATATAAATTTAAATTAAGCGAAATTCCACCCATTTGTGTGATTTATAAACCCTATGTTAAATATATCATCTAATGGCATATTTTAGGAGAGTTTTGGGGGTCTTTATTTCTCTTTATTAACATTTTTTCATATTGTGATGGATTTATAGGGAAGGGGCCATGAAAGGTTGATATTAGAGATGATGGTTGAGTGATTTGATGGAGGTTTGAGTGAGACACTGGTAAGGATGCATGTGTTGTTAGGGAAACAATATTAGATGGGATTGATACATCCGGTAAACAAGGAGTAATGACTAAAAAATGTGATTTTATACCCACATAAGATATGATGTAAGGAAATTTAGGTTTAGAAAACATGCTAGGACAAGTGATGTTTCTTATAGAGAAGTAACCTAGGTACGGTTCATCCATTATGATTATTTGAACTTTTTTTAGTTTTGTATACAATTGGAAATATGATAACATGGATTAATTAATTATCCTTAAAACCTTTTTATCCCATGATTAAATGTTTCTAATTTATTCTAAAAGAGTGTATAAATGTTAACATACACATAATGTTCTTGTGGAATAATTATAATATAATGTTCCAAAAAATAATCATAGAGTACAGATAAATAAAAAATAATATATGGGAAAAAATTAATATATTTAGTTCCAGAGTCTATAGTAGTATGAGGGATGTATTTTAAAATTGATTATAGAAAATTATATAGATGATGTAGAGATAGAATTTATTTATATTTTTACATAGAATGATAACTCTGTTTTTTAGTAGTGATTATATAAAATAGTTAAGAAAAAAATAGTGTATTTTATAACCCAAAGGTTGTGATGAGTCATTTGTTGTGTAAAAAATGTTTAAACATTAGTTCTAGACCCATTTTCATTCTTCCATTTGTAATGTAACTTATCAGTAAAATGTTATAACCCCTTTATAAGTATTTTTTACCATGTGGGATATCATAATGGAATATAAGAACCTAATATCATTTGATTCATTACTGTTTCAAAATGAGGAGACATGATGGGGAAATTTATGTAGGATTCTTATCATAGATCCAGTTCCAGGTAGACATTTTTATTTAGAAATTATATCATCTGGTGATGGTGAATACATCAGCCATTTATATGACATTTGATAGAAATGGTTCATAATATGATATAGTATATATTATTTTCAATTCATTAGAGTTGTGATTAGTTTTTTATTTTCTTGTTAGAGGAATAAGTTTTAGTTATTTGTGTGTTCGTTTTAACATTATTTAACTAATTTTGCAAGGTGTATCTGTTCCCAGACTACTTCTAGAGGGTCATAATGGTTTGATTCTCTTATAGAGGTTGTATAAATAAAATGTGAGTGTGACTAAAAATCCTAACCAGTAAGATATTTCTCAATTACCAAATTTATTTTCAACGATTGTAGCAGTATCAGGTAATGAAGTTGAAAACGTTTGGAGTTATCAATTACAATTATTAGAGAGGGGGTGTGATGGTTAGAGAACATCCTCATATTCATCATCATATTTTATGATAATGAGAATATTGTGTCTATGAAGGATATATCTATCCATGATAGAGATCACCTGGAAAAATATTAGATATTAATCTTTTCATAGCATTGTCCACAATGGGTGAGATAAATCTTATTTGATGTGTATCAACCCATGAATTTATAAATGAAATTCCCTTTATTTTAATCAAATGTATTATATATACAGAAAAAACATTCCCTAATTCTATTTTATTATATCCAATTGGATTTAAAATACTGTTAAGTATCATTACTGTTAATAATATTTCTATTTAAAAGTGATCACATGACTAGTATAAATATTGGGTTTTCAAAAATCCTTTTGACAAAGAAAAAGGAGTTAGTGGACACAACTAGTTGGATCATTCCATATTAATACCATTTATTATATCATCCGAGGGAGATATCATATATGCGATTTTACCTAGACCAAGACCAAGATGAGATCCAATAATTTATACATGGGCGCAACTGTTTGTGGGAGAAGTTCAAGATCATAGAGATAACAACCCTAACTATATTCACTGAACGACCCAATGAAATCCCCACCACCTCACACATTATACTTTGGGAATTTTCTGGTGTAATTAATTTATATATATCAAGACTCCAGCATTGTGATTTTTTACCTTATAATGAATATAAATTTATTCTATTATTATTACTTTGTAAATGATTTTCTAAAGACCGAGTATTATTTTTGTTTAATATTCAAATTCAATTAAGAAATATATTATGGTGGATCAATGTATTTTATAAATAAAGAATTTTTAAATAAAATATTATTATGAAATAAAATTTATTAAATATTAATGAACATATAATTTTTATGAAGTCAAGAGTAACTTTTATTATGTTTTGAAAATGATTTTTTCAAAAACCATTAAATATTAAATATATTTAAGTTATTATATTAAAATAAAAAAGTCAAATTTATATAAAATTATGTAGATAAAATGAATTATTTCAAAATTACCAAATAGAGAATTTTTCATAATTTCCTAAAAATGTCCAATTTCTATATAAAAATTAAATATCATATAAATATATCTTGTGTTTTATGACAACATAATGACCTTATAATTATGTAATAAAATACTATAAAAGGTATTTTCTGAAAAATATATGTTTTAATTTAAACTATTGTAATTTTGGGTTTATTTGACTTATTTTATAATTCCTTAATTAATCCTTAATGAAATATAAAATATGTTTAAATTTTAAATTCATTTCCTTGAATGTATAGTTCAACTCCATAGAAGAGAGGTTACTATTTAAATATACTTGTCGTATAAACATATAAAATACTATATAACACTCCCCTTTTCTAGAAACCAAGGGCATAAACTATGGGATGGTTTGTGGTTATGAATATATTAGTTTATACCTTTCAAAACCAATATAATAAAGAATCCCCCTACCATTCAAATATAAACCCACCCAAGGACAAATTTATCTTTACCACAACACTTTTAATCTCAGACACCATATAACCATAACTCCATAGTGTCATTTCAAGGTTCATAAAATCCCTTAAGAATCCTCTCCCAATCCTTTCGAGTCACATATCCTAGTAAGGGTCCCTCACCTTCCACTATTCATTTCAATTCAAGAACATTCTTTGAAATTAGTCTTTTTAGTTTCAAATTCATATATTATCATCATTTTGTAATCAATTACATACTTTCCATTAGATTTTATTTCAATAAGGGACCATTTATCCTCCCCCATTTGAACCCTTACCTATGCCATTACTATGAGGAAATTCCTTAAGTGTTCCTTTCTCAATTTTGTCCAATTTTCCATATATTTTTATATCATTTTATTTGTAATTAAAAATGATATGGTATGTTTTCATAACTTTATCAAATTGTTATTATTATTTTTTAATTAAGAGATGACCCTTTCTCCAAACTTAATTCCTCTCATGTACAGTTGTTACAATTCCAAAATTCATTAACGGATTTTTCTCTCCTCATTTCCATTAAATAATTTTTTTATATAATGTATATAAATTAAATTTCATATGATGGGATATTATCATCCATGATACACTTACATTTCATTTAATAAATTATGAGATAACAAATTGTATCTCATTAACCCATTTTATGAATTTCTATTTGATGTCATTGTGATGTTGAAATTACACCATGATTTTCCATGCCAAAATCATCATGTAGTGAAAATCATACCCATTTATCTAGTAAGAGTATTGACCATTATACTAACATACTTATAGATCAAGGACTTAAATTTATGTATTCCACATTATTTTATCTTTGAATAACTTATGTTGTTTAATGATTCTATGTTTAATTATCTTTTTGGCACACTTCTACATGAAATGAAATGATTATGAAGGGTGTTCCATCATAGTGCTCCAATGCATTGGGTAATGTTTCTTATCATGACATGCCATGTGAAAAGAGGGTTTAATCATGGAAATTCATTTTTTATGTGTCTTTAGTCATGATTTTTCATGTTCAAGTAGGGTGTACTCACGATAATACATGTAAAATGAGCCATGGAGCATGCTAAAAACATGTAGTATTGTG
Organism: Viscum album; assembly: GCA_963277665.1. NCBI lineage: Eukaryota > Viridiplantae > Streptophyta > Magnoliopsida > Santalales > Viscaceae > Viscum > Viscum album. The sequence continues at coordinate 262,245,975 of OY728148.1, read as the reverse complement.
TTTCCACATTCCCATGTTATGAATAACATGATATTTCTTGCATTTATGTTCATGTTTTTTTTTATTCATCAATATTCCTATTTAAAAAAATTTATTTCCTTTCTCATTTTATTTCATGTATATTCACTTTTTTGGTTTTATATCTCACCATTTTCTTTTATCATTCCTCAGGTTATCCAATGAAGTTATTTGTACGACAGAATGTTGTAGTCATGTAAAATAATATTTTAATAAAGATGTTTATTGAATGTTTTAAGTTGCAATTTAATGTTTTTAAACCCCAAAGACCCTACACCTTATAATATGTTGACTTTTATGAAGTGCATGTTTATGAAATAAATCATGTTTAAAAAAGAAAAAAACAACATGGTTGTTACTGTTTTTATCAGATGATATGTTTAGTTATTTATGGGATTAGGATTAGAAATATCTACTAAAAGACTTAGGGATAAGACTATGTATTTGAAAATAATCCCTAAATTTTGATGATTATTGATTAAGTGGTTTATCTAGAAAATACATCCGTATATGGATAAGAATATGTCTAGGTGTCTATGGAACAAATGTATCAAGGGATAAAACCCAAAAACACCACAATGATCTAGACTAAAATGGGAAATGGTGCATAAGAACAGTACGTTCTACACTCCTGGTTCGACACTCCCAGGGAATATTGTTTGGTATATTCATATGATTTTTAAGAAAATTATTATGGTAACAAAAAAATATCATTATAATATGCATTATGACATAGATCATTGATAACTTAGATCAAAGCCTTGAAATTAATAATTCAATGAGATAAATGTAATTTATGCATTTAATTTCATTATATTCCCCTTTATATGTTTCATTTTTTAAGATAATCAAACCTAATGTTCATTTTATTAAAGAAAATGGTCAATAATAGGATGAATTAGTTTAAAAATGATTCAAAGGTAAATGTGATGATAAACTCAAAAAGAATCCCAATCAGATGGTATTTCATGTAGGACATATTGTGATTTCACCAAACGAACTATAAAAACACCCAAATAACAATTATAACATTACTGAATTCTCATGGTTATCAAGGAAGTGGAAGATTAAATCTCATGAAAACTCTATCCAATAAAGTTGAAATGGGAAGGAAGTCCCAATTTCCTTCATAAAAAATGTGTGGAGAGAGGCCCCAAGGGGTTTTCCATAAAGGGATTGGGATATTTTTTTATTTTTGGAAGGATAAGGCCCAAAGTATCAAATTTTGATGAATAAATAGATAATTTGATTGATGGAAACAAAGTTCCATCTATGTAATCAAACTCTTTTATATGTCATAAATGTGGATAAGTTGATCATTAACCAAGAAAATCCTCTATTGCAAGGGTTGTGAAGCATGATGTGCATCAATAATCTCCATGATCATGGTAACACATAATGTCCTATGCTAATATGGATAAAAATTAATTAATTACATTTCACAACTACCTTGAATTAGTGTGTGTAGAAATGTATTTCAATTCATATCCTATTAGTATATCTTTTATGTTTCATTTGAACATTTATCCACAACCTAAAATGATATTAAATCATAAGGGAAACATTAATGAATATTGTAAAACATGTTGAGGTATGTGGGAATTGTCTTTGGGGAAATATTATAAGTCTCCCTTTGGTGTAATTTTTTAAAAAATGTAAAATTATTTGAAAAATCATGAGAAATAATATCACACACATTATCTATTTTTTGAAGATACTATCTTTTCATTTAAAATATCGTGGAATTTTCTCAATGGGGTGAAGGGTGAAATATATACGGATCACAAATGAAATAAATAAATATTCACATATAAAGAAATTAATATGGTCTAATGAAGATTTTTAGACATCATCAAGAATTGTGACTGCTCAATCCATTACCACCATGGGAAAAAACAAGTTGGTAGATTCTATAAGTATAAAAGACAAAAAAAATTATATCATTGATAAGAATTAAAATGGATCCAATCTCCATATATTTGATGAAGATGGACAAGGTAATCATAAATAAGGGAACATAATAAACCCTTTCACAAATTATCACTCAACTATCTCTTTTGGAAAGGTTAATGGAAGCTCAAAAAGGTGATGTGGGAATTCAGAAGAAAGTGGAAACAATCAGAAAAGGAAAATCCACAGAGACTAATGTTAATAATAATGGAATTGTGAAATTTGGGTCAATACTATGTGTTCCGTCAAATCCAGAGTAAAAGAATAAAATTTTGGATGATATCCATAGTTCAGATTTCCCCATTATCCCATGAAACAAAAATATGTATCAATAACTATGTGATAAATATTAGTGGGATAGAATGAAGAAGGATATCACTAAATATACATCAAATTTCAATGTATATCAGCATGAAAATGCTAAGAGGAATTCTTCTAAGGGGATAATGAAACCATTACCCATACCAATATGTAAATTTTAAAGACCTAGAATTTTCATGGGAATTGTTTTCCTTAAATACATTGTAATTTTATAAGTCCGCAGTTTCTGACGGCACTTGATTCTGAGACCCGGTGTGCCTAGAATCAATTTATTATGTTTTGTTCAGGTATGTTCAGAAATCGCACGAGCAGGTTTTTATATCTTTTTAACCGGTGCTCGGAACTGAAATCGAGGGCACCATTAAACTCACAGCGTCAGTTATTTCTTACTGAGACCTTCACCGCAATTGTGTTTTAAGGAGAGTGGAAGATAGTTTTTGGGGATTTTAAATAAAATTAAATAAAAATCAGACTTAACATTTTCTTGTTCTTTGTTGGTTAAAACTCCAAGGGGTGGTTGGATGTGGGGGCCACCGGACCCTAACCTCCGTTGGGAGGATGTTATTAGGTGGGGCCCACCAGAGCTCTTTAACATCTCTTACCCCCTTATACTCCTTGGAACCACCAATTAAATTGGTGAAACTCTTCACCATCCCCCCATTAATTATTTGAGCCTCACCACACCCATTAATTTGTATGGCTATCTCATTTAATTAATCACATCTTTTGAATCCATTTGAATTCATGCCAACCAATTAAAATAAAGGTTATACTATTACATTATTTTGGTTGGAATAATTCTTTCATGGAGCCTTGGAATTATTGAGAGAACATCCTCTCAACGAAGAACATGTGGAACTGTCTCCATATTCTTCCATCTTCATTCGGGGAATGAAAGGAAAGCATCACCAAACGCCAACGACACTTCTTCACTTGACCTCTTCCTTCTTTCTAACGTCCACAATGAATTGATGCTCTCCTCTTCCTATGAATTCATCTACGAATGACAAAAGATGTAGGGGGAATTTCAGTTATTTTTATTTATGAGAATAAACCTCCATTATTTATCGTTTGTCGAGAACATTGTTTCTAAATTCTACCAGCATGACGAGGAGGGCTCAGACCGCATGAACAAGGTCTGACCCTCCCATTTTCTTGTTCTTGTTTGATGACGACGGAGGCGGTACACGCGACTAAAGTGATAAAGATAGTTAACAAAGGCCATTCTACCCGCAACCTCCATGAACAACACCACCCCAGCGTGCTACCCGTGCCCTCAGACGCTTCCCCGGTGCACTTCATGCACTTCCTGCCCGTGTGCCTTGCGTGATCCATGGCTCCGTCGGGGATCCACTAGTGCCCCGACGCGCTGCCCGTGCCCCCGACGGCCTGCCCGACACCCCCGCGCACAGTAGGTGGCCTACCCGGCCCCTTTTGGTGTCCTACCAAGCACCCCGGCACCCTTCTCAGCACCCCCGAGGCCCCTGCAATGATCTTCCTGGCGCCTCAGTGCCCCGACACCTGGCCCGGTGCACCCACGACATGCCCGGTGTCCATTGGGCCAGCCCGCGCCCCGCGCGGCCTGCCACTGGCCTCCCGGCGGTCAGCCTCATGAGACACGCCCCTCGAAGTGCTGGCGGAATCTCCCTCACAGTCCGCTATGCCGGGCCCATCATATTGAGCCTAACTATGCGGGCCAATCTGCCCTTGTAGTCTGCTGGGCCTAGCCTAGGGGACCATGTCTAACATAGTGGGTTGACTCGCCCAACGGGATGGGTCAGACCCGTCAGGTAAGTCCGGCTGGACCCATACCGGGTTGGCTCAGACTAGGTTGGGGTGAGTCGGTCCGACTGGGTTGGACCAGACCCGGTCCCACTACTGATCCTTTGCTTACATTGGCCATAACTTTGGCACTGGACGTCCGTATGATGAATCGTCAGCGGTGCTGGTAATCACGATGAGAGATGGTCCCTTTGAGAATACCCCAATTGAGGTCGTTGTATAGTAGAGATATATTCGTGTTTGTTCTTACACGAATCTAACTGGGCCCCCATGAATAAAAGGCTAATTAATAACAGACCGAGTGACCGAATGACACGCCGTCTGTTGCATTGAGATCCCATTGATGAGAAATACCATTGAGATACATCTACATGAGACTTCACGACAACTGGAGTTTTTTCCAGTAGCTCGGGGAGAGGATCCTTCTAGTGACGAAGAGATAGTGTGCAGACACCTAGTAGCTGATAGACATGATGACTGCTATACCGATTTGACTAGCCCAGTGTAGAGCACCTGGTAGTTGGTGGCAGACCCATGGCGGTAGAGTGCCTGGTAGTTGGCGGCAGAACTGTGGTACTCAATAGGAGGATTATCTCTGTATGCTATTAGGGGGAGCTCCTGGTAGTTGGCGGCAGACCCACAATGGATGAGTTCCTAGTAGTTGGCAGCATACCCGCGGTACTCGAAAAGAGGAGTACCTCAGCAGTCCAAGGTTAGTGAGAAGTGCCATAGAGTCATGAAAGACCCCCTTTTCTTGACAGAGTAGGATTTCCACAGCAGTCGTGGTTTCGATACTGAAAATCCTGGTTTGAGCTAAGTCAATGACTTTTGTGTTTCTCATGATTAAGATTGGTTATTAGATAACATAGGTATAAGTATGGGAATATACCTAAGTATGGGTTATCTGTTGAATCCTTTACTTTTTTGTTTATCCATGTTGTATATTGTGAGACCTTGAGGGTCTTGGGGTCCCTATTGAGTATCATTATACTCACCCCTACATGGGCTATTACTGCACCTCATTGTGTTGGATGCAGACGATGAACTGTGCTGGTGGAGGCCAAGAGCACTAGGACTGGACGGTACCCAGAGGTGGACCTTTCAATGAGTCGTTACACAGAAGAGTCTGACAGACGTGGAGTGCTGATGTGGCCATCTGTACCTACCATTCAAGTAGGAACCCCAGAGGATGATCCAAGAGCTGCTCTTTACTCTTCAGCCATTTGTCCCTTTTTAGTCGTACTTACTTTCAGTTGTACTTTATTGTTGGGCTTGTATTTCCGACCCCTTTTAATTTTTAGAACTTCTTCTGTATTCAGTATTTCTTAGATATTTGCTTCTAGTTTTGTACTCTAATTGTGTTTTTTAAATATTTATAAAGGCAATGACTTCCCAGATTAGGGATTTACGCCTTTGCTACAAGTCTCCAGCCTCTGGCCTATGGAAGGTGGGCTTGGGGTAGTCACAGAACGGGTCCTGAGGATGGGTCGTGAAAAATTGGTATCAAAGGGATCAGTTCTACTCGCAAAATTAAGACTCTAATATTTATTTTTTGTGAAGCTATAGAATTAAGGGAACCGATTGTGGTTTTCAGTTCAGGGAGTCCAGTGTTGGTGTGGTAGCCGATGTATCCTTACACTAGGACACCGACTACTGATTACTGACTTAGTGGATGAAAACACTGATTGCGTGTGTGATTCAAAAGTTTTTCTTTAAGTCAGCTCTAAAAGGTCAGCACAACAGGTATAGTCGTTTGTCAGTGTCACTCATGTTTCTTCCAAGATTCCTCTCTGTGGACGACCAGTTAGAGCCCTGAGAGTTGAACGCACTGATAGAACATCGAACGACGAGGCCTCAGTGTAGGGCCCCTTTCCAGTTGAGGCACCAGCTGAAGAACCAGTGGTACCACAACCCATTGGGCCACCGATTCCATGATCCCCATAAGAAGATGGTGCACACCTCTTGAGCACGCTGCATGAGTTCAAGCGCTAGAGGCCACCCAGGTTCCGAGGAGAGACGGACCCACGGGTAGCTGAGGATTGGCTAGAGGCTATGGTGAGAGTATTCAGGATAGTAGGTACACCAGCAGACTACATGGTGATCTTTGATGCCAGCCTCTTTCATTAAGCAGTAGGTAGATGGTGGAGCCTGATGCTCCAGGTCCACAAAAAGGCATCACTACTCCGGACTGACTTCAAGAGCCAGTTCCGGGCGGAGTTTATTCCATTTACCCTATGAGCGGTGCAAATACAGGAGCTCCTTCATCTGTAGTAGGGGATCATGATAGTAGCATAGTACTCAGCGAGGTTCACTGACCTTTCGCGCTACTTCAAAGATATGGTATGGGACCCATTATTCGGGGCCCGAACCATCGATCAGGGACTCATGTGAGAGATCAGAGCCTCGATGATCTCACTCATCATCGTGACACAGGCAGGGGTGTTAGAGAGAGCCCTCCTAGTAGAGAGTTTCCTTGCTGAGCAATCACCAGCAGCGAGACCTACTACTAGTCGACACGCAGCAGAGTCTTCTAAAGTAGGCATTAGATATTTTTCGCAGAGGTCCAAGAGGACCATACCTATAGTTGTATGACTGCATGACTCAGGATCGGTTGTGCGGGGCACCTGGAGTGGAGACAGTACCATTCATGCCAGCAGTGGACAGTGTTACTCATGCGGTGGGCTTGGTCACATGGCTCGTGACTGTCCAACCCATCGTTCTGACAATCAACAGACAGTTGAGGGACTTCCCAGACAGAGTCATAGGTTCGATCAAGGCAGTCCACAGGTTGTAGGTGAATGTGGCAGAGGAGCTGGTCGAGCAGATGGCAGTGGTCAACATTACGATGTGTTACTGCCACCACCACCAGGAGGTCCACACTGACTTCAGGGAGCGGGTGGATAGGAGATAGCTCAGCTTTAGAAAACTGAGGAATAAGACCACGGATCTCTAGAGATGATTCAAGGTATGATATGTCACTATTCCACTATAGATGCTGCTCTTATAGACACAGGTTCCAGTCATTCATTCGTTACCACTACCCTCTTTCGGAGCACGGAGATTCTAAAAGAGTCGTTGGCTCAATCCTAACAGGTAGAGACTCCAACGGGATCAGACTTGATGATTACGAACTGGTGCAGGCATTGTGAGCTTACTATAGGAGGTGAAATCTTTGGTTGGGACCTGCTCGTATCGGTGTCGAGGCCTTACGACGTCATCTTTGGTAAGGAATGGTTATCTACAGTCCATGTTCAGATCGACTATATTAGGCGCAATGTGCGGTGTGTCCACACAGATGGGACCAGGTTCACCTTCACTGGTGATAAGAGAACCTTTGCAGCGTAGGACAGACTTACTCGGAGGAGGGTGCAGCTGATCACTCACCAGTTGGCTTTCCATACCCTTGGAGTAGTAGATGTGTAGAGTCTGAGTTATCCTATATTGGTTGACTTGTTTGCAGATGTTTTCCCTGATGATGTCCAAGGACAAACTCCTCGTAGAGAGGTTTAATTCTACATTGACTTGTACCCTAGAATGGCACTGGTATCTACTACAGCATATTGGATGGCTCTCACTGAGCTTCGTGAGCTACGAGTACAACTAGAGGACTTACAGGGGAAGGGATTCATTCAGACCATTTTTTCTCACTAGGCAGCCCTGATTCTATTCTCCAAGAAGGTGTATGAGAGATTGAGGGTATGTGTTGACTACCATCACCTGAACTAGGTGACCATAAAGAACAAATACCCACTCTCAAGGATTGATGGCCTCTTTGATCATCTTAAGGGAGCACTATGGTTCTGGATGATAAACCTCAGATCAGGCTATCACCAGTTCAGAGTTTGAGAAGCCTATGTGCATTAGATGGCCTTAAGGTGTTAGTACGGCCACTATGAGTTCTTGGTTATGCCCTTTGGTGTAACCAACACTCCATTAGAGTTCATGTGTCTCAGAAATAGGATCTTTCAGCCTTACCTCGATTGGTTTTTCGTAGTCTTCATCAAAGACATTATGATCTACTCGACTACTGAGGTGGAGCACGCCTATCATTTGTAGGTAATACTGGACACACTCTGAGAGAACCAGATTTATGGTAAGATCTCGAAGTGCTACTTTTGGATTCAATAGGTTCACTTCATGGGACATGTCATCTCGGAGGCTGGAGTTGTAGTCGATCCAGTGAAGATTGAGGCATTACTTGCTTGGGAGCCACCTAGGAGTGTGACGTGTTAGAGTTGATGGCCTAGAACCAACTACATTGTACATTATTCATTCATAAAAGCCTCATCACATATTGATTTTTCTTTTGTGTGACAATGTATGTGGTAATGTCCAAAGGATAGCTGTTGCATTAAAGGGTCATAGCGGATCTCTGCTATGATGAGAACCCGGAAGTCCCATAACACTGTTCTTGAATAAATGTTATATGGTCAGATGATATTATTTAAGGGACACAAATAATGCAGGTCATTAGGGGTGAGTACTCATAATACTTTGAGGCACCTTATCCTTGTGTGCACCCTTGGTAATATCCATGAGGATATTATGAGAATTAGACCCGCCTGTAGGAAATCCACATTTCATAGTGTCATTGGATGTTCCTATTTGCAGACGTGTGTATTGGTCCATAGACATTAAGATTATTAATAATGGGTATTACGACTCACGCACTTAGATTTATTGACGAAAACGGTGATGACACACTATTCGCAGCAAGGTATGATACGTTGGGTGCATCACGAGTAATACTACATTAATAGATAATGCGATAAAGGATTTGTCCCTTCTGTTACATAACAAAAGTATATATCTTAAGCCCTTTGATGGAATTTATATAGCATAAATAAATTCATGGCCATGGTAAGGTATGGGAGAGTTCAATTCTGAGAAGTCAAAGAAAGAATAATCGATCACATGGGTTGATGGCACTAGCATGCAACCCGCTTGATTAGAGATATCGAGACAAAGGGATTATATTACAAGGTAAGCATTCGTAGGAGGTGACACGTCATTACGGCATTAAATTCATTCTCTATGGGCGGCTTGGTGTGTTGCTAGATTATAACCTTGGACTTTAGGAAGGCTCCACCAAATGTCACTGTGAAAGAGGCCTAGAGGGTCACACACTAAGTGGGTCCATGTATCTCAGTTAAATATTAGTTTAATAAGTTAAATAAAGATTATTCCCGACTATGGTTTAATAATTATTTAACGATGTCTGGTAGAATTTATTTCGACACTAGTTATTCGAGAGAATATATTGTGGACAAAATAATATTTATTAGCGAGTGATTCAGTTATATTTATTTAATAAATAAAAAGCCATTACTCAAGGTCTAATAAATGTGGTGGAGAAAAATCGAAAATAAAAGTACACATTGTGTATTAATTATTACATTCTGTGTAGTTTTTCCAGTTGGGTTTTTGAGGATATAATATTTTTTTATAAAATGGTATTTAATATAATCAGTGTGGGCACATGTTAAGGAATTAATAATTTGACATGGGGGTTTTCAATAAGAGTTAATGAAATAAATAAAACGCGTAACGCATTTATTTATTATCATAACTCTATTAACCTCAAACCCGATTTTAAATATCCTCACAACCCCAAAACTTTGAGAGCCATTGTTGTGCACAACATATTTGGAAATACTCTCAAGCCAAGAGAGAATTCCCTTTCCACTAAGAACGCCCTCAAGTTACAAGTGCGAGATCCTCCATCGGATCATGGCGGTCGAAGGCATACATCGCAAGTGAAGGTTATTCCACGCTAGCACCCGGAGATCCCATTAGCGACGTCTAGAGATACGTGGCACACTTGTGGATAACCGCAAGAGGAATCCTACACTTTGATTCTATGACGCAATGACGGATTACCGAGTCCTGACCGAACACATCAATGATGAAATAATTCAACCAAGGTAATTCTTTTGAATTAATTAAATTAATTATAACCAACATATGATGATCATATCTCTATGGTTCTGGAATTACCTCTTTAGTTTTTCATTCTTTGTTATATTCCAAAGATCTGACGGTTTATATCATGATGGATCTCGCTTTGAACATTGTTTAACGCTAAAATTAATGTTGGGAAAACCCACCAATGCACTTTTTCTACACTCGGAACTTAAAAGTGGTATCATAGGGAGGTTATATCGTTGATTATAATTATTTATTTATTTTGTTGATGATTTACGCATTTAATAATTTAGTTATTTCAATTCAAGTTTATTCATTCTGGAAATCTGAATCTCGAGATCTGTTCCTCCTCCCTTGTTTCTCGTTCACCTCACAGAAACGAATTTTTCTTTTAATTTTGATTAAAATAAAATAGAGGAACTCATCCCGAGGAGCCAAATGTTTCTGGCTGTAAAACACCAGAGTACACAGAGTGTATTCATAATTACACATCATGTAGTCTATGTTTAATGCATTGACTGATCCGCCAAATCAGGCCGTGTATTGGATTCATTCTAAAAATTTAAGCCACCGTGTGTTGACCATGAGCAAGTGGCACACAATTTCTAGATTAAATTCCATGTGGTCCAAATAAACATAGTGTGTAGTCCCTTAAGGTTAGGGTTGGGCGATGTACCCCGTACACGGCTTGCCTGGCTGGAAACTGTGTAACGAGGAAACTACATGGCGTGTGTCCCACTGTACATGTCGTCTACTCCAAAAATTTCTGAAGTACATTAACATGCCACGTCCCCAGGTGTGTACTTCAGATGGAAAGTGAAGAAAAGTACACGCCATGTAGTCGGAACTACACGCCGTGTACTCACCCAAATTATGCAGATTTATTAAAATTTATTATTATATTATTCAAACCTTTTAGATGTGTACCATGGTGCATGCGTAATGATGAGGCACAACACGTGATATGTGTTTTATATATATGTTTTTAATTTATCATTTGCGTAATGAACGGGAATTCAATAGGTTTCCTCCAAGGTAAAAGTTATGTACAAGGATAATTTTAAATGAATTTATGTATTTAAAATTATGATGGATAAGAATATCAAAGAAATTCAGAAAAGGGTTTAAGATAAAAGTATTTATTATTTTAATATAATTAATTAATTTGAGTGTGATTTATCTTAAACAAGAATGATTAATGTATTGAATTCTAGTTATACTTATGCGTAAATATTGTTTCATGTATGGATGATCATGAGCTAGACTGAGACCTTTGTATGTGAATGGTTTCATTTAATTTATTTAAATTAAATTTGTTGGCATGTGAGCCATCTCCTCATTAATATATAGGGTAAGCGCGCCCAACGATTATTTAATGTAAAAACCCATTTTTTACCCCTCACCTGCATGTGAGATAAATGAATATGTAATGAATGGAGATACCAAGCTAGTGGAGGTAGCTCATGTCAGGAGCTAAGGTGAAACCAATCCAAGGAGATACAAAGGTGGACAGGTGGAAAGATGTAAACACAAACACACAAGGTTCAAGGTTTTTCTCTCCTAGTTCATGGGTTAGTTTATCAACCGCTAGATAAACTAACCAATAGGACAAGCACATGATCATACCATTTATTTTATTTTTGTCAGTTGCATGGTTTATTTACAGTGGGTGTGTTGTCAATATTACACAATTAATGAATTAAACAAGCATGCAAGATGGAACTAAAATAAAACCGGATTAGGCGTAAATATTATCTTATACATGGTTAATCACTTAAGTATGTCCCACTTAATATTAAGAAGCATATAATCAAAGATAATAAATTGTTAATTTACTTATAAGGATAATATACCTCAAAGAAATATTATGTCAGTATAGCCTTCGATTATCTTGGTTAGAATTGAACCATAGTTCAAAGTGCTTGACCAACCCTAGTTGGGTGCTTTTAATTATTGGGGAATTCTAATTCAAGATTTTGGGTTGACATAACTTGGTTCGCATCAAGGGTTGACTGCCATAATAGGACATGGTGTGTCCAAGAGGCAATGGTTGAGGAAATCCAAAATAAAATAGGATTTCAGGATTGGGGAGTCCACTCAGCAGATCAAGGAGTTGCGAGTTAATGCAGTTGGCATTTGGAATTCCATTCTAAAACCCTTAAAGTTGCTTGACCATCCCTATTTGGGGTAATACGAAGGGAAATATGGATCCTTGCCACTATAATATTCAGGAAACAGAATATTTCGAAGTCAATGGTGAGGGCTATTGGATTTCAATAAAATAGAGGGAGAATAATAAGTTTTTATTTATTTATTTTTCTCAGCTTTGTAATAAATTACTAAGCCATTGCTCATATTAATTTTTAGAAAAAACAAGAAAATGACTTCAAACATATCATTTCAAACCATACTCGAGAAGGATAGCATGCTCACTTTCACCAGTTTCCAAGAGTTGCAGAGGAATTTACATGTCATCCATCACCGTGAGAAAAATAGTATGTGCTAGAAGAGCCTGTTCTAGTTGCGCCTAGATCAGAACTTCTGTCCTTAACTCACCAGGGAGATAACAACATGGGGCATGAAAAACCTGTAGTCCTTATGGTGAATAAGAAAAGGAAGGACAAGGAAAAGGGGAAAAACTTATAAATGGTCTGAATCCCCTCGAGCACCGTCCCTCAAAGAAGGGTAAGATCTAGTGGAAGGGAATGTAATGGCAGGCAGTGTGTTTTTCATGTGGCAAGCAAGGCCACTGGAAGAGGAACTGCACCCAGAAGCATCGGGACACTAATGGTGCATTAGTTATTGAGTGTAATCGTTCTATTTCTACACATTAGGTATTAGGTACAGCTTGTGGGGCTCACATCTGTATTCAAATGAAATAACCAAGTAGATTAATAAAGATTTCCAGAGGAGAGGTGGATCTTCAAGCTGCCAATGGAGCAAGGATGGCTTCGTTGGCTATTGGTGACTTCCACCTCTCATTTCCAACTGGCATGATTTTGGTTGTACAAAACTATTATCATGTTCCTAGTGTGACCAAGATCATAATTTCTGTATCTTGTTTGGATATGGATGGATATATTTTCATGTTTGGAAATAAGGGTTGTCTATTTTATAAGAACAACATATGTTATGGTTTAGAACATTTAAATAATGGTTTGTATGTATTAAATTACGAAAACCATGTGCTAGAAATTGATAATGAAAAAACTCACATGACTCATACATCACACAGTTGTGGCATTACCGTCTCGGTCATGTAAATGAGAAGCGCTTAAAAAAGCTCTCCCAAGATGGCGATTTAGACTCTACTGAGCTAAACCACTTGATAGATGCCACACATGTTTACAAGGTAAAATGACTAAGCCTCCTTTCGGTGGACCAGGTGAAAGGGCCACAAAGCTTCTAGGATTGGTACACACGGATGTTTGTGGACCATTTCCAGTAGAAGCTAGAGGTGGATATTCTTACATCATTACTTTTACTGATGATTTGAGTATATACGTATTTATCTACTTAATGAGGTATAAGTCGGAAGCCTTAAAGAAATTTACGGAATTCAAGAATAAAGTAGAGAATAAGCTTGGTAAGAAGATAAAGAAGCTTCGATTGGATCAAGGTGGAGAATATATGAACCAAGAGTTCATCGATATTCTATAGGATTCTGGGATTCTATCTCAGCTCACTCCTCCTCATACACCACAGTACAATGGTGTTAGTGAAAGGAGGAACTTCACCTTGTTGGACAAGGTGAGGTCGATAATGAGTCATGAGGATCTTCAATTAACCTTTTGGGGATATTCATTACAAACTATAGTATACACATTAAACCGAGTACCAACTAAGGCGTAAAATGTAATTACCTCTGAGTTATGGAATGGAAAGAAACCCATTTTTTCATATACACTTGTATGGGGATTTGAGGCATTTTTTAAGGCAGTCTCAGGCAACAAACTAGCACCCCGGGGCATGAAGTGTATCTTTATAGGATATCCTAAGGAAACTAAAGGATATTACTTATATAATCCTCAAGACAAGAAAGTTATTGTCGCTAGAAAGGCCGTCTATCTTGAGAGGGAGCATATCCTCAAAAAGGATAGTGGGTGAAAGAATGTCTTCGACAATGTTAATGATCAAGATACACAATTGGTGGTATAGGAACAAGTTCCACAGGTCCCCATGGAAGTGGTTCCAAAAACACAAGTGCTGCATAGGAGCTCAAGAGAGGTAAGGGAACTAGAGATATTTGGTTTCCTAGCCACCGAGGATGGTGAATCGTTATTGTTGGACAATGACGAACCTCTCTCCTATAAGGAAGAAGTAGAAAGCTCATAAGCTACAAGATAGATAACAGCTATGAATTCTGAGATAGATTCCATGTATCATAACCAAGGCTGGGTTCTGATCGATGAGCCAGTTGATGTAAATCCTATTGGATGCAAATTGGTGTTCAAGAGAAAGCTGGACATGGAAGGTCAAGTTAGAAACTATAATTCAAGGCTAGTGGCTAATGGATTCAGACAACGTTAAGGAATTGACTACGATGGAACTTTCTTGCTAGTTGCCATGTTTAAATCCAAAAGAATCATTCTTTCCATAGCAGCTTACCATGTATATAGGATTTGGAAAATGGATTTCAATACAACATTCCTTAACAGGAAATTTTAAGAAGATGTCTATATGACACATCCAGAAGGGTTTGTGGCACCAGGTGAAGCCAAATGGGTTCTCAAGTTGCAGAAATCCATTTAGGGATTGAAGCAACCATCTAGGTCATGGAAAATAAGATTTTATGAATCCATAAAGGAATTTGGTTTCATTAATAATGAATGTAATCCATGTGTTTATAAGTGGTTTAATTGTAATGCGGTCGTTATCCTAGTAGTATATGTTGATGAAATATTGCTTATTGGAAATGACATACCATCCTTACAGTCAGTTAAGGATTGGTTGAGAAAGTGTTTATCCATGAAGGGCTTGGGAGAAGCAGCCTACATTCTAGAGATCAAGATCATTAGTGATAGATCCAAGAAGCTGCTTGTACTAAGTCAGGGTACATACATTGACAAGATACTAAAGATATTTAGTATGGAACAATCCAATAGGGTATTGGTTCTAGTGTCACATGGCTTAAATCATTCTATGAAAATGTGTCCTCATACACAAATAGAGAAAGATAGGATGAGTAAGATCCCATACACTTCGGCTATAGGATCTAACATGTTTTCCATGTTATGTACCAGGCTTGATGTTGCCTATGCACTGAGCATGGTAGGTATATATCAAGAAGATCGAGGAGAACAACATTGGACTGTTGTTAAGACTATCCTTAATTATCTGATAAGAACTAAGGATATGTTCCTAGTGTATGGAGGAGAAGAGGAGCTTGACATGATAGGGTATGCTGATGCTAGTTTTCAGACAGATCAGAATGATCTGAAATCACAATCTGGGCATTTTTTCTATCTCAATAGAGGAGTTGTGAGCTGGAAGTGTTCAAAGCAGCCAGTTGTCACCGATTCTACAGTGGAGTCCCAGTATATAGAGACTTCTGATGCATCCATGAAAGTCGTATGGATTTGAAACAGTGTCCATGATCTTGATGTGGTGCCTAGCAATAAAGATCCCATTACATTGTATTGTGATAATATTACAGCGGTGGATCTTTAAAAAGAACAAAGGTCACATCAATGGAAAAACACCATACTCCAAAAGTATCAACTCTTGAGGGATTTCTATTAGATGGGTGAAGTTTCAATGAGCAGAATGTCCATGGAAGAGAACGTGGTGGAATCCATGACTAAAGGCCTATCTCAACAGAATCATGAATATCATGTGAGAGATTGCGGGTTAAAGGTTGATAGCAGTTGGCTCTAGTCCATGTGGGAGTCTGTTGGAGTTGGTGGCCTATAACCAACTACTTTGTAATTTATTCATTAATAAAATCCTTATCACATATTGATTGTTTTTCTGTGTGACAATGTGTGTGGTAATGTTCTTAGGACAACTGATTCATTAATGGGTCATAGGGGATCCATGCTATGATGAGAACCCGGAAGTGTCATAACACAGTTCTTAAATAAATGTTCTATGGCCGGATGATATTATTTGAGGGACACAGATAATACAAGTCATTATGGGTGAGGACTCATAAAACATTGAGGCTCCTTCTCATGGTGTGCGCCCTTGGTAATATCCAGGATGATATTATGAGAACAAAACCCGCCAGTAGGAAATCATCATTTAATAGTTTCATTGTATGTTCCTATTTGTGGACATGTGTATTGGTCCTTAGACTTTAAGATTATTATTAATGGGTATTACAACATACGCACTTAGATGTATTGACAAAAACTGTGACGTCACACTTTTCGTAGTGAGGTAGGATACATTGGGTTCTTCATGAGTAATATTGCATTTATAGATAATGAGAGAATGGGTTTTCCCCTTCTATTCCATAATGGAAGTAGATATCTCAGGCCCTTTGATGGAATTGATACAGCCTAAATAAATCCTGGCCATGGTAAGGCATGGGTGAGTTAAATTATGGGAAGTCAAAGAAATAATAATCGAGCACTGGGGTTGATTTCACTAGCATGAAACCCGCTTGATTAGAGATATCGAGACAAATAGATTATATTACATGGTAAGTGTTCGTAGGAGGTGACACATCATTGCTGCGTTAGATTCTTTCTCAATGGGTTTCGTGGCGTGTTGCTAGACGCTAACCATGGACTTTAGGCAGGCCCCACCTAATACCATTGAGAAAGAGGCCTAGAGGGTCACACACTTTGTGCTTCCATGTATCTCAGTTAAATATTAATTTAACAAGTTCAATACATATTATTCCGGACTGTGGTTTAATAATTATTTATGGATGCCTGATTGCATTTATTTCGAATCTAGTTATCCGAGAGAATATATTGTGGAAAAAATAATATTTATTATCGAGTGATGGAGTTTTATTTATTTAAGAAATAAATATCCATCACTCAAGGTCTAATGAATGTGGTGGAGAGAAATGGAAAATAAAAGTACACGCCATGTATATTAAATATACACGCCGTGTAGTTTTATGGAAAATAATTGCATGCCATGTATTAATTATTACACTCCATGTAGTTTTTCCAGTTGGGATTTTGTGGATATAATATTGTTTTATTAAAATAAATTTATTATAATCATCATGGTCGCATGTCAAGGAATTAATAATTCGACATGGGGGTTTTCAATAAGAGTTAATGAAATAAATAAAACGCGTAACTTGTTTATTTATTGTCATAACTCTATTAACCTCAAACCCTATTATATGTATCCTCACAACCCCAACACTTTGGAGAGACATTGTTTTAAACAACGGATTTGGAAATACTCTCAATCCAAAAGAGAATTCACTTTCCACCAAGAACGCTCTCATGTTACGAGAGGGAGATCCTCCACCGGATCAAGGCGGTCGAAGGCAGACATTGCAGGTCAATGTTCATCCACGCTAGCACCTGAAGATCCCTTCGGCGACATCCAGAGATACGTGGCACATGTGTGGATCACTGCTAGAGGAATCCTACACTTGGATTCTACGACGCATTGTCGGATCACCGGATATTGACCAGAAACATCAACGAAGAAATAATTCCACCAAGGTAATTCTTGTGAATAAATTAATTATAACCAACATATAATGATCTTATCTCTATGGTTCCAGGATTCACTCTCTAGTTTTTTGTTCTTTTTTCTATTTTGAATATCTGGAATTTTATATCGTGACATATCTCGGTTTGAACATTGTTTAACGCTAACATTAAAGTTGGGGAAACCCACCAACGAGCTTCCACTATGCCCAGAATGTACATGACGGAGGTAGGGAGTTTTTTGGGCATGGCTAGATACTGTCAGATATTCATTCCAGAATTCTCCAGAGTTGTAGCACCACTATCATCATTGAAGAAGAAGGGGAAACCCTTTGTGTGGTCATAGATATTCCACCAGAGCTTTCATGAGATGAGGTAGAGGCTGACTTGTTCCCCCATCATGAGGCTTCTAGAGGAAGGCATAGGGTACGTAGTCTACTGCGACACATCCGGGAATGGACTTGGGTGTGTCCTGATGCAGAAGTGAGATATTATTGCATATGGTTCTCGGAATCTAAGACAACATGAGCAGAACTAAGCTACCCCTGACCTGGCGTTAGCAGCAGCGGTCTTTGCCTTGAAGATGTGGCGACACTATCTGATAGGAGAATGTTTTACCATGTACTCTGATCACAAGTGTCTTAGGAAAAGCTTCAATCGGAAGGACCTGAACCTGAGACATCGGTGTTCACATGAGTTCATCTAGGACTATGACTTCGAGATAATCTATAATCCTGGGAAAGGGAACATTGTGGTAGATGCTCTCAGTAGGAGATCAGGAATTCAGCTGCTAGGAGAGGCGACATACCAGCTAATTTCCTTTCAGATATCCTTTGTGGATAGGGATGGAGCAGCATATCTTCAGTCTCATATAGTCACTCATCCACTTCTTCAGTGAGTCAGGGAGGAAAATCATGGGGACACTGACTATGAGACACGACGTGCTCAAATATCCACAGGGCAGTCACCTGATGATTTCTTTGAAGGTGGGGAGCCCGTCATCATCCTCAGAGGATGTACCATGGTACCGGTTTCACTTCAGGAGGAGGTGTTGAGGGAGTTCCACACTTCCCCTCTAGTGGTACATCCAGGAGTGCCGAAGATGTACCAGGACCTTCGATGATAGCATTGGTGGCTAGGTATGAAGAAGGATGTTGTGGATTTTGTCTCACGGTGCCTCACTTATCAGCAAGTGAAGGCAAAGAACCAGGTACCAACAGGATTGGCTCAGCCTTTTGAGGTCCCATAGTGGATATGGGATGGGATATCCCTGGACATAGTGATGGGTATTCCACGTACATCCAAGTGTCAAGACTCGATATGGGTGATCGTTGACCGTCTCACAAAGTAGGCCCACATCCTACAGATCAAAGAGAACGGTTCAGTAGAGAGCGTGGGACACCTCTATGTGCAGAAGATAGTGCGTTTACATGGAGTAACTTTTTCTATTGTCTATGACCATGATACACAGTTTAATTTCAAACTATTGAAGGGGTTTTAAGAATATATCGGGACAGATCTTCGCTTGGGCACCGCATTCCATCCTCAAACTGATGGTCAGACTGAGAGTACCATTCAGACCCTCAAGGACATGCTCTGTGAATGTGTGATTGACATTGGTCATAGCTGGGAGAATCAATTTCCATTGGTTATGTTTTCCTACAATAATAGTTATCACTCCACAATAGGAATGACACCTTTTGAGGTCTTGTACATGCGACCTTGCATATCACCGCTCTGATGGATAGACCCAGGGGAGTCAGTACTAGTGGGACCAAAGATGGTACGGGATACCACGAAGAAGGTGTAGATCATCTAGGAGTGGATGAAGACTGCAAAGAGCAGGCGGATGTTGTATGCTGACAAGAGACGGAGACATTCGGTGTTCGAGGATGGAGACCACATCTTTCTACGGGTCACACCTCGACGAGGTTTGTAGATATTTTGCCAAGGCGGAAACTTGTCTCTGTGATTCATGGGACCATTCCAGGTCCTCAGTAGAGTAGGCGATGTGTCTTACTGCTTAGCTCTTTCACCTCAGTTTCACTGGTTTCACAACGTCTTCCATGTATCCCAACTGAGGAGGTACATGCACGACCCATCCCACAATATTGACAACGGGGAGCCGGACATTGATGACATGGAAATATTAACGGAGGTTCCAGTATAGATTGAGGATCAACAGCAGCAGGTCCTATGTGGATGGTCGATACCTCTGGTGCATATTTTTTGGCAGAACATGATCCTCCAGGAGATCAAATTGGAGGGGGAGGCTCAGATGCATTCTCAGTACCCCCATTTTTTCCCTTTGTTCTAGTTATAGCATACGGGGACATAAATCCCCGAGGTGGAGAGAATTTAATGACATGGAATTTCTGTGGAAATTTTTTTCTTAAATACATGGGAATTTTAGGAGTTCGGAGTTTCTGACGGCGCTTGATTCCAAGGCTCGGTGTGCCCAGAATCATTTTATGAAGTTTTGATCAGGTACATTCAATAAACGTACGAGCGGTTTTTATAATATTCGAGTCGGTGCTCGAAATTGAAAACTGAGTGCAACATTGAACTCGCAACATTGGTGATTACTTAGTGATACCTTCACCGTAGTTTCATTTTAAAGAGAGTGGAAGATATTTTTGGGGGTTTTAAAATAAAATTAAATAAAAATAAGACATAACTTATTTTTATTTATTGGTGCTTAAAAACTCCAAGGGGAAGTTTGAGGTGGGGGACACCACACCCAAAACACCATTTAAAGGATGTTATTATGTTGGCCCACCTGAGATCTTTAACATCTCTAACCACCTTAAACTCCTTGGAACCCCCAATTAAATAGGTTAAACTCTTCACCTTCCCCCCATTATTTATTTGATCATCACCGCCCTCATTAATTTTTAGGGTTGTCTCATTTAATTAATCATAACTTTTGAATCCATTTGAATTAATTCCAACCTTTTAAAATAACGTTTATACTATTACAATATTTTGGTTGGAATAATTATATAGTGAAGCCATGGATGAATTAAGAGAACTTTCTCTCAACCAAGAACATGAAGAACCGTCACCATCTTCTTCCTTATTCAACCGGGGTAAGAAAGGGATGAGTCACCAAATTCCGAGGATGCATCTTTCCTCGACATCTTCTTTCTTTCCGATGAAAAATACGAATCGACGCACACCACATCCCATGAAATCATCTACGAATTAAAACGAGGTAGGTGGAATTTGTGTTATTTTTATTTATGAGAATAAACCTCCGTTATTCGACATTTATTGAGCACTTTGTTACCAGATGCTATCACCATGACGAAGAGGGATCAAACCGCATTAACACGGTCCGACCCTCCCCTTTTATTATTCTTGTTTGATGACAACAGAGGTGGTACACACAGCGACAACAAAGAATATGGAGAAAACAACCACACTATCCTCGGCCTCCACGAATCGTGCCACCCACGTGACACCCCGGCGGGCTAACCTCACCCTAGCGCGCTGCCTCGGTGCACTGCCGATGTGACCTACCCACATGCCTTGCACGCTGTAGGGATCCGCCGGTGCCCCGACGCGATGCCCGCGCCCCCGGTGGCCTACCCCGGGCCCTGTAGGGGGCCATCTCGGCCCTTACGAGTGGCCTACTCGGCCCTTGCTACCAGCCTACGCCCCGAAGCCCTGCCTAGTGCCCCTGTGGCCCCCTTCCATGGTATTCCTGGCACCGCGGTGCGCTGCCCGCGCCGTAGCGCACCACCCCAGCCCGCTGCCTGGTGCCCCGGAACCCTGCCCTGTGCACCCACAGCTTGCTCGGTGTTTAGTCGGCCTGCTCTCACCCCTCGCGGCCTCTCGGCCGCTGACCTCCCAAGCCACACCCCTCGCGGCATTGGTCGAATCACCCTCGAAGTATGTTGTGTCGGGCCCAGCGGACCATGCCAAACTAAGCGGGCAGAACCACCCTCATAGTCCGCTGCGCCAGGACAAGTGGTCGGATCTAACATAGCATGATGACCCACCCAACAGGCTGGGTCAGACCCATCAGTTCTGTTCGGGTTGACCCAGACCGGGCCGGCTCAGACTGGGTTGGGCCGAGTTTGTTCGACTGGGTCGGACCGGACCTGGGCCTACTGGCAACCCTTTGCATACTTTGACCATAACTTTGTCACCAGACGTCCGTTTGACGAACCATTAGTGGGGCTGGTAATCTCGATGAGAGATGGTCCCTTGGAGAATACCTCATTTATGTTTTGGTTATATTTGAGATACTATCGGGTTGGTTTGTAAATGAATCCAACCGGGCCCTTGGGACTAAAAGGATAATAACTAACAGACCAGGCGACCGAATGACGCACCGTCTGTTACGTTGAGATCCCATTGACGAGACAAACCTTTGTGATTCTTATATGTGAGACTTCACGATATTTTTTGTTTTTATCAATAGCTAGGGGAGAAGATCCTTTCAGTGATGAGCATACAGAGTACGGAGACCTAGTAGCTGAAAAACCTGATGACTGCTTGACAGATTCGACTAGCATAGTGGGGAGCTCCTGGTAGCTGGCAGTAGACCCATGGTGGAGGAGCTCCTGGTAGTTGGTGGAAGTCCCACGGTACATGATATTAGGAGTACCTATACAGGCTATTAGGGAGAACGCCTGGTAGATGGTGGCAGACCCACAATAGAGGAGCACCTCTAAGTTGGCAGCAGACCCGCAGTACTCTATAGGAAGAGTACCTCAGCAGTCCAAGGATAGTGAGAAGAAACATAGTATCGAGGTAGACCCACTGTTCTCGACAAGGGATGAGTTCTCCAAAAGTTGTGGTTTCGATAATGAAAATCCCGGTTTGAGCCGAATCAATGGATTTTGTGTTTTCTCATGATTGAGATGGGTTATTAGGTAACCGATGTATATGTATATGCATATACCTAATTATGGGTTACTCATTGAATCGTTTACTTAATGGTTTATCCTTGTTGTATATTGTTACACCTTGAGAGTCTCGGGGTCCCTACTGAGTATCAATATACTCACCCCTGCAGGGGCTATTCCTGCACCTCGTTGTGATGGATGCAGATGATGGACAATGCTGACTGATGTCGAGAGTTCCAGGACTAGACGGTACCTGGGGTGTACCTTTTAACGAGTTGGTACGTAGAGGAGTCTGACAGACGTGCAGTGCTGAGGTGGCCACCTGTACCAACCCTTCAAGTAGGAACCCTAGAGGATGATCCAGAAGCTTCTCTTTACTCTTTATCTATTTGTCCCTTTTCAGTTGTAATTGCTTCCAATTGTACTTTACTGGTGGGCATGTATTCCAGGCCCCTTTTACATTCCATCTCCTCTTCTGTATTCAATATTTCATAGTGATTTTATTTTAGTTGTGTACTCTGATTTTGTGTGTTAACTTTTTATAAAGGAAATTCCTTCCCAAGTTAGGGATTTACACCTTTGTTGCTAGTCTCCATCCTCTGGCCTTTGGAAGGTGGGTTTGGGGTAGTCACGGTACAGGTCCAAAAAACAGGACATGGAAAAAATGGGAAAACATCACCATAGGCTTTATCACAAGACTCCTAAATAAAACCAATTGAAATAATGATATCTGGGATGTTTTGTATTGTCTTATTAAGTCAAGAAACTTCATTAAATTTTAGGAGGATTTCTCAATGGATATCATGGATTGAATATACATAAGAGAAGTGGTACTCACTCTAATCCTTATTCTTTATTTTCTAAAAAAATAACTTTATGGGTTAGTGAGGAAAAGACATACCAAAATACAAACCATAGATCATAATATACCATAAAAAACCACCATGAAAATGAGTTCAAAATTTAAGACCTTAAAATACCCATATCATGAAATTAAAAATTCCAAAAATTCTATGTTCCATGAGATATGAGCCACACATCAACTCCTACTTGAAGTCGGGATTCCAACATCCCTCAGTAATCATTCCCATAAAATTCAATGTCATCAATAACCACATCATCTAATTCCCATATCTAACTATCAACACCATCATAAGGTACTACCATCCAAATCTCTATCCCCACTGATGTTTTCAACACTATACAAGCACCACACCGGTCATCAAAGACTATCAAAAATCACAAGCACTATATCGTCGTGAACCATAAACAGTCAAAACACCATTGATTGAACTCACCAAATAAAAATGAAAAATCATCAACACACCACCACTATGAACAACCCCAAAACATGTTATCATAATTAAGGGAACCTATGAAATCGTCCCTTGAAAAATTGAATGATAAAATATAAGAAAAAAGAAATAAGAAAATTGAATTGGGCCGTTCTGGGAGAACCTTTGGTCACCAAACCTCACCTCCCAAAACATCATGTTAACCACTACTCTAGATCAAACATTTATAGGAGTAGAGGGTCTTGAGGTTAGGGAAAAGATATAAATGGAAGAGGACACAAGATTACTTCTCTATGATGAGACTGAACCTAGGAAAAAACAAGAATGAGATGAAAAATGAGGTCATGAAAAAACCCTCAACCACCATGAAACATAACCCAAACTACTGTATTATAATTTCTCAAGATCAAAACATTTGAGGAATGGTGGAACATGAGGTCAGAGATGGGTGGAATTAGAATGGTTCTTCAAGAGCGACCACCATTTTTGGGACCAACATATCCTCTAAGAGGGAAAACACCAAGATAAATCAAACCTCTATGGGAGAATATCAGTAGATCATGTAGTGGGAAGAATGATGGAAGAGGAAAAAAGGGATGAAGGGAAGGAAGGAAGAAATACAGCACTCCGGAGTGACCGCAATTACACACTAGAGGATTGTGGTAGGAATTTCATAAAGATGTGGTAAGGATATATGGTGTTCCACTATCGATAGTATCCGATCGAGATCCTAGATTCACCTCTATGTTCATGAAAATCTTCAATACACTCAGATTATTGAGTTAGACATCAACATGGCCTACCACCCTCAAACTGATGGCCAATCATAGTGGATTTTCAGGAAACATAAGGATATATTGAGATCTTGATCAGTGGACTTAAAAGGAGGAAACAAGCAACATCTTCAATTGGAGGAGTTCTCATATGACAACAGTTTCCAATTAATCATCAAAATTGATCCTTACGATGAATTTTATCGGAAGAGGTGATAAACCTCGTGATTTTGGGATGTGGTTGGGTAATTAAAACTTCTAGGTTAGAAAATTTTTAAGCAAATGGTGGTGAAGTTCAAGACCATCCCGACAAAAATGAGTGATGCCTAGAACCAAAAATAGTGTTCTGCTGAAAATTGTCGATGAGACCTAGGGTTTGATGTTGCACACAAGGTATTGCTTCATATATCTACATGGATAAGTGTTATGAGATTTGGGAATAAGGGAAATCTTAGTACATTCTATATCGACACTTTTGAAATCCTTGATCGCATTGGAGCAGTGGCCTATAAACTATATCTCCCGCCGAACTGGTATCGTTTGCATGATGTATTACATGTATGACTATTCAGGAAGTACATACCAGACCTATCACATGTACTCAATCCATAGGTCGTAAAAATGTACAATGACATCTCCTATCAGGAGAAGCCATTGAAAATCATAGCTCATAGAAAAAACATTCTATTAACTAATATGATGCCCCTTTTCAATGTTTTGTGTAATAACCACATGTTTGAAGAAACAACCAAGGAACCATAGGAATTGATGAATAAAAGTTACCCTCTTCTGCTTCAATGTTGGAAAAGAAAATTTAGTGGGAGAAATTTATTATGGGGGATATTTGTAATGACCCAAAAATTTATCAATAAAATTAAATTTCATTAAATTAAATGTCCTATGGATAGAGAAAACACATGCACTCCTTTGGTTTTATTATATCCTTTTGAATTTAAATAAATGTTAAGTATCCTTAACATTGATAATATATTTGTTGAATATTGATCACATTACTAGTATGAATATATGGTCTTAAAAAATCATTTTGAAACTGAAAAATGTGGTGATGGCCTCAACTAGAAGGATCATTACCTATGAATCCAATATATCATAGCTTCCAAGGGAGAAAAAATTTCTAGGATTTTCCATATAATAATCCCATGATTAGATCCATCAACATTACCATGAGAATTTATAGGATATGTGCATTCTCATCATGATCAAGACCAAAACCATGTTCACCAAACAACCCCAAAAATCCCTACCATCACACAACATACTATTAGGGTTCATGTGAGTGTAATAAAGGGTTATGTATCAATGACCTAGAATTATGTCTATTTTAATTATAATTAATATTCTTTCATTCAATTATTTTTACTTGGTAACAGATTTTCAAAAGCCCAAATAGTATTTTGGTTTTATATTAAAATTCAATTAAGTGATCTAATTAGATGAATTAATGTATTTTTTAATTGAATATTTTTTTAATAAAATGTTATTATTAAATTAAAATTATTAAATATCAATGATCATATAAATTTAATTAATTCAAAAGTAACTACTGTTCTGGATTAAAATCTATCTTTATCTAAACCCGTCGATTTTCAACAAATATTGGTTTTAATTTTAAAAGAAAAAATTATCATATTTAAAAAAATAACTAGGTAAAAAGAATACTAATTTTGGAATCAGGATGTCAAAATTACCCAATGGTTATTTTTTGATAATTGTTTGAGATAGTTGAATTTTTGGTTAAAAATTAAATACTGTATAAATATATAATGTGTTTTATGACATCATAATGACCTAATAGTGATTATATAAAATACTATTAAAGGTATAAACTTCCAAATATAGGTTTTTCAATTAAAATTGTGCAATTTTTAGTTTATATGATTTTTTATAAGGCCTTAGTGAGTCCTACAAAATATTTAAAATATTATACGATTTAAAAATAATTTCATTGAAAGTATGACAACCCTCCACATAGGAAATGATAATATTTTAATATATTAGAACCATATCCATATAAAATAATGTATTCCACTCCCTTGTTCCAGTAACTGAGGTCAAAAAACATGAAATAGTTTGTGGATTTGATTATTTCAGTGTATAGTGTCCAAAACTAAAATAACAAGGAATTCCCCAACATTTCTTATATAAACCCACCCATGATCCCACTCGTCTTTAATAAAACTCTTTAAGGCTTGACCACCCTTAGGACCATGATCCCTAGAGTCCTCCCAAGCCACCCTAATCTCCCAGGAAGCCTCTCCCAAGCCAATATAGTCACATATCCATACAAGAGAACCTCGCCATCCACTCTTCCATTCAATTCAAGAAAATTGATTGAAATTACACTTTTTTGTATAAATTGGTTAAATTTTAATGATTATATAATCAATTCTATAATTTATTTTCTTTTAAATGAGGGATTATTTATCCTCCCCTATTTGGACCCTTATCTATGCTCTTACTATGCCTAAATTCTTTAAGGTTTTATTCTATTTTCATTTTTTGGCCAACATTCTTATATTTTTACATCATTTAAATTTAAATAAAAAATTATTGGGTATGTTTTCACAACTACCTCATACATACATTATAATGATTGAAAGATTATAGTCCCCTTTCTATCTAATTAGTCCCTCTCGTGTACTCCCTTTACCATGGAGAAATTTCATAAGGAATTTCTCTCTTATCATTTCCATTAAAGAATTTATTTTATATTATGCATATAAATTCCATTTAATGTGTTGAGATCTTATGTTCCTAGATACCATTGATGCCCAATTCATAAAATATGAGAGACCCATTTCTCCATCATTAACCAGTTTTATGAATTTATTTTTGATGTCGGTATGCTGCCCAAATTGCAAAATGATTTTCCTTGCCAAAATCATAATGTAGTGAATATCATACCCATTTCTGTATCAAGGGTATTTACCTTTATAATCACAGACATATTTATTGGGGACTTACATGTATTTTTTTTCACATTCCTTGATCATGGAATATCATATGATATTGAATTATTCCATGTTTTATGACATATGAGGAACACTTATTCATGGATAAAAATAATTATGAAGGGTACGCCCTAACAATGCTCCAATGTTTTGGGTAATGATTAGTGTCATGGTAAGCCATGTGTAGTGTGTGTTTACTCATGATATTTTATTTGAAATAATAGTTGAATCATACTAATTCATGTGAAATCATGGTTTACTCATGCTAATCAGAGTGCAATGATCGTTGTAACAAGATAATATCATGTCCTATATTGTTACCACATTTCCATGTTTTGAATATCATGCTATATATTACCTTTATGTTTATGTTTTATTTTCACTACATCAATATGACTATTGACTAACATGTATTTTCATCCTCATGTTGTTTCATTTTTATCCCCTTATTGGTATTTATATATCTCCTTTTTCTTATGTATATCTTTAGGTTATCCCGTTCAATGCAAAGTATGAAATAATATTGTGGTCATGCAATATATGTTTTCATTAAAGATGTGTATTTCAGGTTTTATATTTAATGTAATATTACTAAAACCAAAAGACACTAGACCTATAAATAATATATGTTTTATTAAGGGAAAATTTATTCAATAAATCAGTCTTAAATATGAAATAATTATAAGGGTTTTTATAGTTGGTATTAGAGGACATGTTTTTTTATTTTTGGGATCAGGATTAGAAAATGCTAGTGAAATCCTTAGGGATAATACTATGATTAAGAAAATATTACCTAAATATTTTTAAGAATATAGTATGCAGTTTATAAAAAAATACATCCATATATAGTTAGGAATAATAATAGGTGTCCCTAGAACAGATTTTTGTAGTGGTAAAACCTGAAAACATCACAATGAGATCGACTAGAATGGGAACTGGTGCATGAAAATGGGCCTTCATGCACTCTTGGATTGACACTCCTGGGGGATGTGTTTTGGTAAATTCATATTCATATTATGAACCATTATTAAGGGAAAAAAATCACATAATAATATACATTATGAATTATATCATAGAAAATGTAGATAAAAGCCTAGAAATTGATAAGATAAGGAGATAAATGTAATTTATCCCTTTAAGGTAATTAAAATCCCCATTATGTGACTAATTATTTAAGATACTAATTACTATTTTTCATTTTATTCAATTACATTTTTAGTAATAGGATGAATCAGATTAAAACCCGATGAAAATGGAAATATGTTGAAAGCCTTAAAGAGTTTCCCAATAAGATAAGAGTTCAAGGACATATGGTGATTTCCACAAACCAAATATCAAAAATCATGATTAAAAATTGGAACATTTTTGAATTCCCAATGAAATAAAGTTTAAAGAAGTTGAAATATCATGAAACTACATATGATAATGATGATAAGGTAAAGAAGTCCCAATTTCCTTCTTAAAAATATATTAGAAAGAGGAACTAAGGGAAATGTCACAAAGGGACTAGGAGATGTGTTATGTGTCGAAAGATTGTCAAAAAAGTATCCAATGGCCACAAAACGGATATTTTGATGGAAGGAATCAATGTTCTATATAAGTAATTTTACACAATTCTACGTCATAAATGTATTGAAGTTGTGCATTACCCATGGAAATTCTATATTTCAAGGGCTGAGAATCATGATGAGCATAAAAAATATCCATGACCATGGGAACATGAAAATTCCAATGCTAAGATGGATAATGATGAATGTATTACATGTAACCACTAATTCAAATTAGTTTATATAGTAATTTATTTTAGTTCATGTCATATTAGTACATCTATTATGTTATCTAATGAAATTTTGTACCAACCTGAAATAAAATTAAATCATTTGGGAAAACTTGTTTGAGTATTCTATCACATGTTGAATTTTGTGGGAATTTTCATCTAGAAATTGTTATATGTCTCCCTTTTGTGTAATTTGAGTAATAATGAAATATTAATTTCGTAAACCTCAAGGATGTTGAAAATTTATGAGCAAAAAAATCCCATGCAAGATCTTGAGTTCGAAGCTACGATCATTGCTTTAAAAATATGGTGGAATTGTATCATTTGGGAGAAGTGTGAAATATATACAAATCAAATAAATTTAAAATATATATTTACATAGAATAATATGAAAATGTCCCAGTGAAGATAGTTAGATCCCATCAATGATTATGACTCCTCAATCCATTACCACCTGGGGAAAGTAAACAAGTTACAGATGCTATATTTAGAAAGGAACCAAAACTTTTATCTTGGATGAGAGTTGAAAAGGATCCAGTGTTCATATATTTTATAAAGATTTAAATGGAAGTATTAAATAAGTTAAAATCATCAAACCTATCATAAATTATTTCTAAACCATCTCTTTTTTAAATTTTAAATTATTCTCAAAAAGATGAGGTGGGAATTCAGAAGAAAGAGGAATCTATTAGAAATGGGAAATCCTTTGAGTTTAATGCCAATAAAGAAGGAATTATGAGATTTGGGTCAAAAATATGTTTTCCATTGAATCAAGAGTTAAGGAATGAATTTTTGGATGATGCAAATATTTTCAATTTCTCCATTCACCCAGGAAACACGAAGATGTATTGATATCTTGAGGAGAAAATTTTATTGGATAACATGAATAAAAGGATTCAAAAATATACATCAATGTTCCTAGTATTTCAAAATGAAGGCTGATAGGTAGAAGTCTATAGGGATGATGCAACCATTACCCATACAAATAGGGAAATAAGAAAACACACCATGGAATTTGTCTCCAAACTTCTGAATACATCCAAAGGACACAAAACTATATAGTTTGTTGTTTATCATCATACAATGTCTTCACACTCCCTTCCAATTCGAGAGGATGTCCCACTGGATAAAATTCCACAAAAATAAAATATAAAAGTTGTAAGGATTAATGGATTACCATTATAAATTGTGTTTGATCGACAACCAAGATTAACCTCTATGTTCTAGAAGAGTCACCAATTTCCTATGAGCACTTAGTTCGACTTTATCAGGACCCATCACCCTCAAAATGATTTCCAATCTACTCACACTATACATATATTTGAGGACATGTTGATAGATTTATCAGTGGACATCAAAGGAGGATGGTAAATACATATTCCTTTTACAGAGTTCTTTTTCAACAATATTTTCCACTCAAACATCCAAATGGATCCTTATAAAGATCATTATTTAAAAAGGTGAACAACAACGTCATGATGGGATGAAGTTGGGTAATAGAAATTTCTATGTCTATAAATGGTTAATGAAATGGTGGAGATAGTTATGATCATCCATAAACACATTAAAGCTTCCAAGAGTCTACAATAGAGATATTTGTATAATCATTGACAAGACCTATAGTTTGATGTTGGAGATATTATATTCCTAAGAATATCCCAAACGTAGAGAGTTAAGCGATTTTGGAATAACATAATTATTAGTCCAAGGTAAATCATCCCTTACGAGATCCTTGAATGTATCAATGAAGTGGAATATCGGGTATCAATCCCACCAAACATGTCTCAATTACATGTTGTATTCCACATATCAATATTTAAGAAGTACATACCTAACCAATAACATTTACTCAATCAAATGGTAATACCATTAGTGAATGACATTTCCTATGAAGAGAGATTGGTGAAAATATTAAATCATAGATAAAATGTTCAATAATAAAATATGATGCCCCTTGTCAAGGTGTTGTAGAGAAACCACATGTTTGAAGAAGCAACGTCGGAAAAAATGGAAGTGACAAAGCAATGTTTCCCCATCCATTTTACTGTTAGAAAATGAAATTTAGAGGGCTTAATTTCTAAAGGGGGTAGGTTGTAAAGACTGGAATATTTATGAATAAAATTACAATTTATTTAATAAAATGTATTATGGATATAGAAAACACATGAAACCATTTTGTTTTAATATATCCAATGTGATTTATCTGACCATTATTTGTCATTAACATTGATAATATAGCCATTGAATAGTTATACCATAACTACTATAAATATAGCATTTTAAAAAATCTATTCGACATGGAAAAAGGTGGTGATAGACTCAACCGGTAGGATCATTACCCATAAATACCATTTATCATGGCTTTTGAGGGAGACAACATTTATGGGATTTTCCCTAGACCAACTCCAACACGAGATCGAATAACTTAAGCATGATTTAATTCATTTATATGAGATTCTCAATATAATTGAGATCATAACCCAAAATATGTTCATTAAATAGACCCAAGAAAGCTCCACCACTAAAAAAAATATTATTTAAATAAAATGTTATTATTAAATTACATTTATTAAATGTTAATGATCATATAATCTTAATATAGTCAAAAGTAATTTTTATTAAGGTTTGAAAACTATCATTTCAAAAACCTGTTAATTTTCAAAAAATCTAACTTTTTTTTAAAAAGAAAATTGAAATACGTTTAAAATTATTTTTAAAAATTGAATCTTTTTTTGGAATTAGGATATCAAATTTACTCAATGATGAATTTTCTATAATTTTATAAGAAACTCAAGTATTTAGGTAAAAATTATGTACCATATAAACATATAATTTTTTTTATGGGATCATAATGACCCAATAGGGTTTTAATAAAAAACTACAAAATTTATATTCTACAGAATATATATATTTTACTCTAAAATAAGTTAAATTTAGGTTTATTTTAATTATTTTATAAAGCCTTAGTGAATCCTCTAAGACATATAAAATATTATATGATTTCAAAATCATTTATTTCAACGTATGACTCACCTTAATATAAATAAGGGAATTATTTTAATATCATCTGCCTATATCCTTAAAAAATAATGTATACCACTTCAAATGTATAGAATCAATGGAAAAAATAATTGTTATGGTTTGTGGTTTTTAATATTTTACCGTGTAGTGTCCAAAACCAAAATTATAATGAATTCCCCCACCGTTCTAATATAAACCCACCAATGATACCATTTCTCTTCACTCAAAATCTTTGAATCTGGAACTCCATATTCCCCTTAATTCATAGTATCCTCCTATGGTTCCCCATTTTCCAATGAATCTTCTAGTAAGCCTTTAGTGTCAATTATCCAAGTTGGGGAGCATATCCTCCATACTTACTTTCAATTCACTAACATTGTTTGAAATTAGTCTTTGTAGTTTCAATTGGTTATATTTTCATGATTTTATTATCAATTAACTAATTTCTAGTAGATTTTATTTCAATGAGGAATCATTTATCCTTTTCTATTTGTACCCTTAACTAAGTTGTAACTATGCCGAAATTCAGTAAGGGTTCCTTCCTTTCTCTATTTTTCAATGTTTCTATATATTGTTACATCCTTTTATATTAAATTACAAATTAAAGGGTACGTTTTTGAACCTCCGCCATACTAGCCTTATTATTTTATAATGATGAGACACCCCTTTCTCTGTCATTAATCCCTTACATGTACACCCATTACCATGTCAAAATTCCATATGAAATTTCTCTCTTATCATATCCATTAAATAATATGTTTTATATTATGCATCAAAATTCCTTTTCATATGTTGGGATATTATGTTCCATTATCCCCAGAATATATATTTCATAAATGAAGATATAACCATTTTTTCTCATCAACACATTTTACAAATTTCTATTTGACGCCATTATGCTGCTGAAATTTCACCACAATATTTTATGCCAAAATCATCGTGTAGTGAATACAATACTAATTTTTTTATCAGGGGTATTGACCTTTATAACCACGTAAATATTTTTTTGGGACTTAAATTTATATATTTGTACTTACATCATCATGTAATAACTTATTTTTATGAATGATTTTTTGTTTTATGTTCTATGTGGAACACTTATGCATGAAATGAAATGATTATGAAGCGTGATCTCTGATAGCTTTCCAATGCATTTGGTATTTTTTATTATCATGAAATTCCATGTCAAATGAGCGTTAAATCATGGTAATTTATATGCAATCTGGGTTTAATCATGGTAGTCCATGTTCAATTTGGTTTTAATCATTTTAATCCATGTGCAATGATCCTCGGATCATGCTAATATCATGTTTTATGTTGTTGTCACATTTCATTATTATGAATATCATGGTATATCATGCCTTTATTTTCATGTTCCATTTTCACTCCATTTATATTCCTATTATCTAACATGTATTGTATTCCTAGTATTATTCCATGTTTATTCTCTAACTGGCATTTATAACTCACCCTTTTCTTATCTATATCATTTTGTTACCCATGAAATGCTATGCACGATGGAATGTTGTTCTCATATTAATGATGTTTTCAAAAATAGATGTGTATTTCATGTTTTAAGATGTTATGTAATGTTCCTAACCCCAAATACACTAGAAATCTCATTCCTCTGAGTTGTATGTAGTGAATGTTTATATAATAAATCATGTTTATATATGAATTAATGAGCAAGGTTGCAATAGTTTGTATTAGAGGACTACTTTACTTATTTTTTTGATTAAGATTACAAAAATGAAGTGAAATCCTTATGAATAATACAATTTATAAGAATTGAATCCCTAATTTTTTTAGTATAGTTTTAGTTTATTTCCAAGAAAATACATCCCTCTTAAGATAAAAATAATTAATGGTGGATTTTGAATTGATGTATTTAGGGGTAATAAAAGAAAACACCACTTTGCGCTAGACTCAAATAGGGAAAAGTGCATGACAATGGCCCTTACTGCACTGTTGGTTAAAAACTCGTGGAGGATACCCTTTGGTAAATTAATAATTTTAGTTTAAACCATTATTATGGGAAAAAATTCCCATAAGAATATATGTTAAAAATTGGATCTTGGATAACATAGATCGAATATTAAAAATTTATATGTTCAGGAGATAAATTTAATTTCTCTCTTTAATGTCATTAGATTCCCCTTTACATGTTTAAATGTATATGATAATCATCCCAAATTATTCATTTATTATAAAAAATTGTTGTTAATAGGATAAATATTGTTAACAAATGAAGGGAAGGTAAATGTGATGACTAACTCAACATGATCCCCAATTAGATTGGAGCTTAAGTAGAACATATCATGATTTATCCAATCTAACAATAAAAAATCATGATTAAAAATAGGCACATTTTTGAATTCCCATAGAAATCATGGAATGTGAAGTTGACATCTCATGAAACTCCATCCGATAAAGATGATAAGGTAATTAAGTCCCAATTTCATTTATTCCAAAAGTATTGAAAGTGGCACTACGGTGAATGTCACAATGTTACTGGGAGATGTTTTAAATTTGTAAAGACATGAAAAAAAGTATCAAATTTCCTAAAAAATTGATTTTGTGGTTTTTTTAAACGACTATGCATCTAAGGCCTCTTACAATGTTCTTTGTTATAAATGTGAAGAAGTTGAGAATTACCAAAGAACATTTTCTATTTTAAGGGATGACAATCATGATGAGCATCAAAAATATCTACCATCAAGGGTGCATGGATTGTCCTATGCTATTATGGATAATGATGAATGAATTACATGTAACGACTACATTAAAGTAGTGTATGTTGTAATGTACTTCAATTCATGTACAATTAGTGTATCTTTTTTTCTGAGAATATTTAGTCCCACCTTAAATGATATTAAATCATTAAGGAAATTATATATGATAATTGTAGCACATTTTGAAGTTAGTGGTAATGTTCTTATATAAAATATTATAATTCCCCCTTTTGTGTAATTTTGGGGAAAATAAAGAATTTATTTCCTACACCTCAAGGAAATTGATAATTCTTGAGAAACATATCCCAAACCAGATATAGAGTTGGAAACTATTATCTTTTCATTAAAAATTTGGATGAATTATCTCATTGGGGAGAATTATTAAATATATAGGTATCACAAAAGTTCCCAATATGTATTCACAATGATAGAGTTCAATATGCGCCAATGAAGATGGTTAGAGCTCATCAAGGATTATGATTTATCAATCCATTTCCACCTTAAGAAAGAGAAGAAGGTGGTGGATTCTCTAAGTAGAAAGAACCCATAAATTATATCATTGATGATAATTTAAAATGATCCAATCTTCTTTTATTTGAAGAATATAGATGTGGAAATCATAAAGAAGGGAACATCATCAGTTCTTTTAGAAATTAATTCTCGACTGTATCTTTTGGAAAGGTTAAAGGTTACTCAAAAACATGGTGGGGGATTTTAGAAGAAAGTGGAAACTATTATATGTGGTAGATACTCACAGTTCAATGTTAATAAAGGAATAATTGTGATATTTTGGAAAATACTATGTGTTCTATCAAATCTAGAGTTCAAGAAATAACTTTTGGATGGTACACATAGATTCAATTTCCCTATTCAGTTAGGATGCATGATGGTGTATTGACATGTCAGGGAGAAATATTGGCGTGAAAACATGAAGAAGGTTATAACTAAATCAAAATCAATGTGCCTAGTATGTATGTGAGTGATGTATGAGAGGCATAAGTCTAAGGGGATGGTGTAACCAATACCCATACAAACATGGAAATGTGATAACATCACCATGGACATTGTCAGCGAATATCTGAAGAAATCTAAAGGAAACTTTGTTATATAAGTTGTTGTGAATCTTATTTTAAGGAGTACAGACATCATTTTAATTTGCGATGATTTATCAATGGATAATCTGGAACATATATATATATATATCAGATAATTGGTACGTTTTAATGGAGTATCGCTATCTATTGTGTCTTATTGAGATCCATGATTCACCTCTACATTATGGGAGAGTCACCAATATTCAATGAACATTGATTTTAACTTCAACGCAGAATATCACCCATAAACTGATGTCCAATATATGTTGACTATACAAAAACATTAGGAAATTTTGATATCTGGATCAATAGACATAAGAGGTGGATGGAACCAATATCTTCCATTGGTATAGATATCTTATAACAATAGTTTCCACTCAAGAATACAAATATCTCCTTATGAATCCCATTATGGGAAGAGGTGTAGAACATTGGAATGATTGTATGATGTTGTGGAATTAAAACATCTAGGTCCAAAAATGGTTGAAGGGACTGTAGAGAAGATTAAGACAATCCAACATCTCATCAGTGATTCCCAATGTAGATAATATAAATATAATGAAAATCATCTATGAGACCTAGAGTTTAATGTTAGAGACATGGTATTTCTCTGCATATCATCATGGGAGAATGTTATGAGATTTAAGAAGAACGTAAAGCTAAGTCAAAGGTGTATCGTCCCTTTTGAGATCCCAGATCTCATCGAAGTAGTTACCTATCGACTAGGACTCCCACCAAAACTATCTCAAGTACCTGATATATTCCATGTAACACTATTGAGGATGTACATAACTGAGATATCAATTGTACTCAATCTATAGGTAGTACCATTGGATAATGACCTCTCCTCTGAGGAGACTTCAGAGAAAACATTAGATCGTAGAGAAAATGTTCTACAAAATAAGGTGATGACCCATGTCATGGTGTTGTGGGGAAATCACGTGTTTGAAGAATAAATGTGGGAACGAAAGATGTGATAAAAAAGATTAACACCCTTTTATTTTAGTGTGGGAAAATGAAATTTCAAGGGAGAAATTTCTTAAGGGGGGAAGCTTGTAATGACCTGAACATTCATGAATAAAATTCCCATTATTTTAATTAAATATCTTATGTATATAAAAAACACATTCACTCCTTTTGTTATAATATTTCTAAATAGATTTAAATGACCATTATGTATCATTACTTTTGATAATATATCCGTTGAATTGTGACCATATTACTTGTATAAATTTAGGGTTTTAAAAAATCCTTTCAACACAAACATAGGAGGTGATGTCCTCAACAATTAGGATAATTCCCTATGATTCCTATTTTTTATAGTTCTCAAGGGATATATCATTTATAGGCTTTACCCTAGACTATTCCCAAGCTGATATCCAACAACTTAAGTGTGATAGAAACTATTTATGGGCGAAGTTCAAGCTCATCGAGATCACATCCCACAAAATATTCATATAATGGATCCTTGAAATCCCCACCATCACACACCTTATTATTAGGGACAATTATGTGGTAATAAAGTGACTTTAATCAAGACCATAACATTATTATTATGTACATTATAATGAATATACTTTTATTCTATTATTTTTTCATTATAGATGATTTCCTATGGCATAAATAGTATTTTAAGTTAATATTATAATTAAATTAGGGAATTAATTTTAATGAATTAATGTATTTTTTAAATAAATAATATTATAATAAAATATTATTATTAAATTTTAGTTTTTAGAAATTAAATATCAATTTATTTTTATGCAATCAAAAGTAACTCAGATTATGTTTTGAAAACAATTTTATCAATTACACATCAATTTTCATTAAATATTAGTTTTTATTTGAAAAGTGAAAATTCAAATATTTAGAAAATAATTTTGGAAAATATAATATTATTTTTTCAATCAGGGCTTTTCAATTATCCAATGGATAAATTTTCATAATTTTTAGAAATGGTCGAATTTCATGGAAAAAGTAAAATACCATATAAATATATAATGTGTTTTATGTTATCAAAATGACCCAATAGTGATGTAATACAATTCGATACATTATATTTTTGGGAAAATATATGTTTTCCCACAATGATAATATAATTTTAGGTTTATATGATATAAATTATAAACTCTTATTGAATCTCTAAAGATATATAAAATATTTTATTATTTTAAAATCATTTATTTGAAATTATGACTCACCTCCACAAAATAATGGGAATTATTTTAATATATTTGGCCCTTGTCCTTATAATATAATTTATACCAATACCTTTTTCCAGAATCCATGTGCAAAAATCATTGTATGGTTTGTGGTTTTGAATTTTTTATTGTGCAGTGTCCAGAACCAAAATAATAATGAATTGAGCCACATTTCCAATATAAACCCGCCCATTATCCCAATTCTCTTAACTCAAACTCTTTAATGTCTACCACCCTCTCCCCCTGACTTCCTAGAGTCCTCCCAAGTCTCCACCTAGATCCTATTATTTCATTACGAAGCTATAGGAGTTACACATCCAAGTAAGGGACCCTCACCTTTCACTCGTCCCTTCAAATCGAGCACATTGTTTGAAATAAGTATTTTTAGTTTCAATTGGTTATATTTTCATCATAATACAATCAATTAAATAATTTAAATTTTTGTTATATCAATGAAGAATCATTTATCTTCCCCCATTGAGACCCCTACCCATGATGTTAAAATGCCGAAATTCTATAAGGGTTCATTCCTTCCTAATTTTTTTCTAAGTATCCTTATACTATTACATACTTTTATTTTCATTTAAAAATAATGGGGTACGATTTCTCATCTAGACATACTTACCTTATTATAATTTAATGATTATATACCCCTTTATCTCTTATTAATTCCTCCTATGTACACCCATTACATTGCTAAAATTTCTTAAGGGATTTCTCTCTTCTCATTTCCATTGAAGAATTTCTTTTATATGATGCATCTAAATTCCATTTCATATATTGGGATATTATGTTTGAAGATCACCTTAATGTACATTTTATAAATGATTATATGTCATTTCTACCTTATCAACCCAATTTATTAATTTCTATTTGATGTTGTTATCCTTTTAAAATGGCACAACAATTTTCCACTCCAAAATCATTGTGTAGAGAATACCATACGTATTTCTCTATCATGGGTATTCAAATTTATACTCCCATACTTATGATTTTTTATTTACGTGTATTTATTCTACATTCATTTATTGTGTAATAACATATTATGTTGAATGATTCCATGTTTTATGACCTATGTACCTCAATTATGCATGAAAAAATGATTATGAAGGGTTTGCCTTGATAGCACTCCAATAAATTGGGTAATGTTTACAATCATGATACACCATGTGCAATGAGAGTTTACTCATTGTAAATAATGTGAAATTTCAATTTACTCATACTAATTCTTGTTCAATAACTGTTTAGTCATGCTAATCAATGTCTAATGAGACTTAGGTCATGAAAGTATCACATTGTATGTTGTTTCCACATTTCTATTTTATAAATATCATGCTATATCATGCCTTTATATTCACATTTCTTTTGTGCTCCATTAATATTCCTATTGAATAACATATATTGTCTCACTTTTATTATTACTTGTTTATTCCCTTACTAGGCTATGTAGCTTCCCCTTTTCAAATGTATTTCCTCCGGTTATGCCATGTAATTCTAAGTACAAAGGGAATCTATGGTCAGGTAAAATAAGTTTTTAATAATGATGTGTATTTCAGGTTCTCAGTTGTTTTTCAATGTTTTTAATCCCCAAAGAGACTATAACTATTAATCTTTATAGTTTTATTTAGTGTATGGTTTTTTAATATGAAATAAATAGAAGGGTTATTATATGATGTACATTCATAATCTTTCCAAATTGTCTTTATTTTTTATTTTGATTCCATCACTACACTATCAGATTTTATATATTCTATTCAGTGATCTAAGGCATGAGGTTGAGAGACTACTTGTTCCCTTGGTATAGAAAAGGATATTTATAGTTTGAGCTATCATGCTTAATGGTTTCAAAGACCAGGGGATAGTTATATGGTAGGACTGATCTTGGGGAGACTACAATTATATATATATATATATATGCATTGAACATCATAAGAACATAGATTAGTTCTACCTAGTTTCAGATATCTTGTATTCTTTCATCATTATTTTCACATTCTACATTATTAATAGGAAATAAGTTATGATTTAGTGATAGAACCCTTCAAAGAGGACATAAGATTGTATATTCTTCATCTCCCATTATAGTCATATTGACGGTGAGTAATTTGGATGATTATTTTTTGTTGTTTCATGGGGATGTTGAAGAGTACATTGATGCCTTTATAGATGAGGTTATGATCTTACCACCTCAATGGGATATGGGGTTTTGGATAAGACTATTGTCAGATGTATCATCTATATTGTTTTTTCTTTAAAAAAATTCCCCTTATGATTTTTGGGAGATTATGATTAAACCACTAATCTTCTATAAATAATATTCATTCAACATACCATGTCCCCTTTCTGAGGTCAATGTATATTTTTAATAAAATCCATTGGAATTTACTGGATTTTTATTGATTATAACTATTTAAATTAGGTGACGGTGAAGAAAAATCATATCCTCCTATGGATAGAAATATTACTGAATAGAATTTATAAAGATATATTGTAATTGATGATCTATTATTTTTGTCTATATATCATCATATGTTTGAAAAGGATGATGTTATACTAAAGGATAATTCCAGAATTCATTATAAGAACTCTTAGTTGTCAATGATTTCTTTAGAGGTATGAACACTCTATCCATGATGATGGGTGTAATTATATGAATGTTTTATGGATCATATATTGGTTTTTGGTGGTATTTATTGATGAAATACTATTGTTCTATGGAATAGATGAGAAGAATATAAAGAATCTAAAATCTAATTTGGGAGATCATTGATTTCATTAATTGTTTGTGAAGCTGTATAATAGTTAGTATTTTTTATTAGATTAATTTATTAGTGAATTACATATATAATCATGGAGTATCCTTATATCATTGGAATATTTAGGAGGTATTGTCTTTGATATCCCCCAGATATTTTGAATATTAATAATGTTTCCTTAGTCTATTATGATTTTAATGGCGGATTTAACTATAATTATTTAGGATTGCAACACTTATTAAATTGTTCAGTAATAATGGTTAGGTGTTTGTTTGGACTAACTAGTTACAGGATACACTTATATATTGAATATATAATATAGCCAATTTTCTTATTCTCCATAATCCAAGGGATTTCATTGCATTCAAGTTATACTGGGATGTAATATTGAATGGATTAGGCTGTATATTGGTGCAACTAAGGGATGTTTTCCCATATATATCTCAAAAGGTATTACTTAATTAATGTAACTATTCCAACCATGATCCATATCATGATTCAACTATTAATTTAGGTTTTGGATGTATTAAATCAGTAGTGAGAGCTATTTGGTTTTCATAAATCACATGATTATGGTGTCAGACATATCTCAGTGTGATTTGAATTAACATTAGTTATGATGAAAGGTGTTCCTATTGGATTTAGATTTTTATAATTCCATTACAACTAGAAATGAATATTTTATTAAATACTCATTAATATTTCATTCATGCAGTGGCGTTGTTCATGATATAGGTGACTCATAGGGAGTGATGAATGAAATTATAGTCTAATAGCCAAAAATGAGAGTAGTTAATGGAAGATGATTTATTTAAAAAATTATATTGAAATAATCATTTTTTGACTTATTTGAGGATTCCCCTTTTTGGGATTCAATTTAAATGGTGTGATCGAGTTATTTGCGGTGATTATATTGAGGGATGGTTGACAGATGGTTAATATAGGGTTTTGTACATGGGTAATATTTTAATTCTTATGAATCAAATTACGTTGTACTCCATCAGTTCAACACTTCTTCCTAAGAGGTGCATCCTGGTATAACGAAGATATAGGAATCAGAAGGAGTCCAATTTTGGTGATATGGTATAAACCACATAGTTTAAGAGTTTATATCTCAGTGTTTGTTTTCCTAAAGGGTGATGGATAAGCATCGTGGTCCTAATGCTTCTATTTAACAACCCCATTATCGCTAATTAAAGCGAGAGGACATATTCATTATATTATTCTCTTGTTTACATAGATAATAAGGTGATTATGATGATATATGGGTTAATATGGAGATCATTATTTTTTTCACCTCTTTCCACTTAATGAGTCAATCTTAGTGGGGGTTTTATCGTTGTAGTATAAAGATGATGTGGTGAGTCTTCGGGTGGTTCTAAATATGAACTTTTATATTTAGTATCATCATTTTTTATAATGTTTTTAGATATTTATCCAAC
Source organism: Viscum album (assembly GCA_963277665.1). Taxonomy (NCBI): domain Eukaryota; kingdom Viridiplantae; phylum Streptophyta; class Magnoliopsida; order Santalales; family Viscaceae; genus Viscum; species Viscum album. Next base: position 262,203,432 of record OY728148.1, on the reverse strand, counting down.
TAAAAATTAATGGTTCGACATAAAAAATGTCTTTTGAAAAAATTGGGATCCCTCACTCTATATAGGAAAAACAAGGAATCAATATTCTTAAGATATCACTTACCATTTCAAAAATGTATTAAAAGTTTTTTAAAAATTTAACCACATTAAAATAAATTCAATGGAGGATACTTCTATATCTAGGTCATCATTAATGTGTTTCAATAAGTTTTAATCCACCCTTCCCAATGTCTGAAGATACTCACCTGGATTGATTTTGTCTTCAGTGAAAAAATAAGTGAAAATATATTCATGTTTCATGATAAAACATCCTTACTCCTCATTGAATAATACATGAATCTCAATTTCATGATTTCTATAGATGTCCTTTAGTGAATCCTTGATAGAGATAGAATCATCTAGCATCCCCATTTTTGAGTTTAGAATGAGGTATATGAAATTTTCACTTTTATTTTCCATATTTCTAACCTAAATCATAAAAACATCAATGATATCCAATTCATGATACATGAATTAATTCTCCTGGACGACCTCAAGTAGATCATTTTAAAAATATGTTCTCCCAAATTCATTTGTGATTACTTCACTAAGTTAGGGATTTCATTTTTATTACATTCATATATATTTTCCATGATATATCTATAAATATTCATTTTATCCCCAACTTTAGATGAAAATAATTTCTTCTTTTATCATTTATAAATAATGGTTTTAAATTTGAATCCTTTATTTCCCCATGTTTATTGAATGACTATATCACCAGAGGGTTTTTATGGTTGTATTTTCTTTTAATTCCATTGAATATCATCTGATTATTCTCTATATATCATTCTAGGTAGTATAATCTATCTTTCTAATGCATCATCCTTGGGTGGTGTGGTCTTATTGGATGTGTTTGATCTTAAAATTACATTGACTATAGGAATTTGATTTCCTCACAAGACCCAAAATTAACACATTCGTATAAAGTTGTATATTTATCCTCAATTGTATGTGATTTATCATTTTTAATTTTAAATGCAAAGAATATTCATTTATATGTAACAATTTTACATTAACCATGTTCTCTATCAAAAAAAATCATCAAGCCTTTAAAAATAATTTTTCGTTTTAATATTCATAAAGATATTCTAAGGACTCGTCCTCTTTTCAAAATTCACCCAGCTTCCATCATCATTTTCATTCATTGTCACGAATTTATTATGGAAATGTATTTTCTTACGGGAGCCAATAACTCTTATATTGAAGGGGAATTCGGAGAAAAAAAACAATAATGGGCCACTTTAAATAGGAATTTCCTTTTGTGGAAACGTGTGACTGGACAGAGAGAAACAATGCTTTAGATATTCAACATAGTAAACCAAAACAAGTTCAATATTCATACCCAACTTTCAATCCTCGAATGTGTAATATTGGATTGGATCAACTAAGACATTCCCGTAGCATTTTTTTGAAATATATCCAACAACAATTCAAATATAACCCTTGACGTAGATAAAATTTCCTTTAATCAAGGGATCCTTAAATATTTCTATAAGAGGAACATGCCTACTCTTATGAAATCTTCATCATGAATAACATTTCAAAATTTTTTTGAAGATCATGTAAAAAATGATTCATAGATTTATTATTTCTTGTACTGATATTATCCCTCTACTCCTATATAAAAAATTTTCATATGGGGAAATAAAGATCGAATCTTGAAAGAAATATGAATTGTGATAGGGTGACTCATGGTTCATGTTCTGTGATTGAAATAGAAAACTCATAAAAGCATATTCCTTATCATCTTATGGAAGGTTGGGTGTCATAAGATAAGTGTATTTCTAGGGATACTAATTCAATGTGTTGAAGTAGTAGTGTCACATTTCTTATAAAAAAAGTCCCATATAAGAAAATAACTACTTTTTGAATTGATTAGATGAGGTGTATTAGACTAAACAAGGATTAGATATTCATCATCATCAAACTAAATAATTTGGTTTCTAAATTCGAGTAGACAAACCAAAAGGTAATGATGTAATAAAATGATCATTAGAAGAAAATACTAATAATTTATGGTGGTCTCTAGAGTTTAATGTTAGAGGTCACATGTTCTGGAAGGTTTATTCTCATCATGGGAAAAGAAGCTTTTTTATTATAGTATGATATCTCCCTAGTTAATTATCCCTATCATAGAGTTGGGATATATTGTATATATGGTAGAATAGTTAGATTAACTCTTATAGGTGACCTATATTCATGAAATATTCCATTATCATATATTTCCTAATATATTAATGAAAATTATCACATCATAGATTTGTGTATGTTTTATGTTAACGAATGTGTGACCATCAAGAATTAATTTTTGGGATTTAGAACTACTGGGATAATGTGTCATGAATGTGTCACATCACTTTGATATTTTTCATATGGTGTAATCATGATAGAGAGACTATATCAAAGTATTGTGAGTTATAAATGCATTCTTAGAGTCCCTTGTTGTTTTAGGGAAGATCTCATTTTTTAGATTATTTTTTCCCTTCTACTATGATGTTTTTTTTTTGATAAATTTTTTATTTCTGATGTCATTCATCGTCCTCTATGTAAATATTCTTTTTTCGATATAGATATTTTATGAGAGGTATGTCTCTGTGGAGTTTGTGTTGCTGCTATTTCATGATGTTTCCTATTTAAGCACCTTATTCGTGTTATTTTAAGATTTTTAATTAATTTAATCAGATACATTATAAATGCCTTATGGGGTGGTTATTTATACCACAATTATCGTGCCATTATATATATTGTAATTATTTAGGTTGTGATTCTTTGATAGGTAGTTCAAATAAGTACAAAGATTTCTAATATACAAAATTTTTTATTCTCAAAAAATTCAAGTTCTCAAATTATACCCAAATAATTTTACATTCATAAGTTTTCTATTTTTCTATATTATCGATTCATTGATAATGAGTTTGAAAGTTATTTTATTTTGTTCATTTTTTATGTTTTTGGTATTTTGGTTGTGCTACTGATTATTTTGTCTAGAAATTGATCATTTTTTCTTGTAGTCACTTGTTTTTATGGTCTATTATTACATTAAAAAAATTCTTTATACGATCGATATATACAGTGTAGTAAATAAATTTAGGATATTATTTTTTTAAGTGTTCAATATATATAGTTTTTAATTGGTTCATGGGGTTTATCCTTTAATATGGATGGTACTAAGATTCATAAAGTGGATATATATACCTTGGTAGATCCGTGTGGTGTCTTTACAACTACATGAGGCCAATTAATGTGGTTGTTTCACTTGGCTGAGCTACATGTTCGGTTATTCATTTTGTAATGAAAAATTTAAGGATTCTTCTCGATTTAAGTAAAACTCCTTTTAAATTAAGGGTTTATAAAATGAAAATGATTTATTAAATCGTGGATTCAAATTTATATGTCACTAATATTGTTTATTTAATTTAATTTTTGTAATTTTAGTAACATTAAATGGGTTATATATTTATAATAAAATAAATAATAAATTTATTTTCATGAAAATTAAAAAAAAATTATTTTCTTGGAGATATTACAATGTGTGTGTGTGTTATTTATAAAAATTGGGTTTATTCTTCAGTTCTATTTTTCAAACATTCAATAGAACCTAGTGGATCTAACATTCACTCTTGGAATATGTCTGACCCTTATGAAATCATTTTATCTATTATGATAAGTTACAAAAATGTTTCAACCCATCTATCATATGTTATTACTGTATTGTAACTTGTACATATTTCTATTTAGTGGATTTCATTCTTCAATTTTATTTTATATAATTTGTGAATTAATAATTCTAGTTTTTTTGTAGATTGATTTTATTAACATTAAAAAGGGTAGTAATTATTGAAAACACATTTATTATAAATTATTAATAAACATGATAATGTGTAAAAATTAAAAATACAATAACATATTATGGATAAGACTTCTTATCATATACTGAATGTTTTGTTCTAAATTGTGGAAAATTTAATTGAAGGTAACATGATTAATGATATTATTAGTTATATAAAATTTTATAAATTGAAAGTGAATATTTCATGTTGTTTTATTATATGCTATGATAGAATTATTTTATAATTACAGGAATTAGGGAATGTAAATAATACTATTATCCCATGTTTTAGATAATTAATATTTTAGGTATTTGGATTATGTAAATGACTTTTATATTGTTTTGGAAAGATTTTTATGATATTCTAGGTTTTCCAAATGTTATCTATTAGATTTTATGTTATCTTATTTAATGTGTTTGTTTTTGTCTATTTTAATTGTGTAATATCTTTAAAATTATAAATAATATAATCGTGGTAATATTAAGTACATAGAGAAGAGGTCAGATAATTAATTACAGTCCTTCAAGAGAACTTTATAAATATTGAAATAATTTTAGAATTATTTTTAGGTTGATTTGAAGCCATTGTTAGATAGTACATTTGGGTTTCATGATGTAAAAAACCAATTCATGGATAATTCATCTTATGAATACAAATTTATATTTTCTAAAGAATATTTTTCAGGGCTAAGAGATCCTGTCTTTTTTTTAAATAGATATAATTCGATAAATCTATGTCCTAATCATCCCCTTGAAAATGTGTCACGAATATATATTTTTCCTTCTGAAATGATAAAGGGTATTAAATCCTTATTGCGATTCATATTGATTTTTTCCATATAAATGTTTGTGAATATTTTTTGAGAAATGTGTCTACTGCTCAAGCGAGTGATAGTGGTTAATGCGAGTGATGATGGGAAATATTAAAATCTGTGCTATGGTTTCTATTATTACACTAAGGATTTTAATATGTCAAACCTTATGATTTTTCTTTAATATATTTCATTCTATGTGAATGTGTAATGGTCAGTTTGTAGAATATTAATTGATAGTTTTTTCAAGGTCCTTGAAAACATTTTACTCTATGCATGGTATGTGAATCGGTGATGTGGTATCTTAAGATGATCCCTCTAGTAAAAAAATATTAAATAATAGATTAATTAAATTAAAAAATGATTTCTATTCTTGATTATTTCAGATGACGGTGATTTTAATGAGAATATAAGAAGGAATATTGTGATATAAAGGACACATTGACTAGGAGAAAAAATTATTAATCATGGAAATGAATCTTGAACAATATTAATAAATGGACAATGAGTCAATGAATATGAAACATTGAATCTAATATGCATGATTCAGATATAGATCAAAGTAGTGATAGTTGGTTATCTTGTGTTAAGATACCTTCAATTGATTATAAGGCTTTGTAATTGAACTTATTGTATTCTAATGTGATATAATGTACATTTTCTAGATTAATACAATTAACTATCCATGCTAGTAAGGAAATTTACACACAATGGTTTGTTGGGTGTTTTATTCAAGATTCAAGGTAGGAGGGAATGGATGGATGACTTCTCCGACTCCCCCACTACCCATTTTCATATAGTTATGTTTTGGTACATCCCATGATTTAATGGATTACATCATAGGGTGAATAAAAACATGACATTAGATGATTATTATTTTTTACATTACATTCCATGCCTATGCTATATCATTTTAAAGTAACAGAAAAATGTTTCTTCGGTCCCAGTGCATAGAAAATTCAATTGGTGTGAATCCATTCGTATTGATGCCTTCAAGTATAATGCATGAAGAGCTAGTTTTAATGGATTTTTGACATCAACCTACTTACAATTGGGTTATGATAATTATGTGGAAATTTCGGGCAGTATTTGATGTTTAATGATAATTATACAATTTAATGAGTTGTGGGAAGAATTATAGAAGCGATGAGAATAATATTTGAGTCATTTGAGAATGAGGAACTAAAATATCCATGGATGGGTAATTGGATAATTATAATTTATATATATTCATTTCATATATAATTATACACTCTTATGTGTTTCTTACAGAGGGATCCACATTAAGGATGGAAAATAGTTTAAACTATATTGTTTATGAGTTCGTTTCACTTGTTTATTCACTATAATTTAGTAAGCTTCATCCATAATTTTCATAATATAATTTTTTTAGTATCCTACTTTGTATAGATTCTACACTCACCCTAAATATATAATATATTTTTAGGTCCATAGGTTTAATTTGGAGATTGATTTTGGTATTAGTTTTTTGAAGAGTCGGTCAAGGTATATCAGAGCTTCATTGTCACTACTAAATATAGTCTTGGTTCATTAAATTTTCAAATTTTATTTATTATTATTATATATGAAATATCATTATGTATTTTATTTTATTCATTATTTAATCATGATTTTTTTTAGATTCAATATTATCTATCATTCATTAAATTCATTTAAATTGTTGGGGATTTAATGTCTGGGATTTGTATAACCTCGGTACTACTCACAAACTCATTTATTATTATAGGATTCCTATAGTGGTCACTACCTAACTTCCATTAATATCATCATATGAGGGGTATCATTGGATGGAGGGGTGCTTGATAACTAATTTTTTGAACGAATAAAAAATATAACACTATTGGATGTGAAAAAATAAAAATTCCCTTGCATCTAATCATTTTCTCAGGGACACAAAACAATACCCAATGAATTTTATGGAGATATAGAGAAAAAAATCACATAATTATATCTCGAACATATGATTTCGACATAAAAAATCATATATCATATCATATATATACCATGTAATGTAAAATGGTTTCAATTTTTTTATGTAGTGTCTTATAAAATGACTATAAGACTAACTAAGATGAAACTAAAAATTATATATCTCAAAATTAGTATTTAAAAGGTCAATTTAATGGGAGATTAATTACACAATACTATAATATATATATATATATATATATATTACAAATATAAATTTATATGGTGGAAGTGAAATAAAGAAGAAATTCTACAAAACATTTTAAACAGTATCAAACTAAAAATTCATTGGCTACTTTCAAATGTTTCTTTATAGAAGGTGAAAATAATTTTTTTCATGCATTATTTTCTATAAAATACAAAAAAGGGATCCATCAAAAATTAAAAATGTTTTTCTCTTAGAAATGTGGACTGGAAGAAAAAACATACAATCTTGAATGGAAAATACCATCAATAATTTAATATCCATTTATTGAAACCCATATTATAAAAGTACTAAAAACGATTATTTTTGAAAAGGGGTGAAGATAAATATAATGATCATAAGAAATATGACATATTTATATTTTATTATAATGAAAAATAACATTTTTGAAAAGAAAAAATATGTATATAGAGAAATAATAGTCTCTAAATTAACAAGAAATATTCATAATAATGTTATCCTTGTAAGGAAAAGAAATTTTTCAAGGGATAATATTTGAATAAAATATTAAATTTAAATATAAATAATTAAAAATAAACATATAATGAAATTTTATGGAGAAAAAACCAATAATCTCATGATGGTGATAAAAAAGAGACATTATTAATCAAAGAGAATATATTAAGGTTAAAAAATCACTACCATATTCTTTAATAATTAAATTAAAAAAAATGAAAAATACAGCATACAATTTATTTTTAATTACATTAAATTTAAAGTTTAGTTGTGATAAAAATAATTTAGAGTAATTTTTATAAACAACAAAAAATAAGTTGTGATTATTGAGTAGTTATAGAATAAATAAAATTGAGATGGGAAAACCCCTTACTAATTCTCGAAGAAATTCAGTCAAATGATTATGGATGAATTCATGAATGGATTTTTAAATCCAAGTATTAATATTATTCTAATTATAAATGAAACCAAATATTGTATTAATGACACCATATAAAATATGAATATGTGTATAATTTTAAAAACATGCCATTATGTAAGGTAATTGAGATGAACCCATTACATTAACACTTGACTTAAAATAAATGTACTTTAAAATAATGTATATTAAAAATTAACATTTTAATAAAAATTTTCAAAAAATAATTCAAAACTATTATCCTATAAAATAAATAATAGTAATGATTTATTCTATGTTTATTAGTTATTAGATTTTAATTTCACCATAAAATGTTAGTGATTTTAATTTTTCATGCAATCATTGAAATGTGGGTATCAATATCGGTTATTTAATACAATTTTAATTATTTATATAATTTACATGTTACTTCAATTGATTCATAATAATGTATTATAAATTCTTAATATCATTTAATGAGATTTCTAACAAATTATTTTTTATAAAATATAAAATAATGATCTTTTTTGTTAAATTATTTCATGATAATCAGTAAAATATAAGAAAACATGGATATGGTATAGTTAATTTCAAAAAATATATTTCTTAAACAATATGATGAATATAAATTTTTTAAGTGGAAGATGAAAAACTGAAATCAAATTATATTTAACATATTAATGGAATCAAAAAAAATTGGATTCTCTAAGCTGAAATTTTGATTACGTTAAATAATATTTGTTATTTAATAAATCTTTAGTCATTTGAGTTATAAAAAATGTAAAATTTGAATCCAATTAATATTAACTAACAAAAATAACATTCATATTGGAGAACATTGTAACTCATTTTACTTATGTAAAAAAGATGAAAACAAATTATTGCATCACATTCTTGAAAATATTGTATGAAAAACATTTTAAAGAACATTCCAAATTACATGTTGTGGGAAATGTACCACTATTAAAAATGAAATAGTTGTGTTGTTTCTAAAACATTTTAGAATATAATGATGATCGATAAAATACAAATGAAAATTTTAATTCAATTAATATGGACACTTGAGAATATCAGTTAGATATTTTTAAGATCTTGGGACATTACTCAATTAATGAAGAATTTTTAATTATCACATTTATTTATTATTTCTCTCAGATGAAAAACATTATCTTAATGAATTATAAAACCATTGAAGTGGAAAGTTACGATTTTTCAGATATGATTTTCAGATACAATGGGGTGGAAATAGTTAAAATATTCACTGATGATGGAATGAAATATACAAGATATTCTTTTAAGTCCTATATAAGGAAAAAAGGAATTAAATAAGAATATATTTCTCTATACACCCCTTAAAAATAGAGTGGAAAAATGAAAAGAAATAACTTTTTGTAGAAATGGAAAGAATCATATTGGTTTTTTATATAATTTAAATGTTTTTGAATATAGAATAATATAGTAATAATTTAAATTTTATAAAAAATGTTTTTTCTGTCTAGAACCGAAAATAAATACTTAAAAAATGTGTTATATAAAAAATCAGATAAATATTTCGATTAATTTAGATGTAACTTATTATAAAAGTACAATAATTCAGAACTTGTGAATTTTTATGAAAAATCCATGGAATGAAATTTCTTGTGATTTGAACCCAACATAAAAAAAAAATAAATTTTTAAATTTATTATTTTGGATATTTTTTTATTACAATAATTTGAATTTTGTTAAAATATAAGTCTTCCATTTTTTTTTAATTCTTTTGTATATTATTTAAATATATTCAACTTGAATATCAAGATTTCATATAAAATGAGTAAAGAAAGGTTACTAATAATTATGAAAACCCATTTTATAAGGAATGCGATTTAGGAAGAAAAACTGTGGAATTTCAAAAATAATGAATAGAAATGAAAAATCTATAGTTCATACCTAATGATTTTTTATTTGAAAAAAATAAAACAACAGTTATCTCATATATTGAAACAAACACATATTCAAATGTATTTGAACACAAATAATGGGTACATGTTATCAATGAATATATATGTCTTTTTGAGAAGGGAGTCTCTTAGGAACACATTCCAAACCCAACATGAAATATTTTTACTGGGGAAAAATATGTGTATAGAAATAATCTTAACTAACAAAAATATCATTTTTGAAATAATTAATTAATTTCATGAAAATTAAATTCCTAGATGTATGGTGAGTATTTTGAATAATATTTTCCACCATTTTTTAGATTGGAAAATGTAAAAATCATATTTTTTAGGGTTATAAATTGTTGTTATTTTTTTAACAGGTGGATGTAGTGACATCCTTATTAAATGTAGATATAGAATAGGAGGTTTAAATTTATAAACATTATGGGTGATTTCTTCTAAATGATGGATCCAATGTGTGAAAGTTAATGAAATATTTATGTTGGATGAAATGATCCTCATGTTGCTGAAAATAAAAAAAAGGATTGTTTCATGAAGAAGTATAATTTTTTGTTAGTGGAAAGATAAATTAAACACATTTGTAAATATATAACTCATGTAACTTGATTATTATTGTATATTTTGGTAACATATTTTTTGAGGGTACGGGGAATATTTTTGAACTAATTTTTTTATTAATATAGTGTTAAAATTGAATATTTTCAATTCATAAAGAATTATAATTCTTCTTTAGATAATAATTTACGTAAAATGATATATAAAATTAACCATCTCATGAAATGTATTCCATTATATTTTTACCAGGAATTGGAATACCATATTCCAAATAAGATTATACACTTATCTTGGTTAGAATGAAAATGTATAATGATGAAATTAGGTAAATTTCAAATTAACAATATTTTTTATATATGATGATATTTTGTCTCTGTAATTGAGGTTCAAAGATCAAAATCTTGTAAACAATATTTTTTTGAAAAATAAAAATAGTGAGAAAAAATGAATAAATTAAGAAGGTAGTAAAAGGAAACCTGAGATATGATAAAAAATAATCTTCCCATGTGATGTTGTATAAAATAAGATGTGTATGAAGATGGTTGGAAATACTTATTTTTATTGGCCTATATATTTCAATGAAAGAATATTATCACCAGGAATAATATTCTTCTTAAGAATATTTTGTGTGAACTAGAGTATTAATGAATAGAGTTATGTTACATTAAGAATCATGGAAATATAGTACATTTTCACCAAACATGCTAATATAAAAATTAGTTGGTTGGACATTCAGATACAATATTTGAGTGTGATTACTTCCTAATGCTGAAAATAATTATTAATAATCAATGTTCCATATATCTATCTCAGAATACAATACCACATTTAAGATCAAAACAAATTAATATCTAGTATCATTTTATAAAAGAAAATGACATGGGTTGCAATTTTATGAAGGAGTATATTTCAAAAAATAATTAAAATACAGTTGATTTAAGAAAAGATATTACAAAATAATGTTTCATGGAATAATGACTGAACATTCATTCTAATCCTCAAAAAATCACTTCAATGTTATATTTAGGAATCCCCCCCAATGTTTGATAATATAATGAAAATGGGGAAGGATTTGTACAACCTTTTCCGAAAAATTGATATCTAAGTAAAATTATTTCAAAAATGAATCTAAATAAATTTTTATCGTAGAATGGGGAAGGTAAAAAAAATAGGAGAGAAAAATGAAGAAGATAAAAATAAGGATGTGTTTATCATAATATGTACAAAAAATTTAGTAGTAACCGAGAGATTAAATTCCACTAAAAAAATTACAATATCTTGTAGTGTTTTTTCATGATCTTCTTTATGAGATAGGTTGTGGTCATTTAAAATTTGAAAAAATTTGGTGATGAAAAATTATAATTTTTAAATGTTATTAAAATATATTTTTAACAAATCCATAATGGGGAGATTGAATAACTATTGTGATGATTCCACAATTATTTATTGTATTTCATTTTATCATATTTTTTTTATTAATGATTCTGTATGTGGGTGAGGATTTTGGGAGATGTTTTTCAAAAAGTATTCTTAACTAACATATTAATGATATCATTAGTGTTTCTTATATGAAGAAATTGGTGATGATAAGTTGTTTCAAAAGATAAAATAACATGAAAATATCATTATTTGAGAGAATTTAAAATGAGGTAGTTGGATACAATAGAAAAATTATGAATATTTCATTAGAAAAACACACATAAAAAATATGTAGAACTAAATTTTGGATGAAATTTAATTGAAAAAAATGAAAGGATTATTTAAAAACATATGGAATTTGAAGTTGTTCAATTTTTGGAGTTTTTTAAAATGAAAACAATATTAGTTGTTCCACAAGAGTTCAGATTTGAAATTCAATGAAAAACCAATGTGGTAATTTAATATGAACAATATTAGTAGTCCACCATATGAAGAAAATTTATTGTGATAAAGAGATTTATAAGATGAAAATTATTATCAACCATATTAATTGATTATAGTTATCTAGAAAACAATTTTAAATGATGCTTATAAGTGAAATAGTTTCATTTGTAAGAAAACAATATAATGTATCAGGTTATAAAGTCATGAAGTGGTTCTCCATAATGAAATATCATGAGGAATAATTTTCTATATAGAGTAAACAAAGTGGTGAATAAATATTTATTCAAAAAATTTACTATACTGAAAAACCATTGTCCATAAAAACATGGATTAGAAAAATGAATTTCAAATGTACATTAATGATATCATCAGAAGAAATTTTTAGATAATATTTTTTTTTATATTTTTGAGTTGAGACAGATTGAATTTATAGAGGTATTAATTTGAAGAAAACATGGATAAGTGTTGTTTTATATTTTGATTTAATGTTATTAGGGATTTCCATGGAGAAAAATTTCCAATGGATACATCATATGTTGGTTTTATGATGGGTTTGTAGTTTTTTCTTAATGAATTTGTAAATATCATTTTAATATTTATAATTTTGTGATATTCTTAAATTTTGATTCTTATCTTAGGTTAAATAAAAGGTTTTTAGGTGTCTAATTTATTTTTAGGTTAACGAAGTTTGAATAATGTTTTATTTTTTGAATAAATCATAAATATTCAATAATTACTCTAAATATTCTAGAAGTCTTCAAAAGCATATAATAAAATTAATTTAAACTGGAATAATTATTTTTTGAATTTTATTTAGAGGGAAAATGAAATTGGGTTCCTATATATTCAAATTTGTGGGTCCATATAAAGGGAAGAATGTATAGTATGAGAAGATTTTATTAACACAATTATCTTATATGAATTGTTTACTCTCTAATGATTTTATGAACTCTCCAGTTTCTAAATGAGGTTTACATTCATGTTTTAGAGAAGTTATAGAGAGAGATTATGTGAAGATAATTTTCTAGGAGTATTCAATTCAGATAAAGAATATTTTTATAATATGGAAGTATTTTATAATAGAGTTTTAGGTGAAATGTATTTCGTTAATCTAATAGAATGCGTGTTATAGAAGTGGAATTGTTTTAGTATCTATCACTATACAGAAATTCACCAAACATAGAAAATGATGCACCAAATGAAATATTTTAGGTGGATAGAACTAGATAATTATTTCATAGAAACAATGTGGTATTTGATTTTCCAATATTTATATTTTTTTAGGATCAGTGTGGTATGGAAAACATTGTAAACTGATGGGAGTTGGTATACTCATACATGTCAAGAGATAAAAGGTGTCCAATAAGAGTTTGGTCAATGATGTATTGAATTATTTCTAATAGTGAATATAATTTTAATATGGTGAGTCTCCATGGAATTTATATATTTTCCCAAAAGAATGACAATGCTTAAAAAACTTCTTTTCCATTATTATTATTATTATTGGATGGTTTTGAGATTGTTATAAATTTTCTCTAGGAATATAACTCAAAAAATCTATAGGGGTCAAATTTCATAATGATTGAATGTTTGAAAAATAAAATAAATGATTCAAACCCCCAATACATATTAGAGGTTCAATGAACCTAATGAAATTCAATAGTCTTAAATATATGAAAACATGGGGCCTTATTTCTTTTATTAAAGAATTTATGCTTTTTTAAAAGACGAATAAATAAAAAATGTCCCTCTCTTGAGTTTTATATCTATAATACATTATCATAAGGATAATAAGTTGTTATGTTATGTTATAAATGTTTTTTGGAAATATAAATAAATTTTCTTTATTAAATTGATTGTTTTTGAAATTTTAGTTAATAATTTCCCTAAATGCTGACGTAGTGCGAACACAATATTTATTCAATTAATATAAAAATATAATAATTGGTTTTAAAAATATTAAATGTAAAAAATGAATAATTTTTTATTTTCCATAAATTTTTTAGATACATATAGAATAATAGTTACGTTTTAAAGAACTATATTTCAATTTACTTTTTGAATTATTTTTGTAATATCTAACTAATCGAATAGTGTGAGAAATGATTTAAATGATATTTTATTAGAAGACTATTTTATAAATATTATAAAAAATATAGAATAATGAAAATTTATAAGGGGGATAATATACTATCAAAAATTAATTCCTTTTCCATTTATGATCCAATTTTTACATTCAAATTATAATTATAACCCATTACTAATGTAAAAGTCATTATTGTTGTTATGGATAAATTTTTTTAACTAGGTGGTAAAAAACAATCTTCAGAATACCACATAAACCTATCCAATGTTTATCGGTTGATCACATTTCCACCATATACAACATGATATTTAAATATCATATAATTTGGAATCATGTTTATAGATAATAATGTTTTTATATTTTAATCTATTAAAAAATCATAGATTTCACCTACCATCAAATATAATAGAGAACATCACCATTATGTTTTATACAAAAAATTGAGCCTTATAGATCAAACATAACCTACCAGATATACTTCTCAACATGGATATCAAATAATTAACTGTATTCGTATTCTTAATATACCAATTGAAGGGTACTTATGTATGGATCTAAAATATGTATACACAATAAGTAGTCATGAAACCTAACATATTTAAATTTGACACTTCTTCTACTTATTAAAAATATATTATATTAATCAAAAAATAACTTAATTATAATAAATATAATTATATATTATTATCATTATTAAAACTCATTTAATCACCATATATTCAATCAAATGGGATTTCAAATTTGCAATTTTTTATACATAAATTCAACAGTCTCCATGTAACAATAAAATTCATTTTTCATCAGCATATTTCATGAATAGTTATAATGATGGATTTATGATTTATAAATTCTATTAATGATATAAGTATACCTATTTTTTTTTTAACAGTGTGCATTTACAACTATTCTAAAGAATAACGTCCCTCATGCATACATGTTGGCGACCAGATCCACAATGTGAAATCATTCATTATTGATTTTCCATACATGGATGGTAAAATGGTATATTTAATAAAAATATATCATAAGTAATATATAATATTTATTCTATAAAATGAAATTATTATTTTCCTTTATTTCTATACATCCATTGAAAATTAAAAACAACGTTCACATTTACGAATGACCAACTATCTCCCTGAACGGTGTAATTCAATGTCTATCATTACCTTTTATAGTTGATTTTGAATACATTTATAATTACTGAATGTGATATTTTATAAATTATTAACATTTTTAGATGATGAAACCATGATAATTGTACATGTACATTAATTACCAAACTCAAATATACATGGAAAATAAAATCATAAACCCCAAAAAACAGCAATTTTAATATAAAATTATTAATAAATAGTTGATCAAATGTTATAAAGGGAACATCGAGGTTATTATTTGTGTTTAAATGATTATCATATAGAATTATAAATATTTTTCTCCATTTATACATTAGTTTACATAACTTTTTTTGACATTTTAAGTTATTTTAATGGATTACTCATATAACTTATATTCTTATAAGACATATGTCATATTTCCCAATAATTTTTTTTGTACATCACATTTTTGTAATTTTATCACAAATATCGTTTTATTATTTATATTTAGGTTTTATTTTGTTTTTATTTTCTTGGGAATTATTATTTAAATTATACCAAACTGTTAATGGTTTAATGTTTCAATCTCATTGTTTAACTAGATTGTTTTTATTATGCATTCGATGATGAAACATAGTGATATACCTATAAAGAATTACCCTAAAAATTTTAATGATCTGGTTATTTTTTGAAATTACATGTTTTACTTTTATTTTACAAAATTTACGTACAAAAAAACCAAAATTGTTTTTTATGAAAACTATATTCATTTATCTCTTTTCATGAAATAATTTTTTTACATTTTCTTATTTTAAATAAAATGTTATGAATGATATTTAATTACTATCCAATGGTTTTTTAAATAAAATATAACAGAGTTTTTAATTTACAAGATAATATTTTAATGGAATAATCCCACCATTTATCGAATGATGTAATTTTTTATTTTCACTAAATTATGGAAGGAATATTTTTTTACTTAAATGTGAAAAAACTATTCCCATCATGACCACACAATTTTTTTGATTCCATTACTTCTTTTTTGGTTTATTTAAATTTAAAATTTTATGTTTATATTTGGTATATTTAAATATTTTAAATACTTAATTTCACAGTTACTATGGTATTTTACTCAGTATATATTTCAATGATTCTATTAAATGAATTCTCGTCTATGATGTCATATTTTGATAATAATTATTTTTTATTAGGGTAATGATCCAATGATATCATCCTAATTATATCTATGGATTCTGTATGATTATTTTGATGATATTTTTTTTAAAATATCATTATATTCCTTGGGTAGTGTTATGATGATATAAAAAAATTCATGATCATAAGAATTATATATGATATAATTATGATTTCATTATGGTTGGGTACATTATATCCCTCTAGTGGAATAGGAACAAATATATTGACATATCTTGAGATACTGAAGATATGTTTATACATTATTTGGATTATAATGTTTCATATATTTATGAAAGTTTATGATTTCTTACTATATAAGATAATAGAAAAATGCATGGACATGATTGAAAATATCATTATTCACATTTTGAAGCATGCATATAATCGCATATTAGATTTACTCACAATATAAAGTGTGGGAATGATTTAATTTATCTATGTTCACATGATTATGATTTATTATTATTTTTATTGCACATTCATATATTCCGATTATTGAATATTTTTTACAGATTTAAAACCCTTTTTGATCATGCCACTAGTAATTTATTGATTTTTATGATTGTGATCAGTGTTTTTAATGTATTAATATTATATGCTCAAATCATGAACATGAATATGTAATAACATTCTTTTGATCATATTATTGTTTAATTATAGAAATATGACATGTTTACACATACTGATTATATGATATCACTCTCTCATAAGTTTTTATTCACCAAGTTATTATGGAGTGTTTTACGTAGGGTATAACTAATAAGAGTACTATATGGGAATATCGTTCTTTGAAATGAAAAAGATCATTGATGATATAAGATAACTATGTATCAAATATTAAATGAAACTGGCCCGTAATATTCCTTAATAATGAATTATTATTCAATGACTTAGATAATCATCAATAATAATGAAATATTTAAATATGTTTTTCTTGGAGCACTTCAGTACATATCATATGATGGGATTTGTAAATTATTTTATATTAGGGTTTGAAAACATTAGTTAAAACCCAAGGTAGAAGATTATGTATAATATAACATCCTAATATATTTTAATGATTAAATTAAGTAGTTTTAATATCAATTAGTTCATATTTGTATTCTATGTATGGATTTGGTTTGGGATTGGACGATCATATGCATTATAACCCTAAAGAGAATTGGTCAAATTTATCATGCCCATTATATAACTGCGTAGTCAGTGTTTCCTTATATATCACCTAGTTTGACACTCATATGGTATATTATTATGTAAAATCCTATCAAAATTTGAATAATTTTAAAGGATTTTAAATGATTATAGCTATGGATTAACTAGGTTATACCTAATATTTAATTGAATGAAAAAGGTGTAAGAATATAGATATCCAATGAATAAATTTTAATTATTATCTTATTTATGAATATAAAAAACATTCTAACCATGTTCCTCTTGGTTTCACTATATAGACAGAAACTGGAGGAATTATCAAAAAACTTAATGTGATATAAATTGAGTGGATAAACATAACTGAAAACAAGTGAAATCGGATCATGACCGTGATCCTTGTGATAGTCCCTATCCATCTATCTTTTTTTATGACTAAAAATTTCATCAAGTGTGAATTTCCTAATACAACTAAAAAAAGAAGATGGTTTTCATGATGCCTATCAAGTAGGGATGATTTAGTTCTCTATATAGACTGTATGGGGGCAGAATCACATAGGGATGTTTCCCAAATTATTGATAATATGCGTTTGGGTTTGAAATAAACATTGAGTTTGTAATTTTCTATAAAAATGATAATTTTGTTAAATAAAAGGATGATAATAATGGTTTCCCTATGGTATCCTAAATGGTTGACTGTTTCAAATGTTATAAAAATGGGAGTTATGAAAATAAATAACCTAATCGGAAGGCTTGAGAATAGTAAAATAAAGGTTGTACATGTAATGACTTTACTATTGATGTTTAAGAGACTACAGATGACATAATAAAATATATAGTTGTTATGGAATATAGTTAAGAGGCATTAATTTTTTAAGATGGATGAGGAATGAATGAAGTGTTTTTCTATTCGATTTCTAGATTTATTTATGTTAAAATAATTAAACACTAAAGGAATGATCTAAAATAATGTTATAGTAAGGAATTCTACGAAAAATGTTAGTGGTTGGGATGAAATGGAAATGTAATTTAATGATAATGCATTATTATATTGAATAACACATTATCATGGGAAATATGACCCCTAATATGTGTCTGATGTTGAAATAATAATTGTTATTATAGATAGAGAAATTATTTATCTAGTATATGGTATATTGTTGATGTCCTTGGAAAATATTTATTCTTTGATGAAAATGTGACTTATATTATAAAAGATTTAGTTTATAGATTTTTTCGGTGTATGAAATATATTTGATAATTACTGATTTTATTTGTGGAATGAGGAGATGGTTAGTTTAAATAAGCAATTAATTTTTCATTAAGGAATTATGAAAATTTAGGTTATTACAATTTTTTATAGAATATACTGTTAAGGTAAATACATAGTTGGTATGTTTCCTTTAGAGATACATTATGTTGATTGGGGTTAAATACTAAGATGATTTTTTAAATGTAATAACTTTATATCAAATGTTCGGAATTTTTTATTTTTTCAATCAGTTTTTTAAAGTTTTTAAGGTTATATAAATATGATGGGTTCATGTCATAATTTGGTTTTTATTTATTAAGGTTAATATATGATTTATTATATTGAAACAATTGTTCTAATCATTGGGTATTGTTAAATATAACAACATGATGAATGTATTTTAAAAATTGTATGGATGTTAAGATCTGTTTGAAGTTAATTTTAGTTCTTAAAGAATGAAAAAATCATCTTCCATATTAATTTCATGGATTAAGAGATTAATTGAATATAAATCAACTGAAAACCAATGGATAATGTTTTTCTTATGATATAGAATGATGTAAAGTTATTATATTTTTCTTCTTTCTTTAAATTGATTGGAAAATAACCAATTAACATAATCGAAATGATTTTAAAATAACATTTACTAATTTATCTATTATTTCAATTGAATCGATGGCCTTTTCAAAAATAATAGATTTACAGTTTTGTGTTCATTATCATTCTTCTAAACATGTTCTCTATCACTCTCTACTAGTATTTTATTGTCATTTTTCAAATCCATTTCCATATTTATAATTTCCAATGTTGTTTTTATATTATGAAACATATTATTTTATTATTCCATATGACCATGATATTATTATTTCCCTCTTTTTAAGAGGAGGTTTTATTAACCCACATTATGATTTAGTTTTTTCATAAAGTAATGATCAAATTCCAAACCATTGATTACCATCAACATGTTAAAATTGAATATAACAATTTATTGAAGTCAGGGGTTATGTACCATTGTTATATTTTAAAATAAAAAACATCCTATTCAATATCATATATGACATGATGTATTGAGTTTATATGAACAAGTAAATATTATTATTTAAATATAAACATTATAACTTAGTCATTGAATTGGAATTTAAGAAATGGAATAGAAACATTATAAAATATATTTAATTTTATTTAAAAATAAAAATTGGTATATTAATTATTAAGAACCATGCATTCAATACCCAATTAGTTACGTTGTAATATTGTTCAAAAATATGATTTTTTCAAACATGATTTTTTCTAAAATTTTGGAAAAAATATTACATTTACTATTTTCCATACATATATAATTTTTTTGATAGTATAAAATTAATTTTTAAAATATTCTTTTAAAAATTAGAAAAGAGCTATTTTATATGAATTTTGTAAAAGGATTCATTTTATGTGGAATAGTAAAAAATTATAAATTTTTATTGTAAACCAAAAATATGATTCCATAATTCTAAAAGTAATATTTTTTGTAAATGTTTTCAAAATAAAATAATTTATATTTTATTATTAATAATTTAAATATGTTCATTTTATTTAAATTTAAATATTAATTCTGAATAGAAAAATATTTTCATAAAAATAATTTTTATGAAATTATTATTTTCCATTTTGTTTTAATTTATTATGATACATTATCATGACCCATTATTAGAAATTTAATCATGAAAAATGATATCCCTATTTGGAGTACAGTGTAATTTTTTAAATATTTATTTTTTATTTTTATTTTTATAAACTCTAGCCATAATAAATTTTTATTACCTCGATAAAGCTAAAATGTGTATGTTATTGTTAAAACAAATATGATATGATCTCCAAACCAACCCAAAATAATTTATTATCAAATTTTATTAGTTTATTTATACTATAAACCTCAAATTATATAATATATGTCCAATTTGGATGATATTTATATGAATAAAACTATTATGTAAATTTAATAAAAGAATAAATATGAAATTTCATTCTGTTGACTTTAATATCATTAATACTTTATCATGAGGGTTAATATTGTTGTCATTTCATTATAAATAATTATTTAAAATATAATTATTCTATCAAATTTATTTATTTTTTAATTTTAGTTATTGAATGATTTCCATAAATGTATAAACAACATCGACACAATATTTATTCAATTTATAGAATAGTAAAATAAATAATTTTAAAAAATGTATTAAATAATAGAGTTTCGGTGAATTATTGTGTTTTGGTAATTTTAAGACAAATATATAAAAATATTGATTTCAAATGGGTTATTTTATATTAAATATTTTTTTTTATGTCTTTAATATCAAACTATTTGAATACTGTTAAAAAAGATATTAATAAAAAAATTTCAAAATAAAATTTAACTAACTTATAAAAAAATTATAAATCATAAAATGGAAAACGGTGGAAAATTATAACTCATCAAGAGTGGAAGATTATTTATGGTGGTTAATGTTATAATAATTAACTAAATGGTAAAACCAACAGATAATGTTAGAAATACTACTAAAACCATTAAAAATTAATTTTTATAGAATTTCAAAAATATAACACATTATATTTCATTATATGGTCATTTAAAATCATTTATCAAGTGAATAACTTTATTATATATTGTTATTTTATGAAAATACTAGAGTGGTCCTCCCCTCACAAATAAAGGGGAACATCTCGTTTATCTTCTTTACAACACATTGAGATTTTAATCATGACAAAACAAAACTGTATTCATATACCAAATTCACTATAAAATAATTATAGGTTATTTTCTTATTAATAGTCTATTTAAATGGTCCATAATTAATTATAAAAATGAGGTCTACTGAAGAATAGGTAATCTTCTTACCCGAACTCATTCAATACTTTTCTTCTTATAATTCATCAAAATCTGTTCTTTTCATCATAAATTAATAAATTTATTAACTTAAATATAGTTAAATTTTATTATAAATATTAAATCTCATTTATTATAACCCTATCTATCAAATATGATATTAATGTAGTTCTTGTGCCTATGTATGACTAAATGTCCCCACATAGCGGTAAAATTCATTTTTCATCAACATCCATCATGGATGATTCTAAAGACAATTTAAAATTTATATATGATATTTATGACATATGTATACTTATATAATTGTAATATGATAGAAACCTTTTTACCTTTCCATCTATTCTATAATGATAATTTCATTCGTAAATAACTATGGACTACTACATCCATAGACTGACGTGTTTCATTTTATTCATGTATGGTAAAAAGGAAATATGAAATGAATATATATCATATTTATTATATAATAATGATTATTTAATATTGATTATTTATTTACCTTTATATATTTCCATCTTTCAAAAATGAAAAATAGTGTTCAAGATAAAGTGTGGCCTACCGTCTCCATCAATGGTGTCATTCATTTTTTTATATTTAATTATTATAGACGAAACTAAAATTTATATAATTATTATGTTTGATATTTATATCAATATTAACAAAATTTAGAATATGTGACTAATAACAATGTATAGGGAGTTGAATTATAGAACTGAAATACTAATGAAAAAGAGTCTAGAACACATAAAAATGATGAATTTAATAAGAAATTAATAATAAATGAATGTTTACGTTACATATGTGGAACACATATGATATTGTATATAATTACATTACTATTCTAAAGAGTTATAAAAAAGCCATATTTATTATATAGGATTTTATAGTTCCTTTGATATAAGGAGAACCTGGGATTAGTAATTTGAAATCTCACATTCATTTCTGGAATACGCATGACATATCTACATCACACTCCTTCTATGTGGTGTGTATAATACCATATTGACATGTAGAGTCAAAAATATCCATAATTTACTAATATTTATTGTTTAATTTTATATTAATATTTCTGGGAAATATGATCGGATGTTTACCTAATTAATTAAGGTTTTATGTTACGATCTCATTGTTTAATAGATGTACTTATTATTAATGATATCATGACAAAATTTCATGATCTTTATGACAACCCTTCTCTTAATTACTCATTAGTTATTTATTTATTATATAATATTACTTATAATATGATCTGTAAGATTATTATGTCTAGTGTATTTGGGATTAATTATATTTCATAAACATGTGAAATATAAAACATGTCATCTTTATTGAAAACATCCATAACATTATAACACTAAAAACTATATGGGAAAACCTCCAGACATACATAGGAAATGGGTGACTTATAAACCCAGTAAAGAAATAAATAGGGAATAATGTGATGAATTTAATACATGTTAAACAATTGGTGTACCGATGAGAAATAAAAGGGGATGGAATAATAAACATTAACAATAGTGTATGATGGCCTTCGGGCCACCCAGACCTTTGGGTCAGTAAGTCCTTAGGGCCAACTCAAGGCTTTCGGGCCACATTAAGAACAGATGCAAACCAGACAACCTATAAGGAACAAGCTATACAAGGAGGATGAGCAATGAGATTTCCCCACAGCAGAAGCTAGATGGATTGCCAGAATTAGAGGGTATGGCACCTGCCATCGAGACAAGCCTATGCATGCACGAGAATGCCTAGCCGAACAACCATGCGATGATGGAGAGCCGATTTCATGATGAAGATGCTAGGGAGGAGCAGTTCCAAAGTAGTTATTCTGGGTTGTATGTAATATTTTGAAGCCTGCGGGCAATGAATTCCTCTATGTCCTACATTCCATGTAATACTTATGTCTATGGGCCTTGTAAGAGTCCACCTCACCCCTTGAAAAGGTGGATTATACAAAATCAATAAAAAATGAAGGCCTTCGGGAAATTGGAGGATATAACATGATAATCATGAAGTATAGATGGGAAGAATTGGAAACAAATTAAAACATTGCTTCATAAAAATTATCCAAGGATAAGTTCCGAGAAATCATGATTCAAAAATTCCCATAATGTAATCATACATAATGTATGTACCAAAATGAAATCTATTGAGACTAAACATTCATAAATGCATTGGAGTGCTATATAATAGCAATTGAACATGTCACCTTAATTTCATTCTCATTATTATGTGTCCAATATAGATCCAAATATATGTGGAAATGGGTATGGGTATTCAATACATAATTTTTGGGAATGGATAATAGTGGGGAAATTTCATCATCATAATGGAATCATATTTGAATTCCTAAAATTGGTTGATTAGAGTTAAAGAGGTATCTCACCGTTTTTATAACAAATGGACAGTAATAGATACATGGGAAAACATATCCAAACAATATAAATTGGGAATATAAGGCATATGATAATGAAAAAACATGAAAAGTTCTGATAATAAAAACATCCATTACATTGAGAGTGTGACATCAAATTCATGGGAAGAAACTCACGAATGATTGTAGAACCTTGAGAGAGTATTAACAGGGTAGGAAAGTGTAAGGAAGACCTAAAATAATATTTTGTGATGAAAAGTTGTATAATTGGTGGTTTTATGTATGAAATGATTGGGGAACTAATTACCATTTGTGAAACATAGGTTTTGGACTCTTTATAATAAAATAAACAGAAGCAAAAAACATACAATGTTTTTTGAACATGGATTATTCTAATGTGTAGAGGTTTTATTTATTTAATTATTCCATGGGCCGAATATAAAAAATTAAACCACTATAATTAGGGAAATGATTCAAAATCTTAAAAAATGAATTTAAAAAATAAAATATATTAATTGTTTTGGAGGATTCATAACATTTTAATAAAATTAATCAAATAAACATAAAATTATATTAATTGAATGGAAAAATATAATTGGTCATGGATTCAATTTATGGTAAATATTAACTCAATTTTGGTCCATTAATCTGTCATAATACACGCAATATATTTATATGATATTTAATTTTTACACAAAAATTCAACTACATTAGAAAATGTTAAAAATTTCCCAGATGGAAATTTTTTAAAATTTTATTCCAAAAAAATATTAATTTCATAATTTTTTTTAACATTTTTGAAATTTCACATTGAAAATAAGAATCTCATGTTTTTTATAAATGTTGTGTCATTAAAAATAATAATTTTTAAACCCTTATAAAATTTACATTTGATATCATAAGAATAATATTATCATTATTATTTAATAAAAATTATTAAATATAAATATTAAATAAATATATTTTTTTATATAAATAATGAAATAATTTATCAAGACACATGTCTTTATTGAAAATGATGACAAATTATAAGTACTGTTTTAGTTTTATTATATAAAAAACCCAAAATCATTTTTAATGTAAATATAATAAGAGATTTATAAAATTATTCTATTGAAAATACTATATAATTTTTCATATGATAATGTTTTTTTACATAACAATTTCATACACTAGAAAATGTATGATCGGTAAGGGGAACATTATTGACACGTTCAATGAGAGGTTCGGTGCCAAAAGCTTGGGTGGTGATCATGATGAGAATGAAAATATCACACAAATAGTTTCTATTATACTTATGTTTTTTATTTCTTATTTTAATTTTTCAATGGAAAATCCCAATGGCTCTATCTGCCTTTGATTCTCTAAAAAAATTTCATCCTAGGGTTCTATCGTACTAGTA
Source organism: Viscum album (assembly GCA_963277665.1). Lineage (NCBI taxonomy): Eukaryota > Viridiplantae > Streptophyta > Magnoliopsida > Santalales > Viscaceae > Viscum > Viscum album. Next base: position 262,177,918 of record OY728148.1, on the reverse strand, counting down.
GAATCCATCACATCCTTTTTCTATATTAGTTGGATTTATTACGACCCTCTATTTATAGTAACCATTTCATATGTGTTCAAGGGCTATATATTCAACAGTAATGATTCATAAGTGTCTTTTAAATCTATAATGATATAATAAAACCAAAAAACTAAATGTGTTATCTATATCAATAATATATAATGATAAATTTGATCAAAATTTAGGTAATATTTATTTATGAATGTCCAAGACATTATAATTTTTCCCCTTTAGAAATAACACTCTCTAAATCTTAATTTCCAATAATAAAAAAGATATTGGTAATTATTTTTCATTACCTCATCTACATCCCATGTCATTTTATGAAACATACACTCTCTCCACCAAACATTGACTAGGTGCATTGTCATATTTCCTGGAACATTGACTCTACGATCTAAGATCTTCACTAAATGTTTTGATTTTGATATTCCATTCTCTAAAGGTACCACCTCAATATGGAGTAAATGTGATGGTTTTTATATATACGTCCCCAATATAGTAACATAGAATACGTAATGTACTTGAAATTAGTTATGTATTAGTGTCTGTTGATAAGCCGCCTCTCCAATGCAATCAAAGAGCCCAATGGGACCAATATATCTTGGACTAAGTTTTCCATTAATCCAAAAATATCATGAACTTATTACATGGATATAAATATAGAAGGAAATCATGTCTCAAAAATCAAACTCTATGTCATGTCGATGATTGTAAGGATAGGTATTCAATAAAATCTGAAGAGCCTTAATATATTGTTGAATGCTGATAATCGTTTCCACAATTTTCTTAACAATTTGAGGACCTATGAGTTCACTTTCCCCAACATTATCCTATCAGGTTGGTGTTTTTAACCTCATCCTATATATGAATTCATTAGGATCCATTTTTATTCTTTAGTGGAAACTACAATGGTATGAGAACTAAACCATATGATGATGTTGATCCAATATACCTTTAAAGCCAATTGAAAATGTTCTCAACATGAGCTGAAGTGTCTGAATAGTCTTCCTAGATTGGACATAGTTTGAGGGGGATATGATGTAATGATGTTCAACTCAGTACTTAGAGCGTGTTGGAGACACTTCCAGAACATGGAGGAAAATCACCGATCTCGATCGAGTATAATTTTTAGTAGTGTTTCATGTGTCCTCACCACTTACCCAGTGTATATCATTTCATGTTAATTGATAAAAATTCCTCTCGAATCATAATTAAGTGTGAAATATTTTTATGATGATACGCATCATCCTATATAGAATTATTTCATCTTTATTTTTTATAAGACTAGTGAAAATGTTCATATTTACGTTTTATAATTTCCATGTAGGTATGGGTAGTGGTTGCATCGTCCCATTGTATTTTTTTCATTTTAAAATTCTGTTGCTGACATACAAGACATATTAATGTATACACCATGACCACATTTATCATACTGTACCACCAATAGATCTCTTATAGATCTTGATACATATTTGTTCTCCAAGATGGATAACAAAGTTTGTGTTATGTGAACCATCCAATTACTCTATATTCAATTCAATATTTAATGTTATACACTGTCTTGACTGAAATCATACAGCTTCTTCTTCATTATCATTAAACATTTAATACATATGTTTTCTTATATTTTCCAAATTATTTTGAATTCCCACATCATTATTTTAATAATCCATTATTTTTTATAAAATTTTATGGGTGAAAATTCATTTTTGTAAATATTGTTGTCGTTTCATCCTTTATGATTCCAATCCCTCTCCTTTTAAAATATAATATGATCAGATCCTTATCAATTCTAATTTATGATATGTTTTTGGGTTTCTATATACTTATAGAATCTTATGTATTATTTGATTTAATATAATTTTAGGGAACTGAGAAGTCATAGTCCTTGATCATCTATAACATTGTTCCTTGCTACATATTAATCACGTCCTATTTGTATATATAGTTGAGGTTTTTGTGATCTATATATATTTCACACTACATCACAAATAGATAATTTTAAAAAAAAATTAATGTGATGATCAGTACAACCAACTCCAGATTTGGTTTTTGGTAGTTGTTTTTTAGAAAATTTTTCTTCCTTAAATCATGGAATATGAATTTTTCATTATTCTATAAAAAAATTCCCAATAGCTTCTATGAATCATCATTTAATACCATAAAAAATTCTCCACTTCGTGTTATTTTATGATCATGGGTAGTTATAATTCTCTTCTCAGCTCCTATAAGCGCTCTCTAGATTCATCATTCCAAAAAAACCTGACTCCTATATGTGTTATCATATTTAAGGGGTTGATAATCTTGTGAAATTTCATAAAAATAAATTATTGTACACTTCATCATTCCTCTATGTCCTCAAATTTTACTGTTTTATGTGACATACTAGTTAATTTGTCTTATGGGTTATTTTTCATAGGTACACTCTTGGGAATGATTTTGCATTGTCTTTACAGATTCATATAGTTTTATATATTAATCGTTTTATTTTTATTTATATGGGACATTAGGATTATGTATATGACTAACTCTAATTTGGATCTCAGTATAGACAATTTGAAAAGTTAATGATGTACATTAGATTAATATCATATATTGGTACAATTTATATCTCCTAATGAGGATAATTACATTATGCCTATAGTGTGGGAACTAAAACCATGTATGGTTGGTCCATGCATGAGTTATCATGGAATGACCATAGAATATTTTTCCAGATTGTATCATTCATTATGATCATTGATATCCACTTGTATTTTCCTCCAGTTGTGAATCACGCTCAAAATGTATATCTAGATGACATCATAGGACATCATTCTAATAGAGGATTTGACCTTGACATTCATCTCTTGTGAGGTCTGTATACCATTTTGATACATGATTAGTATAAGTTACTGACTAAGTCAAAGTATCTATGGTTATAACTCAAGGTCTAAGATAATAATGGATTTATTATGATTATTACTTCAACATGTGGTGCACCTATCCAGTTCACCATTAAGGAAGATATATTTATTTGACATTATATAGATCACCTCTTTGTACTTGGTTGTTTTATATGGATAGAATAATTCATTTGTAGTATTCATGCATGTCACAAAATATTCTTTACAATAATATCATGAATCATTCATCAGGGTTTTCATTGAATACATCCTTATTTACTCTTCGATCATAGAATAGAATTCAATTCATTTTGAGATAATCAATTCTTCACAATGATCACATCGGCATTATACAATACTTTTTAATTGAAAAATTTGGAATAGTGAGATCTCAGATGAAATGTGATGTTAGGGAAAAGAATATCCATTGACATGGAGAATTTGTAGGTTGTGATGTCTGTGGAACAACTTCAAAATATGTTTAAGATTATGAGATTTCTATTATTTGGAAGATATTACAAATGTTTTATCTAGAACGTCTCTCATTTATCAGCAGCTATTGTACTGAGGGATAAGAAGGGAGTGATGTTTTCTTGGTCAAACACATGTGAATATGGCATTCATGATCTGAAGTGTAGGTTAGATACAAATCATGTGTTAATTATTTCTACACCTTCTCTATCCTATGACGAATAAATATTATTTTTAAGAGAATTAATGATATATATAGAGTAGATAATAGATTGTTGGTCATGTAATCTATCACACATGAGGATAAATATCCTACCAAGGGCATGGAGTTCGAATCTATTGTACATAGTTCGAATTATTGGTGAAACTATTTAATTGAAGATCTTTTTTATACACTAATAATCATATCCTTAGTTTTTATCCTCATACAGTGAGACCTAAATAAGAGGTCTGGGTGTAGGGTATCTTGTCTATATATTATTTATTTTTAGATTTTTTATTCACATGTTAAGGGTATAATTATTATAGAAATATTAACCATAAGAAAAAGTAGTGCCTTTTGATATTGGTGAATGACCTCGATAAGAACAATGGATCATTGTATTATTAGGAGTTGATTGGAGGATAAATTATTTTGATGACCATGAATCAATTCCATGTGATCCAATTGTGGTCTTATATTCATTATTTTGTCATTTAAAGGATGGACAAGAGGCTGACACTGAGTGAGTAGTGATTTATATTTAATTAGTAAGTGGTGACTCAATTCATGGGGTATTATTGGATGATAATGATGTGATCCATGTACCTGGGAGAGTTGTCTTCCCAACTTCAATCTATGAATATCTGATTATAGTATAACAAAAAATTGATGGGAATTACATTATAGATATAAAAATAAGTACCACAATGTTATGTGGATGTTCTGGGGGCCAGAGATGAAGAGGGTCATTCCTATATTTGTTATCAATAACTTACCAAAAATAAGAAAAAATATGACTAGTAATATCCTATTTTACATATCAATAAACAATACGTTTTCCCATGTGGAAGTGGGAAAATTTCTTGATACAAACTACGATAGGGATAAACCATATGTCAAGGATCCATGATGACATCTAAAGGGTTGTTTTTTAGTTAATGATGTTTCCCCATTTCCATGAAGTCTATGTGACTCACTCAGTAGACTTGATAAAAGGGTTGTATTTTTATTATTTATTATGAAATAGAATAGTTCCCATGAGTGCTTTATCTAATATTGAAGTATTTTAACATCATGAATTTTTTATGTATTACATAATACCATGGGGACCAAATTGAGAATTATTACAATATACATAACTCTTCCAAATGAACATACAGAGAGGATGATTTGAATATTGGTGGATATAACCAGAATTTTCATTTGAGACATAAAATGATATAGGAATAATAAATTTGAATTAATTTATTTTATGTAAAATAAATGTTATTAGGATTTTAATCATATTGTAATATAAGAGAATAGTTATCAGAGGGAATGTTTTTCACAATATTATTTCAATGAGGCTGGTGTAGTAGTAGTTGTATGGACTTGTATAGTAAATCATACCATAGAGGGAGTACAACTAATTCTGAAGAGATTGATCTTATCTCTTAAGCAATAGATTTTATATAGTAATAATCAGAATAGTCCTTTGGATTGATCTATAGGTAACTTGGATTTTATAAAAGTGAAACCTTATATTGTTCACTAAAATATGAGGAAGTATGGGTAGAAATCAGAAAAATATGTTAGACCCTAATTGATCAAAACATTGTTTGGGAAAATTATATACCATTAAATAATCCTTAGAATTTCCAATTTATTGTTTATAATGAAAATATTTATATCGAGACTGATGTATCATAGGTGGATCACCAAATTCACATATAAACTTCTGTGAGAATTTCATTTGAGGGAAGATAGTTCCCATATTCTAGATTCTTTGTCATTGTGGAAAGTTCCCAAGGGAGACAAGGGATAAATTTTTTAATTTTTATCCATAGTGTTCTTATTTGATTGAGAAGAACCTTTTAATATACATTATAATGACAATAAGTCACAAGTGACTGAAAATTACAAAATAAAAAATGGTTTTCAATATATGACATGTTAATGTTTATGAAATTATTCCTTATAAGGATGTTCTATCTCTTCAATATGAGTTGTTGGAGGTTTTTTATACTGTAGGGGGTCTAGAGATGATTTTATATGTATCTGGATATCAAAGGACTCATATTCTCCAAAAAAGGCCTAAAGATAGCTGGAAATGCCCAATGGGTAGCCAGCGCACCTGGTCTTGGGGTGAAATCATTACACAGCATGGGAGTTGATTTTAGACATTCATTAACCATGTCTAATATAATAAGAAAACCCCTATGGAACTATCGTTATTTTTAAAACTTATCCATTGGACCTTGGACTCCCCCATACACCTTCCATGGGGTTTTTATTAATTGAATGATCATGTGACATGTAAAGGTTATTTTTTTCATAGATATAAAAAGAACTATTCATCTTACATATGATATTAACATGGATATATATCATATATATTATTTAAATGAAGGTCCAATGATGTTTCCTTCCACACATCATATATTAAAGATTTATCTATGATGCTTAAAATGTTTATTTATCAATATAATATCTCCCATAGACAAAGATCACTCAATGGAATCTTGTCTTATAATTAACATACTAAAACTCTTTTTAATAGACTATTCTTGATATTTCCATAAAAAATTGATAATAATACAGAATATTAATTGAGGATTAGAAATTTCAATTAGGTATATAATGAATGGATATATAATTATAATGAATGGTTGATAATTACTAGTATTGTTCTTTAAATTGAACATCCTGAAATGTTCTACTTATTGAATCCCAAATTTTCGTTATTTTTTGTTTACATCATGATGATGTAATATTGATCATTGTATATACATGATGCAATCTTCTATAATCTATTATGTATTGATTGTATTTTATCTAATCAATATCAGATCCAATAAATCACCTTCCAAATCTTTAGAATAACATAGAATAATTCGCCATGGTGTGGTCATATTGTTATTTGAATATATAATGAAATTTTCTAAATTTATTTATATTGAATCTATAAAAATAAAATTCTTTCATGTAATCTCAATAATGATTTATGAATCCGTAATGTTAGAGTTATTTATCAATGGTTGTGAGATGAGGTTCCTCCCTGGTTATAGTGATGAACCATAGACTTATTATTTAGAAACATTTATTTAATAATTTCTTTAATGAGATTTTTATATTATTTTATATTAGAATTAATTTTTTAATTCTTCATTACCCATTCTTTTATGTATTTCTATGTGGGTGTGTCAGTATCCATAATAGATTGATTTTTTAATTTATTTTTGTGCATACATTGGTTATTTGTCTTCATGTTACTTGTCATTTCATGCATTTATATATATTTAATGATGAATTAAATATGACATTAATCCTTGTTTCACGTATCTGTATAAATAAGATGTTCATTATTGATTTGTTTACCCCTTATAGGTGGAACGTAGTGACTAGAAAATGGCTACAAACTATGTCTTATTTTATGGGGTTGGTCAAATCGTTTTAATATCTATTGAAATCCTAATACTCCTTCCATGGGAAGATATAATCTATCACAACTCACCAATGTGGGTGAATTACATGCAGGTTTAATGTGTTATATAATTTCAATAATTAGGTCTGGTGTTATATACCATTATCTAAGGATAATGACCACCACTAGTGTGGTTGAGTGGTATTCTTGATAAAATCCATAGTCAAGTTGGGGTGTGGTACATTTCATTAAAGGAGTAATTTGGGATGATGTAAGTTGACATCCCTACCAAAATAGACAAAATTTAAATGGGGTCGAGGTTTATGGAAGAAAGGTTAGATCATGATAAATAAGAACCTGTATGATTTTTTTAATAATTTTATATAACAATTGTCACAAAATTATGTTATGGTTGCATTGGTGGTACTCTACTAGACTTATTACTCACATACAACATTGGAGTCTCGGTGAATTATGTATATTTCATGATCAAGGACTCAGAAAAGGGATATAGTCATATGATAGGGACTTCGTTAGATGGAGTCATAGAGTTGGAGGTGATTTTGGTATAAGGAACCACCCTTAAAAATTACATAATATTGTGTAAATTAATGAATTCAAATTGAGAATCTCATCAGGTTTATAGTTTTAGAAAATTGGGCCATAAATATTATGTAAAATTTCAAATATTTCAATGTAGACATTATAACTCTATCCAATTTTTTCACAATTATGAAATTTATTAAATAAAAATATTTTTTTTCCTTGATACAATTATTCTTGAATTAATTCAATATCTTACCCTTTCTTCTACCATATAAAAAACATGTCGAAAACATATGGTGTGAATAAAAAACCTTAGTAAGGAATATAAAATATGGAAAGAAACCATTAGTCCATAAATAAATACAAATCAATGAAATCATAAATCTCACTTATAATACATAATGTATTTAAAATACCTCATGAAATCAAAATACTTATGAATAAATCAAAAAAAAAATCAAAAATCATAACGGTAACTTCTGACATCTGTAACATACATACATTGTAGCTTTCACTGCTATAGAGGGAATAACCTACATTATTACGTTTGGAATACACATCACATTATGTCCCCTAAATCTATTAGGAGAAAAATTATTGTGTATACCTATCATGTTACCCAACTCATTGGAGATTTATTTCAATCTCAAATTCCCTCAGTTTATCATGGAACTATCGGTATATGTAAACAATTCCCATGAACCATAAGATTATCATTACATATAAAACAAGCATAATAGATAGATACTATTTCCACATTGAATTCACAAGATATTGTTAAAGATATTGAGATAATAAATCCATTCTGAAAACCATTTTAAATATGAAATGACCCAATAAATTAATATATTAATTAATATACTTTTACATAACATTACGGTTTGTTGAGGAAGTTAAATATCAAATAATTCATGTAGTGGTGGAATGGTTTTTGTCGCCACATACATTAAAAAACATTCATTTTAAAAAAATTTAAAACAATTCATAAAAAAATATTACTTTTTAAAAACATTGAATTAATATAAAATAAGAAGTGTATAATTATACACCATATAAATGAAGGTCATGTATAGTCCTCATTTTTCTCAATGAAAGGAGATTGAGACGAAGTACATTACCTTGAGTCTGACTTATCTTGTTCATTATTTATATTAAAAAATAATAAATAGTGGTTAATTTACACTTTATTCAAAACCTTTTTCATGTTTATTAATCTATTTTTATTACTTAACAAAATTTTATAAAAATTACATAATTACTAAAGAATGTATCAGTCTTTTTGTCGATATTCGGTACATGAGTAAAAAATGAAGTTGTTTTGATATAAATTGGCCATGTGTTCCATGTAAAATCATCTCAATAATGATATGAATTATTAGAAAGTCATATATATCTAGAATATATTTATTTTATAACAGTACATAACATTTGGATATAATAAATGAAATGCACCATTTGTGGAGACGACAGGCCATACATACGCATGTACTCTACATTCATTTAGTTATAATATTAAAGTAATGAAATCAAAATGATACATTGTAATATTATAATTACAGTAAAAGATATATGTTATATATGTCACATAATTTCATTGACTCCATCCTGTATACGATCAATGTAGGGAATGAATGAGACATATCACAATGAGGGGGGTGGTTGTCCGCACATCCTCAAATGAAATTATCATATTTACACATTATGGAAAGCATAATGTTATGTAGTAAATAAAAATTACAAAATAATAGAGATAATAAAAATATAATATATATCACATTTAAATATAGTTCCATTATAATGTAAACCATGACATGTGGTAGGATAAAATTTAACAATCATCATTTCATGAGGCAATAGTTTCTCATACACAGAAATAATATGTTTCTATCCAATAGATGGAGGAGTGTATTTGTTTAATTCAAATAAGTTTCGCAAAACCATTATATAATATTGAGGATACTGGTGTTTTAAGTAATCATAGAATAATAAGATAATATGAAGAGAATAATGAAAATAAAGGATATGATCTGTAGGGAATACACTACCTCTAAAATGGTTAACTCTCTTTTATTTGAGTCAAATAGATTTATTGAATTTCCATATTACCAAGTTAACCCTTCTATGAGGAAGTGAGGGAAGTTGGGACCGTTTTTGAGAATGTTTTTTATGGGACAATGGGCTTGAGAGGTTTGTGTATGTTCATATAGGTGGTGTCCTTTTGTAATAAGGAGGAGGGGATCTTTTGAATTGTATTGAAATATTACATTATTATAAAAATAATTTCGATTAAAAATAGTCCAAAACTCATTTTATTCGACTATAAGATAAAATTTATTAAAATTAAAATCATCCAATAATTTTTTGACATGTTTTGATGTTTTTTGCATATCTATTTTGTTTAACTATTACTTTACCTTTTTTAATCATATAGTGATATCATGTTATTTTTACATTGTGGGTTAATGTAATTAACATATCATGTGACACAAGAAAAAATAATGTTAGTAATGATTTATTTGGACTTATCTTAACCATTTAGAATAATATAAGATATTTAGAGACTTAATATCATTTAACAAACAATTTTATTTTTCAAGTTATGAATTATGTCAATTTTGGACACTATTAATTCTTATGTTTTTTGTAACTTCATAACAACATGATTCATTCGAATTAAAAAGAATTGAATAAATCCTAACATTACATATTCAACTACACTATTCGAGTACGACATTAATTATTTCAAATATTTTTTTTTAATATTTATAATATCATTTACTTGAATCCATTATTAATGAAACAATCACTATATCATAATTATTTCTTAATTAAATGAATTTATATAAAGTATAAAAATTAAAAATAAAATATCCTGATGTATGATTTATTAATATTAATAATAACTATTTATATTTGAAAATATCTATTATATAACCCCATATAAAAATTGAATTTGTAATAAGATAGAAGTTTATGGTGTTTTTCTATTAAAATTAAATTAATTATTATAACATGTCATTATCACATCCAAGATGCTCAATGGGGTATCAAAATATACCCTAGTATTCCCAGGGTAAGAAATATCTCATCTTATTGGATCTGGAAATGTGTTAGGGTAGTTTTATTTTATTATTTTACACGTATTTACCTGATATAACCTTTATCCATGGTAACTGAAGTAAGGATTCATAATGTGAAAAAATAAATTGTACTTATTTCTACAATTTGGAGCATTTTATTCTAAATAAGAATAAATTTTTCCAAATTCAAACCAAAAAATCCCAATAAATTATTTTAAAATTAATTCCCATTGTCCATACCAAAAAGTGTGTTTTTAAGAAATAAAAAAACTATCAAAAGATTGACATGTGTTTATGTCCAATTGAAATGTAAAATTACTTATAATGGAAAAAATTGGAATAAAAGATAAAACTATAATCCAATTTTAATTTTAATCAAATTAAATGGAAAATACAACTATATAAATGTATTATATAAAAAAGTATTTTTAACAAAAAATTTCGTATTGTTCAAAAAAAATTCAAAAATGGAATAAATTGTTTAACCAATTCATGGCCAAAAATTTATTTAAATAAATGTTTTAAAAAGGAATAAATTTAGTGTAATTTATTTACACCAATAGAAAATTATAGAAAAACTATTGTAATAATGATATTCATATAGAAAATATAGGGCTCCAACCTGCTTCATATCTGGAAAAAGAAAAATGAATGTTGTGATAAACCTACTTCTGGGAGAACAGTCCAAGCTTCTTCTCCCCAAACTCATGAAGGCCATAATATCCTCATCTACAGAAAAAACCAATCAATAGTGCCATCCACAATAGTAGTTATCCAAACAATCCACTTCAAAGACCAAAATAATCCTAAAGATTCGCTACCATTGGATATCTTTAAAGTTAAAGTTTGTATCATTTTTAAATTCATCAACCACCTTGATGAACATCCACTTTATGAAATCAAGAGAGGCATATGCTGCAATCTTTCCATTTTTATATAGCCTAAATGTAATTCTAACATTCTCTTCCAATTATGTGTCGAGGTCATTTGGAAAATCCAATTTTTCTAAAATTAGATAGGAATCCATATATGAACGGTCATTTTAATCATCCTCTCTGGATAAGCCATTAGAGTCCATGTAATTAGAGGAGTTCACTGAAGTATTTGAGTGTGCAGACACATTCATATTAGGGGCTTATTGTTTGGGGATTACATTTTTTTCCATCACGCATGTAGCTATAGAATGGGTAACAATTATTCTTTTAATATTGATATTATCTGTACTTTTCCTTGTGTTCCTAGGACTCAGAGTAATGAAGCCGTCAACATCAATTATTGTTTTTCCCTTTTTCTAGCTCTTCATATAAGAAGTATTCTTAAAATTGGAATTTTTTGTCAATATCATCTTTCAAGGTTTCTTCCGGGTCAGATTTTAATTTTTCTATCTCTCTTTCCAATGATTTCCTTTCCTCAAGATAGAATGATTTCAAATTATAGAGATCCTATTTTTCTTTTTCATAGGGCTTGAGGGTGTGCATAGTCTCCAGAGAAAGGCTAGTTGGTAGTGTCCTATATAGTCCAAAAGAGTGTAAGATGTTATTTTGGTTATAAGTGTGTTATTTTTGAGACACATGGTGGGATTTAGAGACTTAAATATCCACCCAAATAAATTTAAGGATGGAGGCAAGCTGAGGATAATTATATAAGTTCTCATACTCACCCAATGAATGTCAAATACATGAGAATTTTTTCTGATATGTTGTGACATTCTCAAAGAAAACCTTTTGTATGAATCCATTATCCCAATTTTGATTTCATAATCATGAATGTAAGATTATAGAAAAATCAACCTCAGTGAAAATCCTAGAGACAAGGGAGGGTGTGAGGTTTATGGTGGTAGAGTCATTCATGATGGGTAGGCCGAACATACGAGAAAAGGAAGCCAATTTTTTCTATTTGAAAAGTAGAAAGGGAATGTTCGGGTACCCTATCCAAAGACGAATTATGGGGGGCTCCTAATCCTGGAAGAAGACTGGAGACCATTTAAAAATTTTCATACCAAAACTCCCAAGAGACTAGGAACCTCGAGTAAAAAATCTATAATACTCGTCCTATGATGAAAGTTGAAACATAATGTGTAGTAAATTCAATAATCCAATTTTCAAATTATAAAATCCATTGAATTCCAATGTTTTGGGAAGAAAAATAAGTGATGGTATAGGATTAAAGAACATTCCATCCAAGGAAAATTATAGATCTGCAGAGAGAGTGTGAAACAATTCATATGAGAAAGAGATCACTGAAATACCTGGATGATGATAGTGTTTGGGATCAAAGCATTCAGAGGTCATTCATATAGTCGAAGCGTGTCCATCAACATCATTCATGAAGTATCTTTCATCCTGGGTTTCAACATTATCATAATAATTATGGTTTCTTATAGGGATTCCCAAGGGTAGAGACTCACATTCAGTTGTCATCCAATGAGGTATTGTTCACTATTCATTAAAAAATGAACTTTACCATAAAATTACCAAGAATTTATCCAAACTATATTTTGATGTCCGAAATCTATATAAGATGTTTATTTTTCCAAATATAAAAAATAATAGTTTGAAAAACTATATTTAAAAAGGGATTTCCTTCAAAATGTGGTAAAATAATCTTTTAAAAATTGCAGAGTAATTTACGATTTAAATTATATTTATTCTAATATTAAGCCTCTAAAATTTATTCGATAAATTTAAAAACAATTAATAAATGTGTAAAATCATAATATATTTCATTATTTCATTCCTTAAAATACAACGTCTAGGTTATAATGACCTTTCAAAATAATTATATTATTATAGTATTATTTTTCATTATAACTCAATGTTGTTTGAAACATAAGATTTCAGTGAAACATTTTATTGCGTGTAGAGTGCACTATAAAAAAAGTATCCTCTTCCACATAAAATTAATATCGTATTCATAAAATGTAATATATAATAAAATGTATTATTCTATAAATACATGGGATGTTACATCATTCCCCATTTTTTGGAATTGTGTCCTCTCAATTTTATTCAGTTATAAAATCAGTGGGGATATTTATCGCTCATAGTATTTTTAGATTCCAATGTTACCTCTTCAATTATATGGGGGTTTCACAATTATTTTACCTAATTAAACACCTTATTCAACAACACTTTCTCTATACGGTCAGTAAACTGTATTTTTCATTCCAAGAATGAAATATTCCCATCCAACTAAACTACCTATGGACTCAAAAAAATCATATTGATCTGGCATTTACTATCTCAACATTAAAATATATAAAACATTGTGTACCTAGGAAAAACATGGATGTAAATCCACTATGTCTACAACTGATCCAATATACTCCAAGATTTTTTTAGGTATAATGAACTGTGGACTGAACATTACATTCTTACCAAAACACATCATACATTTACATGGATAAACAATGATAATGATATTTCCAGATACCATGAATTAAAGTTCCTTCCTCTTGTTATCCGTAGAACATTTTTGCCTGCTCTGAGATATTCTTATGTTCGTATGAATCAAGTGATAATTTTCTACCATATCATCTATCAATTTTGTTCCCATTAACTTTGTTTCACATACTTCATCCAAAAAGTATCTAGTTTTACAATGCTTTAAATATATTTCTACAAATGGTGATATTCAATTAATGGAATGAAAATAGTTATTATAAGAGAACTCACAGAAAAAAATATGTTGATCTAAAAATCCCTAGTAATCCATTGAAAAATCATGTATCGTATCCTCTATGGTTTGAATTGATCATTGTGACTACCAATATGATTGAGGATGAAAAGATGTGCTAAAATTTAATTCAGTACACAATTGCTTATGAAGGACTTTCTAAAAGTTATAAGTGAACCTGGGATCATGATCAGTTACAATGTAGAGGTAACTCCATGTAACCTAACTATCTCATTAATATACAATTGTGAATGTTGATCTAACGATAGAGTACCTCTAATATGATGAAAATGAGAAGATTTAGTCAATCAATCAACAAAAACCTAGGTTTCTTTGTTCCATCATGATATATTTGGTAATCCCACTATGAATTTCATTAATATATTCTCTCATTTACACTATAGTACTAGAAACGGTTAATGCATCCCTTTCGGTAACTTCATATCTTCTTTAACCCGTTGACAAGTCAAACACTTCACAGTAAGGTTATCAATATATTTTTTCATTCCACCCCACCAGTAAAATGATCGATGATCTCTGTACGTATTTTTAATGCTTGGATGAACTAAAAAAAATGAACTATGAGCTTCACAAAACAACTATTTCATAAAATTTAAATCACAAAGAACATATAACATTTTTACCAGCCTTAGAACATAATCTTTATCAATGTTAAAATATTGTATCTTAATATTCAGAACCAATTCCACCTTCTTCTCTAATTCACAATCTTCCTTCTTCACTTTCTCAGATCTGTCTTCAAGAGATGATTTCACTGAAACCAAAAAAATTGATGAATTTTAGTCACCAACAACTTCAATTCCAAAGTTCATCAGATAATTAATCAAAGGAAAAGTTCCAAATGTATCATGTTTAATATATCTTTAGTCATTTGACCCAAAGTTTCATCCACATTATTTTCCTTTCCTGGATGGTAAATAATTAAGCAAGCATAATCCTTGATTAATTCTAGCCATATCATTTGTCTCATTCCTAACTCTTTATGAGGGAATATATACTTCAATCATTTGTTCTCAGTATATTTTTCACAATTTTTTCATAGAAATTATTCCTCCAAATTTTTAATTCAAAAATAAAATACATTTAATTAAAAATCATGTGTAAGGTAATTCCTCTCATGTGTTTTCACCTGATGAAAAACATACACAATTTCCAAATCATTTTTCACTAGAAAAATACTAATTTATTTCAATAAAAAATCATGATAGATAACAAATTCACCATTTTAGGATGGTAGTTCCAAAACTAGATCTTTTTAAATCTTGTTTTAAATTACAGAAAACATTCATAACATTCTTTTATCCATATGAACTTAACACCTCTTCGAGTAAAATTAGTCAGTGGGCTAGATAAGCATGCATAATTTTCAACAAACCTCAAGTAATAACCTAATAAACAATGAAAAATATGACACTTGGTAATTTTTGGGGGTCTTATCCATTAATTAACCACATTTGTTTTAGTATGATCAATATCAATGACATCATTAAAAAAATGTGACCAAGGGATGAAATTTATTATAACAAAAACTCACACTTGATGATTTTCAAGTATAGTTTATTTTATTTAAAGGTTTGAAATATAAACCTT
Source organism: Viscum album (assembly GCA_963277665.1). Classification (NCBI taxonomy): domain Eukaryota; kingdom Viridiplantae; phylum Streptophyta; class Magnoliopsida; order Santalales; family Viscaceae; genus Viscum; species Viscum album. Next base: position 262,162,021 of record OY728148.1, on the reverse strand, counting down.
AAATGACATTCATGATCCTCCTTACCTGTATAATATCAAAATATTATCTATAAAACCAACTAAAATTTTATCCATGATGTCATGGAAAATTCTGTTCATAAGATACATGAATATAAAAGGTACTTTTCTTAACCCAAAATACATAACTAGAAACACATAATGGCCACATCTAGTTTGAAAATTTTTCTTCAATATTTATACTTCATTTACTTTCAACTGATGGTATCCCAACCTCATGTCAATTTTCAAAAAATACTGATCTCCCTTGAGCTCATCAAGCAAATCATTGATATGAAAAAAATAATACTTTTTCTTAAGAGTGATGTCATTTAAGGTAGTATTTTCAATGCAAAGTCTCAGTGAACCATATTTCTTTTTAACAAAAATGACATGATCACCCCATGGTGACGTGCTAGGTCGAATGAAACCTTTATCTAATAATTCTTTCAATTTATTCATTTACTCTAAAAGCTCAATTTGATCCATTCGATAAGGATGTTTTGAAATATTATTAGCATCAGGGTCAAAGTCAAAAGTACATTTGACATCCCAATCAGGTATTATACCAGGTAACTCATTAGGAAAAACAAAAAGATACTTATTTACAACTCGAACATCATTAATCTAAATAGTATCTTTTCATTAAATGATATGTGCAAGGTAACATTAATTTCTATCTTTTACTAGTTTGTCGGTTTTTTGATATGTTATCAATATTAAGGATTCATTATTGTACAGAAACTAAAATTATTAATGAAAAGAAACCTTGTTAGCTCAATAGTCAATATTTTTATGACAAACAGAAATGCAATCCATACCAAAAATGACATCAATATGTAATAGTGGAAAAAAATAGAGTTTTAGGAATATTCTAACCACAAATAAGGACATGATGGTTCTTATAATTTTGTTTTATCGGAACATTTCCCCCAATTATTTTTACCAAATTTTCAAGACCCATATCTTGAGTTGAAATTCCCAATTTACTAAAAAAATTCTCAGAAATGAACAAATGTGTAGTCCTAGAATCAAAAAAGACATTGGAATAATATGAATAAACAAACAATGTACCTGATAAAATGTTATTTAATGGAACAAAATCTAGTGAAGTAGTTTCAAAATATTTCACCACCCCTTTCTTCATGTATTCTGACTACAATCCATCATTTCAGTTCTTCGTCAAACAATCAAATTCATAATGAACCATTTCATTTCATTTAAAAAAATTTAATGACAGTAAATCATATTTTTCCTTACCATTACCTTGATCATTTCTAGTGAAATATAGTGACATATTCCCCATTTTACCACATCATAAGAATATACCATAATTAAAATGGGATTCCACATTTTTTATTTTAACACAATATTTACAAACTATAAACATATGTTTCTTACCTTCAGACATTTTTAAAGAGTTCTTGACTTTCATCTGCAAAATTGTCCTCTTATTATATTGTTTATCAAAGGAAACATGATAATCGAAAAACTCCATTTCTAAATTCTCTGCACATCAAACATGTTATTCAAAAAATAATTACCCACAAGAATAAAAATATTTTCAATACGTTTGCTTAATACTGAGTAAATAATTATTTATTTTACTATCAAGATCTATTATGGAAATTTAGAGAATACCATTCCAGTCTAGTGAATTTAGATTCATAAGAAGCCATTTATTCATTATCCTACCTAAATTTTTAGAATTGTTTTCCATTATAAGTTGAATCTCCCATGGAAAATATTTATTATGAATCATACCATTGAAATAATCCCAGTCAATAGCATCAATATCCTCAATGTCCTTGATATTTTTACACATAGAACACTATTGATCAGCTTCATCTTCAAATTGGTAGACAACAAGACTATCCATTTGATGTTATGAACACCCCTGAACAAAAACAATATTTTCCAGTGCCTTAATCCACCCAATAACTAGCACAACGTTAGATGATCCTCTGAATAATTGGAATGTTGCCTTATAAAATGCTCTATTTATAACATGTTCCTCTATAGTTGATCTAGCTGATCTCAGACATTGATACCACCACCATTTTTAGCTTGATTCATCTACTCCATTACTTCAACAAAATATTCAATTATAATTCCAACCATTTCTGGTTGCTGATTTGGTTTGTTGTTTTCCTCCTAATGTCATCTCATCATAGTTTCTTTGCTTCTTCTATGGAAAACCATTCTGAAATCAGACATATAATAGAAGATAAAACATGGTAATATTTAAATTATTTATAATTTCAATTTGACAATGATGTAAAATTAATATATGGATATTCTATTAATAATATCCTAACCCTTAATGTTATCTAAGATGACCTTTAATACAAACTATGATGCCCAAGTGTTAACAATAAATAATCATTAGTTATGTCAAGAATTAAGATTCATGATCATTTTTGGTTTATTGTTTTATAGAATTAGGTCATAACTGTTACATAACATTGTGAATATTACAAAGTATACACTATTACTCTATCAAAAAAAATTCACAAAAATAATACTCCATTAATAAAACAAAAAATATTTTTTTATTATAAATGTTTTTGAATTGATGCTTTATCGTACCCTTACATATACCCTATAAGAAACATTTAAAAACAATTGTATGAGAAGAAAAAGCATAGTAAAGGATATAAAATAAGGAAACAAAGCATTACTCAATGAAAACATAAAAACAATTGAAATCATTCTTTTCACTTGTAATACAAAAAGACAATAACATTCTTCATGAAATCACAAGATTTAATAATAACTCATAGAAATAATAAATCATAACGTTAAAATGTTTCATCTATAACATTCTTACATTGTATCATTTACAAGTTCATAGGGAGTGACATTCATGGTTACGTTTGGAATACATGTCAATGTATATTTCCTAAATATCTTAGGAGAAACGTTAATTTTTAACTATTTCACATTACCCAATACATTGGATATCTATCTTGGGATCACCCACCATTAGTTTTATCACAAAACCACCCATATATGTAAATAGTTCCCAAAAACCATAAGATAATCATAATACATAAAAAAGAATAAAGGAATGATACAATTTCCACATTGTAATCACAAGATATCATTTCAAGATATTGACATTAAAAATCCATTCTCAAAACCATTTTCAACATCAAAATACCCTAAATAGGATTATTATATTTACTATTCATCTTAATAACATTCTATGTTATAGAGGAATCAAAATATAATATAAATCATGTAGTGATAGAAAGGTCATTTTCGCGGCATACGTTAAAAAGAAACATTCCTTTTGTCATTTAGTATAATGCGTCATAAATAAATAATCCACTTGAAATCCATTGAACTAAATTAAAATAAAAATGTTATAATTATACACCATATAAAATAAGGTCATTTATATACCAAATTATGCCTCAATAAAAGGATATTGAGATATAGTCCTTTACATTGAGTACGACTTGTCTCGTTCATTCTTTATATTGATAAATAATAATAAAAATTAATATATAAATTATTCAGAATATTTTTCAACATTACTATTCATTTGTATTACTTATAACCATGTTATAAAAATTAATTAATTATTTAAGTTCATATAGTTCGTATTGTCGATATTTAGTATGTGAGTTGAAAATGAACTCGTTTTGATGTAAATTGACAATTAGTCAAAATTATATAATCTAAATAATGATATTGATGATTTAAATATCAAATATATCCAGTATATATGTATTTTATAATATTTCATATAATTTTTATATATTAAATTAAATGCACCATTCATGAAGACGGTAGGTCGTACGTACACATGAACGCTACTTTTATTTATTTGTTATATTAATGGAATCACAAAAATGATACATATGTATATTATAATTATAGTATAATAAAAATTATATATATGTAAAAAATATTCATTAATATAATCATTTATATGTTCCATATACGGCATGAATGAGTCATATCACTTTCAGGGGGTGGTACCCGCACTTCCACAAAGGAAATTATCATATTTACGCATTATGAAAATCATAATGATATATTGTAAATAAATATTATAGAAGCATAAAGGCAATACAAATATAATATATATCATATATAAATATAATTCCAATATAATGGTCACCATGATAGGTGGTAGTAGAAAGTTGAACAATCATCGTTTCGTGAGCTAGTAGTTCGTCATACACTGAAACAGTATGTTCATATCCATTAGATGGATGTGTGTGTATGTTTGGTTTGAAAAAGTATCATATCAAAACCCTAATATATTTAAGACACTGTTCTTTTGTAATTTTATAATAAGTAGATCATTGGGAGTGATGTAGGAAAATAATGGAATGGATCATTAGAGAAGACTCCACCACTAAAACTGGTAATTATTTGTGATTTAAGACAAAAAGATTTCTTGAATTTCCATCTTCCAAAGTTAACACTTCAATGGGGAAGGTAGGGGTTTTGAGAGCTTATTTAATCATAATTGGTATGATCCATGGGGATTTATTTGGGTGAGTATGTTGGTAGAGTCATTGTACTTTTATAAGATGGAGGAGGCACACTATAAGAACGTCTCAAAATGTTAATATATTATAAATTTAATTTCGATTAAAAATCGTCCAAAACTCATTTAATTAGAAAATAATATGATTTTGGTTCTAATACCCACAATATAATATTATTTATACAAGTTTTTAATAATTTTTATCCTTATGTTTTTGGTTTAACCCTTATTTTACCCTTTTTAATCTTAAAGGTATTTCATGTTACTTTCATGTTGTGGGATAATATAATGAAAATATCAAGTCAAACTACCCAAAAGAATCTCATTTATGATATATTTGGACTTATCAAAACCATTTAATAGAATAATATATTTTTAAGAATTTAATAATGTAGAGACCCAAATCTTTACATACATAGAAATTAAATTACTTTTATAGAATACTTATTAAACAACAAAAAAAATCCCAATGACCATATTAGTTTAGTGTCTTTGGAAACTCAGAATATAAACTTCTAATCATGTTGAAAGATCTTCAACATCTCCCATAAAGATCTTCCCCTTTTTTATTCCAAAAACTATCATTTTTATCATGGGGAAAATAAAACATAAAAAGGGTGAGCTCAAATTCTCAGTAAGGGTATGCATGGGGAAAATAAAACAAACCATACTCATTTGGACTTAAAAACCTGAACATAAAGTTTAAAAATCAAAATCTCAAGCTGAGAAATAAATCATGGAAGTACGTAAGGCATAGATCAGAAAGGAACATTAAACATGAAGGAATATCATTGGATGAAAACATTTAATTGTGGAAAACATTATACACATTATATGATTTCCATAGTAGCCAAGTCATTGTTGTCAATACCATTATAGTGGACGATGTCCATTACTGAACCGGGTTTACTTTCCATTACAAACTTGCATTACTAAACCATATTTACTTGTCATTCCAGCCATGTCAATCTCAAGAGATATAAATATTTACCCAATGCATTTGAGGGAAATATAGGTCCCACCAATCTGATAATGAAACCATTCTTATGTTTGACACAAAATCATAAATCATACATCATTGAATAACCCATGTAATGGAATGGGATTCTTAAACATCATACAATCATAACATAATCCATATAAGATAGAAAGACTACATAAAAATAAATCCTTCATAACATAATAAAATAAATGTAATAATAGGCATAGAAATAGGCTTCTATATTATCTTAGATTGAAAATAATTTTTGTAAAAAAATTTAAATGAATTGTTGCGGAAAATATGATTTCTTCTTCAAAATCATTTTCTTTTATCAAAATGACATGAAATTTTAAAAGAAATTAATTTTACTGAAAATAATCATGACATCTTGTAGAGGAAGCTTCATGAAAATATGGTGTCATGAAACTATAAAAATATGTTCATTCCATATATGTTAAATAAACATTCTCATCGTACTTTTTTCAGAAAATCCAAAATATACCTTGTATGGTAAATAAAATAAATATTCCTTCCATAATATGTTTTAAAATTTAACAAAGGGTAAAAATGACTTTAAAAATAAATTGAATAATACTGAAAATTTTATGAAACATATTTATAAATCATGGACATTGATGATAAATATATCAAATGTAGATACTTACAAATTACCAATATCGAATAAATTGAGATTTGGAAATGTTATCCCTTACCATTTATACTCGGTGGAATCATACATGTCATAAAATAATGAAAATTTCATTAATATATAAATACAATATCCTTCATTATTAAAATCATAAAACATTCATGGGATGCATAAACACCATACAAAAGAAATAGGTGGTGATTAAGGCATATGTCTCACAGAAATAAAAGTGAGATGAAATAATCTCTTACCATTTATAATTAGTGGAATCATACATGACATAAAATAAAAAAAAATGCATAAATAAATATAAAATCCATCATAATAAAAATCCTAAAACAGTCATGGGAATCATAAAAACCATAAAAAATAAAACAGTGGTGATTAAGTCATATGTCTCACAGAAATAAAAGTGAGACGAAATAATCCCTTACCTTAGGTCTGATTTCTTCTATATGTATTTGAAACTCTAGTATAGTGGGTTTAAACAAATTATTAACTTGTAACAGAACCATAATAATACTTATGATATCATATATGATTCACATAAGTCTTTATATAATTCTTTAATTTGTCAATTCCATGTTATAGCAACATTTTGGGTAATAATCGTTTCATTTATCCTCTGTGTTTGGACTTGTTGTTCTTGATATTATTACTTATATCATGATTTGATTACATTAAGAATATAAACCATTATTTATATATCATATATATTCAATATATATATATAGTAGATAGATAAATGAAATGAAACACATTGATCATCGAGACGGTAGGCCGTACGTACACATGAACGTTGTTTTCCTTTCCATAATGAATTTAATGGAAGTAAATGAAAAATATATATAGATATATACATTAATACAGTAGAATTATTAAGTCCAATATTTCATTATTATTATTATATATCATTTATAATCATTTTTGAATGGTTAACATGGAGAATGAATCTCATCGCGTCATGGAGACGGTAATCCGTACGTACGCACGAGTGATGATATCATTCTCATAATTATTGAATGGAATCAGAGTTGATTATATAAGGTCTTAGAATTAGTATAATATTATAATAATCATATATATTTATTATTCCCACCATTATCCAACCAAATAATATGGGGTTAGAAAAAACAGATTACACCACAGCGTGGAGACGGTAAGTCGTACGTACACACGCGCGGTGATTTCGTTTTTCATAGGATGGATAGAAGGTAAAATAGGGTTGTTTCATATTTATAATAACATATAATTATATTATTGATTCTTATTTTATCACTTTATAATGAAACAAATAAAGAACATGAAGTAGAAGAAGAAATAAATTTGAAATCATCGGTAAAAGTATATTTCCTCTTCTTCGACACGCGTATTCTAAACCTCCTCTTAGGGTAGTAAATCTAGTCTTTGAAGAGGAACCTGACCTCTAGTATGAATCTAGGGAAGAGGATAAAAGAAATGGATAGGGTTTGGATGTTTTTGAAGGATCAAAACGTTGTGAAGAGGAGAGGGATGAGCTTCACTTTTATAAGAGAGGAGTGGGACACTTTTGCAAACCTTTAAAATATTAAATTATAATAATCTCAACCCCCACTTAAAAACAACAAAAATGACTCATATCAGAATATGAAATGAGATAGGGATTTAATATCATCATAAAATAAAATTTAGACATGTTGGGAATTTATTTTGACCCTTATCAACTTGATTTATCATTATTTAATATAGTTAATTTTATTTGTGTTAATAATATTCTAAATTTTAAATTGTCATAAATAATAAATTATGTATTTTGAATTATCCATAATTGGATACTTTATTAAATTTCAGACCATATAAATTTTAATTTATAATTTTTAAATATTTTTGTGATTTTTATTAAATTTAATAATATGTTATTTTTATAAAATTACAATAGTGTCAATTTTAAAACTATTCAATTATTTAAATTTAAATAATATCCAAAAAGAGGATGTATTTGAACCAAAATATTTAATAGATTAATAACTTCTCATATTTATATATAAAATTTTTGGAGCACATTAATTAGTTCATATAATATTTATTTTAATATTTTTAAAACCATTTATTTGATATTTCAATCAATAAAATAATTTCTATAACACTATTGTGTCATCATTAATGATAATTATTTAATCCCTAAAAATTATAAATAAATTCACATGAAGTAGATATTTTATTATATTTATATAGACTATTTAATTGTGATGTTTTATGATGTTTAGCACCAAATTAATATTATTACACTTATAAGATATAAGAGTGTGGCATGCTGTCACTTTTTTCAGTATTAATAATAAATACGTCATTTTCGTGGTCAAAAGTCCATTAAATAAATCTATTCCAACCCTTAGGTGATATGGTTGTGCTTTTATTCATAAAATAGAATTTTGGAAGGTGTTATGGTAATTTTATAATGTTATTTTTATCCTTAATTACCTGATTTACCTTTAAGTGTGGTAAATAAAATTTACCGTACCTTCTATTCATAATCTCTAAAAATAAAAGTTATCTATTTCAAAAATTTGAACCTCATAATTAAAAATATGGAATCAATTTTTACAAATTAAAAACACAGAAGATGCATTAATTAATTTAAAATTAATCCTATTTTCGAAAAAAACGGGTCATTGTTTAAAACATTACAAATAATTAAAATGTTTTTGCCTATGAATTCAATGTAAATTTAATGATAATGACCTAAATTATATTAAATTGTCAAAATATATTCTATTTATACTTTAACTCCATTCAAAATTATAATTAACCATATATATTATCTTTTTGAAAAAAGATTCTTTTAATTAAAATTTAGCGTATTTTTACTACTAATCAAAATATGAAAGTTAACAGAAAAATATAAAAAAATATCCAAAGTAAGTTTTTATATCCTTATTTTAATAAATAATTTTATTTTGATAAATTTTACTTATAAACGTGTCAAATACTAGATTTAATGTGTGTGCGCCATCAAATGGTGGAAAAACTACAATTACTTAAAAATTATTATTTTACAAAAACAATTATTTTCTTCTATTACTATGTACTAGAAATGTGTAGGATGAATAATAATTTTATAAAATAAAAAATGTAGATAATACTATTCATAATGGCTAGTTGATAATAATATTAGAACAATATATCATTTTTTAGTGAAACTCGATATTGCGTACAACACAAGCTATCGAGGAAGACTACTATTGTGTGTAACGCAAGACATCTCAGTGTTGTATTTATTTAAAGATTAATTTAGTGTTTCTTATAACATAATCAAAAAAAAAATCATTTATATTTTGAAAAAAATCTATACTCAATGTTGTGTTGAATAATTGCTACTAAATGAACTTTAAATTTTGTGTAACACGAGCCATGAATATTATTGCGTATACTAAAAACTAATACGGTGTTTCACATAGAGCATGATAATCTTGGTATATTATACAAAAGAAGACATCAAAGAAATTAAAAAGATTATTTCTCATAAAATCTCAGGGTGTTACATTCTACCCCCCTTAAAATTAATTTCTCCCTATAAATTTGTAAGGGTTATAAATCATTTACTACATGAAAGTTTCATTCATAAAAACCCACATCATAAAGAGGAATACTAAAAATTTATTTTATAAAGGAAATTTTGAAACATAATGGTCACCCAATGTAACTCAACTCTGGGATTCCACATAGGAGAATATAGGTGAAAATATTTATATTGAAGAAAAATCTAACCAATATGTTCTGATGAAGAGTGGTAGAGAACATGGCTATGAAAAAGACAACAATCACAAGACCATAAATTTGTGATGATCTAAGGTACCATCTGATTCATCAGATATGAGGGTACTAGGAAAAAAATCATTTTCAAGATATTTTCCCTAAAGTTGATGAATTTTTTTCATAAGAAGAAATACTTACTTAATATCTGTGTAATATCATTGTTGGTCAATCCATGAAAAATTTCCACTTAATCTCTTATTTGAAGATATGAGGTTGAATTTTTCATTCTTGAAGTGTTAGCAGATCATGAGATAGAATGATAGGTCATTCCATTTGTCTCTATCACAAAAAGATTAACACACGTTATTAAATATACATAAGCTTATCTAAGCTGAGATTAATTGTATTTGGTTCCTAACATGGACTTATACTTCATTTATTTTACTGCATAATAAAATAGAACTTATTTCTACTAACCAGGGACTTTCTGTAGATCTATTGTAGGCGATAAATGCATGTCGTACTTCAGTTGTGGGTTCGATTACCGCAACCTTGTCTGACACGACGGGTTTCTGCCCATCCTACGAGTTGTCCTTTTTCTAAAACAATACTATTATAACATTATATAAAAAATATTTTTCCTTGAACAATACTATCGGATGTCCAAATAAATTTATTACAACTTCTAGGCTCATCCAAAATACCTCTTTCCAAACTCACAGTATAAAGAAAAAAATTACTAGAATGGTTATATAACAATCATTTGAATACCATCATCTATCCCCTAAATATCATAAGATATATCTTGTTGGTCACATTCAAAACATATGAATACCTTAATCATGTATTCTCTAAAATCATAAATTAAAAAAAACCTTAGTGAAAACATGAATGCTATCAAAAGTTAACACTTTCCAAATACCAAAATCCCAAAAATTATATACACTCAAACCATGATATCACTTTGTCCTTTTATCAATTATGAGATCATTAATAATATAAAACATGTTATTTTCTCTTTATCCCTTCATTATGATCATATCATCTGCTTTACAAAAATATTTTAATCACTGTTCATTGTTACCAGTACCATATTCTTATGGAAAACCACAATGGAGCAATACATAGATATTTCAATTTAACATAAAATTACCTCAACAAAATTATTCACAAATTCCAATACATAAACCCTTAAACCATCCTCATTAATTATTGGCATAGAATAGGTTCTTCCTCGATTTAGAAGTAACCTCTTAGGTCAGGGCATTGAGTTGGGTAATGCCTATGTTCTCTAGAGATAAGACATTGAACTCTATAACAGTCTGTTACTCTATACCCCTTTTCCCTGCACAAATAACATCTTCCCCTCCATTTGAGGTATTCCTCAAGGTTCTTCTTCCCCTATTCTTGATATGTAGAAAGCATAATCTCCCTTCTTCTATGTTTCTCACTATTAGAACATGCATAAATGTATATCTTCTTCTTATTTGATGACTTAGGAATACAACTAAAGTTCACCATTTTAATCATATATCGTGATGACTGATTCAGCATAATCACAAAATTTTTCTCCCCAGGAATTGCACAATTTTATTGATCATAGTCACCAATTTTTCCATTGTAATCAATGTAATCCAAATTCCTTCTTGTTACCTCCATTAAATAAAACTATAAACTATATTATATGAAACTGTAAAAATAATGAGGAACCACATAATCATAAAAATTCACTTATGGGATGTCTAACATATCACAAATTATTTAATCCATGACATATTAGGATCACCCTAGGTTATTCATTATCATCAACATAATTATAGGATTGTAACATATAATTATTCTAAACCTTACAGACATCCCATGATATACCTTAGAAATATCTCTAGGGATCTTACTAAAGTTTTTTCATCCTTGTTTCCAAGGGTTAACAAAACCTTCACTCTGATACTAACTATAGAGATCCAATTCTTGGCATATGTGGACATTAAATTACTTTTTTGTAATAATTAATAAATAATAAAAAAAAATTCCCAAGGACCGTATTAGTTTAGTGTCTTTAAAAACTCATAACATAATCTTATAATCATGGTGAATGATCTTCAACATCTACCATAAAGATCGTCCCCTTTTTTTCTACCTAAAACCTTCTTTTATATCTTGGGGAAACGAAAACAAAAAAAGGCTGATCTCAAATTCTCATTACGGGTAATAGTGGATAAAAGAAAACAAACCATAGACATTTCATCTTAAAAACATGAACATAATGTTTAAACATAAAATTTTTGATCTGTGAAATAGAACTTGGTTGTACTTGAGGCATAGATCCTAAAGAAACATTAACTTTGATACAATAGAATTGGAATAAAACATGTAATTGTGGAAAACCATTAAGCACATTATTTGATTTCCATAGTGTCCAAGGCATTGTTTCCAAGACCATCATAGTGGAGAAATTCCATTACTGAACCGGGTTTCCTTGCCTTTCTGTCCCTATATTACTGAAACGGATTTACTTTTCATTCCATCCATGTATATCTCAAGAGATATAAATCATTAACCAATGCATTGGAGGGATATATAGGTCCCAACCATCTCAAAATAAAACCATTCTAATGTGTGCCACAAAATCATAAATCATACAACATAGCATAACCCATATAATAGAATGGGGTTCTTAAACATCATGCCATCATAACACAATATATATAAGATAAAAAGACTTTATAAAAATAATTCCATCATAACATAATCAAATAAATGTAATAATAGGGATAGAAATAGAACCCTATATTATCTTAGATGTAATATAATTTTTATAAAACACTTGAAATGAATTCTTGAGGAAAATAACCTTTTTTCTTAAAAATAATTTTATTTTCTAAAAATTCCATGAAAATTTAAAATAAAAGGATTTTGATGAAAAAAATAAAGAAATATTGTAGATGAAGCATTATGAAAATAAGGCGTTATGAAACTATAAAAATATGTTCTTACCATATAAGATAAAAAACATTCTATTCGTACTTTTTTCGGAAAAGTCAAAAAGTACCTCGTATGGTAACCAAAAGAAAGATTAATTCTATACCATGTGGTCAAAGAAAACAAAGGGAAAAATGAATTTTAACATACCTGGAAGAATAGTGAACTTTTTGTGAAAACATTATTAGAAAACTTGGATATGGATGATAAATATATCCCCAGTAGAAACTTATAAATACAAAATCTCAAATAAAGTGAGATTTGGAAAAGTTATCACATACCATTTATAACAGATGGAATCATATGTGTATTAAAATAAAAAAATACAAGCATATGTAAATATCATATCTCTCATAATAAAAATCATAAAACGTTCATGGGAAGCATAAACACCATACAAAAGTGATAGGTGGTGATTAAGTCATATGGCTCACATAAATAAAAGTGATGCGAAATAATCCGATTCAAATTATAATAAGTGGAATCATACATGTCATAAAATAAAAAAAATTACATTCATATGTAAATATCATTTCCTTCAAAATAAAAATCATAATACATTAATGGGAATCATAAACACCATACAAAAGAAATATGTGGTGATTAAGGCATATCTCTCACAGAAATAAAATTGAGACGAAATCATCATTTACCTTAGGTATGATTTCTTCTGTATGTGTTCGAAACTCTAGTATAGTGGGTTTAAACATATTATTAACTTGTAAAATAACCATAATAATATTCATGATATCATATATTATTCACTTATGTCTTTATATTTTTCGTTCATTTGTCGATTCCATGTTAAAGCAGTGATTTGGGTAATAATCATTTCATTTATCGTACATGTTTGGACTTATTGTTCTTGATATTATTACTTATATCATGATTTCCTTAATTTCATAATTTAAAACATGATTTATTTATCATATAAATTCAATATATATATATAATATATAGATAAATGAAATGAAATACATCATCCATGGAGATGATAGGTCGTACGTATGCAAGAACGATGTTTATTTTTCTTTATTGAATTGAATGGAAGTAAGTAATTGACATATATATACACACATAAATAAAGTAGCATTATTATTTCATATATTTCATTATTATTCATTATTTATACTTTATAATCTTTCTTTAATGGTTAACAAGGAGAATAAATCTCATCGTGTTGTGGAGACGGTAATCTGTACGTATGCATGAGCGATGATATCGTTCCCTTAATTATTGAATGGAATTGGAGTGGATGATATAAGAGCTCATAATATGTATAATGTTATAATAATCATATATTTTTATAATTTCCACCATTATACCCATCCAAGTAAGGTGGTGTTGAAAAAAAAAGATTTCACTACGGCTTGGAGAATGTAAGCCATACGTACGCACGCCTGATGATTTCGTTTTTCGTAGGATGGATAGATGTTGAAATAAGGTAGTTTAATATTTATAATAAAATATAATTATGTTTGTGATAATTATGTTATTACTGTATAATGAAACAAATAAATTAGAAGAAGTAGAAGAAGATATAAATTTGAAATATTCGGTAAAGGATATTACCCATTCTTCGATGTGCTACTTCTAAACGTCCTCTTAGGGCAATAAAGAGGGTCTTTGAAGAAGACCCGGACTTATATAATGTTTCTAGGGATGTTGATAAGATAAATGGATAGGGTTTGTAAGTGATTGAAGTCTCAAAATTTTTTTACGAGGAGAGGGAGGAAGTGCCCTTTTATAAGATAGGAGGGGCACTTTTAGAAACCTCTAAAATAATAATTTATAATAAACTCAAACCCCACTTAAAAACATCACAAATGACTAAAATTAAAAAATTAGATGATATAGGGTTGTAATATAACATTAAAATATAATTTATACATGTTGGGAATTTATTTTAAACCTTATCAACATGATTTATCCTTATTTAATATATTTAATTTTATTTGTGGTAATAATATTCTAAATTTTAAATTGTTATAAATAATTACTTATGTGCTGTGAATTTTCCATAATTAGATACATTATTACATATTAGTCCCTATAAATTTAAATTTATAAATTTTAAGTCATTTTGTTATTTCTAAACAATTTAATAATATGATATTTTTATAAACTAACAATTGTGTCAATTTTGATACTATTCATTTATTTGAATTTATATAATATCCACACAAAAGATATATTCAAAAAAATATTTAATAGATTCATAACATGTCATATTTAGCTATAAAATTAGTGTATGACATTAAATAGTTCATCTAGTTTTTATTTTAATATTTTTAAAACCATTTATTTGATATTTCAATCATTAAAATAATTTCTACCCCACTATTGTGTCATTATGAATGATTATTATTTAATCCCTAAAAAATATAAATAATTTCAAATTCAGTAGATACTTTTATTAGATTTCTGGTTACTATTTATTTTTGATGTTTTATGGTGTTTATCACCAAATTAAAATTATTACACGTATAAGATATAAGACAGTGACATGTTGTCACTTTCTTGGGTTTTAATAATAATTACATCATTTTCATGGTCAGAAGTCCATCAAATGAATCTATTCTGACCATTATGTTATATGGGATGACTTTAATTGATAAAATAGTATTTTGGAAGGTGTTAAGTTAATTTTATAATATTATTTATAGACTTAATTACCTAATTTACCTTTAACTATGGTAAAAACATTTACCATACTACTATTCATAATGCATAAAAATAACAGTTATCTATTTAAAAAATTTTAACCACCTTATTCAAAATATGGAATCCTTTTTTACAAATTCAAATCATAGAAGATGTAGTAGTTAACTTAAAATTAATACCGTTGTTGAAAAAAACGGGTCTTTGTTTAAAACATTGCAAAAGATTGAAATGTTTTTACCAATGAATTCAATGTAAAATTAATGATAATGATATAAATTATATGAAATGGTAAACATATATTATACTTATACATTAAAACCATTCAATATTATAATTTAACCATATAAATTATCTTGATGAATTTTTTTTTCTATTAACATTTACCTTATTTTTACTATTCATCAAAATATGAAAGTTAACATAAAAATATAAATAAATGATCCAAATTAAATTTTTATATAATTATTGAAATTAAAAAAAATTATTTTGCATAATTTAATATATAAACATGTCAAAAACTAGATTTAATGTGTGTGTGCAACCAAAACGCAGAAAAATACAATTTTTTAAAAATACTTATTTTACTAAAAAAATTATTTTGTCCTCATATCATGTTCTAAAAAATGTGTAGGATTAATAATAATTTTATAAAATTCATAATGGAATTTATACTATTAATAATATTTAGTTCATAATAATATTAGAACAATATATCTTTGTTTAGTGAAACTCAGTATTGCGTACAACACAAGAAATTGAGGAAGGTTTCTCTTGTGTTAACGCAAGCAATATAAGTGTTGAGTTTAGTGAAAGATTCATTTCGTGTTGATTATAACATAATTAAATCAAAATTTATTTATATTTTGAATAAAATTTATACTCAATGTTTCATAGAATAATTTATACCAAACGATCTTGAAATTGTGTGTAACACGAACGAAGACTAATGTTTTGTATACTACAAACTAATACAGTGTTGCATATAGTGAAAGATAATCTTGGTATATAGTAAAAAATAATAAATAAAATAAATTAAAATGAATATTTCCATAAAATATCATGTTGTTATAAATAACATTTAGTACACTATCTTATATTTTAATTTATGAATTATGTAAATTTTGAACACTATTCACACTTGACTTTTTTATAAAATCAAAACATAATGATTCTTTAGAGAAAAAATTGAACCATTACAAATAGTTAATATTCAGTTAAATATTTCTTGTATTACATTAATTATGACAAATAATACATATTTTAATATTTATAATATCATTTTCACTAATACTTTATTAATGAAGCAATCACTACATCATTATTGTGTCATAATTAAATTTATTTATTTAATAAGTAAAAATTATAAATAATATATAATTATGTTGATTTTTTTCACATTATAATGACAATTAATAGTAATATATATCACTTATTTAACACCATAAAAAATATGTTTTAGTAAGAAGATATGTTCTTATGTTATTTTCCTATTTTCATTTAAAATAATTTTTATAAAATGTCATTATCATGCCCAAGTGTCTCCATGGGGTCCCAAAATCGACCCAAGAATTCCAATGGATGTAAATATATTATAAAATAATAATATGACATGTTTTAGGGTAGTTTTATATTATTGTTTTCACTTATTTACTTGATTTACCCTTTAACCATGGTAAATAAAAATAATTACTGAAGTTACAATTCATAATGTCCAAAAATAAAAGGTTCTTATTTAAAAATATTTTACCATATGATTCCAAATGTGAAATTAATTATCTAAATTCAAAACTCTTAATTTTCAGAAATTGTTTTAATATTAATTCCCTTCGTAAATTCCTAAAAGCAGGTTTCTAAGAATTAAAAACTATCAAAATATTTACATGTCTTTATGTCCAATTTAAATGTAAAATTACTTCTACTAGAGAAAAATGGTTTAAATTATAAAACCATAATCCAATTAATATTTCAAACCATCTAATGATATAATCTTACTGTATAATCAAATTAGATGAAAATGTTGTTTTGACTTAAAATACAGAATTTTAGCATTCCATTAAAAATTGAAACCTATGAGAAAATTACAAAAAATTTAACCAAATTAAATTTTCATGTCCCAATTCTATAAAAGAAGATTATTTTTTAATATATAACATATAAAAGATTAAAAAATTGATTTAAAAATGGGTTTCCTTCAAAAGGTAGTAAAACTAACTTTTATAAATATTCGAGTATTTTATGAATAAATTGGATTCATTCTTATCCAAGACCTCTTAAATATATCGAATTAATGAAAAATTAATTAATAATTAAATAAAATAATAATATATTTAATTATTTCCATTCATGATAATACTATTTCTATGCGACGACTACCATTTAAAATAATAATAAAAATATTGAATTATTTTTCGGTATAACTCAACGTTGTGTGCAATGTAGGATTTAGTAAAAACCCCTTTGTTGCTTGTCAAGTATGATATCAGAATATGTTTCCTATTTAATATAAAAATTAATATCATATTCAAGAATATGAATAGATATTAAAATTTATTATTCCATAAATAACTAGGTGGTTACAGCTGGGATATACTTCAGTCAATTCATTCTTCATTTTCTTTCAATATTTACATTTTATACCATGGGATGGATAGAAACAATGGATTCCCATATATTTATTTATTTTATGACTTTTATTCCTTTTGATATTTCAATAATAATCAATGTTTACATTGATGTGTTATCTGTTATTTTGTATTATTATTGAAAGGATTGATAATGAGGGTGTAGTCTTCCCACATACATTGTTAGGATTATCTTTTTTAGTCGGCTACAACTTATGCATGGCGTGGAACACATGAGGTCACATGACTCCCCATCGTAGAGATAGTGGTTCAAATTATAGTGTTACAATTTGTTTTTATTTTGGATTGAAAACCTAATAGGGAAATGAGAATGGATAACATCGATTAAATAATTTAGATTCAATAATTATTATATGAACATCATTTATCAATTATCTTTATTTTTTTATATTCATTTAACCAATTTTTAATTTCTATCATATTTCAACTATCAATTAGTTATGTAATCGATATAGTAACGATAATTATCGCTAACAATGGAAACAATAGAAATTGTAGTGACTATCCCAATGTGAATCCCAAAATGATGGAAAATTGAGTAAAACCACTATAAAAATGTTATCCTAATTTATAAGAAATAAGAAATACTTATGGAGCCTCAAGAAACAACAAAAAAGGATAAATATATAATCATGCATTTTATAAGTAAGTGTATATTGCCTTTTAGTTTATCTCATAGACTTACTACTTCCAAATAACATATCAATGAAAATCTGAATATATTTTCAATAATTAAATGATCAATCTATTAGAAAGTCGTTTTACCAATTTTTTATCAAGAATGTTCTACTATTTAATGGTAATAAATAATTATGTTTATGATAAATATTGAGAATGTTTTCTCTATGGAATGTGAGGAGTTTATGAACATATTCTTCATAAAATATTTTTCATAAACTATAAAAACAAAAATGAAGAATAATAATAATGATGAAACAAAATGAGGGTGAATTTGTGAGAAGTAATAAATAAAATATCATCATACTCACAATCTATGAATCTATTTTTATTCCAAACAAAAAATTTAATATTTAATGATTGAATAGTTGCTAGGAATAAAATATTTTAAAGAAGATTGATATTAGAGTCTTTGATGTGTATATATATATGTAAAGACTCAGAAATTTGAAGGGAATTTTTTTCATAAATTCATTGAAACATTACGAGTCCGTAGTTTATAATGGAGACTGATTTTAAGGTCCAGAGTGCCCAGAATAAAATTTTGATGTTTTGTTCGGGTATGTTCAGTGAACGTGTGTGCAAGTTTTTGTATCTTTTGAACCTGTGCTTGGAATTGAAATCTGTGTGCACCGTTGAACTCACGGTGCCGATTTTCGCATTAGAAGACTTTCACCTCGATGGCATGTAATCAGTTATGATAGTTGGTTTTTTAGTGTCACTTGGATTAATAAAATAAAATATGTAACAACTTATTTTATTTTTGTTGAACCCTCACCATGTGGTAAATTTGGTTAAAAGCTCTACTTGAGATTTGGTGGTGGGACCGCCACACCCTAACCACCCTTGGGATGATAAATTTGGAAGGGGACCACCTGAGAAGCATAACCTCCCATGAGAGGTTATGATATGGGGTCCACACGGGGATTAACCTCCCATTTAATGAGAGGGGAGGAAACCTCTCAACTCTCCCTCATTAATGAGGGAGAGCTTCTTGGTCTCTAACTACCATCTTAATGGAGGAGGATAAAACCATCCCCAAACCCCCAAATTAATTGAAGAAACCCCATTGACCCTCTTCATGTTTAATTAGGTTGGGACCTTCCGGGCCTCTAACCCCCATGAAACTCCCCAAATTTAATATGCCAACCTCTCCTCCAATTAAATTTGGTGGATCATATCCTTTTTATTATTTTTTAAATTTTAATAATTGTCCCGATGTCATGAAGATAATTAAGTGGGTCCCACTTAATTAATTCATGCCAATGGGAATAATAGATTAAAATTTATTATTTTGGAACGTTTGTTCTCTCATTAGTAGAGAGATTGGGAGAATAGAATCCTCCAACGAAGAACATGAATACGCCAACGAAAACTATTCTTCCTCGACTTCTTCCTCAGAACCCCTTCCAACATGGTATCTCAGTGACGAAATTTTCATTCCTCTTCGTCGTCAGCGAACCGACACACGAGGTCGGAAGTGGTTGTGTACGGTGAATGAAGACAACATTGTCTTTCCTCGTAAGGAATGAATGACCGACGATTAAAAAGGCTGGGGTGTGTTTTAAGTTGTTTAATGCTTTATTCTCTCACATTGAAACAACTTCATGAGCCGTCTGCTATCGTTCTAATGTGGTGGGTTCGGGCCAAACGAACACGGCCCGACCCCTCCGCAACCATTATAGTTTTGAAACCCTGAGTCAATGACAACGTAATGATAGAATGATAATGAGGAAATGGCGATGAAGGTGGCGAACAAAGGCAGCACTACCCACGGCCTTCGTGTAGCACACTGCCCCATGGTGCGCCAGTGCACCCGGCCAAACAATTACGGCCCGGTGGCGCCCGACCCGTGCCCCACGCACTACTCCGTGGCCCTGCCGATAACCCTCCATGCCTCAGCGACACGTTTCCCACGCCCTGGCTGGCCTGCCCGGCGCACCCCGCACCCCCCCTGGCGCCCTGCCCGCACTGCCGACACCCCGCGGTGCCCTGCCCGATGCACCCAGGTGCCCCCTGTGGTGCCCTACCGGCACGGCCGGTGCCCCGCATCGACCTTCCCGGCGCACCCCGTGCCCTTCCCATCCTACCCGGTGCACCCCAGCCCCCCTCCCCTGTGTCTCCCTACCAGCGCACCTCGTCACACCATGCGCACTGCTCGGCGCACCAACACCCAGTCTGGTGCCCCCCGGCACCCTACTGCACTGCCCGACGTGCCCTCGCCCGATGCCCGGTGCCCCGGAACCCTGCCCGGCACACCACGGCGCCTCCTCGCCCAATCCGGTGCCCCTCGGCGCCCTGATGCGCAGCCCGGCGCGCCCCCGCGTACTGTCAGGTGCGCCCCCGTGCACTGCCCTGCATACAACATCCTGCCAGAACTGGCCCGGTGCCCCCGCGGCCTGCCCTCTGCCCCCTGTCTGCCCACCTGCACCCTGCGCGGCATGGAAGCAGGCCTCCCGGCCACCGACCTTCTAAATCGACTCGTGGCGCCCCCACGGTGTCGCTAGTCGAACCGGCCTAGCCTCTCATGCTATGTTACCATGCCGCCTACGTGGCGACTATTGGGTCGAACCTCCCTCACAGTCTGCTGGGCTGGGCCAAGGGGACCGGGTCAAAACATAACGGGATGACTTTCCCAATGGGCTGGGTCAAACCCAGCGAGTTTGACCAGGTCAACCCAGACCGTGTCGACCCAGACTTGGTTGGGCCGAGATGGTTTGACCAGGACGGACCGGACCCAGGCCCATTACTGACCCATTACCTTCTTAGGCCATATGTTAGGCACTTGATTCCTGTTTGATGAACCGTCAACAGTGCTGGTAATCACATTTAGAAAATGACCTTTTAAAAATACATCATCAGTGTTCGGGGTATAGCTGAGATATGGTGGGGATGGTTCGTACACAAAACCAACTGGGCCCCTGGGACTAAAAGGCTAATCACTCACAGACCGAGCATACGATTGACGCGCCGTCTATTGTGTTGAGACCCCTTTAAGGTGGTGGTCCTTTTGTTACTTTTATATGAGATTTAGTGACACATAGAGTATCATCTTGTGGCACGTGGAGTGGACCCTCTCGGTGATGAGCGAGCATATTACAAAGACCTAGTAGCTGGATGAGACTTGATGACTAGTGATTGATCGACTCAGAGTGATTCAGATGGCCCAGTGGGGAGCGCTTGGTTGTAGTAGAAGACCCACGGCAGAATAACAATTGGTTATAGTGGCAGACATGTGGTACTCGACAAAAGGATTACTTATGTAGGCTATGAGGGGGAGTGCTTGTTCGTAGCTGTAGACCCATGGTGGGAAGCGCTTGGTTGTAGCTGAAGGCCCACAATACTTGACTGGTGGATTACATCAGTAGTCCAAGGTTAGTGGGAGGCACATGGTTGTAGCGGCAGGCCTAGTGTACTCGACAGAGGAGGAGTTCTCCAGTAGCCATGGTTTCAACATCATGAATAAAAAGTCCTAGTTTGAGCTGAGTCAATAATCATATTGTTTTCCTCATGATTGAGATGGGTTATGTGATAACATCGATATATGTGTGGTAATATACCTATGTAATGGTTATCCATTGAAATATTTCTTTGTGGTTTATCCTTGTTGGATTTTGTGAGACCTTGAGGGTATCGGGGTCCCTACTGAGTATCGTTATACTCACCCATGCATGGGCTATTCCCACACCTTGTTGTATTGGTAGTAGAAGACAGAAAATGCTGACCGAGGCACAGTGTTTGAGGACTGGATGGTACCCGGAGGTGGAACTCACGACGATATGGTATCTAGAGGAGACGGTCAGACATGGTGCACTGAGGAGGCTTTCTGTACCTACCCTTCTGGTAGGATCCGTGGTGGACAATTCAGGAGCAGGTAAACACAATCCAACTGTTTGTCTTTTAGTTTTACCTATTTGTCCATTCCTTGTAATTACTGTTGGACTTGTATTTAAGGCCCCTTTACTTTTAGCATTCTTGTAGCATAGTTTTAACTTAGTTTTTTCTTTTGCTTGTACTCTGGTTGTGTATGTTAATGATTTATAAAGGTAATGCCTTCCCAGTTTTAGAGAATTACGCCTTTGGTGCTAGTTGCCAGCCCCTGACCGATGGAAGACTGGCTTGGGGTAGTCACGATGCGAGCCCTGGGGGACGGGTCATGACAAATTGGTATCAGAGGAGTTGGTTCTACGGTATAACATAGGGCTCTGATATTTATTTTCAGTGAATCAATAGTGTTAATGGTATTAAGTGTGGTTTTCAGTTCCAGGAGTCCAGTGTTGGTGCAGGAGGTCAACGTATCCATACACCAGGACCCCGAATTCTGATTTCCGACTTGGTGCACCAAAACACAAATTGTGTGTGTGTATTCAAAAGTTTTTTTTATGTCAGCTTAAACCAGGTTCGCTCTCGAGGTATAGTCTTTTGACCGTGTCACCTCTATTTCTTTTAGGATGCCTCCCCGCGGACGACCAACTAGAGCCCCGAGAGTTGTACATACTGACAGCCTGTCGAGCGACGAGGCATCATTATAGGGCCCTCTACAAGTTGAGGCACCAATGGTACCACTTCCCATTGGCCCACCGATTCCAACAACCCCAGTAAGAGAGAGTGCATGCCGTTTGAGCAAGCTGAATGAGTTCCAGCGCTATAGGCCACCCCGGTTCAGGGGAGAGACAGACCCGTAGGCGGCTGAGGATTGGCTGGAGGATATGGTTAGAATCTTCAGACTAGTAGGGACACCAACCGACTTCATGGTGACCCTTGATGCTAGCCTCCTTCAGGTAGAATCAGACAGATGGTGGAGCCTGATTCTCCAGATGCTTGACGAGGAAACGCTACTCACGTCAGACTTCGAGAGACTATTTCGGGTGGAGTTTTTCCCATCCACTCTTCGAGAGGTGCTGATACAAAATCTACTTCATCTGGAGAAGGGAAACATGACAGTAGCGTAGTACTCATCAAGGATCACATACCTCTTGTGAAACTCTACAGATATGGTGTGGGACCCATTCTTCAGGGCCCGAACCTTCGAGCATGGGCTCAGGTGAGAGATCAGAGCTTCATTTATCTCCCACAACATCCCGACTCAGAGAGGTGTGTTAGAGTGATCCATCCTGGTAGAGAGTCTCCTTAATGAGTAGTAACCAGTAGGGAGACCAACTACTAGTCAACATGCTGCGGATACTTCTACAGCTAGCAGTAGACAGATGAGGCAGAAGTCCAAAAGAACCAGTCTCACAGGTGGTCGACTACATGACTCAGGATCGTGTATGCGAGGCACCCAAGGTGGAGACAGTCCTACCATGAGTGGGAAGTTTTACTCATGTGGCAAAGAGGCTCCCCTAGCATGTGACTGTCTGACCCACGTACAGACGATCAACAGTAAGTTGAGGGACCTCTTAGACAGAGACAGAGGATTGATCGAGGTGGACTACAAGGAGCAGGAAATCGTGGAAGAGGAGTTGGCCATGCAGCTGGTGGTGGATAGTGCTTCGAGGTGTTTCCACCACCTCCACTAGGAGGTCCACCATGACCACAGGGAACATGTGGACATTGGAGGGTAGAGCTTCAGGTAGCTGAAGCATATGACCCTGGAGCTTCGGAATCAGGTGGATAAGAGCGGGACTAGTTCTAGGCATAGAGGTCTTTTTTCATGATTCTTCAATCTTCGTTAATGTCATTTTTTGTGGTTTCATTGTGTCTTTTTACATGGAGATGAAGTAATAAAAGACTCTTTTCATTGTGACGTTTGCTTTCTTTCCCATTTGTGTGGTTAATACTAAGAGGATCTAGTTAAAACCACTGACATGACCCTCACATTCTAGATTCGTACTAGAGGAGACCCAATGACCACGCCCTAATGCCGACTGTCTGACTCTACCCTTGGAGGAGAGAGTAACAGTTGGTTCTCTTGGAAGTAGTGTCAAGGCCTTATGACGTCATACATGACATGAATTGTACCCTTCTATTCAGGATTGACTATATTAGGAAAATTGTGTAGTTCATCCAGGGGATGAAACTATATTTCCCTTTTTGGTAAAGGAGAAATCTAATCAGCTCCTGTAGAACATCGGTGAAGAAGGGTGAAGTCATGTTCTTATAATTGGATAGTCTCACCAATAGTTCGTTGAGCGAACTGTTTACGGTTTACTCTAATCTAAATAGTCTCAGGTATGCATTCTTTTAGAAGGATCTAAACTTGAGATAGTGGTGATGACTTGAGTTCCTTCAGGATTATGACCTTGATATGATCTATACTCCTGGGAAGGGGAATGTTGTTGCAGATGCGCTCAGTAGGAGGACTGGTATTCAGCTGCTAGGAGAGGTGACAGAATAGATGGTTGTCTTACATATATCCTTTGTGGGTAAAGATGATGCAACCTATCTATAGTCTCTTATAGTATCTCCTCCACTTCTTCAGCAAAGTAGGTGAGGTGGCTTAACGTCTGTCCCTTCTACATCAGATGCACAGGGTGCACGACGTCTTCCAAGTATCCCATATGAGGAGATACGTGCATGACCCATCCCACATCATCGACCATAGGGAACTGTATATCAGTGATGGGGTGACATTCACAGAGGTTCCCGGGGAGATTGAGGATCGACAGGAGCGGGTCCTGCGTGGATGGTCGATTCCTCTAGTGTTCATTCACTGGCATCACGGAAACATCCATGAGAGCACATGGGAGTGGGAGGCTCAGATGCGTGCTTGGTACCCCCCTTTTAGTTTCCCTAGTGTGTGTTGTAGAATTATGGGGACATAAATCCCTATGGTGGGGGTAATGTAAAGGCCCAAAAATTAAAAGGGAATTTTTTTCTAAAATTCTTTGAAATTTTACGAGTCCGTAGTTTCTGACGGCGACTGATTCTGAGGTCCAAAGTGCCCAGAATCAACTTTGGATGTTTTTTCGGGTACGTTCAGTGAATGTATGTATGGGTTTGTCTCTCTTTTGAACCGGTGCTCGGAATTGAAATCTGAAGGCACTGTTTAACTCATAGTGCCAATTTTCGCTTAAGAAGACTTTCACCTCGATAGAAGATTATTGGGTATGAGAGTTGGTTTTTGGGTTTCACATGTATTAATAAAATAAAATACGTGACAAACTATTTTAATTTTGTTGAACACACGCCATGTGGTAAAGTTGGTTAAAAGATCTACTTGGGAGTTGGTGGTGGGACAGCCACAACCTAACCTCCCTTGGGAGGAAAAATTGGGGTGGGTACCACACGAGCAGCATTACCTCTAGCGAGAGGTTATGACATGGGGTCCACACGGGGCTTAACCCCCCATTTAATCCGAGGGGAGGAAACCTCTCAACTCTCCCTCATTAATGAGGGAGAACCTCTTGTTCCCTAACTCCCCTATTTATGTAGTAGGAAAAAACCACCCAAAACCCCCCAATTAATTGAATAAATCCCCTTGACTTTCTTCATGTTTAATTAGGTGGGGACCACCAAGGCCTCTAACCCCCACGAAACTCCCAAATTTTATATGCCAACCTCTCGTGCAATTAATTTTGGTGGAGCCAATACTCTTTAATCTTTTTGATATTTTAATAATTGTGCCAACATCATGAACTTAATTAAGTGGTGCCCACTTAAATAATTCACGCCAACGGGAATAATAGATTAAAATCATTTATTTTGGCACATTTTTTGTCACATTAGTGGTGTGATTTGGAGAATAGAATCCTTCAACGAAGAAGATGAATACGCCAGCGACGACGCTTCTTCCTAAGCTTCTTCCTCAGAACCCCTTCCTACATGAGATCACTTCGATGACCATACTTATTTCCTCTTCATCATCAGCGAACCGATGCTCGAGCTCGGAAGTGGAAGCTTGTGGTGAACGACAACAACGCAGTCTTTACCCACGAAGAATGAATGCCTGACGATTAAAACGGTAGGGGTGTGATTCATGTTGTTTAACACTTTATCCTCTCACGTTGAAAAAACATCTTGAGCCGCCTGATATCATTCTAACAAGGATGGTTTGGGCCAAACGAACACAACACGACCCCTCCGCAACCTTTTTGGTTTCGGATCCCTGAGTCGACAGCGACGTAACGACGACATGGAAACGACGTGACGACAATGAAGGCGGCAAACAAAGGTCGCACTACACATAGCCTTCGTGAAGCACACTGCTCCGCAGAACTCCGGTGCTCCCAGCCAAGCGACGCCCAACCCGCACCCACGTGCTACTCCGCTACCCTTCCGACGGCCCTCCGCACCTCTCCCGTGCTACCGGCTCCCTACCCGGCCTGCCCAACTCACCCTAGTGCCACACACGACACCCTTCCCACACTGCCCGGTGCACACTGCGCCCTGCCCAACTCCCCAGCACCCTACCCAGTGCCCCCTGGTGCCCTACCACGCTACCCAGCGCACCCTCACGCGCTGCTCGGAGCCATGAAACACTACTCGGCACCCTACGGCACATCAATGCCCTACCTGGAGCCCCCTGGTGCCCTGCCGTGCTGCCCGGCGAACCTTCACACACTGCCTGGCGTCCGAAATCCTGCCACTGCCTCCCCGACACCCCTGCGGCCTACCCAGTGCATATGGGGCCTGCCCAGTGTCCATCCGGCCCGCCCGCGCCCCGGACGGCCTGCCCGCTGGCCTCCCGGCCCCTGGCCTGCTGAACCGACCTGTGGCACCCCCGCGGTGTCACTGGTCAAACCGGCCCAGTCTCCCATGTCAAGGTATCGAGCTGCCTACGTGGCAGCTATATGGCCGAACCGCCCTCGCGGTCCGCTCGGCTGGGCCCAACTTACTGGGTAAAATCTTAGCGGGCTGACCCGCCCAATGGGCCAGGTCAGACACAGCGAGTCTGATCGGGTCGACCCAGACCAGGCCGACCCAAACATGGTTGGGTCGAGTCAGTCTGACCTGGACGGACTGGTCCTAGGCCCAATACTAACCCATTACATTATTAAGCTATATATTTTCCACCAGAATTCCATTTGACGAACCGTCAACGACACTGGTAATCTCATAGAGAAACAGTCCCTTTAAAAATACCCCATGTGAGTTTGGGGTATAGTTGAGATACGGTTGGGTTGGTGCGTACACGAAACTAACTGGGCCCCTAGTACTAAAAGGCTAATAACTCACAGACTGGGCGTTCGATTAACGCTCCATCTATTACATTGAATCCTCTATGATGTGGTGGTACTTATGTTAATTTTACGTGAGATTTTGTGACACTTAGAGTACCAGCATGTGGCACGTGGAGCGGACCCTCCCGGTGATGAGCGAGCATATTGCAAAGACCTAGTAGCTAGTTGAGACTTGATGACTACTGATCGATTGACTCAGAGTGATTAGGATGGTTTAGTGAAGAGCTTTTAGTTGTAGGAGCAGACCCACGGTGGATGAGCGCTTGGTTGTAGCGGCAGACCCGTGGTACTCGACAGAATCATCATCTCTGTAGGCTATGAGGGGAGTGCTTGGTTGTAACTATATACCCATGTTGGTAAGCACTTGGTTGTAGCAGAAGGCCCACAATACTCGATAGGTGGAGTACTTCAGCAGTCCTAGGTTAGTGGGAAGCGCTTGGTTGTAGCGGCATGCCCACTATACTCGACAATAGAGGAGTTCTCTAGCAGACGTGGTTTCGACATCATGAATAAAAAATTCTAGTTTGAGCTAAGTCAATGACCTTTCTTTTTTCTCATGATTTATATGGGTTACATGATAACATAGGTATATGTATGGTCATATTCCTATGTAATTTTTATCCATTGAAATATTACTTTCTGGTTTATCATTGTGGAATTTTGTGAGATGTTAAGGGTCTCGGGGTGCCTACTTAGTATCATTATACACACCCCTACATGGGCTATGCCTGCATCTCGTTGTGTTGGTTGCAGACGATAGACATCGCTGACCGAGGCAGAGTGTTTGGGGACTGGATGGTACCTGGAGGTGGATCTCACAATGCGATAGTATCTAGAGGAGACGGTCGGTCATGGAGCACTGAGGAGGCTTTCTGTACCTTGCCTTCAGGTAGGATCTATGGGGGGACGATCCAGGAGTGTCTAGACACCATCTAGATGATTTTCTTTTAGTTGTACCCATTTTTCCTTTCCTTGTACTTTATTGTTGGGCTTGTATTTCTAGCCTATTTACTTTCAGCATTCCTGTAGCATAGTTTTTACTTAGTGTTTGCTTCCGCTTGTACTCTGGTTGTGTGTGTATTCTATTTATAAAGGCAATTCCTTCCCGGTTTTAGGAAATTATTCCTTTGGTGCCAGTTTCCATCCCCCTGGCCTATGGAAGGCAGGTTTGGGGTATTCACAATGTGGGCCCTGGGGGATGGGTCATGACAATATGGGTTGTTCAATGTGATCATAATAATGAAATAAAATATAATGACTCACATTTTTATAGTGATAAGTAAACAATGATTTATTTTAAAGAAAAAATAAATGTAATGTCTCGTGGGGAATGTAATTAATAATGTCTACATGCCAAAAGTGATAGAGGAATAACTAATTTAAATACAAGAATAAGATAAGAAAAATTAATCATGTATGTAAATTATGTTCACCAGGCTCATGATTTTGAATCATGGGTTAATAGTATTAACAATTTTACAGAGGAAAATAAATTTAAATGCTCTAAATAAATGGATTTATGTAATTAAAAAATTGATTATCTAAAAATGATTGTAATGGGTATAATAGTCATGAGAAACATCAAAATAAATAGGAACAATGAAGAGACTATAATAGTAAAACCATTTATGTGGATCATAATATTTAAGTAATAATTATCATGCAGTATATAATTGTTTTTTTGTTTTTATGCTACGAAGCCTATTTTTTATAGGACCAATTCTAAGAGCATAAAATCACAACATTGGTGATTTTATTATCAATAAAAAATTCTACATAGAAGATTGGTTTATCCTTAGTAAGAGTTTCCAAACATAAGAGTCTTATTATTCTAACATTATGATGATATATGTTTTTATATTTAAATTTATTTATTTCTCTATAGAGACATCATATTAGAAAATTTGGAAAGAAAATTTCTTATATGAAATCAACATATGATCATCAGTCATTTCATGGTTGACTATGAAATATATAGTAAAATTATTTTCATTATATATATATAAAAAGTAAACAATGAAAATAAAATAATAAAATTTAGGAATAAACTCAATTTTATGTTAATTATATTATGAAGGAAGTTGTGAGTCTTATAGAATGACAGAAGTTATAAATGTTGATACCTAATTAAAAATAAAATCATTAGTCATTTCATTCATAAAAGAAACTATATTTATTAATTAATGAGATAAAATTAAAATAATTTTTACCAATATATTTAATTATGGAGAATATTATAGCATTATATTTCAAAAATATAATTTCCATTAAATAAATTTGTATCAATAGATTGTTTCACACAAAACAGAAAACCGAAAGTATCCCAGACATATTAGACGAGTATTGATAATAAATAAAATCCACAAGAATACCTCCGGAAAATAAAGTATTATATTAAATTAGAAATACATAATAAAGGATTAAGAATAAGAATATTTATAAAATGATATATTTTAAAAAAAACAGTTTTTCAATATATACAATATTTTTATGTAAAATAAAAACTTATTAATTTTATATTTTTGATTTTGTTAAACGGAATTCATTTCTAAGTTATGTATGTCAAAATTATCATTGGGTGAGTTTTTAAAATGTTTAATAAATAGTTGATTTATATATGAATAGATCGAAATTATTAATATTACTAATACATTCACTTTTGTTAAATTACATTAAAAAAGGCTTAAATATCATTGGAATTTCTTATTAAAGGAAATAAATAGTTCATAATTACAATGTAAAATTTATAGAACACATGTTTGATATTTTGGAATCTTTTGCAATATGATTCTCTAAAAACTATTTTAATTTACTCATATTCAAAATTAGTGTCCTTTTTTATAGGAATGAAATAATGTAAAATGAATTTCATTCCCTATTTCATTTTTTACATATTAAGGAAAATGTAAATATAATTTTAGGACTAAATATGACCTTACATGGATTAATGTAAATTATAAGGATAATATAAAATCATTTTTTGAATAAATTTTGTTATTAACATTGTGTAATTATCATATAATTAAACATTAATTTATTATAAATAATATATATAATATAATATTTTATTATAAAAAAACATTTATTAACAATAATATAATTGTTTTAGAATAGTAAATATGGTTAAGAATAGTCAATGAAATAAATTCTTTCTTTTTTATTGTATTAAATTTTATATTATAATTGTATTTTTTTATTTATAATTTTTTATTATATTTTAAATAAATATACATTTTTTTAAATTAAATATTTTTAATGATGGGTTTCCAGATATTTTTAATAATATATATTACTTGGATAAAAAACAGTTACAAATATATAGAAAAATTCATAAAATTTACAAATATAGATTGAAAAGAATTGAAATATATCTGAAACATCTGTGAAAAATAGTGGTAGAGGCCTTGTACTCCTTACCCCATAATAAAATATATTATAAATTATTTTTTTATCCATTTAACATTGAATATAGTCTTTTCATCATTCAACAAGTTATGGATAATTAAAAAAGTGCTATTTTTATCATTCATGAAAGGAGATCATGTGAACCAAATTATCCTACCTATTAAAAATAAATATCAATAAAAAACTATGAAATATTAAAATCTAAACCATTTAAAAAAATTTTATGTAATTTCAACATTCTAAAGGACCAATAAAAAGATCATTAAGGTGTTATCAAAGACAAAAAATATGAATAAATATATAGTGTTCCCAATATATCTATCTTATTTAGTTTCTTCTCCAATGTGCTAAAATGAATAATAATAAATTAATTTATTGTTAAAAAATATTAATTATATTCTTATATGCCGTAACTATAAAAGAATATCTATTTTCCTCCATCCTCCTAAACCATTCAAAAAACAAGGAAGTTGTTATTAATACATCTAGATTATAGCAACAATAAATGACATGTTCATTTTTTCATAAAGTCCACTCATGGATGTACCAAAATGGTTATTTAATGAAAAAAATAAGATATATATGAATTATTAAAATTAATTAATAATAAATATATAATTTTTTCTACCACTCTTGTTTTATAGAAAATGGTACATTGATCCATCTGTGCGTGCCGACCACCGCCTTCATAGAATGCAATATATTAATTTATATCACTGGTTTTAACTAATGAATTTTAAAAAAGTATATAGTGTAAAAAAAGTTTATAAATGAAATTTATAATTTTTAGAATGATAATTTTGGAAATTATATATATGATATTGAAAAACATTTCTCATTGTATGCCTAACAACCCTAAATGAAGATACAGGGGACCATTATTAAATGGAGTTCATTTCCAAAAATTATATAAATATATATACATTTATATTTCTCAAATTGAATTATATAAATAATATAACTATACAATTGTGGACTTTATTAAGTTATATTACATCACATTTGACCATATATGATATACCAATAATGTTTAAGAGAAATTCACCAAACCAACTCATGTGACCTCTATATGGAAAAACTATTCAATAAATAATTACAAAAATGATAATAAATATAACACATAAAATGAAATACATATAGAAACTATTATTATGTAGAAGTTTCAAATAAATAATTTTTTTCAATATTTGGCACACACATACAACCAATTAATCATCAGGATATTGGTTTTTTCATCTAAAACTTGTTTCGTTGAGATATGATTTGTGTTCACAAATTATTTCCCATTTTTTACAATATAATTTTAAATATATTTTTTTCCTGATATTTATTTTATTTTATTTATTTTCAAATCAATTTTGTATTCTATCATTCATGGGAATAGTAATTTGATGATACACAAGCTTTAGAGTAAAATTTTAACTCGACTATCTTCATTGATTTATAATGATTCTTAAAAAATAAAGTTTTTCCTTGTTTATATACCTCCACCATATGATTTTATATAATGGTTTGGTTTCTTATTCTTTTATTAAAATAATGTTTTAAATAAATTATATTTCCATGATGAATTTCATACTCAAAAATTATATAACTATTGGGAATAATTCCGATCATCTTCAATAGTGGATACCCCACCTTGTCTATATTTTCCTTTCCAACAAATAATATCCTTTGAATATAGAAACATAAATATATGTCCATTAACTATTTGTTTAAATATCTAGATTTCCCATTTCAAAAGAATGTTTTATAATAATTTTTTTTGATTTGTGTCTTTAAAGAATATATTTTAATGTAAAAACGTGATTCCTATCATTATCATATGTATCGTATTCAACATGATTTTTATTATAATTTTATTTATGTATTTTTCGTAGATCTATTGGTGATAATAATTATTAAGGTAAATAATTTCAAAAATACTCACTTTACCTTTCACAAGCATACTTTTTAATGTGACCCATTACTTTCACTTTTATTACATTGATTATTTTTTTTAAAAAAAATCTTTATAGTTTGATTAATTTAAATGATAAATCCAATTTCTGAACAATCCATTCCTTATTTTAAAATTTAATTCTAAATAATTTAATTTTTTTTCAAAATAAATGAAATATACATATATTTCATGAAGGATAATGTTTTATTTAAAAAGGATTTCATTATGTTAAAATGAATTTTGAAGGATTTTGTTTTATGAAATATTCTTTCATGTTTTTTATATCTTCTAAAATAATGTTTTCTAAAAAATATTTATATTATTATTATTTTCACATAACCAATTTTTTTTGTTTTTGATGAAATATTTTTGGAAAAATATTTTTATCAAGATCAAAGAACATTTCCAATGATATAGAAACTGTATTTTTCATCTCTCTCAATATCATTACGGTGTCCATCTGATTAATTAGGGAAATAATGAATCTAATATTCAATGTAGTCCTTTATATGGATTTTATAATGTTATATGAATTTTGTTCATGAAAACCCTCTCTTTTATTTCAAATAATTAAGGGATGTTTGAAATATGAATGGCAGTTTCTCGTGTCACAGATTTGTAAGGATTATTGATGGTCGAGGTACAATATATTTTTATGATGAAATGGTTAATGTTAAGTAGAACATGAGATAGGGATATTGAGTGTGAACATGATGAATAATGTATATGTTCATAGAATAGTGTCAAAATATTATTGGAATTTACTATGATAATAATATTTATCCATAACATGATAAATATGTAATTTATAATAATCAGTAAGAACATGAATAAGATTATCTTTTATAATTATATATATCTTGAACATGATACATATTTAGGATCACTTTTTATAGAATGAACATGATGAATATTACATATGTTCCCAAGAAAAATTGCGATCTTGATGAATTTTATTTTGGTCATAATGTTATGATTTTCTATGATATTCCATGGTTCATAATTATATGTTATATGACTCTATTAGACTATATATTTATCCTGAATTTTTATCATTTTTTAAATGTGTTTATATTGGAATCTGCTAGTTTATTTGAGATTATATTTCATTTTATCATTACATATGGAAGGCTCATATGGTTCCATGTTATTTAAACAAGATAATTCTCATTTGATCATGTTTTCTCATATGCTTAGGATCTGGAAAAAAATAACAGATTTATATTAATTTCATTACATAGAAAATTAGATTTCTCCATTATTATTTTAACCTTACATAGTTAATGAACATGATTAAAACATATAATAATTCCATAAGGATTATTCTATTTAATAATTATAGAGGATTTATCTCAAGAATTTTAGAATAAATTATGTTTGTTTCCTATCATCAATTAATCTAAAACTTATATTCTTGGTATTGTGAGATTAATTAATGTTATATTTTTTTCATTTACTGTAAAATTTAATAAATAAATTATATTATTAACTAATATTGTTATAATGTTTATTATAAATATTTATAAAATAAAAACCAACTGTTATAGATTATAAAATGAATTTTTTTACTATAAACATGTTAATTTACAATGATTATTTGCATGATAGAATTTTTTTAATAATCTGGTTAATAAATTAATGGTCTCTCTTAATATATAATATACTTTATATGATGATAATATATAATGATCAATCTCCATGACCTTGGGAAAATAGAACGGTTGAATTAATTTTATTGATATATATTCTAAAATAAAATTATTTTGTAGCGACCCCCGAACCCAGGGTGTTTAATGAGACATTATATACTTAACATTTCATTACATTATTACAAATTAAATATCATGTCCCATTACTACAGAAGATCACGAGGCTCAGGATTCTAGGAAACCTGCTGCTTCTGATTAACTTCATTAGTACCAACCATGCCTGAAAAATTTTAAAAAAAAACATAGGGTGAGAAAATATGCCCAGTAAGGGGTTTTAAAAACTTTTTAAGAAAACTCATTCTCAAAACAGTTCCTTTGAATAGAATAAAGAACTTTGTTAAAAACGAAACATTATCTTTTCTTAAAAACATGAAATCCAACATTTTTGAAAACCACTTGCATAGAGAAGTACATACTTGAAATAATATTTAATGTAAACATGATCAGAGAGCGCAACATAAGAAAAATAAACAATGCATAATATTCTAACAAGGTTACATATATTCTAAAAAGAATTATGTGGCTAAGAAGGGAAAATTCTCATAACATGGTTCATGAGAATATACAGTTCTACTAACAGTTTACCACATGAAAAATAGTTCTTGACACATAAAATTACATTTTCATAGTCATGGGAGCTTTCAACTAGGGGTTGTCCTATTAGTTGAACTAACCCCTGGTTAACCTTTATCATTACATGAAGAGGGAATGTATAATACTGTACTTTGTCAAGAACTTTCGTCAAGACCGTATAACATACTTAATGGTTCAAGGCTCACTGCCCATCCCGTTTCCATGGTAGCTCAAGCCAAGGCTAACTGCCAAGACCGTTGCACATAACGTCTCATGAGACTCTTTCTTTACCCAATGCATTGGAGCGCTGTATAATTCCGGGTGCACCCATAACATAATTCTTGTTGCACTATATAATTCCGGGAGCACCCGTCACATGTAAGTCTTATACATCCATCACATATCTTGACATGGTCATTCATTCATATGGTTTCATGCATTCTTAGCTAAACCCCATTTTCACATACGTATTAATAACATGAAGAAATTTTAATCATTAAAAACATTATGACATGCATGATAAAGCACCGTGCACATAACATGTTATCTTAACATTTGAAAACATGCGTTTTATGAAAATTAACATAACACTTAACATTCTATAACATCATAATACCCAATTAAAGCAAAGTCGTTCATAACATACACATAAGATGATAAATGGATATCATGGGTGTTTAATACTGGCAATTGGGGTTACAATGTGTGTAATCAAGTCCATATTGGGGAAATCATGTATATAATTGTGTAAACTCTTCTATTAGAACTTTAAATAACAAGCCCCATTTTCTTTATAATGTTTTCAAACATCATAAGAGAACACGTAATTGAAGACAACATAATGAAATGTATACCTAAAAATATGCATGGGTTCAGAACATTAAACCATACTCCAAAAGTATCTCTCGTGTTTTACCTTAAACAAAATTTATATTTTGTAAAAACTTCCGGAGTTCTATTCCATAAAAGAAGAAAAAGGGGTGAACATAATTTCCATAAACCATTATTGACAGAAAGTCAGCCTTGAATACAACAAGGTTGTTTCATAAACATGATTACATACCTATGAATACATGTATGCACTTGTAAAAGTTCAAGGAGTCCATACTAACCATTCTCAAAAAAAAAAATCCTGATTTATCCAGAGCAGTGATAAATGAAAATTCTCAATTGCAAGAATAATTTTGAAATCAAACCAGCCCATAAACTTCATCATGCTATATTGTAATAAATTACAAAACATGGACACCAAGTTCATATTAATTTATATACACATTTATATAATCACTTGTATGTATATATATAAAAATATACTTCATTCACTAACATAATTTTACCTATTCATTCAATTACTCAAAATCTCCATTTTTTTTATAGGTGAAAGGAAAAATCAGGGTTATAAACATTGAGAAAAGGTTGTATACTTGCGCATATCATCTTATACATATTTTTATATGAAAGTATATATATATACACATATATAAACACAATTCGTAAAATGCAAGAACCCAGACCCAAATAAAGCAGATCCTTCGAACCCTTACCCCAATTTTAGGTTTTCACAAAGAGGCTGACAAGATCGGTTCTAAGAATAGGTAAAACC
Organism: Viscum album; assembly: GCA_963277665.1. Lineage (NCBI taxonomy): Eukaryota > Viridiplantae > Streptophyta > Magnoliopsida > Santalales > Viscaceae > Viscum > Viscum album. The sequence goes on along the minus strand of OY728148.1, from coordinate 262,124,834 downwards.
GGTTTATATTGTCTTGTATATACTGATACACAATTATAAAACAAGTGTATAAAACAATATAAAATTTAGAGAAATGGTAGGAAACAGTGAAGAGGTTTTCCCCCTTACTCCTAACCGGGTCTTTAAGCCGAGAGGGAGATCTCACAGTCTAGGTTTGCACCAGTTTCGCACACACCAGAATATATATAACTTGTATATATATATACACATTTATATAAACTGAAGCTTAAAAGAAAACAAACCAAAATAAACCTACTTCATACCTTGCTTGGAGAGGAGGAGTTGATAAGGCAAGCGGAACCAAACGTATAAACGCAGAGGATATACATATATACATAACATGAATATACGTATATATATCTATTTATAACCCAAAGTTTAAACAAACTTAATAGAAAAAAAATAGAACACGACCCTTACCTTTCTCGGAGAGGAGGAGGAAGAAAACGAAGCAGCAAAGAGGTCCATAAGTCGAAGAGATAAAGGGAACTCGGGTGCCAATGTTCTGCTTTGGTGCAATAGGGGCTTTAAAAAAACAGAAGAAGAAGATGAAGGACTTCGGGGGAGTCGTCGGTCCGAGGCATCTAAGGCGAGGGGGGTCGGTGTCGACTTGAGGAAAGTTGGAGACAACTTGGGTCCACTCGTCGGCCAAGGTGAAGAAAACGGAGGCCTACGCTCCACTGGTTCAGCGGCGCGACAAGGAAGAAGAAAAACAGCGGGCGCGAGGTAGCAGAAAAATGTGAAAACAGAAAGGACGGCCAGGATCAAATGCTAGTTGATCGAATGGCCCGCCGTCGACGTGGGGTAAAAAAATGAAACACACGGTTTTCGTTTTTTTAATGCATTAACATATTATAATTATTTATTTTAATGAATCATTTTTATAAAAAAATAAAAAAACAGTTATTTTATTGTTTTATTAAACCTATTATAAAATCATTAATATAACCTTATTACTAAACTATTATTATCCTATGTCAAGGGTTATTAATACACCTATATATTGAACTATTAATCCATTATTTAATCCATAATATAAATTATTATTTTCCCTAAAAAATGGAACAATTATCTTAACTTTATAATTACATGGAAAGATTTGAAAACATTTGTTATAAAAATTTGGTTGCTTAATTCCATATTTTACATAATTTAAAAAAACACAAACTCATATAACATTATCAATTATTAAACCAACTTTTATTATAAAAAATTTATTGGTCAATATATTTATTCAATCGAAATATATTATTATATAAATGTATATATTATTTTTAAAACATCAATAATTCTTATTATACTATCATTATTATTATTAAACCATATTTACTAATTACTTAACATTTCATTATGAAAAACAAGGATTAAAAACATTGGGTAATCAAAAAATAACACACACACATATATATATATATATATTTTAATTTCCTTTATTAGCTAACTACCTTATTTTTCTTAATTAAAGATTATTATTAAACGTAACTATATTTTATCACACATAAAAGTGTGTTGATATAAATATCATCACCATGAAACACATAAGTAAAATAAACCATAATTTTACGTAGTTTACAAAACTGCTTATCCAAGTTATAAACATTTGTATTTACATTAACACTTAAATTTAATTTGGAGAAAAAGAATTATTTAATTTTATGAAATATGTATATATATATATATATAACTCAAGGGTTAATACATTTTATACAAAATAAAAACTCATTATCTTTAATATAATTACAACAAAAAAAAGTTTGTTTCTCAAATCAAGAAAATAATTGTATTGAATAATAATGTTAATTTTTTTCATAAAACATAATTCGCATTTTGGAAAAACAAGACATAAATTGATTAAATTACCATTGATTTCACTTTTAAACATTAAAGAAAATTACACAATTAGCATTCCGATCCTTTAAGGTTAAACCATCTTATTTCCAACGGTCAAAAACAAAACATTAGATGATATGAGAAACCAACGGCCAAAAAGAAAACATTAGATTCTTGGGGAAACCAACAGTCAAATTTATAGTCATTTGGGGTTTAACGGGCAGATTAGGGTGCTTATAAAAGGTTCTGGTCTTGGGGTGTCCCTCGCTCCAAGTGACTGAAGAAGAAACAGAGATGGTTCGTGTGATTCCCCTGGTGCTCAGCACAGTTGCAGTGGCTTCAGCCATCCTCATGTTTATTATGATGGATGCCTGAAACCCCTACAACATTCTTGGGCTCTTAGTGGTTTTAAGCGGTCCCCCCATTATTGTAATCGGGTTCTTAGTTGGGATTTTGGGTTAATTTATCTTCTTGTTCGGTCAGTGGAAGTTGTAGCCGTGATGTTGCTTATTTGAATAAAAAGAGTTTTCATACATTTGATGCATTTTATTATTGTTACCTTATTATTTGTTTGTTGGTTCACTTAATGGGTGATACTGGAAAGAAAACATGTAAAAAAAATTGTATCTCTCGGGTCGTTACATCACTTCCCCCTTTAAAGAATTGCGCCCTCGCAAATCTATCATAAAACGAGAAAACTGAAACCCCATACGTATAGCACTACTGAAACAGTGGATCTGGCTCGGTTAATGGGATACCAATGTTTGTACACAACTCTTCCGTTTCCCTAGCCCAGATGCACCTCTAACACTACACCTTGAACTCCTGTTCGTGCGTACTGCACACGGGCTTCCAAAGGGAGGCTTGTGCGATGCAAAGCTCGGAAACGTCCAAGTAGATAAACTCCTTGATGACTCTTCTGGCCACATCATGCTCGAGGTAGTCGAGAGGAATGATGCGGTTGAGGAGACTGAGATTCATGACATGGAACATGTAGGTTGTACTGAGCTGGCCATTCTGAGCAGCCACAAAGAAGCACGCTCTGGTAGAAAAGTTTTGTGCCAGAGTGAAACACTGGAACAGGCCCTCAAAGTATCTTCCCCTTCGCCTATAGCAGGGGATTTGATCCGTGGAAACGACGTGAAAGACATGATCATCCTCTTGAAATAAACAAAGGATCTCTGGACCGTTTTCTAGATCGAGCAAACGTTGGCAGGACCCTCGCAGGTGGAGAAAGGATGGATAATCCACCATGCATTCCTTGATCAAGATGACTTCTACTAACTCATCGGGTAGTGATGAGAAGTTTGTTTGACTAGCCATCTGAAAACAAACATCGAAGGGAAACTCTTAACAACATTGTTAAGATGAAGACATGAAAGGAAATAAGAAACTTCCATTTATGAAAAAGTTTACACGGAAAAGTATGAGTTTACAAGATGTACGCCACAAAGAGTGGCAAAACATCCTAACTCTTCAAACCACACACAGGATGAACAGACAGGACTAAACTAATGGGAACATTTATAACGCCTCCTGAGTTTAGCGTGAGGGGTATGGATTTAGGAAACATCGGTATACACTTCTTGCCTAAGAGACACACGGGTGGACTCATTTTCCAACGCTCCAAAGTCCATTAACTGGCCCCAGAAGCCGTAGTGAAAAATCTGGCACAGGTAAGCCGCTCGGAGGTCTCCAGCAACAACAGCTTATTGAAAGGGGTTATCAAGCATTGTGCCAAATTCCTCCCCAGTTGTAAACACTCGGAAGAGTCCTTCGTGATACCTTCCATGACGTGCATAAGAGGGAAATTAGGTCATCATCATTAGGAGATAATCCATCCCCAACCCCCAGTGAAGACTAATCACCCTAGGTGAGTTTGACACGTCGTACAGGTGCTAACACGTCATGCGAATTTGGGAATAATTTAAAAAGTTCTCATGACTATCTAGAGATACAATGTTCTCTAGAGTCTTAGTGGGAAGTGAAAAAAGGTCGGTAGGTACATCAGCCATCTGAAAGTTATAACATTTTTACTTAGTTAGTCATACCAATACATTTATATCACCTGGTTTTCCAGAGTTGCCTGAACCCATCCTCTGATACCAACTATAGCAACCCCCGAACCCAGGGTGCTTAATGAGACATGATATACTTAACATTTCATTACATTATTACAAATTGAATATCATGTCCCATTACTACAGAAGATCGGGAGGCTCAGGATTCCAGGAAACCAGCTGCGTCTGATTAACTTCATTAGTACCAACCATGCCTGAAAATTTTTAAACAAAAATGTAGGGTGAGAAAATATACCCAGTAAGGGGTTTTAAAAACATTTTAAGAAAACACTTTCTCAAAACAGTTCCTTTGAAGAGAATAAAGCACTTTGTTAAAAATGAAACATTATCTTTTCTTAAAAATATGAAATATAACATTTTTTGAAACCACTTGCATAGAGAAGTACATACTTGAAATATGCTTTAATGTAAACATGATCAGAGAGCGCAACATAAGAAAAATAAACAATGCATAATATTCAATCAAGGTTACATATATTCTAAAATGAATTCTGTGGCTAAGCAGGGAAAATTCTCATAACATGGTTCATGAGAATATACAGTTCTACTAACAGTTTCCCACGTGAAAAACAGTTCTTGACACATTAAATTACATTTTCATAGTCATGGGAGCTTTTAACTAGGAGTTTTCCTGTTAGTTGAACTAACCCCTGGTTAACCTTTATCATTACATGCAGAGGGAATGTATAATACTGGACTTTGTCGAGACCTTTCGTCAAGACCGTATAACATACATAACGGGTCAAGTCTCACATCCCATCCCGTTTCCTTGGTAGCTCAAGCCAAGGCTAACTGTCAAGACCGTCGCACATAACGTCTCATGAGACTCTTGCATTACCCAATGCATTGGAGCGCTGTATAATTCCGGGCGCACTCGTCACATCATTATTGTTGTGCTATATAATTTCGGGCGCACCCATCACATGTAAGTCCTATATATCCCTCACATATCTTGACATGGTCATTCATTAATAGGTTTCATGCATTCTTAGCTAAACCCCATTTTCACATACGTATTCATAACATGAAGGCAATTTAATCATTAAAAACATTATGACATGCATGTTAAAGCTCCATGCACATAACAAGTTATCTTAACATTTAAAAACATGGGTTTTAAGAAAATGAACATAACACTTAACATTCCATAACATCATAATACCCAATTAAAGCATAGCCATTCATAACATACACATAAGATGATAAGTGGATATCATGGGGGTTTAATACAGGTAGTTGGGGTTACAATGTGCGTAATCAAGGTCATCTTGGGGAAATCATGTATATAATTTTGTAAACTCTTCTATTATCACTTTAAATAACAAGCCCCCTTTTCTTTATAAAGTTTTCAAACATCATAAGAGAACTCATAATTGAAGACAACATAATGATATGTATACCTACACATATGCATGGGTTCAGCACATTAAACCATTCTCCAAAAGTATCTCTTCTGTTTTACCTTAAACAAAATTTATATTTGGTAAAAACTTCTGGAGTTCTTTTCCATAAAAGAAGAAAAAGGGGTGAACATAATTTACATAAACAATTATTGACAGAAAGTCAGCCTTGCATACAACAAGGTTGTTTCATAAGCATGAGTACATAACTATGAATACATGTATGCACATGTAAAAGTTCAAGGAGTCCATACTAACCATTCTCACAAAGAAAAAATCCTGATTTATCAAGAGCAGTGATAAATGAAAATTCTCAATTGCAAGAATAATTTTGAAATCAAACCAACCCATAAACTTCATCATGCTATATTGTAATAAATTAAAAAACATGGGAACAAAGTTCATATTAATGTATATACACATTGATATAATCACATGTATGTATATATATAACAATATACTTCATTCACTTGTATAATTTTACCTATTCATTCAATTACTCAAAATCTCCATTTTTTTATAGGCGAAAGGAAAAATCAAGGTTATATACATTGAGAAAAGGTTGTATGCTTGTGGATATCATCTTTTACATATGTTTATATGAAATTATATATATATATATATATACATATATAAATACATGGTGTAAAATGCAAGAACCCGCACCCAAATAAAGCAGATCCTTCGAACCCTTACCCCAATTTTAGGTTTTCACAATGAGGCTGACAAGATCGGTTCTAGGAATAGGTAAAACACGTTTATATGGTCCTGTATATACTTATACACAATTATAAAACATGTGTATAAAACTATATAAAATTTACAGAAATGGTAGGAAACGGTGAAGAGGTTTTCCCCCTTACTCCTAACCGGGTCTTTAAGCCGATAGGGAGATCTCACGGTCTAGGTATGCACTAGTTTTGCACACAACAGAATATATATATCATGTATATATATATATACACATTTATATAAAACTAATCTTAAAAGAAAACAAACCTACTTCATACCTTGCTTGGAGAGGAGGAGTTGACAAGGCAAGTAGAACCGAACATATAAACACAGACGATATACATATATACATAACATGAATATACGTATATATATCTCTTTATAACCTGAAGTTTAAAAAAACTTAATAGAAAAAAAACAGAACACGACCCTTGCCTTGCTCGGAGAGGATGAGGAAGAAAACGAAGCAGAGATGAGGTCCAGAAGTCGGAGAGATCAAGAGAACTCGGGTGCCAACATTCTGCTTCGGTGCAACAGGGGATTTAAAAAAACAGAAGAATAAGATGAAGGACTTCGGGGGAGTCGTTGGTCTGAGGCATCCGAGGCGAGGGGGGGTCGGTGTCGACTTGAGGAAAAGAGGAGACAGCTCGGGTCCACCCACCGGCCTAGGTGAAGAAAACGGAGGCCTACGCTCCACTGGTTCCGCGGCACGATGAGGAAGAAGAAAAACAGCGGGCGCGAGGTAGGAGAAAAACGTGAAAACAGAAAGGACAGCCAGGATCAAACGCTGGTCGATCAGATGGCCTGCCGTCGACGTGGGGTAAAAAAATAAACACACGGTTTTCGTTTTTTTAACGCATTAAAATATTATATTTAATTATTTTATTTCAACGTTTTTATAAAAAAAGAAAAAATAGTTATTTTATTATTTTATTAAACATATTGTAAAATCATTAATATAACCTTATTACCAAACTATTATTATCCTAAGTCAAGGGTAATTAATACACCTATATATTAAACTATTAATCCCTTAATTAAGCCATAAAATAAATTATTATTTTCCATAAAAAAGGAACAATTATCTTAACTTTATAATTACATGGAATGATTTGAAAACATTTGTTATAAAAATTTGGTTGCTTAATTCCATATTTAACATAATTATAAAGAAACCACAAACTCATCTAACATTACCAATTATTAAACCAACTTTTATTATAAAAAAAATTATTGGTCAATATATTTATTCATTCGAAACATATTATTATATAAATGTATATATTATTTTTAAAACATCATTAATTATTATTATACTATCATTATTTTTATTAAACCATATTTACTAATTACATAACATTTCATTAAGAAAAACAAGGATTAAAAACATTGGGTAATCAAAACATAACACACACATATATATATATTTTAATTTCCTTTATTAGCTAACTACTTTAATTTTCATAATTAAAGATTATTATTAAACATAACTACATTTTATCAAACATAAAAGTGTGTTGATATAAATATCATCACCATGAAACACATAAGTAAAAGAAACCATAATTTGACGTAGTTTCCAAAACTGCTTATCCAAGTTATAAACATTTGTATTAACATTAACCCTTAAATTTAATTTGGAGAAAAATAATTATTTAATTTGATGCAATATGTATATATATATATAACTCAAGGGTTAATACATTTTAGAAAAAATAAAAACTCATTAGCTTTAATATAATTACAACATAAAATTTTAATTGCTCAAATCAAGAAAATTAGTGTAGTGAATAACAATGTTAATTTTTTCATAACACATAATTCTCATTTTTTGGAAAACAAGACATAAATAGATTAAATTATCATTGATGTCACTTTTAAGCATTAAAGCAAATTACACAATTAACATTCCGATCCTTTTGGGGTAAACCATATTATTTCCAACAGTCAAAAACAAAACATTAGATGATAGGAGAAACCAACAGTCAAAAACAAAACATTAGATTCTTGGGGAAACCAACGGTTAAATTTATAGTTGTTTGGGGTACAACGGTCAGATTAGGGTGCTGATAAAAGGTTTTGGTCTCGGGGTGTACCTCGCTCCAGGTGACTGAAGAAGAAACAGAGATGGTTCGTGTGATTCCCCTGGTGCTCAGCACGGTTTCAGTGGCTTCAGCAATCCTCATGTTTATTCTGATGGACGCCCGAAACCCCTACCGCATTCTTGGGCTCTTAATGGTTTTATGCAGTCTCCCTATTACTGTAATTGTGTTCTTAGTTGGGATTTGGGGTTAATTTATCTTCTTGTTTGATCAGTGGAAGTTGTAGCCGTGATGTTTCTTATTTGAATAAAAGGAGTTTTCATCCATTTGATGCATTTTATTATTGTTACCTTATTAGTTGTTTGTTGGTTCACTTAACGGGTGATATTGGAAAGAAAACTTCTCAAAAAAACAAAACATGGTTTCTCTTGGGTCATTACATATTTTCATTTAAAATATATAAGATGTGACATGCATTTATAAATCCATTTAATAACTCCAACATTAATAATGATACATAGACTAGTGTAAGATGTTAGGATTGAATGAAATGTTATCACCTCAATACCAATTTTCCAATATTTAATGATATGAATAATTAAATAATAGTGAATATTTGATTATAAGTGAATAGAAAAATTCTTATTCAATGTTACTTATAGTTATTTATATTTTTTATGATAGAAATAATTATTAATATTAAATTATCAATATAATATAAAATCAAGACTTTTTTAATATACATACATTATTCAACTTTTTAAAACCTAACTATAAACCCATATTGGTGGTTTATATGATTTTTTCAGTATCCAATTATTAATAATTTCAAAATAATTAACAAATGATAAAATATCAATCTTGGTGTTAGTTTATCAGATATATTTCTAAACAAACTAGACACCCAAATATTCAAAATAAGTAAAAAATTAATATAAAAACTTATATATATATATCCTCAATCATAAGTTTTATGACTAAAAAACTGAAATATTAAAAATAAAATAGAAGAATTAGAATCATCCTCTAAGAAAATATGTTGACTATTGATAGATTCGAATCAAATAATCCATGTTTAAATTTTATAGAACTCTATATAAATGAATACTTTTAAATCTTGTTTACAAATACATAAGTAGTAAGAGTGATAGTTAAAACAAAATAAAATTTCACCATCAAACAAATAAAAATTATATCCTAAAAATTAATAATATATATATATAGTGAAATCGTTCACATTATAATAAAATTTAAATATATGAATCATGCAATATCAATTAAAAAAATAATACACTTGTTTTCTATAAATATCCAACTATAAATCTATATCACAACAAATTTGAAATAAATAATCTCAGATATGTATTTACACTCTAAAAAAAAATTGATTTGGATATATATGATCCTTATAAATTATAGAAACTCCATCACAGGAGAAAAAAATTATCTAATTCCATAAATTTCATTTTATTTAAGCCCCCATAAAAAATTGAGGGATATAAAATATCACTCTAAAACCTCAGTTTCTATTAATTTTTATAATTTTTAGGATGATGGGTATTTCGGTCAAGGTTAGGTTCATGTTCCTGTAAATATTTTTGAGTTGTGGAGTACCTGAGTGTCTTTTGGCCCTATGCATGGTTTGATCCTCTTTTGGATCCAACTATTAGTGCCCCAATAGTTAATGTGAACCATTCTCTTGGTAGAGCACTATCACGACACATACTAGAGGAGCCCATGCCATGACTATCCCAATCCCACCTACAATATGATAGGTTTCTAGTAACTAGCATCATGCAAGAATATCCATCAAAAAATATGCATTATCTTAAAGTACATGTATGCACACACAGGTCCCCAAGACAAAAATTCTGAAATGTGATAACACTAAGTAAACATTTTATTAAAACAAAAATATCCCACAACTAGATTAAAATAGTGAAATTACAGGAATGTAAACCAGGACAATAGAATCCCACAAAAAAGAAATGATTTTGAAACCACAAGACCAATCTATATGAAAATGTGGTTCTAGGACTTTCATCTGAAAGCCTCCGTAACACACTCAGTTTGTCCAATATTAGCAATCATCGTTTGGAAATATCCTACCTGAAACACCAATGAATGGTCGATCATCTGCCGAAGACATGACATGTGCGGTCAAGGGTCGTGTAAGGGAGAGTCCAAAAATACATTGTATGACACCTTGAAACCAAAATTGAATACCAAAAAGGAAATACCACAAAAAAATATAGTCAGCTCTACATATGTATATTTCTACAAAACATATATCAAGGAAATCTAGATATAGTCAATCCAAGACACAAAGTTTAGAGGTATGTAAAAATAAATTATCAGCCACATGATTCTACTTAAAGAAAACTCATACTGAAAGATCTCACTCCTCAAGTAATGATTTCATTTGAGACAATCACAAAGAGTTCTACCTCATTTCGGCCCCACCCAAATTAAATTCATTGGTCAAGGAAAGCTATGATACATAGATAGGGGATCCTACCCAGTGAATACCACTGACCCTACCGATGCATATTATAACATAGAGGATACTACCTAGATAATACGAGTAACCCTACCGATGTGTCCTTCTAGATAGAGGACCAACGCCCTGTCCTCAGAGGATTTTTCTATTCAACAATACTCCACTACGGGTGATAGTGGATCGCTCCAATACCAAGGTGGGATACTATAACTCTATATGGGACTCATCATCTAGATGGAAATAAAATCCAATAATGTGTTTGTAATGTCATACTAAACCTTTGAGGAATGGAAAAAAGGGGAACACTATAAACCTATACTAGTACATACTAAAAAGTGAAGATCCTTATGAAGTCTTGATGGGGGTATACAATGTGTCCGACTGAGAAATACATGTCTAGCTATCACAAGTATTTCCAGTGTGGAAGAACCTCATAGGACATGTTGTCTCCATATACATGACGTGTATACGGGTGGAAATGGAATATAAGGACACTTTACAACATGTTTTTGTATCTTTTTTTTGACCAGATGGGAGTACATGACATGAAACATTTTCTCTGGTACTACCTGTGTCTGGGTCTTGAGAAATCCTAATGAACACATGGTGATCGTCATCAGCCTAAATGGAAAAAACACAATTCCAATAATATGCCTCTTCAAATGGGATCATAGTTCTAAATGTATTAAACTATTGTGATCCATGTTGTAAAATGATCAAAATAGACAATTCCTCTTCCCAAGATGGACACCCCATGATATAGTAAAATTTCACCATATAACACACGAACAATAGTTCATGGGGCCCACCTCCAGATCCTGAAATGAAATATAAGGATTTCACCATTGTGATCATCATGGAAAAACACATGGGAACTAAAATTCTCATTTCCAAATCAAACACCCAATGGAAATACCGTATTTCACCACATAATTCATTATTAGTATCTCATCGTCCAAAGCCACGAGTGCGAAATAAATATCAATCCTTGGTCATTAATTCACCATCTAAATACCACAATCATGTTCTCATTTAATGATATCCAATACGACAACATACGAAATAATTACATTATAAAATATGTTTAGAAATAATAATATTATTATTAAATTTATTATATGACAGGAAGAAAGGAATCTCTCTCCAACCACCATTTTATGAGACTCTCATGGAAAACACATCCGTTGCACCCCACCTCAACTTATCTTCGATTTTCATTTTCTATTAATATATATATATATATATTTTATTGTTTCAATAATAATATTATATCATAATTCGATCAATGGATATCAATGTATTCACACCAGATAGAACACCAACCTCTCGTATTTCATTCAATTTTTTATTTTGTAGAATAGTTATTGTTGTTGTTATTATTATTAACTAAAAAAATGTAACTTTTCCCAACATTTTTCAGGTCACACGCATGGGGGTTAAAATCACACTGAGTCTGTGGGAATCCTCTTCCGTGCTACAGATTTTTGGACCATAGGCCTCCTCTTGCATCAGATGTCACCACACTCCAAAACCATGAACAAAATCTCTCTATCCATATTCTTATTAATAACTAATATCATATACTACAACCATCTATTTGGATCTCCATCCCTAAAATCATGGTAGTCATCCATTCCACAATGGTTCGAATATGTAATGATCATTCACTGGGTTTATATTGAATCCTATTAAATTAATATTTTAATGATGAACGGATGTATAATTGGGAGAGAAAACCATAAAATACAAAAATGAGGAAGAAACCTTGTCTAATGTTTGTTTCAACATCAATTAGATTCTATGAGAATTATAATAGAGAGGAATTAAAATAAGATTCAAAATAATCCCAAAGATTATATACCATACCTCAATAATAATGAAGGATGATCATTGTGTTATCGTTGTTTGCAAGGTTAATTGGAATAGGATACGTGTTGATTGTTGATCCATGATCCATTTCCATTTGTTTGAGATGTTTATTTCTCTACAACACAAATTAATTTGATGGTTATGAATAGCATCAAATTCATGAAAAATAATTATTAAAAATAACTATTGTTGCATTATAAAATAATTATTTTTATTAAATCAATTTATTCTTTTTACACCCCATAACAAACCTTTCATAAATGACCCGCGCTGACTAAAGTCAATTCACACCTCAAGAAAACAACACATGATGAACTCAATAGTGGTATCATATTTCCAATCTATCTCACTATTTGTAAGTAATTAATATTTAAAAATAAATTTTTATTTATTTGTTGTGTGTATTGTTACTTCCTTTCTGACTATCTCTATATATTTCCCATTATAAGTAATATTAAATTGCAACTAATGTGAAGTCACAATTCATAGCTCAATGGTGCCCTCATATTTCTGATTTGGGAAACTCTATAAGAGTTATTCCACTTTTTTAGAAAAAAAATGATCACGTGGTATTAGAATATTAATATTTTTAAAACAATTGATCCAAGAAAATATTTCATCAGATTCACACATTTCCTCAGCAACTGTTTTCAAAATCAATATATTTATTATCTAAAAATAGTACATGGAAAACAAGATATGTTTCATTCTCCCCTCTTTGGTGCTTTATATCCTAAAAATCCAAAACAAGGGATAGTCAAATAAATGAGGATATTAATCATGATTTTATGCCTCCCACTCCCATGTGCTCTCTTGGGTATTCATGGTATTCCCACATACATGTAAAAAAGGAATTTCTCACCCCACAAAGGATACTCTCCATCTGACCCTTGATCTCCACTGGGTACTTAGTAATAGTCTCTCCATCCTCGATGCCAAAATATCCCCATTCGATGATGTATGATGGGTCATGCATGTATCTCTTCAGATTCGACATATGGAAGATGTCATGTAACTTATCTAGTCCCAGTTGTAGATCCAAAAGGTATTCCACTTCTAAAAATCAATATAAAATCTAGAATGGGCCAATAAATCATGGAGGTCTCTTGGAAGTTGGCTGAATTTCTTAGTTAGTCAATGATCAACCATATGGAATTGTGTCCCCTGTATGAACTTGAAAAACCCATCACAAAGTCCATCTATATACCATCCCAATTCCATTATAGCACCTTTAGGGGTTGATCTAAACCCACTGGAACTTGATGATCAGCCTTCACCTATAGATAAGTTAGGCATCAAGAGATGAACACTGTAACTCCTTTCAAAATATTTTACCACCAAACCTGATTTCGTAGGTCCTGATACATCTTTTAAGCATGTGGACGTTCCAAAAATGGGTTATATGAAACCCCCTAAAAAACTCCTCCTACAATACCACTGGAACAAATATGATCTCTCTAAAAAAACAAAATTCTACCCTCTATTCGAGTATCCATCCGGAGCATGTTTCATGAATATCAGATTGTGTTGGGTCTTACACTCGGAATCCTTATGATATGCCTACATGACACTCTGTAAGAGTGGAGGGGGATAAAACATTCAACTAGAGTAAATATGCTCCATATCCATCCATACAAGATAATTTTACAAATCCAATAGCTCTAACACATCATTCAACTCTTATGAACTAAAAAAACTACTAAGTGCATCTTCTCCCATATTCCCCATCCCTAGAGTATAAAAAATATTAATGTCATATTCATGGAGGAAATCTAGTTGTTGAGTATATCTCAAAGTCATATCATTATAAGATAAGATATACACGAGGCTCTTGTGGTCATAGTACACGATAAATCACCCACTCATCTAGTACTATCACTACATCTTCAATGCAAAGACTAGAGATGTTAACTCAAGATCAGGGGTTCACTAGTGCAGAAAAAAAAATTAACGTCGGTTATTTTTCATTAATTACGTCGGTTTTTAGGCGACGTTAATACGGATGACGTTATAAATAACGTTTTTTACGTCGGTTATTTAAAACCCGACGTAACATCCCTAACATCACGGTGTTTATCACGTCGGTTCATTAATAACTGATGTGATAAATATGCGGGGGGGGGGGGGGGGTTTATCACGTCGGTTATTTTCTAAACCGATGTGATAAAACGCCTGGGATATCGTTTATCACGTCGGTTATGACATAACCGACGTGATTAACCCTTCCCCGGGCCTATTATCACGTCGGTTTCTTAAATAACCGAGGTGATAAAAAGGCCTGGGAAAGGTTTTAGCACGTCGGTTATCCAATAACCGACGTGGTAAATCGATTCCCAGGCCTTTTAGCACGTCGGTTATATTAAGAACCGACGTGATAAAAGGCCCGGGAACGGTTTATCACGTCGGTTCTCGAAAAAACCGACGTGATAAACCCCTATCGATTTATTTACCACGTCGGTTCTAAAATAACCGACGTGAAAGCGATATTTTTTTTTTAAAATAATTGCACTGCTCTCACCAAAAAGCAACCAGAAACCAAACAACAAAAATAACCATGCCATCCCTCCCCCAAGCCCCAACTGAACCCCACCCTCATCTATACCCACCTAACAACCTGGCCAGCCCTCCCCCACCACATTGGAGCCCCACCACAACCCTTGGACACCCCCCCCACCCCTTGGACAGCCCCCACCCTCATTTACACCCCCACGACCCCTAGTACAGCCTCAAACACCCATTGGACACCCCTCCCATATCCCTTGGACACCCCCACCCCTTGGACACCCCCACCCCTTGGACAGCCCCCCCACCCTCATTTACACCCCCAAGACCCCTAGTATAGCCTCAAACACCCATTGGACACCCCCCCACACCTTGACAGCCCTCCCAGTCCCCTTGGACACCCCCCCGACCCCTGGACACCCCCCCGAGCCCTTGGACAGTCCCAAACACCCCTTGGACACCCCTCCCATATCCCTTGGACACCCCCACCCCTTGGACACCCCCCCACCCCTTGGACAGCCCCCCACCCTCATTTACACCCAACCGGCCCCTTGGAAAGAACTCTCAGACACCTTGGACACCACTCCCATAACCCTTGGACACCCCCCCACCCCTTGGACACCACCACCCCTTCGACAGCCCCCCCACCCTCATTTACACCCCCCGAACACTAGGACAGCCCCAAACACCCCTTGGACACCCCTCCCATATCCCTTGGACACCCCCCACCCCTTGGACACCCCCACCCCTTGGACAGCCCCCCCACCCCCTAGACACCCCCTACCCCTTGGAAACCCCCCCCCGACCCCTTGGAACCCCCCCCCCCCCCCACCCCCATCCCCTTGGACAGCCCCAAACACCCCTTGGAAACCCCTCCTATATCCCTTGAACACCCCCCCACCACTTGGACACCCCCCCACCCCTTGGACAGCCCCCCCCCCCACCCTCATTTACACCCAACCGACCCCTTGGACAGCCCCAAACACACCTTGGACACCCCTCCCATATCCCTTGGACACCCCCCACCCCTTGGACACCCCCATCCCCCTGGACAGCCCCCCACCCTCATTTACACCCCCAAGACCCCTAGTACAGCCTCAAAAACCCATTGGACACCCCCCCCCCCACACCTTGACAGCCCTCCCAGACCCCTTGGACGCCCCCCCCCCCCCCCGACCCCTGGACACCCCCCCGAGCCCTTGGACAGCCCCAAACACCCCTTGGACACCCCTCCAATATCCCTTGGACACCCCCCACCCCTTGGACACCCCCCACCCCTTGGACAGCCCCCCCCCCACCCTCATTTACACCCAACCGGCCCCTTGGACAGAACTCCCAGACACCTTGGACACCACTTCCATATCCCTTGGACACCCCCACCCCTTGGACACCCCCACCCCTTCGACAGCCCCCCACCCTCATTTACACCCCCCGAACACTAGGACATCCCCAAACACCCCTTGGAAACCCATGCCATATCCCTTGGACACCCCCCACCCCTTGGACACCCCCACCCCTTGGACAGCCTCCCCACCCCCTGGACACCCCCCCGACCCCTTGGAAACCCCCCCGACCCCTTGGAAACTCCCCCATCCCCTTGGACAGCCCCAAACACCCCTTGGACACCCCTCCTATATCCCTTGGACACCCCCCCACCACTTGGACACCCCCACCACTTGGACAGCCCCCCCCCCCCCCCCACCACCCTCATTTACACCCAACCGACCCCTTGGACAGCCCCAAACACACCTTGGACACCCCTCCCATATCCCTTGGACACCCCCACCCCTTGGACACCCCCCACCCTCATTTACACCCCCCCGAACCCTAGGAAAGCACCAAACACACCTTGGACACCCCTCCCATATCCCTTGGACACCCCCCAAACACCCACCCACCCCCTTGGAACCTCTCCCCCCATACCAAAATCCAGACCAGAAAAACCATCAACAGTAGACCAAAACAAGAAGTAGAGAAAAATTAAACATTCACTTATATAACATTCAAAACTTACACTTTCAACTTCAAAAACAACTAAATCCAACCTAAATGTCTACGAAATACACAATTACATTGACAATATTCAAAATTACATTTTACATTACAAACAACTAAAAGTCAATCAAACCTGTAAAATAATTTGACCACTCCACTTGTAAGTGTTTGATATCTTCAGCAGTAAAGGGTTGAGGGTCATCAAAATGCTACAAAGGAAAAGTATAGTAGTCAACATGTATAATGAATAAATCAAATTGAAATATTATGAGAAAGAGGAAATCTTACCAGGTCAAAACTCAGAACTGTCCCAGTTGTTATTATTTCATACATAAATCTTAACATGTAATATCCGCATTCGATGATGCCTTGTTGCTCATGACATTTCTGTTTGAATGAGTGTAAATTCAATATATTATTTTTATGTAATAAATCAAAATGTAAAAATTATAAATGGATATTTACCTTCGCATGTACATATTTGATATTGAAATTCATTTTCTTTGCGCTTTTTCGAAAGTGGACCCATGCCCTGTTAGAAAATAATACGAATGGGGTAAATTTAAAATTCATTATAATATATAAAACTATTGTGAAATTGAAACTTACGTTTCCAATATATTGTTAAAACATTCTCGCACATCATCATGGAGAGAGCATATCCAATAAAGTGTTTTCTCCCTAGGGCAAAAACCCCTAACATCCAATGATCACTGATAAAAGGAAATTTAACGTTAGTGATTTTTTATGTTAAAAGATAATTAACTCTTTGAGAGGGATGTGTTTCATACCTATCACAAAAAGGCATCATCCAACACTGTGTGATTACATTCTTTTCAAATATATCCGCAATATAAAGCATTATTTGTTCCTCATCCAATGCACATGCTTCAGGGGAAATCAATTGTGGGTCCACGAATCCATATACATCTGTCAGCTCATTCCTCTCACAAATTTTATACAGATACCTAATACAAAGCAGACATAAGTATACATTTTTCATAAATATAATGCAAGGAAAAGGTGTTAAGACTTACATGATAAAAATTTTCACCACGTTGATGCCCAACTTATCTCCAGTGACAAACTCCATGATATCAGTTTTCATAATCCCCACACTTAGTTCACGTCCACAGACATGAGATTCCATTGTAAAGTCATAATGATCTGCCAACAAATTTGAATATCTTGACAATTTGTCAAGACTGCTAGTATCTGCATCTGATGTCATAGCTATCTGTCTTTGTTGTTGTCTATACAGTATTTATTTACCTTTGAAGTATTCTTGTAAAAATAAATTGAAAAATATATTAGTTTTCAAATGATAAAACATTAATAAAAATATAAAATAAAAGATATAACATCCATAACTCTATGGTAATGAGTCGAAGAAGTCTGGATGGCCAAAGTAAAAAATGGCCGATACTATGTCCAACTGTCGTCACCTCATCTGTAGGTAATGGTATCCGAGATGATCTATCTATAATATCCTGTACAGTGACCCTCTGATTCTCTACCTCTAACTGTTGATGATGAACTGTATCTCCTATACAATATACCATCCCATATGCAACTATATGATGTTGAGGATCATCAACATACAACTCACAATAAGTAGGTAGCTGCGGCGGAGGAGGGGGATCAAAAATGGGGTCCGCAGGCTGAGGTGGGGGAGTGGGAGCTACTGGGAGAGGTGGAGTGGGAGCTGCACCCTGAAATTGTCTTTGCAAGTCTGCAAACATAAACTGCACCGATGCTCTAATCTTGTCCTCCATTGTTGCATTAATATTATGGACTTCAGCCTCCAAGGATTCTATTTTTTTTTATAAACTCCCTCAACGTTAGAAGTTGAGGAATGTGGCAACACTTTTCTTACCAATACACCTGCCGGATATCCACTTACACGGCCAGGATGTTCGGGCTTTCCCAATGCCACAGATAAAATATCTTCCCTCCCAGATGGTGTAAATGTCCCCTGTGAACTCTGCTCCTCAAGAGAGTCCTGTAATAATTAATTGAACATTTCTATAATGATTGGAAATATGTGACGAAAATAGTAAACTTAAATAAATAAAATAGATATCTTACAATCCTCTCAACTACGAGTCTCGATTCTTCCGAAAGATATTGTCCTTTTTTGCCCTTCCGAGCACTTTTCCATTTCTCATGTCTAGATGGAGGGGATGGAGGGGCCACCTCTCCAGAGCTTGAAGACTCAGCTCTTAGTTGTTGAAATTTTTCTTCCATCATTTGTTCTTCCAATAATTCATACCCTCCCCGAGATAAACTATGAGGGTATACATTTTTAGATTGGATCTCTTGATGATCTTTCCTTGTTTGCTGTAAATTAAGAATAAGTAATCATTAACAAAACAATAATAAGATCATTTATATAAGAAAGCTTATAAAAGATTACATTGCCCTTACCAAAAATGATTCTTTTCTTCTACTTTCAAAAAATTGTCTCCATGTGTCTTCATCTATAAAAGGATATATACAACATGGATTCTCACGACTCCTATGACCATAAATGAAATCATATGAGAGGGTTGATTTGAAATCCCTCCATCTCCTAGTAGCCAACGATAAGCATTTCTTCCTGACTCCTCCAGTGTCAGGAATATCAAATGTCATCTGATAAAAAAGAGGTTAAAAATATTATATATACTAGAAACATTTAAAGAACAGTCAAACAATAGAAAAAGATCTTACCAAAATGGTCTCCCACAGTTGAGAAATTATCGCCTTATCCACACTTCTCCAATCATCATAGAGAATGCTTTCTTTGCTCTTAGCCTGAGTTGCTACAAAACCCTTAAAATCTTTAGCATTTGGACCTCTAGGAAGATCATCATCATCAAACTCCACGACTATCCTCTCCTCCTTCGTACGGGCAAGTGATAATATTGGTAAACGTGTGCACCCACGCTTACCAACCTTTGAACTCTTTTTCGTAATAGGAGCATGTGAATGTTCCTCCCCAGATGTATGACCAATATGCTCATCTCCAGAATCATGTGGCTGATCAACTGATTGATCTGTCATTTTCCTTCAAATCAAAAAAACAAACATTAGTTCACAAATATACAAATTCAAATATTGTAATACTACTTAATCAGAAAATAGAAAAGTGTACTAAATTACATAATAGTAAACATTGGTAATATGGTAAGCATGTTAAACAATGATAAACATGGTAAACACAGTATGTTGTACCCCTCTCTGTTGGATTTTAATGATCACAATCACTCTTATTGTGTTCTAACTTGTTTTCAAGTGTTTTTGTTGATAGGCAAAAGGTTGCCAAGGAGTTGGCCCAAGAAAGCTGAAAAGTGGACTCACTAAGTCCACCGGTCAGCCGGCGTGAGCTCACCGGCCAGCCGGAGGACCCAGGCAGTGGACTTGCCCACTGCCTAGTGTCACCGGCCGCCCGGTGGCTCACCATCGGCCGGCCGGTGGACCAGACAGCCTTGCACTGTCTGGGCCACCGGCCGGCCGGTGGACCAAACAGAGAGCCTTCCACTCTGTCTGGACCACCGGCCGACCGCTGGATCACCACCGGCCGGCCGGTGGACCAGACAGAGCTTTGCTGTCTGGACCACCGGCCAACCGGTGATCCACCACCGGCCGTCCGGTGCGCCCAGGACTTCTCCCCTTTACGGTTTTTATTTTTTTATCATTTTGGTTTGATACATTTTTTAATAAGTAAAAAATTTACAATATCTAACATTATATGAAAAAACTAAATGTAAAAAAGAAATAAACATGTGTTACTTGTAATTTTAGGAATGTACAGTTGGATTGTTTTCCCAAATTCCTTCGTCGTGATCGTTCCTTATGGCACAAACCATGTCTTCAAAATACTCATCATTATGTTCTGTTAATCTTTCCATGGAAGTAGGGATCTCACATAAATCAGCATCTTCATCAAATTCATCCTCTTCAACATATTGTTTTTTCCGTTGTAAAACAACAGCCCACTGCATATCTGATTGATATACTACATAGAAATTTTTTTTGGCATGTGTTGCCATTATAAAAGAATCAGCTGTGTCTTCCAATCTATTCAGATTAACAAGTGTCATTCCAAATTCATCGTGTCTGACACTGTTGTTACCGATAAACCATTTACAGTTAAAAACAGGAACTTTAATTTTAAAGTAATCAGCCTCCCATATGCCTTCAATCACTCCATAATATGCACTTGATACCGAAATTGGGTTTCTGTCCTTAGCACTCGAAAAATGCATTTCTTCTGAAAACACCAATACACCAATATTCTGAACTGCACTTCTGTTGTCCTGAGCTTTCGTATGAAATGTATAGCCATTAATGTCATAAGCGGACCATGTTATCACATTTAAAGATGGACCACCCACTATCCATTTTAATGTCTCTAATACATCTGATCTACCAAGCAAGGTCTTTTTAAACCATGGCAAAAAAGTTTTGTTTTGCTCATTCAAAATCCACATTTCTTTCTTCTTTGGATGACATTGTTTCAACTCATTAATATGCAATGTGATATACGGTTGAACATTAGCTATGTTATTAAAGATGTATGATTCTAACTTCTTCATCTGTTCAACTGACAGTGATTTGACTTTCAAGCCACGAATCCCCTTTCCCTCATTATTAACCCGTTCATGGCGAGATTGAGGCAAAACTATGTGTTGCGCCGTAGCCAAGTAGCTCGTACAAAACTCCGCTACCTCCTCAGAAATATACTTTTCAATAATGGAGGCTTCAGGTCGATATGGATTTTTAACATATCCCTTTAATATTTTCATATACCTTTCAAAAGGATACATCCAACAAAGATATACAGGTCCACAAAGCTTTATTTCTCGAACCAGATGAATCATTAAATGCACCATCATATCAAAAAAAGTTGGAGGAAAATACATTTCCAAATGACAAAGTATAAAAATTGCATCTTTTTCCGAGATGTTCAAAGCATTCACATCAATCGGCTTGTTATAAATTGAATTGAAAAAATAACACAACCTAATTATAGTCTTTCTGACACTGATGGTAAATATTCCACGCAGTGCAACTGGTAGAATTTGTTGCATCATGACGTGACAATCATGTGATTTCATACCTATCAACTTCAAGTCTTTCAATGAGACAAAATTTTTTACATTTGAAGAATAACCTTGAGGCACTTTGATATCATGAAGACACTGACAGAAGCTACTTTTCTCCCTCTTCGATAATGTATGACAAGCCGGGGGAAGAAATGTTCGTCTTCCTTTAGGAGTGGGAGATAACTCCAAACGTATTCCCATTGATAGTAGGTCTAACCTTGCATTCAACCCATCTTTTGTCTTTCCATTAATATCTAGCAATGTTCCGATCAAAGAATCACAGATATTCTTCTCCACATGCATGACATCAATATTATGTTTGACTTCATGATACCTCCAATATGGTAGCTCAAAAAATATTGACCTTTTCTTCCAAATATGTCTATCATTACCAGATTTATGTGTCTTTCCCAATGTCACATCAAGGTTTTTCATCCTCTCAAAATACAAATCTGGGGATAAAGGTTTTGGAGAAGTATCAAATTATTGTGAGCCATTGAATGCCTTTTTTAGTCTTCTATACTGGTGATCAATAGGAAAAAACTTTCGATGACCCATGTACACTGTTTTCCTCCCATGATGCAATTGACAATATGACGTTTTTTGTTCGCAAATTGGACATGCTTTATGCCCTTTAACGCTGTATCCAGACAAATTTCTATATGCTGGGAAGTCATTTATAGTGAATAGAAGCACTGCATGCAGTTGAAAATATTCCATTTTATAAGAATCATACACCCTAATACCATCAGCCCATAACAGTTTCAAATCATCAATCAGCGGTGACAAGTATACATCAATATCATTGCCGGTTTGCTTTGGACCAGAGATCATGATACTCAACATGACATATTTGCACTTCATACAAACTTCAAGAGAGAGGTTGTAAATTACCAATAAAACAGGCCATGAACTATGTGTTCTACTGAGGGTTCGGTATGGATTCATTCCATCTGTGCACAAGCCTAGTCTCAGATTTCTAATTTCATTTCCAAATGTAGGGTACTGGGCATCAATTTTCTTCCATTGTGGACAATCAGCTGGATGACGTATTTTTCCATCACATACCCGCTCATCAGCATGCCATCATAACCTTTTTGCATCATGTGAATTAGCAAATAAACGTTTGAAACGAGGAATTATAGAAAGATACCAAAATATCTTTGAAGGGAGATTTGTAATCTCTACATCAGCTTGTGATTTTTCTTTCACCTTATACCGTGATGTCCCACATTTAGGACACTCTTTCCGAAATTCATATTCCTTCATAGATATAATGCAGTCATTCGGACAGGCATGTATTTTCTTGTATCCCAATCCCATCGTGCATAATATTTTTTTCGCCTTATAATGTGAATCTGGAAGATCGTTATCTTTTGGAAGAATGTCTTTCATCAATTGTAGCAGCTCTGTAAAACTTCTGTCACTCCATCCATGTTTCGCCTTCAGGTTAATCAATCTTAACACCGCCGACAAAACCGTAAAATCTGTACAACCAGGATATAATGGTTTTTCGGCATCACCATATAGACGTGCAACTGTCGGTTCTATCTCAATTTGTTCTGCTACAATATCGCGAATCATTTCTTCAATTCCATCGGAGTTACCATCTTACGATTCATTATCATCAGTGACATTCTGTCCAGTTTCTCCATGCTAAATCCAAGGGTTGTAACATGGATTGAAACCATGACAAATCAGATGATCTTTTATCTCTATACTTTTCAGCTTCTTCATATTCAGACATTTCAGGCATGGACAGAAAAAAATGTCACTACTTGGAACATTTCGTTTAGAAAATTCCAAAAAGGCATCAACACCTTCCTCATATTCATTTCTCATTCGATGTGCCGTAATCCAAATTCGACTCATTATTACCTGTAACAAATAGCAAAAATATATATATTTTTTAGATAAGACAAATATATGTTTATATGAAAAAAATCATAATTTGAATGTAAACAATTTTGAAATATAAAACAAATCGATGTGTATTTAAAAAAATATTCTTGAATAATATTTTTTAAACAAAATATAGTAAGATATAACACCCCCCTAGAAACCCCCCGACCCCTCTGGACAGCCCCCACCCCTCCTGGACACCACCCCCCACCCCCTACCCCCTTGAACACCCCCTGGACATCCCCCAACCCTCTGGGAAGCCCCCCCACCCACCCGGACAACCCCAAATACCCTCTGGAGAGGCCGCCACCCACTTGGACAGCCCCCCACACCCATCCACCCCCTTGGACACCCCCCTGGACACCCCACCGACCCCTCTGGATAGGCCGCCACCCCCTTGGATAGCCCCCCACACCCACCCATCCCCTTGGACACCACCCTGGGCACCCCCCGACCCCTCTGGACAGCCCCCGACCCCTCTAGAAAGCACCCCCACCCCTCTTGCACACAACCCCCCACCCCCGACCTGCTTGGACACCCCCCTGGACACCCCCCAACCCTCTGGACAGCCCCCCACCCCTCCTAAACACCACCCCCACCCCCTACCCCCTTGGACACCCCCCTGGACACCCCCCAACACCCACCCACACCCTTGAACAGCCCCCACACCCACCCAACCCCTTGTAAACCCCCCTGGACACCCCCCAACACCCACCCACACCCTTGGATAGCCCCCCACACCCACCCACCCCCTTGTAAACCCCCCTGGACACCCCCCGACCCCTCTGGACAGCCCCCCGCCCCTCCTGGACACCACCCCCACCCCCTACCCCCTTGGACACCCCTGGACATCCCCCAACCCTCTGGACAGCCCCCCCACCCACCCGGACAACCCCAAATACCCTCTGGAGAGGCCGCCACCCACTTGGACAGCCCCCACACCCATCCAACCCCTTGGACACCCCCCTGGACACCCCACTGACCCCTCGGGACAGGCCGCCACCCCCTTGGACAGCCCCCCACACCCACCCATCCCCTTGGACACCACCCTGGACACCCCCCGACCCCTCTGGACAGCTCCCGACCCCTCTAGAAAGCACCCCCACCCCTCCTGGACACAACCCCCACCCCCGACCTGCTTGGACACCCCCCTGGACACCCCCCAACCCTCTGGACAGCCCCCCCACCCCTCCTAAACACCACCCCACCCCCTACCCCCTTGGACACCCCCCTGGACACCCCCAACACCCACCCACACCCTTGGACAGCCCCCCACACCCACCCACCCCCTTGTAAACACCCCTGGACACCCCCTGACCCCTCTGGACAGCCCCCCACCCCTTCTGGACACCACCCCCCACACCCTACCCCCTTGGACACCCCCCCTGGACACCACCCAACCCTCTTGATAGCCCTCCCACCCCCCTGGAATCACTGAAAATTTACCATAACAAGAAGTTGGGCCATTCAAAGAATGTTTTTAGGTGTGGAGGAAGAACTGAGTTTCAATAGATATAGAAGGAACTCGACATTAGGTTGTCTATTCCAGGTGTGGATTTGAAGGAGTTAATGTTTGTTCAGTGACCCAAACAGATTGAATCAGAAATTCAGATGTTGTGCCATTTTCTCATGATGAGGATGAATAATTGGTGGGGTTTGACTTTTAAATGGAGAGCTTAGCAGACCATCATATTTTCTATAGATCAGTAAAGGATGTTAGCATCGAACATAAGGCTTAAGGGATGCTTTCAGATCCAAATATGTATGTTTATGGATGCAATGGATCTAGTAGAGGTTCTAGAAAGAATGGTGGTTTTATTTGTTTAGGATAAGTAGGGAAGAAAAAACTAGTTAATTTTTTACTTGCTGAAAAGAGGGTATCTAAAATTTTTATCATACCGAGGGGAAATCTGGCGAGTCCTCCTCGTGAAACTTTGTTTGCAGGGGGTGAAAATGGTGATGTGATCCCAAATCCATGCACCTATGCCATGGTTGTGTGTGAATAAAGTAGTAACAACTGTAAAAGGTCAACCCATCCAAATGGACACGCCCCAACCCTCTCGGGGATTTATAGAAAACGATGAAAAATTAGTGAAATCATAAAATTAGTCAATATTGCAAGTCGAACTAATAGATTTAGGGATGATAAATAAGATTATGGTGCCAAAACGAGTTAAAAGGGTTCGCAATCGAAGAATCTTAGCTAGTTTCATCAAAAAAATCACAACACATATATATATACTATCCGCAAAAAAAAAACGAACGAGTGGGAGGATTACCTGAGTGTTGCGAGTTTAGATGATTGATCCGAGGAGATTAAATATGAGAAACGATGATCGCAAAACGAATCTAAACCAACGAAATGGACGAGCCGATTCGGGTTTACACGCGAGAGAGACGAGTCGCGACTGTCGAAGGTAAACTCGTGAATGACAATCCACGGGTCTGGGTAAATTTTTAAATGAGTTATCACATCGGTTATTCAATAACCGACGTTATAATTTTTTTAAAAACATTTATAATGTCGGTTATTCAATAACCGATGTAAAAAACGTTCCTCCGATTCTTTTTTACGTCAGTTATTTTATAACCGACGTTATAAAGGGCTCAAAATCCGCGTTTTTTTACGTCGGTTATTCCATAACCGACGTCAAAAACATCTGCGGATTCTTTTTTTACGTCGGTTATAAAATAACCGACGTAAAAAGGCCTTCAAAAACCGCATTTTTTACGTCGGTTATTGAATAACCGACGTAACAAACACCCCCCGCTTCGGTTTTTTACGGCGGTTAATGTATAACTGACGTAAAAAACGAAGCCGCGCGATTAATAACGTCGGTTATAAAATTAACCGACGTTAAAGGTGTACTAAACACAGGTTTTTACGTCGGTTATTTAATAACCGACATAAAAAAACCTCGTTTTACATATTATGACGTCGGTTTTATATAACCGACGTAAAAAATGGTGACGTAAAAAACGTTTTCTGCACTAGTGGTTGTGTAGTTCTTCTCATGAGGTCATAATTTTCTTGAACCAAATTCAATCACTACTGGCCTATTCATCATGACTCAACCAAGAAAAGTTCTAGATGAAGCCTACAACACCTACATACTCGGTATCCTCCTATGGGAATATCAATATGGGAGCGCTCATTAATATCTTCTTCACCTGCAGAAAACATTCATAGAACCCCTTCATCCAAAAAAACAGGTTCCCCTTTCACATCCAATACATCTAGGTTGTTGATACTCTAGATAAGTTTGTTAAAATTCATCTAATAGTACGCTTATAATCCATAGAAACATCGCACCACGATAACACCTCTGGGAGTCTGCTAAGAAATCACCAAATTATCCTTTTCCATATCCAATGTAACTCTACAACTACTACAAGAAACTGAGTACTCATAACATATAATTCACCGAGGATCAGGCCACCCAACTGATTATTAATCATTTTTACCCTCCTATGCATGATTCTATTTTACCCTGCCGGTATTTCTTCTTCACCATATAAGGAAAACATGGTCCCATCAATATGTACTCACCAAACAATAAGCATAAAATAGTAATTGTATACATGAACTATGGATAACCAGTCCATATAATGAATTATGTCATAAATCCTTGGTGCCAATACCAATATATCCCAACATAAATTCTCACCTACAAGAGAAAATTCAAACAGTCTATACAAGTGTGTTGTCATTGGGCCTTCTCTAGTAGTAGTCTCCAAGCATGAGCATTGAGTCAATAGTAAAAAATTAATATCTATGTCACAAACAATATTCATTTCTCAAATATAATGACTAACACATGTTTCTATGAATACATAAGTTAAATTATAATTAAAACACATCATAACTTGAATAATTTCTAGAGCCCTTAAGTCATATGCCTTAATCGCATTCAGTTGTCCCCTCCCATTTCCTCCAGCTCCCTGAGCCTTGTGTGTACCACTTGGTGGTTTTGCTAGTGAAATTTTTAAACATTGGTCAACTCCTAATTCTCTCCCAGAACCTCTTCCAAATCCACCAACATGAAGATATTTCTTCTCATGGAACTGTCTCTACATCTATGGTTCATCTACAGTCTCTTTATCAGTAGTACTATGGGTTGGAAAGTCATGGGTGAGTTTTCCCCAATAATCTCATCAATATCACCACCTATCTATAGGATGACTATAACCACCCTTTGATTTCTAAACAATAGATCCTCTATCAGAGGCCTCATCTCAAAATATCTCGCATGTACAATTCTATGACACTGTTATTGGATTCTCATAGTTAATGTGTCTCCTCCTATCTTCCAACTACTCACTAACAAAGACTTTTTTCCCCTCCAGGGAACTCTCAACCACAAATGTTATCTATAGAACCCTAGATTATACAGGAATGCACATAAGAATGATTCTTTCTAATATTTCCCTAAACAGACCTCGCTTATAGTTCCTTGCCCTGAAACATTGTTAATGTGTCATTTCCATCGAGTACATGGAAGGGTTTCTATGCCTTTATGGATACTTAGATACCGACGTGTCATCCTTCTAGATGTATATAATCTCCTATACATGAATAGCCATTATCTTATAAGGGAAAAATACTATATAAAACGGTTTTCAAACTCTTTCCATGGAAGAGTCACTTTATCCTAAGATTCGGTTACCAAACCCCACTATGAACCTACTAAGCCATGAAGAAGGATCACATCCATGACTATCATCTAATATATGGGTGTCCTAATGAGATTGAAAACGAATGTTTCTACCTCCATATTCTCCCTAATTACATTTTTATTTGGGTCTCCTCAAAAATTATGGGGTCCGTAATGCTTAATATCGTGGATAATTCCCATTTTTCACTCCTTATCCACTTGTACTGTGGGTACCATATTCTACTCTATAAGTGGTGGTATAGTTGGTGCACCACCTGGAGGTGTTATATCTGGTAAAAATAAATGTACCAATGTTTCTTCACCCATTGGATCATCCTTGTGATAATGAAGTGCAATCCTAGATAACTATCTATGTTGAGGAATATTGAAGTAAAACAAGTAATACCATAGTCATCAACATATATATGGATAGATGATTCAATAAGGACATGGAGGACACAACCATTCTTGTATGATTAATTTACTAATATTTTGTCTCTGTAACTAGTGTCTTAATGTTCCGAGTCGAAAAGTATAAAACTATAGTCCTGGTGTATTGATATGTTGTCCACCACACCAACACTGGATTCACTGGCATGAAATCCAAACTCAAAACATTTAAAACTATTTACCCTTAAAAATCTCACAAACTCTATGTCCTAAATTTGAACTATCCCCCCATTGATACCACTCTGTCATAACATATCCCAGATGGTCCCGTGCTTTGAATACCCCAATACCACTACAAATAGCCCAAGGATAGTGCTATCACCAAGTAGGAATATCCCCCAAATAGGAGGAATTAACTGAAATAACCTATATTCACACACACATCTCTAGCCCAAAAATAATGATATATAAAAATAATATTTAAAAAATGCATTAAAACCACTATATACACAAACAAGAGTACACAATTTAAGGTACAAGAGTGAAAATAGTGAAAAAAATCCCAAAAAAAAGACAACAACCTAAAACCACAAGTCCAAAATACATGAAATTAAGTAATAGGAATGTCATCTAAAATATTCTCAAGAACACCTTTTTATACCCAATATCAGAAAGCACTTCCTACTCCGAGCCTACCTAGAACTCTATAAAAAGATGATCGCCTTCCAAATACATGATACGTGTGGGAAAAGACCATACATTTTTTATTAAAAAAATAGTTGGTCACCACATAACCAAAAAGGTATGCCACACAAGAAATAACGCAAGGAAAATATGGTTAGATCCTTACTTATCTTGGACAATAACACATATAATAAGAACATTGAGGTATACTAACTCATAGAGAAATAGTCTAGAGGTAAGTCAACAATAATTACCATCTCTATGATTATGCTCAAAGCATACTTGTTCTGAGAGATCTCACTCCTTGAGCCATGATATCATAGGAGAAATTCTTGAAGACATCTAGCTAATTTGGGCCACTCCTAATGAGAATGATATGGTCAATGAAAACTATGATACAAGGAGAGAGGATCTGGCCCATATAATACCACATACCCTATCTAGATTCATCCACACCATTGGGGATCCTTCCTAGAGAATACCACTAACCCAACCAGTGTAGCTCATAACAATTGGGATCTTATATAGAGAATACTACTAACACTAATGATGATTCTCGGTAGATGGAGGAAAAATTCCCATCTCTTGGAGTTTACATCGATTCCAAAACACTTCATTGGGGGATAGAGGATCACTCCATTCCTAAAGAATAATACCATAACAAATTCCGGTTATCAGTCTCTAGAGGGGACTACAATCTAGTAATGTGGATGTAACGTCATACTAAACCATTGAGTAAAGTACCAATGGAATGCTCTCAACCAATAATAGTCCAAAATAAAAAACGAAGATCCTCAAGAATTCTTGATGAGAGTAAATTGCATGTCCCGGGGGGAACACAATGTGTCCAACTATACCATGTATTTCACATGTGGAAGAACCTCACTCGACTTGTAGTATCCATATACATGGTTGGTAGAAGGGTACACATGACATGTAGAGACACACGGTATCATGTATGTTTATCATGTTTGTGTCTGCATAGGAGTAGACGACATGCTTCATTATGTCTACCGCTACCCATTTATGGGTCTAGAAAATCCAAATGAACATGTGGGGATTTTCGTCATCCGGATGGGATAAAATGAAATTTCACTAACATACCACTTCTAAAGGGAAGTAATTTCAAATCTAAACATTCCATAGTTATCCCTATAGAATTTTTTTTGAAATATACTACCTACACACCCCAAAAAGTCACTCAGTGAAAAAGTAATATTTCACCATAAAATCCATGAATGGGGATTTTTGGGGAAAATGTATTGATCCTGAAATAAATTATAAAAATCAAATGATTTTTAACTTCCTAAAAAATGTACAGGATTATCTATACATTTTTCAAAATCAAATCCTTGATGAAAAATTCATATTTCACCACATTATTTTCGAATGGCATCTCATGGGCTAGAGTCGTGAGTCTGAATTAAATATCAATCATTGGTCATGAATTGACCATTTCAATACCACAATCGTGTTGCTACGGATGGATCTCTGATCTAACATTATACTATAGAAATACATCATAAACATTGTTTATGAATAATAATATTAATAATAATAATATTTCTATTACATTTATTTTTGAAATGGGGAGAGGACACTCTCTCCAATCATCTTTTTAATCCACACTCACGCACAATAGATCTAATCAAACCCACTATGATTTATCATTGATATTCATTTTCATTTTGAATTTATATCATATTAATTTTATTTTAATAATAATGTTATAAAATAATTGGATCTGAGGGACCCAACATCTTCACCCCAAATGGGTAGAATCCATCTTGTATTTCCTTCACACTTTTCATTTCATTAATTAATTCATTATTATTATTATCTACTAAACAAATGTAACTTCACCCACTATAGCATCCCGCCTTTTCATCGCATAATCAATCATTATATTATACAAAATCGAGGATCTTTTAGGTTTAGTGTATTGGAATCCAGGAACATAATACATGAAAACATAAAAAAAATTCTTCTTAAACAATTGAAAGGATTTTTCATTTGATCATCATAATTTCATTTCTGAATCTCATAACATGGGAACATACATCAAAGGAAAGGGTGAGCAGAAGGCCCAGTAAGGGAAACAAGGGAAACATTTTATATGTTAACTTGAGATACATCAATAAAGTCATGATAAATAACATTAAGGCATGAGAAAGATATCATGAGGCATATCATAATAAAAATAATTTGTTTCATAATATGAAATGTGGCTACAACATTTAACATAGACAATCATTTCTGTATCACCAAGGTCCATTTCCAAGGTGTCATAAAAAAATTACCAATGTTATTCCACAAGGTATCGTTAAAATGGTCATCTCTAGAGATTAAGTCTTTACCCAATTAATTGGAGCGCTATCAGGGTCCACCCTTAATTAGACTTTATAATTATGTGATCCACATATATCATCATCAAAAATTTCATAAATAACCCATATATCATAAATGTAATGGGTTTCATTTCATAATGATAACATTTTAAAAACTGCATTAAAGACATGATCTTTATGTCACTTTAAACCAACGAAAAAGGAATGAGGGTTTCATGCACCTAAATCCCAGAATAAAAATAAAACATCTTGATATATATTTGAATACCCATATAGAGGAATGATCTTTTAGTATTCTCTTAATAAAATAAAATTATTTGAGAAAAAGAGAGAGACATTTTGAGATGAAAATTCTGTAGCATAACGACTATGTTACATGGTTTTAGAAAATAATCAAAAGAGAGGGATCATGGGTCAACCACTCATAAATGATCCATAAAAAAGTATAGGGACAGAATATAAAGTATATAATAACATGGTAATAATAATTTAAATACATACCATATGAAATGAAAAAC
Organism: Viscum album; assembly: GCA_963277665.1. Lineage (NCBI taxonomy): Eukaryota > Viridiplantae > Streptophyta > Magnoliopsida > Santalales > Viscaceae > Viscum > Viscum album. The sequence goes on along the minus strand of OY728148.1, from coordinate 262,092,296 downwards.
ATAGAAGGAGGAAAAAAATAAGATTTCTCCTATGAAAATTCGGCAGCTTCACGACGTCACTTAAAACATCAAAAAATGAATTGGTGAGATAAAATAGATTAACTCATCATATGAACATAAAATTACAGTATTATGGATATAGAGATCATACCCCAACATAATAAAAAGGAACATGAAAGACTTGACATGAAAATAGAACTTGAAAGTGAAAAGGGTGAATGAATAACATACAAAAATTCCGCAGCCTAACGACTCCACTTAAACATTCATAAAATGTATGGATGAGAGAAAGAGGGGATATCTCATCATATAAAAATAAAAGGGGATAGTATTATGAATATAAAATAGCATCCCCAAAATAAGAACATGGAGCTTAAAATAAATGACATAAAGGAGAATACATTAAAAGAAATAGAGAGGTATGAGCCCATACCTTAAAACACAACTCTTAAAACTCAAGGGTCGGGACCTTGAATGGTTGGGGTAACCTTTGGAAGACTCCTTGGAAGGTAAATGTACATGAACAACGTTGGGGAGTATTTGGAAATGAAATGAATGAGGGAAAGTCTTGGTATTTATATGAGAAGTGAGGGGACAAAGCATTAATTGCCAAGGGACACCTCATCAGTGATATTGGAAAAACCACATGCTTTCCCATGGTATTTTCCAATGGTATTGGCCAGTTGGGACATCTCATACCTTATATTACTATTAATAAGTGAACAAGAATTATTTCATAATTATTAAATCCTTAATGATGTCATTAAATTCCTGAAACTCAGAAACTGTATTAGCACTATTCACAAAAAAATTCAACTTTCTCTGAAAAATCCAAAAAATTCACCATAACCAAATATCAATGCTCGAATTTAAATAATGAACTCCATTTTATTTAAATAATTTTCTAAAAAAATTTATTTTTATTTTTAAATAAAACACACTATTCACCTAAAAAAACTAACAATTAACTAATAATTTCTGAAATAGTTATTTGCCTATTTTATTGAATCACATTACTTAATCAAGGTGCCTTGATTATATTAATACTTTATTAAGTGATGTTACTTAATAAATTTGATCAAATTACTTATCATAAGCATAAACCACTATTCATAATTTCATAATCATCAAAAATTAGGTTGATCTTATTCAACACTAAATTTCTTACTAAACATAACTGTAGAATATCATTTTTTGAAAATAATTACACATTATTAATTATTCATGGTTTACATAAATATTTTTAAAATATAAATTTTCTAAAATTCACCAATAATATGCATACTATATTTATCCATACATTTAAAAATTCAGAAACATTACCATAAGAAGAAATCACAATTCTTATTTAAATCAATGGATTACACAAGGCAGTTACAATCTCGTTACAAAACCCCTTATAACTCCGGCATAGTACCTAAGAGTAAGGTGTGATAGGGTGATAGAATCATAGGGCGGATCGGCCAACATTTCCCGAGTAGTGATTTCTATCAGCTTTTACTTATCGTGATGGTGATTCTGTTCCAGCTTCACATGTTGAAGTTCAACTTGGGTTTGGTCCAGAGCAAATACCAAAGGTCATACCTCCTTTCCAAGTTCCATCAGATGGGCTTCGATCGGCCCGAGACCACTAGATAGGGCCATCAAATCTTCTTTCTATCAAGATCACTTGTATTTATAGACAATAATACTAACATTTAGTTTCCAATCGTCATATTGGCCAACGGTCATATAACAGTTGAAACCCAACTGTTTTATTTTAATTATAATGATATTATTAAATGAAATAGTTTTATTGAGTATAAAATTAAATAACACACAATGTTAGGAAACAAAATTTATTCAAAAAATTTTGGTCGTAAATCTTCCCCCATTAAGAAATTATGTCCTCACAATTTTAAAATTTCACATGAAAATTTCATTTAATGTCCAACATCATAAAAAGAGTCAGTATAACTATTACATTAAAAGAAAGAAAGGGAAGTACAAAGGTGACACGAGTTAAACCACACTAGGACTCCATGTAAGAAAACATGGATATGGATGAGAAAAAAAGGCTCATGTTCTGATGGAGAGTGATAGAAAACATGATTAGGATAAAAATGACCATAAGAAGATCACAAACATAAGATTTGTTAAATAGCCTATGATTACCGAATAGGAAACTTAAACCAAAAACGTTTTAGATTTACATTCCTTTTCATAAATTTGTAGAATTCATGTACTAGAGAGAATAAAAACATAAGGAATTATACTTACCTTCAATTAGAGTTTCATCCTTTAATAAGTTTCTACCAACTCTAATCTTTTCTCCAAACAATGAGCATTCAAAAAGACTTGGTCTCATCAAAATCATATAAATCATCTTATAGAGAATCACATAATCCACAAAATAAGAACTATATATTTCCCCTGTCTTTAGTAATCAACAAAAACTAAAATGGTTTGTTCTAGATCATATAATCCCCAAAAAGGATAACCCTTTATAAAAAAAAGAAAATGACTATTAATCTACAAAATTCAAGAAATGTACCCAAAGATCCAGAAAGATCATTCAATACAAAATCATCCTTAAAATTCTTCAGAAAAAAAACCAAACTAAGATTGGAACCCAAAACTCAGAAGGATTTGATCACATAGTCTTCCCCAATAAGCCTTAACATTTATATCCAAATTACATCGACTACTATTAAAGTCTCATACTAAAGTGTAATTAACCAATTCATATACTCTCTATTCTAGGTTCATCATTTTCTAGAAATAACCCAAATCACCATATGTCCACAATAAATACATAAATTCTTAAAAGAAATCAACCATTCCTCCTCAATTTAAATCCTATAGTATTTTTTCCCATAGTCAAATACTACTCCAAAAGAGAAAACATCATCCAAAATAACCTTTATCATTTAATCACTAAATCATTTTCCTATACAGAAAATATCCATTTGATAAAACATATGTTTGCAAAATCAACTTATTCTTGATCCATAAAAATAGAAGGTGCATTAGTCATTCCGAAGGTTATAACAACAAACTCATAATGCCCATATCTTTATTGGAAGGAACTTTTTGTAATATCATCATTCTTCACTATCAATTGATGATAACAAGAAAAAATATAAATCCTAGGGAATAATTGAGCCCCATGAATTTGGTCAAACAAAGAATCAATTCTTGGAAGAGAGTATTTTTTCTTCACTGTGATCCCATTCAGTTCTCTATAATCAATGCATAGCTTCTTTGATCCATCCTTCTTCTTCACAAAGAGAACTGGTGCTCCCCAAGGAGACACACTTGGTCAGATAAAACCATTCTCCAAAAGATCTCGGAGTTGTTTCTTTAATTCCAGTAGCTACACATTTTCCATCCTATAGGGGGTCTTTGACATTGGATGAGGTCTAGGTACAAGTTCAATGGAGAACACTACCTCTCTTTCTGGGGGAGGTCTGGGTAACTCCTCAAGAAATACGTCAACATATTACTAGATGTTGGGTAAATTTTCTAAAAGAATAAATCCTTCATGAGAAACTTATTTCATTTACGAATCTTTTAACTAAAAAGGATTTTATGTCTTAAAACTACATTCTTAGACAATTACATTTTTCTATAATTCCTTCATAGTGATTCATAAGTATCTTGCGATTAACCAAACATATCCCCAGGGACTTTTGTAACCAAGAGTGTAGCAAGGCCCGTTGTCGTGTACCAGTTCCTGTTTGAGTCAAGATCAAATCAGTGTTTTTGTGTCATACTCCTTTGTACATGTTTTTCATATCCACCTCTACCTACTTGTATGCAGACAGGGATGTATTTTTTTGATAAACCACTTACTCAATACTCACCAAAATACCATGAAGATTTCCTATATTTAAACGTTTCTATAGGGTTATTCCTAAAGTATTCATATCCTAATTTCCATAAATAACTAATCCTCCATTTGATACCAACTATTTCATCCCGTCTTTTCATCACAAAATTTCATTATATTATAAAAAACTGAGAATATTTATGGTTTAGTGTCTTGGAAACCAGGAACTTAATACATGACAACATAAAAAACATCTTCTTAAACACTTGAAAGGCTTCTTCATTTATTCATCCTAAGTTTATTACTACATCTTATAACCTGGAAACTAAATCAAAGGAATGGGTGAGCTAAATCCCTAGTAAGGGAAACAAGGGATACATTTTACATGTGAACTTGAGATACATCAATAAATCATGATAAATAACATTATGTCATGAGAAAAAGATCATGATGCATATCATAATAAAAATAACATGTTTCATAACATGATGATATGGATACAACATTTAACATGGACAATCATTTCCATATCACCAAGGTCTATCCCCAAGGTGTCATAAAAAAATTACCAAGGTTATTCACAAAGCTATCATTAAAATGGTCATCTCTAGAGATTATGTCTTTACCCAATAAATTGGTGTTCTATCAGGGTGAACCCTTAATTTTATTTTATTATTATTTGAGAAACATATATTGTCATAAAAAATTTCATAAATTACCCATATAGTATAAAAGAAATGGGTTTCATTGCATAATCATTTCATTTTAAAAACTACTTTAAAGGCATGATCTTTATGTCACATTAATCCCATGAAAATTTAAAGTGGGTTTCATGTATGTAAACACCAGAATTACAATAGAAAATATAGATATATATATATATATATATGTGAATACCCCTATAGAAGAATGAGATTTTAGTATTCAATTAATAAAATATAATAATTTGAGAAAAACATAGAGACATTTTGAGACGAAAATTCTGCAGCATAACAACTCTATTACATGGTTTTAGAAAATATTAAAAATAGTGGGGACATGGTTCAACCACTCATAAATGATCTATAAAACTATATAGGGACTTAATATAAAGGATATAAGAACATGGTGATGAAATTTTAATGATATGTCATATGAAATGAAAAACATATAAGGAAGACAAAAATTATATTTCTCTTATTAAAATTCAGCAGCCTAACAGCGTCACGTAAACTTCAAAAAATGAATTGATGAGATAAAATAGGGTATCTAATGATATGAACATAAAATTAAATTATTATAGATATAGAGATAATACCTCAACATAATAAAAAATATCTTGAAAGACATGACATGAAAATAGAACATGAAAATGAGAAAGGTGAAAGAATCCCTTACAAAAATTCGGCAGCCTAACATCGCCACTTAAACATTCATAAAATGAATTGATGATAGAAAGAGGGGGGATCTCATAATATGAACTTAAAAAGGACATTAGGATCAATATTAAAGAAAATACCCAACATAAGAACATGGAGCTTCAAATAAATGACATAAAGGAGAATACATGAAAAGAAAGAGAGAGGTATGATCACTTACCTTAAAACACAACTCTTAAAACACGAAGGTCGGGACCTTAAGGGCTTGGGGGAACCTTGGGAGGACTACATGATAAGTAAAGAGACAATAAATTCGTTTGAGAGGATTTTAAAATGAAATGAATGAGGTAAAGGCTTGGTATTTATAGGAAAAGTGAGGGGATAAAGCATCAATTGCCAAGGGACACCTCGTAGGTGGTATTGGAAAAACCATGGGCTTGGCCAAGGTATTTGCACATGGTATTGGCCACTTGGGACAGAAAATACCTTATATTACTATTAATAATCCTACCATAATTATTTCATAATTATTAAATATTTAATGATGTCATTAAACACTTGAAACTCAAAAACTGTATTTTCACTATTCACCAAAAATTCAACTTTCTCAGAAAAATCCCAAAAATTCACCTTAACCAAATATCGATGCTATAATTTCAAAAATGAACTCTATTTTATGAAAATATTTTTATAAATATTTTTAATTTAATTTTTAAATAATATACACTATTCACCCGAAAAAACTAATACATAACTAATAATTTCTTTAATAGTTAGTTACCTATTTTATTGAATCACTTTACTTAATCAAGGTGCCTTGATTATATTAATTCCTTCTTAAGTGAGGTTACTTAATCAATTTCATCACATTACATGTAACGCCCCAACCCCAGCTACCGAGAGTCGGTGCATTACTTCGTAACATTGGCATGATCACAAAAGATCAAGTCTCGAAAGACTGATTAGTTTAGTAGCCTTAGAAACACTAGATACATTCGTAAACGTTACATTACATCATAAAGTGAAAAACTAAAATAACAAAATCTCCATAGTCCACTCTCATATCCTCTTCTGACAATCCCTGCAGGATATTCATAAAATACTTCTTCACATCCTGGAAAATATTAAAACATTGAAAGGGGTGAGCTCAGATGCTCAGTAAGGATAACAATATTGCGGAAGCCTTCATAAATAAGAATAAACATTTAAGGCAATGTATAACTAAAACAAAAGCCTTTTAAACATTAACATCAACATAATATGGCAAAAGTAAAATGAGATAATGCCAATTACTTCTTCACATGGATATTCTACTGGTCGAATAATCACATGAAATATCATTAACCACTTTCATAATGATGGAATGCATAATTCTAGACTATCATAACCACGTAGTCAAGGCCTCGTGCCAAGACCACAAATAAGATTTTGTCAAGGCCTCGTGCAAAGACACTAGTTTGTCTCATGAGACCTGCCGATGCATCGAGGAGCTATAGCGGGCTCCACCCGTCACTTATTAAGTCTAACGCATTCCTCATATGAATAGGTTTAAACATATCATAAACCATAACATAATCGTATCACATGAAACATACATAAACGAAACATAAAATTTCCACATTTCAATCACAAGATTTTAATACAACACATTGATATAAAAAAATGCTTTCAATACCATTTTCAATACCAAAATAAAATAAAGTTAAAACATTGTATTTATTTTTCATTAAAAAAGTGATGGCTTGTAGAGGAAGCCGAAACTCAAATAATGGTCATGGCGGCAGAGAAGTCATTGTCGCCGCATATGTACGGAAAGAAAAACATTCCCGTTTTGTCGATTAGTAAAACGCTTCGTATAAAAAGATTCCTTTTGAATAAACATAAAAGTCAAAGGGGTTTATACACCGTATAAAAGAAAGTTGTGTATAAAACCAAATATGCATCAATGAAAGGAGATTGAGACGAAGTCCTTAAAAAGATCATTTTTAAAATAAAATAGATATATTATGTGTATTCACTATAGGTACACATAAAGAAAGTAAAAATACAAAATAGGACATAATAATATAATGACATAATTTGAAAGTAGGAGATTAACCCAAAGAATGGAAATTGGGTTAAGAAATTCTCTTACCTTGCGTCCTATCCTGGCTCGACCGTTCTTTAACCTCCTGAATATTAAAATAGAGTTAATTCCTATTTACTTAAGAACCTTTTTCATGTTCATTGTTCCTTTTATATCCCTTATTACCATGTTATGAACATTATGTAATTATTTAAGTTAATAACGGCCTTTTTGTTGTTCTTTGGTACTTGAGTCAAAAATAAACTTTCTATAATTACAAGTTGTTCATGTGGTGAAATATCCATTATATCCAGAATTATATTCATGATTTAGATATCATATATATGATATATATCCAGTATATATATTCATTCATAATGTCATGTAACATTTAGAGGTAAGAAATGAAATGCACCGTTCATGGAGACGGTAAGCCGTACGTACGCATGAACGCTACTTTCATTTCAATTTCATATTTAATGGAACGAAATCATAATGATATAAATGTATAATATAATTCAAGTATAATATAGTGTATAATACCATTTACTCAATCCTTTATATATCCCACATATGGCATTAACGATTCAAATCACTTTGAGGGGGCGGTAGTCCGCACTTCCTAAAATGAAATTATCATGTTTTACCCATAATGGAAATTATAAAGTATTCCATAAATGAGAAATACAGAAGAATAAGTAAAAAAACATATTATATATCATATATAAAAATAGTGACATATTAATGGCCACCTTTGAAGGTGTTATATGAGTGTTGAACAATCATCGTTTCGTGAGGCAGAAATTCGCCATCCACAGAAACCGTATGTTCTTTAACCATTAGATGTAGGTGTGTGTAAGTGTAGCTCGAATCCATATTATACAAACATCCTAGTATATTGAGGATACTGGTGTTGTTACAAAAGAAATGAATAAAAAGAGTTTATGGGGTTTGAGAAGAAAAATAAAACAAAACAACATTAGAGAAGACATTACCTCAAAATCGGGTAACTCTTTGTTGATCTGAGCCAAAGGCTTCCTTGGGAAGAGTTCTACCCAAAGTGAGGCTTCTAGGAGTAAGAGGGGGAAGTTGGGAGAGTATTTGGGCAGAGTTTGGCTGAGCCAAATGGCTTGATGGTGTGAATAATGTGGGAGTGGTGGGGGCCTTTTATAAGTGGAGAGGAGGGGCACTTTTGGAAAGTAATGAAATTTTATTCTATTATACAATGATTTTCGGATACTAAAGGTCCAACACTTGTATAATTCAAGGCTAAGGTGATAAGGGTTCTAAATCTCTTCATCCAATAGGCTTTGTACAAGTGTAAGCCTAGGATTTTACATCATCTTCTCATTTTATTTAAATCGTTAAATAATGAGGTCATCGCTGCATCATCATGATGTCATAAATAATTTAATTTATTTATTGTCTAAAAATTATAAAAAAAAACTTCTATGATGTAGGAAATCTTTTTATCTTTCTAATAAATATTTATAATCAAAATTTGGACTTGTGTAACCCCACTTAAAAATTGTTTTAGTAGAACAACTCATGTTTGTGTCAATTTAATTTTAACATTAAATATATATATATTAATGTCATTTTCCAACCAAAGTGGCTCCATGGGGTCCCCAAGATGACCCATGGGTTTTCTTGGTCGGCCATGACTCATCCAATATGAGTAGGACAAGTGTCAAGCTCATCTCATATTATTAAAACATTATTTGTACCTTAAACTACACTAATTACCTCTAATCGCGATTAAGAACTTAAAAGTTACTATTCACCATAAAATTATTTTGATCTCATTGAACCACATTTTACTTCTTAATGACAACCATGTATGTCGGATTTTTGAAAATTAAATCACAGAAGTCGTAATATTTCATTTAAACGAAAAATCAGTTATTTAACTACCACTTAGTGGTTTCACTATTCATAAAAAATTGAAGTTTTTCAGAACAATGCCAAAATTTCACCCTAAGATATAATTGATATTCTGAATTCAAAAATGATGTCTATTTTACAAAATTCAAAACATATAAGTTTCATTAATTAATTTTATAATTAACTCCCACTGTTACAACAAATAGCGTGTTTTTAAGAAACAATTTATATCAAAAGATTGGCAATTGTTTATGTCCAATTTCAATGTTAAATTAATTATAATGACCACCATTGGATAAAATGGTAAAAATATATTCTAATTATACTATAAAACCAATAAATAGTATAATTTATCACTATAAATTATTTTGATTAAAAAAGTTGTTTTTAAGTAATTTTCACTATTCATAAAAAATTGGAAGTTCACAGAAAATTACAAAAAAATTCAACTTTGGATAATTTCGATATTACGAATACAAAAATGAAGTCCATTTTGAAATATAAAATTTCTATAATTTTAAAAAGTGGTTATTACTATTCATAACAGCTACTTTGATTAGTCGCGGTGTTTTAGAACTCGAAGTTGCGTACAATGCAAGCTATTGCATTATTGAATGAGAAGCGTATCTTGGAATCTCGGGGTGTTTCATTCTCCCCTCCTTCAATAAATTGCGTCCTCGCAATTTGAAATTTTTTTCATTGAAAATAAAAGTTTGAAAATAGAAAATACCTTTGTGGAAAATCCACATCGGAAATAAGATTAATAAAATTTAGCCTTAATAAGAGGGAAATGGAAATGAAAAAGTCACCACCCAATTATGATCTCGATTAGGAGAACATTGGTGGCAATTAGAGACATATAATTAGAGGAAAAACGTAAATATTTATAGGGAGTTATTGAGGTCATCAATCACAATCAACTGTCAAATTGAGGGCCTCAAAGCCTTCAATCTATATTGATTTAAAATATCATCAGTTCAACAAGACATAAGGTATTAAGATACACATTTTTTTTTGTTTTTATATCCCTTTAATAAAGTTTAAGAATTAATTTATTCATTGAATAAGAGATAGGTATATATATATTTATGCTTGACAATTAGAGTTTCAACCTTCAACTCATCTTTCACTCAAAAAGATAATAGAACTCAAAAATATTATACTTATCCTAATTGTATAAGGTTCTAAATGTTAACACATACCATTTAGATTAGAAAAACTATTTTGTTATAACCAGGGACTTCACGTAGTCCAGTGGTAGGCGATTAATCCTAATCGCACTATGGTTGTGGGTTCGATTCCCACAGCTTTGTCAAACGTGATGGGTTGTCACTCGGTCTGCGTGTTGTCCTTTTTATAAATATCCAAAAATAACCATAACAATAGTATCCAATGTAAAATATAATCCATTCCAACCTTTATAGTTATCCAAAATACTTCTGTCCAACTCACAGTCCAGATTTTATGAGGAAGGTAAACATAATGAAGATCTCTTTTTTTTCTGCGTAACAACATGTGAACACCTTCATCATGTATTCTTTTAAAACACTGCAACATACTGAATTACCATAAATCCTTATTGATTACATTCATGATCCATTATTCCTTATAGAAAACTAGATATACTCCTTCTATCCAAAAATGTATACAAATCATTAATCAGTTTCAAGGATGTTAAGAATATCCAACATAATTTATCCGAATCAATCATGTCTTATTCCAAAATCACTATCTCGGTATCAGAACCATATTATGGTTTATATTTCTCTCTACCATATATTTTCCAAAAATTTAACATACTGTGGAGTCACTTTTCTTGGTTCCACAAAATCTCAAGTCCTAGATGAAATAGTACTGCAGTACAATCCTTATATACTCCATAATTATTATAACCAGTACATCATTGATACAACACTCAAATTAAAAAATTCTTTAATAACAACATAAGAGCTCTAATCATTCCTCCTCATATGTGGTAGTATCATAACATGATTATTATCCAATAACATCATTTGGGGCATACTCTGATGATTTGAACATTGGTTTGCGTAGTGTCCCCACTCCTTGCAGATGAAGCATTGTACATTTGAAACCTTTTTCTTACCCTTGCAGTCACGCACTTGGTGTCCTTTTTCTCCACACTTATAACAAACTCCCATTCCCTTCAGGAAAATTGCAAGGTGTTTCTTCCCACAGTTATCAAATATTGGAAAATTCTTCTTTTCCCTCATCCCTTTATCCATCATTCTCTCTTTCATCATTTTCTTCTCTTTCATCCCTTAAAATCCATAAGACTCAGACAATTCTCTACTTATCTTATTAACACATGATACTATTTCTTCATATGTTGATAATACATGGAAGAATATTTCCCTTCTAAATGTTGGCTTAATACCATGAAAGATATTATCCTTCTTACTCTTTGGATCATATGTATTGATGGAGTTCACATTCCTTCTACTGGGCGCCATTTCTATACAATGCCATAAACTAGGTTAGTTTATGAATCAAAATACATAATTCCATACTTATAAAATACTAAACATAAATTGAACTATTTATGGATATAATCCATAATCATAAAAAGGTTTTCTTTGAGGAAGTATATACTCATAACTGTTTATAGTGGTTTGTAAAGAAAACTAGAATTATCCTAAGCATATCCCCCGGGAGTGTCGTAACCAAGAGTGCAGCAAGGACCGTTGTCGTGCACCAGTTCCCGTTCGAGTCTAGCTCAAAGCGGTGTTTTCGGGTTTTACCCTTAGGTACATCTGTGCCATAGCCGCCTCTACCTGCTCGTATCCAGACATAGATGTATTGCTCGGAAAACTCACAAAATCTCTACAATAACAAAATTCTAGGAAGAACTTCTATACTAATCCTCAAAGTCTATCTTTGGGCTATGTTCTCTAATCAGAGTTTATCTAAATCTAGCTTCCAAGGTTAGTATTAAACTGCCTCTGATACCAACTGTAACGCCCCGACCCTAGCTACCCAGAGTCGGTGCATTACTTCGTAACATTGGCATGATCACAAAAGATCAAGTCTCGAAAGACCGATTAGTTTAGTAGCCTTGGAAACACTAGATACATTCGTAAACGTTACATTACATCATAAAGTGAAAAACTACAATAACAAAGTCTCCATAGTCCACTCTCATATCCTCTTCTGACAATCCCTGCAGGTCATTCATAAAATACTTCTTCACATCCTGGAAAATATTAAAACATTGAAAGGGGTGAGCTCAGATGCTCAGTAAGGATAACAATATTGCGGAAGCCTTCATAAATAAGAATAAACATTTAAGGAAATGTATAACTAAAACAAAAGCCTTTTAAACATGAACATCAACATAATATGGCAAAAGTAAAATGAGATAATGCCATTTACTTCATCACATGGATATTCTACTGGTCGAATAATCACATGAAATATCATTAAACACTTTCATAATGATGGAATGCATAATGCCAGACTATCATAACCACGTAGTCAAGGCCTCGTGCCAAGACCACAAATAAGATTTTGTCAAGGCCTCGTGCCAAGACACTAGTTTGTCTCATGAGACCTGCCGATGCATCGAGGAGCTATAGCGGGCTCCACCCGTCACATATTAAGTCCAATTCATTCCTCATATAAATAGGTTTAAACATATCATAAACCATAACATAATCGTATCACATGAAACATGCATAAATGAAACATAACATTTCCACATTTCAATCACAAGATTTCAATACAACACATTGATATAAAAAAATGCTTTCAATACCATTTTCAATACCAAAATAAAATAAAGTTAAAACTTTGTATTTAGTTTTCAGTAAAAAAAGTGATGGCTTGTAGAGGAAGCCGAAACTCAAATAATGGTCATGGCGGCGGAGAAGTCTTTGTCGCCACATATGTACGGAAAGAAAAACATTCCCTTTTTTTCGTCTAGTAAAATGCTTCGTATAAAAATATTCCTTTTAAATAAACTTAAAAGTCAAAGGGGTTTATACACCGTATAATAGAAAGTTGTGTATAAAACCAAATATGCCTCAATGAAAGGAGATTGAGACGAAGTCCTTAAAAAGATCATTTTTAAAATAAAATAGATCTATTATGTGTATTCACTATAGGTACACATAAAGAAAGTAAAAATACAAAATAGGACATAATAATATAATGACCTAATTTGAAAGTAGGAGATTAACCCAAAGAATGGAAATTGGGTTAAGAAATTCCCTTACCTTGCGTCTTGTCCTGACTCGACCGTTCTTTAACCTCCTGAATAATAAAATAGAGTTAATTCCTATTTACGTAAGAACCTTTTTCATGTTCATTATTCCTTTTATATCCCTTATTACCATGTTATGAACATTATGTAATTATTTAAGTTAATAATGGTCGTTTTGTCGATCTTTGGTACTTGAGTCAAAAATAAACTTCCTATAATTACAAGTTGTTCATGTGGTGAAATATCCATTATATCCAGAATTATATTCATGATTTAGATATCATATATATGATATATATCAATTATATACATTCATTCATAATGTCACGTAACATTTAGATGTAAGAAATGAAATGCACCGTTCATGGAGACGGTAAGCCGTACGTACGCATGAACGCTACTTTCATTTTAATTTCATATTTAATGGAACGTAATCATAATGATATAAATTTATAATATAATTCCAGTATTATATAGTGTATAATACCATTTACTCCATCCTTTATACATCCCACATATGGCATTAACGATTCAAATCACTTTGAGGGGGCGGTAGTCCGCACTTCCTAAAATGAAATTATCGCGTTTTACCCATAATGGAAATCATAAAGTATTCCATAAATGAGAAATACAGAAGCATAAGTAAAACATAAACATATTATATATCATATATAAAAATAGTTACATCTTAATGGCCACCTTTGAAGGTGTTATATGAGTGTTGAACAATCATCATTTCGTGAGGCTGAAATTTTCCATCCACAGAAACCGTATGTTCTTTAACCATTAGATGTAGGTGTGTGTAAGTGTAGCTCGAATACTACTTATAACAACATCCTATTATATTGAGGATACTGGTTTTGTTAAAAAATAAATTAATAAAAAGTGTTTAGAGGGTTTGAGAAGAAAAATAAAACAAAACAACATTAGAGAAGACATTACCTCAAAATCGGGTAACTCTTTTTTGATTTGAGACAAAGGCTTCCTTGGGAAGAGTTTTGACCAAAGTGAGGCTTCTAAGAGTAATAGGGGGAAGTTGGGATTGTATTTGGGCAGAGGTTGGCCGAGCCAAATGGCTTGAAGGTGTGAATAAGGTGGGAGTGGTGGGGGCCTTTTATAAGTGGAGAGGAGGGGCACTTTTGGAAAGTAATGAAATGTTATTCTATTATACAATGATTTTCGGATTCTAATGGTCCCAAACTTGTAAAATTATAGGCTAAGGTGATAAGGGTTCGAAATATCCTCATCCAATAGGCTTTGGACAAGTGTATGCCTTCGATTATACATCATCTTCTCATTTTATTTAAATCGTTAAATAATGAGGTCATCGCTGCATCATCATGATGTCAGAAATAATTTAATTTATTTAATGTCTAAAAATTATAAACAAAATACTATGATGTAGGAAATCTTCTTATCTTTATAATGAATATTTATAATCAAAATGTGGACTTGTGTAACCCCACTTAAAAACTGTTTTAGTAAAACAACTCATGTTTGTGTCAATTTAATTTTAACATTAAATATATATATATTAATGTCATTTTCCAACCAAAGTGGCTCCATGGGGTCCCCAAGTTGACCCATGGGTTGTCTTGGTCGGCCATGACTCATACAATAGGAGTCGGACAAGTGTCAAGCTCATCTCATATTATTAAAACATTATTTTTACCTTAAACTACACTAATTACCTCTAATCGCGATTAAGAACTTAAAAGTTACTATTCACAAAAAAATTATTTTGATCTCATTGAACCACATTTTACTTCATAATGACAACCATGTATGTCGGATTTTTGAAAATCAAATCACAGAAGTGGTAATATTTCATTTAAACGAAAAATCAGTTATTTAACTATCACTTAGTGGTTTCACTGTTCATCAAAAATTGAAGTTTTTCAGAACAATGCCAAAATTTCACCCTAAGCTATAATTGATATTCGGAATTAAAAAATGATGTCTATTTTACAAAATTCCAAACATATAAGTTTCATTAATTAATTTTATAATTAATTCTCGTTGTTACAACAAATAGCGTGTTTTTAAGAAACAATTTATATCAAAAGATTGGCAATTGTTTATGTCCAATTTCAAAGTTAAATTAATTATAATGACCACCATTGGATAAAATGGTAAAAATCTATTCTAATTATACTATAAATCCATAAAATAGTATAATTTATCACTATAAATTATTTTGATTAAAAAAGTTGTTTTTAAGGAATTTTCACTATTCATAAAAAATTGGAAGTTCTTAGAAAATTATAAAAAATTCAACTTTGGATAATTTCGATATTACGAATACAAACATGAAGTCCATTTTGAAATATAAAATTTCTATAATTTTAAAAAGTGGTTATTACTATTCATAACGACTAATTTGATTAGTCGCGGTGTTTTAGAACTCGAAGTTGCGTACAATGCAAGCTATTGAATTATTGAATGAGAAGCGTATCGTGGAAGCTCGGGGTGTTACATTACAAATCATAAGTGTAAAATCATTATTAATAATTTACAATTCATTAAAAATTAAGTTGATCATATTATACTCTAAATTTCTTACTGAATGTAACTGTAGAAAAACATTTTTTGAAAATCATTAAACATTATTAATTATTTAAGGTTTACATAAATATTTTCAAAATATGATTTTCCTATAATTCATCAATAATATGCATACTATATTTATCCATACATTTGAAAATTCAAAAACTTCACCATAAGAAGAAATCAAAATTTTAATTTTAATCATTGGATTAAACACGGTAGTTACGGTCTCATTACATAACCCCTTATAACAACGGCATATGACCTACGAGTAAGGTGTGTTAGGGTTATAGAATATCGGGGTAGCTTGTCCAACATTGCCCGAGTAGTGATTTCTATCAGCTTAAACTTCTCATGAAGGCAATTCTGTTCTTGCTTCAAACGATGATGTTCATCTTGGGTTTGGTCTAGAACAAATCCCAAAGTTGCTACCACCTTCCCGAGTCTCATCATATGGTCTTCGATCATCCTGAGACTACATGATAGGGCAATAAAATCTTCTTTCTATCAATAACACTTGTATTTATAGACAATAATTGAAAGATTTTGTTTCCAACGATTATATAACAGTCGAAACCCAATGGTCTTATTTTAATTATACTCATTTTATTAAATGAAATAGTTTTGTTGAGTGTAAAATAAAATAACACACAAAGTTAGGAAAAAAAATTTATTCAAAAATTTCAAGTCGTTATACCCACCACCCGCTGTCATGTCACACACCTGGGGGCTCAAATTAATCCTAGTATGTGGGCACCTCACACCTTACTCTGCAGATCTGAGGACATTCAGCCACCACTTTCATTGGATGTCATCGCACACCAAAATCGTGAACACAAAGTCCCAATCCCTCTATTTTTCTACTACCATCATAATATAAGTCAACTGTATCTTTTAATCTCCATCCCCAAACCAATGGTACTGATCCATTCCGCCAATGATCGAATTCGCAATGATCATCCTCCATGTATATGTTGAATCGTAAGAATAAGAAATATTCAACCGAGAACCCATGTATAATGGGGAGAGAAAACAATAAATCACAAACATTGGGAATGAACGTCATGCAATAATCATGTTGGCCTCAATCAGTATTTTTTTAGAAGGATATGGATGGGAAATTAAAATAAATTTCATGATAATACCACAGATAATATGCCATCTAGAAACAAAATTAGAACCATGGATTAAAATATTATTAGATTGACCTGTATTCATCAGGGAAATATGAACATGGAAAATAATGAGGAAACAACTGACCTACCTCAATTCGGATCAGTCACTGACGAAGGATGATCGTTGTGTCATCTTCATTGGCATGGTTCCTTCGAATCAGCAACAAATTGATCATTGTTTCATGATCAATAATTATTTATTCCAAAGATTTATTTGTCTACTTATTATAACAGTTCCAAGTTATTACTAACATTGAATTATGGACAAAGACTTAATAAAGATTTGTATTGATGCTTTATAAAATAATATTTTGTATTAAATTATTGTATTCCTACTACACCTCAAAATAATTGATTCATAAACAACCCTCACCAAGTAATGGTTTTCCATTCCTATGGTAACCACAAAATTATGAACTAATTGGTGGTCTCATATTTAAATATTTTTTACTGATATTGAGATATTAGGATTAAAAAATATAAAATAGTAAAATATTTATTTTATTTATAGTTACATCTTTTATCAATTATTCATCACCTCGCACACACCGACAAAGATTAGGTCACACATAGTGGAAGGCTTCCACTGAGATCTCAATGGTGTCCTAATATTCATGATCTCAAAACATTTTTTAGAGTTATATCATTTTTTAGGAAAATAGTATGTGTGTGCCATAAATAGTTTAATATTTTTCAGTTAGTTGTTCTAGGATAATTGGGTCTTAGAATCACATGTTATGTCAACACCTATTATCAAAATCAATACATATAATATTTAAAAATAGTACCTAGATATTATGGGAACTCACATGAACTCCTTGAACGTGGTTAGAGGAAGTCATGTGACAAGCGTGAAAATGGCCCTATCAAATGATAGATCTGAGTTGAAACATTGGTGCAAAATTTATTAAAACATGTGGCCAGTATGTTCCATGTTGCCTTCTCTCCCATACTATATTCACAATTAGAACACAGTCTGGTATACCATGTGGCCGAACCATGAAGTCATTTCAGATTTAGAAATAAAAAAATGAAATAATATGAGATAAAAATTAAATAATTAAAAAATTAAATGTTTTAATATTAATAATTAAAAAATTATGTTTTATTATGTTTTTTTGTTATTATTAGGATTCAAAGACTCTAAAATGGGTCCCCCGCTTCCCTTCATGCAATCAGCCCCCTGCCCTGGCTCCTCATTATGTGACTATCCCCTCCTAGTGTGCCACCACCCTTACATCCAGCATATTCTTATTTTAGCTTCATCTAGCTATTTTTGGTGTGATCATCATGATTTTTGCATCTATTATCCGTCCCCTTCTCCATCCACTATTTTGAACTTTCCTCATCATTCATGTGATGAAAATGTTGAGGTTGAACCCTATCCCATTTTGGGTTTTCCACTATTGTTTATTGATTATTAGGGTATGTTAGTCCCTTTAGTGATGGATCCAACAACCACTGTCATGGGAAATGGGCTCACATTGGGTATCAATTTTGATTTGTTATGTTATGAATAATTATCTAAATTTTAATTTAATATATTTTGTCTTTTAGTTTCTTGTGTTTTTATGGATTATTTATGATCTTTTTGTTTTGGTTTTCAGTTTTTGTTGTCAAAGGATACATGAACACATATGCATAGGTAGAAATATAAATATTTTGGTTCCCCATATATATATATTCAAACATGCTAGTATAAATATATATATTGTGGATCATTGTTCATAATTATATATTTGAAATATTCATATGTGTGTGAAGTAAATTTTTATATGCATGTATAAGAATAAATATATGGACCCTTTATACATATGTGGACATGAAAATATGTACATAGGGGATATATGTCCTTAAATATTAGTGAATGTTCATATGTATATAAGAAAAAAGAAATATTGGAGTGGCCTTTATATGAAAGATTCATGTTTATTGTTGTATGATCTCTTTAAATTTAGTCTTTAAATTTAATATTACCTTGATTTAATTCATTTAAAAAAAATTATTTATTTATATTTAGTGATTTGTGGATTTTATAATGATTTTTTGATATGAAATGAGCCATTTTAATCTTGGTTTTAATTTTTTGAAATGGTGGGATATGGTTTTAAACACTAATTGCTTTTTGAAATACAACCTTTTATTTTTACACATGTCTCAAATTTAAAATTTTGTTATGGGTTTGATAAATAGGTTTTGAAGAGGACTGTTGGTTTCGATAGTTGTGTGTGATTGAAATTTTTGAAATGGTTTCACTATAAGTGTTTCTCTAAGGCCTGGTTTCTACTATTTAATGGATTCATTAAAAAACCATCAATGTAATGCATCCCTCACATTATGTGTTGATGAAGAGGCATGAATTTCCTTATTTTGGTATTTCCCACATGTGTTTATTCTTTGAAGTGACATGACTATTTCATCGCATGGATGGGGGTGTTACTGGTTTGGGTGACTCATGTGATGGATCATGTTTCTTTGTATGCTTATTTTATTTTACTCACCCCAACTGTACAAACGAAATGGTAGCCTATAATAGATAGAATATTTGTCAACAATGTTTTATTTCCTATAATATAGTATGCACTTTGTAGTGTCCCTAATTATGGTTCTTTTTCTAATTTGGGATTTTGCCCCTCGGTTAGGCCATAGAGGGTATAACCATGTGTGTTAGATAATTGATAGCATCGAGTTGTGCATGCTTATGGGATAAATCAGGTTTTGAGTGTGTTGGGGAATATCCAGTGAGCACCTTGGTACTCCCATATTCTCCATGGAACCCATTTCTCAATGGGGGTGAATGTATGCGCCTCTATTGATTTGGTTGCCTATCTATTGTTTTCCATTTCCATTTTGTGAGGATAATGTTCTTCTACATTTCCGTGATTATGTCCATTGGTAAATGTGTGTATTGGTATTCAATGTTTTATGGAAATCCTTTTAAGGTGGAATACACTCAATTCCCATTTATAAAATGAAAACAACACTTGCTTCACTTTTTATATTTCTTTAATATGCTAATTCCTGCTTCAAGGAAATGAAATAGGTTTTAAAATAAAAAGGGTAGTGGACTGTTATTTTATTATAAGGATTTTTTTAAAAACAATGGTTTATATATTATATTTAAAACATGAAATTGATGGATCATTTATTTTAAGGGCATGAAATGGGAATGTATTTAATTTGGAACACTAACCAAATTTTTATACTCAAATCTATATCTATTTATTTGATTTTAGGTTCTGTTGATTATTCTAGATTGGTATTTTTCACCATGTTTAGATTTTGGTTTAGAGGTTGGTGGTGACCAATACGGTCACATGGATATATGTGAATATTTATTTTCTTTTATCTTCTATTGTTTATTTTTATATTTTCCATTTATACTTGGTTCTTTTTTAATATATTATTTCACTAAATAATTCCAAATGTTTTATCATGATTTCAGGAAAAATTTAGTAGCCTAGGAGGATCAATAATCCCCCTAATGTCGTGTCACAGGCTGGCTCGGGTGACTAGTTCGTGGTTGAACCATGTTAGTTTGGGAAAAAAATGGTTTCAGAGCTAGCCCATATTATTTAGGATGTATGGTAGATCAGATATAGAAATTTTGGGACTTGATATGTTTGTAATGTGATAAAATAACAAAATATTTCATGTAATGGACCTCAAGTTACTATGGGTAATCCATGAATTTTGACTTTAGTTTTGGTTTTTGTAGATGGGGGATAAATAAGGGTGTGATATTTTGTTTCATGGAACACTAACACTAAGTAGCAACCCATGTGGATATCGAGTGTACATTTCAACATACTCATTATAGTTTTTGCATTCATGTGGTATGGTTTTCTAAACCATTTATCTGGGTTATGCATGGCCACTATTTCCTCATCTAGATGCATGAGTGCTAGTGGTGTTTTTGGTTTTGTTTTGGTTGGAGTTAGTGGGTTTTCAATGTAAAAGGATCATTGGAGTGGTAAACTAGTTTTAAATATTAAATTTATTTATGTAAATTATTTCTTTTTAATATAATGTGTTGTTTTAGAATTGAAATTTGATGGAATTTTTTTTTTTTTAAAGATGTTGAATCAGATTGTATTTTGGCCAAGTAGAATTGAAATTGGAATAATGGAATTATATAGTGTTATTTGGTATTTAAATTTCATTTTAAAGGGGGTTGGGATATTTAAAAATATTATTTGGGTAAAATGGTTCTGAATTTGAAATGAATATGGTGGCTTTGGAAAATGTAATTCATTTATTTATGTTTGGCTCCTGAGATTGGTGTCTTGACTCAGGTTGTGCTGTTTTTACATTGTTTAATAATTTCTTTGAGTTTGGTAGGGTGATGAATATGTTTTTTATCCTTTTTTTATTCTGGGTATGTATACTATAATGACCCATATAATTTCTAAAGGACCTTTTTTTTTGTTTTGGACCCTACACAAACTGCATGTAAAGTGGTGGGATGAATTCACTTCAATCGTCTCATGTAATCTATAGATATCAGTTTTCATTAGAGGTTACAAATGTTCATGATAAATTCAATTGTTTCATCAAGTTTTGGGAACTCCAGATATTGTGGAAGTGTGAGTGGTCTTTGGTATACTTGAGCGACCAATACTACAGCCATGGAATTTGATCATTCCATTCTCAGTGCGAGTTGGAAGCCTTGTTCATCTCTATGAATATATTCATCTAATGTATTATTTTTTCAGAATATTTGAAGAATAAAATTACAAATATCATTGATGTTTGGAAATTTCAACCGACAATGAATGGGAATGTTGACTATTTCTTGAACGGGTTTTCCTTGTTACAATGATATTGCCAAGTGAACAGTCGAAAGTTGCACTTTTTGTTTTGTTTCCCCATCTAAGGTTGAATGATAATGTCTATTCTGCTAGGAATGTCATAGAAGGATGATGGGGTAGTTGATAATATAGTTTATTTTAGTGATCTTTGTGGTTCCCCATCGAGTGAGGATTATAAACTATAGGCACTAGTTTTAGGGAAGTCTCATTTTCAGTTATTAACATTCATTGTTTTAGCCACTCTATAGTTTTATCCTAGTGTGTTAGTCTTGGGAACTAAAATGCATATGGAAGTCATCCTATATAGGGATTAAATTATTGTAGTTGTTTGAGTCATCTGAAAATGTTACGAAAGTTGTGTTGTGAAAATAGAAGTTTTTGGCATAAGGATATCTTATCCAAGCTACGTGGAAGCGGATTATTCATGCAATTAGGTCTCGAGACATAGTCATCAGAGTAAAATATTCACACAGTCATTAATCATAAGGTTGTAAAGGACCTCAAACAATATTTTTTCTCAAATGTTGGAGTAGAAAATGTTTAGGCTTCACATTCAATGTTATACTTATTATTGCAGGTTTATTTTTGTTTTCCATGTCCTGGTGGCCTCATACATCATTAATTCCTATTTTTGTCCCTTATTAGAGGGGAATATTTTTTAGGCTACCATCTTGAATAGAAATCTATTTGGATTTTGCTTATATATACAATTGAGCTCACTTTATATATGCTAAATTCTAGTGGAAATGATTAATTGTGGTTTGGAATTATATTTAGATTGATTTACATCCATGTATTTTCTCTTGTGTTGTGTGTATTCAGTTTGGAATGGAAGTTCTAGGTTTCATGGTGTTGGAATTTCCATGTGGGTTCCATTGAGTAGGTTGGGAACTTGGGGTGTTGAGAAAGCCCTATTTCATTTCTATGACAACCCTACCATTTATTTCACATTTAAAAATGATTTATTATATTAAATTACACTAAATACAACCCATATTATTTATTGGTATAGTTCCTTTGAGAAATTATGTACATTACTTACCAACATAAAACATGAAAAACAATATATTTATTGACTTTTTTGTCATTATCAAAATGTTACTTCATTCATAACACTGCATGGGATAACCTGAAGACATACTGAATAAAATTGTGATCTATAAAGCCTAGTAAGGGATTAAACAAGGAATTTAATTTGAATTAGATACAAGTTATACATTAGGAATATCAATGGAGCAGAAAAGGAACACGGATAATAAGTCATTATTTAGAATGTTATTCTTAACAGGGGTAATTTAGAAACAACACAAAACACTGCGTCACAAACATAGGTCAAGGGTAATCCTTTAAATAAATCATGGTGGAAAAATTCTAATAAAAAACCTGGTAAAATCCCTATCCAAAATTTTTTCCTCCTAATACAATCCATTACCCATTTCATTTTAGACCTATCTGGGCACACCCATCACAATAATTTCTTTCTCATGCTTAAGTGTGGCACATAGATCATAACACCTTGATTCATTCATCATCATAATTATTTACATGATTATGGAATATAAAATAAATATGTGTGCATCCCCAATCAATACATATATGTTCTTAAAGGTGAATACCCTTGATTGAAAAATGGGTATGATATTCATTTTATAGTTGGTTTGGTATGGAAAATAGTACTGAAATTTCTATAGTATAACAATGTTACATGGAAATACAAAAAAAATTATTGATGAGGAAGAAAGGGGTTTCTCGGAATTCTCACATAGAATGGGCAGTAATGGGGACTTGTAAATACTTGTACAAACATGAGTTAATAGAATTATAATGTATAAGTTAACACATAAACCTGATCATAGAAGAGAAGGTGAGGATTTCTCAATAAATATCGATAGAACAATGACTTAGAAATGTACCCAAATTGGGGAGGATAAATACTGAAAATTTTCAATAACAATAAATTAATTGTAATGGAGTGATTATAAATTAATTAATATAAAAGCATTTGATGTAATAAGAATAGTTTTCAAATATTTTTCATGAATTTTAATAGATGGTAGGAAAGTCCCATACATTAATGTGTGACTCAAAATGCAGTGGAGGGGCTTCTCAAATGTAAGGTGTAGCCTTGGTAAGACTCTAGGGAGTAGAGGGTAGATTATGTATTTTTTACAAGTATTTTTAGTGAAGGAAAATGGGATCATGGGTTTAGATATTGAGTAAAAGAGGGAGATTTTATTATTATTTTTGTTTTGGACATTACAAAATAAAATGTCCAAAACCAAAAACCATAACATGTATTTTAAAATAGTTTATGAAAAATGGGAGTGGATAAATAAAATTATTGCGAACAGATCCTAATCTATTAAAATATTTCCATTTGTGAAGTGGAGGGTGGCCACACTCTAATGAAATGTTATAAAAATCATAAAATATTTTATATGTCATAGAGGATTTATAACGACCTTATAAAATAAGTTTCAAAAACATAAAATCACATTATATTAAAATAAAAAATATATTTTTTTGGTGGATACCATTTAAATTACTTATTAAAAAACATTCATGAAATTGTGATTTCTTAAAACACAATGTATATTTACACGGTATTTAATTTTTACCCAAAAATTCGACTATCTATTTTTTTTTTGAAAAACATAGCATTGGATAATTTCTACATCATGATTCAAAAAGTAATATTCATTTAATCTAACTAGTTATCTAAATATTTGGATTATTACTTTTAATATTAACGCATACAATTATTTAAAATGATAGGTTTTTTACAATAACATATTTTTGAACTCTTATAAAAATTACATTTGAAAACACAAAAATTATATGATAATTTATATTAAAAAAATTATTGTACAATGATATATTATGAAAATGTTATTTATTTAAAAATACAATGAATTCATCAAAATACATATCTTAATTAAATAAAATACTATTTTTTCATTTAATTAAAATAAAAATCATTTATAGCATTACAATAATAGTATAAATACATTAATTGTTCGATAAAAAATAATTTACATATTCTAATTTATATTTTGGTGATAAATATCCCTTTAATACACCATTATATACCATAAGATAAAGGTGTATTATAGAGGGTATTTAATGGGGTATTTTTTCGAACTTAGTTTAGGCCGCGATGTAATGGACCAAACCTCTCAGGTCTATTCGTATTTTGAAATCTCGTGTTTGAGGTGTTCTAAGAGGTCAAGGTGACTCATTTAGATAGTTATCAAAATTTCATGTCTTCCAATGGTAACTCGTTTCACCGGTGGGTTAGTAACGCTGATTTAGGAGCGGTGAGTCGTAATAGTGAGTCCGCAATGGTGACTTGGGATGGTAGCTCACTGAATGGTGACTCCCGATGGCAGGTCGCAGAATAGTGAATTGAAATTGTGAATTGGTATGTCAGTTCACCAAATAATGACTCATAATGGTGATTCATAAAATGGTGACTCTTCTAATGGTGATTCATCCAAATATGTCTCTCCCAATGACGACTCTTCCAATGGTGAGTCATCCATCACTGACTCGTCCAATGGTGAGTCATAAAATAGTGACTCGTCCAATGGTGGGTTATCCCATGGTGACTCTTCCAAAGGTGAACCATCAAACAATGAATCCTTCGTTGGTTACTCATCGAATGGTGAGTCCTTAACATTGTTTCCACCTTCATATTGTTTCTCCCCTTTGACAGTATCAATGTCATAAACCACATTAAAATCCATTTTTAAGGGATTTAGGGCTGATTTAAATCTCATAACTCATATCTAAATTTGTAAAAGTGTCAAGGTACCATTACTTGGTGAATCATGTAATCTTGACAGGATATTATTTTAATGGAAAATCTAAATAGTATCTAAACTGTTACATCATTTGTATTTTCAAAAGGTTGAGATACCTTTTGCCCATGCTATTCATTCATTTATTTATTGGTATGAGACACCTAGAGTTCTTTATACTATAAGAGTTGTTTGTTGTGATGTATCATTGGGATTTTATTCCCCATAGTGTTGTTACTACTATATATACACTAACTATATTGGTCCAACCAGGTAGTGTCAATATATCTTCGATTTAATGGATGTTGTACCTCCATTCTTCTTAGTCCCTCAATATGTTTCCTCCATTTTCTCCTTTACATGTGTTGGCATGTTATCTCCATGTTTATAGTGGGTCTTTCTCAGATACTGGTTTGCATAGTGGTGTCATGACATCCTCGAGTGGATTCTGTCATTGAGGGAGAGGTGCTTGTGATCCATTGTGTTAGCTATTCACATTCACATAATGTCATAAACATTTTGAGGTAGGGAATTAATTTCTTTTCTAATCAAAGTGAAATCATTGAGTTAGCATGATTTAGTACATGAGATCACAATAAAATTGACATAATACATATTTGATCTAGATTAAGAACCTTGTATCTATTTCATATAAATTTAATTTCCTCTTTATTTTCTTTATTTTATATATATATATATTTCTTATTTTGCTTGAAATTCTTGATAGAAGTTGTATAAGAATGTAATGATGAAATTAATTGAAAATTAATTTCATAACCTTTTAAAGAGGCATTTTAATGAATTAGGAATCTGTGGTAATTTGATTATAATCAAATTGATGTAGTTAGGTATGTTTAACTAATTTGGTTGATGCAACTATAGAATGTTGATTTCTATTGTTAAAATTATTAAATTCATTCTAAATTAATTTTTTAATTAATTAATGATTGCTTGAGAATCATCATTATTAGGTTTCCTATAGTAGGAACATGAATAATGGATTGGTTATTCATGAAGTAATAGGAACTAGTTGTGTGATAAAGATAAGTCTTTTGTAGGGAAAGAGATGACTACTTGATTTTAATGTCCAAGTGACTTATGTTTTTGATTTTGAGATCTCATTATGTGTGAAGGATGAATTCTTTTCATGGGGGCTAAGGGCATATTGGTATGTTTATTTCATACCACTTTGGATGTGATATAATCCTTTGATGGATGATCCTAGAGGGATGTTGTGGTATGTGGGGGTACTGAGGCCTAGTGGTTGTTGTGGCAATAGTTTATTCCAAGAGTGGTGAGATTCATATTTTTTTCATGTGGGTGTGAGGGACGATACTAATATTGGTATTATGAATTGATTTAATAGTTGGATTATTGTCAAATCTATTTTTTTATATTTATTATATTCCCCAATTATTGAGAAAGAATTTCATTCTTAACCTACCACCAAAAGAACCAGATATGTGATTAGTATGCCACATGCATTCTGTGTTTGGATACTCAAGGATGGAAGGGACTAAGATCCTTCTACAAGTGGAAAATACTCAATTGTTTGTTCATATACTCACTGTGTTGGGCCCCTTATATTCAGTAGCTCAAGATGATTATTTAAAATACTTACAAATATGAAAATATGGAAAGTGATAATGTTGTTAACAAATGATTTTTTTACCCAAGGTGTTGGATATATCTTGAATGACATGCTATGTTTATGATTCTGATAAGTCATGGGCTCATTTTGGTTTTTCCTAGAGGGCATGATCATTGTTGAAATGATAATGTAATGTAATGTGGAAAATTATTATACTTAATTAATAGATAATGAATTCATTAACATAAAGAGAAATTGATGAAAAGGGATAATTCAACATAATGAATCTCTTTAGATTGGTTTTTTCTAATAAGAAATATAGTAATAGTATTGGTATCTCATATTCTAAGGGAGGATAGTTGTAGTTGAGTCTAATATTGGGTTATTCCCATAGTGTGGTTGTGATCTATGATATATCATGCACTCTTTGTGTTTCAATACGCTACTCTGCCTTATCTGTTAGGGAAACTAATACTCTGGTGATTCTCATACAATAGGGTGGGGGGTTCCCCTAACATCTCAGTGGGACGATGGATTACTAAATACCCCCTGTGAACCCACATTTTTTCCATTGTAGTTACATGTGATGGTATGCACAGAAGTTAGTTTCCCACGTATATGTGTGTATATAACTGTAATGGATTTTAGTTATTTCAGACACTTATATTATGGATATTGTTTCCTATGGACTACAATAAGTGTAACCTATATTGGATGTCATGAATAGAGTATCCTTAATAAGTTTTTAAGATGTAATGTCTTGATGTATAATACCTAATGTGCGATACATAATATGTTAGCTATGGTGGCTCTCAGAAAATACCAAGTTACTTTTTTTCTATTTGGATGTGGTGGATTTTTTGCACGAGGTTCATATTGTAGTGATTTTTCCTAGATTCATCAAGATAAACTTTTTGGAGAGATATTTTCAGGATTTGTGAAGTTGTGGAAAAACGTTAAACTAGTGGGGAAGTGTTCATGGGGTACCCTTGGTATTCATTATTAATTAATATTCTCTTATATGTGGTATATGGTGAGAGTAGACAAGGTGAGGTTGGGAACATAGTATACATGTTTAGGTGACAAGTTAGTTTCACATGGTTTTCACTGTGCATTAGCATTCTTTCATTACATTTTTTCATGAGACACTTGGGATGATCCTACTATGTAAAATATAATACTCATCCTACAGTTATATAGACTATTTTTTAGGTTAGTTGGAATATTTTGGACATTTTTCTGGTTACTAATAGCATAGGGTTTTGTGGGATTTTTTTGGGCATCAAGGTCATTGTCTTATTTACTCTCCTTTTGTACTTGTAGTTTTCCCCATCAATTATTATAATTCATGCATGATATTACATATGTGTTCCTGGGTTTTCATTTTTGTTGTAATCTGAGAAATATTTGGGGAGTGTATATATTATCTCCCTCTTGTGAATTTCTTCTTTTATGTGGTAATTCCTCCTATATGTTTGTTTACTATACACTCAGTGCTAGTCTCCAACCTGGGCCTACTGTGTGTGGGAATCAGGTGTCATTATATCTCTTCTCCCATTTCCAACCCAGTGGGGAATAGATGTTGGGAGGGGGCCATGAAAAACTTGTATTGGAGGTATGGTATAAGGATTGGATGGAGTTTGGGGTTAGGTATAACTGAGGTTTTATGGTTTCGTAGGGAAATGGTTTTAGATATGATTAGAATGCACTAAATACATGAGATAATAGCTGATACATACATATTATGTCTATCCTCTAATCTAATACACGAACCTTTAATGTTATAGTGGCTATAAAATGAAGTGATACAAGTTGTTGAGTAGATGCTTAGGAATGGATCACACATCATTCTTCTCTCTTCATATGATTAAATGTGTATAACTTGGGATAAGTTAACCTAAAATTAATATAATAATAAAATTAATTAGTGTTAAGGTTTTCCATATTCATGGTTTAGTATCTCTAATCATTTGTTCTTTTGTAGGTATGGATCTAGTTCTATGTCCACTTCAGGTTCGTGAAGATGATATTCAGCAGGTTGTATCATCAGATTACGAGATACTAGAGGTTAACGATGACAAAACATAAAGGTGGACCCTTATAGAGTTTCACCTCCACAATATATAGATTTATGAGGGCTCTGTTTTAGATATAGTCATAGAAGTCTCAAATAGAGGAGGCTCAGACAACCTTCAGTTTGATCTGTTCTTAGAAGGATCACTAGATATCATTGGACATGACAATGATGTGTGTGGTAGCAAGGAAGTGGTGGCTCAACTTTCTCAGATATCACAAGGAGTTGTAAGTCTCGTGGGAGGATTTACAAGACCATTTTAGATATTATATTATTTTTTGACCATGAAGGCATGTAGTGTCCTAGAGGTTCATTACCTTTGACAGGGAACTCTGGTGTGTGAGATTTCAGAATCCATTTTAACAAACATTAACGATATTATCCGTACGTATTTCCAAATGAGGAGGCCAGAGGGAGATATTTCAAGTAGAATGTTCACACAGTGATCCAGTGCCAGGTTGCCCTGATTATGCTGAAGACAAATATCAAGGTTCTGGGGTTGGTGGAGGTCTTCAAGAAGATATTAACCATAACTAGATCATCAGTAGAGGGGATTCAATAGGATTACTCACAAATCAGAGCTCTGGTCTAGGCTTCATAATTTTTGGTAAGAAAAGTTTCTATTCAACTGAGAGTAGGTCCAACCACTAAATGTCTAGTTTCTCATGGGGCATCAACTCCCTGGCCTATGCAAAGGAATCCTAAACTTGTTTTTCTAGTGTTGGTCTATTTTTTCAGAGACGAGAGTTCCTGGGTGTTTTGTGTAGTTAGTTGGCATCACATGTTCCACATCAAGTTCTTCTATTAAGGTTGTTTTAGTTGAGGTAGCAACATCAGGTTGCACCAACTTTTCATCAGTGGAGGGAATATGGGGTAGGAAGAGGAAATCCTTGGGATTCTCCCCATCATCAGAGAGAAGAGTGCGACCCTGGGGTGGTCATCATTTGGGTCTTATAGGATATAGAGCAGTTTATCGTCAGCTTCATGCATAAGTGTTGCTCTTTCGAGGTGATCCATACATCATTAAAGGTACCCTTTTCATGTTTTCAACTTGGGTGAATGCCTTTCATGATTTAGGAGTGATGCAATCCATCATATCACCTACTATTTTCCATGCCTTGGGTATTTAGGTAGAGGTGATTACAATTACCTTGTAATTAACTATTCCAGTTGGAGGTTGAGATGAATTTTCTAAAGTATATAGTTATTGTGATCTTGTTCTGGGGTAGCACCACTCACGGTGGGATTTATGATGATACAAATAAAACCATATTATTTGATCCTCATTATATATTGGTTTTTATTGGTGTAGGATATATTGTATTGCTTTCAGAGGTAGGTGGTGTTCTTATTGGATGATGGAGATCTAGTAGTGTTTGTTTGTGAATGAGTCCCTCATATGGGTCATAGGTTTGTTACTTCATTTCCATCCTTGATGACTGCTCTAATGTTGATCTCATTGGAGTTTTAGATGTATGTGTTTCCCAGGGCCACAGAAAAGTACCTTGATGTCTTTCCAGATGAGGTTTTAGCATTACCCCCTCGATGAGAGACTGGGTCTAAGACCAAGCTACAGCCGGGCATGTATCCTACCTCAATGTATCCGTATAGGATTTCAACTTCTTAGTTGTGGTAGCTGCATATACATATTTAGGGACTATTTAATTGTGGGTTTTTATTAGTGTGTCACCATAGGGTGAAATGGTATTTTTGTGTGAAAAATGTTGAGGATAGTTTGCGGTTGCCTATCGATTATCAACATCTAAACTGACAGACATTAAAGAACTATTTTCCTCTTCTGTGAATTTAAAATTTATTCAACTAACTAAAAGGGGAATGTGGGTTCTTAAATATTGATTAGTGTAAATGATATCATTAGATTCATGTGAAGTAATATTTTATCCTAAATACTGCTTTCAATTATCTTCATGAGAATTATGGATTTGTTGTGATGCAGTTTGCTGCAATGAATGCTCCATTTGGGTTCATGGGTATGATGAACACTCTGTTCCATGAGTTCTAGGATAAATTATTATTTTTTTATCAATTAAATCCTCATGTACTCTATTCCTTAGGAGGATCTTGTAGAGAATATAAACTATGTTTTGTGATTTCATTGCTATGTTAATCTTCTTTGGAAGTTGTTGAAGAGTGAGTTTTTAGCTCAAGATGTTTGTTTCATGGGGCATTTCATATCCAAAAAAGAGGAAGCTATCAGTCCATTGATGATAACAGAATCTATATCTAGGTAATCATCCCAAACAGTAGTATAAGTGCAATGATTCCTTGGTCTTGCTAGCTATTATAGGAGGTTCTTATTCACTTTCACTTGGGTTGTGACTTGTATAAAAGATTTTACTAGGAAGGACTGGGTTTTGATGTCGAATGATAAGTGTTAGGAATCATTGATTACTTGAAGGAGATGTTGGTCAGTTATGTGGTTCATTATATACCATAAGAACGAGCTTAGATTGATATTTTCTGTAATGCATCATGTCTAGGGTAAGGTTTTGTTCTGATATAGTAATGAAGAATTGTTTCATAAGGGACATTCTAGTTTCTTTCAGAAACACATAACTATTCCACCCATGCTCTCTTGTTGGTGTATGTGGAGTTTTTCCTATAGTTGTGGAGATATTACCTCATTGGTGATCATTTTGTGGTCTTCATCAATCATAATAGCTTGAGGGATGTTTTATACTAGTATGACATGAGATTACAACAACATCAGTGGATGTAGTTCTTATGAGATTATGTCTTTGAAATTTCATATACACATGGAAAGGGGAATGTTGTGGACAATGAGCTGAGTAATCAGTCACGTAGTGATGCAATGCATGAATTAGCTGGATCATTGATAGTGATGGAAGAACTTTTAGTATTACGTCTAGATATGGTAGAAGCTAGGGGTAGGAGATATCTTTTTAAGATGATGGTGAAGACATCTCTAATAATGTAGGTGGATGGATACTAGTTTGGGTATCAAGAGGTGGAGGTATAGAGGGAATGAGTTGTTTGTGGTGAGGGCCCTGATAATCGGATAGAGGATGAACAACATCAGTTTTTATTATAGGGAAGGATTTCCATTCCTTTTAGTGTTGTGTGAAATAGTTCCCGGAGTGTCCCAATGTTCTCCCTTATCGTTACATCCCATGGTGATAAATTTGTATAAAAAATTTAGAGTTCAGTTTTGGTGGCCTATGTTGAATCATGTAGTTGCAGATTTTATGTCTCGGTGTTTGGTCTACTAGAAGGTGAAGGTTGTGAACCACATTCCTAGAGGTTTTCTCTAGATGTTTAGTGTTACAAAATATATGTGGGAGGACATCGTGATGGACCATCCACCAGTTTACCTCAATATATGGGAGGATGTGATGCTATATTGGTAGTAGTTGATCATTTAGTAAAATCGGCCCACTTTATAGAGATTATGGAGTTAAGATTAGAGTAATTTTTATTGAGGTAGAATTTCTAGGAGGTGGTGAGACTCCACAGTGTCTCGATGATGATCATTTCCCATTAAGATCCACATTTTACCTCCATGGTGTAGAGTGGTCTCTAACCTGATTTTGGTTCCTAGATATACCTTACAAATTCATGTCATCCTCTTATAGAATGGGACATAGAGTAGACCATTTAGACTCTTGAAGATATGTTGTTCTCTTGTGTCATGGATTTTTGAGGTTGGTGGATGAGGCACATGGCCTTGGTAGAGTTTGCTTACAAAAATTGTTTCCACCCCACCATCGGAATGAAACCATTTGAATTCTTGTATATATGAATTTTCTGTTATCCATTGTGATGGAATGGGGTCGGAGAGACAACAGTTCTATGGATAGAACAAGTATAGAGTATGACAGAGATGGTTCTGGTTATTCATTAGTAGATGAAAGCAGCACAATATTGTCAGAAGTCCTATGCCGATCATAGGAGGAGACATATAGAGTTTGGAAATAAGATCATGTATTTCTAACGGTTATTATATATCATGGGAAGTGAAGACGTGGTCATGGTAGTATCCTTTCCCCCAGTTTGTTGGGACTTTCATGGTGTTTTTCCGTATTGGATTCATGGAGGATCGGGTAGCACATCCACTTCAGAAGATACAAATACACAGGGTTTTCATCGCATGTCTCATCTCTGTCGTTATCTTCATAGTGAATTTCAAACAATTGATTTGGGAGAGATAAATATTGGTGATGATGTAAACTTCGAGAAGAGGCCTACAGGAATCCATGAAATTGAGGATAAGGTGTTTTATGGGCATGCATAACCCTTGGTTTGTGTCTTATGGCAGCACTGTGGCATGTAGGAGAGTACTTGGGAACATGAGTCATAGATAATTTCTTAGTACCCTATTTTTTTGATGTTCATCTATTCCCATTTAATTTTGATCATTTTGTGGTTGTATACCCTTTCCATTTATGAGGTGTATTTTTCTTGTTTCATGTTGTGACATCCTATATTTTGAGATGTATCTCCCCCTAGGGAGTGTTTATGGTCAATTTATGGATGTCATGTGGTTTTTCATTTTTCCTTTTATTAATTGGTTGAGGTCATGTTGTAGAAATATAATTGATAGGTATCTCACAGGGTAATTTTTCAGACCCCTTCCTCTATTTACAATCTAGTTTCGTTTTGGAATGTTGAGGGTGTGTATAGTTTGATAGGTATCTAATGTAATGGTCCATACCTCTCTAGTCCATTCATTTTTTTAAATATTGGTTTTGAGTTGTTCTAGGTGGTCAGTACGACTCATTTCAAGAGTTTTCAAAATTTATAGTTTTCCATTGTTATTTCATTTCATTTGTGGGTCTGTAAAGGTGATTTTAGAGCAGTGTGTCTGAATGGTTAGTCGGTAATAGTGACTCTCAATGTTGACTCATAGTAGTATCTCATTGAATGGGGAATTCAAATGGTTACTTGTGATGGTAAGGCACTGGATGTTGACTCAGAACAGTGACTTGTGATGGTATCTAACTAAATGGTGGTGCGAAATGGTGATTAATCCAATAGATACTCATAAAATGATGAGTCAACCAATAGTGAGTCATCGAATTGTGACTCATCTAATGGTTATTCATCAAACAACGTATTTTCCATTAATGATTCATCCACTAGTTAGACACCCAATGGTGAGTAATTGATTGATTAATCACCCAATGGTAACTTATACAATAAATACTCATCCAATGGTGACTCCTCCAATGGTGACTCATCTAACGGTGAGTCATGGACAATGTTTCCAACATCCAACTGTTTCTCCCAGTTGACGTTATCTTTGAGGTAAAACAGATTCAAATCCTTTTTTTCAAGGTATTTATGGATGATTCAAATCCCAGAACTCATATTTATATTTTCCTAAGGGTTTGGGTTCCCTTACTTGATTAAAACATATAATATTGACTAGATCAACTTTTAATGGGAAATCTACACTATATCTCAATCATTTCACTGTTTAGATTTTAAAAAGGCCGAGATACATTCAACCCATATGTTTAACATCATGTTTTTCCTTGGTGCGGCACTCCTAGATTTATTCCTCCCATTGGAGTTAGACATTGCATAATAGCTTTGGATCGTGTTCCCCGTGGAGTTTTTTCTACTACATGTGCACCCCCTATTTTGGTGCAACATGGAAGCATCAAATCATTTTCAATATATGGTATATTCTCCCACCTTTATTATGGGTTCTTCAATATAATTCCTCATATTTATCCATGAAGGTGATGGAATGTGATCTCCATGTTTCTAATGAATCTTTCTAGGTTATTAGTTTGTGTAGTGGTGTTCTATAATCCTTGTGTTTATGTAGTCATTACAGAAGAGTTTACCATGATCCCTTGTGATAGTTGTTATGATGAAAATAATGTCAGAATCCTTTTTAGGTAAGAGATTTGTTTATTCAATAATTTATGTTTAATCATAGAGTTACCAGAGTTTAACACATGGGATCATAATGAAATTTTCATAATAAATATTTGATCCAGTTTAAGGAATTGGGATCAATTGAATAGAGATGTTATTCCCAAAATATTTTATAGATAGTATGATATCTATTTTTTAGTCTCTAACCTGATGTTCTTAATGGAAATGGGTAAAGAAAATAAATCTAAAATTAATTGATAGTTAACTAAATAACATTCTAAAGAGTCGTGTTAATGAATCTTCTTGTTGTTTTAATCATATGATAATCTTGTTTATATATATATACATGTTTAACTAATTTTTTTATGAATATAAATCATGTTGATTATTGTTGATAAAATTATTAATTTATTGTTAAATTAAATGTTTAAATAATTTTTCATATATTTAGTATATTGTTTCTTAGATTTCTTGTAGTTAGAACCTAAAAAATGAAATAATTTACTCAATATGTAATAATTCCTTTTTAGTTCATGTGTTTCCTACATGATTGTAATGGTCGTGTACCTTACATTTTGGAGCTATCAGAGATCATTGTGTGTGAAGGCTGAATGATTTTCATTGGAGAAAAGAGCCCATTTATATGTTTTTTTCCTACTACTTATGATGTGATATGATCCAGTTATGGCTAAGCCTGGAGGGTTGTTTTGGTATGTGGGTAAAGGGAGCCCAATTTTTGTTATTGTATAATTTGATACCTACAGTGGCAAGATTCATCAATTTATGTATGTGGGTGTTAAGGGTAAAACTAGAGATAATGGAATGGGTTGAAGCTCGAATTACCCATTGATATGAATGTTGGATAATTATTGAATCTATTTGTTGTTTATCAGTTTTACTTTCCCAAATAGTTGAGGCAGTTTGTCTTTCTTAACCTCCTCCTAAAAAGTGGAAAAGACGTGCAGGGTATGCTATGTGTTTTTTGTGTTTATGTTCTTGAGGATGGATGGGTCTATTCTCCAACAATATGTAGAGAAGAATCAATAGGGAGTTCATATAATAACTGTGTTGAGCCCCTTGTGTTTTATAGATTACAATGTTTTCTTAAAATACCTAGAAATATGTAAATATGGAATTTTTTAGCATTATTAATAAATGAATAATTGTTTTACCCATGGGGTTGTATATTTCTATGATGTAATGCTGAAGTTGTGATTTGGAGAAGCTGTGGACTCTTTATGGCTATTCCTAGAGGGCATGGATCTTTTCTAAAATGCTAATGTAATGTAATTTGGAAAATGATGATAGTAAATTAATGGTTAACAAATTAATTAATGTATCGAAATATTTATGTTAATTTATTATGTAACACAATTAAACTCTTTATAATTATTTTGTGATTATATGATATGTAGTATTTGTAGAGGTAGTCGATCTTTTGATATATGTTAGATCTGGTTGAGTCTAATTGTA
Organism: Viscum album; assembly: GCA_963277665.1. Lineage (NCBI taxonomy): Eukaryota > Viridiplantae > Streptophyta > Magnoliopsida > Santalales > Viscaceae > Viscum > Viscum album. Next base: position 262,055,620 of record OY728148.1, on the reverse strand, counting down.
GGTTATTCGTATAGGTTGGTTGTGATCTATATTATCTCATGATTTTTTCTATTCAATACTCCACCCTATCAGATAAGGAGAATGACATGCGATGGATTCTATTTCCCAAGGGGTGTTATACCCAACATCTTGATGGTTTGATTGATGGATGACTACCCCCTTCGACCATGCACTATTCTCTTTGTAGTTACTTATACTAATATTAATGGTTGATAGTTTTTCCCATATATGTGAGGAGAGGGATATAATGTCTTGTGGTTATTTCAGACACATATATTCTAGATATAGATTCCTATGGAATACTATAGGTGTAACATGTATAGTTTGTGATGGCTTAAGGATCCTTACAATATGTATGGGTTCTAATGTATTAAAGTATAGTACCTGATGCGAAATACACGTAATGCGAGCATTGTTGGGTCCCAAAAAGTACATTGTTACCTTTACCTATTTGTATGTGGTGGTTATTTTTCACGAGGTGTATGTTGTGGTGATTTCCCCCCATGTCATTGGGGTATCCTTTTTTGGGGGGAGATGCTAAGAATGTGAGATTTTGTAGAAAATAGGTAAACAAATTGGGAATCAGTAGTAGGGTACCATAGATATTCATTATTATATAATATGCTCTTATATGCGATACATGGTGATAGTAGACATGAGGAGGCTGGGAATATAATATACCAGTTTAGGTGATGAGTTAGTTTCACTTGTTTTTCACTGTTCTTTAGAATTCCCTATATAATTTTGCATGAGTGGCTTCATGGAGGATCCTACTAGGTATACTATTATACCCACCCTATGATTACATAAACAGTTATTCAGTTTAAATGGACCATGTTTGATAGAAGACTTGAAACTACCGGTTTGTGGTTCTGTGGGAGATGTTCGAGCATCCTAGTTTTTATTTACATTTATTTCTTTTAGTATATACTACTTTTTCTTTCCGTTTTTTTAGTTCATACATGAAATTACATATGTGTTGTTGGGTTTTCATTTATGTTGTAATCTCAACAGGAGTTGGTTGGTGACTATATTATCTCTCTCTTTCTCATTCATTATCTTAGAGGGTAATGCCTCCCATCATTGTGTTTACTATACCCTCAGTTCTAGTCACCAACCTGAGGCATACAGGAGGTGGGACTCGGGTTTCATTATCTTTCTTCTCCTATTAAAGGACCATGGTGGAACACTTGTGGGACTTGGATTATAACATGTGATTTCAATGAGCTTAATTTTCACCCATAAATGGTTTCTATCATTTATAAGTTGTTAGATACTTTATTGGGTTTGGTCTAGGGGAATTCCCATAAATATTGTCTCTCCCAAAACTGTTTGATCAATGGACTTCTTATGGTATGATCCTATGGGTTAATTCCATCTCATCCTTTGTATGAGACAATTTGATTACATAAAACCCTATATTTATAGTAATAATTTGATCAATATTTAATGGATATATTATCAATTGTAAGGACACATTAAAAACATTTAAATCCAATTTTTTATAATAAAAAAATATTACATTTTTTCTATAACCAATTGATTTTTAATTAAATTAAAAGGAGTAATTTTATTTATAATAAGTCAGGCAGTTGCAATATTAGACCCTTTAAAAAAATTTCCCATGAAAATTTTCTTCTAAAAAAAGAGATGAGGGTATCTTTTCTTCATCAATTTATATAGTTTTCTCGTTACTTCATAAAAATTGGGGTTTCTCTAAAACCCTTTGACTAAGGGCATTCTCATATTTCATAGGACCTTTTCTCTATGAACTAAGAGCTTCACTGACTGCTCCTCATATGAATGGTCTTTCAACAATGATACCACCTCTTGATTTACTACGTGCGATTTTGTTGGTATGTATTTTTTCAAGAGGGGTATATAGAAAACATAATTCACATGAGACTAGTTTGGTTATAGTACTAATTGATATGAGGACTAAAATCCCCCCCCCACATCAAACTCTAGTTCACATCAATGATTGTCAGCATATATATTTTGTCAAATCTTGGTAGTCATGATGTTCTAATTAATTGAATTGTCCATTTCCACCATTTCCTCTACCATTTATGGACCTAGAAGTTTTCATTCCCCAACTTCATCCCAATATTCCGGTGTTCTCCAACTATTCCTCCAGAGGGATTTATATTGTGGCATTTGGATGGTCGATTAGAAATTATTGTTGTAAGTTAAATCGGCCAGAAAGATGTTTATACCATCCTCTATTGAAATAAATAAACCATGCTAAAACAAATTCCTTCAGTGTTTGGAACGTTCTCTCATATTGTCCATCATTTTTAGGGATATTAGATATAACGATGTTTCTATTAGTGTTTTATCATATGATAAATAATTTTATAAAACATATAAACGAATCCAAAATAACAATTTTACACAATAGATGGTGGTAATACATACATCCTTAACACTTCCTGTATTTATTTTCTTCTACTTCATCCTATATGAAATCTTCTCAAATCACAATGAATTTTTAAATCACTATAATATTATCCAAAAAAACTAGATAAAATTATTTCTAATGGTTTTATTGGGATGTTTAGTGATAATTTCCACGGTGATGTTTTTCTATTTCCATGTTAATATGGTTAATTGTTTCATAATCCCCTTAAACGTTATGCTTTGAACATCCACATGATGACATACCGGGCACTTCGAGGTATAACCAGGAATATCCTTCTTCATGTTGACCCATCAATAGTGCTCTTGGATATTTTGATACATATGTGTGTTTAATAGTTGAATATAGAATGTAGAACTATTTTCACCATCAATTATTTCCTACATTAACATAGGATTTGACAGATTACATAGTCTTTACCCAAATATTACAATTCCATATTCATTAAAAATTAATTACAAGGATATCACTTTTCTTATAGATTCCATATTCTTCTAAATTCCCACATTATCTTTTTGAGTATCCATTAACATTCCAAGAAGAAATGATTGAGAAATCATTTTTCGAAGGATATATGATGTTCTTTCCCTTAGTAATCTCATGTCCATTAACTTCAGATCTATTAAGATCAAATCCTTCTCAATTCATGGTGATTTTTTAATTATTGGATCCATTATACTTAGTGTATCCCACACATTGTTCAATTTCTCTGGATGGTAGTAGATTGAGCTTTCAAAATAAAAAAAGAGATCTAACCATCTTCACTAGTGCATGTTAACTTATGTCTACATGTATATATATTTGAGGCTCTTATGATTAATATATACCTCAAAATTCTCCCTATAGATATAATTCCACAAACAATTCAATGAAAATATCGTTGCTACCTACTCTAGCTAAGGCGTGGGTTATCTTTTGTCATGATTTTTTTCTAATTATAATAATATTCTATGAATGTTTTATTCTATATCAACACACAGCCTAATAAGTTCTTCGATTCATCTCTAAATACCAAGAACGGTTCTCCACATGTGTGTAGTGTGAGCATATGGGTAGTGATAATCCCTATTTTCAACACCATGAATCTTTATTCACATTAATCAGTTTATGAGAATTTGACTCCCATCGTAGTTATTATAGTGAGATGTTTTTTTCAATCATGATAAATTTCTCACAAACTGATGATAATACCAATTTAACCTAAGGAAACTACATATGTATATCATGGATGATGGCCTTGAATATCCTTTAATATATTTTGTATTTGAATGATCAAAAAATATCCCATTGCATGTGATTACATTCCCAAATAATGTGACTAAATATACCTAGAAGTCAAACAGGATGTAATTGGCTTAATGATAATCCATTAATATTATCATTAGGACAATGTTCATTTGATCCCTGTGATCCTCTTTATTTTGGGATTATATTATAATATCATCAATAAAGACTAAGAAAATTTTTTCAATGTTATCCCTAGTGATGGTATTCATCAATTCCATGAATATTGATGTAGCATTACAGAGTTTTAAAGTCATCACTATGAACTCATAATGCTCCTACCTTGTACAAAAAATTTTATTCTGGATATCTTCCTTCTCCATCCTTATTTGATAATATCCAAACCAAAGATCCACATTAGATATGTATTGTTCTCCACATATCTAAATGAACAAGTCATCAATGTATTTCATAGGATAATTTTCATTATAATGATCTTGTTGATCTCTTGATAATTAATGCAAAGGGGCATTGACCCATCCTTCTTCTCAATAATGTAGATTGGTGGACCCCATGGTGAATAACTAGGGAAAACAAATCCTTTATCCAGATACTCTTATAGTTGTATATTTATCATGATCTTCTTCGTTGAAGATATTTATTATTTGTTTCACTCTCTTAGGGGGTTTGGGTGATCCTCCTGATCATGGATTATATTCATCACATGAGTTAGTTGAGACTGTATCATGAAAAAGTTTATATTCCTACTCCCATCACGTTGGGCACCTAGTTGGGGAACTCATAAAATTTCCATTCTCCTTGATTTTTAATATGACTCCTCCAATTATCAACCGTTGGATAGAATAAATGGTAAATAAAGGACGAGTATATTAAATTATTAACAAAATTGAATCCACTGACATTGAAGTAAGAACATACAGATTTAATTCATTTCATAACTTCTGGATTATTAGGCTTCAATCTATGTTATCTACGATATATTTCCTAACATGTATGCTTATTCAAATTTTTATGTTCCCTTAATAGTGGTTTGTAATGAGTTTTTTAATTTACCAATGAATATCTCACTGTTGTTCCAAATCTGGTGTTCAGTGAGGCCTATTATTTTGCACTAGATTACCCTAAGTCAGGCCTAGAACATGTTGTTTGAGTTGTTACCTCAAGGTAAATTTGTTCCCGAACCACGTCTACTAGTTATATCCACACAGAGATGGATTTACATGATAAACCACATACTCTATACTTAAACAAATTTTTGAATGTCCTCTTATTTTTAGTATTACCCGAATTATTTTTTTAGAGATTAGTAATCCTATGGCTTTCAATATAGTGTTATAATATTAATCAAAAAACAAATTAAACTCTTCCTTTGATACAAAATATAAAAACCATACATTTTATTTAATATTTCAACATGATTTATTACATAATATTAAACATAATTCAACCCAAAATATCAAGAGGTATAGTGTGTTTTGGAAATTTGGTATATTACAAAACATCTTAAAACAATAAAAACAACATCTTTATTGAAAACATCTTTAATATTATCAAAATTTTATTTTATACATAAAAATACAAGGAATAACGTGAGGATAAAATTAAGTAAGGTGTGAGATATAAAGAATAGAATGGTAATTAAAATGGAATAAAATGTATAATAAAATACATGTTATACAATAGATATACCAATGTAGTAGAAAAGGAACATGCATAATAAGGCATTATATATTATGATAATCGTAACATGGGGAATGTGGAAATAACATAAAACACTGCATCGTAGACATATGTCAAGGTAAAACTACTAATACACCATGGTGGAAAAAGTTTCTCATAAAGGAATCCAGAAACCCATATCCCTATGTGAATTATCATGATATTATACATTTCCCAATGCATTGGATCACTGTCTAGGATCACCCATCATAGTCATTTTATTATCATGCTTAATTGATCCACATAGTCAAAAAACATTTATTCATTCACTATATTAATTTATTCTATGATTATGGAGAGTATATTAAATATATGTATGTACCCAATAAATAATTATATTGAAATAAAGGTTAATTACTTTGATAGACTAAGGTCTATGGTTTTTACTACATTTTTTGTCATGGTAAATAGAGGTGAAATTTCGGAAGCATAACAACATTATATAAAAAAACATAAAATGGTTGATGAGAATGAAAAGGGTCACTTATAATATAATCATAAAATGGGTAGTAATATGGATATAGAAATAGATGTCCCAAAATTAAGACATGGAAATGTAATGCATAATTTCATAAAAAACATGAAAAATGAAGTGAATGTGAAGATCCCCCAAATAATTTATCCATAGTAACGACTTAGTTAAGTGTACTAATGCGACAAAAGAAATTATCCTTCATTTAAATAACCTCAAATTTATATTAGGGATATTATTATAGAGAAACTAAATTATAAACATTTGAAAATGATTATAATAATTTCATATGAGTTTCTTAAATTTTATAGGATGAGAGGAATGTCCCTCACTAGAATATTTCATTCCAATGGCTTTTTAGGGACTTCTTGATAAACTAGGCACACCATTGGAGGAATCTAGGAATTTTAAATAAGATTATCGATGGCCTCCAAGAATTTTTAGTTTATATAATTGGGATATTGGGTGGATTTATATTGGATAAGAGGGTGGTTATTTATTATTTTGGTTTTGGTCTCTACATAATCAACTATCCAAAACATAAACAATACCATAGTATTTTCCCATGGTTTTTACCAAATGGGAGTGGTTTACATTATTCTAAAATTCCTTGTGTTGAAAAAAATAAAACATAACAATTGGTGGGGTGAAGGTTAGTCTTAATCTTACAGAAATGATTTTAAAATCGTAAAATATATAATATGTCTTGGAGGAATAAAAATGGATTTACTAAATAAATAAAATAAACATAAAATCACATTATTTAAACGTGAAAACAAATAATTGTTATTGGTCTCATTTATATTACTTATTAAATCACTTTTTAGTCACTTTGATGTCACAAAAAAAAATGTATATTTATATGGTATTTAAATTTTAATCGGATATTTGACTGTCTCTAAAAATTATGAAAAATCAACAACAGGTTAATTTTGACTTCTTTAGTCCAAAAATAAAATTAATTCTCTATAAATAATTTTCAAAATTTTTAATTACAAATATTATAATTAAAACCTACATTTATATAGTAAAAATAATAGTGTGAATATATATTCATTATTCTATATAAAATATTCTACATATTCATATTTCTATGGTATTGATACGTATCCATTTAATACACTAGTATACTACCTATGACTAATGTACAAAATGTTGGGGTTTTCATGGCACCGTTCAACAAACATGGGTTGGGCCATGATCTTGATGAGCTTGATATTCTCCCATAAATGGTATAACTCAATATTTTTTTGATGGATACAGACTTAGGATTACTCTATATAAAATACTAGAAAGGATATCTCCCTCAAAAGCTTCAATCAATAGGCTTTATAGGGTATGATTCATCATGTTGAGGCCATCACATCCATTGTATGTGAAAATTGGATTTTCTAAAATGATTAATTTATAATAATCTAATTATCATTATTTTATGGATATATTATTAATGGTAAAGATACTTAATAGTCATATATATCCAATTGGATATAATAATAAAAAATTAGTCCATGTGTTTTATATAACATTGGGATGTTTATCTAGATAAAAAAGGGAAATTTTAATGAAAACAATTTGGGTTGTTACATTTTTTATCCCCACAGATCTCGTCAATGTTGTTTTATATAGAGATGTACAAGTGTGACATGTGGAGTTGAAAGTCTAAATATATGTTCATAGTGTTATTTTACCTTATTCTATTTCAAACTGGAGTATAATTCCTAATTTAGTTTGGTGAATTTATGAGATTACAATTTTTTTGTGTTTGGGAGAAATGTCACACCCCAACAATGTTTTTTTATTAATATCTTTTTTATGATGATGGATTTTTTTTCGAGGTTTGATTTGAGTTCCCCATGAAATTTGTATAGTTTTGAAGTCTTTGGGCTGTTTTAGCCTTGTGGAAAGTTTAGCTCAAACCGTACAAGGCCAAATATTGACCATGTTCCATTCCCTTATTGGATCACGACTTATTAAGAATAGGGGAAACCATGAGTATATCTTGCAAAAATGGATTTTTCAAATGAAAAAGAAGAATTACACCGGTGGAACATGGTTTCTCAGAACATGAAACCATCCCATGCATGAGTAACTTCTCTCCAGTATGGTGTGAAGATGAGAAGCCCCCTTCTTCATCCCCATTACCTCAGTTGAGTAGCCCATTCCTCAGATCCCTTCCATGTGAGATGTCCCTCCTGATTTACTACTTCCCCTCCTTCCAGCATTCGTTTCGGACGACTTCTTCTCCGGATTTTGCGTGTGATCATCATCAGATAGTTATCTATCACATACTCACACATTTCCTCCCTATATTTGTTGTGTTACTCCTCTTCCACACAACATTGACTCTTAGATCGAACCCTATGCCATTTTTGGTTTCTTTTTCATTATTTTATCTTAATGTATATGGTTTCTTGTTCAAATGGTGTCTATTTCTAGCCAGCTCCATCTAGGGTTGTGTGATCTCCTTTTCATTGGGTTATTTTTATTTCTATTTTATATCTTTGCCACAAATGTAATTTAAGTGCTTTCATGTTTTGAGTTTTATTTGATTTTCTAGAGTATTTAGTCCACCATGTGATGGTATCATGATACTTATGTCAAGGAAAACTATCACACGTATACATATGTGGTCATATACATTTATAAGTGCACCCACATATATATTTATATATATATATATTCACACAAAAGGGTATAAAAATATAAATTTTTACAATAAGTGTATATATATATATATGAAAAATTCATGTGTGTGTGTGGTAATGGGTTATATGAATGTGTAAAAATATATGTTTTTATCTCATTTTAAATTTTTGTACATGAAAATATATACATATGGTTTAGGTTTCCATACATATATATGAACATTTATATGCATGAAACATAAAAAAAGTAATATTCCGGTGGAAACAAGAAAAAATGGATGTTTATGGTCGCATCACTTCGAATTTCTTTTCTAAATTTATCAATACATTTATTTCCCACCATTTTCATCATTATTTAATTATATTGAGTGTTGAATGGTTTGTTGGAAATTTTTTGATGTGAAAGGTGTTGTCTTCAAATTGGTCTTAATTTTTATTGAAATGGGTTTATTTGGTTTTCCACACTATGTTCTTGATTGAAGTGCCTATTGGCCATTATACATGGATCTCATATTTTAAATAGTAGTTTTTTTTCATCAATGGGTTTCAAAGTGGTTTTTAGATTTTAATGCGGCATTTGTTGGTCCTTTTTAAAATGGATTGACATGAAATGGTTGTTGGGGTCCTAGTTATAAGTTTTAAATAGTATCTTTTGAAATAAATCCATTGATTTGGTATATATCCATAAATACTGATTCAGGGGTGGAACATCCTTGGTATGAGACTTACCTCATGTGTTCATGGTATGAAGGAAACAAAATAATTATTTGGGAGGTTGGGGTGGTTCTGGTATGTGTTATTCAAGAGATGGCCCGTGCATGTCTATATAGTTGTTTTTTTTGGATCACCCTCTTATTATACATGTCACGGGAACCAGGAATAGCTTGTTGTTTCTCTAAGAACATTTTCAACACTTGTTTAGATTATTCACTATCAAGTGTTCCTAAGGAATTTTATCTTCATAGGTATTGTGCCTATTAGATAGGCTAGGATGGGTAGGATTGAGCATTTTGGATTATTGATGGAATCATGTTGGCCATGTCTATAAGAAAAATTAGTATTTGAGTTAATTCTTGATTATACACTAAGCTTCTAGGCAATCCCACGTTCTCCTTGGAACCTATTTTTATATAGAATAAAAAATAGGATCCTTAGTTCATTTGGTGTTGTGTATATTTTTTCCATTTCCCTTATCTGTGGTTTTTGTTCTACTCTATTATTGTGACATGGTACTTTGGAAAATGAGTATTTATTTTCAATGATTTATGGAAATTTTTAAAAAATTTAATACACACCATTTTCCATTATAAAAAACAACATTACCTTAACTAATCAACATTATTTAACATGATATAGCCTCCATTATGGAAACAATATTGGTTTGTATATGAAAAGGGAAATTGATCGTGATTTTTTTCAGGAGAAAGTGTTTGAAAAAAATAAGTTTATGTAGTGTATTTATAACATGAAATTGAATGATTTTTATTAACAATAAATAAAATGAAAAAGTATTTTTTGGGAATGCTTACAAATTTTTATTAATCAGTCCTAAATATTGTCCATTGTTTTTAGATTTTGGTGTTGCTTCTAGATTAACCTTTTTTGTTGTTGTGTGATCATTGTTTACTTATTGGTGGTGCTCACAGGGTCAATAGAGTTAGGCATGAGTTTAATTTATTTCCCCTTATAGTGCATTTTTTGTTCAGTTTTTATCTGGTTCTTTTATTGTACTTTATGGGGATAAATCATTCCGAATGGATTATCGTGCTTCCTAAAACTTGTTTCTATCCAAGGAGTATTTAAAACTCCTCTTGGGCCTTACTATATATTGGATCAGTTGATTTCTTTAGGTTTGTCCTTGGTCGGTCAGTGACATAAAACCTCATAATATAACTCCATGAGGTTCCTAGAATTAAAAATATTTTTATAATATGTTCTTTTCAAAAAAAAATCCACATTTTTTTGAATTTTTCCATTCAAATAACATTCATTTGAACAATATAGAAACACATAATATATTAAATTAATTTTATATAAATTTCAAACATATAGAAAAACCCAAAATCCCAACACTACAATAACAAAAAATCAATTGTTTTTATTTAGCAAGAATAATATTTTTTAGTTGAAATTCATAAAAAGGAAAACATAACTTAAATATACTATTTGAAACTCCACCAATATAAGGCTTTCTAAATAATTTAAATCTTTTACATACTCTGAAAATTAATTAAGTTATATACTTGGGATGTCATTAAAATCATCCATATTATAAATAAAATAGAATAAAACTAATAAAACAATGTAATTATGTTAATCGATTATGAAATATTTTAAATATTACTTCCTAAACACTCTTATATAATCCATAATAAATATCCTCATTAAGAGGGTTGGATTCTCGACCCACTATGAATCCCCCAATCCAAATTATTATAACCAATGAAAAGAATATAAAAAACCTATATAGAACTGATAAATATAGAAATAATTAGATTTACAATCAATAATAGACCAAAAAAATTAGTATGGGCATATTATTATACCATTGTGTTGATAGGAATAAAAGAGCACAAATAAAAACCCCAATCACATGTTAGAAAAATAATGAGTGTGGGAAATGAGGACATTAACATTGATAAATTATTATTTTTTCAATAATTTTCCCATGGTATTATTCATGTTTAAAAAATTATGTACCTAACAATGAAATTTCATTGTCCCAAACTTGGAGGTTTTTCCACTTTCTATGTGTCATATGATAACTATTATAAAAATTATTGATTTCCAAAATAATCCCATAATTATAATTTTTTTGGATCATTCTATGGAGTAGACAAAATGTAAATACCCAACATCTTTCATTTTGACAATATTAATGATACAAAAATTCACAGTTTAAATATTCGAATTTTGAAATTCATTAAATATATTATTTAATCTCAATACATTGTAATATTTACACCATTATGGAATTAAATATTTTTCGAATTCACAATATCCTTAATGAAAAATTATTCGTTTTAATATTAGTATAATACCATTAAGATAGATTAAATAAATATTACCTAATTCCAAGACCTACAATATTCACACCACTTATATTTTTTTATCCTAGAAAAAGAGTAGTATTCAACACATCCTAAAACAAATTACATGATGGGTTTTATATGTCTCACTATCACAAACCAGGCCGGGTCGCCATCTGACCCGGTGCCCAACCTAGTCCACGACATAGTCCAAAGGGTGTTCCCGATCCCCATGGGAAGTAACAAGTTCTATGGTATCAAACATTACATGGGAATGATTTACTGGAAATAATAAACAAAAATGAACTGACAAGATGAATAAACTAAAATTGAAAATAGAAAACCAAACTGGACCTTAAACTACAATAAAATTTAATTCTACAATTCAACTAAAAACCCAAAGTGAAAAACGACAATGGATAGAGAATTAAACTCCAATATGAACCTCTAAACGACATGAGAAGTTTCATCCCCAAGCTATGAACGCCAACCTGCATGCGAAGACCAACAATCTCCAAAACCACCATCACTAAGCACAATGTCTCAACCTAGAATACAAAGAATAATAAGTCTACATACACACAAAGGTGTATATAGGGTGTGAGCCGAGATACCAGTAGGATGTCACCGAAAAAAAGGTTTCATTCCACAACATCAAAAGGATAATTTAACATGTTTATTTAAAACCACAGTTACAAAATGCTTTTGAGAAAACATTTAAAGGATGAAAGTAAAAAGAAAAGAGGACTGGAAGAAAACCCATTTCAGAAATACTACATTACAATGGAAGATAAAACTTATAAAATAAAATTTACATACTCAATTAGTCCTTCATATGACGACGAATGGCACCACACCATGAATAGTAGAGCAATGTGGGTAAAACCCCTATGGCAGCAAGTCTGCGTGGTGCGCTAGTGACATCATACCTCGGTGTAAATGTGGCATATGAGCCACAATAATCAATGTTCTCGTGCATGAGCCACTAGTAGGAAAAAAATCCATAACCTAGTGTTATCCAATCATCACAAAAGTTTAGTTTGTGTTGTAACGTCAATCCTGCCAGATGAAACCGAGAAGAACCACTCGCGTGTCATCTTGCGTACTAGTCCTAATCAACCCACCTAGGTACCCAGGATTTTCCCTTTTGGTGCTCAAACAAGTTCTACATTCACATAGCATATCACATTCTTATATCACAGACCAAACAAGACATTACACAAAAAATCCACCACTTCAATACCCAAAAACTATAAAAAAACACGCACGCGAAATCCATTTCACACCATAATTCACATTACCAGCATGACTTAATAAAATATTTTAATAATATAAAGAACATTTATAAATAGAACCATAATGTTTTGAACATGAAATACACCGATTTTCATGAATAAGGGTTCCTTTAAAAACTTAATGCACATTAACTCTATCAAAAAAACTCCCGCACTCCAAATATAATTTAATAAGTCCAGTTAAACAATTTATGAAAACTCTTAAAATTATCAAGAAAATATTTACACAAGAAAAACACACCTTATTTCCAATTTAGAAAAAAACCATTTTAAGCCATTAACATAACGAAACCATTTAAAAGAGGGTTTTGCACCACCCACACATTTTATGAAATAAATTCAAGGAATAAAACACAAAGGCACAGGTGAAAAATCTAATGAATATTACCATTTTCTCAAAGGGTCCATTTCTCATCACCAAACCACATTAAATATTTTACGAACTCAATCGCACCTTACAAAAGACTCACAGAACCCTTTTTTTAATATCACCACTTTAAAACACAGACACACAACATAGACAATTTTTTTGTACAAAATAAAAACTCTACACGTAATAACACAATTACTTCAAAAACATATTTTACATATTTCAAAATAATTTAATAATCGGTTATAATGTTTTATAAAGAAACCACACTAAACACACTGGTATTTCACATCAAAGGTACACCTGAAAACCTTCTTTAAAATTATTTCACACTTCCTCACCATATAAAATTGTGCATCGCACAATCAAAACAGTTTAAATAAGACATTTCATAATTTATAAAACACCCCAAATCCATTTATACAATTAAGTAAACTAATTTCATAAAAGGAATGAGTTTCATACCATACTAGCACTATTTTTTTAAACTACATTTGCACCATGTAACTAAATCATAAAACATAATAAAGCTTACCAAACAATCAAATTAAATTATCTAAGAATTGTAAAGGCATGGAACCACCTACCTCAGGTGAAGGAATTCCATAAAATTCAGTGCGTGAATCCAAATTCTTAACAAACACATTAGAACATATTCAAGATGAACTGTGAAACAAGATATCGACAAAAACATTATTATTGAACCGAATTCAGTGCAACTTTCACCCCAACAAACATGAAACTACTTCTGAAACTCTACCTAAAAGGTAAGAACAACCAATTGAAATATAACTCACCTATTCTGGAGTTAAATATGGTTATCTGATCACGTTGGAGAGTTGCGAAGGTACACCACGATGGGAAAAACCCATCTGAGAAGGATTATGTAGACAAGGGGTTGTGCGCGTAGGTTTTTTTGAGGGAAGTAGGGACCGACACACAGCTATCTTTCATGGTGGATGACATTGGTCATGGCAGACGGAAGAAGGGGGGGTCTCGCATCCGGGAGAAGAGTGTGGGGGATACGCGCCGGTGGCAAGGAGAGGGAAAACAGGGGTCGCGACGGGGACACGAGGAGGTCCTGTGGCCAAATCTGCTGGCCAGGAGGGGAAGCTGGTGGATAGTGGCTGTCTACACAAGAGTAGGGAGGCCGAGTGGTTTCCTGGCAGAGAAACCAAAGGGGGGAGGCGGTTCTCAGTGCCAGAAGAGGGAGGCGGCGAAGAGAGGCCGTGATAGGGGGGTTTGGCGCGACAGAGTAGAGGAGAAGAATGGGAGTCCGACTGCCTGCCGTGGAGGGGGAGACGACACGGCGGGGAGAGTCGGACATGGAGGTGTGAGGTATAGATGGTCAGGGGAGAGGATTTTTATCATTATGGGAATGGGGGAATGAAGGGGGTATGGCGGCCTTGGTAGGTGGGTGCAGGAAACAAAGAAAAAAAGACAAACCCTAAACAATGGGAGAAAGGAAAAAAAGATAAAATAAAAAATAATACAAAACAAAACTTATAATAATATTAACATTAGTAAAAATATTATTCTTAAAAAAACATTAATGAAAATAACAATAATAAAAATAATAATAATAACAATAGAATAGAAAATGTTATATCCTTAAAAGGATAACGTTAATTAGAATGATAACAATTTTAAGGAGAATAATTAAGAATGATGATAATAATAATTTATGGTTAAAGTAATAATGAAAATGACAAGCTTAAAAAAATAATTATTTTCTCAATAATGACAACGTGATTAAGAATATTTGTAATTTTATTAATATCCTAACACAAGTAATAATAATAAAAGTAATAACAATAATTAAAATTGTAATGATAATATTAATAACTTAATAAAATTTATATTCCCAATTCTAATAGTAATAACAATAATTATATTCTCAAATAATAATATTATTATCATCATTAAAATAATTCATTAAATTTTTACCACACTTGTTATTATTTTATCTACTTTTTATTATTCATTTTATTGCATTTATCTTCCTTAAACACCGTACAGGGCGTGTGGTGAACCGGGAGAGGTCGGGCAGCGACACAGGAGAGGTCGCACGGCTTTGACCGCAGTGAGATGGATGTCGTTAGGACCATTAGATGTGTTTTTAAATAATAACTCAAGAAAATATTAAGTCGAGCTTTAACCCGAACTACCCGATACCCGGAATATTAATAAAATAAATAATAAGAAATAGATGGGTGTGAATATTCTCCCCACTATAATGATTTCTGTCCCCGGAAAGCCACAACTAGAATCAAACCCTAAAAAAGAAAACCACACTCCCTTAAGGTTCAATGGGGATCCCCACAAATATCAATAAAAGAGAGGACAATGTATCATGCTCAATGAAAGTGACTGAAAGACAACTTAAAAAATGCGTAAAAAGATGTTCTAATATGGGTCGCCCACCCCAAAGAGGTAGAACACCTCCAGTAGATTAATCAAGGAAAGGAACTATCGCACCCACAGAATATAACATCACAATCTGAAACACCTCATGCATCATTGAACGAAAATCACACCATTTTACTGGAACAAAGAAACCATACCAACCCACATTCAATGAATAATCCAAGGACCTACAACTGAATCATCTCCAGGAACAAAACTGAAAATTCTAACACGGAAAATCCCGATGGGATCCCCACCATTAAAAACTTACCGATGTCCGAGATGAGACTAGAAAATCGACACGAGGAGGCCCGGGAGGACTTCCCCCAATTTGAGAAAGGCCACAACCAACTCATTCTAGAGACACTTGTGCGTGACCCATCATGGGTATCCCCACCATTAGGACTGGAAGAGTGTAAAGAACTTATAAAATTCCACAATGGTGACCAACTACCCTATCAAAAGGGGTGGGGAGGGAGGGGCCCAACTACCTGGGCGTTAAAACCATAACCCAAAACAAAACAACATCTTCACATCTCTGGACGAGAAAAATTCCAATTTGAGACAGATTTACCCGACAGACTCCCATATGGAGCACTAAAGCGATTACATCTGGTGGGATGCAACCCTCAAGACTTTAAGGTGATGAGACAAACATGCCTCCACATGGTCGCGAAAACCTTATGCAACCAGGCGGTTCATTCGGAGCGGATCAACCATAAAAACAATTTAAAGTGCCTCTACTTTCGACACCAATGGCAGAAATAAAGTTGGGGTCTCATAGACTCCTGGGGTTCCTGACCACGTGCCAGCTTCACTTCGAGGCCTGTGGCTAGAGCCTTGGTGTTTGAAGCATCTCCTGCCTCATAGTCAGGTATTGAAGACTCTTGAACGGAGATTCTCCTTTTGGTGTCACACGCAACCACACTGCAATCGAGACAACACCATCAAACACAACACATTACGACATCCAACTAATCATACATGAAATATAAACCAACACAAGGGATGAAATGATGCATGCGCATAACCCTTTGTCACACGAAATGAGAACACGATAGCACAAATCGTCACATGAACACAACCACTATTGTAAAGTGGAATATTATATAGAGAGGGACTTCAAACTGAGCCTTAAACAACACGTGATTCCTACAATCGACCGTAGCATTCCCCTGTGACTGGGTCTACCACACTAGCAGCCTAACGTAGAACCTTTCTTAAACAAAACCAACGAAGGACCAGAGTTCATTTAAAATAGTTTCCCACACTGACCACTTCGGGATGCTTCCACCTTTCCCCACTTGAATCTCCTTCACCATTTCCAAAAATAATGTTCTAATTAATGAGGTCAAACATTACCCTTGATAACCAATGAGAACTCACACTACAAGATGTCACCGAACATGACCATTGCATCTGATGAAATTACTACAAAACCCTTCAAGTCACTGGTCAACACTAAAAATTCTAAACCACCTTCAGCCTTCCCCGCTGGATTTTCTTTCGACATTTCTAGGGGGAACCATCAAACACGACTGTGTCAAACATCATACTCGACGAGTCAGACACTCAAAAGACATAAACTCCCTTCAACTCCCCGTGCATCATTCATCCCACTGGTGAGGATACTCTTAGTTGTAAAAAGGATAGGTGGGTTCAATTATAGAATTCAAGAAGATATTCCTCTGAACAACATGAGGGTCAACCAACGGCGATTTGCCTATGGCCGCACTTCAATCACATGTCAACTCTTTATGGGGGGGCATACACTAGTCAAGAAATAAAAACATGGACCCAGCCGAATTGGTCCAATGGTCAAGACATATAACAAGTGAACACCAAACATGATGGGGGTTCCACTGCAAGGGCTCCATGATGTACTCTTCAAAAGAATTAACTAACCACACCCTTTCATACCAACTTACAAATAATAATTCAAACTCGAGACACAAATCATTCTGAAAGGATCATCGGCTCAAAATGCATCACATCCGACATTTCCAAAACACATGGACACCCCACACACACCGTTTACTAAAACACCAAATTTTTATTTATGAAAATATTTTGAAAAAATAGGAAAAGCTAGTGTGTTTCACAAATACCAATGGTGTCCCATGGGTCTCACACATGCATGTTCCTATGCCAGACCGACACCCACCTCATGTACATCCACGCACTCATCCACTCATGCCATGAACCATTTCTCTTTCCCAAATACATTCATGCATGTGTTTTCCCATGAGAACACTAAGAATAAAAACGAAACCTTTCCATTTTTTTTCAAAACCAAAACATTCATCTCACAATTTTCAATCCATACACATCATCATTTTTTAAGCACTTCATTTAAAAATAATATGGAAGACCAAATCATTTTAACATAAAAACCAGATTTCCATATGTCCAAAACAATATGACGTGGGATGATGCAAGAGAAAACTACTGTCAGCGGGTGACTGGAACATATGGTTGGCGGCCAAATTCCAATCATGCCACCACCATAGAGGGTATTCTGGGACAGTATCCCCAGCTCCACATGGCTTTCCAGACCCTGCGAGCTCACTAGGACCACTGAATCTACTCCATTTTTCCTTTCCATTAAACAAGATTAACCACACAGACCAAAGACTCGGACAAAACTCAACATGATTTGGTAACTCGAGTCCCGCCACAAGGTGTGATGGCTGGAACCATACTCGTATCCAAGAAATCGAGTCCTGAAAACCTTAACTCGAATCTACCATTACTCTAACCCAAAAGAACACAACCCATGGAGAAAGTCTCATCTGATCACATTTTTTCATGAACTAGGCCGAGTTTCCATCTAACCCGGGGCCCAACCCGGTCGGCGACATGGCCCAAAGGGCGTTCCCGATCCCCACGGGATGGAACAAGTGCCTGGGTATCAAAAATTTCATGGGAACGATTTACCTGAAATAATAAACAGAAAACAACTGACAAGATAAATACACTAAAACTGAAAACAGACAACCAAACTGGACCTTAAAATGAAATAAAATTTAAGTCTACAATTCAACTAAAAACCCAAACTGAACAATGACAAGGATATATAACTAAACTCCAACACCAAAATCTAAATGATATGATAAGACACACCCCCAATCTACCAACGTCATCTTGCACGCAAAGACCAACAACATTTAGAACCACCAACACTAAGAATGATGCCTCAACCAAGAATATAGAGGAAAAAGTCCACATACACCCAAAGGTGTATGTAGGGTGTGATCCAAGAGTCCAGTAGGACGTCACCCACCAAAAAGGTTCCATGCCACAACATCAATAGGATAATTTAACATGATTATTTAATACCACATTTAAAAAAAATGATTTTGAGAAAACATTTAAAGGCTGGAAGTAAAAAAGAAAAGATAATTGTAAGAAAAACCATTTCACAAATACTACTGTAAAATGGAAGAGAAAATTTATAAAAGAAAATGTACATACTCAAGTGGTCCTCCGTATGCCGACAGAAGGCACCACACCATGAATAGTAAAGCACTACGGGTAAAACCCCGCTTGCAGCTAGTATGTGTGGTGCGCTAGAGACATTGTACCTCGGTGTAAACATGGTATATGAGCCACAGTAATCAATGTTCTCATTCATGATCCACTAGTAGGGAAACACAACCACAACCTAGTGGTCTTCAATCATCACAAAATTTTAGATAGTGTTGTAACGTCAATCCTGACAGATGAAACCAGGATGAACCACTAACGTGTCACCTAGCGCACTAGTCCTAATATGCCCACCTATGTACCTGAGGTTTTCCCTTTTGGTTCCCAAACAAGTTCCAAATTCACATAGCATATCGCTTTCTCATATCACAGAAAAAACAAGACATTTAACACAAAATCCACCACTTCCATACCAAAACGCTATAAAACAACATGTACGCCAAAACTATTTCACACCATAATTCACATTACTTGCATGACTTAATAAATTATTTGAATAACATAAAAAACATTTATAAATAGCACCACAATGTTTTTCACATGAAATATGCCCAGTTTCACATATAAGGGTTCCTTTAAAAACTAAATGCACATTATCTCTGTCAAAACAACTCCCGCACTCCACATATAATTTAATAAGTCCAGCTAAATAATTTATGAAAACTCTTAAAATTAGTAAGAAAATATTTACACATGAAAAACACTCCCTATTTCCATTTTATAATAAAAAAATATTCTAATCCATTAACATTATGAAACCATTTAAAAGAGGTTTTCACACCACCCACACATTTTATTAAATACATTCAAGGCATAAAACAGAAAGGTATAGGTGAAAAACCTAATGAATATTACCCTTTTCTCAAAGGTCCATTTCTCAACACCAAACCAATGTAAATATTTTCAGAACTCAATCTCACCATAAAAATGACTCACACAACCCTTTTTTAATAGAACCTCTTTAAAACACACACACACACATAACATAGACATTTTTTTGTACAAAATCCAAACTCAACACGTAAGTACACCAATCTTTTAACAGCATATTTTACATCTTTCAAAATAATTTATTAATCTGTTATAAGTGTTTATAATGAAACCCCACTAAACACACCAGCCTTTCAAATCAATGGTACACATGAAAACCTTCTTTAAAATCCATCCGCACATCCTCACCATATAAAATTGTGCATCACACCATCAAGACACTTTAAATAATCCATTGAATAATTTATAAAACACCCCAAAACAATTTACAAAATTAATTAAACTAAGTTCATAAAAGGAATAAGTTTCAAACCAAACTCACACCATTTTTTTAAACTACATTTGCACCATGTAACTAAATCATAGAACATATTAATTCTTAAAAAACAAAAAAATTAAATTATCAAAGAATTGTAAAGGCATGTAACCACCTACCTCGGGTGAAGGAATTCCATAAAATTCGGCGCGCGACTCTAAATTCATATAAAATGCATCAGAAAAAATTCAAGATGAACTTTGAAATAAGATATTGAAAAAATCATTAAGATTGAACAAAATTCAGTGCAAATTTCACCCCAATCAACATGAAACTACACTTGCACCTATACATAAAAAGGAAAAACAACCAATTGAAATAGAACGTACCTATTCCGGAGTTATAGAAGGTTATCCGAGAATGTTGGAGAGGTGAGAAGGTATGTTGCGAGGAGAAAAACCCATCTGAGAAGGATTGCACAGCCAAGGGGCTGTGTGCGTAGGTTATTTGAGGGAAGTAGGGGTCGGAAGGCGGATGTCCATCAAGGTGGATGGAGTCGGTCAAGGAAAATAGAAGATGGGGGGTCTTGCAGCCGGGAAAAGAGTGTGGGGGATACGGTCTAGCGGCAGGGAGCGGGAAAACAGGGGATGTGAATGGGAGGCGAGGAGGTCCAGAGGCCAAATCTACTAGCCGGGAGTGGAAGCCGGTGGAAAGCGGCAATCACAACAGAATCAGGGTGGCCAAGCGGTTGCTTGGCGGAGAAACCATAGGGGGGCGGTGAGTCACAGTGCTGGAAGAGGGAGGCAGTGACGAGAGGCCGGGACAGGGGGGCTTGGCGTGATGAAGTGGAGGAGGGAAATGGGAGTCTGGTGACCAGCAGTGGAGGGGGAGACGTTGTGACGGGGAGAGTCTGACTAGGAGGTGCGGGGTATAGCTGGTCAGGGGAGGAGAGTTTTAGTGCGATGGAAATGAGGGAAAGAAGGGGGTGTGGAGGCTAGTGTAGGAAGGTGCAGGAAATAAAGAAAAAAAGTGAAACCCTAAACAAAGGGATAAATGAAAAAATGATAAAATAAATATTATAACAAAACAAAACTAATAATAATATTAACATTGGTAATAATATTATTCTTAAACAAAAACCTTAATGAAAATTATAATAAAAATATGAATAACAATAACAATAATAGAATAGTAAAAGCTATATCCATTAAATGATAAGATTAATTAGAATGTTAACAATTTTAATGAGAATAATTAAGAATGTTGATAATAATAATTTATGGTGATAGTAATAATGAAAATGACAAGCTTAAAAAAAATAATTATGTTCTTAATAATGAAAATGAGATTAATAATATTTGTAATTATTTTAATATCCTAACGCAAGTAATAATAATAATAGTAATAGAAAATAATTAAATTTGTAATGATAATATTAATAACATAATAAAATTTATATTCCCAATGCTATCAGTAATAACAATAATAATATTATCAAATAATATTATTATTATCATCATTCAAACAATTCGTAAAATTTCTTCCACACTTGTTTATATTTTATCTACTTTTTATTATTCATTTTATTTCATTTATCTGCCTTAAACATCAGGTAGGGCATGCGGTGAACAGGGCGAGGTCGCGCGGTGACCTAGGCGAGGCCGTACGGCTTCGACCACGGTGAGCTGAATGCTGTCAAGAACATTACATGTGTTTTTAAAAAATAACTCAAGAAAATGATAATTCAGGCTTTAACCTAAACTACCCAATACACGGAATATTAATAATATAAATAATGGGAAAGAGACGTGTGTGACACCCATAACAATCGTGCTTTCATTCCACAAAAATACAGATTATTCCTGGTCTTAAATATTATAAATCAAAAAATATCCTTTATTATATAAATGTAGAGAACTGTGTTAAATATTTATTCACTAACGAATGATATTGATTATTTTATAAAAATAGTATGATTATAAACCGATTTATGGAAGAAAAAATTCAATTCAGTTCACCGTATGGATCATTCCATCATATTGGCCTCATAAAATGATATTATTTATTTACACCATTACACTAGCAGAAAATTTTATTTAAACTCATTGAATTTTTTATAAAATTAATATTCAAATATAAAATGAATTATAGTCTACATAATATTGGTATAAAATATAATCAGTTAAATATTTAAAACATGTGAATAATATACCCCCATGATGATCATTTTCTAAATTTGTTTTGGTTTTAATGATGATGTTTTTAAAATTTAAATTTTACAAATATAAACCATCACATATACTAAAAAATCTCACCAATAAGGGCCTATACAATAATTCCATTGAATGGACAAAAATATTCATATTCCTTTTAGAATAAATATATAATTATATATATATGTATTCAAAACTAGAATATATGTTTTAATATCCTTTATCTACCATGTAAAATATTGATTCAGAAAATATAATAAATATATTTTATAAATTCTATTATTCAAAAATCCACAACATTATTCTCATTGAATGAGTATAAAAAATTAATATAATTTTTTTTATCAATCATCTTGTGAAACCATATAACATTTGATGATTAAAATAATAACAAACATTCTATAATAAACCATTTATGAAACCAAACCTCTCTTAGTGATGGTACATGGTTTCAAAGAGGTTAATGACTTGAAAATGGGAACATATTGTAATTTTAAACAAATAATTTTTTTGTTCGTATGATTGATATTATTTGTTTCCATCCATGTAATTTTTACCTGAAGAATTTC
Source organism: Viscum album (assembly GCA_963277665.1). Lineage (NCBI taxonomy): Eukaryota > Viridiplantae > Streptophyta > Magnoliopsida > Santalales > Viscaceae > Viscum > Viscum album. Next base: position 262,032,506 of record OY728148.1, on the reverse strand, counting down.
CCTTAATAAAAGGGGTTCCTCCAAATGTGTAGTAATGTTCGTTATCCAACAAACATCAACATAGAAGTTGTAAAAGAATTACCCTTCCATGACAGAGATTATTTTGTTCCATCCATGTATAATTCACATGAAGAATTTCCCTTAATAAAGGGGTTCTCCGAAATGTGTAGTAATTTTTGTTATCTAACTAAAATCAACATAAAAGTTGTAAAAAAAAATTCACTAGAAAATATATTTTTTTAATTACTGAAAATCAATCATTTTAATTTTAATTATTAATCCAACTAAATCAATATGTTTTCAATTACATCCCTAGTATTAAGTAATTTAAAAATTATAATTCATGTTTCAAAAGAAATATATCATGTTTAAAAAAATATTTTATATGGAAGAGATAATCCAATAAATTACTTCATGAAATCCCCATCTATGATAAAAATATTTGTAACACAAATATTTTATTAAAAAATAACATCTTGTTTGATACTATATATGACATGAAACAACATGTATAAAATAATATATAACACCCTAATATATTATGAAATATTATTTTAAATGAATTAAATATATTAAATATATTTAATTAATAAACACTAATCCTTCATGATTTATAAGAATCAATTAGTTTCTTTGAATGTTTGTGTTACACAAAAGGATGAGTTTTACTAAATAACAATATATTATTAATATTATTATATAATATGAATGCATTGAAATATTTTTTGGCCTAGTTTATGTGAATATGATGACCTAAATTATGAAAATATATATTTTACACACATATATTATTTTTCTATTTATTTTTAATAAAATAAAATTCATTTAAAATAAAACAAAATATTTTTTTTAAAAAAACTCAATAGTTAAAATAGAAATCTTATTCTATATTTGTGCACATAACATAAAATTTATTTTAACAAATTTTAATAAGTATATATTTAAAAATATATTCATTTTTGAAAACAAAATATCCAAATTTTATATGGGTGAATATTTGGGTTTTTTTTTGAAATGATTAATTTATTGTTGAATAGTGGGAAATACTCACCTTACGTGAAAATCTAAAAAAAATTATTCCAAAAACAATTTTAAGAGAAAGTGAGAGTCCAATAAGATATCAGGTATAACTGAGTTTCCAAAAAAATATTACATTACCAAATTTAATCAAAAAAATATTTAAATGGTTTGAATCAATCACCTTATGAAGGATCCATTTGTTCTATATTACCTTCTTGTCCAGATCATATATTATTTGATACTGAAAGTGTTAGGCCAACTTTTCTTAGGTATGAATATCTTAATCTTGGTTTATATTCTCTTAGATTATTTCTCATGTTAATATCCTTTCTCAATTCATGATCCAATAAGTTTTAACATAATTTATATCATCTCAAATCTACATATCAAACATTCTATTGGTTTCTTCTATTCAAAAGTTGATATTGAAATCATCTTCGAAAGTTGAATCCTTATAATGTAAGGAAGATTGAGGTCATCATCATCCTTCCTTCCATCAGTCTACATTCCATCGAATTACAATAGTTTCAATGCCCGATTAGGATATTTTAATCATCAAACCTGAGTCCACTCAGACATATCCCTAACTTTATCAACCACATCAATGAGAGGATCTTCTTGTAAAACTATAATTACACCATCCTAAATCACTATTCGTCCATCCATTTCCTCATTCGACCACAATAAAATTTTCATTCCATACTTGAAAATATAGTAAATAAATTCCCTTTCATGTTTTATTAGATTTTCCCTTTCCGTTCTTTGGTATTTTCAGCTTACTTATTGACAGAGTTACCATGGGTTTTGATAATTTTTATTACCCTTATTAGGGTGTAGAATTTTTATATTTATTAACAAGAAAATTAGTAAGTTCAATATTAATATTTTATCATTCCTAAAACTAGACAAGAAAACCGTTATCTTAATATTATCCAATATACATTCCACATCTGTTTGGGAGGATGTTTTGTTAACTCTAATCAAGATCCACTGTGATCCATACCAATATTATGTCCTCTTACATCATTGGATGACTATATTCTACCCTTCATGGTCCAAATACTCTTCAACATTTCCATTCAAGGATAAGAATTATTTTACCAAAAAAAAACATTTCTTTAGGGTACCGCATGGTAGAAAACACCCTGAAACTAAGAATCCTATATATTTAGATTAATATCATCTTATAGTGATGTGATATGGCTTATATCAGATAAATTCATATTACAGTCAGCCCTATTGGCATAATCATCAGGCCTACATGCATCAATATCAAACCTCTATCCTTTTCTCTCGCCTCCAACCATAAGTTAATGAGTTTAGTACAACGAAACACGAAGATAATGTTATGTAATTATATTAATATTATGTCTTTAATTTAAATATTTACAAAATTTTCAACATTTTATCTTTGAATATATGTTTTCCACATATATATGGGGGAATAATTATAAATTAAATTTATAGTCTTCTATGAATTGATTTTAGAAAAATGGTATTCATATTTAGAATAAGAATAAATTATAAATACTTATAAGGACAACATAATTTATGACAAAAATTAATAGTTGAAATAATAGTAATTAATTCCAATGGTTATGGGAAATAATTATTTACTATGAGGTTAAAATAATATTATAGGGATAAAAAATGACATATAAACCGATCAAATACCCATTGGATGTCTCTATTTATTCATAAAACTTTTATTTTCATGAACTACTGCCTTTTGGTTCTATTTTATTAATATAAATTAGGGTATGATTGAATTTTTTATTAAAAAAATTTACAATTTGCCACTCTCCTCACATATAAATGGCCACCCACTCTACCCATATTCACTCTTACGTACAATTTTGGATTTGTCAATATCTACCCAATCACATATAAAATTCCTTTATATAAACCATGAATCCTAATTCCAAATCAAAATCCACCCTTGGGAGGATTTTAGTGAAAACACATGTAAGATACCTGAAGATGATTTAATATTCTTCATTGGGTATTTTTATTTTATTTATTCTTACCCATACATAAATTATTATATATCCATTATGATATAGTAACCATAGTATTGAAAATATTTGGTGATGTTTTCATAAATAGGTAGTGTTTTAAAACGACCTAAAAATCCATCAAATGTGTAATGAAAACATGGTTCATATATACGACAAACTATTGCATAGAAAACCGATGTCATTCATTATTTCATTACCAACTCTCATAGTTATGTATGATGATGGATCCAAAGTATTTACAAGAAATTTGTAACATAATTATACCAATGTAGTCATTATATAAAATATACAATTTTAAATTTATTTCTATAGGGTAAATGACATTTTCTTTTATAATTTCAGTGCACTATTGTCTCACATAGCGATGTGATTCATCTTTTACTAACGCTATAAGTGGAAATTGGTAAGGATTATATTAATTAATATATGATATATTATAAAAATAATTATGATATTTATTAAATATATGTCTTCTAATAATTATTTTAAATAATTTTCATTCTTACATTTTTCACTCGTTCGAAGATGTTAACATCATTTGTGTATTTTTGGAGTACCACCTTCACGAAGGGATGTGAATCTTTTTTCAACACCACACAAAATGGATGAAATTTATAAGTATATTGCATGTAAATTATGATATTATTATTTTAGAAAAATAAAAAATTAAGTACCCCCTTTCAATATTTATTGGATAAAAACTGAAATGTTTCCAATGCGTACATGCATACTACGTTATTCATAATCGTAACGTACTCAATTTTTCCTGAAAATATTTAATGAATTTTTTTAAATTTATAAATGATGTATATGTATTATAATTATTTTCTGATTATTTTTTGGAGATTACACATTTTCATAATATTCACAAGAATTGGATACTTCAAAACAAAACACACATGATAAAACAATTATATTATCACCCAAAACAATGAAAATAACCAACAATTATTTATTAAGTATTAATAATATGTTATAAAAGAATAATATATGATATTATAAATAATAATATGGTTTTTTAATATTTTAATAAAACATTTAAAATGGCTATAGAGGAGGATGAATAACATTCAACCAAAATGAATTACGGGCTAATGGATTTCAACTCAATTTCATTTCAATGATGAATACTATAATTTTATTCACCAAATTATTTTTTATGGTGTATAAAATTGAATTATTAAATTTAATATAATTAATATAAAATTATTCATGGGTTTTTAATTTTCAATTTAAAATATTTAATCAAATGGAGTTGTAATTCAATATTACAATGTGGTAAAAATTTTATAAACTAAATTTCTTTCAAATTGATTATATTAGATCATCATTGAATTAATATTATTTAATTATGATTATAATAAATTTTGATAATATTAATCTTCATTTTTAATTTTTTATTGGAATTTAAATTTGGTAAGCATAAAAAATTCATTGATTAAAACTCACTTTAATGTTATGATCTTTGTAATGATTTACTTCACAATGTCATTTCAATTAAGATTTTTGGTACATAAATTTTAAGTAAAGGAGATTATTAGAACATTTATTATTAAATATTATAATGTTATTATCCTCTAATATTTCACTATATTTTAAGGTAATAGTACCATTTTTTCACTCATTGATACGTAATATTTTTTATAAATTTTGTTGGATAAAATAAATCTTAATTTCCTTCCTCATTTGGAATTCAATATTCTTAAAAAACCATTTTTTCATAAAATGTCTTAAAAATATTGTAAACCATTTAAAAATTATTTTTTAAATAATTTTTACCTGAATTTTACTATTTTAAATATAATTTCAATTAACATTCTTGTTGTTTTCAAAAAAATTCATGTTTTACGTTTAATGAAAATTTTAAGGGAATCATTTTATTATCATAATCAACATTTACATAATATCACAACATCCAGACCACTCAATGTCTTAAATGTTCTATTATATTTTTAATATATTCTTTTCAATGAAAAATATTTTTAATTTTTTATCATATATTAGTTTTAGATGATGATTTTCAAAAGATATTTTCTTCGTGACTATTTATAATGATATATTTATGGTATTTATATGTAAAATTTATAATAAAACATTTCTATCAATATAATATATCAGATATATGTAGTATTAATGGAATCCTTATTGTTGCTCTAGAAGGATTCAGATTAATTTAACCAAGGATTGCATTATCATTCACATCCTTGTTTTATTTTTGTATATCATTAACTTCCCCTTGATATTTTCACTTTATTATGATAATTGGATATTATATTTTACCTAATATAAAAATTATTTATCATGTAAATGTATATTTCGTAAATTTGATATCATTTACTAAAACTATGTTCAATATATAATGGTATTTTTTAATCTATATAAATATTAATAAATATGTTTTCACTATTAAATTCTGATTTTTACTGATAAGACTGAATATTTATGAACTAAATGTAGTATCTTGATATATGAGTAATGATTCAGACATCAAATACATGGGTGGGTCTAAGTGAATGATAACTTCCGGATGCATATGTAGTCTCATGGGATGGATCAATCATATATACATAGTTAAATGGGTTTCAACCAATCATTATTAAACTTTATTTAGAATATATCTTGATGGTAAAGTTATCATGTTCCTCAAAGACATGTTGAGTAATAATTAAGCATATTCTTCATTAAGAATTCTATTATATTTTTCCATGACATTACCCTAGGGATATTAAATCTACATTCCCATCCTTCTCTGTTTATTTTTTAAATGTAATGTGTGTTATGTTATTCACCATCCAAAATTGATTATTCATTATATTTTAATTATAGTGTACTTTTTAAAATTGAATAACTATTTTTTTCTTTAACATTACATATTGATTAATATCCATGATAGTTTCACATTTATATGTCAACTATATTCACTTCAATATCATTTTATTAATTACATTGCATGTGTGTTTAGTTTTTTATTTATCCATATTTAATTATTCTTATAGATTAATGTTTTAATTCCCCATACTTATCCCTAACTATGAAATTTAATTGACCCATATTTTTCATGCATTCCAATGAATCCATAAAGTTAACTATGACTGATATAAAATTATATTTTAGATGAAATATTTTTATTCTAAAATAATAATATTTAATTTGTGTATTAGAATGTAATATGAGATTTAGGTGCTTATCAAAATTACTAATACCACTAAACTATTAGTCATTCGAGATGTGAATAATTTTACATTATTGCAATGAAATAAATTTGGAACAAAATCTGGGCTTCAAGGGTCATGGTTGATAAATTTTTTATCAAATGATGTTCAGTAAAATCATGGGGAACAATATTTTGGAAAAATAGGCAAACTTTTCATATAAAATGAGAATAATTATAAAAAATATATAAAATTCATTGTAATTAAGTGATTATGTAATTTTCCCTATAAATAATTTTTTTTGGATAATACATGTGGACGTGGTTCTTGGAAAAAGGCACCTAGTTTTAATAACTTAGAAAAGTGAACACTGGGCATGAAATGTTCATCACCTAGTGAATGAAAATAGTATTTATTACTACCTATTTTAACATTCATGGAGGATATGCTTAGGCTAATTCTCATTTTCCTTACAAACCATTATAAATAATTTTAATAGACCATGAAAATGAATGAATATTTGTAACCCCTACACCAAATAGGTACCTTTTTGGATATAAAACAGATGAAGTTATATTGTATAGGGAATGAAAAATTAATGTTTATAAGTATTTTTAGAAATTGTATTTTGGTAATAGGATATTGAATCATCTGATGAATGTGTATAATTTTACAAGAATATGTGAATTCTATAAATTATGAGTTTTGTATACCATCATTTCATCTGATTTTGAGGATAATTAGAAGTAGAATTTATTAAAACTCCTTTAATGGATTTATGAGATGGGGGTATATGAAGATTAATGATTTTTTTGAGAAATTTATTTCAATTAGATGTTTTAATAGAATAATTTTATTTCAAATAATTTCAATAAATTTAATATAAATAATTTTAATTATATTGAAATACATTAGTGTTAAGGTGATAATTATTTGAATTTTTCTAACAGTCAAATGAAAATATTAAATATTTTAAAAACATGTTTTTGTATTGAAAACTGTAGAAAAATTTTATTTAATGATTAATTTTATTTCAAGTATATCGATCATATTTTTTTGGAATATTATTCAAATAAAAAGCCACGTGTTGTGCGAAAACTCATCACATCTGACAAGGAAACGTTGCATATACCCATAACCAAAGGATGATAATGGTATACTATCTACCAATATCCTACATGATTTCATAGTTAATAAGTCAATGTTTTGTTATAAATAATTTAATAAAAATAAATATTAATGATGAACTAGTGGTATGATTTTTTATATTTATAGATTAATTTATTGAAAAAAATTTACTATTTTTTTGGAAAATAGTATTAGACATAGGGAAAGACTTGTCACACTTTTATGAATCATATGATATGTTAAAAAATAATTTTATGGATTCACGTAAAAAAAATAATTCTTGGATATTTATCTCATGTATTTGCGGGTCAATTTTATATTCATAAAAGAAGAACCAATGGACAAAATTGTACATATAAAATTTAAATATTCATATATGTATGTTTACATATATTATTAGATTGTAATATGAAATTTAAATATTAGGAAAATGATTTTGAAAAAAAATCTATGCAATTAAATTCATATATGATGAGTTATATGGTCATTTAAATCATCACACATTTATGGTTTTGAGGCCATTATCATTCATGTGAACATTAACGTTTTAGTGATAAATAACATAAAATCAACATTAATAATTATATACACCTATTTACATTTCTAGATCTTCATATATATCCATGTTTTACTAACATGTAATCCTAGTTATTTTTTATTCTATATGACCATTTCACATCCCATTATCAGTTATTAAGTGGATATTTTATTAACCCTCTTATGAAATTTGTTTAAAAATAATTGTATATATAATTTTCAAACCCTTAATTACCAAGATAATTTTTAAATTGGTAGGATATAATTTACATGTGGTGGTGAAAATGTTACAAATTGAAATTTAAAAATACGAGTTTGTATTCAATATCATTAATCACAAACAACACGGATATTAGATGAAACAAATGCAATAAAATGTTAAAAAAATATATATATTTAAATAAATTCAATATCATAAATTTATTTCATTAGATACAACAGTTTTTTCAGTTGTGTTTTATCTAATAATGATATTATTCAATATAATTAATTACTTTCAAGAATCAGTTATAACGAACAACAAAAATAGTATTACTATTATTGTCAACTAAGATAGTAGTCACATGGGAATTGGAATGGAATGTATGAATTAGGTAAAATAATTAGGATAGAAAATATTTTATATAAGTTTATTGGATATATATTAAATAGTAATAAATAAAAATCATTTAAATAAATAAAAAAAATTACTAAAAAAATCATTTTTCTAAAAGATGATCAATTCGCGCATTTCACACATAATTTAAAAGTTTTTGTTTACTAATTTAATACATTTTATTTTAAAAAATAATTATATTTTTGAATCATAATAAAAAAATTATCATATTATTAACTTCTTGATTTTTTAAGAAGTATTATTTTTGTATGAATAATGGAAAATGATGAATATTAGGAAGAAATGACATTTTTTCTAAATTATATATAATTAAAAAATATATTTTAAATTGTGTTTTTCTTTGAATTAGTTATATTATTTATACACTTATATATACTTATATATTAATAGAATTTATTTCCTTGGAATAATTTTAATATATAAATTTTATATGAAATAATGGAAAACCTATGATCATTTTCTCATTAAAAAATTTATTTCTCTTCCCATATCAAGGATTAATTACTAGCTATGTTATTTATATAATGTTAATTTAATTTATAAAAATGGATTATTTATTCATAAAAACAGTAATAAATAATATATAATATTTTCTACACAATTTTAATCCAAAATTAATAATTAAAATATAAAAAAAGCAATTATCCTTGTTAAGGTAAAAACTGAATTACAGGTTGTTAAACAAGGAATATAATAGTTAAAACATACAAAACTACATTTAGAAAACATTTATTTAGGCCATATTTCAAGCATATATGATATATAATAATTATTTACCATTTTTAGAGTCTTTTGGCATGATATAAATGTTGGTATAACTGCATCATTAAAAAACATCAATTGTGTCACTCTCCTCACTTTAAAAGGGCCATCACATCTCAACTCTTATTCACACATAAAAACCATTTTACTCTGACAAGAAATAACCAATAAATTTAAAATTTCCATCCAATCATATGAGAATTAATTATATATATAATTCAATCTGGATAAGGAATTGTTTGTAAACCATTGGAGGATACCTGAAGAGGGGTTAACGTTCATTAACGTGCATATTTGTTTTCAATATTTATTGCCTCCTTAAATTCTAATTTAACCATGATAATTTAATAACATCCATATATTTCATATAATTAGTTTTTTCTATGATAATATAATTAAATACAAAAACAACCACTTCAATCAGAATGGTTATGAAATCCTCCATTATGTGCCCAGTAGACTACCAACTCACGAATGGATGTATGTCTTTCTTCTTTTATAACCTACACAGTTTTGTATAAAGATGGATATGAAATATATGTATGATATTTATAAAAAATTTATAAAAATTGAGTAATTATATCATATCTACCTTTTTACATTCAATTCCATTAGGGATATTATACAGTCTCTCATGTGTACGGTGGACTTCAATATCACGAAGCGATGTCATCATATTTCGATAAAAAGTTACATGGAAAGTTATAAAGATATTTTAAATTATTATATGTGATATAAAAAAATAATTATTATATTTAGTAAATATTTAATGTTATATAACTATGATATATTTTTTTCTTACCTATTGACATACTGAATGATGATAGAATCGTTCGTAACCATGTGGAATACTTCTTTAACAAAGAGATGTGACTCTTTTTTCATCCCTACATGACATGGATGGTAAATTTAAGTATATAATATTGTAATTATGATATTATTTTCATTATATAAAGATAATAAATTAATTACCATGTTTATATAATGATAGATGGAAATTGTTAATGTTACTTATATCTACGTACGACTTACCATATCCATGATCATGACATGTATATTTTCTCATCACCATCATTCATGAATGGTTTTAAAAAATTATATATAAAACCGATGATATTTTAAACAATATTATTATAGATATTATTGAACTATATAATATGTTATTATCCTGATCCTACAATATGAAACATGCAGGAGAAAATAGGATAATTAACACTTGAAACTAAGAAAATAAAGAAATATTATTAATGAATGAGTGATAAGATGTTATAAATTGAACTAATATGATATTATAAATATTAATAGTGTTCATTAACAAATTAGTAATGTGTTAAAATCCACTATAAATGTGTTTATATGATGTTAAACCAAATATATACATGAGGTAATGTATTAAGTCTCAATCTCACTTCATTGAGGTATATTGTAATGTCATACACATATTTTACTTTCTTTATAGTGTATATATTTCCCTATATACATTTAATATGATTAATATATTATTATTTTTGGTAATTTATGTTTTAATTTTTATTATTGAATCCATGGGTAAATGACTTTAAAATAAAAATGTGGTAATAAATTTCATAAATCATTTTTTTATTTGGTTAAATAACTTATTATTAGTCATTGATATATATAGATTATATGTAGAATTACTTTTCATTATATAGAGTTTTATTTCCATTTTTTCATTTATTTTTGATTCACGTAAATATATCATATATTAATTATCACATTAATGTTATGATCTTTGAAAGGATTTACATCATAGTCTTATTTTAATAAGGACTTTTTGTATATGAATTTTAATTGCATGATAATAATTGAACATTATTTAATAAAATATTTCATTTTATTCTACTCTATTTATTCATTATATTTTCATGTAATATTACAACATTATACTCTTATTTACTTTTTTTAATTTTTTTAAGGAAATCCCTCTCCATTTCTCACATCAATCAGGAATCTATTTTCTTTAAAAATAATGTTTTTTAATATAAAAAATGTCACTAACATTTTCAAAATGATTTATCCAAGTATTTTGATCCCATTATAACTAATAAAAATATTAAATTAAATTTTAATATCATTTTCAAAACTATTCTAATTTATCTTTCATTTAAAATTTTAAATGAACCATTGTTTTAAAGTACTCTCCATGAATTTTTCCCTCATTACGAATCATTGTTTTAAATCTTAAGTTAAAATATTAAATTTCTTGTTTCAAGGAAATGTATTTTAAATAAATTTGGTGAACAATTTGTCTTAAATTTTTATTTTTAATGTTTTTTTTCTAAAGTGTGTTTTTTACATCAATTTTGAAATTCTTTTTTATGTAGTGACATATCATTAAATCAATATTCTTTAATTAATACAATTATTTGAGGATAAAAATCTATATTTGAAAATTAAATTGACTTTTAAATATAATATGATTGTTTTAGACAATAACGAAAATGGTGGGGATTAATAAATAATAGACCTTGATGAAACTGTTTTCTCATGGGATGAATAGGTTACATAACAATAGTTAAATAGGTTTCTACTTGTTAGTTTTAAACTATCATGAAAATATATCTCGATTGGAATGATATCAGGTTCTTATAAATCATGATGACTAATAATTAAAAATTTCCATCTTTAGTAATTTAGTTATTATTATTCATTATATTTTCACAATGATATTATCTCTGGGAATACTTCCTTATCATTTTATTATTTAATAGTCATGTGTTTTGGATTATTTACCATCCATTTATAACATGAAATATCATGTCATTATATTCAGGTAATTTAAATTTCATGTTTGTTGAGATATTTAACTATTAATATTTATTATTATCCATGTGGTTTTCACATTGTTATTATTTGTGGATGCACTTATTTATCAATTTATTGATTAAATAGAATTTGATTTTAGTTATTTAGATTTCAATAATGATTATTCTTATTGATTCATGAGTTCTTCCGCTATACTTATCCATTAATGAAAAATTTAGCTCACTATTTTTTCCCATCATAGAATTTATTGTGTTTACTAGGACTAAAATGATATCTTATAATAGATGGTATAATGTTTTTCACACAAAAAATATTCTTCAATTTTTTAATTCAAATGTTATATATGAACCATGTATGAATCTAATTTACCAATACTTGAAAAAATATTCAGTCTTTTAGGATGTTATTCATTGTATCTATGTTAAAAAAATAAAGTAGAAACTGAATCCATTCTATTATGATCGTTTTCATTAAATGAATACATTAAATCATAATAATTTTATACTTATGAGTAATGATCCAAATATACAAACAACATTTTTCTGATTCATCACCAAATAATACCAATCAATAATAAATCATTACCTCGCAATAAAATTACATTAAACAATAGATATAGCAAGATAAAGATCCAATATTGACCTATTGGTATCCTCAATCAATATGTTAAATATTTTTATACATTATTCAATATATATTGATTTATATCACTTCAATGATAAATTCATCTATTATTTATGTATTTCCTAACACTCATTCTACAGTAACTCCAATTCAAATCTTATATTTATGACATATATTAAGTGTAGAAAACCAACATTCTAGACCATTTTTCATTCCGTAAAATAATATATTTTTCTAACAATGAATATCACATAAAAAATGTATAACTACTAAAAAATAGATGATAATTAGGAAAGCAAGAATAAATTAAAAATTTATTTAGTAATATGGATAATTCAATATATTTTCTACATTATTTATATCCATTATAATAATTTCATAAGGTTCTATAAAAATTACAATTAAATACACTTCAAACAATTTGAAGTCATATATTTTGGGAAAAAATATAATTTGGGAAAGACTAAATTTATTGTTTCACCCTAATCATGAATAATTTAATTACATATTTCAAAAACATTTTAAATCATAGAATGATGTAATAAAATTTATATGAATCACTATAAATAAAATAATTCACTACAATAGAAAACTATATATTAGAAATTTCCTGCTTCCAAATATTTTGAAATTTCTTATTATTTTAAAAATAAATACAACCATGTACAATAAAAAAGACACTATTAACGTAGAATTTTATAAGAATGATTAATAATATAAAAAAATGATCTTATTGATAAAATAAAAATTGGTAAATTAAAATTTGAAGGAATTTCAATTTATAATTCGCATTAAATAAAAAAAAATCATTGAAAATAAATCAAAAGTATTTATTTTTCATATAAAACTATCACCTTGAATTTAACAAAAGTATAAAATAGAACAGAATATACTGAATCCACCACTCCTAGACCAAGAGGATACATTGTTCAAAAACTCATTTAAAACTATAATTATATTATTAAATATAAAAATTATGTCCAAATTTTGATATATAGAATAAATTATTATATTATTATTAAAGAGACTAATATAAAATTATATTTTACTACCCATTTAGATCTAAAAAATATATTAATTGTTTTATAAATTTTAGATTGGAAATCGTTAAAATTTTGGGATTTCATTTCAATATAATAAAGAAATATTGATTCATTTACATAAGACAAGACCATAAAATAAACCATCTTAATTAATATTGTTGACCATCACCATTAATAGGGAATCCTAGATATATATCCCTTATAATTTCATGAAAAAATAAATTACTATATTATAATACATTACAATGATAATTTTTAATAGTGTTTTGGGAACTATTAAACAAATTTACTAAAAACAACATATATTTTTTAAAATAATAGAATTTTTTAATATATAAGAATATTATCAATAAATAATTGGTAACTAATATCTGTAACAGAATCATTACCATAGATACACTTCCATAAATTTCAAACGTAATTCATATAGTAATAAATTGCAAAAAATGAATAATTATATTGTATGGTATTAAAAACTCTTTAATGGTAATCATATTAGATAAAGATATATGATAGTAATTCGTATAAGATAAAAAAAATTCCCATAATCAAGGTACCTAAGAAAATCCCACTCAATAAACATAGAACATAAAACACAAGTAATGGAATATAGAATGTAAAACAAAATAGCAAAGATATGATAGTTTTAGAACATGATCTAATGATAATGATCCAAAAGGGAATATAATTGTAATAAGAATAAGTATATAAATATGGGATAAACATAAACATGAAGGTAAAGAATTGGAAAAAAACCATGTATTCCCATCAATTTTTGTTATAAACAAATCCATGTAATTCTAACTTATTATATTGTAAAAAAATTAATTTTTGTATACCATTCTATGTTGTGAACATATCAAATAATGTATACCATATTATATGTTTAATAAATATAACTGTGTACACCACTTTATATTGTTATTAAATCTATTTACTCCCATTCTATTATTGTGGTAACATTTCCACGTATTTCTACAAATTTATATTCATTAAAAACCTATGAGTGACCACATATCATTATCTCATGAGATATAAAACCACAATGAATTAATTGGAGTGTAATATATAACCCCATTCATCATATATATATATATATATAATCTAGTTAAAATTAATCAGTCATTAAATAGAACAATACCAATGTATTTAAATTGGTTTTCATATATTTGGAAACAAAATGACATTGGGAAAGGATTCATAATTTAATTAATAATCATAACATGATATACAAATTGTAAATAAATCCATATCCAAATAAATTCAACAAAATTATAATTTAATACCCAGAAATAAAGATATTATAGATAGTTATATATATATTATATAGATAATGGATAGACAATTACATTAGTGCTGTCCATATTTAATCAATATATAACATTATGTTGAACACCCTTTAATAAATATAAGTAAATATAACGTGTTCGAATATGAAACACATTGAATGAAAAATCTTACAAATTCAATGACTAGGTTATATTAAGGTAGTAATATATTTCAATGGGCTTAAACTAATGTAATAAAGTAAAATTATTTAAAGGGTAGTTTGTGAATGGAAATAAAAAAAGAAATAATTTTTTTTAAGATAAAGTGGAAAATGGGAGAGAATCCACAGAATGGTTTTTTAGAAATTTTTTAATTTTTTTAGAAATGAATAATTTAACAGTACCATTCCATGGAATTTTTTTTAAAAACGGTGACATGAGGACTATTGATATTTTTTTATTTAAATTGAATCTTTAATAATAATGATATAATGATATTTAAAGGTTATTTATGGAAAATTTTTATAGAAAATAATAAAATGATTATTGAAATAAAAACATATGAAAAACTATTTTATAAAACCAACTTAATAAAAATAGATAATAATGAATTATGTTAAATTTATGGATGAAAAAAATGTGATTGTCACATGATAAAACAAAAAAATGGCATCCAAAAATAAATGAAAAAATTTTAAGGGAGGTAAATATGTAATATTAGGGGAGAGAAATATAAAACAAGATAGAAAATATTCTCAATAATGATATTGTTTTTTATAATGAAATTTTATCATTGTAAAATATTTAAATTTGAAGGTAATTTTACACAATGGAGGAAGAATTTGATCCATGAAAATAAATATTCATGTGAAAAAAACCCAACCTATTTAGAAATATGATTGACAACAAGTTTTATAACTCAAGAGAGATAGAGATAATATTACATTTAAACCCATTATATATTTTGTTTCTCTAAAATAAAATCCATTTTATGAAATATCATGAAATTAATTATCATAGAAAACTTATTAAATAAATTTCATAAGATTATTTCTTTAGGTATTAACCACACAATTTTAAAAATATCATAGTTTAGAATAATGAATATATCTATAAAAATTAAATTTATGATAATGATCACATTACATTAATTACATAGTAAAAAAATGAATGTTTATCACCTTTATAAAAAGTAATACTATTATAATATCATATTTTAGGGAAATATTCACATATATGACATTTGAAAAATATGATTTATATTTATTGTATACTCATATATCAGTTATTTATTATAAATTTTCCATATTCGTTGTGAGTATTCATTATCATTATGTAATAGTTATATAAAATTTGTGTTGTTATTTATTCTTCTATGAATATACTCAATTATAATATCATGAAATGTATTTTAATTTTTAATTTTTAATTATTTTACCATCAAAATTTTTCTCTATGGATTTTTTATTTAAGATTCAATAAGATGAAATCGATAATGATGATGTTTTGGATATTTTTAACAACTGAATATCAGTATCTTAATTAATGATTTTAATTTTGAATTTATCAATAAAAAATTAGAAAAAAATTATTTACATATTTATTTTACATTTCATATATAAATAATATCTAATATCATTCCATGATATTATTTAATATTTTAAATTATGAATGAGGTTAGATCAAACAAACCATCAACACACCATAATTGTTAGATGAGTGAGGGTATGAATGTGGTTTATTTAAGAATAATAACACTATTAAATGGTTATAAATTATTTATGTAGATATTATAATTTTTCTGAAAATTATTTTCATATAGATTAAAAAATAATGTTTAATCTAAAATAAAAACTTGATATGTTATTTTATAGTGGCCATAGTCCACATGATGTACTATAAAAATATTTATTTCAAAACAGGTGATTGGAAATGGTGTTGGAGTACAATTTGACTATTATTAATCATAATTATATTATCTATGTATCTATTATTATTTAATATAATAATTATATCCTATTAATAGAGGTTTGGTGAAAATAGAAGAAATCATTTTTAGGAAGTGGTATCCTCTATAAACAGATGGCCAAAGTTATTTTTTTCGAAGTGCATGTGTAACAATATAATATGGTATTTGATTTAATATAATAATAATAAATAATAATATCTATATAGAGGTAATTATATTTATATGTATATGTTTTTTATAGAATAGAAACATTAAGATGAAAATATTAAGGACTATATAATTTAGAGGTTGCGACCTTGAACAAATATATTCCAATTATGCATAGAAATGAAATGATTAGGATGACATCTACCGACCATGGCCTTTAATATGTCTTTGGTAATCCTATTTGATGAACGTTGATTAAGGGATCTAGGATAATATTTATAGAATGAATATCATTGGATTAAAAAATGACCACCTTTATTACTGAAAATTGTTTCTCTATTTTTAATATCAATTTTTTTTTCAATAATTTGATGGAATTGTTAATAAAAAAATGTCTACTAATTTGATAAATAATATATTGTATGGGGATATTAATTCAATAAATAATCATCCAATTATTTTTACCCACGATTTAAACATTTATTAATTCTTCCAATATTATATTCTTATGTATATCTTTTCTTTATGTAGGGATAACTATTTGTAATCGAAGTAATTTTTTGATATAATTAAAATTAAAAAAATTATTCATTCTATATATTTATATTTACAATTGTAATTTACTCCCCATTAAATACGATATTGTATCGAAATATTATAATATTAAAATATTAAATTTTTAGAGAAACTATTTTTATAGGAAAATAACTTCTAGTTTTTCATGTCTTCCAAACATTATTTAGAAATGATTAAAAATTAAATTGATTTTAACATATTTATATAGATGATTAGAAATACTATTATTGATATTATTTAATATATTTTAATTTTATTTATTGTTAATAAATTAAGCAATTTTCGTAAAATAATTCCTATAAAAATCACCAATATCCATGTAATTGTCATTAATCTCAATAATTTAATTTTTTGATAAAAAATGAAATTGACCATAAAAATAAAATTTAAATTTTGATATAAAATATAAAAAATATATTTTTATTTAGAAATAATTATAAAAATTTATAAAATCTAATTCTTAGTGTAATCACATAAAAATTGTTTCAGTGTGAATTATTATTTGAGTTTGTAAAATGATAATTTTTTTATAAATTCAACATATAATATTATAATTTTTTTCTATAAAATATTAAATAAATATGTTTTCTATAGAATTGGTTTCTCTATAATATATATTATTCTTATAATATAGTAATGTGATAAAAGTCACCATTTTTAAAGAACCAGAATTTCCACGGGTATTCTGGTTCCTTAAATTCTCCCCTCTTCAAGGCTTTACATCCCTATAAGATACAACTCAAACTAAGGGAACAAGTAGGGGGTACTGAGAACGCATCTGAGCCCTCTACTCCCAAGTGCTCTCCTAGAGGATCATCTGCTTTCAGCAAACATGCACTAGAGGTATCGACCGTCCATGTAGGACTCGCTCCTTTCGATCCTCAATCTCCACTAGAACCTCCATAAAAGTCACCCCATCGTCGACATCCTGCTCCCCATGGTCAATGATGTGAGAAGGGTCATGCACATATCTCCTCAGCTGAGATACGTGGTAGATGACATGCACTCGGTGCAACAAAGGTGGATGATCTATGTGGTATGCCACCTCACCTACTCTGCTAAGGAATTGAAAAGGTCTGATGAAATGCGGAGATAACTTGCTCCCTCTGCCAAATCCACATAGACCTCGTCAAGGTGAGACCCGTATGAAGACATGGTCACCATCCTCAAACTCTAGAGGTCTCCATCTTCTGTAGGCATATGACTTCTTCCTACTCTGTGCAGTCTTCATTCTCTTATGGATGATCTACACCTTCTATATGGTAGCTTGTACAATCTCTGGTCCCACTAGTGCTGACTCTCTTGGGGTAGTCCAGCCCAAGGGTGATCTACATGTTCTCCCATAAAACGCCTCAAAAGGTGCCATCCCTATTGTGGAGTGATAAATGTTGTTGTAGGAAAACTCCACTAAGGATAAGTGATCCTACCAGCTATGACCGAAGTCGATGACACAATCACGGAGCATGTACTCGAGGGTCTGAATGGTCCTCTTAGTCTGTCCATCCGTTTGAGGATGGAAGGTGGGGCTAAAATGAAGCTGCATCCCGAAAGCTTCCTTCAAGCCCTTCCATAGCTGGTAAGTAAACTGTGCATCACGATCAGAGATGATCGTTGAGGGTAATCCATGGAGTCCCACAATCTCTTACACATAGAGGAATCCCAAGCTCTCTACTATGACCTGCTCTCTGATCGGTAGGAAGTGGGATGACATGGTGAGTCTGTAGACGATCACTAAGATAATGTCATGTCCCTAGGACGTACATGGAGGTCCTTTCATGAATTAAATGGATATCTCATCCCACTTCCACTGTGGGACCACTAAAGGATGAAACAAGCCTACTGGTACTTGATTCTCCGCCTTCACATGCTGACAAGTGAGGCATCGAGAGACAAACTCAGCTTCTGATTTATTCATTCCCAGCCACCAGTGCTGTCGTTTGAGGTCATGGAATATCGTTGCCACTCTTGGATGTACCGCTAGAGGGGAAGTGTGGAACTCCCCAACACATCCTCTTGAAGTGACACTAGTACCATGGTACATCCTCTAAATAGGATGATGTGCTCCCCACCATAAATAAATCCATCATGTGCTTGTCCTGTGGATATCTGAGCACGTCAGGACTCGCAGTCAGCGTCCGCATGCTGCACCTCCCTAACTCACTGAAGAAGTGTGGGAGTGATTGTAAGAGACAGTAAAAATGTTTCTCTATCACTATCCACAATGGATATCTACAAAGCAGCTACCTGCTCCGTCTCCTCTCCTAATAGTTGTATATCATATCTCTTGCTATGTTCACCTACAAAACCGTTCCTCTTACCAAGTGTATAGACTATCTCGATGTCATAGTCTTGGAGGAAATCAATCTAGCACCACTGTCTCCAGTTCAAGTCCTTCTGAGAGAAGATATCCCTGAGACTCTTTTGATCCATGTACATGGTAAAACATTCACCCATAAGATAGTGCCACAACATATTCAAGGTGAACACCACTGATACTAACTCCATGTCATTGGTAGAGTAGGTTTTCTAATTATTTCTTAGCTTTTGAGAACCATACATAATCACTTCTCTTTCCTGCATCAGGACACATCCGATTCCGGTCAGTGATGCGTCTCAGTAAACTACTTACCCTACGCCCTGCTATGGATGCCTCAAGATGGGGGCACTAATCAGCCCTATCTCATCTTTTAAAAGCTCTGATGACATCTCTCCAACCACAAAAAGGGTTTCCCATTCTTCGTCAAGGCTAATAGTGGTGATGATACTCTGGTGAAGTCTGATATAAACCTCTGGTAATATCTAGAAAAACCCAAGAAACTTTGTACCTCTGTCACACTCTTTGGTGGATCCCATGTAAGCACTGCCTCAATCTTCGCTGGATCTACTGCAACTCCAGTCCCCTAGATGACATGTCCCAAAAAGTGAACCTCTATGATCTAGAACTAGCACTTTGATAGATAACCATAAAGCCGGTGATCTCAGAGTGTGTCCAGTACTACCTTCAAATGGTAGTCATGATCCTCTTCAGTAGTTGAGTAGATCAGAATGTTTTCGATGAAGAACACGACAATGCAATCAAGGTATGGATGAATGATCATATTCATGAGTCCGATGAACACTAATGGATCATTGGTTAATCCGAATTACATAAAAAAGAACTCATAGTGGTCATACTGACACTTGAAGGTCGTCTTCTGCACATCCTCATCTCGAACTCTTAGCTGGTGGTAACCTGATTTGAGGTATATCTTCGAGAACCAGCACACTCCCTTGAGGTGATCAATGAGTTCTTCAATCTTCTAAAGTTGGTACTTTTTCTTCACAGTCACCTGGTTCAGGTGTCGGTAGTCAACAAGAAGCCTCAACCTCCCATCCGCCATCTTGGTGAATAGAATCGGGGTTGGCCAGGGAGAAACACTTCGCTAGATGAATCCCTTCACATGCAAGTCCTCCAGATGTACTCACAGCTCGCGATGCTCTATAGGAGACATTCGATGCGCTGTTGTAGATATCGGTGTTGTCCCAAGGTACAAGTCAATTTAAAATTACACCTCTCTTCCAGGTGGTAGAACTGAGACACTATCAGGGAAACCCTCTGCATATTAGTCCACCACTACAGTATTTCTCGGACTCTCCACATCTATTGTTCCGAAGGTATGGCAAGCCAAATGATGGGTGATAGGATGCACCCTCCTCTGGATAAGTCTGTCCTGTGCTGAAAAGGTTCCCTTCTTGCCGGTGAAGGTGAACCTAGTCCCATCAATGCGCACACACTGCACTTTCTGCCTAATACAGTCAATCTGATCATGGACTGTAGATAGCCAGCCCATACCCAAGATGTCATCGTAATTACTCAACGCTGCTACGTGGAGATACCATCTAAATCTCTCGCCTCCTAGAGTAAGCTCACACTACTAGCACTAGTACGTAATCGTCGAGTCTACTCTCGTTGGAGTCTCTATCCATAAGGATCTAACAAATGGCTCCTTCGGAATCTCTATGCTCCGAATGAGTGTGGTGGCAATGAAAGAGTGACTGGAACCTATGTCTATAAGAACTACAACTATGGTGGAGTAGACATCGATCGTACCTCGAAACATCTCCGGAGCACCATGATCGTAAGCCTCAACTTCCTAGAGCTATGGTCTTGCCTTTCCTCCTGCTCCCTGTGGTCGGGGTGGAACTTTTGATGGTGGTGGTTCTAACACCTCGTAACGTCGTCCACCACCAGCAGCATGAATAGCTCCTCTGCCGCGTCCACCTGCTGCTTGCGGACTTCCTCGATCGAATCTCTACCTCTGCCTAGGCAGTACTTCGACCATCTACTGATCATCCGAATGGAGGGTCAGACAGTAACGTGCCATGTGACCCAACCCGCCTCATGTGAAAGACTGCATGATCCTTATATGACTGGATCTATCTCATGTGGCTCGTACAACTGAACCCGTGTCCTGAGGTCGTCCACCAGATGGTCTGGTCCTCTTGGATCTCTGTGATATCTGTCTACTGCCAGCTGTAGAAGACTACAATACGTGTTGATCGGTAGTGTTTCTCGCTGTTGGTGACAACTCATCATGGAAACTCTCCACTAGGTGTGCTCTCTCTAACACCCCCTCCTGCATCAGGATACTGAGTGAGATCATCAAAGCCATGATCTCTCACCTGAGTCCATGCTCGAAGGTTTGGGCCATGAATAAAGGGTCCCACCCCATATCTGTGGAGTAGCGCAAGAGGTCGGTGAACCTTTCTGAGTACTGTGCCACCTCCATTTTTCCCTACTGTAGATGAAGAAACTCTTATATACATACTACACGTAGAGTATCTAGAAAAAACTCTTCCTGAAAAATGATCTAAAATTCTACCCAAAGGAGTGTCGCCTCGTCATGCACCTTGTGAATCAGGCTCCACAATCTAACTGATGATGCCTGAAATAAACTCATGAAAAGGATCACCATAAGGTCAGTTGGTGTCCCTTCCAGTCTAAAGACTCTCACTACATCCTCCAACCAATCCTCAGCTACCTGCGGGTCCATCTCACCCTGGATCCTGGGCGGCCTCTGGCACTGGAACTCATTAAATGTGCTTATGTGGAGAGCACTCTCTAATCATGGGGATGGTTGTATTGGTGGGCCTGTGGGTAGTGGTACCACTGGTGTCTCCACTTTGATAGAGCCCTGCACTGAGGGCTCATCACTCGATGGGATTCCATCTCGTACAAATCCTGGAACCCTGGCTAGCTAACTGCGAGGAGGCGTCCAGAAAAGAACCAGGTGTTCCATGGTCAATATGTTATACCTAGTGATTTTAATCAAATATATCATAATGAAAAACCTTGAAACACACACGCAATCAGTGTTTTCATGCACTGAGTCGGAAATCAGATGTCAGAGTCCTGGTGTATGGATACGTCGGCCACTGCACCAACACTAGTCTCCACAAACTGAAAACCACAATCAATACCCTTAACACTATTTCTTTATAGAAAATATCAGAGTCCAATTTTATGTGGTACAACTGCTCCTATGATACCAATTTTTTATGACCCACCCCTCGGGGCCTGTTCCTTGACCACCCAAAAAATTGTCACAACAAGTCCCCTAGGGCCCGTTCCGTGACTACCCCAAGCCCACCTTCCATAGGCCATGGGCTGATGAATTGCACCAAAGGCGTAATTCCATACAACTAGGAAGACATTGTCTTTATAAAATGTAAGCAACACAACAGATCACACAACTAGATACGAAACAGTAGGTAAAATATATAACAAAAGAGTTCTAAAAAGTAAAAGAATTTGGAAATACAAGCCCAACTATAATATACAAGGAAACTGAAAGTACAACTGATGAAAAGAAAAACTACCATTGGGTCATCCCTCGAGGTACCTACCTAAAGGGTGGGTACATATGGCCTCATCAGCACTCCACTCCCGTCAGTCTCTTCTGCGTTCCAGCTCGTCATAATTTCTACCTCTAGGAACCATCCTATCCTGGTACTCTCAGCCTTAGTCAATGTTTTCCATCGTCTACATCCAATACAATGAGGTGCGGGCATAGACCATGCAAGGGTGAGTATAATGATACTCAGTAGGGACCTGAGACCCTCAAGGTATCACAAAATCCAACAAGGATAAACCAAAATGTATGAAATCTATAAATAACCCCACTTAGGTATGTGCCCATACATATACCTATGTTATCATGTAATCCATGTCAATCATGAGGAAAACACAAAATTAACTGACTCAGGTAACACAGGTATACAACTTATGTTGAGTGATAGAGATGATTAGATGCAGGAACTAAATAATCTACTATGTCGAACCCACGTAGGATCCTGGTACAGAAGTCAGAGCTGTCGAACCCACTTAGGATTCTGGAAAAGTAGTCAGAGCTATCAAACACACGTAGGATCATGGAACAGTAGTTAGAGTTGTCAAACCCAAGTAGGATCCTTAAACAGTAGTCTAATCTCTCGAACCCACACAAGATCCTGGAATAGTAGTCAGAGCTATCGAACCCACGAAGGATCTTGGAATAGTAGTCAGTACTTTCTATCCCACGTAGGATCCTAGAACAGTAGTCAGAGCTGTCGAACCCACGTTGGATCCTGGAACAGTAGTTAGCCACAAGGTTCCTGTACAAAGAACACTTGATTCTAGGTGGGTCTACTCCTCAATCCAAGTGCTGTTACATAAGCTATCACAAAGTCCCATGAAGAAGTATCTCAAAGGACTTCACTCCATGAAGATTTCAACGCAACTCAGGGCGCGCCGATCGAAAGCTCGGTCTGTGAGTTATTAGCCTTTTAGTCCCAGGGGCCCGGTTGAATTTTTGCACGATCCAAACTGACCGTAACTCAACTATATCCTGAACTCTAGTTGAGTATACTCAGTGGGACCTCCATGCTCCAAGATCTCCAACATTGCAGACGATTCATCAAACGAATGTCTGGTGCCAATGATATGGCCAAACGAATATAAAGGGTCGATAGTAGGTTCGGGTCCGGTCTGTCCCGGTCAGACCGACTCGACCCGACCCTGTCTGAGCTGACCCAGCCCGGGTCGACCCGGTCAGACCTGTTGAGTCTGGCCTGGCCCGTTGGGTGGGTCATCCCATTAGGTTCAGCCCGTCCCGCTGGGCCTTGCCCAGTAGGCCACATGGGTGGTTCGGCCAGGAGGGCACTGTGAGGGGCACAGGAGGATAGCTCGGCCGAGGCACCGTGAGGGGCACAGAAGGGTGGCTAGGACGGGGCACCATGATGGGCACTATTCGAGCGGTTCGGCTAGGATGGTCAGCAGGTGGCCGGGCAGGCTAGGTGGCTGATGGGTGGCGGGCCGGCGGGCGGCCAGGCATACCGGGGGGGGGGGGGGGGGCAGGCCGGGAGGTAGCCGGGCGGGCCATATTTTCGATCGGTGGGTGGCCGAGAAGGCCGGGTGGCTGACCGGTGGGCGGCCGGGGAGGCAGGGTGGTGGCCTGGAAGGCAGGGTGGGCGAGCGGGCAAGCCAGTGCCAATGTAGGCATGGCACGGTTCGAGTGGTACAATGAAGGATGTCGCGAGGGAGGCGCAGGTCTTGAGGGCTATAGGTAGCATGGCCTTTCTCTTCGCTGCCTCCTGCCCGACTGCCTGCTGGCTTGCCTGCCGGCCTGCCCAGGCCCCCACCAGCCTGCCCCCTAGCTGGCTCGGCCACCTGTCTGCCTGCCCGGACGGCTCCATGCTGCTCGCCGGCCTGCCCCGCCATCGCCGGCCTGCTCGGCCGCTTCCCAGCCACTTGGCGGAAGGCACGTTCCCCACCCGACACACTCCTGCCTACCCGTCAGCCTGCCCGGCGGCCTCCATGCACCCGACCAAACAGCACAGGCCCACGTTCCCCATGACACTGTTGGACGAACCGGCCTAAGCCATCCATGCCAAGCCTCCCAAGCAGCACCCATCGTAGCACTAGCCAAACTGGCCCCAGAAATCCGAGCAGAGATGTCGAGCTGCGCCCCATGCGTGCCTGGCTGAGCCGGCCTTCCAAGCCCCTCACAGTGCCTCTGGGCCAAACCACCATTTCACGGACCCACGGCCAGTGCACGCCCTCATGACCTGTATATTCTATCATGCTACTCGCGGCCTTCATGGCCTTCTGGGTCGGGCAGAACCAACGGGTTAGCCTAGACGATGTCTGGCCGGGTTGGTTGGACTATGTCGGACTGGACCCAGGCCCACTACGGCCCTTTTCTTCCTTTTGGACATATCATTGGCACCAGACATATGTTGGATGAACCGTCAGCGGTGCTGGTAATCTTAGATCATGAAGGTCCCTTTACGTATACCCCACTAGAGTTCGGGGTATAATTGAGTTATAGTTAGGTTGGATCTTGCGTGAATCCAACTGTCCCCCTGGACTAAAAGGTTAATAACTCATAGACCGAGCATCCGATTGACACGTTGTCTGTTGCATTGAGACAAATTTTACATGGAAGACCTTTGGGATACTTCTTTGTGGGACTTTGTGGATGTTTATGTATTGAAACCTGGATTGAAGTGAGGACCCTCCCAGAATCAAGCATGCTTTGTGCAAGAACCCTGGGGCTGGCTTCTCTCTGACTACTGTTCCTAGATCCCGTGTGGGTTCGATAGCTTTGAAAACTATTCCTAGATATTGTGTGGGTTCGATAGCTTTGACTACTATTCCTGGATCTTGGATTGGTTCGACAGTTGTGACTACTATTCCTAGATCCTGTGTGGGTTCGATAGCTCTGACTGTTGTTCCTCGATCCTGTGTGGGTTCGACAGCTCAGAATACGGTTCCTTGATATTGTGTGGGTTCAGCAGCTCAGAATAGATGATTTAGTGGCTACATCTGATCATCTCTGCCTTTCTATATAAGTTGAATACCTGTGTGAGATGAGTTACTAACATTGTGTTTTTCCTCATGGTTGAGATTGATTACATGATAACTTTGGTGTATGTATGGGCATATACCTAAGTGGGGTTATCTATCAATTTCATACTTTTTGGTCTATCCTTGTAGGGTTTTTTGAGACCTTTAGTATCTCGGGGTCCCTATTGAGTATCTTTATACTATCCCCCACAAAATCTATGCCCGCACCTCATTGTGTTGGATTTGGACGACGGACAACGCTGACTGAGGCTGAGAGTACCAGGATTGGACGGTACCTGGCAGTGGACCTTAAGACGCGTCAGTACACAAAGGAGACGGATGGACGTGGAGTGCTAAGTAGGCTATCTATACCTACCCGTCAGGTAGGAATCTCGTATGATGACCCAACATCTATTTTTTCTTTTCTTTAGTTGTACATATATTTCTAGTTCATTGTACTTTACAGTTGGGCTTGTATTTCCGTCCCCTTTTACTTTTTTACCACATATTTGTTATACAATTTACCTACTGTTTTGAATCCATTTGTGGGCTATGTTTTGTTTTTAATAGTTTGTGAAGGCAATGCCTTCCCAATTTTAGGGAATTACAACTTTGGTGCTAGTCGTATCCCATCCCCCGGGGACCATGTCATGACTACCCCAAGCCTGCCTTCCATAGGCCAGGGGATGGAAACTAGCACCAAAGGAATAATTTCCTAAAACAGGGAAGGAATTTCCTTTATAAAATGTAAACAACACAACAGAGCACGCAAATAGATACAAAACACTAGGTAAACTGTTTAAAAAAGAGTACTGAAAATTAAAAGGGACCGGAAATACAAGCCCAACGTTAAAGTACAAGGAACTGGAAATAAAAGTACAACTGAAGAAAGGAAAAAATAGCAGTTGGGTCATCCTCTAGGATTACGACCTAAATGTTAGTTACAGATATCCTTCTCAGCACTCGACGTCTGTCTGTCTCCTCCGTGTACCGACTCGTCGTATGGTTCACCTTCAGTTACCGTCCAGTCCTAGTACTCGCACCCTCAGTTAGAATTGTCCATCGTTTGTATCCAACATAACAAAGTGTGGGCATAACACGTGTATGGGTGAGTATAACAAGACTCAGTTAGGACCCCGAGACCCTATGGGTTTCACAAAATCCAACAAGGATAAACCACAATGTATGAAATTGATAAATAACCCACTTAGGTACATGACAATACATATTCCTATGTTATCAATTAATCCATATTAATCATCAGGAAAAATAAAATGTTACTAACTAATCTCAACTAGGATTTTATTCTAGGGGTAGAATCATTTTGAACCCTCAACTGCTGGAGAACTCCTCCTCTATCGAGTTCAGTGGGTGGCTACCACTAAAAAGAGATTCCCACTAACCTTGGACAACTGAGGTACTCCTCATGTCGAGTACAATGGGTCTACTATGTCACACAGAGGCGCTCCCTACCGTGGTTCTACCGCCACAACAAGGCGCTCCCCCTCATAGCCTACAGAGATACCCCTCCTGTCAAGTACTGTGGGTATACCATGTCACCAATCCCGCTACTCCACCGTGGGTCTGCTGCATCACCAAGTGTTCTCCCCTACCATGGGATTGCCGCCATATCCAGGCACTCCCCACTAGGCTATTCAAGTCATTTCGAGTCAGATGGTCAGCAGTTTTCAAGTCTCAGCCAACTACTTGGTTCCCGCACAAATCCTTGCTCATCTATAAAGGATCTGTTCCATAAGCTACTGTTCGATACAACAACTACCACGAAGTCCCACAAAGAAGTATCCCAAGGGTCATCCACATCACAAAGGTCTCAACGCAGTAGAAGGCGCATCAATCGAACTCCCGGTCTGTGAGTTATTAGCCTTTTAGTCCTAGGGGCCCGGTTGGATTCGTGCACGATCCAACCTGATCATATCTCAACTATACCCAAAACATTAGTGGGGTATACCCAAAGGGACCGACACGCTCCAAGAATTCTAGCACTGCTAACAGTTCATCAAACAGACATCTGGTGCTAAAGATATTTCCAAAACAAATAAAGGGTTCTAGTGGGCCTGGGTCCGATCCGACCCGGTCAGACCGACCTTGCCCGACCAAGTCTTGACTGACCCAGTTCAGGTTACCCCTGCCTAACCCAGTGGGTCTGGCTTGGCCCGCTGAGCCCAACCCAGTAGGCCGCGAGGGAGCGGGGAGACACAAGAGCACGGGGCATCTCGGCCTGGCCCTGGGCCGCTCGTCCCGGAAATGCGCCGCAAGGGGCCATTTCGGCTGAGGTGCCACATGGGCGCGAACGGTTTGTCCGGGGTGGCACGACTAGCGAGGGTGGTGCAGAAAGGGTACAGTGTGTCCTGGTCGGACACTGGTTGGAACACCGCGGGGGTGGCGTGGGTCGTGGGGTGTGGGGGGCATGGCCGTTGAGGGCCGTGCGGCTGGCATGGGAGGAGAGGCCCAGGTGTTGGGCGAACATGGCATGTGGCCGGTTCGAGGGCGGTCAGAACACCACAGGGGCGGCGCGGGTCATGGTGGTCATTGGTGGCAGTGCCGTTGCCTTCATCGTCTTGGTTGTCTTCTTCATCCTTTTGTATAACACCACAAAGAAGATCAGCAGGGTGTTGGGCCATGTTTGTTTGGCCTGCACCCTCCAAGTATAGAGTGGTAGAAAGCAGTTCATCAAGAACATAATCAATGAATGAGAATGGACGATATTTTTTAACATAAATTACCATAATCCCCCATTAATTTATATTCCCAACACCACAAAAGAAAAATAGGGGAGAAGATTGGAAGTTTTAAACAAATAGCATTAAACCCCTACCTTGTTCGACATTCGTCGAACTCGTAGTGCCTGTCTTCCCTTAATAAGACTTTCAACTCGACGGAAGTGGGTCAAGACTAAAAGATAGTTTTTGGGTTTTTAGAAAAAAATTTAAATAAACATAAACTATGAGAGTTTATTTTTATTTGTACGTTAAAACCTCTACATAGAAGTTGAATTTGGGGCCACCACACCTTAACTTCCCAAGAGAGATTATGGTGATGGAGCCCACCTGAACCTAACCTCCCGCGAGAGGTTACGATGTGGGGATCACATGGGATAAACCCCCTATTAATGGTGGGGGAGGAAAAAATCTCATCTCTCCTCATTAATGAGGGAGAGTATCTCCACACCCCCTCCTTTATGGTGCCACCACCTCCCCTTTTATTATTTTAACCAATGCATAATTTATTATGCCAAATTCTACCAATTAATTAATTGAGCCATATCTTTTAATTAAATGGTACATTTTGAATTTTAAACTCAACTATCTAATATAATAGACAATATATTATTTGGAGGGGCTATATATTCACTTTTGGTAGTTGGGTGGATTACTAGGGACAAGAGAGCATGAGAGAATTAGAGTTCTCCAATGAAGAACCCCATCTCCCAATGAAGAATGGAGAATGTGTTCTTCTAATGAAGAAATCTAGAAAATAGAGTCTTAGACTTCTTCCTCGTAGGAAACTGACATGGGATTTCTTTGATGACCGACTTCCCTCATCATCTTCATCAACAAACTGACACACGAGCTCGGGAATGGAAGTGTGTAGCAGACGTGATGATCGATGACCACTCTGTCTTCTTCCCCGCGACTCTATTGATGAATAATGATCAAACTTCGGGATTTAATTTCATTAAAGTTCAATTTTATTCTTCTCTTTAAAAACGAAGAAAGAGGGTGCTTTATTTTGAGGGTGGATTTTTGTGGTTCGTTCTAA
Organism: Viscum album; assembly: GCA_963277665.1. NCBI lineage: Eukaryota > Viridiplantae > Streptophyta > Magnoliopsida > Santalales > Viscaceae > Viscum > Viscum album. Next base: position 262,002,213 of record OY728148.1, on the reverse strand, counting down.
ATGGCCAATTTCTATCACCCTTAACGTGGAGGGTGTGAGCTAAACTAACATGTCCTACACCCTCTGTCGATTCTCGGTTGTGATGTTCTTCGGCATGGAAAAGAAATGTCGACAGGACCAAGGTGGTGAAGAAAATGATCTCACTACCTGTGAACTCCATGCCCTACGCCGCCCCTGTGGCGTACCACACCTCCTTGTCGAACCACCCTAGTCGTGCCCCCGCCGGCCGCACCGCTCGCCGCACCGACCCACTCCCTGTCAGCCTCCCCGGCCGTCACCCAGCTTGCCTAGCTGCCCACCGACCGGCCTCCCGACCTGCCCAGCCACCCACCGGCCTGCACCGTGTCTGACCGGCCGCCCGCCAGCCTATCAGCCGGCCTACCCGACCGCCTGTCGGCCTTCCCTGCCACCCGCTGGCCTGCCCGCCGTCCTGCCCCGCCGGCTTAGTGCGTCCGACTGAACCACCTCAGCCAGCACGCCCCGTGCGCCCCATGATGCCACTGACCGAACCGACCTAGGACATTCATGCCGAGCCACCCAAGACGCACCCCTCGCAGCGCTGGCCGAAATGGCCTTTTGCATCCGGCCTGATCCGCCGAGCCGCGCCCCCTGTGCGCCTGGCTAAGCCGGTCTTCCACACCCCTCGCGGCACCTACGGGCCGAACCACCCATACACTGACCCGTGACCGGTCCACGCCATCATGACCTGTACACACCCTCGCACTACTCACGACCTTCGCGACCTACTAGGCTGGGCCCTGCAGGTCGTGCCAATCTAACCGGTCAGCCCTGACTAAGCTGGCCCAGGTCGGTCCGACTGGGTCAAACTAGACCTGGGCCCACTGCGACACTTTACTTCCTTTTGGCCATATCTTTGTCACCATACATCCATTTGATGAACCTTCAGTGTCGTTGGTAATCTTGTAGCATGAAAGTTCCATTGAGTATTCCCCATTTGATTTGGGGTATAGTTTAGATATAGTAAAGTTTGATCGTGAAAAAATCCAACCGGGCCCCGGGACTAAAAGGTTAATAACTCATAGGCCGAGCATCTGATTGATGCGTCATCAGTTGTGTTGAGACCCATTTGATATGGCGGACCATTATCATACTTATTCATGGGGCTTTGTGGTAGTTTATGTATAGACACATGGCGTGAGGAGCAAACCCTCCCGAAATCAAACGTGATTTGTGCGAAAACCCTATTGATGGCTGGTCCCTGACTATTGTTCATGGATCTCGTGTGGGTTTGAAATCTTTGACTACGGTTCCTGGATCCTATGTGGGTTTGACAACTTTGACTACTATTCCTAGATCATGTGTGAGTTCGATAGCTTTAGATACAATTCCTAGATCATGTGTGGGTTTGACATTTCTGACTACTATTCGTGGATCCTGTGTGGGTTCGACAGCTCTGACTACTGTTCTTGGATCCTATGTGGGTTCCAAAGCTCAAACTACTGTTCCTAGATCCTATGTGGGTTCGACAGATGATAATAGATGATTCAGTGGATACATCTGATCAAATCTATCTCTCTACATAAGTTGTATACTTTTGTGAGCTGAGTCAGTAACTTTTGTTTTTCCTCATGATTGAGATGAATTACATGATAACATAGGTGTATGTATGGGTATATACCTATGTGGGGTTTTTTGTAGAATTCATACTTTGTGGTTTATCCTTGTTGGATTTTGTGAGACCTTTAGGGTATCGGGGTCTGTAATGAGTATCATTATACTCACCCTTTCACGGGCTATGCCCGCATCTCTCTGTGTTGTATACAGATGACAGAAATCGCTGACTTAGGCTGAGAGTACCAGGAGAGGATGGAACCCAGATGTGGACCATACGACGAGTTGGTTTATGGAGGAGACGGATGGACGTGGAGTGTTGAGGAGGCTATCTATACCTACCATTCATGTATGAATCCCTAAGGACGACCCAACTGTTGTTTATCATTTCTTCAGTTGTACTTGTATTTCATGTTAGTTGTACTTTATAGTTGTGCTTTTATTTCTGGCCCCTTTTACTTTTCAGAGCTCTTTTGATATACAGTTTACCCAGTGTTTTTTATCCAATGGTGTGCTCTACTGTGTTGTTTATAGTTTAAAAATGTAATTCCATCCCAGTTTTAGTGAATTATGCCTTTGGTGCTTGTCTCCATTCCCTAGCCTATGGAAGGCGAGCTTGTGGTAGTCACGACACGGGACCCTGGGGACTGGTCATGAAACCATTTTTGAAATAAAATAATTATTTTCCATTATTTAACAAATAAAAATTTATTTTAAAAAAATAAGAAAAGAATACATAGATATTTTTTAAACCAAAAAACATAAAACAATTTTTTATTTATCTAAATAAAATAATAAAAATCATATTTTTAATTATAATAACAATAATTAATGATAAACTCCTTCATTAGAAAATGAAAATTTTACATATTTAGCATTCATATATTTTTCATAATTATTTCAAATTTTTTAAATGATAATATATTAGTTTTTAAATTATATATTATCAAAATTAACTTTTAAATTTAATTTATTTAACTTTCAATATTTTAAAAGAGTTATCTAGGAATGAATAATTTTGTTAACTATTCATCATCTAAATTTTAGTTTCTTAATTGATTAAAATATTTATTTTTAAAATGGTGTTTATTAATCTATTATTTTACTATAATTTTCAAATAACACATCATAGATCATTTTGGTTAATTATTTAGATGGGGATTATATTCATAATTTATTAATAGATTAACATGGGTTAATTATAGGATATATATCTCTTATCATAAGTTTTATCAAACCCTCTTTAATAAGAAATTAAATCAATTCTTAATATTACAATTTATATGTCTAATATATAGAGGATAGCTATTTATGCTATTCACATTTTATTACACATATAGTTGATAATTTTTATATAATCAATGTAAAATAATCATTCAAACAGAATTATTTATTAGTAATTCAATATTTATTAATTACAGTCATGATATTAAGGTTTTAGTAAAAATTATAACTGTAGAAGAGTATGATGAATAAGATAAAAATACAACACTCACAATTCCTGACAGGGTGAATAATAATCCCCTTCCATATCTTTTCAGAATCAACATATGTTGCAATAGTTTCATTGGCAGGTCCATTTAATGAAATTTTATATTCCTGTTATTTTCATTAGCTATTGATTTAGAGAATTTAGTTTGGTAACATACATGTTCCTTTAATTTAATACAATTAACAGTTAGTGGTACCTTAGGATAGGCACTATTTCCTCTCAAAATTTCCATTATGTTCACTAATTTTTCATAATAATTAATTATTTTATTCCTTCATTTTCCAAACATAAAATAGAACATAGTTTATTCATGAAACTCCCCTTAGGGAGTCTCACCATAATTTATATGGGAATAAAATTAAATATTTATTTCATTATCATCTTTATCCCATAAATATCAACAATATTTCATCCTTATCTTTTTTGGTCTGTTTAAATATAAATGAGTGTTCATGTTGTTTATCAAAATTCTTGATTGTGTTTTGGGTATTGTCACAAGCCTTCCACCCTTCAGTTTATAACTTGTTATGTGTCTCATTGGGATAATATTTTCATTATCTCTCGAAACCATTATTACCATGGTTCCATTATGGTTGAACCATTCCTAATACCAAAAGTAATTAACATGATTGATGATCACTATAAAAGACTTACTGTAACTAAATTACATGAAAAATGTTTAAAAGAAAATTTATTTCACTTCAAAATTGATATATATTTTTTATTTCAACATAAGTAACACCATGTTCAATTATTATTTTATTAGGTTGGTTTTTATAAAATTCCATAAGCTATATCCTTAACATAAGAAAAATTATATAATTGATTGTAAAGATAATGTGTTTACCGAATCATATCCTCTATGAGTGACTAGCCATGCATGAGATGTTATTTCCAACCCTCATGATCCAGAGTGAAGATTAAGTTAATTAAGAACCTGTATTTTTCACACCCATTATGGCATGTTTAATTTTTCCCACAGCAACATGAACATTCTAGAATCTTGGTAGAGATGTAATATCAAGGATGATGTTACAATATTTACATTGGAAAAAATATTGATATTATCACATATATATATGAATCCCTTAGTCTTATTCCTTTTATTTTTACAAATTTTCTCCTATCATAATACCAAAAATTATCAATACTGTATCAATTAACCAATAAGGATGAACATTTCCTCAATGTAATGTTCAGATATAAGTTTTCATTTGTTAACGATAATTATATCCCTAATATATATCATCCTGATATAAATGGTTTTCTAAACCCACCCCTAAATGTATAATATATTCATTGATAAAAACATCTCATAATTAATTAAAATTATGAATATATTGGAATACAGTACATGCTAATCATCTTTTAGGTACATAATTTAATGCAATTATTAAAATACATTAAGTTACTAAACCCATTCCCTTTTCAAATAGAATTTTTTTTAATATATAAAAAATGTATTAAAACCAATATTTTATTGAAAATATCTTAAAATTCAACATATAAGATAATATTTTATACTTATTGAATAAAAATATTATCATCAAAACTTTGGGGAATGAATAAATAAGATGGGTGAGATGAAATTACCTATTTAAGAAAATATATGTGATGATAGTAAATAATCATAAATCTGTATATGATTAAATAATATGTATGATCATAGTAAATATGAAAACTGTAGAAAAAATGTATATCATGAAACATGATTCATGAAATATGTCTATTTAAATAAGATATTAATCAATATTTTTTTTGGAAACATTGGTTATTGAACGTGAGACCTAAGAGAAAGACATTATCATAAGAATACGAATCTGGATTTTAAAAAAGAGTAAGCATATTAATAATAACTGGTAAAATAATGCATGTCAACTCATTTATATTATTAAAAAATCCAATAATAACAACCATATTATTTAGATTAAAAAATCCATGTGCATTCACCAATTTATATTTTTATCAAATCAATGTATATACACGATTTTATTTTTGGAAGAAATATATATATATCAACCCTTTTGTAATGGTATAAAATCCATAAATCTCTATAATTTTATTTGTAGAATAAATCCTATTATATCAGCTATTCTATGATGTGCACAAATCTATTTATGTTTACCCATTTATAGTTCTAAAAAATCATTCTACCTCTACACATCATTATCTCATGAGATATATAACCATAACTAATGCATTGGATGGTGATATAAGACTCACCTAGTCATGATCCACCCATATGACTGTACCTTGAAATTTATCTTTCACTATATCACAATGAACCCATATAATTAAAATGGGTTAATATTAATTTAAATTTGAATCATTTCATGACCAAAATCCATAATTAGATCAATAAATGTAAAATGATATACCCTTTGAATAGATTTTTTTTTTCAAATCATTTTCAGAATCATTCACATTAAATACCCTTTAGTCGAGATAATTAAGAAAATAATATTTTTAGTTTTTTTGATATATTAAATATTCTTAATTATTGAATTTCGAAAATAAATTTTAAATAGAATATATATAAAAAAACCCTTATATTAATAAAAGGAATTATGTTTTTTGGAGGGGAAGGACATTGGGATAAATAAACACTCAATGACTATCAATGATAAAGGAGGTAATGTTGTTCAATGATATTACTCTAAAAAATATTGTAGGAAAATTTAGATTGTAATTCAAAAAGGGAAATATATTACGAATATATGCTTTCTATGATATTTCAAAAAATGGAAGTGAAACAATTAAATATTTTTTTACATATCCAAAACATTATGATAAAAGAATTAGTTGGTGTCACTTTAAAAAATTATTATTTTTGAATGATGATGTACTAAACTGAAATGTTTATCATGTACCTCATTTATTTTAGAGTATATAAGAATATCTAGTATAAATACAAGCTAATGTTTTCAAGTTAATCAACAATAACACTATTTATAAAATCCATGAATCTTACTATATTATTAGTGAGTCCAAATTCCATCACTAGGAACTCATAGATCACATTCCTTGTATAAAAATTAGACATATAAATACCATCTTTCTTCATTGGTACATGATAATAACCGAAAAAATATCTACATTTGTGAATTATTGGCCATAATGTAGTTGATCTAAGAATTCATAAATCTATAGAAAATTATAGATATTCTTATTTGGGATATGATTTAGTTCATGATATTCAATACCAAGGAACATTAACCCATCGTTCTTCATGATGAAGAAGAATGGTTCACCCTTGGTGAAGCACTAGGGAATATAAAATGTTTTTGTATATTCTCATGTAATTGTTTTATCTCCTCAAGTGAAAAAATGGTAATATATATCTATTTTTGGATATTGAAAATTATATGGGTATGACATTTATTGAGAACTCAACATCGTTGTTAGGAGACAGATTGGGTAATTCTTCTAGAAGTGTATCAATTAATTCTCTCAATATTTGAATGTGTTCAAGAATTATCTTTTCTATAGGATTATTTATCTAAGTAATATATAATTTCTCATAGGGAAATAATAACATCTCATGACATGATAATTCCAAAGGATATTCTTCCTCCACCTTAATCATGTATATAATTATAGGGTGATTAGTGATTCAGAGTATGGTTTTCTTCTCTCATAAAATTATAATAGGAATGCCAATTCAACCCCATTTTTTCATCAATATAAATGAAAGGGTGTATCACAATGTTATCTGGGAAATTATTCCAAAACATTTGGATATGGGCAGTGAAATATACTAAGGATTCAACAATTGACTCATTTTTAATATTAATTGACAAATCAACATCAATATTTGGTGGTTGTTCATGAATAGTTCTAATAAACGTGTTTGATATGAAATAATGTATAGAACCATAGTCACATAGGAAGTTATACGATAATTAATGGATGTCAAGTATACATTTCACTATTTAATTATATTTTTAATCATTTAATTCATCCAAAATAAACATAAGGAATATAATTTCCAAACTAATAAACCCATAAAAGGGAAATGATAAACATTTAATCTATAACTAATATGTTACATATATTCCATAACCTATGAATTAATATATACTAATATATGTTATCAATTATCAAATTCCAAAAAAATCATATAAATTTGTTTCATTAATAATTGATGAAAATTTGATTTCAAATTTTACAATGCATATATACCAGGAGTGTCAAACAACATGGGAAGCAAGGGTGATTATATTGTATCCAAGGATTATTGAGTCCATCTATGTTAACTCTATTAATTGTTATTACCTCAGACTAAAACAACGAATGAGACACAACCACTTATAGTTTCTAGGTAGGGATTTTTTCTTAGTAACTACTTAATATTAAATATAACACAATTTAGGGGTGGTTTCTTATGATTAGTAATATTCTTAATGCTCTCACTATTTATTCCTAATAATAACCCATATAATAACTACCCATTGTTATAATAAAAACTAATAAAAAAGTTTTTTTATAGCCTATTAATTTATGATTTATAGCATAATGGTGAAAATTTAACAATCCCAGAAAACATTAAATCTAATTTCACCTGGAACATTTTGTACATATAATTAAAAACATAAATATAATTATAAAATTATTATTTGAAAATTTATTTAATATTCCTTGAAAATATCATCTTTATTTTAAAACATTATGGGGTATACTAGGGACATAATTAAGAATATAATGAGATATAAAGCCAACTAAATGAACAATAATAGAAAAAAAATGATGGCTATACAAATGTTTATTAAAATGACATATCATTGAGATATAAAGGGGGTTAGAATCAAAATCATGATTAATGAGTCAATAAATAGAATGTTGAAATCAAGGAAACATATTAATGTTGAAAAAAAATCACATCATTAACATATGTCATGTATAACCAATAATAAAAAATATCATATTGTGTTCATGATAACATCCGATGAACTATATATGGATTCTCATGAGATAAAATCATTACTCAATGCATTGTAGGACTATATTTTTCTGAACCCGTCTAGCACTTTCATATAATGTACATTCATATGTGTTTTACATAGATCATAAAAAATAAGAATGAATTTCATAAATTTTAATGCTAGGATTAAGGAGTTTTGTATTCAAACATGTAAATACGAAATTAATGATAGAAAGTTACAACTAGTTGAATACCCTCGATTACCAATTGGAAATGTGTATTCATTGCACCCATGTTTTTAATGTAAATTCCTAGGATGATTTTTCTAGATTAACGGGTGTACATTAATTTTTTTTTGCTAGGGTGAATGAGATATAAATATGTTTTGTAATTACATGGTATTCATAAGAATATCTAGATATATTTATGAAAACATATAACAACATGAAAAATTGGAAATTAAATGGCATAATATAAAGATTTTGATTCAATAAAGAGAAGAAGGATATGATCCATTACCTTGAGGGTAACTTCTAAAAGATTACAATTAGTTTAAATGTGGAATTGAGGCAAAATTTTAGGGATGTACATAGGAAATGGAATATTAAATTAATTCTCTATTGGTTTTTAGTGAAGATTATTGTGTGTTTTGTTGGTTTATATAGAAAAAGTGACGATGATTTAATATTAATTAAAAAATAATTGTACTAGAATATATATGATAAATAAATAAAAACCGCAAACCATCACATTGGTTTCCAATTATTTATGTCGTATTGGAGAGGTATTTCATATTTAATGTGTCTTTTAACTGAAATAATTAAAAAAATTCCCATTGGGGATGTGTAAGTCATATTTGTAAATATTTTCTTTAAAAACATTTAAATATAAAATTGGTTTTTGAGGATTAATTCATGATTTATAAAATTATTAAATTAACATTAAAAACACGTCACCTTGAATTGGAATGATATTTTTGGTTGTGGATACATTTTATGTAACATATTATATCAAATTTATTTTTGTTATGACATTATATTACTTATTGAAATTTTATAATGATTTTAATATTCACTAAATAATTCTATTAAAACAGAAAACATTGATCAAATTTAATATTACATAATATAAATATGTTGATATAAAAAATAAAATTCATATTATTTAAATAAATATTTAATTAAGATAATTTATACATTAAAAAAATCCCCATTTATTAAAAGTAAATGTTTTTTGAAAATAACTAAATTTTAACCCTTATAAAAATATCACATGAAATTGTAAAATTATATAATAATTTCTTTTAAAATATTATTAATTCCAAAAAATAATCCCTTAATCAAACTATATATTTTCTAAATAATAAAACTTATGCTTTAACATATCAAAATATTGAATTTATTAAACTTATTCATCAATAATTATAATGTAATAATAATAGGGAAAAATATAATTGTTTTATTATGAAAAATTAAATTATACACATTCAAATTATTAGGCTCGAGAAAAATAAATCATTATTACACCAGTGTATTCCCAATGTGTAAGGTTTGTGATTGTGATATTTTTTAGAGTGTATTAGTGAACAATGATTGGGTCGTGGTCTTGGAAATGTCGAAATAAATCATTATTACATCAGTTGTTGAATGTCTTCTTGGTATTGGTCAAGGGAAAATCTCAGGATGATATCCTCCTTGTAATATCAAATAAATGACCTATATATTAGATGACCAAGTTATATGAGCCCATCATTACATCTTTATAATTTAATTAGAAATTATTATAACACTTAAAATACTATTTTTAATGGATAGTACAAAAAAATATCTCTTAACCATGGTGATGATGATTCAAAGTCATACAAATCATAAAATATATAATGTTTAATTGTCCAAAATATCCAATGTTGTGTTGGATTTTTATATAGAAAAATTACATAATAATTAATTTATTCATTCCAAAATGTAATTTCATTTATAAAATTAGGGTTGTTGATAAATTTAAATATATATCACATAATCGAATTTTAAATGTTACCTACCTCAATAATTATGATGTTCTTAGTGGATTATATGAATAATCCTCATTACTTTTGGGCTATTCATTATTTTTATTTTTCACCCTTTTCCAATATAGTATCATCATCTAATCATTAAATATTTTTGATATAATATACATTGATATATAAATAATTAAATATACCATTCTTTTTTTGAATAATACTTTTTGTAACATCTCATCATAATTATATCCATTAATTGATATTTATTTAAGGAAACTTCACAACTTCTTAATTCATTTCAAGAAATACACCGATAAAATTATATTAAAAATAATGAATTTATAGAATTCAACTATCTTTATTGGAAAACCTTACTAAATCAATTTTGGTATATTATAAAATAATAATTCGTTTCCTTCTCTAAAATATGAGTTAATATTTTCATAAAGTATCACATAAATATTTAATTTTTATACATACATATACTATCATTGTTAGGGATTTTTTACATTATAACTCCATGTTTCTGTCCTTTTCTCCTTAAATAAAAAATGAACATCCAAAATGATTTAATTCATTATTTTCTTAGAAATCCTTATATCAAATCCTTTCCTTATTCTTACTCATTAGATTATAAAACCCAAATTCATATAATGGGTTTTATCATGAATATGAATTTTGTTTAGTCTCATTTGATCATGTGGAATACGTATCCATATATATAAGGATTTACAATGTGTTTCTAAAACTATATAACCCTTAAAATATGTATATACACTATATTTGTTATGATATAACATGTATGGTTTATAGGAAGTTCTCTTATAACACTATGTTATTCTTTTCTAGTAGTAAGTATTAATGTATGATTTTTTATTCAAGTTCTATGTTGTTTTAAAATATTTATTATTCCATGAACTGATGATATATTTCCCTAATGTATTGTTTCAATATATATCTCACAATCATATACCACAAAACGTTTTTCCGATTTCATATTAAATTTTATATTGTTTCACTTATTAAAAATAAATTTTATATCATTTTATTTTTAATGAAGTATTTCTTCACTACTCATGTTTTAAAATATACTACTGATCTTACCCATAACAACATGATGATATTTTATCACTTAAAAATTATTTTTCTCGACCCATTATTATTGTTTAATTCCATAGGTTGCAAAATTTATTTTAAATTATGAGTGTTCTAGAAGGTTTCATAGTGTGCAACAATTTTAGATAAATATTAAATTTTATTATAAAATATGTTACATATGTATCTAGTCTCCAAACAAACTAAACCATTAATTTATTGGATCGTTAAATTATTTTTTGATTTATTTTTTATCTAACGGTAATGATAGTAAATATAATTATTTTTATATTGGTTCATCTCATTTTATATCATATTTAGTTTTTAATGTATGTGTTTTTTAAAACAGTCTTAATAGTGTGGGTACGGGGAGCCTCATTTTGATCATGTGGGGGATGTACCACTAAATTTATTTGGTTACATATTCCCCATTTATTTCCATTAACACCACCTTTTACCTTTATTTTCATGAGGTACATATGTGTTGAATAACTCTATCAAAAAATTCACAGTACAATAGATGATATCAACAATAATTATAAACACACTACATTCAATTTCAGTTTGTAAACATAGTTTTAAAGATATGCAAAATCTATCAATTTTACTATCATGACGTAGAATTAAATTTGGTGCATACATGGAAAGTATATTAAAATTTCATTCATTATAAATAACTGAGACTTATTTCTTCTTTCTCAACTCTAGAAATTTCTCTTCAATTATATGTTAAAATATAGTAGGAAAATACTTCTAAAGAAAATAATTTTGAAAAAACATCCTCTATTTTACAAAAATAAAATTATTTCTTACATTATATTATTAATTTAAGATAACCACGAATCATTGTACCCATTTAAAGAACATATAGAATGCAATATACTTTGATGTTTTTCACTTCCCATGATATCAGATAACATATTCAATACATTTTTCCATTCTCATTCTTCACCATGACTAATGATCCACCAAAATATAGAGGTTGATGTCCTATGATGATAATAGATATGTAATTGTTCCTCTATAGAAAATTTAGCAATTCTCTGTCTTGGGTGAATTAATTAATTAAGTTCCTCAACTATGATCTAATTTCTACAAAATATTACTTTTTAATAATTCAAGATTTAGACTTGGAAGGGTGCCATCCTGTTGATTTCAACCTATAGAAATTATACATTTTCTTCTCTATAGAACCATTCTAAATAGAAATATATTATATGATGCAACATGGATTTCATCAAAATATCTATCTTAACAATGTAATAATTAATTTAAAATCATTGAGGGTGTCATTTGGAATTCTACTAACAACCTATTTGGTTAAATTTCAAAAATCATATTTCACATTTTGTACATTCCAATGATCATTTGGTTTATTATTATTATATAATTAGGGAAATGCATAAAAAAAACAATAAATTTACACACTAGGTATAATTTAAATGAAAATAATAGTCTTTTATGGATTCCAATATATTTTAATCTATGAAATATTTTTTTATTAAAGTTTAATCCATAGTAGAACATATTACCTTTCTATAGTGACTACTCCCCATTGGATCATATGGAAAACATTTGAAAACAAGGCGTGGGAATACAAAATATCATATGGTGATGTAAAGAATAAATGAAATGCAGTAATGAAGTGAAAAGAATTATAACAATGAAAAGGATTATATTTTTCATCAAAAAATTTATCATATAAATAAAACAAATCCCATTGTGAAAATATAAATTTACAAAATAAAACCTACAAACCCACTTATAATGAAAAGTAAAACCTAGAAAATCATCATGATCATATTATATAAAGAAAAAATTCACTAAAACTAAATTCATTCACATTTAGATGTTCATATGTTTGTTTATCCACATGAAATAAAATTATTCAAATAAAAACACTTACTAATAGAAAAGTAGTTGTTATATATTATTATTTTTATAACCCCTGATCAGATGTGTTTATCCAATTTATCAGTAATTGATTCATTGTTAATTTTATAGGTAAAATTTACTAAATTATCTCTCTCATTTTAATCATAAATGAGTTAATAGTTACTGAATAAATTGAAGAGATATATCAGGCTTAACAATGATCATTATATATATCAAGGTCACTCATAATCCTATATAATTATCATATGGTGAGATAAAATAGTTTTCCATATTTTAATTTTTATTAATGAAAAAATGAAAAACAGAATTCGACCCATTTAAAGAATCATGTACATTTAACTCGAAAATATAAGAAGAGACATCATTTCCTATTATAAATGTTTTAAAAATAAACATTCATATGTTAATAAAATAGATAATTCATTTAATAAAACAATTATAGTAATGATCATAACAAATAATCATTATTATGGTTGCAAAAGGTATTGAAGTTGTAAATTTTAATATAATAATTTTTTCATTTTAAAAAAAGTAAAAAATAAACCATATTGAATACATTATCAAAAATAAATATAAATCTATTATAATAAATTCTATTTTTTTTAAAATTATCATCAATAGTTTATTATTTATATATAATAAAAATTATGGAAAATTAATGAAATATAGATATAGTCTGAAAGTGTTTGGAATAAATAATTAAACAATGCTTTCAAGTGAATTCCATTACTTTTAGTCTCATTTATCAATTTTCACTATCGAACTCCAGAATAAAAAAATTATATTATTTATTTAACAATGTAAGAACCTTTTTTATTCATTCCAATATCATTATTTAGGTTATTTCATTTAATTAAATGCTCTATTTATATACTAAATTAGTTATGACTATGTCAAGTGTTTTGTGGTATATCTATCACTAATTTATAAATATTCCTTTATAGGTTGACTGTGTTCATATATTTGTGGTGTTATAATAATATTATTTTAATATTTATAATATTTAACCAATAAATAAACTTATAAAACCCACCAGGTTATGTAGTCATGAATAATGAAGAATATAATTTCATAGATGAGGTTATAATCATGTACACACAAGAGATGTTTTCAATTTTAATATGATATGGAATGAAAATGATGTATATATAATATTAATACTAAATAATAAAATACATGATTCATGTATCAAATTTATTCATTAAAAAGATCCAATGTCCATTCGTGTGATATATGAATGGAAAATGAATCACATCACTTCGTTGAAGTGGTAGTTGAAACAGACACACATGTGATCTTATCAATATCAACTGTATTGGTGTGAATAAAGGAAGAAAAAAATCTTGAATTTTCATAATGAAAATTATGTAATTAATTTAATATGTTTCATTAATATAATATTTATAATCATATATGAGATTAATTCATGAAAAATAAAATATATCACTTCAAGGAGACTATAGTCTATATAAATTCATAAGTGTCTCCTGTATTTCACATAGGACTGAAAAGGGGATGAAAAAATATTTACCAACAACATTATTAAATTTCCTTTGGAATAAAATAGTAATATAAATATGTTATAAAAGTTATATAATATTTTAATGATATATAATCATAAATATAAATGATATTGTTTTTCTAGTCATGTAATGATTAAATCCTTTAGGAAAGAAATAAATCATATTTTAAGATAATTTGGAACAAAGAAAAACAAAAATTTAACTCTAGATGTGGAATTGTCTAAAAAAATCAAACAATAACATTTGATTTTTGTTTGATAAATTTAAATTAAAAATTTTTGGTTATTTAATTTTATCCAATTTCATTCTTTTCAGATATAAAATAATTTTTACCTAGGTAATTTATTTATATGGCCAAAAATATTCATTTATAGGAATAAACTTTTGGACTATTTTATTACTTAATCTATTCCCATTAATTATATTTTTTTCATTCATTGTATGGGTTATGTCTCGGATATCTTCTGGTTCTTTTTTTGGGTTTAGGGACGACTAATCGAGTGACCTATTAGAACATAGTTAATGAAAAAAATTAAAATATAATTGTACAATTGTGTGACATAATAAATAATATAATTTGTGTAGAAAGAGTTTTAACATGGTTAGATCTAATCATGTGACTTCCCTATAAACTTTTGTGACTTTGGATAATGGAAAAAATAATGGTTGGTGCATTTTTTACCAAAGCATTCTATAAAGCTATGCGGGTTCCAAAAAGAAGAAGTAATCATTTCATTGATGGTTTGTACATTATTGAAAAAGGAAATCTACTAATGTAGAATGATTTATCTAATCCAAAATATCAATTTTTGAACCTGTAACATTAATAATTATTCTCATTATTCCACTTACACATATGTAACTCAAAGATAGGGACTCCATTGGGTTTTTTGGTGATGATCTCTAATAAAACTCCAATTTCAGTGAATATATAGAAATTGGACAATAATAATTCATGTTATATAATAATTTCATTAGAAAATCATTAATATCGAAGGAAAATACAACTTTCCCTTTTGAAGAACCATGTATTTTCATGTTATAATAAAGTCTAGGAGTTGAAACAAGATCTAATAGTATATTTCCTTATCATTGATAAAAATTATAGTATGATCCAGAGAATTTGAATGTACTTATGTATATGTCATTAACCATTGAAAATAATAGATATTTACTTTTATGTCCAATATAGTCCAACCATTTCATTTTGTTTTCCTTCTTGGATTATGATCATAGTTTTCTCACATGGTCGAATGGGGATTGGTATAGGAATTGATTATGTTACAATTGACTTTGATGTAAATCCATAACATTAGAATGTTTTTTATCTTCATGTATAGAGTCATAACACTGTTTTTTATTTGTAAACAATATTCAAATGATTTTTTTGGCGTTCTTGTGTATCCTTAGGAGTCCTATTCTAGATATGATTACAATATAGTGATAGTTTGTATCCTTATGAGACCAATGCTTTATATTAATCAAATTTTATGTGAGTATGTAGCCAGAAGATACATATACTTCATAGTATTCACTTGTGTTGTGCACACGTATCCATATGATAAAATTTCTCGACATCACTATCATGTAGTGTGTGTGTAGAAATATTAGACATATTCTTAATATGAATTTCATGTGGATGTTGAATATTTATTTTATTATTTCCTGAGGAGAAACGGTTTTGAACTATCTTATTGTTGAATTGTGTGTTACTTGTGTAGTTTCCCTGAATTTGTAATTGAGACCCCATGCCAGGTCATATGGTATAGATTCTCCCTTATAGGGGGTGCATGGATGATGTGATGGCTTGACTCAAAGCCATCAGACTCATTGTATATGGTTTATGGGCTTGGCTTGAGACTGTGAAATTAGGTTAACATATGGTGTGTGGATTTCCCTCATGATTTTAATTGAGTCTTAATAATTAATTACCTTAATGTATGTCATGAATGTACCTTGGAGGTGGAAATGGAAGAATTGTCATTTGGCCAACTGTGTCAGACCAATTTATTAATTTCACTCACACATAGAGATAATGTATATCAAGCTTCTTTTCATGGACCTAATATATATGTATACTAATATAATCTATTTGTTTTTACATGGTCATTGTTTTGTTTCATAGAGAACAATTTACTATGTTGTAACCTTATATTTATGACAAGTTGAGATTTCCTTTGTGGGTTTTACACTCACACCCTACATGGGAATATAATTCCATATGAATAATTTTGTATCAAAAATCTAGTAACGGTTATGGTGCCTATAGTGATACATCATACAGAAGCATTAAGGTATTGTGATGTGGTGATATTATGTACTCTAGGTAAAATATTTTCTGATACATATTTCATAGTTTTCCCCTATTTTAGTATTTTGTCACACTATATATAGGGTTATTTTATTTTGAATTTAATTATTTAAATAATGTAAATTTTTTTATAGTGGGATGATCTTTTATACTTTATATCTATATATATAAGAATATTGATTTCCTTTTCTATTATTTTTTCTTATTTTTTATTCTTCATTGGTTTTCTATTACATAGGACAATGTCCCCATATGATATATCTCATGCTCTAAACCTAACCAGTAGAATCTTTCATCTAGAGAGGAATCATTAGGATTTGTAGTGCTTAATCTTGGAACTGAATATTAAGATTAGGTTATAGAAAATAATATCATAGGACTCACCCATTTCCATTATTTTTCCATGATTTGGGGTGTGGTAGGTAAATGATAGGATGGATTGCATTGGAGAAGGGGAATTTCATTACTTCTGAGGATCTATAGTATAGGTGACCTCTGAGTTACCAAGAAATTTGTGTTGATGTTCTTTTTTTTTCATTTTTACCAATGATTTATTTCACCTCCTGTGATTCACTTAATGATTATGCCCTAATTTATGTGGATTTTTGTGTGTTAACACATCTAAATTATGCATATATGTTTATATGTTATTTTTTTTGTTTTTTAGATAGAACTAAAATAATTAAATTTAGTTGTCAATTTATTAATTATATATGTTTTGTTTATTTTTTCATTAACGTAACTTGATAAACCTAAGAATAATATTTTTTTTGTGTATATAAGTTATTTACTAATTTTAATGTTATAGAAATATGACTATGACCATTTTTAGAGCGGAGGGGTTGAATTTTTATTTTCTGTTATCCTATTCGAACGATTATTTTACCATCATCATATTATTTAATTGATATAAAACCCCAGTTTTTATTAAAAATTTAGATTTAATTTTTGCGAAAATTTAAATTTAAATTTTATTGTTTTTAATGAATTTTTTATGGGTTACAATACCCTTTAAAATTTCAGAATATTATTTTGAATATTTTCAGAGTTAGGAGGTATGTTATCGAGGGATTCTGAGGGATGTGCAATATATACATTGATAGAATACAAATATTAAATATATTTTATTAATGCGTGTAATTGTTTTAAAAAAAATCAATATTTACCGAACGATGTATCTAATAATTTTTTTTGGCAATCTCAAGGTCTGATACATGGAGTTTACCATATGTGGGGTATAAATTTTAGGTTTGATGGGTGTTTTACAACGTCATGCTTGAAAAGATTATTTCAATATTTAATTACTTTATTATTGATTTTTAAAATTAATAGATAATTAATATATCTCAATTAGTGCATCTTATGGGATATCTGATACCACCATTAAGCATGGAACATGAGGATTACCCTATCATGAGTATATCCTATGTGTGAAAAGTATGTGTTGTCACATTAAATGAAATTATAATAATAATTATACGATTACAGTCCCCACTAACCCATTCATTTCTATATTTTTGTTTCATTAATTATCATAGTTAATGATACTTATTGTTTTTTTAAACCTCTATCTATTATACTCGAAAATAAATCCTCCATGGCCTAATGCTCCTGTCGATCCTCATTAATTTAATTCTTTCATTTAATTACTTTTTTTAAATCCATCATTTTATATAAAAATATATTTCTGTGCAAAAATAATACATATACACACACATTAATATAAACACAAACACACACACACACACACATATATATATATATCCTGAAATGTGGACATATATTATTTATATATATAAACATAAATATCAACAGCATATTTGTATGTATATAAATGTTCACATCTATATATATACAAATATATTTATTATATATATATAATCATTATATAATTTTCTACACCAAACCATTATTTTATAAAATAATAATAATGATATTTTATTATTACAATTATGAAAAATCATACATTAATTGAAACAGTATCCTTTTAAAAATAGCAACAATTCAATATTTAATAAATTTATAAGAACCATCCATTTTTACTAAATTGGAATAATTTATAATGTCATATTAATTACTTTGGCCACTCATTATTACCACCATAATAAGATCAAAAAATAAATAATTATATTACCAAATTTTGATTCTACCCAAATAGTAGTTATAATATTATTATTATTTTGTGTTATGTATTGAAACCTCCCATATACAAAATATTTATACCCTGCCTAGGAAAAAACCTGAATTCTGGGCTTAACTATGGTCATTGATTTTTAATGAGATAAATCATTTGGGAGATATTAATTTTTTATTAATTATAAAATGTAATAATAAAACAATTAAATATAAAAAAGTATTTTCAAATGTGATGTTTCCATACTCCTCAAGAGCATAAAATTTATTCCCAACCTAAGGAAATCACTAAGTTTCATACCTAGTGGTGGATAGATATTTATTTGATATTGATCAGATTAATCCGCCATTAGTGTTTTTCAGTTTATCATTATGATTATATTTTTAAACGTATAATTTTTTATGAAAGCAATTATGTATCAGTAGTGTAGTTAAAACATGACTTTAATCCTTGTTGTTATTCATAGTTTCCCCAAATAAATGAATTACTTTACATTAATGAATGATTTTTATAGGAAATTGGCATTATTTATTTCTTGGGTGTTTGAATCATAAAACATATGATTGATTTTTTATCACATGATGTGTGTCTGTGTAACATCTAACCTATGCTTGTTTTGTTTACATATTAATTTGGATGACTATTATTGTGATTTTTTTTGAAATTCCATGTTGTTTTATTGTTTGTTTCCTTTATATAATATGTATGTAATATTAATGTCTCCTATATTCGATCATTTATGTTTTGATATTAGTCCCCATGTGTGATTGAAACATGTTTTGTTGACAGGGATGACATGTGAGACGTGGTACAATCATAGAAATATGCTCTAATTGGAATTAAATAGTCTTATGAAATGAATGTACATTTGGGAAATTCCAACTGGTGGGATGTATTTCATATTTATAGAATTTCATGTAAGAGGGATGTGTATGACATTGTTCGGCATCAGAGATTTTATACATGATTCTAATCTAACTATACATAGGGATATGATTGAAATTGGTCTATATATAATTGGTATATCTCCATAATTTGGAGTGTGTCCAACATGCTTTTGGGTTATTCCATTAAAGTGTTGTGTTACGCTACTTATCAAGGTCCCATCAAATATTGGGCTAATGTTTTTATATTTCTCTTGTCAAGCTGTCGAAGTAGTTATATCCTATCACTATGGACCCATCATTTATGTGATATTTGTTTATATATTGTTTTTATATTTTTACCTTGTTTATAGTCATGGAATACACTTATATATATTTATGAACTATTTATAGGGGACATTAGTGATGTACAACAAGGTCATGTACTAACACCCCACATAAGTATTTAATCACTCTTGTATACTTCTTGTCCATAAACCCAGTAAAGGGGAAAACCCCTATGATGGATGGCAGAGTAGGGGGAGATGGAGGATAAAATCATTTCTAAAAGACATTTACGTAGGATGTAAACTATTTCCTTTGTTTACTATCTTTTCCTACACCTAAGATACTTGTTTAATTTGGTTAATTATATCATGTATGAAATGATTAATTATCCACATTTACTCTGATTGTATATTTTATTTATATGATGATGCTATTATTTATCAACCCCATTATAGGATAAAATTTGTTTTCCCACCACATGGATAAAATCGAGACCCTCACTACTAGTCGGCAGCCTTTTGAGTTTTGGGAGGTGTTCCTGATGTAATGTAGCCTATGTAATGGGCCTGTTGGATCATTATGGGCGTTACATAATGGTATAAAAACATCTAGATTCATTAACATGAATTTCATTTTTTCTATGACTTGCAACAGGATAGACATGAGTTCGGATGGTGAAGACACGATTAAGGGAATCGGGTCAGTGTGTGATCAGCACTAAATAGTAGAACTCCGAGTATCCATAGAATGGGGAAATTATGATTAGTTATTACCATTGATTAAATTCACCATGGGTTTTGAAAATGATGTGGATACATTATTTTTTCTTATTGGTGTAAATTCAAGCATCATGCTAGGCATTCATGTTCACATGCCTTATATACCTGTTGATTGCATCAGATAGATCCCAAATAAATAGATTCATATTGAAAATAAGATATTTAATTAGATCATTATTTCTAGAAGTCTTTTATTTTATCTTATTGTATTATATTATTGAGTGTATGAATGTTGTTATGACTAACATAGAGATGATGGTAATATGGAATTATAACCTGAATATAAGAAAATCTATTTTTTGTGTTCCTTTTTATGAGCTTGAATAGATGTTCAGATTGTTCGATTGTCAACACATACAATAGAATTAAAAATATTTTAATTTAGAATGTTTCATTTAAAAAATATTTTTTATTTAAACTCTTGTGATAGGAAGTAATGGTCCCAAAATCAAAAATGCATCTTAGGAATGGGAACAATTGGGTTTGGGATATTTGAAACAAACTTATTAAATAAAATGAAATTAAATTCCAATTTTTTTTAAATGAATTAGATTTACTTTTATGTGAAAATATATTTTTAGTAGTTTTGATTATTATTGATTTATTAATGATTAAAATAGCTTTTAAAACTTTTGAATATTCTATGAAATAGTTTGAGAGTGGGTTACAGAGTCACACAAAATATCGAGGCCTAAAGAGCATCAACATTGATCGAATAAAAATATTATAAATATTTTTATTCATGTGTGTGAAATTTTTTTATTAAAAAATTGTATATTACCCTAATTATATATTTTATATGAAATTTGAGACCACGATTAGGTACACATTATAGATTTTACCCTATTTGAGGAATAAATTTTATATGTGTCTAGTGTTTGTAACATCACACATGAAAATAACCTTTTTAAATTTGATTATTTTGTAATTCAATTTAACTAATTAATTAGTAATAATTTTATATCAATTGGTGTATGTTATGATTAATCATAGACCATTGTTTGGTCTATAATATAGGGTCTACCCTAGGCAGAGAATATGTTTTCTGTGCAATAGATGCTTCGAGTCATCACACAAAATAATAATAATTATTATATGATTATTATTGATAATGCTGAAGAAAAAAATTGTAAATATACTTATATATCTAATGAAGGTGTTATGATGGTAATAATCAGTTACCAAAATAATGAACAAGATGTTATTATTTGTACTAATTAAAAAGAATTGTATGGTTAAAATTAATTTACTAACTAAAAATTGTTGTTATTTATATTTTAATATCAAAATTAGCGTGTCAAATTTTATAATTTTAATAATAAAACATTTTCTTTGATAATATTATTATTATATTGAGAAAATATTTCTTTCGTGTTACAATTTAAAAATGTGTATATAATTGTAATAAATAAATATTTATGTACATTATTGTGAGGGTATATGTACATATAGTCATATCTGGGTGTATATATGGGTTTTCATATATATATATTAAATATGTCTGTATGTATAGGGTTATATATATTTGATAATATGCATGTATATATATTTTTAATATTTTTTAATATATATTTAATTATCATTTTAAAAACTATTGATTTAAATGGAGGAATGAAATAAGAGTTAATTGACCGGACCATGGAGACCTAGAGGTGTTTTTTGGGCTCCATTTATAATTCATATAGGTTGAAAAACATAAAAATATATTTAATGTATATATTAATTGAACTAAAAAGTCAAATAAATGTGGTGGTGGGGAATTCATCCCACAATAGAGACACTTAATAAACCCCTAGTGTCACCTCTATATTATATTATTATTATTTATTTTCATATTAATATTCACAAATCATACACCTATATCTTCTCTAATATTGATCATTTTGACGTGCCTTCAGTGTCATTGGGTCCGTCTTGATGATTATATTTTTAATATTTTTTTTTGATGAAATAATTTTTTGGTTGTGTAGATAATCATGATCCTCAACAATAATAGTTAGTCATCATTGTACCAAATTTTTCAATTCCATTACATTTTCAAATGCCTTATATAGTTTATTAACCCAATTTTTATATGGATTTGTTGCCTGTAAGTCTTTTGTTTGATCAAATGGTGTGTTTGTTTGTATCCTATTACATGACCTTGTGTTATTTTAATATTAATTGTGATGAAATTTATTATCATTCTATTTTACATGATGTTATTTTTGATATTTCATTTTCATTTGTATAATATATATTCTATTTTTTGTTTACTATAGTAGAAAATTTAGGTTTGGATATTGGAATCCATGTGCGATATGAAACTTGTTTTTTTGATATGGATGACATGTGCGACGTTAAAAAAGTATAGAACTATCCTCCTAATGGAATATGAAAGACATACCATCAGTATGTACATTTTGTATATTCTAACCTATGTGATGTGTAACATAATTTTAAGATATCCTCCTAAAGGGATGTGTTTAATATTAGCCTATTTGTGATATTTGACACATTCTTTTATGCTATCCATTGAGAAGGATACACCTGATAGTAGTCGGTATGTACATAGGATTACACGACTAGAGGGAATATATCGCACATGCATTGGGTCTATTAAACGTAGGGATTGTGTCAGGATATTTACCGATTTTATATCCATCATTGTGCTGAAGTAGGCATGTTTCTCCCATCATGGAGCAGAAGTAGGTAGAGCTAGTCCCAAATGACTGACATGTATGTGGTACTTTTTTTTAAAATTATATATATATATATATACCAAGTGAAACTAAGGAAATACCCTTGAAACATTTATGCAAATTTTTTTAAGGGACATTGGTCGTGTCCCATTGAGTCTTTTACTCACACATGACAAGGGCATTTCGGTTCACTTATAGTCATCATGATCAATGAATTGATGAATGGAAAAATCACTTTTTTTATGGTTACGAAGGTAGAGAAGAAAGATTTGGTCTTTGTTGGATGGTGTTCAGGAAGGATGTCAGTTTTTTCATTTATTTATTAGCTTTTCCCTTATTTGGGATCATTGTTTTTTGGGTTATTATATCATGTATTCCATATCTATTTTTCCTCATTAAATCTAATTATTTAATTTATTTTAATATTTCTGTTATTATTTATTGTCTTGATGACTTGATATAGAGGTTATAGACACCCCATGGTTTTACTAGTGACCCTCTTGAGATTTTGGTAATCGTAGACTGTCTAAATCGGTTGAATAAAATTATTAAATATATTTTATTCACATGCATGGATTTATATGAAAATATATTAATATTTCAAAAACATTGTATCTTATGAGATATTTGAGACCACTGTTTTGCCTATATGGTGCTTTACCCAAGAAGATGTATAACTTTTATGTGAGTCGGTTTTTTGGAAACATCACACATAAAAATTCTCTTTCATATTTAATTATTTTTTCATTGCTTTTTTTAATTAATTAATAATTTATATACCATAGAAGATGATTGATATGAGAATTCTGAGTCCACTGTTAGGTCTTAAATGGGAGGTTACCCTATATAGTGTATATATTTTATACACAATGGATATCTAGACAAAACACATTAAATAATAATAACTAATACATTATTATTATTATTTATTTTGAATACAATATATTGAAATATACTTCCATATATAGTGATTGATTGAAGTTGATAATAGTCCGTGTCTAGAATAATTAATATGATATTATAAATTGATCCAAATAAATAAAAATTGTTAGTTAATTTTATTTTATTATCTACTAAATTATTGTTATTTTTAAAATTTAATGGTGGAATTAATGTGCGATTTTTAATAATAGTAATAATATATTATTATTATTATTATTATTGTTATTATTTTGAGAATATAATGGTTTTCTATGAAAAATTAAAAATGTACATATATATACGGAATATATATATATGTGTGTGTGTTTGTGTGGATGGGTGGGTTGGTCTATATATATAGTTATATGTAGGTATATATGTGTGTGTGTGTGTATAATGTGTGTATAAATTTTGGGTTATATATATATGGGTGTATAAGATAGTGTATATATTTAATTTTTTTCAATATATATATATATATATATATATATTTCATGATGTAATTTAAAAAATAGATTTGAATCAAAGAATAAAATTTGTGTGAATCGATGGGTGTACGGAGCCCTAAATTCATATTTATTTTTCCATTAATAATGCATTGAGGATAAAAAAATAAAAAATATCTTTAATTAAGTTAATGAATTAAATAAATAATCTAGAAATAATAGGGGTGTTGGGGACTTTCAGTGTATATATGAGGATAACAAACATCCCCTCACGTCCCATCTCTCCTATTTTTTTTAAATTTTACTATTTTTCTTCAAAATGAAAACCTCTATATCTTATTTGATATTGATTAGATTGAAAATTCATTGATATAATAAGGTTTATCTTGATGAAAATATATTTAAAAATATTTTTTACTAATGATCTTTTTTTTACAATTCAACTCAGACATCATCCCCCATCATTAGTTGTCATTGTACCTATGGTAGGAATTCTGTAACATTAGAACATGAATTATATGGGTTATTAATGTGATGACACAAACCTTTATGAGTATAATTATCTTTTTTATTTAATTATATATCTTATGGTTATGAAAAACACATGAAATTATTCTTTTATTATATTGAATTTTATTTAAATGACTAGAAAGTATCATTTCCATTGATAATATTGACACTTCACAGTGTTCATATGAATGATATAAATATACGGTTTGTAACAAATATTTTGGACACCATTAGGGGAAGTGATGAACTCAACTAGTTGGACCATATATTATGAGCCCTTTTTATCATACATTTTGAGGGAGATATCATTTTTTGAATTTTCCCTTGACCTATCCCAACCTAATATCCTACAATATAAGCATGAGTGAAACTGGTTATGGGATAAGATCATGATCATTAAGATCACAAAATGAACCATGTTCGTTGAATGGCCCCATGAAAGACCCACAATTTCCAAATCACTAGTAAGGTGTATCCTAGCATATTAAATAGATATTTATCATGACCCTACCAATAGGAATCTGTGAATTATTTTTAAAAAAAATAATGAACATATATCAATCCTATTATTGTAACTTTGTAACTGCATTTTAGATAACAAATTTTATATTTGGATAAAATTAAAATTCAATTAATGAATTTATGAATTGATTTATTTTTGAAATAAATAACACCTTAATGTTATTATCATGTTTAAATGATATTATTAATTTTAATAAGTAAAATGTAATTTTTATAAGGGTTCAAAAAATATTATTTTCAAAACCCATATATTTCAATAAATTACAATTTTTTTAAAACTGAATATTATCATATTTAGAAAATAATTATGTTAAAATTAATATTTCATTTGTAATTAAAATTTCACGATTAACCAATGGTAAATTTTTCATAATTCATAGAGAGAGTCGAATTTCTAGATAAAAATCAATACCATATAAATATACCTTGTGTATTATAATTTCAAAATGAACCAAAAGTGATGTAATATGTTATAAAGATAGGATCCAGGCCACATATATGTTTTCCATCTTGAATAATTTGTTTTTAGATTATTTTAATTTTTTTATAGCCATTATGAATCCTACAAGAGTTATAATATTTTTTATGATTTTAAAATCATTTATTTAAGAATGTCGCACAGATCCACATCAAAAATGGTAACATTATGAAATATTCATCCCTTTTTATAGTAAGATAATGAATTCCAGTTTAATTTTGCAAAACCGATCAGGAAAAAGCAGGACATGGCTTGTGGTTTTGGATATTTCATTCAATAGAGTCCAAAGAATAAATAATAATGAAATCTCCCTATGTTCCAATATAAACCAACCCAGGGCCCCATTTATCTCCACTCAAACTACATGGAGCATATCCAAAATATTCCCTCTATTCCATATAGTCCCTTCATGTTTCTTCCAGCATTTAAGAATCCATTTCCAAGCCATTGGAGTCACACTTCCAAGTAAAGTTTCACTTATTTCTACTCATTATTAAAATTTATTTATTATGTTACACCTTTTTTCAATTCCTTATATTGGGAAAAGGCATTAAATTTCCATATCACTAACAATTTAATATATGTAAATACTGATAGTTCCCTCATAAACTAATTTTATGAAATATTTTGCGAGGTTGTTCTGCTGCTGAAATTGCGCCACAATTTTATATTCCAAAAAAATCATGCAGTGAATACCATTCCCATTTTCTATCATGGTTATTCATATTTATACATATATAACTATTTTATAAGGAATTAAATTTATTTATTCTAAACTTCATGATCATTGAATAAATTATGATTATGAATGAATCAATGCTGATTTTTCTATGTGGCACACTTAAGGATGAGAATAAAATGAATGTGACTGGTGCACCCATAAATATATAAAACTCCAATTAATTGGGTAATGGTTAGTAACATGATATATAATGATGGGATATGTTGTTTACTTGATTCCTTTATGGTACTTTTTCCACTATCATGTCTTGGCAGTTTTAGCATTGACCTATGTTTATTATGTATTACTTGAAGTTGTTGCCAAATTTGTCATGTTATGATTATCATGTTATATCATTCCTTATAATTCATGTTTCTTTTATGGTAAATTGTTATAAATATTTTATAACATGTATTTTATTCTTCATTTTATGCCCTTTTCAGTCACATAATAGTCTCTATATATCACATCATTATTATTTATATTCTCATGTTATCCATGCATTATTAAGTATGTAGGAATATTTTGATCATGTTAAAGAATTTTTCAATAAAGTTGATGTTTTTCATGATTTATGTTTTTATATAGTGTTACTAAATTCTAAAAGACAGAGGACCTCTCAATCTTCCAGGTCATATTATGTTTAATTTTTTGTAATAAATAATTTTTAGATGTTAAATAATGAGGAAGATTTTTATAGTTTGTAAGAATGGATTTTTTTTAATTTTTCGGGTTATGATTAGAAAACATTAAATTCATAAAGGTGAGATATAGTATTAGAAAACATACCTAAATTGTTGTTTGTATAGAGTAGTTAGATCATATGGAAAATATATACATGTCAGGATAATACATGTTGAAATGGTTTTTGTAGAGATATACCAAGGGTAACAACTCCGACCAGATGTTCCAAGTCCGACTTAGGGAAATCTGGTACAAGAAAATGGTCTTTAATACACACTCGGTTTGACACTCCCTGGGTATATTGTTTTTAAATTAAAAGTATCAGTATGAAAAAAAAGATCAAGGGAATAAAAATTCCCATAAGAATATGTGTCATGAGATATATCTAGGATAACATAGATTGAGGCCTAGAAACTCATAAGTTGGAAAGATACATTTAATTTATAAGATATACCTTTATTGTTATTAGATTCCACAGTATGTTCTTAATATCCTAAAATAATCATCCCTAATTTTCTTTTTATTCTAGATAATTTCTAGTAATATAAGGAATCAGGCTATCAACCAATGCAAAGGGACATTTGATGACTATCCCAATGAGATTCTAAACCTGATGGGAGAAGGAATCACACTATTCTTAATGATAAAATTAAAATTGACTGATGTTTTTACTACACAATTAGGATAATATTATTTTCCACCCCCTGCAGAATAAACAAGTTACAATCGATGGCTTTATGCAACAATGGCCTCTAACATTAAAATGATCATTTGATCCCTTAATCATTTAATAATGGATCAAATCCTTTCAGAAGATATTCTTTGTCCTATATTATTCCAAACTAGATAAAGTTTTTCAAGTTTTTTGTAATATAGATGTAGAATAAGATCTATGGTGGACATTTTTCTTGAATACAAAACATGATAAAAATATCAGTAAAATGATGTTGATGAAATTACAGAAACTGTTTTTTGATAAATATTATCCTCAGACTCTGCCATAAAATGGAATGATATTTTATTTCACTTATGAAAAAATGATTAATATATTGGGATATATATGTAAAACATCACAATAATTTTTTGATAATCCACCAAAGTTATAATTACCCCCAAATGTAAGGTTGATCAATTATTTGGTGGGCTAAATCCTAGTATATAAATATCTCTGTTGATCCACAACATTGTCCGCTATAATGAAATTTTTTGATATTCCCTCAAGGTCAAAATGCAGATCGGAGAGTCTGGGGGTTATTATGGGGGTATGTAGTGGATGGTGGCTATTAGTTTTTCATGTATGGTGGATAAATATGAAGGTTCTATGAAAATTCAGCATCCCACTTATCAAATACACAGAAAGAATAAACCTATAAATTTCCTAAGGGAACAAGGAAATTTGTTAGGGAAGGAAGAGAAGGGAACCTGACTAATTATTATTGATAGGAAAAATAATCCAATTTGATTGAGTAATGTAATGATTCATTTATCCCTCAACGTGTTGTTCAATGTTTCTACTAGATGGAACCAGTTCACTTTGTGGTCCAGCGAACTAAGAAAATGGTGTTTGGAGGCAACCATCAACCTTTGAGGAGGCAAGGGAGATATTCATCTATCAAAAACATTGAGGTGGATATATAAATTTAATTGGTGATAGATATTGATGTTATTAATTCAAGAATAGTGAAAAAACTCTTTAATTATTGGTTTTTACATTCTATCATTTCAAAATGTTTATTGTTACTATTCAAACACCACAATAAAGCATATAAGTATATATGTCAGTGAAATGTAAAATGGGTCCATTTTTGGATCCCAATTATATTACACCTCCCCTATCAATATATGTGGGTTAAAATCCAATATAAGAATGTCACACTCTATTTGGGGTAATTTGATGCAATTATTGGAATGGATTATATTTACTTGTATTGAGACAAATTAGATTTCAATGAGATGGAAATATGTCTCCATATTATAAATTGACCCCTGATTATGTACAATTTCAATGGAGAGAATGAATCTTCTATATCATCATCATCTGAAGCATGGATATTATTTCCCTACGGGAAAGAGTATATATCTAAAATGATTGTGTCTATGGAAATAACAATCCTCAGAGAAATTCTTACTGAGAGGGAATACACTAATGTGTTTTTAAATGTATTGACTTGTCTTCCTCCAGGATTAGAGGTTCAATTTTCCATTGATATTATACTTTGTGAATTTCCAATATTCAAAAATATTTATATAATAGATTTTTCAGAATATGGGGGATGAAATAAATGATAGGAAAATTTTATTAAATTTTTAATACAACAGAGTGATTCACCATAGGTCCCACCAATCCTCTTCATTAAGGAGAGGGATGGGTCAATGTGACATTGAATTTTTTATCATGAGACTGAAAAGATATTGATAAAGAAAAAGGATCCTTGGTCAATAATTTTGGACTTTTTATATCATCTATGTGTAGGACAAGTGTTCTCCAATCATTACCTTTTGTCGGAATATTATATTGAATGGGTGAAGAAGTATGATATCCCCAAGACTTCTTTTTATACAAGTTCATGTAACAATGAGTTCTTATTGATGCAATGCAGACATACTAATTTAATATATATCTTCTTTCAGTTGATGAATATAGTGGATAGATAGTACCTTAAAATATTTGTGGTAGTATTTATAGATTAAATTTTAATATACTTCAAAACTAAGGTGGACCATTTGTGGCATCTGAGAATTACAGTAAAGACCATGAAAAAGTTGAATCTATAAACAATGTACAACACATTTCAGTTACAGTTGAATATTGTTTCATTATTTTGGAATATCATCATAATAAATGGGGTATATGTCTATTGATATCCATATATTTCATCGGTTTGATGCATATTATCACCAATGTTTTAGAAATTTCGTTTCATTTTAAATCCTTCTTCCAATAAAACTCAATAGGTAGTAATATTTTCTTGTAATTATGAATGTGAAGAATGATTCATTGAGTTAAAGTAGTATATTATCACTACCCATAGCCTCACACTACCCATATGTGGGGAAGTAATAATAATTATCAATCATTTCATAGAATAAGGGACTGGTTTATGTGTTTTGGAAAAATGAAAAATCCATTCGATACACCTCAATGTAGCTGAAAATGCACGAGAAAAACTATCCAAAAACTGATCTTGATTAGGCAGCTATGATCTATTCATTGAAAATGTAGAGGAATTATCTCTATAGTGAGAAGTGTGATATATATAATGATCACATGAGACACAAATATATATACACATTTAAAGTGATTAATATTATCTTATGAATAAGGATAGAGATTGTCAAGTATTACAAATACTCAATCTACTACAACAATACTACAGGAAATAAGGTGGAAGATTATATAAATAAGAAGAAACCAAAAATTGACATGCGGATCATAAAGAAAGTAACATCTTGAATCCTTTATCCAATTATTTATCAACTATATATTCATATATGCTAAAGGATTCTCTAAAAGATTATTTCTGAATTCAGAATAGAGTTGAAACTAGAACAAATGGGAAATCCTCAGAGTTCAATGTTAATAATTAATGAATTGTGATATTTGTGTCAAGACTATATGTTCCAAAAATTATTGACATAAATAATGAATGATTTGATGATTCACATATTTCTACATTCTCCATTCACAAAGAAAATAGAATGATTTATTAGGATCTCTTATAATTATATTGGTTGGAAAAATGAAGTTGTTGATCTTCGAATATACATCAAATTTCTTATTTTGTCAGCAAGTGAAAGATAAAATGAAAACGAATAATGGGATAGAGAAAATATTACCCATATGAACATGGAAATATAAATATATAATCATGCGATTTTCCATTGGAAATTTGACCACATCCAAAGAAAATGATGATATCTATGTTTTTGTGGACTATCTTATAAAGAATGCACAATTCATTGTGATTCAAGAGGACTTATCACTGGATCAACAATAACATATATACATCATAGAAGTGGTGAGGCTACACCAAATACCACTGTATATTGTGACTAATCAATATCTATGATTCACCACATGTTTTTTAAATGCCTCAATCATTCTTTAAACACTAATATAATCTTCAGTATGGATTATTCCCTTTAAATTAATGGAAATTATGAAGGTAATCTCTAATCACTTGAGGAAATATTGAGAGAAATATGATATTTTTTCATGGAGGATGGGACAAGAATCATCCTCCTACTTTGTTATTTTACAACAATAGTTTCATCTTGATAATCAGAATGGATACATATAAAACCATTTTTGGGATGACGTGAAGAACACCAAAATTTTTGGAAAAAGTTGGGGAATATAAACTTATAGGCCCAGAAATTTTTGAGGAAATGGTGGAGAACGTTAATAGAAATATGTATCAGATCAAGGATTCTATGAGTCGATAGAAGAACTATTCTGAAAATCTTCGATGTTAGATAGAGTTTGATATTGGATACATGTTATTCTTATGAATATCAATATGGATGAACGTGATGATATTTGGGAAGAAGCTAAATAATAGTATAATATACATCATCCATTCTGATATCCATCATCTCATTAGAGTATGGGAATATCGACCCACACTCGCAACAAACCTATCTCAAGTACATGATGTATTCCATATTTTTCTATTGTAAAAGAACATACCAGACCCCGAGAATTTACATAATCTATATGTGGTACAATTGGATAATGATCATACCTATTACGAGTAGCCAATGATTATGATTGATCATAGAGAAAAAGTTCTACAAAATAATACAATTACTTCAATCAAAGTTTTGTGTATAAATTACATATTTCAATAAGAAATGTGGGAACTAAAATACAAGATAAAGTAGTGTTACCCTCGCCTATTTTAGTTTGCGAAAAGTAATTTTTGAATAATAATTTCTATTGGGGGACAATTTTGATGACCTAAACTATTATGATTAAAATTTCCTATATTAATTTAATTAAATTACTTATAATTATACAAAACAGATGCACTTTTTTATCCAATTGGATTGAAATGAAAGTTATGTATCATAACCATTGATAATGTATCAAGGGAACAATTATCATATCTCTAGTACAAATATATAATTTTTAGAAAATAAATTTTATAGAGATAAATGAAGTGATTTCCCAAACCATAATGATTATACACTATGGATCCTATTCATCAAAGCTACTACGGTAGATTCTATTTAATGGATTTACCCTTGACTAATCCCAAGATGAAATCCAATAACTTAATCATGAGTGAAACCAATTATGGGAGAAGTTCTCGTTCATCAAGATCATGACACAAACCATGTTCCCCAAATAACCCCATGAAAGCCCCCCATCATGCAGCTAACTCATAGGGAGTATGATGGTGTATTAAAGGGATATGTATCAAGAACCTAGAAATATGAATTTGTATATTATTTTTTATAAAATAATGAATATATTTTAATTATAGTATTATTACTGTATAAATGGTTTTTAAATCAGGAATTGTATTTTTTTATTAAAATTCAAATTAAATTAATAGATTTTAAAATTATTATATTTTCAAAATAAATTGAATTTTTAAAATATTATATAATATGAATGATGATATAATTTTTATGAAGTCAAATACTATTTTTATAAGGGTTCAAAATATGAAATTATCAAAAACCTCCATTTTAAATAAATATTAGTTTTTATATTAAAAGTGAAAATTTATATATTTATAAATAAATTTTATAAAATGTAAATTATTTTTTGAATCAGAACAATGAAATTATCCAATGGTGACTTTTTCATAATTTTCATATGCAGTCAAATTTCTGGGTAAAAATTAAATACTGTATAAATGTACCTTGAGTTTTATGACCTCAGAATGGTCCAAAAGTTGTGATATATGTAAATAAATAGGATAAAAGACTAAATATATGTTTTATCATTAATAAAATGTGATTATGAGTTTATTCTACTAACTTTTTAATGCCATTATTAATCCACCATTATTTATAATATATTTTATGATTTTAAAATCATTTCATTAAGAGTGTGAATTAAATAAACATATCCAATGATAATATACTAAAAAATTAGGACATTAGACTTATATTAAAATTTAAGACACTAATATTTGGTATAATACATGGAAATACCATGGTATGGTTTTTGGTTTTTGATATTTTATTATGTGGATTCCAAAACCTAAATATTAAATAAATCTTCATCCTTTCCAATATGAACCCTACAAATCCCCAATTTCTATTCACTAAAGCCTTTGGGAACATGTACACACTCTAAAATAAACTCCCTATATTTCATACATGTTTCATTATCTTTCATTCATCCTATCCCAGGCCTTTGGACTCACACATTCAATTATCGGTTCTTTCCTTTTACATCTTTATTCAATTTTCGTTATTATTTTATGAATTATTTTTCCAAATTCCTATGTTGTGAAATTTATTGACATGCTTATAGTACTATCCATTTAATATATAAATGTTGATAGATCCCTTTATCTCACATTACCCATTTTCTAAATTTTTATGTGATGTGATTTGGCTGTCGAAATTGCACCGTAATTTTCCATTCAAAATCAATTGTGTAATGAATAGAAAGCCCATTTTTTATAATGGATTTCATATTATCATGATATAATTATTTCAAATGTGAATTTAATTTATATATTCAACAATCAATGAATATGGATTAATTATTAAGATTAGTGAATCTATGTTTATTGATCTATGTGGGACACTTAACAATGAGAATGACATGAAAGTGATGGGTGATTACATAATTATATAGGGCACCAATGCATTTGGTAATGGTTAGTATCAAGATTCATCATGTTCATAAAGGGGGATTATCATATTAATTTATTGGACTTTGTTCACCATGATGAATTCACAGGTTTATCCTTGTCATATTTTTATGATTCAATGTTTTAAGTTGCTTCCACATTTCACATGTTACGATTATCATGCTATATCAGGCCTTATTATTCATATTCCTTTTCTTATCCATTGAAATTGAATTTTTTTACATGTATTTTCTTATTAATGTTATGATTATTTTACTCTCTAGATGGGATTTGTTGATCACCCATTTTGTTATGTATGTGCTTAACTAATCCACTGTAGTGTAAAGTACGATGAAACATTTTGATCAATATAAAGAATTTTTAATAATGATGTTGTTTTCAAGTTTTAAGTTGTTATGTAATGTTCCAAATTTAACAAATAAAATAGTAATATCGATCATTAAGGTATTCTGAAGTCTAATATCTTATAATAAATATTTTTTAAATGTGAAATAACTAAAGAGGTTGTAATAATTAAAATGGTTGTTGGTGTGGAAGTTTGGCATGTGAGACCTATGTTTGATCACATGGCGTGTGTGTGGGTATGCTCTGACAGGTAATTTTGTTTTATTTTTATCTGAATATTTATTACTGTTTTAATGATTATTTTTTACTTTATGTGATGTTTTATGTATCATATGAATTATGTATTGTATATATTCTTTTTATGTCTACAGTAGTTGAGCGTGCATGGTGGGATACTAGTATCCATGTGTGATATAAAACATTATTGGTTAATATAAGTGACATGTGAGACATGGTAAAAACATGGAACTATCCTATAAGTCAAACACAAAACAAATATGGTTAGTATGTACGTTTATGATATTCTAGCAAGTGGGATGTGTCACATAATTCACTAATATCGCCATAGAGGGATATATTTGAAAATTGTTAGAATGTAATATTTGACTTTTTTTAGGATTATCCATTAAAAGGGATATTCGTGACATTTTCCAGTATTACATAGGCTACCCAACTTATTGGAATTATTTTTACATTATTTTCAACTATTCCATAGAGGGGATGTGGGTTGTTGGTTACTGATGTTCAATCCCATATTGTGATGAACCATATATGTTTCCCTCAGTATGTAACTTAATAGGTTGTTTTTATCCATAAGGAATTGAAATTTTTATGGTACATAGTTTATATATTATTTTTATAAATATATCATAGTTATATTCATGGAATATAATGTATATTTTATTCACTTTTGTTAAGGGTTGTTGGTGGTGTCCTATTGTCACATGTACTAACTAATTATTCCATCATTTTGGTTCACTTGTAGAAATCATGATCTGAGATCAATAGACTAGAAAAATTCCTTTTATGGAAGGTTGAGTAGGTGTAGCTGGAGTATGTGGTCATTTCTGGATGGTGATTGGGTGGGATGTGAGTTTTTTTCTTTAATCTACTATCATTACCTGTACCTGGTTTCCTTGTTTTTATTAGGTTATTATATCAGTAATCCCACATTAAATTTTACACAATAACATAGATTATTTATTTTATTTATAAATATATTTTATTATTCATCAGTCCCACGACATGATATAGATTATTAGTCTCCCCATTTTTCCACTTTAGACCCTTGTTGAATGTCAACAACCTCTGGAATACAGGATTTTGTGCTTGAAGTCGCATAACTTACGTTTTAGACTTGGTGGTTTGGGTTGGTATGTTACAAGTATGTTGTTATATATTCCATGAGTGTTCCCATGAAAAATAAATTATAATCATATATTGGATATTTGATGTTATCTAGTAATTTTCATTTTTAAGGACATAATATTTCATCAATTAAATACAATTCATGATAGATTTGTCAATAGAAAACACTAAAACCAAATAAAAATTGATCATCGTAAAATATTAATTAAATTATAAGGTATACAAAAATCCTAAAATTAATGATATATATATATAGATAAAATGGAATCACATTAAATGTTGAATAAATTTTTACTAACAAGAAACTAAAAATATATAATTCTACTCAAAAAATCATTTAAAAAAAAATTATTTTCAATATTCTGGAATATTTATGATTATAACTAAATTTAGATAAATATTCAATATTCAAAAAATAAATATCATATAAATAATAATATTCATACTATTTTCTGAAATATCATTAATGCTAAAATTATCAATTTTATGATGTGAATTCAAAAACAAATGTAAATCATATTTGGAGTTATGATGATTATATTATCTTATGATGATTTTTTGAAATTTCTTAATAATGAATTTTGTTTATTTGAATATTTGAAAACATATTTCATACAGAAGAGATGAATTTTTGATATTATAAAAATATAATTATGATTACTAATTTTATGAAAAAAAATTAATAGTAAATATATATTTTAAATTTTTTTAATGAATTTGAAATTGTTAGCATTAATTTTTATACACCAGCTTGAAATTTAGTAATATGGTTTATATTTTTTTTTAAAAATCTTAATACATTATACATTAATGATATTAAAATTAAAATTTATCTCTACTAAAAATTGAATCTTAACTAATGGAATTATAATTTAGAATCACTAGGTCAATATTATATAGTATGAACCATTTAATTTTTGTCTTAAAGGACAAACTACCAAGGAAAACAGTAGTTGTTGTGTTGAAGAATTAATTGGTAAAAGTTTGTATCATTAGAGATAAATGTCTTGACATGATTATAATATGTTTCTTTATGAATGATTTTGGTGTTTCCCATCCTTATCTCACATCCCCTCCCTTAATTACATATATTGGGGAAACATTCCTTGAGAGTGACATCCATTGTTGAAATTTTTTGGGTATACAAAAAAATAACAACATTTCACTCATAAAAGGGGTAATCCTCACCTTAATTAACCTTACACAAAAACCTAATATATTCATCCAAAACAACCAAACCATAGCCTCGACATTCCTACATATGTTAATTGTGTTTTAATATTTTCAAAAGAACATACTTATATGGTTTAATCCCCTTCATAAAGAAGATAATCCATGAAGTGAGGAATAAGTTCCTAACCTCTCCATTTGTTTGTTAATTAATTATATGGTTTTATTTATCCAACCATTTCATTTCACTATCACACAATTCGAAAATGATATTTATTATTAAAAACATTTTTTATTATGATTGTTTTCAAATAATTTTCCACCCAAAAAATTCTTATTTAGATAAATCGAAATGTAAATCAGTCCTTGTGCGGACTTCCACCTCCACATATGAAGGTGTTTCATTTTATATCACTTCAAAACATGTCTATATTAAGCTTATATTTGATAGTTTTGTATGATAATTTCATATTATATATATCTATAATTTTTTTAGTAACACAAAAAATAACGATCATTATAATACAAAGCACTAATATCGGTAAATAACTCTACACTAGTTCACGAATGTTTAAAATTTCATGAAACATGACTAATACTACCATGTAATAGAATTGTAACATTATATGTCTTTACAAGACACAAATTATAGACACATTAATGTCGTGTCAATAAGGTTTTCCTTATGACTTTCTCCAATACTTCTTTTTTTGAAAATCAAAAACACCTTCTACTTAAGCAAATCTATATTTTACTTATATAAGGAAAATATCCTTCTAAAAGGAATTTACCCCTACCATGTTTTCCTTGTTCATAACAATATTTTTCTTAAGTATAAATATCGGATTCATATGTAAAAACTTGGAATCATATAATACTTAGATACGACGCATTCTGTTTTTGTATCCGAATTCTAGATATGAACTCTAATGATGTTCAACTCTGAATTCTGGATATGACCTCTATTGAAGTTCCACTCTGAATTCTGGATACAAATTCTTATGAAGTTCCACTCCGAATTCTGGATATGAACTCTAATGATGTTTCACACCAAATTCTGGATACGAACTCCCATGATGTTCCACTCCGAATTCTGGATACAAAATCACATGATGTTCCACTCCGAATTATGGATATGAACTCTCATGTAGTTCAAATACCAATTCTGACCATTGGAGGAGGGAGTCGACTGTTGGAGCTTCGCCTATAAATAAAATCTCATTTGAAAAGAAGAAATGACTTTTTTAATTTTGGTGAACAAAATTTCCTGAAGTGATTTCTAGAGAGAGAGGCTCTTATAAACTCTCAAAGATTCGTGCAGAAAGATTGAACAATTTGTTCAAACTTTGTCTTGTGCAGACTTGCTTCATGTGACTCTGATTGTTGTTGATTACAATCGAGGGATTCCAAGGATAGGAAGATAGAGGTTCCAACACCATGAAGTTGAGGGCTTCCTTTCTGAGGAAGACAGAGGTGTCGAATACCTGATAGTGTAGGGCTTGCGGGGATAGCAAGATAGACTTTGATCCTCGTATCGAGGGCTTACCCTGGTGTGGGTATGATAGACTTTCTCAAAAGTATAAATCAAGGGACCTTTATCCAAAGTTGTTGGATAGCCTTCTCTTTGGGTTAAAATAGTTATTGTTTGTTATGTGTAGTTTTAACTACCATGTTTTTCCGCTGCATTTTGTATTCTTAAGGAATGTATAACTTTCTTATACTTCATTACATGTACTATGATTTAGTTTGATTCTATATACATTAATGTAGAATCTTATTTAGTGTAAAATTTTGTTACGTTTATTTTCTGGAATCACTTTTCCGGAATAAAGCATGTCTTTAGAACTTAGAGGTGTTGTGAATTTTGGTTACCCAAAATTTCCTAAAGGAAATTTCCTTATGGGAATTATTTTGAAAAGGTACAATTCCCCCCCCCCCTCTTGTATTTGTATCTCATTTTACTTATTCGGTCCAATGTTTGGTATTATAGAGTATATCATAATCAGAGTCATACAATCCAAACAATTTGTATCAGAGGATTGGTTACATCTGAATTAATCTCTTGATTATATTCAGAATTTTATTTTCATAACATTTGAAATTGATCTTTCAGATTCATATTTTCAGATTCATACTTTTCAGAATGTATTTTTCGAAATCATAGTTCGGATTCACTTTTTTTCTTAGAGATACATTTTTTCTTGCATAGAATATTTTCTCCTATTTACAGACATATACTACTAACATGTTTGTGAGCCAAAGTTTTTCTTAAAGATGGAATGTTTAAATGTTGGTTCTATTGACAAAATAAATTCTACCAGACCACCAATTTTTTATGGTAATTATTATGAGTATTGGAGAGATCGTATGAAGACTTTCATTATCAATACTGGGGTAGATAACATTGTAATGCTTACTAGAGGATAAAAAATTCTTGACAAGGAATTAAGTGCTTTTACTAACCAAGAAAAGCAAGAATACCAACTCAACTATAAGGTATGAAATACATTAATTTGTTCAATGACTAGGAACATATAGAGCCAAATTTCTTCTTGTGAGGTAGCAAATTCTATATTGATGAAACTCGAAGATACACATTTTGGTACATCTAAAGTGATTGAGTCTAGAAGATCCCTTCTTAGAGCTGAGTATCATGATTTAATTTTCCTTATGGAGAACCAATTTGTAATTTGAAACAAAGATTCATGACTACCATGAATAGATTAAAGTCTATAGTAGAGAAATGTCTAGATGATGAAGCCCTTGTTGAAAAGATTATTGATATTATGAAAAATGAGTGGGAATCAAAGAGAACTGCAATTGATGAGAACAAAAATATTACTCAAATATATCTTGATGTACTATTTGGAACTCTTCTTCATCATGAGACTAGAATGAAGAGGGATTCTAAAAATATAAATAAGAAGAATGGGAATGGTAGTGTTGATTTTACTACAACTTCTAACCACATTAAAAGATAAGACTCTTGAAAGGGTTACTATATGATAATCTATAATGGTTATTATCCAGTCTGAATCTAGTGAGAGTGAAGTCTCAGAAAATGATTTAGATAATCTTGCACGAAGGATGAACAAGATAGATGGACAGATAAATTTCCAATCCATGTATAAGAAGAATGAATGGAAAGACAAGAATGATTTAGAGGTCACATGCTATGAATGAAAAAGAGCTGAACACATAAGACCTTATTGCCCAATGCTCTAAAGAAAATAAAGAAAATAGAGGCATTCTGAAAATAACATAAGGAAGTATTACAAGTCCAATGTTAAGGAAGTTCTGAAAGCTAA
Source organism: Viscum album (assembly GCA_963277665.1). NCBI lineage: Eukaryota > Viridiplantae > Streptophyta > Magnoliopsida > Santalales > Viscaceae > Viscum > Viscum album. Next base: position 261,961,344 of record OY728148.1, on the reverse strand, counting down.
TGACACCTGGACTGACATGGGTGGTGACTCTTCAGATGAATGTTCTGATTATGAATCTTCTGGACAGAAGAATCTTGTCCTTATAGCAATGCTACCTATTAATAATAATTGCTTTATTTCTAACGTACACAATGTTAATTCCTTCACCAACGTTTCTATAAATGCTAATAATAGTAAATATTATTACTATTCTGATGAAGAATCTTCTTCTGATGACGAAAATACATTACCTACCTATGAAGATGTTTCTAGGTTTGCTGAACTTCTTGATATTGAGAACTTAAAACTCATGAAAAAAGAATTTTAAAGAAAAATATAGGAATAATATTCTTACTAAGGAAATATCATATCTTTCTAAATATCTGATATGAAAAATGCTGATTTTATAAGTATTTCAAAAAATCAAGAGGAAGTAAGTTCTGAGAAGAATAAACATTTAAAAGATCTTGAATATGAAATTTCTAAGAAAAATATTTTCGATCCTAACTCTAGTTCAAATGTTTTTGAAGACAAGAACTTAGTTATCAAACTCAAATCCGAAATATTTTCCTTGAGGAATTGTTTGTCAAACTTTACACATGGTAAGGAAAATTTTTATAAAATGTATTCAAAAATCCGACCTCGAATAAATACTTATGGTTTTGGTTACAGTTGTTCTAAACCGATTTTTAGAAACAACTACTTTGTTCCTCAAAGTGCCCCATTTTGGACAAAGTGTCAATATGCTAGCCACTGGGAAAATAATTGTTCTTTAAACAAAACCCAATCATTAGGATTTCATAAGGGTTATTTTTCTATGAAGAAGTGGGTACCCAAAATTTTGCATTCTGAAATTTCCGTATCCAAGAAAGTCTGGATTCCGAAAACCTACCTTTTTCATCATTTCAAGAAAATATGGAATGTACCAACAACAATACTAGGTACATGGATAGTGGATGTTCATGGCATATGACTAGTAACAAAAAATATTTTGAAAATATTATCAAGATGAAAGGTGGAAAAGTATCTTTCAGAGATAATGCTTAGGGAGAAATTATTGGTATAAGTAACATTTTTCTTCTTGAAAAAACCTTGATTAAAAATGTTTTATTTATTAGGGATCACACACTAATAGAGATATCATTCTTCAATTTATCAGAAAAAAAGATCAACTTGCTGATATTTTAACAAAATCATTACCTTATGATAGATTTAAATATGTTTAGCAGAAGATAGGAATGATAACCGTAAGGTAATCTTTAATAATTTACTTCTTGTTGAACCAATCTCTTTACAGTAATAAACACATTTTCATAGGGGGGGGGTACATTTGATTGTTAGCATAATAAAAGTTTTTGTAATGATATTTTTAAAATTTTTCGTAATTATTTTTTAAAAAAATTTTGTAATGAGTTATTCAAAATTTTCAGAATGAAAATTTTCATATTGGAAATTTTCGGAACTGAAGTTTTCATAATGGAATTTTTCTGACCTTAAATTTTCGTAATGGGAATCTTCAGAATTGGTAATTTTCATAATAAAATTTTGGATCTAAAATTTCATAATGAAATTTTCATACTGAAAACATTCATAATTTTTTTTTCGTACTGAAAACCTTCTTAATGAAGTTTTAGTACTGAGAATTATCATAATGATTTTTTCATACTTAAAATTTTCTTATTGAAATTTTCATACCAGAAATTTTCTTAATGAGAATTTTCGTAACGGAAATTGTTGTAATGAAACTTTTCGTAAAGAACATTTTTGCAATGAGAATTTTCCATAATCAAGATTTTTATAATAAAATCTTTTCGAACTCATGTTTTTCGTAGTGAGTTTTTTGTAATGTTTTTTACATAGTCAAATTTTCTTCAAGCTGAATATCACCTATTACGAATAAAATTTCTTGCCAAATACGAAAGGTATGACTTCCTTACATGAGTTTTCGTAATTGGTTTTTAGTTGCTTGTAGTTTCCTTTTCTTCTAAAATTACACGGATTCATTTCTTCATAAATCCGAATTTTTTTAAAACCTCAAAAAAATCAGATTCAATAATTGTTTATGGGTATGATTTCAACCGTTAGATCAGATCAAATAGTTTTTCAACCATTAGATTGCTTTTGGAAGTTCAAAGGTCAGCTCCATCGCCTATATAAAGGGAAACACCTTTTTTCTCCCTCATTGATCTCCAAGATCTCACATCTTGAAGCTCTGCCTTAGTTCTTAAAGCCCGTTCCGAATCCCTCAGATCTTGTCCCTTTCGAATGTCTGGAGAAGAAGCCTCTCAACAAATGTCTACCACGAAGCCAATTTCAAAATGGAAAATATAAAGAGAAATTTTGGTGCATCCAAACTTCTACAAGTATGATTATATCATCTCTAATAACATCAAGTTGAATGGTTGGGAAGATATATGTATTTGTAAGCCAGGTGTTCAAGATGTGGTCTATCCAGAGTTACTTGTAGAATTATTGAATCAGCAAGCTTCTATGAGGAATAGGGAAGAGAAAAATTTTCCTTCCTATCTTATTTGAAGACTTACGAACATACTTACACCAAGGCAGCAAGCTTGGTGGGGCTGGAATATAATGGAGAAGATGAATTTTTCTTTCACAAATATCTAGATGTTCAAGGAATTTTTGTTATGGTGAAGGCCTTGGAGTGTCTTCAGCTTGTTGATGTAAAGACAACCAAGATTGCTCACCTATCTTTTAACAATTGGATCCTTCAGTTATGGGTTCAATGTTTCCTAGTTCCAAGAAAGGGTGACAAAGATAACCTAATTAAAAGTGATATATATTTCTTAGACCTATTGGTGAATCTATGATAAATCAATCTGATGAGGCATGTTCTTATGACAATCAATAACATCAAGGAGGGAAATTTGAGAGTTCAAATCATCACATACCCTGCCTTACTATCAATGATGATAGTTCGGTGTCTGGATTCTTTCAAGATTTCATGTATGTACAAGGCTCAAAATTTCAAGGTTATGCTTGTTAGTGATGATACCTTGAAAGGGATGAATATGGCCTTTTCCAACAAAACAAAAGAGTTTTATAATTTTTTAGAGGAAGAGGTTGAAGCTAATTCAGAAAATGTGGAGAAGGCTGAGCCAGTGAAGAAGGTCACTAAGAAGAGAAAATTGAAAGAAGTGGTGGATAAAGACAAGAACCCCAAAGCTAAAGAAACCCAATCTTTATCTCCCAAGCCGATGAAACAGAAAGAATATCTTAATTAATTAGTTCCTAAATGGAGGAATGCTATGGAGAAAAGGAAAGAAGGGGAACCCCAATTCGGTTTGGACCCTACTAAAGCTATATCCTTAAGGGAGAAGACAACTGAATAACTAGAGAAGGTAGAATAAGAGGAGGAGGAGAAGAATAAGATGTCTGAATCTGAGCTTGTACAGTCTCGTTTGAGAGATACATAAGTATCTTCTGAGAAGATTCCCGTTCCGGAAACTTTTGATGTGCAACCATTACCCGAGAACCCTGGAAAAATCATATCACTCTGCAAAAGTCTACAGAGAAAGAAGTTGTTGAAAGATTAGAAGAGGAGGAGAAGTAGAAGAATAATAAGAAGTAGAAGAAATCAGTAGTGATCTAGATGACCTGATTACACAAGTTGAGGATTATCAAGAAAAGACTGAGTCCTTAAAACATGTCACTCCGGGAAAGTGATATGAGAATGATTGTAAGAAAAATGATGAAAAGAAATAAGAGAAGGAGAATGAATTATTTGAATAAGAAAGCTAATTGAAGCACTTTCTTGAAGAATAAGAAGAAGACAGGGAGAAACCGTATGAAGATAATATTGTTCAAGTATATGAGAACGAGGAAGAATCTCCTGATGAGGCTGTTATGAATGTTGATAAGGGGATGCAAGTGCTTATGGACACCCCAAAAAAATATTTGATTAGGAAGAAAGATGTTGGTAGTTATTATAAAAGAAAGGTAGTGGTGATTGGAGAAGATCATTCACCTAGCCAGATATCGGATTTGGAGTCCTCAGCACTGGTTCATGACTTTGTTGTTGAGTCATTGATGAAATTGGTGGACACCATTCCGGTCATTCCCACCACAGACTCCAGGTTCTAGATGTTTCAACATAGCCCAAATCAGAAATCAGAATTTGTATCCACGGTCATCGAAATGTGTGTGAATATTGAGGCCGATCATAGATATTTTCTTATCAATTATGATGTGCATAAGAAATCATGTAGAAAAGTCACTCTGTGGTCAAATAAAGTCGATGATGACATGGATGAGCTTGATCATTTTCATAATGACGTTAAAGATTCTTTCAATACCGAGGATGCTAAGATGAAGAATATTCAAGAATATCTGACCCTAGAGAAAAATACTCAAAATCAACAAGTGAAGGATCTCAATAGAAAGCTTAAAACGATTGCTCAATATTGGAAAGGGGAAAGAGATCTCCGGATTCAGATCGAAGAAATGTTTGTGAAGCAGGATGAAATTATTAAGGCATAGTCTGAGGCTCTGAAAGCTCACGATGAAAGGATTGAAGCCTTATAAAAGAAAGCTGAGGAGGACCATAAAGACATGAATAAGCTGAAAACCCTATTAAATAATTTAATCCCCAAGGAAAAGGAAGACAAATAGACCAATCTGTTTTTTTTATTGTTGTAATGTATTTCCTTGTAAAAATGTTTACAATCGTAATGAAAAGTTTTGTTTCTTGTGTTGTTTTTATGTCGTTACTAATGTTTCAGGTACATTATTGATTTTCCATTCCCTCAATTCATTTTGAAAATCACAAAGTGGGCGAAGGAAAAAGAATTACTCAAAAGGGGTAGAAGGAAAAAGAATTACTCAAAAGGGGGAGAAGGAAAAATCTAAAAGGGAGACGAAAAATTTCAAAGTAAAGAAGACAAATCCTTAAGTAAGGGGGATCTTATCAAAGGTGAAGTTTCCCATTATGAAGTTTTTCATTCTCATGATAATGAAAACAATATTCCGAAAATCTACAATACAATCCTTAGTGTTCCAAAGCCTAAGGGGGAGTTAGTTTTATTCACCATCATCTATGGACAAAGGGAGATAAGTATTAATTTCAATGTCCAGAAATTTTTCCAAATCCTTTTATTCTCTTTTGAAAGGTTGTTTTTTCTTTCCAAAAAGAGGAATATTTTGAGTCAATAAGTTTTTGCTTATGACTATTTCCAATCCATTTTTTTTGAAAATCACAAACACATTATACTTAAGAAAATATATATTTCACTTATATAAGGGAAATTTCCTTCTCAAAGGAATTTACCCCTACCATGTTTTCATTGTCCAAATCAATATTTTTTTAATGTATAAAATTCAGATTTATTTCAGAAACCTCGTAATCATATAATACTTTCTTATGAAGCATTCTATTTTAGGATCTGAATTCTATATCCGAACTCTAATGAAGTTCAAATATGAATTCTATATCCGAACTCTAATGAATTTCCACTCTAAATTCTGGATACAAACTCTAATGAAGTTCAACTCTGAATTCTGTATACGAACTCTAATGAAGTTCCACTCCGTATTTTGGATACGAACTCCCATGAAGATCTACACTAAATTCTGGATACAAACTCTCATGATGTTCGACACTGAATTATGGATACGAACTCTCATGTAGTTCAAATCCGAATTCTTATTATGAACTTATCTAAGTTCAGAGTCCTAGTTCCTCGAATTCAGACTCCAAACTATTATGAGTTCTTACTCCGAATATCAATGAACTCTGACTCTGAACATTGTAAGTTCTGGTTCCAAATTCTGATGAAACCAGACTCCAAATTTCCTTGAAATTCAAACTCCATATTTCTATAGAATTTCGGTTCTGAATTCCCACAAAACAGAATATGATTATCTTTTTGTTATAGAGTCCGAATTCCATTTTGGCTAGACTCCAAAATTTTATTTGACTAAATTCTGAAATTTAGTTTTACCTATCCTTACACTTGTTTCATTACAAAACGATGTCGTTCTATCAGTTATTGACTAACCATTGGTTGAGTGACATGTGTACAGGTCCCTCCGAAATTCTAGGAGAAATATGACCATTGGAGGTGGGAGACGACCATTGTAGCTTCTCCTATAAATAAGAGCTCATTTTAAAAGAAGCAAATACTTATAAAATTTTTGTGATCATAATTTAATAAAGTGATTTCTAGAGAGAGAGGATCTTATCAACTCCTAATAGTTCGTGCAGAAAGTTTGAACAGCTTGTTCAAATTTGGCCTTGTGCAGACATGCTTCGTGCAACTCGGATTGTTGCTGATTACAATCGAGGGCTTCTGGGGATAGGAAAATAGAGGTTCTAACACCTTTAAGTTGAGGTATTCCTTGAAAATAAAGACAGAGGTGCCGACTACATGATAATTGAGGGCTTGTAGGGATAGCAAGATAGACTCCTATCTTAGTATCGAGTGCTTACCCTGGTGTGGGTTACACATACATACTTGAATGTATAAATCAAGGGACCTTTATGCAATGTTGTTGGATACCATTCTCTTTGGGTTAAAAGAGTTATTTTTTGTTACTTGTAGTTTTTACTACATTGTTTTTCTGCTACATTTTGTATTATTAAGGAAAGTATAACTTTCTTATAATTCCTTACTTTTACTCTAATTTAGTTAGATTCTATACACTTTAAAGATGAATAATATTTGGTGTAAACATTTGCTAAGTTTAGTTTCTGGAATCAATATTCCGGGATCAAGCAAGTCTTTAGAACTTAGACGTGTTGTGAATTTTGGTTATCCAAAATTTCCTAAAGGATATTTCCTTAAGGGAATTATTTTAAAAAGGTACAATTCACCCCCATCATGTCTTTGTATCTCATTGTACTTATTCGATCCAACATTTAGTATTATAGAGTATATCATACTCAGTGTCATACCATCCTAACAATTAATGTTTTTTAAATGTTAGTATTCATGAGAAAAGTGATGATCAAACAACTTTTTCAAACGTTTTCTAATCTAGTAAATATTTTTAAATCATGATGAAACAAAAATACTTCTACTCTATAATTAATGGAATGAATTTTTATTATTGAATAGAATAAATGAAAATTGATATGGATGACGTGATAAAATCATAAATTAAGAAGGGTAAATTTATTATACATAAATTTGAATCACTCCTATGGAAATTAAGGATAACGGTAATAGACAGAAAAACTCAAAATCCATTATTTGAGTCATATATATTTTTTGAACATTATTTTTAAGCCTTCTAATAATGATCATTTTTTGGGAGAATGTTTTTTTGAAAAAAAACATTTTTATTAATGGTTTTCATTTCATTTTATAAAAATATGGGGTTGATTTTTGTTATGAGATTCAGAACTATGAGTCTTATAATGATGAATACCCTATTTTATAAAAACGTTATTTTCATGGTTTGGTTTCCATTATATTAAAACAATATATTTCAAATTGAGTTATGTTACATTTATTAATGAATATGCCTTTTTGTTAATATATTTTTTTGGGTGATCACAATTTTAATTAAAATTATTTAATTTTAGGTTGTTAAAATATTAATATATGTATTGAAACCATTTTTCTGTTAGTTATTTAAAAAAATTAAATAATTTACATTTTTATGATTTAATTAACTCGCATTATTTTCATGTGTTAGTTATGAAATGTTAATTATATTCATTTTGATGTGTAATAAACCAATCATTTTTAAGTGGTTCATTAAGACATGTTTATAATTGACTTAGAGAGTAACAAATGTGTATGGGATGCAGTACGTGGGGACTTATATTACCCTCCAATGAATTGGTTTATGTTTATATATCATCATATATTAATGAGTGGAAAAAATGTGTTTATTTTTCTCACATTATTAGGAATTTACAATATTATTTCATTACATGATAATGAGAATAATGAGTATACCTAAATAGTTTTTAATATGATTTTGGTTGTGTCACATATCAATGTGGCCTGTCATGTTATTTTATGTTTTCCAGATGCATTTAATTTTCAAAAAAATTCACGATATCAAGAATAATCCTAATTTTTAATGTATTCCATTGCAACATAACATTCTCACATGTTTTGTGATTGTTGATATTTTTTTCCAAAGTATATCTATTATGGTTCTTTAATAATATTTTTTATCATACATATATTTAGCATCATTTAGAGTAAAATTGAATTTCCTTTTGATTATTTATAATTATATTTATATCTCTTTTTTTTATCCTTCATCTCATGAGAAACATAAATCACACATTTCATATATTTTCAATCCATGGGTTTTGAAAATAATTATTTCATTTTAGATGTATATAAATGGGTTTATAAGATCATTATTATGATGAAACTCATAAAATTTTAGAAAAATATATTTTTATATAGCTTTTCTCAAAGACACCAAACCATAAGATCCTTGGGATGTGTAACAGATTATGGTATTTAGTGTTTATTTCAAGAGATTATTGATTTAGTAATTTCATGATTGGTTTCAGTATCTAATGTTTGCAACCAATATGGTTTTAGTTATTTATTGATATTAGATTAGTGAAGATTAGAGAAAACCCTAGGTAAAAGTATAATGGATTAGGAAATGTAAATGATAACATCAAGATATTTTCTTAACATAGAAATTTTTTGCTTCTCCAAGATATTAAATCCTCATATGGATACTAGAAGTATATTTAGGCTCATGAATAGTTGTACCTATTGGTAACAACCTCAATGATGGTATATTGGGAAATAACTGAACTATGTCTTTCTCCTTGATAATGATGCCTAATTATACACCATTTTTCGACACTCCTGATTGTTATTTTTGGGTAAATCATAATATATTTACAAAAAACTATGATGTTTTGAATTATATAAGAACATTTCAGTGATAAAACTACTTTTATATTAAATATAATTAATTTTAGAGCTTTTTAGGATATTTTTTCATGATATTTATGTAATCATTCTTCAATATTTATAGTTCTATTTTACATTGAATTGTTAATTTATGTTTAATAATTTCCATTTTTTCTTTATGTCAGGGTAAAATCATGATAATAAATGAATATTTCTAATAATGGGTGTAAATTAAAATGTTGAGATTGTACCAATTGGATACCAAATGAGATTTGGGAAAATTGGAAAAAACCCGACTATATCAAGTTGTGCACCATAACCAAAATAATTTACAGTACCAAAACGTATTGTGGAGGTCGAAAAAAGATATCTATTCATTTGTAGGAAAAAAACACCCAATTTAATGGGGTAATTTAATCTATTATTTTTTTGAGAAAAATTTAATTTCAATGGAAGTGAACTATTCTATCCTTTAGTGTTCAAACCATAAGAATGTTTTTTTCAATCTATCATTAATAAGGTGATTCTAAATAGTGGTGGGACTAATTAAAAATATAATTGAAAATGTTGATGTAAAATCTATTAAGTGGAAAGAGTTCAATAATATCTTCTTTAATATGTATTCAATATAGTTTCTTTATAAAAATGGTTTATGAATTTTAATAATTAATGATAACTTACAATGAATCTCTTTGATCATATGAATCAAATTTCCCATGATGCATAAAATATTCCTCTATTTTTTTCTCTGATATAGAAAATAAAATCTCTTTCTTATTTATATGGTTAATCACCATCCATTAACGGTTATTAGAAAACATAAAAATGATATGTTGGGTATATATTTCTCAATTTTCTATTAATGTTCTGATGGAAACAATAAGAAAAAATATTCCAGGGAAGAGAAAAGGAAAGTGAAGTATCATGAATGCACCAGTGATAAGACCCACATTCAAAATAAGTACTAGTCTAAAACATGTAAATAACATTGGGTAAAGAACATAAGTATTTCTTTTAGGGGGTTACAAATGATTTTTAAATGTTTTAAAGGTATTCATTGGGTCCAAAACTGTTAAAAAGTGCTAAAAGGCTGATTAACGCAAAAAAGAGACGAAAATATGAATTTAATTATCCATATTTCTGTTAATTCATCAAGTGAAATTATATAATAATAAATTTTAATCAATACCCTAAACTTCATGAGAGTGAATACAAAAAGCCCCTCAAACAACCCAACCTAATACAATAATAAAGGGTATTCATGATCACAACTGGTGATATAGAGTGAGATAATGAATCTATGTGAGGTATTCAAGATATATTTTCATTTTCTATTAATAAATTATTTTATTTTTTTCATCAAATTCAATTATATAATTTTTTTCTAGGATTTTGGAATGTTTTCCCCAAACTATGGGTATTGAACTATCATTGAAACCCCTTAGTTGTAAATTTACTATTAATATGATTTAAAAATCTACGCGAATATTAATTTTTGTGATGATTCATCCAACACATATTATTTATCATTCATTAATTGAAATTATAATAATTTTTTTATATGGAATATATTTCACAACATAAAGAACATATTAACCCTCAATATAAGGAACTCCCAATTCATATCTCATATCATCAAATTATCTAATCCATAAGAAAAGATGATTATTAAATCCTTGTACACTAAATCTTTATACTCTTATCTATGATACTTAAAAATGAGGGAATCATGGTTCATGTTATCAATAAATAAAAATTAATGGTATTTATAATGTATATGAACATATTGATGTATTTATAAGTGAATTACCTTGTCTTCCCATTGAGTGTGATATTGAGTGTTCAATCAAACACATTCCTATAAATGTATATGCATATCTTAATGATTTTTTATGGAATGGGTCACATTGAACTAGAGATGTTACTTAATAAACAAGTAGAATATCTAGAAATGTGTCTTATATACACCTATGTTTCACTGTGGGGTGAACTTGTAATCATTATCAAAAAAAAAGACTGATCGATAGTAATTATCTTTTATTATGATGAGTATAATAAAATCATGATAAGAAAAACTAACATATACCATTTATCAATGATCCATTTGATCATCAAAAAAGAGATCAGTAATTCTTGAAGACTACTTTTTCCATAGATACCATTACATAATTTACAAAATAGAGGATATTTCTAATTCATATATCTATTTAATTAATGGACATAATTATTTTATATGTAATCTATTTCGAGAAACAAATACCACTCTTATGATCATGGATCTAATGAATATTGGTTTTATTGACTGTATTAATAATTTTTTTATTATATTTAATAATTATATTATAACAAATTCAATGTAAAATTAATAGTATGGAGTTTATTTGAAATTTTAGCAATGACCATTACAAATGATAAGTAAGATGCCAAATTTATAAATTGTGAATTTGATAAAAAAGTATCATTATTGGGTCATGTAATCAAATATAAGGGAATATTAGTAGATCCTTCCATGATGGATGTTATCATGTAATAGACTATACTAAAAAAATTATTTGAGATATGTAGTTTTCATGTATTAATATGATATTATTGTCCATTAAAAAACACAATTTTATCAAATATAATAACCACGCAGACATGTAAAAGAGTATTGTTACTTCAGTTAGAGGAATTAATATAATGATGGAATAAATGGATGAAGAGGGTGGTTACTACTCTTATACATACATTTCCCTATAATGGGGAAGGTTTGGTAATAAAAAATGATTATATAAAAAAGGATTTTGGGTTGTTTTGTTCTTTAAATTTATATTTTAATTTCTTATGTCTCATATGAATTGAAGTCCCATGGTCAAAATTACCCAAAAAAGAAAATTATTATATCATTAGGTATCATTGAATTGAATATTTCCTGAAATTATCTTGATATAGAATAGTGTGATATACATACAAATAAAATGATTTTAAAATATGTATTCACATTGAAGTAAATGAATATGTTTTAGAAGAGATGGTTAGAATTTTGAAATATTATTAATTCTCAATACATCACCACCTAGGGAAGTAAAATGTGTTCGATTATGTGTTGATAAATAATGACATGGAAACTCTATCTGTGATGAGGATTTAGAATGAACCAATGACAATTCATTAGAAAATGATAAATATTTATGAAATAATGAGGTTATATAAATCCATTATTTCACTTATGAGTACAAAAACACCCCATTACAATTTGATAAACAATCCCAAAAAGTTTATTTAGAGATATATGAAAAGGTATTAAATATTCAATACTTCAACATTAATAAATATGGAGTTATATGTTTTTTATCCTAGATATAAATCTCATCAAATCGAAAACTAAAGAACTATATTTTGGAAGATGCACATAGATCATCCTTCTATATAAATCCATGATTTTTTAATACAAATAAATATATAAATAAAAACAATTGGGTGGTTAATATAATGAAATGGGATATAAAACATGTATTTTGAATCTCGGTATTCATGAAATATAAGGATAAATAATAATGTCTAGAGTCATATTTAAATCATTACCCATACTATAATGAAATTGGAAAAATGTTACCATTAATATCATTGTAGTACTCTAAACAATTCTTATTTTTATACTACTATTTAGTTTATAGTATAGTCCATTAAAAGTTAACTAAATTTATTGTTATCAACAGAATATTTATCCATTGAAAAATTACCGTGATATATTTAATGGAGGTGGTGATTTTGAATTATATAATACTATCCATTATAGATGATTCAGATCTGAGGATTACCAAAATATTTGGGAGAATAATAAAAACAAATTTAGATAAACTCCTATAATTTAACAATATATGTTATGAAAAATTAGATATTTACATTGAGAGGATAATCCCAAATCTATAAGATATGTTGGGATATTATTGCATGGATTTTTAGGATATATGTATCAACCCCTCCCCATAGGAACATATCTCTTGTAATAATTTATTAAGATATAACATTTTTATGGAGCCATATGAGGAAATATATGGAGATGAAGGACTTCTACATTTTGGGGTGATGTTAGAGAGTGAAAAAATTGAGGCCTTGTCCTTGTATAAGATATGATACAAAATGATTTAGTTACTTTGTGTATTCTTTTTAAAGTAAATAGTAGACATAATTTCTATGAAGATATTAATAAAAGAGTTCACAATATTAATGTCGGTGAAAGGTTTTTTCTTTTAATAACTACATGAAAGAGATTTATGAAATTTTGGTTAAGGATATGTTGATTACTAGATACATCAATACTTTCATGACCCTTGACCTTGTGAAGGTCGTAGATTATCCCTAAGAACTCCCTATACACCACTCCTAAGAACATGATGTGTTATATTAATCACTAATGAGAAAGTATATACTATACCCTTCCCTTGTTCTAGGAAGAAAATCCGTGTAACAGAAACATGATCTGTTAATCAAGGAAGAACCAATTGATATTATGGATAAATCTAACAAAGTAATATTAAATTATAAAAGTAAGTTGATCAATATTCTATCCTCAAATCAGAAGTATTCAGAGGCTGTAATTTAACCTAATGTTGTGATGAGTGCAATGTTCTACCCCATTTATTCATCAATCTAACAAAGTTTTATTGTATAAATTAATTTTAATGGGGGTAGAGTGAAATATTTGGAGTTTTACTTCTTAATGAGATATTGTGTTTTATGGTTTAATACACACATAAAACCAAAAATAAAAAATATTTTTCATTTTATGATAGCTACCGAACTAGTATGAATAAAAACTAGTAAAAAATATGATATATAATACATATGAAAAAAGAGAATAAAGTTTTCCCACAATACGACTTAACTAGTAGTTATAAGAAAAAAAAATAAATTCATTTTTATTCTTGAAATAGTATTTTATGATTTTTTTAATTTTAACATATTAATGAATAACAACTAATTTTAGATGAATATACATTATCTCAAAAATAGATTTCCTATAAAAACATTTATGATATTGTATGATTGTATTTAAACACCAAATGAATAAACTTTAGGATGATAATTTGCAAATATTAATATCATTTTTTTTATTTATCAAATACATTGTAGCCTAAGAAGGTCTTTTTCTATTACCTTAAATGATTTATTTTTTTTGTTGAATAGTGGAAATAATTTTTTATAAATAAAATGATTTTATGAAATTTTATGTATATAAGTATTAATTGGATTTATATTAAACATTTCTATAGTAGATAATATTTATTTTATATATTAATTTCAATAAATAAAAATAAATAATTTTTATTTATAAATCCATGTATTAAATTATAAAATTTAACATAATGTTTTAAAAAATATTGATTTGAATACATTATATAATTAGTAAATTAATATTAAATTTTATAACATTAAAAAAAATTTGTTACAAATTTAATTTCAAATTTAGATTCGTTCTATACAATTTATATAATACTGACCATTTTTTTAATTGGATGATAAATTTACTAGTTAAAAACTAAATACCATGATGCATAGTAAAATGATATGAATGAGTAATCATATAGGTAAGGGTCCTAACATATTTAATTTTTATTGGAATAATGGAGGGTTTTCATGAACATATCAATCCTACCAACCATTATTTATATATTTTTTATACATTCTTTGAGAGTGACTTTCCATTATTTATAATTTTGTGTATTTTACAAAAATGGCAGTGAATTTTATATATAAAGGGAAAATATGATCACCAATATCCCTGAAACATAATCATATTATGTAATTCCACAAAATTTCTTCCAAATATCATATACTCTTTAAGGAGGTTCTGGTCTTCTCAAAATAGAATCCATAAAAGGCTTAATCCCCATCACAAAATTGGTAATCTAAGAAGTGAGTTACATGTTCACATCCTCTCTTTATATTTTCTATTTCTTTATATCAATTTCATATTCCTAAAATTTAATTTAACCATATTATTATTACAAAATCAGTGTCATTACAATACTGGTATTATTTTTTAATTAAAATTCAATAATTAACTATTCATTTGTATTGATAAAAATTAAAACAAGAATTGATGTTATTTAGACTACTACCACCACGAATTTAAATGTTTTTCCTTCATTTACAAACATGGATGGTTTTAGATTATATTTTATAAGAATATATGATATTTATGTTTAGTATATATCATTAATGTGGTTATTTTTATATAATTCAATAAGAAGTAAAAGTTATATTAAAATCCATCAATATGAGTAAATAACATAGAACTAGTTCACCGTGATTTTAATTTTCATGAAACACGATTAAACTTCACATATAATGATATTATAAAATAATAAGTGAATGTATAACATAAATTAGAGGTCTACTAATGGGTTTCAAATGATGATATTTTATATATAACATATGATCATCACTTATTTTATGAACATGGTTAAAAATAATTTTGATTATTAACACTTGATGTAAAAAAGTGATTTAAATAACCTATTACAATGAAAAATTTCATAATTAATAAATAGTATTAATAAATTAATGTTTAAATGAGGTTTTCAAAATTTTCATTCAGATAACATCTCTCAATATTTTTGGTAATTTTATTGTACTTGGTGAATCAATTTTTTTCAATGAGTTATTAAAATTTTTTATTAGACATTATTTTTTTAAGAATATAAATTTTAAAAATTGTTTTTCTTTTTGTATCATGGGAATAATAGTTGTTACACGAAATCAATTTTTATGAAATGTTTTATTTTATTTTTCATAAAGTATATGGACACATTTCATAAATATCCTTGTAACTATGAATTTTATAAAGACGAAAACACAGGATAACAAAAATGATTTTTTTTCTTTAGTTATAAAAAAATTATCTATATCAATTGGATTTATGTTTAATGTATTACATTACATTTTTATTGTTATTAATTTTTCATGATCATTTTTTATTCAAATCAATTTATTTCATTTTTATATAATATATTGAAATTTCATGAAACCAAATTTTATTTTTATGTTATATTTACTAAAATTTTATGATTTCTATATAAATTTATTATAAAAATCATTTTATTTATATGGTTTCATAATGAATAGAGGTTGTTTTCCATTTATATGTTTATCAAACTATTCCATTTCCATGGGTTCATTAATATTTTTTAATTATTAATTTTCAGTAGATGACATTTGTATCCATTATGAAGAGTATGGGGCATATAATCCACCAGTGCTTGGTTTCTGTTTCCATGTCAAGAGATAATATGATGTAAACCTAATGATTTTTTTCACATAATCACATGAATAATGATTTTTCTCAAATAATTTTATCTATTCATATGATTGGGCCATATATCAATGTTTTTAATCATGATGTTCAAAATTTTCAGGATGAATTACTTTAAAAGGATAGTAATGTTTTTTATTACACTTTAATTTTAATATATTCATATTAATTAATGAAAATATAAAAATTCATATTATTATCTATATTTGATTTCATTCATGTCATTTCATAATTCCTTGGAAGTGATTTTATGGTCATATATTTATAAAAAATACATATAGTTACATAAAATTTATATTGATCATTTATTACGGTATTTATATCTTATTAGTGTTTATATAAAGTTATTATAATTTTTCCCTTGTGGTGTTTTTATGCACAAAAATTTTATATTAATCTAATCCCTAAGATATTATAATGGTTATATCATATAAGGAATTGTGAAAAGGGTATAGAGGACTATCCATTACCATAGATATGCGAGAGATGATTTTGCGGACCAATAAATTGGATATTTAAACAAGAAAAGTGTTACCATACCCTAGTTAGTTTAGAACCATTATTATGTAGTAATATTGTATGATAATTGTTGAAGACATGACACGTGCTCCCTCTTAAATTCAACACTTGGTAGAACTATTGGAAGATGGTGTTCCAGATTATTTCCCTAGGATCCCATTGAAATGTTTATTGGGGATATAATTGAACACATGCCTGGTGCATTCCCAATATATATTTAACCATACATAATGACTCATACTGAGCTAAATGATGTAAAGGTGAAACTTTTGGATCAAGAAGGGAAGGAATTTATTTGAAATAACAGTTATTATTGTGTTGATCTATTAGTGTTCACTAATAATGTGGATCAGAGTCTTTAGTTTTTTGGTGAACTATATGAGGTTGATTAAAAATAATATAAAGAGTAGTTAACATTTTAAAAATATTAATGTGTTCTGATTAGTTAAGGGTATTCTAATTTTTCTCAATTATTTAAATGTGGTATGACTACGATTATGTTCATTTAAGGGAGGATGATATACCAATGATAGTGTTTATGGTAAAATATGAGTTATATGAGTATATTATAATGGAAATTCCTAAAATAAAATTTATAGTTCTGTTCATGGGCCACCTGAACATGATCCTTAAATATTAATTAGGCACCAAATTTTTGGATTTATTAATTAGATACTAATATATTCAGAGACCATTAAAGAAAAACAAATTTACCTTTTGATATTTAATGGAGTTCAAATTAATAATTTTTTATTTTTATTGAACTCCATAAATATCTCTTTTCTATCCATGAATAACATTTTATCTCACATTTGATTTAAGAGGCATAAATTTTTATTGAGATTGAAAAGGATTGAGATATTCTACAATGACAGTGTAATACAATTGTGTTTTGGATTTAGAGTTCCCTTGGATAGTATTGGTTCCCCATATGGATCATTCTTGATATTTTACATTAGGAATCTACAATGAAATTACTTTCCAATATGTTGGTAATTTTTAATAAATGGATCAATGTGATGAATCCATCTTAGAATGATTGATAATATTAATATATACTCAGATTATATTTTTTTAATAAATAGTATTTATATTGACTATTAAATATTTTTAGGGTTATCTTTGTAGATTTATTAATGATGGAAGATCCAATTGTTTTTATGGGCCTCTTAGTCTAAAACCACATGAGAAAAAATATAAAAAACAAGAACATAATTTATCTATTGTACTTTATTCATTGAATTTTTTCCAACATCACCGTGTCATAAGCAGTTTTTATGTATATATGAGGCATAATAGATTTCAGTTTATCATGTCATTTGGGGGCTTAAATCTTCATCAGAATCCTTTAGTAAAGTACCTATATATATACAACCCTTAATGGTTTACACTACTTGAAATGGGAAATCTGAAACATATTCACTTAGAGATAATATATGGGAACATAAAGAGAGTACATTTGGATAATAATTGAATTTTATGTTCAATATACTAGACTATAATGTTGGAATAAATGAATAAAAATGATCAATGAATTATGAACCATTTATAATAACATCATCATTAGTAGGGAAAATATATTTATCTTATATGTTTGATCTAGCTTATATCTTTTTTCTTAAATGTCTAGTGTTATATGAAATTTTATCATGAAGTAATCCATGCATTATTAATGTTATTTATGTCTATAGAAGATGGATTATTCTATATTCTATGAGAGATGAATTTGTAAGGGGATCCCACACTTTGATTAGGATAGTGAAAATATAGTTAAAAGTATGTATCATGACATTTGATGATGATTTTGGTATTTATTAATGAAGGGGAAATTATAGTATTTTTATCATGAAATTTTACCTACCACTGGATAAAAGTCAAGAATAAAACACCTATAGGGGTAATTAATTCACTTATGGTGTCTGTGTGGATGTTATATGAAGTGAGGTTGGACAACATCATAGGATTACTTAGGACCCTGATAGGATAATAGATCATATAGTTAATTAGTAATTCGTTATCTAGTGTTTCTCAAGTCATAGTAGTATGGGTTACTTATTTAGTGGTGAATATATTTATAATCTATTTTTTAGAGATTATGTGGTTTCATGGATTTGAATTAATTTTATTGTCTAATTAAGACTTGGTTTTACATCACTATTTTTTAGAGAACCTATAGAAGGAAATGGGACTATGTTGATTATGATAATGTCTTATTATTCACTGACCAATTCTAAGTGGAATAGTATGATATATTCCTTGAAGTAAATGTTCACTGCATGGTTTATGGATTTTTATATACTATGATATTATATTTTAGACCAAGAAGACTTTTAAAAATGTTTATATCTTCAAGTATTCAATTAATATGGATACGTTTTAGGATCTACATGGAGGGTCATGTCATTCATTACTATCAGGGACTTAAAAATGAGAATAATTAGTTATTGGGCCTTGTATGGGGTTTTTGACCACATAAAGGGTATGAATTGTACAAAATAGGATAATTAATACTCATAGAAAACATAAATTAGTTTCCAATAATATAATATAACCATTGGAGTTTTTTTGGGAGACCATTTCTTCTTGTGAGTGTTTCCTCAATTATGACATCATCATATAAAATTATAATGGAATTTGGAATCATGGTTTGTTGGAATATTCAAGATCATAAAATGATTCATGATGGTAGAATAACAAATTGAACTTATTCTATGATATCAATGAATTCATAATTTCTTTCACGTATCTCATCATCATATATACAATCCTCATTCTATGCATGTGATAGTCTTTATGGATTTTGGGATTGGACCAAATTCATGGAATATGGAATAAGTGATTTAGATTTTCGAATGAAGAGATAATGTACTATAAGTAAATATGGTTCCTCTAGTTTTAGTGCTATGTGTGTGTAGTGGAATCCAAAAAAACATGGGAGTTTGAATCCAATGTAAAACTTAATGAACCAATTTTTTTGATCAATAACATAAAAAACAATTCCATGGGATGAGAATCCACTATTATGGGATATTGTAATGAAATATACAAATTATTTACCTTATACATTAATTTCATCTCTTCATTGAGTTTTTTGTTATATTATTTGAATCAATGAGGTCTTATGTATCTTCTATTTGGATTTGGAGGATTTTTAATATCATTATATGTGTATCCAGTAAGGAGAAACTATGTGATTATCCCCAGTAAACAATGCTGATTATTAAAGGCTAGTTGTTAGAGTCTGTTTGGAATTTAGATAGTGTTAACTATACTACATGAAAAAATTAAATATATTACTTGTGAAAAAGGTGAAAATAATTTTTGGCACATGAATAACAAAAATATGAATCCAAACAAAGTTGGGATACAGAATAGGCCGTAAGACTCACACTTCTATGTTATTTTTTATTAATCATTGTGTCCAATAAAAGATGAAGATCTAGTTAATTATAATATTTTTATAACATAAAATATCATCTTACCTCTACATTTTTATACTATGCATATAGAACTCAAACCTATGAACTGTAGTAGTGGTTTTTCGGAATTATCATATATGACGCCTCTAATTCTGATGAATCATGAGGGTTTAAAAATAATTAATTAAAGGTATGTGGTCAATATCGTATTTTCTCTTTTATCTCACTATATAATTTCGTTTTCTATTAGTAATAAACATATATTTTAATATTATGATTAGATCCAAGAGTTATGACATAATCTAATGAGTCAACTATCAATCAATGATAGAATTGTTAAATTTTTTTGAAAATTAATCTTTACTTCCTAATTATACATTGAAAGGATAATGAATAGATCTATCCCACTATTTTCAATATTGATTACAATTTTGGCTTTGTTTCCTTCTTATATATTTATCCAAGAATAATCACATAGAATAATGGGGATGTATTATGGATCTTGGATGTAAAAATTGACATGGGGATTGATTCATGACATTAGAATGTCATTTCACATGTTGTTGGGAGAACTTTCTATACATTGAAACTATATACCTTTTTGTTATGTTTTTTTGGTTTGTGTGTGTGTATACTGATGAATCCTATGTCGTATATGTTTCACAAGAGGTGTGAATTTGTTTCCCAATGATACATATGCTTTTTATGATTCAAATTTGAATTTTGTGTGTTTTTTTAACAACAATGTAAATTCTTGATATGAATTTTATGTTTTTTTCTTATATATACTGATGAGGAATAATCATTATAAGATTCACAAGATGACATGTGTTTATTGTGTGATTTATTCTTGATAAGAAATGATTTTGAATTTCCTTATTTTTTCATTGTGTGTTACTTGAGTAGTTTCTATTCAATATTAATTTTGTAACTAGATTGAGTGTTATGGATTAGTTGCACCAATAAAGGGCGTTTGGGGACAGTGATATGTCTTACCCTGAATCAGTGAGACTAGGTCGACACTTGGTGATGGATTTCCCCATAGATGTAATTCTAGTTAGACATATGGTGTCTATAATTAACCATATATTTAAATTGGGTTTACATGATTATTTACCTATAATGGGTTCATGTGTGTAACTTACTGGGATATGTGGAATGATGATCAGTTTCATGAGTAAATCGGGAAAATTCATGACATTACTTCTAACATGGGGACTAAATAGGCATATACAATATTCAAGGAAACATCATTTGTATACAAATGAATTATTTATTAATTTTTTGTTTCATACTGATTATTTTCCGAGAATACAAATATATATATTATGAACATATTAAAGATATTACTAGATGGTTATTTACTCTTTTTTTACAAAAAAACCTACATGTGCATCTCAAGAAAAGTATAGATTATATAATCAGAGATCTGGTAAATGGAAATATCCCTTTGGTAATCCTTTTAATAAGAGAAACTAAGAAATGTGAGGTTAATTTATATAATTCATCAATAAATATATTCTCTGAAACATGTTACATCTTCATTTACCATGTATTAGTAAAAAAAATTCTATATTTGGGAACCTTTTATTTTGCTTTGGATTATGTGATTGTAATTACCTATTGTTTTAAAATTCCTTAACACTCTAGTCATTTCAGAAGATGTAGTTTGGTATATTTATTTAGAAAACTATTTCTTTTATTATATTTTATGCATTCATTGTATTGTATATTTTTCACCATTATTAAGGGGATTATCTCACAAGGACTCTTTTAATATATTTAATGCCAAAAATCATCCCCTTGTATATAAGGATAACACATGTGGTTATGGGGTACTTGAACCCCAACCTAGTGATTTGATTCACCAGATTTCATGAATTATAAATGATTTGTTCATGAAGATTAAAAATATTGGTTCTATTTTATTAATCAATATTTCTAGAGGTCAAATATATTACTTTTAATATAAAATGACAAATCCATACACAATAGTTTATAGAAAAAGTATTAATTTACTTAGAAAAAATATGTTACACTTAAATAATAAATATTAATGATTATAATAAATTTAAATAGATAATAATACTATAGATTGTAAGCTATATGAAATTTGGATCATGAAAAAATAAATGTAAACATACATCCCCACTATTTAATTAATGATCAAAATTAGTTTTAAAATAAAATTCAATTAATAATTCCTTCCAATAGTTGAAGAATGAGAATCTGAATTCAAAATAAGGTTTTCAATAATTTATTTAACATATTAATCACATATTAGGTTTATCCCTTTTTTTAAATTTTTTATTTCAAGATTACATCATGATGATTTCATCAATGTAATGGTATTTTGTGAAAAGCGTATTTCCATCTATTCGTCTAATGATCAATTTATTTAAAAATTAAAAAAATTTAACAATATAATAAATTTCATATATTGAACAAAAAAATTAATTCCTGTAAATGATATTCATTTTTTTAAATATTGAAATTTTATTTTTTAAATAAATCAATGTCATATATAGAGATTTTTTGAAAAAATAATTAATATTTTATATTCAATATAAAAATTATAATAAATTATTTTTACAATAATTTGTAATATCAGTTGATTAAACTATTAGTTGCATATCATATGATGTATTCCTTACTAGAAATATCTTTAATGAAACAAAAGTTGATTATTTATCAAAATTCAATTCATATCATTCGTATGGTGAATAGATTGTTCATAATGGAAGGACAAGTGGGGTACAACAATTTATAACCCCTTCATGCATCAGATGGTATAATTATATAAAATAATGGGTTATTTGGAAAATAAATAAATGAATAAATAATGATCTCTTTGATCTATACTTGTGGGAAATAATGATCTCTTGGTTGTAACATTAATGTAAATAATGATATATTGGAATGACCCTTGACAATGAGAATAATGTCTTTTCAGATGTCAATGATAGTAAACACATAATAAATAAAATTATAAAGTCTGTGAATCTAATTTGAATCCATCTTATACATCTGATTATTAAAATTTTCATGTCATCAATGTGTATATTTAATACTAATGTTTATTAATATATTCAATGTTTATTTAATATTCACTCTTCAATAATGTGTATAAAAATTATATCCCTGATAGATTCAATTATTAAATTCCACTTACTAAGTATTTAGTCTTTCTATTTATTGTGTTTCCATCCTCAGGGTACCATGAATGGTGAATTCAATTAATTCACTAAAATTTCAAAGTTGACATTAATTTTTTATTGTTTGGAATTTAATATGACCTATATATTAGTTTCTAGATTCCTATGACTAATAAATAGTGATAACCTTTCAGATGAGAGCCCATATATCTTGTGAAAATGTAATAAATAAAATATTGACCATGTTTTACCAATTTAGGGGGTTTTATCATTTGTATCAATTTATGTTTTCATGGAACCTTGGTAATTAAATTTTAAAATTACCCAACTATTTTTAGAATTATGATAAAATTTTTCAACACTGAATGATTTTTATACAATAGGGTTTTAATGACATGATGTCCATAATTTTTTGAGATAATAATATATATACAACTAAATTGAGATGGAACCTATTGGATGATGTTGAAGTCATTGTGGATATTTTGATAATGAGGTACTTGGTTTTTGGAATAAATTTAGTGAAGTATATGAAGACTGTTAGTAAAGAAGTTATTTTCTCACATGGTGATCCATGTAATTTTTATGTTAGATTAATATATTCAATATAGAATATATAATTTATTTTTAATTTATGTGGAACGAAAATAGTTAAATGTGTTTTATTTTTATATTAATTTAATATTTGAAGGGATAATAATGTTATTTAAATCAAATAGTCATTTTGAACAATTATGAATATTTTAATTGAAGTTGATGATATAAAACATAAATAATTAGGATAGATAAAAAAATTTTCATATAAATATTGATATCCTAGATTGAAAATTATTGATTACAATGTTTTATTATGAACACCATTAATGAGTTGCATAATATATTTTATGGTTTTCTTATTTATAAATTTATAAATTTATATATTTTCTTTATTTAATTTTTTTACTTATTTAAGTAAATGCTAGGGAAATAGTGGAATAAATTTTATAATTAATGCAAAGTTAAAAACATTTATCCTTAAAATAGGGAACAAAATGAAATATTACCCGATGTTATAAATATTACAATTATACCAATACATTTATCATCAATTATTATTAATAACATTAACATAGTTAATTTACCTAACAAATTAATGAATAGAAGGAAGTATTTTCCGTGATTATTGAGTTATAAGGGCCATGTATAAAACAATATTTTATTTATTATGTGTGAAAAAAGTGGGAATAATATCTTTTTGAAATGAATCAATATAATTGAAATGTGTTTTATATAAAATAAATAAATACATATGGTATATAATTACTAGGAAAAATTAAGTGTGTTGTTAACATGGTGAATTGATAAAATGTTCATCATATGGAAGGACTAATAATTTATTTCCTTTAATGTGGAGAAATTAGTAATTATCTTGGTCAATGACCTCTCATAAGGGATAAAATTGATTATGATCATCTAAAACCTTCTAGACTAAGTAAAAAACAAATTTCCTACACTTTAAGAATTTCTTAAGTGGATCTGGATAAATAATCCAAGCTTATTTACATTGTTGAATTTGTTGATTATTTTTTTGGAGTTTCATTTTAGGCATTTTAGTATATCAATAATTTTGGAAATGGATTTGTTCTTTAAATAAGGCGATGAAATAAACTTTAATAATTATGTAATAAAATTTCATATAAACCAATTACAGTCAAACAATTATATTGTACTCACATTGGTAGATAATTTTATAATATTGGTATCGATACTAAATAATAACAATGTCATGATTGTTGGGAATAAATGAAATAATAATGATATGATTGAAATGATGAAATAAATGAGTATTTGATTCTTACACATGTATGTGAGGATCGTATTTTAATAGAAAATAAATCTTGAGAATTTTATATATTATTAATACTAATTACAATTCTTATTATAATGTAAGGAATTAATATTAAGAGGATGAAATTTATTTAGAATGGATTTCATTTTCCAATGTTTTAATATTTAATAATCCATTAAATAAATAATAGATATCTTGTTTCACATCCTACGTCGTACTAGAAATGAATAAAATATATTTTATTAATATATTATTACATGTAATAAAGGATACCACAATAATGTTATTTCTAAATATGGAGATATAAATTTAAGTATCCAAATTTTAAAAAAATTACAAAGTTAAAAATGCTTCATTTTTATATGAATTAATACATAAAATTAAATTATTGTAGCTAAATTTCCAAAAACTTCATCTTATGCTTAGATTATTATTTTCTTAAAGATACCCATTTTTTAGGAATAATTAATTTTATGAAATAAATATATTATGTTTAAATGATTATAAAATATAAATTTTATTTAATAAAATTATGATTAATTAAATTAGAAATTTATATGAAATAATATTAAGAACAATTAATGATTAAAAAACTATTCTATAACCGATTTTTTTATCATAATCAAATTATTTTATTCAGATGTCATAATTATAGTAATTATAAAATTAATTTTTTTAGATGGATCCAAAACTCAAATTCATCACATTAATAACATGGATGGGAAAAAATATTATATTTTTGTGATAAAATGATTACCATGGTTAATTTTAAAGAAATCAGAGAAGGGCTATAATATGGATAACATATGTGGCTCAAGTGTAATTAAGTTTATGGTACCCTTAGACCATTTAAAAGCCATTTTTTTGTTTCAAATATGAATGAAAATGTATCACCAAACATTCCTCACCTATCTCAACAATATCACTTCCAATCACATTATTACCCCTTACCTACCATTTAATTCTAAGGAGAATTCCTCCCTTTTAACCAATAAAAGGAGGCCAAATACACCGACTTGACACCAAAAAAAATTTACAAATCACCCAGAGTATCTTATAATTTTAACTATTATATAATCTCTATAACTTTATAAATCCATGGGTGTGATTAAATCTCCCCATTTAGTATAATTTAACTAAGTCATCCCAGAGATAACTCATATCCTCCACATGAGAATAACCCCCCAACTTTTCATATTTATCTTTCACAACTATTCACTTTCAAACATTTATTTTTTTTATAATAAATAATTTCATAATTATAATTAGTATACATAAATTTTTATGATAATTTAGTATTCATTCGATAACCCCCATCCTAATAAAATAAAAAACATTGTACATTATTTTGTGAACACTACCACCTCCATGAGTGATGTGTTCAATTTTCCATAACTAAATAAAATAGATGATACTATGTTTTAAATTAATGATGAAATATTATTTCAATAAATTTTTTATTCATCCAAAAACATAATACATTTTTTACATCCTTTTTATTCTACCGAAAATTTAAAGGTACTCAATGTGCACACGAGGACGACCACTTCCATGGAGCGATGTGTTCCATTATTCATCAACGCTAAATATGGATATTTATAAAATATATATGATGAATAAATATTATAATATTTCCTTAAATATTTCATTAATATGTTAATGGAATAATAATACATATAGTAATGAACATTATAAAGAAATACAATATTTTTGAAATGTTACCCGAGACACGATCATCATCGATTTTATATTCATGAATCATGAAGAGGATTTCCATGGAATGAAATTATAGCGTCATATATAATTAAAAATAATCTATTTCATTAAAATTTATTATATTTTTATAAATAATATTTTGTAACTGATTTGGTTTTGAAATCTCTGTTATAAAACATGTATTAAATAATATAAATTATTAACTTATAATAGAGAAAATAAAATGTAGATTTCAGAAAATGAATAAAAACATTATTATTAATCTTTCATTAGGAAATAAATATTTTTTTATTGAATAAGTGATTGATATGGATATAAGTTTATATTACTTTAATGATTTCTGTGAATGATGGGTGTTAAAGTTATTGAATTCTATCTGAATTTCCATTAATTAAAGCATTTGTTCATGTCATGCACATAATATTAATTTAGATTGTGTAATTTCTACGCCACATTATTTTATTCCAATTATGAATTTAATATTCATGTGATTTATAATTATAATCTAGAATCCATAATTATATTCATTTTCGTAAAAATATTACCATATTCATAATGGTTTTATATATAACTTTTATTTCATTGTGACATATGAAATATTCAAAAAAAAATATATTATGTGGCTTTTATAATATTCAAAATTATGTTTTATCATAAATTTATAAATTATGTGTTATTTTATTAGATATATAATTTTATATATTTCAAGGGGATTTGATTCAAGATATACAAATTTTCTAATGATTTCTTTTTTAATTTCAATTCATTAGGGAATTTTTCATCTAATGAACATATTTATATTTTATATAGTGTATTTTACAATACATTAGATTATACTACTATAATAACTTTTTAATTAATGGAATTTTTTATTATTTTAATGAATCACACAATAATTTACTCGTGATTAAACTGAAACCAAATTTTTAATGGATGGCCATATAACTTCTATTTCACTACGACATATTCTATAGTCATCACATGATCAGTATTTTGTGTTATATATAATTATACATTGATATAATCATAATAATTTCATAAGAAAAAATGTATTTATAAATCCATAAAAAGATATATTTTTTGGGGATTTTGAT
Source organism: Viscum album (assembly GCA_963277665.1). Taxonomy (NCBI): domain Eukaryota; kingdom Viridiplantae; phylum Streptophyta; class Magnoliopsida; order Santalales; family Viscaceae; genus Viscum; species Viscum album. The sequence continues at coordinate 261,933,482 of OY728148.1, read as the reverse complement.
TATTAAGGTACCAATCTTGTTAGATTTTCTTTCATAATTTTCAATTTAGTGAAGAAATATTTCATGTTATTCACTTGTTTTTATTTTATATAGTGTGATTACTAAAACACTGAATTATACTTTTAATATTATTAATTATATTCTAATCATTATTATAATTATTATTAATAATATATCCTTCTAATTATTTTTGGTTCAATTTCATTCAAATGGTAATGTTTTCTTGTCCCATTATTATTTAATTGGAACATATTCTATATTAACTTGTTGTTTTAAATATGAAGGTGTATATAATTTCTTATGGATTGTTTTATAATAATTTCATGATATTCAATGTAACTAAAAATCAATCCATTTTTCTACATGTCATGGTATTTTTATTCAAGAGGTACCATTTTTCTATGGTTTTCTCATTTTAGTTTTATTAAGGTTCATAGATTATATATTAACCACATAATTTATTCATGCATTGTATATTCAATGTAACATCCAAATGTTTTCCTGTAATGCCTCTCCCCTTCTGTTATTTGTTTGGGCCTCAGTTACTCTATCATATTTGGAGACATAGATCATTTCTTGTATTAAATGACCTAATGATTGCGGATAAATTATTTTCTAATAAAAATGGAGACTTTTTATAAAGGGGTTATGTATTAAATGGGTTGCTGGTAATTTTTGATGCTTACAAAAGTGGTTTGAAGAGTTAAAGGGAAAGTGGGATGAAATCTCAACTGAATGACATTTAAATATCATATAAGGGTATTAAATTTCATGTAATTGTTCATGTGTTTTAATGAAATAAATCCTACTTTAAGGGTTTTTGGGTGAATACAATTAAAAAAATTTACAATAAATTTAATCGTACAACAAGAGATGTAAATTACCAACCTTTTGTTTTAAACATGTTGTGTGACTGATTTCCGTGTTAATATGTTTTATAACTTCACATCTCTACCTAGGGAGGCCCTATAATATATTTTGGTATAAAAAACCCCTTACAGGAGCCCTATTCAAGTGATCAATCCATGGTACATCCTTTTGGTCCTATTTGTTACTTCTCTTCACTTTTCGACAACCATTATGGTGAAATCCATTTCCCATGTTTTATGTTTTCTTTGGAAGTTTATAATCCTTGATCTAGAAACCTCTTCACAATCATATTCACCTTCTTAATCATGTGCATTGGCCAGATGAAGTGTTGTTGGATAATTAATTAAATGAAGGTGGTCTAAATATCGACCTTATGGTTTGATAATTTCCATATTTATCAAATATATTGATTTCACCAATGTAGTGTGATACCATATCAATTAAATATAAATAAATCATAAAATATATGAAGCTATGTTTTCATAGATAAGTGACATTGGAGGATTTATTGTTATAGATTCAATAAATATTGTGTTATTTATTATTGACATAATTTTTCTATCATTTCATTATTTAATTGTAAAGTGTCATATGAAAGAAAAATGGTATTTTATATAATGAACCATTGAATATTTTGTTTTTATATCGTGATATCAATTCAATATGATAGGAATCGGGTTCCATGATAATGTACTCACATTATGAGCATGAACTATGGACATGCACATGAATAGGTTTTAATGGTGAGAGTATGAAATCATGGATCAGTCTATTTTTGTAATACTTATAGTGAGTTGACTCAAAAAAATTGTAATAATTTTAGAGATTTTACCAACATTTCATGTATTTTTACACCATTTTTTCATGTATTTGGTTGATATGGTCATAACACATGCTCATGGTCATATTGGAATGGTGCTGATGTATCTTAGTACCTAAGTTATTTTTCGGTTGTTGGCATGGTCATAAGACTTACTCATATTTATTCCCTCTTAGTGCCGGTGCATGTTGTTATTGTATTTTATTATTTTTTGAATTAATTGAATACTATTTTTTATCTCTTTATTTAATAGAATGCTTATAATATTTCTTTTTAGATGTAGTTGGGTCTACCTAATAAGATATACTCACACCCTATTTGGTTCTACATTTAGAACTATAGCAGATCTCATGGATACAGGTTTGGATATGGCCAAAATGAATTGCTAAAGATTTCTTGTTTGTTTCCATGATAGAGTTTGGAGATAAGAATGGCATGGGGTTTGGGACCTGGGTCTTTGAGTCTTTATTTAAGTATTCTTTTCTTCTCATTTTATTAATCATGAATTGAATTTTTTTATATTCCTAAACTTCCTTACATTAATAGATTATTATTACTTTATTATTCAATTGCCTTTTATTTTTATATTTTTTTCTTTCATTAGTTTTATTATTACATCAATTTTTTCGTGATTTTTTATAATTATATTAAACTTATTACCATGTGGTATTTCCTTGAAAAAAATACTCCTCTCACCCCCAACTACTAGGTAGCCTCTAGTGTACTGGGAGGTGTTCTTACGATTTCATATGAAACCATATCCGGCTACACGAGAGACTTCTAGATTGGTAGATGATATAATGTGGTGTCAAAGGAGAATGTTTTTTATTATTTATCAATATAGTTTTGGAACCATATAAAGTATACTATAATGTTTCTAGAATTAGTAATGAAATTTTCCATGGGTGTGTCTAACCCATGTATAGTGGAAAATGTTTGTACGTAGGGATGAGATTGCTATTTGTGTAGTGTGATTTTATATCAAAAATGATGAGATGTCAGAAACCCCTATCAACTAAAATGATTAAATGATATAGTTAAATCCTATTAAAATTAATGATATTTTTACAATGAAATGATGAATCAAAAAATCATACCATTGTAGTTGATAATCCATTCATGATGAATTTATCTTCAATAGACAATCAAACACACATCCTCTCCTAGGAACAAATTTTAGTATAATAAGAAAATACTATCACAATGATCAATGTGAAAGGATACATGAACAAATGATCTTGGTGATGGTTCTCTCACTTCACCCCATAAACCATCATTATATATTAGTAGAAAGGAATATAATGATGATCAACATGATGTTCAAAACTCCAACTAGCACTATGCTTCACTACCACGACAAAGGCTCAGGAGTTAGACCTTCACCTCTGAAGGTTGGACCTCAAAAAAATGGGTGTGGACCAAAAAAAAAAAGGTCTTCCAGAAATTCTAATATAGTCATAGTGATATGAAATAGTAGAAAGGAACAGTTAAAATAAGGTTCATTCTTGAGGAATATAGAGTTTCTTCCCTCAATTGGGAATACCGGTACAGAATGAAGAGTGATCCTTTTATAGAAAAACAGAAAATAAAAAGTCTTGGAATTTAAAACAAGAATTACAAAAGACATCCATGTTGTATACCATGAGGTATCCTTCATGAAGTCCTAGTGACATCCTACTGAAAATAGCCAATATCCGATAACAAAATGCATATCCCTCCAATTTTATTCCATGTAGTGGCCTAAATCACAATTTTGGATTTTATCCATGTATAAATAAAAGGGGTTCTATTTTCTTTAAGGGGTTAATTATTGAGTCTTATGTTCGATTCTATGATCTACTTATACATTTTAGGTTATGGTTACTCCTAATTATACTAGATGAGTAAGAATATGTGATGGTTTTTTTATTAAAAATTTAAATTTGAGAATTTTTTTCTCTGCCCATATCCCAATGATAATTTTATTTAATTTTATGGGCATTGACATAATATTATGTATTTTACACTAATTCAATTTCTAATAATCATATAGAATGGCCGAAATTTTAGTTCACCCTAATCCTAAAACAATTATTTCATATCCTATAGTTTTTTTTATTTTCACTAACATAACATTAAAAAATCACCATTTGTACCTTTTTGGGATGCTATTTTATTGAAATAAATTCCCTTAAATACCATAATACATCTATTGTATGGCCTTAGATACCTCCCCATCACTGAAATTTAACCGGTTATTCTTTATACACCAAAAAAATGTTTAATCATTATCAGGTAGGTGGACATCGGAATCCATCTCAAAATTCACTATCCATTGATTCTCTATTGTATTTGATGAATTATAAGATAGTCAAAATGATATTAATGTATTAGGCTTTATTTTTTTAAATATCCTTGAAAAGAAGTGATCGATCATAGATTGTTCTTGGTTGTACACCTACTATAATGACTGTAATCTCCAACGTTGTTGGAACTAGTATCTCTAAATTACATTTGATCAATATATAAATTTATATTAACATTATTTATTTCACCTAAAATAATAGTTTTCCATGAGGACCCATGTCACAACCCCCTACCCAAAAAGGGTACCCCTCATGGGCTAGTAATGAGAGGATAGATATAATGACACCCGAGTCCAACTTCCATTAGGCACCAGGTTGCTGACTAGAACTGAGGGTATAGTAAACACACAAGTGGGAGGCATTAACCTTTAAGAGAACACATGTTAAAGAGATATATATTAAGTACACCAACCAAATCCTACATAGATTAAATTATTAAAGAAATAACACTGCACAAATGTGTAATTTCATATAATAATTACTACAACTGAAAGGGAATACTTCATGTACCGAAAGAAAGGAAAACAAAAATGACCACAATGCCCGAACAACTCCTGAACCCATAAGATTTTAGTGAGGATCCTAATCTGGAACCTCTTCTAAGTGACCTAAAAAACAATTTATATATACATAGGGTGATTATAACCGTATACTCAATTTGATCGCCCCCAGATCCACTTATGCCAAATTAATCAATGTATGATAATGAAATTTGAACAATAAGTTAAACAACATCATCATCTAATTATGTGTACAATGTTCCCTACCTCAACAAGGATATTATCACCATGTATCACATACAAGAGTATATAATTCAATATTGAATATCAAGGGTACCTCAATTTCACTTTCCAACGGATTTTCTGCTTTTCCCCAACATTACATGTACTAAGAATCTCTCTCCAAAAGGCTTACATACGAACATGCGGGATAAGAACCCCAATATGCACCTCATGAAACATAACCACCATGTCAACGTAACAAATGTAACCAGGTATTTTTTAAGAGAAACTACAACTCGAATACTATGTATCATATGTTGGGTATTATACCTCGATCCATTACAACCCATAAACCAAGTAATAATCCTCATCCCATCATAGCCAATACATGTTTTACTTATTTTAATCCCTAGGAAACTATATCAAGAATATATTTGTGAGAATATCCATATACATTATAACCCTCTACACACATTTAGGGGGAAAACTGACCACATTGATTACCTGAAAATGTAACTACCAAGATAAAAGAGTGGGTCCAAAGGGGTTACTCATCCATCCATCCTCCCATCAGGATGTTGGGGAAAACACCCACTAGGGATCAGAATCCCTTGGGTGTCAGATTCCCTAACCAATAGGAGGAGTATAATATAAAAACATAAAAACTATAGAATATAATATAGCTCAAAAAAACTTTAAGGGAATAATGTAGTATTTGACTCAACTAAAGAAAATGTCTCTCAAACACTTGGTTTCCACTACTATGACTAGACATAATATAAGCTCCCAACCAATTAAAGTAATTAAATTACTTTTTCCTTTTTTATTAGTTTTACTCTTCGTTAATTAATTATTTAACTATTTCGCAACCATTATTATATCCACATTAAAGTTCATTACCATTCCAACCAAGATCCATGCCCTATAGGAAAATCCAAAACATGTCACCATTTTCATTAAATTTTATCCTCATATTTGCATCACAACAAGATCTAATCCCATAAAAAATATCAATTATTCAATAATTTGTTAAAATCATTATCACTTTTCCATAATTCCAGTTTTTCTAATAAAACAGACTATTATTTCAAACACAAGGGGATCGAAAAAGTGAGTGTATGAACTACTAATTATGACTTTGCCACCTATAGAAATATAATATAGCCATCAATCCTATAGAATCTAATCATGGATACCACTTGGCATACCCCACACATCTTCTCCACTTTTGGAAGGTGAGTGAAAAAACCCATCTTCCTAAAGAAGTATGAAAAGTAAAGAAGATAAAAAATAATATATTCAATAACAACCAATTTCTTCTCAACTATATGACCAGCTGCAACCAGTTCCATTATCCTCGATGTCCTCTTCGACACCCTCATTAATAATGTAATGCATGTTTCCATTCTAGGCGTCAACTGCTTCCACCACTATAGTTGATATCCTCCCCAACATATCACAACAGCCATCAAGGGTCACATCACAACAAAAGAAAAAGGAAAAACTGATAAATGAAACTTGGATCCATCCCCATTCAAGGCATTCAACCTCCACACATGATGAGAACTCAAGGATCCAAAGCGTGATTCACTGAGCCTCACAAGAAAGAGGTACACTCAGAAGCTGAGAAGGATTTATCTTTTATTTAAAAACAGGTTCGTTAATCCATATTTAATTATCTGATTAATTATTAGTATGTTCCAGCTATGGGAATCCTAAACAGAAATATATCATAGATATCACAAATAGTTTTACATTCTTTATTTAAATAAGTATAAACATGCTTTACGTTTATAAATCTATCCCAATTAAACATTCTTACTGTATATATTTGATTATAATCGATTTAAAACACCAACATCTAAATTCATTAACATGCCTCTTTATAATTATCCAATTAATTTACATTTAATCCCATCTTTACATTATTTACCAATTAAAATTTTTAAAAAATTTCTAAACATCAATGCATAGATATAACACTATCTATCAAAACAATTGTAAACAACATAAAATCAATATTAATTCCTATAATCAGGTTCAAATATTTATTATTTCAATTTCATTGTGATCTTGTGTTACAAAACATGATAACCCTAATACTGTATGTAAAAATAATGGATAATCCATGAATCTAATACCTCAAATTTTTTCCGACATTCTTTTCACAAGAATGGGACAACAGAATGTATCCTGATCACCCCTCCCACAACAAATGCATCCACCTGCGGACACAGTGGAAAAATTGCATCAACCAACACCCAACAATGGATGATTAAAAATTTGGATAATGCCTTCCATATCATGGAATGTAAAATTAGAGTAAACATATTAAAGAAACCATAATAATAGATATAGAACATACCTTTTATCCAAGATGGATCAAGACTTGTGGCCTGCACCAAACTAGGGGGTGCAAAAGCGGCCAGAAGAACTCAAGGGAAACCCAATCGCAGGTCCACACCAAAATTGCACGTCCCCATAGGAATGCATGGTTATGGGAACCTCATACAATGAAAAACTATATATAAGAACAATTCATAATGTATCTCAGCCTTTTGAAAATATAAATGGAGAAGTGGTTTAGATATAGGTTAGCATTTCCATTATAGGTGGATCTTGTAAGGACTACATGGTTTGATCGAGTAAAGGTACCTAACACATAAGAAAAATTATAATAGGAGTTATGGGCTTTGAATAAGGCATAAATAACTTAAAACACTACTTTGAATGTATTTTACATCAATGATAATGTCAAACTGGTGAAATTGTATGACGCTAGAAACATCATTCACTGGTTCATCTAGAAATAGAGAAGCACCTACTGATTTATGTAGATGACTCACTGACAACGACATATGAAGATAACTCACTGAAATATTAAGATAACTAACCAAAACCGAAAGATTAATATTTCTCACCGACACTGGCAGGTAATGATGACTCACCAATAATGAAAAAAGAATTTGGCTCACTAAAAGATAAAGATGACTCACTAAAACTGATAGATGAAGATGTTTCATCAACGACGATAGTGGAAGATGACTCACCAACACTGAAAGATGAAGATTACTAACTGATAGATAAAGATGACTCACCAACACTAATATAAGAAGATTACTCACCAAAACTGATAGATGAGGAAAACTCCCAAATATATGAAGATGAATCAATGACACTGATAGGTGAAAATAACTCAATGACACAAACAAATGAAGATGGAACAATGACAGATAAAGATGACCTAGCAATGGAACTATTCCCAAAACTATAAACACTATTCCCAGAATTGGAAATTAGGAATAGTGTTGGTAATAAGTAATCATGACCTTCCATAACACCTCAAGCACCAAATTTTAGTAATGGAATTGACCAGATAGGTGTAGAAAATTACATCACATACCTCTTAAAACATTCTGGTCTTACAGAATCTGATACCATCCCATAGATGAATTAGAAAAAAGTCCCAAACAACCACCCCTCGAGATACCTCTCAAGGATATCACCACCAAATGAGCTTAAAAACTTCATAAAAGTAACAATATGAAGCCATGTGAAAACTAAAACCAACTCCAAACTACTCTCCCATGGTATATACCTCTCATAAGAGTGCTAGGCACAACATGCAATAAGATAAGCTACCTCATAACCATGAAATGTCTACAACCACAAGATGAACATCATTATAAGAAAAGAAATAAACATATAATAGCATAGGGTACTATGTTCCTATCTACAACTCATGTTCCCATGTATTCTGATCCATGCCAAAAATGTCGCCACAAGACATAACTTGAGTGGATAACATGTCTACGTGGAACCTTCTCTTTATGGTCTCAGATCTCTACAGGCCTCTCCTTGAAGGTTGCATCATCATCAACATCGATCTCTCCGCAATCGATGACATTAGATTCTTCATGATGATAATGATACAACATTAACATGTGAAAAAACGTCATGTATCCATCTCATCAGTGGGGGAAATTTCTATCTTATACACCACTTCTCCAACATGAGCCAACACCTTGAATATCAAAAAAACCGGGGAGATAGATTACCAACATAAACAAACCATCACATCCCATGATGCAGGGTCGCCCTAATAAATACATTATATCCAAATCCAAACTCCAAAGGAATCCTCCTCTGAGTGACATTGAATTTTTGACAATCCATTATTTCTTTCATCCTCTAACAAATCCCCTGAACCATCTCTATTTTATTGTGTACCTGTACTGGCACGAGAATTGCTGAATCTCAAACCAAAGACCAGCACAATGGTGAATGGAATGGTAAGACATAAAAGTCTCCAAATGTTTCCAAACCGATGGTGGTGTGAAGAATATTATTGTAGAATAACTCTACCAAGGTTATGTTCCTCATCCATGATCCTCCAAAATCTATGACACAAGAGCGCAACATGTCTTCAATAGTCTAGATGGTACACCCTGTATGATATTCAATAATCATATGAAAAGTAGTGTTATGTCATATCTAAGATCCCAAATCATTCTAGAGACCTCTCCACACCCAGGAGGTAAAACTAGGAACCCGATTAGTAATGATCAACCACAGGACTCTATGAAGTCTCACCACCACCTTCGGATAATGCCTCAACAAAACCTTCACGGTGTTCGAATTATTTATTTCTATGAAGTGGGATGATTTAATCAAATGATCCACTAAAACCCATATAACATCATATCCTACATGATCTTTAGCTATAACAGTAACAAATTCCATTGATATGTCCGCCAAAATCCAGTGAGGAACATCTAATGGTTGGATCAGACCTTGGAGAACATGGTGCTCATACATCACCTTCTGAAAGACCAAACATCTTCTTACAAACACTAAAATTGTAAACATAAACCAAGGCCACAAAAACTAGAACCTCAATGAACGATACATCATTGTTACTCCATGATTTACTACTAAGGGATAACTATTGAAATCTCTGAGATCCATCTTACTCCTATCCAAGGGAACAAAAATACTTCCCTAAAAACAACATATATTTTTCATCCTCACACAATCCATTTAGGAATTCACCACAAAAAAACTTGGTCTCTCCATACCTCCTCACCAAATCCCAATGTTGGGAATCAACCACCTTCATCACCAAATATTGTTGCATTGTCATCTAAACAAGACATACTCTACCCCTAAATGATCCCACATTGATATATAATGTAGAATTTCTATCCATTACTCTCCAAGAAACTCTTGATTGATGAAAAAAACTAAGATAATTTCTACTCAGTGCATCGTCTCTAGCATTCCAATTACCAGGTGTATATGATAGTTAAAAGTCTTAATCCTATAATATCTCCACACACCGATGTTGTGGCATGTTCAATTCATGCTATGAGAAAACATACCTCATGATTTTATGATAGTTGAAGATGAAAAAGAGCATTTTCATGAGATAATATAGCCACAATATCTAGGAAAACACCACTTATTAAAACTCAAGGTCATGGGAGGAATAATTATGCTGATGGGGATGTAACAGTTGAGAACCATAAAAATGAATGATCTCAATTACATCAGAATGCATCCAAACACCATATGTGAGACATTATATAAAACATCAAACGGAACCCCTTATAATATCAAACAAAGAACTCGATCATTGTCCAACCTCTACTTTGGATACTCAAAAGATACCTAATAATGATTTTTACTTACAAATACCTAATACATTCTAGTCAACATTATCATAGGAGTCGCAACCTGGGAGAAATCGGTTATGAAATACTCGTAATAGCCTGAATTACCATGTAGACATCAAACCTATAACACTGTCTTGGAGGATACCAATGACACAAATTCATATATCATTGACAGATCTCTAAATAATCCCTAATGGGATACACCCCATGAAATAGAATTTTCGATCCCAAAACTCACTCTTAGACAACATCCTAAATAGATTGTGTTAGTGAAGAACATCGAAAACACCTTTTAGATTCTTCGTATGATCATCATCTGTTGTAGGGTACATATGGATGTCTTCGATGAAGACCACCACAAAGATATCTAGGAACTCACTAAAAAAACATTCATCAACCCAATGAACACAACGGGAGGATTTGTCATAATGAATGGAATCACAACATACATGTAATAGCCATGATGACAACAGAATGTAGTCTTTAGAATATCCACATCCATAACACAATTTTGATGATATCATGACCACAGTTTTCTATCAGACTTCATCATGAAAAAAAATTAGTGTGCCCCACAGTTACACACTCAACTGAACAAAAACACATTATTATGGACCACCAAGCTGCAAACGATTCTCCTGCATCCCATATGGTTCTATCCTATATGGGGACATAGATATATGATATTTTCTTGGCTAATGGTTGATCCAAAAATATTCTTCTCGTCAATGGGATAAAGATAAATTTTATTCTGGAAGGACATAATGGTAATCTTCCAAGAACCTAGGAAACGCCAACTACTGAACCTCTAACAATGTCAGCATCAACTCAGACATCAAGGATATCAAGGATATAACATGCCTCTGTCTCAGATGAGGGTATCTATCACCAACAATCACTAATGACTCTCTATCAGCATCTAAGAGCACCACCTACCTACTTAAGTAATACAAGATATCCTACACCAAATACAACCAATACACATTTTGGATGAAATCATATGGATGTATTTGTAAGAATATGAAATATTCCAAATAGTGGTGATACCCCAGCATTATCTCACAGACTCTCCATACTTCAAACAAGTCAGATCGACCTCCCATCAAACATTGTCATCACCAAGGGAAATGGAATTCTCTCTACCACAGTCTAAAGGCATTGTCAAGGGAAGGATATATGAATTAGTGCATCACTCCCAAAGAAAACAACTCATACTCCAAATTACAAAACAAGTACAGGGAACATTGAACGTCGTTTGGATCTCCTTGTGATAGAAATGCTAAAGAATGAATCGAAACATGACCCACTCCATGACCTTTGTGGCCTTGATGATGACTAGCACCTTGGTCGTGATCTTATCTATAGGGATGCAGATCATCCCATAGCTATCTTCTTCCTTCCCCTTATGCTCTCTCCTTATCCAAATATAGTGTAACCTGCTACTACTGCCATGGATGGAACAACCTCAATGGTTGTACCTAAATAAGAACACTTGAAGCATGTTGATATCTTAAAATTTTGGTAAATATCGCTACTAATGACCTTAGCTTCCATATGAAAAACAATCTCATAATCCATTGGAATAGCTTTTAGAGCCACTTCCCCCCAGAGTAACGACAAACTATGGGATGTGAACTACCCCTGCCCTGATGGAAACTCTTCTTCCCTAAATATTGGGAACCCCAGACCACATGTATTCATAGTGAGGAATCTTGATGAAACCCCTCTCATGATGATGTGGTTCTAGAAAACATCCTCTCGATAAGTTATTCCCTCACTAGAACCTCGTGATATGTCTTTAGAATAAATGGTGTAACACGGTGCTAGATGTATGGATTCCAAGCCTCCTCCAAATTCAATTCATAGGCCTACTCATTTTGCAATAGGTCCAATAAATATTATAAAGGGTTAATATAATGAATTTCAAAAAATTGCAGACTTGAGATCCCCTGTTGAAGGGTAAGCAGCTGCTTCTGACTAGTTGCCTTCGCAGTCAAAGAAAGAAACACAACTCTAAACTCATTTTGGAACTCCTCCAAGGAGACTAACAACTCATCACGATCCCCAAGGAACACGAAACACATATTCCTCACTTCTCCACACAATATCATCACAACCAATTAATCACAGTTTTCCTTTCATGCATGTATTGAGATGAAATCTATCTCAAGCTCCTCCAACAAGTCTTTCGTGAACACATATGAAATGAATCACTCATACTTCTATAGGCTCTTTCCCTAAAACACTCTTAATTTTATTCTACTTGTGTTATATTTTTTAACCTCTAATATATGGTGATATTCTAGCACAACTTACTAAACATACTCTATTCGAACCTGAAAATTACATCGACCTGGATCTATACTAAAAAATAACAAACAGTTAGAGCTCCTAAACCTGGAATATAAAAGTCAAACCATTAATTATTATTTTTTGATTAATTTTAGTTTATCCTATACCAATGTCTACTCTTTAAAACATAGGTTCAGAGAAGATGATTCATTATCCATTCCTTGGTCTCTACTAAAAAACTAGAATCACTTCATTTAGTAGACACCTTATACATAGTGGTTCATGCATCACATCCCATGGAGGGCCTAAATAACTATGTCTCAGATGGTCTCTAATGTTTATAGTTATTTCTAAAATTATTTGATATTGTTTCCCTACCAACCCAGGCAACCACAACTATCCCTAACTCCATACTCCATTGTATACCTCAACTAGACCTCGAATACCGCTCTGTCATTACAACATCCCCACAGAGGGTAACCCTCAAGGCCATCACTAATAAGTGAGAGATAGCGACACCTGAGTCCCTATTCATATAGGCCCTAGGTTGGAAACTAGAACTAATGGAATAGTAAACACACAAATGAGATTCATTACACTCTATGAGAGAACATGGGAAAGAGAGAGCTAATTTAGAAACTAACCAACTCATTATCATATTATTATAAAAATAAATATCCTCTAAAAATATGTAATGTTATACTAGATCGTATAAAACCGAAATGGAAAACTGCAAGTACAAAAAGAAATGAGAATGGAAGTGGCCACGATGCCAAAAATTCTCATGCAACCCCAGGATGGTAGTAACCAGCCTGATCTCAAACCTACACAAAGTGGCCTAAAAAAAGTTTATATGTAGGTAGTTTGAGTATAAAACTATCGTCAGTTGGATCATCCTGAGAGTATTTCGTGAAAAAATAATGAAATCATGCAAAATCAAACTAAACAATAAGTGAAACTAACTCAACACCTAAATAGGTACACTATGCTACCAACCTCACTATGGATACTCCCACCATGTATTCCATACAGGTGTATATAATATATGATGAATAAAAAGGGTACCCACTACCACTTCCCCACTAGTTGTCTCTATTACCCAAAACTACAAATCCTCAACATCTGTTTCCAAAAATGGATTTCCCAAGGACACCAAGGAGAATCACCACAACATGATCCTCGTGCAATAAAACCAACGTGTCCACATAGCCAATGTAACTAGTAATTTTGCAGGAGACTCCAAAAATATCCTAACATGGACCATGGTCGGGTATTACACATCAATCCATTACAACCCATACACTATATAAGGATCCTAAAGCCATCACATCCTATACATGTTACACATATAGTAGTCCATAAGAAACTATATCGTAAATATGTGTGTATGAATTACCAAAATCCATTACAACCTTCTACATGCATATATGGGGGGAAATATCTCTTTATATCAAGATAAATAACTACCATGAATTGAGAGTAGAGAAAAAGGGGGTACTCATCCATCCATCCCTCATCGATCTATTTGGGAAAATACCCCCCATGGATCAAAATCCTGTGGTGTCAGTTTCCCTAACCGACAGGGTTGAGTAGTGTATAGAAACACAAAAAGTACAGAATATACTATAGCTCAAAACCAGACTATGGAAATAAACTAATATTTGAACCAACAACAAATAGAATCTCTCTGACTTTGGTATTCCATTGTTAAGACTAGATATCATTTAAAAACACAACAATTTAACGATAATAATTAAATAACATTATCCCTTTTTATCAGTTTCACTTTAAGATAATAAATTATTTTTCTATTAATTATCTATTATAATCTCTTCATTAAATTTATTTAGCATTCCAATCAAGACCATTTACCTCCAGGAATAACCAAACCAATTCAAATGTTTATTTAAATTTTTACCCCATCGGTGCATCCCAGCAAGCACCAAACCCATGGGTTAACATCATTTATTAAATCATTTATTAACAGCATTATTACTTTTCTATAATTCCATATATTTTAAGAAAAAAATACTAAGCTTCACGACATAAGGGGAGAAACATGGTGACTAGATGAACTACCCATCAAGTCTCTGAAAAATATAGATAGAGCATAGACCCATCCATCCCTGAGATGAAAAACATAGAAATCACATGAAAGACCCCAGCCCATCGTGGCCTATTTTTTAATGATAATATGCAAAACCATCTACCCCATGTATTGGGAAATGTAATGCAGATAACAAAAAAATAAATTAAACAACAACTACATTCATATCAACAATAATACTAGATTCAACATGTTTCATCATCCCTGGTGTCATCCCCAACACCTACATGCATATGCGAATTCATCTCGCCACTATATTCATCAACTGCTACCACCACCACTAGGCCTCTCTAGCCCACATTTCACAAAAACCATCCTGCCTCTCATCATAGTAGTAAAAGTAGGAAAAAACAATAAATCAAAAAGGATATTGTCCCTAAGAAATGAATTCTACCTTCATAGATGAAGATCTATCATTACTCTAAAGTAGAAGGCCCTCAACCATAAAGGAAAGAGGGTAACTCAGAAACCTAAAAGGTATTATCTTTTATCGAACAACTGGTTATATAATCCATATTGAATTATAAAATTAAATATAAGTAGGTTAAAACTATAGGCAACTTAAATAGAAATATATCATAGCTATCAAAAATAATTTGACATGCATTTAAACAACATGTATCAAAATGATTATGGTTTATAAATCTATTCCAAATAACATGCTTACTAAAACAATTTTATTATCACTAATTTAAAAAATCACCAAATTGATTCATTAACATGCCTATTTATCTTGATCTAATTTTTTATAATCAATCCTATATTTATATTCTTTACCGATTACCATTTAGAACAACATACTAAATATAAAGGCAAAATTATCACCTTGTCTATCAAAATAAGAGGAAACAACTTACGATCAATAACAATTCCTTTAATCATGTTGGAATATTTATTATGAAAATTAAATTGTGTTCTAGTGGTCTAAAACATGATAACTCTAATTCTACATGTAAATAGAATAGAAAATCCAAAAATCCCATACATAAAATTATTTTCAACATTCATTACCGAAGAATGGGCTAACACAACGGATCTTGATCACCCCTTCCACAATGACTACTTCTAATCGAGGAAACTGTGGTATAATTGTATCAATTAAAACCCTATAAATATCTGTTATAAATATGTTGAATCTATAAAATTACATGGATAGGAGAAACAAGAGGAAACAAATCCTACAACCCACAAGAATAGATATAGGACATACCTTATAACAATAATGGATCGAAAGTTTCTTCTTCCGAAAAAATATGTGGTAAATATGCCACATGTGAAACACTAGGGAAATAATGATCTAAGTTAAACACCATAATTACACATATCGTTTGGAATGATAGTTTTTGGGTGCCTCATACCATGATAAAAAATATATAACCACAAGATAAAATGTATCTCATCCTTTTGAAAATATAAACAGTGTAATGGTTTAGATATGGTATTGATTTTCCATTACAGAAAAATATCACCAAGGATTCAGGGTTTGACTGAGTAAGGTCACCTAGACACATATAAATAATTAATATAGTAGTTATGGGCATTTAATTGAGTATAAATACTTTAAAAAGGATTTGATCATGTTTTATGTCAATCAAAACATCAAATGGGTGAAACTGTAGCAAGCTAGAATCATTGTTCACTGATTGATCTTGAAATTCTATAGACCCCATAAACAAAAGGTGATAACTCACCAACACTAATAGATGTTGATTACTCACAGACTGATGAATATGACTCAAGAACACCGATAATTGAATATGACTCACTTACAGATGGAGTAGACTTACTAAAACTGAAATATGATGATTACTCACTTAAACCAACCAAAAAAGATGGATCACTGAATCTGAAAGATGATGATGACCCACCAATAGATTAAGATGACCTAGCGAAATTGAAAGATGAAGATGACTCACCGACACCAATAGATAGAGATGAATCACCAACAGTGACAGCTGAAGATGACTCACTAGCACTGACATAAGAAGATAACTCATAGACAGAAGAAGATAAGTTAGCAATGGAACTTTTCTTTGAAATAGAAATACTACTCAAAGAACTAGAAATTTTGAAAAGTGTTGGAAAGATGTCTTATTGACCTTCCATATCTCCTCAATCATCAGATTTCAATAAAGTAATAGACCAATGTGATATGAGCCATTATAACCAAGCTATAAAAAAATTAATCAAGTAATAATGATCATATTAAAAGAAATTATTACAAATTAAATTGATCATAATTGGGATTGATTTAATCCATTATTCATTCACATAAATCATTTCTCATCAGTTCACATGGGTTTGATGGCCTCAATAGTGTGTCAGATGTTATTTATTGGTGTCATCAGGCTCCGATCAGTTATATCATATCATATAATATCTATATCGCAGACTGTATATTTTTCATAGTGCGGTTTAGTTGGCAAACTTTATCATATAATCCAATATTGTTTTTCATACAACCTCATTATTGGCATCAATGATGGATTTTTGTGTTCAAATCATCATTTTTGATCAACACTAATAGAGGCATTAATAGGGAAGACTCAATTCATTGACATGTTTCTTTCACCATTTATTTTCATTATGCAACATCATGTTCCTTTTGTTACTTTTTTATCTATCTTCCTCTTCTACACTGAGGTGATCTTCTATAAATACTTTATGTTCAAGATAAAAAATATAGTAAATATAACCCATTCATTTTGTTTAAAATCTAGGTTTGGTTTTTCCAATATAAATTTCATAGTAATTTGGTTCATCTTTTCCACAATGAGATCATGCAACGTTATATTTTCAATCTCTTTCACTGTAAAATGATTAAGGTGGAAATGAAACTAGAATCCCATCTACAGATGATTGGTATTTTGAATTACCAATGAATGCTTAATGGTAGCTATGAATTAAATATATAGTAGATTGATTCAATGAATTCATTAAGGAATGTTTTTTGGAACTAATTAAAATACATCAAATAAGGGAAAAAGATCTCTTCCCCGATAACATCAACTAATTGTTGTCACAAAACAAGTGTGAGATCATAGAAGAATTTGAATTCCATAATATAATGATGTTTATACTCTCAAAATTCAATCCAAAAACTACACATGAATGCTCATGGATCTAGGAATGGATAAAGGGGAACATAAAAATATTCTCATGTAACAAAAGGGTACCTATTTTTTAATTTATCATATTTCATCAAACATATTTCTATATATACATAATACAATATTTTTTACCAAAATATATTCAAATTAAAATTCATGAACAAAATAGGAAAGTAACATAATTATAAATAAAAAATTCAAAAATTAATATATAATATTTGACATATAATTTTAATGAATTCTTAATTATGGACAAATAATAATAAAATTAAATAAATATTACAACTTACCATCCTATTATTTAGTGTTTAAAAAAATTTAAAGTCACTATAATAAATAATTGAATTAATTTTAATAGAACAAAAAAAATTCAGAACAATCCACCAATTTACTAAAAAAATTAAAATTTATTAAAATAATAATCTCTTTTAAAAGAATTATAACAATAATAAAAAATTATTAAATCCCAAATAAGTAATGTGAAAAAATGGAAAAAATAGGTTATATAAAAAAAGATCAACCAAGATCTTCCAATATATCATCCCAAATTAATTTTTCAGATCCTAGAGGTAATATTATTCTAAAAATACCATATTAATTAAGTTTACGGTGTAATCTGAGGGAGGAAATGAAAATAGAGATATAGGTTATAACCGTGATTTTTTATCTTCTATCCTTATTAAAACTCCAGCGAATCATAAATAATTATCATACCATCATTATACATGTATATTGAACTATACTGATATGATTTTATGATATGATAAATCTATTTTCTATGTATATTCCCTTAAATGGAAAATAAAAACATCCCTCATACATAAATTCACGTCTCCATTTCTATGAATATGTGTTATTAAATTTTCAACTATGCATATCTAACTATTAAAAACAATTGAATTTATGAAAATATATTATATCTAAGAGTCAAATACTTGTTATAAAATATAATATATCACATACATTTTTATTCTTCCATCCATTGGAAAATAATAATTTCTCTAAAATGATTGTGTGTGAAACCACATTCATAGAGCGATATGATATATTTTTTTGTCAAAACCTTTCAATTATTATTATAAAATTATATATAGTGAATAAATATTATATTCATGGAATTATAAAAAATATCTAGATGATGGAATCATTTCATTCCACCTTTAACCATGGTTAGTATAGTGAATCAATTTTGGATAAATTGACACAACAACCATATGTAGGAAATATAAAAAAGAATTATTCAATGAATTGATATAAATATATTATTAATGGAAATAAATATTTAATATATAAATATATATATGAAATTTTATATTAATAATGTTTTTAAAAATTTAAATTGATTATACAATATGGAATAGTGTTTATTATAAATAATATATTCAAGGAAAGTTTTTTATCTAAATTACACTCTAAAGAAAAATATTCTATATTATCCATCTAATTATTATATATAGTTTATATACTACCCCCATTGAAATATTATATCAATAAATCTTACTTATATATGGCATATAATATTTCAATTATTATTTTTACATTAAGTTGTTTTATTCAAATGATATTATGGTTGTAATGGTTTTTATTCTAATCATAGTTTTATTTAGAAATATTCAATTTTTAATTAACAATGGAAGAATTATTATTCACATATTTCTTAAACATCATATATTTTATTCTATTGAGGTTAATTAGGGACTTATCATGTTTTTCATTTATATTTTCCACTCCTTTTTACTGAAAAATAATTAAATTTAGATCTTGAGAAAATTATACATTATTTCTCTTATCATTTTTAGGAACAATTCTATTTAACATGGATTTTATTTAAATTATATTATGAATTTTTTTTCAAATTTATGTTATTATTAAATGTATTTATTAATTTACAATAAATCTAATTTAAAATGATTAAAATGAATCATTTTATGTTTTCTTAAAATGTTTATTTATCATTTTTACAAAAGTGTAAAAGGAATTATTATTTTTATATACAGTGAATGAATTAATTTTTCCTTATTATGTACAATTATGAAATACTTAGAATTAATTTCAGTATTTCATTTTTTTCAATGATAATACCTATTTCCTTTTTTTGTATTTTATCATATTTTTAATAAAATAAATTTATGTAGTTTTCTAAAAGATTGAAAGTAATTTTGAAAATGATTTATAAATTATTTTTTAGGTAAAAGTTACAAAAGTTTTTATGGTATTTATTCAACAATATTTTGCTTATATTTTTCTATATACATATAAAATAAATTTTTTTATTATAATAAATTATTTTTTATAAATATATGGCCTTATATCTTACTTTATTAATTTTTTGGTTATACATTATTTTGTGACCATTCATAAATATTTATTAATGTTCTCTATCAATATTCACCATTGACTATACATTATATTTTTTATTCATGTCTATAATTATAGTATCATGTTTGTAGTAAATATAATAACAAATGAATGGATATTTTTTATAGTCACATTCCATTTAAATATATGTTTTATAGTTATGGTTTTCTATTAAAAACGTTTTTTCATTGACCAGATAAATATTGATGTTCCTAACACATGATTCAGAATAATTGTTTATTTATTGATAATTCTTGATAATTATTTATTATATTTATGATTCAATATGAGATGAATTATTTGGATATATGATAGTAATGGGTGGGTCCTATTTATAGATTTCCTTTATATGTATCGAAATGTCACATGAGATAAATACATGGAAGAATTTTTTTGGCATTTGATGTATATACACACCCACTCATTGAAATGTCATGATACAAAACCCCAACATTAATATTTTTTTTATCTTCTCCTAATGGATTTCTAGTAAGAACTAGATATATTATGTCTTCCATTTCTATGGAAATATTTTTTGTTGATATTATTTATGCAATTATTTTTTTGATATTTTCTGTTGATATATTTGGTGGAAAATGTAATTCAGTAGTTGAATTTATATTTTTAATTAACTGTTTCATATTTTCTCCCTATCTACCCATTAAGTATTCCATTGAATGATTCAGTATACTAAGAAACATAGCTCAATAATTTTTTTATTCATTTCCCATAATATGTAAAAAACATATTTTAATTTTTTTAGGGATTTAATAAGTATATTCATTATATATTTTATTTTTCACTATGTAAAATATAAATTTTTTTTAGATCTAGTCACCTATGATTTTTAAACTGATTATTCCATCATGTTTTGACCACTTTTCTCATGGGACACTGTAATGTAGTAAACACAAGATATGGGATACTAGAGTATGGGTGATTACCCTTACTGTTAGAGGATGTCAAATATAAACATTAGGATTTAGATATTAGAAGAAGATAGCTAGAACAAGAATTGAAAATATCCCCTAGATTGACTAATAATTTTTATGGAGTTTTTTCTTATAGATCAATATTTATGATGTGATAAGTTATTTATAGGATATAAATTTTTAGTCATTGATCCTAGTAGAATAAAGGGTAATCTTATCAACAACCATAGTCAACGTTGGGATTTCCCAAATAATAAAATAAATAAAATAGGAGTTAGATTTAAAAATATCATATATCTCTTGGGTCTTTTAGCCTTTTTTTGGAAAAATAACTTTTCAATGATAGAAAAAAAACATGTTGTTTCATAACATGATTTACTTATTTTGGAAGAAATTATGTGAAAAAATCATATACTCATTAATAAAACTATTAATCCATTGGTAGCCTAGAAATTAATTATGTCTCTTTGGAAGTTGTTTCTCACATTGGGATGTTGTGAATAGGAAATTTATGTTAATGAAATATATTTCTTAATGAGAGATGTTCACCAATGGGGGTCATTGATCCTGATTACTAGTGAAGATGATAAAATAAAATTTATAAAATGGATAATAATTAAAATAGTATTATTCAATATATATTTACATTAAGAGAAATGTACTATAATGGATTAAAATATCATCAATATAATGAAAAAGGAACAAGAATGCGTTTTTGAATTTGAGGCTACCATTACAAGGTTAGAAAGCAATTTGATGGACTTCATTGAAATCTAAAATGATATATTGACCATTTCTTCAGTGAATTGAACTCAAAACCTTAAAGGGAAATAATATTCAATATATATTTTATGATATTATGTAATAATATCATGTTCAATAAACATAGATAATGAATTATTTTGTTCAATATATTCATCAGATATTAAGTGAATAATATGTACAAGTAGGATAGTTCTAAATCAAATAAATCCAATAATAATAAAACAATGATGATATCTACATAGTGTTATAATTATGCAATGAAAAATATCAATAAAAGATTATAGGTAATGAGAGTTAATTTTAAAAAGAAAAATTTAATGGAATGTATCTCCTTGATTTTAGGGAAAAAATGAAGCCTCTATAATATACTAATTCAACAATATGGAGGTGGTTTATTATTATAACTATTTCACAATGAATCATGATAACCTAATAAAAAATACTCCATGGAGGAGGCTATGTTCATTTGATTACAAATGCTATAGTTGATGACTCAAAATATGTAGTGTTATGTATATTTATGATAAAATAAATTATAACAAAAAATTTATCTAATTATAGATCATAAAAATACTTTTATATAATCCATTTTTATAAGAACATTAATTCATTACTAATAAATTTATGAATTGTTTTTTCAATAAATACTCCTAATCGAAAAAATATTCCAAGATGGATATGTGAAGTTTCCCCATTATAAATCATTAACATATAATATTTTCAAACAAAGTTATTGTCATTATTGTTTTATTTGATATAATCCTATATTTTTTTGGATTAAAAATTGTAATGATAAAAATTATTTACAAGATAATGAGATAACTATTTTCAAGGGAGATGTGGAATTCATTATCATTAGAGTGTAGAAATATGATGAGAATCATGTATGGTTCCATAACCAGTAGCTCGAAATACTGATATTCTCGGAGTAAATGAGTAAACACAACCAAAAGTATGGTATGGTTATCCTTGTAATAAAATATGTACATATTTTCTAGGAATTTTAGTTCCCCAGACCTTCACACACATTCCCAATTTTAATAAAAATTTAATTAAACAATGGATTTGATAAAATATGATATAAAGATATCATTATTTTATAATGTTATCAAAATATAAAAATTAAAAAGAACAAATTATCTCACAATTATTGGGATTTACGTTTTTTGAGAATTATCTACATTAATAATTTATATTATAATGCTTGTGAAAGTTTCTAAGTAATTTAGAAAAACTAGACTCCCTTCATGAATTATCATATGCTACAATCATCCTCATAGTATTAAGAAATGAAAAATAAGAATGGTATGAGCTAAAATGAGAAGTAATTAAAAAATATATCAACATTTATTTCATTTTATGCTATAATATTATGATGAAATAAAAGCATGGTAGAAATATCATACTAAATAAAGCATGTAACAATATAAATTCTTTATATCTGTTATATAAAAATATTTAATCCCAAAAAATAAAATGTATTCCATGGAAAAATATATCACAAACATGAGAAAATAAACATGATACATGGATTATAATTATTGTCAAATTATAGGGAAATTTTTTATATGTATATTAAATCAAGAGATTGTGAATAGTAAAAAATGTCATCTTTTCTTGACACAATCATGTGAAAGAATATACATGGGATTATTTCAACAAACCCTCATGTCAACAAATCTATATGTCCTTATGCACATGAAAAATAACAAGAAACAATATTTAGATTATCATGTCCATTTCCAATCATATGAACAAGGATGTTTGGTTTCACGTCTAAACATAATGATGTGAAAAAAGACATGCACTATCATTTCAAAAAAAAACATGTGGGAAAATAATTACATGACTATATCAACAAATACTAATGTAAAAATATATTCATGTTCATCAATATGGACAGTAATGGGAAGAAATAGATATTCATTCATACCCATGCACAATCATGTGAGAAAATTTATTTGCAATCATGTCCACACACAATCATTTCAAAAATACAATATCTAATGACATATACATAGAACAGACTTATCACAGGAATGATAAAACAATTACAATTAAATAATATTTATTTATAGTACCACATCTACTAATCATCTTTAAATATGTATTTTATTCGAAATGAACAAATATTCACATCATAGAAAAATCTATGAAATGAAAAATGGCCTTCACATAATTTAAAGGATTATGATAAGAATATTCCATATTAATTTAAATGATTCACACCCATAATCGAACAATTGAAAAATAATATTTCAAAAGAAAATTTAAATGGTAATTAGTTGAAAATATATTCTTCGGAATTAATTCTATTATTGATAAATCATTAAATATTGTTAAAAAAATGAAATAGTTTTATAGAAAATAACAATAACATTGGAATATGTGATGAGGATATGGGTTACATTGAACATTCATTTCTAGATATTAAACTTTTCACAAATAGCTAATCAGTTATTTAAAAATCAATATTTATATTCATATATCACTAATGGAGGATAGGGAACAACATAATTATTTCAAAACGATGAGGTTTTTTTAAAAAATTATATTATTTTAAAATATATTCAAATATATATCATTTAAAATGTCATAAATTATTCAAAATAGATACAAGAAATCACTTTGAAAAAATGAATTTTAAATATAATATTCAAAAAAATCGTTCAAAATGAAAAAAGAATTTTAATAAGGTTTATTTAGAGTTACCTTTAAAACAATTACATTTTAAAAATAATATTCACTAACAAATATCGAGAAAATACATAAATATTTAAAAAATATGATATGAAAACATCTTCAAAAGTCTTACTTATAAAAAAACTCTTCAATAATGACGCCTTAAAATGAAAATGAATTTTTCGAAAATGGGATGTGAAAATATTTAGAAACCATTAAATATTTGAAAGGATTCTTCAATAATAGATCATTTAGAAATAGGAAATCGTTTCATAAAGGTTAAGTGCATTTTTATACCATTTAATTTTAAAATTAGTGCTAAAAAATAGAGCCTTGAAAATGAAATATTGGAATCGAATATTTTGTATGAGTAAATTTTAAGGCACTTAATATTAAAAAAAATATAATAATAGATTCGTGAAACAAAAAAAAGATTATTAAAATAAATTTCTCATGGATGATAAAACATTTAATTTTGAATTGATGGACAACACTTTTCAAATTTTAAATCGAAATTCTAAAAATACACATCATAATGGTTAAAAATTCTATATTTTTAAAATTGAATAATGTAAATATGAATCTCATCGAAGATAAAAACTAATTTGTTTTACCAAATATAAATGAAAACATTGGCGGTTATGGAATAAGTTGATAATGATGGAAGACCATCATTGAAGAGGATGACCATAATTCACAATAATTATATATGTTTTATTGAAGAATATATAAATGTAAAATCGGTTAATTAAAAATTAATTATCCATAGATAGGTGTATAAGGATCCCTGAAATAATATTTTATTGTGGAAGAAACAATATTTTGGAGAAACATTGTCAGGAAGAATCATTATAACATAATGATTAAAGGTTTTTAAACAAAGACCACTACAACGTTGGTAACAAATTCCATTTAACGAGAAACCATGAAAAAAAATAATTAAAATGGATTATAAAAATACAATAAAATACCTTCATTATGAATTTATAAAACAATATCAACTATGTCATTGGGTATAATTATAAATATGACTCAAGAAATTAAATTTTAGTTAAAAAATATGATAACTTAATTATTGAAATCTACTAAATTGATTAAATAAATGGTATATCTGAAAAAGAAATTAAATATCTATCTAAGTTCAATTTTTATAATAGTTTAGATTTATTATATTTTTCTATAATTAATCTTGAAATTTATATTAGGTAGTTATTATTTATTTTCAATATCATGTGTGATTAATCTTGATCGTTATGAACAAGTTTCACAATAGAGGTATTATAAAAAATTATTATCTAAAATAAAACCACTCAAAGATCCACAAAGGTATTATAATTTTTTTGTTATTATATTTTAAAATTTTATAATTCAATTCTATTAATTTTTTCACGGATCTTGAATATAAAATTAGTGTTAAGAATATTTAGTTAATATTCAACAAATAGTCAATGATTTATAATTAATTAGTTAATTATTATGTTAACTATTTCAAAACCAAAAAAAATAATTATTTAATTATTAAAGACGCATATCATTATTAATTACATTCTAAATTTATCGAATGAAATTATTTATTAGCATCAATCATGTAGTTGGTTATACTGACAGAAATATGAAGAAATAATTATTATTCAATAAGTTTTATTATGAATGTTTTTTATTTTGGAATTATATTATTACTAATGGAGAATAATTATTTCAATTTGATATTTTAAAGGTATATAATTATATATGAAAATATTTTAAATAAGAATAGTGAAATAGGAGAAAAAATATGTTTATTCTTAGAGGTGGTCGTCCTCACAATGCATTGTTAACGTTATCATTTCTAAATGAATATGAGATAAATAATATTTACTATAATTTCAAAATTAACTATAATAATAATAATAGCTATTCCACCTTAATTATTAAATTACATAATAATTATTAATGATGAGCAATGGTGGTGAAAAACATGATTTTTCAGTATGTGGAGGTGGTACTATGCACATACACATGATTAATGATCTTTTTCATTCAAAGTTCAAAGGAAAGAATAAATAAGTGTTTTTTATATTAATATAATTTTTTTTAATAATGATATGATTTTAAGCATTATATTATTTCCTTGATCATTTTGGAATAGAATTATTTTAATGAAAAATAAAAGTATTTTGTAAAACTCACATTCAGACCATAGACATTCTCTTAAATGTATCCTTTAAAATGAAAAGAATAGGAAAAATAATTGATATTAATGGATTAAAAAAATTTATTGGACTCTATGATGGAAAAAAATTATATTATTTTTTATTAAATTCTATGGAATAAGTGTGACATCAAGTGTTATAATTTTTCCATGTTTGAAAATGAAAAAAGGTATTTATTAATAGATATTATTTTTCAATAATTTCAAGGGATAAATGGCCCAAAAATATTTATATAAGGTATTTTTTGGTTAAAAAATTTCTATCAATATTCCATCACTGCTTTTTCCACATGTTTTTATCATATAAAATTCAATTAAAAATCATGATTTTTATATTTTACAATTTCCTTTTTATAATGGTAACTAGTCTTTACAAAATTAATTTATCATCTAATAAATATGAAAGGAAACCAATTCTTCTATATTTTGGTGTCCTAAACCTAAATTTTATCCCCATATAATTTAATTAAATATATAAATTATTTTAAATTTTCATTTTAATGAAATTTATTAATATTCAAAAAAACAACTTTATTGGGAAATAATTTTTTCTCCAAATCTGGTGTTCTTAATCATAATCTGTATTTAATAACAATTAAATGGGTGTAATTATATTTATATACAGGATAAAAATGCATTTTAATTATTTTACAAAATACGAAATTTTATTATTACATAAAATTTAAACAATATTAATAAAATATGTCTTTAAACATAATAATTTATCCATTATCATTGTGATTAACTTAAATTCTGGTAATCATTGTTTTATGTAAAAAGTTTGGATAAATTAATAATTCCTTTTAATTATTTTAATATAAAATATTATCATATTTCATTATTTTTTAATATATATGTGTATTGAAACCCAATTTATAATTTAAGGGAATATAAAATAGCCATCAGAGTAAAATATTAATCTTAATTCTGAAACATTAAACAATGTTTTCATAAAATTAAAATACTATTTTTATGATATATTTAACATTATAAATATATCTTTTCATATATTTTTTTTAAAAACCTTAATGTAATTTTTTTTAAAATTTCCTACTTTTGATGATATTAGTAAAATTTGTAATATTTTAAAATTCACCTATAAATCAATTAAAAAAATCTAACAAAAATCCCTTTAATTTTTTTTTTTGAAATAAGGAATATCGTTCAAATATTAAAATAAAAATTATAAAAATTATATTATATTTTCTAATTGAATATTCAATATATATAAATAAAACTACATTCATTGTAAAATTAAATTTGAAAACAGTAGGTGTTATTAATTATATATTTTTAAATATTGAATTATTTATAATGGATTATTATTATTATAGGTTCTATTATTCTTGTATTTAATTAATAATTAATATGCTAAAGATCATTTTGGTTTGGAGATATGTTTGGAGTATGATGTCAAAAAAAAGAATAAATTAGTTCAAAATAGAGTCCTATATATAAATTGTTTCCCAAAATATCATAGTGTTACCTTCCCCACTACTGTTGAAAAGAATCATTGAAATTTTAATTATCACATACTAAAAATAATAATAATTGTATATAATGTTATCCATGACTTAAGATATATATTATAATTGATAAAATCCATTCAATATTAGGGAGAACAAGGTAACATATCTTCCCCTCTATCATTGGAATATATTATGACTCTCATCCAATTATTACAAATCATAATCTATAACTTTTTATTAGGAGTATCTGGATATAAACCATATACATCATCATTTTCGATATCTTGTTTCAAATTAAATATAAAAAGAAATGTGAATATGATAATATACAATATAATAGATTTAAATTGTCACATCTGTAACATATTTTAATGGTATTTTTCATTGAATTTCCATTCTTTCATGGCTTTGGGAGTTTCATATACAATTTCAGAGGAAAGGGTGAGTTTTCATGACTTCGGCTAAACCGTGATCCCATTTATAGATTTCAAAACAAATTTTGATTATTCTATAAGTCTATAATTTTTCATCATTTTTCACCCATTATACTTCCAACATCACCCCCTTTAACTATTAACACCACCATATCGATTTGGACCCTTTAGATATCTATAATCATGGTTTAATTGGCTTTTTATTTAAGGAATTGGGCCATCACATAAGCCCATTTGCAGTTTTAATAAAATTATTATTTAATATCCGAGTCATGTTTTAGTCTTTTTCGGTGATTCCAACTCCCACTGAAATAAAACAACCTTAGGTGTGCCCCATCTTCATTTATCCCCCCTTGGAACTCATTTCCATCATATATTAGGGTGATCACTCTCATGATTTCTCAAATCGTCTATATTTGAAGAGGTAATTTGAATCTTTCATATCTCTATAATTTTTTCACTCTTTTTCCCACATTACAATTCCTACATGAACTTATCAACCTTATTCAAACCTCACATGGATTTTGGGCTGTTTGGAAATTTATCTAGTACTGTATTTGGGGTGTTTTATTAAAGATATCTTAAGTATGGTGTTTCATATCATGTTCCATATATTTGGTTAGGGGTTCATCTACATTTCATGAGGTTATATAATGTCCAGATGTTATGGGTCATAAATTGGGTTTGAATTTGGGTCATTTTGGTGAAATCATGTGGATTAGAGAATCATTTCACATACCTATGGTGCAGTAGTGGTGTGATTGTGCTTTCACATAATGGTTTGGAGTTTTTGGCACAAATGGAAGGTGATTACATGTGTACAAATTATTAGATGAGTTAGTTTTAATAGATTTATATTTTAGCATGATTCTTTTTTATTTTGTTTAGTGAAAAAGTTATATTTGTTAACATTTGTTATGTGGTTGGTTTATATGTAATTTGTTTTGCAAAAAATGAATATATTTTTTGGTGTGTATTCCATGTTGTGTTCATTGGGGTTATTTTATGATTCATTTTATTATTTTATTAAATGAACTTATGGGTGAAAATTCTGCTTTTATGTGATATTTTTATTCTTTTGGACTTCAAAGATGGTTTTTAAGAAGGATTTTTGTGCAATACCTGGTTACACAACATGGAATTTTTGCTGATGGTTTTAAATGGTTTAATGTTTTATGTATGAGGTGAAAATCTGTTTCCAAAAACAGTTGGTAGGAGTGTACTTTTGAAATGGTATATTTTAATGTGAATGTTAATTTATGTGATGTTTACAATATTATAATGGATTTGTAAAATTGTCTAAAGATTTTTTTGAAGTGTGAAAGAGAGGTGAACCAGGTTATGGGCTGTTTTGGTGTCATTGGGATTTCCAAAAATTAATTAGAATGAATAAGGGGATAATGTGACATGTGTGTGGTCAATTTTTTGTGTTTGCGACTTAGATGTGGTATTTTCATGTGAAAATTGTATTTCGTGGCTTGTGGAACTTGTTTGATCACAAGAGGGAAAACCCAGTTATCTAGGTGGGTGGACATGTACTAGTATGGAAGCTATCCGATGGGGTTTAGGGCCCATTTCACTTAGAAAGATTGAAGATGAATAAAATAACTAAAATATTATTATAATGATGATGTTGGGGGACTAGTAGGTTATGTGTATAATCCCTAATAGTGGATTGCGTGCAATAGAACAGATATTTTTATGGTGACTTCCACCGAGTATGCGGTAACTTGGACCCACGATGACCTTGTCCATATGGTTGTTTCCCTTTCTAGTGCTTATTAGATATATTATACTTACCATTGAGATACTGAATGTTTTTCTGGAGTAATTTAGAAGTTTTTTCATTCTATTTAATAGTGTTGATATATTTTAATGTATCCCGCTTGAAATATTATTTTATTTAAAGTTTCATCTTCTGAAGATTTTTTCTAGAATTTGTTTTTACAAAATATGCAAGATTATTATCTAATAATTATTATCACATAGATTATTTTTGTGGTGGGATCTTACTAGGCCTTTTTTCACACCCTACTTATGCCTTTGGATGTAGGTAGACTTTCTTATCATTGTCACAGGTTGTGTAAATCATTTAGTACTGGTGGTTTGTGTTTCTAGTGGTCCTCCATGATACAGTTTTTTTGAGATGTCTTTTGGGAGTTTACCCTTCTCATGAGGTGGTTCATGGCATTCATTTTTTAGTTTTTTCCCTTTTTAATATTTTGTAGGAATTTTTTTAAATTTTTTAACCAAATTCTGAAATTTCATAAATGATAATATGGTTTAGAAAATCCAAATTTGTTTTATTGGATTAATTTGTTGTTTTATGTTTATAAACTATTGTAAATAATTCCCAAATATGATTTTATGATACTCGAGTACATATTCTTGCCCTTGGGGATTGGGAATTCCCATTGGGTCTTGACATGAACGGGCTCAGGGGCCAATTTCGAAGGTGACATGATCTGGTTCATGAGAAAATTGTATCGTAGGGTGTCAGGTTCTCTCTCATAGGTCATGTTATTTGGGGAAGAGTTTGGATAGTCTAGAGCGAGGGTTTAAGGAACCTGGAATTCCAATTATGAGTAGTGTTCCTAGCCAGCACACCTCATGGTGGGATTCATGTCACCATGGGACGTCGAGTATTATCTAATACCTTTTGTTTTCATAGACCATCGGTGATTGGGGAAATGAAAAGAGAGCTTGTTCAATAGTATTAGTGAGATCACAATGCCTGGAAAGCCATGCTGTATCAGGGATATTTACCTAAACACTATCTATTATGGTGAAGTGATTGAATTATGGACACTAATCATGTGTCTAAGTAGTCCACCAAAACTAGTTTCCTCTCACATTGTCTTGTGTCCTTTTGTTTTGGAATATCGGAAGCGCGGTTTAAAAATATAAATAAAACATTATTTACGAAATGTGAAATTTTATAAAATTATTTTTCAGTAAATCAAGAGTGGATTGATTTCTAAAATGGTTGAAATAAATTTTTGGAACTATTTTTAAATGGTAAATCGTGTGTTTAAACCACTTTTAAATTTATTAATTATGTTATAGTAGGTTTTGAAAATATATCCTTAATAGACTTTAATGAATTATTTACAAGTTGTTTTTTGAAACGAATGAAGTTATTTGGGAATTTATGTTTTGGGTTTTAAGATAAATTTTGATTTGGTATCTAGTAAAATTTTAAAAGTTTTATGTGTCCTTGGAATATTGTTCAAATATGAAGAGATGGGTTTTTAAAAGGATGGGTGTGGATGACAATGTGTTTTATTCATAAAAATGGGTGTTTTTTAAAATGTTTTGATTTTTTTGAAATCAATGTATTGCTTGAAAGTGATTTTTTATTTTAATGAAAGGGGATTTGTCAAATATTTTTTAAGATTTAAAATATGTTTTTATTTTGTGGATAGAGGTTTTGAGAAAAAACGGAAGTGTCAGTTGAAAGTCTTGGTTTTGAAAAGTGGAAGGAATTTTTGTTTTAACCATTGTTATTTCTATGAGTAACCACATTAATAGGGTTATATGGGATGATGTATGGTATATTGAATGAATATATGAGTCCTAGGATAGATATGGGGAGGGTTCCTAGTGTGGAACATAAACATTCATGTGTGAGGTCCATAGTATACCATTGGTCAGTACGCTAAATAGTGACACATGTATTTTCATTGAAGTGACTTTTTTAAAAGGAAAACATGTTTTCTTGATGAAATTTTTGGGTGGTGTGTCTTACTTTTTTTTAGAAATTTTTATTGGTTGGTATATTTTGAGTTCAAGAACCCCTCTTGTTTGGATGATGTTTTGGGTTTGTGTTCGATCGGTATATTGGGTTGAAGGGCTGGATAGTGGTCACTTATGAGTAAACATTGGGAGATACTTATGGTGGCTCCCCTCAAGATTTAAGTTATGAGTAGTGATATTGTTTATCTTGACCAATGGACCATCTTGGTTGGGTCCTTGGGTTCTATTTTTTGATATGGTATGCCCCTATAAATATTTAATGAACAACTTTAGTGAATCCCATATTTCTTCTCCATTGGAATGTCCTAAATTTTATAAATGAAATGTATTTTTCCTCAATATTTGGAGGTTGAGTACTCACTATTTTCATTAGGGGTTTTGTGGATCCTCTAGTAGCTGAACAATGGTCATGGAATGTTGAAATAGAATTTAGTTTCTTCTGTTAATAGAGAAAAAAAAGTGGAATAATTCTGGTGTTGTCAGTTTAATATGTTGTCTAAGAGAGACTCTGGTAAATTCATCATTCTCTTTAAAATAAGGGTTCATGTTAAACCATCAAGTGGGGAATAGTATCAAGAGAGGCTGATATGGCCATTTTTATGAAATTGTGTAATTTTTGGGACTCAACATAAGGTCTCTATCTATATATTGTTTCTATCAGTGATAAAGGTTATGTTCATTGACACCTTGCAATTTCATGTGATCGTTTGATAGTAAAATTGATGGTTTGGAAATCTTCTGAGAGTCTCTATTTTTTCAAAACTTGTTTTCCATTAGGAAAATCTTGACATCATTTTTTTAGATGAAGGTGTTTTCCAATTTCATTTATTCATTACTTTTTCAATCCTAATAAAAAATGGGTAATGAGTGTTCATCTTATAAGATATTGTATCAAAAAAATTCAATGTTTTGTTAATGTGAGTTTCGATCATGTTTTGTCTCATTGAACCCATCTAGGATTATAGTTTTGTTGTTTCTGTCACTAAAAGAAGTTATTTTCATCGGATTCCCAAGGACAATCTATAGGGATAAAGATTCTTCAATCGTCAAGGCTCCAACCATAGGTCCTAGAGTGAAGTGGGCTTGTAGTCTAGGAAATCCCAAATTTGTTAAAAATTGTTGGCCTAATTACCATCCTCTGTATGAAATATTTGAGTACTTTAAAACAATAGTATTGTCTTCATTCTCTAGTTTTTCTAGTTCGGTTGAATGTGGCGGTGAAATATAATTCCAACAATATCTTTTAAGTTTTTTATTTTCCCCTTTAGTTTCCATTGTGTTTTTAGATAAAAGTATGAAAACTGGGCTAGGAAGATTGTAGCGCATGGTTTGGGAATAGTCAGTAGTAACCATGTGCTAACCAAGGAAACCATGTAATTATGGATAGTAGCTACCGAAAAATCTCTTCATGGACATACTCCTTGGGACAAGTAATTTTGAAACTGTTCCCCTACAGATAGAATGCTATACATGGTTAGCCCATGGTTTCCAAAACATTTTAGAGTAACCATGTGGGTGTGACTCCTCTTTAAATTTTGGGGTCTTTTCATGTCGGCCTATGCGAGTCGATTAATATGGTTGTTTCTTATGGTGGGGATACCCACTATACATCTCATGTATGTTATTTTAGAAAAGTATAATTAATATATAACCCTTATGATTGGGAGTCGATTCATACCTCCCCTAACTAGTGTTCCAATTTTGTCTCGTGAAACATTTAGTTTCCCCTTATGGTGGGGAGTCTGTTTGTGTCTCCCCATATCAATAACTTTGTTTTCTCTCTAGTGTTGGTCTGAAAATAGGTATTTTCATTCGTAATTATTTAACCAAAATCATTTTCCTTTAGTAAACATTGGGATTTGAGTTCTCCCAATAGTTTTTTAAAGTATGACTATGGTGACCTCGTTTGTTTTCATTTTTCATTCTTGGTATGTTGCATGAGTCTTCTTTGAATAGTGTTTGAGGTGTTTTTTTGGGAATGTTGTTCAAATATGCATGATAGCTTCAGGAAGTTGTGTATTTTTTGGTTGGTGAGAGTATTCCTTCCATTATTGATCAATTGGATGTGTTTTGGTCTTTTGGTGGTGGGCGAAACATGGAAACATAGTCCATTTTGGCCTTTTGGTTGGGTTTGGTTTTTTCTTTTTTGCATAGATATGGCTTTCTAGGGGCATAATGTTTAATGGTGGGGATAATTGTCACATACATGATATTTCTAATGTTATTTTTCTTTTAATTTCCATTCTTTCTCTGTTTTAGGGGTTTTCCATTCATTTTTTCATGAATGGGTGAGTTTTCATGACTTGGGCCAAACCGTGCGCCCATTTCTAGATTTAAAAACCTATTTTTGTTTCTCTGATAACTCTTTCATTTTTCAACATTTTTCACCCATTACACTTCCAAAATGGAATCCCCTAACATATTAACAACAAAATATTTATTTGGAGCCTCTAGGAATCAATAATCATTGTGGATTCGGGTCTTTTATTTAAGGAATTGGGCCAACCTGTATGACAGTTTCCAGTTTTTTTAAAAAAACCTATTTAATATCTTCTTCATTTTTAACTAATTTTTAGTGCTTACACCTCCCAATAAAATAAAAACTCTCTATAAATTCACCCTTCTATGTGTATCCCAACTTGGAGGTCATATACATTGCAGATTAGGGAAAAATAACTAAAGATTTCTCAAATCATCCATATCTGAATAGGTAATTTGGTTCCTTCCTAACTCCTAAATTTTTCACTCTTTTCCCCCCATCACTCTTCCAACAATAAATCCAATGACATATTCGTACCTCAAACTATTTTTTCTCTATTTTTAAATTCAGACACTGGTGTATTTGGGGCATTTTATTCATGATATCTCAAGTCAGTGGGTTTCGTCTCTTGTACCTCCCATTTTCTTTGGGTTTCTTCCATTTATCTTGAGGTTCTAAAATTTATAGTAGATAGGTTTTATAACTAGGGTTTAATATTGTTCCATTTGGGTAAAATTTGGTTTAATATGTATTGATTTCACTTGTTGTGTTGGAGTGGTGCGATTAATGTTTGACACAATGGTTTGGTGTTTTTGGCACAAATGGCAGGTGATTACCTATGTAAGAATTATAAGATGAGTTAGTTTAGATTGATTTATATATTTAGAATGATTCTATTCTATTTTTATTGTTTTAAAAGTTATATTTTTTATAATTTTGTAAACGGTTGGGTTTAAGTGTCATTTTTGTGCAAAAATAAATATATTTTTTGTGTGAATTCTATATTGTGCTCATTGGGGTAATTTTATAATTCATGGAATAGTTTTATTAAATGCTGTTATGGATGAAAATTATGGTTTTATGTGATATTGGTATTATTTTGGTCTTCAAAGAGGTTTTATAGAAGGTTTTTATGTGCAAAACATGGTTACACTAATTGGAATTGTTATGTGAAGGGTTTAAATGGTTTCTTGATTTACGAAAGAGGTGAAACTATGTTTCCAAAATATTTTGGTAGGTGTGTACATTTTAAATGGTATATATTAATTTGAAAGGACTGATATGTAATTTTTACTAACATAGAATGGTTTGCTAAATTTTTTTAAAAGATTTGTTGAAGTGTAAAAGAGAGGTGAAACGGGTTGTGGGCTATTTTGGTGTTAGTATGATTCCAAAAATGAATTTGAATGAAAAGGGGTATCATGTGACATGATTGTTGGATGTTTAGTCTGTGTGTAACATGGAGGTGGTATTTTAATCTTCAAATTTAATTCCATGGCTTGTGAAATTTGTTTTATCATAAGAGGGAAAACCCAGGTATTTAGGTGGGTGGACATGTTCTAGTATAATTGTGATCCCTTGGGGTTTGGCACCTATTTCACGTAGAAAGTTTGAAGATAAAAACACTAACTAAACAATGATGAGGTTGTTATTGTGGGACCACCAGGTTATGGGTATGATCTCTATGTGTATATTTTTTGTAAGATAACAGATATTTGTATGGTTACATTCACTTAGTACGAGGTACCTAGGACCCATTACAAGATAATCCAAATGGATGTTTTACCATTTATAGTGCTAAATAGATATTTTATACTTACCATCGGCACATGGAATGATTGTATGGAGATGTTAATTATATTATAAATCCTATTTAAAATTTTTGATTTCTTTTAAACTATCTCACTTTAAAACTTAATTTATTTAATGTTTCATCTTCTAAATATTTTTTATAGAATTTATTGTTTAAAAAAAGAAAGATTCTTGTATTATAATGATTATCACATTGAAGGTTTTTGTGGTGTAATCCTATTGTGATTTGGATCACACCCTACTTACACCTTTCGGTTTATATTGATTTGGTTAACTTTTTCAGATGTTAGGTAAATGATTTTAGGGTCTGTGGTCCGGGTTTCTAGCTGTCCTACATGATGGGGGTTTTGAAGATGGATTGTGTGAATTTCACATTATCATGTGGTGGTTCATGGGATGTACATTTTTTGTTTTATTCCTTTATAATAGTCATTAACCATTGTTTTAAATTTGACAACTCATTTTAGAAATTATGTAAAATATAATTTGGTTTGAAAATTTGATACTTGTTTTTGTTGGATTTTTGTTGTTGTTTATGTATAGAAATTTAGGAAAATCATTAAAAAAAATTCATTTTATGATACTCAGGCACTTGTTCTAGCCTATAGGGAATGGGAAACCCCTTTGGTACATGACATGGACTAGGCCACGTGCTGGTTTTTAAGGCAACCAAATCTGGTACACAACATAAATTATTATATGAACCTGACAGTTAAATCATAATATGTGTTCTAAAACAACACCTTCATTTCAAATTATGATGCATCTATTAAACTATGTTATAGTTTGGAAAAGAAATCAATCCTTCAATGAATGACGTGTTGTCAAAATTCATTTTAATATTAGGTTATTATACAATCTATTCTTCTATTTCCATTATACATAATTAAAATGTATTTCAATTTAAAGAAAATGTGATAAACCAATTAATATCAAATTATTATGCCTCTTAATATTTTTAGTCCTATTACCAATCATCATGAATGTGAGTAAAGATGCTGTTAATACCCCACTATACTGTTTGGGGAGATCAACAATTGCTGCTTCAATGATAAAATCACATCCACTTACCAGTAACCTGGATTTGATATAATTACTAAGTGGTCAACACAATATCTACATTATAAAATCATCTCAAAGTTATCATATACTTATCATTTTCTTTTATACATATTGATATGGTTTTTTATTATTTTTATTTAATAATAAACCTCGATTGTATTTTTCGTGGAACCAGAGTGGTAAAAAACATATTCCTGAATGAAAATGACTTGGGTTGGAATCCTGGAAAGCACCTTTGGGATTTATGAATCAAGAATGACACTATAGGGAAGTGAAGAATGTATGAAATGGCCCCAGTGACTCATATAATATGATGGAGATCTGAAAATTCACTAATCCTTTTGTCTATGTTCATGGGAAAACTGGATTTGGTCATTCATGCTATGATATGGCTTTCCATATACCCATAATAAAACGTTATTTTTTTCATAATAAAAAGAGGATTCAGCTTAATTTTTTATTGTTTTCACAATATACGAGAAAAATTCAATGATAAATAAACCATGCCCTCAATACCTATTTTATCACCCCAAACCAACAATTTGGGGACTATTTCAAAAAAAAATCATTAAAAATTATAATTGATATAAATTGATATAAACTAATAATTATATAGAAAAATTAACATACGAAAGGAAATAAAAATCATCAATCATCTAACAATACCAATAATGGATCATTTAGTTTTTTTAGATAGAAACAATGTATAATTTTTTTTGATACTTGTATCATTAAATCATTATTGATCCACCCAAGACTCATTTCTATACTTATCTAACTTCTTAATCATCTTAATAGATGATGGAATGGAAAAATAAGAATGAGGGAAGCTAAAATTTTTACTAATGGGATAACACATAAATATTTCATAAATTATTATATTATAAGATTATGATAAACTATGATTTAGAGAGAAATAGTTTTTTAAAGAAATTATCGAATATTTTTATTTTTACACTGTCCATCATAAAAATACATGTAATCTCAAAGGTAAAAATATAAAATGGCATAAGAATGTGGAAACATGAGACAGTAAAATTGATCCATAGAGCATAATAACAATTATTATATGAAATAAAAGTGTGTTATTTGTATAGTAAATAATACTGTTGGGAAAAAATAATTTTTTATCATTTATATTCACAATCCAACGAACAAAGATATATATATTCAATTTCATGCATCATCATGTGAAAAAAATCCATATATAGTAATGTCAATGCATAATCAAGGGAAAAAATATATACATGTTCATGGTGTTGTGTAGTAATGTGAATAAAGATATATGGGATCATATCTTTGTTAAATTATGGGAATAATACTATCTGTTATTATTTCCATTTACAATCTTGTGGAAAAATATATAAGTGATCATGTCAATGTATAATCATGTGAAGAAAATACAAGATAATATTTAGGCTCAATCAAGTTCATATATATATAAATGATCTATTTAAAATAAAACAGTATTATCTCATTATATATAAAATAAAAAAGATTATTAGATGAAAATATAAAACCTCACCCACCAATCAAACATAGATATATGACCCAATTAAGAACAATCATTAATCACAACATAACAAACCCATGAAAATAAAAATGGGTGTCACATCATTCGTAGATTATATCACTAAAGGAGACCATAATATTGTATATTTTTGTTTCCAAAATTTCAATCACCCTAATATGTTATTTCATACTAAAATTTTGTGTGGGGTTCAAGAACAAATTAGAACCAAGGAAATATTGACATTAGAGAAAAACAGTAAAATGATATTTAATTCCTAATATGTAATTTTAAAAAAAAAAATAACTTTTGTGTATTTGATGATGTTATAGATATCATTGAAAATTCATTTTTGGAAAGGTATTTTTTAAGAAATTTATATGAAATAATTTTTAATATCAACAATATTTAATGAATCATGATAACTATTCCTTAGTAATAGACATTAAAGATTCAAAAAGTTAAGGTAAAATATTTTTTTAAAGCATTTAATCATAAATATAACCATTAAGAATATATCGATTAATTTACATAACAGTTTTAAAATGGTAGAAATAAATTTTTTAAACAACATTTAATTTGAAATAGAATCCTTATTAATTATTCCTTCAAAGATAAAAAATAGTATAAAAACGGTGAAGTTTATTTTTTTCAAATACTATATATTTAAAATGATACATTAATAATTTACCCTTGATGATGACATAAAATTTCATGTAATGATATTTTTTACACATTTTCTATTTAACAAATAAATCAATAATAGATCTTTTAAATATACAGAAATGATTTTAAATAGTGATGTGAAAACATAATGAAAACATTAAATTTTAAAAACAATAATTAAAAATGTATCCTTTAATAAATAAAAAAGGAATTAAAAATGTGAAGTAATAAAATTTTTAAATCAGTTACATTTAATAGTGAATCCTCAATAATGGAGCCATTAAAAAAATTTATAAAAACATTGAATTGAAATATTTCGGAAAAATTTAATATGAAAGAGAAACTATATAAATAGATAATTCAAATGGAATAATTATTATTAAAATAAATGATTAATGGATGATAAATTATTCTATTTTTTAAGGATTGAATTTTTTTTTTAATATTTTGAACTATCTTAATTGAATACCCATAAAATTAAAAGAACCATAAAACATACATTTTAAATATTTAGAATGGAAACATTAATGTATCATGAGATATATTATAATCACTTTTTCTAATATAAATTATAAAAGTGGAAGTAATGGAATACATAGAAATGTTAAGGAAACCATTGTTAAAATTAATGATAATTATTATTATGATTGAAGAATTTATTTACAATAAATTGAAAAGTGGAAATAATTGAATTAAAAATGTAATATCCCCAAATAGGATTACATTTTATCATGAAATAAAGTCACATTTTGGAAATGAACTAACTTGGAACAAGGAAGTTCAATATCGGGTGTAATATATTTTGATCATTTTGAAGTAGATTCATAATTATTGTGTTGTTATTCAATCATCTCCAAAATTTATTTTCTTAAATATTGTACAATTTATATGAATTGATATTGTACTATATTTTATAATTTTGTAATTTCATTTTATGAGATTTTTTGTTATTGTTCTTGTAAACAAAATTGGAGAAAATCGTGATTAGCAGATCTTTAAAAAATGAATAGTTATATCATAAATAATTATTTTACTAATAGTGATATAAATAATGAAATAGTATTAAGTAATTATTAACTTATTTATGTCATATATAATCTGTAACATTGTTCTCATAATCAATAAGGGTATTATTTTATAGCATTGTTCATATTTTTTGTTAGATCAACCAAAACATGAACATTCCATAGTTAATCGATGTGTATGGTTATAAATATGGATTATTTTAAAATACTAAATTTTATTATAATGTCATGGAATTCTATATAATTTTTTTAAATTATAAGATATTTTTTTAGACCAATTACTGGGATGGCATGTGATCTTGAGTCTTAGAGTTCCCTGAGTGATCCTTCAAAAAATGTTACATTTCAAATAGCGTGTGAGTAGTTTTCCTAAAAAATGGAATAAATCGTAATTGAGTTCCCAAATCTGATATATGTGGTCATCATTGTTTTTAGAGTAGGGTATTTAACCAAGATGCGGCTTATGTTGAGATGGTTTGGGTCTCCAATGAGAAACCCCAAAAATGAAAAAACTGTAAATAAAACAATTGTCTAAGATCATTTTATTTCTCATGTCCTTAAAAATCATGAATAATAACACAAATTGAAAATATGAGACCACTATTGCACTCATGAGGGCGTTATTTCCTTAGGAAGATCCTAAAATTTCCCAACGTGGGCCAGATATGAAAATATCATTTTGGGACATAACTGAAAATCAAATAATTTAAATACAAGAAATTATTTTATTTTCAAATCGGCCTAACACACAAATGGTAAATCAGAATAAAAATATGAGAATATCATAGATTTCACAGTGAGTTGTTTAACATAAGTAGAACATACCCTCGACTGGTGTGGGTCAAAGTGAAAACTTAACTTTGAGTTGTTTTAATGAAAAATAAAAAAAACATAAAAATTATATTTTATTCGAAATCGTTTTTCTGCAATGTAAGAGCTAGATAACTCTTCCTTTCATCAAATGAAACCACATAATGACATTAAAACACAAAGTAAAAGGAATTATATTTCATAAATGAAACAATTTGACGATGCTGACTCAGTGTAAAAAAACATTGCAACGCGTTCTCCCCATTTAATGGGAATACATGAATTGGTGGTCAAAGCTATATCTTGTAAATAACTCTGAATCATTGGAGGATCGCCATTTATGAACAGAGGACAAAGAACAATGGTCACCAAAAACAACAAAAACATTCCCTCCACTTAGAGATATATCTCCCTCAATGACGGATCGAGGACATTCATGGACAGATCACATTCAACGACAAATCTATCCTCCAATCGAACTAGTTCACCTACTGGTAGTTTATTTTACCAATTGATTTCATTCCCCTGATCTTCTTCCTAAAAGAAAAATGTGGGTCAATTCACTAACATATTTTCCCACAAATCAGTTTCCATTTGTGGGATATGGGGTTTTTCTTGAGGGGATTTATGTGAATATGGACTCATGTATGGATTATCCATTGTTAAACCCACTGACATGCCAAACCACGTAGACATAAACAAAGGTTGTGGTCCATACTTTGTGAGTTCTTCTCTTGTTATTGTACTCCCTCTTTTGATTTGTTTTTCATTATGTGACAGAAAAAAATCTCCATGAAAGACCACATCGATTGAATAACCTAGGTTGGAGGCCGAGGGAGACAGTGGTGTCGGGTGAAAGATCACTGGCATGAGAGTCGGTGGTAACAGAGGGAGAGTCATGGCTTTGCGGGCCATTACAGTGATGAATGTACATGGCTAGAAGGGCCGCTACAGTGTAAAGGGTTGCATACTCGTAAGCCTGGGGCGGTGGCTAAGGGCGGCAGCCTCAGGCATGAGGTGATGTGCCCCGACGTTGTGCCAAGGCTGCAGAGCCCGCATCCAATGGGGGTCATGGTGGGGCAGGGGGGAGGCACCGGTCATGTGCTGTGTCATACAGTGGAGTCTACAGAGTGAGAAAGCACACAGTCTTTATTGTACCATTTTTGGATGGAGGAAACCATCCTCAGTAGGTTGCGTGGCTACATGAATCAGATGCCAGAGTTGCATCCGGTCTACATCCAAGTCTGCTCATTCATGTGGGATGGGTCGACGGAATAAACAAGGCTGATGGTCGGCTCAGGCTACATATGAACCAGTCTGCCGAAGTGGGTTTTGAAGAATGGTAAACTGCCACACTGGGCGGCCCATCTGCTTAGAACGGGTCTGACATAGTTGGATTTGACTGGATAAGAATCGGGTCTCAGGGCAACCTAGCGGGCTGGACCCACGACCAAACCGACCAGGTTCCACTAATTCCCAATGGGCTTGGCCACTGGTCTAGGCAAGAATGGGTTGGCCCAGAACCTAATGGGTTATGTCAGGTTGGCTAAAATGGGTCATGTCATACAGGACCCCCAAACCGGGTTGGTTAGGCAGGTCCAATCAAGATGGACCAGGCCGACAAATAATAGACCCATGATTCCTAAAAACACAAATATCATTCATATCGAGCATTTGATGGATGCACCTTAAGCAGCATTATGACCCTCTTGATGAGGAATTCCATTGGGTATATTCTAGGTGAGTATTCGTGGTAGTTGATATATGATCAATGGATTGAAGAGTAGATTCTCTAGGAATCAAGGGCGCTTGAGAGCGGGAAACCTATGACTGGATATGACACGAATGATATAACGAGTGGAATTCAGTGGTCCAGTAGCATAGTGGACCTCAGTGGTCTAGTATCTAAGAAGACCACAATGTTCTAGTAGCCGAATGTACCTCAATGGTCTAGTAGCTGAGAATACCTTAGTGGTCTAGTAGCTGAGCGGAGCTTTGTGGTCTAGTACCTGTGCGGAACTCAGTGTTCTAGAAGCGGAGTCTACCTCTATGTTCCAGTAGCCAATCGAACATCAGTGACTCACCAGAGATGAGTCCCTCAACAAATATATGATGATTTTTCTTTATAACTGATAATCATAATTTTTATACCATGAGTTATACCTAGTGTGATATGTCATTGGTTTTTTGTTGTTGCTTTATGGTCATGATTTTGTTTTCTTTCCATGTGGTCATTCTTTTATTGTTGGGGGTCCATAATAAGTTTTATATTACCCAACCATGTACAATAATCACCCACAATTTTCATGTCTTATGTAGGTGATAAAATATTTGATGGAGACATTGGTGGTTCGTG
This sequence comes from Viscum album, assembly GCA_963277665.1. Lineage (NCBI taxonomy): Eukaryota > Viridiplantae > Streptophyta > Magnoliopsida > Santalales > Viscaceae > Viscum > Viscum album. The sequence continues at coordinate 261,889,453 of OY728148.1, read as the reverse complement.
ACTAGGTGGTGCTTGGACGGATGTGACGGACATGTGTACATATAAAGTTATAGGAAGGTACTTGTCACCTACCCTTCAGGTAGGGTCTCATGCGGATGTACCATAGAAATAGTATTTTCTTTTGTGGTTTTGGGGTTTCATGTTTCGCCCTTTTTACTTTCTATTTTCACTATAATCTCAGTATTTTCCTCAGTGATAGTTGTGGTTTACTTTGTGTTTACATAACGTAGTTTGAGCTTCATTCATATGTACAGGTTTCAAGGAAAATGCCTTTCCATTTTGGGATATACCAACATAGAGATATTCTCCATCCCATGGCCTATGAACTACGGTCTTTGGGTAGTAAAGACACAAACCCTAGGGGATTGGCCTTGATAAAGAGGTATCAAACGTAATTCAATTATACTAGAATAACTAAAAGTCTATAAATTTTTATTGGGAAATAGTGTTAAGTGTTTTAAATTTGGATTTCAGACCAAAGAATCCAGTGTTGGTGTAGTGGCCCACATATCCCTTCACCAGGACCCTAAATTCTCTATTATAGCTTAGTACCTGAAAACACTACATGAACGAAATTTTGAATGTTTTATCATGGCCTTTATGGGTCAAAGTCATCACCCCATGTATAATATATTGACCATGGTAAATCTAGTTTTGTTTCAAGGTGCTTCCATGTAGATAGGTATTTAGGATTCCACTACTTGATCATGAGGATGATCTGCATGGTGATGATATTGGTATAGGGGTTCGTACCGAAGAACGCTCCATGTGGTAGTGTACCATCTATAACATCACCTGTGGTGTATCACACAATACTTTTAGTTCCAGTGGATGAGATTCATGTGATGGGAACACATCATGAGTTTCAATGACATAGAACCCTTGTGTTATAAAGGGATCCCTTATCCCAGGTGGATAAATACTGACTTGTGGCAGTGACCGAGTTTTCCTTACAGTCAAGAACCATTAGATCAAATGGTATTCTAGCTTTTGGCTGTCTACATGGCTCAACAAGGCGATGATGTGTTTTGAATTACCCGATCATAAGATGAGGTGACTTTTCTGTAGACAGAGCTTGAGAACCTCTCTCAGTGATAGGGATATGTCAATAAAAACTATGGGATATGCATTCCCAAGAGATTATACATCATTGTAGGGATGATATTTCAGCACCTGAATATTCATTGAGGTGTACCGACCATTCCGGGTAATCAATGAATATAATACAACCATTGATTCAATGCTTGGACCTTTGAGTGAGATGAATCTATGGACATCTGAGCCATCACTATTACTCTGTTAATTCCTACATATAATATACTTCTAGAGAGAATATTTGTGGTTGAATGTCCTTGGGATAAGCATATACATCTAATGGATGTTAGTAGTGTAAAATTATGAAACCGACATTAGTCATCAATACATAAACATGTTTGGTGTTCCGAGAAGAGGTCCCATGATAGGGGGTCAATAGATCATGACTTATAAAGTGATTCTAGTAATCATTTATATATTTTATTATTTTCGAAAGGCGATAGGAAAAATATCACTAGATATTTTCCGGCCCATCGCGCTAATTGTGAAATAGTGTATGGGCCACTGGTATAGAGATAGTTACATGAACATATTAATATACTAGTCAGAAGATGTGGTAGAGGATCTTGGATAGCAGTAGGAGGTTGTACATTTTTTGACACATTACAACTAACACCCAAATGTTGTCCCCACTAGGCTCAAGATCTAGAGGATAGTAGAACTTGTATCCAAAAGCAGCCAAGGATTATGACCCAAGGGCTGTAGGAATGATTCAAGTTATGGTTTGTGTCTACTCTTGACTACTTGATTAATAAACACAAGTGCTAATGATTCCATCCATTCACAAACAATGTTAAATACCTAGAGCTTCCGATTAAACCAATGAATTGATACTTACAATTTAAGATACCTATGGTAGGATACTCAATAAATAAACTTATGGTGACGGTGTGATATGACCCTTGAGGTGTGATTTTCGGTTGGAACCTATTAGTGGTATCATCTAGGCCTTACGATATTTGTTTGGGGATGGACTGGTCATCCAAAAAGTATTCCTCGATTAATTATTTAAGAAAAAATGATGTTTTATGTCTGTAGAATTGTAATGGAGACTTCCATGTTTGGTGAAGAAGCAAACCTAGGATGTGACGAATTAACACGTGTATAAGAATGTGCAACCGATCACAATTACATTGGCTAGCCTTACCCATGTGGTAGTGTATGTTTTGAGATTTGAGCTCTAATTAGTAGTGGAAAAGTATTGGGCCGTCACACTAGAATATGTTTCTAGGATTACCTACCCTCATGGAGATGGACTTATATATCATTATACACCCCAAGATGGATCCACTATATGCATCATTATATTGGATGACATTTACATAGCATTGCGAGCTAAGGGTGTTTGAAGGGCTTATTAATACCCATTTTTTGAGGTTATGTGTTGTTTACCAGCCCTTTTACAAAGTTGTCATGGAGAATGAGTACCCACTACCCAAGGGATGATGAATCCATCAATCAGTTAAAAGGGGATGCCTTTAGTATGGGTGGAAAGGTGCTCGTAGGCATTTTATGAAATAAGATAGTGTTTAACGAGCACCCTGATCTTGAGGTAGCAGTGGTAGTATTCACATTGATGATGTGGGGAAACTACATGCATGGGTGTATGGTTCATAGTCTACTATTACCAGATGATTCTTAAGTATATCATTTCTTAGAAGGATTTGAATCTAAGATGGAAACATTTTTTGGAGGTCCTCCATGAATATGAAATAAATATAGTCTATACTCCAGGGAAGGGGAAGGTGGTGGAAGATTCAATCAACAGTAGATCGGGTTCGCCACTACTGAATGAGGCCTCAGAGATGTTTTCCTCGCTTTAGATATCATTTGTTGATATAGAGGAGAAATATTTTTTTTAGTCATTGGTAGTTTTCCTCCACTCTTAAATTGAGTCAGGGAGGCGAATCTCGAAGATGTCAGCAACGAGATTACACATGACTATATGTCCCTACGGCATGACCCAGATGGATATTTGAGCACTGGAGAGCTTGTCATCATTTTTAGAAGATCTTCATTATTACTAGTAGAATTACAGGAGGACGTTTTGAGAGTGTTCCATATATCCCCATTGGTGGTACATCTAGCTGTGGTGAAGATGTACCAAGACCTCCTACGTCAGTACTGTTGTTCGAGGATGAAGAATACAGTAGAAGAATTTGTCTTGAGATGTCTCACTTATGTAAATGTGAAGGATGAGCACCAGGTTATAGTAGGTATGACACAACCCCACTAGGTCCTAGAGTGGAAGTGATAGGGGATATCTATGGACTTTGTGACTAGCTAACTATGAACGTCCAGGGTTTACGATAACATATAGGTTATCAAAGATCGACTCACCATGTCGGCCCACATTCAACACATTTTGAGAGAATGTTTTATTAGAGAGATTGGGACACCTCTACATGTTGGATATAGTTATAATCCTTGTAATATAATCTATGATAGTATCATATCGTGATGTATGATTTACATCCCAGTTGTGGAAGGGTTTATACGAGGTGTTTTGTAATAAACTACGTATGATAATAGACATTCACCCACATACCGATAGTCAAGTATAGAGGACCATATATATCTTTGAAGACATGCTTGATGCTTGAGTTCATTATTTTTTCATTGTTGGGGGAACCACCTACCACTAGTTGAGTTTTTTTTTCAATAAAATCTACCACTCCACCATCAGTATGGAACTATTCATGGCTCTTTATGGACGACCATGCAGTTTACCGTTATGCATGACATACCAAGGGGTGTCCGCACTCATGGGTCCAAAGATGGTACAAGGTACCACTGAGAAGGCATATGTCATATGAGATTGGATGAATACTGAATAGAGCTGAAAAAAGTCATATGCTGATAGGTGATGGAGACCCTTGGAGTTCGAGGATGGAGAACAACGTATTCACAAGGTTCTCTCCTAGAAGATGGATACAAAGTTTTTGATGGGGTGGAAGGTTATATCCATGGTTCATCGGACCATACCTGATACTGCGTAGAGTGGATGAGGTGGTGTACCACTTGGATCTACCACCGTAGTTAGAGGGGCACAAATTTGTCCATGAATCCCACATGAGGATATATGTCCATGACTCTTCTCACATCATTGACAACTGTGAGATAAATATTGATGAAGAAGTGAAATTCGCGGAGTAACCTGTGGAGAAAGGAGATTGACAAGAGAGGATCCTTCATGGATTATTTATTCCTCTGGTATTTATTTTTTGGTAGCATGAGAATCTCTAGGAGATAACATTGGAGTGGGAGACTTATATTCATTCTCAATACACCCATTTGTTTTATTAGACATTGTTTTAACATAAGAGGATGTAAATCCTTAAAGTTGGGGGTTATGTAAAGTTCAATAGTTACATGTAATATTTTTTTAAAATTACATGGGATTATTTCGAGACCAATATCTAAGAGGGCATGTGATTCTAAGGCCTAGAGTGACCAAAATGATCTATCAGAATATTATATGTTTTACATAGTGCACATGAGATGTTTTCCATAAAATGTGGACTATATATTAAATGGGTGCCCGAATCATAAATATGAGGGCGTCATTTCATTAAGTGTATCCAGTTTACCCTAGGTGCAAGTTATGTTTATTTGGCATGGTTCAACAGTGAGAAAACATGAAAACAGATAATATCATCAATATCCGGAATAATGTCATCAACATCATGATTAAATAATGTTATGATATCCCCACAATATATTTTTTCCCTCATAACTATTTTTGTTTTTTATTAGTTGTATACTCATTATTCTGTTGGGAAGGTAGGGCGTAACTCCTAAAGATGTAGTATTCAATAATCCAAGGAATTCCTGAATGTCTAACTGAATCTATGAAAAGGGGTACATTAAATTTCAATCAATTCATGGATGCAAGAAAAAAAATTACATTTTCATTCAGTATAGACAAAAATGTTAATTTATGAACCTTAATTATGGGTTATCCAACTTGAAATAAGATGACTATTGGAAATAAAACCAAATTTACATCCAAGGGTCTTATTATAATTTTCAGAACATATATTTCATGATCATATTCTTTTTATGTGACAACATATTTTTTCAATAACAATTTATCATACCCCACAATCCATAAACTGCTGCTTTTATCTCAAAGTCGTGTGAAGGGCAATTCTACACATGTGGAATCATCTACCATGATCTATTCCAAAAAATAGGGCCTCTCCACATCAAGGAGACACCCAATATGAACACTGTGGTTTTAGAATGCATGGTGTACTCTATATAATAATTGGGAAAGGTTAATATTGGATATATACACAATATTCCCTTCAGCTCCTAAAAAGTTCTATTCTATGAATGAATTCCTATAAACGTCATTCCCTTTTTTAGGAAATTCCTCAGCATTTCCAAATTTATAATGTCATAGATAATCCATGGATAGTAAATTTCAATGGCCATAAGTTTATGCATGTCAAAAAAATTCATATACCAGTCCCAAGAAACTAGTTCTCTTATATTCCCAACATTAATAAAGAAACATATCTCATATATTTTTATGTCAAAATAAAATAACATTTTCAATCCAAAAAAAATGCTCAATTATGATGTTTTTTTATTGTTCTCAACATGATATCTAGGTGTTGTGCATGTTTATATATTAACAAAGATAACATGAGAATGATTAAAATAAAAAACTACAATAGTTTCTTAATACAGCTATAAAACCTAATTCATAAAATCAATAAATACAAATGTCATATTTTTCTAATTGATTAACATAAATAAACTCTCATAAAGATTATACATATTCCTAATATATATATGAGATATATATAATGTAATCACCCCAAGAAAGTTATAATTTAACCATATATTAACCACTGAGAAAATGGTATCATCTATAGGTTGATCAAGTGTGTCACTAAATATGAAAAAGAAGAAACATTATTTAAACTATCATATGGTAAATTTTATGATATTCAACACAAATCCTCAATGAACCATATTTTGTTTCATCCTAGTTGACTATAGAACCCCTTGTATATGTTCTCAACCATATAATTCCTTTTCTTTCCTAATCCACTATATCATACCTACTCTATCATTGATGTAGATGATATATCAGTAAGGGTATATTACCGACAAGGTCTACTGCCTAAATAATATTATTGATAAAACCACCATCTATCCCTTCCATAATTCAATGTAAATCAACAGGGAAGACAACCCAATTCTGGTCAACATTGGGTGGAAGTATATCTGGTTGTGAGTTTTCATCATCCAACATTGGGCTAATATCCTTGGCTGATATCCCACATTTTTTCTTATGATCTGGTCCTACATGAAAAACATAAACACTAAATTCTTTTGGATAAATATTATACCACACTCAGAATATGTGAAAGATATACATTGATTATAATTGTATCTTACGTGGAATCACACTCTTAGATCCCTTTCAAAAATAACATGACATATAAAACCATTAATGATAATAATATATTACTACAATATATTTTACAACATTTATATCCATAGAACATTTTTGATATATTTATTGATAATTAGGAATAATAACTCTTTAATAGAACACGTGTCATTTTCATCAGATTGGGGTTTTTTCCTCAATTTTAAATGTTATTAAAACCAACATATTTCATCAATAAATATCATGATTTCACAACACAAGCTACTCCTCTAGAGACACTATATGTATCATTTACCATCATATACTAAGGAAAATAAGGATATAATAATGTGCGTTATCAAATACTTAAAAAGGGTAAACATTATAATAATTAATTACATGATAGACATGAGGCATAACAAGATATATTTGTATGGATGATCATAGAAAATAAGGCATAAAATAATTAGATGATATCATATGAACATGGAAGAATATATTCTAATAAAATAAGTCTATGGAATCATTGTAATATAGGAAAAAGAAAAAAATGACAATATAATCATTAGTCAAGGATCATATCCTTTTTCATATAACATAGTGTCTATGATAACTACCCCGAACCATTGTTGTCTACGATCATTGCCTATGGATAATTATATCTTCTGAAATTGAAAAAGATCATAATGTATTGTATGGTTATATAATTATGTTCACACTCATCACATATATAAAATAATACATACGTTTGACACATGGTTTGAAAGATCATATCATAAAATCCACATGAGATAAAATGGTATTTATATCCATTTAATGTTGTAACCTTATGATACATTCAGGATTTGATCATTGTACATGATATGATAAACCCATTGAAAATAAATTTGTATCCTATTAAATTTTACATCATTATATTCAAATACATATCAATGAATTTGATTATGTATATTGTATTTACATCAAATAATAAATTGATATATAGTATATATACAAATTTCCTCAGTCAATCAGTGTATTGGGTATCTATGTGAACACCATTTAATAATGCAATAGAATCTAAGAGTTTAAAAAAGGAAATATATTGGATGTAAATAATGGGTTTACAAATGGATGATTAGTAAGATAGATGTATAAAATATCAATCCATAAATATAAAAGAAAATTTATAATTAATATAGGTAAAAATCTAAATGATATATTTTTATGAATACCGAAATTCAATAATTTTTCATAGATTAAGTACACTCATAGAATCATTAATAATATTAAATTATTAATTATAATTTCAATTTTATAATTAAAAAAATTCAAAAATAAGATTTAATTAAACCTTGAGAAAAATAATTTCCATTTAAATGAATTGAAAGGATATTGAGGTAGCTTTTAAAACATATAATGGTATTGAGAATATTTATTCACATTGAAAGAAGTCAAATAGATTCATTATACTAAAAATAAATGGTTAAGTTAATTAAAAATTATTATATTGTAAATTATTTTTGAATAAAGAAAATGAATTTGGAAATTCAATTAAAACAACATTAATGGATGACTTTTCAAAACCATCATAATGCTATATCAATATTATCCATTTTCCCAAAAAATCCATATAGAAAATATTCAAAATTAATTAAGAAAATTAAGAAAACAACATGATATTAAGGATAATAATACATTCATATGAAAATAGGTGAAGGTCGACTTTAATTTCACTTGATATTATACATTTATAGGAAATAGATCACGCATGCAATTGTTAAAAAATCAATATTGATGATATATTTATTTATTAAAGGTATGGGAATAATTCCTTTTTGTGAAATATTATTAAAGAGAATGTAATCCAAAAAAATTAAAAATTTTAATAAAATTATTAATTCTGCTTAATTATAATGTAACTAAATAATTTTTTACAAAAAATTATGGGATTAAGAAAACATGTAAATCATTGTCCGGAAGTACATTTGGGACTCCTGAAAAAATTTAATGAATATAGAATTGAGTAAAATTTTATCAAAAACCCATGAATGGGATAATCATGAAAATGAACATAAAATACCATGAATTAAAAAAATTTATGGTTTTATCAAAATTGGGAAAAATATACATCATTGAAATGTAAATTAGTAGTTAATGAAAAACATCCCTCAACAAAGTTATTTTTTCGAAAAATCCATCATCTTATTTCCCCTATGTTTATTACAATATAATATCTAATAGAATAAACATTGATATCATAATAATCTAATTAAAAAAAATATTCGTTTATATTAATGTTTTATACACTGCATATGTGATTATATAAGGTCAATTGTAACCCCTAATGTGGAACAAAACCAAATGAATGAGTGTGTATTAAATATGAATTCTTGGAGAATTTACCCCATGACCTTACCCTAACACTCCAATCCCTTATAACCCTACTACCAACAGTAGTACAATTCATCATTTCTAATCATTTATATTCAATATCAGGCTCAATTATATCATATTTTCTACATTCTATCGTAAAATTTTTAATTTTATTTCACATGACTTTTAATGTTAATGTTGATCCCTTATAATTAATAATAATTTAATAATTACTAGATTGCATGTGGTTCATTTATATATAACCCATTATTATTTATATTTTATCAACTTTCATCTCATGTGATTTTTAATCATTACTCATGAAGATGATTCCATATTAATACTTGATTTAGTAGTTTTTAATTATCTATGATGATATACTATTGATTGTTTTTTGATATTAAAATAATAAGTCAAGAACCATTGTAAAAAATTATTAAATTATTATTTCTTGGTATTAAAATCATTTAACATTCCTTAATCATTCACTACATAATAATTGAAAAATATCTCATGTAGGTTTTAATCCAACCAAAAAAATCTGTGATTTAATTTTAGAAGGACTAATAATGTGTTATACAAGATATATACATTAGATATCTCCAAAAAAATTATAGATCTAATATTATTGGGTGGTGTGGATAGATGAAATTTAACGTTCATGGAGGTAGTAGTTCATACATATATCCATTTAAAGAAAACATTTCACTATGGATGGATTGAGTAAAAGTGTTTGAAAATTTATTATTTCATAAATTTTTTTATTAAAATAATATTATTTAGTTTATTTCACTTTCATTTCTTACCATGTTATGTGGCCAGGATAAGTAAAACACATCAATCGTTGAGGTGGTAGTTTTCACATATGCATGGTTAATGATTTTTTCCATGTTGAATAGACCAAATAAAGTAAAATGTGAAGAAGTTAAATTATGAATTTATTACGTTACAAAAAGAGGTAATTATTCATAAAATAAATCCTTTACTCCATCTGCATTAGTTGGTGATGAGAAAAAAATCTCATCATGTCTTGAAATGGTTAGTCTATGCATACACATGATCAATGTGTTTGTTTTTCTTAATAGATATTGAGGAATTAAAGATTAATTTTTAATCAATTAATATAATTATTTTTTAGAATATATATGTTATATAATTATTTATATTAAAAATATTGAGTAATATTTTGAGTGGGGATATTAAAAATAATGACTAAGAGGTGATTAACACAAACATCGGGAATAATGATTTTCCAAGGAATTATCCTTATAAATAATGGTTGTAAGCTATCAAAATAATAAAAAATAATTTTAAACATATGAGATGGTTATATAATTAAAACATTAGTAGATATTTAGAAATTCAGTAATATATATGTATTTTTATTGAAGTGGCATAATTGTGTCCTTTTATAAGTTATAGTTATGAATTATCATTTAATTTTAAATTATTTATTTAAATATGTAATGGTTAATGACACTCATAAATTTATATTATGGAGAGTGGTCCATTATATAGCCGAACCACATCCAATTATCTCAATTTAAAAACAAATTTTAGTGATTTAGAGGTTTTATAATTATCTAATAAATTTAACCTTGTGTAAATATTCCATTGAAATGTTTACTATTAACCATGATAATTAATTAAGTTGGTCTTTGTTAATATTTTTCATGAAACAAAAATTAATTATTATAACAATATATATGATTATATTTTAATAACTATAATAAATATTAATAGGAATATGTAATTTGATAATAAATGTCTACTTTTCAAAAATAAAATCTATGATTATCAAATATTTAATAATAAAATTTCTGTGCGGGTCAACATTACTAATAAAAAAACATTATAATCTCTAAATTCCTTTTTTATAAATAATATGAATATGACGTGCCAATAATATCAATCTATAATTTAATTTTAGATAAATAATAAATAATTTAAATGGAAGACAAATTAAAAAATTAATTATTAAAATAATATTTTACTATAGTTATAAAAATGATGTCATTTGGATCTCGAAGTTCAATAAAAAATTTCCATTGAATAATTAAACTTCATGAAATCATATTTTATCACTGAATATTTTTTATGTCCTTATTTGTCATTCTTATATAATGATAAATTCATGAAATTAATAATTTACATAAAAATATTTTTTTCCAACTAAAAAGTCATTATTTGAAAACATTGATATTAAAAATTAAAAATAGTGATAACTTTATGTAATTATATTTCAAAATTTATTTTTTGATCATTTCATATTAAATAAAAAATTAAGATAAACTACATTTATTTATAAACAAAATTCATAATCAGTAATTGTTTCTAATGTTATTTTATAAATATTTTCATATTTAAAAATGTTTAATATTTTATATCATCATTTATTATGATAATGTTCATTGAAGAGGAATATTTTAATATAATAATTTATACACCAATCATTTTAGTATACATGAATAAAGGTATGAAACTCAATATTATTTAAAGGAAAAAATGTTTATAATTATGCATCAGGTTTTTGTCCACTTTCTCAACACAAACATAATTTTCCAATTTATTTAATAGAATCCCAAATTTGTTTCTTCAATAATTTTTTAGAGGATGGAAATTATATTTTCTTTTATTCATCATCTTTATCAGCTATATTTCCACAAGACTATATAATTTTATTCTGTAAAGTGATAGGGAATCGTCTATGTTAAATTACTTTATAATAATTTTTGATTGTATATTTGAAATAAAAAATATATTTCTAACCAAGGTTATTTTTTCATAGATTTTATATAGGGAAAATCACCACAATTCCATTTCATCCAATATTATCTCGATTCATTCTAGTTCAATCCAGTACATTAAAATAGTTTTTATGGAAGAAAATAAATAAATTAGTATATATAAAAAGGGAAAACTATGAGAATATATGAAATACCTAAAATTATTTTAATATACTAAATAAATTGTCTTTATCTACACATTTATGTTATCCATGGAAATTTTAATATTTTGATATCTAATCATGCTAATTTAAATTAATTTTCATATAATGGATCATAATGAGAATATAAAATTTGTAATTTACATCCCCCAGAAGTTCCTAACATGATAAATAATTAAATCCTAGTCACCATCCATAAGAATCATGTTTAAAAAATGCGCAAATGACCCTTTTTCATCCCGTGACACTTATATGAATTTGTACTAAAACCACATAAACTTTTATTTATCAAGAAAATGATGTAATATCTTTGAAACCCACACAAAATATTCTATAACAAAATTTCTTGAGGGTGTTTTATAAAGAGTCATATATAGTTTATTAATCAAAGATATATTTTCAAAATCCCTAAAAACATAATATAATCCAAATTTTTTACCCTAATATTTTTATTTATACATTTATAAATAGGAAAAGAATTAAGTAATCAACACATCATTTTATTCTAGTAAATTAATCCAATCTCAATAAATATCATCAAAATCTCTAAATTTACCAAAACAATGATATGATTCCAAATGATGTAACCTTAGAACCCATGCTCCATTATTTAGTACCAAAACCCCATTACTGCCCAAATTTGATTTTCTACAAATATATGAATAAAATATATTTTAAAAGTTTCATTCCAACATCCATTTAGTTTATAGATCTAGAAAAATTGGACAAATAACATGCCAAAAACCCATTTATTCAAAATCTAATGGAAACATTTTACCCAATATATATGAATCTCATAAATCGACTGTATGATTTCAATTAATTCCATGATGTTTCCAAATATGATACTCCTATAGAAACACCATAAACATCACTTCCCTTTATATGATAAGTAAAGGGAAACATATGAAGGTATGGGCTCAAAATATTTATAAGGGAATTCATAAAAAATAAATCATAACATGATAAACATTTTGAAAACATGCTATCATAATAAGGATGATCATCATTATTGTAGAATGGATGAAAGAGATGATATAACAGAAAAATGGAATAAAATATTATCACAAAATATGCGTAATGACACAAAAATTATATTTATTTTTTGTTTCTAAAATAAATGTGTGTTATATTACATTATGTATTATTATACACATAAAAAACAAAATATTATTTAATTAATTAAAATCATTATCTTAGTGAGGAAATAGACCCATGAATATAAAAATATTTGAAATGTAATAAATGTTAAATAGAATAATTATAATTGTAAAACAAAAATAATTGTAATATGATTGAATTATTTCCCACATGAATAAGAGAATATTATTAAAACAATAACTATTTTTAAAATTGGGTGTGTGGAGACCTACAATTAAATACATTATCACACACAGATGTTCAATTCCATTCCATGTTAGAAATCATGTTTTTGTTTGTGGCTTTATCTATGTTTTTGGGTGTTCTGAGCATTATATTTTGGTTCTGGTTATGTTTCCAATTTATGAACGTAGTATTGAAAGTATATGGTATTATTTTAAAATGCATTTTCTGTAAGGTAAGGTACGAGGATGAGGTTTTTTGGAAATGAATTTGTGACACTCTTACTAACACCCCGTGTGGGGAAATTTGTTATGGTGGTTTATACCCTTGAGTTCAATGAGTATGGGGGTGGAAAGGTGGTTGTATTTTGGGTATTATTTCCCCCATATACATGGACATAATTACTCCTTAGGTTTTTCTCTTGGATCCCCTTGAAATTGGAGGAAAATAAATAATTTTTTACATGTCCAGAATAGGCCGCACGGTTTTGTCACACGGTTTACTATGCCCTGTTGCCACACCATGCAAGCTGTCTAGGTCATTAAAAATAATTTTTAATTTCCATATTTTCCCTCTTGTGATTTATCTAATCTCACCCCTTTCTTCCCCCATTCGACCATCTCAGCCATGGTAGCCTCCCAAACTCCCCAAATTTCCCTTGGACCTCATTTTTTGATGGGATTATGATGGGGAAATTCAGAGCTCTCTTCATGTAAGTGCCTCTATCGTTGATATATCTCCATTAATTTGGTTTTCATTATTTTTTTGAATTTAATAATGTCTTTAAACTATGGATTCTAACCTAAGTTTTGATCCATGGTTGCATGGTCTAGTCTTCTGGTTTTATGCTTGATCTAATTCTCTTGTGGTGCGGTGGTGTTGGGGATGTATTTTGACACAATGAATATAGGGTTATCATTATCATGGTAGGTGATTCAATTGGGTATACCATATTTGTGAATTAACATTCAATTTTTATAAAATTTTCATGTTTATGTCATTTTATTATTGATTCCAAAATTGGTTTTCGTCTTATTTGAGAAGCAAATGAATTTCAACTGCCATCTTCATGGGAAATTGGGGGTTTTCATAAAAATATTTTATTGGTTAATTTGAGGATTCTCTATAACTACATGGTTTATTTTATTGAAATTTATTTAGGCTGAAAATAATGTTATTAATATTCATATCCTTTTATTATTTATATGAAATTTGGTTGTGGTGATGTTTGTTAAGTAAATGATTTTTGGCTACCTATTTGGTGTTAAATTGGGTGTTTTACTTGGATATTTTATGGGAAGCATATTGGGATAATTTTTTAACACATGTAATTGGTTTATATAAATTTCATGGGTGCTTAAAATTCTATTTTGGTGAATTTGAGTATGCACATTGTGTTCAAAGTTTGATTTTAAAGAGATTTTTGTGTGCAAAATATTGATAGCATTTGTGAATTTGTTTTAATAAAAATAAAAATGGTTTGTTATATGTTTTATGATAAATAAAGTTTTTATATATACTCTATTGTATGTATGTGACCTTTAGTGGTGTTTTTATATGAAAAGGGATGTATATACCCTGCTTAAATTGTTTTCCCACAAAGGGGGAAGCTCGAGTACCTAGGTGGGAAAATATGAACTAGTACGTCATGTGATCCGGATGGGTTTTATCCCTATTTCACTGTGGAAATAGATAATGAAATCTCTAAATAAACAATATGGATGATTTTTGGGGACCACAAGGTTATTTTTATGTTCCCTACTAGTCTCTCGTTCATGGGAAAGGATTGTGACATGGATATTTTTACATCGAGGTATGAGGTACATGAGGCCCGAGACTATCTTGTGCCTAGGGGTGTTCTAGGTTTGGGTGATCATTGTATTTGTGGTATTTACCCTTGTCTTACTGTTTTTTGGCTATAAATTATATTATATAACATTTATTATTCAAATTTGATAACCTTCTGAAAGTTTTACTTTCAAAATACTTTTTAATTGAATGTTTAATTTTTTTGGAATTTATTGTCACTTTTCCTTGCATATTAAAGCTGACTTCTTTTCACCATTTATTGCATACTCTTTGTAATCTATTGGTGGTATCCGATTTGGCTTAGGATTACACCCTATATACACCCCATGGGTGTTAGTACACTTTGTCATGTTTGACATAGATAAAGGAATGGCTTTTGGTGATGGCAGTTCAGGGTGTTAGTTCTCATCCTTGGTGCGGAGTTATAGAGAAGGCTTTTGGGTGATAACCCCTTATCATGTGGAGTACTTGGGGATATTTTTTTGATTTTTCACTATGTATTTGGACCACTTTTATTCTTTTTTAACTTATGTATTCAGTTCTATATTTTGTATAAACCTTGTTTGGTATGAATTTTCTTTAGATTCAATTTATAAATTGTTTTGATGTTTTATGTATCCATCTTCAGGTAAATAGTTCCCTAACAAAATGAAATGATCCACAGGAATTTGTACCAGCCTGTGGGGATAGTGAACACCCATTGGGCCTTGTCACGGGCTGATTTTAGTTCTAGTTTTTACTGATGCTAGATCCAGTTCGTGACAAAATGGTATCGAAGGAGGTTCTCTGTTTGGGTCATATTATTTGGGGAAGTGTTGGGATAGAGTTGAGCTAGGATTGGTGGGACTTGACATTCTGGTTATGGGTAGTGTTCCTAGACAACACACCTCATGATGGGATTTAGGTCACCTGGGTATTATAGGATTTATCTAGGTCCTTTTTTTCTTGGTCTGACAATGATTAGGGGAAATGAAAAGAGAGTTAGGATAATTGTCTCAATGAGCTCGTAGGGCTTGGAAATCCATGTAGATATGGGTATATTTTTCTTGAACACTAACCATTATAGTGAATATATTAGTGTATTTCCACCAACCATATGCCCAAGTCACCCACAGAAACTAGTTTCTTCTTATGTTGTCTTCTGTCACTTTGTTTTGGAATCTTGGAAAAAATGTTTTTATAGAAAACATTTATTGATTTTAAAGAGTGTGAATTTTTGTGAGGTGATTATATAGTAATGTGAAAATGGTTTTTATGAAGGTAAATAAATGAAATTTTAAAATTATTTAGAAAGGGTAAATTATATGTTTAGATTAGTTTTGAAAGAATAAATTATGTTAACGTGGGTTTCAAAAATGTGTTTCTAGCAGAATTTCTAAACCATGGAAAAATGTTTTGAATTGAATTAAGTGTTCTAGATATTATTTGTGGGGGTTGAAGTTGGATTTCAATTTGGTAAGTATTTATCATTTCAGATATTTTATGAAATTTTGAACATTATTTCTAAATGAGAGGAGTTGAGTCCATAAATAAATAGATATTTATAAATTTTAATTATTCAGAAAATTAGAAGTGTTTTTAATTGGTTTTAAATTTTTTGAAATGGTCGTGCAAGGAATGAAAGTTATTTTTTGTTGAATTATGGGTGATTTTCAGAATTGTTTTGTGAGATGAAAATTTGGTTTTGATTTTATTTTTTGTGGATTAGAGAAAGGGAATGTGTTGTTAAAACATTTTCATTTTGAAAGGAGGAAAGGTTTGGTTTTGGTCATTGGTGTTCTTAATGGTGAAACAATTCATGGTTTTATATGGTAATATGTATGGATACACAGTGGGTGCCCAGTGTGGCATGTAAACATGCATGTGTAAGGCTCACGAGATACAATCAGTAAATGCGCAACCTACCAACACTAGATTATAAAAATTCTATTGAAATAATGTCTTGTGGTTTGATAATGTGTGGTTGGGATGTGAAGATTATTTGTTTTTGGGATTGTTATTGTAGGTTATTTTTGGTTTAAAAACCCGTCCTATTTAAACAATGTTTTGTATTGGCGTTTTGTTGATAAGATAAAATGAATTGTTTTCCAGTGCTCTCTTTTCCAGAAAAGTATAGGAGGTCAATGTGGTGGCTCCCTTTAAATGTTCAGTCTACGTTTGTGGTATGTGGTGACCAAATAACCAGATTGGTTGGTTCCTTATGTTTTTATTTTTCCTAGGTTACACCCCCATAATTAGTTAATGCATGATTCATGTATGGTCCATAGTGATTCACTATTGGATACCCCTCCAATTGATCAAAAAAAGGACTTTAATCATGATATTTGGAGATTGAAATTACCACTCTTATTATTTAATCATGTGGTTTCCCTCTTGGTGGGATAGTGTTGTGGGAGGTTGAAATTGACAGTAGTTTATTATGATTCACGAGACATCAACGGTGAATGCAATTCAGGGTTTTCATAGTAGAATGTTGTCTTAAAGGGCCTCTAGGTCAGTCATCACTCTCATCAAAGTAAGAGTTCATGTTAGGACACCATTGTGGAATGTCTGGACAAGTGTGGCTATTATGTCAACTTAATGGAAATGTTTTTATTTGGTACTTGACTTAAGTTCCCTATCTTAGTGTTATTAATTAGCCTCAATGGTCATGTTTGGGGACTCACTGTGATGTTGTGTGTTCATTTGAGTATATTATGTGAAATCATATGACTGTCTATATATTTATTGATCCATTTCACCCTTTAGGGAATTTCTAAAATAATGTGTTCGAAGGGAATGTATTTATATGTGTCCTTTCATTCAATTGTTTCCCATTCAATTGAACAATAGGGGATGTGTGTGTATCCTCTAATACCTTCTGTTTGTAAAATGATGGGTTGGGTTAATGCGGATTTGATGTGTTTCATGTCTCGTTGAGAACATCTAACATAATAGTGTAATTTTATGTGGAACTGGAAGAAGAAGTTCCGTTCAGGGGTTTCCAAAGCTAAACTATAGGGCCAAAGATACTTCAATTATTTGAGCTAAAACTGTATGTTTTGAAGAGTAGCTGACACATAGTCATGGGAAATATTGGAGTCAATTATAGCGTGGGAAAAAATTTTATCCTCATTATGGAGGATTTGAATTTTTTAAACCTCTAGTGTCTTCTTTTTGTTCCAGTTTTTCATGTTTGGTTGTAGATGTGGGAGGACCTCATTTCCATGTTACATATTGAGTTCTGGTTATTCCGTTGGGGTTCTTCTGATTTTTTATAGAAAAAATTTAAATTTGGGCTAGGAACATTATAGAGCACTATTTGTGCACAGTTAGTAGTAATTAATCACAAACATAGGAAACTGTTCCACAAGTGAATGAAGCTACTGTAAAATCTCTATACAGCTGCGCACCTTGGCCCATGAAAAAGTAAAATGCATTCCATTTGGACTAAATGATATTCATGGTTAGTGCACTCTTTCCTAAACTGATTGGACTAACCCTTTTGTCATTCCATATCATTAAATTTAGGGGTCTTTTCATACCTTCCCATTATGTTAGGTTAAGATGGTTTGTTTTTATGGTGGGGAGACCCATCATGGGTATCACATAGGTTATATTGGAAAAACTCTAATGTTAGTCTACCCCTTATACCAGGGTGTCTATTCAGGCCTCCCCCTGTTAGTGTCTGAATTCTATCTCAAAAATTAAGTTGTCCCTAGTGGCTGGAAGTCTATTTGGGTCACCCCGTGTAAGTTAATCAGTATTCTCATTGGTGTTTTCCTGGTTGGAGGTAGTCTCATTCATGGATATCTAGCCACCAATTTCTTTCTTGGGTAAATGTGGGATTAGAGAACACCCAATTTTTTAGTTTAAATAACGTTCTGGTAGCATTATTCGGGTTTGTTCTTCATTTATGTTGGATTTCTTGAGCATTATCTGATAGTGTTTGAGGTGTATAGTTTTAGGATTTAGTTTTAATATGTTTCATCATATCTGGTAAGTGGGGAATGTTTTGGTTAGTGAGAGTATTCTCATCCTTTATTTGATCAACTATAAGTGTTTTTCTATTTGGATGTGGGTGAAAATGTGGATTGGGAGTCCATATTAGTCTATCATTTTGGATTTTTTTTACATAAGGTGTTATTGTGGATTTCCATGGGAGAGAATCATTATGTTGGGTAGAATTTTCAATATTGGATTTTCAATTCCATCCATGGATTAAAATCCTTTTTTTCTTGGCTTTATCTTGGTTTCTGGTTGTTCTAGGTTTGAAATATTGATTCATGTTGCATTAATGATCTATGACCTTACTCTTGGATGTATTGGATGGTATTTGGACTTCTCTTTTCTAAATGGGATGTTATGAGGATGAGGTGTTTTGGAAACAAACTTGTGACACTCCTAGTGACACACCTTATAGGCCATGTTGTTGGGGTGGGTGGGGGGGGGGGGGTTATACCCTTCATTTAGATGCATCTTGGGGTGAAAATGTGGTTTCCATTTTGGTATTATTTCCCCTTATATGGGTTCAGCATTCCCCTATAGGTTTCACCCTTACATACCCTTGTAATTGGAGGCAAATCAACTCTTTTTTGGGTGGCCAGAATTGGCCACACGGTTAAATAAAATGTGCATCCAACCAATGAAAAGTGTCCAGGTCATTAATGATACTTTTTCTATTCAATGTTTTCCCTCCCTGGATTTATCCAAACTTGCCCCATTCTTCTCCCATTCGATCATTTCAGCAATGGAAGCCTCCCAAGCCCCCCAAATGACCATTGGACAAAAATTTTGAATGGGATTTTGATGGGGAAACTCCATGATCTCTTCAATTAAGTTCCACTATCTTTGATTTCACTCCATTAATTAGGTTTTCATCCATTTTTTTGAAGTTTTTCTTGTCCATAAACTAGGGTTTCAAACCTAGGTATTGATAATTGGTTTATTTTTCTATTTTTCTTGTTTTAGAGCTGATCTAAGTCTCTCGTTGTGTGGCGGTGGGGTGGATGGATTTTCTCACAACGATTAAAGGGATTTCATTACTGTGGTAGGCGATTCCATTGGGTATGCAATCATTGTGACTCATATTAATATGTTTATAAAATTTTTATTTTTTTTTCATTTGATTTTTGTTGCAAAATTTGGTTTTACTGTAATTTTTGAAGAAAATTAATTTCAAATTACATTTTAATGTGAAATTGGGGGTTTTCATAAAAATAATTTATTGGTTCAATTAGGGATTCCCCATGATTACATGGTTGATTCTATTAAAATATATTTGGGCAGAAAATAATGTTTTTAATGTTTATCACCTTTGTTTGTTGCTGAGAAATTTGGTTTTGGTTATATTAGTTATGTAAATGATTTTTGTGTACCAATTTGGTGTTAAATTTGGTGTTTTACATGGCTATTTTACATGATGCCTATTTGAGTTTTTTTATAACTCATTTAATGGGTTTATAGAAATTTACTGGGTGCTGAAAATTATATTTTATAGAATGTGAGTATGAACATGGTGTTCAAATTTTTGTTTTAAAGGGATTTTTGTGTGCATAATATTTCAAGATTCTCTGAAGTTGTTTTATTGAAAATAAAAATATTTTGTTGTGTGTTTTAAGTGGTATAAATTGTGTATAGATACTAGATTGTTTTTATGTGACTAGTAGTGGAGTGTATATATGAAAAGGGATGTATATAGGATGATGAAATTGTTTTATCACAAAGGGGAAGCCCTGGTACCAAGGTGGGAGGATATGTAGTAGTTTGATTATTGATCTGGATGGGTTTTGTCCCTATTTCAATGAGAAAATGGATAAAGAAAACTCTAAAAAAACTATGTATATAATTTTTAGGTAACACTAGTTTATTTTTATATTCTATACTACTGTCTCGTGCATGGTAATGGATGGTGACATGGTTATTTTTACACTGAGGTACGTAGTAAATGGGGCCTGAGACTATCTAGTGCTTAATAGTGTTCCCGGTTTTGGTAATCATTAGATTTGAGGTATTTACAATTATCATAGTGTGTGTTTGGATGTAAATTATAATAGATATCACTTCTTATTAAAAATTTTTAACATTCTTGAACATTTTGTTTCAAAACTGTTTTCAATTGAAAGTTTCACTTTTTTGGAAATTATTGCATCTTTTCGTTAAAAAATAATATTGCATGCTTTTCACCATATATTGTAAACTATTTTGAATTAATAGATGGAATACTATTGGTCTTAATATCACAGCCAAATTACACCCCTTGTGTGTTTGTAGGCTTGTTCATGTTTGAAATAGGTAATGAAAACGGATTGGGTGATGGCAGTTAGGGTGTTAGTTCCCATCATTGGTGCAGAGTTGTAGACAAGGCTTGTGGGTGATGTCCCCTTGTCGTGTGGAGTCCATTGGTATATTTTGATGATGTTTATTTGTGTGTTCGGACCACATTTATTGTGTTTTAACTTATGTTTTCAGTTATTTACTTTTTATAAACCTTATTTGGTATGAATTTTTTTCAGATTCATTTTATCAAATGTTTTTGATGTTATATATATCCATTTTCTAGTAAAACATTTCCAAACCAAAATAAATGATACACTAGAACTTGTTCAAGCCCGTGTAGATAGGGAAGGCCCTTCCGGCCTTGTCACGGGCCATGATTGGTGCCAGTTTTGATGGTTTCCATATTCGGTTTCTGACATATATGGAATATTTAATTGTATTAATGCCTAATTTATATGTTGTAACATAAATATTGGAATAATAATTTTACCATTTCAATGGAAACCTAACATTTTCAATTGTAACATAGTCATTTATAATATTATCCCAACCATTGGGAAGATTATCCTAAGGTTCAGAATATTAATTTTTCTACAATATAATAAAATGTAATATTGATAATACTTATCATGAGTAATTTATGAAAATATACATTTTAAAAAACATAGCATAAATATCAAGACAAACACAAATAAAATATGAGACACTTTTTTAATTAACTGTATTTTATAATATATTATATGAATAATAATTTTAAAATGGTAAAATAAACATTACAATTTTATAAAATTATTTTGATAAAATATAATTTAATTTTAGAATCATCATGCTGATACTTCCTATGGGTGAATTATTGATATTTTTTATAGAAACATCAAGATTAATTTGAATAGTAAAAATATTAATTCTGAAATACCACAATATTTTTTACATAATGATGATATAATAAATATTACATTAATATAAAATTGGTTATTTCAGGGAAAAATAAATTTAATTTTATTAATGGTTCCTTAACAACAATAAACTTATTTTCCAAACCTAAAAATAAATTTCCTATTTATAATGTCCAAACTACTCTAGTAATATAATATTGTATCATTTTACTACATTCCTTTTGATTAAAAATATAAATATTTATTTTTAGGTGTTTAAAAGTCATATTACCATTTTATTTAATTATGATACATATTATCATGTAAAAAAATTGATTATATAATCATTTAACTTGGATATAATATTTTATTAAATATTATTACTCAAAATATATGTTTTTTTCATGTATAAATAACTCATTATCCCTTACATGGAAAACCATTAATCTCATTAATAGTAAATTATATAATCTAAATAAAACCATACTCTTAACACCATTATCATCCTTAGGGAGATTTATAGTCAAATTACTCCCAACATCAAGGAATAATAATTACTTATAAAAGATAAATTAATGAGAAGATAATATGGATTTATAATTTCTTCACCCATTTTCCCATTATACTATACATTATATATATTTATTCAATACCCAAAACATATAAAATTTATTGAGTAGAATTTTAAATTAAGATTAATGATGTTAAACATATATAAATATGATATTTATGAAATTTCATATTTCATATTATTCCTGTTTGTATATTGTCTCGTTGACAGTTGGATAACCACTAGTAGGTACATTTCCAAATCATTTCATATCACCGCCATTATAGATTAATATAATAAATTAAGGAATATAGTTGATAAATAATGTAAATAATTAACTTCTAGCCATTATTTTTAATAAATCGATGATTATTATTAAGGAGGTGAAAGATTGAAGAAATAATGAGAGGTATTGAGTAAGTGGACTCTTGATCGCAACTCATTATATTTATGTCTATCCCTATTTCAAATAATTTTCTATATGAATATTCCACCAAATTTACTAAAATTACTATTAACTATTATAATCATTTTCTTTTTGCGATATACATGTTTATAACATTTCTAAATTATTTCAATGAAAAGTTTAGTGATTTTTTAAAATGGAATCATTTTCGAAAAACATTATATTTAATAATAATGTATTGTTTATTCTCCACCTATGTAAAATGATGTTTTAAAAATTGAAATTATTATATTTATTAATTTATTAACCCCAATTTTAATTCGCACAATTATTTTATGTTTATTCATTAGGAAAAAAATTCCTTCCCTTGGGTTTATTTGATGACATTGATTGTTATTCATTATATGTGGCATGCACAAATATATTCATTTAATGTTATGAAAGGTGGGTACATGATTAAATATCCCATAAATACATGTGTTATTGTGATATATATCTTGATATTATGTGTATTAATAAGGAATATGATGTTATCCTTTTTAAATATAATGTTAGTATTTATGCACATATGTTATTCCAAAATATAATGATATCTTTGTTCACAAATATATCTTGTATTGTTCAACTATGTTATGAAGTGTCATGATTATGAATATTCCACATTCCATGTATTTATTAATTAATTCCATAAATATGATGATGATGATCCCATGCTTATGGTATAATGAAGATGATTATTTTTACCATTGTACTGTTGATTAATGTCACTTATACCATTTATGTTATCCTCCATTTCTACTCTCTCAATTCACCACTTTCAGTTTTGTATATCCATAAGTGATGATATGTACTAAGGAGAATGTGAGTATTTTCCTTGATAAATACTACGAATTTCCATATTATTTTTGGTTTTATTATGTACTGGTAAAGTACGTGCCTAATATCCCTAAGATAATAAACCTTTTGATCCATGAATGCATTACTGTTATAGTTTTTATCCACAAAATTATGAAAGTCATATAATAAATATTATTTACACTACATTGTCTATCAAATTATTTTTTAGTTATTTTTTGAATTAGTATTAGAAAAAATTAGTGATAATTATGATGATATTTCTACATATTAGTTTGAATAATGGGGTTTGATAATGTTTAGTAGATCATTATTTCTATTAAATTAAATATCTTTATGGATACTATAATTTCATGTCGATCTATAATATTTGTTCCTAGGGGTAATAACCCCGAAAATCATACATTAGGAAATGACTTGTTCATCACTTGGTGCTTGAAGTATATCTAGATAAAATATTAATCCTAAAAGAATAATTTTAGGAATAGTACTACAAGAATTATTTGAGAAATAATCTATGTAAAATGTCTGCCACCACCCATGTAGATAAAATAATTATTTCTTATAAGGTTTAAAAATATTATAGTATGTAATTCTAGAAGTATCATTTGAGAAATAAGAAAAATAAAAGGATATCATAATATATTATTTTTTAAAATATTTTCATAAAAGAATTAATTTCTTATTCATTATTTGTTGAGTTATATTTTGTTAAAAATATTACATTTTATAAAATGGTGGGAACCATGGGAAACTAGACAAATTAACAACATGAGGGATAATGCAATGATTTTGAAAACTAAATTCCCAATGCATTATGGGTGGAGTTAAAAGATTTGTTATGATTCTTACATTACTGAATAAGTTTTTGAAAAAAGATTATCTATGCAAAATGTAGGCTATTAGCAAAGTAGGATAAACTAGTCATCGAGTCCATTATACAATAACTAAAAATGAAATTTATACAATCGTTTGATATAATTCTCTTAGAATAGTGGTTTATATAAATGGAGAATATGTTCTATGCACCCCATTATTTATAATAGAGGAACATGTCCCTAGTAATATTATATTTATATAGAGTGTGTGATCATGGTTGAGTGTTTATAATGGATACAAATCTGAATGATGAAATGAGATAAATGGAGTTGGATAACATTAAGAAGACATATCATAATAAGAATTTGATTAAAATCATCAATGCATGATGAAGAGAGAATTTATTTATAATAAAAAATTAGGTTGATTCTATCCTAGATTATGATAAAATTTTTACAAGGATTTAAATATATTTTATAGATTTGACTATAAAAAATATAAAAAATAGTTATATTTTATTCTATTTTAAAATAACACATTCGGGCTGCTCTATGTATACAAGATATTTGGAGTTATTAAATGTGTTTTATTGTGGAAGTGTAGTCTGGATAATGGTACCATGGACATAGATATGAGAGAAGAACAATCTACATTCATGACAGGAGTTCAAATTAAAAAGGTGGAAAAAATATCCATCCACCCACATGTGAGAATTATTTTAAGAAGAATCATGATAATCAATCAAATATATATTTAAATGATTCAATTTTAGGGGAGAAAGAAAATAATATTATGAATGTTGAAAAAACCTGATGAAGGTGACCAAAGTGATCAATGGAATGGATTAAACTATTAGAATACAACTAATGGTATAGTTCTTCAACAATAGGGAGAAAATGGATTATAAATATTATTCAATTACTAACATAGTTGAGTGAAACGAAAATTGAATAATTCATGGTACACTTTATATTCACCCAATAGTGAAATTTTTTATTTGATTATGGTAAAATGAATTCTTCTTTATCCATTATTTTTTTCTGAATTGTTTAATCAATTCAATAATACCATGACAAAGAGATATCCATAAAAACAGCTACTGGTGCGATCAATGAAATTGATGTTTTTTACTCTTCTCTTATTATCGTCAATTGGAATATTAATATGATGAATATACTAACACATCAATTGGTGGAATTAGATATAATATTTTTCATGGATGATATGTCATTATATATATCTCACATAAACTATCAGTAGAAGGAATTATCAATCTATTTTTTTTGAATCAGTCCCTTATCCTTTACAAATTTATGTAAAATCATGAATCCCCATTAAAAAATCCGAAAATGGTGTAGGTGTTGATATAAAAAAAAGAATCACACCATTCCCAAATCATTGAGTGAAATTAAAATATAAAATGTGAGTAAATTCCCTTTTATATGGGAATAAACTAATGTATTCCACAATGTTTTACATGAAATTGACTCATATCACGTATTATAGATCTCGATTTTTGTTATACTAAGATCCACTACATTTTCCAAATGAACCTATAAGATGGACAATATAGAACTATGTGATTTAATGATGCATAGAGAAAGAAATTTTCAAAAAGGGTTTTCTTCACAAACCAAGTGTTATCTAATTCTCTATTTCTGAAAAAAAGGATGGATAAACAATTCTATATATTGATTACAATGAACTCAATGAGATCCCCATAAAGAAAAACTATAACTTCCAGAAATTCTAATGTAAGAACGTTGAATTTAACTATGTGTATGGAATGAAACACCCAAAATAGAAATGATTCTATTTTCTTGAATCATTATGATGTAGTTGATATTTTAAATAGATGTGCACTATTTCTTATATTCCTCAAAACACTATGTTATCTTGTGTTAGACAGAAGAAAAACTTTGTTCAGTAATTTTCTTTACACAGAAAACATTGTTATACGGAACAAAAATATATTATTATGGCTTTATTATTTTATATAATAAGATAACACATAGCCATTATATTTATGTTCATCAATATTTTTATCTAAATTATAAGAATAAATTTATAATAATTTTTTCAAATGTTAATTGCAAATGACTAAATAAACCAACTGAAAAGAAAGGGAATGCTTCTACAAAAACTAATTTTATTTTCACAATTCTATTTTATCATAATAAATAAAATCAATAACTATTATTAAGATATAATAATAAAATACATATATTATACATGAAATAATATATTTTTGACATCAATATGACATATTTGATAGATATATGATAAGAATAAATCTTCAATTAGGCTTAAAAATATATTATACCAAAACGAAATTTTTCCACCAATTAATCGAGTGGATATTTTAATAAGGAATCTTCAATAATGGATCATTAGAAAAAAATGTATAAAAAATTGAATTTAATTATTTATAGAAAAATTAATTCCAAAAATAAACATTAGTAATATATCATTTAAATGGAGTAATGATTATAAAAATAAATGTGTTGTGGATGATATATTGTTATATTTTTAAATAATTGATTTTTTTTAATATTTTTATGAACCTTAATTGAATTCCAATATAATAAAAAAATATAAAACATACATTTTAAATTATTAAAATGGAATCATCAATGTATCATGAGATAAATTATAATTACTTTCCAAACATAAATGATATGAATGGTAGTAATAGAATACATAGAAATGTAAGGGAAATGGTTGTTAAATTGGATGATAATTATTATTAATATTGATGAATTTATTTAGAATAAAATGAAAATGGTAAATCATTGAATTGAAAATTTATTATCCCTAAAGGGGATTATATTTTATCAATAAATAAAGTCACCTGGTGGTAACATCAAAACCTGGAGCAATGATGGTCATTCCTCAGTTATTTAAGGTTATTCATCGACTTTAGTAACCTCCATGAAACTTCTACTCCTTTCTGGTCTATTTTTCCCAGTTTTGTGATTTTATATAAATTAAATAGTTTCTTAATAGAATTGTTTATACCTTAACGAGGTTTATTTTTTATTGTGTATATAATATCACTTTACATTGTATCCCTATTATTTCATGTCGTTTAAATATTGTAAATCCACATTATTTATTTTTAATTGGGTTGTGTGTAAATTTATTATTTTTTGTATAATTTAATAATCATATCTAATTTGGGAGTTTCTATTCCTTTTACACTAGACATCCCAATGTGACATAAACACACTATTTTAATATAATTCATTGGATTTATGGTGTGCCACCAATTATATAATTTTTTTCATTAAATTTATACCAATTTTTTTCTGACTTTCTATTATTAGTAAATGATTTGGTGTAGGGTATGATAAGTGGTACACCATGTTATGTAAGAAATCATTTGTTTTTTTTCCTGTACAACATGGTTTACTATTGAGCTTCTATAAATTTTTTCAGTTTTAATTAAATTGGATTAATTGATTGTGTTAAGTTTTCTATGTAATCATAATATAATAATAGTCAAATAGTTGGTTTATTTGGATGTAATAAAGTTCCTTAGATGTTTTTTATGATGGAGAGTTATACGTTGTGAGACTTAGAAGGAAATATTTATTTCTATTTAAAATTGGGTTTTAATTTGATTCAGGTTAGTTGGAAATTGGGCATCAACCCTATTTTATCATATTCATAACTATATGGATGTGGAATTAATGGACTCTCCACTTTATAAAATATGACTCATTAAAAAGTATTACGTTGTGTAATAGAAAAATTATGTACCATGAATAAATTTCCTATACTATTAAGGGAAAAATGGTCCCTCGCGTACTAATATGAAATATGAGCCACCAAAGGTTGATTATATAACTTCGGATATGTTTCTTGGAAAATTGTAACATGTTAATGGGTGTGAATCCATTAAATTTATATTAATATGATATAGTGGACGAGGTGATATTTGGCCTAGTGATCATTAGGTAAATATTAGTTACTACTACTGATGCGTGAATAAGGGGTAGGCTGTGAGAGATACCAAAGAGAAATTGAAGAAATTGATATCTCCTTAGGTAAAGTGGTCCTTAGCCACAAGAATATTACCACATGGATTCTAAAACAATATAGAGATTGGTGCAATTTTTGGGTATTTTAGAAAAACTAATACAAGAGGAAACGGGAATGGGTTAATCCCATATCCACAAGGTACTTATGTAGGAGTCTAGAGAGAACTAAATAAGACATAGGTAAGCCTTTTTGCTACCCCTGTGGCTATAGACTATAGTGAGAGGCTGTACATTGAAATGAGTAGATATGGTAGAGTGTGTCACCTTAGAATGTGTGTTTTTTTGAGCCTGATGGGGTTTTCATAGAGGTGATGGAATTGGGGATTTTAAAAATTCTAACCTTATTTTTATTCTTTAATATAGTTAGTTTTATAATGTTCTGAGTTCCCGTAAATATTTAATAGAACCTGGCCGATGGGCCTAATGAGATTTTAATGAGTTATTTCTTATTCAATGTGGCATTTTTTAGGACCCATATTTTAATCATTATGTGATATTGGTATAGAGGCATGGAGTTCTTCATTGTATTTATACAAAATATTTCTATTAATATTTTAAAATGAAGGTGTTGAGATGACAAGAGATTCCTAGTCCTCATGTACCATGAATTAATTTTATAAAAATATTAAGTATATATTATGTTTTTTATTTTCATATTCATAATAGAAATGAGATAACTCTTAAATCAATGATCAGATGTGAAATTTGAGATAAAATTTGAGTCCTAAATGTGGTGTCAACCATATCCATGAAAAAAATTATACAGTGAGGGGTCTTCGGAATACTCACTCATTGGAGGTATGTTTAGTGAAATAAGTAGTTATTAAATTAATTTTTCAATAAATTTTTTACCTATATTGAAAATATATAAGAATAAGAACATAGATAATTATCTAGGGTTAGTCACATAAACTCTATGAGATTTCTAGTGCTTATTCTTTATCCATCCTTTGAGAATCGCCTCATGTGGTGAAAAAACACTAGATCAGAGAATATTGGGATGCAAAAAATATAATGGATTACTCTAATCATTGGAAAACACATTCTAAAATGAATAATGATCAAATATCCTAGTATGACACTTCAATTAGTGTTTTATACTATTTTTTATTATAATAATTTATAATATTGACTTCTTTTGTAGAACTATTCCTATTTCTGTTTTAGAACATTTTAAATATTGAAAAATTAATGGATTTATTAAATTATTTCTATCCTTGAATGAACTTTTTTTTAAAAATATTTAATATCACTTTATCATACCAT
The DNA here is from genome assembly GCA_963277665.1 of Viscum album. Classification (NCBI taxonomy): domain Eukaryota; kingdom Viridiplantae; phylum Streptophyta; class Magnoliopsida; order Santalales; family Viscaceae; genus Viscum; species Viscum album. Next base: position 261,859,463 of record OY728148.1, on the reverse strand, counting down.
ATCTATGAATAAGAAAAACATCGTGTGTTGATATTTTTAAGAAATTATAGAGGGTGTTAATTAATTATCTATAATACTATCTAACTACTAGTGGGAATTTCTAATGAATATCAACATCTTGCCGATCAAAGTTAGTGATTCAATCCTATATTGTACATTATTTACATTAATTGTTTTTATAAGATGTTAAGAATTAACACCTCAAATTAAAATTTCTCACATTAATCCTTCAACTACACTTCCTTTTAGGTTGGTAATATAAATATTAATATCCATATGAAGAATTAAGATATCTCCCAAAATATAATGGTTAAATATTAGAGAGAGAATATGGATATATCCCAGCGTGAAGGAACCAAATTTCAAACTGAATCCACTGAAAGGGTATATTTAAATACTAATTTACTTTCCTTTATTTCTCTAAATAATGAGATTTTAACTGCCATTATGCTTATAAACATTATTGGCGTCGAAAATTAAAATGATGTGGCCCTGGATGATATTAATGATGAAGAGGGAAAATAAGTTGTGTAGGAAGCAAAGGATAAGGACCCATTTTTTATCCTTCCCCTACTATACTAGATGTACTATAATGAAAAGGTGATGGATTTGATATACTATATTTATGGGTTCTGGTAAAACATGTTTAGATATAATATCACAACAATGATGATGTGTTGGTGGTTCATGAGAACAAAAACACAACGATCTTCATATTGAGAATAAAACACTATAGCAACCTAACTATGGGTAAAAAACATAGATTCTACATAGGTGTATAAAGAATAATTTATGTATTTCCCTAAAATTTTATTTCATTTTATTTATTTTTTATTTAATATATTACTTATTTTTTATTTTTTCTGACTTTCTTATCTATAATTCGTCATAAGATAGATGCATGACACAAAGATACCATGTGGTGATAAACGTATTTTTGTCTCTCATTATCTTTAGTTTTTTTATCATATATTTTTATTTTATTGATCTAAATTAATCATATGTGTGGGGGTATTCTAATATAATTTATTGAATTTCATTTATATTTCATTTCTTTTTTTTCATTTTATTCTTAATTTTTCATGTTTTCATTTCTATATTATTTAATCATTTTTGTTATTGTTCACGACTAATTATTTGACTAAAATAATATAGGAAATAAAAAATAATTGGTATTTTTTTATTTCTTTTAATATAAATCTTGATAAATTTAATGACTTTTCATTTTATTTTGTTTCATTCATTAAAATATATACATTCAGTAATGTTTTATTATATGTGACTAGTTAATTCCAAATTAAATGTCATACAAAACCTAATATGTTTCTAAACCAATTGGACATCTACAATATATTAATATTCTATTTAGATTATTCATACATGTTGTGTGATCTATACATTTCTATTATTCTAATATTTAAATAATGATTGATTTTTTAGAATGTGTTGAGTATTATTAAGGAACCACATTGAAATCTCTTATTTCATTCAAGTACTATTTTGGTATGTGTTTACATTTATAATTTATAAATCTCATAGTATTAAAATAGTTATTCATTGGTTAGAAACATCACAATTTATTTATCCCTTAAAAAAATACTCGATATGTTAAATTAATTATTATTTTTGAACTCATGTGTTCGGAAGGGATATTAGGAGATATATTCAACTTTACTGAATAATAGTTTCGGGATAAAATTAATAATGTTCTCCAAAATTTATTTCTGATTTTATAGAAGTATTTTCAAAATGAAAATATGTACTGGTCGACAAAATGACAATAAAAATATGGTTTGGGAGTTAATAAATACCTGAAAATATAAATAACAATCTCCATTATTGAAAAATATGATAGAAGAAGGCAATTTTGAATCTATATTCAACATGAAACACTATAAAAATTGAGTTTAAGTGGGATTAAATATATTAATTCTTTTAAATTATAAATTGTAGAATACCCATGGGTATCAAGATGTGTTTATATGTGAATGATTTTTTATTGTATTGATTACAATTGTATTCTTTACAAAAATTTCATTTATGAAGTTACATCACATTCCAGGTAACACTTCCAAATTATACCTCTTATATTTTTAATAATTGAACATACTAACCATTATTTGAATATAAAACATGACAAATCTCTCATTATTGATATATTTTTGACTCTGTTAATTTGAAAAACTATGGTGATATAATTTTTGGGAATATAGAAAGTGTTATTTAGAATGAGAAGTGTGATGTATAAAAAAATATATGAGTTAAGAGATATGATATTTTTATGACATTGGTATGAAAATCTCATGCGTTTTAATATTATTTTTAATGGATTTTTTTAATTATTTTTGAGTATTTAGGGTGACGTATGAGGCATTACATTATCAATATATTCGATAATTTGGTTCTCTAGTCAGCAATAAAATGGGATGTTTGTTTTTACCATGGTGTTATAACAATTTTTATATGTGCATTATTTATGTGTGAGTTAATTTATAGAAGAAATATTTTCAATAATATTTCATTAAATTTCAATTACATTACCCAACAAATGAATTATTTTAATGAAATTTTAATTTATATATATATTTTTTTGATTTTAGAAGTATTTTCAGAATACATAAAAAATGGAATAATTTTTTATTTGTAACATTTAACCTTTTTTCATTTTAAAGGCAAATTTATTTATATTTATCCAAATTGAAAACATCCTTTTTTATTCTGATATATTAATGGGATGTATATCAAAATGTTTTACCTGTTGCTAAATCAAACACTATTAGTCCCAAATGGAATATGAATATTAGGCCTTGGAATATGTTCCCTGATATTGAGACTTCCAAAGATGGGACCTCATATCCCAAATTATTGAACCAATTGAGTTTAAATTATTTATTTTCTATAAAATATTGCATGTTTGGTTTTATTTAATTTTTTTTCTATGAATTATCGTACAAAATGGTCATAAAGTCATGGGTACAAGGTACATTGGAATTCAAAAATTATTTCAAGAATGAGTAATTGTTATGCATAAATAAAAAATAATATTTTAGATACATAGAAAAATAATCCCAAATTATTTGGATTAAATCAGGAGACGTGTTAAAAAATTAAAATAAGAACATATTTTTAAAATTTTCCATGTCACTCCTCTATCATGAACTAAAATTTGGATGATAAATCTTTTAGCCAAACTTTTCAGTGTTTTTCCTATATAATTTTAGCACCACATCAATTTAAATGCGGTTGAAATTTTTTAGCTAATATATAAGTGATATTTTTATCTAATAGTCTAATATATTCAAAATATAATTTATTTTTTTTCTTGAAAAAATCTATGTTGTTTTTTGTTTTCACTTTTATATTCATCCACTATATCTCACTATAGTTATGATGGTGAGTAACAAACCTTAGGATTTTTATTGAGTGAGGTTTTATCATTGTTCATGATTTCTTTTCCATCAATTATAAATGTTTAGTTTTAGAATTTAATATTTTAGTTATCTTATTGAGGGGTGATGTAATTATTGTCCTTAATTCCATGATATTATCAAAACACTTATTCTTTTACTTATATAACCTCAATTCACTTTTTTCTCATAGGAATTATCATTATACAATTAATTATTGTCTGTAACATGGATTAAATAGAATATGATGGATTCAGTTCATCGATGATTTCAAAATCTTGATTGAAGTGTGTTCATCAAACATTTTTTTTTGTAGTAGGTGATATGTGGTTTAACGATGATATAACCATTGTGTGCTACATTTCACACACATTGTATGGGATAGTGGTCAATGTAAATCTATATTAACAATCAAATTTAATTTATAACATGATAATGTATAATTATGTAACATAATAAGTAAACAATATGACCAATTTCTCAATTTCATAAATTGGGTTATAGTTATGTTCTAAACTTATTTTCATATATTTGTTCATTTTCAAACCCCACATAATAGAATTAGGAATAGTGATTGACTGATTTATAATGATCATAAATATATGACACTTGATATACCCATCATTATTCAATTAGTAAAATTTAAAAATATTTTGAGGAATCTGAGAGAAAATTCTCAACCAGAGTGTGGGTGTAATCTCATGATTTTATTAGTGTTGGGTGGTTGATGAATGTGTGGTCGGATAATAAAATTGACATTCTATGGACCATGGTCAATGATTTTGTTGCTTCATCCTAATTAAATAGTCTTAGAATAATGAGAAAATGAGTTGGGTGATGTGACATTCTGTTAAAGGATTGCACGCATGTTTTTTATGCTCAAGAAACTATATAGTCTATTTTTTTATATTAACCATTAATAAAATGAATTAGTTAGTCAACAGTTCTGTCTCAAGACCTATGAATTTGATGAGACACTTGTGGGGATATGGACTTGGGGATTTGATGAAATTGGAGGTGTATCCACATTATAGAGTATGCATCACAATTGTGTTGGGTGCAATTAAATGTTCAATTTTTGTATATCCCGGTCAGGTATAGAATAGAATAGGTGACCATTGCAATGGAATAGAAGAAAACATTTAGAAATTGAACAATATGATGTAATTCCAAAAGAGATATATAAGTTAATCCATATGGTAGGGATTTCACTATGGGACATTGAGGGCAGGATCCTAATTTTTTATGACTACTAGAGGGTTTCAATGATAATAAATCTATGTTCAAGGAACTATATGTGGTTTATGTTTTATGTTTTTCACCGATGTATGATCAATGTGGCTTCATATATTTTTTAATTGTGATCATGAATAAGAATTACAATATGATTGTATGAATATCATACATGTAGGGTTGTAATAATAATGTGGTTAATAATTGGATAGTTTTTCTAGAATATAGATATTAATGAGTAAAGGGTTATAGTTTCTACTATATTACTTGTTGAATGATATGTATGAATTCCATTGTGTTATCTATTGGAGTATGTTAATTAAAATTGGGCTAAAAATTTAATCTTTACTAGGAATCTATTTGAAATCTAGAGATAAAATTATGCCATTCATAAAATTCCCATAGTGTTTATATCATCTTGATCATGTGAATAGATAGTACATGAGTTTCTGTGGTAAATTTTTTACAAGATAGGTCTTCTAGATAAGTTCTGGTAATATTTTTTTTATTTTTTTATGTGTATAAAAGGAAACCCCTTCGGGTGAATCATACCAAATATGAGAGAATTATTTATGTAATCTATAGGGGATTTTAAATGACAAAACAATGTAACTAATTCATGATCATCATTATTTTATACTCACAAAATTCATTTATAAATTTAGATGCTGGATGATTCCAGTGTCTACATAGTGCTCCATTTTTTAGTCGATTTTGGTACATTGGTAAACGTTATGAGGAACTTTGATGTAATTTAGAATGGGTGCATCATTATGATATTCCAAATCTGGGATTTGTCATATCTTCGAACGAAACATTATAAGCTATGTTATATGGTGGGGAGAACCATATATAAGTTGATTAAATGGATAATGGAATGAATGTTCCATGGGTTAGAAAACCACTATGGATTTTTTATGTGATTCATTTGGATGATAAAATATTTGAATAAGGATTATTTGAAATGAAATAGATCAAACTATATTATCTTCTAAGGAAGATAATAGACCATTTAAGGACAGTATTATATCTTATGAATGGGGTTTAGAATTCGAATTAGTTCGTTATGTTTTTTATATTTCCATTGAGACTTTTTAGAGATGATGTGTTTTATAAATTATAGATTTTAAGACCCCATGGTCCATATGGGTGAGAAAACTGTAATGAAAATTACAAACATTGATTTTAATATACATATTATTATTTTTTCTGATATTGGGAGGGAGGTTATAAGGATTAGAACTCCTAAAATGATGTATTGTGGAAATATTTAGATGCTTGGGAGGAATAAAAGGGGATCAAAGGATGCTTTGAAGAGGCTGGGTTGTGGGTATATTAAATATTGTTGTAAAGCCTCTAACATTCCTATTGGAACCACCAGCTTTCCAGTGGTGTGAGGTTATAGAAGGTGATACTACTGGTAGCCACAATCCTACAAGTACCAGACTCCATTTTTATAATTTGATAGAAATATTTAAAATTATTTTGACCCCATTAACATGAATAACTGGAATACATCCTATTATTCAGTTTTTTTAAACACAATGCTCGGGCTAAACCCACTTCCCCCCACCTCTTCTCCCATGATCAAGTGGTGTTTTGAGAATATTCTTTGTCAATTTTTTGGTGTATTATAGACTATTTTCAATGATGTGGATATAAATCTCCATTATACTATATTTATGGATTAATAGATTATGGATTTGATATAAAATCCATTGAATCATGTTAGAATTGGCTGTTCATCAAGGGTATTTCAAGTGTCTTGCATATAGGTGTTGTTTGATGATGCATTCCCATTTTTTCATGTTCTTTTGATGGAAGTAAAATAAAAAAATTATTTTTTTAGGTTTCTTTGGATAATCTAAATTAATATTATAACTAAATCAATATCACCTATTGTGGTTTTATCTTGGTGTTTGGATAGGACATCATAAGATAACAAAGTCATACAGTTTCTCAATAATTTGATGGAGGTATACTCAATTTCTAATTTAATATATTCTTATCCAAAAAATTACTATTAATTTGGTTTTTTAATAACCCTATTGGTTAGGATTCTGGATTGGATTATAGTCAGTGAGACACTATATGCTATTGTAATGTGTTTGGTTACAATTTTGGTAAGACAATATTGACCAGTTTTTCTCTAGGAGTTTTATATATTTAAAACTTATATGTGTCTATTTTATAAATTTGTACAGTTAACTAATTAATTATAATTTTATTATAAATAATTAATTTTTTCTGAATGAGATATAAGGCCTCATGATTATTTGATGATAGATGATAGAAATTGACATGACATGGTGGGTTATGGAGATATAATTTAAAATACGTGTTTTTATATGATTATGGTAGGTGATTCTTATTCATATGAACTTTGGGTATAATCAAAAAATTATGAATGTTGTATGAGTGGCCCCACCCAAGTTTTTTCTAATCTTATTTAAAATTGAATAATTAGTTTAAAAGAAAATTAATGCACAATATTAAATTTCATATTGTACTGAAGAACTAAGGGATCCTCTTATACCATTTATATATCTCATCCCCTAATAGATGTGAATGTAACAGCGATTATGTGTATTGAAATATATCAAAAAATTTAAGGTTTTTATTGAATTAATTTCCAATTAATTAGATGTAGTATCTTTCTTAACTTTTGGAAAAGAGTACACTGTGTAACGAAGGAAGAGGAATCAAGATACATGACAAAAGGGATGGCCATCATAGATACCCTAGAGCAGTTGAGATATCCATGAAATTCATGGGAATAATTTTACTCTCCCATTAAGAATAGAATAAATGGGTAGTTGTACCCTACAATGACTGGAATATGGGTTAGTCGTTCCATCCAACCAAGGACACCTACGATAGGGAATGTGATTGGGGACATCACCCCAATGTGACCAACCTATGAGGCTAGAGTGATCACAATGAGATATATAGGACCATTTTAGGTGACCCTAGGACATATTTCCAAAGAGAGAGGGTTGAAATAGTTTTATAAATATATGTTAGTTTTTTTTCCATATAACTAATGCCAATTATGATATATTTGGTGGTTATGGATGGATCTGAGGATTTTGGGAATTCATTCAACCCCAAATTTATATTTTTTCCTTCACCCAGTTATATTTCGTACTTATATGTATGTAATAATGTGTATACTAGAACCCATCCTATGGTACTAATAAGACATGATGGTGTTATTTTGGGATTCATAGAGAAACATCCTGGGATCTGAATTATGAGCCACAATTGATATGGGTGTGCTATGATTTGGGAATGACGGCATAATCATGGATTGCCATATCTGAATCCTTGATCCATCTACCAAGATATGTTATGATGACATGGATTATAAGATTCAACCTTAGGTATATATGGTACTGCTTATAATTCTTGAGTAATTATGATTCCTAGAATCTCTATGATATATCCATTCTGACTGAAAATTAATTTTTATTTCCAAAAACTTTTGGGAAAACTGAGATCTGATCATCCCTTAACACCGAACAAAATACAACTTGAAACATACAAAAAAGGCTTATTCTGGACAACCACACTCCAACCAAAACACTACAAGATTGAATGTCATATTACCTATAATCATCTCCACATCCCACACAAGAGTCCCCTTCTGCCGTAGCCATAGACGATTCCCACTCAGAGGCCTATTTATATCGCCTCAATTAGTAGTTACTTTGCTCAAATCTCCCCTTCTAGTCCAGTAAAGGCTGCAATGGGAAAGGTTGCTTGATCAACCTGTGTTTTTTGAAGGCAAGAATCACTCTTTTTTCCCAATTAAGGGAAGATCTAGTGCACATCGGTCATGGAAGGTAAGGGTAGTCCTTCCTTGTTCGTCTTCTTAGTGTACCAGAAATAGGTTCTGCACACTCATTCATGCTCTCAGTCTTATTCTGGTCAATGTCACTGAATGATAGTAAACCTGGACCACTGAAAGTTTCCTTATTGCCCCCAGAAATATTTTTCCTTTTGGTCTTTGGAGTATTACCTTTGCAAACCGAAGAGTTCACCCTCCTTTTTATCGGTGTGTTCATATTAGTCAGGGCAAGACATTCAACCGCTGTAACATCCTTCTCTCTTACCATAGTTCCATAATTGTGACCCAACCTGACTGAAATGTACCCTTCAACATAGGGCCCCTCAGCATGACCACTGAACATAGGACCAAAATCCAAGCCAACTTCAAAAATTTCTTCTGACATCCCGTCAAACCTTTTGGTTAGTGTGAGGAAGGGGAGGCATAGGATAACTAGGATCCATCAATTTGGATTGTTGGTATGGATTTGGATCTAACTTATAGCTTTTTTGGAATCATCTAGATTCATCTTTGATCCATTTATTGTAATTTATTCCTTTATACATTCCCATCACTTCTAATATTCTAATATTAAGACAATTATATAAATATTAGTTTCCATTTGGGAATATTTTTATATGATTCATATGTTACATAACATGATCTAGATTATATATGGTCATAATGATATTATGACATGATCATAGTCACAATAGAAGTTACCAATCAATCCCAATGAATAAATATATTAGGATTTTAATATAACTCTTTTAATGGTTAAATGAGAAACTGAACAAAGAACATACTAGACAAAACATTCAAGAGATTAAAACCACCAATTCCCACCTACATTATAATCTAAAAAAATATCATTTAACCCACAAAAACACAAAAAAAAAAATTGAGCTTAATACTGGGATTATTAGAACCTATATTCCTTTATAAACCCAATGACAATATATTTACCTTTGTTTTTGGGTTTCCCTTGATGATTTCATCCAAATGGTGGTCCATCTTAACCCAAATTTTATGGTATTTTTCTATAATGATCTTATTTATATTGAATTCATTCTCCAATATGAGGTCTTTTCTATTCATCCATGCCCATTGATGTTTATTAATATTTGATTGGATCATTATTCCAAATAATTGGGAGGCCGCCTCCTTTGAAACACTAGAAGTCACACCCCATTACTATCCTAAGTAGGTAGAATGGTGGTCACATATTTCTATATACATTATTTATTAATTACTACTGATCATTTCACATGAAATTACAGAACATATACTAGTTATGTATGGGGACACATTTGTTATTTACTATTGAGTTTTTTACATAACCACTAAATAGAAGGACATAGTAAATTGGTATGTTAAAAAATATGGCAGTTATTACACGAACGAGGTGGTAAGTAGCTTAGTAGGATGTTAATGATCATGTTGAGCAACTCACTTGAAGTTATAGATTGGGTTTGAGGATATGATATGGGAAATTTATGACCCTATAGTATGTTTACTATATAAATTTATTTTTTCTATGTTTTTATATATGATTATACCAGTGGAAGATCATCCTTGTATGAATGCACCATTTGTGCATTAAATTTTATTATTGATTTTTTTATTTCATTTTTCCTAACCTATATGATCATGGAATATAGCCTTGCCATAATACTACCATATAACTTTTTTCTAGTTATTAACATCTTAAATGTGGAGGGGAAAAGCCTTATTATATGTGGTGAACTGGGATATGACACTAGTTGAGTGGACATTGACCATTGATGTAATGAACCTTGTATTTATAGAATAACACATTTTAATATATATTAATATTTATGAATAATATATTAATTTTATGTTAAAGATGAAACTTTTTTAGATAACATATTCATAACATGACAACATGTTTTTTTGAAATCTTATGTGGCACACATGTTTGAGTTATACTGAAAAACAATAAAATAAAAATATTATTTTAAATGATAGTTAATGAATAGTCCTTGTATTGCCGGGAATGAACATAACTAACTACATTATGATTAACCATGTTTTTTAAATGTCTTTACATTTATCCATAAATTTTATAGTCTTAAAATAAGAATGAATCTGATTTTTAGAATGAAATACTCTAAAATTACTTAAAAGGTTGATTTACCGCCTTTTAATGGAGAACCCTTTTTAAATATATTTTTTGAAACTTTAATATTTTCTATATAATAAAATAAAATTATTCTTTAGAAGTGTGACATCAAAATTTTCCTTTGGTAAATTTTAATTATCTTGTTGATAAAGATCACTTTTTTAATGAATAGTGATATATTCTGTATTTTATGTCTAAATGGTTTTTTCATCTAGGTTATTTGTATGATTATGTTGTACTTTTAATTGTTTTTAATGTGTTATTATAATATATTCTTATCATTAAATCCAATTCTGGTTATTATAAATAATTCCACCATGAAATTGGACAAAAACACATGTTAATATTCTAGTCTTTTATACTTATTAAAAACAAGATTTTCTATTTTGACAAAGGGAATTAATATTAAATTAATTTCATCAACTTCTACTCTTTGATTTTAGAAAAATTAATTCAATATTTGGAATCATGAGGTCCAAATTTAGTAAATAGGTACCTTTTAATTTTAAACATTATGAATTGTATCTTTAGTATATATTTTATTTACCTTGGTTAAAGGGTAAAAACAGTAAATAAAGGTAAAAATTAATATTATTATAGTATTAAATTACCATAACACATTTCCTAACCCTATAGGATGAGATATTTCCTACCATGGTCATACTTGAGTTAATTTTAGTACACCATGGTAACACTTGTGTGGGGAAATGACATTTAACTACTTTTAATTTAATTTTAAGGAATGTATTACCTAAAAATGCATCTTTTAGAAAAAACACATTTATATGGGGTTATATACGCTATAAACTTGGATTATAAATAATCATTATAAGTATAAAAATATTTCCAACATATTTTTTTATAATTTTTATACATCAAATAAATAAATAAAAATTTCCAGAATAATGATGTAGTGATTACCTTATTAATAAAATATTTAAATAAATTAGATTATAAATATAAAAATTAATTTATTTTGAATATTTTTATACCATACACTATTTTAATGGAGGACTATGACTTGTTATATTTTAATATATGAAGTTTTTTCTAAATAGAAAAATTGTTATGGATGTTGATAAATTCTTAATTTGAATAGTATTAAAATTGACATAAATGAATTTTAAATAAAATAATATTTTATTAAATTATATAATAGTCATAAAAATCTAATATTCTACCATCTAAAATATATGATTTTCAAAATTTCATTAATTATCCATTTCTTGATCTCTTGAAATTGAATAGTAACTATTGTAAACAGATATTATGAATATATAAGAAGACATGGTAAATGTTCAATTAGTTTAATAAGGGTTAAAGATAAAAGATAAGGTTAATTTTGTGAACTAATCCTATCTAAAATATATTTTATAATATTATTTTCACCCATCCTCATCTGATATTTTAAATATATCACTTTGCTGTTTTTATAATTTGAAAATCATTTAATAATAAAATAATATTTTCATACGTTCCTAAAGTGCCTTTCCTCCCTCTTACAAAAGGACACCACCTCTAACCCTTACTCACACAATTCAATCCCCCTTGGCTCATCCAAAATTTGACCAAATAAGGTCCCAAAACCCCTATATTACTCATAGAATTCTTACATTGGGAAGAACGTAATTAATGAAGGCCATTTTGCCTAAATAAAAATGACTTGCCTAATTTTAGGTAATTCCTTGTCTGAAGATTCATTCATTTGTATTCCCTACCCAACCTATTAAACTATATTTAATAAATTAATATATAAAAAAACAGTATCTCCAATATATTTGTTTGGTTTATGAGAATTATTCTCACTAAACTTACACACACCTTTATCTAATGGGTCTACAACATACTGTTTCTGTGGACGGTGAACTACTGCCTCACAAAATGATGATTGTTCAATCTTTTCCTACCACCAATTATTGTAGACATTATGATGGAACTATAATTATATCTGATATATTGAAACATATTTGATCTCTATATTTCATTAATTCTCATTTAGAACATACTTATTTGCTTTTCGTGTTATAATAATAATATAATTTCATTTGAGGAACTGTGGACCACCACCCCCTCAAAGTTATATGAATTGTTCATGCCATACATGGAACATATAAAGGTTGAAAATAATAAACTTACATATGATATTATACTCTAATTATAATATATATTCTTACTATTTAGTTTTCATTTCTGTAAATATGAAAAAGTAATGAAAGTATAATTTATGTGAACATACGTCTTACCGTCACCATGAATGGTTCATTTCATTATTTATATAAAATTTATATTTATTATTATAAATATATATAAAATGATTATATATGAATATATGATATCTAAATCATGAATATTATTCTAGACATAATTTAATTTTGACCACATGGACAACTTGTAATTATAACATGTTCATATTTGACTCTAGTTCCGAACATCAACAAAATGTCTCATATGAAATCAAAAAATTAACTAAATGTTATATAAAAATAATAAGTGATGTAAAATAAATAGTAAACATTAAAAAAAAATTAAATCATGTGGAAATTATCATACGTTTATTATTCATTAAGAACAAATAACAAAAGAGACCAGTTGCACTCGAGGTATGAGACTTCATCTCAATCTCCATTATGTGAGGCAAATTTCGATAATATATACCTCATTATTTTATACATTGTATAATAAAACCCTTTTAATTTCACTTTAATTCATAGGGAATATTTTTTCTATGAAGAGTTTTACTAAATGAAAAAGTAATTTTTTTAATGTATTCATAAACAATGACCTCTCAACTACCGTAATCGTTATTTTTCTTTCTATATAAATCCTATTGTGTTTAAATGAAAAAAAATCCATTATTACATTTTTTGGTATTTTGGTATTTAAAATGGTTTCCAAAATGGATGGATTAATTTAATTTCTTGAAATTTTATATTGTGATTTAAAATTAAACGTTATTAATAAAAAGTTGAAATTTTCAATATTTTTTGTGTTATGATTATGAAATGGTACATGGACATTTGATGGGTGGTTATCTGATAAACCAAAAGTGGGTGGTTACACAATAAACCATCTGACGGGTGGTTCTGTGATTATCCAATGATGGGAGGTTATATTATAACCACAAATTCAATGGGTATGGAAGTCGTCCGTATGGATATTCCACTTAGTGATATGTGTGGAATTCGACTGTATGGTTATTCCATTTTAGTATTTTTATGTCCTAGGTTACCATTATTTTCTATAATTATTTTCTATAAAAATTATGTTAAAATTTTTGTTACAAAAATGGTAAGAAATGAGCACATATTCAGTGATGTTTTTTACTACTTATTTAAGTCAAAATTATTACCTTATGATAATGTATTCGTGGTTTATATGTTGTTCTAAAAAACTAACTATTTTCCATCTTTATATATCCCATACAGAGCTTCTTATTCTCATCCCAAGTTTTGAAATTTTTCTCATAGGAGATAAATATAATTATGTACAATTATGGGATCAAGGAAAAGTCATGTGATGTAAAACATAGAACATTACATGTTTTTTTAAGAATTTTATTTTTGAAAAAATGCTTAGAGAGTAGATGTGTCTACTTGTAATATTTATGTTGTTATATATACGATATGACCTTATTATTTAAATCTATAAACCTGAAAAGATTTTTAATATGAATTACTAGCATAATTAAAGATGATGTAATGTTTTAGTCTGGGGCCTTACAGTTGGTATAAGAGGTAAGTTTAGATAACTTTAGAGGTTATGGTTTTATTTAAAAATAAGTGACATAACTATAATAGTTATCATATTCTAAAGGGTCATAGTTATTTTTTATTAATTGTATGAGGTTGAGATAAAATGAATAAGTATAACTTATTTTTTACCCTCCTCATAAGATATTAAATGATGATTTTACTGATATACTCACACTAAGATTTTTGGTTTTAGTAAATGGATGGATCAAGCTGGAACCAAGGTAATAATGGATGTGATGAAAACTATGTGAATTTTCTAAATAAGGAATCAAATTAAATTGGAGTTTCAATGAGAAATCTTGTGGTTATTCTCAACCAACTATATGGAGTCATTATTAACAACATGAACCTTGGTTATTTCTCTAAGTCATCATATATGTAATAAGTGAATCCATATGGATGTTCAGTTAATAATCATAAAGGTAAGAATATTCCAAAACCTATCTGTCAGGGATTTAGAAATAAACACCTTTGAATATGTTTCAAATGGACATCAATATGTTATATATTTGGAAATTAAGGTAATAAATTAATAACCTTCCCTGGAAAGAGGAAGCATTAAGTTGACTGGTGGAATGGGAAAGAAGATATTTTTGAGAGATCAATTGAATGTATTAAAATGGTGTTCAAAATTAGTATGAAAATATATTTCCTATGTTGATTGTTACGGAATGGGATCAGATGAACCTTATAAATATATGGTTACCAATACCTTATGCCATTCCAATTGATGATGAGGTGACTGAAAATTACCTATGAATAGTATGGATTATTTCTTAGCTTAGGTTTTGAAATCATGGTAATCATAGGAAATTATTGATGATTTTATTTTTAGGAAATTAGTATTACAAAATAAATTGTAAAAATTGGTTAATTGATCAGGAAGAGTTTTTTACGATTAATATTTCTACATTTTAGGAATTTGAGAGTTATGTAAGAAATCTGGGTGATGAAAATTTTAAATTTTTTAATGCTCATTTGTGATTGGGATTACTTTGGAAGGATTTTCTCTTGTATGTGTAACCCTAAATATTGATTTTTTAAAATTTTATTCAAAGAATAATTTTATTATGTTTTGTGGATATAGTTATAAATAACCATTTGGGTTTTTATGATCATAGAATTTGAGGTAATTACAGGTTATTATTTTTTGGGATGAAAAGGCGAGGTATGAGATAAGAATTGTGGTTAAAATATGTTATTGTTATTTTTTAGGAATTTATCTCTTTTTTGGGAATGTTATAAAATTATATAGTTTATGAAAAAGAAAAACTTGTAGACCACGTGAAAACCCATCATGTCGGACAAAGCTACAGGAATCGAACCCACAACCAAAGTTCGATTCGGATTTATCACCTACTACTAGACTGTGTGAATTATCTAGTTAGTATGACTTATTCTTTTTTAGATAAATGATTTTATATATCAAGAATAATATGATTTTAGGAACTTATGTTTTATCAAATTTATATCATTAGTATAAGATAATTATTTAGTGATTTAAGTGATAAAGGTTTTTTTAAAAGACATTCTCTCTTTTGGGAACACTACATACTTAATGAAAATATAATACTATGGGATCTCATTTGTAGAGTAATGGTTGAAATTTTATTTTGGAATAATCAATGTTTTTATTGATGAGATACGGTGATTTATGTTATTTATGGGATTGATTAA
This sequence comes from Viscum album, assembly GCA_963277665.1. NCBI lineage: Eukaryota > Viridiplantae > Streptophyta > Magnoliopsida > Santalales > Viscaceae > Viscum > Viscum album. The sequence continues at coordinate 261,843,422 of OY728148.1, read as the reverse complement.
CCTAGCATAGAGATTATGTGATTAGGTTAATTAAACTTCAACATTAGAATTTAAGAGTGTTTGATGTTATTTGGAGATAAATGCTATGATTTACTGTGGAAGACTATGTGATTTAATCCTTATGAATTTTGGATTTCAGCATTATTTTTTATTACATTGATGAATTTTAAGGATGATTGATTATTGAGTGATCATTGGTAAACTTTGGGTATTGATTGTTGAATTCTAGAAATTAAAAATAGTATCTATTTTTATAAAGTATAATACTTTTGGGGTTTATCTACTATTGTGCTAACCATTTTGGTTTTGGTTAATTTCTAAAGACATGGGAAATATATAGTTCAATTATTTTGGATTATTTGATTCCCTAGAAGTTAATTCTAGTGCTTCAGATGTGACAATATCAACTTGAATACGCATCGTTTGGAGAAAAGATGAGTTTGTGGTAGAAATTTAATTATAGGATGAAACACTACTTTTCAAGTGAGTATTTTACTTATGATATTAGTTGATTAGGAAATAAAATTCATCAACTCTATGAAGAGAATATTGAAGTAAAAATTTTATACTCTTTATTTTATCATCATACTTTTTCCCAACCACATATTTATGGTATTGTGGTGGTAAATTTTTTATGACCATGTTCCCTATCACTCTGTTAATCTATGAGTGTTATCTTCTCTTTCATATCCATGTTTTCATACATGGAATCCTGGATTCTGTTCTCTCAAGTGACATTTTTACTTCTGTTTATTTCTTTTAAAGTGCTATTTTTATTGACCTGTATTCAGATGTGGGACTTTCAATGAAGTTTCCATGCCGAATTTTAAAATTGTAAAGAAACAATTTCCAAAAGGGGGTAGGTTGTAATAACCCATGTATTTTGGGAATAATAAATTTTCTTTGAAATCTTATGTTTTACACAATATTGAGTTATACTGAAAAAGAATATAATAATATTTTTATTTTATAGGGTAGTTAATGCATAGTCGTTTTACTGATGGGAAAGGACATAAATAACTAAATTTTGATTAAACATGTTTGTTAAGTGTCTTTTCATATGTCCAATAAATTTTATTGGCTTAATACAGTAATGAATATGATTTTAAACCTGGAATACTCTAATATTCTTTAAAAGGTAGATTTACCACATTTTGACGGAGAACCCCTTTAAAATATACTTTTTGTCACTTTTATATGATCCAATTCAAAGAATAAGCATTATATTTAGAATAGGGACATCATCAATTACGTTGGGTAAATTTTTGATATTTTTCTAATAATGTTCATTTTTTTGAGGAATAGTGAAAAATACAGCATTTTAAGTCAAAACTACCTTTTCATCAAATTTATTTATATGATTTTATTGTCATTTTAATTGGTTTTAAAGTCTAATTGGATTAAAATTTTATCATTTAATCCAATTTTGTCCATTGGATTTAATTTCAATTCGAAATTGGACATAAACACATGCCAATCTTTTTATAGTTTTTACTTCTTAAAAACACAATTTTTTGGTTTTGACTATAGGGACTTCATTTAAATTATCTTATGAAAAATATATGTTTTGAATTTGTAAAAATAGATTCCATATTTAGACCAAGAGGTCCAAATTTTTTAAATAAATACATTTTTTAGACAATATGTATAATCACTTCAGTAAATATTTTATTTAACATGGTTAAAGGGTTAATCTGGTAAATAAGGGTAAATATTGTATTATAATAATATTAAATTACTCTAAAACATGTATTAACTCTTTTGGATGATATATGTATGTCCATGGGATTCCTTGGGTCGATTTTAGGACCCCATGGTGCCACTATTGTGTGAAAATGAAATTAAATTACTTTTAATTTATAGTTTAGGAAAATATAACCTAAACATGAATTATTTAGTAACAAAATTATTATATGAGGTTATATAAGTTATCCTTTTGACTATAAATATTAATTATAATGATAAACTGATTTCCTACATCCTGGAATATTTTTTTTAATTATTATACATCAAATAAATATATATATTTACAACACAATGATGATGTATTGATTACCTTATTAATGAATTATTTAAATAAATGAGATTATGAATATTATAAAATTATTTTGAAACTTTTTATTCAATCCATGAATTTTACTAATCATTATGACTTTTTATCTTTTTATTTATGATGTTTTTGGAAATAATCATATTCTATGTTTTAAAAAATTCTTGATATGAATAGTACTGAAATTGACTAAAATGAGTATTTAAATCAATTAATAATTTATTATATGATATAACAGTCCTAAATAGTAATGATTCATCTAATAGACATATATGATGTTAAAATTTTCATTATTGTTCCATTTTTTGGTTCCTTGGAAATTTATAGTAATTATGGTAACTATATATTTTTAATATACAATAAGACATGGTAAAAGATAAATTAGTTTACTATAGGTTAGAGGTAAAAGATAAGGTTAATTTTATGACCTAAACATGCCTAATTTCCATTTCTGTAAGGATTTAGACCATTCCTCATATGATATTCGAAATGTATCACATTATTATTCATATAATTTGAAAAAAATTGATAATAAAATAATATTTTCAAACTCTTATAAATTGTCCCTCTTCCTAATTATAAAAGCAAACCATGTATAACCCTTACTCAAACATCTCAAGAAACCATGGATCATTAAACCATCCCTAAAATAATCTCCCAACATCCCTCTATTCCTCCTAGAATCCTTACATTGTTAATATGGCAATTAAAGAAGGCCTTTTAGCTTAAATCAAATTGAGTTACCTCATTTAAGGTAATGTATTCTCCCAAGATTCTTTCATTAATTTTCAGTCAAGAACCCCATAAAACCTCTTTATTAAATTATTTTATAAGATAACTAGTATATTAAATATACTTGGTTTTTGTTATATTAATTATTATTACTACACATACGGACACCTCCAGAAATGATGATTGTTCAATATTCTCCTACCACCACTTATGGTGGCCCTTATGATGGAATTGAAATTATATATGATAAATATGTTTTTTATTTTATTTATATGCTTCTTTTATTATCAATTAGAACATACCTTTCGAATTTTCCTATTTTATAAATAAAAAAATTTCATTTAAGGAAGTGAGGACTACCGCCCCCTCAAAGTGATATGACTCATTCATTCCAGACATTGAAGGTATAAAGGATTGTGTTAATGAACTAATATATGATATTATAATGTAATTATAATATTTCTATTTATCATTAACTTTTAATTAATTAAAATATGAAAAATAAATGAATGTATTGTTCATGGGTATGTACGGCTTACCGACTCCATGAACGGTGTGTTTAATTTCTTATATCCAAATGATATGGACTATTATAAATACATATATAGTGGATATATATGGTATATGTGATATCTAAATAAGGAATATAATTCAGGAGATAATTTAATTTTTACCAGATGTACAATTTTTATGTATAAGAAGTTCATTTTTGACTCAAGTTATGAACATCAACAAAATGTCCGATATGAACTCAAATAATTAACTAATTGTTATATCAAGGTAATTAGTGATTTAAATTGAATAATAAAATTGAAAATTGTTTTGATGAAATTATAAATTAACTTATGTTTATTATTCACAAAGAACAAGGAACATATAATACATGTAATTCTCTAGGTAATGGTCTTCTTCTCAATGTCCTTTCATTGAAGAATATTTAAATAATATATACCTCTTTATTTTATACCGTGTGTAATAAAACCCTTTGAATTTTACTTTCATTCAAATTTAATTTTTTTTCTATGAAGAGTTTTACTAAATAACAGAATGAATGTTTTTAACATTGTGGGCGAGAATGACCTCTCCCCCACTATAATCATTTTTTAAATTCCTCTATAAGTCATAATGTTATTAAAAGGAAAAGAAATCCATTATTTCATTTTTTGGAGTTTTGGTATTGAAAATGTGTTTTTGAAATTTAGTGAGTATTATAACATCATTATGTAATATCTTGTGATTTCAAATTAAATTTTTTTACTAATGTGTAGATATTTTCAATATTTTATGTGTTATGATTATGTAATGGTACATGGAAATTTGATGGGTGGATATGTGATAAACCAATGATGAGTGGTTATGTGATAAAACAAATGACGGGTGGTTCTGAGAAAAACTATGTGTGAGTGGTTACATTATAACCACCAATGCATTAGGTATGGAAGTTGGTCATTTGACAATTTAGTTTAATGATATGTCTGAAAGTTGACAATATGGTAATTTCATTTGTGTATGCTTATGTACCAAGTTACCTTTAAATGTAAAAGTTGTTTTCTATTGGTTTTTTGGTAATATTTTTTGTTATAAAAATGGTATAAAATGATCATTTATTTAGGAATTTTTTTTCTTACTTCGTTAAGGTGAAAAGTATTAATTTATGTTAAAATATTCATTGTTTACATGTTATTTTGAAAAGAAAATTGTTTCCTTATTTATATATCCCGTATTGGGATTCTTATGATCATCATATTTTTTTAAATTTTTTCCAGTTGACTAAAATATGAATATGGTCAAGATGAAATCATGGAATAGTCAGTTTTTCTAAAACATTGAACTAAACATGTTTTGTTTTTTTTAATATTTTATATTTTATTAAAAATGGATAGTGAGTATAAGTGTCCACTTGTAATATTCAATTTGTTATGTATAATTACAGACCTAATTATATAAAAATCTAATTCTAAAAATATCCTCAATGTGAATTATTAACATAATTCGAGGTTATGTAATGCTTAAGGTTGGGAAATTACAATGGATTTTTCACTAAAAACATAAGAAACACTAAACATGAAATTCAAAAGTATGTATATATAAAATACTTGAAACTAATAATAAATAATTGTAAGGAAATTTTTTTTGGATGTCATAAATATATGTCAAAAAAATTATTTCTAATATTATGTAAATAATATGTTATGGAAAAATAAAGTGGTTCTTATAACCAACACTAACCACTAACATGGAAATAATATGTCATTAAAAAAGAATTCAATAAATCAAAAAAATATACAATACAAATGAATTTTCATTGAAAATTAAAAATGTATTAAAATTTAAAAAGTTAATGAAATATCATTTTGATTCTTTGTAAAAATCTAAAAAACATCCTTATGGTATTTATATAAAATTATGTCACTCATAATTCATTCCCATATAGATGATTTTGTTCTATAAAAATACCCAAAACAATTAAAGGTTTTCACCTACTAACTAATGATTTTTTCAAGATAATATCACTTATTTATTGGATGTGTGTCCCAATCTAACCATGAATTCCATGAAACATGTTCTTTTACAATAAATATATTTATCATGACTTTTAATGGGTTACATAAATTATCTCAACTACTGTCAACTCTCATTCCTGACCACCCAGACAACTCTATGTGGGTGATTATATCATATCCTATTATCTAATGCCACATTCTGAAGATACTTTCAGATTAAAAAAGGATAAAAATAAAGTCCTCAAAAAATATTAAGGTACACATCCTAATCATTTAATGTTGGATATAAGAATTTAGGCTAAATATATTATTTTTATAATATAGGTATTGTCTGCTTCATTCAAATACACACACTCATATATATAAACAAATTAAACATAAATGGGACAAAATGTAATCATAAATAATATCTCAATTGCATGAAATTATTTAAAATAAATTTATAACACACATGGATAAATTTAAATCATAACCACCAATATTTATTAGGAAAGTAGTGTGGATCCCAATATTTTTCATTCTTTCATACACATAACAAAAAAATAGAGATATATAATAATACCTTTAGGAATATATAATAATTTCTATAACACTACATTTACACAATACTAAAATGGTTGGGTGTGAGTATATTACCCATATTAGATAACCACCATAGTTAAAATTCATGAATAATATACTAACTATTATTCATAAAATCATTATATTTATCTACAAAAATATATAATTTGAATAGGATACACTATTTTATATTAAAACAACAATAAAAAATATTATACCTTTGTAAGATTGATTTTTATATGTAATGTCCTATATTGGTTGAATCCATATCTGTTAAAAAGACTTAAATCATAGTGCTAGCGATTTGACCTGAACAGTCAAGTAAACAATGACGACCATCAATTCTTAATAAGAGTCATCATGAAACAAAAATCAATTATATGGAAATTGAATCTTGTATTGTTGTTGTTGGATAGAAGATAAGGGAATCCTCTTTAAGGTTATGGGATTGGACAATATTAGAGTAATGATTTTGTGATCCAATCTTATACTATCAAACTTCACACCATCCTAAGGTGTATAAATGAATATTTGTATATATGAAAATTATATCTGCAAGAATATTTCACCAAAAAATACCTAAATAAAACATAATAATTACTTATTATAAGATAAATTTGTTTAGGAGTTATTTATTTATATACTCAATTTATCAATAAAGAATAAAATTTAATAAAATAGAAATATGTAATAGTTTAACCATTAAATACATTGTGAACTGAAGAAAATGATGTAATATTTATAGATTAATTATAAATAATTTAATATTTATATTCATTGCATGTAAATAGGCAATGTACTAACGTAGTTACAGCAATAACATAATGTAACAATATTATCATAGTATAGTCAATTTGAAACACTCCCTTTGAGATAAATATGTTCTAATAGTATATTTCAAATATTTTTTTCTAAAAATAATATTATATATAAATAAATAAATAAATAAAAAAGGGATAAATAATCTCAAAATTACATGATATTTTATTTTTAAATTATATTATTCTAGAAGTGTGTTATTTCCATCAGTGTAGTTATATATAGTCATTGCACCAATTTAGAATCACTTTTCTAACTCAGGGCTGTGAGTTATTTCTTGAGATATAAATCATTTAGGAAATAATGTGTTATAATGAATTACTAAAAATTCCATTTTTTAATGAATTAATATATAATTCATGATTTTCACAAGGATGATTAATACATCCATTTGTGATGAAGGACTAATATTTTGGTTATAAATTATTTTAATATAAATAATGATCTTAGTTAACAACCTGTTTTTTGAATCTCATTTAAATTTTATCAAAATAAATTTTAATATTCATTCATAATTTTTTATTCAATCATTTATATGTAAAATTAAATTTATTATATTCAATTGTTTAAATCATTTTATTACATATCTAATATTTTAATAAAATTCAAATGTATTAATAAACATGTTGTATTACAAGAATATAGTAGAATATTTAATATTACAAAAAATATATTCCCATTTTTATATATTAATAATTTAAAACTATATATTTTTTGAATGTGTATTATTTAAATAACAAGGATATCATTAGTACCATAAAAAAGGGTAAATTCTCTATATAGTGTAAATTTTATCTAATGATGATTGAAATTATAAATAATTTTTTTAATGAAAGAAAGGATTCACATCTAATAAAAATATTAATATAGTTTATTTTATCTTTTATGGTTAATTTATAGTTTTTATGTAACTAAATAAAAATCAATGTTTTTGTTTTATAATTTGGATTTATTTAATTCCTTGAAAATCCATGAAAATATCAAACACAATTTCAGCCATGCTTTATATATTAAAAAATGTGGATGAGGAATATAAGATCCTTACAAGGGTGTTCAATGTATAAGTCAAATTTTTATAATAACATCATTAACATGTGATAAGGAATTATATTACATTACAGAAATTATAAAGTTCATTTAAATAAAAAAGAATTATCAAAAAATTCCAAATAAGGTGTTTATAATTTTTAATGAAGTATTCATGTCACACTTTTTGAAAATAATATTAAATGGAGATATAAATAAATATTTTAAAAATCAGATTTATACATTAGAAAATTTTGTGAAATATTATTTATTATTCGAATTGTATAAGAATATAAGTCCCTAATAAAAATATTTTAGAATTTCATGTTTTTCATAGCTATATTCCATTGAAATAACAATGACTTAAATTCCATTATAATAAAAAATGATTATAACAGATCCTATAAGGAATCAAATAAAATGCCATAATTATTGAAAAAACAAACCATATTACAATATGGTCTATAATGAAAACAAAACTATGAAAATTATAAATCCTATATTTATAATAATTATAATCCATCTAATAATCAATTGATATAATTCCATTACTAGTTTAGATCTATATAGACAAAAATCCATATCCCTAAGCAATAAATTATATTTGAAATCCCATCATAAAAATTATCATCAATAAATAAATTTTTTTAATAGGTTTCTTATTTGGTCTCCCCATCCCATTAAAGGAAGATACATGGAATTCATTGTAATATTAGTGGAAACCTAAATAAAGAAACCATCATCAGCAATGAATAAGACAAAAAGAGATGATAACAATAAAGGAGAATTATAGGGAGCCTCAACATAGTTTTATAATAATAAACACCCATATATAATGTTATATCCCACAAATGGAATGACCGAGATATGGAAATGGAGAGGAGCTCCAAAATTGTCTCTCTAATATATTTAGACGAGTGATTTTGATGAATGGATAGAAGGATATAAATTATGTGAACTGAAAATGAAAAAAACTCACCCAATAAAAAGTACACCTATATCTCACTAAATACATGGTTTTACTCCAAGGTTCCCTAGAACTCTTATATTCATGATATGTACCTGATTTTATGAAAAACAATTACTCAGTTAATCACATAGCATTAATACTACATGTTCCACCACCAAAATCCAATCTAGACAATTCTAACAAACATTAAAATCACAGAAGAAATAGAATAAAAAATAATTTACCATATAAAAACATCATTTATGAATAAATAATATTGAAAAGAAAAAAAACCTCAATAAAAATGAGAAAAAAAATAGAAATCGTAAATAATTTAATTAATTTCATTCATCAGAAATAAAATAAAAACATTAGAATCCCATAAAATCACACACAATTGTTTGTATTCTCAAAAAAAATACTTCAAATAATTTATTATAACATATATATAAATATGAACATGTTTAAATATAATTCCTTATAAGAAACAATATATACATATTACATATTCATTCCATAAATTAAAAATGGAAAAGTACACAATATAAAAATAAGTCACAACAGAAGTAATATTTGAAAAACAAATTATTGAATCTAAATCAATCATCTCTAAAGTTCCCATTATTCCACCCCCAAGAAAATCCCACGTAATGTATGTATCTTGTAGAATGAAAAATGTATTTCAATCACCTATCAAACACATACAGAAATTTAACATGGAATTTTATCCTTTAATAAATTTCCAAAATTTTAATACTTAAAAGATTCATTATATCATGGATATATCAAATAGGATACAAAAACATCCATGATCATTTTTATTTATTAGATGATAATGTTTATAAAATCATAATTTCTCTAATTTTTCATCTCATTTTATGGTTCTTATGTCAAACCCCATGATTTCACAGTATGTGTTCTTTTAAATAAATTCAAATGTTTGTGTTGTATGCAACATCGAGTCCGAGCGAACCATGATCTATAAAACTGGATTCTTAAAATGAGTTTATGAATCGTATTAACAACATTATTAGATTTATAAATTTTATTTTCCCAAATAGGTATCACTTTTGAATTTTGAATATCGAAATTATCTAAGAGTGAAACTGATTCTATTTCACTAAAAAGAATAAATTTTAGATGAATAGATAAAAATAATACATTATTATTAAAAATATAAATTTTCATTCAAATAATTATATTAATTTAAAATAATTTTAAAGCCACAATAGATAAGTAATGCTTTTATTAATCCAATGTATGTCATTTTTAATCATTTATATAATAGATTTATATAAAAATATGTGTTAAACATTCAAATGTCTCTACAAACCGTCTTCTCGCCAAATCTACGGGATAAAAATTAAATATAATTTTCTAATTTTTGAGAATTTAATTTATAAAAATAGAATACATGGTTATAAATTGTATGGATTTTTTTGAATAATATGACAATGTAATTTTATTTGTGAGTAGTAACATTTATAACATTTTTCATACCATAGTTATGGGTGAATTGGGTAATGAATGGAAATTATAATATTATAATATAATTACATTACCATAAAACCTATCCAATATTTATTGGATAATTTTTTTCATCCAAAATAATGCTTTGGTAGAAAATAAGATTTTTTAGTCCACTTGGGTATGAATAAGTCATCAATTATATTTTATATAATGATATGTTAAATTTTCATGTTCATATTTTAAATAACTAAATCATTTTTAATATTTGGTTATACATAAGAGAAATATTATTATAATTTTTCATTATAAATATAATAAATATAGCTTCATCAATATATATTTTATAAAATATTTATAGGAGAAATAATATAATTAAATCCTTGTATAATAATGAGGTAGTAATTTTTTAATTAATTGTGATACAAAAAATGATATTAATTTTTTTTAAAAACATAGTTGAGATATTAATGACATACCCATTTTTATAGACACCATAGAAATTATAGTGATATATTTTATTTTTTTAGACATTATCTTGTTTTATTAAATTTTTGAAAATAAAAATACTGAATAGTTTCAAAATTGACATAAACGGTACTTAAAAATATATAATATTATATTAAATGTTATAAAATTTATATAATCATTAATTTGGTCAAGTAATTGGAAAATATTAAATATTTCAGAAAAGACCCAATTTATTTTTTTTTCATTTTATTGTTAATATTTTAACCCTATAGTATAAAAAAGTCATGTAGTCATGGTAAGAGATAAATTGTATAACTAAAGGTCAATGCCAAAATATGAGGTTGATATTGTGACTTAAAAATTATTAATATTTATTTCATTAGATAATTTTTATGCATACTCATATTATAGTCTAAATATCTCACATTGGATCTATTTAGAATCTAATGTCAATTTAAATTAAATTAATAGTTTTTTTGTTTCCAAAAGTACCCATCCCCTATCTAATAAAAGGGCGCATCTCCTTATCTTTTATTCACTGCTATAAAACCATTATTTTTGGAAAAACCCTAAAATATTATTCTGCCAACATCCTCAAATTCTTCATAGAGTCTATACATTATTCATAATTCACACCTAAGAATTCATTCTGTGCAAATCAAAAGGAGATACTTGATGAAGAGGTAATGGTTTTACCAACGCAATCACATTATTTTATTCTTCTTATTTCCCTTACTATGTTGTTTAAATAATAAATAAGTAATTACCATTTCACATATTTTCATAGATTTTAATATTATTATAATAAAGGGTATTCTTCCTTTATTTAGTTTATGAAAACAAAATCACCATGTGTGTGTACATATAACATACAGTGTCCATGATGTGGTGTAATTTATTTTTCATTACCTAATTATTTGGATGGGTATAATGATAAATATTGTAGATATTGATAAAAAATAATTAATGATATATATTTTTTATAATTAATATTCCATCCATTTCCTTACACTATTACCATCATAGAATGATATCGTTGCTCAAGCGTATGTATGGCTTGCCACCTCTAAAACACGATGAGATTAATTATCTACGTTAACCATTAAAAAGGATTATAAAAATATATATAATTAATAACTATGATATATATTAAAAAATAATTCTTTTATAACATATATATATAATTTACATTCTTCCGTTCATTATAATAATAAAATGGAAATAGTGTTCTTGATTATGTATAACCTACCGTCTCTATGAATGTTTTTTTCCATTCTAATATATATATATATATATAATATGATATATAAATTATGTTTTATATTATTTTAGTAATTAAATCATGATCTTCATGATATAATAAGTAAAAAAACTTATGACTAACAAAGCAATTATTAACCGAAACATTACTTTAACTTGGAATTGTAAATAAATGGGTTACATAATATTAGAAATGAATCATATATGATATCATAAATATGATTATTATTTTGGTAAAATCAATATTATGTTTATAAAAACTATAATATTGTTTTATAAATGTACAGATATAATCACATCTACGTTAAGGGTAAATATTGTAATCTCATTTTTATCCAAGATCGTTTATAAATAAGTATTTACTGGGACACATTTTTTATCCATTTCAAGGTTTAATAAAAATGTGTTTAAACATATTTTTTAGTAAAGGAATAAAAAAATTATTGAAATTTCTACCCATAAATTTTTTTTTATAATTTCTTGAATTGAACTTCTATTGCCATTTTCTTTATGAGGTATTTTTTTGACTTTAGGTCAAATTTTGAGAAGACATTTTTGATTAACATATGTAGTGCTAGTGGATTTATTTTCCTTTATCATGATTCCATATAATTTTTTTCATAACATACCAACTTGTAAAGTTATTTTCAATGGAACTCTTTTTTTGGATTACATATAAATTATCATCAATATTATAAAGGGGTATTTCTTCCTAAAATATTCAATGATTTTATTAGAGTATTTTCATCGATAGAAACAACAAATTTTTAATCTATGGTTTAAATAACATTAATATACTATTAAATCATTCATCATATTCCCTTAAATGGTGTATGATTTAGCTTGACTATTGATATGATATTTCAATACCATTCATATAATATGGTTTAAGAATTTCCATTTTGTATACTATTTTTAATTAGAATGTTTGTGTTGGTTATTTTTTACCCCTTTCATAAGAGGAATGAATTAGACTATGTACATGTAAGGTGGGACTGCTATAGCCCCTCGATGAATTGGAATGTCTCATGAGACCAATAAGTTTGGTTTTTAGATGATTCCTTACCCAGTTATGTATTGTTTCTTATCCAAATACCTAACCACATGTTTAAGATGTCCCATATTCTACATTATCTCTTTATGAGATTAGTTATTGATATTATATGTGTTTATTTGACTTGTAGAATATACAAGTGTATGTTTTTATGGAGTTTTGTATTCTTGGAACATTAAGATCATGATTAAAATTAAAATTATTGTGTTTTAATTTGATACCTTCACATAAAAGTATATGATTACTAATAGTAAATTTTAAAATAATTTTTACCATTACTAATCATATGATATCACTCCTTTATTATGTTTTATTTTACCATGATTCCATGATTTTTATTATGATTGACATGCAGGGATAAGTTTGGATAATAATGGAGTTCTGAAAGGACTCTCTATGTTGTGTTTTATGCTTTGACTTGCAATGTAATGTTCATGTATATAATATATCATTCAAGACTGCTAAACTGATCTTTCCTTTAGGATGATATTCCTTGTAATCATAAAAATGGATTAAAATAATGCACCACCAATGTTCTTTAAGGTTTACGGTGATACAGTTTGAATCATATGAATTTTAGCCACAAACATGGAAATTAGATATTGAAAACATAAATTAGGGAACATAACCTCAAGAGATTCATTCATGATATGTATTGAATTATTCCCTATAATTTTTGAAATTTAGATATTATATTTGTATTCGTAGAAATGAATATTTGTCTAGATACTATATGTGGGAGTGGTTATAGAACAAATTTACCTACGAGTCATAACAGTAACAAGGTGTTCCAAACCCGACTCAGGGTAACCTGGTTTATTATAATAGGATTTTCTCTTCACCTAGTTTGAAACTGCTAATGAATATTCTTAGTATAATTCAAATTTCATTTAGAAACCATTATGAAGGATATAAATGTATGTATTTCACCAATAAAACAATAAATATTATTATGAAATTTTATTTTCAGAAATTTATCAATTTATGCTATGCATTTTGATATTAAACTTTATGACTGATAACCTAATTTAGGGAATATAGTTGTTTAAAAATTATTCCTATTAGTAGAAATACAAATTTTATCAATTAAAGTAATCAATGTAGGTATTTTCATTATATTCAAGATAATTATGTTGTAGGAGAAGCTAAAACCCGTGCTAGAAAACTTAAAACTATACTGGTATAGCTGACTCGGGTTATGGATAACATCCATACCTTATTATTATTATTATTATTATTATTATTATTAAGATATAATCCCTACCTGTATGGAGCATCTAGATCCAAAATGTGGAGGTATAATGTTATACCACTCCATGGGATAACAACCTCCAATTTTCAATGGAACAACAAATCCATTTATAGCTCTAAAATGAATATGTTATTTAAAAGATATATATATTTTTTATTTGTAAATAAATAAAAGTGAGAAGGTTGAATTTGATGTTTATTATCTCTTGGAATATGCAGATCGATGGTGGAAACTGATTCTAAACCTGAAAGATAATTAAGAAGTAATAATTATTGAATGTTAGGATTTTATGTATATTTTATTACAAAATCATTTTCCCCATGAATAAATAGAGGATATGGTGAGAAATTTATTTAAACTAATACATAATAAGGATGATAATGTTTTTAAATATGAAGAGAACTTCACAAGATTAGCAATACAGGCATCAGACTAGAAACATAACCCAAAGAGTAAAATTTCTTGTTTCTTGGATGGTTTAAAGAAATTCCCCTGAAAGGCATTAGTCTCCAAAGAATTCTTAGAATATGAAGATATAATCTCATGTGATATTAAGCAATAGAAATAATATTAAAAATATTATGACTTTATTGTAAATAAAGAGATGAATATAATTGTGGAGAAAGAGTTGGATAAAGGTAAAAAGGGAACGTATGATTTTCATATTTGTGTTAATTATGGGAAGAAATACATGAGTTCTGACCTGAATGGAATGTGTTTTCTAAAAAGTGCTTAAAGAATGATCATTAGGCTCATTATTATAAGGGAATTAAAGAATCTATAAATCTGTAATTATATAATTGAAATGATATGGGACATTATGAAAATGATTGTCCAAAGTTCCATAGAAATATATATTACAAGAAATAAAGGGAAAAAAGTTATGATTATGATGTTACTACAGTTAATGTAGAATAATTAATTTTTTTTTTAGATTTAATATTTATGTTATTATATTCTATTTATAATAATCATGAGATATATAGAGATTATAATTTAGTTATTTTTATTTATGTACATGGAGGAATGAACATGTTTATTAAGGTTTTCAGGGGTTATCAAATATTTGTTATGTGTCAAGAAGGTCTATAATATTTTTTTGGAAGATTATGAGGTTATGATTGATTTTAGAAATTTTCATGCCATTTTAGATTCTTAATTTGGATAGAAGTAATTTTGGAAATGTTTTAAGGTTGTAATGGAGTAAGTTTATCAATGGATAATTTTGTTTGAAGTTAAATTTTCATGTATTGGATACCTTGTAAAACCATTTTTGGATTTAGTAAAAAATTAGATGATGAAATAAATACATGGGGGCCATATGATATATCGAATGTGGTTTAGGAATGAAGATTTTATTTTGAACTTTCATTTATAATAGAATGAGTTGATGTGAATATATATATATTCACATCTAAAGAATGTGATTCAGATTATGACATGGAAATAAATTATCTATATACATATCGAGATAGTAAAATAATTATTCGAATCATGGGATATGATCTTGAAACAAAAAATTCTATCCTAGTAATTTTTTTGATGAGTCAGATGGTCCCTTAGATCATCATAGATTTATTTCTTTTGGATTGTTAAATTTCTCTTAACCATGTTCTCTATAAGTCTCCATCAGAATATGTTGGATATATTTTTTCTTTTCCTTTCATGTTTTCATACATGGAACCCTTGTCTTTTTTTCTCCAATATCCTCTTTACATCCCTTTTATTTTTATGTTAATGTTTTATCTTCCTTTTTATGATGTAGGATTTAAATAATTAAATTCTGAATAGTCAAATAATAGTTGAAAAGCACAAATTTTAATTTTGAGAGGATAATATTTTTTGAAGGATGGGAGAGTTTAACACTCAATGATTTCATGATATGTTTTTTAAATAAATTCAAAAGATTGTGTTGTAGGCAACACTGAGTTCGGGCATACCATCATCTAAGAAACTATCCCTTTAAAAACTGTTTATAAATTGTATTAAGCAAATTGTGATACTTATAAAATTTATTTCTCTTAATAGACATAATTTGTGATTTTAGAGTATCAAAATTATTTTAGGGTGAACTTTTGGTATTTTTCAGAAATGTTTCAATTTTCATGACTACTGAAAAATACTACATTGTTAAAAAATGACTTTTCCATTTAAAAAATTATTCAATATTAAATTTATTTTAAACAATAAATGAATAAATAATAAATATATTATTCTATTTTCTGTCATTTTAATCAATTTTGTAACAAAATTGTAAAAAGACATTTATTGAACTTATCAAAAAATATTTTACCGGACTTCTCACCACATCTATAGGATTAACATAAAACATAATTTTTCAATTTCTCTGAATTAAAATCATAAAAATATAAATAAATCATTTTAATTATTATGAATATTTCAGTCTAATTTGAAAACAACTTTTTATTAATAGTAACATTGGTACCATTTTACTTAGTAGGGTAATGGGTAAATTAGGTAATTATATGTAATATTAAAATAATAATAATTCAATATTACCATAACACACGTCCTATTTCATTAGATAATTAGTTTTAAAAAATAATAATTCTTATTCTGATGTTATTATATTTTCAGGATTCTTTGGTAAGAATGTGTCATTTATTATATTTTAAATAATGATGTGTTAAAATTTTCATATTCATAATTTTAATAACTAAATAATTTTTAATATACTGATATAAATAAGATAAATTTGACTATAAATATTCATTATATATATATATATGAAATATTTATTTATCATGATAATTTTTTTAAAATTTATATATAAGATATAAGTTAATTAATGGCTTGTTTAAAAATGGTACATTATTCGGAAAACTACTTGAGATATCAAATAAATGATTTTAAAAATACTAAAATAATATAATTAGAAGGAATTATTTACATTGAAACATTTTACAGATAAATCAGACATGATAGTGATATAGTTTATTTAATTTTTGTAATTTATCATTTAGTTGAGAAGTTTTTTAGCAATTAAAAAAATGAATATTATCAAAATTGGCATAAATTATACATCAATAAATATTTTCATTAATATTTTAAAACAAATAAAAATATAAAACTTGGAAAAATAAATAAATTATTTCAATGTTGTAATTAGTGATATGATTGAGGTTCATTTTTAATTTTATTATAACAATATCAAACCTCTATTGTAAAAACAGAATTTGTCAATATAAGAGTTAAATTGTTTAACTTAGCGTTAAATGAAATATAAGATTAATATTGACATATAAATTTATAAAATTTATTTCTTTTGAGGATTGAGGACTATATTCAGAATTTCATATAAATAAATAACTTTGGAGTGATTTAAAATAAATAATCATTTTATATAAAATTAATTGTTTTGGAGTTTCAAACACATTCCATCCCATCTCTTATAAAAGGGTACATCTCCTTATCTTTTATTCACACCTTTAAAACCCCTCAAATCATCGAAGCATTTAATAATTCTCCACTTAAATTACATGAAATCATCATAGATTCCATACTTTGGGAATCAATACCACCTACAAATTCCATTTTTGTATATAAAAACGAGATACTCGAAGAAGATGTGATTGTTTTACCAACTAACTTAGGTTATTTTCTTCTTATAATTTTTATTCCTATATTGTTTCCATATTAAATTATTGAATACACTGTAATATATATTCTGAGATGATATTATGATTATGGGACACCCATATTCCAACTTTTACATAGCCCATGAAAAATTATCAGCATGCATGCATACGTACGACATTTCGTGTCCACACTGTGGTGTAATTTTATTTAATTTACACATTATTTGGATGGGTAAAATGATTAATATAATTTTTATAAATAAAAATTAATACATAATATTTATATTTCATAATCAATATTCCATCCAATTCGTTACCCCAATACGATTATATAATTATACCATTGCCCGTGCATATGTACGACTTAAGTCTCCACAACGTGAAAAGATTTATTTCCACATTAACCATTAAAGAATATATATATATATAACTAATTTATATGAAATATATTAATAAATAATTATACTATATCAATATATATATATATCATTAACTTTTTTCATTGAGTATGATAAGAAATCAGAAACAATGTTGTGCGTATGTACGACGTACTGTCTCCATGAATGATGTATTCAATTACATTCTATATATTTATATATTTAGATATTCATATAATGAATATATAAGATATAAAAATCATGTTTTCTATTATTTATGAAACTAAATCTTAGATTAACTAATATACAAATTTAATACATTTATGTTTAACAAAGGGGTTATTACCCAAAATGTTTCTTAAACACGGGATTGATAATAAACATGTAATATAGTGTCATTAATGATTCATATATGATATCATAAATATTATTATTATTGTTTTAAAATTTAATAGTATTTTTAAAAAGACTATACATGGGTATCAGATAGGTTATAAAGAGAACAAGACCTAATATAAGGGTTAATTTTACAATCTATTTTTTCCAAAATTATTTATACATAAGTATTTGATGAGACATATTTATCATCTAGGTCCATATTTCACAAAAAAATATATTCCAAAATATATTTATATATATATTAAAAACAGTAAAGACATTTTTACACATGTTAAAAATTTCTAAAATTTAATGAAAGGATTTTTTCCATTTTCTATATGAGGTACTTTTTTTGACTTTATAACAAAATACGAGAAGAATGTTTTCTCAAACATATATGGTGAAATTGCATTTTTTCCCTCCATCCTGACACCTTATCATTTTGAAGCTTCCCATACATATTATTGGATTATTTTAAAAGGTAATGTTAATTATAATTTAAAATAAATGACAATAATAGTCATAAATGAGTATTTTGTCATCAAATTTTAAATTATTACATTTGACTATTTTCATCTATTTCAACATATTTTTCTAAATTGAATGTTTAATTTAGGATGATATATTAATATATCATTTAAAAAATTCCCTTGTATAGATTATGATATAATTTGACTATGGACGTTCTATTTTTATACCATTCATATATGATTGATTAAGTATTGAAATTTCTGATTCTAATTTAAATACGAATGATTATGTCTGGTGCGCTTTACCCATTTTATAAGAGGAATGAATTGGACTTTGTATGTGTCATGGGGGGACCAATATAGACCCTTGATTCATTGGAAGTTCTTATGAGACAAATATGTTTTTTTGGCCAACATATTATCCTATTATGTATGGTGTCTTGGATGATGCCTTGAAGGTATGTATAAGATGTCCTGCATTATGAATTCCATCATTATGAGATTATTTATTAATATTACATGTGATTATTTGACTATAATAACATCCATGAGTATGTTTTTATAGAAATATTTCAATTATTATGGCTAGATTATAATAACTATTATTTGTAAATGTCTTTTTTATTATATACCATTCCTTAACTATTTATGAATATTTTTGATATCTTAACCTATATTATTTAACCTCACTAATCATATGAGATCACCTCATTCTTATGTTTTATTTTCATAGGATTACAAGGTGTTTATTATGCCTCATATATAATATAATCTAGGAGAATAATTTCATTCTTAATGGAGTATCTATGTTAAGTTTCATGATTTGAGTTATAATGTAACATTCATGTGTATAATATATTTTCCAAGACTACTAAACCTATCATATAATTAGGATTTCATTCCTTGTAGTAATGAAAATGTATTAATATAATGGACTAGATATAGGCTTCTAAGGTGGGGAAATATAGTTGGTTTCATATGAAGTTTATAAAAAACTATGGAAATTAGATTTAGAAAACATATTTTAGGGAACATAATAATAAGATTTAAATTGAATATAATTATAGAAGAAGGTCATATAAATTTAGTAAGGTTGATATTCAATGAGTATTATTGGAAATAAAACTCTCCCCGGATACTAGATGGGGGCATGGTATTGGCCCATATGTATCGTCGAGTTATAACTCGGAAATGGTGTTCTGGACCTGACTTTAGGTATCTTGGTACATGACAAGAGGCCTTACTATTTACTTGGTTTGACACCCTAGTGGGATATTATTAGTATAATTAAAATTTTATCTGAAAACCATTATGAAGGATTTAAAATTAAATATGTCCCCAAAGAATTCATGTTTTTGTTTATGAGATTAGATACTTATCATTTCCTAAATTTATTTTACGTATTTTGAAATTAATCATTATAATCATGACCTAATCTTTTTAATGTAATGTTTATGAATGTTTCCTAGTGTAAGATATGGAAACTATATCAACACATGTAATCGACATACATATTTCCCTCCTATACAATATTTTTATGTTTTTTAAGGAGCTAAAACAAGTTCTCAACTTCTTATACCTATACCGGGACAATGTAAAAAGGTTATGAATTATAACCTTACCTGTATGGAGCTTCCTAATTCACAATGTAGAAGAATAATGTTATACCACTTCATGATAAAAAATCCTCCAATATATAATGTAATTAAAAACATATTTTCTATTGAACTATGGATATGTTCATTAGAGGAGATATTTCAATCATTGGGATGAAATAAAAGGGATAAAGTTGTCATGGTAGTTTATCATCACTTAAGAGATGAGAATTTATGGTGGTCACTAATTAAAAAAATGATGAGGAATAAATTTCAATGATGTAACTGAATGATTTGAATGATTTTTTCTTCAGAATGAATTTCCCTAGTTAATAGAGATTATATATGGAGGGAAAATTCCAGAATTTGATAAAATGGGAGGTTTATAATGTTTCTAAAAATGAAACCAAAATCACAATATTACCATCCCATGAATCCAGATACACAAGAAACCTAATGAGTAAGATTGATAAATTCTTTGATGGGTTTAATTGATTTATAAAAAATTCATTGGTCTCCCAAAAATTCTCAACATTTGAAGATATAGTATCATGTTCTATCAAGAAATAGAATGAATTTTCGAAGTATAATGACTTTAAGGGAATTTATTTGTAGAAATGAATTGTGGAGAAAGACATTGATTAAGGGGAAAAGGGAATGAAAGATTCTATCATATGTGATGACTAATGGATTAAACAACCTAGTTATTACTTAAATTGAATTGGAGTTTCTTACAGGTGTTGAATGAAAGGTCACTAGGCTCATGGTTGTAAGGGAAATATAGAATTTATAAATGTAAAATGATATTTTTTTAATGATATTTGACATTATAAAAATCTTATTCCAAATCTTTAAGGAAATATAAATTAGAAGAAGAAAAGGGATCAATGACATGTTTATACTGTAACTATAGTAAATGTGGAATAATTAATGTATTTTTTTTTGGATTCAATGATAAATTAGTTATATTATGTTTCCAAGAATAAAATGTAATAAATTTATTGTATTGCAGCACATTTTCTCCTATAATTTAGCAGCATTAACATTTTACATTATGATTTATATGGTGATCAAATATTTGTTAGGTTTCAATAAAAGATACACCTCATTGTTTATGGGATTTGATGTTATTATTAATTTTAAAAATTTAGAGACTATTGTATATTTGTAATTTGGAAAGAAGAATTTTTAAATGAATTTAATATGGAATAAAGTATGTTGAATATTTGATTTTATTGTTTCAGGTTAAATTATGATTTCTTCAGTACAATGGCCTAACCATTTATGTTTTATTAAACATTTAGATGATAATTTTAACACATGGAGGCCTTATTATTGAGAAAAAGTTCATCAAGAATTGAAATTTCATTTCAATCATTAATTTCAATGTGAAAGGGATGAAGTGATAATAGATAAAAGAACAACAAAAAAGGGGATTATGCATATTACATGGAATGGAATCAATTAAGTGCTTATCAAAATAATATAACGATTCGTAAACTCTAGGGAAAGGATCTTAAAACCAAAAATGTTATCTTAATATTTCTTTTATGTTACTTAAAATAGTAACTTAGATCATCATAGATTTATATCTTTGTTATTGTTAACATTATTCTAATAATGGTCTATATAACTGTCCATAAGAACATTGTGGTGAAATTTTTTATTCATGTCCATTTTTTCCTACATGTAACCCTTATATATTTTATCTTGGGTAGCCATTTTACATCCTTTTCATTACATTAATATGGATGTTTTATCGACCCTTTTAATGAAGTGGGGTTTCATAAAAGGAATATTGAATAGTGAAATAGTATTTACTAAACCCAAATTCCAAAATTCTGAGGTGGGATTTTTTTAATGGAGATATCAATGTATAATGCCACGATTCTATGGTAGATTTCTTTTTATATAAATTAAATTGCTTTTGTTTCACACAAAATCGAGTTCAAGCGATCCATGGTTTATTAAACTATCAGTTTTCAAGAGTTTATTAATAGTAATACAATCATTATGAGATTTATAAATAATATTTTATAAAATAAACATTATTGTTGAATTTATAAGTTCAAAATTTCCTTTGAGTTAATTTTTGGTATTTTTATAAAAAGTTTAAAATTTTTATGAATAGGGAAAAATACATTAATGTTGTCAAAAACTGACATTTTCATTTAGAAAAATAATTTACATTTATTTTATTTTAATGTCAAAATAGATATATAATAAATATAATAATATAATTTATTTTATTAGAATTATTTTTATAATATAAATTGATAAAAGAATTATTGAACTTTTGAGTGTCTCTTTTACTCACCTTCTCACCACATCTACATGAATGAAATTAAACATAACACTCCAATTTCTATGATTTTAATTTAGATTAATGAACTTATATAGTTATAATTAGTAATAAATTTTTGGTCTTAAAGGAACAACTTTGTTTTTGGTGTATAGTACGTTTTGCATCTTTTTTACTTTACAAGGTTAGGGTAATTCAAGTAATTAATGGTTTGAATAATGTGATTAAAATTATATAATTACACTAAAACCTGTCTGAATTTCATTGAATAGGTGGGTTTCGACAAAAATTTACCTTATAAAGAAATTATGAGGCCACCACGGTAAGAATTAGACATTTATTATATTTTAAACATTGATATGTTAAAAGTTTCATATTTATAAATTTTAAAACTGAATAATTTAAAAAATTTGATTATACATATGCTAAATTAGAAAATAAATATTCTTATAAATATATGATGTTTATCTAAATCATGATTATATATATTTAAAATTTAAAAAAGATATATGTTATTCAATGGGTTTTCTAATATTGATGCAATAATGTTTTATATAATGGAGATATCAATTAAATGAAATTAGAAGTATTAAAAAAATATAATTTGACTCAATTAATGACATAAAAGAATTTTATAGATTATTTAGACATGATATTAATATATTGGAAGTATTATTCCGAAGTTATCATGCTGTTGTGATATATTTAATAATTAAAATAATGAATACTATCAAAATTGACAAATATGATACGTTAAAATAAATAAAATTTTACAAAATTTTATAAAATTGGTAAAAATATATATATAGCTCATGAAAATGACAATTATAATGTAATATATTTCATAAATTATATAATTTGGGTTCTTTTTTCATTTTATGGTAACTATAATTACCTTGTCGTGTAAACATTCAAATAGTCACTCTAAGAATTATATTGTCTAGTTAAGGGTTAATTACCAAATATTAGCTTAATATTGTGAACTAAACATGTAAAATATTCAGAGTTTGAGTGGGATTACAGAAATTATCATATTATATAATAATAACAATCTTTGGTGATATTATAATTAGAAAATAAATTTATATGAAATGAATTGATTCTTAGTTTCAAAAACTGTTCATCCCATCTCTCATTAATTGGAACCTCTCCTTATATTTTATACAAAACTATAATGCCATTTTTTATTGACAAAACATGACAAATACTCCTCCAAAATTCCTCTAATTCATCATTTATGCCTTTATTTTGGTATAAACCCCACATAACAAGTCCTTTTTGCAAACAAAAAGAGATACTCGAAGAAGAGGTAATTATTTTACGAACTCATTCATGTATGTTTCTTCTTAGACATTCAATTATTGTGTTGTTTCCATATTATATTACTAACTATTGATTTTTATATATTCTAATATGTTATTATGATTTTTGGAAAAACCTATTTCTCTTTTTTACCCGTCTTTTAAAAAATGTATCACAATGCCTGCGTAATTACAAATTTCCATCTCTATACAGTGGTGTGATTTTTTTAATTACAATTTTATTTGGATAGGTGTAATGATTAAAATATGGATATAAACAATAAATATTACATAATATTAATTATTTATAATTATAATTCCATGCAATTCATTCCCATTTTACCATTACAGAATGATATTGTCGCTTGTACGTATGTATAGCTTAACATCTCTACGACACAATGAGATTAATTGTCCACGTTAACCATTCAAAAATTATTATAATAATATATATAAAGAAAAGTTATTTAATATTTGGAAAAATAATTATACTGTAATAATATACATATGACATTCTCTTACTATCATTTAGTAAGATAAGAAAATGGAAGTAACGTTCATTCACATGTACGACCTATTATCTCAAAGAAAGGTGTATTCCATTCCATATTATATTTATATATACCAAAAATATATATAATATATAAATCATGTTCTATATTTTATAAGTAATTAAATACTGATCTATGTAATATAACTAGTCAAAAAACTTATGATTCCCAAATTGTTTATTATCTGGAATATTTATTTAACTTGTAAATCCTAATTAATGTTTAATATTAGTTTATTAATGAATCATATATGATAACATATATATTATTATGATTTTATAAAAGTTAATAATATTTATAAAACTGTTGTAATAGTGTTTTAAACATGTAAGGGGAGAATCAGACCTACGGTAAGGGTTAATTTCACAATCTCTTTTTTATCAGGGATTGAATAAATGTAGTTTTTTACTATGACATATTTATCATCCATGCCATTGTTTCTTAAAACTTATTTCCCAAATATTTTTACTAAAATACTAAACCTTTATAAATACTTTTTTACTCATTTTAATCTTTAATAAAATGGTATGAAATGAATATTTTTTTCATTTTCCTTAGGTGGCACATTTTTTACTTAATGAAAAAGTATGAGAAGAATATCTTCTATAACATATATAGTACATGAAGCATCTATTTCTACCATCATTATGCCTTGTAATCTGAAAACACCTTATAGTGATATAAGGATAATTTTAATATGAATTTTTATTCATCTTCGAAATAAATGATTTTCAGAGTACTAATGTGGTATTTTTTTCATGATATTTTTAATGGTTATATTAGAGTATTTTCATCCTTATTAACATCCTTTGTCGAATATTTTGATTAATTGAGGATGATTTATTAAGATAATATTTACCATATTCCCTTTAATGATATAATATTTATTTTTACTATCGATGTGTTTTTTTGATACCATTCATTTCTTATAGTTTATGCATTGAAATTTCATATTCTATTATAAATATGAATGTTTATGTTGGTTATGATTCACCCCTTTCATATGAGGAATGAACTGGAATTTTTAAGTGGAAGGAGGGGCCCTATATAGCCCCTCCATTCATTCAGAATTCTCAAGATACAATTATGTTTGGGGTTTTGATAACATTTTACACGATTATGTATGGTGCCCCAGCATAATCATTGATGGTATTTTTAAGATTTATCGCATTATTTATTCCCTCTTTGTAAGATTATTTACTAATATTACATGTTATTATTCACTTATTAGAATATTCATGTGTATGTTTGTATAGAAATATTTGATTTATTCTAGAAAAATATTTATTATGATTTTTTTCAAAAGTCTTGTGTATTTATTTTATTATATTCCTTAAATGTTCATGACAATTTATGATAGCATGCAATATATTGTTTACCCCTACTAAGCATCTGAGATCACCCATTTCTTATGTTTTATTTTTCCTGTATGGAATCATGTATATTATGACCAATATGTAAGTCTAATCTAGGAGAATAATGGTGTTTTTAAGGGATTATCTATGATGTGTTTTGTATTTTGTTTACTATGTAAAGTGTGTGTATGTAATCTATTTTACAAGAATACTAATCTGATCTATCCTTAGATATTTCATTACATGTAATCAAGAGAATTTATTAAAATAACTCACTTTTTCTGGGATTCTAGGGTATGGGATTTATAGTTTATGATTTAATTTTTTAATGAATAGTGGTCTGGATTCATAAGGTGGAATCCATATATAGATAATGGGATGAAAATTGGATGAAAACATCAAATAAATAGTAGGTTGAATCCATCTATTCAGTTTATATAATGACTTAATATTTTTAAACATAGATATTAAATTTTATTAGATGAATATTCATTACATAACATTACAATACATTCAGAAATAACATTTTTCAATTACCTAATGAAAATGGGACCCACTAATATCTAGTTCATAAATGAATTATATCATCCCCCATAGAGTTTTTCAAAACTAGAACCAATAATAGGGATATCATGATTAATACAATTTTACATAAACGAGTGACAGAAAATCTAATAGATGGGGAGCTCATATTATCATCAAGGGAAATGAAGGGATATAAAATTATCACAAAAATATAACATTATAATATGGGTATTATAACATGGAAACAAAATTTGAAATCCATTACCAATATATCAGTGTTTGTAATATTTGATAATGGAATAATTTTTTGGATATAAATATACAATAATTATTATGGAATAAAATAACACAATACATTATAGAATAATATAAGTTTAAAATATAAATTTTGGGCATAGAAATAGAGATAAAAATCATATCCTATGTTATCAAGGATCAATGGAAAAACTATAATAAAGGAATGGTTTCACATCCCAAACCAATTGTTTAGTAAAGGATATTTCCAAAGAAAATCATAGTGAAAAATTATTATATAGAATTGGTTTCACTCCATATTCTAGTCCTTTAATCTTATGATATATCAATCATTACACATTGAAATAGAGGGAGATATTGGTCCATCCAGTACACAGATATAATGTAACCTCTATGTTTGGAAATAATATAACTAGTGTCCATGGATAAAAAATTACCATTACCATTGGTTATAACATAACTAATTCCCTAGGTTTTGAAATAAATACGACCTCATAAAAAAATCTATACAAATGTGATCATTAATAAAAAATTAAATTCATTATATCATAAACAATAAAATAAAAATGGTTTAATAAACATTTTATTATATAATAACCCATGGGTAAGAAAATATTTTCATAAACATATTTTCATTACAGGAATAAAAAATCAAATGAAATAATAAGGATGGATTTGTTGGATAATATCCTTATTATAGCTGTACTAAGATAAAATGATTTTATCATATATGTAATACGATTGTGAATTATAACATAGAATATTTCTTCTCAAATATACTATTCCCATTATTAAATAAAACCCAGATAAAATCTGTACATATGATATAAAAAAATTTCATTGAAATTATCCTTGTATTAATGTAATGGAATATAAAATTTAAATATTATTCATGAAAGTGGGAAAATATATTTATTCCATATTTGTTACAAAACATCCATTCAATTTTTGTTTTGAGAAAATTATCAATGTTCCTCATTTGGAAAATGAGATGATGATTGTTTTAAATACTTTTTTAAAAAACTCAAAAAACATATAAAAGTGAATGTAAAAAACCAAATTAATGTTGTTATAAAAAATGGAAACAATTTTTGAAAACATGTATATTTAATAGAAATATTCACTTTTAGATATTAAAAAATGAACAATCCCCAATGTTGATGAATTTGTGAAATAAACCCTCACCACAATGATATTATTTGAATAATAGGCCTAATAAAGTAAAGAACAACATATGGTTATAAAAATACCAATATAATTTAAAATTTTTATCATAAAACTCATTCACGGTTTATACAAATATATTAAAAAAGAAACATGTTGTAAATATGGAATATGTCCTAATGAAATAAAAGTGAGTTGAATATACTTACCTCGAGTTCAACATACGTTGAAAGCTCTATAAAGACCTGAAAAAATTTAAAATCATTTTATATCTATTATAGAGTCATATAATTTATTATTATTTCATGTATATTAATTATATATAAATATTTATATATTATGATAGAGATAGAAAATGAATTAGACTATTAATATAGAGTATAGGTCATACGTACACACGAATGTTGTTTTCATTTTTTAAAATATTGAACAATGGAAAGGTGAATAATACATAAAATTCCCAAAATAATTATTATATAATATGAGTCATATATATTAAACATATTCAAGATCATTACAATCTTTGCGAAATGGTAATTTAAAACAAATCACATCGCTTCATGGAGGTGGTAGTCCACACGTATGGATGAATTATATTGTTATTTTACAATAGTTTCAATGATAGGAAGGTATAAATGATACTTTTATTCCATTAGAAGAATAAGTTCATTAATATGATATAAAACATTTTACCACTCATAATAACCATCCTTGAAGGATAGTGGTGGGAAATGAATTGTATCATTATGCGGAGATGGTAAGCCAGGCGTACGCACAAGCGATACATTCAGATCCTATTATATTCTAGCATGAGAAGAAAGGTGGTTTCATAATCATTATACTATTTTTATATATAAAGAATTCTGCATTTATTATTTTCTTAATAACAGACCAATTTTTGAGGAGATAAAGTAATACCAAATAAATGTTACCACTTCAGGCGATTGGCACTTCTTTTAAACAACTATTTTAAATTTCGTCATAAGAGATCTATGATTGAAATTATGGGAAGAAAATAACCTATATAATTTCAATAATAATGTTTATAAGAGATTTTATAATGGTATGGAATACATATTAAGTTCAATGTGTTGTTATAAATAGAATGAAGGAATATCCTTTTATATGGGTGGGGAAGGGCACACTTGGAATTTTGTTTATAATTGAAGTAAAATAAATCCCTTCTCAATCATTATTTTTTAAAATAGACTATATATGATAATTGGAATGAAATTTAGACAATGTTATATCTCTTTTATTATATTTCAACATTTTCATTTTTTAAATAAATTACAACTATTATGTTTTGATAAAATATCATTAATTTCACATTAAACTCTATTCATTTAATTTGTCTTAAAACTCATAAATAAATTTTTATTAGTCATATATAATTCATTTACATATATTAATTATGTTAAAATAAACTACCAAAATTCTATAAATCAATAAATCTGTCAAATTACATTGTTCATAATATTTTTAAATCATTATGTTTTTTATTAATTAAACAAATATTGCACCAGTTGTTCAGAACCATTTATGTTCATTATAAAATTACTAAAAAAATTAAAATAAGTTTATATAATTAAAATAATTTAATTAATCTCAATATCACTACTCGTATAAGGTAATAACTATTTATTTTTATATATTAATAAAAATTGATATTCGAAACTAAAATAGTGACATTGTTTCATTCATTAATTTAAAGTCATTTTCATGGAAAATTTTCTATTAAAAAATCTATTTCTAAGGTTATAAGGGTTGAATAATCTCTATAAAATAAGAATTAGTCATAAAATTTATGGCAGTATAACTTATTTGTAACCAATATTAAACTAATTTAACCTTTACCAATGTGATACATTTTACCACCATTGATATTCATATTCGATAAAAATAAAAGGGGCCTATTTACCAAATGTTTTCCTCATAATTAATAAATGTAATTAATTTTATCAAATTCAATACTTAAAAACTAATTATTTTATTTTTAATTTAATTGTTAAAATTGTGACAGAAATAGATTTTTTGGGAAAAAATTTTTTAAGCATTAACACATAATTATTATTATCCTCTACATTTAGTAATGGTTTTTATTGTATATAATATTTTATTAAGTAATTATATTTAAATTTAACTAAAATAATTGACTAATATGGATTTTTTAAAATTTATAATGGAAAATAAATTCACACCCATAGAAATGATTTTTCATCAAAAAAAATTTCGTTTCTTTCACATTATAGATATTTTGATTTATAATTAATTATTCATTAGGAAATTAATTCATTACATATATAATTATTAATTTTTTGATAATATTTTTAGTTAAAGTCATAACTACAAATATTATTCTGTAGTGATAATAGTAATTTTAATTAATAATTTATTTATAGTATGTTGTGGTTCATTTATTAACATAGTTTCATGTAATTTTACCTATTTAAGAAATGATTTTTTAAAGAGGAATATTTTCATTATTTTTAGGGGTGTAACATTATAAACCCATTAAATTTAAAATTTTCTCAAAATTCATTAGAATGATGCTAATATATGAAGATACATCCACCTCATAAAATCCCCAAGTTCCCTTGTTTCTTCCTCAAATTTTTAGTTTCTCTAAAAAAAATTAATCATGTGTGTAGTGTTGTTTCAAAGAAATATATTACCACAATATACCATCTATATAATTTTTTCTTCATAAATATATATTTCTCTAGTGATAAGAAACCTAATTTCATTCGATATGAAGAAGCATGATTGAACATCCTAAAGAGATATACCTATAACACATCATGAACTTGCAAGAGAATTGATGAATGTTCAAATAGATAATCTACCATCATGATAATAATTTTAATTTTAAAAGGACTTATATACCTTGGTAATTTCATTACCAACATTTAAAATATCATCAACCTCTTCTTGAGAGATATTTTTGGAATACATTTTCACCTACATCAAACAATAGACCCTTTTGATGATCATTTGAATAAACGTTTTATTGAAATTGATCCATCCAATCATGATGTTTAATGGATTTAGTCTTCTCTACCATATCCTTAGCTAGTTTAGGCCCCCGTACTTTCCTTCCTCTATCTTTATTCTAGAATATTGTATTTCTTCACTTATAACTAATGAGGGATTCAAAAGGAGCTATCTGAAATCTTATGTGAAACCTATTGATGTATCATAAGTTCATTAAAGAAATGATTTTATCACAATCACATTTGAAATCCATATAGAATGATATTATAATGTATTCTAGAGAATTTAAGGTTCTCTCTTATTAGAATAATGTATTAAGATGATCTATTGTTT
Source organism: Viscum album (assembly GCA_963277665.1). Lineage (NCBI taxonomy): Eukaryota > Viridiplantae > Streptophyta > Magnoliopsida > Santalales > Viscaceae > Viscum > Viscum album. The sequence continues at coordinate 261,812,078 of OY728148.1, read as the reverse complement.
GGAACATTAACTCTTTATCAAGGGCTGGCTGAGGACTTCATGAAAACATTCTGTAAATCCTTAAATCCCAATAAAATAAAATATTTTTTTGAAATTCCATTAATCATTACCATTTTTTAATGTATAACATCTTAATTAGATCAATATGTAAATATTATCTAATAGAAATTAATTTTTCTTACTCGATAAGGTGTGTGACTAACTCCCAAATAGAATTATACCTTTTAGTTGTTTTGGGGAGTTTGATGAAAAAAATAGGGATGTTATTCCAATTCCATTCTAGTATTGGTAATGGTTTAAAAATCCTGTTATAATATTTTTTATCATCCTTCACTTGATAACATACCATACACTGGGAAACATAATCTAAAACATCTTTCTCCATTTATTACAACTAGAAATGCTCTCAAAAATATCAATTCAACTTATTACTTCTTGGATGAATAGGTAATGAAGAAATATGACATTCATCCATAAGCTCATTCCTAAATTTTTTTATTCAAGGGATATAAAAATGTTTCATAATCCGAATTATTTCATTAAAGTCAAAGCTCAAATAAGGAGTTTATTACCATCTTTTTAATATCTAAATATTCCTTCTATGCTTATTCAATCATCACATGGATAAATGAATGAGAAATAATTTTGGAAAGATAATATTTCACAGCTTCCTTACTGATTTCAAGATCAAAATGATTCATATCGATAAATAACAATCCTTATATGATCAACATCATGGATAATAAGACATGTTCCCCATGTCATATTTTATTATCCACCTTCTTCCATATCTTTGGGTGGTAATGTTTTGAGTAGTCCATATTAGTAAATAGATCAAATTGTTTTATTTCACCCATATTCATCTATTTTTTAGGGAAGATATAATTTAATCTTTCATGATCTATATATATGTCAAAAAATTCTCTATAAAAAATTCTAACATGTAATTAAAGAACAATTCACCAAAAATTACTCGAATCATGATTTGTCTAATTATCCTCATGGACCATAACGTTTTAGTAGTCATAATGCATATCCTTATAATTGCATGTGAGGGTGAACCCAATCCCCTTATTTGATGCATCACTATAGATCCCAAATACTTCTCTACGATAGGTTAGTGTATGATCATGTGTGATGATAAAAAAATCCATATGTTTCTTAAAAAATTCATCACATTCATCCTTCCTAAGTAAAATGGGTCCCTTATTAGTTAAAATCATTAGTGGATTACATATGAATGGAAAATTTTCCCCAAAGTGTCCATATTATATATCCAGACTAAGAAACCTCTAAATCTCATTCACGATGGTTGTTATAGGCCAGTGTTCAAAAAATACTATCATTGAAGGGTGTACTGTTATACCCTCACATGAGACTATATTAGATATGAAGCTAACATTACATATAAAAAATTCACACTACGTAAATTTTATGAAAGTATTATCATTCCTCATGGACATCAGCACAATCCTCAAGTGATAATTCAATGATTCCTTCATCATCTAATATATAAGAATTTATTCTATAATTTTTATCACAAAATAATCTATGTAATATCTAACGTTTGAATATAATTAAATATGTAATGATAGTAGGGTAATTAGTAAGGCCCAATGGAATTACTATACACTTATATTGTTCATACATTGTATGAAATATTTTACTAGGCATATCCTCCATCATTAAAATAAATTCATGATGTCCAAAATGAAAGTAAGAAGTGTAAAAGTATTGTTCTATTCAAAATTTATCAAATAATACATTAATATACAGTAGAGGATACATTTTCATGATATTTATTTTTTTATTTTATATATAATCAGTACATGGTAACATTGTTTCATATATCTTCTTAACAACCAAAATAGATTCTCCACAATGTGATTAACTTTATATAAGGAATCTATTTTCAAGATTCTCTTGAAATTCCTTCCTCAATTCCCACAACTAAATAGGATCCACTATATATAGTTTCATCACAATAAGTGTATCATCATGTACGAGTTATTTTAAAAACTGAAAATAATAATTTGTTTTAATACCATGAAACTTTTTATGAAAGTCTTCAAAAAACTCCCACAAAATAGGCATAACATTGATGTTACGTTTCTCCCAAAACATATAAGACAAATTTTCTTTTTTTTATATGAATAATGAACCTATAGATGGATGATATTTCGATAATATAACCATTTTTGTCATCACATTAATATAATATCATTGGTTATTTTAAAATATCAATAGTATCCTCCCTTACTCCAAATTTCATGTATTTATTATTTATAAAATTAAAATACATTCCCACAATTTTTTTGAAATCATCCTTATGGAGAATAACCTGATTTGGACGAAACACATCCTCACAAAATTTATCAAAAAAATAATCATTAACATTGGATGCGATAATCATTCCCTTAGGGGTTTTTACTTTTGAAAAAACATATAATTTTTGAAGGGGTACTATGATACCCTTGGAATAAAATTTATATATAAAATGTTGGCAGATTCATCATCAAATAATAGATTAGCAGTTTTTTAGTGACAATTATGTGTAACATTCACCACATCGTTATCATAACCAGCATCAAAAATAATTTTTTCATGCTATTTATAATTTTCTATGGGATTATATGGTGGTTTATGTTACGACTCAATTACATTTTTTGATTAAGGAATTAATTTTAATAATGCCTCTAAATTGGTATTTGAAACGTTGGAGTGTGGGTGGTGAATTATTTTGTGTCTTATTTTCCTCCATTTTCTAAACTGAACTTTTCTCCACCATTTGGTATTAAATAGCTCTATGACTAGTATTCCAAAATATAATACACTATCGAGTTCTTCTCAACAAATTCACATTTTGATTCATCACATTTTTCATTTATTTATTTCAATGGAATTTTTTTACAACATGTGATTTATTTATAATCTCTTGAGGCTTGATTATAATTTTCTCAATAAAACTATAATTATAATACTAATCTATAATTTATAATTGTATATTCATAGAATATATAAATATTTATTCATATATAATAATGACACTTAGATGTAATTTTTTTTGGAGAATTGGATTTCTGACACTAAAATATCATTCAACATATACTTTTGGCGTGATTATGAAACTAGATGGATATCATTCATGTCATGTAAAATTCCATTCATAGTTACCAAAAGAGTGATCATCATTCTATTTTATATCAAGTTATTTTTTATCCATTATTGTGCAATTAATACAATGATTTAGTTACTAAAAAATATCCCCTCAATGTCATTCCCACATGATAGAGTTAATTTTAAATTCATTTCACATATTCTTGATGAGACTCTACACTTGATCTTCTTCACCTTTAAAATGATAAATATCCTGAAAAAAATTATCTTTTTATAAAAATTGTTGAATGAAAAATTTTGTTTCAATGAATCTAATCCATTTCTCATCGACTAGTGGATTAGTAGACCTAATGAAAGAATGTGGATATTGCCTCATGATTGAATTAATAGAATATTTTCTCCTCTATTTCAAGATTTATGTACATCATTATTCATTCCGTAGAAATTTATATGATAATAGTAAAAAAATCAATCATTGTCCCATTAAAATATGTTCTTCATAAGGAATATCATTTCATTGTTTTTCTTATTTAGCATTAACATAATTTATTTTGGTTCCAGCTACTAACTAAAACATAGAACCATAGTGAGGGAAATATATATAATGCTAAAAATCTTTATAATTATGAAAATAATTTATAGGATGCATAAATCATGAAACCATATTCAATGATCACATAAACAAAACTACACAATATTTTTTTTCGAACATATATATAAAATCTGAAAACTACACCTTTTATATCTAATATAATAATCATGAATCATGGAATTAATCTTGGTAGTTCATAGGAGAAGAATCACAATGTTATCAAATGATCTAATCCCAGAATATATAACATAATCACATATCATTTTTTTAATACAAACAAGAATAAAAATAATTTTTATATTTTATTTCAGACCATTGAAAACCCCATCATTTAGATTGGGATCACTCCTAAAACCATCCAATTTGTCATGGTTTACCCCCGAACTATCATAGTGGAAGAATCACCTTACTATATAGGGTACAATAAAAATTACAATACTTTTTATCTCATGTGACACAAATCATTATCCAATTAATAAGAGGGTTATATAGGTCTTATATATTCTTAGTTATATCGTAACCACCATTAATGGTTATAAAATATCCAACATCTTTTGTTATAATGTTTCCATGATCATTTTTATAAAAAATCAAAAATCAATAGACATAACATTAAAAATTAAAATAATTAAAACCATGCATTGTTTTTTGATAAGATCACAAAACATTTATTACATAAGAATGCATGAAAAACAAAATAGTACCATAAACATTTTATCAATGCATAACCCCTATATTAGAAACGAGTTTCATAAACACCATTTCTTCAAAAACGTAATCCATATTGATTATGAAAAGGATGAAATCATTGGATATTATACATACTATAACTCTAATGAAATCAAAAATATTTCAATATAGATAGAACATTAAATTGAAATAACAGATGGACAATGTTTTTTGGTAAATACCCAATCCATTTGAAAATATCATATTAAAAAAATAGTTATCATTTGATGAAAAAAATTCATTGAAAATATTCTTATTAAACTATAATGGATTATTTAAAGAAACGATTATTCATGATATTTAGAAAACTTGAACATTATTCTTGATTAAAAAATTCCTTCTATATTTTGATGGTAAATATCAAAAAGTTCCTCCTTTCAAAAAATATAAGTTGAAATTTTTGAAAAAGTTTATTAAATATAAAAAAAATGTATACAAATGGTATTTAAAACCATAATATAATGGGAAAAAAATTAAACCATGAATATAAAACAATGATATATATGATAAAAGTTTCCAAATGGAGGCTTAAACATAAGAAATCTATAATATTTATGAAATTTTGAAATAATCCTTTACCAAATTGGTATCTTCTAAGTCATATGTCCCATAATATAAATAAATACATATTTATTTTTAAATAAACATAAAAATTAATAAAAATACTGAAAAAAATAATTTGAAGTATATGTACCAAAAAATATAAACACTGTGTGAATATGTTATATTTCCCATATAAATAAAAGTGAGATGAAAATTCCATACATCAAGTTCGTGTTTCATTGAGAGCTCTATAAACTATGGTAAAATAAAATTTAATTTATTGCAATTCTATGAAATAAAAATGTAAATTATTGTTATATCACATATATATATATATATATTATACTGATTCATATATAATAATAAGGATATGAAATTAATTGGATAGTTTGTGGATGAGATAGGTTGTACATATGCATGACTGTTGATTTTAGTTTTCCAATGGAATAAATTAAAGAGACAAAACATTAATTCACCATTATAAAATATTTATTATATGATAAATATCAATTATATTACTCATATAAATCTATATTACAATCCATTTAAAATATTAATGAAAACAATATCAACTTCCATTGTAGAGTTGTTATCCCACATGTGTACACAAATGTCATATCATTTTCAAACGGTGTTGAAGCTGTGAGGTTAGATATGACATTTTCATTACTATAGTATAATTTTATCATTAATATAACAAATAAACATTAAATCAATAATAATTTTGATTTTCTAAAAATTATAATGTAAAATTCTTTAAATAGCTATGTGAGTACGGTATGTTATACAGAGACACAAGTGAAACTTTCTCTTCTCATTTAATGGTATTATTTTGAATAAAGGTGGTTTGATAATCATAATATTATTTAAATTATTTTTAGGAAAATGAATCTATTGTATTATAAATAATATAAAATATTTAGAGGACATAATTGAATAATAAAAAGGATGTGATTGATTATGGGGATTACCATTAAATATAAATAATTGCATTATATTTCATCTTAAGGGATACAGGGTTTAGCACATGTGAATAAAATTAACTATAAATTTAAGATAGGGTTTTTAGAAGTTATTTTGAAAGGGGTTGGTTGATATAGTAGAGTGAATATTTTATGATGAAAAAAATGATGTGGTGTTCTTTATAACGTATGAGAAGGGGATACATTGAATTTTTTTAAGTGATTAAAATAAAATAAATTCCTTCTCGAGAAACTGGTCCAAAATGCTCTATAAATGACAATGGGTTTCAATATGAAACCATATGTTACACCCATTAATATATTTTACTATTATTATGGTTTTTAAAATAAATTTATAATATATTATTTTGAAAAACTAACACTAATTTCAATTTTAACAATATTAATTTAATTTTAATTAAAATACGTAAAGGAAAAAATTGGAATTCAAAACCACTAATTTTACATGAAAACAATCTATGAAATATTCACATCCGAAATTTTTGGAATACATTAAATCAACAAAATTATATAAAATTTAATATTTTGAAAATAAATTATTATATTTTTTACCAATTGGAGAAATACTGCATCGATATTGCATGAACATTAAAAGATACTATATAATTACAATAAATTAATAATAATTTGCTATCATGAAAATGATTTCTTTAATTTAATAACTAACTTTTATATTAATTTATAATTTTTTTCACTTTTCAATATATAAACAAATTTAAATATAAGAAGATTAAATTTTTTACCTTTCTTCGATTTAAAAAACATATAAGTCATTTTGATGAAAAATTGTATATTATAAAACTCAATTTAGTGACTAAGGTGTAGAGGGATGAATTATATTTATCCAATAAGAATTATTTTGAAAAAGTATAGCCTTTACACATATTTTTATCCTATATTAACACAACATACTCCTTACTAAGGTGATAAATTATAACATTGTTACAATTCTCAATTTCAAAATAGAAAAGGGTAATATTTAATAAATTTTATCCTAATTATTCTAAAACATTAAATAATTTTATCTATTTAATAAACTATAAATGGTCTAAATTAATTTTAATGTATGTGTGCAGAATGTGAGATAGATACAATTTATGAAATACCATTTTAAGCATAACAAATGATTTATTCTTATAATATAAATAGATAATTATTTTTTTATATTTATAAACATTTGATCAGGATTATTAAATATTTTTTATATTTAATAAATTCATAAATAGGGTTATATTAATTTATTATGATGAAAATTTTTTATGCACATTAAATCAATTTTTCAAAACAATATTTGATTTTCTGTCTAATATTTTTTTTAAATTATAATCAATTTATATAAAATAAATTCATTTATAAATATATAATCCTATATTTTCCAAAATTTAGTTGTAATAATTAATATCTAACAATTTAATTGGTAGTTATTTACTATAATTTTAAATAATAATGTTTTAATAATATTTTTCAGTTATTTTAAACTCAATGTTGTATACAACAAAAGATAATGAGTAAAAAAAATATTTAAATAGAAATATTTTAGAATATGATTGTGGTGCTACAATGGTGTTGTTTAAAAAAGTATAAAGGCAATATCGAACCCCACCATCCCACCAATAACGCCGACTGGCTAACCATTATTCCCAGTCCATGATTTCACTAAATCCATAAATTAAATTTTAGTTTCAAGTTATTTTGAACCAATTTTATTATCAATTATAAACCAGGTATAACTTTTCTAAATTTTACACCTCCCTTAGGAATAAGGACTCCCCCCTTATTCATCAATTTTCATGTTAATATTTAGATGATTTAGAGATTCATGAATGCTGATTTATTCTTATACCATTTCAAAATACTTGTTTATAATTGAGAAACGACCAAGTATAATTAAGGGATATATGGTTTCCACAATGATATGATGATGAATTATTCCTTTAATATTCAAAATTTGAATGATATTGTGTTTTTATATTGTTAATTCATTAAATAAATATATTTTTTCAAATATGGATGTTGTATAGGACCATTTTATTGGATTATCTTAGGATACCGGTTTTTTATGTAAGATTGATGATTGACTATAATATGTTGATTATTTTTGGTGGATTTGTGGATATATCGACATTTCAACAACAATACCCATGTAAAAATGATAGAATTATAATGAATGGAGAACTGTTATAGTCATGACTTTATAGATTGATTGTCTTGATTCTTTTTCTACCGTTGATTCTCAACATGAATCTATCTTCCAGTTGTGGAGTTTTTAGGAAAATACCTAGATACATTGGCACACTATTTCTTGTGTCCAATCTAACATGGATCAAAGGGAATTTACAATCCCCACGGGTTGACAAATATCACCAAAAATAATACAGGAAATATAAATAAATTATTTTTTCCAAAAAAAAACTGTAGACGATAGTGGATATAAGTTCATATGATCAACACCTCTAAAAGATAACGTGCTATAAAACAACATGTAAAATGAACTCAAAGATGAAAATAATAAAATAACAAAATAGTTTTCAAGATAAAATCACAAAAAAAAACCCATTGAAAAAAATGTATAAATTCTCGACTGGTTTAGTCTATCACTTGAGGTCCATTTTAACATGAATATATACCACCACCAAGGGTTGATTTACCTTTTATTGGACCTTTAAAAATATAATATACAAACACCCAAATGAAAAGTTTGTGTGAGACCAAAATAGATATGTAGGTTCTCACAAAGTGTTCCAGAAAAAATACCATATGAATAAACCAAATAAATAATCACAATCAATAATAGAATTAATGTAAATCTGTTTTCATATATTCAAGAATGAATTATTCCAATGATAATGGAGGAAGATATGTGAAAAACAATAATAAATGAAAATTTTATATTAAATAGTTTATATAAATCAGTATGAAAAAATGAAAAAAACTATACTTGGTTATCAAAGTTCCAAACATATATACATGAGATCTCATATCAGCACTCCATCTGTAGATCCCATTTTTTCAAAATATATACCCCACATTATGGGATCCCATATTGAGAAATCAATATAGACCATTTTAGTGGAGTCAATGTTTAGAAATGAAACTATTCTGAATTTATAGAGTCCATTATTTGTAGAAAAACTACCAATAAATTAAGGTAAATTTAATCATTTAATGTTTAATTAAAATATGACTACCTAATTTTGGTTATCAAAATTCTTTTTTCATTCCAAAGCAAAATCAATATTTTCATAAAATTAATGACCTTTATGTAATATTTCAATTTAAGAGACATTCCTTATAACGCCCTGACCCCAGTTACCCTGAGTCGATGCATTATTACATAACATTAGCATGATCACAAGAAAGTTCAAGTCTCTAAAGACCGATTAGTATAGTAGACTTGGAATAACTAGATACATTAATAAATTTTACATTACATAATCAAATGAAAACTACAACAATATAGTCTCCATAGTCCACACTTTTATCCCCTCATACTATCCCTTTAGGTCATTTATAAACTACTTCTTCACATCCTGGGAAAATAGAACATAGAAAAGGGTTGAGCTCAAATTTCCAGTAAGGATAAAAATATAGCTGAATCATTCATAAATAAGAATAAACATTTAAAACAATGTATAACTAAAACAAATGCCTTTTAAACATAAACTTCAACATAGTACGACAAAAATAAAATGAAATAATTCCATTTACTTATTCACATGGATATTCTAATAATCGAATAATCACATGCAATATCAATAACCACTTTCATAATGATGGAATGCACAATGCCAGACTATATTAACCACATAGCCAAGCCCTCGTGCCAAGACTACAAATAAGACTTTTTTCAAGGCATTGTTCCATGACACTAGTTTGTCTCATGATACCTACCGATGCATCGAGGTGCTATAGTAGGCTCCACCCATCACATTTTAAGTACAATGCATTCCCATATGGAAAGGTTTAAACATAACATAAACATTCGTATTAAAACTAGCATAAAAATGTAAATACTTCATCTATAAACCATTAATGTTATAAAAATTACACATCCATAGTCAAACATATCACAAAACCTTAAATAAAATATAGAAGTTTTGTATCATAACAAATCAACTTCAAATAAGCATAAAATCCATCAAAGGATGTTGACAAAGATGAAATCAAAACACTTTTTAGAGAAATATATCATTCTATTTTGAAATAATTTAAGAGTCATATATCTATTAAATAAAACAATTTATTTGAAAATATTCTTATAATCTTGTAAGGGAATCTTCGACAATTTTATAATGGCGGAAAATAGACGCACCCGCCGTATAAGTTAAAAAAACATTCTAACCTTAATTCTGTCGAAAAGGTTAAAAAGGACCTTCTTTGGAAAGCGACAAAAATATTCCTTTATAAATCACTTATAAAAGTCAACAAGGGTATAAATGACTTAACCCATATTCTAGTAAATAGTAAAAAAATGTTTTGAAATACATTTTTAAGAAACATGGATGTGGATGATAAGGAAATCCTAGTAGATTATTATGTATAAACAACCTCTGATCTTGAAGCGATTGAAAAATAAACCCTTACCTTGTAATTTTCCTTGGTTGGGGTTGGTTAACCTCCTATATAATGGTGAAATAATAGTTATTATATTATACAAGAATCATTTATATTAATATGATATCATATATGATCTTTTAACATTGCTTTGTGAATAATATCTTAGTATTATCATCATTTCTAGTGTTAACTTACTCATTTTCTTTTATATGTTTTGTTATGTAAGCCAATTTTGTCATAGATTGGTTGTATCTTACTCATATCCAGAATAATATCATGTCCTTAAACATTATTTTTAAATCATCAAATGATAATTAGACTTGAATGGATACGATGGAGAATGAATCTCATCGCGTTCGTGGAGACGGTAGTCCGTACGTACACACAAGCGACAATATACTTCCTTTGATATTAAATTAATATATTATTGGATGATATATCATATATACAGAATCATTATAATGTTATATTTATTATTTACATCAATTAATAATCATTATTATACCTATCCAAATAATAATGTTTTTAATAACAATTACACCACGACGTAGAGACGGTAAGCCGTCCGTACGCACGTATGGTGACATGTCATTCAACGGATGGATAGAATACTGAAATATGGTTGTACCATGTTTATAATAACATAAATGTATATATAATATTCTGGAGTCATTATTTTATAATGGTAATAACAAATAAAGAAGAAGTGGAAGAAGAAAGGAACTTGAAAAAGGGTGGTGAAATCATTACTTCTTCTTCAGGTTCTTCCTTTTGATTTGATAATAAGGGCTCCTTAGGTTGGCTTTCTGACTAAAGGAATGCATCTAGGATTAAGTGAGGGAAGTTGATAGAGTATTTGGTCAGGGTTTGGCAGAACCAAAATGCTTTGAATGTGTGAATTAATGAGAAGGGGGAGTGCCCTTTTATAAGAGGGGTGAGGGGCACCTTTGGAAAAGCTAGAAATATTATTTTATAATAAATTCATATTCGGTTTATAATGGCTCCAAAGTGGATTATTTAAAGGTTAAGGTGGGGATAGGTCTAAAACCACTCAAAAAATAGGATATAGATTAGTTTGGGTTACTATATTAACCTTATCATTATGTATTAACTCTTAGTTAATTAGTTTCACTTTTACAATTTCTCTTTGTATTTTTATATTATATGGTTAATAAATTTACTATATACATCAAAGAGACCCCCAAGTGGTTGATTAATGATAAACCTATCATTATTTAAGACTCTTGTCTGAACCTTATATTTTTAGTAATTTAATATCATTTAATAATATAATATTTGTTTTAAAAACTATATTATGTAAATTTTGACACTATTCACTATTTGATTTTTTTAAAAATGATAACAGAATTATTACTTCAGAAAAAGTTAATTAAATCATTCCTAACATGTCATATTAATCTATAAAATTATTTTAATTCATAAAAAGTCTCAAATTATATTTATTTGGATATTTATAATATGAATTATTTTAATTTTTCTCAATTATGGTAACTACTGAATCATCATTGTGTCATACATAAATTATATTTTTTAATGACTAAAAATTATAAATAAACTATAATTATGTAGGAAATATTTTTATTTTTCTATTGAGTATTTACAGTCGAAAATCCAACATATATAACCCTATGTAATTTTTTTTTATAAAAGATATATACTTATGTCATTTTTGTATTTATTTTAACTTAATTAAAATAAAGTGTCCCTATAACCTACATGTGGCTCCATGGGGTCCCAAAATCGACCCAAAGATGCCCATGGTCGGAAATGTATCCACTAGTAAGTTTAGTACATGTTTTAGGGTAATTTAGTATTATTTTAATATTATTTGGTAACCCTTATTTCCTGGATTTACTCTTTAACCATGGTAAATAAAATATTTACCGAAATAATTATTCAAAATGTCTAAAAATAAAAGTTATTTATTTACACAATTTGATCATCCTGATTCCAAATAAGAAGTCCATTTTTCCAAATTCAAAACAAAGAAGTGGCAGAAATTAATTTAAAATTAATTCCCACTATCAAAACAAAAAACATGTTTTTAAGATATAATAACTATCAAAAGATTGATACTTATTTATGTTCGTTTTAATTATGAATTTATTTCCAATGAAAAAAAATTATTAAATGGTAAAAATATATTCTAAATATTTTTTAAAACCACTCAAATTCGTAATTTATCACTATTAATTATTATGACTAAAAAAGATGTTTTTAATTAAAATTTATTAATTTTCACTATTCATCAAAATAATAAAGTTATCCAAAAATAAACAAAATTTAACCTTAGGCTATTCATAACGGCTAGTTTGATTGGTTGTGGTGTGTGTTAGAACTCGATGTTACGTACAACACACACTATTTCATTATTCAAAGAGAAGTGTACCATAGAAGCTTGGGGTGTCACATTCTCCCATCCTTTAAATAATTTCGTCGTCAAAATTTTTAGAATACTACCACATGAAAAGAATCGGGTGGTTCTTCATCATAAGTTCCTCAGGTTCCCACATTGCCTCTTCCATCTTATGGTTTCTCCACAAGACATTAACCAGACGAGTCGTTCGGGTTCTCAGTACATGTTCTCTCGTATCAAGAATCTTGACGGGCTCTTCGCAATAAGACAGATCGGGTTCCAGTTCTAATTCCTCATAGGTGAGTACATGCGTTGGTTCAGGCATGTATTTTCTCAACAGAGATACATGGAACACATCGTGAACTTTGGAGAGACTTGGCGGCATTGCCAATCGGTAAGCTACAGCCCCAATGCGTTCTAGAATTTCAAAATGTTCGATGTACCTGGGACTCAATTTACCTTTCTTACCAAAACATATGACTCCCTTCCATGGATGTACCTTCAAGAAAACCTGATCACTCAAATGAAATTCCAAACCCTTCCTTCGATTATCTGTATAGCTCTTCTGCCTACTTTGAGCTGCTTTGAAGTGGTTTTGGATTACCTTCACCTTTTCCATCATTTCCTCCACCAGTTATGGGCCTACAAGTTTTCATTCACCAATGTCGTCCCAACAGGTTGGTGTGCGACATCTCTTTCTGTATAATGCTTCATATGGTGCCATCGGAATACTCGAATGGAAGATATTGTTATAGGAAAATTCTACCAGAGGGAAATATTGATCCCACATACCCTAAAAGTCATGTGAGCAGTATCTCAACATGTCTTCAAAGGTTTGAATAGTTCATACTGATATTCCATCTATTTGAGGGTGGTAGGCAGTGCTCAAATGAAGTTCAGTATCCAATGCTTTCTGAAGACTTTTCTAGAATCTTGAAGTAAAACGGGGATCACAATCAGAAAAAATCTATAGGGGTACTCCATGAAGTCTCACAACTTCATTAATATGTAGTCTTGCTAGTCATTCAAGTGGTAAATCTTCCCTTATAGCATGAAAATGTGCTTACTTGGTAAGACGATCGACAATGACCCATATTGCATCGTTCCTTCTAGGAGTCTTTGGTAGCCCCATGACAAAGTCCATCGTAATATTGTCCCATTTACACTCCGATATGGGAAGAGGTTGCATGACTCCTCCAGGCTGTTGCCTTCCAGCTTTCACTTGTTGACAAACCATACATCTTGATACAAAATCAGAAATATCCCTCTTCATGTTGTCCCACAAAAAATGTTCCTTCAAATCTCTATACATTTTGGTGCTCCGGGGATGTATAGAGAAATTGGAAATATGAGCATCATCCAGTAATTCCCTTTTTAGATCAGGTATATCAGGAATAAGGAGTATCTTCCCGAATTTCAAAATTCTTTCTTCATACACAAAGTCTCTCAATCTTCTATCACTCACAGCTTTAATATTCTTTTGAAATTATTCATCATCGGTCTGAGAACTCTTAATCCTTTCTAGTAAAGATGGTTTGGAAACCATTTGAAAAAGAATTGATGTTTCACCTTCCCTGGTTATTCCCATGCCCATATCCACTAGATCCATTAAAATTGGATCCCTTTCAATTCCCATCATGTTCAAAACTCCATGATCTTTTCTACTCATAGCATCTGAAACCTTGTTTGCCTTCCCCGTGTGGTAGTGTATCGTGAAATCATAATCCTTGAGTAATTAAAGCCATCTTCTTTGCCTAATGTTGCGTTCTTTTTGTGATAAACTATACGTCAAACTCTTATGATCAGTATAAATCTCACATATTTCACCATAGAGTCAGTGCCTCCATATCTTCAAAGAAAATACCACAGCTGCTAACTTGAGATCATGAGTAGGATAGTCTTGTTCATGAATTTTCAACTGTTGTGATGCATCAGCAAAAACCCTATCATTATGCATAAGGACACAACCAAGTCCTTTTTTTGATGCATCACTATAAATATTGAACCCATCATTCCTTGATGGTAGAGTCAATATAGGACATTGACTAATCTTCTCTTCAGTTATTTGAAACATTCTTCACACTCTTTTATCCAAACAAATTTAACCCCTTTACGCATGAGCTTTGTTGATGGGTTATCCAATCAGGCAAAATTATGGACGAAACATTGATAATAACTTTCCAAAACAATAAAACTACATACCTCAGTTATACTCATAGGTGCTGGCCATTCTTGGATTACCTTGGTCATAGAAGGATCAAAAGAGATTCCATATTTAGAGACAATATGGCCAAGAAAAGAAATCTCCTGAAGCCAGAATTCACACATGCTAAACTTCTCATATAATTCATGTATTCTTAGAGTCTTCAGGATAATGTGCAAGTGATTTTCATGATCTTCATAGATTTTGGAGTATAACAATATATCATTAATAAATACCACAAAAAATTTATCATGATATTCCTTGAAAACTCTATTTATCAGATCCACTAATACCGAGGGTGCATTATTCAATCCAAAAGGCATTACTGTAAACTCGTAATGCCCGTACCTGGTTCAAAATGTTGTCTTCGGAATTTCTTCATTCTTCACACACAACTGATGGTATCCAGATCGAAGGTCAATCTTTGAAAAGTATTGAGCTCCATTCAGTTGGTCAAATAAATCATCAATGTGAGGTAGGGGATACTTGTTCATTATTGTTATATCATTGATCTCCATATAGTCGATACAAAACCTCAAAATCCATATTTCTTTTTAATAAAAACAACAGGGGCTCCCCATAGAGAAACACAAGGGCGAACAAATCCCTTATTACTCAATTCCTCTAGTTATTTGTTTAGTTCAACCAATTCTATAGTGGCCATTCTATAAGGGGTCTTCTATATAGGCCTTGATCCAGGAATTAAATCAGTGGAAAACTCAACTTGTCATTCTGGAGGATGTCCAAGTAAATATTCTGGAAACACATCTACATATTCTTTCACAATAGGTATATCCTCTATTTTAATATTCCTTTCCACACCCACTGTAATTTCATCCTCTTCCTCCCTAATAATTGGATTTAGTTGAGCTACTGGGGGTGGATCTAGATAAGAATTGGATGGTGACGATTCTGCTCTAGAGATAAGGTGTTCCTTATCATCATCATAAATAATCGTAACCTCCTTCTTCTTACAATAAATCTACGCATCATGGTCTGAATGCCAATCCATGCCGAGGATTATATCAAACTCAATCATAGGTATGACGATGAGATCAGTGGATAAAGAACATTTATGTGCTCTAGTGGGGACTGATTCACAAAACTTGTTTCAATGATATGTCCCTTGGGTGTTTTAACTGACAACTCCCTTGTTAAATCAAATTGGAAATATCTAATTTTCATAGAAAACTGGGAAGATATGAAACAATGTGATGATCCAGAATCAAAAAATGCATTTTCTAAACTTGAGGAAACAAATAAATTACCTGCCACCACGTCTTTCGGAGCTTCTACCTCAGCAGTAGTGATAGCATAAGCATGGCCTTGATCCTTTGGCCTTTTCTGAGGTATGTTCCCCTGGCGCTTATGACATTCATTTGCATAATGTCCCATCTCCCTGAAATTGTAGCATTGGACATCGGTAGCTTCCTTCTTCCACTTTCAATCACGAGCTTGGTGTACTTTTTCACAACACTTGTAACAGACTCCCATTACTTTTAAGCAAGTACTGGGGTGTTTCTTCTCACATTTATTATAGGAGGGATATTCAAATTTTCCCTTATTCCCTTTATTTCCATTCCCAGATTGATCAAAAAATCTCTTATTCTACTTCTTTTCTTTTAATTCATATGACATAAAAAATTCTTTCTCTATCTTGATAGGACATGAGACAATGTCTTAGTATGACAAGAAGGATTGTGAGACTAATGCTCAACGAAGAAATGGTTTTAACCCATCAATGAAACTATCAAACTTACTTCTTGTGTTACGTATATAATCTCTAGCATAACTTTCTATCCTTGTAATGTTAGCCTCATACTTTGCGACATTCTCATCCTCCTTTTGTCTCAGACTCAGAAATTGCCTTTCCATATCTGCTCAATAGTCACGAGGAAAGTATTTTTCTAAAAACAGATCTTTGAACTACCTCCATTACATATTTAATACTTCATCATCTTCCTTCATGTTTTGAATCAATTACCACCATTGATCAGCATCTCCAGTGAGGCGGTAAACTGCCATGATAACTTTTTCCTTTTCACTACATCCCAAAGACTGAAATATTTTCTCTAGGGAAGTTATCCATTGCTCAGCTACCAATGGGTTTGTACTCCCATTGAACGTTGGTGGTTGTTGCCTCATGAAGCGATCTAACATTGATCCTCCACGCTGCGGATCAGGGTGCTCCATACGAGTGAGGTTATTATTCATAACCTGAGTGAGTTGTCCCAGTATGGTGATTAGCCGATCGGCACCAGTTGCATCACCAGCTCCACTATAATTATATTGAGGAGGAAGGAAATCCCTACATGGAGTGCGTGCATTGATACGGTTTCTGTTTCTTCTACTAGGATCCATTTCTAAAAATGGCATAAATTAGATCAGTTTATGAATAAAAATACATAATTTCATACTTATGAATCACATAACATAAATTGAACTATTTATGGATATAATCCATAATCATAAAAAAAATTTCTTTGAGGAAGTATATACTCATAAACCCTTCATAATGACTTGTAATTAAAATGAGAGTTATCCTAAGCATATCCCCTGAGAGTGTCGTAACCAAGAGTGTAGAAAGGCCCGTTGTAGTGCACCAGTTCCCGTTCAAGTCTAGCTCAAAGAGGTGTTTTCTGGTTTTACCCCTAGTTACATCTGTTCCAGAGCTGCCGCTGCCCGATCGTATCCTAACAGGGATGCATTGCTTGGAAAAATCACAAAATCTCTACAATACCAAAATTCTAGGAATTTCTTCTATACTAATCCTCAAAGTCCATCTTAGGTCTATGTTCTTTAATCAGAGTTTATCTAAATCTTTCTTCCAATGTTCGTACTAAACTTCCTCTGATACCAACTGAAACGCCCCGACCCCAGTTACCCAGAGTCGGTGCATTATTACATAACATTGGCATGATCACAAGAAAGATCATGTCTCGAAAGACTGATTAGTTTAGTAGCCATTAAATAACTAGATACATTAATAAAGTTGACATTACATCATAAAATGAAAACTACAGCAATATAGTCTCCATAGTCCACACTTTTATCCCCTTATAATATCCCTCTAGGTCATTTATAAACTACTTCTTCACATCTTGGGAATAATAAAACATACAAAAGGGGTGAGATCAAATTCCCAATAAGGATAACAATATAGTGGAAAATTTCATAAATAAGAATAAACATTTAAGGCAATGTATAACTAAAACAAAAGCCTTTTAAAATTGAACATCAATATAGTATAGCAAAAATAAAATTAAATAATGCCATTTACTTATTCACATGGATATTCTACTAATCTAATAATCACATGCAATATCAATAATAACTTTCATAATGATGGAATGCATAATGCCAGACTATCATAACCACGTAGCCAAGGCCTTGTTCCAAGACTACAAATAATATTTTTTCAATGCCTTGTGCCAAGACAATAGTTTGTCTCATGAGACCTACTGATGCATCAAGGACCTATAGTGGGCTCCACCCATCACATATTATGTCCAATCCATTCCCATTGTAAAAGGTTTAAGCCTAACGTAAACATTCGTATTAAAAATATCATACGAAATGTAAATACTTCATCCATAAACCATGAATGGTGTAAAAATAACACATCCACTGTCAAACATATCACAAAACCTTCAATACAATATAGAAGTTTTGTATCATTATAAATCAACTTCAAATAATTGTAAAATCCATCAAAGGATGTGGACATAGATAAAATCAAAACTCTTTTTAGAGAAATATCTCTTTATATTTTGAAATAATATAAGAGTCATATATCTCTAAAATAAAACATTTTCTTTGAAAATATTATTATAAGCTTTTAAGGGAAGATTCGATGATTTTATAACGGTGGAAAATAGCTGCACCCGCCGTATAAGTTAAAAAAACATTCTTACCTTAATTCTGTCGAAAAGGTTAAAAAGGACCGTGTTTGGAATACGACGGAAAGATTCCTTTATAAACCACTTATAAAAGTCAGAGAGGGTATAAATGTCTTAATCCATATTCTAGTAAATATAATTTTTTTTTTGAAATACAATTTTGAGAAACATGGTTGTGGATGATAAAGAAATCCCAGTAGATTATTACGTATAAACAACCTCTGATAATGAAGAGATTGTGAATTAAAACCTTACCTTGTACTTTTCCTTGGTTGTGGTAGGTTAACATCCATTATATTGGTGAAATAATTGTTATTAAATTATACAAGAGTCTTATATATTAATATGATTTCATATATGATCTTTTACCATTTCTTTTTTAATAATATCTTACTATTATCATCGTTTTGGGTGTTAACTTACTCGTTTTATTTTATATGTGTTGTTACATAAGCCATGTTTTTCATGGATAGGTTGTATCTTATTCATATATAGAATGATATCAAGCCCTTAAACATTATTTTTAAATCATAAAATGATAATCATACTTGAATGGATACGATGGACAATGAATCTCATCGCGTTCGTGGAGAAGGTAGTCTGTGCGTACGCACGAGTGAAAATATCATTATTTTGATATTAAAATAATATAAAATTGGATGTTATATCATATATAATTAATAATTATCATTTTATATTTATTATTTACATGAATTAAAAATCATTATTATACACATAAAAATAATAATGTTTTGAATAACAATTACACCACGACGTGGAGACGGTAAGCCGTACGTACGCACGTATGGTGACATGTCATTCAAAGGATGGATAAAATACTGAAATATGGTTGTACCAAGTTTATAATATCATAAAAGTATATATAATATACTGGAGTTATTATTTTATAATGGTAACAACAAAGAAAGAATAAGTGGAACAAGAAAGGAACTTGAAAAAGGGTGGTGAAATCATTACCTCTTCTTCGGGTTCTTCCTTTTGATTTGATCAAAAGGGCTCATTAGGTTGGATTTATGACTAAACTACGGCCTCTAGGATTAATTGAGGGAAGTTGATATAGTATTTGGGCAGGGTTTGGACGAACCAAAAGGCTTTTATGGTGTGAATTAATGAGAAGGGGGAGTGCCCTTTTATAAGAGGGGTGGGGGGGATCCTTGGGAAAAGCTAGAAATATTACGTTATAATAAATTCATATTTGGTTTCTAATGGCTCCAATGTGTATTATTTAAAGGTTAAAATGGGGATAGGTCGAAAACCACTCAAATAATAGGATTTAGACATGTTTGGGTTACTATATTAACCTTATCATTAAGTATTAACTCTTAGTTAATTAGTTTCAATTTTACAAAGTCTCTTTGTATTTTTATATTATATGGTTAATAAACATACTATACACATCCAAGAGACCCCAAGTGTTCCATTAATGATACACATATCATGATAAAAGTCACTTTTCCGAACATTATATTTTTAGGGATTTAATATCAATTAATAATATAATATTTGTTTTAAAAACTCTTTTATGTCAATTTTGACACTATTCAAAAGTTAATTTTTTTAAAAATCATAATAGAATTATTAATTCGAACAATGTTAATGAAATAATATCTATCATGTAATATTAAAATATAAAATTAGTTTAATTCATAAAAAGTCTCAAATTATATTTATTTGGTTATTTATAATATCATTTAATTTAATTTTTCACTATTATGGTAATTAATGCATCATCATTGTGTCATAAATAAATTAAATTATTTAATGTCTAAAAATAATAAATAAAACATAATTATGTAGTAAAACTTTTTAGATTTATAATTAATTTTTATATTCTAAATGTAAACATATATAACCCTATGTAAAAATTGTTTTGCTAAAATATATATATGCTTATGTCATTTTTGTATTTATTTTAACTTAATTAAAATTAAGTGTCCATATCACCTACAAGTGGCTCCATGGGGTCCAAAAATCAACCGAAAGATGACCATGGTCGGGAATGTGTCCACCAATAATGTTAGGACACGTTTTAGGGTGATTTAGTATTATTATAATCTGATTTTTTATCCCTTATTTACCGTATTTACCCTTTAACCATGGTAAATAAAATACTTACCGAAGTAATTATTCAAAATGTCTAAAAATAAAAGTTACCTATTTACACAATTTGGACATCCTGATTCCAAATTCGGAATCCATTTTTAAAAATTCAAAACACTGATGTGGAAAAAATTAATTTAAAATTAATTCCCGCAGTCAAAACAAAAACTGTGTTTTTATGATATAATAACTATCAAAAGATTGATACTTGTTTATGTTTGGTTAAATTGTGAAATTATGTCCAATTACCAAAATTTTATTAAATGGTAAAAATATATTCTAAATATAATTTAAAACCAATGAAATTCAGAATTTATCACTATTAATTATTTGGATTAAAAAATATGTTTTTAATTAAAATTTAGTAATTTTCACTATTCATCAAAATATTAAAGTTATCAGAAAAGTACCAAAATTTATCCTTAGGCTAAATTCGATACTCCGAATCCAAAAAATGAATTCCATTTTGAGAGATAAAATTTATAAAATTTTAAAAAGTAGGTATTACTATACATAACAGCTACTTTGATTGGTTGTGGTGTGTGTTAGAACTCGATGTTGCATACAACACACGCTATTGCATTATTCAAAGAGAAGCGTACCGTAGAAGCATGAGGTGTTACATTTTTTGAGGGTTACCATCAAATTAATTTAACCAAATTACCGTTAGAACAATTCCATTAATTTTATTAAATTCTCCAAACAATATCAATTCCATTGAAATTTGGGGTTCTTTAAAAATTAACAGTATATATCCCAAGAAAAAATAAAACACATTATATATGAGTTTTTTAATAATATCAATAATAATTTATATTATTTAAAAATATTGTGATAAAATTGAATGAAAATGTCCTAAGGAACCATTTTCAATTAAATAGATGGTTGAAGATAACATGAACAATAAGAACACCATCGTAGAACAAAGAAAATGAGATGAATAAAAAAAGTAGAGTCAAGTAACCTCAAAATGGAGAATATATCTAAAACTATTTATGTTCTATCACTCTCTTACCAGTAGAGAATAGGATATTAGAAGAAAATTTCACATGATAAGAACAACTTACTCTATGTAATTCAAATGATATCCACCATATGTAATTCCACTACAAGAAGTGGTTGCTGATCCAAAAATAATTCTTGAGATCCTTAATGATTAATTAAGATGATATATTGTAGATAGAGGTTAATTACGGGTCAATATGGTGGAATCATGACATTAATATTAATTTTCAGAGACATAAAAACTTCTGTGAAAGGTTTACATTACAAGTAGCATGATTAGCTATATAATTGCACCCAAACCTTGAACCCTCCATGGAATTTGGTTTTGGGTTCATGGTTTTCCTCAAAGTCACATTAATTGTACCTGAACCATGAAAATTACACTATTCATTGTTAGCCATTTTGAGGGCAAGGTTTCATGATTTTCACAAACTATGTTCCCCAATCATGTTTCATATCCTTGTATACATGGTTACTTTTTTCTGAGATGCACTATTTTCCCAAACAATTCAATTCTCCCAAAATATCCAAAATTTTACATATTTTACAATAATCATGATGCAACAGATGTACAACTAAAAATGAGTATATTTGTACATGATATAGGGTAACATGATGTCATTTCCTCCCCCAATAAACACTTTATATCCTCATAATGCTTGTCATAATTATTTAATATCAAGGAGAAGAGAAAATTAGACTCTCATTAGTTCCTCTAACTCCCAATTCTCATGTGAATTAGATCCATGATACAATATAACATATAACAATTTTATTATCCTCCCACGAAGTAACATTTTCATAAAATCTACAATCACGACTAGATGCTCAGTCATGTATAAATTAGTCTAATCATCAATATCATTGAATCTAAGAAAATGAGAAACGTCACAATGACCCTTTAAATTATGTTTAATGGTAAAAAAATTGGATCAATGTCAACTATGTGACATGTCATAAATAATATGAAACATTCCCAAATATTACATTAATCTCAAAAGGAATCACAAAACATGGAACATGTTTTTCCATATTTCCCAAAATTTTAGAGTCCCAACAGTGTTAAAACTCCAAAAAACACCAGGTTACAAATATAAATATCAAATAGTCATCTATGATGAACTTTATAGGATTTATTCCAACTCAGTTACATAACCATGCTATAATTAATCAAAAAAATATTCACCATCATCTCTTGGACTAAATTCATTCCAACCAAGAGAGATTCACATATCTCCAACTAACCCAATACAGCATTAAATGGTCGGAAATACAAGACCTCAAAATGATCCATATGGATTATAGATAGTTATTTGATATTTTTTGATAACTAAAGAAGTATTGATTGGACATCCCATTTTCCACTAAAGACAAGAAGTTATGCATATAACATCCCATCAGTAATCTCTATTTCTAAATATTTCTAACCATATTTAATTGAGTGATATATCGTGATCATACATACATGATATACTAGTGTCCCTTATAGGACTTTCAAAAAGAAATATGTAAAATGTGGACCCATATAAGAAAATATTGTATATGGAAATCTGTGAAATATGAAAATTCTATGCACATAGGTATTTCCAATTTTATCAACATTATTTTTGTCACGAATGAGTATAAAGTGAAATTATTTTTTCAGAAAATAAATAAAAATCGATATAACATTATTTCCCTATGTTTCATGTGAAAATCCACCCAATATGTTCATAGATATATTTTCCAACTTTCATGTTGGCCCTAGAAGTGGCTGATACGAACTAAAAAGTCTTTAGTTCTCATTATTGACCTGGTGAAATGTAAAACAATGAGAAACAACATCATAAATTTATTATCTCATAAATAGATACAAAAATAATCACCGTATATAATAAATCTTATTTATGCTTCCATGGTTCACTTCCCACTTGGAATTACATAAATAAAACCTTATAATCATGTGAAGTAATCAAAAACCAATTCAAAAAAACTAGGGTATGATCTAAAGATGAGTTTCAATCACAAATGGTCTCCCCACAATAAAGAGAATCTATTATTTTATAGAGGTCATCATGAAATTGATGCTCACGAAGAATCATCTTTTGAAGTGAAAAAGTTAACTGAATACATTCCAATGAAAAATTATTTTTTCCTCCTATACTTTCAAATAAAATTGAACCAAATGATCGATCAAGATGAACTACTCTAATGATTCATTCTACAGACTGGTTCATAAGTCTCCTACTCAATTCACCCAAAACGACATTTCCCTTTCCAAGGGTATATGATATGTTGACATAAAAATATTGTAGATACACCAACCAATGAATATATTTTAATTTAATATCATTTTAGAGATGATATTAATTAAAATTTAACGTTTATATAAAGTTGTATCCATTTATGTAAAATGGAAATTGAATAATATTTTAAGAGCATGCATCATAACTGTGAGATCATGATAATTAGAATGGAAAATCTTCTTATGTTTCCTAATTTTTGTAAAACCATATACTAAAATGTGATCACACATCATATGAACATGGACCAATCCTAATCATAATGAATCAGTGAAGACCGCATTGACATATCAAGACTCCTTAGGATTCAAAATTAACATAGAATTCAAAAGACAATACAACTCATCAAAATAAATATTTCAATGCCACACATATTGAAGGAATATATACCTTTTATGTACCTGTTAAAAAAATATAATACTCCAAATCTCATTTGGTTGATTACTAGGTAAATATGAAGAAAATTTTTCATTTAACTCAAAAATAATTATATGGAGATCATCATTGAATTCTTCTCTATACATACGGAAAATAGATATATATTTTACCCATCCAAACATTGAAAAAGATGTTCTACCTCTACTATAACCCAGTCCCTATTCTCATGAAAAACATGTCACACTTAATCAATGGTAGTAAAGGAGACCAGTTGATGATAATAAACAATTTTTTCCTTATTATAGATAATATAATCAATCATGTGGATTTTATTAAGAGGATTCATATAACAACCCTTCTCTCTATTAAACATTGATTCGTGATCTATTAAATAATATTAAAAATAATACAACAAATATGATCAAGAATCCTAGTTTCATTGGGAAATTGTTACATTTTATAAAAATTTAAAACACAAAATACACAATTTTTATTTAATAAATATTTAACCCCCTAACAAATAAAATTTACTAGGATATCATGGGTGTATATATATGAAATGGGTATTCTACAAAGCACAGTAAGGGAATAAACATGCAACAACATAAAGAAAATAATATATGATAATCCATATGAAAATGAAAGTGGATTAAAAGGTGTGTAATTCATAAAATTGAACAATTTGGATTGATGTAAAATGATAATCATATAAGGAAACATGGAAAATGTGGCAAGAACATAACACACTACTTCATAAAACTTGGTCAAGGATATACATCATGAAATCATGACATAAAAAATTCCATAAAAAATAATATTTATTCCACGTATAAATATTTAATTTCACTAGACTAAACACTACCCAATCCATTGATGCACTATATAATTTTGGGTGTGCCCATCACATTCATTTTATTCTCATTCTTAACTATGCCACATAGATTACAAAAAACAAAATTTATTATCATAATATTTTATTAGATTATCATGGAGTGTAGAAAAAATACATATATGTCCCTAATAAATAATTATATTTCCATAATGATGAAACCCCTTTAAATTAAATGGGTACTGTTATTCACTACACAATTTTTTGTAATGGAAAATCATAGTAAAATTTCAATATCATAAAAAGAGTGACAGAAAAACTCATAAAATGGTTTGATTAAATAAAAATTTGTTTCTAAACATTCATATAGAAATTTAAATTAATAGGGACATTGAAAAATGTATCCCAACAATAGTAATTATAAATATATTTCATAATATTATGAAAAAAACATGAATAAATAGAAGAAGGGAAAGATCTAGTACCATGACAGCATGAATTAAAATAATTACAAGGAACAACTTAAGAGTTTAGAATCACCTTATGAGGAATATATAGATTGTAGGGAAGATTAAATATGCTCTCCACGTATTTTTTGTTAATAGAAGTGGTAGATCGGGTGGCATTTTATAGGAAATGAATGGGGATTTCTTTATCATTTCTGAAATATGGGTTTTGGATTCTAGATAATAAAACAATCAAAAACAAAAACCATACAAGGTTTCTGCCCTTGATTTATATCAAATGGTCGTGATTAAAATTATTTTATACTTGAAAAATTCCTATAAATATAAAATAATAACCTTGATGATGTTGAAGTGTGTCATACCTTTAATGAAATTATTTAAAAACCTCAAACATATATTAATTATTTGTCATGAGAAAAAAAGAATTTATAAAATGAATAAAAAATATTAACCAAATTATTTTAAATGGAATAAAGATATTTATCATTTTATATCTTTTATAATATTTATTATATTACTTTTGGGGTCGTTATAGTGTCATAATAAACATAATATATTTATATGATATTTAATTTTTACTTGAAATTTTTTTTGTCTCAGAAAATTATGAAAATTTCACTATTAGATAAGATTGATGTTCTCATTCTTAAAATAACATTCATTTTTTCAAAATAATTTTCTAAATTTGTGAATTTACACTTTTAAAATAGTAATAGATATTTAATGGGAAATTTTTGGTTTCTATGAAAGTAATAGTTTTATTAACCCATATAAAAATTTTATATGAATTTAAAAAATAATTATGATAAATTATAGTTATGAAACACTATTTCAAAGTAATTAATTATAAAAATATTAATTATATAAAAAATAAATTAATTGATAAAAATAAATTCCTTCATTGAAAATGAATACTAATTGAAAATAACAATTGTGTTTATTGTATAAAAATAAAAATAATTTATAATGTAATGATATGAAAGAATAATTTACATTATTCTATTTAAAATAAAATATAAATATAATTAATATTATGGGGTTGACACATATCCCTTTAATATACTAGAAAACCTCATAAGCATAAGGTGTATGATGGTGAGACTTTCATGGGGTGGATCAGTGTATATGGTTTCAGTTATGTTCTCAATGATCTTGAACTTATTTTATAAATAGTTTATCTCATGTCTATGATATAATATATTATCTTGGGATCGGTCGATGGAAAATCTGATTGAATCTATATCTGTCAAAATATTCCATATATGGTCTTCATATGTTATAATCTTACTACTTGAGTCAACCACTCACTTTTTCTATGTCAATTGGTTTTTGTTAAAAACATATATTTATACTAATCATGTGATTTGTTGGTGGTCCATGAGAAAGAACCCACATAGACTATTATATTGATAATAACACACTATACAATCCTGACTATGGGTAAAAACCATGAAACTACATCGGTGTCTAAAGTAGAATTTATCCCTTTACCTTAAATTTTTATTTCATTATATTTATTATTCATTGCATAGATTTAATAAATTTGTTCCTTACTTTCTTTTCTAAAAAAGTTGTATTAGCTAAACACATGTCAAACCGATACCACGATGCGATAATGTCATGTTTTATCTGTCACTATCTTTGGTTTTTTGGCCATATATTTTTTTATCAATAATTAATCATATGTTTTGGAGGATTAAAAACTATTTTCTTAATTTCATGTGGGTTTCATTTCATGTTTTCCATGTTTTTTTCAAAAACACTTTATGTCTTTAATTTTAAATATTTTAATTACCTTATAGAGTTTTTTTAGGATTGCAGAGTTGAATGAAATACCTTAGGAAATATTAACAATCATGGTATTTTTTATATTTCATTATATTAATATTTTAAGAATCAAGTGATTTTTCAATGGATTTTATTTCATGATTTCGAATATTTTCATGTAGTGAAGTTTTATTAATTATAAAATGCATGTGCACTAGTTTTTTTTACATATTTAGAATAACAAAACAAATATTCTATAAAACCATTTTGACAAATTAATTAAATTTATATTCTATGGAGATTATTGAGATATGTTTTTTGATCAAAAATATTAAAATTATTCATTATTAAAATGATTTTTAGGTTAATTGAATTTGTAGATTATTATTGAAGAACCTCATGGATCTCTAATATTATATTTAACAACTATTTTGGTAGCAATTTACATATATATAATTGATTAATCACAACGTATCCTTAAGAACTTTTATTGGGTATAAACATTATAATATAATTATCCACTAAAAACATACTATAGAATTTAAATTTATTATTGTGGTTCAAATCATGTGTTGGGTGGAGAAGATGAGCTATATTATTCTTTCTTAATAAATATTCTTTTAGATAAAATTAAAAAAGTGTTCCAATATTTAATTCCAATATTATGGAAAAAAGATTATCTTGAATTGATGTATTGTTTGTTAAAATATAACTACATATATAGTTTTTTATTTCACCAATTTTAGTAAATCCAAAGAATTATCTCCTTTCCTAAAAAAATATGACTCTTTAAGAATATTCTATATCTAAATTCAATATGAAAAAGTAGTAATATTTTGTTTATGAGAGAATAAATATATTTATTTCTCTATAATGATAAATTTTAGACTGTCCTTTGTGGTCATTTTGTGTTTATAGGTGAATTATTTTTGAGTGGATTGAGTAGAATTCTATTTTTCACCAAATTTTCATTCATGTAATTACATCACCTTTGGGTTTAACCCTCCAAATTCTAAAAATGATATTTTTAATTTTAAAATCTACCAACCCTTATTCTCATTAAAACATTATAAATATATCATTATTGATATATTTGTGACGCTATGATTTGGTGATACTGGGATCATATAAATACCCTGGATATGGAACATGTTATTAAGAATGAGATGTGTGATGTATAAATAAAATACATGAGTGAATACATATTAATTTTCTCTGATGTAGGCACGACATGGTCATAGAGATTATTTTAGAATTGAATGGATTTTTATATTTTTTTTATGAGTTAGGGACATATAGTATTCCATAAATTTTCTAATGATGTGATAATTAGGTAGTGTGTTCATCAATACGTATGGATGTTTTTTTGATATTGGTAATAGATGAATTTATAGATGTCTACTGTTTATGTGTGGTTAAATTTTTTGAAAAATATTTTCAATAATATTACATTTTATTTCATTACAAAACCCCACTAATGTGTTATTTAAAAAAAATTAATATTTTTTATTTTTAAAAGTTTTATGATCATATATGAGAAATGACCTAATGTCAAAATTTTAAAAGTTAATTTTTTTCATTTCAAGCATAATTTTTTTAATTGATCCCATTTGAATGGATTAATTTTCATACTTTAATATTAATGGTGTTTACTATATCCAAATGTACCTAGATCTAAATCCTACCCTATGAGTCCAAAATGAAATATGAATATTGGGCATTGTAATATGTTCCCTGATATAGAGACATCCAGTGATGGACCCTTGTATCATAAAATGAATGATCCAATTTAGTTTTCATTTTTCATTTATAAATATAATAGGGATTGGATAATTTTATTTACATGTTGGTTCCTATGAGGCATCCTGAAAAATGGTCACAAATTTATTAGAACTATTTACTTTGGAATTCAATCATTCATCCATAACATAGTAATTTAAAATCTAAAAAACATCATTAAATTCTCTTCACAAGGGAAAATAGTTCCAAATTATGTTGACTAAATTTTGTGATGTGTAAAAAACATTAAATAAGATTATAAATTTCAATTTTGATATTTATTACACCTATCATGCCCCAAAATTTAAATTTTAAATCTTTTAGCAATAATTCTCACCATTTTGACTATAATATTTTTTGACCACTTCCATTTAATAATATTTTAAAATTTAAGTAATTATATAAAGGATATTATTCTATAATAGTTAAATATATTTTCAATAAAAAAATCCCCTTAAACACATATATGTTGTTTTCTTTTCACTTTTTTATTCATCAATTATAGCTCACTAATATTCCTGATGGTGAGTAACTAACCTCTGTATTTTCCTTTGGAGAGTATTTCATAGAGTTGATTATTTATTATCCATCAGTTATAAATTTTTTGTTTTATTATGTATGAATGTAGTTACTATATTGATGGAAGTTAGTGATTGACCATCATTCCACAATATTATCCACTCTTTCATTCTATTTCCTATATAACATCAATTACATCCATTCTCTTAGGAATTCACTTTATATTATGAGTTATTGTGTGTTATCGGGATTAACTAGCATCTGATGGATTTTTGTAATGTATTCATTCATACTGTTGATTGAGCTCGGTCTATCAATAATTTTTATTGTAGGATCTGAAATTTTTGTATGAAAGAGATCTCATATTCATGCTATATTTCACACTAAATGTTGGGGATAGTTGTCAATGTACGACAAGATGAAATATGAAATAAAATTTATAATCAGATAGTGGATAATTATGTAACATAATATGTAAACCCTATTACAATTTTCTATATTTATTCAATTTTTTAAGACTTATTACCTTATTTTATTTTCATGTATTTCATCATTATATAACCTCATTAATTTGAATTATAAATTGGGACTGATTGTTTACTAAATATCATAAATATTGGATTCAAAAGATAGCCTTCATTCTATAAATAGTAAAATTAATAAATATTTAGAGTTCCATGATATAAAATGTTCAATAATAGTGTTGGTGGAATCTCATGATTTGAATGGTTTTTGGTGGTAACTAAATGTTATTTCGTTTATGGAATTAAATTTTCATGGATCATTAATAGTGGGTATGGTTTTTAATCCTCAATAAATTATGTAAAACTAATTTTAGAATGATTTTGGGGATCTGTTGGGTTGGTAATGAATTTTACTGAAGATATGAGTTATGATAACGATATGGTATAGTCTATTTTTGTGTGTTAACTATTAAAATAATGGATTATTTAGTCCATAGTTGTGAGTCCAATACCAAAATAGTTGATGAGACACTTGGGGGAAAATACTAGGGTTATGATGAAATCTGAGGTGTCCCTCCTCAATAAAGAATACATCACTATTAGATTGGGTGTTCTGAAAGGGTTGCTTATGGTGTAACTTGGATAGGTATTGGTCAGATGTGGTTAGAATTTCTAGTGAGGAGAATAAAACATTAATAATAATTACTAATTGAGGTAATGTTAATAGAATGATATAAGTTAAACCATATTGTAGGGATCAAACCACAGGACATTGAGGGTGTGAACCCAAGTCTTGGTGACATTTATTTGTATTCTGGGATGATGAATCTATTTTCATGGAACTTGATGTGTTATATGTTTCCTATTTTTTACTCAATTATGATCAGAGTGGCTACATCCATTTATTATCTGTGATAATTAATAATAGAAGCAATATGGATTTATCATGAACATACATTAAGGGCCATTGTCCTAATGAGTTCAATCATTGGATAGTAATTATGGAATATGGATATTGATGACTAAATTGGTATATTTTATGATTTATTACTTTATGAATTATAGATAAACATTCCCATTTGTTATCTAATGGATTCACTTAATTTCAATGTGACTTGAGATAGTTTCAATATGATATGAGTATTTGGTGGTGATTATGGATGTGTCTATGTGTATTTTTTTAGACAACCCTAACAGACAATTTCACTTACTATTTGTTTTAAATCATGAGATAAAATTATAATGGTCATAGAATGCCTCTAGTGTTTATAAAATCCTAATAAAGTCACGTGATAATACACTAGCGGGTCTAGTCATGTGTTTTTAAGATGGTACTTCCAAATGAGGTCCCATAAATATATTTTTGGTATTTTTGGATATGGTTTTGAAATAGCCTCGACTTCGTCATATTAGATATGAAAGATTTATTTTTTCAATAAAATGTTCATTTTAAAAGAAAGGATAATGTAATTGATTCATGAGCCTAATTTTTGTATACTTATCATATTCATTTAAATTTTTTGATGAGGGATGATACTAGGTTCTAACTGGTGGTATATCGTTTCATTGGATGTGGTACATAGGGAAACTTTATGAGGAATGTCAATTTAATTAAGAATTCTTGTTTAATTATGTGATACTGATGTCGTGATTTTTCATGGATTATAATGAAACAAAATAATCTATGTTATGTGATCTGGCGAACCATAGGGATATTGATTAAATGGATAATGGAATGAAAGATTAGAGGGTTATAAGAGAACCCTAGAAATCTATGATGATTCATTGGGAAGATAAAATCATTGGATCAATTTTATTGGATCCCAAAATCATAGAAATGTTGTTTTGATGAGGATGATCATTTATAATTGAAGAATGGAAAGATATCAAATGAATGGGTTTTAAAATGCAATTTCCATAAAGAGTTTTTAGGGTTTATAATAAAACATATTCAATATGATAAATTTTAGGATTAGATATTGTATATCCCAATAGTTTTTATGGGTGAGAAATGTTCCATGAAAATTTGAAACATCGATTTTAATAGACATGTTATTATTATATTTGATGTTTAGAAGGTGGATAAAATCCATAGAAGTCCTAAAAAGTGGTATTATGGAAACAAATATAGGGATGGGAAGCATACTGGTGGCTTGGATGACCCAAAAAAGAGGCTCAATGGTCAGTGTAGCCAATGTTGTAGTATAGTCTCTGACAATCCTTCTACAACCACTCGCTAGCTAATCATGTCCACTTGTTTTTGGTGATACTGTCGGTAGCCAAATTATAGCTATTAAACTCCACCATTTTTCTAGTTGGATTAAAATATTATAAATTCATTTATATCCCATGAACATTATGAAGTGAAATCCATCCTCTTATTCATTATTTTTTCATACAAATCATGAGTCAAACCGCCTTTATCCGGCTCTTATATCATGATAAAGGGGGTCTTTTGAGGATCATATTTTTTGATTTAATGAGTATCTTACACTATTATATATTCAAAAGATATAATCCTCTATTATATTCTAGATATAGATTAATGTAGTATGGATTTGATACCAATTATATTGAATTATGATTGGATTGGTCATTCGTCAAAGGAATTTCATGTGTCTTGCATATAAGAGTTCCTTAGTGATACATGCACATTATTCTTGTCATTTTTGTGGAGTTAAGGTAAAAAATTAATATTTATTATGTTATTGGAATAATTTAAATTAATTTTATTATTAAATCATTTAAAACCATTATAGATTTATCTTGGAATTTGTAGGGGATGTCCCAAAATGATGGCATCATACTGTTTCTCAGCAATTCGACAAAGGTATATCCAATTACCAATTTAAAAAAATCTTATCCACAATATTATATGTAATTTGGTTTTAAAATAACACTATTATTTAGGGATTTGTATTGGATTATAATCATGGGTACACCACATGTTGTTCTAATGTTATTTAGTTTTGTTTGGATTTTGTTGAACGATGTTATTCAAGAAATTATTTTCTTTTAATATTAAAATTTAATTAGTGAAATGTTTCTGAAAATTTAATTAATTAAAATTTATTTATAATGGAATATTTTTTGGTGTATAGTGTGACAATACCACATTGTTTTTTATGATAGATGTTGAGAATTTACATGACTCTGTGGGTGATGGGGAGCGACATTAAAATGTTATTTTCACACAATATTTAGGTACTATATTCTTATGTATATGATAATGGTTACTAAGAAAAATATTATATGAATTTTTTATGAGTGTCCCCTCCACTTTCAGTGTGGAAATCATTTTAAATTGAATAATTTGATGAATAAAAAAACTAATACAAAATATTTTATTTCATATTATATTAAGGACCCAAAGGAACCTATTGTACCATTTATATATATCATCTACCAATAGATGGGAATATAAATTTGACTATGTTTGTTAGAATTTAAGAAATAATTCACATATCAGAATTAATTAATTTTTAATTAATATAATGTGGTTTACTTAGTTATAGGTTTCCAATAGACCTCGATGTAATGAGTGATGTAGAATTAGGAAACAAGATGAAGGTCATTGACACAAGAGATACCCTAGAGCTGTTAGGATCTCATAAAAATTAATGGGGAGAGTGTTTCTTACCAACTAGGAATGGAATAATTTTGTGTTTGTGCCCTAAGGATATTGGAATATGGGTCGGGTGTGTAGTCTACCCTAGGACATCTAGGAAATAGATTGGGATTAAAAAAATATCCCTTGTGTGACTAACCTTGGAGGATAGAGTTACCACAATGAGACTTATAGGATCATTATTGGTGACCCTATGACATATCTCGAAATAAACAATGGAAATGGAAATTTATAGAGAAGGTAGATGGTGTCATCATATAACGAATTCCAATTAGGTGAGTTTAGGTTTAAAAGGATGGGTTAGAAATTTTTTGGAATTCTTTCAAACACCACATTATATTTATTACTTAAATTAGTTACATTTTTTATAACAATGGATGGATGTTTGTACCAGATATCAAACATCATATGGGTATTATGAGACATGATTGTGTTATTAGGTATTACTTGGGGAACAACATCTGATCTAGATTCTAAGCCTCACTTGATAATGTTGTGATACGATTTCGGTGTGATGAAATCATCTTTGATTCCAATATGTGGATCATATGATCCATCTACTAATCCATGCTATAAAAACTGGTTTTTGATATTCGACCATAAATTAATATGGTACTGCTTCTATATATCGGGTCCTAAAGATTCCTAGAAAGTATAATTTTCATCCATTAAAATATGGGTATTTATTTATGATCAGAATTATAATTAAGATAATGTTATGTAATCCCTTTGGTCTAACTAGTATAGCCCATGATATTCTGTGTTCTATATTGAGAGGCACAATATATATGGGGTCGATTTATTTAAGACTTTTTCATGGATATAATTCTGATTGGATTATTTTTTGGGATTCATGGGAATCACCTTTTATCAATTTATCATAATTGGTTTCCAGAGACATTCCCATTAAAACATATATTTGAATATTGAACCATTTATATAGGAATTCCGTTCCATTTTAGCCTATATTTATATGATTCCTAGGTTACACATAAGGATCCAGTTTTTATATGGTTGTATTGATATTG
The DNA here is from genome assembly GCA_963277665.1 of Viscum album. Taxonomy (NCBI): domain Eukaryota; kingdom Viridiplantae; phylum Streptophyta; class Magnoliopsida; order Santalales; family Viscaceae; genus Viscum; species Viscum album. The sequence continues at coordinate 261,776,811 of OY728148.1, read as the reverse complement.
TGACATGTTCAGAGTCGTGCTAGAAGTGAATGGTGTTTGTAAAATCAATGAGGATCATAGTCATTAGTATCAAAACTCTTCAATAGTATCAGGGTTGGATTAATTCCCCTTATGAGTTTATGTTTACCATTTTCACTGAGATTCACTCAATGAAATATTGGTACTATAAAATGTATCCAACATGGTGGTTACTTATTTTTACATAGTTTATGTCGAAATTCTATCTAATTTTTCAAATGCATATACACTGAATTGTTTGTTTATGTATGGCGATCTATTGTGGTTTCATATTTAGTTTTATACTCAAATACTACATAGGAGGACATAGGAAATGGGTACCTAATCAAATATGTCACTTGTTACTAGAAAATGTTTTGAAAAATCATGGTGGGATTTTGATGATCATATTAAGAAACACTAGGGGTGTTATAGATTGGGTTTGAGGTGATAATTAGGGATATAATTGAGATTCTAGTCTATTTACTATATTGATTTATTCATTCTAATATTTGAATATTTGATCTTACTAATGGGAGATCAGAATTATATTATTGTACCATTTCTACATTACATGTTATTACTAATTTGATAATTGTATTTATCCAAACCTATATGATTTGTGGGTATAGTATGTTAACAATACTATCGTAGAAAGTCATTTATAGTCAATAGACTCAAGAATATGGGGAGGAAATCATAATGAAATGAGGTAAACTATGACATGGCACTAGTTGAGTGGACACCAACCCCATATTTTACTCTCAAAATAGAAATATCACTCAACATGGAATTATATATAATGAATATAAAAATCCCAAAAATTATAATAATTAATGGTAAGGAAAAAATATCTATGATTAGATATATATATTTCAAAATAATATATTATACTATTATCTAAATAATATTTTATGGATAAAGGAAGGTGATCTTAAAAAATACCCCAACCACTAATTTTGAAATAATATTTTATTGATAATGAATAAGTGCTATATAAAATGAATTAATAGAGAATATTAATGAATTATCATGGAAATTCATTATATATAAATGTTTAAATGGATAAAGAAGTATCATTTTGGTTATTTAAAAAAAACTAGAATCATCTCTATGATATTTATATATAATTTCACCACTAATATTCCATGCCATATTGTATATTTTGGTTCACAGCTATACCCAAAACAATTAATTGTTTTCACCTACACACTATTGATTTATTCAGGAAAATACCACTTATAAATTGGATATGTCTCCAAATATAACAAAACATGCCATGAAACATCATCATTTACCATAAATAGGTTTATGATTACATTTATTGGGTGACATATACTATCCCAACTGTTGTCAAATCTCATTCCTGACCACCTAGAAAACACTCTGTGGGTAATTCTACCTTACCCATTTCTCTAATTCCATTTTATGTGGACTATTTCTATATTACCCAATGTTTACATGGAATGTATTCAAAATTTCCTAAGGTACACATCCCAATCACCCAATTTTGTATAAAATCACATAAGAAATTAATATTATTGGAAGGACAAGGGGTTTTAAATTTTCATCCAAAAATATTCAAAAAAAAATGAAAAATGAATAAAAATATTATTTTATTAATTACATATAATTTAATTAAAAATAATTAAAATATATCTATAACACGCATAGTTAAAATAAAAATTTTGACCCCCAATATTTATTCAAAATGCCATGTGGACCAAAAGTTTTTTGTTGCTTCATACACATAACCAGATAAAATAACTTAGATATATTATAATACCTACAGGTACCTATAAGTATTTCTATAACACTAAATTTCAACTAGAATAAATAATAGGTTGATAGTTTATAATAATTATTAGGTAACCACCTAGATTCAAATTCATGAATAATATACACATTACTATTCATACAATCATTCCAGTTATTTACATATATATATAATATAATTTTGAGAAAATTTATTATACTAAACAAAATATAACAAATATATAAACATTCTAAGAGTAAATTTGATATGTAAATCCCTTGTACTAGGAGTATCCATACCTAATACAAATTCGTTGATTTTTGAGTCATAGATTTTATATAAACCAATCAGTTTAACAATTATGAACATACCTACTTAACAAGTGTTAGGGTGAAACAACATTCCCATTTGTCGGAAAGGGAATCATGTATTACTGAGTAAGGACAGAATAAAACATCATAATATTTGATGTTATGGGAATGGAAAATATTTGAGTAATGGTATAGTGAGCCTAGCTCACACTATCAAACTTTTAACCATCCTAAGGAGTAAAAATTCACATTTTTTAAATGAAAATTATATCCTTTAAAATATTTTACAAAAAAATCCATAAATAAAACATAATAATTACATATTATAACAAGGAATTATTTTTCAAATTAATTACACTATAATGAAATTTGAAATTTATCCAAAATAAACAATATCACGAACCGGATCTGGTCGCCACCATTAACGGCACCAAACCCGGCCTGTGTCAAGTACCTAAGGGCGTTCCCTATCCCCACGGGCTAGAACAAGTGCCCGAGTATCATTAATTTAGGTTTGGGAACGATTTACCCGAGTATGAAAGCATAAAACATTAAAAACAATACATAATATAAATCTGAAATTTTTGAGCCAAACAAGACTTAAGTAAAAACCAGAACTGAATAAATTGGTTTAAAGATATTAAAAGTGGTCCAAATAAAAATAATTATATCATCAAGATATCCCCAAGGACTCTACAGGACTAGGGGTCATCGCCCCCAAGCTGTCTCCACAACTATGCACCAAGGATGAGAACTAACACCCCGAACCGCCATCACCCTTAGCCTTTCCTTTACCTAAATCAAACATATCCAAGTCTACATAAACCCAAGGGGTTTATGTAGTGTGTGAGAATTATCCCAATTGGATACCACCCAATGATTACAAGGAGTAAGAAATACAATGTGAAAAAGCAAGCAGTTTTTATATGCAAGGAAAAGTAGTATTAAAATTTCAAGAAATGAAACCTCCAATAGAAAATAGTTTTCAATGCAAAATTTTCAGAATATTAAAAAATTAAAATAGAAACGTTAGATACTTTGATTGACTTTCAAACACACTCTAGTACATGGGTAAATACTACAAATCCAACGAGCAACAACATTGGGAACACCCCTAGGCACTAGGTTGTCTTGGACCCTATGTACCTCGTACCTCGGTGTAAAGTAACCATAGAAAAATCTGTTCTCGTGCACGAGAAACTAGTAGGGAACATAGCCATAACCTAGTAGTCCCCTATAATAATCCACATAGTTTATTTAGAGTTTTTGTTATCCAAATTCTAAGTGAAACAGGGACAAAACCCATCTGATCCACTAGTCGTACTAGTACAAATACGCCCCACCTAGGTACTCGAGCATCCCCTTATGTGCTAAATAAATTTAAGAATGCAACAGAAATAAATTATAATATAAAACACCATTACTAATCAGACACAAACAATACAGTAGCTATCACATTTTATACCACTAAAGACATGCAACAAAACACTTAGATTTTTCATACAACAATTCCTCATAATCTCATAGTGTTTTGGAGACAAAACTCCTTATAAACCTCACTTGCATACTATGTGCACATTTTTAAGTTTCCAAAATAGAAAGGGAAGCCAACTACATGTCAGTGAAAACACAAAATCATTTTTAGGGTAGCTTGATATGGTTCATGAAACAACATAATTGCAAAATTTCTATTTTTCCACAACACAACACTTAAAATTTCACGTGGTTCACAAACACCATTAAAACCAGATTTTTCAGCAACAAACAAAAGGGATAATGATTAAAAACAGTATTTTTATCCCTATTATAGTTCTGTAAAATCAAATAATTACTTATAGGGTAGCCCCAATTAAACTAAAAAAAACATTTCTATGAAGAAACCCCCAATTTCAAATGAAATGGCCATTTAGGATTCATTTTAAATACAAACACCAATAAAACTATTTTTTCCAGCAATAATAAAATAAAATAAACATGCAAATACCATAAAAATAGTATCCAAATCAAAAAAAATTCATACAAAATGGAATCACCTACAAAAAAAAGGAAAATCTTTGAATCACCATGCAGAAATTAATTTGCACCACCACCGCACTAATAAAGACCTAGAACAACCCTAAACCCACAAGAATTGGAAAAGAAAACCCAATTTTAAACCATAGGTTCGAAAACCTACCCTCTAGTCATTTTGGACTTAAAGGAATAGGAAACAAAACCCAAATAATAACAAATAAAACCCTAATCAATTTGAAAGAGAAAATGAATGAACTCACTTACTTGAAGTATCTTGAATCAATCACTCCAAAACACTAGTATCTGAAATTTAAAATAGCCACCACTTAGGGCTAGTTTGAATAGGAATTATAAGGTCATTTAGGAACTACAATGGAGGAAATATATTGAGAATTGAGAATGTTATGAAAGAAAGACTTTACCTCTTCCAATATGAACAATTTGAGGAAGACTATGAAGTTCGACACCAAATCGTGATTAACTAGAGCTCCTAAGGGGGGGGGAGTTTAAAATCACGGCTGGGTTAATTGGGATTGGGTGAGACTTGGAATTACTGAAAAATCCCACAAATTTAATAGGTTATAACATAATCAAAATGTATTTTTAAAACAGGAATTGGGAGTTCTGGCAGGACCAACCCATTAGATAAAAACCCAAATAAACCATGGTTATGGATTTATAAAAGCTCAAAATTACCATGGTGGTGTTAATAGGTTAGGGGAGGCCAAATATGAATTTTAATGGAAGAATAATGTTGAAAAATGTAAAATTTATAAAGGATACAAAATTTATTTTTCAATCTGGAATTGGGATCACGGTTTGGCCCATTTCATGAATACTCATCTATTCCTCCCTAAAACCTAGGGAAATCCCCAAAACAAAGCAAAAATGTAAATTAAATGAAAAATACCTTTAAAATATGTCATTTATGTGACAATTATCCCCACCATGAAGTAATTTCCACCCCGTAAAGTCAACATGAAGCTTGGTTGGAAAACAAGAATGGGTGCTCTTAATTGACCCATGACTTTCGCTCCCATGTCTCATGTGTATCATTCCCATGCTTACATAGAACCCAGACAAAAGGAATAGACTTCCCTCAATGTATCTTCTCTTGGGAGTCCACTATTTTCACCGGCCTCTCAACAACAGACATGTCAGGCTCTATCTCTAGTTCTTCCCAACTCAACACATGGGATGGATCCAGGTTGTATTTCTTCAACTGAGAGACGTGGAAGACATCATGGATAGACGTCAACTGAGAAGGTAAGTCCAACCTGTATGCCACCTTTCCAATACGCTCGGTGATCTCAAAGGGCCCGACATACCATGGCATCAGCTTAACTTGATTCTCCAATCGACGATGGCCCAGACGAGGGGCCACTTTTAAGAATACCATGTCACCCACAAAAAAATCTAGGTCTCGACGCCTCCAGTTAGAATAAGATTTATGACGACTCTGAACTTTCAATAAGTGTTGCTTGATCAACTTGACCTTCTCAGAAGTCTCTTGCACAAGGCACCACCCCAGAAGTGAAGTCTCTCATACCTCAGCCCAACATAGGGGGGAACGACATGGCCGACCATAGAGAGCATCAAAAGGGACCATTAGAATTGAGTATTGGTAACTATTATTTTAATAAAACTCAACCAATCCCAAATGGATATCCCAAGAACCTCCAAATTCTAGGACACATGCATGAAGTATGTCCTCCAAAATCTGATTCTCCAGCTCTGTCTGACCATCCGTCTGAAGGTGGTATGCCATGCTCATCTTAATCTAAGACATGAAGGCCTTCTGAAGGCCTTCCCAAAATCGCGAAGTGAAGGGGGGTCTCTATCTAAGACAACAGCTGATGGTACACCATGGAGTCTCACCACTTATTAAAGATACAAATGCCCCAACTCATCCTCTTTAGTTTTATATTTTATCAGAATGAAGTAGGCTGATTTGGTCAGATGATCAATCACTTCCCAAATGGCATTCTTACCCCAAGGTTTACGAGGTACGCCATCAATGATTTCTATGGCGACCTTGTCCCACTTCCAGGTAGGAATTTTTAGTGGATAGAGCAAACTGGAACGCCTTTGGTGATTTTCATTAACCTGCTAGCATGTGTAGCTTCTCGAAACAAATTCTGCTATGTCCTGTCTCATACCAGGCCACCAAAACTGCCGAAAGACATTATAATACATCTTAGTGGAACTCGTATAGACAGCCCACTGAAACTGGTGGCTATCCTGCATCACAACCTTCCACATAGATAATGGCACTACTGAATGACCATCGAAGCACAAGATGCCCTCGGGAGATGATGACCAATCAGAGGATGTCTCCCCACCATGAAGAAACTACTTCAATCGCTGACACAGCTCATCACTGGGCTGTTCCTGCATAATCAACTCCAATAGAGATGGGGTAAACTGGACGCTCTCCAAGAATGCCCCTCCACTGTGTTCCCTGGTCTCCACATGCATCTGTGAAAAGAGACCCATCAATGTCCACACATCACTAGACTTCCTCAAAGCCTGCACTGGAAATATTCAGCTCAAAGCGTCGGCCACCACATTACCCTTTCCTGGGGTATTGACAATGTCAAAGTCGAACCCCTGAAAGTACTCGATACAACGACGCTACCTCAAGTTGAGGTCCTTATACGAGAAGATATAAGTCAAGATTTTGTGATCAGAGTATACCACAAACTTCTCCCCAAAGAGGTAGTGATGCCATGTCTTCAAAGCATGCATCACCACTACCATCTCCAAGTCATGGGTTGGGTAGTTCTCTTCATGTGGTCATAGTTGGTGAGAGCCATAAGCCACCACGTGATCATCCTGCATACGCACGCACCCATGACCCATACTTGAAGCATCACAATAGACCACATATCTCTTTCCAGCTTCTGAAAAAATCAGCACAGGGGCGGTAGTCAACCGCCTCTTCAGCTCCACAAAGTATGCCTGACAATCTGGGCCCCATAAAAACTTCACCCCTTTCCAGGTGAGTGTGGTCATTGGCGAAGCGAGCCGAGAAAAATCCCGAACAAATCACCTGTAATAACCAACCAGGACAAGGAAACTCCGGATCTTAAACACATTCTTTGGTTGCTCCCATGACATGACAGCACTAATTTTCTCAGGGTCCACTGAAACTCCATGCTCTGAGATCACATGCCCTAGAAATCTCACCTTCCTGATCCAAAAAGTGAACTTTGACAAATTTTCATAGAGGTGTTGATCCTATAATATACCCAAAACGATCCTCAAGTGATGTTTGTGTTCCTCCTAAGAGCAAGAGTATACCAGAATGTCATCCACTAACACAACAACAATGGAATCGAGATATTGATGGAACACCCTATTCATAAGTGCCATAAACACTGCTGGAGCATTGGTCAATCCAATGGGCATGACCAAATACTCAAAGTGGCAGTACCTGCTTCGGAAGGCTGTCTTTGGGATATCTGACTCCTTCACCCTGAGTTGATGATACCCGAAACGAAACTCTATCTTTGAGAACCACTTTTCCCCATTCAGCTGATCTAACAAATCATCTATTCTGGGAAAAGGGTATTTTTTTATTATTTTTACCTTATTCAGATTCTGGTAGTCAATGCACAACCGGAGTGATCCTTCGTCCTTTTTTACGAACAACACAGGAGTGTCCGAGGGAGAGATGCTTGGGTGAATGATTACTTTGTATTCTAAGTTATCTAGTTGTATATTTAATTACCCCATCTAGGATGGGGCCATGCAATTAGAGGAAGGAGATACCAACTGTGTTCCCAGTGCCAGATCAATCGAAAAATCCACATCCCGCCCCAGGGGAAAACCTAAAAAATCATCCGGGAATAAATACAGAAACTCATTCACTAAATGAGGTAGTGAAACAACAAGGGAAATACCATCCTGTAGTATGAGAGATGATAAATAGAAGATAACACTTCCCAAATCTGGGAGTGGAGGCCCTGGGAAACCTGACTGAGGATCCCATTCTCCATGAAAAACCTGATGACTCCCATTAGGTGCCGTGAAACTGACACGCCGTCTGTAGCAATCAATGTGGGCCTAGAAGTGTACTAGCCAATCCATCCCAAGTATGACATCAAAAAGGTCCATATCTATCACAAAGAGGCCCCACTCCATCTCAACCCTTGACACAGAAAGCGCACATGAGGGGCACCTAAGGCTATGCTCCTTCTTCTTTCCCATCTGTGTCACTAACTCCATCGCGAAAGACATCAAATCAGTTGAAAAATTCAGAATGTCCACAAAATGGGAAGAAATGAATGAAATATAGGCACCAGTATCAAAAATAGTAGTAGCTATAGAAGATTCGATCAGAACAGTACCTCGAACTGTCGACGGTCGCACCTCTGATCCTGCTGGTGACTGATCCACTGCATGGAGATGACCATTATCTTCCTGAGGATGACTGCTAGTATATGGTGGTGCCTTGAACTGGCTCTTCCCAGAATATGATCCAGCCCTACCACCATGACCACCAAATCAAGATCCCCCAGTCCTTGATGGCTCAGACTATGCTGGCACTCTTCATGAAGTCACTGAACCTGCTCCACTCGGAGTGGACGTGCCACACCGTAAAAGCACTGCAAATTCCCTATACCTCCACAATGGTAACAAGGCTTCGGAGGAGTTGGACATTCTGGTCGGATATGCCCAGGCCTCTCACATTGCTGGCACACGACCGGCCTCTCATCAGAATCCACAGAAGAAAACTACCTGGAAGTGTGGCCTAAACTGCCCCCTCCTTTCCTCACATGATCCTCCTGCTTCCTTTTATTCTCTGACGAGCTGCCACTCTCCACTGATGATACTAAACCATAGAAACCAGCAATGCATTTTATATCAATCTCTACCATGCACGCCGAATCAATGACCTTAGCATAGTTCCTCATCTTAAACAAGAACATCTGGGAGTATATCTCTGGTCGCAAGCCTTTCTCAAAACTCTGGGCCTTCGCTTGCTCATTAGAGGCAATTTCTGGAGTATACCGATCCAACTACGTGAAACGGTTGGAATACTCTATCATAGATAGATTCCCCTGAACAGGTTCCATGAACTCTCTAGACCTTGCATAACCCAACACCTCAGGTCAGTACTGTTCATTGAAGACAGCCATGAAATCTCCCCAGTGTATCTGCTCATTCTTCCCAGCCTGAATCATTGACTCCCACCATTTACGGCTGGGACCCTCCAACAGAAATGAGGCACACATCTCCGTGATCTCCTCATGTTTTTTTGAGAACTCAAACATATGCTCGATCTTCTCGATCCATTCCTCTGTTTCTTGGGGGTCTGAGCTACCTCGGATGATCGGAGGGTTATTTTTCAGGAACACCTGGGTCTTTTCCTTTCTAGGACATGTCTCATCCTATCTAACAGGAGCTGGAACTGGAGCTAGTCCATATCCTAGATCTTGGACAGCCCGAACCATGGCCTCGACTAGCCTCTGATCAATTGGTGTGGGAGAACTCTCTCTGGCTTCCTCTCGTGGGTGCATGAGAGGTTTCTGGGGAGGCATGTTACTACAAAATGAATCAGTCACAAAACAATAATCAATACAACAATTCTTAAAATTTTAATCAAATACATCATATATAAATAAACTAAACACATTTCAGTAATAAAAGAAACAACTACTCCACATCCACATGATGTCCACATGTGGTCTACAGCCCACACGTCTCACCTGGAAGTGAAGTCAATCCGTGAATTCCAACATCTGCTGGTGACTCATGTTCTGCCATGAGAGGTGCGGGCCAGACACCCTACTCACAACAAAAACCCTGATCCATGATAGTCCTAGATCCTTTATATCCCGACTCATCCCAAAATTGTAATATACGCCGAAAACATTAACCTCCTCTCAAACCATTTTGTCACGAACCGGATCAGGTCTCCACCATTAACAGCACCAAAACCAGCCCGTGGCAAGGCCCAAAGGGCGTTCCCTATCCCCACAGGCCTGCACAAGTGCCCGGGAATCATTAATTTAGGTTTGGGAACGATTTACTGGAGTATGAAAGCATAAAACTTTAAAAACAATCCAAAATATAAATCTTAAATATTTGAGACAAAAATGACTTAAGTAAAAACCATAACTGAATACATTGGTTTAAATATAATTCAAGTAGTCAAAATAAAAATAATTATAGCATCCAAATATCCCAATGGACTCCACATGACTAGGGGTCATCACCCCCAAGCTGTCTCCACAACTCTGCACCAAGGATGGGAACTAACACCCTGAACCGCCATCACCCTTAGCCTTTCCTTTACCAGAATCAAACATAAACAAGTCTACTTACACCCAAGGGGTGTAATTAGGGTGTGAACCTAATCCCAATAGGATAACACCCAATTATTTTAAGTAGTAAGAAATACAATGTGAAAAAAAAGCAGTTTTCATATTCAAGGAAAAGTAGTGTTAAAATTTCAAGAAAAGAAACCTCCAATTAAAATAGTTTTCAATCCAAAATTTTCAGAATATTAAAAAATTAAAATAGAAATGTTAGACACTATAATTTACATCAAAACACACCCTAGTACATGGGTAAATAATATGAATCCAATGAGAAACAACATTGGGAACACCCCTAGGCACTTGGTTGTCTTGGGCCCAATGTACCTCGTACCTCGGTGTAAAGTAACCATAGAAAAATCCATTCTCGTGCATGAGCCACTAGTAGGGAACATACCCATAACCTACTGGTCCCCAATAATCATCCATATAGTTTAGTATGAGTTTTATTTATCCAAATTCAAGGTGAAACATGAACAAAACCCATCCGGTCCACTAGCCGTAATAGTACAAATCCGCCCCACCTAGGTACCCAGGCTTCCCCTTTTGTGCTCAATCAATTTCAGCATGCAACATAAATAAATTATAATATAAAACATCATTACTGGTCAAACACAACCAATACAGTAGCTATCACATTTTATACCACTTAAAACACGCAAAAAAACACTTAGATTTTTCATAAAAAAATTCCTCAAAATCACGTAGTGTTTCAGACACAAAACTACTTATAAACCTCACTTGCATACTATGTGCACGTTTTTATGTTTCCAAAATAGGAAGGGAAGACTAATACATTTATGTGAAAACACAAAATCATTTTTAGGGCAGCCCCATATGGTTCAAGAAACGACATCATTGCAAAATCTCCATTTTTACACAACACAACTTTTAGAATTTCATGTGGTTCACAAACACCATTAAAACCGGATTTTGCAGCAACAAACACAAGGGATAATGATTAAAAACAGTATTTTTATCCCTATTATAGTTCAATAAAATAATCTAATTACTTATATGGTATCCCCAATTAAACTAATAAAAAATTTCAATGAAGAAACCCCCAATTTCACATGAAATTGGCATTTAGGATTCATTTTAAATACCAACACCACTAAACCTATTTTTTCAGCAATAATAAAATATAATAATCATGAAAATACCATAAAAACAGTAGCCAATTCAAAAAGATTTCATACATAATGGAATCACCTACCAAATTAAGGAAAATCCTTGAATCACCGTGCGGAAATTAATTCGTACCACCGCCGCACCAATAGAGACCTAGAACAACCCTAAAACCACAATAATTAGATCAAAACCCATGTTTAAACCATAGTTTTGAAACTCTACCCCATTATTATTTGGGACTTCAAGGAAGAGGAAAAAAACCCTAATAAAAACAAATAAAACCCTAAGCAATTTGAAAGAGGAAATGAATGAACTCACTGACTTGACGTATCTTGAAGTAATCACTCCAAAACACCAGTAGATGAAATTTAAAATATCCACTACATAGGTCTCGTTCGAACAATAATTATAAGGTCATTTAAGAAATGTAATGGAGGAAAAATATTGATAATTGAGAGATCTATGAAAGAAGAACTTTACCGCTTCAAATCTGGGAGATTTGAGAAAGCCTATGGTGTTTGGCACCAAATCACGATTAACCAGAGCGCCAAATAGGGGGGAGAGAGTTTAGACGCACGTCTGTGCTAATTGGTCTTGGGTGAGACTTGGAATCACCGAAAAATACCAAAAATTTAATAAGTTATAACATAATCAAAATGTATTTTTAAAATAGTAATTGGGCTTTCGGGCAGGCCCAAACCCTTAGATAAAAATCCAAATAAACCTTAGTTATGGATTTTTAAAAGCTCGAAATTACCTTGGTGGGGTTAACAGGTTAGGGGAGGCCAAGTAAGAATTTTAATGGATGAAAAATGTTGAAAAACGAAAAATTTATAAAAGATACAAAATTTATTTTTCAATCTGGAATTGGGCTCACGGTTTAGTCCAATTCATGAACACTCGTCTATTCCTCCCTAAAACCTAGGGAAACCCCCAAAACAAAGCAAGGATGTAAATTAAATGAAAAATACCTTTAAAATATGTCATGTATGTGAAAAACAAGATTCAATAAAATGGTAATATGTAAATCATTTAATACAATGTGAAATTTCAAAATGTTGGAATTCTTATATATTAATTTTATAATTTTGTATTTATATTAATTTCATGTAAACATGTAATGTATTGACATATTTAAAAACATAAAATAATTTAACAAGATGAGAATAGTTTACTCAATTGTAAACAATGTCTTTGAGAAAAATATTTTTGAAAATATAGTTGAAATATAATTTTCTAACAGTTATCTTATATGTAAAAAAAGGATACACAGTCTCAACAATACGCTATTTTTTCATTATTAATTATATTTTCTTGTAATTGTACTATTTACGTAAAAATAGTTATATATAGTCATTTCACCACTATAGAATTTTTTTTCTATCCTAAGGCTGCAAAGTATTTATTGAAATATAATTCATTTAAGAAATGTTTTGTGATAATGATTTAGTAAACATTTCATTAATTATGAAATGAAAATATAAATCAAAATTAGTCACAAGGATGATCAACCAATACAATAATTATGAGGGACTAAAAATTAAGTTAAAAATTATATTATTATAAATAAAAACCTTTGATGAAACACTGTTTCAAAATCTCATTAAAATATCTTCATAGACAATTATCATATTCGCTCAATTTTTTTGATATAATCATTAATAAGGAACATATATTTTCTTATATTCAATTGAGTTAATCATTTTATTACATATATAGTTTTTTACTAAAATAAAAATGTATTTATAAAGATCTTATATTACAATAATATATTAGAAAATAGCATTTGTTAATAAAATCATTCCCATTTTTATCTTAATATTTTAAACAGTTTATAATATTGAATTTGTATTATTGAAATAACAATGATGTCAATAGTATTCTTAAAAAGGTCAAATTATCTATATATATTCATTTAAATATTAATAATTATTCAAATTATGCATAATATTATTAATGAATGCAAGGATTCCCATATGATAAATATATGACTATTGTTCTTGTTATACTTTACAATTCATTTGTAGATTTTATGTCCCTAAATACATATCATTTATGGTTTTTGGGTAATGTGGCCATATTTCATTGCTTAAAAATCCATGAAATGATTAACCACAATTTAACCACATATTATATAGTAATGAACCTAAGTGACGACTATATATTCCTTATAAGGGTTTTAAGAGTATAATTACAATAAAATAATGAACCAAAAACAAAAAAAATTAAATAATGTGATCATAATTTTAAATGAAGAATGCATGTCACACTTTTGGAAAATAATATATATTGGAGATAAAAGTAAATATTGATGAAATCTCATTCATACATTGTAAAATTATACGAAATATTATTTATTATTTAATGAGTCGAATAATATATACCCAAATTCAAAATCATGTTGAATTCCATATTTTTCAGAACCACCTACCATTGAAATAACCAAGATATATCTTACCTTATAATCGAAAATTATCATAATAGATCCAAGAAATAAAAAATTAAAATCCACAATTATTGAAAAAAATTATAAATGTCACAATATGTACTAGAATGAAAACAAAACTATGAAAATAGGAAATCCTAAATTAAGATTCATTATAATCATTGTAAAAATTACACGATATAATTCCTTTATTTAGTAAGAAATATATATGTAAAAATCCATGATCCTATACAATAAATTAATGTTGAAATCCCATAATTAAAAATTATCCTACTGAAATAATATTTTAAATGATATTTTTCTATTCGATCACCCCAACCCGTTTAAGGAAGATAAATTGATCTAAAATGGATTTTACAATGACATTAGTGGAATCCCAAAAAAATTAATCCATTTTTAGAAAAAAATTGGGTTGTAATAATTAATAATAGGGCAGGTGAATAATAGATAGACTAAGCATCATTTTGTAATGTTAAACAACAATATGTATCATCACACCCCATAAAAATAATAATAGACAAAGGGAAATGGAGGGGATGTAACACCCCGAGATTTTATGAAAAAATATTCTTTTTAATTTCACTAATGTATTTTGTTTTATGATACACCAAAAGGAGCTTGAACAACACGCATCCTTGACTTGCCTTGCATTACATGCAATCGCGACCTTTCTCGATAGCGTGTGTAGTACGCAATAACGAGTTTCACAAAACAACGATATGCTATTAAAATTAGCCGTTATGAATAATAATAACCACTTTTTGAAATTTTGTAAATTTTATTTTTCAAAATGGAATTCATTTTTGTATTCGTAATATCGAAATTAGCTTAGGGTGAAATTTTGGTGATTTTCAGATAACTTTCATATTTTGATGAATAGTGAAAATTACAGAATTTTAATTAAAAACTACGTTTTTAATCGAAATAATTAATAGTGATAAATTATTAATATTAGTGGTTTTAAAGTATATTTAGAATATATTTTTACAATTCAATACAATGTTGGTCATTGGATGTAATTTCACATTTACACCAGACATAAACAAGTGTTAATCTTTTGATAGTTATTATCTCTTAAAAACACGATATTTATTGTGACAGCGGAAATTAATTATAAATTTAATTAATTCAACTTATATGTTGGGAATTTTGTAAAATAGAAATCATTTTTGAATTCTTAATATCAATTAAATCTTAGGGTGAAATTTTGGCATTTTTCTGATAAACTTCAATTTTTGATGAATAATGAAACTACTAAGTGGTAGTTAAAAAAAATTAATTTTTTCATAAATCTTAATTTTACCGCATCTGTGAATGGAATTTCAAAAATCCGAGAGACACGGTTGATGTCAGTAAGTAAAATGTGGTTCAATGAGATGAAAATAATTTTTGGTGAATAGTAACTATTTACTTTTATTTACCACGGTTAAAAGTAAATAGGGTAATTAAGGGTACAAATGATATTAATAATACCCTAACACATGTCCTAATCCTATTGTACAGGTGTATCTCGACCAAAAACAACCTTAAGTGTAAAATATTATCATTTAGGCCCACTTGGATTAGATTAGGACATTTATTATTATTTAATTCAAAGAAGAGTTAAAATCAAAGTTTATTTACTACAAATTTTTAATATGGGGTTATACATAATATAATTTCGACTATAAATATTCATTAGAAATCTAAAAAAATTTCCTACATTATGGTATTTTATTTTTAATATTTATACATTAAATAATTTACTTTATTTATGACACAACCATGATGCAGTAATTACCTTTTTAAGAAAATATTAACATAATTGATGTTATAAATGCTCAAATAAATGTAATTTGAGACTTTTTATGACTTAAACTAATCTTATAAGTTAATATGAAATGTTATTTTTGATTTAAGTAACATGGTTCGAACTTATCATTCTGTTAGAAATTTCATAAAAATCATGTACCAAATAGTGTCAAAATTGACATAAATTAGTTTTTAAAACAAATATTATATTATTAATTGTTATTTAATTCCTAAAAATCTAAGGCTCAGACAAATTACTTAGATACGGTTTTATATATTAATAATAAACATGTTGGGGTTCGTTTGGCTTGGTATAGTAAGTTTATTAACCTTATAGTATAAGAACACAAAAAGACACGGTAAAAGTAAAATTATTTAACTTAATGTTAAATCTAAATGATAAGGTTAAAATAGGAACCTATACTTGTATAAATTCTATTGGATGAGAGGATTTAGACCCATCCCCACATTATCTTCGAAATAATACCATTTGGAACCATTATAAACCTAATTTGACCTTAATATAAAATAATATTTTGAGATTTTCCTAAGATGCCCCTCTCCTCCCTTATAAAAGGGAACCTCCTCCCTCTCTTCCTCACACAACATTGAGCCTTCAAGCTCGCCCAACCCCTGCCAAATTCTCCTCTCCACTTCCCTAGAAACATCCTAGAGGTTCTGTTCTTAGTCAAAGACCAATTTTAGTTCCCTAAAAGAAGGTCTCAAAGAAGCACTTCAAAGAAGAGGTAATATCCATTACCGATCCTTTCCAATTTCTTTCTTCTTCAACTTCTTCATCTTTTAGTTGTTTCATTTTGAAGTAATAACATCAGTATCACTCATATACCGATATGTTATTATATTTATGAAACAACCCTATTTAACCATCTATCCATCCTACGGAAAATGAAATCACCGTGCGTGCGTACCTACGGAATACCGTCTCCACGCCGTGGTGTAATCTATTTTCCACCACCACCTTAATAGGATGGGTATAATAGCGTAATGAGTAACTATATATGATTATTATAAAGTTATATTGATACTGAAATAGTATACATACACTTCAACACAATTCCACGATCATGGGAACGATATCATCGCTCGTGCGTACGTACGGACTACCATCTCCACGACGCGATGATATTCATTATCCATGTTAACCATTCCCGAATGATTATAAAGTATATATAATGAATAATAATGGAATATATGACATGGTAAATCTACTGGATTTATGTATATATATATATATATTTCATCTACTTACTTCCATTCCAGACAATAAGGAAAGGAAAGCAGCGTTCATGCGTACGTAGAGACTACCGTCTCCACGAACGGTGTGTTTCATTTCATTTATCTATCTATTATATATATATATATACTGAGTATATATGATATATAAATCATACTTTATATTCTAGAAGTATGTAAATCATGATATAAGTAATAATAATGTCAAGAACAAGAAGTCCAAACACCTACGATAAATGAAACGATTTTACCCAAGACGCTTCTTTAACATGAATTTACAAAAGAACGGGTAATATAAAGTCATAAGTGGACCATATATGATATAATAACAATTAATATGGTTCTAGAATAAGACAATAACATGATTTAAATCATTATAAAGGAGTTTCAGACACGTACAATGCAATTCGGACCTAAGGTAAGGGAAAATATCACAATCTCATTTTTATCCGAGATTGTTTTTACTTTGGCATTTACTGGGGTGTATTTTATCATCCACATCCATGTTCCCTAAATATGTAAAATTTTTTCCATCCACTTACAATATTTTAAATCCAATTTTACCCTTCGGTGAGTTTTTAGTAAAGAATATGAAAGGAATCTTTTTTCGTTTTTCGTACGAGGTAATTTTTGACTTTTCCGACAAAAGTACGAGAAGAATGTTTTTTTAACTTATAAGGCATAAATGGATTTTTTAAACATTATTTCCAAGAATAATCCTTTACAAATTTTCATGTTTATTTTTAATCAACTTCTTTTAGTTTAGAATTGTATGACATAAATTTTTTTTTTGAAGAAGAAAGGATATTTTCTTCAAGAATGGAGTTCAAGTGTTTTATCAAAATTATTTTCCATCTAAGATAATAAAGGGTTATGTTTTTATCCCTATTATTACATTGATTTGATTATGTTGTGATGGAATTATTTTTATGAATTCATTTATCTTATATGAATTGTTTTATGATGTCATGATGTTTAAGATTCCCATTTGTATTACATGGGTTATGCAATGATGTATGATTTATGATTTTGTGGCACACATAATAATGGTATCATTCTGAGATGGGTGGGACCTATATCTCCCTCCAATGCATTGTGTAAAGATTTTATATCTCATGAGATAGACATGGCTGGAATGGTAGGTTATACAGGTTCGGTGAAACAGGACTGAAACGAGGGTGACTCGGTTTAGAAAGGGACTTTGTCCACTAAGATAGTCTTGGCAATGATTCTGGACTAACAAGAAATGATTCTCTATGATTATGTGTGTATTCCACAAAGTTTCATGTTTTAAGTTATGATTATTGTGATTACATTTCACTGTCGTGATTTATCCCATGTTATGAAATTATGATCCCTTTTGCAGGTTAAGATTTGCAAAAGTTATGTGCTTGTGTATACGATGTGATTGATATTTATTTTTTTTACCCTTAATGAGCATTTGAGCACACCCTATTATGTTTTCTTTTCCCCAGGATATAAAGAAAGGTTTTAGGTATAAAAAAAAGAATATCTTTATGGGAGATGTTGAAAATCTTTCACCAGGATTAGAAGATTATATTCCGAGTTTCCAAAGACACTAAACTATTACGATCCTTGTGTGTGTGTTTTTGTTATGTACTAAGTATTCCGCAAATGTAATTTAATGTCCACGTACATCATGATTCGGGTCTCTACAGTTGGTATCAGAGGAAAGGTTTAGTCAACCTCTGGAAACTAGGATGCGAAAACGTTAGTGAGATACCTAGAGATATTTCTAAGGTATGTCTAGGGATGTCCCTAAGGTTAAGTATACGTATAGGTTATAGTACTAGAATTACGCTAACGATCATAGAATTAAACCTAAGATGTTAGATATTGAAGGTACTCCCCCTTTATTATGTTTTTTCCCAAGCATGATTTTTTCCTCTCACACTATTCTTTTTGGGTTTTAGACGATGGCTGGAACCCGAAGGAACCGTGTTGATCAATGCAATGGACAATGCAACGATTGTCCTCCTGAACAAACAAATGTTATGGGAGATGGAGTGAAAAATCCTATTGTTATACTTACACATGCTATGAATCATTCTGGACTTACAAATGAGCTGATAAGGGAACAATATTCTATTTAGTCCTTCATGAGGCAACGTCCACCTTCTTTCACTGGGTCTTATGATCCACTTGTTGCTGAACAATGGATCATTACCACTGAAAAGATATTTTCAGTTCTTCAATGTTCTGAACATGATAAAGTCATCTTAGCAGTATATCGTTTGGAAGGTGAAGCTTATCAATGGTGGAATCTTATCAAGAATACGAGGCAAAGAGATGAAATTGAGTCCATGGAATGGGACGAGTTCAAGACCTTATTTTTCAATAAGTACTTCTCTCGTGTTCTTCGAACAAATATGGAGAAGGAGATTCTTGAACTAAAGAAAAAGGATGATGAATCTGTTGGTATATATGAAGCGAATTTTACAAGACTTGCAAGGTATGCATCTGGCATTATCATCCAACCTGAAAGTAAAGTTGATCAATTTTTCAGTGGCTTAAAACCAAGTCTTCGAAGGTCATTAGCTTTAAGAGACTTCAGTAGCTATGAAGAAATTGTGCGTTGTGCTATCAAGGTAAAAATGGAAGTTGGTGTTACATATCCATCTCATGGTTTTGGCAAGAAACGAAAGATAGAGTTCAAGGAGAAATCTCAGAATAATGGTGAAAAAAAGATGAATGTTTCCTTATGTTCAAAGTGTGGAATGAAGCATAGTGGATATTTTCTTAAAAGGACTAGAAAATGTTTTAACTGTGGAAAAGAAGGTCATCGAGCAGCTGAGTGTCGAAGTAATGGAAAAAGGGATTCTAATGATGTGAATAAATCAAACACTACAGAGAACGCACCACCAACACTTCAATTCTTCAAGTGTAAGGAAATGGGGCATTATGCTAATAAATGCCCTAATCCAAGGGTTAGTGATGATCAACATGAGCAACCACTGAAGGAAAAGGACAATGGGAAGTCACATGCGATCACTATTGGCGATGTTGAATATGACAATGATGTGGTGGAATTATTAAGTGTTTATGTAATGGGATTCCAAAATAATATTGTATCATAGAGCATTGGAATATTTATGTATTGCTCTAATGTGGTATTCAAAGTGATTGAGATATTATGCGCATAATTAAGGGAAAACGAGAAAATGAAATGTTTAACAGTATTCATGAGCTCATTATTGATATAAGGTCTAAGTGATATCATGGTTTGGGTATATAGAATTTTGAGTATTTTGGTATGTATAAGGTGTTTACTTGTAACTGCATTCATGTTTTCACTAAGATATTCAAGATAATACATGATTAAGGCCTATGAATGTTTGGAATGTGACCAACAAGACATATCTTATGATATATGGGGATCAACGATGGTATTAAATCTCTGGTAATCGTTTTCACTATATTATGAGAGTGGACTGTAGTATTATGGATAAGCCTAATGATTAGAATGGATTATGTTAGACATAAGTTAGTATTGATTAAGGATAAAAGATTTTCGATATTATTGATGGGATTTTATAGTAATGTAGTTTTAGAAAAAGGACAACCTATAGGACGGGCGACATCCCATCGCGTCGGACAAGGCTGCGGGAATCGAACCCACAACCGATGTGCGACTGGCCTTTATCGCCTACCACTAGCCTCCAGGAAGTCCCTGTTTAGTAAAAACTAGTTTTATTATATTAAGAAGTATGATATATGATGTATAAGTCCATTTTAGGAACCATATATGATTAATCTCACTATAGAATGACTTATGTATATTTAATAACATTTGCTAACCTTTTGTTTGAGATAGATGGAATGACCCGTCATTCTATCACATGATCTGATAACACTTCACGAATAACAAATTCAACTTCATTTATTTAATAGATGAAGTGGAAATTGTTCAAGGCATGAACAACAGTGAGATTATACCAAAATAAAGTAAGTATTTATTCTAATTCAAATTTTCAACTTTAGGGAAATGATCTTGAAAACCAAAAAAATTTCCCTAGTGCCCTTATATCCGATAAATCAGATAGTACCCTAGATCATCACAAATTTATGGCTTTGTGATTGCTGGATTTTTCATAGCCATGTTCTCAACCACTCTTCATCAGAACATAATGGTTAGATTTTTCTTCTATATCCATATTTTCACCTATGTGGAAACCCAGTGATTAGTTTATTTGGGTAACTGTTACGTTTCATACTTTCGTTTTTAAAGATTGGTTTTGATAATCCTTTTTACGATGTGGGTTTCTATTAAAGATGCTTTCGAATAGTAAACCATTTATAACCCCGACGAATTTCGAGGGAGAAATTCATTTTAAGGGGGGTAGAATGTAACACCCCGAGATTTTATGAAAAATATTCTTTTTAATTTCACTAATGTCTTGTTTTGTACACTACACCAAAAGGAGCTTTCACAACATGCATCCTTGACTTTCCTTGCATTACATGCAATCGTGACCTTCCTCGATAGCGTGTGTAGTACAAAATAACGAGTTTCACTAAACAACGATATGCTATTAAAATTAGACGTTATGAATAATAATAACCACTTTTTGAAATTTTTTAAATTCTATTTTTCAAAATGGAATTCATTTTTGGATTCGTAATATCGAAATTGGCTTAGGGTGAAATTTTGGTGATTTTCGGATAACTTTCATATTTTGATGAATAGTGAAAATTACAGAAATTTAATTAAAAACAACTTTTTCAATAGAAATAATTAATAGTGATAATTTATTAATATTAGTGGTTTTAAAGTATATTTAGAATTATTTTTACAATTCAATACAATGTTGGTCATTGGATGTAATTTCACATTTACACCAGACATAAACAAGTGTTAATCTTTTGATAGTTGTTATCTCTTAAAAACACTCTATTTATTGTGACAGTGGAAATTAATTATAAAAATAATTAATGCAACATATATGTTGGGAATTTTGTAAAATAGAAATAATTTTTGAATTCGGAATATCAATTATAGCTTAGGGTGAAATTTTTGCATTTTTCTGAAAAACATCAATTTTTTGATTAATAGTGAAACTACTAAGTTGTAGTTAAAAAAAATTAATTTTTTTCATAAATATTAATTTTACCGCTTCTGTGAATGGAATTTCAAAAATCCTAGAGACACGGTTGATGGCAGTAAGTAAAATGTGGTTCAATGAGATGAAAATAATTTTTGGTGAATAGTAACTTTTTACTTTTATTTATAACGGTTAAAAGTAAATAGGTTAATTAAGGATAGAAATGATATTAATATTACCCTAACACATGTCCTAATCCTATTGGAAAAGTTTATCTCGACCAAAAACAACCTCAAGTGTAAAATATTATCATTTAGGACCACATGGATTAAATTAGGACATTTATTATTATTTAATTCAGAGAAGAGTTAAAAGAGTTAAAATCAATGTTTATTTACTAAAACATTTTTAATATAGGGTTATATATAATATAATTTAGACTATAAATATTCATTATAAAGATAAAATTATTTCATACATAATCATATTTTATTTTTAATTTTTATACTTTAAATAATTTACTTTATTTATGACACAACGATGATGCAGTAATTACCTTTGTAAGAAAATATTAACATAATTGATGTTATAAATGATCAAATAAATGTAATTTGAGACTTTTTATGACTTAAACTAATTTTATATTTTAATATGACATTTTATTGGTGATTTAAGTAACTTTTTTTGAACTTATCATTCTGTTAGAAATTTCATAAAAATAATGTACCAAATAGTGTCAAAATTGACATAAATTAGTTTTTAAAAAAAATATTATATTATTAATTGTTATTTAATTCCTAAAAATCTAAGGTTCGGCCAAATGACTTAGATAAGGTTATATATATTAATAAAAAACAATTTGGGGTTCTTTTGGTTTGATATAGAAAGTTTATTAACCTTATAGTATAAGAACACAAGAAGACACGGTAAAAGTAAAATTATTTAACTTAATGTGAAATCTAAATGATAAGGTTAAAATAGGAACCTAAACTTGTCTAAATTCTATTGGATGAGCGGATTTCGACCCATCCCCACTTTATCTTCGAAATAAGACAATTTGCAACCATTATAATCCGAATTTGACCATAATATAAAATAATATTTTGAGATTTTCCTAAGATGCCCCTCTCCTCCCTTATAAAAGGGCACCTCCTCCCTCTCTTACTCACACAACTTTGAGCCTTCAAGCTCGGCCAACCCCTGCCAAATTCTCCTCTCCACTTCCCTAGAAACATCCTAGAGGTTCTTTCATTCCTCAAAGACCAATTTTATTTCCCTAAAAGAAGGTCTCAATGAAGCACTTCAAAGAAGAGATAATATCCATTACCGAACCTTTCCAATTTCATTCTTCTTCAACTTCTTCTTCATTAGTTGTTTCATTATGAAGTTATAACATCAGTATCACTCATATACGGATATGTTATTATAATTATTAAACAACCCTATTTAACCATCTATCCATCCTACGGAAAATGAAATCACCGCGCGTGCGTACGTAAGGAATACCGTCTCCACGCCGTGGTGTAATCTATTTTCCACCACCACCTTAATAGGATGGGTATAATGGTGTAATGAGTAACTATATATGATTATTATAAAGTGATATTGATACTGAAATAGTATACATACACTTCAACACAATTCCACTATCATGGGAACGATATCATCGCTCGTGCGTACGTACAGACTACCGTCTCCACGACGCGATGAGATTCATTATCAATGTTAACCATTCCAGAATTATTATAAAGTATATATAATAAATAATAATGGAATATATGACATGGTAAATCTACTTTATTTATGTATATATATATATGTCATCTACTTACTTCCATTCAAGATAATAAGGAAAGGAAAGCAGTGTTCATGCGTACGTACGGACTACCGTCTCCGTGAACGGTGTGTTTCATTTCATTTATATATCTATTATATATATATATATACTGAATATATATGATATATAAATCATAATTTATATTCTGGAGGTAAATAAATAATGATATAATTAATAATAATGTCAAGAACAAGAAGTCCAAACACCTACGATAAATGAAACGATTTTACCCAAGACGCTTCTTTAACATGAATTTACAAAAGAACGGGTAATATAAACTCATAAGTGGACCATATATGATATAATAACAATGAATATGATTCGGGAATAAGTCAATAACATGATTTAAATCATTATACAGGAGGTTCGGACACGTACAAAGCAAGTCAGACCTAAGGTAAGGGAAAATATCACAATCTCATTTTTATCTGAGATTGTTTTTACTTTGGAATTTACTGGGGTGTATTTTATCATCCACCTCCATGTTACATAAATATGTAATATTGTTTCCATCCACTTACAATATTTTAAATCCAATTTTACCCATCGGTGAGTTTTTAGTAAAGAATATGAATGGAATCTTTTTTCATTTTTCATACGAGGTACTGTTTGACTTTTCCGACAAAAGTATGAGAATAATGTTTTTTTAAAATTATACGGCAAAAATGGATTTTTAAAATATTATTTCCAAGAAGCTTCCTTTAAAAATTTTCAAGTTTATTTTTAATCAACTTCATTTAGTTTATAATTGTTTGACATAAAAATTCTTTTTGAAATAGAAATTATATTTTCCTCAAGAATGGAGTTCAAGTGTTTTATCAAAATTATTTTCCATATAAGATAATAAAGGGTTATGTTTTTATCCCTATTATTACATTGATTTGATTATGTTGTGATGGAATTATTTTTATGAATTCATTTATCTTATATGAATTGTTTTATTATGTCATGATGTTTAAGATTCCCATTTGTATTACATGGGTTATGCAATGATGTATGATTTATGATTTTGTGGCACAAATAAGAATGGTATCATTATGAGATGGGTGGGACCTATATCTCCCTCCAATGCATTGGGTAAAGATTTTATATCTCATGAGATAGACATGGCTGGAATGGTAGGTTATACAGGTTCAGTGAAAAAGGACTGAAACAAGGGTGACTTGGTTCAGAAAGGGACTTTGTCCACTAAGATAGTCTTGGCAATGAGTCTTGACTAACAAGAAATGATTCACTATGATTATGTGTGTATGCCACAAAGATTCATGTTTTACGTTATGATTATTGTGATTACATTTCACTGCCATGATTTATCCCATGTTATGAAATTATTATCTCTTTTGCAGGTTAAGATTTCCAAAAGTTATGTGCTTGTGTATACGATGTGATTGATATTTCTTTTGTTTACCCTTACTGAGCATTTGAGATCACCCTATTATGTTTTCTTTTCCCCAGTATACAAGGAAAGGTTTTAGGTATAAAAAAATAAGATCTTTATGGGAGATGTTGAAGATCTTTCACCAGGATTAGAAGATTATATTCCGAGTTTCCAAAGACACTAAACTATTATGATCCTTGTGTGTGTGTTTTTGTTATGTACTAAGTATTCTGAAAATGTAATGTAATGTCCATGTACGTCAGGCTTCGGGTCTCTACAGGGGAGATCCCATATTGTCTATCTAATAAATAAATAGGTGTGAATTTGATCGATTGAGAGATTTATATAAATATGTAAATAGAAAATTTAAAAACTATACTATATGAAAAGAACACTAATATCCCACTAAAAACAGGCTTTCACTCCCTGGTTCCCTAGATCACATCCCTTTAAGAAAAGCACATAATTGTTTTATATAATTACATATTTTCATTGATATCCTTATGAATACATTTCCCACCACCGACAATATATCTAGACACTCCGAAAATGTTTCAAAATCCTGAAATACATAGAAAAAATATAATGTATCATTTAAAGGAAAAAATTATAAATAATGAATGATAAAAAAAACCCGTCAATAACAATGAAAAAAATAAAACTCCCAAATAATCTCCTTAAACGTATTGATAAGATAAAAACTAAACCACACTAACATCCATAAAAATCCCACATAATAGATTTTATTCTCCAAATAAATACGTTAACAAATTGATTACCTCATATTTATCAAAATTAACATATTTATAGAATCTACCTTATATAAAACCATATATACATATTAAATACTCATACCAAAAATTAAAAAATTGCTAAATCCAGAAGAACATATTAAATTAGAAAAAAAGAAAAATATGAAAAAACAAACTAATAAATATAATTAATTAATCTCTTAAATTCCCTATAAATACACCTCTTGGAAAAACCACATAATACACATATCTTAGAGAATTAAAAATGATAATCTATCACTTGAAAAATAAATAAAAATTATTAAATGAAATTTTATCCTCTATCAAAAATCAAAAAATGATAATACATAAAATATTCCTTATATCATGGTTATATCAAATAGAAAACAGAAACACCCATGCTCATTTTGTGGTACTAGATTAAAATGATTATAAATTCCACATTCCTCTGATTTTTTGTCTCTACTTCAGGTGAATATGACTCTATTTTTCAATGAATAGAAGTCTGGGTTCATAAGGTTGAATCCTTATGTAATGGATGAGATTAACATTTTCTGAAAACTACAACCACCTAGCATGTTGACTTCATCTATTCGATTGATATAATGACTCGTAAATTTTTACATGGATATTAAATATTTTTATATTAATATTTATTACATAACATTGAAATAAATTACAAAATAATATTGGTTAACTAACTTTGTAAACACTAGCACATACACAACCAATTCATAAACAAAATATTATCCCCCACTTACATTTTCATAACATGCACCACTCTTAGACACACAATAATTAAAAAAAATTCTTAAACATGGGGTAAGAAAACCATATATGTTGGGATATCATATTATAATCAAGGGTAATAAAGATATATATCTATGGTAAAATAAATGTAAAATTATAATATGGGTATGATAACACAAAAAATCATCTGAAAACTGTACCCTGCATATCAAATATTATAATTGTGAATAATGGAAAAAATATTTGAATCATTATAGATAAATAATTAGAGAATCAAATAACATTAGACATGATATCATAATATTAGTATAGAAAATAATTTTTGTTTGTAATAGAAATTTTCAAAAATATAATTTCTTTAGAAGCAATGGTTTAGTATCAAAAATATAATAGTGTAATCAGTTCACTCTCCAAACCATCATTGTAGTAAAGGTTTAATCCCAAGATAATCATAGTGGAAAAATTACCATAAAGAATTGGGTTTAGTACCTATTCTAGTAATGTGTATCTAGATTCATATAAATCATTAAACATATCATTGGTTGGAGATATTGGTCCCACTGGTCCTCGAATGTAATGTACCCACTATACACAGATATTACATAACCAGTTTAATTCGTTATAAAATCACCACTATCATTTTTTTAAAATAACCCATACCCTTGGTTATGAAAAAAATACCATCACATAATGAAATGCATACAAATGTTTTCAATAAAAACCTAAAACATTCTTCATATCAGAACCCATGAAATGAAAAGGCTGTCATAATAATTCCATCTCAGCGTAACCTGTGGGTAATAATCAAGTTTCATAGACAGCTTTTCATCACAAAATTAAATATACAATGAAATAATAAGTATGGTATCGTTGAATCATATCGAAATTATATTATTAGTAAAATAAAATGAATTCATCAAATATGGAATTGGATTTGGAAATATAACATGGAAAGTTTCTTCTGAAAGATACCCTTTTCCATTTTTTAATTGTTTATTAAATAATACTACACATATAAAGGAAAAGAATTTAGTTGAAATCAACCATTTAATCATGTAATGGTATTTGAAATTTAATGATTATTCATGAAGGATGGAAAATAAATACATGACATGTATGTTGAAATAAAATTGTTCATAGGTTTTTTCTAAAAATTCACAAGGTTCGTCATTTGGAAAATGAGATAACTATTATATTAAAACTATTTTAAAAACTCATAAAACAAGTAAAAATAAATCTAAAAACCCATATGAAAATATTTAAATAAAATAGAAATTATTTATAAAACATGTATATGGAGGATAAATATTTATCAGTGGATACTTAATCATAAACAATCCCAATCATAGATGAGATTATAAAGAAAACCATAAACAAAATTGAACCTTTTAAATAATAAGCCTCAAGAAATAGAGATCAACATATCGAGAAGAAGAAATAATTAAAATTCATAACATGTATCAGAAAACAAATTCATGTTTATTATACAGTTCATGGAAATGTAACAAGTCATGAATATAGAATGTTTTCTAATAAAATAAATGTGAGATGAAAATCACTACCTCGAGTTCGACTTACCTCAATGGCTGTATAATTATCTGTATAAAAATTTTAAATTCATTATATATCTAGAAAAAAATAATATATTTTCCTATTATATCATATATATTTAATATATATATATATATATAGTGTCATGTATAATTATAGAGATAAAAAATTAATTACACTATTAATAGAGATAGTAGGTCATATATATGAAAGAATGATGTTTTCATTGTTCTAAGGGGTGAAACAAAGGAAAGGTAACTAATAACTAAAATTTAAAAAATAATTATTATATCATATAAATAGTATATATTCAACATATCCTTCCTTATTAAAATATAGTTTAATTAGAAATTTTTAAAAAGTGCATCATATTATGGAGGTGGTAGTCTACATGTACGCATAAATGGCCTTATCATTTTATAATGGTTTCTAAGGTAAGAAGGTATATATGATACTATGATTACATAGATGAATAATTACTTTAATATCATATTAAATGTTATACCCATCATAATAACCATCCATGAATGATGGGGATGAAAAATTTATTTTATCGCTGTGTGGATATGGAAATCCATGAATACGCACAAGCGATAATTTCACATACCGTTATATTCTAATAGGTCAATAAATGTAGTTTCATAATCATAATTATATTTTTTTTATTAATTATATTGAATATTTAATTTAATGATGAATATAAAATATTTAGAGGATGTAAAAGAAGAATAAAAAAAGTTATCAGTTGAGGCTATTACGTGTTCTTTGAGACAACTCTATTAAATTACTACTAAAGGGATTTATGATTACACTTATGGGAAGAACAAAAACACTGTAATTTATATAAGGAATATTAATGGAGGATATTAAATTGGAAGGTATACATATAATGCTCAATGTGGATTGAAACATATAATGAAGGGGTGTCTATTTATATGGGTGGGGAAAGAAACACTTAGAATATAATGGATCATAAAAATACAATAAATTCCTTATCATACTATTTGATTATAATGGGACTATATATTAAAATTAGAGGGAATTTTAGACCATATTGTAACTCGTTTCTTCTCTTTTTTCATTTTTGTAAATCCCCAACCCCAGTTACCCAGATTCGGTGTATTATTACATATGATAGGCATGATAAAAGGGAAATCATGTCCCAAAAGACCGATCAGTTTAGTAGCCTTTAAAATACTAGATACAATCATAAGGGTTTCATTACATTATAAAATGAAAAACTATAACAACATTTTCTCCATAGACAACACTCATATCCCTCAGACTATCCCTACAGGTAAGTCATAAAATACTTCTTCACATACTTGGAAAAATAAAACATAAAAAGGGGTTGGATCAGATGCTCAGTAAGGATAACAATATAGCTAAAACATTCATAAATAAACATAAACATTTAAGGAAATGTATAACACTAAAACAGACATTTAAACATGATCTTCATCATAATATGGAAAATATAATATCAAATAATCCTATTTACTAATTCACATTGATATTCTACTAGTAGAATAATCACATGAAATATCAATAGCCACTTTCATAATGATGGAATGCATAATGCCAGACATCATAACTACATAGTCAAGGCCTTGTTCCAAGACAAAAAATATTACTTTTTCAAGGCCTTGTGACAAGACAATAGTTTGTCTAATGAGACTTACTGTTGAATCGAGGATCTATAGCAGGCTCCACCCATCACTTACTAAGTCCAATGCATTCCTCATATGATAAGGTTTAAACATAACATAAAAATTCGTATTGAAACTAGCATACGAAATGTCAATACATTATCCATAAACCATGAATGGTGTGAAATAAAACATCCACAGTCAAACATATCACAAAACCATCAATACAATATGGATGTTTTGTATCATAATAAATAAACATCAAACAAAATTATAATCCATAAAACTATGTTGTCATAGATGAAATCAAAACATTTTTATAGAAATATATCTTTCTATTTTGAAATCATTTAAAAGTCATGTAATTTTAAAAGAAAATAGTTATTTTTTCAAATATTCTAATAATCTTGTAAGGGGAATTTCTATGTTTTTATAATGGTGTAAAATAGCTGCACCCACCGTATATGTTATAAAAAATTCTTACCTTAATTTTGTTGAAGAGGTCATAATGTACCTTGTTTGGAAAACAAAGGAAAGATTACATTATAAAAATATTATATAAATTCAAATAAGGGTATAAATGACTTCAAAAAAATATCTAGTAAATATTAAAAATGTTTTGAAATAATTTTTTAGAAACATGTATGTGAATGATAAAGAGGTCCTAATAGATACTTACGTAAAAAACCTCACATAATTAAGAGAATGTAAATTTAACCCTTACCTTGTGATTTTACTTGGTTGAGGGTAGGATAACCTCCTATATAATGGTGAAATAATTGATATTAAATTATACAAGAACCGTATACATAAATATTATATCATATATGATCTTCTAATAATGATTCGTTAATAATATTTTAGCATTATCATCATTTCGGGTGTTAACTGAATCGCGTTACTTTATGTTCATTCTATGTGAGTCATGTTTGGTATGGATGGAATGTGTCTTATTAATATTCAGAATTATATTAAGACATTATACATTATTTTTAATCATTAAATAAAAATTAGTCTTGAATGGATACGATTGTAAATGAATCTCATCGCGTTCGTGGAGATGGTAATCTGTACGTACGCACGAGCGACAATATCATTATTTTGATATTAAAAGAATATTTAATTGGAGTATATATCATATATACAGAATCATTATAATGTAATATTTATTAGTTACAAAAGTTATACTCATTATTATACCCATCCAAATGATGAAGTGTCTGAATAACAAACTTCACCACGACGTGGAGATAGTAAGTTGTACGTTCGCACGTATGGTGACATTTTTATTTATAGAATGGATAGAATAAAAAAATATTGTTTATACATATTTATAATAACATCACAGTATATAGAATATAATGGAGTTAATATTTTATTATGGAAACAAAAAATTAAGAGGAAGTGTAAGAAGAAACGAACTTGAAAGAGGTGATGAAATATTTACCTCTTCTTCGGGTTTTTTATTTTGATTTGATAAAAAGGGATCCATAGGTTAGCTTACTGACTAAAGAAAGTCCTCTAGGATGAATGAAGGTCAAATTAGAGGGTATTTTGGCAGATTTTCTCAAACCAAATGGATTTGAAGGTGTGAATTTAAGAGAAGGGGGAGTGCCCATTTATAAGAGGGGTGAGGGGAACCTTATGAAAATATTGAAATATTAATTTATAATAAAATAATTTTCATTTATAATGGTTCTAGAATGATTTATTTCGAGGATAAGGTGTGGATGGGTAGAAAACCACTCAACCAATAGGGATTAGATAGGTTTGGGTCACTATATTAACCTTATCTTTTAGATTTCACTCTTAGATAATTTGTTTGACTTTATCATCTGTCTTTGTATTTTTATATTATACAGTAATTAAACATACTATAAAAATCTAAGAGAACCTAAAGTGGATCATTAATGACATATATAATATGTTTTATCCCTTTGTATGATACTTATTTTTTTTAGGAAAAGAATATCAATTAATAATATAATATTTGTTTGAAAACCTCTTTTCTGTCAATTTTGACACTATTTGGTATTTTGTTTTTTTAATTCATAAAAGCATTATTAATTCGAATAAAATTCATTTAATTAACCCTAGCATGTCATTATAACCAATTAATTTATTGGAATTCAATAAAAGTATCATATTATATTTATTTAGATATTTATAATGTCAATTATTTGAATCCTTCATTAATAAGGTAATTACAACATCATCATTGTGTCATAAATAAATTTAGTTATTTAATGTGTAAAAATTATAAATAAAATACCATTATTTATTAAATATTTTTATCTTTCTAATGGATATTTATAGTGGAGTTTATCTTATGTATAACCCTATATTAAAAATGTTTTAATTATTAACCTTTGATTTTAACACATTTAACTCTTCTTTAAATAAAATAATAATAAATGTCCAAATCTAATCCATGTGGACCTAAAGGATCGTATTTTATTCCTAAGGTCTGTTTTGGTAAAAATAAACTCATCCAATATAATTTGACATGTTTTAGGGTAATAATAATATCATTTTACATTTAATTACCTTATTTACTTTATATTATGGCAACAAAAAGTTCAACGTTACTATTCAGCATAAATTATTTTTATCTTATCGAACCATATTTTACTTAATAATATCAACAATGTCTCTCAGATTTTTGAAATTCAACTTGGAAAAGCGATAAAATTTAATTTTTTGTAAATTTTCAAATGCTCATAGGAGGTGGGTAAAAGATGGTAAAAAGTTCAATAAAATTTATATATATATACTTACTATAAAATGACACCAATGAATTACACTGAAATTATAGAGGTATTATGTATCTATTTTGACCTAAACAAAATTTAAATAATATAAATAACTATTTAAATAAAATGTTGGTTTTAAAAAACAACTCAATGTTTTTCACTATTCATCAAAAAATACATGTTTTCAAAAAAAAATACCAAAAATTTCCCCTTAGATAATTTCAATATTTTGAATCCAAAAATGATGTCCATTTTGAAAGATTAAATTTATAAAATTTTAAAAAGTGTGTATTAATATTCATATCGGCTAGTTTGATTGGTTGCGTTGTGTTAGAATCTCGAAGTTGAGTACAATGAAATCTATTGCATTATTCAAAGGGAAACTTACCATGGAAGCTTGGGGTGTTTCATTATATCCTCCTTCAAATAATTTCTTCCATGAAATTTTAATAATACTATTATACAAAAAGATTAGGGTTGTTCTTCATCATATGTTCCTCAGGTTCCGACATTTCCTCTTCCATCATACGGTTTCTCTATATAACTTTTACCAGACGAGTCGTCCGGTTTCTCAACACTTGTTCTCTTGTATCAAAAATCTTAATAGGCTATTTGCAATAAGACAGATCAGGTTCCAGTTCTAATTCCTCATAGGTGAGTACATGCGTTGGGTAAGGCATGTATTTTCTAAACAGCGATACATGGAACACATCATGAACTTTGGATAGACTTGGCATCATTTAAAAATGGTAAGCTACATCCTTAATTAGATCTAGAATTTCGAAAGGTCCGATGTAACTGGGTCACAATTTACCCTTCTTACCGAATTGTATAACTCCCTTCCTTGGAGATATCTTCAAGAAAACATGATCTTCGACCTGAAATTCTAAATCCTTAATTCGGTTATCGGCAGAGCTCATCTGCCTACATTGAACTGATTTGATGTGGGTTTAGATAACCTTCACATTTTCAATCGTTTCCTCAATAAGTTCCGGGCCTACAAGTTTTCTTTCACCAACATAATCCCAACAAGTTGGTGTGAGAAAACTCTTTCCATATAACGCTTCATATGGTGCAATCTGAATACCTAAATAGAAGCTATTTTTATAGGAAGATTATACCAGAGGTAAATATTGGTCCCACATACCTTGAAAGTCAACTGAGAAAGATCTTGACATGTCTTCTAAGGTTTGAATAGTCCGTTCTGATTGTCCATAAGTTTGAGGGTGGTAGGCAGTGCTCAAACGAAGTTCAGTATCTAGGGCTTTCTGACGACTTTTCAATAATCGTGATGTAAAACTAGGGACATGATTAGAAACAATCGATAGGGGTACTCCATGAATCCTTAAAACATAATTAATATATAGTCTTGCTAAACGTTCAAGTGGTAAATCTTATCTTATACCTAGAAAATGTACTGACTTGGTAAGACAATCGACAATGACCCATATTACATCATTACTTCTAGGTGTATTTGGTAGTACCATCAAAAAGTACATATAAATATTATCACATTTCCACTCTGTTATGGGAATAGGTTGCATGACTCTTCCTGGACGTTGCCTTCCAACATTCACATTTGACAAACCATACATCATGACACAAAATTAGGAATCTCCCTCTTCATGTTGTTCCACCAAAAATTATCCTTCAAATATCCATAAATATTGGAGGTCCCATGGTGTATAGAGAAATTGTATCTATGAGCATCATCCAACAATTCCATTTTTAGATCAGGTATGTTAGGAACACAAAGTCTATTCCCACATTGTAAAATTCCATCTTTATATACGTAGTTGACCAATCTCCCATCATTAATAGATTTTATTTTCTTTTGAAACTTCTAATCTTCAGTATTGGAACTAATTATACTTTCTAGAAAAGATAGTTTGGAGACCATTTGAAAAAGTATTGATGTTTCACCTTCCATGATTATTCTTATATCCATCTTTACTAGATCTCTGAAAATAGTATCTCATTCAACTCTCATTGTGTTCAAAACTCCAGGATCCTTTCTGCTCAATGCATCTTCCAACTTATATGCCTTTTATGTGTGGTAGTTTATTGTGAAATCATAATCCTTGTGTTTTTTAATCCATAACCTATGTCTCATGTTGAGTTCTTTCTATGAGAAAATATACTTCAAACTCTTGTGATCTGTATATATCTCACATTTTTTATCATAGAGATAATGTATCCATATCTTCAAAGAAAATATTACAGCTGCTGACTAAATATCATGAGTAGAATAGTTTTCCTCGTGAATTTTTAGCTGTCATGATGCATAGAAAATAACCCTATCATTCTTCATAAGGACACAACCAAATCCTATATTCGAATCATCACTATAAATAACAAACCCAACATTACATGATTGTAGAGTCCATATAAGAGCACTGAATAAGATTCTATTCAATTATTCAAAATATTCTTCACACTCTTCTGTCCAAACAAATTCAATCCCTTTACATGTGATCTTAGATAATGGGTTAGCCAATCTAGAAAAATTCTAGATGAAATGCCTATAATAACATGATAAAACAATAAAACTGTGTACCTTAGTTATACTCATCAGTGTTTTCCATTAATTTATTTATCTTTTCTTAGAAGGGACAACGATGATTCCATACATAGAGACAATATTTATAAGAAAGGAATTCTCCCGAAGCCATAATTCACACTTGCTAAACTTCATGTATAATTAATTTTTTATAAGGGTTTTTAGAATGGTGTGCCATGGATTTTCATGATATTTAAAGATTTTTAGGTATACTAGGATATCATCAATAAATACCACTACAAAGTTATCAAGATATTCCGTGAAAACTCTATTAATTAGGTCCATTAAAATAGTGTGTGTATTTTTCAGTCCAAAAGGAATTATTGTAAACTCATAATGCCCGTACCTAGTTCGAAATGTTGTCTTTAAAATGTCTTCCTTTTTCACACACAACTGATGATATCCAGATCAAAGTTCAATATTTAAAAAATATTGATCTAATTGAAGTTGATCGAATAAATAATCAATGTGAGGTAGGTGATACTTTTTCTTTATTCTTATTGCATTGATCTCTCTTTAGTCAATGCACAACCTCATAGATCCATCTATCTTTTTAACAAAAACAAGAGGGGCTCCCCATGAAGAAACCCTAGGAAGAATAAATACCTTATTAACCAATTCCTCTAGTTGTTTTTTATTTCCACTAATTCCATAGTGGTCATTCTATAAGGGGTCTTCGATATGGGCCATGAACCAGTAATTAAATCAATGGAAAACTCAATATCATGTTCTAGAGGATCTCCAGGTAAATACTCTAGATACACACCAATATATTCTTGTACAATATGTACACCCTATATTCTAACATTACATTCCTCACCCATAGTTATTTAATTCTATTCCTCCCCAATAATTGAATTTAGTTGATCTAATAGGGGTGGATCTAGATAACAATAAGGTGGTGATGTTTCTGATCTAAAATAAGGTACTCTTTATCATAATCAAAAATTCCAACAGCCTTCTTCTTATAATAAATTTTCACATCATGGTATTAAATCCAATCCATACCAAGGATTATATCAAATTCAATCATGGGTATGATGATATGAACAGAAGATAAACAAAATTTATATTACTTAATGAGAACTAATTCAAATAACATTGTTGTAATGATACATCCCTTAAGAGTTTTGACTGAAAAATTAATTTTTAAATCAAATTGGAAACATCTAATTTTCTTAAAAAACTGGGAAGATATGAAACAATGCGATGATCCATAATCAAATAATGAATTTTCAAAAATTGAAGAAACCATTAAATTACCTTCCAGCACTTTTTTTATAGCTTCAACCTCAGTAGTAGTGATAAAATAATCTTGGACTTTTTCCCTTGGTATTTTCTGAGGTAAGTTCCCTTGGCACTTAGGACATTCATTTTCATAATTCCCCCTTTTTCTACAATTGTAGCATTCAAATTTTATAGCCACTTTCTTCCCCTTGCAATCACGAGCTTCATGGCCTTTTTCTCAACTCTTGTAATAGTCTCTCATTCCCTTCAGGAATGTACTGGGGTGTTTCTTACCACATTTATTGCAGGATGAATATTCACTTTTCCATTCATTCTGTTATTTCCATTTCCAGAGTGTTTAATAGATCTCTTCTTCTCTTTCTTTCCTTTAAAATCATAAGACCTAGAGAATTCCTTTTCTCTCTTGATAGCACATGAGACAATGTCTTCGTATGAGGAGAAGGATTGTGAGACAAATGATCGACGTAGAAACGGTTTTAACCCATCAAATAAATGATCAATATTACTTCTTGGGATACTTATATAATTTTTGGCATGCCTTTCAAACCTTGTAAAGTTATCCTCATACTTTGTGACATTCACATCCTCCTTTTTCATCAAACTCAATAAATTGCCTTTCCATATCCACTCGATGGTCAATAGGAAAGTATTTTTCTAATAAAGGCTATTTCAACTCCCTCAATTCAATTTTTTATACTTCTTCATCTCGTGTGTGTTTTGAATCAATGATCACCATTGATCTGCATATCCAATGAGGCGATAAAATACAATGACAACTTTTTCCCATTCTCTACTTCCTATAGCATGAAATATTCTTTCTACAGGACATATCCATTGCTCAACTTCTAATGGATTTTTATTCCCATTAAATTTTAGTGGATTTTTCTTCATAAAGCGGCCTAACATTAATCCTCTGCGTTGTGGATAATGGTGCTACATATGGGTAAGGTTGTTATTCATAAACTGAGTGAGTTTTCCTAGTATGGTGATAAGCTGATCAGCACCAGTTGCTTCAGCAGCTCCACTATAATTATATTGAGTAGGAGTTAAATCCCTACATGGATTACGTGAATTTATATGGTTTCTATTAATTCCACTAGGTTTCATTTCTAAACAATGGAATACACTATATTAGTTTATGAATCACAATACCTAATTCTAAAATTGTAAAACACATAACATAAATTGTACAGATTATGGATATAATCCATAATCATAAAAAAAATTTCTGTGAGGACTTATATAGTCATAAACCCTATATAATGGTTTGTAAATAAAATGAGAATTGTCCTAGCATATCCCTCGAGCGTTTAGTGACCAAGAGTATAGCAAGGACTATTGTCGTGAACCATTTCCCGTTCGAGTCTAGATCAAAGAGGTGTTTTTGAGTTTTACCCCTAGGTAAATCTGTTTGAGATCTGCCTCTACCAGCTCTTATCCAGATAGGGATTTATTTCCTGGAAAACAAAAAAAATTTCTAGAGTACCAATAATCTATAAATTTATTCAACACTAATCCTCAAAGTCTATCTCAGGGTAGTGGTCTCTAATCAGAGTTTATCAAATTATAGTTTCCAAGATATTTACTAAACTTCCTTTGATACAAACTATAATTTCCCAATCCTAGTTATCCAGAGTTGGTGCATTATTACATATCATTGTCATGATAAAAGTAAATCATTTCCTAAAAGGACAATCAGTTTAGTAGCATTGAAAATACTAGATGCATTCATTAGTTTTATATTTCATTATAAAATGAAAAACTACAACAACATTGTATCCACATACCACACTCATATCCCTCAGACTATCCCTACAGGTCATTCATAAAATACTTTTTCAAATCCTGGGAAATATAAACCATTAAAATGGGTGAGGTTAGATGCTCAGTAATGATAACAATATAGCAAAAACATTCATAAATAAGAATAAACATTTAAGACATGTATATGACTAAAAACCCCTTTTAAACATGAAATATAGTATAATATAAAAAATATAAAATGAAAAATTCCATTTAATTATTTGCATGGAAATTCTACTACTTTATTAATCACATGAAATATCAATAGCCACTTTCATAATATGGAATACATAATTCTAGTCTTCATAACCTCATATTCAAGGTCCTGTGCCAAGGCTAAAAATAAGATTTTCTCAAGGCCTTGAGATAAGACAATAGTTTGTCTCATGAGACCTACCGTTGCATTGAGGATCTATAGCTGGCTCTACCCGTCACTTACTACGTCTAATGAATTCCTCATATGAAAAGGATTAAATATAACATAAACATTTGTATTGAAAATACCATACGAAATGTCAATAATTTATCCATAAACCATAAATGGTATGAAATAACACATCAACATTTAAACATATCACAAAACCTTCAGTACAATATGGATGTTTTGTATCGTAATAAATCAAATTTAACTTCCTTAAAATCCATCAAAGGATATTGATATATATGTAATCAAAACCATTTTATAAAGATATCCCTATATATTTTTAAATCATTTAAAAGTCATGTAATTATAAAAGAAATAATTTAATTTTTATGATATTCTTATAAGCCTATAAGAGAAGATTCAATGTTGTTATAAGAGTGGAAAATATCTTCACCCTCCGTATAAGTTAAAAAAACATTCTTACCTTAATTTTGTCAAAAAGGTCATAAAGTACCTTTTTTGGAAAACGATGGAAAGATTCCTTTACAAACATCTTATAAAAAGTCAAATAAAGGTATAAATGAAATTAAACCATGTTCTAATAAATTGTAAAAAAAATTGAAATATTTTTTTAGATACATGGATGTGGATGATAAAGAGGTCCCAGTAGATCCATATGTAAAAAACCTCGGATAATAAAGAGATTGTGAATTTAACCCTTACCTTGAACTTTTTGTAGTTTGAGTGTAGGTTAAACTCATTTATAATGGTTAAATCATTGTTATTAAATTATACATGAACCATATTCATAATTATGATATCATATATAATCTTCTAATAATGCTTTGTTAATAATATTTTAGTGTTATCATTGTTTTTAGGTGTTAACTAATTTGCATACCTTTATATTATTTATTACATGAGTCATGTTTGTTTTGGATGGTATGTATCTTATTCATATCCAAAATGATATCAAGTATTTAAACATTATTTTTAATGATTAATTGAAAATTAGTGTATAATGGATACGATGGTGAATGAGTCTCATCTCGTTCGTGGAGACGTTAATCTGTACGTACGCACGAGCGACAATATCATTATTTTGATATTAAAAACATATATAATTGGAGATTATGTCATATATACATAATAATTATCATGTTATATATATTATTTACATCATTTATACTCATTATTATACCCATCCAAATGATGAAGTGTTTGAATAACAAACATCACCAGGACGTGGAGACGGTAAGCCGTACGTATGCATGTATGGTGTCTTTGTCATTTATAGGATAGATAGAATAATGAATATTGTTGTGAAATTTTTATAATAACATCACAGTATATATAAGGTAGTATAGTTATTATTTTAGAATTGGAACAATAAAGAAATATGAAGTGGATGAAGAAAATAACTTGAACGAGGTGATGAAATATTTACCTCTTCTTTGGGTTCTTCCTTTTGACTTGATCAAAATGGAATCATAGGTTGTTTTCCTTACTATTGTAAGGCATATAATAGGAAGGTAGGACTGTTGATAGAATATTTGGGTAGTGTTTGGCCAATTCAAATGGATTAGAAGTTGTGAATTTGAGAGAAGGGGGAGTGCCCCTATATAAGAGGGGTCCGGGGCACCTTAAGAAAATATTGAAATATTATTTTATAAAAAATCATTTTTTTCTAATTGTTCCAAAATAATTCATTTCAGGACTAACGTTGGAATATGTCAAAAACCACTCAAAAAATAGGTTTAATACATGTTTAGGTCACTATATTAACTTTATCTTTTAGATTTAACTCTTAGTTAATTAGTTTGACATTTACCATGCCTCTTTTAATTTTTTTATTATATGGTTAATAAACATACTATAATCATCCAAGAGAATATGAAGTGGATCATTAATGGCATATATAATAGTATTTAATGATTTCTACTGAAATTTTGATTATTAGGAATATAATATCAAATAATAATATATTATTTGGTTTAAAAACTCTTTTATATCAATTTTAACACTATTTGGTATTTTGTTTTTGTCAAATTCATAACAGAATTATTACATCAAAAAAATTATTTAATAAAATCTAAGATGCCATATTAACCAATAAAATAAGTTTAACTCATTAAAAGTCTCAAATTATATTTATTTGAATATTTTTAATATAAATTATTTTAATCTTTCATTAATAATGTAATTACTGCATCATCATTCTGTCATAAATAAATTTAATCATTTAATGTCTAAAAATTATATATAAAATACCATTATCTATAAAATTTTTTTAGATTTCTAATGGATTTCTATAGTATAATTTATCTTATGTATAACCCCATATTAAAAATGTTTTAGTTATTAAAAGGTGATTTTAACTCTACTAACTATACTTTAAATATAATAATAATAAATGTCCTAATTTAATTCAAGAGGATCTAAAGAATTATTTTTTGTTCCTAATCATGTATTTGGTCAAAATACACTCATCCAATAGAATTAGGACATGTTTTAGGATAATAATAATATCATTTTTACATTTAATTACCATATTTACTTATAATCGTGGTAAATAAAAGTCCAAAGTTACTATTCACTAAAAATTATTTTTATATAATCGAACCTCATTTTTCTTACTGATATTAACCATGTGTCTCAGATTTTCAAAATTCATCTCACATAATTGATTAAATTATGTTTTATGCTAATTTTTAAATTCTCCTACGAGATGAGTAAAAGACGGAAAAAAGTTCAATAAAATTTTAATATATCTAAACTTATTATAAAATGACTCTAATGAATTAAATTGAAATTATATATGTATAATTAATCTATTTTAATCTAAAATAAATTTAAATAAAATAAATAATTATTTAAATAAATAGTCGGTTTTAAACAATAACTCAGTGTTTTTCACAATTAATCAAAAATTGAATGTTTTTAGAAAAATACCAAAAACTCACCCTAATATAATTTCAATATTCTGAATCCATAAATGAAGTCAATTTTGAAAGGTAAATGTTATAAAATTTCAAAAAGTGGGTATTACTATTCATAATGGCTAGATCGATTGGACGTGGTGTGATAGAATCTCGAAGTGGCGTACAATGCAGGCTATTACATTATTCAGAGGGAAACATAACATGGAAGCTTAGGGTGTTACAATTTCCATGTTTAAAAATAAATTATTAATATCATATTTTGATAAAATATCATTTCTGTCAATTTTAACACTACTTAGTTAATTTGTCTAAAAAGACATAAATTAATATTTTGATTTCAAAAATAATCCTATTACATACATAAAATATGTTCTAGTGGGCTAAATCAATTGTGGAACTCATTAAATCCCTGATATTTCATTTCTTCCAATATTTTTGAATCTGAAATTATATTTTTTATTCAATGAATAAATACTAAATTAGTGTTTCATTGACATTTAAGGTAATTATATAATTATTAAAAATTAAAAATTAATATATATCATTAAAATAATCTAATTAAGTGAAAAATTATGATTAATATTAATTGAAAACTATTTATTTTCCAATAGGAATATATAAAAGATATTTAAAAATAATAGAGTGAAACAATGTAACACTCCTTGATTTATATATTATATAATTCATTATTGGGGATAATTTTCCACTTATAACTCAATTTTAACGCCATGGGGATAAGGGTTGAATCAAAATAACCGAATACTAATTATGAATAAAATGTATGGCCTTAAAACTTATTTGTATCCAAGATTAACCTAATTATACCTGTATCGGGGTGAAATTTTTTTTACCCCCATTCATATTAATATTGACTAAAAATAAAAGAGGATATATAGTAAATTTTTACCTCCAAATTATAAATTGTGATTTAATTTTATATAATTAGGTACCAACAAATTGAAGATATTAATTTTAATGACTTTGTGAAAAATGTGGCACAAACATACATTTTGAAGATAAAAAAATTTAAGTGCAACACAAAAATTATTATTATGCTATACATAGAAAAAAAAATTATTAGTTAATATATTTTATTAATAAAATAATTTTTAAATTTAATTAAAATAAATATCTTGTAGGGTTTAATTTAATTTATTATGAAAAATAAATTTAAATGAATAAAAATTATTTTTCATAAAAATATGTCTATTTCGTTCCCATTATTGTTACGTTGATATATAATGAATTTTTTACTAGTGAATAAATTATATAGATATTTAAACACAATTTTTTCATAATATATTCAATTTTATTCATACCCGTAAATCCAATTTATTGGTTAAAATAGTCATTTTAAATAATTTTTTTCCATAGTATATTTTTGATCAATTGTAGTTTGTGTTTCATGTAATTTTAGCTATCAAAATTATAAATATTTTTAAGAAAAACATTTCCTATAATTCCAGGGGATTAACATTATACATCAATGGAATCTAAATTTTCCATTAATATTTATCATATACCTTATCACATCCTCATGTCTGCATTTACCTTCCTCAAATTGGTGGTTTTCCAGAAAAAATTAATCAAGTGTGTAGTGTTATTTGATAGAAATTTACCTCTAATATCATGAATCTATTCCATTTTTTCTTCATAAAAATGAACATTCTCTAGTGTTACAACCTCTAATTCCATTCCATATAAACTATCATGTATGTACATCATTAGGATAGAAACTTACAACACATCACGAACTTGAGTGATTTTTTGTGGAAGATCCAATCAATAATCAATAGTCTTGATATGAACATAAATATCAAAATAATAGATATAAATGGGTTTTTATTAATAACATTTATAAAATCATCACTCTCTTTCATGGGGATATTTTTAGGAAATCTATTACACCGAATTGAAACTCAACACCCTTTTGATGATCATCATAATATGTTTTTTCTCGACATTAAGCCATCCTTAAATGATATTTAATGTATTTAACATTCTCTAACACATAAATAGAAAATTTAAGACCAAATAAATTTCATTTTAAAACGTTATTCTAGATTGTTGAAGTTTTTTACTTCTATGAAATGAGTGATTCATAAGTAACCATCTGAATGTTGATGCAAATGATATTATTGTATAAAAATTCCACTAAAGTAAAAATTTGGTCTCAACCACCTTTGAAATCCATATGTAATGGGAAAAAAAATATTATAGAGTATTAATGGTCCTCTCATATTGTCTTAATGTATTAGGATGATATGTTATTTAGAACATTAACTCTATATCTATGGGCTAATGAGGAATTCTCCAAAACATTTAAGTAAAACTCAGATCTCAATCATATAAAATAATTTTTGGAACAACATTTCATATTTACACTTTCTTATTGTATAACTGAATAATTATATAAACATATAAATAATATATAAGGGAAATGAAGTTTGAGAACTCCAAAAAGAGATTTACTATATCCCAAATAGCATTATTCCCTTTAGTTGTTTTCAACATTAGGATGAAAAAACTGTAGAGATGTTTACCAATTTCCATTATGGTATTGGTAATGGTTGTAACATCAACTTATACTATTTTTATCATCATTTACATTCTAACATACTATGAATCATGAAAAATAATCAAAAAAATCTATCTTCATTCCATACCACTATAAATATTCCCCCCTCATTTCATACATCTTTTTAATTGTAGGACGAATAGATAATTATGAAATATGATATTCTTCCATCCTCTCATTATTCAAATATTATATTCAAGGGAAAAATACATGGTTCCTAAATCATATTATTTCATCAGAATAAAGTTTGAACTCTGGAATATTTATCACATTCTTTTTAAGTTATACATCTTCCAAATAGGACTCT
The DNA here is from genome assembly GCA_963277665.1 of Viscum album. Lineage (NCBI taxonomy): Eukaryota > Viridiplantae > Streptophyta > Magnoliopsida > Santalales > Viscaceae > Viscum > Viscum album. The sequence continues at coordinate 261,732,251 of OY728148.1, read as the reverse complement.
TTAATGGTAAAATGGATTGATGGTTGAGAAATAAATTACGAAATATAATATTTCCCACCTTCTACCATGACTTAAAGATATGAACATTTCATGTCAATAAATACCTAACCTTTTTATCCTAATTATGGATAACAAAATAAGATCCCCTTGACAAATAGAATCATTCACCATGTTGAATTTCATAGGGAGGTAATGTATTGATAAATCTTAATTAGTAAATAGGTCAATAAATTTAACATGGAAAAAATACATATATTTTTAAGAAATATTTAATTTAATCGTTTATAATCATCATACATGTCACAAAATTCTCTACAAACATAAGTAATGTATGTAATTAAAAAAATTACCAAAACTAACTCTAAATATTCATTTAGTAAATTTTTCTCATGGATAGTCATTTCTTTTATCTCATAACATATTACAAATTCATAACTTTTGAAAATACACCTCAAACCCTTCTTGGATGCATCACTATGTATTCCAAATAGCATTCCACTAAATGGTAGTTTATGAATACGTGTTCCTAGATAAATTCTTTTAAATTCTTTAAAACAATCCTCACATTCATCCTTCCTATAAAAAATGGATCCTATCTTGGTTAAACTAGTTAGTGGATTAAATATCCATGAAATATTCTCCACAAATGTCAAAATTATCTATCCAATCCTAGAAAACTATACATCTCAGTCATAGGGGTTGGTCTAGGAAATTTTCCAATAACTACTATTATTGAAGGGTGTACGAATATGCCATCAATATAGATAGTATCAGATATGAATGAAACATTACATATTAAACATTCAAACATGGTAAATTTTGGCTAAATATTTTCATTTCTCAGTGTCTTTGACATAATCCTCAAGTGATCGTCATGTGATACCTTAATATTTGAATATATAAAAGAATATAAACTATAAATATTTTGATAAAATGATCAAAGAAATATCTAAGGACGCAATTAATTAAATATTTAATGATTTCAGGGGAATTTGAAAGACCAAATTGAATTTCTATATACTCATAGTGTCCAAACCTTACTCAAAATGTCGTACTAGGAATATCCTCTTTATTAACCCTAATCGATGATATCCATGATGAATATAAATCCTAGAAATGTATTGAAATACTTATATTTGATCTAATATTTCATTAATATAGGTTAGAGGATATATTTTCATGATAATGATATTTTTATCTATATTAAATAAATGGTTACATTTTTCCATCTATCTTATTAATAACCAAAATATGTTCGCCCCAAAGTGATGAACATTACATAATGAATATATTTTCATTATTAAACTATGGTTTATTCTTTAATTTCTTCACCTTTAAAGGATTAATTCTATTTGGAGTCTTGGAAATAGTTGTGTCATCAATTATGGGGTATTTTGAAAACTATAATTCACAATTTTTTTCATGATTATGAAACTATTTAGAATGACTTCAATGAACACCCACACAATAGTCAAATAATTGATGTTACGTTTCCACATAAACACATGAGAGTAAATGTAATTTTTTAAAAATAATCATGAACCATAATGTAGATGATATTTCTTTAATATGTTCATTTTTATCATCTTTTAAATAGGAGATCAATTGTTGTTTTAGAATGTCAATGGTATATTTAGTAACTAATAAATTGATGTACGCTTTATATTGAGAAATCCAATCCATTAAAAAAATATTATTGGTTGCATACAAATGGATAATAACATTATTTGGTGGAAAAATATCCCCATAAACATTAATCGAGGAAGAATGATATACCTGAGGTGTGAACATCATGCCCCTAGGGGTTTTTTCTTCACTTAAAATTCTAATTTTTATGTGGTACTATAAGACCACATGAAAACTATTTATATTTAAAAAAATTGTATATCTAGAATAAAATAATAAATTATTAAATTTATATTGATTGGTATGTGTAACTTTCACATTGTATTTATCATACCCCTTATCAGAAATAATTATTTCATTATATTTACCATTTTCTATTATATTGTTTTGTTGTTTATGGTAATCATCAAAACATTGATCTAAGTATTTTTTGGAATAATGACTATAGTTTGTAATTTTAAACATTTCATAAGGGGTTGTGAATTATTTGGTGTATTAATTTCCTTAATTTCATCAACTGGCCTTTTCAACGCATTTTGATATTCACTAGCCCTATGACAGATAATCCCACATATAAATCCCTTCCCAATTCCACACTAGATATTACTGTTATGATTCTTCGGGTTTTTCATGACTGTATGTGATTGGAATTTATTTACACCATCTGATTCATTCATGTTCTCATGAATCTCTATGTTCATTTTCTTATCCAAAATATTGGAAAAGTGGTAATCTACAATTTAAATTTTTACATTGAGTGAACATAGAATGATTTCATAATATATAATAAATAATATTCTAGATAATTTCTTCCAATGAATTCATTTTATGATACAGAAATATCGATCAACATTTCTTTTAATAGTGATGATAAAACAAGAAGGATACCATGTACGTCTTGTAAAATTAATATAACATATACTGAAATATTCATCGTCGTTATACATGAGATGCGGAAATTTATTCTACATTCTTGTGGGAATATTAAAAAATATGTTCTTATATAATAATATCCCCTTAATGTCATCCCACTTGATAGACTTAATTTCATCCCCTTGTATCTTATTCTTGATAAGACACTACCCTTAATAATATTTTTCTTCCACATAATTAATTTCCATAATAAATTTATCATGTTCCAAATTTTTGATAATAGTTCTAAATAACTAGTAGATTAGTGGACCTGTTAAAATATGGTAGATATTTCCTCATATTGGTCTCCTTAGAACATTATAACATACATTTTATGTTTGGTTGTTTATCATGATTTTTGGATTGGGAATGTTCGATGGGAATGGTAACATCATTTATCATTCCTTCTCCTATAACTTTATGTTTCTCAGAAGTAATGCAATTTCATTTTCCATCTCATTCAGTATTAACAAGATTAATTTTGGTTTTATACACAAACTAAAACAGAAAACCATTTTTTTGGAAATAAAAATAGTGGTGATAAGCCTTAAAATTATAAAAATTTAAATATATGAAGTCTAAATCATGAAACCTTATTCTATGAAATTGTAGGTATCACCTAGGCGAATCCTGATAATTAAAAAAAATATAACTCTATCATATATGTCAACATGTCATTAGGGTTCACAATAATGTTCTTTCATCCTAGATTCCAAAGGTATCAAAAACTTGTTCGGAGACCATACATAGAAATCCATAAATTTTAATGATGTATATTTCATATTATTATATAAAAATTTATTACATAACATTATAATCCTATGAAAAATGATATTACCATTGTATTTATTAAAACAAGTATACATAAAAAACTGGTTCATAAATGAACTACATCATGTCTAAAATAGTTCCTGATAATTATAACCCTTCATAGGTATGTAATAATAAATACATCTATTCATAACATGGGAAAATTAAACATAATAAGGTTGAGATAAGATGTTCAATAATGGTAACCATGTAAGATATCAATGATAACATAAACATAAATTGTGAATATTTGTTTGATAACATAGACATAACATTTTAGAAATATATCTTTTTTATCAAACATATTTACCATGAAACAAGGAATGTATATTAGAAGATATCAAAAATGAATTTTAAGGATATTAGAAAATATGATCTCAGAAAACATAATATAATCATATATCATGATTTTTTGGAACATACATACGCATAAAAATATTTTCCTTAGAAGTTATTCTCATCGAAAAACCCATCATATGGAATGGGTTCACTCCCCAAACCATTAAAGTAGTTGTGGTTCACTAACAAGACATTAATTGTGGAAAAAACCCCTGGATTAATTAGAGTTAACCCTATATTAAAATATTGTTTATGTCATGATATATCAACAATTATCCAATGATTTTTAGGGTCATATAGGTCCTACTCATCCTCATATATATCATGACCACCATCTATTGCTACAGAATAACCACTATCCTTGGTTATAATGTAACCACCAACATTATTTATAATGAAACCAAAATCCGTGGTTTTAAAAATATCATTATAAAATAATTAAAACCATACATATGTGTTCCAAAATATAATAAAATAGTCATCACATCATAACACATGAAACAAAAAGGATTTCATAAATATTCTAGCATATCATAACCCATAGATTTGAAACATGTTTCATAGAAAACTTTTTATAAAAACCACAAACTCTTTAGATTTAGAATAATGATGAAATCATTGGATCTTATCCATATTGGATATTAACTAACATCAAAAGATTCATCTTAGAAAGAAAATTACTTTGAAAGGTCACAATGAATATTTCTTACGGTAAATACCATTTCTATTTAGAAATAATATATCTAAAAAGTAGTTCAAATTTATCTAAAATAATTTTATTTGAAAGTATATTTGTAATAATATAAAAGTGAATTTAAATAATTAATTAACCATGATGTTGGTATAATTTATTCATGTCATATATCATAAAAAAGTATTTCTTCATTGTTCTTTTTTGTGAAATGTCACAAATTATCTCCTCTAGAAAATGAAAGGATTAATATTTCAAAATCGTTTTTAAAAAAGAAAAATGTGGGTAAAAATGAAATTTAAATCCATAATTTAAAGTGAAATATATTATTAATATTTTTTAAGAAAACATGGACATGGAAGGAAAATATTTTCTAGTAGAGGCATCAGCATAAAAAACCCTGAATATTGAGGATATTGTGGATAGACCCGTACTAATTTGGTATCTTCTGAATCATAAGATCTATTAAAGAAAAAATACACAATTATTTTTAAATACACAAAAAACAAAAATATGAATCCTTAAAAAAATTAATTTTATTTATATACACCATAAAAAATAAACCATACGGTAATATAGAATGTTTCAAATCTAAATAAATGTGGGATGAAAATTCCTTACCTTGAGTTCAACATTCATTGAATACACTCTAAAATTAGGTATAATAAAATGGATTTTTTTTATTCTGTACAATAATATTTCAATTTATTATTATATAATATTATATATATATATATATATATTCAGATTCACTTATAATGACAATGGTAAAAAATGAATTACACATTTTATAGAGAAGATAGGTTGTAGGAACGCATGAAAGTTGATTTCATTTTTCATGTGGATGGAATAAAAGAATGGAAAAAAGTAATTCAACTTTAGGGAAAAATTAATATATAATATAAACATAAATATATTCATAATATCGATCCATATTAATGTCCATGTAAAATAGTAACGACAAATATATCACCTTGCTTTATGGAGGAGTTATTCCCCACGTAAACACAAATTATGTTATCGTTTTCCAAGAGTTCAGAGATATGATACTATAATTATTATAGAATAATTTAATCATTAATATAATACATTCACATTATTTAAATAATAATTATTATCCATTAAACCTCGTGATGGAAAATGACTTATATCACTATGTGAATACAGTATGTCATATGTAAATAAAATTTATACTTTCACTTCTCATTTAATCGAATGATTGGGAATAAATTTGGTTTCATAATCATAATATTTATTTTCATATTATAAGGGTACTGAAATATAATATTTTTTAGAATATATAGTATTTAATTTATTTAAATGAATAATAAACGATATTGTTATTGGTTAAGGGGATTACTACTTCTTGGAAATAACTTTTAGAGATTTATTCACATGGGCTCTATAGTTTCCATCTTGTTTATAAAAACAAATCTAAATTATGGATAAGTATGTCTAGAATTTTTTTGTTAGGGTGTTGTCTATATATAATGATAAAATTGTATTTATGAAGACAATGATGTGGTGACCTTTTGTAAGGGGTGGGAAAGGGCACCGTTAAAAAAATTTGAATGATTAAAATAATATAAATTCATTCTCAATAAAATGGTTAAAATGGTCTATAAATGAAAATTGGATGTAATATTCAGATATATAAATCCTTTTTGTATTATTTTGTTTTTTTTAATATTTTTATATTATTTCATTAAATATTATTTTGAGAAAAATATCATTTATGTTCATTATAGCACTATTCATTTAAGTTGAATTAATACACCAAAAGAAATACTTGTATTTCAAATAAACTGATTCTAAATAATGAAAATGTATTATATAAATCTATAAAAATTTTGGAACACATTATATAAATAATATTATATACCATTTAATATTTTTAAAAATAAATAATTATATATTCTTACCTAGTTGGGATATAATTCATCGATGTTGTATAAGCATTTAATTTTATTATATAGTTACTAAAAATTAAAAATAAATTTATATCATGAAAATTATTTCATTATTTTAAAAATTAAAAATTAAATTCTTTCATAACATTTTTTCACTTTTTGAATATAAAAATTATATTTAAATATACAAGAATGACATTCTGTAACTTGCATCTATTTCAATAATATAAAAGTCATTTTTACATGAATGTTTCCATTGAAATTTTAATTTATTTTCTAAGATGGTAAGGGAATAATTAATTCATAAAATATGAATTGAGATTAATTTTTATATCATTTCCACTTGTTTTTATCCTATATTAAATCAAATTACCTTTTACCGATGTGATAATTTTAAACATTGTTACACTTCACTTTTTCCACCAATAAAAGTGTCCTATTTAATAAATTCAACGATAATTATTATAAAACATTAATTAATTTTATATAATTAATTACATATTAATGGTATAAATTTGTTTTAAAGAATGAGTTCAAAATGTGACAAAACATTTTTTATTCAAAACATTTTTTGCATTAAACTTGATTCATTGTTATATAATGTACGAAGAATGATTTTTTAATAGTTGAAAAAATTTATTTAGTAAATAAAATATAAATTTAATTAAATATATTTCTAAATATGGTTATTTTAATTTATTAACGATAAAATTCCTTACATGGATAAAAATAATTTTTCAAAAATAATGTAATTTTCTTTCAAATATTTTTTATTTTCATCTATATTGAGTTGATATAAAATAAATTAATTATTTCATATATAAACATTTTTTTTAATAATTTAGTAAGTCCAATTAACTCCCACTAATCCAATGGGTATGTGATAAATATTACTAATAATAATAATATTTTTATAATATTTTGAAAATGTTTTGAAATTGGTTTGCATGTAAGGAATGTGAATGAATAAATATGATTATTGAAATAGAAATATTTCATAATAATATTTGGGTGTTAAAACATTGGAGGTTATAAATGTTTTTTGGAAATATAAAACCCTACCATCACACTAGTATGTCCCACCAACTAACCAGTATTCCATGTCAGTGGGTGTACTAAATACACCACATGAAACCTTAGTTGCATATTATTTTGAATGAATTCTATATCCAATTATGAAAACATGGATCTTTTATTAATTTTAGACCTCCACATGTGAATAATAACTCTCCCAACATTATTTACCTACCAAAAAAATATTTGGATGATTCAAGGATTCTAGAATGGTGATTTCTTCTTATATCATTGTGAAATACTTAATCATTATTGATAAAGGACCAAGGATCAGTAAGGGATATATGGTGTCTATAATGATATGATGATGGATTCTTCTATTCCTATTAAATTTTTTATGATATAATGAGTTTATGACAGTACTTGATCAAATAAATATTCTCACGACCCGTCGTAGTGGGGCCCGAGCCGCAACTCCCCAAGCCCGCCTCTAATAGGCCATGGGCTGGTGACTAGCACTGAGTGGGAATGCTACTAACATGGGAGGCATTCCTATAAACCTGTACACATGCACACACACCTACAAGCCCATAAAGCCTAAATGTAAAAACTACTAAAAGGAAATGATTCATGCATACACTAAAACCAAACCAATAGAGTACTACAGGGAAATAAAGTACAGTAAAGTAAAACCCTAGGCCAAAAGTACAAGCCCACCAAAAGAAAGTCTGCAACAAAGTCCATCCTATAGAGAAAGATATTGGGACTGCAACCCGTCACCGAAGGAACACACCTCAGCCTGTCTGATCTCACTGAACGCCTTCCGGTCCTGGTCCGCCTAGAATCCTGTCAAAGGCTCGCTCGTCTGCACAAGACATGACACATGTGGGCAAAGCCCGTGCATGGGTGAGTATAACAATACCCAGTAGGACACCCCAAAAACCACAAATGAAATACAATAATGGAAAATACCACAATGAAATATACAATAAGCTCCACACAGTATATGTCTCTAGATCATATAACAAGAATATCCAGATATACTAATACAAAAACGACCTTCACGAAACCACCACTAGGATCCATCTCGAAGATTCCACTAAGACTACCATCGAGAGAACACACTCCTAGGTCTGAAGAGATAGATATGAAGTACTTGTTCCGAGATAACACACTCCATAAGTACCTTGTGAACATGATGCTCAGATAAGGATCACAGCCAAGTCATGGGGTGATTCATAAAACTCAGTTTGAGCTAATCTGCTTAGAAGAGGATCGGAGCCCGGGTAATGTTGGTCACATCGATAGAAAGAACTCTACCTAGGGTTCCAAGAATGAATAGAGGATCCAGCTCTAGGTCTCACAGAGGGGATTCCAACAACCCTATTCAGAGAGTTCAATAGAAGGGATCATACTTCACGAAATATTTGATACCAGACCTTCAATGGATTTCCAAGGGTACGAACCCTAAGAACTACTCCAAGTCATAGAAGGAAAGTGGCTTAAGCCATGAAGAAAAAGTTACGCGGCATGTAGTATGGTTACACGCCGTGTTCCTTGACCCTGGGTACTGCCCATGTAAACGGACCGTGTCCTTCGTTCATGCCGTGCAAAACCAAACTACACGACGTGTAATAATGTACACGACGTGTGTCTTGAAATCGGGTAATGCCCGTGTAAACGACATATGTCCCTAGACTTGTCGGATATAAAGCATCTGCACGGCGTGTAGAAGAAAACACATTCCATGTTCGAGCACCTAGGATCGCTTCAAGTACGCTGGCCATGTGCCAGTACACGGTCTCTACCCGTGTCCGTGTCTCCAGCCCGTGTACCAGTACACTGGGTACCTCGTGTATCTGGCCGGGTCTGGCAAGGGAGGGGTATACATGGTGCTTCTATGGTCGTGTACCCTACCCGTGTCCGTGTACTCCTGGAGTACATGCTGGGTAACCCTACCAACGAACACACGCCGTGTAGCCCATACTACACGGCGTGTTGTCGGGAAAATTCCAGAAACTGCGTCTTCCTCTGCGCGCCTCGGCCAAACCTCCAGATCTTGATTCTCAGGTCCGTTTTCCGCGAAACTCCAGATGTAGGGTCGCCTCATCCTCATGAAGCCGAATCCATGGGTTTTGGGCCATCAATCGGCTACAAAATCCAATTCTGGACATCCGAGCGGTAATCTTCTGAAGAACGTTTTCTTCTGATATACTTCGATCCGTTCGTCGAAACCGTCGTCGTACCTCTGTGAGATCACTACGGTGTTTATCCTTCAATTTGGGATCGTTGCGTCGTATAATGTATGCGGAATGATCCATTGTTCAGCGCCCCATGAAGAACGTGAAGAACGCTCACAAAGAACACGAGAATTTGGGAAAAAACACACAACAAATCGAGAGGGACGAACCTCGATCGATGTTTGTGTCGATCTTGGTTTGTCACCATTAGAAGGTTGAACGAAACAAAACAATTTACAATAATCAAACCCCCAAAAATCCATGGAAAATCCCATCCCGCAAGAACGATCGATCAAAGGGATAATCTATTCGTGGATTAGTCCACGTTCGTCAAGGAAATAAAAAATGGGGAATAATTAAAATCACAACAACATCCCACCTGGATTCTCTGCGATTGTCTGAGAAGATCCGCTTGTCGTGTCATCGTCTACATCGAAATCGGTCAACAACGTCATCACCGCCTCATTGGGAGTTTCCTCCAGATCCACCAAGGGTTTTTAAGGTTATGGGGTTTGTAACCCTGGACCTTGGCACGAGCCTATATTTAAATAGGAGAGATAAAAATATTTAAAAGCTCTTGCAACAAAAATAAAGTATTTTTATTAAATATTTTATTACTATTGCATCCAAAAACAAGATTCCACCATCAACCGGTGCCGACTGAAGTTAGGCCACGCCTCAGGTAAAATCGATGTTCTGAATGCAACAATGCCCTTGGATTTCTGATCTGAGCACCCATTCAGGAGTTATTCCACTTTTTCAGGAAAACTGCACGCACGCGTAATTTAATTATTAAATTAAATTCAATCATTTTTTCTGGGCTCAGCGTGCCCCAGAACAGCTCGTAGTATCCAAGCCCGGTCTCGAATTAAGTCTTATATAATATTAAAATAATACGCGGAATAATCCGGTACATTACATTGCACCCATCTTAGTGCTTTTACATCCCCAAAAATCCAAAACAAGGGATAATAAAAAAGATGTGGGTACTGTACGCGAATATGAGCCTCCTACTCCCACGTGCTCTCCTAGAAATCCACGTGCTGCCACCAGACACGCACCAAAGGAATAGCTCTTCCACGAAGGATCTTCTCCTGCCGATCCTCGATCTCCACCGGGTACTCAGCAAAGGTCGCTCCATCGTCGATGTACAGCTCGCCCTAGTCGAGGACATGCGATGGATCATGCACGTACTTTCGTATCTACGACACATGTAAGACGTTGTGTACCCGGTCAATCTGAGGAGGTAGAGCCAAGCGATATTCCACCTTGAAAACTCTACTCATAATCTGGAAAGGGCCAACGAACCACAGAGATAGCTTGTCGCCTCGGCCAAATCTCCGCAATCCCCGTCGAGGTGAGACTCGAAGGAACACATGGTCTCCCTCCTCAAACTCCAAAGGCCTCCGTCTCCAGTTGGCATAAGACCTTTGTCGACTCTGTGCAGACTTCATCCGCTCCTGGATGACATGAACCTTCTTTTTAGTAGCTCTCACCATTTATGGGACCATGAGTGCTGACACTCATGGGTCAGTCCAGCAAAGTGGTGACCTGCAAGGTCGCCCATATGGATCCTCAAATGGTGCCATAAAAATATTGGAATGATAGATATTGTTATAAGAAAACTCCACTAGTGGTAGGTGATCCTCCCAGCTATGATCGAAGTCAAGTATGCAAGCTCGTAGCATATCCTCCAGGACCTGGATGATCCGCTCTTTCTGACCATCAGTCTAGGGATGAAATGTTGTGCTCAAGCATATCTGAGTCCGAAAAACTTCCTACAATCCCTTCCATAACCGGGATGTGAAACGAGCATCACGATATGAGAAGATTGTGGATGGTACTCCATGAAGCCGAACTATCTCCCTCTCGTAGAGGAGTCCCAAGCTCTCTACTGAACTCTGCTCCCGTATGGCTAGGATGTGGGCCGACTTGGTCAGTCAATCAACGATCACCCAAATGGAATCATGTCCCCTGGACATACGTGGTAAACATGTCATGAAGTATATGGTTATTCCATCCCACTTCCACTCTTGCACCTCAAGGGGCTGATTCAAACCTGCTGGAACCTGGTTCTTAGCCTTTACTTGCTGACAAGTAATGCAACGAGAAACAAACTCTGCCACACTCTTCTTCATTCCTGGCCACTAGAACCGACGTCGGAGGTCCTGGTACATCTTTACCACCCCTGGATGCACTGCCAAAGGGGATGTATGGAACTCTCTTAGAACCTCCTCCTACAACGTCACTAGTACTACCTTGCATCCTCTAAAAAGGACATCGTTCTCTCCACCTTCTGAATATCCATCATCATCATCACCTGTGGAAATCTGGGCATGTAGAGTCACACATCTAGCATCCTCACGTTGTGCTTCCCTGACTCAATGTAATATTGGAGGGGTAGAAACCATAGACTGAAGGTATGCTTCCTCATATCAATCCACAATGGACAACGACAAAGAGGCCAACTGCCTTGATTCCTCATCCAGAAACTACGAACTAGATTTACTACTTAGAGAATCTGCCACCACGTTCCCCTTCCTAGGATTATAAACGATCTCAAATTCATAATCCGGGAGGAACTCATGCCATCTCCTCTGTCTCAAATTCAGATCCCTATGAAAAAATATATATCTGAGACTCTTGTGATTAGAGTAGATGGTAGACCGCTCGCCCATCAGGTAGTGTCGCTACATCTTCAATGTGAAGACTACCACTGCCAACTCAAGATCATGGGTCGCGTAGTTCTGCTCGTGTGGTCTCAACTGACGAGAGACATAGGAAATCACTTCATGCCTCTGTGTCAGGACACAACCAAGCCTGGTTCCTAATGTGTCGCAGAACACTACGTACTCGACACCCTCCTCTGATAATCTCAAGATCGGGGCGCTCGTCGGACTCTGTATCAACTGCTTGAAAGCCTGCTGGCATCTCTCATTCCACACGAATGGATGTCCCTTTCAGGTCAAAGCTGTCATGGGTGCTGCAATCTTGGAGAAATCATGGATAAATATTCGATAGTATCCTTCCAACCCAAGGAAACTCCACACCTCTGTCATGATCTGGGGTGGCTCACATGCTAGCACTTCCTCCACCTTTTCTGGGTCCACTGCTATACCATACACTGAGAAAATATGCCCCAAAAAATGGACCTCCTATAACCAGGACTGACACTTCTAGAGTTTCCCATAAAACTGGTGCTCTCGGAGTGTGTCTAGAACCATCCTTAGGTTTCTTGAGTGCTCCTCCTCGAATGCAGAGTACATAAGGATATCATCGATGAACACCAATACAAACTGATCTAGATAGGTCTGAACTATCTGGTTCATGAGTCCCATGAACACTATCGGGGGGTTCGTCATGCTGAAGGGCATCACCAAGTACTCATAGTGACCGTAGCGACATCTGAAAGCCGTCTTCGGTATATCCTCCTTCCATACTCGCAACTGGTGATATCCTGATCGTAGATCAACCTTCGAGAACCATCGTGCCCCTCTCAACTAGTTGAATAGTTCATCGATCCTTGGTAGTGGATACCGGTTCATCACGGTCACTATATTCAAGTGCCGGTAATCCACACAGAGCCTCAATCTCTCGTCCTCCTTCTTGGAAAATAGCACTGGGGCCGCCCAGGGTGAAACACTGGGTCTCACAAAGCCCTTCTTCTACAAGGCATCCAGCTGCATCCTCAGCTCACGAAGCTCTGCAAGAGCCATCTGATAAGCCGATATAGATATTGGGGTCGTCCCAGGTTTCAACTCAATGCATAAATCTATCTCCCGATTGGGAGGTATCCCGGGGACATCCTCCAGAAAGACGTCCTCGTACTCATCCACCACTGCTGGAAACCAGAAACTCGTAACATCTGTCATGCCAAGGGCTAGTCTAGCCAACAAATGTTAAATAGGTTGTGCCCTCTTATGCATGATTCCATCCTGAGCTGCCTGGATCACTCTTTCACCGAAAAAGGCGAACCTCGTTCCATTACTGTGGACACAAGGCACCCTTCGCCTAAAACAATCAATATGGGAATGAACTGTGGATAGCCAATCCATACCAAGAATGACATAGTAAGGCCTCAACGCTACCACCAAGAGGTTCCAACTGAAACTCTTGCCTCCAAGGGTCACGTCACACTACCTTCAAAGGTGTGTGATCTCTGAATCTTCTCCAGTTGGTGTTTCTAAGCATAAGTGTCGAGTCAAAGGCTCAACTAGAATCTCAAGGTCTTGAAAATGATAATCAGCCAGAGAGGAATGACTAGAACCTGTGTCTATCAATACGACATCCAATGTAGAAAAGACACAGATAGTACCTCTAATAATTCTGGGAGTACTGGGGTCATAAGACTCTGCCGCTTGTAGCCGCCCCTACCTCTATCCACAAGCTCCCTGAGCCTGGGGTGGACCTCCTAGGGTTGGTGGTGGTAAAGGGTCGAAACGCCGACCACCTCCAGCTGATCTCCCCGCTCCTCTTCCATATACGCCACCTCGCGGATCTACTTGATCCATACGTTGCCTCTACCTCGGTGGTCCATCCATGGCTCCTGTGTCAGTAGCACGGCGGGTCGGAAAATCTCGAGCGATATTTCCCCTGCCATCACATGGGTAACATCGCCTCTCTTGAGGTTGACTGGAAGTGCCCTGTGAACCCTGTACGGCCGATCCCCTATCCTGAGATCTCATCTAGAAATGTCTCCCATGCCTGGGTCCCTGACGTTTTCTCCCTTCCACCAAGGTCTCTACTGCAGCTTTCCCACTACTAACAACTATCGGTTGTCCCAGCACCGCGAGGAAGCTCTCGACCACCAAAGCTCACTTGAGCACCCCAGCATAAGTAGGAATGATTATATTAATGATTCTAGCTTGGATATATCTGTGCAAACCCCGCTCAAAAGTACATGCTCTAAAGTTCTGATCCATGACCATATACATCGAGTACCGCAAGAGGTCGGTAAACCTCGACGAATAGTCAGCCACCGTCAGGGTTCCCTGCTGGAGTTGAAGAAGCTCCTGTATACATACTGCTCTCAGGGTAACTGGTGAAAACACCTCTCTGAAGAGCTGATCAAACTCTGACCATGCAATAGTCATCTCGTCGTGAGTCTGGATGACCAAACTCCACCATTTCCCTGCCGATCCCTATAGAAGGCTCACTGCCAAGATCACCATCTAGTATGCTAGTGTCCTATCCAAACGGAAGACTCTAGGCACCACCTCAAGCTAGTCCTCATCTGCCTGAGGGTTAGGGTCACCTCGAAACCTGAGGGGTCTCTTTATCTAAAACTTGTGGTGTGCGCTCAGCCTGTGCTCCTCCTCCACTGGTACAACGAGCTCTAAACACTTCCCCACAAGTTTATGAATAACTAGCATGCCACCTGGTGGTAGAACTGGGGGGATATGGTACCTATATCGAAGCTTCATCACTAAGGTGGTCATCCTCTTGATCGAGCTACTGGATCCTAGCAGGTGCGCATCACAGAGGCATCCTGTTTAAGAAAAAAGATGTATCACAGTCAGTGAGTATATCTGGAGTGCTGACTCAAGGACATGGAAACCACAACCCATTCTTATATGATGCATGTACCATTATTTTCCCCCATGCAACTAGTGTTTTCATGTTCCGAGTCGAAAAACAAGTTATCAGAGTCCTGGTGTATAGATGCGTCGGTTGCTGCACCAACACTGGGGTCCCTGGGCTAAGAGCCGAACTCAAAACACCTAACACTATTGCCCCAAACCAACTCACAGACTCTTGGTCCTAAGGTAGAACCGACCAGCCTCTGATACCACTCTGTCACGACCTATCCCAGTGGGGCCCGAACCGCAACTCCCCCAATCCCGCCTTCAATAGGCCTGGGGGTTGGTGACTAGCACTGAGTAGGCTTGCAACTAACATGGGAGGCATTGCCTATAAACCTGTACACACGCACACAAACCTCCAATCCTAAAAAGATGAAAAGTAAAAACTACTAAAAGGAAAAGATGCACACATACACTAAAACCCAACCAATAGAGTACGGCAGGGAAATAATGTACAGGAATGTAAAACCCTGGGCGAAAAGTACAAGCCCACCAAAAGAAAGTCTGAAACAAAGTCCAATCTGTAGAGAATGGTACTAGTACTGCATCCCATCGCCTAAGGAACACACCTCGTCCTTTCTGCTCTCACTGAACGCCATCCGGTCTTGGTCCGCCTAGAATCTTGTCAAAGCCTCGCTCGTCTGCACAAGACACGACACATTCAGGCGAATCCCATGTAGGGTTGAGTATAACAATACCCAGTAGGACACCCCGAAAACCACAAAGGAAATACAAAAAAAGTACCACAAAGAAAGGTACAGTCCTCTCTACACAGTTTATGTCTATGAAACATATAACAAGAATATCCAGATATAATCATACATAAACGACCTTCGCGAACCGCCACTAGGATCCATCTCGAAGATTCCACTAAGCATTCTATCGGGATAACACACTCCTAGGTTTGAAGAGAGAGATATGAAGTACTCATTCTGGGAGAACACACTCCACAAGTATGTTGAAAACATGGTGCAAAGATGAGGATCACAACCAAGTGATGGGGTGATTCTGACAACTCAGTCTAAGCTAATCTGCTAAGCAGAGGATCGGCGTCCGGGAAAAGTTGGTCATCCTGATACTAAGAAATCTACCTAGGGTTAGGATCCGACTCTAGGTCTCACAGAGGGGATTCCAACAACTCTATTCAGAGAGTTCTGCTGAAGGGATCATACTGCACGAAAGAGTTGATATCAGAACCTTCAGGGGATTGCCAAGGGTATGAACCCTAAGAACTACTCCATGCCACGAAATGCAAGTGGCTTAAGCCAATGGGAAAATGTTACATGGTGTGTAGTATGGTTACACGCTGTGTTCCTTGACCCCGGGTACTGCCAGTGTAAATGGCCCATGTCCTTCATTCAAGCCCTGTAAAACCAAACTACACGGCGTGTAATAAAGTACACGCAGTGTGCCTTGACATCGGGTACTGCCTGTGTAAACATCTCGTGTCCCTTCGCTTGTCAGATAGAAAGCATGTACACGACGTGTAGAAGAAACCACATGCTGTGTTCGAGAGCCTGGGCTCACTCCGTGTATGCTGTCCATGTGCCCGTACACGGTCTCTTCCCATGTCCGTGTCGCCTGCCCATGTACTAGTACACAGGGTACCCCGTGTATCTGGTAGGGTCTGGTCGGGGAGGGGTATACACGGCGTGTTCATGGCCGTGTACCCTTCCTGTGTCTGTGTACTCCCAGAGTACACACTGGGTAACCCTACCAGCGAACACATGCCATGTAGCCCATACTACACGACGTGTAGTCGGGAAAATTCCAGAAACTGCATCTTCCACCACGTGCCTCGGCTGAACCGCCCGATCTCAATTCTCATATTCGTTTTCCGCGAAACTCCATATAAAGGGTCACCTCATCCTCATGAAGATTAATCCATGGGTTCTGGGCCTTCCATCGGCTCCTAAATCCAATTCCGGCCATCTGAGCAGATATTGTCTGAAAAACATTTTCTTCCGATCTGCTTCGATCCATCCACCAAAACTGTTGTCACACCTCCGTGAAATCACAGTGATGTTGATCCTTCAATTTGGGATCGTTGCGTCGTAGAACGGATGTGCAATGATCTGTTGTTCATTGCCCTGTAAAGAACGTGAAGAACACCGACGAAGAATGCGAGAATTTGGGGAAGAACACACAACAAATAGAGAGTGATGAACCTTGATCGATTTTCGTGTTGATCATGGATTGTCACCGTTAGAAGTTTGAACGAAAACAAAAAATTTACAAGAATCAATCCCCCAAAAGTCCCCGTAAAATCCCATACCGCAATAACGATCGATCCGTGGGCTAATCTGTTTGTGGATTAGTCCCCATTCGTTGAGGGAATCAAAAACGGGGAAGAATTAAAATCACAACAACATCTTACCTGGATTCGCTACAATTTCTAGTGAAGACCCACTCGCCGGTCATCGTCTCCAACTAAATCCATCAAGAACGTCACTGCCGCCGCGTTGGGGGTGTCCTCCAGAGCCATAAAGGGTTTTAAGGGTTATGGGGTTTGTAACCCTAGACCCTAGTTCAAGCCTCTATTTAAAGAGGAGAGAAAAAAATGATTTAAAACATCTTTCTACTGAAATAAAATAATTTTTTTAAATATTTTATTATTGTGGCGTCCAAAAACCAGATTTCACCACCGACCTGTACCGGCCAAGGTTTGGCCTCGCCTAAGGTAAAATAACTGTTCTGAATGCAACGGTTCTCTTGGATTTCTGATCTGAGCATCTGTTTGGTAGTTATTCCACTTTTCTGGAAAACAAGACGCACACGTAATTTAATTATTAAATTAAATTCAAACATTTGTTCCAGGATCATTATAAGGCCCCAGCCTTAAAACTTACTTAATCTTGAGTTATTACAAGATTACACATTGAGGATCTTTTCAGGTTTAGAGTTTTAGAGAATTAGATCAGGAAACTTTCATTACATTCCACATTTAAACAAAGTGGTTACATAAAAGACAGTATTCATTCTTGCCATCAACGGAAACATATTTAAAATATAACACTGATTCTTTCTTGACACATCCTAGACACAATCATCACATAATGTACCTTTCCCTTGACCTGTGAAAAACATTTCAAAAACTTGGGATGAGCATAAAAAGCTCTTTAAGAGTTATAAAAATACGGAAAGGAGACATGAGTTCATATATACATAAGAATGAAATCATACTTTACCCATAAAACATAGGTACTTTAACATACCTCATCAAACCATGAATAACTCATAGAAATCATAAAACATAAATATAACTTGAGGCATTCATAACATTCTTACATAGGGATTAACCCTCTTGGTTACGTTTGGAATACCCATCACAGTATATTCCCTAAATCTCTTCGGAGAAACCTTAACGTTTCACTCCTTCGCGTTACCCAATGCATTGGAGAGCTATATCGGGATCACCCGCCCTTAGTTTATCACGTAACCACCCGTTTTCATAACAATGCCCAAGAACCATAACATAAACGTATCACACAAAACATGCATAAAGGAAACAAAACATTTACACATTTCAATCATAATATAACATTTTAGTATTTTGAAATAATGAATCCATACAAAAAGAAACCATTTCCAAAACCATTTAAAACATTTAATAAAGAGATTTTTGAATCAATGTGTCCCAAACCACCTTGAAGCATTAAATTTTAAACCATTAATATCCATATAAATAAATCTGTAAAACCATTTTGAAAACATGGATATTAATAAGAACAAATAATTAAAAAATTTAAAGCGATATTTTGGTTAAAGGGGTTTTACCAAAATTAGAGACACTTGAATACAATAATTGAGGAATAACATTTAGTCAGAACTTTATAATATCATGAGAATAAATGGATTCATGATATAATACTCCAAATGACAGTGTATACACCATATAAGAGTGAATTGGTGCATAACAACAATGAACTCTCAATAGAAATGTCAAATGTGATGAAATCCCTTATAAAGATGGTATCCTTAAGTTAAGGATAATTCAATCTCAAAATTATGTGTGACAAATATAAAAACACCCAATATAATTGGATATTAAGTGTAAAACAATAAAAGGTCATTCACACATATTCAAAGGATGACATATTCAATGACTACATGTTGAACCCAAAGAAATCGAAATTGGGTTAAAAAGTTCCCTTGACAGCCTAACGGCATCACATCAAAATGAGTTGATGAGAGATAAAAAGTGTATCTCATCACTTGGACATAAAATTTACATCAATAAGGATATATGACAACATATCCCAACATAACAATAGGTAAATTAAAAGACCCAACAAAAGAAGTCTTTTAAAAAAGAGGAGGGTGAAGGATTCCCTTACCGACTTGGTTAACTTTCGAAAATTACACCCCATTGAAGAAGTGTCATACAATGAATATGTAAATACCCATAAATGGAATTATATTAAAAATTTAGTGTAATAATGGGCCGTACATAAACCACTCAAAGGAAATTGTGGCAAATGTAGCATAAATCTCAACGGAATAAAAGTGAGATGAAAAATCTCTTACGAAAACTCAACAGCCTAACGGCGCCACATAAAACTTCCAAAATGGATTGATGAGAGGAAATAGGGTCTCTCATCATATCAACATAAATTTTTCAGAATGATTAATACAAAATAACATCCCCCAACATAAAAAAATGAGCTTAAAAGAAGTGACATAAAGGAGAGTACATAAAAAGAAAGAGAGAGTTTAGATCTCTTACGAAAATTCGGCAGCCTAATGGCGCCACTCAAAACATCCAAAATGGATTTATGAGAGAGAATAGGGTCTCTCATCACATGAACATAAAAATTACTGTAAGTTAAATGTAAAATAACATCCCAATAACAAGAAATATGATCTTTAGAGGGAATGACATAAAAGAGTGTACTTAAAAAGAAAGAGAGGTGTAGGATCCCTTACCTCGGGTCCGACTTGACTCGATCGTTCTTTAACGTCCTGAATAATAAACTTGAGTTAATTTAGACTTTATTAAGAACCTTTTTCTAGTTCATTATTCCTTTTATATCACTTATTGAAATTTTATAAAAATTATTTAATCATTTAAGTTAATAATGTTTGTTTTGTCGATATTTGGTTCTTAAGTCGAAAGTGGGCTTCTTTCAATTACATGTTGTTCATGTGGTCAAATGTTTTTTATATCCAGAATTTTATTCATGATTTATATATCATATATGTCATATATATCCAGTAAATTCATTCATTTATAACATTACATAATCATTTAGAGGTAAGAAATGAAATGTACCGTTCATGGAGACGGTAAGCCGTACGTACGCATGAACGCTACTTTCATTTCTATTTCGTATTTTATAGAATGGAATAATAATGATATAAAGGTATATTATAATTCCAGTATAATATCATATATAATATCATATTTCTATCCTTTATACGTCCCACATATGGTATTTAATGAATCAAATCACTTTGAGGGGGCGGTAGTCCGCACTTTCTTAAATGAAGATATCGTGTCTACCCATAATGGTAACCATAATGGTATGCCCAAAATGAAAAAAAACAGAAGAATAAGGAAAACATAAACACATTATATATCATATATAAAAATAGTGACATCATAATGTCCACCTTTGAAGGTGTTAAATGAGTATTGAACAATCATCATTTCGGGAGGCAGAATTTCGCCATCCACGGAAACCATATGTTCTTTAACCATTTGATGTAGTTGTGTGAGCGTGTAGCTCGAATAAATCTTATAACAACATCCTAATATTTATTGAAGATACTGGTGTTGTTACAATATATGTAAATAAAAAGTGTTTAGGGGGTTGGAGAAGCAAAATAAAACAAATGAACATGAGAGAATGAATTACCTTTAAAAGTGTAACTCCTTTTGATTGGAGCCTAAAGGCTTCCTTTGAAATGATTCTGCCCAAATGGAACCCTCTAGAATGAGGATAGGGATGTGGAGAGAGTATATGGGAAGGGGTTGGATGAGACAGAGGCTTGAAGAGTGTGTGAAATGAGATAGAGGTGGGGGCCTTTTATAAGATGAGAGGAGGGGCACTTTTGGAAAGTAAGAAATATTACTTTATTTGAAAATGTGTTTCGGTTTTAAAGGGTCCCACATTGATTTAAGTCGTGGATAAGGTGATAAAAGTTCAAAATCCACCCATCCAATAAGTTTTGGACATGTGTAGTTCATAGATTTTACATTATATTTCCATTTTATTTAAATCGTCAAAGAATGATGTCATCGCTGCATCATTATTATGTCATAAATAATTTAATTTATTTAATGTCTAAAAATTATGAAAAAATACTATGATGTAGGAAATCTTTTTAACTTTCCAATGAATGTTTATAATAAAAAATATGACTTGTATAACCCCATTTAAAATTGATTTAGTAAAACATATCATGTTTGTGTCATTTTTACCTTTACATTAAATAAAAAGTTATTTATGTCATTTCCCAACCAAAGTGGATCCATGGGGTCCCCAAGTTGACCCATGGCTTGTCTTGGTCGTACATGACACAACCAATGAGGGTAGGACATGTGTCAAGCTCTTCTCAGTTTATTAAAGCATTATTTTTATCTTAAACTACACTAATTACCACTAATCGCGATTAAAAACTTAATAAGTTACTATTCACCAAAAATTTATTTTTATCCCATTGAACCACATTTTACTTCTTAATGACAACCATGTCTGTCGGATTTTTGAAATTCAAAACACAAAGATGGAAAAATTACATTTAAATGGAAAAATCAGTTTTTATAAGTACCACTTAGTGGTTTCACTATTCATCAAAAAAAGAAGTTTTTCAGAAAAATCCCAAAAATTCACCCTAAGATATATTTGATATTCCGAATTCAAAAACGAAGTCTATTTTAAAAAATTCAAAAAATATAAGTCACATTAATTAATTTAATAATTAATTCCCGCTGTCAGAGCAAATAGCGTGTTTTTATGAAACAATAAGTATCAAAAGATTGACAATGGTTTAAGTCTGATTTCAAAGTGAAATTAATTTCAACGAACACTATTGGATTTAATGGTAAAAATTTATTCTAATTTCACTTTAAAACCAATTCAAAAGATAATCTAATCATATAAATAAATTAGATTAAAAAGAGGTTTTGAATTAAAATACAACATTTTACACTATTCATTAAAAAAATGAACTTTATCGGAAAGATACCAAAAATTTACACAAAGTAAATTTTGATGTCCTGATTCTTAATAAGAGTTTTATTTGGTCCAAAATAATGTTTAATAGTGATCAAAACTATATTTAATGATGGTTCAACATCAAAAGGTGATAAGTGAACCTTTAGTGAAAACTAGGACATTTATGCCTAAAATTGAATTCTTTCCGTATTTTAAGCCTCTATCCTTTATTGGATAAATGTAAAAACATTTAAAAACATATATAATAATATTTTAGTTATTTCTATCCATTCCCGCCATTACAACGGCTACATGTTAACTACCATTTAAAATAATATTATTTTATTATTAGAGTGCAACGTAAGATTGCCAAGAAACTCGTTGTTGCGTGTTGGGTACGCCATCGAGCATAGCGTCCCCTTTAAAGTCATATAAATATTTTATTCAAAAATATGGATAAATATGAAAATGTCATATTCTATATTTACCTGGGGTGTTACATCCTTCCCCCCTTTTGGGAATTGCGTCCTCGCAATTTTTAAAATTGAGCTTGGAAACATCCTTCAAAGTCCCACATCGGAACAAGAGTCGGTAAAACAACCACTTTAAAATAAAGAAAGATAAGTACAAAGGTCACCCGAGTTAACCCATACTAGGATTCCATATAGAAAAATCTGGACATGGAGGAGAAAACCTAGGGTCATGTTCTGATGGAGATTGATAGAAAACATGTTTATGAGAAAGTTAACAATAAGAAAATCACAAATTTCTGATGGGTTAAACGGTGTTGGGTTCCCCAGTAGGAAAAGTTAATAGACAACATTTTAGTTTTATGTTACTTTTTGTTGAGGAATTTATTCATAAGGAAACATAATCACTTATCATGTTGATTTTCAACTTTTACTAGATTCCTTAATCAAACTCATATTTTTTCCAAAAGACGAGTATTTAGGGAGACTTGTTCGCATTAAGAGTACTATAATCAACTTCTAGAGAATCACCTAATCCACCAAAGAGAACTATATACATCCCATATCTATAGACCTTAACCAAAACCAAAAATGTTAGTACAAGGATAGATAATCCAGAAAAGGATGACCCTTTAAAAAGAAAATCTATGCTTAATCTCCAAAATTTGTCCAACAAAACCGAATGATCAACGAGGATCATCCGATAAACAATTTGTCCATAAAATTATTCAAAGTAAACCAATATAAGATTGAAACCCAAATATTTGAAGGATTTTTTCACACAGTCTTCCGAGTTAAATCG
Source organism: Viscum album (assembly GCA_963277665.1). Lineage (NCBI taxonomy): Eukaryota > Viridiplantae > Streptophyta > Magnoliopsida > Santalales > Viscaceae > Viscum > Viscum album. The sequence goes on along the minus strand of OY728148.1, from coordinate 261,708,695 downwards.
TAAAATTTATCTACAAACAACATCAGTCGCTCCTAAAGTCTCGTATTGAAAAGTAATTATCCTAATCACATATCCTCCATGATAGGTTAATCATTTTCATAAATAACCCAAAATCAACTTACTATTAATTAATAAAATCATATAACTAAAAAGAATCAGTCAAACTAACTAGGGACTTCACGTAGTCCAGTGGTAGGCGATAAATACCAGTCGCACTTTGGTTGTGGGTTCGATTCTTGCAGCTTTGTCCGACGCGACAGGTTGTCACACGGTCTGTGTGTTGTCCTTTTTCCAAAACTATATAATTCTTAAAACATTCCACAAATTGAGATAAAATCTTCAAAAATAATCATAACATATTTTTACCTCAAGTTTATCTCATTCCTTTCATTTTCCATCATATCATAGAGTAACCCATAATTACCTAAAAAGTAAGGATCATATAAACCCTAATGGTTACCTTAATAATTATTACCTGAATTTCCACATCGATTTGGCCATCTCGTACATGATTCATTAGGGAACTCACCAAGGTTGAAGTGGTTGATCATGACTCCTTGATAGTTGGTTTGGAACAACAATGAGATTCCTCATTGAATCCCCCATCTCATCCAGTATCTTAATCAGAGAACCACCACAGTTTCCTTCAAGCCCATTATCACTTTGGTGCCTGCTAGATCTAGCCATTTACTATAACCAAAAGGTTAGTGTGAGTATATCAACATAACCATCATGTACTAATGAGGAAGATAAACACTAATATATACTTACTCATTCACTTTATCTAAAACTAGGACTCATTCTGAAATCCTAACCATAATGGTAATGCCACTTATGCTTAAAGAATACCCTAACCTCTAAAGTTATCTAAACCGACCTTTGATACCAACTATAAGGCCCCATCCTTAAACCTTACTTAATATTGAGTTATTACAAGATTACACATTGAGGATCTTTTCAGGTTTATAGTTTTAGAGAATTAGATCATGAAACTTTCATTACATTCCACATTTAAACAAAGTTGTTACATAAAAGAAAGTATTCATTCTTCCCATCAACGGAAACATATTTAAAATATAACACGGATTCTTTCTTGACACATCCTTGACACTATCATCACATCATGTACCTTTCCCTTAACCTGTGAAAAACATTTCAAAAACTTGGGATGAGAATAAAAATCTTAGTAAGAGTTATAAAAATATGTAAAGGAAACATGAGTTCATATATACATAAGAATGAAATCATACTTTACCCATAAAACATAGGTACTTTAACATACCTCATCAAACCATGAATAACTCATAGAAATCATAAGACATAAAGGTAAATTGAGGCATTCATAACATTCTTACGTAGGGAGTAACCCTCTTGGTTACGTTTGGAATACCCATCACAGTATATTCCCTAAATCTCTTCGGAGAAACCTTAACGTTTCACTCCTCCGCGTTACTCAATGCATTGGAGAGCTATATCGGGCTCACCCGCCCTTAGTTTATCACGGAACCACCCGTTTTCATAACAATGACCAAGAACCATAACATAAACGTATCACATAAAACATGCATAAAGGAAACAAAACATTTCCACATTTCAATCACAATATAACATTTTAGTATTTTGAAATAATGAATCCATACAAAAAGAAACCATTTCCAAAACCATTTATAACATTTAATAAAGAGATTTTTGAATCAAAGTGTCCCATACCACCTTGAATCTTTAAATTTTAATCCATTAATATCCATATAAATAAATCCTTAAAACCATTTTGAAAACATGGATATTAATAAGAACAAATAATTAAAACATTTAATGTGATATTTTGGTTGAAGGGTTTTTACAAAAATTAGAGACACCTGAATACAATAATTGAGGAATAACATTTAGTTAGAACTTTATAATATCATGAGAATAAATGGATTCATGATATAATACTCCAAATGACAGTGTATAAACCATATAAGAGTGAATTGGTGCATAACAACAATGAACTCTCAATAGAAATGTCAAATGTGATGAAATCCCTTATAAAGAAGGTATCCTTAAGTTAAGGATAATTAAATCTCAAAATTATGTGTGAAAAATATAAATACACCCAATATAATTGGATATTAAGTGTAAAACAATAAAAGGTCCTTCACACATATTCAAAGGATGGCATATTCAATGACTACATGTTGAAACCAAAGAAATCGAAATTGGGTTAAAAAGTTCCCTTGACAGCCTAATGACGTCACATAAAAATGAGTTGATGAGAGATAAAAAGTGTATCTCATCACTTGGACATAAACTTTACATAAATAATGATATATGAGAACATATCTCAACATAACAATAGGTAAATTAAAAGACCCAACAAAAGAAGTCTTTTAAAAAAGAGGAGGGTGAAAGATTCCCTTACCGACTTGGGTAACTTTCGAAAAATACACCCCATTGAAGAAGTGTCATACAATGAATATGTAAATACCCATAAATGGAATTATATTACAAAATTAGTGTAATATTGGGCCGTACATAAACCACTCAAAGGAAATTGAGGCAAATGTAGCATAAATCTCACGGGAATAAAAGTGAGATGAAAAATCTCTTACGAAAACTCGGCAGCGTAACGGCGCCACATAAAACATCCAAAATGGATTGATGAGAGGAAATAGGGTCTCTCATCATATCAACATAAATTTTACAGAAAGAGGAATACAAAAGAACATCCCCCAACATAAAAAAAATGAGCTTAAAAGAAGTTTCATAAAGGAGAGTACTTAAAAAGAAAGAGAGAGGTTAGATCTCTTACGAATATTCGGCAGCCTAACGACGCCACTCAAAACATCCAAAATGGATTGATGAGAGAGAATAGGGTCTCTCATCACATGAACATAAAAATTACAGTAAGTGCAATATAAAATAACATCCCAATAACAAGAAATATGATCTTTATAGGGAATGACATAAAAGAGTGTACTTAAAAATAAAGAGAGGTGTAGGATCCCTTACCTCGGGTCCGACATGACTCGATCGTTCTTTAACGTCATGAATAATAAACTTGAGTTAATTTACACATTATTAAGATCCTTTTTCTAGTTTATTATTCCTTTTATATCACTTATTGAAATGTTATAAACATTATTTAATCATTTAAGTTAATAATGTTTGTTTTGTCGATATTTTGTTATTAAGTCGAAAGTGGACTTCTTTCAATTACATGTTGTTCATGTGGTCAAATGTTTATTATATCGAGAATTGTATTCATGATGTAAATATCATATATGTCATATATATCCATTAAATTCATTCATTTATAACATTACATAATCATTTACAGGTAAGAAATGAAAAGCACCGTTCATGGAGACGGTAAGCCGTACGTACGCATGAACACTACTTTCATTTCAATTTCGTATTTTATAGAATGGAATAATAATGATATAAAGGTATATTATAATTCCAGTATAATATCATATATAATATCATATTTCCATCCATTATACGTCCCACATATGGTATTTAACGAATCAAATCACTTTGAGGGGGCTGTAGTCCGCACTTCCTTAAATGAAGATATCGCGTTTACCCATAATGGAAACCATAAAGGTATGCCCAAAATGAAAAAAAAACATAATATTAAGGAAAACATAAACATATTATATATCATATATAAAAATATTGACATCATAATGGCCACCTTTGAAGGTGTTAAATGAGTATTGAACAATCATCGTTTCGGGAGGCAGAATTTTTCCATCCATGGAAACCGTATGTTCTTTAACCATTTGATGTAGTTGTGTGAGAGTGTAGCTCGAATCAATATTCTAACAACAACCTAGTATATTGAAGATACTTGTGTTGTTACAAAAGAAGTAAATAAAAAGAGTTTAAGGGGTTGGAGAAGCAAAATAAAACAAATGAACATGAGAGAATGAATTACCTTTAAAAGTGTAACTCCTTTTGATTGGAGCCTAAAGGATTCCTTTGAAAGGATTATTCCCAAAGGGAATCTTCTAGGATGAGGATAGGGATGTGGAGAGTGTAAATGGGCAGGGGTTGGCCGAGCCATAGTCTTGAGGAGTGTGTGAAATGAGGTAGAGGTGGGGGCCTTTTATAAGTGGAGAGGAGAGGCACTTTTGGAATGTAAGAAATATTACTTTATTTGAAAATGTGTTTCGGTTTTAAAAGGTCCCACATTGATATAATTCGTGGATAAGGTGATAAGAGTTCTAAATACACCCATCAAATAAGTTTTGGACATGTTTCGTTCATATATTTTACATTATCTTTCCATTTTATTTAAATCGTCAAATAATGACGTCATCGCTGCATCATTATTATGTCATAAATAATTTAATTAATTTACTGTCTAAAAATTATAAAAAAATACAATTATGTAGGAAATCTTTTTATCTTTCCAATGACTATTTATAATCAAAAATATGACTTGTATAACCCCACTTAAAATTGTTTTAGTAAAACATATCATGTTTGTGTCATTTTTACTTTTACATTAAATAAAAAGTTATTTATGTCATTTCCCAACCAAAGTGGATCCATGGGGTCCCCAAGTTGACCCATGGATTTTCTTGGTCGGAAAAGACACAACCAATGAGGCTAGGACATGTGTCATGCTCATCTCAGTTTATTAAAGCATTATTTTTACCTTAAACTACACTAATTACCACTAATCACGATTAAAAACTTAATAAGTTACTATTCATCAAAAAATTATTTTTATCCCATTGAACCACATTTTAATTCTTAATGACAACCATGTATGCCGGATTTTTGAAATTCAAAACACAAAGATGGCAAAATTTCATTTAAATGGAAAAATCAGTTTTTATAAGTACCACTTAGTGGTTTCACTATTCATCAAAAATTGAAGTTTTTTCAGAAAAATCCCAAAAATTCACCCTAAGATATATTTGATATTCCGAATTCAAAAATGAAGTCTATTTTACAAAATTCAAAACATATAAGTCACATTAATTAATTTAATAATTAATTCCCGCTGTCAGAGCAAATAGCGTGTTTTTATGAAACAATTAGTATCAAAAGATTGACAATGGTTTAAGTCTGATTTCAAAGTGAAATTAATTCCAACGACCACTATTGGATTTAATGGTAAAAATATATTCTAATTTCACTTTAAAACCAATTAAAAAGATAATCTAATCATATAAATAAATTAGATTAAAAAGAGGTTTTTAATTAAAATACAACATTTTACACTATTCATTAAAAAAATAAACTTTATTGGAAAGATACCAAAAATTTACACAAAGTAAATTTTGATGTCCTGATTCTTAATAAGAGTTTTATTTGGTACAAAAGAATGTTTAAGAGTGAAAAAAACTATATTTAATGATGGGTCAACATCAAAAGGTGTTAAGTGAACCTTTAGTGAAAACTAGGGCATTTACGCTTAAAATTGAATTCTTTCCGTATTTTTAGCCTCTATCCTTTATTGGATAAATGTAAAAACATTTAAAAACATATATAATCATATTTTAGTTATTTCTATCCATTCACGCCATTACAACGGCTACATGTTAACTACCATTTAAGATAATATTATTTTATTATTAGAGTGCAACGTAAGATTCCCATGAAACTCATTGTTGCGTGTTCGGTACGCCATCGAGCATAGCGTCCCCTTTAAAGTAATATAAATATTTTATTCAAAAATATGGATAAATATGAAAATTTCATATTCTTTATTTACCTGGGGTGTTACAATCATCGGGCCACGGAACTCCACGTCGTCTCATAGCCCGGTCTCGAATTAATTCTCATATAATATTAAAATAATACATGGAAAAATATGGGACATTACAAATATATTTCTTCCAATATGGATGTTGTATAGGTTTTTTTTGGATCATCTTCCAATAACTAATTTTAGGGGAGTATTGATGAAAAAACATATTATGATAATAATTTTTGGATGATTTGTGGAGATATAAAAATTAAACAACAAAACCCATGTCTAATGATAGATTTATAGTGAATTGAGGATGATTTTAGTTATTTCATCATACATTAATCATCTTGATGCTATTTTACACTTTATTCTCACCTTGAATCTCGTTTTCATTGATGAATTTATAATGACTTAGCCTTCATACATTAGTACCCTGTTACCTGAGTCGACTCTAACATTGATATAAGGGAATTTATAGTCCCCATGAGTTTATGAATAACACCATAAATAATACATGAACTATAAGGGAATGATTATTCTAAAATATAGTAGATTATAATGGATAAAAGTGGATATGATCAACACTAATCATGGATAACATATTAGAAGATACAGGTAAAATAAACCCAAAAAAGTATATAATAAAAGTAATGATCATCTTCCAAGATAAAATCTCAAATACCCCATGAAAAAATGGATAAAATTTCCACTAGTCACCTCATTCACCTCTAGTCCAATGGATAAATAACACCACCACCTTCAAGGGTTTCTTTCCCTTTTCTTGGAAATTGAAAAATATAATATAAAAACCCAAAAGGAAAATATAGTGTTAGTCTAAGATAGATAACTAGGGTCTCAAAATGTGTTATATAAGAAAATTCCATAACAATTAACCAATTATACTATCACACTAAATAAAAAAATTCATGGAAATTAGTTTTCATATATTCAAAAAAACATGGTTCCAATGAAAATTGTGGTACAATTCTCAAAATATAATTAAATAATATTTTTATAAAACATAGTATATAGAAATAAACCAGAAAAAGTATTAAAAAATCTCTAATAGATGATCAAACATCAAAATACGTATACATGAATACTCATATCAATACCCCTTTTATGGATACCATTTAAGTTAATAATATTGTACCCCATAAGGGGGTCCTATATGCTGAAATCAATTAACACCATGTTAGGAGAGTAAATATTGGGAAATAATAATTCACTAAATTTTGGAGTACATTATAGGAATTCAAATATCCAATAAATATAGGAAATTGAAACATTTCATATCAAATTTTACATAAAACTACATAATTTCAGTTATCAGACATTTTTTTCATTCCAAAAACAAATCAATATTTTAATAAAATTCAAGAACATACAAATAATATTAAATTTGAAGACACATCATCATGGATCCATATAAAATATTGTTAATCAAAACAGTTTTCAAATCAATCAATCAATTTTCTCGAATTCTCACATCAATTTAATTTCCATTGAAATTTGGGGTTTTCTACAATTCCTCAACAATATCATTATGAAACTAAAATCACTGTAAATATGAGGATTTAACTAATTTAAAAACATATTATTATTATTTTAAGTGATATAGGGTTATAAATTAATTGAAAAGTATAATGAATTAACATTCCATTAATCACATGGTCAAAGACAACACTTGCAATTAGATCACCAACAAATAATGTGGGAAATGAATAAACACAATCTTGAATCAAGTTATATCAAAAATCAAAATATACCTAAAAATATAATTTTAATCTATAAATATTTACAAAGTATTGAATTTGATATTGGATGAAAATCACCCAAGATAATAATAACTTACTCGATGGAAATCAAATGATATCCACCATGCTTAATTCCCAAAGAGAATTGGATGATGATCCAAAAAATGAATATTGAGAGGATAAATGACCAAGTAATTAGGTTTATGGGTGATATGGGTAAATCATGGGTCAAAAAGGGGGAAAATAGATTTTAAAATTATTATTTATAGAATCAAATACCCATGTGTTTGGTTTAAAATATGGTATGCATGGTTAACTATAACTATGCACCCTAACCCTGAACACTCTATGGGATTTTGTTTTGAAATCACGGTTTTCCATATATTTACATTAATCATAAACCAATTATAAAAAATTAAAAAATTTAAAGCCACATGGATTAGGGTGAGGTGTCATGATTTAGGAATATCATGTGACGCCATCCTATGGCATTTCTCTAGACACACCATTTCTTAGGCCGAGCTACGCTATTATCCAAAACCATTCATAACACCCAAAATCTCCAATTTCTTCAATTTCACCTAAAATAATCCAAAACCACTGTAACACGTAAAATTTATATATATGTATATGTAATAAGTCATCCTGATATTATATCCCATGCTAATAAATAATTCATGTCCTCGTAATGCATTTCATGAAAATTATATATCATATAGATGAGGAAACTAGTCTCTCCTCAGTGACACTTACTCCCAAGTGTCATGAAAATTAGAACCCTTATACCATATAATATAGACCAATGGTATTTTCCTCCCATGGAGTACCTTTGTATTAGAAAAAATAATCATTACTTGATGCTCAGTCTGGGATAAATTAGGCTCAACATCCATATATTTTCATGTAAAAAAATTATAAGGTTCATAAAGATAAATTTAATTATATTGAATGTGAAACTAATTTTGGATAAATTTCAACTATGTAACAAGTGATAAATGATAATCTAAATTACCCAATATTCCAATAATCTCAGAAGTACACCCAAACCTTGGCCCATGCTTTCCATATTTCCCAAAATTTCAGTCACCCAATAGAGCTGATAATCTAAAAATGCCATGGTATCTAATAGAAATGTCCACCATTCGTTGATGATGATCATTATAGGATTTATAGAAAACACAATTCCATAAACATATTCTGATGAAAAAACTAAATATTTACCATAATCTCTTGGACCTAATTTGGTCCATCCATGGAAGTGATGCAAATTCTCAAATAACACAATAGATAATTGTATAGTAATACAAACAAGAACTAAAAAGGGTCCATTTGAATTATAATCTATTAAAATTTAATATATGAAAACTAGATCTTCATTAAGTGGGTATCCCATGCTACACAAAAGTCACGAAATTAATAACATAACAATGCCTCAGTGATATATATTTAGAACATTTATATCCATCTATTTATTAGATATATATCTGTATAAAATGTAACAGATATCCTAGTGCCTTTATCAGGAATCTTCAAATCGATGAATGAAAATGGGTATCCCTATAAGGGAATATATTTGGAGAAACTTAATGAAATATTATAATTTCTGAAATATAAAAATATCTCATGTCATCAATTTTAGTTTTATCATGAATGAGTATAAAGTTCACTAATTTGAATAGCATATATGTGATTTCCAATATCAAATTATTTACCTATGGTGTATGTGGAACCCCAAACACAAAGTTCATAGAGATATTATCCCATTTACATGTTGGAATTGGATGTTACTGAAGAATTATCGAAACTCTTTAGTTCTATGTATTGTCATGCTAAGAGGTAAATCCATGAGAAATAGAGTCATCAATGTCTTATCTCATAACTTGACAACAAAATCATAAAAATATTTCATAAAATAGATTTACCATTCCACGGTTCACCACCCACTAGGAATTATTTAAATTACACATTTCAAACTTTTGAATCAATAATAAAAAAACTCTAAAAACATTGGATTCTATCTGATGATGATATCAAGTCACCAAAGGTATCACCACCATAAAAAGTGTCCATTATTTTATAGAATTCATTATCTAATTGAAGCCACTGAGGAATCCTCATGAGAAATGTAATGGTAAACTGAATAATTTACAAAGAAAAATGCGTATCCTTGTATCAGAATCCCAAATAAAATTGAAAAAAATAATCGATTATGTTCAAAAATCCTAAAGATTCATTAACACGACTGGTTCAAAAGTTTCCTAATCAATGAATCCACAACGAAATTTCCATTCCCTAGTGAATATGAAATATTGAAATACAAATATTTTTGGTACTCTACCGAAAGAATATTTTAGGAGTTATAATGATTTAAATGATAAAAAATATGATTGTTTTTTTACAATAAATGGAAACCATTTCTATGAAAAGGTAATGTTGAAAGATACTAAGATCCTATATCACATCTATGAGTTCATGATCATTGGTAGGGGACTTATTATTTTGTGGCTTAATTTTTGAGAATTATAGCCTACAATGTGATCAACAATCATATGAACATCACCCAAAGCGTATACTAATTAATCAATGAAGACCACATTGCTCTTCTAAGACTTTGGAGGAGTCAACATTAACATAGATGTCAAACATTATTAAAAATCTTCAAAAATAAATATATTGGGGTCACATGGTATGAAGGAATATATACCGTATATGTAAAAGTTTAAAATAAAGAGAATGTTATAAATCGATTACCAGTGGATGACCATAAAAATTAGAAAAAAATGTGTCATGAAACTCAATAAGAAAAAAGGATGATAATCAATCAATGACACTATCTCCATGATGAATTTGGAAAATGATATTACCAATACCAACTCTAGAAATGATTTTTTAAATATACTCTATCTCTGGACTAATTCATCTTTAAAAATAAATAACACACTCATTCTGGGGATGTAAAAGAGACCACTTTAAGATAATAATTATTTTGGTGTATATTATAAATAATATAATCTATCCCAAGGAAGATGTTAAGATGTTTCAAATGACAAACCTTATCTATATTACACATACTTTCATGATTTATTAAATAAGATAAATAATAATTCAACATATATTATCAAGATATATAGTTTCATTATGAATTATGTATGTTTTTTAACAACATAAAATAAGAAATATATCATCTTTATGGAAAAAATCCTTAAAATTATCTAATATAAAATCACATGGGATATACAAGGGATATGCATAAGAACTAATTGTTCCATAAAGCCTAGTATGGGAATAAAAATTGAATAACATGGTGAAACTAATACATGTTAAACCATAGGCATATAAATTTGGGAATAAAAGGGTAGGGAATTATAAACATGGACAATAAGGCATTATATAGAATGATAATCATATATATCATCATGGGAAATGTGGAAACAACTAATATGATAATTTTTATTAAAAAAAATTGAGGAAAAAGTATGAAACCCTTAAGTACAACAAGAAACAATAAACACAACAGCACATAAAAAATCCATAAAGTCTAACTTAAACATATTAGATGCACACTCCCAATAATGTTTCCAGGAAATATCGGTTACCTCTTCATTCTGACCGTCTTTGAAAATATCCTCGAAATTCTTAGAATGTTTTTACCTTATTTTAAGGAACTCCTCCATTTTTATCATCATTTTATTAATTCCACTGTTTAAAATTAGAAATTATTTCTCAATACAACTACTTTGTTCCACGGTTTTCTCCACTTGCATTGGAAATATGTTTATACATGTACATCATAACTACAAGCTTGAATAATTAAGGATGTATCAATTATCTCTTTGTGATAATACATTAGGAGGTCCCTAGACTTACATGTGACCTCTGTACCATATGTTTTCTGTAAACTAGAAACTATCACAAGTAGAGCACCACCACTTTTATCATGCATCCTTAACACCCCCACCATTCTATAAACGAAAGTTAGATATGGTGGTAGGTTTTTCTCACATCCTACATCTAACTGTCGTACCTCTCTGTCAAGGCCTTCATCTGTCATTGGGCACTCATTCCCCTTAGTACCACCCATGACAGTGAAACAAGATTCTGGAGGATTCTTCTTACTTTTCATGTTAGAGGCCAGTTCCACACATTCCTTCGATGGATAACCCTGTGGTGTAACTCTTGTACACTTACACAATTACTTCCACGTCGATCTGGTGACTATTGTCTATTAGGTGACTGAATAATCATTTTGTGGTCTTGATTTTTTTCTCCCCCTTGAGATCCAATAAATTCACAATCATGATGATCCATTTTTTCTTTTTTCCTTGACCCAATTCCAGAAAGAGAGTCTTGATCATAGACCATGTCTGGGTGATAATCCCATTCTATATCCCAATATTCCTCATCTTTTGTAAGTCTCAAATCATCATGTTTGTGCTTCCATCATGGGATGATGGTTTTCCATCCTTTAGAGTCCTCATTCTCCTTCTATACCTGGTTCAATACTACGAGATATTTATATATCAAGAGTGACGTTGAATCTTTGCAATGATAAGCACCCGATGGTGTGAGGACAATACCACCTTTTCGTTGATGTTTTTTTTCTCCCCAAGAACCCTCGATTCTATTGTAATGCCCACGCAACCCAGTTCTGGGTGATTCTTAGTTACCCGGCAAAGAGTCACTCCTCCACCCTTAACTTTATCAAAAAATGAGGGAGTAGTCATGGAGAAAGGATATCCTATGGTAAGCTGTGTCAACTTATGAATTCATAAATCATTTAACATATTTTAAAAAATTTCATTTACTCTCAGGACCTGGATCTTATTACGCATCCTATCACACTGAGAAGAAAAGATGGGAGCTGAATCAATAGAGACATGACCCTCTTCCTCCTTCAACTGGATATTTTTACCAAACCAATGCCTATAGTCTTCCTTATGATGCCCATGTTTGTTAAACGAAGAGAAGAAATAAAACCTTGTCATGAAGACAAAATGTTGTGTAAACTGGAAGTCTTCACCTATAATAATCCACAAAAAATCGTCTGGACCCTTTTAAATATCATCTTCAACTTCCTTTCATGGAGAGATCAGGTGGAAAATTGCACAAGTTATGCTATCTCAGCATAGAAATCAACCAACTAAATTAACTAGAATTCTAATGGTTGAGGGTTTCTAAAAAGGGACAGGAAGTGAAGGGAAAATATCCCATACTAATGTCGACGGAGTGTTCCAATTCATAAGAAAGTACTTTGACCATCTGATCAGGATGTAGTGAAATACCTTGCATAAGTGAGGAGCGATGGACCAATATTGTATCATATCAGTATCTGATGTAGAGAAATTCATGAGGTGTTTTCTATCGAGAAGGAAAACTGTTTCATAATCTTTTAGTAACTATGAAATGAAAAGAATTAGTCCAAAATTTCCACTGATGGTCGGTAATGATTAAATCTTGCTACTAGAGTCAGGCTGAGGTGATAGAAAGTAGCTGCGAATTCCTATGTCGAGATCGGAAGTGTTAGACATCCCTCAAACAAGTTAGGGACATTAGGGATGAGAGAGATGGAGGGGAAAGAGGTAAGGGAGATATGATTAGAAAAAGGAAAGAAAGGACTATGGCCTCTTGAAGATGAATGTGGTCCCTCCCCCAGAGTGGGAGCATGCTAATAGGTAGCCATCGCTGTAGATAGGGCCTCGCGGGGGAGCGAGAGGTTGGGATAGGGATGATTATTTTTATATGTAAGAACAATTCATGTGGAAACAACAAAAAATAGTTAAACATAAAACTTGGTTAATGATATTTTCGATGAAACCATGATGGAAAATGTACCATAAATTAATCGAGTTTACATTATATCCCAACATGATGTTTTATGAGACTAAAAAATACCCAATTCATTGTATCTCTATATAATTTGGGGCTCACCAATCACATTAATTTTATTCTCATTCTTAATTTTGGAATATTAATCACTAAACATGGAATCATTTATCAATAAATTTTATTTTAAGATCATGGATAGCAGAATAAATACATGTATGTACCTAAATAATAAATAAATTTTAATACAGGTGAACACCATTGATATGAAATGGGTATGAGTATTCAATATATAATTCTTCATTATGGAAAATAACGATGGAATTTTGGCAGTATAATGGGGTAACATTCAAATTCATGATATGGGTTTATGAGAGGGAAATGTGTCTTTAAATTTTCAAATAGTAAATATAGAGTATTTTGGACATGGAAAAATATATCCCAAAAATAGTACTTACAAATATAAGTTAAAATATTATGAAGAGACATGAATAATAAGGATAAGGAAAAGATCTATTACCTAGAGAGTGTCAATTCAAATGATTGGGAGGAACATTTAGAAAGATTTCAGGAACCCTTTAATGACTCTGTAGTTGGGAGGGAAGATTTATGATGTTCTATAAAGATTTTTAGTGAAGATAAGTGCGATAATGGGTGGTTTTATATAGGAAATGTATGGGGAATTATTTATCATTTCTCAAACATAGGTTTAGGACCCTAGTTAATAAAATAAATAAAATAATCATTACCAAGGTTTCTCTTATGGTTTATATCAAATGGGAGTTGTTAAAATTATTTTATGTGGATATGCTCCAAAATTAATGAAGTAATACCATTTCAGATGAGGAACTGTGTCATACACATTAATAATTGATTTCAAATCCCAAAATTATATTGAATGTTTTGCAGGATACATAAAGGATATATCAAATTAATTAAATTAAAATAAAATCAAAGTATATTAAATTTAGAACAAATATTTGCTATTTTGTACCCTCTATTATATTTTTAAAATTTCTTTTTGGTCATTATGATTTAATAATAAACACTATATATTTATAGGGTATTCAAATTTTTCCAAAAAATTTTACTGTAACAAAACAAAATATGAAAAATTCACTTCTGTGTAATTTCAATGTTATGATTCCAAATTTAATATTAATTCTTTAAAAAAATCTATATATGTGAATTTCTAATTATAAACTAATAATAGTCATTTAATTAGAAATTTTGTGGTTTTTCACAATAATTTTTTTGAACCCTTATAAAAATTACATTTGACTTCATAAAAATTAAATGATATATTATATTAAATTATATTTATTTAATAATTATATTTCATTAATTTGTTTTTCTTAAATCTATCAATTCATCAAAATAATTGTTTTTGGATTAATTTTAATACTAATTTAAAATACTTGTTGTTTTTTCATTTTATAAAAATATTAAAATAATTTATAACGTATTAATAAGGAAAAATATTAATATTACTCTATTGAAAATAAATTAAATATTCTCATATTCTTATGGATTTCATATATTTTCCTTTAATACACCAGCAAATTCTCTAATGGTTTGGTGCACGATGGTGAGACTTTCATGGGGTGGTATGGATTACATAATGTTTCTGTAATCTCAATGAGATTGAAATTATCCTATAATTGAATTTTCTCATGCTGAAGATATTGGATCTTAGCATCATTTTTTTCAAGGTAAAAACCTTTAATTTTTATCTCCCCTATAATCCCCAATAAATGGTCTTCATAAAATATGATCATACTGGGTGAGGAAATCACTCCCATTGCTTATGTCAACTGGATTTCATAAAATATTATATTCATACTAATCGTGTGATCAATGTTCGACAACTATAATTTCAATGATAATGATAGTTAATGGTATTCTAAATCTGATAAGATATAATAAACTATTTACGTGATGAGTTTAATATATCCATAATATAAAATAAGTAATTTGATCAGAATTGAAGTGGAATTTTATTTATAAAAGATTGGATTGTTCTAGAATTCCCCCTTTTTAAAATATAATCGTAAAAATTGTAATATCCCACACACAAATAGATTATGATAATTCTATTTCATCGCCACCATTGTGTCCCACGTCAATTCTTCAAACATGTGGTTTCTCCACATCACTTTTACCCGGGGTATTTTTTTATTTCATACATGTTTGTCGCTATAATTTACGTTCTGTGCTCCTCAAATGAGATATCATTCTCCAATGGTGACTCGTATATATTGACTACATGAATGGGGTCTGATATGTACTTACTCATTATGGATACATGGAATACATCATGTACTTGTGACATGTTTTCTGGTATGCCCATTCATTAGGCTATCACTCCAATGTGAACATATATCTTAATGGGAAAATTGTATATTGAAATATTATATCATTTCTTCCCAAATATCATGGATTTATTACATGGAGATATTTAGAGGAATACCATTTATCAAACCTCAGTTTCTAAGTCTCAAAAATGATTATCATCACAATAATTCTGTCAAATGTGAGCAGTTTTGGCGTCCTGCCTAATGTTCATAACCTTTTCAACCATTTCCTTGACCATTTCAAGACTTGGAAGTTTCCGTTCCCTAAAATCATCCTAGAATGCATGTTTTCTTCACCACATTCTATAAATAGATTCATAAGTATCCATTTTGATTCTTGAGTATAAAATCTAATTGTATGAGAACTCAACTAGAGGAAGATATTGATCCCACCCTCCTTTTAATTCTATTCAACATGCTCTCAACATGTCTTGATGTGTATGGATAGTCCACAATGATTGGACATTAGATTGAGACTGATAATCCATGATGAAGATCAACTCCATATATAAAGAATGTTAGAGTCTCTTCCACAATATATAGGTAAATCAAGGATCCTGATCAGATACAAACAGTAGTTGTGTTCCAACTATCCTCACCACATTTCTTATGCATCTATGATCAATTTGATTAAGTAAGAAATGATGTTGAATCTCAATGAATTGTATGGATATTATATGATGATCCCCCATAACCAACCTATTATTAATTCCTATTGATTTCTTTGGAAGATCGGTGATTATGTCCAAGGTGATGTTTTCTGATTTCCATATAGGTATAGGTAATGGTTTCATCAAACACAGAGAGTTTTTCCTTCACACATTCAAATGATGTCGTACAAGACATCTTGATGTATATTTCATGTTCTGCATCTTCATATTGTGTCACCAATAGTTATCATAGAGTTCTTGATACATCTATGTGCCTCCACGATGGATAGTGAATTTCGTTCAATGTGCACCATTCAACAAATCCTATATAAATTCAAGATTTATTGGCATATATTGTCTTTACACAATTCAAAGAACTCCTTCATTACCATTGATCTCCATGTATTTCCATTTCCATTCAGTTTCAACATTCATATTAATACCCACATAATCACACTTAACAAACTATATCTTTTCTAAAAGAAATTGATGAGCAATCATTTTTGAATGGATTTATGATGGTCTTTCCTTCATTATTCCCATGACTATCCATTTAAAATATAATAATATCAAATAGCTTACACTTCTCATCAATGATAGATTTCTTAGATCCTTTCTATATAGAGCATATTAGACATTATTCAAATTACCATAATTGTATTGAATTGAGATATCATAAACCATAGTCATGTCTAATAATCTTTTTTGGAACATATTAATCTCTTTCAAAGTGGATATATGCTTGATGATTTCTTGATCTGTATATACTTCACACATATCCTAAAAGTTATAATACCACTATATTTTCAAATTCAATATCACAACAACAATATCCATATCATGTGTTTGTATTTCTATTCATGAACATTCAACATCCTTTAATCATAGGCTATGACTTTTTTGTTTTCCATTAACACATATCCCAATCCATTTTTCAAAAAACCCTTAAATGCCATGAATATTTATCCACTTGGTGGTAGTGAGAGCCTATATTCAGTGATAAACCTCCTTTTATAATCCTTCAATCTCTCTCCACATTTATCATTTCAAGAAAACATGACCCTATAATAGTTCTCATATTCTCCTCATGAATATTATTGCATATGGTGTATATTAAAATATCTTTTATGAAGTCTAACAAAACAATGATGAGGAAATATCTAAAAACTATATTAATCAGGTCTATAATGACTATCGGGGAATTAGTGAGTCTAAAAGAAATTTAAATGAAGTCATAGTTCCTCTACCTTGTATAAAAAGTATACATTGGGATATTATCCTTCTTCACCCTAACCATGTAATATCCTAACCCAGGATCATCCATCGAGATATATTGTGATCCCTATAGTTTATCGAGTATTTCATCAACCTATGATAGAATATACTTTTTCATTTTCATGGTATTATTGAACTCATGATAATCAATTCATAGGCTCATTGACCCATCCTTCTTCTAATCAAAGAGGAATGGTGCACCCCACAATAAAGAACACATGAAAATGAACCCTTTATTTAGATTCTTCAGTAGTTGTTTCATCAGTTCTAAATGTTTCACAACATCCATTTTATATATAGTCTTGGATAATAGTAACACCCGTGGTATAATCTAAATTGAAAATTCAACCTCTCGGCTAGGGAGAAGACCAAGTAATTCCTCAGAAAAATACATCAATATATTTCATCATAATAGGCATATTTCAGTGATCATATTTTACTTGGAATCATTAATTTATCTAGAAAATCATTCCCATATGAATATTATATCAATTCTTGTGTCATTATTTCTAAAAAATGATTCATCCTCTTTCTTGAACTTGTAATGAATCGGGGGACAATTCATTATACAGAGAGTGATTTATTTCTCATGGAAATTTCTATTGGATCTATATAGGGAATTCCATTAAATACCAAAAACAACATAAAATTATTATAAAGAAACTATAAATAGGTTTTTTGGGAGTTCTACCCCCAAATTTTTTCCAGGGATGCATTATATACTTCGGATGAAATAGTTTCCCCATTTTTCGTTCTCACCGAATACTATACATCCATTTTTTGGTGGTTTTTAGTATTTATACTAAACTATCCAGATACAAATGAATTTACATAACAATAATAAAAAATTATTTTCAAAATTATTATATTAATAATGAGTCTATCTCTGACCACATCACTATTGGGATCCACCTTACTTGTTGTGATGAAAAGGGTTATCCCTTTCTACCTTAGTGGTTTCTTGTTGAATCAGAATACCCATATCTATGTGAATTGGTTGGTAAAGATCCTTGGTAATTTATTGTGGATGAAATAGACAACTCACTAAGGGTTTTTTAGTGAATTTCACCCATCAATCAAATTAGTGGGTTTCTTCTATCAGGAATCGCTAGCTAGGTTTCCTTCTCTCCTCCACCTAATGAATTTCGACATCCCCTATAGGAAATTTATAGGGTTCTTTTACCAGCTTCTTTAACAAGTGAGATGTTGATTTTTTTGAACCATTATATTTCTCCATTGGAACCATATAATTAAACTCTAAATTCATCTTCTTATACTTGTGACAGTTTTCAGATAAGTAAATATCCCTTTTCACATTTAGGGTATATTAGAATGTTTATTCTTTGATATCAATTTATCAAATCAGTAGGTATTTTCATAGACAAGGTTTAAGAACACCAATGAAGAGTTCAACCATTCATTTTGAGGTAATGATGAGCCAAGATTTATATTTTGAAATACGTGGAATTTTTCCTTCTACACCCCAATATATTAGTTTTCGTTTTTTCCTGAGGGAAAGAATATCCATTTCCATTTTGATTATAAGAGTACGTGGAAAATATTTCTTGAAAAGTATTTTCTGGAATTCATTTCACAGAATTTATTAAATATCATTATTAGTTTTTTTATCTTGATCAATTTCTACTACTGATATACTTTTTTCTTTAGTATGATTCATATCCAGTAGAAATATCTCTTTCTCTAATCAATTGAGGTTGGAGAAGATCTTCTCAATGGAGTTGATCCAATATTCTTCAATTATGTGATAAGATGATCAATTGATAGTTAGATTCCCTTATCTCATTATGTATTCAATTATATTTTATTTTTTAAGGGGTTTTTAGGAACATCTCATGGTCTAGGATTCAATTTATAACCAGATTCACCTGAGAGGGTATCTACAGAAAATTTTTAATTCACGCTCCCTTTGTTTTGGGCCTCTCATTTGGGTAGTTATCACATTACCTATCACATTGACATTTTAAAAAATTCCCCCACTTTGATGCCATTTTATAGAATAAATGAAAAATTATGGATGATTGAATTTAAAATATTAAACAAATAAACCTGAATCCAATGAAATTAAATAGATACTGACTAATTTCATGTATTTCCTTAATTTATGAATATCAAGGCTTTAATATATTTTATCCTGGATGATGATAAACATATTTATTTATATTATTATTTTTTTATTTAATAATGGGTTTTAGTGAGATTATGAATTTACACAAGAACAACCCCCATGATTATCAAACGATATGTTCAACAAGGTTTTTGGTATTATACTATCTTATAGTTTTTTTCTCGCTTTACATTGGGTTTTCATGATTTACCAATATGTAAATCTGTATCAGATCCATATCCACTTATAGTATCATCATAGGGATTTATTTTTTGAATAAAAAACATAACCTAACATTACCAAAATTTAAGAATTTTTTATTATACATATTCTTATCCATAAATATTTTACTATATTTCACTAATCATAATCCGAAAAATTAATAAACTATTCCCTTGATTCAAACTATGAAAAACATACTCTTTATTACAAATATATTCAGGAATTATTACATGATATTATAGATTATAAAAACTAGGAGATCATGAATTATAGATTATGTGGAAAATAGGAACATTACATAACAACATAAAATAAGAAATACATTATCTTAATTCAAAACATCCTAACTTGAGCAAACTTAAAACTGCATGGGATAACCTTGGGGTATACAAAAGACAAGAGTGACATGTAATTCCCATTAAGGGAATAAACATGGGATGCCATGATGAATGTAATACATGGTAAACCATATCCATGTGAATGGGAAACATAAGGGTTGATTATCTTAAACATAAATAATAATTCATTATATAACATTACAATAATAATGGAAACATGAAAAATGGGGAAACAATGTAATACACTACATCATAAACATATTTCAAGGAGAACTACCAAAACATCATGATGGAAAAAAGTCCAATAATAGAATTAGGTTTACTCCCATTCCCGAAATGATGTATCATGATTCTAAAAATTACCCAATTCATTAGACCACTATATACATCAATGTGCACTCTTCGTTTTCATTTTATTATCTCCTATAAGTGTGCGACATAGATCAAAAAACATGGAATCATTTACCATCATATTTTATTCAAATTTTATTTGTTGTTAAAAACATAGATTTTTTCCCAAATAAATATGTATAAATTCATAATGGTGATATCCATTTATAGTATATGGGTATGGTTATTCACAACACAACTGATTTTCATGGAAAATCGTGGTGGAATTCTGGCATCATAATGATGTCACATAAAAATTCATAAATAAAATTGATGAGAGAAATATGGGTCTCTAATAACTTTGAAATTAATTGGAAAGTAATATGGAAATTTAAAAACATATCCCATCATTTGGAATTATAAATAGGAGAAATAAGATAATGTAGAAACATCATAAGTGAGGAAAATCAAATGATACCATACCTTGATATTGTCACTTCAAATGATTTAGAGAGAATTCATGATATATTAGGGTATCCTTATGAGGACATTACATATGAGAGGAAAGAGTGTGAACATTCTCGATGGATTTTTGGTGAAGCGAAGTGGGATCCTTGGTGGGTATATATAGGATATTATTGGGGAATTCTTTTTTGTCTAACAAACATTTGTTTTACTTGTTATAAAACAATAACCAAAACCACAAAAATTAGTATGGTTTTTAAAAAAAAATTATTTACTAAATTGGTTTTATTATTCTTTAAGGAAATGGGATGAACATGATAAAATAATACCATTGATGATGTTGATGTGAGTCATTTTATTAAATGAATGATCTTAAAACCTTAAAAAAATAAATTCTTATGGAGGATTCATAATGGATTTATAATATTTATAAAATAAACATTATCTGAAAATATTTTAAAGGCAAGATATATATTTGGCCTTTTATATAAATTCATAAATTTAATACATCACTTTTAGGTCATTTTGATGACATAAAACACATCGTATATTTATATTTTATTTAATTTTGACCCAAAAAATCAATAGTCTATTAAAATAGAAAAAATTCACACTTATATAATTTTTATATTTTGATTACATATATAATATTCATTTTAGATAAATAATGAACTATATATTTGAATATTCACTCTTTAAACTTGAATTTAAATTAATTCAATATTTTTGGGTTTTTTAAAAATAATAATTTTTCAAGCCTTATAAAATTTACAAGTGACTCCATAAAAATAATATCATCATTTATATGTTATAAAAATTATTTAGAAATAATATTTTACTAAAATATTATTTATTTCAAAAATATCTTAATTCATCAAAATAAATTTCATAATTTAAATTGAATACTAATTAGTAATATAATTCTGTTTGATTATTTTAAAATAAAAAAATCAATTATAGTTAAATGATAAGAAGAATGTATGGACATTATTATATTGAAATGTAGAATCTTGTGTTTTTTATCATGGTTAAAATTATTAATGTTTTTGAAATTATTTTTCAGTTTATCAACTAGTCATTATATTTAAACCAAGCATTAGAATATTATTCCGAGTGCTGGAACACCTTAAGATGTCATATTTCTAACTTTGATAGATGTTTTGATGAAAACGGGAAGTCGCACAGGCAGCGCACAGTTTTTCTAACCATGTGTCCAAGACAAGCATAGTTGAAGTTTTGAGGTAGCAGATTCTTCATGGTTAGAGCATGGTTTGAGGATGCCGTTCGAGGAGGCCGTGCGGGGAGTGTTTTCTGGGATAGTAGTTAACGCATAGTTCGCACATGGTTTGTTTAACCGTGCAAGAAAACCATACAAGCACTTAAATGAGAACCTTAAATTGTGTATCTCACTCGTTTATTCCTCTAGATGGCTCGTTTTCCCTCTTAAGTGTCCATAAATCGGGATCACCCTCCCTTTGTGGTAGGAGAACTTATCCCAAGCATTTTGGTGGGGATCTGAAGGCTTATTTGGGTGAATCGAAGCCGGATTCTTGAGGTAGGTAGATGTTCTTCATCGTTCTTGTTCGATTTCTTAGATCTTCTTAGATCTACATCTCCTCTTCTCTCTATTTCATAGATCTATGACCGTTTTGGGTAAATCTATGTGTGTGGATAACAATTATTATGATTTTGAGTCTTTTTCTTCATAGGATAAGTGATCTATGGAGGATTCCTGAAGAATCAACCCATTTTACTTGAGTGTTCTTCGTTCATTGTGGTTTCCTTCAAAACACCGAGGTAGGGTCCCAAATCATTAAGAATTTATTTAAGAATTATAGTTTCCTTAAATAATTTAGGAATTTGAGTTTCCTTCATTATTATATTTCGATGATTAACATTTTTGATGCTATTAAAAAATTCTGTCCACATGAGATAGGTGTGGAGTTGAACTGGTGTTGAGTTTAAGCATGTTTGGATAATTTGGTTAAAGGCTTATAATTAAAAAGTTAAATGATTTGAATGGGAATAATGACTAATATGATAATCAATGGTAGGATTAATTGTCAAGTCATGAGTTGGAATAAGACTGTAGATTTTACTGATTATTGGGGATATCAAATATTTGACATGTTTGGAAGCTAAATTAGAAACTGGTAATAATTAATGGAGGGATTAATTATTTTATTATAAATGGTAAATGGTTAACTAATTGATGATTGGTTAAAAAGATAAAGTTTTATTAATTAATTGTTGAATTAATTAATTTGTAAGCTTTAAATTAATATTTTTAATTGATTGTTTGTTTTGATTGTTGGCCAGGAGTACCTTTTGATGCGTATTAGTTTTCCATGACATAAGTTGTCTTGGATTAAGTTTTTATAGATATGATATGTTGTGTGACATAGTCACTAAATATCTTGGCTTTTTTCATCATGTTTTGAGATGATTATGGTGTGCTTGTAGATTCTTAAAGTCCTGGATGAACCATTGTTTGAGTGGACGGGTTTAGACTTGTTAAAAAATTTGGAAAATTAAATATTGAGTTAATTATTCAGTTATCCTACTAAGAATAATAAATTTTTAATTAATTATAAATTAATGGGATGTTGAATGGATAATTAATTTTTGACTTATCTGAAGATCGTTTTGTGTTTTTAATTAATTATTGAATTAATTAATGGATAGGTTTTGTGGTGTTAGACATGGAATTATACACCAATGATAGATGTATATGTATGACTGATATATGGGTTCTGAGATAGGGACAGATGCTCCAAATAATCACGGGGTGCTAGACAAGGCGTTCTACACCCAGCTTGCAAGCAAATATTATTTGGGAAAGGAACTGATTCTCCAAATACCCAAGGGTTGTGAGATAAGGACTAACACTCCAAATACTTATGAGGGTTCTAGAAATGATGTTCTACATACAATGATTAACATTGGACTGTGGGACCAATTTTTCATGCATGAGATGAGTTAATGGTTAATGAAGGCTATTGGGACATGATGATTTGCGAATTCATTATGAGAAAGGGTTTAGACTTGTTTATGAATTGGGTGAACCAAATTTAGTAGACGGGCTAAGACATAGTATATGAAAGATTAAATTGAATTACTTATTATGCATTTTCAAAACCAAAGAAAAAACATGGATTCGGTCATTACTTGATTACTAAGATATTCTTTAAAGACATCTCTAGTGAGTGACTTATACGGAAGATGTCGTGCATAGGCCGAATCTTATGATTTTTATAATTTAATAGGATTTGAATAATTGATAAATGATTATGTATTGATTGTTGAGTATTCATGACCAATGTATAATTCACGTTCAGACACTAGCTGGGGGCTGAAACAAGTACTTGGGTTTATAGTTACATTTACCGGTTACTTTATTTTATGCACTCCTTCACGTTTTTTAAGTTATTTATTAAAAGATCGAATTTGGGGTAGACACAGGTGGTCCCGGCCTACTGAGATTTATATCTCACACCATAATCTGGCCGCCATTGCACTAGTTACCCGAGAAGATTCTATTTGGTTATAGGATTATTTTCATTGCATTTACTTGGGAGTTAGGAGCAGAGGGCCAAGCGGAGGCTCATGATGCTCGAGGAGATCTCCCTGGGGGCTTTGAGTCATTATTTATTTATTTCTGCATTGGAATGTAAAGCTTGATGTTTTGTCCAATATTTTCTATATTATATCATTAGCATGTCATGCATGCATCTGCTGTATAATTCGGAATTGGGCATTTGTTTTGTACAATATTAATAAAAAATTTATTTTCGCTGCTTTATCATTTAATTGACTATTTCCTCTTTTTATTTCCTTTTACAATTTTTGAACACTAAAATGAGGGTATAGTCTCCCTAGTGACTATCCATAGACCCTCTCTACTATTCGGAAGCCACTGGTGTATGGGGAGACGCGCTTAAGGTCATGTGGCGACCGGTCCGACCATCAGTTCATGGGTGAGCTGGGTTGGGACTTTACATGGTGGTATTAGAGGTTTAGGTTTTCTTTATTTTTGTTTGTCTTACTATTTTGTGGTTGGTAGATAGGACACAAAAAATGTGTTGGTGCTTAGGCTAATAGACATGCTTGGGACTGATCACCTCATGTACGGGAAATGACCAAGTGGTCAGGGATGGGAATTGATGTTTGTAGTATTAGAGGTTATAGTTGATATGATTTCACCTTGAGTGATTGGTGTATTTTCTTCTGTTTATTGATTTTGAGATTTTGAAAAAAAAAATCTTGGCCTGATATGGAATGGTTGTTTTGTACATGCATCATCTTAGTCTCTTAGAGATTCACATGTCATGAATATAACATTCCATGTAGTTGCATTAGGAGGATTCCGTCTAATTTGGATTGTGCTCTTTAGTTTCAATTCCATGTTTGATTTTCTTTATAACGCCTCTCTAGATATCATGATACGGTGAAAGATTTAACAGGCTTGAGTGATTATATTCCGTACATCCTTAGTTATTATCTTCTTTTGTTGTTGTGACATGAATTCGTGTTATAGCATGTTGTTCTATTAATGATTATGCTAACATGTTAGAAAAGTTTTGATATGTGAAAGGGGTGATGAAGATAAAATGTTAAATAAATTTTGATTGTGTTAAATGGGATCCAAAATATAGGGATAAGGTGTATTGGCATCTTATCTATTGGTAAGTGTCCACTTATATATTTTGGACCGTTAGAATAGTCATTTTAATTTCTAAATTGACATTAGTATCGATTAAAGAGTGCCAATTTTTATTCCATGGAGTATATGGGTGCTTCATGAATTGGGAAATGACGACACATATTAAATTTTTTTACTTGATGTCGTATGAAATGATTTTAAATGGGAAATATGTTTAATTTTGATCAAAAATCAAATGTCTAGTTTTCAAAATGAAATTGGAACCAAGTAGATCAGTTGGGGATTGTTTTTATGGGATTACCCATTTGGGTGTTTGTAATTTTAATAACTATGAATTTGTTATTAGGTTCCTTTATAGAGTACACAGGTTGGTTAAATTGGGATCCTAGTGGGTCTCCATATCTTTTTAAAAGAATTTATTTTGATAAAATTCCTGAAAATGACAGGATGTCAAATTACGTAAATGTTTTAAAAAGGGAGTTTTATGAAACATGCGAGTTTTTACTTGGGGAATTTTGAAAATGTTACCTGATGTTTTGATTAAATCTTTTGATGATAAATGATTAAAATTGATTAAATATAAGAGGCTTTTAAATGGAACCTATTGTGGTGTCCACTATTTAAAACCCTCATGTATGGAGTAGTTTGGACTTCTCTCAAGTTTCATTGGAATGAAATTGTGAGTACCTTCCGTAGGTGTTCTTCTCCTATGAAATGGCCTTATGTTCGGCTTTTGAGCCTAGTGACTTTTCTGAAGTGACCTGGTTTAGGGTTGACACTTATTATTCATAAGGGGATAACATGTGGTCCGTAGCACCCTCAGAACATAAATTCCTTACTAGCGCTATGGATTTTCTTACTCTTTTGGAGTTGGTGGGTGCCATTGTCCCAGGTAAGACATACTGTTTCAAATGAAACCCTTGTTAGAATGTGTGGTGATGTGTTTCTTGACCATATTGTGGTCTTGAGCGTCGAGAAATTCTCTTTGTGAGCTGTTTAGATGTGCCTCGGGCATGGTTGGATACTTTTTTGGTCGTTTGACCCTTTCTTCTTAGTAATGGATTACTGGTTATAGCGTCGTCCTGGAAAATTGTCGTATGAGTAAATATGACTCCATAATATGCCTTTTTTTAATATTGAGTATGGTCTCGGGCCTTCTCCATGTGGAGTGACATGAGCGTTAAATAATTAGTTTCATTTCAATACATGGAATGGTTTTAGAAATACCTGTGTGTTTTGACACACCAATCTTGTTGTTAATCTAGCATGCAAGTGAGCATCTGATCTTTTCTTGAGACATCATGGGAAATCCTAAGGTGGGTATTTTCACTTTTTTCTCAATTAACGTGTTGGCAGGTGATGCCGAGAATTTGGAACAATGTTTTTTGGTAATGGTTTGACTGATCATCTTCATGAACTCAGTTCTCTCTCAGTGCGCTCTTCTGAACAAGACGAGCAGGTCCCCTATCATGAAATCATCATGGAGACACTAAGATAACATTGGTCTTGAGCCATGCTATAGTATAAATCTTTTTGGGATTTAGGAGTAGTTGTATTCTAGGGAGTTTGCAGGATGCATGGTTTCTTTGGGCTACTTCTTTATTCGTGTTGGGACATGGTTGTTTTTTAAATAGCCTTGCGATCGCTTGACTTGGAAAATTCACCAGATGTTGGGTAAGGGCCTCATTATATTTATAGATGGTTTTGGTTTAGTTTTAAAGGCACAATGTTAGATAGAAGGGAGAACGTGGTGTTTGGGTCTGTGGTGTCTTTTGAGGGAATCATGTGAAACATGTTCTGTTGATTGATTGAGGTTCAACCTTTTACATTGACAAGGTCCATATAATGACCGTAGATATAAGATCTTTTTTGATGTTTAAGCTATAGAGTAATATTTGGATCTAGTTATAAAGGATTATCCACTAGGTTGTGAAGGTTTAAAAGTGTGTTTTTCATTGGTAATGCAACACGTCAATTATATCAAGGCTAAATGACCTTATAAGGTTGGTTGTTTTATTAGTGGTTCCTGATGGATTCTCAGGGAGGAGAAGTTTTTAAGGATGGTATAACGAGGAATCTTGTGCTTTTGAACCGGGATAAAATTATGAATGTTTTTGAAATTTTCTTCAGTTTATCAATGTGTCATTATTTTTAAACTGAGCTCTGGAATTTTATTCTGAGTGTTCGAACACCTAAAGATGTCATTTTTCTAACTTTGATAAAAGTTTTGAGGAAAAGGGGAAGTCGAACAGGCGACGAACAGTTTGTCTAACCTTGCGGTCAAACCATTCATTGTTGAAGATTTGAGGTAGTGGATTTTTCATGGTTGGAGCATGGTTTGAGGAGGCCATGTGATGAGGCTGTGCGAGGAGTGTTTGCCGAGACAGTATCTAACGCACGGTTAGAGCAGGATTTATCTAATCATGCGATAACTTAAATGAGATCCTTAAATAGAGGATCTCACATATTTTTGCCTCTAGGTAGCTTTTTTTTCTTCTAAGAGGCCATAACTCAGTATCACCCTACCTTGAAGGTAGTAGAACCTCTCCCAAGCATTTTGGAGGTGATCTGAAAGCTTCTCTTAGAGAATCAAAGCCAAATTCTAGAGGTAGGTAGATGTTCTTCTTCGTTCTTGTTTGTTTTCATAGATCTACTTAGATCTACATCTCCTCTTCACTTGGTTTCTTAGATATATGACATTAGTGGGTAAATCTATGTGTGTTGATGACAAGTATGATGATTTTTGGTCTTGGTCTTGCTAGGAGAAGTGATCTAAGGCAGTTTCTTGAAAAATCAACTCGTTTCTCTTGAGTGTTCTTCGTTTGTTGTGGCTTCCGTCAAAACCCCTTGGTAGAGTCCCAAATATTTATGACATTATTTAAGAATTATATTTTCTCTAAATAAATTAGGAATGTGAGTTTCCTTCATTAGGATATGTCGATGAATGACACTTTTGATGTTATTTAATAATTCCTCCCACATGAGATTGGTGAGGACTTGAACTTGTGTTGAGTTTAAGAATGTTTGACTAATTTGGTTAAAGTGTTATGATTAAACCGTTAAATTATTTGAATGGGAAGAATGAGAAATAGGTTAATTAATTTTTGGATTAATTATCATGTCATGAGTTGGAATAGGATTGTGGATTTTACAGATAATTGGGGATATCGAATATTTAACATGTTTAGAAGATAAATTGGAAACTATTAATAATTAATGGAGGGATTAATTATTACATGTTAAATGGTAAATGGTTAACTAATTAGTGATTGGATAAAGAGACAAGGTTGGATTAATTAATCGTTGAATTAATTAATTTTCAACCATTAAATTAAGATTGTGAATTGATTGTTTGTTACAATTGTTGGCTAGGAGTAACATTTGAGTTGTATTAGTTTTCCATGTCTTATGTTGTCATGTATAGAGTTGTTTAGAGATATGATATGTTGTGTGAGATGTTCACTAAATATATTTCCTTTGTTCTGCATGTTTTGAGATGATTATGTTGTGCTTTTAGATTATTAATGTCCTGGACTAACCATTGTTTTAGTGGACGGGTTAAGACTTGTTAAAGAATTTGGATAATTAAATGATGAGTTAATTATTCAGTTATCCTACTGAAAATAATTAATTGTTTATTAATTATTAATTAATGAGATGTTGAATGGATAATTTATAGTTGACTTATCTGAAGAGGGTTTTTTCTTGTTAATTAATTGTTGAATTAAATAATGGATTGGTTTTTTGGTGTTACACGTTATAGTCTACACCAATGGTAGATGTATTTGTATCATTGATAGATGGGTTTTGAGATAGAGACTGATGCTCCAAATAATCACGGGGTGCTAGACATGGCGTTCTACACCCATCTTGCAAGAAAATATTCTTTGGGACAGGGACTGATTCTCCAAATACCAATGGGTTGTGAGATAATGACTGATGCTCCAAATACATATGAGGGTTCTAGACATGATGTTCTACATCTATTAATTAACATTGGACTATGGGTCCCAATTTTTGTGCATGAAATGAATAAATTGTTAATGAAGTTTGTTGTGACATGATGATTTGTGAATTGATTATGAGAAAGGGTTAAAACATATTTATGAATTGGGTGAAGCACTATTAGTGGACGGGCTCAGACTGAGTATATTAAATATTTAATTGAATAACTTATGATGCATTATCCATGCCAAAGCATATGGTTGGATTCGTTCTTTACTTGATTACTTAGATGGACTTTAGAGACATCTGTGGTGACTGACTTATATGGAAGATGTCGGGCATAGGCCGAATCTCAAGATGTTAATAATTTAATAAGATTTGAATAATTAATTAATGATTATGTAGTGATTATTTAGTATTCATGACAGATGTATAATTCACGTTCAGACACCAACTGAGGGTTGAAGCAGATACTTGGGTTTATAGTTACTTGTACTTATTACTTTATTTTTTGCATTCTTTCACGTGTTTTATGTTATTTTTTAAATATCTGGATTTGGGGTAGACATCGATGGTCCCGACCTACTGAGATTTATATCTCACACCCTACATGGGCCGCCATTGCACTGGGTACCAGATTAGAATCTATTAGGTTGTAGGACTATGTTGTTGGAATTTACATGGGAGTTAGGAGCCAAGGACTGAGCGGAGGCTCGGGACACTTAAGGAGATCTCTCTTGGGGCTTTGAGACACTATTTCTTTATTTCTGCATTGGAATGTAAAGCATGCTATTTTGTTCACAGTTTTCTATTATGTATCATTAGCATGTCATGCATGGATCTGCTGTATAATTTGGCATTGGCCATATGTTTTGTACAATATTTATAAAAATATTCTTTCTGTTTCTTTATCATTTATTAGATTGTTTCTTCTATTTATTGCCTTTGTCTAGTTTTTAACACTAAAATGTGGGCATAGGCTCTCCACTGACTATACAAAGACACTCGCTGCTCGTCGGCAGCCTCTGGCGTATGTGGAGATGCATTTGAGGTCATGTGGTGATCGACTGGTCGGTACATTACATGAAAATACAATTTAAATATTCATATTATAGTATTCATGATACATATCTCTTTAATACAATAAATTTTTTTTAATGGTATGGTACCCGATGGTGAGACTTTCTTGGGGTGGTTCAGCAAACATGGTTTGGGACATCATCTCAATGTTCTTGAACCTCTCACATTAATGGTTTCAGTGTTGCATAAGATGTTGGGTCTCAATTTCAGATTTGTCAAGGGATAATCATTATGATTCTATCAGCCAAATAAGCTATGATAAATGTCTTTCATAGTATAGGATATTAATATTTTAGTCCATCACATCCTTTTTTATGTCAATTCAATTTATAAAATCCCAATATTTATACTAATAATGTGATCAATGTTGAATGACTATACTATCGATGGTAATGAGGCTTAATGGTCTTTTAAATATGATAGGATATTATAAAACACAAGAATTACGTATATATTATATATCCATAATGTATATTAATAAATATGATTAAATTGAAAGGGTTATTTTACTTTTAAAAGTTTGTGCCACTAAATTTCATGTCATGAATGAAAAAATCCTAGGTTTGTTTAAAATCTAATATGGTGAAAATAGAAGAATAAAATCAAATACCCTTCCCAATCTTCATTCTAAGTGGAGCAGTTATATCCATAATTTATGATAAAATATCTAGAAATATTTATAAATTTTACCACATGAGTCGATTAAATGACTGTGTTTCACCACATTCAAATAAAATAGTCAGTAATGATAAAGCTATAGTAATAGAACATCTGACGGTCTCTATACCCACTTCTATCTTCTCTAGAGATTCTGTCTCTTTGTAATAAGATTATTTCAAAATGGGTGTAGTTAAAACCTATTAGAACATTAATAATTTGATTTCATTATAGTCCATTTAGGTGATAATGATCCAATTCCATTATGTAAGGAATAAAAAATATTTTTTAAATTCTATAATTATCATATATGATCACACAAAGTAGAAATATTTTTTCCCTATGATAGAAAATGTTTCTAATTAAATATTTTTCCACTCTTTTGGAAAATCATAAGGTCTATTCCAAGAAAAAAAATGAGGATTGTAAGATGTTTGATTTCAAAAAACACCCCAAAAATATTCACCATTTTTCTTTCTCTAAAGGTAACTCATTGAACATCCACCGGGTGAAAAGGGAACTCATGTTAATCATGTCTTACATATATGGTCTATAAAAATCATTAATGATCAATCCATTACATCAACATAAGTAGTGAAATTGAATAGGATGACATGAGGAAATATTAAATCATGATGACCTATCTCAAATCTCATAAAATTATGTTTTTAATTCATTAATAACGTAGGGGGATATTGTTTTAGATCTACATCACCGTTTTAATACTATGTCTTTTTTTCACCTTATTGGAAGATAAAAAACTCAATAGAATTCACAAATACCATCACATATGGATATAAATGGTCCTTCAAAATGACTCTAATGTCTTCCTATAACAATACCTTATAATTCGTTATCGATTCCAATGAATCCCACCATCTCTTTCTAGGTCATTCCAGCAAGAAGGTAAAACACATTACCTTAAATAAATGAGAGGGTTCATGAACTAATAAAATAATATCCATATTTATTAACAAATCCTAGAACACTTTAGTATAATTACATAAATGGAATGGCTATGGATTCTAGTTATGAAACTCTTGATCATGATTGTTGGATTCATCCCATTATGGATACAAAACTGGATCCCAAATGGGAATTAGTGTTGGTTTATGTCCCTATGTTTGAATAGAACATGATACAATATTAAATCATTTCTAGTCTACTGGAGGAGTCTATTACTAAGTTTCACCAGAAGATTCCTCTTATTTCATATTCAAATATCTTCTCAGAGGGATGATGATATGAAACATCAAAAGAAAAAACTAGAAGAACAATCATTGTTACATAGTGTTGGTCGGAGTAGATGACTCAAGAGGGGTGGTGAATTGAGTATCTATAAAAATTTCTGTTAAAAGGATTCTTTACAAAATAAAATCCCTTTAGAAAAAATAAACACAAATTCAGTTTTTAGTGAATTTATAAATGTCTTGAAGGTTCAATTTGAACCTCAGAAGTGTGATTAGTTATCATTTTTACTAACAATTCGATTAACAAAACTTTTGAAGAAAACCTAGTGATTCAAAACAAAAGTAAACAATTGCTAAACTGACTATAAAATTTCAGGTTATCTTAATGTAGTAAATACATATCACAAAAAATATAAGATAATAAACATAGTGGATAAAACAAGAGGTTCAGTCTCAAGCAAAGACTTAGTCCTCTTCACTTGGTGATCACCTGACACTGACCTGTTTATATTAAGAAACTATTCATAGACACCTTGGATCGGTGTTCAGAAAAGCACACCCGGTTGTCCATGTCACACTTGACCTCTACCATAATTATTCATGGGATACAAGTGTAAGAATTCATTGAGAATGGGGATAGTTTGATGACCTCCGGTTCTGCCCAGGAGACAGGGTGTCTGATACAAACAAATATAAACACTTCTTAATTAGTAAAGATAAAAGTACAACAGAGTTATGAAAAAGAATAGATTTAAAAATTATCGATGTGCTGTGAATTAATTGTATGGACTCAATAGATGATGATAAAATGGTATATGAGTCTTCTTATTGAAGTAGTGTTTAGAACAGAGAATTGCGATTTTTCTAATCCATCTTCGAGGAGTGAAAGGGTTCATCTATTCAAGGTCTCGATGTACATTAATCTTGTTGGAGAATGTTGCTTGCTACAATCTTCTTGTAATCTCAGGCGCTTTGTTCCTCTCCTTTCATACTTTCACAGTTTATGTCTCCACATGTAATATTTTGTTTTCCAACCCTTTAAAGTAAAAGATGAGGTTCTTTTATAGTCCAGGATAATCTAGGTATGAATATCGTTTCACGTGTATGTACCTCGTTCTGTAAACAGATTTTCCTACAGAAAACAATAAAAAAATGTCAGAAACATTAATTTGTCTAAATATGACAATTATAAATAAATTTGAATTAATAAATTCAAAACCAGTATTTATAAAAATCAGTGAGTAATCTTCGGTCTATTTTCTTCGGTTTGATAACATCAGTCTATCATCTTCGGTGTGTCATCTTTGGTGTGACGACTTCCGTGTGTTGAACTTTGGTGTGTTGACATCTGTGTGTCGACTTTGGTCTATAGAACATCAGTTTGTAGACTTCAGGTTGTCATACTTCGGTCTTTTGAAGTTCGGTGTGTAACTTCGGTGTGTCATATTTATGTTTCGGTGTGTCGACTCAACTTCTGTTTCAGTGTGTCGACTTCGGTTATGGTGTGTCAAATTCGAGGGAAGTGTATGTCTTACCATACTAAGTGTTATGAAAACGTATATGTATAATATCATTTGTAAACATATTTATTCTTTAATATAGGAGAGTGACTTATTAAATTTTATGTTTATGTATGACATAATTGATTTACTGAGAGATATTAAAATTTCATGAAATAGTAGAATCTATATATTGTAATTATTTGCAATTATGAAAACTAAAATATCACAGAGGGTCCAACAATCTCCCCATTTTTTATAATAAAAAATTATGGCATACCTTCAAATCTATAGAATAAATATATCACAACATAGATGAATTTAATTACCCAATATAACTAATGTTTTTCAATGCTAGAAATTAGTTAAAACAAACTAGAATTTAGTTAGAACAAATCTTCCCCTCAATAAATGAATTAAGAAGAATATATTCCATCTTTATGCCATTCTTATTTTCTCCCCCTTTTGGGATTAATGAAAAGAGATAATTAGGATGGATAAAAAATATAAAAGAAAGATACGATAAGAATTTTCATTAATAGGCATAATAGTACAAGGAAAATAAAAAGATCAAATCCTTATCAAAAGATACAATCCATCATTAAGGGTTTGGATACTGAGGAGCTTTTCCTTTGTTTAATGGATCCAATGGTGGAGGAGAAGGTTTGGGTGTGCTAGAGGTAGGAGGTGGTTTGAGGATAATACAAGGTAGGGCCACACCATTAGGGACAGTA
Organism: Viscum album; assembly: GCA_963277665.1. Lineage (NCBI taxonomy): Eukaryota > Viridiplantae > Streptophyta > Magnoliopsida > Santalales > Viscaceae > Viscum > Viscum album. The sequence continues at coordinate 261,673,893 of OY728148.1, read as the reverse complement.
GCTACAAGGCTAGGCCTTCTCTCTGACGACACACGAATTGGAGACTGCTCAGTAATGATCGTTAAAATTTGAGTAAGTGCCTAAGACACATTCATTTGAGCAAGTGGCAAAATGGAAGTACCAATTGAAGCAGGTGGGGTGACCACAGTAGCCTCAGCCTGAACATGCAGATAAGGTTTGATCAAGTTGATGAAGACATTAATGATTTCACCACCATATTGCATTGCCTTCTCAAAGTCATCCTTATTCTCCATAAATTTACCCGTCAAGGGTGTAAGTTCTTTCAATTTAATAAAATGATTTTTGATTGCTTCTGTAACTAGAGGAATTCGATTATTTTCTGCCAGAAACATGAAACTATTGATGAGATCATACTTGGTATAAATCCTACTGAAATACTTGTCCACATTTTCTTGAATTTCTTTCTGAGCTGTAGAGGCTTCATTTCTGCACTGCATGTCCATGTTGTATACAAGATCAGTATTTTGATGGACCTTTTCAAGGGATTATTTATCAGAAAAAATCTGGAGTTTTTGAATTCCCACTCTCATCAAAACCTTGAGAGACTGCAAATCAGCAACAACACTTGTCCCACTCCTGGAAATCGATCTGTCAGTCATCATATTTCCAATCTCTTCATTCATCTTTTTCAATTCATCACTGATTAGATGAGTTAATATGTTCCAAAGAACATACAGAACACCATTAAAGGAGGTCTTGAAGTCAGATTTTAAGGAATTCAAATCATTCCTCATCTTTCATACTTCCTCTCTCAGCAAGGTGTTGTGTCTAATAATACTTTCTTCTGTAGTAATAAGATTAAGTCTAATGTAGTCAATCAACATTGTTGAATTCTTTGCTGCATCGGCATCTAAGATACTTATGGAAGTTGGGGATTCATTTCTATATCCCACTGAAGCTATCACATACTCACATTTCTCATACTTATTCTTTTCCAAATCATCATTAGTGACATATTCACTAGGCACTGACTGAGCTATAGGTTCTCGAAGTGAAGGATCAGCTAGCAGAACAGGTGCAACATATTCTGGTTCAGCATGGACATCTAGAACATGAAAATGAGGTACCCTTTCCTCATCTGAGTAATAATCTATACCTAAAATAATATAGCATGGATACCTATTCAATTCTCTAGTACACGTCCAATCTCTTGGCTCAATAGTATCAATTCAAACCCTTCATCCCTGAGGCTCATGAATAAAATAAATATCATCAACTACTTCATGCTTGTCTCTAGCCATGAAAACCTATCTAGGAACATGAACCAAATGAACTTCAGGTTCTTCCTAAGCTCCAGCTACTTCAGCTTCACTAGGTACTTCCTCAATTTGATTCAATGGAACTACATATTCTTCCTCTTGGCCAGCATCCATAAGATCATTCAATTCCTAAATGATCCCTTGCTCTTCATCATTAGGATTGGGTGGTCTATACTCATGTTCATCATCTCTATGATCATCAGCCTATTGATCAGTAGGCTCAATTCCCTCACCATCTCCATGAGTAAATTCCTCACTGGATCTATCAACCACATGTTGTCGCACTTTTATAGAGTCACTCACATGCTTAAAACTTCCTCCATCATCATAATTTTCAACATCATCATCATCAGATTCCTTATCTGTTTTGCTAACATAACCTTCAACTCCAGTAATTTCAGTTCCTTATTTTTCTTCATCACCTAGAATAGTTTCTCTTGGAGGAAAATCCATAGGTAGACTAGCAGGTCCATAAGTCATATTTTGGGGACATTCTTCAGTATCAGGATGACTCCTATCCTAAAAAGGTGATCCTTTTCCCCTTGGATCCTTAGCTGCAGTATCCTCAGTAGAATAAAATGTAACTTCTCTAGATTTGAGACCTAGTTAAACTAGGTACATTGGTATAGAATGATGGTCAACTAGATTGAAATTTTCATATAGAGTTTCTTCATCTCTTACCCAACAACTTTTCCATGGGTTCCATAAGATCTTGATCCTCTTAAAAATGTATTTATGAAGAAAAAATCCACTGCAAGAACTTGTCACTTCATCTCTATCTTCTATATAATCCAATTTTTTCAACATGGTAGAAATCATACTTGGATAATATAATCAGGATTCTTTCATAGATGGTTTAATCAAAGCAGAAATATGCACCATATGATATCTTCACAGATTCACTCTTATTCCATGTTTCAACAAAAGGATCAAGAATACATATTCATATTTCATAGTAGATAAGTCTCCCTTCCTTGGGCATATTTGATGCTATATAAAGGTAATGAGCAATCTCACTTCAGCTTCGAATTCATTTGAAATAGTCTTCCTAGATAATTCATTTCCAGATTACTCCTTCAGAGCATCTTCATAAGAGAACATGTTTGAAGAAGGTGGAATATTACCTAGATATTCAGTATAGACACCATCATGGAGAGCCTCTAAAAATTCATCCCATTCCTTTGATTAAAAAACCACTTCCTTTCCCTTTACCATAGATTTGATCTTTTCTGCCTTAGCTTCATCCTGTGATATACTAAAAGTTTGATAGAAGTCAAGAATAAGCTGGTGATAATAGGGTCTTCATTGTTGGTGAACCAACTAAGACACCCTTGATATTCCAGTACCTTTGTCCGAAAATATTTTCTTGAAAGATGCCACTCAACGGACACCTCTTTTTCAGTTAAAAATACATGGATTTCTAATCTTGGTTTCGTAGTCCCACTGGGATCACCTTTCTGATGCTTAGAAGGAAGATATTTTCAAGGTTATTCCATTGCATGCTTAATCCAGGACATGATGAAGCTTTTGGTTCCAACTATGTTAAGAGGTTGACAGTCGAGAGAGAGTGAGTGACTAAATGTAGAAGTCTTTATAGCAGATGAGAAGGTGAAAGTACTGGATTGATTATAAAAAATATATCATTTAGGGATTGTAAATCGTAAAACAAAAAATTTAAATGCGGCAAGTTAAAAGAGACAAAAAACATCATTTAATTTTAAAGAAGACAAAATTTACAAAATATCCCTTAAATATATCGTTTTCAATGAATCAATTTCAAGAAGATCAGTTTCACAGAGGATTGGTTTGACATGATCTACTTATAAAAAGATAGATTTTAGAAAGATGAATTTAAAAAATATTGATTACTAATTTCTCATTTCTAGTTCATGTGTAATGTACTTCATTCTCTCATAATTTAATTATTTAGTGAATATATCTACAATCTACTGTTCAGTCCCAATAAACTCAAGACTTATATCCCCTTTTTGATAATGATCTCTCAATAAGTGATTTCTTACATAAATATGTTTTTTTCTAGAATGAGAAATTAGATTCTTAGAAATATTAATAGCACTTTTTTTGTCAAAATTTATGGGCATATGTCTGAATTTAAATCCATAGTCCAATAAGGTGTGTTTCATCAACAAAATTTTTTCACAGAAACTACTAGCAGCAATGCACTCTGCATCAGTAGTTGATAATGCAACTGAGTTTTGATTTTTTACTACACCATGATATTAGTGACTTTCCTATAAAGTGAAATGTTCCATAGGTACACTTTCTATCTAATTTACATCCACCAAAATCAGTATCTGAATAGATAAATAAATAAAAAGGTTGTCCTTTAGGATATAACAATCCTAAATTGGTTGTATAATTGAGGCATTTCAAAATTCTTTTAACAATATTTACGTGTGACTCCTTTGGGTATGCTTGAAATTTCGTACACATAAAGACACTGAACATAATCCCTAGCCTACTAGCAGTTTAGTACATCAAACTCCCAATCATTCCTCTCAAAGCAGTTTGATCAACTGATTTTCCATTTTCATCAAGATCTAACCTACATATAGAAATCATAGACATTTCACTTTCTTAATACGATCAAATCCATATCTTTTCAAAAGATCTTTTTTATATTTAATTTGATTTATAATAATAACTTTTTTATTTTGAAATATTTGAAACCCAAGAGAATATTTATGTTCTCCCATTAAACTCATTTCAATCTCACTCAGCATAATGATTGAAAAGTCATTACATAAATAATTTTTAGAAGATCCAAAAATAATATCATCTACATATATTTGGGATATAAAAACTTCTTTTGAAATTATTTTTATAAATAATGTGGGATCTTCAAGTCCTTTTTTAAAACCTTTAAAATAAGAAGATTACTCAACCTTTCATACCAAGCTCTTGTAGCTTGTTTCAAACCATATAAAGTATTTGATAATTTGAACATGTGATTTGGAAAATTTGGATTTATAAAACCCGGGGTTTGTTCATAAAAACATCCTTAATTATATAACCATTTAGGAATGAACTTTTGACATCCATTTGATAAAGTTTGAAATACAGTTGTGGTGCATAGGCATGTAAGATCCTAATTAACTCATGTCCAACTACTATTGCAGAGGTCACTTCATAATCCATTCCTTCTTCTTGATTATATCCTTGTAAACTAGTCTTTCTTTGATTCTAACTTCATTTCCACCTTCATCTTACTTATTTTTTAATACCCATTTGGTTCCAATGGTCAAAGTATTCTTAGGTCTATCTACAAGTTTCCAAACGTTATTTATTTCAAACTGATTTAGATATTCTTGCTTGGCCATTACCTAGAATTAATCATTGATAAAATACTTGATATTGTTAGGTTCATGCTCTGACAAAAATTCTTTATGTTCAAACTAGATTCTCATGGATGCTCTGGTTTGTATTCCTCTATCTAAATCTCCAACAACGACATCTAAGGGATGATTCATAAGGGTTCTCGTTTTTTTTGAGAGAGTATGACTTGATATTTCAAGTTGGTCATGTTGATTCAGTTCACTATGGTTATGGTGAGAAGAAATTTAAGAACAAGATGTTTTCGCAGAATCATCCCCATGATGATTTTCAATTTTATCATTAATGTACAGATTTGTAATATCCTCTTCAATATTTTCTGGTGAGGTACTGAGCTCATGTAGAACTGCTACATCAAACTTGATGTGTACAGATTCCTTCACACATTTGGTCTTCATGTTAAATACTATATAGGCTTTACATGATGTAGAATATCCCTGAAATATTACTTCATCACTTTTGGAGGAAAATTTATCTAAATTATCTTTAGTATTCAGGATATAAACATTACAACCAAACACATTAAAATAACCTACTTTTTGTTTTTTATTATTCCACAATTCCCGAGTTATCTTAAGAGAGGGTCTAATTAAGACTATGTTTATTATATAACAATTTGTATTAACAGCTTCAGCCCAAAATAAGTGGGTAGATTATATTCATTGAGAATAGTTTGTAAAATTTCTTGTAATATTCTATTCCTTCTTTCTAACACACCATTTTTTTGAGGTGTTCTAGGTGCATAAAAGTTATGATTTTAGCCATTTTGGGAGAATTAGGGTTCAATATTGTGATTCTCAAACTCACAGAAATGATCACATCTTAAGGATTTAATCTTATGTCCACTGATATTTTCTATAGTCCTAGCATAATTGGTAATGTGAGAACATGCTCAACTTTTATGATCCAAAAAAGGACCAGGTATACCTTGAGAAATCATCTTCAAGAACATAAACATAATGATTCCCATTGAGACTCAAAACTCTAGATAGTCCAAAAGTCCATGTGAACCAAATCGAGATGTTGATAAGTAGTTACTTCTTTCTTTGGTTTGAAAGAGATTTTATGTTGATTTTCTTTTTTGATAAGGATTACATACTTTATTATCGGGAATCACTAATTTGGGTAAGTATCTAACTAATACATTTCTAGTTAACTTCCTAAGAGAGTGTATATTACATTGTCCTTGACTTCTATGCTAGGGCCAAGAATCTTTGTGAAAGGAATTTAGACAAGTGACATTACTTGAGTCTAGTGTGTCAAAATTTATAGCATATACAATATCATTTCAAAAAGCAGTAAATACCAAATTAATTTTCTCATCAAAAACATGGAATGAATCGTCTTTAAACATAACATTAAATCCATCATCAAAAAATTTCGATATTCTAAGAAGATTATACTTCAGTCCATCAACATATAATATTATAGAAATTGAAATAGAGATAGGGTTACCAATATGGCCTAGGCTGATGATTTTTCCTTTACCATTGTCACCAAATGTGACAAGTCCTCCATTGATCTTGATATGTTTTTTAAATCTTGAAAAATCCCCTATCATATTCCCTGAACATCCAATGTCCATGTACCACATCTTTTTATTTGAACTCTTTTGGCTGTTTTCCTACAAAATTGTTTAACCAAGAAACGATTTTGGTACCCATATTTATCTGGGTCCCCAAACATTAGTAATAAAATATTTATGAACCCAAAAATGTCTTATGGGTTTCTTATATGAATACTATAGAGTATTTGAAATATTCACTATATTTGGTCCTATGGAAGTAGATACAATAAAAGAATTTGAGGCACTGGCACTTGCTGTACAATTCTATTTTTGGAAAATAGTAGCAGATTTTCTATATTGGGATACAAAATGTGATTTAGATAGATTCCTTTCACTTGGTTGATATCCTAGAACAGTTGTATATTTTGAGGAGATCTTTTTTCCTAGAAAATGAGTCAAGGTATATGTACATGTAGTAAACTTCTTAATATCACCCTTTAATTTCTCATTGGATAATTTGAGTTCAGTATATTCTTTTAACAGTTGGGCATATTTTTCATTCTCAATATCTAGATCAAATTTGTAATTAGCATTTAGTGCATGATGTCTTTTTAATACTTAATATTTATCCTTTATCTCATTAATGTTATCCTCAATAATTCAAAAGTATTCAAATAATTCATCCTTAGTCATATTTTTATCATTTTTTGATTCACATTCATTCTTAGAATAATAAACATTATGCATAGGAGAATTAAGTGTTACCTAGGATGTTTCTGTCATGAAACATAAGTTGGCACAATTTTTCTGTTCCCTATTAGAAGCATCATATCCACAAGAGCTATCTTCTGATGCACTCCATGTACCTTTCATATCCTTTTGATAACCCTTTCCCTTAGCTTCATATTTCTTCCTAAATTTCAACTTTGGGCAGTCTTCCCTCACATGAAATTTTGGTTTCCACTCATAGAAGAGTATTTAAATTGAGTTGTCATTCCATTTAATTTCTGTCTTCCACTATCCATACTATCATACATTCCCTTATAGTTTTACGTCCTAATGAATTTATTCTTTCAGTATAATTTTTTGAACCTTCTAGCAAGATGAGCCATTTTTTATCACTGTCTAAATCTGACTCTTTACTTATGGAAATACCTACAGGAACTTGAATATTTTCATTATCTTTTATCTTTAATGTTGAATTCTTGAATTCTACTATCTTCTTCCTTGGCTCCTCATCTACTTCTTGATTTAATTTATGTTCTTATTAATACATCATATGCTTTACAATTAGTTCATTCAATAGAAGTTTTTCCTATGTCACAATATTCTCAGATAGAAACAGAAGTTCCTCTCTATCTGTCAGGTAGGAATCAAAGCAGTCTCATGATTTAGTCCTTACTGTCCAATGGTTTCCTAGGTAGACTCATTGTATTCACTATTTCATTAAACCTGAGATACATTTCAAATATATGTTCATCGGGATTCATTTTAAAATTATCATATTTAATAGTGTATGTATTTAATATCATTTATTTAAAATTAGTTGTTCCCCCATTAGAAATAGCTAATGTATCCCAAATTTGATCTGCAATTTTACATGCAGAAATACAATTAAATTATTTATACACTAGGGAATATTACATAGTAATCATTTCTTTACTATTATTGTTATATGAATATTTTGTAGGTTCATCCCAATTGGTTCAAGAAGTTTCAGTTATTGTATATTTACTTTTAATAGAAGTCCAGATTTCAAAACCCATACTTTCCAGATGTATCTTCATTTTAAGATTCCTCTGAGAATAGTTAGTTCTATTTTTAAAAGGTGGTCTATTTTCAGTAACCCATTCATGTCTCTTTTCCATGATATATGTTGTAAAAGAATTTCAATGTGATATAAAATTAGAAATAACAGAAATTTTACGATCATTGAAACACAGCTATTATCATAGTTTATATGAGTTCAAAAACAAACAGTAACTTTCAGAATTCTCTAATACCAAATTTTGTTTGGAGTAGATTACTCAGGAGGGGGTGAGTTGAGTATCTATTAAAATTTATGTTAAAAGTAATCTTTATAAAATAAAATCCTGATATAAAAAATAAACACATATTCAGTTTGTAGTTAATTTATAGATGTCTTGAATGTTTAATTTGATTATCAGAAGACTGATTAGTTCTCAGTTTTACTAACCTTTCTATTAAAAAATCTTTTGAAAAAAGCCTGCTGATTCAAAATAAATATAAAAACTTTTTAAAATAACTATGAATGTTCAGTTTATCTTAACATAGTTAATACATATCACATAAGAAATAAGATAATCAACACAATGGATAAAAATAGAGGTTCATTCTCAAGAAAACACATAGTACTCTTCAGTTGGTGATCACCTTCCAGCAAGCTATTTATATAAATAAACTTTTGATCCACACCCTGGATCGGGGTTCACAATAGCATACTCAACTATCCAGTTCACACATGACCTCTACCACATTTATTCGTGGGGTACATGTGAAAGAAGTGATTGAGAATGAGGATAGTGTGATATCCTCTAGTTATGACCAGGAGACAATGTGTGTGATAACAAAAATATACACACTGCTCAATTAGTTAAGATAAATGAACAGCATAGTTATAAAGGAGAATAGAGTTAATAATTATATGTGTGCTGCAAAGTAATGCTATGGACTCAATGGATGATGAGAAAATGGAATTTGAGTCTTCTCATGGATGTTGTATTCAGAAAAAAGTATCATAATTTTTGTAATCCAGCTTTGAGGAGTGAAAAGGATCACCTCTTCAAGTTCTCGATGTACACTGAGCTTGTTGTAGAATGTTGCTTGTTACAATCATCTTATAATCTCAAGTGCTTAGTTCCTCTCTTTTCGTACTCGCACATTCTGTGTCTCTGCATGTAACATTTCTTGTTCCACCCCATTAAAGTGAAAGATGAGGTCCTTTTATAATCCATGACCCTCTAGGTATAAATATCATCACACGTACATGTACCTAGTACTTTCTATGCATTTTCATAGAGAAGACTTTAAAAAAATGTCAGAAACATTAATTTGTCTAAACATGACCATTAAAAATAAATTTGAATTAGTAAATTTGAAACATTTATTTATAATAATCGATGAGTCATATTCAGTCTGTTTTCATCGGTTTGATAACATTGGTCTGTTATCTTCAGTGTGTCATCTCGGGTGTGTCAACTTCGGTCTGTCAAACTTCGGTGTGTCGACATTGGTGTGTCAACTTCAGTCTGTCGAACTTCGATGTGTCGACTTTGGTGTGTCATACTTTGGTATGTCAAACATCGATGTATTGACATCAGTGTATCATATTTTGGTTTCAATTTGTTGACTCGACTTCAGTTTCAGTGTGTCAACATTGGTTTCAGTGTGTCAACTTCGAGCGAAGTGTCTGTCTTAGCAGACTAAGTGTTATGAAAAATTTCATGTATAAAAGCATTTGTAAAAATATTTATTCATGAATATAGGCCAGTGACTTATTAAATTATATGTTTTTGTATAAAATAATTGATTTACTATGAGATATTAAAAATATATGAAATAATAGAATATATATATTAAAATTATTTATGATTATGAAAACTACAATATCTGGGAGGGTCTAACACATAGTTTAATGATACAATAAAAAAAAACTCAATCAAGACGAATTTAATATTGGGAACAGATTCAAAAAACATATGAATATGAATATAATAATATATTAACATTCCTAAAGATTATTTTCCCAAATATCAATGTATAGGTAAGGCTCGTTATAAAGATATCTGGATAGAAACTCATTCAAAACCACTTTATAACACTAAAAATTCATATCTCATATATAGAAGGATGTCCCTACTACATACTAACATGAAGGAAAAATTCCCATATCCTTGAACATCTGATACCATTTTTTCTTGAACCATACCAGATACCCTAGTTCTCTAATATCTAAGAGAGCTCTGCCATATCTTCATAGGTGTTCCCGATCTACATGGTATAGTAACACGAACCTATCATTATAAAATAAAAATCAGGGAATTACTCTTTTAAATACAAATCTATTACATGGGGTAAAATTCAATATGATCATTACAAATCAAGGGGAATTTACTAAAAAACATAGGTAAGACAAACCAAAAACATAACATCATGAAAGTTCCTGACATCTTCAAATATATTAGCTCAAACCACACATGAAACATGTGGATTGAATCTGCATCGGTAAACTCCATCACATCACATCTAAATTATTTGGAACATTCGGCACCTCCTAGTGATGTTTTCCCTTTTCATAGGCCTAGAAAAAGATAATCAACTGTTAATATAAGGAAAATATATAATGTGATCTAATAAAACTAACAGGGACACAAATAATCGACAATAAAAAATGCCATATCCTTTAACTAATTATTATATCATTTTCTATAAAATAAGGAATGGAAATTTATTTTCATATTGTCTCAAAAACATGATTTCAATAAAAATATAAGTATATGTCACAAAAAATTAAAACAAATATATTTTATATAAGGTAATTTTTATAATTCAATTGGAATGAAAAAAATTATATAATGAAATATTGTGGCTCAAAATACATATATGTGTGTACTCATATGAATGAACCATTAGGGTGCCATTTTTGGGAAATCAAACTACACAATATTTGGGGAACCCATATTTGGAAATTATTATATAGCATGTAAGGGGAGCCCATATCATGAAATAAATTATCACATATTAGTGGAGCTAGTTATAGTATTAACACTATCAATCATTTATTTGAAAATAAATCATTTCAAATCAATTCAAAACAAAAATTAAAAATTTTAGTTTTTAATTATCCATATTTATTCAATAAACAATTAATTAATTTAATAAAACTAATTCCCTTTAAAATTATCTTTTATTGTAAGAAAAATTCATTATTTCTCAACATCAAGTACTTTTTTTCAAATCATTTTTCAAATAGAGAATTCAATTTGCTGAAATTCACCCAATAATATCAATTTCATTAAAAGTGGGGGTTATAATAAATCTAATTTAAATATAAAATTAAAATGTAAATAATATCAAAGAAATAATATTAAGTCATTTTAAAACTCAATTAAATTTAACCATGAACTATAAGGTTTCAATTGAATGGAATAGTCTTATTGAACCACATACTTTTAATCAGAAGGTCAAATACAACATCTCCAACAACATAACCATTGATGAACAAGGAATAGTTGATCAATAAAAACTTCCTAGAATAAATATAGATAGAAAAATATTAGATAAATCAATATCTTGATGATATATCTATCAATATGTATGAGATAATATAATTTTTTTTATGAAAACCACCTAAGAGATGATCTTCTTACCCAAAAAAGGATAGATGATATCAACTATGATTTGATCTACCTGAATAATGGGTTTACGGAGAAAAATATACTACTTTAGATCCTTTATGAACAAATAAAATGATTTGCGGTTTATAGGGGTTTATTTTGAGTTAAATCGAGTTTCATTGAATTTTAAAATTAATTTTTGAGGAATTAATAAATTTTTCTCTCAGTTTCCTACATAGGTGGAAGGGTTTGTAGTAATTTTTCTCCCTCCATGGGATTCAATTGTGGTATGTTTATTTTCCAAATCGATACATTTAACCATTTGAAAACCATGAAAACCCCCATTATTCATAGTCACATGGTTTGAGGGAGTGGTCATAAGTCATGAATAAACATTGCACCCCTTTCTGGTGGAACATCATAGGCCACATGGTTTCTTAAATAAAACTGCACATTTTTTCATAGGAATGTGAAAACTATGGAAAAAAACAAAATGAAAAAAATTCAGAACATAAAAATTAATAAAAATAAAAAATAAGAAACCAATTTAAATCTAAAACATCGGTCAAGAAAAAATTTTCTGCAGATAAAATGGAGTTATGTATAGGGTGATAGAATGATTTTTGTAACATATTCCAAAGTTTATCCTAAAGGATCAATGAGGAATTTATGATCCATTCCTAAATCGACAATGGATACAATGAATTGGTGTCCTATAAATCAATATAACTCATAATTTATTCCATGGTGGACTCATTAAGGTGTAGGATTCTATAACAAAATTTCTGACATATAATTCTCTTGAGTCTTCATTGAAAACTGTATTCATGATAAATCAGACCTGAAATTAACAACCAGTATATGGGAGGTGATTATCTATTTTCTTTTTACGAAATTTATTCTTTAATACATGATGATGATTAGAGTAATTTTTGGAAATAAATATTGTATGAATCTTTTTACCATTATGGGATATTGAATTCTCAGGTTTCCATTGTAATATATCTTTTTTGCATGTATTTTTGGTATTTATTTATAATAATTTCATATGGTTGGGTTTGTAATCATGATATTCATAAATGGTCTTATTTCATTGATTATTATTATAGTATATTGATATAATTCTTAATTTTGATCAAATTTTGATAAATATTTTCTAATATATAATAATTATGATGGGTTATGATTTACTTATTGTGGTCTACATTTTATTGTTTTCGTATATTAGATGATTATTCTTGTTCTTTGTTATAGTTGGACGTCGATAAGTCAATATAATAGAGGAGGAGTTCAAAAGACAATTGTCAATGAAAATTTGGGACCGATTAATGGGGTTGATTATGAAATCATGGTATCCTAGATGGAATTGGATTCCTTAAGGAAATAGGGAAACTTTTCAATGATCAATGCATTGTGTATACCAAGCAGTATGTACTCTCATTAACTTGCGGCTATTGATTGAAATGTCACCATCCTTAAATCTAGTTATTTATCAACTTTAAAATCATTCTTCAATCAAGTATCTGGAGTAGGTATGATGGGGGATCATGTTTGCTTCGTTAGGAGATAGGTAATTGGAGTATTATTTTTTCTATATTTTACATATTTTGATATCGTGAAATATAATTTTTATATACGTGAACATTGTATAATTTTATATTTTTGGTTTTATAATGGTTTTTTTACTCACAAACTGAATTTATATCTTGATAACCATGAAAAATTCATGTATATGGATATGAGTGATGATAAGGGACCTATGGAATATGGTTGAGTCCTACAGCATGTAGCGGATTGTGTTACAGGGATAGACTTTTGAGGATATGATTTTTTTATTTACTTATCTACAATAAGTATACACTGGTATGGAATGAAAATTTGTGATCCAATTGATTAATTTGTTATATGACATGGGGAAAATATGAAATTATATTATTATGGGTTCCTTAATCTTTTTTTAAATTTGTTATTATTATAATTGGTGTAATGAAATTGTATTTAGGATATTATGACAATCCATTTAATTTTAATATTATATTCCATAATTTATTACATAAGGACACACATAATACAATCCCATATGTCTTGGATGTCTAGTATCTTGTAGAAATTATATATATATATAACATAATATAGGGATAAAACGGAATTATTTAAAAATCCTAAACATTCTTTTTATATTATATCATCCTTCTAAAATTTTTTCTGATATCTTCAGATGTACATAACAAATGGGTGTCATATAAATCAAATTATGGGAATAATAAATGAATTAAATAATGAATGAATACTTTTTTTCATAGGAATATGAAAGTGACATAGAAGGTAAGAAATCTTAATCATAGACATCAAATAATGACACAATATGATAACATTATGGAGGCATTGGAATGTGGCCCCTTTATAAAACATGAAAACATAAGTATATGTCAAGGAAAAATGCCAAGATGTCATAACATAGTATTATTTAGATAACCTATCATGCACAAAATATGGTATCTAAAGTGAAAAAAATATTAAATAATGCATTATAGTTCCATATAATAATAAGAAAACATGTTACATTTATATCATATACATGAATTTTAGTGCCACATAGATCATACAATATAATATTTTATTTCAAAAAATTTAATCCTAGAGTTACGGAGTGTGGGTTGGATATATTAAATTTGAAAATAAGTAAAAAATATGAACATATAGGTCAATACCATTGACTGAAAATTTTTATATGTATTTACTCCACAAATGTTTTTCATGGAAAATCAGCGGATAATTTTGGAAGCATAATGGGTGTACCTAACTATTAATATAAGGTTTAAATGACTATGATATTTGGTCTACCATTATATTTCAGAAATATGTAATTTAAAAGTGATGTGAAAAAACATATTAAAACATGAATTATTAGAAATGAAAAGTTATAATACAAATAAATTTATTTAATAATGATGTGGATGAGAGAATCCTTTACCATGTGAAAGGTATTCCATATATATAGGAGAATAATATTTAGTGATTTAGAGTATACAATGAGGGAATCAGACAGGTAATGATAATATAAATTCATTACCAATTTTTTTAATGATTTTTCGTGGTATGTTGGGTGGATAATAATTGATAAAGAGTGTGATATTCTATATTAATTTCTAAACATAGGGTTTGTACTTTATGTAATTAAATAATCAAAACAATAAACCATCATCTGGTTTTTGGAAATCGATTATATAAATGTTTAGTGGTTTTAAGTATTTAACAATTATATGAATATATCTTATTAAATAATGCCAATATTATTGTGGAAGTGATTTATGTTCATTTTAAATTGACTTTTAAAGAGTAAAATATAATATATATTTTAGAGGATTCATTATTGGTTTATAAAATTGATCAAATAACTTCTGAAAACAATATTTTAATGGGGAAATCTATATTTAAGATTGTGTTCCTTTAATAGTTTTTTACAACATTTCATTTCTTTTATGATATCAAAATTCATAAATAATATTTACACAATATTTAATTTTTACCCACAAATTTGACTGTATAAAAATATATTGAATAAATAATAATTGGATAATTTTGATGTGATAATTTAAAAAATTATTTATATTTTTACAAGATTTCATTTTTAAAAATTAAAATTTACAATTTTTATTAAAAACTAAAATTTAATATAAAATACTAGTTTTTTGATAATCCCCACTTTTTGACTCATATAAATATGACATTGGAATTCATTAAATTGTAATATATTTTATATTTAAATAAATATTATTTAACATGAATTTTCATTCAAAATAATATTTATTTGAAAATTTACTGATTTAACAAAAATGAACCCATAATTGAAGAAAAAAGACATATTTCCACATAATTAAAATTTTATTTATTTCTATCGAAATATTATTGTAAAAAAATCATTAATAATTTATTATTTCATAGTAAACGGGACATGTAAAATCATTATTTTAATAATATTTTTCAAAAAAAAATATTACTCGTGTTTAGATATTTAATCTATCACTACACTATCTTGTGTGCTAAGCGTATAGTGTGTGATGGTGACACATTCGTAGGGTTGGTTGATAAATATGGTTTGGGTCGTTATATTGATAATCCTATAATTATCTCATAAATAAGTTAAATAATTATTTAGTTTTTAATTCTCATATTGGTAATGGTTAAATTATAATTCCAATGATTTCATCTTCCTCAGATTCTCTGATAATTCGGAATCATAGGGTATGATCCTACTAGGGGTCGATAACTCTTCATTCATCTGTGTCAATTATAGTTTACCATTAAAATTAATATATAATAATAAAAACAATCAATATACAATAGATATATTATTAGTGGTTATGAAATGTTATTTTAAATATGAAATTCTATAGTTTGAAAGAAAAACCCAAGTAGTTCATGAGTTTTCTATAGCTTCACTACTTAATAAGGCATTTATTTATTAAATGTTTTACATTAAATTATTAATTTCATGATGGTTACATTGTTCCTACCTTTAGTAATTTTTCCCTTAGAATTTTAGTTTGTATGGAAAAATTGATTAGGTAACTCCTATTTCATCACCCCATTCTTTACTCAAGTTTCATCCTCAAACAAGTTGTTTCTCCACTGTATATTGACAAGGTGAGTTGTCTTGTTACAGAAAACAATTTATATACAATATAATATCTACAACAAGTACACCACATATGACTAATCATTACCTTATTGTGACACATTGAAAATCAGTAAATGTTAGTGGTTTGTTTTTTACATTATTAATAGGGATATGTAGAATACATCATTTACATGATATAGGTTAGGTTGGAGTTCTAGTCAATCAGTTTGGTCTAAAATGCGATCAAAGATATCAAATTAGTCGATGTATCTTTGAATAGTCATCCCTTCTTATAAAACCTCATGAAATTATTAAATGGATGTATATGAAAGAACAAAGTATATTTAACCTCAAACTCTAGATTAAATTTACAATTTCCTATATAGATTTTTTGTCGCATTCAATAAATTTCATATGAAGATGAATGGTTTCTACCTTCTTTGTTTTTTTCTTGATAACATGAGGTCACATCATCTTCTACTCTAAAATTCCTTCACATTTTGTTATAGTCTAAAAAACCGTCCCATATAGAGCCTCAAATAGATCCAGATCAATGCTATAAAGGAATTGTTTATATAAGAGAACTATAAAAGAATGATTTTTTATCCCAATATCCTTGTTAATCCAGTAAATATGATCTCATAATATGATATATATTTTTTATGATTTTATTATAAGGACTATCTATATGAGGGAGATAGGATTTACTAAAAGGTGGCTCTTTATTCAATACATCATGAATAATTCTTCATTACCTTTTGGTAAACATTTGATATTGATACGATGTAATCTAAAATAGATATATTTTTTTTCTTTTCACTTGTATATATATATATATCATAGAGGGATTTTCATGAGAGAAATCATTATTGATAGAAAAGCAATGTTATAAATTTTAAAGGATGTTGACTAACACACATTTAGAGTTACTTCTATTAGATGTCTGGGAGAACCATATGATTA
The DNA here is from genome assembly GCA_963277665.1 of Viscum album. Taxonomy (NCBI): domain Eukaryota; kingdom Viridiplantae; phylum Streptophyta; class Magnoliopsida; order Santalales; family Viscaceae; genus Viscum; species Viscum album. The sequence continues at coordinate 261,656,811 of OY728148.1, read as the reverse complement.
ATTCCAGGATTTTTTTTTCCTATTTCAATATTTGGATGGAAAATGGTCTCATCACACCAATATATATATATTTATATATTTATTTATTAGATATTACAATATTAATATAAAAGGATGATATTTTTTAATCATTTATATGTTTCATTTTTATCGATTGTTCTAATGATATATATTGGGGTTTAAAATCCTTTTAAATATATCTTATTTAATGTTTAACTCATGATTATTCAGTACCTTTATATTTATCTCCTCGTCATATTTTTCATCCTTCATGATCCCATAAATAAATGATGGTTGATAAAATATTAGATTTTAGTGGGAATAAATTTTTTTATGAATCCATGGAAATTCAATTTCATGTCCAATAAAATTAGTTCCCTTTCAATACTCTTCATTCATTTGGTTGTACTGTATTTTCTTCTAAGACAATATACCACATCTTTCACCTGTTAATGATGGAAATTGATTGAAAAATAAGAAACCCTAAGAAGCTCTAACTAGTTTTTCTGTGCATATTGAACTCCAATTTTATGAATACATACTTTTTTCTTTTATTTAACATATATTTTTCAAACTAATACCTTCATAGAAAATTTCAAACAATATTTACTATAAGATCATTTTAACCAATTCTAGAACATGGGTGGAGTATTTATGTTAATAGGTCATTAATTGGTTGGATACATAGTCAATTTCATTTCCATTTTGAATGATTAACCGTATATTTTTTGGATTAATAGTTTTAGATAAAATTTTATTTCCCACAGGTGGGTAATTTTATCACATGTGCAGACATTGGGAACTTCGTTAACTATTTAAATCACTCCCCCTTTTAATTAGTTCATTAAAAATTCATTCCCGTCCTATAAATATTTATTAGTGGTCTAGAAAATTACTATAAGTGAATCAAAAATCGAATAGATTTCTAGGATATTATAAGAAAGATAAAATATTCCATCACAACATTTAGTAATTCCCATCACTGAAGTTTTCCTAATTATACCCCATATATTTTTGAGTGGGTTTGAAAATCCTATATAAATATTACCAAAACATTGTTGAGATAATCATTAAATACTCTATTCATTATGTTTGTGAATATAGATAGATCCATAGTGAGTCGAAATGAATCCACTATAGACACATAGTTCTCAAACCGTACATAAGAAATAGTTTTGACGATATCATTTTTATCACCTTTACATGATAATATTCTAACCAATGATCCACTACTAGAAATTAATAAGATCTAATTATCTAATCAAACATCTAATTAGTTTTTTTGGACGTTACTTATTCTTTATTTTCATCATACTAATCTCATAATAATTAACGAAGAGTCATATTGATAAATTATTCATCTTAATGTAAATGATATGTTCACTCCATGCAGAAGAACATTGTAAAAAATCATTTTATCTAACTTCTCTTATTGGTTAAACAATAGTTCATTATGTTCAAAAGAAGAAATTATATAGTGACACATGGATAAGGGAAAACATTTATGCAAAATTGTAATTTTTGTCTCACCCTATAAGTTGAGAGGAATGCTGAGAAATTATTTAGGAAAAATTTCAATTAATTACCAAGTTATGGGAATGTCATAAAGGTATATATTTTTGTTATCCAAATTCACATAAGGTGGGCACTATTTTTTATAATGAATAAATATCCATTTGTTAGTTGATGATTCAAATAGAGAATCATGTTATTCCTTTCACATTCATACAAATGGAGGGTGATTTGTGACATAGAGTGTGATTTCTATCTTTTATAAATTTATGATGGATAAGCACAATGAAAGACAATCCAAATCATGAATAGTACAAAATTAATATAAAGGGAGTATCATATGGAATCAGTGAAATTTAGTGCATAAATTTTGATAATGGATGGATTATATGATTACAATTAAATAATTGATTCATTGACAATTTTTCCTTTTAACTATTCTTAGATGTTATAATTGTTTGTATGAACACTAAAATTATGTGATATAAAATAATTTATAGAACCATATTGAAAAACAATGTTCCCTATCATTGATGGAATAAATATTATACCTGATAAAAATATATTGTTAGAAGCCACATTATTAGTTGTTATGTAATATGTTTTAAACATAACTATAGGTCTTGGATGTTCTCATCATCACAAATCATAAAAAAACCCATGACTTAGGGAATTTAATTTACATAGTATCATTGTTCATTTCATTTTAAACGTTACACGGCAGGCTGATTTTTTATTTGGGCATTATTTTCTTTCATCACATTGGTGTGTTAATCACATTGGTTTTCGCTTTCTAGGTTCCCTTCCTTCCTACAACCAATTAATTTACAAGACCCCTTTTATAAATTTCTAGGCTACCTATTCCAACACTTTGGGATTGTGTGATTATGTACCTTATTTTAACCATTATATTTTTTTCATAGTTCCCTTATAATTAAAATCAATCCTCGACATCATTTATTTAAACTAATGATACCCTTCAGATTCCCCAATATCCATTTCCCTACTAAGGGACCATTATGAAATTTCCACATATATTTCAAATTCATTATTCTCAATGGAATTTCATAGGTACATATTTTCCCACTAATGTATTGGTTAGCATTAATTTTTGAGTCAATGAAAAATATAGGGGAGTGTCATGCATGCCCTTTTAATATCACATCATACACCATAACAAATTCATTTTTTTTGTTTCTTATATAGAATAAACTTCATCCCCATTTTATGTTAGAGAGTGAAAGGATAATATTTTTCAATGAATGTTTATAAACATTTCTCCACTTCATCGCATTGATATACTCAATGAGATTTATATTTTTTTATCATGTTACACCCTTTATTAGATTATCCCTCTATTGGATAAAAAACCAATGTTCTATTACCATTTTTCTGAGCACTTATCAATATAGAAGCTCAATTAAATGGATAAGTTCAATTGTTTCTTGATTAAGGGATCAAAAGAGACATCGAATTTCCGGGGAAATTTTCACATTAAATTTTGCATTTCATCTTGTTCATTCATTACAGACTTTTGGATTTCTTCCTGATTCATATTTCTATTAAAAAAATGTGATAATTGATAAAATATATCCTTTATGTTCCCAACACCTTCTCTCATAGAATAGAGAATCACATTTTGGCCATAAAAATACTTCACATCACATATTTTTTTGACCCAGTTTATCCTATATAAATGAATTTACTAAAATAATTAGAACATTATGGATTTGAATTTTCCATCTATTGTTCATATAATAGGAAAAAAATGAACATTGAAGGGGTGAATCATAATTTACAACCATTCCACATCCTATAAATTTCAGTGTATAAATTTATTGTCTTCATAGTCAATTTCAAAACAAATTTTTTTGGGGTTTTATGTTCCCTTCATAATGTTTGAAAAAGATATTGTGAATTTAACAAATAATATTGACCATGCGTGTAATACCATGTGTATAAAAAGGATTCATTGTAATTCACCATGTGAAGGTATACTGAATACCCAATTCACCCTTTTGTAGTTATTACACCTAGGAAAAACTATTGTATATACATAACCAATTATAGTATCTAGATATGGATTTTGTTTCTTAGAAACTACTTAATTTATACATTACCAATATTTAGGTTTTTTTCTATGTTAAAAATTATCCCTTAGAATTTTACTAGGGTTTATATTCCAATTACTTAAAAATAAATTCACTTTTCTAGGATATTATTTACCAGAACCATTTCGTTTTAATCATTATTTATTGACTTATTAAAAAAAATATAAATAAATCACTATCCTAAAAGATTAAAAGTCATTATTTTATTTTTGAAATAATATACATAGATCTATAACATAAAAAAGTGCTTCCAATAGTGTATTTAAAACTCATTAGAAAACTTTTTAAAATCCATCACCCTTCTAAAACTACATGGGATGACCTATGGATTAATATATGAAATGAGTGAGATATATTCCCAATTCGAGGAGTCATAAAATCATAGCATGATGAAGGTAATAAATGATTGTCCATAGAGATATCATGGTAAAATAAATGGATTTTAATCCTAATCATGAACATTGAATCATAATATATGATAATAAAATCAAGGAAACATAGGAATATGGATAAAATATAAATCATGGCTTCATAAGAACATGTTATGGGTAACCCCAAAGATATCATAACATTGTGTTCTTATGATGTTCTCTCATTAACCATACATGGTATCTCATGATATTAAAAATTATCACAATGAATTTCAAGGACATATAAATAGGGTCCCAATTATAACATTTATATCAAGAACATTATATTTCCTACTAATATATCATACACCATATGAATTCCATTGATCACTTTTAATCCCATTATTAAATACTGTTCATAGAATCCCATAGATTTCAGTCATAGAATTTTCATCTTATCAGATGAATAAATATTTTATTTTATTTAAACACACCCAAGTACCATAGAAGTATTAGTTTCAATGGAGAGTAGATAGAGAATTTTCTTATTGTATGAAATAAATTAAAAATATCCTGACATTATTTTCCCAGAAAGTACTTTTAATATTAATATCATATGTATAACCAGTCATCACAACCTGGTGAAAGTAATAATAATAAATTAAGATCTTAGATACTCAGTAATGGTAGAAAATAGAGATATCAATGTATCACATATGAATGAAAAGAGAATAAGGGTATGAAAATATATTAATAACATTTGAAAACAATACCTTGAAACTCATATATATTAATCTTCTATCATTTCATAATGTTTTTCAGTTTATAAGATATTAATATAAATGGGTTTGAGTAACATGTTTCATGAGATCATAATATAAACATATTAATGTGAACAAAACATAATAATATAATATTATCAACATGTATTAATTGATATAGATTCACTCGTTATGTTAAGGACATGTAATTAGTACCATAAAAACATAAGGCCATGAAAATTGGGTCCACATTTAATCTTATGGACATTAAGACTAGTATTATAGATAAAATAATCATCAGAAAAACAAGGTCCATGTTTAACATTATGAAAATAAAGACCATGTCCTTGATAATGTTTTGAAAATTAAATCAGGTTTACCCATAACATATTTATCTCATTACATATCCATATTTATGTAATGAAAAAGAGGAATGTATAATTCTTACACCACCCATCACTTAATGAAAATAATATAGATTTCATCCAAAAGATCATAACACATTATCCATATCATAAACCATGATAAAGAAATAATAATAATAATTATTTCATCATTTAGTATTCAAGTCACTTCATTAAATTATTAAATGTTCAAAAAATATAGTGAAACTTTTTTTCATCAAAAAGATCATGGGAAACATGTAAATTATGATTGAATGTATTGAGAAACAATGATGGTATTAAATTATTTTTATATATTGTTTGTTAAAAAATGATTTATTTGACATTTTTTCCAAAAGTATAAATGTCCCACATTTTTAAAAAGGAAATATCATTCATTTTAATTATTTTTTTAAAAACAAATAATTGGTAAACATTACATCAAATAATCGTATTATAATATTAAAGATATTATTGATTTTTTTAATAAAAGGGAAAAAATATTTCACTATTGGGAGATGTATATAATTAAGGCTTTTAATAAAAACATTAATTCGATAATAGTAGTTAATAAAATGTGAAACTTGGAAAGAAATCTTCTAATATATAGATATAATTATTTCAGGATAAATTTTATTGGATTCATGAGACAAATGAAGTAAAATTTATCATCATAAACATAATTATAATCAATCCTTCGAAACAATGATTTTGTGACATAATAAATTTAATGATTGTTTAGCATTTGGACAATAATAACAACGTAATAGTAACTTAAATGAGACATTATCATTTTTAAACATAAATTTAATCTTTATATAACATATAAAATGATTTGTAAAAATATCTCATTAATAATATAGGTTTATAACATAACACATGTCCCAAAGAAGATAATTTTAAATGATAGACCCTTAACTCAAACATGAATTTCCCTAAAATATCTCTAACATATGATCCACATACCACATTTAAACAATAATGTATCATTATGTCCTCATTAAAATATTATTTTATGTTATATAATTTAATAATTTTTTTATAATTTCAGCTTGGCAGTTCATATCCATGTCATTTGATCAGGGATTTATCATTTTTAAAATTTTAGTCAAAATATAAATATAATATTAATTTATTATATATATTTATATAGTTATATAAATTCATAAAAGTTAGATACATATAAATTAATTACACTATTTTGGATTATGGAGGGATTTATATATGCTTGAACTGTGTTTTCAATTTTCCACATATGGAACAATTGAAAGGAAATTAATAATTTATCTTTCCAATGTAAAAATTATGTAATATATAACATACAAATTCATGGAATATATCCTTATATTCATATATTAGAAATTTAATGAAAATTAAATAACATTTCTTCATAGTGGTGGTAGTCTAGAATTATCCACAAATGACATTATTGTTCATCAATGAAATTGAAGGTAATACGTTGAATATGATATTACAATTCTAGAAGAAAAAATATTTCATGATTAAAATATTTAATCATTATAAAAATTACAAAATAATTTATATAATATGGTAATTTAATAAAAATTTTATTCCAACATGGAGGTAGTAGTCAGCATATACACATGAGTAAATCGTTCACTTCCTATTTTTTGAAATATAGGGCGTATAACTGTTGTTCTATATTCTTAATAACGTTTTTATGTATTTAATGTACAAAAATTATTATTTTCATATAATAACCATATATTTAGAGTATGTATAATAATAAATAAATTTAATGAGTTTTGGTAGGTGTAAGTTCTGGGCGCAGCGGAAGAATGTGAGGGTTGATGTCCATATATAATTTCATCCAAATTCAATGAATAATCTGAGATCAATAAAACGATGAATGCCAGTATCCAAGAAATTGAAACAATGATTTAGAAAAAGGAATAGAAACGTGAAAAAATAGAGATTATTGACATTTTTTTTATAATTAATTTAATTAAATTAAAGAATTACCTCTAAGGTGATTATTTCTTCATTGATGTGCTCGAACATAGATCTGCAGTGCGCCTTCTTTGTGTTGTATATTTCAAGCATAGATCTACTCCAGTTGTGATCCAAATGTGTTCCACATATCTCCGGACATCGCCGAAGGAGTCTCCTCATGCTTTTACAGAATATAATTGTGATGGTGATGGTCACCTTCGATCACATTGAGAACCGATTTGAAAGCGTTCTCCTTGATCCAGTAGAGAAGGATCTATCTCGTTCTCAAGAGCGTTCATAGAGAGGGATGAAAACTATAGGCTTGAGGTATTTTCCAAAATTTCATGGGCACAACAACAATAAACTTCACATGTCTTTTACTTAGATAACAATTCAATAAAATAACTCAGAATTTAATTTTCTAGGGTAATAATAAATAATTTTCTCAACTTCCATAATTATTTTATTAATCCATGTTAAACCCATATGTCATATAATAACTAGATTATAATTATTTCCTGACAAGTACTTGAATTCAATGTTATAAATACTTATTATATAAAATAATATGTTTAATATTATTATCCCCCACCGGACCCTTAACTCTGTCTTCCAATGCTCCGCCATATTTATTGAACCTTGAATAATAACTATTTATTTAAAAAATAAATAAAACAATATTATTATTTAATAAATATATAAAAATTCTAATCACCAAATAGAAGATAAAAATTTATTAATTATTATACTCACATTATATTCTCTTCAACATATAGGGTCGAAATAAATGAAATCAGTCATCCATGAATAATTATTAAACCTCAATAAATAATATTATTTATTGAACATTTGAAATAATAAATAATATATTAATTAACTGAGATATTTTATACCCTTAGTGGGTGACCATCTAGGCCACTATCAAAGTTTCATTAGGTAGAGAAGCATAATTTTCGTGCTTAACATCTTGAAAAATTCCAAGGAAACCATAAATAATGGTGTTATTTCCACAATGACTTATCACCTTATAATAATTCTTACCATGCAATATATTCTCTTTTTCTAGAAAGATCAAATCAAGTAGGTTTCATGAAATTTCCATCAACCCATGTGCTCAATTTCTCATTTTTTGAATTCTTAGAAATTAAGCATTCTTATAGAAAGAATCGGAAATGGATTTAGTTAGGCTATATCACTTCCATCAAAGTGCTTGACATATCAACTTATATTATAGAAATGAAGGTAAAAATCCTTCCTCACATTATTCATTAATTCAGTATTACTCGGGAGGCACCCAACATATATAACCTCACTACGAACATATGTCAACATAGTTTTCTCCATAACATATAAGTGCATGGGTCGTAATACCCATTAATAATAATATTAATGTCTTAGTACCAATACACATATCTTTAGATAGAAACATCTAATGACACTTATATTTGTCGATTTCCTACCGTCGGGTCTTGTTCTCATAATATCTTACTGGATATCACCATGTGTGTACACCATGGGAAGGTGTATCAATTTCCTATGAGTCTCCACCCCTAATAGCCTATATCATCTGTGTCTGTCGAATGATTTCATCCACCAATATAACATATTTTTTAGAATAGTATCCTAGCACATTCGGGATCTCAACAATTGAGCTGAACTACTATGAACTTTTAGTGAAATAGCAACTCTTGAGACATTACCACATGAAATGTTATTCATAAGAACAATCATTTTGTGATAAGAAGTTTATTGATATCCATACAATGAATAGAAGTTAGGGTAGGGGAACAATATGAATTATAAAAATTATTATATTTATATATATAACTTTTCATCGTCAAGTGGATAAAAATTGTTATATATATATAATATTTTTTTAGGATTAGACAATTTTATATATTCCAATAATATTTTTACAAGTTCATGTTACTTTTTAACCCATAGCTTTTTGATTTAACTACCATTAATCCTTTTGAAAATTACCGTATTATCAATGTTTTGTAAAATATAAGGGCAAAAAATGAGACTATAAAATGAAATGTTACCCATTAATGTACCATATACTATGTTTAGAACTATAACCCATTAAAATTTCCAAATATATGTTTTATATGAATTAAAAATAATTAAATAAATGATTTTTTATATTAGAATATCATTAATTTCATTTTTGAACAATTTATTTACATTCCATTATAGTCATCTAGATTTATATTTAATTGAAATTTCAAAATTCCTCACAAAAATAACATGATATATTAATCTAAGAAATTTATGGAACACAATAATCTACTGAAAAAGGTATTACATTCAATATTTTTAAAATCATTTACATTATTCTCAAATCAAATTAATAAATAACGTGATGTCATTGTGTAAGAATTTTTGTTAATTATTAAATCTAAAAAATAAAAAATAAATTTCAATGATATTAAATTTGATTTATTTAATATAATCATTATCAACTAATCATTCCATATTTTTTCCATATCTATAAAATTCAGAGGGATTAATGTCCGGAGAGTGAAATTTTGAATTTTTAAATTTCTCAAAATAATATAAATGTCCTAATCAATTCTATATGGTTCCATGTTGCCATATTTCAAAAAATGGAAGTGTATGGATTAAAAATTCTCATATAATATTATTGATAAATGTTTTATAAAATTTTTAATTCTTTATCCAAATGTTTGAACCCTATTTTCCTTATTTACCTTAACCTTATTGGGAAATATGTTTCAGGTTTTCTATTCAAAATGTCCAAAAATAAAAGGGAAATATTAGGAACATTATTATACTGATTGGAAAGATATCATCCCTTTTTTAACATTAAATTCGTATATGTGTAATAATTAAATGTAAAATTTATCCTTAAAAATGATAAAAAATCTTTAAACTAGAATTTTTTTCTAAAGTATAAAACAGTTTTTCAAAAATACAAAATGAAATTAAATAAAATGACCATAATTATATAATTAATTATATGAGTGAACTAATATTACTTTTAAATAAATTTTGAAAAAATTGTCATTTTGTAAATTCCTCTAATGAAAAAGCAATTTTTAATAAAAATGAGATTGTTTCACTATTTATTGAAAATTTATTATTTTCTAAAATAAATTAAAAATTATAAAATAATTGGTTGTTTTTATTTAAAAATTTATGTTATTTTTTAAAATATTATTTATAAAATTTCATTAATTTACTTACGATTCTTTGTACAAAATTCAATAAAATTCATTTTTGATGGAAACAAGTATTTGAATTATTAAATAGCTTCACTAAATATGGTGTTTTAATTTCATAAGAATTAATAGATAATTTGTACTTCTGTTGTAATAAAAAATTAAATTTCACAATTTGGATAATCATATTATACCCACCAATTCAATGGATAGGTCATAGATTAGATAATAATATTTTTGTAATACAACTCAATTTACATAAAGCTTAGTGTTGTGTGCTAAACAAGAAACCAATATTGTTATTATTTTAAAATATTTTTCTAGGAAGTGTTAGTTCTAATTAAATAAATAAATGTAAAATATAAATTAACAATAGGGACATCTATTTAATTGAACATGAGTGTAAATGGGTTGGGTTTTCACAACACAAATCACTGTTCTTGGATAATCGCAAGATATTTGTGTAGCATAATTGGTGAATATAAGGATTTTTGGAATTTCTTAATGATACTATATGAATTATATCAATTCATATAAGTTATAATCATTGTAATAGGTTTTTAATGGTAAAATTAAAATATGAACAATTGGAAATTAAAATTCATAATAATAAAAAATATTCTTGAATAATGATAAGGAGGAGATAATCCTTAAAATTGAGGGGGATCTTATAAAAACATGGGTGGAGAATATTATTATCTAGGAATAACATTTGGGAGGGAACTTCTGATGAAGAGTAAGACATAGTTCATTTTAAATGGGTTTTCAGTTAAGTGGAGTGGGATATTTTGTAGGTGTTTATGGAAAAGAGAGTGTAATACATTATTTATCTTTAACTGTAGGTTGTGTGATATATATACTGAAATATTAAAAAAACAATCATTCCCTTTATTTGTTTATATTTCTTCTAAAAAATAGTATTTTTTTTAAATACTTTATAAATCTATGAAATAGATATATTAAAATAATTCCACCAGTTATGTGGAAGTGACTCATGTTCTTGAATAATTTATTTTAAAACCATAAAAAATACAGTTTATGTCTTAGTTAACTAATTAAAGTTTTATAAAACTGGATAAATAACATAAATAAAACGTTATTTTAAATTTGAAATATATTTTGGTTCATGGATTCCATTTGTTTTTTTGTTACATCACTTTTTTGGATTTTATGTTGTCATAAACATACCTTATATTTACACAATATGTAATCATTAAAAAAAATCCACTATTTTTGAATATTATGAATAATTCAACATTTTATAATTGAATCATGATTATTTACTAAAAGATATTAATTTCAATATAATAATATTATGAATATAATAATTTACACTTTTAAATAAATATCCTCATGTAGGGTAAAATACTAGTTTTAACGATAATAACAAAATCTTAAAAATTGTAATAACTTAATTTTACATCATTAAATGATATTATCATTTAAATTAAAATATATATTTTTAATAAGTTTTTTTCTAAATTACATTTACATTTAAAATACATTAGTAATAAAAAAGGAAATCATATATATATATATAAACCAAAAAAATTTATAATTTTTTGTTATAAAAATATAATTTTAATCAATTGCATCAAAAAATTAAATCTCTATAGTAAAATCGATAAATATAATCTTTATTTTATAAAAATAAAATATAAAAAGTTTTTTCACTATGGTATTAATTTATAGCCAATTTTCAAATGAGTGAACACACTAATGGTAGTATTTGTGATGGTGACAGATTCATAGGGTGGTTAGGAAACAGTTTTGGTTCATGATCTCAATGGTTAGGAAAACATGTTCATTTCTATATTATATTCAATTATTATACAAAAAAATGAATTTTATATTTAAGTTTGTATAACAGAGAAAAAATATCAATGAACATTATGTGTTCTCTATAACTACACTACTTAATAAAGAAGCCATTCATTAAAAAAGGAAATTCATTTATAAAATATTTTATCACTACTAGTATATTTCCCCACTGATTGTTTGCATACCTACACTACTAGATGATATCCTATTATATATAGGGATGTTCTCATGAGTCATGTTTCTCTCAAACCCAGACCCACTAGTTTGGATCGGGACATTAGAAAATGGTATAGATGAATATATTTAGTATTTTTATTCAATTGACCTAGTATATGGTAGAATGAAAATGGCATATGTGGAACTCTGGTGCAGAATTTTCCTTGTTCCTAACAAGAACCTATACAACTTTCTTCTATATTATGGTTAACAAGGACTGTATTACTATTTTATGTGATTTTGTTTTTCATTCATGATTCATTACTATGAAAGTAGGATCATATGTCGTTAATATACAAGTTCAATTTTATATATTATTTCATTATTATAATTCATAGTTTTGTGTAATATATCAATGATAAAATTTTTGTGATATATTTGAATCTATTCCAATGTGATATATCTAATGGAATTCATCAGTTAAACCTTAGCATGTTGTTATTTTTTTCACATATATCTGACTACAAATAATTGTTTGGAATGGAGACATTGGTTTCTATTGTGTTGTATATAACTTTTGTTATGGGTAGACTCCAAGGAAAACATTTCTATGATTCCATAAAATGGTTATGATTATTCCTAAAAAATATTTCTTATGAATTCCTTTACCATGTTTCAAAATATAAAACCCTAATGGAGATTGATTGGAACACCAAATAATAAGGGCTGGCATTTATCCTCAATGAAGGGTTCCCCTATTCTACACCCTATTATTATGGGGGTGCATTATAGTATTCACATGTTTCTTCTATTGTGGTTTAGGCTGTAGGCCCACCATTAATAGTTCTCCTTCTGCTTATTCCTTCCTTGGGTGGTGGGGCACCATGTCCCATTTTCGACTAATACAGAGTCATCATATCTAGAATCCACCTACAATTAAATACATTTGAGGTTGTGAGGAATTTTCTTAAGTGATAGATATCATCCATGGTTCTTTAAAATTGTTGAGACCCATGAGGACAATTTGATGAGTCTATTTGTGTTTAACCTATAGGGATCTTCAATGAGACAATGGGGAATGATATGATTTGAAGGAAAATAAGAGAGTTTCACCATGGAATATTTCTAGGTGTTTTTATTCATATTTTTCATTCACAACACAGAAAATATTTATTTATAATATGAGTTCATTAATTTGTAAAAATTATAAACTATGCTGTCTTTATAATACACTCAATTGACCATGATATAATGTTCCACCTATTTTCTATGAGAATGAAATAGATAAGACTTTGAAGTTTAATATTCAAATTCACACAAAAATATATATGAAATTATATGTAATTTTAAATAATGATATATTTTTAGTTTTATATAAGGACCTGACTAATGAGAATGGCAATGAGGAGGGTCGACCCACTGGTCTTCGTCCAACAATTAGAAGTCAGTCATGCGGACCACCTACAATTTTGTGTACTTTTACTTTTGGTAGTAGGAAGATAAATAATGTATATGTTCATCATGGTGGTGAAATAAATGTATCAAATATTAAAACTTCTTTATCCCCCTACGGAGGGGTTACATAGTTATTTGACTCTGTGAAGGATAGATATTATCACATGTTTTTTACAACACTCTCGACCAATTGTCAATAGTGTGAATGTATTTTGAATCTCTAGAAGTTCTACTCTCAAGTGTAAAGGTATAGTTTCTATATGGTTTGTGTAAATAATTGATTCATGTCTAGGGTATTCATTATAATCCATTAGTAGTATACACATATGATGAAAGCTATGACATGTTATGAATCCCATGTATAGGTTCAAAGAGCTAATGGTGGTCAAGTTTATATAATGTGAACAACTCCACCAGATTTGGGTGAAGGAAAATTTATTATTCATGATATTGTATTTATAACTTATATATTTTTCACTAGTCCATTTGATAAAGGTGATCCCCCTTAATATATCTCCACACATGTTATTTATGGATTTGAGTTATCAGTTATTTTTTCCACTATGTTACATTCCCTCGATATACAATTTTGAATAAAAGTGTACCATCCTTTTGGTTTCTTATAGTAATTAGATGAAATGGAAATATTTTATAATTAATGATTCTAAATATTATTTGATTTTATCATATTCCTATCAAGTACTAGTTGACCATATTTTGAGCACACAATGATTTCAGGAGGAGATATTTATTATTTACATCACCTAAGAAAAAAAATTTTGTGATGATTAGAGAGTTGTAAATGTGATCATGTAGAGTAGGTCAAGTATTGATTCATTATAAAATTAACATAGTTTCAATTATATGAATGGAAATTACCATAAGATCAGTGGTATTACTCTTATTTTTCTGCATGTTTGGGATCAGTGTTTGGATTTCTTCTGAGAATATTTTATAGTAATCCTCCTTCTAGTCTTGTTGAATTTGAGATAGTAATCATGAATAGTGTGTACCAAATTTTTAATCATATTTATTGTATTTAATAAGCTGAGTTTATGGATTCAAGGTACATCTCAAAGATGTTTAATAAATGGTATTCACCAGTTAGATTACCTCACAAAAGGTTAAACTATATTTTTCACTATGAAGAAATACAATTTTATTTGAGTTTGAAGATATATATTTATGAATAATCAGGTGATAGTGAATAAAACATATCCTTATGATAATATTAATGATTTATTTTGGCATTTATGGGGATCAAAATTTTTTTTCAAAGATATATCTATGATTATGATATCAGTATTTGGGGGTCAGAGAGGAAGGCATATGGAATATAGTGTTTCAGTGTAGGAATGGGCTATATGAGTACATATTTATTTCATTTTAACTGATATTGTGTAGGTAGTAATCATAGATCTCATGAAAATTATATTCCACCAATATCATGAAATTTTCATCATGGATCTTATTGAATACATCCCTATATACTCACCAAGTCATGAGAAACATGTTTAAGTTTTTTATATAGATTCGATTTAATTTAAAACACATCAGATTTATACTAAGTTATTGAAGTGTTAATTTTGTGTTTAGGAGGTAAATTTCAATGTTCATGGTTTTTCATAAATATATATGCCAATATTCCTAGAAAAATTTGAGTAAATAATGTCCTAGATTCATCACTAAAATGAATATGAGATCAGGATCATTATTTGTATACATAAATAGTAATAAATTTTTATCAAAATATTATACAATTTATTTTCACCCCTAACATCATGGATGTTGATGAGAGTGAAGTACTTGTTGAAAAACTAGTTTAAAAAATGAACTCTATGAGTTTAATAGATGGTTAAGTACTTCTCACTTTTTAATACTTCCTGATTCATGGCTTGGTTATTTTGTATACTTAGATTCATCAATCCTTTGATTGGGATATTATTCATGTATATGTTATGGGTAGTAGAAAATGAGTTATGTAATCTATTACCCCATGAATCGAAATATCCTCACCATTATTAGGGATTCCAGTAATGGTTCATGCTTTTATGTATTGTATCATTCATCTCTTCAGCGCATTTCTTATTGTACATAAGAACCACAACAATATTTTTTATATCACTACATAGCATGACCTAAAAAATATTTATAAGAATATTTTAGATTAATTACATTGACTTGACATTGATATTGAAAATGTAACATAAAATGGTAATGACATAGAATATTCTCTAATCTTTAAGATGAATATAGCCCAAAAACATGGTGAACTACCTTTTGGATAAATAATGGTGCATGACGTTATTCTTTGAAAATTTTGTGATTGATTATTTTGAGGACCTAGGATCAAAAACATTTCCCCATATGTTCTAACATATTCATCAGTTAGATAGATAAAGGATCAATGGGATATATAAATAGATTGTATTTTGATGCAAGGATAACTATCTGATGGTGACTCGATACCCTAGTGGACATTTGACCACATTGATATTTTCCCCACACATGATCTATTTGTAGTCCTTGATTCCATTAATTAAGATATTATTATGGGATAACATAAATCTACATTGGCTGTGAATCCTAGAGAAAATATTAGGTGAAACTACATTAATTGGATGTTATACTATCCATGGATGAAGATAGTATTTTCTTCATTTTTTCTAGTATCCTTACATTCTATAATATTTAGGAAAAGGATTGGCCTCCTGGTAGTTGGATTCATCCAATTCAAGTAACAATATGGAGGTATGATGATTTCAAGTTGGATGTTGTGAAATTGTTACCTAGGTCGTATAGGTTCCATGACACAATTTGGGTTATTATTTATCGTCTATTGAAGGAATCTACCTTCTTAATGATATATGAGACACATTAACTTTTCAATAAGGGGATGATTTATATCCATAATTAATTTTTATTAAATGGAGTTCCCTTGAGTATAACATATAATATAGAAAAAAATATGTGTTATTTTTGCTTGGGAATATTGAAGGCATTAAGGACTATGTTCAGTTTGAGAACTATGTACCATTCCAATAGAGATGAAAAATCAGATTAATCATTTATAATATTTATGAACATTCTCAGATCAAACATTCTATACTATAGTAGAGTTTTTATGACCAATTATCATTTTGTGAGTTCACATAAAAATTATTTAAAATGATTTTATTTTGATGGAACGCTATTTGGCTTTATATGGTCAAACATTTAATTAACCTCTTTATTGGAACATGGCTTGTTAGGAAGATGTTATTTATCCTGACATGAGACTGGAGACCTCTAAGGGATAGATAGTAATTTATAGCATATGATCACCAATCATAATTGGTAGAAATATTACTCCAAATATAAGAGGGTACATTACGAATTTATTTTCAGGATTCCAGGTTTTTATGAGAGTGAATCTTTGGTTATGGAACTAAAATTTGAGAAATCTAGGTAAGTGTAATGGCCCGGACTACTCCGGCCCATTCCTTTGTCAAAAAAAGGGCACGAAGTGTTCTGGAGGGTGAAAAGGACTTTTCCCACACTTTCCAGAATTTCGAAACTACACATCGTGTAGTGTTAGTACATGTTGTGTAACCCCTCACTGGGTATACCCCGTGTTGAAGGTCGTGTCCTTACAGTGCGAAATAATGGGTTCACGCCATGTGTCTAGTTCTACATGCCATGTAGTCCTTCCCCACATACGCGTAACAAGTCAACAGCTATGTTCTGTGTTAGAGTTGTGTCCTTTATGTGTGCAATAAATGAGTACACACCGTGTGTCTAAACTACACGTTGTATAGTCCCTCCCCGCGTATGTGTTACCCTCAAACCGTGTGTTGACCAGTCAATGGCCGTTGAGCCGTGTTGGATGCCGCATGGAGACCGTGTAAAATAACCGAGTACATGCAGTGTACCATAAAGTACACGCTGTGTACTTTTTCTTTTATTGACTATAAAAGGATTGGTCCCCTCCTCTTTTTCAACTCACTCCACTCCTCCCCTTTCCTCTGAGCAGAGCTCTCCCAAGAGACTCGGAGGCTCCTTTTCTTCCATAACTTCTTCGTCCGAGCTCTGATTTACGATCCGTCAATGGCCACGGGATCGTAAAAACGAGTCGGAACTTCTAAGATTTGATCCGTTATCTTTCCTTCGTCCTTTATTTTATGACTTCCACCTGGGGAGGTTTTGTCGGGACCTGATAGAAGTGACGGACGCCGACGAACGTCTTCTAAGGTTGATCCGGGGGAGCGTTGAAATCGGAACCTATTGAGGTAGAGATCTTACCTTTATCTCTCTAATTTGTGCATCATGCTGGGTGGTTATACACTTTTTTTCATAAGAAACAGTTGAACCATTAAATGAATATAATAACTGGTTAAAGAATAGTGTTGGGAAGTTTGTGATTGCTGTTACTTTATATCCTGTGATATTATGTTGTGAATTTAATAGGCTTATGCCTACTGTAAATCACAATCATTGGGGGCCTTTGCTAGCACAATTAAATGTTTCCCTATCTTCTAGACAGTTTTTGTGAATGGAACCTTGTGGAATGTGGAATTTGGTTAATCATGTAATGTTTTCTATTTTAAAATCTGGAACCCCTGTGTGATCACCCCGGCTGAAAAAAATGGAATAATGAACATGTGGATTTTGTCTTGGATGCATGGCATGTAGTGGGGGTATTTTGGGGGTTGCTGTGGATTAGGTGAGTAGCTGGGATACGGTTGGCTTGTTTGTTGGTTGGTGTGAATGCTATGTTAGTGATGGGCAGCATGGATGATAGATGGTATCAAGGGGTGATGATGTACAGTGTGCTTGTGGTTATGGTGGTTTGTAGCGGGGCTGCAGGGATGGGCTTGAATTTGTACGGACTATGGGTTGTGAATAATATATAAGAAGAGGAAGAGTTAATGAATGTTGGTTATGCTAATGGAATGAGATTAATAATCAATGGGGTTGTTTGGAAAATAAGAAGGACTTGGTTGTGTTGGTTGTGTTTTCTAAACTTGATTTGTGGATGTCAGGGATATGTTTTACGAACGATCGATGTGGTTGGTTGTGGATAGTTTCCCAGTAGTTAAGGAACTAAATAAAACTAATTCTGTTGAAATGTGAAAACCTAAATGGTGTTGGGGTTGTTGTTGTATGCATGCTTCGTAGTAGTAGTGCTGAGGCACGTGCTCAGTTCTCTGTTTAGAAGACATAGTTTGGGATGTGTGTTTGGCATACATTTATATATATATATATATATATATATATATATATATACATCTGTATCTTTTGTGTTTTATCGTACCCCACCCATGTTGAGCACTTAGTGCCGAACACTCCCATTTCATGGGAGATTGTGTTTTCCCTTAGTTACTTGCTACTTCCTCCTCCTTCTCCCCTAGTTTGTGATGGCTTGAGGTGACCTTAACCCTAAGACTCTTCGGGTATGTTTTGATTAGGTTGGATTTAGCCTAAGACTCTTCAGGCAGGTTCTACTGTTTCACAATAATCTTCAGGATGAGGCCCAGGTGAGTGCCAGGGGGATACATGGGTGTGAGGCCCAGGTGTGTGCGGGCGGGATATGTGGCTGTGAGGCCCAGGTGTGTGTAGGCTGGATATGTGGTTTTGAGGCCCAGGTGTGTGCGGGCGGGATACGTAGTTGTGAGGCCCAGGTGTGTGCGGGCGGGGAGAGTGTGGCAACGTCAGGACGTTCGCCATTAGGAAGAGTGGCTAACTAAAGGGAAATAGTGTGGTGTACCCAATACTCTTGTTTCTTATATACTACTACCTATTTTGTTTGTGTTTTGGTGAGTGTGGATGGTGAGGTTGGGTCGATAGATTTCCTTGCTAGGTTTCTTTTGTTGTTCTCACGGTACATTAGGATTTCTCCCCACTTGTGCACGAGAGCATTAGGATTCCCTAAAGAGTATACTTGTATGATCACCCTACGTTTACTTTCATGTTTCCAGGAGGACTACCAGGGCCGTGCGGGACCCTACTAGTCAGACAGTTGGAGTTGTTGCAGTTGTTGTTCTCTTGTTTTCTTTTGGTATTGTACTTTGATCTTTCTTGTACTTGCACCTTGTTATAAAATTGTTTAAACACGCATGTGGGCTTGGTTTGGGTTTTTTTATATACACTTGTTCTTTTCCCATTTATTTTGGTTGTTGACTAAACATATTTCCCGATACTAAATAAATAAAAAGGGTAATGCCTCCCATATTTGTGAAAACTTATACCCTTGGTGTTTGTCGCCCCCCTGGGGCCTACTGGAGGCGGGACTCGGGGGGTCATTATCTCCCTTTCAACATTGCCAGCTCAGGAAGGGAATCTTTGGTGGGAGGGGGTCATGACAGAATGGTATTAGAGGTGATGGTTGAGAGATAGGATGGAGTCTGGAGTTAGGCACAGTGAGGATTTCATGGGATGTTAGGGCAACGGTGTTAGTTAATCTTGGCGCGTGGCATAGGCCAGGGAAGACTGTCTAGGACACAAGATTTTAGGTCCCCCCCGTGATCCGATGCAAGGACTCTGAGCCTACTGAATGACCAAGTGAGACTACATTGATTGTAGGGTAGAGACCCTAGGGAAGGTACATGCATCATTATGATTGTGTTTTACTTGATTTGGGTGTTCTAGGAAAGAAATTGAAATAAAATGATAAAATAAAACCATGAGCTTTTCTTTACTACTTGGGCTTAGGTGATCCTTATTTACCATACAGCTATGGCACCTGGACGTCATCCCCAGGTGGCTCAAATGGCCGAGGCCCAGCAGATTCAGGAGGTCGATCAGTTGAGGATTGACTAAGAGGAGGAATATAGCCAGTGGCAGAGGACTCTCCGTTCTTTTCAATGGAAGACCCTCAAGAAGTACAAGAGTAGTACTTCAGATACGGAGATGGTGGGTGGATTGAGGAGCTAGGGATCGTTTTTACCTTCATCCGTGCTCTGAGGGAGTACTGGGTTCCCCTAGCAGTCATTCAGCTGAGAGGTGTGGCTCAAAAGTGTTGGATGCTCTACCTCAGAGAGATGATAGAGTTAGAGGTTCCATGGGCTGACTTTTAGAAGGAATATCTAGAGGAATTCCTCTCATCCATGATCAATGAGGAGAAGCAGAAGGAGTTACTCTCCCTTCAGCAAGGGAGTATGTCAGTATGGGAGCTGGGGATCAAGTTCAAGGACCTTCTGCGCTTTGCTCCGAATCTCTTTCTGGATGAGGAGTCTCGGGCGAGATGTTTGGAGGAGGCGCTTCGTCCTTCGCTTCAGTTTGCTGTCAATCCCTTCACCCTTCCAACGTACCTGGCGGTACAAAAGAAGGCAGAGGTTGTAGAGAAGATGTAATCGCTATGAGGTGCACCCCGAGAGGGGATCCAGCCAGGCTCGTTGAAGGGGAAGGCAATCATCAGCAGGTCTCCTGCGACGGGGCCTTCCAGGATCAGGCCAGTGGGGAGCAGGCCCAAGCAGTTCCAGTTCAGATCTTGGGGTCCACATCCCTTTTTCACGATCCAAGGACCGAAGTGTTTTTCCTGTGCAGGTTTCGGTCATGTTCAGAGTTGGTGCCCAACCCGAGCTAATTACAATGGAGGTGGGCAGGTTCAGCGCCCACCTCAGCAGAACCTGTTGCCGGCGAGGCCCTTTTAGCAGCATCAAGACCATGCTCCTCCAAGGCTAGACATTTCAAGAGGAGGCCAACCCCAGGGTGGTCCCTAGGGACCTCGACCAGGGCATGGTCGGGGAGGTGGACGACATCAGAGAGGAAGAGGAGCTGGGCGTGGATAGTTCCACGCAGCAGAGTTGACATCTCCGGCAGGACCAAAAGTGGTGCGAGGTACGATTTGTTTGTTCAACACTCTTGTTTCTTCTTTGTTCGATTCGGGAGCTTCACACTTCTTCCTTGCACCTATTGTAGCCCATTCTTTGGGACTAGACATAGAGAAACATTCTGTGACACTAGTTATGAGTACACTAGTTGGAGGCCAGACCCGCATATCTTGTGTTTTTCGGGGATGTGGGCTGACGTTGGGACCACATAAATCTATTGGGTACTTTCTTCTATTATAGATGTAGCCATACGATGTCATCCTAGGCATCAACTGGTTGTTTTCTATTAGTGTTGTTATCGAATTTTTCCCGAGAAGAGTCATGTTATCCGATGTGGACGAGCAACATGTAGCTTTTTATGGCAAGAGGATATATTAGGTTGGAAGCCGGCGTGTGGAGCCTCTCCCTTTCTTGTTAGGAGGGATATCAGTGGTTCTAGCTGATACATAGATGCTGGATGTCCCAGAGGATGTTGGGGAGTTCCTCGATGTTTTTCCTAAGGAGGTTGTGACTCAACCCCCCCCCCCCCACGTGACATTTAGTTCGGGATAGACATACATCCTGGTGACCGTCCGATTTCGATGTCCCCTTATCGGATGGCACCTTCGGAGTTGCGGGAGTATTGGAATCAGATTGAACATCTGATGGAGAAGGGTTTTGTTCGACCCAACGTATCGCCATGGGGTGCTCCAGTTTTGTTCATGAAGAAGGCAGATTGTGGTCTCAGGCTATGTATAGACCACCGATGGTTGAACCAAGTAACTATCAAGAGCCGCTACCCCCTCCCAAGGATAGATGATCTCTTCGACCAACTGAGGGGAGCAGTTTGGTTTTCCAAGATTGATCTACGATCTGGATATCATCAGCTGAGTGTAAAGGACAGTGGCATCTCGAAGATGGATTTTAGGTGCAGGTATGGGAACTTCGAGTTTGTGGTGATGCCGTTTGGAGTTATGAATGCACTGGCTGTGTTCATGGGACTTATGAACCTTGTCTTCGAAGGATTCTGGACCAGTTTGTCGTTGTGTTTATCGATGACATCCTGATCTACTCAAGATTAGAGGAGGAGTATGTTGAGCATCTCAAGGCAGTCTTGGACGTCCTTAGACACCTCCAGCTTTACGGGAAATTGTCGAAGTGTAAGTTATTGACACAAGAAGTTCTCTTCCTTGGGAACGTAGTGTCTCAGCATGGAGTGTCAGTGGACCCGTTGAAGGTGGAGGCAGTTGTTTCTTGGGCAGCAACCAAGAGAGTGGCAAAAGTTCATAGTTTTCTAGGGTTAACAGGTTACTATCAGAGGTTCGTTTCGGACTTCTCTTGATTTTTTTCTCCATTGACAGCTTTAAATAGGAAGAACCAGGTCTTCCTATTGGCCGAGCAATGCCAGAAGGCGTTCGACTACCTGAAGGATAAGTTGGTCAATGCTCTCGTACACAAGTTGCCAGAGAAAGTTTTGTTGTATGAGGTGTTTTCTGATGCTTCTGGCCTTGGTCGTGGGTGAGTTCTGATGTAGAAGAAGGGAGTGATCTATTTTGGGTCTAGGCAGTTACACCCTCACCAACGTAACTATTCCACCCATGACCTAGAGCTTGCAGCAGTAGTGTTCACACTGAAGTTATAGCGACATTACCTCTTTGGGGAGTGCATTGTGGTCTTCTCAGACCACAAGAGCCTACGTTATATCTTCTCCCAGCGTGACTTGAACTTATGGCATCAGTGATAGTGTTGAGTTTCTCCAAGACTATGACATTGAGATCTCTTACACTAAAGGTAAGGGAAACATTGTGGCTGATTCCCTGAGTAGGAAGTTTCATATGGAAGTTGTTCAGGAGTCCACTGATACTTGGAATGTGATTGGAGAGTTGGTCACCTTGCACTTGGATTCCAGGGTAGAAGGTGTTAGAGGATGTTTGTTTTAGATGACGGTGCAGTCCTCCTTGTTGTAGCAGGTGGAAGAGTCTCGGTGGGGGGACTCCGAGGCGGATGTGATGCAGGATGATTTCGATCAGGGAAACGCTCCAGAGGGATGGTCAGAGGACAGCCGACATCAGATGATTTTCCATGGAAGGTTGTTTGTTCTGGAGGCAATGCGTGAGGGAGTTCTCAGTGAGTTTCATAGATCAGCCTTGGCGGTACATCCAGGAGTTTCAAAAATGTACTGAGGCCTGAGGGAACAGTTTTGGTGGCCCGAGGTGAAACAGGAAATGGTAAAGATTGTGGCTAAATGTCTAGTGTGTCAACAAGTGAAGGATGAACAACGTGTTCCTAGTGGGTTGTTGCACCCTTTAGATGTCCCAGAGTGGAAGTGGGATGACATCTCAATGGTATTCGTCACAAGACTACCCCGAGATCAGGGTGGTTATGATGCTATCTGGGTAGTTGTGGATCGGCCGAAAAAATCAGCACACTTCTTATCAATTAAGGATTCAGGCCTACTGAGTTCCTTATCACAGAGGTACATAGAAAAGGTGGTGTGTTTTCATGGAGTCCCGAAGACTATCGTCTCAGATCGGGATACTCAGTTTACCTCATGTGTCTGGAGCAGGATACAACAGGCTTTTGGCACCCAGCTAAACCTTAGCAATGCTTTCCACCCCCATACCGATGGGCAGATGGAGCGGACTATCCAAAGGTTGGAGGACATGTTGTGGGCATGCGTTTTGGATTTTAGAGGATCATGGGTACGAAACTTGAATTTAGTAGGTTTTTCCTAAAACAACAGCTTCCACTCTACTATTGGAATGGCACCGTTTGAGGCTTTGTATTGGAGACCATGTCGTTCACCCATTTGCTGGGCAGAGGTTGGTGAGACATGTGCTCTTGGGCCAGAGGTAGTGTAGAGCACCACAGAGAAAGTCCAGCTTGTACGTGAAATGATGAAAGCAGCTCAGGACCGACATAAGTCTTATGCAAATCGTCGGAGGAGGCCCGTGGAGTTTGAGGTGAGAGATCATGTGTTCTTGAAGGTTTACCCTCGACGGGGGGAGCAGAGGTTTGGGAAAGGGAGCAAGCTCTCACCTAGGTTCATCGGACATTTTGAGGTGCTGAGGTGAGTCGGAGAGGTGGCATATCAGCTAGCCCTGCCACCTCTGTTGGAGAAGGTTCATGACGTCTTCCTTGTCTCCCAGCATCGTCGGGACTTACATGACGAATCCCACGTTATCGACTGGGGAGAGTTAGATATGGGAGATGATGTGACCTTCAAGGAACAACCAATCAGAATCTAGGATCATAAAGAGATGGTGCTCCATGGACGAACCATTCTGCTGGTTCGTGTGTTGTGGAGGCATGGCGGCCTCGAGGAGAGCACTTGGGAGCAGGTGACCCAGATGCACGCTCAGTACCCAGAGTTGTTTTGACTTTTGTTTTTCCTTGTTCTTCATAGATTTGTGTTGATGTTATACTCTGTAACTTTGATATATTAAATGCTTGGCTTGTCGGTTGTGAGACCATTTGTTTCCTTTTTCCCTGGTAAAGTGTAACATGTTTGGATGTGTGGGGAAATCGAAAAACATGATCTTTAATAGAGACTCATTAATGCGGATGCGATTGAACCAATGTGGGAAAGTCAGTGATGCCTAAAGCGGATAATATCTCGACATAGCAGAAAGAATTTTCCCCAAACAACATGTTCGGGTAGTGTGTTTGTTCTGCGGTGTTGGGGGTAGTGCGAGTAGAAAAAGCCTAAAATATGAATGTGGGAAGAGCCAATACTTAATCGAGATGCATTAATGAGGATGTGATTAAACCCGTGCAGGCGAGTCAGTGCCGCCTAAAGCGGATAATATCTCGACATAGGAGAAATAATTCCTAACACATGTGATTATGGTTGTTAGTTGGGTTCTTGTTATAACGAGAACCCTAAGAGGTATCTTGTTGGGTTACTATTGGTTGGTTTTTGAATTCTCAGGGATGATAATGTTGTAAGTGGTATCTGATGTAATGGCCCAGACCTCTCCGGCCCATTCCTTTGGAAAAAAAGTCCATGAAGTGTTTTGGAGGTTGAAATGGACATTTCCCACACTTTCCAAAATTTTGAATCTACACGCCGTGTAGTGTTAGTACATGCCATGTTCCCCCTCATCTGGTAGACCCCATGTGGAAGGCCATGTCCTTGTTGTGCGAAATAATGGGTGCATGTCGTGTGTCCAGTTCTTCACGTCGTGTAGTCCTTCCCCGCGTATGCATTTCCAGTCAACGGGCATGTACCATGTTGGAGTCATGTCCTTGCCATGTGAAACAAATGAGTACAAGTCGTGTGTCTAAACTACACGCCATGTAGTCCCTCCCTGTGTATGCATTACCCTCAAACCGTTTGTTGACCAGTCAATAGCCGTAGAGCTGTTTTGGAAGCCGCGTGGAGACCGTGTAAAATAACTGAGTACACGCTGTGTACTTTTTCTTTTCTCACCCATAAAAGCAGGATTCCCCTCCTCCTTTTCAACTCACTCCTCTCATCCCCTTTCATCTGAGCAGAGCTCTCCCAAGAGACTCGAATGCTCTTTTTCTTCCATAACTTCTTCGTCCGAGCTCCGATTTACGATCCGTCAGTGGCCACGGGATCGTAAAGACAAGTCTGAACATCCGAGCTTGGATCCTTTGTCTTTCCGTCGGCCTTTCCTTTCCTAAATCTACCCAAGGAGGTTTTTCTGGGACCCGACAGAAGTGACGGATGCCGACAGACGACTTTTAAGGTTGATCCAGGGGAGCGTTGCGATCAGAACCTATTGAGGTAGGTATCTTACTTTCGTCTCTCTAATTTGTGAATCATACGGGGTGGGTATCCGATTTTTTTCATGAGAAACAATTGAACCATTTAATGAAGATAATAACTAGTTAATGAATGGGGTTGGGAAGTTTTTGATTAATGTTACTTTATATGCTGTGATATTATGTTGTGAATTGAATAGGCTTATGCCAACTGAAAATCACGGTTATTGGGGGCCTTTTCTTACGCAATTAAATGTTGTCCTATCTTCTATACCATTTTTGTGAATGGAACCTTGTGGAATGTGGAATTTGGTTAATCACGTAAAGTTGGCTATTTTAAAATCTGGAACCCTTGTGTGATCACCCCAGTTGAACAAAATGGAGTAATGAACATGTGGGTGTTGGATTGGATGTGTGGCATGCGACGGGGGTGTTTTTTGGGTTGTTGTGGATTGGGTGAGAAGCAGGGCTGCAGTTTTCTTGTTTGTGGGTTGGTGTGAATGCTATGTTAGTGATGAGAAGCGAGGATGTGATAGATGGTATCAAGGGGTGATGATGTACGGTGTGGTTGTCGTTATGGTGGTTGTAAGCGATGGGCTTGAATGTGTACATACTATGGGTTGTGAATAATAAATAAGAAGTGGAAGAGTAAATGAATGGTGGCCATGGTAATGGAATGAGTTTAATAATCAATGGGATTGTTTGGCTAATAAGAAGGACTTTGTTGTGTTGCTTGTGTTTTCCTAACATGACTTGTGGATGGCAGGGATATGTTTTACGAACGATCAATGTGGTTGGTTGTGGATAGTTTCCCAGTAGTTAAGGAACTAAATAAAACAAATTATGCTGAAACTATAAAACCTAAATGGGGTTGGGGTTGTTGTTGTATGCATGCTTCGTAGTAGCAGTGCCGAGGCACGTGCTCAGTTTTCTGTTTAGAAGCCATAGTTTGGGTTGTGTATTTGGTATACATATATATATATATATATATCTGTATATTTTTTGTTTTATCGTACCCCACCCATGTTGAGAACTTAGTGCCGAACACTCCCATTTCATGGGAGAGGGTGTTTTCCCTTAGTTACTAGCTCCTTCATGCTCCTTCTACCCTAGGCTATGATGGCTTGAGGCGACCTTACACCTAAGACTCTTCAGGTAGGTTTTGATTAGGGTGGCTTTATCCCAAGACTCTTCGGGTTGGTTCTAATGTTTCCCAAGAATCTTCAGGATGAGGCCCAGGTGTGTGCGGGCGGGATACGTGGTTGTGAGGCCCAGGTGTGTGCGGACGGGATACGTGGTTGTGTGGCCCAGGTGTGTGTGGGCGGGATACGTGGTTGTGTGCCCCAGGTGTGTGCGGGTGGGATACGTGGTTGTGAGGCCCAGGTGTGTGTGGGCATGATATGTGGTTGTGAGGCCCAGGTGTGTGTGGGTGGGATATGTGGTTGCGAGGCCCAGGTGTGTACCGGTGGGATACATGGTTGTGAGGCCCAAGTGTGTGTAGGTGGGGAGATTGTGTCAGCATCAGGACATTCGCCGTTAGTAAGAGCAGCTATCTAAAGGGAAATGGTGCGGGGTACCCAATACTCTTGTTTCTTATATACAACTACCTGTTGTGTTTGTGTTTTGGTGAGTGTGGCTGGTGAGGATGGGTGGATATATTTCCTTGCTTGGTTTCTTCTGTTGTTCTCACGGGACATTAGGATGTCTCCCCACTTTTGCATGAGTGCTTTTGGTTTACTTAATGAGTATACTTGTATTATCACCCTACGTTTACTTTCATGTTTCTAGGAGGACTACCAGGGCCGTGCGGGACCCTACTAGCTGGACAGTTGGAGTTGTTGCAGTTTTTGTTCTCTTGTTTTCTTTTGGAATTGTACTTTGAGCTTTCTTGTACTTGCACCTTGTTATAAAATTGTTTAAATATGCATGTGGTCTTGGTTTTTTTTATTTATATACACTTGTTCTTTTACCTTTTTTGTGGTTGACTTGTCCTATTTCCCGATCCTAAATAAATAAAATGGGTAATTCCTCCCATATTTGTGAAAACTCATACCCTTGGTTCTAGTCGCCACCCCGGGGCCTACTGGAGGCGGGACTCGGGGGTCATTCTCTTATTTTCACCATTACCAACTCAGGAAGGGCATCATTGGTGGGAGGGGGTCGTGACATTAAGCTATAGTAAATCTATGTTATACCATTCCAGATCACCATGTATGTTGGGATAGTGGTGGAACATTTGGATATTCACTCTCACAATTAAATTAATAATGATACTTCTCATGTGTCCCGGGAAAATAAGAACATTAAAAATCCAACAGATGACATCAACTATGAGGATTTTGAGAAAGAGTATATCATATATTACATGGATTTCTCAGTTCAGAATATATTTTAGAGTAAGATTCCCTTTGAATGAAAATTGTACAACTTTTTTTCATTTTTGGGAATCATGGAATGATATATGAGGATACATTCAGGATATAATCTAATATTAGGTATCAGGGACCATGTTGTTTGAACCAAACCTTTGAAGGAACTTTCGAAGAATTACAAGTCATTATAGTTGTAGAATCATATAATATGATCTTATTATTTTATGTGTGAAATATTAATGTCTATAAATTCTCTATTCCCATGATGTTCCATATTTTTCGGGTTGTTTAGTTCAATGGTTTTTAGTGAAGAGGGGCCATGTTTTTTATGGTCGATTAGCTGTTTAGAAGTCCAGATGCACAGTGGCTGAAACCTAACACCAACAACTGGTGATGTTTTTGTATATTTTCACAATATTGTAGAGCCCAACAGTCTACCACTATGGTTCCACTAGCTATCATATTGGGTGGAAATAACCCATGTTTTTTTTGTTCTGAAAACATTCAATCTAGTGGATACAAATTGTCCCACTATTAGTTCCATCAGTCAACAACTGAGGCATACTATCAAGGATTTTGTCCATAGTCTGGGGGTGAATTAAATGTATCCTATGTAATTATAGTTTCATTCTTTTTTTCCATCCCTAATAACCAATTCTAAATACCATGGTCCTATTAAAACATTTATTCATCCTCTCATGAATCTTGAATCTTCCATTATTATCATATTTCCTTTGACATTTTAATATTATTCTACAATACTTGAATGGTGAGTTATTCATAAATATATACTAAATAATTCATCATTATTTAATGATGATCTTGGATATATAGTTTCTACAAAGATCTTATGATTAATTCTTCTTTTTTTGATTATAACTTTATTAGATATTGAGAGTTAATGATGATCTGTTATTTAAATTAGATCTACCATTAAATACCGAAATTCTATGTGTATGTATTTATGAATCATCTTCCAAGACCAATTCACAGTAGTGGATGGTCGATATAACGTTAAGATGGTGATGATTATTTTCTATATTGGTGGAGATATCAAAAAACACCATCACAAGGGATAATACCTCAGGAATGAAGATGTTTCATTATAATTCATCATAGATCAATCATATTTAGATTCAATTACTTGATTCTAATCCAGATTCACTTTTAAAAACACTGAATTGGTGATATATTAATGTTTATTGGTTATTCATTAGATACTCTTCTAGGTTTAATGAGTAAGTATTTATTTGTTCCTCAATAAATTATGGATGTAGTGAATTAGACACCTATCCATCAAAAAACCTCAAAAATTTATTATTATGGTGGACTTCATAGGTTATATGATTTTAGAATCACTATTCTTTACTTAGAATCCTTTTAAGTCTCTATTAAAAACCTATTTCATGAAAATGTATCATCAAAATAGACATAATTTTAGTTCGATCGTGATCCTTATTGGTTTAAGATATGATTGAGTAATTGAACCTTGATTGAAAAATGGGGTATTGCATCATCCATCAAGATGTGGGATGTTACTTATTATTTCAGGATTTGGTATTATCATGTTTCCTTGGTATGATTGTTGTTTTTTCATTGAGTATTATTATTGATTTGAAAATGATTCCTTATGGGTCTGGGTAGATGTGATAACCCTATATGATCTTATATCCATCAATATTGTTAGAGTTTCTTGATATCATGATGGATGTTGATCACATGTTGTTTTATGTTTTATTTTATATACTCAAGATGACTTGTAATTCTTGTCTTGATTTTCTCATCGTAATTGTTTTTGTTACTATTCTAATGGAGTTTTGTTCATGGTATTCGTGATAGGTTTAACTTAATGGTATATTAATTCCATAAGGGATGAGAGTGAATGGTGTGTGTACATGATGACAACAGATATATTAATGGGGAAAGAGTATGATGTTCATTTGGTTTGGATAATATTCGATGCCTTTAGAATATTAAGGAATGTTCAAAAACAAAATACGATATGGATACCATATAAGGATTCTACACAATTCCCTACGGATTTCAAGTGATATGTCACCATCATTGAGTCAAGTTCATTAGTAATTTTGAAATCATGATTATCATTATATTATAGATCTATGAAAGAAAGGGGAAGGGATCATTGTGGAATGTATGCTGCCTACATTGTTAGTATGCGATTATTATGATTTCATTTTCACGTATTTTAATCATGGAATCATCATTTTATACCATTTCAAATTTATTAAGGATGAATTTATGGGTCCTTATTGAGTTTTATTAGTAATATCCTACTTGGGAATCAGGAATCAGGATCTCAGTAAGGGAAATGGGCCTATAGAAGATGGTAGATTTGTAGCACACAAGATTTTTATGAGAACTATTTTGTTTTTATGTTATATACATCATCAAAGGAATATTTCACTACACACAACACTAGCTTGGATGGATTTTTCATGCAAACGCGACCTTCCTCGATAGCTTGCATTGTACACAATATCGAGTTTCACAAAACAACGATATGCTATTAAACTATTATATAAACTAGCTATTATGAATAGTAATACCCACTTTTAGAAATTTTATAAATGTTATCTTTCAAAATGGACATCATTTTTGGATAATTTTAATTTGACCAAAAACAACCTTAGGAATAAAATATGAGCATTTAGGTCCACTTGAATTAGATTAGGACATTTAATATTATTTTATTTAAAGAAGAGTAAAAATAGTTAAAATCACAGTTTAATAAATAAAAACATTTTTAATGTAGGGTTATACATAAGATAAATTCAACAATAAATATTCATTTGAATGCTAAATATATTTCCTACCTAATGGTATTTTATTTGTAATTTTGAGATATGAAATAATTTAATTTATTTATGACGCAATGATGATGTAGTAATTACTTTATTAAGGAAATATTGACATAATTCATACTATAAATATCCAAGTAAATGTAATTTGAGACTTTTCATGATTTACACTAATTTTATAGGTTAATATGACATATTAGTATTGATTTAATTAACTTTTTTATAACTAATCATACTGTTATGATTTTCAAAAAAATCAACTACCAAATAGTCTCAATATTGACATAAAATAGTTTTTAAAACAAATATTATATTATTAATTTTTATTTTATTTATAAAAATCTATGGTTCAACCAAATGACTTATATGATGTTATATATATTAATAATTAACGACTTTCGGTTTTTTTGGCTTTTTATTGTATGTTTATTAACCTTATAGTGTAAGAAAACGGGAATACATGGTAAAAGTTAAATTATTTAACATAGAGTTAAATATAAATGATAAGGTTAAAATAGTAACCTAAACATGTCTAAAACCCATCCGTTGAGAGGATTTCTACCCATACCCACATTAGATTCGAAATAAATCAATTTGGAGCTATTAAAAACTGAATATGACTCTATAATAAAGTAATATTTTATGTTTTTCCTATGGTTCCCCTCTCCTCGCTTATAAAAGGGAACCTTCTCCCTCTCCTCCTCACACCACATTGAGCCTTCAATATCGGCAAAAACCAGCCAATTTCTCTTCTACACTTCCCTAGTATTATTCAGGAGGTCCTGGTTTTCTTCAAAGGCCAATTTTAGTGCCCTAAGAGGTGGTTTCAATGAGGCGTGTCGATGAAGAGGTAATATCCATTACTGATTCTTAAAAATTTATTTCTTCTTCTACTTAATCTTCTTTATTTGTTTCATTATTAAGCAATAACATTAGTATCACTTATATACTGATATGTTATTATAAATATGAAACAACCCTATTTCACCTTCTATCTATCCTACAGAAAATGAAATCAATGGTGTAATTAATAACTAAATATGATTATATTAAAGTGATATTTATTATTAAATAGTATAAATACACTCCAATACAATTCCACAATCATGGGAACGATATCATCGCTCGTGCGTACGTACGACCTACCGTCTCCACGATGTGATGTGAATCTTTCTACATGATATTCATTGAATAAGGATTATATAAATGAATTTAATGAATAAATATGAAATATATTACAGTAATACCACTTTGGAAATGAGGTATCTAAAACCTAAAAAGAATAATAAGAATTTATTCGACAAAACACGCATAAGAACTAAAAGAAATAAACACCCGAATAACAAGTAACAATGAAATATTACTAATAAAAAGCTAAGAATATGACCATATATGATATCATAACAATGAGTATGATTATGGAATAAGTCATTGAAATTATTTATATCATTATACAGGAGGTTCGGGCAAGTACGAAGCAAATCAGACCTAAGTTAAGGGAAAATCTCACAATCTCATTTTTATCTGAGATTGTTTATACTTCAGAATTTACTAGGGAATATTTATCATCCACATCCATGTTTACTCAATATTTAATACTATTTCTATCCAAAGACAATAGTTTAAATCCAATTTTACCCATTTGTGAGTTTTTAATAAAATATATTAAAGGAATCTTTTGTTGTTTTTAGTACGAGGTACTTATTGACTTTTCTGGCCACAATATGAGAAGAATTTTTTTCTAACTTATACTGCCTGAATGGACATTTAGAACATTATTTCCATGAATAATCCTTTACAAGTTTTCATGTTTATTTTTAATCAAATTCTTTTAGTTTAATATTGTATGACATTTTAAGAAAGGAAAAATGTTTTGGAAGTAGAAAGGATATTATCCTCAAGAATGAAGTTCAAGCGTTTTATCAAAATTATTTTCCATCTAAGATAATATAGTGTTATATTTCACTACCTGTTTTTACGATGATTTGATTATTTTATTATGGAATTATTTTTATGACTTCCTTTTATCTTAGTTGGATTATGTTATGATGGCATGATGTTTAAGAATCCGGTTTTTATAACATGGGTTATGCAATGATGTATAATTTATGATCTTGCGGAACACATAAGAATGGTATCATTATGAGATGGGTGGAACCTTTATCTCCCTCCAATGCATTGGGTAATGTTTTATATCTCATGAGATAGACATGGCTGGAATGGAAGGTTAATGCGGTTCATAGAAACAGGACTGAAACAAGGAGTGAACTCGGTTCAGAAATGGACTTTGTCCGTTAGGATAGTCTTGGAAATGAGTCTTTACTAATAAGAAATGATTCTCTATGATTATGTGTGTATTCCACAAAGTTTCATGTTTTATGTTAGTATTCTTGGGATTACATTTCCCTGCTCTGATTTATCCCGTGTTATGATATTTTGATCTATTTTGCATGATATGATTTTTGAAATGCTATGTTCTTATGAATATGATATTTCCTTTGTTTACCCTTACTGAGAATTTGAGGTCACCCTTTTGTATGTTTTCTTTCCCCAGTTCAGGATGTAGGTTATTAAGTAGGATAGTCCAAAAGGGACTCTAGATATGATGAAATAAATGGGTGACAATGTAGATGCTTTATGAACCTGTTGTTTATGTTTCCCAGTTTCTAAAGACACTATACCTATACGGTCCTACCATTGGTTTTTTTTATGTTGTAATAAGTATGCATCAATTCTGAAGCAATAACAATGTATGTAAATTATGGGTTGTTAAAGTTGGTATCATAGGAAAGGTATAGTCAACCTTAGGCAACTAGGATGTGAAAGCTTTAGTAAGAACCCTAAGGATATGTCCAAGCATATGAAAAAATCATAGTGTTTTAGAAATGACCATGAATTACCTATGATAAGACCTTAAGTGTAAAATTTTATTCTTGATTATGTGGTTTTACTATTATAATTAGTGTTAATCATACTATGCTTCTTGGTTTCAGTCAATGGCTGGAACCCTAAGGAACCATGTTAATGTGGAATGCAACAGGAAATGAAATGATTGTCCGCCTGAGCAACCAAACGTTATGGGAGATGGAATGAAAAATCTTGTAGCCATGATCACACAACTTTCTCAAGCTATGAATCATGTAGGACTTCTAAATGAGATTATGAATGAGCAACATTCTATTGAATCCTTCATGAGGCAGCGTCCACCCTCATTCAGTGGGTGTACTGATCCATTAGTTGCTAAACAATGGTTCAATACCACTGAAAAGATATTTCCAGTTCTTCAATATTCTGACCATGATAAAGCCATCCTAGCAGTATATTGTTTGGAAGGTGAAGCTAATCAATGGTGGAATCTTATCAAGAATATGAGGCCAAGAGATGAAATTGAGTCCATGGAATGGGACGAGTTAAAGAACTAATTTTTAAATAAGTACCTCCATATTATTCTTCGAACAAATATGGACAAGGAGTTTCTTGAACAAAATAAATAGGATTATGAATCTGGTGGTACCTACGAAGAAAATTTTACAAGACTTCCAAGGTACGCTTCTGGAATTATTATCCAACCTGAGAGTAATATCGATCGATTCTTTAGGGTCTTAAAACCAAGTCTTCGAAGGGTGTTATCCATACGGGACTTCAATAGCTACGAGGAAATTGTTCGATGTGCTCTCAAGGTTGAGATGGATATTGGAGTAACCCATCAGTCATATGGGTTTGATAGGAAGGGGAAAATGGAATTCAAAGAAAAAACTAAAGAGCACACCGAAAACAAGATGAGTTTTCTCTTATTCTCAATGTGTAGAAAGAAACATGGAGGGAGTTTTATTAAAGGGAAAATTAAATGTTTCAAATGTGGAAAAGAAGGTCATCAAGCATTTGTATGCCACTATGATGGGAAGAAGAAGTCTAGGGATACGAAAAAATAAAAGGCTACATAGAGTGAACCTCCTAAAAATAAATGTTACAAGTGAAAGTAAATGGGGAATTATGCTAATCAATGCCCTAATCCAAGGGTTTTTTATGATGATCGATGTCAACAAAATCTTAAGGCTAAAGACAAAGGAATGTCACATGCAATTTCTATCAACAAGGTGGAGTAAGATAACGAAGTGGTAAAAGGTACACATACCATCCACTCTAAAGTAGAATATGTTTGATTTGATTCTGGATCCACCCACTCTTTTATTTATGAAGAATTTTATAAGGGTATCGCCATATTACCTCAACAATTAGATGTTGAGTTAGTTGTGACAACCCCTAATGGCACAACAGTCGCATCAAATGATTATAATTCTTCTCAGATTGATGTTTGTGGGAAAGTGATTCCTACAAATCTTGTGATCCTTCCTATAGTAGAATTTAATATTATTCTGGCATGGATTGGATTTTTTTATATGGAGCTCATATCAATTTCCAAAGAAGGGAAGTCACATTTCATATTCTAGATCAATCCATGATCGTCTATCGATGCAAGGATGAACATAACCTTACAATGGAAATTTCATCAATCCTATGGGACTTGATTCCACTAAATGATGTTTAATTATCTCAAATGGTTGGAGAGACACTCATGATTAAGAATATTCCCATTGTATGAGATTTTGATGATATCTTTCAGGAGGAATTGCCAGGTCTTCCACTAAATCATGAAGTAGAGTTTTCAATAGAACTTGTACCGAGTCCTTTGCCTATTTCAAAGAAACCATATAGAATGGCCCCAATTGAGTTGCATGAATTGAAGAATAAAATCCTTGTGATTCTTGATATGGGACTCAAACGCCCTATTCTATCACCTTGGGGAGCACCTGTTCTGTTTGTTAAGTAGAAAGATGGATCAATGAGACTCTACATTGATCATCGAGAACTAAACAAGATCACTATCAAGAACAAATATCCTCTCCCATGCATTGATGACTTATTTGACCAACTACATGGATCCCAATACTTTTCCAAGATTGATCTTAGTTCAGGGTATCATCAATTAAGAGTCAAAAGGGTGGATATACCAAAGACGTCTTTCCATACAAGGTATGGACACTATGAATTTATAGTGATGCCATTTGGTCTTACTAATTCCCCTTCCATCTTCATGGATCTAATGAATAGAGTCATTAGAGACTATCACTATCGGTTTATGGTAGTATTTATAGAAGATATTCTTTTCTATTCAAAGAGAAAGGATGGAAATGAATATCACTTGAGAATTTTATTGAAGACCCTGAGAAAGGAGAAGCTTTATGAAAAATTTACCAAGTGTGAATTTTGGCTTCAATAAGTTGCATTTTTGGGTCACATAATCTCAAAAGAGGGGATATCTATGGATCCCGCAAAAACAGAGGTTGTCGAAAAAAAGTCGAGACCAACAACAGTAACTGAGATCTAATGTTTTCTTGGTTTGGCTGGATATTATCGACATTGTTTCAAATATTTTTCATGATTACCTGATACACTCACCAGGTTGACTCAAAAAGGTGTTATGTTCATTTTGACAGAGGAGTGTGAAGAGAATTTCAAGGAGTTAAAAATAAGGCTATCTAGTGCACCTATTCTCACACTACCTTGTAGTAGAGAAAGGTTTGCGATCTATAGTGATGCATCCAAGAAGGGGCTAGGAT
The DNA here is from genome assembly GCA_963277665.1 of Viscum album. Taxonomy (NCBI): domain Eukaryota; kingdom Viridiplantae; phylum Streptophyta; class Magnoliopsida; order Santalales; family Viscaceae; genus Viscum; species Viscum album. The sequence goes on along the minus strand of OY728148.1, from coordinate 261,619,791 downwards.
GTGTTCTTATTAAAAATGATATGGTGATAGCTTATGCCTCACAACATTTTAAAATTCATGAGCAAAATTATCCAACTATAGATTTGGAGTTAGATGTGGTAATCTTTTCATTAAAGATTTGGAGGCATTATCTTTATGGTGAAAGGTGAGATATTTATAATGATCATAAAAGTTTAAAGTATATTTTCACACAAAAGGAGCTGAATCTGTGCCAAAGAAGATGGTTGGATTAGATTAAGGATTACGATTGCTCAATTCATTACCACCCTAGGAAACCAAACAAGGTGGAAGACACATTAAGTCAACAAGACAATTCTAGCTTATCCAGGATGAGGATAAAAAAAGATCCAATATTTAACGAATTACAAAGGAAGGATCTGGGAATTATAATGGAGGGGGGAAACTCTTATCTTTCTCAAATGTATTTCCAACCATATATACATGTGAATATTAAAGAGGAAAAAAATAAGATGTAGAGTTACAAAAGATGGAGAGAAATATTCTTAAATTCAACCTTCATTGTGTTGAGATAATAAGGTTCAGGAATCAGGTTTGTGTTTCTCCCATCCCAAAATTAAAGAAGGAGCAACTGGATGAGGCTCATATTTCTTTATTCTCTATTCATCCTGGAAGAATGATGATGTATAGAGACCTGAAAGAGTGCTTCTGGTGGGATGGAATGAAAAGAGATGTTGCTGAATACGTCTCTCGATGATTGGTTTGTTAGTAAGTTAATGCTGAGAGATAGAAGTCTAAAGGGATGTTACAACCATTACCCATACCTGAATGGAAATGGGAAAACATGACGGTGGACTTTGTCACCGAACTTTCAAAAAAATACAAAGGAAATAATGCGATATGGGTTATAGTTGATCATATTTCGAAGTCGGCACACTTCATTGCTATTAGAGAATATTTCTCTCTGGATCAGCTTGCCAGGATATATGTGAAGGAATTAGTGATATTGCATGGATTACCACTTTCCATTATATATGATCGGGATCCAAGGTTTACCTCGATGTTCCAGGGAAGTCTTCAGCATAATTTAGATATAGAGTTGAGTTTCAGCACTGCTTATCATCATCAGAAAGACGGTCAGTCTGAGAGAACAATTAGAACTCTAGAAGACATGTTGAGAGCTTTCTCTATAGATTTTAAAGGTGGTTGGGATCAACACCAACCACTGGTGGAATTTTCTTATAATAATAGCTTTCACTCCAACATTTATATGGGTCCTCATAAAGATCTCTATGGAATTAAATACCGAACTCCAACTTGCTGGGATGATATTGGGAAAAGGAATCTATTTGGATCAGATCTTGTTGATGAGATGAAAGAAAAGGTCCGATCTATACTACAACACATAAGTGCAGCTCAGAGTTGAAAAACAAGTTATGATGATAACCGAAGAAAAGACTTACAGTTTGATGTGGGTGATAAAGTTTTCTTACAAATATCTCCTTGGAAAAGAGTAATGATATTTGGAATGAAGGGAAAGCTGAGACCTAGGTATATCGGTCCTTTCGAAATACTAAATCGTGTTGGGAAGGTTGCATACCGATTGGCGCTTCCACTGAATCTCTCTCAAGTTTACGATGTGTTCCATGTATCTCTCCTAAGAAAGTATATACAAGATCCTTCACATGTAATCAGCTCAGAATTTGTACCTCTAGAGCATGATCTTTCTTATGAAGAACAGCTGATAGAGATTATGGATCGTAGCAAAAAATTCCTACAAAATAAGACCACTCACTTGGTGAATGTTTTAGGGAGGAACCACCAATTTGAAGAAGCAACATGTGAACATGAGGATATGATGAGGGAGAGGTATCCTCGTCTGTTTGTTACAAAGTGATGAATTTAGATGGCGAAATTCATTTTAAGGGGGGCAGAATGTAACACCTGTGATTTTTATGAGAAATATTTTGTTTTTATGTAATATACATCATCAAAGGAATATTTCACTACAAACAACACTAGCTTGGATTTCTTTACACACAATCATGACCTTCCTCAATAGCTTGCATTGTACACAATACCGAGTTTCACAAAACAACGATACACTATCAAAATATTATATAAACTAGCCGTTATGAATAGAAATACCCACTTTTTGAAATTTTATAAATTTTATCATTAAAAATAGACTTCATTTTTAGATACGTTTAATTCAAAAAAAGCAAAATTAGGAATAAAATATGACCATTTAGGTCCACTTGGATTAGATTAGGACATTTAATATTATTTTATTTAAAGAAGAGTTAAAATAGTTAAAATCAATGTTTAATAATTAAAAAAATTAATGTAGGGCTATTCATAAGATAAATTCGACTATAAATATTCATTATAAATATAAAAATATTTCCTACATAATGGTATTTTATTTATAATTTTTATATATTAAATAATTTAATTTATTTATGACACAAGGATGATGCAGTGAATACCCTGTTTAGGAAATATTTACATAATTGATAATATAAATACCCAACTAAATGTAATTTGAGACCTTTCATGAATTAAACTAATTTTTTTCGGTTAACATGAAATATTAGTATTGATTTAATTAACTTGCTTCGAACTAATCATGCTTTTATGATTTTAACAAAAATCAAATACCAAATAGTGTCAAAATTGACATAAAATAGTTTTTAAAACAAATATTATATTATTAATTGTTATTTTATTCCTAAAAATCTAAGGATCATACAAATGACTTAGATAAGGTTATATATATTAATAGTTAACAACTTGGGGATCTTTTGGCTTATTATAGTATGTTTATTAACCTTATAGTGCAAGAAAACAAGAAGACATGGTAAAAGTTAAATTATTTAACTTAGAGTTAAATCTAAATGATAAGGTTAAAATAGTAAACTAAACATGTATAAAACCAATTTTTTAGAGGAATTAAAGTAATACCCACCTTAGCTTAGAAATAAATCAATTTAGATCTATTAAAAACTGAATATGACTTTATAATAAAATAATATTTTATGTTTTTTCTAAGGTGACCCTCTCCTCCCTTATAAAAGGAAACCTCCTCCCACTCCTCCTCACACCACATTGACCCTTAAAACATGCAAAAACCCTACCAATTTCTCTTATACACTTCACTAGTAATATTCTAGAGGTCCTGGTCTTCTTCAAAGACCAATTTCAGTGCCCAAAGAGGAGGTTTCAAGGAGGCATGTTGAAGAAGAGGTAATATCTATTTCCGATTCTTTTAAATTTATTTCTTCTTCTACTTCCTCTAATTCAGTTGTTTCATTAAGAATTAATAAAATCAGTATAAATAATATACTGATATGTTATTATAAATATTAAACAACCCTGTTTCACCTTCTATCCATCCTATGGAAAATGAAATCACCGCCCGTGCGTACCTATAGAATACCGTCTCCACGTCGTGGTGTAATAAGTTTTCCACCACCAACATACTTGAATGGGTATAATGGTGTAAATAATAACTATATATTATTATTTTATAGTGATATTGATTCTTAAATAGTATACATACTCTCCAATACAATTCCATGATCATGGGAATGATATCATCGCTCGTGCATACATACGGCCTACCATCTCCACGATGTGATGCGACTCGTTCTGCATGATCTTCATGGAATAATGATTATATAAATGAATTGAATGAATATAATGAATAAATATGATATATATTACACTAATAAAATTCTATAAATGAGGTATCTATAACCTAAAATGAAGAATATGAATTTATTCGACAAAGCACACATAAGAACAAAAAGAATTAAACACACGAATAACAAGTAGCAATGAAATTTTACTAATAAAAAGCTAATAAAATAACAATATATGATATCATAACAATTAGTATGATTATGGAAAAAGTCAAGGACATATTTTAAATCATTTTACAGGATGTACAGACAAGTACGAAGCAAATCGGACCTAAGGTAAGGGAAAATCTCACAATCTCATTTTTACCCGAGATTGTTTCTACTTCAGAATTTACTGGGGCATATTTATCATCCACATCCAAGTTTCCTCAAAATGAAATATTATTTCCATCCAACTAAAATAGTTTAAATCCAATTTTACACATCAGTGAGTTTTTAGTAAAATATATGAAAGGAATCTTTTATTTTTTTTAGTAAGAGGTACTTTTTGACTTTTCCGGCCAATGTACGAGAATATTTTTTTTAAAATTATAAGGCCTAAATGGACTTTTAGAAAATTATTTTCATGAAGCTTCCTTTACAAATTTTCATGATTATTTTTAATCAACTTCTTCTTTTTTAAAATTTTCTGACATTTTAAGAAAGGAATTTTTTTTGATGTAGTAAAGGATATTTTCCTCAAGAATGGAGTTCAAGCATTTTATCAAACTTATTTTCCATCTAAGATAATATAGGGTTCTATTTCAATCCATATTTTTACATTTATTTGATTAAGTTATGATTGAATTATTTTAATAATGTCCTTTAATCTTACATGGATTAGGTTATGATGGCATGATGTTTAAGCATCCCATTTTTATTACATGGGTTACACTATGACATATGATTTATGATCTTGTGGCACACATAAGAATGGTATCATTATGGGATGGGTGAGACCTATATCTCCATCCAATGCATTTTGTAAAGATTTATATCTAATGAGATATACATGTCTGAAACAACAGGTTAATCCGGTTCAGTGAAACATGAGTGAAACGAGGAGTGAACTCGGTTCAGAAATTGACTTTGTCTGCTAAGATAGTTTTGAAAATGAGTCTTGACTACTGAGAAATGATTCTATATGAATATGTGTGTATTCCACAAAGATTCATGTTTTATGTTAGGATTCTTGGGATTACATTTCACTACTCTTATTTATCCCATGTTATGATAATTTCATCTCTTTTGCAGGATAAGATTTTTGAAATGTTATGTTCTTATGAATATGTTATCTCCTTTGTTTACCATTACTAAACATTTGAGATAACCCTTTCGTATTTTTTCATTCCCCAGGTCAGGAAGAAGGTTATTAAGTAGGATATTCCAAAAGGGACTCTAGATGTGATGAAATAAATGGGAGAAAATGTAGATTCTTTATGAACCTGTTGTTTATGTTTCCCAGTTTCTAAAGACACTATACCGATACAGTCATATAATGGTTTTGTTATATGTTGTAATAAGTATGCTTCAATTCTGAAGTAATAAAAATGTATGTAATGTATGTGTCATTAATAGATTCATGGAGGATGGATATGGAGGAAGTAATATGACATACATTAGGTGATATCATCGTTTTATTTAAATATAAATTCCAATTATACTTTAGTTTTGATTTCTAAATTATGATCCCATTTAATTATGTGTTATATGATATGTGTTATAACTGATATTATAATATTTTTCATTGTTGAGTCAGTTATATATGTATTTATCATTATTATTAGTGGTTCATTTGAATGATTTGAGGGGTATGGTCTCCCTGCTTGTGATTTTGAGATTAATTTTTATATTCAATAGCCTCTTTCATACATTGAGTTACACATGAGTTCTTGCGACTCTCTAACTCATACCTTGTGGGTTGAAATGGGACATTTAAAATATTTCTCTATTATCTACTTACATTTTTCATCCAACCATTATTATTTTATTAATATAATTTTCTTAATTAAATTATTTTCTTCATCCTTTTCAGAATCTAGGTAAAAAATAATTTTACCAAACTATTATATTTTAAAAAATATTATTTACAAATAACTATGTGATAAATGATTAATATTCTAGCACAATTCCTACATTATTTAATTATGTAAAACAAATTATAAGGAAATAATTTCTCCTTTTTACTTATAACAAAATAATACTTCCTAACAGGAATTCCTAAGAAAAATATATCATTACGTTTATTAATTTCCTCTTGTTTACGTAAACAATATATAAATTATTCCAAATGAAAACAAAACACTAATTCATAACAATATAAAATAATCCTTAGCACTCATCATATATATATATATATATTGGTTGTTTAATTTTATCATAAACATGTAAATATTAACTAAAATTATGGGAACCTTATCAAATAAGTAGTAACAATAGTCCAAGAATAATAATATCTATGATATATATTGAATATAAAAATCAATGTACTATTTATATAAATATTAAATATTTTCCATTTTTAATATGATAGAAATATAATATAATAATAATATAGAGTATAAAATTCCATAATTATAAAATGAATCTATGAATTTATATTAAATAAAAAAATTCCAACAATATAGGGATGTATTTTGCATGTGATTTTTAATAAATTTAAAGAAATAATAATTGTTAATAACCAAATTAATTACTTAACCACATTTAAGGTGTATAGAAAATAATATATACATTATCAAATTTTTATAAATTGTAATATACTAATTTGGATTAAAATATTTTTCATAAATATGATTTTAGTTTAATGTTCCTAGAATGATATTTTATGAAAATACAATGTATTTATCAAATGAAATTTTTAGTGAACACCTATAGCTTATCATATAACCACAACTGAGGTATTTTGGGTAATACCTCATATACCATTTTTGTGCCTTGAAATATCCCCAGATTTCCCTCTTTAATAATTATTAAAATAAGTTTTTTTGATGGTTTTCAATTAGTTAATTCACATGTTGTTCGAATGTTTTTTCGTGTCTAATATCATTCCCAATCATATGGATAAGTCTATGTCACTGAAAATATAATTTACTATTTTCTAACACATAATCGTAGGAACACTTACATTAATATATAGCTTATAAGATATAATGTTTCCATAGGGTCTTAGGTTACCCACTCGATCCCCAGTGGCATGGAACAACAACTGAGAAACAAAGAATACTTATGGGAGAAGGTTTTTCACATTTCATTCAACTATATATAATGAAAAAGTAATTCAAACATAATATAATTAATTAAATACCCTGATAATATAATTGGTAAATGTCATTAGTATAAAATAAATATCTAAAAGACATGGATATATAAGAAACCTGACAACAAATCACTAATCAAAACATTGAGTGGAATAGAACACATACTGAAGATAACTGCTTATAATATGATCAAATAATATAAAATATATATATTTACCTAATTTAGTTGTAAAATGATCTATATAGCTACATGCTCACTAGATTTTTCGTTTTGGGTTTGATCGTGTAATACTCCATAGAAACCCACATTATTTACTTCTAATGGGGAATATACTCAAATGTATGCCTCATATCAATCTAATCCATTTCATGAATATTTTAAAATATTCTAACATAATAGTTGCAAGTATAAAAATTAATAAATTCATAAAAATATCTAGGATTAATAATTAAATTTAACACTTTATACTTGGATAATTCAAACATGTCATACCTTCTTCAAACCTAGAACATTGTAATAGAGATCTACCTCTCAGTGAAACAATGATGCCCATAAAATATAAAACTAGGTAATGGTGATGCACAAGTCCTTCTTAATGGAAGGTAAATTTATTATATTTTTATAGTAAAATGAAGGCAATCCCCTCATATAGATTTATCTAATATTGGTATAATTGACTCAAGGAGTTTTGATCCCGTCCCATACCACCAAACAATTCACTAATAAAATATTTACATGGGAATCAATAGTCATATCAATATCTCTCTGTGTGAATATAAAACCACTTTCAATATTAATCCATTAATCCCATTAATAATTTATATTAATTATATCATATATCATGGTATCTATTATATTAAATATATAACTAAAACTAAACATTACAAACTAGGCATGTTGAACGTATTTAAAAAGATGGTTTTTAGATTATCATTTAAAACGTTCATAACAATTATAATGTTGAACATGATATGTAGTATAACAAATATTTATTTAAACTACAATCTATAATCATAGAACATTATCATGTAATGTAATATTATACTTTTAATCATACACTAATTAGTAGAAATTATTATAATTCACTCAATGACGAACCAAAAAAAAGATCTACTTTTTTATATTAATATTGTGAAGCATTTGATATGATATGATTTTAATATTAAAATTATAAATCAAAGACAAGTATAGTATATATGTGAAACAATACAAGGGAAAAAATTATCAATTAACAAATTTCAACATTAAACCATTTCCATCAATGTAGAAATATTAATCCATTACATTACCATAGATCAAACTTTTATCCTAACATTATGTTTGGTTCCTTAACATAAAACTCATTCATGTATGGATATTAATAAATATTTTAAGAAACATTCATGAATATATAGAATTAAAATGTAATACCCATGTAGTATCATGTATGATCTAATAATTTATTGGTAAAAAGGGATATAATTTAGGTGGTCATTGAATCTAATACAAATGAAGACATAATTGATCATCAAATTTACTATTACTCAATAATTGATCATACAATATAATTATCACATTAATTATTATTTTTATATATCCCAATCTATAAGTAAATTGACTTATTTTTTATTCAGTTTTTTTACAAATTTTCTTCCATATAAAAGATGACAGTTAAATTTATAGGAATTATTAAACTAGAAATATGATATTTACATGTATTCATTTCTTTCATACAAATATAAACGCCCCATTATTCCTTATCCTAATAAATAATAAAAATTATATAATTATTATGGGAATTACCAAATGAAAGAGTATTAATTTAATGATAATTAAGGCTATTTATTTTTTATAGAGTTAAATCCGTGTAATAATGTAATAAATGTATGTATAGTCTTTAAAATTGTACTAACATTATGAATAAAATTCAAATATGAGGAAATTTTAAACTATCTTCCATTAAAAATGTAAAATTTTAGTGTCAACAAATAATTAGAATTAATGGTGAAGGGAAAATTACACCATTTTTATTTATTCTCACTTCCTCAAACAATTAAACACAATTTAAATATTTCAATCTATAATAACGTTTTCTAATAGGGGTATACGTTAAAAATGAATGCATATATAAAATAATGTATTTTAGTTTCGTAATAATTTATAACTAATTAATTTTTTATAGATTTTTTAAATTAATAAATAGATGTTTCATTACCCTCAATTCCATATTTAGATCCCTTTCATGGATTCTATTGTTAACAGATATTATGACCCCAATCCTACCTCAAATAGGGTACAGGTAAAAGACTAGAACAGAGGATTCCCGAGCACAACATAGTGATATATTCCATAATTTTAGATTAATATTCAATTTATATAACAATTACACATGACCATGAACTAAAAGGGTTTAGTGTATTTGGAGAAAAAATATGAATGAAACTTATTTAAGCACAATTTTTAACATTTCCATGAAATATTCTTCTAAAATGGTACCCTTCTAGACATTTCATTCTAAATATATCATTTTTAACCATAGGAAATGTAAACTTAATAATGGATGATCATGGATGCTCAGAAAGAACTAATATTGGAGATATCATTCAAATATAATAAGTGATCATAATAAGGGAAATGGTTATTAGAATATAAATAAAATACACAATGTTATAAATTTAAAATCATGGTCCAATGCATAAAATATTGACATTACAAAAGAAATGATACATAAGAGTGTACAACATCAATGAATCAATAATAATGAGAAAAAAACAGGAAAATGAATAATTAATTATCATTTTATATTAAATTCTGATTAAAACATAATAATTTCAATCATATATCATGTCTACTAGAAAAATCATTCATTAAATGGTGTAATTTGGATAACCACCCATCTAATATATAAGGCATTGAATAACAACTCATCTACCCTCTTTGGGAACTGGATAACTGATTATGAACTCATTTATCTCATTATATATAATATATTACACAATATATAATGGGTTTATAATGAAACAAATAATTATATAGTTATAATATGTTAATATTAATTCCACTGGAATATATGATCAATAATCAATCCTTCATCATGTAATTACCCTAGGGAAAATAAATCTGTTTCATAATGATTGGTTCAAAAAATATTATAATCTATTTGTATTTGTAAGGTGTATGAAATAATTAAGTAATATCCCCAGGAATACATAATGATAATTTAAGGATATTTACAAATGTGAATGATACATATATAAAAGTATTCAAGATATTCAATAAAAATAATAATAATTTAAATTTTGTAAATTTTAAAAAATAAAAGTTCAATAAACCATGTGAATATAATTTTCTTGAATACCCATGGAATATTATAGAAAAATATTAATGGTGAAAAATGGAAATGACTATGTGAAAATATGTCATGCTGTAATCATTATAAAATTATTCTTTTAAAACTTTTGTATAGAAATTAAAAAAATTACAACTTAAAAAAATAAATTATATTTCTTATTTCTATAGAATATAAATATATTTAATTATTTATAAATCTATTAAATTCCTATTAGAACTTCAAAAAAATAATTTTTGACAATATCTATATGGAGGAAGATTATTATAATCTAAAAGTGGAAAATATTGTAATTGTTTTTGTAAAAAAAAATTAATAATCCTTATAGAAACAATTATGGGGAAAGTTGAAATAATATAAGAAATGACCATAAATAAAAAAGTTGACTACAAAATAAATGTGTTTTATATGAAAAAATACATTAAAAATCTCTATTGAAAATTTGGACATAAATTATCCTAATAAAATGTGAGATTGTAACAGAAACCCTTACATAATTTCCCAATATTCTTCACATGAAATGCCTTGTTTTGTAATATAAATTTATATTTATTAAAAATATATATTTGTAACATATTAATATTAATATTAATATTATTATATATCATTCTATTATAGAAACAAAATTCATAATTATTAATAGTTTATCATTACTGTAAATATTCAGTGGTCTACTGTTTTTTTCTCCACACGTGTTTGTCTTTGGTGATTCCAATCATAGCACAAAGGTAACAGATTAAAAATCTCAATAATAGTGTCCAAAAGTTCATACTTATTCATTAAATATACATTGTGACCTTTGCATATATTTTATTGAGATAAAAAGAGATACATTAATCCATGGAGGCCTTTGTATATACAAACAAATTGGTGATTAGTTTAGTTTTCCATGGATGGAATGAAATGTAGGTATTTAATAATTTATATTTCTAAAATCATAAATATTTAATAAATAACATATATATTCATTACATATATTTATATATAACCATCATTTTCAGGTGGTGATGAAAAATTAAATTCACTACTTCATTGAGGTGGTGCTTCGCACGTACACAATAGTTATGTTTTAAAATTCTATGAAATTAAAATGATTTATATAGGGATTAATACATCAACATAATAACATTTAATTGTATTTATATATATGTATTTCTCATATTTTATTAAATAATATATATTATTTTTAGGTGTATGAAAAAAAAAACAAAAATGTTATCAGTTAAGTAAATATCCTCTTTCTCAAGAATGCTCCCCTAGATTTCTCCACAACCCATTAAAGGTGGGAATTTTATTGACACCAAATCCTATACTATCTGTTGAGGATATTTTAGAAGTTATTTTGGTATATCTTTATTGAAATACAGTTATACATGTACATGGAGTGTGAAGATAGGTGGTTCTCTTTTATATATGAGGTGAGTGGAACCATTGAAAATATCCTTCATATTAAAATAATATAATTTTAATTTTATCTAAATAATTCAAAAAATAATCCCAATTTATATTAACATATGATTTTAATTGTAAATAAACTCCACTAATAATATAAATATAACATTTCAATATTTTAAGTTTTATTCCATTTTTTAACCCATTTTACTTAATTTTATCCTTTTTTGTGATGAATCAAATTTTACATTTCAAAATTGTTCATAAGAATAAATAATAAAATAGAAATAATTAAAATATTAGAATATTTAAATTCTATATATCTAGTAATTTTAAAATTATTAAATTGTTATAGGTCATAAATATTATTTTTAATATATGTACACAAAACCCATTGAAAAATAGTTTTTTGAAAAATGACTTGTTATGAATAAAAGAAAATTTACAAAAACAATATATATCATTAATTCACATAAAAGTTCTTGTTTATGAAAAAAAATTTATCACTTTAAATTCAATATAAAACTACAATGTTTATTTTCAATACATATATAATTTAACTGGACAAAAACATTGTTTTCAGTAGAAAAAAATACAACTTAGGTTGAAAAAACTCAATCATTGGTTCAAGAAATCAACATAATATATTTCAATTAATAATTCGAATCATTAAAATAATTATTTTTTGATAAAGGGGTTTACTATTCTTTTATTTGATAGTTATATCAATAAGATTTCATAAAAGTAATGATATTTTCTAAAATGATATATTTCATAAGTTTCTTAAAAATCATCTAGTTAAGAGAAAACCAACATATTAAACAAAACATAATTTAGGAAATATAAATTAAATAATGATGACCATTTTTTCCAATTAAAATTAAAAAAAATGGATACCTAAAATATAAATAAAATAAAATTTAAATCATATTTTAATGATAAGAAATTATTTTCGATGAATATTTAATTTAGAACTTCTTTAAATTAAAACATGATATTTATAATTATGATTATGTAAATTGTATCAAAATAATTATAATAATTTATTATAATATATATTTGTCTCCTTCAATTCATTGTTTAATTCATTATAATATAATAAAAACAGTGAATATTTTCTCAATAATTATATTCTAAAATCTCTATATGTTAAAAACACTAAGGTTATATAATCCTAAAAATGGGATGCATTTTCCTCCGGATGTATTTTAAGGAATAATATACAAGTGTGGAATCACTAAAAAAACCCATTACGTGAAAAGAAGACCCAATTAAAAAAATACAATCCAATACAAGGTAAAATGAGTATAAAATATCTAAACCAACCTAAGTATTGATGAGACACATCAACATATCTAAAATATTTACACGAGAAACAAATTTTCATTGAAGTAATCAAATAAATCCCATGTACCTGAATAATTTTATATATACATTGGTTGAGAAAACATGTATAATCTTTAAAATAATACCTTGAACCTCTCATAAAAATTGTGAATGAAGAATACAAAATCATTGTGAATAAACAAAAGGAAACAATCTCATCACCTAATCATGTAAAGCTATTTTACATTCATATCCCGAATAACTCACCATGTTACACATAAAATTAATAATATTCATATAAAATCACATATATATAGATTTAATTTAACCAATTACACATACCAACTTCTTTATCTCTATTATACCCCCAATTCATCATGTCTTGTTCTCATCCCACTCTTAAGTCATCGTGTTGTAAAACACGAATTCATATAATATCCATATTATTTCCCATGTATCTCATCATAACCTCATAATCATTACAATGCCCATAATAATATATTTATCATGACTACACTATACCATGTCTATCATTAATTAAACCTTGACCCACCACAACCCCAACATGTATAACCATGATATGTTGTTGCCACTATGGATCGTTAAATGTAGGCTTTATAACCACAATCCACTATAGATCACACATGAATGTATAGTATGATTTAAATCAACCAAAAACCATTCAAAATCACACACTATATCATAACCCTCCACATTCCATGTATTCCAACAAAGAATGACACAACGGATGAGTGAGTTAGAGAGAGGGAGAAGTTAGGAATATATTCGATCACTGACCTTTTTTAGGGAAAATAGACAATAAAATAGTTGGATGTAATTTCCCATACCAAATAAAGTCATGAAATGTATGATATACAAAAATATTAGAATATATCACACACAAAAAACTATAGGAAACTGGATATCCTTATTAACAACTGTATTTATCAACCCACAAAACACCCATCATCCATATCTAAGGTATGGATCACAAACTTGTACATAAGATCAAGGATTAATATCTATAATTATATTCACATAGTAATTCATAAATTAACCATAATTCTCTTAATCATCACCATTAATTGATTAACCATTTCATTTAATTATATCCAAATATCCTTCTATAATATTTTCTATTTTTAGATTCAATTCCAATGATCATTTAGCATGTATGAAAAACAATTAACGGTTTTCAGTAATTATAGATTTTTTTGCATTACCATCATCATCAAACCACATACCAATGAGATCATTATTAATTACCTTAACTATCTATATATTTAGAGTTTTTAGTGATTCATCCAATGATAAAACATGAAATGGTACGCCATCCACAAAAATATTCAAATGAAATATGCTGTTTTGAATTAAATAAAATATGTCTTTTGTAACTAGTCATTAATGAAATAAGAAAGAATAAATCAGTCATAATACCCATATCTTAACTCATCAATAGTTTCCTTGTTTTATCCAAGACACTATTTTACACATCAATTCCCATCACTCCATCACTAAAATGAATAAACACTGTTCCCATGGACATATTGGCCGAATAATTGTAAATTAATACACATATTAGGAATATCTCTATGGCCACTCATAATTTCCATGGATGAGGTCACCATATGGCCTTTACCAAACCTCCTCATATTTAATTTGGTGGAGAGCACTGCTTATGTTTTGATCAAAAAAATTTAGAGACTATTCCCTAAAATAAGAGTATTCAATAGTGGTTTAATAACCATAACATTCCTAAAAAAAATTTAGGGTATTTATAATCTATTAAGAATTGTACAATATAAAAGAGAATGTCATAAAATATTTTGATGTCCACATACATCACATATTAATCACCCCTGGGATAATCCCACATATAAAATAAAAAAATACCCCCAACAACCACATTATTCATACTTCCATCCATGACCATCAAAAAAATCCCTTATCCAATACCCTTAAGATACTCTAACCATTAACACTTAACATCATGGGATGTGACATAAAAAATATGATCTATATACAATATAGTGTCCCCATGTAGAGTGTGAGAAATTTTTTTCTATAGGTTATCATGATGTTCCCTCCATATAATCCATTATATACATATATCGAAAATGAAATAAAACATGTAACACTAGATCATCATATATTGAATGTTGATCATCCTTATATGCCTCATTATACATTTTGTCACTAGGTTATTACCAAGACACCATGAAACCAAATAATGAAAACTTATACACTATAATGAAATACACTCATTATATCATTCTATCAATTGATAACCCATCCCACACCATATAATGAATTATAGGGCATCGTCGAAGGCCTCAACAATACTCAAAGAGGAATGGTAGGGTTATGTGTCCAGTATCTCGATTCAGTATCATACTCAAGGTGGTCCAATAAACAATACTGTACATATTTAATATCATAAATGGTAGGTTCCATCAATGAAATCCCACATCACATCCTTACCACGTATCACTCATAGTGGGTCCACCATCCAATCTCACAACATATAAAACCCAAAAACCATCTCACTCTTCTAGATCAAATAATTATATACCACCACAAAACAATATCGGATCATATATCATTCAACGTTTCTTGATAGCTACCGTCTCACTCATGGTAGAACACAGACATCATTTATAACTGATTGATATTCCCCTAGTTTCAAGATGAGAAATATCACTCATGGTTGACCCATATTTTATAAACAATGATGACTCCATCTAAATCATGGTATTTTAGATATCTCTATCTCACTTATTTTATGATAATTCCACAGGAACAACACCCACACTATTCCCATATTTTTACCAATAAAACAAAATCAATAATACAAATAACACAACAAAGAGTACACCATAGTTCCCACTTCTAATCACACTAACTGCCAGTTGATCCCAGGATTTTAGTCACTCAAAATTTGTTCCTTTATTGGGAATAATGTATTTTCCCATCCATTTATGAATCCACTGCATCATCTAGACACACCATATTTTTTACGTATCGATGGTAGTCCATATTTTTCACTCTATGGTTACACCAAAACCTATAGGCTCACCTAGATTATATCTTCATAATGTGGGGTCTAGTCCTTATCTAGAGAAGATAACCAGTCAATTCATGATTCCTCAGAGATCACCAATAGTAATCTTTCAAATAACCCTATATAATCCCTATTCTATGATCATCTCCAAAATCGACAACTCACTCTCATGGCTCATTTTACTTCTATTAAGGGAGACTCCTCAACCAAACTCTCTATATAAATTCCAATCAATCACATACACCAATATTGGGAGAGATCATAAAAATCATGAATGTTATCAAGAACCACACCACCATAATCTAGAAACCCATAATCACAAATGTAATTTAAAATTATCTCAATGGTAAATATTAGTTATAATACTAGAATCACATCTTGAATTGTTCTATAGAACAACTAGGGATATAAAAATAAAAAATCTAACAACCCAAGATAACATAGTGTACTCTTATCATTTCAACCAATTTTTTAATCTCTTCAGGACATAGTTTCTGTAACACCCCGAGATTTTATGAAAAATATTCTTTTTAATTTCACTAATGTATTGTGTTGTACGCTACACCAAAAGTAGCTTACAAAACACAGATCCTTGACTTGCCTTGCATTACACGCAATCGCGACCTTCCTCGATAGCGTGTGTAGTACGCAATAACGAGTTTCACTAAACAACGATATGGTATTAAAATATTATTAAAACTAGCCATTATGAATAGTAATAACCACTTTTTGAAATATTGTAAATTTTATTTTTCAAAATGGAATTCATTTTTGGATTCATAATATCGAAATTAGATTAGGGTGAAATGTTGGTGATTTTCGGATAACTTTCATATTTTGATGAATAGTGAAAATTACTAAATTTTAATTAAAAACAACTTTTTCAATCGAAATAATTAATAGTGATAAATTATTAATTTTAGTGGTTTTAAAGTATATTTAGAATATATTTTTACAATTCAATACAATGTTGGTCATTGGATGTAATTTCACATTTACACCAGATATAAACAAGTGTTACTTTTTTGATATTTATTATCTCTTAAAAACACGCTATTTGTTGTGACAACGGAAATTAATTATAAAATTAATTAATGCAACTTATATGTTGGGAATTTTGTAAAATAGAAATCATTTTTGAATTCGGAATATCAATTATAGCTTAGGGTGAAATTTTGGCATTTTTCTAAAAAACTTCAATTTTTGATGAATAGTGAAACTACTAAGTGGTAGTTAAAAAAATTAATTTTTTCATAAATTTTAATTTTACCGCTACTGTGAATGGAATTTCAAAAATATGAGAGACACGGTTGATGTGAGTAAGTAAAAGGTGGTTCAATGAGATGAAAATAATTATTTGGTGAATAGTAACTTTTTTCTTTTATTTACCACGGTTAAAAGTAAATAGGGTAATTAAGGGTAAAAATGATATTAATATTACCCTAACACATGTCCAAATCTTATTGGACAAGTGTATCTCGACCAAAAACAACCTTAAGTGTAAAATATTATCATTTAGGCCCACTTGGATTAGATTAGAACATTTATTATTATTTTATTCAAAGAAGAGTTAAAAGAGTTAAAATCAAAGTTTATTTACTTAAACATTTTTAATATAGGTTTATACATAATATAATTTCGACTACAAATATTAATTAGAAATATAAAAAGATTTCCTACATAATGGTATTTTATTTGAAATTTTTATACTTCAAATAATTTAATTTATTTATGACACAACGATGATGCAGTAATTACCTTTATAAGAAAATATTAACATAATTGATGTTATAAATGCCCAAATAAATGTAATTTGAGACTTTTTATGACTTACACTAATTTTATAGGTTAATATTCCATGTTATTGTTGATTTAAGTAACTTGGTTCGAACTTATCATTCTGTTAGAAATTCCATAAAAATCATGTACCAAATAGTGTCAAAATTGACATAAATTAGTCTTTAAAACAGATATTATATTATTAATTGTTATTTAATACCTAAAAATCTAAGGTTCGGCAAAATGACATAGATAAGGATATATATATTAATAATAAACAAAATGGGGTTCATTTGGCTTCATATAGTAATTTTATTAACCATATAGTGTAAGAAAACAAAAAGACACGGTAAAAGTTAAATTATTTAACTTAGAGTTAAATCTAATTGATAAGGTTAAAATAATAAACTAAACTTGTCTAAATCCTATTTTATGAGAGTATTTCGACCCATCCCCACTTTAGCTTCGAAATAAGACCATTTGAAACCATTATAAACCGAATTTGACCTTAATATAAAATAATATTTTGAGATTTTCCTAAGATGCCCCTCTCCTCCCTTATAAAATGGCACCTCCTCCCTCTCTTCCTCACACAACTTTGAGCCTTCAAGCTCGGCCATCCCCTGCAAAAATCTCTTATCCACTTCCCTAGTATAATCCTAGAGGTCCTGGTCTTCTTCAAAGACTATCCTTAGTTCTTTAAGTGGAGGTTAAGTGAAGGCGCGTCAAAAAGAGGTAATATCCATTACCGATATTTTTCAATTTCTTTCTTCTTAAACTTCTTCTTCTTTAGTTGTTTAATGATTAAGTAATAACATCAGTATTTCTTATATACTGATATATTATTATAAATATGAATCAACTCAAATTAACCTTCTATCCATCCTACGGAAAAAGGAAATCAACGCGCGTGCGTACGTACGGAATATCGTCTCCACGCCGTGGTGTAATCTATTTTCCGTCACAACCTTAATTGGATGGGTATAATGGTGTAATGAGTAAATATATATGATTATTATAAAGTGATATTGATACTGAAATAGTATAAATATACTTCAACACAATTCCACGACCATGGGAATGATATCATCGCTCGTGCGTACATACGGACTACCGTCTCCACGACGCGATGAGATTCATTCTCAATGATTAACCATTCATGAATGATTATAAAGTATATATAATAAGTAATAATTAAATATATGACATAATAATGATACTGTATTTATGTATATTTATATGTATTTCATCTACTTAATTCCATTCAACTTAATAAGGAAACGAAAACAGCGTTCATGCGTACGTACGGACTACCGTCTCCATGAACGGTGTATTTCATCGATATATTATATATATATATATATTCTGAATATATATTATATATAAATCATGTTTTACATTCTGGATATAAGTAATAATGATCCAAGTAATCATATTAATAATTACAGGTTAAAATCACGAACGACAAATGAGACGATTTTACCCAAAACGCTACTTTAACATGAAGTTACAAAAGAACGGGTAATATAAAGTCATAAGTGGACCATATATGATATAATAACAATGAATATGATTCTAGAATAAGTCAATAACATGATTTAAATCATTATACAGGAGGTTCGGACACTTACAATCCAAGTCGGACCTATGGTATGGGAAATATCACAATCTCATTTTTATTCGAGATTGCTTATACTTTGGTATTTACTGGGGTGTATTTTATCATCCACATCCATGTTCCCTCAATATTTAATATTATTTCCATCCACCTAAAATTTTTTAAATCCAATTTTACGCTTCGGTGAGTTTTTAGTAAAGGATATTAAAGTAATCTTTTGTCATTTTTCGTACGAGGTACTTTTTGACTTTTCCGACAAAAGTACGAAGAATGTTTTTTTAACTTATACGGAATGAATGTATTTTTAAAACATTATTTCCAAGAAGCATCCTTTACATGTTTTCAAGTTTATTTTTAATCAACTTCTTTTATTTTAAAGTCGTATGACATGTTAAGAAAGGAACAATGTTTTTAAGAAGAAAGGATATTTTCCTCAAGAATGGAGTTCAAGTGTTTTATCAAAATTATTTTCCATATAAGATAATAAGGGGTTATGTTTTATTATCCCTATTATTTAATTGATTTGATCATGTTGTGATGGAATTATTTTTATGAATTCCCTTATCTTATATGAATTGATTTATGACGTCATGATGTTTAAGATTCCCATTTGTATTACATGGGCTATGCAATGATGTATGATTTATGATTTTGTGGCACACATAAGAATGGTATCATTATGAGATGGGTGGGACCTATATCTTCCTCCAATGAATTGGGTAATGATTTTATATCTCATGAGATAGACATGGCTGGAATGGTAGGTTATACCGGTTCAGTGAAACTGGACTGAAACGAGGGTGACTCGGTTCAGAAAGGGACTTTGTCCACTAAGATATTCTTGGAAATGAGTCATGAATAACAAGAAATGATGATTATGTGTGTATGCCAAAAAGTTTCATGTTTTAAGTTGTGATTATTGGGATTAAATTTAACTTCTATGATATATCCCATGTTATGATATTATGAGCTCTTTTGTAGGTTAAGATTTCCAAAAGCTATGTTCTTATGTATATGATGTGATTGATATTTATTTTTTTTACCCTTACTGAGCATTTGAGCTCACCCTTTTATGTTTTCTTTTCCCCAGGATATAAATAAAGGTTTTAGGTAAAAAAAGGGAATATCTTTATGGGAGATATTGAAGATCTTTCACCACGATTAGAAGATTACATTCCGAGTTTCCAAAGACAATAAACTATTACGATCCTTGTGTGTGTGTGTTTTTTGTTATGTACTAAGTATTCCGCAAATGTAATGTAATGTCCATGTATGTCAGGCTTCGGGTCTCTACAGTTGGTATCAGAGTGAGGTTTAGTCAACCTTTGGAAACTAGGATACGAAAACGTTAGTGAGATCCCTAGAGATATTTCTAAGGTATGTCTACGGATGTCCCTAAGGATAAGTATACGTATAGGTTATAGTACTAGAATTACGCTAACGATCATAGAATTAAACCTAAGATGTTAGATATTGAAGGTACTTCCCCTTTACTATGTTGTTTTCCCTAGCATGATTTTTCCTCTCACACTATTCTTTTTTGGGTTTTACAAAATGGCTGGAAACAAGATGATTCACGATAATGGAGGATATGATGGACAATAGAATGATATTCTTCATAATGAAATGGGATTTGGAAGTCCAAACATCATTATTATGCCGAATCAGCAATCTCATAATATGATCAATAAAGTAAATTTGGTAAGTTTCCTGACTCGGTTAATAAGAGAAAGATGGAGTTTTATGATGATCATAGAGGAAAGAAAGTTCAATTTCCCCTATGTAAATCATGTGGGAAGAGGCATCAAGGAGAATGTTTCAAAGGAACTCGAAGATGCTTTGGGTGTGGAAAAGAAGGACACATAGCAAGTAAGTGCAAAGGAAATGGTTCAGTTAACACCATGGATGAGGATAATGGTATTGCTACGACATCAACAATGGTTAAATGTTTTA
The DNA here is from genome assembly GCA_963277665.1 of Viscum album. NCBI lineage: Eukaryota > Viridiplantae > Streptophyta > Magnoliopsida > Santalales > Viscaceae > Viscum > Viscum album. The sequence continues at coordinate 261,598,432 of OY728148.1, read as the reverse complement.
AATGTGGACTGTACGGGCATTATGGAAACCAATGCCCTAAGGGAAAGTCTCATGAAGAGAATCAGTATGGTCGTATGGGAATTATTTATGTTGATGATGATAAAGAGACTACAAATGATATGTGAGATGAAAGAATTGTTGAAGCTCGGTCAATGGTTTAAGAAGGTAGTGGAATGATTACATGTTTATCAAGTGGAATGTTGTATAAGTAATCTCATGGTACTATGGAATAAAGAGACATCTAAGGATTGTGACACTATTTCCTTTCCTGTGTTTTTAAAGTGTATGATTAATGGTACTAGTAACCATGAAATGTTATTCAGATATTTTTGGAAATAAGATGATATGCGCATAATGAAGGGAAAACGAGAAAACGAAATGTTTAACAGTATTCATGAGCTCATGATTGATATAAGGACTAAGTGATATCATGGTTTGAGTATATAGAATTTTGAGGATTTTGGTATGTGGAAGGTGTTAACTTTTAACTACATTCATGTTTTCACTAAGGTTCAATGGGTATTCAAGAGAATACATGATTAAGGACTTTGAATGTTTGGAATGTGACCAACAAAACATATCTTATGATATATGGGGATCAACGATGGTATTAAATCTCTGGTAATCATTTTCACTATGTTATGAGAGTGGACTGAAGTATTTTAGAAAAGCCTAAAGATTGGAATGGATTATGTTGGACATAAGTTAGTATTTTTTAAGGATAAAACTTTTTTTTGATATTATTGATGGGATGTTCTAGTAATGTAGTTTTAGAAAAAGGACAACCTGCAGGACGGGCAACAGCCCATCGCGTCAGACAAGGCTGTGGGAATCGAACCCACAACCGAAGTGCGACTGGCCTTTATCACCTACCACTGGCCTACATGAAGTCCCAATTTAGTAGAAACTAGTTTTATTATATTAAGCAGTATGATATATGAAGTATAAAGTCCATTTTAGGAACCATGTATGATTAATCTCACTATATAATGACTTATGTATATTTAATAATTTTGCTATCCATTTGTTTGAGACAGGTGTAATGACCCGTCATTCTATCACATGATCTCCTAACACATCACTAATGACGAATTCAACTTCAAGAAGAAGTGAAAATTGTCCAAAGAACGAAAAACAGTGAGACTATATCAAAATCACGAAAGCATTTCTTCTAATTCCAATTTCATCAACTTTAGAGAAATGATCTTGAAAACCAAAAATGTTTTCCTAGTACTCTTATATCTGATGAATCATATGGTACCTTAGATCGTCACAAATTTATGGCTTTGTGATTGCTGGCTTTTCCATAGCCATGTTCTCTACCACTCTCCATCAGAACATGATGGTTAGATTTCTCTTCCATATCCATATTTTCACCTATGTGGAAACCTAGTGATTAGTTTATTTGGGTAACCTTTATGTTTCATACTTTTGTTTTTAAAGATTGGTTTTGGTATTCCTTTTTACGATGTGGGTTTCGATTAAAAAACTTTCGAATAGTAAACCATTTATAACCCCGATGAATTTCGAGGGAGAAATTAATTTTAAGGGGGGTAGAATGTAAATCCTATTGGATTAGAGTATTTAGACCCATCCCCACTTTATATTCGAAATAAGACCATTTGGAACAATTATAAACCGAATTTGACCTTAATATAAAATAATATTTTGAGATTTTCCTTTGATGCCCCTCTCCTCCCATATAAAAGGGAACATCCTCCCTCTCTTCCTCACACAACTTTGAGCCTTCAAGCTCGGACAACCCCTGACAAAATCTTTTCTCCACTTCCCTAGTATCATCCTAGATGTCCTGGTCCTTTTCAAAGACCATCCTTAGTTCTTTAGGTGGAGGTTATGTGAAGGCGCGTCAAAAAGAGGTAATATCCATTACCGATCTTTTTCAATTTCTTTCTTCTTCAACTTCTTCTTCATTAGTTGTTTCATGATAAATTAAAAACATCAGTATTTCTTATATACTGATATGTTATTATAAATATGAAACAACTCTAATTAACCTTCTATCCATCCTACGGAAAAAGGAAATCACCGCGCGTGCGTACGTACGGAATACCGTCTCCACGTCGTGGTGTAATCTATTTTCCGTCACCACCTTAATTGGATGGTTATAATGGTGTAATGAGTAACTATATATTATTATTATAAATTGATATTGATACTGAATTAGTATACATACACTTCAACACAATTCCACAACCATGGGAACGATATCATCGCTCCTGCGTACGTACGGACTACCGTCTCCATGACGCGATGAGATTCATTCTCAATAATTAACCATTCATGAATGTTTATAAAGTATATATAATAATTACTAATGAAATATATGACATAATACTGATACTGGATTTATGTATATTTAGATGTATGTCATCTACTTAATTCCATTCAATTTAATAAGGAAACGAAAACAGCGTTCATGCGTACATACGGACTACCGTCTCCATGAACGGTGTATTTCATCGATATATTATATATATATATATATATTTTGAATATATATTACATATAAATCATGTTTTACATTTTGGATATAAGTAATCATGATCCATGTAATCATATTAATAATTACAAGTTAAAAACACGAACGACAAATGAGACGATTTTACCCAAAACGATACATTAACGTGAATTTACAAAAGAACGGGTAATATAAAGTCATAAGTGGACCATATATGATATAATAACAATGAATATGATTCTGTAATAAGTCAACAACATGATTTAAAACATTACACAGGAGGTTCGGACACTTACAAAGCAAGTCGGACCTAAGGTAAGGGAAATATCACAATCTCATTTTTATTCGAGATTGCTTATACTTTGGTATTTACTGGGTTGTATTTTATCATCCACATCCATGTTACCTCAATATGTAATATTATTTCCATCCACCTAAAATTTTCTAAATCCAATTTTACCCTTTGGTGAGTTTTTATTAAAGGATATTAAAGTAATCTTTTGTCATTTTTCGTACGAGGTACTTTTTGACTTTTCCGACAAAAGTATGAAGAATGTTTTTTTAACTTATACGGCATGAATGGATTTTTAAAACATTATTTCCAAGAATATTCCTTTACAAGTTTTCAAGTTTATTTTTAATCAACTTATTTTATTTTAAAGTCGTATGACATGTTAAGAAAGGAAAAATGTTTTTGAAGAAGAAAGGATATTTTCCTCAAGAATGGAGTTCAAGTGTTTTATCAAAATTATTTTCCATCTAAGATAATAAAGGGTTATGTTTTTTTATCCCTATTGTTACATTGATTTGATCATGTTGTGATGGAATTATTTTTATGAATTCCCTTATCTTATATGAATTTATTTATGATGTCATGATGTTTAAGATTCCCATTTTTATTACATGGGCTATGCAATGATGAATGATTTATGATTTTGTGGCACACATAAGAATGGTATCATTATGAGATGGGTGTGAGCTATATCTCCCTCCAATTCATTGGGTAATGATTTTATATATCATGAGATAGACATGGCTGGAATGGTAGGTTATACCGGTTCAGTGAAACAGGACTGAAACGAGGGTGACTCGGTTTAAAAAGGGACTTTGTCCACTAAGATAGTCTTGGCAATGAGTCTTGACTAACAAGAAATGATGATTATGTGTGTATTCCACAAAGTTTCATGTTTTACGTTGTGATTATTGGGATTACATTTCACTTCTATGATTTATCCCATGTTATGATATTATGAGCTCTTTTGCAGGTTATGATTTCCAAAAGCTATGTTCTTATGTATATGATGTGATTGATATTTCTTTTGATTACCCTTACTGAGCATTTGAGCTCACCCTTTTATGTTTTATTTTCCCCAGGATATAAAGAAAGGTTTTAGTTAAAAAAAGGGAAGATCTTTATGGGATATGTTGATGATCTTTCTCCACAATTAGAAGATTACCTTCCGAGTTTCCAAAGACACTAAACTATTACGATCCTTGTGTGTGTCTGTGTTTTGTTATGTACTAAGTATTTAGCAAATGTAATGTAATTTCCATGTATGTCAGGCTTCAGGTCTCTACAGTTTTCAGGTTATTCCAATACACTCAAGTGATGATCAGCCATCTTCCCATGCAAGGAAGAAGAAAACCATCCTATATCATAATCTAGAAAATTCTTGGTCAATATCAATATAAATTGTTGTTTGAAATTCAGGTATAAATTCACACACTATAATAAACTATCATATTAATTTTATATAAATTGAAAAAATTCCTCAATCAAGTAGTTAATTTCCTAAATAAGGTTCATCATATATCAATCAATCTTGTATATTCCATATCCAAGACTATACGATCACATAAGATATTGTTTTAGGATATATATCATAAAAAATTTATTTCAAACATTTATAATAAATAATATTTTATAAAATTAAGAGAAATAATCTTTATAAATCTACTTTATAATAATCAATTCATAAAAAAATCAAATAACTACATGTAGATTCTCCTTGTTATACCCCTGAAAACATATAAAACAAATTCTCCAACAACTGATATCTAATATTTTCCAATATTACTAAAAATACTATATATAAAAGTATACCATTATTCCACAATGAAATTTTTTAATTCTTAGAAACAATCACCCTCAGGGTCATCCTTCAATGGACACACGTCAATTCTATATCATCCATATCCAATTCCACTTTGATTAGGTGGAGATAAAACAAAAACATATCCTAGTTCATATAAAATCCTTTTGAAAGAAATGGGATTCAAAATTTAATGATAATATAAGAGAGACACTCCAAGAATCACTATTAGAATAGATAAAAAATACCCTTACTAATAGGGGTATAATGAGATTAAGATAATGGGTGATGTTGGTGGAATTAGCCTCTACTCTTCCTCCAAAACCCAAAAAATTGGGGAGGTCCACACCTTATAAAGACAACAGTTTAACTACATAGAATTCACACACCACTACAATATTCATATTTTTAACCCTTTGTTCATGTTGTGGAATCCAAAAGGCGGGGGTATTCCATGTAGCCTTTTTTTCATCATAGTTTAAACCATAGTTCATTCCATGAAAAACCCATGTAATGGGGCCCAACCCCTTATGTATGGGATATCGTCAATGTTTGAATGAAACATTCATTGACTATGAACCTTATATAGGAATATCAAACCAATATAAATGTCACAAATTTTGTGAATGAGAAATTCACTCCATTAATGAACAACAACTAATTAATTTTAGAAACCCATGTCCACCAACAAATTTATAATACCTCTCTAACATCCCAAATAAGTATCCAGGCCTCACAATTTTTCCAAAATGAAGATTTATGGAAATACAATAGCAAAAAATATCAATCATTTTCATGATTATTAATATTGTTCCCCCACCAAACCTAAAATAAAAACATCATATGAAAATAATTTCCATGATATTTATTAGTCATTAAAAACATCACATTATTATGTATCCCTTTATAAGGATTAGACCTTATACATTGCAGAATATAGTTAAATAAACTAGAATTCAGTTTATTTCATTCCTAGAGATCTTTTCATTTTTTAGTTTTATATAGTTAAAACATAATTGATGCATAACAACCCATAAGTATACAATGTCGGAATAACTAAAACAGTATCAAGTCATTCCATAAATCAATTTCTTTTTAATAAATCATGAGATATTTGAATGAAAAATATTCACAAAATTCAGCTTGGATATTTATTTTCTCTTTTCCAACATTAAACCTTCAAAAAAAATTAAAACATAGGATGAGAAAAAAAAATCACTAAGGGACATAAATGAAAATGGAAGAATTATTACATTAATACTTATAAACATATGAAATAATTTTCACAATATATACTTCATAGAAATCATAAATAAAATATTTAGCTTAATTGGGGAATTACATACTTAATTTATGTAACCATTATTGCTACTATATGATTTGTAACTCTCAAAAATACCTTACAATGTAATAAAATAACTACATTGTTATGTGAACCTCAAGGATACCTTATGGTGTAACCATTTTTGTTACACATGGAATAACCATTATTGTGAACTTCCAGAAAAAACATAACCAATGGATTAAATATAGATATAGGTCAGAAAATTTTACATAAACAATACCCAAGAATAAGACCATAATAAATATACAATAATGGTATTAAAAAATTCCTTTTGAATTTTGAAAAAATACAAATTTAAAAAACATTTAAAGGAAATGTATCATACCTCAGGTTCATTTTTCTTAAAACATGTTCAAACCTTCTTATTAATGGTTTAAATAGTATTATTAATATAGTAGAAAATGATATTCAAATATATAATTCATCATATGATCTTATTATTACATCTTTCAACCGCTTTATCGATAATATAATTTTACTTTATATTTTTCTAGTACATTTATTTCATGGTTTTCTCATTTGGTTCATTATAGATTCTATTGTTGAACGGGAGATATAATATATAAGGGGAATGATATAGTAGTAATATATTTTGATAATTATATATGATAAAATATATAATTTTTTTCTATTACGAGGATGATTTATTAGATAAAACATTAACACATTAATAAAATTGATATAGTTTATGTTCTTGATTTTTAGGACCATCTGTAACAAATACAGTTTTATTTGATATCATGATTATATATTAGATCCAGAACATTATAAAACTTGTAAGATGTCTAAAAATATATGATTTTACCACACAATGGGTTTTTTGTCAATCCTTGATGGTGCTAATGGAAAATGAAAACACATCATCCATAATGATGATAAATCAACATATCATATATTTTGTTTTAATTTTTTAGAATAAGATTAAAAGAGTATAGGTTTGATAATGGATAATATATTAAAATATATATTATAGTATATATGTAACACCCCAGGTAAATAAAAAATATGAAATTTTTATATTTTTCCATATTGGTGAATAAAATGTTAATATTACTTTAAATGGAATGCTATGCTTGATGGCTTAACCAATACGCAACAACAAGATCCTATGAAATCATACGTTTCACTCTAATAATAAAATAATTCTGTTTTAAATAGTAGTTAACACCTTGTCATTGTAATGATGGAAATGAACAGAACTAACTACAAAGTGATTATATATGTGTGTCAGATATTTTTACTTTTTACAATAAATGTTAGAGGATTAAAAATGCAAATGAATCCAATTTTAATCATAAATATTCTAATATTCTTTAAAAGGTCGATTAACCGCCTTTTGATGGAAAACCCTTTTTAAATATACATTTTATAATTTTATATGTTGTTTTTACAAAATAAAACTCTTCTTTAGAATCGGTACATCTAAATTTACTTTGTGTAGATTTTTGTCATTTTCGGATAAAGTTCATTTTTTAATGAATAGTGAAAAATGTTGTATTTTAATTCAAAACCTATTTTTAATATAATTTATTTATATGATTATATTATCTTTTGAAATGGTTTTAATGTGAAATTATAATTTATTTTTACCATTTAATCCAATAGTGTACGTTGGAATTAATTTCACTTTGAAATTGTACTTAAACTAAGTGTCAATCTTTTAATAGATATTGTTTCTTAAAAACACGCTATTTGTTTTGACAGTGGGAATTAATTATTAAATTAATTAATTCAACTTATATGTTTTCAATTTTGTAAAATATACATCATTTTTTAATTAGTAATATCAAATATATCTTAGGCTGAATTTTTGATATTTTTCGGAAAAACTTCAATTTTAGATGAATAGTGAAACCACTAAGTGGTGGTTTAAAAACTGATTCTTCGTTTAAATGAAACTTCACAACTTCTGTGATTTTATTTTCAAAAATCCAACATACATGGTTTTCATTATGAGGTAAAATGTGGTTCAATGGGATTAAAACAATTTTTCGGTGAATAGTAACTTTTAAGTTTTTAATCGCGATTAGAGGTAATTAGTGTAAATTAAAGAAAAAAAATGTTTTAATAATATGAAATGACCACAAAACATATCCTACCCTTAATGGATGATTAATGGCCTACCAAGACGATCATGGGTAAACTTGGGGACCCCATGGAGCCACTTTGGTTGGAAAATCACATTAATAACTTTTTATTTAATGTTAAAATTAAAATGTCACAAACATGTGTTGTTTTACTAAAACAACTTTTACATGGGGTTAGTAAAGTCAAATTTTTGACTATTAATATTAATTATAAATCTAAAACGATTTCCTACATAATTATATATTTTTTTATAATTTTTAGTCATTAAATAAATTAATTTACTTATGACACCGTGATAATGCAGTGATTACCTCATAAATGAACGATTTAAATAAAATGAGAAGATAGGGTGAAATCTAAGTCTTAAAATTGTCCCAATATAATTGTGTGGGTGGATTTAGAAACATTATCACCTTATCCTAGAAATATATCCTTTTGGGACCTTTAAAATCTGAAAACCATTTTATAATAAAGTAATATTTTATAACTTTCCATGAGTGCCCCTCCTCTCCTCTTATAAAAGCCCCCACATCTACCGCCATACAAACACATATCAATCATTTGGATCGACCAAAACCTGCCCATTTCATCTCTCAAAATCCCTCTCTTCATCATTGAAGCCTCACCTTTGGGCAGACGTTTTTCCAAGGAATCCTTTGAGCTCAAATCAAAAAGAGCTACCCAATTTAAAGGTAATGTCTTCCCTTGTTTTCTTTTGTTTTATTTTGCATCTCCAACCCTCTAAACTATTTTTATTCCTTTATTTTGGAACAAAACCAGTATCTTAAATATACTAGGATGTTATTATGTGAAGGAGTCGAGCTACACTTACACACACCTTTGTCTAATGGTTAAAGAACATACAGTTTCTGTGGATGGCGAATTTATGCCTCACGAAACGATTATTGTTCAATATTCTCTTAAAACCTTTCATGGTGGCCATTATGATGTAACTATATTTTATATATGATATATATGGTATTTAGGATTTCTATATGCTTCTGAATTTTATATTTAAAACATACCTTTATGCTTTTCATGTTGTGCAAATGCGATAATTTCATACGAGGAAGTGTGGACTACCGCCCCCTCAAGTGATGTGACTCGTTCATGCAATACATGGAATGTATAAAGAATTAAATTAATGAAAAAATGTGACCTATATAACATATATATTATACTGTAATTATAATATATATATATATATATATCTAAATTATTTTTTAATTCCATTAATATAACAATGAAATGAATGTAGCGTTCATGCGTACGTACAGCCTACCGTCTCCATAAACGGTGCATTCCAGTTCATTTTATCTCCAAATGTTATGGAGTTGTATAAAATGAATATTTACTGGATATATATGATATTTAAACCATTAATACTATTCTAGAGATGATTTAATTATAACTACATGGACAATCATTTTCAAACAAGTTCATTTTTGACTCATGTACCAAACATCGACAAAAACGTCTAATATGAACTCACGTTATTAACCAATTATTATAACATTATAATATTTGATATGAACTGAATTTTAATCTTTAAAAGAGGTCCTTAAGCAATTATAAATTGACAAAAGTTTATTATTCAGGAATATAAAGAAACAAACAAGACAAGTCGGACTTGAGGTAAGGGATCATACACCAATGTTTCTTTTTAAGTACACTTTTTTATGTCATTACTTTTAGGCTCATCTTTTTTATAATTGGGATGTTCTTTTATATTACTCTTACTGTATGTTTTATGTTCATATGATAAGAAACCCTATTTTCTCTCATCAATCCATTTTGGAAGTTTTGATTGGCACCGTTAGGTTGACGGATTTTCATAAGAGATCCAACCTCTCTTTCTTTTTAAGTACTCTACTTATGTCACTTATTTTCATCTCCTCTTTGTTATGTTGGGGATGTTATTTTATATTACTCTTGTTTTAAATTTTATGTTAATATGATGAGAGACCCTATTTGATCTCATCAATCCATTTTTGGAAGTTTTAAGTGGCACCGTTAGGCTGCCGAGTTTTCATAAGGGATTTTTCATCTCACTTTTATTCCCGTGAGATTTATGCTACATTTTCCACTATTTCCTTTGAGTGGTATATGTACTGCCCATTATTCTACTCTTTGTGTAATATAATTTTGTTTATGAGTATTTACATCTATTCTGTTTTGTTCTTCTTTCATGGGGTGTATGTTTCAAAAGATACCCAAGTCGGTAAGGGAACCTTTCACCCTCCTCTTTTTAAAAGACATATTTTGTTGGGTCTTTTAATTTACATATTGTAATAATTGGATATGTTATTATATATCCTTATTGATGTAAATTTTATGTCCAAGTGATGATATACCATTTTTATCTCTCATCAACTCATTTTATAAATTTTGAAGTGACGCCGTTAGGCTGTCGAATTTTTGCAAGGGAACTACTTAACCCAATTTTGATTCTTTGGGATAAACTTGTACTCCTTGAATATGTCGTTCTATGAATATGTGTGAATAACCACTGATTTTTTTACACTTAATATCCACTTAAAATTTGTGTATTTTTTTGTCACACATAATTATTTAATTGATTTATCCTTAATCTAAGGATACTGTCTTTTTAAGGGACTTAATCTCAATATCCTTTCATTGAGGAATATTTTGTTCTAATACAAGGCTTTATTTTATATGGTGTATAAAACCCTTTTACTTTTAATTTTATACAAAAGGAATCTTTTTCTACAAAGCATTTTACTAAACGATAAAAAGTATGCTTCTTTCTAACGTATGCGGTGTTAATGACCTTCCCTCCACCACGAGTATTATTTGATATTTGGATTCCTCAACAAGTTGTTATATTTTTATAAGTAAATAAATACCATATACTCTTTTATGTATTTTGGTATTGAAAATGTTTTTGATAATGGATTTTTTATGTCAATATATTTAAGTGATATATTGTGCTTGAAATGTTGAAATGTTTTCTTTCCTTTATAGTTGTTTTATTTGATATGGTTTTATAATGGTACTTGGACATTTGACGGGTGGTTACGTGATAAACCATATGACGGGTGGTGCCGTGAATACCAGGATGGGTGGTTACGTTATAACCTCCAATGTATTGGGTATGAAAGTCGGCCGTATGGCTATTCCATTAAGTGATATTTGTGGAAGTCGACTGTATGGTTATTCCATTGAAGTATTATTATGTCCCAAGTTACCTTTATATGTTATGTGTTCATTATATGGGTTTTATTGTAATATTTTGGTTACAAAATGGTAAGTAATGTTCATTTAGTGAGAGAGAGATTTTACTACTTCATAAAGGTGAAAAGTATTACTTTGGTAATGTATTCATGGTTTACTTGTTGTTTTGAAAAACTAACAGTTTTCCTTCTTTTTGTATCCTTTACTGGGCTATTTATGCTCATCCCATGTTTTTTAAATGTTTTCAATAGGACTTAATGATGAATAGGGCCATTGATGGAATAAAGGAAAGACATGCTATCTAAAACATGGAACTATAAATGTTTCTTTTTAAGTATTTTTTTATTTTATGGAAACTTTGTAGAAGTGTCTAATATATAATCTTTTGAGATGTAAAAGTTATGACCTAATTCTCTAAAACTCTAAACTGAAAAGATATTTAATGTGAATTATTCATTTAATTCAATGTTAAGTAAGGTTTAAGGATGGGGTCTTATAGTTGGTATCAGAGGTCGGTTTAGATAACTTTAGAGGTTAGGTTATTCTTTAAGAATAAGTGGCAAGTTGTGTTTAACCACAATGGTTGGTATATTATATAGAGTCATTGTTTGTTTTTTAAGATTGTAATGAGTTTGAGATAACATGGATAAGTATATCTTAGTGTTTATCTTCCTCTTTAGTACATAATGATTTTGTTTGTATACTCACACTGACCTTTTTAGTGTGTTTTAGTAAATGGATGGATCTAGCAGGAAATATAGTGACAATGGGTATGAAGGAAACTATGGTGGTTATATGATTAAGAGACTAGATGAAATATGGGATTCAATGAGGAATCTCGTGGTTATTCCAAACCAACTATCAAGGAGTCATGATAAACCACTTTAACTTTGATGAGTTCTCTAATACATCATGTACGAGTGAATCAACTCAATGTGGAAGTTCAGGTAATAATTATAAAGGTAACCATAAGGGTGTATATGATCCTTACATGGAGGTAATTATGGGTTACTACATGATATGATGGAATATGAAAGGCATGAGATAAACATGAGGTTAAAATATGTTATGGTTGTTTTTGATGAATTTATCTCTTTTTGAGGAATGTTATAAAATTATATAGTTTTGGAAAAAGGACAACACACACACCGTGTGACAACCCATCGTGTCGGACGAAGCTGCGGGAATCGAACCCACAACTCAATTGAAACTGGTATTTATCACCTACCATTGGACTCCATGATGTCCCTGGTTAGTTTGACTAATTATTTATAGTTAGATGATTTTATGAATCAAGAATAAGTAAATTTTGGGTTATATATGGAAATTATTATACTATCATGGAGAATATGTGATTAGGTTAATTACATTTCAATATGAGAGTTTAAGATAAACTAATGTTATTTGGGGATAAATGTTAATTTTATACCATGGAAGACTATGTGATTAAATCCTTAAAATATTTGGGTTTCAATATTAGTTTAGTTTACTTTGAATAATTTTATGGACAAATTGTTTATCTAATGGTCTTCGTTGAACTTTGGGTTTTGTGGGACAAATTTTGGAGATTAAGAATAGATTTTCTTTTTATAAAGTGTTATCCTTTTCTGGATTATCTGATCTTGTAATAACCTTTTTGGTTTTGGTTTCGGTTAAAGTATAAATACATGGGATGTATATAGTTCTCTTTTTCGGATTAGGTGATTCTCTAGATGTTTATTGTAGCTCTCTTAATGTAAACAAGTCATCCTAAATACTAATCTTTTGGATAAAATATGAGTTCGTGTAAGAAATGTAGTAAAAGTTGAAAGTCAACATGACAAGTAAGTATGTTTCCTTATGATTTAGATAAGCTCAAATATAAATTCCTCAATTAAGAGTAACTTAAAACAAAAATGTTGACTATTAGCTTTTCAAACTGGGGAATCGAATACTGTTTAACCCATCATAAGCTTGGGATTTTCTTTTGGTTAACCTTCTCCTAGACATGTTTACTATCACTCTCCATTAGAACATGACCCTTTGCTTTTTCTTCAATTTCCATGTTTTCCTACATGGAATCTTAGTATGGATTAGCTCAGGTGACCTCTGTACTTCTCTTTCTTTCTTTTAAAGTGATTGTTTTACCGACTCTTGTTCTGATGTGGGACTTTCAATGATGTTTCTGAGCCCAATTTTAAAATTACGAGGACGCAATTTCAAAAAGGGGGGAAGGATGTAACACCCCAGTTAAATAAAGAAAATTACATTTTTATATTTATCCATATTTTTGAATAAAATATTAATATTACATTAAAGAGAACGCTATGCTTGATGGCTTACCCAATACGCAACAACGAGTTCCTCTGAAATCTTACGTTGTACTCTATTAATAAAGTAATTTTGTTTTAAATAGTAGTTATCACCTAGCCAATGTAATGACGGCAATGAACAGAACTAAATAAAAAATGATTATATATGTTTGTCAAATATTTTTAACTTTTTCAATAAATTTTAGAGGATTAAAAATGAAAATGAATCAAATTTTAAGCATAAATCTTCTAATATTCTTTATAAAGTTGATTAACCACCTTTTGATGGAAAACCCTTTTTAAATATATGTTTGAAAATTTTATATGTTTAATTTGGAAAAATAATACTCTTCTTTAGAATCGGGACATCAATATTTACTTTGGGTAAATTTTTGGTATTTTTCCGATAAAGTTCATTTTTTAATGAATAGTGAAAAATGATTTATTTTAATTCAAAAACAAATTTTAATATAATTTATTTATATGATTATATTATTGTTAGAATTATTTTTAAAGTGAAATTATAATATATTTTTACCATTTAATCCAATAGTGTTCATTGGAATTAATTTCATGTTGAAATTGGACTTAAACTAGTGTCAATCTTTTAATAGATATTGTTTCCTAACAACACGCTATTTGTTTTGAAAGCGGGAATTAATTATTAAATTAATTAATGCAACTTATATGTTTTGAATTATTTTAAAATGGAAATAATTTTTTAATTAGGAATATCAAATATAGCTTAGTGTGAATTTTTTGTTTTTTTCGGAAAAACTTCAATTTTAGATAAATAGTGAAACCACTAAGTTGTTGTTTAGAAACTGATTTTTTGTTTAAATGAAACATTACCACTTCTGTGAGTTTATTTTCAAAAATCCTACATACATGGTTGTCATTAGGATTTAAACTATGGTTCAATGGGATTAAAATAATTTTTTGTGAATAGTAACTTTTATGTTTTTAATCGCGATTAGAGGTAATTAGTGTAAATTAAGGAAAAAATAATATTTTAATAATATGAAATGATCTTGACACATGTCCTACCCTTATTAGATGTGTCATGCCCGACCAAGAAAATCCCTGGGTAAACTTGGGGACCCCATGGAACCACTTTGGTTGGAAAATGATATTAATAACTTTTTATTTAAAGTTAAAATTAAAATATCACAAACATGTGTTGTTTTACTATAAAAATTTTTACATGGGGTTATACAAGTCATATATTTGACTAAAAAATTAATTAGAAATCTAAAAAGATTTCCTACATCATGATATTTTGTTATAATTCTTAGACATTAAATAAATTAATTTATTTATGACACCGTGATGATGCAGTGATTACGTCATAAATGAACGATTTAAATAAAATAATAATATAGGGTGAAATATAAGTCATACACTTGTCACAAACCTATTGTATGAGTGGATTTCAAAACATTATCACCTTATCCTCGAAATATATTCTTTTGGGACCTTTAAAATCCGAAAATCATTTTAAAATAAAGTAATATTTTATAACTTTCCAAGAGTGCCCCTCCTCTCCTCTTATAAAAGGCCTCCACCTCTACCACCATACCCACACCTCTCAAGCCTTTGGAATGGCCAAACCCTGCCCGTTTCATCTCTCCAAATCCCTATCTTCATCATTGAAGCCTCACCTTTGGGCAGAATCCTTTCCAAGGAAGCATATGAGCTTAAATCAAAAAGAGTTAGCCGATTTAAAGGTAATGTCTTTCCTTGTGTTCTTTTGTTTTATTTAGCTTCTACAACCCTCTAAACTATTTTTATTCCTTTATTTTGTGACAACAACAGTATCTTCAATATACTAGGATGTTGTTATGTAGAGTATTCGAGCTACACTTACACACTCCTTCGTCTACTGGTTAAAGAACATAATGTTTCTGTGGATGGTGAATTTCTGCCTCACGAAACGATGAATGTTCATTCTTGTCTTAACAAATATCATGGTGGACATTATGATTTTAGTATATTTTATATATGATATGTATGGTATTTATGTTATCTATATTCTTCTGAATTTTAATTTTAAAACATGCCATTATGATTTTCATGTTGTAGAAATGCGATAATTTCATAAGAGGAAGTGTGGACTACCGCCCCCTCAAGTGATTTGACTCGTTCATGCAATACATGGAATGTATAAAGAATGAAATTAATAAAAAAGTGTGACCTATATAACATATATATTATACTGGAATTATAATATATATATCTCTCTCAATTATTTTTTAATTCCATTAATATAACAATGAAATGAAAGTAGAGTTCATGCGTACGTACGGCCTACCATCTCCATGAACGGTTCATTTCATTTCATTTTATCTCCAAATGTTATGTAGTTGTATAAAATGAATATGTACTGGATATATATTATAATTAAATCATTAATACTATTCTAGATATGATTTACTTATAACTACATGGACAATCATTTTCAAACAAGTTCATTTTTGACTCCTGTACCAAACATCGACAAAAACGTCTGATATTAAATCACATTATTAACAAATTATTATAACATTATAATATGTGATATGAACTGAATAATAATATTTAAAATATTTACTAATGAAATTATAAATTTTCCAAAGTTTATTATTCAAGAATATAAAGAAACAAACAAGACAAGTCAGACTTGAGGTAAGGGATCATACCCCTCTGTTTCTTTTTAAGTACACTCTTTTATGTCATTAATTTTAGGCTCATATTTCTTATGATTGGGATGTTATTTTATATTACAATTACTGTAATTTTTATGTTCATATGATGAGTGACCCTATTTTCTCTCATCAATCCATTTTGGATGTTTTGATTGGCGCCGTTAGGCTGCCAAATTTTCTTAAAATATCCAACCTCTCTCTTTCTTTTTAAGTACTCTACTTATGTAACTTATTTTAAGCTTCTCTTTGTTATGATGGGGGATGTTCTTTTATATTACTCTTGTTTTAAATTTTATTTTAATATGATGAGAGACCCTATTTGATCTCATCAATCCATATTTGGAATTTTTAAGTGCCGACCTTTGGCTGCCGAGTTTTTGTAAGGGATTTTTCATCTCACATTTATTCTCGTGAGATTTATTCTACATTTTCCACCATTTCCTTTGAGTGGTATATGTACTTCCCATTATTCTACACTTTGTGTAATAAAATTTTGTTTATGAGTATTTACGTCAATTTTGTTTTGTCCTTCTTTGATGTGGTGTATGTTTCGAAAGATACCCAAGTCGGTAAGGGAACCTTTCACCCTCCTCTTGTTAAATGACTTCTTTTATTGGGTCTTATAATTTACATATTTTAATATTGTGATATGTTCTTATATATCATTATTGATGTAAATTTTATGTCCAAGTGATGATATACCCATTTTATCTCTCATCAACTCATTTTATACATTTTGAAGTGACGCCGTTAGGCTGTCGAATTTTTGCAAGGGAACTTCTTAACCCAATTTTGATTCTTTGGGATAATCTTGTACTCCTTGAATATGTCATTATATGAATATGTGTGAATAAACTATGATTGTTTTACACTTAATATCCACTTATATTTTGTGTATTCGTTTGTCACAAATAATTATTTAATTGATTTATCATTAATCCAAGGATACCTTCTTTGTAAGGGACTTCATCTCAATCTCCTTTAATTGAGGAATATTTTTTGTCCTAATACAAGGCTTTCTTTTATATGGTTTATAACACCCATTGACTTTTAATTTTATACAAAAGGAATCTTTTTCTACAAAGAATTTTGCTAAAGGACAAAAAGTATGCTTCTTTCTAATGTACGCGGTGACAATGACATTTCCACCGCCGCGAGTATTATTTGATCTTTGGCTTCCTCAACAAGCCATTGTATTTTTGAAAATAAATAAATACCATATACTCTTTTATGTATTTAGGTATTGAAAACGGTTTTGATAATGGATTTGTTATTTCAATATATTTATGTGATATATTGTGCTTGAAATGTGGAAATGATCTCTTTCCTTTATAGTTGTTTTATGTGATATGATTTTATAATGGTACTTGGAAATTTGACGGGTGGTTAAGTGATAAACCATATGACGGGTGGTGCTGTAAATACCCTGAAGTGTGGTTATGTTATAACCTAAAATGCATTGGGTATGGAAGTCGGCCATATGGCTATTCTATTAAGTGATATTTGTGGAAGTCGACTGTATAGTTATTCCATTTAAGTATGTTTATGCCCCAAGTTATCTTTATATGTTATGTATTCTTTATATGGGTTTTATGGTAATCTTTTGGTTACAAAAGGGTAAGTAATGGTCATTTAGTGAGTGAAGAGTTTTTACTACTTCATAAAGATGAAAAGTATTACTTTGGTAATGTATTCATGGTTTACTTGTTGTTTTGAAAAACTAACATTTTTCCTTATTTGTGTATCCTTTACTGGGCTATTTATGCTCATCCAATGTTTTTGAAATGTTTTTCACATGACTTAAATACGAATAGGGTCAAGTATGGGATCAAGGAAAGACATTCTATCTAAACATGGTACTAGACATGTTTCTATTTAAGTGTTTTTTTATTTTATGGAAACATAGTATAAGTGTCTGCTCTGTAATCTTTTGAGATGTAAAAGTTATGACCTAATTCTCTAAAACTCTAAACCTGAAAAGATACTCAATGTGAATTATTCATTTAATTCAATATTAATTAAGGTTTAAGGCAGGGGCCTTATAATATATGATATAACTTAGTAATCATGTCACTTTGGATAGGGGAGGTGAGGACATAATAATAAAATAAAAGAAATTAAATTGAAAATAAAATAATATAAAATTAATAGGATTTTACCTATTGAATTATTCTACTTGAAAACCTCCATAAGGAACTTGGTTATGGACTTTTGTTAAGACTATGTTATCTTAGACGTGTGTAAGAGACATGAGAAGGGAATTGGGATGAAATTAGGAAAAATGAAAGGACTCAAAGTATAAGGGTAATAAGTGGTGAGGGGTGGTATTTATAGTAGAGTATAGGGGTATTTTATCATTAATATATTCATTATTTTTTTATTTTTGCACAAACCTATGAATATATTGAAAATAATAAACAAAAATATTAAAATAATGAATGAGAGTTTGAGATTTCGTTCTTACAAAACTATATATATTAAAATAATGATGTAAATATTCATATTTTTGACTTTCACAACAATTATATCATCTATGACTCAAGAGTTAATGAATTTTTTATGTTTCGTAAGCTATTGTATTTCACCATTCACAAAAAATTCATATATTTTAGGAAAATAATAATAATTCACAACAATTTTTTTCATCATATTTAATTCAAAAATGGACCCAATTATTGTGAAATTAATTTCTAATTAAAATCACCCTTTATTCAAAAAACCCGATTTAAAAATTATAACAGATTTTACAACACATTGAAAAAATAATTGAGGCCTCATATAATTAACATACAATGATAAGAAAACTATATAAAAACTTTTATTCTATTTTATGAAAATAAATCTTCATTTAAATAATTATATTAATAATTAAATTTTAAATAAAAATTATTATGTCATAAAAATACCATCATATAACTTTTTATTTCCAAAAAATTTATTTAAATATAAAATGATATAAATATATCATACATTCACTTATAATATTTAAAATATTATTTGCAATTTTCTAGGTGTGGATACTACTCTGATTTTATATATTTTATTATTTCAATGAATACTACTTATGTCATTATAAGTATATAATCTATTTTTGTATTTAATTCCAAAATGAAAATAATTTATTTTAGATGTACATGTGTTATTACATTCTCCCCTCCTTTAAATTGTTTTCTAAAACTTTTTATTCACATATTAAAAATGTGAGGATAACTTTGCCTCATGGAATTTTCACATTCCATTTTTCTTTCTTCAAACATGTTGTTTATCTAAAAATCATTATCTCATTAAAATAGCCAATTCCAATATATTTTCTCTATATGGTCAATAATTTGAATATGTTTCTCTTAAAAATAGTGTTTCTCTTACAATTGAAATGATTCTAGGCTAAAAACAATAGATTAATTTGGTACATATTTTATTCATATCAAAACGTGAAATTCATTGTCTACCTGAGATAAACATCGCAGAAATTCTACTCTATATAAATGTGGTCCAATATTCTGCCAGATTTACTAATGTCCAATTAATTTTGGGCCTATCATTCATTTTTACCATAATAGATAATACATTTCTACTAATGGATTTTAATAAAATCATGAGCAGAAACATAAAAAAAAATCATCACTCTCCTTATTTGTATTACATTTCTACCTTCTCGTACCAATCATCATGTGTTGCTGGATAATATTCACATTCTCCAAAACATACTCTATGAATTTTAATCCCATAAACATCCTTACACTCTCTTTATCCCAAAATTATGGTGTTCGAAACCACTTCTCATATAATACCCAAAACGGTTCAATCTTTATACTTGAAAAAACTATTATTATAAGAAAAAAATAAAGAATGAAATAGGTTGATCCCAACCTAATTGGTAATCTAATGAACAAGATTATAAAATATCATCTAATGAATGAATTTTTCACTCGTTTGGTCCATCATATTGGGAGACAATGGTTGTATTAAAATCTAATTTGTTTCTCTAGGATAACTGACGTCATTTCCATAAGTTTTAAGTAAACCTCGGATGATGGTTAGATATAACGTATGGATGAACTACATGTATCCTTGAAATATCTTTGAGGAATATCAAATAATTATGATGAATAGAGTGTGTCTCTAATATAAAATAAAACTTCATATTTATTTAGTTAATTAACAATAATAGAAATCAAATTATTACATTGATATGTTGTTTTTTCCCGCAATAAATTCCATTTATATATTTTTCCATTTCTACTTATCAAATTGAAATGGTTGAAGCATTCTCTATGGTAGTTTTCACTTATATATTACCAATCAAAATTAATAATATTTCATTGTCAAATCAACAATATATCATTCCATTCCATCCCACCAATAACACTTTCATTAGTCTATATATGTCTTAGTGCACCTAGGTTGAATTGAAAATAGAGAACTATGTAAATCAATAAGAATTAATTCTTCATATAGGAATCAAGAGGAACGCATAATCCTTGTCCAAATTTAATGAGAATATATTTATCATGATTAAATATTACAATGTCACCTTACTTATAAAATTATACAACTTAATTTACTCATGGTCCTCCTTTTTCACTTGTTTAATTATATCTAATAAATATGATTGCACTGACACAAAAAAATATATAGTAATTATCAGTTCCAAAAAATACCAATATAATATTCATGAATTCATTAATGAAGGCATAATATTTAAAATATAAATGGTTAATGTTGTATGATGTTTTTGAATCAGGTAATATATGATATTGTTTTTTTTCGGGAAGGTAATTGATCATTAAATCATAATACATTATCAGTTCCAGCAAATTTCTATGAATTTTGGTCAATTAATTCTAAGTAAATATTTACTTCAAACATTTATGGTCAGAATCTATTTTACAATTGGCTCTATATAAATGATTCTTAATAATTAATATTGTTAAAAAGGCAACTAAAACTTCTAAATCATGTGTCTGTTAATTTAACTCATTAATTTTATTTTTCTTGATGTATATGAAAGTAACAGACCATTCTAAATGAAAACACAACCAAGACCATTCAATAAAGCATCACCATAAATATAAAATCACCATTTCTAGATGGGAGGTCCAAAACTAGATCATTCAGCCATATTTGTTTAATTTACTAAAAATATTTAACATTGTGTTCTTTCAAAAAAAATTAAACCATTTTCGTGTTAACATGGTGACCATGATATATAATCATGAATTTTTTTAACATAAAGTCATTAATTTCCTTCAAATATATGAAAACAAAGAATCCCTATTTCATTTATAGTTCTTTCCCATTCCTCAAAAAAAATTTTGGTGAGGTAAAATATAATGAAATCCTTATTTATAATGTTCCCATGAATAAAATTGACGGAAACCAAAAATAAAATTTGATAAATTTTCCGAATATCTTATTTAATTTATGTGTTTGAAAAACAATGCTTATATTTTTCTCATGATCCTCATAGCTATTCTAAAAAACCAATATGTCATCAATAAAAGAAACAACTAACATATCCAACATTTCCTGGATGATTCTATTCATAATATTAATAAACACATCTCGAGAATTTATCAATACAAAGGGAATAATAACTGATTCATAATTCCCATATCTAGTTTGGAACACTGTTTTTGTAATTTCAACCTCCTTCACATTCACATTATGATACCCATATATCAGTTAAATATATAAAAATACTATGCTTCCATGAGATGATCATACAATTCATCGAAATGAGGCAATGAATACATATTCTTATCAGTAATGTCATTTAAATATTTGTCATCCTTGTAATGTTTCATGGGACCATATTTAATTATAACAAAAAAACAGGATCACACCATGGTGAGGTACTAGGATAAATTAAATCCTTAACATGAAACTCCTCTAACTACTTTTTTAATTCATGAATTTCCACTTGAGCTATTATATAAGGTTGGTTGATGAAATTTTCATAAAATCAGGGACTAATTGAATAATATATTCAAATTATGAATCAGTTTTAACATTTTACATCTCATCAAGAAAAAACATAACTATATTCATTTAAGTTTGGTACATCATTAATCTGAGGATACCACTTTTTAAAATAAAAAAACTATGTGCAATATAACATTCATTTCCATATTTTTAAAGTTTCATAGATTCCTTATAGTTTATAAATGTTAATGGGTTTATTCTTGTATAAAATTGTATATATTTAATAAAAGAAACTAATGTTTCCCTAAAATCATTCTTAGAATGATAAATAGTACTTCATTCCACACCTATAAGAAAAGGACACAATAACAAAGAAAAAATCAACATTTACTGACTGAAAATTAAATTTTTATCAGAAAACACTTTTAATGAAAAGTGAGAGGCCTTTAAGTTCCACATAGAGAAAATCCATCAAAATATGTCACAAAATTATTAAAATAGAGCTTATGAATATTAAATGTTTCCTCTATAACGAGTTTCTAAGATATAGTGTGCACCATTTAATCAGGCTCATCTATGATGAAGTCTTTAAGGTGATCTTCCAACTTGTCCCATGTTTGAGAGTACTCTTCCTTACATAGCTTCCATTCACTAAAACCCCTAATCAGTATAAGTTCATAATTGTCTATCTATGCCTATTTCTCATAATTTTTATTAATAATAACTGGCCTTCCCACCATCTTATCTACCTCTTCTTGTGAAGCATTATTATATAGGAACACCTCCACCATTTCTTCTTCTGTGTGGACAACCAATTCCAGTGATTTATGGTTTGAAAATTTCTCAGAATCATGTTTTCCAACACCAGCCTCAACAAAATTGGCCAACATTTCTTTTGGATTCCCATACAGGTTATCACTATATAAATACATGAATTCTAACTCCTCTTATTTCATCTTTTTACCCGACCAGCTCTCCATTTTGTTTGGTAGATACAACTAATCCTTGCGCTCCTTTCTTTTCTACCATTTTTGAAAGACAATAGTTTATGTACCACAAATTCTTTTATCTTCACTGATATTCTATTGTTCTTGAGGAAACCCCTCCAGACCAACAAAGTTGTTACTGGTCTTCATGCTCTCCTAGATATGACTCTAACCTCCGACCTAGTTTCCCATTAGCCCCTGCATTAGACTATTCTTTAAAGACCCATTTCCACCGTCATTTTATTCTCAGCATCCTATCCACTAACACCATGGGGACCCTTAAGGGAAGGGTTCGAGACACAAGTAGGTATCTCTACCTATATGCTAAGATGAACCAAAGTATGTACTATATAAGGATGAAGGTCCCCCAGCACCATTCTAATTTTGTGACACATAGATTCCTTTTCTAGACCCTTGGAACTATTATAAGTCCCTGATTTCACAGCTACATCATATGATCCATTGATTGGTCACTCCTCCTCCACATACCCCTCTTACACCAAATAAGTAGGCTGCGGAGCATGAGGGGTTCCTAGATCATTTTGTAATCACCTAAAACCCTTATAAACTAGAGGATTTTTTTCTTGTAATCTACACTCTATACCCATTGGGGTCTGTTCAGACATGTCTCATACCTTAGAAACTAATGGGTCCTTACCATTTCCCTTACCAATCTGTATTGTAGAATGATACCCCCATTGACAGTAATCCGTGGAGTTTCCCAAGATTTTACCGGTACAACAGAACTCCATCCACGATATGAAAACAATACACATAAAATATCCTTCAATTGAAAACAACATAAAGATTTTATAATATGTTTTTTCCTCAATTTCCCCCCCGGGTATTTTAACTATAATATCTAGTTTAACTTCGTGAGGTGAAATTTCCAATTTTGTAGGAAATTCTTTATAAATGATGGATTCTGTAGAAACCATATCTAAAAATAAAATAACAAAATCTGTCTAAACAAATAATGTAGCTGATATCCTCCATAAACATGAATTTATATTTATTTGATATTACCTCCATTTCATGGAACCATTTTGATAAATTCACACACCTATTTGTTATGTTCCCAAGACCATCACTCAAAAGGCGAGTTCCAGGTAAATCCAAAAATACAATCTTTGATTAAAAGTGTGAATAAAAATGAAAGACATAAATAAATTTCACATCAGTTTCATAACATTATATTTCATAACAATATAAAAATCATAATAACTAATGGTTTATATTCATTTATAACTAGATATATCAATATCTTATTAAATATAAAATGTAAACAATGCTTCAAAATTAATCTGAAAAATATAGTGTTTTTTACATCATATAATATATAGACATCATCATAAGATATTGAATAGAAAGACATGGAATGGTTGAGTTAAAATACTCAATGTGTTAAAATATAGAAAATTGTCATCTGGGGTAGATCATAAAAATATGTTAAAACATGATTAGTAAATAAATATCTTGTTAAAAAGAACATGTTACAATAATATTTATCCATAAATTATTATAGAAGAAAATTTCATATCAAATGAAGAAATGTATAATATTGGAATATAGTATATAATCTTGAGATAATAATCTCGATCAGTGGAAAATATTCATAAAAAATGGAATGGATGTATTAAATTACCTTGATACATGGAATAATAAATATCAATTGCAAAATCACAATTATAAGGAATCATTATAATTTATAAATTTCATAGAATCCATCCCTTTAGTTTTTGAGATTACCCTATTAGGTTTACATATTAATTTGTGAGAGTATCGAAGAATACCCATGCAAAATAATCTCATGAGATGGAAAAACCTCAACAATGTATTTTAGGGTGTGTTAAGAAACCACACATAAAAATAAATTGACATCTGTTACATAATTAAATTCTTCAATCATCATATAATATATAAATCACGGAATGAAAATTTGTCTCATATCATTTCAAAAAAGTATCACATACAGAAAAATGAGGGACTAGATATTCATATAAAAACATTAATTAATATCGAATGAGTATTTAATTGAGTTATTTTAAGGTTAATTTGACAATTAAAACTCTTTTAGTGTTTGGTATTTAAAAACAAAAAATAATACTAAACCATGAAAAATATATTTTAGAAAATACTTGATAATATTATCACAAGGAAATAAAATTGTGAATCAAATTCAAAATTCATTTGAAATAATGAATCATGAAAATATTGAAAAACAGTTATGTCTAATAAAAAAATGGCCTTGAAAAATACATAATGTATTTTCATATATAATATGTATTGGAAAGTAAAAAATATGGAAATGAATGGGAATTCCTTTTTAATAATTTCAAAATAGATTTATCAAAACCAATGTAATTAGTAAAAGGAAAATTATTAATTATAAAATTTTTGAAGAAAAATATGATTATTAATAGATATAAAAGATACTTGTATTTCAAGATAAAAATGTTAAACATTAGTGGGAATAGTTTATATGGATATGGTAGAGAAGTGACTCATTTAGAGAGGATGAGAATTATTATTCAAATCATGAAATTATATTAACATTTAAATGAATTATTATATTTTTCAATAAAGACTGATGAAGTTAATTATTATATTAAAAATGTATTGAATAAATCACTAATATAATAACTTATTAAAAGGGGAATATTTTTGGACTCGAGATAATATAATGTGTGAATAAATAACATTTACCATCATTTAATCTTATTCAAACGTGCATTAAACACTTATAAAACATAAAAAAATAAAAAAATAATGTACTATAGAACATTATTCAAAATATTTTTTTAATAATTATTCATATTAATTTATTTCAAATAAATATTTTTTAATTTATTATTGTCATTTGATGTTACTAGCTTTGAATGATTATTTAGAATTAGTTCAATAATTGTGGTTTTGATTCATGTATATAGGTTCAATGTTCATAATTATAATATCATCAATGAACTAAAATAAATGTTCTCTTTTTTTATATTATTATAAATTAATTTCATAATAATTTTATTCATGATTTGTGATGATGATGTTTTGGGAAATTCTATTTTGTTAAATTCTAACTAATAGAGGGGTTCTATAAAACAAAATATTTAAATATTAGTATAGCCACAATAGAAATAAATTTAACCGACTATTTTTGATTAATTTCTCATAACACCCTGTTTTTTATATTTATAATTATCAATGATATAAATTTTTATCAGTATAAAAGTATGTGGTTAAAATAACTCAAAAAAGAAAAACAAATAATCTATTCAAGAGTATTGTTATAAGTGTTATTATTTTGTCATAATACCAATGTTGAATATGCTTGCTGATATTATTATCATGTTTTTATGGTAATGAATAATTCTTTAAGAGATATTTTAATGAATAAAAAAATCGATGAAAACCGATATGTATAAATTTTCTGGAGGCTGTAGTTTCCAAATAAACACAATTGTGATTATTATATTCTGTAAAATGTAATGATGTTAGTAGTTGATTTATATTATTAGAAACTAATTAATGTTTTAAATTTCATATTAATTTATTAAATAAACTCTTTTAAATAACCATGATGGGTTTTTTTGAAAACTGTATTATATTAACTGTGGACGTGGTAGTCCTCACATAACTCATGCGTCATTTACAATATTTTAATAGTTAAGAGAAATATATTTAATTTTTACCCCATAATAATAATAAAAATTAAGAATAATTATCAAAATTATGTAATAATTTCAACATGGGTATAGTTTATTCAATGGTGTAAGAAGAAGATACAATTTAAAATTTATGAAATATAACAATTCATAAATTTTCCTTCAACTATGGTTAACCACCTTTCCAAATTGAAATAATGATTTGAGAGGGGATATGTTGATAATAAAAAAATATTTAATTATACATAGGAGTTTTTAGGAGTTATTTTGTTAGATTTTTGACAAATGTATGTGGTTTATGGGTGTGAGAAGATATGAGATTGTCATGGATACCTTTTTAAGGTAGGGGACTGTAATTTTTGGACGTATAAGAGTGTTAATGTCAATACTAAAAGGATGTGTTGATCGAATAATAGATAATAATAGAGTAATGGAATATTTTATTCCATTTAATCATCAATTATATATTTTTAATACTTGTTTTTAAAATTTTATAAGTATTTTACTCTTGGATTTTTCACTTTTACTGTTCTAAAATTTTAAAATGTTAAATAATATTTACCAATGTAAATTCTTGAAATTATTAAATCTAAATTGTTAATTACTACATTATTTATAAATAATAATTTAATATATTATATATATATTTTTTATTATAATCAATATAAGGTTTATAAATAAAAATTCAAATGTTAGCTAATATTACACCTAAAGCCACTTTTTTAGAAAAATGTATTTTTTATCCTATAATAATTTTTATGATAAAATTTATATGTTTATAGAATTCCATGAACTTAATTATTTTATTAAACAAAAAAAGTTAATTTTTCAATTTATGAATGATAATACACAACATTAATTGAGAAAATCAATTAGAATAAATTGACCTAAAATAGTTTTTTTAATCTAAATATGTCTTATGTTTTATAATTTTGTACTAGGATTTCAAAATTAATAATTTCATTCATTACGTTGATTCATGTAACACATAAAAATATTTTTGGTCAATAATTTTTTATATGTCTTAAAATTATACATAGCCTATGGTAAAGTCAAAAATGTTATGGTATTTATAAAAAACATTACTTTCTGTTGCACATTTAAAATCTAATCATTTTGAGCAATATAAAAATATTATCTTTATATAATACAAGAATTATAAATTAATAAATGATGTTCAATATTCTAAGGATCAAATTGTATAATTTTTGAATATTTATTTTTTAAGGGAATTGTAAAACATAATTAACAATGGATTTTATTTGGGAAATACATTTTATATATTAATTATTCATATAATTATTTCCTATAAATTACTAATAAAATTATCTTCCAATTATTATTAATGTCAATAATATATTTTCTTTTGTTTATTAAAAACATATAGTGCCTTAAAATATAATTCTTAGAACATATATGATGAATGCTAAAATGATCGTATTAGTTTCAAAATGAATATAAAATATTAATTTTACCTTTATTTCAACATACAATTCATAAAGTTATTACCACTATATATAATAGAAAAATTAGGGACCACGGTATTAAATTAATATTTTTATTAAATAAATTATTATCTTTTTTATTCAAATTTTTGTGTGAAATTTGTGGTGAATAAGGCATGTATCAGTGAAATAAAAGTGAGATATGATAACCCTTACCTTATGTCGGAACATGTTTTTCACATGTACATAGTGTCCTAGATAATAAAGTAATATTTAATAATAACTTCACATAGAACCAATTGAACATATATATCATTTATTCTAATTTTATTAATTTCATTTTTTAATACTATAATGAGTTATAATGTTTAATTTTGTTTTTCAAGGAGCATTTGTTTCAATGTTTTAGTGTTAGTTTAACTATGTATAATTATGGGACTTATTCTAAAATGAATATAACTTCTCCATAAGTGAAATAATTTATTATTAATGAACATACCGATGTTTAAATGGTCTATTATACACTTTTTTCATATTTAATGATGGTGGTTTATTAGATAAACATAAATGAAAAATCATTTGTTTATTTTGGATGGATTTTCGAACTATCACATAATAGTATCATTTTATATAATATAATGATTATATATATTGGTTTTATAAAATTAAATTTTTTAATAAAGATATAATGATTTCTTCCACAAATAAATATGGTTTTATGACCAAACATATGCCAGTAATGAAAAACAAAAAGAAAAACATCATCCATATAGGTATTGAATTATCACCACTCGGATGATGTTTTCATTTTTTTAATTAAATGGATAGGATATTGGATTTGATGAAGAATATTATATTGAAAACAAAAATCAATTATTAGAAACAAAATAGAGTTTTCTTTTTATGGTTTAGAGGGGCTCTGATTATATGATAAGAAAATAAAAGAAATTAAATTGATATATAAGGGTGATTTTTCCTCTTGAATATTGTATACTAGGGAACAACCATAATGAACATGGAAGAGGTATTTTTCAGAGAAAATAAATACCAAGAAATGGGTAATACGTTTAATAGATTAATTTTGATTAATATAGAGAGGCTTCATGTATTATATGGTTTGAGAAGAATGGAGGTATTTATAGTGGAGGAGAGGCCTGTTCTTTTATTATTTTAATCTCTTTTTTATTATTTTGGATCATTACTACATATAGAGTTGATTCAAAGGTCTTAATATAGTATAAATATAAATTAATTTTGAACTAATGTGTGCCTACCTCATTCATACATCTTCAATGACTCAATAATTCATTTAATAACTTATGATTTTAAATACCGTAAATTAGTATATTTCATTATTCACCAAAAATACAACCATATTCAAAAAATCCCAAAATTTATCCCTATAAATTTATTAAAATGTGGATCTAAATAATAGATTCAATTTTTAGAATTTATTTGTAAATATATTACATTTTATTTCTAATTAATATCATCATTTAAATGAAAATGTTACTTCATCAATATTATAATTTATTTTACGACACATTAAAATTTTAATCATGGTCTCATAAAATTATTTAATAATTATAATAAAACAAAATACTAATATATGAATCTATTTTATGAAATAATTTTCTTTATCATTATATTAACTATATATGTTTGAAAAAAGATTTATGTTTTCCAAAAATACTAATTCTTAAATAATAAATTTTAAAAAAATTATTTAAATATTAATTAATTCAAATATAACATATTTTAATTTATTATATATCTATATTTTATTTAAAAATAAATAGTTGATGTTATTTTTCTAATGGATTAATTAAAATTCAAAATAGTTTCATTATTATTCCAATGCACATTAATGTTTGTTGTTACGTAAATGTTGGCTACCAAAAAATTTAAATTGATTTTAGAGATACAAAATATAAATTATTAGGGTTTTATACACTTCCCATTTTAGAAGAAATTTTACTTCAATTATTTCATTAATTGTTTTTAAATATATTATGCCTGATCTTATACATAATTTCCTTAGGTTCTTAAATTTCTAATTTTATTATATGGTTTCTCCAATGATCCTTTACCAATTCAGATGTATGATTCTTCAATAAATTCACCCTATTGTCAATATTCCTAATATGCTCTCTATTGAAAGAAAAATCAGGTTCGAATTCTATATATTCATAGGTGAGTACATGCATTGGTTCTGGTATATACTTCATTAACAATTATATGTGGAACACATCATGAACATTTGAATGACATGGTGGCATTTCTAATTGGTAAGTACAACTCCAATTAGTTCCAGAATTTTAAATGGGTTGATGTAACAGGTGATTAGTTTCGCATTCTTATTTGACCTTATGAAAACCTTCTAATGAGATACATTTATAAAGACATGATCTCTCACATGAAATTAATAATACATTCTCTGGTTTTTAGAATTAATGAGTTTTCAACATTGTGCTGATTTAATATGGTCCAGAATATTCTTTAACTTCTTTTATGTCACATTAATAAGTTCTATTCATATAATATTACCCTCCCCAACATCATCATAACAAGTTGGATTAGAAAAGCTTTTACTATATAATTCTCTATATGGTACAATTTGAATACTAGAATGGATACTCTTATTGTTGAAAAACTATTCTAAAGGTAAATATTTATCCAAAATACCTTCAATGTTTAGTCAACGTGATCCAACATGTCATAAAATGTCTGAAAATACCCACCAGTGTGTTTTTTAGTTTGAGGGTGGTCAGTGGTTATCGAGTGAAGCTTAGTATCCAAATCCTTCTGAATAAAGTTCCATAATTCTGATATAAAATTAGGATATCCATCAGAAAAAATCAATTGAGGACCATCATTAAGGAGTAAAAGTTTATTAATATATAGTCTATCATAGTGGTTAAGAAATAAAACATCTTTTATATAATGAAAATGTGCTGATTTTGTTAGAAGATCAATAATAACTCACATAGCATCCATACTTATATGTTTCCTGGGTAGTTATATTAAAAAATACATCGTAATTTCATCCAACTTCTACATAAGAATATGAAAGGGTTTCCTGAAATTTTTATAATTTTTTGTTAGAAACATGTCGTTTATAAATTAAATATCATGGCACGGAGTTTGTAATTTCCAACATCATATATTCCCTCCAAAATTGGTTTTTATAACCCCTATATATTGTTGTATTACAATGATCTGTACTAAAATTTGACCCATGATCATAATCATATTTTTCCCTTTTAGGGGAGGTATTTATGGAACCTATAGACTCTTTTAAATGTAAATAATTACATTCTCAAGAAGGATGTCTCCCAATTTATCTTCCCTAAAATCATTATTTATCATTGGGAAATTGACCTACTCAGATCAAGAATATTTTAACTTCCATAGTATATTTGGTTTAGTAATTATTTGAAAAATGGGTTATGATTCCTCTTCCTTAAAAATTAATATATCCACATTTAAATAATCCATGATCACAATATATTTCTCAATAGTCATTAGGGTTAGAATTCCATGATCTTTCCATCATAATGTATATGGAACCTTATTTTTTCATGGGTGGTAATGTATTGAGTAGTCTTAATTATTGGGTAACATGAGAATATTATTCACCACATGTTGAATTATTCATGTGTAATGATATATTTCAACCTTTTGGTATTCATATTTATCTATCATATTTCAACATATATATTTTGTTTCCTTATGTTCAGGGAAAATATTACGATCTCAAAATCAATATCACAAGTTTGGTATTTTTATTCATCCATTTTAAACAACATTTATACTTATGCAATGAAATTATTAATTCTCATAAATAAACAACCCATTATATTTATTGATTCATCACTGTATATCAAAAGGAACTCATTATTTTCATATGTTAGAGTGAAAATAAGTTCATTGACCAATATTTTCTTCAATTATTAAAAAACATTATGAACATTATTTTATCATTATGAATATAACCCCTATATATGTAATCCTAAAATACTTGTTAGGTGATTGGGATTTTTTTTATTAAATTACATTATATTTCTACTAAACAAATGAAACTATGTACTTAAACAATGTTCCTTGGCATAGGCCATTTTTGGACATTCTTTATCCTTCCAAATTAAAGTTAGATTTCAACTTATAGAAAATATATATAAGAATATATATTTCCTAAATACAGAATTCAAACATTATAAATTTATAACATATCTCTTTACATATAAGATACTGCAAAATGATATTAATTTTACTCTCATGGACAATATATTTTTTAGAATATACTCGAATATCATCAATAAATACGAAAAAAAATCTTAATAGAAATTTAATATTATATTCATAAGATCCATAAAAATAGAGTGTCTATTTTTCAATACAAATGTAAATACTATACACACATAATGTCCATAACTTATCTGAAAATATGTATTTTGAATTACTTCCTTCTTTACTCATAATTGATGATACCCATAAAAAGGCCAGTCTTATAAAAATATTGACCTCTATGTATTTGATCAAATAAATCATCAATTTGAGGAAGAGGATATGTGTTCTTTATTTTAATAACAATGATTTTTATACATTCAATGCAAAAACTTGTGAATCCATCTTTCTTCTAAACAAATATAAATTGGGCTCCCTTTAGAGAAACACAAAGGAGAATAAATCCCTTATTACATAAATTGTCTACATTTTCCTTCTCCACAAATAATATAGTTTCCATTATAAATATTTTTTGGTATTTATTTTTCATAAGTTATTAAATCAATGGTATGATCAACTACACACTTTGTGGGGTGTTTATGTAATTCCTTGAGAAATACATTAATGTGTTTCTATACAAGTTGTACATCATCAACCTGGTGATTATATTCCTCATCCTTGGATTCAATTTTAACTTCCTTCACAATAATTTTATTTTATAGAGCTACTAGGTGTGGACCTGGAAAAGATTCAGATGAATAAATTTCTTCAAAAAATATAAGGAATTGTACAACATCTGTAAAAATCATAATTTCCAAGTTAATGTAATAAATTTTCAAAATATATTTTGAAATCCATTAAATAATGATGATTATATCAATGTTACTGATTGGTATGATGATAAAGTTGGTAAATAATGTACATTTACATGAAATAATGGGGACTTCATGGATTTTTTTTTTCAATGAGTATTCCCTTACTGGTTTTGACTGAGAAATCCCTTTCTTAATGAAAATGGAAATTCCTATTTATCATTCAATATTGGGCTGATATAATAGATTTCAATGCCCCGTCATCAATTATAGAATCAACTAAATGTAAAGATAAGATAAATGTACATGATAACACATTATTGGGTACTACTAACCCCAATCTTCTTTGATTCTATTGCTTTTTCATGGTGATTAGAAGACCTATTCTTATCGTGATTTCTTTTGAACAAATAGGATCTATAAAAATCAATTCTCTATTATGATGTATATTAATATCATTTATTCATATGATGAAAGTATTTGAGAAGAAAGTTCCCTTTAGATACTTAGATTATGATATTGAAAGAAATGATCAGTCCTGTTTTCTATATCACATATGTAACATATATAATATGTGCTGAGTAATTTGAATGTAGCCTCATACTTTGAAACACTCCCTTCATCCATTATATTTTGGATAAGTAATTTTATCTTTATTTAATTTTGTTGATCATGAGGGATGTATTTTTTGAAGAATGTTTCCTTTAATTTTCTCCATTACATGTATAATATTTCATCTTCTACCTTAGTATTCAATTTCAATGCCCAAATTTTATCATCATCACCCTTAATGAAAATTATTGTTTTCACTACCTTTTTCAATTGATCACGTCCCAATTATTGAAATTTCTTATAATGGGACATGAGCCATTTCTCATCTACAAATGGATTAGTATTGAAACTAAAATATGGGGCTTCTACTGCATTAAATTATCCAATATATGTTTATTTTTGTTATTTTTCATAACATGAGTATGTTTTACTATATATATTCATGATCATCTCAGCCCCAACATTAACTATGACGACTTACTTAGTGTGGAAATCCTTACAATGTCCATCAATATTGATTACCTTCCTTAAATTTACTTTGTAACATCCCGAGTAAATAAAGAACATGAAATTTTCATATTTATTAATAGTTGTGAATTAAATATTAATCTTACCTTAAAGGGGATGCTTGTTCAATGGCGTACCCGATACGCAACAATGGGTTTCTTTGAAATCTTATGTTACACACTAATAATATAATATTAATATTTTAAATGGTAGTTAACTCCTAGCGGTTGTATTGGAAGGAATGAAAAAGACTAACTATAATAAGATTATACATGTTTTTTAAATATTTTTACATTTTTACAATAAAAGTTAGATGCTTAAAATGTGAATGAATCTAATTTTAAGCATTATTTACAATAAACAGACAATTTACCACCTTTTAATTGATAACCCTCATTAAATCTTGTTTTGGTCACTTTTATTTGTTCTGTTTGACCAAATTAAATTCTTATTTAGAATCGGGACATCAAAATTTATATTAGGTAAAATTTTCGTATTTTTCTGATAAAATTCATTTTTAATGAATAGTAAAAAATACTGTATTTTATTCCAAAACATCCATTTAATATAATTTATTTATATGGATAGATTAACTTTTTAATAGGTTTTAAAATTTAATTAGAATATATTTTTACCATTTAATCTGATGGTGGTCATTGGAATTAGTTTAACTTTGAAATTGGAAATAAACATATATCAATCTTTTAATAGATTTTGTTTCATAAAAACACGCTATTTGTTTTGACAATGGAAATTAATTTTAAATTAAATAGTGAATCTTCTATGTTTTTAATTTGGTAACATAGAAATCATTTTTTAATTCAGAATATCAAATATAGCATTGACTGAATTTTTGGAATTTTTCTTAAAAACATCAATTTTTTATGAATGGTGAAACCACTACGTTGTAGTTAAAAAAACTGACTTTTTCATTTAAATGACATTTTAACCCTTCTGTGAATTGAATTTTGAAAATACATCATACATGGTTGTCATTAGTAAGTAAAATGATGTTTAATGAGAAAAAAATATTTTTTGGTGAATAGTAAATTTTTCCTTTTATTTACCGCAGTTAAAGTTAAATAGATTAATTCAAGGTAAAACGAATAATATAATAACAAAAAATTATCTTAAACCTTGTCCAAACCTTATTTGTTGAGTCATTTACGACCATGGGAATCTTTGGGTCTATTTTTGGAACCCATTATCCCACTTTTAAGTGATAATGACACTTTGGATTAATTAACATAAAGTAGGGACAAAAATGACATAAACAAAAATATTTTAGTAAATTAATTTTTAAATGGTGTTATATAAGTTATATTATCGACTATATATATTCATTGGAAATATAAAATTATTTCCTATATTATGGTAATTTTTTTATAAATTTTAGACATCAAATAAATAAAATAATTTATGACACAATAATGAAGCAGTTTTTAACACATTAATAAATGAAATAAATAAATAATATTTTATTGACTAAAATAATAACGAAAATTTTTCTAATTTTTATTAGATTATTTTTTTTCTAATATGAACCATCTTATCTTCGACTTTAATGTGTTTTGGACCTTTTGAAACTGAAGATATGTTTATAATAAAATAATTTTTTCACACTTTCCAAAACAGCACATCCTCTCTCTTATAAAAGAAGACCACTTAAAACCAATTCCTCACACCTCTCGATCCTTTTTGATCATCCAGAATCTTCCAAATTATTATCCTTACATCCCTCTCCTCCTCCTATAAGTATTAACTTATGAAGAAGAAACTCAAATGAAGTCATTTTGGTTCAAACCAAAGGAAGTAACCCAAATTAATGGTAACTATTTCTCTTAAATTATTTTCGTTTAATTTACTTCTCCAACCCCGAAAATATTTTTATTACATTATTTTTTTACAACAACAGTATCCTAAATATACTAGGATTTTGTTATGAGAAGGATTTTAAATACACTTACACACACCTCCATCTAATGGTTGAAAAGCACAATGTTTCTTTGGATACAACCAAACACCTCACAAAACGATGATTGTTCAATTATCTCCTACCGCCTCTCATGGTGGCCATTATGATGGAAATATATTGATATATGATATATATTATGCCTATGTTTTATTTATTATTATTTATTTTCCATTTATAAAATTACATTATGGTTTCCATAGTGGTTAAATAAGATAATCTCATTAGAGGAAGTGTGGACTATCGCCCCCTCAATGTGATATGACTCGTTAATGCCTTATGTGGGATATATAAAGGATGGAGTTAATTATATTTTATATGATATTATACTGTAAATATAATATAACTATTTTTCATTATGTTTTAATTCTATTAAAATAAAAAATAGAAATGGAAGTAGTGTTCATGCGTACATACGGCTTACCGTCTCCATAGACTATGCATTTCATTTCTTACCTCTAATGTTTATGTACTATTATAAATACATGTAAATTCTGAATATATATGACATATATGATATATAAACCATTAATATCATTCTGATTCTATTGTATTTTTGACCACATTAACAACATGTATTTAAAGAAGTCCATTTTTGACTCAAGTACCAAATATCGACAAAACGACTTTTATTAACATAAATGACTATTTAATGATTATAAAATCGTAATAAGTGATATAAGAGAGATAATAAACTTGAAAAAGATTCTGAAGAAAGTATAAATTAACTTTAACTTATTATTTAAGAAATTAAAGAATGAACGGGTCAAGTCGAACAAGTGGTAACAGACTTTGTCTCAATCTCCTACCATTGAGGCATATTTTGACTTATATACAAATTTCTTTTATAAGGTGTATAAACCCCTTTGGATTTTACTTTTATTAAAATATAATATTTTCTTAATGAATCATTTTAAAAAATGACAAAAAATATGTTTCTTTTTAATGTACGTGGTGACAATGACCTTTTCACCGCCGCATGTATTATTTGATCGTTGGTTTTCTTAACAAGCTGTAATGTTTTCAAAAATAAAATAAATACCATATACTATTTTATATATTTTGGTATTGAAAATGGTTTTGATAAAGGATTATTTTATGTTAATATATTTAAATGATATATTGTGATTAAAATGTATAAATGTTATCATTCCTTTAAATTTGTTTGATGTGTTATGATTTTATAATGGTACTTGGACATTTGATGGGTGGTTACGTAATAAACCAAATGACATGTGGTGCCATGAAAATATGGACGGGTTCTTACGTTGTAACCTCTAATGCGTTGTGTATGGAAGTCAGTCGTATGGATATTCCATTTAGTGATATGTATGGAAGTTGATCATATGATTATTCCATTTAAGTATGTTTATGTCCCAAGTTACCTTTATATGTTATGTGTTATTTATATAGGCTTTATGGTTATATTTTGGATACAAAAGTGTAAGTAATGATATTTTATTCAGTGAAGAGTATTTTCTACTTCATAATTGGGAAAATTATTACTAACTATAATGTATTCATGGTTTAATTGTTGTTTTGAAAAACCAAATGTTTTCCTTCTTTGTGTATCCCTTACTGAGTTGTTTATGCTCATCAAATGTTTTGAAATGTTTTTCACAAGACATAAAGTGGGAACGGGTCAAGGATGGGATCATGGAAAAATAATGCTCTTTTAAACATGGAATTATACAGGAATCTTTTTTTTTCAAGAGTTTTATTTTTATAAAAAAAAAGTAAACTGAGTAGAAGTGTCTGCTTTGTAATCTTTTGAGATGTAATAGTTCAGTCCTAATTCTATAAAACTCTAAAACTGAAATGATACTCAATATAAATTATTCATTAAATTCAATATTTTGTAATATTTTATGGTCGGGACCTTATAGATGGTATTAGAGGTCGGTTTATATAACTTCAAGAGTTATGTTATTGTTAAATTAATATCCATAAATTAATTTATGTTAATGATATAGAATTTACATATTACTATGATGCATCACCTAAGATATTTCTGTGTTAAGAATGGTTTTACATAAAGGAAACATGGCTACTGTATTGGTAAGGCATACAAAGGGAAATGACCTTCCAAATCAGCATCCTGAGATGGTTACAATCAGAATTGAACAATTTAGTGCAACGATAGCTATGTTGAATCCAGTCATAAATGGTGGTTTTGTTCGTTGATGATATTTTGGTTTTTAAAAAATTAAAGAGAAACATAAATTCATTTAAGGGTGGTCTTGCAAACATTAAAAGAAAGGAAACTATTTGATAAATTCAGCACTTGAGAATTTTGGTTACAACAAATTTCTTTCCTTGGTCACATTGTTTCAAAAAATGTCTTAATTGTTGATCATGATAAAACAAAAGTTATTGAAGAATGGCCAAGACCCACAAATATAACCGAGATCCATAGTTTTCATGGTTTGGTAGGTTATTACTAGAGGTTTGTTGAAAATTTTTCATGGTTATCTAGTCCAATGACTTATTTAACTCGAAAAGGTGTTAAGATTATTTGGACAAAAGAATGTGATGATTGTTTTTAGGAATTGAAAGTTAGATTGGTGAATGCTCCAGTTTTGGCATTTCCTTCTAGAGATGGTGAATTTGTCATCTAAAGTGATGTTTTATTGAAAGGGATTGGTTATCTCAATATTCAGAATGATCATTTAATTACTTATCATTCACATGAGTTGAAACCACATGAGTTAAATTACCCTACACATGATTTAAAATTAGCTTCTGTTGTTTATCTTTAGAAATTTGGGGGCATCGTTTGTATGGAGTAAAGTGTGAAATATATACTGATCACAAAATTTTGAAATATATATTCACATGGAAATAATTAAACATGGGTCAGAAGATATGGTTAGAATTAATCAAGGATTATGATTGCAAAATACATTACCATTCAGGAAAATCAAATAAAGTGGCCAATGATTTGAGTCATAAAAGTAATGCTTCATTAACCATGATATATTTGGATCATGATCCTTTGGTTTTTGATTTCATTAAAATTAGCATTGAATTTGTTGGTGTAGGATGTTATTTTGTTTTGTTTCAGGTGTTATTGAAATCATCTCTCTCAAACAGAATTAATCAAGCATAAGTGCAGGACAGTGAGTTTCCCAAAAAGGAAGAGTTGGTTCAGAAGGGCATGTTTCCTGATTTTAACATTGATAATTATTGTGTTTTGAGGTTTGGGAAAAGGTTATATGTACCTTGTGATTCATAGTTGAAGAATGAGTTGTTAGGTGAAGCTTATAGTTCTCCATTTTCAGTTCATCTTGGAAGTACTATGAAGTATAGAGATCTTTGGGAGTATTACTCGTGAAATGGAATGAAAAGAGATATTGCTGATTTTTCTGTGAAGTATTTGACTTTTCAACAGGTTAAAGTAGAGTGGTAGTTACCAAAATGGATGCTTCAGTATTTACCGGTACCAGAGTGGAAGTGGGAAAATATATCCATGGACATCGTTGTAGAATTACCGAAAACATCTCGAGGTAATAATGCAATATGGGTTGTAGTTGATTGGTTGACTAAATCTTCTCATTTCATTCCTATTCAAGATACATTGTCTCTAGATCAACTTTCTCGGTTGTATGTTAAAGAGATAGTAAGGCTGCATGGTGTTCCCCTATTCATTGTATCTAATTGTGATCCCTGGTTTATTTTCATCTTTTGGAAAGGCCTTCAGAAGTCGTTGGGTACTAAATTAAATTTCAGTATATATTTTTACCCTAAATCATATGGGTAGTCAGAACGAACATTTCATACCTTGGAGGATATGCTATGTTCTTGTTCTATAGAATACAAGGGATGTTGGGACCAATATATTTCTTTGGTTGAATTTTCATATAATAATAGTTTTCATTGCAGTATACAGATGACTCCATTTGAGTCATTATATGGGAAGAGGTTTCGAACTCCAGCTTTATTGGATGAAGTAGGTGAGAGGATGTTGATGGGACCATAATTGATAGAAAAGTTGGAAGAAAAAGTTATGTTGATTCAGAAGCACATGATAACAGCTTAGAGCAGATAGAAAAGTTTTGCGGATAACCGGAGGAAGGATCTATATTTTGATGTAGGTGATCATGTATTTCTAAAAGTTTCTCCATGGTAAAGTGTGATGCATTTTGGTAAGAAGGGAAAGTGGAGTCTGAGGTTCATTGGACCTTATGAAATCCTGGAGAAAGTTGGATCAGTTTCTTACAGTGTGGATTTTCCTCCAAGCTTGTCCCAGGTACACAATGTTTTCCATGTTTCAATGTTGATAAAGTATATGCCAGATCCATATCATGTTTTATGTCCAGAGGTAGTTCAGTTGGAAGAGATTCTCTCCCATGAGGAGAAACCTGTCCAGATTCTTGACCAAAGAGAGCATGTGTTGTCGAATAAGGTAATTCACTAGGTAGAGGTTTTTTGTAAAAACCATATGGTTGATGATGCAATGTGGGAATCTTAAAATGTTATGAGGGCTAAATACCCTCACTTACTTGATAAGTGAATAAAATTGTGAGGACTCAATTTACAAAAGGGGGGAAGGATGTAACATCATAGGTAAATAAAGAATATGAAATTTTCTTATTTATTAATATATGTGAATTAAATATTAGTTTTACCTTAAAGGGGATGCTATGTTCGATGGCATACCCGATACGCAACTACGTGTTTATTTGAAATCTTCGTTTCACACTAATAATATAGTATTATGATTTTAAATAGTAGTTAACGTTTAGTTGTTGTAATGGCAGGAATGAACAAAACTAATAAAAATATGATTATACATTTTTGTTAAATATTTTTACATTTATCCAATAAAAGTTAGAGGCTTAAAATGTGAATGACTCTAATTTTAAGCATAATTTACATTAAAATGTTGATTTACTGCCTTTTGATGGAAAAACCTCTTTAAATATAGTTTTGGTAACATTTAAATGTTCTATTTGACCAAATTAAATTATTCTTTAGAATAGAGACATTAAAATTTACTTTGGGTAAATTTTTTGTATTTTTCTGATAAAATTCATTTTTTAATGAGTAGTAAAAAATACTATATTTTAATTCAAAATATCATTTTAATATAATTTATTTATATGGATATATTACCTTTTTATTGGTTTTAAATTTTAATTAGAATATTATTTTACCATTCAATACAATGGTGGTCATTGGAATTAATTTCACTTTGAAATTGGTCATAAAAAAGTGTCAATCTTTTGACAGATATTATTTCTTAAAAACGCGCTATTTGTTTTGAAAATGGGAATTAATTTTAAATTTAATAATTAAACTTCAATGTTTTTAATTTTTTAAAATATATATCATTTTTTAATTCATAATATCAACTAAATCTTAGACTGAATTTTAGGAATTTTGCTAAGAACACAATTTTTTGAGGAATAGTGAAACCACTAAGTGGTAGTTAAAACCCGACTTTGTCATTTAAATGAAATATTACCACTTCTATGAATTGAATTTAGAAAATCTGAAATACATGGATTCTATTAGTAAGTAAAATGTGGTTCAGTGAGATAAAAATAATTTTTGATGAATAGTAGCTTTAAACTTTTATTTACCACGGTTAAAGGTAAATAGGGTAATTCAAGGTAAAACGAATATTATAATAATAAATAATTACCATACCACTTGTCCTAACCTTATTGGTGGAGTCATTTATTACCATTTTAATCTTTGGGTCGATTTTAAGACCCCATGAAGCCAATTGGTAGTGATAATTACACTTTTGACTAATTAACTTAAAGTAATGATAAAATTGACATAAACAAAATGCTTTTAGTAAATTAATTTTTACATGTTTTTATATATGTTATATTTTAGACTATAAATATTAATTGTAAAGGTACTACAATTTCATATATCATGGTAATTGTTTTATAATTTTTAAACAACAAATAAATAAAATTATTTATGACACAATAATGATGGAGTGTTTACCTCATTAATAAATGATTTAAAATAATAAGATTATAAAGACTTAAATAATATCCAAAACCTATCAAATTCCTATTGGATGACTTTATTTCGAATATGATTCGTCTTATATTTGACTTTAATGAGTTTTGGACCTTTTTAAACAAATTATAAGTTTATAATAAAATAATGTTTTCACACTTTCCTAAAGAGTCCCTGCTCTCCCTTATTAAAGGAGACCACTTATAACCAATTTATCACACCTCT
The DNA here is from genome assembly GCA_963277665.1 of Viscum album. NCBI lineage: Eukaryota > Viridiplantae > Streptophyta > Magnoliopsida > Santalales > Viscaceae > Viscum > Viscum album. Next base: position 261,555,965 of record OY728148.1, on the reverse strand, counting down.
AAAGCCTATTGGCTCATCCAAAGTCTACCAAATTAATCTCCCTTAATCTTTCCTTTCCTCCTAAAAGCCTTACCTTAGGCAGAAGTAACTGCAAGAAGTCATTTTGCTTCAAACCAAAGGAAGTTACCCAATTTAAAGGTAACAATTTTCCTTAAATTATATTCTTTTATTTAACTAATCCAACCCCTAAAATATTTTTATTACTTTATTTTGTAACAACACCAGTATGCTCAACATACTACGATTTTTTTATAATAATTATTCGAGCTACACTTACACACACCTTTATCTAATGGGCGATGAACATAATGTTTCTGGGGATGGAAACCAAACACCTAACGAAATGATGATTGTTCAATTATCTCCTACCGCCTCTAATGGTGGCCCATATGATGGCACTATATTTATATATGATATGTATTATGTTTATTTTTTCTTTTTTTCTTCTCTATTTTCCATTTTTAGAATTACTTTATGTTTTCCATAGTGGGTAAATACTATAATCTCATTAGAGGAAGTGCGGACTACCACCCCCTCAAAGTCATATGACTAGTCAATGCCTAATGTGGGATGTATAAAGGATGGAGTTAAAGATATTCTATATGATATTATAATTTAATTATAATATAACTATGTATCATTATGTTTTAATTCCATTAAAATAATAAATATAAATTGAAGTGGCATTAATGTGTACGTACGACTTACCGTCTCCATGAACGGTGCATTTCATTTCTTACCTCTAAATGTTATGTACTATTATAGATACATGTATATACTGAATATATATTACATATATGATATATAAATCATTAATATAATTCTAATGATAATGGATATTTTACTACATTAACAACATGTAATTATTAGAAGTCCATCTCCGGCTTAAGTACCAAATATCGACAAAACGACCGTTATTACCATAAACAACTATTTAATTTTAATAACATGGTAAAAAGTGATATAAGAGGGATAATAAACTTGTTAAAGGTACTGAAGCAAGTAGAAATTAAATTTAGTTTATTATTCAGGATATTAACGAACAAATGGGTCTACTCAGACACGAGGTAAGGGACTTCGTCTCAATCTCCTTTCATTGAGATATATTTTGTTTTATACACAACTTTATTTTATACGGTGTATAAACCCCTTTGGCATTTACTTTTATTCAAAAGTAATATTTTCTCAATTAAGTATTTTACTAAATAAAAAAATGTATGTTTCTTTTTTACGTATGTCGTAACAATGACCTTTCTACCACCACGTGTATTATTTGATCTTTGGATTCCGTTACAAGACATAATGTTTTTAAAAAGAAAATAAATACCATATACTCTTTTACGTATTTTGGTATTAAAAATGGTTTTGATAAAGGATTATTTTATGTCAATATATTTAAATGATATATTTTGATTGAAATGTGGAAATGTTATCATTATTTTATATTGGTTTTATGTGTTATGATTTTAAAATTGTACTTGAACATTTGACGGGTGGTTACATAATAAACCAAATGATGGGTGGTGCCGTGAATACTAGGATAGGTTGTTACATTATAAACTCCAATGCATTGGGTATGGAAGTCAATCATTCAACTATTCAATTTAATGATATGTGTGGAAGTTGACCGTATGGTTCTTCAATTTATGTATGTTTATATCCCAAGTTACCTTTATATGTTATGTGTTCTTTATATATGTTTTATGGTAATATTTTTGTTATAAAAGGGTATGTAATGAACTTTTATTTAGTAAAGTGTATTTAAAACTTTATAATGGTGAAAAATATTACTTACGATGAGGTATTCATGTACCACTTGTTGTTTTGAAAAACTAACAGTTTTCCATATTTGTGTATCCCTTACTGAGATTTATATGCTCATCCCATGTTTTTGAAATGTTTTTCACATGAAATAAAGTGAAATAGGGTCTAGGGTGGGATTAAGGAAAATTAATTATCTCTTAAACATTGATTTAGACATGACTATTATTTTTTGAAGAGTTTTTATTTTATAAAAAATGGAAACTGAGTAGAAGTGTTTGCTTTGTAATCATTTGAGAATTAATAGTTATGTCATGTCACAACCCCCCTTCAACATGATGATGGAAGGGGCGGAAAAGGTCCCCACCCTTCCTTCCTCAAGTTTAAGATGAGATAATGACCCCCGAGTCCTGCCTCCAATAGGCCCCAGTGTGGCGACTTGCACCAAGGGTATAACATTTTCACAATATAGGAGGCATTACACTTTTTAGTTAACTAGGATTGGGAGCAAGAATAAGTCAACACCAAACACCATGTATAGAAAACTCAAAAAAACTACATGCGTGTTTTAATAATAAAACTAAAAAAGTACAAAAACTGCAAAGTACAAAACCAAACAAGAAGCAAAAAGGCTAAATAGAAGCCAACAACGACCAACAGTAACTCTGACGTCCAGACTAGTAATGTCCTACACGACCTCCGAAGTCCTCCTGGATACCTGAAAGAAAACATAGGGTGAGCATACAAGGTATACTCAGTAGGAAAACCTAATGCTCTTGTGAACAAGTGGGGAGACGTCCTAAAGTCCCATGAGAAGAAGAAGAACCAATAGTAATAATCGAAACTATCTATCCCACATCACTGGTCACACTGACCAAATAACACGAACAGTAAGGTAACAGTAATGAACAAAACATTTGTGTACGCTGCACCACCATTCCCCCCCCCCCCACTAGCTAGCTGCTCATCCCTGACGACAAATGTCCTGATGCTACCACGCTCTTCCTGACCGCACACACTAAGGCCTCACAACCATCCACATCCCCACCCGCACACACTTGGGCCTCACAACGACACATCCATGCCCGCACACACCTGGGCCTCATCCCGAAGACAACTGGGAAAACAACCTGCCCGAAGAATCATTAGTCAACATCACACCAATCGAAACCAACCCGATGATTCTTGGGTGTAAGGTCGCCTTAAGCCATCACAGCCAAGGGAAGAGGGAGTAGGATGGAGAGTAACTAGGGGGAAACTACCTTCCCCATGAAATGGGTTGTCCAACAAAAGTTCCCAATGTGTTTGGGGTGCGGAGAAACACAAAACATACAGTTATACATATATACCAACACACAGCCCAACCTATGGCTCCTCAAACAGATACAAGAAGGTGCCCAAGCATTGCTGCCTCAGAAAATAGGCCCACAATAACAGTTCCTAGTTTCCCTATTCAAGTTATCATTTCATAACAGTTCAGTATGAGTTAGTCCCTTTGCTACTAGGAAACTAATATGCACAACAATATATGAAACAACAGTAAAGAAGAAAGTAAAATGATCAGGTAATTTAAGCACTCACACCCGGTTCTCTTGTGCAGTCTCATCCATAAAGGGATCAGTGAGATCCCTAAAAAGTACTCGAACCAATGAAAAACCCAACAAACCATTGGGTATCCCAGATTAATACATTACCATTCCAACCTGTTCAAAATTAACTTTCCACTTTTATTCATGATCACAACCCAACCTGCAGCCCTGCTGCCAAACACCACCATAGCCACACAACAACTCATGTCATTCCAACCACACAATTCACAGCCCCACTGTTCACCCATCCATAAAAAAATTCAAACCTTCACCCATTTCATAACCGAACCATCCTAATGTTCATAATTCATTCTTTAATTTTATTTAATTCAACTGGGGTGATCACACAAGGTTATGGGAATTCATATTCAATTGCCAAGTTTAGTGTTTAATAAATTCATACTTGATTCCCATTCACCCAAAAAATCATAAAATAGAGCATAGAATAGTTGCACAAACAAAGGCCCCCCAACCGCCATGATTTTCAGTAGGCCTAATCCCATTCAATTCATAACAACATCATAGGGAAAACATAGGTAAAAACATGTAACAACATTAACAACTTCCTCATCCTCGTTATTTAACCAATTATTATCTTCACTATAGAATTGATTAACTACCTCGTGGGAACCATAGAACACCCACCCCCACATGATACACAAGGTGGAGAGACAATGGTTGGATCCCTACATGATTGATCAAGGATCAACGTTATGTCCTCGTGTGGAAATGGAAAATCACGAGTAGCAGGAGTTATATGGAAGGTGATCAAGGAAAACTTCAGAATATGGGTACAAATTGTTTGGAGGAAGGGTACTCCGAGTGCAGGGTGATAGAAAATGAAACTCGGGGAAAAGAGAATCCATTGGGTTATAAATATTGTGATATCGTATTCCTGTGACAGCTAAGATAAGGAGATAAAAACTTGAAACCATAGAAGAAGAAAGATCGTGGGTTTACCACGTGACTGGGCCACCCCACACATCCAACCTAAAAGGTCCCCATTCTTCCGGGCGGTTAAAACTGACGCACACATATTTAACCGTATAGGCGTTTATGAAAACGAGGTTAAAGGCATGAACAAAAGGCATTACTTTTAATTTATGGAGGGTACCTCGCTAATCATATAATTATTCATCATTAATGGGCTTTAAAATGAGCTCAAACTGGTCAAAAAAACGGTTTAAAAACCAATTCACGCAAAAAGGAGGCACTACTGGAAATCCCGTGGAGGTAGGCGAGATCTACTGATAGGCGAGAGCTACCGGTACCCCAAGGTCACCGATAGTCTAGGTCTACCGGTAGACCAAGCTACCCATAGGTCGAGTCTACTGGTAGGCCGAGGCTAACAGTAGGCTGAGCTTCCGCTAGGCCGAGGCTACCGGTAGGCCCAGGCTACTGGTAGGCCGAGGCTAACGCTAGGCCAATGCTACTGGTAGGCTGATGATACCGGTAAGCCGAGGATATTGGTAGGACGCGCTACAAGTATGCTGAGGCTACCGGTAGGCCCAGGATATGGGTAGGCCCAGGCTACCGGTCGTCCAAGGATATCGGTAGGCCAAGGCTACCGGTAGGCCGAGGCTAGTGGTAGGACGAGGCTACCGGTAGGCCAAGGCCACCGCTAAGAGACTTAAGCTTCACCAAGAAGCTGGGATGGCCTTCGAGACCACCCAGAACACCTCAAACATCAAATTTTCACCATGTAATGGACCCCAAAACCTCGGGCCATTACATCAGATACTTATCAAACTATTCTCGTCTCTAAGAATATAAGAACAAACCAGAAAGGAGAAAAGTGCGGTCCAAACAACCACCCTCCAAAGATATTTCTCAGGGGAAAACCACTAAGTTGTTAGAAAGCTGGAACAGAACCACCTACATCCAAGAATATTCCCCCATGGGTTACCAACCCCAAACATCCACAACAAGCACAAGGATCACACTATCCAACACATGAGTCAGGTATTCCCTTCCTACATGTTAGGATATTATCCGCTTTGGGCGGCACTGACTCGCCCACATTGGTTTAATCGCATCCATATTAATGTGTCTTGATTAGCAGTCATGTTTTCCCATCATCACACATTTGGACACACACATAGAGAGAATAGGGAATAGATCATCTAATAGCTAACCAAAACAAGCATTTCATATATTAAAGCACAAGGAATAACATATCAAAAAAAGTAAAAACAAAACAACAAAGATGTCAAAAATGATCTGGGTACTGAATGCATAACTCGGCATCTCACTCCTAAGTGCTCTCATCGATGCCACCATGCCTCCACAACACACGAACCAAGGGGATGGTTCATCCATAAATCACTTTATATTTATGATCCTTGTTTATGATTAGTCTCTCTACGAGGGTCCCATAATTTTCAACATCTAACTCTCCCCAATCGATGACATGGGAGTCGTCGTGTAGATATCGACGAAGCTGGGAGACGTGAAAGACATTGTGAACTTTCTCCGACTAAGGTGGCAATGCCAGCTGATATGCCACCTCACCAACTCATCCCATCACCTCAAAAGGTCCGATGAACCTACGGGAGAGCTTACACCCCTTCCCAAACCATCACTACCCACCTCGAGGGAAACCTTCAATAACACATGATTTCCGACCTTTAACTCCAAGGGGCTCCTCCTACAGTCGGCATAAGACTTATGCCAGACCTGGGATACCTTCATCCTCTCATGCACAATATGAACCTTCTCAGTGGTGCCTTGCACCGGTTCTGGACCAAGAATATCTACTTCCCCAATATATGTCCAGCAAATAAGTGAATGTCACGGCCTTTTATACAAGGCCTCAAATGGTGTCATACCCATAGTGGAGTGGAATCTATTGTTATAAGAAAAATTAACCAGTGGAAAGTGTCATACCCATGATCCACCAATATCCATAACACATGCCCACAACATGTCTTCCAACATCCAGATCATTCGTTCTGTTTGCCCATCTGTCTGAGGGAGGAATGTAGTTCTAAGGCATAGTTGGGTGCCAAAGTCATGTTGTAATCCCCTACAGACTCGAGAGGTAAACCGCTTGTATCGATCGGATATAATATATCTCAAAATCCCATGCAACCGCACCACCTCATCGATGTAACTCTGGGCTAAGTTAATCACAGTGCTCGACTACTTGATCACCTAGAAGTGAGCTGATTTTGTCAACCGATCCACCACTACCTAGATGGCATCACACCCTCCATGATCCCTAGGTATCCCTGTGATGAAGTCCATCGAGATGTCATCCCACTTCCACTCGAGAACATCTAAAGGCTTCAATAACGCTCCAGGATAATGGTGTTAAACCTTCATGTGCTGACACACTAGGCACATAGCCACAATCTCTGCCACCAACCACTTTACATCGGGCCACCAAAACAGTACCCTCAGGCCTTGGTACATCTTTGAGACCCCAGGATGTACTGATAACTCTAATCCATGGAAATCGCGAAGAAATCTTGTACGCATCAGCTCCAGAACAAACAGCTTTCCACAGAAAATCATCTATTGCGGACTATCCTTAGACCATACCATAGGAGCATTTCCCGGATAAAAACTATCTCACATCACTTCTACCTCCGAGTCCCCCCACTAAGAATCTTCCACCAGCAAAACTAAAGAGGAATCTACAGTCATATGAAATAGACAGACTCTTCCACCTTCAACCCATGCATCCAAATACAAAGCAGTTAACTCTTCCATTACACTCCAAGAATCATCATATTCCCAAACTACTTCCTTCTGCTATTTCCTGCTCAGGGCATCATCCACAACATTACCCTTCCCCTCAGTATAATAGATATCGAATTCGTAGTGTTGGAGGAACTCAACCCATCTCCACTACCACAAGTTCAGATCCCGCTGGTAAAAGACATAATGCAATATCTTGTGATCTGAGAAGACCACAAACCACTCTCTGATGAGATAAAGCCACCACAACTTCAATGTGAACACCATGACCGAAATCTCCAGATCGTGGGTGGCATAGTTACGTTCACGAGGACGTAATGGACTAGACCAATAATAGATCACTCCTCGCTAATGCATCCTCACACATCCCAACCTAAGGCCAGAAGCATCACAGAACACTTCAAACAACCCCCCTTCCTCTGGTAATCTGCATACTGGAGAACTAACCAGCTTCTCTTTTAGGTAGCCAAAAGCTGTCTGGCATTGGTCGTTACACACAAAGGCTTGTTCTTTCCTATTCAAAGCTTTCAATGGAGCTGAAAACTAAGAGAAGTCGGGAAGAAACCTCTGGTAATATCCTACCAAACCTAGGATACTATGAACTTCCACAACATTCTTGGGTGCTTCCCAAGAAACAATTCCTCGACCTTAGACGGGTCCACTGCTATTCCCTTTTGAGACACTACGTGTCCAAGGAAATGTACTTCTCACATCAAGAACATGCACTTAGACTGTTTCCCATAAAGATGGTGTTGTCGAAGGACTCCCAAAACTTCCCTGAGATCCTCAACATGCTCTTTCTATGATCTTGTGTAGATAAGGATGTCGTCGATGAACACCACAACGAACTGGCCCAGAAACTATAGGAAGACGGAGTTTATGAGGTTCATGAACATTGCTGGTCCATTCGTAATGGAAAAAGGCATGAACAAGAATTCAAAGTGGCCATATATGAACCTGAAAGCTATCTTCAAGATATCAGCTTCCTTCACTCTCAAATGGTGGTATCCAGACCGCAGATCGATTTTAGAGAACCAACCTGCTCCCCTCAGCTAGTCGAATAGGTCGTCTATCCCCGGGAGGGGGTAACGGTTCATGAACGTCACTTGATTCAACCTCTAGTAGTCTATTCACAATAGTATATTACCATCTGCATTCTTTATTAAAAAAACTAGAGCACCCAACGATGACACGGTTGGTCAAAAAAAGATGTTCTTCATCAGATCGTCAATCTGAATCTGCAACTCACGCAACTCAGAAGGTACCATCCGATAAAGAGTTATCAAGATCGGATAGGCACGAGGTTGTAAGTCTATCCCAAACTCAACGTTACGTTGAGGGGGTAGAGTCACAACCTCATCAGGAAAGAAATCAGGGAATTATATTACGACCTCTGGGATATCCATCATTCCTGCATCTGCCGACTCCACTGACACCCCGTCTAGCATAGAAAGGAGTGGATCCACATGTTGAATCCCCACCTGATAACTCTGCTCCCCAAAAAAATCCATGCATTGTCCATCCTCTTTGGAGAATTCAACCCTCTTCTGATACCAATCGACGATGTCATGCACGAAGAATAACCAGTCGACTCCTAGAATGACATTGTATTGTTGCATCTACAATGAGAGATGGTCTCCACTGGACTGATGCAGTCCCAACATCAGTATACATCCCTAGAAAATGTAAGATACGTTGGTCTGACCCCCAACAGGTGTCCCCAACACTAGGGGAACAAAAATTATCTCAGCATCCATACCCAGAGCATGGGTTAATTCCAGCGTAACAACGGAGTGCGAAGCTCTCGAATCAAACAAGTCATAAACAAGAGTGCTGAATAAACTGATCATACCGTGTATGAATTTTGGTCCATTTGGAGCTACTAACTCTGTGCTGTGAAACTATCCATGCCCAGATCCCCTGTCTCGCTGCTGTCGACCACCTCCCCGACCATCCCCTGATCGAGGTACCTGAGGAGTACCCTGGTGTAGGTCTCCACATGCATAGTCATCCCTCGGAGGGCCAGGGGCCTACTGTTGCTACTGGAAAGGCCTTGCTGGAAATGGAAGCTGCTGAGGTTGGTGCTGAAACCACCCACCTCCACCATGTGGATCCCGAGTCGGACACCTACTCTGGATGTGTATTAAAACTCCTCAAGAGAAACACTTCTGTCCTGGACCTGTGGAAAAGGGGTGAGGGACAGAAGCTTGGAACTGGAACTGATGAGGCCTACTCCCTGCTGGTCGAAACCTAGAAGGCCCTGTTGCTGGAGACCTGCTGCTGACCGCCTTCCCCTTCGATGAACCCAGCCAGTTCCCCTCTTGTGGCGTGCCCCCCTTCGAGTGCATCCTCTCTACGGTCTTGGTTTTCTTCTGTACTTCTAGGTATGTCGGAAGGGTGAAGGGGGTGATACTGTAATGAAAAGAAGGAAAAAGTGTCTCCTCTAACCATCTTGCATGAGACTCCTCATCCGAAGAGAGATCCAGGGAAAATCACAAGGGATCTTTGAAGTTGATCCCCTGCTCTCTCACTGACATGGTTCCCTGCTAAAGGGAGAGAATCTCCTGTCTCTTCTCAGCCTTATCCATAGAGGAGAGGAACTACTCATGAAATTCCTTCTCTAAACCAGTCCATGATACATCTGCCTCTATCTTCTCTCCTAGGAAAAGCGTCCACTACTGACGCACTGCTCCTCTCTGCAGACTGATGGACAACGGAACCCAGTACTCCCTCAAATCATTGATCAAAGAGAAGTTGATGGCTAGCTTGTTGAACCATCCCTCCGTCACTGAGTTAGAAACGTATCCCTCATACTTCCCGAGGGTTTGTCGCTGGAAGGAGTGCAGATTCCTCTTCCACAAGTCATCCTCCTCATCTCGGTCAACCCTCTACTGGAAAACTGCCTCAATCCACTGGGCCTCAACCACCCGAGTCACATGTGGATAATGTCTGGGTTCCATAGCTGCAAGGTTGACAAGGAATGCCTAAGCCTGAGTAGTGTAGAATATTGTTCTTAAATTTTTCTTATACTTTTTATTCATTTAAGATCCTCATAATACCCATGAAAAACGATAACACAAGTCATCATGATGCATGTACCTTTGCTAGGGTCTCTACCCTGCAACAAGTGTAGCCTCACTTGGTCATTCGGTAGGCTTAGAGTCCTTGCATCGGATCACGGGGGGCCCTAAAATCCAGTGTCCTAGTCGGTCTTCCCCTGCCTATTTCATGCACCAAGATCACCCAACACTGTTTCCCTACCATCCCATGAAATCCTCACTCTTCCTAACTCCAGACTCCATCCTATATCTCAAACATCACCTCTGATACAATTCATGTCATGACCCGCCTTCGGAAAGATGATGGATGGGGTGTAAAAGGTCCTCACCCTTCCTTCATCAAGTCGAAGACGAGATAATGACCCCCCGATTCCCGCCTCCAGTAGGCCCCGGAGTGGAGACTAACACCAAGGGTATAACATTTTCACAACATGGCAGGCATTACACTTTTTAGTTAACCAGGATTGGTAGAAAGAGTGAGTCAACACCAAACACCACCATGTATAAAAAAGTAAAAAAAACAATCTACATTTATGTTTTAATAATAAAACTGAACAAAGTACAAGAACTCCAATGTACAAAACCAAATAGGAAGGAAAAAGGATAAATAGAAACCAATAGTGACCAACGTCAACTCCAATGTCTAGACTAGTAAGGTCCTGCACAACCTCCGAATTCTTCCTGGATACCTGAAAATAAACGTAGGGTGAGCATAAAAGGTATACTCAGTAGGAAAACCGAAAGCTCTCTTGCACATGTGGGGAGACATCCTAAAGTCCCGTGAGAAGCAGAAGAACCAATAACTATCAAGGAAAATATCCATCCCACCACACCGGCCATGCTCACCAAATAAAACAAGCATTAAGGTAATAATAATGAACAAAACATTCGGGTACCCCACACCACCATTCCCCCCCCACATACTAGCTTCTCATCACTAACAGCAAAAGTCCTGACGCTACTACGCTCTTCCTGCCCACACACACCTAGGACTCACAAACATCAACATCCTTGCCCGCACACACATGGGCCTCACAACCAAACATCCCTTCCCTCATACACCTGGGCCTCATCCCGAAGACACATGGGAAAAAAACCTTCCTGAAGAATCTTGGGTCACAACACACCAATCGAAACCTACCAGAATAGTCTTGAGTGTAAGGTCACCTCCAGCCATCACGGCCGAGGGAAGAGGGAACATGAAGGAGAGTAACAAGGGGGAAACACCCTTACCCATGAAATGGGGTGTCCGACACAAGTTCCCTATGCGGGTGGGGTGCGACTAAATACAAAAAAAACAGTTAGACATATATAACAACTCACAACACAACCTATGGCACCTCAAACTGATACAAGTAGGTGCCCAAGAATTGATGCCTCAGAAAACAATCACACAACAACAGTTCCTATTTTCCCTATTCATGTTATCATTTCATAATAGTTCAGTATGAGTTAATCCATTCACTATTGGGAAACTACCAGGAACATCAACAGTTGAAACAACAATAAAGCCGGAAGGAAAAAGATTGGTTAATTTAAGCATTCACACCCAGTTCTTTTGCGAAGTCACATCAACAAAGGGATCAGTGAGATCCCCCAAAGTACTGGAACCAAAGAAAAACCCAACAAAACATTGGTTATCCCACATTAATTAATTACCATTCCACCCAGTTCATCAATAACTTATTATTTTTATTCATTCTCACAACCCAACCTGCAGCCCTGCTGCCAAACACCACCACAGCCACACAAAAACTCATGTCATTCCAACCACACCATTCACAGCCACACTGTTCACCCGTCCATAACAAAACACATTCCCCCCTTCACCCATTTCATAACTAAACCATCACAATGTTCATAATTAATTCTATTATTTTATTTAATTAAACTGGGGTGATCATAGAAGGTTCTGGGAATTCATATTAAACGACCAAGTTAAGTGTTTAACCGATCCATACTATATTCCCATTCACCAGAAATACCGTAAAACAGATCATAACATAGGTGTGAAAACAAAGGACCCCAATGGGCGTGATTTTCAGTAGGCCTAGGCCATTCAATTCATAACTACATCATAGGGAAAACATGGTTAAAAACATGTAACAACATTAAAAACTTCCTCATCCCCGTTATTTAACTGGTTATTATCTTCACTACAGAATTCATTAACTGCCTAGTGGGAAGCATAGAACACCCACCCCGCATGATACACAAGGAGGAGAGACAAAGGTAGGATCACTATTTTATTGATCAAGGATTGACGTTAAGTACTCGCAAGGAAATTAGAAATTAGGAGTAACAGGAACTCCACGGAAGGTGATCAAGGAAATAATCACAACAGGGGTACAACTCGTTGAGAGGAAGGGTATACCGAGTGCATGGTGATAGAAAAAAAACTCAGGGAAAAGAGAAATCGTAAGGTTATAAATACAGAGATACCGCATTCCCAGGGCGGTTAAGATATGGGGAGAAAAACTCAAAACCACGGAAGAAGCGGGATCATGGGTTGACCTCATGGCTGGGCCACCCCACACGTCCAACCTAAAAGGTCCCCGCCCTTCGTACCGGTTAAAACAAACGCAAACCTCCTTAACCCTACATGAATTTATGAAAATGAGGTTAAAGGAATGACCAAAATGCACGACTTTTCATTTAAGTAGGGTACCTCACCAATAATTTAATTAATCATCATTAATGGGATTTAAAACAAGCTGAAATGGGTCAAAACATGGTTTAAAAACCAATTCACGCAAAAAGGAGGCGCTACTGGAAAACCCATGGAGGTAGGCGAGGGCTACAGGTTAGAGAGAGCTACCGGTAGGCGAGAGCTACGGGTAGGCGAGAGCTACCGGTACCCCAAGGTCACTAATAGGCTAGGTCTACCGATAGGCGAGAGCTACTGGTACCCAAAGGTCACCAATAGACTAGGTCTACCGATAGAACAAGCTACCGGTAGGTTGAGGCTTCTGGTAGGCCGAGGCTACTGGTAGGCCGAGCTATTGGTAGGCCGAGGCTTCCGGTAGGCCCAGGCTACCGGTAGGCCAGGCTAGGACCAGGCTACCTGTAGGGATAGGCTACTGATAGGCCGAGCTACACATAGGTTGAGGATACCAGTAGGCCGAGGCTACCGGTAGGCCAAGGCTACCGGTAGGCCGATGCTACCAATAGGCCCGGGCTAGAGGTATGCTAGGGCTACCGGTAGGCTGAGGCTATAAGTAGGCCAAGGCTACTGGTAGGTCGAGGCTACCGGTAGGCTAAGGCCACCTCTAGGAGTCTTAAGCTTCACCATGAAACTAGGATGGCCTTCCAAACCACCCAGAACACCTCAAACATCATATTTTCACCACGTAATGGACCCCAAAACCCCGAGCCATTATATATCCTAATTCTCTAACACTTTATACATGAAAAAATCCTCAATGTGAATTATTAATTTAATTCAATATTATGTAATGTTTTAATGTCAGGACATTATATTATTCCATTAGTAAATAATATAACACTCTGAAATAGCTCATAATAATCTTGAATATTGATCCAAAAAATTCTGATAAGGAATTTTAAAATTCTCTTGTTTATATAATATCTTCTTCTAAAGGTATCTACTAAACTTTCTCTCATAACAATGATAATGAATATATCCAGAGAAGATTTTTTTTTTTTGATTTAATTCAATTCAATGTCATAGATTTAAGGGATCACATCACCGAGGATCATTTAGTTTAGTAGACATTAATAACTAGATACATACATAGCTGCTTTATTTCATTGGTATTTAAATATAATGCATAAAAAAATAAAATAAACTATTACCATGTCACTTATTTAATGATTTCTTCTTTAAAACATAAGAATGGAAGAAATAAAATTGTGAGATCAAATTATTATTATGGGTTACATATAGTAGAAACATAAATCAATAATAAGTGATGCATAATCAATGATTCAAAATAAATAATCTCATAATGAAAATTTTTCTATATATTATCTCATTGAGATAATCTCATTAATTGTGACTACTAAATAATAAATGAAGGGAATTAATAATTATTGGATGTAATAAATCTGCAACATGAACCAGTACTATCAAGACCATTCACAAAATGGTTTATATTTGAGGGGATAAACATTTTTTTTATTCTTGGAAACAAACATGAAGGGTTTGTTACAAATTATTATGTCTAACATGACATGTCAATGCATCAAGGGGATATATAATTTTGGTCCCCACCGATCACATTAAGTCCAAATAATTATTCATATATATTAATAATAAATAAAAATATCTATATTTAGTATAGCATACATATTTATCAATATTTCCCCATATAAAGTTGCACTCGATGTTAAAATTTTTTGTAAAATGTTTCAATGATTATATTATAATAATATCCATGAAAAAAGGAATATATATATTTAATGAAATAGTAAATTATTTCCATTTCTAAATAAAAAGGGCACTACAGAATGGAAATAAGTGATGAATATGAAATTTTCCACAAGGAATTTAATGTGAGATGAAAAACCCATCACAACTTTCTAGTCAATTTAGTCATATGCCAAAAAAATTTATTAATCATCAAATGAAATATTAAATAAAAAGATGATAATTAAATTTATGTTAGGATATATAAAAGTGTAGTATACATACACCACAGATAAGAAATAAGTGGTTAATAATACATATCTAAAAGAAATAAATGTTAGATGAGAAATCACATAACTTATGTATGAATATGTTATTATCACGCACTTAATGTACTATATAATAATATTAGATTTTTTATTTACATAATAAATATAATATTATTCATATATTTGATTTATTATAATTTTATTATTTTCATTTAATTACATTAATATTATTTATAATTTATAATTTAATTAATTCAGGAGAGTTCAATTCATTGTTTCATGGTTGGTTCCCTTATATATAATAATTAGAGTTCATATAAAATGGAAATAAAATATCTAATAGGGGAAATTATTTAGTATTAATGAAAATAAGTAAGTTTAAATGGTCTCATATAGAATTTGGTTATATTTTTTGAGGATGATTGATTAGATAAAATGTTAATGAAAAATGAATAGTTTATTTTAGCTTTTTATTTACGACCATCACGAACTAGTATCGTTTTATATAATCTTATTTATATAGATATATATTTTTCCTATAAAATTAGATAATTTTTAATACATATGATAATATTTTTTAGAAATAAATATTATTGTATTTCCATCCTTCAAATAGGTAATGAATAAAGAAAACTCATCATCCACAAAGGCTTTGAATCAGAACCTCTGAGATAATGTTTTCATTTATAGATATATTGGAGAGTAGAAGGGATTTTGTGATGAATATTTCTTTTATACAATAAAATTACAATATATATATCATTAATTGTTACCATGACACTTTATATATATGGTGACAATAGTATATTAAAATAAAATAAAACAAAAGGGAAAGAAGGAGGATTTTTCCTCTCAAATGTTGTCTCATTAGAAGCCTCAATAACAAAAATACAAATGGTAATTTGGTGATACCATCAAGACTAAGATGTAGGGAAGAGGCTTGATAGTGGAATTTGGATTTTTTTAGGCAGGATCTAAGTCTTATAGGGTGTAAGAATAAGGGTTGGTAAGGGGTGGTATTTATAGTGGATGAGAGGGATGATTTTTTATTATTTTAGTCATTTTGTTTATTATTTGGATAAAGGCTATCAATGATGTCAATTACCAAGAAAAATTAATGTAATTGTATATTTCGAGTTCAATATAATGATTGATAACTCTTCCAAAAATAATTCATGAATAAATAATTCATTTATTTACATATATTTTTAAATATCGTCAATTATTGTATTTCACTATTCACAAAAAAAATCATCAATTTTAGAAAAATATTAAGAATTAAACCAAAAAAAATTCAACATGTAGATTTCAAAAATCGATTCTATTTTTTGAAATTATATTTGAAAATAATAGATATTGAATTCCAATTAAAGTCACCATTTTTTCAAAATAATAACAATTTTATTATTATAATAGATTTTGTGATAAATGGAAATTTTAATTTTGGTATCTTAGAATTTATTTTATTTATATTACAAAAAATTTTATTTATGAATATTTTTTATAAAACTAAATTTTATTTTAAATAAATATATTAATTATTTATATGTAAATAAACACTTACGTTCCAAAAAAAGAGAAACACATAATTTTTTATTTTTAAATCAATTATTTATTTATAACATGTACAAAAATATCATATTTTCATTTAAGAGATAAAAATATTTTATTTATACATTCATAGGTGAGGTTACTATTTTAATGGACAAATTACTATTATAGTGGTAATCATAGTTTTTTTATGTTCAGTGTTGAATGAAATATATGATATCAAATAAATAGAATTGATTTTAGAAGATACATACAATAAAATCATGCGGTGTCATCTGTATTTGGGGAACATATTGTAAAAAAATACTTGTAATTTCCTTGAACATTATCTCTCAATATCCTAACGAGTATGAATTTTTGTTTCATATTGAACATCTCTATGTGGGTTATAAGTCTTGCTAAAAATATTCTATGATGATAGTTATAACTAAATACATCATTGTAACATCATGGTAAACCTTAGATCACAATCACATATAATAGATTTAAGAATTCTCTTATTTATATACTTCCATACAGGTCATGCAAGAATTATAATGAATTAGATGTAGAATAAACATACATTATAATGATATCTATGAAAACAATATACAACATTTTGGCCTTTAGATGATCTAGGGATTCCATTGATGAAATCAATGGTGGGGTTTCCCATTTCCATACTTGTGTGACTAATAGATTCAGAGTCCCCTTAAACCCATATTGTTCAACCATGGCCTACTGGATTTACCAGAATCGTGAAAAGTATTCTTAAATATCCCACTTCATGATATGCTATTATATGTTTTGATTTGGGTCTATATAGGCCTAATTTATTCCTAGATGAATATATAAGGGTAAACCATTTTGTGACGCCAATGTAACATATTAATGAATTCACATTATGTGACATATATTTGGGACCCCAAACATATAACATTACATTTATAAAAATTTATATATGTAATAATATTTACCTTTTTCTATAGTTTGACATCAATATTCCTAGTTTTATTGGTGAATACATGAATGGAAGTTGAAAGAGTCATTTCATAATGAAAATATTTCTCACCATCACTTACGAATTAAAGATTCATCATTGAAAAATACATTGTTACTATATATTTGTTTGACACTCGTCATGGATAAGGCTGGGGGATATTTACTAATCATGGAAATAAACACCGTGTTTACCTCATAAAATTATTAATGTATTGATAATTCGTTTCCATATATTAGATCCAAGAATGTACTTTAGATCATGTTTAACTCATTTAATTTGAATATATATATATATATATATATATATCACCAGGTATGTAAAAATATCTCACTTCTCTCTATAGATATAATAATGAAAAATTTCTAATGAAGAGAACAAAATTGCTAGCTAAAATTCTACATCATTTAATTTTTATGATGAGTTTTAAATTTACACAGGATATAAAAAATAAATATATTATCATTCCTGGCAGACCATACAAACTTTATTAATAAAGAATTTCTATATATTACAAATACTTCACCAATATATGGAAATGAAAATATAGTTGAGTTGAATATACTGTTTTTTAGTACCTTCAATATTTATTAATATTCCTCTATCTAAATAGACATCACTCAATTTTGTGTTACTACTATCACTATATTTTTTAGAAATGTGAAATTTCTCAATGTGCATAAATATTATCTATATATAATGAGAAAAATTTGGATCTCAGTTACTATGGTCGGTCTGGGGAAATTATTATTTAATTATATAATTAAAAAGATATATAGATATATCTATTATTGTGATTACAATGCCCAAGAATTATATATTCTAAAATTAGAATTAAAACATGTGAAAATTTACATTCTATATATCCTTTTTCATATAATTAACACATTAAAAAATGATCTTCACTCTCTTCATTTCTCAGGGAATATATAGGAATATCCTCTATAATGGAAACTAAAAATTTATCATGGTTTTATCTAAAGAAACTACTCATAATATCCATTTAGATATATTGATAATGTTATAATGCAAATAAAATCATTTTAATTCACACATCCTATTAAATGTTGTCTTAGAAATGTATATCATTTTGATCCTTTAATTATAATGTCTTTTAAACGGTCAAATATTGACAAGTATTGTTCTCACCAATGATAATTGAGTAGATTAATGATATGGAGAAGGGAATTATTTTTTAATACCATAATATTATTATAGTCAGAGTATAAAATGAAAATTTCTGTGGATCCATACATTCTTTTGAAAAAGATGACTACTACACCCCATGGAAATCAACTAGTTTTTATAAATCCCTTATTGATATTCTCTTTTATCCACTTCATTAATTCATTTACCCAAAAAAGACAAAACAATTAATTAATATATGATATTACAATGAATCTTGGTATGCGTTAAATTAAGAAATCAACATGACACTCTAGGAGAAGTCGAGGAACTCCATTTGGAAAGACATGACTGTATTCTTGTTCAAAATTCATGTTACTATCATTGGCATCCCCCTTGATCATTTAATCTACATGTCCCTTCATTATAAATACCGTGAACCAAAATTAGTGAATTGTATTCTAATTTTAGTTCTTTTCCATACTTAGAGTTATTTTTTATAATAATCTAGTTCAATATTTAAAATAATATTTCCTTTTCCAAAAAATTGATATGTTCTTAATACTAAGAATGTCAATATATACCATTGATTTTTTTTAAAATGAATGAAGGGATGAAAAATTTGATATATGTGACTATTAATACCACAAAATTTATTGTAATATCTTTATATATCATCGATGTGATCATCATTCCCTGTGATGTTTCCATAGATAGTTTTATATCTAATGTTTTAAGTAATTATTTTTAAATAACTATACTCTAATAGCCCAAATTTTGTGGCTTACATTATTACATTGGTATAAATTAAAGATTCAAATCCCAAATCATTGACTGGTTTAGTAGTATTGAAGACAAATTCACACAAGTATTATACTTATTACATTAGTACAAAATATATAAATCATAATGAAGGAATATAATTACATCCTAGAACTCATTTAAAAAAAATTTCTTTCTATCCTGGGAAAAATAGAATAAATAAAAATTTCACCTAAAATGATCAGTTAGGGTCAAATCAAATTAAATCATTCTTGAATGAAAAAAAAATAAAAGAAACATAATTCATAATGGAGGGATAATATAACTGAAAATAATTCAATTTAATCAAAAACAATCAATAATGAGAGGGTAAAAAACAATTTAATTTGGTCAATATTCTCATTTCATGAGAGGAACTAGAAATTTGGGGGATATCTATAGCAAATGAAGACTTATTTATTCGTCCCTAAAAACTTACAAATATATTGAAATGATCAATTAAATTTATGTATAAAAAATCGTTATCAATAAATATTTTTTTTGAGTAATTGATACTGATTCAAAATTACTTACCCAACTAAAAAATAATATTCAATATAAATAATGTTTGTAAAAATGGATTATGGATTAGGTAATAATCATACCCATGATATCATAAATATAAATAATTAATATAATATTAATGATTTGTGATCATAAATAAAATGGTAAATTATATACACAACATAATAGGAAATAGATAGATAAGATAAAAATATGCTGCAAAACAGAAGATTAATTTGAATTCCCTTACAAAGATAATATCATTATTGAAATTAATATATTTTATGTATTCAATATAAATCCACCTAAAATGTGGGAATTCTAATTAATAAAACCAAAATTTATTTTAAACAAAACCTCATCATGACATAATAAATGAAATATATGTTTAACCCTACGAATGAAAATTATGTTATGAAATCCCATAAAACATTTCAATAAGTTGAAATACATATCCCATAAAATTAATAATATTAAAATAAAACATAGAATACCATGAATATAATTTGATTAATTATATGATATATGAAAGTTTATTATACATAGGACACACACAATTGAAAAGTGTTGAAGAATACAAATATTACAAAAATAACAGTGAGATGACAAAACCATTAATATGTTGTAATAAATCAAGTTGTATGAACCATGAAAGAATACAATTTAAAATATTATTAAATAAAATAAAAATAAATATAGTCGTGATTTAATATAAAAAAAAGTGTCACTACATACATCACATAATGAAATTAGGTTTTAAATATGATAAATTTCCTGTAGAAATAAAAAGTAAGATGAGAAAACCATCATCAATTTATAATCAGTAGATTCGTAGGACCCAATAATCAATAATCATAAAATTAATCATTTAATAAAATTAATATAATGGTATTATTTATATTATATATTAATTTTCATTATACATAAAATACACACAGTATATATGTTGTGAATAAGGCATATCTCACAGAAATAAATCATAGATACGAATCCCCTTACCTTATGCCCAAAACCATCATCCACTTTCACTTAATGTCTCTGATAATCAAATTATATTACTTAATTACCACACCCATAAATTCATAAATATATATTTTATTTATTATAATTTAATTAGTTTCATTTATGGATATTTCAATGAGTTATAATATTTTTTTTTGTTTTGGGATCATAAATTTCATGTTTTTTCAGGTTATTCCCTTATGTATGATTTTGGGAGTTTTTTAAATTTTGATAGATTTTATAGACATTAAATTATATGGTATTAATTACCATACATAAAATTTAATGCTACCATATATCATTTTATATTCATTACATAAATATGATTCATTAGATATAATGTTAGTGAAAAACAAATAGTTTTTTTGCGGTTTTTATAACTATCACAAAATATAGTCATATTATTTAATATTATCAATATATAACAGTTAAATAACATTATAAAATTTTCAATATACATATTATAATATTTTTTTAACAAAAATCAGTTTTATGACTATAATTCAAGTTCTTAATGAAAAAAAAAACTCATCATCAACGAAGATGGTTAATCGCTATATCACAGATGATGTTTTAATTTTTAGAATTAAAAGAATAAGAGAGGAGATTTTCTAATGTATATTTAAATGATAAAATAAAATGATAATACATATATACCATACTATTATTACCATGACATATTTTATAGTGTAGGTGAGTGGAGTAAAAGTAATGAAAAGAAATTAATAGAGAATGATATAGGATTTCACCTCTACAACATTGTATCCTTTGGAACCACTTTAAGACACTTGGATTTGGTATTTTGTTAATATAAAGGTGAATTAGGTTAGGGGAAGTTGTTATATAATTGATTTGGGAATAATATATACAATCATAATGCCATAGAATGTGTGAGTATAAGTGGTGGTTTGGGGTGGTATTTACAGTGGGAAGAGAGGGTGTTTGTTTTTATTTTATTAATCTAATTTTTATATTGGCTCAATAGTCTATTAGTTTATATTATTATGACTGTGTAAAATTTATAATGACTGTGTCTCAGAAATAATGTTTTATTATATCATCCATGACTGAAAATTTTAGATATTTGGTGAAAAAATTAAATGTTTAAAATTTGTGTACATCACTATATGAAAAACATAAAATATTTTTGAAAACTATAAAAAAAAAATCCCCTGAAACAATTTTTAACATGTTAGTTTAAAATAATAACTCAATTTATTGAAATTTTTAATAAATATGTGATATTTAATTTCTAATTAAATTCATCATGTATTCACAAAATATGCATGTTGATATTTTAATAGATTCT
This sequence comes from Viscum album, assembly GCA_963277665.1. NCBI lineage: Eukaryota > Viridiplantae > Streptophyta > Magnoliopsida > Santalales > Viscaceae > Viscum > Viscum album. The sequence continues at coordinate 261,533,945 of OY728148.1, read as the reverse complement.
ATGACACTAAAAAATTAGTTAAATCTATATAAAATTCTATAAAAATTATTAGAAAATGAAATATTAAATTATTAATCTCTTAATTGGAAAATATTATTTTAAATCGTTATATTAATTATAAAGGTTTAAATAAATATTTATATTTTACAAAAATACTTACTCATAATTTAACATTTTAATAAAAATTATTAACGTGTCCTATTATCTTAATATATCATATTTTAATTTATGAGTTACAAACATTTTATTTATGATTTTTTAATTTGGGTTATTATTTTAATATCCATGTTAGTATTTCCAACAGTGATATTACTATTCTAAAAGTTATCGTAATATTTAATAGTATATGTAGGTTTGTTTATGCTCAGTTTTACATCCAATATATTTTATAAAATAAATTAAATTTATTTATGAAGATTCATAATATTAATTATTCTGTTGTCATATTCTTTCCCCCATTAAAAATTTAATTATAATTGTTTTAAGGAATATTACATTATAAAAATATTAGGGTTATTTTTCTTTATAAAATCCAAAGGTTCCCAAATTGCTTCTTCCAATTTGATGTTTTTCTAAATAAATGTTACCAGTCGAGTCATCTGACTTCTCAATACCTTTTCTCTATTGTGAAGAATATTAAAAGGCCCTTCATAGTAGACAACTCATATTCTAGTTCTATTTCACCATAGGTGAGTACATGTGTTGGTTTTTCATGTACTCCCTTAACATATTTATATGAAAAAGAGGATAATAATTTCATAGGAAGGAAGGGTGTCTCAGTTAAACCATAAACCTGGTGAAACAAATCTTTTTTTGATGAAAGATGGTGATGATTTTCCCATTGATACTTCACAGGCCACAAATCTGAATGATCCAGTTGGAAAAAGAAATTTTTTTAATCTTGTGTTATGATTAAACATCATATGGAGGTCAAATCACTTGAAGTGGTGTTTTAAATGGGGAATTTCATTTATCTAGAAAAGGATTGAGGAAATTTTCAAGATTTTTATTCTCCTCCATTGTGCAGGGTCATCAAGAACGGGCAAATCACCTATATATTAGTTGATATGGTTGTAGGTGAAGAGTGTGACATTCTTTCAGAATTATTTATAATTGCACCAATTAGGACCCCAAAATGGGGAATACTCTAGAAAATTTATAATCATAGTCAATAAATAATAAAAATCTAGGGACATGATGATTTGCAAATGAAATCCATGGTTTTTGGTTATTACCCTGTTTTTTCCCATCTAATGAATAAAGAAAGAGAGCATGAAGTCTCTAATTGGTATCCTTGAAACTTAGCTTCATTCTTATTCAATAATGGGATTGAAATGTAAACCCTAGGAATTTCACAAATACGCATTATCATCTATGGATATGAATTCACAATCCAAATTGGATTTACCAGAAATCATGAATTTTCTAGTATATTACATCATCGATTAAAAATCCCATAATAATGGATATAATGAAATATAACTTTAGGATTGGAAATTATTCAAATAAACTTGTTGAAGTTGATATAGCCTCTACACAAGGGTAAGAATTGGATTTTACAGAAAAATATGTCAATATTAGTTTTGAAATCCAATATGAGGGGAATCTATAATTCCATATCAATTGTCATTTGTTTGTTCATATGAACTTTTAATGTTGTAGGATTTAATTTGGGGTGTTTTTGTAAGATAAAAGTTCATGATGATGGATATTATTGAAAGATAAGATAAATGGAATAAGTATTAACAAATGATCCCACTGCACATGATACTAGTCCATCTGCTTAGGGGACTACTGGATAAGGTATCAAGGACAAAAATCTCGTTATTAATGTCATTGAATAGTACGGTCCATATCCTATTCAAGGATTTTTATTATGGATGATAGGGGGTGGAGTCACCAAAATAGATTTTGAATTGTGACATTTCTCATGGAATGATTGATAAGACTTCACCGTCATAGAATATTGACTCATATGGTAGTCATGAACTCATTGCGTAGATCAATCAACCCATTTTACACTCTGTGGATACTACCCTAGATATTATTCATCATGTACTAGAAGGTACTGTAATTTTTAGGGTTGGTGATGATGTACATGATTTAAACCATCTTCTTCATGGGAATCAATACATCTTTTATCCCTCAGAAAGGTATTATCACTGGGAACAACATGCACCATTAATGGTGGGTTCTATTTGTGTTACGGTTGGTGATGAAAATGATAGGATGGAAACATATCTACATTCTAATGATGTATTGGGATCCTTATCACAAGTCTCTATATATAAATATGTGAGGAAAATTCCTATCTAGATCTCCCAAATACGAAATAACTCCTAGAATAAATTTACACCTTTATGTGGTAACATGTGGTAAGAGAAAAGGGATGAAATTATATATGATAATAATATAAAATTCTTTAGATATTCCATGAAATGTGGCTGATTCTTTTCTATTTTCTAAATCACCAATTCCTTTATAAGTACTCCCATCTATAGTAGGTAAAATAATGTGTATGAAATGTTTAATAAAGAGTAGGAAATTGAGAAATCAACAACATGATGGGCCCTATACACACTCTAAGTACATTCATGAATAAATATCTTTTAATAGAATATCTAGGGTATTAGGATTTTATGCATTGTCACAACCCCTAGGTATTTTATAGTGACTAAAAAGACAATCCATGTTAGAATTGGGAATCCAAGAATTAATTATGACAAGTAAAAATACTTTTAGAGGGATACCCTTGGATATTCTTTTCTCTCTAAAAATACAACTTAGGATTATGTGGAGTCACTTTGGGTCCTTATTCATGATAGAATTACCCTTAAATCATGTTATCTTGATAAAAAATCATTCACTAATTCCATTAAGATGAACTGTAGTGATCGTTCATTAAAATTTGATTATGCTTTGGTTTAATATTTTGGAAGTAAGGATCTCTAGAAAACAATTGAATATTTATCTATAAATATGAGATAGAATTGGGCTATCATCTATGACTTTAAAACCATGATAATATCAGAAGAAAATTATAATAAAAATTATAATAGGATATAATCTCATGAGATGTCTTATTTAATTTATAAATGTCATGTTATTTAGAAATATTTTTTGGGTAGATTACACATGGTGAAATAACAACCTTAATGTGATATTTTCTAGAAAACATGATAGGAATTTCTTTAAGATTGATGATATATACCAAGAAATTAAAATCTCTGATATCACGCTTCCAAAAGTACACTATTATCAATCCCCTTTTTTAATGGATATTTGGTTCAATAATTCATGGTCTACTCCCTTACTGCTTATGTTTAACAAAGCTCTAGCTATAATTGGTTGCTGCGATGTAATTTCATATGTTTGTGAGACTTGGTTCATTGGAAACCCTTTCCACATTCTGAATTTGAAGAGTATGCCTATTAAATCATGGCTCAAATTGTGGATCAAAAACTGATGTTCTAGAAATCATTTCGATATTAAATTTTTTTAAATTATTCCTCTTCAATTCCAAAGTCTTAATATGAATCATGAGGCGATCTCTAGGGATTGGATGACAGATCCATAAAAATTTGATAACCTATTGAATATTAAGGAAAATATCACCCAAAATCCATAATATATAAGGGTTTTCAAGTATGGGGAATTGAGTAGAAGCCATTTAAAATGCATGGATAAAGTGATTATGCCTAGAGGAGGGGTCACTGCTCTCAATAATAATAATGATCTTTTCAATTGTGATAATGACATCTCCAATGTTGTGTGTTGCTACTTTGAAAATATGTATATGGAAACATGGAAATACAACACTTAAAAAATGATTAGCAACATATCACCTAGTGTTGTAGCTCTAAATATAGTATGAACACTCTTTCTCCTTCTAAGGAAGAAGTCATAGATGAATCCTTTTCTCTGAATTCTAATGATTTTGCAGATCTAGATGGGCTCTCCAATAAAAATTTTATGTTAGATAGAGAAAAAGTTTACCCATATATTACTTTTGTTTTCATCCAATTTTCCATTTATTCCAATATCTGATTTCAAGTGAATGAAATCATTATTACTCTGATTCCAAGAAATAAAATGCTCTATATATAAGGGACTTCATACATGTGTCCATTGGGAACACAAAGACAATGGTCATAAGGGAATTATGGCTAATAGACTTGAACATATTAACAAGGGTTTAATTATAAGTAATCAATTTATATTTGTATGTAGAAAAAATATTCAAAACTACCAATATATTGCATTATAGTGTTTCAAAATTTTATAAATGAAGGTGAAATATAGTAATATGGCCATTAATATTGATATATCTAAAAAATATAAAAATTAAATGGATTTTTTTTAGTTATGATAATGTAAGTATTTTATAACTGTTGCATAAACTTTGTTAATTACATTCATAGGGTGTATATTATTTCTATACGTATCAACAGTTCTCCTAGAAGTATCATTCATTATTCTAGGGTAGTGACAAATGGTGATCCCTTATCTAGACTCATCTTTCTTATTAATGAGAATTATTTTTGTATAGTTCTTCGTGATCCTATACATGCTGGTTTATATTAGTAAATGATGGTTGTAAGGGATCTACATTCCCCATCAAAACATTTTTAAATTGATGGAATCCTTATGTTAGGGATTAATGATAGAATAACCATTGTGTACATTAATGTCATTTTTGAGAATTAGGATGATATTTCTGTTCGATTGATCAATTAGGGAGAATTATCCATGATCATTGGGGAAAGGGTTACTATAAGTAAGAAAAATTGAGTGGAGAGACACCATTGGATTGAAAGAGAATCTATTCCTCTTATATATTGTAGAGTACCCCTGTTTGGGGGTATAATTTAATTGTTATTTATGGAGAATACATGATAGAAAATTATTAATCCAATGGATACCTAAAAGGGATGGTCAATGTTTTAGGCAAGAAGGGTATGTCTTTTAATTCCGTGATCACTTCCAAGTTTGTTTATGCATAATCCTTATTTATATGGCCTTGTGATTTTTATAAGGAACTGAATATTTTGATAAATAATTTTATTTGGACTGGTTCATCTCATGAGAATAAGATTATTATCATTTCTAGTAGTGAATGTTTAAATTTTTTTGACATGGGAGGTATGGGAATTAAGGATCATAGTCTTCTCAAGGATTCCATAATCAATAAATCACATGGAATCTCCTCCATACAATGGTTCATTAAAGGAGTTATATTATATTAGTTTTTTAATAAAGTATGAAATAGTTATTCTATGTACATAAAATCCTTGATTTAGACCTCTATAAAGCATGATTATAATGGTTGAAAACAGTATTTAAAATGGCTATTATTCATGGATTCTTCTCTTATGTATTGGATTGATTGGCTACAAGTGGAAATTTAAGATGTTGTGGTTATTCATTACGCCATTAATGAACCTTAATTTTATGAATTTTGGTGAAATATAAATTCTAATGGGATACTTCAAGATCACCTTTTGTATTAAATTGACAGATATGAACACACTGATACAAATACTCTCAAATTGAATCCCAACTTAAAAGGGATTTTTAGTACCATAGAGTATTATTGATATTATTTTGATGGATCTATGGTTACTAAATTATGGATTCAAGCCTTTAAATATTATTTTGTTCCAGTCACTACCTTCTGGTTTCATTGGAGAATTTAGAGACAAAGGTTTACACTATATAGGACGATCCAGTGTATAGGGATCACCTTGCCTTCAGTTTACTATATCTATTTTAGTGAATACGATTCTGTTGAACACCTTTTTAATTTATACCATTTTTGTGCAGGATATGGAGTTAATTGAAGGATTTTATTGGTTTAAGATTGGACTCTTGAGGTTTTGAGTATCTGGTGAACTTCATTCATAGAGAAGGTTGTAGTGAACAAGTGCATGCATTATTTCGGTCTATTGCATCGATAGTTTTTTCATTCATTTGGAAGGCTAGGAATTACCATGAATTCGAGAAAACAATAAATATAAATGATTTAATCATTGAGATACATCATGGAGTTATGGATGCAGAAAAGATTCAAACTAGAGCTATAATAAATTATTTTCCTGATATGATGATTTTGAGATCTCTTAGTGTCACATTGAAGTTTCAAAATACAGTGATGTCTATGTCTATAATTTGTATACCATAAATTTATTAGTGGTTAAAAATAAATGGTGATGGGGAAGCTTCAGGTTCCGTGGGACCCTTAGTTTCTTGTGGAATCTTCCACAGTCATTGTGGAAATGTTGATGGATTTTTTTTAAAATTAATTAGGAATTCTTATGAAATTGATGTTGAGTTGTTGGATATGATCAAAGAGGTTATATATGGAGTATATCAATCATGGATGGATATATGGATGGGATGTTGAAATACTAAAGAAGTTGACATTATCCAAACAATTTAAAAAAATACATGTACGATATTACCATCATGGATTAAATTTATTAGGATTATGGATCAATATTCTATTATTCTGACACATGTTAATAGAGAATAAAATAAAGTTTCTAATTCTCCTTATAATAGAGATCCAGAGGAGGAAAATCTCATATAGTCTATTATAATATCAGGATTACCTATTGATTTTTTAGGCCGATATGGGCTGTTATGTGTACACCCATCAATGCAAAACCCCCTCATAATTTTTAATTTTCTTAACTATATAAGTTTTAATAAAATATTTTAGGAGCATGATTTCATGCCTAATTGAGCTTTTGAATAATATTATGTGCAATAAATCATGATATTGGGAGATAAATGGTTTATTTTCTAAACAAAAAATACATATGCAATTACTTCTAAATGTTCCAATGATTTGATATAGATTGGGATAAGTTTTCCTTCTTTACCAAACATCATGATACCCTTTCACGAGGATACTTTAAAAAATATATTATATCCCACTTGAAATTGTAAATGCTTCCACTAGTTTTAAGCATAAAACTTTTTCCTAAAATTATGTTCATTAATATGATCCAGAATAGTGTATAATGTATTAATTGTTTCATTAATATGTTTTTGGCCTATAATTTTTCAGTAACCATATTCTTCTCAATAAGCTGTATTACGGCTTCTCTTTCAATATAATGCATTATATGTTTCCATTTGAATTCTAGAATGGAATACATATTGTCAAAAAACTACACCAAAGGTATACACTGAACCTAGATACAATTAATATATAGTTACAAAGATATTAAAATTTCTTCTAATATTTTAATAGTCCTTACATATGGTCCATTAGTTTGAGGATGGTGATAAGTATTAAAATAATTCTCAGTAAATAAATCCTTCTGAAGAATCCTCTAAAAATTTTATTTATAATTGGGATCTCAATCAGTCATAATAAATATAGGTGCACCATAAATTCAAACAATGTAATTAATATATTATATTTATAGGTTCTTAAGAGGTAAATATTTTCTTATATAAATATAATAAACTTATTTTTGTAAGACAATCATCAATATCCAATAACTTATCAATATTTATGATGGTCTTTAGTTATATCTTGATGAATAATATATTAATGTCATCCAACTTCCTCATAGGTATATATAGAGGTTTAATCACTCACATTGGTTGTTTTATCATAGACATAATTTTTTTAAAATATAGATATCATGACACATATTAATAAATTTATTACTTCATATTATCCCCCAAAATGTGTTCCTTTAGATATATATACATATTGGTACTACACGAGTGTATTTATAAATTTTGGAAGTGAGAATCATCTAATACCTCCCCATTTAGATGAGATATTGATAAAGGAAATAAAATATTTTTAAATTTCATAATCCCATCCACATTCATGATATATTCTAATTCTCCACCCTTGAAGACATTAATTTTCTATTGAAAATGTACATCATCATATTGAGAACATGGTATCTTCTATAGTAAACATTGATTAATAATAATTTAAAAAAGGATTAATGATTCAAATTCCATAAAAATTACCACAAAAATATTTACTAATTCAATGAAAATTAGATCACTATCAATCCATATAGTGGTCACAACTATATGATCATTCTAGTTAAATACATCTGCTAGCGTATTTTCCATTCCTGGGTGGTGGTGTATGGACAAATCATAATAATTTACTAACTAGAGACATCTTCATCCCCTCATGTTGATTTCCCTATTTGAAATGATATAATTAAAAGTCTTATGATCCCTATATAAATTACATCATTAACCAAAGATACATTTCCTATATATATTCATAGAAACAGTATTGGATTCTAACACTAGATCATGTGGTGGATAATTTTTTTTGTGAATATTCAACTAGTTTGATAAGTATTCAATTAAATTATCATTTTTAATGAGGAAGAAAACCATTATTTTCTTCAATGTATCAATTTATATCACAAGACAATCATTTTTTATTGTATATTCAAAATCAGATCATCGACTACTATTATCATCAATTCATCAGAAAATTATTCACATTCTTTTTTCAATATGAACATAGCCTATTTACCTATGAGATTGGGTAACATGTTATCCTATCAGAAAAATATCAGAATGAAATATAAATAGTAACATGATAAAACACTAAAACTACATTCCTATGTTATGTTCATTAGCATAGGCTATTCATGTACTACATTTATATTCATAGGATCAATAGATATTCCATCCTTATAGAAAATATGGATAAGAAAATAAATTTTATAAACCGATAATGCACACTTTCTAAATATAATGTATAACTCCTTACTTTATAGAATCTCATCGATGATCTAAAAGTTATTCCCATGGACATCATAGGTTCTATAATATTATATATTATCATCAATTAATACCACAACAAAATTATCATGATATTAATTTAATTTTTTTTCTTTATAGACATTAAAATCAAGGGTGCCTTAGTTAATCCAAATGGAATAACTATAAACATGTAATCATTGTACCTCATCCAAAAATCATTTTTTGGAATTTCATCTATCTTTACATGAAATTGATGATGTCCAAAATGAATGAAAATCATCAAAGATATGCTGATATCAGGGAATTTTACCCATTAAATCAATATTGCATGGCTGTAGATACTTTTTCATTATCTTAATAGAAATAATTTCTCTATAATAAATGACCAAACACATGGATCAATATTTCTATTTATAAAATAAAATAGGGGATCCCCATTGAGAAACACAAGGGACAATAAATTCTAGATTATTGATGTATCACCCCCGGTTTTAGGTATGTGGAATTTTTTTATGCCTTTTTAGGTGTTTAAAGTGCTTGGGATGAGTTTAGAAGATGTTGGGAGAGTTTTGAATGGTTTTGAATAAGTTTGGAGACTTTTTTAAGGGTGCACGGTTTGAGCATGGTTAGGGGAAACCATGAGGATTCTCCAGGTAACAGTGTAGGGGGAGAGGGTAGGCTTTGCACGTCATGTGCATGGTTTTACAAACCGTTCGATGCAACCACGAAGACCCCTCATCTCAAGATAGTGGCGCACAAATGGTTAGTGCACGGTTTTCCATACTGTGCAGACTAACCATGCGGCCACTTAAAACTAGGGTTTTAAAACCAAGGTTCACTTGGGCTTGCCTCATTCCTCTCAAAGCTTCCTCTCACTCAAGACTCACTCGAGATTTTAGGTTCTCATGGGTTGTAAGAGCTCTCCAGTTCATTTTGGAAGCGATCTAATGGGGTTTCTTGGTGTTTTAAAGGTGGTTTCTCCCGAGTTAGTCTCTCCTCTGGGTTTCTTTGTGGTTTCCTCTATATCTACATCTCCATCTCCCATGTATTTACACTTGTTGTGTGTAGATCAAGGGTTTTATTACCTTGGATATTATTTTAATGACTTGTGAATATTAGGGAATGGGATCTAGAGAGATTTCATTTGTGCGTTCGCTGGATTTGAGGTGTGGTTGCTTGTGGGTCAATTTTTCCAGGACCCAAAAGGTAGGTGGCTTCTATCTCGACTCCACTTGGTTAGAACTAATGGTTTTTCTTATAATTAGTTTGTTGTGATTGAAATTAATTGTCTTTTTGATGTGCAAAATTGGTTGGAAATCCCTTCTGTGATGTTTTGGGAATTTTTTTGGAAAAAAGGGGTTTTAGGGTGATATTCTCTTGTGGTTGATTTTAAAATGGAGATTTCAAAATGGGTTTCTGAGAATGATTTTTTGAAATGGTTGATAAAAATGGTTTTCAATAAAAAGGGTGTTTTATTGAAATGTTTTTTGGCATAAAAAATTATTAAAGGGGGTTTACAACAAATGGGTGGTTTATTGAAGTGGATTTCATGTAATGGAAATGGTTGATTGAATGTTTTTGTGGCCTTGGTGGGTTATATGTTTGGTTGTGTCTTGTTGAAATGTTGTGTGAAAGTGGGTGGGAAGCCTCATTATAAAAGGTGGTGGATAGTAGTCAGATGTACCACCATGATGGATACTAGTCATAATGTACAACTAGTTGAGAATGGGGTGAACATGATGGGTATATGTCCCAACATTTTGGTTGTGTTGTTGTGAATTACATTTCAAGATGGAAATTGTTGTGCTACTGGGTAAATGATGAAATGGCATGTGGAATGTTTGTTTGGCTTTCCATTGGTTTCATCATTTGGATGATATGGCTTGTTAAGGGTGGGTTGGATTATGGTAATGGTTGCACTTGGGATTATTTTATATAAAATATTTAATATAAATTCTCTAGCCGTTTTTTCCTAGTGGAATGTGTAGGGATGTAACTTGGGGAAAACCTACTTATTATTAGTACTCACCCCCTGCTTTGGAACATTGGTACATTTGCAGATGTTGTATTCTGATACATTGGTAAAGGTAAGACATCTCATTGCTAGTGGTACATGGTGATGCTTGGGAGATTTGGTTATTCTTGGAGCATGGAGCTTGGTGTAGAGTTGTGGAGTGTGTCTTTGATTATTTTTGGGTCTTTTTTTATTATTTGACATAGTACTTTCATTTGGTGTTTGTTGTATTGGTTTTGGGTTGTATTGTGGAGAAACTTGGTTTTCTTTTGGGAATACATGCTTGAATTTTTTATTGACATGCATCATATACTGGTTATTAGTGGATGGTTTGGTTGGTTTTTTCTTAAGGGAAAATTGTTCCCCAATTTGTTCTTGAAGCCCTTGGAATTTATTTCTAGCCATTGGAACCTTGGGAACATCGCTCAAGGCCATGTAACCATCACCGGCTCCTCAAGACAACGAGTTAGGGGCGGGGCGTTACAAGTAATATCAGCTTGTTTCATCCTATGGACATGATTCTCGGATTTGGAGTTGACATTAGTTGTAGTATATTCGTTGATTCGGGATTGTTGAAAGTTTTAGGAATGTCATAACATTTAATGTATATCATAAAAGCACTTATCTACCCCTTTTATGTAGAACATCAAGTTACCAGGGAATTCGGTACATAAGTGTTTTGGAGACACTTATAGGCATTGGATATCTCATTGTCTTGCATGTAGCCAATTAGATGAGCATGAAAAGCATTATAGAAATGAATTAATACTAGGATGAATATTTAATTGGGGTATAATTATTTATGGTGTGATATAAATGTGTGGATTTTTACAAATATGAATTTGGATTCAAAACAGAAGGATTTGAATCATAGAAACTTGTGGTATTTTGAAAATGGTTTAGTTTTCAAAAATGGTGAAACATGGAAAATGTGGAAAGGTGGAAAACCTCATTGTGATAGTGTTGTGTAATGTGATATGAAATGGGAATTATTTATGTCTATGTAAGTGAGACTCAAGGATGTTTGTTTTCTATTTATAGAAATGGAACAGGGTAGGCATCATAGAGACCAATCAGAAGTGGCCGATGAGAATTTGGTTGCACCTATGCCCCAGGTGAACCAACAGTTAGTCCTGAGTATAGTGAAATATTTCCAAGCTGTGGGAAGTGTGAATAGAGCAGTATATCCAAATCATGTTGATTATGAGGCTCAGTTTCAAAAGTAGGATCCACCTATCTTTAGGGGTGTTCGGACCCTGAAAAAGAATAGGTGTGGATGTCCATAATGAATAGAATTTTTGAATTCATGGGGACATAGGTAGAGATGAAAGTAAATCTAGAAACATATAAGCTAGAGCATCATCCTCTTCAGTAGTGGGATTTGGTAGTCCATGTGGGAATGGACCATCGTTTGATGTGGGAAGGCTTTGAGGAATTTTTTCATAAAAAATTCTACCCACATACGTTCCGAATTCAGAGCACAACTAATTTCTTCAGTCTGAAGTAAGAGCATATGTTTCTGACGGAATACACAGCTAGGTTAATGATCATAGTGTGGTTTTAACCTGAGGTGGAGGGTAACACATCGTTGAAGTAAAGGTTATAAAAATCATATTTAAGGCAAGATATCCATTCAAAAAATAGCAGTGTTGTGTATTGGTGACTACCTAGATATGGTGAATCGAGCATTGGTGGCTGATTGGGATCTGTTGGGAGCTCCATTCAGAGGAAGCATGGTGGTACACATGTGGAATTGTGGGACCTCTAACACTGGATTCATGTGTTGGAGGGACACATATTCCTAGGGTGGGACTGTGGCATATAATCCAAAGGTAGGAATGGTAAATCTTCCTCTAAATCCCCATAACAATCCAAGATGTTTTCAGTGTGGCTCTATGGCACACATCAAGTGGGATTGTATGGTACAAACTCGAACATGTCACAATTCCAAGAATATGGGGCATCTGCAGCGTTATTGTTGGAATGCTCCGTGGTCGGGTGTGCATGACACTCCACAGGGATCGTCAACATTGTATTCTTGGATGGGACAGGGAAAACAGCATACCCCTCATCAGTAGAGCAATGTCAGTCATGGTTATTCTCTGAACACCAAAACATCTCATAAGGGAAATAAAGAGTAGTGTGTGGAAACCAAGGCATTGTTCAGAGGAAAACAGGTTGTGGTGGATGATCAGTCGGGACCATCCACAGTGCGAGGTACTATACTTTTAAATTCCAACATGATGCAATTGTTGTTTGATACGGGTGCTTCACACTCCTTAATTTGTGCATGTGTGGTTGAGTTGCTGGGCTTAAGGGTATAAATTATTCCTTATGTTTTGAAACTTAAAACTCCTCTGGGTCGAAGAGAGTGTTGGGTCTTCTTGTGTAGAGAATGTTGTATCATTGTGATAAGGTTTAGCTAATGTGGAATTTCTCAGTGCTTGAGATGGATGGGTATGATTTAATCATGGGAATGGATTTGCTGGTGGAGTTTAAGGCCCACATCGAATGTAATGTGCGAATAGTGTATTTTACAACAAACGATAGTGTTAGACATATCTTTAGTGGAGAGAGTCATGAAAGGCAGGTTGCAACAGGTTTGTTGTCTCCAGCAGTTGGCACATTATCATATCCGTTGGTGGGGTTTTCGTTAGAATCGGTAGAGGGTGTTGAGTAGAGTGTTCTTCCGGCAGTGGTGGATTAGCTCATGGATGTTTTTCTTGAAATATTCGTTAGGTTGCCTCTCGTAAGATAATTGGAGTTTTTCAAATGATCTCCTTCTGGAGACCACTCGTATCTCACTTTTGTCTTATCGGAATGCACTAGCTAAATTGATGGAATTGATAGTCCAGTTGGAAGAGTTAGAAAACAAAGGGATTATTTGGCCTAGTACATATCTGTGGGCAGCGCCAATGTTTCTTGTAAAAAACCAGATGGAACATTGAGGGTTTTTGTTGATTATTTTAGATTTAACCAAGTTACAATAATGAAATGATATCCACTTCCATGAATTGATGATTTTCTCGACAAGTTGAGGGGATCCCAGTGGTTCTACAAGATTGACTTGAGGTCCGGATATTATCAATTGTAGGTGTGGAAGGGAGATATTCATAAAACAAAATTCATAATTAGATATGGCCATTATGAATATGTGGTTGTGCCCTTTGGTGTAACAAATGCCCAAGAAGTGTTCGTGGAATTGATGAGTTGGATATTTCAGAGATATCTGGATTCACTTGTGGTGCTGTTATTAGATGATATTTTGGTGTAACCAAAGATATTGGTGGAGCATGAGTAGCACTTGGGGACATTTCTGGGGATCTTAAGGGATCATTACTTGTATGCCAAATTTTCATAGTGTAACTTTTGGATACAATAAGTCCTTTTTCGTGGCCATCTGATTTCTTAAAGGGGTTTCCTTATGGATCTGTAAAAGATATAGGCTGTTATATCATGGTAACCGCCAAAGAATGTGTTTTAGGTACGGATTTTTCTTAGTGTAGTTGGGTATTATCGACGTTTTGTTGTTTATTTTTCACGTTTGACTTCATCTATGAAAACTTTTACAAGAAGGAATGTTCCATTCCAATGTAATGAAGAGTGTCAGCAGTGTTCCGAAGAGATAACGGGTCACCTTACATCAACACCAATCTTGGATTTCCAGAACCTAGAAAAGGGTATGTGGTGTATTGCGATGCATCTGGATCAGGGTTGTGGTGCGTTCTTAAGGAAGGGAATTAAGTGGTTGTGTACGGATCATGGAATATTAGGGATCATTAGAAAAACTACCCAACTCATGATTTGTAATTGGCATCAGTGGCTTATTCTTTGAATGTGTGGCATCATTATCACTTCGGTGAGAAATTAATGGTATATACAGAGCATAAGACCTTGAAACACATTTTCTCACAAAGTGATTTGAACATAAGTTAAAGAAGATAGATTGAATATCTCTAGATGTTTGATTTTGGGTTGATGTAAATACCAGGTAAAGTAAATTCCATGGTGGATGCGTTAAGTAGAAAATCATATGATCAGGTAGTGAAAAAGGCATCAGACCAGTGTCAGTTGATGTCGTTTATAGCTGACACGTGGTTGGAATGTGAGGACAAGGGAAATAGAGGGGTCTTCTGTTCTGTTTTGATGATTCCTGACATTGTTGGCCTAGATAAAGAGTCACATATATATGATTCGTATTGTGTGACCATGATGTTGAAAATCAATGGTGGGGGAACATTGATGGTTGGAAACTGAATGGGGATTCAATTTTTTGTTTTTGGAATTGGATTGTTGTACCTATTTCTTGTCAGGAGGATATTCTCAGGGTGTATCATTATTCTAGGTGGTTTGTTCACCCTAGAATTTGGGAAATTTATAATGTATTGAAAGCGTAGTTATGGTGGTTTGGTATGAAAAGAATAGCAATTTAGTTTGTTTTGAGATGCTTGACTTGACATCAGGTCAAGGTAGAGAATTAGAGGCCAGTGGGAATGTTGTAGTCTATACCAATACTGGTTTGGAAGTGGGATAAAATTTCAAGGGATTTTTTCACAAGTATCCCATGAATGGTTAGAAAGCATTATTACATTTGGGTGATACTGGATCGACTAATGAAGTACACCCATTTCATTCCAATTCGTGAATCTCATACATTGGACGATCTATCCAAAATCTATATCCGGGAGGTGGTAAAGAGGAATAGTGTCCAAGTTTTGATCATATTTGATAGAGATATGAAGTTTACATCTCGTTTCATGAAATCCTTTTAGAAAGCACTTGGAACTATGTTGGCCATAAGTATGACATATCAACCTTAGACGGATGGTCAATCCGAGAGGACGATAAAAAATTTGGAGGATATCATAGATGCATGTGTTATAGATTTTGGTGGCTCGTGGGAGGAACAATTGTTGTTGGTTGAGTTCTCATAAAATAATAGTGATCATGAATCCATACATATGGATATGTTTGAAGTGTTTTATGGGCGGTCGTGTCATACTCTACTATGTTGGGTGGAAACAGGTGAGCCATCGATGGTAGGACTACGCCTTGTCCAGAAGACTATGGAGAAGATCAAGTAAATTAGGAAGAGAATGGAGATGGCTCATAGTCATCAGAAATCATATTCGTATCATTGTCTAAGGTCATTGTCATTTGGGGTTAGTGATCACGTTTTCTTGAAGATATCTCCTAGGTTGGGACATCGTCGGTTTGGGAATCATGGAAAGTTATCTCCGAGGTATATTGGACCTTTTTAGATTTATTAGTGGGTTGTTGAGGTGGCTTCTCATATGGATTTTCTACCTTGGATTAGTGTAGTTCACAATGTGTTTCATGTGTCAGAGTTGAAAAAGTATCATCCATATCCGGGCCATGTTATTTGATGGGATCATGTTGAGCTAGAGTTGGATGCTTTGTTGGTGCACGTGCCAATGTGGTCTGTCGATAGGCAAGAGAAAGTCTTGTAGGGTAAAATCATCGGTCTGGATCGTGTTTTGTGGAAGCATGGCCAGATCTATGGGGAGACTTGGGAGATCAAGAAAGAGATGGATGAGTAATTGCCCGATCTCTTTTGGAAAAGGGTGGGTTTACTACATTATTGAGGACAAAATTTACAATGGTGGGGAGAATGTAGGAGCCTTGGTTTAAGGTATGTAGACTTTTTTATGTTTGTTATGTATTTAATGTTATTGGGATGAGTTGAGAAGAGGATTTTAGAGTTTTTAATGCTTTTGAATAAGTTGGGATGCTTTTTTATGGGTGTGCGGTTTCAGCATGGTTAGGGGAAACCATGCGGATTCTCTAGGAAACTGTGTAGGGGGAGACAGTACGCTTCACCCAGCCTGCACACAGTTTTCCAAACCTTGTGAGGCAACCATTAAGACCCATCCTCTTGAGAGAGTGACATGTTCATGGTTAGAGCATGGTTTTCCAAACCATTCAGACTAATCATGCAACCAAAGAAAAATTGGTTATTAAAACTGACGTTCACTCAGGATTGCCTCATTCCTCTCCAAGATTCCTCTCACTTGAGCCTCACTCTCTATTTTGTGTTATCAGTGGTTGTAGGTGCTCTCCCACTCTTTTTGGAAGTGATTCAATGGGTTTTCTTGGTGTTTTGAAGGTGGTTTCTCTCGGGTAAGTCTCTCCTCTTGGTTTCTTTGTGAATTCCACTAGATCTACATCTCCCTCTCTCTCGTTTTTCTAGATATACACTCTTTGTGTATATATATAATGGTTTTTTGACTTGTATGTTAATTTTAAGGCTTTTCAATGTTAGATAAGTGGATCTAGAGATGTTTCAGTGGTGCGTTCTCTGTATTTGAGGTCTGATTGCTTGTTTGTCAATTTTTCTAGAACCCAAAAGGTGGGTGGATTCTGCCTCAACTCCGCATGGTTAGAACTAATGGTTTAGCTTAGAATTAAATTTTTTTCTTAAAATTAATTATTTTTTTAATGCGAAAAATTGGTTAGAAATCCCTTCGGTGATGTTTTGGGGATTTTTGGGAAAAAGGGGTTTTGTGGTGAAATGCTCTTGTTGTGGATTTTAAAATAGAAATTTTAAAATGGGTTGCTGAGATTGATTTGTGAAAATAGATGATGAAAATTGGTTTTCAATTAAAATTTTGTTTTATTGAAATGTTGTTTGTAGTGGAAAATTATTAAAGGTGGTTTTCAATAAATGGTTGATTTATTGATGTGGGTTGACATGTAATTGAAATGGTTGATTGCATGTTGTTTTTTCCTTGGTGGGTTATAAGTTTGGTTGTGTCTTTCTAAAATGTTATGTGAAAGTGGGTAGGAAGTATCACTATAAAATTTGAAGGATAGTGTTCGGAAGTAACACCATGATGGATAGTGGTCGTGAAATACCGCTAGTTGAGAATGGGGTGAAAGTGATTGGCGGACGTCCCACCATTTTTTTTGTCTTGTTGTTCATTTAATTGCAATATGTAAATTGTTGTGCTAATGTGTAAATGATAACATGGCTTGTGTCTTGGTTGTTTGGCTTTCCCTTGGTTGTTTGGATTGGGTGATATGGCTTTGAATGGGTGTGTTGGCTTATGGTAATGGTTTCACTTGTGATTATTTTATATAAATTTTTTTATATAAATTTGCTAATGGTATTAATCCAGTGGTGTGGGTAGGGAAGTAATTTCGTGAAAACTTATTGAGTATTAGTACTCACCCCCTGCTTTGGAACATTGGTTCATTTGCAGAAGTCGTATTCCGAGACATAGATAAGGCAAGACATATCACTGCTAGTGGTACATGGTGATGCTTGGGAGATGTGGTGATTCATGGAGCATGGAGCTTGGTGTGGAGTTGTGGAGTGTGTCTTGGCTTATTTTTGGGTATTTTGTTTAGTATTACACATAATACTCTGATATGGTGTTCGTTGTATTTGTTTTGGTTTGTATTGTGTAACAACTTGAATGCCTTTTGGGAATACATTCAAGAATGTTTTATTGACATGCTTCATATAGTGGTTGTTAGTGTAGGGTTTGGTTGGTTTTTCTTAAGGAAAAATCATTCCCTAATTTTTTTCTCAAAACCCTCGACATTTATTTTCGGCCTTTGGAACCACGGGAACATCTCTTAAGGCCATGTAACCCTCACCACCTCCTCAAGACAATGAGGTAGGGGCGAGGTGTTACAACTAAATTCCTATAGTTATTTATTTTTTCTCTACTTATTCCAAAGTGTTCGTTCTATAGGGAGTCAGTCATATTAGTTTTTAATCATGGATTAAATAAATGGAAAACACAACTTCAGGATTTGTGGGTTTTCCAGGTAATTCCTCATGAAATAGATCAATGAATTCATTAAAATTGTGTATACGAAAAAAATTTATTATTACCTTCTTCATTCCTAGAAACATTATTCTCTTCCTTTTAAAGAATTTAATTTAGTATATCTATTGAAGTTAGATCTATATAAGATTTATATTTTTATTTCCCTTCTCTAAATATAAGGAATTAAATATCTTCCTCAATAGATGTTATGCCATTTTCATAGAATAAATGTTCACTTCATGTTTCGAGATCTATTAAATACCAGGGATTACATCAATGTACACCAAAATAATGATGATATGTTCACCAAATAAATCCTTTTTATATGCCAAAACGTTTACATCAGGACAAATTTTTGTTATAATGATACTTCCATTATGAATGTTTATTGCAAACACCCTTATTAAATGAAGAGGAAAATATCTAATTTTTGTATAAATTTGTGTATATATAAAAGAGTATGTTGATTTAGAATCAAATAAGGCATTGGATACATATATTTTATGATTTTTATACCTATTACTTTATAATTGGGAACATCTACCTTAGCTGTAGTTATCACATAACATTTTCCATCTCCCATTAGCATCTTATGTGGTATATTCCCATTGTTCTTCTAAAATTGGTTGTTATAATGAAACATTTATTATATATTGATGAATTACATATCATTATATTGTTTCCCCTTAATATCCTGAGTTATGTAATCCTTGTCTCCACAATTACAACACACTTCGGTTCCCATCAATCATTTCCCCATTTTTTTCTTCGCAAAACTATAACATGATTGAAAATTCTTAATTCCAATGTTCTTCTTGGGTGATTTTACCTTCTTATGGCTCTGTGATTCTCTCTTCTTCTCATCATTTTCTTTGATCATGAAGGATATATAAAAGTTTTAATCTATGGTGACGATAATTAATACTACATCATGATATGATGAAAATGTTTGAAAATCTATGCCCTTTGATATCATTGCTTTAGACCATCATAAGAAAAATAAATCGTGGTTTATGAACCACGTATGTAAAATGTAGCATACCTAGATAGTATTTTGAAGGTATCTTGATAGTCTATAACAATACCTTCATAGTTTTGTTTTCTTGTTCTAATAAATTTTTTCTTCATTTCAGTTTTTTTCTCATGAGGGATATATTTTTCAAAGAATTTTTCTGCAAATGTTCACCATTACATGACTTCTATTTTATATTCTTTCTTAGCATTGTAGATTAATGACCACTATTTATCATCATATTTAATGATGAAATATACCTCTAGTTCTACCTTTTTTCCATTCATCAAATCCCAATTCTGTAAATATATTTTTGAAGGACATGATATGTTCCTTAGTTTCCAATAAATTATTTGTCCCACTAAGATATCGGTTATTCTACCACATGAAAATATAAAATATAGGTTTAGTGTAGTTATTTATATAACCTAAGAATCTATCCCAAATAAGTACATCATCTGCTCAATTCCATCAATAAATTTGATGACATTCATGGTAAATCCATGCATTTTTTGTGGGTATTGACTCCATTTAATCATGTTGGAATGATCACTAAATAATAGAAGAAAGTAAATTATCTCATAATCATCAAGAGTATTGATACAAACCTTCAATATAAGGACTTAATATAATTCTCACATTTATTTAAATTCTAGATCCTTGGGATTATTCTAAACATGCTTTAATACCGACTGTAAAAAAAATAGACCCTAGAAGCCTTGATCTCATTCTTTTATTACATTAGCGTAGATACACAATTCAAATACAAAAGGACCAGTCAGTTTAGCAGTATTTAAGAAAATGAAACAAACATGATACCCTTATTAATTTATTACTAAAATAAAAAACATAAAAAATTAATTTAATTTCTTCCCTGAACTCATTCAAACATTTAATCATCATATCCTTGTAAGATAGAACAAATAAAATGGTGAGCTCAAATGCAATGTAAGAGTAAAAAATAATAGAACAATTCATTAATCATTATTAAATGAAACACAATCAATATTGAAAAGTATATATCACTAAAATACATGATATTTAATTATAAAATTTTCAATCTAGAGAGGATAAGGAATAATCTTTATAAAAATTTAAAATTTTGGAAATAAATGTTATTTATACAATAACCTAAGAACAATACGAATCCATGAATAATATCATAATGAAAATATAATTTACAAATGAATTGAAATCATTACTATATAAATTCCCAAAAATATAGATTCCATGATCTAAGGTATCATGGAACCTATAACATTAATACCCTTCATAAGAATGTTATAAAAGTACGGGTAGAAAACAATTTAATTTGGCCCACATTGTCATCTCATTTGACAATTAATGCATCAAATGTGTATCTATAACTAAGATCCTCCAATGTATTAATGTTCAATGAATTCCTAAAATATGGACATTTTTGATTAAATTCATGAATCTAAATTCCATATCAATAAATATATTTATTGAGAAAAATATATAGATTTGACATTATTTCATCGGTTATTCCAATAACATTCTACGTAAACACCATATGTAAAAATGGAAAACAAAGTACTAGAAATAATCACATCTAGGAGAGAATAAAAATGGATATTTTAATTTAATTTCAATGAATGGTGATTATAAAGAAAAAGGGGAATTATATAGACCATATATATAAGGAAATAAATGTATATCATCAAAAATATGTGTGAACAAAAGAAAATGAGATGATTCCCTTTACAAGAATCATCTAATTTTTAAAATGAATATATTTTAAATATTAAATGTAATTATAAATATGACAGGTGTAAATAAAACATAATATATTAAATACTATTTTTATACAAAAACATATCATGACATGATCAATAATATATTCATTCAACCCATTGAATGAAAATTGAGTTAAGAAACCAATTACCAATCTATAATTAGTCTAATAGTATGCCCTATAAAATTAATAATCAACAAATAAAAAAATTAATAACATTATTATAAATGGATTCATGAAATTATATATCAATGGTCAGTATATATACAACAGAAATAATGAATATGTGTTGAACAAGGCACATCTTAGTGAAATAAATATGAGATGTAAAAATAGTTTCTATATTGTAATCAGTTAAATTGTATGACCCATGAAAGAATAACATTAAAAATATATATAAATACCATGAAAATAAATTTATTTATTATTTATTATAATAACGGTTATTTACATTCATATGAATAAATTAATTACATGTATATGTGGTATATTTCCTAGAGAAATTAAAACTAAGATGCAACAACCCTTACCACTTTGTAAGTAGTCAAACTGTATGACCAAAA
The DNA here is from genome assembly GCA_963277665.1 of Viscum album. NCBI lineage: Eukaryota > Viridiplantae > Streptophyta > Magnoliopsida > Santalales > Viscaceae > Viscum > Viscum album. The sequence goes on along the minus strand of OY728148.1, from coordinate 261,512,038 downwards.
AATTAATAATCATAAAATTTATCATTTAATACCTTGAATATAAAGGGATTATTTAAAATATATAACAAAGGGAATTATACATTCACCACACACAAGTAATAATTGTTCAATAAGTCATAACACACAGAAATAAAAGTGAGATGAGAAACCTCCTAACGTCTATTTGAAAGCCTTATTAACATCTAAAAAATATCCAATGTAATCAGATAAGATTTATTAATTAAATAATTAATAAAATATTAAAGATATAATTTTTTTTATAATTCTATTATGTTGATTTATGGTCATTTCAATGAGTAATAATTTTTAATTTCATTTTTTTGGGAGAGTTTGTTTCACGGTTTTATGATCAGTTCCCTTGTGTAATATTATGGGTGTTCATGTATGTACTAGAAATTCTATATAATTGAATGTTCATAGTATTTATTCACTTAAATAAATTTAAATTTCCCCATATATCAATTTCATACATGAATATGATTTATTAAATAATATGTTAATTGGAAATGATTGGTTTATTTTGGTCTTTTTGAATTAAAAGGAGAGGAGAAGATATATGATAGTGGATATTAAAATTAATTCAAAAACATTCAAGTATAAAAATATATATATCATACTATAGTTACCTTGAAATTTGGATAGTTTAGGAGGGTATAGGATAAGAAAACTAGAGAAATTAAATTTTAATGATTGAGAACTTTACCTCTCAAATATTACCTCCATGGGAACCACCTGAAGACACATGGATTGGACTTTTTGGTAAGACCAAGAGGTCTTGGACGTGGGGAAGTGGTTGGAGAATAATGTTTGGATGAATTTTTACATTCATATATGAATTTATGGTGTGAGGAAAATGGGTGGTGAGGGTGATGTTTATAGTGGGAGGAGGGTCGTGATTTTTATTATTTCAATCATTTTATTATTATTTTGGATTCATACTAACAAGAGTGTTTATTATTTTGAATATGTATAGTAACTCGTGCATTTAAATTCTCAATAGTGGTTTCATACATCATCTATGACTATAAAATTCATTAATATGGCTTAATATTTTATATACCATAAATTAACATATTTCAACATTAACCAAAAATTCAAAATTTTTAGAAAAATCCCGAAAGATATGCTCACTATGTTTTCATGTATAGTTTTAAAAAGTAGAATTAAATTTATGGAAATATTTTCCAAATATCTATAATTTATTTTTTAATGAAATCCATCATTTTTTGAAAATATACCAATTTGACAATTATACCTAATTTTACGACCCTCAGAAAATTTTACTTAAGGACTCATAAAATTATATTACAATTATAAGACACAAAATTATGAATTTAATAATACAATAGATGAAAATTAGTGTTTTTTAAAACATTATATATATTTTAAAATTTAAATAACATATTAATTTCACAAAAATACAAACATATAATTTAGAATTTTTAAAACATTTTTTTATATATTCTATTATATAAATATTTCATACTTTCATTTATGAGAAACCAACATTTTATTTATAAATTATTGGGTGAGGTTATTATTCTAATGTGTAGTTTACTATTCCAAACACTAAAATTATTATTTCAACATTCATGTTAATAATTGATTGTATATCACAGTTTTTTTATTCTCAGGGTTACAAGAAATGTAATCAGAAAAATAAATTACATTTATTTAAGAAGTTACATAACATAAAATCCTGGGATGTTGTATTATTTTAAATTACTCAAAAAATTATTCTATTAGAGACTGTGATGAACTATAATTTAACATTGTATTTATATATCTATAATAGATAATTATTATACCACGCTTCAATTCATTATCGTGATCCACCCCAAAGGCAGTGTTATCATTCTCTTTTCCTTTATCCATTGGTTTAGAATGTTTCTTGGAATTATTTCGTCCATTACATATAGGGTTATGAATTTTATTTTTTTAATTCCAAACACCATATATTTGATCCCTTAATATGTAGGTGGTACATTAAATTAAGTATTATTTTCCGTTACTTCATTATTTTCCATCTTCTTTCCCTTTTTCAAATTAAAATATTTATGTATAATTTTATCACACAAGAATCTTGTTCTCATTCCTTATAGGTAATTATAAATTCAGTTATTATAATATTTTTTAAATTTCATAAGAGGATCATTTTATAGTAGTGACCTATCACCAGAACTTCAATGATCCTCTATATTCCTTTTTATCTCCCAAAAATATGGGTAGTATTATTTTTAATCACTGCATTAAATGAACATTTTTAAATATCATCATAGTTCAGAAATAATCACATGGATAATTCCATTCAAATTCCTCTCATTATGATAGTAAATAAAAAAATAATTTTCTTGTCAGAATATGAGATAAGTCATTGTTATCCATTGTGAGCCTTGTGATTTTTTTCTTTATATATTCCAATGGATTTTGCCTCTTGTTTTCAACTACAGTAATTATCTCTCAAATATTATATGGAAATTTTTTTAAAATATTTAGTGAAGAATGATACCTTCAAATCCCTCTTCCATAGAGTCCACATACATATTTTTTATTTTATTTTATATAATATTCCAAAAATTGTGAGACTCGCCTTTTAGAAGATAAATGGCTTGGAAAACCTACTCATTTTCCCAAACCATGAGAATGGAAATTACCTATACAATGATATTGACCCATTTATTAGTAATGATTATATAGGATGATTCACTAAAGGATGGTAGACATTGTTTCAATGGAATGTATGATTGAATGATTCTCTATACATAGTGAGTTTGGGATCGCAAAACAATTTATATTATTATAATTCATTTCATTGGAAAGTTAATTTAAAATTATGGAAATATTGTTTATGAATTCACCCAACCCTCTGGTAAACCATGTATAGAATCATCACATTTTTCATCAAACCAATTTTTTTATTGTATTATCCATTCCCCAATTATTTAATTTATAAAAAAAATGTAAATGAAAAATAATACATAATCTAAAAGTAAAAAAATATTAAAAAAAACTGATAAAAACTAAATAGAATATGTTCCCGAACTAACTATACCAAAATGATTTTCACAAATCCTTCATAACGGTTCTTAAATTTAATTCAACAAACATAATCAAATCCCTAAAATTCCAAGATAATTGTAATTTCATTGTCCCTCTAACATGGACTACATGATGACTGAGTTCATACTCAGTAATCATTTTTTTAGTGATTTCCCTATGAGGTATTTCATGAAGGAATGAAAACAACTTTCTAGTATCAATAATGTGGTTTAAATTATTAAAATATCACACAATAAAAACAATACCATATTTTTTAATTTATCATATACTTCAAAACAAACATAATGTTTTCAAAAAAATATCTTCCTAATCACTAAAAGTATCTAAGCTAATTCCCATGAATAAATGATTCAATATCTATTAAAAATAGATACATCACAGAACTGTACTCCCTCATTCAGTCATGAGAACACATTGAATAAATACTATATTTTATACAATGTGAGTGAACTGAAAATAAACATACTAATATTTTACATGATTTTATTAAAATAAACAATAAATCTATTAATAATCTCTTAATACTATGAACTAAAGCATCAATGTCTTTGATAACATGCTACATATGAATGTTATTTTACAAATCATGTGAATATTTCTCTATAATTGAGTAACACTTGAATCCCTTCTTGAATTATTATATGTTATATTCATCCTTATAACAATTTGAATGGAATAATTAGAATTTGGTGATATTAATAACCCAATAAAGTAATCCATATCAAAATTTAGTCAAGGGTATGGTCATAAACATATGATAAACCATAAAAATGGAGAAATAAGTTTTTAAAGAACATGAAAATATAAATGTCCATTAATCATGATTTATAGACAAGTAATCTCACATAGACAGATATGTAGCATGTAAAATTATTTTTGAATAATGTGATATCAAAACGAGTCATAGAGCATAACCATAGGAATATGCAATGAAAAAATGGAATGTCCTTCAAACATGTCATTAAAAATTATCATTTTCACAAAAATAACTATAGGGTGTCGTAATATTGGGTACATAAATTAGATGCACCCCACTTTATTTTAAGATCACACTAAATAAAGAACACAATTTAATTTGGGGGCATGTCCACGATTTCCCATGATATATTACCTCATTAGATTTAAAACCATAAAAATTTGAATTTTTAGGTGATTTAGGGCCCCAAACATAAACATTGAAATATTATTTTCTCACTTGAACTTAATCATTCATCATATCATTCCATTACTGGGAAGATCAAAGGCCCTCCCTGCTCCTGCGCATAGCATGGAGTTCCACCCCATGCCAACAACTCTAGTATCTAGGGATATTTTTCCCATATTTTTTGACACCCTCTATGGAGGACCTCCACATTCCCATGATCACTAGAATGGAGGTTCTCCCAATATTTCAGGTTATCAAGGAGATGGCCCTCCTTGCATCATCACTAGATCATGTGGAGGACCTCCCCATAGTGGTGTAAACCAGATCGAATGATTATCATGCTCCATTACTCCTCAACATGGAGGTCCTTTAAATGTTTTCACCAGCTTCAGTGGAGGCCATCCCCTCTCTACCAATCCCTACCACATAGGTCCTCCCTGCACACCATAAAATAGACACAGAGGACCTCCCCTTGATCCAAACAACATATACATGATTTTTACTCTAACCCTATCTAATCAAAATAGAGTCCTCCACAATTAAAAATCTCTCGTTCCTTGAAGAATGGTCTAGAGGAAAGAGGATAAACTCTCACCTCCAAAGGAAGAATCCTAAGAAGTACTAGGTTATTGTCAACATAATCTACATTTCTGATTCTGAATCGGAATGTGAATTGATGATGGAGACTTTACCATGATCCTCTATAGCAGGGTTTGGGGAAAGAAATCATTGTGTCATGTTAGTCCTCCTAGAAAGAAAGATACACCAAATCCTTGAATCCCACAACAGGTATATGCAGGAGGAGGTACATTTTTCTCACTTCTAGGGTCTTCCTATGCATTCCTATCTACTATCTAAAGACTCACTCTTTACCTCAATGTGAGATCATGGGGAGTTATTATGATGGTTTAAAGATGATGAACAACATCCTGAATCACAACCAGTGATCACCACTATTGTACAGGATGCAGCGGTCGATACCCCACCCTACATGGATGTAGTGATGTAGTTAGTTAAATCTCTAAGGGACAATCCATTATACAGTAGTTTCTAATATCACACAATGTTCTCTCTACCAACCATTATTCCACTACATCAGTCCATAAAATTTTCATTGAGGGTCGTGCATCCACCACTAGTTGATGAATGGGGAATCTAGATGTCGGATATCACCTCAGAATAGATAATCTTATGGAATATTCTTGTAGGGGATCCCTTCACTGATATTTTATATCCAATTTCAAGACCACACATTCATGAATAAGAGCCCCTCGAGGAGGAAGGATTCACATGTTTCTTCAAGACACTCATGATTATGCATTTCCATCTCTTTCGTCATCAGTTGGTTTATCCAAATAGCCAAAAGCATTATGATGGAATCAGGGAATAATGTTTTATGTTTGAATGGTTAGGCTTCATTTCACTCAGCACCTTACATCGTGTGGATTTCACTAAATCCTACATTAATAATGCATCCAAAACATCAATTTTATACATTGTGTTATTGTTGAGGTATCCCCACATGTTCAGATTTGTGGCTGGGGGTAGTATACATCTCTCCATTTCAACCAAATCTGCCATCGACCTGATTTTATAGGTGATATTGACGACCTGTCTCGAGGTGAAATCATGGAAAACATTTATAAACATGTAGATAATTATGATTAGATAGGAATCATTAATGATAACATATCCCATGGTGAATTTCCACCCATGATGGATCAACCTGGCAATGACACTCTCCTATAGAGTCACGTTCTAGGTCTCCCTACACTCAATGAGTCACTGCCTTTCTATTGGAAACTCCACAAGGGTAAAGGACCCTCTAGTACAATTAATCCTTTTATCAAGTCTGGCACACCTTACAATAAAAAATATCATCCTGAGAAGAATGTGTTTCTCTTATAGCTCCCAAAATAGAAAATGGTTATTGATGAAATCCATACTGAGTATGTTATAGACCAACGTCCAGATTATGGTGATCCTCAGTATGATCCCATTCATCCTCTACTAGGTAAGAAAGAGATATCACTATTTCTTCTCAGTGTGTTTCATCCCATTGTTCCAAGAGAACCCTCTCATCCATATAGGGTAGAGGTCTGAGCCAATAGAAATATGCTAGCATATGCATCACTGAACCAGCATGAACTATGCGAGAACAATCATTATGTAAGTCCTCAAGTAGTTCCTCATGTTATTCGACCACCTGCTCCATGAGTCATTGGGCCTACTCATTATTTTGAATAACCCCCCAACATACAGGTAATTAGGAATCATCCCCAGGATAGAAATTCCCCTCTAGTCAAATGATGGATGCTCTCATTTCCCACCTTGTGTATCTTGATATATGACATGTTGTGATCCCACGTGATGGAAATTCATTTCTTGAATGGGTAAATGACATGATAGCACCACCGGATTTTAGAAATCCTACCTTCTCCCCCTTCAACTAGATGGGAGACCTGTGGCAGCATCTGGCCCACATCATCTTTAGGTGTGAACAAAATGCTTGGAACTCCCTCAAAACAGTAATATTCCTAGCTTTGGTGCATTATACAGATTGTCTAAGGGAATGTGTTCATCTAGTATAATGCGTTACCTATTAGGCCTATATCTGGTCAGGAGGATCTCTGTAGATAATTCTTATATTAGTTCAGATCCACCACTCAAAAGACTATTATTTTTTCCCTCTTCAAGTAGAAGAAAAGGCCAGATGAGTGAGTCATGGACTTCATCTCCCAGTAAAAGGGCCTTACATATTCACTCGACATGTTCCTGACTCTAGAGAAACTTCTACTTATGTGCATTGGGAATATGAAAACTGAATTGGCCCCCACCCTCATCACTCCAAATTTTCCCTGTGGATTTTGGGACATCTCTAATATGGAACAATGCATGAAGGATGCCGTGAAGAAATCTAAGTATCCAGGTCTGTTTCCTCCCACCTCACGTACAAGAAGAGATTCCCAGACTAAAATATCTACCATTGTGAAAGTTGAGGACCCCAAGCGGTGGGATTTGTATCTGATAGAGAATCTTCCACTGCCTCACCGAGGAAAATAGCCTCTGGATTAGCCTCATGTTCAGCATTATCAGTCTAACAATCTGCCGAAACCATCTGATCAAACACTACCACAAAGGAGAGATAATCGGATTCTACAACCTAAATATAATCCAACCCCTCAAGGCCAAGATTGTAGAGTCCCTTTCCTGGATATCAGAAACTCAAACTACTCCCATGAAGAGGCTCAAGTCCTTATCTATTTCTGATGTGCTTTGGATCAGGGAATCTTGAGGCTGCCATTATGTACAAATCCCAACAAGGATGATCTCATTGATTTCCACAACTATTTCCTCCATCACTGGTTCCTTGAAAAACCCCTCATGCAATGATACATGTTCAAGGAATGGCTCCATGAATGGTTCAAAAATAATATAGTCATATTTTGTCCATCCCTAGTGTAGGTGGAATGAATTTCTGCAAACCTATACATTGAAATTTAGGGTTAATAGAAGCAGATCTCTAGCCATGAGTCATATAAGTATGATGAATGAATGGATCACAAGCTAAATCTCATTCCCAAGATGTCATTTCTGCCCGTCTGAATCTGTTTGAGTCTTCTGAAGCCGTTTCTACTCTGACCACTATGACTTCTACATTCGCTTCTTTGTATTCCACATCCCAGAAGAGAAGGTGTTGAAAATGAAAGGGAAAACAAAGTCCACTACTGGTGATAATGTTGTTCCTCACACAAGGTGACATAATGCCTCCTGATATATGTAATGCCCATAGACTTCTCCTAGTAATATAGGATTCTTCACGTGACGATAATATGTATGTCTTAGTTTACACTATCGATCTGGTTGACCATTACATGGTTCTTGGGAATGAGGAGTGTTAAGATGATCCTCCTAATATCCCCATCCAGTGCAATTATCATCAATTTTATGTGTATGTGAATTGTAAAAATGCACTAGATAGTACATTCATCCAAGATGTTCATGCCAGTAAGACAAGACACCATTCCCAATCTGGATCATAACATGGTAAATCCTCTCATTTTATCCTATTAGGCTCAAGAGCACCTCCATTTTTGTTGCATGATAATGAAGATTTTCTTCAACCATACTATGATTAGTCACGTTCTACTGTAGATTGATCTCATTCATCTAACCATCATCTAATTTTAATTTTGAGTGGTTCAACTATTTTTGAATCAAGATATCCACTTTACCATCAAGAATATGCTAGTTCGACCAATACATGTCATACAACCTGCAACAAATCAATTTCCTATAGGAATAAATGTTTGTCTTGCATGGAAGTATGATGATATTAATAATAAGGATGGAATTTCTACAAAACCATGGATCCTAGAGGTTCTCTACCTATCAAAATATTTGAATGAATACAACAATGAGGCATTGAAAAGACCCCTCCAGTTTGAAATAGAGGTAGTGGCCATATATTCTTTCCATGATTACAATGTTGAGCATGGAGAATATTGTACCATCATCTCATTCTCAATTACAGATGATGTTTATCCCATATAGGGTAACATTATCTTATTTTATATCACTATCATGTTTAATAGCATGGAGTTCCACCATAGTCTCGTCAACACATGTTTTGGGATTATTCTTATCCCGACCCAGACATTTTGCAAACTAGGGATATCTGAAGCATATCAAGATCCCTCTAACCTAATGAATAATGTTATAAAATAATAGAGGACATACCTCCCGGAACGATCCACATAAAGACAAGATTCAGTAGTTTTAATTATAGAACTGATTTCATAGTCATCTAACAAGTCATCGCTTGTAATGCTAGGATGGGTGGACCCTGGCACTTTTTGTATGCATGAGTTCCCTCTTCGTATCAATAGTGCCTCATGTACTCCCATAATGGTTGAGTGGGAATAATCCAAGAAGGTGTGTCTCCCTTCACCTCTTGTGAATTCATCCACTTAGATACTGACTATTAAAAGATTATGGATAAATAGGTTTAGACTAATGAGGCTAATCCTACCCCCATTGTGGAAAACCCCTGTATAGACTTGGTTGATTTTGTCATCCTCCCCATTCACCAACTGGATGAAAAAACCCCAAACATAGGCCACTATATGTTTTCTCTTGAAGGAGGTGAAAGCACAATCCAAGGGATATGGAGTTCTAGAAGATCACTTTGTAATCAAACAAGAACTTGGATGGAGTCATAGAAGAGACCCTTTCCCCAATAAGGTTTTGGGTCTTTCTCCCCATGGAAACAACAATACATCATAAATTCTTGTTTAGCCAGGTTGGTTTGAACTGATTCAAGCTAACATTTTACTACTTCTTTGATATTATCATTCATACCACCCATAGTCGAAATCCTGAAGTAAATGGATCAACATCTTTTTTTACATGGTGATTGCAGTGTAGGATTATCCTAATAAAGACTCTGATGCTGCTCATGATAACCCTAGAATTTTTTCTGGATCACATAATTAAGAACATTTTCCTCATACTGAAGATCCTTTCACCGTGTATAATGAAGAGTTTTTGGAAGATGTACCTCCTTCATTTGATAAATGTTGCTATACCATTCGTCGAGGAGCTGTAACTGGTGAATCTTAGTACTGAGTAATCTCTGAGATCAACACAAATCAATTTAGATATTCATACATAATAAGAGTAATAATATGTGTATTTCTTCAAGTAGCAGTGAGTTTTTTTTTCCTTGAGTTATGAAAAAATTATAGGGTAAGATCTTCATGTCTCTGCCCACTATCTCGATATACTGTCTAGTCGTGGTTGGTTCAAACAACCTCCTAGAAAGATGCACAACTTTTACATTGCCATGGTGGAGGATGATGTTGATAATATTATCAATGAAAGCTTCTTGAAGTAATTCTACTACACCATAGGGATATCTATCATCATTCCTAACATAAAGAAGAGTGGACAGATCAGTGTCTTCATTGACATCCAGGATCTCAAATGCCACTTTCCAAAGGATGATTTTCCACATCCCATGACCAAGCGGTAAATTGATACCACTTTAGGATTACAACCTCTCTTTTTTATGGATGGGTATTTCGTAAATAATATGATCTAAATGTCCCTCAAGGATGAATAATTAAAATCCTTTATAGCACCGTAATGTTTATTTTTTATATGATAATTCCTTTTGTTATAAAGAATGTAAGATCTACCTATCAAGGAAATATTCACGAAATATTCAAGATGATCCTCATGATTCTAATAGAATGATACATATATTAGTTTTTAGTTTTTTCCTGGTAGCATCAATCAAAGTTTTTGATATATTGGGAATGTGTTCACCATCCTCTGCTCTTTTCATTGGAAGATAAACCCCTTGAATTGTCCATTTGGGGTTACTTTTTGAATTTTTCATAGATTCTTCTTCAAATAAATATACATAGATATTGATATAGAGAAGATCATGGATATCAATTAGATGCATCCTCCAAGAAACCATCGAGAGCTCCACGGCTTTCAAGGATAAATAGAATGCATGCACCAACACATTATGAATCTGGCTAGAAAGATTAAGACCTTTTCCCAACTCATTATGAATGGTTCTGTATAACAATGGGGTGTAGAATGCCTGAACTCTTTTGGGAAGATTAATCGATATCTACTATAGAATCTGGTATTAATGCCACCCATATCTGGAAAGCCACTGGTCTTTTACGTAAGTGCCCTAGAATATTCCTTCATCTCCCTTATCGTCCAAAAAAATGGGACAAAGATTAATTAATTCTGTCTATGTCATGTGATCTTTGTGACAGTGACTAGATATTTCTCAATCAAGAAGATTTGAATAAATCTAATCATTGGTGTACATATGCTGTGACATTATCTGTAGAATCATGAGATACAGCTGATGTCCCTCATGGATCCGCTAAAGAATAATCTAAACCACCATATGTTGTCAGGTTGTCTAGATCAGTGGGTAGTGATCCTTTAGGAATTCAACATCATGTTCATCCCATAGGAATATTTTAAGGTTTAGTAACTATTAGGATTCCTTTCCACCTATCTGGATCCTTCAGAGTAGTCCACGGATGTAAATATTTCAGATGATTCCATTCTATCAATGGATCAGGTCATGTCATGTTTGAAGATAAACATAGATGGAACCCCGTAGAGTCTATCTAGAAGATGGATCAATGACCCCAGAATCAACAAAGTAGGACAGGGGATAGCCTTCATCATGCCCAAAAAAAGTTGATTTTCCCTACTCATTCTTTTTATCAGAAGGATGCACTAACAACGTGGTGGAGTATCAGGCCCTCATCACTAGTCTAGAACTGCAAATTAAGATAGATGATCCCACTAATATGAAAAAGGGGACTCTAAACAGGTTATCAAGTAGATAACTGGAGGATGCATCATTATGAAGTAGGATCTCATGCATCTCTTAGAGTGCATTCGTAATCTTCTAGCCTAGTCTCCTATAGGGTCAGATATCGCTCATATTTTTCAGTTACATAATGGTCATGTTGATTCATTTTCCATCCTTGCTGATTCTGTAACGACACCAAACCTAGATGATCTAGTTGTCAATGTGTCTCATCGAAGGTTCATCACTCTTATTAGTTTAGACTATTATGATTGAAAATAAATAAGTCACCTTACTGTCCATTCCTATATTCCAGGACCTCCATATCCCCCTTTTATAGTAGAAGAGACCCATAATTGGATGAATCCTTTTGTCTAGTTCCTCCAAAATGATCATCACCCATCTAATATGGCTGAACATGATATAATCTATCTGTGTAATGTATAGTTCACCCACCATAGTGGTCTCATCCTTGAGATGACTCTCCAAAAAAATTTCTTTAATTGAGTTATCCTCTACTTTATTAAAGGAGAAAAGGTTCCCCATGTTATGTAGGAACTCCACAATGGTTCTTGTGGATCTCACAAATCAATGTCGAAAATTTCCAACCAGATCTTATGATTGGGCTTCTTCTGGCCCAAAAAAGTCCAATACTATTTTGAGAGTATTCCAAGAGGTTCCATTCACATCAGAACCATTCCATATTTTTTCATTAGTTACCAAAGGCCCTCCAGACCACCATATACTCATAGTCTTTTTTTTGTGATGGGACATGATGATGTGGGACGATATCCACTAGCAACAACTCACTAGTACAAGTATATCATAGTTGAAACAAGTTTCATTTCCATGTGGAAAAAGATATACCTCTCATGGTTGTAAAGGCATGTTCTATCATCAATTTTGTGTGCTCTAAAATCAATGACTAATTTAAAGTCCCCCATATCATTATCCCTGATAACGAAAAAAACATTATGGTAGGTAAGCTGATGAAATTTTACTCCAAGTACATAATCTGATCTAACAACACATATCACTATCATGTACAAGAAAATGGATCGATCGAGGAATTCAAAATGACCCCACATAACATTTTTCAGAAAATTGATGGTTATAACAAGAAGTGTTGGCCAAAAATATCCCCAATGTTACTTGGGATTACGAGAAAACCACTCACAATTCCTCCCATGTGACCACATATTTTTTAGTGTATGGGAATGAGGTATTCTTACACATAATTGTCTAGTTAATGTAACTTTGTAAAACTTTTTATGATTAGGATAGGTCAAAAAAGATTTTTGATGTCTATATGGATAAACTGGAAAACATTTCTGAGAATAGGCTCTCATCCTTGCACAATCTGGAGAGGAACTAAACATATATATCCAAAGCATTCAATAAGAATGTTCCCATCTACCCCTTTATCCTAGGTGACATGGTATTTTCCCTAATGATGCAGATGATACTCGGATGGATGCCACAAAATATGGATCCAAATTGTGAGAGAACCAATATAATTATCAGGAATTCTTGAATGGTGTTTACTCTTTGGTTTCCATGGATGTGAGAAAATTACACATCCCACAAAAGCCAATTCTTTAAGAACTACATTGCATGAGGACCCGACCCGTCTGGTCTGAATGAAATAAAATTTCCCATCATCATCATTTTACATGTGGGTGAACTAATCACCCCCATCTAAGTTATTGGATATAAATATTCCCAGTAACGTTTTCATAAATGAAGTTAAACTTTCTCATCCAAGTTGATGTTAAAATTTCATTTCATCTAGGTAGCACGATGATAAAATAGCCTAGTGCCTTGATGTATTCATCAAAGAGGGTGTATCTTATTTAACATGGTCCCCCTATAAGTATGTGGTGTAGTGTGTACTTCCATTGACTCATTCATGTCTAGTTAACAACTACCATCCCATGTACCTTCCCCGGGAATAGTCCTCGTCCGCCATCCTTGCCAAATGACAATAAACTGCATGGTGCTTCATAACTATACATGGCTTGATTCTTATCCTTGATGTTTTCGTACTAACAGCTAGATATTTTTCCTTCTAGACCAACACAGATTTGATATACCCATTCTTTTGGGGAGATACATAGTGTGGTATGGGACCTCCTTAGTTCACATTCATGCTGAGTTTGTTACATCACCATAATGCGTATACCCATTAAGAAAGCCCATCTTTTCTTATGTTAGAAATGAATTTAAAATACTAAAAAATTCCATAATAATTGATGTTAGACTACACGAAATTTCAGAACTACATGTTCCTACCTTGTAGGATACGTAAGAATGCCTATACATTATTTCATCATGTCCATCCACAAGTCCCTCAACCATTCCCTTATGGTCCAAGTTCTGCGACCTCAATCAAAAATATCACCCATCCCAAGTGATGTTAAATTTTATTATACAACCTATAAGATATTAAACTGCATATCATTTAAGGTTCCTTCTGCATGAAATTAAATGGAATGTTCCCAATTGTCTTGCGTGATGTTAAACCATTGTTTCATCCTACATGATGTTAAACAACACGGTACAATGTCGAGATCCCTTATTTGCAGCCAAATTCCATAAGTCCTCTTCGGGAGAGTTGTATCTGGTGTGGTATGAGACATCCTCCATCTGTATTTACGTCAGTATATTTTTTGGTTCCATGGACATACCCTTTGGTTTACCACACCCATTATCCATCCAAACTATATAAATTTAAACTGTACAAGATATCAAAACTACATGTGGTTTGATTCCTTCCCTTGTAGGATACAAATGAACACACAAATATTTTGTACTCAGGTATAGACCTAGGCACTACACAAATTTAATTCTATTTATGGACTCTTGGAATTTGTTCTATGTAGTGATTCCAATGTTTTGGTGTGGACTTCTTCTATCCTCATTCATGTCAGGTTTACAACTGTCGCACCATGAACCCCTTTTGAGAACACTTCACCATCTCTTTCATCACCATATGACGTTAAACTAGACAAGATCTGAAAACTTCATGCAGATTTATTACTACACTTTTTGGATATATATGAATACCCATAAATTTATTCTTCGGGTCTACCCCAAGGTCTATAATGCTTATTATTATAGTCTGTGTTCTAAGACCTTATTATAAGACCTCATAAATCCCACACTGTGATAATATATTGTTTACTACCAGTAATACATTAAACTGTATAGAATTTATGGTCCACTAAGAATGACCTAAAATATAAATTCTCCTCCATCCAACATGACATCAAACTACATCGTATTCCACTGAGATTACATTTTCCTAACCATTTGGCCTAACTCTTGTCTTACATGTGTATGATGTGGTGTGGAATTCTTATTCCATCATTCACAATGGGTTTATTATACCAATCCATGAACATACCATTTTATATATCATTCATGACCCCCATCCTTACCATATGATAGTAAACTACAAGACATTCTAGTTCTATGCAAGGCTTGATTCCTACCGTCACAATATATGTAAAAATCCTGAAAATGATTCTTCAGGTTCAACCCCAGGTTTATCCACAAATTTTTTCTCTTCTATCCAATCATCATATAGAGTAACATACCCCTAATTAGATCCCTCTATCTGATTTTCCACAATAATTTTATTATATGTCCCTTGGTTTGGGGCATAGAGTGTTGGATTTTTATTGGATGTTCTCTCAATCCACCACCATGCATTGTGTGCCATTTTCTTGGGTATTCAACATCTTTTACATAAAAAAGGACCCAAAATGGTATGTATTCATAGAAGTAATTCTTTTCACCCATTATGGTCCAAAATATCGGAGGATCATGGAAAAAATCAAGGGATAGGTTCTTCCCTAAATTTAAATATTATCAGTGGATGACCCTCAGTTGTTTGTTCCCATACCAGGTTATGTGATATAAATACTTTATTTCAAATACGATCAAAAGTTGTCCCCCATCATTACACTGTTCCAATTATGTCCCAAATTTTGATCTCTTAATTCAAATACCAACTCACATCATTATGTCTTAATGGAACTTCAATGCTCTTGGTTTCATCCCTCTATGAACCATTACACATTGAGTGGGATGACTTGAATTGTTGGATTTTCCTTCATTCTGCCCCACCTCCCCCTACTATGTTCTTATGACTGTTTTAAACATATTCTCCACCCCAGGTTTCCCACATTAATAATGGATCACATGGGATTAACAGTTCATGATAAGGTTTATACATTCATGGAAGAGTCACACAAGATGTTCTTTTCCCTATGGTCAAAGACTTATGACCTTAAACTGGGTGTAAGTTTACCCTCAGGAATGTCTGATGTGTTGTGGGACACTTTGGACCCCATTAACATTAGTATAATTTATGGAACCCCCACTACACATTTTCTCCTTGGAATGGTTCAAACTCTATAACATTAAACTCTGATATTTAGTATCCAAATTCTCATGACAATAAACTACATAAAAACCTATATTTTCCTCATTTTAGAGGATATATAACCCTTTGGTATTGTCCATTTTTCATGCATTTATTCAAGAACTATGTATGCCATTATTCTTTTCATCATAGGATACGTAGTGACTCTTAGATTTTTTCCCCATGCACAGCCGCATAATCACCTATTAACCCTTCCTGTCTCCATTTGGAATACTATTTCCATTATGAATACCGGACGTAGTGTGTAAATATCATGTTATCATTCATGTATGGTTTATTGAAATCACCACACATATCTTTTATGTCCCACAAGATTAATATTAAACTAGGCACCTATGGTCCACACTATATGACAATAAACTGAGAGATCTAGGTCGGAAAAATGTGACATTTAAAATACTTGTAATACCCTCTAGGATCCTAATACATGTAGATGGGTCTAATCCTACCTATAGGTGTTTTACACCGACATGGTGGAATGTGTGGTGGTGCAAGACCTAGATCATTGAATTCCATAGGTTCATTTCCCCATCATCACCTCCATGTTTAACATGTCCCTTTATTTTATTCACCTTCAACTTTCTCATCCAAAAGGTCACCCAAAAGAGTATAGATTTTTGGCCTTATGGCTCGCCTACTATTCTGGGTTGACACCCCTAATGATCTTGAACAAAATGTAGATACATGTTGCACCCACATTTCAAATCTGGGCAACGGTCGACCCTGAATTGTTTGTTCTAATCCCAGGCTACATGATACAAATTTTTTGTTTTGAATTTGCTCAGTAATTATTCTCCATCATTACTCCACCCACATTGTTCTGTAAATATTGAGTTCCATGAAAACGAATTTCTTGCCGATTCATTTTCTTGTGGATTTCCAAATACCACGGGGTTGTCCCTCTGTGCATTAGAGCATATCGAGTAGGAATGATGATATGGTTGAAATATCCCCCCTAATACCTCCATTCCCATGTTTTTATCTCTTATGTGATGTGGAAAGCCTAATATCTATCTTTTTTACCCATACTGAGCATGTATCACATGGTATTAGGAGTCTTGGTGATGTGATATCCACATTCAAATGTTTTTCATCCTTATGGTCTGAGTTATAAAATTGTAAACAATGATCTCTTTATATCCAAGAAATATGATGTTAAACTATGATTCCTTGTCCTGGATAAAATTAATATATTCTATCATTACCATAAGAAGTTAAATTTCATGGATTGGTCTAGTCATATGACCTTAAACTGCAACATCCTCATGCTGTCTGCATGATGAAAAATGACACAACATTGTTGTATTCTCACATGAAGGGGAATCAGATTTATTAATGGTTATCCACCATGCCAAATTTCAAATCCTGTATATAGATTTATTCCTATAGAAACACCCTAAATATTCATCTAGGTCTTTCCACTCAAATAAAACACACACACATAACTAAAAGAAGAACGTGAAATGTCAAGTGTCCCTTCTATCTGTGCATTGATCAGACCTAGATTCCCATTTGAGAACTACTTATGGCTTGATTTATAACCTTTCATGATACATAGTGATTCATTTATTTTTTATCCTGGGTCCGACCTCATCATTATTTCCCCTTTTCTCATCCTTATTGTGTGACATTAAACATAATGGAGTTCCAAGAATAGTGTATGGATTTATTCATACCATTGTAAGATTTGAATTAACATCCATATATCTTATCCTAAAATACATCCATATAATTCTAAAGTACCCCTATTTGGACCATTTGATATGGGTTCACATTTGATAATGTGTGATTTTTTTTGGGTCATCTTGGACTCATTCATTTCGGGTTGTTTCCCACACTACAGATTTATCCTTCGGGGAATGCATGTCCCAGTTGTATGACAAAAAACTATGTCACAACATTCATCATGCATGATGTTTTGCAATATGAACCCTAAATAACTATATTGATCTAGATTCCAATCATTATGGGATATGTAACGATGCATAGACATGTTGTCTTAAGGTCTAGCCCGAGGTTCTTTAACCCTTCTGTCCATTCGAACTCAATTATGGTCAAAACTCCATAATGTTAAATAAGGATCCTAAAATGAATATATGGTTTGATTTTTCGTGATAGTTCTATTTGTATTTCATTCATGATGGGGTTATCCCCTCATCACATCACATATTCCTCTTTCATTTTTGTTCCTCGGATTACGTATGATTTACATGCCTCATTTGACCCATTAATAATGTGTTGATTCTCACTATATCATGTAGGAATTCAAAGAATAGACCCCATAAATTTTACAACATAACTTTAAACAATCAGTTAGGGTCCATGATGTATGACCTTAAACTATGTGCAATGTCCTAGTCAAACGATGTTAAAATATTCCATCCATCATCCCGACCATATGATGCTAAAGTATGTGATCACCATCTTTATTTGCATGACATAAAACTACAAGGAATTTTAAGTCCACACCAGAGAGGTCATGTCTGCAAGAAGGCTTGATCTTGGTTCAGACTAATACTATCACACAATGTTAATTCTCCACAGTTGAGTAATTTTTTGAATTTTGGACTCTATTTGGACATCCTATCACTCCATATCCTCAAATGTTCATACCCTTATTTGAACCCTCATCCTCCTTCACATCTATAAGGACCCCTAATGGTATGGATGTATGGTCTTATTGCTCACCTACTATTTTGGGCCAATATTTCAGTGGGCATTGGAAAAAACTATGAGGTTGGCATTGTGTTTCAAAAAAGGTTTGTGGTTGGCCCTTTTTATTGTCCCCCATTTCAGGATAATGTGATATGGATGTTATGTTTCAAATATGGTCACTAATTATCCACCATCATCATTATACCCTCATTGTATTCGAAAATCTAGGTATCGTGATTCATATTTCTCATTCACGTTTATTCGATGTGATTCAAATGCCATGGGAATTATCCTATTCATGAACTAGAGCACATTGGGAATGGTGGATAGGCTACTCTGATGATCCTATTATCTAGTCATAGGCTCCTCTCTCACAGTCTGAAAACACGGGGTGGTAACCCAGACATTGATTATTCAATGAATGGATAATGTAATCAAATCTAAAGTGAGATATTATATTATTTTCTCTTGATTCTCACATCAGGTATGACCCACATCAACCTAGATATTCATTATAAGTATTTTTTCGAGAATATGATTTAGTCACAGTAGTCATGGTACGAAATATTTTCATGCATACAGACTAAATAAGCAAGCATTCATAAAATATTTCTAAATTTTTGGTAACCACAACCCCTTTGGTTTGGACTCATTTATGGAGCACCTCTACTCATCCAGCCATTAGAATGTGGCATCTAGGATTTCATGTCCCCGCCTGAGTTCCCTTCCTCCCTCATTGCCCATGGGGGGATCTTAATATTATGTCATCTTTAATCAATCATTAAAAACATGTATATCATCTAATTAACATGAAGTTTTCCTCAACTGCTCATCAGCTTCTGATAACTGGACCTATAATCATGATATGAATTATGATTGGGTGATTATTATCAAGAGTGAGTAGTCATCCACATTTATAAGTATTTGATTTCCTGTTCGGCCTCCTGATGATTCTGAATGATTTTAGACTTCCTCCACTCTAGGAATCACAAAAATTATGGTCTATCTCTCATAGTATCTCATTATGTAAATCATTGATGTGAATTTGTGGACCTCATAATTCTACCCATCCAGTGAATTGAACTCACTGTCAAATGTGAATTGATCCCTTCTGGATTATCCACCCTAATTGTGGGGTGTTTTCAATGAAGCAATGGATCAGTTATCAAGACCAATGATGGAAAATTTGGCTATCCTTCACATTAGATGATGACTCATCTAGTTCCTTTGGATCAATGGGACCATATTTCAGGAACTCCACTAAGAGTTCGACAGTGGGATCCTTCTATAGCATTCTTTTAGTAGATCTGAGTTCCAAATCTTGTGGATGAATCTCGTCATCGAATTTCATGTTGATAAGATCAAGTTTTTCACTGTTAGTAGTTCCACATACTGTCTTGATCTCCATGGTTTGGTCAGATTTTGAATTTGATTCTATGTTTATAGGCATTCGAATCAGTAATAGAGATCCAGGATGCCCATCCATCCGCAATAACAACACACCTTCTACATGAATGATTTTTCAAACAAGGAAAATTTCATTTGTATTGATGGAGAGGACAAAGTGTATGACTATATGAGGTAATAGTCTTACCAAGGACTAATATTTGATCATTGGAAAGAGATATTTCTATCAAGATCCTTGTATGTGGCCCCTCATATATGGTTTGGAACTATGAAGATTCGATAATGGCCACCTAGGTTACAACACCTTTGTTGGGACCTATGCACAATATTATTCCCACCACTAGACCCGGAGCCTCATATGTTGTCATAGGGGATGAGTTCATTCATATGTGGCACTATTGTATAAAAAATTCTTATTTGAGAAACATATATTAGATGAGTAAGAGAATAGAAAAATGCAATTTCATAGATATTACCTCATGAGTTTCAGAGAACTCTCCCAGCTCCATGGTCACAACCTCAAATTTATTCAGAGGGAACCCTCTATTAGCATATTCTCCATAGGACTCATCTAATTTCTTAGGTGTAGGGTAGAGATAATCTAGGTCAACTGTAGATAGTTTCACTATGGATGTTCTATTATGCTTCAATTTTACCCGACCTTTCATTATACACAGGGTGCCTCGGGGGTCCACTAAGTCATACATATCATCCACATATGAACCCCCCACTATCTGAGAGACCATAAATCGTTCCTTGGCATAACTAATGTCCAGAATGTCCATTCTGAATTTTTTATGTTTCTCCCACATATCAGAAGGTCTAAGTAATTTCATGTTAACAACCCAATTATCCCAATCCTTTAGGTAAAAATAATCTTCAAGTATGTCCACACAGTGCATTAGCTTCCCATAAGCTTGAATATATATCCAACATGACCCTCTTGATGTCCTCCCTCCTTCATGGATCAACTCAGTTGGGGAAACTACATCTGAAAATGATTCACATATTTATTTTCTAACTAGTTCAGGCCTCAGAATTACTAGAATAACCATTACACCACAGCTACCACCACAATGGTAGTTTGCCACCATTTGACCCAGCCTTGGCATGAGGGGGAACCCCATCATCATCTCGGGTAGTCCTTTTCATTAGAATCTACCATTGTTAGGCTGCCTCCCATATTTTTATATAGTCATCAATCAACCCATAAGAGGAAGTAGGTGGAGGAAAATCATTCTTCATCTTCATGTCTTCTCATGTAAACATGAACAAGATCTGCCTCATCAAACATTGGTGATCCCCATAGATTACCCCAAGGTAAACTCTTGGGGTTATCCTCTCCAGACACTGGAATCGCATCGTAGGGCGATGTGGGGTATATGGATCACATATATCCTCGCAATATACACATTCTACTATAACTCCAACTCAAAAAAACATGATATATGACTAATTATCCTCGGTCCTTATGCCTTCATTGATGAAAAATCTCTTTGGAAGTAGGAATGAATGGATGTTGAATGCTTAGACCATCCAGACTTTCTTTATCACCACCCTCAAGGTCAAATTGATTTGAAAAATCCCCACTTCATTCAGAATGGCCTTCTAAAAATCTAAGTCAGGGTGAGAAATGGGGGTCAGATATTTGTATTCCATCATATGGTCCATTTTCCAGTAATAATAAATTGAAATAGTCCACATACACATTTTGGATTCTTCCCCTCAAGGATGTTCCAAAGAAACTTTTACATATTTTCTAACCCTAGAATCCCATGATTGAAATGATTCCCAATCATCTACATGAATTGAATAATGAATCTGCTCGGTCACAAACCCTTGTGCACATCCCTAACTAGAAACACCCATCTGCAAGTGAGTGCAGAGATAAACCCATCGAATATACAAACAGATTGTGGCTCGGTATTAACATTGTACCCCCATAGAAACCATTGGATGTTTTATATTATTCACTAGTAAAAAAATTTCATTATATGATGGGCTCCAAATAGACTGGTGGGGGACCTTTTGTCATTTTCATATGTTCTTCCTCTCCCTCAAAATGATTCTTCAGTCGAAAATTCAGGAAATGTCTGAACCACTGTTTGATGTGGACATCCCTTAGAGACTATTTATTATTGGTTGACACTAGACCCATAAATGTCTTCACCAATAGTGGAATCTATTCTAGATCCACCGATGTTTTATCCATGGGGAGGAAATAATCACACATTGCCACTAGGATTGGAATCCTTGAAATATGTTGGAGGTCCTATACGCCGATGCTGACATCCATGTGATGAATATTTGAAGTGTTTTCCATCCATGAAAACCTACTTAGTATCACTAGAATTGTAACGCCCCGACCCCAGTTACCCAGAGTCGGTGCATTATTACATAACATTGGCATGATCATAAGAAAGATCAAATCTCGAAAGACCGATTGGTTTAGTAGCCTTGGAAAATGCCAGATATATTCATAAGTTTTACATTACATTATAAAATGAAAAACTACTACAACAACATAATGTCTCAATAGACCACACTATTATCCCCTCATAAAATCCCTGCAGGTCATTCATAACTTACTTCTTCACATCCTGGGAAAAATAAAACATAGAAAAGGGGTGAGCTCAAATGCCCAGTAAGGATAACAATATAGCGGAAAGAATAAACATTTAAGGCAATGTATAACTAAAACAAAAGCCTTTTAAATATGAACTTTCAACATGGTATGGCATAAATAAAATGAAATAATGCCATTTAATTATTCACATGGATATTCTACTAATCGAATAATCACATGCAAAAATCAATAACCACTTTCATAATGTTGGAATGCATAATGCCAGACTATCATAACCACATAGCCAAGGCCTCGTGCCAAGACTACAAATAAGATTTTGTCAAGGCCTTGTGCCAAGACACTAGTTTGTCTCATGAGACCTACCGATGCATCGAGGAGCTATAGCGGGCTCCACCCGTCACTTATTAAGTCCAATGCATTCCCATATGAAAAGGTTTAAACATAACATAAACATTCGTATTAAAACTAGCATACGAAATGTCAATAATTTCACCATAAACTATGAATGGTATAAAAATAGCACATCCACAGTCAAATATATCACAAAACCTTCAATACAATATAGAAGTTTTGTATCATAATAAATCAACTTCAAATAATCTTAAAATCCATCAAAGGATGTTGACATAGATGAAATCAAAATTATTTTTAAAGAAGTATCTCCTTTTATTTTGAAATCATTTAAGATCCATATAAAATAAAACATTTTCTTTGAAATTATTCTTATAAGCTTGTATGGAAAGCTTCGACGATTTTATAACGGCGGAAAATAACCGCACCCGCCGTATAAGTTAAAAAAAACATTCTTACCTCAATTCTGTCGAAAAGGTTAAAAAGAACCTTGTTTTGAAAACGACGGAAAGATTCCTTTATAAACCTCTTATAAAAAGTCAAACAAGGGTATAAATGACTTAAACCCACATTGTTGTAAATAGTAAAAATGTTTTGAAATACATTTTTAAGAAACATGGATGTGGATGATAAAGAGATCCCAGTAGATTATTACGTATAAACAACCTCGGATAATGAAGAGATTGTGAAATAACCCTTACCTTGTACTTTTCCTTGGTTGGGGTAGGTTAACCTCCTGTATAATAGTGAAATAATTGTTACTAAATTATACAAGAATCATATACATTAATATGATATCATATATGATCTTTTAATATTGATTTGATAATAATATCTTAGTATTATCGCTGTTTCGGGTGTGAACTTACTTGTTTGCTTTTGTATGTTTTGTTACGTAATACATGTTTGTAAAGGATAAGTTGTATATTATTCAAATCCAGAATGGTATCAAGTCCTTAAACATCATTTTTAAATCATCAAATGATAATTATACTTGAATGGATACGATGGAAAATGAATCTCATCGCGTTCGTGGAGACGGTAGTCCGCACGTACGCACGAACGCTACTTCCATTTAATTTTTATTTTAAAAGAATCGAATAAAAATGATACATAGGTATATTAATATTCCAGTATAATATAATATTTTATATATGTTACTTAAGTTCATTAACACCATACTTTATACGTTCCATGTGTGGTATGAACGAGTCATATCATTTTAAGGGGGCGGTAGTCCGCACTTCCTCAAATGAAATTATCGTATGTATATACAACATGAAACGAATAATGGTATGAAATAAAATGGAATTACAGAAGCTTATATATAAAATATATATCATTAACATCATATTTAATTACAGTGCCATCATAATGTCCACCATGAGAGGCGGTAAGATGTATTTGAACAATCATCGTTTCGTGAGGCGTTAGTTTCCCATCCACAGAAACATTATGTTCATCATCCATTAGATGGAGTTGTGTGTATGTGTAGTTTGAATCCTTCTTATAACAACATCCTAGTATATTGAGGATACTGGTGTTGTTACAAAAGAAAGGAAATAAAAAGAGTTTGGGGGTTGAAGAAGCAAAATAAATGAAAATAATTTAAGAAAAATCGTTACCTTTAATTTAGGTAACTCACTTTGGTTGGAACCAAAGGACTTGTTGAAATGCTTTCTGCCTAAGGGGAAGCTTCAAGGAGGAGGAGAGGGATGTGGGGAGCTTAGTTGGGCAGAGTTTGGACGAGCCAAGTGGCTTGAGAGGTGTGAGGAATGAGTAGAAGTGGTCTCCTTTTATAAGGGGGAGGAGGGGCTCTTTAGGAAAGAGTGAAAGTATTACTTTATAATATAATTATATTCGGTTTATAATGGTCCAAAAATCATTGAGGTCGAAGATAAGATGACTCATATTCTAAATAACATCAACCAATAATAATTGGACAGGTTTTAGATAATATTTTAATCATTATAATCTTATTTATTTAAATGATTTATTAATGAGGTAAACATTGCATCATTATTGTGTCATTAATAATTTAAATTATTTGATGTCTAAAAATTATAAATAAAATATCATTATGTAGGAAATCTTTTTAGCTTTCTAATGAATATTTATAATCGAAAATGCAACATGTATAACCCTATGTAAAAATTGTTCTTCTAAAAGATGTAAGCTTATGCCATTTTTATTTTTATTTTAACTTTATTAATATAATGTGTCCCTACCACATACAAGTGGATCCAAGGGGTCCCCAAATTGACCCAAGGATGCCCATGGTCGGGTATGTGTCCACCAATAAGGTTAGGACACGTTTTAGGGTAATTTTGTATTATTATAATATTATTTTTTTTAACCCTTATTTACCGGATTTACCCTTTAACCATGGTAAATAAAATATTTACCACAGTAACTATTCAAAATGTCTAAAAATAAAAGTTACCTATTTACACAATTTGAACATCCTGATTCCAAATATGGAATCCATTTTCCTAAATTCAAAACACAGAAGTGGCAGAAATTAATTTAAAATTAATTCCCGCTGTCAAAACAAAAAGCGTGTTTTTAAGAGGTAATAACTATCAAAAGATTGACACTTGTTTATGTTCGGTTTAATTGTAAAATTATGTCCAATGACCAACATTATATTAAATGGTAAAAATATATTCTAAATATACTTTAAAACCACTCAAATTCACAATTTATCACTATTAATTATTTTGATTAAAAAAGTTGTTTTTAATTAAAATTTAGTAATTTTCACTATTCATCAAAATATAAAAGTTATCCGAAAAGTACCAAAATTTCACCCTAGGCTAATTTTGATATTCCGAATCTAAAAATGAAGTCCATTTTGAAATATAAAATATATATGATTTCAAAAAGTAGGTATTACTATTCACAACGGCTAGTTTAATTAGTTGTGGTGTGTGTTAGAACTCGAGGTTGCATACAACACACGCTATCGCATTATTCGAAGGGAAACGTACCGTAGAAGATTGGGGTGTTACATTCTCCCCTCCTTCAAATAATTGCGTCCTCGCAATTTCTAGGGTATTACTGCATAAAAAGACTCGGGTGGTTTTTCATCATAAGTTCCTCGGGTTCCCACGTTGCCTCTTCCATCTTATGATTTCTCCACAAAACTTTTACCAGACGCGTCGTCCGGTTTCTCAGTACTTGTTCTCTCGTATCAAGAATCTTGACGGGCTCTTCGCAATAAGACAGATCAGGTTCCAGTTCTAATTCCTCATAGGTGAGTACATGCGTTGGGTCAGGCATGTATTTTCTCAACAGAGATACGTGGAACACATCGTGAACTTTGGAGAGACTTGGCGGCATTGCCAATCGGTAAGCTACAGCCCCAATTCGTTCTAGAATTTCGAAAGGTCCGATGTACCTGGGACTCAATTTACCTTTCTTACCAAAACGTATGACTCCCTTCCATGGATATACCTTTAGGAAAACATGATCACCGACTTGAAATTCCAAATCCTTCCTTCGATTATCGGCATAGCTCTTCTGCCTACTTTGAGCTGCTTTGATGTGATTTTGGATTACTTTCACCTTTTCCACCGTTTCCTCCACCAGTTCTGGGCCTACAAGTTTTCTTTCACCAACGTCATCCCAACAGGTTGGTGTACGACATCTCTTTCCGTATAATGCTTCATATGGTGCCATCTGAATACTCGAATGGAAGCTATTGTTATAGGAAAATTCTACCAGAGGTAAATATTGATCCCACATACCCTGAAAGTCAAGTGAGCAAGATCTCAACATGTCTTCTAAGGTTTGAATAGTCCGTTCTGATTGTCCGTATGTCTGAGGGTGGTAAGAAGTGCTCAAATGAAGTTCAGTATCCAGGGATTTCTGAAGACTTTTCCAAAATCTTGAAGTAAAATGGGGGTCACGATCAGAAACAATCGATAGGGGTACTCCATGAAGTCTCACAACTTCATTAATATATAGTCTTGCTAGACGTTCCAGGGGTAGATCTTCTCTTATAGCAAGAAAATGTGCTGACTTGGTAAGACGATCAACAATCACCCATATTGCATCATTCCTTCTAGGAGTCTTTGGTAGCCCCATGACAAAGTCCATCGTAACATTGTCCCATTTCCACTCTGGTATGGGAAGAGGTTGCATGACTCCTCCAGGCTGTTGCCTTCCAGCTTTCACTTGTTGACAAACCATACATCTTGACACAAAATCAGCAATCTCCCTCTTCATGTTGTCCCACCAAAAATGTTCCTTCAAATCTCTATACATTTTGGTGCTCCCAGGGTGTATAGAGAAATTGGAACTATGAGCATCATCCAGCAATTCCCTTTTTAGATCAGGTATATTGGGAACACAAAGTCTCTTCCCGAATTTCAAAATTCCATCTTCATACACAAAGTCTCTCAATCTCCCATCATTCACAGCTTTAATCTTCTTCTGAAATTCTTCATCATCGTTCTGAGAACTCTTAATCCTTTCTAGTAAAGATGGTTTGGCAACCATTTGAAAAAGCATTGATGTTTTACCTTCCCTGGTTATTCCCATGTCCATCTTCAGTAGATCCATGAAAATTGGATCCCTTTCAATTCTCATCATGTTCAGAACTCCATGGTCTTTTCTTCTCAAAGCATCTGCTACTTTGTTTGCTTTCCCCGGGTGGTAGTGTATCGTGCAATCATAATCCTTGAGTAATTCAAGCCATCTCCTTTGCCTCATGTTGAGTTCTTTTTGTGAGAAAATATACTTCAAACTCTTGTGATCAGTATAAATCTCACATTTTTCACCATAGAGGTAGTGCCTCCATATCTTCAAAGCAAAGATCACTGCTGCTAACTCGAGATCATGAGTAGGATAGTTTTGTTCATGAATTTTCAACTGTCGTGATGCATAGGCAATAACTCTATCATTTTGCATAAGGACACAGCCAAGTCCTTTCTTCGATGCATCACTATAAATAACGAACCCATCATTCCCCGATGGTAAAGTCAATATAGGAGCATTGACTAATCTTCTCTTCAGTTCTTCGAAACATTCTTCACACTCTTTTGTCCAAACAAATTTAACCCCTTTACGTGTGAGCTTCGTTAATGGGTTAGCCAATCGGGCAAAATTCTGGACGAAACGTCGATAATAACCTGCCAGACCAATAAAACTGCGTACCTCAGTTATACTCGTAGGTGCTGGCCATTCTTGGATTGCTTTGGTCTTAGAAGGATCAACAGAGATTCCATCTTTAGAGACAATATGGCCAAGAAAAGAAATCTCCTGAAGCCAGAATTCGCACTTGCTAAACTTCCCATATAATTCATGCCTCCTCAGAGTCTTCAAGATAATGCGCAAGTGATTTTCATGATCTTCGTAGGTTTTGGAGTATACCAAGATATCATCAATAAATACCACCACAAATTCATCGAGATACTCCTTGAAAACTCTATTCATCAGATCCATGAACACAGAGGGTGCATTAGTCAATCCAAACGGCATTACAGTAAACTCGTAATGCCCGTACCTGGTTCGAAATGCTGTCTTCGGAATGTCTTCCTTCTTCACACACAACTGATGGTATCCAGATCGAAGGTCAATCTTTGAAAAGTATTGAGCTCCATGCAGTTGGTCAAATAAATCATCAATACGAGGTAGGGGATATTTGTTTTTTATTGTTATAGCATTGATCTCCCTATAGTCGATACATAACCTCATAGATCCATCTTTCTTTTTAACAAAAAGAACAGGGGCTCCCCATGGAGAAACACTAGGGCGAATAAATCCCTTATTACTCAATTCCTCTAGTTGTTTCTTTAGTTCGACTAACTCTACAGTGGCCATTCTATAAGGGGTCTTCGATATAGGCCTTGATCCAGGAATCAAATCAATAGAAAACTCAACTTCTCGTTCTGGAGGATGTCCAGGTAAATATTCCGGAAATACATCTACAAATTCTTTCACAACAGGTACATCCTCTATTTGAACATTCCTTTCCTCACCGACAGTTATTTCATTCTCTTCCTCCCCAATAATTGAATTAAGTTGAGCTGTTGGGGGTGGATCTAAATAAGAATTAGGTGGTGACGATTCTGCTCTAAAAATAAGGTGCTCCTTGTCATTATCATCAAGAATCATAACCTCTTTCTTCTTACAATAAATCTTCGCATCATAGTCCGAAAGCCAGTCCATACCGAGGATTATATCAAACTCAATCATAGGTATGACGATGAAATCAGCAGATAAAGAAAATTTATGTGCTCTAATGGGGACTGATTCACAAAACTTTGTTGCAACGATACTTCCCTTAGTAGTTTTAACAGACAACTCCCTTATTAAATCAAATTGGAAATATCTAATTTTCTTAGAAAACTGGGAAGATATGAAACAATGCGATGATCCAGAATCAAATAATGCATTTGCTAAACTTGAGGAAACCATTAAATTACCTGCCACCACGTCTTTCGGAGCTTCTACCTCAGCAGTAGTGATAGCATAAGCCTGGCCTTGATCCCTTGACCTTTTCTGAGGTAAGTTCTCCTGACGCTTAGGGCATGCATTTGCATAATGCCCCATCTCCCTGCAATTGTAGCACTGAACGTTGGTAGCTTCCTTCTTCCCCTTGCAATCATGAGCTTGGTGGCCTTTTTCACCACACTTGTAACAGACTCCCATTCCCTTCAAGCAAGTACCAGGATGTTTCTTCCCGCATTTACCACAAGATGGATATTCAACCTTTCCCTTCTTCCCCTTATTTCCATTCCCAGATTGATCAGCAGGTCTCTTCTTCTCTTGCTTTTCTTTAAAGTCATAAGACTTAGAGAATTCCTTTTCGGTCTTGATAGCACATGAGACAATGTCTTCGTACGATGAAAAGGATTGTGAGACTAATGCTCGACGGAGAAATGGTTTTAACCCATCAAAGAAACGATCAATCTTACTTCTTGGGTTGCGAATATAATCTCCAGCATACCTCGCTAACCTTGTAAAGTTAGCCTCATACATTGTGACATTATCATCCTCCTTTTGTCTCAGTCTCAGAAATTTCCTTTCCATATCTGCTCGATGGTCGCGAGGAAAGTATTTTTCTAAAAACAGATCTTTGAACTCCCTCCATTCCATGTTTGATACTTCATCATCTTCCTTCATGTTTTGAATCAATGACCACCATTGATCAGCATCTCCAGTGAGGCGGTAAACTGCCATGGTAACTTTTTCCCTTTCACAACTCCCCAAAGCCTGAAATATTTTCTCTAGGGAAAATATACATTGCTCAGCTACTAAGGGATTTGTACTCCCATTGAACGTTGGTGGTTGTTGTCTCATGAATCGATCTAACATTGATCCTCCACGCTGCGGATCAGGGTGCTCCATATGGGTAAGGTTATTATTCATAACCTGAGTAAGTTGTCCCAGTACGGTGATTAGCTGATCAGCACCAGTTGCATCACCAGCCCCACTATAATTATCTTGAGCAGGAGGGCAATCCCTACATGGAGTGCGTGCATTGATACGGTTTCCATTTCTTCCACTAGGCGCCATTTCTAAACAATGGCATAAACTAGATCAGTTTATGAATCAAAATACATAATCCCATACTTATAAAACACTAAACATAAATTGAACTATCTATGGATATAATCCATAATCATAAATATGTTTTCTTTGAGGAAGTATATACTCATAAACCCTTCATAATGATTTGTAAAGAAAGTGAGAGTTATCCTAAGAATATCCCCCGGGAGTGTCGTAACCAAGAGTGCAGCAAGGCCCGTTGTCGTGCACCAGTTCCCGTTCGAGTCTAGCTCAAAGCGGTGTTTTCGGGTTTTACCCCTAGGTACATCTGTGCCAGAGCCGCCTCTACCTGCTCGTATCCAGACATGGATGTATTGCTCGGAAAACTCACAAAGTCTCTACAATACCAAAATTCTAGGAAGTTCTTCTATACTAATCCTCAAAGTTCATCTTAGGTCTATGTGCTCTAATCAGAGTTTATCTAAATCTAGTTTCCAAGGTTTGTACTAAACCTCCTATGATACCAACTGTAACGCCCCGACCCCAGTTACCCAGAGTCGGTGCATTATTACATAACATTGGCATGATCATAAGAAAGATCAAATCTCGAAAGACCGATTGGTTTAGTAGCCTTGGAAAATGCCAGATATATTCATAAGTTTTACATTACATTATAAAATGAAAAACTACTACAACAACATAATGTCTCAATAGACCACACTATTATCCCCTCATAAAATCCCTGCAGGTCATTCATAACTTACTTCTTCACATCCTGGGAAAAATAAAACATAGAAAAGGGGTGAGCTCAAATGCCCAGTAAGGATAACAATATAGCGGAAAGAATAAACATTTAAGGCAATGTATAACTAAAACAAAAGCCTTTTAAATATGAACTTTCAACATGGTATGGCATAAATAAAATGAAATAATGCCATTTAATTATTCACATGGATATTCTACTAATCGAATAATCACATGCAAAAATCAATAACCACTTTCATAATGTTGGAATGCATAATGCCAGACTATCATAACCACATAGCCAAGGCCTCGTGCCAAGACTACAAATAAGATTTTGTCAAGGCCTTGTGCCAAGACACTAGTTTGTCTCATGAGACCTACCGATGCATCGAGGAGCTATAGCGGGCTCCACCCGTCACTTATTAAGTCCAATGCATTCCCATATGAAAAGGTTTAAACATAACATAAACATTCGTATTAAAACTAGCATACGAAATGTCAATAATTTCACCATAAACTATGAATGGTATAAAAATAGCACATCCACAGTCAAATATATCACAAAACCTTCAATAAAATATAGAAGTTTTGTATCATAATAAATCAACTTCAAATAATCTTAAAATCCATCAAAGGATGTTGACATAGATGAAATCAAAATTATTTTTAAAGAAGTATCTACTTTTATTTTGAAATCATTTAAGATCCATATAAAATAAAACATTTTCTTTGAAATTATTCTTATAAGCTTGTATGGAAAGCTTCGACGATTTTATAACGGCGGAAAATAACCGCACCCGCCGTATAAGTTAAAAAAAACATTCTTACCTCAATTCTGTCGAAAAGGTTAAAAAGGACATTGTTTTGAAAACGACGGAAAGATTCCTTTATAAACCTCTTATAAAAAGTCAAACAAGGGTATAAATGACTTAAACCCACATTCTTGTAAATAGTAAAAATGTTTTGAAATACATTTTTAAGAAACATGGATGTGGATGATAAAGAGATCCCAGTAGATTATTACGTATAAACAACCTCGGATAATGAAGAGATTGTGAAATAACCCTTACCTTGTACTTTTCCTTGGTTGGGGTAGGTTAACCTCCTGTATAATAGTGAAATAATTGTTACTAAATTATACAAGAATCATATACATTAATATGATATCATATATGATCTTTTAATATTGATTTGATAATAATATCTTAGTATTATCGCTGTTTCGGGTGTGAACTTACTTGTTTGCTTTTGTATGTTTTGTTACGTAAGACATGTTTGTAAAGGATAAGTTGTATATTATTCAAATCCAGAATGGTATCAAGTCCTTAAACATCATTTTTAAATCATCAAATGATAATTATACTTGAATGGATACGATGGAAAATGAATCTCATCGCGTTCGTGGAGACGGTAGTCCGCACGTACGCACGAACGCTACTTCCATTTAATTTTTATTTTAAAAGAATCGAATACAAATGATACATAGGTATATTACTATTCCAGTATAATATAATATTTTATATATGTTACTTAAGTTCATTAACACCATCCTTTATACGTTCCATGTGTGGTATGAACGAGTCATATCATTTTTAGGGGGCGGTAGTCCGCACTTCCTCAAATGAAATTATCGTATGTATATACAACATGAAACGAATAATGGTATGAAATAAAATGGAATTACAGAAGCTTATATATAAAATATATATCATTAACATCATATTTAATTACAGTGCCATCATAATGGCCACCATGAGAGGCGGTAAGATGTATTTGAACAATCATCGTTTCGTGAGGCGTTAGTTTGCCATCCACAGAAACATTATGTTCATCATCCATTAGATGGAGTTGTGTGTATGTGTAGTTTGAATCATTGTTATAACAACATCCTAGTATATTGAGGATACTGGTGTTGTTACAAAAGAAAGGAAATAAAAAGAGTTTGGGGGTTGAAGAAGCAAAATAAATGAAAATAATTTAAGAAAAATCGTTACCTTTAATTTAGGTAACTCACTTTGGTTGGAACCAAAGGACTTGTTGAAATGCTTTCTGCCTAAGGGGAAGCTTCAAGGAGGAGGAGAGGGATGTGGGGAGCTTAGTTGGGCAGATTTTGGACGAGCCAAGTGGCTTGAGAGGTGTGAGGAATGAGTAGAAGTGGTCTCCTTTTATAAGGGGGAGGAGGGGCTCTTTAGGAAAGAGTGAAAGTATTACTTTATAATATAATTATATTCGGTTTATAATGGTCCAAAAATCATTGAGGTCGAAGATAAGATGACTCATATTCTAAATAACATCAACCAATAAGAATTGGACAGGTTTTAGATAATATTTTAATCATTATAATCTTATTTATTTAAATGATTTATTAATGAGGTAAACATTGCATCATTATTGTGTCATTAATAATTTAAATTATTTGATGTCTAAAAATTATAAATAAAATATCATTATGTAGGAAATCTTTTTAGATTTCTAATGAATATTTATAATCGAAAATGCAACATGTATAACCCTATGTAAAAATTGTTCTTCTAAAAGATGTAA
The DNA here is from genome assembly GCA_963277665.1 of Viscum album. NCBI lineage: Eukaryota > Viridiplantae > Streptophyta > Magnoliopsida > Santalales > Viscaceae > Viscum > Viscum album. The sequence continues at coordinate 261,478,245 of OY728148.1, read as the reverse complement.
GCTTATGCCATTTTTATTTTTATTTTAACTTTATTAATATAATGTGTCCCTACCACATACAAGTGGATCCAAGGGGTCCCCAAATTGACCCAAGGATGCCCATGGTCGGGTATGTGTCCACCAATAAGGTTAGGACACGTTTTAGGGTAATTTTGTATTATTATAATATTATTTTTTTTAACCCTTATTTACCGGATTTACCCTTTAACCATGGTAAATAAAATATTTACCACAGTAACTATTCAAAATGTCTAAAAATAAAAGTTATCTATTTACACAATTTGAACATCCTGATTCCAAATATGGAATCCATTTTCCTAAATTCAAAACACAGAAGTGGCAGAAATTAATTTAAAATTAATTCCCGCTGTCAAAACAAAAAGCGTGTTTTTAAGAGGTAATAACTATCAAAAGATTGACACTTGTTTATGTTCGGTTTAATTGTAAAATTATGTCCAATGACCAACATTATATTAAATGGTAAAAATATATTCTAAATATACTTTAAAACCACTCAAATTCACAATTTATCACTATTAATTATTTTGATTAAAAAAGTTGTTTTTAATTAAAATTTAGTAATTTTCACTATTCATCAAAATATAAAAGTTATCCGAAAAGTACCAAAATTTCACCCTAGGCTAATTTTGATATTCCGAATCTAAAAATGAAGTCCATTTTGAAATATAAAATATATATGATTTCAAAAAGTAGGTATTACTATTCACAACGGCTAGTTTAATTAGTTGTGGTGTGTGTTAGAACTCGAGGTTGCGTACAACACACGCTATCGCATTATTCGAAGGGAAACGTACCGTAGAAGCTTGGGGTGTTACAAGAATCCTGTATTTCTTTTGGTTGATGTTGAATTTAGAATCCCACACAGCCTCATACAGTACAACCTTCCTTATATCTTATCTAAATTCATTGCATATTGTGTAAACCCAGTAGGCCCAGACCCATTCATCTGTGATGTTGTATCGCTGGAGAAGATCTCAATTTTCAATCCACCCTTTCACGTGATAATAATATCGTACTTCTGTAGGGATATCTAAAATTTCACATATTTCCTATTAATGTTATATAAATGGTTATAAATTAAGTCAGTGGTAATATGTGTATGATCCTTCCCAGTATGATCATCATCCCCCTGAACCACTAATACTAGATTGGAGTTCCCCTAAACCAGTAGGTCAGTTCATCCCTGATCACTTTGTGGAAGGATACATCATCCCTAATACCCATAATGTATAATGGAAAACACTTTTAGATGGGGCATTACATTTTTCACTTTTTAAGCTCGAATTGAGACCCATGCTCATAATCACTCCACACACATTTTCCAAGATCAATGTTATTCATCATGTTCTTCCTTCATACATCATCCGTAAGGACCTCCAGAGTAGCTTCATGGTTGGCCATTTGTTCCAGACATGGTGATTTTTTTTCTCAAATTGTGGAGTAAGTCCACATAGAATGTTGATAGAGAGAGTTTATAGAGAACATAGTTACATAACCTCTATGTACTCAATGCGATTTTCATATAAACAAACGATCATGATGCACCGATTCGTTAAATATCATTCGTGGAGCACTGATCTGGGGACCTCGGTTAATGAAGAACGTTTATAGGGGGCTAGAGATACATGATTTTAGAGATCATAATGATTTCATGGATTTAGGATGATGAAAATATATGGGCCTCATTACAAATTCAAAGGTATCAACTCATCGAGCTTTGTGGCCCCATCAGCTACCACCAGCTTCTTGGAAATCTCCCCAATCTATTTTCAAACCATCATCCTAATAAGGATTCTTGAACTATTGTTTTATAATGATCTTACCTAAAAATATGATCCTTTTTTCCATGAATACCTTTTGAGAAGTTCACTTAATGGAAGAATAATACATTCTATATATGGATCTATGGTGGATAACACTGTTTTGGATAACATTTGATCCTTACAAGGGAGAAGAATCACTGAAGGGGTCTGATTTTCCAATCTTCTTTGCCAACCCCCTCACTAATGTGACTATAATAAGGGACTGATCAAAGTAAATGCACGCCTGAAAATTTCTAAGACTGCCATGATGTAGTGATAGAAGGATCTGTGAGTCTGAATAGCTTAGTGATAACATTGTATTGTTGTGATGGAAGCCTCCAAAATTCTAACAGACCCCCTCCAACCCTGAAGCATGATTTACTTCGCGGTGAACCTGTTTTCATCACGATACCCTATTACTTATAAATTTCATGTTCACCCACCCATATTGAATCTAATCATAACCTTTCACCTTATGATCTCCCATTTTGCAGAGCACCATTTTCTCCGTGAAACTATGAGAAAATGCATCACCCAAGAAATTTGAGCATCATGATCCCCCATTCCCTTTTTTCGATTTCCCAACACAAAAATTGTGTATTCACATCATGAATCCAAAGAACCATTATGAATGGGGGATTCCCTTTTTAACACTAGGTAATTCAAAGATCATCCAAGTTTCATGAAGCACCCTTTAGGAACATGTGTATTCCATGCCTCATTGGGGACTTCATGCTTCATGAAGGTCCTCCCTAAATAGAGACCCATTTTTCATTTTTTCATGAATCACCTTACATCATGAACATACATCTCTTAATTAAGCAACATAACTTCACAAATCCTCTTTTATTGAGGCCCTTTTCATAATGAAACACTCTTCGGTGCTTCCCACCATGCTCATATGATTTGATTTCATAGTCCCTTGAGTGGTGTTTCTAGTTGTGTTGCCCCAAATTATGCTTCCTCACATAGGTAATATATCAAATATTTATTTTTTACATAGACATAATAATGTTTACCCCTAAATTTACCACTCATCCACTCTCTTGTTTCCTGGAATTTCTGGTTCCTTGCTTCCCCCAGGTTTGGGTTGGTAGATGTTATGTTATTATAATGTCTGAGGAATGTGTCCTCCTAATCCGAGCTAAAGGATTGTAAATTTCCAAGAATCATAATCCTCAAAAAATGGCCATAAACTATAGTCAAGGCATGTGTGGAATTCCAAATTGGGATTAAAGGATAATGTGCATAAGATCTCTCCTACCATCTAAATCCCATTTCACTTTGTCTTAATGTGCACCTCAATAGTATCTATATCAGACCTGACACACCTTGATATGATGTTTATAATATGATGGAAATATCTTTATCTTACATTGGGTCCCCCTCCTCAAGCTTACCTCCTTGAGTAACTCCCAATCTTCCCATCCCTCATGGAAAAATATGTCGCGACATGATATTAATGTTTGTTGATTCCTCTTGTTTCTCACACTAAGCATGGCTTACGTGGTCTTAGAGTAAGCATTGACCATTACATACTCTAGGGGCCACTAACCATGTTTAGGTCTAATGCCCCACATTTCATAAAAATAAGTAATTTTATCCCTATCATCAATGTAGTTTACATAGGAATTCTCCCCATTGTTCAAGCCAATCACCCATCGTTCTCGACCACTTCACATCAATTCACACTCTTTCCACATGAAATTACATTGCAAACCCATTTCCCATTCCAAAATATGTAGGATTGTAACACATTTGGGTATGTTAGAAGTCACTTATAGATTCAATCCCAACCAACAGTGGACTTCAGTTCTACCATTTCTTAATGTACCTTTCTGATGTAATATTTTCCCTTTTTCGGGCACATCTCTAAGATCCGCATCCCTAGGGTGTTTTGATCCATACATTTGGGATGCAAACCATGTGTAATACCAAACCAAAAGTCCCATTTTCTAAAGATAATAACTATATATAATCCCCAAAATCTACGATGGCATCTTTAATGGGTCACTAACCATGCGTAAGCCCCATGGAGAGTTTTCCTGAAATACGTGGATTATATTCCCTACCAATATGATACCAAGAAATCCTCTCTAATGTTCAATCCCATCATCCATTTCATGTCTTGGTCCAGCCCTTGATCCTTTTTATTTCAGTAATATAATTCCCCAAATTGGAGATTCAACTCCTCATGGGTACCAATCCATTCATCGATTTTCACAGGCCTCCTCCTTCGTTTTCCCATCCCCTGTCGAACAATGAAATCTTTGATTCCCCCAAATAGGGATATCTGAAAATCATCTCTGAGGTTCAAGCCAAACACCATCCTATATCTATCATGATTTTATCCAGTCCCCCACATCCTAGTAAACTCAGTCCATCAATACTAGTATATGACCACTTGTTTCCAACAAATCAAATCTTTTAACAACATGGGTTCTAGTCCTTATCTTCTCAACATGTTATATATGAAACCTCTATGATTTTCAATCCCATCCAAGGGTAATCCTAGGAGTCCCCCTTTTCAGGGAAGAACTCTTATGATCCACCATTTTTTCTGTCCATATCGTCCATTACACTGTGAAACCTTCACTTTTTGGGAGATTTTATCTTGTATCCACCCTAATTGGGAGTTTTGATACCTCCATCTAGTAAACCATCTTGGTTCTCCCTCCTAGGGATGTTCCTATTTTATCTACTATGATAATTGTTTTGATCAGCTAGATCTGTCAGCTCTATATGATTATATTAAGGTATACACTGTCTTAAACATGGTAATATATGTAAAACCTCATAGACATGACTCTAGAATAATATATCATATGATCTAAATGGGAAGTATCTTGTATTTAGGCCCCTCAGAAGTGATCTAATGAGGAATAAAAATAGTTTTTAACTGTTTCAGCATTCAAATAAGGCACAGATGCATTATTGTGACTACTCCCCTGACCGAAGGATGCATCCATCACCTGACCCCATGGAATGCCTTGAGTGAAGCAATGTAAGTAATTAGCATAAAATATTAGATGTCATCGAGAACAAGTTTCATGAACAACGTCTTAATCTTTGAGGGATTCCAAGACTAGGAAATGAGTTATCAGGATGAATTCATGGAAAGAGGAATTGAAATCCCATAATCTTGTTTTGATTAAGGAGAAAAACTCATTGAATAAGTGGTGGATGCTTCATACCATTGAATAAATGGAATGTGGGATAACAAAATGTAAACCATCGGCCAAAGTATTCTCAAAATGCAGCATGGCAAGGTGCGCCCCAATGAAAGTCCTAGAAACATTAATCTTTAGTAATGTTATAAAATATAAGTTATTTTCAAAAAAATCATCTTATACCATTCACATAAAAAATATTTTTTTAATCAAAAATATCATAAGATAATATTTTGAAGATAAATCCAATATAAGTTTATTTATTTCAATTACGTATTCTAGTATTTTAGCATCTTACTTTTAAAAGGAAATATAAATATAATGAAAAAAATAATTGATATAAACTACCTTTTTAGATATTGACTTTTATAATTATTTTTTCATATTGACTATTAAATAAATTAGTATCAATATCATATCCATATCATAAATATCTTAAACCATTATATTTCTTCCCTAAAATAAGAAACACGTGGAATCTAAAAAGGTAATATTTAGGAAAATAATTTCCTGTTAATAACATTTTATCATTAGTTACTAATTGAATATCAAAAATAACCATTAATTTTATTAAATAATATATATTATTATGTGAATTTGTTTTTATATAGCCTCAGAATCAATGGATTATTTATGATTGTAATTTTTTCTTAAAAAATCATTACTAATCTTTTTTCATTCATTTTATAATGTGAACTAATATATTAAAAACAATGTTAATTTTATGGTGGAAATTAAAAATAAAATTTTCTGTTTTTTCATTTTTATTATTCAAACATTCTCATTATTATATTTTGTTGCATTTCCAATTTCAAAAAAATTTACAATGAATAAAAAAACCTAATGAAAAATATAAATGTCCATATCAGGATAATATCAATAAAATGAATCAAAAAAATTAAAAATGACCTGCGATAAAGAAAATATATATTAAGAAATGATAAATTCTATTTCTTGTGATAATATATTTCTTTATCTATTAATTAATTTCCATAACAAAAACTAAAATAAATATATGTAAAATTTCCTTAATTTTATATGATAATATTAAAATACAATATGTGAAATTATCATCTATTTCATTTAATAATTTCGAGATTATTCTCATCTTATAGAATGTTCCACCTATCTGTCTAGAGGAATCCAAATCATTATATATGGAAATATATATATTAATAGAGATAATGAATTCCCATCTTCATGGGATAATTGTGATATCTACAACAAAAATAGAGAGTGAATATGATGTGTATATGTTTTTAAAAAATATAGAAGATTATGAATAAAATATGAGAGGGATCTATGGAATTAAATAGTGAATCCTTGATTTCCAAAGGAAACTCCAAAATGGAGTGAAATAATTTATTTTATAAAATTATTATAGTATATGGGTGTGTCACCATGAAGGTCCCCAGGACTCATCCTGATATACCCCACATTAATTCATTTTTAAATAGTTTTCATTAAATTCCCTTGTGTTCCCTATTTATATCAGTAAATATTTTAAAAAATTTAATCGAGATCATGTTTTGAACTATAATCATCATAAATGGTTTAAAATACCTATTTTAAGATAATATTTGAGTTATTTTTTATTAAAAATCATCATAGATCAATTGGGAAGGAAATACATATTTTTAGACAAAAAGCATAACTATATGTTTGAGGGGTACTCTACGTAATCGTCATCAAAACCAAATATACATATAGTTATTCTTTTTGTCTAAAAAAATATTGATTTTCTTATAAATTGAACTACATAAACAAATTCCAAAATAAATATACATAGTCAAATCATCCATATTTGCTGAGAAAATTTCCATAACTTGACATCAGTTAAACTAGGATAAAATTATAAGAGAAACAAGTCACTCAATTGTGATAGAGGATTCGACCATGACATGATATCATATAATAGGCATTACCACTACATGATCATTGTGTAGTGGGGTGACCCCTAAGTGAATATCACATATCTTTTACAATGATTTTTGTAATACCACCTCACTACTACATAGTGGAATGGAATTCCCATATTATGTGTTGAAATAATATTATGTGGAGCTGAGAAAATGCATTTATAAATGTAACCAATTATACTTTTAAGCAGGTGTCCACATTGCGATGATATATTTTTTACAAAAATTCAATTTCATATTATAAAAAATTAATTAATAATTTATTATATTTATTAATTATAAAAAATAATATTTTAGAATAAAATAACAAAACCACTTTCTAATAATATTAATAAATTGTAAATTTTTTTTGAAACAAATCATAATGTATAAAAACTGTCCCATGCCCCTAATGCTCTAGAATGAAATATGAAAATTTCAAGGGAGATAATGGTCTTTATATCAGATATCACTAAAAAATAATCACCACTAAGAATCAAAAAACGTTTTTGGAAATAAATAATGGGGCTTGAACAACTACCGGCTGAAATAAAACTCAATAATTTTACAACATCAAGAACATATCAAAACAAAAGATGAAAAAAAGTAGATAAACAAAAAAAATGAGCATCTAAAACCTATATCCTTGTATATATACCTCTCAAATAGACAAAAATAAATAATAAAAATAGACATTGAAAAATAAAAATATCTAAATAAATGTTCAATTGATCATACATTAAAAAATTATAAAAAATGATCAAATAAATCATCATGCATTGAACAAATTAAGACATTATGCTTGTAACATTAAACCATAATATCATGTTATTTCCTCAAAGAAACTATTCCACTACGGGAGATGAACCAATTGTATAGTACCTATACAAAACCATTTCCTAATAGAAACTTATCACAAAATAACCTTTTGTGATGGTAATATAATCATCTGAATTCATCTCTCTCTGGTTGATGACATGTGAATCTTATCGAATATAAAAGAGAATCATTGATACACGGAAGATGTAAAATATATGTATCATATATTTGTAATATTTTAATTAATACATTATGAACATAGAAGAATATTACACTTCAGATATTCCATCAAATAGTGGAGATAACTTACACTTATGACCAATCATTCTCTACCCATAATGGGGACATAAATTTAGAAAAAAAGATATCCAAAGTTAGAATTTAGATGTGGTTAAATAATTATTAAATTCATAAATAAAGAAATCATTCTAGAGAAATATTTTAAAATTTTCACAGTACTTGACAAGACATAATGAAAATAGGTTGGTGTATTTGTATATTAAGCACATAATAGGCATATTTAATAAAATATATTCAGAACCTATAATATATTTATTATCTAATTATACCAATATTTGAAAATTATTACTTAATATTAATCATCATAAACTAGGGAAAATTGGAAAATAATTTTTTTCCATGGATTATTTGTATCGGAAAACATCAGATATATCAATCAATGATCATATTTAAGAATAATATAAGAATAATTATTTGAGAGTATTATGATAACATTGTATTTTCAAACCCAATACTTAATAGATAAATAATAATAATTCATGTTATAATGATTTACTATTTCAAAAGACACGAGTCTTAAGAGTTATGAAAGGTCATTATTGAATAATGATCCATTATAAAATTTCATATTCATAACATAATGTCATAAGAATTATCAGGCAATCATAATCATAGAAAATAATATAATTATTCAAGTATCATATATAGGATAATCATTAAATAGTTAACTTTAAAAAAATGATGTTATTTTCATGTTTTTATTATTTATTTTCATCATTATCTTTTTTTTATATTTGTCATCAATTTTCACTAAATGATGGTGGTTTTCATGACTGAATTTGTGGCGGAACATTGTCAACACCTAATTAGATCAAAGCATTCTTAACTATACAATGCTTGCATCACATAATATTTGGACATTAAGGACACATGGCTAGATATACAACCATGTTCTAGGAAATAGAAACCATGAAGACCCCTTCCAATTGGAAATATCTTCCACATGGTTTTATAATAGTCTAGCAGAACACGTAGCCAAGCCATGTGGACTGTGAGTTCCTTAATTTTTATTTAAAAAATCAACTTCTTCCATTTTATATCTTAACCCTATTATTCGATAATTTCTACTCATTTGACAAAAACCCATGGATCTCCTCCCTCAATTATCTTCTCCCTCGTGGAAGAAAACTAATGTATATTTTAAAAAATATACTCATGGTTTCTATAATTTATTATTACCATACTCTATGGGTCTCATATACCGTTATATTTTTGTTTTATGATTTCATTATTGGGTTCCACTTTATGAGTTATTTTAGTTCCATAGGGTGTACTCAATTCATTCCTATTGTGTTGGGTAAGGATGGTTATGGGGCAGTTTTTATTCCTCCAGGTCTACATTTATATTTCCATGTGTATTTCAACGGTATTTGTAATTATCTCAAGAAAAATGGTAGGTGTTTTTTTTATCAATTATTTTATGATTTAGATATCATTTTAATTATTTATAAATTTATTATCAGAATCATGGTGTGAGTAAAATATATTATATTTTAAAATTATCGGTGTCTGTAAGAATTTAAAATGAGTAATCTCCTTGAAATGGTTGGAAGAGTTGGGATTTTAACGTAGAATAAATGGTCAGTGGTAGGAGGGGTGTTAGTGGGATTTGGAATCTAAATAATGTGCTTAGGAGCCTTATTAACACATATGAGTTGGATAATACTAATCTGTATGTGACCTAGTAGGGATCTAGCACGGGAATCCATACCAAAATATGACACAACACTAACTAAACACTGTGATATGATTATTGACCTATATTATTTTTGTGTCATTTATAATGTCCCATGAAATAGAAGTATATGTTTATATTTGACTGTTAAAATATGAGTTGCCTATACACCACAGTCAAAGGTACATTGAGGTTTCTAATAGTTCTTATCTCATTCTTGTACCAGTTATTATTTTCCCTCATATAAAACATCAATTAAAAGATAACAATTAAATTTAATCCAATTTTTTTATTTCATATAAAAACATGCACATTCATATTTTCTATAATGGCTATGACAGGGACTTATTGCAGGTATCTTACTTAAAACATGTGATCACACCAAACATTGACCCTTGAGTGTATATTGACATTATTTTATCTATCTCTGGTAATGGCATGGACTTCAATGGAGGTGAGGGTGAATACTCTTATTAGATGTTCCATTTGGTCTGTTTTTGTTGTTATGAAATGGTGTTCATTTAACCTCATGTCATAAGTATATTTTATTTATCTAGTTTATCCCCTTTCTTTTTGGTTAGTTTAGTTCCTAGTTTCAAATGTTAAATTTTTATCACGGGAATTGTAATTTTTACCTTTTGTTTAAATTTTTGGGATATTTTTAATGGTGTTTAAATAATCTTCATAATGATAATTTTTGTTTTTTAATATTTCATTGTCAGGGTTGATACCATTTTAACTAGTGTTCCATGATTCCTAGGCACTAGTTTCTATCTTTTGGGGACCAATTTATCCCTTCGGGATTGTCAGGGGCCTTTATGGGAGTCTCATTAGATGGATGCCCAGAACACTTCATGAAAAAATGGTATTAGAGATCGGTTATAACATATCACATGACATGATATTTGGGGGATATTACATATATATGAGTTAGGAATATCAAGGATTGTGGTTCTCATTGTGAGTGGAGTGTATGGACAACACATATCTTGAGAGGCAATGGGTCATGAAGGGATGTTAGTCTTTTAGTTTGACATATCCTTAATATGTGATACACTTTCTATACAATAAAAATGGAGATAAAGGTTAGAATATGAGGATTAAATTATAGTTTTTTTTATTAAAATGGTTTTATTTTGATTCATATAGGTGATTAAATTATTTTATTTTTTGGTTATCTATGTCATAATTCGTTGATAGTTATTTTTTTTACTACGTCGCATTACTCTCCCCATGGATACCTATCATACTACAATAAGAAGAGGCTTGATAGAGTTCTCCATCACCAGTTGATCAAAGGTTATTTGAGGAAGTGGTTCATGTTATCTAGGATCCAGATCTGGGTGTGTGCTTTGGTCCTTTTATGTCAAGGAATCCAATTCAATTCCAAAAAAGGGTTGGGATCATGAGTTTCTCTATAATAAACCCAATTCCATTTGGAGAATTATAGATCCCAAAAAGGTGTAATTTTTGGTTGAGATGATTTATAGGATCTTTAAGGTCCCCATGACAGCAAATGTGGTCAAGGTAATGTTCACTTTATTTATTTCAGATGTTTTTTGTCATATGTGGTGGGAGATAGTGGTCTTTGAAAGTTAAATTTGAACATGAGTTCGAATATCATCATTGTTACTTCCAACGAGAGGTATTACCGAGAGAATTTTTTCCCTAAATAAATCTTGGGAAATTCGGGACCACCATCAGGGAGAGAATTAATCATTGGAGTATTCCATTGTCCTTATAGAAAAAAATTCTTTCTCTCGTGAGGTTGTTTTTAATAATGGATTAAATCCAATCATTTGAAATGGAGTTTCTATGGGATATTCGATCCAATTTATTTTTAATTATGTTGAAGACATATGTTGAGGATTTTGATCTATCTATGATATTGGTGATTGACTAGACTATTGGGAAATGTATCTCTAGGATATTTTTATCATGTAGAAGGGTATAAATATAATTTATGTCACGAAAATTTAGAATGATGATTAGGGAGAGAAAACTAGTAGAACATTTGGTTATCCTTCTAAACCAACTTTATCAGTAGTTTTATGAAGTGGATCAGTTGTGTTTCATCATTGTGGGAAATAGTGGCTATTGAATAAATGATGTTTCCTGATGACTTTTAAATTCCTCTTCAATTTGAAAATCAAAAACACTTTATCTAAAGGAAACTTGTTTCACCTAATAATTGTCATTATAAGGAAAATTTTCCTTCTCCAAGGAATATTTATCCTTACCTATTTTTTATCCTTTATTTTACAGTTTCTCAAAATATAACTCATTTTTTGCTATGTCTGAAATTCGGTTTCACATCTAAATCCTCAGAACCTTATAAATACTTAGAAATAGAGTATTCTGTTTTCAGTTTCGTAATTGTGGTTCTGAATTCACTGAAATTCAGACTCTGGATTCACTGAAATTTAGACTCTGAATTCTCTGAAATTCAGACTTTGAATTTTCTAAAATTCATACTATGAATTCTAGGATATTTAGACTCTGAATTCTCAGAAATTCGAACTCTGAATTCTATGAAATTAAAACAGTGAATTCCGCAGAATTCAGACTCCTAATTCCTTCGAATTCGAACTCGTAATTCCTAATAATTTCGACTCTAAATTCTCTGAAATTCAGACTCTGGAATCTCTAAAATTTAGACTCTGAATTCCGTAGAATTCTAACTCTGAATTCCTCATAATATAGACTCCAAACACTTTGGATAAAAGATTCCGAATATCCATGATTTATAGTCTTTGAATGTTTATTTGGATTGACTCCAAATATTATTTTTTTCTTAGACACTGAAATTTAATTTTTTTATCCAACCTTAATTTTCATACACTTATTATATATATGAATTGATGTCGTATAATATATCTCTAAATAACCATTACTTTAGTGACACATGTACATGTCCCTGCAAGATTGAAGGAGAAATAGGGTCGTTGGAGAAGGGAGATAGATGTTGTAGAAGTTACTATATATAAGAGCTCATTTCAATGAGCTCATACAACTGAGAATCACTGGTTGATTACTCTAGAGATTTCATGTTTCAGAAGTGATTTCTATAGGGATAATCTCTCATGACTTGTGCATACTGAACATTTTGTTCATATTTCTTCATGAGATGTTGATCGATGTTGTTTACAATTGAGGGATTTCGGGGATAGAAAGATAGAGGTTCCTACTACCTTAATGTTTGAGGACATTCCAGGATAGGAAGACAGTGGTGTCTACAACCTTAAACATCGAGGTCATTCAGATATATAAAAACAGATTCCAATATTCTGATTCAGGGCTTACCCTGGTGTGGGTAATACATACTTTCTTGAATGTATAAATCAAGGGACATTTATCCAAGGTTGTTGGATTCCCTACTCATTGGGATAAAAGATTTCATACTTTTTACTTTTTTTGATTGAATTTTATTTCCGTAGTATTTTGATAAAGGAAGAAATTATAATCTTCTTATACTATCTAGTACATTATTATACTCTGAGAAATAAGATTCAATATGCTTTAAGGTAGTGTCCTTTCCTTGTAAACATTTATTATGTTTCATTTATGGATTCATATTTCTGAAACCCATCATGTTTTTTAAGACAAAAGTGGTCTTGTGAGTTTACCTTGTATAACTCTATTAAACATAGTTTTCCATAAGGTTAAAAATGTATGTTTTTAAACTTACAATTCAACGCTCTTGTAAATTGAGTATCTACATTCATATTTTGATCCTAAAATTGGTATCAAAGGTGGTCTCTGAAATACATATATTCACATTTAGGTTTTCTTGCTCAAGTTTTCATTGTTCTAATTTTTTTTCCTTGCCTAGGAATTTTTTAACTTTGTTTAAAAAATTTACTATTAACCTATTTTTGTGGAAAGTTATTTTAATATAGATATAAAGAATGAATTTTTGTTATATTGAAAATCTAAATCCAACTACACCACCTATATTTTATGGAAATGATAATGAATATTGGAGAGACCGTATGCCAAATTTTTATATTAATATAGGAGTGGAAAATTTTTTATGGTTATAGGAGATTACAAGATTCCTGATAAAGAATTTAAAACCTTTCCCAATCATGAACGTTCAAAATATCAACTAAAATACAAGGTACATAATAGATTTTTTCATGATCAGGGATATATATAAAAATATTTCTTCTTGTGAAGCTGCTAACTATATCTTGAAAAAATTGGCGCTTACTCATTTTGGTACATCCATCATTATAGAAACTAGAAGAGATATGGTTAGAGCAGAATATATTGGATTTCTATTTTATTATGGAAAAATAGTATTCAAGGTGAAACAAATGTTTATTACTATTGACAGAATTTATAGTCTATGGGTGAGAATGGACTATATGATGAAGCTCTTGTGGAAAATACCATAGATATCACCCCAAATGAGTGGTAATCTAATTGAACAACTATTGATGAGAATAAGAAAGTATACCAAATTACTCTTGATGATATTTTTGGAACTCTAATTCAATATGAGACATGAATGAAAAGAGATGCTGATATGAGTATGAAGAAAAATGGAAATAGAATTGTAGCCTTTTCTATTACTATATTCAAGATTCATAAAAGGGTTACTAGATCCAAGACTAAGAATGTCACTTTTTTATCTATATCTAGTGAATGTGAACAATCTGAAAATGATCTAGCAAATATTACTCAATGTATGAACAAGATGGTTGGAAAGAAATACATTAAGTATAGATATAAGAAGAAAGAATAAAAAGACATGAAAGTCCCTGAAGTCACTTGTTATGGATGCAAAAGAGTAGGGAATATCAGGCCAAATTTTCAAATGATTAAGAATAATCCTAGAAAGGAAAATCATTATGAGTGGAATAGAAAGAAGAACTATAGGGCTAAATATAAGAATGTTTTGAAATCTAATTACATCTAGAGTGCCAGTGGTGGAGACTCTTTTGATGAATCCTTAGAATATGAATCTTCTAATAAAAATAATCTTGGTCTACTATCCAAGCTACCTATTGAAAATCATTTTCTAATGGAAAAGGTACATGATGTTGAATCTGTTACTAATTTATATTTTAATGTGAATTATAATGATAATAAATATAATGAGTTATTAAATGAATAATATTACTCTTATGAAGATAATGCATTACCTTCTTATCATGATGTATCTAGGTTTTCTAAACTTCTTTATAATTAAAATTGTAATGTAATGAAAAATATTTATACAAAAAATTATAGATTTTTTTACTAAAATAAGTGTCACATATTTCCAAAGATCTTGATAAGAAAATTTATGTTTTTGGATATGTTTCAAAAAACCGTGAGGATGTTAATTCTGAGAAGGATAAAATTTTTAAGGATCATGAAAAAGTAATTTTGAATAAAAAAATTCTAGAGACTAACTGTAGTTCTAAAACTAATTCTTTTTAAGAAAAAAAATTTGTTATTAAAATAAAATCACAAATATTTTTATAGAAGAAGTGTTTTTAATGATTTACCTATGGTAAGGAAAATTTTGACAATATGTATTCTCAAATTTGACCTCTAATGAATAAATAAGTATTTGGTAATACTCATTCTAAAAATGTTTTTAGTAATAACTAATTTGTTCCAGAAAGTTCTCTATTACTTACTAAATGTCTGTATAGTGGACATTGGGATTAAAATTGTTTTTTAAATAAAACATAGTCTTTAGATTTTCATAAAGATTATTTTTCTACAAAAATGATGATTCGTAAAATCTTGTTATCTGAAATTTCCAAAACCATGAAAGATTCAATTCCAAAAGTCTAATGCTGTAATTATAAAAAAATAAAGATAGTACCAACAACAATACATGGTACATGGATTGTGGAAGTTCCTAGAATATTAAAAGTCACAAAATATTCTTTGAAAATATTATCAAGACAAAATGAGGGAAAATAACATTCAGATATAATGCTCAAGGAGAAATTTTTGTTATAGGTAACATTGTTCTTCTTGAAAAAAATTTGATTTGAAATGATTTATTTGGTAAGGGTCTTAAGAAAAACCTCATTAACAAAATTCAATTATGTGATAAAGGTTACATTTTGAATTTTAGGAATGATAAGTGTTTAGTACACAATTCCATGGAAGAGTTTATTCTTTATAGCCACAGGAAAGAGAATGTATACACACTAAACATAGAAGATCTTAAGAGCCAAGATCAACCTTGCCCAAGTGAAATGGAATATCAATATTGGTTAAGGAATAAAATGTTGGGACATTATAATCTTAGAAACCTATGAAAACTCCCAAAGAAAAGAATTTTTAAGGATCTAATGGATCAGATATTTGTTTCTTCACATGTTTGTGATCCTTTTCAATAGGGAAAGAAACTTAAATTAAGTTTTAAATCAATCGGTGATGTCTCCACAACTGATGAATTACAGTTGGTTCATATGAATATTTTCGTTCCAACACAAATTGGAAGCATTGGAGGAATATATTATGTATTTTTATTAGTTGATTATTACACTGGATTTACGTGCTTCAATTTTACAGTAAAGAAATATAAAGAGTTTTCCTATTTCAAAATATTTAGATCCAAAAATAAAACATAGAAAAACAAACATTGATAACTATTCATAGTGATCTTGGAGGAGAATTTCAAAAAAATTATTTTGAAACTTTTTGTTGTAAAAAAGGCATTACTCATAACTTCTCTTCACCAAGAACTCCTCAACAGAATGGTGTTGTTGAAAGGCGAAATAAAATTCATCAACAAATAACAAGAACCGTGTTGAGTGAATTTTATATAGCTAAAAAATTTTGGGATAAAGCTATAAGTATAGATTCTTATACAGTAAAACTAGTTTTAATTAGGCCTTTTATTAACAAAACCCCTTATTAATTGTGGAATGGTAGAAAACCTAGGCAATCCTACTTCAATGTCTTTGGTTGAAAAGTATTAATCCTGAATACTAATGAAAATTCACATAAATTCACATCAAATATTCATAATGGAATTTTCCTAGGCTACTCCACACCTTCTATAGCTTATAGTGTTTTTAATAAAAATACGTTTACTATTGAATAAATACTAAATGTTAAATTTGGTGAAACTAATCCTTTTGTTTTTAAACAAACCCAACCTACATATATGGATGTGTTTCTAAAAAATGATTATCAACCCTTGATATAAGATCCTTCCTATAAAAAATGTTCAAGAAAATATTTCTAAAGTGTTTACCCTAAAATATTTCTTACCATATGTTGATGAACAGACATTAAAAAACCCAAATTAGTTGTTTCTTAGGAATAATCATAGGGATAATATCCTTGGTGATTCAAATAAAGATGTGAGGACTATAAGTTCTTTATGAAATGAAGTAGAACATCTATCATTCCTTTCCCAATTACAATAAAAACACACTGATTAAGCATTAGGTGATAATTATTGGATTAAATCCATACCTGATGATCTAATTGAATTCAAAAGGAATAGTGTCTAGACTTTGGTTGAAAGGCCTAAAGAAACATCTATTATTGGAGTAAAATGGGTCTCCAGAAATAAGTGTGATGGAAATGGAATCATTGTAAGAAATAAAGCTATATTATTTTCTAAATGCTATAATCAACATAAAGTAATATATTATGAAAAAACAAATGCTCCACTATCTATACTTGAATCTATTCGTATTTTACATTCCTTTGTATAAATCTTCAACTTCAAATATTTTTAAATGGATTTTAAATGTTCTTTCCTAAAAGGATACATTCAAGAGGAATTTTTTGATGAAAAAACTAATGGTTTTGAAGACCCAAAACATCCTGAACATGTTTTCAAATAAACCAAATCTATATATGGAATTAAACGTGCTCCTATAGCCTGGTAAGATATAATTACATGATTTTTGTAACAAAATTATTATGTTAAATGAAAGGTGTATCCAACCCTTTTCATAATGAAATATATGAGAATCATTTTGATTGTTAAAATTTTTGTTGATGACAATATTTTTGGTTCAACTCACCAATATTTAACTAATTAGTTTGCGAATTCAATGAAATCTGCGGTCGAAATGAGTATGATGGGTGAGTTAACATTTTTTTAGGTTTTGAAATTTCTCAAAAACCATAAGGGACTTATATATCTCCATATAATTATATTAAATATCTTCTTAAAAAGTATGGATATAAAAACACTAAAAATATAAGTACTCTCATTGGAACCTAAAATTCACTTGATCTTGATGAAACTGGGAAACCGGTATATCAAGCATCATTGAGAGGTACGATAATATGTTTAATATACTTGAAATATTTCCATCCAGACATTATGTTTTCAGTATGTTTATGTAAAAAATATCAATCCAATCTTATGGAATATCATTTAAAGGAAGCAAAAACAATTTTCCATTATTTAAAGGGAACGATTGATTTTGGACTCTTTTAAACATCTAGAAAATATTTTGTTTTAAAAGAAATTTAGGATACTGATTTTGGTGGATGTAAAATGGATTAGATAAATACATCTGGAACTTTTAATTTCTTAGTATATTCATTAGTTTCTTGGTCATTCAAAAAAGAAACACTCAGTAGCACTTTCCACTGTTGAAGCTGAATATGTAGCAGCTGGAAGTTGTTGTGCTCAAGTGTTGTGAACGCAACACACACTCACAGACTATGGTATGAGTTTTACCAAAACAAAAATATTGTGTGATCACACTAGTTCCATTTATGTAAGTAAAAAAACATGCACATAACTCTCATGAAAAACACATAGATATTAGGCATCACATTCTTAGGGATCACACACAAAAAGAAGATATCAATCTTCTATTTATTGGAACGCAAGATCAACTTGCTAATATTTTCACAAAATCCGTACCCTTCGATATAATTTTAATACATTAGAAAAACATTTTGGATGATCAAAATAAGGTAATATCCTTTATTAACTTTCTATTCAAACTGATATTTTTATAGTAAGAAAATCATTTTCATAAGGGGAGAACATTTTATTATTAGGAAAAAAAATTCTTAGTCAAAAATTTTCATAGTCAACATTTTTCATAGTCAAATTGTTTTATTAGTTAATGTTTTTAGTAATAAAAAAAATTTAATCGAATTTTCCATTGGATTAAATTTTATTAAAAAAATATTAATTTTAATAATTTTCCATAAATAAGTAAATTTTTCAGAATCAAATGTTCTTAAAGAAGAATTTTCTTATTTCTGATAATTTTCTTAGCATTCTGGAAGGTACGTTTCAATTCTTAAGTCATTGTAATAATATTTGTACATTTTTATCTTTTCATTTAGTTTAATAAAATTTCTCTGATTCACTTTTCCTTAAATCTTTTTTTAATCATAAAAACCTATAATGGTCAGAACCTACCAAATTCCTTCTTCATCTATCATATCAATAGTCAGATCAGATCAAGAGTATTTCAACCATTGGGTCAATCATGGAAGATGAGACGTAACCTCAAACACCTATATAAGGATCCCCCGAAGGTTGTCCCACATCAGTTTTTAAGGATTTGGAATGCTGAGACCCTACTGATCTTCCTAATGCTCGTTCTGAATCTTTTGGTTTTCCACAATTCAGAATGTTTGTGGAAGATTCTCCTCAGAATGAAATGTAGTTAGTAATGGAAATATCTGAATGGACGACATAAAGAAAAATGTTTGTTGATCCAAAATTATTTCTACGTATGATTATATTATCTCTGAAACTATCAAGGTGAGTGGGTAGGAGAGCTTATGTCTATCCAAATAGTAGGAACACGATCTGGTTTATCCAGAGTTGCTGAGAGAATTCTATGAATCCATAACATTCTTCAACGAAGAAGGGAGAGGCATGTTTTGGTTACAAATCTATAGAAAGACCTATTCTCTTTCTTAAAGTAAGACAGAAATCTTAATTGGAATTCTATATTAGGGAGAACCATAATTTTTCACCCACAAGTTAACAGATGTTTACGGCTCATTCAGTAATGAAAAGGCTTTAGAGTGCCTGGGTCTATCAACGGTGAAGACTCTAAAGATTATTATTCTCTATAATAACCTTTGTATTATTGAGTAATGGGTTTAAGGTTTTATCCTTCTTATAAAACGATATAAGGACACCCTGAAGAAATTTTACATCTATATTTTGGATTTTCTAGTGAACCTCAAGAAGATCCACTTGGTGAAGTATATCCTAAATACATTTTTGAACATAAAAAATGGAACACCCAAATCTCAAATCATTATATATCCATCTACTCTTTCCAAAATCATATTTCATTATCTAAAATTGTTCAAAATACCTTGCATTTCTAAGCCATGAAATTACATGGTTATGATGCTTAGTGATGATACTTTGAGAAGGATAAAGGATTACTTATATAATGAATCCGGATATTTTTATGAGCTATCTGAAGCAGAAATAGAAGCCCTATCAATGAAACT
This sequence comes from Viscum album, assembly GCA_963277665.1. Lineage (NCBI taxonomy): Eukaryota > Viridiplantae > Streptophyta > Magnoliopsida > Santalales > Viscaceae > Viscum > Viscum album. The sequence goes on along the minus strand of OY728148.1, from coordinate 261,458,138 downwards.
AGAAGTAGATGAGACATCCAAGAAGGGTGATATGAAAATGAAGAATAAGGAACCAGAAGGGAAAGAAAAAACTCATGAGTTTAAGGAAACTCAATCAGTATCACCTAAGACAAAGAAGATAAAGACACATCTGGATGAAGTGGTTTCCAAGTGTAGAGAATACAAGAAGAATAGGAAAGAAGGGGATCCTACATTTTTCTTGGACCTTACTGTGGAAAAATATTTAAAGTTTAATGCTGTTGAGGATCTTGAGAAGAAATAAAAAGAAAAGAATTTGAGTAATAATATGCCAGAGGCCGTGATTTTTCAATCCCTTATCAAATATTTTGAGATAGCCTCTGAACAAATTCAAGTACCAGAATCATTTTTCTATGAATCACTTCACGCGAATCTATGAGAGAAAATGGTGATTCTGAAACTAGAACAAGAAGAATAAATAGTCTAGGATGACTAACTCAAAGTTTATGAAGAATAATGAGGAGATGATACAAATGAGATGATAAAGAAAGTGGACGAAAATAATTAGAAAGAGAGTCCATCTGAAAAGTTTGCAATATAAACTTCTAAAGCTGAATCCTCAAAACATTCTTCCCCAATAATAGAAGAAAAGGGTCATGAAGAAGTAAATAAACCATCTGAAAAAAAAGAGTAGCAATAATTTTTTTTTTCATTGAGAAGATCTTGTGGCTGGTTTCGAGAAAAAAAACCTTGAGGAAGACAAGATTGTTCAACTATCAGATAGTGAACATGAATCTACCAAAGTAGAAGAGATCATTCTGAGATCTGATAGGGGAATGTTGGTGTCAATTGATAGACCTACAAAATTTTTAGTGAAAATGAAATATGGTGGTAGTTCGTCAAAGAAGAAAATCGAAGATATAGAAAAATAATTGTCACCAACTAAATAGTCCAATTTGAAATTGTCCTCTAATGGACATTATTTTGTTGTTAAATCTTTGAAAAAGATGGTTGATACGATTCCCTTATTTTTGAGTATAGACACGAGGTTCCAGATGCTTCAGCATTCATTTGAAGAGAAATCAGATTCAGTCACCATGCTTATGGATAATTTTGTCAGCCATGAGTGTGAATTCAAAACCTTATTCATTGGACATGAATCCCACAAAAGATCATACGAGGAAATCACAAAGTGGTCAATAAAAACTATCGAAGAGATTAGAATACATTATGATTTTCAAGAATGTGTTATGGATTATTTTGACACTTAATATGGGAAATTTAAAGATATTACTTAGAGTTTTGAGGAAAAGCTATGTCTCGAACATACAACTCAGAAGCATGAAGTCAAATATCATCAAGGGAAGCTTGATTCAGTGGATGTGAATTGGAAAATAGAAAGGGATCTCAGAATAGTATTTGAAGAAAGTCATAGTAAGAAAGAAGATCTTTTTAAGGATCAGGCAGATATTCTTAAGGATATGGAATAAATAATCAAAGCCTTAGAGAGTAAAAATTAAGATCAGGATCAGGTCCTTGAGAGTGTGGAAGAATATCACATGGATCTTAAGAAGCTGAAAACCATTGTAATAAAGTCAATGCCAAAGGATAAAGAAGGATAATTTTTTCCCATTCCAATATTTTATTTTATTTCCTTTTATGTACAAATCCTTTTAATGTTAATGAAATTTTTATTGTCTGTCATATATTTTGTTGTATAGTAATAATATTTCATGTAATAATTTTATTTCCGTTCCCCTTATTCCTTTTTGAAAATAATAATGTGATAAAGAGGAATGATAAAAATAATAATAATTATAGTAGTTAATTCCCTATATAAAGGGGATTCAATCTAAGGGGGAGTATCACCAAAGAATATTTACTTATATAGGAAAAAGAATATTCTATTTTAGGAAGTTAATAATAAAATCCATGGGGATTTAAAACCCTAAGGTGAAGTTAGTTTTATTCACTATGATTCATATTTTATAGGGTATAATTATTTATTTTCATCTCCATAATGAAAAATTCAGAGCCCTTATATTATTTTTCGTAATGATGATTGTGCTATCCAAAAAGTGGGAGATTAGTGAGTCAATATAGTACCATTATCACTCTTCCATTCCTCTAAATTTTAAAAATCACAAATACATTATCTTAATGAAAATTTTTTCCCTATGAATTATCTTAATAAGGAAAATTTTCTCATCAAAGGAAATTTTATCCGTACCAATGTTTTCATTATTTATTTTATAGTTTCTATAAATCTAACTCTTTTTATTCCTAAAGCTAAAATTCAGTTTCACATCAATAACCTCAAAATCCTATAAATACGTAGATATAATGTATTTTATTTTCAGGGTTTTAATTCAAGTTCTGAATTCACTAAAATTTAGACTCCACATTTTTTGAAATTCAGACTCGGATATCTCTGAAATTAGACTCTGGATTCTCTAAAATTCAGACTCTGAATTCACTAAAATTCAGACACTGAATTATCTAAAACTCTGGCTCTGAATTCCTTGAAATTCCAACTCATAATTCTTTGAAACTCAGAATCTGAATTCAATGGAATTTGTACTCCTAAATCCTTATAATTCCAACTCCGAATTCCTCATAATTTGGACTCTGAATTCACCATAATTCTGACTTTGATTTCTTCTTAATTCAAAATCTCAATTATTTGGAAAATAGAATTTTAAAATCAATGATTTATAGTCACATAAAGAATATTTTGTTAAAAACTTAACTTTACATATTTTTATAGACTACAAAAATTAGTTTTGGTCAAGCAACCATATTTTACTTACAGTAGTTATAGTTATGAAAGGATGTTGTACAATCTGTTTCTAACTAACTGTTTCATGAGTTACACGTGTACATGTCCCTCCAATATTCAAGGAAAAATATGACCATTGGAGGGGAGTGTTGACCATTGGAGAAGTGTCTATAAATAAGAGCTCTTTTGAACGAGCTCATAAAACTGAGAATCGTTGGTTGATAACTCCAGAGATTGAATGTGGATGAAGTGATTTCTATAGAGAGAAACTCTCATGCCTTGTGTGTACAGAAAGAACATCTTGTTCAGATTTATTAGTGTGAATCCAATAGTTCTTGTGTACAATCAAGGTCTTCCTGGGATAGGAAGGAAGAGGTACTAACTACCTTAATGTTTGATGACATCTGGTGATAGGAAGACATAAGATCTGACTACCTTAATGTTTGAGGGCTTGTAGGGATAGCAAGACATATTCTAATATTGTTATCAAGATCTTACCCTAGTGTGGGTAAGACTTACATTTTTTAATGTGTAATTCAAGGGACCATTATCCATGGTTTTTAGATACCCTTCTATTTGGGTAAAAATATTTCATCCTTGATACATGTTTTGTTTCATGTTTATTTTCAATGTATTTTAATAAAAGAAGAATGTAAAACTTTACTTTACATTCTAGTACATTAGTATACTCTGATAAGTAATATTCTATATGCTTTAATGTAGAATGTTTTCCTTGTAAAATTTTCTTATGATTCATTTCTGGGACCATATTACGGGAAACTAGTATGATTATAGAACCAAAATAGGTCTTGTGAATTTACCATGTTTAACTCTGTTAAAAATATTTTTCCTTATGGTTACAAATGAATGTTTTTAAACATACAATTCACCCCGTCTTTTAAATTGTGCATCTAAATTCATATTTCGATCCTATAGTGGCATATTTGGTCCACATTTTTGCCTCCACCGAGGAAATGTCATCAATACAGACCTATGGGCCACCTATAATGATTATTTAGTGACATTCTTTCCTCTAAAAGTGGTGAATGTTCTATAGAATCTAGTGGACTACTACCTCGGTTTTATGAATCTAAATCCATGGGTTCTCATTGTGGTGGATGTGGTGGAAAATCTAGATCATCATATGGAAATTGTTAGATAAAGGTAGAGCCTGAAGTCAGTAGTCAACCACATTAATAACTGAATGTGATGAAGCATTATGCTACAAACTACGAACCAATGGAATAATATAGAAGACCCACACAAGTTTATGGTACACTCTTATTTCCTCTTCTATATTAGTATATTTTTTGATATGGTTGCTTGTAATTTGTTCATTTATTCTCTCCTATAGTTTTTTTTAAAACTTTGTTTGAGCTTATTATATATTCTATATATTGTTTTACACAAATATCTAAAAATAATGAAAAAATATTTATACTTCTATGTTTTGTTATCATGATATCAGATATACCACTAAAATGGGATTTCCTTGTCTTAGAAAAAGGACCTCATTGATGTGATACATGGAATGGACTAATTGATATTGTTCAATTAACCTATCGATTTCTATCATACAGACATATATTTATAATTCACGATGGGATCACTCATGTTTATTAAGGTTAATGGGATCCACATTTATAAATATTTGGGCCTCCACTTACTGTGTTTAGAAGATTTTTTTGTCAGGTATATTCTCTCATGATCGAGTATTATATTAATTGTTATAAGTATTAGCTACCTCCCATTTTGGATGTTATTTTGATGTATTTCTATTTTATTTCTCCGGTATAACTCAATATATAGTGAGGGTATTACAAGTTGAATTAGTCTTGAAGACAAAATCAATACATCTTTTATTGTTTCTCGTGGAACCCTCTAAGTTGAGGTAATATAATGGATATATATATATATATATCTAGATGATTTGGATTCCATAGGTTTTATTCATATGTGTGTCTCTCCTTTGTCTTCTAAAATGTTCTTTGATAAAAAGTCCCACAGATCTCTTGATTTGAGTGTTAAATATTAGAAGCTACATAAGGATACTATCAAAAATAAATAACCCTTTCCGTATATTGATGATATCCTTGATCAGATTAATGGATCAATATTGTTCTATAGAATAGATCTACATTCATGGCATCACCAGGTAAGGGTGATAGAACTAGATGTTCCAAAAATAGTATTTCAATGTTGGTATGATCGTTACAAGTATATAGTAATGAAATTATGATTGACTAAATGTCCTAGAGTATTTAAATATCTGATGAACTAGGTGTCCCATTATACCTTTATAATGTTTTTCTAGTTTTTATAGATGAAATCTTGGTCTAAAATGGAATAGGAGAAAAACCTAGGAAACACCTAATGATTTTTTTGGTTTAATGCAAGACCACCATATTAATTCCAAACAAAAAAATTGTAGTTTCAGAATTCAATAATTCAAGTTTCACAGACATGTTATTTTGGAACATGGGGATTCTATTTATCAATATAAAAAATGATTTTATTTCAATGGTGGATTCAAGGAACATATTTGACATCAGAATATTTCATGGCAAACATAGATGTTATATAATGTTTTTATTGATTTCTCTGTGTTTTCTTCACATGATATCTCTCACCAAGAATGATACGATGCTCATTGGGGTCAAAAATACTATTATTTTAAAGGGATGTAGAGAATTAGTTGACCACAACCCTCTATTTTGATTTTAACCAAACCATGAATGTGTCACATGGTTTATTATTATATCTTGTCTATTTTTCTGGGGTGCATGATGAAATATAGTTATCATGTGGTAGAAAATGGATCCTAGCAACTCTACCCACATAGATTCAATTTCAAATCCTAGGACCATGAGCTAGTATGAGATATTACTTATATGAATTCAATGAACAACTATATTTTTGAGGTGAATTTTAAAATCTTTTTGGACAAACAATTTTTGAGTTACATTTTCTCCTAAAAACATATTAACCTGGGGAAGTGATAATGGTTCTAGTATGGGGTATTATTTTGATGTCAACTATAACCCAAGTTAGGGAAATAAGGATATCACGTATGTTTTTTATAAAATATTTTTTAATAATATTTTTAAAAAATATAATTTATGTATAATGATCTTAAATTCATTGAAATTTAGTTTCCTGATTGAATATCTAATTTTCCTAAATCTACAATTTTTGTTTCATCATATCAAGATAATATTTTTATCAAACAATTTATATAATAATTTAAAAATTAATATTAAAATGGGATTAATATAATAATTTTTTTTATTAAATGTAAAATTTATATATTTGTATGAATATTTTCAAGATACATTCCCCTTTTTTATAAAATTAAATTCCAAAACGGTATGGTCTAATATAGTTATATATTCAATTGTCCGTTCAACGTACATATTTTGGATCTTGATCTTGATGATATTGAACTTCTCTTGAAAAATTTTATATTCATTATTTAGATATTTAATATCATCAGGGGTCTTATTAAGAGAAAATACTAGTGATTCTATCCCCCTCGATTATCTAATAAATTGGCCACTAATGGTATGATCCTACTAGAAAAGGCCATCTCTTATGTCATATTTATTAAATGGTAATTATCATAACTATTAATATACTGATCATAATGGTAAATTTAAAATGACTATAGTAATAATATTTATAGTTCATCACAATCTTTTAAATATGACAGACCATATAACTATTGATAATAGTCAATATAGTGTATGTGTTTTCTACACCTTCATTTCATAACAATTCATTTATTTATTCAATAAGTTGGAATTTCATTTATAAATGTTTTACTAGTTAAATTATTCACCCTCCTAAAATTTCCCCTTATATATTTTCATTTCATACACTAAAATAGATGAGGGTACTTATATTTCTTCGCTACATCAGGTTACAATGTCACTACCTAAAACTTTTGGTTCACAAGAACAATTTATCCAAGTGAGACGTCTTTTTTCGTAGAATATTTTATATATAATCCATGATCATAACATTATTTTCCACATATGAATGAAAAATTTTAAATAGTAACACATATTCATCGAGTACACATGCATGGTCTGGTATGTACATCCTCTTGACGGATACATGAGACACATTATATACGTGAGTTAGGTTATGTGGGAGTAATAGAAGGTAATCCACTCCATTGAGATGATTTATGTTATCAAAGGTTCCAATGTGTCAATGAATAAGATTCCCATTCTTACAAAACCTTATGAAATTCATTAATTGTGATATATGAAATAACTCATTATCTCAGACATTAAACATTAGATCATGTTGATTATTTTCATCATTATTTTAATATTGACTTTGCGCGAATTTCATATGACATGGAATGGTATCATCCATCATTATCTTTATTCGATACAATCATGTCTGATTAATATATTATCTCATACTTCATCTTTATTTGTTATGTTTTGACCTATATTCCCACACAGAGCCACATAATAATCCATTTTAATTTTAGAATAGAATATTTTGTTATATGAAAACACCACTATTTGAAGGCCTCAATACAAAAATCCTTATAAACCTATTTAACATGATCTCATCCTATGATCCAATGTTTTAATGACCCATTAAATCTTTCAATTCATCTAAGGGTGATATGTAGTGATGACGAGTAATTCTATTTCAAATTCACAACAAATAAAATTCCCAATCATCAACTCAATCCTCAGATCTTGATAAGAAACAATATAGAGTATATATTTTTTATGTCATAATACATCCTTGATATATATACTCTATATTTGTTCAAGATATAAATATACCATGATATAAATTAAATGAACTGAACTTGTAAGGTGATCAAGTAACACCAAGATGGAATTATTGTATTTTGTGTCTTGTGGAGTCCCATAATAAAATCCATTGTTTTTATTTCTATTGTATCTATAATATTATTGTAAATAGTTATGTTATAATATTGGGATTAATTCATATAGAATCCAATTGTTGTCATACCATGCATAAAGATACAATCTCCTCAATTTCTATCTTCATGTTATCCCACAAAAAATATCTTAAAATCTACATACATCATAGTTCTATGAAGATAAACAGAGAATGTTGAGATATAAATATATCATACATAAGATACCTATTCATATATACTTTTTAATTGATGTATATCTAGGTTCTAACTATATTTTTCAATCATTTGTAGATTAACGATTCCAAATATTAACTTTCATCTTCTATAAGAACTCATAATCCATTTGAGCCTCACTGATCATATAATTAATGGATTTTTGTAACTAATTTTAGCAAGGTATGATGGATATCCTTTAATTATTCCCATTCCCATCCTTTCCATGTATAAAAATATTGTATTAATTTCAATCCCCATCATGTATAGGGTCGTAGGATTCATTCATCATAGAGTATTTATGCTTTTTCATTCCGTATATGGTAATTGATTAAAAATTTGTGTTTCATGATCATCTCTAACCACATTCATTAGCGCATATTAATATATTTTTCTATTAAGATAAACTGGAGTATTTTCATATTCTAATATATGTTTCACTATACTAAAAATAGGAAAGTAATCCATATCTTTAATGTGAAAAAAACTACATATAATTACAGATCTTGATTTATGTAGTCCTGCTCCTATAAAATTAAATAGAGAGAGGCATAAGAAACCAACTTGTCTTCTTTCATGAGTTAACATGAAATATAATTTTTGATTCATCATTTTAGATAAAAAATTATTCCCTAATGGTGTGTAATGTGACCCTAGGTATAGTGATTATACTTTTATTCAGATCATTAAAACGTTATTTGAATTAATTAGTCAAAATAAACATCACTCCCCTGTTACTATGCTCAGTTAATGGTGTTGAAAATTTTTCATTGGAGTGGATACTCAAGAGGGGGTGAATTGAGTTCCAATTAAAAATTTCAGTTAAAAATATTTCTATTAAAATCTGCCAATTTAAATAACAAGGAAAGATTTAGTGAATTTGTAATATAGTAAAGAGTCAGTTAAGTTCTCAAGATATTGATTTGTTCTCAGTTAACATAATCTAAAGATTATATTAGCTTTTGAAAATTACCTAATTCTTTACAATAAATACAAACACTTCCTAGTTTAGCTATCAGAGTTACTATAAAATATATTTGTATTTAATGTACATAGCAAAGGAATGTAAGATATAGTTTAAATCCAAATAAACAAACCCGACAGGTTTAACCAAGAGGTTCATTCTCAAGCTTAAACTTAGTCCTCTCAAATAGTTTATATAAACAATGATCCACACCCTGGATCGGGGTAAACAATAGTACATAGACTGTCCAGGTGCTAATACCTCTACCCCAGTTCATCGTGGGAAAAACAAAACAATAGCACACATTCTATCTAGGTCACACTTGACCTCTACCACAATTCATAGTGGGAACTAAAATAATTCAGGAGGTTTGAGTGAGGATTTTAGATATCCTCTAGTTATGCTCAAGAGTCAGTGTGAGTCTAAGATGAACAGAATCACACTGAGTACTTGAAAAGTAAATAAGCAAATCACAACAGAGCTAAAAATATATGAGATGGGTTTAGATGGATCTGTGTGATGGAAATTCAGATCTGGACTCCTTTTGGATTGAGTAGATGTTGTTTGAGTCCTTCTCTAAATTTTTCCGAGAAATAGATTGTTGTATTTCTGCTCCTTGACTTCCTTGTATTTAAGTTTTACTCGAAGTTGCAGGTAGGCTTCGCAGCACAACATTGTCCCTCTACCTTTAGCCAAAGTTCTTCTCTTCATTAAGCTCTGGTGCACATGTTGTTTTTGTATCTGATGCATATCTTCGTATATCTCCTCACCCAACAGATTTAACATTTGTTTTCAACACACTTTTATTAGCGGATTTTTAATTTCCTTTTATAGCTCAAATGGTCTGACAAAAAGCATGACCGCTTCTGTAGGTATGAGGTACGGTTCCCTAACATTCATCACACATTATTTAATTAATAGCAGTTGCATTAAAAGCACCAAATATGGTCGTTATTAATAAAAAACAATGTATGGTTTAGATAAATGGTGACTGGTTTCTGTCGGTAGCTCTCTCCATCAGTGAGCTTGTAATGGTGGAATTGAGTCAGTATGTCATGTGTCGGTAGCTGTTACTCTTTATAATAGTAGCTATATATATCCTTATCACTTTCCATCGATAGCTCCTTTTATTGGTAGCTCTTTTATACTGGTGTAATTCTTGTATCCGTAGACTTTGTAGTTTTGGATATCTGTCTGTATCAGTAGACTTGTATTGGTAGCTGTCTGTCGGTATCGGTCTATGTCGATGGGCTTTGTTTTTCTGTATTTGTATCGGTGGACTTCATATCAATAGTTCTGTACCAGTGACATTGTGTCACAGGAATCTTGGTCTATCAGTTACCTTTAGTTATCAGTAGACTATGCACCAGTAGTTGTTGGTCTGTATCAGTCGACTTGTGCTCCTGGTAGACTTATTCTTTCGGTATCTCTGTAACAGTAGACTAGTGCATACTGGTAGACTTATTCTATCGGTAGCTCTGTATCAGTGACTCACATGTTTAACACTTATCTGTTCTATGCAAATCGTATCTATATTTCAAAGCATGTATAAATATTTATTAACATATTCCAATGATTATTTTGATATTTTTGTCTGCATAACTTAACATATAGAAAGGATCAAAAACATATATTAAAACTGAATTGGGATTATCAAAACATATTAAAGAATAATTGGGATTATCAAAACATATTAAATCAAAATTGGGATTATCAGAATAGGTGAGGAAAACAATATCCCCCTTTTGGATAATCACAAATTGTGGTATTGTAATACAAAATAATCATTAATATAGCAGTATAAAATACATTGAGTCTCACTTCTCAGTGTGAGTAATGACATTTTAAAATGTATCAGAGAATAGAGTATTATATAAAAATGTATTAGAGGTATGAAACAACTGTATCAGAGATATAAAACAAAAGTACCAGAGGTAGAAGTATATTATGGTAAAACTTAAATTAGGCTCATATTTGTAATATTTCTCATATTTATCCACCTTTATTATGCTCAAATTTATCATATATATTATTCTCATATTTCTCCCCCATTGTGATTAGAAAAAAGTAGGAAACAAAGAATGAGATAAGTAGCAGAAGGTAAAAGAGAATAAGATCATATGTATTTCTTGGGTCAAAAAGATAATGAAAAATACAAAATTGAGACAAAAAGAGTACAAGTGATTCCTATCAAATTTCCTAGCCACTATTCAATCCACCTCCCGAATGTCAACTTTGGATTTGGATTTGGGTTCGGAGGCAGAATCAGGATTGGGAACTCCAGAAAGCACCACTATAGGTTGAGAAAAGGAGAATGTTCCTAACCTATAGTGGGTGCCACTTGGAGTAATCAATAGTGTCATGCTTATAATAGCTTGAGCCAATGTTATCTGAGGAATGAAGGCAGACTGAGTAGAGACAGGTAGAGCCAGAGGTGCAATGATAGGAGTACTACCTACATGAAAAAATTGTAGTAACAGATCCCTAAAGTCCATAATTATTCCTCCTTCTCACTCTATAGTAGAGATAAAGTCATCTATGTTCTCCATAAATTTATCTAGAGAAGGAATCAACTCCCTCATCTTGTTTACTTGTTCTCTGAAAGCCTAAGTGACTGGAGGTAGCTTCATGTTTTCTATAAAAATCTTGAAATGAATGTTGAGTGGATTCTTGGTGTAGACTTTCTGAAAATAAAGATCTCTCTTATCCTTGATTTTTTCTATGCAGTAGTAGCATCTCTCATATTCTCCTTAACTAATTTTCTGATATCTTTTGAGGTTGACAGTACATGAGAATCGGCTGAGCTACTGGTACTAGCCTAACCAAGCCCCGCTTTCAGCGCAGCTCTAAATTGATCAATATCTACTGAAGCAATGGGTGAACCTATAGGATTGACAGTGAATACAACAACATCTATGAATGATAGGGTCAATCTACTTATTAGCTTCTTGACAACCAAATCTGGTGTTCTGACATTCTCTTTGATATTCTTTTTAAAGGCTTCAAACACATCCACAAACTGCTTTACTACACTCTTTATATAATTTATCTCTGCAACAACATGGGTTTGAGAACTAGCCAAGGTATGGAATTAATCAACAGATTGTTTCAAGGAACTAACAGCCTATTTCCATGATTCAATCTGAGTGAGACAAATTTTGACTTCATACACCATCTCTTCCATAATGGATGACACAATACAACCAAGAGATAGTTCAAATGATTTTTCTATTTTTCTCAGCTCCTCAACCAAATAGATCTTTAATTCTATAGTAGATGCAATCCAAATCTCCATCAACTGATCTTTTAAGGATTCAATATAATCCATAGTAACATGTTTTTCAGGCACAACAATGGGAGCTCTTTCTGACACAATACTAGCCACAGAGTCATTCATAATATATTAAATGGATGATATTAAGTAGGTTTCTATTCTTCTTATATCTTCCACAAACGTGGTCTTAAGATCAGACTTCAATTGGTCTAGATCAGTTTTTCTTACCACATCCTCAGGTAAAAACTCAGAAAAGGTATTATAGTTAACTTGTGGTCTATTTATGGGTGTCTCATCTTCAAAATCAGGATAGTCCAACCCACAGACAACAAACTTGGGGTCTTCTACAAAGTATTCAATCTCAATAGCTACTGAAACATTTCCATGTCTGGTTGGATGATCCCCCTCAATTTGTGCATTCTATTGTATATTTATCGTAATAGCACCCTCAGATGCTCAGTCATCCTCAGAAGAATTCTCCACAACCATTTCCATTTCACCAATAGGATGCTCTTCAGGAATGGGTGCAGGATCTTCCATCTAAACCAGAACAGCCTCTATAGGCACAGCAGTACTTCCAATCAATGGACTCAAACTAAATATGTTCTCAACTGAGCAATCAAAAACATGTTATCCACATTCATGGACTTCTTCTTCATTCTCTAGAGTAAACCGGTCATTCTCATCAATATGGGCTTCTTCATTTCTTATTCCCAACATAATTTTCCTTTCTAGATGATACAGCTTCAGCAATTGGAATTGGAGGCAAGTTCAGATCCCCTCCATTAGCTGCATAGGTATCTTCTTCTTTAGTATAATCACTATACTGAGGTTGCTCTTCATCAGGTCCTAGACCTAGATCCATCACATTCTTAAGCCTAGAAGGTTGATCCACAGAATTAAACATATCATACAACTTCCCTTAATCACTGACCCATTCTATTCTCCAAGGATTCCAATATATCTTCATGTATTTAGAAATAGATTTGGTAATAAAAAATTTTCTTTCATAACCACTCTCTTATATTGTGACTTAGCCACACCTATTACCTTGATCATTATAGAGATTAGCTTTGCAAAGAACAGAGCATTAGTTTTTGACTTTGGCCTGCTCATATATTTAATTTGAATCATTAGAAGCCTACCCAAATTTACCTTGAAACCATGTCTTAACAGGTGTAACAAATATATATCTTGATATTTCATATTTGAAAAGACCCATCTTCTTGGAATTAGCACATGTTGGATGAACTTGAACAGGAACCGATTCTCTCCATCCATTTCTGTAGAAACTACATTTCTTGGGGTGAAATATCATGATAATTCTTCCAGAGCAGCTTCATACTCAAATATGTCACTCATAGGAGGTATTGATTTCAAGAAATACGCAAAATCTTTTTCGTGTGGAACTTTCAGGCACTCAGACCACTCAATAGAAGAAAAAGATATTTTCTGGCCATTCACTAAAGATACCATCATGTTCTCATCTTTTGATTTATCAAAATGAAAAAACTCATAAAATTCTCTTACCATATTCAGATAATAAGGACCATTGTAATTCGAGAAGCACTCTATCCATTTCTGTTCTTTCAGTACTTCTAGAACTAAAGACTTTCTGTTAATATACCATTCCACGCATATCTTTTTCTGAACTAATATTTCCATTTGAACGAGATGTGGATTTGTAGATTTCGTCACTTCACTGCCACCACTAGACTCTCCATTGAGTCTTTTTGCATTCGGATCATCATCCTTTTCACTGACTGATGGTCTCTTCACTTTTTCCTTTCTGAAAATTGTGAGGCTTAGGGTTAAAAAAACAATGATTTGGGAGCTAAGGCTTGAAGGTAATGGGTTTGAGGTGGATCGAGATGTGGTCAGGACTTATGTTTTATCATTTAAGAAGCATAAAATAATTAAATAAAACATAATAAGTAAAATATAAAGGAAACAGATTCCAGTGGCTAAAGATACAGAATTTTAAAAACAACACAACCAAACAGTTATACATACTGGTGAGGATTCCTAACAGTGATGTATTTTTATCGTTGAGGTATATCAGTGAGGTTCATACCAGTGAGGTATAACAGTGAGGATCATACCAGTGAGGTATAACATTGAGGTTCATACCAGTGAGGTATAACAGCAAGGTTCATACAAGTGAGGTATAACAGTGAGGTTAATACCAGTGAGATTTAACAGTGAGGTTAATACCAGTGAGGTATAATAGTGAGGTTTTGGCTAATAGTGAGGTTTAGGCTAACAGTGAGGTTTAGGATAACAATGATGTTTCGGATAACGTCTAGGTTTAGGATAATAGTGAGGTTTAAGAAAATGGTGAGGTTTAGGTTAACGATGAGGTTTAGGATAACTGTGAGGTTTAGGATAACGGTGAGGTTTAGGCTCTAGAAAGTCTATCATTCGTAATTCATGACTAATGTAACTTAACCTATCCGAACATAAAGTCTCGGTGAATATGTCAGCTAATTGATGTTCAGTACCTATAAATTCAAGATTAACATCACCCTTTTGGTAACGATCTCTCAAAAATTGGTTCTTTACATCAATTTTCTTTCTCCTAGAGTGAGACACGAGATTCTTAGATATGTTAATCTCACTAGTGTTATCATAGTTTCTAGATACATGTCTAAACTGATATCCGTAGTCCAATAATGTATGCTTCATCCACAAAATTTTTGCATAGAAACTACCAGCAACAATATATTCTTCTTCAGTAGTATGCAATGCAAAAGAGTTCTGCTTTTTACTTCACCATGATACTAAGGACTTACCTAGAATATGACATATTCCATACATTCTCTTTATCTATAACTTGCAACCAGCAAAGTTTTCATCTGAATAACTTATTAAATCAAATAATTGTCCTTTTGGATAAAATAATCCTATGTTAGTATTATGTTTAAGATATTTGAAAATTATTTTTATAGAAAGAAAGTGTGACCATTTTGGATTAGCTTGAAATCTTTCGCACATACACACACTAAACATAATATTTAGTCGACTAGTAGTAGGATAAAGCAGACTTCCTATCATACCTCTGTAGTTGGTTTCATCCACTGGTTTTCCATTTTCATCAGCATATTGTCTAGATTTAGGAAGAAATTTATTCTTAACAAGCTGTCTCTATTCAGGTTGATAGCCTAAATCAGAAGTATACTATGATAAAACTTGTTTTCCAATCATTTGAGTTAGAGTATTCTTTCCATTTGTGAACATATATAAATCTTTTCTACGTTGCTCAATGGAAAATTAAAGTTGAGTATTCTCCATTAATAGTTGATCATTGTAGAGACCCGAAGCCTGACTTACATGAACATTACATTACTTTTGCGGAATACTTAGTACATAACAAAAACACACACACAAGGATCTTAACAGTTTAGTGTCTTTGAAAACTCAGAATATAATCTTCTAATCCTGGTGAAAGATCTTCAACATCTCCCATAAAGATCTTTCTTTTTTTTATACCTAAAACCTTTATTTATATCCTGGGGAAAATAAAACATAAAAGGGTGATCTCAAATGCTCAGTAAGGGTAAACAAAAGAAATATCATTCACATCATATTCATAAGAACATAACATTTTGGAAATCTTAACCTGCAAAAGAGAGCATAATTTCATAACATGGGATAAATCATAGTAGTGAAATGAAATACCAATAATCATAACATAAAAAATGAAACATTGTGGAATACACACATAATCATAGATAATCATTTCTTGTTAGTCAAGACTCATTGCCAAGACTATCTTAGTGGACAAAGTCCCTTTCTGAACCGAGTCACCCTCGTTTTAGTCCTGTTTCACTGAACCGGTATAACCTACCCTTCCAGGCATGTCTATCTCCTGAGATATAAAATCATTACCCAATGAATTGGAGGGAGATATAGGTCCCACCCATCTCATAATGATACCATTCTTATGTGTGCCACAAAATCAGAAATCATACATCATTTCATAACCCATGTAATAACAATGGGAAACTTAAACATCGTGACATCATAAAACAATTCATATAAGATAATGGAATTCATAAAAATATAATTCCATCACAAAATAATCAAATAAATGTAATAATAGGGATAAAAACAGAACCCTTTATTATTTTTAGATGGAAAATAATTTTGATAAAACACTTGAACTCCATTCTTGATGAAAATATCCTTTCTACTTCAAAAACATTTTCCTTTATTAACATGTCTTACAATTTTAAACTAAAAGAAGTTTATTAAAAATAAACATGAAAACTTGTAAAGGATTCTTCTTGGAAATAATGTTTTTAAAAATCCATTCATGTCGTATAAGTTTTAAAAAAACATTCTTCTCGTACTTTTGTCGGAAAAGTCAAAAAGTACCTCGTACAAAAAATGACAAAAGATTTCTTTCATATCTTTTTCTAAAACTCACCGAAAGTGAAAATTGGATTTAAAAAAATTTTAAGTGGATGGAAATAATATTATATATTGAGGGAACATGGATTTGGATGATAAAATACACCCCAATAAATACCAAAGTATAAACAATCTCGGATAAAAATGAGATTGTGATATTTCCCTTACCATAGGTCCGACTTGCTTTGTACGTGTCCGAACCTCCTGTATAATGATTTAAATCATGTTATTGACTTATTCCAGAATCATATTCATTGTTATTATATAATATATGGTCCACTTATGACTTTATATTACCCGTTCTTTTTTTTGGGTAAAATCGTCTCATTTGTCGTTCGTGTTTTTAACTTGTAATTATTAATATGATTACTTGGATCATGATTACTTATATCCATAATTTAAAACATTATTTATATATAATATATATTTAGAATATACATATATATAATATATTGATAAATGGAAAGAAATACACCGTTCATGGAGACGGTAGTCCGTATGTACGCATGAACGCTGTTTTCGTTTCCTTATTGAATTGAATGGAATTAAGTAGATGAAATGAATATAAATAAATCCAGTATCATTATTATGTAATATATTTCATTAGTACATACTATATAT
Organism: Viscum album; assembly: GCA_963277665.1. Classification (NCBI taxonomy): domain Eukaryota; kingdom Viridiplantae; phylum Streptophyta; class Magnoliopsida; order Santalales; family Viscaceae; genus Viscum; species Viscum album. The sequence goes on along the minus strand of OY728148.1, from coordinate 261,441,001 downwards.
ACTTTATATTCATTCATGAATGGTTAATCATTTAGAATGAATCTCATCGCGTCGTGGAGACGGTAGTCCGTACGTACGCACGAGCGACGATATCGTTCTCATGATCGTGGGACTGTATTGGAGTGTATGTATACTTTTTCAGAATCAATATCACTTTAAAATAATAATATATAGTTATTATTTACACCATTATACCCATCCAAGTAAGTTGGTGGTGGAAAATAGATTTCACTACAGCGTAGAGACGGTATTCCGTACGTACGCACGCGCGGTGATTTCATTTTCCGTAGGATGGATAGATGGTGAAATAGGATTGTTTCATGATTATAAAAACATATCAGTATATGATTTATACTAATGTTATTACTTCATAATGAAACAACCTAAGAAGAATAATTTGAAGAAGAAATAAAGGTGAAAGAATCGGTAATGGAAATTACCTCTTCTTTGAAGCGCCTCTTTGATACCTCCTCTTAGTGCACTAAAATTGGTCTTTGAAGAAGACCAGAACCACTAGGATGTTGTTAGGGAAGTTGAGAAGATAACTTTTCAGGGTTTGTCTGAGCATGAAGGCTGAATGTTGTGTGAGGAAGAGAGGGAGGAGGTGCCCTTTTATAAGGGAGGAGAGGGGCATCTTGGGAAAATCTCAAAATATTATTTTATATTAAGGTAAAATTCGGTTTATAATGGTTACAAAGGGTATTATTTCGAAGATAATGTGGGGATGGGTCTAAAGCCTCTCATCCAATAGTATTTAGACAAGTTTAGGTTATTATTGTAACCTTATCAATTAGATTTGACTCTAAGTTAAATAATTTAACTTTTACCGTGTCTTTTTGTTTTCATACACTATATGGTTAATAAACTTACTATATGAAGCCAAACGAACCCCAAGTTGTTTAATATTAAAATATCTATCATTATCTAAGTCATTTGGACGAACCTTAGATTTTTAGGAATTAAATAACAATTAATAATATAATATTTGTTTTAAAAACCAATTTATGTCAATTTTGACACTATTTGGTACATGATTTTTATGAAATTTCTAACAGAATTATAAGTTCGAAAAAAGTTACTTAAATCATTTATAACATGTCATATTAACCTATAAAATTAGTGTAAGTCATAAAAAGTCTCAAATTACATTTATTTGGGCATTTATAACATCAATTATGTTAATATTTTCTTAAAAAGGTAATTACAGCATCATCGTTGTGTTATAAATAAATTACATTATTTAAAGTATAAAAATTATAAATAAAATACCATTATTTAGGAAATCTTTTTAGCTTTATAATGAATATTTATAGTCGAAATTATATTATGTATAACCCAATATTAAAATTGTTTTATTAAATAAAATTTGATTTTAACTCTTTTAACTCTTCTTTGAATTAAATAATAATAAATGTCCTAATCTAATTCATGTGGGCCTAAATGGTCATATGTTATTCCTATGATTGTTTTTGGTCGAAATAAACTTGTCCAATATGATTAGGACATTTGTTAGGGTAATATTAATATCATTTTTTCCCTTAATTACCCTATTTATTTTTAACCATGGTAAATAGAAGTAAAAAGTTACCATTCACCAAAAATTATTTTCATCTCATTGTACCACATTTTACTTACTGACATCAACCGTGTCTCTAGGATTTTTGAAATTCCATTCACCGAAGCGGTAAAATTAAGATTTATGAAAAAATTAATTTTATTTAACTACCACTTAGTAGTTTCACTATTCATCAAAAATTGAAGTTTTTCAGAAAAATGCCAAAATTTCACCCTAAGCTATAATTGATATTCCAAATTCAAAACTTATTTATATATTACAAAATTACCAACATATAAGTTGAATTAATTAATTTTATAATTAATCTCCACTGTCAAAACAAATAGCGTGTTTTTAAGAGATAATAACTATCAAAAGATTAACACTTGTTTATGTCTGGTGTAAATGTGAAATTACATCCAATGACCAACATTGTATTTAATTGTAAAAATATATTTTAATATAATTTAAAACCATTCAAATTAATAATTTATCACTATTAATTATTTCGATTAAAAAAGTTGTTTTTAATTAAAATTTAGTAATTTTCACTATTAATCAGAAAATGAAAGTTATCCGAAAATTACCAAAATTTCACCTTAGGCTAAATTTGATACTCCGAATCGAAAAATGAAGTCCATTTTAAGAGATAAAATTTCGAAAATTTTAAAATGTGATTATTACTATTCATAATGGCTAGTTTTAATAATATTTTAATAGCATATCGTTGTTTAGTAAAACTCGGTATTGCGTACTACACATGCTATTGAGGAAAGTCGTGATTGCGTGTGATACAAGGCAAGTCAAGGATGCGTGTTGTGCAAGCTCCTTTTGGTGTAGCGTACAACAGAAGACATTAGTGAAATTAAAAAGAATATTTTTCATAAAATAATGGGCTGTTACATTCTACCCCCGTTAAAATGAATTTCTCCCTCGAAATTCGTCGGGGTTATAAATGGTTAACTATTCGAAAGTTTCTTTAATAGAAACCCACATCGTAAAAAGGAATACCAAAACCAATATTTAAAAACAAAAGTATGATACATAACGGTTACCCAAATAAACTAATCACTGGGTTTCCACATAGGTGAAAATATGGATATGGAAGAAATATATAACCGTCATGTTCTGATGGAGAGTGGTAGAGAACATGGCTATGGAAAAGCCAACAATCACAAATACATAAGTTTGTGACGATCTAAGGTACCATCTGATTAATCAGATATAAGAGCACTAGGACAACATTTTTGGTTTTCAAGATCGTTTCCCTAAAGTTGAAGAATTTGAATTAGAATAAATACTTACATTATTTTGGTACAATCTCACTGTTGTTCGTGCCTTGAACAATTTCCACTTCATCTCTTAAATAAATGAAGTTGAATTTGTTATTCATTAAGTGTTAGAAGATCATGTGATAGAATGACGTGTCATTCCATCTGTCTCAAACAAAAGGTTAGCAAAAGTTATTAAATATACATAAGTCATTCTATAGTGAGATTAATCATGTATGGTTCCTAAAATGGACTTATACATCATATATCATACTACTTAATATAATAAAACTAGTTTTTACTAAACAGGGACTTCCTGTAGGCCAGTGGTAGGTGATAAAGGCCAGTCACACTTCAGTTGTGGGTTCGATTCCCACAGCCTTGTCCGACGCGGTGGGCTGTCGCCTGTCCTGCAGGTTTTCCTTTTTCTAAAACTACATTACTATAACATCCCATCAATAATATCGAAAATCATCTATCCTTAAAAAATATTAACTTATTTCCAACATAATCCATTCTAATCTTTAGTCTTATCCATAATACTGCAGTCCACTCTCGTAATATAGTGAAAATGATTACTAGAGATTTAATACCACCGTTGATCCCCATATATCATAAGATATGTCTTGTTGGTCACATTCCAAACATTCAAAGGCCTTAATCATGTATTCTCTTGAATAACGTAGTGAAAACATGAATGTAGTTAAAAGTTAACACCTTCCACATACCAAAATCCTCAAAATTCTATATACCCAAACCATGATATCACTTAGTCCTTATATCAATCATGAGGTCATGAATACTGTTAAAAATTTCATTTTCTCGTTTTCCCTACATTATGCGCATAATATCTCAATCACTTTGAATACCACATTAGACCAATACATAAATATTCCTATGATCCATGATACAATATTATTTTGGAATCCCATTACATAAACACTTAATCATTCCACCACATCGTTGTCATATTCAACATCGCCAATAGTGATCGCATGTGACTTCCCTTTGTCATTTGCCTTCAGTGGTTTCTCATGTTGATCATCACTAACCCTTGGATTAGGGCATTTATTAGTATAATGCCCCATTTCCTTGAACTTGAAGCATTGAAGTGTTGGTGGTGCGTTCTCTGCAGTTTTTGCTTTATTCACATCATTAGAATCCCTTTTTCCATTACTTCGACACTCAGCTGCTCGATGACCTTCTTTTCCACAATTAAAACATTTTCTAGTCCCTTTAAGACAATCTCCACCACGCTTCTTTCCACACTTTGAGCATAAGGAAACATTAATCTTCTTTTCACCATTATTCTGATATTTCTCCTTGAACTCTATCTTTCGTTTCTTGTCAAAACCATGAGATGGATATGTAACACCAACTTCCATTTCTACCTTGATAGCACAATGCAGAATTTCTTCATAGCTACTGAAGTCTCTTATAGCTAATTCCCTTCGAATACATGGTTTTAAGCCACTGAAAAATCGATCAACGTTACTTTCAGGTGGGATGATAATACCATATGCATACCTTGCAAGTCTTGTAAAATTCGCTTTGTATATACCAACAGATTCATCATCCTTTTTCTTTAGTTCAAGAAACTCCTTGTCCATCTTTGTTCGAATAACACGAGGGAAGTACTTATTGAAAAATAAGGTCTTGAACTCATCCCATTCCATGGACTCAATTTCATCTCTTTGCCTCGTATTCTTGATAAGATTCCACCATTGATCAGCTTCACCTTCCAAACGATACACTGCTAAGATGACATTATCATGTTCAGAACATTGAAGAACTGAAAATATCTTTTCAGTGGTACTGATCCATTGTTCATCAACCAGTGGATCAGAAGACCCACTGAAAGAAGCTGGAAGTTTCCTCATGAAGGACTCAATAGAATATTGTTCCCTTCTATGCTCATTTGGAAGTCCAGAATGATTCATAGCATGTGTAATTATATCAATAAGATTTTTCACTCCATCTCCCATAACATTTGTTTGTTTAGGAGGACAATCATTGCATTGTCCATTGCATTGATCAACACGGTTCCTTCGGGTTCCAGCCATCGTCTAAAACCCAAAAAGAATAGTGTGAGAGGAAAAAATCATGCTAGGGAAAACAACATAATAAAGGGGGAGTACCTTCAATATCTAACATCTTAAGTTTAATTCTATGATCGTTATCGTAATTCTAGTACTATAATCTATACGTATACTTAACCTTAGGGACATCCCTAGACATACCTTAGAAATATCTCTAGGGATCTCACTAACGTTTTGGAATCCTAGTTTCCAAAGTTTGACTAAACCTTTCCTCTGAAACCAACTGTAGAGACCCGAAGCCTGACGTACGTGGACATTACATTACATTTACGGAATACTTAGTAAATAACAAAAACAGACACACACGGATCGTAATAGTTTAGTGTCTTTGGAAACTCGGAATATAATCTTCTAATCCTGGTGAAAGATCTTCAACATCTCCCATAAAGATCTTCTTTTTTTTAATACCTAAAACCTTTCTTTATATCCTGGGGAAAAGAAAACATAATAGGGTGAGCTCAAATACTCAGTAAGGGTAAAAAATGAAATATCAATCACATCGTATACACAAGCACATAACTTTTGGAAATCTTAACATGAAAAAGAGATCATAATTTCATAACATGGGATAAATCATGGCAGTGAAATGTAATCACAATAATCATAACTTAAAACATGAAACCTTGTGGCATACACACATAATCATAGAGAATCATTTCTTGTTAGTCAAGAATCATTTCCAAGACTATCTTAGTGGACAAAGTCCCTTTCTGAACCGAGTCACCATCGTTTCAGTCCTGTTTCACTGAACCCGTATAACCTACCATTCCATCCATGTCTATCTCATGAGATATAAAATCTTTACCCAATGCATTAGAGGGAGATATATGTCCCACCCATCTCATAATGATACCATTCTAATGTGTTCCACAAAATCTTAAATCATACATCATTTCATATCCCATGTAATAAAAATGGGAAACTTAAACATCGTGACATCATAAAACAATTAATATAAGATAAAGGAATTCATAAAAATTTAATTCCATCACAACATAATCAAATCAATGTAATAATAGGGATAAAAACAGAACCCTTTATTATTTTTAGATTGAAAATAATTTTGATAAAACACTTGAACTCCATTCTAGATGAAAATATCCTTTCTACTTCAAAAACATTTTCCTTTATTAACATGTCTTACAATTTTAAACTAACAGAAGTTTATTAAAATAAACTTGAAAACTTGTAAAGGATGCTTCTTGGAAATAATGTTTTTAAAAATCTATTCAGGCCGTATAAGTTTTAAAAAAACATTCTTCTCGTACTTTTTTCGGAAAAGTCAAAAAGTACCTCGTATGAAAAATGACAAAATATTTCTTTCATATCTTTTACTAAAACTCACCGAAGGGAAAAATTGGATTTAAAAAAATTGTAGGTGGATGGAAATAATATTACATATTGAGGGAACATGGATGTGGATGATAAAATACACCCCAGTAAATACCAAAGTATAAACAATCTCGGATAAAAATGAGATTGTGATATTTCCCTTACCTTAGGTCTGACTTGCTTTGTACGTGTCCGAACCTCCTGTATAATAATTTAAATCATGTTATTGACTTATTCCAGAATCATATTCATTGTTATTATATCATATATGGTCCACTTATGACTTTATATTACCCATTCCTTTTTTGGGTAAAATCATCTCATTTGTCGTTCGTGTTTTTAACTTGTAATTATTAATATGATTACTTGGATCATGATTACTTATATCCAGAATGTAAAACATGATTTATATATAATATATATTAAGAATATACATATATATAATATATTGATAAATGGAATGAAATACACCATTCATGGAGACGGTAGTCCGTACGTACGCATGAATGCTGTTTTCGTTTCCTTATTGAATTGAATGGAATTAAGTAGATGACATAAATATAAATAAATCCAGTATCATTATTATGTCATATATTTCATTAGTACTTACTATATATACTTTATAATCATTCATGAACGGTTAATCATTGAGAATGAATCTCATCGCGTCGTGGAGATGGTAGTCCGTACGTACGCACGAGCGATGATATCGTTCTCAAGATCGTGGGACTGTATTGGAGTGTATGTATACTATTTCAGAATCAATATCACTTTACAATAATAATATATAGTTATTATGTACACCATTATACCCATCCAAGTAAGGTGGTGGTGGAAAATAGATTTCACCACGGCGTGGAGACGGTATTCCGTACGTACGCACGTGCGGTGATTTTGTTTTCCGTAGGATGGATAGATGGGGAAATAGGATTGTTTCATGCTTATAATAACATATCAGTATATGAGTGATACTGATGTTATTACTTCATAATGAAACAACCTAAGAAGAAGAAGTTGAAGAAGAAATAAAGGTGAAAGAATCGGTAACGGAAATGACCTCTTCTTTGAAGCGCCTCTTTGATACCTCCTCTTAGGGCACTAAAATTGGTCTTTGAGGAAGAAAAGAACATCTAGGATGTTGTTAGGGAAGTGGAGAAGAGAATTTGGCAGGGTTTGGCCGAGCATGAAGGCTCAATGTTGTGTGAGGAAGAGAGGGAGGAGGTGCCCTTTTATAAGGGAGGAGAAGGGCATCTTAGGAAAATCTCAAAGTATTATTTTATATTAAGGTAAAATTCATTTTATAATGGTTTAAAATGGTCTTATTTCGAAGATAAAGTGGGTATGGGTCGAAATCCTCTCATCAAATAGGATTTAGACAAGTTTAGGTTATTATTTTAACCTTATCAATTAGATTTAACTCTAAGTTAAATAATTTATCTTTTACCGTGTCTTTTTGTTTTCTTACACTATATGGTTAATAAACTTACTATATGAAGCCAAACGAGCCCCAAGTTGTTTAGTATTAATATATCTATCTTTATCTAAGTCCTTTGGATGAACCTTAGATTTTTAGGAATTAAATAACAATTAATAATATAATATTTTTTTTAAAAACTAATTTATCTCAATTTTGACACTATTTGTACATGATTTTTATAAAATTTCTAACGGAATTATAAGTTCTAACCAAGTTACTTAAATCATCAATAACATGTCCTAGTAACCTATAAAATTGGTGTAAGTCATAAAAAGTCTTAAATTACATTTATTTGGGCATTTATAACATCAATTATGTTAATATTTTATTAAAAAGGTAATTACTGCATCATCGTTGTGTCATAAATAAATTAAATTATTTAAAGTAAAAAAATTATAAATAAAATACCATTATGTAGGAAATCGTTTTATCTTTCTAATGAATATTTATAGTCGAAATTATATTACGTATAACCCTATATTAAAATTGTTTTATTAAATAAACATTGATTTTAACTCTTTTAACTCTTCTTTGAATTAAATAATAATAAATGTCCTAATCTAAATCAAGTGGGCCTAAATGGTAATATTTTATTCCTAAGTTTGTTTTTGGTCGAAATACATTTGTCAAATAGGATTAGGATATGTGTTAGGGTAATATTAATATCATTTTTACCCTTAATTACCCTATTTATTTTTAACCGTGGTAAATAAAAGTAAAATGTTACTATTCACCAAAAATTATTTTCATCTCATTGAACCACATTTTATTTACTGAAAACAACCGTGTCTCTCTAATTTTTGAAATTCCATTCACATAAGCTGTAAAATAAAGATTTATGAAAAAATTAATTTTTTTAACTACCACATAGTAGTTTCACTATTCATCAAAAATTGAAGTTTTTCAGAAAAATGCCAAAATTTCACCCTAAGCTATAATTGATATTCCGAATTCAAAACTGATTTATATTTTACAAAATTCCCAACATATAAGTTGTATTAATTAATTTTATAATTAATTTCCGCTGTCACAACAAATAGCGTGTTTTTAAGAGATAATAACTATCAAAAGAATAACACTTGTTTATGTCTGGTGTAAATGTGAAATTGCATCCAATGACCAACATTGTATTGAATTGTAAAAATATATTCTAAATATACATTAAAACCTCTCAAATTAATAATTTATCAATATTAATTATTTCGATTAAAAAAGTTGTTTTTAATTAAAATTTATTAATTTTCACTATTCATCAGAAAATGAAAGTTATCTGAAATGTACCAAAATTTCACCTTAGGCTAAATTCGATACTCCGAATCCAAAAATGAAGTCCATTTTAAGAGATAAAATTTCTAAAATTTTAAAAGGTGATTATTACTATTCATAATGGCTAGTTTTAATAATATTTTAATAGCATATCGTTGTTTAATGAAACTCGGTATTGCGTACTACACACGCTATCGAGGAAAGTCACGATTGTGTGTAATACAAGGCAAGTCAAGGATGTGTGTTGTGCAAGCTCCTTTTGGTGTAGCGTAAAACACAAGACATTAGTGAAATTAAAAAGAATATTTTTCATAAAATCTTGGGCTCTTACAATCATTCTTTTTCATTTGTGCTTATAATGCATATTTGATAGTTCTAGTTAAAGAATAATGTTTCTTTAAGGTTTTATACTTATCTTTCAGATCATTACATGTTTCCTATAGCATGTTACAATATTCAAATAACTCTTCACTAGACTTGTTTTCATAATCAAAATCATCTCCAAAATAATAATAATTTGATACAGGAGTATCCAATGTTACCTCAGATGTGTTTGTCATGAAACACATTTTAGATTTTTGAGATTTTTCATCCTGAGTGGAGTCAAAATCACTTGAACTGTCTTCTGAAGTACTCCAAGAATCTTTCATTTCTTTCTTATATTTTTTGTCCTTGTACACATATTTCTTCTTATATTTTAACTTTAGACAGTCAGCTTTCACATATCCTTTACTCTTGTATTCATAATAAAATATTTCATCACTTTTTTCATCCCTTTTCCTATATTTCTTCCAATGGCCTTTATTGTCATACTTTCCCTTGTAATTGGAGTTTTCTGAAAAACCACTTCTTTCTATAAAACATCATAAATCGTCTGGCTATTTGAGCCATTTAAGCATTGCTGTCTGATGCACATTCATCATAGCTGGAGCTATCACTTTCACTTTGAATTTTTTCCTTTGTCCTTGTTTTTGGAAGTAGAGGTCTTGAATGCTAATGATTTCTTTCTTGGTTCATCATCTTCTTCCTTGTTTACTTTTAGGTCTTCTTCATACATAATTAACATAACAATCATCTCTTTAACAGGTAGTGAACTTATGTCACATGATTCTCTTATTGAGAATTATGTGCCTCTCCATATTTCTAGAAGACATCTTAGTATCCTCATGATTTTATATTTTGCTGGAACAACTTCTCCAAGTGAGCTCATTGTATTTACAATTTCGTTGATCCTGGGATACATGTCAGAAATAGTTTTATCAGAAATCATTTTAAAATTATCATACATAATAGTGTAGGTATTAAATTTCATTTCATTAATATTATTTTTTCCCTCATGGGAAATATCCAAAGTATCCCGGATTTCATAACTAGTTTTACAAGTAGATATTCGATTAAATTCCTCATCTCTTAAAGCATAGTACATGGCATTCATTGCTTTACTATTATTATTGTAAGCTGTTTTATTATGTTCATCCCAAGTTGTTCTTTCAGTTTCTGGGATATTATACTGAGTCTCTATAGCAGTACAGATAACAAATCACATACGTTCTAAATGAATTTTCATTTTCATTTTCAATTGGTCATAATTAACACCATTAAAGAAAGGTGGCATGTTGGTAGAATCACCTTCTAGTCTATTATACATAATTAAATTTTATCAAATATATTTAAAGACATAAAATTTAGAACTAACGGAAATTTAAGATCATTAAGATACAATTACAATCAACATTGAAAAACAGAGTGTTTGGAAATCATTTATAAATAACAACTTCAGATAACAAATGTTTGTCAGAGTGGATACTAAAGAGGGGGGTGAATTGACTTCCAATTAAAAATTTCTGTTAAAAATATTTCTATTAAAATCCCCCAATTTCAATGATAAGCTCTGCTATAGGAAATTTGTAATATAGTAACGGTTCAGTTAATTTCTCAAGAGATTTATTAGTTCTCAATTAATCTAATCTGAGATTAGAATATCTTTTGAAACTAACCTAATTCTTTACAATAAATACAAACACTTGATATTTTAGATATTAGAGTGACTCTAAAATATATTTGTATTTAAAGTACATAGCAGCGGAATGTATGATATAGTTTAAATCAAAATAAAAAGCACATAAGGTTTAACCAAGAAGTTCTCTCTCAAGCTAAGACTTAGTCCTCTCAAATAGTTTATATAAACTTTTATCCACAACCTGTATCAGGGTAAACAACAGTACACATACTTTCCAGGTTCTATGACCTATACCATAGTTCTTCATGGGATAATAAACAATAACACACAAGCTATCCATGCACATATGACCTCTACGAAAATTCACAGCGGGAACTAAAAGGATTCAGAAGGTTTGAGTGATGATTTTTATATCCTCTATTTACGCTCTAGAGTCAGTGTGTGATTATGATAAACAGAATCACACTGAGTACATGAAAAGTAAATAAGCAAATCACAACAGAGCTAAAAATATATGAGATGGGTTTAGAAGGCTATGTGTTATGGAAATGTAGCTCTGGACTCCTTTTGGATTGAGTAGATGTTGTTTGAGACAATATTTGAATTTTTCTGAGAACCAGAGTATCGTTGTTCTGTTCCTTGACTTCCTTTTATTAAAGTTTTACTCGAGGTTGCAGGTAGGCTACACAGCACAGGAATGTCCCCCAGTATTCAGAAAAAGTTCTTCTCTTCTTTTATCACTGGTGCATATTTTATTTTTTTATTAGATGCGTATCATCATATATCACCACACCCAGCAGCTTTAACCCTTTTTTCGACACATATTTATGTGTGGCTTTTGTCTTCCCTTTTACAGATCAAGTGGTCCGAAGAAAACCATGATTTCTCTTGTAGGTACGAGGTATGGTTCCCTAAAATTCATCACACATTATTTAATTAATAGCAGTTGCATTAAAAGCACCAAATATGACCGTTATTAATAAAAAACATAAGTAGGGTTTAGAGAAATGGTGACTAGTTTCCATCGATAACTCTCTCTATCAGTGAGCTTGTAATGGTGGACTTGAGTTAGTATGTCATCTGTCAGTAGTTGTTACTCTTTATAACAGTACCTCTTTGTATTGATAGCTCTTTCAATCGCTATCTCCTTTTATCGGTATCCCTTTTGTATTGGTGGCGTTCTTGTGTCGATAGACTTTATTGCGGTGGGTGTCTGTCTATATCAGCAGACTTATATCGGTAGCTGTCTGTCAGTATCTGTCTGTATCGGTGGAATTTGTATGTCTGTATCGGTGGCTGTGTATTTGTATCGGTGGACATCAAATCGGTAGCTGTGTACTAGTGAACTTGTGTCACAAGAAGCTTTGTCTATCAGTGACCTTTACTTGTTGGTAGACTATGCACCAGTACCCATATGTCTATATCATTGACATGTTCATACCGGTAGAATTATTCTATCGGTAGCTCTGTATTAGTATACTAGTGCATACTGGTAGACTTTTTCTATCGGTAGCTTTGTATTAGTGACTCACAAGTTTAACACTTGTCTGTTCTATACAAATCATATCCAGATTGAGTTATAATTATTGTAAAGCATGTATAAACATAGATAAACATTGGTTAACATATTACAATGATTATTTTGATATTTTGTCAACACAATTTAACATTTATGTAGGATCATGAAGTCATATTAAAACATAATTGGTATTATCAAAACATATGATATCATAATTGGGATTATCAAAACATATTAAAACATAATTGGGATTATGAAAACAGGTGAGGTCAACAAAAATCATGAGCGGTTTATCACAAATCAAGGATAGTATCCAGCTAATATAAGGTTTACATTGATTAAGATAATGGATACTAGCCTTATACATCCTCCAATATCCCTGTTTTTTGGAGAATAGAATAATATCACATTAATGTTCATAACATGCCTCATTAATATTAGCTAATCAAACTAATGCTCATATTTACTATACTTTAGAAATAAATTTTCCTCTCAAAATATCTTTAGTACGTTATTCAAATACATCTCATGTTCCTCAATTTTTAGAGTACATGAGAATATCATCTATAAGGAATGTCAAAATTTTATCAATGTAATCAATAATTACTCTATGGATCATGTTCACTATGATTTGTGTATAACTAGTGATCCCAAATGTAATCACTACAAACCCATAATTCATCTACCTTTTTAGAAAATTATCATTATCTATATCTTATTTAATCACCTTTACATGGTTTTTTCTAGACTGACTTCCACCATATAAAAGTACATTTATCCATATGGTTGATAAAAAACACTTAAATCAATTCATGATGACACATCTTCTTTATCATGATATTTTGTATCCCACAATAATCAATATATAGATGCATTGACTCATTCCTCTTCTTCATGAAAAGGACTAGTGTTCCATATGGGGAATCACATGGATTTATCAACAATTTATCTAGATTATCTTGTACTTGTTTCATTAATTCCTCATTTTTAACAACGTCCATTGTATAGTAATTCTTGTATATTATAAATTCTTCAGGTATGAGCTCGATTAATTACTGGAAATCATGTCTATGATAACGACAAGAAAATTATTTTCAAAACATATGTTTCAATTCTATTATATTGGGAATGTCATGAAAGATGGTCTTTTATTTAGTTTCAATAAATTTAGCTAGATACACTTTCTTTCAAGGTAATATTATCCATTGTTGAGATGATGGTAATAACGAAGATTCACCCTCCTCATTTAACATATATTGAACTAGAAGATTTTTTTGTTCTGGAGGGTGATTTCTATCTCTTGAAAACATATGTTAGCTCTATATAGGGAAATCAAATCCATGACCAGATTTGAATCTAATTACACTAAATAAGGACTCACCATATTTCTTAGTATGTTCATCCATAAATTATAGATTGGGGACATATCATATTCTTGGTATGGAACATTTGAGGCATTTATCATCTCCACCCATATCTGAGAATCCATGTTTTGAGGTGTTTATTGAATAGATCTACTAAACATGCATGATATATTCATAGAAATTGAGAAAAAAACCACCTGCACTATTCTAAATAAACTAGATTATCAATCATGAAATATTTTTCACTATCCACTTATGGAGTTGTTATTTAGTAATATATTTATTTCTCTCTAGGCCTTTGTGGTTTTTTGTTAGTTATCATTTATAATCCTGGAGATAGGGTGTTGATATACATAGATTTCTTATTCCTTGTAGTTGAATCATTGGAAATCATGGAGAGGGTTTATTTGAGAATCCCATTATTCCATTAAAATTGGTAGGTTTTTCTTATAGAAAATCACTAGTTCAGTGCCCCTCATTTCCAGACCTAAATAATTCTCTCATCCCTTTCAATAAATTTTTTGAATACTTCATCCAACACTTTTGGTAATTTGGATGATTAACTTTCTTACCCCAAGAGTTTTTTTCATCACACAATAAGAATTAAAATCTACTATACCATTCTTATCTCATTTCCAAATATACCCTTGACATTCACCAACCCCATATCATATTTTTTGGAACATCATACAATTTCATCATATCTATTGAAGTCACAAATAAGAACTTATATTCATAGATTTCACTTTCACCCAACAATGAAATGGGAAACATTCATTTTTTGGAAAAGAATATGTATGAGGTCTATCATGGAGGTATTTTATTTTTTTTCACATATGAACAAATGGATTCGTCATACTTTCACATGAGGCTAAGGAAATACCTCTCTCTTTTATGTTGTATAGTGCATGTAAAATAGTATTCAATTTTTTTTCTGAAATTCTTTTCACTATATATCATCAAAATAATAATTATGATTTTTGTTTTTGATCATCATCCACCAATGATTTTATTCTCCCTCCATATACTATAAAACTAGAACGATCATCTATTTCTCAGAGCATTAAAGAAAAATAATATATTATCAATGGAGTTGGACCATTACTCTTTTATTAATGGATAAAATGATTCAATCTATATTATAAAACATTTCCAAATAATGTTCATAATTATAACATTCTATTTCACAAGGGAATTAAATTATCCTTCATGATTCACATTTTAGTTAAAAATATGAGTTCATTGAGAAAGTACTTTCATGATTTTCATCATTCCTTCTCCCATATGATTAGGAATTTTTTTTTGGAAATTATTAATTTTTTATCCACATTAATTATTAACTCATTTTCACATATTCCCCGCAATTGAAAAAAAATAAATGGAATGTTATGGATGTGTATATTTAATATATTTAACACAAAATGAGATATCATAAACATTAAAGTCAAGATCAATAAATCCATACAGACTTCCGCATATGGATTTTTTTTATTTCAATCGTAGATATCCAAGTCCTATTTCCAAATTTAAATTATTTTTGGATTTTTTTATCATAAAAATGCTTTGTAAATAGCTTGAAAATTTACCGAATTAAATCCCCTAATATTTTAAAACTACGTTAGAAATAAGGCCCATTTTCATGGACATGGTAGTGATCTAGTGCTGCTCAATGACCCCTTTTCAGTCTTATTTCCCCTATATAAAACCTTGTTAGCACCACAGCTACAAAAATAATAACCAATAAGATATGTTATTCTATAGAAAAAACTATATATATAAATAATAAAAACATGGGGAATTTTTCTAATGCTTAATATTATTCTAAAGTAATTTCCAATTGTTTTCTAATCTTATTCACAAAATTTACATGACATAGATCGTTTAATAACTATGAAAATCCATGTCTTTATTACACTATGTTTTATTATTTAATACATATAGGCATACATTATTTAACCCCAAAATATTATGAAGCCTGGTAAATTTTGTAAATTTGGTATATATAACATAAACTAAATACATGAAAAAACAACTTCATTGATAATATAATTATCATGATACTAAAATTCCACTACTCATTTAAAACCACATGGATTAACCTAGGGAAAAATAAGAAAATGGAGGGATAGAATGACTTTTATGGTAATAAATGAATCATATACAATTTTAATGAAGTACATGTTATCCAAAGTGCATATAAATGTTAATTAATAAGGGTAATAATCCTAATATAGGGCTATTAGGCACGATATTACATGATAACATAAATGTATCATGGGAATTTTTGTGACAATATTAATTATGAAATCCTAAATATAGGTCAAGGATAACTATTAATACTTTATATCAGTGTGGAAAAGGTATTATAATGGATTTGGTTTACTATAAAATTCCATATTTAATTTCTCATGAGTCTAAAATGTTAACCAATGCTTTAGAGAATTATCTGGGTACACCCATCATTTTCATATCATGTACATGCATAAACCTGTCCCATAAATCATACAAAAAATATTAATTTTTTATCAATTTTATTAAAATGATCAAGGATTCTAGATAATATACATGAATTTTTCTCTTAAATTTATGATATATAAATCTAGATGAAAAGTGTTGATTGAAAATAAGGATGGGTATTCCCAAAAGACAATTGGAATTAAAATTGTTCAAGAAAATTCAAGAAACATAATGGAGGATTAAAAATAGTAATGGGTGGGATTAATGTGATTAAAAAAGGGGTGTAATGACATTAAAATAAAAAGGAATATGATACTGGATTTTGAAATAAAATACCAATATGACATTTTTTTAGAAATTAATAAAATAATGGAGTTGCTTGAATAGTGAAGAGAAGCATATGATCCCTCACTATGAAGGGGAGAATCATAATGATTGGGATGATCTACATTAAACAATATAATAAATTAAATGAAACAAAAAACAAATAAATGGGGTATTCCAAGAGATTATACCAATGTAGAGTAGACATAAATATTTTAGAGGTTTGATAACTAAAATAATTAAAATAATACTCTAAGTGATGTGGAGTTGGGTAATGTTTACAATGAATTGATATTAAAAACATAAAATATTTTGTAGCTTTTGGAGGATTCATTTTGTAATTATAAAATCAAACAAATAAAAAACAAAACACATCATTTTAAAGGCTAAATATATTTTTTCCAGGGATTTCTTTTATGAAACATGTTACATCACGTTTGGTCATTATGATGTGATAATACACAACATATATATATATATATTATTTAATTTTGACCAAAATGATTAAAATATATCTGAAAATTATGAAAACATAACTATTGTTTAAATTCAATGAACTGATATAAAAATATTATTTTATCTAAATATTTATCTATTTATTATATTTATATTCGTAAATAAAAACATCCGCATTAATTTTCAAATTCTTGTTTTTTACTACAATATATATCTAAACGTTATAAAATTATATTTAGTTTCATAAAATCATATTATGATGCATATTTAATAAAATATCATTAATTTTTTTACTAAAATACTATTTATTTTCATAAATAATGTATTCAATAAAATTGAACTGAAATAATGAAACTATAAATTTTCCACAAAAAAAACAATTTATGTTTCGTCATATCAAAAACAAATTTTTATAAATCTTGTAATCTGATTATTTAGAAACTACAATTAAGAAAGGATAAATATAATCATTTTATTATTAGTAAAATAATATAGAGAATAATAATATTCGGTTCTTGTTAAATAGAACAATATTAAACAAGAGAAAAACGTAACTATTTAGTGTGTGATGGTGTTGTTTCGTGGGGTTGTTTGACATAAATGTTTTGGTCTAGGGACATGATGATTTTGAAATTACATTATAAATTATTTCATTCAGTCTTTATTTATTGAATCTCATATTAGGATTGATCATGGTCAAATCCTTATGATATTATCTATCATAGATTCTTTGATAAATTATATTCATATGTGTAAGGGACTAGATCTGCATGAATCAGCCCATTTCTTATTTCTGAAGAATGAGGTGCTTGAAAGATGCTAAGATAATCCTAGAGTGGTTAGGTATCTAGAATATGGAAGCTAGTATATTTCACAACATTTAAAACATTTACACAAAATGAATGTGTGTTTCACCACGTGTAACAAGTTATGGTTAAAAAAAAGAGGCGATGCATTTTCAAGAGGAAGCCAGACACTAAGGATTACAAGATGTGAATTGGGATTACACATCATGTAATTCCCTACTGCAGTGGAATGTCATGTTTTTTCAGATTATTGGGTTATTCATAGACTTATGGTTGCATTGGTTCTCCCTCTCATTCTATGTGATCTGAAAACCCCCTCTTTAGCATTATGGAGATCAATTCGATGGGAATTGACCATCAGGATTCCTATATGGATCCTTGGTGACCCAGGTTGATCAATGGTGTATTTTACCTTCATCTTCTAGTATGATTTTCTGGTTATCCATTTTACTCATATTATTCATTCTGTGTGACGATGTATATTTATACATGTTTCTAATGTGGTTCCTCTAGGTTTTTGGTGGTGCGGTTATGACTCACCATCCATGTACGGATGTAGTTCTTGTAAGCGGTTATCAGATATACGTTTTGTTATTCATTCCCATGTGAAGAACATTTACACCATTTCGAGTTAAAGGATTCATTTCTTCTCAATTTATTTAGGTACAATCGTAGAGTTAGTATGGTGTATTCCCTTTGATGAACATCAAATTAACATTATAATTAATTGAATCAGATTACAAAAATTGTTATTGATCACATGGAAATGTTTTTATTTATACAATAATAATTATCACCTCTTGATTTTCAAGGTAGTGTGATGTCTATGTTTTTCATATTGTTCGTTGTATAATATGTGAAATTGGTATAGAATATAATGTCAGATCTATTTAAAAATAATTGGTAAACTTATTAAGGAGGATTGTTTAAGGAATCTGGTTTTTATTGTTTTAGTAATTAGATGATAATGATATTCATGAACCATTTAATGTTTAATTGAATTATTTAATGAACCTGAAGCATAGTGATGATTTTATATAAAAAGATTAATGGTTTGTTAAATAAAATGCTTAATAAATTTGTTATATCTTGAGATAGATTTTTTTATAGGTTTTTCTTAGTCGGAAGCTTTGATTAATGAATTTGTTATTTGAGTATGGAATAAGAACCTATTGTGTGATCAAAGGTAATTCCTTTTAAAAAATGGGTTTACCACCTTCTATAATGGTTGTGTCCCTTATTCGATGGATTTGTGAGGACCCATTGCGTGTGAAGGATTAATGCCTAGTTTAAGGACATGATCCATGTATCTATATTTGTTTCGTGCTGCTTTTCATGTGATGGGAGCCTAGGATGGCTTATCCAAGAGAGATGTTATGGTACGTGGGGTAGGGAGGCCCGAATGTGACATGGTCCTAGGATGGGCAATCCGAGATGGATTTTGCGGTGTACGGGGTGGTGTGGTAGATTTTTTTGTGGTAGAAATTGGCACATGATGGGGAGAGATGCATCGATATGTTCATGTGGGTGTTAGGGAGGACAATGGAGTTGATGGAATGGGTAGAATATAGTCTTACCCCTTGCTATGAAATCTATATTCTTGATTGAATTAGCTTCTTGTCTAAAGGAAATATTTTTTTATCTTCTTTCCATTCACCACTAATTGAGGAAAATGGTATTGGTTAATTCCTTTCTAAGATAGGTGAAGACGTGTGGGTTATGGAACTTAGTTTCCATGTTTAGATTCTCATGGTTGGATAAGCCTATGCTTTTTCTATAGGTGGTGGGGACTCGATGGGTAGTTAATCTACTTACCATTTTGTTACTCCTATGATTGGTATCTTAGATTGTTTTCTTATAATACCTTGTAATATGGAAATTAATGATATTAATAAAATAATAAATTTTTAACTGATTGGGTTGGACCGTCTTAGGTTGAAATGTTGTGGTTATAAATCTAAGAAGTTATGGAGTCAGTTTTCATATTCTCTGAGGGAATAGAATAATGATTTAATTCTAATGTAATGTAATTTGGATATTTTAATAGTTAAATAATGGTTAATAAAAAAATAATCATAAAGTGAAAAAAATGGAATGGAATAATGTTGTTTAATTTAACTCTATAAATTAATTTGTTCTTATAGGATATTTTATCTTATCAGTGGTCGTTGGGAGTACAAGAGACATTTGATGATGTTTATTCTGATAAAATGTTATACACATAGAGTGGTTGTGATAAAAATTATATAATTTAATTTTTCTGTTTCTATAGTCTAATCCACCCTATCGATTAGGGAGACTGACACCCCCAAGTATTCTTATCCCTGGTGGGTGTTTTCCCCAACATTCTGGTGGGAGGAAGGATGGTCTACTACCTCGTTTTCCCTACTATCGTGTTATGGTATT
Source organism: Viscum album (assembly GCA_963277665.1). NCBI lineage: Eukaryota > Viridiplantae > Streptophyta > Magnoliopsida > Santalales > Viscaceae > Viscum > Viscum album. Next base: position 261,420,709 of record OY728148.1, on the reverse strand, counting down.
TATTTTTTATGATATTAATGGTGGTTCGTTTTTACCATATATGTGTGTAGATGAAAATAATGGATTTTATTTATTTAGCACACATGTATTCTATATATAGTTTCCCAAAGACTACTATAGGTATAACAAGTATATGTTGTGATGGTTTGAGGATCCTAACTTGGTTTATGGGTTGTGATGGATTGAGGTATAATACATGATCTATGATACATGTTATGAATGAAATGGTTTCTTCTATGAACTATCTAGATACTTTTGGTTATGTGGATGCGGTGGTATGGTTCATGAGGTCCATGTTGTGGTTCTTCTCCCATGGGACTATTGGATTGCTTTTTAGAGAGATATGCTTAGGGTAATTGATGTTGGGGTAGATAGAAAACCCCGTAGGAAAGAGGTAGCAGTGTACCCTTCTTATTCTTTAGTATACCCTATACTCATGTATATAATACTAGTTGAGAGTATCCATGATGAGGCATGGAACATTGTATACATGTTTAGGTGATGATTTAGTTTCACTTTTTGTTTACTATGCATTACCATGCCTTCATTACCTTTTTCATGAGGGGCTCCAGGGAGGATCCTACTAAGTTTACTCTTATTATAAACCTGAATATATATATATATATATATATATATATATAATCAGGTTAGTTGGAGATGGGTGGATATTATTATCATTAATAATATATTTGGGTTTATCATGATCTTTTTGAACATTGTGGTCGATGTCATATTTACCTTTCCTTTTTTTACTTTCTATTTTCAATTTATATACAACAGTTCCTGTATGAAAATACATATATGAATTATGGATTTTCTTCAATATCATCGTCTGATAAGGACTTGGTTTATTTATATATTATCTCTCTCTTTGAAAGGTGTTCTATTATATGGAAATTCCTCTCATTATTGTGGTTAATATACCCTCGGTTCTAGTCTTCAACTCACGGCCTACTCGAGGTGGGACTCACGTGTCACTATCTCTCTTATTCAATTTTCAATATAGGAGGAGAACACCTTGTGGAGAGGGACTCATTTCAGAGTGTTATCATATGTATGGTTTAGGGATTGGATGGTGTTTGTAGTTAGTAACATGTGGGGGTGCGTGGGATAGAAGGGAAATGGTGTCAACTATGTATTACAAGAACTGAAAACACCAAATACCATCTTAGAGATGGGTATTTAGGGACCCCTCTAATATGATGCAAGGACCATTAATATCATAGAGGCTACTAAAAAATGTTAAACTAGTTACATGGTAGATACCTAGGAATGGATCATTCATCATTCTTCTTTTCACATGTGTTTGAATGGGAATAACTTAGGATAGGTTAACCTAAAAATAAAAAAAAAGAATATAATTAATTAATGTTAAATTATTCAATATTTTTTGTTTAGGAGCTCTATTTGATTGTTTATTTATAGGATTGGTTCTAGGTTGGCATCCTCGCCAGGATTGCATTGAAGATGTTTAGCAGTTTGTGCCAGCAGATCCCCGAAGTGTATAACATAATGACGATGACGCCTGGAGGAGGAAAATATAATTGTTTCAGTGCCATAGTATGAAGAGGCATGATTTATATATTTTAGATTTATTTAATGATGAATTTTTTAGATGTTTGATATTGCCTTCAGTTATATAAATTATTTGGAGGATCATTGTGTATCGTTGGATTTGATGATGATGCGTGTGGTAGAAAGGCATTGATGGATCTTGTTGCTTCATTATTAGGAGGAGTTGGTTGTCTCATGGGAGGAGTTCAGAGAACAATTCATATATAGGTTTCTTTTATAAACTATGAAGGGTTCTACTAACCATGAGATACTTACCCTTTGGCAAGGGATTTCTAGTGTGTGAGAGTTCCAAATACATTTTAGTAACATTCTACGATATGATTACGACATGTTTCATGATTAGGAGGCTAGGGAGAGGGATTTTTAGGAGTCTTTAATTATAGATATCTAGCCCTGAGATAACCTATTTTTGTGGAAGATGTATTTCGAGGTGCTGGTGAGATAAGAGGTATTTAAGAGTATTTTATTCATAACTATATTATTATGAGAGGGGGTTCATCGAGATTACTCATGAAGAAGATTTGTGGTCCAGGTTTACCAATATTCACTACAGAAGATCTTTTGATGAGCTGGGTCTAGGTCCCAGCATTAAATGTCTCATTTATTTAGGGTTAAAAGCTTTAAGAAAATTTCTAAGGGATCAAACACATTTCATTATTTTGGAAGCTGTGATCATTAGTGGTGAGAGTGCCCAACCATTATGAGTAGTCATCTTGTTCCAGTTTTTCCTCTTAAGGTTCCTCAACTGAGGTTGTTCTTGTTGAGACAAGTGAAACATGTTGATCTTGTATGGGACTAGTAGAGTGTAGTTGGGGAAGGCATAGGAAATCCCCAAGATTCTACCCATCCAAAAAGAGCAGAGCACAGTCATGGAAGTGGTCATCAATAGGTTCAAAGTGGGGGTGGAGTAGGTCGTGGTTGGCTTCATTCTTTTGAAATCCCATCACCGAGTGAGAGAGAAGTCATTCAAGGTACGATTTTCTTATTTTCTACATGTGTTCAAGCCTTTTATGATCCAGGAGTAACATAATCATTCATATAACCTTCCTTTTTCCATTCTTTAGAACTTAATGTTGAGATATTTCCACTACCCTAGGCATTGACTAGACCAGTTGGAGGTCAAGCTGACTTGTTTAATGTATGTAAAAACTGTGAGCTAGTAATGGGGAATCATCTCTCATTCATAAATTTAATATCATTTTTGATACAACCATATGACATCATCCTCAGAATTCTTTTGATATATTGGGTATAGTATATCATGGATTTTATTAGAAGGAAGGTTGTGTTATTCTATTCTGTTAGCGAGCTAGCTGTGTTTGTTTGGGAGAAAGACTCTCAGATGGGTCAAAGGCATGTTCTATCCTTATCATCCTTGATGGTTGATTTGATTCTATGTTCATCAAAAGTTTAGTAGTCATAGTTTCTTAGTGTTGTGGGATAGTACATTGATGTCTTTCCAGAGGAGTTTGTAGTGTTACCCTATTGACGGAAGATCAATTTTTGGATCGATCTATACCTAGGCGGGTCTCATATATCGATGACTCAATAAAGGATGGAACCTTATGATTTATGGGAGATATGAATATAGTTATATGGTATATTTTATTGTGGTATAGTATGAAAAAATGCTACACCTTGGGGTGCACTATTTTTGTTCATCAAGAATGATTATGGATGTTTGTAGTTGTGTATCAATTATCGTAGCTTTAACCAAGTGATAGTGAAGATACACTATCCTAATCCAAGGATTGATGATTTATTTGAACAAATATGTGTGATAAATGGTTCATGAAGATCAATTTTAAGTCATGATATTATATGATATTTTTAAAGGATGAGGATATAATGAAATCTACTTTTCATAGTCATCATGGCCATTATGATGTTTTTATGTTGTTGTCCGGTTTAATGAAAACACTAGTTGTGTTAATGCGGTTAATCCATGATGGTTTTTTTGAGTTCTTGGGTATGATTGTGGTTTATTTCAATGATTAAATCCTTGGGTGATCCACATATGAGTAGGATAATTCAGAGTATTTATTCCCATTTTGGGAGTTCTTCAAAATGAGAAGTTGTTTGGGATGTTGATGAAGTGTGGGTTTTGGGATCGAGAAGTCATTTTCGTAGTGAATGTTGTATACCAATAGGGAGTGACTATGGATATTTCAATGGTAGAAGAAGTTGTGTCTTGGGAATCCCCCTTGACATCAGTAGAGGTGTGAAGTATCATGGGTTTTATCGGCTATTACAACATGTTTGTATCTGATTTCTCTTAGGATTTTACTCATATTATGATTTTTATAATAAATTATTAGTCATTCAGGTGGATAGAATTGTTTCAAAAATGATTTGAGTATCTCAAGGAGATGTCTTTTAATGCTCTAGTTATTTGTCTTCCAATAGAAGGAGTTCAGTTTAACGTTTAATGTGATGCTTCATGTCTGAGGTTGTGATGTATTTTCACGCATCATAGAGCAGTCACTTCTTATGAGACACAATACTTAAACCCCCCTGAGTATAACTATTCCACCCATGATCTCATGTCCATGGAAGTAGTTTTTTTCCATAAATTTGTAAAGACATTACATCACCAGTGAGGTTTTTTGGGTTTTAACCAATCATAAGAGAAGGAGGAATATTTTCTCCCTAAATGACAAGAACCAATATTAGAATCAGTTGATGGAGTTCATATAATATTATTACATTGAGATTTTGTATACAAATATATTGTGGAATCCTGTGGCTGATATGATGAGAAGTCTCGCAGTGATGTAGATTAGTAATCATGTGATTCTTATATTGTTATAGAAGAACATTTATCATTACACCCATATATGGTAAATTTTGAGGTACAAGATGTATTTTTCAGTTGATGGTGTAGTCATCTCTAGTGGAATAGTTGGAATAGTCCCAATTGGGGAATCATGATGTGGTGGTCCGGATAGATCAGGTTGTTTTTTGTGAGGCCCCTAATGGTTGGTCTATGGAAGAACATGAAAAATTTTAGATTTCAAGGATTGATTTTCATTCCTTTGTTTATGGGTGAGATAGTTCTCAGAGAGTTATATTGCCAACATTGGTTGTACATCATGGCTTCATAAATATTTACCATGAATTGAGTTGTCAGTTTTGTTGGCTAAGGTTGAAGTGTGCAGTTGCACAGATTCTGCCTTGGTTTTTGACTGCCAGAAGATAAAGGTTGAGCACCATGTTATCATAGGGTTTCTCTAGCCATTATATTCTTCTTATCAAATGTGGGATGATATATCCATTGAATTTATTACAATTTTAATTTCATATCAGGGGGTTTATGATGATATATGGGTGTTAGTAGATCATTTGACAAAATCCGTCTACATTATAGTGATCAAGAAGTCGAGATTATTGAATGTTTTGTCGAGGATGTATCTGGAGGAGGGGGTGGGACTCTATGGGGTCACAAGGATGATCATTTCCGATTATGATATGTTTTCCTATATGTTTTGGAGATGTCTCCATCATGATTTTGGTTCTCACTTATTCCTTAGCATTGATTTTTATCCACCCAAGGACAATCAAACAGATCAAACAATCCAGATTCGTGAGAAATGTTTTCACTCATGTGTCCTGGATTTTAGAGGATTGTAGATAAGGCATATTCCCATTGTAGATTTATCTTAGAAAATCCTTTTTGAATCCATCATCATAACAAAACCATTGGAATCCTATTATAGATGATATTTTTATTATCTAATGTGATGGACTAGGGTCGGAGAGTTAGTAATTCATTGGTTGGAACTAGTATAGAATACAACATAAATGGTTTGGGTGATTTGTGATAGTATAAAATGTGTTTAGGTTCATAAAAATTCTATAAAGATCATAAGAGGGGACCTATATAGATTTTTTTTGGGAATTTTGTGTTCTAGAAGGATACTCCCCATCCTCGGCAATAAAGGTTTAGTCATTGGAGTAATATTACTCCTTGATTTGTTGAGAATTTCAAGGTATTGGCTCATGTCAAAGCTATAGATTATCAAATAGTCATTACCCCATATATGATTCATGTACATGATGTCTTATCATGTATCATCTAAGTCAGTATGTTCATTATGATTCCCACATTATTAATTAGGGTGAGATCGATGTGGATGATGATTCAAACCTCGAGGACAGGCCTGTAGAGATCCAAATAATTAAATAAATGGACTTTTAAGGAGAATAATTACCATTGGTTCATTTCTTGTTTTTGAATAGTGGTGTGGAGGACAGTATGTGGAAACATGATTCACATATACATGCACAGTAATATGAGATATTTGGTGTGTATCTATTCTCTTGTATCACTATTCCCTTCAGCGTTGTAGTTTTTTTTGGTTCATGAGACATATTTATCTTATTTCCTATTATAGATTTCTATTTTTTAGTGGTGTCTTCCCTTAGACAGTTCTTAGGAGATAGTTGAGGTTGTTTCATTGTTTTTTTCTTCACCTGGTGAGGTGGTTTATCTCCTATGGTGGATAAATACTAGATATGTATCTCATGGGGTGGTTGTTCGGATGAACCCTTTCAATTTCTTATCAAAGTTGGTTTTATATTCTCAATGATGAGAATGTTTCGATAGTTACATAATGTATGTTCCTAGATCTACATGGATTTACTATTTGAATGTTTTTGAAGACTAAGGTCCTTAGTGGAGTATTGAAGGATTCCTGGCATAGTTCTATTGGTTGAGGATATAAGCATGGAGATTTGAATCCATTTAAAACAATTACATGATGAAAATGTGTGATTCACGACTTGTACTAAATATGTGAAAATAATAATAATAAATAAAATGAATATTTGACGAATGTTCTGGAAGAAAAATAACCCTGAGGTTTATATACCATGAATGGGGATTACAAGTCATGTAATTCCCTGATGTAGTGTTGTTTTATGGTTGTTTATCTACTAGAGTTACTCTTAACCATATGGAATTAATCCTCTCCATCATGTTACATTAATCCCAACCCCATACCACATGCTGATTTGGAGACCCCATCGATTAGAATAGATCATTTGGCTTCCATATTTGATCTATAGTGACCCGAGTTGATCCAAGGTATGTATTTCCTTCAATTTCTTGTTATTTAATCTAGATCGATATCTTTTCCTCCAATTATTCATTCCATGTGATGTACGATAATATCTTAGGCTTCTATAGGGATTTTAATTGGTTCTTTTGGTAAATTTGTTCTATGGAATCCTCATATAGATTTATTTCTTACGGTAGGGGTGAATGAATAACCATTACGTTGTTTATTTTACTATGAAAAAGGTTGACACCCTTTTGGGGTAGGGGATTCATTGAATCTCTATTTCTAAACATAAAATTATAGTTTCAGCTTGATTTATCCCCTTAGATCACAATGAAATTAACTTAATAACTACTTGCACCAGATTAAAGAATTCATATTGATTGTATGGATATGTTGTTTTTCTATAGATGATAATGATTTCCATCTTTATTTTATAGATAATTTGCTATCTATGTTGTGATTGTTGTTCCTAGTTTATCATAGAAAATTGTTAAATAATGTAATGTCATAATTATTTGATAATTAATCGGATAAAATATTAAAGAGGAACGTTTAATGAATCTATTTAATGTTGTTGTAATTTGATGATAATAAAATTTATGAAATTGTTCATGTTTAATTGAATTAGTTAATTAACCTGAAGCACGAGGATTAATGCTGATAAAAGAGTTATATGGATGTCATATTAAATTTTTAATTAATTTTTAATAGCATGATATAGATTTTTAATTTGGTTTCCCATATTAATTAAACGATTAATTCAGGATGAAATAAGAACTAGTTGTGTGATAAGAGATAATATTTTGTAGGGACTGTGAGGCCCACTTTCTTTTAAAGGCTGATTGAATTGTGGTTTGGAAAATTGAGAGATAATTTTTTGTGAAGGATAACGTTTTTTATTTAGGTACATGAGCCTGGTTTCCATATTTGTTTCTGGATTCGTGTAATGTGACAAGAGCCTGGAATATATGATCCTAGAGTGTTGTTGTGTTATGTTTGGATGGTAGGACCATATGTAATGTGATCTTAGGATGGATGATCCTCTAGGTATGTTGTGGTATGTGGGGTGGAGAGGCCCAATTTTTCTGACATCAGCTGACACATGGAGTGGAAAGTTGCATCAGGATGTTGATGTGGGTTTTAAGGAGGAGACTGTAGATTATTGAACAAGATGAGGTTGGGCTTACCCATTGTTTTGTAAGATAGATACTTGTCTGAGTAAATTTCTTGTATGACAACCATGTTATTGCATATATGATATCCTTTCCCCAATTCTTGAGGAAGATGGTTTTGTTTACTCTTGATCTAGTATAGATAAAGAATCACAAGGTATGCCATGGTCTTTATTAATTTATATTCTCATGTTTTGATGTATCTACACCCCTGTTATAGGTGGCGAAGACTCAACGGGTAGATCATTTACTCACCATGTTGGGGCCCTTGTGTTTAGTAGCATAGAATGTTTCCTATAATACTAAGTAATATTAAATGAATGGATGTTAATAAATGAATAAATGTTTATCCCATGGGGTTGGAGATTTTTAGGATGTAATGGTGGGGTTATAATTCTTATAATCCATTGACTATGTTCTCTTATGCGTAGTGGGAATGGAACATTAATTTAAGGATAACATAATGTAATGTGGATATTATAATGTTTAATTAATTTATAATGAATTAATTATTGTAAATTGAAACTAATTAAAATTAATAATGTTATTTGATGGGGCTCTTTAAATAGTTGTGTGATAATAGGATATCTGATCTCGGTAGAGGTATCTAGGAGTCTGAGAGACAATAGCTGTAGTTGGGACTAGGATAAGGTTTTGTCATAGTATGGTTGTAACCTATACTATATCATGTAATTTTTTTGTTTCTATATGCTACTACCATATATTTTAGGGAGACTCACACCCTAAGGATTCTGAGCCATGGGGGGTGTTTTCCCCAACATGATGGACATGTGACTACCCCCATTGGCCCTAATCTCTTCTCTTGGTTCTTACATGGTGTGGTATGCACGATGATTAATTTTATCCGTATATGTATATAGTGGTATGTAATGTATTTTTTTTTATTTGACACACATGTATTCTATATATAGTTTCCTATGGACTATTATAGGTATAACATGTATAGGTTGTGATATCAGGAGGATACTTACATGGTTTATGGCTTACGATGACTTGATTTATAAAACATCATGTATGCTAATTGTTATATATGTTACAGTGGATCCTAGAAGCTACCTTTTTATATTTGGATACATGGATGTGGTAGCATGTTGCACGAGATGCATGTTGTGGTGCTTTCCCATGTGTATTTGGGCTAGCCTTTTTTATTGAGATATTCTCATGACAATAGACTGTGGGGAAGAGCTGAAAAATAGTGGGGAAGCAGTAGCGGGGTACCCTTGATATTATTTATTATAATTTCTACTATTTTATAGGATACATGGTGATAGAGTACATTTTGAGGCTGGGAACATAGTATACATGTTTAGGTGATGAGTTAGTTTCACTTGTAGTTCATTCTTCTTTTGTATGATTTATCTAGCTTTGGCATGAGATGCTCCGGGGAGGTTTTTCCTGAGTATATTATTATACTCAATCTATTTATTTGTAATATTTTTTTCATATCAATTGGAGTATGTTAGAGATTAGGCTAGTTACTTCTTTCTTGGTCTTTAATATGATTTGTTTTTGGATTCGTGGTTTCTATCATGTTTACTTTTATTTTGGTAATTACAATATTCCATTAAGTTATAATAGTTCTACCATGACATTACATATTTTCATTATGTATTTTTTTTATTCTATATGGGATTTTGTGGGAATATGTCTTCTATATATATTTTCAATTTATTCCCTTAGAGGGTATTTATTCCCATTAGTTCGTTCATTATACCTTCATTTCTATTCCCCGTCCTGGGGCTTTTTTGGAGGTCACAATCAGGTGTCACTATCTCTCTTCTCCCATTTCTGTACCATGAAGGGTACACCTTGTGGGGAGGTGGTTGTGAAAATATGGTATCTCACTACTATTTGAGGTAATTTTTTATTTCATCGATATCAATTGGAATTTATCATAACTTAAAATATTATAATCTATGTGTTCATTTTATAAAGGATTTATCATTATTTTTTTTGATGAATAATAGTGTATTTAATTTCAAGGACTTCATTAATATTCAAAATTTCCAATATAGTGCATAAGTATTCTATGAATTCCATAAATAACAGTGTATTTACTTATCCAAAAAGTTTAAATTTCATTCAAATATATTTGTTTCATTACATTTGAGATGTGGGATTTCCAACAGTCTCATTAGGTTTTCTATCTAGGATCAATGGAGAGTTTGATGATGTGTATTACCAATTCTAGAAGTCATCTAAGAAGAATTAAATAATAAAACTTTCATCACAATTATATACCATTAAACATATCAATGTAAAACAATAGATGCTCTATATTTTTCTTTAAAATCTCATGATTACTATATAAAATTTGGATGAGGTAGCCATGTATATAATAATTGGATAACCTGGATCTCTAAAGGGGATAAATTCTATCATAGTGGCCATAGATCCTCTAAAAATAATAATTTCATTTCATCCTCATTAAAGATTAGACCATGTTAGAAGAATTTAGAATGTTATATGTTTTGTAAATTGTGAGGCTATTTGGATTCTCATAAACTATCACCTTCGATAGGGACCCTTGTGTCTCCTCTAAATTTTGGGAAATCCTTTTAAAGTAAATGGTTTCACAGGTAAATATAGTCACAAAATACGATCCAAAAATCTATAGATAGAAAAATTGGTTAATCAAAATTTTCGAAGACATGTGTCATGAATGTGTGGTGGACAATGATGGCTTATGGGACAACCATCATAGTTTGGTGTAATTTTCTTAAAATAATACATACCAATCCCCTATATGGATAGAACCTTTTGAAATGGTATTTGATTGTCCATATTTGTCTCCTTTATTCTGAATATAAGTGGATGAGATATATTTTCTAGGACCAATTCTTATGTTAGATATGAAAAGAAAGGTTTTAAATATAACACAGTGATTGTATAAAATCTCAATTCTTTCACAAGTCCTATGACAATTAGTGACATCATGATTTTATGTTTTCTAGGGGTGACTAGGTGTTCCAGAGTGTGAAATATCATTTGTGTCACAACGATATTGAGATCTGTTTTTATCTTAGGTTGAGGGATGTTAGACCTTTAAATATTGTAAATTGGATTTGTAATTTATAATATCACATATATTTACTTTCTCAAATGATAATTAATCACAATTTTTTGTATCTCACAATTGATGATTTAAAATCTGGATCCCTTTCATGTGACGAGATGGAAAGAGAATGATATGGTACCCTACCTCTCATTGACACTTGAAATAATATAGATTATAAATTTATTGATTTAATTTTCTTTTGGAAAATTAGTTTTCTAGTTCAATTCGTGTTTAAGAATGGTAATTATGATCATGATACATTGGAATGGAATCCTTCAGAAGATGATTATTTTCCTCACAAGTTTTCTTGTCCGGCTATAGATTTAATTTATAAGGGTATAATATTTTTTATGGGGATAATTTGAATAGTTATGGTGTTATTTTAAGGTAAATATTATTTATTGTTTTCATTTCTCTTAATTTATATTATTTTCATTGGTTATAAAATGGAGATTATAGTCTTCTAACTAGACTAGTGGATTGTTATCATAGGGATAGAAGAAACCATGTGAAATCCTCTTCAAACTATGTTCTCCTAGATAGTGGGCCTATAAAAGTCACATGCCTTGTGGAAAATTCATGGTATAAGATCTAGAAACTATGTGGCCTAGCCTCCCTCATGGATTAATGTTCCATGTGGTTTGTTTATTGTCTTGAAGAATGTTCAACCACATCGGGAGTCCATGAAAATTATATAATTTTTTTGAAATACTAACATTTATTCCCCATGATTCCAACCCACCTAACACCTAATTTATCCACATCTACCACCCAGATCCCTATTTGGACCTCCCTCACTCATCCACTTCATTATGGATTTAATTTCATTGGGATTTGAGGTTGGATCCTCAAAATTTTGCCATGTAATATATTATTCTATTTCTTTTTTAGTATCCTCATCCAATCAATTATCCTCTAATATTTTATTTATTTTGTTTCCATAATTAGGAAGATTTGGTGACATAAATGGCACTCAATCAGTTACCTTTTGTTTAGGTATTGTTGGTTATGTTGTTACCTTTATTTTATGGGGTCTCTTATCGTATTATCCTGTAATTTCCAACTGTATTTTAGTGATTTGAAGGGAAAAGATATGAAGATTCCTATTTATCTATTCTATGATGATTTAAAGATCATTTCATTGTTACTATGAATATTAAAAATAATTTTTTTGAGTAAAAAATTGGGGTTTTTAAAGTTTTCATATGTATAGGTTCTGTAAAATAGTAATACCCATTAAATGTGTGCAAATGGAATGTTTAGCTTGTGGGGGAAATGGTTGTTGGTAAAAGATATATTAGGTGGACTTTAAAAGTAGTCAAATAATTAGTTATAATTGTATATGTATGATACTCATCTAGGAGTAGTGGCTATGAAATCAAGTGGAGATCTGGCTCAAGTATCCCTAATTGCATAACAACACAACAATACAAAATCATTATAAAGTTATTATTACCATTGAACATTTTTACATCACCTCCAATGGATATCTCATGAGAAGGTTTTGTTTATTATTCATCAGAATTAAAATATTATCATATACCCAACTATCTTAGATACATTCAAGTCACCCATAGTGCTAAACTCAATATTTTAAATATTTTAAATTTTCATCATTTTTACTCACTTTAGAATCGAAAAATAATTTGTAAAAAAATTTTTTATTGAATATTTAAATTTTAATTATTATTTCTATCATAATGGTTATACATGGACCATTTCTATCATAGCCTAATGTGTAAGGATGATCAAAAATTAAATGGACCATTTGTTTTTTGTAGACTATGCTCTTCCAGATTTCGGTAAATGTTTTTCCCTACATATATGATGTAGAAGATATTCATGTTAATAGATATTTTTGGAGGGTGTTGATGGTAGTAAAATGGTGGGTGTTGATGAAAATATATCAAATTGGTTTTGTATTCTTGTTTAACCCTTTTCTTTTAGTGACCTTATTTTTCACTAGTAGTTATATATTTTTTAATGTGACTTTTACATTCTTCAATTTTTCTAAATTAGATTTGGAAATATTCCATAGTGTTTATGTTCATATCATTTTAATGATTACATTGTTTGTTGATATAATTTTCTTTGGAAAACCCATACGTATATAAGTCCAATAATTCCCATAGAAAATTTTATAGAACATGTGGTTTGGGAATGTTTATTATGCCATATAATGGTATGGGTCATGTGTCGTGTTGGATGGAAGCCTAGATTGGTTTTTGACATAGAAAATTTCAAATTATGGATATATTTCACACCCCAAACCCTTTTCATTCTATAAATAAGTTAACTACCCACCTACATTCTTATTATCTAATTACATACCAATATTTATCCAATTCATTAGGTGTAGGGGTTATGTAATTCTTTTCCCACCCATAAATTATGAAATTCATTCCATTTTGTGCCACAACATCATAGAGACAGTCATCATTCCATAGTAGCATTACCTATTGAAAATAAAATATTTTTATAATTTTTTTATTATCACATGATCATAATCCAAAAAGATAAATACCATGAATTATATGATTATATAATACCCTTAATGAAGTATAAGAAATAATATCTTATGTTTAAATATCTGAAAAATTCCTTTAAAAGAGTATTTTATAATTTCATTGAAACATGGAAAATAATTATTTCCATAGACGTCTATAAAAAATAAAAATACACATAATATTAAAAAAAGTTACTCTAAAAATAACCTTGGAATATTATAAGTATATCCTCATTTTTAATAATGGTTGTAATGTAAGGAAATTTTTTCATGTTTTAAATTCTACTAAAAGATTTCGTTTTCACTTTTTTCTAAAATGTCATAAATAACAAGTTCAGAACACATGGTGAAAATTAAAATTTTAAACTTTTAAAAGAAATTAAATTAAGGTTAAATTTCCATACATGTTATTTTTTTATATAAACAAACAATTAATAAATTTTATATGGAACACTAACATGGGAAAAAATTCAATGACCAAAGATTATCTATGGTCAAATATGCCTAAACACATTTTTTTTATTTGATCTTATGAAAAGAACATTGAATTATGGAACTATTACTCATAAATTACATGATTAATAAGAGGATAAGAATATATATCGATTTAAAAAGAAATGGATATTTTAATTTTCCTTCAGCAAAATATAATATATGCAATTATTAAGATAAATGAGTTTTTAAAATAAACACTTACCTTAGATCCAAAATTTTTTCATACAAAATCTTAGGTTCACAAATAATAAATATGATTTTTTTATAAATCTATAAAATGATGGTATTCATGCATATATTATAATAATTTATTCTTATATAATTTCTAATTAAGCATTTGTTAAAAATTCTTCATTAAAATAAATATTCTAGTGAAAAGCAATATTTTTCCATGCATGTATTGGTATTTCGATTCCAATAATATCACCTTGTTAAAGATATCATAAAATTAGAAATATTATACATATTATATTTATAATATTTATTTATTTTAGACACATTAATATATATTCTTATAATTTAGTTGTGTAAAATTTATTACATCACTTCATGGAGATTTTAAACTTTATTTGTGCTTGAGTAATGTTTTTATTTTCCATTGAATGGATTATAGTAAATAATAATATATAATTCCATAATCCTAATAATATAATTCATATAATTTATATTTAGCTAATGAATCATTATGATCTCCCTTTATGGTGTAAATGAAAAATAAATTGCATCATATCATGGAAATGGTATTAAACCATTATGAGAGAAATATGTTATCATTTTTTATAAAATGGAATCATGGTACAAAATGGACATAATATTATCATATTAAAAATTGAGAATATCAATGAAATGGATTTAATATTGTTAATATTTTTATAGAAAATAATATGAGGTTATGAAAGAATGAAACTCTAAATAGAACGGTAAATACAATAATGGCATCATTTGGAAACCTCCCTTAACTGACACCTTAATCATTAAAAGGTTTGTATATTTTGAAGACTATAAGCCTAATATAATAGGGAGGGATGTTTTAGAGATATATAAACACTTATTTTCTAACATATATAGATCAATATTTATGAATTAATGACATTATGTTGTCCCTTTTAAAAGTGATGTTCTTGGAAGTCTTGTAATAATAAACACTTTAAAATATATTAAAGTAATTTTCATATGAAAGTGGAACTAGGAAAAAACAAATTTGATGAAAATGTGGGTGTGGATCAAAATCCATTCAACCGAAATGAATTTGATACTTTTTTGATATTTTATCCATTATCTCTTTAGATTAACAATTTTTTAATCCTTGTATGGTGATGTAGTTTGGTCTGATGAACACATCGATAGTATTCATGACTCAAATGTAATTGATAATTAATTAATTCCTAGATCATTTTGTGGTGGTATTAGTTGAAAAAATCATAGATTTATCCCTATTTGTAAATGAAAATTCCAAAAATCATTTCATTTTCCAAATTACAATATTATTTAGTTATCATTCTTCCATACTATCTAAATGAAATTTATAGTTTGATAAAGTGTGCATTGTTTGTCATGTTATGTCATAGGTTAGAGTATCATTAGACTAAGAGATTTTTTAATATGTGGTAAATTGGTTGTATAATAATAATTTCAATGAGATTCCTTGATTTTTTGGTCTACTTGTATATTATTAGGGTTTTATCGAGGACTAATCACTTTTAGAAATGATAATTTTTTACTAACCAAGATAGGGATAACAGTTTTTTGGTTAAATTTCTATGAGATGGATTTCATCGAATTGAAGATAAGGGTAACATCATCAGTGATCATTACCATAATTTTGATGGTTAAGGAGAAAACCTTTTACTATGACACATAAATTTTTTTAGTTTTTGTAGTTCTGATGGAGGAGGATCAATAGGTTATTTATAGTTCTATGTAGTTTAGACTACATGGGTGGAATAAACTACTCATGATCTAGGGTTTTATGTGGTGTTATATTCCTTGATATTTTGGAAGAAATATATGTTGGATGAGAGGTTTGTATTGCATAGAATCCAAATATCCATACGTACATTTATTCTTAGAGATACATAAACTTCAAATATAGTAGGTGGGTCTCGTATATGTAGTCCTTTGAATTAGAGATTGCTTACACATGAATAAAATGTTACATTGTTGTTTATTCCCTGAGTCAGAATAGTTTCATATAGGTAGTGAAAAATTATTGTTAAATGAAATTTATAAATGAACACTTTATAGATATTTATATGGATATTCAAGATTCTTAGGGATAAATAGATCTGAAATTTACATCTAATATACCCATCCAAGAGGAACCAATCAAGATAGATTATTTATCTAATTAGATGGATTATATTTTAAAAAATATAATATAGTGGGGAAGCACCATCATGATGGACCCATACTAGCAGTGATATTCTTCTTATTTACTGCTCTGTATGGATTCCTTCAAACATACTTGGGGGACTAAGAGGAGAGTTTCATTGTATAAATGAGAGGTATATACATGTCCGTCAAAGTTGTATCATGATCTATATGGGTAATATTATTCGAAAAGGATGGTGAAGGCGATTTCAGTATTCATTGAATGATGTATTACCAATTATCAAGTGAAGGTCGAACTTTAGAGTCAGGTTGGTTTATTTTATCTTGTTCTTATTTTGTAATATAAGTGGGATGATTTCCCCATAATTTTTTATATGATTTCTTCAAAAACCTCAAAATAATGATGTGTTATGGGCGATAATGATTCAAATTATTATGGTAAAATAGTTATTTCTTATCAAGTAAACCATCACTATTAATGATCAATATAGTCATTTTATGTTGGATATATTTCAATGTCATGTTTTTTCATAAGTGTCAGTTTTTCTCGAGATTCATCTATCATATCACAATTATATTAGAGCATTCAAAATTCACTAGGATTTTAAGATATTCTATGTACATACTATCTTCAATAGAATAATTCTAATCTAAAAGTAAAATATATAAAATGAAGGATATGTTATAAGACTATGTGATTAATTCAAGTGTTTATTGGGAGAATCATCCAGAATCATTAAATTTTCAAACAATAACTTATTCAAGGTAATGATATAAATGATTTTTTAGTCCTTGAATTGATTATAATATCATTTAAGTAGTTACTAGTTAGATTATAATATGTTAATACTTGTTTGAAAATGCCTCATTTAAGATACATCTTTCGAGGTAAAGTTGATATGGATATAGCAGATAACCATGTAGATCGTAAAGAAAGAATATGTTGGCTATCAAATATGTCTTCTAGAGTTTGATACTGGTCCTTAGTTTTTTATTTAGGTCCCACACCTAGGTTGGGGAATCATTATATCATAAGGAAAGGTATCCTAGTTAACATGTCTATTGGGATATTTGAGATATTGGAGTTGGTCATTCCACTAGTGTACCGTTTTTAACTTCTATAGAACTAAAACACTATTAATAAAATTTTTCATGTATCAAAACATCAGAGACATCATCTTTATCCTCTTTTCATGTTTTAAGTTGACGATGGAGATCTTTTTGTGGATTCATTATTAGGAACCGACCTTATTACATACATAATCTTGAATTTAGTCAAGAAAAAAATTCATTTTAAATTGAAGATCTTATCATGTTTATAGATTTAGAGAATTAGGATAGCACATTCATGACATTACACATTGTTACAGAGTGGATACCATAAAAATAGTTTCCATTTTTTTAAAATATAAAACATTAAAACTTAAAACAAGACTCCTTGACAATTCTTCAAAATTTAATGTTTCTTACTTCTTTTTATTACAGAACCATTAACCTGGATGAAATCATTTAGAAACTTGGGGTGAGCACAAAGGCTCAGTAAATGATGAAAAATATGGAAAGAGCACATTAGTCCATGAATACTTGTAACGTATGAAAACATTTTCAAAAGACATGCTTGTCACCCATATATACTTACTTTGTTTTACATGAGATTACACATGATCCACAAAAAGAGAAGAACATAAATATAAAATCATAACTGTAACTTGGGTAATTACTTACTTAATCTTGCAACCATTCGTGGATACCTTATAATTTGTAACTCTCATGGCTACCTTACTTTTTGCAAGCATCAAAGTTACACTTGGAGTAACCATACGACCGACCACCAACTTAATAATATACAATGAATTGGAGGGAAATATTGGTCCCACCCTTCAACCTAAATAATTCCCAAGAACCAAAACACTATCATACAACAAGAATAAATCCATAAGAACATGACATTAGAATTTTGTAAAACCGAATGTAAAAAGATGTTTTTTAAAAAAATCCACATATAAATATCATAAAATTGAAGAGAGACTTAATAGAGTGGATAGAGAATATATATATTCTGTAAATACACATAATAAAACATAATATAAAGAGAACCCATCACACAATCAATTTCAATAGCACATAAATAATGAAGAAGAAGGTTAACCCAAAGAATGGATATTGGTTAAGAATCCCCTTACCTAGTGTTTGCCTTACTTAATACTTTTTTAAACATCCTGAATAATGGTTAAAGGAGTGTTATTAATATTTTATAGAAACATTTTCATGTTTATAACATCTTATATTATCATTTTGTAACATCTTTTTACCCTCAATTGTTAGTATTTTTCCCCTTGCACTGTTTTTGGGTGAATTCTTTACATGAATTCTATGATTGGTTCATGGTGGACATTCTTGTCCATTGGAAGTGAAACTACATAATTGGAATGGATTAGTATTTTCTTATAACCAATAACATAAATTATTCCATTTATCATTTTTAATTCTTACATGAGGTTGATTCATAAGTTAGAACATCAATGATGATTGTTTAGATCCATTTAGTGGTTTTATGATAATAACAACATCGTTTTGTCTTATAAATTAGGACCATGAGTAAAAAATAATTACAGAACCATGGCTGAGTCATAAAACATATATTATAACCTATTTCAACAATATAAATGGTTTCATGAAAAGACTTGAAATAATTAAGGGAAATTGAAATCACAACATCCACGATGTCGATAATTCGACACAAACGGACAATGTTTTTATTCTTTAAATATGTGGGGGGGTAGAAGAATAATGATGAGTAATATTTCATAAACATGATAAAATCTAAAGTATACATGATTTCAGGATATTTCATACCTCTTGGGTGAAGATATATGATGAAAGAATAAGGAAACAACTCAAAATAAAAGAAAAGGTGAGAAATCTTTTACAAAAAATTCGGCAGCCTAACGTCTACACAACATTGTTTTAGAAAATAATAAAATGAGAGGAGAAAAGGGTCATCCATCCAGAAATGAATCATAATATAGAGAAGATCAATAATAATAAATAAATATGAACATGTTATGGAATCATTAAAATTATACCACATAAAAGAGAATTTGAAAGGAAAAAAGAAAGAATTTGACAATTTTCTTACCTTGTAAAGTATACCTTAGAACATGAAGGTTGAGACCTTGGGGGCTTGAATAATACTTGGGATGACTAATATGAAGGTAATAAGGAAAGATAATCTTTGAGGGAGAATTGTTAATGAATTAATATAAGTGAAGAGGTGTTATTTATAGGAAAATTGGGGGATTATTTTAATAATTTTCAAAGGACACCTTATGAGTGGTATTTAAGAAACCATGGGTGTGACCATGTTATTTTCTCATGGTATAAGCCACTTGGTACACATCACATATTATTTAGATACACACAAGTCTACCATATTTATGACATCATTATTATATAATTATTGATGTCATTAATACACTAAAACAAAAAACTGTATTTTTTTCTATTCACTGAAAAAACTATTGTTTCATAAAAATTCCCAAAATTCACCCTAAAAATTTATTGATTCATATATTTCATAAATGAAGTCAATTTTTTGAAACTAATTATCTAAAATTTATTAATTTAATTTCTAAATAAAATCATACTTTGTTCAAAAATTAACAATTCTTATTCTGTAACTACTCCTATCTCACAATGAAAATTTAACCTAGATGTTATTATCTTAAAGCCTTAATAAAATAAAATAATAATAAAATTTAATAATCGTTAAAGTCATATCACAATTCATATTACTATTCATAAAGGTATTTTACTATTCACCAAAAAACAAGTTGGTTCCAATAGACTCTAAATAACATACTGAACACAATTGTAGAAGACAGTTTGTTGAAATTCAGAATATAGAAGTAGAAAAGTTGTGTTTTAAAGGCTAATTAAGAATATCTATTTAAAACAAAGTTCCATGAATTTATCTTTAATTATAGAAAAACATGGTGTATTACATTGTCCCTACCTTCTTGAAATTCCATCCTCACAGTTTTATTTATTTATTAAACAATTGAGGATATTTTTCACTCATAGCATTTTTAGACTCCCATGTTTTTTTGTCAACCATTTAGTTTATCCACAAAACCTTTACATGGTGGATTACCTTATTCCACAAAACATGTTCTCTTCGATCAATAATCTGAACCAGTTTCTCATCGTAAGAATGGTTCTCTTCCAACTGAACTGCTTTTGGGCTCAAGACATGTGATGAATCTTCCACATACTTTCTCAACATTGAAACATGAAAAACATTGTGTACCTGAAAGAAGATCAGAGGAAAAGTTATGCGGTATGCAACTGTTCCAACATTGTCCAACATTTAAAAAGGACTGATGAACTGTAGACATAGCTTTACTTTCTTACCAACATACATCACAATTTTACAAGGAGAGAATTTAATGAAAACATACTCACCTACCTCGAAATAGAAGTATTTCCTTCTGTTATTTGCATAACATTTCTGTCTACTTTGAGCTATCCTCATGTGCTCCTGGATCATCCTCACTTTCTCAGCCACTTATTCCACTAATTTTGGCCCCATCAACTTTCATTCAACGACTTCATCCCAAAATGCTGTAGTACGACACCACATTCCATACAAGGCATAAAAAGGTGACATCTTAGTACTAGAAGGAAAACTGTTATTATAAGAAAACTCAACTGAGGAAATATGATGATCCCAACTTCCCTGATAGTCCATTGAACAAGCTCGAAGCATATGCTCCAAAGTTTGAATCGTTCATTCTGACTTCCCATCTGATTGAGGATGAAAATTTTTACTGATATTTATCTTTGTTCGCAACAACTTTTGATGTCCCTTCCAAAAGTTAGAAGTGAACCTGAGATCTCAGTCAGACACAATGGAAAGAGGAACTCCGTGTAACCTGACAATCTCCTTGAGGTACAACCAAGAAAGTTGATCCAAAGGAATTGTATCTCTAATTGATAGAAAATGTGCATACATTGTTAGCCGATCAACAATAACTCAAATAGCATTGTTACCTAGAGAATTATTTGGTAGTGCCATCAAAAATTCCATGGATACATTCTTCCATTTCCACTCTGGCACTGGAAAAGGTTGAAGCATACCCTTCGGTAACTGTCGCTCTGCTTTAAACTGTTGACATGCCAAACATTTCATAGTAAAATAATCAATATCTATTCTCATTACATCCTACCAATAATACATCCAAAGGCCTCTGTTCATCTTAGAACTACTAGGATGAACATAAAATGGAGAACTATGAGCTTCACACAATAATTATTTCTTCAATTGGGAATCACAGGGCACACACAACCTTTTTCCAAATCTTAAAACATAATATTTATCAATATTTAATTCTGGAAAGTTCCCCATTATAACCCATTCTACATTTTTCTATAGCTCAAAGTCTTCTCTCTGTGCTTGCTTTATTCTATCTGACAACAAAGACTGCACTGAAACATGAAACAAAATAGATGTATTCCCTTCACCAATAACTTCTAATCCAAAATTCATCAAATCAATAATCAAGGGATAATGTTCTAGACGTATCATGGTTAATGATGTATGATGTTTCAGACTTAAGGAATATTCTACTTTCTTTGCTTTTCCATGATGATAATTGATTGGGTAGTCATAATCCCTTATTAGATCTAGACATCTTCTCTGCCCCATGTTTAATTCCTTCTGAGTTAATATATACTTTAGACTCTTATGGTTAGTATATATTTGGCATTTTTTTCCGTATAGATGATGCCTTTTTATTTTCAAAGAAAAAACCATAGCTTCCAAATCCAAATGATGTGTGGGATAATTTAGCTCATGTGTTTTATGTTGTCTTGAAGCATAGGAAATTACCCAATCATTCTGTATCAAAACACAACCAAGTCCCTTCAAAGAAGAATCACTATAGATGAAAACATCACCATTTCAGGAAGGTAAGGCCAAAACTGGAGAATTCACCAATCTCTTCTTCAGTTCCTGAAAACAAACATCACATTCCTCTGTCCAAACAAATTTGACACCATTTCATGTTAACATAGTTATCGGGCTTGATAACTGTGAAAAGTTCTTAAAACCCATCAGTAATAACTTGCTAATCATAGAAAACTACGAATATCTGTAAAATTTGTGGGTCTTGGCCATTCATCAAATACTTTTGTTTTGGAAGGATCAATTGTTATTCCATCCTTATTTACAATGCTCCCAAGATAAGAAATGAGTTGCAACCAAAAATCTCACATTCTGAATTTTCCAAATAGTTTATTTTCTTTCAATGATTGTAAAACAACCCTTAAATGTTTTTCATGATCCTATTTATTTTTAGAAAATACCAGAATTTCCTCAATATATACAACCACAAACATATCCATGAACTCATGAAATACTCTTTTCAAAGATTCACGAATACAAAAGGTGCATTCCTTAATCCAAACTGCATAAAAACAAATTCATAATTCCCATATCTAGTACGAAATGATGTTTTCAGGATGTCATCTCCCATCATATTTAGCTGATGGTATCTGGATCTCAAGTTAATCTTGGAAAAGTACTGAGCTCCCTGGAGCTGATCAAACAAGTCATCAATATGAGGCAAAGGATACTTGTTTTTAACTGTGATGTTATTCAAAGTTCTATAATCAATGCACAGTCTCAGGGAACCAAATTTTTTTTTAAAACAAAACAGGGGCTCCCCATGGTGAAGTGCTAGGATGAATGAAGCCTTTGTTAAGCAAATCCTTCAACTGATTTTTTAATTCAAGAAGTTCTATTGGATCCATATGATATGTGGGTTTTGAAATTGTCTTATCATCATGAACTAATTCAATTGTGAATTCGACTTCTTGATAAGGTATGACACCGGGTAACTCATCAGGAAAAGCATCAAGGTATTCATTTACCACTGGAACATCATTAATTTGTATAGTTACCTTATTTTAAAAAATATGACACATATAACATTCATTTCCATCTTTCAATAGTTTCCCAGCTTCCTCATATGTTATCAATTGTATGGGTTCATTCTTTTATAAAAACTGAAACTCTTTCTGAAAAACAGCTTGTTTAGATCTACAATCAATCTTAGCATGATAATCAGAAATCTAGTCCATCACCAGAATAACATCAAACTCGACTAAGGGAAAAACAAAAAGGTTTGTAGGTAAAGCCTTTCTACAGACCACAATAGAAAGCTTCTAATAATTCCCCTTTATTATAGCATTTTCCCCTTGTGTTTTAACAACAAGTTTGGGTCTCATTTGTTGAGGTGATATTTTCAATTAACCAGAAAATTTCTCAGAGATGGAGGAATGTGTAAACCCTGTATCAAACAAAACTTTAGAAAAATTTGAGTGAACAAAAAAAGTACATGATACAACTTAATTATAAGGCCCAACATCTGCTGACGTAGTCGCAAAAGATCTCACTACACCTTTCTGCTTGTAGTCTGGCTTCTTTTCATCAGTCATACCTCTCTTTGGGTAGACGTTTTCATAGTGACCCATATCACCGCATTTAATACACTTTATAGTTTGCTTATCAGGATTATTCTTAGTATCATATTCATTGCAATCTCGAACCATATGTCCAAACATACCATAATTAAAACACTTCCCAGTTTTGATAAGACATTCCCCAGGGTGTTTCTTTCCACACTTTTCACAAACTTGAAATTGGATTTTCTTACCATCAGATTTCTTTGGTTGATTCTAACCCATTGTCTACCAACGGGACCCATTTTTCTCTTTGTTTCCAAAATTAACATGATCATCAGCAAACTCCATCTCTACCCTCTTAGCACATCGGACAAGTTTCTAATAACTTTTGAATTCATGGGAGGCCAACGCACTTCGATACCTTGGATTCTGTCCTAAGTAAAAGAGGTATATTTTGATATCAAGATCTAGAATATGATTTGGAGCATACCTCGCCAGTCAGGTTATGTTCTCTTCATACACAGCCACTGAATCTTCCTCCTTCTATTTCAATTCATGTAATTTCTTCTCCATTCTTACTCGCACCAACTTAGCAAAATATTTTCAAGGAAAAGACTATTAAATTCATCCCACTCTAAGGCATCACAATCCTCTCTACCCGTGACATTCCTTACCATTGAACACCACTGATCATATTCCCCTTCAAAATGATAAATGGAAATACTTACCTTTTGATTATCTGAACATCCCACAACATGGAATATCTTTTCAAGGGCATTGATCCATCCTTCAGCTGCTACTCGGCCAGATGATTTATTGAATGCAGGAGGAATTTTTCTTTTTAAATGTTCCATTACTGTCATGTTCATATGTGGTACCTCTATTGGTTCTCTTTCTAGGATTCCACCAACATTTATTTCCTGCGTTAACTGAGCCATTACTGTCATAAATTGCTCAGTTCCAATCCCTACCATTCCGGGCTATAGTTCCGGAAGGATGTCATTCTGTCGGTGCCTCTCCTCCTCAGCATCCAGGTTCCTTCTATGGACAACCATTTTTAAAAAACATGTCTTAGATAAAGAAACATGGTAATCTTTAAATGCTATAATATTTCAAATTAAACAGTGTGAAAATCATTTATGGTATTCTATTAACACCACCTAAACCCCTAAAGTTTTCTAAACCATACACTACTACCAACTACAAGGACCTGACCTTATGACATACATAATCTTGAATTTATTCAAGAAAACAATTCTTTTTACATTGATGGTCTTTTCAAGTTTATATATTTAGATAATTAGGACAGTACATTCATGACATTACACATTATTACAGAGTAGAAACTATAAAAGAATTTCCATTTATTATAAATATAAAATATTAAAACATAAAACAAGACTCCTTGACAATTATTCAACATTTATCATGTCATCATTCCTTCAATTACACATCCATTAACCAGTGAAGGATAATTTAAAAACATGTGGTTATCACAAAATATTATTAAGGGGTGAAAAATAAGGAAAGATCAAATTAGTCCATGAATACACGTAACATATGAAAACATTTTCAAAAGGCATGCTTGTTACACATATATAGTTACTTAGTTTAACATGAGATTACACAGGATCCACAAAAACTTGATAACATAAATATAAAATCATAAATAAATCTTGGGGAATTACATACATAATCTTGTAACCATTCTTGGCTACCTTATAATTTGTAACCCTCACGGCTACATTACTTTGTGTAACCATCACAGTTACACTTGTAGTAACCATACGACCGACATAAAACTTACTCCTTCCCAATGAATTGAACGGAAATATATGTCCCACCCGTCATAATAAATAATTCCCAATAACGAAAAAAAATCCTAAAACATGAATAATTCCATAAAAACATTGCTTTGGAATTTTGTAAAACCGAATTTAAAAAGAGGATTTCTACAGAAAAGCCCCTCTTAAATATCATACAATTGAATAGAGACTTAATAGAGTGGATGGAGTATGTATATATACTCTAAATACAAATAATAAAACATAATATAAATATAAACCATCACACAAACAATTTAAATAGCACATAAATAATGAAGAAGAAGGTTAACCCAAAGAATGGAAATCGGGGTAATAATCCCCTTACCTCGGGTTTTTCTTACTTAAATCTTTTTTAAACCTCCTGTATATTTGTTAAAACAGTTTTATTAATATTTTACAGAAACATTTTCATGTTTATAACATCTTATATGATCATTTCATAACAACTTTTTTCCCATAATTGTTAGTATTTTCCCCCTTGCACTGTTTTTGGGTGAATTCTTTACATGATTTCAATGATTGGTTCTTGGTGGACATTCTTGTCCATTGTAAGTGAAACTCCAGAATTGGAATGGAGTAATATTTTCATATAAAAAGTAACATAAATTATTCCATTTATCATTTTTAATTCTTACATGAGGATGATTCATAAGTAAGAACACCAATGATGTTTGTTTATATCCTTTTAGTTGTTCTTTGATAATAACAACCTCGTTTTGTCTTATAAATTAGAACCATGAGTACAAATGAATTACCTAACCATGGGTGAGTCATAAAACCTATATTATAACCTGTTTCAACCATATAAATGGTTTCATGACCATACTTGATAGAATTAATGGAAATTGAAATCACATCATCCACGATGTCGATAATTCGAGACAAATGGAGAATGTTTTAATTCTTTAAATATGTGGCAGAAAAGAAGAATAATGATGAGTAAGTTTTCATAAACATAATTAAATGAAGAGTATACATGATTTTTGGATATTTCATTCCTCTTGGGTAAAGAGATATGCGGAATGAATAAGAAAGGAACTCAAAAAAAGTGAGAAATCTCTTACAAAACATTCGGTAGCCTAACAGCTACACAACATTGTATTCAAAAATAATAATAAGATAGGGGAAAAGGGTCACCCATCCAGAAATGAATCATAATATATAAAATATCAATAATAATAAATTAATAATAACATGGTATGGAATCTTGAAAATTATACCACATAAAAGAGAATTTGAAAGAAAAAAGAATGAAATTGAGAATTTTCTTACCTTGTAGAGTATCCCTTAGAACATTAAGGTTGAGACCTTGGGGGATTTAGGAAACCTTGAGATGACTAATATGAATGTAAGGAGGCAAGATCATCATTGAGGGAGAATTGGGAATGAATTAAAATAAGGGAAGAGTTGGTATTTATAAGAAAAATGGGGGATTATTTTAATATTTTTCAAAGGACGCCTCATGAGTGGTATTTAGAAAACCATGGGCTTGCCCATGGTATTTGCCCATGGTATAAGCCACATGGTACAAATAACATATTATTTAACTATACACAAGTAGACCAGATTTATAACATCATTATTATATAATTAATGATGTCATTAATACACTGAAACTAAAAACTGTATTTTTTCTATTCACTGAAAAATCAATTATTTCAGAAAAATCCCCAAAATTCACCCTAACCATTTATCGATGTGTATATTTCATAAATTAAGTCCATTTTTGAAAATAATTTTCTAAATTTTGATAATTTAATTTTTAAATAAAATCATACTTTATTCATAAATTAACAATTTAAATTCTATAACTACTTCTATATCACAATGAAAAATTAACCAAGATGCTATTATCTTAAAGCCTTAATAAAATAAAAAAAAATAATAAATTTTACTTTTCAATAGGGTCATATCACTATTCATATTACTATTCATAAGGGTACGTTACTATTCACCAAAAAGACAAGTTAGTTTCTATAGACTCCAAATAACATACTCAACACAATTGTAGATGATAGTTTCTTGAAATTCAAAACATAAGTGTAGAAACGTTTTGTTTTAAAGGCTAATTAAAAATATCTATTTTAAAAAATTCCATTCATTTCTATTTATTTTTAGAAAAACATGGGGTCTTACATTCATACCATGTGGAGCATATGATCATTATTGATTAGTAAAAGGAGAAGAATCAACAGAGTAAGAATGTTCAACTAATGTGAGTCATTCTAGATAGTTTCCATAAACAACATTCCTAGCATTAATGGAATTTTAAGAACATGAACATTAAATATTGGATTTGATATTACATTATGTCATTAAAATGTTATTATGGATTTTTTTTAGGTGTCACGTTTTTCTATAAATGTGAAAAACAGAACATTCATTATTTTAATCCCAATTACAAATTCTAAGTGGAACATGTGCATAATGTTAATTCAACCATAGAGCCATGGGATTCTCATATTAGAATCTCCCTATTCAATCATTCTCCATACCTATATCTAAAAATACCAAGGAGTCCTCTTTGATCCAAAATAATTTTTCTATATGATCAGGGTGTTTTGTTAATAGATATTGATAGAAAGTGTCACAATTCATCATATGTAACTTGATATTTTTGTTTTTTCTTAGGAATAATCGTATACCAAGGCTAATTTTATTACCTAGATCAAAAGTATTGTTTATAATGGTTTATATGTTTTCATTAAAGGTATTGAATTAGTAACACAGACTATACCTAGGACATTGAGTAATTTCTAATTATTCTCTATATTTTATGTGGATGGTCTTCAAATACTCCCAAATTTCTTTTTTCATATCACGTAAATTCAACAAGTTTGACCATGTTGTCACTCCATTCCCTTAAACTAATCTAATTAGTAATTTAATTCATAAACAAAATCCATAAGTTTATAAATCTCATGGATCTCCTTGGATTCGATGACATTGAGAGTAAGTCTTGTGGCCCCTAAGAGGTGTATCAACAATTGATATCATGAAATAACATAGTTTGGTTAAACATAGAACCATATTTTATTTATAAATTGTAAAGATCTCTATTAAATTTTCAAAATAGAATGTCAACATGAATTTTGATAATTAGAATCCTTTAATAATAGAATATTTTGATAGTAAACTTGTAGTTGATTGAATTAACAAGTATGATTGATACTTAAATGCTTTCATTACTTATTCTTGGTATTCAATTAGAAAGCATCTGATTTTTGTTTTTACTTAATTAATTCTATCAATGATAATTCATATATATGACAATCCACCAACTCATAGGTATACACTTTTACAGGATCCTTTCCATCAGTTATTGGTAAAAATGAAGTAGGATCCTCTAATTTGTATTTTTCATTTTCCTCTTGTAATAATACATCTTTCAAGGAACATGTAAGAGGATCTATAATTGGAATTTAATAAGTGACATGTATAATATGGATACTTTTTATCATGGCATGGTATTTTTTCCAAGTAATATGCAAGATCCTATAGCATGGGAATTCTTAAGGATCCATTTATGACATAGTAATGTTTTTATGTGGAATAGTATTGAACACTGGGAACATGTAATCCACTCTATCATGGGAATTCACAATGTTTATGGAATGATATGGTTATAATTTCCCTTGTCGAGGGCATTCATCATGGGAAAACATAAGAATATATAGTGGGGGAATTCATGATAAGCACATTCTTATATTGTTAATTGATTCATGTGTTCTATACACACAGTTATGTGAGACATCATATGTGTGATTCATCTAAGGAAAAAGTATCAACCAATGTTAAGTGGGATCTGTCCTATATATGAGGATCCACCACTTGATAGATATGCCTATAATTTTGTTGATGTAGGTATGGATTACACTATATAATAATTGAAATCCTGAGAGTTTCATGATTTATTTCATGTTTTCAATTTACTTATGAATGAATATCCACATTTATCACACTATTTAATTCAATATATATTTATATTCGATTATTTAGACTCTATTGTTGTTAGTCAACTGAGTTTTCCTCAAACACGTTTGGGGAATCAATTGGATCCTAGGTATACATTATGTTCAAATATATGGATAAGGGAAAGGGACCTTATAAATTATTTTTAGCTTTCAATATTGTTTAGAGATTATAGATTTATGTTTAATGATGTTTCAGAACAAGGATTCTGGATAATTATTTATTTATTGTATTTATTCCTTCACTTAGGTGACTTTCATCACATTACTTATTTAAATTAAGACTTTGATTACATGGAATATATTATTATTTAAGTAGTTTTACACCTATTTTAAAACACATGATTGATGATTTAAATTATTCCCACAGATATTTTAACTTTTTACTTGTGTGTATATGCTTAAATTTATGTTCCATATAGAATCACTACTATTTGGAAGCCTCTTTCATACAATGATGTTGGGTTGAGGTTCACCAGTGACCTGACTCATTCATGTTTGTGAGTATGATGATGGGTATTCTACATTTCTAATTTTCCATTTTTGGTTATTTTATGTCTACAATAACTATTAAAAATCATTATTCAGTATTTCATCTTTTGATTCTTAAATTCTCATTCATTCCATTGTCCAGTCTTTTATTATGTGGTGGGAAAACATTTTCTGGTAGGGTCAATTATTATGAAATAGATAACGATGGAGATACTCACCATTTGAATGTTCTTAGTGATAGCTCATAGATTCCAAAATTAAAATATTATCATCAGAATAATCCATTATAGTTTTCATTAAATGAAAAAGTTGTCTTGATGGAATCCAATAATTTAAGTCACCAATGATAAGGAATGGAATGAATATTTTCTCCAATATATCTGCGACACATTTAATTCTCATAAATGGTAAGGAAGGAATATTATAAATTATAAATTCTTCCTTGACTACAGTTGAGAAATTACGTCTTTTAAATTACATAGTTTATTTAGTTAAAATCAATTCACTATCATGTTAAAAATTTCAATTATCTTAATATAAAACAAACTATTGTTATTTTTAAGTATACAATTTGTATTATCAACTCCATGAACAAAGTATTATATGGGTAATAAATAAATATTTTTTTACTGTCATTTAATAAATATACCTTTTCTAATAAATAATAAGAGAAAGTGTCATCTATAATGGAGAAATTGAATCAATTAATTTCCAATAATCAATATTTATAATAACTTTGTAGTTCCAAAAACAGATTTTTGGGAAGAATATTCACACCAATGATATAATTTTCTATTATGATTCCTATAATATTTTATATTTACTTTTTCTAAATATTTCTACATGTTTTCCTAAGAAAATATACATTAAATGGGGGAGTATTGTAGAAATACACTTTTACCACAATTAGGATACACTATATAAAAATTAAAAAAAATTATGTTTACCTACAAGATCCAGTGTGTATGGGTGGAATTCATTTTTCCTGTTAGTACTTTCAAAACAAGTTTCATTAAAGGCCACTCTAGTGGAAGCATAATGGTAGTTACATAGGTTGGAAAATAATGAGATTTAAAAAAGTGTCTTATTAATGCTTTTAAATTAACCATTGAGTCCTATAATTGAATCATAAAACATGAGTAGTCACGATTGATGGGAAATTCATTCACGTTGTATACATTTAAATAAATATTTCATTCATCACATTGGTATAAATTAAATTTTCCAAAAAATGATAGGAATGTTATTTTTTAAAAAATTATTAATTAAAATATGTGTAAAAATGAATTATTTTAATTAATTAAGAATACTAAAAATATTCATGAATTTATTTTAACAAAAATATGGAAATTCAAGAAATTTGTTATTGACTAAAGTGGAAATAAAATTCCAGTATTCATAAAAAATTATTTCACAAATTTTTAATATAAAAAAGAGATACTTAGAGGAAGAATAATAATCCCATTAATAACTAGAGTATGAGAATATATAAGTGTTTTAATGTGAATAATCATTTAAATCCCCTTGATGTTCATATAAAATAAAAAATATGGAAAATAAATTTGATAGAAACATAAATCCTATATAGAGAGTACTATATTTTTTAGTATTTATTCAATACCATTTTATAATAAATATAACATTAATATAAATAGATTATATAACTATATTCATAAGTAAATTAAAATGTATCGTTCCCTTTTCATTTTAATTATTATTTTTTAATTCATCCTATAAATAGACAATTGGGTAAAAACTGGTCTAATTTTCTGACAGGGTTCAATTTAGTTTTTCTATTACATGAACATTGATCATTGATTCATTAAATCATTAATAGTTATCATGAAATAATTATCATATTAATTAATTATATATAATTTTCATAATAATTCATATAAATAGATAATGAAATAATAATTACATCACTTTGTAGAAGGTGTAGATGATACGTACGCACATGTGATAGTATAACATTTTGGAATGTCAAATAAAAAAAATTGTGAAGATATATTTAAATATATTTAATTATAATAATATAATAAATATCACATATATTCATTAAATTCAACCTTATTAACATCCAAGTAATTTTGGAATGAAAAAAAAATCATATTTCTTCATATAAGTGGTACTCCGCACATATTCTGGAGTGACGTTATCATTTTACAATAGATGAGAATGTAAGAAATTATATATTATTTTTTAATTCTATAAATTCTATAATAAATATGAAATTTTAAAACTAAATAAATATTTATAAATAATAATCAATGATATTGTAGTAAAATGAATAATATCACTACATTGAGATAGTGATCCATACATATGCAAAAGAAATACATTGATTTACCATTTCATAGAAAAGAGGTGAAATGTTTCTCCCATAATAATAATTATATTTTAGTGTATTATTTATAATCTATTTGTTATGTTAATATTTATATAATATATATTTTATGTTCTATAAAAAATAATCTTGAAAAGGATAAGTAAAAACATATACCTCTTCTTTGAGAATACTCATTTCAATATCATTTCAATGACCCTTGGTTTTTAATTTTATGATGATAATAACCTAGAGTATGTGGATATGTATTTTCATAAAATGGTTTATGGGGTTTGGTTTGGTTAATTTTCTCTAGTTTTATGTATAAAAGAATATTGGGATGACCCTTTATAATTAAGTGGAGTGACACACATAAAATTATAAAGAATACATAAATATAAGAATTTCACTCTCTAGGAAAAGTGGAAAAAAATTATGTTATGTTTGAATATTAGATTATTTAGAATATTAATCTATTAATGTAATAGGATTTAGATAATTTCTATGTAATTTAGTGAATTAACACATTAGATTAACTGATCATCAACCCCTTTTATGCTTTATCATCGTATTGATTATGTATACCATAGTTACTACTCATAATTACCACAAATTAAGTTGACATAATTACATGATATTTAATATTTTGATCCTAAAAAATGAATTAATTTTATATTATTCTATTTCTATTAGTGGTGAGAATTAAATTTTAAATTATTCTTATAAATCCTAATAAAACATTTTTTAAAATAATGAACAATTTAACAACAAAAAATGTTTACGTTCATTTAGTTACTTTGAATAGCCAGTGTATGAATGTTAATATAGTTTATTGAGTATATAATGGATTAATTTAATTAAAATATTTCATAAATTTAGATTAATTTAATTTATTAAGATAAAAAACACATTGTGAACATTAAATTTGATTTTTAAAAGTATCTTTTTGCAGTCAAATTTGTCGGTTTAAATTTGAAATCAATTAAAAACTAATTAGTTCTTTATATAAAAATTTAATAAGTATATTCTAATAATTTATTATATCTTATTTAGACCCACCAATCTAATTTAAATTCAATAACTTTTAAATTAAATATTAATTAATATTTATTAAATCGCATTCCATTTAAACTATCAGTTTTTTAAAAAAATTAAATTATAAATGAAATTACTTATAGAAAAATATGTCATAAAATCTATAGATGTTATCAATAATATTTAATTGATACATCAAGGGGAAATTAATTTTTATAGGTTATGAAAACATAGATTTAGGTGTTAAAATCAAACATAAAATTATGATCATATTGTTATGTTAATTTAAAATGATGAGGATGTTGCTTATAATTATCATAGATATCATATAAAAGATATAAATTTTGGGGATGATATTACCTTAAAAAATTTATATTTTGAAATGTTTTCCAATTTGGATAAGTATTTGGTTCAATCCTTAATTA
Source organism: Viscum album (assembly GCA_963277665.1). Classification (NCBI taxonomy): domain Eukaryota; kingdom Viridiplantae; phylum Streptophyta; class Magnoliopsida; order Santalales; family Viscaceae; genus Viscum; species Viscum album. Next base: position 261,386,946 of record OY728148.1, on the reverse strand, counting down.
AATTAATTAATATGGTAAAAAATTCAATGAAAAATATAGTCTAAAAGAGAGAAAAAAATTAATAAGATGATAATAACAGAATTTATTATTTTGTAATTTTTTGGATGGCTGAAAACATCAACATTCAACAAAATTAATAGTTTTTTATTGAAAAACGATCCACTTATTATCGGTATTACTACTCAAATTATTAATTTCATCTCTATTAAATTATATAAAATTAATTACGTAGATTATGATTTTTTATCTTAATTATTACTCATCTATAGTCGAAAATAATTGGATCAAAAAGTCAAAGTTGGATACAATATTCTATTTGGTACAAAAAGGTTAATATGTTATTACCTATATTTTTTTCTAAATTAATTATATCTATTTTTCCTTCATATATAAAAATAATTATATCCACAGTATAAGATATTTATATACTGACTTGGAGCTCTCAAACAGATTTTTCATGGATTGTAGATAATTCCTAAAGATTTTAATGTCACTATTGTGATGTAGGTAATAAAAATAGATAGTGGTAATTCAATTCCTAATGATGAATTCTAGGAAATTATTGATAATAAATACGTAGTAAAATCACTATATATTGAGAAACATAAAATTAGTACATAAAATTTATGTCTATTATTTTTTCAAGAAAATAATTATTGAATCATTTTTAGTTTCAATTCATTTCATAATTAGAGGATGATCAAACAGGGACCTTGATGAAATAAAACTCATATCTTCTATATATCTCCCTTATATTATGTTAAAATATTAATGGTGTCCCATGTCCTTTATATTGAATAATTATTTTGGTTATGAACTAAAGTAATAGGGTAACTGTTCAGTGGCTCTATGGTAGAACAAAATTGCTTAATTATCTTCATGCTTCTATATGGAAGCTCAAAAATTTAAAACCCAAAGAGATAGTACAGAGAAAGGAAGACTTATTAATAATGGATGGAAAAAATTATATTCTAGAAATGTAACTAAATTTTTTCTAGAATAAAAATGATGTGGGTATTAATTTATCCCTTATTAATATAAATGGAAAACCTTGGAGATTGAAGTAGCCTCTAAGTGGCATCTCCCTCACATCGCGGTGCTCTAGGGTTTTCCTGTAAGAACCTGGTTTTTAGCCACAAAAGACATTGGAGTATTCTCGATGTTATTCTAGAGCAACGCCTTTAGACGGCATGCGATTCTGAGCCCCAGTGTGGCCGGAAGTAAATTTCTAGTGCGTTCACACTAGGAGCGCCAAATAAATGGGATAAATCCTAAACAGTGTTTTGGATCATCGATATGATTACAGAGATGGGTCTGGAATGAGGTGTTTACCCTAGGAACAACATAAAACATGTCAGTGCGGGACGTTTGGACCCCTTGCTCGCTATCAGAGCGTGGAAGGGATAAATTAAATAATTAATTTATTCGTTTAATGGCTTCACTCAAATATCTCTTAAACGGTGGCTCAGATTGGAAAACTGAGGGAACCGTTGTGTTCGAAGCGTGCCGCTTACCCTAGGAGGGGTGTAACTTTCACGGGCGCGGCTCTTCTGTGAAAAATGGCCCCAGGGGCGTTTTCATAATTTAGCGGCATCAGGCGTTGAGTTTAATATCTTTTGGACAGTGCCTCAGATTAAAATTCTGAGACCGCCGTTGTTCTTGGGAGGTGGTGTATACCCTAGGGGAGATTTAATATTGACCCCGCAAAGAGTTTTAGATGTAGGTTAAATTGGGGGCTTTAAATTAATTAAAATGATAATTAATTTATTTAAACTCTTCTATCCTCCCCTCTACCTCATTTACAACCCTTGGAGAAGCCTCTCCCTAAACCTTTTATCTTCATCGTCCCCCTCCTCCTCCTCCGATCAATATAGGAGCGGCAGCGGAGAGGTACGGATCTCCGGCGAAGCACTGGTCTACGCCCAACAGGTAGCAGTTTTCATTTTGAGTTTTTAATTCTGCACCAACGTTGTTCTCATTTTAAAGCGTCGAATTGTTGTTATTTATTAGAGAAAATTCCATGTATGCATATTACGTTTCCTAAACTTCACGACGCATCATTCGGATTGAAAATCCTTGTTCACAGAAGATCGTGGTTGTTCGCCGAAATCCGCGGGTTTTTGGAGCTTCCCGGACGGATTTGGGGGTTCTGGTGGTGGTGGTTCAACGTTCGGTGGAGGAGGAAGCTGTGGGGCGTCGCGGTGGAGTGGAGGCCCACGGAGGAAGGTCTTCAGCAGTGGTCGGACGGGCACTGAGCGAGTCGGCGCGAGGGAGAGAGGACGAGGCCGGCGGATCCTCGAACGGTCGAGTGGGGCTGCCGCAGCGGTCCGCTGGGGCAGCAGGCAAGCGGCCTAGGCGAGGCGGCGGGCGGCGTCATTGCGGCGGTCATCGGCTGCAGGCGCCGGGCATAGAGCATGGCCAGACTGTCCCTTTGGCTTGCCGTTGCCAGAGAAGACCGAGGTCTTTGGACCCCTGCTGGCAGACAAAGGACCCACAAATGCAGGTCCTGTTCTTGACGAGGGAGAAGACCAGCCATTCGGCTGGTCTGGTTTTGGTTTAAAAAAAACTGAAATCAAAAATTAAAAAAATAAGGTTATAAAAATTATAATATAATAATAATATTATTATTATTATAAAATGATTTATATTTTAATAAATCATAAACCGGGATTCGGTTTCATGATCTGTCTAAGGAGGAGCATTCCTTGGAATGAGAGGTATATTTTGAGATGGTTTTGGGTGATTTTAATCCCCGAGACAGGGGCCTCGGAAGCACAACATCCCATCAAGCGGTTGGGTGCTTTTTCTGGGGATTCTTGTTTTAGACAGCGCAGACACATCTGATATCCGAATTGGTCGTCGTCAGTGGAATTTCAACCCAGGTACTGAGACGGAATTTTCCAGTATGGTTTCAGGCATCAAAGCTTGAGTTTAGGCGTGGGCCCCAAGGCCCGTCTTTTGAGCAGTGTGCAGCATTTTGTAACTTTTCATCAGATGTCCGTTCGGGGCGTGTGAGTAGTCGCTTCTGGGTGTTTTTCCGAGGGCATTGCAATGGTGCAATCCGCCCACTCTAATTCTGCACGTTGGTGCGGGCCCCACGAGGGCCGTTTTGGGAGTTGATGGTGATTTTCCAGCATTATCACCAGGTGTCCGTTTTGGACAAGTGATTAGAGAAACTTGTGTACTTTTAAGAGAGGATCGCAACAGTACGGTCCATTCGTAACGCTTCAGGACTGGGGTGAGGGTCCCATGAAGCACTTCTCATGTGTGGTACAATGAAATGCATCCTTTTCTTCGGGTATCTATTTTTCTCAAGTGAGCAGTCCTTTTAACGTGTTTTCCTAAGGGGATCGCAATGGTGCGATGAGCCCGACTATTTTCAGGGATGAGGCTCGGGACCACGGGACGCCGTTCGGGCGTAAAGTGGTATTGGAGAATTTTTCGTCGGATATGCATTGGAGGCGAGTAAGTAGTTGATCTCGCATGTTTTTCCTCGAGGATTACAACGGTGTAATCTGTTCAGGCGAACAGAGCCTCTTACATGATCTTATTAAATGTGGAAATGTGAAGATGTACCGTGGAGGTTCTTCTACCATGTTTGTAGTGGACCCTTGGCGTGTTATCGCGTTCACTCATGGGAGAGTCAAGAAATGTTTGAAGAAATACGGTCGGCCGTGACTAGGCTGATGAGGTGGCAGGTTGGAGTTGTTACGTTTACGCCTTCGCGTTGACATTGGGTTCCATGTGCACAATAGCATTTGGGCTAGGTTAGTGGAATACTCTGGGAGTATACGGGTTTTCTTAGAGGTACACATTGTGGTTGTACCTGAGAACTTTTGTGCGCTTTGTTGGAGTTGACATGGGGCCATGCGTCGTGTGGGCCCCATGTGCATGTAGTGTTCTGCCTTGCGTACCTTTGACCTCTTTTCCTCCTGTTCACGATGGTTTAGACCAGCATGGTTAAGTATTTTCCCCTGTTTTTTGTGTTGGAGTTGGGTGGTTTCACGATACCCACTCCGAGTTATGTTGGCCAGTGTTGTACCATCTAGAATGGATGGAAAGAGCAGTTCCGGGTTTACCCTCCAGCGGATATTGGGTAGTGGGTTTCTCATCGACTACTTCGGGTTTACCCTCCAAAAGAGACTGTGTAGTGGTTTGTTCACTGACTTTTCATGTCTACCTTCCAGTAGACACTGGGAAAGGGGTCAAACGACGACTCTTAAGGGTCTTCCCTCCAGTAGGGCTGGGCAGTGGGTCGCTCATCGTCTTGTTCCAGGTATTCCCTCCAGTAGGGCTGGTTAGTGAGTCGCCTGATGATGTATTAGGGTCTACCCTCCAGCAGGGCTGTGCAGTGGGTCGCCTGTCGACGTATTTTGGGTATACCCTCTTGCAGGGCTGGGCAGCGGGTCGCCTGATAATGTATTAGGGTCTACCCTTCAGCAGGGATGGGTAGTGGGTCGCCTGATGATGTATTAGGATTTACCCTCCAGGAGGGCTGGACAGTGGGTCACCCGATATCTTAATATGAATTACCCTCTAGAAGGGATGGGCAGTGGGTCACCTGAGGGTATTTCAGACTCATTCCTTTTTTCTAGGCTGGTGTATGGCTTTACTCTATGTCTACCAGTGTGGGACCCTCATTTGTACGGGTTAGTGATGTGACAACATTTACATTGAGCAGACCTCTCGACTGCGGGGAAGTGACATGGTGTGGTTTGACGTTCCCCCAGAACTCTCAAGTACGAGGTGCACTTTCCCCACCGAGACGCGACCTTGTCACGCGACCTAAAACCGTGCAGGCGGATCAGTGCCGACCAAAGAGGATAGTGTCAAGGTGCGGCGATTTGAGCTCCTAACTTGCAGTTCGGGGAAGACGTGCGGGATGTTGGGCATCGATGGTGTTTACTTCTAGGACTATTGGATACTCACCTTCTTGGGCTGAGAGATGGGATTGATATCCCTTTACGATCTTGTTTGGGCTTCTTGTTTGAGCATATGGATATGTATATACCTTGTTCTTGTACCCACTTCTTGGGTGTGGTTACTCTCCTTCCTGGAGAGGCGAAGACGTGCGGGGTATGCCACATGCTCTATGTGTCTAGATTATCGTGGTTGGATGAGTCTACTCTCCTGTTATTGGTAGCGACGACTCAATAGGATTTTAATCTTCTCACCGTTTCAAGATCCTTGTGTCTAGATGAGTCTACCTTCTTTCCTCTAGTTGGGTTGAGCTGGACTCTCTACTCTTACTCATTACTGCACTCTCGGTTATACTCCTTTTCTTTTTCTTCTTCGATCTATTTCTCACACTTAGGTACCTCCTTTGTTTCTCCCTCGAGCCTTCAGGGTATCCTACTGAGTTTTTTTATACTCACCACTACTTGGTCTATTCCCTCACTTGGTGTGCCCTTGACGACGATGGACAGGTTGTTCGTGGATTCATTGGAGCTTAGGTGTTTGGGATCTTGGACCACGTGCGGTGGTCATAGTTGGGTTCCAGGTGGGGGACCCTTCCAGCTGTTTTTCTTTTGATTTCCTGGTGCTGGGTTATGTCACTTTTCAGGTTGGTCGTGTCTTTTTCCCCTTTATCTTTAGTTTAATTTAGTCACTTTCTTTATAAATTAAGTGGTCGATGCACATTGTGATTTATTTATAGAAGTTGGTACCTTTCGTTCTTTTTACTCTGCACTTTTTCATTGTGTGGGCTATGTTTGTGTACAGGTACTCAGGCGAAGGCCTCCCCGAGTTGTTACGCCTTCGGCGCTAGTTACCAGCCTCTGGCCTATGGAGGCGGGATTTAGGTAGTTGCGGCTCGAGCCCCGTTAGGGTTGGGTCGTGACATAGAGTTATCCAAGGTGGTTTGTTCCTTGGGACGTTGTCCGGACGTCCCTAAATAGGAATTAGTTGGGATTTAGGGAAACATTGTTAACGTGTCTCGAGAGTGGCTCTCAAGCCAGGGAGTCCAGTGATGGTGCGGCGGCCGACATATCCATTCACGAGGACCCTAATAACCCGCTTGTCGACTCTGCATGATGGGAAACATGTTGTAGGAAAAATATGTTTATGAATCACATAGGATTGAGACTTGACTATCCTTTTTGAGTAATCTCCCCATCGTTTTTGTTGTTTCATATATGCTCATCTGATCACGGCTCTCCTTGATAGTATTTAGGAAGTCTCCATGAAGACAGCCAGCCAGGATAACAGCTTTGGTTCATGAAAACGACCATGTGAGCTACAAGGCCTCAGTCCAGGACCCATCATGTGAGCCCCTTTCTCCGGTTGGGCTGGTAGCAGCACCCCCACATGGTGAGAAGTATATAGATTCAGTAGAGAAGACTGAGCATGAGCGCAGGTTGAGCGCGCTCTGTGAGTTCCAGCGACAGATACCACTGAGGTTCAGTGGTGACCCAGACCCTCATGCAGTAGAGGATTCGCTAGAGACAATGCTTCACATTTTCAGGCTTGTATAGACACCTGTAGACCTTTTGGTGGATTTCGCCTCCAACCTTTTCTTTGGAGCAGCTTGGCGTTGTTGGAGTCTAGTGACATAGTTTCATGTCGAGTCATCTCTATAATGGGGTGACTTTCAGTTGTTAATTCATGAGGAGTTTTTCCCCTCCTAGTTCCGCTCCATTTGGATTCAGGAGCTCCTACAGTTTCAGCAGGGAGGGATGACAGTGGCTAAGTACGCGACTAGTTTCGCAGACCGTGCATGCTTTTACCCAGACTTTGTCCATGAGGACAACATCCGAGCGCGGAAGTTTGAGCAGGGTCTCCACTGAGAGATTCGTGATGTCATGGTACCCTTGGGAATTTCCACATATGTCGGGGTGCTAGAGCAGGTTCTTGTGACAGAGAGCTTCCAGTCACATTCAAGAGTTGGTGGTGGCAGCAAGCACGTTAGATCCGAGACGTCTACCACAGCTATCGGGCGTCGGGAAGAAGAACCTCGACGTAGGTGGATTTCTGAAAAATAGACTCAGGGGTATGGTTGTACACCACAGTGGTGCCAGAGTGCACCAATGGAGCCTGAAGAGAGTTGGTGTTATGCTTGCGATGAGCAACGTCACTTGGAAAGAGACTGCCCGACCAGGAATACTGAGAATGTCGGGCAGGCAGCGGGTGCACCACCACAACAGAGGCAGCACCGTGATTGGAGAAGCGCCCAGAGAGGTGGTGCAATTAGAGTAGTGGGAGGAGCTCGTAGTGGGGGACGACCTTACGAGGTCTTCCCATAACCAATAGGTGGTCCACGTTAGGCTCCAGGAGATGACAGTTGAGACCACGAACAGCCGAGATCTTTGGATGTCTATGATCCTGCTGATCATGAGGTGGTAAGAGGTACGCTCTACAGCTCTACTACTTTTTATAGTAGAATTGTTAGACTCTTTTTGTGGAATTCTTTTCTCCCTGATCCATGTTTGAGGTGTTACCAGGGTGACGAAGGGTGTCTGGTGTAACCCTGTTTTGGTAGAGTATAAGTTGTGTAACCTTCCTCTTTAGTCGATGGCATTGACTCCATTGCTCTCCGAGCATGTAAGAGAGTCTTTGTTGAGAGACATCGACTATGAAATCTTGTGTGACCAGATATCCTTGGGTGTTTCACCATAAGGATATTCCAATGGAGGGAATCATTGGGCCTTGTTCCAGGTGCGGGTGGTGATTTCAGTCACGGCATGTGATGTAGGGGTTCTGTCAGGGTGGTTAACTACCTTTGAGAGCCTTCGGGACGTTTGAGAGTGTGCAGAGGTATGGCAAGTTTCCCTACTGCCTTGCCCTGACCCTAAAGTCTAGAGTGGGTGTACGAAGTCTCTCGCGTGGTTTACCTGAAGAGATGTGTGCATGATCCTATGCACATAATCGGAAAGGGAAGATCTTGCTTGAATGGATCAAACCCTTTGGTCTGTGTGCGGTGCCATAATGATTTTCATGAGTTCTTCTGGATACAAAAGAGCCAAGTGCGGGCCGAGTACCCTATGTTATTCCCTGGTTTTTCTTTTTAGGGAATTAATTAAGAACCTATTATTCAACCACAAAATACTTTGTAATATTTTTTATGTTATTCCAGAGCATCACCTTCAGAAGACAAGTGATTCCGAGCCCCAGTGTGGCCGAATTTAAATTTCCAGTGTGTTCACAATGGGAACGCCAAATAAATGGGATAAATCCTAAAATGTTTTTCAGATTAGAGATTGAAGTGCACGAATGGGTCCAGAATTGGGTGTTTAACTAAGGAACTTCATAAAAGATATCAGCACAAGAGTTTGGACCCCTCCCTCGCTATCGGAGCATGGAACAGATAAATTAAATAATTAATTTATTAATTTATTGTCTTAACTCAAGTATCTTTTAAACAGTGGCTTAGATTGGAAAACCAAGGGCACTGTTGAGTTCGGAGCGTGCTGTTTACCCTATGAGGGGTGTAACTTTCGCGGGCGCGGCTTGTCTGTGAAAAATGGCCCCAGGGGCGTTTTCATAATTTAGTGGCCTCAGGCGTTGAGTTTAATAACTTTTGGACGGGGCCTCGAATTAAAATTCGGAGACTTCCTTTGTGCTCAAGAGGTGGTGTTTTCCCTAGGGTAGGTTTAATCATGACCCTGCCAAGAGTTTCAGAGGCGGGTTAAATTGGGGGTTTTAAATTATTTAAAATAATAATTAATTTATTTAAACTCGCCTCTCCTCCCATCTCCCTCATTTGCACCCCATGGTAATTCCTCTCTCTCAACCTCATCTCTTCTTCCTCCTCCTCCTCCTCCTATGTTCAACTTGGCAGAGGTGGCAGTGAGGTGTGGATCTCCGGTGAAGCTCTGGGCCATGCCACACAGGTAGGAGTTTTTGTTTTGAGTTTTTAATTTAGCACCAACTTTTTTCTCTATTTAAAGCGTCGAATTGTTTCTATTTTTTTTTGAGAAAATCCCATGTATGCGTATTATGTTTCCAATGCTTCACGATGCATCATTCAGATTGAAAATCTGAGTTCGGAGGTGATCACAGATGTTTGCCAAAATCCATGGATTTTTGGAGCTTCCCGGCCGGATTTAGGGGTTCCGGTGGCTGCGGCTCGAAGTTCAGCGGAGGAGACGGCTGTAGGGCATCGCGGTAGAGCGGAGGCCAGCGTAGGCGGGTCATCAGCAGTGGTCGGCCGGGTGCTGAGGGCGCGAGCACGAGGGCGAGTGAGAGAGGCCGTCGGAGGCGCAGGCAGTCAAGCGGGGATGTGGTAGTGGTCCACTAGGGCTGCAGGCGAGCAGCCATGGCGAGGCGCCGGGTGGCGGCATCACGGTGGTCGTCAACTGCAGGCACCGGGTGTGAGAACGGGTGGACCAGCCCTTTGGTCGGTCGTTGACGGAGGAGACCAGGTTCTTCGGACCCCGACTAATAGATAGAGGACCCTCAAATGTGGGTCCTGTTCATGACGAGGGAGAAGACTAGCCATTCGGTCGGTATGGTTTTGGTTTTAAAAAGTATAAAAAAATAATATCAAAAATAAAAAAATTTGGTTATAATAATATTAATATATTATTATTATTATTATTATTATTATCATTATTATTATTGTTATAAAATGATTTATATTATAATAAATCATAAACCGGGAGTCAGTTTTGCGAGCCGTCTATGGGGGAGCTTTCCTAGGAATGATAGGAATACTTTGAGATGGTTTCGGGTGATTTTAAACCCCGAGACATGGGCCTTAGAAGTGTGACACACCATCAAGAGATTGGGCGCTTTTTTTGAGGATTATTGTTTTGGACGTCGCGGGCACATCTGATGTCAGAATTGGGCGTCGTCAATGGCGTTACGACCCTGGGGCTGTGACGAAATTTACCAGTATGGTTTCGGGCGTCGAAGCAGGAGATGAGGTGGGGGCCCCATGGCCCGTCTTTTGAGATGCATGCAGCATTTTGTATCTTTTCATCGGACGTCTGTTCGGGGCGTTCAAGTAGTCGCTTTTGGATATTTTTCAATGGGCATTACAATGGTTCAATCCACCCGCTCTAATTCCGCACACTAGTGCGGGACCCACGAGGGCCATTTTGTGAGTTGACAATGATTTTATAGCTTTATCACCGGGTGTCCGTTTTGGACATGTGATTAGTGAAAATTGTGTACTTTTTGGAGAGGATCGCTACAGTGTGGTCCGTTCGTAATGCTTCGGGACTGGGGTGCGGGTCCCATGAAGTACCGCTCATGTGCGGTACGATGAAACGCATCCTTTTTCCAGATATCCATTCCTCTCAAGTGAGCAGTCCTTTTGACATGTTTTCACGAGGGGATCATAATGGTGTGATGCGCTCGACTGTTTTTGAGGTCGAGGCTCGGGACCACAGGACGTTGTTCGGGCGTAAAGCGGTGTTGGTTATGTTTTCATCGAATATCCGTAGGAGGCGAGTAAGTAGTCGATCTCGAGTTTTTTTCCGCACGTATTACAATGGTGTAATATGTTCAGGCAAAAAGAGCATCTTATGTGATCTTATTAAATGTGGAAATGTGAAGGTGCCCCTTGGCGGTTCTTCTACCGTTTTGTAGAGGATCATTGGCATGTGATCGCGTTCACTCTTGGGAGAGTGAAGTATTGGTTGAAGAAATGCGGTCAGTCATGCCTAGGCTAATGAGGTGGAAAGTTAGAGTTGTTACGTTAACGCCTTCACGTTGACGTTGGGTGTTGTGTGTACGATATCCTTTGGGATGGGTTTGTGCTATACCATGGGAGTATACGGGGTTTCTTGGAGGTACACATTGTGGTTGTAGCAGATAACTTTTGTGATCTTGGTTGGAGTTGACTTGAGTCCACATATCATATGGGCCCCATGTGCATGTCGTGTTCTGCATTGCGTACCTTTGACCTCTCGCGACATAGTGGGTCCTCATGTTCATGATGGTTTAGACCAGTAGGGTTAAGTAGTTTCCCCTAGTTTTGTGATGGAGTTTGGTGGTAGCACGATACCAACTCCGAGATCTGTTGGCCGGTGCTGTACAATCTAGTAGGGATGGCCAGAGCAGTTTTGAGTTTACCATGCTGTGGAGACTGGGCAGTGGGTTTCTCATCGTCTACTTTGGGTTTATCCTCCAATAGAGACTAGGTAGTGGGTTACTCACTGACTTCTAGGGTTTACCCTCTAGCAGAGACTGGGCAGTGGGTCACCCGATGACTCTTGATGGTCTACCCTCCATCAGGGCTGGGCAGTGGGTCGCCCGTCGTCTTGTTCGAGGTCTACCATCTAGCAGGGCTGGGCAGTGGTTCGCATGTCGACATAATCTGGGTCTACCATTCAGCAGGGCTAGGTAGTGGGTGGCCTGATGATGTATTAGGGTCTACCCTACAGCAGGGCTAGGCAGTGGGTCACCTGATGATGTATTAGGGTTTACCCTCCAGTAGGGCTGGGCAGTGGGTCACCCGATATCTTATTATGAATTACCCTCCAGCAGGGCTGGGCAGTGGGTCACCCGATGGTATTTCAGACTCAATCCTATCATCTAGGCTAGTATATGGCTTTACTTCGTGAATACCATAGTGGGACCCTCATTTGTACGGGTTAGTGATGTGACAACTTTGACGTTGAGAAGAGCACTCAACTGTGGGGTAGTGACATGGTGTGTTTTGATGTTCCCCCAGAACTCTCAAGTACGACTGGCACTTTCCCCACTGAGACGCGTCCTTGTGAAGCGACCTAAAACCGTGCGGGTGAGTCAGTGCCTCCCAAAGCTGATAGTGTCATGGTGCGGTGAGTTGTTTCCCTAACTTGCATTTCGGGGCAGAAGTGCGGGATGCTGGGCATCGATTGTGTTTACTTCTGGGACTGTTGGTTACTCACCTTCTTGGGCTAAGCTATGGGATGGAGATCCCCTTATGATCTTGTTTGGTCTTCTTGTTTGAGAATATGGATTTGTATATACCATGTTCTAGTACCCACTTCTTGGGTTTGGTTACTCTCCTCCCAGGAGAGGCGAAGATTCATGGGGTAGGCCATGTGCTTTACTTGTCTAGCTTCTTGTGGTTGGACGAGTCTATTCTCCTACTATAGGTAGTGAAGACTCGACGGGAAGTTCATCTTCTAACCATTTCCAGCTCCTTGTGTTTGGATGAGTCTACCTTCTTTCCTCTTGTTGGGTTGATCTCGAATCTCGACTCTTACTCTTTACTTCACTCTCGGTTGTACTCCTTAAAGTTTTCCTGTTATATCTAATACTCAACCTTAGGTACCTCCATTGTTGCTCCCTCGAGCCTTCAGGGTGTCCTACAACGTATTTTTACACTCACCCCTGCTTGGGATTTTCCTTCACTTGGTGTGACCTTGCAGGCAACAAACAGGTTGGTCGTGACTTCAGTGGATCTTAGGAGTTCGGAAGCTTGGATCCTGTGTGGTGGTCTTAGATGGGTTCCAAGTGGGGGACCCTTCCAGCGATTTTTCTTTTTTTAACTATTGCTGGGTTTTGGAACTTTTCTGTTTGGGCGCTTGTTTTTCCCCTTTCTTTTCTGTTTACTTTCAACACATGATTTGTACTTTTAAGGGTCGATGCACGTTGTGGTTCACTTATAGTAGTTGGTAAGTTCATTTCTTTTTACTCTTCCCTTTTGCATTGAGTGGGTTGTATGTGTGTGTACAGGTACTGAGGAAAAGGCCTCCCTGATTTGTTACGCCTTCGGTGGTAGTCGCCAGCCTCTATCTTATGGAGGTGGGCATGAGGTAGTTTCGGCTTGAGCCCCATTGGGTCAGGTCATGACATTTCTGCAGTGGCACTTCTGAGGGGGATATAACGACCCATTTTTTTATCAATGAAATGCCCTTCTTATAATTATACCTTATAATATAATCACATTATGAATCATAATGACATATCATTATAATAAATATTTTGTGACCATTAAACATAATTTCTCCAATTCTATGTTTTGAATTTAAAAAAATTCACACACACATTTGAGTTTAGGATATTTTTTGGAATCTAATAGCACAAACATAATTTTTTGTGAATAGTAACATACCATTAAGAATAGTAATGTTACCCTTATGAATAGTTACATACCATAATGAATAGTATATTCACCTATAGTAGTATATATTTTACATTTATGTAAAATTATAATGTACCTATGTTTTGGGAAAACTAAAAAACTGATTTCAAAACTATGTTTTTTCAAGTAAATTTTGATTTTATATAAATATTAAATTAATAATATTTATAAAATATTTTTAGAAAATTTCTTCATTTTTTGATTCTATATGTTGAAAAATGGTTAGGGTGAATTTTTGGGATTTTTCTGAAATACTTGAATTTTTCATGAATAGTAAAATACCATAATTTACAAAATAAGAAAAATACACTAATTATAGAGTCATATATAATGTTTTGATTATGCAAGACCAATTGGTTCAGATTAACATGATAAAATTACTATTATTGGAAATGGATGACTCACTATTCATTGTCTTGTGCGGAAATAATAAATTAATGAATATAATATTGAGAAATCGCCTCTCCCATACACTATAAATACAACCCTTCATACCCTCATTTCCTTACACCTCTCCGGCTTCAATACATGTCTAAAATCTTCCCACTAATCGTCCCTATACCCCCCCCCCCCGCACATCCAAGAACTTATTGTCTCATCAAAATTCCAAGACTATGTCCCTTAAGGAGGATCTCAAGAGGTGGATTCAAGAGGTAATTTCTCTCCCTCTTGTCCTTTGATTTCTTTTAAATTTCATGTTCTATTCTTAATCTCTCCCCATCTATACTCATAAAAATGGTATGTTAACTCTAATATCATAAATATAATATAATTTTATGATACTAATGGGATATTATATCACACAACCCCCTTCTCAACTTCTTTTTAATTTTTGGAAAAGAAATTATTTTTCGTGAGGTTTTAATTTATAACCTTCAATAACAACAAGATTTCATCTTTTTCGTTATAGCCATCAGATCTGGTTGAGAAACTATTTTTATGGTTGAACCATATTATATTATATGTATTATATCCTATTTCATATTCTGGAACTAGCTTATGTACATATTACTAAATGATTAAACAAAAAAACTTCACTGTGGTCGAAAAATTTCCCAAATTTACCCAAAATATCATTATTAAATGTTATCTAATGATTCAACATCATTTTATATGACATAATTCATTATAAGGAAATTTAAACTCATATAATATCATTAATAAAATTTAATATCAGATCTTAATGTTTACCCATGTACTACATGAACTTCAATTTATGAATACAAGTGAACTGTTCAAGAAAACCATAAAAACTAACATTCCAGAACAATTTATTTAAACCATATAACTCATCAAAAGGACCATAAAATAACTTAATAAAAACTTAGTGAACCATATTAATGTACAAAATGTTCTATAATTGATAATTAATTAAATTAATTTGGTTATACAAGACATTAAACTGAAGAAAGTGTTTACATACAAGGTAAGGGGAAATATCGAACCCAACATGCTTTCTTTGGGTTCTCCCTCATTCACTCCATTTTCTGCAAGATAAGTCCTTAAAAACAATTTTTTTTCATCATCTATTAACTTTTCTGGGATATGTATATATTCCACTATAAGGAATATTATAATATTTATGCTTAAAATCGGATTCATTCACATTTTAAGCCTCTAACATTCATTGGATAAAAGTAAAAATATTTGGCAAACATATATAATCATTTTGTAGTTAGTTCCATTCATTCCCGCCATTACAAAGGATAGGCGTGAACTGCCATTTAAAATAATATCATTTTATTATTAGAGTGCAATGTAATATTTCCAAGAAACTCGTTGTTGTGTATTGGGTACGCCATTGAGCATAGTGTCCCCTTTAAATTAATATTAATATTTTATTCACAAATGTGGACAAATATGAAAATGTCATATTCTTTATTTACCTGGGGTGTTACATCCTTCCCCCATTTTGGGAATTGCATCCTCAAAATTTTAAAATTGGGCTCAGAAACTTCATTGAAAGCCCCACATCGGAAAAATAGTAAAATAAACTATCAATTTAAAAGAATGAACGGGAAGTACAAAGGTCACCCGAGTTAACCCATACTAGTATTCCATGTATGAAAAAATGGATATGGAAGAAAAACAAAGGGTCATGTTCTGAGGGAGTGTGATAGAAAACATGTTTAGGAGAATGTTAACCACCAAAAAATTACAAACTTGTGATGGGTTAAACGATATTGGATTCCCCAGTAGGAAACGTTAACGGACAACATTTGTTTAGTTACTTTTCGTTGAAGAATTTATTTTTGAGCTTAATTGAAACATAAGAAAACATACTTACATGTCATGTTGACTTTCAACTTTTACTATATTTCTTACATGAACTCATATTTTCTACAAAATATGAGTATTTAGGATGACTTGTTTACTTTAAGAGAGATATAATAAACTTCTAGAGAATCACCTAATCCACAAAAGAGAACTATATACTTCCCATGTCTTTAGACTTTAACCAAAAGCAAAACCAAAAAGGTTAGTACAAGATCAGATAATCTAGAGAAGGATAACCCTTTATAAAAAGAAAATCTATTCTTAATCTCCAAAATTTGTCCAAAAAAACACAAATTTCAACGAAGACCATTTGATAAACAATTTGTCCATAAAATTCTTCAATGTAAACCAAACTAAGATTGAAACCCAAATATTTGACGGATTTAATCACATTGTCTTCCAAGGTACAAAATAACACTTATCTACAAATAACATCAGTTGCTCTTAATGTCTCATATTGAAAAGAAATTAACCTAATCACATATCATCTATGATAGGTTAATAATTTCCATAGATAACCCAAAATAAACTTACTCTTAATTCATAAAATCATCTAACTAAAAATAATTAGTCAAACTAACTAGGTACATCACGTAGTCAAGTGGTAGGCGATAAATACCAGTCACAATTTGGTTGTGGGTTCGATTACCGCAGCTTTTTCTGACACGACGTGTTGTCACACGGTCTGCATGTTGTCTTTTTTATAAAACTCCAAAAATAACCCCAACATGTTTTAACCTCAATAGTTTCCTTATACCTCTCATTATCATCCAAATTCATTACAACCTCAACATCTTAATTCTTGAAGTCTTATTTCACCACCATAAGATAAAATAAAATGATTCCCAAAATGAATAAAATCATACCTTGATCATGGCGTCCACTCGGTTTCATCATCATCTTGTTCACGTAGGTAGAAGTCCCATGCATTAAAAAAAATGATTTAGAGATCCTTCAAAATAAATTACTTCCTCCATCCAAATACACCTTGTACAACATGGTCCATATGGGTGTTCACAGAAAAATAGTTTTGGAAAATAATCATGTATGACATATAATTCCAAAACATCTGATAAAACATGATTTCTATAAAATATTTGGACATAATTTGAGTTGAAACTTTCTATTATTGGTCCTTTTAAAATACCATAAGTATGTGCTGAGAGACTATATTTTAAAAGCAAATATAAATAGGCTGCACAACGGTCTCCTTACTCCGCACAATTTTTAAAATCATAATATGCTTCAAATTCTTGAGATAAGGTAAAATATTTAAAAATACCTTGATAATATTTACCATTCTTGAAAATATGAGAATATTATGAAAATATTATTTTTCTAAATACAACCCATGATCCACGATGATAACGAGGTATAGTGGAGGTGTTTGATATCTCAAACAACTGCTTGCAAGTGAGTTGTATGCTAGAAAAAGATTCACAATCATCCGAACATGACTTTGCAATAATTATTGCAATCATGTCATCAGGAAGAGATAGGAATGTCGTTTGAGATCCTTCTCCTTCAATTCGTAACTGACTTTACTTGCCCTGAAAAATAGTTATAAAACAAGTATTTAACTGAAATAATAGATATAGGGACTAACCATGTGTCTAACAAAAACCCATAATCCCTAAAGTAGTCTAAACCGACCTTTGATACCAACTATAAGGTCCCAATCTTAAACCTTACATAATAATGAATTAAATGAATAATTCACATTGAGGATATTTTCATGGTTTAGAGTTTTATAGAATTAGGACATAACTATTACATATCAAAAGATTACAAGGTAGACACTTCTACTAAGATTCCATAAAATAGAAACTCTTAAAAAGAAACATGTCTAGTATCATGTTTTAGATAGCAAGACTCTCCCTTGATGCCATCCATGACCCTATTCCACATTATTTCCAATGAAAAACATTTCAAAAAAACATTAGGTGAGCATAAAAAGCTCAGTAAGGGATACACAAATAATGAAAACTATTAGTTTTTCAAAACTACAAGTAAACCATGTATACTTCATCAAAGTAATACATTTCACCTTTATGATGTAGTAAAAAAAACTCTTCACTGAATAAAAGATCATTACATACCCTTTTGTAACCAAAATATTACCACAAAACCCATATAAAGAAAACATAACATATAAAGGTAACTTGGGACATAAACATACTTAAATGGAATAACCATATGGTCGACCTCCACACGTACTTAATGGAATATCCATACGGACGACTTCCATACCCAATGCATTGGAGGTTATAATGTAACCACCCATCCTAGTATTCACAGCACCACCTGTCATATAGTTTATCACCTAACCACCCATTGAATGTCCAAGTACCATTATAAAATCATAAGACAGAAAACAAATATAATGGATAGAAAACATTTTGAAATTTGATCACAATATGTCACTTAAATATATTGACATAACAAATCCATTATAAAAACCATTTTCAATACCAAAATACATAAAAGAGTATATGGTATTTATTTCATTTAAAAAAACATTACGGCTTGTTGAGGAAGCCAAAGACCAAATAATTCTCGCGGTGACGGAAAAGGTCGTTGTCACCGCGTACGTTAAAAGAAACATTCCTTTTTGTTGTTTAGTAAAATGCTTCATATAAAAAGATTCCTTTTGAATAAAATTAAAAGTCAACGGGGTTTACAGACCGTATAAATGAACGTTGTGTATAAAACCAAATATGCCTCAATGAAAGGAGATTGAGACGAAGTCCTTTACAAATTCAGTATCCTTAGATTAAGGACAAATCAATTTCATGATTATGTGTGACAAATATGAATAATCAAAATATAAGTGGATATTAAGTGTAAAACAATCAGAGGTCATTCACACAAAATCTTGGAAAAACAAAACCAATGACATAGATATTTAACTCAATGAAATGAGATTGAGTTATGATTTTCCGATACAAGTTCGTCTAAATGAAATAAGAATTTATCAATGAGATGATTATGTGTAGAAATAGTATATCCACACAAAGGTTTGTGAAAACTACAAACCAGATATTCCAAACATAATCTTGTCATAATAAAATCAAGAAGTAGTGGTTTAACCCAAAGAATTTAAAGTGGGTTAAGATGTTCCCTTACAGAAATTCGACAGTCTAACGGTGTCACTTCAAAATTCAGAAAATGAGTTGATGAGAGATAAAAATGGTATCTCATCACTTGGACATAAAATTTACATCAATAAAGATATATAAGAACATATCCCAACATAATAGTATGTCAATTAAAATACACAACAAGAGAATTCTTTTAAAAAGATGTGGGTGAAAGGTTCCCTTACCGACGTGGGTAACATTCGAAACGTACACCCAATTGAAGAAGGGTCATAGAATGAATATGTAAATACCCATAAATGAAATTATATTACACAAAGTGTATAATAATGGTATGTAGGTACACCACTCAACGGAAATGGTGGCAAATGTTGCATAAATCTCATGGTACTAAAAGTGAGATGAACAATCCCTTACAAAAACTCGGCAGCTTAACGACGCCACTTAAAACTTCCAAAAATGGATTGATGAGATCAAATAGAGTTTCTCATCATATTAAAAAAAATTACTACAAGAGTAATATAAAATAACATCCCCCATCATAACAAAGAGGATCCTAAAAGAAGTGACATAAAGGAGAGTACATAAAAATAAAGAGATAGGTTAGATCTCTTAAGAAAATTCGGCAGCCTAATAGCGCCACTGAAAATTTCCAAAAAGGTTTGATGAGAGAAAATAGGGCCTCTCATAATATGAACATTAAATTTAAAGTAGTATTAATATAAAATAACATCCCAATAATAATAAAGTTGATCTTAAAAGGAATGACATATAAGAGTGTCCTTAAAAAAAAGAGAGGAGTAGGATCCCTTACCTCAAGTCTGACTTGTCTTGTTCGTTTCTTTATATTCCTGAATAATAAACATTGGTAAATTTATAATTTCTTAAGGAACTATTTTAAAGATTATTATTCAGTTTATATCACATATTATAATGTTATAATATTTTGTTAATAATGTGAGTTCATATCAGAGGTTTTTGTCGATGTTTGGTACAGGAGTCAAAAATGAACATGTTTGAAAATGATTGTCCATGTAGTTATAAGTAAATCATCTCCAGAATAGTATTAATGATTTAAATATCATATATATCCATTAAATTATCATTTTATACTACTCTATAGCATTTGGAGATAAAAAAATGAAATGCACTGTTCATGGAGACGGTAGGCCGTACGTACGCATGAACGCTACTTTCATGTCTTTTTCATATTAATCGAATTAAAAAATAATTGAGATATATATATTATAATTACAGTATAATATATATGATATATAGGTCACATATGTTCATTAATTTCATTCTTTATACATTCCATGTATCTCATGAATGAGTCACAACACTTGAGGGGGCGGTAGTCCACACTTCCTCGTATGAAATTATCACATTTGCACAACATGAAAAGCATAAAGGCATGTTTTAAATATAAAATTAAGAAGAATATATTAAACATAAATACCATATATATCATATATAATATGTATTGACATCATAATGGACACCATTAAAGGTGTTAAAATAAGATTCAATAATCATTGTTTCGAGAGGCAGAAATTCGCCAACCACAGAAACAGTATGTTCATTAACCATTAGACGAAGGTGTGTGTAATTGTAGCTCTAATAAATCATATAAAAACATCCTAGTATATTTATGATACTTTTGTTTATACAAAATAAAGGAATGAAAACAGTTTAGAGGGTTGGAGAAGCAAAATAAAACAAAAGAACACAAGTGAAGACATTACCTTAAAATCGGGTAACTCTTCTTGATTTGAGTTCAAAGGCTTCCTTGGGAAGGATTCTGCCAAAATGTGAGGCTTAAATGATGAATATAGAGATGTGAAGAGATTTAATAGGCAGGTTTTGGCCGTGAAAAATGCTTTAGAGGTGTGTGTAAGGTTGTAGAGGTGGGGGCCCTTTATAAGAGAAAAGGAGGGGCACTCTTGGAATGTTAAGAAAATATACTTTATTATAAAATGATTTTCATATAAAAAGGTCCCACAATTATAAATATAGAGTATAAGGTGATAAGGGTTCGAAATAAACCCATCCAATAGGGTTTTGAAAAGTGTAGGTCTTAGATTTTCCATTATTGTTTCGTTTTATTTAAATCGTTAAATAATGAGGTAATCACTACATCATCTTGGTGTCATAAATAATTTAATTTTTATATGTCTAAAAATTATAATAAAATTAACATGACGTAGGAAATCCTTTTATCATTCCAATTAATATTTATAGTCAAAATTATGACTTGTATAACCCCATTTAAAAATTGTTTTAGTAAAACATCTCATGTTTGTGACATTTTTATTTTAACATTAAATAAAAAGTTATTAATGTAATTTTTTTACCAAAGTGGCTCCATAGGGTCCCCAAGTTTACCCATGGATTGTCTTGGTCGGACATGATACATAACATATGGGTAGGACATGTGTCTAGGTCATTTCATATCATTAAAATATTATTTTTACCTTAAACTACACTAATTACCTCTAATCGCGATTAATAAACTTAAAAGTTACTATTCACCGAAATATTATTTTAATCCCATTTAACCACATTTTACTTCATAATGAAAACCATGTATTTAAGATTTTTGAAATTAAAATCATAGAAGTTGTAAAGTTTCATGTAAACGAAAAAATCAGTTTCTTTAACTACCACTTAGTGGTTTCACTATTCATAAAAAATTGACGTTTTTCAGAAAATTACCAAAACTTCACACTAAGCTATATTTGATATTCAGAATTCAAAAATTATGTCCATTTTACAAAATTCAAAACATATTAGTTTAATTAATTAATTTAATAATCAATTCCTTCTGTTAAAACAAATAGAGTGTTTTTAAGAAACAATATCTATTAAAATATTTACACCAGTTTAAGTCCAATTTCAAAGTAAAATTAATTCCAATGACCACTATTGGATTAAATGGTAAACATATATTATAACTGTACTTTAAAACAAATTCAAATTATAATATAATCATATAAATAAATTAGATTAAAAAGATGTTTTGAATTAAAATACATCATTTTTCACTATTCATTAAAAAATGAACTTTATTAGAAAAATACCAAAAATTTACACAATTTAAATTTGATGTCCCGGTTCTAAAGAATAATTTTATTTGGTCCAATATAACATATGAAATTTTCAAAATGTGGATTTAAAAAGAATTCTCCATCAAAAGGTGGCTAATCGACCTTTTTAAGAATATTAGAATATTTATGCTTAAAATTGGATTCATTTACATTTTAACCCTCTAACATTGATTGGATAAAAGTAAAAATATTTTACAAACATATATAATCATTTTGTAGTTAGTTCCGTTAATTCCCGCCATTACAATGGCTAGGCGTGAACTGCCATATAAAATAATATCATTTTATTATTAGAGTGCAACGTAAGATTCCCAAGAAACTTGTTGTTGCGTATTGGGTACGCCATCGAGAATAGCTTCCTAATTAAATTAATATTAATATTTTATTCACAAATATGGATAAATATGAATAATTTCATATTCTTTATTTACCTAGGGTGGTTCATCCTTCCCCCCTTTTGGGAATCGCGTCCTCACAATTTTAAAATTGGGCACAGAAACTTCATTGAAAGCCCCACATCGGAAAAGGAGTAAATTAAACTATCACTTTAAAAGAAATAAAGGGAAGTAAAAAGGCCACCCAAGTAAACCCATACTGTTATTCCATGTATGAAAACATAGATATGGAATAAAAAAGGGTCATGTAATGAGGGAGTGTGATAGAAAACATGTTTAGGAGAAAGTTAACCACCAGAGAATCACAAACTTGTGATGGGTTAAACGGTATTGGATTCCCCATTAGGAAAAGTTAACAGACAACATTTTTTTACTTGCTTTTCATTGAGGAATTTATTTTTGAGCTTAACTAAAACATAAGGAAACATACTTACTTGTAATGTTGACTTTCAACTTTTACTATATTTCTTACATGAACTCATATTTTCTCGAAAAGATGAGTATTTAGGATGACTTGTTTACATTAAGAGACCTATAATCAACTTCCAATAAATCACCTAATCCACAAAATATAACTATATACTTCCCATGTCTTTATAATTTAACCAAATCCAAAACCAAAATGGTTTTTACAAGAACAGATAATCCAGAAAAGGATAACCCTTTATAAAAAGAAAATCTGTTCTTAATCTCCAAAATTTGTCCAACAAAACCCAAAGTTCAATGAAGACCATTCGATAAACAATTTTTCCATAAAATTCTTCAAAATAAATGAAACTAAGATTGAATCAGAAATATTTGAAGGATTTAATCACATAGTCTTCCAAGGTACAAAATAACACTTATCTCCAAATAACATCAGTTGCTCTTAAAGTATCATATTGAAAAGTAATTAACCTAATCACATATCTTCCATGATTGGATAATAATTTTTATAGATATCCCAAAATCAAATTACTCTTAATTTATAAAATCATCTAACTAAAAAGAATTAGTCAAACTAAATAGGGAATTCAAGTAGTCAAGTGGTAGGTGATAAATACCTGTCACACATTGGTTGTGGGTTCGATTCCCGCAGCTTTGTTCGACGCGACGGGTTGTCACACGGTCTGCGTGTTGTCTTTTTTATAAAACTCCAAAAATAACCCTAACATGTTTTAACCTCAATAGTTTCCTTATACCTCTCATTTTCATCCAAATTGAATAATAGCACAACATGATCATGGAATCCACTCAGTTTCATATTCATCTTGTTCACTTAGGTAGAAGTCCCATGCATTATAACAATGATTTAGAGATCCTTCAAAATCATTTGCTTCCTCCATCCAAATACACCTTGTAAAACATGGGTCATATGGGTGTTCAAAGAAAAATGGTTTTGGAAAATAATCATGTATGAAATATAATTCCTAAACATATGATAAAACATTATTTCTATAAAATAGTCGGACAAGAATTTGAGTTAAAACATTCTATTATTGGTCCTTTTAAAATACCATAAGAATGTGCTGAGAGAATATATTTTAAAATCAAATATAAATAGGTTGTGCAAGGGTATCCTTCCTCAGCACCATTTTTAAAATCATAATATGCTTCAAATTCTTATGAAAAGGTAAAATATTTGAAAATACATTGATAATATTTACCTTTCTTGAAAATATGAAAATATTATGAAAATAGTGTTTGTCTAAATACAACCCATGATCCACAATGATAACGAGGTATAGTGGAGGTCTTTGATATCTCAAACAAATGCTTGCAAGTGAGTTGTATGCTAGAAAAATTTTCACAATAATCTGAACATGAATTTGAAATAAATATTGCAAGCATGTCATCAGGAAGAGATAGGAATTCCATTTGAGATCCTTCTACTTCCATTCATAACTGACTTTACCTTCCCTGAAAAAAAGTTATAAAACAAGGATTTAACTGAAATAATATATATAGGGACTAACCATGTGTCTAACAAAATTTCATAATCCGTAAATTTGTCTAAACCAACCTTTTATACCAACTATAAGGCCCAACCTTAAACCTTACATAATATTGAATTATGTGAATAATTCACATTGAGGATCTTCTCATGGTTTAGAGTATTAGAGAATCCGGACATAACTATTACATCTCAAAAGATTACAAAGCAGATACTTCTACTAAGTTTCCATATAATATAAACTATTAAAAAGAAACATGTCTAGTTCAATGTTTTAGATAGCATGAATTTCCCTTGATCTAATCCTTGACCCTATTCTACATTTATTCCTGTGGAAAACATTTCAAAAAAACGTGGGGTGAGCATAAAAAGATCAGCAATGGATACACAAAGAATGAAAACTGTTAGTTTTTCAAAACAACAAGTAAACAATGTATACTTCATCAAAGTAATACTTTTCACCTTTTTGAAGTAGTAAAAAAACTCTTCACGGAATAAAAGATCATTACTTACAATTTTTAACCAAAATACTACCATAAAACCCATATAAAGAACAAATAACATATAAAGGTAACTTGGTACATAAACATACTTAAATAGAATAACCATACGGTCGACTTCTGCACATACTTAATGGAATAGCCATACGGCCGACTTCCATACCCAATGTATTGGAGGTTATAACGTAACCAGTCATCCTAGTATTCACATCACCACCCTTCATATGGTTTATCAAGTAACCACCCGTCGAATGTCCAAGTACCATTATAAAATCATATGACATAAAACAAATATAATGGATAGAAAACATTTCCACACATTGATCACAATATATCACTTAAATATATTGACATAAAAAATCCATTATAAACACCATTTTCAATACCATAATACATAGAATAGTATATGGTATTTATTTCATTTAAAAAACGTTACGGCTTTTTGAGGAAGCCAAAGACCAAATAATACTCGCCGCGATGGAAAAGGTCGTTGTCACCGCGGATATTAAAAGAAACATTCTTTTTTGTCGTTTAGTAAAATTCTTCGAATAAAATATTACTTTTGAATAAAATAAAATGTCAAAGGGGTTTATACACCATATAGAATAAAGTTGTGTATAAAAAGAAATATTCTTCAATGAAAGGATATTGAGACGAAGTCCCTTACAAAGTCAGTATGCTTAGATTAAGGATAAATCAATTACATTATTATGTGTGAAAAATATGAATACACAAAATATAATTGGATATTAAGTGTAAAACAATCAGATGTCATCCACACATAATCTTGGAAAAACAAAACCAATGACATAGATATTTAACTCAATGAAATGAGATTGAGTTATGATTTTCCGATACAAGTTCGTCTAAATGACATAAGAATTTATCAATGAGATGATTATGTAAAAAAATAGTATATCCAAACAATGGTTTGTGGAAAATACAACATAGAGATTCCACACATAATCTTGGCATAATAAAATCCAGAAGTAGAGGTTTAACCCAATGAATTGATAGTGGCTTTAAGAGTTCCCTTACAGAAATTCGACAGCCTAACGACGTCACTTCAAAATTCAGAAAATGAGGTGATGAGAGATAAAAAGGGTATCTCATCACTTGGACATAAAATTTACATCAATAAGGATATATAAGAACATATCCCAAAATAATAGTATTTGAATTAAAATACATAACAAAAGATGTCTTTTAAAAAGAGGAGGGTGAAAGGTTCCCTTACCGACTTGGTTAACTTTCGAAACGTACACCCCATTGAAGAAGGGTCATACAATGAATATGTAAATACCCATAAATGAAATTATATTATACAAAGAGTATAATAATGGGAATTATATACACTACTCAAAGGAAATGGTGGAAAATGTAGCATAAATCTCATGGGACTAAAAGTGAGATGAACAATCCCTTAGGAAAACTCGGCAGCCTAACGACGCCACTTAAAACTTTCAAAAATGGATTGATGAGATCAAATAGAGTCTATCATCATATTAAAATAAAATTTATAGCAATAGGAATATAAAAGAACATCTCCCATCATAACAATCAGGAGCTTAAAATATGTGACATAAAGGACAGTACTTAAAAAGAAAGAGAGAGGTTAGAAATCATACGAAAATTCGGCAGCCTAACAGCGCCACTCAAAATATCCAAAATGGATTGATGATAGAAAATAGGATCTCTCATCATACGAGCATAAAAATTAAAGTTGGATTAATATAACAGAAAATCCGAATCATAAGAAATATGATCTTAAAAGGAATAACATAAAAGAGTGTACTTAAAAAGAAAGATAGGAGGAGGATCCCTTACCTGAAGTCTGATCTATCTAGTTCGTTTCTTTATATTCCTGAATAATAAAATTTGGTCAATTTATAATTGCTTAAGGACCTATTTTAATTATTATTATTGATTTTATATCACATATTATAATTTTATAATAATTGGTTAATAATGTGAGTTCATATCAGACGTTTTTTTCGATGTTTGGTACATGAGTCAAAAATGAACTTGTTTGAAAATGATTGTCCATGTAGTTATAAGTAAATCATCTCTAGAATAGTATTAATCATTTAAATATCATATATATCCAGTACATGTTTATTTTATACTACTTCATAACATTTGGAGATAAAAATAAATGAAATGCACCGTTCATGGTGACGGTAGGCCATACGTACGCATGAACGCTACATTCATTTCTTTGTTATATTAATGGAATTAATAAACAATTGAGATATATATATATATTATATTTCCAGTATAATATATATTTTATATAGGTCACATATGTTAATTAACTTCATTCTTTATAAAATCCATGTATTGCATGAACGAGTCACAACACTTGAGGGGGAGGTAGTCCACACTTCCTCGTATGAAATTATCGCATTTGCACAACCTGAAAAGCATAAAGGAATGTTTTAAATATAAAATTCAGAAGCATATAGAAAACATAAATACGATATATTTCAAATATAAAATATAGTTACATCATAATGGACACCATTAAAGGTGTTAAAAAAAGATTGAACAATCATTGTTTTGTGAGGCATAAATTCGCCAACCACAGAAACAGTATGTTCTTTAACCATTAGACAACGGTGTGTGTAATTGTAGCTCAAATACTTTAAATAAAAACATCCTAGTATATTTAAGATACGGTATTTGTTACAAAATAATGTAATAAAAGGAGTTTAGAGGGTTGGAGAAACAAAATAAAACAAAAGAACACAAGTGAAGACATTACCTTAAAATCGGGTAATTCTTCTTGATTTGAGCTCAAAGTCTTCCTTGGGAATGATTCTGCCCAAAGGATAGGCTCCAATGATGAATAGAGGGATGTGGAGAGATTAAATGGCAGGGTTTGGATGATACAAAGGCTTGAGAGGTGTGGGTATGGCGGTAGAGGTGGGGGCCTTTTATAAGAGAAAAGGCGGGGCACTCTTGGAAAGTTAAGAAAATATACTTTTTTAAAAATGATTTTTAGATAAAAAGTTCCCACAGTTATAAATATAGAGTATAAGGTGATAATGTTTTGAAATCCACCCATCCAATAGGTTTTTGACAAGTGTAGGTCTTATATTTTGCATTATTGTTTCATTATATTTAAATCCTTAAATAATGAGATAATCACTACATCATCATGGTTTCATAAATAATTTAATTTATTTAATGTATAAAATTATAAAAAAAATATCATGATGTAGGAAATCATTTTATATTTCCAATGAAAATATATAGTCAAAATTATTACTTGATAACCCCATTTAAATTTGTTTTAGTAAAACATCTCATGTTTGTGACATTTTTATTTTAACATTAAATAAAAGGTTATTAATGCCATTTTCCTACCAATGTGGCTCTATAGGGTCCCCAAGTTGACCCATGGATTGTCTTGGTCTTCCATGACACATAAAATAAGGTTAGGACATGTGTCTAGGTGATTTCATATCATTAAAACATTATTCTTACCTTAAACTACACTCATTATCTCTAATCGCGATTAATAAACATAAAATTACTATTCACCAAAAGATTATTTTAATCCCATTGAACCAAATTGTACATCTTAATGAAAACTATGTATGTCGGGTTTTTGAAATTCAAATCACAGAAGTGGTAAAGTTTCATTTAGACGAAAAAATTAGTTTCTTTAACTACCACTTAGTGGTTTCACTATTCATCAAAAATTGAAGTTTTTCAGAAAATTACCAAAAATTCACCGTAAGCTATATTTGATATTCCGAATTCAAAAACGATGTCCATTTTAAAAATAATTCAAAACTTATAAGTTGCATTAATTAATTTAATAATAAATTCCCATTGTCAAAACAAATATCTTGTTTTTAAGAAACAATATCTATTAAAAGATTAATAGTAGTTTAAGTCCAATTTCAAAGTGAAATTAATTCCAATGATCACTATTGGATTAAATGGTAAAAATATATTATAATTGTACTTTAAAACCAATTCAAAAGATAATCTAATCATATAAATAAATTATATTAAAAAAGGTATTGAATTAAAATACAACTTTTTCACTATTCATTAAAAAATTAACTTTATCGGAAAAATACCAAAAATTTACAAAATGTAAATTTTGATTTCCTGATTCTAAAAAATAATTTTATTTGGTCCAATATAAAATATGAAATTTTCAAAAAGTGGATTAAAAAAGTGTTCACCATTAAAAGGTGGTCAATCGACCTTTTAAAGAATATTAGAATATTTACGCTTAAAATTGGATTCATTCACATTTTAGGCCTCTAACAATGATTGGATAAAATTAAAAATATTTGACAAACATATATAATCATTTTTTAGTTAGTTCCATTCATTCTCTCCATTACAACGGCTAGGCATAAACTGCCATTTAAAATAATATCATTTTATTATTAGAGTGCAACGTAAGATTCCCAAGAAACTCGGTGTTGGGTATTGGGTATGCCATCAAGTATAGCATCCCCTTTAAATTAATATTAATATATTATTCACAAATATGGATAAAAATGAAAATGTAATATTCGTTACTTACCTGGGGTGTTACATAAAGTATATATTGAAACAAAAGGAGAAAAAAATGCATTAAAGGATATGGTTATATCTAATCAAATATTATGATTGTTATATTCATTATAATCCTAGAAAGGTGAATAAGGCAGTTGATTCTCTAAGCAGAAAAGAACCTATGACTCTATCAATGTTACTGGTTGAGAAAGACCTTATATTCATGGATATGCAATGGAAGGATTTAGATATCATAAGGATAGGGGATACATCCAACCTTTAATAAATGATTGTGTAACCATAAATCCAAGAGATGATTAATGAGGAACATAGGGATGATATGGAGTTGTAGAATAAGGTGAATAGTGTAAAGGAATGGAATCTGTATGATTTTCATATCGACGATGAATGTGTGATTCGGTTTAGAACACGGCATTGTGTGCCTTCATCATCCAGGATAAAGAAGGAGCCATTGGACTATGCACATAGCTCAAAATTCTTTAATCATATTAGTAGTAGCAATATATACCGAGATATTCATGAACAGTTATGGCAGGGTAACGTGAAAAATGAGATCACGGAATATATCTAACGGTTCTTGGTTTATCATCATGTTAATGCAGAGTTAGAAATTTCCAAAGGGTTTATGAAACCATTAACCATACCAATGTGTAAATGGGACAATGTTACTATGGAATTTGCAATGGGTATCCTGAAGACGTCATAGGGAAATAATGAGATATGTGTTGAGGTTGACCAATAGACCAAGACAGTCCATTTTATTTCTATTCAAGAAGATCTATTGCAGAACAAATTTAAATGATATATGTAATGGACGTGGTGATAGTTCATGGTGTTCCACTCTTCATTGTATTTGACCATGATCTAAGGGTAACATATAAATTTTGGAGGATTCTTCAACATGCTTTGAGTATAGAATTAAATTTCAGAACAACCTATCACCCCCAAACTGATGACCAATATGAAAGTACTATTCTGAAGCTTGAAGATATTCAAAGAGCCTACACCTTAGATTCCAATGGTGAATGGGATCAGAAATTCCCATTGGATGAGTTAACATAAAACAACATCTTCCACTCAAGTATTCAGATTGATCCATACAAACATTTGTATGGAAAGAGATGTAGAACACCAACTTATTTTCTTGAATTTGGAGAAAGAAAGATACATGGACTTGATCTTGTGCAAGAGATTATGGAGAAGGTTCATGTCATCAAAAAACATGTCCAAGCTAATTAGAGTTGAAAAAGTATCTACATAGACGAATGTTGAAGGGACGTAGTGTAAGACGCTGGAGATAAAGTCTTCCTTCGAATATCACCAAAGAAGAGAGTCATGCGATTTGGAAACAAAAGAAAGCAAGGCCATGGTACATTGAACTCTTTGAGATTTTTGACCATATAAGAGATGTGGCCATTCAGATTGCACATCATCCAAATATGAATCAATTTCATGATGTGGTTCATATATCACTCTTGAGTATGTACATCCCTAATCCCTTGCATGTACCTAACATAGAGGTGGTACAACTAGAAGATGATCTCTCCTATGAGGAGCAACGAGTAGAGATTCTGGACCGAAGGGATAAGGGTCTAGGCAATAGGAAAACCCACCTTGTTAAAGTGTTGTGGAGGAACCATAATATTGAAAAAGATACTTGGGAACTAGAGGGGTTGATGAAGGATAAGTACCCTCACCTATTTATGTAAAAAAAAATTTGGAGGCGAAATTTCATAAGGGTGGAAGAATATAACGACCCAATGTTTTATCAATGAAATTATCTTCTTATAATTATGACTTATAGTATAATCACATTAAGAATCACAATGAAATATCATGATACTAGATATTATGTTTCCATTAAAAATGATTTTTCCACTTCTATGTTTTGAATTTCGAAAATCATACAAACACGGTTTGTGTTTAAGATTATTTTTGGAGTCTAATATAAAAAAGTTAATTTTTTGTGATTATTAAAATTCCCTTAGGAATATTAATGTTACCCTTATTAATAGTGACATACCCTAATGAATAGTATCCTCTCTTATGATATTATATATATGAAATTTATGTAAAAGTATTATTTACCTATGTTTTGGAAAGAGTAAATAAATGTTTTTAAAATGTATTTTTCATGTAAATTATGATATTATTTAAAAATCAAATTAATCATTTTTTGAAAATATTTTTGAATAAATGGCCATAATATTCTAATTCTACATGTCACAAAATGGTTAGGGTGAATTTTTGGGATTTTTCAGAAATATTGGAATTTTTTATGAATAGCGAAATACGATAATTTACAAAAGAAGAAAAATACACTAATTACAGAGTCATGTTTGATTTTCTGCTGATGTGAGACCAATTGGTTCATATATACATAATAAAATTACTGTAATTATTCATGGAAGACTCACTATTCAATGTCTTCTGGGGATATAATAAATTAATGAATATAATATTGTGAAATCCCCTCTTCACTCCACCATAAATACCACCCTTCACACCCTCATTTACATACACCACTCAAGCCTCAATCCTTGTATAAACTCTACCCATGAAGGTTTCCTAGACCCCCCTCCACGTCTATGATCTTCTGGTCTAATAAAAAGTCTAATCCTAGGTCCATTAAGGAGGATCTCAAGTTGAGGATCCAAGAGATAATTTCTCTCCCTCTTTTCCTTTGATTTCGTTCATTTTCAAGTTCTATTATTATTATCTCACCTCCTATATTTATACACATTGTATGGTAACTCCACTATCATAAATATACTAAAATTTTATGATAATAATTATATATTATTTCATCAAACCCCTTCTCCTCTTATTTTTATTTTAGAAATGAAACTTTTGTTCGGGTAGGGTTAATTTATCACCTTCAAGAATGACATGTTTTCTTTTTTTATTCATTACCACCATCAGATCTGGTCATTAAAAAAATTTAAGGTGGAACTAGATTATATTACATTTATTTTATCCAATTTCATGTTCTGGAACTAACTTACATACATATTACGAAATGATTAAACAAAACAAGTTCATTATGGTCAAAAAATTTCCTGAATTTACCCAAAAGAACATCATTAAGTTTTAACTAATGAATCATCCACATGGTATATAAAATAAATCAATATAAAATCATTTAAAATCTTGAAATATCATTAGTAACATGTAATATCAGTTCTGTTTATTTACTAATGTTCTATAAGAACTTTCATTTATTAATACAAGTGAACCACTCAAGAAAACCATAAAAATAATTAACAAACAATGGATTTAAAACCAATAACTAGTAACTCCCCAACCTCAGTTCCCCAGAGTTGGTACTTTATTGCATAGAATTTTCTTGATTACAAGGAATCATATCCCGAATGACTGATCAATTTAGTAGTCTTAGAAACAATATACATACATAAGTACAACATTACACCTTGAGAAGAAATATAATAGTAATATATTCCATTAATAAGAATAATCCACCTTTATTATGCCTAAATGTAACTACTATCTAACTTATTCATATCATGGGAACATAAAAAAATAAGGAAGGGGTGATCTAAAATTCTCTTTACGAGTAAGAAATACATCGAAAGACAATATAATCATTAGGCATGGTGAATAATTAAGAACACATGCATTTAAAAATAACAAACATGAAAAATTTATGGATCAAATAAGAGATGATTAAATAATTCCATAATAAAACATAGTCATGGGTATTCTACTAGTTGCATAAACACATGAACCATCAATATTATTTTCATAATGTGGGAATGTATAATGCCAGACATTCTGAATGATTTTTTCAAGGCCTTGGCCAAGACATCTAAAAATGATTAAAGCCTTGACCGAAACTATATATCAAAATTTTGAAAGGCCTCTTCCAATTCCACATCTAATTGTCTCATGAGACCTACCGATGCACCGAGGAGCTATATCGGGCTCCATCCATCACTTACTACGTCCAATACATTCCATATATGAAAATGTTGAAACATAACATAACCATTCTTATATAAACTTGTATACAACATGTCAATATTTTAACCATAAACCTTGAATGGTATAGAAATCACACATCCATAGTCAAACATATCATGAAACCTTCAATTCAATATGTTTGATATGTATCAAAAAAATAATCTTTAAAAAAGTTTATATTCCATTAAAGGATATTGACATAGATGAAAATAATTTTTAATACTCTTTTAGGGAAATATATCTTTCTATTTTGAAATCATTTAACAGTCACATAATTATAAAAGGAAACATTTATTTCCAAAATATTATTATAAGCTGGTATGGGAAGCTTCGATGATGTTATAATGGAAAAATTCACCCGTCGTATAAGTCAAAAAAGACATTCTTACCTTAACTTTGTCAAAAAGGTCATAAACTACCTTGTTTGGAAAACGACAGAAAGATTCCTTTCAAAATATATAATTTCAAATAAGGTTACAAATGAAATTTAACCATAGTCTAGTAAATAGTAAAAATGTTTTCATATAAATTTTTATGAAACCATGGGTGTGGATGACAAAGAGGTCCCAAAAGATACTTATGCAAAAATAACCTCGGATAATAATGAGATTATAAAATTAAACCTTACCTTGTACATTTATTTGGTCAAGGGTATATTAACCTCATGTATAATATTAAAATAACTATTATTAAATTATACATGAAAAATATTCATTAATATGATATCATATATGATATTCTAATATTTCATTGTTAATATTATTTTAGTATTATCGTCATTTCGTGTGTTAACTGATTCATTTTCCATTACATGTTTTGTTACAGAAGATTTTTTTCAATGGATGGAATGTATCTTATTCATATCCAGAATGATATCATGTCTTCAAAAATTAGTTTAAATCATAAAATAAAGATTATTCTTGAATGGTTACGATGGGGAATGAATCTCATCACATTCGTACAGATGGTAATCTATACGTTCGCACGAGCAACAATATCATTATATTGATGGTGAGATCATTAGTAATTGGATGTAATATAATATATAAATAATAATTAACATTTTATATTTATTATTTAAATCAATTATACTAATTATTATACACATCCAAAAAAATAATGTATTGAATAACAACTACACCCTCATGTGGACACAGTAAGTCGTACGATCCCACGTATGTTGACATTGTCATTCATATGATGGATAAAATAATGAATATGGTATTACCATTTTAATAATAACATCATATTATATAGAAGATAATGGATTTATTATTTTAGAATGGAAACAACAAAGAAAGAAGAATTTGGAGAAGAAATTAACTTGAAAGAGGTGATGAAATATTTACCTCTTTTCAGGTTATTCCTTTTGATTTGATCAAAAGGGATACATAGGTTGGATTTCTGACTAATGAAAGGCCTCTAAGTTGAAGTGGGGGAATTTGGGAGGATATATGGGAAGGGTTTTGCCGATAAATGAGGCTTTGGTGGTGTGAAATTAAGATAAGGGGAAGTTCCCTTTTATAAGAGGGGTGGGGGAACCTTAAGAAAAGATTGAAATATTATTTTATAACAAAATAATTTTGAGTTTCTAATTACTTGAAAAGAATTTAATTCTAGGAAATGGTTGGTTTGGGTCAATATCCACTCAAATAATAGGTTTTAGATAGGATTAGGTCACCATATTAACCTTATATTTTAGATTTAACTCTTAGTTAAATAGTTTACCATTTACCATGTCTCCTTTTATTTTTATATTATATGGTTAATAAACATACTATAAAATTTCAAGAGAACCCCAAGTGGTTCATTAGAGAAATATATATTATTATATAATTCCTTTGACATATCCTTAGATTTTTAAGACTATTATATCATTTAATATTATAGTATTTTTTTCAAAATCTCTATTATGTAAATTTTGACACTCTTTGGTATTTTGTTTTTCTGAAAGTCATAAAAGCCTGATTACTTCAAACTAAATTCATTTAATATATTATAACATGTCATTTTCACCTATAAAATTATTGGATGGCATTAAAACATTCAAATTATTTTTTTTAAAGTTTGGGGTCGAAGCCTAATTTATTATTTAAAGCAAAGACCTCTTTCAAATTGGGTTGAGGAGACCCATTACATAGCCTAAAGGCCCAAGACCATGTGATCTGAATACGAGGCCTGAGAGCCCATTTTCTGGCCCAAAGGCTCTTTAGAGAATAGTACCACTATAGTACCCATGCTGCTACAGTACCTGTTATAGTACCATCGCCTCTATAGTTACTGTTACAGTGCCTCCGCCAGTACATTGCTACCGCTGCTACAGTTTTTCCACTACTACAATGATGCTATAGTACCATGCTACAGTGCTGTTATAGTAACCCAGAATTTTGTCCTTGCCCAGATTCGATCATCGATGTTTTAGAGACCAATCAGGAGCCTTTACCACTTGGGTACATGCTCATTGGTGAAATATATTTATATTAATATTTATAATATCATTTATTTGACTCATTCATCAATAAGGAAAATACTGCATCATTATTGTGTCATATATAAATATATTTATTTTATGTCTAAAAATTATAAATAAAATATCATGATGTAGTAAATATTTTTATCTTTTAATGACTATTTATAGTTGAATAGATTAATTATATAAACTCATATAAAAATTGTTTTACTAAAATGTATTTTTTTATTTGTCTTTACATTATATTATTTTAAATAAATATCATTCTCACTCCCAAGTGGCTCTATAGGGTCCCAAAATTGACTCAAATATTCACATGGTTAAAAATGTATCATCCAAGAGGAATAGGACAAATTATAAGGTAATTTATTGTTATTATAATATTATTTATTTCCCTTTATTTACCAGATTTACCTTTTAACCATGGTAAATAAAATATTTACCAAAGTAATTATTAATAATGTTTTAAAATATAAGATGCCTATTTACAAAATATGGACCTCCTGATTCCGAATATGGAAATATTTTTTCCAAATTCAAACACATATGTGGCAGAAATTAATTTAAAATTAATTCCCGCTATCAAAACAATAATATTGTATTTAAGAAATAATTACAATCAAATGATTGACATTTGTTTATGTCTAGTTTAAATGTGAAATTACATATAATTATCTAAATAATATTAAATGATAATAATATATTATAATGTAATATTAAAACCACTCAAATTTATAATTTAACACTATAAATTATTTCTATTAAAAAAGTTGTTTTTAATTAAAATTTTGTATTTTTCACTATTCGTCAAAATATGCAAGTTATCATGAAAATACCAAAAATTCAAGCTAAGATAATTTCGATATTCCAAATTGTAAAATGAATTCCTTTTTTAAGAATTAAATTTATAGAATTTCAAAAGGAGAGTATTACTATTCATAACGGCTATTTTGATTGGTCATAGTGTGTTAGAGTCAAAAGGTTGCGTACAATGCATATTGTTGCATTTTTCAAAGAGATGCGTACCGTGGAAGCTTGGAGTGTTACATAACTCATCAAAAGGCATATAAAATAACTTAATAAAACCATAATGAACCATATTAATGTCAAAAAAATTCTTTAATTGTTAATTAATGAATCTAATGTGGTTATATTGGTCATTAATGTGATGAAAGATTTCAGATACAAGGTAAGGGGAAATTCTTGAATCCAATTTTTTTTCTTATGGTTCTCCCTCTTTATCTCAATTTTTGGGAATTTTCACTCATTAAAAATCATTTTTCATCATTATATTACCTCTTATGGGATATATATGTTTTCCACTAGAAGTTATGAAAAAAATTTTTTTTTAAAGAAATATTCTTTCAAAAACACTCCTTTTATTTCTCACTAATGGTTGATGGTTTTTTTATCAAGTATGTTATTCCTACATTCTTTTGGGAGACCAATTTATATGGTTTTGTTCTTATTATATGAAACACATTCCTATCCCTGGGTTAGTTATGTTATTTTTAATATATTTTCTTCGTGACATGCATGGTAATGATAATGTTATGATGTGATGGGTGTGACTGGAATTATATAGTGAAATATGAATGTTTGAGTGTGACGGGTGCACCCGGAATTATATAGCCCTCGAATGAATTGGTTAAAGTGATGAATCTCATGAGTTAAATTGAAATTATGTGAGAATGTGATTTTAGATTTTTTCACAAGTTTGTGTTGTAGTTAACCACTAAGACATGATGTTTCATTTTTTATTCATTGCCACATTTCATGTTTTTTATTAATGATTCCTCTCATGTTCATGACACTTTTCCTATTTTATGATTATGTTCAGACCATGATATATTGTTCTTATATATCCTCTTATGGGGATTTTAGGTCAACCCCATTTTTATGTATATCCTTAGGTGACTACATGTAATAAAGAGAGGTCAAGTGATAATAATAATCTAGAGAAGAAGGAATTTAATAAATTTTAATTATTGATGTTGTAAATGTAATTTTTAGTCCATGTATTACCAATACACTAAACCTTTTTATCTTCATGGTGCAATACTACTATGTTTTTATCATTATTATGATGAAATTTTAATGTAAGAAATGTCTGGGTCACTATAGGAGAAGTTCGTATATACCCTAGTGTCGATTTGGTGGTTCTTCGACATTGGCTACCCCTTTTCCTACTCTTGTTTTTTGCTTTTTGTATGTTTTGGGTTCCTTTGTAGGGTATGAGGTTGGAAGCTACGTGGGTGATCTTTTGTTGGTGTCGTCTTCGTTGTTCCATGTCCCTTCTAGCCAGGACCCTTCTACATCCCACAGTTTTTCTGGTTTGTAATCTGGTGTGGGTTCTTCAGTGGTTTCGATCAGTCCTGCCCGAATCCAATAGTAGTATTGTTGGCTTAGTTCCACTCGGTTCCTCTCAATGGGACACAACATTAATTAATGGTTTGTTCATCCATTATGGTGTGACAAAGACTCAACTTCATGCCCCCTGGTTTGTCTTAATCTTTGGTTTTTTAAGGTGTGGTGTCAGAGGGTGTCTTTCGGATGCAGTGGGGACTTTGGCTTCGGTTCTGCAGGTGGTTTGTAGTCATTAACAGAGTTTTTGTGTTTGATTATGTTAAATTTTGTTCCATGAACTAGGATATTGAATTTCCTCAGGTAGTGGACTAATATTATGGAGTGGTTGGAAAACATTATTTTAAGACAAACTATAAATGTTTAAGTAAGCCTAAAATCCAATTATTTATCTTAAACATGGATATGATGTCATCCATAAATGCTATTGAAATTAGGGAACACATATTTGGATACTTACAACCTTTTAAACAATTATATAGTGATAATATCAATTATACATATAATATCATACACATCATTATTGATGGATTATATATTTTTATTAACAAAATGATTCTTGATTTGGGAATTTTAATATGGCTTCTTGATCCCTAAATCAATGATCTTATCCTAGACATAGTGGTTTTTATAAACTATTTTTTAGGAATTATAAAAAATTATTCAATGTGACATAATAAATAGGGTCACTATTTTTTCTATTTAATGTTTTCATACAAAAGATATAAAATATTACTTTTAAGTTTTTTTTAATTATTTTTTATTTATATTCCCATAATCTATTTATAATAGGGGCACTTTAAATCCCAAAAAACAATTTAAATTCATATCTATTGTGATCTCAAATGACACCATCAAGGTGGTTCATAGAAAACAATATGATGTTTTTCAAGGGACAAGAGTCCATGATTGTATATATTACTACATAATGATGTATTAATATAGTAAGGAGACCTCAAAAGATAGAGTTATATGTGTAAAATAATATTAATGGTGGGGTTTTGATACGATAAAATTTGAATTTCTAATGAAGTTTCTCACACATTTAGTTTCAGCAATCTCTTCAATGGTTTGATTATTTTTTTGTCATATATATTTTAATCTATGTTCTATAAAAGAAAACCCCTAATGGTATTTTATCTTGATACAATGGTATTATATAAGTGGAAAAATTACCATCCATATTTTTTAACATTTTTAAGGCTACAATAGTTATTACGTCCTTGATTTGGAGAATAAAGGGAATATTAAACCCATTAATACAAGGAGGAGTTCCAAGGATATGTTCAAACACTTTTATGGCAACAACCTAATATTTTTATATGAGTATTTGTAAGTAACATTTATCCCAAAACATAGGCCATGGGATCCTATTTAAATTTTTCTTAATATCCATATTAATTATAAAAGATCATATATATTCATTATCAATAATTTTAACAAAAGGACTCTTTTTATTAAAGGAATATTTGTAATTAGTGTGGTAATATAACCATTCAATTATCGTACCCTTAACATGTTTAGGGAAAAGTCTAATTATGTATTGTATATGTGTATTTACATTATAAATAACTATAAATTCAAAACATGGTAAGCTAAGTCAGTTTATCTGACAAAGAAAGCTTACCTTGTTAATGAAATCATCATAAAAAAATTTCATTGCTACTACATAGATCAAAAGGGGTCTATCTCCAGGATTGAAATTTATAATTGAGGAATTAGTAAACTATTAATGAGTGGAATGTTCTCTGATAGTAAGGATGTTACTATTAAGTGGTATAATTTTACAAACCTACGAAGGAAGGATTTCTGGCATAAATGACATGTATTCATTTAATTATTCTTTAGAGGCATACTTATTATGTACACCCATGATTAAAATATAAGATAAAAATATATTTCTACGATGAATAATTATTTCAATCATTTAATCTAAAAATAATAATAATATATGCTAACCAATTTTTCGTAGATGAAAGAAAATTTATTCCGTGATGGTGAAGAATTGTAGATGGATAGATTCACATTACTCATCTATCAATTTATTTTTTTATGACATGAATAGATCACATATATCTATAATATAGTATGAGATACTATAGACTCTTAGGAGAATACAATGTACATGATCCTAAATTCTTTCGAAGACATTCCTGATCATATCCTGGAGATCATTCTCTCTTATCTTTGTATACCTAGTAAGGTAAATATTTTTTACAAACTAGAATGGTGGGTATCCTTGACCTAAAATATATTTCAAGGTGTGTATTTAGGGTAATTGTACTAATGATATAAATGATATTAAACACATCAACAAATTCCTAGATTTCCTATTGAGTTATTTTCCCATTTTATGGGTATCTAATAAAATGTTTTCAACTGATGATGATATTTTGAACTATTTTATTCCCTATTATCTTTGTTTATAGGTCAAAATGATGTTTATAATTGAATTTGGTATAATTTTTTTTCATTTTCAATATTCTAAAACCATGTTTTGTATTTTTACTGATCACTACGATGTACACCATATCACTAAAAGTGGTATCATATTCTTATTAAATCTTTGAATCACCCAAGAAAATGCATCCAATTTAAAGATATTATTTAAGGCTTGAGTGGTTCAATACTTGTGGGTGACATAGTGGAATATAAATTTTTATTAGAATTATGTATACTTAATTAGTTTTCATATTTCATTGGAGGGTATATTTCCTCTGTAATATATGATGAATCATTAAAGAATTAGCATACTAGGAACTCCATATAGATGATCTATATATTGTTTAGTATTGTAATTAAGCATTAATTTAATAAATTAAAAGGAAAAATTTCTATTTTTAAACCCCCTATTTTAGGTCAGATAAATATGAACTAGGATGGCGCTTCAAGAAGAAATCCAAATCCAATATATTGTGTTAGGTTTTTCTGAAACTATAATGAAAGGGATCTATCAAGAAATTACCATGAATGAGAAACATAAATTTGACACAAATATGAAATGGATTAGATATTTTTGGAAATAATATAATTGTATTAAACATTTATTGAAAAATATTTCTTCTGACATAATCTTCTTTAATCATTCATGTTATTAACATCACCATATTTCCTCCATATTATACGTTGAAGGAATCAAGGGTATACTATATTGAGAATTGTAATAAAATCAATGTTGTGGTGTCTCATATTTATAGAATGTCTGAAACAAATATGATGTCTTTTCCAATAATGGACACATTTTAGGGGTCATTTTTTTGTTATGGTGATTTCTTGATTCCATTGAAGATATTTTGTTCCTTGATACTTATTAGACACTTTTATATTGTTTTTATAATATTTTTTGGTCTACAAAGTTCACTCCATGTGATATTTACTTATCCAACATTATATATAATTATTTCAGAACATAGTTTTACTTATACATGTCTTTTATGTATTACCATTTTACAATATTTTATTTGTAACTCAAATCATAATTTTTTGAATTATATGACATTATAAATTC
Source organism: Viscum album (assembly GCA_963277665.1). Classification (NCBI taxonomy): domain Eukaryota; kingdom Viridiplantae; phylum Streptophyta; class Magnoliopsida; order Santalales; family Viscaceae; genus Viscum; species Viscum album. Next base: position 261,345,750 of record OY728148.1, on the reverse strand, counting down.
ATATAATTTATTTTTATAGAACATTAAGTCGATAGGAATCTAAGTATTAGATGTTGAATAAACAAAATATCTCATCTATATCATCTCTTAAAATTGTAACATATTTCATTATATATATTATTGTTTTGAGTTATTCTGATGGGGAAAATAATTAGAGGGATGTCAACATTCCATGGTAATAGGATGTAGTGAAGTGAATTGGTGAACTCAAGTGGTGCGTGGAGATATAAGTTAATGTTGTATAGGGGATATGAAATTTATGATCTTCAATACTGTTGGTCAAAACAAATATAGTCAATATACTACTCCATACTGGTAGGGCGTGATTCTTGTTAAGTATCTTGAGTTACATTCACCACACCAAATTGAATAGGGATTATAAAGGAAATGTGAAGTAAATGCCTCACCATTAGATTAGGGTATTCCCATATACAATTTAAAGGTAAGATAAAACATGAAAAATCTAAATAAATGTATATTCCATGTTTCATAATAGTAGGATAGGGATTATGGAGGCAATGTAAAGGAAATATCTCATCATCATGAGGGTGTACTAATTTCAAAATGACGGTAACAAGATATCATAGTTTACACCAAATTATGCATAAGAAGATCCTACCTTATACATGTTGAAAATATTTGTTTCAAAATTTCATTATTTAATCAAAATTGGTTCTATAAAATGAGATTAATAAATAAATGGAAATAATAATTGAATATTTGTGTTTATATCTCTTATAATGAAGATGTATAAAATTTACAGTCTTGATATATTTTAGAATGTATAAATGGATTGTGGGAGGGAAATAATGAAAAAAATAAATTAATATAATATAATTTTATTAGGTTTAAACCATTTTTCATAGAATTTACTTAAGTATTCATATATATATTATTAAAATTTATTACACCCCATATCATTTAATCTTTTTTATTTCTCTCAATAATGGTGTACCCATGATTTCCCATTCTAGTATAGTGAGTTCCATATGATCATTTGAGTTTTTTCTTGCCTTTATCTTCCAAACTTATTATCCTTTTTCAATCATTCACTCACTCTCTCCAATCATGGTGAAGTTTGATGTGAATATTGATTCTAGGTAGGGTATTCAAGACTCCCTCCTTTAAATTTTTTATGTTGTGGGATTTTCATAGTTCTAAATGAATTTGAAAACAATTTTTAATTATTATATATAAGAAAAAAAATCTAAGGATGGGAGAAAAAATTCATCTTTTATGAATATAATTGACTTATTTTCTAATATTTCTTAATATCTAATTTCTATATTTATTTATCGAACAAGATAAAGAATCAAAAATTAAATAAATATATTATCAAAAACAGGTATTAAAATTCATATACCTAGGGTATGGGATGAACAATAATATTACAAGAAAACTAAATTCCAATTAAACTGGAGAAGGGTTCTTTGTTTTCTATTGATATGAACATAATTACTATTCATAATATATTTTTTAAAAAATTATTTCTTATTTATTTTTCAGAATTATTCATTCACATCTAATAATTTAATGATAAATAATATATATAATGAATTGAGAAATTTAATTTATTGAGACATTAATAATGATGATATTGGCTAATGGATTATATAATATTGAAAATAAATTATAGTTTTTAGTGTAGTAGAGTTGAATCTGTAATAAATTTTGTAGTTTTGTTGGATACTATAGAGATGGTTGAATAACATGGTATATTGTCTGTGATACTCAGTGGCATGGTATGGAATATAATTAATAAATATAATTATTTTTTGCTAGAATAAGTTATATTGGGATGTTAAATAATCCTAGTAATGTAGAATTTCAAAAAATAACGATATTTTTATGGTAATTGATATATAAATAATTGAAATATATGAGTAAAATAAATAAATATAGGTTGTGAACAGAGTGGTATTTCAGTAAATATTAGATTAATATGGTATAATGAACTGAATATTTTTTAGTGAATGGTTAATTTGGAAATATATAAATTAAGAGAAAAAATTAAAACTATTATTGGCTATGATGGATACATTTTATGTTTGTTTGTTTTTTAGGTTATAGAGGAAGTGATGGTTGTTCTTTGGTAATTCTAAAGAAATAATGATACATATTATTTTTATAAGGTTTCTTATATATACCACTATGCTATGATTTTTTGTTCGTATTTGTTCATCTATTTTCTAGTAATGGATATATATGCCCCAACTAATTCAAGTAATCCATATTGACACTGAATGTTTGGATTTTTTAGTGTTATACCTAACATCTAGTTTTATGACGGGGGATAGAAAACTACACCTCTATTTACATGGAATTATATTTTGAAATTCTTCAAACTGGAATGTGGTATACATGATAATATAACAGTAATTGGTGATTCCTAATGATTATGGAATAGTTCTTAGGGCAATTTGATTGTAATAGAACATATAGTGGTGATACCTAGAAGAGATATTATATAGTGGGGGTCATAAATGTTAAGATAAAGTGATGGGGTTGATTTACTTCAGGTTTAGGATAAATTATTATTATTGATAGAGATATATTTATATTTAAACATTAAAAAAAAAATGTTCGACCTCATATGAGTTTGGGTAAGATAAGGGTGTGGTCTAACCCACATCAGATATATGTGGGCTGGAAGAATAGAATATTATATGGTTTGGGGTGAAAAAGGGAAACTAGTGGGTATTTAATGTCATAGAACATTTCATAATTTTATTCTACAATAATATCCTATAATTTTGTGGAATACATGGTGACTGAGTCTTTGTGAGGATTTGAATTTGTTTTTGACTAGTTTGGTACACTTTGGATTTACTCTTTAGTCATTATAGAATTAATATACATGTATCACATTTTTATAACAGGTCTTAAATTGGATACAAATGAATATACATGTTAGGTTCATCCATATGTATATTTGGTACTGTAGAGGGATTTAGTAATTGATTTAGACCATAAAATCATAGACATTCACCAAAAGAGTGGATTTAACGTTCTATTATTATGTTTTATTCATTTTTTCATGGCATGAATTTTGGGTTTTTATTTTATGGTAACATTTTTAGGTTCATATATTGGCTAAATTTTCTTTTATCCCATGAGGGTTAACGATTATGGTGGGATCATGAACAATAGGTATTAGTGTTATGGTTTGAGATATATGATGGAGAACCGAGTTAGGTCTCATTAAGATTGTATTTGTTGGAATGGAAATGGTACTAATTGATCTTATTTTATGATATGGTCACTAGAAAACAGCTAGGGTGATAGCTTTTTGGGTCCCTAGAGACTTAAAAAACCATTAGTCTATGCAATTTCCATGTGAAATGAATCTTCATTCATGATATTGAGTTAGAAAGAGTCATATGGAAGATATTTAAATATATATGTAATTGAATATAGTGATTTTAGTTAATGCATAAAACTAATTAAATCTGTTTAAATGAATTATATATTTTCGGCCTAAGGGTATATCATGTGCGAGTAATGTATATTTTGGATTCAGTAATATTAATAGGGTTAATACCTTTCCCATCATGGCATGATAGTATTAATAAACATATTAAAAATGTACATGAGAGTTAGGGCCACCAAGTTGGGAAAATATCTTGGTGAAGTGAATGTATTACCTTGATTATTAAGATTATGGAAGAACTCTCTTTGAAATTTAGGTACTTTTATCAGTTGTAGAGTATGATTTGACATTGGAAAATAACAATGGGATGTTATGTCATTAATATATAGAATATTATAATTGGAAATTTGAAATTTAAAACTTTATGAACACATAGGTGTGTTATTGGTATTTTCATATTCAAAAATAAACATAGAGGATACTTAAACATAATATGGGAAGTTGTTTCGATATGATGATTGATGAAGAATACAACATGGAATATTTTTATGGTATTCAAATTATATTTAATATGAAATAACACCTAACAGAACATCATTATCTTAATGGGAAAAGGATGATTGAAAAAAAAATTGTTTTTATGTTGTAATGGATTAACTAATATTACCATGATAACATGATACGTTATGAATATTAAATTATTTATTCACAACTATCTAACATTAATAAAATAATGATGTTTTATGTTTCTTATCAGGTCAATGTTTCGTTTTTAAAGATGGTTAAAATGATTTTTACAATGATATTGTAGATGGTTAGGTGGGTCATTAAAATAATAATTATATCTTGATGTAAAAATAATTCTAAGTGTTCTATTATAATTTAATTGAATAGTTGATTAATCTGTACTAATATAAATTTTTTATGTCTCTTATAATAATTTGTTAATGTCTACACATAAAGAGAAAAATTATATTTTAAAAACTAATGCCTTTAATGTCATAGAATCCAACATTAATTAAATAAAATTCCATAAGGATCATAGTTTAATGTATGATTATATTTTTGAATATTTTTTGAATTATTATTTTAAAATTGTTTATTTATTTTATTTAGTCCATATAATTAGAATTAATTGTTTTTTATTGATTCTTGATATTTAAAATATGCATCATTGAAAGTTAAGAAATTATTAAATTCTTATTTTCCATTAATAATGTGGAGTGTAAGTTAAAAAATTAAAACCAATTTTACTAAAAACATGTAATACCAAATTATAAATTGAAAAAATATAATACCTCAAAGTAATCTATATAGTATAATAATGTGTCATTAATAATGATGAATCATGCCAAAAGATAATAATTTCAAAGAGAAACTTTTCCTAATATTTTCCTTTTTAAATTATTCCTTTTTTGGTAAATTAATTATTTTTGAAATAAATTAATGATGCACAACTTAAATTTTGCAATTGTGTAATTTATATTATTAATGAACAGAATAAAAAAAATTTATAATCACAATAACTTATGAGACATGTTGTTAACACCATGTTGATCATGATGGGTTCTAAATGTTATGAATAGTATTCAATGCATTATTTATAATTTTTTTATTATTTATAAATAATTAGTAGAGAATGACTATACATTAAGTGATAAAATGAAAACATTATATTAAATTAACAATAAATTTAATATGGTTCCAATATTATGATATGAAAATATTTTACTTGTGATAATTATAAAATCTATTAGCATCATTGTTATTATGATATCCTCCACCCACATTTGATGATGTTATCATGATGATTATTAGTTGTTGATAATATATTTTCTATAAATAATTTCCTCATGAATTGAATTCCATTTTTAGTTTAAATTTTTTTTCTATTGAACTAATTCAGTGATAATAATGTATTATTACAATTCCTATTTTCTGTTCATTTGAATTTAATAATAAAATAAGTTATCCTGAATATTTCCAAGCTATTACACTAGAATGAGTTGTTCTGTGTCCATGATTAAATTTAAAATTATTCATGTATATTTTTTTATTCTTTGTGTTAACTTTTACTCATGATTTTTTATGTTAATATATTTGGTACATATTGTAAATCATAGATTTTGTACATTATCTATATAATTTTTAAATAACAATGATCATTCATACTCTTAAAAAATGAATTTTTAGTGAAATTTATAAAAAATTACCTACTTATTATTTTTATTAATTTGTACTATTTTTTAAGATGGAGAATATCTATGAAATGTTTTTTCTTGTCTATTTGGTTGAATTTTACCACGAATGTTTTATGTTATAAATTTCATAAAATAAAATCAAATTAGATAAAAATTATCTTTAATGTTACATGGGATCATGTTTTTTTGTATTAAGAGTTTTAAATGTGGTTTAGTTTAATCATGTCAAGAATGATACAAGGTGATAATAATGTAATTATTTATATTTTTTTATAGAATCCCCATGTAAATTTATGTATGTTTTAGATATGATGAGTTATTCAAATTTAATTTTATGAAATTATGATTATACAATGATTTATTCTTTGTTTAATGATTGATTTTGTTTTTGAAATATTATTATTTAATATGTTTCTTTATGCATTATTATTCAAACTAAAAGAGTGGTAAACAAAATATTTCTTTCATAAAAAAATACTCATGGAAGTCTTATGTCTACTCATTAATATCAATGTAAAGTAAGTATTTCAATATTTTCCCACCTTTTATTGAAATTATACTGTAGATGTAATTGAATTAATTAAATCATATTACATATAAGTCAAATTATTTAAATCTTCTAATCAAAAAAATTAAATCAAAAATTTAATTACGATATTCTTTTCTGACATTCATTCGTCAGATAAAAATATTAATAAATAATTTACTGATTGATAATCATAGGTGGTTGGATTTTCTAATTAAATCTTTAAGGATTATTTGTGATTTGTGTGATTTTAATTTTTTTATGTTTGAAATCCTTCAGTCGTTGGAATTATGTTATAAATTTTCTCTTGAGAGTGGTTGATTACACTTTGATATGAATTCCCCCATGAAATTGTGACATTACATGTTCTTTTGGTGTGTTTTTAGATCCTAATTATTCATAGGTGGTGTTCATTTAATTTTCATGACAAGATTTCAAAGAGATATCTCAATGTTGGGTTTTTAGGACATTCAATTTTCATTCATTTAAACTTTTTTTGTATACTCTATGAAGAAACAGTTTGAAAGGTATTTGTTGTAATGGCCTAGACCATTCTAACATGTTCCTTTATATATCACTTGTTTAGAGTAATCATGTGGAATCTAAATTTCTAAATTGATTAAAAATATAAGATCTTATTGTTTTAAAACAAGATAGAATCAATGGGACAAAGAATATTGGCAATAAAAGGTGCTCATGGAGTCTCTACACCATTGTCTATATTTTAGAAAGTAAAAAAATTATAGGATACCTTTTTTACGACATTAATTCATGACATGGTTCTAAATTATATCCTAAATCCTCACACATCGTGCTATTGTTCTTGTTGTGGTGGAAGTAAAGTTTCATTTATAGATATCACATTACGGTATAGTTGTGTTGCGGTCTTTAGGTATAGTTCACTAAATTCTAGAAGATATTCAAATCAATTTCTATCTTGAGTTAATAGATTATCATATGTTATGTAAAGTTAATAAGAAATTTCTAAATGTTATATAATGGGATATTTTTACTGTGAAAAGGTGTCATATATATTTTGAAGGTTCTTTGAAGGTAACATATAATCCACATCAGAAGGTGTCAAATAATCAGGTAAGGGAAATTGTATATGTTAGGGAAAATCACATTAAACTTATGAAAAATATATTTTAAATATTGGTGAAATATTTCATATATAATATATGAAATTTCATTCATATTGGTTATGCAGAATCATTTTATGAAATGTAAATAAATAAAATAAATTAGATTTATGATAAATTATATAGGAAAATAGAAAACGATATATTCTCTAAAATTTAAATTGCCTAATTGTGTCATGCTGGGAAATAAATGAATGAGTATTTTAATATGTAAATAAATTATGATGTTTCAACTAAATTTTCTTGAAATATCCAAAATAATTCATATTTAAGGATTTAAAAACAAAACATCATTTTCTTAATCAAACACATTTGTTTCACTCAATCTTCAGCTACCCAATAATTGACATTCGAGTCCAATGGATTCCATATGATCATTTCTATTCCTTACAATGTTTCTAGGGATTTTTGATTATACATTTTTCCTCTCTAAATTTTGACATAGGTTATCGTGATTCTTTTTCTTTCATGGGGGTTCAAATAACAAACTACTATTTATGGAAAAATTAATGTTATTAGAAAAATTCTATTTCCATTTTTATAAATAGAATGATTTTTATAAAAACATACAGTTAATTTGGATGATAGGAGATGAAAATATAATTGATGAAAGTGAAATTTAACTATTTACTTATTTCATTTTATGTGTTATATTTATTTCTATTTATTTAAAAATATAATGAAAGAGGGATTAATAAAGAATGTGATAAATGAAGTGATATATAATTCATGAGAAATATACATTGGTTTAAATATAAAATTTTAACAAAAATAAATTCCCCATAAAGTAATTATTTTCTATGTGTGTTTTAATATGACCCCCTTTTCAATTTTGAATTTCATACCATTAATGTATTTCTTTTTTTTATAATGCTCGAATTACATCATATTAAAGAATAATAATTACATTTTATGCTCAATTTTGTTATTTGAAAAATTAATATATTAATGATGTTGATTCTAGAGCATATATATTATAAGTGCAATGGTATAAATGTATCTAGTGATGTTTAATGTCTTAAAATAATTGGATAAAATATATAACTTAAATTAAAAATCATGAAATTAATGAATAATTGAAATAACTATGGGCAATGTGTAGAGTTTTTTATTAACTATTTTAATTAATTTATATGATGAACCTATGATATTTAAGGGAATGGTTATTATAAAATCATTTTAATGAAGAAATAAACATGGACCTCTGCTTGTTGTTACTGTTGTTCTATTGTTGTTATTGGATATATTTTTTCTATATTGGAATAGATTGTTGTCAATGGGTAATGTTGATAAATTAATATAATAAATTATTTGTTTAATGGATGTTTGTATTCAATCCTATAATATGATCAATGTGTTATTATCAATCCTTATATTTTCATGTGATTTAAATTTGAACACCATTAAAGCTGAGTACATCATACTAATGATAACTATTTTTGTTATATGTGTTTTCCCCATCATCTAAGTTGGTAATATTGTGTGGTATACTATACCCTATCCCCAAATCATCATTCTGTAGTAAATCATGAATGGTGTGAAATGTAATATTATGAAAATTATAGTGGAATTATTGGATTTAAGACTCGATAAGAAAGATACAAATGATTTTAATTATTTAGGATGATGAAACAATTATTTTTTGATTCCTAGTTTTGATCTTATATTATATGGATTGTTTGTTGTAAGCGGAGGGAATTATTTTCATTTAATTCATGTTCATCATAACAAATTTTTTCTGTAGCATTTTTGTGGATATAATGTGATTCCAAATTATTATATTGGACCTCAACATTGCATAGGAAAAATATGGTTATGTTTCAACCCACGTAATATTTAGAAGGGATGGTAGCATTTGATGTTTGATGATTAGTGGGGATTGTTAAGGGTTTAATTTTAAAATAATTGCATACTAATATATTCAAAAAAGTTAAGATATACATTTTGGGCAAGTCTATGAGAGTCTTGGAATCTATAGCGATACGTTTGGTGAATGTTGGTTCAACTCTTTACTAATAAGATTATTTTTATGCATTTTCCACATTTTTATGATAGTCTTTAATATGGATCACACTATGTATAGTGGGATAGCTAGTGGTTTTATGAATAAGACTCATATTGTGTCCATGAGTCAGCAGATTTACATAGTCAATTGTAGTCGTTGGTGAGGTCAGTTTAGTTTTGTGGTTACACTGGCGTTCGAAGAATGGGTGAATTTATCAGATGTGGGATTAATTAATTTTATATTCCATTTATATATTATTAAAGGAATTAACATTCCATTTTTTCTTATTAAAGGAACCACACTAAGAAAATATGTTTGGATTTATGTCTATTTATTGAAATTAAAATAACATTAAAATTCCTAACCATATAATTTTGATGTTGTTTGAATCAATGGTCAGTGTTAACCTTGGATGGATTATAAAATGGAGGAAATAGATTGGATAGACTCTTCTGATCTAGGTATGGGGCATTTGGTGAATTTATTTCATGGGGTGAGACTAAACATGGTAGAATGACTAGGTTATTATATATAATTGTTGAGGATACATTGATCCTGATAATGCTGATGAGTTAATATACATTGTCATATTATGGATTCATTATTTGAGCCATGTTCTTATTATGTACAACTAAATGTAATTTTATTCATGTTTATCAAATGGCCATAGGAAGGCATATGACCCATGGTTTCCAATAGTACTTGGGAATGATTTGTTTTTCACTACAATAGTGGAATGTTTTAATTTTCACTAAGAATCATTTGGGTAATGGTGGATGAAAATTAGTAATTGAGTGGTAGTAATGACATAGAGAACATTAGTGAATGGTTGCTTTGCAGAAGGCCTTGGGGCTATAGATAGCATTGGGTATCATGTATATTTTGAATAATGGGGATGAAGAGCTAATTATATTCTTTTAGGAATATATATCTAAACATTTTTTTTGGTGGAATTGAGATATCGCTATAATGATAGGTTACATAGAAATAAATGAGGTTGTGTTCTTATTTGTCAAAAAAATCCAATTATACTTCGAATATATTGGAGTTTAATCTCAATACTTTAGCATCAACTAGAGTATATTGAAGTAGCATCAAATATATTCCAATCTATATAATTTTACTTTTTTGTTTCATAAGGTTCCTCTTTGTAAATTTCATTCATGTAGTAGTGTAAGTGATGTCATGTAGTGAGAAGTGAAAATAAGTCAAATGTGAATAAATTCATTTGGATGGAAATTATGTCGATGAATGTCATGAGATTTGTTCTCAGAAAATTAGAATGACTGATATATTCCACTTAGTTTTTCCGCTCAGGGAGAAATAAGATGGTTGTTTCAATTTTCGGGGGTCAACACTGATTAGAGAGTCGACCATGGAAATTAGAGTTTCTAGAGTTAGTTAGTATAAATGAAACTCTTATGACATGAACTGTTTTTTTGGATATAATATTATTTCCCTCATGTAATAAGCATCACAGGAAAGTGGATCTGATTGGTGATAAGTCACATTGGAACTATGATGCCAACAGGAAACCAAAAGGGTATATTTACTAAAATTAGATCATAAATTATTATAGGAAAATGTATATAGTGATTATTGATATGATTGTTGTCTTCATGCTTCATGTTATTCTAAATGTATTGTGAGGTGTTTATGTTTGATGTATGTTGGTGGTTTAGTTTGACATGGAGATGGTTTTAGAAGAACATTTTTGACTATGAAATCTCTACGGGAGTTGTATACGGAATCAAGTGGGAATGATGAGTGGTTTTGGAAAGTCTATATAAATGAAGGCTTCATGATTAGGTATGATTGAAATTAAAAGGCTTTGGGAGACAAAAAATATTTAAATGAGTCATCTAGGAATAGAATAACCTGTTAATTGATATTTATTAGTTATAGAGATGAAAAAACCAAAACTAATATTTTTTATTGAAAAATACTATTGAACTTTAAAAAATAAAACCAGGATTTTGTAGAATATCCTTTATATTTACAGTTCACACACAGATGATGTTTACACATCATTTTTAGTTTTCTTTTAAGGATTAGGATGGTTGTAACTACTGATTTGAATTATCATGGGTGTTTGGATGTTTTATTTTTGGAACCACATCTTGGAATATTGTGGGAGTGAGAGTTCATGATTCCATTGGAATTGTTTCAATTGTAATGGACACAATTATTAGAAAAATGTCATGTAATGGTTAAACATTTGGTGGGGAGAGATATATCATTGGTCGTTAAATTGGTTATACCATAATTAGTGTTTAATTGAATGGGCCCAATTGATTACAATTTTGGTTTTTTAATTTTTATGTTGATCATTGTCTTAGGATTATTTCTATTTGGGAGGCTTGAGTTAGAGTATCTTCATTATCTGTGTTTTTGAATTTCAGAAGATAAATGACATTGTTGGTAATATTTTTTGGTTGATTTAGGTTGGTAGATCTGGATATCTGACCATTTATGCTTCTCAAAGAAGATAATTATTATAGTGGTTATTGTAAGATTCTAACGATTTTGAAAAGTGTATTTTGGTTTTGTTTTTTTTAAATATTTTTAATAAAATAATGAAATGATTCTTGGTATTAGGGAATCTCTTTTGAGTATTATAGGTTTTTATTATATATAAAGAGGAAAATAGTTATTATAGTGCTATGTTATAGTTTGGATAATGGTTTGTATAACCTTAGCACCATGACTATTCATCCTTCAAGATGATGGGGCTCAATTTGGAAACTTTACAAGGTGGACAAAGAGACCATACAACTTGAGAATACCTTTTTATATAGGGTAACACATGGTGTCTTTGTGGTTTCGAAAACCTTGCAGATGGCCAACAAAATTGTACAAATATGTATCCCCTTAGACATAAGAGTCCATAGAATTGGAATATGGGTTTCGGGCCATGTTACCAACCATGAGAATCTCTAAGAGGTGGGAAATATAAAAGTATCCCTCTTTGGAGTTAATCTTCTTCACCATGTTTTCTATCCCATTTATTATTCGGAATCCCAGTGTGAGGAAAACCTATTCATAACTCTTTTATGGGTATTTCTCCTTCAAATATATATTGTTTGTGGTGTTTTTATGATGAAATCAAGAACTAGGACTGTATTCAACAATGTTTATATAGATTTTTAAAATTAATCTTTATTTGGTTATTTCCCTTATTCTAAATCATATACCCCTATTTCTTGTGATGTTTACACATATGTGATTGATTTCATTTCCGATCGAACCATGGGTCACAGAAGGATGAGTTGATATCCATGAGAATAGGGTTGTTTGTCAATAAATTGTTCCCATAGTTTTGATATTTTTTTCTATATGTTTTTGTACTAATGCACTTCCTTGGGTAATTTTGGTGTCATTGACCATGAAAAGTAAATTTGGTCATAAATTGATTTGGGAGACCCTTCACCGACCATGTTAGGTCTATTAATGATTTTAGAGCCTATGAATTCTCATGGGGTAATCCATTCCATTTAATTTTTTCATAATAAAATTATAGATGTTGAGATAGAGAATTCATTAGAATAAATGGGTTTTAATTAAATATTAGTATGTCAGTAGTGTTAATTGGATAAATGGTATAATTTTGGGATATGTGTTATGGAATATTAACGGGATGAATTGAAAACATTAATATTTACTCTTTTGGAAAACTCCTAGGTGGAGTTTTGAAATGGATTAAATTTTCCTCTTTGAATTATTACCTACTTATTATATTCAATGAGAGAAATTTTTTTCATAAATTGGAATATTGTATTTATTTTAGTTTTTGAACTGAAGTTGATTTTTAATGTTGTTTTAAATGGGTTTCAAATGATAATTTCTAATATTTTTAAGGTTCTTATATTTCGAAAAAATCCCTTAATATCCCTTTTAATCGGTTTCATTTAAATAAATGACAAGGAAATTTTATTGTTTTCCAATGAGGAATAACCTTGTTTTAAGGGGAAGATTCACAAATTATTAAGAAGGGTGTGTATTTTTTAATATTTATAAAATGTAAAACAAATTGATTGGAAAATTTTAGAATGGGAATGATTAATTTTTGATATAGTTTTAAATATAATTTAATAGATGTGTTATTAAATTAGTGGTTATTTAAGATAAATTAAATATACCATGTGAGTTATCATATGAAAATGTTGCAAACACTTGAAGTTAAAATATGTTGACAAGGAAACTTAGGTTATACCCTGGATATTGTGAATTTTTGAAATGATTGGCAATGGTGGACCTGAAATTAAGAATCACCGAGTTGTTAATGGTGTATTTTAATCCAAAACCACAATAGTAATGATGGATGGACATGAAACACTAAATAATTTATTTCTAATATCAATACATGGATTTCAATACCCTATAATTATGATTATATAAATGGTGTCCTCTAATCATGGAATGGGCGACGACTTGGAATTCAAAAGAATATTGGAATTTAACATCGTATTTGTAATTTAAGTAGTGAACCATGGTATATATAATTTAACTGGGAAACAAATATTCCACATTTTTAAATAGAATATTTAACCACTATGATTTATGAGTCATAATTTAGGCATTTCCAATGAAGGTTTGGTGGTTTGGGTGTCTTAATGAAACATTAGAGTCCCAACGAATAAACAATACTTGTTTATTATAAAACATGATTATTTTATTTTCTAGTTTATTTTTTACATTTTTTATATGAATACATACATTTTAAGACGAATTATATATTTAGATACATATTGTGGTGGACTACTGATTCAAACACACACTCTACTCCATCCTCTTTGGGACATTTGAACCAAAGAAGATACCACATGTTTCGAGTAATTGATTAAAATAGGAACCCAGCTATGGGTTTCTTCTTAGGACGGTAACTTGGATCATTTGATGTTATGATCACATATGTTTATATAATTAGTTTTTTGTTTTTTTTCATAATTTTATTAATTATTTGACTACCAAAAAATTAGCATGTTTTCCTCCTTATTACATCATGCTTCACATTGGTCATTGTTGTAAATTTATTTATATTGTTTCACATAATGATAACTATGATTTCGTAATACTTTTAAATATTTATTTTATAGTTATATGTTCATATAGAATGTATAGTCTCACCACTTTTCTGTTTAGACTCTCAAATCAAGTTGTAAACCTCTTTCATATAGGGAAGGTACACCTGAGGTCATGTGATGCATTTTCTCGAGGCACTAGAATAATCGCTCATAGGGTTGGATTTTATAAATATATTTTTGTGAATGGTAGTAGTTCTACTAGTGGTGCATCCCAAGGTTCGAGAAGTGTACCCTGTTGACTTTATGGTAGTTTTTTGACATTATTTTATGAAATTAGATTTTGTTTTAAATTATAATTGATGATGAGTATCTATCTCATAATAATGTCCCCATATAAGAGGTTCTATTTAGAGTTTCATTATTAATGGATTCATATTGATAATATCCAATTTAGAGGTTTTAACCAACATAATGTTCTATCATGGGGTTATAAAAAATTACATTGAAAATGTTGAAGATAGTTTTCAATTATGAATAAATGATCATTACCTAAACTAATGAAGGCGAATAACCACAATCCAATATAATTTATTCAATATATTTCAGATAAAATGATGGGTTCATTATGGTTCTGAAAGATCAATGTATAGTCATTATACCATCAAATACTAGTGAATGACCAATATATCTCAAATATTGCCATCATATATTTTTATAGGCAATATGATTTCATATTAATTTACTGCGACGTAACACACACCCCATCCATGGTTTTCAGGTTGATGAATTATATGTTTTAGTAATTTTAGTTTTTATTTTAAAATAGTTTCCATCCAGGACATAAATGTGTATTTTGAGTATAAGGAAGACTATGTAAATTATTTATGATTCGTTTTAGGAGTCATTCAACGTTATTTTCTATTTTATAATCTATTTATGTAACAAATCTAGGCACATAAATTTAAATTTCTCTAATTTAGTGTCTTAATCTAGATTTTTCATGGAACATTCAAATAATAGCCAAATTATTTCATAGGTAACCCCTAAGAATACTATAGAGGTTAAAAGAATCAATTCTATTATAGGATATTGCCGAATGTTCTTTCCTGATGACTCTCATATTATAAAACCATTAATACCATTGACCTAGAAGAGAGATATTTTTATATGGATTGACCATTTTTTTGATAATTTTAATTTTTCAAATAGAAACTGTTATACATTTTTTTTAAAAATTTCTATATGAGGGATTTCAATAATAGGTTTATTATAAATGTTTTCATTTGTGTTGGGATTCTTTTTCTTATAAAAAATGTGAATATTTTTATAGTTCCCAAAAATTACATTCCCAAAAACAAAATTAGACCACTAATGATATCATGGATATCATTATAAAATATTCAACAAAAATTTAGTTCTAATACCTTGTTTATTTTTTGGTTCTTTAGATATTTTAATATCATAAGGTATATAATATATCATCATGGTTTGAACTTATGAATGTGGCGGTAGATGAAATTCTACCATGATTGTGGAATTTATATTTTTACACATTAGGGAAAGGGGATATAATTCATTATGAGTTAAATGGAAAGTCATGTTTCCATGATGTTCATGAGTCTTAAGTGATTATAGAGTGATTGAGAATATAGAATAGTTTCATGATGAAATAAGAGTTTTTTATAGTATACTAGGTCTCTATAATATTAAATTGTTGTAATATTTAGTATTTCATGTTTACGGATCCTATTTTTTGGATTACGTTATTTATGTTTGGTAGGATATTTTTCATTGTGGTAATTTAACTAAGGCTAGTTTGGGGATTGTTAGAATTGTGTTTTGTTTGAGGGGTGGTTCTTCATTCACTAAATTATGTGTGAGGTATTTTATCAAGAGTTTCATGGTTTATTTTTGGATGTTAATAATGATATTGTAATGATATATTTCATCAAGTGAATTTTATGCTCTAGTGGTATTGAATAAAAAGGATGGTTACATATTCCATATCCTTTTATTTGGTTTCCTAGAAGATGGGGTTGAGCATATGTTTCCTACTCTGTTCCATTAAACTCTTTAATAATACAAAGTGGATGTAGATCTACCTATTTATGTATTTCAAAACATGTTTACAGTAATTTTAAGGAGGTTATGTTGATTTCGGAGTAATATTGAACAAAATAATGATATAACTCACTACATAATGATTAAATAATTTATGTAGGTGGATTTTTTGTTGATAAATTTTTTGGAAGATATTGTGAGGCATCACAGGGATATGAAAATGATTATCTCTAATCATTATCTTTTTCTTAACTCTAGTGTGTTGAAGTAACTCTAATATTTATTCAATACTCTACTACACAATATCACATATTCTCATCAAAAAGAATTATTAGATAGCGTATACTATCCAAGACATGAAATGAATATATTTTCATTGGGTTCTATATTTCAATATAATATTGGTGAAACAAATATAGTTGATGGGAATTCTCATAATAACAGTTACCCCAATAACATTTTTAACAATATTCATATAATTGTTTGGACCACCATATCGAACATGATAGAGATGAATTGAGGAAACTTAGTCTATAATTTTCAGACCATCATTGGTGAAGAAAAAATGGATTTGAAATTTATTTTTGAGTTAATGAAGTCAATTTGGTTTCATAATATATCCTATTGTGTAAGACGTGGTTGTTTTTATGAAATATTTTCTCTCAAAAAATTTAATTATTCAATAGCTTGTGTTACATGATAAAATGAGTTTAAAAAATAGTGATATTCCCTTATTATAATACTACAATTTTAAATTTTCAATTATGTTATCAGGAATATTTATATCTAAATTATGAAAATGTATGGTGAATTCATTCACTAAAAATTATTTATGAAAAAATAAAAATCGATTATATGTTTTTATTTTTAGTATTAATAAATTAAGTGAATTACTATTAGTGAATTAAATTAATGAATTATATATTTTGTATTATTAATAAAATATTTTTGATATTCATCCAATATATATATTTGTCATAGGGTATAAATAAAAACTATTTGATGTATAAAATATATATATTTTCATAAGGGTGTTTTTTCACCTTTTACTAGGGAACTTATTTTAAAAACATATTTTGTTACGATAATAATTTTTCTATTAGAACAATTAAAATTCATTGTAAGAAGGTTATAAAAATTTACATTTGATGAAATTTTAATATTTTTCTCATAACATTCAAATTTTGTTGAATAGTAAAAATACCCTAAATATTAATTGGAACAAAATTTCTTCATAAAAGTAATTTTTACATTTAAATTGTAATTATTAATGAGATTAATGTATAAATATAATATATTTTTATCATTAAATATAAATTAATTCATTATCATTAATTTTATATTGAATTCGTATGTAAAAACAATTCAATCTTTTTCAATTTTTTAATTTTTAAAACGTGTTCTATCTTTCCAATAAATTGATTAATTTTAATTTATTTATCAAATTTGTTTTGAATTTTAAAAAATCGAATCCATATTTGGAATCAATAGGTCCAAATTATGTAAATGGAAATTTTTTATTTTTGGGAATTAAGAATAGTATCTTCAGAAATTTTAATTACTACAGTCAATGGGTAGAATGGGAAATTAATGGTAAGAAAAATAATATATAATTACCATAACACTTTTATTAATATCATTTTATGTGTTTTCTTCAACCAAAATCATCCTTGGGTCGAAATGGTATCCTTTGGAAGCCAATTTGAAGAGATTATAACATTTACTTTAATTTAATTAAATAAATGTTTAATATTTCTCACTCAATTTTTAACAAATAAATCATTTTTTATATAAGGTTATACATCAGATAAATTTGATTATAAATAGGAATTTGAAAACTAATCTTTTTTCATTATCATTGTATTTTATTTGTAATTTTTTTGAAAAATATTTACATTATAAACATATACCTTAATGACGTAAAAATTAAATTATGGATAAGAAATCAGTAAAACAATTTTTATTAAAATATTGATAACCATAAAAGGACACAAACACTTGAAAAAATCATATTGGTCGATTATATCATGACAATAACCATATAAGGTCTTATTTAGTGACAATTTGGAGCCTTATAGAAGAGATTGTGGCACATATATTATTTTATTTAATGTGATGTAAAAGTTGTCACATTCATAATTTAATAATTATAAAATTTTAAATGATGGATTCCCCAAAATCAAAATTATTCTACATATGTTATACTATAATATTGTATATTTATCATCATCAATGAATTTTAGTTTTAATTTTTTTAAACAAATAAGTATATTAAATAATTACACAATAGTGATGTAGTAATTATTTTATTAATAGAGATACCAAAAAAATGTTATTAAAAATACTAAAATAAATATAATTTCGTTTAATTAATTTGTCTAATAAATTTTATATATTACCTTTACCTCTTATTAATATAAAAAAATAGTTTTTTCTATGTTAACTTGTCATTATAATATTTTTAAATATAAATGAATAGAATAGTTTCCAAATTGACACTATTGAATTTCTTTATCAAAATAATGTTTTATTAAATTTTTTAAAATTCATAAAACATTTTTATAAAAATTAAATAATTATAATATTGTATAAAATTTTCTAATTTATTTATTTTCTAATTTACATAAAAAAATTAAATATTTTACCCTTTCAATATTGAAATTTTATTATATTAATTAAAATTAAATAGAATAACTAAGTGTTAATTAAAATGATAATGATTAAATTGAAATAAAAAATTGCTAATTTTTTTGAAGTTATTACAACCCAATATCATCTAATATTCTAAATTGGTATATATTGGAGGTTTTGGGGTTGGGTACTATTTTATTATAAATTATTTTTTAGAGACCTCAAAAGTGCCCCTCACCTCAATTATAAAAGGGAACCTCCTCCCTCACCACTTCACATCCATTTGTGCCTTAAAGCTCGACATACCATTCTATTTTCCCTTATAAACATCCATACATACATTATATATGTTCTGGTCTTCTACGAAGTCCAACTCTTGTGCCCTATTATGATATTTAGAGGACGTATGTCAAGAAAGTAGTAACCTCCTCAACGGATTCATTCAAAAAAACTCTTCTTATAACTTCTATTTATTATCTATTTCATTACAAATTAATAACTATAGTATCACTTATATACCAATATTATATTATAATTATGAAACAACCATATAAATCCTTTATCCATTATATGAAAATGAAATCACCATGCGTGTGTACGTACGTCTTCCCATCTCCACGATGTGGTGTACTATATTTTTCACCACCACCTTACATGGATGGGTATAATTATGAAAATAATTATTATATATTATTATTATAACACGATATTAATTATAAAATATTATACACTATACAATTCATTACCCTTCAACAGATATTGGAATTATATCAACGATCGTGCATACGTACGACCTGCAATCTCCAAAATGAGATTTGATTCTTTATACATGTTATTAATTAAAGCATGAATATATAAATGTATATATTGAATAAATGTTTTATATATAATGTTAATATCTTTTTTAAATGATATAACTATGACTTATGAATGAGAACCAGAACTTATTTGATAAAACATGTGAAAGAACACAAAGCAGTTAATATCCGAATAGTGAGTAATAGTGAAATGATATTAACAAACGGATGTTAATGTGATCATATATGATATCTAAAAAATTACTATGATTAATTATTAATTAAATTACTTTATTTAAATCATTATACATGAGGTTTTAGTACATATTAAGGATATCTGACCTAAGGTAATCTATAATTTTTCAATCTCATTGTTATCTGAGAATGATTATTCATAAATATTTAATTGGGTCTATTTATCATACACATCCATGTTTCCTAAATATTTTTTATTATTTAAATTATTATAAAATTTTTTAATATTAATTTTAATCATTTTATAATTTTTATTAAATGTTATGAAAAGATTATTTAGTTGTTATTAAATTAAAGGAACATTTTGACTTTTCTTGAAAAAGGAAGAGGAGAATGTTTTTTTAAAATTACATAGCCTGAATTGATTTTATGTCCTAATAACACCTTATTTCAGTAAATTATTTTATACATTATTTCATTTTTATTTCTGATTTAATTAATTTCACTAAAAGGTTCTTGGAATTTTGATAAACGAAAAAGTTTTTGAACAAGAAATGATATTTTCCCCAAGAATTAAGTTCAAGTGTTATATAAAAAATATTTTCCTTTTAAGATGTAATTTTTTAATATGTTTATGGTTCCAATTAAACACTCCCCATTATTATTATGGATTAATTTTATTTATGATAAACTTATATTTCGAATGTCCATTTGATTTATACGGATTATGATGGAATGATGTTTATGTAACCCATTGTATTGCTTGAGTTATGTTATGATGACTAATTTATGTGTTTGTGGAATATTTATGAATTATTTCATTATGAAATGGTTGGGAACTATTCCTCCCTCTAATTCATTGTGTAATGATTTATATCTCATGAGATATACATGACATGAATGACAAGTAAATCCAATTTAGTAATAAAGGGCTAGAACTACATGTAAATATAGTTCATTAATACAGGGTTGGAACGACAAGTAAAACCGCTTCAGAAATGGACTTTGTCTTCAATGTAGGTCTCTATACTAAGCCTTTAATAATATGAAATGATTTTATAAGAGTATATGTCTGCCATAAAACATCATCTCTTATGTCATGACTTTTGGGATTATGTTTATTTATTCTTGTGAACATTTATGATTTATACCAAGGCATGATATCACTATATTTCATATACAATATAATAATTTCAAATTTTATGTTCTATTGTCTCGTGTATATGATATTATTTATAATTTCCTTTTTTACCCTTACTGATCATCTGTTCTCACAATTTCATATATTTATTTTCCCTAGAACATGATGAAGTTTAGTAAGTAAGATATGTCAAAAAGGGTTCTATTTATGATGAAATGAGAGGGAGAGAATAAATATGTCGTACAAACTATTTATTTATGTTTTAGATTTTTTAAATATACTATACCAATATGATCCTTCTGTGGCTTGGTAATATATTATAATGAACACTCTTCAACATTGATGTAATTTCAATGTATTTAAAATATGGGGCATTATAGTTGGTATCAGAGGAAATGATTGTTTAATCTTTGGAAAACATGATGAGAAAATCATATTAAGAACCCTATGGATATGTCTATGTTTAGCTTACAATCCTATTGTTTCATAAATGATCAAGAATGACCTAGGATAAAACCAATTGTGTCCAAAATTGAACTTTTATTATTGATTATGTGGTTTTCAAATTATGATTAGTGTTTCTTACACTATGCTTCTTGATTTTAGCCAGTGAAAGGAACCTGAAGGAACAATGTTAATGATGAATGTGATGAGAAATGACATGATTTCCCTCCTAAGAAACAAAATGTTATGGTAGATATAATGAAAAATAGTGTAGTTATGCTCACACAATTTTCTCAATCTATGAATCATGCAGGACTTCCATACGAGCAAAAGAGGGAAAAAAATTTGTTGAGTCCTTTATGAGGTATCATCCAACTTCATTCAGTGGGTCCTATAATTAATTTTTGACTGAAAATATGATCAGTACCATTAAAAATATGTTTTCAGTTCACCAATGTTCAGAATGTGATGAATTCATCATAGAAGTCTATAATTTAGAAGGTTATCCTTATCAATGGTCGATCGATATCAAGAATATGGGTAAATGATATAAAATTGATTATATTGAATGGGATGAGTCCATGGACTTATTTTATAATAAGTACATTCCCTATATTATTCGAAAAAATTTAGATAAGGACTTCATTGAACATAGAAAGTGAACAATTAATCTACTACAAGTATGAAGAAAATTGGACAAGACATTTAAGGTCTTCTTCTAGAATTATTATACAAACTGAGAGTAAAATAGATCAATTCTTAAGGTCATAAAACCAAGTATCTAAATGGAATTATTCATAAGGGACTTAAATATCTATGAAAAAAATCATTTTATGTGCTCTCAAGGTTGAGATGGAGATTAGAGTAACCCATTATTCCTATGGTATATGATAAGAAGAGAAAAATGGAATTGATTGGAAAATCTAAAGACCTCACGGAAATGAAGATTAATATTCCCTTCTGCTCAACGTTTGGAAAGAAACATGGATGGATTTTTCTTAAAGGCATTATTAAATGTTTTAAATTTATAAAATAAGGTCATCACGAAGTTTAATGTTGAATTGATGGGAAAGAAGTTGTCTAATGATGTGGATAGTGAAAAAGCTACATAAAATGAACCTTCTACAATTAAATATAACAATTTAATCAAAATAAGGAATTATGCCTATAAATTCCATAATCCAAAGGTTATTGATGATGACTTAATTTGGTAAACTGTAATGTCCAAATAAAATGTAAAGTCACATGCTATCACTGTCAGTGGTGTGGATTATGATAATAAAGTGGAAAAAGGTATACATACCATCCACACGAAAGAATTAAATTTTTTATTTGATTGTGGATCCTCCCATTCATTTATTCTAAAATAATTTTTTAACAGTATATCTATATTACCTCAATAATTATATGTTTAATTAGCTATGAAAACTCCTAATTGCACAACAGTCAAATGAAAATATTATAATTCTTTTCAAGTTCAAGTTTGTGGGAAACCGCATCCTGCAAATCATGTGATCATTACTATATTTGAAGTAGATGTGATTCCTTAAATGGATTCATATTCACTATATATAGATCTTATTAATTTCCAAGATAGGTAAGCCATAATTTGTACTTCAAATGAATTTATGATCTTTTATTGAAGAAAGGATAAATAAAACATTCCCTTTGAAATTTTTTCCATCTAATGGGTCAAGATTCCTATAAATGAAGGTTATTTATCTCAAATTTTTGTAGAGAAACTAACAATTTGGAATACAACAATTTTATCAAAGTTTAATGATGACTTTCTGGAAGAATATCCCAGTCTTCCATTGAAACGTGATGTTGAGTTTTCAATAGAACTGATACTGGGTTCTATACCTATTTAAAATACACCTTATATAATGGTCCCAATTGAGTTGCAGGAATTAATAAAGAAACCCAATGATAATATTGATATGGGATTCATACAACCTGGTTCTCCACCTTGGGGAGCACATATTTTTTTGTTAATATGAATGATGGATCAAAGAGACTCTTCATTGATTATATAGAACATAACAAGTTCACTATCAAGAACAAATATCATCGTCCCCATATTGATGAGTTATCCAAAAAACTACTTAGATATCAATACATTTCCAATATTGATCTTCATTCAGGATATCATCAATTATGGTCCAAGAAGGAGGATATACTAAATAGGAAATTTTTTTCACAGTCTGTAAACTATTAATTTAATGTAAATAATTTGGATCATATGAATTCCCTTGATATATTCATGGATCTGATTTACAGAGTCTTTAGAGACCCTCTTTATTAGTTTGTGGTTGTCTTTATATATGATATTCTTTCCTATTCAAAGAGTAAGGAAGGGAATGAAGATCACTTGATAATTGTGCTGAAGACCCAGAGAAAGGATAAGCTTTATAAAAAATTTACCATTTTTGAATTTTGTCATAAAAAATATTTTTATTGGATCATATAAACTCAATATATGGGATATTTGTGGATCTTGAAAAAATATATGTTATTGAAGGGTAAATGGGACAAAAAAAAGTAAATAGGATCTGATGTTTTCTTGTTTTTATGGATATTATCGATGTTTTAGGAATGAATTTTTACAATTATCTAATACTCCTAACAAGTTGACTATGAAAGGAGTTAATTTCATTTTGAAGGTGGAATGTGGAAACAATTTCAAAGATCAAAAAAAGAAAGTTATCCTGTACACATGTATTGACACTGCCTTGTAGTGGAGAAAATATTCTAATCTAAAATGATGCATAAAAAATGTGATGGGTGGTGTCCTCATGAAAAATGATATGGTGATATATTATGCATCAAAGCAATTGAAAATACAAGAGAAAAAATACCCAACTCATTATTAGGAGATAGAAATGGTAGTATTTGCACTAAATATATGGTGGCATTAACTTTATAGAGAAAGGTGTGATATATATTCCGATCATAAATTTTTGTAGTATATTTTCACAGAAAATGAACTAAATATGAGTCAAATAAGATGGTTGGAGTTTATTAATGATTATGACTTCCCAAAGCATTACTGCCCTGGGCATGTAAACTTGGATGAAAATGTTTTGAGTAAAGAGTACCATTATAGACTATCCATTATAAGGATAACAAAAGTTCCAATATTTATTGATTTTCAAAAGATGGATCTGGAAAAATTTATGGGACGGGCGATATCTTATCATTCCCAATTAAATGTTCAATAATCTATACATGAATAAATTAATGAGGCACATAAGGAAGATATAGAGATTAAAATGAATTTGAGAAATGTTCCAAAATTCAACCTTGATTTTGATGGTATAATAAGATTAGAAAATGGGGTTTCTATTCATCCCATACTAGTATTAAATAAGAATCCATTAGATGAGGCACATATCTATTCATTCTCTTTTCACACTAGAAGTACATAGATGTATATGAATCTATAAGAGTATATCTAGTGGTATTTCATGAAATGATATGTTTCTAAATATGTATCTCAGTGGTTGAGTTGTTAGTAAGTTAGGGTGAGAGATAAAAGTCTAAGGGGATGTTTGACCATTACCCGTAGAAAAATGGAAATGGGAAAACAATAATATGGACTTTGTATTCAGACATCCCAAAACATCTAATGGATATCATTCTATATGGGATAAATTTGATCTCCTTACAAATTTGGTACACTTCATGGCTGTTAGAGATTATTTTTTCTTCATTATAATTCCATGATATATGTACAGAAAGTAGTAATATTTCATGGAGTACCACTATCCGTTATATCTGATCAAGATCTGATATTTTCCTTCACGGTCTGGTGTAGTCATCAGCAAGCTCTTGAGGCTGTGTTTTGTTTTAGCAGAACATATCATCAGTAGAAATATAGTCATTCTGAGAGTACAATTCAAACTCTACATGTTGAGAGGATTTTCTATAGATTTCGATGGTGGTTGCGAATAGTACTGATCTTTGGTGGAATTGTCATACAACAATAACATTAATTCAAAAATTCACATATCTCTTTGTGAATAAATATATGGAAAGAAGTGAAGAACTCCAACATTCTAGGATGAAGTTGGGGAAATATATACAAGGATCAGATCTTTTCAATGAAATAGTAAAAAAGGTCTGATATATTCAACAACACATAAGATAACATAAAAACTAACAAAAATGTAATGATGACAATAGAATAAAAGACCTAGAGTTTGAAGTTGGAGATAAGGTGTTTATATGAATTTCTCTATGCAATAAAGTCATGAGATTTGGAATGAATAGAATGATGAGCCCTAGGTATATATATCCTCTTCAAATTATGAACCATGTAGGGAAGGTAGGTTTTCGATTGAAGCTTCCATCAAATATCTCTAAAGTTCATGATGTATCCCATGTATCTCATGAGAGAATTTATATACCTATTCCTTCACATGTACAAAACATAGAAGTTGTACCACTAGAGAAAGGTCATTTTTATGAGGAATGAATGATTAGGATTCTAGACCATGGTGGAAATGTTCTTTGAAAAAAGGCCACTCGCTTCATTAATGATTTTTGGAAGAAAGAGAAACGTAAGGAATCCAAGTTGGAACTTGAGGATATGATGGGAGAGAGATATCCCTATTTTTTTCCATGGGAATAATTTTGTGGGTGAAATTCTATTTAAGGGGAGTAGAATGTAAAGCATAGTAGTTTTTATAAAATATTTTCTATAAATATTTTTAATTCCAAAATATATTTCATTGCACGAAATCAGAAGTTTAAATGAAACAAAAGATTCCCTTATTATAAAATGGAAATATTAACCCAACCATTAGGTTAGTAGGAATAAATATTTCTGATTTATGAAAATTTATCATGAAGTTATTCAATACCAATTATTTATGAAAACAATATAAATCAGTTATATATTTATATTATTTGTATTAAAATATATAGTTAATTACTATTAAGAAAATTAAATTAATGAAATATAAATTTTATATGATAAAAAAATATTCATTATATTCATCTAATAGATATTTCATTATTAAGAAATTAATATACACTATCTGATGTATAAAAACCTATTATTTCAAAAGTGTAATTTTCAATCTTTTAATGAAGAACATATTTTAAATTTAGATTTTGTCACATTTATAATTTTTATATTAAAACATAAACATTTAATTTGGAATAAATCTATAAAAATTTAATTTGGATTTAATTTAAATATTTTTCTGATAACTTTCAAAATTTAATAAATAGTAAAAATACTAAAAAATTTATTCAAAAACAATTTTTTTCATAAAAATAATTTATATTGATAAATTATAATATTTTATTGTTTTAATGTCTAAATATTATATATTTGTATCATTCAATATAAAATATATCATTTTCAATAATTTTACCTTGAACTCAGATGTAAATACCCTTCATTTTTTTTGCATTGTATTAACTTTTAAAAGATGTTCCCTTTTTCTAAAAATAGAAATAATTACTAGAACTTCTATGTTCTGCATTGTGAAAAAATAATTCCATATTTGGAATCGTTGAGTACAAATTTGTAAAAAAAAATTTATTATTTTACGGAATTTTAAATAGTAAATTTGTTAATTTTTATTAATATGGGAAAATGGTAAAACTGGAAATTAAGGGTCAGAATTGTATTAAAAAATTACTCTAACACTTGTCCTAATATCATTTAATGAGTTATGTTTTACCTAAATCATCCTTGGGTTGAAATGGTGTCCTCTTTATGCAACATGGATGAGAATAGGACAACAATGTTATTTTATTTGAAGAAAATTTAAATATGTCTGAGTTAAATTTTGTTATCTAAATAATTTTTTATATAAGGATATACAAACAATAAAATCAATTATTAAAACTCATTTAAAAGATAAATTGTTTTATTTATAATGGAAATTTATTTTTCATTTTTATAAAATAAATAATAATCTTAATGACTTATACTTTGATGATGTAATAATTATCTGTATAATGAGAAATCAATAAAATAATTTTTACTAAAATATTAAAAAACAAAAAAGGACCCAAGCACATGATAAAATATTATTTTTCAATTATATGTCAACCATGACCATCCAAGGGTCAATTAAATTAAATTTTGGAGCCTTATAGAAGAGACTGTTACACTTATATTATTTTATTTAAAGTGGTATTAAATTTTTCACATTGATAATTTAATTAGCATAAAATTTCAAATGACTAATTTTACAAAATATAATTTCTACTACATATATTATCCCAAAATATTTTATATTTATATTCCTCATAGTAATTTCGTAATAAATTTTACTCAAAAAATAATTATACTAAATAATTAATCTATGGTGATGTATTTATTATTAAATTAATTTATATATGAAATAATTGTTACTAAAAATATTAAAATAAATATAATTTTGGTTAATTAATATTTCCCATAAAATTTATATCATACCATGAAATCTTATAAATATAATAAAATATTTTTTTCAAAGATAAATTGTTTATTAATGTCATTAAAATTCAATGAATTGTTACTGTCAAAATTGACACTATTGATGTTTTATCTAATTAATTTTTTAAAAAATTATTAAATAAATAAAACATTTTTTAAAGAATAAAATATAGTATTTATGATATGGTAAAAATATTACTGTGGTAATTATTTATGGTTTATTTGACATAACATATGAAAATATTACACCAACATAATATTTTAATAGTTGTTATCCTAAATAAATTTAAATAGAATAACTAAGTGTTAATAAAAATGACAATTTTTAAATGTACATAAACACTTTTATAAAATTTATTTTTTGAGGATATTACTACACCATCTCATTTTATATTTTAAATTTCGAAATTATGTTGTTTTATTTGGGTAGGGAATGATTTTGTTATAAATTAATGTTTTTTGCAAAACCAAAATGTGCCCACATCTCAATTATAATAGGGAACCTCATCCCCCACCTATTCACTTAAAATTGATCCTTAAAGATCAACCATACCCTTCTATTTTCCCTTTTCAATTTCCCTAGTTATATTTTATAGGTTCTTGTCTGATACAAAAACAAACTCAAGTTCTCTAAGAGGATATTTAGAGGAAGGACATCGATGTAGATGTAATCTCCTCTATCGATTTTTTAAAATTATTTCCTCTTGTACTTCCTCTTCATGATTTGTTTCATTATATATTAATAAATCATTTATAAATTATATACTTCTAATTTATTATAATTATGAAACAACTATATTCAACCTTCTACCCATCCTAAAAAAATGAAACCACCAAGAGTCTATACGTACTTCTTACCATCTTCACACCATCGTCTAATATATTTTTCGCCACCACCATACTTGGATGAGTATAAGGATTGAAATAAAAATAATATATGATTATTATAACTAGTTGTTAATTCAGAAATATTATACACCATCCCATTAAATATAATTCAACAAATATGGGAATGATATTGTCTCTCGTGCGTAGGTACGACATACCGTCTCCATGATATTATGTGATTTATTATTGGTGATATTCATAAAAAGATGATTATATAAATGTATAGAGTCAATAATTATGGTATATATTATGTTTCTATCACATTTCAATGATATATCTATGATCTAAGAAGATGAACCATAACTTATTCGACAAAAATTGTATAAGAACATAATGTAGTTAATATACGAATAAAGAGTAACAATGGTTTTTTATTAACAAACGGATGATAATATGATCTTATATGATAAAATAAAAATTACTGTGATTATTTAATAATTCAATTATATTATTTAAATCATTATAAAGGAGGTTTTGACACATCTAAAGTATATCTAACCTATCATAAGAGATAATTTTATAACCACATTATTATCTGAGACTGTTTATTTGTAAGTATTTACAGTGGTATATTTATCATTCACATCCATTATTCATAAATATCTGATATTATTTCTATTCCACTAAAACAAATTAAAGACAAATTTATGCATTGGTAAATTTTTATTAAATAGTATAAATGGAATCTTTTGATGTTATTCGATACAAGGTACATTTGACTTTTTTAGAAAAATTATGAGGATAATATTTTTTACCTATAAGACATGAATTAATTGTTATGTTTTCATGACTTATTATTTCCATGAAGTTTAATCTTCATGATTTATGTTTTGTTTTCAAATAAATTATTTTCTATTTAAATTGTGCAGTATTTTGAAAAATGAAATTTTTTAGAGAAGAAATATTATTTTACTCCATAATTATGTTTAAGTGTTATATCAAAAATATTTTATATCTAAGATTTAGTTATTTAATATTGTTCTATTTTCAAGCTTACTATCCCTATTATTCTGATTTTAGGATTTTGTTTATAATGATCTTCAATTTATGGAATCCAGTTTTTTTATGTATTATGATGGGATGATGTTTAAAAACACCATTTTATACCTTGTGTTATTCTTTGACGAATGATTTATATTTTTTGGGATGCATAATAATGATTTCATTATGCGATGGGTTGGACCTATTTCTCCCTCCAATGGAATGGGTAAAGAATTATATCTCATGAGATAGACATGACTACAACATCATGCGAATCTGGTTCTGTAATATAGGGATGGAATAACAAGTAAATCTTGTTCAGTAATATAATGTTGGAACATCAAGTAAACCTAATTCAGAAATTAAATTTTTCTATTATGATGGTCTTGGTAATGATCCTCGACTATTATGAATTGAATTTATATTATTATGTGTTTCCCCAAAATATCATGTCTTATGTTATTACTATTGTAATTATGTTCTTTGTTTCAATTGAACATTTATGATTTACCAAATGGCATGATATCACAGTCTTAAATATATAGGATATGATTTTACAATTTTATGTTCTTTTGTCTCATGTTTATTATGTGATTGATATTTCCCATTATTACCTGTATTGTGCATATGAGCCCACTGTTTTTTATGTTTCTGTTCCCCTGGTCATGTAGTAGGGCATTAAGTAAGATATGTTAAAAAGTTTTCTAGTTATTATCAAATGATTTGGAGACAATTAATATGTCTTATAAACCAGTTCATTATGTTTCCTAGTTTCTAAAGACATTATACATATATTTTTCTTTTTTTATATTGTTATATTTTATAATTAATGCTCTTAACTATTAATTAATATCAATGTCTGTAAAGTATAGAGTGTTATATATAGTGATCATTAGATAAATTTAGAGTCTGGGATTGAAGATCATGTATTCTTGAAGGTATACTTTCACTATTTGACCCATAGGTTCAGATGTGAGATTATTCATCCTCCTCAACTTATTGGCATGTTCAAGGTGTTAGACTATGATGGAGTAGTTTGGAATTGATTTGTGATTCCAATATTGATTTATCAAATTTGTTGCATTTTAAATATATATTAGATTAGTTTTAATCATTATAATTATCCTCTTATAATAAAATAGGGTGAGATATTTGTTCATGATTATTCAATGTTCGTTGGCTTATTGAGGTAATGGACAATACATGGAAGGTATCCCCTGAGTATTTTATTATTCATGATAGTGTCATGTTGTGGCTTAATGTATGTGATCCCATATATTTTATACACTTTATATGATAATTTGATACATAAAGATACACATAATATAACCCCAAAAGATTATGTGGACTAATATATTAGGGAAATTGAAAAAATAAAACAATAACGTGATGTTGGGAAAAAAATATTTTAAAAAAATCCACAACATTAATTGAAATTAAATTTATCTATTAAAACATCATGTGATAGCCAATAAACATACATAATAAATGGATGAGCTATAAATCCAAATAATTGATTAATAAAAGAATATCATGATGAATATAGTATATTTTATCTAAGAGATATATCAAGTTGATATAAAATTCTGAGAATAATACACATAGACATCAAATCATGATAAAATATGATATCATAAATGAAAAAATGATGATATGAGGACAATATAAAACATAAAATCATAATCATAAGTCAAGGATACACATTGAGACATCATAACATAGTGTTATTGGAAAATACTCCCTTGAACTATATGTGGAATCACATATGAAAAAACACCCCATGCATTGGTGGGATACATAATTATGGTCCCACACATGAAATTCATATCATGTATGTGCATTTTTGTGCCTTAGAGATCATAAAACATAAGAATTTAATTCATCACTTTTTATCTTATGATTAAGTAGTATGTTTTAGAAATATGGAATTATCCAATTAATAAAATAGAGTCAAATATAGGTTAATTCCCTTGTCTGGAAATGAGAATGGGTATACACCACACAGATTTTTGGCATGGGAAATTACGGGATAATTTTTTAAGCATAATGTGTGAATGTATTAGTTCATGGAAGGGTTTAATGCGAGTTAAAGGATGCCTATTGTTAATTTAGAATCATAATTATATAAAATTTATGTTTAAAACCATATTATAACATGAATAATTATATATTTGAAGGAATTATTAAAAGATAGTACATGAGATAAGAGTTGAAGTAAGAGAATCCTTACCTATTGATGGTGCTTCTAAATTCCTTGGAAGAGTAGAAAAAAGGTTGGGGACACATTTCATTTAAATTAGAGAGATGAATGGAGAGATGAATATTCTTCTCAATATATTTTATTTGAAGTGGGTTGGAAGGTTGGGTGAGTAATTATATAAAAATAGAGGGGAATTCTATATCATTTTCTAATGTTCAGTTTTAGACTCTAAAAATTAATATAATCAAAACCAAAAACCATTCCATGTATTTATCACCCTTTTTTCATCAATATGGAGTGGTTTTAATTATTTTATATGTATGTGAAGATAATATGTCAAAATAATATCATTTGTGATGTGGAAGGGAGTCATGTTTATAAAGAATTGATTTTAAATCCTTAACATCTAAATTTGTTTCTGGAGGATTGAACAATGGATTATGAAATTGATAATACAAAATTGAAAAAAATATTTAAAAGTGGATACATAATTTTGGTCATTTATACACTTAATATTATATATTTTTATCACTTTTTCGATTTTATTGTGTTATAATATTCAACGCATATTTATACCATATTTATATTTTATAAAAAAATCAACTATCATAACAAATTATGTAAATCAAAACCATTTGATAAGTTCTACCTGATGAATTAAAAAATAATTTTTATTTTATATAAATAAATTTATAAATATGATAATTTACTAATGTAAATGAAAAACCTCATTTATTAAAAAAATATCAGTTTTTATGACAATAAAAATTATATCATCCTTATACAGATTACATTACACATTAATAAATTGTGTTATCAAATAAATTTTAATTAGGATATTTCAAAAAATAACAATTATTTCAAAAGAAATGAATTTATCAAAAATAATATGCTGATTAAAACCATACTTTTTCAAAAAATAATATTTTTTCCACATATCAAAATATATTTTTATATCAAATTAAATATATAATACTTTATACAATGATAATTAATAGAGATATATATGACCATTATTTCATATATAATAATAAATAAAAAATAATACTGCAAGAGTCAGTATATATAACAACTTTTCATACAAGTGTACACTCTACTGGTAATGTGTGTGATGGGGACATCTGATATGTATTTTCAATGAACGAGGTTTAATATGTGATCTATATAAACATAATCCTCACTTGAAAATGGGTTTTATCATGATTTATTTTTAATAACAAGGAATGTTCATGGTCAGTAGAAAGGCCAAATGATTCCATCTCCGTTATCAACTTGGATAAATTAGCTTTATTGGGTATAAACCAATTAGTTGAGTCCAATAATACTTCCATCTGTATCAATTTTATATTTTCAAAACAATTCATTTACTCTAATATTTATACTCAGTTTACAAGGGATATATTTTTAAAGGTTGGGGACGAAGCCTCATTTTATTATTATTAAAAATCAATGAAATATTTTAAGAGGGTAGAGGGATACCCATTACAAATCCAAAAGGCCCCATGGGCATGTAGCCCATGCGTAGCCCCAAATTTTTTGATCCAAGACCCATTCTATGAATAGTACTACTACAGTACCCACATTGCTACAATAATGCAATATACCTTCCTCTGTAGTGCCCCATCGTTTCTACAATCAATTCAATGTTATAATAACTCTACAGTACCTACTCCCAATGGGTTTTAAACCCCAATTTTTTCAGGTAGGATTACGGGGTGGTTACCATTGATCCAATCCCCAACCACCATACAAGGGACATATTAATAATTTTTATGATAAATAATATAATTTAAAATACTATAGGCTATATCAATCTAAAACCAATGTGTAATATTTGATTTATGCATCTACATTACTTATTAAGTAATTAATTGATCTAAAAATGGTTTTTCATTTATAAAATTTCTGGTCATTCCATTCCTCAATCCCCATAAATTTTCACCCTATAAATTTCATTTTGTAAACTAAAACATACGAGGGTTCATCTATTTCATCATCTATTCTAGTTCCCATGTTTTTTCTTCAAAATAATAGTTCCACCACAATACATTAACAAATTGAGTTACCATAATTCATAGAACATTTAATTTATGATTGAAGATCATTGCCATTTTATCATCATATTCAAGATGATTCTCATGATATTCTACTATGTAATTCAATAAATGTGAGGGGTATATTATTTACTTCATCAAGAGGGATACATGCATCACATCATATAAGGACCCAACCTTAAACCTTACTTAATCTTGAATTATTACAAGATTACACATTGAGGATCTTTTCGGGTTTAGAGTTTTAGGGAATTATATCATAAAACTTGCATTACATTCCACATATAAACAAAGTGGTTACATAAAGATAGTATTCTTCATTCCCTTCAATGGAAACATATTTAAGAAAAAAAATTGATTCTTTCTTGACACTTTCTTGACACTATCATCATATCATGTACCTTTCCCTAGACCTGTGAAAATCATTTCAAAAAAACATGGGATGAGCATAAAAAGCTCAGTATGGGTTATAAAAACATGGAAAGGAAACATGGGTACATATATACATAAGAATGAAATCATACATTACCCATGAAACATAAGAACTTTAACATACCTCATTAAATCATGAATAAATCATATAAATAATAAGACATAAAGGTAACTTGAGGCATTCATAACATTCTTACGTAGGGAGTAACCCTCTTGGTTACGTTTGGAATACCCATCACAGTATATTCTTTAAATCTCTTTGGAGAAACCTTAACGTTTCACTCCTTCACGTTACCCAATGCATTGGAGAGCTATATCGGGCTCACCCGCCCTTAGTTTATCACGGAACCACCCGTCTTCATAATAATGCCCAAGAACCTCAACATAATAGTATCACATAAAACATGCATAAAGGAAACATACCATTTCTACCTTTCAATCACAAGATATCAATACAATACATTGATATAAAAACATTATGAAAACAATTTTCAATACCAAAATAAAAGAAAATTAAAACTTGGTATTTATTTTTCTTTTAAAAAGAAGGTATGGCTTGTAGAGGAAGCCGAAACTCAAATAATGGTCACAGCGGCGGAGAAGGCGTTGTTGCCACATACGTACGACAAAAACATTCACTTTTTTCATTTTGTAAAACGCTTCGTATAAAAAATATTCCTTTTGGATAAATGTAAAAGTCAAAGGGGTTTATACACCGTATAAAAGAAAGTTGTGTATAAAATAAAATATGCCTCAATGAAAGTAGATTGAGACGAAGTCCCATACCTCGGGTCCAACTTGACTTGATCGTTCTTTAATGTCCTGAATAATAAAATTAAGTTAATTTATACATTCTTAAGAACCTTTTATAAGTTCATTATTCCTTTTATATCACTTATTACCATGTCATGATCACTATGTAATTATTTAAGTTAATAACGGTCGTTTTAACGACCATTGGTACTTGAGTAAAAAATAATCCCTT
Organism: Viscum album; assembly: GCA_963277665.1. Lineage (NCBI taxonomy): Eukaryota > Viridiplantae > Streptophyta > Magnoliopsida > Santalales > Viscaceae > Viscum > Viscum album. The sequence goes on along the minus strand of OY728148.1, from coordinate 261,310,234 downwards.
TATAATTACAAGTTGTTCATGTATCCATTATATCCAGAATGGTATTCATGATGTAGATATCATATATGTTTAGTACATGCATGCATTTATAATATTACATTATCATTTAGAGGTAAGAAATGAAATTCACCGTTCATGGAGACGGTAAGTCGTACGTACGCATGAACGCTACTTTCATTTCTATATCGTATTTTATAGAATGGAATAATAATGATATAAAGGTATATTATAATTCCAGTATAATATCATATATAATATCTTAGTTCCATACTTTATACATCCCACATATGGTATTTAACGAATCAAATCACATTGAGGGGACGGTAGTCCGCACTTCCTTAAATGAAGATATCGCGTTTACCTATAATGGAAACCATAAAGGTATGCCCAAAATGAATAAAACAAAAGCTTAAGGAAAACATAAACATATTATATATCATATATAAATATAGTGACATCTTAATGGCCACCTTTGAAGGTGGTAAAGAAATGTTGAACAATCATCGTTTCAGGAGGACTAAATTCACCATCCACGGAAACCGTATGTTTTTTAACCATTAGATGTAGGTGTGTGTAATTGTAGCTTGAATCCTTATTATAACAACATCCTAGTATATTGAGGATACTGGAGTTGTTACAAATGAAAATAATAAAAAGAGTTTAGGGGTTTGGAGAAGCAAAATAAAACAAAAGGACTCAAAAGAGGACATTACCTTAGAATCGGGTAACTTCCTTTGGTTTGAGCTCAAAGGCTTCCTTGGGAAGACTTCTGCCCAATGTGAGGCTTCAAGAAGTAAGATAGGTAAGTGGAGGGACAAAATGAGCAGGGGTTGGCAGAGCCAAAGGCTTTGGGAGTGTGGGTAATGAGGTAGAGGTTGGGGCCTTTTATAAGAGGAGAGGAGGGGCACTCTTGGAAAGTAAAGATAAGTTACATTATTTTAAAATGAGTTTCGGATTCAAAAGGACCCACATTGATATAATTCGAGGATAAGGTGATAAGGGTTAGAAGTCCACTAATCCAATAGGTTTTGGACATGTGTAGGTCTTATATATTACATTATCTTTCCATTTTATTTAAATCTTTAAATAATGAGGTCATCACTACATCATCATGATGTCATAAATACATTTATTTATTTAATGTCAAAAAATTATAAAAAAACTACTATGATGTAGGAAATCGTTTTAGATTTATAATGAATATTTATAGTCAAATATCTGACTTCAATAACCCCATATAAAAATTGTTTTCATAAAATAACTCATGTTTGTGTTATTTTTACTTTAACATCAAATAAAAAGTTATTTATGTCATTTCCCAACCAAAGTTTCTCTATGGGGTCCCCAAGTTTACCCATGGCTTGTATTGGTCGGCCATGACACATCCAATAAGTTTAGGAAATGTTTATAGGTCATTTAATATTATTAAAGAATTATTTTTACCTTAAACTACACTAATTACCACTAATCGCGATTAAAAACATAAAAGTTACTATTCACCAAAAAATTATTTTAATCTGATTGAACCACATTTTACTTCTTAATGACAACCATGTATGTCGGATTTTTAAAAATCAAATCACAGAGGTGTCAAGGTTTCATTTAAACGAAAAATCAGTTTCTTTAACTACCACTTAGTGGTTTCACTATTCATCAAAAATTGAAGTTTTTCTGAAAATTACCAAAAATTCACCCTAAGCTATATTAGATATTCTGAATTCAAAAATGAAGTATATTTTACAAAATTAAAAACATATAAGTCACATTAATTAATTCAATAATTAATTCCCGCTGTCATGACAAATAGTGTGTTTTTATTAAACAATAAGTATCAAAAGATTGACACTAGTTTAAGTCCAATTTCAAAGTGAAATTGATTTCAATGACCACCATTGGATAAAATGTTAAAATATATTCTAATTTCTCTTCAAAAACAATTAAAAAGATAATCTAATCATATAAATAAATTATATTAAAAAGTGGTTTTGAATTAAAATACAATATTTTTCACTATTCATTAAAAAATGAACTTTATCGGAAAAATACCTAAAATTTACACAAAGTAAATTTTGATGTCCCAATCATAAAGAATATGTTTATTTTGACAAACATAGCTTATAAAATTTTCAAAAGATAGATTTAAAAATTGTTTTCCATCAAAAGGCAGTAAAACAATCTTTTAAAAATATTAGTGTATTCCATGCTTAAGATTGGATTTATTTTCATTTTAAGCCTCTAAAACACTATCTAATTCATTAATAGACATAGATGAAAATATCTATTATTCATTACTTACTTGGGATGTTACATCCTTCCCCCCTTTAGAAAATTGCATCCCCACAATTTATTTACTTATCGAATAAATGGGGGTACTTATCCCTCATTTCATTTTCAGATTCCCATATTGCCTCTTCAATCATGTGGTTTTTCCACTAAACCTTTACCTGGTGAATCACCTTATTCCGTAACACTTGCTCCCTGTGTTCAAGAATCTGGACCGGTTGTTCCTCATAAGGGAGGTTCTCTTCCAGCTGAACTACCTCTTAACTCAAAACATGAAATAGATCTGGCATGTACTTTCTTAACATCGAAACGTGAAAAACATTGTGTACCTGAGATAAAATCAGAGGTAAATCCACTCGGTAAGAAAATGATCCAACTCTCTCCAGAATTTCATATGGTCCAATAAACCTTGGACTTAGATTTCCTTTCTTACCAAATCGAATCACACTTTTTCATGGTGATACTTTGAGAAAAACATGATCACCTACCTCAAAAGATAGATCCTTCCTCCTGTTGTCTGCATAACTCTTCTGCCTACTCTGAGTTGTTCTCATGTGCTTTTGAATCAGCTGAACTTTTTCTCCTAACACTTCTAACAATTCTGGTCCTATCAACTTCCTTTCACCCACTTCATCCCAGAAGTCTGGAGTTCGACACTGCTTCCCATATAATGCTTGAAATGGTGTCATCTGTATACTAGAATGAAAACTGTTATTATATGAAAATTAAATCAAAGAAAGATGTTGGTCCCAACTTCCATGATAATCCATCGAACATGCTCGTAGCAAATCCTCCAACGTTTTAATTGTTCATTCTGACTGCCCATCTGATTGAGGATGAAAAGTTGTACTATAATTTAATTCAGTACCCAACGACATCTGAAGGCCTTTCCAAAAGTTAGAAGTGAACCTGGGATCACGGTCAGATACAATGGAGAGAGGAACTCCATGTAACATGACTATCTCTTTAAGATACAAATGAGAAATTTGATCAAGAGAGAAAGTATCTCGTATAGCAAGGAAATGAGCAGACTTGGTCAAGAGATCAACAATAACCTAGATTGCATTATTACCTAGAGATGTCTTCGGTAATCCCACAACAAAGTCAATGGATATATTCTCCCATTTCCACACTGGAACTGGAAATGGATGAAGCATCCCTTTCGGTAACTGCCACTCTGCTTTAACCTGTTAACATGTCAAACACTTCACAGTAAAATCAGCAATATCTCTTTTCATTCCATCCCACCAGTAATACTCCCGCAGATCTCTATACATCTTAGTACTGCCAGGATGAACTGAAAATGGAGAACTATGAGCTTCATATAAAAACTCTCTATTCAATTTTGAATCACAAGGCACACAAAATCTCTTCCCAAATCTCAAAACGTAATCATTATCAGTGTTGAATTTAGGCAACTTACCTTTCTGAACCAGGTCTACCTTTTTCTGCAACTCACTATCTTGCTTCTGTCCTTGCTTGATTCTGTCTGATAGAGATGATATCACTGATACCTGAAACAAAACAGAAGAACTTCTTGCACCAACAACTTCTATGCCAAAGTTCATAAAATCCTTAACCAAAGGATCACGTTCCAAACGCAACATTTCTAATGAAGCATTACTTTTTCTACTCAAAGCATCATCCACTTTATTTACTTTTCCCGGATGGTAATGAATTGTACAATCATAATCCTTGATTAATTCTAGCCATCTCCTCTATCTCATGTTTAACTCTTTCTGAGTGAATATATACTTTAAACTTTTGTGATTGGTATATATTTCACACTTTACACCATACAAATGATGCCTCCAAAATGTTAAAGCCAAAACAACAGTAGCTAATTCCAAATCATGTATAGGGTAATTTACCTCATGAGTTTTCAACTGTCGTGAAGCATAAGCAATTACCTGATCATTCTGCATTAGGACGCAACCAAGACCATTCAATGAGGCATCACTGTATATAACAAACTCACCATTCCTGGAAGGTAGTGCCAAAACTGGATCATTCACCAATCTTCATCTCAATTCCTAAAAACAATCATCACATTTTTTTTGTCCAGATTAACTTAACACCCTTCCGAGTTAGCTTAGACATTGGACTAGATAACCGTGAAAAATTTCTAACAAACCTTCGATAATATCCTGACAAACCAAGGAAGCTACGAATCTCAGTTACATTTGTGGGTCTTGTCCAGTCTTCAAAAACTTTTGTTTTTGCAGGATCAAAAGTTATCCCATCTTTAGAAACAATGTTACCAAGGAAAGAAATTTGTTACAACCAATACTCACACTTGCTGAATTTCCCATACAATTTCTTTTATTTTAAGGTTTGCGAGATAACCCTTAAATGTCTTTCATTCTCCTCTTTACTTTTAGAAAACACCAAAATATCATCAATGAAAACCACCACAAACTTATCCAAGAACTCATGGAAAATTATATTCATTAAGTCCATGAATACAGCAGGTGCATTGGTTAGCCCAAAAGGCATTACTACAAATTCATAATGGCCATATATCCTACAGAACGTGGTCTTCGGAATATATGCCTCCTTTACCTTCAGCTGATGGTACCCCGATCTCAAGTCAATCTTTGAAAAAAACTGAGCTCCCTGGAGTTAATCAAACAATTCATCGATATAGGGCAAAGGATATTTGTTCTTAACAGTGATATTATTCAAGGCTATATAATCAATGCAACGTCTCATAGAACCATCTTTATTTTTAACAAATAAAACAGGAGCACCCCATGGTGATGTGCTAGGTCGAATGAAACCTTTCTCTAATAAATCTTGCAATTGCTCCTTCAACTCTAAAAGTTCAATTTGAGCCATTCGATAAGGGGGTTTTGAAATTGGCTTAGCATGAAGAACTAAGTCAACAGTAAACTCAACTTCCCGATCTGGTATTATTCCAGGCAACTCATCAGGAAAAACATAAGGATACTCATTTACCACTGGCACATCATTAATCTGAATGGTTTCTTTATTTTCAACGATGTGTGCAAGGTAACATTCATTTCCATCTTTTACAAGTTTCTCGGCCTCTTGATAAGTTATCAACAGTAAGGGTTCATTCTTGTACACAAACTGAAAGTCTTTCTGAAAAGAAACTTCTTTTGCTCTACAGTCAATCTTAGCATGGTAAATAGAGAGCCAATCCATACCCATGATAACATCAAACTCTACTAGAGGTAGAACAATAAGGTTTGCAAGTAGGTTCTTTCCACAGATAAGGATAGGAAAATTCTTATAAATTCTTTTTACCTCAACATTTCCCCCAGGTGTTTTTACCAAAAGATCATGACTCACTTCTTGAGATGGTATTCCCATTTTTCTAGAAACGTTTTCAGAGATGAAAGAATGTGTAGACCCCGAATCAAACAACACACTGGCATAATCTGAAAAAACAAACAAAGTACCTATTACCACTTCATTTGATGGCCCGACGTCTGCCGAAGTAGTTGCAAAGGATTTCACCAACCCTTTCTACTTGTAGTCTAACTACTTCCCATCACTCAAGCTCTTTTTCGGACACTCGTTTGCATAGTGACCCATCTCATTGCACTTATAACATTTCACTAACTATAAATCAATTTTGGTCTTACCTTCACCTTGATCCTTTTCAATGCAATCACGAGCCTTATGTCCCATCTTACCACATCAGTAGCACTTTCCAGAATTCAGAAGACATTTCCCAGCATGCCTTTTTCCACATTTATCACAAACTGGAAACTTAGTTTTCTTACCATCAGACTTTTTTGAAGAATTCTTACCTTTCACATGCCACCTCGGTCTCTACTTCTGTTGGTTTTTATAGAACACTTGATCATCCGCAAACTCCATTTCCACCTTCTCAGCAAATTGAACAAGCTTTTCATAATTTTTAAACTCACGAGAAGCTAATTCCCTTCGATATTTGGCTTTAATCCTGAGTAAAAACTATTGATTTTACTATCAAGGTCTCGGATAAAATTTGGAGCATACCATGCCAATCGAGTGAACCATTCTTCATAGGTAGACACTGAGTCTTCCTCTTGCCTCAATTCCATGAATTGATTTTCCATCCTAAGTTGAACATCCTTAGGAAAATACTTCTCAAGAAACATTCCTTTGAATTCCTCCCAGTTGAGAGCATCAATCTCATCAGCATCCCTGATATTTTTAACCCTCGACCACCACTGATCTGCCTCACCCTCCAAACGGTAAATAGCAAGACTAACCTTTTTATTGTCTGAAAACCCCATGACATCAAAAATATTCTCCAGTTATTTAATCCACCCTTTAGCTAACACAGGGTCAGATGATCCTCTGAATGATGGGGGATGTTGCCTCATGAAATGTTCTACCACTGACATGTTCCTCTGCGGTTGGTCTGGCTAATCTCGTGCATGGATACCACCACCATTTATAGCCTGAGTCAACTATGCCATCACTACAACAAACTGTTCAGTTCCAATTCTGACCATCTCGGGATGCTGATTCGGAAGGTTATTTCCTTCTGTATGCCTTCCTAGCACTGCTTCCCTGTTTCCTCTGCGGAAAACCATTCTGAACAAACATGTCTTAGATGAAGCAACATGGTAATCTTCAAATGCTATATCATTTCAAAAAAAATATTTTTGGATAATCACATAATAGAATTATAACTCCTAAAGTTATCTAAACCGACCTTTGATACCAACTATAAGGCCCCAGCCTTAAACCTTTCTTAATCTTGAGTTATTACAAGATTACACATTGAGAATCTTTTCGGGTTTAGAGTTTTAGGGAACTAGATCATAAAACTTGCATTACATTCCACATATAAACAAAGTGGTTACATAAAGATAGTATTATTAATTCCCGTAAATGGAAACATATTTAAGATAAAACATTGATTCTTTCTTGACACTTCCTTGACACTATCATTATATCATGTACCTTTCCCTTGACCTGGGAAAATCATTTCAAAAAAACTTAGGATGAGCATAAAAAGCTCAGTATGGGTTATAAAAACATGGAAAGGAAACATGGGTACATATATACATAAGAATGAAATCATACTTTACCCATGAAACATAAGCACTTTAACATACCTCATCAAATCATGAATAAGTCATAGAAATCATAAGACATAAATGTAACTTGAGGCATTCATAACATTCTTACGTAGGGAGTAACCCTCTTGGTTATGTTTGGAATACCCATCACAGTATATTCAATAAATATCTTCAGAGAAACCTTAATGTTTCACTCCTTCATGTTACCCAATGCATTAGAGAGCTATATCGGGCTCACCTGCCCTTAGTTTATCACAGAACCACCCGTCTTCATAATAATTCCCAAGAACCTCAACATAATCGTATCACATAAAACATGCATAAAGGAAACATAACATTTCCACCTTTCAATCACAAGATATCAATACAACACATTGATATAAAAATATAATGAAAACCATTTTCAATACCAAAATAAAAGAAAAGTAAAACTTGGTATTTATTTTTCTTTTAAAAATAAGGTATGGCTTGTAGAGGAAGCCGAAACTCAAATAATGGTCACGACGGTGGAGAAGTCGTTGTCGCCGCATATATACGACAAAAACATTCCCTTTTGTCGTTTTGTAAAACTCTTCATATAAAAAAAATCTTTTTGGATAAATGTAAAAGTCAAAGGGGTTTATACACCATATAAAAGAAAGTTTTGTATAAAATAAAATATGCCTCAATGAAAGGAGATTGAGACGAAGTCCCATACCTCGGGTCCGACATGACTCGACCATTCATTAATGTCCTGAATAATAAACTTGTGATAATTTATACATTCTTAAGAACCTTTTTTAAGTTCATTATTCCTTTTATATCAATTATTTCAATGTCATGAACACTATGTAATTATTTAAGTTAATAACGGTCGTTTTAACGATCACTCGTACTTGAGTCAAAAATAATCCCTTTATAATTACAAGTTGTTCATGTATCCATTATATCCAGAATGGTATTAATGATGTAGATATCATATATTTCCAGTACATGCATGAATTTATATTATTACATAATCATTTAGAGGTAAGAAATGAAATGCACCATTCATGGAGATGGTAAGCCGTACGTACGCATGAACGCTACTTTCATTTCTATTTCATATTTTATAGAATGGAATCATAATGATATAAAGGTATATTATAATTCCATTATAATATAATATATAATATCATAGTTCCATCCTTTATACGTCCCACATATGGTATTTAATGAATCAAATCACTTTGACGGGGCGGTAGTCCGCACTTCCTTAAATGAAGATATCGTGTTTACCCATAATGGAAACCATAAAGGTATACCCAAAATGAAAAAAACAGAAGCTTAAGGAAAACATAAACATATTATATATCATATATAAATTTAGTGACATCTTAATGAACACCTTGGAAGGTGTTAATGGAAAGTTGAACAATCATCGTTTCGGGAGGCCTAAATTCACCATCCACGGAAACCGTATGTTCTTTAACCATTAGATGTAGGTGTGTGTAAGTTTAGCTTGAATACATATTATAACAACATCCTAGTATATTGAGGATACTGTAGTTGTTAAAAAAGACAAGAATAAAAAGAGGTTAGGGGGTTGGAGAAGCAAAATAAAACAAAAGGACTCAAAAGAAGACATTACCTTAAAATCGTGTAACTTACTTTGGTTTGAGCTCAAAGGCTTCATTGGGAAGACTTCTGCCCAATTTGAGGCTTCAAGGAGTTAGAGAGAGAAGTTTAGAGACAAAATGATCAGGGTTTGGAAGAACCAAAGGCTTTGGGAGTGTGGGTAATGAGGTAGAGGTGGGGGACTTTTATAAGAGGAGAGGAGGGGCACTCTTGGAAAGTAAAGATAAGTTACTTTATTTTAAAATGACTTTCGGATTCAAAAGGTCCCACATTGATATAATTCTAGGATAAGGTGATAAGGGTTCGAAATCCATTCATCCAATAGTTTGTGTACATGTGTAGGTCTTAGATATTACATTATCTTTCTATTTTATTTAAATCATTAAATAATGAGGTCATCACTCCATCATCATGGTGTCATAAATACATTTATTTATTTAATGTCAAAAAAATAAAAAAAAACTACTATGATGTAGGAAACGTTTTTAGCTTTCTAATTAATATTTATAGTCAAAAATCTGACTTGTATAACCCCATATAATAATTGTTTTCATAAAATAACTCATGTTTGTGTCATTTTTACTTTAACATCAAATAAAAAGTTATTTATGTCATTTCCCAACCAAATTGGCTCCATGGGGTCCCCAAGTTGACCCATGTCTTTTCATGGTCGGACATGACACATCAAATAATGTTAGGACATGTGTCTCGGTCATTTCATATTATTAAAGCATTATATTTACCTTAAACTACACTAATTACCACTAATCGCGATTAAAAACATAAAAGTTACTATTCACCAAAAAAATATTTTAATCTCATTAAACCACATTTTACATCTTAATGACAACCATGTATGTCAGATTTTTGAAAATCAAATAACAGAGGTGGCAAATTTGCATTTAAATAAAAAATCAGTTTCTTTAACTACCACTTAGTGGTTTCACTATTCATCAAAAATTGATGTTTTTCAGAAAATTACCAAAAATTCACCCTAAGCTTACTTGATATTCCGAATTCAAAAATGACATCTATTTTACAAAATTCAAAACATATAAGTCACATTAATTAATTTAAAAATTAAATCCCACTGTCATGACAAATAGCGTGTTTTTATGAAACAATAAGTATCAAAAGATTGACACTAGTTTAAGTCCAATTTCAAAGTGAAATTGATTCCAATGACCACCATTGGATAAAATGGTAAAAATATATTCTAATTTTACTTCATAACCAATTAAAAAGATTATCTAATCATATAAATAAATTAGATTAAAAAGAGGTTTTGAATTAAAATAGAACATTTTTCACTATTCATTAAAAAATGAACTTTATCGGAAAATAACAAAAATTCACACAAAGTAAATTTTGATGTCCCAATCATAAAGAATAAGTTTATTTTGAAAAACATAGCTTATAAAATTGTCAAAAGATAGATTTAAAAATTCTTTTCCATCAAAATGCAGTAAAACAATCTTTTAAAAATATTAGTGTATTCCATGCTTAAGATTGGATTTATTTTCATTTTAAGCCTCTAAAACACTATCTAATTAATTAATAGACATAGATGAAAATATCTATTATTCATTACTTACTTTGGATGATACACATCGTGTACTGAAAATATGTTAGGTGGGTCTTCTAGTCAATAAACAAATTCTCTAATGTGATGCATTATCTAAAAGAGAACAATTTATCATGGACTAATCTTTCCCTTTTCAAGAAACCTCCTAATATTATACAATAGGAATATATAATGGAAATTTATATCTTTGATATTTAAATTTGGTTCTTATTTATGATTGTATACATATATTTACTATTCAATTTTTGTAGTTTTTATATGATACTAAATGGTATTACCCTTCTCTATCATCTCTTGCATAAGATTTTGACTCATGATCTTCTTCTCTAAAATGTCATCCTAGTATGTCACTATATAATAACTATACACATATAAATCCTCCAATGTTTCCATTTGAATTATATAATATAACCAATTATTATATTGGATCATCAAAAGGGATTTGGTCCCAACATCCTTGGATAACCAAGGAACAATCCCATATAAAATCACCAACAATATTAATAGTTATTTCAGATAGGACATCCATCAGATGGTGATAACTTGGGTTGATACATAGCCATGTCTCACATTACTTCTAAAGTATTCTCAATAACCTCAAGGGAAACCTTTATCCCTGATCAGATAAAATGGAGAGGCCAACTCTACAATGTATTACCATGTATCTTATATACCAAATAGGTAGTTATATAAGATATAAACCATAATTTTTAGTAATAAAATATTCTCACATTATAAAGAGACTAAATACCAACTAGATGGCATTATTGGCTTTATATCACCTAGGTAATCCGATGATGAAATTCAATGTTATCATTTCCAATTTCAATACCAATATGGTTGGTGGTATCATAAAACCGTTATTCCTATGTTGTTGAGACTTTAATTATTTAATTACTAAGAAACAGTATACAAATTCTACAACCACCAACTTCATCTTGCTAAACTAGAATTTTTATTCAAATATATCTAAGAAATAGTTCTTCCTATATGAATATATAAGGATGAGCAGTTTACATCATCCTGAAGTTTCCCCTTTATATATGGTTTTGAATAGATCCACATCCCCTTCCTAAATCTAATAACTCTATCTTTTGAAAAAAATAATTACCATATAATTAGCTACTTTTCCTATAGCTCCATATCATATTTTTGGTAATCCTTGATCCTCATAAGAATGGATGGTTGATACTTTATTTCAGAAATTTTTTATAATGATCCTACAATTATTCCAATGTAAATCCATTGTTTGTCTATATATATGGAATCCATTTATTCCACATCATTGATAGGGTAGCAGGATCTATTCTACCTATAACATTTTCCAAATTTCTTCCATCCCATGAAGTTAATATATAGAAATTTCATAATGCATCATTAACTATAACCACCTTAGTTGGAAAACATTGATCTTATTCATTGTGAAAATATACATGAGAATTTTATGACATGTATATATGTCACACTACTCCCTATAGAGATACTATTTCAATATCTATAATGTAAAGATCCTTTTAGATAATAATAGATCTAATCTTACATACTTTATTTCATGGATTTTCAATTGGTAAGTTTCATATTCTATTAATTTGTTATCTTGATTGAGTCACAACCCAAAACCTTTTTGGATTCATTTATAGAGTTCCCAAACCCTTTCCCACTAGTTGGTGATGTGATCATAGGATCATAGATTATCCTCTTATTTATACCTTAAAATATATCCTCACATTTATCATTCTAGAAAATATTACCCCCATTCATGTTATCTTGGATTTTAGGATTTCAAATCATGAGATGTTTCACAGAAATTAATGATATTAAATAGATAATCCACAAAAAAATATATAATTATGTCATAGATGATGTTCTGGGCCATCCGTCAATAGATTCAATTTTTAAAGGACCCATATATGTCCCCTTTCAGTGATAACATATCCCCTAAATTTCCTTTTTACAATCCAAAACATGTTTTCAGTATACATTTCCTACAATATTTTCTATCTCAATTTATTCATTACAATAGTTAAATTATTCTCATGTTCCTCCTTTATTTTGTAATGAATATGAAAATCATCTATAAGGTGTATATAAAATTTATTGATGTAATATGTAAAGACTCTATATATTATATACATGGGGATAAAAATATTGTTAGAGTGTAAATGGAATCAGTATGAACTCATAGTGCTTGTAAATTGTAGGAAAAGTAATCTTATTTATATCCTCTTTATACAGCTTTACTTGATTGTTTCCCGACTAAAGACCCACCTTGGATATGTACTAGGCCCCACATTACTGATATAAGAAGACATTAATCTATGTTAAGAGAATAATTTTTAATTATCATTATGTTATTATTCTCATAATAATCAATTCATAAGCATCTTCAACCATCCTTATTCTGGATGGAAATGAATAGTCTAGTACATAGTGATTCACTTGGTCTTATATAACTATTATGCATATTCTTCTATATAATTTTTCATCACTTCATGTTTAGCATTTCCGATTCTGTTTAATATATTGAATATTCTAAAAAATATGGTTATAATAAAATTTTATAACTCACCCTCTCAGATATGATCAGGAATAAGAAATTATTTAAGAAACACATCAATTAATTTCATAATAATGGCCATTCTATATATTATCTAATTTTACTTACCCTCAATCATTTTCCAATATATCCTTTCTCATAACACAATAATTTCAATTAATGAGATAATGATTTAAAATTAGATTCATCCTCAACATTTCTCTTGTATACAATAGGTTGTGGATTTTAAATTTGAAGGGGGATTTCAATCTCTCACAATTTTTTGTTGCCTCAATTCAATGAATACAATCCATTCTCTTAATTTCATTGATTTTTTCCAGTGGTTGTTTTAATAAGTTCACTGGGAAATTAGTCCCAAAATATTGATAGGGGATGTGTTATATAATTTGGGTGAAATAATATACCCATTTTATGTATTAATAGATAGATTGAATTCTATAAGTTTTTTGGTATTGGAATAGTTCTACTAAACTTGTGTGACATGAATTAATGTTTATAAACATGAGATATAAGCCTCATATTCATTCTTTGATTCTTGTTCAAATCATTTTGTTCATCTAAAGTTGATTATGAATGATAGTTTTCGAACTATTAAACATATAAAGGTGAAATACTAACATTAAAGGGGTATATTATAATTTAATCATAATCCTTAATGTATGAATTTCTAGGTTTAAATTTATTTTATTGATGGTTTATTTCATAAAAATTTATAGTATTTCAATTCCCTTCATTATGGTCCATAGTTATCTTCTTAATTTACTAAATAAAATACACTCAAAGTGTCAAACCTAATGTTCAGCAAGCCCATAATTTCATACACTTGGTGACAATCCGGTTAATACCCAATTCTCCCTTTTAAGGGTTAATACCGCTTTGTATAAATGTATTGAAACCACATCCACATAAAGGTTCTAGACCGGTATTTTATTACTTCTCAATGAATTAATCTATTCATTTCCATAATTTATGAATGTCTTTATATATATTGGATTATCCCTAAGGAATTCACTATGTTTTTTAATCCCAATTCTATAAAATAACTCGACTTTCCTATGATAACAATTATAATAACCCAAATATTTTATACCATTTATTTTATTATTAATTAATTTAATATACATGTAATAAAATATTGGAATATTGAGGGGCCTAGTTTCTTTCATTAATTAAGAATATAAAAAAATAAAATTATATAGATGAAAAATAATGTAATCTAAAAACACTACAACATGACATTAAATTCCATTAATCTTATAAAACTGAATGAGTTAACATATGGGCATATGTAAGAAAAGAGTGAGATATGAATACAAATTATTTAATAATAAAATAATAACATTATTAAGTATTATATTTCATACAAGTGGTTTTGAAATTTGACATAAAATTATGATAATTACACACATAATCTTCTAATAATGACATTTGGTTATAAAATTAATGTGATATAGGAATGTATAAACAACACAAAAAATGGAATCAGAAGAATAATTCAAGGATATACACTAAGAAATCGTGGAATGAATTTTTTTTATATAATCTAATATGCACTATACATGGTATTAAATTATCTAAAAACCTTAACCATTTCCTTAATGAGATTTATAATTATTGGTCCAACCATCACAATCATATTCTTTGTAAGCATGTTTTCCCATATAGATCATCCAAAATATGAATGTAATCAAAACTATTTAATCCCACAGTCAAGGGGTGTGGGTTAGATATATATTTTTACTGAATAAATTAAAAATATTTATATATATGTCATTTTATTGTAGTGAAAATGGTGATGTATATACACAAATAAAATTATTTACATGTCAAATCACCTGATAAATGTTTCTGCATAATGAGTGAACTAATGATTCATGGAAGGTTTTAATGTGAGTGATAGTTGGTCCATCATTACATGGGAATCATAATTTGAGAATATGGATTAATAAAAATAAATCCCAACTTTCAAAATTTTAAATCTTAATACCTAATTAATATAATGTACTTGTATAAAGATGTGGATCATGATAATCCATTACCTTTGGACAGGACTTCTAACAGATTGATAAGAGCTTCATTAGGGTATAAAAGCACCTTGGGATGTATTTATAGAGTAATATGCAAATAAGATTCATAGTAAATGGGTTTTTAGTGAATTGGATCGGGCGTTTGGGTGAGTATTTATTGTAAAAGAAAATTTTATTCATTATGAATTTATTAATGTTGTTTATTATATTTTTAATAATATAATAGAAACCATAAAAAATAACATGGGTATTTCAATTGATTCAATATATAATTAGTGGTTTAAAATAATTTATATTTAGAATAAATAACATTTTAAAAATAAAAAATTATTGATGTGGGATGGTCTCAGGTTTATAATAAATTGATTTTAAAACCGTTAAATATAATATAGGTTTTGGAGGATTCATTATAGTTTTATAAAAGTTATAAAGTAACACTAAAAAAAATATATTTAATGATAAAACATAAAATTGGTCATATGTATTCTTTATAATATTTATTACATCAATTTTTAACTTTTATGATGTCATAAATCATAAATAATATTTATAGAATATTTTTTTTACAGAAAAATTCATCAACCACTGAAAATTATGAAAATATGGTCATTAGAAACTTTTGAAATTATTATTTAAAAATTAATATTTATTTTTTAAATGTAATTATCTAAATATATTTATTTTCAAATAGAAATTTAAAACATAAACTATTTTATAAAATGATTATATACTAATTACAAATGTTTTACCATTCAAAATATTTTAAAAAAATTATATTAAATTCTAATATCATTTATATTGAAATAAATATTATTTAATAAGGATAGTCATGAATATATCATTTCTTTTAATGTCCATTAATTTATTAAAAATATTTATAAAACTAATACCATATTGTTTCAAAAAATAAAATCTTTGTTTATTTATATGAAATTATAAATTTTCATAAACTCATTATATACTGATTTATAAATTAATAATGATAATAGATAAATATAACAATTAAATCATTTGAAAAAAAATATAAAAATTCATAATATTATGGCCTAGATACATAATCACTTATTACTCCATCATACGCTATATAGGTGAGTTCTGTGATAGTGACACCTTCTAGGGTTGATCAGCATGCATTGTTTAGGTTGTGATCGTGAAAATATTGAAATTATCCCATAGATGGGTTTTATCATTATTAATTTATTAAATTTTTTATTAAAATTGATCATAATAAAATAATGATGATGATATATCTCTCAAAAGTTATAATAAATGTGCTTCATGGGGTATGATCATACTAGTGGTGTTCATCACTTCTTTTATCTATATATTAAATTTAATTAATCAAAACCATTTATTGACACTAATCATAATGGTTACTGTACAATAGTTACATTATCCAATATTATCATTGTTAGTGGATTTTAAATTTATAGGCTATATCATTCCAAAACCAATGTGTTTCATGTGTTTTCAATAAATATAGTACACATTAATTCATTTATTCATATAAAAAGTGGATGTCATTTATAAAAGTCTGGGTTGTTACGCTACGGCTTGAAGGAGAGTAATATAGTATTTGAGACATAGATTTCAAACAATTATCCCATGTGTTTTGATGATTTATTATCATGATTTGAAAGTTATTACACTTATATATGTATGAGATATTGTTATTGTTATGTCATTCCTTAGGATGATTTATCCATGATGTTATAATGTAAATATATTTGAGTGATTCTCAAAATTATGTTTTTTTTTCTTTTATCACATTCAATACAATCCAAATATAGTTCTTATTCTGAAGGATCCAAATCAGTTTAGATATATCAATTTTAAAGGAATATTTTTTCTAAATCATTTATTTTTTATTTTCATTGTATTGGTGGTTAAGAGGGTAATGTTATAGTGTTTAGGGGGTGTATGCCTTTTTTCTCTATGGGGTCCAATAAATGCATTGTATAAACAGTTATAGAGGTCGTTTTTGGAATATCATAATGGAAGTGTCTGGTTTCAGATATAATAAAGTATATGGTGTAAAATTCCATTTTACTGGTCATTGTGTGGTTTGTTAATAATTGTATAATACCTCGAGACTTTAAAATATAATTGGATGGTGTATCTACATATGGTGTTTTTAAATGACACTTAAACATTTTTTCATAACCTACTAAATTTCCCTATATCGTTTTCTATTTTTTTATTCAGTATTGTAGAGATCAGGATACTGTTGGGGTAGTCGATTCGTGGACATAAAACATGAAGGGGTTCCCTTTGTAAAAATGGAATGGATGAAATAATCGATTTTTTTGTTGTGGTGGTGCTGTCCAGAGGTAGTCTTCATGGGTCACTCCAATATTAACTATAATTCAACGTGATGTATTGGTTAAAGAGGTCATGACACCATATAGTATTACATTTTTTGAAATTGATTTATAATAATAAAAGGATTTATTGATATCTCTAAATTCCTATATTTATATTATTTCAATGATAATAATATAGAATTATTTTAAAATAAAATATCATTTTAAGACATGATATGAAAAATGTTAATTATATAAAATATCATATTAAAAAATTTATTTATGAGACCAAAATTAAAATTTTACATGTTTTCAATATTTTTATTTGTTCAATATTATTTTTTTCATAATTTTTCAAATTTAAAAATCCATTTCTCGGGAAAAATTTGAATTATTAATCTCTAATATGAGATATAATTAATCAATTTCCTTTATATAATAATTTTTTATCATTATATATATATATATATTATTTTCCTCCATTATTTTATACAATTTTCATACTAGTTATTAATAGTATTGAATTATAAACTATGAGTGTTTTTTATATAATTCTGAAATATTAATTTTTTATTTTAGTTTATATTTTTAATTAGTTTAAATTAATTTTAAAATAAATAACAGATATTATCCTTCAAAAAAACTAAGAAAACATTTATTATGAGTCATTATAACAATTTAGTGGATTATCTTTATCTGAAAAAAAATATATAAAAATCTGTGTAGTTGGCATTTAATTCATTACTATCTAATTTTACAATATTAAAAATTAATCATTGAATAAGATTTTAATATGTGGGAATTTTTTTAGAAAATTTGTTTTTAAATTGTTGGTCCATCATAAAATTTTACATAGTCTAGTTTTTTACTCGAAATTTATTATGAAATTAATAAATAATTAATGTTTAATTATAGTATTGTACAATATAAAATAATTATAATTTAATAGTAAGTATATTATGTTTTTTATTTTTTAAATGTTGGTTTATTTTAAAACATCATTTATAAGGGAAAAAATAATGAAACATGTTTGAAATATAAAAATGTAAGGAGTATAAGATGACAAATTTTAATTTTATATTTTCATTTATTTTTATATATATAATATTATTATTGATTGTATTGTGTTTTTTAAGAAAGAATATATATTTTCTATGACATTAAAAATTATAAATAATAATATATATGTGATCACCCATAATATCAAAAAATTAATTAATTAACATATAAATTTCATTTAAAATATTGATCTCAATATTTTATCATACAAATTAATCGATTCCATTTTTACTTCACATATTATAGCCTTATGAGAATATATTTGAATACTGAAGTGATCAAATTTTGTGGTTTTTTACATTTAGTATTAATTATATATGAATAAAAAAGAACAAATTTTATTCTACTAGGTTTCCAATTATAAAATAAATATCTTCTTTATCTTGTTTTAGTTATAAAATAAATATATCGTAAAAAAATATAGCATATTTTATTCAATAAGAAATTTTTAAAACACTATTAATTGAGAAAAACTACTTTATGAAACCAATTAAAAAATTATTTTTCAAATGAAATCATTATATAAACAATCCCATTTCAATTATCTTATAATAAATAAATACATCCATGTCCCCCACCATTGAAAACATCACATCATTTTAAATTCACAGTATTTGAGTATATCGATCACAAATTTATGCTTCATTTTTCAGAATAAATTTCCCCTTTTCATTATAGTTTGTAATGAACAACCATTTCATTAAAATTATTTTAGGATCATTTGGTCATTTTACATAAACCCATATTGATTTTTTTTAATTTTATGAGGTTTATGATTCTTTTTTTCACCCTAAACTCTCTAATAAATACGTCACACAATATGTTGCATCCACTTATGCCAAAAATAGATTTTCCTAACATATAGCATAGAATATTGATGTACTGGAGTGTTTTATATTGTTGATGTTTTATCCCTTATATTTCTATCATCATTTATATAGACTATATTAGAAATGTTTTTTAACTAATCATTTTTAATTCGTCAAATTTATCCATTTTTTATTAATTAATATTTTTTAATTTTTTCTCATAAACGAATTCTCCCTCATTATATTAAATAATTAGGTCATAATTATTTTGTAATAATTTAGGTTATTTTGAAAAACAGTATTGGTCAACAACTTCTTCCCATATGTCCTATAAAATTGATCTCATGATATTATTTCTTGGTATATAAAAAATAACATTTCTGATTCTACTCCTAACAATATAACATAGTGTCTTATTAAATAATTAGTCGGATTTAGTAGTAGTGTTATAATAAAGATAATTACAATTACCCAATTTATCAATATTTATTTTACGGGAATTCGAAATTTATGATGTTACACTATAATCTCAATAGTATCAAGTTAGTTTGATTTAGTTTCTTTCTATTCCATATCATCTATATTATGATCTTCTCTATGTGAGATAATAATAACAAGTTATTGTTCATTACAAAAAAAGTTATCTAAAAACTATAAATTTTGAATTTGAATATATATATATATATATCATTGGGTGTTATTTTTTCAATATTATTGAGTATCTAAATCAACCATTTGATTAAATGGTTTAATTTTTTAGATCTTTAAAATTGTTTTTAATGTTTGATTTCATGATTTTTTTTGGCATTGTCTATATTTATAGTTGTCCAATAATTATCATTTTACGATCATAGGGGTTTAAAATTCATTACGAAGTCATTTCAATATGAAATTTGATATATTTTTAGTATTTCAATAACCACTTTCATTGTTTACTTTAACATGATATAGATGATCATAGTATGTTATTTAACAAATAAAATGAAACATGATTTTCATTTTCTAGCCTTATTATTTCAATGAAAATATATTTTATTTTCAACCATATATAATATTGTGAGGCCCATTTTAGAATTACATTATATTAATTTCAATTCATCATCCCACATATTAATTTACCATATGTATTTTCCCTATAAATATTTTCAATATAACTAACAATCATTTAATTGGGTTTGAAATTAAATTTCTGATTTTTTTATGTGTGTATCTAAGTCAATGATTTTATATAACATTATAATCTTCCCAGCATATCCAACAATATATATTCACCACATAATAAAGAATCTCATGTATACCTCATCCATGAAATAATGATTAAGAAGGAATTCCATTTATCTATAAGACCTACTTAAATAATATTATATTCAATCACATGTAATAATGTAGAAATAGACTCAAAATATTATGTAAATGAATATCCAATAAATATCAATTTTTATTTTTTATATCTTCCTTATTTTACAATGTCAATGAACTAACATTGTTCAATATTTCTATAATAGTATAAAATTTAACCGTTGTGCACTCATTGTTCTTCTTCTTTATCTGCAATTTTTCAATTTTCATTGATAAATATGTAAACACTTTATAAATAATAAATGTGTTATTTTTCATGAAATTTTTTATGGTAGTTGTTTCCCTGATCACTGTTTCAATATTGTGTTCCTAAATCTATAAAATAGGGGAATTTTATTATGTATTAGTGATACTATTTATGTTTTATTTTCCCTGGATTATGAGTGGATTTTATGAGTTGTCACAAGTGACAATTCTTGAGTATTGTTTACATGGATTTGTCATTTATTTCATGACTATATTTCTATTTTGGTCCTATTACACATTATTAGGAATATAGTTTTTGTTTTTATTAATTTTTATTTTATTTAACAATTTAATATTGATATATATACAACTCAACTACTTCCTACCATTTTAATTAAAGAATAGTTTCTGGTAATGATATATTTGGTTAGGGATATTTGTACTTATATGAATGGAGTGCTTATTTTTCAATATGTATTAAACTATTTAAAAACAATTTTGGATATTCATGATGACAAATAAATTTAATTGATCAATGTGGTGTTCAATATTATTTAATTTGTAGATGTCGTCTACTCGATCATATGTTTAAGGATTATTTGAAATTCATTGATGATATGTCATAGTATTAAATACTTAATAGTAATATTCAATTCAATGGTAAACGTTGTTCAATGTGTATATATTTTCACTATTTAATGAACCTGAGGTTGAAAATATTGAATCTTGGGGAAGCTTTCCCACCCGCAATCATCCCTTTATGCGTCACATTCTTATCGTTGTATCAGTTTATTTGGTTTAGTTGTCTTTAAGATGTGTTTTCTGTTATATAAAATAATGGTTCTTGAGGCTACCCATCTAAATTACCACTGAATATTTAGGCCTTGGATAGGTCACTCTGTCTTAGTTAATATTGTGTATTCTTATAAGGTTGGATTATTTTTAATTGGATTTAATGTGAGTTTATTTATAGTTTCATAAAACTGTGATTGAATTTTTGAGGCCTAGTAGTATATTTTATGCCTCTTATAAAATATCCCAATTATTTTAAATATAATTACCTTAAAAAGCAAATAGTTTATATTTAATCTAATAAATGATCACTGATTTCATATTATTTGTTTCCATGTAGGGAAATATTTTCTCTGTGATTATGGTATTCATGTATTGAATCTCATATCATCATAATTATTATTATGATATAATTTCAAATAAACCTCACATTTAGTGAGGTTTTTTTAAATATAGCATATTGAAACGTATGCACATATAATAAATCTCCTCTTAGATGTTATGGAAATTTTTTCAAAAATATACATTCTAACCCAAAAGAATTAGGTTATTATTAGATCGCCAGAGCATCATAATAGCCTATCAAATAATGTTTAAACTATGGAAATTGTAGTTAATCTGTCTGAATGAATAGTCATTCCAAATTCTCATAGAATATGAGTAGCATTCATGTTTTTGTAATAAATAATATAATTAAGTTGTTCTTTAAATGTTTTTCAACTCTAATATGGTTAGGTCTGATAGTAAACTGTTTATATAGAGAATATTTTAATGTGTCTCATTTATAACCATCTATAATCACTATTATATTAAGTTTATTTGTCCAATAATAAAATATTATAATATTTTTTTACTCTCCATAATCATTATTTAAAAATTTCATTAATGAAATTAATAATTTAAATATTTTTTATTTAAATATTTTTTATTCAATATCATAGAAAATATTTTTATTAGGGGGATCTATTCCAATTATTTTGGTTCACTAATGATTCAATTTTTTTTCATTTATTTAATTTACCCTATAAATTTTCATAACAATGGACTTGATTTATAAACATGAGATAAACTATTTCATTTTATTTTCCATAAAGAGTAGATTTCCCATCTACTATATTCCCTATATGAGTTCATTTTCATTATGTTAATCTATATAGAATGAATATTCCTTGTTAATTTTACAATGATTAATATTTTTTCCTCTAATTATGTATATGATTATATAATCCTCTATAATTAACATTAAGATCTTTTGCAATATTATTTCCAATATTTATTTTCACTTTGAACCATTCCTTTCATTCCAATTCTACGAAAGTAAATGTTAGTTAGTACTTTATGTTATCTATTTTATGAATATTCTTTTTTTATGATTCCTTACTTAAAAAATATTTTATTGAATATTAATACTACTTTTATTTTTAAATATAGTTTTAATATTTTATAGTTGTAAGAACATTGTCTGTAATTTTTTAGAGAAATATTTTTCACATACTTATCTATTATTTCATCATTTTTATAGCACTACTATATTGCCAAAATTTTCACATTTAAATCATGTTAATTTTATTTGTCATATGAAATATTTTATTAACATTTTAACACAGTAATCTACAAGTATGATAAATTCACCACATTGAACATCTTTATATTCATCATGATTTAGTTTCAAAATATTGGTTTATTTCATTAACATGTATATAAATAAGTTACACTACATTCAATTTGGTTTCAAACATATATTTTAAACAATAAAATTATATTATAAATCTAAAAATATTTGTACACATGATTACATTAAATATAAAAAAACTCCTTTTATGGTTATTCAATTTTTTTATTATAGTATCTATGATATCCATATCATTGATCACATAAGAAATTATTTTCATATACCCACCAAATTCAATTATTTTGTTTATGAATCCTTCATTTCGTTTCTTTTGGACACATCATGAAATTGAAAAAAATAATAATAAAAGACCTAAAAATTATGTTCTATTGCAACCATGTCCAAGTTGTAGAATTTGGGGGGAAAATAATATTCAAATATAGGAGGGGTATCATATCATCATCTTATATATTTTATTCACAGGAACATTTCTATATGAATTATATTATATTTAATATATATATTCATCAAAATCACATGAAATTTACTCTATATTGTCCCTATTGGATAATTAATATTAATTATTTGAATTTCAATGGAGATGTCCCATAGATATTAAACACCAGATGCTATTTAATATGAAAATAATAAACCATTATTAATAATTAAATAGAATGTAAAATCATATTAAATTAATTAAACATCAAATTCATATATGTATTAATCATGGAAATATATGTTCGTATTATTTTCTGAAAAAATAAACAATTCTTCAAAAAATAATATTTTATATATAAAAACATTTATATAAACACAATGCTCATTCCTAATTTTGAAAAACTCTACAAATTTTTAATATCCAAAGTTCAAAAATATTGTATTTTTATATTTAAATAATATTAAATACATAAATGTAATTGGATATTATAATTTATGTAAATAACCATATACAATGTTATTTTAATTATCTTTCCATGTAGGAAACGTTTCTCATTCTTAGACATTAAAAATATATATTCTATAATAATAAACCTTTTAAGAGTCTATTTATACATGGTTATCTATTTAAATTATCATCATTTCTTGTGTTTTTTTAATTTTTATCTATACATATATATTATAATTAACATTTCAAGATTATATAGAATTTAATTTATTCTATAATTATATTAAACTATGTTTTATTCGAGATACGTATGTTGAAATTTATTCTATTATAACCCTATTTTCAATCATAAATGGGGGAACTGAATAAAAATATTCGTTATTATATATAAACTCAAAAACATATTAATTAGTTTGAAGACGTTTATGAACACAGAAATGGGGTGGTATTGTTAATGTATTTTGTTATATGTTTATTTCAAACATATCACTTTTATTTTTTTGAATATAACCATATGAAAATCTAAAGACAATTATTTTTGGAGTGTTGAATGATGGTTATATATTATTATTTAATTATTATTTTTTAATTGAAAAATATATTTTTCATTTTTATTCATCATTTATTCATTCAGGAGGGATCATTATTTTTGCACTATTTTATAAATGGGTTATCCTTTATAATGTAAATTTGGAGATGTATGGGTAAAAAATTAATACTCACTATTAATTCTAACTCTTTGACATGAATGTTTTACTCAACTGTATATATGTATTGAATTAAAAAGATTAATCTTATTCAAAAATAAGTTCATCAAAAAATATAGAGAGAGGGTATGAATTAGGATTATAGGTATATTGTTATAAAGAATTTGATTTACCATTTATATATAAAAATATAACATGACTAATCTTTTATGTTAATCAAATATTTTAATTTCACTAATGAAATATTATCTATAATGTTTTTTAAAATTAAAATAATAGAATATTTATATCCAAATATAGTTAATATCAATTAATTTAATTAAAATAATTTTTATAAATGTTTTATTTTTTTGAAGAGACACATTACCTCTTGTGTTAAAATAATTCTTGGGGTACAATTTCATTATGTTAGGGAAATTTAATTTAAAATACAATTATTTTTTAAAAATTTATAAAATTAAATGGAAGATAAAGTTTTTCAGGATAAAATTACATTTTTAGATATAAATATAATAGTTAAACTATATAGGCACAAATACTAATAATTAGAATTAAATGACAGTAAAATATAAAAATAATGATGTTTTATTTATAAATGTTGATCTAAAAAAATTTAATAATTATTTATTTTCATACACATATCTAAAGATGACAGAATACTCTAATTGTGTTACTATGATATGATTTTTGTTATGTTAACTGTGTTCTTGTAAAAAATAAAAATTGATATATATATATATATATATATCATTTTTCTCATTTTATTATTCTTCAATCTATGAAAATATTGTATATAGTGTAGCATTAATAGCTAGAGGTGGTTTATTTTTTATTGATAAAATGAAAGCATCATTGTTGTTGTACATTTTAATTCCAAATTATTGTAAATGGTTTTGATTATCCCTTGCTGAAATGAAATTTAAATCAATATCATCAAACATGTACTAGTTTTGGGTGGATATAATTATTAGATAAACTTTGTTTCCCCAAAAAAATAAAAAAAATTATTTTAAAATCATCATATATTTAAATTTTCCCTATTTACATAAAATAGAAAATTGTATTTAAAAATAAGAAGAGGGAAAGTTAAATATTAAATGAGTTTATATTTTCTGCACTGTTTTAACCATAGTTTTTTTTATATTGGGTTCTTAATATGTTATATTTTTTATTTTTTCATTAATCATTAAAAATTGATTATTATAATATTAAAAAAAAATTCCTCCATATAATGGAAAATGGGTTATATAACTGTTCATCATAGAAGTGTTGTAAAAAAAATTAAAAATGTATTTTAATTTATGTCACAAAAATATGAAAATATATAATTAATTTATATTAAATTTAAAATGATCACAATTGTAACCTAGGATATATTTAAATTTAATAAAATATAAATTAAAAAACAAAGATTATAAAATTTTAAAATTAAATTTAACAATAATATTTTATTATTTAAGGTCGAAAAATTATAAAATTATAATGTGTTTCCAATAGAAAGAAAAAAATTTTATAATAATTATCATTTTACTAAAAATGTAAGGTTATATTGAATATATATACATGGAATTATAGGGACATTAAAAAGATATTTAAATCTATCTATGATTGGATTTTCCAAATCACTTTGTGAGGGACATTTTAGTCCTTCCCTAAAGTTAACTGAGAGGATTATAGAGTAATACATGCCTTCTATTCATAATCTCATAAGAACAAATATCAGTCATGGAGATTACGACCCAATTTTCGGGGAATTAAGAGTGGATATCCCTTCATGTGAATTTATATGTTCATTTAATACATTATACCATAAATTTATTGATCGATTTGGTCATTTTTTCCTTATAATATATATTTTTTATTGTTGTGTCATGTATTATATATACTTGTGTCGTCACCTATTATTTTTATTCTTATAGATACTCAATGAATGATCATATGAACCATGGAAAAGGTAGATACTTTTTTTCTTCATACCAACATTATCATGTCTTATAATCACGAAATGTTTTATAAAAATTCTCTTTTGACCATTCATTTTTGAAAAACACATTGAAATTCATTGTTTTGTAATATTTCAAAATATTCTTTACATTTTAATAATCATTGAATACTGATAAATCTTTCAAATTAATAGGTTAATTTTATATGTTTTCAATCAAAAAACAAATCAAAAAATTATTATATTTTTTAATAAATATATGTATTTTAAGATATCTCAAGCCTATCAATAATTTCAATAACATTTTGGCTTAATTGTAGTTTTATTTAGACAATAAACATTCTTATATAAAAATATTAGATATTATTATTTTTTTCTCTACCATGGGAATTGATAGATATTTTTTTATAGAAGACAAAAATTATGTGACCATCCGAGTGAGGTATATGATAAAAAATGTAGGATCCCAAATTCATGGATCACATTAATAAATTATGATCTAATGGTTGTTGATCATGGGGTTAATTAATTTAAATTAATTTGAATAAATATAGGGAGGCCTCTAAATGAGATCTTTAGGTAAAGGATTGTAATCATTAATATATGTGTTCCTTAAGACCCATTGTCACTCATTTTATATTTTTGATTTTCAATGATATAAATGATGGTTATTGTTCTATTGATATAGTTAAAGAGGCATCAAAATTCATTGGTTATGTTTTTCTTGAGATTTACTATTATACATAGATGATCTAGATGTATGATGATCCCTAATAAAATTGAACATATAAAAGCGGAAGTGGATGTTGTAAAGAAGTATAATATTAATTCATATATTATGGATAGATTCTATTTGTCAATTAAAATTGTGAACATATCATCTACTAATGAGGATGATTAATATAATTGGTTTTCATTGGAAGATGATACTTTCAATGGTCAAGATAAAGGGATTCTAAAAAAATAACCATGCATTATACCACGAACGAAGTTCGAGGTAGTGTTTTTCTGTATCAATATAGAAGAATAGATTAATTAAGTGAATACACTTAAAAATTTTATTGTAAGGAATTAATTAAATGGCTATATAATTATTATTTAATATTAAATATGTGAACTTTTTTTGAAATAGAAATATCTTGAATTAATAAAAAAAGTTTCACTAGGTTATGAGTGGTGAAATCTAACTCTCAAAAATAGCTAATGTTTTCATTATGTATCTTGAGCCCTCAATGTAGAAACCAACTCTATAGAATCCCTAAGAAGAAGGAATAGAATGACTGCCAGGCATGATCATATATGGGAAGTAATAATCCCATGGATCATTAGATAAACATTAAGAGTTTAAGGTGGATAATCTAATTCTACAAGGCCCTTGTAGAATTAAAAATCTTATTTTCATTCTGTGTGTTCTCATTATTTCAATGGACTAATGTTAAACATCATAATCAAAATTATAATTTTTAAAAAAATTATTATATAGTCAACTAGTAAAATTTATATATCTAATAATCCTAGAGTTAATGTCGACCAGACTAGATATATCTTAGATAAATATTCTAAATTCATTGAATTTCAAGAAGAAGATGAATTTTCATAACCATCTCACAACATTGAAATTATGAAGTGAATATTTACCATGTGTGTAATGGTTACTATATAAGAAATCTAATAAATATAAAATGTGTATATAAATATATTATCTATGGGTATATATAAATGGTCATATTTTTTCTATAACCATAATTATAAACACAAATTGATTTTTTCTATATCATGGGTTTACCTATACTAAGTTATAAGTTTTTGATATCACATATGATGATTAAAAAGTTTTAAAAATATTAACTTAAAAAATGGATGAAAATATAATTGATTAACTTGTTATAGACATCATAAATTTACCATATATATAAATAAAAATTTCTATAATGTTTGATACTGAATCATAAAGATGATGTATTTTTTGACACCACAATCCAGATCACCAAATCCATACTAGATATAAATATAAACTTATACACACCTCCACATATTTAGGAGGTCTTAAACTAGTATAATGGGTCTGAATGATGCAGTGCATAGACTGTAGCTTCACTATCAATATCAATACATCACAATCATATATTGATAATAATAATAATATATAATTAAATCATTGGAATTGAATATTAATTATTCATTACCAAATTAAATGGAATTTTTTCTAGAGTATAGAAAGATAATAACCAATTACACCCAATGTGTAAGGTCAAACCCATAGTATATAAAAGAAATAAAAGATAAATAATGAAATTATTGCATCACCCCTAAGTTTATCTTTGTACTATCATTGAACAACATTCTCTTTATCCGTATATCCCTTCCTCTAGTAATATTCCCATTTCCAGATCCTTTATCATAGAGTCCACATAAACATAGAGATACATATTAATGGAGTGAGTATAAACACATCAGTACATGAATAATACATCATTAACAAATTTTAGTATAAAAAAGTATATTCAATGGATAAAAGAAAATTTTCAAGAAATTAAAATAAAACATTTGTTGAGTAGTCATGTTCTAACAAAAAATATATGATCCCCAACCATACATAGAGGGGAAATATTTTAGAAAAACAATCATAATAGAATTTTGGACCAGTTGTGTGTTGAACATAAGGACTAACCCAAAGATGTAGAGGGATACAATGTACTAGGGGACATAAAAAAGGTAGAGATATGATTTGATGACCATGTCACCCAACCTAAGGTTTATATGGTACGATGTCCCTGAGGAAGAAACTTTAATTGTGATGGGTTATGATGGCCTTGTGGTATGACCCATGACATAGATGGGTTTCCAAGACCTTATTTCATAAACCAATCCTTGTTAGAAAATATAGTAAAAAACCATTACACGAATGAATATCGGTTTCTATACACACTTGCACATATGATCTTATTCAAGTATAATATCACTAGTTACAAACTCACACACATGTGATTAATATTATGACTATATAAATAAATAAATTCTATATATGTTAAGGATAATCCCACCATAGGTGCTCTAAGGAAAAATACTTTTATTACTATTGTGATGATATATAAAATATTCATGAAAACAAGTCAGATCCAACCTACATTCTAATTACCATTTTAATTGACCATAATTTAACAAAAAGGGTTTCTAGAACAATATTCCTAAAGCCAATTGTTCCATAGTCATAAAATCAATTCAGCATACCCAATGCGATCATTTATCATTGGTATAACCCAATTAACTCTTGTGAAATTAATCCAACAATCTTGATCAAATGCTAGAAATATAGTAGGAATGTAATCCTTAATGAGGTCAATACAAGGTTCATAGAGTCTACAAATATACTATATATCACCTTTCAATTCAAGAAGATGAAGTGAAATATGTAATAGTTTGAGAAAAGTATACCAATTTAGATCCAATAGAGTGATCCTTCATTGAATCTCCAATGTGAGGGTAATAAAAGAAGTACATATAATTCATCAGAATCATTTTTTAAAAGTCATAATCCATCAATATAGGAGGATGATCAAAAATTATAAATGGTGAAATCAACTAAAAACACAATCAATAAAGGACTAAATTAAAGGCATGTTGTTTTTATTTGAAATGCATGAAACCCATGAAGCACTATATCTAATTCATTAATTTTTTTTTGTAATTTCAAACAACCATCCCCATGGAGTTGTGATTCCTAGCTTGATCTTAATGTATTAAAAAACCCAATCCCTAGAAGCATAAAAGGGTGACCATTTATTGTGTGTTTTCAAAACCTTTTCTCTTTTAAACCTATTGTGACTTGAACCATAGTGTGGTGGGGATATAGTGTCCCATGAATTTCATACATATTTATCAAATAATAATAAATTTAAACTCACTATATTTTATAAATACCTGAAAACTGGACATAAATGATTAGTGTCCATAGTGTCTACGCACACAATATTCAAATTTCATGAAATATAATTAACATCTCCGACCAATATCATCCTATATAGTAAAATTCTAAAACATTACCACCCAAAACACTTCATTATAATATGGAGATGTGTAACACAATAAATTATAATATGAGATTCATAGTATGTTTAAAAATGTGAGATATCCATGATTCACTTAGGCATAACCTGAGAAAAAAGTGTATGCAAACAAGATATAAACATTTAAAAATGATACAATATGTATCATATATTATAATCTTGATTCATGAAATAATTATAGGTATTTAAAAATAAAATAACCATAAAGTTATGAAAAATAATAAACCAGGATGTATTCACATAGATAATGATATATGAAAAAACATAAGCATATAAAATTGTGAACATGTGCAAATTAAAATTGATTCCATCATTAATTTATGGACATGAAATCAAGACCCTAAATAAAACTATCGACATGATGACCAAGTCCAATCATAATATTATGTATATAAAAATATGTTCTATACATAAACATATTGAGATGAAATCTTGTTTCACGAATAACATTGTGGACCTGAAAAGTATGTCCACATGTAAATTTGTGAACAATAAATCGGATTCATGTATAAAATATTTTTTGAATGAGTTTTCCATATTTATAAAACATATTTGGTAGATATGTTTTTTTAGTACCACTAATCACATAATAACAATCAACCAAATTTTTTCTACCAGATCATAAAACATTTATCATATTATATCCCAGGAAAAGGAAAAATGTCTCATAAACATTTAAACCATTATTATCCGGTGGAAAATAAATAGATTTTATAAACATGTTTTCATCATAATCAGAAACCATAAAATTAAATAATTGTAATGTTTCAATTCAATTATATCCCCATAAAAATTATTTAATATAAAATGATGACATCATTGACGAAAAATTATTCTCAAACACCACATGGATCATTTTTATGGAAACACTATTTTAACTTTTAAATCGCATATTTGAAATATAAAAAAATAGAAAATATTAAAGAAAATATTTTATTAGAAAACTACCATTAAATGATATAAAATAATCTTCAAAAAATTGATAGTACATGATTTTTGTAAATTATTTTTATGCAATGTATGTTTAAAAAATATTCCATTAATTTGTTTTTAAATTATCAAAATTACATTGTTCAAAAAATGAAATTATGATTATTTTTAAACCATTTTTAAAAAATTGATTCATATATCACGACTGGCACCGTGGGTCATGAACCTTGTCATCTAACCCCATGGGTCTCCTGTAATACCATGGTTACCTTCCCACCACACCATATGCTATTAGTCAGTGGGGTCTCTTATCAGACTAATGACTATCCCCATAGGCCAACACATGTTCTTTTAGTGTGTTTTGTACTCACTCACACACACCCTGGGAAACATCCCATAAGGTCACCCATCATAATTACTACTTCAGGACAAACATGCTTCCCCGTGGAGTTCTAATCAGATAGGCTCCTAAAAAGAAATGTGCACATTATTGACATGAGTAGTAATATTTATCCTTTTAAGTATCACTTTTCCAAGGGTGTTACATTATCTACCCCTTTAAAGCATAACGCCCTCATTGTGGACCCCAAGCCTCAAACCTATGCAGTGCCTTAGCACTTCTAATTGGGTATTGGCTCTGATACTATTTTGTCGTGACCCAGCTCCTCGTGCTATGAACCTTGTCATATAACCCCATCGGTATCCTATAATTCCTTGGATGCCTTCCCAGCACCCCATAGGCTATTACTCACGAGGGTCGCCTATCAGACTAATGATTGTACCCACATGCCAACACTTGTTCTTTCAGTGTCTTTTTTCCTTACTCACACACACCCGGGGAAACTTCCTAGAAGGCCACCCATCATGATTACTACTCCAGACCAAGAATGCTTAATTGTGTAGTTCTAACCATATAGTCTCCTGAAAAGAAAGGTGCACCTTGTCAACATGGGTAGTAAAATTTAGCCTTTTAAGTCTCAATTTTACAGGGGTGTTACGTCCTAGGTATAAATAATTTAATCATTCCTCTGATGATCATGAAATCATTCATGAAAACATATGTATAAATGATAGACATAAATGATAAATTTTCTTAGCCAAATAGACAGTAAATATTTTTAAAAAACTAATCCAAGAAATTAATTCCATAAAGAGAAAAATTGTTCTATTACATGGAAAAAGCCCGTAAAAAGATTATAGTAAATCCATGATATTACTGAGTGGTAGATCAATAAATTTCATCAATTAAAACTTAATCATAAATAATACTAATAATCAATGAGATTGTTACAAAGAACCATTTTTTCATAATAAATATTTGAATTATATGCCAAATTAAAAAATAACATAAAATTTCATTATTATAAAGTGAATCATGTTATTTCATGTGAAATATCCATATAAAATAATCCTAAATTAGACACATTCATAACAAAATATATGTCGATAATAAACCAATTTTAGAACACTAACCCTTAAATCTTGTTTACTTACATTAGAAGTGATCTAACATATAATATAATAAAAAGTAATTTTGTACATGTTGATTTTAAAATCATCAATATAATTATATAATAAAATATTATCAAATTATTACAATTCTATAATGATTTTTTAATAATTTCCAATAAAAAATTGTAATTTTTTAAGACAACTATTTTATATTAATGACATTTTCTACTAAATAGTTCTAGTCTATAAAAACTAATCATCGTTATAAGAAATATATAATTTTATTCATCATATAATAATTTTATATATTAATTACATATTTATTTTTATTTTTATTTAAATTAAATAGATATAAAAATTAATTACAATGTTCATGGATATGGTAGGTCGTACATATACATGAATATTGATTCCAATCATTGATATGAGGAACCAAATAAAGTGAATTAATATTTCATATTTAATGAATAATTAGTATATCATATATATACATAATATATATTTATAAAATATATACTTTTTACCTTCTAATTAAAATGAAAAATCAAATCCAATCACTTTGTGGAGGTGGTATTCCACACATTCGCATAAGCGATGTTGTTGGTATTCAAATGATTTAATGATAAAAATCTAAATTTGTTATTTTAAATATTGAATAATAATTATGTCAAAATATAATATAATTTTAAAACCTATCATAATAAATATACATTATATATATTGATTGATAATGAATTATGTCCTTATGTGGATACAGAATCCCACTTGTACACACATGTGATACTTACAATTCACATTTGAATATAGTGTATAATGGTGGTCAGCAAATAAAAATAAAAGTTAAATATGATTAGGATACTGATTTAATTATCTTTTGATGAATAATATGGATTTAGATATTATATAATAAGAAATAAATTGAAAGAGGTTGAGCATGATAACTAACTATTCATTAGAATGATTATTTATATCCCTTCGTATCACCCCTTGGAAATTTAATTTAAGTTTAAAAATAACAATAAATTTTGGATAAGGTAGTTTAGAAATATTTTTATGGTTTTCCTGAGCTACAGGGATCAATAGGTTTGATGAAGGAAAAATAAGAGGTTCTTTTTTATAAGTGATGAGATAGGAACTCTAAGAATTACATTATGTATTCAATTAATATAAACATATTTTTATTTCATGTGACTATAAAATGATATATTTAGAATATCTCATAAAATAATATTTTGACATGTTTAGAATATGTGTTCATCCTTATCTATTTGTATTAACCCGAGTTTTTCCATCAAGAAATTAACAAAATAACAATGTTTTTTTAACATTAATGATCAAGAATGTTAACCTAAAAAAAGAAAATTGTCCCATAAATGGACAATGTATTATATTATAATTATTATCTAATTAACTTTGATGGAAATGCTCTTATGAATTTCAAATCATTTTATAAGATAATTTTATTATAAAATAAAATAAAATCATTTATAACTAAAAATTTACATTGATTTTAATTTCTCCAATAAAGTTAAATAAAATTAATATAAATCGAAAAAAAATCCTAATAGTGTTATGTTTACATAAAACATTCATGGAGAACATCAATTTACCTATTTTTTACTAGATCACATGTTTTTAGAATAATTTACTATATAATTTTGTTAATTGAATAATAAATTTAATTTCATTGCGTAAACATGTAATGAAATTATTCAATCACTAAAAATATTAAAAAAATTACAATGTTAAAAATAATATTTCAAATTTCAAATAATAATTTATATTAAAACATATCCTGTTTTAATAGATTTATAAAAATTTTATAGATATTACAGTTTAGATAGGTACTATTTATATTTATACTTTTCATAAAAGAATATAGAAAACACAATCCAAGAAAAATGGTACAAATTGGCCACCTTTAACAAATTTGAATCTTTGTAGATGAAAATTTCTCAAAAAAATGATGTACTTTCTTGTGCTATAAAAATTATAAAGCCTTATCCTAATGTATTTACCCTCTTTTACTATTACAATGGTGAAAAATATTTTCCATAGACAATATCGATAATGACCAACATTAAAAAGGTCCAATTTAAGAAACATTGTCATACATAATCCAAATATTTCATTAATTTTTAAATATTCAGTTCATAACAAAATGGTGTCATTTATTTTAAAATTGAACCATACAACATGGATTCAAATCTATTTTCTATATTTTCATTCTCATGTATAAAAGTATTTTATATTAGAGTAAAATATATATTTAATTATATTGACCATAATTGGATTATTAATAATATAAATTAAATAGTTTAATTAAGAAAACAAAAATTTATATTTAAAATTTATTTAAATTTAATTTAATTATTTAATAAAAAAATATGTTTAACGATTCTTCAAGATATCATTTTTTTAGAAAATATTAAAAATTACATACAGAAATTTTATGAAATTTGTATTTTTTTAAATTAATTATTATTTATAATATAATATTTCTAAAAAATTTATAAATTTATTAAAATTTCATTGTGAAAAATAAGACAAAATTTTTTTTATGAAAAACTCATTTCATATCATAAAATGACTTTAATAATGATTTATTGAATATTTCATAAGAATTAATCATTACATTTTTATTGGGTAGGAATAAAATATTTAATTTTTATAATGTATTCCCTAATAATCATACCCACTAACTAAATGATGAGATAGAATTTTAAATAATAATATCTTAATTATAAATATCAATTTCCATATATTTTGGTATTATGTAATGAAAAATTTAGTGAGATTCTTATTTATTAAACAAAATTTTTTTTTTATTAACCCCCCACAAATACATTTCTCCCTCAAAATTTAATCTCATTAATCAAAGATTTTGTAATCTAATTTATCATTTTTTAAAACTCTCACTATTTATAGGGATAATATAAGTTCCATTAATAAAGGAAAGTGGGAAGCTTAAATGTTTTCTAAAATAACACATAACCATGTTCCTAGATGAGGGTAAAATTGATGGGTGGTTAAAATTTATATATTTAAAAGAAAAATATCATCTAAGGAATAAAATTGAGTTATAGAGTACATATAGTTGAGTATGATAACAACCATAAAATCATAAATAAGTGTGGGGTGAGAAAAACAAAAAATCACAGAAAATAGTGGAAAATGATAACAAATTTATTTAAAGATCCTTTTATTATTTTTTAGATATTATATTAAAATGAAAATTGAACATATTATAAACTATAAATAGTTCATTTAAATCCTTTCTGTAATCATAGTTTCACCATTTCATTGTGTTTTGATCAATTTTCAATTCATATCGTACTTTATGAAATGAATATTAGTGATTAATTTCTCATCCCTAGACCACTATAATTAACAAATAATGGTCCTAAAATCAATAAAGGGAAAAATGTATTAAATATATTACTATATATTTTTCAAAACCAAAATGGTTACCACATGTTTTTCAAAATTAATTAATCATATATAAATCTCAAAGTAACAAAAAATTAAAAAAATCATATTAATCTAATAAATAAATTTTATATGATTAATAAACATACAAAATAAATCAGACCAAATTAAAAATATTAATATTCATAAATAATATCACTATATTTAAAAAACATTTCATTTTCCCACCAAAAAACAAAAATTAAGTCTCAATTTCTCATACCTAACAAGTAAATACCTTGATCATATATTCTCTTAACACATGGTAATAACTTAAGTCACCATAAAACATTAATGAAAACATACATGACACCAAATATTTACCATATAGTTATTCCATAAATAAAATCACATACAATTAAAAAGAATTTATAGACCCAAAAAGTAAATAAACATCATCAAATTTGACCTAAATAGTTTTTTCGTCAAATCATTAACTGATTTATAGGTCACCATTTCAATATTTTTTACCTCATAAAAATCAATCTTCTATTTATCATATCTAAAAATTATTTTCCTAGAATAAATAATATATTATGTGTCATTATTACTTTACTCATGTCTTCTATAAATATGATACCTTTCCCTTAAATGAATTTTTATGGATATCTGCACCATTCAACAAATTCTTTGGATTCCTTAATGAAGAACTTATTTAAAATAATATTTATGTGTTTCATGATTCTTATAACAAAAATATGATTGAAAAAAAAATACATCTATAATATAATTATCATATTCCAACACAATAACACTCACTTATTACACTTACATCAGAAACAATTCTTATGTTATATCATCTTATTCCTTAATTTCGCTTTCTATTCATATGTCATTTGTTTTTTTTTTCATCTTCAAGAGTAAAAAAAACTACTTGTATAACCACGTCTATCCTCCACTCAACCTTTCCCTATAAGAAATTAATTATCATAATGCCAATAAATTCCCAATATAAGACGTTCATATATTAATGTTTCCCTTGAGAAACCATTTTTTCTCATCCATTATATCAACAAAAATTTATATTTTTCAAAAATAGTTACATAATAAATTCCTTTTTCCACACACAAAAACATATTGTAATTCCATTGAGACCATTTCTTTATTTCCCCCACATAATCAACATTTCAGATGTTAAATCTTATTCCCTATATAGTCATCATGATAATACATTTTTCTAATATTAAGTGTGTTCAGATAATCACCCATATTGATATTTCCAATAATATAATTAGGGAGTTTATTATGAATGATAAATCATTTTGCCTTTATAAGACCTATTTCACTTGGTTTCTGAAAACAGAAATCATTCCATTGTCCTTAAAATTCTGTTTAAACATAATTCCTCATGGTTCTGTCCATTTAATAAAAAATAGAGTTTGAGCAACAATGATAACTATTGGAAACCACATGATCATGATAAATCATTTATAATATGTCTAAATCAGACATAATTTTCAATTTATGAAACAATTTATTTGATCTATAAAATCAATTTTTAATATCTTATTCAAATAATTACTAGTGTATTTTAATGAATATGTGAATTAACCGAAGTATATCCCTCAGGAGTGTCAAACCGCCTCTAAAGTATATGAACACTCATTATGAAAAATAATGATATTAGATATATACTATACGAATTATTTTATTGTTTTCATCCCCTAGATGAATTTTTTTCAACACTAAAACCATTTGATCAATCAAAATAGGGATGCATTTTAATTAAATTAATAAAATCTATTCCTTTATAAAATCTTATATTGTTATCCTATTCATAAAATTTTCCCAATGTGGTTTACTAATTTTTTAAAATCCTAATCACTAATGAGTTGATAATCCATTCCATATATACCTATAATAACAACCCAATAAATTCATTTATTAATATAACATCTTAATAGATGAATGTTTGTTATATTTTAAAAATAAATTTATAAGGATAGTCATGTTTTCTTATCATTGGAGACTAGATAAAAATTATTCTTATTTTTTCAGTGATCATCAACATCTTCCATAATAATATTCCCATGTGATACTCTTCTTGGACATACCATACATAAAACCATTATTCATTTCCTATATAATAGAAAAATACAAAAATTACGATCTCAAATTATTATTAATTTTAATCATGGAATATATTAATGACTCATTTAATTATAAATTTTTTCTGCAGGTGTAAGAATATGATCATAAAATTTTAAAACCATTCACTACATATCATATACCATAATCCTAAGTCATGGAATAAATCATGGTAGTTTATAAGAAACGAATATTAAATGAATAAAAAAATTAACCATGATAGAATTACATAGAAATAAAAATTTTGAAAAACAAAATCCTATAAAATTTTGAATGTGTATAAATAATAACATATTCACTGATTAGGTTAATGACACAAAATCAGGCCCACTCATAAAATTATAGTAATAAAAACTAAGTCCATAAATAATCATTTTGGAATGAAATTACATTGCATGAATTAATATATGGACATGAAAAAATATCCACAAATAACCATAAAGACATGAAAGCCTAGTCCATACATAATTTTGTGAATATGAAATCAGGTTAATTTTTAACTTATTTATCTTATGAGATATATATATTTACACAATGAAATTGAGGGATATATAATTTTTTAACCACCTCTAACATAATGGAAATCATAGAAATATGTTCTACATGATAATAATGCATTCATAATATCTTAACATGTGAAAATGAAATGGATTTCATAAACAATTCAACCAAGAATAATCTGTGAAAAAATAGGATCCAAATACATCATTCAATCATAATACCAAAATATGCTGGTAAAGAATTTATATTGTATAATGGGATCATATCCCCATAAAATCCTATTAAATATCATATAATTCCATCTTTGATGAATAATTCAAAAATTAATACATTTCTAACATTTGAGGAAAATATATTTTTCACTTTTCAATAACATATTTGAAATAAAAAAATTTATAAATAATAAATAAAAAACTTATTTTGAATATCCATATTGATATGAAATGTAGTCTTAAAATAATTTATTGGTTATTATAGTGGTAATTTATGTTCATGTCATGTTGGCCAGAATAGATATTTATATCACATTATTTTTTATAATTCCAATTTACAAGAGTAATAAAATGAAATGAAGATTAATTTTTATCGATTTTTTATGAATTCAATAATGGAAACATTATTTTAGGAAATTTGATGAAATTATTAAAGACATTATATAAAACATTTTTTGAAATCATAGACACTGAAGAAAAAGATTTTTGACCAAAGTAAAAATAATTTCATCTCTTATTAAGAAAACATTCCTAGTCATTTTAAGTATCTAAGAGAATAAAATGGAGTTAATTATTGAAATTTATGTCACTAATAATTGGATAATAAAATTATTGATATTGATTTTTGATAAATCATGAAATTTAATCATCAAAAACTTAATCATAAAAATTCTTGTTAATCACAAAAATTGTAAAATAAATCCTCTAATGTGAGGGATAATTTAAATGATTAACATCATGAATAAAGAAAATAAAATGAATGCTTAGATTTCATGATCGTAAGGTAAATCATGATATAACATTTCAAAGGGTCTGTATAAACACCTCATAAATAATATAGTTTTATGACATCAAATACTTCCCAAAGATGATAGCTTGAGACCATAAATCATTTCATAAAGTTCGACATGATTTCAATGTATACTAACATACTATATAATGAAAACAGTTTTCTCTTAATATTATATAAAATTTGTTTATATAGATATAATATCATATTTTTCCACTTATAATATTTCAACACCCATTTATTTCTAATTCGTTTTTAAAATTATCTTTTTCGGGTGTGAACTGTTTGGTTTTTTATTATAAATTTTAATTATTAGGTCCAACCCTTTAAATTTCATCATGTTTACATAAAATAAATAAGTTTATTAATGATATAATTACATTATATACTCATTATATTTATATACATATATATATAATCAGACATCAATAAAAGGTGGTGTTAAAAAAGAATTACATTGTTTTTGGAGACTATATGGTGTATGTGTCCATAAACAATATTTCATAATTTGTAACTATAGAATGGAAAAAATATAAATACGAAATAACTATTAATGAATCATTATTATATCATATATATCATATATATAAATTAAACATATACTTATTTCTGTCAATGTAAATGCAAAATGAAATTCAAATCACATGACATCATAGCGTGGTAGTCCATATGTATACAAGAGTGTTGTTATCAATTTATAATCGATTGTTACATAATATGTAAGAGTATATATTATAATTAAAGATTAATATTAATATAATAATCATAATAACCATCCATAAAATGTATTTACAAAAAATGAATTATATCTCTCTATGGAGGTGGTAGTCCACATGTGTGAATGAGTTATACTTATACATTCTATTTAATGGAATGTAGTGGATAAGAGTGGTTACAAAATATAAATAAATTTTTACTATACAGAAGAAAAACATTTTTTATTTTATGATGAATATCATTTACTTTGTGGAGGTAATAGAATAAATAAATTGAAATTACATGGGTGTGTTGATTTTTTATTCTTCCATAGGCCTCAATTATATCTCTTCAAAAGGACATTTTCACTGGTGATATAAGAATAAAAACTCTTCTAGTTCATGGATATATAATTTAATAATATTATTAGTTATTGTTTTTTTAAATGGATTGCTCAAATGGCGTGATGAATAGATTATAAGAGGTCCCCTTTTTAAGTTAGGAGAGATAAACTCATGGTATTACAAAAGGTATTAAATAATTATAGATTATTCTTCATTGTAATATGGATTAAAATTGAAATATATTGAATATAGGGTAAATACTTGTCTAAATAATCTCTTAAAATAAAATATTTACAATTTTAGCAGATCTTTTCATCCTTATATATTCTTTTAACAATTATTTACCCATTTTGAAAACGTCCACAATAACTAAAAAATTAATATTTAAGGAGAAATAATTTTATCATAAAAATTAATGTAATACTTAAATTGTCCATGGATAGTATTTTAATCCATATCCATTTCACTTTTCTAAGGATATAATTTTTTCTAATGTTAATTCATTTAATAATTTATTATTTGTAATAAAATATCAATAATTTCATTTCTAGAAATTCTAATTTACTTTGAGTAGAAATGAATCAATATAATTATTGTTTTATAATATAAACCCCCATGTGTAACTAATATGTTATATTTATCCACAAACCCATTATAAAATAATAGCTCAACCAAATTATTTTCATTGTAATATTCTTAAAATTATTTAATGTTTTTCTACTAAATGAATAAATACTATGTTGGTGTTGTGTATACATTTGTGCTATGTATTCTAAAAAAATAATATAATATTAATTTGATAGAAATAAAAAATCATATATTAAATAAACAATTAGTCCAAAAATTATTTTATTTCTATTCATATGTAAAAAATAGAAAAAGTTGATGTAAAAATTGGGAAATAAATTCTTTTGTTAATGAAGGTAAAAGGACATTGTCCAAGAAAATGGAAGAAAGTGAAAATATTTTAAAAAAATGTATAGGTATAGTAGATATATACTCATCCAACAACATCATGGAATGTTTTATAAAAATCATATTGCCTAATACCAATTTTTAAACCCCATTTTACATTTTTTACGATTACCATGGTGAAAAATATTTATAAATGGTTACTATTTATAATGAAAAAAATAAAAGTACAATATTTTCAAAAATTTGATTATAATAATTAAAAAAATTCATATAATTTTGAAAATTTAATAAACATATGTATAAGAAATTAATTTATAATTAAACATATGAAATGTGATAAATAACATTTTTCCAGAAATAAAATTCTTAGGGTATAAATCGTTTTAATACCGATATCTAACATAAAAGTATTTACAATTCCTTTAATTTTACTATTTAAAATATTAATGTACTAAATTTTATTTAAAAACTAGTATAAAATAAAATTGATCTTCTTAATCTCTTTAAAAACTAATACATTCTCTAATAAAAATAAATATTTAAAATTTTTTATAAAAATATAAATCATTTCAAAAAAATTATTAAATATTTAATATATGATTATTATGACATGCTTGTGTCAAGGAAAAAATGTAATTTTATTAAATAAATATTTATTAAAGTGGATGAAATTAATTTTAATTTCCTAAAAATATTAAATTAATATCATTTTGAATAAAATTCATTCTTTAATAATAACATTTCATTAGTAAAAATCACGCGCTTATTTAAAATGAATTAATTAATACATTTCGATTAAGAAAAACTTATATATTCCCAATTTATAATTAAATATATCATATTAATACCCTCCAACTCGAGGGATAGGTCTAAATTTAGATAATAATATTTTAATAACACATATTAGTTCTCTTGAATAATGTTTTTTTGGAGTTAAACAAGCTATCAATATAATTATTATTTGGAACCAATTTTTTTCATTTATATAGATTCCAT
Source organism: Viscum album (assembly GCA_963277665.1). NCBI lineage: Eukaryota > Viridiplantae > Streptophyta > Magnoliopsida > Santalales > Viscaceae > Viscum > Viscum album. The sequence continues at coordinate 261,267,027 of OY728148.1, read as the reverse complement.
TCTATTTTATGTACATAGTGATACTCCACGCCAAAATACATTCCTACACATAGGCTTTTTGATCACCCCGTTTCACACATCTTGGTTTTCATATTAAAATTTGTATCATAGTTCCATGACCTTACCCATTAAGAACCCTAGAATTACCAAAACCCAATTTTTTCTTCCCAAATCACTAAAAAATTACCTAAAAAAATCAACCATTTAATTCTAACAATCTTGTACCATTATGTAATTTAAAAAATTAAAAAATATCCCCCTTTAACAGCACATCTCCCATAATATGTGTCCATAGAGGTCTCCTCAAACAACATGGGCTACTAAACCCACCCATATTATTCTCAATCAAATGTATCCTATTTGATTATTCCATTATATGAAATGTATCCAACAAGTAATATTATTTTTCCCCATAAAACATTATCCATTATGTATAAAACTTGTATTAGTCTCTCCAAAAAATGCATCTAGTCCCAAATATATGTCTTAACCATTTATCACATGCATGGCCTTAGGCTCATACGATTTAATCTAAGACTCAAAGAATACATTATTAATACCCATATATTTTTAGTGTTAATTAAATTGATAACTCACTATTATAATATGTCTATTTATCTCAATCATAATTATAAAAAGTAAATCTAGCTTCCCTAACCTCTGGACAAAACGATTCTCCAAATAATGTGCACCAGTAAGAAATCTTTATTTACCATGGAAAACTCTATAGGTCATATATTCTAGTATCCATATTATCTATGTTTAATCTTAATTGTATGAAGATAATTATAAATTGGTTGCACCATCTCAAGGGTCTTCTAAACCATACTCTTCCAAATGACCGCTACCTCTGCCACCTCCATCCAACACATTATTGAGTAATATGGATGCCCAAATAGAGAATCAAAGGGTTCTATGTGATTCAAATAATCGAAACTATTATTTTGACAAAACTCATCTAATTAGAGATTATCATCCCATTATCAAGTGAATTCTGTGATACATTCCAAAATCATTTCCATTGTGATCTAGAATCTTCTTTCTAACAATACATCATCTTTCGGATTATACATCATTCATAGTATTATCTGAGTCCCCATGACCATCTAGATGACTTTCCAAAATAATGATTTAAAACATGAATCCATATCTCATACAATATTACAAGGTACTCTTTGTAGTCATAGTGTCTCTTGGATATATTAATTTGCTATCATTTCTAATAACTGAGATTATCAAATAATTAATAAGAGTTCCATGATAATTAGTTGGTAAACTATCACCCAAACATCACCTAGATGTATTGGGGTCCTACGAAACCACGTCATTATTCCATAATTAACTCAATCCAATTCAATTACCACATGGGAAATGGATGATGGAACCCCCCTGGTCACTAATAGAACACATTGATCCTCTAACAGGCCATGAAAAAATTGAAAAATCACACCTCATCTCAATTAAATCTCATCTACTATATGCATTACCTGATATCATGATTTGTCATCGTCAAACCTATGTTCACTTACCAAAAAGGGTAATGTGTATCCTTCATCATCTCTTCCCTCATAAAATTTCTGACTATATCTCTCTCATGAAATAGGTTCAATATATCATTAACAATCCCCTAACCAAGAAATGATTCACTTCAAAAAAATAAGTCATACATTATTAAGGATTCATGATTAAATATCTAGATGGAAATTTCCTATTCTTCTATAACTAACTTGATAACTTAGGGATCACATTTCTTCACCCCTCAAATATTACATGCATCCATAAACTATTCATCAAACAAACTAAAAAACAATAGTTCATAAAATCATATGGTTTCCTACTTAAAGAGATTTTGTATAATTTATGTTTACCAATATCATAATCCATCTTAATATCAAAGGGATTGAAATACTCCACTGAGCACCTATGTAATAAATTAAAATACCACATTGAGATGACTTAAGGAATTAAATTATGAATAATATATACAAAAAAATACCTCATAAAATAGATTATGAAACTAACACTTCATGAATATACCACATCTACCAACTCAAATTCATGAATAGGGTAGATCTGGTCATTGTTTCATAGCTAACAAGGCCCTTAAGATGATAATTGATCCCTATGTATCATCATATCTCTTAGTCCAAAAGTATAGGCATCATTGTAAATAGTAAATTCAATCTAGAGATCTATAAATAACTTGGTTATATCTATTGTATGTCCAATATTTATCTCTATGAATAACTTTCATGATGGTCTATCCATTCAAAAATCCCCCCATTTTAATGAAGACATCAGTATAAAACACACCATCCTAAATAACCCTTGTATCCCAAATACATTTATAAATCATTCTAATGACCTAACAAGCTTCACTATCTCATGGTACATATATAATAATTCCATAATGGAAAAATTCCAATGAAAAAAAAACTCCATGATATAGAAGTGAAAATTCAATATAAGGCATTGTGATTATTTGTTGGAAGCATACTCAATACAATATCTAGTTGTCTAGCATGAATCACTTAGTTTTTTGAGTATATAAGGATATAATCTTCAAAAACAACAACGAAAGAGTAGATACATAGACAGATGATCATATTAATTAGTTCTATGAACAGAAATTTTGAATATTTTATCATTAAATTCATGAAATTATAATCATATAATCCATACAGACTTCTAAATGTTTTCTAATAGATACCCTCCTCTTTATCAAGAATCTAGTGGTAGGTTGATCATAAGTGAATCATAGAGGACCATCATGATCCTCATAACTAATAAATTTGATACTATATCCTTTTAAATATTTCTCTATTATTCAATGTAAGCTGGTTCATTTTTTGATACAAAAAAAACTGAATAATAAAATATTCCTTATCTATGAAAAAATTGGGGCACAATGAGGAGATGTTCTTGGTCGGATAAAACCCTTCAACACATAATCGCCACACTACTCCTTTAGTGATTTCAACTCTAATAATTCCATAATATTTTTACAAAATAAATTATTTTCCACCACAAAAATATGGTTGATCTAAACATAAATACCACTATTAAGTATAATCCATATGAAATAATCTCGAAATATATCTTCATATAGGTGAAAAATATGAATAAAATTTAAGGAACCTACAACCTTATTTATTATAATAACCACTCACATTACCAAAAGTATAATATCTCTAAACCTACTCAGTTATAGATTCATTCATCTTCCAATAACAGCACATTTATTGGTCAAAATATATTGTCTCCCTTAGTCATAGTAAAGGGTAATATTCTCCAATAATAGTAGCTCTGATTTTATTATCTGATTAATTGGTTCAAGATAAAAATCATGTTGAAACTATTCATACCAAGATATTATGATATAAAAATATTTTCCATGACACGTACTATCATAGGAAATTCTATATATCACTAGAGATGGCCCTCTTTCATCCCTAATAGTGTTTTAGAGACAAAAACTCCGATTATAAAATAAAAATATTCTCAACATGATTATATTAAATCAAATACAAACCTATTTAATTCATAATGGTTTATGATAAAATATATGGGATCAATATTTTATCTTTAATTGTTTATGGTTCATCCCCATAATAAGCATGAAACCAGTCCACTACATAAGCATTACCTTCCTAAACTATGAATTCCTAACCCTGAGGGTCATATCCCACAGACATTAATTATGTATGTTGGTTCAGAATCTTCTGATCAAGAACTAGGTTGGATTCATTGGTTAAAATCTATATCTTCTATAAACCCCTATATGAAAATTACCAAAAATTGATCAATAATAACTACTAAAGATGCTTCATATTTCCAAATCGATGATACTAGCTAAATGATCCTTGCAAAAAATTCAAATTTTTGTCACAATTAATATATAAAAAATATTATCACCTCATTATCCCATATATCATGATTAAGAAAACATACTTATATTTTATTTTATTCTAATAAATTGATGTAAATCCTCGACCATCCACATTTTGGTTCTAAAAGAGACACCAACTATATCGATGGTATGTCTCCAAGATGGTTAACAATGTTCTGTAATAACTTCAACATCTTTTTAATCATCTATTAATTTATTGACCATAAATTACTTTTGATGAACATCTAGATATGTTTTAGGGTCAATACATTTGTAATGGATCATCTATTCTGATTGTATAGTAACCTTAAATATTGTTTTAATTTTTTAGAATCATTCCCATCCATGAGTTTATCAATGTATAGAAACTCCCTGATAAGAGAGGTATACAAACAATAATATTTATTCCTATTAAATCTCCAAAACTCTTGAGAGTTATATATCTTCATTGTTTCATGGAACTACTCAACAAAGACTACATTATTATCGGTTGACCTTGTATGACAATTAGGCTATCCCTCCAAGTTCATAAGACCCTATCACATAGTGGTGGGTCCCCAAAGCCTGAAATAATTTATATTTAATTTTGAATCCATTGATTTATCAACCATGTTTAATATACCCTCAACTATGTTGATCCAATACAAAAATATTGACATCTCTGTACCTTGGTTAGATAGTGAATATTGAAATAGAATATCACAGGGATAATAAAGAATCACCTCTGTAGCCCTCATCCTTTAACTGGAAATAAAAAATATTATTGGTTGTAAAAGTATCATTTCCTACTATATAGGAGTGGTTGTATGATCATTATTAGTTTCCTCATCCTATATTACTTTTGTTTTAGGAGATGCATCCTCCCCAAAAGTAGTAGATTTACATACATTGAAGTGAAATCCCACCATAAATATTATAACAAGCATATCTTAAATACCAAACATGAATATAGAATTCCAATTTTTTCACATTAAATTCCAACCTGATATGTTTTTAAAAATAGTAAATTAAATTTTATTGAAATAAAAATCCTAGGAGACTATAAAAATGAAAAGTAAGAATCCTCCAATAACTAACCACTAGATATTCCTCAGTGATTTTACATTCAAGATAGTTACAGTCATATATATATACTACTAGAAAATAATTATCATGTTAAATAAACATGAAATTTCAATAAAATATAACACAAAAGAAAAAAAATAAATGCATTTATTTTAATAAACAGGTTCTTTTATAAATTCAAAACAAAATAAGACATAAGAAAATATTTCCCAGTCATATTTCATGAAATCACATGTAAAATCACATGTTATTATAGATTTTGAAAATGTTTGGAAATGATTATATATTAAATATATGTTCCGATGAGGATAAAATGGATTATTTAGCCTTAAATATGATCTCAAAAATAATTTATGACCACTTTAATAGCCCTATAATTGGGTGTTTTCCCTAGAAAACTTGTTTGGTGGAATTTTAAGTCATATTAATTGTAATAAAATAATAATTATTTAATATTTTATTAAATAAATATTAATTTTTTGTTAGTGAATTTTTAATGAGATATATTTTTAGTTATGAATTAGATTAATATTATATCTTCTTTAATGGTTATGAAATGGGTGTTTCCAAGGTAGGTAATTACCTCAAATTAAATATCATGCCCCCTTTTCATTTCATTTCAATTTATTTTCTTTTTTTCCATTTTTAAAATCATGATGACCATTTTTCATAATATTAATGCCCCTCATATATATTTAATGCAATATTTTGGGAGAGAGAGTTATTTATAGGGAGAGAGGGTGGAATATGGAGACTCCTCCGCATTACATGGGTCACACTGAATTGTCATACCATAGTTGTAGAGTACATATCAAATCGGAGCATAATTTCTTCCTCATAAATGTATTATAATTTTATTAATTTCCTAAATCCCCATTTATTTGTTTATTTATAGTTTTATTTATTTCTTTGTGTTTTTTGGATCCAATTAAGGGACGATCCAGATTTAATTGGGTAGAAAAGTGTGTTGCTTTTCGATGGAAGCGATTTACCATTTGGTGAATCTTGTGTCTGTCTTATGAACACACCTTGTATGTGTTCATAATATTTTATTTATTATTGATGATAAGGACTACATGAAATTAATGTTTGGTATATTCCATTTAGAGATACTCTAGATGTGGATGTAGAACAACCAGACATCCCATATTGGGGTGTGTGGTCATGTAACAAAAACGTCTACATTCCACAATCAATATATTGATTAAGGATATATATGAGATATGGAATGACACAATGTATGATGAATGTCTAATTAATCTTTTTTAGACATTCCATGTGTGTTATGTTTATCATTTGTAGTCAGGATTTTTACATATCAAGTTTTGTTGAGGTAATGAAGTAGGAACCCCTTGTAGGGAACATTCCTTATACATTATAATACCATCTACATTGAAAAATACATTCAATATTGTATATAACACAAAAAATGGGGGATTTCTTACCTTAAACTTCATGTTTATAAGGTACAAGTCATGTACTCCCCCCTTAGAGGGGTTTTCCTGGGTTTTCACAATATATTAAAAAATTCATTGTGGAGTTGAAAATTCTGATTATTTTTGATGTAAAATTCAATAGTGTAATCATAGAGTTGAATAGGGTACTTATAAGAGGGTTCTATAGGAGTGATATAAGAGATATTAAGGTTATTCCTCAAGTATATGAATCTAGAGGACACCATATAGAGACTTGATTTGTGGAAAAAAATGTACCATAAAAAGGATTGTATGGCATGGAAATAGAACACTAATATACTCATAGTGATATATCATGTCATAAATTGATATATTTTGTGTTCAAAATAACCTTATAATTAAATGATATGTGAGATGACACTAGTGATTTCTCCTGAATTTTTTGTCGATGTGGATCTATTATGAGGCCATAGGGACCTCTATGAGTTTTTTATGATTTCATGGGATGTTACACCCTCTATGTGTTTGGAGATATCATGAGACCCATGTTGTAGTAGAAGTAACCTTATTAGGGTTTCATATCATGTTGGGACCGAGGGGACCATAGATTTTTCCCTAGTGAAATATTTGACCATTGTGGGAGGGTGTGGTGGTTTTTTGGGAAATCATCCTACCATATTTTCCCATTTAATTTATGTTTAATCTTAGAATACTCTCTTATGTATGATTTGATATACTCTAAATTACATTATTTAGAGACTATTATATAGTTATGAATACCATTGATTTGGAACCATGCATATAGATTAGAGTTTACATGGATTTATAACTCAATGATTAGAGCTACAATGGATTTAGAGTTTAGATGTTATTAATATAATGGTGATGGTCCTAGGGGTCATGATGAAAATTATTTTTTATTCTATTTATTAGGTGTGTAGTGAATTTAATTTCCAAGGAATCGAAGCGCATATATTTGGATTTTCATGGGATGGGTCTTGAAAGTAATTTGGATATGGTTGGTGCTACTGTGGATGTGGATCTTTGTGATTCGATTTTCCTTAGATTTTGTGTTCAATATTAGAGATTCAATGGATTTAGATCTTTAATAATAAAACTATTAAGGAATGGTTCTCAAATTTCGTGATGATATAGTGGGGATATTCCTTAGACATGGTTCATTTAATGATGGTTTCATGGACATGGAACTCACATGCTTGAATTGTTTTGGTATGGGTAACTATATTAAATATGATCGGTTGGGGAACACATATATATGAATCCTTCATATTAATGGGTCGCAATGTTCAACATGTAATGCCCATATACATTCAAACACTACCCTATAAAGGTATTGTTGATCAGGTTCGAAAATTTGAGTACCAATGGTGGTCTCATTATTTATGTGTATTGAAGATATTTATCATCTTGTAAGGGAACGTTTTAGGACCATTCACTTATGAAAAGCTTTTATTGGTTCACAATTAGAGGTATCCTACTGATATTCATTTCTCACTCACTATATATTTACAATGGTGCTTGTGCACAAAATATTTCTATTTTAGTTGGATCACATGGTGTAGTTGATATAGTGGAGTCCCAAGATTAAGTTTTTGAGAACGAATTCATTATTATTTCCATGGGTTCGGTTTCTAAAGATCATCATATATTGGATAATTGGACATGGTATGTATCCAGGTTATATTAGATCATGTGAACATTATTTTGTTGTTTTTAAATATATATTTATGTCCTTTCCATAGGGAAATTAGTTATATACATATATATATATTTAATTACATTATCAGGCATGAACATTCAATTTGTACATCACATGTCATATTTTCTTTATTATAACATTATTCTATTTTATTATTATACATACTCTAATTGATTTCTATAATTGTATATTAATTAATTATTCTATTCGTACTACACATTATGATATAGGTGGTATATTATCCCCAAATTACTATCTCAGACCTCGCTACTAGGTTTAGCCTCTAAATAGGATGGGAACATTTTATGTAATATAGGTAAAACGTTTTTCCAATTATAGTGTGATCTTGGCCTGAATTTTAAGATGTTGTATTAGAGGATTATATTTCCATGGCTTAATATTTTGGATATGGTCACTAAGAGATATGTGACTGTGTCATCACCTATGTCGGATATCATAATTATGCAACATTAATAATTATTATTGATTGAAATTTAGGTTTCTTGTTGTGGGATTAATGTCTTGGAATTTTATTTTATTGTAGTTAGGTTTCCACCTCACATGACACCCATGGTTTTTGAGATTGATGACTTCTTGGTTTATTTTTATCTCTTGAACCTTTATAAAGAAACTAAATGTACATTCAAAAATACACTATATTGTTATGAGACATTGATGCATTCATAATTAGTAGATCACAGTGTTTTCAATACATGTTGGGGTATTTTAGTGTGATTTAGACACTGAAAAATTCTAAGTTGTCTAAATTATAAAGAACAACTCAATAACCATTTTCCATTAATTGAAATTGTTGTAATTACACTCTATTGTGACACCATTTATATATTTATTTATTTCTAATGTATGTTCATATGGATATATATAGAGGAACTTAATGACAATGAAAATTCACATGTGACATTGGGGATGACAAACCCATGTTGGTCAGTATAAGAACATGATTCCTAAGAATTAAAATAATTTTTGGTTTTTTATGCATTCAAAGTTATTAAATTGGAAATAAAAACCAAAATGGTTACATTACATATATACTTCAATGAAATTATAAATAACTGAACAAGTCAATGTGGTTATCATTGGAAGTTATTATAAAAGGAATTATTTTATTTATGATGTGTTAACCGGTGGGTGCATAATTGTCAAAGGATCACTCTACTAAGTGTAATTGTGGTGGGGATTAGTGCCTCATTGTTTGAAATTTTTGTAATATTATGTGGGTTTTGCATTTATGAGACCCACTAGTGGGTGGTCGGAAATGTTGGATATTTTGGGAAGTTCTACATTAGAGAATAGAGGAATTCTCGTTATATGATACATGTTCTTTAGAATACATGGTATGAACATGTGACTCATGATGTAAAACTCTATGTTTATATGATTTGGTTCCTAGTATGTGTTAGGGTATCATTATTGTTAGTTATCCCTAGTTTCCTTGAGCCCCAATGAGTGAAAAGTTTGATAATATGATTTCTTTGAAATTAGAATATAGGAACTAGTACTAGGGGTTATGGTTTTTGAATTTTGACTCCATATTTATCCTTTTTTGTTTGAAATTCATGTTATAGTTATTGGGGATTACATTTACCAAGACTGTAATATTTCTCAAATAGATTTAATGTATGGGGCTATTTTGGTTCCTAAATCTATTATTAATGAATATATTGTTGACTAGTGAGATCATGGTTAGATTCTTAGGATGTGGATAAAATTAAATATATAATATGTGTGTGTTTATGCATTGGAAACAGATTTAACCATATTAAATTGATTTCCAGGGGAACTACTCGAGGGGTGTGACATAAATTCATGAGAAATATGATTTTTGGATTGGAATTGGGACCACATACTATTTTTTTGATATTCATGGGATTATTAGTCATTTCTCAGTGATCACAATGTACAAAATCATCTTTCCAATTTTCAGATGAGATCATGGTTGTGTGTGCGCTTGTTATAAGTAATGTTGTTTTAATTTAGTTAGATATTACCATATATGAGAAAAGGGAAGATGTAAATTTATGATATATTTGGTAGAATTTTGGTCTAGGTATTGGGAATTAATCAACTAGAATGGGATGGTTGAACCAAGTATTGGCCTTGTAGCATGGGGCATATGGTTAAAATTAACATGTCTCTTCCAAGAGAGTAGACACAATGACTAGAATAAGTGTCATACTATGACTGATTAATGATATATCTAAATAGAAGCACAAAAGGTTAATTAATATTTTAATCATTTATTGGTAGGATTATCAAACATCTTTTAATGGAACTAATTGATACAACCCTCAGGTTTGATAAATATTGGCCTCTTCAATCAATGATGTTCATGGGTGGATTGACCATGGTCAAGGGAGATTTTAAATTTGACTTAGTATTGAGACCAAAATGATACTCTTATAGTGGGTAGTGTCTAATACATCACTATTAAGCACCCCTTCTGTGGGTAGGGTCATTGATTCAGTGGGAACATCATTGAGTGGGTTTGGGGGTCAATATTTTTTTGATAGGTGATTCTAATAGTGGAGATCGATGTTGATTACAATCTATATTTTTGGATTTAAAACAATATTGAGGTGTAATATAAACCCATATACCGATCACGGGTTCTCTTATGATTTTTCATGATAGGTGGTTTCGGTAATGAATCATCTTTTTACATATATGATGGGAAAAGTTATTCGGGTTACCATTAAGGGGGTTGACACCTCTTGTTATGAATTTTTTAGAACAAAATAAATTAAAATTATGAAGTGTAATTTTAACATTTAATTAAATACTAATAAAAATTATAGGTTGAAAACTATGGTTAAAACTACTGAGACATCTCAAGGGAAACATGTTTCATGGTGGGGATACCATAAAAAACACTTTTTTCTAGAATATAAAAATGTGTTGACATTTTTAATTTTTTTACTGGTGCTAAGGATGGATATTTTGATAATATCCCATATAACATAATATAAAAAATATTTTCTTATCACTATGTTGGCCCTAGAATTGTTATTTAATGATTTATATGAGGGCGGTGGAAATATAAGGCATTTTAATTTATACAAAATAAATATTATTTAACAAAAAATAAAATAAATATTAATTATTACTGTGCACATTCAAATAGTGAGATCCTTTCAAATATTTATAATATTGAGATTTTTACTTCCCCACTGAGTCAATAATGGGAGATATTCATATGAAATTCATAACCTCACATAAGGAATTGAACCTATAATATGTCCTTGTTTTCAATTATTTTATTTTTTGTTTCTAGTTTTCCCAATACATTTCTCATCTCTTTGATTTATCATCAAATGTACTCCCCAATAATATCCACCCCTTTGGATATTTATTTATTTATGGATTTGAGCGAGTGGTAGTTGAGGGAGACAGAGGTAGGGGTTATTTAATGGTGAGCATCTCTCATCATATCATCAATAAGTACTTATGAAGTGTGGATCAGATTAAAGAATCATAATGTTTTACATGATGGTAGTCCATTTTATAATTTAATCCATTTATTATTGTTTCTTAATATTTAATGTTTTTATGTGTTATTGGGTGACCCTTGAAGACAAATATGGGGTGTTCATGAATAAATTATGGTTCCCAAGTGATTTATTGGTTTTCAATTAAACAAATCATTATCACATGACATGTAATTTATAAAAATTAATTTGTTTTCAATTTTTTTGAATATGAGGTTTAAGATGTGGAAAATGTGGAATATTATTGGGATACAACATGTAGGTAGGCTTTTTGTGTTTAGGGGTACTACCAAACACACTATATCAGGGCACATGGATGTGTGATGTATATGAATAGTGCCCATATGTAGTACACGTCCTGATGCCACATGCGGTACTCTGAATGACCCCATATAGATTAAATGAATATGTTCCACTTATATGATATATTCATTTTTTATATACTTTTGAAAGGTGGATTACATTCTAGTTTTGGATGAGGTACAATAGTAGGAACTCCTTGCAGGTACCACATTGCATGAGGTAGTAACATCATGCACACTTAAAATTACTTTCTATATTTTAATGAATGCATGATCATTGAGGTTTTCCTAATATAAAAACAATATAATCCCTCATTAGTAGAATATTTCTAGTCTAAATCATTGTATTTATAATGGTACTACAATGTAGTCCTCGCAATGTGTTTTCCCTTTAAATCACTATTGGGTAACCCGTGATTTTTTTGTGAACATCAGATATGTGGTTTAGAGTGAGTGTGTTATGAAATAAATGTTATTATTACCATAATGTAATCTAAATGACTCATGTTATAGATGTTTCATATAGACAATATTAGTACTATTATTATAATAATAGTAATTATCATGAGATCACCACGGTCCTTGGGTTCAGATGGAATGAGAAAATGGATAATTCTAATTTTTATTCTAACATTGAAATGAATTGGGTCATGAGATATTCCTTTTTTTATATGAGAAAATCAATGATAGTTTAGATTACAATGTATGATATAGGGACCTCAAAAATATTTCAATTAAATAGAATAAATATATGCCTTCATTGTTATGAGATTTGACTTGAGATGTGAGTTGGGGATGAGGGGAACTTATGAGGTGTTTGAGCTCTAATGTGCACAAAGGGACACTGGAGGGTTCCAATGTGATGTACATAAACCTAGAAAGATGGTTATTATTAATATTTATGTTTACATATCTTTTAGGAATTTGAACCAAAAAAATTATTCCTTTTCTTAATGTTGAAACATGACTAAAATAGTTAGTGATGATGTGATATGTTTCGGGTTACATGATTTGGAATCTAATTTATAGTATTGTCTTACATGGATATGGATTTAGGCATCTAAATTTTTCCTTTCAAGGATATGGAGGATGATGATTGGATATAAAATATATTCGGAGACATGATATGTGGACTTTCATGTGATATATACATAGATTCATGAGTATATGGATTAGATATTCCAGGGAATTTGTGCTTGATAATTAGAGACAGAATGGATTTAGTGATCAGTTTTTTGGATTTTTGAGGGACGAGTCCCAAAATCGTAAGGATTTATTGTGAAGATAATATGATAATGAACCTTGGAGATTGGAGTTAAATTTGATTTGGAGCACAATGAAGGAGATCTTTTGGATTCAAATATTTAATATTTAGAATATTGTGTGATGGTGCCCCATATTTGTTTGGATTTTGATTGGATATTCCATGAACATAGAGCATCAGTGATTAGAGCTTCCATAGACATGAAGATAGTATGTAGGGATTTCAAAGTGATGGGTCTCTTAGAGTTGTGACTATTAGTTGGGGGTACCATATATTTATATATTTCATGTTCCTTGGATGGATCGTTTGATGAGATGCACTCCAAGACACCATGGAACTAAGAGAATGATTTATGGTTGGTTTGGTTCCCAAATATAAGGATTGAAAACTGTGTTGTTATTTAAATTTTATTCTAGTAATTTTACATCTAATAAGGGAAAAATTCTTAATAATGGACCTGTGACACTAGGTTTTAGGCTCACCATTATGGGTGAAATATTTGGATTCATTTATCAATTCCAGAATGTGTACCTTAGTGACTGTAGAATTGTTGATTTTTTACTAGATTCTAATAGGGCATAGTGCATATGGAAGAGGGACACCACAAATGACAAATATCTCTATATGAATTAAGATGCATATTTAAGGTGTGTGTGTAAAACTAGTGGGACACCACCAATGTTTCCTTAACATTAATTCACGTGAATAATTTTTGTATGATATTCCAATAAGAAAATGTCCATACAGGAAATATTAATCATGTGTGAAGTGGTTGTGAACAAGCCAAGATTCCTGAAATTCTAACCATAACAACCATTCCTCCAAGGGTGATGAAATACCTTATTTTAATTCAAGATTATGGTTCATCCACAAAGGCACTATATATCTCCAAGAAGTGTAATGGATAAAGTGGATTGAGTTTGTCCATATGGCCATAGAGCCCCATATTTTTCATGGGACATGACATATGGGAATCAAACATCATGTCTATCATAGTCTACACATCATGGTCATCATACACAATAACTACCATGGGTCAGGACACAATGTCCTCATATTTAATTTCTTATTCAAGTTGAGTCACAAGGATGTCATATACTACCACTTCCAGGGGTCAGGCTTCATGTTTTTTGTATCCCTACCCTATTATTCAATACATTATATTCACCAGCGCATGTCAAACCCCCCTCCAATCTAAGGGATGAAAAATCCTTGACGTTCTAGTATTCAATTTATACTATAAACAAAACCATCACATTAGATACTTTCACACCCAAATAAAATATAGCATATTGAAAAAACTATACCATATTAAGAATGAGTGTTAGTTGCCACACAAGTACAAACACATGTGATAATATTCGTTCATGGTCTCATCAGATAGATATGCATAGACATGTGATCAATATAAAGTAAAAACACTATATTAAGGATCTACATTTTAGGATAAATCTTACCATACATATTCCATTTCTAAAGGATGGTATTTTCCGCATTTCATGTCCAAAATAAACCATTAATATAATAATATCACACACACATCCCATGGATCCTTAAAATCGATACGAAATCATTAAAATCGGGTTCTTGGAAAGATTCCATAATAATATTTTCTCATAAGATTTGAATCAATTAACGATACCCAAGGATAAATTCTTTCAATGGTAGATCTAGATTCACTCCTGGTACAGGTCATGAAAACTTTTGATTTGAGGTAGATTTATCATCAAAAAATGAAACCTCTATGAGATAAATGTGGGGTTCATAGATTTAATCAAAATAGTATAAATATATGTTCAATTAATAAATATTAATAAGAGGTATGATTAATTGAAGAAAATAGTAAAAATTTAAATACAAAAAAGATACTAATAAGAATATCTAAAAGGAGGAGAATGAGAAATGTATATCCAATTACATAAATTGATTTTTCAAGGGTCATCATACTTGATCATTATAAAAATTGAAAAAGTTAATAAAAATTAAATAGATTCAAATACCTAAAAAATTTCTACATTAATTATAAACACTTATTTTGAACTTTCAAATGAACAAAACATACAACTATCAATAGTCAATTCATCCATTTCAGACATTTTGAATGGGAATCACAATGGAGTGGTGATGCTTAGAATAGTCATCATGGTATAGAATAATCCTTTTCCTAAACCCTAAAATTGTTACCATATATGGTGTCATTTAAATACCTTTCCAATGTTTACCCTACCACACCATGCACCATAAATGGAGAGGCCAATCTAGTTGTGATCCATTTAGAGACTCATTGTGCTCCATGTTGAGACCATGTAAATAAATGGATGTCCCAGTCACCCCATTTCACATAGGTGGGTTCTAGTATTAAAATAGCCAATTCATGGACACTTTCTTACACATAGTGCACCCCTAAAATACCAAAAAACATGTTTAGGCCACTAAGGAACCTATTATACTTATCAAACCTATATTTTAAAATCATAGGAATATTAATTAATTACATATAATAAATTTAAGTTGATACACATTTAACATGAATCAAAAATGTTTGTCGGACCTAGTTTTTTATTGTGTTTCTATTTTTCCCCTTTTGGTTTCTTAGAATAACATCAATTATTTGGGTTCACATACATCCATTTTCAAACATCAACATCAATCACATGAAATATTCTAAGGTTTTACATAGCATAATGTATTCCACCAAATATATAATGGGATACCAACTAGTGGACTTGACCAAAATGGTACACAAGGATATTGTTCCCTCAGTGTTAATTCTATATCATTATACCACAGATAATAAAAAAATAACCAATTTTGAGGAAAAATAGATAATAATTGGAAAAATTAAAATGTGATAAAAACACTATTACAAGAATCTATTGAAAAATGTAATACTATTTTCAAATCATAAAATGTTGAAAAAGGTATCCCTATACACGGTGGATTCTTATAAGAAATTATACACAATGAAAAATAATCAAATTGGGCTCTGTAATTAACTTATTATGTTATGTTCCATTATATAAACTATCCTTCTTAGTCTACATACAAAACAGATTGATATAGGGATCTTTCCCTTTGCTCATTCACTAATCATAATGTCAATATTCTCATCAAGATTCCCATTTATGGTGTGAGAGTATACTCATTAGGATACCACCAATGGACCCATAGTATAAATAAAACAAGTATTTGAAGGTGAATAAATCAATGGAAATAAATATATAATTAAAAATAAAAAAAATTTGGGTTATCATTTAAAAAATTGGCTTCCACGAACCTTAGACATACTCTATTCAGACCCTTTACAGAAATAAATATTGTCTAGAACATTGAAAGTAATGTACATCACATGGCTGACCCCTTTGCATAGGACATGAACATATACAACACCCCATACCATCCTTAATTACACAAGGAGATAATAATATGCGCACTATATTTTCCCCATCTCAATTAGGAAATCTTAAAAAACATGACGAACCCTTATGAGTGTTCAAAGGGGGGAAAACAAATCTGTCATCACATCCAATGGATTCTTGGAAGGTTCATCATGTATAAATAAATTAATAATAACATGCATAATAAAACATATCATAAAAAAATAAAAACTCCCCCACTATCCATACATAGTCAATAAAATCCATACTATCACAAAAAAATTGAAAACATCTGCCACATCACATTATACATGGGTACAGACCCTATATAACCCATCTACTTAGTCAATAAATTTTATTAAGTAACCCAAAAACCTAAAACTCTCCCTATTTGGGAGCCACTATACCTATAAACACCAAACCAGTTACATGGGAACTAATGTAAGAACTCCCATGATCTGATTTATTATCATACCTGAAATATGATACAGAGAACATTATTCAATACCATAGAAAGTTAATACATATCTTACAATAAGTGTGTAGGATATCATATAGCCTTAGTTGCTACCAAAAATTACCAACACATCCCATGGAAAATTTCTAATTAAAATTTGATTACCATGGATTTAGGAAATAAAAAACATGTATAAATCATGAAAATCGGTGAATACGGATAAAATGATAGTGGAACTACCGAGAGAAGACACCTGAGATGAATGAAATTACGAATGATGAAGTTTCTTGAGTGGAAGAATAACAAATAAATATATATTTTATTTTATTTTATTTCATATTCATTAGGTAAATGTTATATCTCCTATAATATTGTCACAATATCAATAATGGATGGTTTAATGTCATTAGGGACAGGATACATGAGTATTTTAATTGACACCACTTGTGAGAATTCCATCATACATGATATATAGTGGAATCCTATATAGTCTTATCTTAATTTATAATCATCTTCCCATCCTAGGTATGGGGAAAAATAATGGGTTGAGATAAAACTCTTAGAAATGGAAAAAATATAATCATATTATAATGGTAAGATCATAAGAACATGGGAAAATGGGAAAAGTAATGATAATTATTATTAAAATAATAGTGAATCTAGGATTGTTTTTTGTATTCCATGATATAAGAACATATAAGTAAAAACATATAACAAGGAAAAAGAGTGGGGAACCATTAGATAAAAAATGATCCATGAAGCATAATCATACGTATATAGAATAGATATTTTACTTTCCCTTGGGATATATCATAAAAATTATTTTTTTCACAAAAATAATTATAAGGTATCATCATATTTTTAGAATAAAAGATAACTCTAAAACTTTAGTTTCATAGATGTATGTGAAGGCTCACTCATTACTTTTAAAGATATTAGTGAATTATCACCATTTGTTTTATAAAAACATATATGATAGATCATGCAACATTTTATCGTGAGACATAAAATATTGACAAAATCATTTTAAGGTGATATATTACTTCACAAATAAATCATCTATACATACAAGTGATACTTTAAAATCATTCACTTATCAAATCATAAATTATACATTGAAAAGAAAATTTTATTCATAATATTAATAATATAAAATCTTTCATATTTCATAAATAACCCATAGAATATAAATTTGGTTTCATTAAAAATCCAAATGAAAAAAATCACCTTTAAAATAATAAACTCCCAATGAAATAAATATTTGGTATCCTAAATTTCAATAATTTAATTAAAAACTTACTGTTCATAAATAAAATAGTTTATAAACAATTCCCTTGACCAAAAATATTATTTCAAAATAAAATATCGGGGTGATTCAGGAAAAATAATTTAAAAGCTAATAATTTCATTAATGATATTGTTTAAAATTATATCAAAACTGGAAAAGTGTTTTTAGATAATGTTTTTAACATTTTCAAAGAATAATAATATTTTGATCTCATTAAAATGGAATTTTGTAAAAGGTGAGTTGAAAAAATTTGAAAAGACTTTAATTAAAAATATTCTTGAATAATATTTCCATGAATATATAAAAAGGTTATCAAAAAGAAATTTAGAGGTGAATGTTAAACAATTTATTTTGAAATAATGAAATACCTTTTTACCATAATGAAATACCTTGTTTTAAACATTAATCATAGACATGGTAAGATAAATAAATTTTTAATAGAGGAAATAGAAAATATTTGGATCACTACAGATAAAAGATATATTCGTTTCTAAAAACATAGAAAACTGGAGGTGGGATTAAAATATAATTATAAGGAGGGGTAACCATCATTTAATAGAATTGGAATAATTTGTAAGAATGGTATACATAAGGGGGAAAAATCAATCATGATAATGATTTAATTAAAAATTTAAACATACCTATAATGATAAATAATTATTATATCATAAAATAATATAATTAATCAATCATGTAACAAAAAAAATCAAATGGAATCGATTTGACACTTGAAGAGATGTTGATTCATGAAAAACCCATGTTTTTTTATTTAGTCAAACACACTCTAACCTCTTTAATATAAAAAATTATCTTTTTAAATAACATTTTTTAGATATTTTTTTCATTAAAATATAATATTATAAACATAATTAAAAATTATTCTCTACAATTATATTCTAAAAAATATTTTAAATATCCACTTTGAGAAATATTTTCCATTTTGAACAGGTTTCAAAATAGCTTTGTTAGTATCCATCATTATCCCAAATTTCTTCCTTAACATATATTATAATGTAATGTAATATTTTTATAATGTATTTTTATGTATTAATTTCATTCAATGAGATTATTTGTTATGTTTCATGAAGAAGAACCCAGTGACAATCATGTTTCGACAATTTCTTACAAATGAATAGTGGAATCTTAATTAATGGGTTTAATATTAATGTTACCATTTTATAAAAAATATTTTTATTATTATTAACTTATTAATATCATATATAATTCATAATTATTTTTCATATTCATACATGATATTATTTTATATCATTGTTCAAGTATGTGGTTAGAAAAACAGAAAAATGTAAAACCCATAATTAATTGTAGATTATGATTATGAAAGTAATTTATTTTTTATAATATAATTAATATAGATGAATAATCATATTATTTATAAAAATCTCATGCATTATTCATATTTTAAAATTTTATTATAAAAATTAAACAGACTATATGAAATATGAGATTTTTTACTTCCTAGTGGTAGTTGTCATCACTATAGGCAAATTATAGTTTCATTATTATTAATAACAAAGCGAAAAGGTAATCATTACGTAATCCCATAGTGTAACAAAATTTAATATAAAAAATATTAATTTCAATATTTCATATTTATAATATTATATTTGGATTTCATAAATAAAAAAAATAAGTTTAGTAAAAAAGGTACCCATGTTGAGAAATTAGTATTTCCCTTACGAATACTCTTCAGAAATTGAGATAATATGTCAATCCCTTATACTAGAAGGATTGTGGAAAATTTATAGATATATAAAGGATATAAAATAAGATTTTATTTATATAAAACCATAATTATTATAGTGGTCTTGAAGAGTTGGTGGGATGACCATTTTAATTGGTGAGAATGAATATTCGTAATTAATTTTAATTAATATATAGAGATAACATGTATCACATGTCATGTAGCTCCAGAAATTGGATATAAGGGAATTGAGGATAATATGATTATGATAGTATTGAATAAACAAAATTATAAACATGCTTCAGCAATTTACAATTTCACATCTAACATTCATTATTTTATATTTTACCATGGTAACAAGTATTTACCTAAGTTATTTAATTTTCAGATAAAAAAGGTACATCAATAAATAATTTGGGAATAATGTTTTAAAATTTGAAATAAATTTAATCATATAGAATTTATCTATTCATTTAAAATTAATTTTAATATAAGAATGTGTAACACAAAAAAAGGATTATTATAAAAGAGGGTAATTTTAAGCTAAAAACATATGTGCATTGTATAATTATTCAGGTTAATTGTTATCCGGATATAATGTTTTTATTGTAAATAAGATAAATTTAACATGGATGTAAAATCATTCTACAAACTAATCATACCTAAATAATATTTAATTAAATGGAAAGGCCAAAAATAATTTATTTTATTTGAAAATATTATATATGTTTATAAAATGAGAAATATAGGTTTTATAAATTTAGAATAGTTTTTTAAAATTTTCAACTTTTTCTTCATAATTAAATATTTGATCAACTAATTGGTTCTATATAATTATATCTATTTCTTATTTCATAGTCAAAAAATTTACAATTTGGGTAAATCCCTTATTCCGTATTATTTACCTATAAATTTTCATTTGTAGAAAAAATTGAAAAACCCAAATAAGAAATTATTGACATTAATATTTAATATATGAAAATATTTTAATCTTATTAAAATTATAATATAAAAATAAATTTCTTTTGAATGAAAATAAATTATATTAAATGACTACAATTATTAAAAAAGACAATTAAGTATATTTGTGTATGTGTTTCTAATTTAAGAATTTATTTTTTATTCCTTATGCTTTTAAATTGAAATAGATTTCATATATAATATTTATTGAATCGTTTTAAATTAGTATTTAATTGAATAAAATATATTTAATTAAGGAAAAATATTTAATAAAATATTGTTTCATTAAATTTACCCCCTTAAACGGAATTTCATCATCATATTTTTTTTGTAAAAATATGAATATAAATTATCATATTTTTCATTAATTGATCCCTAGGGTTCCAAAATATCTTATTTGAAAATATGATTTGTCTCTAGAACATTTACATGAGGATTTTTGTTATTTAATAGCACTTTATCACTTTGATCAAGATGATCCGGTAGTTGTTTCTCATATGAGAGATCATGTTCAACTTGTATTGATTCTTAGTTCTATACATGTGAATGGTATTGTGGATATATCCTACAAATTAAAACATGAAACACTGAATGTACTTGGGGGATATCTTGATGTATCACTAAAAAAATACTTCTTAGAAATAAAAAAAATCTTGAAGGTACTGATATACCCAAGGATTAGAATCACATACTTCCCAAATCACATGAACCACAATGAGGACAATTTCTAGGGAAACACATTTTAACTAATATAAGTCTCAAAATGTAAATTATGATTTTCCACATTACTATTTGTTCTCAATTATGGAACATTCTTATTCTTAAGAATATTTTAAACCATCAATATCATATCTTAGACAATGTTTGTTCCTTTCCACACTCCCTCTCAAACTTAATCACAACATGATAGAGCCCTATATCTCTACCCCTAAAAAACCTAATATGATTCCATTTGAATTATATAATATAACTAGTTAATATATTAGAATTACTCTATAGGAATTATTTGGTCCATATATCCATTTAAACCCATTGAAAATGATACCAACATATGTTTATCTATTTGAATGGTTCTCTATGAATAACTATCTATCTGATGGTGATAAGTAGCAAAGGAACTCAAATTTATCACCAATTCATCCAAATGATATTTCTAAAAACATGAGGTAAAATTTAATGAAAATATTTTGAAAAACGGAGTTTCACTACTTGTCATCTTGACACATCAATTGTTTATGCCATCATAAGTTAGTCAAGAGATAAATATTCTAAGATGGTGTTATTTTATATGTGTTGTATACTACTATTAAAAAAGTAATAATGAAATTTATTTTTCCTAATTAGTCCTATCATGGAATTAATGATGATATTTTCCCTTTTTCATATCATTATAGGTAATATTTTTATCATCCCCTTTAGACTTCAATCATTTATCCAAAACTTTTTGAAATACCAAGCACCAAGATACATATTCTTTGATATCCCTCTACAATTTATCAAAATAGAAGTTTTTTAGAAATCAATACATCCTTGAGCTTCATAGAAGAATATATAAGGATGATCTATTAGAATCATCTAAAAAGCACACCATAAATTTTGTTTTAATTGAACATATATTAAGGATACAAAAAATATAACATTATCTCTTTCAAATATCAACTCAGAAAAAGTGACAATATTTTTCTATAGATAAATATAATAATTATTGGATTAATTGATATTTATGTGGGTGAATGGTTGTGTAAGAACATGGTCATTGACATAGTTATGGACGGATTAAATTTTTGTCTAAATAATTACTTTTGGTGTAATATATATTCCTAAAGTGTTAACAACAGTTTTATGGTTGTATAGGGCTTATAGGGAGCACAGAAAACATCTTTTGGCGAAAATGGAAAAGTCACATTATTAGTGCATAGTTGGCACAACGGTTTCCTAACTGTGAAGATGGTGTTTTCTAGAATGATCCACCACATATAGTTTGTTCAAGGGAGTGTGGTATAACCATAAAAGATCCCCTTCTACCTAGGTAATCATGTACAGTTTGCATAATGTTTGTCAATCCATGATTTGAAACCGTGCACAGGCTAATTTTATAGGTAATTATATAATTTTCTGTGAATGATATAATTATTACCCTATTTCTTAGATAATCTGAGGTTCTATGGGATTTACCTCGATGGGTCTCATTTTTGATGTTTCTGAAGTCCAAAGAGTGGGATTGGAAGATCTCCTTCATCTGGGCTCTGTTTGAGCTTTAATTCATCACGTTGGATGTGAAATGGTAAGTACACAAGTCAATTTAAGAATTAACACCTCTATCTTGCTCTCGACCTAGTTATTATGGTAGTATAATTTTTAACTTTTTCATTGATATACATATATCTAAGCAAGATAAATAGAACAATACCATAGGAGGAGATTCATACAATCCTAAGGAGTGTGGTATATAACTCATCCCTCATGTTTTCTGATTTTGGGATTGTCATGTGGAGCCTGACGATTTCATCGGGAAATAAATATAGAAATTATATTCCATGATTTTAATCATAATAACTTTATAGATATGATCATTCCATATATGTCATTACTTTTTGATGGTTACACCCACAACATCATCCATTACATTTAGGATGTTATGCTATAATTGGGTTATTATTATTTGACTTGTTTCATCCACTATTCTTGTGTAAATTTTCTTGACCCTTATAAGGTAAATTATTTCTATACTAAATGGATTGATTTATTTTTTGAATTTAATATTTTTAAATACTATGAATTCTCACCACTTGAACAACCAATGCTATGTCCTACAATTTATAATTAAATTCTAAAAGGAATTTGGATATTATACTGTGTGTATGAATTGACTAGATTAATTTTTTATGCTTAGTAGGATTCATGTCTGCAGAAACCCATAACATATTTATAGAATGTATAGGAATGACCATTGATTATTTAATATGTTTTAAATTGAATATATAATGGTTTCATGCTATCCATACTTGTCACAATAATGAAATGAAAGGCTTGGACAAAATGGACTTATCAATTAATAAAGGTTTCATACTACTTGATGTTATCACACTAAAGAAAGGAAAGTCTTGAATTGATTGAAATATTAAATAAATTCATACTCAAATAGAAAATTCCAAACTTATTCCCACCTTGTATTCTTGTTGTATAATGAAATAAACCCTTGGGAACTCTATTCCTTTCAAAGACACTCCTTGCGTAGGCTGAGACCCTCCCACATCTTCATCATTGTCTATTTTTTAGAAGACTGGTATAAAACCATATGATCACTCCAATATTATTACAGTATTACTTAGATACAATCATTGGATCCATCATTGATAAGTATGTTCCATGGATAAATCTCATATGTCCAAGTCATTTCTTATCCCTGGTTTACCTTGGATGAACTCCTTGGACTCGGTAGAAAAATCATTTCAGAATTCCATGGACTATGATATTTCGATTACACTCTTCCCCTTAATAGGATATAGTTATTTATAAGTTGTAAACCCTTGAGGTCTACACATCAATGGTTATTACCATAGGTATTCACTGTTAAATATCATTATTGGTTGCCTAGTAATAACAAGGAACCATTGAAATTTCTAACATGTAACTTATTTATAAATAAGTGATAATATAATAATGAATTTATTACATGTTTAGATGCTAGTTAAGGGATGAAATATGTACTTGGATATTAAAAAACAATATACTTAATTGCTATATATATTCATTCATTCACATTGTTATATTTCGGTTACATGGATTGGATGTTATAGACATCGTTGGTGGTGGCCCACGGAGATTTATCTCACCCCGTCTTCAGCCTTCGTTTGGTACCTGGAGTATATTGAATGGGTACAAGTGTTGAAAAAGGGAAGAATATTTATTTAAACAAAAGATTTAATTTTGGTTATGATTGATCATGATAGAATAAGACTTAGTGTTAACTTGGGAATATTGGGATAGTCTTTGATTTCATTTGTAATTTTGTGGAACATGTTAGGTCTACTATATTATATATATGTTATGAAGTTTTCAAGTGACATGACATATCATCATCTGCAGTTAAATGTTATTATGGTTATTTCAACTATTGTTACCATTGTATCTATTTTATGTTTTTCCTTTTATTTTCTTATATTACATTCGTTATTTACCCCTGTTTATAAACTTCAACTATGCTACACTATGGTAATTAAGGCATAGTCTACCCATGGACACACTCTAGGCCCTCACTGCTATTCAGAATCCTCTGGAATTCTAGGATATGAATTTGAGGTAATGTGGCCCACCTAGATTGGGGTACCCATTACGTGGCATCCATCTCCATGACATCACAAAGCTGTATCAAAGTGGTTATTTTCTTTCATTACTAATTGGATAGAATATATTAGAGATTTTTATTACTTGGGACTTGGTAAATAGAGGTTATTGTGTGTCACAAACCCATGTTCAAGGTAAAAAAATGTTTCCTAAATTATACTTGTTGTTATACCTTTTCCTCTTACAGTAGATGTTATATTGCCACTGGGTGATTCACATGCTCTATGGTGTTGTATATTATTACTTTATTTAAGTATTTTATTTCATCCCTAGTCTGATGATACGAGGAAAGGATAATTGTTACATGAATAATTATAGTCACCTATAATTTCCATGTCATCTATATTTCCATGTCATATATGTACATTTCACTACTTTTCATTTCTTTATATGCCTATGATTATTGATTGATGTGGTGATAGATATCATATGCTATTATTACTCTCAGTTGTGATTGATTGGTTGTCTATCTTAATTACTAAAGTGTATTGACCCTCATGGGTTAGGATAAGTAATTTACTGAGTCGATCCATTATCCTAAAAATAAATGGGTTTTGTTTATAATTATAGATGTATGGCAACTGTTTCACCAGAAATGGATATCCATTATAAACCGAATCATGACATCTAAATTAAATTGGATGCACATCATTTTACTTCCGTGCTATTTTTATGAATGGTAAATTAGTAAAATGGTAATTAAATGTAAAATTAAATGAAACATATACTTGAGCACTGATCGATTCCTAACAATCTACGTGGGTAGTTTGGGTAGTATATATAGTGACACAGTGTTAACATACATGGACATTACATATTTTTTATGAATATTTAGTACATTAAAAAAATACATGAAAGAGGATTGTAATAGAATAGTGTCTTTTAAAACATGGAAACAAAATCTTCAATCTTGGTAAAAGAGAATCATCATCCCCACAAAGATATCCATTTTAGCATTTCTACCAAAAACTATTCTTCATAACCCAAAGAAAAGAAAACATAAGAAAGGGGTGACCTTCAATGCTAATTAATGGAAATAATGGGAGACATGTAAGAATAAACATGAGGATATTAGTTTTTTAACGCAATTGTAACATTAGGATATCACACCATGAATTTCAATGGTCATAAATATGATTTATGGGATAAATATTTGTAGTTCATAAGATCATAATCATAATCTAATAAATACATAATCCATTAAATAATAACCTAGGAATAAAACATTGAATTTGTGACATGCAAATTATTTTATGACATTGTGAACATATATAAGTATAAACAAGTTCACTCATTAAGTTACAGACATGAAATCTAGCCCCATCATCAACTTTCGGACATTAAACTAGGTAAATGTATAATGTTTTGGACATCTAACCAGGTTCATGCATATCATGTTAAACATGAAACTATATAAATTCATTACATTTTTTACATGCTATCATGTTCACATATAACATTGTGAAGATGTAATCAGGTTCAAACATAAACATGTGGACACACAACCATGTCTATGTATAAAATTGTGAACACTTAATAAGGTTCACTCATAACTTTATGAACATGTAATCCGGTTCATGAATAATATTATATACATGAAATCCAGTCTATTTATAACATTGGGAACACGTAATAAGGTTCTCACTTAACATTATGTACATATAATTAGTTCAATCATAAACTTATAGACAATAATTTAGGTCCTTTCCTTATATTGTTAATATTTAATTAGGTTCACACATAACATTTATAATCATTTTTAATCAATCATTACACAATTAATTGGATGGAGATATATATCCCACCCATATCATAAAAAAATAATTCATACATGTGGAAAAAGATAACAAAACAATCATCATTTGATGACCCATATAAATACATAGGTTTTATAGACACCAAATCACCCATGAAATGAAATGGGTACCATTAACATTTAATCATGTAAAAAAATATAAAAAATATATAGGTTTCATAACCATTTCAGCAAAGCATAACCCATGGAAAGACATTGAATTTATAAACATGTATCCCATGAAAGGGAAACAAGAATCATAAATACAATGACATTTTTCATAGCACATTCATATAAAGAAAATGAATAGAACCTATAGATAATTGACTAGTAAGTCATGAGTAAAATCAACATATATTATATTATGTTGGAAATATTTTTTAAATAACTTTAAAATAATATTCTTTGGGAAAATATCCTTGTTCTTCAAAAACAATATGT
This sequence comes from Viscum album, assembly GCA_963277665.1. Taxonomy (NCBI): domain Eukaryota; kingdom Viridiplantae; phylum Streptophyta; class Magnoliopsida; order Santalales; family Viscaceae; genus Viscum; species Viscum album. Next base: position 261,239,499 of record OY728148.1, on the reverse strand, counting down.
TTTAATTCATAAAACCATTCTAAAATCATTTTATTAGAAAATTCCTTGAAAAAATATAAACAACAATTGAAATAATTTTGGAAACCATTTTAATTGATAATTCCATAAAAATATATTTAATATTAATCTTTTACAAAGTAAATATAATCAACAAACAAATCATGGTAGATTAATCTGTGCATGTTGTATGAGGTAAAAAGAATATTCATTTTGTGTGGTAAAAATGATAAAAATGTACCATGTTCATGAAGAAAAAATATGATTCCCTTGAACATATTTATAAAATAAAAATGAGTAAATTTTCTTAGATATTATAGTATAATGGTATAATATGCATAGAATCTCTTTTTAAAAAACATAGAATTCTAACCGAAGAGAGGGTAATGTAGGGGTTTCCTAGGAACACTTTCTTAACTATATTATGTTCCAAAGAGTAGAAAATTGTACCAATAAAGAAGAATATCATGATAGAATATTTGACAAGGAAACTCGTGAATGTTATTGTGAAATGGACCTTAATAGTTCATCAGAGAAAGCATAAACATAAATAATCCCAAAATAGATGAAATTGTCTTAATAAACTCTTATAACTTAGTAACTTTGGATCATACTCTAAATGTAATAATTTAAATCACATGAAGAATAAAATATCATGAAAATATTTAGATTCATTTTATATAATGTAAAATGTAAATACATACACCATAAAGAATTATATTAGGATCATAACAATATCTAAGTCTCAAAGAAGGAAAATTTAGAACAAAAACTATTTCAACAATTTGGAAACATTAGAAACATAAACTCCATAAAAGAAGGATCAAATAATGGATATATCAATGCCAATAAATATAAGTATATTATACATATAACTAAATCATATTTAGTATATACACCACACAAAATGAAAATAGTGTTAATCATAACATGAATATCGTAAAAATTAAAAGTGAGATGAAATTCCCCATACATTGTATCTTGACTCTCTCTGTACTCATACAAGATTCCTATATAATAAATATATGTTTATTATATATATTTTATAAAATAATATTATTATACATAATACAATATTTCATGTTATTATTACATTGTATTACACTCTTGTTAACGATATTATGTTATGTTTTCGCTTCGGGTAATATTTTCATTGTTATTTGCATGTGTCTTAATTTATTATATCATTGGTCCTTATACTTATATCATTATTCAAGAATGTATATAATGATATAAATAATAGGTATATTCATTATATTAATATTATAATAATTTATATAATATTGAACTATGAAAGGGAATACACCACTCATGGAGATGAAAATCCGTACGTACGCATGAATGACGTTTCTATTTTTATTGTCGTATTGATAGAATGTATGTAAATTACATGTGTTTATGAGTATATATATGTATGAATGAATGTATATCATTATTAAATTATCATTAAATATAATATTTATCATATAATTTCATTAGACCTATCCTTAATATGTGTTATCTGTTATGTGAATGAATCTCATTGCTTTGAGTGGGTGGTAGTCTACACTTCCTCAAACAAGATTATCATATTAACAAAAAATGAAAGGTAAAAAGATGTGTGTAGTAAAAGAAGTAAGAAATATTAAATACATAATAAATATTATATATCACATATAAATTATATTTTCCATCATAATTTACAACATTATTGTTGTTAAAAGAGAAATGAACAATCATCATTTCACGAGGTAGTTGTTCCTCATACATAGAAATATTATGCTCAACATCCAATATATGGTGGTTTGGGTATGCGTAGGTCTGAAGTCATTCATAAAAGAATCCTAGTATATGTAGGATTATATTTTTTTACACCATAAGGGAATAAAGATATGGAGTGGTGGAGAAGGAAAATAATGGGAAGAACACAAGAGTAGACGGTACCTCTTAACTGGGTAACTCCTTTTGGTTTGTTACAAATGGATTCCTTGAGAGGTTTTATTCCCAAAGGTACACTTCAAAGTATAAGTGAGGATGGATGGAAGGATAATTTTATATATATTGGGTGAACATAAAGTCTTTGAGATATGTGACGAATTAGTAGTGGTGGTGGCCTTTTATAAGGATGGAAAAGCACTCACATGGAATTCTTAGAAACAATTTTTTTTGTGCACGTGTTATTACCTAAAAAAAAGTCATAAAACCCCATAAAAACTCAAAAAATGGAAGGTTTTTTTTCAAAAATGGGGACATGAAATAGGTTTTTTGAGTGTATTCATGTCATTTGGGCCCTTAATTTTATGTTCTAGTCCCATGTTAAGCTAAATTTTCCCTTAATAACTATGATTAATTGTGATCACTTATAGTAATCATTTTGGAAATAAAAATTACAATGGATTATTATAATCTAAAAATTATACTAAATAAAATTATTTATGTTTTATTTTTTAAATTACCAACATAGATAAGAAAAAATTAGGATTAGTGATAATCTTGCATATGAGGCAAAATAATAAGGATTTATTGTAGGAAAAATTATACGAGTTGGTTTTGAATTTATATTTAGTTTCAAAGTAATATTTATTCTAATGAATTAATTTTTATAAATATATGTTATATTTACCTAATTTTACCTTAAAAATTATAATATCATTTAAAATAAATAAATAATTAAACAAAATGGATTTATTGAAATAAAAAATAGTGTTTTTCCCTACTCATCAAAAAAATGTGTTTCTCAGAAAATCCAAAAAATCACCATGGGATAATTTCAACATTATGAATTCAAAAATTAAGTTTATTTTATTCAATTAAATTTCATAATGTGTCTGAATTATATTTATTATTTATATCAATTCATTCAAGAAAACAATATTTTTAATATAAATGGACATTACTAAAAATATTATCTTTCATTGTCAATTTGTTTTATTTATATAAAAGAAAAATATTTGAAAATTAGTTATCACTATTTTTAATGGATATTTCATAATTATATTATTTAAATAATTAATCTAAAAAAGTGATGTTTCAATGAAAATCAATGTTTTGTGCATTGAACGCCAAGTCAGTGATTCTTGTAGAACAATCCATGTAGGTATTGCATATAGCGCAAGACAATATATTATTGTGTGTGAAAGAAATATTTGACATAGCATTTTAATATATATATATATATATATAACTATTTCCTATGTCATGTGAAATGAAAAAAATATAAAAATAAAAAAAATAAAAAAAATTAAATCTCCAAATCTTGGGATGTAACATTATTCCCCCGTTAAAATGAATTTCACCCTAGAAATTCATCTTGGTTATCAATGGTTTAATAATTGAATTTTTATTTCATTAAAACCCACATCTTAAAAATGTATACTAAAATATCCCTTAAATTGGAAATTTAGAACCCTAACAGTTACCCAATGAAACATAAAAATATGTTTCCACAAGGGATAACAATGGTGAAAAGTGAAAACATGGATATGGAAGAAAATAATTTCTATATATTTTTTATGGAGAGTGATATAGAATGAGATTAAGGATAATTTGACAACTAGTATGCTATAACTTTTTCATGACTGAAGCGACCTTCTGATTCATCAAAAACCAAGGTATAAGATAACATTTTTGGTTTCAAGATCCATTTTCTTAAAATATTCATATTTTTCATTAAAATATATACACTAATTATTTCTAAACAATGTCACCATTTGTTGATTGTTGATATACTTCACCACTTTCTATATAAAAAAATAAGGTTAATTTTTCATTTTTTATGAAATAACAGATCACATATTCCATGATATGTCATGCCATATATCATCAGTTTTCACCATCAACACATTTTTATAATAGTATATCAAACAGAATAATCCTCATGTGGTAATATAATACATAATATTTCGATAAATGTTTAACCATGTAACCTTTTTGAGAGATGAAATTCTAAAACATTATAAAGAAGTCAAAAAATTCATACTGTGTAACTTAAATATTTATATCCCACATATAATTATCAATAAATAATTATCCTAACATAAATACAATGATAAGGGTTACTTTCCCATTGTCAAAATGTTATCTTCCATGATATAACCTTTCTAGTCCATTGTGACCATTCAATGTATTATAGTAAATCCTTTTGAAAACATAAACTAAAAATTCCCTATATAATTCACCATTCTCAATTCAATAATCCAAATAAAAAAAATACATTTATTACTTTATCCTTAATCCATTAACAATAATACATCTTTATTTATTATTTCATCTATATTCTCAACATCATCCACAATGTAACCATTACTCGCACCACCATGTTGATTCTCATGAAGAACATTCCTCTTGGGAAATTGAGTTCCATAATGACCATTTATTACACACTTAAAAAACTTAAACATCGATGATGTCTTAGGGAGGCCAAAATTTCTATTCATTTCATTAACCAAACATTTCGTTTTTTCCATACAGTCACTTTATTTGTGTCTTTATTTTCCAAAGTCAAAACACCATATTGTTCCTCTAATACATTCACTTAGGTGATTCTTTCAACATTCCTGACTGAATGGAAACTGAATCCTCTTTACTGCATGGACATTATTTCTTAAAATCTTAGTAAAATCATTCTTTATCTTTTGTGGTGAATCCATGAGTTGGTTAAGGTAAACAATGTTAATTATTTTCTATGAAAAATAGTTAGGCATGATCACAATATCATTCCCTCAAGTAATCATCCCACTCGACTACTCATCAAAAAAGCTGCTATCACATTCAAATTTAATCTAGTTCCTTCCAGTTACCTCTATTGACTAAAACTAGAATCATAGTGTGAGTATCACTTATCATAGAATAAAAACATGTTGTAATGAAAGGAATTAACTATCAGATGACTAAACCATGTAACCATAAAAAATCTATGACACCTTGGGTTTATCCAATTTTATTCATAGATAAATTTCATCCAAATCCATCATGATTGATCATGATGAGTTTGTGAATTCCCAAAGAATATCCCCCGAGAGTGTCAAACTAGGTGTACAACATGGCCCATTTTTGTGTACCTGATTCCCCAAGTCAATCATAGTCCATTTTTTCATATTTTTTACCCATAAGAATGTTTATGTCAGAGAGACATCCACTTTTAGTATCCATACAGAGATTTATTTCATAGAAACCAATCCCTCTATACTATTACAAAATTCCATGACTTTTTCCTAAATTATAACTCACCCTTATACCAATCCACAGAGACATACTAGACAAATCCTTAGAAAAAAACCTTGGGATCTCACTAAGGTTTTCTCATCCTAGATTCCAATGGTTGACTAAAAATTTCCATTGATACCAACTATATCGACTTAGTCTTAACATACATGAATATTATAGATTTATTGATGAATATTAATTACATTAAAAATATACATTCTAAAGTACTGTAAGTGTTTAGTGTCTTTGGAAACATGAAAAAAATCATATATCCTGGGAAAATATCTTCAACATCTCCAATAATGATATCTACCTTTATAAATTCTACATAAAAAAATTCATCATAACATAAAGAATGGTAAACATAATAAAGGGGTTATATTAGATTTTTAGTAAGGGTAAAAAATGGAGATATATAAGAAAAAAACATGAAAATATTGAATGTTAATGAGATCGTAATAGTAGGAGAGCACACCCCGCATATCAAATGTCATCAACATGAGTTATGAAACAAATATTTGTAGTTCATAAGTCATGAATCATAAGGAAATTTGTTAATAATCCATGAAAGCATAACATAGGAATAAAACATGGAATTTTTGGAATGCACATTGGTTTATAACGTTGTTATAATGTATAAATAGAAAGAAGTTCACTAATTAATTTAAGTACATAAAATCAGGCCCTATCACCAACAAGTGGACTTCAATCCAGGTCCATTAATAGGATTATGAACTTGTAATCGAGTTCATGAATTTTTATATGGACATAAAACCAAGTCCATGAATAACATTTTGAGCATGTAATCAAGTTCACACATACCATTGTGAACATGTATTCGGGTTTACAAATAAATTTATGGACATGCGACCTGGTATATAAATAACATTGTGAACATGTTGTAAGGTGCACCCACAACATAGTGAACATGTAATCATTTTAACAGATAAATATATGTACATTAAATCAGGTCCATTCATAATATTTTTAACACATAATAAGGATCAATTATAACATTGTGAACATGTCATCAGGTTCATGCGTAAACTAATGGACATGTAATAATTTACATTCCTAACATTTTCAACATGTAATCAGGTTCAAAAATAACAATTAAAATCATGACTCATCCATAATTACCTAGTTAAATAGAGGAATATATAGGTCTCACCCATCTCATGATGAAATCATTTGTACATATGGAGCAATATAATAAATAATTCATCATATGATGACACATAAAAATACATATGTTTTAGAAAAAAAATCACAACCCATGAAATGAAATGGATATCATTAAAAATTAATCACATAATAAGTTATAAAAAATTTATAGGTTTCATAACCATTAAATCAAAGCATAACCTACGAAAAGAAGTGGGTTTTATAAACATATATCCCATGAAAGGGAAACCGACTTCATAAAGACAATCACATAATGATTAATCCATTCATAGAAAGAATATAGATGAAACCATTGTGTAATTTACTATAAATTCATTAGTAACATCAAAGTATGTCATCTTAGATGGGAAATAAGTTTTAAATATCTTTCAAATACATTTCTTTAAGAAAATATCCTTTGTTCTTTGAAAAAATATTTTTAGTACATAAAAACATTGGAAAATCATTTTCATATAAAATACCTTAAAAACATATAAAGAAAACATGATGTAATTTTGAAAACCTTTTTCATTGAAAATTTAGTTTAAAAACAATTTCATAAATATTAACCATTTTCAAATTAAAATTAGTCCTCAAAGGATTGATGGTGGGTAAATCTGTAGATATCGTATGGGGTAAAAAGAACTTTCCATTTCCATGGTAAAAAGGATAGAAAAGTATATTATTTAGTAAGTGAAAATAATATTTTATTTAATAGAGGTTAAATGAAAAAATTGTAAAAATAAATTTTAGAAATTATATGTGAATGGTATAATATTCTTGGAAACTCTTTTTAGGGAAAATAGATTTTCGACTGAAGGGGGGGTAATGTCAGACTTTCCTAAAAACACTTTTTAACAATCTTATGTACCAAATAGTAGAAAATGGTACGAATAAATGAATATTTCATGAAATAAAATATGATAAAGAAACTAATTAATATTCATGAGAGATTCACTATTGGATTTCATAATAGGAATCATTAACTTAAACTATCTCGAAATGTGAATAGATTGTCTTAATAAATTCTTATGACATGGTACCTTGGGATCATACTCTACATGTAAAATGTTAAATTACATGAATCATATTATATCATGAAAATATTAAGATTAATGATATATCATGTAAAATAGAAATATATTCACCTTGAATAAATATTTTAGGTTCATAATAAAACATGAGTCCCATTGAAGGAAAATTGAGACAAAATTGTTTTACCGATTTGGTAACTTTTGAAACTTAAAACGCTTGAAATAAGGATCACATAATGGATATTAAAAACCCCATAATTTTAAAAATAATATACATAAAAAAATCAAGGTAAGAAAATACACCAAAAAAAGGGGTAAGTGGTGAACATAATAATAATCTCATATAAATTAAATGTGAGATGAAATTCCCATTACCATATGTCTTGACTCTCTCCATACTCGTAAATGCATCTTATATAAAAAATATTAGTTTATTATATGTATTTTACAGAATAATATTCTTATACATAATAAAATATATTGTTCTATTATGACCTTATATTACCCAATTGTTAATGATCTTATGTTATGTTTTCAGTCCCCGTAATATTTACCTTCTTCTACATATGTGTCTTAATTTGGTATATCATTGGTCCTTATACTTATATCATGCTTCCATAATTTATAACAAGATATAAATATATGGTATATCCATTATATTCATATTATAAAAAATTATTTCATATATAATTATAAATGGTAATACACCATTCACATGGATGGTAAGTCGTACGTATGCATGAACATTGTTTCCGTTTTTAATTTCATATTGAAAGAAAGTATGTTAATTAGATTTGATTATAAATATATTTGAATGTATATATATATATATATATATATATATATTATAGTATAATTAATATATCATATTTATCATATAAGTTCATTAAACCTATCCCAAATACTTTTTTTGTGGTGTGTAAACGAATCAAATCAATTTAAGGGGTGATAGTCCACACTTCCTCAAATGAGATTATTTTATTAACGCAAAATGGAAGGTATAAATATATGTGTTGTAAAAAAATAAATAAGAATAAATACATAATAAATATAATATATTACATATAAAATATATTTTCTTTAACAATTTCCACCTTGTTTGGTGGTGATAGAAAAATGAACTATCTTCATTTTTTTAGACAGTAGTTCATCACACACAGAATATGTTTGTTCAAAATAATTTAGATGGAGTTTTATGTAATTGTAGGTCATAAAAAATAAAAAAAATTAATATTATATGGAGGATACTAATTTCTTCACACAATAAAGTATAAAAGATATTGGAGGGTCGTTGAAGGGAAAAATGATCTTGAGAGAAGACGTTACCTCTTAATCAAGTAACTCCATTTGGTTTGGACAAAAAGGCTTCCTTAAGAAGGTATCTTCCCTAAGGGAGGCTTCAAAGTCAAATGGGGTACTTTTGGGCGGATAAATGGGAATATATTGGATGAACATATAATGTTTTTGATCTGTGAGTAATGGGTATAGGTGGTGGCCTTTTATAGGTAGAGAAAAGGAATCACGTGGAGTTTTTATTGGCAAATTATGTGTGCACATGTTATTACCTATAAAAAGTCTTAAAAAACAAATAAAATTAATATTTTATGGTTTATGGACGAATTATTGACATTAAATAAGTTTTTCAAATGTTTATAGGTCATTTAGGACTTTAATTTTATATTTTAGACCCTAATTATGCTTAATTTGGCCTTCACAGGTGTGATTATTTTTAATCACTTTTACTAATTGGTATGGTAATCAAAATTAACATGGTGTTATTAGTATTTATAAATTATATTTAATACAATGGTGTATGTAAAATTTTTTGAATTACATTCAAAAAATGTTTTATATTTAGGATGGGTACTAATCCTGTTGACGAGATGAAATAATGGGGTTTTAAAGTAGCAAAAAGTTCAATAGTTTGTTAAGCTATTATATTCAGTTTCAAAGTAAAATTTATTCTAATGAATTAAATTGTTTTAATATATGTAATATTTATATAATTTAAATTTAAAACATATTTAAAAAATAATTCATCATAAATAAATAATTAGACAAAAAGTCCATTTTTAACTAAAAATAATTATTTTTCACTATTCATAAAAAATGATGTTTCTCAGAAAAATCCTAAAAACTGACCTTAAGATAATTTAGAAACTATGAATTAAAAATTTATTTTAATTAATCCAATTTTATTTCAACATGTGTCTAAAATTAATTTTATTATTAAATGATATTCATTAAATAAATCAATATTTGTTACATAAAATGGCTTTACCAAAAATATTATCTTTCATTATAACTATGTTTTATTTCTATAAAAAAACAATATTTGACAATATGTTATAAAAAAATTGAACTACTAGGTTATAATTATCTTATTTAAATAATTAAATAAATAAAAGAGTTTTTTCATAGAAACTTTGTGCTGCGTGCATCGTATTCCATGTGATTGTTTATTGTAATTCACGCCACATTGGTATTGCATATAGATAAAGCCAAGTTAGTATTACATATGAAAGGAATTATTTGTAAATTGTTTTAATATATATATATATATAGAACAATTTCTAGTGTCATGTAAAATGAATATTATAGAAATGTTAAATTATTTAGACAACAAATAATTCTTTAAAATCAAGGCGTCTTATAGTATACCTTGGGTAGTTAGTTTATTATGTTCATCTTCTGCTAAAGATGACATCCTTCTGCATAAGGTTTTATAAGAATAATTCTTGGAATTGTTATACCAATGACACCATGACACCCCCATATCATAATCCAAGAGGGTGGTGATGATCGTCATCCCGACATGGTGGGCCTTGAGCCAGTAGTCTTACCTCTAGGAGTGCCACTCGAGGCACCATCAGCTATACAAGATTTAGGAACTAATTCCCATGTTTGTGACCAATACATAAATATAATGAATTCCATGCATGGTTCTACATGTGTTGCACCTACAATGGGTGATCTTACTCATAAGTTCCATCGACAACATCCTTTTACATTATCATGGGATGGTGGTCCGTGGCATACTGAGTCTTGGTTGGAGGTCGCCCTATCTATCTTTGTGAATATGATAATGCCTCCATATAAGAGAGTAAATATTTCAACATACATGCTTCGTTAATTTTCTATGAATTGTTGGTATTTGATATCCTAGGCCAGTCGTCATCAAGGAATATTATGGGTTGATTTGTAGACTTTTTTTATAATTAGTTCATTCCTCATACACTGAGTGCTAATTGAGCTAAAGAGTTCATGCACATTGAGTAGTCTCCTATGTAAGATATGTAATATTCATCATGTTTCATGGAGTTGATAAAATTTTCACCACATATAGCCATTGATGAGCTATCAAATGCTAGATGCTTTGAGGATGGGCTTGAGTACGCCATTTGTACCCAGGTGAATGTCTTTCTTGTGTCCAATTTTTCTGAGATAATAACTCATGCTCTTATCACAATGTATATCCAGGGAGAAGAAAAAATTACCCATTTGAAATGGCTCATGTCATGTTAGGAAAGGTGTTCTTATAGTGACAATATTTTTTCTCTCAATGTCTCTCAATAGGGTAGTTAGAACCAGTGTGTCTTTTTCGATAGCTCTAAAATCTTTCAGTTTTGTGGATGATGGGGGAATTTGAAACCTCTTGGTGATAGAGATCTATTAGGGGGTCAGGATTTCGGCAGTATGGGGTATCTCCAGTGTTCCTTCATGTCCCTTCCACTAGTATCATGTGGAAAGGATATGTGCGAGTTCGACCTTCAATATAGGGTTCTTTCAGGCTGTGTTAGGTGGGTATTTGGTAAAGCACCTGAAATTTTGGACCAGGAGGAGGACATGTATGTGGAAGACGAACCCCTGATCACTAATAGTGACAATATATTTTTTAGGATTATGGTATTCTATTTGTTGCACAATGTTCTTGATCAGTTCAGTATCATGAACTACAACCAATACCTTAGGATTAAGATGAAAACCAATCTATAGTATGAGGTACTATTCTTTTGGAGTGTACAATATTATATTTTTTATTGGATACAGAAGTTTCAAACTCATTTATCTGTGTATTTATCACTAAATGTCATGAACTGGAAATAATTATCACTATGGTGTAATGACCCTAGATACGCCTTTAGGGTTATGAATAGAGGGTATATTCTAGTGTATGGATTATTCCCTTGAGGTAGGAAGTTACACTTTCTTATGACACCTCTTCATTCTTGAGATGATCAGATTTGATGTAATTTTTTGGATGGAAATTTTGGATCACTACCATGAATTTTTATACTACTGCCATCATAGGGTATCATTTAAATCATCTTAGAGAATAATTTATCTACATTAGTGTGATTGCGATGTCATGGCTGGTAGTATAAGACCAAAGCATCATGGGCTACGTTGAGTGACTTCCTAGATAACAAATATCGTCATGGAGGATTTGTTTTTATGATAAGATTATTTCCCTCTAGTAGTGGATCATTTCATGTATGTATGTCTCAATGATTTTTTTGGATTATCTCTTAAGATATCGATAGATATTACAATCAGTCCTATTCTATGAGAATCTCTAGTATCCATTACTCCCTACATGATTTCACCATAAGATCATTAGGATATCATGTGGTATTTATATAATTTAAAGGAAAAAGGTCTCATACGTCCCAATACATCATATTAGGGTTTGCCTATGATTTTTTTGACAATAATGGTTATATAACCTTATATATCATCATAAATTATAGTTGTTTGGACCAACTTATAGTCTAGAATTAGTACCCACTTCCTTGGATAGATTTTCTCATTGACCTACTCTAGGGAGCTAGGATATTCCCTAAGATCGACCCAATGATATGTAATCAACATGTAAGAATTTGGCCATTAGATATACCGTGTACATATTTCAATAGTAGGAATGTTTTTTATGAGTACCTTGTTATGTCGTTTAGACTTACAAATGCGCCTTCTATTTTCATGGAATTGATTAATAATGGTTTTCACCCCTATTTAAATTCTTTTAGGGTAGTTTTTGTTCGTGACATCTTACTTTATTCTGACACCTGTAGAGACCATGCCAAAGATCTTTAAATCATTCTGAGTACACTGGGAGAGCATCAACATTACGACCAGCTTGTTATCTGCCACTTCTAGATCATAACATACTACATATTAGGTCACATTATCTAAAAATTAGGAATATATGTTGACCTAGAAAAGTTTATTGGTGTTTTTTTAGGATAATCCCATGAATGTCTATGATATATAGAGTTTCTTGGGGATGGATGGAAATTACTAGAATCACATTCAATATTTCTCAAATATTTCATCATCATTTATTGATCTTACAAATAATGGGGTCATGTTAATTTGTTCAATATCATCCAATAAATATTTTCAAGAACAGAAAGGGAGAATTTTATCAAGACATATTCTGACTCATATGGAACTAGGTATAGGATATAAAATCTTTTGTGTACATCAGTCATCAAACTATGACAAGTGATAGTGGATGATTATAGATTCATTGAATATAGATCTCAGTAGTTGGGGCCTCATGAGAAAAATTACCAACACATGACTTTGATCTTGAATCATTTATCACTGACTTACGTTGTTGTAGACAATATCTTTTGGGAGAGCACATTCTGGTGTAAAAATACCACAACAACCTCAAAAATATATTCTCTCAGTGATACTTGAAACATAGAATATAATGATTGGTCAAATATATACAATTCCTTGATTTTCAGCTTGCCTATATTCACGGGATGGGCAGTGTGGTTGTAGATGCAATATGTTGGAAAATTGAAACACATTTCGAATGAGAATCCAGTGACGAATGGAAGTTAATGTCCATATTTTTATAGATACATATAGAGATTAATGGTAGTCATGAGTAGTATTATCTGTCATCCATGATTATCACATCTTCTCGCCTTGAAAAGGTAATGGGTAAAAAATTCAGATGCATAAGGCTTGGCACTCTGTATGAGTATATTTGGAGATAACCTTCCTCTAGATGGGTCTCTGGAAAAAGATAATGGTGAAAATCTATATGGACATATCTAGGATACTATATATATGATATAGTAGTTGACTAAAGAGTCTCATTAGTCTTAGTGGGCAGTTCATCTAGTCATCTAAAAGATGTATTGAGACATACTATTCTAGTATTAGTGGCATGGGATGAAACATCAGATTGAAGGCTTCATCACTAGGTGTTCCACCTATCAGCAGGTTAAGGTAGAGCATGAGAGAGATGCAGACCATCTATATCCACATCTTGTCCTAGAATGGAAATGAAAATATCTTTCCATGTTTTTCATAGTTTGGTTACCTAGTTTGTTGAAGGGTATCAATGATATATGGGTAGTCATTGATCTACTAATGAAATCATCACATGTAATTAGTTTTTAGGATAATTTCTCATTGATTATATGGGAAGACTGTATGTATGAGAGATCATATGCCTCCATGGGGTCCCACGCAATATCATTAATGATAGGGATGATCATTTCATTTCAAAATTATTGAAGGGATTCTATAAGGGTATAGGAACATAGGTGATTATAAGAACAACTTTTCACCCTCAAACCAATTTATAATCAGTAAAAACAATAAAGGTTCTAGAGGATTTTCTCTATCCTGGTGTCCTTGATTTCAGTGGTTCATCGAAAAAACATATCCCTATCATCGATTATTCCTATAATAACAGATTTCATGATAGAATTCAAATGGATCCTTTTAAGGCCTTATATGTTAGGCCATTTCATTCAACCCTATGCTCGATAGAGGTATGTGAGGTAGCCATACTAGCTCCTCATATCATTCTTGGGACATTAGAGAAGGCTCAGCTAATCAAAAAGTATGTGAATACTGCTTAGTATATACAAAAAAATTATGCATATCATCATCAACAACCTCTAGAGTTTGTGGTTGGGGATTGTGTTATCTTTCAGGTATCTCACAAAAAATTTCATATATGGTAATAAAAGCATGATATGTTTTCTCATCATAGTGTAAGGTCATTTTAAATTCTAGAGAGTGTCTAGAAAATTACATATCAGTTTCTACTACCTCATAGGAATCATTCTATGCAAGATGTATTTCTTGTTTCACAGCATTTCCAATTTCATGTAGACCCATCTAATACATTTGATTTCGAGTAAGTTGAGTAAGATTTCCATGCTATATTTGAGGATTACACAGTATGCATCATCGACTGGAGCATGATGGTTTTACAAGGCTAGTTTCTATCTCTAGAATGGTTGATATAAAATAATTACCATGTGAAGGAATAGACATGGGAGTGGGTGGATGATGTTGTTTCCAAAAGGCTATAGTTATTATTAGAACTTGTTCTCACCCCTTGGGTGATGATCTCAAGGTAGATTTATTTTAATAGGGAAGACTATAACAACCATATATTCACGTAAGTATGGATCCATTAAATATTAGTCTAAATATTTACATTGGATATAATAAGGATTTAAAATGGGTTAGGAGATGTTTTAGAGGTGTGTGAGGCTTTTTTAAGCCTGGAATACATCTTTTTGGGAAAACCAGCGAAGTCGAATAGTTAGCGCATAGGTTGCCTAACCGTGAAGATGGTTTTTTCATACAAAAAAACCTCAAATTTTTTGTGCATGACCATGTGTCTTAACCATGTAATTTACCTCACTTCTTAAGTTACCATCGAATGTTTGTGCATGGTTTTCCAAAACGTGTGGACAAAACAGGCATTGGAAAATTTATTGGGTACTTTTTGAAATTTTCCATTAATGTTCTAATTATCAACCTCCTTCTTCCCAAATATGAGATTATGTAGTGTTTACCTCCAAGGATCTCATTTTGGAGATTTTTGTAGGGAAAAGGTATAGAATGGATGATCTCCTTCATCTGGGATCTGTTTGAGCTTTTTTTCATCATGTTGGATGTGCAATGGTATGAACTCAGGTCTAATTAACACGTTACTCTTCTTTCTTTCTATCGACATAGTTATTGGGGTATGAGAATATTCATAATTTTCATAGATATACTCTTATATTATCCAAATCAGGGGAAAATAGTAGAGAAGGAGAGTCATACAATCCTAAGGTGGGTGGTCTATAACTGATCCCTCAATTTCGTTGATTTTGGAATTGTCGTATGGAGCCCACTGATTATATTGGGTTCAATTTATTTAATTTATATTCCAGGATTATAATCAATATAACTGTATAGATATTATCCTTACATGTATGTGATTTATTGTTCATGGATATTACAAAAAGTTCATTCATCTAGTGTAGGATGTTATTCCATAATTTGGTTTTTAGTATTTGACATGTTTGAGCCACCATTTGTGTGTGGCATTGATTGACCCTTCTAAGGGTTTGTGTTTATATATTCAATGGATTGATTTATATTCTGAATTTCAAAATGGAATGTACCATGGATGATCACCACTTTACCCATATATGGTAAGTTCATGAATTGATAATTAAATGAGAAATGGAAATTGGCAAGTATACAAAGAATATGACTTGACTGGATTAATTGTATATGAAAATTAAGCTTCATGTCCATATAACCCATGCCACATTTTTAAAAGGTATAAGAATTAATAATAATTATTGAGAATTCTATGAATAGAATTTATAACCGTTTCATGGTACATGGCATTATCACACTAAGCAAAGTAATGTCTTGGTCCAAATGGACTTATCGACTAAAAAATATTGTATGTTGAAATACATTATAGAACTAATGAAAGGAAAGCCCTAAAAAACTAAAATATTACATGAATTCATACTCAAATAGGAATTGAATGACTAGATCTTTCCTTTGATTATGATTAGATAATTCCATGAGCACTCAGGATCCCAATTTTGATTCAAGGACACTGATTGATTCGATTGTGACCCACCTAGATCCCAATCCTTTTCTATATTTTGGATGCCCAGTATGAGAACGTAGGATACCTCCCATATCATTACTGGATTCCTTGGATACACTCCATGGATATAGCATTGAAATGTAGGTTCCATTGTTAAAGCCCATCTGGAATTATCATTACGTAGCCGTGTTTTAACTTGGATGAACTCCTTGGACTTGGCCGGAATCTCAATATGGAATTCCTTGGACTCTGGACCTTGAATTACAGTCCTTCCCCATTCCAAGCGACCATTACTACTATATTGGCGACCCATGACGTGTATGTCTCCATGGTTATTACTTTGGGACATCACTATTAAATATCATTATAGGTTTCGTTGATAAAACTTGGATCCTTTGTAATTGCTAACATGTTACTTATTTATAAAACGATAATAATAAAATAATGAATTGTTTACTTATTTAGATGCAAGCTATGGGTGGAAGAAGTTACTTGGGTATTTAGTTACATTTTATGGGTTTAGTATATATATACATGAATCCATGATTTTACATTTACATTACATGGGCCGGATGTAATAGACACAGTTGGTGGTGGACCACTATGATTTATCACACAACCACTCCAAGTGTCGTTTGGTACCCATTGTAGATTGCATGGTTGCAGATGTTGAGAAAGGGAAGCACATGACTTCAAACACTTTATTTCTTACAGTATTGAATGGATCTTGATAGTACATGACCAAGATGGTTCTTAGGATTCATGTGATAGTCATTGATTTTATTTATAATTTTTTGTAACATGTTATGTCTATTATCTTTATCCATGTTTTCTAGTTTTCTAGATACTTGAAACATCATCATAAATTTTTGAATGTTATTATAGTTGTCTCCATTATTGTTATTATTGTCACTATTTTTTGGTTCCATCTATTTAATTATATTCCTTCTTATATTTACACCTATTTAAAATCATCTCCTACGCTACACTTTAGAAATGTGTGCATAGTCTCCCCATGGAAACTCTGTAGAACCTCACAAGTAGCTGGAGCTTCTAGTATTCATATTGATGTGCTTGAGTCCATGTGGCCCACCAGGCTCGATGAACCCATTTAGTGGCATCCGAGTCAGGGACATCATAGGTTTATCAAAAATTTCGAATATATATGATTTGTCTCCTCCTATAATGACTTAAATATAAATACTCTGAAAATCCATGAGTATTGTGTCTTTCTAAATCTCTAACATATATAGTGTAATGTGTCCTTTCAATCATATATCATTGACCACATTATTTTCTTTCCCATGGTGGTAATTCGATAATAATTCATACTATTTTATCGATTATAACTGAATGACTCTTTCCATATTCAAATCCTTCTATGTGAATTAATGATCCATTATCTTATTATTAGTATATATCTATGTTCATTGTTGAGATAATGTCTCCAAATCATTATTGAAAATTTCACTATAGTCAACTATAAATCTTGTTTCCTGTAATTATTTAACAGAAGAATTAATTTGAATGAGTAATATGAAATTACATTATAATTATACATGGTGATTGAACCAATGAATTTTTTAAAGCATTACTAAATATTTAAAACCATTCATCATCAAATCGTAATGTATGCTTTGGAACAGTGACCTAAATCATTTTCAATCTCTTCAATCTTCATTCACATTCTTATATCTAATGTAACATTACTCCCTTCCATTATAAATTTATTCATGTATTTTATAGTTGTGAGAAAGTTTCTATGGAACATTGATAATACCCATCCATCCATAGAAAACTATGTATTTTTGTTATAATGGTTAGTATTGTAAATTTCATAATAACTTCTTTAATTAATGTATAACCGAATTTTTAATCACTTGAGATTTAATTAACTTTGAATTATTCCCTTTATAAAAATAATTCAAACATTCTATATTGGAAGACACATTATTCTTCCATATTTTATTCTAAATAATCTTGAAATGATTTTAATATTTTTCATTTCTATTTGAATATATAAAAATTCCAATTTTAAAGAGAAAAATAAAAATACCAAAGTAGTCTATAAATATTCTATTAATTTGGTCCATTAATATGGTTTGATACTTTATATGTAAAAATTAAATAATTATATATTTATAATTCTCATACATCATATGGAACACTATCTTAAAAATTACCTCCCATTAAACATTTAATTGATTATATCTATATGGAAGTTTAATCCTAGAGATGTATTGAGATTCTTTGAGTTTATTAGACATAAAACTAATATGGGGTAAAGGAAAACTATTATTGATTTTGATTTTATTATTTTCATGATAACCAATGAAAAAATTCATTTATAAATTCCACATTTTATCAAAGGGGAATGGTTCAACCCATAGTGAAGCACAATATAATATGGAAATATTTTACATTTTCTCTTTCGATTTCTTAATTATGGTTTCTAATTCAATGTGATGTATTATATATTTACACATTGATATATTAATTTATGTAGGTATGATTTCTATTCAAAACACAACCTCATGCTATATTGGATGACTAGGGAATTCATCTATAAATACACCTGTATACTCTTGTATAATTGGAATTTTACAAAATTTGACTTCCTCCCTCATCATTATAGTCAATATTGTCTCAATGTTGGATTTGACAACCTTTGTTTTATAATATTATTCATTGTGAAATTAATGACAATCCATACATTGATATTTTTTAATATGATGATTTGAGATATGAAATTTTACTTTTTTATCTATAAAATTGATATCTGATTTATGAAAGTAAATTCTATCCATACCCAATGTTACATAAAAATTGACAATGGTTAGAAGAACAAGATTAAAAAGATATTTTTCCCACCATTATTTATTTTATAACAATGATATATCTATCCCAAATTCATTTTTCCATTATGTGTTTTCACATGTTGAATAATATGAATTACATGAGGTGGTTCATAATTATAAATATAAAAAGAGAATGATAAGAAAGAATGTGGTGGAACTGAATAAAATAATGAAATTCACATAAATAGAGTGGATAATGAGTGAACCTTTTATTAGTTTAATATCAATATATTCCTCAGATATAGTGATATTAAACAATATTCCATCCTCCCCTGGTTTTGGTGGTTATTATCTCTTATAATAAACTTTACCTATAGTATTATGTAATTTATCAGTATGATACCCAAAATCATTTCATTTTAACCATCAATTGGAATAATACACAATAGTTGGAATATCATTTTCATCTGTGTCATCAAATGTTATCATCTTCCCTTAGTAAAAATCAATTGATTTATAGACAATTTTTTCACACTAAAAACACTTTTATATTCCTTGGAGGTATTTAATTAGGTTCTTAATCTCATATTTTATACATTTATATATATAGAAATTATTTTTCCAAGGTTTAATATCATCATATCACCCATGAAATTCAAAAATAATTTTTTCTCTAGATTAGTTATACTTTCAATTTTCTATCTCTAGAATTATTAATCATCGAATAGTTTAATTTTCTCTTCTAAATTTTATTATTTATATATAAATTTGAAAACATAGAAATAAGACACTAAGTAACATACATATATTACCCTCAATATTGGAGATAAAATCCTTATCTATGCGTTGTGAGCCAAATGAATTTTTATTTCATTGTGGAAATGGATTAATAATCCATTAATTTAAAATATAATCATTCTCTCTCTATCTTCATGTGAAAATCATGATAAAGATATATAGTTAAGAACATTTTATTGAACCCCACTAATTCCATTAAGTCTACATCCAAATTTTCTATTGTATTCTTTGAGAGTCCACCTTTGGATAACCTCACCTTACAAATTATTAAGGCCATGCACAACCCTCCCATGTTATAATCACTAGAAAATAGAAAATATCATTTACATATAATTGATCCATTTTTATAATTTTTAATAGAAGAGATATCGATGTAGGGTTTATATTTTCTTGTTAAAGAATAAATTATGATATTATCCATCCTAATTGCACTCTAGAGCTCAACATGAGTGTAATTATTATTCATATGTTGGTAGAGTTGAGTGAGAATCATCAAAAAGTTTTTTACACATGTCCCCATTCTATTTGGTTCCTAATTGGTGTAATCATTACATTTCAATAAAATAATTTTCTAACTGATATTATCCATTCTATATCCATATCATAAATAATGAAAAGCTGAGGATATGAATATGATTTCCAGAACAGAAAATATTTTATCATAAATAAAATAAATCACAATTGGAATAAATTTGTAGATTTAAATCAAGTTAATTCACTATATATCTACTATTAGGTCTTATAATAATAAAATAGATTTGTGATCCAATCCTTCATAATGGTTCATAATTAGTGGGTGAATTCTCAATGCTTTTCCCATATGCGTTTCAAACCAGCTATATAGTTAGGCCATTCTATAGTGCAGTAGGTGATTATCCAATTAATACCACTTTTCTATTTTTTGTGTCATTACCCCTATATAAATATATTCAAAAACATAAATCCATATATATTATCACAAGAGGTATATATTTAATAGGTTAGAAACCGAGATTGTACTTCACTAAATCTTTTTAATGTTATAATATACATATAATATCCCCAAGTGTTATCCGTTGAGTTTTTGCTATGTTTTTATAATCCCAATCCAAAAAATATGTAATATAATAAAAAACATAAGTAAATAATTATCATATACCTTATATAAAAACATAAACTTAGAAGAATATATTTTAAACAAATTTTATGAGATAAAAATTTAATCTCATAAAATATTCACATAGTCCAAAGAATGTAGGGGTTATTGTCCTTGAGGACTGGATATATGAGAAAGTAATTCTAAAAATACTATAACAATTTCACTATAATTTTTCTATAGTGTATTTCCATGTAGAATTAAAATAATCTATAATAATGATCAAAAGAAATGGAATGGAAATAATAATAATGGGATGAGATAAAATGCGATGCGATAGAGAAGATAACATCATTTCATAACGGGTCAGATCATAAGCATGATAGAAAATATGAGTGGGGGAATATTTAATTAAAAGAACAAGCAAGCCATTTAAATTTTCTATGTTTCATTATTTAATAACATATATGATCAAACAATTATCATGTAAAAATATCATTGAACTGTGATATTATAAACCTGATACATGGAGAATAATTATATCAATATAACAAGGAAATGTAACATTCCCTTGATATATTTCATAATCATGTTCCTTCAGAAAAAATGTAAGAATATAGATTCATAATATTATGACCATATCTAAGAAGGATCATCATTTTTTTCATGAGAATATCCATGATATTATACAATTTAGTTTCTGATAATATCATAGAGGCCTCACCATTTAGTTTCTAAGAACATCCAAGAAGGCTCGCCATTTATTTTTTGACAATATTCAAGAAGGATCCCCCAACATTATCTAATGGGAAATAAAACCTTAAACAATACATTAGAGTAAGATATAGGACTGAAAATTAAATTAATCTATATATATTTCTTCCATATGAAATCAAAACTCTTATCACATCATAAATAATCAATGGTATTGTAATTACTGATTATCATTTTGGTGGTTTTTAACTAAAAAACAATGGTATTGTTTTTAATGACATCAATATTATTGTTACCATTTTAGAAAAAATTGAAATAATTATATATATTTATATTATATTTAATGAGTAATTAAGATGTCGTAACCATCTACGATACAAATACATATCATTGTTTTGGTATGTGGTGAGACCACCAAAAATAAGAACATACCATAATTAAGGTATGATTGTGATTATGAACTGATTATTTATGGAATAATTTAATTATTACAAAAGGATAATAATATTATTTACATAATTTTAAATAATATAATCTTATTTTAATAATTCTTGATAATTATAAAATATTTTATATTAAAAATGAGATACTTTCATTCATAGAGATGATATCATACAGAATTCACTAATCAAGATTTATTTTTTCACGATAAGAATGAGGAATAATGGTTAATATAAATTCCATAATTATAATAAAATTCAGTATAAAAAAGAATTATTATTTCACTATTTATGAATTATGAAATTATACTAATCAAATATTTAAATTTTAATGAATTTTATAAAAAGGAACTTATCAAATTTAGAAATAATGATTTTACCTTGAAACACTTCTTTGAAATGATGATATTAACCCAATATCATATGACCATAATAATAATGAAATGGAAAATTCATATGAATAAAGTATATTGGATTCAATTAAAGGTGGAAATAAAATTATTTGACTGTTCTTGATTGGGTGTTGAGATTCCCCATTTATATGGTGAAAAGGGAAATTTTTTAATTATTTCACCATAATATAATGTGATCATGTATTTCACATTAATATTTACTAAAAAATGAAAAATGGAGTGTATGATGAGATAATGTTGATCACAAATCAATCACTAGATTAGAATACTATTTTAACCTATTTCAATCTAATCACCCCTTTATTTATTACTTTTACTATATTAGATTTTTCTAGATTTACTAGTTCGATCAAAAGTAATTCCATTTTATTATATAAATAAAATCTCCCTCATTGTATGGTTTATACTAACTTATTATAAAATGAATTAAATTTTATCACATAAATCATATTTGGGTAATAAAAAGTAATTTCACTTTTACCTCATATAATCCATAAAACCCCAAATTTAGTAAACTTTTATATTTAGGCTAAAGAATATATGTGCAGGGTAATATTATCCAAGTTGTCTATTATCAAGTCATAAAATGGTTTATTATAAAATAAATATGTGTGTTTCTTTTAATCAAATCCAAAAAAAAATTTAACTATATTATTTTTAAATAAATGGAATGATCATAAACATTTTCCTTTTATTCGATAATATTACCTATGATTAAAAAATATATATTACAGTTTAAATAAAATTGAAATATTATTTTGAAATTATATAGTTAAACACCATACATATATATTTGATCAATTAAATTGTTTTATAGATAACTATATAATTTTGACATTAATTAAATAAATATATAGTTTTAGAAAAAATATATATTTTTCACTATTTTCATAAAATAAACCAGTGCATAATAATTTTATAAAGTGATACTAATATAATTTTAAAATGATAAATTATTAAAATAATATTATTATTTTTTAGTTAATTTATTTGACTTTTAGATTCATTTTTTCAATGATTGGAAAATATACAGAGAAAATTTATTTTACTGAGAAAATTATGAACTGTTTTGGCTTTGAGTTTATAAATTTATAATTCTTTGCTTTATTTTATCTACTAATTATTTTAAACTTATTAGGATTTTATAATATAAAGTTGATTGAATCATTTTAGTTTTAATTTTGATGAAAAATACAACATTATATTAAAGAAATGTGAAACAAATTTATATATTCTTAGATGATTACATTTAAATAAGTTAATGACTTCAATTCTATTCTCCACACGCAACACAAAATATAAAAGTAACTATAATATATTTTGATAAAATATTAATATTTGTGTAAAAAAAATTAACCTAGTGGTTTAATTAGGTTGAATTGATTAAAGTAAGGGATTTATGATGTATTTATATAAAGAATATAAAAAAAATTATAATATGATGGAATTCATATAATATTTCAAAAATGAAAAAATGATTAGTTTCAGTATACAGTTTTATTTTACAAAATAAAATAACTTCTTATATCCAATTTTTTTTAAATATAATTATGAATAATTTAAAGCAATATATATATATATTGATATAAATATTTGCTTCACACTAAAATATAAATGATAAAAAATATGAAAAAAAAATTATAAACTTTTTAATTGATTAAAAAAATCAAAGGGGTTTATAAATTGTATTTAAATCACTATAAATAATAATTTGGGATATTTTAAAATATAAAAGATCTAAAAAATAATTAATTATAAATGTTGTTTAATTAATTAAGTGTTCGTGAAACATTTTATTCTAAAAAATTAAATTTTTATGATTTAAATACCTATTAAAAAATTTTCTAAATTATTAATATATATTAAATTGAATATATTTATTTTTAATGACTTGAAATAATTTATAAAGGGTTATAAATTTTGAATTATTACTTAAGATAAAAAATGGCTAAATTTAATTTAGGAATTATTCATAATTAATTCTTCGTAATTTTTAAAAATAAATTGGCAATTTGATAGGAACATTATCTAAGCCACATCAAAATTTGTTTTTATAATTCATATGATCCAGTTTTTAATTATGATAAAATATGTGATTTTATATTATGTAAAACCTTTACATAATAGGAATTAAATTTTAAATTTATTATTATAATTTAATATCATATATTTAAAATAAAACGTATATATAACAATGAAAATGAAATATGTCATATTTGAATGAATATAAAGTTATATATTAAAAAATTATAGAATATCAATAATGATAAGGATAAAATTTATCATTTTTTATTATTATATTTTATTAATGAATTTTTTATAAATATTAATCTCATGATCACATATTTTAATTGTTCATTTTTATTGTTTATTCTTTGATTAATTCATATTTAGTAAATTGTTTATGAAATTTGAATATTATGTGTGTTTGCCATTTATTTTTATGTTCTTATAGGATAGAGCCTCACATTAAAAGGTATAATTAATTGCATAATGAATTTAGTTTTTCATTTAATTTAATCTTAGTTTTTAATTTACATTCTTTGATTAAATTTGATTATTGAATACAGTATTCAAATACAATGTTTTATAGTTACTATGAACTTGATCCTATCTTGAGTAATGTGTTTTCATCCAGAGGGACTTGGGGATAGATAACATACCATCCTAAATGCTCATTCTTTATATTGGTTGGTTAATAGGGATTTATATCTATCACTATGAGTATTATCAATAGGATAACTCTATTCACTACATGAAATTCTAATAATCCTTATGCATATGATGTGTTAAAAAATTTATGAATATGTTAGACATTAATTTTTTGGTGATTGGAAAAAAAATATAGATTTTTTTAAGGTGTTAAACATTAATATGGTTTTAAAAAATTGATTTACTAGATAAATTAGAATTCTAAAATATATATATAGAATCAATAATAGATAAATAAAATTACAAGAGATTATATGGTGAGATTAAGATCCAATTAAAATACTAATTATAAGATTCCTTTCAAAGTTGAACTTTTTAATAAATCGATCTTCCAACTTGGTAGTTTCATACAAATATTAGGTTCGCTTTATTTTCTTGTGTAATAAAAGAAAGAAATAAGTCAATCTGAATTGTCTTGTTGGGTAGTTTCATTCCAAATTTGGGAGGCCCTAAATTGTCCTTGGTTAGATTATTTTGGGGTTTTTTATATCGAACATTTAGTTTGGAATAACTATGAGATAAGATACTAGTGAAATATATTTGAGATTATCTATATGATATATTAGACAAAGGGTTGTTCACTCAGATATTGAAGAAGGATATATTATATCATTCGGATGATCCCCTACATTATAATTATTTGGTGAGATGAATACAAAATCAGACTCATTTTTTAATGAAAATTTAATATTTCCCAACTAATGTGTATTCTAATATTTAAAGGGTGTAACATCATACTGATATACCATTTAAAAAAATTCATTAATTAATATATAATAAAACATGATACCCGTCTTATAAAATAATATATTTTAGATACGTAATATCTTCATCATCCTCAAAATAATAATTGGGATCAATCCTTATTCCATAGAAACTAATTATGAATTGTTTTTAAAGATTGATTCATAAGAAAATTTCGTATGAAATATTTTTTAAGATCCCAGATTTTCTTAAAGGCATGTTATTGTTTAAATATTTGTTTGATTCTCTTTTTTTTGTATTGAAGGAAAAAAATTTTAGTGTATTAGGTGTTTTGAGAGTTTTGTGGAATTTAGGTCTTCATAGAATGGAAAAATCACCATCTATTACATGTCTCACAATCATCACATGGTTAGTAGTAACTATGTTACCAAACCATGCATGCAAGGGGGAGGGGGAATTTTATAAAGAACCTGTGTAAGGGGAAGTACAAATCCTATTTTCATGGAAAATTTCATCCCATACAGTCAATGCATAGTTTGTCAAACTGTCCCGGATCCCAAAGTAACGGTGGAATATGGACCCCTCTTGGATGGTCTTTAGTGCACAGTTGGTTCAGGATATGGAAAATCGTGTGACCAAACCATGTTCCCCATTAAAAATTGGGATTTTATAATTTTGGAATTTAAGGCCTTAAATGTTCTATCATTTTATTTTCCTCCATTATTCCTCCTTCCACACTATGGATGATCCAAAACGTCCAAACTATCATTAGGATCGATCATCCTCCTCTCTAAGCTGCTTAAGGTGCAATTGGATTTGAATTGAAGCTATTGGTGAGTCTAATGTTTCTATTCCTACTATTATTCATAATAGGGAATATCTAGAAATTCATATTCTTCTATATACCTATAATAATCATTTTCCAACTGATCACAGGTTATGACTTCAAGGGGTGTTTGAATCTGAATTAATGACTATGATTATACAATAATTTTTCTTCCGAATTGAGGTATTTTGTCTATTAGTTATATCCCATAGTCTCTATGGTTGGTTTATGGGTATGTGGATGTGTTATGGTGCCTTTATTTTGTTCCTTTTTAAGACCTTTTTTATATTGTGAAAATTGGTGGCCTAAATAATGAATTGAATCCCTCGCGAACCCCTTGGATTGCGTTGAGTTGAATTAGATCAGTTATGGGGCCACCCATGGGGTGTATCATCATCCTAAACTAGGTAAATTTCAATGATAAACCTATAATTTCTTGGTGATGAATTAGAGACCATGATAAAAATGATTTTAGGTTATCTTGAATTAGGTAAAGGCATTAACTGTAGTTGTGTGCAGTTGTTAACATGTAATAAGGCATTTATTGAAGTATTTCGAATGAGTTAAATGAATTATAGAGAGTGTGATAAATGATTTTTGGGTTTATATTAAAATATTTAAATGAGTTAATTCATGTAATGGTTAATATTGATAATGGGTTAAGGTATTATTATAATTTATGTATTGAATTAGTAATGAATGGTAAATGGTATGTGTGTTCAACTAATTAGATTTGTGATATATTTTATGTGGTTAATGGATAAATAGTCATATTAACATGTATTGGTGGTTTGTTTATTATTTAATTGAGTTTTTATGCCCATGAATTGGGTTGGACAGAGGTTCTAAACCCTATCCCCAGAATAAATAGGTTAGGGAGTTAGACTGAGCCTTCAATCCCCCAACAGTTGCATTAGATGACACTACCTTGACTAAGGTTCCAAATTATGTGTTATATAATAGTTAGTGAAATGGTTTCCATAATGAGATAAATAACATGACATATACCTTTATGAATATTATATTAATTATATAGTTCATTGGGTAATAAATGAATTTCAAAACTGATGCATCAAATTATGTAAAAGGTTTCTGTGAAAATTGTTAATTAATGGAAACTATTTTATATTTTATTATCTTGTTACTCTATTATTACATACACACACTATCTGTTTAGACTGTATATATTTAATAGATTTTTTTTGTTGGCCTATTGGGTTGTAATCACACCCGGATTAGGTCTCCTTTGGGTACCTAAGCATATTACATTGTTACAGGTTAGGATAAGGTCCACGACCCAATTCTAGGGGGGTGGTTTTTTCATGGGATCATCATGGATGAGGGATCCAGACATTGATTCAATACATGTTTTTGGGATTTGTATATTTTTCAATATTTTCTGTTTTCCTTACACTTGTAGTTATAATACATGACATATAATAACTAATATTAGTTTGTGGGATTTTACTCAGGTTTTGGGAATTGTTCATTATGGAATGTTTATTGATTTTTTTATTATAAAAATTAATTCATTCACTAGATAATATGGATTACTATGATAAATATGGTATAATGTTTTCTTGTGATATGTTATACCCACAGTTATAGTCATAATCCTACGGAATACGGGGACTTGTGCCTAAGGTCATGTGTGACCAGTATCGTGGCGCTGGTTTAGTGTATTTTATATTTGGGATGTTAAAATGTTTTATAAGATCTATTCTATTCTAATATCTCTGTATTTTGGTATAGAAGGTAGAAGACTATGATGTGTTGGTCCAGTACATTGATCATCTACATGGGAGTAGTAAACCTATTAATGATGAAAACCCCCAGTACCTAGGGTTATATTTTTGTTCTTGATATGTGATGTTACAATTGAATGATATTTAACCATTGGTTGATTCACTCATTCTGTGATATGAATATTTTATTATATCTATCTCATGGATAAAATTTAACATGGTTTTCAATTCACGAATCATTATAGGAACACAATGGTATGGATGGAATGTATCATGGTAGGCACACATGAAGAGGGTGTGTGGGACCTAAATAATAAAATTCAATTCTTTTTCTTCCAAAATTTAAAATATATATGTCTATTAAATATAAATCATATTGTTAAATTGATATAATGTGGAAACACTGTTAGGGAATAGTGACTAATGGAAAGTAAAAAATGGATTAAAATTTTGGAGGTAACAAGTTGAAAAGATGTAATGATTACAAAAATAGAAAAAATTACACTAGGAAACTATGAAAAGTTAAAATTTATGTTAATGAAAAATGCTTGAGGTTGTTTGAGTTTGTTTGAACCATGATTACAATAAACCACTATAGGGATGGTAGAGGATCTTGATATAGGTTTGACAATATCTATTGGGATTTTTTATACATAATGTGTTTTATGTAGAGATTGGGCATCTTTCTTTTGTTAAGATGATGGATTTTTTATGTTATATTTCTTTATATGTGTGTTTGGAACTGTAGGGTAATGCCTCAATGATAATATTTTTCAGGTTATCAACTAGAGGATATCAATAATAATTCTCTTCCCGAAGTTGATTATGAAACCATGGTGATCTGAGGTAGCAGAGGAGGGTAAAAGTTCCATGAGAACCTTTCTAATTATATGCAGATGTTGGAATGAGAACCTTGGTCGGTTGTTCAACATATATTTGAGATGAAAATAGACTTTTAGCTAAATCACCCTCTTAAATTTACATTTTATGGCATACCATAGGTTTCTGTGTTATGGATATAGTCCATATAGATGATACCTGAACACCTTGAGTCTCCACATTTGATGAGAGTAAGGTTGGAAGATTACATGACATGAGGAAAAGAAAATTGATGGTGTGACATCATGGTTTACAATAAGAAATAATTGGACATGTTGTGGAAGGGTTTCTAGGAAAAGTTTTAGTAAATTTCTACCTTGATACAATGAGAAAATGGAAGGTTTTTGATTTTATGAATTTCATATAGGGGACTTTATCAATGAAATATTATGTTGGTCCCATTACTTCCATAAAATGATTCATCTCAGAATTTGAAGTAGATAATGTAATTATGATGATACATTGCAATTATGTACATTGACAAGAGATTATCCCCCATGTGAATATCTTCATTCTCAATATTTTGGTGAGGTGGAGGATCATTACCTATTTCAGAATGAAATATCATGGAGGCTTTTGAAGGTGGGAATGTAGTTCATGTTTGGTGATCTTGTGGTGTGGCATATGATATTATTTAGCACTGATTTGATACTTTTCAATAGATATGTGTTACAAATATTAGATAAGAATAAGAACCAGTATCTCGAGGTAGTGATTGAATTTTCTTTTTTTACCATGGTAGTCTCGGATACATGATAGGTGACTGTCCATAACCACCAATTAAGTTTCGAGTGTGCGGAAGGGTGGGGCTTGTGCATAGGATCTATAGGAACCCAAAATAGCCTGTTGACAATGGATGACCAAGTCTAGTACATAGTGGTATAAGGTGGTATATTACCCCGTACTAGGTAGGATGTTTGAGCTCTACATGTCATACCGGTCAGGTTGGTGGTTATGGTGCAATTGGAAATGGGCTTTCTTATCCACATGGTAGGATGTTCAAGGAACTCAGACAAGATACCAGGGTAAAATGATCGGTCAAATTCATGAATTTTAGCATGAAAATTGTGGTGGAAAGGCCAGTCCATCAACAGTTTGAGAACGATTCTTGTTGCTTCCACACATTATGGTGCGTTATTTGATAAAGATTCCTCATATTATTTAATATCTTATCATTTTATGAGTGTGTTGTCCCAAGTGTTGTATCATATATTTGGGGGTATTTTTATTAATAAACGTTGTGGGTATGAATAGAATACATTCAGTAATGTGTGGATTGTATCCTTGAGGTTGGTGGGTACCATTTTTCATGGGACTACTTTGTGGTCAAAATTTTTTTTAATGTTTTTTAAATGATTGGAAATTTTTGAACTTGGAATATTTACATTATTACTATTATAGTCTAACATTTGCATATCAAGATTGGGGAAATTATGTTTACAATGGGGAGTGGGATATCTGAGCAGGGAATGAAAGACTAGTCTTTTACCAATTTGGTGAACAAAGCTCCCAAGTGGATTATCTTATTCTTGATGATGGGGGTGTAGTGCATCATGTCTTCCTTCCTATGGTGGATCAGTTCTAGGATATATTTACTCATGAATTATTAGAAATTTCACATGAGAGGGTTTTTGAGTTCACAATAGTGTTGCATCCCAGAGCAGATCCAATTTCTAATCCACCATATAGAGTTGAACCGGGAGAAGTACATGAATTAAAAACTCAGTTCAAAGAACTATAGAAAAATGAATTTATTTTTCCTAGAACATCCCATTGGGGGTCTCCAATGTTGTTTTTCATGATGGATGATGGATCATTATATTTTTTGTCAAATATTGAAATTTCAATCAGAAGACAGTTAAGAATTGATACCATATTCCATGAATCAACGAACATTTTGACAAGCTAAGGGGTTTTTCTTTGTACTTCATGATTTGATTCAGATCATGGTATCATCGGATCTGATTGATTCCTTCTAATATACCATAGACTGAATTTATGGGATATTATAGTAAATATGAGTCTCTGGTGATGATTTTTGGGTTTACCAATGTGGTGGCCGTGTTTATTGACCTGATGAACCAAATCATTCACCCTTACCTAGATCAGTTTATAGTTGTCTTTGTGGATGAAATATTTGTGTACTTAATGACTCATTATGATGATGATAATCATCTTAAAATTATACTTATGTAAACTTATTCATCATAACCTATATGAATATAATTTTTAGTTTAATTTTGGTAATGACAGGTTACATTTCTTGTGTCACATAATCACTGAGGAAGCTGTGTTAGTATACCCAAAGAAAGTTAAACCTATTTTTTAATGGGAACTTCCCTTGACTATTTATTATGTAAGATTTTTTCTAGGATTATCAACATATTATTTAAGTTTCATCTAGAATTTATACTTCTTTAAATAAAAAATATTGGTTTTACTAAGATATACATCTATTTTTAATGGTTTGTAGCATGTCAAAATTTATTTTAGGAGTTAAAGATGATTCTAAAAATAGTCATGGATTTGTTAATGGAGACAAGTAAAGAGTATAACTTGTTTTTTGACAAATCTGTTGTTGGGATTTCAGAATTGTTGATGCAGAATGACTGGGTTGTGGTATATGGATTTCCACAGTTGAGGTCTCATGAAGGAAATTACAATACAATCGATATTGAATTGGTTGATGTGGTTTACTATTTAATGTGTTGGAGACATTTTTTTTTTGATATTTTTTCATTGAATAAAAATCATAAAATACTTATGTAAATAATCTCTCAATGTGATTATAGTATTCAGTAGTGTATATGGGATGAGTACATGCAATCCTTGGATTTTGAATATTTATACACATCGAGAATGTAAAACAATGATGGATATTATGTTATTTGGATGACTCAAAGATATGTATTAAATGAATCTATTTATTATTAATAGATGATGAAATTGATTTTTTATTTGAACATAGATGTTTAGGATGTATAGGTGAATACCACCCTTGCATCATTAGCAACTGATTCCATAGTTCTGATTTTGATCTAGGAGACTCTTTGTATAATATCCCAACCCATTCTGAAGATTACCAGAGCATGATTTCATGTAATAAATTTATATTTATAGGGAATTATTTAGTTCTATTTTGTCTTGGGGAATTTTTTTTGAATATAAAGAAATATTTAATGGATGATGGTTTTTCATAGTTGGTAAACTGTTATTGAAAACCATTCAACCCAAACCAACAAAATCTTGCAACCCTATATAGTGGGGAGTTTCACGTTCGATGCATGCTTTGTAAAACTGAGAAACCTATTTAGAGTAACCATGAAACCCCTCTAAAATATGTTAATGGATTATTTTCATAGATAGGTAATACCATGACACCCTTCCCAAAAAATTGTGATTCATTATTAATTCAACATGAAAATTAGTTTTATGTCACCTGAACCCCTAAAACTCACCCAATTTAAACCAATCTCAACCCAACTTGATTTCTATTTATTTAATAACCTTCCTGACGGGTTACAATCAGTCATGTCCCTAATTATTTATTATTTTAATCCTATATAGAATATCAACACCCATCACTTTAATAGAATCCTATCTTCTTTGGTTTCATGATAACCCTTCCTTTGTTCTCCTATTATTTTGGTTTTTTTATTCTTATTTTGTTATAGATATATATTTGTAACTGTGGATAATTATAAATGATATGAGATATATATATATATATATATATATATATTTGTTCATGGATTAGGTTTTATAATTGGAACACGCTATATGACATCATGCTGCTAACTTTTACGATATTTTTTGGGTGATCATTCATCAATGAATCAAGGTATGTGGTCTATATTTACAATCCCAATGTCTTCATTTAAATGTTGTGTATCTAATTTTATAATTTATATTATTTTTTATTTAATTGATTTCATGATTCTATTAGTTAATTAGTGGAATTAATTAAATGATATATGTGAAATTGAGAATTTTGGAAAATATAGATTGAGATAAGGTATTTTAGAATTAATTATGAGGTATTGAAACTTTTTATTTGAGGTAATTAGTTGTGAATTAATTAGAATATATTTATATTTTAGGATGGTATAATTAATATTAGAAGTAATTATTGTATTTTGAGTTTTTGGATGTTGGATAATTAATTAATAAATAAATTGTTAATATTGATGTGCTAAATTAATTGGTGAATTAATTAATTAGATTTATGTGATAAATTAATTATTCAATAAGTTTTTTAATTGCCATTCGTAATTAAATTTTGAACTAATTAAGGTACTAATATGAATTTTTAATAGTGTTGTTATGTAATGGATTTTTTTGTTTAACTGATTGTTTAATTTGTAATGGAATTGATGTTGATAATTAATTATTTAATTACTTATGTGTAAGGAATGGTGAAATAGTAATTTAGGTGCGAACTAATGAATTGGAACATAGTCATTTTAACATTTAAGGTATAAATTGTAACACAATTATTTATTTGTTAAATAATGAATGGGAACATGGTCATTCTAAAATATAACCTATGAATGGTAATGTGGAAATTTACTAGTAAATTAAAGAATGGGAACATGGTCATTATAATATGTAAGGTAAACATAGTAACCTTGTCATTTAGTTGTGAATTACAAAAATGAGAACATGATCATTCTATTCTTTAATAAATGAATGGTAAAATGGTAATTAATGTATGAATTACATATTAATTACATTGGAATTATGTTATATGACTTCCTTAAAAAACACTTCAAGCTCCGACATGTACCAAAGTAGTTATTGAGGTATGGGTGTATATTGGAACCTCGTGGTTTATGTAGTTAAATAAATATTAATTCTTAATGTGAATAAAATTTACTTATGTGTTTTAATTATTTATTTATACAATTAAATACACTTTTAGTTGGCTGGATATTATTTTACACATCATTGGTGCAAGACTACTAACTTGAAATCACTCCATACATGGGCTTCCTGATTGGTACATGAATAGACTTTGTGTTTTCTTTACAGGTTAAGGGGAATGTATTGGTATTAGATGGCTGCATTGGGATGGATCATGGGTAAGGGAACTAAACATGGGTTGAGACCTTATTAAGAGTTTTTAGTCCCATTAAGTTAGAGTTAATATTTTGAAACATGGAACATTATTTAGGATGGCTTATCTATTGATAAGTTTTGATATTGTATTTATATGTTTGGGGAATCTTATGATACTAGTATTATTATATCTATGTTAAATTATTTTTTAATCTTTTTTTTAATTAATTTCCATTAGCTTTTCACTCTGAAAATAGGGTATATTATCCACATGAATTACATTAGATCATCATTTCTAGTACAAAACCTCTAGCATAAAGGAATGAATTCTTGAGTTCATATTACAATCCAAATCATGGAACATGTGTGTGGATCCCAAGTTAGAATGTCACAATGTGGTATCTTAGCCAGTACTATTTTCCTTATCTTTGGCCTTTTTGTCCGAGAATGTTAACCAGAGACATGGAAGTGTTGGGCCTTGGATATTAGATCATACATATAAGTATCTAACCCATATATAGGGGACTATACCGTACCTTTTGATACATCCTATGTTAGATGTGGGGTTGTGTTGATGCAGAATTACATGGTTGTGGAATATGAGTTTCTCTAATTGAGGCCACAAGAATGAAATTACCCTATGCATTTTCATGAATTCTCTTTTGAGATTTATGATTTAATGTGTTCGATAAACTATTTTTTGGAATATTGGTTTACATTTTATAAAAGTCATAAAATCCTCAAGATCATCATCTCTCTGAGTGATTATAGACTTTAGTAGTGAAGATGGGTTCAATACATGAATTCCTTCAATTTTCAATTTTTATACACACTTGGGAAGGGAAACTTTGTTGTACATTATTTTAGTTGAATGACACATAAATAATATGTACATGAATTCTTTTCATAGTGGAGGATGATGGTGTTGTTTGATGAGATTAACCAAGAGGATAAGTTTTTAAAGGTTCACATGACACTTGCATCATTGTTTGAGAATTATTTGTTTGGTCTTTGATATGGGGTGTGATTAGATGAATATAGGGAAGAAAATGAAATAATGAGGTTTTTTGTGGTTCATACATGGTTAGAGAAAACTATGTTCCACAACCAAACAACTCATATAACCATAGACAGTGGGGTGTTACATGATTAGTGCACACTTTCTAAAATTGTTCTCCCTCTTTGGAGTAACCATGAAACCCCTAAGAAATTGGTGAACAGTTTAGGTTCTTGTTTAGGGAATATCATGTGCCACTATATAGAAAACCATGATCGACTATAAATTACACACGAATATTTTTATTTATATCACCTGAACCCCAAAAACTAACAAAATTCTGCTAAAACTCAGACAATGTCTATTAAAATTGATTTCAGCTGAAACTGAGAAAATTTCTATTGGTGGATGGTCTTTCAATTTTAGGATAGATCTATATCTGTTATTGGAGATCCTGATCTAATATTTGAGATCAATATCAAAATTATATAAATACTGATATATTTTATCTTTTTTTTAGATCTGGATCTCTCTAGAGGCCATTTTGGCACTCAATTTCAAGGGAATTCTGTTGGGTAATGATTCTCCAATGAATCAAGTTAGCTTGTATATAATTAAAATCCAAAATTCATTATTTAAATTATGTGTATATAATTTTATAAATGATATTAGATATTTAGAGAAAAAATTCAGGATTCTATTGATTAATTTGGAGATTTAATTAATTAGGTAGATTTGAAATTGTGGATTTAGGGAATTATAGATTATGATTATTAATTGTATAATTAATTATGAGGTATTGATTTTTTTATTTGATATAATTAATTTGGAAATTAATTATAAGATATTTATTTCTTATGATGATAAAATAAATTTTGGAATTAATTCTGTGAATTTAATTTTCTGGATATTGACTAATTTATAGATTAATTAATTAATTAGATTGATGTTCTTAATGAATTTAAGAATTAATTAAGGCGATTTCTGTTATAAAATAATTGTTTTATAAGTAATGGAAATGATTTGGATAATTAATATTTTTACTGATTAGTGATATTGATATGATTATTTAATTTTCGAGATGATTAAGGTATTTTTAAGTTTTTATCTACTTGTTTAATTGGTAATTGAATTTATTTGGATAATTAATTGTTGATATAATTAGTAACATGTTCATTTAGATGATAAATATAGATTGAAAACAAGGTTATTCTAACATTTATGGTGGAATTGGGGACACAGTAATTTATTTGTCCAATATAGAATGGTAACATGTTCATTATGACATGTAATTTATGACCGGTATAATGAGATTTTGTTGTGAATTAAGCCATGGTAACATGTTCATACTAATTTATAAGATATTAATAGTAACATGGTCATTTAGTTGTGAATTATAAAATGAGATCTTTTTAATTATATTATGTAATCTGTGAATGGTAACATTATAGTTAATTGATGAATTAAATAATTGTTACAATGGAATTATGAAATATGATTTCCATTAGACACACTTTGTGCTCCACCAAGAACTAAATATGCATAGAGGTATGGGTTTGTATGGGAACATGGGGGGCTTGCATTGTTAAATTTATATTAATTTACAATGTGATAACTACTTACTTATGCATTGTTATTATTTCATTATTAAAATTCATACACTTTTATTTTACTGGATATTGTTTCAGACATCGTTGGTGGTGGCCGACTGAATTTTACTCAAACCATACTGGGATTCCTAACAGGTACCCAAAAACACTTTGTGCTTTATAGACAGCTTAAGGTAACAAGCCATGTGATATATGGATTATTTGAGATGGATCATTGATTAGTGGACACGATGCGGTTCAAGACCAATTTGTGATTTGATAGTGTCATTAGTTTAGAGTTTAAATTTTAGTCAAGGCTCAAAATTTATTATTTCATATCCATTATTCATTTATAATATTGTATTTCTTGTTTGGTTCATCTTATCGAACTCATATTGTTCTATCTATGTTAGATTATTTTTTAATTTGTTTGTTTATTCTTTATTTATTTTCCATTGGTGTTTTACTATGAAGAATATGTTATAAAATATGAAAGACTAATAATAGACCATCATTTATATTTGATATACTCTTTCATAAGGGGAGGTGCATCTAAGGTCATGTGACTGACCGGATCATGGACCCAGTGTGTAGAACTCTTGTTGCTATGTTAAAATGTGTTATCAATTCCATCTTTCTTTTAACATACTATTTTTAAAAGTTAAATCGAATACTTAGAGAAATTCAAGTGTGGTTATTAGCTCATCCATGGAAGTTGCTAACTGTTGTTTGGGTGAGAACCCAAATACATATGGTTGTATTCTTTATATTGATTTTTTTTTGTTATAGTTGAAAATTATTTCTCTTTTAGTTATGCAGTTTTTGTGTGATGTGATTACTAATTCAAATATTTTTTTATATTCGACCCATTTCCTAATATTGAATGATATTTGAGTTTTTATGCATTATTTTATTAAAAAGTATTATTTTGTGACATGCATCATTTTTATATAGACACGGGAAAATTGGTGATGGGAATATTTCTGAATATAAACTGTTTTTTGTGAATGTTTAAGTGAATGAAATGTTACTAATTTGACCTTGGGAATTTTAAAATGATGGTTGATGAGAATAATTGGATGTCTAAATGAAAAAAATGAATAATAAAAAATATTTTCCCTTTGTGAACCAAGAAATAAGTGTATGATGGTTATGAGTAGTGATAGTGCCACAGTTTGGAATGTGTTGTGGTGTTTTGGGGAAATGAATTGTTATGTATTATTGGGTTTTACCTCTTAAATAAATGTGTAAATGTTGTTAACAATTTCAATAGGTGTGTTTTTGGAATTGTAGATTTGTGACTATGTGAAAATTCTTGTTCAGAGGAAGATATGAGGTAATGGCTGGAGATGCCCCCATCAGTAGTGGGGCATGGTCCACTGATATTTTCAGGTGATGAAGGACAGTAATTCCAAGAGAACATTGATCGTTTCATTAAAATCATGTGTAGAGTCCTAGGGGGTTATGAAGAGCAGTTCAGATATAATGAGTTAATTCCAGTTGTATAGCCCTATAAATATTTTTGGAGATAATGGACCTAAGGGAGATGAGTTGTAGGTTGAGCCAATCAAAACTGTAATTAACTATTTAGAGACTCATATAGAAAATATCTTCAATTTGGATTCTTATATTCTATGAGTATTAGATTTGCACTGGTGGGATGTTCAAAAGAATATTGGAAATTCTGATGGTATGTTATGGAAGATCATTATGAATGAATTCCTGGAGTTCTTGTAACGACCAAAACTATTATGAATAAAATTCCCATAAAGATTTAATGGATATTAAAAAAAATCACCTATTAATTTTTATTCTATCTAATTGAATTTAAATTATTGTTACGTTTCATTACCGTTGATAGTGTATCTTTTCAATTGGGATCACATGACTTGTATAAATATAGGGTTTTTAATAATCCTTTTGATAGAGTCAAGGGAATTGATGGCCTCATACACTAGTATTATACACTATGAAGACCATTTATCAGAGCTTCTAAAATATAAATAATTTCTGGGATTTTCCATAGTCCAATCCCATGTTTATATCCAACAAAATAAGCATAAAAGAAATTGTTTATGGGAGAAGTTCAAGATCATCGAGATCACGTCACAAAATATATTTACCAAATGACCCCACAAAAGCCTCACTATCGTGATACTTACTCTTAAAGAATATAATTTTGTAATAAAGGGATTTGAAACATGAACTTATGAATAATATTAAGTACATTGTTTCATAGAATAATGAAAATATTTTCTTTCTATTATTATTACATTGTAAATGATTTTTAATGAACCAACTGTATTTTTGTTTAATATTCAAATTTAGTTAAGAAATATATTTTAATGAATTATTGTATTATTTAAATAAATAACATTTTAATAAAAATATACATATAATGTTAGTTTTATTGAATATAAATAATCGTATAATTTACATAATGTGAAATGAAATTTTTATTAGGGTTCAAAAACTGTTATTGCAAAAAAAACGTCATTATTAAAAAATATAGTTTTTTTATTTTAAAAGTGAAAATTAACATATTTATAAAATTATTTAGATAAAATTAATATTATTTTTTGTATCACAATGTTAAAATTATCTAATCATGAATTTTTAATAATACTCTATGACTCAAATTTTTTAGTACAAATTAAATACCTTTTAAATATACGGTATGTTTTGTATCATCATAATGGACCAATAATTATGTAATAAATAAAATAAAATGTAACCTAGGTTAACTATAATTTTTATATTTAAAATAATTTTTCTAATTATTATTTCATTTATTTTTTAAATCCATTATAAATTCTCTATTATATGTAATATATTTTATCATTTTAAAATTCATTTCTTTAAGACTGTAACTCAACTCCATATAATAAAGGAAAATATTTTTATATTCTCAGACCATGGAAATATAAAATAATGTAATATACTCCTATTTGGAATAAACCATGGGATAAAACAAGGGTATGGTTTATGGTTTTGAATATTTTATTATCAATTTGTTCAAAACCAAAATATCAGAGAAATCCCCCAAATTTTCTATATAAAAAACCCATGAACCCATTTACCTTCAATATATATCCATAAATATCTTTAAAACTATTCTATATACTCTCTATAGTCTTCCCAATGCTCCCCAAAAATCCCATGAATCCTCCCCTAAGCCTTCGGCGTCGCATATCCGAGTAAGGAATTTCTCTCCTATCCTCTGAATTCAAGCACCTTATTTGAGACTAGTTCTTTTAATTGCAATTTTATATATTTAAATTACTTTATAATAAATTAAATATTACACATTTTATGTATAACTTATTATACCTTCATTTCACTGTCATTAAGAACCCCTATGATCATTTATTTACACCCGTTACTATGCAGAAATTTCATAAGGGATTTCTCACTTCTCATTTCTATGAAAGAACATAATTTATATTATATTTCTTAACTTTTATTTTCGTTTGTTCGGATATGATTTTATAAGATGAAAATACTATAGATTTTATGTTTAAATTTTTATTTCTTCTCTTAACTCTCATTAATCCCTTATAAGATCGTTTCTGTACACCTGTTACTATGAAGAAATTTCGCAAGGGTTCTTTTTTTCTTCCACCTCTTACTTCAAGACTCCTTATTATGTTACAAATTATATTTCCAATTAATTATGTTGGTTATTATCATTATATGTCCATATTTCTAACCATTTCATGTCTAAATAATTATATACTCCTTTCTCTCTCATCAACCCATTTTATAATATTTTATATTTATGCTGGTAAAAATGCACTTTGATTCTTCATGCCCAAATCATTTTGTAGTGAATAACATTCCCATTTTTCTATAAAAGGTAATCAACTATATGAAATACTATTTATTTATTGTGTATCTATATGAATGTATTCCACATTTCCTTCATCACGTAATAAATAACTTTTATTAATGAATCCATGTTGTATGATCCATGTAGCGCACTTAATCAAGAAAATGAAATGATTATGAAGGGTTCCCCTTGATAGTTCCCTAATGAATTGGGTAATTCTTAGTAACATGATATTTCTTGTGCAATGATATTTGATGCGTTATCTTCCATGTAAAATGATCTTGACTCATTTTCCTTTATCTGCAATCAACTTTTACTCATGCTCTTATATGTGTATTTTCCTTGACTCATTCTCCTCGATGTGCAATGATCCATGACTCATTCTAATATAATGTTGTATGTTGCAGCTACATTTCCCATGTTATGATTATCATGAAATATTATTATTTATTATTCATGTTCATTTTATGTGCCATTGATATTCCTATTTTCTATCATGTATTTTATTCCTGATGTTATACATTGCTTATTCCCTTACTGGGCCGTATAGCTCACCCCCTTTCTTATGTATGTCTTTAGGTTATCACAAGAAGTGTTAAGTAGGAATTAATTTTGTGGTCATGTAAAATATTTTTTCAATAAAAATTTTGTGTATTGTGTTTTAATTTTTTTATGTAATGTACCCAATTTACTAAATACATGATTTTCTAAGTTGTATTGTAACACCCGAGACTTTTATGAGAAATATTTTGTTTTTATGTTATATAACTCATCAAAATAATATTTCACTACACACAACACTATCTTCGATCGCTTTACACGCAACTGCGACCTTCCTCAATAGCTTGAGTCGTACGCAATACCGAGTTTCACTAAACAACGATATGCTATGAAAATATTATTATAACTAGACGTTATGAATAATAATAACCACTTTTTGAAAATTTTTAAATTTTATTTTTCAAAATGGACTTAATTTTTGGATTCGGAATATTGAAATTATCTAATGGTGAAATTTTGGTACTTTTCGGATAACTTTCATATTCTGATGAATAGTGAAAATTATTAAATTTTAATTAAAAACAACTTTTTTAATCGAAATAATTAATAGGGATAAATTATTAATTTAAGTGGTTTTAAAGTATATTTAGAATATATTTTTACAATTTAATACAATGTTTTTCATTGGATTTAATTTCACATTTAAACCAAACATAAACAAGTGTCAATCTTGTGATTGTTATTATCTCTTAAAAACACGCTATTTGTCTTGACGATGGGAATTAATTTTTAAATTACTTAATGTAACTCATATGTTTTAAATTTGGTAAAATAAACATCATTTTTTAATTCATAAGATCAAATATAGATTAGGCCTAATTTTTGTTATTTTTCTGGAAACTTTCATTTTTTAATGAATAGTGAAACCACTAAGTGGTAGTTAAAAAACTGAATTTTTTCATAAAACATAATTTTACCGCTTCTTTGAGTGTAATTTAAAAAATCTTAGAGACACAGTTAATATCAAGGACTAAATTGTGGTTCAATGTGATGAAAATAATTTTTGGTGAATATTAACTTTTTACTTTTTTTTACCAGGGTTAAAAGTAAATATGGTAATGAAGGGTAAAAGTGTTATTATTATTACCGTAACACATGTCCTAATTCTATTGGATAAGTTTAATTCGACCAAAAACAACCTTAGGAATAAAATATGACCATTTAGGCCTTCTTGGATTAGATTCGGACATTTATTATCAATTTATTTAAAGAAGGGTTAAAATAGTTAAAATCAAAGTTTAATAACTAAAGAATTTTTAATAAAGGGTTATATATAAGATAAATTCAACTAAAAATATTCATTAGAAATATAAATAGATTTCCTACATAATGGTATTTTATTTGTAATTTTTAGACTTAAAATAATTTAATTTATTTACGA
This sequence comes from Viscum album, assembly GCA_963277665.1. Lineage (NCBI taxonomy): Eukaryota > Viridiplantae > Streptophyta > Magnoliopsida > Santalales > Viscaceae > Viscum > Viscum album. The sequence continues at coordinate 261,196,716 of OY728148.1, read as the reverse complement.
TACAATGATGATGCAGTAATTATCTTATTAATGAAATATTGACATAATTGATGTTATAAATATCCAAATAAATGTAATTTGAGACGTTTTATGAATTAAAATAATTTTATATGTTAATATGACATGTTAGTATTGATTTAATTGAATTTTTTTGAACTAATCATTCTGTTATAATTTTCACAAAAATCAACTACCAAATAGTGTAAAAATTGACATAAAATCGTTTTTAAAAAAATACTATATTATTAATTGTTATTTTATTCCTAAAAATATATGGTTCAGCAAAATGACTTAGATAAGGTTATATATATTAATAATAAACAACTTGGGGTTCTTTTGGCTTGATATAGAATGTTTATTAACATTATAGTGTAAGAAAACAAGAAGACATGGTAAACGTTAAATTATCCAACTTAATGTTAAATCTAAATGATAAGGTTAAAATTGATATCTAAACTTGTCTAAATTATATTGGATTAGAGTATTTCGACCCATACCCACCTTAGATTCTAAATATATCAATTTGGAGCTATTAAAAACCGAATTTGTCTTTATAATAAAATAATATTTTTAGTTATTCAAAAGGTGCCCCTCTCCTCCCTTATAAAAGAGAACCACCTCCCTCTCTTCCTCACACCACTTTGAGCCTTCAGGAACGGCCATCCCCTGCCAATATCTCCTCTCCACTTCCCTATAAATATCATAGTGGTCCTGGTTTTCTTCAAAGACCAATTGTAGTGCCCTAAGAGGAGGTCTCAAAGAGGCGCTTCAAAGAAGAGGTAATCCCCGTTACCGATTCATTCATCTTTATTTCTTCTTCCACTTCTTCTTCATTAGTTGTTTCATTATGAAGTAATAAAATAAGTATCAATAATATACTGATATGTTATTATAATTATTAAACAACCCTATTTCACCATCTATCCATCCTACGGAAAACGAAATCACCACGCATGTGTATGTACGGAATACCGTCTCCACGCTGTGGTGTAATCTATTTTCCACTACCACTATACTCGGATGGGTATAATGGTGTAAATAAAAACTATATATGATTATTGTAAAGTGATATTGATTATGAAATAGTATACATACTCTCCAATACAATTCCACGATCATGGGAATGATATCATCGCTCGTGCGTACGTACGGAATACCGTCTCCACGATGTGATGCGACTCGTTATACATGATCTTCATTTCATAATGATTATATAAATGAATTGAGTGAATGAATATGATAAATATTACACTAATACCATTCTTTAAATTAGGTATCTATAACATAAAAATAAAAATAAGAATTTATTCGACAAAACGCGAATAAGAACAAAAAGTAATAAACACCCGAATAATAAGTAGTAATGAAATATTACTAATAAGAAGATAAGAATATGACCATATATGATATCATAAAAACAAGTATGATTCTGGAATAAATCAATAACATTATTTAAATCATTATATAGGAGGTTCGGACACTTACGAACCAAATCGGACCTATGGTTGGGAAAATATCACAATCTCATTTTATCCGAGATTTTTTATACTTTGGTATTTACTGGGGTGTATTTTATCATCCACATCCATGCTTCCTCCGAATATATAATTGTTTCCATCCAACTAAAATTTTTTAAATCCAATTTTACCCTTTGGTGAGTTTTTAGTAAAAGATATAAATGGAATCTTTTGTTGTTTTTCATACGAGGTACTTTTTGACTTTTCCGAAAAAAGTACGGGAAGAATGTTTTTTTAACTTATACGTCATGAATGGATTTTTAAAACATTATTTCCAAGAAGATTACTTTACAATATTTAATGTTTATTTTTAATCAACTTCTGTTAGTTTAAAATTGTATGACATGTTAATAAAGGAAAATGTTTTTGAAGTAGAAATGATATTTTCCTCAAGAATGGAGTTCAAGTGTTTTATCAAAATTATTTTCCATCTAAGATAATATAATGTTCTATTTCAATCCCTATTATTACATTGATCTGATTATGTTGTGATGGAATTATTTTTATGAATTCTTTTATCTTATATGAATTGTTTTATGATGTCATGTTGTTTATGAATCCCAATTTTATTAGACGGGTTCTGCAATGATGTATGATTTATGATTTTGTGGCACACATATGAATGGTATCATTATGAGATGGGTGGGACATATATCTCCCTCCAATTCATTGGGTAAAGATTTTATATCTCATTAGATAGACATGGATGGAACGACAGGTTAAACCGGTTCAGTGAAACAGGACTGAAACGAGGAGTGATCTCGGTTTAGAAATGGACTTTGTCCATTAAGATAGTCTTGGCAATGAGTCTTGACTGATAAGAAATTATTCTCTATGATTATGTGTTTATGCCACAAATTTTTTTTTCTTATGTTATGATTATTGGGATTACATTTCACAACTATGATTTATCCCATGTTATGAAATTATGATCCCTTTTGCAGGTTAAGATTTCCAAAAGCTATGTTCTTATGTATATGATGTGATTGATATTTCTTTTGTTTACCCTTAATGAGCATTTGAGCTCACCCTTTTGTGTGTTTTATTTCCCCAGGTCAGGAAGAAGGTTATTAAGTAGGATATGCCAAAAGGGACTCAAGATATGATAAAAAAAATGGGAGGCAAAGTAGATGCTTTATGAACCCGTTGTTTATGTTTCCCAGTTTCTAAAGATTCTATACCTATACGGTCCTTTCCTGGTTTTCTTATATGTTGTAATAAGTGTGCTTCAATTCTGAAGTAATAATAATGTATGTAAAGTATGGGTCGTTATAGTTGGTATCAGAGGAAAGGTATAGTTAAACTTTGGAAACTAGGATGTGAAAGCCTTAGTAAGAACCCTAAGGATAATTTATGCATAGAACACAATATTAGTGTTTTAGAAATTACCATGAATAACCTAGGATAAGACCATATGTGTGAAATTTTATTCATGATTATGTGGTTTTCCTATTATAATTAGTGTTTCTCACACTATTCTTCTTGGTTTTAGTCAATGGCTGGAACCCGACAGAACTGTGTTAATGCGTAATGTGACAGGAATTGCAATGATTCTCCCCATTAGTAACCAAATGTTATGGGAGCTGGAATGAAAAATCTTGTAGCCATGCTCACACAACTTTCTCAAGCTATGAATCATGAAGGACTTCTAAATGAGCAAAGGAAGGAGCAACATTCTATTGAATCCTTCATGAGGCAGCATCCACCTTCTTTCAGTGGGTCTACTGATCCATTAGTTGCTAAACAATTGATTAGTACTACTGAAAAGATATGTTAAGTTCTTCAATGTTCTAAACATGATAAAGTCATCTTAGCAGTGTATCGTTTGGAAGGTGATGCTGATAATGGTGGAATCTTATCAAGAATACGAAGCCAATAGGTGAAATTGATACCATGGAATGGGACGAGTTCATGAACTTATTTTTCAATAAGTACTTCCCTCGTATTCTCCGAACAAAGATGGAGAAGGAGTTTCTTGAACTAAAGTAAAAGGATGACGAATTTGTTGGTACCTATGAAGCCAATTTTACAAGACTTTCAAGGTACGCATCTAGTATTATTATCCAACCTGAGAGTAAGATCGATCGATTCTTTAGTGTCCTAAAACCAAGTCTTTGAAGGGCCTTAGGCATAAGGGACTTCAATAGCTGTGAGGAAATCATTCGATGTGCTCTCAAAGTTGAGATGGAGATTCTTATAACCCATCAGTCCCATGGGTTTGATAAGAAGAGGAAAATGGAATTCAAGGGAAAATCTAAATAGCACACTGAAAAGAAGATGAGCTTTCCCTTATGCTCAAAGTGTCGAAAGAAACATGGAGGGGGTTGTCTTAAAGGGTCAAGTAAATGTTTCAAATATGGAAAGGAAGTTCATCGTTCATTTGAATGCCTCAACGATGGGAAGAAGATGTCTAATGATGCAAACAAATAAAGGGATACACAGAATACACCTATTACACTTCAATGTTTCAAGTGCAAGGAGATGGGGAATTATGCCAATAAATGATCTAATCCAAGGGTTGTTGATGATGATCGACATCAAAAAAATCTTAAGGCTAATGTCAAAGGAAAGTCACATGCAATTTCTATCAACGATATGGAGTACGATAACGATGTGGTGAAAGGTACACTTATCATCCACTCTAAAGTAGAAAATGTTTTTTTTTTATTCTGGATCCACCCACTCTTTTATTTCTGAAGATTTTTCTAAGGTTATCACCGTATTACCTCAAAAATTAGATGTTGAGTTAGTTGTGACAACACCTAATGGCACAACAGTCACATCAAAAGTTTATAATTCTTCCCCGATTGAAGTTTGTGGGAATGTGCTTCCTAAAAATCTTGTGATCCTTCCTATAGTGGAAGTTGAAGTGATTCTTGGAATGGATTGGCTTTCATTATATGGAGATCATATCATTTTACAAAGAAGGGAAGTCACATTTCATTTTCCAGATCAATCTATGATCGTCTATCGATGCAAGGATGAACATAACCTTCCAGTGGAAATTGCATCCATATTATGGGTCTTGATTCCACTGAATTAAGGTTATTTATCTCAAATGGTTTGTGAGAAACTCACAATAAAGAATATTCCCATTGTACGGGAGTTTGATGATGTCTTTCCAGAGGAATTGTCGGGTCTTCCACCAAATCGTGATGTTGAGTTTCCAATAGAATTTGTACCGGGTGCTTTGCCTATTTCAAAGACACCTTATAGAATGGCCCCAATTGAGTTGCAGGAATTGAAGAAGAAACTCCAAGAGAATCTTGATAAGGGATTCATACGCCCTAGTGTGTCACCTTGGGGAGCACATGTTCTATTTGATAAGAAGAAATATGGATCAATGAGACTCTGCATTGATTACCAAGAACATAACAAGATCACTATCAAGAACAAACACCCTCTCCCATGCATTGATGACTTATTTGGCCAACTACGCGGAGCTCAATAATTTTCCAACATTGATCTTCATTCAGAGTATCATCAATTTAGGGTCAAAAGGGAGGATATACAAAATACGTCTTTCCGTACAAGGTATGGACACTATGAATTTATAGTGATGCCATTTGGTCTTACTAATGCCCCTGTTATCTTCATGGATCTGATGAATAGAGTCTATAGAGACTATCTTTATCAATTTGTGGTAGTCTTTATAGGTGATATTCTTGTCTATTCAAAGAGCAAGGAAGAACATGAAGATCATATGAGAATTATATTAAAGACCCTGAGAAAGGAGAAGCTTTAAGCCAAATTTACCAAGAGTGAATTTAGGCATCAAAAAGTTGCATTTTTGGGTCACATAATCTCAAAATAGGGGATATCTGTGGATCCAGGAAAAACAGAGGTTATCGAAAGATGGTCGAGACCAACAACAGTAACTGAGGTCCAAATTTTTCTTAGTTTGGATGGATATTATCAACGTTTTGTGAAATATTTTTCACCATTATCTAATCCACTCACCAGGTTGACTCGGAAAGGATTTAAGTTTGTTTGGACAGAGGAATGTGAAGAGAATTTCAAGGAGTTGAAAAGAAGGTTATCCAGTGCACCGGTGCTCACACTACCTTGTAGTGTAGAAAGGTTTGTGATCTACAGTGATGCATCCAAGATGGGTATGGGGTGTTTTCTTATGAAAAATGATATGGTGATAGCTTATGCCTCATGACAGTTGAAAACCCATGAGAAAAATTACCCAACACATGATTTGGAGTTAGTTGCAGTAATCATTGCATTAAAGATTTGGAGACATTATCTTTATGGAGAAAGGTGTGATATTTTACTGATCATAAAAGTTTAAAGTATATTTTCACACAAAAGGAGCTGAATATGCGCCAAAGAAGATGGTTGGAACTGATTAAGGATTATGACTGCTCTATTCATTACCACCCTGGGAAAGCAAACAAGGAGGAAGATTCATTAAGTCGACAAGACCATGCTAGCTTATCCATGATGAGGATAACAAAATATCCAATATTTATGGATTTACAAAGGATGGATCTTGTAATTTAAATGGAAGGGGAGAAATCGTATCTTTCACAAATGAATTTTCAACCATCTATACATGTGAAGATTAAAGAGGCAGAGAAAGAATATGTAGAGTTACAAAAGAAGGTGAGAAATATTCCTGAATTCAACCTTGATTGTGATGGGATAATAAACTTCAAGAATTGGGTTTGTGTTCCTCCCATCCAAAAATTAAATAAGGAGATGATGGATGAGGCTCATAGTTCTTCATTCTCTATTCATTCTGGTAGCACGAAGATGTATACTGACCTGAAAGAGTACTTTTGGTGGGATAGAATGAAAAGAGATGTTGCTGAATATGTCTCTTGATGCTTGGTTTGTCAGCAAGTTAAAGTTGAGAGACAAAAGTCTAAGGGGATGTTACAACCATTACCCATACCCGAATGGAAATAGGAAAACATCACTATGGACTTTTTCACAGTACTTCCTAAAACATCCAAAGGCAATAATGCTCTATGGGTCATAGTTGATCATCTTACAAATTCTGCACACTTCATTGCTATTAGAGAGGATTTCTCTCTGGATCACCTTGCCAGGATATATGTAAAGGAAGTGGTAAGATTGCATGGATTATCACTTTCTATTATATCTGATTGGGATCCAAGATTTACCTCGATTTTCTGGAAAAGTCTTCAGCATAAACTGGATACATAGTTGAGATTCAGCACTGCATATCATCCTTAGACAGATGGTCAGTCTGAGAGAACAATTCAAACTCTAGAAGATATGTTGAGAGCTTGCTCTATGGATTTCAATGGTGGTTGGGATCAACACCTACCTTTGGTGGAATTTTCTTATAATAATATATTTCACTCCAGTATTCAGATGGATCCTTATGAAGCTCTCTATGGAATGAAATGAAGGACTCCAACTTGCTGGAATGAAGTTGGGGAAAGAAAGCTATTAGGACCTGATCTTGTTGATGGGATGGAAGAAAAGGTCTGATATATTAAACAAAAAATAAGAGAAGCTAAGAGTTGACAGAAAAGTTATTCCGACAACCGAGGAAAATATCTAGAGTTTGAAGTGGGTGATAAAGTGTTCTTATTAATATCTCCCTGGAAGAGGGTCATGAGATTTGGAAAGAAGGGGAAGTTAAGCCCTAGATATATCGGTCCTTTTGAAATACTGGATCGTGTTGGAAAGGTAGCTTACCGATTGGCAATTCCACCAAATCTCTCTCAAGTTCACGATTTTTTCCATGTATCTCTCTTGAGAAAGTACATACCTGATCCTTCTCATGTACTCAGCTCAGAATTTGTACCGCTGGAGCAAGTGTTTCTTATGAAGAACAACCGGTAGAGATTCTAGATCGTAGTGAAAAAGTTCTACGGAACAAGACCACTCGCTTGGTGAAAGTTTTATAGAGGAACCACCAATTCTAAGAAGCTACATGGGAGCCTGAGGATATGATGTGGGAGAGGTATCCTCATCTTTTTGTTAAAAAGTGACGAATTTTGAGGGCGAAATTCATTTTAAGGAGGGTAGAATATAACACCCGAGAGTTTTATGAGAATTATTTTGTTTTTATGTTATATAAATCATCAAATGAATCTTTCAATACACACAACACTATCTTGTCTTGGTTTACACACAACCACGACCTTCCTCGATAGCTTACGTCGTACGCAATGCCGAATTTCACTAAACAACAATATGCTATTAAAATATTATTAAAACTAGCTATTATGAATATTAATAAACACTTTTTGAAATTTTTTAAATTTTATTTTTCAAAATGGACTTAATTTTGGATTAGGAATATCGAAATTATCTTAGGGTTAAATTTTGGTACTTTTCGGATAACTTTCATATTCTGATGAATATTGAAAATTATTAAATTTTAATTAAAAACAACTTTTTTAATAGAAACAATTAATAGGGATAAATTATTAATTTGAGTGGTTTTAAAGTATATTTAGAATATATTTTTAAAATTTAATACAATTTTGTTCATTTGATTTAATTTCACATTTAAACCAGATTTAAACAAGTGTCAATCTTTTGATAGTTATTATCTCTTAAAAACACGCTATTTCTCTTGACAACGGGAATTAATTTTTAAATTAGTTAATGTAACTAATATGTTTTGAATTTGGTAAAATAAACATCATTTTTTAATTCATAAGATCAAATATAGATTAGGCCTAATTTTTGGTATTTTTTTGGAAACATTCATTTATTGATTAATAGTGAAACCACTAAGTGGTAGTCAAAAAACTGAATTTTTTCATAAAACATAATTTTACCGCTTCTGTGAGTGGAATTTCAAAAATCCAAGAGACACAGATAATATCAAGGACCAAAATGTGGTTCAATGAGATGAAAATAATTTTTGTTGAATAGTAACTTTTTACTTTTTTTACCACGGTTAAAATTAAATAGGGCAATTAAGGGTAAAAGTGTTATTATTATTACCTTAACATATGTCTAATTCTATTGGATAAGTGTAATTCGACCAAAAACAACCTTAGGAATAAAATATGACCATTTAGGCCCACTTGTATTAGATTAGGATATTTATTATCAATTTATTTAAATAAGGGTTAAAATAGTTAAAATCAAAGTTTAATAACTAAAGAATTTTTAATATAGGGTTATAAATAAGATAAATTCGACTATAAATATTAATTATAAAGATAAATAGATTTCCTACATAATGGTATTTTATTTTTAATTTTTAAGCTTAAAATAATTTAATTTATTTATGATACAATGATGATACAGTAATTATCTTATTAATGAAATATTGACATAATTGATGTTATAAATACCCAAATAAATGTAATTTGAGACGTTTTATGAATTAAAATACTTTTATATGTTAATATTACATTTTAGTATTGATTTAATTAAATTATTTTGAACTAATAATTATGTTATGATTTTCACAAAAATCAATTACCAAATAGTGTCAAAATTGACATAAAATAGTTTTTAAACCAAATACTATATTATTAATTGTTATTTTATTCCACAAAATCTATGGTTCGGCCAAATGACTGTGATAAGGTTATATATATTAATAAAAAACAACTTGGGGTTCGTTTGGCTTGATATAGTAAGTTTATTAACGTTATAGTGTAAGAAAACAAGAAGACACGGTAAAAGTTAAATTATCTAACTTAAAGTTAAATATAAATGATAAGGTTAAAATTGATACCTAAACTTGTCTAAATTATATTGGATGAGAGGATTTAGACCCATCCCCACCTTATTATAGAAATATATCAATTTGGAGCTATTAAAAACATAATTTGACATTATAATAAAATAATAGTTTTAGCTATTCCAAAGGTACCCCTCTCCTCCCTTATAAAACGAAACCTCCTCCCTCTCTTCCTCACACCACTTTGAGCCTTCAAGATCGGCCAACCCCTGACAATACCTCCTCTCCACTTCCCTAGAAACATCCTAGAGGTCCTGGTCTTCTTCAAAGACCAATTTTAGTGCCCTAAGAGGAGATCTCAATGAGGCGCTTCAAAGAATAGGTAATGCCCGTTACCGATTATTTCATTTTTATTTCATCTTCCACTTCTTCTTCATTAGTTTTTTCATCATTAAGTAATTACATCTGTATCACTCATATACTGATATGTTATTATAATTATGAAACGACCCTATTTCACCATCTATCCATCCTACGGAAAACAAAATCACCACGCGTGCGTACGTACAGAATACCGTCTCCACGCCGTGGTGTAATCTATTTTCCACCACCACCTTACTAGGATGGGTATAATGGTGTAAATAATAACTATATAAGATTATTGTAAAGTTATATTGATTCTGAAATAGTATAAATACACTCCAATACAATTCCACGATCATGAGAATGATATCATCGCTCGTGCGTACGTACGGAATACCGTCTCCACTATGTGATGCAACTCGTTATACATGATATTCATTGAATAATGATTATATAAATGAATTTAGTGAATTAATATGATATATATTACACTAATACCATTCTGGAAATGAGGTATCTATAACCTAAAATAAAAAATAAGATTTTATTCGACAAAATGCCTATAAGAACAAAAAGTAATAAACACCAGAATAACAAGTAGTAATGAAATATAACTAATAAGAAGCTAATAATTTGACCATATATGATATCATAAAAATATGCATGATTCTGGAATAAGTCAATAAAATTATTTAAATCATTATACAGGAGGTTCAGACACTTACGAAGAAAATCGGACCTAAGGTAAGGGAAAATATCACAATCTCAATTTATCCGAGATTGTTTATACTTTGGTATTTACTGGGGTGTATTTTATCATCCACATACATGTTTCCTCAACATATAATATTGTTTCCATCCACCTAAAATTGTTTAAATCCAATTTTACTCTTCGGTGAGTTTATAGTAAAAGATATAAAAGTAATTATTTTGTCGTTTTTTGTACAAGGTACTTTTTGACTTTTCCGACAAAAGTATGGGAAGAATGTTTTTTTAACTTATATGGCATGAATGGATTTTTAAAACATTATTTTCCAGAATATTACTTTACAAGTTTTCAATTTTATTTTTAATCAACTTCTTTTAGTTTAAAATTGTATTACATGTTAAGAAAGGAAAATGTTTTTTATGTAGAAAGGATATTTTCCCCAAGAATGGAGTTCAAGTGTTTTATCAAAATTATTTTCCATCTAAGATAATATAGGGTCCTATTTCTATCACTATTATAAAATTGATCTGATTATGTTGTGATTGAATTATTTTTATAAATTCCTTTATATTATATGAATTGTTTTATGATGTCACGTTGTTTAAGAATCCCATTTTTATGACATGGGTTATGCAATGATGTATGATTTATGATTTTGTGGCACACATATGAATGGTATCATTATGAGATGGGTGGGACATATATCTCCCTCCAATGCGTTGGGTAAAGATTTTATATCTCATGATATAGACATGGCGGGAATGGCAGGTTAAACTGGTTCAGTGAAACAGTACTAAAATGAGGAGTGAACTCGGTTCAAAAATGGACTTTGTCCACTATGATAGTCTTGGCAATGAGTCTTGAATAATAATAAATGATTCTCTATGATTATGTGTGTATGCCACAATGTTTCATTTTTTTAAGTTATGATTATTGGGATTACATTTCAGTATTTTGATTTATCCCATGTTATGAAATTATGATCTCTTTTGCAGTTTAGATTTCCAAAAGTTATGTTATTATGTATATGATGTGATTGATATTTCTTTTGATTAACCTTAATGAGCATTTGAGCTCACCCTTCTGTATGTTTCATTTCCCTAGGTCAGGAAGAAGGTTATTATGTAAGATATTCCAAATGAAAATCTAGATATGTTGAAATAAATGGGAGGCAAAGTAGATGCTTTATGAACCAATTGTTTATGTTTCCCTGTTTCTAAAGACTCTATACATATACGGTCCTTTCCTGGTTTTTTTATATGTTGTAATAAGTGTGCTTAAATTCTGAATTAATAACAATGTATGTAAATTATGGGACGTTATATGTATTTAGAGTAATATTATTTAATAATTCTTCATAAATATGAAATAATGAGATGGGTTGTAATAGTTGGTATCATAATATATTTTTAGTGATTTTTGGAATTTTTATTTTTAAATCATAGTGACATCTCTTAGGAATAAGAAAAATGTAAGAAAAAATTCCAAAATATAGGTAATTATATAGTAAGTTGTTTATCAATAAAATACATCCCTCTATGGATACTATATTTGGAAATGGTTTTATCCCGGATGTACCTAGGATGAAAATCTGAAACATGGTGTTTCTGGATTTACTCAGGGTAACCTTCTATATGAAAACATGCCTAAATGTTCCCTTGGTTTCACACTCCCTAAGGATATTATTTGTTGAATTCATAATCTCATCAGAAAATTTTATTAAGTGAAAAAATGCCACCAAAAATATATATTAAGAATTATATCAAGGATAACAAATAATGAAACATAGAAACACATATGATAATGAGGTAAATATACTTAATATGTTATCCCTTTAATGTTATTTGATCCCCTTTTATTTGTATAACTATTTGTGGTATTCATCACTAATTCCCCTTTTCTCTATCTAATGGCCGAAAATAAGAGGAATCATGCAAAAATTTGATGTGAATGGTTGTGTGAGGATTCCCTCGTTGAGATTATCAACCCAATATGGGTGAGAATCTAATACATTTTCGAAATATTCTCTTAGTTAACAAAAGTTCTAAATTGAAAAATGCAGCAGGAGGAACACCTAACCCCCACCCCCCTCCAAGAGAGAGAAACGCACCGTGGAGAGCTTCATGTGACAGAGGCCTCCTACATTAAACTAGTCATCTAACCCCTTAATCATATATCAATGGATTAATTTAATGGAAAAGATATTATCCACCATTAATTGATCTATAAAATAGATGGTACTTCTGGATGTCTATCATATAGATGGTGAAACTGGTCATTAGTGGACATTTATCAAAAATATGAAGCCTGAGGAATAGATCTAAGCAATAGAGTTGATGGAATTCCAAAAAATGATTTTTGATAAACATTTTCACCACACTCACCATATTAAAATGGAAATAGATTTCATTACACTCTATCAAAAGGATGAAAAATCAATTATTGAATATGAGGCAAAATTCAGAATGTCTACACGATACACCTCTAATTTTTTCACTACCCCCAACTGCAAGGTTTATTGTTCTTTTGGTGGGTTAAAGTATTGTTATAAAAAGCCTTTAAAATCCTTCAATTTTATATCTATGAGGAAATTTTACTATGTTCCCTAAAATTTGAGATGGATATATATGAATCTCAATAGTTTCATGGGTGTAAAAAGAAGAAAGTGAAATTTAATTCTAGAAGACCGATGGATAAATCAAGCATTGCTAAAAATTAATGCATCCCACTTATCAAAGGTGTAGAAATAAGAACCCTAGAAATTTCCTATGGGGATCAAGAATATAATTTAGGTGTGAAAAAACAGGGGTACCTAGATAATAATTGTTGATAGGAGAAATGCACCAATGTGATAGAGGAAAGAAATAGTCTAGTCAACCCGAAATGCATTTTTTTCTACATCCGCCAGTAAATATGGAACTTTGTGAAACAGCTCCATTAGCCAAGGGTTTTCGAGGGAAACCAACAACTTACAATGTAGAAAGGGAGTTATTTTTAAATCAATGCCTCAAATTATTTCCCGAACATGATGTGATGTCATGTACACTAGTCATTAATTCATGAATAGAGAACATACATTTGGATTTGTGTTTTAAATATTCCACTATATCATTAATGTTTAGTATAACTATTCAAACACCACAAAAAATCATGGAAGTAGAGATGTTGGTGATAATGGAAAATGGGGAAATTATTGCGTCCCATTTATATAACTCCTCCCCAAAAAAAATTTTTGGATTGAACTTCCATGTTAACCTTTTCATACTTCCCTTAAAAAAATTTGGTTAAATTCTGGGCATGGAATTGATTTCCCTATATAGAGCCAACATAAATATCCATGAGAGGGAAATAACTATCAAAATGGAATAATGAACCCATTATTCTATACAAGTTCATGGAGGGGGATGAATATTTTTTAGAACTATCATCCAAATAATGGATATTACTACCCTATAAGAAAGTGTATCTAGATAAAATGATTGAGTACAAAGAATGAGTAATCCTTGATGACATGCCTATTATGAGGGAATATACGGATTTATTTCCTGAGGAAGTCTATGGTCTTACTTCTAGCAGAGAGATCAATTTTTAGGTCAAACATGTACTTGGGGAATTGAAAATATCAATGAATATATATAGGATTGCTATTGTGGAACTTATAGAACTAAAGAAACAACTAACGAAGAATCTGGATTAAGAGTTTTTACACCCAAGTGCATCATCAGGGGGTGCACCAGTACTCTTTATCAAGAATAAGGATTGTTCAATGTGACTTTGTGTTGATTATCATGAGGTCAAAAAAATAAATATAATGAACAAGTATCCTTTTCCATGAATTGGTGATTTTTTACCAGCTACAAGGAGCACAATAATTCTCCAAGGCGGAAATGTGGTCACGATATTACCATGAAAGGGTGAAGAATCAATATATCCCAATGGATTCTTTCCATACAATGTACATGCACTATGATTTCGTACTGATGCATTATGAACATACTAATTATCTAGGAATCTTCTTAGACATGATGAATAGAGTCTTCATAAATTATCACAAAATATATTGGTAGTCTTTGTAGAATATATTTTAGTATAGACAATCATAATGAGGATCGTGAAGAGAATCTAATCAATGTGATAATGACCTTGTGAAATTAGAATCTCTATGATAATTATAGAAAGTGTGAGTTCTAGTTGAATGAAGTCTCATTCATGGGGAATATCATCAAAACAAATAGGATATTTATGGATCCATCCATGAGAATAGAAATTGAGGGATTTTTTTGTCCAGCATTTATTACGAATATTGTTAGCTTCCTTGGGTTAGCTGGATATTATCATCAATTTGTATGACATTTATCAAGATTAATGAACAAGCATACCATGTTTACTTATAAGGGAGTCATTGTTTCATGTTATAATTAATGTGAATAAATCTTCATGGATTTGACCAGAAGATGTATCATCTCTATCATGCTCAAACTAACCACAAGTGGGGAACTCTTCATAATATTTAACTATACTTAAATGAGGGATTAGGATGTCCATTGATGAAAAATGACAAATTCACTACCAACTACTCAAGGAAGTATAAAATTCACAATAAAAACAATCCCATGCGTGATTTGTAGATAGTATCTATAATATTTTCATTAAAAATACAACTACATTATCTCTATTGGGATAAGTGTTAAATATATATGAATCACAATGATCAGAAATATATATTCACATAGAAATATTAGAATATAAACCAACGAATAAGATTAGATCTCATCAAAGAATATGACTACTAAATCAAATATCGTTCGGGGAAAGTGAACAAGGGGGTGGATGCTCTAAATAGAAAGAACCCATAAATTTTTTGAGAACGGAGAGGGATCCAATCTTATTAAACATGAAGAATATGGACATGGGAATCATAATGAAAGGAACACCATAAATCCTTCTACAAATGATTTCTCACTAGTATCTTCTGGAATGGATAAAATATTATCTAAAAGGATAATGTGATAATTCAAAATAAACTAGAAACAATCAGAAAAGGTAAATCCATGGATTTTAATGTTAATGAAGAAAGAATTGTGAGATTTGTTTCAAGACTGTGTACTCCATAAAATCTTGAGTTAAAGAAAGAACTTGTTGATGGTAAGCATGGTTTGACTTTCTGTATTCACCTAGGAAACACAGATATGTACCGATATCTATGAGAGGACTATTAGATGAATAATATGAAGAAGGAGACAATAGAATGTACATCAATGTGCATAAAATTTTAACAATCGAAGGCTAAAAGGAATATCTTTAAGTGTATGATACAATCATTACCCATACCATAGTGGAAATGAGAAAACATAACTATGGTCTTTTTCACTAGACATTCAAAGACATCTGAAGGGAATAATGCTATTTGGGTTTTTTGGATCATATTACAAAGACTGCACACTTCATAGCAATTCATGAGGATTTCTCACCAGATAAACATCCATTGATATACATTAGATAAGTAGTAAGGTGAGTAACACTATCTGTTATATCTGATCAAGATCCTAGTTTCAAATATTTGTTTTAGAAAAGTATGCAGCATGTTTCAAACACTGATCTCAACATAAGTATGTCTTATCACCCATAAAGATACGGACAATCCGAGAATTCTATCTAAAATCATGAGAACAAATTGATGGCTTTCTCAATGGACATAAAAGGTTTAGGGGACCAACATATTCCTTTCATTGTGTTCTCTTATAATAATATCTTCAATTTGAGCATCTATATAGCCCCTTATGAAGCCTTTTTTGGGAAAAGGTACAAAACAATGATATGTTGGGATAAAATTGCAGAACGAAAACATATAGGTTTGGAAATGGTTGATGAAAAGGTGGGGAAGGTTAAGACAATCCAATTGAACATAAAATATACACATTGTAGACAAAAGAGCTATATTGACAACCATCGACGTGACTAAGAGTTAAATGTTGGAGATGTGGTATTCCACTGCATATCTCCAGGGAAGTGAGTGATGAGATTTGTGGAGAGGGTAATTCTTAGTCCAATATACATTAGGATTTTTGGTATCCTTGATCAAATCAGAACAGTGGCCAATTGACTAGCACTTCCCCCAAACATGTCCCAAGTACATGTCATATTCCTTGTAACCCTCTTAAGTAAGTACATCCTAGACCCATCACTTGTACTCAATCCAGAGGGTGAACCATTAGAGAATGATCTCTCTTATGGGAAGAAGTCAGAAAAGATTTTTAATCATAGAGAAAAAGTTCTACGAAATAAAATAATTCCCCTCAACATGTTTTTACGGAGAAACCAAAAGTATGAAGAAGCAACATGGGAACCAGGGGATGTGATGACACTAAGTTACCCTCATATATTTTAGTGTTATTAAAGAAAATTTCATGGAAATTTTTTCTTAATGGGGGAAGGTTTTAATGAACAAATATATTGTGAATAAAATTCCTCTTTATCAATAATAGATATAGAAAAAACATTCACTTATAATTTTTTTATAAAATTGGGTTAAATTAATGTTAAGTATAATTACCATTGATAATATAGACATTGAATAGTGGTTATATGACTAATATAAATATAAGGTTTTAAAAAATCCTTTTGAAACATTTAGTATAAGTGATGGCCTCATCCAGTAGGTTTGTACCCTATGAAGACCATTTATCAGAGCTTCTATGAGAGATAAAATTAATGGGATTTTACATAGACCAATCACATGCTATGATATAATAACCTAGGAATCAGCAAAACTATTTATGAGATAATTTCATGCTCGTCGAGATCACGATCCAATCCATGTTCCCTGAACGACCCCATGAAAGCCCTGACACCGCGAACTTTACTCTTATAGAATATTTTGGTGTAATAAAAGGATATGTATTTGGAAACATCCAAAAGGATTATGTACATTATTTTTGTATAGAATAATGTATATTATTTCTTCCTATTGATGTTTCATTGTAAATTGTTTTTAAAGCACATATAGTATTTTTGGTTAATATTCAGATTTAATTAAAAAAACTAGTTTAATGAAATAATGGGGTTTTGAAAAAAAAAATATTTTAATAAATTATTATTATTAAATTAAATTATTAAATTTACAAATCATATAATTTTCATGAAGTCAATTGTAGTTTTTATTAGGGTTCTAAAACTGTTATTTACCAAATCCCAATATTTTCAATTAATGTCAGTTTATTATATTAAAAGTAAAATTTTAAATCTTTAGAAAATTATTTAAATTAAATGAATCTCGTTTTTTATATCTGGATGTCAAAATTATCTATCAGTTAATTTTTCATAATTTTCAGATACAGTCACATTTTTGGGTAAAAATTAAGTACATTATAGATATACAGTGTCTTTTATAACATCACAATGGCCTAATAATGTTATAAAAATACAATAACATTAATCATTAGAAAAATATATTTTTTGACATAAAAATAATTTTTTCATTTTTATTTTATTTATTTTTTAAATCCATTATAAATATTCTGTGACATATATTACATTATACACGTTTAAAATTCATTTCTTTAAGAGTGTGAAGCACATCCAAATAGCAATAGAAAGTATTCTAATATATTTGGCTATTTTAATTATAAAATTATTTATAAAAATAACCTTTAATAGAAACAATGGGAAGAAACCATGAGCTGGTTTGCGCTTTTGAATATTTTTGTAAGGGCTGTCCAAGACCAAAATAATAAAGAAATACTCCTCCATTCTAATATAAACCCATCCCAGATCCTATTTATCTTCACTAAAAATATTTAAAGCTCATCCACACTCATATCTATACTACCAATAGTTTTCCCAATGCACATTAATCACTTGATAATCCATTCCTAATTCTTTGGATTCACACATCCAAGTTCTAGATTTCTCTCCTCTCCTTTGTATTTTTGCATACGATTTTACATGATTACCTTACATTTAATTTTATGTTGAATTGATTATATCTTCATTTCACTCTCACTAAGACCCCTTCTGGTCCTTTTTTACACCTATTACTGTGATGAAATTTCATAATGGTTTTTTTGTTTTCTCCTCTTACTTCAAGACTCTTTACTATGTTCCACAATATATATCCAATTACATATGTTGGGGATTATCCATTCATTTCCCTCTTATTGACCAATTAATGTCTATATTATAATATACCCATATCACTCTCATAAACCCATTTTATGAATTTTTAAATTACACTATTATCTTGTTGAAATTCCACCACAATTTTCCATAAAAAAATCAAAGTGTAGTGAATACCATACACATTTATCTATCATGTTTATTCACAATTATTCATATATATGTATTGATTTTGGACATAAATGTATGTATTCCTAATTTCATTAGTAATGGAATAAACTATGTTGATTAATGAATCCATGTTGTTTAATCTTTGTCGAAGACATAAGAATGATAATGAAGTGACTGTGAACATTGATACCTGATTGTGCTCTAATGCATTCAGTATTGTTTTGTTTCATGATTAATCATGTTCAATAAATTTTAACTCATTATATTTTTATTTATAATTATATTGACTCATGATCTTTCTTGTTCAATGAGCTTTGACTCATACTCCTCCTTGTGAAATGATCTCTGAATCGCGATCCCCCATGTGCAATGAGCCTTGACTCATGATAATATAATGTTTTATGTTGTTTCCACACATCCAATGTAATTATTATCATGATATATCATTACATATTACTCATGTTACTTTTATGTTCCTTTTATATGCCTATTTTATAAAATGTATTATATTCCTCATGTTATAAATTATTTATTCCCTTACTAGGTTGTATTTCTCACCCCATTCTTATGTATGTCTTCGGGTTATCTCATGTAGTGTTAAGTGAAAAGGAATGTTTTTCTCATGTAAAAGAATTTTTCAATGATGATGTCTCTTTTAATGTTTTAATTTGATATATACTGTACCAAATTTCCCAAACTCACTAGACCTCTTCATCTTCCTAGTTTTATAAAGTGAAATATTATGTAATAAATCATGTTTAAATATTAAATAAAAAGAGGGAAGTTATATAACTTCCATCCAGAGATGACGAGGAAAAAGATAATAGATGATTTCTTGAGGATTAACTAGGGGAGTATGATCATGCTAGAATTTGCTGGATTCATTAATTATTTTTAATTCATTCCTCCAATGTTGGAAATGGATGAGATGGATATGGTGAGTAATTTTTAGGACGACCTTAATTATGAGATTATGTCATATGTCAACCTTTTTGTTTAATGATGTTTGTTTATGTGGAGGATTAGGCTCTTATGGATGAGGGGAACCTGAAGGTGGATCCTTGTATAAGAATATATTCTCTAATTATATGATCATGTGATAGAACTTTCGAGATAAGGATAATTTTTTAAGAAAACTTTATCTATGGTAGTAGGAAGTGGGGTGCACTAGCAAAGGGATTTTTTTCTTTGGATCTTACCAGATTTATCTATCTTTATTATGGTATGCCCGGAATATTACTAAGATAGATCCTCTAAAAACCACTACAGTATCATTCCAATGTAATTATGGTACATCTATAGATGTTATGTATAACCTATTAATTGATGAGTTATGAAACATGAGATTGAAAAAACTATGGTATGGGAAGGGGATCTTTCATACCATATCTGACATTTAGTTGGAGTTATACTAGGCGTGGTTATAGAAGAAATGGACATGGAGCTTCTATGAAAGAGTCCATGTATTGGAAGATTGGTGAAACTCACGGGAGTCAAACTGCACCGCATAGATGATGGGCTTGAAAACTAAATTCTATCTAGCCTACAATTGTGGATAGTGAGGCTAGCGAATATACTATTAATGGTACTATTATTTTATGATTATATTAGATAGTGACATATTTTATACCAGTTCCTTGGATTCCTTTTTTTATTTCCCAATATGTGAATGGTTTGATCCTGGAAGTGGAATTTTTGACTGGGGTGTTCATAACAAAAACACCACAGGGAGTACATTTGAAGGATAGTTTCATGTTCAAGGGGTGTTCTCAAGATGTTGAGGAGTATTCTTTCTAAGGTATCTCCATATTCTTGACATCTGAATCATTGATCTAATTATTAGTATGGAATGGTTAATTGAATACAAATCCCAGATTTATTGATACCATATGAGAGTGACTATTACACCTTCTACGGGTGAAACCTATATTCCCCAGGGTGAGTTGGATATCAAAGAGGTTGACCTTGGTAAAATAATCTACAACTAGGAGATCTCACAACATTGGTTTAAAGTCTATTTATAGATTAATGAAGTGTATGGTATGATTTATTTCATCCAGAAATCGATCATATACATGATATGTTTCCTACAGAATTATCATGGCTTCCATTTTAGATAAATATTTAATTCACTATTGAGATCATGGTGAGTCTTGATCCAATTTCTATTCCACCATAAAGAAATCACAAATAAGCATATAATATATTAATACTCTACTAGAGGAGTTGGGGGACACGTGTTTTATTTTATCGAGTATGTCACCTTGGGGTTCACCTATATTGTTCACAAAATATTATAAAAGGAATCGGAATATATATATTGATTACCTGTATTTGAACTAGATTAATGTGAATAACTTGTATAATATTCCATGCATTGAAGACATTTTTGATCATTTTATAGGATCATATATCTTTTCCAATATATATTTGATATTAGTGTATCATCAGTTGATAGATTTGAATTTTGATATACCAATGATAACTTTTAGAAGCAGGTATGACCTTTATGAGTTGATTGTAATTCCATTTTGGTTGATGAACATAGAAACATCTTTTATGACCTTGATGACCATGATATTGCATCTATACCTATATCATTTTGTGGTGGGTTTTTTTGAAAACATCTTGTTGTAATCAAAGACTCAGGACAATCATGCCAAAAATCATCACATCATCATTAGTACATTGTGGTGGATTCTTCTATTTGTGATCTATCTACATGTTCGTTTTGTATTTATCAAGTACACTTATTGGGTCACCTAATCTCAGAGGAAGGTTTCTTAATAGATCCAGGGAATGTGAAAGCAGGTTTTTATTTATAGAATCCAAAGAACACATATGATTTATATAGGTTTTTGGGGTTATATGGATATTACAAGAGTTTCGTCCAATACATTTCTAGATTGGAAACACTGCTTACAGGCTTGAAAAAAATCACGATGTTTGATTTTTCAGAATCATGTTAGAATGCTTTCTAGGAGTTAAAGAAGCACTTAACGTACAACAAAATATTCATCCAAACTAATCAAGGTGAGGATTGTATGGTATATTTTTATGGTTATAGGATAATAAGTGGAGATATTTTTTTGAAATGATACCAAGTTTTATAATATGGGTCTCCATGGTTGAGGGGTGATGAATGGAAGGGGTGATGAATGGAACTACCCTATATATGAAATCCAGTTGGTTGTAATTGATTATTCTATGATGTGTTGGAAGAATTATATGTTTGTAGAAAATTTCTTTGTTTATTCCAATAATAAGATATTATTGTACATCTTTTTTTAGTGAGAAAAAAATCATAGGATTTGGAGATGTGTTGAGTATATGCAATCTTTCGGTTTTGAGTTGGTATATAATCATAGAAAGGGAAATAATTTTCTTCGTTCGTTGAAAAGGAAAATTAATTCATAGGATATTCAAGAGTCTTGTGATTAGTGGAAGATGATGCATTTACTAGATGGTATACACTTTGTGGTTCCTAAGAGTTCAGTAAATATTACTATCATGTAAATTTTAGTAGACTATACACTCTTGGAATTGATACAAGATAGGTCATCTATAGATCTATATTTTTTAATATTTGAGGGGATTCCATGATGGTGGTGAGTCACCTTCCCATTTAACCATAGGTGAGGATGTGGTCATCTACGATCGGAATTGGGTTGTTACGCCGACAAGAAATAGATAGGATCAGATGTGTGATTTTCTTGCCTTGAATTTGGAGTTATATAAAGGTGTGACCAACATTTTCTATGAGCTTTATCGACAATTTTTTTGGTAGAGTAAGAAAAATTAGAGAGATGGTCTTGTGACACAATGCTACAACTATCAGTAGGTTAAGGCTAAGAATAAATGACATGGTGGTTTACTGAATCCATTTCCCAATATTTATTGGATATGGCATGACGTTACTATGTACATTGTCGATGGTCTCCTCAGGAAACCTAAGAAGAATGAAACTATTTGGGATGTTGTGGATACACCGAGAACTGTAACACATTTCATTCCGATAAGTGGTATATTCTCAGTTGATTAGCTGAGAGATTTTTATTGTTTGGACACAGTCTATCTACATAGAGTGCCATGGACTATTTATTAATAAAATAACTCATGCTTTACTTTGCACTTATGTAAATGGTTATGGATTGTTATTGGTATACAAGTTTTGTTCAATACATCATTCCACTCATAGACTGATGGGCATCCATAGAATACTATATGGGTTCTTGATGATATTTTGTGATATTTTTTTCTTAGCATCATTGGATCTTGGAAAAAGAACCTAGAACTAGTGGAATTTTCTTATAATAAATGTTATTAGGAACTATTCATATAGAAAAATACGAGGATCTATATATTAGGTCATCCAGATAACCTCAATGCAAGATGAATGAAGTTATGGTATAGTTTTTGGGACTAAGTTTCATGAAAGAGATGTCGGAGTAGGTTCAGCTAATTTAGAAATGTGTGGTTGCGACTAAAAGTAGACATAATTCATATCCTGATAAATGGAGATTACCCCTACAGAATAAAGAGGGTGAAAACTTATTCCATTAAATTTCACCTTGATCGAGTCACCACAAGATACAAATAGATTTCATGCTGGAACCTTTGTTTTATGGAAATTTTGAGGTTGTGGAGAGTATTTGGATGGTAACATGGTAGTTGGATATTCTATTGAAATATAATTCGATGAATGGTTTTTCCATGCATCAATACTATATAGATATGACCTTGAAACATCTCATATGATTTACGTGGGTGGCATTCATCTTAAGATATATGTTTCCTTTTGGAGCATCAGATTTTGGTGTTGGTTCAAAGTGAGAAAGTGTTGCGGGAAATGACTGTGTTGATTTTTCTTGTATTGTTGAAGCATGGAAATGTGAGGGAAAAAACATGGGAAAGGGAATCAGATATGTAGTCTTAGTGGACCAATAATTTTTTCCAGAAATAATAGCTATACTTGGGAGTGTATCTTGAGAATGAGCTATTATAGGGTGGTGAGATTTAAAAATCCCAACCTTTTATGGATATAATTTCATATTAATTTTACGTAATTATTTTTTCTTTGTTTGGGAATTCATTTTTTGGGTTTTACCTTTGGGTACATTTTAGTGATGATAGATAAAAATCAAAAAAAGGAGGGATTTGTATAGTTGGGGGAAATCTATAGAAAACCATGTTACCTAACCTAGAAAACTAGGAAACCCATGAATTTTGGTAGTTTAATGGTTGGTGAATGGTTTTTTAAACCACGAAACATCTTATAAGTTACTATGTGTCCCATATAAAATTAGTCCACAGTTTAGACACATAGTTAAGGAAAATCATTCTCCCCTCCCCATCAAATTGGTCTATACTATTAATTCCAAATAAGAATAATTTTTTTAATCACCATAACCCCTAAAACTCACCTTATTTGACACAAAAATCTTACCAACATGATTTATAAGGATTTTAAATCCCCTCAAATGGATTCCATGCCTTCTTAAAACCCATAATTCATGATTTTAATACTGAATCAAATATATTATCTTCCTATAAAGAGAATTATATCCCACTTTTTTCATGTTCTTCCTCCCTTCCTTCGCATATTCATTTGGTTATAGTTCTTTCCCTATTGGGATCAATCTATATCTATTATTGTGGATATAGATTTAGGATTTTAGATCTAGATTTATATAAGACATATCTTGATTTATTTTACTTTATTTTGGTTTTAGAACTGTATCACATTCAATGTTGCTATGGCACTCAATTTTAGGGGATTTATATTTTGAAATCATTTATCAATGAATTGATATATCTGGTTTATAATTTAAATACAAAATTATTTATTTAAATTAAGTTTATGTAATTTTATACTTTCAATTAGATATTTATTAATTATTTTCATGATTTATTTTATGAATTTTAGAGGCTTAATTAGTTTATGAGAAGTGATATTTGGATTTTTGGAATTTATGATTCAGATAACTAAATGTATCATAAATTACAATGTATTGAATTTATTTATTTAATATAATCAATTGATTAATTAATTATGTTTTATTGATCTTTTAGGATGAGATAATTAATTGTAGAATTAATAATGGTATTTGGTATTTGTGGAAATTCGTTAACTAATTGATATATTAATTAATGAGAATGAAGTGATGAATTTATTGGGGAATTAATAAAGGGTATTTAATAGATAAACTAATTGTTGAATTATTATTGGAATTTATGTGTACAATTAATTGTTGAATTAATTATTTTATTGATATTATTAGATAATTGTTGAGTTAACTAATGATATTTTTAGGGTAAACTATTTTTTGAATTTTTAACAGAATTTCTATGGTAATTAATTATTGAATTAATTATGTGTTATAGATGGAAACCTGGCCAAGTTAATACGTATGTAATGAATGGAATCATAGTTATTTAGTTTTGAAATAATGAATGCTAACATGGTCATTCAAACTTGTAAGATATTAATGGTAATATTATCATTTAGTAGTGAGTTAAATAATAGGGACATAGTCATTCTTATATGTTAGGTATGAATGGTAACATGTTCATTTAGTTGTGACATAAATAATGTGAACATGGTTATTCTATTTTTTAATGTGTGAATAGTAACATAGACATTCATGTCTGAATTAAATAATTATTATAATGGAATTATATGATATGATTTCCCTCATACAGAATTGGGACTCTAGCATGAGTCAACTTAGGTATGGAGGTAAAGGTGTCTATGGGAGCTCGTGTGTCTATGTCGTTAGATAAATATTAATTGATAATGTGATAATTTTTTAATAATGAATTGTTATTATTTTTTTATACATTTAGAAACACTCTTATTTGACTAGATATTTTTTAGATGCTATTGGTGGTGGGCTACTGAGTTATACCGACACCCCACTCAGGTAGACTTATCTATACCTAAATAGATTTCCTTTCTGGTAATTTTAAATCAAAAGGCCTTGTGTCAGATTGTTGATTTGGTATAGAGAATGGATGAGGGAAATAGACATAGTTTGGTACCTTGTTGGGAGTTTTCATTTTCATTACATTAGATTTTACATTTTTTAGTTGGCTCAAACATTAGTATGGAATATAAAATCATCATTATTGATATTTTATTTCCAATATTGGTTCATCTTGTGATACATGTAGTTTTTGACCAATGTTATATTATATGGTTATTAGGTTATTTACTTTTTTTTATTTTTCTCTAGTTTTTTACTTAGGAAAATAGGGTATTGTATCGCCATTTATTATATTAAACCATTGTTCCTAGTCCAAAGTATCTAGTGTATAGGGTGGTGCACCTGAGCTCATAAAACCAACAATCTCAGGGCACTGATGTGTATCACCTATGTCAGTACATAACAAAGTATGAGGATCCAGAGTGTTCAACTTTGAGGGATGATCTTAAAGGTGGGGAGTCACCTTTTGGTTGGATTGTTCATGATAATGAGATTGTTTATGACTGTGGTCATGTTTTCATGCCTGCATTTATGTGAGAAGAATTGATGTTTGAGTTCCAGGAATTGATATGAGAGGTTTTATATAGTTTAACCAAACAGTATCATGATATTTTTAGAAATTATTGAATTCCACAGATGAAGAAGGATGATGTAGGTTTTATGAGCCGATGATACACCTATAAGAAGGTGACGGACAAGCATGAGCGAGCGAGTGGGTTGTTACAACCATTTACAATTAATGAATGTTAATGGGATGAAGTGATGATGGATTTTATGGGGATATATGAGTATTCCTCAAAATAATGGTCTTCTTTTGGTAGTTGTGTATCATTTTACCAAGGTGAAACATTTCCCACCGATTAGAGCAACCTTCATTTTGAGTAGTTCGTGAAATTGAATGTTCAGAATATATTATGGATTCAAATGGTTCCATGAAAAATAATTTTATATAATTATCCATATTTAACTCCTTTCATATAGAATGGGTTATAGAGGGATCTTGGAACCCATGTGTTTTTGGGTAAAATGTTTCACCTATAAGTGGATGGTCAATAAGAGAATATTATTCAGGTATTAGAGTACATGGTGAGGTAATGTGTCATATAAATTAGTGGGTCATGGGAGAATCTTTTGGTGGTTATATATTTCACATATAAGAAAAGATACTAAGAGATGATTCAAATGGATCTGTATCAAGTGCTCTATAGTAAACCATGTAGATCACAATTGTGTTGGATTGAGGTTGAGGAATTATATATTTTGGGACTGAAACTAAACTAAGATACATCAGAATATGTTGAATTGATTCGGTAAAGTATTTATAAGGCTTGCGGATTGAATAAGTCAAATATGGATTGGTATGGTAGATCTCTTGAGTTTATAGTTGGTGATTGTGTGATTCTTTAATTTTCATGGGGGTTGGTCCACCATCAAATTCTAATGAAAGGGATGTTATGACACATGTTTATGGGGCCATTTGAGACAATGGATAGAATTAGATATGTAGCATAATGATTGGCTCTTCCAAAGTAGTTTTGTGGCCTGAAAGTTGTTATTCAGGTGTCACAACTTAGGCAGTGTAACCCTACCACAAATCACATGATTTATGTTGATGATATTTATTTAGAGGTTAGTGAATCCCTTGAAGAGCATTAGGTTTATATTTCGGAACATAGTGATAATTTATTGGGGGGAGACTATGCCTTAGGATTTATTTTTGTTGAATCATGGTAATGTTCAGGAAGAAACATGGGGGAGATGGACATATTTATGGCCCCGATGGCTCGACCTACTTACCTAGGATCCTCGTTGTTGCATGGTAGTCCTGATCAAGGATGATCTGTTATAAGTTGGATAGGATGTAATATCCTTTATTTAATTTTTCAGATTTTGTTATCATGTTTCCGTTTAGGTGTTCTTGTTTTATTGGATTAGAAGAACTTTTTTTAGTGGATTGGTTTCTGGTTGTTTAAGACATGAATGAAATGAAAATTAATGCATACAATGCATGTCACATTTTTGAATCTTTGTAATTATTAACCATTCTCCCAAACTATGCATTACTATTTAAGGTTTCATGGTTTAATGAATCTATGCAAGGGGGACTGAAAACTATGTAGGATTGGATAAAGAAATCCCTAGTGGACATCGCATTGTTTTTCAAACTATATTGGATCCCTAGGTAACATTGTGGCCTAGAACCCTCTTGGATAGTAGTAGAAACAGGGTTGGGGAATGGTTTGACCAATCGTGTGTCCAAACCTTGTGGTCCTTAAAAATTGGGATTTTACCATTTTCCCTCTTGGTCCTTATGGGTTCTAACTTTATATTTCTCTCCATTATTCCTTGTGTAACACCAAGGACAAACCAAAATTCCCTAATAATCCCATGGATCCATATCCCTAATTTCTATGCTATTTGTAGAATATTTGGTTGTGAATCAATGCTCCAGGTGAGTCTGAAACTCGTCATCCTTTTTTTCAGAATATGGATTATACAACTGTTCTTATTTTTATTGTTCTATTAAACCCCATTTTTCACGTGGACTGTAGTTTTTGACATCATGGAGTATTCAAATCTGGATCAGAGGCTATTAATAAGTGATTGTTCATCTTCATAACTGATGTAGGTGGTTTAAAATCTATATCCCATGGTATAGATTTTTGGAATATGGGTGTGTGGTTGTGCTATTGTTTCTTCATATTTTACTATTGATTACCTTAGTAATTTCTGGTATATTTGTTGGATAAATGATGCATTAAAACACACATGATCCCATTGGGATGCATTTAGGTGGAATAAAGTAGTCATAGGGCCACCTGTGGGGTGTTCTATCAACCCGAACATGATAAATTGAAATAATAATAAAATAAATTAGTTTTGAAGAAGTAGATATCACGATAAAAATATTGGCACGTTAGCTTGAATAATGAAAAGTAATTACTTATGGTTCTGTCTAGTCATTGAACATTCATAAGTATTTGTTTAGAGTATTGTGAATGAGATAACTGAATTTAAGTTAATGTGATAAATGACTTATAGGTTGAAATAAAAATATGTAAATGATATAAATAAATAACAATAAATGTGTCATTATGGGATAATACATGAAGATTATATATGTATTGAATTATTTAGGAATTGTAAATGGTATGGGTGTTCAATGAATATCATTTTTGATATAGGATACGAAAAAAATAGTTAATGAAGTATGTGGACATGGCTTGTTGGATTGAGGGGAATTTACAAGAGGTCCAAAATCGATGGGTCAGGCTGGAGTGAGGCTCTAAACATCACACCTAGAATTCATAGGTTATATAGTCAGAATAAGTATCTATTCTCTTAATGTTTTCATTGGATTAGAATATATGGACTGAGGCTCCAAGATAAATTTGAAGTAATTTTTTTTAAATGGATTCACTAATGAGATAGGGAACTTGACATATCCCTTTATTTATAGTAGTTGGCCGACATACGTTATTGCATAAAAATTAATTTACAAACCCATAGATCAAATGATCTAAAAGGTTCTTATAAACAGTTAAAACTAATAGAACTTGGTTTATATTTTAACAATCTTGTCACTATTATATTACTCTCATAAACTATCTGTTTAGAATTGGAATTTTGTTTGTACCATTGGTGGTGGCCTACTGAGTTGTTCTCAAACCATAATCGGGGCACCCTTGGGTAACCGAGAATATTTCACTCTTATAAATTAGGAAAAGGGTGGGGGCCAATATAGACAGTTTATTTAGGATGTGAATGGATGAGGGATCCAGACATGGAATAAGGTCCAATTATGGGGATTAATATTTATCATCATTTGCGGTTATCATACACTTTTCATGGTAAAACATGCCATAACATATTTACAATTCAGTTTTTTTCTTTTACACTATTTTGGGAAGTGTTTGGTACTTCACATGTATTGATTATGTTTTATTATATCCATCACATCATATTTTAAATAATATGTCTTACTCTAATGAAGAGTGTGTATAGACTCCCAATAAGATCTATTATACCCGCCCTTCTAGTCAGCTATCTTTGACGTACGATGAGGCTTACATGAAGACATATAGCGACCCAGCATGGGGAACAGATTTAGTGGGTTCCCTTGTGGTGATGTTACAATTGGTTATTTATGAAAATTTCATCTGATAGATTACATATGGTAGAAAAAAATACTTCAATACTAGTCAAATTATAGATGTTATTCAACATATGAATCTTCATTAATATGAATAAAAAAATGAATGATTTAATTGTTTCAAATTAATTATATTTACATCATCCTATTGAATCCTAGAATCCACTTATTTACTCCATAATATTGGTATTACAATATTAGTAACATAAAATCAATATGATTTGAATGTCAAGTAAATTTAAATATGATTGAATATGATTAATGACACGGTGAAACTAAAATATTCCAAAAATAATAATTAATTATAGAAAAATATTCTATTATATTTATATATATTTTATATAAAATATATTATATGAAAGTGTTCTAAATATAAAATAGGTTTGAAATAGAATTATGTTTTTCTTGATTGTTAATTTCAAGTAATGGATAAATGGAGCATCAATATTGATAACTTGAATGGTTCATGTTTATATGAAATTATCATAATATTTATATCATATCATTTTTCTCATTGGAGGAGAATTTAAAAAAACTTTTAATATTTAATTACAGGGTTTTTAAAATATACATGGTTTATGTTTTTTTAGTTCTACAATATCCTTTTTGAAGATTAAAATGGCTTATTATGGTTGTGGAATTTATACTAATGTCATATTTGGAAACATTCTATCATTATTGTTGTATCCATTTAAATAATACAAAGTATTCAAAAATTTATTATAACAGATGAACCAAAACTAAGATGTCAAGATTATGGTAATATATAGATAGTAGAAGTTGAAAAAAATCAATTAATATGATGAAAAGTTGGATGAAAATTTCAACAATGTCTCTTCATGAAGCTGACTAAGGTCAAGGTAACCTAGGGTGTTCCAAAAGGAAGAGAAATAATTAAATATGGTTGGAT
This sequence comes from Viscum album, assembly GCA_963277665.1. Classification (NCBI taxonomy): domain Eukaryota; kingdom Viridiplantae; phylum Streptophyta; class Magnoliopsida; order Santalales; family Viscaceae; genus Viscum; species Viscum album. The sequence continues at coordinate 261,166,159 of OY728148.1, read as the reverse complement.
TCTCCAAGAAACATTTGAAGAAGTTTGTAAAACAGTGTGGTATACCCATATCATTTATCAATGTTATTAAAATAAAGTCTTTTTTAAGGGTATTTAGAAAAAATGTCAATTTTGATGTTTTTGTAAATATATAGGAGTTTAAAAAATAATAACTATTTCAAATTATTTTTTACATTGATGGGGAACATATATGTTAGAGCTACACATAAATGAAATTGATAATACAAAATGACTATTATTGAAAAAACAATTATATTTATCATGTTTCAAATATATGATTGGTGGTGTTTTTTGATATAAATATTATTTATAAAAAATATGAGATGATTAATTTAAAAAACATGGTTTATGATTCATCAATATATATAATAGTTATTTAGATGTAGTTATGGATACAAGTTTTTTTATCTATTGTAAAAAAGATAAACAATTATTTTATTAAATATTTTGGGTTGTACACCCACAACTCAAGAAAAGTATTTTACAATAATTTAATTATTTCATATTAAAATGTACAAATGATATAATACCATATATGATAATGAAACCACATTTTTATTTTAAAAATATTCATAAAAATGAAAATAAATTATATTTTATAATATAAAATGGTTTTTGTATCCTAAGGATATGTTTTGGATCGATTATAGTATTTAAAAGGATAATGGGAGTTTGATTGGGCTTACAGAGGATCAACTATAAAAATTATTGTTTAAATCAAATATTATATTTTATTTTTATTCCAATTAATATCGTAAAATGATTAATTTATCTGATGGTAAATTAAAATATAAATTGTTTCATTTAGTTTCCATTTAGAAAGAGACTATCGCTATTATAATATTTTAAGATATTGTGTTTTCTCTCAATATCCTAAAATTATTTTGGTTTTGAGATGAAAAAAAATGTAATGTCTTATTTTTTGATATAATTAACATTTGAAATAAACTATTAATTGAATGATTATACTAGTCAAAATGAAAATTGATTAACAATTTATATGATACAATAGTTTATGGTTTAGTGGTGAAGAAAAATTTACCAAGATAAAAAAATTACTATAAAAATTTTTAATCACTTTACTATATTATATTTTTTGATGTGGTGTTAAAGGTAAATCAATGAGTTACATTTGGTTACCACATTAATGAAGTTTTCACTTTGTACTAAAAATGTTTCATAGGACCGTTAGTAATAACATAATTATTCCAAATTTTTCAAAGTGGTTGTTTTGGAATGTGATTTTGATGATGATGGTGGTGATTTTAGAAAGAGTTCAACATATAAAATAAATTTTGAGATCTTATAATTTTATGTTCCGAATTTCAGAATTTTTAATATGACCAAGAGGTTGAAAATATTGGAATATGAATCCTAATTCTCACCATTAATGAGAATAAAATACTAAATATATTTTTATTACTAAGGTATTAGAGGAATTTTTAAATGAAATATTCCCATAAAGATTTGAAATTTATTACATATGATGTAATGTGTCAATAAAATATAAACTATGTAGAAAAAATATGGCCAATCTTGCAGTTTCTCATATATGATATGAAAATATAATGCATATATTTTTAAACAAAATATTCATAATCAGTACTAGAATGCTGATGTTTCATAAATAAAGGAAACTATTTTTTTAATATTCTTTCAAATTGTCTAAAAAATTATATTTCCTCATAAATTTCATTATGTGAAATTATAATTAACCTCTCAATGTATGACCTTCAGTTTAACCCTAAGAATTGTTCATCACGATTTATTATAGGATGTGACAAATTTTAAGGTTATAATGAGTTGAATTCAAGTATATAGACACCTAATATATTCATGGGTCATAAAAAATAATAATATTCATTGAGAAATCTTGATGTGTAATTAAGTATACCACATGGATTGTCACACATTGATTTTATTATAATAATATTGTTGAATTAGTAATATTTGAGTCCCCATTACCATAGGTTGGTGAGATACCTATCCTGATAACAGGAATAAATTAATACTATGATTAGAAATATATATATATATATATAATTATCAATTATGGCAGTGATTTGGAATTTTATAGATCATTTTTTCCGTAAAATCATAACATGTATCTGATTTATCCTCTCTTATTATGGGTTTTCCATTTAGGATCTTCATTTTGATGGAATATTGGAGTGTAAAACCACACCTAGATAATTTATATCTATTCAAACCAGGAGCATGTGATATAATATTCAATAAGTCTAAATTATATTTGATTTATTCATCAATCAACTCAATTTGTACATTAATATTTAGGACCAGATTCGCTATCAATATGATATTGAAATATTTCATGCCCCATGTCACATGATTTATTGGAAAAATTTAATATATGAGAACGAATGTTTACATATGGTGAATATTGGTGGAAATGGTTTTAAATATACATTTATTTTATTTATATCACGATAGATCGTTTTATATCTTGAGTGGGATGGATTATTTTCTATATGTCACTATTCACTTCTATATATGGATCAATATATTCATATTTTTTGTAAAAATATACTTTCAGGTTGAGTCACACATTTTGGATGACTGAATTGGAATTTATTTTGACGTAGTCAGAAACTATAAAAATGTTTTAGAGTTAATCATAAAGTGTTTTGGAAGGGTATTGTCAATTTATTTCATATAATGTGATACAATGCGATGTTATTGAGATCTTTCTGATGTGTTTTGGAAGATATCCAAAATTGGTTTGAGATATGGTTTCATATGTTATTTTACTAGATACAATATATGGTAAGATGACACAATATCTCTTAGGATTTAGTGAAATTTGAAGATTGAAGAATAAATTCCACAAATACTTATATATATATATATCATATATATATAATACCATATTGAAAAAAAGTATTATTTACATTAACATGTATTTTATTACATCTGAAAAAGTAAAAAATGGTTATCGTTTTTTAATTTCCAATATTTGAAATTATTTGTTATATAGTTTTTTTAGATTATTTTTTGAAGATGTATCTATGTATGTAATACATGTACTAGTAAAATAATAAACTTTTGATTTAAAGATACTTCATTCATAGAGTCTCCTGATGGTATTTTAAAACATACATTCATGTAATTGTGTGGGTGGGATTTGAGATCCTCATGCTAGGATGAAACTCCATAAACTAATTGTTCTCTTCATCACCAAAATTGAAATTAAGATGTAAGAACATACCATGGAGAGATGTTTTATCCCACTCAAATTTCAAGTGATTCTGTACAGTAAGTGCATACTTATAGTGGTGGGAAGTTTATGTTTTAGCATTTTTGATATGTATCAAATGAATAATATGTTAAAGATTAAAGGATTCAATGGATCTATGGTTATTGTTTTTCACATTTTAAAAGTGTTCTTCCTTTCTATATTTTGTGAATATTTAATATTTCATGCATGGAGATCCTGATTATTAGGTATTATGTTTCATCAAATTGATGTGATAAATATTATTGTAATCTAAAAAAACATGATTATATAATTTGATCTGTATTATTATTACTTTATTAAATGTGAATTTCATAGTTTAAAAGTATTTACCACAGTAGAAAAATAAATATTAAATGTGAAACATCAAAGATTAAAATAAATTACATCATGATAATGATATGATTTTAAATTTTTAAATGATGGTTAAACAACCGTACTCATTCCTGCTATATTATTTTACATTATTAGATCAATATTAGATCTTAATAGTTATTTTACCATTAATATATTACAAATATTCTACTCCTCCCACAAATAAGTGGAACCTTCACCACCATAACTATACTCACAATCCATGTTTCATAGATTTCCAAATACACTACCCAAATAACATTCTATAATTCTAATATACTATCTTGAGTTATTGGTATTCTCAAAAGAAAACTTATCAATAGTTGTGTCATTATTGAAAATTATTTTTCCCAGGATAATATAAACAATTTCTGGTTACTCTTTTTATCTATCAATTCATTTTTTCTTCTTCCAAAACATTTAAATATATTTAATAAATTTTTATATAATTAAATATGTTTTAAAGAAATAATAAAATTATATTATGACAATGGAATAATAATTATTGAAGCTTTTCATTTTACATTCAAAAATAAAAATTGTTTCTTGTGTTACATGCAGACTACATCTTCCATACAAAATATGTTCTGTTATAATACAAAACTCTTATAATGATGGTTATAAATTTTTTTTAATGGATTACTATAATATTATTATTTCTATAAGGATTATGACATTACAAATATTTACCCTCATACTTCCTATTCAATATAAAATCAATATTTCACCTTTTCAAAATGAAAACTATCACCCCGACAAATGTGATGTTTTTTAATATTTTGATATTTTATATTTAGTAGAGTTATATTAACATATAGTTCACCATTTTATGGACATATAAATTAATTTTTTTTACATCTACGACAATTATGTAATTCAAAATAAAAACTTTTGTAACTATAAGCCCTATAGATTATAGTTTCTCTTGATTAGGTTAGGTTGAGCTCTTACAGGGGAAACACTAACAATTTATATCATGAATGACTATAGAAACTTAAATACTTTAATGATAAGAAATTAATGATCAAATAATTTTAATTTTATGGTTATGTAATTTTAACACATTATTTATTTATCAAAAATACACGTCAAAAGATTCCAAAGATAAAGTTTTCCCTCATTATATATTTAGGAAATGTAACTAAAACTCTAATGGAGTAAAATTTTAACATTAAAAAATCTTATAAAACATCCATACAAAGATCTAAAATATTCTCATATTTATTAAATTTGAATTTATAATAAATAACTAAAAACAATGTTCTGAAACTAGTTCAAAAAAATAATCTATGAATATGTCATCTGATGGTGAAAATCTAATAGAACTAAATCATATATTTCTATGCAATAATTAAATATAATTTTATAAATGGTAATTTTCTAGAACAAGATTATTAAATATTGGATTAATATAATAATTTTTGATATATAGTAGTGTGTAGTGTGTTTAACTATGAATAAATTTTGGTATGATTAAGTAAACATTATTTTAATTCTATGAGACATGTTTTATATTAATAACACTATTTTATTTTGTAATTATTATTCAATTACCTATTTTATTCTATTATATTTTCTAGTTTTTATATCCGGATAATTTTATTTACTTTTCATGGTAACTCTCTTATTTTTTTAATTATTAATTTACCATTTTCATATCGGTATTTCATATCAATTTCCATTCTTTGAGATGTGTTTTTATGAACCAAATTTCATTTAAATTGTGTGAATAGTTTTCATTTTTTATATTATATAATTTATTATTAAATTTTCAATGCATTTTATGATCCGTTTAAATCCATCTCTTTATGGGGTTTTTAAATGTTTTTTAAGCCATAATAGATATTAATAACTCAAAACATCATTCATTGAGTTATAATGATTCCTATTATTTATATTCTGGGATTATTCCACTATAAAATATTACATTATACTATTCCATTCTCTCTATTAAAAGAAAATATTTTGATTATAATCAACATGCTATCTTATTTTTTTCTCTATAAAATTATAACATCATTAAGATAAATTTTCAACCATCCTGAGTGATATATTTTCCTTCTATATCCATGATTACGATTCTCACTAATAACCTCCATTATATTTTAAAACTATATAATGTTTTTTCAAATGTGAATATAATATTTACCTTTAATTATTATGAAAATTTATTTTTATTAACCCATTTTCTGTTGTTTAATTTCAATAAAGGTATTTTGATTGATTCAAAAGGGGATCAATTATTATCAAATTTCTTATTTTTAAAACCAATTTAAATATAAAAATCATTATATAACTTTTGAGTATCCACCAATGAAATTTTTTCTAATTATATTTTTTAAAAATTAATCCCATTTTTTCTGAAATTTACTTTTGAATGTGATCGATATCATCATATTTTACAGGTATTGTGAAATATTTTTCAAAAATAACTCTTATAATTTCTATATCAATTTTAGGGTTCATCTTTGTGAAGAATATATACTGTGTTTTCAAATATTTTTCCAAATTTTTTAATGTCTACATTATTTTGAAAAGATATATAATATTATTCTATTTTCTAATAGAAAGGGATTTGTTTTACTAAAAAACTTTATTTTAATAGAGATTTGTAAAGGCATACATATTTAATAAATAATTCATTACTGTTTCATTCTCTTCCAAGTGAATTTTCTGATATATTATTTATCATATAAATTTTTTTATTATAATATTTTTTTTCTTTTAAAAGATAAATTTTGTTACATCAATGACATTAATTTAAAATAACATCTTTTAAAAGGGGTTCTCAATCATTAAAAATGTATAATCAATACCATTTTTAGGTGATGTGTCCAATTAAATTAAAATTTCATTTTTCTATTATGTCATCATTATTTGATATTCATAGTATTTCACTTAGTGGGCATGATCTTATGCTACCATCTATATTGTTTATAAAGGAGGATTTATAAATCTTATATTGATATGTTCATGAAACACATCTCTTTTCCTTGGTTTACTTATATATTTTTATAAAATTGCAATTTTTTTATAATCATGTGGTACAAATATATGGTATTCAAAAAGTGGTAGTTGGAACCTATAAATATCTACCAATAATTTGTGTAAATAAATATATATCATGAAATAGTGGGATATGATTTGTGATGTGTGATACAACGGGGGAAATAACTAATTGAATCCATATCCACCAAGGGTAATGAGTCAGTGACGTCTAACTCACTAAGGGAAATGGGTCTCGACTCATAATCCATTAAAAGATTCTTGTTTCATTATACCTAATATTATGATTCTTATTTATTTGTTTATGCCTCAAATAAGAGATATATTTTTGATCCTTTAATTACATGACTATATTATAATGGTTTCAATTTTATACATATTAAGGATTAGATGGTTTAATATTATTAGATAATTTGGGAGTAAATAACATTATAAAGTGGAGACATTAACATAGTGTACATTTTCCCCACAAAAAATAGTACTTTTACCTTTATATCTTAATTTCATTCCAGAAAACATTTATCCTATTAAGAAGATTCCACATAATGGAAAAGTTACCCTGTTACAGTTTCTATATAATCATAAATCCAATGAAAAATAATTTCTAACCATGGGATAAACAGAACAAATCATAGTAAGGAATTCCAAAACAGTTAAATCACGCATGTCAGGTGGAAAAAATTAAAACCCATTAAAATTATAAAATTTGTCAATATAATTTTTTGTGATAATAAAAAATATATATAATGTAATCAAACAGTCCGATTTGACCTAGAACCAGTCGCCCAAGCTAGCCTGTGGCATGGGAAGAAGGTCCTTCTTGATCTCTATGTGATGGAAACTAGTGTCGAGAATCAACACTTACAAGTGGGAATGATTTAACCCCAGAACAGATAACCGAGATACAAAAAATAAATATTGAACAATCATACATAACCCACAAGTGAATTTTAAATAAATAAACATAATATTTACTTAAAAATCCAATTTAGAAGACTAAAACTAAAATGAAACTAAAAATGAAGGACAGAACTGCTACCAACCCAATCTCCTTGTGACCACATGGTCACCTCCAACCACATGACTAACTATACTCTACAAAAAGAAAATAAACTAGGATAACCTAATAAAATTGGAACCTACAATTGAAAATTTAATGTATGCCACAGTACAAAAATTTAAAGTTGGAATGCCAACGAATAAAAATGGAATCCATATATTTTCATTTCCAAAAATAATCCATTAGCACTATTTTGAAAATAAAGACACAAAATATTATTTTACACATTAATAAACAATACATATTTTCTTATAAAACAACCAATTATAAACTCCCATTTTCATATGATCTGTTTATCTTTTTAAAACCCAATACCCAAAACATGGAAATACTGTCTAATCTAGAAAAAAATAACTATGGAATGATTAAAATAATGTAACATATGTTGAAAATGGACTAGTAGTGTGATCAGAAAACCAAAAATTGTGAGATGAAAATAGGAATATAAATAATGTAACCATAGGTTACCCTAGACATCCCTATAAGACCCTTGGAAGTAATTTGTTCTTAACCACTTGTCTGTGTGTGATGAAGTCCCTAAGTCCATAACCATATGGCTGCTCTTACGAAGCCTCACAAGTGACATAGAAATCATAACATTTATATAACTCCATGACGGTATTTACACATCTAATAGTGGTTAGAATGAAATTGTCACTTGGCCACCTAAAAGATTCCATAGAACCCATGGAAAATATAAATAAAATAAATATGTATGAGGCCCCTGCACACAAGACTCTACATACCTATCATCACCATAATTTCCTACCCCACACACGGACATCTCCAATATTATAACCCATAATGGGAAACCCATTATAGTGGTTCCAACTATATACATGAAAAAATATACACCACTCATTGAAAGATACAACTAGGCTATCATATCATGTCAATATCAAAACCATTATAAAAGTCACATTGAGTTCTCAACTAGGATAACACGTCACATTTCTTCTAAATCATACATCAAAATGTTCAAATATGAAAACTAGGAACACACATTTCCCCAAAACATTATTTTACAATCTAACACAAAACATCCCTTTTAAATACACAATGCCCAATAGGTCCTTAATATTTACAAATTCCAACTACATATACCAAAAACACTTTAAAATTAATTTACAAAACCTAGATCAAACATCACTTTTATATTGAAATTACCACATGGGCCTTTAAACAAACCATCACCCACAGACACCCTAAATTTCTATTTTTCCTTACCCTTTTTATTTCCAACCCTTATTTCAAAATAGAATGAAAACAAAAAATGAACTTTAATGATTCATAAATGGATTCCTTGTCATTTAAAAACCAACTATTCTTTATGAAACACCCAACGGGCCATTACGTAACAAATGAAAGTATTTTTACAAAACAAAACCCAATGAAAGATCCATGCTTTGTGGATAAACAACATTTATGGTACCACCTTCATTTGGAGGATCATCCATGCGTTCAAACCTTTTAATCATCTAAGAAACACCCAAAACCCCCTTTAAAATTCAAACCCACACCAAAATAATTTCAAAACAAGATTTTCAATCACATAAAAATTATACTTAATTGTTTAAAAAATTTATAAAATAAATTTAATTAGTACAATAAATATTCCCAAAAAATACAAGTCCAAAATCCTTTTTTGAAATCAAATGAACACCAAGGCCCTTCCAAAATAAGTTCACAACTCAAAAAAATTTAAAAACTACTTTCACAATTTATGAAATTATATAAAATGACTCAACCATTTTACCAAAAGATTTCAAAGAGAAATTTCTATACAAATCACCAAATTTATATATTTTAAATGATAAATTAGAATTTCATCCAAAACATTAAAGATAATAACACAAAAGAATATTTCAAAAACTAATTCAAACAATTTTCACCAACATCAATGCACTATAACAGGCTCATCAAATATGCTATTGTGGTGTAGAACATATTGATCATTTAATTAAAAATTCTCAAACACCAACTTCTATGAAAACAAATAAGAATAAACCAATATTTACTCCCAAATATATTTTTATTAATTTCTACCAACAAGAAAATACTTCAAAAAATTTATCCACAATAATAATCAAGGTGATAAACATATTTACAAATTGATTGAACAGAATCATGTATTAGTGGAATCCTTTAGAGAGAAAGTTTTTCAGATTTTCCAACCTCAAGCATGTGTGAACATGATGAAACATCCAAGAAAAGAATATTACACCCTATAAAATGAACCACACATCATAGACATTGAGAAAAATTCCCAAACACAATCCATAATGATTAGGTTTTATCCAAGATGAAGGAAGCTCAAAAAATAAAATTGGAAGAGGTGGTTTTCGGAGAGGGGGGGTTATGGCCAGGGAGGGTAGTGTGGCCAGAGTAGGGTGGGGCATGGGGGTTGTTCTATGCTTGAGCATGGTGGAGTAGGGGGTCGGGCCATTGGAAGTGGAGGTTAAAGGGAGGAGTGGATGGCACACCTTATAGATAAAGGGTGGGTTATTGATGTTCATAGTGCATAAGGGGAAAGGGGTGCGCAGGGGTAGATTTAGGGTTTTAAAAAAAGTAAACATATTATTTATAATAATATTATTATTGTTATTATTAGTAAAAATATTTTTACTAATATCAAAAACCATTAAAATAGATTCAATAAAAACATAATTTTAATATGAAAATTTAAAATAATATTGATAAATATTTTTATAATAGTAATATTAATACAAAATATTTATTTATTTTACATATTGGGAAAATATATAGTCACATGGGTCGACCGCACGGTTTCCACTAACAGTGTGGTGCCTGCAAACCTTCCTAAATCCCACAAAAAAAATCAAATAACAAAAAATTTAAACCTTTAATTAACCCAATCCTCAACAAGAAAACATGAATCCAATAAATTATAAAATAAAATAATTTTAAAGATAGGGTTGTCACAATTTACATGCAACAAATTTTTATGCCCCATGAATGTAACCAAGATGATAGTTAATCAAAAATTGAGTCTATCACTGAAAAACATTAGAAGACACAAGGAATTTATAGAGTAAATATTTATTCCCCCAGTCACACCCGACCTATATAGACGATCCACAACCCAAACTAAGTGGAGAACACATGGGGATTCTACCCACCACAATAATTATACTAGTGCGTAAATTAAATCCAAAACATACCACCATGTAGAGGGGGCCCATGTAGGGACTCGCAACAGATCCAAACAAACTATTATAGCACAAGGAATATAATTCCACTCTTATAACTAGGATCATTAATCACCACAACTAAACACCCAATATAAGAGGAAAACTCATGTAATGAAACTATGACTAACAATGGAAAAGAAACTGCATTCACCTTTCTCACGATATTCAATTACCCCCAAATGAGCACCAATAAACCAAAACCATCTCATATAAGGTCCAAACAAACTTTGAGAAATAAAACACAATTTAGAAAAATATTTCCCAACAGAATGGACTGTTTGGATTACAAAAGAAAATGTTTATCAAAACTTCACAATGAAATAATGGACATATAATAGTGGAAAAATCTCAACCCCAGAAAAAAAGAATGAAAATCCTTTAAATGTTCAAATCCCGACATGAAACCAAAATCCCCAACTAATGATTCACACCCTTAGTAAATCTTGACCATGTACGAGCTTCACCCTGAGACCTGTGGAAAGGGATCTGATGGCCGAATCATATCATGCCTCACAATAAGTTACTAGAATCATTGGTTCATTAACACTTTTCTAGGAAACCCTTCCTGCTAAATTACTCCAAATCACCCAGACATCTACAACGATGACACAACCTCAGAGGGATGAGACATGATGGCTTCGAGTGTCCAATCTGGCCACACTGGTGGCACACATGAGGATGATTCATTGAACCAAAAACCAAAAGCATTGAAGGAGACTCTATATAAGGATGTTCCTCCAGCTTATATGTCTTTACAGATGGTGAACCTTCATGAAAAACTGGATACACTAGATTTTAGACCATTTGTGATCCAAAAACAAATACAATTAGGAACTCCTAATCTACCATCTTCTCGAAACTATGGTATTTAGAAGGGAAGTCATTACCCCTGATCTTTTGATGAAGAACCTCAATGAATATAGAATTATTCATCAATTCCTTTGATGGTGCCTCCAAAATAAATGGAGTCTGGTTCCTTGAAATGGGAAACATATGCCTTGATTGTCTGTTGGACTTATTTAATCTGCATGAGATCTTACCTATTAATTATCTTCACATATTCAGGTATGAACCATTAGACAAAGATAGATGTAAAGACATCCCATTTCAACCAAGAATTCCTTGAAAGTTTGGTAAAGAACTCCCATTTTTTCAAATCCAGACATTTGAACAGACCGGATAAAACATGAAATCTGAGAGCATTGGGAGTTCCTAACACCATGAATACATTCTCACCCTCTTCAATCCACTCCACTGCCTCTATCATTCCTCGATAACCATGAAAAATATGCATCATTTTAGAAGGACCAAAACTGTTCATGACTCATTGGCAACATTAGACACCTTTCTGGGTGGAATTTTCATAACATATAAATCCCAAATCCAAAACTGATATCAAGTAGGATCAACATTAATAAAATCACTTTCATCCAAAAAAATTGCTCAAAAACCGAAAAATATATAAACATATCCAAAAACATCACTTTACAAAACCACCATTAGAAAAAAAGGTCAACACATTTATATCAAATACATACCCAAGAAATTTCATGAAATGTTTCACATTTTTTTATTCACTTCCATTCATATGTGCCAGCACACAAATTCCATACAGATAACCCCACTTGTGAAAACATTCATAAGGAACATCATGGGACTCACCAAGCCATTTAGTTACTAATTCAAAACAAGGAAAAAAATTCAAAGATTTTTTTTTCAATTATTAATACCCACTTTACAAAGTAAATGCAATTTGGATGAATGTATTTCTATTTGAAAACCATTTTGATCTTTAAAATAACACTTTCACTAACCGAACAGAAGACAAATCATAACTCACAAAATATCGAATGGTCGAACTAGTGTCTATGTATAACTCCACAACATGGTAGTGGGTCATACCCCATGTAGTTCACAATGAAATGTGGGACTTGAATCATGCTCTTGGACTCCACATGGGTCACTACTCCATGTGGGATCACAATGTTACATCAGATCACCTCCGTTGATACCCCTAAATCCAAAATAATGACAAAAGACTCCACTCCTAAACTACTCTTGGTAAGTCAAGAGTTATTGCGAGAAAGAGTTCACGATGATCTTCCGGCACCTACCTATTGAGTCTCAAATATCGTAATATCCATCTACCATACACCCCCAATATCTAAAAATACCTCCTCTAATACTATTTTTTCATCAACCAGCCCAGGTTGACCCCGAATCGGTCACCTTAGCCAGTCTACGGCATGGTCTGAAGGGTATTCTCAATCCCAATGGGATGGAAACTAGTTCTAGGAATCAAAACATACAAGTGGTAACCATTTAACCCCAAAATAAAAAAGTAGGATCCGAAAAATATATAATGAACAAGCAGACATAACCCAAAAATGAGTGTTAAATAAATAAATAAACATATCAGTTTCAAAAGACATAAATGTGGACTGAAATTAAAATAATACTAAAACAAATTGAAAGAAACTACTACGAACCCGATATCTATGTGATCACCCGTTCACCTCCATCCACAAGAACAAATATAATCCACAACGATCAAATGAACTAGGAGAACCTGAGAAAATTAGAACCTCCAACTGAAAACATAATATAGGTGTTAGCACCAAAATGATTTGATGGAATGCAAAGGAACTACAATAGAATCCACATATATTTTTTTTCCTAAAACAATACATTAACACTAGTTTAAAAATAAAATCACAAAAATAGGTTTTCACACTATAATAAACAACACAGATTTTTATTTAAAACAACCCACCCCATACTCTCATTTTTAAATGATGAGTTTATAATTTTAAAAAACCAAACACAAACAAGGAAATAATGTCTAACCATTAAACAAATATATAGGGAATGTTGAAAATAAACCAATAATGGAGGAAAATAGACTAGAATTGGGATCAAAAAGCCAAAAAAAAGTTATATGAAAACAAGAATATAAATAAAGATACCTTGGGTGATCCTAAACATCCCAAAATACCATTGAATGTACATGGTTTTGAACTTCCTGTTGGAATATGGTGAAGCCCCTTAGTAAATAACCAACCAACTGATCCAACATGGCTTCACTTGTGCCATAATCCTCCTAGAATGTCTAAAACTCCTAGAGTGTAAAAACCTATCTAATCAGAGCTACCAATAAATAGTCACTCAATCAGCTAAAATATGCACAACAACCCATGTTAAATATAAATAAAATGTGTATGTAGTAGGCCCACGTACGTGTGACTTACCTTATGTTCCATCACCACAATTGCCTACCCCAAACCCAGACACTACCTATATGATAACCCATAAAGAGAAACCCTAGATAAGGGGGACCATCATATATATACACATATATTCATTACACTTTGAAAGTGTCAACTAGGCAGTCATATCAGCTGAATATCAAAACCATTTTATAAAATACATTGATTTGTCAACCATGCCATCATGTCTCATTGCTTCTAAAACATACCTCAAAATATTCAAAGATTCCAACTGGGCACACAAATCTTCAAGACAAAATATTGTATAAATTAAACCCAATACATTCCTTTTAAATACCCAATTCCAAAAGGCCCCTTATACTTTTAACATTCCAACTAAATTTATGAAAAATACATTAAAATTCATTTCCAAACCCTAGATCAAACATCACTTTTATATTGAAATCGCCAAATAGGACTTTAAACCAACATTCTAACACACACACCCCAAATGAAATCTAGGTATTAAAATGTTCAAATCTAACTCTTATTTCAAAATAGAATGAAAACCCACAATGCACATTCAAGATACCAAATGGTCCTCCTCATCAATTAAAAAACCAATCCTTCTTTATGAAACAAAAAATGGGCCATCACTTTGTAAATCACACATGAAACAAATTTTGGAATCCAAACCCCATTTAAAGAACATAGGATTTTTTATAAACACCATCTACGGTGCCACCATAATATGAAGTCTCATCCATGTGTGCAGTTCATGCACTTCTGAATGTGCCTGCATCTAATGACACCTTCTTTAATTCCATGAAACACCCTAAAACCCACTTTTAAAATAAAAAACATACCAAAATAATTTAAAAACAAGATTTTCAATCACCTATATATTTGAATAAATCATTTAAACAATTTTTAATACACTTATAACAAGCACAATAAAGATTACTGCCAAATACATGCCCAAAATCTTCTTTTGAAATCAAACACACACCAGGGACCTTCCAAGATATGTTTTGAAACTCTCACACAATTTTATAAGCTACTTGAACAATTTAGAAAATGATATCAAATGAATTATCCATTATACCAAAATATCAATGAGAAAGTATTATAAGAATTCCAAGGTATCTATATTTTAAATGATAAACTATAATTTAATCATACACTATAGAGATACCAATATAGAATTATAGTTTTGAAACTAAATATATCAATTTTACCCAACACCAAAGCACTAGGATAGGATAAAAAATTATAAAATAGGAGTGTGTAACATATTTATCCTTTTATTAAAATACTCAAAAACTAGCTAGAGTGAAAACATGTTGGCATAAACCAAAATTCATCTCAAAACCCATTTTTAGTAATTTGAACATTCAATAACACACTAACATACACTATACATAAGAATAATTAAGGATAGAAACATATTAAAAAATTAATTGAAGGAAATCTTGTATTAAAGGATTTCTTCAGAAAGAAAAATACCAGAATTCACCTACCTTAAACACATGTGAACACAAAAAAACATAAAAGGATGGTGGATTACACCATGGGGAATGAACCACACATCTTTTACATTGACGAAAATGTACAAACACAGACCATGATGAAAAGGGTTTGTGAAAGATGAATGAAACCCCATAATAGAAAATAAAAACAATCAAAATGGAAGAAAGGTTAATCAGCGAGGGGGTCAAACGTTGGAAGGACAGTGTAGGAAGCAGGGTAGTGCAGCTCAAACTGGTGGGTCAAGATGCATCATATAAATGTGGATTAGGGGGGTTGGGACACTTTGAGAGGAGTCCAAATAGAAGGGTATTCGGCGTAGCTCATAGAGAAACAGGGGTAGCTGTTTGTGCACAGTGAGGAAGGGGGAGGAGGGATCCTTGTAGATTTGGCATTCTAAAATAAGAAAAAAAGAGAGATAATAATAATAATATTATTGTTGTTATTATTAATAATAATGATAATTAGAATAATATAAATAAACTTTTTAATAGTGATAATAAAAAAAATATAAAATTAAATTTATAATAATATAAATAAATTTTTTTATAATAGAACTAACAGTAAAAAAAAATTTATTTTAAATATTGGGATACCACATTGTCACTTAGGTTGACCGTACGGTTACCAATAACCATGTGGTTCCCATGCACTAGCCTAAAACTCACCAAAAACCTCAAATATAAAATAAATTGATCCTACGCTCAACTTGAACCTTAATGAGGAAACCTAAATCAAATAAATAAATAAATATATTTTTAGTGTTCATGGTGTGGCATATAAAAATAACATTTCTTAAATAAATAAATAAATACTTATTATAAATAATATGAAATCAATGAAATAATTATGAAGATAATTCAAAAAAAATTGAATTTTCAATTTTAATATTTAAAAAACATTAATAAACTCATGAAAACCATATTCTTAAAAAATGATTTATCAATCCTAAAATATGTATCTGGAGAATAATATTCATTTCCCAATTATACTCATGTTTATCCCACTTAAAAATATTTGAATACTATTTAATTCCATAGGAGTTATAGTCCTGGTTAACCATCTCATTTTTATCCTTTTAACACTGAATAAGTTCCCAATGCAATAAAGATCTATATTGGGCTCACTCATCATCATTAGTAATATTATGTTCATATGTCGTCATAGTTAATTATATAGTTACATATAATGATTTACAGATATATAATCATGCAAATATTCATCATAAAACCCATGAAAAATAGATGTTCAATCCTAAATAAAATCACATTCCATTTCCAGAAAACACGCATTGAAATTTCCCTCTCATTTGAAAATTATGTAACATTAATATTATTATAAACAATGGTATTTTTTTACATTGATAATCACATAAATTAAGAATAATAGTTATAAAAATTGATATACATAGAGAAATAATATTATTCTCATTCTATATACATTAAAAATAAATTTTCTCCTCGGCGAGAAAATTATCAAAAGAACATGTATTGTAAATGATTTAAAAAATAATTTTTAGATCATGGTTAAAAAATCCAATATTTCTCAAAATTGTATATTTATATCCATTTATTTATTAATAATATCATTCCTCAAACATTTAAAAAAATATGGATATGGCGTGAAGGTGTTTAAAATTTTAAAAATTGTGTTTTAAAGGAAAATTGGATAAAACATTAGTTGCTTTTGAATAAAAATAAAATTGAATGAGGAACTTGAAAAAAAATTTCAAAATAGTTTAATTTATTTAATTTAACGTTAATATACAATCGTTTGGATATATCAATAGTACAAAAAATAAATCATGTGGTGAAAATAATCAAATTCTCATAAGAATAAAATTCAGATGAGAATTCAACATTCCTTGAGTCTGAATAGCCCCATAATTTCCTTAAATCCTATATAATAAAGTTATATAAAGAAGTTACATTATTAAATAAATTTTTTTTTTCACATTTTATGATCACTATTATTTCATTTATTTAAATTATTTATAATGTATCTTAATTTTTTAATTCAATGTATGGTGTTTTTACAACGTTTTCTCCTAAATCCAAAAAAAATATTGGCAGGATGACCAATGTCAAAGAGTTATTTATTAAATTATATATTAGAAAATAGTATTTACATAATTATTTTTTTTATAAAGAAATATAATTTTATAACTATCCTTTTAAGGTAATCCTTAAAAATGAATTAAATTATTTTTTTGAGAGGGTAGTCTGTACTTATTCATGAAACATGTTTTTATTTTTCTAAATGGTGGAAAATATTTATATGTAATAAATTTTTTATTTTTTACAACAATAAATATTTTACAACTCTAATATTTATTCTTTATTTCAATTCTTATTAATATACTTATATGGTGAAAATTATAATTGATGGTGATCGCTTTATCAGGATGGTATTCAACATGTACTTATATGTGACTTTAAAAATTTCTAGAAGATAGGATGGTTAATAATGTATGTAATATATTAATTTTATAGAGTTATAATTATGTCATAAATATGTTATATATTTTTTCAATTCATCATTTTAATTATCCAAAATATATAGTGACAAAAAATGATACACTTGTTTTTATGGAGGTGGAAGTAAAAATTTATGCATGAGTGATGTTTTCAGTTCCCATAAGTTGTAAAATCATATAAAAATGGTAATAAAATAGTGAAATTCACATTTTATTTTTTGGAATATATATATTTTATTATTTCATTTTTTTTATATAATATATTTATGAATTATAAGAATAAATAATCATAAAACATTTGGTTTTCGAATTATACCTCTTTAATTGAACATATAAATTTTATTAAATCATAATTATTTTATGGATGGTATCTTTGGGAGAATAGGAACACATGTAAATAGAGAGGTATTATTGCGTTGTATTTTTTTTTGTGATTTTTGGATATAGTGTTCTAAAAAATAATGATGAGTTGTGGAGAGGATGTTCTATTTTATAAGTGAGGGGAGTGGAACAATTTTAATTATTCAATATTTTTTAAAAATATAATGTCATTTTTAGGGTCAAGTGACACATAAAAAATTATAATAATGATTATTAATTCTAATAATTTTATATATAAAATAATTCAATAACAAATATAATAATAATTAAAAAAATTCATCTTGTCACGTAGAATTTATATTATTTTACCTATTTGAAACTTTTAATATGCTTAAAAAATTTTACAATGGTTACTATTAATAATGAAAAATATTATTAATCATTATTAAATTTGAACCACCTAATTCCAAATAACTATTTTATTCTTAATGATTCAGTATTTAGGAATTTATAAAAATTATTTTTAATTTACGTTTTGAAAAAAAGAAAAATATTTTTTGGAAAATTTAATTTTTAAACATAACATTTATCTTAAACCAACATCAAATATAATGTTTTGTTCAATTTAATTACATATATTATGTAAAATAAATTGATTCTTATATAAAATAAAAACAAATAAAAACTATATTGTTACATTTATGTTGCATTATTTAATAAAAGGTAATTATAGTTTTGAAAAAATCACCATTATTCGCTATTCACTCAAAAATCAATCATTTCAGAAAAATATCAAAAATATTATCCAAACACAATAATATTTTCCTAATATAGAACATGAGAACAAATTTTAAAAAAATTAATTTCAAAAATTTTGAATAAAATAAAAACAATATTTATGAACAAAATACAAAAAAAAGACACTTTTAAAAGCATAATTTTAAATTACTCGTGTTAATGGTCTAATAACCATAATAAAACAAATTTTAATTAATTAAATTTGATATATAATCTACTAATTTTCTCCAAAAAATTTATAAATTCTGATTAATTTAATAAATTATTTTAAAAATACATTACTCATATAAAGACATTTTTATGAACAATATATATTTTACCATTTAATTATTTTACCATCATTCCTAACATACTAATAATAAATGTTTGATTTGTTTTTAATATTATTAATGAAAAAATATTCATTTGTTTAATAATATTGTTATTCTAATTCAAGCCAACCAAACAATAATTATGTCATAGTATTTATATTATTATTATAATATTTTTATAGTATATTTGAGTACTACATTAGCATGGTATTGTGTATAAATAACACTATAATAAATATAATATAAATAAAATAAACTATATAATAATGGGGTGTTACATTATACCCCCTTAAAAAAATATAATCATTTTAATATTATGCATTTTATAATAAAAATTATATAAAAAATTAAAAACATACATTGAGTGTAATATAAATCATATAATCATGAAAGGAAAAAAATTATATTTAAAAAATATTGTTTTTTAAAACTCATATCAAAAAATGGGAAATTAAAATTAATTTAAAAAGTTAAGAATAAAATTATGACATAAATTGGGTGAAACACGAAGTTCAGATCGTATATAAAGAGAACATAGTTGGGTTGTGAAATTAGAACATGGGGGAAAAAATAACATCCAAGTAATAATATATAGTTTAAGAGAATATGATCGTGATAAATTTAATTAAAAAAACAATAACTAGGTTCGTAGTAAAATAATACCCTCAATTCATCAGATGTAATGGTAATAAAAGATCGTTTTTATGTATAGATTTGTTTCATTATGTTGGAAGATTCTTTTAATATCAATATTGAGAACATAAGAAAATACACATTGATTTTTTCATTTCCTAGGTATAATTTCTTTCATTAGATCTATATTGATAAATAGGCAATTCTATCTCATCTATTATTCCTTGAAATGAGATTTCAATATGAATTTTCATTCCTAAATCACTATAATATTCTTTTAATAGATCTCAAGATCAACAAAAGGATTATATTTTTTTCCTCCTGTATTTTTACAGTAACAAATAAATGGTTAAGTCTAGAAAATGTAATATAAAATATCAGTAAACATTGATCTGAATATATATAATATTAATATTCAATCCCTTAATAATTACATAAAAAGATCAAACAAAATTATTCCATGATTAACTAAATTTAATAACATTAAAAAAATCATGACCAAGTTCAAAACACACCAGTAGTATTACATTATTACATATTCTTTGAAGATAAATTTACAATTTTTATCTAAATAACATGAAACAATCCAAATTCCACATAAAAAATAAATATTCCCTAATAATACATTCCCTAAAATATGTTATTATTTTCAATAGATAACCTAAATCATGATAAATTCAGATGTAATTCTAAAAGGATTTTAAACAAATTTTCTTCTAAAAAAATTCATTCTTCCTGAAAAAATTTACAAATTAATTTAATAATATAATATTTCTAATATAGTGAATATAATTAAAAATTAATTTACACACATTTTTAGAAAAAATCACTTTTCAATATCATGGTTATCTATAAGATAAATCATATTTTTCCAAAATTTATGAAACCATTTATCAAAATAACCATAATTTATTCAATATAAATGATCATCTTAACCATAATGGTATTGAACACCTTTCATCATACATAAGAAAATTATAAAATTTTCATTCCTTTAATAACCATTTATTGTAGCATAAATTAAACATAATTATTACATGTTTCTGTAACATTTTAAAAATTTTAATAAATGTCTCTACATTTACTCAAACAACATAATTACTCAAAAAGGTTATTTGTGTATTTATAGTAATTCTCATCCATAGACATATTATCCATTTATGGTTGGTAAAACTCCAAAAATATCTTCCAATGAAACATTGTGACCTCAAATGTTATATAATCATTTCTTTTGACACAAACATTGTCCCCATTAATATTTTAATCCCCATTTTTAAATTATTAGTGAAATATTTACATCAAAAGGATTTTCAATGATATTTTATGTGTATAGTTTTAGATATTTATGAATAAAATTACATAAAAATATGGAGAATTTAACATTGTATAATATTTTTTTCTAAATAAAGTGATTTATGTTTACATCTGTGTTTCTTCCAAGTCCATTATTCTTCGATTAAGATGAATTCCTATAGGGTAGATATTTTTCTCTCTATAGTTTCTAAACATCCATAGATCTTGTGAGAAACATTTTGAACCATGGTATGAGTATAATATGATCAAGGAGGAAAAAAATAAATGAATCTCATTAGTCTAGTGAATAACCTAAAAACAAATGATTTTTTTGTGATTTTTGACAATAAATTACACAGAACAAAAACATAATAATTCCACATGATAAAACCAAAAATAGATTAAACAAAATTAAAAAATAATATATTTCATAGTTAAACCATGAATTAATCATGAAAACATTTCATTAAAAAAAACTATGTCCTCTAATCTTTGAAAACCCTTCCTTACCTATTAACAACAAAATATATCCTTAATCAAATTTATCAAGGATAAATTAAATATGATAAACAATCATATTCATACCCTATTTTCAATAATGTCTAACACTTGTCAATAATATTATAACAGTATGTAACAAAATAGGATTAAACAACCATATTATCACCCTCATGTTCTGACCATTTAAGACTATATCAATACCCAATGCATTAGAGAGCTATTTTAGGATCACCTGACATCATGAGCTATATAAGGTTCACATGTAATAATCTATATTGTATGACTACCATTTCACGGTGAAAATATTTATTATATTTTTATTTTACTTTATAGTACCCTTGATTAAATAATTTGATATGATAAAAACTCACTTTACATTGTTGTATACAATTGTTGAAACCTAACACATTTCTTTAAAAAACTCTAAAATATTCAAAAGTATATTATACATTGGGAATTATATAAACATCTTAAAATGGTGAAAAACATATGAATAATATTTATATAAATTAATTAACAATATATAAGGAAATTATTCTAATTTCATATATATATTAAAATTTTATTTACATTGTTAAAAATGTTAAAATGAACTTTATGGTAAACATTAAAAAAAGTAACATTTAAATTCCTTTTGAGACTGTAAAATGTACCATAAATTTTATTGAGAATTTTATTTTTAAATTATAGGATTATTAAAACTTTTAAAACAACATTTCAATAGAGTATAAGGAGTTTAAAATATTTAGAAGGATTTTTTTAAGGAAAATACCTATCAATATTAATAAATTATGGATCAGAAGAACATTTATGGAGAGAACTGGAAAGGATTTTTAGCAAAATGTTTTTTAAATTAATGATAAAGTAGATCTATATGGTATTATATATAAAACATCGTCTAAAAAATGTGTATAAAATAGTATGACTCTCAATAAAAGTAAATTGACATGAAAAATCCTTATACATGAAGTCTAACATTCAATGTACATTCATTAAATATTTTATAATGAATTTTAATTAATTATATAATTTATACTGAATAATTTTTAGGTTTATTACATTAATATTATTATATTTATTTAATATATTACCATGCCTTATATAGATATTAAATTTATTATAGTCATATCAAAATGTTTTAGGACATTGAGTTCATAATCCCCAAAAAAAATTGGTAAATTGACTACATTCAATAGTTTCATTTTACCATGATATAAATCACATTAAATATAAAATACTTACATTAATAATAAATTTATAAATAATTTATTTCTATCCATATAGTGTGATCATGAAATTTTAAATATATAATTTCACATATAATGTAGTAAATAATTATGTTTGAATGATGTATTCATTTTTCTAATGACCTGAAAGATATTAAAGTTGATAATTTCAAAAATTTCTCGAATAGTAAAAATTAATTAAATTTCGTATTTATTCTTTATTTTCATATTTATCACCGACCTCATATGGTATATATGAAAAATGAATTACATCACTTCATTTTAGTGGTATTCACCTTGGGCGATTGGGTAATGTTTTCAATTTACACATGATGGAATGAATAAGACAGTAATTAATATATTAAATATCCATAATCATAATTATGTCATAAATAAATTATATCTTCATTTTTACATTAATTTCTCCCACTATATTATTTGACAATGAAAAATGAAACACATTTCCCTTTGTAGGTGGTAGTCCACATCTATAAATAATCAATGTTTTTGTTTCCCATAAGACAGAAATGAGATATAAAATTTTGTAGAAAAATCAAAATAACAATTTATTATATCTAGGATACTGATTTTATTAATTTATAGTTGTTAAATTTGTTATGTTTTAGTTATAATAAGATCTAAAAATGAAGTAATACGTTGTGAATTATTCCCCTTCTTTGGATAACAATATTTTCCTTAAAAATTATGCCATATAGGATTTTTATTTTGTAGTGAATAGGACATATAGGATGTGGGGATGGATAATGGGGATATATTTTGGTCGGGCTTTTCTAGACTATAATTCTCAAAATGTTTGTGTGTGGGAAGAGAAAATATTCCCTTAAATAGTTTTTTGTAGTGGAAAACATGAAATTATTACAGGTATTAAATAATATATTTTCACACTTTTAGTCATGTGAAACCTAAGCAATTAATATTAATATATTTTGTGATAATGGTAAAAATCCTCTTATCCATTAATTATTAAGGTGATATATTTTGTCTATAACTATTATTTTATATTATAATTAACTCGTTATACACTTTTATCGTGGTGACACATTTTCAACATGGTTAATAATCACGAAGAAATAAAAATGAAACTGAACACATTAACAAAACATGAATATTTTAGCTTTAAATATTAAATAATTATTTTATGATTCAATTTATGTAATATTCCGAAATTATCCTTCAAATATGTTCCTAAAAATTTATTAAAATCAGTTTTCTGGAAAATATAATTTTAACCATGAAAAATGAACATATATAAAAATTATATATAATTTTGATTCCAATGATATATATATATATATATATATATATATAATGATTAATTAAAATAATTTTTTATCAATTTGAAAATAATTTCCAATTTGAATGGGAATTTATTATTACTTGATTTAATGAAAATAAATGACAATTTATTTAAAACAAATATTTTCCACAATTTATTATAAAATAATTCGATTTAAACAAAATACTCAAAATTATGTGAAGAAAATTTCAAAAAAAAATATTTTTTAAAGAAAAATAAAAAAATTTATTAAATCATATATAATATCGACATACAAAATGAAATAAAAACATATTTAAGGAAAAATATGACATTATTATCAATACTTCGCTAATTAATATAATTAAATGTATGTTAAATGATTAAATTAGATATTTAAAATATATATTTATTAAAAATTATTTATCAAATTATATTAATTTAATAAATTAACTTCAAAATAAAATACAATCATAAAAATAGTTTAATGAAAAATATCTATTTTCCCTTCAAAATATTTTATCATAATTTTCATCCAACAAATAATGAATGAATGATTGATTTTTCATTTTATTAAAGAAATAATTATGAATTTATGTCATAATTAAGTTATTCCTATTTATCCTATCCAACCTGATGGATAAGTAATAATAATTATATTTTAATAATAATATTTTAATTTCATGTCAAATTTCATTTTAAGATTTATATTACGTTAACTACATTCCATGGAATACATTTTTTAATGAAAAAAAATATAAATTTTTTTAGTGTTAACAAGATATATTGTTATGATTTTATATGAACTTATGTTATTATGGATCGAGTAATATGCTCCATGGAAATACCATGACCCACATAGCCCAAAGCCTGTGGTTAATTTTTTTTATTGTTTATTTATAAAATATATTTTAACTGAAAGGGATGAATAGATTTCTTTTGTCATTGAAAACTAGATAAATACATGAGTCCTGAATTAAATTTAAAAAAAAATAAAACATTCTTAAAGAATAACTGATACATCCTTGAACTCATACAAATATTATTTATTCAGATAATAGGGAAAGGAAACAAAATAAGAGTGATATAGGACACCATTTAAGAGTTATGATAGCTAAATATATCACGATTAAATATACAATAATAAAAATGCATAATCAATATGGAAATGTAAATATCTGACCCCACATTATATTGACTTGATAACTTGATTTCCATTATTAGATAATTCATAGTCAATATGGAAATGTAAATAACATTAACCTAATTCCATTTAGTAACTTGAGTAAAAAATGAATCCATATATATTATAAATGAAATAATAATAGAGATAATAATAAAGAAAATCAAAATGATTGAAATTATTATTATTTTAATGAAATGATCTTAGATATCTTAATATCTATATTTTCAATACCATTCAATATGCATTTTATACTCTGAGAAAAAACCCATTTAATTTGGCTTAATAATTTTTCTAATGAGAACTTTTTATTCATCATTGATCTATATAATTATGATACCAACATATCATTTCATTTCAAACACATTACTCATTTATAAATTGATATATTTAATCCATGAAAAATATTCCTTATGTATATTTTTCAATTTTTAGTAAAGAACAAAAAAAATTCAGTTTTTCAACATTAATAAAATAAACTTTAATTTAAATTCCCAATATAAAAATAGTATGTGATATAGGTAATATTATTTTCCATCATAAAAATAACATGGTTTTTTATTTAAATGTAATGTCAACAAGAAATTATCACTAAAAATTGATTTTCTCAACTGATATCCAACATGCACAAAATTAACCATAGAATTATATGTGGATATCATCTCATTACAAATATTTGTTTTTAAAATACATTTTGTCCTTAAAAATAATACAATGAATGGAAGTTATATATTTATACAATATTTCATAAAATAATTTCCATTTTAAAACTATTGAAAACATATAGAAAATTCCAAATTATGTAAAATTAATATGGTGTGGAGAAAATTGTGATTATTATATATTTTAAAAATACATTCCATTTTTATTTTTATCAAAAAAACCAATACAAATTTAGAAAAAAAAATATTCATTTAAAAACAAGTAAAAAATTGAAGGGTAACAATAAATATCTTTAAAAAATAATTATTGTTCCTTAATGGACTTGTATAATTTTTTGTGAAAAAATGGACATCGAAGGAAAATATATCCTATTAAATTTTTCGTAAAATAAGTTTTTTTATTTCAAAATCTCAATAAACAATTCAATAACCAAAGAGATTAAAATATGGAATAATATGTGAAAACTCCTTCAATATATACATTATATCGGAAATGATGTGGATTATGAATAATAAATGATAATATTATTTCAATGTGAATAAAAGAAATCAAAAAAATTGATATAGAAATATATTCTTAACTCATTAGAAAGATTAAAATTTTAACCAATTGAATGAATAAACATGAATTGAGACTTCAAACTTACTTAAATTTTATTTAAATTTTAAATTCCAAAATTCTAGTAGTATATACATTACATAAAATTGAATATATTCATAACAAAAAGTTTGTCTCAATTGAATGGAAATTGAGATTAAATAACTTACCTTGAGTCCAGAAATTTTCATGCATATATTTTGTCTTATAAATAACAAACTTATATAAATTATATGTTTTATTTATTATAACTTATTGTTTTAATATATTGTACTTAACGAATTTACATAGCTTATATTAATGGTATATTTTATTACTTAATTAGTTATGTCCATGGTTCATATTTTAAGGACTCATAGTTTATAATTTCAAAATGGTATCGGTGTGTATCTAATTTTAAAGACATTACTTGTTTCATCGTATTTGTAACAATAATGAAATAATTATTATTTTTATACATAGATTATACTTATAAAACCAACCATGAAATATGATTATGAAAAATGAACTATATTACAACAACAGAGATGGTCGGTTACACGAAATTTGGAGTAACATTTCTAATTTTAAACGATAAAAATAGACACAAAGTAAGTGTTATTTTAACGTTATATAATTATAATTATATCAAAAATAATATATTCTATCATTAAATACGCTTATATTTACCATAAATTTTATCCATTAATAAATAATGAACCACATTGCTTCGTAGGGCGTTAGTTTCTCATACAAGAAAACAACGATATCATTTTTTAATGTTTAGTAATGTAAGAAATTATATTTTATATTAATATTATGTAATTATTAATTTGTTAGTATTATCATATATAATAATTAAATCCATTATCATAAACATCTATTAATGGTTACAATGGAAAATGAATTACATCTGTTTGTGAGGCTTTAGGATACTATACCCATGATTGATGGTTTCATTTTCAATTCTATAGAAGTGGATATGGATTTGGGTAATGAAATTAACATAATAAAATATTGTAAACTTAATTTATTATTATTATTATTATTCTAATATTTTATGTATGTGGAAGACGTAACAAAATAAATATTTTCATTTAAGGACATTAACTCCTCTTCCGACCTCCTCTTTAGGATTATAAGGAAATTCAACCTCCAATGGTATTATGATCAAACTGAGGACTATAGAAAAAGGTTAGTGAAATAATATAAGGATATGGGAGGGTATTTTTGGATCCTTTGGGTTTTTTATATGTGTAGAGGTGAGGATAGTAGATTACTTTTTATAAGGGAGGAGGATATGCATTCTATCAAAAACCAAAAATCATTAAATAATGAAAATGAAGTTTCAATCCAAGTGCATAAAAAATTGAAAAAATGTATTAAGGGAGATATAAGGATGATCCAATCATATAAAATTTAAAATAAATATTTTTTAAACATGATATGATATTTACCAATTTAGTATAACCCGTACGGATAATATGTATAATAATTAACTACAGTAATATATTTTTACTATGTTTACTACTCATAATAAAAAAAAGTATTTATGAACTTATTATTTTTTATGATTCATATTATTTAAGTCATTTTATAAATTTCAATTTATAGAGGCAGAAGAATTTTACTTAAAATTAAACCCACAATCGTGTTGAAAAAAATTGTTTTCCAAGAAGTTAATTTTCTTCAAGCCTAAGATGATCTTATAATAATTAAATGCACATAATATTAATTAAATGAATTTTCATAAATTTCAATATCAATATAATATGTAAATTTCATTTATATTATTCATGGATAAGTTTTGTATTAATTATTTAATATGGTGAAACATTATCCACTTACAATATTTTTATAATAAAA
Organism: Viscum album; assembly: GCA_963277665.1. Classification (NCBI taxonomy): domain Eukaryota; kingdom Viridiplantae; phylum Streptophyta; class Magnoliopsida; order Santalales; family Viscaceae; genus Viscum; species Viscum album. The sequence continues at coordinate 261,137,418 of OY728148.1, read as the reverse complement.
AAAATAAGTGAGTAAATATAAACATATACAAAAATCAAGAAAAAAGATCATTTGTTATGACCTGACCCTACCTGGGATCGAGCCGCAACTACCCCAAGACCGCCACCATATGCCAATGGCTGGAGACAAGTTCCGAAGGCGAAACAACTCAAGGAGGACTTTTCCTATGTACCTGTACTCACACATGCAGCCCAATCAATGCAGAAGTGTAGAGTAAAAAGAAAGGTAAAGTACCAACTGCTATAAATAAACCACAAAGTGCATTGACCTCTAAATAGTACAAATATTGTGTTGAAGGTAAACTGAAAATAAAAGGGGAAAATCATGCACCCAAGCAGTAAAGACCCACCACGCGGCAACAGGTAAACATAAGTAAACCGGCGGGAGACTCCCACACCTAGAACTCGACTACACCACCACACGAAGTCCAAGCTCCCGAACTCATATGCTCTGCTAAAGTCACGACCAACCTGGTTGTTGTCTGCAATGGCACACCAAGTACGGCCAAAGCCCAAGTAGGGGTGAGTATAAAAATAGTCAGCAGGATGCACCGAATGCTCGAGAGTGCTACAAAGTAGATACTGAAGAGTTGAGCAGTAGATCAAACAGAGAATAGTAAAGGAGTACAACAGAGAGTGCAGTAAAGAGAAAAACTCAACCCAAAAAGGGGAAGTTAGTAGACTCGTCTTTACACAAGGAGCTAGAAAATGGGAGAAGATGAACTTCTCGTCCAGTCTTCACTACCTCTAGCAGGATAGTATACTCCTCCAACCATGAGAAGCTAGACACGGAATGAACAAGGCATACCCCGCGCATCTTCGCCTCTCCTGGAAGGAGAGTATCCAAAACCCAAGGAGTGTGTACTAGAACATGGTAAACATATTTATATGCTCTATCAAGAAACTCAAACAAGATCATATGGGGATATCCATACCATAGCTCAGCCCAAGAAAGTGAGTAGAAAACAGACCTAGAAGCAAACACCATCATTTCCCGGCATCCTACTCATCTACCCCGAACCGAATGTTAAGGGGATCAAATCACCACACCTTCACACTATCTGCTTTGGGCGACACTAACTCACCCGCATAGTTTTACGTCGCATCTCAAGGATGCGCCTTAGTGGGGAAATCTCCCCTCATACTTGAGAGTTCTGGGAAATTTCAAACCACACTCGGCAGTGTCATGCAGTCGAGAGGTCCTCATAGTCAAATTTTTCACATCACTGACCCATACAACCAAGGGCCTCGCTCTTGCAGTCATGGAGAAAATTCACAGACTAGCTTAGTATAAAGGAATGAGCCTTAAATAATTCATCGGGTAACCCACTGCCTAGCCTCTACTGGAGGGTAGATCCTAAGGGTTCATCGGGCATCCCATTGCCCAGTCTCTGCTAGAGGAGGGTAGACCTAGAACTGCTCTGTCCATCCCTACTATAAACAACCTCTTGAGTAGAGGATCGGTTCCCGGGTGATTTATTGGTCATACGGAATCCTCAAAATTCTATCAGGGAACACGAAGGGACATGATAATAAAAGCCCACATTGCTAAATGAATAGGGGTACCAAAACAACTCTGCCAATCACAGTCGAGAACAGGACCAGGGGAAACCACTCAACCAACCTGGTCTAAACATCTCTAACATAAAGAAACTCTACATCGCGAGAGTTCAAAGGTACGTAAAGTAGAACACGACATTTACAAGGGGCCCACACGACGTGTGGCCCTCTCTAATCTCCCAACCATGAACAAAAATGTTCCTGGGTACAACTAAAAAATTCTTCTCCAAGAATTTCCATATACTCCAAGAGTATACCACATTTCCAGCCCAAATGTTATCGTGCACATGGCACCCCATGTCAGCGCATAAAGGGCGTAACGTAAATTTGCCAACCTACTTCCTCCATGGCCTTAGCATGGCCAACCACATCTCTTCAAATATCAACATCACTCACACGGGAGTGAACCCGATCAAACACCAAGGGTTCTATACAAACACTGCAGGAAGAACCACCACTGGTACACCTTTCATTCGTCCACATTTAATGAGATATTGAATGAGACTCCTCACATCCAAACGGATCATACCATAGTAATCCTAGCGGGAACACATACGAGAATGACTATTTACTCACTTCCAATAGACATCTGATGTAAAATTCATTCAACACTGCTTTACGCCCGAACGACATCCCGTGGTCCCGAGCATCGGCCCCGAAAATAGTAGGACGCATCACACCATTGCGATCTCCTTGGAAATACATGTCAAAAATACTGCTTACATGCATGGAACAGGTGTCCAGAGAAAAATATTCATTTCTTCATACCGCACATGGGCTGTTATTCATGGGACCCACATATCGTTCTCGAAATGCAATGAACAGATCACACATTCGCAATCCTCTCAAAAAAGTACCCAAGATTGACTATCCATTTGTCCAAAACGGACACCCAGTGATAAAGATAGAAATCACCGCCAACTCCCAAAATTACCCTCATGGGGCCTGCACCATCGTGCATAGTTAAAGCGGGTGGATTTGTCCATTGCAATGCCCTTGGAAAAACACCCAAAAATGAGTACTCGCACGCCCCGAACGGACTACCAAAGAGAAAGTTGCTAAATGTTGCTCACATCTTAAAAGACGACTCATGGGGCCCACTTCTAAACTCTAGTTTCAATGACCAAAAACCACTTGGAAAACATCGCCTCGATGCTAGGGTCGTAACGCCACTGACGGAGCTCAAATCAGACATTGAATGTATCTGCGTCGCCCAAAACAAAAACCCCTAGAAAAAACGCCAATTCACATAATGGAATGTCGTGCCTCCGAGGCCCCTCATTTTAGGAATTAAAACCCTCTGAAAACATCTCAAAAAATTTAATCTCAATTTAAGGATCCCATTTCCATAGATGTCATACAAAACATACACCTGTAGTGACATTTAAGGGCATCCGAAGTCGAGGGGATAAATCCCCCTTGGGCTGGACCAGCCAGGACGGCCGGTCCACACAGTCTGGCCCTGCCCGACTCGCAGCGCCGGCCTACGGCTTAGTATCGCGGGTCGGCCGAGGACCCGCAATCCAAGCTTAGACCATACGAGGCCCAGTCACCCCGTGTTAAGACCCACAGGACGTGGGGCTTTGTTCCCCCGCGGGGTCGCGCACCACGTCCCTGGTCCACCCCATCGTGTCGCGCGCTGCTCCCGTCGCCAGCCACCTGAAGCCAGGAGTGCCACCAACTACGACCTGCAGTGCAGAGCGCCACCGTCTCCCACCTGAAGTGTGGAGCGCCGCCGCCTGCCTCTTGGAGCGCGTAGCGCCGCTACCTGTCGCCTAGAGCATGGGGCGCTACCGCCTGCCACCTGGAGCGTGGGGCGCTGCCGCCTACCACCTCGAGCGCAGGGTGCCACTACCTGCTAGCTGAATCCTGAGTGCTGTTATTCTACCGGACCCCTGTGGAACCACCAGAAAACCATGAAAAAGTCGGATACTTCGCCGAAAAACACCAAAAACCCCCCGGACTTCATCGGATCACTACAGCCACCACGGGACTCATATTTCTGAACTGAAACATGTGTTGGAAATCTCAGAACGATTCTTACTCGTATATGGGATTTTCTAGAGAGTTTGGAAGAAGTTCAATGCAATAAAAATTAATTTGTAGAAGATACGGGGAATAAAAATGATAAAACATGAGCCTACCTCGATGGGTGTTTCCTGACGCTTCACCGATAATCAACTGCAGCCGTCACCACCTTGCTGGAGGGATGGAGGAGAGTAGAGGAGTTGTTACTTCGTTGTTGGGAGATCTTGGGCCAGGGAAGAAGGGGGAGAAGAAGGGTGGGGGTCAATTTTAAATATAAAACACTTAAACCCCCCGCCCATAGGCCACATACCTTAACTCCCAGCGTGGTTGAGGATAAGCCTCCCCTAGGGTAAATGCCATGCCCTGGGCATAATGGAGGTCTTGGAATATTAATCTAAGCCTCCTCACAAAAGTTATAATATTTAACGATTGAGGCTGCTAAATTACAAAAAATTCCCCTAGGGGCATTTTCCACTGATGGCACACACCGACAAAACATCTACCACTCCTAGTGTAAACAATACGTTCTGGACTCAACGGCCCCCTCGGTTTCCCCATCTAAAAAACCGATTATGATATAATTGAGTTTAACCATTAAAAGAATAAATTAATTATTTTATTTATCCGTTTAACGTTCTGGTAATGGGAGAGGGGTCACAACGTCCCACGCCGACATGCTTTATGTATTTCTTGGGTAAAGACCACATTTCAGACCCATTCGTACTCTCAGATTTAGCATCTGAATCACTGTTTATGTGTTATCCCATTTATTTGGTGTGCCTAGTGTGAACACACTGAAAATTTAATTCCAGCCAAACGAAGGCTCGGAATCACATGCCGTTTGAAGGCGCTGCTCTATAATAACATCAAGAATATTCCAATGTTTTTAATAGAAATAACTGGTTTCTTATGTCATTCTCTCATTCAATATTTTCATCCCCAAAAAGAAAAACCAGGGAACAACTTAGGGTACTAATCCCACTCTTGGCTCTCCCATAACTTGAAGAACTAATGCACTGTTCTGCGTCACTACGCATGGACCAAAGGATTTGGTCCATTCACGCGAGGTCTGCCCTTGCTGATGAAGTGCATACGACTATGAACACATCTCCTCAGGTAAGCCACGTGGGAGACGTCTCACACCTACTGCAGACTTTGGGTTTAGGTCAAGGCAGTAGGTAACCTCACCATCCCTTTGCACGGTCTCAAACAACCCGAAGGCCCTCAGGGGTAGCTCACCTCACCTACCGAACCCCTAAGTCATACACCGTGAATGGAATCACCGTATTTACTAGGGACGAAGCCCGATGATTCCTTACTTCAATATATCCATATGGTGAAACACCCAAGGATATCTGGTCACACGTGATTTCACAGTCGTTGTCCCTGACCCAGAATCTCTTACAAGCTCGGATAATGAAGGAGTCGACACCATCGACTAAAGAAAAATGTCCCACGCCTTTTACCTTACCAACACAGGGTTATACCGATTCCTCGCGCCACCCTCTTAATAAACAAAACAAGTACCAGGGAGAAAATAATTTCACACACAGAGTCTAACAATTCTACTTGCAAAATGTAGAAGAGTTGTAGAGTGTACCTCTTATCACCTCATTCTCTATAGGATCGTAGACATCCAAAACTCGTGGTTGTCTGTGGTCCCAACTGTCAGCTCCCAACGCCTGATGTGGACAACCTGTGTTGATGGGAAGACCTTGTAAGGTCATCCCACAATGCAAGCTCCTCTTGCTCCTCTACTATCACCACATCTCTAGCCACTACTTCGACCAGAGTGTTGCCTATGCCGTGGTGGTGCACCTGCTGCCTTCCCGATATTCTCTGCATGCCTGGTCTGGCAGTCCCGCGCTAGGTGACCTCTCCCATCACAAGCATAGAACTATCACTCTCTGGGATTCTTTGGTTCCCTCTGGAGCCAATGTTGTGTATGAACATTCCCCTGAGTCCGGCTATCAGAAATCCACCTATGTCGAGGTTCTCTTAGCTGATTCCTACTAGTTGCGGCAGACGTCTCGGCTCTGTCGAGCCTACTGACACCAGCAACTATAAAGTGTGACAGTAATCTCTCTATCACAAGCGCCTACTGTAGCACCCCGACATAAGTGGGAATGCCCAAGGGTACTATGACAGCACGAATCTCTCTGCGGATATCCTGATCGGACTTTTGCGCTCGGAATTTGTCGTCGTGGACCAAGTCAGGGTAAAAATGTGCACGATCCAAGAACCTAGACTCATGCTTGTTCATTGTCATCCCTCCATGTTGAAACTGTAGGAGCTCCTGGATCTAAACGGAGCATATGAAGGAGGGGTAAAAACCCTCATGAAACAACACCTGAAAGTCGCCCCATGAAAACAACGACTCATCATGAAACTAAGTCACTAGACTCCACCAATGGTCAGCTGCTCCGTGGAAAAGGCTGGCATCCATCGCCACCATAATATCTTCCCATGTCTGCGCAAGATTGAATAGGAAAACCACTGTCTTGAGCCAAAACTCTGCTTCATAACGGTCTGGCTCACTACTGAACCTTAGCGGTCTATGTCACTGGAACTCACGGAGGGCTCTCAACCTACGCTCAAGCTTAGTTTGCTCTGTTAAAGATATCTGCTGCTCACCAGGTGGGGGTGATGGTACCGGCCCTCCCAGAGAAAGGGACTTACATGATGGGTCCTAGAATGAGGCCTTGTAGCTCACAAGGTCGTTGTCAAGAACCAAAGCTGGTATCCTGGATGATAGTCATTGCAGAAACATCCTAAATATTATCAAGGAGTTCCACGACCAGATGAGAATATGTGTATATAACAATAAAAAATATGGGGAGGTAACTCAAGAATGACTGTCAAGACTGAATCATGTGTGATGCACAAAAAAATTTCCCACAAAGAGCGTCTCAGCATGCCGAGTTGACAAGCAGGTTATCAGGGTCCTGGTGAATGGATACATCAGTCGCTGCACCATCACTGGACTCCATGGCCTGAGAGCCGCTCTCGAGATATGTTGACATTATTTCCCTAGATCCCAACCAATTATTTTTTAGGGATGTCCGAAAAAAATTCCAATGAATGATCCACCACTAATACCATTTTGTCATGACCCGACCCTACCTGGGCTCAAGCCACAACAACCCCAAGCCCGCCTCCATAGGCCAGGTGCTGGCGACAAGCGTCGAAGGCTAAACAACTCGGGGAGGCCTTTGTCTAAGTACATGTACACACACACACATAGCCCACTCAATGCAGAAGTGCAGAGTAAAAAATAAAGGTTATGTAACAACTGCTATAAATAAACCTCAAAGTGCATCGACCTCTAAAATGTAGAAAGAAAGTTCTGAAGGTAGACTGAAAAGAAAAGGGGACAAACACACACCCAACTAGTAAAGTTCAACAACCCGGCAATAGGTAAACAAAAGTAAACCGCTTGGAGATTCCCACACCTTGTACCTGACTATGACCACCACACACGGTCCATGCTCCCAAACTCTTATGGTCCCTTGACGTCACGACCATCATATCCATTGTCTTCAAGGGCACACCAAGTGTGGGAAAAGACCAAGAAGGGGTGAGTATAAAAATACTTAGTTGGATGCCCCGAAGGCTCGAGGGAGATACAAAGGATATACTGAAGAGGCGAGCAGTAGATCGAACAGATAATAGTAAAGAAGTAAAATAGGGAGTGCAGTAAAGAGTACAAATCAACCCAACAAGAGGAAGGAAGAAGACTCGTCCAAACACGAAGACTAGACACAGGGAGAAGATGAAATTACCATCGAGTCTTCAGCACCTATAGCAGAAGAGTAGACTTGTCCAAACAGAAGATGCTAGACACATAAATCACGTGGCATACCCCGCGCGTCTTTGCCTTTCCTGGAAGGAGAGTATCCAAAACCCAAGGAGTGGGTACTGGAACAAGTTATACATATATATATTCTCTTTCAAGAAACCCAAACAATATCATACAAGGATCTCCATCCCATATCTCAGCCCAAGAAAGTGAGTATCCAATAGTCCCACAAGTAAACACCATTGATGCCCAGCATCCTACCCATCTGCCCCGAACCGCAAGTTAAGGGGCTCAAAGCACCAAACCTTGACACGATCCTCTTTAGGTGGCATTGACTCGCCCGCATGGTTTTAGGCCGCATTTTATGGAAGCACCTTGGAGGAGAAATCACCCATTGTACTTGAGAGTTCGGGGGAAATTCCAACCACACTCGGCCCTATCACACAGTTTAGACGTACTCAAAGTCAAAGTTGTCACATTGCAGACCCGTACAACCAAGGGTCTCGCTCCGGAAGTCACGGAGAAAAGTCACAAACATGTCTAGTAGAAAAGACTAAGCCTAAAAGAATTAATAAGGTAACACACTGCCCAGCCTCTGCTAGATGGTAGACCCTAAGAGGTCACCAGGCGACCCAATTCTAAGTCTCTGCTGGAGGGTATACCTAGAAGAAGCCGACAGGTAACCCACTTCCCAGTCTCTGGTGGAGGGTACATCTAGAGGAAGTCGATAGGCAACCCACTTCCTAGTCTCTACTAGAGGGTAGACCTGGAAGAAGTCGAAAGGAGACCCACAGTCCAGTATCTGCTAGAGTGTATACCTTGAAGAAGTCGACAGGCGACCCACTGCCCAGTCTCTGGTGGATGGTAGACCTTGTAGAAGTCGACAGGCGACCCACTGCCCAGTCTCTGCTGGAGGGTAGACCTGGAAGAACTCGACAGGAGACCCAAATCCAAGTCTCTACTGGACGGTAGACCTTGAAGAAGTCGACAGGTGACCCACTGCCCAGTCTCTGATGGAGGGTAGAGCTAGAGGAAGTCGATAGGTGAACCACTGCCTAGCCCTGCTGAAGGGTAGACCTGGAGCTTCTCTAGCCATCCCTATTGGAAACAACCTCCTGAGTAGAGGATCGGTACCCCCGTGATGTATTGGTCACATCGAATCCTCGAAATAATATTAAGGAAGATGAAGGGACATGATATTGAAAGCCCACACTGCTAAAGGAATAGGTGAACCCAATCAACTCCGCCGATCACTGTCAAGAACCAGACAAGGGGAAACCACTCAACCCTACTAGTCTAAACATCACTAATAGAAGGACCCTCTACGTCGTGAGAGGTCAAAGTTACGTAAAGTAGAACATGACACGTACAAGGGGCCCACACGACGTGTGGCCCAATCTCATCTCCAAACCACGAACACAAACTTTCCCATGTACAACAACAAAACAAACCTCCAATCATTTTTGTATACTCCCAAAGTTCACAACATTTTCATCAAAAGGGATATAGTGCACACAGCACCAAATGTCAACGTAGAAAGGGTGTAATGTAACATTTCCAACCTGGTTCCACCACGACCCTAGCACAGCCCACCACATCTCATCAAACATTAACTTCACTCACATGGGATTGAACACGATCACACGCCAACGGTTCTATACAAACACTATAGGAAGAACCACCACCGGTAAACCATTCATGCTTCCACATTTAATGAGATCTCGTATGAGACTCCACACATCTAAATGAATCATACTGTTGTATTCCTCAAAAAAAACATGCGAGAACAAAAATATACTCACCTCCTACAGACATACGACTTAAAAGTCGTTAAACACTACTTTACGCCTGAACGGTGTCCCATTGTCCCGAGCCTCGGACCCGAAAATAGTCGGGTGCATTGCACCATTGCAATCACCTCGGAAAGAAAAGTTAAAATGACTTCTTACTTTCATGGAATGGATGTTCGGATAAAAAGATTCATTTCATCATACTGCACATGATCGGTGTATTGTGGGACCCACATATCCGTCCTGAAATGCAACGAACAGATCACACCATTGCAATCCTATCAAAAAAGTACACAAGATTGACTATCCATTTGTCCAAAAGGACACCCGGTGATAAAGATAGAAATCATCGCCAGCTCCCAAAATGACACTCATGGGTCCCATACCATTTTCCAGAATTAAAGTGGGAGGATTTCACCATTTCAATGCCCTCAGAAAAACACCCAAAAACGACTACTCGCATGCCCCGAACGGACATCCAATAAGAAAGTTTCTAAATGCCGCTCACAACTTAAAAGACTGATCGTGGGGCCCATGTCTCAACTATGGTATAAATGCCCGAAAACCCCTTGCAAAACTCTGCCTTGATGATAGGTTCTCTACACCACTAACGGTGCTCAAATCGGACATCAGATGTGTCTGCGCTGCTCAAAAAAACCCCCTGGAAAAACCCCAATTCACTTAAAGGCTTGTCGCTCCTCCGAGGCCCCTTCTTTCAGAAATTAAAAACCCCCAAAACAATCTCAAAAAGTTCTTCTCAATTTAAGGATCACTTTTCTGCATACTACATACAAAACGGACAACCGTAGTTGAGTTTATAGGCATCTGCAGTCGAGGGGATGAATCCCACTTTGCCTTGACCGGCCGGTCAGCCTGGTCAGGGCCGGCCCGCGTCGACCATCCTGGCTCGTAGCATCAGCCCATGGCTTAGCCATGCAGGATGGCCGTGGACCATGGTACACACTCTGACCATATGAGGGCCGGTCATCCCAAGTGAAGACCCACGGGATGTGGGTCTTTGTTCCCCGATGGGGTCACTCACTACGAACCTGGTCCACCCCTCCACGCCGCAAGAAGCGTGCGCCGCAAGCCTTCTGAAGCCCAGAGTTCCGCCTCCTACCACCTGGAGTGTACAGCGCCGCCTCCTACCACCTGGAGTGCGGAGTTCCACCACCTACCTCCTAGATTCAGAGTGCTGGAATTCCACCGGACTACCGCGGAACCGCTGGAAAACACCAAAAACACCTCGGACTTTGTCGGATAACTATGATCACCACAGTACTCGGATTTCCAAAACGAAACATGCAATGGAAATATAACAATGAGATCTAATCATATATGGGGTTATATTGAGAGTTTGGTAGCAATTATATGTAAGAACAATTAAATTGTAGAAGATGCGGGGAATAAAAATGATTAAACACGAGCCTACCTCGATGGGTGTTGACCGATGCTTCACCGACGATCTTCCAGATCCATCACCACCTTTCCAGAGGTATGGAGGAGAGAAGAGTAGTTCCTCCTTCATCGTTGGGAGAGCATACGCCAGGGAATAAGGGGGTGAAGAAGGGTGGTGGTCAAGTTTAATAAGAAAACACTTAAACCCCCCGCCTGTAGGCCCCATACTCGAACTCCCAGAGGGTTCGAGGTTAAACCTCCCCTAGGGTAAATGCCATGCTCTGAGCATAAGAGTAGTCTAGGAATTTTAATCTGAGCCCCCATTCAAAAGTTATAAAATTTAACGACAGAGGATGCTAAATTACAAAAACACCCCTGGGGGCATTTTCCACAGAAGGCCTGCGCCCGAGAATCTTATACTCTTCCAAGGGTAAACAGTGTGTTCCGGACTCAAAGGTCCCCTCTGTTTCCCCATCCAAGCAACCGATTAAAGGATACATGAGTTTAACCATTTAATGAATAAATTAATTTTTTTATTTATCCATTTAACGATACGGTAATGGGCGAGGGGTCCCAACATCCCGCGCTGACATGATTTATGTCATTCCTAGGGTAAACACCCCATTTCAGACCCATCCTTACTCTCAAATTTAGGATCTGAATCACTGTTTATGAGTTATCCCATTTATTTGGCATGCCTAGTGTGAACACAATGAAAATTTAATTCCATCCTCACCAGGGCTCGGAATCGCACGTTGTCTGAAGGCGCTTATCTGGAATAACATCAAGAATATTCAAAAGTCTTTTATAGAAAAAACCGGGTTCATACATAATTGAAATGTAATTATTTATTTTAAATATAATTTAAAAGTTATTTGTTACATTTAAATAAAATTATATGAAAAATGAGACATTAAAATTATATAATTTAATTAAAAGACATAAAAATATATGAATAATCATTATTTTTTCCTATTCATTGAAAAGTTATTCTATAAAAAAATACAAAAAAGCCACCTAAATAAAAATATTATATTTTTATTTCAAAAAATAAATTTTATATATATAAAATTATAAAATTAATATAACTCTGTTGCAATAATTGAAAATTAAACTTTTTTATTTTTGGATAATGTTTTTTGACGTATTAAAAGAATTTTATATAAATATGATTGAATATTTACAAAGATTTTGTAATTAATGCTTTTTATTAGGAACACACTCAAAAATATTTAATAATTTATTTAATATTATTAATACTATAGAATTCAATTTCTATATGATAAGGATCATATATAAATAGTATTTTATGGGTTTTAGGCTTGTTATTGTGTGTTGTATACACTATAAATCATATTTTATTCTTATAATGTTTCAGGGTTCATTCTACCACAAGATATCAAAGAGATTAAATTTATTTTAATTAAATTTAATTTTAATTCTTGCGCTCTCACATTTTCCAGACATTCTATAACTTTTTTCCTCGGAATTTTTAACTTCAATAGAGATATTAAGCGTTTGAAATTTCAAAATTCCATTTTTAAAAATAGACATCTTGAAAATGTATGACAAAACCTTCTACTGATAAGAGAGAATATAACATGTGATGGTTATATGTAATAACACATAATTAGGTTTCCCTAAAGTAGAATAATTTTGGGAATTGAAAATATATGTATCATTTAAATTCATAACTAATTTTGGAGATTAATATAGATCATTGATCCGAAGAATTTAATTGATCATGATAATGTTAATGAACACAAAACCGTAGATTTTTTATCACTTAAGAAAATTTACATCATAGAATATGGTGGTAATTGGGGTTTTTTAGTTGATTCATTTCTAATTTTTTTAAATTATTTTGTTTTTTCATATAACATAAGGATGTATAAAAACTTGTTGCATTTCAGTTTCATTAGAAAAATGTCATTATGTGGAAGTGTTTTGATCAATTACAATGTTATCTCCAAATCCATGAATTGAACACCGAAATAAATTATAAAGTTGAACTACTAAAATTTAAATTAAAAAGATCATAATATAACCAAATTAGTGATAAGTTTTAATTTTATTTTATAAATATCTTGAAAAAAATGAATAAAAATGGTTAATATAATAAATTAATCTCTAAATCAAAAAAAATTAAATCAAAAATTCAAATTAATAAATATTCTTATGATTTTTTTGTAAAAATTAATCATTCTAACTAGTAATTATTATGGTTTAGTGGTAGTAAATTCACCCATATCACCCTTCTGTTGTAGGTTTAAGACCGTCTGCCTCAGTGGAAGTGAAGGGTGGTCACATAATATGTGGGTATTCCTTTTTTCTTGAACAATACTAATATCCCAAGATTTGTTGACACAAAAATAATAATATATAAATGGAAAATAATGGTTTAAGGTTTGAAATTCCATTAATTTTATGAAAAAAAAATTAAATTCATTTTTCCTTAAATAAAATTTTCATATACTAAACTAATGGGTTGTATTATCAAAAATTCATACGAAGATATTCTTATTCTTGATAAATTACCACAACCTAAAACCTATAAAAGTTATTTTTAAAACATTTTACTTTTGATCTTCATTATTCTTATAAACCCTTGGTGGTATCCATGATTTTATAGTTAATCATTATAAAAACAAAGATCATGATTAAAAATATAAACATGATTTATTAAATAATTTTTCACTAAATAAAACACAAATGATATAGAGTTTTAGTGTCTTTTGGGATTAGGAGCATTACATAACAACTTAAAACCTAATATACAACATCTTTATTGAATCGTTCTTTTACATGACCACATCATTATTTCATACTTAACGCCGCATGGGATAACCTAGGAACATACATAAGAAATTTCTGAGATATAATTCCGAACAAAGGAATAGAAATACCATAAAATGAGAAAGATAATAACTTTTAGAAAATATGAATATCAATTGAGCATAAAATGAACATGAATATAAAGGCATGATAATGAATGATAACTTAAACCTGGAAATGTGGAAACAACATAAAACATTACATCAGAAATATAATGGAATCAAGTAAAACCCTATCCCGGCATGGTGGAAAATTTTCCCATAACGGAATAATGTAAACTCCTATACTAAAATGACGTATCATGATACTGAACAATACATAATTCATTGGACATCTATCAGGGAACACCATTCATTATCATTTCAATATCATTCATAAGTGGTCCACATTGATCAAATAACATGGATAAATCAAACATAATCATATATTCCACGATCATGGAATGTGAAATAAAATTACATAATTACCCAATCAAAAATTAATGATCATAAAGGTGAATAAACTTCGTAGATAAATGGGTATGGTATTCACTACCTGTTGATTTTGGCATGGAAATTACAGTCCAATTTCAAAATCATTATAATGTATGATAGAAATTCATAAAATGGGTCGATGAGAGGAAAATGGGTCTATCATCATTAAAACATGAATTGGATAGTAATGGGATCATGTAACATGATCTCTCATCATATGGAATGGAATTAAATGCATAATATAAAATATGTTCTTGAATGGAAATCAGAAGGGAGGAATCCATTATGGAATTTAGGCGTAGTGATGGCTTAGGTAAGGGTAGAAATAGGAGATCATAAATGAACCCACATTGAAATACCCAAAATTGGATAATAATGTAATTATTTAAAATAAATTTCAATGCAATCAATTTAAATTAAAAGAACTAATCTCTAAGAATGTGCTTCAATTCAATAGTGACTAGAGAAATACCTTACTTGGATGTGTGACATCAAACACTTAGGGGAGACTTTTTGGGATCTTGGGGCACTTTTTGAGGACTTTAGGGAGTATTATATAGAGGTTGGTCAATCTTCAAAGAGTTTTAGTGAAGAAAAATGGAATCTTGTGCGGGTTTATATAGAAAAGGAGGGGGATTTCATTATTATTTTGGGTTTGGCCAACCCATAATAAAATAATAAAAAACAAAAACAATCCCATGGTTTTTGGACATGGTTTATGTAAAAGGGGAGTTATATTCATTGTTTTTTAATTCTAAGTTCCAACGATATTAAAATATTTCCCTTATGTGCAGGTAATTCATACATTCATAGAAATGATTTTTAAATCATAAAATATGATATATATTTTGAAGGATTCCCTATGGATTTAAAAATTTATCAAAATTTACATAAAATTAAATTATTTTAATGGACATAAATATATTTGGTCGAGTATCCCTTTTATGTTTTTTATTACTTTATTATTGGTCCATTATGATTTCAAAAAACAAAACATATATTTATAAGGGATTTAATTTTTACCCAAATATTTTTCTATCTCTGAAAATTATGAAACAATCACCATTTGATAATATTGGAATTATGATTCCAAAAATAATATTAATTTTATCAAAGGAATTTTTTTAATTTGTGAATTTTGAATTTTAAAATAAAAAATAGATATTTATTTAAAATTGATGGGTTTTCATAGAAACAGTTTTTAAACATTAATAGAAATTATTTATGAATTTTAAAAAATTATATGATACATTATATTTAATAAAATTAATTTAATAAAATTAATTTATTATTAACTTATTTATTTGAAATATATATTAATTCCATAAAAATATATTTCTTAATCGAAATTGAATATTAACCAAAAATACTATTTGTGCTTTAAAATTCATTAACAAAGTAACAATAATAGAATGAGATTATATTCATTATTCTATAAAAAATAATGTACATTATAATAATAATAGATTTTTGTTATATATCCCTTTATTACACTATAATACTCTCTAAGATCAAGGAACGTGAGTGTGGGGATTTTATGGGGATGTTCGATGAACAACGTTTGGGATGTGATCTTGATTAGCATGAAATTCTCCCGTAAATAGTTTCTATAATTATAATGTTTATATATATTGGATTGCGCTTGGTCTAGAGAAAATCTGGTAAATTCTATCTCCCTCTAAAGCTCTAATAAATGGGATTCATAGGGTATTATCTTACTGGTTTAGGTCATCACTTCCATTGTCTTTTTCAAACAAATTTTTTTAAAGAATATATTTATACTAGTCATGTGATCAATATTAAATGACAATATTATCAATGGTAAATATACATAAGAGTCATTGAAATCTAATAAGATATAATAAAATAAAATAAGTTCATGTGTTTTTTATATACATATGATATTTAAAACCAAGGGAATTTTATTTATAAATGTTTGGGTTGTTACAACCTTCCCCCCTTAAGAAATTTCTCCCACAAAATTTACTTTTACAACTCAAAAATAGATGATGATTTCTCCACTTCATCAACTCATTTTGTTCCCAAATTTCTTCTTCAAACTTTTGGTTTCTGCAAAACACCCCCACGAGGGGAATCATCTCATTTCATAGAACTTTTTCTCTATAATATACTATTTTACCAAATTCTAATCAGAAAAAAGGTCATACTCCATTGGTACCACCTATGGATTGAGTAAATTTTATGGGTCTAGGATGTACTTTCGTAAGAGGGACACATGGAATAAATAATGTATTATAGTTAGGTTCGGTGGGAGTGCCAGTCAACAAGCCACTTCTCTGATGTGATGAAGGATCTCAAACTTTTCGATGTACCTGGGAATAAGATTTTCCTTCTTCCTAAATCTCACTAATTTCATCCATGAAGATATGTAGAGGAATACCATGTCTCCAACATCAAACTATGGTTCACATTGATGATTGTCATCATATCTCTTTTATTGACTATAAGTGGATTTTATGCGCTTCTTGGTGGTCTTAACATTCTCCTCCATTTATTTTTCTATTTCATGACCTAGAAGTTTTAATTCCCCAACTGGTTCCCAACATGTCGGTGTCCTACACTTCTTCCTATAAATGTCTTTATAAGGGTCCATTTGGATTCATGAATGGAGAATATTGTTCTAATAGAACTCCACCAAAGAAATATTTTGGTCTCATCCACCTTTAAAGTTCATTGGGAATTATCTCAAAATTTCCTCAAGTGTTTAGATAGTCCACTTGGATTAGACATCAGTTTGAGGGTGATAAACGTACTGATATTCAGATCAATATTTATATCATATTGGAAACTATTCCAAAACTTATTGGTGATTCATGAATCTCAATTGGATACAATCAATAGTGGTACTACATGAATCCTTACCACTTATATTAGGTATATATGTACCAGTTGGTCCAGTGTGAAATCATCTAGAATCCCAACAAAGGGTGCAGTATTTGTAAGATGGTCCCCAACAACCCATAAAGAATTGTTTCCTTTGTATGTCTCTAGAGTTTTAGTGCCAAAGTCAATGGTTATGTTTTCCCATTTCCACCTTGGCATGTGTAATGGTTTCATCATCCCTTTAGACTTTTTTCTCTCAACAGTCACTTCTTGACGTACCAGGAACATTTATGTATATTACACAATATCCTTATTCATTTTATCCCACCAATAAGGCTCTTAGATATCTCAAAACAACTTTTTCAACCTCAGTGAATTGAAAAATTCAAACTGTGTTTATCATCCCAAATTTATTTCATTAACTCAGGATTAGATGGAACACATATCCTCAATCCATATCTCAAAATTCATTTATCATTAACTCTAAAATCATAAGATTTCACTTTTATGGTAGTTTCCACTTTCCTCTGAATTCCATCATTATCTATTTATGTATCCTTTAACCTTCAAAAACTATATGGGATAAAAATATTGGTGAAAGGATTGATGATGTACCCTTCATTATGATTATCATGTCTATCTTCATAAAATCTAAGTAGATTGGATCATTTAAATTTAAATCAATGATAGAATTCATAGGTCCTTGCTACATAGATAATCTTTCAACATGTTTACATTATAAAGATTGAAGTTTACTAAGTAGTCTTAATACATGATGAGATCTAACTATATTTGTTGCTGCATATTCACCTCTTTCTCTCTAAATATATATCTAAGACTTTTCTAATCCTTATATATTTCACAATTCTCCCCAGAGATATAATGCTTCCAAATTTTCAATACAATGATCACAGCTTCTAACTACAGATTGTGTGTGGGATAGTTTTTCTTAGAAATTTTCAAATTCCTTGAGGCGTGGGAAATGAATTTTTCATTTTGAATCCACACAGATCTCAATCCATTCTTTGAAGAATTGCTGAAAATTATGAAATGATCCACACTTGTGGGTACTGTGATAACGGTGGCAGGGATAAGCCTCCTTTTCAAATCCATGAATCATTATTTAATTTCACCATTCCAAGAAACTTTTACTCCCTTCCATGTTATCATGGTGTGTGGGTTTGAAAATCTTTTAAAAGATCTCACAAATTGGTGATAATATTTAGCTTGGATGAAAATCTTCGGATATCTATCACAGATGTTGGCATCAACCATCTATTAGTTTCCTTTGTCTTTGAAGGATCCAAAAATATCCCATTTCTTGTAATTGTATTCCCAAATAATGAGACTTACTTCTCCCAGAAATCACACATGTCATACTTTTCATATAGCTTATCCTTTCTCATGTCCTTTATCACAGTACATAGCTGCTCCCCATGGTCCTCCATGTTTTTAGAGAATATTAGAATATATAATATAAATAATGCCACAAAATGTAGAGGTAATCTCTAAATAATCTATTAATCAAGTCCATGAATAATTTTGGATAATTAGTGAGTCTAAATGAAATATCTATGAACTCATAATTCTCATACCTTTTACAAAAATTAGGCTTGGGGATATCTTCCTTCTTCACCCTTACTTGCTAATATCAGGACCACATATCCACCTTGGTGAAGAATTTTTCTCCTCATAGTTTATAGAAAAAGTCAAAAAATTAAATGAAATGGGTAATTTTTTATTATCGTGATTTTTTTGACTAGACAATAAAAAATGAAATGGTGTACTGTATAATCCATCATTTTGATGAAGAGGACTGGTACTCCACATGGTGAAGTTATTGGGTATATAAAACCTCTATCTAGAATCTCTTGAATTTTTTTCTTCTATTCCTCGATTTCCACAATATTTATCCTATAAAAAGTCTTGGATTTTAGAAAAGACCCATATATAAGCTCAATCAAAAAATTGACCTCTCGGCTAAGAGGAAGACCGGGAAATTCCTTCGGAAATACATCATCTAATTCCCTCACAAAATGCATGTATTCAAAAATATTTCATTCCTTAGACACAATCATTTTATCTAGATACACTTTCTCATAGGGAAATAATATCCATGATTGGTATGATGGGGTGATAAAGATTCATCCTCCTCCTTGAATTTATATAGAATTAGTGGTTGATTAACCATATGGAGATTGATTTTCATCTCGTGGAAATTAATGTTGTCTCTATATAGGGAATCCCAATACATACCAAAAATTGAATCAAATTAAACCAATGGATATATGAAAATATTTTAAAATAAGTTCAATCTAAAATAGGGACAAGGTAGGTGTTATATTCATGTGATTCAATAATTTCCCCATTTTCCATTTTCACTGACATCCTACTTCCATTATTTGTTGTGGTATTTAGATTGTTCTACTAAACATTCGAGATATAGAAGAATGAATAACACTAGAATCTAAATGTATGTTCACTATTATTTAATGGATAACTATGTTAACTTTCACCACTTCATTTTTTGGATTCACATAGGTGGTAGTGATGGAAAAATATGTCCCTTGATACCATAGAGGTTGTTGGTTGCCTCAAAAAACCCATTCCTTAGGTCACTTCTTCACAGAGTATGTTGGTTCCTTATAGTTGTAGAAATGAAAAACATATTGAGGATTGACTAGACAATTTATTTTCTCTCTCACAATGGAGGTATTATTCATTCTGAAATCATTTTCCAGGTTCTATATCATTCTCACCTAAAGCATTTCCTCATTCCCCTTAGGAAATTTCGATGGTGTTTCTTTCTGCACCATTGACAAGAAGGTTGCTATAATTTCTTAGAAACATTGAATTTAACCATCAGACCACCAAAATTAAAGTAAACATACCATTTATTATCCCCATGATACCCCTATGATTCACCAATCTCCATCATTCCATTGAGGGAATATATTAAAATTTTATCATAGTAATCAAAGCCACAGATTTCTATTGCTATTCAAAGGCTAGGATTTACCACACCAAATATGTGGTCAAACATTCATTCTAAGGTAATGAAAAAACTTGAAGTGTATTATTCAAGTCTTTTAATGTTCTCTTCTTACACACCAATTGAATTTTCATCCTTTTTCTTGAGTTTAAGAAAATATTTTTCCATCTTAAGATGGAGGGTGCAAGGAAAACATTTATCAAAAAACATTTTCTGGAATTCCTTAAAATCCATTGCTACAATCTCTCCCTTGGGATTTGTATACCCGATCAATGTCCACTACTGATTAGATTCACTATCCAAATGATAAGTTGATAGAATAACCTTATATTGTTTAAAAACATTTAAAAATATACTATATATTTTATATGGATTGATCCATTTCTCTAAAATTAAGGAATTGGATGAACTACTGAAATTATGAGACCTTTTTCACATGAAGCTCTCGACTAGAGGTTGCTTACTCATAGGGGGTTTGGGTTATCCTCTTGATCTAATTTTCAATTCAGAACTTGAGTTAACATAAGTGGTATCGCAAAAAAAAGTTTTGATTCCTCCTCCAATATGATTGGGAATCTCATTAGGGAAATCCTCATTCTTACATTCACATCAGTTGTTAACATGATTCCTCCTATTACCTATAATCGATGATAATAAAAGGAAAATTATTAAGGTGTATAATAAATATTTAAACACATATAGGGGAATACAATTACATTAAATGGGTGTTTTAAAAATTACAATTATCTCATTAACATAATATTTCCTAGGCTTTAGTCTATGTTATATATGATATACTTCATAACATATATTATTATGGGAATTTTTTTGTTCCCTTAATAATGGTTCATATTGAGCTTTTGAATTTACCAATGTATATCCCTAATGATTTTCAAACATTTAGTGCATCAAGGACCATTGTCATGCACCTCTTCTAGTTTGAGTTTAACTCATAGTAGTGTTCTTGGGTTTTACCCTTATATACATCTATAAAAGATCTACATCCACATTTTTTTCATTATAGAGATGTATTTTCTTTAAAAAAATTACTCTATGTTCACTAGAAATCTAGGGACATTTTTCTTAAAATTAGTCTTATCTGTAAGGGGTTTCAAAAAGTTTTTCTAATCCTAATTACAGAAATATCTACACCAATCTTCTGATACCAACTATAACAACATTAATCTTTATTACAAATTTAAACATGATTTAATAAATAATTTTTCACATAATATATTATATAATATTTATAGGTTATGTTTCTTTGGGTTTTAGGAACATTACATAAAAATATAGATCCCAAAATAAAACGTCTTTATTGAAAAAATATTTTACATTACCAAAACATTAAATTGTAATTAAAATTTCATTGGGTAACCATAGGGAATACAGTAGAACATAGAAAGATATAAAGCCCAGAAAGGGAATAAACATGGAATAATATGAGGAACACAATACAATTTAGGCAATAGGTATATCACAAGGGAATGATAAAGAATGATAATCATTACATGGATTAGAGGGAACCACATAAAACACTACATCATAAAAAAAAGCAATCAAGTAAACCCAAGTCACAACATGGTTTAAAAAATCCCATAATGGAATTAGGTAAAACCCTATCCCAACATGATATTTCATTATACACAAAATTACCCAATGCATTAGAGTTCTATCAGGGCGTACCCTTCCATATCATTTCAATCTAATGCTTAAGTATGCCACATTGATCATATAACATTGATTCATTCAGCATAAAAAATTATTCCTTGATTAATGATTTTGGAATACCTACAATTATGTACCAAATCAATAAGTATGTGTGCATACAGTTGAATACCATTGGTAGAGAAGTAGGTATGGTATTCATTACACAATGATTTTTGCATGGGAAATCATACTGCAATTTCAGAAGCATAACAAAATCCTATGGAAATTCATAAATTTTTCGATGAGATAGAAAGGGGTATCTAATAATATATACATGAAATAGAAATTATGTAGATAAGGTAACATTATATCCCAAAATGTTAAATTTAATTAAGATGAATAATATAAAATAAGATCTTGAATAGATATGAAAAGGGGGGAAACCCTGATGAAATTTAGGCATAGTAACAACTTTGGAAAGGGTCAAAATTGAGAAATGCAAATGATGCCTCTAGGAAATCACATCAATTGGATAGTGAGTTAATGATTTCGAATAAATTTATATAAAATCACTTAAAATTAAAAGAAATAATCTTGAATAAGATTCATGAATTCAAAGGTGATTAGAGGAATCTCTTGGATATGTGACACCAAAGGCTTAGGGGGGATTATTTGGAGCATGGGGTGCCACGGGAGGACTCTAAGGATCTAGGGGCTGAGGGTGGTCAGTTGTAAAAGGGTTTGAGTGAAGATAAATGGAATCAAGTGTGGTTTTATAAAGGAATGGAGGGGGATTTTTTTATTATTTTTCTTTTGAAATCCTCATAATAAAATATTCAAAACCAAAAACCATCCCAGGGGTTTTTCCTATGTTTCTTAGAAAAGGGGAGAGGAATACATTATTTTATATGTCTGAGGGCCAAATATATTAAAATATTTCCCTTGCTTATGTAGAGGTCGGTCATACATTCAAGGAAATAATTTTAAAATCATAAAATATATTATTATTTTTGGAGAACTCAATAAGGCTTTATAAAATAGATAAAATAATATTAAAATTACATTTTATTAAATTAAAAATATATATATTACCTAATATATCTTTTATTGTATTTATTATATCATTATTTATCCATTAAGATGTCGAAAACCATATCAAATATTTATACAGTATTTAATTATTACCAAAATAATAGATTTTCTTAGAAAATTATGACCAATTCACCGTTGGATAATTTCGACGTCCTGATTTTATAAATAATATTACATTTACCTAAATAAGTTTCTAAATATATGATTTTCACTGTTAATATAAAACTGACATTTGTTGAAAATTGACGAGTTTTAAAAAAATAGTTTTCAAACATCAATAAATATTACTTTTTACAGTAATAAAATTATATGATCAACTGTATTTAAAAAAAGTAAATTAATAAAAAAAAATTATTAGATTATTATTTTTCCAAAAATTCATTAATTAATTTAAAATATATATCTTAATTGAATTTGAATATTGACCAAAAAGCTATTTATTCTTTAAAAATTTATTACAAAGTAAAAAATAATACAATTAACGTATATTCATTACTCTATAAAAAATAATGAACATAATCAAAATTTAATAGTCTTGTTAAATATCCCATTATTACACCACCATAATCCTTAAGTGAAAAGTGTACAATGGTGGGGATTTCCTAGAGTTTTTCAGTGAACATGGTCTGGGTCGTGATCCCGATGAGCATGAACATATCCCATAAATGGTTTCACTCATGCTTAAGTTGTTGGATATAGGATTCGTATTGGTCTATGGAAAAGCCTTTAAATTATATCTCCCTTAAAAGCTCTAATAATTGGGATTCATATAGTACGATTGTATTGTTTGAGGCCATCACTTCCTTTGTCTCTATTAAAAGGGTTTGTTAGAACCATATATTTTTACTAGCCATCTAATCACTATCCAACAGCTATAATATCAATTGTAAAGATACATAACATTAATTAAAATCCAATTGGATATAATGAAACAAAATAAGTGTAAGTGTTTTCTATATCTATTATATTTATAAAATAAAGGGAATTTTATTCATATGTTTTTGGGTCATTACAATCTTAGATGAAGACATATATTTTTCTAAGTAATAATATATTCCATATGTGATTCATGATGAATATAATGACTATAAAATTAATAAATATACTTCTAAAATTAAATTATTGGATACTATTTCATAAATTCATAATCCATTATACATCCACATTGGTCCTTCCTCGGCCTTGGAGTAAACCATTAAAATAAGGAATTGAATCAGATAATGGAAAGGTTCCCCGAATTTAAAAAAATAACTATAAATGTATTCATAATAGGAAACTTATTTCACTCCACTAAACACCATACCTTTCATTAGAAATTTATTACAATATAACATTATATTCCACACATAAATAATTTATGATACATTGATAAATTATACTATGTATCTCCTTATATATTATCGACATAAAAGAAACTATAAACTTTTCTCCATATTATCCATCACTCGAGCTCATAAAAGACTCTATCCATTTTTTATTTGGTGAGTTTGATTGTTGGTTTATGTATATATTGTTAATCATATATCATTATAACTAATTATGGAAAATAAAAACATATTTTAATCCATTTATAATCCAATTTTTTTCATATAAACAACTCATTGTATATTGTAATTTATATTAACATAGTTATTTTAGGTTCAATCCATTAAATATAATAATAAAACATAGCGTGATAAATAATAATCATTATTGGAAAACCAAATAATACCTTATCTAATATCTATATACTGAAACCTTGTATTAAATCATAGAGACCATAGGTTTAGCATATTCCATTCATTTTATCATCAATTAAAATCCATTATAATGGGTTTTCAATAAAATGTAAATTATTCAAATCATATTCCCCTGTAATGTCAAACCAGGCATAAAGTAAGGTCTTTTTCCACACACCAGGTGGAGATTGATTCAGTTTTAATTTCACCATTTTGAATATTATTAGCCAAAAAAATATTCTAGAACCATTTCAAAAAGTATTATTCTGATAGTGATATATTTCTAGGAAAACTTTATAATCTCTTCCTAACTAGATTGTTTTGATGTTATTATATACATATCATCAATGTCAATAATAGGGTTATGTTCCATAATCTACGTTTATCATAGGTTTTTTATAAATTATTTTACATAAATTTATCTTATAACAACTTTAAATACCTATACCACAGCTACCCAGAGCCGGTGGTTACATAATTACACTACTGTTGTATATAAGAGCTCACATCCTAAAGGAAAAAATAGTTATGCAGTATTTGTTAAAAATATACATGCATGTGTCCTTTATTAAATTTTAAAATATCAAAAAAAATTGTTAATGTAAAAAATTATTCTTCAATGAACTCATCAAATAATTCCTTCTTCATATCCTGAACATAAAAAAATATGGGTGAGCTCAGATACACAATAAGATTTTTGTAAAGAGAAAAAAAACAAGAATAAATAGAGTATAATGAATAAGTTTTAATAAATATCATAATGTAAATATGTAAATACACATTTAATTTAATAAATAACATTACAATCAAAATTTGATAAGGGATAATAAATATGAGGATGTAAATATCTAAAATCAAATTCCATTTGATACAATGAGCTGAAAATGCATCCATAGATAATGGCGACAAAATAATCATAAGGATAACAATAAAATAGTTATTAATGAATGAGATTGTCAACATTAGATGTCATGATCTCAAAAATTAAGATATATATTTTCATAATAGTTTAGAAGATATATTAAATCTCTTCAAAGGATGTTATTTAATTTATTGAAATGTTTGTATTTTAATACCCTTTGACTCATAGAGGGGATATATCATTCTAGACCTTAAATGTCACAAAATTTACAATGACTTCCTAATATAACATTTGATTTATCTTATTAATTAAATATATTCCACATCAAAAAATATCCATATTAATTATATCTTACATATTTTTCTATAATACACCAATTTAATCAAATAACATTAAAATTAAACACCATATGTATAGATTAAATATAGTTTAAAATAGTTATATTGATGATATGTATAATATTAATATTTAATATAAATGTAATTACCATGGAAAAAGTATCATTTTAATATGAAACTATCATGTTAGATATAATAATAAAAAATTAATAAAGAAATTAGAGGTGACAATATATTCATTAATAATATTTTTTCAATACAAACATCATGTACTTTGGTAGAATAAACAATTTTGAAGTGAAATATTAAAAAAAATTCATAGAATTCTTTTCAGAGTAAACCAATTTATTAAATTATGAATTATCTAAAATTTTAATATATTTATGTTGAGAGCGATGTTTCATATCAACTTTTATGATAAAAATACATTCCATTTTCCTATTTGTTGAAAGAATCCATTTCAAAATTAGTAGATATATACTATTATAACTATTTTTAAAAAACATGTACAAAAATATTCATTAATAAAACATTTTTGTAAATCAAATTAACATTATAATCTATTTTCTAAAAACAAGTATATGGAAGAAAAATATATATTATTTAACAATAAATTATATCTTTTTTCATTAAAACATTTCATTATTTGATTAAAGTATTAATGAGAGGAAAATATGGAATAAAATATTTTAACTCGGTAAATATCCATTGTATAAAAAAATTATTTTTTGTTCATGATAGATAAAATATAATATTCTTTCACAAGAATAATTAAAACACCAAAATAATGTATGATTGTAAAATAGATTTTTTACTATTAGGTAACATCCAAATTATAAAACATTGACAAAATAAACATGAATTGAATCATAATAAATCATAAATAAATATTAATTCATGTTAAATACATCAATGTGGAATTAAATTCCCAACATAATAGTGAGTAGGGGCAATATAAGAAATACAAATCAATGGAATTGAAATAGACATGAAATCAATTACATAGAGTCCAAAAATTTTAACATATTTTATCTCATATATATATAATTACATAAATTATTTCTTTTCATAAGAAAAACATTTTAGGTTTAATCCCTTATACATAAATAAATTACTTAATTTATTTTATTGATTATTTAAATTCTTAATCAGTAATTTCTACTGTATGCCTTTGATGATTGTTCGTTTTTATTTTCAAAACAGCGTCAATGTTTTAACTTTGGTCATTGTGTTCATTTTTCTACTATATCCAAAACAATAATCATTATGTAATTAAAAATTTTAAATATTATTTATAATTTTAAAACAAACAATGTAATATTGTTATAAAAAATGAACTATGTTTCATCTATAGAGACAGTTGGCCTTATGTATTCTTTAGTAACGTTTCTTTTTTCCATGACTATAATCAAAATAATGTAAATTTTATTTTATCATTACATAATGTTAGTTCTATGATAAATATCATACTATTTATTTAAATAAAAATTAATTTACCATCCATGTGAGGCTATAATAAAAAAATGAATCACATATCTTTGCGAGGAGGTATTTTGTCATTCAGATGAATGGTGTCATCATTTTTCAATGGATCGTATGGTAAGATTGTATATGAAATATTATTTTAACATAATAGTTATAATGTAAGTAATATAGTGTATAAAAATTTAATATATAATAACAATTTTCCATCGTAGGTGATGATGGAAATTTAATTACATCAGTTCAGGAGGTTGTAATCCTCCATACACATGAATGATCGTTTTGATTCCCATTTGATAGAATTGGAGATGGATTGTGGTTCTAACATTAAAATAAGGACATAATAATAAATTAGGGATATTCACGTTATAATATGATGCACACTTATTATGAATTTTTGAATATGTAAGAATAAATTAAATATAAGTCGTTAGTAAATTATGTTACCAATTCATCAGAACACCTAATTAGGACTATACATAAATCTTCTACATATTGGATTTATGATTAAATTTTTTCCTAAGAGATGTGTTGAGGGTAATAAAGAAGGTATTTTTTGGTATATGTAAATATAATGTGTTTTTTAAGAGTTTAATGGCAAGGTGAGGGGGTCTACTTTTATAAGGGGTGAGTGGCCGTATTGTAAATACACAAAACTATTAAATAATGTGTAGTAGAACTCAATATAGGTGTCTCAAAAATATAAAAATAATGTACTAGAGGATATATAATATTAATAAATAAATATAATGTTTTAAATATTTTTCTAAAAAAATTATTTCCATTTACCTATATATTTTTAGCACTTTGTAAACCAATTTTAAAAATAACCAGAGTTATAGATTAGTACAATATTTACTATTTTTTATTACTAAATATAAATTTGAACATGTTATAATATATTTATTAATAAAATTCAAAATTATGATTCTATTTGATTAAATTTAATATACCTAAATATGTACATTTTTTAAATTATACCGATAAAACTGTCGAAAAAAATGGTTTTCAGGAAAAATATTCTTCAAGTATAAGACCATATTATAATAACTAAATTATATGAAATAAAATATCATTGAGTTACAATTAATATTTTTAAATATATATTATTTTAATTTTATTTAAATTATTTCTATTTGGTGGTTATTTTTACTAGTTAAAATGTTGAAACAATATGAAAATTAAAAAATTCAGAAAAAAATTAGGTTAAACCCTAAAATTAAACATTTATAAAAATCTTGTATAAATTAGATTCATATTTAATGAGGTATTTAAAATATAATTTGAGAATAATTCTATTACTTTAAATTCAATGTCAATTCATAATTATAATTTTAAATTAAATAATTTATTGAATAGAAATTACAATAATTGAAAAATCGTTATTTGTAACAATTCACTGAAAAAATGTTTTCAGAAAAAAAACCCTATATTAATTTTGGAATTATTATTAAAAAATAGTATCTTTTAGTAAATTTATATTTCTAAAACTGTTATAAATTTATTATATTCTGAACATGTAGTTTAAATTACAACTATTTTTAGAGTTTCCTGTATTTTGAAGCCTAAATTGACATATATAAAAAATTATTATTTACTAAAAAGGTACCATTATTTTTTTATTTATGGGTACTTATATATATTTAAAAACATTATCCCTATTTATTCCCTAAAATTAAACTTCTAGGTTGAAACATTCATTTCCAAATAGTATCAGGATTTTTTTTTTAGGATCAGTCATGAGTGTCATATACACTATTGAACATAATGTTCATCTTCTAAAAACATGGTGTCACATGTAATGAAATAAACAAAAGAGATTAAATTTTTTAAGAAAAATATACTTTAAAATCATAGTGTTTTAGACACTATGTTTTATCTATATATTATTTCCAATTAATAATTTCATTATTATTATCTAATACCCATATTAATAACTTTTTATCACATATGATCATAATTTACTATGTATTATAGTTCCATTTTTGAGAATATTATCCCTACCCTTTCTTATGTTTCAATTATATATTTTTTGAAATTTTTCATGAATTATGATATGTCTCTATGGTAGTTTCATGTGTATCAATTTTGGGGAAATGTTCATGGGTATTTAAAGATAATTTCCTTATGTATATAGTCCTAAAATACATTAATCAATACATTTTTTATAATTAAGAAAACTATAAGTTGAATGGATTATTTTTTTTAAAATTATTGAAGTATGTTTGTTTACATTTCTTAGTTCACCTATAAAAAAATAAATTCATGGTTTAGTCATTCTTAGGTATATTTTAGTAAATGTTAATGAGTATTGTTGTTATTTTTGGGGATTATGTTGAGATAACTATAATTAAAAATTTAGTTTCCAATGTATAAAATAACCTCATGATGTTTTTGTATTACTTTCTGCATTTTGTTTTCCTAGTAATTATATCCATGAATGGATACTATTTTGTGGTTGTCGGTCTGGAACAAATTCTCCAAGGTGTAATCACCCAAAAAATGGATGATGGATTATCAACCCAGTCTTAACCCAGTGCTTGATGTGTGATCTTAAGTCCACACACCTTGTTAGTCAATCCTCAATGATATTTCATTTTTTTAATTCACATTATATTTATGATCCATTATAAAATATTTAAATATAAGTTGTAATTTTTACCTTGAAAATTAGAGAACCTAATATGGAAATGATCATGAAAAAACCTAGGATAATATAAGAGAGTCAATGGATAAACTAATTGATTTATAGTTGATATAGAATTACCTTAGGCTAAAATTAACATTTCATGGGAGAGGAAAAATTAGGATTGAGATTTTATAATAACATGATAATTAATTATATTTCTTTGATATTATAATAATAATTTAGATTTAATATTTTGTGGGAAAGAATATCATGAAAATTAACATGTTGAAGGTATATATCTAGAATATCTTAATATGTAGCTGTTGAGGCATACTTGGGAGAAGTGGTTGAAAATAATAATATAATACTTTTATTAAGGGAATGATATGATGTCTTTTCTTCCATAAGATAGAATGTTTTGTATCTCATTAACATGTGTATCTTGATTTATGATTTTCTTTCACATATTTTTATGAATTGTTATTAATGGGAGATAATTTAAATTGTCAAGAAAACAATTATTTGGGGGAGGGGATAATGTGATCATCCATGTTTAACAAAATAATATTTATTCCTTTAATTAATTGAATATAACTTTAAACTATTTTTATATGAATATAATAAGATTACGAAATAAATCATAAATGATAAGAGTTAAACTAAAAAAACATTATTCGGTCTTAATAAAAAATTGCAATAAATTTACATTAAAAAATGTATTACATACCATGTATTTTTACTCACCATAGACTATTACATCCATTAAAATTGTATCAATCAAGAGTAAATAAATATAAGATAATAACATCATAAAAACTAATTGATCTCTACAATCAAATATACTACTGTGCATCACTAATATCTAATGGAAGTCTATAATAATGAATAAATCATTAAAAGATAAATCATATTATGATATATTTGATGGAAAATAAGGAAATCAGAAGTGTTACATAAGAATAATGAATAAAATAAATGTGAATTATTATGATATAGATATTAATTAAATCTGTCCATTTTAAATAGGATCAATGTAAATAGATAATATCCAATAAATATACTAATGTTGTGAATATTAAAATCTAAAAAATATGATACACTCTATAAAAATATTTTTTTTGTGTATTATTATTAACATTATCAATATTACATTATGCTATTTTGTTTTTATAAAATTCAATGCGAGATATTAAAATAAATGGAATCATAAAATCATAATTTAATAATATAAATATTTAATATTAATGGTATATGATGAAGACTAATTAATGTGATGTTAAAATTTCTCAAAGAAATTTTTTTTAGTTTTTTTATATTTTATATAAAAAAAATTAAAAAAAATTTAGAAAAAATTATATGTTAAAAAATATATTAAAATTGTTTAAATTAGTAACTAATATGAAATAATATTAAAAATACATGAAAATAATTTTTCAGTATAATTTTTTTATATATTATATTTTCATTTAAAAAATAAATTTAGTAAATTTAGAATATAAAATTTATAAAAAAAAATTATTCTTTAATCAATTAAATAGAAATTTTCATAGGTTGATTTTTAGAGATATTTCTAAAATGGAATAATTTTTACTGAATACTAAAAAAATTGTCATTCACTGAAACTATAAAAATAATTACTGTTTGAGGAATAAAATATAACATAAGAACATATAAATAATTTCACAAAAACAAATGCATTCTACATAAGAAAGTATCACGAAATTATAACTCACTTTCTTATATTTAGAAAAATAAAAAAACATTTTTTCTATAAAATAAATTCATACAGTTTTTTAATTATGATATCCCAATGTAGAATTATGTTTTGGATTTATTTTTAAGCCATATAACTCTTATAATGATAAAAATATTATTATTAATATAATTTTTATAAACTAAATTTTATAATTCTATCCTAATGGTTATTTTTACATTTTAAAATACACTTTTTCCAAAAATAGTTATCTCCAGGTTATATACAATACTACTCAAATTAATTTTTCATACCCATAGAAATTTTACATGAAAAAGTAAATTTTTAATTTTTAACCAATATTAGCAATTTATTAAATTATTTACATTTTATTTTAACGTTTTCAAATTGAATTAATTAGTTTTAAATTAGGTATTATGGTAAATACGATAATGTAAAAGTGATAAATCTTAAAGACAAACACACAATAAATTAAGTACATGTGTGAATATTTCTATATGTGAATACATGTAACTTAACCTTTCTCAATAAAATATTTTTATAAGGCCCCAGCCTTAAGCCTAACTTAATCTTGAGTTATTACAAGATTACACATTGAGGATCTTTTCGGGTTTAGATTTTTAGAAAATTAGATCATAAAACTTGCATTACATTCCACATATAAACAAAGTGGTTACATAAAGATATTATTCTTCATTCCCATCAATGGAAACATATTTAAAATAAAACATGGATTCTTTCTTGACACTTCCTTGACACTATCATCATATCATGTACCATTCCCTTGACCTGTGAAAAACATTTCAATAAAATTTGTGATGAGCATAAAAAGCTCAGTAAGGGATATAAAAATATGCAAAGGAAACATGGGTACATATATACATAATAATGATATCATACTTTAACCATAAAACATAAGCACTTTAACACACCTCATCGAATCCTGAATTAATCATAGAAATCATAAGACATAAAGGTAACTTGAGGAATTCATAACATTCTTATGTAGGGAGTAACCCTCTTGGTTACGTTTGGAATACCCATCATAGTATATTCCCTAAATCTCTTCGGATAAATCTTAATGTTTCACTCCTTCACGTTACCCAATGCATTGGACAGCTATATCGGGCTCACCCGCCCTTAGTTTATCAAGGAACCAACCGTCTTCATAATAATTCCCAAGAACCTCCACATAATCGTATCACATAAAACATGCGTAAAGAAACATAACATTTCCACCTTTCATTCACAAGATATCAATACAACACATTGATATAAAAACATTATGAAAACCATTTTCAATACCAAAATAAAAGAAAAGTAAAACATGGTATTTATTTTTCTTTTAAAAAAAAGGTATGGCTTGTAGAGGAAGCCAAAACTCAAATAATGGTCACGGTGGTGGACAAGTCATTGTCACCGCATACGTACGACAAAAAACATTCCCTTTTGTCGTTTAGTAAACTCTTCGTATAAAAAAGATTCCTTTTGAATAAACTTAAAAGTTAAATGGGTTTATACAACGTATAAAAGAAGGTTGTGTATAAAACAAAATATGCCTCAATGAAAGGAGATTGAGGCGAAGTCCCATACCTCGGGTCCGACATGACTCGATCATTCTTCAATATCCTAAATATTAAACTTGAGTTAATTTATACTTTCTTAAGAACCATTTTCAAGTTCATTATTCCTTTTATTTCACTTATTTCCATGCCATGAACACTGTGTAATTATTTAAGTTAACGGTCGTTTTAACGATCATTGGTACTTGAGTCAAAATAAACCCTTTATAATTACAAGTTTTTCATGTATCCATTATATCCAGAATTATAATCATGATGTATATATCATATATATCATATATATCCAGTATATATGTGCATTTATAATATTACATAATCATTTAGAGGTAAGGAATGAAATGCACCGTTCATGGAGACGGTAAGCCGTACATACGCATGAACGCTACTTTCATTTCTATTTCATATTTTTTTATGTAATGGAATCATAATTATATAAAGATATATTTTAATTCCATTATAATATCATATATAATACCATTAATTAAATCCTCTATACGTCCCACATACGGCATTAACAAAATCAAATCACTTTGAGGGGGCGGTAGTCCGCACTTCCTTAAATAAAGATATCACGTTTACCCATAATTGAAACCATATAGGTATGCCCAAAATAAAAAATATATAAGCTTAAGGAAAACATAAACATATTATATATCATATATAAATATAGTGACATCTTAATGGCCACCTTTGAAGGTGTTAAAGGAATGTTGAACAATCATCATTTCGGGGGATATAAATTCACCATCCACGGAAATAGTATGTTCTTTAACCATTATATGTAGGTGTGTGTAAGTGTATCATGAATCCTTCTTATAACAATATCCTAGTATATTTAAGATACAGTAGTTGTTACAAAATAAATAAATAAAAAGAGTTCAGGGGGTTGTAGAAGCAAAATAAAACAAAAGGACTCAAGTGAAGACATTACCTTAAAATCGGGTAAATCCTTTTGGTTTGAGCTCAAAAGCTTCCTTGGGAAGACTTATACCCAAAGTGGGGCTTCAAGAAGAAATGGAGGGATGTGGAGAGACAAAATGGGTAGGGGTTGGCCGAGCCAAAGGCTTTGGGAGTGTGGGTAAGGAGGTATAGGTGGGGGCCTTTATAAAAGTAGAGGATGGGCACTCTTGGAATGTAAGGAAATATTACTTTATTTGAAAATGAGTTTCAGATTTAAAAATTCCCACATTGATATAATATGATGATAAGGTGATAAGGGTTCGAATTATATGCACCCAATAGGTTTTGAACATTTGTAGGTAATAGATTTTACATTATCTTCTCATTTTATTTAAATCCTTTATTAATGAGGTAATCGTTGCGTCATCATGATGTCATAAATAATTTAATTTATTTAAAGTCTAAAAATTATAAAAAAATACTATTATGTATGAAATCTTTTTATCTTTCCAATTTATATTTATTGTCAAAAATCTGACATGTATAACCCCATTTAAAAATTGTTTTCGTAAAACATTTTATGTTTGTGTCATTTTTACTTTTTCATTAAATAAAAAGTTATTTATGTCATTCCCCAACCAAAGTGGCTCCATGGGGTCCCCAAGCTGACTCATGGATTGTCTTGGTCGGCCATGACACATCCAAAGAGGTTTGGACATGTGTCAAGATCATATCATACTATTAAAACATTATTTTTACCTTAAACTACACTAATTACCACTAATCGCGATAAAAAACATAAAAGTTACTATTCACCAAAAAATTATTTTAATCTCATTGAACCAAATTTTATTTCATAATGAAAACCATGTCTATCGGATTTTTGAAAATCAAATCACAGAGGTGGTAAAATTTCATTTAAACGAAAAATCAGTTTCTTTAACTACCACTTAGTGGTTTCACTATTCATCAGAAATTGAAGTTTTTCAGAAAGATACCAAAACATCACCCTAAGCTATATTTGATATTCTGAATTCAAAAATGATTTAAATTTTAAAAAATTATAATCATATAAGTTACATTAATTAATTTAATAATTAATTCTGTCTGTCATGACAAATAGCGGGTTTTTTTGAAACAATATCTATGAAACGTTTGGCATTAGTTTATGACCAATTTCAAAGTTAAATTAATCCTAATGACTTCCATTGGATTAAATGGTAAACATATATTCATATTACACTTTAATACCAATTAAAAATATAATCTAACCATATAATTAAATTAAATTAAAATGCATTTTTGATGTAAAATGCAGTATTTTTCACTATTCATTAAAAAATGAACATTGTCAGAAAAATACCGAAAATTTATCCAATGTAAATTTCAATGTCCCAATCATAATCAATATGTTTATTTTGACAAATATAGATTATAAAATTGTTGAAAGTTTTATTTAAAAAGGGTTTTCCATCAAAAGGCAGTAAAACAATCTTTTAAGAATATTAGTGTATTCCATGCTTAAGATTGGATTTACTTTCATTTTAAGCCTCTAAAACACTATCTAATTCATTAATAGACATAGATAAAAATATATATTATAAATTACTTACTTGGGATGTTACATCCTTCTCCCCTTTAGAAAATTGTGTCCCCGTAATTTTTTTACTTATCAAATAAATGGGGGTAGTTATCCCTCATTGCATTTTCAGATTCCGATGTTGCCTCTTACATCATGTGGTTTTTCCACAAAACCTTTACCTTATTAATCACCCTATTCCGTAACACTTGCTCCCTGTGGTCAAGAATCTGGACCAGTTGTTCCTCATAATATAGTTTCTCTTCCAGCTGAACTACATTTGGACTCAAAACATGAGATGGATCTAGCATGTACTTCCTTAACATTGAAACCTGAAAAAAATTGTTTACCTGAGATAGACTCGGAGGTAAAGCCACTCGGTAAGCAACTGATCCAACTCTCTTCAGAATTTCATATGGTCCAATGAACCTTGGACTTAGTATTACTTTCTTACCAAATCACATCACACTTTTCCATGGTGAGACTTTTAGAAAAACATGATCACCTACCTCGAAAGATATATCCTTCCTCCAGTTATCCGCAAAACTCTTCTGCCTGCTCTGAGCTGTTCTCATGTGTTTCTGTATTAGCTGAACTTTTTCTGCCAACTCTTCTACCAATTCTGGTCCTATTAACTTCCTTTCACCCACTTCATCCCAGAAATCTGGAGTTCGACACCGCTTCTCATATAATTCCTGAAATGGTGCCATCTGTATACTAGAATGAAAACTGTTATTATATGAAAATTCAACCAAAGAAAGATGTTGGTCCCAACATCCCTGATAATCCATTGATAAAGCTCATATAATATTCTCCAAGGTCTGAATTGTTCGTTCTGACTACCCATCTGATTGAGGACGAAAAGTTGTACTAAAATTTAATTCAGTACCAAACGACTTCTGAACTCCTTTCCACAAGTTAGAAGTGAACATGGGATCATGATCAGATACAATGGAGAGAGGAAATCCATGTAACCTGACTATCTCTTTAAGATACACACGGGAAATTTGATCTAGGTAAAATGTATCTCGTATAGTAAGGAAATGAGCAGATTTAGTCAAGCAGTAAATAATAACCCATATTGCATTATTACCTCAAGATGTCTTCGGTAATCCCACAACAAAGTCCATGGATATATTCTCCCATTTCCACTCTGGCACTGGTAAAGGATGATGCATCCCTTTCCGTAACTTCTGCTATGCATTAACCTGCTGACGAGTCGAACACTTCACAGTAAAATCAGCAATATCTCTTTTTATTCCATCCCACCAGTAATACTCTCACATATCTATGTACATCTTAGTACTTCCAGGATAAACTGAAAACGGAGAACTATGAGCTTCACATAACAACTCCCTCTTCAGCTTTGAAACACAAGGCACACACAATCTCTTCCCAAATCTCAAAACGCAATCATTATCAATGTTGAATTCAGGAAACTTACCTTTCTGGACCAGCTCTACCTTTTTCTGCAACTCACTATCTTGCTTCTGTGCTTGCTTGATTCTGTCTAATAGAGATGTTCTCACTGATACCTGAAACAAAACAGAAGAACTTCCTGCACCAAAAACTTCTATGCCAAAGTTCATCAAATCCTTAACCAAAGGATCATGTTCCAAACTCAACATTTCTAATGAAGCATTACTTTTTCGACTCAAAGCATCAGCCACTTTATTGGCTTTTCCGGGATGGTAATGAATTATACAATCATAATCCTCGATTAATTCATGCCATCTCCTCTGTCTCATGTTCAATTCATTCTGAGTGAATATATTATTTAAACTTTTTTGATCGGTATATATTTCACACTTTACTCCATACAAATGATGCCTCCAAATTTTTAAAGCAAAAAACAAAACTAGCTAATTCCAAATCATGTGTAGGGTAATTTACCTCATGAGTTTTCAAATGATGTGAAGCATAAGCAATTACCTGATCATTCTTCATTAGGACACAACCAAGTCCTTTCAATTAAGCATCACTGTATATAACAAACTCACCATTCCTTGAAGGTAGTGCCAAAACTGGAGCATTCAGCAATCTTCTATTCAATTCCTGAAAACAATCATCACATTCTTTTGTCCGGATAAACTTAACACCCTTCTGAGTTAGCATTGTCATTGGACTAGATAATCGTGAAAAATTTCTAACAAACCTTTGGTAATAGCATGCCAAACCAAGGAAACTACGAATCTCTGTTACATTTGTGGGTCTTGGCCATTCTTCAACAACCTTTGTTTTTACAGGATCAACGGTTATCCCATCTTTAGAAACAATATGACCAAGGAAAGAAATTTGTTGCAAACAAAACTCACACTTTCTGAATTTTCCATACAGTTTCTTATCATTTAAGGTTTTCAAGATAACCCTTAAATGTATTTCATGCTCCTATTTACTTTTAGAAAACACCAAAATGTCATCAATTAAAACCACCACAAACTTATCCAAGAAATCATGGAAAATTAAATCCATTATGTCAATGAATACAGCATGTTCATTGGGTAGCCCAAAAGGCATTACTACAAATTCATAATGGACATATCTTATACGGAACACGGTCTTCGAAATATCTGCCTCTTTTACCTTCAGCTGATGGTACGCCGATCTCAGGTCAATCTTTGAAAACAACTGAGCTCCCTTGAGCTGATCAAACAAATCATCGATACGAGGCAAAGGATATTTGTTCTTAACAATGATGTTATTCAAGGCTCTATAATCAATGAAAAGTCTCATAGAACCATCTTTCTTTTTAACAAATAAAACAGGAGTACCCCATGGTGATGTGCTAGGTCGAATGAAACCTTTATCTAATAAATCATGCAATTGCTCCTTCAACTCTAAAAGTTCAATTTGTGCCATTCGATAAGGGGGTTTTAAAATTGGCTTAGCATCAGGAACTAAGTCAACAGTAAACTCAACTTCCCGATCTGTTATTATATCAGGAAACTCATCAGGAAAAACATCAGGATACTCTTTACCACTGGCACATCATTAATCTGAACAGTTCCTTTATTTTCAACGATGTGTGCAAGGTAACATTCATTTCCATCTTTTACAAGTTTCTTGTCCTCTTGATAAGTTATCAACTGTAAGGGTTTATTCTTGTACACAAACTGAAAGTCTTTCTGAAATGAAACTTCTTTATCTCTACATTCAATCTTAGCATGGTAAGTAGAGAGCCAATCCATACCCAGGATAACATCAAACTCTACTAGAGGTAGAACAATAAGGTTTGAAAGTAGGTTCTTTACACAGATAATGATAGAAAGATTCTTATAAATTATTTTTTCCTCAACATTTCCCCCAGGTGTTTTTACCAAAATTTCAGGAGTCATTTCTTAAGATGGTATTCTCATTTTTCTAGAAAAGTTTTCAGAGATGAAAGAGTTTGTGGACCCCGAATCAAACAACACACTGGCATAATCTGAAAAAACAAACAAAGTACCTGATAAAAATTCATTTGATGGCACGACATCCGCTAAAGTAGTTGCAAAGGATTTCACCACCCCTTTCTTCTTGTATTCTAACTGCTTCCCACCACTCAAGATCTTTTTCGGACACTCGTTTGCATAGTGACCCATCTCATTGCAATTATAACAATTCACTAACTCTAAATCAAATTTGTTCTTACCATCACCCTGATCTTTTTCAGTGAAATCACAAGCCTTATGTCCCATCTTACCACATCGGTAGCACTTTCCATATTTTAGAAGACATTCCCCAGCATGCCTTTTTCCACATTTATCACAAACTGGAAACTTATATTTCTTACCATCAGGCTTTTTTGAAGAATTCTTTCCTTTCTCCTGCCACCTTGGTCTCTTCTTCTGCTGGTTGTTATAGAACACTTGATCATCAGCAAACTCCATTTCCACCTTCTCAGCACATCGAACAAGCTTTTCATAAATTTTAAACTCAGAAGAAGTTAATTCCCTTCGATATTTTGGCTTTAATCCTGAGTAAAAACAATTGATTTTGCTATCAAGGTCTCGGATAAAATTTGGAGGATACCTTGACAATCGAGTGAACCATTCTTCATAGGTATCCACTGAGTCTTCCTCTTACCTCAATTCCAAGAATTTCTTTTCCATCCTAAGTCGAACAGCCTTTGGAAAATACTTCTCAAGAAACATACCTTTGAATTCATCATAGTCAAGAGCATCAATCTCATCGGTGTCCATGATATTTTTAACCACATACCACCACTGTTCTGCTTCACCCTCCAAATGATAAATAGAAGGACTAACCTTTTGATTTTATGAACACCCCATGACATCGAAAATCTTTTCCAGTGCTTTAATCCACCCTTCAGCTAACACAGGGTCAGATGATCCTCTGAATGATGGGGGATGTTGCCTCATGAAATGTTCCACCACTGACTTGTTCCTCTGCGGTTGATCTGGCTAATCTTGTGCATGGATACCACCACCATTTATCGCCTGAGTCAACTGTGCCATTACTGCAACAAACTATTCAGTTCCAATTCCGACCACCTCAGGATGCTGATTCGGATGGTTATTTCCTTCTGTATGCCTTCCTAGCACTGCTTCCCTATTTCCTCTGCGGAAAACCATTCTGAACAAACATGTCTTAGATGAAGCAACATGGTAATCTTCAAACGCTATAACATTTCAAAAAAATATTTTTGGATAAACATTTAATAAAATTATAACTCTTAATGTTATCTAAACCAACCTTTGATACCAACTATAAGTCCCCAGCCATAAACCTTACTTAATCTTGAGTTATTACAAGATTACACATTGAGGATCTTTTCGGGTTTATAGTTTTAGAGAATTAGATCATTAAAATTTCATTACATTCCACATATAAACAAAGTGGTTACATAAAGATAGTATTCTTCATTCCCATCAATGGAAACATATTTAAAATAAAACATGGATTCTTTCTTGACACTTCCTTGACACTATCATCATATCTTGTACCTTTCCCTTGACCAGTGAAAAACATTTCAAAAAAACTTGGGATGAGCATAAAAAGCTCAGTAAGGGATATAAAAATATGGAAAGGAAACATGGGTACATATATACATAAGAATGAGATCATACTTTACCCATAAAACATAATAATCGTAACACACCTCATCAAATCATGAATTAATCATAGAAATCATAAGACATAAATGTATCTTGAGGAATTCATAACATTCTTACGTAGGGTGTAACCCTCTTCGTTACGTTTTGAATACCCATCACAGTATATTCCCTAAATCTCTTCGGAGAAACCTTATCGTTTCACTCCTTCATGTTACCCAATCCATT
The DNA here is from genome assembly GCA_963277665.1 of Viscum album. Lineage (NCBI taxonomy): Eukaryota > Viridiplantae > Streptophyta > Magnoliopsida > Santalales > Viscaceae > Viscum > Viscum album. The sequence continues at coordinate 261,096,871 of OY728148.1, read as the reverse complement.
GGAGATCTATATTGGGCTCACCCGCCCTTAGTTTATCATGGAACCACCCATCTTCATAATAATGCCCAAGAACCTCAACATAATCGTATAACATAAAACATGCATAAAGGAAACATAACATTTCCACCATTCAATCACAAGGTATCAATATAACACATTGATATAAAAACATTATTAAAACCATTTTCAATACCAAAATAAAAGAAAAGTAAAACATGGTATTTATTTTTCTGTTAAAAAAAGGTATGGCCTGTAGAGGAAGCCGAAACTCAAATAATGGTCATGGCGGTGGAGAAGTCATTGTCGCCGCATACGTACGACAAAAAACATTCCCTTTTGTCGTTTAGTAAATAATTCGTATAAAAAATATTCCTTTTTAATAAACTTAAAAGTCAAAGGGGATTATACACCGTATAAAAGAAGGTTGTGTATAAAACAAAATATGCCTCAATGAAAGGAGATTGAGACGAAGTCCCATACCTTGGGTCTGACATGACTCGATCGTTCTTTAATGTCCTAAATAATAAATTTGAGTTAATTTATACTTTCTTAAGAACCTTTTTCATGTTCATTATTCATTTTATATCACTTATTGCCATGTCATGAACACTATGTAATTATTTAAGTTAATAACGGTCATTTTAACGATCATTGGTACTTGAGTCAAAATAAACCCTTTATAATTACAAGTTGTTCATGTATCCATTATATCCAGATTTATAATCCTGATTAACATATATCATATATATCATATATATCCCGTATATATTTTCATTTATAATATTACATAATCATTTAGAGGTAATGAATGAAATGCACCGTTCATGCAGACGGTAAGCCGTACGTACGCATGAACGCTACTTTCATTTCTATTTCGTATTTTTTTTATGGAATGGAATCATAATTATATAACGATATATTATAATTCCAGTATAATATCATATATAATACCATTAATTAAATCCTTTATACATCCCACATATGGCATTAACAAAATCAAATCACTTTGAGGGGGCGGTAGTCCGCACTTCCTTAAATGAAGATATCACGTTTACCCATAATGGAAACCATATAGGTATGCCCAAAATGGAAAATACAGAAGCTTAAGGAAAACATAAACATATTATATATCATATATAAATATAGTGACATCTCAATGGCCACATTTGAAGGTGTTAAAGGAATTTTGAACAATCATCGTTTCGGGAGGCATAAATTCACCATCCACGGAAACAGTATGTTCTTTACCATTAGATGTAGGTGTGTGTAAGTGTATCTTGAATACTTCTTATAAAAACATCCTAGTATATTGAATATACTGTAGTTGTTACAAAAGAAATAAATAAAAAGATTCTAGGGGGTTGGAGAAGCAAAATAAAACAAAAGGACTCAAGTGAAGACATTACCTTAAAATCAGGTAACTCCCTTTATTTTGAGCTCAAAGGATTCCTTGGGAAGACTTCTGACCAAAGTGAGGCTTCAAAGAGTAATATAGGGAAGTGGAGAGACAAAATTGGCAGGTTTTGGCCGAGCCAAAGGCTTTGGGAGTGTGGGTAAGGAGGTAGAGGTGGGGGCCTTTTATAAGAGGAGAGTAGGGGTACTCTTGGAAAGTAAGGAAATATAACTTTATTTGAAAATGAGTGTCGGATTTAAAAGGTCCCACATTGATATAATTCTAGGATAAGGTGATAAGGGTTCGAAATATACCCACCCAATAGGTTTTGAACATGTTTATGTCATAAAGTTTACATTATCCTCTCATTTTATTTAAATCCTTTATTAATGAAGTAATCGTTGCATCATCATGATGTCATAAATAATTTAATTTATTTAAAGTCTAAAAATTATATAAAAACTAATATGATGTAGGAAATATTTTTAGCTTTTCAATTATTATTTATAGTCAAATATCTTACTTTTATAACCCCATTTAAAAATTGATTTCGTAAAATCAATTATGTTTGTGTCAGTTTTAATTTTTCATTAAATAAAACGTTATTCATGTCATTTCCCAACCAAAGTGGCTCCATGGAGTCCCCAAGTTGACCCATAGATTGTCGTGGTCGGACATGACACATACAATGAGGGTAGGACATGTGCCAAGCTCATCTCATATTATTAAAACATTATTTTTACCATAAACTACACTAATTACCACTAATCGAGATTAAAAACATAAAAGTTACTATTCACCAAAAAAAATAATTTTAATCTCATTGAACCAAATTTTACTTCTTAATGAAAACCATGTATGTAGGATTTTTGAAAATCAAATCCCAGAGGTGGTAAAATTTCATTTAAATGAAAAATCAGTTTCTTTAACTACTACTTAGTGGTTTCACTATTCATCAAAAATCGAAGTTTTTCAGAAAGATACCAAAAATTCACCCTAAGCTCTATTTTATATTATGAATTAAAAAATGATGTTTATTTTACAAAATTCAAATCATATAAGTTACATTAATTAATTTAATAATTAATTCCCGCTGTCATGACAAATAGTGGGTTGTTTTGAAACAATATCTATGGAAAGTTTGGCATTAGTTTATGACCAATTTCAAAGTGAAATTAATCATAATGACCGCCATTGGATTAAATGGTAAAAATATATTAAGATAACACATTAAGACCAATTAAAAATATAATCTAACCATATAATTAAATTAAATGAAAACGCAGTTTTGATGTAAAATGTAGTATTTTTCACTATTCATTAAAAAATAAACATTGTCAGAAAAATACCAAAAATTTATCCAATGTAAATTTCAATGTCCCAATCATAATGAATATGTTTATTTTGAAAATTATAGATTATAAAATTGTCAAAAGTTTTATTTAAAAAGGGTTCTCCATCAAAAGTCAGTGAAACAATCTTTTAAGAATATTAGTGTATTCCATGCTTAAGATTGGATTTATTTTCATTTTAAGCCTCTAAAACACTATCTAATTCATTAATAGTCATATATAAAAATATATATTTATCATTACATACTTGGGATGTTACAATTTTTCATTCATATATCTATTTAAGATATGAATATTTTCTTTTCCATTTATATAAGAATTTTTTTTTCTCATTTCACTTATAAAATTAACCTTCGACACCACACATATCCTAAAAAACTGTTCCTCATATATTCTTGAAAATAATACCAAAATAACTGTCAAATTCTACTAGACACTGTCACTATGTTTTTTTTGAAAAGTAAATATCTTAAAACCTTTATCTTTTTTGCAAAATACATTACCATGGAGTAAGAAAAAAATTCTTCTTACAACTTTTCCATTTAATTCTTTTATTCACTTTATACCTCAATAAGATAAATTTTATAAATTTAATTATAATGAAATCAAAGTTAATAATATAATTATTTATTAATATTATGATCTTATAATCTTATAAAATATATAAACTTTAATTTATGAAAAATGAAAATGAAACTTGTGTTATGTGTATATTTCCTTATAAAAAGATGATGTGGTACATTTTTCCATAACCACCTCCGAAGGATGGTTCTAAATTTTTTTCATTGTCTAATATTTTTTTAATAACAAAATAAGGATTATTAAATTATAAATAATAGCCCACCATTTTCTTGTCCATCATAAAAAGAATATGTTTCTAGAGAATATGACTACCACCTCCACAAATGTGGTTTATTTGATTTTTCACTAATTTCATATATTCTATTCAATAATATCAAAAAATAAATTTCATGACACTTATAAACCATAAATAATATTATTTAATTATTTTATAATAGTATTAATAAAAAATATCTTTTTTTATTTCGGTCGGCTTAACCGGCTACATAACAAACACTACAAACTTCAATAATAGATGACTATGATTCATAACTAATGGTAATATTGAAAATTAACTACAAAATAAATCTTGGATTATGGTTTCTATAGGTTATATTTATTATTAATTAAATACTAATTCATCAATATTTTTTTGTAAAAAATTACTCCAAACAAGATTATCACAAATTTATTTTGAGTTAATTCGAAATAAATCATTTATAGAATTTACATTTTTACACTATAAATAATTATAAGACATTTATTCCAGTACCTATATTAAAATTTTTATGATATAGTTTTATTATATAAATTATTATCATCTCCATTATGAAACTAAAACTAAATAAAAAATCAAAGCTAACAACAGATACTGAAGAAAATATATATCTAACTACTTTTTTTTAATGTAATGACTATAAATGAAAATAAAACGGTGTAATAAGAATACATATGGTTCATAAAAGTTTTTTCATTTTTTTTATTATTTATATATGAGGATAATTATTATTCAAACTAATTTGGAATACAAGGTATAAACTATATGCCTCTATTTTCAATTCGTTGAGAAATATTTGTTATTACAGACCATTTTTATTTTAAAATATGTATTCACATACCTATTTACTTCACCTATAATGGATATATTTAATTATATTACATTTAAATGAAAATATAATGGAAGCTCTATTATGTTATTTTAATTTATATATTACCATTACTGAATGTGTGTTTCAAATCAATTTTCATTATTTAGAACATGTTTTGTTTATGAAACTAAATGTATATAAATGGTGGGAACATAACTAGTTGGATATATAATATCCTTAATTGATTATGTTTTATATTATTTGATGTCAATTTTCAATCATTATATTTAAATGTGCATTATTTAAATGAAATTATGTCTTAAAGGCTATTTAAAATTCAAAATGTCCTTATTTGAGATATAATATGTATTCATGAACATGTTACTTATATTATTTTTATTTTCCACACTAATATTTTATATTAAAAAGATTCATTGTATTCAGGTAAATTTACAATTTTTATTCTAATATTCCTCTATAGTTAAAATCATCCCAATAAATCAATATATCGTAAAAAATAATTCTTATCCTTCCCATGTAATCTCATTTACTTCTATAACCATTATTTCCTATAAATTTTTCTCCTTTAAATTTGGAAACGTAATTATTTTTTATCTCATTATACCTTTATCATTAACTTATATAATTTTCAAAAGTATATTTCATTAATCCTTTTTACAAAATGGATCTTTAACAATCTTATTTTAAATTTTCATATAGTTTTCAATTCATATTTATATGTTTTATAATAAACTATAATATTTCGAGAAAATAGTTTTGTTTCATTCATTAATAAATTATTGAATATAATTTTTAAAAGTAAATGTTTTATCATTATTTAGTTTTCATTTTTTGAAATTACATTTTAATGTGGCTTCTAAGATCATATTTTGAGAGTATGGTGATTATTTTTTCCAAAAAAAGATTTTATTGTTACTCTCTGCATATGAAAATTTTTACTTCCAAAACATATATTCTATTTTTAAATGGTTTTACAAATAATATCAACATCAAATAATTTAGAAAAGGGAAAAATATTATCACATTTTTTTAATGTAAAAGATTTATTAATAAATGTAATTATTGATTTTAATATTTCTTTTAATGGATTATACTATTTATAATTAATCCATTTCTGTTTCTATGTCATCTCAAAGAATGTATTTTAAAAAATATATATCTTTAAGAATTTGTTTTAGGAAATTAAGTTTTCTATATATATGAATAAATATTATTATGACCATAGTATTTCATTTAATAGAAAAAATTATTTTCTTAGATATTTCATATCATTCAAAAATATGTGTATTGACCCCCATTTTTCATGTTATTTAATCAATGATCATAAAAAAATATTTTCTTGTAATGTTAATATAATATAATGTAACTTATATTTCACTATATAATATTTTCTTATTCTACCATCCACTTTCATTCTCTGGTTTTCATATGGAATTTTCTATTTATGTTTTGATGAATCCCAACAATTTTTCATAGTTTAATTAAATTAGGGGGATAAATTAATGTTTATATGATCTGGTTTCCCAATTTTTTTTGTTTTTTTCATTAAGTTGTTTTTTTCCTATCTTACCCTCAAATTAATTGGTTAATGATTTATATCGCATGGTATAATGTAAATCATGTCTTGATTCTCAATAAATGAATGGAAATATATGATTGATGCTTGATGCACCAATCAAAACTGGTATGTGAAGCGTGATCAATCATGGGAAACATATGTTGACAACTAATCTACTATAAGAAATAATATCTTATTATTGATCAAATATTTAAGGATTTCTATTATTTTTTAAACAACTTTATTTTGTTTCTAAATTGACTTATGTTCTGATGGCTCATGTTTTATGCCCCATTTAAACCTATGTATGTTTTCATTATGTTATTTATATGATTATGATGTCATACCAACTTTTTTTTGTTTTATCAGTTATCAACATAAATCATTATCTCATTTGTTTCCCATGCTTTGTTATTATGCTCAACCCTTTCATATATTTTTGATTCCTCAGGTAGTAGAGAAGAGTTTAACTTACTAAAAGTTATGAGAAATTATATTGCGGATCAATAATGGTTAAATGATCGTGAGTATATTAAAATAAATTGTTTATGTAGTTTTTTAAAATCATAGAACGTTTTTAAATCATGATATTTTGGCTATTTTCACATGATTGGATTATTGATGTAAACTAATGGATTATGTGTGTTTTTCAAGCTCGGTTCACCTGATGAATGCCCAAATCATTTGTATTAGGAAAAAAATTAATGCAATGATGATTATACATTAAGGTATGCATTCATACTTCTAATTCATTCCTATAACATAATAGAGATATATTTTTTGTGGTTTCATAATGATTTATTTATCATTTAAGTTTGTAAATTAATAATTTTTCTTGATGTTTTTTAATTTTGTTGGACATTTTTGTGTTCTTATTTAAAACCCTATTCTTTATTGTGTGATGATTCTCCATGAAGCATCCATTTGTTTCTATCATATTTTGACCCAATGTCACTTGCAATCACACATATTCCATCTATTTTTTGTTTTGAGAAAATTATTGAGTGGTCATTATTTTAAAAAATAATTTCTCTTTTTATCCCAAACATTGTGTGAACAATGATCACCAACAGAATTTTTTAGACACATTTTTTAAAAATCATATCAACAAAAAAGAATGAGCATATAATTAAACATTATTGATAAAACAATTTATTACAACATCCCATTCTGATTAATCATAATTTTTTCTATGGGTGTCTGGTGAATCTGTATCGATACATATTCAAATGTGTTATATAAATAAGATAAATAGAATCCCATAAAGTATACCACATGGTTTTGGATGATATTGGAAATTTTGTTGAGAGGGATTCATGTGTGTTTAGGTTGTCGATGTTAGACATCAATAGTTTTGGAAAAATACATAATGAACCCTGTGAAACTATGTCTTATTCAGAAGAACAAAAGTTGGGCACACCCTTTAAAAGGTTATTGTGAATTGGGAAGATATATCTATCACATTAAACATTTTCTAAAAGATAATTATTGGGTGGTAGTTGAATATATTTCAACCACATCATGAGTAATGAGGATAAATTTCATTAATGTCGTGGTAGAAATTTTTAAATTGGATGTAAAATTTCTGGGTTAATTTGTGGAATGGATATTTCATTTATTATGTATGTTCTAAATAAGTAGAGAATACAAGACCAATCACAAGTGAGGTGAATTTTATATAATACAGAAAAGTTCATATGTAGTATGTAGAAACAAACACACTATAAAATTGGATATAACTAGGAATCATGTAATTCACATTACGCATAGAGTGCCAAGATTTTCACATACAATGAGAAAATCACAGTATTCACCATATATGTTATAGAAAAAAATATGTGTTCTGATAAAAACAAAACTTGTTTCCATGGGATATTTCCATATATACCTTTTTCTTTAGGTCTCATATTATGGTGTCTATATAGTTTTTCAATAGTTTTTATTTATATAGGATGTATTTTTAGCATTTTAATTTTAATTCATAGTTAAACATGTTGAATGATGTACAGTTAAGTTTCTATGGAGCCATAGGGTAGACATTGGTGTTTGGTTGTGATGATCAGAGCATTATAATGGAATTTAATATATATATATATATATATATTAAGGTGTATTCCATAGAGTTATTGGTCCAAAATAATCCTCAGGTAGGGTTTTTATTCCCTTGAGTAACCTCGTGTGAGGGATCCTCTTCTTGTATATAAAATAATGTTTATATTTATTTAGAATACATAGTGTCTCAGATCTATTATCTATGGATTTGATTCCACCAAATATATAAGAGATTATTGGGGTTGAAAGATCAAAAATATTATCCAGTATACCCCTTTATTGAGGATTAGTCTAGTGATGTGTGGTATGATTCACCGTAATTTGTGAGAAGTTATGTGGGTATATATTTTGGAAAAGGATACTCATTATTCCACAAGTAAATTTTACCGAATTACTGATCCATATAAAATGGTACCCTCTATTATATATCAGGTTATTAGGATTACAATATATCTAATTGGATGTCAATTTTTGTAAAAATATATCCATGAATATGTTCTATCCTTGGATGAGATGTGAGTACACCAAAGGGGTTCTAAAATGATAACTCTGCATTTTTAGTAATATATAATTGAGATCCATGATCCCATGAATATTTTACATTCATTAGAATGAGGAGGATCTTATTTTGAGTTTTAGTGGGAATGTTGGTGTTAGATATGTTTATTAGACCTTATTCATAGGTATTTTTTAGTTTCTAAGGAATAATTTATCTACCTTTGATATTTCATATATATTTGGTTTATAGACCACATTGATATTTTGATTTATGGTTAGATGTGCACCATATATTTTTTATTAGGTGAGAACATTCATTAGTCAGAGATGATAGAACAATGATTAACTTATGTTTCTGTGACATCATGTGGATGAGACTATCTGGATTGTTTCTTCTCTATATTTTTTTACTCTCTCATGCCATGAGATTTGGGAATACATGTTCATTTGTATTTTCATGATTCTTTTATGACCTTCAACTAAGTATTTTTATACTAGAACATGTGCAATATTTATCAAAAACATGTTCTTTTCTGTGATGATATTGTAGGTTTCATTGGTCATCTTTGTATATGTGGATCATATGTTTCTTATATTCAAATTGACACCAAGATTTGAGATATGTGAGAATTTATATTTTTTTATTCTGGTTGTGGTGAATATTTTAGCTAGTAAAAAATAAATGAGTACATTCACTTAGTAGGTGAATTCTTAGGTCTCAATATTATAATATTCAAAGAATTTTATGATGTATAATTCATTTATTAATTTAATATGAGGTTTTTTCATGTATTTTTTCATGAATATGTTATATATAGTAAATGTTTCTATTTATATAATCTACTATTGTATACATATATTAATATAGCATATAGATATAATTTTTTCTCATGTTATTATAGGTGATTACCTCCAATGAATTTTAGATATAACAATTTAGTAATGTTCATTGGTACCTAGCCGATTAAAGGAAAGAATAGGACGGAACAATTGTATTTCTACCATCCTGATCGAATCCCTGTTGCATTTAGTCAAGATTGTTTTTTTAATAAAAGTTGAAATACTAATTTTTTTATCATATTATGATAAAAAAATTTATGTCTAGTTTAAATTTAAATTTACTAACTATTTGGATTTGAGTGATTTAAAAAAATATATATTATGTCACCTTCTAAACACATTTTATTAATTTTGTAATTAATGGTTTATATCTAAATAGTCTACCTAGTGGTGTATCTCATGTTGTGTATTTTGTATGTTTTTTTAAATTAGTTATAAACAATGGATTCATGAAATACTAATAATGTGGGATTTTTTTTCCAATTATGTTTTTAAATATGGCTATTTTAATGTTATTTTAAAAAAGATTCAATTATGTAATAAATAATATTTATATATCTGATCCAATGGTTTAAATGTTGAATTGGATTTTTTATGGGTCTTATTATGTGAGATATTTACTAAAATATGATGTTATTAGTTTATATATTTTGATGAGAATAGTGTTGGATAAGCTTCAAAATTAGTATTGTATATAAATTAATTTATAGTCAAATTTATGTTAAAATTTCATAGAAATAATATAATGAGAAGCACTAGATCTTTGGAAAAATATTTTTTATTCTTCTTTTTCCTAAAGGAAATGTTTTGGTGTTGAGCATCCACAGATAATTCAAACTCGGTTTACTAATTCTATTATAATTCATAGTTAAATATATTAATTATATTAATTTTCCTGTAAGGGTTATTATTATTTTTATGTTATATCATAGGAAGTTGTTATAAAAATTGGTTTTATGAAATTTTAAATACATACAATACGTTTATAGGGATCGTTTAATAATTATTTAATTTATTAGATAAATTTTTTAAATTTAAAAAATATATTCATGGTTCATGTTCATGTTTGTACAACAAGAAAACATCTTTTTTGCATCTTTTAATAAAACAATTTTTCTATTGATAATAATTTTAGGTATCATACAGTTTTCCATCCAAGTTGAAACAAAACCTATAGATTTATTTTGTACCACATTTAATACGGTATATTTTCATATTTTTTTAATTTTATCTGAGTATGTTGTATTTTTTTCTTGATTGTTTTAGTGGCATTCAATAAATTATAAAAAATTGATATTTTATTAAAAAAAATGGATGATGTGATAGTGATAAATAAATTTTTTGTTATATTAGATGGATAATAAATGTATATAAATTATTTATTTTATATTTGTGTTTTTCATATGAATTTTCAAGTATAAATATATGATACTGGGATCTTATGAGAAATTTTTGGAATTTCCATGACTGATGCATAACTAGTATTAATGGGAAATAATATTTTTTTAGGGTAAGTATTATAATATTTTTGTTAGAAAAATATATGAATAGGTAATATTCATGAGAATGGATGTTACCCATCAATGTTAAAAAATTTCCATTATATAAGCATAGTAGGTTTTATGAGTCAAGTGCATAATCTAGTACAAATGCATATGAGAAGAATTGGTATGTCTTCTTTCTCTTCATGTTCTTCCATGCTCACTCTTAACTCCAAATATTTTTTCCACCTGAAACCCTTTCCTTGCGTTTGGTAGAGCCTTTGCGCTTCAGTTTTCTTATTTTTCCCTCATCCCCGTGCCTTTTCCCAGATCCCCCAAGCTTCATTAGTTTCATTTCCATTTATTTGTTATCCTTCCCTACCCTTTTGAAAACATTAACTATTAAAATAGAATTAACTTCTAACCACCCCTCTTTGTACCTTACCCTGTACATCAGGCCTCCACTTTGGGTCTATGTGTGGGATCATTAGTCGTTTTGGGTAAGAGATAGTAGTGGTGCATGGTGTTCCCCTTCCCAAATTTTATTTTTTTCCATGCCATTAGGATTGACTCCATATTTTTTGGAATTGATAAGGGTTAAGGGACATCATAGGATGATACTGGAGGGGGGCTAGTGGTGGTCTCTATGATTTCTCTCACCAATATTAGTTTCTATCATCTTTCGGGTTCCATTTCATTCTTCGTCTTATTCTGTGTTTCAATCTGCCGACATCTTGTAGTTTGAATTCTGATTAATTATTATTTGTTATGGCATGGTTCAGATATATTTTTCTATAAAATTTATAGGTTTTTGATGCGGTAATATGTTTGGATTTAACCTTTCGGTGAAGACTCTTACATTATATTTAGTATGGCATCGACGATGATGATTGATGTTTGTGAGATATAGAGTCCAAGATCATAGATATGGTTTCTTTCAGTTTTATGAAATGTTTTTCTTGAATGTTTATGATTACAAAAGTGGGATCTAGTTATATATTTTGGTTCAATATAAGGGTTTTTCTTGGGTGGAAGGTTTGTTGGTGTCATCAGTGATCATGTTTTCAGTCTATTTTTGGAATATTTCTACTAGTCTTTGCCATAGTGGTGATTTCTTATTGAAAATTTTTATTTTTATATAAATGGTATGGCTTGAGGAATATCTCTACTTGAGACTTCTTCAATCTTGTTGGATTTATGGTTATTAATCTGAGGTTTTTTGTTTTCAAATTCAAATGTGGGTTTTTTGGCACTCTTTTGAATTTCAAATTTGGTATTTTTAGGTGTGATCTGTTGAACTGATTGATTTTGAGAATCCCACTTAAAAATATATTCGATTTTAAAAATACCAAAAAAATCTATTTGGATGTGATACCAATGGATAGTAAAACTAGAATTTGAAACAAAAAACCTAAAAAAACATTCATATAACTTTGTTAACAATTTTAGTCTCTTTTTAATTTTTATGGTCTTTATTCATATTAAATATCCTAACTAATGAATAAAATAGTTTTTTATCATGAAACATCAATACCTCTTGAGATATTTTTCCATTTGAGCACTGTAAGATATCAAATTGTTTTTTTAAATCCAGTTTCACGTACCTAACCTATAGTGGAATCTAGGACTAATTATTTTAAATTTAAGTGAGACCCACAACTCATCTAAAGTTATACCTAATGTGGTGTTTAAAAATTATCCATATTTGGTTGGAAATATAATATATTAATATTATAAATGAAATTATTTTTATTTTGACTGTATTATATGAAATCCATTATTTTAATATACTATTTTGATATTATAAATTAAACAATAAATTTCAAATATAATCATTTCCAACATTTTTTGGTTTTCCTTAATTAATGTATGTATGATTAATGAAATATAAGATTTTAATTATAATTTACATCAAAATAAAAACCATTTTTATGTTAAATAATGAATATATGGTTCTAAATAATGATTGAGGGGTAATTCATTATGTTATAGTGTATAATCCTCGATTATATTATTTCATTATGTGTATCAGTGTTTAAAAACTAGTTTAACGTATTAAATTTCAAATGATTAGTAGATACCATCAATGAAACAAAATTTTTGTCATAATGTATTTTCTTTTATTGTGATATGATATATTTCTTCAAAGAAACTATTGTCATATTTTACAAATAATAATCTTTTATTTATTCCAGTTTTTTGACTTTTATGTAATAATTAAAATGGGGGTTTTCATTGTTAAAAATGATATAGTGATGAAACTTTTCACATTTATAAATTCATCATTTGAAAAAAATACTTATTACGTATTTAGAAATTTGGAATAAAAAATAACATTAATATCTCATATCCATATTTCATGAGAACTGTTACAAATTATTAAAGTATATTTGATGTTTTGTTATTGATTGTTTATTATGCATATATCATTAATACAATTTTTTCAAATTATGATTTTTTGTATTTCTATATGAAGACATATGTGTCGTAATAATTAAATGTAATTTTTCAAATATTAATGAATGTTATAATTATTATTTTTTATTGTGGGTTCATTTTTCATTTCATTATTATCATTTTGATAATATAAAGGTTTTTTAAATAAGGATTATAAATAAATAAATAAAAGTGATATTATAACTCTATTATTGTTTTATTGTGATAATAATAATTATTATTATATGATAATATTAATAATGGTTTATTTTCATTTATACCTAATTTGAGTTGTGACCATGATCAGAGGGAGAGAAACCCTCTCCCCCTTTTCGTAATCTCTTATCTCATTATCTCAAGAAGTATTTCTTATAGATCAGTGGTAGATATATTATTATATTGTATATATGATGTCTCTTTTAATTCCACTCATCCATTTCTTTTAATTCATATCCCCATCAATGTTTAGGCTTCTTTACAATATAACAGTTTTCCAATATAGGGGAGACCAACATATTTATAGAGTGACTTACATGACTAATGGAATCTTATATCCTACCTAATCCAAATCTGTTAATGGCAATCATAGATGGTAAGGTTTAGCTATATTTATATATTTGATTCTATGAATTCACTTTTCACTATTAAAATTATTTGTTCGTATTAATTTTAAATATATATTTTTCCAAATAAAAGACCTCTTTAAATTTATTATGATTGTTATAAAATATTGTTAAAATATTGACTAATAAATTTCAAAAATTTTGATTACGTTTTTTATAATAGTACATTTTAAATTATATGAAATTATCCTAATCCATATAAATAGTTTTTTAAAATAAAAACATGGTTGTTTCTATAATATATTTGAAAGGAAATGATGGATGTTATAATTTGAATTAAAATTAATTACTATCAATATTTTAGAAATTAATTCAATGATTATGTTCATGGTTATATAGTATAATGTATTATTTTTTCTACAATGATAAATTTTGTCATTTATACCAAATTTAAGGATTTTCATGTGTAAGTTAAAGATTTTAATGGTGGATTTTGAAGAAATTGATATTTATATCAAAAGATATGTGTCAACATAGTATGATTTATTATTATATTCATTAATTGATTAAAAATGTGATGGTTTTCAATATAAAATTACATTTAAAAAATTTTCACGGTGGAATTAATTACAACGTAATTTGATTACCATTTGACATCACTGGTGCATTAGAGGTGTATAAAGCTTGTTTAGATCCCAACACATAACTTTATTGGAATAATAAGAAGGGTACACTATTAGTATAATTTATGTGGGAAAACCCACCTCATCTTGCTAACCGTGCAAGACCAAGTTAATGGGAATGTGGAGCCATTGTTGGTTTTCAAACAATTTTAATGGAGGTTCATGCCCTTGAGGGGAACCTGTAATGGTTATTAGAGACACATTTCATGTGTTATGTAATTTTAGTAAAATTATGCAATGTGAACATGTGAGGTGTCCATCCTTAATGTAATCGTTGTATAGTTATCGCACCATTTGTACAATCATGCTTCCTAAAAGTGAAACCTATATTTTTTGGGTAAAAAAATAAAATTTCCCTTAATATTTTTATGACCTTAATTATAATTATATTTCTATCATGTTGGATAGCAATGTGGTTGTAACATCTAAATGGTAGCTCAAATAATTGATTTTTCCACTGATCTTCAATCTGATCTCAGAATCAAGTGTCTTCAATCTCATTGGACCCACATCAGTGTTTAAAAAATTCCTTTTATGTGATTATTATTTCATATTGGTAAGGATAAGGTTGTCCATATGAAAGATAGTTTAACATATTTATGGTTTCTCCATCCTTTATTCATTTTTATTTTTATCATGATACTGGACGAGCAATCATCTATATGCCAATGGTAGGTGTTCTATACTGCAGCTCTATGTTAGTTGTTCTATATGAGGATTTCATGGTGTATAATTCTGTATTTTTACTGCATCATAGTTATAGGATTGTGACCCATATTTTTCCATAATTATTTTTGGGCTTTACAAGACCACTTTTTTGTATTAGATATTCCTTGGGAATATTACTTTTATTTAATGATTACATGTGATATATAATGCACAATACTTATCTTATATTTCACATCTATGATTTTATATATATCATTGGGTGGTTACCTTCTGGGAATGTATCTAACACCCTATTCAGGATGCGATTGGGTTCCCAGATAGACTATAGAGATTCAAGTAGAGACCTGGAAAATGCCCATAGTTTTATGCTTCACAATGTTCCAGGATTAGGATATGGAGACCATAGTACCGATTTGGGGCTCATGAAAATATTATAAAATATTTCATTTTTCATATTTAGGAATTTTTTAAAATAAATTTTATAGGTTTTTTTGTACCTATTTTAGATTATTCTTTCAAAAATGAAATGATCATCATTGTATATGTGATTTATTTTGGAATTTTTTTCTATTCAAATTGTTAATATATTTATAGATTATTATAAAACTTATGGTTTTTTTATTTATATTCCAATATTTTACACTCTGGTAATGAGGGAATAGTCTACCCATAGACACACCACATTCCCTTGATGGTAGTCAAAAACCTATGGTGTTTTGGGATATGTGCTAAAGTCCATGAGGCCAACCTGGATTAGGGAAATATTGAGTGGCATTCATGTTCAAGATGTTAGAAAGATGTATTTGATTGGTTATTTTTTTAGTTTTTTATATGGTGAAAATTTATATCAATTGGAAGGTATTGTAATTCGTTAATGATGTGTACATGTTCATTTATAACCCAGGATTAGGGAAAGGAAATATTGCCTCAATTGAAAATTGATTCTTTGTGATTTTAACTATTACAGTTGACTTGATTCAACTGTTGGGGGATTCACTTGAATTGTGATGTTATTATTGATATTATTGAGGGTTATATTTTGTAGAAATATGTTGAAATGAGAGAATTCCATCTCATTGATCATTTTAGGCACTTTACAGGAATCATATTCCATCTATTATTCCATGAAATTTACTATGAATTTCATTTTTTTAATACTGTTTTTATAAGTGACGTGATAGATGTTACTACTATTGTGAAAGCATTTTGTGCAATGGATTGAAAAACATGGATGGTATTTAGTGTTACAACAGTAACCTAAGAAATTTTTCCTTGATTAGGCTACTAAAAACACACAATGAAATGAACTATGGCATGTTGAGTCATGAACTAGGAGTCACATGGATTGGAACATATTACGGGGTGGATTAGGTGGATGCCGAATTTTTCTTCATGATTTGTATATGACATTATGGATTAGAAGTGGTGAACCATTTATTTGAACTGATTAAAATGTAATATGAAATAAATATGAAATTAAAATGGGTAAGTGGACCTTGATATATAGTGAATTTGACATAGACTTGATTTTTAAGTAAACTGGAAGTAGTACCACTAATGAATTTTATAGTCGTTTCATTATATAGTTCTATATTTCAGATTTTTTTGTGTTGTATGACCTTTTTTGGATGATTTTTACCTATCCTATTCTATTGAGAACTGAACATTGATATCATTATTTTTAAGGCTTTTGTTTGGAATGGTATATGAATTCTACCAAGGTGACATCAAGTCGTATGTAAAGAGGGTGGATATGACCACGAATCGGAGTTGGTGGGAATTTTTTAACAAGTGGATGATCCTATAAAACATTTTGAGGTACAAATGTTTTTACGAGACATATGTGCTGAGGAATAGTTCCACTATGGATTTTCTAGCTTCAAGATATCTTTTTTAGGACCATCATACCTTTCCTTCTTTTACAGAAGAGCATATATATATCTTTCAGCAATATTTCCCTCGAATGTTTTCAGGGAATGGTGTTCCATAGGATGCTGAGATGTGTCTAGAGACTATTCTATCGATCTTCGAGAATCTTGAGACACCTACAAAAAGGAAATTGGAGCTTATGAATTATATGCTTGAAGGATTAGCATAGATATGGTAGGATTTATTGAACCAATATGACAAGTTGTGAGACAAGGATTTAGGGATTTCCAAACCAGGTTATAATACAACATTTATTTGGAGAATATGAGGTCAGAGCAGGATAGTGTGTTCATGTGTCTTGAGTAGGGCCCCATTATAGTTATTGAGTAGTTCGAACACTTTGTAGAGTTGTAAAACATTACAATGGCAAACCAAGATAATGAGTTTTTTTTTATTTTGAGATGTGTTGGAGAAGATCATTGACATGTTGTCCGATAACATTTCAATGTGTTCAAGGTAACCTCTATTATAGATATTGAAAATTAGGTACTGTTTATAGAGTGACCCCTGATATATGTTGTGGGGTGTAGGTAATAGTAGTGTATTCTCTCAACCAAGTGGTTTAGAATCTTCCTGAAGTAAGCGAAATTTTTAGGGTTCCCATGAGATGAGTACCATACAAGTTTCTTGTTCAGGATGTTAATTTTTACAATATATGATTTTCAAATTGTGACATATATGGAATCAGTACAATCACATCCTAATTCTGTGTTGAGATTGTGATAGTATGGGCCACCTATAATGATTCTATAGGACCTTCCTCCTAGCAGTGAGTGAAAGTGGGTCATCTCTAACACTACTTTCAGGGGTTGGTTTCACATCTCTAAATCTCATTAGGAGATGGAGTAGTAGCGATCGATCAGTTTGAGGTGGAGGTGGACATGGATGATGTATCTATGCATTTAATAACAATGAGACAATATAGTCACCCGAATCCAATTAGTGAGGTTGTGTCACAGTTTAATGATTCTGGCCTGATCTATTAGGTATAGGCAACTTGAGAGGTGAAGAGCACCAGAACATCTATGGTGAGAGGTACGATCTTTGTAACCACAATTTTTTTTCTCATTTTGGTAGATCTTCATCACGTAGTCACATATATTAAACTCTTGTGGAATGACCTGGGATTATTATATGGTTTTATGACGGTGTTATAATGCTTGAAATTATTTTAGGGATTACGAAATTTGATCTAAATTAATGAAGGGACTGCCCTTAGA
Organism: Viscum album; assembly: GCA_963277665.1. Classification (NCBI taxonomy): domain Eukaryota; kingdom Viridiplantae; phylum Streptophyta; class Magnoliopsida; order Santalales; family Viscaceae; genus Viscum; species Viscum album. The sequence goes on along the minus strand of OY728148.1, from coordinate 261,078,527 downwards.
GGTTTGTGGGTTTCACATCGTTTGGAATATATTTGTTCTCGAGATTTATGATTTTGATCTCATACTTGGGATGGACTATAAAGAATATTTTTGATCATACATATACTATTATCACCAAATGGTCATATTCACATCACCCGGGAAAATATTTTATACTCAAAAGGGTTAATGGTATATCCATGAATTTCATGCTGGACCATATCATTATGGGCGGAGATGGATGACATCCAAAATTTCAAATTTGTATCTAGATTATTAGGGATCCATTCAGGAAGACTTCCCACTAGTGGATGATCATTTCATGGATGTGTTCCAGAAAATATTTTATTGATTATCTTTACATAGATAGAGGATCAGTTATCCATTTATCTTGTTCCAAGATCTACATTATTATAAATTACTCTTTATAAGATGGTTGTTATGAAGTTGTAGGATCTCAAGAGGAAACTGTAGGATTTCCATAAAAATGGGTTTATTCTACCCACTACTTCTCAAGGGGGTTCACCAATATTTTTTGTGAAAAATGTGGATGGTAGAATTAGTCTATGAATGGACTAAAAATATTAAACAACCTGACGATAATGAAATGGTATCTCTTTGAAGGGAAAGAAAATCTTTTTTACTATCTTCAAGGAGCTTGATTGTTTTCAAAGATCGATGTGAGATCTATATATCACCAGGTATGTGTTCAACCTGTAGATATACCTCATGTAATTTTTTGTAGTTGATATGGTTGATATGTGTTTCTATTTATTCCATTCCATCTCAAAAATATTACATTAGTATTTATGGAACTGATGACTCGTGTTTTTCATCCTTATATAGGTTCTTCTTAATGGGATTTTATTAATGATATCTAAATGTATTCTCCAAATTGATACACCCATGCTTAACATCATGAGATCATTTTGGATACACTAAGATGGAATTAGATATATTATATTCTCACAAATACCCACTTTTGATGGATAATATTCATATAATGATTCATATTATCTTACATACATATGTATCCTTTTACCTAGAGAAGTTAAGAGCTATTGTTTCATGGGAGAAGCCTGAAATTGTATTTGAAAAATGGAGTTTCTTGGTGATAGTTATATATTACAAGAATTTCATTATGAAATTTTCATTCTTATCAGTATGATTTATGGGCTTAACTAATATGTTTCTGATGTTAATATAGAAAGATTCTTGTGAGACAACCTACCAGGATCTCAATAAGAGATCTAATTTAGTACTAATTCATATTCATCTAAATTAGCGCATAAGGTACATTATGTATTTCAGTGCATCATATATTATTATTAGATCTGTATTGAAGAATGAGGATTGATTCATTATTTACATGTCTTGGTAGCTAAGTCCAAATGAGAGGAATTTTCCAACTCATTATATTTAGTTTTCTGTAGTTTTTCATTCTCTACATTGTTTGATACATTATTTACTCGGATCGAATTTTTGGGTGTCAATGGGACATAAAATCCCCATATATAAATTTACATCACATGATATTAACATGATGCATCAAATATTGGTTGAGTATTGATAAAATTTTGAAAAAAATGTTCATATATTCCTTGTAAAGGAAATGTAGTGCCCAAATCACAAAGCAACGGGACTCTGATACAAGATGATCTATAGACCAATAGAGAGTAGAAGTAAATAGATTTGTTCTCTGAGATGAAATTTTTTGTGTAGGTTAGTCAGTCTCATAATTCTCATTCACCCTTATCGATGACATATTTAATGAAGGATAGAGTTAGGATAAGGAACATATTGGTTTATGAGGGACCTATTATAAAGAGAGTGTGGATAGTGAGGACTCACCTCCTAGTTAGACCATATGTGAGGATAATATCTTAAGTGTCTGTGATTATAATTTTGTTCTAGATGAATTTTATGATGGAAAATGAGAGAGTTTCATGCCATCATTTGGGAAGTGAAGCCTATAATTACCAATATTTACTATGACTTATTCCATCAGTAGAAGTGACTATGTATGTAATGTGGGGTAGACATTTTTTATGAGGTGTTCCACCATTCCACATGTGATGGTGAAAAATCAATGTCCATCCATATATTGAAAAATAAAAAATAGACATTGATGAGTGAAAATGTGATGATGTTGTAATGTATTTCATGAACAAATTTTCAAGGTTGCCTCAAGGCAGGGATGTTGTGTGGGTTGTAGTTTACAGACGCACAGTGGTTGTAATTATTTTGATTAAGTAGAACTTCATTTAGATGAGGTTGTGAGGTTTTTTTAACTATGATATTGTATTAATTATTGTAGACCCATAAACTAGAATTTTAGATATGGATGCACTTTTTACATCTCATTTTTGGAATGTATTACATAGGGCCTTGGGTACACAGGTGCTTATGATCATGACATACCACCCTCAGACTGATAGACAACCAAATAGAATGATATAGTTTCTTGAGGACATGCTCTGAGCATGTGTCCTATATTTTGGGGGATCTTGTGAGATACATAAAACATGTGTCTCATTTTCCAACAATAATAGATATCATGTTTCTATTCACAAGGAACATAATGAGGATTTATATAGATGGCCTTAATGATTTCTCGTGTGCTTGTTTGAGGTAGATAAGGCTTATTTACTAGTATTTAATCTCATGTAAAATAATTTGGAGAAGTTACAGTTGATTTTTGAGTGGATTGATATTGCATTGTCTGAACATAAATCTTACATGGATCTCAACATATGATCTCTAGAGTTTGATTTTGTGTATCGGGTCTTTTTATGTCTCTCACTAAGGATGGGACTGTAACTGCCCAAGATTTTATGAAAAATATTCTTTTTAATTTCATTAATTTCTTGTGTTGTACGCTACACCAAAAAGAGTTTATACAACATGTATCCTTGACTTTCCTTGTATTACACGCAATCACTACTTTCCTCGATAGTGTGTGTAGTACGCAATACCGAGTTTCACTAAACAACGATATGCTATTAAAATATTATTAAAACTAGCCGTAATGAATAGTAATAATCACCTTTTAAAATTTTAGAAATTTTATCTCTTAAAATGGACTTCATTTTTGGATTCGGAGTATCGAATTTAGCCTAAGGTGAAATTTTGGTACTTTTCGGATAACTTTCATTTTCTGATGAATAGTGAAAATTACTAAATTTTAATTAAAAACAACTTTTTTAATCAAAATAATTAATAGTGATAAATTATTAATTTGAGTGGTTTTAAAGTATATTTAGAATATATTTTTACAATTCAATACAATTTTGGTCATTGGATGTAACTTCACATTTACACCAGACATAAACAAGTGTTAATCTTTTGATAGTTATTATCTCTTAAAAACACGCTATTTGTTGTGACAGTGGAAATTAATTATAAAATTAATTAATGAAACTTATATGTTGGGAATTTTGTAAAATATAAATCAGTTTTGAATTAGGAATATCAATTATATCTTAGGGTGAAATTTTGGAATTTTTCTGAAAAACTTCAATTTTTGATGAATAGTGAAACTACTAAGTGTTAGTTAAAAAAATTAATTTTTACATAAATCATAATTTTACCGCTTCTGTGAATGGAATTTCAAAAATCCGATAGACACGGTTGATGTTAGTAAGTAAAATGTGGTTTAATGAGATGAAAATAATTTTTGGTGAATAGTAACTTTTTATTTTTATTTACCACGGTTAAAAATAAATAGGGTAATTAAGGGTAAAAATGATATTAATATTACCCTAACACATGTACTAATCCTATTGGACAAGTTTATTTCGACCAAAAACAAACATATGAATAAAATATGACCATTTAGGCCCACTTTAATTAGATTAGGACATTTATTATTATTTAATTCAAAGAAGAGTTAAAAGAGTTAAAATCAATGTTTATTTACTAAAACATTTTTAATATAATGTTATACATAATATAATTTCAACTATAAATATTCATTAGAAATATAAAAAGATTTCCTACATAATGGTATTTTATTTATAATTTTTATACTTTAAATAATTTAATTTATTTATGACACGACAATAATGCAGTAATTACCTTTTTAAGAAAATATTAACATAATTAATGTTATAAATGCACAAATAAATGTAATTTGATACTTTTTATGACTTACACTAATTTTATAGGTTAATATGACATGTTATTGAGGATTTAACTAACTTGGTTCGAACTTATCATTCTGTTAGAAATTTAATAAAAATCATGTACCAAATAGTGTCAAAATTAACATAAATTAGTTTTTAAAACAAATATTATATTATTAATTTTTATTTAATTTTTAAAAATCTAAGGTTCGTCCAAATGAATTAGATAAGGATTGATATATTAATAATAAACAACTTGGGGTTCGTTTGGCTTCATATAGTAAGTTTACTAACCATATAGTGTAAGAAAACAAAAAGACATGGTAAAAGTTAAATTATTTAACTTAGAGTTAAATCTAATTGATAAGGTTAAAATAAAAACCTAAACTTGTCTAAATCCTATTGGATGAGAGCCTTTTGACCCATACCCACTTGATATTCTAAATAAGACCATTTGTAACCATTATAAACCGAATTTGACCTTAATATAAAATAATATTTTGAGATTTTCCTAAGATGCCCCTCTCCTCCCTTATAAAAGGGTACCTCCTCCCTCTCCTCCTCACACCAATTTGAGCATTCATGCTCGTGTAAACCCTGAAAAAAACTATTCCCCACTTCCCTAGTATCATCCTAGAGGTCCTGGTCTTCTTCAAAGACCATCCTTAGTTCTTTATGTGGAGGTTAAGTGAAGGCGCGTCAAAAAGAGGTAATATCCATTACCGATCTTTTTCAATTTCTTTCTTCTTCAACTTCTTCTTCTTTAGTTGTTTCATGATAAAGTAATAACATCAGTATTTATTATATACTGATATGTTATTATGAATATGAAACAACTCTAATTAACCTTCTATCCATCCTACGGAAAAAGGAAATCACCGCACGTGGGTACGTACGGAATAACGTCTCCACGTCGTGGTGTAATCTATCTTCCTCCACAACCTTAATTGGATGGGTATAATGGTGTAATGAGTAAATATATATGATTATTATAAATTTATATTGATACTGAAATAGTATACATACACTTCAACACAATTCCACGACCATGGGAACGATATCATCGCTCGTGCATACATACGGACTACCGTCTCCACGACTTGATGAGATTCATTCTCAATGATTAACCATTCATCAATGATTATAAAGTATATATAATAAGTACTAATGAAATATATGACATAATAATGATACTGGAGTTATTTATATTTATATTTATATCATATACTTTATTCCATTCAATTCAATAAGGAAACGAAAACATCGTTCATGCGTACGTACGGACTACCGTCTCCATGAATGGTGTATTTCTTTCCCTTTACTGATTTATTATATATATGTATATTCTGAATATATATATATATATATCATGTTTTATATTCTGGAATTCAGTAATCATGATCCAAGTAATCATATTAATAATTACAAGTTAAAAACATGAACGACAAATGAGACGATTTTACCCAAAACGCTACTTTAACATGAATTTACAAAAGAATGGGTAATATAAAGTCATAAGTGTACCATATATGTTATAATAACAATTAATATGATTCTTTAATAAGTCAATAACATGATTTAAATCATTATATAGGAGGTTCGGACACTTACAAAGCAAGTTGGACCTAAGGTAAGGGAAATATCACAATCTCATTTTTATCCGAGATTGTTTATACATTGGTATTTACTGGGGTGTATTTTATCATCCACATCCATGTTCCCTCAATATGTAATATTATTTCCATCCACCTACAATTTTTTTTAAATCCAATTTTACCCTTCGGTGAGTTTTAGTAAAAGATATGAAAGAAATCTTTTGTCGTTTTTCGTACGAGGTACTTTTTGACTTTTCTAACAAATGTACGAGAAGAATGTTTTTTTAAATCTTATACGGCATGAATGGATTTTTAAAAACATTATTTCCAAGAATAATCCTTTACCAGTATTCAAGTTTATTTTTAATAAACTTCTTTTAGTTTAAAATTGTAAGACATGTTAAGAAAGGAAAATGTTTTTGATGTAGAAAGGATATTTTCATCAAGAATGGAGTTCAAGTGTTTTATCAAAATTATTTTCCATATAAAAATAATAAAGGGTTCAGTTTTTATCCCTATTATTACATTGATTTGATTATGTTGTGATGGAATTATATTTTTATGAATTCCTTTATCTTATATGAATTGTTTTATGATGTCATGATGTTTAAGTTTCCCATTTTTATTACTTGGGTTATGAAATGATGTATGATTTAAGATTTTGTGGCACACATAAGAATGATATCATAATGAGATGGGTGGGACCTATATCTCCCTCCAATGCATTGGGTAAAAAATTTATATCTCATGAGATAGACATGGCTGGAATGGTAGGTCATACCGGTTCAGTGAAACAGGACTGAAATGAGGGTGACTCGGTTCAGAAAGGGACTTTGTCCACTAAGATAGTCTTGGAAATGAGTCTTGACTAAAAAGAAATGATTCTCTATGATTATGTGTGTATGCCACAATGTTTCATGTATTATGTTATGATTATTGGAATTTCATTTCACTACTATGATTTATCCCATGTTATTAAATTATGCTCTCTTTTGGAGGTTATGATTTCCAAAATGTTATGTTCTTAAGAATATGATGTGAATGATATTTCTTTTGTTTACCCTTACTGAGCATTTTAGCTCACCATTTTATGATTTCTTTTCCCCAAGATCTAAACAAAGGTTTTAGGTATAAAAAAAGGAAGATCTTTATGGGAGATGTTGAAGATCTTTCACCAGGATTAGAAGATTATATTCCGAGTTTCCAAAGACACTAAACTGTTACGATCCTTGTGTGTGTGTTTTTGTTATGTACTAAGTATTCCGCAAAAGTAATGTAATGTTCATGTAAGTCAAGCTTCGGGTCTCTACAGTTGGTATCAGAGGAAAAGTTTAGTCATCTTTTGGAAACTAGGATGCGAAAACGTTAGTGAGATCCCTAGAGATATTTCTAAGGTATATCTAGGGAAATCCCTAAGGATAAGTATACGTATAGGATACAGTCCTAGAACTATGGTAACGATCATAAAATTTTACCTAAGATGTTAGATATTGAGGGTACTCCACCTTTATTATGTTGTTTCCCTAGCATGATTTTTGCCTCTCACACTATTCTTTTTTGGGTTTTTGAAAATGGCTGGAAACAAGATGATTCACGATAATGGAGGATATGATGGAAAATGGAATGATATTCTTCATAATGAAATGGGATTTAGAAGTCCAAACATCATTATTATGCCGAATTAGCAATCTCATAATATGATCAATAAAGTAAAATTTGGTAAGTTTCCTGACTCGGCTAATAAGTGAAAGATGGAGTTTCATGATGATCATAGAGGAAAGAAAGTTAAATTTCCCCTATGTAAATCATGTGGGAAGAGGCATCAAGGAGAATGTTTCAAAGGAACTGGAAGATGCTTTGGGTGTGGAAAAGAAGGACACAAAGCCAGTAACTGCAAAGAAAAAGGTTCAGTTAACACCAGGGATGAGGATAATGGTATTGCTACAACATCAACAATGGTTAAATGTTTTAAATGTGTAATTTACGGGCATTATACAAACCAATTCCCTAAGGGAATGTCTCATTGAAGAGAATCAGTATGATCGTATGAGTAGTATTTATGTTGATGATGATGAAGAGACTACAAATGATATGTGAGATGATATAATTGTTGAAGCTCGGTCAATGGTTTAAGAATGTATTGGAATGATGACATGTTTATCATGTGTAATGTTGTATAAGTAATCTCATGGTACTATGGAATAAAGAGACATGTAAGGATTGTTACATTGTTGTATTTCCTTGAGTTTTGAAAGTGTATGATTAATAGTACTAGTATCCATGAAAGGTTATTCAGATATTTTTTGTAATGTAGATGATATGCGCATAATGAAGGGATAAGACGATAATGAGATGTTTGATTGTATTCATGAGCTCATGATTCATATAAGTACTAAGTGATATAATGGTTTGAGTATAAAGAATTTTGAGGATTTTGGTTTGTGGAAAGTGTTAACTTTTAAATACATTCATGTTTTCACTAAGGTTCAATGGGTATTTATTCTTCAAGAGAATACATGATTAAGGCCTTTGAATGTTTGGAATGTGACCAACAAGACATATCTTATGATATATGGGGATCAACGATGGTATTAAATCATTGGTAATCGTTTTCACTATATTATGAGAGTGGACTGCAGTATTATGGATAAGCCTAAAGATTAGAATGGATTATGTTGGACATAAGTTATTATTTTTTAAGGATAGAATATTTTCGATATTATTGATGTGATCTTATAGTAATGTAGTTTTAGAAAAAGGACAACCTGCAGGACGGGCGACAGCCCATCGCGTCAGATAAGGCTGTGGGAATCGAACCCACAACCGAAGTGCGACTGGACTTTATCGCCTACCACTGGCCTACAGGAAGTCCCTGTTTAGTAAAAACTACTTTTATTATATTAAGAAGTATGATATATGTATAAGTGCATTTTAGGAACCATATATGATTAATCTCACTATAGAATAACTTATGTATATTTAATAACTTTTGCTAACCTTTTGTTTGAGACAGATGGAATGACCCGTCATTCTATCACATGATCTTCTAACACTTCACGAATAACAAATTCAACTTCATTTATTTAAGAGATGAAGTGGAAATTGTTCAAGGCACAAACAACAGTGAGATTGTACCAAAATAAAGTAAGTATTTATTCTAATTCAAATTCTTCAACTTTAGGGAAACAATTTTGATAACCAAAAATGTTTTCCTAGTGCTCTTATATCTGATTAATCAGATGGTACCTTAGATCGTCACAAATTTATGGATTTGTGATTGTTGGATTTTCCATAGCCATGTTCTCTACCACTCTCTATCATAACATGATGGTTATATTTTTCTTCCATATCCATATTTTCACCTATGTGGAAACTTAGTGATTAGTTTATTGGGGTAACTATTACGTTTCATACATTCATTTTTAAATATTGGTTTTGGTATTCCTTTTTACGATATGGATTTCTATTAAAGAAACTTTCGAATATTAAACCATTTATAACCCCGATGAATTTCGAGGGCGAAATTCATTTTAAGGGCGGTAGAATGTAACAGCCCAAGATTTTATGAAAAATATTCTTTTTAATTTCACTAATGTCTTGTGTTGTACGCTGCACCAAATGGAGCTTGCATAACACGCATCCTTGACTTGCCTTGTATTACACGCATTCGCGAATTTCCTCGATAGCATGTGTATTACGCAATACCGAGTTTCACTAAACAACAATATGCTATTAAAATATTATTAAAACTAGCCGTTATGAATAGTAATAATCACCTTTTAAAATTTTAGAAATTTTATCTCTTAAAATGGACTACATTTTTGGATTCGGAGTATCTAATTTAGCCTAAGGTGAAATTTTGGTAGTTTTCGGATAACTTTCATTTTCTGATTAATAGTGAAAATTACTAAATTTTAATTAAAAACAAATTTTTCAATCGAAATAATTAATAGTGATAAGTTATTAATTTGAGTGGTTTTAAAGTATATTTAGAATATATTTTTACAATTCAATACAATTTTGGTCATTGGATGTAATTTCACATTTACACCAGACATAAACAAGTGTTAATCTTTTGATAGTTATTATCTCTTAAAAACACGCTATTTGTTGTGACAGCGGAAATTAATTATAAAATTAATTAATGCAACTTATATGTTGAGAGTTTTGTAAAATATAAATCAGTTTTGAATTCGGAATATCAATTATATCTTAGGGTGAAATTTTGGCATTTTTCTGAAAAACTTCAATTTTTGATGAATAGTGAAACTACTAAGTGGTAGTTAAAAAAATTAATTTTTTCATAAATCTTAATTTTACCACTTCTGTGAATGGAACTTCAAAAATCCGAGGGACACGGTTGATGTCAGTAAGTAAAATGGGGTTCAATGAGATGAAAATAATTTTTGATGAATAGTAACTTTTTACTTTTATTTGCCACGGTTAAAAATAAATAGGGTAATTAAGGGTAAAAATGATATTAATATTACCCTAAAACATGTCCTAATCCTATTAGACAAGGGTATTTCGACCAAAAACAAACTTATGAATAAAATATGACCATTTAGGCCCACTTGAATTAGATTAGGACATTTATTATTATTTAATTCAAAGAAGATTTAAAAGAGTTAAAATCAAAGTTTATTTAATAAAACATTTTTAATATAGGGTTATACATAATATAACTTCGACTATAAATATTCATTAGAAATATAAAACGATTTCCTACATAATGGTATTTTATTTATAATTTTTATACTTTAAATAATTTAATTTATTTATGACACAACAATGATGCAGTAATTACCTTTTTACGAAAATATTAAAATAATTGATGTCATAAATGACCAAATAAATGTAATTTGAGACTTTTTATGACTTACACTAATTTTCTAGGTTAATATGAAATGTTATTGATGATTTAAGTAACTTGGTTCGAACTTATCATTCTGTTAGAAATTTCATAAAAATCATGTACCAAATAGTGTCAAAATTGACATAAATTAGTTTTTAAAACAAATATTATATTATTAATTGTTATTTAATTCCTAAAAATCTAAGTTTCTTCCAAATGACTTAGATAAGGATAGATATATTAATAATAAACAACTTGGGGTTCGTTTGGCTTCATATAGTAAGTTTATTAACCATATAGTGTAAGAAAACAAAAAGACACGGTAAAAGTTAAATTATTTAACTTAGAGTTAAATCTAATTGATAAGGTTAAAATAATACCTAAACTTGTCTAAATCCTATTGGATGAGAGGCTTTAGACCCATCCCCACTTGATATTCTAAATAATACCATTTGGAACCATTATAAACCGAATTTGACCTTAATATAAAATAATATTTTGAGATTTTCCTAAGATGCCCCTCTCCTCCCTTATAAAAGGGCACCTCCTCCCTCTCCCCCTCACACCAATTTGAGCATTAATGCTCGGCCAAACCCTGCCAAAATCTCTTCTCCACTTCCCTAGTATCATCCTAGAGGTCCTGGTCTTCTTAAAAGACCATCCTTAGTTCTTTAAGTGGAGGTTAAGTGAAGGTGCGTCAAAAAGAGATAATATCCATTACCGATCTTTTTCAATTTCTTTCTTCTTCAACCTCTTCTTCTTTAGTTGTTTCATGATAAAGTAATAACATCAGTATTTATAATATAATTATATGTTATTATGAATATGAAACAACTCTAATTAACCTTCTATCCATCCTACGGAAAAAGGAAATCACCGCGCGTGGGTACGTACGGAATACCGTCTCCACGCCGTGGTGTAATCTATTTTCCGCCACCACCTTAATTGGATCGGTATAACGGTGTAATGAGTAACTATATATGATTATTATAAAGTGATATTGATACTGAAATAGTATACATACACTTCAACACAATTCCACGACCATGGGAACGATATCATCGCTCGTGCGTACGTACGGACTACCGTCTCTACGACGCGATGAGATTTATTCTCAATGATTAACCATTCATGAATGATTATAAAGTATATATAATAAGTACTAATGAAATATATGACATAATAATGATACTGGATTTTTTTATATTTATATGTATATCATCTACTTAATTCCATTCAATTCAATAAGGAAACAAAAACAGCGTTCATGCGTACGTACGGACTACCGTCTCCATGAACGGTGTATTTATTTCCATTTACTGATTTATTATATATATGTATATTCTGAATATATATATATATAAATCATGTTTTATATTCTGGATTTAAGTAATCATGATCCAAGTAATCATAATAATAATTACAAGTTAAAAACACGAACGACAAATGAGACGATTTTACCCAAAACGCTACTTTAACATGAATTTACAAAAGAACGGGTAATATAAAGTCATAATTGGACCATATATGATATAATAACAATGAATATGATTCTGGAATAAGTCAATAACATTATTTAAATCATTATACAGGAGTTTCGGACACTTACAAAGCAAGTCGGACCAAAGGTAAGAGAAATATCACAATCTCATTTTTATCCGAGATTGTTTATACTTTGGTATTTATTGGGGTGTATTTTATCATCCACATCCAAGTTCCCTCAATATGTAATATTATTTAAATCCACCTAAAATTTTTTTTAAATCCAATTTTACCCTTCGGTGAGTTTTAGTAAAAGATATCAAAGAAATCTTTTGTTGTTTTTCGTACGAGGTACTTTTTGACTTTTCTGACAAAAGTACGAGAAGAATGTTTTTTTAAAACTTATACGGCATGAATGGATTTTTAAAAACATTATTTCCAAGAAGCATCCTTTACATGTTTTCAAGTTTATTTTTAATAAACTTCTTTTAGTTTAAAATTGTAAGACATGTTAAGAAAGGAAAATGTTTTTGAAGTATAAAGGCTATTTTCATCAAGAATAGAGTTCAACTGTTTTATCAAAATTATTTTCCATCTAAAAATAATAAATGGTTCTGTTTTTATCCCTATTATTACATTGATTTGATTATTTTGTGATGTAATTACATTTTTATGAATTCCATTATCTTATATGAATTGTTTTATGATGTCACGATGTTTAAGTTTCCCATTTTTATTACATGGGTAATGAAATGATGTATGATTTATGATTTTGTGGCACACATAAGAATGGTATCATTATAAGATGGGTGGGACCTATATCTCCCTACAATTAATTGGGTAAAGATTTTATATCTCATGAGATAGACATGGATGGAATGGTAGGTTATACCGGTTCAGTGAAACAGGACTGAAACGAGGGTGACTCGGTTCAGAAAGGGACTTTATCCACTAAGATAGTCTTGGCTATGAGTCTTGACTAACAAGAAATTATTCTCTATGATTATGTGTGTATGAAACAATTTTTCATGTATTATGTTATGATTATTGGTATTTCATTTCACTACTATGATTTATCCCATGTTATGAAATTATGCTCTCTTTTGCAGGTTAAGATTTCCAAAATGTTATGTTCTTATGAATATGATGTGAATGATATTTCTTTTGTTTACCCTTAGTGAGCATTTGAGCTCACCCTTTTATGTTTTCTTTTCCCCAGGATATAAATAAAGGTTTTAGGTATAAAAAAGGAAGATCTTTATGGGAGATATTGAAGATCATTCACCAGGATTAGAAGATTATATTCCGAGCTTCCAAAGACACTAAACTATTACGATCCTTGTGTGTGTGTTTTTGTTATGTACTAAGTATTCCAAAAAAGTAATGTAATGTTCATGTAAGTCAGTCTTCGGGTCTCTATAGGGACACATGCGGATTATGAGACATGGTAAGATTTCGTCATGATATGTCTGTCTGCTTGAGATGTTTGGGTTTTTCAACCTAGTATCCTATAAGTTGTAGTTATCTTATAGTTTCTAATCCATGCAAAATGTCTTCCACAAATCTCATCATCTCCGTTATCATTCAAACATGTCTCATGCATTTAACCATTATAAATTTGATTTATATAAATATGTGTCCCTTGAGAAACATCCCATTTGTATCATTTTTTGGAACATGATGGTTTTCTAAGGTTGTTCAATTCGTCTAGTGTGTGTGATATGGAAACATGTTTATTTAAATGATGCAACATAATATAGGGTGGTATATGTACATTATTATTAGGTAGTTCTTTTCTCAAATTATTCATGACAACATGTGAGAGCGAAATTTTTGGAAGAATTGCATTATGGGGAAAATATTGTTAGAACCCATGTTTTAGTAAGAGGTACATATCTAATTAATTTTATTTTAAATGATTATATATGGCCCAATATGAATACCATTTGAGGTCATTGGTGTACTAGAGGTGTCCTAGGATAGATCCTAGTTTGAAATCGAAAATTTTAAGAAAAAAATATAGAAAACACAGTTAGTAGAAACTATGTGGGACACTCCAACCAGTATAACTAACCATGAGAGACTATGACATAGGGAATGAAAACTGAACAAAATTTTTCACACCATTAGATTAAAGGTGCCCAATTGTGCATGGAACATTCAATTTTTAGCATATCTGAATTTTATAGATTGCACATGGCTTGTAAAACCAAGTGTAGTTACCTTTCAATGTTCCCTTATTTACAACAGTGGGTGCATGGTTGGTTCAAGGTTCAACTAGTCATGTCGCCAAAACATGAAACCCATATTGTTTAGGGGTAAACATACCAAATATCCCTAAAAATGTTTATAATAGTAATCCCACTTCTATTTCTATCACGTCATATAGTAGTGATTGTGTAAGATCTTCATTGAATCTCAAATAATTGATTTTTCCACAAAACCTCACAATGATTTTGAATTCAAGTTTCTTTAGTATTTTTGTCTCCACATTAGTGTGTACTAAATTATATTTCTTCCATTAATTTTTTATCTTTGTATGGATTCAGTTACATAGGTGAAAGATAATTTTCACAAATTCCATCTTCTTCATATGTTCTACATTATTCTTTGGATATGAGTTGGATTATAAGATTACACTTGATGATCACTCGATTATAGACCATTGATATATGTTTTATGCTTATAATTAGTGGTTTGATGATTTATAGTATTAGTTTCCATTGTTGTACATACTAGACTATCCCAGATGAATCAAAAAAATGAATTGATAAAATAAATTTAATTAAATAGAACCTTTCATAAACTACATCTAGTTCTTTTAATACGTGTCAGAGTTTATTTCTCTAAAAAAGTCCATAAATTGGGTGTTCCATGTGAATTTACTATTCCTATGCCTTTTTGACCACACATGGGGTGATATTATTCTTGTTTGGTTAAAGGAATCAAGTAAAATGAATTGAACTGAATTGTTATATTAATATACGCGATATAAACATTTTATGTAGATTCTTTTGGTTAAATTGTTTATATGGAACTTATATTATGTAAATTTAATATTTAGAAATTGTTTAAATATGTGGGTAAACTCATGAAATGTATTTGTTTTATAATTGATATATGAATGCATAAACTCATGGTATGAAGTTGAAAATGATTTGAATATTGAATGGTCACATAAGGCTCCATGTGTGTGCTTCTCTATGGGTCATGGGAATAGTAGATAATTTCATATATTAGTATGCTTATTGGATTAACATTTCATCAGATAACATGGTAGTTGATACCTCATGGATCCATTTTGGCTGGGATCATAGTCCACGTGGTCGGTATACATGCTCTATGGACCCCAAATCAAGTCAAACCAAATATCCATCGAGATGATCCTAGGACCGGATGATGATGGATTGTTACATAATTACTTACTTATGAACCTGAGGGGTTTGACACATTATTATATTACTTTTCCATTGTAAATGGGATGTGCTTCGTTTTATTGAATGACTGTAGTTGATATGTCTTTTTTGATTATATGGTGTGATCGTGGAAGATATGGTATTACATGTTTTATAGTGAAGCCATGGGTAATATGAGATTCTTTTTATAGAGTTAGTTCATGGTGTTTACATATTTTTATTGTATTACTGACTTGTTACTTTACATTGACCCATGTTTTGAAGGGATCCCTATTGGGTTATATAGGATAACATTTTATAAGTAGATATATCATGGTAACATTATATCAACAAACTACTTATAAGTGGTTTATATTGATATCTTCTTAGATTATATTTCACAACTTGTATTTCATATAGATATTTGGATGGTAACCTATTTGGATTTTGTCTTACAACATGTTCAAACAACCATTGGGTTCCTGGAAATACTATTTTGATGCAGGTTGTGACTAGGAATGTTCCAAATGATTTATAATTGAATTCGTTCCATGATTAGGAGTAAGAGATTAATAAATATAGCTGAGGATCAGGATTCTATTATGAGATGGTTATTTATGGTATTTTTTATTTTTTATGTGTATTGTAAAATATGTTTATATACCTATTTTGGATACTTTGTGGACAAATGATATTTTAATCACTGTATATTAGAATAATTTTGGAATTTTCATTTATTAATTTAATTTATTTACTATATTAATGTTATACTAATTCTACTATTTATTATTATTTCTGTTCTATAATGTTATACTCTCGTAATGGTAGAATAGTCTTCCCATAGACACACCCCATGCCCTAACTACTACTGAAAATACTTTGGAATTTGGGGAGATACTCTTAAGTCCATATGGCCAACCAGGACCAGGGCACTGTTGATTGACATTTAGTCCTTGTAAATTACAATGGAAACCTCTCAATTAAAATAAAAAACATTGGGAAACCCTTAAGGTAATAGGAGGGTTCCATGGTAATAACAAATATATGACTTGATAAAATATCTCTGGCTTATTCCCTAAAATCCCATAGGGGACTCATTTTTGTGTGGTAATCATGATAAGACATAGACTACTCTATAATGGGGTTCTCCAAATATTCTGGGTCATTGTCAAGCTACTGATCTGTGTCCTTTAATTTTATTTTATTAATATGTTTATTAATCTGGTTTTGATTATGATTATTGTGGTTGATATTATTATGATTACAACAATGAGTATGGTATACCACAGATCAATGGTGTCTATGTATTAGTTTTATAAACGATATCTCAATGATTCATGATTACGTATTTTATTATAAACTATTAAAAAATTAATCATTCTAAAAATTTCGTGAATAGATAATGGTAATATCATTTTTGTAATATTCTCTTTGGAATAATTTTTTAAAATGGATCCACGTATTACATTAAATTTTAGAATGGAATATATATTTTTTTATTTTCTAATATGGATTAATGTTTTTCATATAATGGTAACTTATATTATACATTTTGGGATCCTTTTATGATTATCATATACTCTACACACACCCTCGTGAATTTGATTCCCAATATATTCATGGTTATTTTTTCATTTATAATAAATTTCATTATGTTTTAATTGGAACCGTATCACATAATTATATTTGTTTAGGATGTTGAATATGTGTTGGTCATTTGACACATGGTGGGAGTCGTGCATCCTAATTTATTAGTTTCATTTACTATTTTTTATTATTTGTTTATAATTTCATATTTCTTATAAGAACATTGTTATTTATGTTCCCAATTATTTTGTATTAATATATTACTTACTTATTTTTCTATAATGGTTAAATCATTCACATGAGTTACATAAATAACCATGTAACTTATTTTTGGACCAAGTTAATTGAAAAAAACCATTATTTCAAATTATTTGTTTGGTTGGGTATAGTGGCCAGAAAAAATGGTTTAAACACGACATGGGATAACATCGCACATCTGTTTTGGCCTAAAATTTCCAAATAATGGATTCTTTATTTACCAAAAACCCAAAACCACGCCTAAGGAGACACAAAACATTTTTAATACCCTTAATAAAATTATTTCTTAAAACTCATTAATGAAAAAATATTCTTCTTCAATATCATTATGACAAAACAAATTTAAACATTATAAAATTTCCTTTGATAATATCTTATTTTATAATTCCTCTAACTGATAGAGACATTATTAATTACACAATTATTTTAATCTTCCATAAAAATGAAATTTTCAAATAATGTAGTATATTGGGATATATATGGTCATTCTGTGTATAGTGATGCATATTTTAAATGATGGATATGAAAATTGGAATTCTTTCCTCACTATAAATGAAGATTCTTTAATACATCATCATTTTTCATAGTTAATAATATAGAGTTCATAATCATAATCTATGATAAAAAACCTCATATTTTAAACATAAATAAATTTAGGAATAAAGGATAATATTCTAACACTATGTTCTAATTAATTTTATTTGGTCAAATAATATCTTATTTAAATGTGTTTCCATATTATATAAAAATAATTTTTGGTATAGTTTTATATTATTTGTATATAATATGTAATATAGTGTGAATCCTGAATAAAATGTGAGATTTAAAAAAAAATATGAAAATAAAATATAAAGGTGAACTAAATCCAACATCGAACCATTAGATATTGTATAAGTTAGTCTATATGATATAGAAATTAATTACACATGATTTATATCTATAAACATGATACATATACATTATATTAATTTTATATAGGATATCACTTGTAACATGAACTTCAACTGCCCATAATATATAATATTATTAGTGTAGTAATGTCGACATGGTTTTTATTATATTTTTAAGATGTAACAAATGTGTAAATGACGATAAATAAATATGAATATTATATAAATTAAATTTAATAAAATATATGGGTTTTACATGTGGATTGATTTTTAAATGATTAGTGCATCATACAATGATGATTGTAACCATGAATACACATATATGTTAACTAAAAATAAGAAATTGGTATATATTTAATTCTCAAGATGATGTGTTGTAGAGGATTCTATTATTTATTTTTAAAAAAAATTATACCATGTTACTAGTATATCTATAATACCATAAAATTAATTATAAAAAATATTTTCATTCACATATAATATAACTACTATCAATTGTGATACTATAGTGTTTCAGTCTAAAACTAACCACCTATAATATATTTACCACATAATATTTGACAATAAAATTATGACATTTTCATCATTAATATTGTGGTGACCTAGATTTCTCCTTTTCTAGAACATAGATCTATTTAGATTTTCATTATATCATGTCTATAAAAGGGGGAATTGTTGATATCATCATATGAAATTAACTTTATAAAATTTAATGGTTATGCAATTAACTTTGTGATTTTTATAAACTATCCATGAATGTTTTTGATATTATATCAAAATTATCATTTAATGTAAATTTATTATAAAATTAAAAACATATATCGAATTTCAATGTGTGAAAATAAATATCCCCATGTTTTTCAAAGTATTTAAATTTAATTTTTTCCAAAAATGGGATGTTTCACCTTGGACATAGGTAGTTTATGTACTATGGAATTGGTCATTGATCTAATATAATTTTATTTCCTTAAATAAATATTGATTAAACTAATATTCACCCTATAATATCATACATTTAATTTTCCCATTTAAAGATATATACATTTAATGATTATGGAAAAATGTATGATTAAAAGAAGAATTTATTTTAATATAATGTGTTAACATGAGATCACAGAGTTGTGGTGGATTCACATGGGTATAGTGATCATATCTTATGGAATTGGTGGGAGAATAAGTTATTCTACTTGTTCCCCCTGAGGTTGGTAATTTTTGTTTCCATTTATATATTCATAATCAATTTGAATTCCAAATAAATTTTTCAATTGTTAATGTAATATGATCATTTCATATATTAATTATTTTATTTATTTTTTTCTTTAAAAATTTTATAATGTTTCTATTTTAATATTTTTGGGTGAAAAAATTTGGTTATGAATTACTCATAATATGATGATTGATTTTTGAAATTTTTTTAAACTATTTTCATTTGATCACTTAAGGGGAATTATTTAATGAAAATATATATTGATGAATACAAATTGATTTTGTATTTGGGTGATTTGAAGAGCCACAAACCCACATTCTCTTTTAATATCCAGTAGATTTTGCATGATTGATGTTCTCCAATATAACTAATGGTGGATATTGGTTTTGCAAAAAAAATACTTGTATAGTGATATTAATAGTCATCTATGAAGATGAAATGTGTTCAGTAAGGTTATATCTTGAAAATGACTCAAGTGGTGGATCAGGGAATGTTTTGATGGTGGATAGACCCCTATGTGGTGTAAAAACAATATATATATATAGGATAATGTTGATAAAATTATATGTAAAATTAAAACTTCTAGCCAAGATATTCAAAAGGTATCATCATTTGAGTAATTAGATAAACTACATTATTGGGATGATAAGGAAACTTTAAAATATTTTTTCATTGTCTTACATGTCTATTAGGGATTTTGAAGTGACTATATGTTCATTATGGTTGATAAATATCTCAAAATGATTGAAAAAACCTAAAAACCCATTAATGTTTTGTTGGTTTATGATTTAAACATAATTTAAATTTTGAGGTTATTTTTTATTTAAATACAAACACCAATTATAGTTCAGATACACATACCAAGATATGTTAGAAAATATTCAGAAAGTTATCTTAAACTCTCAATACATCTAAAATATGAGACATTCAATGAAATTTTTGAAAACCAAGACTTAGAAATAAATGGTACAAAAAATTAAACCCTCTAATATGACCTATATTTTATATAGTCATCATTTTTCATATTCGTAAATAGATAGGACATGGTGATTAATGAGATTATAAATAATGATTATCAAGAGAGTTTAAAATTTTACTTATTACTATATATCATGTTTTGAAGGATTAAATCACATATTAGGGTGATTAATAAGTATTTTTGTTTGACACTGGATGTTAAAATGACATTTCTATTAAAGTAAATTTCTTATACCATAAAACAATTGATGTTTTTCTTCTAATTTTACATTAATTCAAGGAATATGTAAGAATGTTGTCCATTCAGAGATATTTTTCTCATAGGTCATGATAGTTTTATCCCATTAATTTACTATATATTAATTATAATATTGAAAAAAAAATTAAAAAGTGATCCTCTATAATAGGAGATATGATTTTTTGAGAAATATATTTATTTTTAAAATGGATTCATTCGTCCTAAAGAAGCATTCTAATTATACGATGTGGGTACATTTCATAAATCATGGAGTATGTAATAATATATTATTGTATGATATAAACCCCACCCCCACATCTAGTATTTTAGGAATGGGTTCAATAATCTATCAATAATGATGAATTACAAGTTCCTTATACTGTAGTATGAATTGGTACCCCCACATGATAGAGAATGAGCACACTATTAATATTGATACACTACAATGATATAGGATATGGGTTGTTCATACCATTAGGAAGAAACTACCATAATCATCTCTTTAAATTGGAATTTATACTGAAATTCAATGTGATCTACCAATACTTGTTCAACATGGTGGATGAAATAAATAAAACAAACACATGAAAATTCCATTAGGACGATGAAACCATATGTAAACTATAAATGAATAAAACTTTGTGCCACATATAAATGAGTAGTTGTACTTTATATATTTGACATTTTTTTACCAAGAATGATCAAACAAGAAAAATCCTAAATACATCACTCACATATAGGTATTCATTTTCTAGATGAATCACCAGATGTTCTTTTGGGATTTTATATCTCAACATGGAATTCAATTAACAAATTGACTAATAGTAGTAAAATAATGGGAACATGGGGAAAATATGACTATTATCCAATCACATACTAGAATATCATACTTTAATTGATGGGTATAGTCCCTTCACGTATATAACATTAAATATTCTCCTTAGTTTCATATACATTTACAAATATGTTATACGACATGAGTAAATTCCTAACACATTATATTCAAATATCCTATAAAATATATGAATGACTATCCATTTCATATCATAAAACATTTATTCATGAAATCTAATTTTTTAATGATTACTATAAGTTTTGAAAATAATCATTCAGTCACCCAAACTAATATAGAACTAATATGAGAATGTTTTTCAGTCAAATCATATAGGTGGAATCCATAGTGCCCATACTATATAGTCAAGTCATACCATACTAGTGTTCAACTGATTAATTTCATGATTATATGATTTTATAGTATATCTATGTAATATAATAAGACATGGAAATATATATCACATGATAAATATCATTAGGGCATGGCTCCTTTAATCACATGCTTTAATTGAATCGTAAATAACATACATTCCAATAAACCATATTTCAATTCAAATGAAATAAATTTTGAATCCATATTAAAAAACAGTTTTGAATAGCTTTCAGAAGTCAGTTTAAATGTTATCATCATCAACAATATATATCGCATCACAATCAACAAGTTGTGAATTCCCTATACCAAATTCATATATATGAAATCTAAAACACATTTTGAACATATCTATGGGGTTTAACTCATTCTCTAATTAGTCATCTATAATTTTTTCCTTGACAATCATATCTAGAATTGATAAAAAAATATGAATCATTGAATGAATAGGTGAATAAAAGGTTAAACCTATAGAAATGAAAAAATGAAAATCATGAAAAAGTGGGACCATAGGTGATTTTAATATATAACATGTATCTCTATACCTATTTCCATTAGTTTCTTGACATATTAAAATGCATTAAAAAAGGTTCCCTTTTTCCGAAATAATAAGTGATCACAGAAAATTATGATTATAAATTACATATATCCAAATCATATGTTTTAAAATATTTTATTATTGACCATCCCAGTTGATATATACATAAAATATCATTCACCATTAGGGATTATCACAACCAATGTCAATCACATGATTTGAATAGAACAATATATTTATTTTCTAGGTGCGTCCAAATACCACCCCAATCTATCGAAAATTGAGGACACGTATATTATACTCATACTATGAGAGGAAAAATTCCATTTTATTTGTGATACATCTAAATCAAATGATTATAAAGATAACCAATACCTACATTATTATCTATGACTGAGTAATTATGAAGTAATGCTATAAAATTAAGAATATTCCAATACTAGGTTCAATCTAACATCAGTTAGTATGAACTCCAAAATGATCTGTTGGAAACTAATTTTCAAAATACAGAGTATGTGACACTCCATGTGGTATACACAATGTGTCATTCAATGAAAAAAAATAAACTTTTTGGTTAACATGATCAAATTATATATCTTAGTGAAGGAATCCTACAGTTGATAACCTTAAAATTTAATTGTAAACAACAATGATCGACTGTTAACATCAATTAGGTAAAAATCTATATTGTACATTGAGAATTAATGTTTTATTACACTTTTCAAAATGTATATGAATATATATATATGAATACAACCTGAATGAATGATATTATAGGAAATTACCATTATATAATACATTTTATATTAAAAAAAATTCTTTAATGTTTTTTTTTAAATCATAAGATAATAAAATATCTATCATATAACATATTATAGACATATAGATTAACCATTTATCTTTAAAAAAATTGTATGGATATTTTAACCCTTTACTTTTCTTTTTTAATTATTTCAACAACACAATATAACTATCATATATAAATATACCAACAAGAACCATATTTTGTAACATATATGTGGAAATATTATTGGATTATTTTAAACATTTAGGAACCATATATTTTATGTTTTACTCCATGAACATGATCACATTCCATAACTCTAAAACATAAAATATTGTGATATTAATAACTTTTTTATATGTAAAATTCTTTTAGAATGAAACATTTAAATCCTTAGAAACCATTATGTGAAACATTGATGTTGAGATATTTTGACAATTAATGTAACAATTTAAAATAATAGCTACTATAATTTTTTAATCGTCATTTGGATATGGTTAAAATATCATTATTTAGGTATCTATATTTAACCATTTTCATTTCTATTTACCATCATACATTAAAACACCTTCGTGATTTTAAGTGGAACTCGCATTTAATTCTCTCTTTTATAATCAATAACAAAAAATTGATTTTTAGTTTCTAATGGAACTAAAATTTATTAAAATAATGTTCACAATTTTATTAGATATCCTAAACAAGATATGTATATTGAGAATATATCACATATATGTTTCAAATGGATGATATTTTATTTTTCAAACTTTTAATTTTCTAACATCAACAATACTCCTAAAGGCCTCTTAGACTCTATATAAACTTTATAATATAATTAACTGATATACAAACATCATTTTCATTACAAATTTGTCTAGTTTCCTATCCAAAGTAATATAAGAGAAATATAATATTGAATTCTCTTCAAATATGTTATTCCATGTGATTGAATAATCATTCATGATCTAAAATTTTTTATTCCTTAAAATATACCATTGATGGATAGTGATAAATTATTACATCATATTATAACAGTTTTTGAATATAAAAAAACTATCATGGATAAAGAAAATTAATCAAAGTATTATTTTTGTACATTTGATATTATTTGATAAATCATAAACTATGTAAATCATCTAATTATGATTATAATAATTCATTTTTAATTAAAAAAACATTACATATTATATTATAATAATAAGTTATATATACCCATATTTTATTTAGATTTATTGGATTTGGAAACATTGATATACGTTCAATGAATTGCTGTAAAAAATATCTAAATCAATATATGAATAAAAAACTACTATGAATATCCTTAATCTCATAATTTTGAACAGTTCTATATTTATATGAATTATATAACACGTAATTTTTATCAAATACCCTTTCAAACTAGATAATAAACTTTTATAATATTGAAACCAAACATAAAAATTTATGAAATGTTTCAAAATCCTTTATGATATTCAAAATAATAAAATGAAGTTTTACCATTACCCCTCAGTTATAATTTCAAAATTATTATTAAATCAAATTTAATTAAAATTTATAAAAAAGTTATTGGAACACCATACCAAAATATCTTGTTCTAGTGTTAAATTTTCACTAATTCTTCTATTAATATTCTATAAGAACATGGACATCACTTGGGTTAATCTTCTATCAATAACCCTTAGGAATATAAAGTAATGTTTTTTATTATAGAAATTCATAATTTTAGAAAATTTCCATTACACAAAAAAATGAATTTCTTACAAAACTTAATCCTTCAGTACGCCTCTATTATCAAAAATCTATCTGTATACCCAATTATACGAATTATCATTAAAATAGCTAACATAAATTATTATTTTAGAATAATTATATATATCTCAATATTCATAATTTTCATATGAACTAACATGTCATTATTTATATTCATATTATAGTCCATTATATTATCCCCTTGAAATAAATAAACACTTGGTAAATTTAGATGGGAGTACTCTATTAGAGAAAAATTCACAAACTAATGAACTTTTTGTAGGTTATAATATTGAAGATAATCATTTATTAATCATATCACTCTCAAGGGTTGATTTAAATGTTAATATTTATGGTGATGATGCTCTTATCTATAACAAAATATATTTTAATATGAGTATCCTTCCAAAAAAACATTTAATAAGAATTAATATTAAATTGTATCCTTTTTAAATATTGAACAATCAAAAACTAATTGAACAAATAGTTAATCCAAAATAAATATTTCATCAAGATTTACCATGTGTATCAATTAAATAATACATAATATTATTTACTAGAAAAAAATACCAGTTAATTAATATTTTATTTTGGGATAAATGTGTGCATAAACACTTTACCCAAATCCATCGTGTTGATCCACAAAACAATATTCCTCTAGGATCCTAAATGTTATAGAATCCCGACTACGTATAACCCATTCAAAATCAGTGAATAAGGAAAAAAATGGATAATATCACCGAATAATTCCATTTCATTACACATGATTAGTGTTGGGTACATATCAGTTAGTTTCATTCAAAATAAATGATTTAAGTATTCACAAGTGCCACTTTAGAATGAACTAGAAACATAGTAATGATGTGTAACTCATTATACCTTCCACAATTTATGATACATACAAAAATTATAATTAAAATTTATTTACACATATAAAAATTAATATCATGTATAAGATAAATCAACTATTCTTATAATGGATTAAAATTATATGAAAATTTAAATCTTAAAATTAATTTCCCTTGAGTAATATATTTCTTACCATATCCATTCTATAACTATAAAAAAGCGTCCATACTACTAGGAAATTAAAAATAGTGTACCTTTTGAAAATAATAGTTTACAAAAATATTAAATAACAATATTTATAAACTATATTTGACAACTAAAATAAACTTAATAGTTAAATCTACAATCCAATTTCATTGTAGATGGAAACTAAGTCTATTATCATACCTATAATTTAACTTTTCATTTGCATGTATGATAAATTATATAACATATGTAACATTAAAATTAAACTCGTTGTATATTTGTAAAATAACTATTAAAAACATTAATTTATTGGTGTATAACCAGTAAATATATAAATAATACATACATTTTAATGTTAAATAAAAATAGTGAATAATTATTAAATAAAAATTAAATATAATCCCATTAATATTTTAATTCATAATATAATTTTAACTTCTTAATATTTTCTATTAATTGAAATTTAATTAAGATATAATATATTTTATGAATTATAATATTTTTTTAACGAATTATTATTATAACTGTTTTTATTTAATCTAAATATCATACATATTACACTTATTAAAATATTAGTAATTAAATAATAAAACCTATTTCTCTTATGTTTAAAATAATATCCCAATCGATGAAAATAATTTTAAACATTAAAGTTATGTATTATAAGTAAAACATAATTATAAATATAATCATTTTGAAATCACAATTAATTTGTAACGTATTTGAATTAAAAATTAACCATATGATTTAAAATATAATTATTATTTATAAAATATTGGCAACTCCATATGATTATATAAAATTAATCTCAATAATTAAATTTGGTATTATTAAATATAAACTAATAAATAATAGAAAATATTTATTTATTCAAATTTATAGTCTTTAAAACCATTTATTTGGTAAAGTCAATATAATCTATTAAATATCACAATAATAACATTTATAATTATTTATAGGAAAATTAAAAAATAATATTATTCTATTAGTATTTGAACATAAGGATTCACAAAAATTTTTTAACAAATATATTTTATTATTTCTTCCATTTCATTGAATATGACTGATAATTTTATATAATGATCCATGTGATATCTTGTTGTTAAAAAATATAGAATTATAATGTTTTATGCCCTACCCTACAACTAATAGTAATTTTTTCTCTATTGATATAATATATTAAATTTTAGAAATCTTATATATATCATAATAAAGATATGATGTTCTGTTTTATAAACATGGAATGATTTGAACGATGAATACTATAACCAATAGTTATAAAAATGATTAATAAAAATCCATGATAATTTTTTAGAGTCCCATTATATTATATTACTATGTCATAATCCACCAAAAAAATTACTAGAACAATGACATAAATTATATTTCTTGATATTGAATACGATATGGAATATTATTATTAAAAATATTTCTCCAAATTTGATTTTAAAAATATAGATTCATGGAAAACATTAATACAACTCTTGGGTTTCAAAGGGGAAAATGGAACATATTTAACAAAGTCTGAGAAATATTGAAACCCAATCTGTTATGAAAATTATTGATTATTAAAATAAATTATAAATAATAAATTATGAAACATTTGTACCATACATTATAAATCCACAATAACACCCATCAACATTATATTTGTTTGACGAAAACCATATAAGTGGTAGATCGAAGGCATCACACATCTGGATGATTACATAGGCTTCATGAAACATCGTAAATTCATGTGGACTTTTTCACCAAACCAAATCATTCTACCACCACAAATTTCATAGGTGGAAGAAGAATGATATATTTCTGTTAGTTTTTTCTCTGGGGAAGAACTTATAATAATATAATAGTCATCAAAAGTTTATATCCCCTTAATATAAATCCATTAACTATGAACCCTAGGGATCCATTCAAATATTAATGGATTATAATTCCTGATTAAATGATTAAACCAAAAATGGTTACTCTTTCATGAGGAAAATGTACTCCAATTTTTATCTAATTATAAATCCGTTATTAATATCTAGAATGTGAATGGTTCACATAAATGAAAACTATTATTGTTGAAATACCAAAAAATTATGTGGTATATTATTTACATTATGGGAAATTATATGCTATGAGTTTCATGTGTAATGGATATTTAAATTCTTTGATGCCTATAAATTATACTATATTATTTTCCATTGAATGAAATTGTGACGATAACTGATTTAATATGAAATAAATAATCAAATGGAATTGATATAAATGAGATATATATTATTACAAATGTAAGAATAATATAACATCAAATATATAAAAATATTTTAATTAATTAAAAATTATTAAAAAACATGATTGAGAACAATAAATCTTTTAAAATGAGTTTTTCAAAAAATAAATCCTTCCTTAATATATTGAATTATATTTAAAATATAATTTTTTTAATTTTTTAATTTGAATTTGAAAATTTTAAATTATATTATTGGAATCATCATTTCAATAATCAATACATAATAATTTCAAATATCTTTATAAAATAAAAAAAGTATATGAATATTGAAAAATATAGTTTTTAACAAAATTGTAAATTTCCACACACTATATTTACATTAGAATGAAATGGAAATTTGGTAAACAAATTAACTAAATATATATGATTCATTGGGTATTGTTAATAATTTTTTTCTTATTTATTTATAAAAAAAATGTTTAATTTTGAAAAAATAGGAAACATTTTATTCCAATTAAGAAACTATTTTCTGTATTTTATAATAATTACAAATTGTAATAGTACTATTATGTTTTTGATTGATTTTATAGAAAATATAATTTATAAATTTTAAAATAGACTAATTTTTTCTTTTAATACAATAATATTTTTAATTTAAACCTAAACATTGTTTTTATTCTTTAAACACACATTATCTAAATAGTGCTTTAATGTGTCGTGTTTGTTAACAATAAAATTTATTTTTCACAACCATATATATTTTATTATATAATATTATATAAATTTTTTTATTATATTTTCTACTAATAAATAAGGTTGATTTTAATTTTCTTCATCAAAACTAATTATTGAGGATCAAATCATTACAACTACGTTAAAAGTAAAAAATTTTAAAAATAATTTTACTATATAAAAAAGTCTAATAAAATTTAAAAATTATACCAATAATTTTTTGGTTTATATGTCTCTTATCCAACCGCCATCCCATAAATGTATTTACATATTTTGATCCATTGACCATTGAATACAGAAATACAACTGTTGAACAACATTGGGTACTTTCAAAATTTTCCTTCTCTTCACTTATAAAATGGGATAACATTCAAAACTACATAACACACATATACATTCAAATATGAATGTTAAAGACTTCAATATTAACCACAAACTTATATACATATTGTTAATAATTCAATGTTCTTAATGAGGTGTATGAATTTCACTCTTTAAAATAATATTTTCAAGAGAAATTCGATATTCTCGACGTGCATATTTATTTACCCTTAATATTTTCCTTTGAATAAAACTCTTTAAAAACAGTAATTGATATCCTAGTATAGTGAAATTAGTTTTATAAATATAACTCAGTATAATTATATATATGGAGAAGGACTTATTAAATCATTTCCATTCACTATAATATATAAAAAATTATCGATCATCTGTACATACGGACTACTACTTGCACAAATTTATGTGATTTTTTTTTATCACAATAATTTTTGGATGGTAACAAGGGTTTATTTGATGAATTAATATTTATAAAATTTTAAAATTTTAAAAATATAATAATTATTTGTCAAATACCTTCATTCCATCACATTTTTTGAGAAATACAATAAATCATGCATACACACTGATAATATACTTTATGAATGATGAATTTCATTTGTCAACACCATTTTCAATTTATGGATATAAGGATGAATTTAATGATGTAAAATGATATTAATGATATTTTCATGAATTTTGAAAATTAATATTATATATATATTCTTACTTATCAAATAATTATAGAATTCTCCCATTTATGGAAGCTTTACCACATACATTAAAAAGTTATAACATTTTTTCCATGAATGATCACGAAATACATTAATTTTAATATCATGGAATGAAAATTTATATAATATGCTTAAATGAATAGATATATTTTTTATTTTTATTTAATGTATTTATTAATATACCCGATTTATTTTAATAAATATGTTGAAACATGTTTATTGTATTTTCATTTTACATGAAACATATAATTATTTTTTCATAATTAAATAATGCTTATAAAATAATTTAAAAATGATTATATTATATATCATAATTGTGGAATAAATATATATAAACTAATAAGATATAATGAACCTCATCAATATGATATTTTAATTCAATAAAAAATCAAAAAATCCTAGAATTTCATCTTGAAGAAAAAAATAACCAACTAACCAATTTTTTTAAAAATAATCATAATGAATATATATAAAATTAAATAAATTTTTGAAAAAAATTTATATTTGTGATTATGATATCTAGGTTTAGATAACAATAGTTTAGATCACATTCGAATTTGAGTGATTTATAGTAAGGGATTAGTTGACCCAAATTAAATTTCATAAGGAATATTTGTTATTGTGAACCATGATATAGTTTATATACTTTAATTATTTTATAATGAATTTATTTTCCCATATTAATGTAAGTAAAAAAATTAAGATCCGTTTAATTTTATCTATTTAAATATCATTAACTTTAAAGGATTTCGATGTTGTAAGAGTCCTTCTTGGATCACGTTTTTTGAGTCACTATTATTAGTTTTTTATAATTGTTTTACAATATGGTTTAATTCCACTATAATGTTGACATAACTATTCCTTACCTATTTTTATGAAATGTTTTTTTACTTACAAATATTGTACTTTGAGGAATTTATTTCTAAAAAAATATGTCCTTGTTATGTATAATTCCCATTAATATTATTTATGTTTTTTCTCTATGATAATATTTTCCCTTCCCACTAATGATCACCATTATATATTAAAACCTAATTACGTTTTTTCTAAAACAATATTCATCCTTTAATTACCTTTTTCCGAATTTTATTTTTTATTAACCCTTTTATAATGTTGCATTTCAAGAATATTATTTGAAATATAAAAATAATTCTCATTTTATAATCATATATTTTTTTCATCAACATCATATTTCCTCCTAAAATAATTTCAAACATTCCTAGGCTCCATTATAGAATATAATTTTAGAAAATAATTTTTTATAAATATTTACTTTTCCTCTTAGACATTTATTTTTGAATGTGACACCTAACATCGCCTTTTAAAACTACGTTTAAATTTTTTAAAAAAAATACTTCATTTTTTATCTCATAATATGAGAATTATTTTTTATTTAATTTTATTAAAATTTTTTAAAATGGTTTTACAACTAATTTTAAAAATTTATTATTTTTAAATAGAAATGAGGAATTTCAAAAAAATTTACTTGAAATCATGATTTTAAAGAGATCTGATAAATTTATAAGTAAATTTTGATTCCTTTTTTAGTGAAATAAATCAATAAACATTTTATTTATTCTAAAATAAATTATCCTTCTTATAAAATGATATATTTATAAAAAAAATTCTCTAAAAATACACTTCATTAGTTTTCATAGATAATTTGATTATTTTTAAGAATATCATGTTTTTTATTTTTATTAAAGCTTTTCATAGATTTTTAAATCCAATCAAAAGGGGCCATTTCCTCTAATATTTAAGTGACTTATCCAATGATAATAAAAATATTTTATATTCTTTAAAAACTTATTTCTTACTTTTTTATGTTACACTAGTGTTATTTTTAATCCCCTACCCATATTCTTAATTTTGATGTCTATTTTAATTTTCATTGAATTTTTTTTATTGAACCTATTTTTTCAATTTTTTATTATTTAATGTTTTATGTATTTATTTTTTTCATGTTCTAATGTAATAGAAAATTTTATAATGATTGTTATTATTATGAAGGACTATATCCTATATTTCTATCTAAATATTTGGTTACATATTTATATATCATTATCTAAATATTGGAATACATAAATGATACCAAATACACTTTGTAAAGGGAATCACAGTGTGATGTATTCCTTACTATTTTATGTGAATCAGGTGGTGATGAATTCTATAATATATTTAATGGAATAAGATATTTATTAATGATTTTCTATTTTAATTATGTAGTGTTGCCTCAATCATTATGTTATAGAAAATGATTAGTGATTCCTGATCTACTATTTTTTTCTTTATTTATCAGTGTTTGTTGCATAGTTTAATAATTTTCACCATTTCAATGTAATGACATATCTTTTTCCAATTATTTTTCTTTGGTGATCTTGTTTTTTGTCTCGTGTTGTGTTACACTTATTCCATGTTATATGTTTTCTATTTTGACATTACCTATCTTATTATCATGGATTATGGAAAACACTTATTGTATCATGTTCTTATTAAAAATATATTTCTCCCTAGATAATGTTTTTATCATTATTATAATATATGACATTATGATCCATTGATGAGTTTTCTGATATTGAGTTATTGAGCTAATACATTACACATAATTTCATTACCCATGTTTTAAATATGTTTATAAATTTTTGGATTTCAAGAAGGGAGTCTAGTATTTCTTAATGATATTAAAATATTATCAAATCATGTAAAATGAGTTTCCTTATATAGTTATTACTTAATGAAACTAAAATTTTATGTTTTTTATATTATGATATTATTTTGAGTTTGAATAATTAAATTATAGAAATATATGTAATATTTGATTGGGGCATGTCACTATGTATCAAGGCCATTGTTAAAATAATTTTTTTAGAATCAGGACCTATAGTATGGGTTTCAGGAATAGTAGACATAATCTTTGATGGTTTCAGATAATTTTTAGGATTGGAAAAAAATTGGATTTTTAAAATATCACTTTTATAAAAACATTGATGGATAAGGATGTGTTTAGAATAATATCATGGATAATTTTTAATTTTTTTAGTATAATCATTTCCTAGAAAAGACATCCATATCAAGATAATGGAATGTAGTCAGGTATATTCATCAGTTAATTACATTGTCCTTACAAAATTTTATGAAGTATCTATTATAATAGAAAATCTAGTTAAGGAGTATGAGAGAATCCAACATAACGGTACATTGATCGAACAGATAGTCATATTGGATAAACATAAAGATAATTTGATGGTATCTATATTTATGGAATTTTATGGTATATTTTTTAATGGTATTTTCTTTGATAATTATATTTTGATATTAAATTATAATCTCCAATGTTGAACCATTTTTTCTAGTAATGTTCTAAGAAATTCTAAATTATGTTAACCAGTATGATGGGAAATTTAGTTATTTTACAAATTAGTAACCAAAAGTGATTGGATACAGAGTACATAATCATTTTTCAATTATTCATTATCTCCCCCAAGATATTAATAATTATGAAGATCATGTTGAGACCCCAAATTCACTATGTATGTGTAATGAATCATGTTTTCTCTAGTTTAATTTTTTTAAATTCACTGGAAAAATTCCTTGACCATGCACGGAGATGGTGTGAGATTCCAAGGCCTGTTGTGATTGGAACAGTTTGATGAAAAATTTTATTTTCTTAACAAAGCACAATTATAGTTTTTCATTAAACATAAAAAAAATTAAATAGTCACACAGATCATATATCTGAGGCCATAGATGTATTCAAATCAACAAAACTACCTTATTTGAGGCTTAACATCAACCAGTGCGGGTCGAATGTGAAAGATAAAAATTTGACGTAACCATAAATAAAATATTTTAATAAAAAAAATTATCTGTTGCATCATAGTTTATATTTTTAGTGAATTTTTTTTAGGAATTGAGGGTCATCACTATAACCCTATAATTCCTCTGAGGCATGGTAGGAAACTCTCTCCATGATGAACATAGGTAGAACGAGGATCAACAACAACACTATCCTATATTATTTTTCAATGACTGATCCAACATTAAGGTTGGATGTTGATTCTATTTTGATTTCCCTTTCCCCTTATTAGATCCAATGATTAATTCAGACCAACCAATGAGTAGGTTTATCAATGGTTTAATATCTTGTGGGATGGTTATTATGCTTGTGGGGTTTGAATGGGGATTATATATATGTGTTGATTTGATCATAATTACTTGATAACATGAATTGATCAAGGTTGACATGAATAAGGTCAAGATCCATTCTATGGGTATTAATTTTCATTCAGATGCACCCCCCCCCCCTAATCTCTCACATTCTTTATGTGTTCTTCACATTATCCCAAGTCTTTTAAAACCCTACATGTTACCCGAATTGTGAACTGAGTCCATGATAGCAACACAGAGGTCTTAGGACTATTATAGGCTATGGAAGTGTATGAAGGTGGTATCATGAGGTGGGGTGGCACCAGTCTAGGCAGATGGTGTATCGGCAGGGCGGGCCATCGGTGGGTGGATAGTGGAAGAGGAAGTAGTAGTCTGATAGGGTAGGATAGTCTTGGAAGAATGCTGAGGGACGTGATTTAGATAGGATGGCTGGCAGTGGCACCAGGACGCGGTCTAGTCGGGACCGCGTCTAAGGGAGCATGCGAAAGCAGGGGTTGTGGATAATGACTAGGGTCGTTGTAGGAGGTCGCAACAAAAATAGAAGGACAAGGCTCGAATCCATGTTAGAGGGGCCTTGTAGCAGAGGTGAGGGAGTGGTATCTGGGGGAGGAGGTCGGTCTGACCACTTTAAATGTGGCACGACTCTATGTTGATCGTTGCAATGCATCTAGGGAGGGATTCATCTAGAACACCCGAACTGGAAAGCATGTGGCGGGTTGGACCATATTAGTTGGAACACTCAAGTGGCCCAGCGGGAAAGGTGGGTTTGTAGAACCATGTCAGGTCTGTTGAACCCAATCAGTTTAGCCAACTAGTCGGGTCTAGTTTGGTGGGTGAGATTAGAGTCATACGGGACCCGGGTTGGACAGTCTCAGAGAGATAGTTGTAACATTCTAACTGTTTGTCTGTTTGATGATTTTTTTGCACAGTTGTTACCCTTGAAAGAATAAAATAATTTTTAGATAAACTATGTTATTATTTATGAATATTATAATTATACTTATTGTCTTGTGGAGTAGGTTCTCTTGGTAAAATCTCACTATGAGTTTAATACTACGACTGTCTATGACATTGTGACTACATGATTTAGGGGGTGTATGACCCATCGACAGTCTATAAGACATTGACTACATGTCTTCCATCATGGATCTATACACTATAGAAACATTAAGTTCCATTGACACTCTATTCACCATCGACACTCCATTCACTATCGACGCTACATGCTGCATCTTTTCACTATGCAACATCAATGCTTTGGGCACCATCATTTCACCGTGCGTCGTCGACACTCTATTCTTCATCTTCACAATATACAACATTGATGCTCCTTGCTCCATCAATGATCCATGCACCATTAACACTCTGTTTGACATGGAAATTCTGAGATCTAAATATTTCACTATATTCTTTAGACTTATACCTATGTGAGCTGACATTACTCTGTGTGTTTCCTTTGTGGTGTACTTTATATATTTCCTTTACTGTGTACTTTTTGTATTTAATTTGTGGTATAATTCTTGTATTTATTAGGGGATATTTCATTTACGGTGTACTTTTTTCATGTCTTTTGAACACAATTGATGCTTCGATGAATTTCTAGATTGACCTGGAATAGGTGTTTCATAGAGGGATCAAATGGGCGTTTGGTGCTTCTATGACATCAGGCAGTTATCCTACACCTATAATTCATGTAGGGGTTTCAATGGGCTTGTTTTAGGAACCTGGGCATTCAACATGACACTTTCTTTTGGTGGGATTGTTTTCTGGCCCCGTTTAAATTCTAATTTCCTTCTTTCATACTCTTTGGTTTGTATCTTAGTATATTCATGAATTTTTTACATAGTGTTTTTAAATTATATCATTTTGGGATTGGATATGTTTTCATGTGTAAAGGTACATAGGAAAATCCATCCCATTTTTGGAGACTCTTACTCGGTGCTAGTCTCCATATATTGGACTATTGGAGGCGGTCTTTGGGTAGTCACAGTGCAAGACACTCTATGAAAGGGTTGTGATAGCGTGTTATCAAAGGAGTTCGGTTCTATCTAATGAACCTAGAGTCTATGGTGTTGGTTTGTGGAAATTGTGTATGTGTTTTGAGTTCGGATTTCAGATATGGGACTCCAGTGTAAGGGTGGTGGCTAACATATCCATACACCAGGACTCTAAATTCTCTATTTCAACTTAGTATATGAACACACTAGTTTCGAGGAAAATAGATTGTACATGAATCATATAGGATTTTGAGTCTGTTCTCATGTCCTTCTAGAGTCAGCTCACCAGGTATAATCTATTGACTATAGTACAACTTGATCTATTTGAGGATGCCACCACGTAGAAAGCCATCCAGGATTATGATGCGTGATAATGAGGATGATCCACCTAGAGTTGAGGTGTTTGTACAAGGACTAATACTAAATATAAAACCTCTGGGTGGTGTACCAGCAATACCATCAGCTAGAGCACACTATTTACTTTAATATATACTGGTAGATGATGGACATAGGTTTAGCACAATGCCTGAGTTCTAGATGAATCGCCCTCTTTAGTTTTAGGGTAATACTAACCCATAGGTTGCTAAGGATATACTAGAGGTAGTTATAGGTTTCTTTTGCCTCATGAGGTTACCTTCTGATTAGATAGACGTTGTAGCCCTAACCCTTCTTCAGGGCTTAGTGGGGAGATAGTGGACCTTAGCAATCCAGACACATGATTAGATTACTCTCACTTGGGAAGACATTGAGTACCTCTTCTGGTAGTAGTTCTTTCTGGTGGCGTTATGCTCAGTGCACATATAGGTAAACCAGCATCTGCAGCAGGGCAGTCAGACAGTAGTGGAGTACTCGAAGAGATTTGTGGATCATTCCCATTACTCCATAGATATGGTTTGGGACCCATTCATCTTGGAATGAACCTTTAATAAGGTTATATGATTGGAGATTAGGGAATCCATGATATCCCATATCATCCCAACATATGATGGGGCACTGGTTCGAGCCTTGCTAGTGGAGAGATTTCTAGAAGACAAGACGTCAGTAGTGGGAGATTCCAGCATGCACCGGGTATCCATGTACTCGGTGCTATGTAGAGGATAGAAGACTCATAGACCCAAGTCAGTAAACAAATACATGGAAGGACCATAGGATACAGTATCAGTGGTCCATGGATCTAGGGGAAATATAGGTTAGCTGAAGGACATGTTATGTTACTCATACGGAGGTTAGGGACCTCTCACTCGAGATTGAATGACTCATCATGCGGATGATCAGTTGATAGTAGAGGGGCAAACAAGGGAGAGGTTGAGGTAGGATCTGAGTGGATTGTAGGGATGTGGGTGTGGTATATGAGTAGGATAGTAGTAGGTGGTGGGATGAGGTTCGACGTAATACAACCACCACACCTAGGTGGACCACCACGGGCTCATGGAGTTGGTGGATATGATCAAGGCTATCTTTAGATGATGGAGGATTATAACCCCAATCCTCTAAATATGATTATATGTACAATATTTTTGTTTTACACCATAGATATAGCTTTGATAAATAGAGGTTCCAGTCACCCTTTTCTGGCCACAACCATTGATTTAGACCTAGAGATTCTAGTGGATCTATTGACTCAATACCTATTCACATAGAGTCCTATGGGGAAGATTTTATGATCAAAAATTGGTGATGATATTGTTCCCTTACTCAATGGGTGATACTTTTGATTGGGTTCACTTGGTGGAGGCGTGTAGGCATTACCATTTCATTCTTGGTATGAACTGGTTATCTGTAGTTTATGGCCAAATTGACTATTTTTGGTGTATAGTACGGTGTGTCTGTGAATATAGGACCATGTTTTCCATTTCTGGTGAAAAGGAAACGCATGCAGCATTGGATGGACTCCCACATAAGAGGGGCATCTGATTAACCCATAGGTTGTTGGCCTCACCCTTGATACAGTGGATGATAGGAATCTGCAGTTTCCTATAGTGGTGGTGGAGTATGAGGATGTATTTCCTTAAGATGTACCTAGATTACCTACCCACTGGGAGGTAGACTTATGAATTGACTTATACCCTAGGGTGACACCGATATCCATACCTGCATATTAGAAGGCTACCATGGAGCTTCGTGAGTTTAGGATACACCTAGAGGACTTTCAGAGGGATGGCTTCCTGAAATCCAATGTTTCAACTTGAACATCCCTATTTTTGTTTTCCAATAAAGAATATGGGATCTTGATATTGAGTTTGGACATACATCTCCTAAAAAAGGTTACTGTAAACAATAAGTATCAACTATGGAGGATTGATGACCTCTTTGATCAGCTAAGGCGTGTGAGGCGGTTCTCGAATATAGACCTCAAATCTATGAGATTCGTGTATGGGATGAGGATATACCGAAGATAGCCTTTATATGTCATTAAGACCACTAAAAGTACATAGTTATACCATTTGGAATGATGAACACCCTTGTAATCTTCATGGGACTGATGAACTGAATCATACAACCTTGCATAGACCAATTCATTGTAGTCCTCATTAATGAAATCCTTTTTTACTCAATGTTTGAGAAAGTGAATGAAATACACAAGATGGTAGTACTAGACACAATGTCAGAGCACCAAATTTATGGATATCACAAGAAGTTTCAGTTCTAGATCCATGAGGTCTAATTTCTATGACATGTCATTTCATGGGATGGATTTTTATTGGACTCGCTGAAGATTGAAGTGGTGCTTTCCTGGGAGTCATACAAGAGTTTTAACTAAGTGATGAGTTTTCTAGGTTTGGTATGGTATTATAGGAGGTTTTACCCATCTTTTACAGAGTAGCTGATCCCTTTATGGCCTTGATATGAAAGGGGAATCGCATCATGTGGATAGAAAAGTACCCACAATTCGTTCAATATTTGATGTAGTGGTTGACGAGTGCTCATATCATGAAATAAATCTAGGAGGGTGTTGAGTACAAGGTGTTCTATGATGCATCAGGGACCAGGTATGGTTGTTTCATAATGTAAGGGAATAGTGTTATTTTATATGTTTCACATCATTTGAGGCATCATGAGAAGAGCTACATGACCCAAGATCTTAAGCTTGTAGTGGAAGTCTTCATAGTAAAGATGTGGAGTGACAAGTTGGTGGGGAGAGTGGTTTAATATATAATATAAAAATACAAGTATTAAGTATATATTCTCTTAGAAGGATATGGAAATGAGATTGAGGAAATTGATAGAGTTCCTCTAATACGATGACTTTGAGATTTTCTATACTCCTGGGAAGGAGAACGTAATGGTAGATTCTCTAATTAGGATATCCAACGTGCAATTTCTGAGTGAGGCATGAGATAAGTTGTCCACATTAATAATATCCTATATATATGGATATGGAGCATCTTTCCTCCATTCTATAGTTTTCACACGTCCACTCTTACAAAAGGATAGGGAGGCATAGCTTGGAGACACCGACTGTGAGACCTAATGTGATAAGATGTCCATGGGGCACTCCCTTGATGGATAATCGAAAGGTGGGGAGCACTTAATTATCTTCATAGGACACAAAGTAGTACCAGTGACGTTGTAGGAGGAGGTCATGAGGGAGTTATGTACTTCCCTTTTAGGGGTGAATCCACGAGTGGGAAAGGTGTATGAGGGCCCAGATGATAGTTTTTGTTTTCGGGGATGAAGAAGGAGGTGGTAGATTTTTTTTTCTCGATTCCTCACTTATCCGTAAGTGAAGGTTGAGTACCTGGTTCTATTGGTCTTGACCCAACCACTTTAGGTTCCATAGTGGAAGTGGAATGGGGCATTGATATAATTTGTCACAGGTTCACCACACACATCTTGGGGACAAGATACCATATGGGTGATCGGTGATCGACTCTCCGAGTCGGCCTAATTCCTACTGTTCTATCAGCAGAGTTCACTAATGAAAATTGGAAGAATCTCCACGCATGAGATAGTTTGGCTTCACATATTTCCATCGATGATTGTTTGATACTGTGATGCTTGTTTCACAATCTGGTCATGGAAGGGTTTCCGGGAGGCATTTGGGGAAAAATAGTGCTTAAACATGGTGTTTCATCCCTTAATAGATAACCAAACAGAGAATACCATCTAGGTTCTTGAGGGCATTCTATGTTGTTGATCATAGACATTTTTTTAGTTGGTAGGATCACCTACCTATGGTGGTGTTTGCGTACAACAGAAGATATCACTCCACCTTTGTTTTGTCTTTATTTGAGGCCCTGTACGGGCGACCGTGTACGTCACCACTATACTGTACTGACCTAGGGGATTCAGCACTCATGGGTCAAAATTAGGAGGGGTCTACTACTTAGAATGGTTAGATCATCCGGGAGAAGATGAGGACTATGTGTTTCTTCAAGTCACATCTCGATGGGTATTTTAGAGATTTGGATGGGTGGAATGTTATCTCAGAGATATATCAACCCATTTCAGATTATGAGTAGCGTTTTATAGGTTGTTAACTGTCTATATCTACCCCCTATGTTGCACCGGGTGCATGAGGTCTTACTTGTGTCGAAGTTGAGAAGGTATATGCATGATTCATCAAAT
Organism: Viscum album; assembly: GCA_963277665.1. Lineage (NCBI taxonomy): Eukaryota > Viridiplantae > Streptophyta > Magnoliopsida > Santalales > Viscaceae > Viscum > Viscum album. The sequence continues at coordinate 261,037,897 of OY728148.1, read as the reverse complement.
GTCAGCGATTGGGCCGATCTTGATATTCACTAGGGGTGATATTTGATGAGTACCTGGTAGATATCAAGGATCGATATGGGGGGATACTTCATGGGTGATTGATTCCTCTGGTTCATGTTCGGTGGTAGCACAAGAATCTATATGAGAGAAATTGGGAGAGGGATGCTCAGATTTGTGCTGAGTACAACAATATTTTTGTTGAGTAGCACTTTTTTGGCTTTTGAGGATGTAAATATCAAGGTTGGGGAGAATGTAATGACAAAAATTTTCTCTAGTTTTAGTTTTATAAATTAATTAAGAACATTACATGACAAGATGCTGCGACGGTGTGATATTCCAAGGCTCGGTGTGGTTGGAAGAGTATGATGAATAATAATATGTTTTTAATAAATCATGTGGGGTGTTTTTCATTAAAATTATAATAGTTTATAAATATATTACCAGTTCATAAATATGAGGTCAATACTGCTTTACAAGCAATGAAATTACCTTAGGCAGGGCCCAACATCGTCTTAAATAAGTCAACTATTAAAGTAAAAAATTGGACATAACCATCATTAAAATATTTTATTGGACGTATCAGAGATTTTATTACTAATGAAACAATATTCTAGAATTTAGGGTTATCATGATAACCCTATTACTCTTCTAAGGCAAGGAAGGAAACTCTCTCGATGACAAACATTGGCAGATCAAGGATCGATGATAACAAAAACCTCTATTCATCATCAATGACTCATCCAACCTCAAGGTATGATGTTGATTCTCATTGCTAATTTCCATTGCCATTATTATATATAACAATTAACTTGATCCAACAAATGGATAGTCTAATCCTGGGTTCAATCTCTTGTGGGATGGGTGTTATTTTTATGAGGTTTGAATGTGAATTAGGTTAATTCTTTGATTTTTGATGCGTGTTATGCGTATTTGTGTTTATTTGGGAAAAAATGTAGTTTCAAATGCCCCCACCCCCCCCCCCCCCACCCCTCATTCTATCACTTTCATCAGGTGTTATTCAACTTATTCCATCCCCTTGAAACATTGTGAGATATTCAAATCATTAACCAATTCTATGACAGTGCCACGGAGGTGTGATGGTAGTGCATGTTGATGGTAGTGCAAGGCACCAGAACCACTTAGAGGGGTGGTGTTGGTCTAGTTAGACAACATGCTAGTAGTGAAAGGTTTTTGGTGGTGTGGCAAGTAGCGGAGGCAATAGCGGTATTGTTAGGGAGGCTATCCTAGGAAGGGCATGAAAGGATGGGCCACTGGCACCAAGACGCGGTCCTGGTGGGACCCTATATGAGGGATCACACAGTGGTGGGGGCCACAGGCGTTGACCCAAGATCCACGATAGGAGGCTATTGTGTGGGTATTAGGATGCATCTCTAAGCCGCATTGGAGGGGACCATGACAATGGTGAGGCCCTGGGATTAGAAAATAGGGGGTCTGACTGCATAAAATTTGATATGGATCTCTGTTGACCAGAGGGATATTGCCAAGGTGGGTTGCGCCTAGTGCACTCAAACCAATATACATGTGGTAGGTTGCAATGGAGGAGTAGGGTCTCTTCAATTTCCCCATGGGATGCAACCTGCTTGTTGAGCTGTTTTAAGCCTTACAGAAGAAGTTTAGTCCAGGTCGAGTCAGGCTGACCAAAAAACATCAGGTTGCCAGACAGATCTAGTCAGGTCTGACAGGTCAGATCAGTCCTGTATTGGACCCATGTCAGACCTTCTTAAAAATTAATGGTAACATTCATAGAGTGTGTCTGATTAATGATATGTTTTCATCATTGGGACCCATGTGATTGTATAATCCTTTTTGGATAATCTAATTGAGTCTTCATTGATGTTTTCATACAACCTATAAGATTGAGGAGCAGGTTCTCAATGTACAATAACACTACTATTGGAGTCCTGTGGTGACTATGACTTGGTGACTACATGACATGGATTTTCCATGATCTATCGATTCTTTGTGAACCATTGACTATTTTTTCACCATCGTTGGTCTATGTTTCATGGATGTTCCATGCGCCAAAGACACTCTGTGCACCCTCAACACAATAATATTCATCTACGATATGTACCCCATTGATTTTACATGTGCCATTGACTCTCTGTGTGCCATCAATACTACATATTCCATAGACACTCATTTATTCCTATAAATTGGGTGATATATGGAATATAACTAAAAATACTTCTCTTTGTGCTTTACACATGTACCTGTGTGATCTGACTGTACTTTGTGTGTTTCTATTGTGTTTCACTTCATGTGATTCATTCATTTTGGGCTTTGTGTGTTTCTATTGTGGTGTGCATAATGTGTTTCTTATGTGGTGTAATATATTTTTTCTTTTGTGGTGTACTTCGTGAATTTCCATTCTTGCATATTTTTTGTATTTCATAGAGGTATTTCCTTTTTGGTTTCAGGGTGTCTTACTGAGAATTGGTTTACTCAACCCTACACGTGATTTGGGAGCACATGTTATGTCTTGTGTAGATGGTCGATGCTTTTCTGTAGTTATAAGTGGACCAAGACCAATTGTTTCGTAGAGGGATCAGGAAGATGTATTGTGCCACTAATACATTGGGAAGTTATCATACACCTACCCATCAGGTAGGGTTTATTGTGGGTGAGTTTTAAGAACTTGTGAATTCACTTCAAAAACTCTTTCTTTTGGTGGGCTTGCATTCTAGCCCTATTTACATCCCTGTTTTCCAACTATCGTACTCCGTGGTAGGTATCTTATTGTATGCATTCATTTTTTACACATTATTTTTAATTTTCGTCACTATTAAATTGAAGATGTGTGCATGTATATAAGTACTTAGGTTAATGCTTCACATTTGTGGCATATTCTTACTTAGTGCTACTAGCCATCCCTTAGCATGCCAGAGGCCGTACTATGGTTTTCATGGAACATGCCCCTCTAGGATGGGTTGTGACAGTAATGATATGTTTTATTTCATTTCTTTTCTTTTGGAACATACATCCTCCTTCTGTGGATCAAAAATCCACATATTCTTGTCAAATGGATCAATTAGATATAAAGTATATTTTATGTTTTCCAATTCTCATTACAGCATAAATTTTTTCAGAAAATTTATCTCTTTGATGGCATGGATGACTAACATTAAACTCTAATTATGAATAAACTCGAAAAAATGATGTTGAGTATATAGAGTCCGAGGGGATCTTTGACATAATAAAAACTAAATAGTTTCTTGTAAATCTTCACATGAAAATGAATAGTGAATTTATATAGATAAAATATAAGGAGGATGAATTTGTAGGAACTAATGAGTAAAAAATCATTGGACTTGAAATATATGAATCTTTTTTTCATACAATCCTCAGTAGTAAGGTCAATAGATTCCCTAACATAAAAAAAATTCCATCAAAAACATTAGTTATCAGAAATTTTAGTAGCTGGGCAAAATTTTCAAAATTTTTCTATCAGGTCTATATAGAATAAAATAATAATATTATTCTACATATTAAGAAAAGTATAAAAAGAATATTTTATAAACATGATGGAAAAAAACAATGGTTTGATAATGAATGTTTAATTACTTATAATCCATTAATGTGGAAAAATTCAATATGTAAATTGTTAAGAAGTAAATTAAGGGTGTTTTAATTGTTATAGAGATGGTCATAATCTAAACAACCATTGAAATAATAAAAACTGAAAAATTAACACAACAATGTATGGGAGGGTCCCATAAAATAAACAACTCATACTCTAGTTCTTAAATTTAATAGAGTTTGACCATTTAAAAAAAATATTCTCTAATCAAAGGGATACTATGGATAATTGTACATAGAAACATCACAACCAAATTTAATAATGGAAATCCAATTCTATCACTACTAATTAAGTGGATAATCATAATTAAGGTACAATAATCATCCTCTATAGTGGTTTTAATGCCTTTTTGGTTTTTTAGTCATCACAACATAGTATATAATTGATCATTTATAATATCATTAAAACATTAGAATGATGATTGGAATATTGAAGACAATATCAAGCTAAATAATTAGTTTCTCCATGTTAGCCTTTAAAAAATATTATTATCCTTCCATTATATTAATTTAATTTGAATTTAGAAATGGATTGGCTCTATGCTCTAAGAACTAATGAAATATTTTGAATTAAGAGATCACATTTTGAATCAACCTATCATAGTCTATGCTTGTAAATATTATTATAAACATGCATAGAGTAAAATTATATAATGTGATTCTGGATAATGAATAATGATATACCCTTATGTCAAATCATTTGAGAATTACTCTATTTTAGGATTAACAAATTTTTATGTGGGAATATATGTTTCCCAAATAGTAATTTAATTATATGTATAAGTTATATATTGAGTTATGTAAATTTTATGGATACCCTAAACTATATCATTAGTAGTTATTAATTAAATTTAAATGTTGAATTTTATTTATAATGGGAAAATACAATGCGAAAAAATATTAATTTATAATTTTACATTAGATAAACATTATATTGATAGCTTGTTCAAAACCCAAAACTAAAATAATATGATATACAAAATATTAGGTGAATAATGTTAATTGAATTTAGGAATTATAAGGAAACTAGTAAATAAAAATATCTTAATCAATAAGATGTTTTTAAAAATATGATTTTGAATAGTAAATGTTTTAAAATGTTATTTCTCATAAAAGGTCATTTTCCCTTATTATTAGGATTTAATTTAATATAAAATATTATATAGTTTTGATATTTAATTTTAGAAAATTTACTAAATTTAAGGATTCATAATTTCAAATGTGGGTTTTTATTCATTTTTTAGTTTTTTTTAAAAAATAAATTATTCATAAGGGTATATTAATAAATTTAGTTTTCAAATTATATTAAATTTTATAACATCATTTTTATATAAGAAGAACAGACAAATTTATGAAAAAAATTAATTACTGAATTTTGTATTTAATCAAAAATATCATTCATTTTATGTGAATTTATAAGAATATAAAACATGCATTTAATTTTTATAACTTAAGAAACCATTTATTCTAATTATGAAATATTTCTCAAACCATTCATTTAACTAATTATTTATTATGGTAAAATTTATTTCTTTAATTATTATAAATACATTAAACATTGTTTATAATAAAATAATTTATTTATCTTAAATTAATTATACTTATAATTTTAAAATATATTGAAATTTGAAGCATAAAACACACTTTTTTTAATAAATTTTTATTGCTAATGTGGATTAATTATAAAATTAAATGTTAAAAAACATAGTTATTATATTACATAAATTTAAGTTAAAATTTTAAAAAAATTAATATTATCTTATAATTACAAATTTAGTTTCAGTCATTTAAATTAAATACCCAGTGTAAAAAACTAGTTTTTGTGGTAAAAGAAAAATGTGTAAAATTAATTTTACTAACTATAAAATACCAAAACAAATAAATACATTAATCTAATTAATAATTTGATAGGTGTAATAGTAAACCCTAATTCCTTCTACTATTTTAAATTTTTGAATCTTTTCTTCTTTGAATAGTGACATACAATTATTGAAATACTAGGGTTAATACAAAAATTACCCATCTCTTTACATAATAAAAGGGATCACATCCACTAATTAATTCTAAATAGAATCCATCTAAATAAAACATTAAAATACATAAATTTTATCCTTCTAGAATCCTCTCCTTGGTTTATAATAATGGGGTCTCTATTATTTTTCCTAAGGACCCCATTTGAAATGATATTTCTATGAGAAATATAAATGTTTCAATATGCTTATTTCAAATTCTTTATTAATTTCAATAAATTCTTACTATACCAAACATTTTAAAGACACAATCAAATAATTAATCCGGTTTTGTTAATATACTATAATTTTACTATATTAATGGAGTTATTATAATTCACTCTTTTACATCCCCTATAAAATATATAACAATAGCAATAATCCTTATGTGCATACCACCACCAATGCAAAGATATGTGGTTATTTATCATCCACACATTTAATGATTATTAAAAAGGAAAGATTTTATGAATTTATTTTTTGGGTATTTCACAATTATAATTATGAAGTTAGAATTTTTCATATCCCTTATTTTTGTCCCATTCATTAGGAAATGGAATCCCTAATCATGTATATATGAAGACTATCTCCTCCATGAATGACGAATTTAATTTTCCATTTCATCCCTTTAGGGATGGTTCTAAGAAGGTGTTTAATTAATTTAAATTATATCCATCTAAATTTTATTCTTCTAGAGTATTTATATCGACATTAAATGATAACATTTCCGTTATAATTAATTCCTTATTACATTCCCTCTCTTGGGTCGACTAACAACCAAGATGAATGATGTTATAATGCTTATATCATGAATGAATGTGGACTATTATATAAATTCCATATGTTATAATAATAATAAATTTATGTTTAGTAATTATTTATGGATTTTTTATATATATTTATTAATATTCCACCATTTGATCATTCAACATGCTGAAACTAATTCAACCCAAATTCCTATTTCATGAAATATATTCAATAATTTTACATAATGAAATGGGGTTTAATGAAAAATTGAAGACAAATTATTAGTATTATATCATGAGTAATATAATAGTGATGAACTCTAAACCAATATGTTGGAATAGGAACCATAATAATTATGAATTAACGTAATAAACAATCAAAAAAATTAAAACATCATATGGTGAAATTAAATTAAAAATATGTTACATATTTGTGATAGATGATTTAAAGTGATGTTTATAAAATGTGATATATATAAAGAGAGATCTAAATTATTTATTAAGATGATTAATCTCATTGTATTGGTAATTAGTGAATTCTCAATTGAGTGGGATTTATTTTAATGGGGTCTTTGTAAAAAAATTAATTTGATGAAAAATATTTTAAATTGTGAACTCTAATTTATTTGATATGGTGTGATTAATACATAATGAAAATAATTTTTTTTATTCATGTAATTCATGGGTTATTAAGATCTATATTCAGTTCTTTCATTAAGATGATTTTTATTCAAGGGAAACTAATTTTTTAAGGGTTCTTCCTTTCATAACCTATTTTTTGGATATATTATGATTCTTACTTTTCATTGGTTTGGCCATAATTTATATTATTTTCAGTTATTTCAAAAAAAATTATTTCTATCATCTTATAAAATGAAATTTAAATTCAATACATTTACCTTGATAATTTTTTTCCCAGTTTAGAGCATAGTTTTTCATTTGTTTTCAATAAAGTGATAATATGTGTATGGAAAGGTAATGATGAATGTGGTGATGATGACTGAAGTGGGGATGCATCTTTAATTTTATTGACTTAGTGAAAACCCACTTTTATTATGAATTGTATTAGTTTATAAGCACTATCAAAAATTATTGGCTGGAAATGGTGATATAAGAAATGGGAAAGTCTCATTGATTTCAATCTGATGAAGTTGTTGCAATGCTACTGATACCTGTAGAATTTTTATGGATTCATAGCATTGTATGCCACAGTTGGTAAATTCTCCATGTTTTCAAATTAGATTATTGTTTTTTCTCATCTTCAAATACCAAGACATGTGGTTAGAAGAAGACATTTTGGACTGCAATGTTTCCATTCTTTATGTTTCAAGTCATGAGGGATTGAAGAGTAGTACCATACAAGGTTGAATGAATAATGATGAGAAAAGGCCTTTGGAAATATAATTCCAAAGTGAATTTAGGACATAATGGAGTGTCCATGAAAGGATAAGATCTATTTGTTTGAATATAATGAAAGCATGCATAATGAAATTTATAATGCATGAATAAGATAAGACTAAAATAAAAGAAAAGAAGAATAGAAAATGAGAAACCATGTATTGGTTTAGAAATAACTAAGGATTGCATTCATGATTTGAGGATGGACATGAACTTACATTTTGTATTTTACAATTGTTAAACAAAGTGCATATGTGGATTACTCAAAAATATTAAGCTAACCAAGAAAGCTACTAGCCATCCTCAACCTTAGTCTCATGCGGGACATTTGGGTCAACTGTACCCTTTGAGAGTCCAACCAAGTATACCCTCAAGAGGCGTGAATGTGAGGGTTGTGTATAAGCCCGTTGGAGTGCACGAGACGAAACCCATGCATATTTAGTGCCAAAGGCCTCTGGGATAAGGGAGAAAGGGGTGGGCATAGAGCGTGGATGCATTGAACAAGGTATAGGGTGGTACTATAAGGGGAGAGGGAGAATTATAGTGAATGGAAGTGGCGCTTATGCATACATTTCATGGGAACTCCATAGGGATTTTCGATGTGGGACTGGTTTTTTAAACCATAGATGAAATCCATGTTGTTCATCTAATATTTCATGTAATGTCAGTCTCTCAACTAATAGATTCCACGAGAAACTAATCACCGTCATCCACAATCTGATCTATGATAATCCGATGACCAGTGATCAACCACGCAGTCATCTCCAACCTCCGAGACACATGAGGCCACTATATAACTGAAGCACAGCTGAACCTCTAAGATCTCACTCTCCCACACCATTATGCTTGAAATAAATTCTTGAGTGTCATCTGGACATCACAAAAAAATTCCTGAAATTATATTTTCATGCATTCTAATGAAATGAAGAACTCGCAATTTGTTGAGGAAAACAAAGATGTCAGAGGCTATGTCGTGTCAAGAGTTCAAGGAGATGATTTTCAGGCACTAGTAAATTCATTCACATTAGGATCATAACACAAAGAATGAGTTATTTTTTGAAATAAATATCCCACCATTCATGACATATATTTATATGTGGTTTAAAATATTTGGATACTAAGATATTTTTCATTCAATGATTTGAACCCCCATAACATATCCCGAGGTATTTGAATGTGGAGATACACTGTGATCTATGCTTCTAAAAGGAGGAGTCCCTCGACTGATTCTATTGTTAAAATTATTAAGGAACCACTTGTTTTGGATGAAATAAAGAACCATACTTAATAGGTTTCTCACAACACTTCTACTCAAAGGTGAAGAGATATCTACAGGCCTTTAGAATGGGTAATTCACTCTTAAAATGTCCTCTCGAAGAAGGGAAGAACCTACACCTTTTGTGCTAAGAAAATCTGAAAACACACAATAGTTTCTCTCAATTGCTTGTTTTTATTAGTGAATTTAATTATGTAGATACGCAATTGGTGCAATCTCAACATTATTATACTATACAAATACAAAAACCACGAACCATCACGGTTCTATGAAGAATAATCATACATACTATGCCTCAAATATCTATGCATTTCCGGCACGAAGAAGTAGACTTGTGAGCCCTTTGTTTTCACAAAAAGAATAAGAACATCCTATAAGGATTTTTTTTCTTTTGAAGAAGAAAGAATTTAAATGGTTCATATGTATATTCATTTATATGCATGATTTGATGATGCCCAAGACTGTGTGTGCATACGTGAAATCTTTTAAATAAGAGGTGGAAAGTGTTCATGAGTGAAGATAACAAGAGTCAGTGTGTGTGTGTGTGAAAATACTAGTGGAGAATACATGCATGATGAACATGCAAATCATTTTCATGATTTGAGAAACCTGAGTGTGGATGAACAAAGATAAAAATTGTACCACACCAATTTGGGATTGAAGAAAACACATGAATAACACACATTGAACCCAAATTAAAAAGAAAAACTGTGTTTGTAGAAATAATTGAAAGGAAAGAAGAGAAAGGGGAGAGATAAATAAGAAGTGTTTATCCTCAAATATTGGTAACTATTTGTGTTATCACACAAGAAGGAGTGTGTGGACAGTGCATGTGCAATTTCATGAACCACACACATTGATCCTAAAATATTGATAAACGTTAACAGTGTGTTCTTGGGATGAAGAGAAAGATATTATATGTGCATGAAATCATGCATAAACACATTAGAATTTGATAAGAATTGAGATATAAAAATCAGTAATCTTGGTTACCTTTAAATCTATCCATGAAGAAAATCTGAATTAGGACGGAAGCTGAGAAGATTTAGAGAAGATATTGAAACTGAGTTGACTGTGTTTCAGAATCCAATATTACAGACAGTGGTGATATTGTGCAATATCACTATTGAATATCAATATTATTGAACATGTTGTGTGCCCCAAATTCACATATCTAAGTGAGGTCAGGTCTTCATCAGAATAAGAACTAATTGACCGAGCATTGGTGAACTATGTACTAGTCCGAAAGGTGATCGAAATTATTGATCAGGGCCAAAAGACATTACCAAAGACTATTGAATATTCTTGAAGACATACATGAGAAAGTGTGATTCAGAAAGTCTGTGGGGAAAGATCATCAGATAATATATAGTGAATCAAATGGAACTAAAAGAAGGATGCTACTCATGTGACATGAGAGCTAGAAAAACCATTCATGATTCGGGGAGGATAATAAGTCTTCAGTGGGACTCTGGAGTAGGCCAGTAGACTCTGGTACCACTATGGGATGCATTATAAAGTCCCTCATGTTGGAATCAATAGACATAGAGTGGGACTCTATCTCAACTACTTTAATTGATAATAATATTATAGATGAGAATTTGTTTTTGGGTGTATAACCAACACAACAAGGGTATTTCATTGAACTGGACCTCATAAATCCTTCAGTTCAGTGCCATTACATTTACATAATCATCTGAGGTAAGGCTGAGAGACACAAGAAGAGTGGATCTAGGATTTAAATCTCCATAGATGATTAATTGAAAATAATCAACGTGTAAATATATTAACGGGATAACAGATTCAACCCTTCCCCTCATAGAGATTCCACACTAATCTAGGAACTTCACTCAGATTTTTATCATTGATAGGAATAATTCTCAACCTTTTTAGAGATGATTTCTTCAAGATGTCAATATTTTCCCCTTCCTATTATTGTTTTCTGTTATATTTGGAAACATTTTTATCTTATATCTAATTATATATTCAACATTTTCATATCATATTCTACAATAATATTTTATTAACCCATTTTTATGTTGGTTTTTAATAAAATTATATCATAATATTAAAAATATTTTTCTTTTTAGGGTCTAATATTTAATTTTATACTCCAGAATTCCTAAAAACCCCATTATAAACATTTCATTCCATAATTATTGATTATCATGTATAAAAAATCAAACTTTTTTACATCACTATTTTTAAAATGATATTTGGATATTTAATGTAGCTTCCCCTTTTACATGTATTGTAAAATATATCGAATTTTTTTAGGATTATCCTAATGTGTGACAAATCTATATTATGAAGCTTAATTTCCATTTTTTAGAATAGTTTTCAAAATTATTTTATCTCTTTTTAAATATGAATATAAAAGTAAATATTATGTGTTATTGAATGTGAAATATTGATTTGTAAAAGGATTTATTATTTTTAAATGGTCTTTTAAAAGCCATTAGTTTTTTTATGAATAAAATGCTTTATATTTTTTTCTTATCAAAAATGAAAATTTTAAAATAATAGTTCTTTTATAATATGAATATTTTTTAAACCCATTCACTAGTTTAAAAGTATATGTTTTACATTTTTTATCAGTTTGAAGTATTTAATTATATGGAAAACGTTTTAAAAGGTTTTTCAATCCTTTCAAAAAAGGGGTACTCGAACTTATCTTCATGTGATTTATCCAAAGGTCATTGAATTTTATTTTTCATAAATGAGAGAATATTTATTTCTATTTATGTCACATTGTGTATAATTTTAATCTACCGTTAAAAATTTTCCTCTATAAGACTAATTGAATGATATAGAAAATTTATTCATTAAACCAATATATTTTAAATGGGTTAACTATTTGACTTATGATAAATGAATGTTTTCCTATTATATGAGAAGCATGTATTATTATAAGTATAATTATTGAGGTCCCATATTTCTATCTAATGCATTGTTTAATGACCTATATCTCCTTGCATAGATATGAGAATCAATAAGTGATTCATATACTAAATTATTATTAGAATCTGGTAGTGAGGTCTACACCAATATGTTTTTGGAATCAAGTAGTGATTCAAACATAATTATTTTAATAGAAGTTTGGTAGATATTGAAAATACACTCTAAGAATTAGGTAGTGGCTACCACTCCACCGTTTACGGGAAACATTTATGATTCCCCCTCAAATATATTAGGTTTTATATTATTCTGTTATTTTGATATATTAGTATTAAAATTCATTTCAAGGCCTTGAAATTTATTTATTAATATGAATATAAATTTTCCACACCCAAAAACTATGATTTATAGTTAAAAAATATTTACTCACTATTCTTGATATGTGATGAGATGGACCAAAATAAAATTATATTTATTTCAATAATTGCGTAATACATCTCAGAATAATTACATAATCTGAGAAACATACTTGTTTAATACCATTGGGGAAAATATATAATTGAAACTCATTTTAAAAACCATATAATTTATTCTCCAATATTGAACAATACTAGAGCCCATTATAGTATTCTAATAAGTCTTAATCATCCTAAAAAACTGGTTAATGGAAACCTAAAAAACGGGTTAGTAGAATTTCATGGAAATTTAAAACACAATAAAAATTTCAATAATGATTATATCATAAGAATAAGAGAAAATAAGACTAATGGATAAATATATTAAAAACCCGGATAATAAGATATTGGCTTAAACCATGATAGAAATATGTGATATCTCATAAGAAAAATCATATGCAATTATATAAGATTTTTAAAACATTTTACAATAATCATGGGACATATATTATATTAATATTATTGATGATATTTATTATAAAGGAAATAATAATAATTCTAAACTATGTCACTATCATTTGTTTATAAAAAAAGTTGAGTGGGAATCGCTAATATTTTCCCATAACATGATGTTCAATAAAACACTACCCGATTTCTATCGTAGAGTATAAATCACTACATTATTCACATAATCATAGTTTTGAATGAATCTGTAACTAAATCCTATAACATATAATAGGAGAAAACACTATATGATTCCCTTAACATAAGAAAGAAGGAATCACATCCTAATTCCCATAATGATATCATGAGATATATATTCTTAACCAATTAATTAGACGAAAATATAATGCTTTAACATTTTTAATAGTATGAATCCACACATGTGTTCCATTAAAATATGGAAAATCCCATACTTACTATCCAACATCCCAAAGGACATAATACTTTTTATTATTTGATAATGCCCCCTTTTAATGGAAGAAGGGGGGAACCCAAACAGACTTCATAGACCTAGGAAAAATCACACCCAGAGGCAAAAAGAGTAAAATCAGACTAAAAAAAAGAAGTTGTCTATCCCAAGCAATTAATCATGAGGAGACTCTCCATCATTGAAAAGTTTTTCACCAATAAAGTGTCCTGTGACAAAGCACAGGATTGATCTGATGGCTGGTATCGTACCCTCTCAAACAACCAAATCCAAAAAGCTCATCAGAGATGAATTGTCATCTCTCACACCTCTTCTAGGACATGTCCATGGGGTCAAGTATAGCAACACAAACATTCCACCTTCCAGATCAAATGAGACCAGATAAAATTTTCCAAACCATGAACTAGAAATGATGATATAAAAAACATTACATAAGTCACCCTCCACCAAGACAGCACCAACCAAGCCTCAACACACTCTTCATGACTCTCAACCACCACTGTAGTCACTAAAGCAACCAGATGATAATCCAAGAGCACAAAGCCAGGCCATCGTCACCTAGTACTGGATGTCCCAACACCACACCAAGGGACATCACCAATGAAGGAGTCTGAGCCACTCTGAAGCCAAAAGTTCCGCTTTGGGTACGAATATGTTCAGAACTAGACCACAAATGCACTCTCACTAGGGTCCAGAGCAAGCAACCATGAAAAATTGAAGATAAAACTTGAAGAACAATAAAATAGATCTGGCCGCCTCACTTCCACAAATTCACACCAGAAGCACATATAACAAAATAACACACCATTATGAGACCTACTCTATGGAAGGCAGGTCCCCCTTACACCAGAAGTCCCTCCTTTCCTCTGCATCACTACGAGGATGACACATCACCCTTCCCAACGCCATGCCCATCGACACCAGATCCAGATCTAGCATGGAAAAACTTTCTCTGGCCCTCCATAGTGTCATCGCCCTCCGGAATAGAGGTCATCGCCGACCACGACACAGATATGTGTTTCCTGAAAACCAATCTCGTGACATTCCATAATTTGACATGATAAATAATTTTTATGGTGGCATAAAAATATCCCTAATGTCTAATATGTGTGTTAAGGATATTGTCATTACTAAAAATTAGCACTGAAATAAATTTGGCTAAATAATTTAAAAAATCATGGAAATACCACGATTTTAAATTCTTTGAAATTTTTTTAAAAATATTCATTAAAATGAAATACAAGATCTTGAAAAAAAATTATAAATTATTTTTAAATTTTAAAAAGTATATTTTTAGAGAAAAAATATATTTTACAAATATGAATTTAAAAAAATATTTTAGAAGGAATAAAAATAAAATATAAAATCAAAATCCTTTAAAGGTATCCTATAGAATAAATTTTCCTTCTAAAATTAAAACATTAATATTCAAAAAATATAACAATATTTCATTTTAATTAAAAAATAATCATCTGTTCAAATAATATGAAATCTTGTTTCGAAACATGGAAATTAATATTAGTGAATTTGAATTCTTATATATAAAAAAGAATGTATTTAGTGTTTTTTTGAAAAAAAATTTACCATATATTTAAAGAATAAGATACGAGGAGCATTGAAAATTAATTTTCTAAAATGTAGTGAGTATATAAATATATATTTTAAAATAATTTCTTAAAATTCTAATTAAAATATATTCATGAAAATTATAAAAATTTTATGTTGAAATTTTGAGTGGATAAAAACCATATGATCAAGTAAGGAAATAATTTTTAATATTTTAAAATACATTTTATGAAAATGGATATCGTAAATAGGGTAAAAAATTATTTTTTAAAAGTCATTTTACTCAATATAGAGATGAAATTATTGAATCTACATTGAATAAAGGAATAGAATCTTATTAGACACTAATAAAAAAAGAGTGATAATTAAAAATATAAATATGTCGAGTCATAGAGAACCCTTATAAACATGGAATCCTTTAAATCTAACTCCATTTAAGGAACGATCATGAGAGTTCCCTTAAAAACCCGTGAATGACATAAATGCATAAAAATAAATTTTTTAGATAGTAATCTGACCATACTAAAAATAGCATGGTTTATAATATTAAATATGACCAAGGAAATTAAATTTTATATAAATAACCCCTTAATAGAAATATGAAATAGTCAAATATGCTCTAACCACATTAATAATATAGGATCCTTCATAGAAATACCCTTTGAAATAGAATAATTATGATAATTAATTGATACTATATAATTTTAAAAATTAGAGTGGATTGTAGTATTTGATATATGAAATATATTCAAGATAAACTTTGAAGGGATGGTTGTATTGAGATGTAGTGTATGACATCTCCTTTCATAAGTATAGAGAAATAAAATTTTGAAAGAAGAAAATATATAACTATTTTGGAACATCATTATCCATTTTAAAAGGATCTAAAAATGTAGAATAATTGAGTTTTGAATTTATGTATTATCTTCCTATCATCAAAATAGTTAGAGGTGTGTTATTTAATTTTTTTAACATATACAGACAAGAAAAAAAAATTAACTACTTTTTCTATTACCATAGAAACTAGTGTTGTTATCCTTAGTAAATAATTTTGATTAACAAAATTAAAAATTAAAAATATATTATAGTTTGAACATAATAATTTAAATTATGAAAATAATTTTATCAAATATAGTCACAATGGATTAAAAATTTAATTTCATAGTTGATGCAAATGATTTTTAAAAAATATCCTTTAGATAAAGTGTAATTTTAAGGTGAAAATATATGTTTAGGTAAAAATTATCGGTTTCATTAACTTCCATGACATAAATCAGTTTATTATTAAATAAATACATTTTTTAGAATTTCAATGTAATCTGAAATGTACTTTTATTATAAAAATGATAAATTAAAAGAAAATTCATGAAACTTTTTTAAATTGGTGTAAAATGTTACCTAACATCAAAAAATTAAACATTACATTATTTGAGTTAAGAATAATACTTAAAATAACTGAATATACCACATAAATAAAAAATTTATTGATGTAAATAATTTATTAGATTTATATTTCATTTATATATAATTATAATGTCAAAATATTTATAAATTTAATAAAAAAAATTTCTCAACATTCACATAAAAATAATTTCTTGTAGAAATAAAAAAATGTAATCCTCTGAAAATAATCAATTAATGAATCAATGTTTTTAGATAATATTTAAAAATTCAAATACTGAAATTTTAAAATTTATATTTTTAATGAATATAATTATTATATGGGAAAATAATTTTTTATTTACATATTCCCTTTTAAAACATTATGTGTTATTAATCATAGTTTATAATAATTTCCAACTGATTAAAATATATTCATATATAGGAGGTGCATTATTCATAAAAATTATTTACTAATATTTATCAAATATTTCATGCATTGGTAAAGTTAATTTTTTTAAATGAAAGAAGCTATTATCATAATGTTGATTTAACATAAAATTATTTACTGATATCATGGTGAATTACATTCTACAAATTAAATAAATTAAAACCATGATATTTTAATTACTACTCACTAATTAAATAGTCAGGGTTTCTATAAAATATAAATGAATCATGATATAATTTATAGTGATATATCATCATTAAATCATTGGAAGCATATATTTTCACATTAAAATAGTTAAATTTAATTATAAAGTTTTCTCCATCCCTTTTATTCATGAGTGTGTATTTATTTAGAATCAATACAAAAATTATATAGGCTCTATTAGGGGTTTTCTAAATAACCTTTTCATTAGTAAACTACCATAATTTGATATGAAATGTGATATCATTATTCAAAATAGATTTTTAGAAATCCATTTCCAAAATAAAAAAACCATTAATTCATTGTAACATCCCAAAAATCCAAATTAGGAACATTTTATTTGATAGTAGGTATTACACACAACACCAACCGTGTATGGGAATATAATGAACCAATGCTTTATAATATATTTACTATATTATATAAATTCAAACTATAATTTATTCTGTGATATATGTGATACTGAGTTAGCATTCAACACACACAACACCGAGTTTCTTTAATGGAATGTGTTACACGTAATACCGAGTTTTACTAAACAACACTATATTTATAAAACATTATTATTTAATTAAATTTGATATAACCTAGCCATTATATTATTGATTTTAAATATTATTAAATAAAATTTTA
The DNA here is from genome assembly GCA_963277665.1 of Viscum album. Taxonomy (NCBI): domain Eukaryota; kingdom Viridiplantae; phylum Streptophyta; class Magnoliopsida; order Santalales; family Viscaceae; genus Viscum; species Viscum album. Next base: position 261,020,413 of record OY728148.1, on the reverse strand, counting down.
AAATATATTGTGTCCAAAAATAGAAAATCAATTTACTAGTTACAAATTATGTTTAAATGTATATATGAACCCATTGAATATATAATAAATATTTTTATAGATAACTATTTGTAAGTCCACAATGTTACATTTACTTAATAAATTAATTTAATTAAAAATATTGAGTTTTATTAATTTATTATATTTATATATTATTAAATAATATATATTTTTTCAATAATCCAATATATTTTATAGACATAATATAAGAACAAACCCAATAGAACATATAAAACAATATTTTTATAATGGTACTTTTACTTCCATTTAATGGAGGACATATTTGCAATATAATTCATGGAAATTTTATATACATTTAATGTATAATTAAACTTTATCATTTAATTATAAAATAAGAAAATAGGTTATGTTTAATTTTTTTTGTGAAATATCATTTTTTAATTAATATTGAAAAATTATGAATTTTAATTCAAAAATACGTTTTCATAAAATATATTTATAAGGATAAATTGTTTTTTTATTTTGTTTTAAAATATAATTTGATTAAATTTCATTAAATTAATCCAATTTATGTCATTTTAATCAATTTCACATTGAAATCGAATATTAAAAACATTCAAACTTTTTGGCATTTTTTACTTCTATTCCCTGCTTTGTCCTCCCATCAACGAGATTGTATTTAATTTAATTTACTCCAATTTAGTGATTATAAGTAAGAATAATTGATATCTTATTTGTAATGAGAATAATATTTAATGTCTAATAAGGTCAACATAGTTTTTTACAAAACATATTAGTAAATTGATTAAAATTAATTACAACGGTTAAAGTGAAATAAAGAATACAAAGTGAATAAACCATAATCATAAGGGCCAAAATGACCTTGAAACTTGTACAAAAGAACATTTATTTTCATATAAAGAAACTATTTTCCATTTTATACATTTTTTCCCTTATTGGAAGAAATTTCAGTTGTAAAAAAATTAGTGGAATTCCCTTTTCCAAACTTTAATATAGTGTCACTCCTCCTGCACTATAAAATATCATCATATTCTACCACATCCTCACAACTCTAATTCCATGCTTTCCTGGAAAATCTATTACAAATTTAGTTTGAAAATCACTCTATTCCTCCTTAGTGACTCCCTTTAGGGGATAAATCTATCCAAGGATTCCCTTTGTTGCAAACCAAAAAGAGCTACAAAAAGAAGAGACAACATCCTTCCTCATGCTCTTTAATTTTATTTTCATTGTTCCCATAACTAATTATTATGTAATTTTATAAAGAAAATATAATACTCAATATACTTAGATGTTATTATAATAATGGTTTGAGATAAACTTACACGCACTTCCATCTAATAGATAATGAACGTACTATTTATATGTACAGTGAACTAATGTACCACAAAATAATGATGGTTCATATTTCCATTACTACCATTCATGGTTGGGAATTATGATGTAAAAATTGTTTATATATTTATTATATATGATATTTATAATGTATTTACACTTTTTTATTATTTTATAACACATAGAATTATACACTATATTTATGGGAATATGATAACATTGTTTGTGGAAGTGTGGACTATATCCCCCTTAAACTGACATGATTCATTCACAATATACATGGACTATATAGAGGATGATTTTAATAAAACTTTGTAAAATTTATCAAATATATAAGATATTATAATTATAAAATACAAACATTCCATTTACATATCATTCTATTGATACAGTAAGGAAATGAATACGGTGTTTATCTATACATTCAGAATATCATCTCCATGAATAGTGCATTACTTTTATTATCCAAAAATATTATTGGTTATTATAAATTAATATAGACTGAATATATATTATATTTTAATCTTTATTTACATTTTTTAGATTTTGAAACCATTATATGAATAAAAAATATCAAGTTAAAACATACTCAACCGACTAGGAAACTAACACGTAAAATAGTGAAAATAATAAAAGATTGTTATAAAACGAGTAAAAATATATTATAAGATGTTAATATATTATATTATAAATATTATTATGTTTATATTATTAGTTATTAACATAATTAAAACCATTATATAGGATGTTATAGGATATTTATAAGAAATATTAACACAAGGTAAGGGATTTCATCTCAAATTACATTCCATTGATATATTTTTTGTTATGAACCTATTTTATTTTAGATAGGGTATTGTAATGGCCCGGACCTCTCCGGTCCATTCCGTTGTGAAAATGTGGGGCTAGAGGTGTTTCGGGAAATCAAGGTGACTTGGGGCGCATTTGGGTGGACTTTTAAGGAGAGGTAACGGGAAATAGCTTTCGCATGGTTAGTGCACTGTTTGGCTAAACCGTGTGGCCAAACCGTGCAAGGTTGGTGTTGGAGGTAGTGGATGATGCACTGTTAGAGCACAGTTTGGCTAACCGTGTGGACTAACCGTGCGAGGAGTGTTTGGCGAGGCAGAATCTAACTCACAGTTAGCGTACAGTTTGCTAAACCGTGCAGACTAACTGTGCGAGCACATAAAGTTAGATCCTAAAATTGTGGATCTGAAATATTTTTCCTCTAAATGGTTTTTTAAGCCCCTATGTGGCCATAACTCGGGATTACCCTTCCTTTTATGTATAAGAACCGAAACTAAGCATTTTGGAGGTGATCTGTAGGCTTCTCTTCGCAAATCAAAGCCAGTATCTCAAGGTATGTGATTATTCTTATTATGTTATTAGATCTTCTTAGATCTACTCCTTTTATTCCCTCGGTTTCATAAATCTACAACCGTTATGGGTATATCTATGTGTTTAGATGCCAAATATTATTAGTCTTGGTCTTGATCTTTCTAGGAGGAGAGATCTATGGTGGGGTTTCGGAGAATCGATTCGGGTTCCTTGAGCATTCCTTGACCGTTGTGGTATTCGTCAAAAAACATTGAGGTAGGGATCTTACCATTGTCTCTCCCTCTTTTGTGCATCATGTTGGGTGGGTATCCTTTTATTTTCATGAGATACGGTTGAACCAATAAATAAAGATAATAATCGGATAAATAAAAGTTTCGGGGAAATTATGTTTTATTTTGTTGTTTTATTTTTTCCATCAATGCTTATCCTTTGGTATGTTCTGAATTGAATAGGCTTATGCCTATGGAAAATCACGGTCGTCTGGGGCCCTTTCATGTGCAATTAAATGTTTCCCTCTTTTTCTAGAACGTTTTTTGGGTGGGAACTTTGTGGAATATGGAAATTGGTTAATCACGTAAAGTTGGCTGATTAAATGAATATCTGAAACCCTTGTGTAATCACCCAGGTTGAACAAAATTAAATAATGAAAATGTGGGCATTGGTTTGGTTACGTGGTGTGTGAAAAAGGGGTGAATCCTAGGTTATTAGGAATAGGATGGGCAGTGGGGTTGCGAAAAATGATATTAAAGGGTCAATGATGTGGCATGAGCCTTGTATTGTGATACGGTTGGGAGATGTGGTTATAATGGAAAAATGGCTACAATAATGGGTTGTGATATTAAAAGAAGGTGGAATGTTGATAAATGAACTATATGGAACAATAATTAATTAAATTCAAGAAATAATCAATGGGGATTGATTGATGATAAAAGGATTGGTTTTGTGTTGCTTGTGTTCTATCTATTTTGATTGTGGTTGGCAGGGATTTTCTACGAAATTCTTGATATGTTTTGGTTTTAGTTAGTTGTCCAATTGTTAAGGAAATAATAAACTAATACTTTTGAAACATGGAAACCTAAATGCTGTTGGGTTTGTTTGTTGTATGCATGCTTCGTAGTAGCAGTGCTAAGGAACGTGCACATGCTCTCTGTTTTGAAGCCATAGGTTGGGCTGCATGATTGGTATACTTATATGTAACTGTATCATTTTTTTGCCTCACCCCACCCTTGTTGATAACATAATGATGAAAACTCCCATTTCATGGGAGAGGGTGTTTTCCCCTAGTTACTAGATCCTTCCTTCTCCTTCTTCCATAGGATGTGATGGCTTGAGGTGACCTTACACCTAAGACTCTTCAGGTAGGTTTCAATTGGTGTGATTTTTTCCAAAGACTCTTCGAGTAGGTTTATTGTTCCCAAGAATATTTGGGATGTGGCCCAGGTGTGTTCAGGCGGGGATGTGATTGTAGTTTGTGAGGCCCTGGTGTATGCGGGCGGTATATGTGGTTTGTGAGGCCCATGTCTGTGCGGGCGGGATATGTGGTTTGTAAGGCCCAGGTGTGTGTGGGCAGAAAGAGTGTGGTAGTGTCAGGATGTTCGCCGTTAGGAAGAGTAGCAAGCTAGTGGGGGAAAACAGTGTGGGGTACCCAATACACTTGTTCTTATATACTACTACATCTTGTTTTGTGTTTTTGGTGAGCATGGCTGGTGAGGTTGGGTGGATAGAATTACTTCCAAGATTTGGATTCTTCTGTTGTTCTCATGGGACATTAGGATGTCTCCCCACTTGTGCGTGAGAGCTTTAGCTTTCCCAACTGAGTATACATTTATGCTCACCCTATGTTTACTTTCAGGTTTCTAAGAGTACTACCAGGGCCGTGCGGGACCCCACTAGTTGGTACAGTTGCAGTTGTTGTAGTTTTTGTACTCTTGTTTCTTTTGGTATTTCACTTTTGAGATTTCTGGTGCTTGTACATTGTTTCAGAATTATTTAAACATGCATGTGGGATTAGTTTGGGTTTATTTTCATTTACTTGTTCCTTTTTCCTTTGGTGTTTGACTCATCCTATTTCCCGATATTAATTAATAAAAGTGTAATGCCTCCCATATTTTCAAAAACTAATTCCCTTGGTGCTAGTCACCACTTCGGGGCCTAATGGAGGCAGGACTCGGGCGGTCATTATCCCACTTTCACCATTTCTAGCTCAGAAGGGGCATCTTTGGTGGAAGCGGGTCGTGACAGAATGGTATCAGAGGTGATGGTTGAGAGATAGGATGGAGTATAGAGTTAGGCATAGTGAGGATTGCATGCAATGGTAGGGAAAAAGTGTTATGTGATCTTGGTGCGTGACATAGGCCAGGGAAGACCGGCTAGGACAAGAGATTTTAGCCCCCCCCCCCCCCCCCCCGTGATCCGATGCATGGAACCTGAGCCTACCAAACGACCAATTGAGAATACATTGATTGCAGGTTAGAGACCCTAGGGAAGGTACATGCACCATCATGTTTCTGTTTTACTTAATTTGGGTGTTTTGTGAAATAAATCGAAATAATGTGATAAAATGAAACCTTGATAAATTTCCTTACTACTTGGGCTTAGGTGATCTTTGTTTACTATACAGCTATGGCACCTGGAGGTCGTCCCCAATAGACTCAGACAGTCGAGGCCCAGAAGATTCAGGAAGTCAATCAATTGAGGATTGACCAAGAGGAGGAAGATGATCAGTGGAAGAAGGCACACCATTCTTTCCAGCGACAAACCCTCAAGAAGTACGAGGGTAGTACTTCAGATATGGAGGCGGAGGGGTGGATTGAGGAGTTATGGATCACTTTCACATTGATATTTGCTCCGAGGGTGTACTACGTTCCCCCAGCAGTCAGTCAGCTGAGAGGTGTGGTGCGTCAGGGGTGGATACTCTACCTCAGGGAGAGGTCAGAGGTAGAGGTTCTTTGGGATGACTTTGAGAAGGAGTTCTGAGAGTAATTCCTTTCAACCATGATCAAGGCATAGAAGAGGCAGGAGTTAATCTCCCTCCAGCAGGGGAGTATGTTAGTACGAGAATTGGGGATCAAGTTCAAGGGTCTCATACGCATTGCACCAGATCTCTTTCCGGATGAGGAGTCTCGGGCAAGACGTTTGGAGGAGGCACTTCATCCATCACTCCAGTATGTTGTCACCCCCTTCACCCTTCCGATGTACATGGTAGTACAGAAGAAGGAAGAGGTTGTAGGGAGGATGCACTCACAGGGAGGTGCACCATGAGAGGGGATCCAGTCGGGTTCGTCAAAGGGGAATGCAGTCAGTAGCAGGTCTCCTACGATAGGACCTTCCAGATTCAGGCCAGTAGAGAGCAGGCCCCAGCAGTTCCAATTTAGATATTCGGGTCCTCATCCCTTTTTCACGAGCCCAGGACTGAAGTGTTTCTCTTTCGGAGTTCCCGAGAACATTCAATGTCGTTGCCCGACCCGAGCTCAGTATGGTGGAGGTGGATAGGTTCAGCACCCACCTCAGCAGCACCAGTTGCTGGCGAGGCCCTCCCAGCAGTAGCATACCCTGCTCCTGCGAGGGCAGACTTTGCTGGAGAAGGCCGACCTCAGGGTTCTCCTCAGGGACCTTGACCAGGGCATGGTCGGTGATATGGTCGACATCATAGAGGCAAAGGAGTTGGGTGTGGAAAGTAGCATGCAGTAGAGTTGGTAGCTCCGGCAGGACTAGAGGTGGTGCGAGATACAATTTGTTTGTTCATCACTCTCGTTTCCGCTAAGTTCATTTCTGGAGATTCACACTCCTTTGTTTAACCCGGTCTAGACCATGATTTGGGTCTAGACATAGAGATACTTTTTTACCCCAAGTTCTGAGTACACCAGTTGGAGGTCAGACCAGTGTATCTTGTGTTTTCCAGGGATATGGGAAGACGTTGGGACCGCATCGATCTAGTGGGGATCTCCTTTTGCAACAGATGCAGCCATACAATGTCATCCTAGGCATCGAATGGTTATTTTCTCTTAGTTCCATTATTAACTGCTTCCCAATAAGAGTCGTGTTCTCCGACTTGGATGGGAAGCGTGTATCTTTCGTTAGAGAGAGGAGCTATTAGGTTTTCAGTCAGCATGTGAAACCCCCCCTTTCCTTGTTAGGCGGGTTATCAGTGGTTTAAGCTGATACAGAGATTATGGATGTTCTAGATGTTTCTAGTTAGTTCTTCGATGTTTTTCCCAAGGAAGTTGTGACTCTACCCCCCCCCCCCCCCCGACGTGACATTGAGTTCGGGATAGACTTACAGCCTGTTGCCTGTCCTATTTCGATGGCCCCTTATCGGATGACACCTTTGTAGTTGTGGGATTTATGGATTCAGTTTGAAGATCTGATGGAGAAGGGTTTTGTTCGACCCAGAATGTCACCATGGGGTGCTCCCGTTTTGTTCGTGAAGAAGGAAAATAGTGGTCTCAGGCTATGCATAGACTACCGAAGGTTGAATCAGGTAACAGTCAAGAACTGTTACCCTGTTACCAAGATAGATGATCTCTTTGACCAGCTGAGGGGAGCAGGTTGGTTTTCTAAGATTGATCTATAATCTATATATCATTAGCAGAGGGTAAAAGACAGTGACATCTCTAAGATGGCTTTGAGGTGCAGGTATGGGCACTTTGAGTTTGTAGTGATGTCGTTTTGAGTTACGAATGCACTATCTGTGTTCATGGGACTTATGAACATAGTCTTATGAGAGTTTCTGGACCGGTTCTTCATTGTGTTTATTGATGACATCTCGATCTACTCAAGATCATAGGAGGAGCACATTGAGCATCTTAGGGTATTCTTGGAAGTCCTTTGAAACCACCGGATTTATGGGAAATTGTCAAAGTGTATGTTCTTTACCCATGAAGTACACTTCCATGGGCATGTGGTGTCTCAGCATAGAGTTTCAGTGGACCCGTTGAAGGTGGAGGAAGTTGATTCTTTGGTAGCACCCAAGAGTGTGGCAGAAGATCGTATTTTCCTGGGGTTGGTAGGTTATTATCGAAGGTTCGGTTTGGACTTCCCTCGAGTTTTTGCTCCATTGACAGCTTTGAAAAGGAAGAACCATGTCTTCTTATAGAGCGATCATTGCCAGAAAGCTTTAGAATACCTGAAGGATAAGTTGGTCAGTGCTCCAGTACTCATATTTCCAGGGGAAGGGTTGTTGTATGAGGTATTTTGTGATTCGTCTAGACCTAGTTTGGGGTATGTACTGATGCTGAATAAGGGTGTGAACTTTTATGGGTCTAGGAAGTTACGCCCTCACAATAGTAACTATTCCACCCATGACCTAGATCTTGCAGCAGTAGTGTTCACAAAGAAGTTGTGGCGACATTACCTATTTGGGGAGCGCTTCGTGGTGTTCTCAGATCACAAGAGATTACGTTATATCTTCTCCCAGAATGACCTTGACTTACGGCAATAGAGATGGGTTGAGTTTCTCCAAGACAATGACTACGATATCTCTTACAATAAAGGTCAGGGCAATGTTCTGGATAATGTCATGAGCAGGAAGTTTCATAAGGAAGTGTTTCAGGAATCCGTTGATGATTGTATAGCAATGGGATAGTTGGTTGCCTTGAACTTGGAATCAAGGGAAGAGAGTGTTAGAAGTTGTTTGTTTCAGATGACGGTGCAGTCCTACTTGTTGAATCAGGTGGAAGAGTCTTAGTGGGGAGACTTCGAGGCGGATGTAATGTGGGATCGTATCGATCAGGGAAATGCTATAGAATGATGGTTAGAGGACAACCAACATCAGATGCTTTTTAATGGAAGGTTGTTTCTTCCAGAGGCGATGCGTGAAGGAGTTAACCATGAGTTCTATAGCTCAGCCTTGGCAGTAAATATGGGAGTTTCAAAAATTTACCAAGGACTGAGGGATCAGTTTTGGTGGCCCGGGGTGAAATGTGTAGTGGAAGAGTTTTTGGCTAGGTGCCTAGTACGTCAGCAAGTAAATGTTGAACACTATGTCCCCAGTGGTTTGTTGCATCCTTTAGATGTCCCCGAGTGGAAATGGGATGAAATCTCAATGGACTTCGTCACACGACTACCCAGATCTCTGGGTGGTTATGATGCTATCTGGGTATTGGTGGATGGACTGAAAAAATCAGCTCACTTCTTAGAAATTAAGGAGTCAGGCTGGGTGAGTACCTTAGTACAAAGGTACGTAGAGAATGTGGTGTATTTTCAAGGATTTTGGATGACTATCGTCTCAGATCAGGATACTCGGTTTACCTTATGTGTCTGTTGGGGAGGTACATCATGCTTTTGGCACCCAACTACGCCTTAGCACTGCTTTCCACCCCAAGACTGATGGGCAGATAGAGCGGACTATCCAGACATTGGAGGACATGTTGCGAGCATGCGTTCTGAATTTCAGATGAACATTGGTGCGACACTTTACTTTAGTAGATTTTTCCTACAACAACAGCTTCCACTCTAGTATTGGCATGGAACCGTTTGAGGCTTTGTATGGAAGACCATGTCGTTCACCCTTTTTCTGGGTAGAGGTTGGTGAGACAGGTGCTCTTATGCCAAATGTTGTACAGAGCACCACAGAGAAAGTCCATCTTGTGCGTGAGAAGATGAAAGTGGCTCAGGATCGACAGAAATCTTATCCTGATCGTTGGAGGAGGCCCTTGGAGTTCGAGGTGGTAGATAATGTGTTCTTGAAGGTTTCCCCTCGATGGGGGCAGCGGAGGTTTGGGAAGGGGAGTAAGCTCTCCCCTAGGATCACCGAAACATTCGAGGTGTTGAAGCGAGTTGGAGAGATGGCATATTAGCTGGCCCTGCCACCTCAGTTAGAGAAGGTTCATGACATCTTCCATGTATCCCAACTTCATCAGTACTTACACGACGACTCTCATGTTATCGATTGGGAAAAGTTAGATATGGGAGACGATGCGATGTTCATGCAGAGACCAGTGATGATTGAAGGTTGTGAAGGTAATGTGCTTCGTGGAAGAGCCATTCCTTTGGATCGTGTGTTGTGGAGAAATGGTGGGCTTGAGGAAAGTACATGGGAGCGAGAGATGCAGATGCGAGCTTAGTACCCAGAGTTATTTTTACATGTGTTTTTCTTTGTTCTTCTGAGCATTGTATTGATGTTATACTCTGTACCTTTGATAAATGGGATTCTTGTCTTGTCGATTGTTAAATGTTTTTTTTCTTATTCTTTGGAAGTGTGTAACATGTCCGGATGTGTGGGGAAAGGCAAAAACCTGATCTTTAATCAAGACACATTAATGCGGATGCGATTGAACCCATGCAGGCGAGTCAGTGCCACCTAAAGTAGATAATATCTCGAAATAGGAGAAGGAATTCCCTGAATCTAATAATTAGGATAGTGGTTGGTTTCTATTATGACGAGAGCCCTGATAGGTATCTTGCAGGGTGGTTGTTTGGACCTTTTCCCTTTTTATGGGTTGGTTTTTAATTCTCAAGGATGAGAATGTTTTGAGAGGTATGTGATGTAATGGTCTGGACCTCTCCAGTCCATTCCTTTGGGAAAATGTTGGGCTATAGGTGTTTCAGGAAATCAAGGTGACTTGGGGGGGTGCATTTGGGTGGAATTTTAAGGAGAGATAATGGGAAATATCATTCATATGTTTAGCGAATGGTTTGGCTAAACCATGCAAGGTTTTTGTTGGAGGAAGTGGCTAACGCATGGTTATCGCGTGGTTTGGCTAACCGTGCAGACTAACCGTGTGAGGAGTGTTGATGTGGTAGAAGCTAACACATGGTTAGCGCATAGTTTACAAAACTGTGCGGGCTAACCATGCTTGCACTTAATGTTAGATCCTAAAATTGTGGATCTGAACTATTTTCCCTCTAAATTGTTTGTTTAAGACCCTAAGTAGCCATAACATGGTATTACCCTTCTTTGGAGGTATAAGAACCTCTCCCAAGAATTTTGGAAGTGATCTGGAGGCTTCTCTTCACAAATCAAAGCCGTTTTCTCAAGGTATGTGATCGTTCTTGTTGGGTTCTTAGATCTTCTTAGATATACCCCTACTCTTCCCTTGGTTTCTTAAATCAATTCCCGTTATGGGTAGATCTATGTGTGTGGATATCGAGTATGATGAGTCTTAGTCTTGATCTTTCTAGGAGTAGAGATTTAAGGCGGGGTTTTGGAGAATCGACTTAGGTTCCTCGACCGTTCCTTGGTCATTGTGGTTTCCATCAAAAACCTTTGAGGTAGGGATCTTACCTTCGTCTATCTCTCTATTGTGCATCATGTGGGGTGGGTATCCTCTTGTTTTCATGAGATACTATTGAACCAATAAATAAAGATAATAATCGGATAAAGAACAGGTTTGGGGAATTTCTATTTGATATTTTTGTTTTTTTTTCTATTAATTCTTGTCCTTTGTTATGGTGTGAATTGAATAGGCTTATACCTACTGAAAATCACGGTCGTGGTGGGCCTTTTATTGCGCAATTAAACGTTTCCCTATCTTTCTAGAGCATTTTGTAGATGGGAACTTTGTGGAATATTGAAATTTGTTAATCACGTAAAGTTGGCTGATTAAATGAATATCTGGAACCCTTGTGTAATCACCCCGGTTGAACCAAATGAAATAATGAAAATGTGGGTGTTGTTTTGGTTACATGGTGTGTGAAAAAGGGGGTGAGTAATGGGTTATTATGAATAGGATGGGTAGCAGGGCTGCGATAAATGATATAAAAGGTGAAATGAAGTGGCACGAGCCTTATTTTGTGATAAGTTTGTGGAGATGTGGTTATAGTGGCAGCAGGGGTGCCGTAATGGGTTGTGATATTAAAAGAAGGTGGAAAGTTGATAAATGATATATAGAGAACGATAATGAATTAAATTCAGGAAAAAATAAATGGGGATTTATTTATGACAAAAGGATTGGTTTTTTTATGCTTGTGTTCTATCTAACTTGATTGTGTTTGGCAGGGTTTTTCTACGAAATTCTTGATATGGTTTGGTTGTGGTGTGTTTCCCAGTAGTTAAAGAACTAATAAACTAATACTGTTGAAACATGAAAACCTAAATGGGGTTGGGTTTGTTTGTTGTATTCATTCTTAGTAGTAACAGTGCTGAGGCACGTGCTCAGGATCTCTTTTTAGAAGCCATAGGTTGGGCTGAGTGTTTGGTATACTTATATGTAATTGTATCTTTTTGTTTTGTCGCGCCCTACCCATGTTGAGCACTTAGTGATGAACACTCCCATTTCATGGGAGAGGGTGTTTTCCCCCTAGTTACTATCTCCTTCTTGGTCTTTCTTCCAGAGGTTATGATGGATTGAGGCGACCATACACCTTGGACTCATCAGGTAGGTTTCTATTGGTGTGATTTCAGCCCTAGACTCTTTGGGCAGGTTTACTATTCCCAAGAATCTTCGGGATGAGGCCCAGGTGTGTTCAAGAGATGATGTGACTGTAAATTGTGAGGCCCAGGTGTGTGTGGGTGGGATATGTGGTTTTTGAGTCCCAAGTGTGTGTGGGCAGGAAGAGGGTGGTAGCTTCAGGATGTTTTCCATTAGGAAGAGCAGCTAGCTAGTAGTTGAAAATGGTGTGGGGTACCCAATAATCTTGTTCTTATATACTACTACCAGTTATGTTGTGTTTTTTGTGAGCGTGGCTGGTGAGGTAGGGTGGGAATAATTTTTTTTCTTGGTTTGGTTTCTTCTATTATTCTCACAGGACATTAGGATGTCTCCCCACCTATGTATGCGAGCTTTAGGATTCCCTACTGAGTATACTTTTATGCTCACCCTATGTTTACTTTCAGGCTTCTAGGAGGACTACCCGAGCCATGCGGGACCCCACTAGTCGGGACAGTTGGAGTTGTTGCAGTTGTTGTACTCTAGATTCTTTTGGTATTGCACTTTTGAGATTTTTGGTACTTGTAATTTGTTTCAGAATTGTTTAAACATTCATGTGGGATTGTTTTGGGTTTATTTTCATTTAATTGTTCATTTTTCATTTAGTGTTTGACCCATCCAATTTCTCGATATTAATTAATAAAAGGGTTCTTCCTCCCATATTTCCAAAAACTAATACCCTTGGTGCTAGTCACCACTCCGAGGCCTAATGGAGGAAGGACTTGGGGGGTCATTATCTCCCTTTCACCATTGCCAGCTCAGAAGGGGCATATCTGTTGGGAGGGGGTCGTGACAGGTATATAATTCCCTTTGACATGTTATATCATGAAAATATTTATTCTCATGATATTTTAAATTTCATTTAATGTTATTCATTCATGGATATTATGATTTAATTGTTTCAAAAGGGTATGGGACACTTTGGAAATTTTTTACGATTGATATACTTTAGATTGTTTTTAATGATTATATTTCCAATCTTACTGCCTTTTGTGATTGTTTTCATTAAATTGAAAAATACTCTTTATTTTTGTCGAAATAATTTTATGTATATTATGTACATACTGTCATGTTTTCATATAATTTCATGATTCATTCATTCTTCATGATCTTTTTAGTATTAATTTTGACTATTTCTTCTAAGGGGGTTTGAGTTAAAATTTACCAAGTGGAAAATAATTCCACAACCATGTTTCTTTTCATTGGGTTATATTACTTACTCTTTCTTGTTAATATTATACGATTATGTGTATAATGAATTTTACTATATATTGATGTATTTAGAATTCCATATTTAGATTTATAATTTATTTAAATAATCTACTCATTGTTTTATTCTCAATTCAATTTTATAATCTTTTCAAAGGTTTACTTTACAATATCATTCTCTTCAGGATTGTTTACACTTGAATTTAAATAAAAGGAAATTATTTGATAATTATCTAATTAAACATTATATTTTATTATCCTATAGTTATTTATGGACTTTTTCATCTATTAGTACCATGTTTCCACTCACTGGTACTCAAAATATTTTATAAAATGTTATAAGGAAAACCCGACTTTATATCTCTTTAAGTTAGAGAACCTGTTTAATTTTAAAAAAATTATTTTAAAGAAATGTTTTCAAAAATATTTATAACCATTCAAAATTTATTTATGAAAAAAATTACCCAATTTGTATTTTACACATTTTTCAAAGAAATAGTCTTTATTATTTCCAACAATTCATTTTACTATCCATTTTTTGTGAAAAAGGAATATTATATTTACCACGTATGAAATGTACATATTTTCAACTGTCATTTATTTAAAAAATATATTGCATTATTAGGTTTTTAAATTTTTCAGAAGAAAGCGTTTTCAAAATTTGTTTTCAATGAAAAATATTTTCAAAGAAAAATGACATTTTCCTCATGTATGTTTTTAAAATATATTCATATAGTATCTATATTCATCAATGTAAATTTCAATTTATTTTTTATTTACATGGGAAATAATGTAATAATAAAATTTGTATTCTTCATTTGGATGGTTTATTATTTATTTGGCCAAAGATAGTGTGAAAATTAACTTCCTTGATTTCAATTATTACAATTGAAATATCAAAATTCCTATAATCAGTTAACATTGAATTTCCCCTAAGTATCTATATAATTTTTCATGGTTGTTATTATTTATTGAAACATATAAAAATTTTTAATTGGGATTCCACTGTTAATGTTATATGATTATTTTGGAGTATATTGAGTATTTATTTATCCTTTATTCAACATAATTATTGGATAAGACATAATGTTTATTAATTAAATAGATTATTCAACCCGAATAATGCTTTGGACATGCAATGATGGCCAGGGACAGAAATTTAAATACCCCCACCCTTGGCTAGATATGTTCTCAATAGACTTATGTGTTACTCAAATTAATATGATTTCCACTTGTAGTTTTAAACAATTTGTTGGATGGATCTTGATTTTATAGGTTTTGATGTTCCCTAGACACAAGGTACAATAATTAAGAATTTCCTTCATCTTGGTTCCTTTAATATTTATCCATGAGATTTTCCATTGACATATCTATGGGTTCATTTCATTTTTAGTTGATTGATTAAATTTAATGTGTTTTATTTTTTAATCATTCCATATTTCTTTTTTCTTATCTTATTATTTGAATCTCATGTTTTCAGTTGTTACCTTTACATATTTTTTATGAAATTTAATCATTATTAGTTGATTACATGGTATGTCCTTTCAGTTATTTACCATTTAATATTTATTATTCTCAATAATTTCTTATTACCCTTGATATAGTTTTTCCTTACTGATCATTTGATCTCACCCTCAATTTGTTTTCTTTATATAACAATTTAAGAAATATACTATGAAATAACTGAATGAATATAATAAAAAAAATTATATTATCTTAGAAAGAAAAAAAATTATTTTAATTATTATATGAATTTGTCATAAAAGACTCATATATATATCTAGGTTTTCATGACTACACTGCACTTCAATATCTGGTTTAACATGACTATTAAACTCTTCTGTCCTTTGGAGTTTGATTCCATATAATCATGCCAATTTATTGCATTAGAAATTAACTCTGGGATTACGGGGGTTAGGGTGCTATAGTTTCCATCGAATGAAGTTTACTACCTACCTTGGGGGATAGATTTAGGAAAACATTGATTAGATAATAAATCATTGAGGTATAATTTGAGGATAAGTATAGAATAACATCCATAATTTTTAGGTAGATAGAGATTTTGTGGTTTTTCTAATAATACATCTATCTCTGCATACTATAAGTGTGCATGATTCTATCATAGATGTTCCTATCAGTAAAAACACAAACAAGTTATGTCGAACATGAATTTGTGTAACCTATTACACAACAACATGCCATACTACATGCCTAATTTTACACTCTTGGAGGGTATTCAAAGGAAAAAAATCACACTTTCTTTATAAACCCTTATAATTGATTTGAATAGATAATGACAAAGAATTACCTAGGTTAAATCTTATGTTTTTAGGATTTAAGAAAATGTTTCATTAATAAAAATCCAACAATGTATATTATGGATAAACTAGAGACCATGGTAGGAACTATGTTGATGTAAAATGGGTGAGGATTTTATTTACTGAGGTTTTATCAAAAACCATAGTTTGAAGGACATTAATTCATTAAACTTATTTTAAGGATTTCAATATTATTTATTTTGGATATTATATTAATATGGTATTAGAAAATCACAAACTATATGTTAGTTGAAAACCCATAAAATATAGAAAGGTGTTGGGACATGAACCCTTGACTGAATGAAGATAAGGGTTTGACTCCATCTACCGACCTACAATTTTTCTTGGTTAATATTCCATTTCGTTTAATTAAAAAATGTTAGGAATAAAATTTAATGATTATCCAATATTGTTAGTTTTTTGGTTTAGAAATTAATATATCAACCATATTTTATTTGGAATATTGTTTGGGAGAAATTGTTAGACTATTCACTCTTATATAGTCCTTAAGATCTTTTTATAGTGTATTTTAGTTCATTAGGCCACAAAGATACTTTTTGGATACACATTTATTGAATTAATGGATGATTTGGAAATTAATAGAAGAACAAAATAGGATGAAAATTTTGTTTATTTAAATAAATCAAGTATATGTACTTATATTTTTACGTGTTATGATAATTACTCTACATTATAAAAATTGTCAAAATAATGTTGTTTTAATACCATATTTTTTATTTAAGTTATGGCCTTCTAAATAAATACAGATTCATAGATTTGAGGCTTTAATATTTCAATTTATAACTCTCTTTTTTGTGAATGACGACCTCAATGAATCCCTATATATTTTAAAACATTTTCCCAATTATGTATCTCTAATTCCCACCGGTGATCTCATACATAGAGACCTAGGTATATGTTATTCAATGTGGCCATTATTCTTCCCATTATCTATTTTCTAGAGGATTTATTTTAAACACATGTCTCAATGTGGGATTTAGAAATTTTAAATATCAATGAATATATTAACTAAATAGATTTTCAATTTAGAGGACACAAATTAATTAAGTTGGGGACATTATAACATCTCGAAAATCTATATTAGGATCATTGTATTGTATAGTGTGTATGATATTAAACAACGAGTGCATAAGAGAATATAATATATTAAGATATTATTATATATTTAGTATTTTAAATATTTTCATACTATAATTTTTCCTATAATATATGGGATACTGAGTAACCATGGGACATACACAACAATGATTTTCTACAATGACATGCATTAAATGCACAAATGAGTTTAACCATACAATCATATATTTTTAATAAATTAGTAATTAGTATAACATGATAAAACGTATAAATTAAATTAGTGATCAAAAATAGTATTTACTAGGTTTTTAAAATATTTTGTTTATGAAAATATAAAATAAATATATTGGTTACTAATTAATTAGAAATGAATAAAAAACCCAATTGAATAAGAATTTAATATTATTATTGAAAATTATTTTTATACCTAGAAAGATATATTACCATAATAAATTAAATTAATTATAATTATTTTGATCTTATAATGTAATATAAGTGTTAAATATTCAATAAAATATTTTTTTTAATCGTCCAATATATTTGATAGACGAAAAATTAGAATAAACTAAATAATAAACATAAAAAATATATATTTTTATAAAGGAAATTTTAATGTATTTTAATGGAGAACCTTTTATAAATCAAATTCAGGGATATTTTACAGTTATTATATGTCACAACAATCATCATATTTGAAAATGAAGCATAAAAATTAGTTTAGGGTAAATTTTCAGTATTTTTATTTGAAATATCATTTTTAATGAAAAGAGAATAATAATGAATTTTAACTCAAAACTACATTTTTTGTATATATTATTTATATGGATAAATTATATTTCAAAATTTTTTAATGTTTTAATTTATGAAATATTTATTAATTAATCCAAATTAAGTCATTAGAATAAATTTCACATTGAAATTTGATATAAAAACATAGCAATATTTCCAACTTTTTTACTTTATAACCATGAATTGTCATCCTGTCTGTTGGATTAAATTTTAATTTATTTCTGAGACTTCTGATATTTTAAATTGGAAAATTATATTTCATATTTTTAATACTAATAAATGATAATGTTTAATTAGGTCATATTATTTTTTTATAAAATAGTGAAATAGAAAAAAATTAATTACAATAATTATGCTGAAATTTAGCTTAACATGGAACGAAAAAGTAATCTTAAGGGACAAAATGACCTAGAAACTTGTCCAAAGTCCATTGTATGACCATATTTGGACACTATCCTTATTTTTAATTTTTATATTATTTTATCCATTTCTAGTGGGAAAACATGGGTGGAATTACCTTTTTCAAAATTTAGAAACGTCTCACACCTCCTCCCCTAAAAAATCGTCATATCATTCAACTTCCTCACTCTATTCAAACCACAATGAATTATAAAAGCACAGAACAATTAACTTCACAATATCCATCCAACTCATTTTAAATCCTCATTTTTGGTAGTAATCCATCCAAGGAAGATCTTTGGTGAAAACCAAATAGAGTTACTCAAAGAAGAGGTAACATTATTCCTCAAGTTCCATTGTTTTATTTTCATTATCCTCCCCCTGGACTCTTATTATTATATTATAGTATTATTATTATACCAGTATCCTAAATATAATAAGTTTTTATTAAATTTAGTTGTTTACTTACACATCCACACATATCTAACTAATGGGTAATGAACATACTACTTGTGTGTAAGGAAAACTACCGCCTCACAAACCAATTATTGTTAATTTTACCTTTAGCTCCTATATAATTTTAGAATTACCCAAAAAGTCATTTAATATATTTTATATATTATATTTATAAAAAAATTATACTTTTTTAATTATCTTATAAGACATACCTCTATGCATAATTTTTTTTGAGAATTCGATTACATTATTTTTGGAACTGTGGACTACCACTCCCTCAAAGTGATGTAATTTTTTCACACTATAATTGGAATGTATAAAAATTGTTTTAATAAGAAAATGTTTCTTATATAAAATATATATTATAATAGAATTATAATATTCATATATTTCATTTACATTTAATTCATTTAATATGGGAATGAAATGAATATAGAATTCGTGCGTATGTATAGCCTACCATCTCCATGAATGATGCATTCCATTTATTATCTAGAAATGTTATGGATTATTATAAATACATATATAATGAATATATATTATATTTTCATCCTGGTTTATATTCTTTTCATAATGAAACCTAGATAGAAACACCAAATAAAAAGTTAAAACTCACTCGATATACTAGCCAATTAACACCCAAAATAGTGAAAATAATGAATGATTGTTATCAAACGGGTAGAAAAATATTATAACAAGAAAATATATGTTATTAAAAATATTATTATGGTTTTTATATCTGATAGTTACAGGTTCAAAACCATTATAAATGTGGATAAAATACTTTCACCCAAAAAGGGACCACAATGTAATTTATTTCATCTCAATTTACATTCCATTGAGATTTAATTGTTGTTATATACCTAGATTCATTTATATGGTGTGTGTATTTCCCTTTGACTTGTTATATCATGAAATAGGTTATTCTATTGATATTATATGTTTAATTTGACATTATTCCTTCATAGATATTATGATTTATATTTTTCAAAGTGGTATGGGACACTTTGGAATGTTTATATAGAATTGTCCTAGAGAAAAATTTTTATGATTATGATTGTAGTCTCACTTCATTTTGTGAATTTTAAAATTATCTTGAAAAAATAAAAACATTTTTGCACTTCTAATTTATTTTATATGGCGTAAATAATTATAATTTTTCATACAATATCCAGATTCATTCATTAATCATTGTATTTTTTGTTTAAATTTGAATTATTTCATTTAAGGGGATTTGAGTTGAAAGTTACGAAGTGGTAAATTATTTCATAACTCAATTTCTATTTGTTGGGTTATATTACTTCTTAGTTGTTATTAGTATTCTATTATTAGGTGTATAATAAATTTGACTCACTATTGAAATATTTACACTTCTATATTTTGATTTATAGTTGATACACATAATCTATGCATTTGTTTATTCTCACTCCAAAATTATAATATTTTTAACGGTTTACCTTACAATATCATTTTTCATGATATTTTATAGTATAATTTTCATTAAGGGAAATTATTTGATCATTGTATCATAAACCCTTTAAATTTATTCTCTTATGGTTATTCATTACCTTTTTCATTTATTATTTCCATTTTTCACTATTTGGTAGTCTAAATGTTTTATAAGATGATTTTATGAAAACATGAATTCATTTATATTTTGGTCAGGAATCCTGTTTTCTTATAAAACACCATTTTTATAAAAGCCTTAAAAACTATATTTAACCCTTCCAAAAAATTTTATTAAATAAATTTTTATCATTTTTGTATTTTAACCATGTTTCCAAGGGAATCATCTTATCGTCTTCCAAATAAGGCAGATTTCTATGATTTTACTATTCAAAAAGATTGATCTTTTTACCTCGTACAACATGAACATATTTACCTACCATCATTTCATTGAAACTTCTATGAGTGTTTTAAATTTTAATTTTTTATGTAGAAAATTGATTTCAAAATATTTATTCAAATAAAAGGATTTCTTAAAAATATATTTTTCTCAAGGATGTTATTAAAATATCTTCTAATAGTATTTTTGTTCATCAATGAGAACAACCATTTAGGCTTACTCAACTTGGGATAAGTTGAATTCATAACATCATTATTATTCATTTGGATCGTTTATGATTAATTTTTTTCAAGGTTTTTACTAACATTCACATACTTAATTTTTTTAGTCCCCTTGAAATATCTAATTTCATATGAACATTCGACATTGAATTAACCCTATATATCCATATAATTTTTCAGTGATATTATCATTTCATGAATGGTAAACCATTTTTTATGCAATTTACACTTTGAAACTTATTTTATTATATATTTTTATATTAAATATTTCAATATCCATTATTTAATACATATTTTTTGATAAGGTGTATTGTTTATTAATTAAATAAATTATATTTTTGATAAGAAATATAGTTTATTAATTAAATAAGATATTAATAGTATAGAATTATTTGGACATTAAATGACGGGTGGGGACTAGACATTATATATCCCCTCGATCCATCGATAGGTTCTCATGAGATAAATAAGTTGCATAAAATATTCATGTTTCTATCTGTAGTTCTAAACTGTCTTGAGGACGTACCTTGAAATTACAGGCTTTAATGTTCCTTAGAATTACATCTAAAAAATAAACATTGACTTCATATTGATTTAGTTATTATTCATCCATGATATTATATGTTAATAAATATATGAATGTATTTGATTTTCAGTTCATTGATCAAGTGGAATTTTTTTTAGTTTCTTACCATTCCATATAGATTTTTATGTATCAGGTTTTTTTAATGTCATGTATTTACTTTTATTGCCTTTAAATATTCATTATTCACTTCCTTCATAGTTAGTAGTGTACTTAGTACTTGTTTTCAGTTATATACCATTCGATATTGATTATTATCATCAATTATTTATGGCTTTGGCTATACGTTTTCTTTACTAAAAATTTTATCTCACCCATATATTGAGTCCTTTCAATAGTAATCCATGAACATAATAAAGAATGTAATGTAGGGATATACTAGATGGAATTATATTATCCTAGAATGAAAAATATATGTTATAATTAGTGTACTCATTTTAAATAAAATAATAATGTATTTATCTATTTTACCAAGTCTACTAAACTATTTGGTATTTGGTTTACCAATACTACTAAACTCGTTAGTGCTCCAGGATTTCATTCCCTGTGATCATTCCAATGTATTTGTAGTGGACAACAGCTTTTGTCTTTTTGGGGTCATAGTGCTATAATTGGTATCCAAGAAAGTATAGTATCAAGTGTAGCAATTATGCTTTGGAATTCATATATTTGAGAAAATATACCTAAGGTATAATTTGAGGTTATGAACATAAGAAAAAACTAATGATTCATATAGATAGATATTATTTGGTTTTTTAGGAAATACATCAATTTCATGATACTAAACATTGATATATCTCTGGCATATTTGTACCTAGAAGTAACTACTCCAATAAGGTTTTTCAGACCTAACATAGTATAACCTAGTACATGAAATGTGTCCTTACTACCTACCTAGTTTTACACTTATTGGGGATATTATTTTGTAAATTATCATTTTCTTTTCAAACAACTATAACGTATTTTAATAGATAAAGATAATGTATAACATAAGTTAAACCAATTTTTTTATTGAATAAAATGTGATTTGTTTTGAAATCATAAAAATTTTATTATGGAAAAAACAGATACCAAGGAAAGAAGTATGAAGAAATAAAATGGTTAATGTATTTGCGTATTGAGGTTGTATTGAAAACTATAGTTAAAAGGATATTTAGTGGTTAACATTATTTAAAGTATGTCCATCATATTTATTTTGGTAATTATGTAAATTTGGCCATAGAAAAGTAAAACCTATATTCCATTTGAAAACCCATGACATCGAGAAAAGTCGCAGGATAAGAACTCACGATTGAAAGACGATAAGGGTTTGAAACCATCCATTAATTTATGAAATTTCAGTGTTAATATTTCATTGTTTTTAGTTAGTCAATTTAATGAAAAAATATAAATAATAAACTAGTATTATTATTTTTTAGTTTTATTGATTATTGTATTAATTATATTGGATTTAGAAAATAGTTAGGAACAAATAGTTATAATTTCCACACTTTTATGGTCCTTAAGATTCATTATATGTTTATTTTAATACATTGGGCATCAATGTTGATTTTTGTATATATATTTCATAAACTAATGTATGAATTTGTAATTACTAAAACCATAAAAAAGGATGAAAATTAATTTTATAGAAATATATCAATTATGAATACTTTCATATATTCATAGTCAATAAAATAATTACTCTATATTATTAAAATGGTCAAAAAAATATTATCTTAATACCTTAATTTTTATTGAACTGATGGTCTTTTAAATCACTACAACTTTATTTATTTGAGGCCCTCAACAGTAAATTAATGATTATATTTTTTTCATTGATGAAATAAAATAATATTTATAAATATTTATATGTATACATATATATATTCAAATAATGTTCTCATACATAGAGACATAGTTATATGTTATTTCATGTGACCGCTATACTTCCCATTATCTCTTTTCTGGAGAACTTCCCACAAACCATTCTCTTTATGTGGGATTTCAAGATAGAAAATATCAAAAAATGTATATCCAATATTGAGTTTCAATTGATAGAACACAATTCAGTTAAGGTGGAGAGACTGTAACGCCCTGAAAATCTAAATTTGGAACACTATATTCGATAGAGTGTATGACCCACCACACCACGCACATTAGAGAATATAATATTCTAAGACTTTAAAATATATATTTTATTTTAAATAAACTCAAAAAATAATTTATCCTATTATATACATGATACTAAAATAGCTTATTAGATGAAAATAAGTAGTTTCTCTAATGGATTGTGTTACACTCAAGACTGAGTTTTTCCGAACAACATTATATTTTGAAAACATTATTATTTAATATAATATGAAATTACATAGCCATTAAATTGGTGACAATAAATAGTACTAAATAACTTATGAAAATGTATGGTTTATAAAAATATAATATTATATCATTGATTACAAATTAAATAGAAATAAATTTAATAACAAATTGAATAAAAATAGGAATATGTTTATAGAAAATTGTTTTTATGACAACAATGATGTTTTACAATAATAAATTAAATTAATTATAATTAGTGAGTGATATATATATATATATATTATTAAATAATTTTTTTTATAATCATCCAATTTATTCAACAAGAAAAATATACGAACAAATCCTATATTCAGATAAAAACAATATTTTTATAAATGAACTTTTAAGGCCTCTTAATGGAGAACCAATTTTAAATCTGATTATTAGAAATTTTATAAATATTATTTTTCGAAATAAATTTCATCTATGAAATTGAAAAATTAAAAGTAAGTGGGGTTTTTTTATTTTTATGTGAAATTTTTTTTTAATGATTGTGAAAAATAATGATTTTTAATTAAGAAAAATCATTTATTTTATTTATAAAATAAAATTATATTTTTAATTTGTTTTATATTTTTATTAGTTTAAATTTTTATCAATTAATCCATTATGGGTAATTGTAATATATTCCAAATTAATATTTGATATAATAAAAATAAAACCATTAGACATTTTAACTTTAAAACCCCACATTGTCACCCCATCTTCAATATTAAATTTATATTAATTTCTTCCTCTTCTATGATTGGAATTTTCAATATTGGAATCCATATTTTGAATAATATTAATTTATAATATATAATATATTAAACTTAACTTTTTCCAAAAAAAATATTAGTGATTATGATTAAAATTAATAACAACATTCAAGGTGAAATTATGTTTAACAAGAGAATAAACCTTTAACATAGGCAGGAAATGATGTAGAAAAATTTCAGAAATCTATTTTCTGTTAATTTATCAACCATATCCTCCATTTCCTTGAATTTTATATATTATTGGATGCACTTTCATAGGGAAAAACGTGGGTGGAATTCCCTTTTCCTAAATTCACAATAGTGTCACGCGTCCTCCAATATTAAAATGCCTCCTCTCCTCCCACATCCTCAAAACTCTCACACCACATTAGATTACCCATGATCTTCTTAATTCACTTCCAAAAAACCATCCATTCCTCTTATTGTCCTCACTTTAGGAATTATTCCATCCAAGGAATCCCTTTGGTGATATCCAAAATAGGCACTTGAAGAATAGTTAACATCCTTCCTCATGCTCATTAATTTTTTTTCATTATCCACCCATAAAAACTTATTATTACATTATTTTATAATTGTACAATAATAATAAATATTCGAAGAAGTTATTATACTTATTTTTTTACCTACACTTATAGAAAATTATTTCAAATGGGTAATGAAATTACTGTTTATGTGTCTAGTGAACTACCGCCTCACAAAATGATCAATGTTCATATTTTATTTTACTACCTTTCATGGTTGGTAATTATGATGTAAAATCATTTTATATATTTTTTATAAGATATTTATAATTTCCTTATAATTCTTTAATTATTTTATAAAATACATACATTTATTCCCTTTTTTTAATATGATAATGTTGTTTGTGGAAGTGTGGACTACCAACCCCTCAATGTGATTAGATTCATTCCAAATATATATGGAATGTATAAAGGGTATTTTTAATAAACCTATGTAAAATATATTAAAAATATATGATAATAGAACTACTATATACATATATATATATATCATTTAGTTTTCATTATTTTAATTTTGGAAATGAAATGAAGTCGGTGTTAATGAAAACATACAGCCTATCGTCTTGATGGACGATGCATTCCATTTCTTATCTCCAAATATAATGGATTATTATAAATACAAAAATTCTAAATATATATTATATTTAAATCATGGATTAAATTTTGGATGTGATGAAACCATGATATCAATAGCAAATTAAAAGTTAAAACATACTAAAAAACTAGACAAATAAAATCTGAAATAGTTTAAATAATGAAATATTATTATCAAATAGGTAATAAGACATCATAATAAGTTAATATATGATTTTAAGAATATTATAATTGTTATAGTATTATATAGTGACATGTTTAAAACCATTTTAAAAAGTTAAATGGATGTTCACCCAAAAATCAATCATAATGTATTGGATTTCATCTAAATTTTCATTCCATTGAGGATTATTTTTTTTATGCACCTTGTTTGTTTTATGTGGTGTATACAGTTTTCTTTGACAAGTTATATCATTAAACTCATTATTATCAAGATATTATATCATAAATTTAACTTTATTCCGTAATGAATATTTTGATTAACTGTTTCAAAGCATTATAGAACACATTAAAATGTTGAATGATAATTCGACTCGAGTACATTTTTAATGATTATATTTCTAATCTCACTCAATTTTTGGATGTTTAACATTATCATAAAGAAATCAATTTATTGTTATGAACCTCATTTCTTATATTTGGTATATATACAACCAAGTTTTCATATAATATCATCATTTCTTCATTAATCATAATATTTTGAGTTTAAATTTGGAATATTTCATATAAGTGGATTCGATTTAAAAGTTACCAAGTGGAAAATAATTTTATAGCATAATATATATTCATTGGATAAATATAACATCCTCATTGTATTTATTATTCTATGATTATTTTTATAATTAATTTTAATATACATTAATATTTTTCCACTTCAAAATGATTATTTACAGTTGATATGAATAATATACTCATTGACTGATTCTCACTCCATCATTATAATATTTTCAAGGGATTACAATACAATATCATTTTATCAGGATTTTTTACATATGAATTTCAATCAGAGTATATTATTTGATAATTTAATAATAAAACCTTTTAGTTTATTCTTTTTTCTTTCCCCATTACCCTTTTCTTGTATCAGAACCATTTTCCCACTCTTTGGCACTCAAAATCTTTAAGAATTGTTTTTATGAAAACCTGTCATCATTTTTATTTTAGTCGGAGAAAATGTTTTCTTATAAAAACCCCATTTTATGAAATGGTTTTACAAATATTTTTAACCATTCCAAAATTATTTAATAAATTAAAATTTTCCATTTTGTCATTTACCCATGTTTTTTAGGAAATATTATTGTCACTGTCCAATCTAGTTGTTTCTCTATCCTTTTATTATGCAAACGGAATGTTGTGTTTACCCTATATGGCATGTACAAATTTTCCCTTCCTAATTTCATTGAATCTTCCTTTTCATGTTAAAATGTTTAATTTTTTGAAGATATTTTTTAAAAAAAGTATCTTCAAATAAATATATTTCAAAAGTGTTTTCAAAATAAATGTATATTCTCTACAATAATTTTTTTAAAACATCATATTATATTATCTATTTTCATCAATGAAAACAAACCATTATTTTTACTCAACTTAGAATATGTTTTATTAATACCATCATTATTATTCCTATGGAAATTTTATCATTAATTTGAAAAATGATAATATAGACATTCACTTCCCTTATTTCATATAGTCCCCTTGAAATATCGAATTTTCTATGATCATTTGACAGTAAATTCCCACTAATTATCCAAAATTATTTTTCAGATATATGATAATTTCATGAAACATATCTCATTTTTCATACAGTTTCCACTTCCATTTTTTTATTATTTAGGGATATATTGAATATTTATGTATTATTTATTCAACATGAATATTTGATAAGTAATATTATTTATTATTTAAATTGATTATACGATATAAATAATTATTTGGACATGCAATGAAGGGTGGGGCTAGAATTTATGTATCCCCTCCATTAATCTGTTGGTTCTCATGGGACACATATGTTGTGAAATATAATTAGGCCTCTACCTATTATTTTTAACTAGATGGATGATGGATCTTGATATTATAGTTTTTCATGTCCCTTAGAAATGATATCCAAAAATTAAATATTTTCGTAAAATTGATTTATTTATTATTTATCAATGTTATTTTTGACCAACGTTTCTATGAATTTATTTCAATCTTGGTTTATTGTTCAAATTTATTGTGTTTTAGTTCATTACATTTCCATACTAATTTCTTCTTATTCATATCATTGAATGTCATGTGTGTATAGCTAATACTATTCCATATTTTTTATTCACATCATTCTCAGTTAGTTGATTACATAGTGTATGATTTTAGTTATTCACCCTGACATGTTGAATCTTTTCATTAATTCATTATTTATTCTGCTATAATTTATCCTTATAGAGAATTTGAGCTCGCACTTATGTTTTTCATTTCACAAGAATTTTAGAAGAGGTAAATAAAATATTTTTAGGGGTATAATAGATCCATTAATCTTATCTTTGAAAGAAAAAAAAATTTGTTAGGGTATTCATTAAAAATACACAACTCATGTATGTATTGACTTTACCAAGATTACTAAACTCTTTAGCCCTTCAAGATTTCATTCAATTTAATCATGCCAATGTCAGTGTATTATATATAGTATCTAAACCTTATTTAGAGGGGCTTACATTGATAGATAATAAGATATTCATAAGGAAAAACACATAAATTTTGTTTTTCTATCAAATAATAATAAAAATTATATTTAATTTAAAATCTTCATGTTGGTGATTTAATTATCATGAAAACCCTTCAAAATATACATGGGTGCTTGGAATAAAAAACAATCATGACATTAACAATTATAGAGTAAAGGATAATTTTGTCTTAATTATCGTGATCCACTTAAGTAGTAGGGATAGAATAGGATATCTATTATCACATTGAATATGATTTTTTTGATCTATATTCTACACATTATTCCATCGTTTAAGGTATCTATTTTCATAAATCTACAACTCCGTACAATTGAAGCAATAGGGTGTGGGTAGTGAATTTTATGGGACCCTATCTTCCAATGTAAGGAAAATAAGACTGTTTTTATTCCATCATGATTTTTTTAAATTTTATCCAACTATAACATAGTTGAATTATCTTCTCATTCAATTAAAAAAATACCATGATTCTTTGTACCAAAATCATGGAATATATATAATTCAACATTCTTTCTTCCATGAGATTTAACCAATGAAATGAAATTATATTATATTTTTATTTTATTATCTATAGGATAAAAAATTTCACCAACTTCCAACTCCACCAGAAGCATACATAAAAAACATTCTTCATATATACTAACATCATCAATAACTAATTTTATTTGATGACCCGTATTTATCCCACAAAATAATTAAAGGATCTTATTTTTAGTATTATTAACAAAACTACTGGAAAAACATATATGTCTAATTATATATTATTCATAGTTTCCAATTGATACACTTTCCATGTATTTCACCTATATTTATTATCACTCAATTTTTGTGAACTGATTTTAGGGAATGTATTTAGTAAATAATATTTTCATAAACACTGACCATTTCAATGAGTCTACTACCTCTTGTTTGTTGTACATATTATAAGACCCACCATTGGAAAACATCACTATTAAAATGATAAATATCCTAAAGAGCCTTACCATTTTCTAGAACTAGAAAAATTAAATTATCATTTCAATATCATGAGACCATTTCTTATCAATATGTTGATTGGATGATTTCCTAAAGGAGGGTGGGTAGTACGACATGAAAGACTTATTAGAGATCTCCTACTTCATTGGTTATTTTGGAAGATCAACAGGATCTTTGATATGATTCATTATATGGGGGAGTTGACTGAAAATCATAATAATATTATGTACTCCTTCACCCATTTTCATTTATCTTTGGGACAATGACCACTTTTCCTATTATACCTGGTGTTAACTCAATTTATTATTTTTCTAACCATAACAAACAACAAAACAATTTAAAATAAGAGATTATAAGTAAACATAATAAAAAATTATCACAAAAAATATCATTTATAAATAAATGTTAAAATTTATTAAACATTGAAACATCCACACTATCTATTTTTTAAACATACATCACTCTTGGTTCAATCTAGTTTCTTTTAAACTGGTTTAACTCTTAGTATTTATCCACATTGTATTTTCTAGTAAATCCTTCATGAAGGAATTTAAAAAGAATTATATTAATAAAATAATAACACAATATTTTAAATCTAGTTTTGAATGAATAGTAAAAATCATCTTGTGCCAAGTAAAAAAAATCGATTTAATACTCATACAGCATTATGCATGGTGATTTCTTCTATGTGAATCAATGCCACAGCCACATCAATATTCCAGTATACATACAAGGATGTTCTTGATAAGAAAGTCATATAATGAAAACACAAACAAATATTTTGGATCTTATTAGAGTCATAGATTTATCTCATATGGTATTAAATAATGTTATAAATTTATAATCATCAAAAATAGAAAAATATAATCCTTATAAATAAATAAATGTTTGATTACACCTAATGTTCCTCAGACCCATAATCCATGGTTTGATACTAAAAAAATTATATTAACCATTACCTTGAAACATTTTGATATGAATCATGGTAAAAATATATATATTTTATTAATTTAAGTGTTACATATCAAAATATTTAATGAATTATAGAAATATATATATGTATATTGTTTGTATGAAATAGAAATATGAGAAACACATTTTATGACCTTTTAAATATTTCTAAATAGTTGATCAATATTATAGAACCATCTATAATTAGCATGTGTTATACTTATCATTATATCTGAGGGAATGGAATCATAATAATGGGGTTAGTTTAAACACTTGATAAGGGGAACCTCATTAACATTTCATCATGGTTCAGATCATAATAATGAGAGAAAACATGAGTAGAGGAGAAAAATATTAATACAAAATTACATTTAATTATTAGAGTTTTCATTAAGATGTGATAATAAGATGACTAATATACATTGTGTAAACATATAGTGTGGAATAAGTGTGTATTAATATGATGCATGAAATAGGAGAAACAAAGAAAAATAATTGGCATACATATTTGTAATTGTATACAGCAAAGAATAACATTAAACTATGTCACTAATACTGACATAGAAATAGTAAATAGAAAATATAAAATAACTACATGCTTCCTTTAACATTATATAGATAGAATTACTAAAAAGTAACCATATTAGAGTGGGAATTAGTACCTAGGACCCATAAACATAGTGGATAAGTAATCACCACTTTATTCTTATAACTTATTAGAGTAGGAATCAATAACTGACTCCCATAACATAGTGGAAGAGACATCAATTCTTGATTCATAGATTAATAAATTTTGATATAAATCATTAAATAATTCATTAGATGGAAATATACAGTCCCATCCTTAATAATTATAATCATCCATATATTTGTGTGATATTATATTGATATAAAATCACACATTAA
Source organism: Viscum album (assembly GCA_963277665.1). Taxonomy (NCBI): domain Eukaryota; kingdom Viridiplantae; phylum Streptophyta; class Magnoliopsida; order Santalales; family Viscaceae; genus Viscum; species Viscum album. The sequence goes on along the minus strand of OY728148.1, from coordinate 260,989,670 downwards.
ACATAACATAATTGAAATATGAAAAATAAATAAGCTTCAAGAAAAATAATTGTACAAATTTTCATTTGACATTGAAAAAAATAAGATAAATGGTTGTTTCTAAATATCCCCATTGTAACATAAAGAGCATTTGGGATAATTTCATACATATAAAATAAAATTTTTTGATTATTTTTTAAACCACTTGAAAAATGTATTTGGATACCCCTTGTATTTTGTTTTACAACTCCGTAAATTTATTTTCATTAAAATGTTTTTATTATTCCTGATAAAACATTAAAAATTTCCATCAAAATAAAAAAGGGTAATTTGAAAAAATATTAATTCTTTTAAAAATTAATATTTACATATAAAATATTTCACATAACATTAAAGCCCTAGATATTTTTTTACTAAAAAAACTAATAAAAATGCATTTAAAATTAATTAATTAAATTTAATAAATAATATCTTGATTTTAAATAATATTTTAATTTATCCTTTTATTTTCAAAATCCTTAAGAGAATAATTCATTCATAAAACCACCATATGTAATTTTAATGAATATTTATAAATAATAATTCACATGCAACGATATACCAAAAAATATTTTTCAAATAGTGTTTTTATCATATTTCTAAAATAAAGTTTTATGGTTCACATTCAGAAATCATTTTCTAAAAGGTGAAGTGATGAATTTGGGAAACATTTACCATTAAAGGAGATATTAAAAAATACAAACTATATAAATATATCAACATTTTTTGGAGAAATTTGTATTGGAATATTAAACATAATATCACAAAAGATAAACTGTTTGAGTAATTCATAATACATTTGTTGAAAACCAACATTGAAAAAAATAAAAGTAAGAAGTAATTTGTAAATTAAGTGAGTGTGAAGATGAATGTCTCCTGAAATAACACATAAATTAATTTCAAAATAAAATCTTAATCATTTTAAATGAGAAGAAAATATAGACATGGAGTAGAATTCACTATTAATGAGGATGATAAATATTCTCTATAATGGTATACTTACCCAGAATAAATTCATCAAGGAAACATTTTGGTCATTAAAGAAATGTTTTTTGACAGAAGAACTGAATTATATTATCATAATTGAATAGAATAAATCCATATTGTAAAACCATTTAAAAAAATGTATTATAATGGATCAATAAAATAAATTTAGTCAATAATAACCCTTATAACTGTGGTATCCTTTGAGTCAAAACACCTTTTTTTAAACAACATGAATTTAATCTTCATAACAGAGTACTTACATGCATATAGAAAAATAATTTCATTATGTAAGAATCAAACCATATTAGTGATATCATTGATCATAATATTAAATAGGTCTTAACAAACTATAATTGAGACAATGGACATCTAACCTTAAATACTACTCAATCAAACATACTCCATCCTCATTAAAAATGTGATTTTACTTTCAAATATCCTTATATAAGGACTCATTATGAAAACTAATAAAATATATTAGCTTATGATGCTAACAGTGTATTTTACAAGGGGAAACTGGATGTTTTTTGTGATTAATATTTATGGGATAGTTTTATCATGATGTATTTAAGTGATCCCTGTTATTATATTTTCATTCTTCATGTGATGAAGTTTTGTATTACTCATTGTAAGTCTAAAATGGATTATACTATGTCCATGTTATAGAGAATTATTTAAAATCATTGTAAAATGTGTTTCTCATGTACCTATTCCTAATCAATACTAAATCATTATATTTAAAGGAATCTAATATTATTTTGAGATGTAATGATAAAATCATTGAAATATATGTAAAATTTCCTTCGGTCATCTCACCTTGTATCGTGGAAGTTTTTAAAAGAAATATTTTTTGAACCGGACCGAAGAGTTAGGGTATGGGGAAATAAAGACTATAAATATTAGACATTATGATTTTATAATGGTGTAATTTCATGATCATGTGATATACACATGTAATATAAAAATACATGGGATGTTACATCAAATTGAATAGTGTTATAAGGAATATCATCATCAATGGAATAAGTCCCCTATAGTGTTAGATATTCCATTAACCAATATTCATTTCAATTCGAAGGGAAAAATCCATGACTAATTCTATATATATGTAGAATGTATGTATGGGGTATTGAAAATTCTGATAATTTATTACGCATATGTATTTGGTAAAATTAAATGTAATTGTAATTTAGATTTATTTGAGATATAATATATATTGATAATTTTGTATTTAGGATTTGTTAATTTTTTTAGTATTTTATGAATCTTTCCTATCATGTAAGATCTAATCAAATATGATGTAGATATATATTTCATATAGATTTTTGTATTCATATTTTTTTATTCCATAGATAATATATGTATTTTATCCCATATCTTTTACTCCAAGGTTTTTAGGGAATTTATTTAGATTACCATCACATAGAATTACTATAGTGTGTGATTGGGAAATTTAGTACTCACGGTTTTAATGGATTTATAATAAAACAAATTATATATGTGAAGTATTTTCATTGTTTAGTTGCATAATTGTTTGAAATATAGCTAAATAAGATATTTTTTTACATCGTGGTGGTTTTTGTTTTAAATAGTCTTCATTATAGTAGTTGGAGTCCTGTCTAAGTATTATTTCAGTAAGGTTTGTTTTTCCCTTATCACATCTTCTAAATATAGAGAATTTTTCTTGTGTATTTTTTCTCCACGTGGTCATAGAAGATATGGAACTTTTTTTTGACTATAACTGTATAATACATTCATTGTTATACTTTTCTATTATTTATATTCATATTACAAGGGATTATAATTATATTTAATATTTTGTATTCGAATCAATAATATGTTGTTATAAAATAAGTCCCTCAAATATATTGTGGCTCCATATATATTGTATCAATCATATAAATAGTTTTAATTTTCCTTTTGGTGGAATCATCATTTTATTACAAACTATAAAGGGGTCTCGATTTCTTGGGTCATGTTTAATGGTATGTTAGATTTATTTTCCAATAAATATATTAAATTATGTTGGTCTTGTTAAGGATGGATTTATATTTTTGTTAATGGTTTTTAGGTGAATATTAGTTCTTTATTAATACATGGGAACACAATTATTTTAGCGAATTAAAAATACAATCATCATGGATCTCAAAAACTATTGGCCAAATTGAAAACATGAAACTATAGATTAGGGGATATCATTAAGATATAATAGGATAAAAGTAGTATGTAATGGTTTCTATGATTTTATTTTAAAATAACGATAATATACTATAATAATTGACTTTTCATCATGTTAGAAGAGTTTTCTCCCCATGAATATATATAAAAATTTCTGAGTCATGTTAACAATGAGAACATGATGGTTATTTTGACTCGTATAGTGATATTTTTTTATAAAGGAATCATTTCAGAGATTGAATTAGAAGAATTAATTAAAATTTGAGTAAAGGGAATGTATTAATATTTTATTCCTTGAATGGGTCTTCTTATATAGTGGATGTATGCTCTAGAAGATTTAGAAGAGACTACATCTAGAATATAGTCACTAATTTTGTTCAAGTAATAATGGGAACCTAGGTTTCTCGGAGATCCTAATATATATACAATATAGAAATATTTTTATTTTCAGAATTATGTTAATTAGGTAGTTCGAATTATTATTATAATGATTTTTGTTCGAATATCATGATTACATAACAACATAGTGTGCCTTTTTATGACATATACATAATCATATAAAGATTCTACATATCGTCGTAAGATTTTGTGATCATATTTAGGAGGAGTTATATATGGAGTTATTGAGAATGATTTGGGATCATAAGTTACTAGAAAAAAAACTATATTATATGATAAGGAATTATTACATCTGTGGTTTATATATAATAAATACCAACCAAACAATTCAAAACATGTTCATTCAGGATAGTAAGATGGATAAAGGCCTCAAGAATTTGATTCGTATCAGAGTTATGACATTCTACAATCCTCACATTCCATTAATTACTAGAGAGAGTGTTGGTAGTTTGTAATTTCCTAGTATATATTTAATATGGTTTTTAAATTGGATAGAGGTTTCATGAGGCCCGATATACTAGTTCTAGGGATAAAACACCAAATTATAGATGGAATTATAATTAGAAACCGTCTCATAATATTATTTTTAGTCTCCATGGGAGTATTATCAGTGGTATAGATGAGGAAAAATGAAAGATAAAATGTGGGAGATAAATTAAACTATCTATAAATCCAACTCATTGTTTTCCTTAGCAGACACAATGTGAAAATGGTAGGTTATGGGTAATTTAGTGTTTTGGATTGTTCTTATCAATAGGGGTCCAAATACGTTTCAGCTATAACTTTTTTCTACATCAATGCCACTCATAATCATCGGTATACACATGATCCATTAAATTTATCTTGTTTCATTTTTTAAGATTTATATATTCTAGTATAAATCCGTGAATAACCATTGTATCCATTGACATCTCTATGTGGTGGTCATCACATTCCGCACATTTTAATGATGTGTCACTTAGTTCCAAAGAGATGTATCTCTTCTGTGGGACTCTTTAATTTTGTATGTGACCACATGTCACCCCCCTTAGTTCTTATTGGATGAATTTATTTTTTAGTGATGTAATGTGGAGTCATGAATATGGGTAAAGGAATAAACTCTATCTTTTATGGGACCATTGGGGAATGAGATGGGCCTAGGATTGTAAATTATTTCCATGTAGTTTGTGAGTGTCTTACTAAGTTATATATATTATCAAATTTTTGTATTCCCAAGAAGGTGATTGAGCCATTTATTTTTTGACAAGAAATTCATTGGTTCATCTTATAGAAAAATTTCTTATCATATTAAATTATACCTAGGATATACAAATAAATTATATTATTTATTAATAATCCTAACTAAGATCTGGAAGATGATGGTGTTGTACAATGATATATTGTTTAATGATTTTTTAATAATTAGTGTGACCATTATATCATTTTTAATTGAAAAACATTTTCATTGTTGAACTTATGTATGGTTAGATTCATTACCCCTATCATAAGTTGTTTCTATGGATTTTATTTTGTTAGTTATACTAGGTTAAATACCCTTATAGGGGGTGAATCATGGTATGGTAGATTAAAAATTTCTCCTTCTCACATCTTGTTTTGTTGTTAGAAAAAAAATCAATTTTCTCTTCCTCCCACAGAAATATATAAACAGATATGAAATCATGCACTAGACATGGTTATTTTTACCTGGTTCACCTTTACTAGGCTATGTCCAAGGAACATACAACAACAATGTGTCGATGTACCAAATCACTCTAGCTCAATTCCTATAATGATTAAAATATTCGGGCTAGATCTTATATGCCTAGGCTCACCTCATTTTCAAGGTTTATGGTTTGATAACTACATTTCCAAGGGTCACTCACTACGCATCTTTCCCTGGCTCACTATCGGTGGAAATGGTCATTTTCTTACTCTTCCTTCACTCACTGCTCTTAAAAAGGGGTCCACTCGCAGTTTTTGGATGTGTAGGTCCAACACAGTTTATGGACATATAGGTCCCATCATTAGCATGAATTCTTGCATCATAAACTATAGATAGATCCTCTATTGAAGTTACCCTTTTCATCCCCAGATGAAGTCTACTTTCCTGGATACTGCTTGGTACTTGAAAATCATTTCGCAATCTGATTTGAAGCATTCACAAGTTTCATTTTGAAAATTGTGAACCAACTAATCCTCCTACGTAATATGTATCGGGAATGGAACACAGACCACATCCACTGCCTATTACTGTCTCTTCACCAAACCGCCACTATTCACAGACTACCATTGCCTTCATTGTTGTATACTGCCTCCAAGTACTGACTCCTAGAACCACCTTAGCAAACTACCCTATATCTGTGAACTATTCTCTGTTCACAGAATTCCTTCAAAAACTACTATCAAGTACAATGAATTATTCTTCTACATACCATGCCTTCTTCCTCTACTTACTACTTCTTTTCTGGGTTATAGTTCTCCGCAAAAACATTCAACCGAATTTTTTCCATGATAACCCCTTTAGAATTAGCGAACCTCCCTTCATGAACTACCTTCGGCCGTTACCAAAACCCTAGATCAATAAGATGTTATTAATGATATTTAATCTATATAGTAATCAATGGGATTAGTGATTCCTATAGAGGAAAATATATCTGCAAAATCTGTTAATCCAAGATTTTCCAAATCATCAATTCACCCTCCATCGCATATTGATCCTTATGTCATTATGAATAGTAAGACACCAATGAACTTCTTTTTCCATTCAGTATGCATACTATCTTTGTTCCTACGTGATCAATCTTCTCTGCGGATGAAAATCCATCTACATACCGAATCTCCTTCACCCACGAACTGTTTTCAGTTTCACAAACCGCACCCACATACCATTTCTTCCACTCCGCTTCCCATTCTCGGAACACAGTATGCGTACCATGAATTATGATAAACGGTTCTCTACCATTGCCTATTTTCATCAAAGTTCTTCATACAACTCAATAATATGAAAAAATACTTCCTTTTCAAACATCAACCTCCCGATTTTGAGGCCCAAATATTTGGAAATCATGAGGAATCAACGCAAACTTGAAAACATGTCTTTGGAAAAAACCAACCATTCTTATTCACAGTCATCTAACATTGTCAAAAAACACAACCACACCCAAAACATACCAAGAAGACTCCTTGAGATATTTTTTCCAAATATATTTGAGATTCACATGTGATATTTTGATATTATAGTGGTGTTATTGGGTGTAAATAACACCCATGAAATATTAATGAGACCCAGGGGTGGTAAAATATTTTTTTGGGTAATGATTTTTAACAATAACTAAAATTAGGATACTGTGTTTCATAATATCTCATCCATCGTAGCCAATCGATATGAATGTGAACCCTTTGAAAGGAATTTAATTTTGATGCCATGTACATGGATATAACTATGTCAACCACTCTATTTCTAAAAATTTTTTATTCCATGGTTTGTCCATATAAATATTTTAAAATACATATAAATTAATAAACTATTAAATGATCATTAAACCCAAAAAAAAAATTATTATCTTCTTATTTTTCATCATCTATATAATTGAATCTAAAACATGGCCACCACCATTTAATAAATGAACCTATATAAATATCTGATAAAATCGTACCATAATGTTGGTTGAATATGATAAACTGATAATCAAAATTAAATTTTCATAATAATATATTATACCATACTTCTTCATAAAGAAGGTTTCAATATTCATTTATAATTTTGGGGTCCTCTTGTTATATATATGGAATCTAGCTGTTGACGCACTACTTATAGAAGAGAGATCCCTTTCAGTATCACATTGATATATCCTTCAATGTTATTTCATAATTAATTTTAGATATAAAGATAACATAATAGGATTTATTCTAATATGACAGTATTTTTTAATACCTCACATTGATTTATGAAAATCGATCGATTTTATATATGGGTATCTTCCACTTCAATGATCATGGTACGATACTCTAAAACCCATTAGGTGCATTAGATTCAAAATCCTTATTATATCATCATTTACTCCTACTATTATTTAAGAGAATTCATATAATAAGGATATTGTTTCCCTAATATAATGTACAATATGATATTGATGAACTTCATATATCATATTTCTTTATTGAAAACAATTTTTCATATTTAAAGGGTATGATAGGTTTTTATATTAATAAATGATACAATGTAGTCTTTTAGTTTTTTTCTATATCATAATTTATGGTTTCAATGGTATAATGTTAAATGATAGGAAAACCAGATTTCTAACAACATAACATCAAATTGTAATAGTGATATAAGTGATATTGCTATTTACTATTGGTATTTATGTTAGAGTCATTGATACAACCCATGTATGTTTTATGATGTGTTTAATATTAACTCTTTCAAATATTATTTTATGACTGGGCCCTACATAAGAGTAATTAATTCAAGTTCTATATGATTAAACATGGGCTCAATGATTTCTTATTCCTAATAACTAGATACCATATGTCCTCTTTATATTATATGGTATGAGAACTTTGTTTGATTAAATATTCTCTAACATAAAGATAATTTTTTATAATTAAAATTCAGGTTAATCAATTGTGTGATTTATAACAACCACATAAGGTTATTTTTATTTAATATGTCATTTCTTATGATAGTGGGTCCATTTGATTATGGAATACTTGCGTACAACAAAGGATATATAACAGATCAATATCACCATATATACCATTTAAATAACATGAGACCTATAATGATTTAAAGGATCCATAATATAAGAGTTGAATCAAAGTTATAAACCTTTATTTAAATATGATACCCATGTATGATTTTTTATCCTACGTGAGAATTTATAAAGGGTCTCAATCAATAATTAAATATTACTTAAGAAAAAATTTGAATAAAATATAATAGTAAGGATTAAAATAATATTTTATAGTTTTTTCAGGAAAAAAATTATTATAAATTGTTAGTATAATATTATCATGTCTAAATTAAAAAATAAATATTTATATTTGTATATAATGATTGGAAAATATATAAAATTTATATTTATCTATTAGTTCCTTTTAAATATTTATTAATATAAATACTTTTATGTGTTTAATTTTAGTTATATATTAGATTATTAGATAATTTAACAATTATATATTTTAATACATGAATAAAGGAATAAATTTTTAAATAATAATTATTATAGGATTTCCAACAATGATGGGTAAAATATATATGTGACAAAAATTAGTATACTAGAACATAAGTGGAACTAATCACAATTTATAAATGAACTTCTTATGTTCAATATTGATATTATCTATAAATTTTTTATAATCAAAAAAGTAATTAAAATTTTAAAAAATGTTACAGTTTGACTTATAAAATTTTCATAACTATTTTGCTAAATTTTTTAAATTAATTTCCATATTGGGAGAAATTATTTCAACCACTTTATGTGGTGTTTTGATGATTTATTTAATCATGGTAAAAATGATAACTATAATTTGATATTTATATTATGTAAATATTTTATTAAACAGAAATTTGAATATAATATGTTTATATATAATGTTTTTTTAAACCTTGTCTTGATATTGTAAATAAAATTGGTTTTGTTGTGGAAGGATATCTGATAAGAGATCCACTATGACACCTATGAACCAGAAAGTTCACCCAAGAAACTTCAACTAGTCACCTTGGTATGTCCCTAGGGTGACATTCATGTGTCCATGATTTCAAAATGAGATCAGGAACTAAAATCCCCATTACATAAACCAAGTGGGAACTAGAATCAAATTAAAAGATTGTAATTTTGTGAGTATCTTTGTGTTCCCATTATTGATGTTCCATTTTATTCATGGTTTCTTATAAAAATTCCCCCTATGTCTCTTTTGTTCATTTAGAGAGGGATACATGTTAGGATAGAACTCCCAAACAACCTGAGTGATGTAATTCATTCACCATATTCCAAATACATCATATCATATTTTGGATTAATTTAAAAGGTAATTAATCTATAGAAATTAATATAAAATTAAGGTAGTTGACATACCATAATGATTAACATAATAAAACAATTTCAATTGATATATTGTAAACATTTATATTGAATGTTGGAAATAAACCCCATAATCAATTATTCATTAGGGAATCACATTACCTTGTCTTAACCAATGATCTATATAATACCAAAAACCACCAGCCATACATCCTGAATAGGATGAATCTTTTTCCATTTTTCCTTAATCAGGAATCCATGTAACCATACAGAAATATTAGGGTACATTTTATTTAACAAAATTTTTCCATAGAGCCTTATTCACAATACCTTATTATGTGGGTTACACTTCTCCATGACCCTCAAATAGGGATCCATATTTCCCTAGGACCTACCAATACAGTAATATATTCATCATACCATGTCTTTGGGGTGAAATAATCTCCCTACACAATCAAATAGTGTGACACATTGTTAAGGTAATCTACATTGTTTTCATATTATCCATACCATTTCATTAGGGGGAAACCTCACATAGAATCACATATATGGTACCAATTCACTCAGTAATCCATCATGGTTGTTCCCTTATTTAGTTATCCCCATGTTTGACATTTCTTATTAGGACCCCTATTTTTAAATATCATTTGTAATTATTATTCAATAGATTTTTTAATCACATTTCTTGTTTTTTCACATCCAATTTCACCTCATTAATATTATATACCCATGATAAAAGGAATATCCTATGAAACATCCATCAATAAATAAGGTTTTTTATGTGGTAATAATCATGTAATGCACTTTTATTGAGGGTTGTTTCATTAGGATACCATCTATACATGTATTAGGTAATATTATATAATATGGTTATATCATTTCCAATGATCAATCAAATGAAGAACCTATAATACCAACATGGTACTTTTATTAACGGTGAGCTAGATAATGGTCGGTCTCCTAGGAGTACATCCCAAAATCCATCATTTACCTAAGTTACTTAGCTGGTTGGGAATCTATGGGATTCATCCACCAATATTATTCCAAATCATTGACTTGGAATCCCATGTATAAGACATAATATATATATTATAAATCCTTATTAACTAGGGGTTCACACATCATTTCTTATAATGGTAACATATATGAGGTAGGCATCCAATATGAGCCTCCTACTCAGTAGAATCCCTAATCATTAAAACATTAATGATCTCATCCTTGTGATCCATTAGTAAGTCATCCAAATATATAAACCTGATGTGTATACCCCAAATCATCCTAAGAGATATGTATCCCCCTTAAGACCTTGTTTAAATATAAATATCACATGTGTTACATAATCCATAAAAGGGGCATAACCCCAATGATACATCTTTCCTCTATGCGGCATATAATATTTGATAGGTCCTTCCTCAAATGGATATATTCTCTATGACATGAACTTGACAATGGTCCTCAATACATAAGTCCAAAATTTAAAATTTCTATGATCATTTAATCTTTTAGTCCTAACCTCATCAAATTAGACTACATTGTACTATCGTATAAGATGTTCATACTCTCTAACATACAAATTATAAAGGATTTGATTATTTCTTTCCATGATAACTTGGGTTCCTTTAGAATGTTGAAAACCTACAAATTGTTTCTTGGTTTCATGAGAATAAAATTCACCACATTGTTCCTCATCACATGGAATTTTAAATAAACCTCATTTATCATTAAATGAAATGACACTATGTTTGTTAAAAATAACATTAAATTGATTCTCCAAAATCCCCAATCACATGTGAGATCATTGTATCACAGCACAACCCACTTCCCTTTAGGAAAAAAATTAAATAGTGTGAATTATTACAACACTAAACCATGGTATAAAAACTATTTAAATTTAAAATAAGTAAACTGGGATAAATATAGATGTTCAAATCAGTGCATTGTTTTGATTATATTACTTGAAGAAATATAATTTTTACCATAATAATACTTTTGAAGGACTCAAAAACATATCATTAATGTATATAAAAATAATAGTGTATTAAATATTTCCTATTAAATGGTGTAATGAACTTAATACCCCCATCATTTCGATTGATACATTCCTAAATAAACACTTGTGAATCCCTAGTGAATAATTACATTTGGAAACTTGATGCTTAATATTTCTGGATTTGAAGGGGTCACATTCATGCATGAGGGAAAATTAAATCCAGATACCATTAGTAAACCAAGAGATGACTTATAATTTTTCACACATCAAGAACAGTACGTTCACATTGGAAACATAATGATGATCCCGACATGACTCCATTAATTTAAAGATATACAATTAGACCCCGATTTTACTTATTAATATACATTACAATTTTTCTGGTCTCTATCTGGGTTACTAATATGACTTAATTTAAATTTATTACCATTGTCATATCACACAAGGCTATATTATATCTAAATTGAGAAAAATCCTTTTATCATATTAAGTAATGTAATCAATAATAATTGGATGCTTTATGTTTATCCTCTAATAATATCTACCTACCAACCAATTATGCCAATGTATACCTCAACATGAAAATGGTTATGACCTTAAAATCAATAACGAAATTTGTACTGACTCAATTGCAGTAGTGATAGGTGAAAATAAATATTGATCCTATAATAACCTCTTAATGGATATGTCGTTATGATATAGGGTTATTTTGATATCCTATAGTAGCATAAGCCATAATAATTATCTTATAAATAATAGCATGTAGAGTAGCATATTTCCCCTAGTAACATTTCTAACCACTTTAGGGGCCTCCAAATAAAATATCAAAATGTTCATCCCCCAACTATATTTTGTTATGAGGTTCTTTTACTAATTTACATTTATTTATCAGAAACATTTGATTTCTCCTATTACAAGTAGTTTCATCCCCCAATTTTACCTATCCTTAGAAGCTTGGGAATTCACTAGGGAGGTAACCCATGACAAATTGTCTCTAATAACTAATTCTAGGGTACCCAATATTATATATTTTAGATATAGAAAATACCTATCAAAAGAGATAATTATTATCTCCCTATTCTTAATAAAGATTCATATCATTAGAAATTTGTGATATCCAATGAGTATGATAAAATTAATACAAATTATTTTTACATTATTTTAATCATCAGGTAAGATAAATAAGAAATTAATTTCATGATTTATAACATAAATTTCACAAATATTCACATCACCCAAGGACTGAAAGGAGTAGTGTTTTTGATATTATGTATATAAACATCATAATATATAATAATTTCACTATGTTTGAGATCCAATAATCTCCAATGAAGGATTTCCAAAAGTTATACTTATCTTCACATACATTGGAAATTAAAATCTAAGAAAGGGTTGGGCTCAAATTTTCAGTAAATGAAAACATATCATTAGTTCATTAAGGGTTAGTTCAAAAGAATATAAGAAAATTAGGTCATCGGAAATTTTATTATTAAAATGAATATGGAATTATATCTATTTTTAGAATTCAGGATATAAGGGAATGTAATCTTAAATGATTAATCATATATTATGGAAAATGTGTACGAAATCATGATAAATTAAAAAATATAAGAATGTGGGAATGGCATAAGAAAAGAAATCATATTAAAATCCAACACACTAATAAATTCATCACATAGTAGACTTCATATAAGCACAATTTTACCTTCTTATACTTGGGATAGTACTCATATGTATCCATATTAACGGGATAAATCCTTCCCTATACCCCTTTTCCTTGGGATAATTCCTCAACAATTCACTTTATCTTCAGACAAATCATCCCATATAATCATTTGAGATCATAATATATAATCACAACCCAATTAATTTGAGGTTGATATTAAAACCACCCATTCTCAACCATATATATGTGTGTCATAAAAAATAATCGATTATTTTACAATAATTTTAAATACCATGGATTAGTCATTAAATAATCTAGTGAAATAATTCTAGAATAATTTTTCTTTCATTACCAAAAATAGTTTTAAGGATATATTTTTTGATAAATAAGAAATACATATAGAGTATACCCATATATTACAATAACACACGTCTTCTAAATATCCATTTCTCCTAGCCAATAAATACATAACATAAAAAATGACATCATATTAATAAAAATATTGATAATTTTAATCTACACTAAATCATTGAAAATACTCAACCAAAAATCCATATAAACATTATAATATTTGGGATTATCACAAAAATATCATTAAGGGATATAAAAATAAATAATGAAACATCAAGTTTATGAATTCTATTAAAAAAATACTCTCATTAAAAATAATCATTAGCCTCAAAATATAAATTTTTCTTACCAATGAAATAAACTTTCCTTTCAAAATAGTTTCATAATAATGTTTATGATAAAATATAAAGAAATAATGAACCCCAAAATGGTTTCTTTAAAAAACCTGAAAACACCTAATGTTTTTTTAGAAAGTTATTAATTTTCACCCTTAAAGAGGTTCGTATATATTACATGGAACATACTATAAAAATGCACCTTGTCAAAACATGGGATTACTGTAAAAACTTAGAGTGAGTAAAATAAAGAATGTAGGAAAGATGGGGATTTATTTTGTTATAATAATTAATTATGATGTAACCCTGGTAACTACTATATGATTGTAACCTTTATGGCTAACTTAAAATATTCATCATAGTTATACTTTGATGTTTCCATCACATTTAAACTCAGAATAACCATCATGATAAACAACTATCATACCCAATGAATTAGAGGGATATTATAGACCCATATCTAATTGTATTATAATAGGACCAATCTTCATCATAAATAAATTAATATGCATGATAAAATAAACCTGAAACATGAATACACTCTTCCTATAAACATTAAATATGGAAATAACAAATTTTTAGACAATATTGGACACATAAAAAGGAAAAATATTCATTGAATAAACCCATATAATATTTTAATGTAAGCATATAAAAATTAATCCATTATGAAAGAGGTAAAAGCATTCCATTATTTATATATTATAAGTCAATCCCATTGAATGTTATTAAAAAAATACATTATATGGTATTTTTAAAGAAATGTCAGTTTCCAAATATCAGAATATTAAAGTGAGAAATAATCAAATGAATCAGTTTTGTGTATTACTATAAATCCACATTATTCATGTGAAAATAGAACATAATGAAAATAAAATTAATCCCTTAGATAATCATTGCAAGATATAGTTAATTGAGCATATTCTTAACCCATTGAATTAATATTGTTTAAATAATTCCCATACCTTTTTCTGAATGTGTTCTACGCATGCATTTAATCACCTAGATAAAAAATGATATAAATTAATTACATGATTAAGATAAATTACGCATATATTTTATTTATTATGATTTTATTAAGTTAATTTTTATCCATTTAGATGAGTTATGATGAACAGTTTCACAGTTCATGGAGTTTTTGCTTCATGGTTTCATTATTGGTTAAGTTGTGTATATTTGTTGATGTTCTTGTAAAATAAGAATAATACACTAAATGTGATATTATATGGTATTAATTAACCTCTATATTTTTAAATGTCTCTCTATATAATTTTAATTTTTTTTCATTAGTATGATTCATTTGATTAAACATTAAATATAATTGTTCAGTTTATTTTGTAATTTTGTCTAAACATCATGACTTTGTTATATTTTAGCTAATATAAGGTCAATATATTAGATCTATATAAATAAATAAGTAATAATATAATTATTTATATCTGGTTTAACCAATATAATAGATTTATGACCATTTTAAGGTGTTAATAGAAAATGAAAACTCATTATCCATGGAGATAGTTATCCCTTATAATTTGGGCAACGATTTATTTAACTAGATAATAATATATGAAAGAAATAGAAAATTAAACATATTAAATTATCAATATAGAATAAAAATATATAAATAAATATTGAGTTATTATAACATTATAGATGTATTAGGTGAGGAGAAGGAAGAAGAAGATAATAAATTAAGAGAAGAAGTTTCAAAATGTTTCCTCCTAAATAACCCCTTCTTGAAGGATCTGTTAATGAACATTGGATAGGACTTTTGTCGATAAAAAAACATCTAAAATGTCTCTATATAAGTGTAGAATATAGTTTCTTTATATTATGGTCTATCTAGAGTTGTTTTGGTAATGATATTACATTAAAAAATGTGTTCCCTATATAATTGAGTTGTGGGGTACATTAAAAAAATATCAAAATATTAAAATATAATATAACTATTCTAGAGAAAAACAATTGAAAATACCTATTAGGTGTATAAGGGATGAGTTTTTCCCCTATATATTTTCCCATGTTACTTTATTTAATATTCTTATGATTTTTTCTGTAATGTTTTGAAAGCTTATGTTCATGAAATATCATTATTGTCAATGTTAATACTATTCATTACCATGACATTAAAAACATAAAAAAGTGTCAATTTTCAAAAAAATATTATTATATCCTATATATTTTTTAGATATCTATATAATTATTTGACTACCATGAATTTCTCAAATAATATTTTTATTGACATTTTTAATAAAATTTATTATTTTTTTCCACTAATTTAATAATGAATTAATATTCATTATTAAAACCTTTAAGGTAATTATTTCATACCTAAAATGTCAAAAATACATTACCATGATGAATATAAATATTTAATTTTTTAATAGAACTTTTTATGTTAAATCGTATCTTCTAGATGACCATATATTAAAAAATATATACTTATTAAAAACAAAAGTGGGACAAGTTTGACATTACAAAACATGAAATCTATAACTGACTTTATGTCCATAATGTTTCTTCAATAGGACATTAATTCAACCCATTTATTCTTTTGGATATAAATTACTCATCGAATAAAACATGGACAAGTTTTAAGGTAATTTTATAATCCTTATTATATTATTTTTTCCACTAATTACCTAATTTTTCCTTATCCACGGGAATAAAAGTTTCATGTAGACTGTTCATATTTTTAAAAAATAAAATAAAAAAGTTTTATAAATTTGAACCCACTGATTCAAAATATGGAATAAATTTTTTATAACCAAAAACACATATGTTGCATAATTTAATTGAAAATTAAATAATATGATACCCACATTCCTATCCCTCTCATTACCTCCCTCTCCCTCTACTGTTTTTACTCTACATCGTACGACAAAAGAGAGACATATGGGTTATGTGTATGAAGGTAAAGTGAGAAGAATGAAAAATAAAATCTAATAATACATCTAATAAAAGGAAAAGAAAAATGAAAAGAGAATGGGGCTCATATGGGCTACAACACCAAACATGGGATTATTCCCAACCTAGGAAAATGACCTAATTATGGACTCAATTGAGAGGACGGAATCTCAATACGATTCTCTAATAATAAGTTATCACTGACTGAACCTACATGAATAATTTAATATTTTTTTTAAATATTACATTTTAATTATTCCACCAAAATTTTAATAGCATGGATTTCCAACAAAATATTTTCCTATGATAAACGTTCAATACCAGGACTAACATATTGGTCCTATGTTTTTTTTTGAGATAATATATTATGTGGGGAAATACAATTTTATCCCTTATAAGCATTGGAACGAAAAAAATTGAAATTTACGCTCAAATTTATTGTCTGGTAAAACATAGGACCTTACATAAGAACATACCAATACATTATTATTGAATTTTATCATTATATTTACTTCATAAATCAATTATTCTTATTCATTAACACCAATTTAAAAATTATTCTATAAAAACCATATTTAAATAAAAATATTTGGTTGTACATATATGTTTGATGTGTGTTAACTTTTATGCTATCTAACAAGGTATTTTTTTTTAAATACTCGTGAAGTTACACCCTCTCCCTTTAATAAATTAAATCCTCACAATATTAACATGGGATAAAAAAGTAGAGATTTAAATTTTATAAATAAATTTTTTGAAATATAATACATAAAATATAAAACATCCAATTGAAGAAATAGTAAAGGAAGTATGAAGGTCATTTATAATAACACATAATAGGTTTCCATATAGGATAAAATAATTGAGAAGTGAAAAAAGATAATTAAAATGAATAATAACTCCAATGGACTTATAGAGAGTTAAATATAAGATGTTTATATAACATTCAACCAAAAAAAAGAATAAATGTTTGATATATTTAACGACCATTAATTTATCTATAAAAAAATTAAATGAATAATGTTTTTTATGCAAAGTATTTTTCTTATATTTGATTTATTTATTTAATTCATAGTATAATAACATAAGGAATCATATTTACATGAAATATATAGTTTCTTATTTTAATAAAAAGGTTTATCTATAATGGTTATCTTATAAATTTTATTTCTCATCCCAACCCATAATTAAATCAACATTTTAATTCATTATTTATTTTATATCATGACATCATAAATTTCGTCTTTCGTGCACTTATATAAAAATTATCCAAGTTGAAAGAATGGATCACCTCGATCGTGGTGTCTAATGGGTTTTATTGCCCATTTTTATTGTAGATAAAATATACATGCATTGCAACAATGCTTGAGAGATTATTCAAAGTACCTTATTTCATTTGTAAAATTAATCTTGTACATCATGGGTTATATGAATGTTGGCATAGAAATAGTATTGGAAAATCATTTTATATGACTTATAATTTCAAAATAGTTGTTAAGACATGTTTTTTATAAATCATTTAGACCGATATTGTTTTGAAAGATTCAATCATGGGTCTTATTAAAATTCCATAAGTATGATTTGTAATACAATAAGTTACAAAAAAATAAAAATAGGATTCATGAGGGTATCCTTCATTGGATTTTGTATCAAAAACATAATAAAAATCCAATTCCTATGTTATTGTGAAATATTTTAAAATTCATTGATGATATTTATCTTTTTTTGAGAAGATATGAAAATTGGGATACTGTAATTTTATTAAAAACAACCCATGAAAAATTATGGTATCAAGGTATAATGGAGGTACTTGATAATTTATACAACTATTTTTAATATATTGTTTTGTTATAAAAATTTACAAAATCAAAAAGACATTAATTTGAAATATTTATTACCAATAAGGCATCAGGAAGAGATAGAAATGCTGGTTGAGATCCTCTACATTTCAATTGTAACTAATTTTACATGATCTTAAAAACATATAAAACATGAATTTTACAAATAGAATATACATTTATACATAATCAATAATTAATCAAAATTTATTTTTCATAAATTTTTCTATATGTTTCTCCAAAACTAACTGTATGGAAAAAACATTGATAAGTACATAATCATATGACATAATACTATAATTAATTTTCTTGAATTCCCAATGATACTTTACTTTTATTTTATTAAAGAATTAATAAGAACAACATACATAGTAAATATATAAATTACATGTAGACACATATACTCAATATCAATATTCCTACCCAACAAAATTTATTATAATAAAACATCATTTCATTATATGTAAAATCATCCAAATTTTAATATAGACCTCTTAATTTCACATAATCCTCATAAAAATATCTAAAAATCAATTTATAATAAGGTATGGTGACAAAAAGTTCAGTAAGGGACATAAAAAGAATTAAAAAAATAGTGAGTGTTTGAATACTATAAAAATGTTTCTCCTTCAAAATAATTTTTCATCTTCAAATTGACATTTTCTTAATAATGAATTCACATTTTCTTCCAAAATATATTCATAAAACATTTAATAAGAAATAATGAATGAATTATAAATCCCATAAATATTTATTTTAATATATGACAAACTCTTGAATGTTTTTTTCAAAAAGTTATCAATTCTCACCCTAAAAGGGTAACATATACATTAGTTTGAACATAATCTCAATAAAATAGCTTGTGAAAACATGATATTTCTATAAAAACATACCATGAATAAAATATGACATATATTTAAGTAAGGGGAAAACATTATCATACAAACTATATATCTAATCCCCATGTCTACTATATGATTATAACCCTCACAACTACCATAAAATACCTATAATGGTTATACTTGGATTTGACCATCGTAGTTACACTTAGAATAACTATCATGATAAACATCCTACACACAATTAATTAGAGAGATAAAATAGAACCACAAGTATTTGCTATATTATGTAACAACCCGCCCTCATAACCAATTCCAAAGAACAAGACCACAAACAAAAAACATGAATAATTATATAATAAAAATCCCTTGAGGGAAATCGCTTATTTTAATAGAATATCATGCACATACAAAGGAAAATATACTATATGAAAATAAACATGTAATATTATAAATTAGAATTAAAAACATTAAGTAATCATGAAATCTAAAAAATACTATTCATCCATATTAGTTTAAAATGAAACATTTGTTTTAAATTTTATAAAAAGATGCATTAATGTATATTTTTAATGCAGATTCCCTTAAAAATATCATATCATTGAAGTGAGAGATAATCAAATGATTAAATTTTGTGTATCATCGGTAAATATATATAAAATAGTGTATTTATAACATAATACAAAGAAAATTAATTGCACACATAATATTTTCATGATATAATCAGTGAAGTAGAAGATTAACCCAAAGAGTGGAAATTGGGTTCATAATTCCCTACATTATGTCCAAATGTATTCTTCAGTATCACTTAATGTCTTATATAAGGAAATTATATAAGTTAATTAATTAATAACCTCTTATATATATATTTTATATATTATAATTTTATTAAGTTCATTTATGGAAATTTCTAAGAGTTATAAAAATCAATTTCTACATTCTGGGTGCGTTTATTTCATAGGTGATTAACTAGTGTATATTTAATGATTTTCATATGAAATTGGAATTTTATTATATATGTGAGATTGTATGGTATTCATATACCAGTTGAACTTTAAATGGTACAATATATCATTTTTCTTTCTGATATTAGGATGATTAATTTAATAAATCATTATTTATAATTATTTAGTTTATTTTGATGGTTTTTATAAACATCGTGAATTTTTTAAGATTTTATTATAATATCTATATATTAGTTAAAGAACATGAAATTGGCTATAATATACATATTAAAACCTTATTTAACCATAATAATAGTTTTTTGACCTTGAATTAATGTAGTACTTTGAAATAAAAATAAATCATCCCTGTAGGCATTTATCCTTCATAATCTGGATAATGGAATTGTTTCATTGAATAAGAGTAAAGGATAAAAATGATGGATAGAATATATTAAATTATAAATATAAAATTCCATTTAATACATGATACTATATTAATTATTACTTGATCAATGACTAAGTTGTTGATAAAGTAGATGAAAAAATTTAATTAAGGGATGTAGTTTATGAAAGTTAACTCTTGAATATCTCATCCTTGAAGATCCCTTAAAGAATGTAGAATTAGTCATTTTGTGAGAACAAAACCTATATCATTGGGATATGAATGTTATTAATGGAATTTTGGAGATTTTGGGAAACCTATACGGCTCATGGTGGTTAAATGAAGTGAAATATTAGGTTCCCTGTTAGAATTGATGTGAGGAAACTTTACGGAATTTTGAAAATATCCAAATATAATTATACTATTATAGAGAAATTAATTCCAAATATCCCATAATATTCTATGTAAATGAAATTTAATATTATATAATATCCCATATCACCGTAATAAATATTGTCATTAATTTTACTAATTTAATAAAATATTATATACATGAAATATATTCGTAGTCAATTTAATATTATTCATTACTATTGAATTAAAAATTCAAAACAATTGTGAAATTCAATGAAAATAATTTATTATATCATAAATATGTCATATTTATCTATATAGTTTGTAGATCACCATGAACATGTCTAATTATATTAATTTAAATATTATTAAAATCATATAGTTTACTTTTTCATTAATTTAATAATAACTACGTCATCGTTGTGAATTCATTTAATGTAACTATTCCTCGATAAAAATATTTAAAAAATTTACCGATGACAATGAAATTATTTAATCTTATTAATATTATTTTGGGTTTAATATAAATTATGGGTGACCATTTACTAAAAATGTTATACTCATTAAAAAAATAATGTGAGAAGTTTTATTTTTCATAAAATAAAATACAATAAAGATAATAATGTCAATCAAGTGGCTCCAAGAAGACATAAATTTGACCAATAGATGATTTCAGTTGAAAAGTACTCGTAAAATACAATTTGGACAATTTTAATGGTATTTTTTCTAATACTTATTTTATTATTTTAACCCTTAATTACAAAATTTACCATCTACTGTGGAAATAAAAATTATTATGCTTATTATATATATTGTCCAAAAATAAAAGGGTCTTATCTAATAAATTTTTGAAATAGTAATTCCAAATTTGTAATTAATTCTAAAATATTCAAAACAAATTCATTGAATAATTTAATTTGAAATTAAACAGAAAAAATGCAATGAAATATAATTTTTTTTGAAAAATGATGCTTTTTAAATATAAGATCTTTATATAATAAATTTAAAAAAAACACATTTTAAATCCCATAATGATATAAAATTATATAAAAACAAACTAAGTAAAATTTAAAAACTAACCAAAATAATAATTTTACCTTTTAAATAAAATAATATTTTCAATTAAAACAATTGTTTCTCACATTTTATTAACAAATTAATTTTTTAAGAGAATTATAAAGAATTAGTCTGAATATGATTTTTACATGATGAATTAAATGTTGACATTAAATTTAAAAAATATAATTTTATATAATTTCCAAAAATTTATTATCACCTTTAAAAGGAAATGAAAATAATTTTTTGATGAAAAAAAATATTATTTTAATATTAAAATGACAATATGAAAAAAGTACATAATAGAAAAATACTAATAAATTAATATTTAGTTTCAACGTTATATTTTTTTATAATCTATTTATTCCTATTTTTACCCTCTAATTTAATATCTTGGATATAATATCCACTTGTAAATAATTATATTTGGTCATTCATTTAAGCTTGATGTGGCGTAAATTGTATGTTATCTAACACAGTGTTTCCGTTTCATCTAGATATAGTACAATAATAATTCCAAAGAAATAAAATGGGATTCATGTCATTTTTAAATGAAATCACATATTGGAAGCATTCATAATTCCATTGAAAATACCATGACTCCATTTTTTCAAATCCAATAGTAACATTATTAAAATTTTATTGGTTATATGTGGTTGTATCAAAAAGGGATGAATTGTTTATTATTATTGGAAAATTTTATACAAACATGAATCACATGTAACATTAGAATAAATTAAAAACAATTTAGTATTTTTCATTGGGAAAAAATTTTCCTCCTTTTCCGTAACCATAAAAATTAACCATAATACACATCATGGAATCATGGGGAATGGAACTATAAGAAAGGGAATAAAGTTTTTTGAAAAGTATATTTTTTATTTATTAAAAATTCCTCCCTGCTGCCCTCTCACTCATGGGGTAAACTCATGTTCATAGTAAGGTTTTAAAAAAGAGATGATATAATATATAATTATGTAAAAGTCAAAATTTAATTATAAATATACATAATATTTTCCATTTAATTAATAACATGGTCATTAGTAATAATATGGAAGGAGTAGATGATGATAAAATAATTTCATATGAATAATCACATAAAACAGAAACTCATCCATGGATATCATAATAATTAAATATTAACATGGATGTAAACAATTGATTTCATAATGATGTAATGGTTAATTTTAGACATCTGAAACATAACATTGGCACCGCATTCGAGACATCTGAAAATACTATGAAGTCTTTGTTCCGTGACATCTATATAAATATGTAGGTCAATTTTCAAAACCCAGTATAGTTTGTCATATGATATATACTATTGAATATAGGGGATACATTGTGCCCCTTCCATTTCATAATATGTCTAATTTATTCCTCATATAAATTTGGTGAAACATAATAGACATAAACGTTATTATAAAAAACAATAATTTAAAATAGCAATAGTTTCTCATTATCATAAAATGTCTAGATTAATATGGTTAATGGTATTAAATTAGTATATCACCAGTCCAACTGATCATAATCCACCTAGAAAAATAAATAGGATGATATCATTAATATAAATCCATAATGTATCAAAACTAAAAAATAGTTCATGACATTGATGAGTAAAAATATCATACAAATTTTATCAAAATTTTCTTTTGGAAAATAGATTTTTCATATTGAAAAACAACTTTTAAAAACAATAAATTTAAAGAGTAATATCATAAATAAAAATTTAAATAAAATCAATATAACATGTAGATTAATATTAAAATAAGGTTATGTTCAAGATAGTTGGAAATTTAATTCATGTCCAATACATTAAAATATGAATTATTTAACAATTTTGGTAAATGAAAAGTTTACCTCCTTTATAAAATGATAAGATTATTCCTTTTATTTTTAAAAAAAGATAAGCATGGGTAAAATTGACCTTAATAAATAACTTCATGATTTTTGAAATCATTAATGAGAAAAATTTTATAGAAATCATATATATGGAAGAAAAAAGATATTCAATCAAAGTGATAAATGAAGTCATAATTTCTAAAAACTATTCTCTAAATACTTGTATATACCATATAGAGTTAAATTATACCATTTAATGAATAGTACATTAATAAATAGATGATAATAAATTGTATCGGTTTTAAGACAGAAATATGAAATAATTCCTCTAAGGGTGACTTAAGAAAAAAATCCTAAAAATAATGAGATTTTAAAATAAACCCTTTTAACATCTGTACGCTTATAATCATAACCCTGTGATAGAAATAATATCAAATAAAACTATAAGTAATATAAATAAAATTATATTCATGACATAAAATATCAAAGAAATATTATATAAAACACAAAAAAGTAATATTTGGTGAATATGGAATAGGTATCCAAAAGTAAAAGATAGACGAGAAACCCATACATCAGGTTTGACTTCCATTAAATGAATTCAAAACTTATGTATAATACTAATATATTTATAATAAATCTATTAGAAAACCATAATAAATTTTTAGATGCCATATATTTTTTACCTAAAAAAATTTATCACCGGTTTATTAATAATCTCTTTTTAAATGATTGTTCTGGGTGATAATCGGTTTAGTCTTTTTATATATTTTGGTTTGGAAGTTTTTTTCCTTTTACATTGATCATGGTTCCTTATTTTCCATAATATTTTACTATGATATAAATATAATAAATATCCATTATATACAAAATTATATTCATCAATTAATTTTATAGATAAAAAATTAATAAAACCATTTATGGACCTGGTATGCCATACGTACACATGAATGATGGTTCCATTTTTTACAGATGAAATGAAAAAAGGAAAATAATAATTGATATATTTTTTATGTCATATATATATATATATTATATTCACTATATATTTCATTATTGTTATCCATGTAAAATGTAAATCATTAAAAAACAAATCACTTCATGATAGTGGTAATCCACATAAACACACAATATATTTTATCATTTTCTTACAAATCAACAGGTAATAAGTTAGATGTGATATTAATATTTTAAATGAATAATTATTTAATTATTTTAATATAAAATTTTTAATCGAATCATAATAACAATCAAGGATATATTGAAGTGGGAAATGAATTGTATCATTATTCGGAGATGATAAGTTGTATGCACGCCTGAGTGATGCCTTTCCTTCTCATATGTGGGTAAATATTTTGGATAAAGGGGATTTAATAATAATAATAATGGAATTATATTAGATATATGATTCTGATTTTATTATTTGTGATAAATTTCATATATTTAGATAAGTAAAATAAGATGAAAAATTTTGGTACAGGTGAATACCTCTATTTTGAAATAACTCTATTAAATATCCACTTAAAGGTCCGTTAGAAGGTCTTTTGGGTTGACCAGAACCAATTAAATGTGATTAAAAAAGTTTATAATGTGTTTTAGTAGTATTTTGTTGATTTATATGGCTCAATGTGGGGTAAATAAGTGAGGTTAGAGAATCCCTTTTATAATTGAGGTTAGGGGAACATTTAGAATTTTATAAAATTTTAAATTTCAATAATGTTATCCTCAATAATGTCTTTTAAATTAATTCTTTAGTTAAGTAATTTCAATATTAATCATGCTAACATATTTTTCACCCTTAATGGGTTATAATTTTACATATTAGGTAAATATTAACAAATTAATGGAGTATAGATGAAATTCTCAACCATATGTTATCCACTTTCCCTCCTTCTATATTTAAATTTTTTTAAAATAATTTCATAAAATATTATTTTCTTAATTTATCATTATAGCCAATTTTTAAACTATTCATTTAATTGGACAACAAATTCATCAAAACAATATTATATTTCAAATTTAAAAAATATTAAAATCAATAATATGTCATATTAAAATAAATAATTAATGGTACATGATAATTCAAAAAAATTATATTGACTATATTTTTTTAAATATCATTTATTGTTTTTATATTAATTGAATTAATTATATATTAGAATTTATTGTGAATTTAAGGTAATTATATAATCTCAAAAAATATAAATAAATTATAATAAATAATGTAATTTCATAATTCACAAAATTAAAATATTTATTCATTTATAACATTATTTTTTCCACTATAAATACACATAATATATATTTAAAACTAATAGAGTTACATTTTTAACATTATTTTACTTAAATATTATATTTTTCATCATCATAGAAATATGTATGTTAAACAAATAAATTTCAACACTAAGTTGATAATGGTTTAATTTACTTCATCAAAAAATAAATTAGATGGAAATTCATGACCTTATCGCTTATTTTAATCCTATATTTACTAGATATACCCCATACTGATGTGATAAATTTTACCAAAGTTTATATTCATATTGAAAAAACATGATAGGGGAATATTTTAGCAATTTGGATTTCATGATTCTAAATATTGAATCCATTTTGTGAAATTCAACACCTATTGGTGTAAGAACGTATCATTAAATCAAAAGGAAAAACCCAATGAAATATACTTTTTCATAAACATGACATTTATATACAAAAATGTATTTATAGAAAATTCAGGTTTAATATTATTTAAAAATATATAATTTAATTATTAATTATATTAGTGAGAAATAGTTTTCATAAAATAAATATGAATCAAAAACATATTTCTTAAGCTCTTAAAAAATATAGTTTTCAAAATAAATAGAAATTATATACTATTCATTGAGAAAATCATTATTTTCTAAAAAAATATGAAAATTTCACGCTAACATAATTTTTATATACTAATTTTAAAAATAATATTTTAAAACAAAATTATTTTCCATTAACTAATTATTATATTTTCTCAGAAGATAAAACAACTAACCTTTTCTATGAAATATCATCTTTGATGAAGAGAATGGATTTACTAAAAATTGAGTGATAAATAACTAATAGTTATGTTATATTAAGTAGAACCTTTATTTATATTTCATAAATTATTTAATAATATTAATACCCTAATATTTGAAATCTATGTTATAATGGTGACATAATATATTTTACTAGCAAATATTAGTTTCTTTAAACATGGTGTTGCTTGCAATAGAAGCTATCATTGAAATTAAATTTATTTAAAATAATCCCATAATATTTATAAGTTTTACCTTATCCCCTTTTAATATATTATTTCCTTTTAATTTAAAAAAAGTAAATAAAGGATTGAAATTTGAAAATTATATTATTAAAACCCCACATAATATAGAAGGACAATAAAACATTCTCTTGGAAATTGGGAAATAGAAAAACAAAGGTCATGTGTAATAATACATAACTAGGATTCTAAATACGATAAAAGTTATCAAAAGTAAAAATATAGATAAAGAATTGAAAGAAAATGACCATGTATTAATAGATAGTGATAAAAAACATGTTCATGAGAATGTTAACCAAGACATAACCATAAATATATGATGTTTTAACAGACCAATCAAATCACAGTGAGAAATGTAAGTGTGTAATTTATTTATTAAAATGATATTATTCAAATATTGAGTGATTAATTTATATAACTCCCCAAAAATTCAAATATTAGTTTGATTTTAATAAATTTTTATTTATTAATTTCTTTTTTAATTAAGGAAATATAGAGTGTAATTTTATTTAAATGTGGATATGTTTCATAAATCAATTTAGATTTTGATGATAATGAATTATGGAAGATAAATTATTACATTTTTTCATGTAAATAATATTTGTAGTGGTTAATGAAAATATATTGACTTCAACATTTATTCTTTATGTAAATGTATTTTCATGACCCAAGATAATGAATATCATAATTTACGGGAAGAATATTTTTTAAAAAATATCATGTTTTAATATTATATGTGACAAAAAAATATTTCATTTGAATTTTATATAAATATATTTCAAGCATTTATAGATGTACTATTTGAACATCATATTTAATTTAATAGTCATAAATAATATTTAATACTTTTTTTTTACATTTCAGTTTCATTTTATTTTTTAATATTAAAATACCCATTTGCTTGGATTTATTTGAGATATTATTATTTAATAAAAAATATTTATAATATAAATTTTCTAAACTCTTATTTTAAAACCTTAATAGAAAATAATTTTTTATAATTTTTTTAAAACAATTACTCAAATTGAAATTTTAAAAAATCTACCTAAAATAAAATTCAAAAAAAATATTTTTATTTCATAGAATTATAATTTACAAATATGTTACTTATATACATTTTAATTATTAAAAATGTATATTTACCAATATATATATATATATATCATTCATTTACATAAACATAACGAAACAATAAAAAAGAGTATGAAAAATGATAAAAGACGGGTGTTATCTTACTCCCTATGACGACAATGAACCACCGACTAGTCCTCCACACACCCAATAGTCACCCTCGACCACCACCATAGCTTACTATTAATGCCACACTATCACCTTCCTGACAACCATCATCTCCAATGACCACCATCACAACTACCGATGTCACCACCCCCCTCAATATTCATGAATCCATCTAAATCCCACGATATATTGTTCAAGTATTCTCCTATACCCTATTCTAGTCATTCCATGTTTCCTTTATCTCCACCTTCAACCGTGAGGAATAAATATCTCAGATGGATAATAATCATTTTCCTACTCTGGTAACAATTCTATAGGAACAAAATTGCAACCCACATGGAACTCCACAACAACGTTAACACTGTTTAAGGGTCTTCATTTTTTCTATCTTCTACTAGAAGCTAAATACATTGAATATGAATCTTTATGTATATATATATATATGTTTTTGTGTGTGTGTGCAATTAATAACCCATATTCGCTCAATATACAACCCTTTTAAGCCATATCCCTCCACCACTCCCTTTATCGCTCTTGTTTCTACTAGTTCGAACGCATCTAACATGCAAAAGGAGATCCTTAAATTGGGTTATCTATATTTAAGAAAGGATTTGTTTAATTAGATATGTATATATTATTTTCCAAATTAGTGTTTATGTTTTTAAAATCTTATATGTTTTTATCAATTTTTTAAATTACATGTTTACAAATCTTAAATGATAGAAGTGTTTTTTTGTAAGGGATTTTTTATTAAAAAATTTATATGTATTCCATATTCCATGTTAGATATATATGTAATATTTTTTAGAAACATCATGTTCATATTTTTAGAATTTAAAATCATGAATTTTATATATACTTTTTTTCATGTTTTTATTTTTCAAACATATATATCTTATTATGACATTCAAATTCAATGAATATTTAATTCATGTTATACATGTAATTTAATAGTTATATTAATATAAGGGTATAATTTATTTATATATGTATTATTTTTTTATAAAAATATATAAATATTAATTTATAATTTATAAAATCTCCATGTTAATATTTTATTTTTTGATTTAAATTCCTGCTCTTATTTATATATTTTTAAATCTCGTTATATTTTATGCGCTAAAGGGAATTAATCTCAATGTTATAAGTGTTTTATACGTATGGTATACATGTGTATCTATACAAATAAATAAATACATATATACATATTTGTATATTATTTCATGATTTTAATGAATATTCAATTCATTACAAATCATAATGTTACTCAATTTGATAATTCATGTTGAGGAAGGATGATATATTTATTTTAAAGATGTTACT
Organism: Viscum album; assembly: GCA_963277665.1. NCBI lineage: Eukaryota > Viridiplantae > Streptophyta > Magnoliopsida > Santalales > Viscaceae > Viscum > Viscum album. The sequence continues at coordinate 260,959,728 of OY728148.1, read as the reverse complement.
TTTATAATTTTGTGTGTGTTATATCATTCATTTAGTATATGGTTATTTTAATAAAACAGAATTAAATATATCTATTATTTAATGTGAATATAAATTTTAAATTTCTATTAGTTTGTGTGAATGGTTCATATTCATTAAAAAAATTATGTGTAAAAGAATCAATTTTTTAATTTAGAAAATGATTAATACTTTTATTTATTCATGATTTAGTTTAAAATGATAAAACATAACCATTTATATCATGTCCCAATTAAATTTATTTCATTAGTTTACAAATGAATGAATCAATACATTGACGTTAGTTATTATATAATTTACATCCCATTGAAAGGCTAATTTTCATGAGTTTTTTATACCAAATCCCCCAAGGGATTTCCAGTGAAAGTTCGTATATATAAATTTACAAATATAAAATATTGTCTAATTTTAAAATTTATTGTATTATTATGTCTTCAAAGAAAAACCTCTTGTAAAAAAATAATATTTTTGTAACACAATCTCAAAATTATTTAATAAAAATATGAACATGGACATTTTAAAAAAGAAAAGGGATTGGAAAGTGAAGCCATTCTTAAATAAATTAAGTGGGCCCAAATGTTATGTAATGTTTATAGAGGCCTAATTGTTTTACAAAATCATGCTTAATAGTTTCAAAAAAACAATAGATTATTTTAAATCATTTTTGAAAGAATAAGTATTATCAAAAATTAATACAATGTTTTCGAAAGCATGATTATTTTCAAAGGCTCTATATAATATTCAAAATCGTACTTAGTTTCAATAGGGTTATATTATTTTAAAGCGTGTAATTAAATTCGAAGAAATTGTCAATATAATTTTTTCAAAGGATTTTAAAAGGAGTTTCCAAAATTATATTATATTTCTAAATGTTTTTTTAAATAATATTTTATAAAAATTGAAATCTATTTTGAATTAATTTTAAATATTATTCCATAACTATGTATTTTAAAATATTATTTTCTAAATATTTCTTAAATGTATTTTCAAAAGGTATTTTTATTTTTTAAAAAAATCACTAGGTTTTTTAAAACCCCTTTCTGGGATTTTTTATCTCACCCTATGTTTTTATAGAATGTTATCAAGATTATTTAGAGGTTTCATAGACGTTAGCTTCCCTAAGGAGTAAGTGTAAGAAAATATTAATCCCTTCCATTTTATTATTTATTTTGAATTTTCAATTATGTATAAAAGGTCATTTTCCATAAAATCCTATATTGCAGAAGATCCCCATATGTAAATGACTATATATTTTTCTATTAATTTTTATAAAAAAATATATAAATATAGAATTTTTGTACCGAGTCCAAAACCTTGATTCTAGTGTAACCGTCTGGAATTATTTCTAGTGGAATAGAATTGATACCTATCAGAACACTCCATGTGTGGATACACCCGCTAGGCAGGACACACCACCATCCCTAGTGGTAACCATTTCCTCGTGAACACCTTTGGTGGAAAGACATGTTTCGTCCCATGTTCACCCATGATAGTTCCCAAATATTAGATCTATTCATATTTCCTTTCCTCTGATACCATCTTCAATAACCCAAGCTTGACATACATGGACATTACATTACATTTTTTGAATACTTAATATGTGACAAAAATCAAAATCCAAATACAATATCAGTTTAGTGTCTTTAGAAACATTCAACATAATATTCTAACATGGGGAAAGATCTCCTGTATCTCCTATAAAGTTCTTCCCCTTTTGTTTTCCTTCCTAAAACCTTTCTATATACCCTAGAAAAAGAAAACATAAAATGGGTGATCTAAAATGCTCAATAAGTGTAAAAATAGACATCATAAAACAAACCATAAACTTAATAACATAAAAACATGAACATAAATTTTAAATATCAATATTATGAGTTATGAAATAAATCTCGGCAGTTTGTAAGGCATAGATCATTATGAAACATTAACCTTGATAAAATAGAATTGGTATAAAACAAGGAATTCTGGAAAACAAATAAGCACATAATATGACTTCCATAGTAATAAAGGAATTTCTACCAAGACCATTATTTTCCACAAAGTCTATCATGAAACTGGTTTACATGTAATTCCAACCATGTATTATGAAACCAGATTTACTTATTGTTCCATCCCTGTTTTACTAAACAATATTTACTTACCATTCTAGTCATGATTATCCCATGAGATATAAATATTTATCCAATGCATTGCAGGGTGATTTAGGTCCTACCCATATCATTATGAAATCATTATTATATGTTCCAAGAAAATATAAATCATCCATCATAACATAACCCAATAAATAAAATGGGTTTCTTCAATATCATCTCATCAAAGCACAATCCATATAAAATATCATTCCATCATTAACACACACAAAATCATAATAATATTATGGAAAAATATGTAACACTTTTTAAGGATAATCATTATAGATGGAAAACAGTTTTGGTATAACCCTTGAACTTAATTCATGAGTAAAATAACCTTTCTTCTTAAAAAACATTTTCTCTCCTCAAAATTCGACACAGTTTTAAAAGAAAATAATTTAATTGAAAATCAAATTAAAATATGGTAGAGGATGCTTAATGGAAATAAGGGGTAATGGAACCATAAAAATCCATTCATTCCATATAATTTAAAAAAAAATCTCCTCGTACTTTTTCCAGAAAATTCAAAAATTTCCTCGTATGGTAAACAAAAAAAGTTTCCTTCCATACCATGTAGTAAAATTCAAAAATGGGTAGAAATGACTTTAAACATACAAAGAAGAATATTAAAAATAAATTTGAAAACATTTTTTGAAAACATGGATATGGTTGGTAAGTATATCCTCAATAAATACATATGTATAAAAAATCCTAGATAAAAATTGAATTTAAAATTTATCTCTTACTAATTAATAATCGATCAAATATTATGACTCAGAAAATAAAGAAAATTATATGAATATATACATATCATAACCTTCATTATAAGAATAATAAAAACATTAATATGTAACATAAATATCACCAAAAAATATTATATGTGGTATACGGAATATGTCCAATGGAAATAAAAGTGAAACCAAGTAATCCCTTACATTAGGTTTGTTATGCTTCATATGTATCTGAACCTCCTCTTCTTCGACATGCCTCCTATAAATCTCTATGTATAGCACTAGATTTGGACATTCAAGAATACCAAAACCAATATAATGTTGATAGGGAATTTGATTAGTGAAATGGGAAACTTATGGTCGAGTATGAAGGATTAATGATTCCAGGGGAAATGAAGGAGTGGGTTCCCTTTTATAATTGAGGTGAGGGTCACTTTTGAAACCACAAAATATTAATATATAATAAAATAAAACACTACTTAAAAACAACCGAAAAGACCCAATTTAAAATAAATATGAAAAAGTGTTTCAATTTCACTATAAAATAAATTTTGGACATGTTTCTTTTCAATTTATGCATTATGATTTTAAATAACACTAACTTATAATTTTGAATTTATGACTGGGGTAACAAATATTTCAATATTAAAAGGGTGATATATTTACTTATTGAAATTAAATTAGACCATAAATGAATAATTTAGAGAATTTAATACAATATAATAATTATTCTATATTTTTCAAAATGTTCTATGATTTTTAAATAATTTTATAAATCATTATTTCAAAACCAATATTAATTGTGTCAATTTAGACCCTATTCATTTAATGTATTTTTAAAAATATCAAGATAATAATTTATGCTCGAATAAAATATTTTATCGTATCTCTAAAGGGACAGTGGAATCTATAAATTTCATTGGAAAAATTAATTATCCCAATATTATATTTATTTTAATATTATTAATAACATTTATCTGATATTTCAATTAATAAAATAATTACTACATCAATAATTTGTAATTATTTAATAAACATATATTATGAAGAAAAATTAAAAATAAAATGCAATAATAAAGTTATATTTACTATATTTTGGAATAATATATATATTCAAATTTATCTATTGAAAATAAAACATGAAGAATATTATACTTATTAAAGTATAATAGTGGAATTTTTAACATAACAATAAATAAAATTATATAATTGTCCTAATCTATTTCATATGGCACAAAATAGACTATAACTCTACCATTAGTTGGTTATAGTCGATATATACATGACCAATAAGATTCCATAAAGTGTTTTTTCCCTTTCACAGTTATTATCATTTTAATAACATTTAGTTTGTTGGTTTTTAATCAATTAAATAATTTATGCCTCATCAATATATAAAAAAGGAGGAAACTATTTTTTCCTAAAAATGACAAATAAATTACCATGATAAATATAAACATTTTAGCTTTAAAATAAGTATCTACAGTCTAATTTATCTTCTGTATAACCTAGTATTAAAAATGATATATTATTTAAAACATTAATGTGATATCTTTAAATTTTTCTTAAATAAAATATTATAAATACCATAATATCTCCAAAATGGCCCCAAAATGTCAAAAGTAAATTTATATCACGGAAATATGTTTCTAATGTTAAGAAAATAAAATTTATATTTGTTGATTCCACCCATTTATCATTATGTGGATACATAATAGATATTAAAGACAATGAAAATGACACCTTGGGTCTTTCAATGATTTAAATATTATTTAAGTCAATTTCATGGAATAGTGTCCATTAAAAAACATAATTTTAATCCTTAAATTTCAAGGGTCTAATTACATTCATAAAATAATTTTTTTCATTTTTTTGGTCATTTATAGTAATTATAATTTAATTTTTACCCAAAATTACTTAATTTACCCATTATCCTGGTAATAAAATTTACCATGGTTACTATTCATATTGTTAAAAACTACAAGTAACCTATATAAAAAATTAAGACATCATGAATCCAAATTTAACATCCTTTTTTAAAAATTCATCACACAAAAGTTTTAGAATTAAATTTAAAATAAAACTGTTAAAATGTCATGAAAAACAGTTTTTTGGAAAATGACCCATTCTAAACGGAAAATGTTTTTGTGAAAAAATCATGTATAAAATAATTTTAAAAAACCATAATTGTATAATAAATAATTAATTAAAATTTAAAAACTAATCCAAAACATAAATTTACAATTTAATGACTTTAAAATAACAAAATTAGTATTTTAACTATTCAAAAAACAGAAACATATCAGGAAAAAACCGAAAATTAAACCAAAGTAAATTTTTATTTTAAAAACTAACTAAAGAAGGTTATTTTTTCAAATTTGATATAAAAATGTGTCAAAACTATATTTAAAATGGGTGATCCATCAAAAGGAAGTAAAATAACATTTTTTTAAAGTAGTTTTTCTATCCAAATTTTTTTATATCGTGTTCTATAAAAAATATAGGATGATTTTTAATGTTATATTAAATTAAAAATGTGGTTAATAATATTTATAATGGCTAGTTTATGTGCTATTAAATATTAATATATCTTTGTTTATAAAAACTCAGTATTGCGTACAACGCAAGAAATCGAGGAAGGTCACTCTTGTATTTAATGAAATCCATGTTAATGTTATGTTTAGTGAATGATTCATTTTGCATAATGTATAAAAAAATAAAAACATATTTCTTTTATAAATTGATCAATGTCTATACTCAGGGTTGTGTGAAATGAATTTTATCAATAGAACATCAAATTATGTGCAACACAAGCAATGAATAGTGTTGTCTATACTGCAATATGATATAGTGTTGTGAATGGGGAAAGCTATTATTTTGGTAGAATAAAAAACAATATGAAAAAGAAACTAAAAGGTTTACTGCATGAATGTTTATTTCATGGAAACCCACATTGTTAAAAATAACACTAAAAATACATTTAAAAAATGAATGTTAGAAAAATAACGTTAATCTAATGTAACTCATCAATGGGTTTCGACATTGGAGAACATTGGTGGGATGTGAAAACATGGATATGGACGTGAAATATAACCATCATGTTCTCATAGATAGTGATAAATAAAAACGTATGGAGAATGTTAACTACTAGAAATCCATAAATCTAATGTGATTTAAGGAACCATCTGATTCATCGGATAAGAAGTTACTAGGATAACATTTTTTGGTTTTCAATATCCTTTTCATAAATTTAAATAATTTTTCATGAGAATAAAAATATACATGATTTTGGTACAATCTCACCATTGTTTGTTCCTTGAACTCTTTCAAATTCATATATTATTTAAATAAATGAATTTAAAATTTTCATTCTTAGAGTGTTAGCAGTTATTGTAACAAAATGATAATTCATTCCATATGCCTCAAAAACGGATAGAACATGTCATCAAATATGTATAAGTCCACCTATAGTAAGGCAATACTTTAATATAACAAACTTTAAATGGAAATTACATATAGTATGCATAAAAGGAAAACATTGCAATCCTTAAAAAAGGGAAAAATATAAATCATTAGAATGAGGTGAAATAAATTAAAATAAAATTTATCTCCCATATCTCATAAGTTAAATCATTATTGTCACATTCCAAACATGTCAGTATCTTAATCTTGTATTCTCCTAAAACGTGTTAATGACCTGAATTACCTTAGAACCTTAATGAAAACATTCATTTTGTAAAAATTAACTCTTTCCACACACCAATAATAGAAAAAATTATATATACTCAAACCATGATATCAATTTCTCCTTGTATTAGTAATGAGATCATTAATAATATCAAACATATCATTATCTCCTTATTCCATTATTATACACATATCATGGGCCTTCCAAAAATATTTCAATCATTTTTTTTGTTTACCGATATCAGTCAACTTAAACTTCCAAATACTTAAGTACAAGCAATATTTTAACAATACTTATATGTTTCATTAATCCATAATACCATAAAATTACTTATATAATTTTATTCATGATAATCATGTAATCATTCTGCTATCATCATGATCCATTGATCGAGATGAATCGTTTTTTCCTTAACACTTCTTTTATCTCATATAAAATTTATGGTCTCTTCATCATCTTCAACAAAAATACCACCGATACGTCTAAGTTGATTCTATTTATTGGATTTTTTATTATGATATCGATTTGAATAAATCCCCTATATTTCACATTTAAAATATTTAATCATTTTTAGGTCTTAGAAATACCATTATCCTTGTCTACTGTGTTAAATAAACCTTTTCCTTTGAAATTACTGGATTTGTGTCCTTATTTTCCACACCCAAAGAATGTTAAAGTTCCATTGAAACTTTCTCCATGATGCCCATTCCAACGTGATTTACATGAGAAAAATTGAACATTAATTCCTCTATGATAACCATGATACTCCATCTTTCTCTTATTAGATGGGTTAGGAAACTCACCAATTTTTAGATTATTTATAATATTATGAGATTGTTGATTAAGCATAATAATTATATTTCCAACTACTTTTTAATTTGGATTCTCATGAAGAATATCATTTCATTGTCCATCATATTATATATTAACATGAACCCTCTTGTTTCATACCATTTTCTAAAACCCAAAAATAATAGTGTGAGAGGAAAAAATCATACTAGGAAAACAACATAATCATGAAGATTACTTTCCATCTCTGACATCTTTGGTTTAATTATAGTTTATTCGGGATTATCAATAAAATTCTAGGACTGTATCCTATAGTTAGACAAAACCTTAGGTACATCCCTATACACACCATTAGAAATATATTTAGGTATCTCACTAAAGTTTTCGCCTCCTAGTTCCCAAAGGTTGACTAAACCTTTGCTCTAATACCAACTATAATGGTCTAGAATTATTTATAATGGACAATAATTTATACCTATCAGAGAACTCCATGGGCAGATACACATCCTTTGTGGGTCACGCCACCATCCCTAGTGTATCCATTTCCTTGGGAATCCCTTGGACAGAGAGCCATGCTTCATCCAACATTCACACGTGAGAGTTCCCAAGCATCAGATTCATTCCTACCTCCTTTTCACTGATACCAATTGTAATGACCCATGCATTATGTACACAAACATCACGTTACATTTTCAAAATACAAAATACAAGACACAAACTGATGTCCCAATACTGTATTAGGTTAGTGTCTTTAGAAACATGGAACATAATCATCTAACATGGGGATAGATCATGAACATCTCCAATTAAGATCTTCCCCTTTTGGTTTACTATATAAAACCATTCTTTATATCTTGAGGAAAAGAAAACATAAAAATGGTGAGCTCAAATTCACAGTAAGGGTAAACATTTAAAATATAAAACAATACATAAATATAAGAATCTAAAAACATGAACATATAGTTTAAATATCAAAATCATGGGTCATGAAATAAATCTTTTCTGATTTCAAGGAATTGATCATAAATGAACATCAACCATGATAAAATAACATTGTTACAAAACAAGGAATTATGGAAAACACATAATCACATAATATGATATATATATATATATATAGTAGCCAAGGAATTACATCCAAGAGCATCATAGTGGACAAATTCTATTACTGAACCATGTTTATTTTCCATTCCAGTCATATATTACTGAACCAAATTTACTTTTATTTCCATCCCTATATTACTAAACAATATTTAATTGAAATTCCAGTCATTTATATCTCATGAGATATAAATCATTTCCAAATAAATTAGAGGGAGATAAAGGTCCCCCCCAATCTCATAATGAAATCATGCTTACATGTGCCAAAAAAATATAAATAATTCATTATAGCATAAACCAAAAAATAAAATGGGTTCCATAAAAATCATTCCATCATGACACAATCCACATAAAATATCATTCCATCATTAACTTAATCAAATCATAGTAATAATAGGGATAAAAACATAACCCTATTTAAAAGAAGTTATCTTAGATGGAAAACAATTTTGGTAAAACACTTGAACTTAATTCTTGAAAAATATCCTTTCTTCTTAAAAAATGTTTTATTTTCTCAAAATTCAATAAAATTTAAAAAGAAATAAAATTAATTGAAAATAAACATTTAGTTGTGTAAGGGAATGGTCATAGAAATAAGGTTTCATGAAATCATAAAAATCCATTCAGGCGATACAAGTTAAAAAATACACTCTCCTTGTACAATTTCCAGAAAAGTCAAAAATTACCATGTATGGTAAACAAAATAATGATTCCAACCATACCATGTAGTAAAATTACAAAATGGGTAAAAATGACTTTAAACATACATAGAATAATATTAAAAATTTTATAAAAACATTTTTTGAAAACATGGTCATGGATGATAAATATATCCTTCATAAATACTTATGTATAAAAATTCTCGAATAAAAATGATATTGTAAATTTATCCCTTACCAATTTATAATCAGACGAATATTAGGCCTCATAAAATAAAGAAAATTATATGCATATGTAAGTATCATAACCTCCTTAATAAGAATTATAAGAAAATTAGTTGGTATCCTAAACACCACAAAATATAATTAGATGGTGTATAAGGCATATGTCCAACAGAAATAAATGTGAGAGAAAAGAATCCCTTTCCTTAGTTCTGATATGCTTTGTCTATATCTGAACCTCCTGTTCTTCAACATGACTCCTCTAAATCTCCTCTTAGAGCATTAGAGTTTGTCTTTGAAGAATACCGTGACCAATAGACTGTTTCTAGGGATGTTTATAATGTAAATGGGTTGAGGATGGTCTATTTTGGAGGCTTAATGAGTTGTAGATAAATGATGGAGGAGGTGACCTTTTATAATTGAGGTGAGGGGTACTTTTAGATACATAAAAAATATTCAGTTATTATAAAATCAAACCCCACATAGAATCCACAAAAATATTCCAATTTCTATGATGATATAAGATAAGGTTATAAACTCATCATATAATAAATTTTAGATTATTTTTTATGTCAATTAAGGCATTATCATTTTAATTAACACTTGGTTGTTGTATTTAATATATAACTAGGGTAACAAATAGTTCAATATTAATCGGGTAATATATTTACTTATTTGAAGTCAATTTGACCATAAATGAATACATTAGAACATTTTAGACTATATCATAATTATTATATAATTTTAAAAATGTTTTATAATTTTTAAATAAATTAATAAATCAATATTTTGATAAAAATTTCAATTGTGTGAATTTTGAAACTAGTCAATTAATGAATTTATAAAAATATCAAGATAAGATGTTATCCTCAAAAACAACATTTTTCCATATCCCTAACGGGTTAGGGGAATCATGAAAATTCATTTGAAAAATAAATTATCCAAAATTATAATTATTTTAATATTGTTAAAAACATTTATTTGATATTTCCTTTCATAAAATAACTACTAGATTAATATTTTGTAATTATTATATATAATTTTTAATTAAAAAATTTAAAAATAGAAAACTTATATGAATATAAATTTAATATATTTCAAAAGAATATATGAAATCAAATTTATCAACTTGAAAATCCAATATTAAAAAATTAATACTTATGAAAGTATGAATACGACAATTTTAACATTACCTATAATAAAATAATTTAATTTTACTAATCTATTCCACATAGATCAAAAATGTCCATAACTAGACCATTTGATTATTATGGTTTATATATACTTAACTAATAAAATTTGGTAAAGTGTGTTTACCCTTTAATGGTTATTAAGATTTTAGAAAAATTAGTTAATTGATTTTTCGTCAATTAAATAATTTTTACCTCATCCATATATAGAACATTGAGGTAATTATTTCAATCCTAAAAATTAAAAACAAATTACAATGATAAATAAAAACAATATAGATTTAAAATAAGTAATTATAATTTAATTTAGCAACTGTATAGCATTTTTTTTAAATGATATATTATATAAAACATGAATATGACATATTTAAATTTTCATTAAATAAATTATTATACATACAATAATATCTCCCAAATGTCCCCAAAAATTCAAAAATAAATTTATATCAGTTTTATATGTTTATTTAGCTAAAAATGAAATATATATTTTTTTATACCACTCATTTTTTCAAATGTGGATACATAATAGATATTTAAGACAAAGAAAATGAAACTTTGTGTTTTTCGTTAATTTAAATAATATTTAAGTCATTTTAAAGGATAAGTGTCCACTGAATGACGTAATTTATATCTTTAAGTGTTAAAGATCGATTTAAATTCATTAAATCAAATTTGTTTCATTTGTTTTGGTCTTTTTATAGTCATTATAATTCTACTTGTAACTTCAATTACCTAATTTACCCGTTACTGTGGTAATAAAATTTACCATGGTTACTATTCATATTGGCCAAAACTAAAAGGGCCCTACATACCAAATGTGGACCTCATGAATCCAAATTATAAATACATTTTTCAAAATTCAATACACATAAGTTTCATAATTATATATAAAATAAAACTATTAAAATATCACGAAAAATAGTGTTCGGAAAAATTCCCTTTTAAATGGAAAATGTTTTTATAATATGTTAATGTATAAAATAATTTTCAAAATCCATAATTGGAAAAAAAATCAGCTAATTAAAATTTAAAAGTAATCCAAAACATAAATTTAATATTTAATTACATTAAAATAAAAAAATCAAACTTTTTACTATTTAACAAAAATGAAACTTATCAAAAAGATTCTAAAAATTCAACCAAATAAACTTTTTATATTTTTCACACCCTGAACCATGTTGTTATTTTATTTTAATAATTTTTCTAAATTTAAATATTTTTTAGGAGTCTGGGGTGAGTCTCGGATTCATTTTTTGAGATTTCGATAAAAAAGAGTGTGTTTTTGGGTTCGATGTCGTTGGATGCACGCGCGGAGCGCGACACCATGCGGCTTCACCAGTGAAATTGTGTGGAATTTTCATTATTTTTATTTTTATTAAAATGATATGAATTCATTTATTATTTATTATTTTATTATTTAGGTTATTATTATTGTTATTATTATTATCATTTTTACTATTTTTATTTTAGTATTAATTTTTTATTGTTTACTTTTTATTTTATTTTACATTTTTTACCTCTTCTTTATTACCCTATTTATTTTATTTATTCTTATCTTTTCCTCCATTATTCCACATGCATGTCCCCCTTCATCTGTTGTGCGACCATCTCCTCTCTTGCTCACCCTCCCTCACATAGCCAGCCCGCCCCGCCCTCCTCTTGGATCACTACTGCACCCAACCAGCCTGCCTCGGCTCCATCTCTCTCCGTGGTTGCCACAAACTAAAACCCCACTCAGCCCTTGTCACCTCATGCACCTTCATATAGCAGCCCAGCACCCAGTTCCCTCCTGCATGTCGCAGCACCCACAACCCCTTCCTCATGATCGTAACCTGCTGCCCTCCTCCCCTATAGTGCATCGCCACCGACTCCATGCATGTCCGACTGTCAAACTCACCCCCAACCCTCAGTCTGCCTTTTCTCTGGTTATGTAGCCAACTCTGCAGCCCCCTCCAGTTTCTCTTGTATCATAGCACGACAGGACACCACACCATCGCTCGTCCTCCACTTAGCTGCCCGCCGCCAACACCCTTTTCTAGTAGGAGTCCCAGCCAGACCCCACACCGTGGCCAGCCCACATGGCACCATTCTACTCTTCTCCTACGGCTCCCCTATTGTCCGCTGCCACAAAGTAGCCCACACACATCATCTTTGCTCTCGTCCTATAGCCCGCGTGCCCCGCCGCTTCCCGTCGACCCCTTTGCAGTAGCCCGTGCAGTAGACCACGCAGCAGCAACCCGGTACCCTGCTACCCTGCGTGCACCTTCCTTCATCAACTGTCGTAACCTCTCCGTCTGACCCGCACTCTTTCCCAGCTACCTGCAGCCCCGTTCGGCCCATTTCCATCAACAATAACCTCCTCTGATAGACGCACACAACACCGGTGAGCCACCTCCGGCCGGCCCTCCTCTGGTGCGTCGCCTCTGCGAGCGCGATCCCCTACCAGTGCACCGCTCCTTCCAGTGTGATACCACTCCCTTTGGTTTACCCATCTATTTTTATTTTATATATATGTATATATATATATATATATATATTACCTTGGTTTGATTAGGGGTTTTATTAATTAAATTTCTCTTTGGTTGGTTTTACTTTATAGGACCTGCGTGGATCATTTCCTAGTGATCGCCATTGCCACACCTTGTTTCTAATGTTCCGTTGTCATCCCGCTTTGACCTCGAGGTTGGTTCCCCTTTTCATTTTCCTTTTTAATTAATTATTCATGCATTTCATTCTTTTCTCACCTCTTTTAATTAATAAATATTGATGTATGGTCCTAGGTTTCACTATTTGGGGTGTAAAGTGGTGTTTTATACCTTGTTATGAGATAAATAGGATTTTCTTGTTATATATTGCACACCATGTGTTTGATGAATTTCTCAGGTGTCTCTTATGGTTTATTATAAAAATAAAATGTTTTAGTTTGGTTTTATAGAAACATTGGCAGCCTGTGAAGTAGAGTTTTGGGGTTCTTCTCAAATAGTTTCAAACTGGTTTTGGTTCCTTTTTAAAATAGTGATTGTGAAATGTTTTTAATGCCCATTTGTCACTGTATGTATAATGATTAATTTTTTTTAATGAAACCCCTCCTATGGTAACTCTCTTGCCTTGGCTACAATAGATTTTTTTGGGGGCCATGCTTAGAAGCTCATGAGTTCTCAAATGGTTTAAAGGAAAGAGGTTGTCCCATGGAGTGGCTCAGGGTGATGCATGTTTTTCATTAATATATATATATCTGTGTGTGTGTGTGTGTGACTAGATGTTCAGCTGGCATCACTTGGCTCACCACCATTTCAAAATACATTAGACATATAATCTGGCATATTGATAGAATAGTCTGAGAATTTGTGCTACACTGGTAGGTTATTGAACTGGTCAGTGGCCCATAATAGGTTTATATATTAGTTATATAACTATGGTATTTTCCCTCGACCTTCCTGAGAAAGGATGGTCGAGTGTATTGAATGTTTTGATTTCATCGTGTGTGACATGTCAACGGGGAGGATATCTCATGTATTGGTGTCTTTTGGATTATTCTTGATCTCCTAGGTTCACCCATGACTGTGACCTTTCAGTTTCATGCAATGATGATTTGGTACTTGTATGTATTTCTACATTTCCCTTATTGTGTAAATACTTTTGTGCATTTTTGTATATTTTTTTCCTTCGAAAGTGATAAATTGGTTTTTACTTGGTTTCTAGAAATGGTATTCAAATGAAAGTGTTTAATCCACTTTTTAGAAATTTGAAAATATTAACATCACATTCCCTTTCTATAAATCCATTGACATTAATGAAATGAACCTAAATTTTGAAAAAGTTAAGGTCAATGGTTCTTACTTTGATTTTAATTATAATATTTAGAAAAACATACTTTAATCAATTGTAGTTCAAATGTGAAATGATGTTTCATTTATTTTAAAGGTAGTGAATTGAGAAAAGGTATCGGGCTGGTCTACTGTGTTTTAATACCCATGCTTATAGTTCATTTTTGTTTCTAGTGTTTGTGTAGGTCACAACTTGAGTGTGCTCACCTTGGGCGATGCTTGATCACTGAGTCGGAGAGTGACAAGTGAGGTCACATGGAGTTATTTTGGACATCGAGTTCAGTTCATTTTATTTTCTTTTGTTCGGGTTCAGTCTTTTAGATTTGTTTTGTTTACTCTATGATCCTCTATATTTTTTCTACTGCTTTATTTATTTATATTGGGAGAAATCATTCCCACAGTCTCTGTTAATGCCCTGGCTCTTGTTGCCAGCTCGAGAGGTTTGAGAACACCTCTCAGGTCATGTCGCGGACTGGCTTAGGTGAAAGGTTCAGGGTCGACCCAGGTTGGTTCATGAAAAAATGGTATCAGAGCGGGTCATCTCTTAGTGGACCTCACTTTTCAAAGCACCCTTTGTTATTTGGGATGTCAATGTCGATGTAGTAGGACTATCGAAACTCTAGGGATAAGTGTGTGAAGAGCATCACGAATGCTTTCTGGTTTTCATCCTCAGGATTCCTTGGAAAGTCTTGTGTAATTAGTTTTTTTTGGGTTTTTTAGGGAATTCTTTGTTATTAGGATAAGACAAAGAGAGTTGGGCTAATAGTTCTCCTAAGACACACAGCCTAGCAATCCATGTGGTTCTTGGGGCGGGGTCCAAAAAGACACTCTGTGTTGGTGACATGTTTGTCCTATGATCGCCAACCATATGGTCAAGTCACCAACCGACACTAGTTTGTAGTTTTTATTTTTTTTGGGTTTATTCTTACTTCTAAATGTGGTTTGAATCAGAAAAAGATGGTTTTGGAAATAAAAAATATGATTTGTTTTTTAAGTTGTTTTGTTTTAGTCATGGTGTTCCTTGGGGTCCTCACATGAATAGTGACATGTGGAAATGTGGACGGATGACTGGTATGGCTGATGGATGCTCGGGGTAGCACAAAGAAATGCTTTTGAGACAGACTCTAAATAATACCAATGGATAGGGTTTAACACAACAAACATGTTTTAACGTAAAAATGTTTTCAAAGAGTGATTTGATTTTATGATAGATTGTTTCCTTATGTATATAGCTTGCCACCTATGTGGTGTTTGATTTTGAGAATTTTTATTTATTCAGTTGTCCATGATATAGTTTTTTACTTTTCCATGTCCATCGGTTATCCATTTGAGGCTTTGATGGGTGATCGTAGTGTGGTTGATCAACCTAAGGATTTTATGCATGAGTTTTAGAAGATAGATCCACCTCTCTTCTTGGGTCAACAAGACCATTCTGTAGAAGAGGATTGGATGTAGAATATTGAAAGGGACTTTATCCTCATTGAGTTGCCTGATTCATTGAAGGTAAAGTTTGCAACTTTCAAGGTTAAAGGTTCACCATGGATGTGGTGGAAGTCGGCTTCTCAGAACAAGCCCTACCAAGGGCTTAATTGGGAGTTTTTCAAGGATTTATTCATTCGTCATAATTTCTCTGAAGATGAAAGGGTGTGAAAGAGGATGGAGATGTGTTGTTTGCAGCAAGGCAACAAATCTATGTTGCAATATTTCTATCCCATTGTGGAGCTAGTCCCTTTTGATTCAGCGTATGCCACGAATGACTCTATGAAGGCTTGACGCTTCAAGGTGGCTCCTCACCCTAATCTATAGTCGAACGTGTCAGCATCCAACCTAACGTCACTTTCCGATGTGGTGAGACAAGCTCTTCATGTCGAATCCATGATGGTGGGAGTGCTCAAAGTGGTCCTCCCTCCTTCAATTATTCGGATTAGTTGAGATACTTCTAACAAGAAGATGAGTAAGTGATCGAAAGTGGGTAGAGCAGGTCATGGAATCAAAACACCTCAGGATATTTCATCAACCTCTTCATAGTGATAGATCATCGTGTGTTATCAGTGTGGCAAGATGGGTCACAAGAAGTCATCATGCTCAAGTACTCCTAATCCTTGTCATATTTTTGGACATTTGGGTCACTTACAGCAATTTTGTTGAGGCATCGATGGAATGCGTTGCGGGAGAATTCCTCAGAAGTGACGTGTTGTTGGTTTTTGTTTAAATTTTCTTATTTATGTCTCCTTCCAGTGTAAGGGATATTTTATCATGGTTGTTGTATGGGTGTTGTTTTGGATATGAAATGTATGGGAATGTCGTGGGATTTTGATGAAATCCGGTTTTCAATTTCAACATGGTTTTTATTTTAAAATTAAGTCATTTCATTGGTCAAATAAAAATATGCATGTTCCTTATTGGGATTATCAAAACCTTACTACGAGGAAGAATATGCTCCAACCATCATAACTCCAGCAAAAATGCCTCAGAGTGAAGCCAACACATAGTCAGGAACCCCCGGGGAATTTTAGGATTTTTGGTTAAGGTTGTGCCACTATTGTTGTGGTGAGGCACTTTTAGAGTGTCTTGTGTGGTTCCTTAGTCATGTAATTATACTCTTGTCACAAAGAGCACAATGAACATATCCCTCATGCAATGTCATTAGTTATGCATTTTTAGATTGGTACAGAGTTTTTAGTTCAGCTCATATTCCTTTCGGACGAGACTGAGTGGTTTAAGTCTTGTTGGTGTGTTTCTTTTAGCTTTAGGAAGGCCAGATCCAAATACTTGTTGAATTTATATGGTGGGTAATCTATTCAGGCCTCCCCTCTTCTTGTAATTGTTTTTGGAAAATATGATTATATCCCGTTGGTGGCCGATGAAATGACCATGTGTTAAGAGGTTGGATCGTGTTGTGTGAAATCCCTAAGTGTTGATCAACCGGCTGGATGGTATCGTGGCTTTCCATGGACGAAAAGAGTTATGGTTGGGAGAATTGTCACACTCATACCCATGTTGTTATTTTATTTTAATTATTTTTATTCCTTTAAATATTTTTTCTTGGGTCCGGGGTGAGTCCCGAACAATGTTTTGGATCTTTTGATAAAAATCATGCATTTTGGGTTCGACGTCGCTGGACGCACGGGCGAAGCGCGACGCCACGCAGCTTTTCCTTGCAAATGTGTGGAATTTTCTTTATTTTTATTTTTATTAAAATGATATGAATTCATTTATTATTTTTATTTTTTTATTAACCTTATTATTTATTATTATTTTTATTATTATCATTATTACTATTATTATTTTAGTATTACTTTTTTATTGTTTATTTTTTATTTTATTTTACATTTTTTATCTCTTCTTTCTTCCACTATTTTTTTTCTTTCTTCTTCTGGTTTCATTCTTTCTTCCATGTGCATGTCCCCATTCTTCTCCTATATGATCCACTCCTCTCCTTCTCACCGTCCCTCACACAGCCAGCCCACCAAGCCCTCCTTTTGGTCCGCCGTTGCACCTAGCCAGCCCGCCCTCGCTCCCTCTTTGTCTGTTGTTTCCCCAGCCGGAACCCCGCTCAGCCCACAACGCCTCCTGCTCTATCACATAGAAGACCAACACCCAGTTCCCTTCCTCATACTGCAGTACCCTCACCCCTTTCCTCCTGATCACAGTCGGTTGCCCTCCTCCTCTATAGTTCCTCTCCAATGACCACAGTCTGTCCGGTCATCAACCCTCCCACCCAACCCTCGGCCAGCCTTTGCTCTGGTCGTGCATCCAGCACTGCGTCCCCTTCAGGATGCTTCTATCTCATACCACTACAGGACACCACAAAACCACTCACCCATCTCTTTGCATCCCACCGCCGGCACCCTTTTCCAGTACCATCCCCAGCCAGACCCCACACCCCAGCTACCATGCACTACACCCTCTTGCTCTTCTCCCATGGATCCCCTGCTTTCTGTCGCTACACAGCAACCCATACGCCCTGGTCCTCCTCTCTTCCTGCAGCCTGTACACCCCGTCGCTGCCTGTCGACCCCTCTGCAGCGACCCGAGCAGCAGCCCACGCAGCAGCAACCCAACACCATACTAGCTGGCGTGCACTACCCTTCTTCAATGGGTGTAACCTCTATAGTCGATCTTCACTCTTTAAAGGCTACCCATAGCCCTAGTCAGCTCATTTCTAGTAGCACAAACATCCTCCAACCAGCACACGCAATACGGAGAGACACCTCTGGCTTGCCCTCCTCCGGGGAGTCGCCTTTGCTAGCATGATCTCCTGCCAGGGAACTGCTCCTTTCGGTGCAAATACCACTCCCTTTAGTATACCCATTTTTTGTTTTGATATATATATATATATATATATATATATATATATATATATATTACCTTGGTTTGATATGGGGTTTTATTAATTAAATGTTGTTTTGGGTTTTTTTACTTTTTAGGACCTGCGCGGGGCATTTCTGAGTGAGCGCCATCACTGTGCCATATTTCCGAAGTTCTATTGTCATCGCCCTTTGACCTTGATGTAGGTTACCCTTTTCTCTTGCCTTTTTAATTAAAGATTCATGCTTTTTATTCTTTTCTCACCTCATTTAATTAATAAATATTGATTTATGATTCATGGATTTACTTTTTGGGGTCTAAAGTGGATTTTGATACCTTGTTATGTGATAAATACGATTTTCTTTTTATATATTGCACACCATGTGTTCGATGAAAATCCCAATTAGATCTTGTTGTTTATTTGGAAAATAAATTTTTTTGGATTTGTATTATAAATATATTTCTATCCCATGAAGTAGTATTTTTGGGCACTTCAAATAGTTTCAAACTGGTTTTGGTTCCTTTTTAAAGTGGTGATTGTGAAATGTGTTCAATGCCCAAGGTGAGTTTGGTTAGTTTTATTTTATTTTGATCATATTTAGTATTTTCTATTTGTTTTATTTATTCTGTACTACTATATATTTTTTATGCTGCTTTAGTAATTTATATTGGTAAAAATTGTTCCCACATACTCTGTTGATTCCTCGGCGCTTGTCGCCAACATGGGAGGATCGGGAACGCCTCTCTAGTCAGGTCGCTGACCAACTCGGGTGAACGGTTCAGGGTCGACCAGGGATTGTTCGTGACAATTTTTCTCCCTAAAATAAGATGTTTATTTTGTCAAATTTAATATAAAAATATTAAAACTATATTTAAAATGGGTGCACCATCAAAAAGTAGAAAAACATCATTTTTTTTTTAAAATAACATCCTTTACCTAAAAAATTTATTTTATTCTTATATCATGTTATGGAAAATATATAATATGAATTTAATGTTATATAAAATTAAAAATTTGGTTAATAATATTTATAATAGGTAGTTTATATCCCATTAAATAATAGTATGTTAATAATATATCATTTTTTAGGGAACTCGGTATTGCATACTATGAAAGATATCGAGGAAGGTCGCTCTTGCATGTAATGCAAGCCAACCCAGTGTTGCATTTAGTGAATGCTTCCTTTAGTTTTGTGTATAAAAAAAATCCAAACATAGTTATTTTATACATTTAACAAAATCTATACTCAGTGTTTTTTGGAATGAACATTATCAAAATAAATCGAAATTGTGTGTAACACAATCTAGGAATATTATAGCATAAACTCCAAGCCAATACAGTGTTGCGTATAGCGCAGGATAGTCGTTTTGTAGAATACAACACAATAAACCAAAGAAATTGAAACTAATCTATCTCATAAAATCTTAGGGTATTAAATCTTGGTCCTCGTAGTTTACTATATTTATAATTCACTTGATAAATTAAGCATACATGATTTCTTTCTATATAATAAGCATAGTATCATCATTTGTTTGTGATTTAGATATTTTACCCTTTATCTTTTATAGTATGAAATGGATATTCAAGATTAATTTCTTATTTCTAAAAAAAATCCTTTAATTAATCTGAATGCCCACAATAGATTTCATTGGTATATTAACTTTTATATGAAAAAATTGGCTAGAAAAGGGCATCAAATATTATAAATCGTACTTTATCATTAAAAAAATATTTTTTATTGTTCAACATGATCCACTTCATATGTAGTTAACCTTAAGGCTCCTAAAAAATAATTCATACTAAATTAAAAAATATGAATAAGGTCACATATTTTAAAAAATTAACTAATTATTAATTCCCCATAAAGTGACTCATAAGGTCACATGTAAATACCTTGACCTGATGGTAATGACTTGAATCAAAATTAGTCTACAATGAAATAATACAAGCTTCCAATAATTAAATCTATTCATTTTCCATAAATAAAATCTCATATTATCGAATATAATCCATAAATTCAGTACAAATCATCATAAATTACATATTAATCAAATCACAATCATTTTTAAAAGGAACCAACACTATCCCATTTTCTTCTTTAATGGTATTATTCTCTTCATCCCAAATAAAATTTATTTACTCAATAACACAAATATATCAATAGTTATATTTCCATAAATCATTTTTTTCCTAAAATAATGATGATCCATTAAATTATTTTTCTATTTTAACCTTACCATTCAACATATGATATCATATACTTAAATAAAAATAACTGATGTGCAAAATATATATGTCTCATGATTATTATTACCAAAACATATTTGATAAAAATACATCTCAAAAATAATTTATCAAATAAAAATACAAAAACACTTCAATAGATACACTTTTTTATATACATGGAATAGGTATTTATTTTTTCTAGTAGTTAACTCTTGGATTACTTCATTTACATATATAATATCCACATTCCCCACACATAAGGAATGGAAATCCTAGACAATTAATTTCTCCAAGAACATTGTCTCCATATATAAAATATGTTATCCCTCCAATCAGACATTACATGGGTTGTCTCTTTTTACATCTCTAACATGAATGAAATTGATCGTTGTTTACTCCATGGAATCCACTAAATGATCTCATAGAAATCTATATTCTTTCCTTCTTTGGGGATTCTCAGAGTTGGTTAGGGTTCAAGTTGTTAATCATATATCCTGATAATTAATAACTCATAATCAAAATATCATTCAATCATGTCATCGCCCATTTTGTTTTTCATAATAAACATATTTTACATCACGTTTAATGTTAACATGGTTTTTTAGGTTACATCCCTTGACTAAAGACAAAATTCATTTAGTGAGAAAAATTATTCATATTAAAAAAACATATAATATCTACCTTACCAAAACATTAGGATGATATCGTGAAGGTAGTCAGATACTTGTTTTTGTTTATCTATATTTTCCTAAAATTGGTTCCCAGTGATTCTACTAACTTTTCTCTAATTAAAACAAATAATACCCTAACAATAGTATCCTAGATCTAATTTATACTTCATTAAATTAGAATTAGAGATAGTAGACCACCACCCAATGTACCAACTAATTTAGTAGTCTTAAAAAACTAGATACATACTTGAATTTAATATTATACATGAAAAAATAAAATAACACATATTTTTTTATAAAACAATTATTTCCATTTGAATATCCATAATAATAAATCATAATACACATTTGGTAATCATAGGGAAAGGAAATAAAATAAAAGGGTAAAATTTGATGTTCATTAAAACTATGTGTGGTATCAATCATAAATATATAAAACAAAATCAACATATAAAGGTAAATATCCCAAAAACACATTCCATTTAATCAATAACATGTTCATGAAGAATAATATGGAAATAGTCAGTAATGACCAAATAATTCCATATAAATAATCCAATGAACTATAAAATCATCCATATATACTATAACAAAATAACTAATCCCATGTAAAATAATAACTAGTTTCATCATGAATGAATTCACAATGAGGGACATTTATAAATTTTCATTTAGGCCACAAATAAGGTATATGAAAATACTATTAATTCTATGTGGGATGACATCTATATAAATGGGTATGTCCTCAGCTGAAAATGAATCGATTTTGTCTCATGAGACCTACTAATGCATCAATGTACTATAGTGGGCCTTTACCATAACTAATTAGGTTTAATATATTACTTAAATGCAAGGGGTGATTCATAATAAACATTAACATTCATATTGAAAGGATAGAATAAAAAATATTAATATATTACCATAATCATAACCCATCCAGAGTAATATGTAGAATTGTATCAAAGTAGTACATCCCCAGACCCACAGATCATAAACCATCTAAAAATAATAAGCAATTTTTCATTATGACACACCCTATGTGAAGCATAAGTTAAATAAAAGTTGTTATTTTCAATTAATAGAAATAACACAAGATTTTAATAATAATAATTCTAGTGAAAAATAGTTTTTCCATATTTAAAATAACATTTAATACTATAAATTTAAAGACTATTAAGAATAAATGTTTTTTTAAAGTATCATGAAATGTTATAGAGTATTATTAAAATAATTTAATAATATTGCTTGATGGAAATTAAGTTTTGTTCTTATACATTAAATAAAATAATCCTTTAAAATTTTACATAAAACAACAACATTACCTCATTCAATGAATAAAAAAAAGACACCTTTTACAAACATATTATAAAAATTCATAACCTAGATAAAGATTAATTCAGTACATTATCTAGATATTTTTGAAAATAATTGCAAATATATTTTTAGAATATATGGACATTGAATAAAAATGATAGTATAATGAAGATATAATTGATATTGCCTTTTCATAAAACCATTTATCTCTTATTTTATGTAACAAAGCGTGGAAAATGGTATTATTTTATATAAATTTAATTATTTTCCATTTGATTATAAAATGAACTTGGTTTAGAAATGAAATATCGAACAATTCTCTCATGTGATACTAGATCATAAAAAATCACAAATAAAAAAGAGTGTGAAATAAAACCTTACCACTTTGGCAACATTTTAATCAAAGCCCTGATGAGAGAATCAATAGGAAATAAAAAATTAAAAAATGAGAACAAGTGCATTCAAATTCATCCATACGAAAATGGTTGAATATAAACTAAAAAAATATAAATTAGTGCTCATTATTTTAAAAACCCTAACCCCAATATCCCAAATTCATTGGTTACTTTATTACACTAGCATAAGATACAAACGAATGCATCCTAGATAACTGAATAGTATATTATTCATGGTAAAGAAGTTCAAACCTGAATCTCACATTAAATTTGAAAACATTAAACAAAACGTAGTGAATTTATAAATTTCACACCCTTTAACTAATTCAATTATTCCTTCTTAATATCCAAAGGAAAGAAAACAAAATAAGGGTGTTTTGAGATGCTCGGAAATAGTTATGAAAAGTTGAAGCTATGATTAAAAAATTATTAATAAAAAATAATTCATAATCAATCTATAATGTTAAATTTATGGACATGACTTTAATTATCATATAATACATAATCAATATAGAAGGGTGTATAACTAAAGACACATTGCATTTAATCAATAAGATTAACACATAATGTGTCCATATATAATATCAATCTACTGGTGACATGGATAACAATAACTGAAGTATTAAGATAGTATTTTAATATTATAATTATAATTTGTGATATAGAACAACATTATATCCATACTATCAATACTTTTCTCAACATTCCTTGGAAATGTTGTTAACCCCACATTTTATGCTAGCTTACTAATTCCCCTTATTAGACTATCGATTCATCGAGTGAATATTTAATTTTGGGCCCCACATATCAATTCATATCAAAATAAATCATCATATATCAAATAATAAATTTTATTCAGGTGTAATATTTATAACAATATAATATCTATATAGAATAAAAAATTCAGACTTATCAATATTTTACATTTTTCAAATTACATTCAAAGAAAACAACGTATATAAAAATTTTATAATGTTTAGAAAATAATAAAATCCATGAAAAAGAGAATATGGATATTTAATAAAAATTTAATTTCCTATGATAAACAATAAAAATTAAGTAATTTTATGAATAAAAAGTTAAATGTTTCAAAATTAATCATGAAATGATAGGTGAAGATCAGTTCATCAAGATTATAGGTTTCTATGATAAAATATTATCCTTTAGAAAGATAAAGGGAATGGAACTAAGGTATTAAATTAATATTTAATGATTTTTTTCATTTTAAAAACATATAATTTGTTCAGATTAGGCTACGTTTCATAAAATGATTATGGTGGTAGCGGTGACCATCATCACTCTATATGTTAAAAACTTTCATTTTAAATTTAAATAGAAAAATTATCTTTTAAAAAACTAGATTAATATTAATTTAATATACTATTTAATATTCAAGGATAAAATAAAATTACACTAGTAAATAATATTCTAAATTTAAGGGAATTTTGTAAAATAATTTTTGATAAAATGGATATGTATAAAATGTATCTTAAATAATGTGAAATAAAATCGGGTTTTGTATGTATTTTTTTCATTATTCATATACCAAAGAGAGGAATTGATGAAATAAAAAATTAAAACCACTTATAGTGTATATGAAAAATATTTTATATTATGAAAGGAAAATTATAAGATTCCATCAAGGAGAGTAAAAGAAATCCCAAAAGAATGTGAGATTATAAAACAAATTCTTACCTCTTTCATAACATTGAAAATTCAATCCCTTGAAATAATAAAATAGAATTGAACCATGTAACATCATGAATATATATTTATTGATGTCAAATACATCAAATGAATAATTTATTTACCATATAAATTAAAATATATAGATGTTAACATATATGTCTCCAATGAATGGATATAGAGATGAAATCCCTTACATAATGAGTCCTATGGGTTAAAAACACATTTACCTCATGTATAATGGTTTTTATATTGTTATAATTTATAATAGAATCATATTAATTATTATAATATCATATATTATCCTATTATAACATCTTATCACAACTTCATAAATAATATTTTATTATTATTATTATGTTTCTGGTTTTAAGTGACTTATTTTCTCAAGTGTGTTATTTCATGACTGTTTATGTTATTGTGTACAGGATGCAGTTACATCATATCCAAAATATAATTACAATTATAAAAATCATATTTTACTATTTTAATAATTTTTTAATCCATTATTTATCATTTTACATGGAAAATGAGTCACATTGATTAGAGAAGATGATAGGTGATATATACACATGAGCGATGATACAATTATATTTTATTGTTGAAATGGTAATGATATTGATGGTATAATAATATTTATAACTAATATCTTGTTATATGTATTATATATATTTACTATTTCCATATTTATGTCTTCCCATGTGATTTGGTGAAGGAAAAAAAATTTCATCTACTCATAAGGCTCTAATCTTCCATACCCGTGAGCAAAGGATTTCTTTCCCATTTAATAGAGGACACAAATAGATATTATGACATTGATATAATAACATCATAGTAAATTTTAGATAATTATTTTATTATATTTATATTTTTAATACATAATTGAATGTGGAAAATAAATAATTAAAATGAAAGTACATTTTTAAGATAATTACCATCCGATAAAAATCCTCATTTGAATATCTTTTTATGGACCCCTGCTTGGGATTTTGATAATTAAAACACCTCTATAATGTTTCAAATGATTTGAAAATCGATTTAGTCATGTTTTGGTTGATCCATACATCTAGGGTGGTGTGATTAACAGAGAGGAGTGGGTTACCATTTATAATTGAGGACGATGACACAGATAATATTTGGGAAAATATTATGTCATACATGCAATTTTTTCCAATGAAACATTCACAAAAATGGAATGTTATCGAACATTAGATGTGATATGTTCAATCTATTGAAATAAAATAATATTTAGAAAAAAATTTAGTTTATTTTAACCCTTATATTCTTAGTTCAGCCCTTTGGTATAATAATCATCACATTAACCATGGTAAAGTACTTTTATATGTTTATAGCTCATTACGACCAAAAATTATGTTACATTATTATATAATATATATTATTTTTTTTTATAAATATTTAATTCATTTGACATAATGGAATGAAACTAATTTAAAATTAAACCTATATACAAGTCAAAAATAGGTTTTCAATAAATGCATTTTTCAAATATAAAATGATCCTATATTAACAATATGACTATTACTCATCATGAGATTGATTTCAATAAATAAATATAGATGTATAATATCGTAATTTAAATTAATTCATTAAAATTTAAATCATATTTTAATTAATTAAAATGGAGGACCAATATGAATTTACAAATAGTTTTTAGACACATACGTTTTTAGCCAAAAAATGAACTTATATCAAAATCTAGTATAAACATGATTAATAGGTAATAAGTTTTTTAACATGTAATTATACAATATATTTTTTAATTCTGAATTAAATTCATTGAACAATGGGACATTATAATTAATAATTTAGTGAAATCAATAACATTATGTGAAAAATCTAATTTGTTTACTATTCATAGAAACATCATCAACATCAGAAGAATCCAAAAATTTGGCACTAATATAGTTTTTATATCATAATTCTAAAAATTCATATATAAAATAAAATTTCTGTCTATGGTATAATTTTATTATAATTGCAAACATTAAAAAGAAAAATAAATCTTTTTTCTGATGAATAAGTACTTTGAGGCATCAAATATATTTATGAAACATTTTAGTGATTGTTTACTAATAATTAAAAAAACTATTTAGATCACACTATATATATTTCATAATTCATTTATTCTTCTTCATACCCACCAATTCAACAACAATGTTATAATATTCATATGTAAATAGTATCTTATTATTTTCTTAGGCTCAGTGTTATCTTTAATATAAATTATAAAAAATAATATTATTATTTTGAAGTAATAGGGGTGAATTTACTGAATTATATCAATTATATTAAATATATTATTAACTAATATAATTTAAATTTAAATGGTGTTATAAATATAGCATGTGTCGCATGAAAGAAAACGTGCTACGAGAAACATTTACCTCACATTTGACTCCCTTATTATGTGTATGAACATCATGTATAATAAATATAAATTTTTTAACCTATATAATAAAACAATATTAATATATACCACATCATATATGATTTAATTATTACACAACATCACCTTTTATTAATAATTCATTATTAAAATCACTATTTCAAGAGATAAATGCAATTTTTTTCTAATTTAGTTTCTTATTATTGACCCTTGAATATTAATCATAGTTAAATCGTGATAAAAATATATTAATGATAAACATATCAAATATATTCATTATATACACATTTATATTCATCAATGTAAAATATATATAGAAAAATGCATTACACTGTTCATGGAGACAGTTATCCATACATACACATGAATGAATGTTTCATTTTTCCATAGATTGAAAAAAAATATTTAATATAATTCAAAATTATAAATTAATTATTATATAATAAATATCAGATTTATTTAATAAACCTATCCATATTGTCATAAATCTAAAAAAGTGATTTATAAATCATATTGCTTTGTGGATGTGGTAGTCTATGCATTTACACAAGAGAAATTATAGTTTTCCAAAGTTTCTGGAGGTTAGAAGGTAGATGTGATATTAAAATCACATGTTTATAATTATTTAATAATTTTAATATATAATCATTAAAACCAACATAGTAAAAATCTCCGATATATATGCTAGAGTTAAATGAATTATATCATTACACGAAGATTGTAAGTTATGTGCATACACGAGTGATACCTTCCCTTACCATTTGATTGGAAAGAATGTTCCAAATAGTGATTATATAATCATAATAACATTTCATTTTAGGGATTATAATTATGTTGTCATTTTATTTTACATTACATATATTTTGACTAGGTAATGAAAAAGTAAAAACCAGAAAGTGATTAGTTAGGCCTTTCATTAGAATGAAATCATTTTACTATCTAATTAAGGGTCCTAGAGTTTGTCTTTTGGGATTAAATAAACCAATGAAATGTGTATAAGTAATTTTTTATGGTATTTTTTAATGGTTTTTTGAATATAGAAATTTCATTTTTTTTGTAAAAATTTGTGGACAGATGTTCACCTTAATATTTGATGTGAGGGACATTATCGAAATTTCTATAAATATTAGATTATAATAAATTATTTCTTATGAAAAATGTATCCATATAGGTAGGGAATAGATACGGGGATATGATATGTTTGAAGCACCATAAAAATAAAATATTGATAGGGTTTTTTGGTGTTTTCAACCTTTTTTTAACCCTTCGTTAAACTATTTTAATATTAACCACAATACCTTATTTTTCACTCGTAAATTGTTATGATTTTAGGAATAATGATAAAAATTTCTCATCAAAAACAATGGATGATATTTAATACTATATAATACAACATTTTACACATTTAATACTTTTCTATTTATTAAATACCTTTTAAATTATTATTTTCATATATTTCCATTAATTTCAATTTTGAAATTATTCATTTATTTTAACATCAAATACTTCATCAAAAAAATTTATTTCTAATTTAGTTCATTTAAACTTCAATAATATATAATATTCATATAAATAATTCATAAAACACTATTAATACCTTTAATTATACCACTTTTACTATTTTTAATATCATTTATTTTATTCTTCTACCAATTTAATTAATATTATGTTAGTGTTTAAGAAGAATTTAATTTAATTATATATTTTGTAAAAATTATATATAATAATAATCATGAATATAATTTCATTATTTACAAAATTGATATCTATATTCCTTCATAACATGATATTGTCCTTATGTGCACACATAATAGATATATAAAATTAATGTGGTGACATTTTCTAACTATATTTAATTTAAATTAAATATTTTTTCCCTTTCATTGGTTGTGGGATAGTAAGGTATTAGTGGTGAGGGTGGATTGCAAGTCCAAGTCCCTATTCTGGTGAGTTTACTACAATTTGTTTTTTCGTGTTGTGTTCTGTGGTAGAATACGTAATTTATCATATAAAATATTTCAGTGGTAATTTACAATGAAAAGTGTCAATTAAACTAATCATTTCCAATACTAATGTGATAAAAAGAGAATTATCTTCCTCCAATAAGAACTATAATATAAAAAATATTGACAGGTCACCTAGTTCAAAAATAGATTAATATTTATTACCCTTAATTGCAGGGATAAATTTTTCCAGAGAAACTATTTATATAGAAAAAAATCAAAGATACAGATTTTCCAAATATGAACCTCCTAATTATAGATATGAAATAAATTTTATTAAATTAAATATCTATATGTGGTATAGTTTAATTTTAAATCAAAATATAAAACATTATAAAAATTAATTATTCATCAAAATGCTTCTTTATGTATTAAAAAAGTTCTATACTATATTAAAATACATCATTCATTAAAAATATGTTAATTTGATTATCAATAATGTTAGATAAATAATATTAGTTTGTAATATTTTTTTAAAAAAAATAATGAATTTATTATATTATTTATAATACTTGTTTTGATTAATAAAAGCTACTTTTCAATATTCATTGGAATATTCAATCTTCTCAAAAAAATAAGAAAATTTCTCCCGACGATAATTTTGATATGGTAACATCAAAAATGATATTTCTTATAAAATAACATTAATTAAAGATACAAAAATTAATTATAATATTTTCACAAAAAAATAAGGAAACACATTTTTTGATGGGAACATATTAGTGAATAATTTTATGAATTTATTAATAATTGAGGGTAAAATTACTAAGAATTTGTTTATATAGAGTAGGACCAGTATATATTTTTCATAAATTATATAATCTTATTCGTACCCACTAATTTAATGGCTATGTTATAAAAACCACATAATAATATTTTAATATATTATTGTGGTTCGTTTAAACTCATTGTTTCATGTAATGTAAGCTATCGAATAAATTACATTTTTTCACAAACAAATACTGAAAAAATTTATGGTGTTACACCAATAAATTTTGAAATCATGATATAATCATGGAAAATATATTGGAATAAAAGATATTCAGAAACACTCAATGTATATACAATTCAGTAACAATTATATATCATCTATTTTTTACATTGTATAAAAACATTTTATTTATATAATTCACAGATTTGTAAAATATATTAATGTATAGGTATCTAGTTGCAAAATTTTCATTAAATAATTTGATTCATAAAAAATCACACACCTGATTCGACCGATGGAAAGGCTTATGGGGAATTACAATTCACCGTGGTCTAGAAACATGCACCTGGACATCAAGAGACATCTTTGGAAACAGTTTCTCCATTAAATTAAGAACCAAGGTAGAAATAATGTCTTTTATGAAAAAGATTCAACATTCCAAAATAGTGATAGATAAAAGTAAAAAAAATCTTACATGTCTAAACACGTAAAAAACATAACAGAAGAACTCTAGTATTTCAAATAGAAAGACATCCCATCTCTATATAAAATATATTTCAACATCCCACCATGTCACTTCCAAACTCCCACCCCCTAAAAATGGATACCCCCACCACGAAGCTCATTGACATTACTTGGATGAAACAAAGAAATATTTATATACACCCAAAGTAATGGGAATGGTGTGATAAAATAGGTGCAGTAATATCCCACCAATTATTTCATAATAAATAATTATAAGATAAACAAATTATGGTCATTTAAAAAACAAATTTGTGAGCTAAAATATAACAATTTGTGTTAAAAAATTTAAATTTAACTTGTAAGAAATGTTTAAAAAAAATTCAAAATAATATAATTTTCAATTAAAATTCAATTTAAATAATTAATTCAAAAAATTCAATGAATTAAAAGCATTCAATAATTTTAAATGTCCAATTAAAGAATAAAAAACCTGTTAATAATTATCAAAAGCATTGAAACTAAATCATATGATGCACTAAGTTCGGGTTACCCAGTATTCACACACTATATATGTGATCAAGGTTTATTGGTAATGTATTATACCATAGGAAAATGTCCTAGGGGGAAGAGTCTATTACTATAGGTGTCTCTCTTCCTTAAAACTTTTTTGGTTGGTCTTATAATCATGTATCCATGTTTGAAATACCATATAATTACTATTATGATTTTCCCAATTCTATCACCTTTATATGGACAACATTTTCCAATATTCTATACTTACATTAAGACTAATCAATTAAAAGCACTCAATTTTTTTTGACATGTTTAGATATTGTTCGATTTTATATGTAATTAATTGAAATAAATTATAATAAAAAAGAAAACATTTTTTGAAATAAAAATTCAATAAAATTTCACATCTCTTGAAATCAACCTTCATAAAAACCCAATATTATTTGAAATCTCTTTTCATAAACATAAAACATTATTTGAAATCACTTTTCATCAAAAAAACAACATGCACTGAAATAATTTTTAATAAAAAGTAATCATAATTTGAAAGAACATTTCAACAATACACCAATGAAAATTTAATTTCATACATATACCCAAATCATGATCATTTCTACAAGTCATAAATCTTGACATTAATAATTTAGAATGCTAATTAAAAATTAAAAAACATGAATAATTAATTAAATAAATACAATATATGTAACCACCATGTAAAAACATGTCAAAAATCCACACCCACATGTGATCCATAGTACATGAAGAATTTAGGGAACTTTGAAATGAGAAAGAACTCAACACCCTAAATTTACAAATAAACACTATCCAATTATTTAGTTTCAATATTAGAGGATCTGAATGGAGTAATATACATCAAGTATTCCGAAAGATCACACAACGAGAAAAGAATATTATTTAAAAACAATCAATTATATGATGCATGTAATATAATTACCATTGTATCATTTCATAAGCCTTAGATATAGTAAACAACCACATATTGTAATATTAACTATAATGGAACGACAATAATATAATAAAAATAATGATTAACAATGAATAATAGATCTATATAATATATTTCAATGATCATCCCCAACTTAATTCATTAAAATAAATCTTTTAAAGGGATAGGATCTCCAAAACGTCCATTATTATTCCCTAGGGTCAATATCATATGATATTGGAGTGATAATAAAGTCAATGGGTAATTTAGTGGATCAAAAAAAATTGGTATTATAAAAGTTCATCTATGGTTTGGTTACATGGATAAGAAAATCATGCTCCAATTTATGGGTTACTAGAGTAACCAAAAAAATTTCCATAGTGTTTCCCAAATAATTCACAAAAAATGTAAATTTCATATATTATGTGTCATTAGATTTTAGGAAAAGGACTCACAATTTGTATTTACATTGGTACCCTATTTCGGATACTGAATCAAGATGCATGGTTACCTTGAAATGTTAAATGATTTTTCCAAACTGTGTAGCAATTGTTATCATGACAAGAAATTCGATAAATGTAAGAAAAACTATCAAAAAATATTTTTTATTTTTTAAATAAATTATGGTCTAAATAAATGAATGCATTTAAATGGAAAGAGAAATTGTGGAGTGACAATTCCTCACATAATAGAACTTATCCCTATAATGGAAGGATAATGATGAAAGAATAAGGAAAAGGTGAGGCCAATACACCCTCATTTTATCTTCTAAATCCTACATATCATGAAAATATATTTCATACTACCTTAAAACCATGTTGGAAATAAGAAATTACAATGTATTTCATTATCTGGGGAATAAAAACCCTGGAATGATTACAAAATAATTGACATTTAAGGTTTCAATTAAAAATCCACTATATTAATAACATCAGAAACGTAATTATGATCCTTATAATTAAAAGTATCATATGTTTCATCATGTATTGATGTTAAATGATTTGGAAAATCCATCTGATAATCCACCGTAACAAACCTCTCATTTATCACAAATGGTCCCACATATTTTTCTATTTCTAAAGAGGATGTTACCAAACTATGTCGATGTTGTCAAGAAAACATAATCACTATGGGATAATTACATAGAATGAAATTCTTTATTTATATAATATGTCTTTTTATTTTGAGAAATCAGCAAACGTTGATGTATAACTTGAAACTTCATCAACTTATCCTGAATAATGATTGGTCCAACAAGAGAAGATTCACCTTTAATTTTCCATTAATGAGTTGATTTTCATGGTTGACTATAAGGATCCTCAAAAAGTCTATTTTATTATATTATATATAACTATTTTTTAATAAAACAAAACTAGTACCATTTGGAAATCATAATATCCTCTAAATTCTATAATGTGAGAAGAGATAATATGATCAAAATTTTTAATACCTTGCTCTATATATCTATCCATATGAGGGAAGTAATCCATCTTCAACATGGAATTAGATATTATAACCTCCTAGAGGCCCTTAATAAATAAATTGAAAAACTAGGTGTCC
This sequence comes from Viscum album, assembly GCA_963277665.1. Classification (NCBI taxonomy): domain Eukaryota; kingdom Viridiplantae; phylum Streptophyta; class Magnoliopsida; order Santalales; family Viscaceae; genus Viscum; species Viscum album. The sequence continues at coordinate 260,925,943 of OY728148.1, read as the reverse complement.
CTATTCATGATTACCAAATATCTAACACCATGATACCTCATGTTCTCTGGAACATACAACTTCTACAAATTCTAAACATTTGTGGTGGATCGAGATGGATAAAATTGTGAATAATTGATCAACTAATCAATTGTTATGAAAATGGAATTCAATACTTGAGGATTTTATAATAGTCCCATAATTAAATTCATGAACTCCTCATCCCACATATTAACTACTAAAGGAATTTGATGAAGAAAAACATACGGATTTATTTTATCAACATTTAGTTTTTTTAAGTATAGAATTTATATATAATATCTGTTATTTCAATTCTATACATATTTAAATAAAATATAGTTTTTTATAAAAAATATTATTAGTTTATGGGTGAGTAAACCAATATAAATAATAAAAATCTTTTATTATAGCCTTTCTTATGGAAATATGAAAAAAATAACTCATAATAAAGTATATAGCTTTTAAAGTGAGAGACTATTCGGTGATGGTCTCCCCGCCACATAAATTATTTTGGATATTTATAATTATTTTCATCTAGTGTCTAATTATAAATAAAAAACACATGAATATATGACATTAATTTCACAATTATAAGAACAATACTATTTACTATTTAGTCATATTCATACACATTTGAGAAAAGAGTCCGCTGAGTTCTCATTCATTCATTGGCTACAAAAAAGCTTGAGAATATAATTTTTTACTGAGTGTGTATACAAAAAAATTACCCATTCCTAGGGTATAAGATCATGTTGATGTAAAAGGTATGAATATGATCCACCTATCATCTTTTACTAATGTACAATTACAAATAATAAAATATATAAATTAAAATCTTTGGATCAAGTTAAATAGAAAAATATTACCCAAATAGGTAATATATATGATAGTTAATATCAATCACTTCTATTTTGAACACCATGTAATTATTTTGGAAATTATTCTCATATGGGTGAAGATGATGAGATTTATATGCTACAACACAATTTCCCTCTAGTAATCTAGAACTCCCATTATAAGTAATTAGGGAAACCACCAATGTTAACATTAAATTTGATCTTTATGTGTTATCGACCAATCCATCCTGATAATAAAATTAAATATTTTGAAGTCCGGAACCATGAGTTCATAAATTATCCCAATTTTAGAAAGAGAGAGAGAACATATGCAAGATCAGATACCCTACTCCCTATGCATCCCAAGATTCGTCCCTAACTCCATTATATAATATTGGATTTTAATTGGATATTTTAAAAGACTCATAGAAATGGTTTATATAAAAGAGTGGTAGGTATCAATATCATAAAATGAGAACACCGATGATTATTCAATATTGAGAGTATATCTCACTCTCAATGAATCTAAATCACCATATATTTTGTACAAATACAAATTGTGTTAATATTTTTTCATAGTGGCATATGTCTGGAATCATGTTAACTTTTATAACACCAATTGTATTATAGATCATTTAAAGGATAAATAAACCCAACAATGATTAGTAGTTTAATTAACCTGATATAATTTCAAAAAGTTTCATCTGTTTCCACATGAATTTCATATCTTTGGAGGTATGGGGTAAAAGTAGTTGTTAAGCATGGTTCTGACACACTGGTAAAAAGGCAATGAGGAACTAGTAGCTAATATCTATGTTGTGGATTAATCCCACTTTTGAGAGTCAGTACAACATTCATTTTGAGTTTTAATCTATATCCACTATTGTTTAATAATGGTAAATTACCACTATGTGGAAGATGATTTTCATCCAATCCTTGCTATAGTTCTTGGTCAATATCTTCTATCAGTTCACTATCAGCTACATAAGTATAAGATATAATATTTATCCTAAAAAATGTAATTTATATCTATAAGCATGAAAATATAATACCATTGAGTTTTCAATTAATTTTTTATGTTAACATAGGATAAAAATGGACTACTTTATAAATATGGTTAGTGTACTCTTTCACTATCCAATCACCATACGGAATGATGGGGAACTCAACAGATTTAGTCATAGTCAATTAATCACAATAGAATTTATAGAATAATACCTTCTTGTATACATTCAACATAAAATCATTATTCTAATTTACCAAAACTATTATGTACCATTATCTTATTCTAAGGGACGTAATCATAAATCTATCACACTTCAACATAATAAAATCTAGAGTTTCAATAAATTAAAAAATATATTTGGTTTTTTAAAAATAGTCTTCCAGTACTGGATGATAGTTCGCTCCTTGTAAATATGGTGGATTTTGGAAGGGATACCCTTGGGATTAATCTTTTTACCTAATAGTTACTGGTGTTACATCATTATATTTTTTCACATTTGGGAAAATATTCTACTTTATGGGATTTCCTAATCAATCAATTTCCTCAATAATATACTTATTGACTGGTGGGTTTCCTCTAATACCATTATCCACTTAACTCTCTTTAGAAACTATATGTAGACATTTTGGGTCATGGTACAATACTAATGATAGGAAAAATACCATCAGAAAAAAGTTAAATCTCAATTTCAATAAAGAGAACAAAACCAAGGGATTGGGATACTACCAAAGAGAAATATGATATATAATTTCCAAAAATCCTATTGAAACATTAGTCTCGTTATGAAGAATCTCCCCACCATTGAAAAGTAATTTAGCAAGAAAATGTCATGATTCAATGCTCAAGCCTGATCTGATGGCTATAGCTATTGTAACAACACAATGTTTTATAAATGGATATTCTTTTCTTATAAATATGTCATAAAAGCACATGAAAACATGACATAATGAACTACTATGTGCTAAGTGTCCTTTAAACATAATTTTTTCACTTTTACGTTTGGAGTTTCAAAAATCTGACACACACGGTTGCAATCAATAAGTTAATTGTATTCTGATAAGAAAAACATAATTTATGGTGAATGTTAATGTAAAATTTTAATAGTGATAAACCCTAATTAATAGTAACATTTCCTATTAATATACATAAATATTATTCAAGTTGAAAGTATGATATACATATATTTTAGAATAAGTAAATGAATCTTTTATACATGGTTTTTTATAATAATCTATGATTTTAATTAAATATTAAAATAAAAATATTTTGAAAATTGTTTTTTTTAAATGGACTTCATTTTTAAATTCTACATGTCGATAAAAATTTGAGGTGATTGTTTGGGATTTTTCAGAAATACTTGAATTTTTATGAATAGTAAAATACGATAATTTACAATTGATGATAAATAATGGATTTTTTATGTCATTGATGATGTTAATCTAATGTAAGACCAATTGGTTTTGTATCACATTATAAAATTAATTTTCGGGGTCAAGAAAGACTCAATATTCTTTTTCATGTAGGGAAATAATAAATTAATGAATTTTATATTGAAAAATACCCTCTCTCATTCACTATAACCCCCCCCCCCCTCACTCCCTCTTCCATACACACCTCTCAAGCCTTGTTCCTTTTGCAATATTCTTCCCAAATATCTACCCAAGATCATCCCTAACATACAAAATCTCCCATCCTCTTCAAAATACCAAAACCATTCCCCTTAAGAGGTTCTCAAAGGAGGAAGTCTCAAGTGGTAAATTCCTCTTTCCAATTCCCTCATTTCCTTTAAGTTCTTTTCAGTTTTTTTCTTTCCTCACCTCCCATCACCCAAATAGTATGTTAAATCTAGTAACAAATATATACTAGAATGTCTTCTTGGTAATGAGATATTTATTTATCTTCTATCCTTTCCCCACGTTTTATTTGAATGAAATGATAGCACCATCTGACATGTGCTGATTTAACCCATTCAAGGAAAACAGATTATCAATTTCTATTATAATATATAATTTGGTTCATGAAACCATTTGTGTTATGATTGAAATCTATTTTTATATATGTAAAGATCAGATTTTTAGTTTTTTAATCCTCTTGTAAAATGGGTATCTATTTATAAATAAAAACATGTTCTTTGTAATCAACCCCACTGATTAACAAAAACACTTTTCAATATGGTTTTATATAATATTTTGACATCAATATATGTAACAAATTTAAAATTAAAACCATGAAATCTTATGGATTTTCACTAGTAGAAAATAACATAATTTTTGGACAACCACTTCCATCTTTCGTGTTTATCTAAACTTGAATATAAGTGAACCAATCTTTTAAAACCAAGTAAACAAATGAGCCCAAACAATGAAATTGAACCTTATAAATAATAAATAAGGATTTGAATAAATAGAAAAGGGTCATAATAAATAAATTAAATATATAAGTGGTTCTTTACTTATTAATTAATAATCCTTTTTTCAAGTCTTTAATAACAAGTGGAGAACACCAACGAATTGAAGGTAAGGGATCTCTTCATTTCACTCTAAATTAAGATTTTCCTCTATAATATGCCTTTTTATGTGTAATACCAAATGATGGGGTATGTATTAACACCTCCAAAATAATTCCCTCATGATTTATAAGTGATTAGAAACCCATTTTTCTCTATCATAAATCCCTCTTCGATTCACCAGACACAATGCCAACAAACATTTATGAATTCTACCTGAATCCTTTTTGTTTATTCAGATTGCCTTATCTTTATTTATATAAAAATTACTTTATCATATATATTTATTTAAATATTCTATATTAAATTTATGTTTGAATAAATAACATATTAATACCCTTTCATCACTCTCATTCGGTGATAGTCATGTTTTTTAAAGATTATCTCCTAAGAAATTTCAGATAAGAAAACCTGTTTTAGGGGAATATCCCGAATTGTTACCCAATTTCAAGTGCACTCTATCCTATGTTTTAAGCCACCATTGTATTTATAAAATCATTATTTTAATATGAAAACCTTCTTGGTTCAATTTTGGTTTTATATAAATGATTGTCCTCTTTTCTATTTTAAAAGCTCTATAGTATTTTCCTTAAAACTGCACAAAAATGTTTTCATGATAATGTTTATAAAATACATTTATTATATGCTTTCACTTATTTTTGACAATACATTCCCTGTTATATGCCTATTTTAACCTTTGAACTTCCATTCATGTTCTAATCCATTCCTTTCTTGGACACTTTCAGGATACGTTCATTCATTATGATTTATGTCATGATTATGGTACTCAATTCCTTCCATGGGTACCCTAATGTTTATGTATGGTTGATTATTTATGTTTTTCTCTATGGTAAAAATATTTTTGTGGTAACAATATTCATGAATATTTTGATATTGGTGCCCCCAGATCGCACTCCAATGCATTGGGTAAGGTTAAATATCATGAGATTGGATGTGAAATTGGATTGGTGGTAAGCCTTGACCCGGACTAAAGAAATGTTTTATAATTCTACCAAATTTATATGATTCTATGTTTATATGATCCTATGATTATACGATATGATTTCATATGTTCCTTGATTTAGATATCATTATTTCGTGCCTCCAAACTCATGTTCTTAAGATGTATCCTTATCTTCATTCCCTTACTAGGATTTTCAACTCATCCCTTTGTTAATGCATTCCCTAGGGTACCCTATGCAGATGTAAGGTCTCAATGGAAGTTAGGATCTCTTTATGGAGAATAAATAAAGAAGTGTTTTTTATCCCCATGTATTACGTTATATGTACCTAATCGTCCAAGACATTAGACTTAACGATCCTTGTCTTGTACTCTGATGATTAATTATGATTAAGATAATGTAAAGTTATATGTAAAAGGATTGGGTTTCTATATTTGGTATTAGAGGCATGGTCTAGTTATTTTTGGAGATTAGGAATATATATCCTTAGTGAGAACTTTAAGGATGAGGCTATGTAATAGAAAACATTCGTAAATTTTGGTTAGTATTGATTAAGTGGTTTATTAAGAGAATACATCCCTATCTAGATACGAGTAGTTAGAGGCAGCTCTGGCATAGATGTATCTAGGGATAAAACCCAAAAACACCTCTTTTAGCTAGACTTGAACAGGAACGGGTGCACGACAATGGGCCTTTCTGCACTCTTGTCATAGAATCCTTCATGTGGAAAAGGCCTCCCATGTTTAGTTGTTATTTTGATCTCCTCCTCATATAAAAATTAATAATCTCCATTAAAAAGATATTTTGCGTCCTCCAGTTCTCAGAAGAAGAGAAATTTGTACTGACGGTTTATCATTTTGACAGGGAAGCTGATCAGGGGTGGACACTGATCTAGAAAACAATGTCCCAAGAATAAATTGATTCCACGGATTTAGAGGAATTCAAGAGGATATTTTTCAACAAATATTTTCCTTGGACCCTCTGTCTCAAGAGGGAAATAGAGTTCCTTAGACTCAAGAAGAAGGAAGATGATTCCATCGAGGCATATGAAGAACAAATTACAAGCATTGCAAGGTTGACCTATAGCTTTGACATGAACACTGAAAGAAAGGTGGATTGATTCTTTATTGGACTAAAGGCATGTATATTAAAAGTGTTGGAAATTAAAGACTTATAGAGTCAAGAATAGATTGTCCATTGTGCCCTGAAGGATGAAATGGAGATTGGAGACTCTCAGTGGTCTCGTGGGCCTATTGAAAAGAAGCGAAAAATGGACAACAACTTGGGTGGTTCATCGAACAAATCCCATGATGGAATGAAGCCTCAATTTTACCCCTGAAAAAAAATTGTGAAGAAGCATCCAGGTAACTATCTGAAGGGAACCATTAATTGCTTAAAATGTGGGAGGTTTGGTTATCTTACCATGAAATACTGCTGGGATATGAAGAATCCCACTAATGAGGAAGAATAAAAGAATTTTCAAGTTAACATTCAGCCTGTAGTGCAGTGTTACAACTGTAAGGAGCATTGGTGTGGAGAACCATATCTTGACATAAATGGGGATTACATTAATTTTTCAGAATACTTAATACATAACCAAAACAGACATCCAAGTGCCGTAATAGTTTGGTGTCTTTGGAAACTTGGAACACAAACATCTAGTCATGTTGAAAGATCTTTAACATCTCCCATAAAGATCTTCTCCTTTTGTTTTGTTACCTAAAACCTTTCATTTAATCCTGGGGAAATGAAAACATATAAAGGGCAAGCTCAAATGATCAGTAAGGTTAAACATAGAAAACATAAAACAATCCATAAACATTTGAATGCCAAAACTTGAACATAAAATCTAAATATCAAAATCATGAGCAATGACATAAAACAGGGAATTACGTAAGGAATATATCATAAAAAACATTAATCATGATAAAATATCATTGGAATAAAAAAATTAATTTTGGAAAACCATTAAGAAAATGATATGATTTCCATAGTATCCAAGGCATTGCTGCCAATACCATCATAGTGAACAAAGTCCCTTACTGAATCGAGTTCACTCCTTGTTCCAGTCCTGTATCACTGAATTGGATTAGCATGTCATTCCAGCCATGTCTATCTCCTGATATATAAATCCTTACCCAATTCATTGGAGGGAGATATAGGTCCCACCCATCTCATATTGAAATCATTCTTACTTGTGCCACAAAATAAATATAAATAATTTACCATAACCCAAAGAATAAAATGGGTTTCATAAACATCATCCCATCATAACATAATCCATATAAAACAAATGGATATTATTTAATCATAAAAATAATAAAAACATGTAAATAATAGAGACATTATACATGAAACATAATCATACTAAATAATGTCATCTTAGATGGAAAATATATTTTACAAAACACTTGAAATTAATTCTTGAGGAAAATGTCATTTCTTCTTCAAACTCATTTTCTTTTCACAAAATGCCATTCAATTATAAAAGAAAAATAATTTTTATGAAAATAATCATGAAATATTGTGGAGTGAGCTTCATGAAAATAAGGCTTTATGAAACTATAAAAAAATCTGTTCATGTCGTATAAGTTTTAAAAAAACATTCCTCTCGTACTTTTGCCGGAAAAGTAAAAAAAGTGCCTCGTATGGTAAACAAAATAAAGAGTCCTTACATACCATGTAGTAAAATTCAAAATGGGTAAAAAAATTCTTTAAGCATAAATGATACCATTTTCAGAAAATAGGGACATGAATGATAAATATAACCCCAGTAAATACATACGAATAAACAATCTCGGATAAGAATGAGATTGAAAAATTATCCCTCACTTTAGGTCCAATATGCTTTGTATGTATCCGAAACTCCTGCATAATGATTTAAATAATTTCATTGACATATTATAGAATCTTATTCCTTGTTATGATATTATATATGGTTCACTTATGACTTTATATTACCCGTTCTTTTGTCAATTCAATGTTAAAGAAGTGTTTTTGTTAAAATCATTTCATTTATATTACGTGTTTGGACTTGTTGTTCTTGATATTATTATTAATTATATCATGATTTAATTACTTCTAGAATGTAAAAGATGATTTATATATCATATATATTCAGTATATATATACATAATAGATAAATAAATTAAATTAAACACACCGTTCATGGAGACGGTAGGTCGTACATACGCATGAACGTTGTTTTCCTTTACTTAATGACTTGAATCAAAGAAAGTAAATGACATATATATATATATACATAAATAATGAATAATTATTATATTATATATAAAATTATTATTCATTATATATATATATTATAATCATTCTTTAATGGTTAACATGGAGAATAAATCGCATCACGTTGTGGAGACGGTATTCCGTACGTACGCACGAGCGATGATATCGTTCCCATAATTATTGAATGGAATTGGAGTAGATGATATAATATCTCAGAATTATTATGATGTTATAATAACCATATATCGTTATTATTTAAACCATTATACCCATCCAAGTAAGGTGTTCGTGGAAAAACAAATTATACCACGGCGTGGATATGGTATTCCGTACGTACGCACGTGCGGTGATTTCATTTTCGGTAGGATGGATAGAAGGTGAAATGGGGTTGTTTAATATTTATTATAAAATATAAATATATTATTAATACTAATGTCATTAATTTATAATGAAACAAAAAAATATGAATAGGTTGAAGAATAATTAAACTTGAAAGAATCAGTAGAAGAGATTACATATTCTTCGACGCACCTCTATTAAGTTTCCTCTTAAGGGAATAGAGTTGGACTTTTGAGAATACCAGAACCTCCCGAATATTACTAAGGATGTTTATAAGGGAAATTTTCAGGGGTTGGCCGAGCTTGAAGGCTCAAAGATGTGTAAGGAGGAGAGGGAGGTGGTTCCCTTTTATAAAGGAGGATAGGGGCACCTTTGGAAACCTCAAAATTATTAATTTAGAATAAATCAGACCCCACTTAAAAACCACCAAAAATGACTCATATTTGAATATTAGATGGGATAGGGTTGTAATATCATCAAAAAATAAAATTTAGACATGTTGGAAAATTATTTCAAACCTTATCAACTTGATTTATCCTTATTTAATCTATTTAATTTAATTTGTGGTAACAATATTCTAAACATTAAATTGTTATAAATACATAATTAAATGGTGTAAATTTCCCATAATTTGATACATTATAGACCATATATTTTTAAATTTTTAGTTTTTTAATTTTTTGTGGTTTTTAATTTATTTAATAATAAGTTTTTTTATAAAATATAAATAGTGTCAATTTTGACACTATTCATTATTTGAATTTAAATAAATCCCACACAAAATATTTCTTCAAAAAATATATATATAATAGATTCCTAAAATGTTATATTTATAAAAAAATCGTGGAGAACATTAATTTGATCCTATATTATTTATTTTAATATTTTAAAAACCATTTATTTCGTATATCTCTTAATAAAAAATTACTACCACATTTTTGTATAATTATTTAATATACATATTTGTTGCATAAAAATTAAAAATAAAGTCCTATGATGAAAATAAATATAATACCTCTTATAATAATATTTTTACTTGAATTTATAATCTTAAATTCACAACATTTATATTGTTATATTTATTAAATTATGAAGGTGACATCTTTGACATCATTTAAAATAAAATAATATAAATGTATTAATCGGTATTATAAGGATCCAAATGGTCCAAAAATAGACCCTTGGGTGATTATGGTATAGATATACTCGACCAATAATGTTTGGTCGTGTTTCTGGTCATTTTGATAGGTATTGTTATTTTAATAAAAACTATATTATTGATTTTTCACTAAATAAATAATTTCTACATCAATAATGTATAAGTCATTAAGGTAATTAAATATTTCTTAAAAATTACAAATAAATTACCATGATAAAAAATTATTTGATATTTAAAATGAGTATTTATAATAGAATTTATATTCTTTATAACCTTATATTAAAAATAATCTAATTATTAAAGTTTGAGTGAGACATATTTCACTTTCCTTTAAATAAAATAAATAGAAGGTCTTAATCAAATAAAATTCAGTTCCATTAGATTCCATTTCAACACAAGTATGATTTTTGTCAATATATAATAATCCAATTATATTAAGATAAGGGTTAGGGTAATTTTATAATATTATATGTACCCTTAATTACCTGATTTACCTTTAACTATGGTAAATAAAATTTACCATAGTTACTATTCATAATGCCTAAAAATTAAAAGTTTCTTATTAACATAATTCAGACCTACTAAGTAAAAATATGGAATTCATTTTTCAAAATTTGAAACATAGAAGTTTCAATAATTAATTTAAAATTGATCTCGTTGATAAGAAAATGGGTTTTAAAAGTTAAAACATTGCCAAAGATTGAAATGTAGTTACCTATGAATTCAAGGTAACATTAATGGTACTGCCATACATTATATTAAATAGTAAAAATATATTCTATAAATACTTTAAAACCATTCAATTTTATAATTTATCAATATAAAAAATTGCAATGAAAAAAGTTATTTTAATTAAAATATAGCATGTTTTTACTACTGATTAAAATATGAAATTATCAGAATAATATGAAACATTTAACCAAAGTAAATTTTTATATCCTGATTCCAAAAAAGAATTTTATTTTGTCAAATTGAACTTATAAACATGTCAAAAACCATATTTAATGTGGGTGTTCCATCAAAAGGTGGAAAAAATGCATTTTTTGAAAAATACTTATTTTAACCAAAAAATGTAAGATAAATAATACTAATCGTAATTGCTAGTCCATAATAATATTATAATAATATATCATTGTTTAGTGAAACCTGGTATTGCGTACTACACACGCTAACGAGGAAGTTCGTGATTGTGTGTAACGCAAGCTAAGGTAGCGCTGCGTGTAGTGCAAGCTCCCTTTGGTTTATAATACAATCAAAACTTATTTAATTTATACATTAAACAAAATCTATACGTAATGTTGTGTAGAATAATTTCTAAAAAACGAACTTGAAATTGTGTGTAACGCGAGCCAAGAATAGTGTTGTGTATACTACAAGCTAATACGGTGTTGCGTATAGTACAAGCTAATATTGGTGTAGCGTACAACAAAAGAGATCAATGAAATTAAAAGAATATTATTCATAAAATATCTGGGTGTTACAATGGGAATTATGATAACAATATCCCTCGGTCGAGGGTTTTTTGAGGAAATCGGCAACAACCTCCAAAGAAATAAGGAAGGGCTTAAGCAATCACTACCGTTGAGATGGAGCCGGACAATGATGTGGTGAGAGGTACACTAGTTATAAATTCAAGAATAGAAAATGTATTACTTTATTTTGGTTCTACGCATTCTTTTATATATTGTATGTTTTGTAGACCTATTCAAACACCACCTCAAAATTTGGAGGAAATGTTATCTATGATAATAGAGAATGGGGAAATTATTGCATCCATGGTTTATAACTCCTTCCTGGTTAACAATTATGCACTGAAGCTCTATAAAATCTCATCATAGTTCCTTTAGTTGAGTTTGATTCTATCTTGGGCATGGATTGGATATCTTTATACAAAGCCAACATAAACTGTCGTTAAAGGGATATCACTTTTCACATCCCAAATCATCCTTTAATTCTTTAAAATTATAAGGAGGAAGATGAATCTCCTTCAGAATCATCATCTCATGTGTGATTATTACTGACATGTGAGTAGGAATATCTAACTCAAATGATTGAGACAAAGGATAGAATCATGCTTGAAGACACGTCCATCATGAGGGATTACACTTATGTATTCTCTGAAGAGTTGTATGGTCTTCCTTTTAACCTATAGGTTGAGTTATCAATTGAACATATCCCCGGATCTCTGGTTATCTCAAAGACACATTACAGTATGCCCACCGTAGAGCTAGAAGAGTTGAAGAAGAAGTTACAGGAGAATATGGAGAAGGGTTTTATATGCCTGGGTGCTTCACCGTGGGGTGAGCCAGTCCTCTTCAGCAGGAGGAAGGATGGATCAAAGCACCTCTGCATTGATTATAATTAGCTCAATAAAATCATGATAAATAAAAATTATCCCCTTCCATGGATATATGACTTGTTCGATCAGCTTCGTGGGGCCCGATATTTCTCTTAGGTAGACCTTCGCTCAGGATATCACCAATTAAAGGTGAGGTTGGATGATATTCCCAAGACATCCTTTTGAATGAGGTATGGACACTTTGAGTTCATAGTTATGCCCTTAAGACTCACTAATGCTCTAGAAATTTTAATGGATTTAATGAATATATTATTTATAGATTACCTCGACAAATTTGTTGTAGTATTTATTGATAATATTCTGATATACTCCAAGAGAAGGAAGAATATGAAGAGCATTTGAAAAATGTGTTAAAGACTTTGTGAAGGGAGTAGTTGTATGCAATGTACAGTAAATATTAGGTCTGGATAGTGGAAGATTCATTCTTGTGTCATCTTATCACCTTCAAAGCGATATCCATGGACCCTTCCAAGACAAAGGCAATTGAAGAGTGACCCAGGCTAACTTCTATAATGTACATCCGCAACTTTTTGGATCTAGGTGGGTATTATCGATGATTCATAAAGAACTTCTCACAATTGCCAAACCCAAGGACCATGCTGACACGGAAGGGAGTAAAGTTTGTCTGGACACAGGAATGTGAAGACTGTTTCAATTAGTTGAAAAGAGGCGTATCAGTGCACCTGTACTCACACTCCCTTCAAGTGGGGAACTCTTTGTGGGGGTATAGTGATGCTTCTAATAAAGTATTAGGTTGTGTGCTAATGAAAAATGAAAAAGTGATATTTTATGCCTCAAGGAAGCTGAAAATCCATAAGAAAAACTATCCCACTGATGATCTGGAGTTGGTGGAGGTGATCTTTGCATTGAAAATCTAGCGGTATTATATCTATGGGGTGAAGTGTAAGATATATACTGACCACAAAAGTCTCAAATATATATTCTTATAGAAAGAGTTTAATATGCACCAGTGAAGATGGATGGAGCTCATCAATGATTATGAATTCTCAATCCACTACCATCCTGGTAGGAAAATAAGGTGGTGGATTCTCTATGTAGAAATGATATTGTATCTTTATCAATGATGAGAATTGAAAAGGATCTAATTTTATTAGATTTTTAATGGATTGACATGGGAATCATTATGGGAGGAACATCATCAATCCATTCACAAATGTTTGCTGAACCATCCCTATTGGAGAAAATAAAGGATCCTCAAAGAAAATATGTGGAAATTCCAAAAAGGGTGGAGGCTATTAAAAATGAGAAATCATAGGATTTCAAAATTGATGAGGAAGGAGTTGTAATATTTGGGTCACGATTATGTGTACCATCTGATCCAGAGATAAAAAAATAGCTTCTAAATGATTCACAAAGGTCGATCTTCTCTATCCACTCAGGGAGCACAAAGTAGTATCAAGATCTCCAAGAAAACTATTGGTGGGACAATATGAAAAGAGAGATTTCTGAATATAAATTAATGTTCTTGGTATTTATGAAAGTGAAGGATGAGTGGAAAAGGTCTATGTGGATTATGAAACCACTACCCATACCATCATGGAAGAGGGAGAACATTACCATGGAATTTGTCACTAGAATTCCAAGGACATCCAGATGAAATAATGTTATATGGGTCGTTGTGGATTATCTTTAAAAGAAATCTCACATTATCGTGGTTCAATAGGACTTCACATTAGATCAACATGCACTGATTTAAATAAATGATGTGGTAAGGATGAATGGATTACCACTATCTATTTTATCTGATTGTGATCCGAGATTCACTTTGATGTTCTGGAAAGATCTCCAGCATGATCTAAGCACTGAAGAAAACTTCAGTATGGCCTTTCATCATCAAACAGATGGACAATATGAGCGAACTATTTAGACACCAAAAGTCATGTTGAAATCGTGTTCTATGGAATTCAAAAGAGGATGGGACCAACATCTTATACTGGATGAATTCTATTACAATAATAGTTTCCACTTGAGCATCTGAATAGAACCATATGAATCCCTTTATGCGAAAAGGTGTAGAACACCAGTGTGTTGGGATGAAGTCGGTGAGAGTAAGCTGCTAGGACCTAAAATGGTCGAAGAAATGGTGGATAAGGTGAAAACCATTCAATTTCATATCAAGGTAGCCCAAAGTAGACATTAGAGTTATACAGATAACTATCGACGAGACCATGTGTTCAATGTTAGAGACATGGTATTCTTACACATATCTTCATGGAAGAAGGTCATGTGGTTCGAAAAGAAAGGGAAGTTGAGTCCTAGGTACATCATCCCCTTCGAGATCCTTGATCAAGTCGGAGTTGTGGAATATCGACTGACACTTCCACCTACCATGTCGAAGGTACATGATGTCTTTCATGTGTCCCTCTTAAGGAAGTAAATACCATGCCCTTCACATGTACTCTCTTCAGAGGTGGTACAGTTGGAGGATAATCTTTCCTATGAGGAGCATCCAGTGAAGATCTTGGACTATAGAGACAATGTTATACTCAACAAGACTACTCATCTGGTCATGGTACTATGGAGAAACCATAAGTATGAAGAAAAAAGATGGGAACTATTGGAATCAATGACGTAAAAGTACCCACACCCGTTTTTTTTCGTAAAATGTAAGAGGAAATTTTGAGGGAGAAATTTCTTAAGGGGAGAAGAATGTAATAACCCAATGTTTTATAAATGGAAACTCCATTCTTATTAATATGTTATAAAATCACATGAAAACAGAACATAATGAACTACTAAGTGCTAAGTGACTTTTAATCAAAAGTTTGTCACTTCTATGTTTGGAATCTCAAAAACATGACATACATGGTTGTAATCAATAAGTTATTTGGAGTCTGATAAGAAAAACATAATTTTTGGGGAATAGTAACATACCCTTATGAATAGTAACATACACTTATGAATAGTGATTTTCCCTAAGTTATAGTAACCTTGGTTATGATAATATATAAATATTTTTCAATTTGAAAGTACAATATACATATATATTAGAATAAGTAAATGAATGTTTTAAAATTGGGTTTTAATAATAAATATTTATTTTAATTAAATATTAAAATAATCATATTTAAAAAATAATTTTTGAAAAGTGGACTTCATTTTTTGATTCTACACATTAAAAATTGGTTGGGGTGAATTTTTGGGATTTTTCTGAAACACTTGAATTTTTTATGAATAGTAAAATACGATAATTTACAATAAATGCTAAATAATGGATTTATTGATTCATTAATGATGTTCTACTGATGTAGGACCAATTGGTTCTGGATCACATGATAAAATTACTAATCTTGGTCAAGGCAGACTCAATATTCACTATCTGGCGAGGAAATAATAAATGAATAAATTTTATATTGAGAAATCCCCACTCTCCTTCACTATAAAAAACCCCCTCACTCCCTCTTCTCTTTACTCCATTAAAACCATGTGCCTTACCAATATTCTACCCAAATCTCTCCCCAAGATCCTCCCCCACGTCCAAAAGCTCCCAGCCACTTCAAAATAGCAAAAACTCTCCCCTTAAGAGGTTCCCGAAGGAGGAAGTCTCAATAGGAAAATTCCTCTTTCCAATTCCTTCATTTCTTTTATGTTCTTTTCTTTTTATTTCTTCCCACACCCCCCTTCACCCAAATAGTATTATATCTCCATTAACATAAATATAAGGTAATTTCTTCATGCTAATGTGATATTTCATTATCTTACTCCTTTCCCCACCGTTTATTTGAAAGAAATGAATGCACTGATTGAGATGTGCTAATTTAGCCCATTCAAGGACTACGATTTATCAATTTCTATTAAAATATTTAATTATGATAATGAAACCATTAGTGTTATGGTTGAACCAAACTATTATATATGTAATATACCCTATTTCTAGTTCATTAATCCTTTTGTAAAAATGGTATTATGTTATAAATCCAAACATGTTATTTGTATTCAAACCCACTAATTAACAAAAACGGTTGTCACTATGGTTTTATATAATATCCATAATTCAATATAAGTAAACAAATAAAATTTAAAACCATTTAATCCCATGTATGTTCACTAATATAATATAACTTTATTTTTGGACAACTACTTTCATCTCTCATGTTTATCCAAACTTGAATATAAGTGAACCGATCTTTTAAAACCAAGTAAACAAACGAGCCTGAGCAATGAAATTGAACATTATAACGTATCATGAAGGAATGGAATGAACTAAAAAGGGTTATAATAAATAAATAAATTATATAACAGGTTCTGGACTTATGAATTAATAATCCTAATTTGTTTATTCAGGTCTATAATAACAAGTGGAGAACACCAACAGATTTAAGGTAAGGGATCTCTTCATTTCACTCTTATTCTGGATTGTCCTCTATGCTATGCTTTTTTATGTGTAATACCAAATGATGTGGTATATTTCCGGACCTCCACCATACATACCACATGATTTATAAGTGATGAGAAACCCCTTTTCTCTCCCATCAAGCCCTCTTAGGTACACCTGACACCTGCCAATAAACCATAACGTATTCTACCCGAATCATTTTTTTCATTCGGGTTGCCTTATCTTAATTTATATCAAAATGGAGTTATCATATCACTTTATTTAAATATTATAAATTCTATTTAGGGTTAGAAAATTAATTTATGAATACCCTAATCACTCTATTTTAGGGATAGACATGTTTTTAAAATAATCTCTCCTTATAACTTTCCGATAAACAAACTAGTTTTAGGGGAACATCCCGAATTGTTACCCAATTTCAAGTGCACTATATCATATAATTAAAGACACCATTGAATTTTTAAAATCAGTATTTTACTATGAAAACCTTATTAATTCAATTATTATTTTATATAAATTATTTTTCTCTATTCTATATTGAAATATTTATAGTATTTTCCTTAAAACCGCACAAAAATGATTTAATACTAATTTATCTAAAATACATTTCTTATATGTTGTCACTTCTATTTGACACCACATACCATGTTATATGATTATTTTACCCTATTAAAGTCCATATATGTTCTAATCCTTTCTTTTCATGGACACTTTCATGATACTATCATTGGTTATGATTTATGTCATGAATGTGGTGACCAATTCTTTTCATGGGTACCTTTTTGTTCATGTATGGTTTATTATGTATGATTATATTTGTGGTAAGAATATTTTTATGGAAATAATATTCATGAAAATTTTGAGATAGGTGTTCCCAGATAGGGATCCAATGCATTTGGTAAGGTTATGTATCATGAGATGCGATGTGAAACGGGATTGGCAGTTAGCCTTGACCAATACTAAAATGGGAAACATGATTCGTGGTTAACCTTGACTCGTACTAAAGAAATTTTTTATGAATATGCCACATTTATATGATTCCATGTTTATATGATCCTATACTTATATTATATGATTTCATATGTTCCATGATTTGTATATCGTTTTGTCATGCCTCATAACTCATGTGCTTAAGATGTATCCTTATATTCATTCCCTTACTGAGATTTTCAGCTCATCCCTTTGTTCACGTGTTCCCTAAGGTACCCTATGCATATTTAAGGGCTTTAAAAAAGTTAGAATCTCTTTATGGTGATTAAATAAAGAAGTATATTTTTAGCCCCATGTTTTATGTTATATGTACCTAGTCTTCCAAGACACTAGACATAACGATCCTTGGATTGTACTCTGATGATTAATTATTCTTAAAATAATGTAACATTATAGGTAAAAGTCATGGGTTACCATAGCTATACCCTCTCAAAAAACCAAATCCAAAACGCACTAAAAGGATGGACCACAATCTCTGAAACCATATCTAGAGTCAAATCATGATGTTTAGTTCGGTATCATGAACTCCCCGCCTTCGAAAAACAAACAATTCAAGCATACAAATAACGTGATTCAAAATCAACTGATATATGCCATAAGGTTGAACATACCAAGAATCCTTCTTCAACTCTCTACAAACATCATGAAAATGTCTTGTTTCCACCATCAAACCTTCACCTAGAGACTGCAATTTCCCAAACAAGGAACCCCCTGCCGGAGCACAGCACAGACGATGGAATCCATCCCATTCACCAAGGAACACCTGTTCACCCCGGATCAGAAACATGGACCTAGAGTAGGACGACCAGATCACAATACACACCACAAAATAAGTATTGGACACCATTTCCACTAAAGAAGACGATCGCAGCATCAAGTGCCAACCAAAACATGATCCCACTGCTGCAGAAGAGTTGTCATGGCCCTCACCACCAGAGCACAACTCTACTACACACAGAACCAAAGCCACACCTATGCACACCACCAACACCATAGAACAAGTGGATCTCCACCCTAATGCACTGGATCAGGATCTCATTCTCCACTAAGGCAAGACTGCAATGAATAGGATCAAGACCTCACCTTCAGATATAGTTTAACCACAACCCCAACGCACCAGATCGGGAACCCCCTTGCAGGAGTGAAGGTCCTTGACCATGATGTCGCACCGGTTCTCGACCCCTAGACGTGGCAGAGTTTGAGCACCACCCCAAAGCCGGATGGATGTCCAAACTCCCTCGCCACTGAAGACCAAACACTGAGCCTCTATATCAGGGCCACCCTTCACCGCGGAAGCCGCCACCACACCTTGAGCACTCTAGAATGACTGGGGAGGAACTACCACTGTTCAAGGGTGAAACTATTGGTGATCAAGAAAGATTATCAATGTTAAAAAATAGATTCAAAAGTTGAAATAAAATGTATACAAATAATAAAAAAGTTCATTAACCAAATATTAATACTTAAAGTAATCCAAAATAATGAATACACATCTCTATATATTATTTTAATCAATATCCCACCATGTAACCACAAAATTACAAAATACCACTAACAAAGATACAAACCACCTCTATGAGGATACATTCCTATAACTACACCAGATAGAACAATAACTACACACATCTAATGGTATGTGCATTATGTAATCAAACATGCCCAGTGGGATCCTACCATTTTTTTCAAAAGAATGTTTTATAATAAAAACAAATTGACACCATTTTACAAAAAATAAAATAATGAAATATGTTTTTACAATTTATATCAAAACATTGAAATCCATCCCAAAATAATTGTACACAAAACTATTCATATTAATATTATTTTCCAATTACCATTTATAAAAATATGACACTTTCAACATATTCAAATAAATATGAATAATATCCATCATTTTATATATTTAATGAATGAATTAACAACCATTTCACCAAGATAATAAACATTGAAAATAAATCATAGGATTCAGTCATCCCTAGTTGACCGCAATACACTGATGATATATATTTTCAATTTAAACCGAGTGTATAATTTACCCTCTAAAAATGACCTAGATGGTAACATTAAACTACTGTATGATTCTAAATACATCAAACATTATTCAGTTAGTGTTGTAATTGTCCATCCATGTTAATTAAAATGATCTATTTTTATCAATATTTTCACAATTATATCCCCCTTCAATGATCCTCAGGATCCCATGGGATTAGACAATTACTGGTCTGATCAATTAATTGAAATAAATATTAATCACTAATTCTTGGTTTACATTCAATTTCAAATACCATTCTTTGAAATCATTCACTATAATAATAAAACATATTTTGAAATCAAAGTTCATCAAAATAAAAAATACATTTAAATAACCATTCATCAAAATAAAAATTATTATAAATTAATTTCCATCAAAATACATAATTATTGGAAATATTTTTCATAAATATTAACCAGAATTTGAAATCCAAATTCATTAAAATACAAAAAGCTAAAAATTAATTTTAATAAAAATATAATTTGCACTGAAAGCACTTTTCATACACAAAAAATGGTTAAATTTAATATTATACAAGTATCCAAAATAAGACCCATTTTAAAAGTAATAAATTTGGAATTTATCAATTTATAAAATCAATTTAAAATGAGCAGGATTGTATTGTTACTTTAAAAATTATTTGACATTAAGCCATCCATCTTGTAAAACGTAAAACTTCCCCACCTCCCTGGGATCCACAAGAAAAAAATAATATAGGGCTCTATGAAATGATGAAGATAACCAAACCTTGAATTTCATAATATATAATCTCTAATTCATAAATTTTAATGAAAAAAATAATGGGATGAGTCAGTTTGAATAGGAAATTGTTATGATCACACCATGAGAAATGAAGATCCAGAAAAAATACCAATTCACAAACAGATTTAATAAAATTATTACTAGATGATGACAAAATCCTCTGATCTAACTAGAATCTCATAAACATAGTTTACCTTCTAAATAAAAAGAAAAAATTAAGATAATTGATGAATAATGATGACTAACCGATCTATACCAATGATTTCCATGACCTATTTCCACTTAATTCATTAATATAAATATTTAAAAGGGATTAAATCAAAGATATAACCAATAGGAAAATCTTTAGACGAGATACAAGGTAGTGGGAGGTATAATTAAGCCAAAAAGTGACATAAAACATCTAAAAATAAAATTTTGGAATAATTAATTATCATCAAACTATTTTTCTGAATCATTTTTCAAATCAGACACCAACAATTTTCTCTTTTTTTAGTTTACTGTATTAACCACAAACTTTGGATTCACTGTTTGAATAACCATGTTATAACGATGAGAAATTCCTCAATCCCATGTTTCTTGGTTTTTTGGAAAATTTAACATAGTTTAACCAAACAATGTTCTAAGTGTGCTTCATCCTCTATGGTACCAAAATAAGTATCACATGTATTATTACTTCCATGTAGTTTTCCTTAACGATGCTCCAAATGATTAAATTCATTGAAAAATCCAAAAATATACGAAAACATTTCAGAAAAAACTTTATGATTTTTCAAAATGAATGATGGTTGAAATAAAATAATGAATCTACATTAAAGTGATATCAGGGCTAGGAAACAACCTTCAACAAAAGGAACCAAAGATCTTGTTTTCACATATGAAAGACATTAGAAGGAAAAAATTGCGATTATATGATACTAATGATTAATAAGTACAAAAAAGTGATAAATAATTTCTATTAAATGTATTTATCATTGATCAATTGTGAAAATACAGTTAAATAATTGTCTTCATGATGAATAATTATTTTTTAAGAATGAGGTAATTATACTTTGAAAATATTGATGAAAATGAATATTTTTCAAGGAAAAATTTGTTTTAAATAACTCCTATGATAATATCAAGTTATATAATAAAATAGGGGAACTATATTTGAAAATAATTGGAAAAAATTTCTTGTAAAAATATTTAATAACTATTTTTCTTTTTTTACATATATAAATAACATATGTGTGACAATGTTACAATTTTCAATTAAAAAGTAATTTAAATAAAATGAAAATAAAACATTTAATATATATTAAAATAATATTAATTAATAATTCCTCAATAATATAGCCTTTAAAAATATGATAGAATTTTTATATAGGGAAAATAAAGAGGGGTGGGTAAAACATTTAATTTGGAGATGATGTCAACACTTTTTTATATTTTGAAATACCATTTTCATAAAAATATCTCTTAAAAATATTATTGACGTTTAAAATATTAAAAAATAAAAATTAGAAACAAATGTCACCAAGGATATAAAGAGTGAAATAAAAATGTTTGTGATATTGGAAATAGAAATTATTTATATTCCCTATATGGTTTGTATTATTTGAGAGATCTCGATGTTAATATGATGTTGGTAAACAAATCCTTATATATTGGGTAACATTTTAATTAAATCCCCTTAGAATGAGGGATATAATTAAATTATAAATATATTACTATTAATTAATATAGTATCATGATAACAAAATTTAATCATTAGTAGATACACAAATCCAATGAAATCAAGGTGTAAGAAAAAATTATTTCTCAATGGGAGAAAATCTATCACTAAAAGCCCTTAAGGATTAGGTAATAGTATAATTTAAAGTTTAATTAATAAAGTAACTCAAATTGTTTCCATTTTTTATCCCATGGTTTAGAAAAAAAGCTGAAATATTATTTCATAAGATGTAAATCTGAATATCATAATATAAAAGATAAAATAGTTTAAAAAATACAACATATGTTAAATAGTATTAATTGAGACCAACAATCACTTTACTTAAATATTAACTTCCACTAATGTGCTTTAATATTCTGTATAAAAAAATAAAAAACATAATAAATGATTTTAAAAATCTATTCATATCATTATCCTTATGTAAACATTGGTTTTTATTATTATGTACATGTATATTAGGTATTTTTTATCTATTTTCAATATCTGGTGATAGTTAACATGATTACTTTAAACAATTTTCACAATGAAAATGTTGTTGATCATTATTATGAGAAATTTTATACTTATGTGTTCAAAAGTTCATTTGAATAAAAGTATCATGATTTTTAAAAAATTTAAAACATCATTCTATGAAATATTAATCTTTTGTTATTGTAAATGAAATTGGTATCATGAATGTTATGATGATCTTTACCAAACATACATTGATATCGTAATTAATAAATTTAAAATTAATGTAATAATTATAAAAAAATAATTATTTTACTATATAATTCAAATAAGATCTTTACATGAGTTCTCATAGTCATCCATGAAATTATTTTTTATCATTGTTCAAGTATGTGGTTTGGTGAACCCAAACATGAACATAGGAAAATTTCTAGATGATTATAATTATGAAAGTCATTTATTATGTCATAATATAATTAATATAGAATAATAATTTAAGTTATTATATTCTATTATGTATTTGATTCATATTTCATATGGTCTTAATATATTATAAAAAAATCTTGTTAGAAAGTGTGATATGTTACTTTGTAGTGGAATTAGTCCACACAACAAAGGCTTAATGTCATCATTCCATTGAAAATTAAAGGGGATGAAATTAGGGTATATTTAATATTTCCATAACACTAATAATGTTAAAAATATAATATTATTTCATTAATTTCACATTTAGTTCCATCCATGTTGTGTGTTTAATAAATATAATATACATCATCCAAGGTGATCGAAGTCCACATGTATGCCTGATAACAATTTTATTTTTCAAAAAATTATAGGGATATAAAGTCAATATTTCTATATTTATGTATAATAAATATATTGTATATAATACATTTATCCATCAACGATATCATTATATCCATCTCTGATATGCAATAATAAAATACAAAAAAAAGAAACATTGATTTGTGGAGGTGGTAGTCAAAATGTACACACTATCGACGTTACATTATGTTTCTGAGTAGAGGGAAAATAACAACCAGTTGAAAATATTTTAATATAATAATCTATTGGTATACTAATTATATTGTTTCATTATATAATGGTGGTTACAAAAGGTATTTATGAGTGTTATTTTGATGAAATGATTAAGAATGATGTAGTACTTTTATTGAGAGCGTGAGTATTCTATTAAAAATATCCATTTAAATGAAGGACTTAGGATATCTAATGGGGTCAAATATAAGATCTTATCTTCCTATAGGTAAATCCCCCTTTATATTTTCATTTATCATTGGAGTGAAAATATTATTCAGAGAAGGATGTGAGAATGACATAATGATTGGGGATATATTATTGTTTAAATTAATGATTTATAGATATAAGAGAGTCATATGTTACCACATGTTCATGGTATTTTGAGAAGATTTAAAGGTTGTTATGGTTATTTTAAAAGAAAATGGGTTGAAAAAATATACATAATTTTCACATATTTTGTAAATCAATTACAACTTCTGTGTTATTTGGGTTATTTTAATATCACCTCATGAGATATGTTATTTGACATATCCCATTAAAAATAATTACACAATGTGTAAATATATTAGACAATGTGTATTTTCATGAACTATTGTTTTAATGTTTGTTGTGTGGAAATTTTTTTCATTCACCCATATTTTTTTTTGTCCATTGGACCTAAGCAGACCACCCATGTGATTTTGTAGTGCCAACCTCCCTTTCATACATCCCAATAATGGATCTGATCCTTAGTAAGTTTTCTCTCATGTTTTCACTTCTCTCCATAATGTATCTGTATGTTTCATTTTAATCTCTTAACCATGTGAATTTTTTGTTTTAAAAATGATCAAGTTTCATCTAGGATCCATCTTAAGGTTATGCACACGTTTTTCCTAATTGGTGTTTGTCATTGGAAGTAGTGTTTTATCAGCAGTTAAAGGTAGGGGTTCTAAACATTAATCCTGTTTTTTGATAATTGTGAACTATGACCAATATTTCAATCAAACCAATATATAATGTGGCAAATACAACTAATGAATAAATTTAAATATTCATTAGAGTCTTTTTAGTTTTAAATGTTTATTTACCTGGCTTATGGATATAGTTTGGGTGAGGGAACCCTTGAATATAAGTGGGTTGTTAATGGATTGCAGCATGTTTAGTATGGAAGGGATTGTGGGTATCTTCTTAATATACATTCACCTTGTATTGGATATTTTTAAGAAGACAATAATGTTATTGTTTAGGACCAATTGATGTATGAATTGTGTTAATTAGAGTTAAATGATATTTCACATAATTAACTATTGAATCATATGGAGTGACATTGTGATATCCTTATTTATATAACTTGTTATGTGTTTATATGTTTTAATTATTATATAGGACATTTTCCCTTAGTTATATGATGTAGTACTTTATAGTTGGCTTGTCCCAATTGACATAATAAAATTCTTATATAGCAGGCCAGACCTTGTTGACATGCGAAAATCCTTATATAGTAAGCTAAGACAAGTTGTCATGATTAAATTCTTATATATAATGATAGGCCTAGTCTATACGGTGAACTGATTATATATTAGTCTTATCCTAGTGGCACATAGGGAAATTGTTATATAGTAGGCTCGACCCTGATTAAATTCTTAAATTCTTATATAATGGGTTTGACCCAGATTGTTGTGCTTTATAACTTAGTTATAAGGTTATAGATGACACGTTTGTATGATATTATCTTAGACATTATGGAATGATGTCAAGGGAGGTTCTGATATTCCATGGGTATATGATAATTTTCATAGTAAAGTGTCATGATACGATATATTTCAGCATGGTTCCAAATTAGTTTGATGTGGTATTAATAATTTTTTTCAAATTAATTATCCCATTTTATGTTCTATTATTTCAAGAAATTGTTATCATACTGGTTAAATTTAAACATGTTGGAATTGCCCAACTAATTTATACTCACACCCAATTTTAGATACTTTTTGGATCTAGAGAAAATAATATAGATACAGGTATTGACAAGGGAAGGAAACCAGAAACACATTGTTTCCTTACTGTTCGGGTTGGAGTATGGATATGGGTCTGACATGGGGTTTGGGACTAGGAATTTTGAGTCCTTATTTGATTCTTCTAGTCTTTTAGTTGTACTTACACCAAGAGTCAAATTATGTTACATTAAAACATGTCATTACAGTATTATTTTATTATTTATCATATTTTTTAGTTGGCATATATTGTTGGTTTCTGATGTATAATATCTTTTCCATTATCTCTTAAATATATTATTTATTTATTATCATTTATTATTCTTCTATGTTTTAGCTATATAAAAAATTTTATAGTATCCCCCTATAATTTTCATACTCTATCTAGTAGTGGTTAGCATCTAGCACATGGGTAGGTGCACTTGAGGTCTTGTAACCAACCAATTTGGGCCACATGAGATATTATTGGAACGAGGGACGTTATAAAGTGGTATCAAAGGAGGTGTCTTTTCTATTTTATTATTATTTAAGAATGCTATAAAAGAGACTAGGATTTTTCAGTTCTTATAAATGAACTTGTTCAT
This sequence comes from Viscum album, assembly GCA_963277665.1. Taxonomy (NCBI): domain Eukaryota; kingdom Viridiplantae; phylum Streptophyta; class Magnoliopsida; order Santalales; family Viscaceae; genus Viscum; species Viscum album. The sequence continues at coordinate 260,899,633 of OY728148.1, read as the reverse complement.
GGGAGTATCTAACCCATGTACTGTAATGAGAGTCCCCAGGGGTGGATTGTTGTATATGTTGTGTCCTTTTTATAGTTGATGATATTTCTCCTTAGGTGATTCATATACTGGTCTTGGTTATGTTTCTTGTATCTTATTAGTTATTGATATTTATTCTTTTGGATCAGTGTAACACTCGGCCCTAGAAGCCTAGAGCTGGTGCATTATTTTAATATATTGGCATGATTATGAGGAATCACGTCCCAAATGATCGATCAGTTTATTAGTATTGGTATGTAGATTACATACATGAACGTTATATTACACATTCAAACATAAAACATAACATAAATAATATGTTGAGAATTCCATTATTCCCCTCCCTTAACCCTGTATCACAAACATAATACACTTCATAGAATCTTGAGAAAATGAAACATAAGAAATGGGTGAGCTTAGATGCTCAGAAAGGGTAAATAATTTAACGGAAGCTATAACATTTTATGGCAATATGTGTAATAAAAAATCTTTTTAAATAGAAAATTGAACATAATATAGAGAAAATAAATCAAACATTTCTAAATAAACAAGAACAAGGATATTCTACTAGTTGAATAATCACATGTAATAATTAATTTCATAATGAGGGAATTTCTAATGTTGGACATCATAACCACATATTCAAGGCCTCGTGCCAAGACTATAGATAAAAAGTTTTTCAAGGCCTTCTTAAAATACACTAGTTTGTCTCATGAGACTGACTGATGCATCAATGAGCTATAATGGGATCTAATTGTCACTTACTAAGTCTACTTCATTCTTCAAATGAAAATATTGAAAAATAATATAAACATTTATATTAAAAATAGTATAATAAATGTCTATACTTCAACCATAAACTATGAAGGGTATAAAAATAGAACATCCATAATAAAACATATCATAACTCATTCAATACAATATGGAAAATTTTGTTATAATAAATCTACCTTAATTAAGAATAATATCCAGTAAAATATGTTGACATAGTTTAAAATGATTAGTAAACCTTTTTGAGATAAATATACCTTTTTTTGAAACCATTAAAAAGTCAAAATTTTATAAAGGAAGTTATTTAAAATATATTTTTGAATAAAATTATCCCATACCACTTTGAAACTTTTGAAAGGAATTAACATTTTAAAACAATCATGTCCATATAAATAAATCCTTAAAACCATTTTAAAAAAATGGACATAAATTAGAATGATTTAGAAGAACAAATATTTAAAACATTTGAAATAATGTTTTATTTATAGTGTACCTTTAAAGAATAATTTTGAAATTTATATTATGAAACATGGACATGTATAATAGATATGTCTAAGAAAATACTCACACATAAACAATCTCGGATAATAGTGAGATTGTGGAATTAACCCTTACATTGCATTTTCCTTTGGCCGAGGGTATATTTAACCTCTTGTAAAATGACCGTAGTATGTTATAAAATTATAACATAACCATAATAATATTTATTATATCAGACATGATTCATTTATTAATTTATAAGACCAATAAATATTGATTTCAATGTTAAATTAACATTTCAGGTAATACTCGCTTTCTTTATCATACGTCTTTTAACTTTTAATTCTTGATCGTATCATTTTGATAATGATTTAAATACTTCTAGAATATAAAATATTATTTATATATAATATTTATATATAATATATATTTATAATATATATATATATATATATTATATAGATATATTAAATATAAAACACTCGTTACGGAAGTGGTAGGCTGTACTTACGCATAAAATGTTGTTTCTGTTTTCATATAGCATTGAACGGAAGTAAGTGAATAAGATATATGTATGTACATATATATATAGATCTCCAGTAGGATTATTATGTCATATATTACATACTTATTAAGAATATATATTTTTGTAATCATCATTGAATGGTGAACCTTGAAATGAATCTCATCGCGTCGTGGAGACGGTAAGCCGTACGTACACACGAGCGATGATATCATTTATTTAATGATTAAAAGGTGTAAAATTAGATGTGATATTAATTTTAAAGAGAAATTATCATGTTATTTTCATTATTTATATACATATTACTCATCATTAAATCAATCCAAATAACATAGTTTTAAATGAAAAATTACACCACGTCGTGAAGATGGTAAGTCGTACGTACGCACACATGGTGACATTATCATTCATAGAATGGATATAATAATGAGTGTGGTTGTAAAATACTTATTATAACATCAAAGTATGTATAAGGTACTTCAGTTATTACATTTTTATATAAATAAAAAAGAAAGTGAATGTGGAAGAAGAAAAGAAAATTGAAAGAGGTGATGAAATAATGACCTCTTCTTTGGGTGTTTCCTTTTGATTTGAACAAAAGGGATTATTAGGATGGATTTCTGCTCAAGTTAAGGACTCTAGGTTTAAGTTAGGGATGTTTTGAGAAGATTTGGTTAGGTTTTTGCCGATCCAAATGGATTTGAAGGTGTGATTTTGAGGGAAGGGGAAGTTCCCTTTTATAAGAGAGGTGAGGGTCACTTTAGAAAAAGTTTGAAATATTATTTTATTATAAAATTAGTTTCAGTTTATAATGGCCCCAAATTTATTTATATAAACGATAATGTGGTTATTAGTTAAAATACTCCCAACCAATAGGTTTTAGAAAATTTTTCGTCACTATATTAACCTTATCATTAATATTTAACTCTTAGTTAAATAGTTTAACTTTTACAATGTCCTCTTATATTATTATAGTAAATGGTTAATAAACATACAATAAAATGACAAGGTATCCCCATGTGGTTAATTTTTGATATATCTAACATTATCTATGTACTTTGGTTGAATATTATATTTTTATAAATATTTTATCAATTAATAATATAGTATTTTTTTCAAAACTCATTTATGTCTATTTTGACACTATTTGGTATTTTGCTTTTGTTAAAGTCATAAAAACATGATCACTTAAAAAAATTATTTAATCAACCATAAAATGTCATATTAACCTATAAAATTAGTGTATGGAATAAAAATACTCAATTTACCATTATTTGTATATTTATAATTTAAATTATTTTAATCATTCATTGATAAAGTAATTAATGCATCATCATTGTGTCATAAATAAATGTAATTATATAATATCTAAAAATTATAAATAAAATACCATTATTTATGAAATATTTTTATCTTTCTAATGAATATTTGTAGTCTAATTTATCTAATGAATAACCCTATATTAAAAATGGTTTATTTATTAAACATTGAATTTAACACTTTTAACTCTTCTTTAAATAAATTAATAATAAATGTCCTAATGTAATCCAAGTGGACCAAAAGGATAATATTTTATTCCTAAGGTTGGTTTAAGTCTAAATACACGTATCCAAAATAATTAGGACATGTGTTAGGGTAATTACAATATAATGTTTTCCTTTAATTACCCTATTTACTTTTAACGGTGGTAAATAAAAGGAAAAAATTACGATTCACAAAAAAATATTTTCATCCTGTTGAACAACATTTTACCTACTGATATCAACCATGTATCTTTGATTTTTTAAATTCAATTCACAAAAGCAGTAAAATTATGTTTTATGCAAACTTGCAAATGTGCCTAGAAGTTGGGTAAAAGATGTTAAAACGTTCAATAAAATTTTATACATCTAATTGTATTATAAAATGACTCCAATGAATTAAATTTAACATATATAGGTATTATATATATTTTTTGAGTTAATATAAATTTAAATAAAATAAATAATTTTTTAAATAAAAAGTGGGTTTTATACAACAATGCATTGTTTTTCACTATTCATCAAAAATTGAAAGTTTTAAGAAAAATACCAAAAATTCTCCCTAAGATAATTTTGATATTATAAATTTAAAAATGAATTATATTTTACCAAATTCAATACATATAAGTTGTATTATTTAATTTTAAATTAATTCCTGTTGTCAAAAGAAAATACGAGGGTTTTTAAAAAGTAAAAACGATCAACAGTTTTACATGGGATTATGTAAAATTTAAATGCGAAATTATTTTTAATAACCTAAATTTTATTAAATGATAAAAACATAATCTAATTATACTTCAAAACCAATCAAATTCATAATTTAACACTATAAATTATTTCAATTAAAATAGTAGTTTTCAATTAAAATTTAGTAATTTTCACAATTCATCAAAATATGAAAGTTATCAGAAAAGTACCAAAAATTTATCCAAAATAAATTTTTATGTCCCACTTCTAAAGAATAATTTAATTTCATTAAATTGAATATATAAAGGTGTTGAATATTGGTTTTAAAAAGGGTTCTCTATTAAAAGGTTGTAAAATTGTTTATTTGAAAAATATATCTTTTATCTGGAAAAAATGAATTTGTACTTATATTAAGTATACGAAACAAATAATATAGATTCTAAAATTATATGGAATATATGAAATTCAAATTTCAACTAATACTATTCATAATGGCTTTTCTAACGGCTAGTTTGGTAAAACATGGGGCGCTCGAAATCGGTGTTGTGTGTAGCACAAGTTATTGAATTACTTTGAAGAGATAACATATATTGATATCTTGGGGTGTTACATTCTTCCATCCTGCAATAAATTCTGTCCTCGCAATTTGAAATTTTTCTTCAAAAATACAAGGTTAACAATAGAAAAATACCTTTTTTGAAAACTGACATTGGAAATTGGGTTAATAAAACGTATACGTAATAAGAGGGAAAGTGAAATGAAAAAGTCACCACCAAATTAGGATTTTCGAATAGGAGAACATTGGTGGAAATTATAATTGGAGGAAAAATATAAATATTTATAGGGAGTGATTGAGGCCATCAATCACAAACAATTTATTGGAAAATTGAGGGTCTCAAAGCCCTAAATCTGTGATGATTAAAATATCAATAGTTCAAAAAAACATCAGGTATTAGGATAAAACTTTTTTCGGTTTATGATCCATTCCCTAAAGTATAATAATTAATTTCTTCATGGAATAAGAGAAAAAAATATACCAGACAAGTATAGTTTCATCCTTCAGCTAATTTCTACCAAAAACATGTCTTTCACTCCAAAAGATAATAGAATTCAAAAATATTATATTTATCCTTGTCATATTGGGTTACAAAAATAATTAATTCATAATTCATTTGTCATACTCTTAAAAAACTACAATATAAAAACTAGGAAATCATGTAGGCTAGTGGTATGTGATTCACCCTTTTCGCCCTTCGGTTATGGGTTTAAGTCTGGCAGCCTTCCTAGAAGTGACAGGTTGTCGCTCAACCTTCGGGTTGTCCTTTTTATAACAATCCAAAAATAATATTAAAAATTGTTTTGACTGTATAAAATAGTATCCAATGTCCAAAATAATCCATTCCAACCTTAAGAATTATCCAAAATACTTCTTTCCAAACTCACAGTCCAAAGATTCTAAAGAAGGTTAACATAATAAATATCTCTTTTTCTACATAATAACATTTTAATAGCTTCATCATTTATTCTCCTAAAACATGGTAACACCATGAATTACCATAAAACCATATTGAATATATTCATTCTCCCTTATTATTTATAGAATATCAGATATACTCCTTAAATCCAAATATGTTGTAATCTCTAACAATTATGGAATAAACAGACAATTAAATATTTTCATGGTTGTCATGAATATAGAATATAATTTATCCAAAACAATCATATATTATTCCAAAATCACTTCCTCAGTATCATAACCATATTAAGGTTTTTCCTTCCATCAACCATGTATTTTCCAAAAAAAATCTTTTTTATTGACTCACTCTTCTTAGAACCATATAATCTAAAATCCCCAATGATAGCGTACTGCAATACATTCCATATATAATTTTTAATTCATATAACTTATACTCAAATGGCTGAATTATTTAACAACAACATAAGAACACTAATCATTATTCTTCATCTACGGTAGTATCATAACTTGATTATTATCTAATAGCATCATTTGGTGTATACAATGATGATTGGGACATTGATTTGTGTAGTGTCACAAAAACTTGCAGATGAAGAAATGTACATTTGATACCTTTTTCATACCCTTACAATAACGAACTTGTTGTCATTTTTCTCCGCACTTATATCAAACTCACATTCCTCTCCATCACTTCCCAAGGTTATTCTTTCCACATTTATCACATATGGTAAAATCCTTCTTTCCTTCTTCCCTTTATCCATCTTTCTCTCTACCATCCTTTTCTTCTCTAGCTTCCCTTAAAAGCCATAGTACTAAGATATTTCCTTACTACTCTAATTAACACATGATATTATTTCTTCATATGATGAGAATACATGGGAGAATATTTCCCTTATAAATGTTGTCTTATGACCATGAAATATATGATCCTTCTAGGTCTTTGGATCATGCAAATTGCTGGAGTTCTCATTCCTTCTACTGGACGTCATTTCTCAACAATATCATACACTAGGTTAGTTTATGAATCGCAATGAATAATTACATACTTGTAAAATACCTAACGTAAATTCCAAATATTATTCATATAATCTATAATCATAAAAAATGTTTTCCTTGAGGAAGTAATTACTTCTAAATACTTCATAATGTCTTGTGACGAAAATTTGAATTAACATAAAAATATTGTATGGGTGTTTTGTAACCAAGAGTACAGAAAGGCTCTTTGTCATATACTAGGATACCCCGAGTCAAGCCCAAAACTCCTTGTCGGAGTTTTCACTCCCAAGTACATCTATTCCAAAGCCACCTCTACCTTCTTATAACCATATTGGGCTGTATTTCATGGAAAATAAACAAAATATCTACACTACCAAAATTCTATGAAGTTCTTCTGTACTAATCCTCAAAGCCTATCTTATTGTAATGTTATCGATTCAGAGTTTTTCTAAATCGACTTTCCATGGTTTGTACTAAACATCCAATGATACAAACTGTAACGCCCCTACCCCAGAAGCCCAGAGCTGGTGCATTATTTTAATACATTTTCATGATTAAAAGGAATTAAGTCCTCTAGGACTGATCAGCTTAGTAGTCTTGGAAAATAGATTAAATACATGAATGTTACATTTCACATTCAAACACAAAACACAACATAAATAGTCAGTTGAGAACACCATTATTCAACTAGCTTAACCCTGCATATCAAACATAATACAATTCTTGGAATCCTGGGAAAACAAAATATTTGAAAGGGGTGATCTCATATGCTTAGTATGGGTAAATAATTTAGTGAAAGCTACAAACTATTAAAGAAATATGTGTAAAAAACAGTAGCCTTTTAAACATAAACATGAACATAATATGAAGAAAATAAATCAAACATTACTATATAAACATGGAAATGTATATTCTTCTAGTTGAATAATAACATATAATAATTAATTTCATAATGAGGGAATACCTAATGTCGTACATTACAACCACATTGTCAAGGCCTCATGCCAAGACTACAAAAAAACATTTCAAGGCCTTGTTCCTAGAGACTATTTAGTGTCATGAGACATACCGATGCATCGGGGAGCTATAGTGGGCACCACCCATCACTTACTAAGTTCACTTAATTCCTCAATTGAAGATAATGAAACATAACATAAACATTCTTATTAAAACTAGCATATGAAATGTCAATACTTCAACTATAAACCATGAAGGGTATAAAAATAAAACATCCATAGTAAAACATATCATAACTTATTCAATAAAATAAGGAATATTTTATTATAATAAATCAACCTTAATCAAGAATAATATCCAGTAAAAGATTTTGACATATTTGAAAATTATTAGTAAAAATTTTTGAGAAAAATATCCCTTTTTGGGAACCGTCTAGAAGTAAGTCATTTATAAGGGAACTAATTTAAAAGAGATTTTTGAATCAAATTTTCCCATAACACATTGAATCTTTTGAACGAAATTATCATTTTAAAACAATCATTTCCATATAAATATATACTTAAAACCATTTTGAAAACCTGGACATTAATGAGAAGGATTTAGAAGAAAAAACATTTAAAACGTTTAAATGATGTTTTAGTTAAAGTGTACCTTAAAATAATCATTTTGAAATGTATTTTATGAAACAAGGACATTGATATTAAATATTTACTAAAAATACTCACACATAAACAATCTTAGATAATAATTAGACTGAGGAATTAACCCTTACCTTTCACTTTCCTTTGGTCAAGGGTAAGTATATCCTACTTTATAATGACCACAGTTTGTTATTAAATTATACCAGAAACATATTCATATTTATTATATCATTCATGATTCATTTATGACTTTATAATACCCATTTAATAATGATTTCCATGTTAAAATAACAGTTTGGGTAATAATCACTTTATTTATCGTATGTGTTTTAACTTGTTATTCTTGATCGTATCATTTAGATCGTAAATTAAATACTTCCCGAATAAAAAACATTATTTATATATAATATATATTTAGAATATAAATATGTATAATCGATAGATATATGAAATGGAAAACACCATTTATGGAGGCAGTAGGTCGTATGTACGCATAAACACTATTTCCATTTTCATATCGAATTAAATGAAAGTAAGTGATTAAGATATATGTGAGACCATACATACATATATATATATATCTTGAAGAATTTTTATTTCATATGTTACATACTTATTAATAATATATATTTTTATAATCATTATTGAATGGTGAACTTGGAAATGAATCTCATCAAGTCGTGGTAACGGTAAGTTGTACATACACATGAACGATGATATCATTTCTTTAAAGATTAAAAGGTGTGGAATTGGATGGTATATTAATGGTAAAGATAATTTATCATGTTATTTTAATTATTCATATACATATTACTCATCTTTATATCCATCCAAATAACATAGTGTTGAATACAAAATTATACCATGATGTGGAGACGATAAGTCATATGTACGCATGCATGATGACATTATCCTTCATAGGATTGATAGAATAATGAGTATGGTTGTACCATATTTATAATAACATCATATTATGTAGAATGTATATGAGTTATTATTTTTTTTACTTAAATAACAAAGAATGTGGAAGAAGAAAAAAACCATGAAAGGGGTGATAAAATAATTACCTCTTCTTTGGTTGTTTCCTTTTGATTTGAAAAAAAGGGCTCATTAGGTTGGATTTCTACTCAAGGTAACTCCTATAGGTTGAAGTGAGGGAAGTTGGGAGGATATTTGGGGATGTTTTTTCTGGTCCAAATGGCTTTGGAAGTGTGATTTTGAGGGAAGGGAAAGTACCCTTTTATAAGATAGGTGATGGTCACTTTAGGAAAATATTGAAATGTTATTTTTTTATAATATAATTATCAGTATATAATGGCTCCAAATTGATTTTTTTTGAAGATAATCTGGATATGGGTTGAAATACTCTCATAAAATATGTTTCAGATAAGTTTAGGTCACCATATTAACACTATATTTTAGATTAAACTCTTACTTAAATACTTTAACTTTTACCATGCCCTCATGTATTATTAAAATAAATGGTTAATAAACATACTATAAAAAGCCAAGAGAACCCCAAGTGGTTCATTATGGATATATCTAACCATATATAATTCCTTTTTCTAATCCTTTATTTTTAGAAATATTTTATCAATGAATAATATTGTTTTTTTTAACTCATTTATGTCAATTTTGACACTATTTAGTATTTTGTTTTTGTCAAAGTCATAACATCTTTATCACTTCAAAAAAAATTATTTATTCACCCCTAACATATCATATTAACCTAAAAAATTTGTGTATGGAATCAAAAGACTCAATTTAAATTTTTTTTATTTATAATATCAATTATTTTAGTCTTTCATTTGACAAAGTAATTAATGTGTCATCATTGTGTCATAAATAAATTTAATTTTGTAATCTTTAAAAATTATAAATTAAATACCATCTTGTAGGAAATATTTTTTTCTTTAACCGTGGTAAATAAAGGGAAAAAGTGACTATTCACCAAAATGTATTTTTCATATTATTGAACCACATTTTACTTACTAATATTAGCAGTGTCTCTCGGATTTTTGAAATTAAATTCACAGAAGAAGTAAAATACGTTTTATGAAAATTTTCAAATGTGTCGTGAAAGTGGGTAAAAGACGTTAATAAGTTCAATAAAATTTTAGACATATATTTTTATTTTTAAATGACTCTAATGAATTACATTGAACATATATATATATTATATATCTTTTTTGACTGAAAATAAATTTAAATAAAATAAATAAATATTTTAAATAAAAAGTTGGTTTTAAACAATAACGCAGTGCTTTTCACTATTCAACAAAAATTGAATGTTTTTAGAAAAAATAACAAAAATTTACATAAGATAATTTTGATTTTCTAAATTCAAAAAATTAATTCTATTTTACCAAATTCCAAACATATAAGTTTAGTAAATTAATTTTAAATTAATTCTTGTTGTCAAAAACAAAATGAGGGTTTTAAAAAATAACTATCAAAAGATTTTCATGTGTTTATGTTAAATTTAAATGTAAAATTATTTTTAAAGAACTACATTGTATTAAATGGTACAAATATAATATAATTATACTTCGAAACCATTAAAATTCATAATTTGACACTATAAATTATTTCGATTAAAAAAGTTTCTTTCAATTAAAATTAAGTGTTTTTCACTGTTTATTAAAATATGAAAGTTACCAGAAAACTACCAAAATTTTATCCAAACTACATTTTTATGCCTTGCTTCTAAATAATAATTTAATTTTATTAAATAGTATATATAAAAGTGTGAACTATTGGTTTTAAAGTGGGTTTTCCATTATAAGGTGGTTAAATTTCATTTTTAAAAAATAATTCTTTTATTTGAAAAAAAATGAATTTGTTCTTATATTATGTCTAAGAAACACATAATATGGATTCTAAACTTATATAGAGTATATAAAATTCAAAATTCAGTTAATACTATTCATAACTGCTTTTTGAACAGCTAGATTGGTTAGTCGTTGGGCACTCAAACTTGATGTTACATGTAGCACAAGTTATTGAATTAATTTGAAGAGATAACATAATTTAAAATATTGGGGTGTTACACCCAGTATGGCATGAGATGAGTTTGAATTCATAATAATTGGTTAATAAGATATTTATTGGCCTGCAATGTTCATAATAGGTACATATCTTTTAAGTATTCTATATACATTCATGTTTAATTGTGATATGATATATTTGATTTATATAGTAAATATATTAAATGAAAAATTATGTACTGAAAAAAACACTTGTAAGACTTGCTTATAGAGTCCAGGTGCCATTGGTTCTCTATTTTGGTCACATATTGATGATGAACTTGATATAGCCAGTATTTTATGTAGTGTGTTTTTCTTGTAAAGAAATTTCCTCCTTGTAATCTTCATGTTGAGCTTCCAGAGAGTAGAAATTATCATTATCCTAATGTAGGTAAATGAGATCATCCTTTAGGTCTAGATGACCAGATGGATGTTTAGATTTACTAAAGAATCTTGTAGTTAATGAGATCTATGAAAAAAAAGATTATTCACAGCATGACAATGATGTTGGAGCTAAAAAGATAGTTTTATATACCAAATCCACTAATTTGTATTGCGAAGGGAAGATCCGGCCTGATGAGATCTAGATCAAGTCAGTACATGTGATCTTTAAACATCATGAAACACCAACTTATATGATGGTGAATTTTTCTAGATATTTTCATTGTGGACCAGCCAATCATTGGTAAGGAATTTTAAAGATGATAGTAAGTGGGAACTATATCTAAAAATAACATTGAGGTGAAGTTCTAGAGAAATTTCTATCCAATGCCCCTAAAAGATGAAAAGACATGTGAGCTCTTATACCAGAAGAAATAGGGCTTATCAGTGCTAGAATACACTAAAAATTTCAATGACTTGAAGAACATTTCATCGTCGATGGAAGATGGTGAGATCCCTAGGGAAAGGTATTTTTAAGACAATATTTCTTACGAGATTAAGTCATAGGTGAACACTTTTTTTGATAAGTTTTATAGAAATGATGATTCAAGAACCCATAACAGAAGAAAATATGTGAGAGTCCATAAGCATCGGCTAGGATATTTCAGTAGGAAAATTGCAAACTCTTCTTCTAGTGTAATGAAGCTCCATTAAGATTGTTTTCACCTGTCAAATTGTAGGAAGAGTATTCAATGAACTAGGCAGTAATATTGGGACTCTATTTTATTGTAGTGCTATTATTTTGAAAATATGGGTCACAAGCATCCTCAAAGTATATATCCCCCTCTGGAGTTAAAATCTTGTGTCAAGTCTGTTCACATAATGAGGATTTATAGGGGAATATAGTAGTATAGTAGTGTCAGAAGAATAGTATGAGAAACTGATTCTGGTAAGGACATAGTTATGCCTCATTAGAAAGGAATCTCGAGTTTCATGGGGCGTACTGGTCAAGGATGGAGATTTGATACCCCATTGAATGAATGGTAGTACTAATAAGAGTGTGTATCATAGGGGAGATATGATAGAGCCCCGAGAAGAGAGGCTAGTCCTATACATGTTATATAGATTACTCTGACGATTTTTGATGCAGGACCATCTGTTTTGATAGATATAACAGTATATCATCTATCATTTCATTTGTTTTGTTTGATATGGGATAATTATAATCATTTTTCACTTCTGTTTTTATAAACAGTATGGTCTTGGATGTGAATTTCATTGATGGAGTAATGACCATCACGAAATAATTGGGAGTGTGATCAGAGAATATCAAACATTATAAGGAGTTCTCTCTATAAATTGGTGGTTATCATTTCATTTTTGAAACTTTTTTGATGGAAATGACAGGCTTTGATTTGATTCCTGGTATGGATTGGTTAGTTATATACAAGGCACATATTGACTATTATTGCAGTATATTTTCATTTTAATATCATAATGGAGTAAGATAATCTCACCAAGGTGTGTGGGATCTTCAAGATGGTCATGCAGGATCAATTTAGTGAATGTTAGATTTTCACATGGATTAGATAAATGTTAATTTTCTAGATAATGGATGAATTTATTAGGATTATTTTTTCAGTGGTAGGCTATTTTCAGTTTGTCTTCCCTAATGAGTTATATAGCTTAACATCTGAGTGAGATATCATGTTTATGATCAAGATGATGTTGGGAATAGAGAAAGTTTCTACCCCAACTTATAGATTGGCCCCAGCAGAGATTTCATAGCTGAAATTCCAGTTGAAAGATCTTGAATCTAATTGTTTTATATGGATGAGTATATATCCTTGCGGGTCTCCAGTTCCATTCTCAAAAATAGGATGATGGGTCTTTGCGATTATGTGTGTATTATAGAAATTAAATTAGACGATGGTTGAGAACTGGTATCTTATTTCCTTCATTTAAGATCACTTCAACCAACTGAAAGGTGAAAATATATTATCCATGATATATTTGAGATTATGATTCCATCAATTGTGGGTGATAACTTCATACATACCTCAGACAACTTTAATGATAAGGTGTAGATTTTATGAGTTTGTAGGTGTTCTTTTTGGGTTGACCAGTCCATTTTTGGTATTCATGAGATTTAATAATAGGATCATTAAAACTTTTCTAGGATAGTATATGATGTTTTTTTATAAAATCATAGTGTACGTCCCATCAGCATACGTGAATGAAAAACATATTAACATCATCTTAAGTGCATTCAGTGATCATTAGAATTATTCCAAGATAACAAAATTTAATTTTGGGATTGAAAATGTGAACTTGTGGGGCCATGTAATCTTAGTGGTATGAGTGTTGGTTGACTGAAAGAATATTACAACCATGTATTCTTCAGAACAGCCCAGTAATTTCTTTGAGATTTACATATTTATTGTTTTACTATGTTATTATTGGTTCTTTATCTAGGAATTCTTCTGTTTTGGAAGCACTCATTGAATGGATGACAAAAAATGGAGTTAAGTTTGTTTGGTCTCATTCTTATGATGGTTCATTTGAAGAGTTAAATGGATGGTTGAACATAGAGCCTATATCTTCATTACATTTGTAGGTTAAAGAATATATCATATATTGTGATGCTTCCATAGTTGGACTTGGAGCAGTTCTGATGCAGGAGGATTAAGTGGTTTCTTATGTCTGTTGAAAAATAAGACCACATGTGATGAATTAACCTAATCACGACCTAAAATTAGCATTAGTTGTGATTTCCCTATTATTCTAGAGCCACAATGACATGGGTGAGAGGTTTGTGGTATAAAAAAACTACATGATCCTTAGGTACATGTTTTCTAAGTGGGACCTGATGCTTCGTCAGATGAGGTGGGTTGACTATCAACATTCAATAAACTTTTAGTTGGATTATAAGTTGGTAAAATCAAAATTCATTGTCAATGATTGGAGATTAAATATCTATAGAGATGTTGTTAGATGTTCTTGTAATGAGTGGGGGATAATGAATCTCTATGAAGACATGCACTTAGATGTTTATTAGTTTCATGGAAAAGAATATCTAAACTCAACATCTGGTATGACTCTCCTTTTGGACAAATTCATGACTGATCAGTAATTTAATCTTGATAAATAAGTTCGGAGAGAATACTTTCGTGGTTCGATAAATGATCATGATGGTCTCTTCGAAATTGTTATTCTCTTGTTTTTTGTGGTCGAGCAAGGGGTTTTTTTAGGATTCTGTGAGGGGATGATGAAAGAGATTCATTTTTCATGATGGTTGATGTAAAGACCCGGAAATTTCAAGGAAATGTTTTTTCTTAATTTTCTTTGGAATTTTACAAGAACGTAGTTTCTGACAGCGCCTGATTTTGAGGCCCGGTGTGTCCGAAATTAATTTCTAAAGTTTGGCTTCGGTACGTTCAGTGAACGAGCGAGTGGGTTTTTCTAACTTTTGAACCAGTTCGCGGAATCAAATTCTGAGGGCACCGATGAACTCGCAGCACCGTTTTTCGCTTAAGGAGACCTTTTCTGAGGTTGCATTTTATGCGGTTTGAGAGTTAGTTTTGGGGAAAGTTGGATGTAGTTAAATAAATTGTGGAACACAATTTCTTTTAAACCTTGTTGGTTATATCCTCCCAAAGGGAGTTAGAGGTGGGACCCACACCCACTTAACCTCCCTTGATAGGATTAAGTGTGGTGGGGACCACACAAACCCTAACTTTTCAACTCCCCTTTAAACTCCCAATAACTCCTCTTCTTTTTAATTTTGACAACTTGAGTTATTAATTGCGATGAGTTACTTAATTTCAAACTTTTGAAATTCAAAGAGGTTGAGTTGTGTAAATAATATAAGGCTTAGACTTATTTTATCTTGGTTGGTTTTCTTTTACCACCTTGAGAGGTTTGGGGAAAGCTTCTTCATCATCTTCTTCTTCTTCAACCTCGACGAAGAACACGAAGAACACCATTCTTCAATGAAGAACTTCTTCGATGAAGAACACGGTTCTTCCGCGACGCCATATCTGCGACGTGACGTTCTCCTTCCGCGTCGTCTCTTTCGCGATGGTTTTCCGCGATGAAATCGCCATCAATGACTTCGAATCCTCGCTTCGCGACGTCGACGTTCTCCTACGACACCAAACCTCCGCGACGCTCGTCTTCTGCGGCTCGTTGACGTGCTCCGATCTTGAAACCAAGGCAGGGGATTATTGTTAATTTATTTTATTTTTCGTTCAAGATTCTAGTTTATCGATCATCGTGGATTTTTCGACTAGATGTTATCATTTAACGAGAGGGGAGCCAGACCGCACAAACACGGCTGAACCCCCCTCCTATGTTCATGTTTGAATCATGTGGATCGAGCGGAATGACGTGGTGTCATTGCACCATGCTAGAATCACACGGCAAGTATTACGTGATGTCGTCGCGCCGTGCCGTGAAAAGAAAGAACAAGGACGCGACGCTGTCGTGCCGCGCCGAAGAACCACGAAGACGGCGTGTTTCATTTTTTTGTCGTGCGGATTGATGGGCGACGGCAAAGCAGGCCGTTTGGGCATTTGAATCCATTCGCAGTGAAGGTGGGGTCCCAGGGGGACCATAGGCGAAGACGACAGAAGGAACGGACCACCGGAGCATGTCTTGTGGTCCACAGAAGGCGGCGGGGCCGGCGACCGGCGGTGGCGGCGCGCTGCCGGAAAGGAGGCGGCCGGCGAACCGCCGGCCTCAATCAGCGGCAAAGGGCGGGGGAACTGCGCACCCCGCCCGTGTGTCCGCTCGGCCGCGCCGGGCGCACTGCGGTCGGCCGGTCGGGCCGGACCGCGCCGGGCCAGGCTGGGCCTAGCCGGGTCGGGTCGACCCGGTTCGGGCCGACCCAGGGGGGTCGGGCCGGGTCGGCCCGGGCCCATACCCACATTTTCGAACCACTTTCGGTCAAATGCCCGTAACGTGAGCTACGAGCCTCCAAATGACTCGCCGTCTGTGGAAACACGATACTTGGATCGAGACGGTCGTTTCGGTATATCGCACTCAAGGTTTCGGATTACTTTGGGTTTGGCCGGGTTGGTTCAGATACGAAACCAATCGGGCCCTCAGAGCGGAAACACTCATATCTTGAGCTCCGGACGTCTGATTGACGTGCCGTCAACTTTGATGGATTCATCTAAGGGAGAAAGATCTTTTGGCTCACTCCGCTCGAGGTTTGGACGCAGTTGGAGTACGGTTGGGTTGGTTTTAAATTAAAAACCAACCGGGCCCCCGGGATGAAAAAGCCAATAACTTCCAGACCGGGCGTCCGATTGACGCGCCGTCTATTGCGTTGCGTTCCTGTTGACAATACGGAACTTTTTCCATCCTTCGCCCATGTTTTGGATGCAGTTGGATAGTGGCCGGGTTGAATCGCACCTGAAATCCAAGTGGGCCCCTGGAACGGAAAAGCTGATATCTTTCAGACAGAACGTCCATTTGACGAACTGTCAACGGCGTCGGTGATCTCGTTGAGAAACGGTCCCTATGAGTATACCCTATGAGGGTTCGGGGTACAGTTGAGATACGGCCGGGTTGGTTCGCTCACGAAACCAACTGGGCCCCTGGGATGAAAAGGCTAATAACTCACATATCGGGCGTCCGATTGATGCGCCGTCTGTTGCATTGAGACCCCTATGACGAGGTGGTCCTTTGAGATACTTCTTTGTGGGACTTTGTGATACTTGGATTATCGACCAGTAGCTCATGGAGCGGACCCTCTCGAAGATGAGTGTGCGGAGTACGGAGACCGTGTAGCCGACTGAGACCTGACGACTGCTTGACCGACTCGACTTGGAGTGATTCGACTAGCCCAGTGGACGGAGCACCCGGTATTTGGCGACAGACCCACGGCGGACGGAGCGCCCAGTAGTTGGCCGCAGACCTGCAATACTTGACAGGAGGAGTACCTCTGTAGGCTATTAGGGGGAGCGCCCGATATTTGGCGACAGGCCCTCAGCGGACGGAGATCCAGGTAGTTGGTCAAAAACCCGCAGTACTCGATAGGAGGAGTAACTCAGCAGTCTTCGGTTAGTGAGCAGTACCTCGGAGTCGTGACAGGACCACTGTACACTCCAGATATGGGGCTCTTCAGCAGTTACGGTTTTGATTATGAAAATCCTGGTTTGAGCAGAGACTTTTGACCTTTGTGTTTACCTCATGATTGAGATGGGTCACTTGATAACTTAGGAATATATATGGGCATCTACCTGGGTAGTGGTTATCCGTTGATTTCACAATCCTTGTGTTTCCTCATGATTGAGATGGGTTACTTGATTACTTAGGTATATGTATGGGCATATATCTAAGTAGAGGTTATCTGTTGAGATCATCTTGTGGTTATACCTGTTGGTTTAGTGAGACCTTGACGGTCTCGGGGTGTCACGACCCGACCTCGGGGCCCGTGCCGTGACTACCCCAAGCCCGCCTTCCATAGGCCAGGGGCTGGCGACTAGCACTAAGGCGTAAAATCCCGGTAAACAGGGAAGGCATTGCCTTTATAAGTAACAACCACCACAGGGTCAGCAAGCGGAAAGTAACTACAAGTGCAGAAAAGTAAAGGGGGCCGGAATACAAGCCCAACTGAAAGTACAACTGAAAAAGTAAAGAACAGCAACTGAAGAAAAGTCGGCGGCCTCGTGTCGTCCACTGGCAATCCCACCTGAAGGGTGGGTACAGATAGCCTCCAGGCTCCTCGGGTCCCACGTCCGCTCCGAGCACGTCCCGCCTAGTGGTCCACCTCCAGGTACCGTCCTGCTCCACGCCCCAACCGAGATCAGTGCTGTCCGTCGTCTGCATCCAACACAACAAGGTGCGGGCATAGCCCGTGCAGGGGTGAGTATAAGCTACTCAGTAAGGACCCCGAGACCCCCAAAGGTCTCCCGAAATCCACAAAGGATATAGCACAAAAGAAAGATGCAATCACGAAGTAACATCTGACTCGACTTAGGTATATGCCCATACATATACCTAAGTCCCCAATTCTAGCTCTGCTCACGAGCTCAAGAACAACTCAATCCACGCAGGAAAGCTGGACTCAAATCCACAAGGAGAGTAAGCAGTAAATCCACAAAGGATAGTTCAACACAAACCACAAAGGAGAGTAACATAAGATTCAGCTCAACCAGGTATACTTTTTCAGATGACGTCAAAGATGATCACTGATCCATCTATGTCTTCAGACCCACGAAGGATCGATAGGTATTAACCCCCGCAAAAGACCCACACAGGATCAGGCTCACACAGAACCTGTAGGTAGTGGCTCACACAGAACCGGTACTAAGGACCCACATAGGATCGGGCTCACACAGAACCTGTAGCACTGATCCACGTAGGATCGCTGAGTGCAGTAGTCGACGCAGTCCACTGAGGATCTCTGCATAGTCGTTGCCGCAGTCCACGAAGGATCTCTGCTCTGCCGTCGTCGCAGTCCACTGAGGATCTCTGCTCTGCCGTCGTCGCAGTCCACGGAGGATCTCTGCTCTGTCGTCGAAGTCACAGTCAGCGCTAGGGTTCGCGCACACAGCGAGCTCGTTTAGGAGGGTCCGCTCCACGAGCCGAGAGGCTGATACATCAACTGACATGTAGTCCGAAGTTGATGTATCCAAAAGTTCCGTATCGACAACAGGATCTCAACGCAACAGACGGCGCGTCAATCGGACGCCCGGTCTGAGAGTTATTGGCATTTTCGTTCCAGGGGCCTGGTTGGTTTTTAGGGAAAAACCAACCCGACCATACTCCGCCTGTATCCGATCATCGGGCGGAGTATGCAAAAAGTTCCGTCTCACTTAGAGTAAACTACCACAGCTGACGGTACGTCGATCGGACGTCCGTAGCTCAAGTTATGAGCGTTTCCGCTCCGAGGGCCCGGTTGGTTTCGTGTACGAACCAACCCGGCCGAACCCAAAGTCTTCCAAAACCTTGAGTATAATATACCGAACCGACCGTATCGATCCAAGGATCGCGTAGCCGCGGACGGTTCGTCAATCGGAGGTCTCAGGCCCAAGATATGGGCAAAAGACCGAAGAAGGCCCGAAAACGGGGGTTCTGGGCCCGGGGCGACCCGGCCCGAACCCCCCTGGGTCGGCCGCACCGGGTCGGCCCGACCCGGCCCGACCCGGCTAGGCCGGGTCCTGTCCGGCCTGGGCGCGGCCCGGCCGCCGGACCGGCCGGCTCGGCTTCGGCCGAGCGACCGAAGGGGCGCCGCGGGTTTGACCCGCGGCTTAGGTGGAACGCGGCCCCGCGGGGGGCCGCCTGTCACGCGGACGCGGCCGGGCCGCCGCGGCTTCAGCCGCCGCGGATCTCCTCCCCGGCGGCGCGCCGGGCGCTGCCGCCGCCGGAGTTGCTCCGGTGGCCCGTTTTGCCTCCCGTCTGCGCCGTTGCTCCTCCCGGGGGCCGATCTTCACTGCGGGATCAACGGATCACCCTTGCCGCACGGTTCGTCATCGTCCGCCAAATCCGCACAACAAAAGATCGGCGGAGGGTTGCCGGGTCTTGTTCGTTAGATCCGCACCCTCCGCGTTAGTCATAAACAACGGGAGGAAAAGAAAATAATCAACAACAATTTTAATTAAATTAAAATTGTTCGGAGATCAGGTTCTTTATTTTAAAAGAATAAACACGGGAAATAAAATATTCCAACATCCCTTACCTTTTCGTCGTCGGACATGAGGTCGTCGCGGAATCGCTCGTCGCGGAAGGAGGGGATCGTCGCGTCGTCGCGGAGGAGACGTTCGTCGCACCGCGGGAAAAACGTCGCGCCGACGATCTTAGTTGCCGAACGAGGATCGGCCGCGGAAGAAGAGGCGTCGCCGAAGAACGTCGCGGGTAGAGTTCGTCGACGTCGCAGATCACGGTGTGCGTCGTCGAATTCCGGTTCCGGCGTTCTTCGCGTTCTTCGCGTTCTTCGCGTTCTTCGCGGGGAGAGTAGAGGTTTAGAGGATCTCGCACAACAGGAGGATCCCCAAAATAGACAAGTTTGTCTATTTTATTATTTTGCCAACGAACGCAAACGCGTAAGTAACGACCCATTAAATTCGTTGAATTAATTCAACGAATGAAACAGCCCATTTAATTCACGAAATAAACCGCCCAATTAAATGGTCTGTTAAGAAATTAAAGAAAACGTATCGGTTGACTTTTCAGTTACTTTGACGGGTTTTCGCGAGTGCGTTACTTAGCGAAAGAAACGGTGGGGCTCGTGCGGGCCCTGCCTCACAAATATCCTACCAAGAGGGTAGGATATTTCCGGATAGCACCCTATCCGCTTTAACTCAGTTCAAGTGGCTTCCAAGTGACTTCCAAGCAGCTTAAGTGAAATAAAATAAAGTTGTCGCACAAATTTTATTTTATTTCTGACTTAAAGCCCCAAAATTTAAAAACCACGTCTGAGCAAACGCAACTCCGGAAGAGGCGTTTCTAAGCAAATACTGGCGCTGCGATTTATCGGTGCCCTCAGAATTCGATTCCGGGCACCGGTTCAAAAGATAGAAAATCCCGCTCGTCCGTTCACTGAACGTACCCGAGCCAAACTTCGGAAATTGATTCCGGGCACACCGGGCCTCAGAATCAGGTGCCGTCTGAAGCTGCGCTCTTGTAAAATTCCAAAGAAAATTAAGAAAAAAATTTCCTTGAAATTTGCGGGTCTTTACATTACTCCCACCTCAGGGCTTTACGCCCCCGTAAAGATACATCAAAAACTAGGGGAACAAATGGGGGTACTGAGCACGCATCTGAGCCTCCCGCTCCCAAGTGCTCTCCTGGGGGTTCCCGTGCTGCCATCTGATGCGCACAAGAGGAATCAACCGCCCACGTAGGACCCGCTCCTGTCGATCCTCGATCTCCACTGGGACCTCCAAAAAAGTCGCCCCATCGTCCACGTCCAGCTCCCCAAAGTCGATGATGTGTGTCGGGTCGTGCACGTATCTCCTCAACTGAGACACGTGGAAGACGTCGTGCACCCGGTGCAACTGAGGTGGTAGAGCCAGGCGATAAGCCACCTCTCCTATCCTGCTGAGGACCTGGAAAGGCACGATGAAGCGTGGAGACAACTTGCCGCCTCGGCCAAATCTCCGTAAACCACGTCGAGGTGAGACACGCAAAAAGACGTGGTCGCCATCCTCGAACTCTAGTGGCCTCCGCCTCCTGTCAGCATATGACTTCTGCCGGCTCTGAGCTGTCCTCATCCTCTCCTGGATGATCTGGACCTTCTCTGTCGTGGCTCGGACCATCTCTGGTCCCACGAGTGCTGACTCCCCAGGGTCTGTCCAGCACAACGGTGATCTGCAGGGTCTGCCGTACAACGCCTCGTATGGTGCCATCCCTATGGTGGAGTGGTAGCTATTGTTGTACGCGAACTCCACCATGGGTAGGTGGTCCTCCCAGCTGCGACCAAAGTCGAGAACACATGCACGGAGCATGTCCTCGAGTGTCTGTATGGTCCTCTCCGTCTGACCATCCGTCTGAGGGTGGAAGGCTGTGCTCAGATGGAGCCGCGTCCCGAACGCCTCCTGTAACCCCTTCCAAAGCCGGGAAGTGAAACGAGTATCTCGATCGGAGACGATAGACGATGGCACACTGTGAAGCCGTACGATCTCCTGGATGTAAAGGCGTCCCAAGCTCTCCACTGAGCCCTGCTCTCTGATGGGTAAGAAGTGTGCCGACTTGGTGAGTCGGTCGACAATCACCCAAATGGAGTCGTGACCTCTGGAAGTGCGTGGAAGTCCAGTCACGAAGTCCATAGATATGCCGTCCCACTTCAACTCCGGGACCTCCAAGGGTTGTACCAAGCCTGCTGGTACCTGATGCTCTGCCTTCACCTGCTGGCAGGTGAGGCATCGTGAAACGAACTCTACCACAGCTTTCTTCATTCCCGGCCACCAGTGCTGTCGTCTGAGATCCTGGTACATCTTCGCCACTCCGGGATGCACCGCCAAGGGAGAAGTGTGAAACTCTCTCAGCACCTCCTCTCGTAAAGCGACTGGTACGAAGGTACGTCCTCTGAAAAGGATGTCGTGCTCTGCTCCAAGGGAGAAACCATCAGGCGCCTGACCTGAGGATATCAGTGCACGCCGGGTCTCACAGTCAGCGTCCCCACGCTGAGCCTCTCTGACCCGCTGTAGAAGTGGAGGAGAGACTGTGAGAGACTGAAGAAAGGCTGCTCTGTCTCTATCCACGAAGGATATCTGTAAGGAGGCTAGCTGCTCAGTCGCCTACTCAAGTAGCTGAATGCCCGTCCTCCTGCTGAGGGCATCGGCTACCACGTTCCCCTTCCCAGGAGTATAGACTATCTCAAAGTCATAGTCCTGGAGGAACTCAAGCCATCTCCGCTATCTCAGGTTCAGGTCCTTCTGAGAGAAGATATACCTGAGACTCTGGTGGTCAGAAAAGACTGTGAAGCGCTCGCCCATCAGATAGTGCCGCCAAGTCTTCAGAGCGAAGACCACTGCTGCTAACTCCAGGTCATGACGGCCTCAACTGACGTGATCTGTAGGCGATCACGGCCCGCTCCTGCATCAGGACGCACCCGAGTCCATTCCCTGACGCATCGCAGTAAACTACGTATCCAACTCCCTCCTCAGGAAACCTCAAGATAGGTGCGCTGGTCAACCTCTGCCTCAGCTCCTGGAAGCTCTGCTGACATCTGTCTGACCATACGAAGGGTTTCCCCTTCTTCGTCAACGCTGAGAGTGGTGCCGCAACTCTGGAGAAGTCTGGCACGAATCTCCGATAGTATCCGGCTAGGCCCAAGAAGCTCCGCACCTCCGTCACGCTCTTGGGTGGCTCCCAAGCTAGCACTGCCTCGATCTTCGCGGGATCCACTGCAACTCCCGCCTCAGAGATGACGTGCCCCAAGAAGTGGACCTCACATAACCAGAACTGGCACTTTGAGAGCTTGCCATAAAGCTGGTGCTCTCGGAGCGTGTCTAGCACAACTCGCTGGTGGTAGGCATGCTCCTCCTCAGTCGTCGAGTATACCAAAATGTCGTCAATGAAGACCACGACAAATCGGTCGAGGTATGGCTGGAAGATCCTGTTCATGAGGCTCATGAACACTGCTGGAGCATTGGTTACGCCGAACGGCATAACCAAGAACTCATAATGGCCATACCGACACCTGAAGGCCGTCTTCTGCACGTCCTCGTCTCGAACTCTGAGCTGATGATAGCCTGACCGGAGGTCTATCTTCGAGAACCACCGCGCTCCCTTGAGCTGATCGAAGAGGTCATCAATCCGTGGCAGCGGATACTTGTTCCTCACTGTCACCTGGTTTAGGCGACGATAGTCGACACACAGTCGCAAGCTCCCGTCCGCCTTCTTGGCGAACAAAATCGGGGAAGCCCAGGGTGAAACACTGGGTCGGATAAACCCCTTGCTCTGCAAGTCCTCCAACTGTACCCGCAGCTCCCGAAGCTCGGCGGGGGCCATCCGATATGCTGGAGTAGATATTGGGGTTGTCCCGGGGTACAAGTCGATGTAAAAGTCTACCTCTCTACGAGGAGGTAGCCCTGGAACGTCGTCGGGAAAGACGTCAACGTACTGGTCCACCACTGCAGGAAAAGCTGGACTCCGCACGTCCACTGCTCCTAGGATGAGGCTAGCCAACTGATGAGAGATGGGCTGCACTCTCCTCCGTGGAAGTCCATCCTGTGCTGCAAGGGTTCCCTTCTCGCCGGTGAAGGTAAACCTGCTCCCATCGGTGCGAACACATCGCACCTTGCGCCTAAAACAGTCGATCTGGGCATGAACCGTGGATAGCCAATCCATGCCCAAGATGACGTCGTAAGGCCTCGACGCCGCTACAAGGAGATCCTAGCCGAAGCTCTCGCCTCCTAGAGTAAGCTCACACTGCCGGCACCAGTGCGTAATCGTCGAGTCTGCTCCCGTAGGAGTCTCTTGCCGTAAGGATCGAGCCAACGGCTCAGTCGGAATCTCCGAGCTCCGAACAAGGGCAGAGGCTATGAAAGAGTGACTCGCTCCTGTGTCTATAAGTACTACAGCAAGGGTGGAATAGACACAGATCATACCTCGAATCATCTCTGGCA
This sequence comes from Viscum album, assembly GCA_963277665.1. Lineage (NCBI taxonomy): Eukaryota > Viridiplantae > Streptophyta > Magnoliopsida > Santalales > Viscaceae > Viscum > Viscum album. The sequence continues at coordinate 260,875,074 of OY728148.1, read as the reverse complement.
TGTCGGGGTCGTAGGCCTCCACTGCCTGGAGCTGGGCCTATCCCTGCCCGCCAGCTCCCTGTGGTCGAGGTGGCCCTCCTGGTGGTGGTGGGGGTAGAGCCTGGAAGCGTCTCCCACCACCCGCTGCTCGGCCAGCTCCTCTGCCTCGTCCGCCTCCTCCCTGTGGACCGCCATGGTCGACCATCTGCCTCTGCCTGGGTGGCCCCTCCACCGTCTGCTGCTCCTCTGATCGGCGAGTCGGGCAGTCACGAGCCATGTGACCCTGCCCGCCGCAGGAGTAGCACAGCCTGCCTCTCGGAAGGCTGGCACTCCGCTGTGTGCCCCGCACTGCTGAGCCGGTGTCCTGAGGCCGTCTGCGTGGGGGTCTGGTCTGCCTGGACCCGAGAGTCATCTGTCGGCTACCTGCTGCCGAAGACTCAGCTACCTGCCGCCCTGCGCTAGGTCTCGCCGCTGAAGAAGGCTCTGCCAGGAAGCTCTCGATCAGGAGGGCTCACTCCAGCACTCCCGCCTGGGTCGGAATGCTGAGGGAGATCAGCGACGCCCGAATCTCCTGTCGCAAGCCCTGCTCGAAGGTCCGGGCCCGGAAGAAGGGGTCCCGTACCATGTCGGTCGAGTAGCGAGATAGGTCAGTGAACCTCGCCGTGTACTGAGCGACCGTCATGCTGCCCTGGCGCAGCTGGAGAAGCTCCTGGATGCGCACCGCTCGGAGGGTGGCCGGGACGAACTCAGAGCGGAAGAGGCTCTCGAAGTCCGTCCAGAGCAAGGATGCCTCATCGTGAACCTGGAGCATCAAGCTCCACCATCGTCCTGCCGCCGCCTGCAGGAGGCTCGCCGCGAGAATCGCCATGAGATCCGCTGGTGTCCTCACTAGCCTAAAGATCCATACCACCGCCTCTAGCCGGTCCTCGGCGGCCTGGGGGTCCGCCTCACCGCGAAACCTGGGCGGTCGCTGGCTCTGAAACTCATGCAGTGCCCTGAGGCGACGTGCATCGTCAGCGTCTGGTACTGGTAGCATCGGTGGCTCGGCGGGTAAAGCTACCGCCGGTGCCACTGCTGGCAAAGGGCCCTGCACCGAGGCCTCGTCGCTCGGTGGGCTGCCGTCGCGCCCTACACTCGGAACCCTAGCTGGCTGTCGTTGTGGGGCCATCCTGAAAAGGAGAACAAGAGCACCACAGTCAGAACAGTATACCTGGTGAGCTGGCACAAGTAATCACAAGGAAAACTTGAGACTTTCATTAGCAGATCAGTATACCCGGTGAGCTGACACAAGTAATCACAAAGAAAACTTGAAACAAACACGCAATCAATGTTTTCATGCATTAAGTCAGAAATCAGGAGTCAGGGTCCTGACGTACGGATACGTCGGCCGCCGCACCAACACTGGGCTCCCTGAACTGATAACCACACTCAATACACTAAACACTATTGCTTCATATAGAAAGAAAAGACGATCAGAGTCTGCGGTAGAACCGACCACCTCTGATACCAATTTGTCACGACCCGACCTCGGGGCCCGTGCCGTGACTACCCCAAGCCCGCCTTCCATAGGCCAGGGGCTGGCGACTAGCACCAAGGCGTAAAATCCCTGTAAACAGGGAAGGCATTGCCTTTATAAGTAACAACCACCACAGAGTCAGCAAGCGGAAAGTAACTACAAGTGCAGAAAAGTAAAGGGGGCCGGAATACAAGCCCAACTGAAAGTACAACTGAAAAAGTAAAGAACAGCAACTGAAGAAAAGACGGCGGCCTCGTGTCGTCCACTGGCAATCCCACCTGAAGGGTGGGTACAGATAGCCTCCAGGCTCCTCGGGTCCCACGTCCGCTCCGAGCACGTCCCGCCCAGTGGTCCACCTCCAGGTACCGTCCTGCTCCACACCCCAACCGAGATCAGCGCTGTCCGTCGTCTGCATCCAACACAACAAGGTGCGGGCATAGCCCGTGCAGGGGTGAGTATAAGCTACTCAGTAAGGAACCCGAGACCCCCAAAGGTCTCCCGAAATCCACAAAGGATATAGCACAAAATAAAGATGCAATCACGAAGTAACATCTGACTCGACTTAGGTATATGCCCATACATATACCTAATTCCCCAATTCTAGCTCTGCTCAGGAGCTCAAGAACAACTCAATCCACGCAGGAAAGCAAGACTCAAATCCACAAGGAGAGTAAACAGTAAATCCACAAAGGATAGTTCAACACAAACCACAAAGGAGAGTAACATAAGATTCAGCTCAACCAGGTATACTTTTTCAGATGACGTCAAAGATGATCACTGATCCATCTAAGTCGTCGGACCCACGAAGGATCGATAGTTACTAACCCCCGCAAAAGACCCACACAGGATCGGGCTCACACAGAACCTGTAGGCAGTGGCTCACACAGAACCGGTAGTAAGGACCCACATAGGATCGGGCTCACACAGAACCTGTAGCACTGATCCACGTAGGATCGCTGAGTGCAGTAGTCGACGCAGTCCACTGAGGATCTCTGCACAGTCGTCGCCGCAGTCCACGAAGGATCTCTGCTCTGCCGTCGTCGCAGTCCACTGAGGATCTCTGCTCTGCCGTCGTCGCAGTCCACGGAGGATCTCTGCTCTGTCGTCGAAGTCACAGCCAGCGCTAGGGTTCCCGCACACAGCGAGCTCGTTTAGGAGGGTCCGCTCCACGAGCCGAGAGGCTGATACATCAACTGACACGTAGTCCGAAGTTGATGTATCCAAAAGTTCCGTATCGACAACAGGATCTCAACGCAACAGACGGCGCGTCAATCGGACGCCCGGTCTGAGAGTTATTGGCATTTTCGTTCCAGGGGCCCGGTTGGTTTTTAGGGCAAAACCAACCCGACCGTACGCCGCCTGTATCCGATCCTCCGGCGGAGTATGCCAAAAGTTCCGTCTCACTTAGAGGAAACTACCACAGCTGACGGTACGTCGATCGGACGTCCGTAGCTCAAGTTATGAGCGTTTCCGCTCCGAGGGCCCGGTTGGTTTCGTGTACGAACCAACCCGGCCGAACCCAAAGTCTTCCGAAACCTTGAGTATAATATACCGAAACGACCGTATCTATCCAAGGATCGCGTAGCCGCTGACGGTTCGTCAATCGGAGGTCTCAGGCCCAAGATATGTGCAAAAGACCGAAGAAGGCCCGAAAACGGGGGTTCTGGGCCCGGGGCGACCCGGCCCGAACCCCCCTGGGTCGGCCGAACCGGGTCGGCCTGACCCGACCCGACCCGGCTAGGACGGGTCCGGTCCGGCCTGGGCGCGGCCCGGCCGACCGGACCGGCCGGCTCGGCTTCGGCCGAGCGGCCGAAGGGGCGCCGCGGGTTTGACCCGCGGCTTAGGTGGAACGCGGCCCCGCGGGGGGCCGCCTGTCACGCGGACGCGGTCGGGCCGCCGCGTCCCTCCCCGGTTCCGCGCGGCCGCGGATCCGGCCGTTGCCGCCGCGGCTTCAGCCGCGGCGGATCTCCTCCACGGCGGCGCGCCGGGCGCCGCCGCCGCCGCCTTCCGCGGGCCGCCGGAGTTGCTCCGGTGGCCCGTTTTGCCTCCCGTCTGCGTCGTTGCCCCTCCCGAGGGCCGATCTTCACTGCGGGATCAACGGATCGCCCTTTCCGCACGGTTCGTCGTCGTCCGCCAAATCCGCACAACAAAAGATCGGCGGAGGGTTGTCGGGTCTTGTTCGTTAGATCCGCACCCTCCGCGTTAGTCATAAACAACGGGAGGAAAAGAAAATAATCAACAACAATTTTAATTAAATTAAAATTGTTCAGAGATTAGGTTCTTTATTTTAAAAGAATAAACACGGGAAATAAAATATTCCAACATCCCTTACCTTGTCATCGTCGGACGTGAGGTCGTCGCGGAATCGCTCGTCGCGGAAGGAGGGGATCGTCGCGTCGTTGCGGAGGAGACGTTCGTCACACCGCGGGAAAAACGTCGCGCCGACGATCTTAGTTCCCGAACGAGGATCGGCCGCGGAAGAAGAGGCGTCGCCGAAGAACGTCGCGGGTAGAGTTCGTCGACGTCGCAGATCACGGTGTGCGTCGTCGAATTCCGGTTCCGGCGTTCTTCGCGTTCTTCGCGTTATTCGCGTTCTTCGCGGGGAGAGTAGAGGTTTAGAGGATCTCGCACAACAGGAGGATCCCCAAAATAGACAAGTTTGTCTATTTTATTATTTTTCCAACGAACGCAAACGCGTAAGTAACGACCCATTAAATTCGTTGAATTAATTCAACGAATGAAACATCCCATTTAATTCACGAAATAAACCGCCCAATTAAATGGTCTGTTAAGAAATTAAAGAAAACGCGTCAGTTGACTTTTCAGTTACTTTGACGGGTTTTCGCGGGTGCGTTACTTAGCGAAAGAAACGGCGGGGCTCGTGCGGCCCCTGCCGCACAAATATCCTACCAAGAGGGTAGGATATTTCCGGATAGCACCCTATCCGCTTTAACTCAGTTCAAGTGGCTTCCAAGTGACTTCCAAGCAGCTTAAGTGAAATAAAATAAAGTTGTCGCACAAATTTTATTTTATTTCTGACTTAAAGCCCCAAAATTTAAAAACCACGTCTGAGCAAATGCAACTCCAGAAGAGGCGTTTCTAAGCAAATACCGGCGCTGCGATTTCATCGGTGCCCTCAGAATTTGATTCCGGGCACCGGTTCAAAAGATAGAAAAACCCGCTCGTCCGTTCACTGAACGTACCCGAGCCAAACTTCGGAAATTGATTCCGGGCACACCGGGCCTCGGAATCAGGTGTCGTCTGAAGCTGCGCTCTTGTAAAATTCCAAAGCAAATTAAGAAAAAAATTTCCTTGAAATTTGCGGGTCTTTACACGGGGTCCCTACTGAGTATCGTTATACTCACCCCTGCACGGGCTATACCTGCACCTCGTTGTGTTGGTTGTAGACGACGGGCAGTGCTGATGGACGCCGAGTGTTCGAGGACTGGTCGGTACCCAGAGGTGGACTACATGATGAGTCAGTACCCGGAGGTGGACTACAAGACGTGACGACTCACAGAGGAGGTTGACAGACGAGAGCATGGAGGAGGCTATCTGTACCTACCCTTCAGGTAGGATCCGTGGTGGGAAACCAGGAGCTGCACTATCTATACCTACCCATCAGGTAGGATCCGAGGAGGACGACCCAAGTGCTGCTTCCTTCTTCCAGATGTTTGTCTTTTTGTAGTCGTACTTTCTTCTGGGTTTGTATTCTGGCCCATTTACTTTTCAGAATTTCTTTTGTACTTAGTGTTTTGCTTCCACTTGTACTCTGTAGTGCTTGTTTTCTTTTATAAAGGCAATGCCTTCCCAGATATTGGGATTTTACGCCTTTGGTGCTAGTCGCCATCCCCTGGCCTATGGAAGGCGGGCTTGGGGTAGTCACGACACGAGCCCCGAGGACAGGTCGTGACAAATCGGTATCAAAGGAGTTCGGTTCTACCATAGAACTTATAACTCTAATGTTTCTTTCTGTGAAGAAATAGTGTTAAGAGTACCAAGTGTGGTTTTCAGTTCAGGGAGTCCAGTGTTGGTGCGGGCGGCCGACATATCCATACACCAGGACCCTGACAACATATTCTCGACTTTGTGCACGAAAACACTGATTGCGTGTGTGTTTTCCAGAAGTTTTATTTAAATGTTAGCTCAAACCAGGTCAGCTCACCAGGTATAATCTTTTGACCATGTCACGTTGTTTCATTCAGGATGCCTCCCCATAGACGACCATCTAGAGTCCTGAGAGTGGTACGTACTGACATCCCTCCGAGCGATGAGGCCTCAATACAGGGCCCTATCCCAGTTGAGGCACCAGCGGAGGAACCAGCAATACTACTACCCGTTGGGGCACCGATCACACCAGCCCCAGCAGGAGAGGATGCACGTCGCATGAGCGCACTGAATGAGTTCTAGCGCCAGAGGCCACCCAGGTTCCAGGGAGGGACAGACCTGCAGGCAGCTGAAGATTGGCTGGAGGCTATTGTGAGATTCTTCAGGCTAGTGGGGACGCTGGAATATTTCTTGGTGGTCCTTGCTTCCAGCCTTCTTCAGGTAGCAGCAGGAAGCTGGTGGAGCCTGATGCTTCAGATTCATGACAAGGTGACACTTCTATGGGCAGGCTTCGAGAGCCTGTTCCGGGCAGAGTTTGTACCAGCCACCCTTCAAGCGGTGCGTATACATGAGCTAATTCAGCTGCGGCAGGGCAACAATTTAGTGGCGTAGTACTCAGCAAGATTCACAGACCTCTCACGCTACTCCACAGATATGGTACGGGACCCGTTCCTCAGGGCCCGAACCTTCGAGCAGGGGATCAGGAGAGAGATTAGAGCTTCTTTTCTTTCTCACAGCATTACGACGCAGACAGGGGTGTTGGAGAGAGCCCTCTTAGTGGAGAGTTTCCTTGCTGAGTAGTCTTCAGCAGCAGGACCCACCACTAGCCGGCATGCGGCCGAGTATTCTGTAGCGGGCAGTAGACAGATGATGTAGGGGTCCAAGAGGACCAGACATACAGGTGGTCGACCGCATGACTCAGGGTTGGTAGTGTGAGGCACCAAGGGAAGTGATAGATCCAGACCTACCATGACGTGTTACTCCTGTGGCAGAATTGGTCACATAGCACGTGATTGTCTGACCCGCCATGAAGATGACCAGCAGTTAAATGAAGAACCTCTAAGGCAGAGGCAGAGGTTCGATCCGGGCGGACCGCAAGGAGCAGGCGGCCATGGTAGAGGAGCTGGCCGTGCAGCTGGAGGTGGAAGAAGCATCGAGATGTTGCCACCACCACCAGGAGGTCCACCCCGACCGCAGGGGACAGGAGGACATAGGAGAGCTCAGCTTTAGGCAGCTGAGGCCTATGGTCATGGAGCTCCGGAAGCAGATGGACAGGGGCGGGACTAGCTTCCGACCTGGAGGCTATTGATCCTGTTGCTTCTAGTTTTGATGATGTTTGTATGTAGTTGATTTGTGTCTTGTACTATGAGCTACAATAATGAAAATACACTTATCATTGTAAAGTTTTCTTTCCTGTCCTTTTTGTTTGGTTGATACTGAGTGGTCCCGGTTAAGACTGTTGACTTGACCCTCACTTTCGATATTTCTACTGAAGGAGACCTAGTGACCACACACTGATGCCGACAGTGTGACTCGGCCCCTGGGGGCGAGAGTGACAGTTGGATCTCTTGGTAGTTACGTCGAGGCCTTACGACGTCATCCATGGAATGAATGCATCATTCATGTCAGGATTCACTGTATTAGGCAGCGAATGTGGTTCATCCAGGGGATGAGACCAGATTTATCTTGTCGGAAAAGAAGAAATCATAGCAGCTCTTGTGAGACTACAGAAGGTCCAGGTCATCCAGAGTGGATGAGGACAGCACAGGGCTGACAGAAGCCTTATGCTGACAGGACTTGGAGGCCTCTAGAGTTCTAGGATGACCATCACGTCCTTATACGAGTCTCACCTCGACGAGGTTTACGGAGATGTGGCCAGAGAGGCAAGTTATCTCTGAGGTTCAACGGACCTTTCTAGGTCCTCCGCTGGGTAGGCGAGGTGGTTTACCGCTTGACACATCCACCTCAGTTGCACTAGGTGCACGACGTTTTCCAGCTATCTCAACTGAGGAGATACGTGCTCGACCCTCCGCATATCATCGACCATGAGGAGCTGGACGGTGGTGATGAGGTGACTTCTATGGGGGTTCCTATGGGGATTGAGGATCGACAGGAGAGGATCCTAGTAGGATGGTCGTTTCCTCTTGTAAACTTTCTTTCGCAGCACGGGAACTTCCAGGTGAGCACATGGGAGAGGAAGGCTCAGATGTGTGCTCAATACCGCCATTGTTTCCCTAAGTTTGTGGTGAATTTTTACGGGGACGTAAAGCCCTATGGTGGGAGTAATGTAAAGACGTGTAAATTTCAAGGAAAATTTTTTTTTCTTAATTTTATCTGTAATTTTACAAGAATGCAGTTTCTGACGGCGCCTGATTCTGAGGCCCGGTTGCCATGAATTAATTTCCAAAGTTTGGCTCGGGTACGTTCAGTGAACGAGCGAGTGGGTTTTTCTAACTTTTGAACCGGTGCCCAGAATCGAATTCCGAGGGCACCGATGAACTTGCAGCGCCGTTGTTCGCTTAAGGAGACCTTTTCCGAGGTTGCGTTTTAGGCGGGTTGAGAGTTAGTTTTGGGGAAAGTTGGATGTAGTTAAATAAATTGTCGAAGACAATTTATTTTAAACCTTGTTGGTTATATCCTCCCAAAGGGAGTTAGAGGTGGGACCCACACCCACGTAACCTCCCTTGAGAGGATTAAGTGTGATGGGGCCCACACGAACCCTAACATTTCAACTCCCCTTTAAACTCCCAATAACTCCTCTTCTTTTTAATTTTGACAACATGAGTTATTAATTGAGATGAGTTACTTAATTTCAAACTTTCGAAATTCAAAGAGGTTGAGTTGTGTAAATAAAATAAGGCTTAGACTTATTTTATCTTGGTTGGTTTTCTTTTACCACCTTGAGAGGTTTGGGGAAAGCTTCTTCGTCATCTTCTTCTTCTTCAACCTCGACGAAGAACGCGAAGAACACCATTCTTCAACGAAGAACTTCTCCGACGAAGAACATGGTTCTTCCGCGACGCCATATCCACGACGCGAGGTTCTCCTTCCGCGTCGTCTCTTCTGCGACGGTTTTCTGCGACGAAATCTCCGTCAACGACTTCGAATCCTCGCTTCATGACGTCGACGTTCTCCCGCGACGCCCGACCTCCACGACGCTCGTCTTCCGCGGCTCGTTGACGTGCTCCGATCTTGAATCCAAGGTAGAGGATTATTGTTAATTTATTTTATTTTCCATGCATGATTCTTTTTTATCGATCATCGTGGATTTTTCGACTAGATGTTATCATTTAACGAGAGGGGGGCCAGACCGCACAAACACGGCCGAAACCCCCTCATATGTTCATGTTTTATTTTTGTAGATGGAGCGGAATGACGTGGTGTCGTCGCACCACGTGAGAATCACAGGGAAAGTATTACGTGACTCTTTCGCGTCGCGCCGTGAAAAGAAAGAATAAGGACGCGACGCCGTCGCGCCATGCCGAAGAACCACGAAGACGGGGCGTTTCATTTTTTTTGTCGTGCGGATTGACGGGTGACGACGAAGCAGGGTGTTTGGTCGTTTGAACCCCTTCGCAGTGAAGGTGGGGTCCCGGGGGGACCATAGGCGAAGGGGGCAGAAGGAACAGACCAACGGAGCGTGTCCGGTGGTCTGCGGAAGGCAGCGGCGGCGCACCGCCGGAAAGGTGGCGGCCGGCGAACCAGCGGCCTCAATCAGTGGCGAAGGGCGGGGGAACCGCGTACCCCACCCGCGTGTTCACTCAGCCACGCTGGCTGAGCCAGGCCGGGCCCAGCCGAGTTGGACCCGGGTCGGGTCGACCAGGTTCGGGCCGCCCAGGGGGGGTCGGGCCTGGTCGGCCCGGGCCCATACCCCCATTTTCGGACCACTTTCGGTCAAATGCCCGTAACATGAGCTACGTGCCTCCAAACGACTCTCCGTTAGTGGAAACACGATCCTTGGATCGAGATGGTCGTTTCGGTATATCGCACTCAAGGTTTCAGATTACTTTGGGTTCGACCGGGTTGGTTCGGATACGAAACCAATCGGGCCCTCGGAGTGGAAACGCTCATATCATGAGCTCCGGACGTCTGATTGACGTGCTGTCGACTATGATGGATTCCTCTAAGGGAGACGGATCTTTTGGCTTACTCCTCTCGAGGTTTGGATGCAGTTAGAGTACAGTCGGGTTGGTTTTAACATAAAAACCAACCGGGCCCCCAGGACGAAAAAGCCAATAACTTCCAGACCGGGCGTCCGATTGATGCGCCGTCTGTTGTGTTGCGTTCCTGTTGACAATACGGAACTCTTGGCATCCTTCTCCTGAGTTTTGGATGCAGTTGGATAGTGGCCGGGTTGAATCGCACCCGAAATCCAACCGGGCCCTGGGAACGGAAAAGCAGATATCTTTCAGACAGAACGTCCGTTTGATGAACCGTCAAGCGGTGTTGGTGATCTCTTTGAGAAACCGTCCCTATGTGTATACCCTATGAGGGTTCAGGGTACAGTTGAGATATGGCCGGTTTGGTTCACTCACAAAACCTACCGGGCCCCTGGGACGATAATAACTCACAAACCGGGGGTCTAATTGACTCGTCGTCTATTGCGTTGAGACCCCTAGGACGAGGCGGTCCTTTGAGATACTTCTTTGTGAGACTTTGTGATACATGGAGTATTGAACAGTAGCTCATGGAGAGGACCCTCCCGGAGACGAGCGTGCGGAGTACGGAGACCGTGTAGCCGGCTGAGACCTGACAACTGCTTGACTGACTCGACATGGAGTGAGTCGACTAGCCCAGTGGACGGAGCGCCCGGTATTTGGCGACTGACCCACGACGGACGGAGCGCCTGGTAGTTGGCCACAGACCCGCGGTACTCGACAGGAGAAGTGCCTCTGTAGGCTATTAGGGGGAGCTCCCGGTATTTGGCGACATACCCTCAGCGGGCGGAGTGCCCGGTAGTTAGCCGCAAACCAGTAGTACTCGATAGGAGGAGTACCTCCGCAGTCTTCAGTTAGTGAGCAGTACCTCGGAGTCATGACAGGACCACTGTACACTCCAGAGACGGGGCTCTTCAGTAGTTACGGTTTCGATAATGAAAATCATGGTATGAGCTGAGACTTTTAACCTTTGTGTTTACCACATGATTGAGATGGGTCACTTGATAACATAGGTATATGTATGGGCATATACCTGGGTAGTGGTTATCTGTTGATTTCACAATCCTTGTGTTTCCTCATGATTGAGATGGGTTACTTAATAACTTAGGTATATGTATGTGCATATATCTAAGTAGAGGTTATCTGTTGAGGTCTTTTTGTGGTTATCCTTGTTGGTTTAGTGAGACCATGAGGGTCTCAGGGTCCCTAATGAGTATCGTTATACTCACCCATGCACGGGATATGCCCGCTCCTCGTTGTATTGGTTGCAGACAACGGGCAGTGCTGACGAAGGCCGAGTGTTCGAGGATTGGTCGGTACCCAGAGGTGGACTACATGACGAGTCAGTACCTGGAGGTGGACTACAAGATGTGACGACTCACAGAGGAGGTTGATAGACGAGAGCGTGGAGGAGGCTATCTATACCTACCCTTTAGGTAGGATCCATGGTGGGAGACCAGGAGCTGCGGTATCTGTACCTACCCTTCAGGTAGGATCTGAGGAGGACGACCTAGGAGCTTCTTCCTTCTTCCAGCTATTTGACTTTTTGTAGTCGTACTTTCTTTTGGGTTTGTATTCTGGCCCATTTACTTTTCAGCATTTCTTTTGTACTTAGTGTTTTTCTTCTGCTTGTACTTTGTGGTGATTGTTTTCTTTTATAAAGGCAATGCCTTCCCAGATATCGGGATTTTACGCCTTTGGTGCTAGTCGCCAGCCCCTGGCCTATGGAAGGCGGGCTTGGGGTAGTCACGGCATGGGCCCTGAGGACGGGTCATGACAGGTGATACATTCTAGTTTGAAATAGTTGTATCATGACTTCCATAAACAAATATTGGTGTTAATGAAAAAATAAGGAAGTAGTAGGATTTTTGGAAATCTATTTCACATATTAGCATGTTAAATCTAAGAAACATAGGCCATTTATTGTTTTCCTATATTTTCACATTGATGAGTGGAAATGGGATGATGTACCTATGGAATTTCATACATGATTACTTAGGAAAACCAAGAAGAATGAGATTGTATGGGTTATTGATGATCACTTGATGAAATTAGTCAACTTTTTTCCAATAAGGGAGACCTTCATAGTTGAAGATCTAGGGAGTATTTATGTGTGTATGATATTCTAGTTGCATGGTGTTCTGAGAAGTATAATTTTTAATAGAGATCATTGTTTCACATCATGTTTGTAGAAGGGTATTTAGAAGGCTCTAGGATAATAAGTTATTTTGAGTACATCCTATAATCTCAAACTCAGGGTCAATCTGATAGGAGTATTCATGTCCTAGAGGATATGTTACTGGCATGGGTTTTAGATTTTGGTGGTTCATGGAAGAAGAATATGGAACCCATGTAGTTTTTTAATAATAATTTCATCCAATAATCTATATAATTGATACATTTTATGGATTTTTATGGTATCCCATTTTGTTTCTATATTCTGTATAGTGAATAGAATGTCAGTGCTTGTTGGGTCTAGTCCCATGAAATTTATTTCAGACCAAGTTGAACTGTTAGGAAATTGTTAGTGACAGTATAGAGAAGGAAACAATATTATGTTGTCCATTATAGATATCCTATGGTGTTCGATATTGGTCATCCTAATTTACTTAATATGTAACCTAGGTTATGGTGAAGCCACATCAGAAATAAGGGAAAGATAAAACCCATGATTGGTGAGCCATTTGAAATAGTTGATATTGTCAGTCCAGTGGCGTACCGATTGTCCCTTCCATAGTCCTATAGTTTTATGAAGGATGTGTTCTATGTGATATATATTTGAAGATATTATCAAAACCCTTGTTACATTACAGATATATATGACATCAAGATTAGTGAAGATGAATACTTTATGGAACATCTGATAAGAAATGTGGAAAGGGGTGAGAAGTGTCTCTAAGGTACGACAATACCATTTGTTTGAGTGTAGTGGAAGAAAGGGAGAGTTTATGAGGAGACCTGGGAGTGAGAGTATTATATGCAAGAATAGTGGCCAAACATGTTAAACCAGACCCCACATTAATGATTGGACTGGTCTGGGGAAGTTCTGGTATGTGGTGTTGATATTTTAATAACCCTTCCTTTTCCAGGCACATCTCTCTTTTAGTTTTTATTGAGACTTGTGGTCTGGGTCTTTTTCAAATATGGACAGCCTTTTTGGGAAAATGACCTAATGTTTGTGGTTATATTCTTGTTTGAATTAATGGTGAATCTATAAAAAGGTGTCATGTTTTACCACAGTTTATTAGGATATTGAGAAGTTTTCAAGCGTATTTATGTTGTTTTATATGGAAATTGGATGAAAACCCATTTACAAAAAATTTAAATGATGTGCAAATGTATTAGAAATCATGTAATGATTATGAGATTTTAATATTAATATCAGGCGATGGAAATTATTTCAAATCTAACTAAAAATAAGTTCATGATGTGTAACTATATTAGAGGCCTTCTAATTCCATGACATTCTATTTTAAGGTAAAATTTGCAATTGATTTTTCTGTTCACCCACGTTCATTTTTTTCCTCTCAACCTATGGAAACCCTCTATATGAATTTAATGTTCAAAAATCCATTCTGGATGTCTCAATAACGAATTTGATTCATGGTAGGTGGATTTGGACCATTTTTCCTTATATCTATTGTTTCCCTAGATATTGTGGAATTATCTTTTGAGTGTGTGCATTGTTAGTTTTCAAATTGACATTTTTTGGTCTAGGATCCTTCTTATGATCATCCTCAACTTCTTCCACAAGGTAATTTTCCAGTTGAAGCTTATTTCATCAGTATTTAATCATAGGGGTCCAGAACATAAAACTGTAGCTTGATAATTATCATGTATAGGTATCATTTCAATCACGCCAACATAGAATTCACTAAATTAACGAAAATAAGAAATTGGATTATTCTTTGGAGTCCCATAGGATTCCATTGGTTGTTTCCCTAGATTATGGATATCATTCTGGTGAAAGAAAATGTGAATAAAAATTAATTTTCTTTGGATTAATGTGTGTTTAGTATGTCATCGATTATGGGTGTTTGATTTATATAGATTCCCCTTAGTCTGGCCTATTTTTTTAGATGACTTGGATTTTATTGGTTATGAATAATTTATGTATAGAATGTGGAAATGAAAGTTAACTGGTAATACACATAATTAACCATTGATCCATATGATGTGACATTATCATATTCTTACTATTATGATATGTGTACTGATTAAATTTTTGTATTCTTATATTGGGTGTTGGCCCTAGGTTATGTGTTTAAATGAAAAAATTGTGGGACATTACAAGTTTAAATGAAAAAATGCTTATATAGTGGGAATGGTTTAGTTTTCATGATGAAATGATTATATAGAGGCATAGTACCAGTTGACATGTTGCAATGCTTATATAGAGAGCTCGGCATAGTTGACATGCTAAAATCACTATATAGTGGGCTTGTACAAGTGAAACATGCTAAAATGCTAATGTAGTGGGATCAGCCATGATTTTATGTTAAAATGATTATATTATGGGATTGAACAAGTTTGATGTGATTTATAACATGGTTATAATGTTATGGTTGGAATGGTTGTAACACATTATCAAAGGCTTTCCATCGTGGCACTAAGGAAGGTTGTGATATTCCTTGGTTATAGGATTATGGTAATGGTTGTGAGACAAGATCAGATATATTATTTCATTGTAACGAAGTAGGTTTATGTGTTATTAAGTTAATTGTTTGATTAATTAATATACATTTATATTATATTATTGCATAAACCAGTTATAAGACTTATTATATATAGATATGGTGGTTTTATCTTACTGAGTAATACTCAAATTGTATCTGGTCCAGTAATCGATACCCATGAATATTACATGAATGTAGGTTTGGAAATGGGAACAGGACTCTGTTATTGATTATTTTCTTGGTGTTTCAGACAGAGTTTTGAAATGTGATCAATGTAGGGTGTGAGAAAGTGTACTTTTGAGTATCTATTTTAATATTCAATTATTTTTCTTGTATTTAGAAATAGAATGCAAGTTACTTACATTACATCACATAATTACATCATTCCTAATTATTGATTGTATTCTTCAATTAGATTGTTTTGTTGGTTTCTATTCTCTTATATTGAATCCTTTATTTCTACTCTTTGTTATTTATTTATTATTATTGATTATTATGGTGTGTTGTATCTCTATTTCCAAGGGGTACAGTCTCCCAAATATACTTTTTTGACCCCAGTTTCTAGCCGGTAACATCTAGTATATAGGGAGGAATGATTAAGGTCTCTTAACCAACCCATTTCAGAAACATTAAAGAGTTCCAAATTGGGGTAAATTATTAAATAATATTATTAAAGTATTATAAGTATTTTTCAATAAAAAATTTCATAGTTTTATGGGAAACTTAAAAATTTATTCTTCATTCAGGATGTGGCCAAAGGATCCCATTGATATGTGAAGAGAAGAATTGTTTTTCAATTTCCCATTACATTTAAAATAATGTATAATTACAAATCAAGGAGAAAAGATAAAAATCGGACCAAAGAGGAATGCATTTTGAGTTTTGGATGAGACAAACACAAAATAAATTTATTGAAACATTTTTGTGACATTTTTTTGGGATATTTATTCTTAGAAAATATATTTTTTTATTTTTTAATAATAATAAGAAAATAATTTTTATTAATCACAGAAATTAACATTAATATAAGAAATTAAAATTTATATTTCTACCTAATTTGAAATTCATAATTTATAAATTTATTTTTTAAAATAAAAGTTCAACCAATGTGAAATATTAATTTTAAAATAAATTCAAATAATGATGAAAACCCATCATTATAAAAAGTGAGTTTTAAAGCATCAAAATATTTTATTCAATAAAATTATCAATGTCACTAATATTCATGAAAAAAATGGTTTAATATAAATCAAATAAATTTATGTAGTTTTTAAAATAATAGAAAAAACCAAATTTTCCCAAAATATTATTTAATTAAATGATAAGAACAAGTAGAATTTTTTATTGGAACATAATAATTATGATTTTAAAAATAGGTTTTTAAAATTAATAATAGTATCCTAAAATATAAATTTTTACTTAATAAATATGCATTAATCATGAAAAAAATTATAAGATTTTATGTTATACTTACTTATTTTTATTTTTCAAAATGATATTATTTTGGTAAAAAAATAATTTTCTATATTCACATGAAAAATAGTTTATATAAAAATGAAAAAAATTTCCCATAGGATAATATTTATCTGTATATTTCAAAAATAATGTAATTTTTTAAAATTGAGATTCTATGACTATTTCTTTTAAAACAGAATTTACAATATTAAGGAAAATTAATTATATTGAAAAATAGAATTCTAAAACCATATGAGTTTTCAATATTATTTCAAAATAATTTTTACTTTTCATAGTTTTTGTATTAAAATAATATAAATTATCATTAAAAATCTAAAATTGGGTGTTTTTATTTTTATTAATACATATAAAATTTTTCAGATGATGGGGAATCGATTTAAATATTGAATCATATTAATTATTTATTCCATAAATGTAATAAATTTAAACTAGTTAATATCATTTTATTTACTAAATTTTTTATAATTCTTATAATTTTATTTGTAATATTTATTAAATGATTTTTATATTATTTTAGTTTTGTGATTTTCTTGGAGAATGAAATCGAATGCACTGGTTTTATTTATTGAATATATATATAGTAAAATCCTAGGGTGTTATATTCTCCCCCTCATATAAATTACATACTTGAAATTTTAATTATTATCTAAAAATTAAAAAAAAATTGGGTATTTAAAATTTTGACTTGATTCAAGATAAGATTTATTGAGAGATACCAACATTAAAAAACATAATAAAAAATTATTTTTCTTTATATTAGGCTTATCCATATCATTGAGTTTTTCCCCATTCATTTTAGAGAAATTTACCTCTTGATTAGTTTTCAAGATCCTTATAATAGTGTTATTTTTCAATCATATATAATTTTTATACTTGTATTGATAAATTTCTTTTGTTTGTTTGGAAGATTAAATTTTATTTTCCTATTTTGTTGAATATTATAGATTCTATGTGGTAATAGTGAATACATTTATAAAATCACATATAATTCATCTAAGGGATGGATAAGAAAACATTTAAGAAGAGTATTTAAAAACACCAACTTTAGATACAATAATATGAGATATTTTTTACTTGATAATTTCATATCATTGTATTATTTATTTGATGATTTTATAAAACTTTTTGGATGTACTAGAGTTAAAATATTTATTATCCAATAAGAAATCAAGTAATACGGAGTAGAGGATAGGTAATAAATAATTATAACAGTTCATATGATTATCATAATATACATTAGTTATTTAGATTTCATAGTATTTTCATTTTTATCATCTATGAGGTTCATTTTTGTGGTGATTATTCCCATCAAACTTATGTTTTAAACACATATTCATGAAAATATCATACTCCATTGAATAAAATCATTAAAATGGGTCTTTTTCATTATGTTGGCCATTCCTCCCATTCAAATAATTAGTTGACCTCTTCAAATCTATTTGGTACTTTCATTCTTGATATCCTCATCTTCCACCCTTATATCACTAACATGTTCCTTAGAGAAATACCCTCCTTTTATTCTTCCAAGATTTTCGATATTTCAAATGATGATATTTCTTTCCTCCCAGATTTTCATTAAAATGACCATGCCTTAAACGTTAAATAATCATGTTAATTCGTTTTAAAATCACTTCTTTACATTCACAAAGATATTTTCAGTTTAGATTTTTAAAAAATTATGAAATAATTCATACATATGAACCCGAAAGAATATAAAGTTTTTGCAAATAAAATAATGGGCATTTTTTCATAATGAAAATTTTTTTTAATAAAAACCTGAAATCTATATATGAAAAGACTTCACAATGTTAATCTCAGCCTTTCTTTTCCTTGTACGCATATTTAAACCCTAAGAGAAAAAATTTAAAACATAGGATGAGAACAAAAATTTCAGTAAGGTATTGAAAAATAAAGATAGAAATAATTATTACATGAATACTTCTAAACATCTTAAATCCTTCACACAAAGTCATACTTCTCACCCCCAATAGTTATCATATAGTTACTTTGTGAAAATATAAAATTTCTATAAAATATAGAATACATAAATAATACTATAAAGGTAACCTGGAGAATTACATATTTAAGACTTTAACCATATAAGTTACCGTATGACTTTTAACCCTCACTTATACCAAACAATGTAACCATCATGGCTTCCTTACAATGAAACCCTCACGACTACCTTATGGTGTAATTTTTGCAATTACACTTGGAATAAGCATACAGTCCACCTCCAATATAAACATACCCAATGAATTGGAGGGAGGTATTAGTCTTACCCATAATAATAAACTAATCCCAAGAACCATAACATAATCATAAAACATTAATAATTTCATAAAAATATTTCTTTAGAATTTTGACGAATATATTTTAAAAAGAAGAAACTTTTTAGAATAGTCCCTTAACAATATCATATAATTGAAGTGATAATTGATTGAACGTATGGAATATTTGTACACAATATAAATCCACATAATAAAACAAAATATAATCAAAATTTACCACACAAATAATCATAATTCCACATATTGAATAGAGTAGATAGTTAACTCAAATAATGGAAATTGGGTTAAGAATTCATTTACGACATGTTTACCTTACTTAAAAAATGTTCAATACTCATTTGTAATAATTAAAAAAGTGGGATTATTATATTAAAAACCCATATTCATATTTATAATTACTTATATGATATTATCCTGAATTCTATAAACCAATTTATTAATAATATATTGTTAATTTCTTTATTTTGTGTGCATTTATTTCACGGTTTCCATGGTGGGTTTAGTAATGGTTTTCTTATCAAAAAGGTATAAAAACTCCATAATTGAAATTTCATGTAATTAATGAATTTATAGAATATTAAATAGTATTATACACCACTTGGTTATATGGTATGAGTATGAAACATTACATAAAATAGTAATGATGAAAATTAGTTTATTTTTTTGAATTTTGATCATTATGATCCAATTATTTTTTATTAATTAATATTTTGTATAAATATTAGTTCTAGAACATAAAATAACATATAATATGTGTATTAAAATATGATTTATCATATTAATTGTTTTATGACCAGGCTTAAGGTGGTAATGGAAATTAAAAACACATCATCCATGTTGTCGGTAAATCAACATATCATGGACAATGATATTATTTTTAGAATAAATGGGAGACAACAAGAACTGTGATGATGAAGTTTTCCATACCTTTATAAAATTATAGTATATATAATATAGTATATTTTTTATTCTTCTTGGATGAGGTAAGGTTATGGGAGTAGAATGAGTAAAAATAATTGAAACTAAAAGAAAAGAAAATGAAAGTGGGTTTTTACCTCTTGAATTCTTCTCCATGAGAACCTCCTTAATATCCTCGATTTCTGCCTTCGGGTGAGACCAAATGGTCTTGGATGTGGGAAAGAGGATTGAGAATAGAATGGGATAGAAATTAAGTAATATACAAGGAATTCAGCTATGAGGAGAATAGGTGGGGTTGGGAGGTATTTATAGTGGATGAGAGGGGTGTTTTTTCATTATTGTATTCATTTGATTATTAATATACATCAATAATAAGAATAGTTTGAGAATTATCCGAAAATATATTTATCTAATGAATTGAATTTCTAGATTATGGTGATTACATCATTAATGACTGAAGTAATAGTTATTGATCTTCTAATGTATATTCATAGTAAATTATCATATTTTAATATTCACCACAAATTAATGTATTTCAGGAAAATACCAAACAAATTACCCAACATTTTTTCAACATGTATAATTAAACAATGTTCTCTATTTTTTAAATAATTTTCTACATATAGAAATTTTAATTTTTAAATAAAATCCAATTTTAATTAAAAAAATACTATATTTAAAATTATAACTAATTTTATAACACTTTCCAAAATTAATTAATGCCTCACAAAATTATTTTATAATAATCTGAAAAAATAATAATTTATGAATATATTTTATGAAAAAATATTATTTTAAATAATTAAAATAATTGTAAAATTTTAATTAAAAATTTATTACTTAAAAAATACCAACATTTAATTTATTATTTGAAATACATTTATTTAATTATTCCAAGATATAAATATATCAGGATTACACTTATAAGATAAATAAATTTTATCTATACTCAAATAGGGGAGGTTACAATTCTATTTTCCAAATTTCTATTCCTGATGTTAATGTAACTATTATTAAGGTCAATTTACTATTCCATATATATAAATTACTTAATTTAAATAAATATAATTTATTTTATTTTAAATGTATAATGAATTTAAATATTTAATTCCGGAATGAAAACGAATTATTTTATAAGTACCAAGGTTGTTAAATTCTTTTCATGACCCCAATTTTTTGTATATATTAAACAAGTTGGGGTACCTTACCCTTATATAATTTTCATATTCCCATGTTGCTTTCTCAACCATTTAGATTCTCCACAAAACATTAACCTAAGTAATTAAATTATTTCATAATACTTTCTCTCTGCGATCAAGAATTTAAACAATATTTTATTTATAAGAAAAGTTCTCTTCCAAGGGAACTCATTTTGTGAACCAAACATGGGATGGATTTCGCACATACATTTTCAACATCAAAACATGAAAAAAATCTTCTACCTGAAATAATATAGGAAGAAAAGCTACTCAATAGGTGACTGGTCCAACATTATATAGGATATCATAAGTTCTAATGAACAGTGGGCTTAGAAAAACATTATCACCTACCTTGAAATAAAATTATTTCCTCTTATTGTCTACATAACTTTTCTTCCTACTCTGAGATGTCCTCATATGTTGTTGGATCATCCTCACTTTCTCACCAACTTTATCTACTAATTCTATTTCCATAAACATCACTTCCCTAACATCATCCCAAAATGATGTTGTTTGAAATCGATTCACATAGAATTCATCAAAAGGATTCATCTGTATACTAGAATGAAAAATGTTAATATATAAAGAGTCAACTAAATAAATATTTTGATCCCAACATTCCTGGCAGTCCATTAAACATGGTAAAATCATATCTTTCAATATTTAAATTTTTCTCTTCTGTTTTCCATTAGATTTATGATCAGTGCCTATTCTAAAATTTAATTTAGTTCCCAAAAACATTTAAAGGAATTTCCCAAAGTTATAAGTACACCGGGGGTCATGGTCAGATACAATAGAAAGAGGAACTATATGTAACCTCATTGAGAATAATTCGATAAATATAATCGAAAGACATAGTATATTAAATATTAATGAAATGTTCATTTTTATTCATCCAATAAAAAATAACCCAAATTGAATTATTACCTTCAGAATTATTTTTTATTCTCAGCATAGAGTCCATGGATCTATTTTACCATTTCCACTATGGAATTGGAAAAGGATGAAGTATACCCTTTTGTAGTTTTCAATCAGCATTAACCTGTTTACTTGTAAAACATTTCATGGTACAATATACAATATCTATTTTCATGCCATCCCATCAGTAATACACCCAAAGGACTCTGTACATCTTAGTACTTCCATGATGAACTGAAAATAGAGAAATATAATTTTCAATTAACAATAATTTCTACAATTATGAATCAAAAGGAACACATAATCTCTTTCTAAATATTAAAATATATTCTTTATCAATGTTAAATTCTGATAACATACCCCATTGAACCAATTGTACCTTTTTCTATAACTCACATTCTTCCTTAATTTCATTATTTATTTTGTATGGTTTATATGATTTCATTTACACATGTAAAAAAATAGATTAATTTACCACACCAACAAATTCCAATACAAAATTCATCAAACTATTAATAAAGGGGTCTTATTGAAAACGTAATATTGTTAATGATGTATGATGTTTTTGACTCAATGAATCAGAATTTGTTTTTCTTATTTAGGATGTTAATTGATCGTGCATTCATAATCCTTACTAGTTTCATCCATATCCTTTCCATCATGTTTAATTCCTTTAGAGTGAATATTTACTTTATAATTTTATGGTCAAAATATATTTCATATTTGGCTCCATATAAATGATTTTTCAAAATTTTCAAAGTGTAAACCACAATTTCTAATCCAAAATCATGCATGGGATAATTCAACTCATAAGTTTTTAGTTGTATATTAGCATAATAAATTACATGGTCATTCTGCATCAGAACACACCCAATACCACAAATTAGGCATCACTATAGGGGGAAAATTCACATTTTTTGGTTGCAAGGTCCAAAACTATAGAATTCACCAATATATTATTCATTTCATGAATAAAAACATCACATTATTATTTTCAATTAAATTTAACCCCTTTTCATGTTAACTTAGGTAGCGGGATAGATAATTGTGAAATTTTTTTAACAAACCATCGGTAATAACCTTCCAATCGAAGAAAATGAATAATCCTTATAACATTTGTTGGACTTTTCCATCAATCATCTACTTTTGCTTTGGCAAGATCAACTATTATTCCACCCCTATTTAAACATGTTAAAGAAAATAAATCTTCTTGCAATGAAAAATAAAATTTGTAAATTTTCCCTTATAACTTATTTTCTTATAGAGTTGGCAATACAACCCTTAAATGATTTTCATGATCTTCATATCTTTTTTAAAAGGCCAAAATATCATCAATAAAAAGAACAAAAAACTTATCCAAATATTCCTAGAATATTATATTTCAATCACCCATTAATACAGTAGAGTAATTTTCCAATCCAAAGTGCATAACTACAAACACATAATTCCCATATATACTACAAAAAAACTATTTTGGGACATCATCCTCATTCACCTTCATCTAATGGTATTTATATCTCTTGTCAGTGTTGGAAAAATATTGAGCACCTTATAGATGATCAAAAGAGTCATCGATATACGGAGAAACATACATATTCATAAATACAACATTAGTCAAAGATCTATAATCAATGAACATTATCGTGGAAGCATATTTCTTTTAAATTTAAAAAACAAGGGTTCCCCTTGGTGAAGTGATAAGAAGAATGAGAATTTTATCAAGAAACTCTTGAAACTGAAATTTTAATTCACTAAATTCCACATTACTCAGTCTATAAGGTGGTTTTGAAATTATATTAGAATCATGATCCAATTCAATAATAAATTCGACTTTATTGTGATGTATAACACTGAGCTACACATTAGGAAAAACATCTAGGTATTCATTCACCAATAGACCATTATTAAATTAAAAATTTCCCATGTTTTCAACAATATCTTCAAGATAAAATTAAATTATATATTTACAAATATTCTAATCTTACTGATATGTTATCAACATTCTTTCATAATTCCAATATTCAAACTGAAACTCTTTCTAAAAAACAACTTCTTTAACTATACAATCAATCTTATCATGATAAATAAAAATCCAATACATACCCAGAATGACATCAAACATTAATATTTCCAAACTATAGGGTTTTTATAGTCTTTATCTATATAAAACAATAAAAAAATCTTATAATTTGTTTTTACTATAATATTCCCCCTATTGTTTTAACCATATGTTGTGGACTCATTTCAGAAGGGAAAATTTCCAATTTAACTAAATATTTCTCGGAAATAAATGAATATGTGGACGCCATATATAACAAGACATAAGAAAATTATATGTAAACAAACAAAGAACCTAATACTATGTCATTGGATAGCCCAAAAACTACTCACATAGTCACAAAGGATATCACTCAACCTTTTTTCTTATAATCTGGCTTATTTCCATCATTCGAATCCTTCTTTCAAAAACTATTTTCATAATGGCTCATCACACCACATTTGTAACAGATTGTAGTTTTATTATCAAAATTAACATTAATATCATTTTCCTTACAATCTTATTCCATATTTCAAAACTTACCAAATCAAAAAAAACATCCCATATTTGTTAAGGCATTCCCCAGGGTTCTTTTTACCACACTTTTCACAAATTTTAAACTCGAAATTCTTAACATCATATTTCTTCGATTGATTCTTACCCATCACATTCCATTTTGATCTCATCTCATAGATGTTGTCAAAGTACACATGTTAATTAGAAAACTCCATTTTTACCCTCTCATCACATGAAAAAATTTCTCATTACTTTTGAATTCATGGGAATCCCATTCACTTCGATATTTTAGAATCAATCCTTTATATAAATGATTGATATTTCTTTCAAGATCCTAAATAATATTTGGATTTTACCATTCCAATCAAGTTCATTTTTCTTCATAAATGGATATTGAATGCTCCTGATTTTGTTTCAATTTATTAAATTTCTTTTATATCCTAAGTCGAACCACCATATAAAAATATTTTTCAATGATTTTTTTAAAATTCAACCCATTCTAGGGCATAAATATCATCAATATCCTTGATATTATTGACCATTGACCACCACTAGTAATCTTAACCCTAAAAATAATAAATCAAAATACTAAAATTTTGATTAAATCAACAACCCATAACATCAAATATCATTTTTAGTGATTTAGTCCATCATTTAATTTCCATTGGGTTAGAAGATCCTCTAAAAGTTGGAGGGTGTTACCTCATAAAATGATCCACTATCATCAGTTTTCTTTTTGTAGTTCTGGTTTTCCTCTTTCATGGACTCCATTTTAATTTATATCCTATTTCAACTAATCTATCACTGTAAAAAGCTGTTACATTTCAATTCCCACCATTACTGGTTGCATAATTAGAAATGTATCATCCTCTCAGCTTGCTACATCAGCTTCCCTATTTCTTTTGTGGAAACCCATACTGAACAGACATATCATAGATGAATCAACATGGTAATCATTAAATGGTATATCATTTTAACATATACATAAGTTAAAAATAATTTATGATATTCCATTAACATTATCCTAACCACTAATGTTATCAAAACTGTTCCTTGATACCAATTATAAGGACTGGCCATAAACATTACATAATCTAGAAAATTCCCGTAGAAACTAATTTTTTATAATACCAAATACATTTCCAATTTATAGTATTTTAAAATAATCTTATATTTTATACATATCAACCAAAAAACATAAAAATTATTCAAAATAAAAAATACCCATTTTTTCATTTAAAATAAGTTTTAAAAAAACATGAAATATTTTCATAAGAATTCTTCACAATATTCAACATGGATTCTCCTTTTCTCTTACCCATCCATAAATATTATTAACGAAATTTTAAAACATGGTATGAGAAAAAAAATATTAGTAAGGAGTATAAAAAATAAGGATAGAAACAGTTAGTGCATGAATACTTATAAACATATGAAATCATTCTCACAAAGACATACTTATCACCCAATATGTGCTATATTGTTACTTTGTAAAAACCTGATATTTCCATGAAGCACATAAAACATAAATAATATCATTAAGGTATCATATGGGATTACATAATTAATATTTTAAACATCGTATCTACCATATGATTTGTAACCCTCAAGGGTACCTTATAATTTAACCCTCGTAGCTACCTTACAATGTAACCATCACGACAACTTTGTGGTGTAACCATCACAATTACACTTGGTGTAACCATAAGATCGAACTCAATGATAAAAATACCTAATGCATTTTAGGATGATATAAGTCCCATAATTCATCAAAACAAAACTCCCAATAACCAACACATAATCATAAAACATGAATAATTTTATGAAAACAATACTTTTGAATTTTGTAAAATTGAAATTTAAAGAGGATGTTTTAAAAAAAGACCCTTAAAATATCATATAATTGAAGTAAAAATTAATATAAGAAAAGGAATATATTTATAAATCAACATAATGAATCAACATATATTAAAAATTATTTACAAAAAAATAATCTTTCTGCTATATAGTTAGTGAAATATAAGGTTATCCTAAAGAATGCAGATTGGGTTAAGAATTTCCATACCTCGGGTACTTCTTACTGAAAAAAAGTTAAAAAGTCTGGTATAGTATTTTGAATAGTGTTATTAATATATTAAATAAACATATACATATTTATAATAAATTATATGACATTATCGTAATATATTTAAACCCATTTATTAATATATATTTTTATTTTCATTTTTTCCTGTGCATTAATTCCAGGGTGTCCATGGTTGGTTTATTATGGATTCAATTTTCCGAAGAGTGAAAAACTAAAGAATTGAATTTTGATTTTATTAATGAATATAAATATAATTAAATGGAATTATATATCATTTTTGTTATTTGTTATGAGGATAAATCATTATATAAAAAATTAGAGATGAACGTTAGTTTATTTTGGTGAAGTTTGATCATTACGAACATGTTTTGTTTTATTAATTAAAATTGTTTATAAAACATGTTCTAGAAACCAATATTACATATAATATGTTTTTTAAAAAACTATTTAACCATATTAATGGTTTTATGACCAACGTTGAAGGTGGTAATGTAAATTAAAAATAGATCGTCAATGATGTCGGTAAACTGACGCGTCATAGGCCATGTTTTTATTTAAATAATAAAAGGGAGAGGAGAAGAAGGGTGATTATTTATTCTTCCATAAACATGATAGGATTAAATAATATATAAGATACTGGGGTATTCATTTATCTTGAATAATGTTAGGGGAATAGTGTACAAGAAAAGAAAAAGAATTGAAAAGAAAAAAAAAAAGAAAATGAATGATAATTTTTAGCTCTTGATTTCTTCTCCTTCAAAACCTCTTTAAGGCCCTGGGTTTTAGACATCTGGTGAGCCTATCTAGTCTTGGATGTGGGTAAGAGGTTTTTTAAGGTAAATGGACATAAATTAAATTAGGACATAGTGTTTTGAGGTGCGAGGAGAAGAGGTTGTTATGGGTCATATTTATTGTGGGGGTGCTTTCTCATTGTTACATTCATTAGTTTATTAATTTTTCTCACGACTATAAATTGTTTGAGCATTATCATAAAATATATTTAAATTATTAAGGTAATTTAGAGATTATTTTCTTCAATCATTCCTGACTTATGTAATATTTTATTTATCTTGTAGTGTATATACACCCTAAATTACCAGATTTTACTATTCCCAAATAAATTCATGTATTTCAGAAAAATTAAAAACATTCTCCCCAATAGTTTTTCAATGTTTAGAATTCAAAAATAACTCAATTTTATAAAATAATTCTCTAAATATGATATATTTAATTTTAAATTCAAATCATGTTTTATTAAAAAAAATACAAATTTTAAAATAAAAAAAAATTAATCACTTTGAAAAATTAATTAATGTCTGATAAAATTGTATTTAAATCATAATAAAACCAAATAATAATTTATAAATTTATTTTATAAAAAAATATTTTTAATCTTCAAATTATTTATAAAAATGTAATTATATATTTATAATTTATAAAAATACCATCACTTAATTTATCATTTACAAATCATTTATTTCTGTATTCCTTGATATAAATATATCATGATTACACATATAATCTATATAAATATTATTTATACTCTCATAGATGAGGTTACTATTCAATTTTCCTAATTACAATTCCTAATGGCCATGTTACAATTCTTAAGGACAACTTACTATTCCATCAATATATATTCCATAATTTCTATAAATATCAATTAATTCATTATAAATTTATAATTATATAATGAAAAAAAATATTTTATAAGTACCATGGATGTTGCATATATAACTTCAATTTACATGGAAATCCATTTTCTTATTCTCTTCCATGAATTCATGAGTATGATTTTAGCTTCCAATTTCTATTTACAACATTTGAGGTTATCAAACACCTTATTTATAGAATCTAAAATCCATTTTAACCATTTATTTTAAAACAGTAATATTAGAATAGTTAATTATACAATAAACCTCCCATTCATGGTCAATGATATAACTAGAGTAATACCTTGCAAGTCCTGAAATTTTCTCTTCTTAGATACTATTAGAATCATATTTATATTTCCTTAAATCATGTAAATATCTATAAACAATTATATTAAGAGTACAGATAAAAAATATATTGAAAAACTGATCCTTAATAAATTATCCTTTCATGGAATTGATTTCTTCCTATGGAATTCTACCACTTATTAGATTCACATTAGAAATGGTAAACATTTTAAAAAAACATTTCTTCCTCTTATAATTGAAAAATAAAAAATAGATTTCTACAATATTGTTTTGTTCCTAAAAATTTATTGGATCGGGAGACCCACTGACGGTATGTGTTCATTGGCACATGAAAAACGTGATATTGATATTCTATTTCATTTTTCCGATTAAGTTCTTTTCAAGGTTTCTTTTATTGTTCATAAACTATTATAAAACATTTATGAGGATTTTCACTCATTAGTTATCCCATTGGGTATATTTTTGGGAAATTCTCAATATTTTCTAGTATACTCATTGTGGAATAGGTTCCTCTCACTTTCGTCCATTAAATTAAATAAGGGGACATTGGATATGAAAATTTATTAAATATACAAAATAAAAAATATGATCCTAGAGTAAGTCAAACAATAATGAAATATATACCATAAATTATGAATATGTATGTTTCAATCTAGTTTATCCAAGTTCATCACCTTATATAGTTTAATAGCTGAACATGTTAGGTATTTATATCTTACAAAATATTTCATAAAGAAAATATAGATTAGTGAATTCATATCCCCTGGGAGTTTCAAACGAGGTGTGTTGTTAGGCCTCATTGTCATTCATTAGGGGATTATTGATTTAACACTAAACATTTCCTTTTTAAGGTTATTACACATAGGTAAATCCCCAATAGTTATTGTATCTACTACTTTCAAACATACAGGGAAATAATTTGTTGGAGAACAAAAACATATCTATTTTAAAAAACATTTAGATTTCATCCTATAATTTAGAATTGTCTATTATAATTATACCATTGTTTATCAATAATATCTTCGAAAAACCCAAAAATTACTTCTCTAATCTCTAAAAAAACAAAACTCCGCATTTATACCAACTATAGAAACTCAATCTAAATATAACTCAAAAAATAAAAAAAATAATGATTTAGATGATACATTCCAAAAACTATCACACAAATAGAGGAATCAAAGTTACAGTGTCTTTGAGATTTTATACATAAAAATCTCAATATTCAATCGTCAATCTATAATGAATTCCTCTAGACTACCTTCTTGATGTTATAAAAGATATATTTTTTCATTATAACCTAAAAAAGGATGACACAAGAATTGGGTTAGCTAAAACACTTATTAAATGAAAACTAATCAATATGTCATCAAGGGTTGGATCATAATAATATAAGAAGACATGGTACGGTGTGAATTTAGTATTAAAATGTACATGGAAAAATAACCCATTTCCATTATCCATGATTGAAGGACAAGTATTCCCAAATTGAAACACAAATAACATCAAAATTTATTGTGTAATACTGATAAATTAAACATGATTCAAGGATAATCTTTAAAGTAAAAAGATTATAACACAATATTTTAGCATAAACATTAAAATAAAAGCCTTATTTCATGTCTACACGCTAAGTTATCCACCAAATTTTTAGGTTGGGATAACCTCTCATGTGCCACATT
The DNA here is from genome assembly GCA_963277665.1 of Viscum album. Classification (NCBI taxonomy): domain Eukaryota; kingdom Viridiplantae; phylum Streptophyta; class Magnoliopsida; order Santalales; family Viscaceae; genus Viscum; species Viscum album. The sequence continues at coordinate 260,845,557 of OY728148.1, read as the reverse complement.
ATATTGAGAAAATCATTCATGTGTACCCATGAGCTTGGGATGAATCGTAATGTGTACCCTTTTGAGTTCAAAAGGCATAATCATAAACCACTGCATTTAAGAGAGTTGTAGGACCAGATCAATCATAATTCATACATATTTTTTCTATATAAAATAATTTAATATCATATAATAAAGAACACATTAAAATAAAATTTCTTTTATATCCTTTTAAAATGGAATCCCATAAGGAAAATATTGAAAATTTAATCAAAAATCAATAAAACATATACCCATGGAAAATAAATAGGTGTCCAAATATATTCAATTACATTATAGGAAAATTACAGTCACTCAAAATAATATATAATAAGTATTTACACTACATAGATAAAGGGTATAAAATTAAGTTTATAATTTCCCATATTAATTGATCTGTATGTATATATAGGGATACACTTCAATAAAAATAAAAAATTTGTATTCATTGAGGAATTTCATTTCCAATAACAATTCTCATTACAAAAAGATTATTATTGTTTTTATTATGTAATATAAATATTGTGATGGATCATTTAACTTTATGTTATATAACATCTCCCATTTGTGAGAAAATACATAAGTAATTATCTCGTGGATGAAGAATGTTTTCTGAAAAATAATTGAATTTTAATTTTAGTTGCAGGATCAAGGAGACCATTTTAAAATGAAAAAAATATTAAATAAAATTCATATGATTGTATTAAAATATTTTTTTTAAAGATCATAATAATGTTTCAAAAATATGGGAAATTAGTTCTTGTGGAATAAAATTTAAATATAATTTTATTTTTTTATTTTTACATTGAGATTATAGGTGAAAAAGTAAATGGTTTCATTTAAAAATACATTTTTAAAGAGTGATATAAAGAAAAATATTATCATATATTAAGAATTAAAATTTTTTGAAATATAAAATAATAAAGTCCAAAAAAATATTTCTTTTATTATATAGAAAACATCGAGTGGAAGATAAAAAATAAAATTTTGAAGGGATAAAAATCATTTTTAATATTTTTAAATATATTTATTTAAAACCACATCACTTAAAAAACTATAGAATTTACAAATTTAAAATATTTAAATTTAAAATTTATTCTCACTATGTATAACTAGTGGGTAATAAATATTATTCTGAAAATGGATTGAAAAGTTATACAAATTACACAAATGGGTCTTCAAATTTTATAGAAAATTATTTTAAAATGAATATTTTAAATAATAACTCATACATTGATTATCATTTAAAACATAATCCTTCTATGATTGAGATCATTAATTTGAACATATAATACCATGAAGGATGAGTGGATCATGATATAAAATATTAAACTGTCAATGGTTACACAATTCCAATAAATATGTAGTGTATAATAAGAAATATTTCTCAAGGGATGAAAATGTGTAATAAGAAACCCTTCAAACTTTGGTAAAACATAGATTGGAATTTTAATGAAGAAATTAAATAAATTTTCATATATATATCCCATTAATTAGAAAAAAATTGTTTAAAATTCTCTCTATGCATGAAAATGATAATAATAGTACATAAATTTAAAAATGGTTCAAAAAATAAAATATGTCTCATAGGGTAAGAATTTAGCCCCTGATTTGTTTTCCTTAATTCATAACATTCAATAAAAATGTTAAAAATATCATAAAAATTTATTATCTTATTCACCTATTTTTTAACATTATTCATATATATAACATTTTATAAAAATATTTAATAATTATTCTCTACATGTATATTAGTTTATTATTTTTTATTTTCAATATCGGTTGTGGGATATCATGATCATTTTGATATTGATTTGTAATGGTAGTGTTCTTCATTATTATTCTCTAATAGTTTATCATACCTAAATAAAAATTGTACATTAATTTATGTTTCATGATTGTTTACAAATATGTTTTTTTATTTTATGAATTTTTATTCATGATTATCATAGATTAAATTAGCAATAATCATTTTTAAAGGATATTTATCAAATAGATTTTTGGTATAATAATTAATGTGTTTAATATAAGTTTTACCATTCTAGATAAAAATAATCATTATTAGTTTTTTTATCATATATAATAATTTGTTAATTTTTCATATTAATTCATGAATTTAATTAATATCATGTTTCAATTATTTGGTTTGACTTCCTAGTAGATGAATAGGCCATAATTTATAGATTATAATGTGTATCAAAGTAGTGTATTCTGAAATAATATCATTATTATAAAATAATAATCATATTATTTAGATTATTTTAGTCTGTAGAACCAAGATGTAAATTATTTTACTATATAATAGATAATATATGTGATAAATGTGATTGGAAAACTTCTTGTAGGTAGTTGTCCACATAAAACATGGTAAATATTTTAATTTCTCTAAAAATAAAAGGGTAGAAGGTAGGGCATGGTTTTTAATATAAAAAATTCAAAATATTATAAATATAATATCATTTAATTACTAACACATTTAGGATGATCCATTTTATTTAGTAAAGAAAAATAATTAATGTCATTCATAGTTGTCGTAATGCACACATATTTTTGATAGAGTAATTATTTTTCAATTAATTAGAGAAATTAAAAAGTAAATATAAATTTTCCTTACTGAATCATAAAAATATTCAATAAACAAAATTTATACATCAATTCCATCATTAAAATCCTTCATGAGAGGTCTTTACGAGAAAATAAGATGTTGATTCATGTAGGGTGCAGTTTGAATGAACAAATAATTGATACCCATTTTTTCTCATATAAGGAGGAAATGTATAAAAAAAGGTTGTTATATTCATATAATAACATATATTTATATTATTTAAACTGACAGGATTATATTAAGGTTGCTATAAAATTATTGGAGGTGGAATATAAAGAATAAATGATTAATTAATGAAATATATATGTTGATACCCTGAATTTTATGTTATAAATATCTTTGGTAATGAATAAATTATGTTAACTAATTATTAATATAGGATTAATTAATTAGTAGAGTCATGTAGCCGGAATCAGTGATGGAATATTAAGAAGAATATTAATGTTAATAAAGTAACAAGTTGTTGTACAAGAATCGCCTTTTATAAGTGATGATGCAGGACATTTTATAAGAACCCTTTTAAATTTTGAATACTATATTGTTAGTATTTAATGATAAATTCTCAAAAAGGACAAAACTTGAAGGGTATGGGGTTTTTTGGTTTATTCACATAGCAACCATCCATTTAGAAATATTGTTTTAATATTTTCGTGTTATTTACTAGTTTTAAATTATTATTTTTACCATTTTTACTTTAATGAGGGTAATAAATTTTTTGACATTAGTAATTAATTTTCATGGATCAATTAAAAACTCATTTTTATCATAATTTAAACATTCTAATTTAAATTTTTAAATTATATTTTTTCAATTAAAATTTCAAACCATTTTAAATGATAATTTTAAAATAAACATGCATAACATGTAAAATCTGTTATTACGAAAAGTTTATTTGTAATCATAAAATTTATGTATATGATAAATTTATCATTTTAATTGATATTAATTATATTAATTGGTTAATTATAAGAAAAATTACATGTTATTTTTAATGAAATAAAAAAAATAATTTTTAACAAAATAATACAAAATAAAATATATAAGAAAAAATTGTTTTTATAGAAAAAAAATGTGTATGGTGTTAAATATATTTTCTCTATATTCATAATACTTTTTTCGAATTGAGAGTTTATTTTTCATTAATATGGATTGTATCAGGATGAAATTTTTATAAGATTAATGTTATAATTACATATTTATATGATAATAACCGCAATGATTTTAATAAAAATAATAATTTTAGCGGTTATGTTAAAGATAAATTATTAAAAACAAGAAAAATCATCGTAGACTTTTAATAAAATATGTAATTCAAAAATTGTATTATTTTTTATAATTATAATACTATAAATTTTTCTTCATAACATAAAATTAAAATATAATGGAATGGTTATTTTCTTGAAAAAATGAAATTCTTAAACATTATTTGTTTTAAATGTCCACTAATACATATTTTTTGTTAAAAGTTTCTAAAAATTGAATGATTTTTTATTATCAAAATAATAATCTAAAATTGGTGATTTTAAATTTATGAATACATTAATAAGTTATTTTAAGAGGTATAATCCTTTTAAATTTTAAATATTATTAATTTTATATCATCTAAAAGTTATAAATTCTTGTTCGTTAATATAATTATAATTACAAGATGATTTATTATTCATAAAATATTCTTCACAATATCCATATAATATATTGCATGTAAATTTCATTTTTGGGGCATGAGGATAAAGCGATTGAACACATTAGACTTAATTAAAGGAATGATATATAGTAATATTTTTGGTGTTAAACCTTCTAATGTTTCTATAATATTTTGTCCACGAAAAAAGGTGGCTACTAATATATATTGGTATCCAAAGTAGATTATTCACATATTTATTTTGAAATCAACATTATTATATATATTTTTCTAATCCCATATGTCATAATAATCTGGGCCCATATTCCCACAATTAGTATGGAGTATTTTTGACACATATCACTATGGAATGAATATCAATAGTGTCAATCATATCATTGTTTTAACTAGAGTGTGGTAGTATATCCCTATAGTAAAATCAATTTATGTTTATATCGCTTCAACTAATACTATACCACATTAATATAACCCATGATTCACTTTGGTGTATGTTCATATCTATACACCATCCATTAGAATTTAAAAAATATTTTAGTGATAATATTTATTTTGGAATTAATTCCATACAAAACATAAATGAACATTGAAATATATTAGTGGAACTAGGGGAGGAAACATCTCATATTTCTTTCCTCCCATATTATACAAACTATGATATCTTTAATGTGAAAAAATTATTATTACGAGTTCATATTACTTTACCTTATGGTGCTAGAAAAAAAATAGCCTATTCTAATATCTATCCAATAAGTACTTCGACATATTTCAATGACATGTATGATGTATCCTTGGGTTTTCCCTTAAGAAAAAGTTATTGCTAGTAATATTTGAATGATATCATGATCGATGTTCTAACCCTGATCAATCACCCACAACATTCAATATATTCTCGTATAGAGAATAATTTCATCAGGAATAAATGTAATATGCATACAATAATCAATTATAATATTCTTTAGATCATATTATGAAACTCTATAAAAGAAAATGAATTTATAGACTCCTAGATATTGGATCAATACTTTTGTAGATGAATGTATACTATGAATAAGGTATACCACCAAAATATGAGGGAGAATCCCAAGGGAATGGAAAGGAAATGATCACCCAACACCTCTTGAGGTTTCCCAACATAGTATATCAATTATACCCTACATACACCACTTTCACACACAAGATTTAGTTCGTAGACTCACTTTTTTGTGACACTAGTATAAAAAACAACTTTCACCAAAGGTATGAAATATTCATTTAAATATGTACGATGGATCCACATTTTTACATTTTGGAGTATAAGGAGAGACAATGGTGATATACTCTACCTATTGTCATAAATAAGTCTCTAGAAAACATTAGATAGATTACATATTTCAAAAACCACATGAAATTAACCAAAAGATAATGTAATTGAGATCCAAAGGTTTATAAATGTTCAGTTTATTTATGAGGAAATACTTTTTAATATTTTATCAATACTATGGAATATGACCCTATTTATTCTAAAAACATACACACCACTCATCCAAATGAATCCATGGAAACACACTGTAACTAGTGATATACTTCCTCTCTAATTCATCACCTAGAGTATGAGCTCTCCCTAGTATCATTAGGGAAACACATTTCCCATGTGTCACCTAGAAAATTATCCTTTTCTCCCTTTTAATGGATAACCACTATGAATACCCTAGTATCCCTAGGTGCAATATCTACCAATAATAACATGGAATAACACTCTTAGTATTCATCAATATCATGAGACACTATTATCACCCAATTAAAATTAGGGAACCATTTCTCCAAAATATTACTTATAGAAATCTAATATTTTCACCCTTAATAGGTATAACCATTCCCTATCCTAAGTATTACTTGGTCGAAGCCTTTTCAATTCCTCTACTATAGATATCCGTAGACATATGATCCTATACTAAGGCCTCATGAACATATTAATTTTAATGGTAGATCATTAAATGACCCAAGTATCCAATGTAGGCCTAAAATTACTAATAACTACTCCATAGGAACCAGATATTCAAGATCAAGGAATGAAATAGACATTCACCCCTTCCATCATATATTACATAGATAAATGGATGCTTTCGATTTTCATCATATTCAAGTACAACATTCATGGTGAATAAAATCATGTATTACGAAGGCAATTAGGAAACATATTTAGAACAAACTAAATTAATATTTTCCAGTATCATGTAACCAACCAATAACTGAGCCTCATTAGCCTTGATGATCTATAGACTCCTGGGTTAACACAATGAGTTAGGAAACTAGATCTATTATAGACCATACAAATACCAATATCATCCCTTTAATTGGAATGAGCCTCCATCATATCATGTTCTAATAAATTGAAGGAATATTGGAGGAATGGATTTCTTCTTGGAATAACCCTGAAAACTTCCTTGAAAAAATATATACTCATCTTATCTTCTTATCTTTCCCTAGTTATAAACATAGAGCAAGATGAGAGGTTCTATATCTGTACTTTTGTAAAATTATATGTCATATTCTCATTGATTATTTAATAAATCATTAATCATAATCAATTTTAGTAGATATAGAAAATTTTATTTAAGGCCCCAGTGCATAGGACCTATCTAAATATAATTTTGTACCCTTGTACAATGTGCTTGATCTTTTTCATCCACTTTATTCTCACACTAATAATGAATTATATGGGCTTATAGGTATGATCATATCATTCCATTGATATAATTAAAATTTCATTTTCCCTCCTAATATACATGCATTCCAAATCTAATTATCATAACCTAAAGCACTTATTGGTATATACATATCAAGGAATAGTCATATGATTATTCCTCATTGAATTATATATCATTTCATCCTTTATAACATCTATTTTCTAACTACAAAACATTATACTAATAAACCCAATGTCCCAATAAAATGACATTAAACAACATGTATAAATTTCATTTCCACATGTAAAAATACTTAACGGTGTAGACTTGATAGAGGACTTTGAATTACATACCTTCAACTACATTGGATTTTATCTTATTTTTCATGATATATATAGGAATCCTACCGATTTTTCAAATCCAATATCAACATTTAACTGTTTCCCTAAATGTGGGTTGATATTCTCCATGAGATCATGTATTCCCTTACCTCACAAATCTATATTTCCATGAGCCCATATAATCCTTTATCTATGGACACATTCCATGGGGGTTATTCACATTGGTTTATATTCCCAATGAAATCAATCCCCCACTATGAGGGTATGATCCATCTTTGGGACTACCATATCATTCTCCCATTCATACTATATTCCTGATGATACATAATTTCCCTTATATATCCATATTAATTATGAGTCCTAAAAAATCCCACATTGTGCCTTATCCCGTATAAGATTAACTAAAAATACCCTCTCTACTATATATCCCAGACCATCCATTACTAGGATTATTTATCAATGATTTATTTACCACAAGATCTTAAACAACCAAGATTAGTAAATTTCATGAAAAATTTAAAGGTATAAATTTTCCGATTAATTTGAACCAAATTACATGGGTCCATATTCATTCTATAAGGATATGTAATGAGACCTTATTATGGTCCAAATTAAAACACCTTATAAATATATTACCTTCTTTAATAATGATATAATATATTTTTCTCAACTATGTGGATTTAAAATATAACCACCTTTATAATTAATTAACAAAAAGTAATTTTGAAATATTATAAAGAACCTATGATATATAGAAATTCTTCTATAGTTGGAAAAACTTTGATAAATTTAGATATTCACATTGATGTAGAACCTCTAATAATTAAGGATGTTCATATAGAAACATGTTAATAAAAAAATGTAACATGTTTAACTTGTCCCTCACTAGGATATAGTAATTTTTTAGGAAACATGAGGTAAATATATAATTTATTCATTGATTTGGGAAATTTTATCCCTTTAAAATGAGCCATGATATTAACCTCTCATCTTCCCAAACAACACATGTTCTTATTTATCACTAGTTAAACCACAGTAGTGATCAAATGAATTTGGATTGTAGTAAAAGACTATTTTTTATAATAAATAAATAGATACACCATAGACATTGCGTTTTTTCTGGTTTCAAGAAACACAATCTTTTAGTAAACCAACTAAAATTAAATTGGTTAAACCGACTAGACTCCTTCATCCATGTTCTGATTATCATAATTTTTCATCAGGCTATTTTGTTTAATAATAATCCAAAAACAATCTTGTTAAACTGAACATGAATCCTTAATCCTTTTTATGATTTCATTAATCATGTACCATTCCATTTTCATTGAAAACATAGTGAAAAATATGTTGAAGATATCATAAATCATTCAAAAAATCACAAAATTCTATAGTTGGGAATGATGAATTTTTTTCAGAAACCTTCTGAAATAAGAATAGTGAACCAAAAATGTTCCTATAAACTTTTTATTCATCTAAAAGCAGACATCCATTCTAACAAAAAAATGACCTGAAATTAATTTCTTAATAGTGTATAATAATTTTCAAGATTTTTTCTTTCTTTTAATGGTGTATTTTATTGGATATATTTTCTATGTTTATAATTCCTTTTTTGACTGCAATGTTCATAAATACCTTGAATATAAATTAATAGCATCACTAAAAAAATATATTTATTTCTAATATAATGTCAAATCAAGGTCCCCTTTGAAATATATGTCAGGTCGCCCACCTAATGCCTTCAGCACATAGTGAAGAACAAATTCATAAAGGTGAACAACCTCAATGGTAGAATATTAACCTTTGAGTATATGAATTAATCACCAAATGAAATTAATTATTGATGATAATATACACAATGTGTGATTGTGATGGATCATGTGTCACCTTATACCACCCAGAACTGCTTATGAATTTTCTCTTTAAGGAACTCCTGTAATCGTATCCCATATCTAAGCGAGGTTGTTTAAGTGGTCAAATAAAACTTCACCCTACTTTAGGGTACACCTAGGAGTGATATTATATACCTATAACGAAAAAATTATTTGACATCAATCCCTCAGTAACCTATTGACTATATCACTCATAAATTCGCTACTTTGGTCACAAAGAACCTAGCGTCCAGGAGATCTATCCAGGTGAATCTATCACCCAAATATCAGAAATATTCCTATACCCCCACATCACCTGAGATTCCTTCAAGAATGTCATGGATAAAACTAGTGATTATGACCATATTCCTTATCATTCTTTTAAATCCTTCTACACACACAATAATTATCATAAGAGAGTTTTCAACATATTCCAAACTCATCAAGGTAGTGGGAACTCATTCTTACACCCTAACATTAATCACATTAGCAAATATTGATGGTAGATGGAAGAAATTAGTCGGAACACGTTCCCACTATGACTAAGTAATTGAAAAAAATTAACATTATTAATATAGAATCATGTCAATACATTTTTTCAAAATGGATAGTCATGAATATTACCAATCACATTTCACACAAAATTTCAAGTATATCATTATATAGGCTGCAAAATATTTCCATTTGAATTTCTTGATGTTGTATGGGTGAAGAAAAAAATAGATCCCATTCCATTAGTTAAACTCTCCAACATATATCTATAGGTACATAGGGTCAACAATACATTCATGTTCTCATTAATGATGATATTCAGATGATCCTATAGTTAGTGAAAAGAAAATGATCGGTCATATATCCCAATTTCAAGTGGGGATCAACAATACATGTCAATGGATACTTTAGGTCTGGTATATTTTTATTGAAAATAATTATGGACATTGTAAAATAATCTAATAGTCACTTTTAAGTATTTAGGCATTCTTTATCCCATTCAGTAAAACGAATTCATCATCTTATCCCAATGGATTCCAAGAAGCTGGAACATATTTGTGTACATTATGAAGATGTCCATCGACATATTTGGATTGAAACATGGGAGTTATATATCAGGACTCCCAAATATAAAGAAAATTGTGAACAAAATATGACTCTAATATCAACATCCTAATAAATGATGTCTATGAGGGAGTCTTTCTAGGGGATTCTAAAAGAACATGGGTAGGATGATATTCATACCCTCATTAGGGATGATATTTAGGATTCTATAAAAACATTAAATATTGTTCTATGAGTAATTTTACAAATTATAAGAAATAATAATAACGTAGAGTAGTAAATTTCCTCCCAATAATATTTCCACTAGGAGCATTCTGGGTCCTATCATGAGCATCCACCATGATGGTCCTCCTCCTTTGGATGTCTGGATGCATCATAACATTTCATATCATGATTTAAAACATAAATATTCTCTTCATATAGGTAAAATAAAACATGATGATGGTTATAGGATTTTTAATGTTCACCTATTATTTTCTCCCCATGGAATATTCTATAGAAATACTCTCTCAAATAGTACATTAATCCATGATGATATTCCCCTCAATATGTGAATTTACTTTGAAGTACAAGCCCATAACGATATTATATTTTGACCTGAATTTCATCCCCTTTCTTGGGAAACTATTATAAATCCATCATATCATTTGGGGATCATGTGGCTAAGGATAGTTACACTATGAAACCTATGTGACATCTTGACAGCAGTTCAGTCATAAGTAAACTAACCAAGTTTCCATGTCATCTCAAGTGTACATGCCCATATGCTAGAAGCATAGATGTAACTGTAAAGGTCTCATGGGTAAATGGCGTCAATACTAAATCCTCTAGATAATAAAAGATGTAATGGAAGAATAAATATATTAAATTTAAACATCGCATGATTTAAATATTTTCAATCAATAAAGTAACTAACACCCCAACAAATACAGTAAAACATTCATGTAAGAACACAAAATTCCATAAATATAGTAATTCAACCATACTTAGGTAATACATATAATAGTAATTGAAATAAAAATAAATAAATAAATAACAGAATCCAACTCTAGAATTTATCTTGGGTAAATGGTCAGTTTCCACTCCCATGAAAACTCCTATCCTAAAAGATACATAATTAAAGAAGAACAATCCAATTCCTAACCTACAGTCCCAAGATCTATCTACACACAAAAGGGAAACCTGAATTCGATGTCCGCGGAACATAAAAGGACACCACCAATGGTGTCTAAATAAAATAAAGTCTGTGAATATAAATTATATAGTGTAATGTATATAAAAAATAAAAAATAAAATAAAATATAAACCATGTTGGGCTCAGGTTCCTCATGGGTACCTAGCTAACTCATCATGACTTTCCCTAAGCTATATATCAATAACCATAATAAAATAATAATATTAAAAGTACCCATTTTATTAAGACAAGGAATCCATATATAACCATAGTCATTTTAGATCTTATGAAAAACCAAGGAATAAATATATATTGATGAAAATATAATATTTTTCATATTTTATAGAATTTATAATTTGAAAAATGGGGTGTCAATGTATAGAAATATATAATAATATAATTTTATATATCTTGTGAACCCATCTAAGGAATCCTACATCATAAGCCAAATGTTTCCCATAGAAAAACATAATCTCATTTAATCTATGATCCATTCAAAGGAAATATATTTCAAAAAATAATTATTTCATAATCTATAGTATATTCTCTTTTAAAACATGATCCCTTCAAAGTCATTTTGTATCTGAATCTAGGTATGTATCAAGTAATAAAACAATCTCATTTTACCCATGATCTCATCCAAAGAATTTTGTACCTAGAATCCAAGTATCCCTCAAGATGTGATATAATTCCTTTTACCCTATGACCACATCCAATGAATTTCGTGTAAGGAACACAAGTATTTGTCATTGTCCAACAAATTCCCTTTTAAACTATGATCTAATCTTAGGAATTACATGTGTTGAAATCATGTATCTCTCAATGTGTAATATAATAATAAAGAAAGTTTTATTTTATAATTAAGCATATTCCAATATAAATATCCATGACAATATAAAATTTTACCACGCCTATCATTTTTTCAATTCACTCTCAAGTGATTAGACAGTATATGTCAATATACATCCACTTAGAAATTCGATTTTTTAAATTATGGCATCCCATTAACATTTGGTTATCTCAATTCATACCATGGGGTGGTTTGATCATAATGTAAAAATATTAATTATAAACCTCTAATTGAACACGAAATAATTTGTAGTTCAGTTTGAGGTTCTGAACATTGAACTATGTCAAATAGTCAACAATAATGGTTCACATCATTTCAATTTACAATGTAATCATGGTCTATTAGTAAATCCTTATTTTTTAACATGTCCATTATAAATTCTCAATTAATCATTACATTTATAAATAACAAAAAGGGATAGGCTAAGTGTCCCTAAAATTTAGAAGTTCAATTGGTTCAAAATAATAATTCCACTTTTTAAGAGTGAATCCAATCATACAAAAATGGTGCGTTGCATAAATCAAATTCCCAAAAATGTTAATTAATAGGACACACCCAAAGGGTGTGATCTAAGTTGAGGTTGAAACCGTCCAAAAATTTCAAAGAGTTGAAAAAGCGTATATAGGCCATAGTCTAGAAAAAAACTATAATGAGTTACATGATTTGGGATCAATAGATGTGAATTTTAGTGTTCATCATATTATAAACAATTAAAAAAATGATACATTGAGGGAGAATTCATATGACAACTATAACATTTTTAGTAATCATCACTCATTTAATATCATCCTTTCATCCATGACAGAACAATTGAAATCAAATAAACTAGATAGACAAAATAAAAATAGGTAATATAATATTTCATGGAATATATTGAATGAAATTGGGAATTTAAGAAAGAGTAGTCTTAAACATATAGAGAAGAACCCAATGTGATGAACGGTGGTCAAATTTGATATCATCCAATGGAGAAACATCAAATCCTAAAAGAGTGGGGAAGGGGGTCTCCCATGGATATTTTTCTATGAAAACTAATGGAGGAGAAAGGATGTCTTTTATATTCTAAAAAATGTAAAATGGAAATTTATTACCTATTAAATGAGTCATATGGTTTGTAAAATCATTCCCCAGTTGTCTATGCACATTGTTCCACATGACCCACCTCACATGTTTTCATTACATAGTTAGATAAATCATGTTGAAACTATGGGATCCCCTAGATAATTATACACTTCATCTCATAGTTATATGGACTCCCTCATATGGTTTAAATAAACTATGAACCTATAAAATTAGGCCACTTGGTTTGTTGGGAATATCCACCAAACTAAAAAACCAACACCCTTTGAAAATTGCAACCCATACAAAACACAAGATCATACTACCTCCCCACCTAAGAAAATATTATTCTATATAATCATTATAGGATATTCAAAACAAATCATCAAAGTCCCGTGTTAGAAATTTCCAACTAAAATAGCCATTCCACTTTTCCAAATGGTCAACACCCCACCAAGTGTCACTTTATCCTTCTAGTACCTAGGCTGTTGAAACCTAAGAAAATACTCTTAAACACCAATGAAACATTAATATGGCACATAATATATCTATTATAACCTATAAATGATCACATAAATTTCCCTTTCATTAAATACCCTATGTCGCTTCCCACCATAGGTTATTGTTTTAAACAACCAATTTTGAACAACTCTGCATCCACCATCATAACATCATACTAATTCATGCTCTAAACATCATAATGATTCCCCTGACATGATTCAAATCTAATTATACCCTTTCAAATAGCTGGTTACACTTCCACTTTTCCTAGATGTAATCAAAATTATTGGTCTCTAATCGACCACAGTTAACCTAGTCGCATGAGTTTTTCCTCAAAAAACCACATCCTACCCATACATTGTACTAACCTCAACCAAACAGTTTTCTAGGTATGGTTAATCATGGAATTAATTCAAATATTCATGAAATATCATTTTTAACTACCACTAGTTGAATATTTCCTAAAACTATAAACTTTAGTCACTAATGAAATAATAAATCTATATTTTGTTGCATTTATTCCAAGGCACATGGAGATCATATCAATATTACTCATCCAATACCATAATAAACTTCTATTGATATGTTCTTACAAAACCATCACATTATCATTTTTGATACAACACTATAGCATGATATGTTTTTCATTCTTAATCTAGTATCAATGGATTTTTACACACAATCTTAGGCCAAACACCCTTACATGGACTCCGTAACATTTGTATTCAAACCAATTCTATGAATCATTTGAGAAGACATATAATTACCAACTCTATTTATCCAATTCTATCAAAACAAAAACATCTAATCTTTTTTCATCATAATGAATACAAAAAAAATATCACATGTGGTTTATCCCCCAATAGACTATAGTGAATTCCTCATCATAAGGGATTGTTTACATAACAAGTTGAGTGAATCTCACATAGAGTCCATCATAAAAAATAGATAAGTCATTTAATTTTATATTTAAATATAACCAATTATCACTTAGTGTAATAATACTGATGTTATGATATATGGAATGATCTTCTTTGATGGGGAGTATACTAAGGTATCATTGATAAATACCTACAAAAATTAATTATCTGAAGATACACATCACATGTTTCCAATAAATTCATGTGGAAGAAACAACATTCAAGAATGATTCCATCGGTATGCATGCATCATAATCCATGATCTATTATTAATAAAAAATGCTTATGAATTTCATTAACAGAACTCTAGAAGAACTAATCCTAACAATTGGTGATTGTTTCCAACCACAGGTCAATCACCTCATTGAACCCAATTTATATCATAGATGTTTTTACTCATGAATTACTTTAATGATCATCTAGGACATCCCTCAAAAGACAATAGAAAAGATCCGAGTACACTTCTTATGATTCCTAAAAAAAATCTAAGAAAATTTTCAGCTTCACCACACCCAACATCATAAAAACATGACAGATGATGTACCTATAGCTAACTCTTAAAACATTTACAGTTACGACCACCACATTTCTTTAACATCTCTATCATGATGTCTCTAACACTCTAAGAACCTGATGAACATTAAAAATTCTTCCCAAATTCCACTCTATATATTCTCATTACATTGAATACTGAAAACTAAATCAACCGTTGAACCATTATGTTGCATTGGAAGAATAGATACATTGTCAACATGTTACATCACTTTGATTTATTATACTTATTATGCTTAAAAATATTGTCTATATTTGATCCACACTATGATATGATTCTAAAATTCAATATTTAATTTTAAACTTGATGTTTGAACTTTCTATATCCCATGCTTCCATGATCTATTCTTATCATTCATAGGTGGTACTCTATTGTCATGTGTTGTATTCCTTGAAGTACATTCTCTCTAGGTCTAACATGGTTCTCCCAGCATTACGTGCGTACTAGGAATAGAATTACTAAAATAAAAAATGTATACAATGGAACATAATGAATCCCAAATAATGAGGTTCATGGATGTGTCTTAAATGATTATACCGTTACCTAATATAAAAGGAGAGAAAAACATCATAGAACCACATTAGATCATGTTAACTTTTATGGGGAAAATTGATTCTCTTTATGTATCACACTAAGGTGTGTCCTTAATAATATATAATAAAAACCAAAACTAACCATATAAGCCATGTCATAACACCTGGTACTTTTTTACTATATCATCGTGACTGTTGTGATAACTCTACCTTACATTAAAATCCCAAGGCTACCCTGGTCATAAAAATATCTCAATGCTCAGCTTACTCTAATCCATAGATCACCCATGATCATATCCTTCAGGTAGTTACGACTGTTTCATTACAAAAATATGAAACAAAAAATGTATATGGGTTGTATGAATCATCATTATTCAAACTAGCCTAAATCACAAAAAAATCATCACTAAACTACATATGGATCACCAAATATTTTCCCCATTTTTATGGGAACCACATATAACAAAGTCTATAGCCATGATATCACATCAATATAGAATGCATTACATCTCTTTTAATTCATTGGTCAAATTGAAATACACATCCAATCATGTGAAATATATTATAAAGATAAACTATAATTCATGTTATTCCACATGACAATTAACCTATCCGACAACATACCATGTAATCTAATCAGATAGAGAAAAGGTCACATGATCGAGATAAGTGGTTTACCATTCCATAAGAGTGTCTAACATGAAGGTATTGAGAATTATTAAATTATCTCACTCTTATAAAGTATAGACATAAATAATGACCACCTATTTACCGAGGGGTGACATTCCACCGTAGGAATCCAACATGAGTAAAACATTACCAAAACAGAACCTCCTTTCTGAAAATGTAATGCAATATTTTACCAACACATTTTTCTCAAATTGCATTACCTTTATATCTAGCCCATTACTTATTATTATGAATAGAATCGAAAACCAAGGTAATGAAAAAAAGTTCACTACGATCATATTCCAAACCTATAGGTCTAATTTAACCTAAGAAGTCATCTAGGTCAAATGGGAAATGATCAGATTCTAATCCATGGTACCTTTCAAGGAAACATTACAACAAACCCTGACATGAGTTTCCATGATTTAGAAAACATTAAATGATTTTATTTTATCCATTACATCAATTTAAATTTATTCCTAAAATTAAATGGGCTCAAATAAATGAAATTTCATTTACTAATGATAGGGGTACCATTATTCTTAGTACTCTTGTTAGCTAACATCTCATATAATTCTGGGAACATTTTCTAATAATTTTATTTTTCACATTATTTACCCATAAGATATCACAGGTATCTTAGTGAAATAAAATCTTAATCAAAATCTTTGGATTAAAACCACCTCTACGTTGTAACATGAATTTTAATTAACTAACACCACATATCAGAAAGGTGTTAAAATAACTAAAAAAATTAAAAAATTCTGGGAATCCATTAAGTAAGACACCACAGTACATTTATAAAAATAAAAATATAAGGGAAAATGAAACATTAAATATTCATTCGTATTTATAACAATTGTTCCCCCATGGGTTTTATAAATAAGGAATATAAAAATAAAGGTGTCTTATGAGATTCATATCATGGCAAAATGGGTTTAGAAATTAGGCAATTATTTATCAATTCATGGATTCAATGTTCAATAAAATATAATTGGAATTTCTTTTATGTATACACCATAATAGTTAAATTTCTAAAACACCCTTAGTTGGTTTTTTTAGTATTCATACAATACTAATACAAGACTAATAAGGTTAAATCAAGCATATAAGGGCCCAATTATATGGTTCTTCGTTCCGATGTTATGAATATATATGCCTTTATTTTTTATAATTGACACACCATCTAACTAAGATCCATAATTAATGGCTAAAATTAATTTTAAAACATAAAGATTAATTTTCATTTTAATGATTATATTATGATTAATTTTCAGATATTTTTTAATACCATTTCATAATGTATCATAGGATTGTTAAAAAGAATTCCATAAGTAAGATATATAGGAAATGACCATTTATTTATATGTAGAAAAATTATTTAAATAACCTTATACCATAACCATACCATAGGAACTTATCACATAATCATATATTGTAGTTTGAAAAGGGAATTTTCACAAAACTATTGAATATGCATAAAAAGGCTAAATAATCACCCAATAATAGTACAAGGATAAGCATGCTAATGACATTTTAATTCTACTTGCCTAAAATGATGCATAAACAAACCATATCACTTTCTATATCAAGCCAGTAGATAAATACCATAAATAAATAACTAGTGGGGATACTATAGTAACTCAATATTAAATCGTAATAAACTATAATAATGAATATCATGAAGAATTGTCCCATCATTGGAAACAATAACATTCCCCCATGTGTGGGTTTTTATTTCCCATGAATGAGTTATTTGTTGACATATAATATACTCATAATCTCTTTTATACTCTCTCCAAACAAGAATATAATGGAATAGAACCATTTATATCACATTGTAACATCCTAGACCTAGTTCACAAATTTAATTCCTTATTTGGTGGGCATATGTCCTCAACTCTGCCTTGTCGTATGCCATAGGGTGTTAACAAGAATAGAGGGTCAAATGAGGTACAATGGGGAGATTATAACCTTCAGTTCAGAATTATACATAGAGGAGGAATAAATTAATAAAATATAAATTAATGAAGATAAATATACTATCAATCCATAATATCATTGATCAACTGAAAAATAACAACAAATTAGTAATTCATGAACGTGTTATACAATTAATAAAAAAGTTAACCAACATCATGTAATGTATACAGTTGGTATAGACTATTAAAATAACAAATAAATAAACGACTTCAAATTTAAAATAAAAACAGAGATCATACTCAGTCGCAACTCATGTAATAACTCTTATCCCAAAATATATAATAGTAAAGAATCATGATCCATGTGCTAAAATAGTGGCTCAAATTGAGTGTGAGTAAAATTCAGTATGTCATGACTAATGATGTATAATTAAAATCTAGTCATTAGATATAAAACTTTTAATGTGTAGGTATATTAAAAATAATAGGAAAATTTAATATAAATTATGTCAGGATCAGGCTCATTATGGGATGCTTGGCCAACTCTACATGCCTAAACCAAATAAATATATCTCTGAACATAAGACCATCAATTCTAAAATATTTCCCATTATAATATTCCCTAGGGTCCATGTGTAACACTATTCATATGATTACTATGTAGAAACTAAGCATCCATATATAATTATGATCATATAATATTATATAGGTTTCATTGGATTTATAATTTAAAAAATGGGGTAATATATATATCAATCAATCATATAATAATTCAATTTGACTTATGATCCCATCCATTAAATTATATATCAAAAAACATGTGTCACCCAAGGAATAACATAATCTCATTTAACATATATATTCATCCAAGGCATGCCATATCACAATCTAGGTATCACTCAAGGCATTATATAGTCTCATTTATCCCATGTTCCTAGCCAAGTAATTCCATGCCAAAATCCTAGTATCACCCAATGAATACTTTAATCTTATTTAACGCACGATCCCATCCATGTCATTCTATATCAGAAATCTATATGTTGATCAATGTGTGATGTAATTAAACATACCCTATGATCTCATACATGGAATTATATTAAAAGAAGCTAAATATTTGTAACACACAAATATTTCATATTATGTTATCTCTTCAAAGTAATTCAATAACTTGCACAACACGCAACACTGGGTTTGAGCACACCACAACATACCAAACATGTCGTTAAAAAGATGTTATGAATATTGTCAACTAAATTTTGAATTTAATATACTCTATAAAATTTTAAAATCCATATTATGTGTTTCTTAGATGTAGTATAAGAACAAAGTCATTTTTTCAGATAAAAGAAGTATTTTTAATATAATGAAATTTTACCACCTTTTAATGGAAAACCCTTTTTGAATCTAATATTTTACACTTTTATATATTAAATTTGAAAAAATAAACGTATTCTTTAGAATTGGGGCATAAAAATTTAGTTTATATAAATTTTTGGGGTTTTTATGATAACTTTCATATTTGGGTGAATAGTGAAAATATTAAATTTTAATTAAAAACAAAATTTTAATATAAATATTTTATAGTGTTAAATTATACATTTGAATGGTTTTTAATTATAATTATATTATATTTTTATCATTTAAATAAATTTAGGTCATTGCTTGTAATTTCACATTTAAACTGGATATAGACAAGTGTCAATATTATGATAGTTATTATTTCTTATAAAATCCCTTTTTGGTTTTAAAAATGGGAATTAATTTTAAATTAATAAATTAAATTTATCTGTTTTGAATTTAGTAAAATAGACTACATTTTTGAATTTGGAATATCAAAATTATCTTAGGGTAAATTTATTGTATTTTTCTGAAAACTTTCAGTTTTTTATAAATAGTGAAAAACATTGCGTTATTGTCTAAAACCGAATTTTAAAATAAGTAATTTTGTTAATTTATTTTAGTTGAAAATATATACATAATTCCTATATATGGTAAATTTAATTCATTTGATTCATTTTATAAAAAGTGTAGATATGTAAAATTTTATTGAACTTTTTAACGTCTTTTACCCACCTTCTAAGAGCATTTTGAAAATTTGGATAAATCTTAATTTTACCACTTCTGTGAGTTTATTTTAAAAAATACAAGAGACACAATTAACCTCATCAAGTAAAATTTGGTTCAATAGGATGAAAATAATTTTTTGTGAACAGTAACTTTTATATTTTTTTAGCACGATTAAAAGTCAATAGGGTTATTAAGGGTAAAAATGAAATTATAATTACCCTAACACATGTCCTAATTCTTTTTTATAAGTGTAAATCTACCAAAAACAACCTTAAGAATAAAATATGATCCTTTAGGTCCACTTGGATTAGATTATGACATTTATTATTATTTAATTTAAAGAATAGTGAAAATTGTTAAATTCAAGTTTTCATAACTAAAACATTCTTAATATAGGGTTATACATAAGATAAATTCGGCTATAAATATTAATTATAACGATAAACATATTTCCAACATAATTTTATTTTATTTATAATTTTTAGACATTAAATAATTAAATTTTCATTATGACACCATGATGATGCATTAATTACCTTATTAATAAATGTTTAAAATAATTGATATTATAAATACCCAAATAAATGTAATTTGAGACTTTTGATGAATTAAAATAATTTAATTTTTAATATTACATTTTATGGTTGATTAAATGAATTTATTGTGATGTAATAATGTTTTTAGGACTTTAACAAATATCAATTACCAAATAGTGTCAAAATTGACATAAAATTGTTTTTAAAACAAATACTATATTATTTGTTGATATAATATTCCTAAAATCGAAGGTTCTATCAAAGGGATTAAATAATATTATATATGTCATTAATGAACCACTTGTGGTTATCGTGGAAGTTTATAGTATGTTTATTAACCATATAGTGTAAGAATACAAGAAGACATGGTAAAAGTTAAATTATTTAACTAAGAGTTCAATATAAAAGATAAAGATAAAATGGTAACCAAAACTAGACTAAAACCTAATTTTTGCGAGTATTTATACCCATCCCCACCTTATCCTATAAATAAAAATTTTTGGAGCCACTATAAAGAGAATATAAATTTATTATAAAACAATATTTCAATCATTTCCTCAGGTACTCCTCACCCCTCTTATAAAATGGCACTCTCCCTTCACTCAAATTAACACATACAAAGCCCTTTGGCTCTGCCATCCTCTACCAAAATATACTCCCAACCATCCTCCCTTAATCCTAGATGCATTCCTTTGGTCATAAAAAAAACTTAATGATCCCTTTAGATCAAATAAATAGGAAGAACCCGAAGAAGAAGTAAATATCTCATCACCTCTTTCAAGTTCTTTTCTTCTTCAACTTCCTAATTATTTGTTGTTTTCATTCTAAAATAATAAATACAGTATATTATATATAATTTGATGTTCTTATAAAAATGTTACATCAATATTAATTATTCTATCAATCATATAAATAACAAAGTCACCAGATGTGCATACGTACGGCTTACCATCACCACGTCGTGGTGTAGTTTGTCATTCGACACTTCACTATTTGGATGGGCATAATAATGTGTATAAGTGATTTAAATAATAAAAATAACATGTTAATTATTCTTTATATATGATATAACATCAAATTTCATATTATTTCTTCATCAATATAATGATATTTTTGCTCGTGTGTACGTACGGATTACCTTCTCCACGACGCGATGGGATTTATTTCCACATTCACCATTCCACGATGATTATAAAAATATATATTATTATTATTATGTTATATATGACATAATAATTCTACTGGAAATATATAAATGTCTGTTTATTTACATTCATCTCATTCACTTACTTCCATTCAATAATATATGAAACAGAAATAGCGATTATGCGTACGTACCACCTACCATCTCCATAAACGGTGTTTTCCATTTCATATATCTATCTATTATACATATTTATATTCTAAATATATATGATATTTGAATCATGTGTTATATTCTTGATGTTTTTAATTCTTGATCTAAATGATACAATCAAGAATAACAAGTTAAAATACGAATGATAAAGAAAACGATTATTACCCGAAATGCTAATTTAACATGGAAATAATTATTAAATTGGTAGTATAAAGTTATAAATGAATCATGTATGATATAATAAATATGAATATGGTTATGTCATAATATAATAACATACAATGGTCATTATATTGTATCTTAAACATACCCTCGTCCAAAGGAATGTTCAAGGTAAGTGTTATTTCATCAATCTCATTATTATCACAGATTGTTTATGTGTACGTATTTTTTGGGACATACTTATCATCGATAACCATATTTCATAAAAAAATCAAAAGTACTATTTTAAGGTTTTATGGGAGGGTCTATTTAACTAGATCATCATTTTAAATGTTTTAAATATTTATCTTTCTAAACCCTATTAATTAATGTCCATGTTTTCAAAATGATTTTAAGGATTTATTTATATGGACATGAATGTTTTAAAATGACAATTATTTTCAAATGTTTCAATGTGTAATGCGACACATTTATTAAAAAATCCTTTTTAAATGACTTCATTTATTAATTTTGAGACATTTAATCAATTTCATGAAAAAAGGGGTATTTCTCTCAAATCATTTTACTGACCATTTTCATCTACGTAGACATCATTTGATGGATTTTAAACTTGTTTGAAGTTGATTTATTAAGATACAAAGCTTCCATATTGTATTGAAGGTTTTGTGATATGTTTGAATGTGGATGTGTTATTTTTATACCATTCATGGTTTATGGGTGAAGTATTGACATTTTTTATGCTAGTTTTAATATAAATTATTATTTTATGTTTAAACCTTTTCATATGAGGAATGTATTGGACTTAGTACGTGATAGGTGGAGCCCATTATAGCCCCTCGATGCATCGGTATGTCTCTTGAGACAAACTTGTGGCTTTTCACAAGGCCTTGGAAAAAAATTATTTTTAGTCTTGGCATGAGGCCTTGACTATGTGGTTATGATGTCCTGCATTATGCATTCCGTTATTATGAAATTAGTTATTAAATTTGATTCTTCAACTATTAGAATATCCATGTGCATGTTTATATGATAATGTTTGATTTATGTTTTCTATATTATGTTAATTTTTATGTTTAAAAGGATTTTTTTTATTACATGTTGTGCCTTAAAAGTTTATAGCTTACTCTAAATCATTTATGATTACTGAGCATCTGAGAACACACATTTCTTATGTTTCATTTTCCTAGGATCCCAAGAAGTGTTTTATTATTGAGATGTAGGGTTAAGCTAAGGGAACAACGGAATTCTCAATGGATTATTTATGATTTGATGTATGTTAGAAAGTGAAATTTAACAATAATGTATGTAATCTATTTTACATGAATGCTAAACCAATCGGTCCTTCGGGACTTGATTCCTTGAAATCATGCCAATATATTAAAATAATTCATTAAATCTGGGTAACTGGGGTTTGGGCATTACAGTTGGTATGAGAGGAAGTTTAGTACTATCCCTGGAAACTAGATTTAGAAAAACATATATTAGAGAACACTACCCTAAGATAGACTTTAAGGATAAGTATATAATAACTTCCTAAAATTTTGGTAATGTAGAGGTTTTTTGAGTTTTTCAAGCAATACATTCATGTTTGGATACAAGTAGATAGGGTTGGATCTAGCACAGATATACCTAGGGGCAAAAACCGAAGACACCGCTTTGAGATATACTTGAAAAGGAACTGATGCACGACAACGGGCCTTGTCGCACTCTCCGTTAAGACACCCCCTGTGGATATGCTTCAGATAATTCACATTTTCATTACAAGCCATTATGAAGGATTTAAGAGTAAATAGAGACTCAATTAAAACATATTTATGACTATGGATTATATCCGTAAACTGTTCAATTTACGTTAGATATTTTACAATTAGTAATTTTGAATTGTGATTCATAAATAGACCTAGAGAGTTCAATTGTATAGAAATGACGCCCATTGGAAGGAATGAGAACTCTAGTAGTACATATGATCCAAAGAGTAATAAGGATCTTATATTTCAGGGTATTAAGCCAAATTTTATAAGGGAAATAGTGTCCCACATATTCTCAACATATGAAGAAATAGTATCATCTGTTAATAAGATAATTAAATAATTATCTGAGTCCTACAGCTTTGAAGGGAAGTATGAGAAGAAAAGGATGGTCGAGTGAAATATAGATAAAGGGAAGAGGGGATAGAAGTATTTTCCCATATGTGATAATTGTGGAAAGAATCACCTTGGTAAATTCTTGAAGGGAATGGGTGTTTGTTATAAGTGTGTAGAAAACACACTAATTATGTGATTGCAAGGGTAAGAAAAATGTTTTAAATGTAAAATACTTCATCTTCAAAGAGTTGGGACACTAGGTGAATCAATGTCCCAATAATTAGGGTATACTGGAAATGATTCTATTAGAGAATAATCAATTTGTGCTACCACCATATTTTAAGAGGAATGACTAGTGTTATTTTGTTTTTATTAACAAATTTTGTCTTTTCAGTGTTGTATCAATGATGTACCAGTTATATGAATTATGGGAATAAATTAGGATTGTACTACAGTACTATTTTATTTAGGATTTGAGATTATAGGGTTCTATGAAAAGTGACTCATCAACAAGTTAATCTTTTTTGTAAAATACATGGTTAGAGGAAGGATAAACCTTAATATGTCCCTGATACTGAGGTAGTAATTTTGGAATAAGAGATGGTTCATTTGGATAAATTATATTGGATATTCTGGACTACCTTGGAACTAATTAATTGTTTGTTTATATCCCCATTGTTGGAGTATTCAAAATTTTTTGATATAACGAATATATCTAGTAATCTATAAGGAATAATGGAGCATGAATGTAATTAATAAGGTTTTGTTGTAATTCAGGATTTTACCATGTTTTAAAGGAATACATGATCAATGTTATTACGCGGAAAAAATATCTTCATTGTGTTTACCTTCCATATAAATTTTGGAATTTACGTTTGAACAGAAGTATTTTGGATAAGTATAAAAGTTATAATAGATTACGTTTAAAATTGGATACTATTGTTAAGGTAAAATAATTTATTAATATTATCATTGCATTTTTATAAATAGGACAACGTGGAGGTTAGGAGACAACCCGTTGCGTCCGGCAAGGCCATGATACATGAACATGCAATCGAAGGGCGACAAGGTTGCATCACCTTCCACTGGACCACGTGATCTCCTGGTTTGTGTAATGTAGTTTTTTTAAATAGTATGAAAAATGAATTATATATTCATTATTTTTGGAACCCTATACGATTATGATAAATAGAATATTTTTGAATTCTATTATCTTTTGGAGTGAAATATGAGTTTGTGGTAGGAATTAGATGAAATATAAAACTCTACTGGTCAAGTATATATATATATATATCCTCTTATTTTATGAATTAATTAATTCTTAAACTTTAAGGAAGATATCCTAAAAACAAATATGTGTTATCTTAATACCTTATGTTTTTTTGAACCGATGATATTTTAAATCATCATAGATTGATGGATTTGAGGCCCACGATTTTACACTTTTTTGAGATTTATAACCTCAATAAATCCTTATAAATATGTAAATTTTCACTCTAATTATGTTACCCTAATTTACACCAATTTTCTCTTAATTGAGATCACAATTTGAAAGTGACATTTCATTTCCCTTTCCCTCTTATTAAGACTAAATTTTATCAACCCAATTTCCAATTTAGGTCTTCCACAAAGGTATTTTATATTTTTAACATTTTATTTTAGAAGAAAAATTTCAAATTTAAAGGACACAATTAATTGAAGGAGTGGACAATGTAACACCCCAAGATATCATAGTACGTTATCTCTTCAAAGTAATTCAATTACTTTCACAACACGCAATACCGAGTTTAAATGCACCACAACTTACCAAACTAGCCATTCAGAAGTAGTTATGAATACTGTTAACAATATTTTGAAGTTTATTTACTCTATAAAATTTTATAATCCATATTATGTTTTTCTTAGACATAATATAAGAACAAATTCATTTTTTCTGATAAAAGAAGTATTTTTGAAAAAATGAAAATTTACCTCCTTTTAATGGAGAACCCTTTTTAAATCCAATATTTGACACTTTTATATATTCAATTTTACAAAATAAACATCTTCTTTAGAATTGGGACATAAATATTTAGTTTTGATAAATTTTTGGTGTTTTCTGATAACTTTCATAATTGGGTGAGTAGTGAAAAATACTAAATTTTAATTAAAAACAACCCTTTAATAGAAATAATAAATAGTGTTAAATTATAAATTTGAATGTTTTTTAAGTATAATTAGATTATATTTTTATCATTTAATATAATTTAGTTCATTGGAAGTAATTTCACATTAAAACTGGACATAAACAAGTGTCAATCTTTTGATAGTTTTTATTTCTTAAAAACCTGCTTTTGGGTTTTGACAATGGGAATTAATTATAAATTAATAAATGAAACTTCTTATTTTTTGAATTTGGTAAAATGGAATTTATTTTGTAATTCAGAATTCCAAAATTATCTTATGGTGACTTTTTAGTTATTTTCAAAACTTTCAATTTTTGTTGAATAATGAAAACCCTATGTTATTGTGTAAAACTGACTTTTTATTTAAGTAATTAGTTATTGTATTTTAATTTATTTTAGGTCAAAATAGATTCATAATACCTATATATGTTCAATGTAATTAATTGGAGTCATTTTATAATAATTTCATATATATATATATATAATTTTATTGAACTTTTTACCGTCTTTTACCCACCTTATAAGAGCATTTGAAAATTTGCATAAAACATAATTTTACAGCTTCTGTGAGTTGAATTTCAAAAACCCAAGAGACATGGATAACCTTAGTAAATAAAATTTGTTTCAATAAGATGAATACAATTTTTGGTGAATAGTAACTTTTGACTTTTATTAACCACAGTTAAAAGTAAATATGGTAATTAAGGGTAAAAATGATATTATAATTACCCAAAGACATGTCCTAATTCAATTGGATAAGTTTAATTAGACCTAAAACAACCTTAATAGAAAAATATGATCCTTTAGATCCACTTGGATTAGATTAGTACATTTATTATTATTTAATTTAAAGAAGAGTTAAAAGTATTAAATTCAAGTTTTCATAAATAAAAAAATTTTAATATAGGGTTATACATAAAATAAATTTTACTATAACTATTCATTAGAATGATAAAAACGTTTCCCTACATAATGTTATTTAATTTATAATTTTTAGGCAATAAATAATTGGATTTATTTATGACACAATGATGATGTAGTAATTACCTTATTAATAAAAGATTAAAAAATGATATTATAAATACACAAATAATTGTAATTTTAGACTTTTTATGAATTTTACTAATTTTATAGGTTAATATTACATTTTAGGGTTGATTAAAGTAATTTATTTAGAAGTAATAATGTTGTGAGGTCTTTAAAAAAAATAAATTACCAAATAGTGTCAAAGTTGACAAAAAATAGTTTTTTAAAAAATACTATATTATTGGTTGATATAATATTTTTAAAAATCTAATGTTTGGACATAGGTATTAAATAATATTATATATGTTATTAATGAACCACTTTAGGTTCTATTTAAATTTTAGAGTTTTTTTATTAACCATATAGTGTAAAAATACCAGAAGACATGGTAAAAGTTAAATTATTTAACTAAGAGTTAAATATAAATGATAAGGTTAAAATGGTAATCTAAAATTGTCTAAAACCTATTGGTTGAGATTATTTAGACCCATCCCCACCTTATCCTATAAATAAATCATTTTGGATCCATTATAAACATAATATGAATTTATTATAAAATAATATTTCAATCTTTTTCTAATGTACCCCTCACCCCTCTTATAAAAGGGTACTCTCCCTTATCTCAAATTCACACCTCCAAAGCCATTTGGTTCAGCCAAACTATGCCCAAATATCCTCCCAACTATCCTCACTTCCTCCTAGACTCCATCATTAGGTCATAAAACCTTCCTAAGGACCCCTTTTGATCAAATCAAAAGGATGAACCCGAAGAATGGGTAAATATTTCATCACCTATTTCAAGTTCTTTTCTTCTCCCACTTCATCATTCTTTGTTGTTTCCATTATAAAATAATAATTCCAGTATATTCTATATAATTTTTTTTATTATAAAAATGGTAACACCATATTCATTATTCTATCTGTCATATTAATGACAAAGTCACCATACGTGCATACGTACGGCTTACCATCTACACGTCGTGGTGTGGTTTGTCATTCAACACTTCACTATTTTGATGGGTATAATAATGAGTAATATTGATGTAAATAATAAATATAACCTGTTAATTATTCTATATATATGATATAACATCCAATTTCATACGATTTCATCATCAATATAATGATATTTTCGCTCATGCGTACGTGCGGATTACCGTCTCCACGTTGCAATGGAATTCATTTCCACATTCACCATTCAACGATTATTATAAAAATATATATTATAAATATGTATTTAATATATGACAAAATATTTCTACTATAAATATATATATATATATATATACATTCATCTCATTCACATACTTCCATTCAATACGATATGAAAACAGAAACAACGTTTTTGCGTACGTACGGCCTACCGTCTCCATAAACGGTGTTTTCCATTTCATATATCTATCAATTATACATATTTATATTCAAAATATATATTATATATGAATCATGTTTTATATTATGGAAGTATTTAAATCATGATGAAAATATTATGACCAGGAATAACAAGTTAAAATTCTTACGATAAAGAAAGGGATTATTACCTGAAATGTTAATTTAACCTGGAAATAATTATTAAAGGGGTAGTATAATGTCATAAATTAATCATGTATGATAAAATAAATATTAATATGGTTCTTTTATAATCTAATAACATAAAATTTTCAATATACAGGATCATAAAAGTACCCTCAACCAATGGAAAGTGCAAGGTAAGGGTTATTTCCTGAATCTCATTATTATCCGTGATTGTTTATGTGTAAGTATTTTCTAGGACATACTTATCATTGATACCAATATTTCATAAAAATGTTTTCAAATTGAATATTTTAAGGTATTATGGGAGGGTCTATTTAACTAGATCATCATTTTAAATGTTTTAAATATTTATCCTTCTAAACCCTTTAATTAATGTCCATGTTTTCAAAATGATTTTAAGGATTTATTTATATGGACATGATTGTTTTGAAATGATAATTATTTTCAAAAATTTCATATTGGTATGGGACAATTTTAATCAAAAATCTATATTAAATTACTTCCTTTATAAATTGTTATACTTTTAAATTATTTCATGAAAAAATGGTATTTTTCTCAAAGTATTTTACTGATATTTTTCATCTATCATCATCCTTTAATGGATTTTAAACTTGTTTGAAGTTGATTTATTATGATAAAAATCGTCCATATTTTATTGAATGTTCTATGATATTTTTGACTGTGGATGTTTTATTTTTATACCATTCATGGTTTATGGATAAATTATTGACATTTCGTATGCTAGTTTTTATATAAATGTTTATGTTATGTTTAAAAATTTTCATATAAGGAATGCATTGGACATAGTAAGTGATGGTTGGAGCTTTCTATAGCTCCTAGATGCATCGGTAGGTATCATGAGACAAACTACTGGCTTGGCACAAGGCCATTCCAAAAAACACTTTATTTATAGTCTTGGAATGAGGCCTTGACAATGTGGTTATCATGTATGGCATTATATATTCTCTCATTATGAAATTAGTTATTACATGTGATTATAAGACTAGTGGAATATCCATGTGCATCTTTATATAGTAATGTTGGATTTATTTTTGCCATATTATGTTCCATTTTATGTTTAAAAAGACTATTTTTTTTATTACACATCTTTCCTTAAAAATTTATAGCTTCTGCTAAATCATTTACCCTTACTGAGCATCTTAGCTCACCCCTTTCTTATGTTTTATTTTCCCATGATATCAATAATTGTTTTATTATTGAGATACATGGTTAAACTAAGAGAACAATAGAATTATAAATGGATTATTTATGATGTGTTATATGTTAGAAACTTTAATGTAACATTCATGTATATAAGCTATCTTCCAAGAATGCTAAACTGATCGGTCCTTCGGGACATGATTCATTATAATCATGAAAATGTATCAAAATAATGCAACGAATCTAAGTAACTGGGGTCAGGGCGTTACACTATTAATCAAGGTCTAAGATAATTCCATTGAACAAATGATCTCGTGCTTCTAATGTTTTATCTAGAGATTAGTATGCACGTCTACATGTGCACTAGATTCAGATTCCCTATGTTGAAACATTAAAAATTCTAGTGACATTCATCACATTCATAGATGAAGTATTATCCAATATTAAAATTGGAAAATTGTATGTTACTTTCCCCTTTTATGGAGTACTCCATGTAAATTTTTTTTTGGAGTTTGGGTCTCCCACAAAGATTAAGGCATGTTCATGTAACTCATTATCAGTTCCATCTCTATGTTTCCACTTATTAATTACACTACTTATTTCCTAAATGTTAATCATCCTTCTATTATATGAGTAGCCTTGTTGCGAATCTTCAAGAAATTCAATACATTGGGCACATTGGATACCGTTAATTCTTTTTCATATGAATGGAATCTAGTATGAAACATCTTAGGTGCCAAAACTAATTCATCATTTTTCTGTGATAAGTAAATTCAAAACATGGGTGTAAGTATGCCAAGGATATTTATTTCATGCTTCTTTTTATTATCATGGGGTTGGTATTCTAGTTTAGATCACAAGTTCTAAATCCTATAGATAAATATCAACACAACCTTATAAGTTAGATCATGGAATGAGTTTAGCATCTCATTATGATGGAATGATGGTAGATTAGGATTACCTTTCATGGAATATTAAAGATATATTTATCATGAATTTTACTATTTTTGGGATTTAACCATAAGGAGGTGTCATAGACACCCTATTTAAGAGACATGGATCAAATCCCACCTATTTAGATTCCACATATTAAAGTCGTGTGACAAGGATGATCCATGCTGTTTGACATCATCTGGTAAGGATTATCATGTATCGATATAATCGTTGATTAGGAATGGTGTGGGGATTACACATTGGATATACCCTATAAGGTGAATTATAATATTTGGTGGAATAGTGATCAATAACATGATGATCATACATGGGGAATCTCATGTTCATCACCTAGGGTAAGGCTAAAGTTTAACCCCAAGTGTGGAGGCTATTGTTGGGTTGTTTAACATATTATGACTAGGATGTGGATCTAGGTAGAATTATTTCATGTATCTTGAACATTAGTTGGATCACCCCTAATGTGGTACTATGCCATGGTGAGTGGAAGATCCATCATAAGTCGCCTCTTCCATTATAGGTGCATTTTTCACTCAAACATTCAAGTTCTAGGGATTATGTGACCAACTCTCATACGATTTTGAGTGGTTCCTAGTGTTGGAACATCCATCGATGAGGGGTTGAATATGATATTAGTTTTAGGGTCCCTATTCATAGGACATAGGGGCTAGGGTACCTATTATTATAGTCAACATGTATATTAAGGGACTAGGTGGCATGAATTGGGTGGGAAGAAGAATGGGTGGTAATGGTCATGTGGGGACTCGAGGTGCACCTGAACATGTTCCAGGTTGGTAAGGGGGCCCTTGTAGCTCAGCCTTTATGAAGGGGTATTAGTATAAGGGAGACACCATATAGATGCCCCAGAGAGGTGATTCAAAATCAATAGGTCCCTATAGAGAGGTTCTTCCTAAATTTCAGATTCCTCAAAGAGTTTAGGGGTTATTTGATGGAGTAAAATTCCTAAAACAATGTGGACCTTCCTCAAAGTGATATCTTGGATCCGATAGGGTTTTTTTCACAAATGATTGATGCCTGAAATATACCATGTTACCAAAAATGGATTTCTTCTTCCTTGCAGGGAATTGTCAAATATGAAGGGCATATCCACATTTGGTGGAGGATCTCGATATCCAAGGGAGGTGATTTCATGAATCTTGGATTCCTTGGGTGATGGATTTTTTCTTTTTTCACATATTTTATGAGGATCATGAATAATGTCTGATTTTTGGATGTAGAATTGTCCTACATCACTATAAAATGTCCAAATAAATTGGGTATATGTGAGGATCTCAATTTCACTATGATTGGTGATTTTTATGAATATTTATGTGCCTCTTGAGTGACAAGGCTTCATGAGTCTGAATGTTGCGGTGAAAATATTACCATAATATCCTTGTGGTTTCGCAATGCACTCCATGTATTATGATTGCTATTTCATGAAGGATACAATAATTCCTTCATTATCTCGCATAAGAAATCTATTTACTAGGAACTTCCCGAGCTTCAGCCATTTGTAATGTATGTGAGATTCATAAAACATCCCCATATAGGCATTTTTGGGCCGTTGTGGCCTAGATCCATTTCTAATTGGTCATACATTTCTCATCCTTTACTATGAAATGCATATTTTAAATTCAATAATCCCCCCCCCCTCATAGTTAGATCCTTTAGGAAATCTTGGATCTGATTCTAAGCTAAAATTGGATAAAATTGGTAATTATACCCCATTCAAAAAGTTAACAATTGAAGGTCATTCATGGAGGGCCACTCAAAAATCTCCCTTTCAAACAGTGGTCATGAATAAACCAATAATTACTAGAGAATTTCCTTATAGGGGCCAAGCGCCAAGCGCCAAACGTGAATAAGTAATATTGTGATCTCTATTCTCCAATATTACACCCTTTGTGATCTCATATTGAGATGGATCCCAATTTCTCATGTATCTAAACTCCTACAAAACCATAGATATGCTAATAGATCTCCATGAAAAGAGTTTCTTGAACCCAACCATAATTAAATGTCCACTTTGAGAACTTCCTTCAATAACTGGTCTCTATGATTTGGGATTATTGAACAAGACTCTGAAAAACTCTTCATTACTAAATGAAGTGTTTGGTGAAGGAACCAACTCTTCGTCCACACATCAATATGAAATGGCCAGGACAAAGTGATCAGGAAAAGATTTTAGAGATCATAGAACCATGATAAATTATTCAAATGATAACATAAGTTCAAATGGATCATTGACTATTCAATCGTATTCCACTCTACAATTTCAAGATGAG
The DNA here is from genome assembly GCA_963277665.1 of Viscum album. NCBI lineage: Eukaryota > Viridiplantae > Streptophyta > Magnoliopsida > Santalales > Viscaceae > Viscum > Viscum album. The sequence goes on along the minus strand of OY728148.1, from coordinate 260,811,847 downwards.
GGATGATGTATTCAACCCAACAGAAAGTGTAGATGTTCCCATATACTAGTTCTAGATATCACATGTAATATATATATGGAACAAGGGTACTGGAGGACATATCAAAAAGGTTCATTCATATCTTATATAGAACATTGTAGATAACTATATCAACAAAATCAATGTGTGTAATATGGTATTGAAACATTCACTTCCATATTATAAGATTCATTTTAAAGAAGATTTGGGGGATTTAAAAAAACAATCAATAGATATTTTGGTTCTATACTATGGAATAAATATCAAAATTGAATGGGCCTATAATTATTGGAATTCGACTTCATGCAGACAATTCATGGAAGAGATAAACAAATTGGGACTTTAAAAGGAAACATGGCCTTATATTTTCAAATCTACCACCACCTGCACATTATATCAGTGAATCTAAGTATGTGGCTATCAGGGACCAACACGTTCATTATAGATCATGTGTAGGTTGGAATCAGCCAATGACACCTTCACTATTTCACTTGGATCTTCATCCAATGTGTGATTTATGATAACTTCTTCCCTGCATAGAACATGGGGGAGGGCCAAGATAATTTTAATACCCTTGAAAAAGTGATGTAGGATTTGGTGAAAGGGAATGGAGAACACGCATTGAGGATGAAGGATATCCAATTCAATAAATGATATGGATCCTTCCTAAATTAGCCACTGGAATAGTAACATGGAAGGCTGCATACATTCCCTAGGGTGTTGCATTGAGTAAAAGTGTACTCTTACTAGAGGATCATAAAAGATATACAGTGGAAAGTATGGGGATACAACATATTCTTGAAGATCCTAATTTTTGGATGTCTGGTATTTTTTCCACATTAATATATGGATGGATTCCAACATGATGGATTCACACATTGGGGTGCAGCATAACACCTTAATTATGGATTCAATGCTAGATTTAGGGAATCACATCAATTTGGATATCATAGCATTGGAGAAGATATAAAAGTTCATCTCCCTCATCTGTAACGTGAAGACTCTACTCTATGTGTGTGGCCTCCTCCATTGGTTATATAGGTGGATGTACTCATGCATGAGTTGATATGAATATATAAACCATTCTCCCCAACCACTCTAAATAATTGGTTAGTGATCCTGAATATCAAAGAGATAATCTTATCATTATAGGACATGTGGACATGATGTAATGGTTCATGTTGGTGGAGCTCATCATATCTAACATGTTCCCCCTCCCAATTGATAGAATGGTTGATGATTGTACATGGACTATAATGCATATATTTTACATCGTAAACTTCTATGGTTGGGTAATTATGGAGAGGACCGAATGCAAGATGATCTATGATCCGTACAACCAACAGTGGTTTGTAAGTCTGTTCTGATGCCTTCTAAAGTAAAGTCCAAATTTACAAAAGAGGTGTTTCATGCGTTCTAGCACTTGTTCCTTTAGAAAATCTGGTGCATGTTCTTACATGATAATAGGAAAGTGCAGAATGAGATTACACTTCCAAATGTCACATATGGGATCACCCACGATTATGCCCTAAGCTGATAGATTGTATACCATGGGGATATTATAAGGAACCAGACCACCCTATCTAATGAAGAAGTTGTCTACTAACCATTGGTATGAGGGAGAATTGTTTTTGGGAAAAAAATGGAGGCAGTATTGGCATGATTGGTAGATCCATGAAATTTGTAGGTGTCGTGGTCATGTGGATGCATTCATGGGAGGAAGGAGAACCTACAAGGAAGTTTCATGGGTGTTTCTCCAAGATTAGGGGAAGCGACTTTACCATTTAGAAATTCAAAACGATGTGGTCTTACAATATTCCTATTAGTGTTGGGGGATATTTGGATACCACAATACTCTTCAAGCGATGTAATGAGATCTCAATGGAGAGAGAATATTCTTAAAATGGATGGTTCATTGTAGGGTCGGATTCCACCTTCCCTAAGATGATGTTGTGAAATACATAGAGGGATTGAGGATTTGGTTCACTCTATGGGAATGGAACATCTTCTTACCACTCATGAATTGAATATTTTTGTGATGAAATCATCCTCATAACTCTTTTCTAGTCGTTTACTTGCTTGTGATACCCTGTAGGGAGTCTCAGATGTGTCTCGATAGAGCAATGCCTATTGGGACTTTACCATGGACGGATTCCCAATCATAAACCATGAAAATATTCTGATATTGTGTTCTTTGGAAGATACTAAAACCCTAAGAGTGTTTTTTATCTATTCTAGTACATGTTAAGGAATAACTAGACATAGAGTAAGGTGAGGATCATTATGAACCTATGAAAAATAGAGAGAGAGGTAACCTTAACACTTTATGGGAGAGTGTGCTATCCCTCCATGATGACGTGGCGATGGGTGACCAACCATCAGTTGAAGTGGATCCTTGGATTGTGGTAGTAGTTTCATAGGGAATTACATTTCCATGGGGATTTCCCATGAACATTTATATTATCCTCAACAAACTATACTATTCATGTTATCTCTTTTCCATTTTTCCTTTTATTTTCATATCCTCCATTTTTTATTTTACATACACATATTGAAAGGGAGGTATAAACTATTTTTGCGGCTCAACTTCCAACATCAATGTCTGAGATGGAATCACTAGAGGCTGAGTAGGTGATAGAGGGTTATATTATCCCTACAAAAATGGCCTGGAAGGATATAGTGACTGGTCTAACCATGGAGGTTCCATTATTGGGGACTTCTAAGATCATTCCATCTTGGTGGGGTCTAATCTGGTTCCCATGAAAGGGATAGATTAATGAGTCAATGTAGCATACATGGACATATAGGTATCATCGTAGGTAGTTCTTGGAGATAAAACTTCAAATGAGTAAGTGAAAATTTTCCTAATAGCTTGAGTGACTACAGTGTCTGAGTCTGATATTTCTTATCCAAAACTTCCACAAGTGATAATCGGGAGAGTTGATGATGAAATTGTTCCACCAAAAGTTGTATATGAGGAGGTTGGGATGGTTGTGTCCACCTTAGAGGTTCCACATGGGGTAGTAGAGTTTTATACTATAGGTGAAGGGGGTGTTGATGATGCATTTAATGGGCCATATTTATTCTCATTCACACCTGAGGTTGATCTGGAAACTGACTTGGTAAAGGTATTCCCTATATGTTGACGAAGTTGATGATTCTAGCCTAAATTCTAATGAGGATAATTTGATCATTCGTCACATGGTGTGGCGTTAAGTGTGAATATTCATCACCATCACCCTAATTAATGGCCATTAAATTATTTTTTATCTCTTCAACATTGGATAGTCATCCTAGGGATCGGTGGGGTGGACTACAGAAACCATAACAGATTATAAAGAGGCTTACTTTTCGATAGGGTGTGAATGAAATAACAGGAGTTTTACATTTCATATCATAAGAGAAAGGTTGAGACTCCCAAGGTTCCTTAGGAATATAATGTAGATATCACCCACCTTGAATGGATAGTGTTTGATCAAGTGACCATGGTCACTTCTCAAGATGAAAATGTAATTATTTTGAAGGCATAGTTACTAGAGATTGAGGATAGGGTGATGAAGGTGATATCTTTGGTTAGTCATTAATAGACCGAATAGAACCATTTATGGATTAGGGATGAATAATTTTTCTATAAATCCAATGAAGAGGTGAGAGTCCTAAAAGAGAAGTAAAATACTCTATGGGTCACTCAAAATGGTCTGGCTGAGCTCAAACTCTCAATCAATGAGATCGAACATTAGTGGATCGTGAAATAGAGAAGCTCCAATAAGTGGATGAACCCCCAATACCATGGTTTATTTTTTATCCCACGCATTTATTAACATGTTTCTTTCATCTCATTTCATTATCACACTTTAATAATATTCATGAAACAATGAATGACCAATCTTGAAAATCACATGAGCTATAGTCGGTGTCAGAAACAATGAATAATATCATGATTTCATATTTTTATTAGAGTGTTTGAAAACCATTGATCATTCATGGTTTTTATTTATTTACATACCACCAATAGTGCTTGGGATGATAGAGGATATAGATAGAGAATAGCACTCTCTGAAAATATTCCATTCTCTTACTACATGTGCTAGTACAAGAGTGGGGTAACACTAGGGGCATTGAATTATACCAGAATAATGGGTAATTGAGAGAGTTAAACAAGACGCTTAATATTTTAGACAAAAGAGTAGTGGCGGGATGATATAGGGTAAATTTTTACCATGTCTGAAACACATTATCCATATCATTTATCCGGGGATGGTAAAAACAATCCTAACATGAATTCAGGGACATTGGACCGAAATCCACACTATAAATTCACAAGAGGATGGTAATATAGTTTAAATAAATTATTCTTGTAATTGAGCTCTTATTTTATATTCATGGGGATTAGAAAAATTGGAACCCTAAGGTGTTTGATGAATAATGAATTATTAGTAACATAAAAGATAATGGAGTAGCCAAATAGGCCACCCAATGGGTTAAAAATGGTTGGGTTGAATACCCAAAATAAGGACATGTTCCTCGAGAAATAGAAGGGGATGGTTGATCTGAGTTTAATAAGGGAAATATTATTGGGTTAAATTCCCAAAAGGACACATGTATCATGGTGGAGTGACACCCTAGCGTGAACGGAAGGATAAAAAGGCCATCCCCCACAACATATCCCATCGTCCATGTAAAACTATTTATGGTCATAATTTTGGAACCATTGGGGGTATTTCTTGATAGATAATTCGCTACATTGAAGGAAGGTAACCCAATGTGAAAGGAGGGGATTAAGATGCGACCAAAAGTTGTAAATACTTTCCCAGGTCATCTTGCATACAGTTTATGGTCATGATGATCAGACCATGGATTTTATTTTATGGTTATAAATATTTTTCCATAAGTTTTGTGTCTCAAATAGATATCTAAAATTCATTAGAGTGACTAATTGGCTATGAATTAAGGGATAATGATTCCTAAAGCTAAAAAAACATTACTGAGGAGTCTTTTTTATAGTTTAGAGAAATTATTCATAGAACCATAATCCATGTTAAAGGTCATAGATTTTTGACCATGGGGAACTCATGTTTCTAATACTTCTATTGGGATGGTCCCATCCTAGCTCTTAGTCCTAAGTAAGACATTCTTGGTTAGTTAAAGAAGGAGTGGTATCGAGTTCCATTTTCATGTAGGGGAGAAAACAATTACGGGAGGAAGTGGCTAACAAATATTATGAGTTGGATTCTGAAATCCAATACATCGATAGTTAAAGGGGGAATAACCAGTGATTGGGGAACAACTATTGACCATACTCAAAACATAGGTTTTATACCCACATTGGTTTTAGATGAGGTGAAAAAATGAATGATCGGTCATTGACTAAGTTTATCATGCATGATATACTATTTTATTATAAATAAAATTTGAGTCATGATGCTATCATGGTAGTGGATCCATTATGGAGTGAAACAATTTTGTCAGGAAGCCTGTTCAGTTAGTGTGGATGATGGTTATCCAAATCATAGAAATTATAAATCACTAAAGAAAAACTAAGAAACATCTTAGATAGAAGATGATTTTATTAATGGGCCTAGGAAGGAATATTTTACAATCACTATGTGTCCCAAAAGGATGGTAATAAATCCACACATTGTTTTTTTACATTGAATGGTATGATACTAATGACAGTATGGTGAAATCCTCTCTATAATTGATACAAGAACTTCTCACATTTAGAGGAATCCTCCAATGACATAGGTTATTGTGTGGTTCGTCTCAAACATGTCATATGACGCATTACAATTATGTATAGATAAAAATTATTATTATCCCATATTTATTGTATGAGGAATATTGGTTTTAGATGGGGTAAGATTTTTTATTTATGTTGTTCAGAGAAGACATTTGGGTTTTTAGTTAACTATAATTAAACTTGTACTAGAGATTCTACAAGTTTGCTATCATAGAGCTTAGACTAGTGGGAAAATTGATGGTTTAAGGTCACGTTTCATGTACCATGGGGCATGGATGTCCCAAGGATGTTTGAGTGACATGAACTGGTGATAAACCTATTTGAATAAAGGTTTTATGTGTCAATTTTTTACAAAATCCTGAAAATAATACCCCGAACCAGATTCATGACCCTTGAGAAGGAAAGAATCTACAGCGGGTCAATAAAGGGGGATGGATAAAGGTTGAAATGTATAGGAATCACTATATATCACATGTGGATGGGAATAAAGTGCCAGGTATTTCTAGAACACAATATGATAGGATGAAGATTCTAGAATGGGATACCCTCTCAAATGAGTATGTTGAATCTTCTCATACTACGATATGAGGCATCCCAAATATATACGGGGTATGGATATATTTTAACATCATGTGATGAGGAAAATGGTGATTGTTTATCCCATATTTTTTATATATAGTTTCTTGGTTTGATTCTAGGTAAAATAATCTCTCATTAAGGGGAATTCAATATTCATATAAGGGTAAAATTTCATTTTAAAGTCATATTCAGTGGACGTTGGTGAGGCTTCGGCATGGAGTTATCATTCATTCATTCATCATATAGGTCTATGAGGTAACATTTATAAGTAATTGGGACTAGGTAAATTAATAGATATTATACCTAAAAGGATCACCATGAGCATATTTATGGGCTATAGAAAAAAATTACAGGTTTTTCATGAATCTATGGCTGGTCCTAGAGTAAAACAATATAGCAATCACTTTTTATCACCTTTGGATGGGGAAGAATACAACTGTAGTTTTGAAAAAGGGATGGATGAATGGATTTATTAGAACACCCGATATGAAGGAATCCATGTGAATGAGTGTTTAATACACACAGTTTAGGTTCATAGATCTTAGACCTGGGATCTTTGTTTTAGGTTGTAGAGCTTGGACCTATTTCGATTAGTTTATGGTCATAATTCTTAGACCATCAATGGTGGTATTCGAGGATGTTCGTGAGGTTAAAAAGAGTTAAAACATGACGTGAATGGATCTATGGTGTCCTTGAACCATCTAAATCAATGATAAAGCTTCTTGAACACAATTTAAGGTCATACGGTCTAGAACACGGTAAACAGTTTAATGTCAAGATTCTTGGACTGTGTTAAATACATTGAAGTCATGATGATTGGACTAGGTGAACATTTTTATTTTGACAATTTTTTTTTGAAATTAAAGGGTTATGACCTGAACTAAAATAAGATAGTGTAGGTAAATAGTTTATGCTCATAATTCCTCGATCATGGATAACGTGGTAGGTAAATAGTTTAATGTCATGATGTTTAGAATAAATTGATATTAGTCTTAGGAGTATCACTGTGGCATTAATGAGGTAATACTTGATGTCCAAGGAGCCTAGGAGTCTTGCATAACACATGTACACCTTTAAACAGACTACACATAGTTTATGGTGGTGATTATTTGATAGTAAGAGGGGGGAATGGGCCAAAGGGGAAATGAATTTGTGGATGTCCCTGGAGACAATAAGTTTTTCCATTTCTACATATTCCATGAGAATTTAAATCAAGACACATATTGTTTTGGATCATGGAGTGGGATAATACAAACACTAAAACTTAGGGAAATCCTCTCTAATGAGGGAATTGAGGAATCCCATAGCTATCATGGGGTATATAATGCTCATGATATGGGGTAATGTATTTTCCCATCTCATACATGTCATTAATGGAATAAAAACTTTATATGGTGTAATATCATCTCTTATTAATAGGTATCATGATTTTATATAGTGTATGGGTTTATTTTAATGTCATATGTTAAAGATGGATGAATTTTTAGTTGAAATTCATACTACTTGGACTATAGGTTCTATTATTTTAAAGTTATAAAGACCTGACTATTGGGGTTGTAAATATTTTAAGGTTGTAATACTATAAATGATTAGGTGAAATAGATTATGGTCGTAATTATTGGACCGAATATGAATATTCTATTGTCATGTTTCATGGATGATGAATCTTATTTTATGTTTGTAGATTTTGGACCAACGAGATCTTAGTTTAATGTAAAATAGTTTAGACCAAATGAATATTAGTTTATGTACATAGAGATTGGACCAATGGGATCTTAGTTAATGATCATTGAGTTTGAACCAATGTTCTATTAGTTAATAGACATAGAGTTTCTTCCAATGGTCTCTTAGTTTAATGTCATAGATTTTGGAACAATGGGTTCTTAGTTTAAGATGATTCTGTGAGAACCAATGTTATGTCAGTTTAAGACATATAGTTTGGACCAATGGGATCATAGTTTAATATCATTAAATTTTCACCCATGGAATCTTAGTTTATTGCCATAGAGTTTGGACCAATGTTCTCTTAGTATATGTTCATAGAGTTTGGACTAATGGGATATTAGTTTATAATAACTGACATTGAACCAATGGGATCATAGTTTTTTTTTCATAGAGTTTAGACCGATGGGTTCTTAGTTTAAGGTCATAGTGTTTTTACTAATGTGATCTTAGTTTATGGTCATAGAGATTGGATCAATGGGTTATGTATCCCTGACTGAAATCTTTAGTTTTTTGGAGTGATATAACCAACATGAATTGAGGGACAAAGAGGCCCAATGCTAAAAAAATCATATAGGTAACCCACAACTAGTTTCATGGATTGATGATCATACATTATCTCCTCATGGTAAGTATTTACTAGGGAAACTTTCATTGGTGATAGGTGTGATATTCAATATATCCCTGGTGATTAAAGAGTATTCCCCATTAAATAAACCTTATTAATGATTAAAGGTTTTTATCACTTGGGATCCAACAATACTATATTTTTTCTAGGTATCATAGGATTTGTAAGATTTAACACCATGTCACCCGGGAAGAAAGAAGTGGAGGTGAAATATCTTGCAGAATTCTCTCCCTATCTAGTTTTGGCGCCTCTCATGATTGTGAAAGGCCTATAGTATGTTCTATTAGAGGGATTACAATATAGGAAGATTGAATTATTCCATCCTGTATGGAATATACTATTCAAATAAAAAAATTATGTTTTATAGAAAATGAATCTCTGTGGGTAGGAATACCTCTGTACCTTATACCAGTGAGTATGGGGTCACCTGTGTGGTGTTATAGGTCACCGTAGAATATGATCAGAGGGAATTGGGGAGCTTTTTGAGCCAAATTTTCATGTTTTATAACACCATATTTCATATAATTCAATGGAGGATCTTCTTGAATTCCACAATCTTCCCAAATTTATATGCTTGATAGTGAGAATAACGGTTTGAATAAATTTTTTAATTGAAGTAAATTTTCATCATCTCGACATCTTAGAAATTTGTGCCATTAAATTTGATAATTCTACGAGGAACGCAAAATTGTTATAGGATACGTGATCTCAAAAACATGGTCATGGACTTTACATTTAATTTATTTAGGGGGTTACTTCAACCCCATTATATAAGAATTATATCATATTAAGAAATTATCATACACTGGTGAGGAATAACTATTTGGTATCACCTCCCAACTATGTGTCCCCATACTGCAAAGGTCTACAGATACATTGTTGAGTGGAGAAGGTATGGTGGACAATGCAAAAAAGATGAAATAAATCTATCCTTTATCACACCTATTAGAGAACCCAATATATTTATGGGCCATGGTGGGTTATAATTAGAATAATCATCAAATATGGTTAGAGAGTTCAATGCCCAGCTGATGGGAATCACAGGACCCAGATTTGACATCCTATATACCCTAAGGGATCTTATCTCCTCAGATGTAAAAAATTAGAATTCATGTAATACCATGTTTATAGAGAGTCTTCTCAAGGTTAGGTCCACTCTAGCGGTGAAATATGTTTTGTTTCTATATATTCACTAATGGTCAGCTTGTTCTAGTGGTAGAATTCCACATTAGAGATACCCAATGAAGGAATATGACCAATCAATAATTTCCTATAATGTGTGTAGCTTGAAGGTATTTTCAAAAGAAGCATTGAAATCAAGCTAGTATTCCTTTTTCATTTCATCATCATCTATAATGGAAGGAGAAATGACCCACATGTGTGCTACAAGGATGATCAGGTCATCTTGGTCAGGTTCTTAAAGGGAAACATATAAAAATTAAAATTCATTCTCTTGACCAAGATATGACCTATGAAAATGAGTCATTTATGCCTGATCTGAGAACTGGTCCATCAGGATATAGGTTCGCTCTAATATATTGATTAGTTCTTTATTTCTAGTAATTTATTAAGCATTGAACATTTTTATCAATAACATAGAGGCATGCAGCAAATGAAAGCATGGGATATCAATCTTAGGGGGTAGATCAATTCAAAAAAATGAGATTCTAATACTCTTCTTTGTTGTTGTCACATCCTTATGATACTAGTAATAAGTATGGTAGGGTGGCCTATGAAAGGGTGATAAATATTATCCCCATTCATAATCTGTTGACATTAAGATTATTGATCCTTCAACATGTTAGGTGTAACACCCCAGGTAAATAAAGAATATGACATTTTTATATTTATCCATATTAGTGAAAAAAATATTAATATTACTTTAAAGGGAACTCTATACTTGATGGCTTACCCAATACGCAACAATGAGTTCCTTTGAAATCTTACGTTGCACTCTAATAATAAAATAATTTTTTTTAAATGGCAGTTAACACCTAGCCATTGCAATGACGGGAATGAAGAGAACTAACCAAAAAATTATTATATATGTTTGTCAAATATTTTTACTTTTTACAATAAATTTTAGAGGATTAAAAATGAAAATGAGTCCAATTTTAAGCATAAATCTTCTAATATTCTTTAAAAGGTCGATTAACCGCCTTTTGATGGAAAACCCTTTTTAAATATACTTTTGACAATTTTATATGTTTCATTTTACAAAATAAAACTCTTCTTTAGAATCGGGACATCAAAATTTACTTAGTGTAAATTGTTTGGTATTTTTCCGATAAAGTTCATTTTTTAATGAATAGTGAAAAATGTTGTTTTTTAATTCAAATCCTATTTTTAATCTAATTTCATTATATGATTATATTTTGTTTTGAATTGGTTTTAAAGTGAAATTATAATATATTTTTACCATTTAATCCAATAGTGATCATTGTAATTAGTTTCACTTTGAAATTGGACTTAAACTAGTGTTAATCTTTTAAAAGATATTGTTTCTTAAAAACATGCTATTTGTTTTGACATTATGATTTAATTATTAATTTAATTAATGCAAATTATTTGTTTTTAATTTTGTAAAATAGACATCATTTTTGAATTAGTAATATCAAATATAGATTTGGGTGAATTTTTGGTATTTTTCTAAAAAACTTCAATTTTAGATGAATAGTGAAACCACTAAGTGGTAGTTTAAAAACTGATTTTTCGTTTAAATGAGACATTACCACTTCTTTGATTTGATATTCAAAAATCCTACATACATGGTTGTCATTAGGATGTAAAATTTGGTTCAATGGGATCAAAATAATTTTTGGTGAATAGTATATTTTAAGTTTTTAATCAAGATTAGGGGTAATTAGTGTAAATTAAGGAAAAAATAATGTTTTAATAATATGAAATAACCTTGACACATGTCCTACACTTATTGGATGAGTCATTTCCGACCTAGAAAATTCATGGGTCATCTTGAGGACCCCATGGATCCACTTGGGTTGGAATATGACATTAATAACTTTTTATTTAAAGTTAAAATTAAAATGTCACAAACATGTGTTGTTTTACTAACACAATTTTTACATGGGGTTATACAAATCATATTTGTTATTATAAATATTAATTGGAAATATAAAAATATTTCCTAAATAATGATAGTTTTTTTATAATTTTTAGACATTAAATATATTAAATTATTTATGACACTATGATGATGAAATTATTACGTCATAATTTAACGATTTAAATAAAATGAAACAATAATGTAAAATCTGATACCTAAACTTGTCAAAAAACCTATTGTATGGGTGGATTTCGAAAACTTATCACCTTATCCTATATATTTATAATTTTGGGACCTTTTTATCCAATAATCATTTTATAATAAAGTATCATTTCTTAACTTTCCAAGAGTGCCCCTCCTTTTCTCTTGTAAAAGGCCCCCACCTCTACCACCTTACCCACACTTCTCAAGCCATTGTCTCGGCCAAACACTACCCATTTCATCTCTCCACATCCCTAAATTCATCATTTAAGCCTCACCTTTGGGTAGAATCCTTCCCAAGGAAGCCTTTGAGCTCAAATCAAGAAGAGTTACCCGATTTTAAGGTAATTTCTTCACTTGTGTTATTTTATTTTATTTTGCTTCTCCAACCCTATAAACTCTTTTTATTCCTTTATTTTGTAACAACATGAGTATCTTCAACATACTATGATTTTGTTATGTGATGTATTCTAGATAAACATACACACACCTTCTTCTAATGGTTAAAGAACATACTGTTTCTGTGGTTGGCGAATTTCTGCCTCATGAAACGATGATTGTTCAATCATCTTTTAACACCTTTAATGGTGTCGATTATGGAATCACTGTATTTTATATATTATATATATGGTATTTATGTTTTCTATATTCTTATGAATTTTATATTTAAAACATGGCTTTATTCTTTTCATGTTGTGCAAATGCAATAATTTCATACGAGGAAGTGTGGACTACCGCCCCCTCAAGTGATGTGACTCATTCAGGGAACACATGGAATGTATAAAGAATGAAATTAATGAAAATATGTGACCTATATAACATATATATTATACTGGAAATATAATATATATATCTATCAATTATTTTTAATTCCATTAATATGACTACGAAATGAAAGTAGAGTTCATGCGTACGTACGGCCTACCGTCTCCATGAACAGTGCATTTCATTTCATTTTATCTCCAAATGTTATGGAGTATTATAAAATGAAAATTTACTAAATATATATGATATTAAAATCATTAATACTATTCTGTAGACGATTTACTTATAACTACATGGATAATCATTTTTAAACAAGTTCATTTTTGACTCATGTACCAGACATCGACAAAAACGTTTGATATGAACTCACATTATTAACCAATTATTATAAAATTATAATATGTGATATAAATAGAATAATAATATTTAAAAGATGTCCTTAAGAATTTATATATTGACCAATGTTTATTATTCAGGAATATAAAGAAACGAACAAGACAAGTCATACTTGAGGTAATGGATCATACCCCTCTGTTTCTTTTTAAGTACACTCTTTTATGTCATTACTTTTAGGATCATCTTTCTTATGATTATGATGTTATATTATATTAATCTTACATTACTTGTTATGTTTATATTATGAGAGACCCTATTTTCTCTCATCAATCCATTATGGAAGTTTTGATTGGCGCCGTTAGACTGTTGAATTTTCGTAAGAGATCTAACCTCTCTCTTTCTTTTTGAGTACTCTTTTTTATGTCACTTCTTTTAAGCTCCTCTTTGTTATGTTGGGGGATGTTATTTTATATTACTATTATTTAAAATTTTATTTTAATATGATGAGAGACCCTATTTGATCTCATCAATCCATTTTTGGATGTTTTATGTGGCACCGTTAGGCTGCCAAGTTTTCGTAAGGGATTTTTCATCACACTTTTATTCCCATGAGATTTATGCTACATTTTCCACCATTTCATTTGAGTGGTATATGTACTGACCATTATTCTACTCTTTTTGTAATATAATTTTTTTATGATTATTTACATCAATGTTGTTTTTTCCAACTTTCATGGGGTGTATGTTTCGAAAGATACCCAAGTCGGTAAGGGAACCTTTCACCCTCATCTTTTTAAAAGACTTATTTTGGTGGGTATTTTAATTTACATATTGTAATATTGGGATATGTTCTAATATATCATTATTTATGTAAATTTTATGTCCAAGTAATGATATACCCTTTTTATCTCTCATCAACTCATTTTCCAAATTTTGAAGTGATGCCATTAGGCTGTCGAATTTTTGCACGGGAACTTCTTAACCCAATTTTGATTCTTTGGGATAAACTTGTACTCCTTGAATATGTCATTCTATGAATATTTGTAAATAACCTCTGATTCTTTTACACTTAATATCCACTTATTTTTGGGTTATTCGTTTGTCACACATAATTATGTAATTGATTTATCCTTAATCCAAGGATACCGTCTTTGTAACGGACTTCGTCTCAATCTCCTTTCATTGAGGAATATTTTGTTCTAATACAAGGATTTCTTTTATATGTTGTATAAACCCATTTGAATTTTAATTATATACAAAAGTAATCTTTTTCTACAAATCGTTTTACTAAACGACAAAAATTATGCTTCTTTCTAATGTACGTGGTGACAATGACCTTTCCGCCGCCGCGAGTATTATCTAATTTTTGGCTTCCACAACAAGATGATATATTTTTAAAATTAAATAAATACCATATAATCTTTTATGTATTTTGGTATGGAAAATAGTTTCGATAATGGATTTGTGTTGTCAATATATTTAATTGATATATTGTGCTTGAAATGTGGAAATGTTTTCTTTCCTTTATAGTTGTTTTATGTGATATGATTTTATAATGTTACTTAGACATTTGACGGGTGGTTACGTGATAAACCACATGACGGGTGGTTTTGTGAATACCAGGACGGGTGTTTACATTATAACCTTAAATTCATTGGGTATGGAAGTCGGCCGTATGGCTATTCTATTAAGTGATATGTGTGGATGTCGACCGTATGGTTATTCCATTTAAGTATGTTTATTTCCCAATATACCTTTATATGTTATGTGTTCTTTATATGGGTTTTATGGTAATCTTTTGGTTACAAAAGGGTAAGTAATGTTCATTTAGTGAGTGAAGAGTTTTTACTACTTCATAATGGTGAAAAGTATTACTTTGGTAAAGTATTCATGGTTTACTAGTTGTTTTAAAAAACATACAGTTTTCTTTCTTTGTGTATCCTTTACTGGGCTATTTATGCTCATCCCATGTTTTTGAAATGTTTTCCAGAGGACTTAAAGATGAATAGGGTCAAGGATGGGATCAAGAAAAGACATGCTATCTAAAACATGGAACTATACATGTTTCTTTTTCAGTGTTTTTTTTATTTTATGGAATCTTAGTAGAAGTTTCTACTATGTAATATTTTGAGATGTAAAAGTTATGACCTTATTCTCTAAAACTATAAACCTGAAAATATCCTCAATATGAATTATTCATTTAATTCAATATTAAGTAAGGTTTAAGGCTGTGGCCTTATAGTTAGTTTCAGAGGTCGGTTTAGATAACTTTAGAAGTTAGGGTATTCTTTAAGAATAAGTGGAATTTTGTTTTTAACCACAATGGTTGGTATATTATATGGAGTCATTGTGGTTTTTTTAAAGGTTGGAATGAGTTTGAGATAACTTGGATAAGTATATCTTAGTGTTTATCTTCCTCTTTAGTACATGCTGATTTTGTTGATATACTCACACTGACATTTTTTTCTGTGTTTTAGTAAATATATTGATCTAGCAGGAACCAAAGTGACAATGGGTATGAAATAAACTGTGGTGGTTCTCTGATTAAGAGACTGGATGAAATATGGGATTTAATGAGGAATCTTGTGGTTATTCCAAACCAACTATCAAGGAGTCATGATTAACCACTTGAACTTTGGTGAGTTCTCTAATACATCGTGTACGAGAGAACAAAGTCGATGTGGAAGTTCATGTAATAATTATAAAGGTAACCATTAGGGTTTATATGATCCTTAATTTGAGGTAATTATGGGTTAATACATGATATGATGGAATACGAAAGGCATGAGATAAAATTGAGGTTAAAATATGTTATGGTTATTTTTGATGAATTTATCTCTTTATAAGGAATGTTATAAAATTATATAGTTTTAGAAAAAGGAAAACACGCAGACCGTGTGACAACCCATCACATCGGACGAAGCTACAGGAATCAAACCCACAACTAAAGAGCAACTAGTATTTATCGCCTACCACTGGACTACGTGAAGTCCCTGGTTAGTGTGACTAATTCTTTATAGTTAGATGATTTTATGAATCAAGAATAATTTTATTTTGGGTTATCTATGGAAATGATTATCCTATCATGGAGAATATGTGATTAGGATAATTACTTTTAAATATGAGACTTTAAGAGAAACTAATGTTATTTGAAGATAAATGTTAATTTTATACCTTGGAAGACAATGTGATTAAATCCTTCAAATATTCGGGTTTCAATCATAGTTTGGTTTAATTTGAAGAATTTTATGGACAAATTTTTTATCGAATGGTATTCGTTGAACTTTGGGTTTTGTTGGACAAATTTTGGAGATTAAGAATAGATTTTATTTTTATAAAGTGTTATCCTTTTTTGGATTATCTGATCTTGTACTAACCTTTTTGGTTTTAGTTTTGGTTAAAGTCTAAAGACATGGGAAGTATGTAGTTATCTTTTTCGGATTAGGGGATTCTCCAGAAGTTGATTATAGCTCTCTTAATGTAAACAAGTCATCCTAAATACTCATCTTTTGGAGAAAATATGAGTTCGTTTAAGAAATGTAGTAAAAGTTAAAAGTCAACATGACAAGTAAGTATGCTTCCTTATGATTTAGTTAAGCTCAAAAATAAATTCCTCAATTAAGAGTAACTTAAAACAAAAATGTTGTCTGTTAACTTTTCCTACTAGGGAATAGAATACCATTTAACCCATCACAAGTCTATGATTTTCTAGTGGTTAACTTTCTCCTAAACATGTTTTCTATCACACTCCCTCAGAACATGACCCTTTTTTTCTTCTATATCCATGTTTTCATACATGTAATCCTAGTATGGGTTAACTCTGGTGACCTTTTTACTTCCCTTTCATTCTTTTAAAGTGATAGTTTAATTTACTCTTGTTCTGATTTGGGACTTTCAATGATGATTCTGAGCCCAATTTTAAAATTTCGAGGACGCAATTCCCAAAATGGGGGAAGGATGTAACACCCCAGGTAAATAAAGAATATAAAATTTTTATATTCATCCATATTTGTGAATAAAATATTAATATTACTTTAAAGGGAATGCTATGTTTGATGGCTTACCCAATACGCAACAACGAGTTCTTTTGAAATCTTATGGTGCACTCTAATAATAAAATAATTTTGTTTTAAATGTTAGTTAACACCTAGCCATTGTATTGACGGGAATGAACAGAACTAACTAAAAAATTATTATATATGTTTGTCAAATATTTTTACTTTTTACAATAAATGATAGAGGATTAAAAATGCAAATGAATCCAATTTTAAGGATAAATCTTCTAAAATTCATTAAAAGGTCGATTAACCGCCTTTTGATGGAAAACACTTTTTAAATATACTTTTGACAATTTTATATTTTTCATTTGACAAAATAAAACTCTTCTTTAGAATTGGGACATCAAATTTTACTTTGTGTAAATTTTTGGAATTTTTCCGATAAAGTTCATTTTTTAATGAATAGTGAAAAATGTTGTATTTTAATTCAAAACCTCTTTTTAATATAATTTATTTATATGATTATGTTATCTTTTTAATTGGTTTCAAATTGAAATTATAATATATTTTTACCATTTAATCCAATAGTGTTCATTGGAATTAATTTCACTTTGAAATTGGACTTAAACTTGTGTCAATCTTTTAATAGATATTGTTTTTAAAAACACACTATTTGTTTTGACAGCGGGAATTAATTATTAAATTAATTAATGCAAATTATATGTTTTTAATTTTTTAAAATACACATCATTTTTTAATTAGGAATATCAAATACAGCTTAGGGTGAATTTTTGGTATTTTTCTGAAAAACTTCAATTTTGGATGAATAGTGAAACCACCAAGTGGCAGTTTAAAAACTGATTTTTCATTTAAATGAAACATTACCACTTTTGTGATTTGATTTTCAAAAATACTACATACATGGTCCTCATTTGGATGTAAAATTTGGTTCAACGGGATTAAATTTTTTTTTTGGTGAATAGTAACTTTTAAGTTTTTAATCGTGATTAGAGGTTATTAGTGTAAATAAAGGAAAAAATAATGTTTTAATAATATGAAATGACCTTTACAGGTGTCCTAACATTATTAGATGAGTCATGGACGACCAATATAATCCATGGGTCAACTTATGGACCCCATGGATCCACATTGGTTGGAAAATGACATTAATAACGTTTTATTTAAAGTTAAAATCAAAATGTCTCAAACATGTGTTGTTTTACTAAAACAATTTTTACATGGGGTTATAAAAGTCATATTTTTTACTATAAATATTAATTGGAAAAATAAAAAGATTTCATACATAATTATATTTTTTTTATAATTTTTAGAAATTAAATATATTAAATTATTTATGACACCATGATGATGCAGTGATTACCTCATTATTTAACGATTTAAATAAATTGAAACAATAATGTAAAATATAAGACCTAAAATTGTCAAAAAAAACGATTCTATAGGTGTATTTCGAACCCTTATCACCGTATCCTCTATATTTATAATTGTGGGACCTTTTTATCCGAAAATCATTTTATAATAAAGGATCTTTTCTTAACTTTCCTAGAGTGCCCCTCCTTTTCTCTTATAAAAGGCCCCCACCTCTACCACCTTACCCACACCTCTCAAGCCTTTGGATCGGCCAACCACTGCCCATTTAAACTCTCCACATCCCTCTATTCATCATTGAAGCCTCACCTTTGGGCAGAATCCTTCCCAAGGAAGCCTTTGAGCTCAAATCAAGAAGAGTTACCCGATTTTAAGGTAATGTCTTCACTTGTGTTCTCTTGTTTTATTTTGCTTCTCCAACCCTCTAAACTCTTTTTATTCATTATTTTGTAACAACACCAGTATCTTAAATATACTAGGATTTTGTTATGTGAAGTATTCAAGATACACTTACACACACCTTTGTCTAATGGTTAAAGAACATACTGTTTCTGTGGTTGGCGAATTTTTTCCTCACGAAACGGTGATTGTTAAGTATTATTTTAACACCATTAATGGTGTCCATTATGATGACAATATATTTTATATATGATATATATGGTATTTATGTTTTCTATATGCTTTTTATTTTCATATTTAAAACATGCCTTTATGTTTTTCATGTTGTGCAAATGTGATAATTTCATACGAGCAAGTGTGGACTACCGCCCCCTCAAGTGATGTGACTCATTCATGCAATACATGGAATGTATAAAGAACGAGATTAATGAATATATGTGACCTATATAACATATATATTATACTGTAATTATAATATATATATATATATATCTCAATTATTTTTAATTCCATTAATATGATAATGAAATGAAAGTAGCGTTCATGCGTCCGTACGGCCTATCGTCTCCATGAATGGTGCATTTCATTTATTTTTATCTCCAAATGTTATGGAGTAGTATAAAATGAAACTTTACTAGATATATATGATATTTAAATCATTAATACAATTCTGGAGATGATTTACTTTTAACTACATGGACAATCATTTTCAAACAAGTTCATTTTTGACTCATATACCAAACATCCACAAAAACGTCTGATATGAACTCACATTATTAACCAATTATTTTAACATTATAATATGTGATATAACCTGAATAATAATATTTAAAATATGTCCTTAAACAATTATAAATTGACCAAAGTTTATTATTCCGGAATATAAAGAAACGAACATGACAAGTCAGACTTGAGGAAAGGGATCATACCCTTCTGTATCTTTTTAAGGACACTCTTTTATGTCATTACTTTTAGGCTCATATTTCTTATGATTGGGATGTTATTTTATATTACTCTTACTTTACTTGTTATGTTAATATGATGAGAGACCCTATTTTCTCTCATCAATATATTTTGGATGTTTTGATTGGCGCCGTTAGGCTGCCGAATTTTCGTAAGAGATCTAACATCTCTCTTTCTTTTTAAGTACTCTCCTTTATGTCACTTCTTTTAAGCCCCTCTTTTTTATGATGGGGGATGTTATTTTATATTAATCGTGTTCTAAATTTTATTTTAATATGATGAGATACCCTATTTTATCTCATCAATCTATTTTTGTATGTTTTAAGTGGTGCTGTTAGGCTGCCAAGTTTTCGTAAGGGATTTTTCATCTCACTTTTATTCTCGTGAGATTTATGCAACATTTTCCACCATTTAATTTGAGTGGAATATGTACTGCCCATTATTCTACTCTTTCTGTAATATACTTTTTTTATGAGTATTTACATCAATGTTGTTTTGTCTTTCTTTCATGGGGTGTATGTTTTGAAAGATACCCAAGTCGGTAAGGGAACCTTTCACCCTCCTCTTTTTAAAAGAATTCTTTTGTTGGGTCATTTAATTTACATATTTTAATATTGGGATATGTTCTTTTATATCCTTATTGAAGTAAATTTTATGTCCAAGTGATGATATACCCTTTTTATCTCTCATCAACTCATTTTCTGAATTTTGAAGTGACACCGTTAGGCTGTCGAATTTTTGCAAAGGAACTTATTAACCGAATTTTGATTCTTTGGGATAAACTTTTACTCCTTGAATATGTCGTTCTATTAATATGTTTGAATAAACTCTGATTGTTTTACGCTTAATATCCACTTATATTTGGTGTATTCATTTGTCACACATAATTATGTAATTCATTTATCCTTAATCCAAGGATACCATCTTTGTAAGGGACTTCGTCTCAATCTCCTTTCATTGAGGAATATTTTGTTCTAATACAAGGATTTCTTTTATATGGTGTATAAACCCCTTTGACTTTTAATTTTATACAAAAGTAATCTTTTTCTACAAAGCGTTTTACTATATGACAAAAAGTATGCTTCTTTCTAACTTACATGGTGATAATGACCTTTCCGCCGCTGTGAGTATTATTTGATCTTTTGCTTTCTCAACAAGCCGTTATATTTTTAAAATTAAATAAATACCATATAATATTTTTTGTACTTTGGTATTGAAAATGGTTTTGATAATGGATTTGTTATGTCAATATATTTAAGTGATATATTGTGCTTGAAATGTGGAAATGTTTTCTTTCCTTTATATTTGTTTTATGTGATATGATTTTATAATGGTACTTGGACATTTGACGGGTCGTTACGTGATAAACCATATGACGGGTGGTGTCATGAATACTAGGACGGGTGGTTACGTTATAACCTCCAATGCATTGGGTATGGAAGTTGGCCGTATGGTTATTCCATTAAGTGATATATGTGGAAGTCGATAGTATGGTTATTCCATTTATGTATGTTTATGTCCCAAGTTACCGTTATATGTTATATGTTCTTTATATGGGTTTTATGGTAATATTTTGGTTACAAAAGGGTAAGTAATGGTCATTTAGTGAGTGAAGAGTTTTTACTACTTCATAAATGTGAAAAGTATTACTTTAGTAAAGTATTCATGGTTTACTTGTTGTTTTGAAAAACTAACAGTTTTCCTTCTTTGTGTATCCTTTACTGGGATATTTATTCTCATTCCAAGTTTTTGAACTGTTTTCCACAGGACTTAAAGATGAATAGGGTCAAGGATGGGATCAAGGAAAGACATGCTATCTAATACATGGAACTAGACAAGTCTCTTTTTAAGTGTTTTCTTTTTATTTTATGGAAACATAGTAGAAGTGTTTACTATGTAATCTTTTGAGATGTAAAAGTTAAGACCTAATTCTCTAAAACTCTAAACCTAAAAAGATCCTCAATGTGAATTATTCAATTAATTCAAAATTAAGTAAGGTTTAAGGCTGGGGCCTTATATTAGGATCTTGTAGGCACTATTGAATGCATATCCCTATAGGGAAATGTATGAACTATTGAAAAGATATCCTCGTCAAGTCAATATCATGGGGAATTTAGTCAATGGTAGAATGGGTTGTCCAAAAATCGGGTAGTGTCTATATTATGATGGACTTGTATGGGATGAATGTGATGTTGAACTATTAGAGTATCACTTCCTAGTCATCAAATCATCCTTTCATCATGGGGTGATTGAGAATATACTTTAGTGGGCCTACTCGGGACACCATATTTATCTCTTGATGTTATAGATAAGTCAACTACAAAAACTAGAGGGAGGTATCTCTTTTCAATAGGGGAGTGTCAAGTCTCTATGTTTACGGGCATGGAATGGAGATATAATAAATTGTCTTTTCTACCCACATTATTTGTTTGGTCTTCAATAACTTTGAGGGAGCATTACAGGGAGGTCACATTAATGACAATAGGCTTTCATGAGATATGTGTAATAAGAACCAGAGGCTCTAGAAGATACTTTGTGGTTTCCCAAAATGAAAATTGGTACTCCTCATCCCAATGGTAGACAATAAATTTCTTCATAATCCTCAATAATGAATTACAAATTGATTGGATAGAATGAACCGAATCCTCCCATTGATTTATATAGGGAGAAAATATCAATATATCACATGATTAGGAGATTCTGGTACCACTCAATCTTTTCTAGTGTGGGGTTACATGGTAATTGTCAAGTTCCCCTTTTCTTTAAGAATTCCAATCCCTTGTTCTATGAGACAACAACGAAACCTCCAAGGTCCAGTATTGTGGGCTCAAAGAGATGAAGCAAGATTATTATTGAATCTTATATATTTTCCCATATATTGATTATAGTGGATTCTAGATCTTTGGGATCATTGATTCTATTAATCATGTTTCCCTAAACATGTTTCCCCTCTCTTATCGTAATTAGCATCTAGAAATATGCCTTCACAAGAGTCAAAACAGGAACCATCAACCTGAGCACCACTAATTGAACATTTTGGTAGTACATGAGAAACCTGTGAAATGTGTATGGGACTAATATGAGAAAATGAATCTAGGGCCAACCCAACAGTGAGTTGTAAGAAGTATCCTACAAGACTACAATGAATTAGGTGCTCGATATAAGGCCAAAAAACTAGGTACCCATCCAAACCTTACAATGTTGATTCTACTCCATCTTATCATAAGCCTAAATTTTCATGTTGGAGGGATTCATATCTACTTCTATTAGTCCAATATTTTTGAGTGTCTGATCTAGTATGAAGATGGTCTCAGAACAATTATGAACCATTTAGGAATGGGACTCTATACTATTTAACTGTCTTATGATGTGATGATAGAATTTGTGCCAATTAATAAGGATTCCTTATACCTCTCCATATAATGATATGTTGGCATGAAATTACTCTTTCAAGGAATCCTCTACATAGTTGGACACTACAAGAGATAACTCAGCTTCAAACTGAAGATGTATTTTCAAATATTTTTCATGTGTCTCACACAAATATTTTGATAAGAAAAAGGATGCAATTATATAAAAAATGAAGGTATGATAGAAATGTGCTTCAACACATCATAGATCATCACCAATGGAATTTTTTTACCCATGGGGGTTAATACATGGTGGTGGGAACAATCAATGATGTTGGATAAACTATTAGGGTTAGGCTATGGCTATGGATATTCTACTACTGTCAAGATTTCCTTGTCTAGAACACTATAAGAGGTATATCAGTTAGATTGGGTACGTATACTTCAAGTTTATGTTGATCATGGAATCGTTCTTATTGAGCTAATTAGTCAACTAACATTGTCTACAGAGGAGACATATCTGATGCAGAAGGATAGGGGGATAGGGTTTTTCGATCTCCATACAAAACCTACTATGTAGTCTCGCTGTTATGAATGTACTAGTTAGATTGATCATTTTAACGAATGAAATGTATTCTTTATTTCCATTAATGGAATAAGATAGAGGATATCAGTAGTTGTTCATGGAATTCTTCACATTAAGGCATCATGAAGAGTCCTATAAGGTCAATTGAATTTATAGATGCATACTTCTTCTCAACATCAGTGATAAATTTTAGTGAAGGGAGTAATATGAGGGAATATCTTAACTCAGGGTCAATAAATACACCATTAGTGTGAGCGGGATTTAACACCAACAAGGTAATCTAGTTCCCCTGTTCCATTTGTTCATGTTCCTCTAGGATTTGTAATGATATGATGGAAATGTGGAGGAAGTGGATGGTGAAGGCCTATAAACCACATGATCATCTCGCCAACCTATGAAATCACGAATGAATCCATAGGCATGGGTAAATTCATTATGATATATCAATTGATATTATTTATACATCACATGGCTATGAGAATAATTCTATTATTTTTAACCATCTCTATCACATTCGGTTGTTAGAAAAGACGTGTTCCATCCATGGAAGAACATCACCAAAGTAGACCAATCCATTATTCACTTGTTCCTAGAGCCAATATGTGAACTCGTATCAATCCTTGATGTTGTGTCTTAGGATCCTATAAAATGGAAATTATTAGGATGGATAGTGATTCTATCCTCTTGGGGATTCTTCCACTCTGAAAAATTTAGAATTTTATTCACCACCATGCAGATGATGTACTCTATGATTTGAGAATCTCTAATGCCATAGGTCCAGTTCCTTATGTTAAGTAGGGAACTCTAGAATGATATAATTCACATGGATATGGGAACAAATTTTCACATCATGGAGAATATACTTGGAAATGTGGTTCATAGATATTATATATTTAGAAATTCTACTCTTAATAGAGATACACTTGGAGAGGAAATATTGGAAAAAGGGATAGAAACTATAATAATATAGGGGACTCTACATAAAAGGTGGAATAATTCTCCCCTATTTGAGGTATTCTAACTAGGGATAGAAGAATAAATGAGTGTGATAGTCTAGTCTATCATAGGGATACGTTCGGATGTTGGGACTTAACGAAAAACTCAAAGAATCCACGTTGAACTTTCTGGCTGGTGAGGGTAGGGGCTAACTCACCCTTGATGTTCACTATGCACATCCTTATCGTATACTCTTAAGACATCATCCTGTAGAATAAATACTTGTTCACTTTCCACTATGTGAAAAATGTATAAGAATCACTAATAAGGACTACGTTTTCACTTGAATAAGATGATAATAAATTTATTGAATATGGTTGAGTAGAACTATTAGGGTAACATTCTATGATGGTATTCCAAACTAGAAATATACCATATAGGTATCTAGTTATACTAGATGTATCCAAGTCCTTATATTTTATAAACAAAAAACTAGACCATGGTGGCCTCCTCATATTTGGGGGTTCCCAACATGGGTCCAAACCTTGAAATAAAGTGCTCTAGGTGATTCAACCCTTCAATAACCCCATTTAATGGTGTAAAATTTTGATTTAAAAAATCTATGTGTGTGTATATGTTTTCAACTATTGTCAGGTATGGATTTTAATTATGTAGGATTTCCAATAGTTGTGTTTCTTGGGCCTCAAGGAATGATGTTTGAGTGGCTATCAATTTATCTTGATGAAGGTTGCTATCATGGAGAGTTCCTCTGGACAAAAATGCATTAATAGGTTGATCAACTCTAAGAAATGTCACCTCAAATCAATGTGCAACATGACCTAGTTTTCAAGGATTATAAACACACTACTCGGGTTAATTTTGGTGGCTCATAACTTGGTCCCTTTATATATCCCCTATATTCTTATCTCACTAGATGGGATGGGACAATATTTTTGAAAAGTGGTATCAGGCCGAGGAATAATTATTCCCCATTAAAGGAGAGATGGGTTTCACATATTGGTTCCATTTTTCAGGTGCCACTTAGAAATGAGGTCTGTGATGAGCCTCTTAATCTCTTCCTATTGATGGTGTAAGAATGTTACCATTGGATTTATCTTCACTTTTGGAAGATCTATAAATATATTGTATTTTTCGACATGATCCTTTATATTATCACGGTGTGGATGGGTTGGAAGTAGTTCCTCATTGGAAGAGTCTATGAGGCCAAGGTAATGGCTCTGGTGATGATTATAAATACCTATCAAAGGATATTCTGGTAATGATCTATCCTTTTGGGAGAATATTTCCTATCAATCCATGCATTGTGTCTTATTTCCCTATAATCATCTACCTAATTTGTGATGACCATATAAACCATAGTGGTGGCCAGATGAGAACCCTCACCATCAGTGGATAGGCTAGTAATCTAAATTATATTGATGAAATGAAGAGAAACATATTATCACCATCCTTTATTCTACACATGCAGAGATTCTATTTCCATAAAACAGCAGAGCACAGAATGTCTCTTAATGTAGGTCTATTAAATGTTCTTGTGATAACCATCAGAAGTGATCCTTGATAAATCAATATTAACCCTCCATTTTTTATGGTCAAAAACATCAAAGTGATCCTAGATTATTGAATAGTTTAGCATATGATCTCTTAGGTAGTGAATAATTTCCAGGATAATCTTCTGAGAACACACATCCTGGACCTTTGTAAGGAACTTTTAGACATCTAAATTTGATATTGTAGGCACCCATAACACCACAACTAGATGATTGACAATTGAAAACTCCCACAAACCCTTATTCTCATATTATGTATTCTTTTATTTTTAGTCTCATGCTCATGTTGATGTAGGATGAGGGATGGTATGTTTAACAAATATAGAAAAAATCTATAGTTTTTTGACATGGAGAGTAGTGATTGTGCAAGTTAAATGGTTGTTTTAGGATGGGACATTTTTTCACGGTGGTCCTAGTGACATCATCACATACTTTTAGTATATGGTATTCATCAGCACTTCATGGGTGATGGTGGAAACGTCTATATGTGGGTCAATATAGTGATCACCATCTTAATGAATCATTTTAGACCCAAAGATATCTCCAAATTATTATCTAGAGGTGGATATGAGTTAAACTCATGATGAAAAAGATCTTTTCATTTTGAGAAACTTGATGGGGATCCAGAACATCTTGCACCTTTAAGTACTTATAGAAGGATCTGGGGGCCATATGGACGTAGGCTTCTGGGGTCATGAATCTGAATATTCAGGCACCTACCCTATATTATGTCATGTGGGGTTAAGGATAAATTATCATGTCATCATTTTACATGGAATGTGATATGTGAATGTGGTCAACAATGACATGAAACTTCCAAATGTTCCACCTCTGATGGAATGTATTCACCCTTCTTCCCTAAGAAAGTTTTTCTGTGCATGGTATTTCTTCAGCACAATGAATACCTCTATGTGGGTTGGTTATAACTTGGGGAGGAACTCCTCTTCATTAGGTTGGTATATGTGGAGTACCTTATTATTAACTATCACTAGTGTAGGGATGAACTCTACATTAACAGGTGAAGGACTGGGGAGGACCTCTACTCTGGTTTAAAGGAACACAGGATGGACCTCTATTCTAGTTAGTAGTGACATAGGTAGGACCTCATTATTAAGAATCGGGAGTAATTGGATGGACTCCACACAAAATTTTGAAAGAGAAGGGAGGGCCTCCACTCTGGTTGGTGGCGGAATGTGGAGGTCCTTGATGTTCATTGTTGAAGAAGTAGGGAGGAACAACCCTATAGTCAGTAGGAGAACTGGGGTTAATTAATGATAATTGTTTATAAAGTGGGTAGGACCTCGTCTCATGTTGTTGTTGGAGTGTGGAGAAAATATTATTTTGTTCATAGTTTCAAGAGTCGAACCACTTTACTGGTTTTTGAAAGAGTAGAGAGGACATATTCTCTAGTTGGAAGTGGCATAAGGAGGACATATATAATGGTTGTGGGTAGATCAGGGAGGAAATCTACTCTGTTTAGTGATGTTGTGAAGAAGATATCCAAAGTGATTTTCTTTCTTATAGGATTTCCTTTAATGATTGTTAATTATGCAAGGAATTGAAAGAGTCAAATCATCCTACCTATGAGGTGGTTGGGTTCTTGATCCCAATCAGTCAAATAAATACCCCTTTTTCCTATTACACGGATCTAGTGGTATACATAGTTGGTTGAAAGGGCTACATAATCCATGGATGATTCCCATTATCAAGTATCATCATGAGCCTACCCATAATGTTGGTATCATATTCAATAGAATAGGGCTTATAGATCATTGGTGAAGTCCACATACTCTTCATCACATGAGAACATTTGATAGAAACATTTAAGAGACCTAATGGGGGCCCTCCTTGGAGGATCATATGTGGAAGTCAAGTTTTGCAAGACTCGAACTCACCCTATCACCTCCACATAGAGGAGAGAGTCATCATTGAACTTAATGGAGTGGCTCTTAATGTTGTTCATCATCAATTTTTTGGGTCATCATTCCCAATGAGTATCATGGGGGAATCTATGATATCCCTTATGGGAATTTCTACCTGTTGATTGTATTAGAATAAGAGGGTGTCAATAACCCCCCTCTATATAATTTTAGGGGTTGATGTGGTGTGTGTGTTCTTGGTAGCTGAAGTTGTGGAGGAGGTGGAGTTGGTTTGGATTTCTGAATCAATATTTCTCCTGCCCTGACACCTCCGAGTGATAGGTTATTGGATTACCATAGTTCAATTCATATAAGAAATATGGATTCATACATCATTATAGGTGAAAGAAATACAATTTCACATTCCCCAATGTCATCTAATCTTCTATAGTAGAGAATGATCCACACAGATAATGTCACAAACTGAGCTAGCCCAACACTAACTACCCCAATGTGAATGTGAGTTTCATGCAGTGCCCACCATTTTATTAATGGAACCGGTTGATGAAGGATTAAATATGGTGACATCTTAATCCACTAATTCCACATACTCTATTATTCCCCATGATGAAGGATAAGTATCTTCGCATATGGTTCATCATTTCTTGGTGAAGCCCTATGCCACCAATGTATGATTCCAATCCCAAATTGTTTGTCTAACTTTACAAGACACCATGGTTTTAGTAGAAGAGATTCATATCTAGTTCACCATTTTTGTTACCAACTCTTTTATTGGATCCCCACCTGCACATCTACATGAATTCTAGCTTCCATTTCTCCACATTCCCACTTTCGAAATGAAAAAATATTTCATCACTTTCATAAGAGATGAATTCTCCATTATCAAAAATGGATGGTGAGATGTTAGAACCTTTTTCATTTAATTCATTCTTGGAACTCGTCACCTAATGTAGGTCTCCTTGCAATATTATTTCGTGTAGGTAGAACTCATTTCTAGTCCCATATCTAAAAGAAACCAAATAATTACACTACTTATGTCGTAAAATTGCATCAAACATTGGTTAGAAGGGTAGTCATGTTGGGAATATTTATGCATGTTTTGGAATTGGGCACATTGGTCACCTATAAATCATCGACTATTGGAGGTAATATAAGATAAATCATATTAGTAGAAACCCCAATGGCTTCCCATGTCAATTATGAGGTAATTGATTCCAAGTGTGTAACTCTTCCATGTATTTTTAACTTAGGCATTCAATTCTTGTCATGGGGTAGGTATTATGGGTTAGGTCGCAAGTTCTACCTAAGTTGGAGATAGATCACATCATCTTGCTAAGATGGATCAAAGAACATTCATAAAACCTCATAGAGATTGATAGATGGTATATAAGGATTCCACATCGAGACAAATCAACAAGGTGTGTTCCTAGGAGTGGTAATGTCACATATGAGTTTACCATTTTCAATGTTGAACCAAATTAAATTTTCCTATGAACCCTTTTTAAGATATAGGTATCAGAACCCATATAGTTCTATTCCATATTTTGTGTTAATTTGAGTGGAAAAATAGAGACCCTCGATTCTCATACATAGAAATTACATCATTTTTTTCAAAACATAATAAATTACATAGTGAGAATCCCAAAGACCATATTAGTTTATTGCCTTTGGAAACATGGAAACATAAATAATGATAAATAAGTGAGATAAATTATCTCCCATTAGATTCTCCATGACTAGGGGAATTCTAAGACACATCAAAAATAATATATATCTTCATAACATGAGGAAATGAAACATAAAGATGGGCGATCTTAAATGCTCAGTAAGGGTAAAAAATGGATATATATATATAAGCATAATCATGATCATAACGGTATCATAACATTAGAATATCATACAATTCATATAAAAGATTATAATAAAGTGTAATGACATAAATATTGTCATTTCATAAGATAGAATTCATAAGGGGAGCAAGATCATAATCCATAAATGCGTAACATATGAATAAGACATGGAATTATGGAAGAAACATAATCATATAAAATTATTTACATAATATTCAAATATTATTTCCAATTCAATATTAGTGGAATT
Source organism: Viscum album (assembly GCA_963277665.1). NCBI lineage: Eukaryota > Viridiplantae > Streptophyta > Magnoliopsida > Santalales > Viscaceae > Viscum > Viscum album. The sequence continues at coordinate 260,781,622 of OY728148.1, read as the reverse complement.
AGATCACTCTCAAAACATTATTAGTATTCAAGGTTTACTCCCAAGACTATCTTACTAGAAAAAGTCCTTTAAGAACTAATTTAAATTTTTTTCCATTCATGTCAAATACTTAGATATAAATCATTACTCAATGTATTGGATGAAGATATTGTTCCCACACACATAATAATAAAATCATACATAAGTGTTCCACAAGGTCCTAAACATTCATCATATCATAGCCCATGAAATGAAATAGGTATCATAAAAATGTCATAAAATAATAACATGTAGAAAGGATACATGTTTCATAATAATTTCATCAAATAATATTCAGTGATAATAATATGATTTCATAATCATATAATATATGGATGATAAATAATTTTCATATAAATCATTCCCTCAAATGAGGAACCATTTTGAGAATGAATATGAATGGTACCCTTGGATCATATCCATCGAAAGGCATGATTAAAAATAACTGATGTCATCATAGAAAAAAAACAAAAGATCTTTTAAAAACATTTCTTGTCAACATTAATATTTATTTATTAAAAAAATTCTTATAAAAAATAAACCTTTTTGAAAATACTTTTATTTAAAAATAACATTGAAACCATATAATTTATTCTTTGAAAAACATTATAATCACGTTTCTAAAACATAAAACAATTTTAAAATCATGTTTCCTTAAAAATAATCTTAACACATCATCTAAAAATATTTTTGAAAACATTTTTGAAAAGAAATTTTTTGAATGAAATAGATTTCTAGGAGATGTGAGAAATACGGTCAAGTTCTCATTAAAGTGATTTCTTAATTATATTAAGTAACATAGATTGGGAAACTGTCACAAATACATGATGATATCAAAAAAACCAAAAGGAGAATTAAAAAAATATGTTTTTTCTGATTCTTTCCATGGGGGAATACCCTACTGTTCACACTAGACACTTGCTAATGGTCGCCTTGTACCCCGCATTCCTACTTTCTAAATGCAGGAGACATTGATAACCTCTTTAGGGATGTTTACTATGTGAACAAAAAGGAATGATGGGATGTTGAATCCTCCTTCCTTGCATTCCCCCTCTGAAAAAATCCCCTAATCTAGGTATCCCATAAAGATTAATATGTTTTTCGAAAACCCATTCCTAGTGCCATCTATTTTTGTATTATGGTTAATTTTGCTTCTTCTGTTAGAACATTCCATGGGGTCCAGTTCGGGAAACAACCTTCGGTTATGAGGGTAGTCACACTAAGGAATATGTGGCATTTCATCACACTATAACAGTATAAAACCTTTATTCATCCTCATTAGAGGATTTCTTATGGGAATAGAAACTCAAGGCTTCCCACATCGATCGCAAGGTATCTTATTCTAGAGGCATGTCTCTGAGGTTTTCTTCTGCTTCCCATGTTTATCACGGGGTATCCTGTGATTTTATAATTTAGAAGAGATGGATCAGACTAATCAGAACACTAAAAATACTAGACCAGATGGGTGCATCCCAAGAAAGGAGCACTGAGAAGGATTACCGAATGGGTGGATTAGAATGCCTTGGGATGATGGACCTAAGATGATGTGTCCCTGAAAGGGAAGATTTCATATCGTGAAGGTCAATCTGAACACCAGAGAGGGAAGATCATGGATGTGGACCCCAATTAGGGGAACACAATGGTTTTCCTTTTTGTAGGATTGAATCTCATGGAGGCTTCTTACACACCCTTCCTAGAGGATGGGGATCAAATATCATATAGTTCGAACAGCTGGTTTCTGGATTACTCACTAAGATAGCTCGGGTGATGCTAATAGCAACAATCCTAGGGATGAATGGGGATTGTGTAATGAGATGGACCATATTGATAAAATGATCTCATCAGGATGTAGTGACCCATGTAAAATCAGGATGGGTATGTTGGAAGTGTTAAAGCGGGAGATGAATGGATATGTAACCAGTGTGATGGGAACCAGTTCAGAAGTGATTGTGCTGTGCTTAAACATTAGGGAGGTAACTTATGTATCCCCATGGTAGGGAATCAATGTCCATGTGTCGATCTTGAACCTTAGGGAGGTAACCTATGTATCCCCTTGGTAGGGAATCAATGTTTATGTAGTCCTTGAATTGAGAGGTGAGTAACCTGAGGAGGTGACTCATGATAATGGATGCATAGATGGGACCTATAGGAAATAGAACATTTGGTTGATGTATAAACTTCTTGAAACATAAGGGCTCAAGGGAGACTATGATGGGACATGAATTATGTGCTTGATCATTAGGGATGATTCATACTCATCCCCATGGTTTAGAATGGATATCAACATAGTTTAGAAGTGGGACATAGAATTGGCGTGTATATGAGGAACAACGACCCAGAGAAATGATGGGTCTTATGCATGGTTAGCAACATGGATGGATCAAAACACCTCATGGAGGTGGATCCAGAAGATATTTAACATGAATAAATGATGTCAAATTAGAAGGATACATCCCTAGGAGGGAGCACCACAATTTACTATTGGTTGGGTTGAACCTCGTGGAGGCATCCTACGTACCCTTCCAATGAGACATGTATCAAAACACAAGTAATTCAATATGGGGATGCATTTTATCATCATACGGGGTGAGTTTTAACTGACCTGAAGTGGTCGAGAACAATGGGTGATGGTCATGAACCTTGGGGAGGCGTCCTACATAACATTATTAAAAAGGGCAAGGATCAAATTCCACGTAGTTTGGAAAAAGGGGGCATCGGGACTACACACTATGGTGGTTCAAAGAGTATTTCATGGTCAATTCTTATTCTAAGCCCACGATTGTCAAGCTTGGTGTGTTGAATAAGAGGAATCAATAGATCTGATGATCGTGTTGTGAAATATGTGTCTAGATGGAATAGTTTGGGGCCTATTCATGGCTATCAGCCTAGGGAGTTGGAGACTGGGTCTTACTCCATATGGGATACCCAAGGAGGGTGTACAGATGTATGAGGAGGATAAGACCATTGTATAGGGATCACCCCATCAAGGTGGGTTGGGGGTTATTTAGGGGATGCCCAAGGATCACAAAGTGAAAAGGTGTAGATAGAGAGAGGATGCAGATTAAAAAGGTAGGAAGTAAGTGGATCCTCATTCCATCCCCTTTATGGTCCTCTCAAGACTACCACACATGCGACAACCAACTATTTAACATCATGTTTTGGGGATGTGGGTTGATTGGAAGTTTAACATTCTGAATCTCAGACAATGAGTACATTCTCCACACTCTTAGGACTTAAATAACTTGTACTAACCCGAACCTTGGGGTGGGAAGACACCGGAAATGCTCAACAGAAGTCATGTGGTGTAATGTTTACTCGAGGGGATAACATTAGCATTTCTATGTAAAGACACAATAGCCATTAGTCTGCCTATGTGAAGATGCATGAGGTAGGGTAACACTATATAAAACACCACTTCATGAACCATGTAATCGCTTCGTATAAGTATGGAGGGATTCATGGGAGAAGGGTTAAAGAATCAAAATTCTTTATAGAGAAAAGCTTCATGAAGTTCAGGTGCTTCGTGAAGAGAATGGGCTTCACAAAGGAAAGGGCCTCGTGAAGCAAGGAGAAAATGACCCCTGCAAAGGGAGGAGCTTCACGATGCATAGTGAAGAAACTGAGGTATGGAGTCAACATTTTCTTGGTGGGTGATTCGAAAGGGATTGATTCCTTAGGAAGAACCTAATACCTAGAAGGTACTCCTATCATCGCAAAGTCCATAGGGATTTATGATGGGAATCCACGTTTGAAGCTGAGGAAAAATTGAGAAAAGTGAAAGCTAGTTCGCAATGCTCAAGTACTGTGGATTATTGATTTTTCTTGATTCTTTCTAGATAAAAAGGTGATTCATGAATTGAGAACATTCAAGGATAATGGTTAGGTTGTGGATATTTTTTAAAGGGTGTGGATCGGTCTATTTATTGGCACCTAAGATCACAATGCTCTGAAGGAATTCCATGAAGGGAATGGCGATCGTTTATCAAGGGTGACTTCTTCAAATCAAATAGGCTTTCATCATTTCTATTTGGAGGTCATAGATTTCATTAGACTCATAAATGATTCTATCATATCTCTGTGGTAGTTTCATAGTTCATCATAATCGCAGAGGCTTCCATCATTTCTTTACGGCTCTTGCAGAGTGCGTCGGACTCACAGATGTAACACCCCGAGATTTTATGAAAAAAAAATATTCTATTTAATTTCATTAATGTCTTGTGTTGTACGCTACACCAAAAGGAGCTTTCACAACACGCATCCCGGAATTTCCATTCATTACACGCAATCGTGACCTTCCTCGATAGCGTGTATAGTACGCAATACCGAGTTTCACTAAACGAGATATTATTATAATATTATTACGAACTAGCCGTTATGAATATTAATAACCACTTTTTGAAATTTTATAAATTTTATCATTCAAAATGGACGTCATTTTTGGATTCAGAATATCGAAATTAGCTTTGGGTGAAATTTTGGTACTTTTTGGACAACTTTCATATTCTGATGAATAGTGAAAATTACTAAATTTTAATTAAAAACAAATTTTTTAATAAAAATAATTAATAGTGATAAATTATTAATTTGAGTGGTTTAAAAGTATATTTATAATATATTTTTACAATTTAATACAATGTTGGTCATTGGATGTAATTTCACTTTTATACCAGACATAAACAACTGTCAATCTTTTGATAGTTATTTCTCTTAAAAAACACGCTATTTGTTTTGACGACAGGAATAAATTTTTAAATTAGTTAATGTAACTGATATATTTTGAATCTGGTAAAATAGACATCATTTTTGAATTCAAAATATCAAATATATCTTGGGCCTAATTTTTGGTATTTTTCTGGAAACTTTCATATTATGATGAATAGTGAAACCACTAAGTGGTAGTTAAAAAACTGAATTTTTCATAAAACTTAATTTTACCACTTCTGTGAGTGGAATTTAGAATATCCAAGAGACATGGTTAATATCAAGGACTAAAATGTGTTTCAATGAGATGAAAATAATTTTTTATGAATATTAACTTTTTACTTTTTTTAACACTGTTAAAAGTAAATAGGGTAATTAAATGAAAAAATTATATTATTATTAACCTAACACATGTCCTAATTCTATTGGATAAGTGTAATTAGACCAAAAACAACCTTTTGAATAAAATATGACCATTTAGGCCCACTTATATTAGATTAGTACATTTATTATCAATTTATTTAAAGAAGGGTTAAAATAGTTAAAATCAAATTTTAATAACTAAAAAAAATTTAATATAGGGTTATACATAATATAAATTAGACTATAAATATTCATTAGAAATATAAAAAAATTTCCTACCTAATGGTATTTTATTTGTAATTTTTAGACCTAAAATAATTTAATTTATCTATGATACAATGATGATGCAGTAATTATCTTATTAATGAAATATTTACATAATTGATGTTATAAATACCCAAATAAAGGTAATTTGAGACTTTGTATGAATTACAATAATTTTATATGTTAATATGACATGTTAGTATTGATTTAATTAAATGGTTTAGAACTAATCATTCTGTTATTATTTTCACAAAAATCAATTACCAAATAGTGTCAAAATTGACATAAAATAGTTTTTAAAACAAATACTATATTATTAATTGTTATTCTATTACTAAAAATCTAATGATACACCAAATGAAATAGATAAGGTTATATATATTAATAATAAACAACTTGGGGTTCGTTTGGATTGATATGGTATGTTTATTAACCTTATAGTGTAAGAAAACACGAAGACACGGTAAAAGTAAAATTATCTAACTTAAAGTTAAATCTAAATGATAAGGTTAAAATTGATACCTAAACTTGTCTAAATTCTATGGTATTAGAGGATTGCGACCCATCCCCACCTTAGAATTGAAATATATCTATTTGGAGCTATTAAAAACCGAATTTGACTTTATAATAAAATAATATTTTTAGTTATTCCAAAGGTGCCCCTCTCCTCCCTTATAAAAGGGAACCTCCTCCCTCTCTTCCTCACACCACATTGAGCCTTCAAGCTCAGCCAACCCCTGACAATATCTCCTCTCTACTTCCTTAGAAACATACTAGAGGTCCTGGTCTTGTTCAAAGACACAATTTTAGTGCCCTAAGAGTAGGTCTCAAAGAGGCGCTTCAAAGAAGAGGTAATGCCTATTACCGATTATTTCATATTTATTTCCTATTCCACTTATTCTTCTTTAGTTGTTTAATTATGAAGTAATTACATCAGTATCACTCATATACTTATATGCTATTATAAGTATGAAAAAACCCTATTTCACCATCTATCCATCCTACGGAAAATGAAATCACCATGCGTCCGTACGTACGGAATACAGTCTCCACGCCGTGGTGTAATCTATTTTCCACAACCACCTTACTTGGATGGGTATGATGCTATAAATAATAACTATATATGATTATTGTAAAGTTATATTGATTCTGTAATAGTATACATGCACTCCAATAAAATTCCACGATCATGGGAATGATATCATCGCTCGTGTGTACGTACGGAATATCGTCTCCACGAAGCGATGAGATTCATTATCAATGATTAACCATTCATAAATGATTATAAAGTATATATAATAAGTAATCATGAAATATATGACATAATAATGATACTGTATTTATTTATATATATATTTATGTCATCCAATTAATTCCATTCAATTTAATGAGGAAACGAAAACAACATTCATGAGTACGTACGGCCTACCATCTCCATGAATGATGTATTTCTTTCCATTTATATATCTATTATATATATGTATATTCTGAATATATATTATATATAAATCATGTTTTATATTTTGGAATTAAGTAATCATGATCTGATTAATCATATGAATAATTACAAGTCAAAACACGGACGACAAATGAAACGATTTTACCCAAAACGCTCTTTAACATAGAATTTACAAAAGAACGGGTAATATAAAGTCATAAGTGAACCATATATGATATCATAACAATGAATATGATTCTTTAATAATTCAATGACATTATTTAAGTCATTATACAAGAGGTTTGGATACGTACGAAGCATATCAGACCTAAGGTAAGGGATAATTATTCCAATCTCATTCTTATCCGAGATTGTTTATTCGTAAGTATTTACTGGGGTAATATATATCATCCATGTCCAAGTTTTATAAAAAAATTTCATGTATGTTTAAATTCATTTCTTCCCATTTTTTGACTTTTACTACATGGTATGTAAGGAATATTTCTTTTGTTTACGTTACAAGGTACATTTTTGACTTTTCCGGCAAAAGTACAAGAAGAATGTTTTTTTAACTTATACGGCATGAAAAGATTTTTACAGTTTTATAAAGCCTTATTTTCATGAATCTTCCTCCAAAATATTTCATGACTATTTTCAACAAAATCCTTTTCTTTTAAAATTGCATGATGTTTTGTGAAATGAAATTGATTTTTAAGAAGAAAGTATATTTTCCTCAAGAATTCATTTCAACTGTTTTATCAAAATCATTTTCCATCTAAGATGGAATTATTTCATATGTGTATGTTTCTAGTATAATGTTTCTATGATTTACATGGTTTCACTATTCTTATTATGAAATGATATCAATTTTTTTATGGATTATGTTATGATGGGATGATGTTTATGTTACCCATTTTATTCTTTGGGTTATGATGAATGATTTATGTTTATGTTGTGGCACAAGTAAGAATGATTTCATTATGAGATGGGTGGGAAATATATCTCCCTCCAATGCATTGGGTAAATATTTATATCTCATGAGATAGACATGGCTGGAACGGTAAGTTAATCCAGTTCAGTATTATAGGACTGGAACTAGGAGTGAACTCGATTCAGAAAGGGACTTTGTCCACTAAGATGGTCTTGACAGCAATGCCTTGGCTACTATGGAAATCATTGCATGTGCTTAATGGATTCCACAATTACATGTTTTATTCCCATGCTATGTTATCATGATTTATGTTCCATTATTATATATGCATTATGTACTTCCATGTTTTATGTCGTTGTTCAATATTTTTAATGTTCATGTTTTTTTAAGTTCAAATGTATATGGTATGTTTTATATTATCCATGCTTACCCTTACTGAGCATTTGAGCTAACCCTTTTTAGGATTCCTTTTCCCCCAGGATTAAAAAAAGATTTTAGGTAAGGAAAGGAAAATGGTAATATCTTTATGGGATATGTTGAAGATCTTTCACCACGATTAGAAGAATACGTTCTAAGTTTCCAAAGTCACTAAACTATTACGGTAATTGTGTGTCTGTTTTTGTTATGTAATAAGTATTCCAAAAAATTAATTTAATGTCCATGTATGTCATTCTTCGGGTCTATACAATTGGTATTAGAGGAAAGGTTTAGTCACCCTTTGGAAACTAGGATGATAGAACTTTAGTGAGATCCCTAGAGATATTTCTAAGGTATATCTAGGAATGTCCCTAAGGATAAGTATAAGTATAGGTTATAGTCCTATAATTATGGTAATAATCTTAGAATTAAACCTAAGATGGTAGATATTGAAGGTACTCCCCCTTTATTATGTTGTTTTTTCTAGCATGATTTTTGCCTCTCACACTATTCTTTTTGAGTTTTAGACGATGGCTGGAACCCAAAGGAACCATGTTGATCAATGCAATGGACAATTCAATGATTGTCCTCCTAAACAAACAAATATTATTGGATATGGAGTGAAAACCCTTATTTCTATACTTACACAAGCTTTGACTCATTCTGGACTTCCAAATAATAAGAGAAGGGAAAAATATTCTATTGGGTCCTTAATGAGGCAACGTCCACATTCTTTTAGTGGGTCTTCTGATCCCCTTGTTGCAGAATAATGGATTAGTACCACTGAAAAGATAATTTCCAGTTCTTCAATGTTCAGAACATGATAAAGTCATATTAGTAGTATATCGTTTGGAAGGTGAAGCTGATCAATGGTCGAATCTTATCAAGAATAGGAGGCCAAGATATGAAATTGAGTCCATGGAATGGGATGAGTTCAAGAACTAATTTTTCAACAAGTACTTCCCTCGTATTCTTCGAAAAAAATATGGAGAAAAAGTTTCTTGAACTAAAGAAAAAGGATGATGAATTTTTTAGTGTATACAAAGCTAATTTTACAAGGCTTGCAAGGTATATATCTGGCTTTATCATCCAAACTAAAAGTAAAGTTGATTGATTCTTGAGTAGCTTAAAACCAAATCTTCGAAGGGCATTTGCTATAAGAGACTTCAGTAGCTATGATGAAATTTCGTGTTGTGCTATCAAGGTAGAAATAGAAGTTGTTGTTTGGTTGCGCCCAAATTTACCCTACGGGTAAAAGCGATCGATGTAGTACATGTAGGGGTCGAGTCCACAGGGACCGAAGAAGTAACCTTGAGACGCTATGATTTGGTGAAGGATGGGCTATGAAGTAGCCAACTTTGGTTTTGATTTTGGATGGTTTAAATAACACTAAGACACCTACGTGAATTCAATTTAATGAAAATGGGTTGATCTAGGATTATGCTCGGAGTGGATTGAATGAATTTTACTTCTTTAAACAATTTTGGTTCTATTAATTCTTGATGAATCCATTTTTCAAAAATAACACTACCTTCATCATTTTCTGGTTTGGTGCTTACTAAACACAATTACTAATCCCCTCTACACTTAGAGAACCAAATTCATGATCTCTCCGAGGTATATGGTCATTTAGTAATTGAATTTATTTTGCTCAAACACAGTAAAGAAGAAGAGTAGAAATAACTGAAGAATGGATGTCTTAAATTAATTATCCAATTAACAACAATTCGTTCATAAAATAACATTCAATCCAGCATTCGCATCCTCCTAAGATCAACCCATTAAGGGTTTAGCCCTCCATTGATGATATACTCTCAATGGTGGGTGGAAGATGGCTAACAAGAATTGTATTGAAGAAATTAAAACCGCAGAAATAACGAGCACTCCTCCGTGTGTGTGAATGAAATTCACACCTATGTGTGAACTAATTCACAACAACATAGAGATATCACTGTGCTTTGTGATTATAAAGTTTTAATAAATTAAATGGAAAATATATAAGAGAAGAAGTTGATTAAGAACATAAAGATACAAAAAAAACTTACATGGAAATGGAAAACATTACAAGGAAATTTGGAAGCAAAACATTACAATGAAACAACGCATCCAAGATGATAAGAAAATTTTCCACACCCATTCCCTTCACCTATAGCTCCTTATATAGGCATATTAGGAGCCTTAGGTACATTCCCCAACAATTAATTCACCCTCCAACAATTAATAGAGTCATATGGAGGGTGAATAATCAAAAGGAAATTGATGTTTCGAATTTGACCCGAAAAACTGTCCAGATTCATCCACCACATTGACGTGTGAATTCGAAATTGAAGAAGGCCGAATCCGGAGTGTCTGTAGAAGAGAAATATCTTCATACATCTGGCCTCTATGAGCTGTAAAAATTTCAGGAAATTTAGCTCAGCCGTTTGGATGTTATAGTAGAAATGGTGGGACGTATTTTTGAGCATTAATGTCATGTCCACCATTTAAATCTTAACTTCAAATCCATTTATCATCAGGATAACATCAGAATTAGCTCCGGCCACAGTTGAATAAAATGATCCTCATATTTTTATCTTTCTACTGTATATATTTGAGCTTCATTGGGCTTGGTTTATGGGCCCCACATTTGTTTGATGGGCCTTAGGCCCATTATGCTTTTTCCAGCATGTTTCTGCCTTCAGGCGCAAAATTCTCCATCTTCCTTTGGGATTCATCCATCGGACCTAAAAGATAAAATGTTCAAAACAAAGTGACAAATCATATCCCAAAATTTAAAATTAAAATGATGAATATTGTAATTTCCACAAGCAAATTATTGAGTGAGCCCAAATTGACATTTTAGGCATGAATTGCACAATGATGGGAAATGAAGTTCAATTTCTGAATTGGACTAAAATTGATGTTTATGAACTTTTAAGCACATTAATATTAAGAACTTAACAATGAATATTAGCCACTTTCAGTGACTAATCACACCCCCCAACTTGAGTTTTTTTAGTCCCGAGCAAAATAAATTACAAATATGAAATCCAAATCCCCTTTTCCAAAAACATTTAAATACACATTGCTCACTCAAAAGATCTCATACCAAAAAAATTATGGAACCCATCAAAATCATTTAAAACAAGCTAGGTCCATAAGCATATCCCAATCCCAAGCCCATTCCTTTGTTCAAATTCATTGCCACATTTCATCCAATTCCAATTATGCATGATGAAGTGTTGTGCATCATAAAAGATATGGGGCCCATTTTATTGTTCAAGGGGAAAAAATGGAAGCGCTAGGTGGGAATCACATTAAACCTTAAGATGAGTATCCCTTTTTTTATTTTTATTTTTTTATTTTTTATTTTTTTTAACCACAATAGATATGAAAAGACTAACTCTGGGCAAGACAACTATGGAGTCACGATCCCCAAGTGTCGGACGCCACACATATTGTCAATTTCATGCTCTACAATAGAGATATAAAGCCTAACTCTGGGCAAGACAACTATGGAGTCACGATCCCCAAGTGCCGGACGCCACGCATTTGGAAAAAACATTGCTCTATGTGGTCTTTTTTTTGGATACTCAAATTAAACTAAAAGTGACCCTAGAACCCTATGCTATAATGAAAGGGACCCAAGAACTCAAATTTACACCCACAATCCAAAATATGTGCATTGTGGCATTTTTATTAAGAGGATGAAAATGTAAACTTTGAAAAATCACATCGGACAACCGCACTTTCCAAAAACAATGCTCATGAACTTAAACTTGCATTAAAATCAGAATCAAGGCATGCAAAATTTATTTGATATCCAATTTTAGAGTTTGCAATGTGTCTTTATCATGTTTATGGTTAATGGAATTTTTTTTCATGCATGTTCTTATTCAAACTAAAAAACATTTTTTATCCCCCCCCCCAACTTAGAATAACACTGTCCCCAGTGTTTAAAGAAAAAAAAGTTAGAAGGGGGTAGGAGAGGAGTTCAAAGATAAAATTGAGAATGAAAAACATGGAACAAATTCACCTGGTTTTTAAAGTTGAGGTTCATGATGCTCCAAATTACTCCTTTGATCTCTTTGGGGATGTAGGCACCTCCTTGATTGAACATGTATCACCCAAAATAGTTCCTGAACCATAAAAAGAAGGACAAAGCAGACAAAACAAACAACACAATGATTTATTTAATTCCAAGTACCATCATTTTCATTTTTTTTAAATCAAACTAATGATACATTGTCTTCTTTTAAATTTCTGGGTAAGGTATTACTCAGGGATCACACCGCGTGACACGGATGAATACGGTGCTCCCCTTTTATACCCATCCATACTCATAAAAGAAGAACAGGTCAAGAGTCTAATAATTTTTTTTTAAACCTACGAAAACATAAATAAAATAAACTGATGATACATTGTCTTCTTTAAATTTCTGGTTAAGGTATTACTCAGGGATCACACCGCGTGACACGGATGAATACGGTACTCCCTTTTCATACCCATCCTTACTCATAAAAGAAGAACAGGTCAACAGTCTATATATAAAAAAAGTAACAGAATTAAGCAGAAGAAAAACAAAAGATGATTCCCAGTGATTGGAAACATGAAAACCACGGGTTGCCTCCCATGCAGCGCTTTTGTTTAACGTCGTTAGCCCGACTTGTACCCTAAATCTATCAATTTTTCTCTGGTTCATATGTTGGCTCAGTTAACTCGTCCTTGGTTTCTTGTTTATTGAATGATTCAATGAATGGTTTTAACCTATGACCATTGACTTTGAAGACATGACCACTTGTGGGATCCTGAATCTCTATTTCCCCATGAGGTTACACATGATGCACTAGGTATGGACCAGACCATCTGGACTTTAGCTTTCCTGGGTGTAGATGAAGTTTTGAACTATACAAGAGCACAAATATTCCCAGTTCAAAGTGTTTGACTTTGAGATTCCTAGATTGGTAGGCTTGAACTTTAGATTATTGATCCTTGAATTTTCATAAGCCTCCATCCTAAGTTCCTCGAGTTCATTAATATAAAATTTCCTTTTTGTTTCAGCCAAATAAATGTCAAAGTTCATTTTTTTTATTTCCCAAAAGGCCTTATGCTCAATTTCAACAGGTAAATGACATGCTTTTCCATAAACCAATATATACGGTGTCATGCCTAGGATAGTTTTGAAAGCAGTTCGATATGCCCAAAGGGAATCTAAGAGTTTCTCGGTCCAATCTTTCCTAGAGGGATTGACTGTTTGTTCAAGAATTTGTTTAATTTCTCTATTTTCCAACTCAGCTTGACTGATGGTTTGAGGATGGTATGCCATGGAAACTTTATGAGTAATACCATACTTAGACATGACTGAAGAGAATGGGCGGTTGCAGAAATGGGTTCCACGATCACTGATTATAGACCTAGGAATTCCAAATCGAGAAAATATATGCTCTTTTAGAAATCGGATCACAACATGGTGGTCATTGGACTTGGTAGGAATGGCTTCAACCCATTTTGAGACATAATCAATAGCTAAGAGGATGTAGAGGTATCCCTTAGAGTTTGGAAAAGGCCCCATGAAATCAATTCCCCAACAATCAAATATTTCAACGACTAGAATGGGAGTGAGGGGTATTTGATTCCTTTTGGTAATGGATCTTAATTTCTGACACTGAGGACAACTTTTACAGAATTCGAAGGAATCCTTAGTAAGGTTCGGCCAGTAGAAACGACTTTGTAGGACCTTTGCAGTGGTTTTCTTTGTTGAAAAGTGGCCTCCACATGCCTCTCCATGACAAAATTTTAGAATGGACTCTTGCTCAGACTCGGGAATACATCTCCTGATGATTTGATCTGGACAGAACTTGAAGAGGTAAGGATCATAAAAAACATAGTGTTTTACATCAGAAAGGAATTTATTCTTAGCTTGGGTCCCCATGAATTTTGGAATGTCACCCGTCACCAAATGGTTTGCTATGTCAGCATACCAAGGGCAATCACTCACTGAATAGAGGTGCTCATCGGGAAATGAATCAGACACAGAGAGGTGGTGTGAGTTGTCTTTGAATTCCATCCTAGAGAGGTGATCAGCTATAATATTTTCAATACCCTTTTTATCCTTAATGGGTAAATCGAACTCTTGAAGAAGAAGGACCCACCTAATCAATCTAGCCTTGGCATCTTGTTTTTGAAAAAGGTATTTTAGGGCTGAATGATCAGTGAAGACAATGATGGGTGATCCTAAGAGATAAGACCTGAATTTCTATAAGGAAAAGACAACAGCAAGAAACTCTTTCTCAGTGGTGGTGTAGTTTATTTGTGCACCATTTAAAGATTTTCTTGCATAAGAAATGACATGTAGAGTTTTCTCACACCGTTGTCCTAAGACTGCTCCTACAGCGAAATCACTTGCATCACACATGAGCTCAAAAGGAAGTTTCCAATTTGGAGATTGCATGATAGGTGGAGATATAAGAGTTGACTTGAGTGTAGAGAATGATTCCTCACAGCTTTCTGTCCATAAAAATGGAGCATCTTTTACCAATAGAGCACAAAGTGGTCGAGAAATAGAGCTGAAATTCCTAATGAACCTTCTATAAAAACCAGCATGTCCTAAGAAGTACCTCACTTCCTTAACAGTTTTAGGAGAGGGAAGGTGACGAATGATGTCAACCTTAGCTTTATAAACTTCAATCCCTCTACCAGATACCAGATGACCTAGAACAAGTCCTTCCCTTACCATGAAATGGCATTTTTCCAAATTTAGTATGAGATTCTTATACTCGCACCTTGACAAAAACTTTTCAACAATTATAAGGCATCCCTCAAAAGTATCCCCAAATATGGAGAAGTCATCCATGAAGACCTCTAAAAAATCCCCCACCATATCCGAGAATATTCCCATCATGCACCGTTGGAAGGTACCAGGTGCATTACATAACCCAAAGGGCATGAGTTTGAAGGAAAAAGTGCCAAATGGACAAGTGAAGGTTGTTTTTCCTTGATCCTATAAGGATACTTCGATTTGATTATACCCTGAGAATCCATCTAGGAAGTAATAGAATTGATGACCCGCCACTTGCTCGAGGACTTGATCAATAAAGGGTAAGGGGAAATGGTCTTTCTTGGTACAAGAGTTGATCTTCCTATAGTCAATACAAACTCTCCATCCACTACTGACTCTTGTTGGAAGCTTCTCTCCATCCTTGTTGGTTATTACTGTGATTCCAGCCTTCTTTGGAACCACATGGATTGGGCTAACCCATTCACTCTCAGCTATAGGATAGATGATATCAGCTTTTAACAATTTCAAAAGTTCTTTTCTCACTACTTCCATGAGATTAGGGTTGAGTCTCCTCTGAGGTTGAGGGCATGGCTTTGACTCAGATTCATGAATAATTCTATGAGTCCCGATAAGTGGGCTAATCCCAGGGATATCAGATAGGGTCCATCCAATGGCTTTCTTGTGTCTCCTAAGAACATCTAGAATCATCCTCTCATGATCGGATTCAAGGGAGGAAGAAATGACAACAGGAAAGGATTGATTTTCCCCTATGAAAGCATACTTTAGTGATAAAGGTAAGACTTTAAATTCAAGATTAGATTGGTCATGACTTTCCAAGAATGGATGAGACTTTGTATTGAACTTAGTTTCTTTGTTCAGATTTCTTGACAAAATTGGTTCCTTGTGAACAGAATTTTCATCCACTAAATTTTCCAAAGTAGTGTCATGAATGGCTATGGACTCAATGTTATTGATTTCAACCATGGTATCATTGATTGGTGATTCTACAAATTCATCAATAGATCTGTCTGAAATAGATTCAGTCCAAGGAGGCAAATTTACCTCATGTGAATAAAGAAAATCAATCTCTTCTTGACTTAACCATCCTTCGGTAACTCCTTGATGTTCATTGAGTTCATTATCAACACTACCAATCCAATTAACCTCATGGATCTCTTCATCATCCCCAATTTGAGAGTTTTCATTGTAGATGTTCAAGTCTAAGCTCATGTTCCCAAAGGTGATGGTCATGTCCCCATTTCGGACTCGGATTACATAGTTGATTGTTGCAAGGAAGGGACGACCAAGTATGATTGGGGTTTGCTTTCTAGGACCTAAGCTTGGGTGATTGTCCAGAACAATGAAGTCAGCTGGGTAAATGAAATTTTCAACTTTTACCAAAACATCTTTTTAGAACCCCTTTGGAACTCGAACACTACGATCAGCAAGTTGAAGAGTGACAGATGTGGGTTGGAGTTCTTCGAGCCCTAACTGACAGTACATGGCATATGGAATGAGGTTCACACTAGCACCTAGATCACACAAGGCTTTGAAAACTTTTTTCTCTCCTAGTTCAACATTTAAGTAAGGGCATCCTGGGTCTTTCATCTTAGGAGGAATGGTCCCTTGAATGGTGGTACTTACATTAGCAGCCAAAAGGACTTGGTTTTTATATGAAAATTTTCTTTTAAAAGTGCACAAGTCCTTAAGGTATTTTGAGTAGGAAGGTATGGTTTGGATGGCATCGAGAAGGGGAATGTTCAACTTGACTTGTGAGAATATTTCCCTCAATGTTTCACTCAATTCAGGCATAGTTTTCCCCCTCATGCGTTGAAGAAATGGTGCAGATTATGGAGTTGTTTGTTGAAGTGTTGTTTCATTCACATTATTATTAGTTTCTTCAGTTTGAACTTGTAGTTCATTTGAATTTTCATTAGAGTTTGAAGCTTCACATGGTTTCTGACTTATCTGTTCCGGTTTTTCAATTGATTTCCCACTTCTTAAAACTGTCACAGCCTTTAGTTGTTCGTGAGTTGTTTGAGTGAAACTTGTCTCTCCCCTTGATGTTTGTTGTGGAATGGCCTGTGTGGGCATGGGTTCCTTTCCAGTTTTTATGGTTTGAAGTTCTTGTTTAATGGATGAGAATTTTGAGTTCATTTTGTCCATTTGTTTTCACAGTTGTTCTAGTAGGCTTTGTGGAACATTTTGGGTTGGTGCTTGAGCTTGTGGGTTTATTCCGGGAGGATACTTTGGTTGTTGGATAGGTTGTTGAATGGGTTGTTGGATATGTTGTTGATATTGGACATGAGGATGTTGTAATTGGACCGGTTGTGGTTGGAACTGATTATTAGGTTGAAATTTTTGTTGAGGGTATGGGTTGATACATTGTTGTTGTGTTGGTTGTTGATTGTCCTTCCAACGAAAGCCCGGATGGTCGTTATACCTTGGATTGAAGGTGTTCGTGAATTGTGGCTTTTGAAAGTTCATTGCATTAACTTCTTCTGGTGGTCCTCCTAAAAGAACAACCTTGATGGAAGGAATGGTTGGGCAATTATCAGTCTTATGGTCATTCTTGTCACAAATTGTACAAACAAGCTCAACAGTTTGGGTTTTCTGGACCTTCCTAAGATCAATCTCCTCAACTTTCCTCGTGAGTGCAGCAAGTTTTGCTCTAAGGTTTTCTTCTTCTCCAAGATTGTACATTCCACCAGATTTGGGTGGCTTCTCATAGTATGGTGATGTTCCCCATGTTTGGTTTTGTTCAGAAAGATTTTATAGATACTCATAAGCATCATTTGGGGCTTTGTTTTTGAAGGTTCTATTACACATCATATCAATGAATTGTTTGTTTCCGGGACCCATCCCTTTATAGAAAATTCTCACTTGTTTTGGTATTAAGAAACCATGGTGCGGTACCATGTTTAATGTGTCCTTGAACCTTTCCCATGTTTCATTGAATGTTTCTCCCTCTCTTTCAAAAACGTTTTGTATGGTCTTTTTAAGTGCAATTGTTTTGTGATGGGGGAAGTATTTTTTATAAAATTCTCGTTGAAGTTGGTCCCTAGAGTGAATGGATGCTGGTCTCAAATTGTTTAACCAATTCTTTGCTCGGTCCTTAAGGGAAAAAGGGAAAAGTATCATTTTAGCAGATTCAATTTGATTTGGTGGGCACATGGTTTCGACAATGTCATTAAATTCTTTAACATGAAGGTAAGGCATCTCAGACTCCATCCCATGAAAGGTTGGAAGGTGGTTCGGGACATGGGGTTTGAAAACATATTGGGCATATCCTATGTTATCATTCCAAATGCATGAGGGTGCATTGGTCCAGGTTGGTGTGAGGTAGTCATTCATGGTCGGGTCTGCAACAATTCCCAAGTTAGGGTCCTGCCCGTTATTTTGGTTCCCTCCCCGGTTTATGATTTGGTTTTGTGGGAGATTCTCCATTGTATCGAACTCAACGTCTGAATTTGGAGAATTATGAAGATTTGGATCTAAAGGAAATAGACCTCTTTTAGTGCTTGACTCCCCATCCCTAGGAGTATCCACCCTAACTAATCTGTTTGAGTTATCGCGGGTGTAGGCGGACATGCGCCAAAAGAAAAAAAAGCGAGAAAGGGAAAAGATAAGAGAATTGGGATGAGAATAGAAGAATTGGGGTAAGAAAAGATGGTTTTTGGTCTAAGGAACTTACTTGGTCCCCGGAAAAGGTGCCAAAATTTGGTTGCGCCCAAATTTACCCTACGGGTAAAAGAGATCGATGTAGTACATGTAGGGGTCGAGTCCACAGGGACCGAAGAAGTAACCTTGAGACACTATGATTTGGTAAAGGATGGGCTATGAAGTAGCCAACTTTTGTTTTGATTTTGTATGGTTTAAATAACACTAAGACACCTACATGAATTCAATTTAATGAAAATGGGTTGATATAGGATTATGCTCGGGGTGGATTGAATGAATTTTACTTCTTTAAACAATTTTGGTTTTATTAATTCTTGATGAATCCATTCTTCAAAAATAACACTACCTTCATCATTTTCTGGTTTGGTGCTTACTAAACACAATTACTAATCCCCTATACACTTAGAGAACCAAATTCATGATCTCTCCGAGGTATATGGTCATTTAGTAATTGAATATATTTTGCTCAAACACAGTAAAGATGAAGAGTAGAAATAACTGAAGAATGGATGTCTTAAATTAATTATCCAATTAACAACAATTCGTTCATAAAATAACATTCAATACAGCCTTCGCATACTCCTAAGATCAACCCATTAATGGTTTAGCCCTCCATTGATGATATACTCTCAATGGTGGGCGGAAGATGGCTAACAAGAATTGGATTGAAGAAATTAAAACCGCGGAAATAACGAGCACTCCTCCGTGTGTGTGAATGAAATTCACACCTATGTGTGAACTAATTCACAACAACACAGAGATATCACTGTGCTTTGTGATTATAATGTTTTAATAAATTAAATGGAAAATATATAAGAGAATAAGTTGATTAAGAACATAAATATACAAAAAAAACTTACATGGAAATGGAAAACATTACAAGGAAATTTGGAAGCAAAACATTACAATGAAACAAAGCATCCAAGATGATAAGAAAATTTTCTAAACCCATTCCCTTCACCTCTAGCTCATTATATAGGCATATAAGGAGCCTTAGTTACATCCCCCAACAATTAATTCACCCCCCAACAATTAATAGAGTGAAATGGAGGGTGAATAATCAAAAGGAAATTGATGTTTCGAATTTGACCCGGAAAACTGTCCAGATTCGTCCACCACATTGACGTGTGAATTCAAAATTGAAAAAGGCCGAATCCTGAGGGTCTGTAGAAGAGGAATATCTTCATCCATATGTCCTCTATGAGCTTTAAAAAGTTCAGGAAACATAGCTCAGCCGTTTGGAAGTTATAGTCGAAATGGTGGGACGGATTTTTGAGCATTAATGTCATGTCCACCATTTAAATCTTAACTTCAAATCCATTTATCATCATGATAACATCAGAATTAGCTCCGGCCACAGTTAAATAAAATGATCCTCATATTTGTATCTTTCTACTGTATAAATCTGAGCTTCATTGGGCTTGGTTTCTGGGCCCCACATTTGTTTGATGGGCCTTAGGCCCATTATTCTTTTTCCAGCATGTTTCTGCCTTCAGGCGCAAAATTCTCCATCTTCCTTTAGGATTCATCCATCAGACCTAAAAGATAAAATGTTCCAAACAAAGTGATCAATCATATCCCAAACTGTCAAATTAAAATGATGAATATTGTAATTTCCACAAGCAAATTATTGAGTGGGCCCAAATTGATATTTTAAGCATGAATTGCACAATGATGGGATATGAAGTTCAATTTCTGAATTGGACTAAAATTGATGTTTATGAACTTTTAAACACATTAATATTAAGAACTTAAAAATTAATATTAGCCACTTTCAGTGACTAATCAGTGTTACTTATCCATCTCATAGTTTTGACAAGAAATGGAAGATGGTGTTCAAGGAGAAATCTCAGAATAATGGTAAAAAGAAGATAAATGTTTCCTTATGCTCAAAGTGTGGAACGAAGCATGGTGGAGATTGTCTTAAAGGGACTAGAAAATGCTTTAAGTGTGGAAAAGAAGGTCATCAAGAAGATGAGTGTCGATGTAATGGAAAAAGGGTTTCTAATGATGTGAATAAAGAAAAGTCTGCAGAGAATGCACCGCCAACACTTCAATTCTTCATGTGTAAGGAAATGGGGCATTATTCTAATAAATGCCCTAATCCAAGGGTTAGTGATGATCGACATGAGCAACAACTTAAGTCAAAGGATAAAGGGAAGTCACATGCGATCACTATTGGTGATGTTGAATATGACAACGATGTGATGGAATGATTAAGTGTTGATGTAATGGGATTCCAAAATAATGTTGTATATAATATCATGGAATATTGGAATATTTATGTATTGGTCTATTGTGGTTTTCAATAATTTTATGGTACCGGTAACCATAGAAAGTGATTGAGATATTTTTGGAAAAAGGATGATATGCGCAT
The DNA here is from genome assembly GCA_963277665.1 of Viscum album. NCBI lineage: Eukaryota > Viridiplantae > Streptophyta > Magnoliopsida > Santalales > Viscaceae > Viscum > Viscum album. Next base: position 260,760,675 of record OY728148.1, on the reverse strand, counting down.
AATGAAGGGATAAGGAGAAAAGGAAATGTTTGACAGTATTCATGAACTCATGACTGATATAAGGAAATTGTTATATCATGGTTTAAGGTTTTGGTATGTGAAAAGAGTTAACTTTTGACAGCACTCGTGTTTTCTCTAAAATTAAATGGGTATTAATTTTTCAATAGAATACATGATTAAGGCCTTATAATGTTTGGAATGTGACCAACAAGACATATCTCATGATATACTGGGATCAACGATTGTATTAACATGCTTGTTATATGAACTCTTTGGTAATCATTTTCACTATAATATGAGATTGGACGGTAGTATTTTGGATAAGCCTAAAGATTGGAAAGGATTATGTTGGACATAAGTTAGTATTGTTTAAGTATAGAACTTTTTTTGATATTATTTATGGGATGTTATGTAATGTAGTTTTAGAAAAAGGACAACTTGAAGGACGAGCGACATCACATCGCGTCGGACAAGGCTGTGGGAATGAAACCCACAACCGAAGTGCGACTGGCCTTTATCACCTACCAGTGGTCTACATGAAGTCCCTGTTTAGTATAAACTAGTTTAATTATATTAATCTGTATGATATATGAAGTATAAGTCCATTTTAGGAACTATATATGATTAATCTCACTATAGATCGACTTGTGTATATTTAATAACTTTTTCTAACCTTTTGTTTGAGACAGATGGAATGACTCGTCATTCTATCACATGATCTGCTAACACTTCACGAATAACAAATTCAATATTATTTCCTTAAGAGATGAAGTGGAAATTGTTCAAAGTACGAACAACAGAGAGGTTGTACCAAAATAAAGTATTTATTCTAATGAAAATTCTTCAACTTTAGGGAAATGATCTTGAAAACCAAAAATGTTGTCCTAGTGCTCTTATATGTGATGAATGAGATGGTACCCTAGATCATCACAAATTTATGTCTTAGTGATTGTTGGCTTTTTCATAGATTTTTTCTCTACCAGTATCTATCAGAACATGATGGTTAGATTTTTCTTCCATATCCATATTTTCACCTATGTTCTCCTACGTGGAAATCCAGGGATGAGTTAATTTGGGTGACCGTTACGTTTCATAAATCAATTTTTAAAGCCATGTTTTGGTATTCCTTTTTATGATGTGGGTTTCTATTAAAGAAACTTTCGAGTAGTAAACCATTTGTAACCTCGACGAATTTCGAGGGCGAAATTCATTTTTAGGGGTGTAGAATGTAAAACCCCGAGATTTTATGAAAAAAAAATATTCTTTTTAATTTCATTAATGTCTTGTGTTGTACGCTACACCAAAAGGAGATTTCACAACACGCATCCCTGACTTTCCTTTCATTAAAAGCAATCGTGACTTTCCTCGATAGCATGTGTAGTACGCAATACCGAGTCTCACTAAATGAGATATTATTATAATATTATTATGAACTAGTCGTTATGAATAGTAATACCCACATTTGAAATTTTATAAATTTTATCTTTCAAAATGGACTTCATTTTTGGATTCGGAATATCGAAATTAGCTTTGGGTGAAATTTTGGTACTTTTCGGATAATTTTCATATTCTGATGAATAGTGAAAATTACTAAATTTTAATTAAAAAGAAATTTTTTAATCGAAATAATTAATAGTGATAAATTATTAATTTGAGTGGTTTTAAAGTATATTTAGAATATATTTTTACAATTTAATACAATGTTCGTCATTGGATGTAATTTCACATTTAAACCAGATATAAACAAGTGTCAATCTTTTGATAGTTATTTCTCTTAAAAAACACGCTATTTGTTTTGACGACGGGAATAAATTTTTAAATTATTTAATGTAACTGAAATTTTTTGAATTTGGTAAAATATACATCATTTTTGAATTCATAATATCAAATATAGCTTAGGCCTAATTTTTGGTATTCTTCTGGAAACTTTAATTTTTTGATGAATAGTGAAACCACTAAGTGGTAGTTAAAAAACTGAATTTTTCATAAAATTTAATTTTACCGCTTCTGTGAGTGGAATTTCGAAAATCCGAGAGACACGGTTAATATAAATGACTAAAATGTGGTTCAATGAGATGAAAATATTTTTTGGTGAAGAATAACTTTTTTTTACCACTGTGAAAAGTAAATAGGGTAATTAAGGGTAAAAATAATATTATTATTACCCTAACACATGTCCTAATTCTATTTGATTAGTGTAATTCGACCAAAAACAACCTTAGGAATAAAATATGACCATTTAGTCGCACTTGGATTAGATTAGGACATTTTTTATTAATTTATTTAAAGAAGGGTTAAAATAGTTAAAATCAAAGTTTAATAACTAAAGAATTTTTAATTTAGGGTTATACATAATATAAATTAGACTATAAATATTCATTATAAATATAAAAATATTTCATACATAATGGTATTTTATTTGTAATTTTTAGACTTAAAATAATTTAATTTATTTATGATACAATGATGATGCAGTAATTATCATATTAATGAAATATTGACATAATTGATCTTATAAATACCCAAATAAATGTAATTTGAGACTTTTTATGAATTAAAATAATTTTATATGTTAATATGAAATTTTAGTATTGATTTAATTAAATTTTTTCGAAGTAATAATTCTATTATGATTTTCAAAAAAAATCAATTACCAAATAGTGTCAAAATTGACAAAAAATAGTTTTTAAAACAAATACTATATTATTAATTGTTATTTTATTTTTAAAAATCTAAGGTTCGGTCAAATGACATAGATAAGGTTATATATATTAATAATAAACAACTTGGGGTTCCTGTTTCTTGATATAGTAATTTTATTAACCTTATAGTATAAGAAAACAAGAAGACACGGTAAAAGTTAAATTATCTAACTTAAAGTTAAATCTAAATGATATGGTTCAAATTGATACCAAAACTTGTCTAAATTCTGTTTGACGAGAGGATTTCAACCAATACCCACCTTATCTTCGAAATATATCAATTTTGGAGCTATTAAAAACCAAATTTGACTTTATAATAAAATAATATTTTTAGTTATTCCAAAGGTTCCCCTCTCCTCCCTTATAAAAGGGCACCTCCTCCCTCTCTTCCTCACACCACTTTGAGCCTTCATGATCGTCCAACCCCTGCCAATATCTCCTCTCCACTTCCCTAGAAACATCATAGAGGTACTGGTCTTCTTCAAAGACAAATTTTAGTGCCCTAATAGGATGTCTCAAAGAGGCGCTTCAAAGAAGAGATAATGCATGTTACCAATTCTTTCATCTTTATTTCTTCTTCCACTTGTTCTTCTTTAGTTGTTTCATTATGAAGTAAAAACATCAGTATCACTCATATAAAGATATGTTATTATAAGTATGAAACAACCCTATTTCACCATCTATCCATCCTACGGAAAATAAAATCACCACGCGTGCGTATGTATGGAATACCGTCTCCACGCCATGGTGTAATCTATTTTCCACCACCACCTTACATGGATGGGTATAATGGTGTAAATAAAAACTATATATGATTATTTTAAAGTGATATTGATTATTTAATAGTATACATACACTCCAATAAAATTCCACGATCATGGGAACGATATCATCGCTCGTGCGTACGTACGGAATACCGTCTCCACGACGCGATGAGATTCATTATCAATGATTAACCATTCATAAATGATTATAAAGTATATATAATAAATAATCATGAAATATATTACATAATAATGATACTGGATTTATGTATATATATATGTATGTCATCCAATTAATTCCATTTAATTCAATGAGGAAACGAAAACAACGTTCATGTGTACGTACGGCCTACCGTCTCCATGAACGGTGTATTTATTTCCATTTATCGATATATTATATATAAGTATATTCTGAATATATATTATATATAAATAATGTTTTATATTCTAGAATTAATTAATCATGATCTAAGTAATCATATGAATAATTACAAGTCAAAACATGGATGACAAATGAAACGATTTTACCAAAAACGCTCTTTAACATGGAATTTACAAAAAACGGGTAATATAAAGTCATAAGTGAACCATATATGATATCATAACAATGAATATGATTCTGTAATAAGTCAATGACATTATTTAAATCATTATACAGGAGGCTCGGATACGTATAAATCATATCAGACCTATGGTAAGGAATAATTATTCCAATCTCATTCTTATCCGAAATTGTTTATTCGTAAGTATTTACTGGGGTAATATTTATCATCCATGTCTTAGTTTTATAAAAATGTTTTCATCTATGTTTAAATTCCTTTTTTCCCATTTTTGACTTTTACTACATGTTATGTAAGGAATATTTCTTTATTTTACGTTACGAGGTACTTTTTTGACTTTTCCGGAAAAAGTACGAGAAGAATGTTTTTTTTCGCTTATACGGCATTAAACGATTTTTATGCTTTTATAAAGCCTCAATTTCATGAAGCTTCCTCAAAAATATTTCATGAACATTTTCAACAAAATCCTTTTCTTTTAAAATTACATGATGTTTTGTGAAATGAAATTGATTTTGACGAAGAAAGGATATTTTCCTCAAGAATTCATTTCAACTGTTTTATCAAAATCATTTTCCATCTAAGATGAAATTATTTCATATGTGTATGTTTCAAGTATAATGTCTCTATGATTTACGTGGTTTCATTGTTCTTATGATGAAATGATATCCAATTTTTATATGCATTATGTTATGATGGGATGATGTTTATGATACCCATTTTATTCTTTGGGATATGATGAATGATTTATGTATATGTTGTGGCACAAGTAAGAATGTTTTAAATATGATATGGGTGGGAACTATATCTCCCTCCAATGCATTGGGTAAAGATTTATATCTCATGAGATAGACATGGTTGGAATGGTAAGTTATTCTGGTTCAGTATTACAGGACTAGAATGAGGAGTGAACTCGATTCAGAAAGGGACTTTGTCTATTAAGATGGTCTTGGCAGCAATTCCTTGGCTACTATGGAAATAATTACATGTGCTTAATGGATGCCAAAATTACATGTTTTATTCCCATTCTATGTTATCATGATTTATGTTCCATTATTATCTATGCCTTATGTACTTCTTTGTTTTATGTCGTTGCTCAATATTTTTAATGTTCGTGTTTTTTTTAAGTTCAAATGTATATGGTATGTTTTATTTTATCCATTCTTACCCTTACTGAGCATTTGAGCTCACCCTTTTTATTTTTTCTTTTCCCCCAGGATTAAAAAAATATTTTAGGTAAGGAAACAAAAATGGGAAGATCTTTATGGGAGATGTAGAAGATCTTTCACCATGATTAGAAGATTACATTCCATGTTTCCAAATACACAAAACTATTATTGTCCTTGTGTGTTTGTTTTTGTTATGTACTAAGCATTCCACAAAAGTAATGTAATGTCCATGTACATCATGCTTCGGGTCTCTACAACAGAGGTTTCCATAATTTCTCCACAATTGTTGAAAAGATTTTTGGATTTGTAAAGGCTTCCATAATTTCTCTACAGTGTTGGAAGAGAAGTCCACTTACTAGATTTTCACTTGTCATGGTGATAAATGGATTTACAAAGTGGCTTCACAAAACATGCCCTTTTGTGGTTGTTTCTATGTTTCTACGGACCCATTTTGGGGAATATATTTTTTCATCTAAAAATTCACCCCACATAATGGAAGATGAGGAGAATTTTAGGGTTGTATTCTGAGGGAAAATCACCAAAATCATATATATTACGAATCTTACTTGTGATGGAAATTGGAAGAGCATGGGTAGAGACTACCACAAAGATTGTTGTGTCAAGGGGTGTCGTGAAGATCAAGAGGTCATCACCTATAAATGGAGGGTGAGGATCTATATTTTTTCTGTATCTATCTATTTGAACATGTTATTGATCTATCAAATTGTGAAGCTCTAGGACCCTCACAAACACTGTCTATGAACTGAGTTCCAATTATTAGTGCTTTGTGAATGCTTTTTAGTGAACCGGTGCATTGCAATCCCTTTTTTCACTTTGAATCATAGTGATTCCATCAGGGAACTATGACAATGTGCTCCTAGGGCCATGATTTGTGAAGGATCTCTATGGAGGACCTCTATTAATGAGCTTCACAAATAGAAATGTGAATTTTACAATATCTCGAAACCAAATGGACAACCATGATGCTTCCTAAGAGATCCTTATAGATGCTACTTAGTGGGAAGATATGTAGAGCAATCCTAAAATTAGAGAATATATGTGGAGTCATTTGGACCACAATTCCATAGTGGAGCTATTGTCAGATGTTAAAATAAATTATCCCCTCGGTAAGAGATTTCCACTCTACGGTTTTGGTTTTAGGAACAATGTTTTCATCCCTGAAACAGGAATGGATGAACTAGATTACATGTTCAGGGGCACACTTTTCCAATACCAGTAGTTCAGAGATACTTATGACCATACATTGAAGAACCAGATGCCCATTGATGTCAGTTGTCGTTATAATAATTTCAATAATGATGATGGAAAAAAGTTTCATCTAGAGGTATCTCCTCCTCAATACTACAATGTTTGGAAAGTAGGCCTAGGGAACCGAGAAATCAGGTGGACTGATAATTGGGACCTTGGATAGGGCATAAACATCAAGGATGACTCGGCCTGGGCATACTCGGTTTGTGAATACTGTGATGAGTTTAGTGAAACAATGAGGTGGGTTGGCCTATATTAAGCTACATGTGGTTCTCTATTACATATCTTCCAATCAAAACATTTGATGCTTTGGTTCCTGAGTAGGTGTTTGTTGAGTACTAACACCTTTCATTTCCATCATGAGGAGGTCGGCATCAGCCTTTGAGACATCCACCAAATCTCAGTTATTCCAATTCTAGTGGGGATCTATGAAGAGTTCCTTCCTATGGAGAACCCATGGGAAGAACTAGAGCAGCTTCCACTACAAGAAAAGACACTAATAGATCTTGTTCTTTGTGATTAAAAATTTTTGTTGAGGGATGTCCATTTCCGTCTATTTTTTGCAAATTTTCTAACATTCCCACTAAAGCATTCCACTGAAAGGGAGGAGGCACCAAGAGAGCTACCAGTCAGGCCTCCAAATTTTCCAACGGGAGCTCATCGCAACAAAGAAAAATCCTACTAGTGAATCCTAGAGGAAAACCAATGGAAGCTATTGGGTTATAGTGTTAACACCAAGAAGAAATTGGTGGTTATTCTGGCTGGGTTTTTTTATGCAGTTATTTGTAGATGGATTTTTTCATTCATGTATGGAAAAATGGGCATGAAACTCAGAAAAATAATTATGTAATCTATGATGTAGATGGGGAATCATGTCAACATTGGAATCACGATGCTCGTAAAGCTATACAAGGTGATTTGTCACATTAGTGAGGGAAAGTACCCATAAAGGGTATGTAGACCACTCCACTCCCTATATAGTTGGATAACAGCACACATAAGGTTCTATAAGAATCTGAACCCTATTTCCACTCTTGGATAAAAAATTTAACCATCCATTCCAAATGTAGTGGGAAATTTCCAAACCAAACTATCTTCACCAGTGGCACTGATCATAGTCAGAATGATAAAAGAATTAAATTTCCATCCATTCCCATTGCTAATGGGAATATTTATTGATGAAGAACAATGAACTGAGGAGCACCAATCATACGTTTTCGCCTTCTAAGGTAGATTTCAGGTAGCATGGGTAGACCATGAACCTATCATTAATTTATACACCCCACGCTAATTTGAATGTTAGTTTTTTTGTATGTCGAGGTTGACCCCACAAATTTACTTGGGGGTTCTCCATGAAGACAACCCATGTGTGATGAGTAAGATGTGACTCATGTTCACAAGAGAATATTGGAAAATATGGAATGAGAGGCCTCTACATAACATTGTTGAAGGTAAGGTTGAGGAGTATGTGAAAATATAGGAGACAACCTAACTAATGGAAATGCTGAGGAAATAGAATATATGTGATAATGATGTGGTTCCCCCTCAACCTCGTGGTAGGGGTCAGACAATAGAAAGAACATGCTTCGATGCAGCAGTAGCGAGGCTAGTGATTTCAAAGCTAGCTCCAGCCAGAAGTGGAAGAGGAACGATGGCTGACATAGTAGCTCGAACTGGGCAGATCGAGGAGGGAGGAAGGTCAACCATTGGGTTCCAATGGATACACGCCCAAGCTCTTAGAATGAAGTTTCACCACATAGATATGTTTGAGGATGTTGTTTATCCCAAGGCATTGGATACCGGGGACGTCAAAAAAAACTATTAGTTCCTTAGATATGTGGGATAGCCTTAACCATCTTAGTATAGACATATTAGAGACAAACTATGCTAAGGAATGGTTTTTGGAGTCTCAATAAGAAGGGGATCAGTACATCATTGAGATGGAAGACATCATGCATTCTCAAGGCACCCTGGTTCTAATGACGGATCGGGTGAAAGTCCTGCTCGATAAAACATCCCCCACCACAACTGTCTTCTTCTGAGATAAGGGAACATATACCTTTACCGGATGAATCAGTGCCGCCTTCTTGGGGAGAAGAGGATAAAAAGGGTATCCCATTGGAGGAAGGGGAATTTTAGCCTCAGAGCTTGTAGGGTTCACTTAAACTCTTGAGGTAAACTCTAAACCATTCCATTGAGGAACTTACATAGATAATCCAGGTTTCTCGTCTGAATTTTTTTTTTGTGAAACAGAGCCTCAATCATAGGGAATATTCCCACATAATATCAATCATATCTTTAGTCTTGTGCTCTAGAAAATGGGAATTATAAAATCTAGTAAGGTTGTGACACCCAGAGTGTCCATTCAAGAATCTTCAGAGTTACCAAGAATATACAAGGGCCACATCCTGGTAATCCAATAGTAACAACCCAACGGAGGGATCATCTATTTGACATTTAGAAGTCATTTCTCTATCAAAATCAAAATATTTTTTTGTTGAACCTGGATAACTGACATTGTGTGTTTTATTCAGAACGGTTATTTGAACGGCGTGTTCCATGCTCGTAATGATTGTTGGGGATCCCAGAACTTCTTTCCTAGGTGGAATTTCAATCATCGTGGAATTAGATGTCCAAACTAACCTGATAAAGGTGACCATGGATATGAGTATGACAACTGGTAGGACAGAACCAGAACATATCAGGTTGGTATCCAATGATAAAGATCAACCCGATGATATGGAGTTCATTCCAACTAATGGGAGTCAAGAGGAGGATCCTACTACCGAACTCCTACGGGTGTTCCTAGAATACAACCCTATTGTTCAAGATGAGCTAGAAGAGACCCCTCTAGTGTGAAGGATTGTAAGCACATCCATCAACAGTCATGAAAACTGATCGAGTGCTTCATTGATGACTTCCCACGATCATAGTGGATAAGTTTTATGGTAAACCATCTCCCGCGGTTGCATGAAATATGTGCTAGAGAATTCGATGTGAAAAATCATCACATGATCATATGGGATTACCTAGAAGTGAAAATACAATAGTATGACAATGGCCTCAGTGTTAGCTGGAACAAGAGGAAGTTTGTAAATACACATAAGATTCAGGGAGGTGAACAAGATATCCAATGCTTGGAAATGCTGCTAAACGATCACTCTTATTTTACCATCACCCAATCAGAACTCACATCATGATTACGAACCCAACTACAAGAAGATGAATATCATTTGAGGAGAACATCTCGTGAAGTGATCGAAACACGAGCTGAGGGGGATCGTGCATAGATCTGGGATGACGAACTTCGCCCCGCATCCAATGAGGAAGGGAGGGAGCTCAAGCAATGAAAATGATTCCTATATTCTACCATCCAAAGGGTGTTAGAGCTGAGATGGTCCATCTAATTGGCTAATCCATAGGGGTTGTACTCTATCAAAATTATAAAAACATTTCTTGCTTTCTTATTTAGTCTGCGTGCATGGAAATATTACTTCTTACATTTACTACTAAACCTTGATCATATCTGTGAAATAACTAATGATCAATCCCTATGCTCACTTGGGTTACGCCTAGTGTAAGAAACGAGGTACGACAATGTAATTTATTTATTTGGATATGAGAGATTCGTTCAATAATTTAAAACGTGGGATTTTAATGAACACCCAAAATTTTCAAGATGAGAGAGAGGTTTTGATTAGAGGATTGGGTTCCCAGAATATCCAAATTTCACTTTCCAAACATGTTCTAGTGCATGTGAAGGATAACGCTAGGGGAATTGTGATCAATCCGAAGAAGGGACATGAGAAGTGTGAATCACGGTACCTGAACATAGTGAGAGTAGAATTATGGAGGATAATTAAGGACCATGTTTGAAACACAATATCCATACCGTGTTAGAATTAAATGGGGACAAACAAACAAGGTCCAATCACTAGCCGTATTCGAAACATAAGGCCAAACTCGAAGTGTCATCTGATGTCCTCTGAGACAATGACCCAAGATAGTAGGTGAGACAAGGTGGAATGGGACTAGACTACTAGGGGTCCCTTCAATTGTGAAAGAAAATGAGGATCCTAAATAAAGGGCACACCAGCGTGAAAATGAAGTGAGGGGATTTTTGAATTGAGTCCAACACTCTTAAAATCACACCACCATGACAAAATTACACTGGGAGAGCATATTTTTATGAATTGAGATCAAACCTAGTTCTAGACAGGACCTCTCTAGTGAGGACGTAGGTTTCCTTGATGTTTTACATCATGAAAATGAAGATGCAAGACATGTAGTTTAACATCAATGGCTAAGGATGATGCATGAAATAGTTTAATGTCATATGACTGGAATGTTTCAAACATTTTAAGGTCATGCTACCTGGAACATGGAAAATATTTTAACGCCATATTACATGGATTGTGGACTCCTAGTTTAAGGTCATATAGTCTGGACCACTATTGGAGGCAAAGGGCCTAGAAGGTTCATGTACCAGGGGCTGGACCCATTGGCTAAATTTTGAGGCATCGCTATGTATCCCATAAGGATGAGAATCAAGTCTAACATAGTTCTTAAGATTCCATGAATTTTAACATTGTGTGGTAAAGATGAATATGAAAGGAAAACCCCAAAAGGAGGGAGTAAATGGTGCAGATACTGCAAACTTGATGTGAATAAGGACCAAAGAAGTCCACTCCACACCACATGCTCCCAAAAGGAATCATATTCCATAAGACTAAAAATGGGGTAACATGGGGTTAGACCTGAAGACAGGTTTACCTAAATACCCCATGAGAATGGGAATCAATCCACACATATTTCTTAGGATTCCATGTAGTTTAACATTGTGTGGTAAGGATGAAGAGTTTAAATGTAGTTTAATATCATGAAACTAAGTCATGATCATTAAAGATGATAAATTCATGGCATGACACATAACCTGATGTGAATGAGGAAAAATTTGGTCCCATAACACACCACACAGATTCAACAGGGGGACTAGATCAAAAAAAAGCATGAAATGGGGTGCTTTCAATTCCAGGGCTAGACTTGGTGTTTAGATGCCTATATTTCACTACATATCATGGTATGGTATGAATCAAGTCATAGGTTGTTCTGACGATGTTCTACCATGAGGGTTCAACCCACTCTTGGAGAAAAGAAGCAATTGATATATCATAATTTTCCATTATTCAGTATCATTTTTGGAGTGACCATCCCTGGATGAAAATTATGGGGGCCACTATAGGAATCAATCCACATAAGTCATGATAAATGACATGGTGAATAACTGGTTCCCAAGGTGAAGCCCTCCTGAATGAGAACACCACAATGTTGTTCCATTTTTCATTGTGCATCTAGGATGGTTATTGTTGTAGTTATATTTCATTTGAAAAGACCATTACATGTATTTTGACTTCATATGGTAAGGATAGAAGAGATCCATGTTTAATGTCCTAGAGCTCGAACCAGGGGGTCAAAAAGTTTCATGTATGGGTATTACCCTAAAAAGACTCCTAATCCTATGTGAGCTATACTCTATTTAGAACACAAAAAGTGAATTCATTCCTTTCCCATTACATGAGTGAGAAATAGTTGAAAGGAAATGTCAGGTGGGATCATTTACAGGCACACTATCATTCCTACTAAACACATGTGAATGAATGGAGTAACCACACTAGGTGTGTTGAAGATCTGAAAAGTGGATAGGGGATAATACCTGATATTTGGGATTCGGTGAGAGTGGAATGATGATAATGGATAAATGTTGATGATGTTCGAAACAGAACATCTATTTCATGTTATCCTGAGAAGGAAATAGAAAATTGAGGATCCACCACTAAACATAATCGCAACAAAAGAATTTTATCAAGTTGTTGTTCGATATCCTCTGGGACGTTAACCTAGGATGGTAGGTGAGCATGGAGGTGGAGCATCCATAACGTTATTCGATCCCTTTGGATGTCAAATATGGTTGAAACCCAATTTAAGGAATGTGTGAAGTATAGATACTCCATGTGTAGTTTAATTTTCATGCGGTAAGGATGAGTGAAAGTATTAGAAATATCAAAGTACATAGCACAAAAATTTTAAACCTAATGTTAATAAAGATAGAATATGTTCACACCACACCACATACTTCTAGGAGAACCTATTCTAAATGGTCCAATAAGAAGAAAGAGGTTGTGGTTGGACTAAAGATAAGAAGTCTATGCATCCCTATGTATCCCATAAATATGGGAATCAAGCAATATGTAGATCTAAAATGGAATGGTAGGCGGTCAACACCTAAATAGAATGATATCCACATAAGCCATAAAATCATAGCTATTACACAGTTTAAATTCACGCAACCTTGTATAGTAAGAATATTAATTTAAGGTCATAGAACTCAAATTGAAATTTTCCAAATTTAATGTCAAGGGTTTATGACATGACCTTTCAGTTTAATCATCATACAGTATGAAATAAAAGATCAAGAAATATTAATGTAGTTACATGGTACATTTCAAAAAAACTAACATGAATGAGGAAAAAGGGCGTCACATACCATACCATAGCCTCATAGCAGATACCTATTCCAAGAAGAGAGCGAAAGGGTTTACGATGATGTGGCTGGGCCTAGGGATAAAATGATCAGGCATCACTATGTATCCCACGAGGGTGATAATCAAGCCACACATAGTTATAAAATTTCATAGAAGGTGTCCAATGTCATAGAAGTGATGCCTTCCCAAATAAAGATATCATATGGATAGGTAGATTATTAGCATACAACTCAGATGAAAAATTAGTAGTTTAACATCATAAGATTAGGTCGAAAGAGATCTTAGTTTATAGTCATAGATCACAGACCAAAATGGAATGATTCTTGATGAAAAATTATGTGATGTGGTTTCATAAGGAAAACATGGTGTGAATGGGGACCAAGGGAGTTTTAACGGAACCATAAGCTTCCAAAAGAATACAAATAGATTTAATTCATGATTCTTAGACTTTGGGACTCAAGCACCCAGTTTAAGGTTGTAGAGTTCAGACTGTGATGTGTGCACCTATTCCATTCAAGAATGGATCTTATCAAAATCCCTACGCCGATGTGATCCATTCTCAGTTTGGAAAACCAGGGGAGGATATGATCTAAACAACACATGGAATCAAATTATAGGGTATTATAGGAGTAGGGCCAATATATCATGACAACTCTAGTTCATTATCTTAGCACACAAAGTTTCACAGAGGGATAACATCGAAGGTATTCAAATTCCATTTGGACATAAAGAGGTGGAAATGTATTTGAATCATGAGACCAATATTAGGGGCACAATGGGGTTTTTGAAAATGTTGGAGGATAGATGCAGACAATTTTCAAAACATAGTACCCATACCGTGTGACCTAGAATGGGAACATAGAACTAAGGGTTGACCACATACCATATTTTTAATGTGGGATTTGTATCACAGTATTGGTTGAAATCCCCTAGGATGTTGGACCTGGATGGTAGGGGAGCACTGAGTTTGGTCATTCATACTGTTAGGGGGTCCTTTCAATGTGGAGGATAATGGGGTCTCAAATAAAGTGGCATATAAATCATGGAGATGGAATGCAGGCATGTCCATGTAGAATCCAACACTCTAGGACTTATACCATAGTGCATCTGAAGCATGTTGATGCGACGTGATAGAGTTTGAGGGGATCAAATTAGGGAGAGTTGACTCAGGATAATGAGCTAAAGAAAGAGTTAAAACTGGTCGATGGACCCCAAGAACATTCCTATATATCCCATAAGGAAGGGAATCAAGACATAGAAAATTCATGAAACACCATCCAGTTTAACATCATGTGATAAGGACATAGGGTGCCAACACAGTTTATCATAATGAAAATTCCCAATGGGAAAGTGTATTTTCCAAAAAGAGATGTCCACGGAATGGTAAAAAAACACGATGTGAATGAGGAGAAAATAATTTTACACCACACCATGAACCCCAAATATAGGACTTGGGATAATGGGACAAAAAATGTTGAGGGACTAGGGGTTGGACCAAAAGTAGGATGCTCATTCATTCTTATGTATCCCATGGGGATAGGAATCAAGTCAAATGTAGTTATTTAAAGTTAAATTCAGTTTAACGTTATTCGGTAAGGGAATGAATGATTATGGATACTCATTATGGTGAGAACATGGCGTGGATATTATAAACCCAACACAAATGATGACCACAGCGGTCCAAACCACACCATGTGAAACTTGGAGAACTAAGGCTACATGTCAAGAGAAAGATAATGTGGAACCTATGGATGGACACAATGTAAGATGCCCGAGAATTATAGTGTATCCCATGAGGATGGGAATCAATACATATGTAGTTCTTAAGATTTTGTTCATTTTAACATTGTGTAGTAAGGAGAGAAGAATATAAAATCCTGAACAATGGAGGGGGTGCATGGTTCTGCATATGAAACATGATGTGAATGAAGACCAGAGGGGCCTCATACCACACCATGAATCCCCCATGAGGGGACTCAGGCCAAGGGTCCTTGAGAAAATTCATTATTTTCAATACATGGGGCTAGAAAAAAGACAAAATGTCTGGGAATTCCTATTTATCCCATGAGTGTGGTAAGCAAGACACACGTAGTTCTTGAAATGTCATGAAGTTTAATGTAGTTCTTAATGATGTAGAAATAGGTAGGTTAACCTAATGGGAGAACATTTCATGGCCATTCGAAAACTTGAAGTGAATAAGGACCAAAAAGAATCCCAAACCACACCATGTACTACTAGTGAATCCCTAAGTCGAGAAACCAAAGATTTAGGGACTTCGGGTTGGGCCGGAAGAAAGAATGTCTGACCATTCCTACATATCCTGCTAGGGTAGGAATCAACCCACACATAGTACATTAAGTTATGTATAGGTTTATGTAATGTGGTAAGGATGGAAGAGATATTAGATTAAGTTCATAGAGCTCAAACCGTATGGAATTTTTACCATTTTTAGTTTCTCATCATGTAGAGAAAATGCTGAGTAGTTTTACATCTTTCATTTGGGATGGATAGTTCATTTTAACATCATGGGGAGGAGATGATGTATTCATTCTAAGGTGAAATAATTCTTGAGGAATATATAATGTGTGGGAGGAGTTATATTATCACCATCTATGGTGACCAAAGAGTACGCACCATTGGGGTAGACCTTAATGATAAGATAGGGGCCCTCCCATTTGGGATCTAGTATTCGTGGCTTTCTACTGAATATCATCTGTGTTCTCTGGGTAGAAACCATGACACTTTAAAGGAAAGAGTGAACAAGATCCTTCTTATTGAAATACCTAGTGATCTTATTTTGTATCCCCTCTAGATTTTTCATGGCACAAAGTCTGTTCTTGTCGAGGAAATCCAGTTCATCTAGATGGACTTCTTCAACTTTTTCTAGTGCCTTCTGACCATATATGATCGTACGGAGCAACGAAAACTAAATATTGATAGGTAGGACTGCCTTTATTCTATAGACCAAGGAATATGGGGTCACTTCGTTAGAATTTCATGTTGTCATCTGATAATCCCTGAGAGTGTTGGAGATCTTTTCCGGTCAACTTTTCTTGTTCTCACAAACCATCATTTAAAGAATTTTAGAGAGGGTCTTGTTGAATTACTCAGTCTTCATAATTTCTTGTAGATGATAGTGGAAAGTATGGTTGGACTGGATACTATACTTTTCATATAATTTTTTCAGTTTGGATTCTTGGACGTTAGTGTTGTTATCGGTAAGAATGTCATGAGGGACTTTGAATTAGTGGATATTGTTGGTGAACATGAATTAGAGGATAAAATGGTCCTTGATTTCCTTGAGTGGGATCAAATCTTCTCATGGGGAAATGAAAACCATGGTAGTCAAGATGAACCTACATTGGAGAGATGTTACTGTTGGGTACAGTCCCACATCATAGAGTTCCTCGACCATGAACAGGCAAGAGTACATGGTAGTATGAAGAGGCTCTGATGTCTGATGAAAAAAATAGGCAGGGATATGGCATGCATGACATTCTTTGAAAACTCTAAATAGTCATAGACCATGGTGGGAAAAAAGAACCCCAACCTTCATATCGAATGTGAGAGAACCATCCCCGCCTGATGAGTTCCAAAAGAACTGGAATTGAACTTTCTTCGTCACTTGGGGGATCTCATCACCTTGAATTCAGAGTGCGGGGACTACATCGAATACAAATTTTTTGAGGAACTACTCAAGGCTGGGACCGCTCTGGAGGGTGAACTACACTACTCACCAATGATTTCGTTCATGTTCAGCTATATCTGTTGGGATATTGTTAGTTTAGAGGTAATCAACAAAGGGACTCATCCAATCAAAGGTCACTACTACTGCGGCAGGGGGACCTGAAGGCCCCAGTGTGCATTCCCTAGTGGTAAGATTTGTTTCCTATGGGATATCATCAACATATGAAGTGACATGAGTTATGACCATTTGATGCACCACAAAGATAATTAGATTTTCATAATTGGGATCTGTAAAAGTAGTAAAAAAAGGTCGGCCAAGGCATTAGCTGGACCATTCTGTTATCAAGGGACATGAGTAACCTCGGGTGGAACAGGGAACTGGGCCATTAGTAGTTGAGTTTCCTCTAATAAAGGTACGAGATCCGGGTTTCAAGTGACATAGTTAAAATTGAACTTCTTCAAGACTAACGTGGATTCCCCATTCATATTCAAGTGAGGGATGTCAATATTAAGGGCTAGTTCAAGACCAGTGATAGGGGAATGACACTCAACCTCATTGTTGGTGAATCCTTCTGATAACAAGAATGAATAGGGCACAACATCCTATGTAGGAATGCTGAAAATAATTGCCAGGCCTACTCTATTGAGTATGAGATCATTGAGCCTTTAGGCGGTAGGGTTTCCAGAAGAACTTTTTAACTGAATATACCAACATGGAAAGTCTTGATCCATTGAGAGGATAGAATTATCTTGGAAATAAATTTCCAAAAAACTGATCAATGGGTGATGGATGGGCGGTAAGGAATTCATCTAGTTTCTGGCCTTTTAAAGATTTTTGTGGAACAAACCTGATATCAAACTGCCCAAGGATCATTATCCATCTAGCTAGACGTTCTATCCCCATGATACAGTTAAGAATATACTTTATAGGGTCAACATGGGACACTAGATATATCTCATGGTGCTATCAAAAGTTTCACAACATCTATGTTGTGAATACCAGCTCAAGTCAACTCTTATAAATAGAGGAATATCTGGTCTTTCATTCAAGGAGAATGTAGTTGAGATAATATAAACTATTCTATTTACCTTCATTATAAATTTGGTAGATAAGGGTGTTTAGGGAACATTCCTGGGCCGTCACATAAAGGACCAAAAGATTACCAGAGATGGTTGGAATCATAACTAGAGGCTGCAATCGGTAGTTTCTAATCTCCTCAAAATAGAGATGGCATTCTTTATCCAATTAGTATAAGGAAACATTATTTTTGAGTTGGGGAAATGGCTTACACTTTCTGTATAAATTCACAATGAATCAGTGTATGTAGGCTAAGTGTCCTTGAAAACCTCAGAGATCCTGAAGGTTACATGGAGGAGGAATCGAACTAATAGCCTTTATCTTCTCAAGATCGATATCTATGCCTCTATATCTGAAAAAGAAGTAGACAAACTTTCCATTGGTAAGCTTTAAGGCACGCATTATGGGGTTCATATTCAAATGGTGGGAGTAAAGGATGCCAAAAAAATTCTCAAGATCTCTGAGATGGTCCTAAAATTCCTTGGATTCACCACCATGTCTTCTACATAGCGTTCCAACAATGCCCCTAAGATTAGATTGAATATGTAGTGCATGGAATACTGATAAGTGGTTCTTGCATTATTTAGACTAAAGTGTATTACTTGATAACAAAAAGTACTTTTTGGTGCATTGAAGGTGGTAGATTCTTCATACTTGGGGTCCATTTGGATCTGGTTGTTTCCAAAATAACCATCAATGAAGAAGAGATCCTATTATATGGAAGTGGCTTCCATAAATAATTTTATCATGGGAAGAGGAAAATAATCCTTCAGATGATGATGGTTGAGATCCTTGAAGTCGATGAAAACACTGATTTGTCTATTATTATTCCTGATAGGCATGATGATGTTTGGCCATATGGGGTACTATACTTTCTTAAAAATGTTGTATTTAATAAGCTCCTTAAATAAGGCCTCAACCATAGAACCTGGATAGGTGTCCATTTCCATAAGATTCTGTTGAACTTGTGAGGACTAAATAGAAGGTCAATACGGTGGATAGAAATCTAGGGATATAGCCCAAGAATCTCATCATAGATCCAGGAAAACACATTCTAATAATACTTCACAAAATCCACAAACTGGTGTTTCTCTTTTATAGACATGTCTATGCTAACAAATTTTGGTCTCAAGTCTGCCTTGGTACTAAGATTTACCCATACCAACTCATCAGTGGTTGTAGAGACACCCTCCTCATAAGGAGGAGGAATGTCTCCCAAATACTCTAAATTTTCAGTAGTAAGAGATTCATTATCATGGGAATTTATTCTGAGTTGATGGAACATAATGGAATGCTAGTGCTATCCTGAGTAGTGGTGGAACCTTCATCAAGAGATTCCCACACTACTGAAACAATTGCATCAAAATTTGTTGATCCAATCCCATCAGGTCTTCGACCAATTGTCCACGCTTGATAATATCAACATAGTAATGGTGCATCGGAATAATTTGATTCAACCAATCCCATTGAAACTAGAAAGTATGATGTACTACTGTTTCCATAGGGAAAACATCCTGATATCTTACAGTGGTCAAGGGATCTAGAATCACATGGGCCGGTTAATGTAGGGGTACAAAGATATCTTTGAAAACTTCTTATATCTTGGAATGCATTTTTCCCTCATCCTAGAGATGATAATGAAATGTTACATGTCTTGGGTCATGGATTCCAACCGATAGATTGGGAGGATGAAGGGATTTTCCATGTTTTTCAATAGATCAGCCATAATAGCAGTATGCTCAACCCCATTGGCCTAATCTTGATTGTGCTTGATCTTGTAATAGTTGAAATCTATGTAATAGGATTTACAATAGGAAGAGGTAGATGCATCACACTAGAGTATGCCTACCTTACATTTATGGTATTATATGTGGAATTAGTTATATGAGGAATGAATTGCCTTATGACAGTGGATCTATGGTCTACCCATCAATGCATTATAGGTGATGTCCGGTGACAGAACCATAAACAAGGTGCTGGTGACCAGGCCACCAATTTGGGTCTTTAGATGAATTTTGCAAACAGAATCCACTCTTCCCTATCATAACCTTGTATCTTCATGTCATAGTGATTCAGGTCAACTTATAGTCCCAGTTTGTGGAGCATCTGGTTCGGGATGAGATTGATCCAAGAACCTGTGTTGACAAGACAATGATAGAATTCAATGCCATTGAACTATCTAGTGATGTATAGAAGTTGAATGTGCCCTTTCATGGGAGAAATTTATCCTTATCTAGAGAATGAGATGATGGCCTACCATTATGCATGATTGACTTTCTCTTCATTGAAAGCATTGACAGCTGCTACCCCTATTTCAAACTAGAGGGGGCTTCTCAAAGAAACTATGAGGTCTTCATACATATCCTCGAACATAGGGAGGTAATCAAGGTTCGAGAGATATATAGGGATTTTTTTGAAGTGCTTAAGTACATCATACTTCTATGCGAGGTTCGCATTACTACTCTCATAATTTCTATCTGTGGAATGAGGTATAATGGGAACTACTAGTCGAACCAGTGGATTCTAGCTGGTGATGGGGATATCCCACTGCTTGTTAGTCATACCTAGAACAATGACCATTGTCTGATGGATGGATGACTAGGTTCTTTCCATTATAGTACGTGACAAATCGTAATGCACTGGTAGTGGATCTACCTGGCCGTGTAGTATGAAAGGAGATGGGAGTGAATATGATGGGACAAAATGAGAGGACAACATTTTTTGATCTTTACATTGAGCTTGTTGTCTAGTCTATGTGGCATTCATATATCAGTCAAAAGCACTATCCAATTCACTATTTCGATTCACACATCCATGACTTCATCGATGTTGTAGTTGATTAAGGACATTAGGAGGATCTTCACATCATTCCTTGTTTTCGAGAACCATATAAGGGTCCACAAACTAAATGATATTTACAAATACATACTCCTGATTATCACTTTAAGAATACTCCATCAATGGGTGGCCCATGTGGTAAATTCCCATCTCTATGGGTATGAATTCACTGAGTGTATGAGATGAATTAGGAACATGTGGGGGACTCTAATTTGCCTTTCACTATCAACATCTACTATTACTAGAAGATGAAGTTTGAGACATGGATGCAGTAGTGATGGCTAGGGGAGGTTTGACCACCTTATAAGGTTTGGTTTGATTTAAATGAGAGTGTGTGATAACATGAGAATAGGAAACTTCCTTGCGAGCTATCCATTCCTCGTAATTCTAAGACCCACGATTAGAAACATGTAGCTATTCGCTATTATTGTCACTGTCAAGCATTGTAGAGACGCATTTCACCTATTTCACGGATGGACCCAATATGACTATATTGTTGTTGAAATTTTCCGAAATATAGTCTTTGAATACATAACACTTATTGATATTGTTTACAAGGCTTCGATGATAGGGGAAGTAGTTAGGGAGAGAAATAAGTTTAGCCTCCTCAAGCTTCTTACATTCTAGAAGCATCATAATTCTCTATTACAAGGCACTTAGGAAATAGATGGGGATATGAGCCTCTTTGAAGGAGTGATTCTAGTTTCTCCAGTCTATGAAAGGAACTCTAGGGGTCTGGCCCTGAAGAACTGATGTATTCTGGGGAGGTAGAGGGACCTGGTTATCTCTCCTTAGTGGCGGTCCTCAGTGAGGTTGTGGAGGTTGCTCTAATAGAAATAATTGTAGTGTCCTAGGGACCTCTAGCTACATGACGACGACTATCTCATAAGTATCACCACTTCTTAAAACCACTATAGGAGGTAACATACATTCATATTTGTCTTGTTGTAAGGATCCCTATGGGTGTTGAACCTTTTCATCGAAATCCCAAAATCCAACTAAGAAGTTCTTAGTGATGAGGGAAGTAATGAATTCAGTCTTCACATTCCACTTGTACATCATTAGAAACTGCTCCTGATTCAGTGGCATGTCGAGTGAATACATGAGACCCTTCCATCTAGAAACAAGGTTTGCAACCGGCCCATCTTTTATCTTCTTGCACTTGAAGATGTCAACAATACATGTCTTATGGGTAATGAATATAAACTTATATATAAATTTTCTGTAGAGATCTTCCTATCCAAATATATACCCAATGGGAAACTGGATATACCAGAAAAACACTGGAAATTCCAGTGTCTATACAAAGAACCAGAGCATGGTGGCTTCATGTTGCATTGGAGTCCCTAGCAAAGGTCCAAAACTTGAGATGAAGTGGTCCAAGTTTTGTAGTGGGTTTCCAATCTCATTGAATGGGTAGAATGTGGGGTTCCCAAAAAATGTGGTGCTGACATGTTTTTAACCCATATTAGATATGGCTTTCCTTTTGGTGGGATTTCTACCTATTGGATCTCAAGAGCCTCGATATGGGAATTGAGAGAAGTCATTAGATAAATCAGAAGAGGAGTATTCCTATTCTGTTGAGGGTTCCTAACCACCATTGCACTATTGGGATTTTTAATGTTGTGGGCAGTCCTAACGACTCATGGAGAGGCAGGTGGAATAATCCATTGAGCCGCCTGAGGGTCGACATGTGGAGACACTAGAGGAAGAACCTATAGGGCCACCTAAGGGGATACTAGGGGAAGATTATCATGCAACTCAAGCGAATTTGGTGACACTTCACATACTCACTTTCCATATTATCCAAAATCTACCCTATCTAGATGGGTAGGTTTATCAAGGACACTATATGGCAGTTCATCAGGAAGGAGCGGTACCTTCCCATATTGCCCTGGTCAATGATCACCATAATCTGGATGTTACTTTGTGGCATGTTTATTAGGTATAACGTCATTGATCCTTCTCTGCTCCATGATCCTTGGATGCATCGCATCCTTTTTGGGATCTTCATTCATTTATAGAAGTGAACCAGGAGGGTCAGGGAGCTTCACATCTTTGTGGGGGCCTTTTCCCTTGTTGGGGTCTTGACTGAAAGATAATGACTCGGTGGAGATTATGAGGCCGAGAAAATGTATTTGTTGATGAGTGAAAATTCCTTGGGTATCGAAAAAATGTGTCACTTCCCTAGGGGTAGGTTCTCTTAAAGGATTTCTATCTCAACTTTCTTCTCTACTAGATCATCCATATTTACAATTACTACACCTATATTCATGTCCTCAATATCACCAAGTAAATTAGGATGGCATAAGATCGAACTAAAATGGAGGGATTCATACTACCACAAACCATGGATCTATACATTTTTTTACTCCTCAAATATAATTCAGAGGAGTATAATGAATCTCTAGATGCATCATTGTTAGAGGATATGATGATTTTTGGATGATGCTGGAAGTTGAGCCGTGGGGAGCATAGAAAATTCAACTAACCAGTATTTCTATCTGAAGTTTTCAAAGTGTTGTTGGCTTTGTGGAGAAACCAAACAATGATGGAAGAGGTGGAAATGCGTCACCTAGAGTGTCTGGTGAATGCATGTGATCTATTAAAAGATGAAGGACTCCAGAATACAGATGTCTAGAGTCATTATCGGCCACAAAAATTGTGGAATTGATCCGTGGAGAGAATGCCCATAGGCTCCTTCGCTCAGCAGCGGGATATGACATCTGATTTACCCACTAATGAATGAGAGGTGGTTGGGGAACTGGTAATGGAACTGACACAAATTTCTGTTAAGGTTGACTAGTCAGTTGTTATTATGATGCACAAGCTAACAAGTTACTATATACTGGGTTGTCTCTTGGGGATATTACAGACTGTATAACCACATCACTATAGGATGGGGTGCTGACCATTGCTTCCTATATCAAGGTGGAAGTAGCTGTTGTCTGGTCAGGCTGGTCTTCATCATCTAGTAAACATCATAATTATTCTCCATGATCTCATGTCATGGTTGAGAGTGAATCAAACGACATTAGAGAAGCCTTCACGGCAATACCCTATAAAGGAGTCAAATCCTCCCCCTCCTGTATGAATATGGGTAAAGATTCAGGGATCTTATGTATCTATCTGTCTGGGTGGATGAAGCTGATATGCGAAGTTCCTAACCCACAACCTAGTATAGATGATCGGGGCGAAGGATCCATCATCAAATCATAATCTACTTCAGAATATGAAAACCATATGGGATGGACAAAAATTCGACGCTTCTCATGGATATTTCTTCAGTGGTGATAGTTCTCCTTCCTACCCCAGGATGATTCTTTATGGTAAGGTGAATCTTTGACATTGGGAGGACCTATACTAGGGTAGGTTCCAGGGTGGGGTGGACCTCCACCTTAGAAGGATGGGATATAACAAGGTCCTTTATATCAATTTTCATGGCAGTGGTTTGGACCTCTGCTTTAGTGGACAGGGGTGTGAGGAGAACCCAGACATATTTTGAATGGCACATGGGGATGTCCTCCTAGTCTATTTCCTAACGTGTAGGGATGACCCCCATGGTAGTGATTGTTGGAGGGGGGGTATGACCTCCATTAGTGGTGAGATGATGGGGAGGACCTCTATGTGGATAAGTGGAATATAAAAAATGACCTTCACTCAGATTGGTGATGCCACGAGGAGGGCATCTTCTTGAGCTACTGATGATGCAAGGAGGAACCTCATGTTGATGACCTGAAATGTGGGAATAGGTTCCATTACTAGGATCATGAGAATAGGGTGGGAATAAATGATGGACATTGATGATGTGGGGAGGACCTCCACTTGGATCGGTGAAAGTGGTATGGGGAATTCCTCCATGCTGAGCACAGGAGTGGGGAGGACCTCCACTCTGGCCAATTATGGTACAAGGAGGGCCTCTTTATTGAATTCTCTCATCACAGTTCAACCCATGATGACTGGTGCTTGATCTAGTGACCACAATAGTCAACCCATACCACCCAAGGGGTGGATGAGGCCTCAATCTCAACTGGGAATATAGGTGACCCTACTCTTTAGTAATATGGGATAGATAGTGTGCGTCATTCGGGGCATTGGCTACTAAAGTTGTGGAAGAAGGTGGTCCATTTCTTTTGTCAGGATGACTCCATTCTCTTTATATTTCTGAACCAGAGTGTCGATCACCCTCCATAGAATAAACTATGAGGGTGATATGGGTCACGGGAACCCAGTTTTCATAGTTGTATGTGTTTTTTGGTGGAGGTGGAACTATGCAGAAATGGTGCAGCATCGTTCCTCCTTCCCCTAAATATGTGGAAGGATGACGATTGGTTTCATATAACTACAACATGGGTTCTACAATGTAGGGATATTCATCCATTAGTATAGATATTTGGAAATAAATTCATAGTTCTCCATCATCATTCAGTGTACCATGATCGGAGGGAAATATCTACACTGAAAATTCTATATACTGAAATGCCCAAGGGTCAACTGCAAAAAAAATTTGGTGAGTTCCACACTAAGCCCACTATTTTCTTGGTGATACTTGGTGTCCGAAATATTAATTCAGTGAAACAATCATCAAATTATGTATCTATATCTGCTAATACCCATGTTGAGGAGAAGAGATTCATGTCGTGTTCAACATTTCTATTTCCAATGATTCCCGTTGGGGCATGCCCACCCGCATGTACTGGACACTCACTGATGGTCACCTTGTACCCGGAATTTCCCTCTTTGCAAAGGTGGGAGAAATCCCTTACCTATTTTGGGATGATTTCCCCTTGAACAAAATAGGATGATGGGATGTCATTTTCTCCTTCCGTGGATTCTACCTTGGAACTCATCGCCTAGTATGGGTCTCCCTTAAAGATTAATATGTTTTCTATGCAACCCATTCTTGGTGTCATCACTTTGTGGATATTGGTTAATTACAATACTTCTGTCATGACATTCCAAGTGGTATAGTTATAGTGGCAACCTTCATTTAGGAGGGTATTCACACTAAGGAATCTATAAAATGTCTTGCTGATGGAACACTATAACACCTTTATTCTTCAACATTAGAGGTATTATGATCCAAAATCCAATGATTCCCACATTGATCACAGGGCATTGTATACCATAGGCAAGTCTCTAAGGTTTTCCTCAACTTCCTATATTTAACAAGGAGTATGATACGATTTTAATGTCTAGAGGAGATGGATCATACTTATCATAACACCAACAAGATTGGACCAGATGGGTACATCCCTAGAATGGAGAACTGTTAAGGTTTACAGAATGGTTGGATTGGGACACCCAATTAGAATAGAACTTGGATGGCGTGTCACTGAAAATGGATGACTTCACTCCATGAAGGATGATTTGACAACCATTGAGGGTTGATTAGGGAGGTGTAACCTAATGAGGGGAACACCAATATTTACAATTGGCTGGGATTGAATCTCAGGGAGGATTCCTACAAACCCTTCCTAGAGGATCGAGATCAAAACCCATGTGGTTTGAATGGGTCGTTTGGGGATTATGAACTGAGATGGAGTATGTGATACTAGGAGAAGAAATCATATGGATGAATGGTGATTACATACTAATACAACCTGTATGGATGGTATAAATTGACTTGGATGTGGAAACCCAAGTAATTCCAACTTGTGTTTGGAGTAAGTGTTAAAGGTGGGATATAAAAGGAGATATAACTAGAAGTGAAGCGAACCGGTGCAATGATGATAGTGTTAGGATTGAATATCATGGAAGATTCCTACATACCACCATTGTAGGGAATCAAAGTACATATAGTTATAGAATGGGGTGATGAGTCACCTAAGGAGGAATCTTGTGAGAATGGATGCATGGATGGGAACGAAAAGAAATGGAACCTTGGGATGAGGCATGATCTTCCTGAAACACAGGGGCTAGAGGGAGAGAATAGGATGGGATATTTAATGATGGGATTAAAACTCAGAAAGGCTTCCTATATATCCCTATTATAGGGAATAAAATTCCACATAGTTCGGGATTGGGGTATAGAATTGGGGTGAAAACACGGGATATCGACCAGGAGACATGCTAGGGCATACACATGGTTATCAAACCAGATGGATCAAATTGCCTCATTGAGTTAGATCTAGATGACGTGTCTGCAAAATGGATGATGTCATATCAGTAGGGTACATACCATGGAGGTAGCACCATAGGTTATGGCTGGTTGGATTGAACCGCTTATAGGAATCCAACGTACCCTACCGTGGAGACAATGATCAAAACCCACATAGCTTGACATGGTGATGCAGGTTAATGTAATTTGGGATGAGGGTGAAACGACATGAGGTGGTTGGTACCGATGGGTGATTGGATTGAACCTAATCGAGGCTTCATACGTACCTTTATTAAAAAGGGAAAGGGTCAATGTCCACATAGTTTAAAAAATAGGGGAATGGGGATTTCACACATAGGTGGCCCCAAGATGATTTCACTGTCGATGCTTACTCTAAGCCCACGTGCATCAAGATCGATGTGAGAAATAAGAGGAAGAAATATACGTGATGATCATGTCACTAAAGATACGGACAAAATGAATGGTATGGGACTTACACATGGCTAGCAGCCTAGGGAGATTGATATTGTGACTAACTGTATAAGTGATGCCGAAGGAGGGTGTCTAGATCTATAGGGGGGATATTTCCATCGTACAGGAATCACACAATCAAGGTGGGTCGGGGCTTACACAGGGGATTCCTGAGGCACTCACAGAGACAAATTGAACTTTTAGAGAGGAGGAAAATCAAAAAAAAGGAAGAGATAGACTCCCAGTTCCATACCCCTTATTGACCTATTCAGCCTTGAACACAAGCATAAAATCCCAATATAATGTCATTCATTGGGGAAATGGGTTTCTTGAAAGTTTAACATCTTACATCTTAGATGATAAGGAATCTATCCTCACCCATAGGACATACAAAACATTCACCAACTTGCACATGGGGGAGGTAAGGCACAAGAATTTCTTAATGGGAGTGAGGTGGATGAGTGGTCCCTCGAGGGGATCACGTTAACATGTGTTTGTGAAGACATAATAGCTGTTAGAATTCCTATGAGAAGAATCACGAGGTAGGGAAAAATGTTTAAAACACTACTCAAGGAACCTTGAAATTACTTCATACAAGCCTATAGGGCTGCACGGGTTAATGGATCACAAAGCTAAAGGTTTCGAAGAGAAGAGCTTCGTGAAGCTCAGGTGCTTTGTAAAGAGAATGGGCTTCACAAAGGTAAGGGACTCACAAATAATGGTGAAAAGAACAACTAAAAAAGGAGGAGATTCATGAAGCATGAGGACCCAATTAAGGCATAGAGTCAACAAGTTCTTGGAGGGTTCTGCACAATGGCTGAATGTTCCATGAAAACCCGATTACCCAAAAGTGACTCCAACCTTCAGGATGTCCAATGGGATTCATGAAGGACATACCCCAATGAAGTGAAGTAAAAATAGAGCAAAGGGAAACCTAGTGTCCAATGATCGAGTACCTTGGGTGATGCATTTTTCGTGATGGTTTTCTGAGTAAAAGGTGATTTATGAATCGAGATCTTGGAAAGTGAAAGGTCAGGGTGCCTATCCTTTTAAAAGGGCGAGAAGTCTATTTATAGGAACCTGGGATAACGATTCTATGAAAGTGATCTCTAATACAAATGGTTATTGATGATTGGAAAAATATGTATTTGATTTTGGAGTCTTCTATCTTTTCTCTATAGTAGTCACAGAGTTTTTCAGACTTTCATAGGATTCTCTCATTTCACCACAGTGGTTGTAGAGTTCATCAGACTCGTAGAGGCTTCCATCATTTCACTTCAGCTTCCACAGAATTCTTCAGATTCATAGAGGCTTCCACCATTTAACTGCAGCTATCGTAGAGTTCATTAGACCCGTAGAGGCATCTATCATTTCTCTACAGTGGTCACCAAGAAGTCTACCTACTATCTTTGCGTTTGTCACAGTGATACATGAATTTGAAAAATGTATTCATGAAACATACCCTTTAGTGATTTTTTCAATGTTTATATTGACCCATATTGAGGAATGGATTTTCGAACCAACAGATATCTTGTGATATGGATCGTAATTCTTATTTAATGGTAACATACCCATTAAAAATCTTAATAAACAACTAGATTGAAACAATAAACTCATACCAAACTGAATATTATCTTTTTATTTGATTTTCAAAAAGGTGGGATACCGCAGTAGTTAGAAAAATTCAAAATACAAGATTTAAAAATCTAAAAACATAAAATGAGGTCTAACATATCAATCGTCTCCTCGTCTGTCATCATCTCTAAACATGTAATTATCATCTCTGATTAATCCATACATTTTCATCTTCCTGATTAATCACTGCATCATAATACTAGAGGCAACTGATCTCTAGAAAACATCATCACTGCCAAGAAAAACCATAACCAAACACCACAAAAACAGTGAAAAACCACAAAATCCAGAAAAGATATTCCAACATGGACACCATCTTATGTATCAATCCGATTTGAACCATCACGAACTTCTCCAAAAACATAGTCGAATCCAAAATAGAATGTTGTCGACAATGATGGACTCGTAGATGGAGCAACAACCACCTTGAATCCCTTCAAACAAACCACAAATCCCAAAACCTTGTAGTACCCACTATGCCATATCCGACTAGGAAAGGTGTAGAGGAACATGGGGTCAGATAAGGTTGAGCATCCAAGGATTTCATCACCGCAATCGTCGTCTGGCCCATGAAGATCCATGAAAGAAGTCGGAGACGACACGAAAGGGAACCAGAGCTCCATCACTAAGCAGACGCGAGGACTAGGAACCAAAAAACAGAACCAAAACCACCATGGAAAAGTGGAACACCACAGACACTAAAAACCCAAACCCAGAAACACCAAATCCCCAAACCATTATTCTACTGACACCAGGCCAAGCCTTCATTAGAACCATCATTGCTCTGGACCAACACGGGGTCTGTCACGAAGGGGAACATGAAAACAGCAATGGAGGAGGGAGATTGAATCTTTGGCCCCGAAACACCATGAACAAAGACACAAGGCGAGAGGAAGAATATATAAATGGGAGAGAGGTGAGCATGGAAAAGACAGAGAACACCCCGTGCAGATGAAGATTCAATGCATCCATCAGGGGATTCAGTGGAAAACCCTAGATGTCATCGAGAGAATCGAGAGGCGCTCCCTATAGAATGTGGAGCCATCATCATACCACATTAGTGGCATTGAATAAAAATCCCCATGAGAGAAATATATTACATGAGGCATAAAATTTCATTAAAATAAGTATATCCATGATATAAAATGTAAAATTAAATTATATACACCTCCTAAAATAATATATGTTCATAAAAAAACATGTGTCTTAAAGAAGAAAAATCTAGATTATGTTAACTTACCAATTTGAAAACTTTTGAATAGTAAAACCACAAGAAATTGATACCATAAAAAGGATATTTAATCACCCATAAATTTATTTATAATAATCATATATTACTTTCATGGGTATTATATACACCACAAAAACTAAACAACTGGCAAATAAGGATTAATCCTTACCGAAATGAATGTGAGGGTATAATTCTTCTTTCCTTATGTCTTGAAACTCATAGTACTCATTAAAACCCCATTTATATTAAATATTTTTATATTATACATCTGTTAAATAACCATATGTAATTATATAATAACATATATGATATTATTATTACCTTTTTACCCATTTATTAATAATTCAATGATAAAGATACGTTTTGGGTAAAACCTACTTTGTTTTTCACATGTGTTTTGATTTGTTATATTTTATTCTCTTACTAATATACTGATATATTCATATCCAGAATTATAAAATTTCAATAAATATAATAAATATTCATTATATATGTATTTATAATAATCTATAAAATATAGAAATTGTAAATGATGTACATCATTCGTGTAGATAGAATGTTGTACGTATGTGTGAATGTTGTTTCCATTTCCTCATTGAATTTAAAGATATAATATATGTAAATGATGTAAATATATTTATATATATTTTATCATACCAGTATCATTATTATTTAATATATACCATATATATTTATTAAACCCATCCTTAATACATTTCATGTAAAGTTTGAACGAATCATGTCACTTTTGTGATGATGTAGTCCACATGTCCACAAACGTCATCATCTTATTTGCGCAAAATAGAATGAATGAAGGTATATGTTATATAAAAATTCTGAAAGATTAAATAAATCATAAAAAATATATATTTAACAAAAAAATATTAATTCCATAATAATTAATATACTTAAAAGAAGGTAATGTAAGAATGAATGACGTTTATTTGTGAGGCATTAGTCTGATAAACACACAAAAAGTGATTGTGTATCCCATTTGATTGAAGTGTGTGTGAGTGTAGGTTTTGACATTAAAAAAAAATCTTTATAATTTGTATAATGAGTTTATTATCTTAGAATGTAATAAGAACAATTGAGGGTGTGGGGAAAGAAATAACACGTAAGTTCTTATTAAATGTTTTCACCGCTTCTTTGGGTAACTTCTTTTGGTTTTCACCTAATATATTACTTGGTTTAATATATGATCAAATTGAGGCCTCCATGATAAAGGGGGGATGATTGTAGGTTATTTTGATAGGGCTTTACTGAGTCAAATGGCTTATTATTTGTGAATAAGTGGGTGTGACTGCCCTTTTTGTAGTAGAGGAGTGGCATTCTTGTAAATATAAATAGATAAACAATGTTGAATGGACTCCCATAAATCTTGTTCCCAACATAATGGTCCTAGTTCAATCAGAGAGGGAAAACGATTTAAATATTTCCTTCGAATGGGATTTTGAAATGTGTAGGGGTTTTACACCTCATTATTTATGTTTAATAACTATGTAATCTTGTTTTTACCATAATAGATGTAATATATTTTAACTTCTTCAAGCAAACATTTTCTTCAAAAAAGAAGGTAAACATATTATAAATTATAAATTATTTTTCTTGAAAATAAGGAAACCATTTTTCCGTATTATTATCTCATAATTGGTAGGAATTAATTAAAAATTAATCCTCCAGATGGGATGAGGTTATGAGTCCTTAAAGTGAATGATTTCAATAGATTGAAATGTTTTTATATCCAATTTAAATGATAAGTTTGTCAAAATGTGATATATTGGTTTACATGATAAATAATTTATATTAATATAATTTAAAATAAAATTAAAATATTATTTAACAATAAAAATAAATAATATGAAAATATAGTTTTCAATTAAAAATATTTATTTTCACTATTCGTCATAGAATGAACTCAAAAAAATCCAAAAATTCAACTAAGATAATTTTGAAATTATAAGTTTGAATAAGAATTTTATTTTATCAAATTCAATTTCAATCAATGTCTATAATTAATTTTTTTTATTTTTCATTGAAGTACATATAAAGTAGGTATTGTGATAAAATATTATTTTTCCAAACATATATACTTTCCTGAAAATTAAATATTTTGTTATAAATATTTTTAATTTATATGAAATAATTATAAATCATATCTAAATAGTATTTTTTACTATTCATGTTAATGTGTTTTATGGTAATTTTATAAGTTTTTCATTTAAAATTATTATAATATTAAAATGCTATTCTATAGAAACTCAGTGTTGCATGTAACAAAATATAAGATGATGTTTCAAGTACCTCACAATTTAGTTATAGTAGCATAAAAATAAATTTTAACATGGTGTAGCATGAAGAATAGTACATAAAATAAAGAAAACTTATTAAAAAATATGGATAATTAAAAACTCGGGGTGTTACATTCTAAAACACTTAAAATAAATTTTCCTTGGAAATTCATCATTATGATACAAAAGAATAGGATAGTTATGCCTTATAAAATACTTAAGTTACTAGGTAGATTCTACTAAGTGGTGGTTTCTTCAAAAGAAACTTTTACCTGGTGATCGGTCTTGTTTCATAGAACCATATCTATATGATCAAAAATTTCAACCGGTTGTCCCTCATAAGAATGATATGACTCCAATGGAATGACCTCAGAGTTTAGTACATGTGAAGGGTATGGTATGTACTTATTCAGAAGATATACATGGAATACATCATGGATATGAGATATTTTTTTCTTTAAGTTCCAAGTGATAGGCTATTGTCCCCATAAGATCATGAATTTCAATGGGACTAATACACCTAGGGATTAATTTCCCTTTCCTCTCAATTCTCATAAGCTTTATATAGGGAAAAATTTACAGAAACATATTCTCAAAGAATTATAATTCTAGATCATGCAGATGGTTATTAGCATAATTTTCCTCCAACTTTCAACTTCATTGATATTCTATGGAATGGTTCGGACTTTCTTGGTTATTTCTTAAGTAATATTTGGTCACAATAGTTTTCCTTCCCCAGCATCTTTCTATCATGATAGAGATATACATTTCTTTCCATATACCAATTCAAAAGGATCCATTTAAGAATTTATTAAAAGATGTTACTCTAGGAAAACTCTACTATAGGAAGGTGTTCATCCCAGCCACCTTTCATATCTAATGGATAATATCTCAATATATCCTTTAGAGTTTAAATTCTAAATTCATACTTACCATATGTCTAAGGATTATAAGGATTCACGATACTAAATTCTATTTCAAGGGCTTTTTGAATGCTTATAAATAATATTAAGGTAAACCATAGATCCCTATTAGATACAATGAAATGTGGTAATCTGTGAAACCTTTATACTCCCTTAATGTATATCATTGAAAACTTATCTGGAGGGAATTATTCTTAGATAGAGATAAGGTTTACAAGCATAATAAGAAGATCAACTACCACCCTTGTAGAATTATACCTTTTAGAGGTTTCATGGATTCCAATGAAAAAATCCATAGATATTCTCTCCCATTTCTATTCTGATATGGTTAGTAGAGGAAACATCCCCTCAGTCTTTTGTCTTACAACCTTAACTTACTAGAATAACAAACACTCAGAGACAAACTCTATGATATCCCTCTACATTCCATCCCATTAAATGTATTCATTAAAATCTATATACATCTTCATACTTAAAGGATGAATAGATAATGAAGAGATACGAGCTTCATCTAATAGCTCCTTATTCAAATTCATTACAGAAAGAATTCATATATTATTCTAGGTCCTTATCAATAGTTTATTATAAAGGTTAATCTCAGGAAAATTTCTAAAATATTTTTCACCTATACATCTTTTATTTGAGCCTCATTAATCATCACATGTATATATGGTTTATCATTCAGTTGATCAATAATGATTTCCCCTTTCAATAATGATTTTTGAATATATCATTTTAAAATAAATAAATATTCGATCATTTATGATCCTCATCATGGATAGGCTCTGATGATATTTTAAACTCAAATCATTAGCCACCATTTTCACTTTCCAAGGGTGGTATTAATTTGAGTAGTCATAATCCTTTATCATCTATAACTATATTCCCTATTACACATCCAAATCCTTTTGTGTGAATATATAAATCCAATTTTTTTGATTGGTTTATATAGAATACTTATTTTCCTAAGAAAAATGCCTCCATATATTTAGTTCCTGAATTACTACAACTAACTCCAAATCATGAGTTGGAGAATTTTTTTAATTATTCTTCAATTTTCATAAGTAAATGGATGTAACCATGTTTTCAGGAATAAAAATATATCCCAAAAAAATCTTGTATGCATCACTATAGGTAAAAATCCATTCTCTACTAAAGGTTATTGTAAGGATATATGTATTTACTAACCTCATCTCCAGTTCCTTTAAATTTTCCTCACATTTGTCTATATAATTAATCATGTAACACTTCCGACTTAACATGGTCATAGGATTGTAATGTCAAGATAAATTATTAAAATACCATTGATAATATCAAGCTAAACAAATAAAACTATAGATCGTTGTCACCTTGGTTGTTCTGGTCCATAAAAAAAAGACTTATTTCTTTGAGGGGTCTAATTTTATAGCCTCTCTTAATATTATATATCCCAAAATATAAAATTATAGCATCCAAAATTTACACCTTTTAAATTTTTCATACATTTTATCATTCATAAGGGTCTTATTAGACTTATCTAGTGATCTTAATTCTCTTTCTTTACCATTGAATTCGTAAAAATAACATATATAATGCCAACCAAAAATTGATCAAGGTAATCTCTAGAGACTATATTTATCAAATCCATGAAGATAGCATCGGAATTAGCGAGACCGAAAGGTATCACAATATATTAAAAATTTTTAGAACTTGTATATAATGTCATATTAAGTATATCCTCCTTATTGACCCCCAATTGATGATATCAAGAATAAGGTTCAGCCATTTAGAATTATTTATCTTCATGAAATTGATCA
Organism: Viscum album; assembly: GCA_963277665.1. Taxonomy (NCBI): domain Eukaryota; kingdom Viridiplantae; phylum Streptophyta; class Magnoliopsida; order Santalales; family Viscaceae; genus Viscum; species Viscum album. Next base: position 260,725,622 of record OY728148.1, on the reverse strand, counting down.
AATATGGAATCAATATGGGGAAGAGGAAACTTGTTCTTGATCATGATCTTGTTCAAAACCTAGTAATCAATGTCAGGTCGCATTGATCCATCATTAAATTTCTCAAATGGAATAGGTTCACCCCAAGGTTCTGCACATTGATGGATATATCCCTTGTTAAGGATTTCTTGGAGTTTATATTTCAATTCATACAACTCAATAGGGGTCATTCTATAGAGATTATTTGATATTTTTGAGGAAGTGGGTATTAGTTCTATTGAGAACTCAACTTAATGTTTTGGTTGAAGTCTAGGAAATGCTTCTGGAAATTAATCAACATATATCTGAATAATAGTCACATAATCGAATTAATGTTTCTCTCTAACCAATTGAGATAAACAAACCTTCTAAATGTGATTTGAGACTCATATACTAGATATAATCTCTATAATAATATAATACTTATTGTCTCTTTGATAAATGATCATCATTTTTTTTGAAATAAAAAATATAATTTCCCTTCTTAGAAATAGGATTTTTAATTTATGTAGAGAAGGTCAATCCATTTATAATATTACATAAAATTCAACTAGATTAATAACTCAAATATTTTTCAGAAGCACATCACACAAATTTCAACCATAGAGGAATTAGAGATGTGAGATGAAATTATCATACCATTATGGATTTTCACTTGTATTCCAATATATAAAAATGTGGGTTAAATATTAATACCCTTAGAAAAGTATTTATGTATGAAAGAGTGGGTAGATCTAGATTCAAATGTGATATTATAAGTTCTATAGGGGATTGTAATTTTACCATTCACCCTATTCTTATTTCACCCTTCATCAGAAACAATGATCGCATGATATTTTACCCTATCCCTTGGAATAAGAGTACGTTGATGTCAATCATCATCATTAACCACCAAGTTTTGGAACATGTAAATAAAATTACCATTCTTTATACACATGAATCATTATAGTGGTGGTGGTACATTATATGTAGATTTTACTCTATTCGCATTATTAGCTACATTATTCCCATCACATTAGAAATAAAATGGTTGATTACCTTCCCTTCTTCAAATAAAATATTTATTATAACCCTTAAAAAAAATTCTTCCATTCTTCTTCATTCACTTATTGAATAAAATAATTCTCATATTCTTCTCAATATGGTTTTTAGGTTTTCTTTTGAACTCCATCATCATTTTACATCCAAAATAATGACGTTGATACATAACTCCAACCTACATATAAACTATTATTTCATAATTAATTATCTTTCCTTATCTAATAAATCTCTTATGGATAACACCCTTCTGAGTCTTTTCTTTAATCCATAAAATTATCAAACAACTTACATCCATGTTGGATGATAAATCTAGAAGTGTTCCTTGAAGGTCTTGTAATATTTTCTATATATGTCCCAACATATTCTTCATCCCTTTTATTTAACTCCAGATTCTATTTCTCCATCATCCTACTATAAATATAAGGATTTTCATGTTTAGGAATACATTCTACAACATTTTCCAGTCCACAGATTCAATTTCATCTTATTACCACGTGATCTTGATTAGAGTCCACAACAGGTCCACTTCACCTTCTAAATAATAAACAACCATAATTACTTTTCCATATTCTAAAAACTAGAGAATATAAGATATTTTTTAAGTGATGCTGATCCATTGTTAGGAAATTTGTGGATCATAAGACCCACTAAATAAGGTGGATATTTCCTCATGTAGCATTCAATGTAACATTGTTCTCTCCTTTTATAGTCTGGAAGTCCAAAATGATTCATATATTGAGAATTTCATGTGAGAATAACATTGATATTTTTGTTTCTATATCCCATAGAATTTGGATGCTCAGGATAAAAAACATTTCATTGTCCATCACACTCACCATTAACATGGTCTCTATGGGTTCCAAGCACTATATAAAATCAAAAATCATATAGTATGAAATAATAATCATATTGGGAAACCAGATAATCCTAGGATTACTTATTGGATGAAACCTTCATTAAAGTATAAACACATAGTTTTATCCTAGGTTAATCAGAGTAAACATCTATTTAAATATTTTATTATGGTTTTTGAAGTGTTTATGAATTTCAAAATCATATCCGCTGATAGTGTCAAACAGGGTCCGATGTAAGGCATGTTGTCATATACCAGTCCTGACAGGGTCCAACTGAATTTTTTTACTTCGTGGTTGTTACCTATATGTATATATTTTCCAGATCCGTATCCAATTTTATTATATAGAAAAGTATGTATTTCAAGGAAACCATTGAATATTTCATTTACCAAAACTCTTTTACATTTTACTATAATTTTACTTTGTGTTAGGATTTTCTTTAGATAAACGTTCTTAAGGATCTCACTAAGGTTTTCTCTTCCTAGTTTCAAAAAGATGAAAAAAAATTTCCCTAAAAAAACTATATTTACCCTTCCATATCATACATATAAATTACGCCATTTTTTGTAGAATATTTAATACATGACACAAATTCAATCCCAATGCCTTGTTATTTTAATGTCATTAGAAACATGGAAACACAAACACTTGTACATACAAGATATTCTTTATCTTCTACTAGGTTCCCCATGACTAGATCATTTCATAGAAACATAATATATAATACTAATATTCATAACTTGGGGAAGTAAAATATAAAAATTGGTGAGATTTAAAGCATAGTGTTTGTAAAAAGGGAGATATAAGAATATAATCATGGTTATAAGGGTTTGAGAACATGATTACCTTGTTAGAAGATCATACCCTTCATATCAAAGTTCATAAACATGAGTCATGGAATAAATATTGGTAGTTCATAAGACATGAATCATAAGGGAATAAATAGAATAATACATGAAATCATAACATAGTAATAAGATATGTAATTATGGTAGAAACCAAAGAATATAAAATGATTTCCATATGAGTCATGGATTTGTTCCTATAAAATCTATGTGGAATGGGTTCATTCCCCAAACCATTTTGTTAGTCAAGGTTCACACCCAATACCATCATAGTAGAAAAATTCCATTATTAAATCAATATCACTAACTATTAAATCCATGTCTATCTCATGATACATAAATTATTACCGAATTCATTAGAGAGAGATATAGGTCAAAACTATCTCATGAAATATCATAAATATAAGTTTTGTAAGATCATTAAAATCAATCATATCATAAACCATAAAATGAATTGGGTATCATAAATATGTCATCATATTAAAAAAAATATAGAATAGGGACTAGATTCATAATCATTTTATCAGAGAATAACCTTTTGATATGAATAAGGTTTCATAAGAATATCACCCATGCAAGAGAATAGGATTTATCAAAATCATTCCCTAAAAATAAACCATTTAGATAATGAATTTGAATGGTACCCTTGGATCATATCCTCAGAATGGAAAAAGTAACATAAATAATGTCCTCATAGAGGGAAAATAATTTTGAAATATATTTATAAAACATTTCTTCATTAAAATATCTATTAATATTTGAAAAAATATTTTTAAAATACAAATCATTTTTATAATACTTTTCTTTGAAAATACCTTTGAAATATATAAATGTTGTATTGAAAACCATTTTAGACAATTTTATAAAACATAAAAAACTAAATAATTTTTATTTGAATATTATCTTAAAATATAATTTAAAAATATTTTCGAAAATGTTTTTGACTTCATTAGTTTCTTAATGAAATATATTTCTTATCGAAGAGAAAAATATGGTCAAGATTACTTAAAAACTATTTATTAATTATATTATGTATTAATTTGTAGGAAAATGGTTCCAATACATGAACATATCATGAAAAATAAGAGGATAAAAATAATCAACAAAATATTTGAGATATGGATCACAAGATTTCATCAATGGAATCATAATCATAAAAAATCTCAACAATTGTTGAGATTATAAAAAATAAACTCTTACCAATATTGTCACTTTGATTCGAAATACCCCTTAGAGAAAAAAATACAATACTATTAAAATATAATGAAAAAAGGATATTTGTGATATAACATGTCAAATGGAAGTATATAAACATCATAAAGTAATAAAGTTATATTAAAATACATTCTTTTAAAATAAGGAAAATTGAGACAAAACTAACTTGCTGATTTGGTAACTTCAGAACCATAAAACACAATGAAATAGAGATCATAAAATGGATATTTTTGTACAAATAAATTTATATATAATAGTAATGATATATATTCATAGTAATTATATATACCAAATAAAATAAATGAGTGTAGAATACGATATAAGTCTTAAAGAAAGGAAATTGAGAATAGAAATCAACTAACCTTGTGTCTTTACTCCTGTTGTACTCATTAAAAATAGATTTATAATAAATAAAAGTTTTTTATAAATATATAAAATAACAATATTCAGTTAAATAATAACATATATTATTTTATTATGACCTTTTTACTAGTTTATTAATAATTCAATGATAATTTTATGTTTTAGGTAATAACAACTTTGTTTTTAACATATCATTTGATTTTTTTTATTATTGGTCCTCTTACTTGGGTCAACATTTTATCATATGTATAATGATAAAATGATATTAATATAATTTATATTTATTAAATATTTATTTATTATAATCTATAATATATATATATATATGGGAATTGAAATACAACAGTCATGGATATGGTAGGTCGTTCGTACGCATTAACACTATTTCTATTTTATAGATGCACAAAATGAAATAAGTGGAGTAAATGATATATTTGTATATATAATCACTCAAATATCATTATTATGTCATTTATTTATCAAATAATCTTAATAAACCCATTTTAATACATTACATGTAAAGTTTTAATGAATCATATCACTTTGATGTAGTATTCCACTCGACTAGAAATGATGTAATAACATTCTGGAAAAAAATAAAAGAATGAATGTGTGTATTATATAATGATTCAAGAAGAATAAATAAATCATAAATATATTATATATCATATAAAAATAGTATGTAAAACTTTATTTTCATCCTTTAATGGGGGTAATGGAAGAACAAAGGACATCAGTTCGCGAGTCGGTAGTCCTCTAAATACACGAATGATGATTGTGTATCCCATTTGATGGAAGTGTGTATAAGTGTAAGTAAAACCTGAAAAATAAACAAATGTTCGTATATTTAGGAATATATGGTTCTTATTTAATCATTTATTAAAAAAACTAATGTTTGAAAAATGAAAAAAAAAACAAAAGTTCTTGTTGAATGATATTAACTTATCTTTGGGTAACTCATTTTGGTTTCCACAAAAGGGCTACCATGGATAGACTTATTCACAATGTAATTCCTCTAGGATGAATGTATGGAATTTTGGATGTTGTTATGATATTTTTTTCCAATATAAAGTTATTGGTAGGTGTGAATAAGTGATGGGGTGAGTGCCCTTTTTATACTGTCTGAGGACTGGCATTCTTATTAGTATAAAAATGTTCTCACTATTGAGAGGTGTTAATTCCATAATGTGCCTCCAATATTAGTAACATTTATATCTTAAATGGTAAAAGGAATAAATATGTCCAGAAAATTGGTTTTTATATGTTTAGGGTTAGTATTACTCCTTATTTTATAAGTTTAATCACTAAGAAATCTTGTTTTTACCTTAATCAGGGTAATTAATTTTAATTTGTTTCACTAATAAATTTGGTCAAAAATTATGTTGACGTTACTAGAAATAGTAAATTGTTATAATTCGAACTAAAAAATCCATTTATTCCAAATTATAATCATATATGTTTCATAAATTAATTTAAAATTATTCATGTCAATGGGATGCGACGATGAGTTTTTACAGTGAAAAATGTTCAAAATATTAAATTGTTTTTATGTACAATTTTGATGTGAAATTGGTTCAAATTACCTATATTTGATTAATTTTTTAATAATATATAGAATTATACTAAATAATAAAATTTAAATATATTTTAACTATATAAATAAATTAGATTAAAAATAAATTTCCAATTAAAATTCGGTATTTTTCAATATTATTCCAAAAATAAAGCCGTTTAAAAAAATCCAAAAAAATCAGAATATGATAATATTAAAATTATGAATTAAAAAAAATGAATTTTATTTTATAAAATTAATATTATATAAGTTCTCGAAATTAATATTATTATTGTTTATAAAAGGACCCAAAAATTAGTTCTTTTGAGAATATAGTATTCTTCATAAAATGTATAATTAACCAATAATTATATATTTCATTATCAATATTTTTTATATGAAACCATTATAAATAATATATATATAAGTAGTTATTATTATTCATATAATCATGTTTAATAACTATGTTATAACTCCATTATTTAAATAATTATAATAATGAAATATTATTTCATGGAAACCCAGTGTAGTGTGTAATACAAGCTATGAAGATATTGCATATTGCACAAGATTATTAATTTATAGTATATAATGAATGTGTAACGTTATTTTTAATAAAAAATGCATAAAATAAATTTAATTTATTCAAAAAAATGTTTTATAAAAAATCAGGGTGTTATATGATCGATCAATGCAAATTATCATCATACAATAAGTACTATTGTGCTGTGAATTGATTTTCAAAGAGGGATGGTGTGGGATTTAAATATGGATGATACCATTTAGGGTGTCTTGTACTCCATGGTTTGTGAGGGTTTCATCCCATTATGTTTAAACATGGTTCTTCCTATGTTCATCACACAGGGTAAGGAAACAATTTTACACCATGTGTTGTGGAAGTTTTCATCTAGATTAACACTGTATCACTAGGGAATAAATCTACGAAATTATACATCGTGATTCTTGGATTTTTGTGGGATACATCCTCATGGGGGGAAGTTTCATGGATATTAGATGATTAGGCATAAGGAAAATCCACAAATACATGTCCATAGTTTCCTTCAAATATTACATTAATAAGGTTTGCATGACCACCGCTCATGCTACTTTTGGTGGGGAATGGAGTGGGTACTGAAATTGAGAAGTGTTCAATCATGAGGCCAATAATAGTCTGCCTAAAATTATAATGAAAATTTATTTTGGTAGCTATTATTAGAATAAAAATATAGATTGACAGCCTAGGCTGAACATGGTGTGAACTATGTATACATAATAAAGGGTGGAATTGGTCATGTGGGTACTAAAGCTTCAACTAAACTAGTTCATGGTTGGTATGGGTCCACCGAGATATTAGACTTCATGAAGGGGTTTCAGAAAATTCGAGACACCATGGAGAAAACCAGGATAGGTGCTTTGTGAAATATGGTTCGCCATGAAGTGTTTCATCATGAATGTTAGGCGTCTCATAGGGGATAAATGTTTTGTGAAGAAGTATGAACTTTTAAAAAGAGTGACCCTGCATCATATTGATATCCTAGATAACATAAGGTTGGATTAATTAATGATAGATAGCTCATAAAGATAAATTTTATAGAAATAGATTTATTATACCTTAAATATAATTTTCCTTTGTGATAGGAATCTCTACTTTATGTGGAGGCACTCAAGAATCCAAGGAAGTTGGTTTCGTCAAGCTATGATAACATGAGGTGTCCATTTATTCTTTTATACATGGAGTTTAGGAGTTTTGTGTGCATGGTGATATTTTAAGAAGATTAAAGGTCACATTTACTAAAAAATGTTGGAATGAATGAGGTATTTATAGGTTTTTGGGTTTCATGATGATTGGATTAATTTAGAAAGATTTTTAATCTTTTTGACAGAAAATTCTCTACATGTATGAATGTTGCAGCAAGGATGTTATCGTTAAGCCTTTGTATGGTGGTGAACAACTCTGCAACTCAAGGATGATGTTTCACAAAATATATCTTCAGGACTTCAAGCTCATTCAAAGAATCTCCATATCCCAGGATATTTTTGTGAATTGTCCATTTGTGAAGGAGGAGAGCTTCATGAAAATGACCCTTATGTGGATTTTGGGCCTTTTAAGCCCATATCTACTCCAAAATAATCATTCCTTATTCATGTTTTCATATGATACACATATTTTAGAATCAATGGCCCATCCAAGGCATTCCATGGGAGGAAAAAATGTATCCCTAAAGGATTAATATAAGAAGTAGGCATGCTTCATTGAATATGTAAGAATCAACCAATAGAAATATACATGCTTATATATAATTCAAACATTACTATAATTATTTATTTATATGTTTAAAAATGGCCATGTTATCTCTCCTTATCATCCAATAATTCATGATTTCTTTTTTCAATTCACTATAAAAGTGATAAAATAGAACATTACAATATACATGAAACATAGAAATTTCATTATAATAATTATATCATCCGACTAGAAAGTGGGTTTCATATCACACCATAGGGGGTGGTTTTTTTAAAAAGATAAAAAAACTCTTATAACCATGTAATTGTACCAACCATAAGTAGTGTCTCATGTTAAGGTTTTGAAACTATAATCATTTCAAAAATTATATGAGGAAACATCTAACAATCTCACTTAACTCTCTATTCGGAGTCTAAGAGTAAGTATTTTCCAATTAACATGTTTCTTAATTATACAAAAATAATAATTACATATATATTTTCAAAAGGGGAAATCTAATTATCAATATCATTAATAGTTAATTAGGAAAAAATTTATCATTAATCATTTTTATGATTCAATAAAAACACCCAAAAATGGTTTTTTGGTTAATTACATGCAATGTAAAACAAGTGTAATTAATAGGATTTCCCCAAATGTCTGATCAATATTGACCGAAAAAGCCTCTAACATTGTCAAAATGTCTAAAAGGGGTTTTGGGTCATAGATTAGACAATTAAACTATAGAGTTACCCCATTTTAGTGAAATGGATGATTATCACATTGTTTATATATTTGGAAAGAATTTTCAAATGGTGATAATTTTTTGGGAAATATTATAGAAAACTAAATTATGATTAGAAAGATTCACTCATCAGATATTGTCCTTTGATTCGAGATAGAATTAGAGATATCGAATAAAGTAGAAAACCACAAAAAATGGTATATTATATATCATAAAAAATAATACATTGTGGAAATATAAATTGATATATTAAGTAAGAGTATTTTTATACATACTGAGAGGGATCTAAAGTAAAAAAGGGTACTCAAATCAATTCTCAAATGAGGGAGAAACATTAAATCCTAATGTTTGAGGAGAGGGGATATCTATAGAATATGATGGTGTGAGAAATGAGGGAGGAGAAATTTTTGAATAGTGCTAAGGAAAATAGGGGAGATTTTAATTTTCTATATATTCAATAAGGTATACTATTTGGATGCACTGTTTGGATACACAATTTGGAAAACCATGTGCCCGGTTTGCAGGCCTTAGTATCCTACACACCATACCACATAGGGTTACAATGCCTGGTAGAACAAATATTTTCCCACCATGTGAGTTTCTCTATACATTATCACAACCTCACACAGTTAAATAGATACCCTCACATTATTTGAACAATCTATTAATATATACAATTTGGTAACAAAGTTTGTATCGCGTGGATAACACTAAATATGTGATAGTTGTGTATCATGCTATGTTTCCTCTAGAATTTAGGTACTTAAAACATATCACTATTGAAAATACTCGAGGTTCTTATGGCATATTCCAGACCTTAAAACACACCCATATAAACACATTAAAGTGTTTTTATGCTCATAATAGAATTTCAAATCTCATTTTTAGAATTGGAAAATCCACCAAATGAAAAACTTGAAATCCATTGGAAATTTATACCCATAAAACACATTATATCAAACACCCTATCTCAATTGAGTTATATTATTTATCAATTTGAATAAATCTCCATGCTGAGTTTATTTTTCATAGTAAATTCTGATTGATTAGATTATATTATAATATAGACCATTTAAATTCATCTTCACCCCCACGTAATTTTATTTAAAGAAGAAAATACTTTGGTATTATCATATAGAGGAATATATTACTCGAGATAAACAATATGAAGTAATTATGTGAAATAAACATTACAAAGGCAACATATCAGTTATGATCTTTTCTATATTAACATCAAGATATGATATTCCAAAAAATGTGATAATAGAATTCTTAAATCATCTTATCCTAATATTATGTGCGACTCTTTTTTTTATTGCAAGAAACTTGGCCTTATTTCGAATTTTTAAAAAATTTAAAGGAAATATAAATCATCATCAAAATATTTACATTCTATCACTTTCTGTTGAGTAGAACATAAAATTAAGATTTTATTATAGAGATCTTTAATGTGTATTCCTTGATTTGTGAAGGGATATATAAAAATTGTTCAATTAGATTCCATATGACATTCAAATAAAAATATGATGTTACCATAGAGAGATAAATTTTACATCACCTCCCAACTAGAATATCATACTATTGTAGATGATGTGATATTTTTTGTAATATATCTATCCTTGACTCTACACATTCTAAAATATCAATTCATCAGAATACAATCAATATTATTTCTTGTAAACATCCAAATAAATTGTTTTGATCCATGAACAACTCCTTTATCATGGATTTTAAAGGCTTAACAATATTCCCATTCAAGGAATACTGAATTTTCATCTAAACACCTACTATAATTGGGATTAATCACATTCCGAACATACATTGTATCTTGACTAATCTTGAATGAATTATGGGAAAATCATTAGGTAGGATAATTGACCATTATGAAAAAAATAAATGAGAATCACTTGCCCAAAGGGTAGGTGGAATTTTTATAACTTTTGGAACTGCTAGAATCCTCAAATACTTCGTTGATCAATGATTTCATGTTGGAAAAACCATTTCATCCCTAGATCACTAGGTTTTTTGGTAATTTCTAAATCAAACTCATCCAACGCCATGGTAATCAATATTCATCAGATAAGGAATCGAGTCATAATAGATACCATTACATTTTCTCCCTCAGCATGAAATTTCTATCTCTATGCAGATGCACATGAAAATAGTTTTTGGTGGTTACCTCAAGGTCACTCATTATAAGAAAATCCTAATATAGTATTAGGAGGATATGACATAGCCTTGTAAGGATTGTAAGCCAAAACATTCAATAAAAAAGGGAAATAACAAGTAATATTATGACTTGGCTCTCAATTTATGTTCAAAAGGTAACCAATATCCATATCATTTTGAAGAAGGAATATCTACAGTAGCATACTATACATCAATTTATGTCATTATCATTTGACATAATGATAACCCAAATCTTGATTAAGATATTTTAGTTCATAATGATGAATCCATTATTAAAACCATTGTATTCCATGCGGTATTGGAAGTAGGTTTCTATATAAAAAAAGGGGAATGATATCTTTAAAACACCTAATTATTTGATGAGTTTAATACTTCTACTAAAGTATAATTTAATTCTCAATATAAATTTGAGATAAAAGAGTCAAAGACACTCAATTTCTAGTTAATCGTGGGAAATATACCCAATGAGTATATTTCATAAATATAGACTCTTTATTCTCCCTCCATCAAATAAACCTCATTATGAAGTGGTTTCATAACTAATGAGAGTAGATTCCTATAATTTGATCAAACTATGATCTATACCAATATTCCACCTAGGCTAGATTTATGGATTATTTCAACAGAACCCTCTAATGGGTATGAATCTGGAACTGAGTTTAAAGAGCTACCCCACGATGACTCACAATGGTTATCAGTAACAACATGGTTGATTCAACAATATAAAACAACCCCTTAATACACTAGTCATGTTATTTGGTCAACCATCCATCCCCTTCAATATAATTAATTCAATTTAATCAATGACAACTTCACTAGAGTATATGGAGGGGAGGTGTGTAGTAGTGCGTCCACAAAGAAAGCCACATCTGAAGTTATTGGATGCAACTCCAACTCTATCCATCTTCAAATGTACATTGTTCCTAACATTCAAGTGAACTGAGGATCCAGAACAATATCTAACTCACAATTTAACTTGATAGTGTCTAATGATGGTATCCATTGAGAAGAAATATGAATCTATGATCAACTTCATTATAAAGACTCCAGAAAAGCCAATATTTTTCTTAAATTACAATCTATTATCTAGATCAACAAAATGATGGGAATATATCTTTTATAAATTCATCGACAAATTTATCTCTATTAAATAGAAAAAAAATCATTGATCTCTTAAATTATGAATTCTCAAATAAATATAATGTCTCAGATATTATTTATAGATGGAAGGGTTTTACCAAATATATAAACCACCAACTACCTTGGGAATATTTTATTAGAATCTCCATATAAAAAATAATGTGGTATTATGAAAACACTACTTATTTTATTATAACATCATATTGGTTTTCATGTGCTTTCCACAGTAGTGTAGTGGTTGAAATATTCTATCCAACCGAAAACTCAAAATATTTTCTAACACTAACTAAATGAGTAAAAAACATTATTGATTTTTAAACAAGATCTATTACACATAATCCAACTACAAACACAAGCATCGATAACCAAAAAACAAAATCAAGTTATTCCCACTTGTGAATAGAAAAAACATCCTAATTTGGAAGGTAGAAAATAGTGAAGGCATGAACCATACTAATAAAAAAATAATTAATTTTAACCATTATAAAAAAATTGGTTTCTTATTAAAATTATCATAATTTTTTAGAAGATTTTTCTTTAGAAACTTCAAATTAGGTATCCCAACCATGTTTTCCACAATGACACTGAAAATTATTTCCCATTTTTACTAGATTTAGGGGTACTCTATCCATGTATTATTTTCCATTAAAAACATCATCCAAAATATTATAGAAACGATATAGGTCTAATTGGTAAATACACACAAAAAAGTGTTTTATGTATCATAAATCACGCTAAAAGGGGAAGAATAATTCTTTGAAGTATTTAATATGAGTGATCACAATTTTAATGTTTTGTTGACTAGAGAAATGGTTATAAATTTGAAGGTTATTCTCATAGAATGGATGAATCAACTAGATGTCACCAATATTCCATATATAATAACTGAGAATAATTATTTAACACTATTTTCAGCAAGGTGTCATCCTTCTAAGAAATAATTCAATTGGTGTGATATTAAAGTGTTTATAATGGATGAACTAGTTTTAAATGAATTTTTTTTTATAAAAAATATATGAATATGTACCCCTAACAGCCGGTGGAAGAACACTTCCATACATATAGTTAAACATGAGCTAGACAATCAAACTGGATATTTATTAGTTGAAGAATCTCTACACTGATATATCTATATGATCAAATTAGTGTATCCTGTATTTGACAGTGAAGAAGTTTATGATCCATTTTACCCAATAAAAATCAGGTAATTTAATAAAGAGGTTTCTAAGGACGATGGGGATGATGGAGGTAAGGTTCAAATGGATTTCAATATTCACATCACATCACTTCAGAAACCATATGTGTTGTAGAGAGTGGAAGATAGGTGGTTGATGTCAATAAAAAAGAACACTAATATAAGCATAAATCATCCATGGATCACTCAGTCCCAACCATATAGGGTAGCTTGTTGAATGATATATATAGTTCTATGAAACATTTTAATTTAGAAGGGTTGGCTCCTCCTAACACATATATGTCCAAAATGAAATAATATGATAATGAAGGAATTCACTCACCAATTTGGGTATCCTTGACTACCATTTCCTTGGATAATAGAGAATCACAAACCATTGCCACATAAATATGAAATCTTGAAGCCCCTTGACATTGGTTTGAACAAGCTATCTATACAAGATTTCACTTATCTATAAAAATATTTTTGAGAAGAACTAATTGATTATTTCCAAATACCTTGATGTTTTGAAGTCATGGTAGTATCCTCTAATGTATATTTTATGGAATCTGACCATGTTGAATATCATATGGTCATATCATTTATTGATAATATAGAGTGACCACCATAAACGGACACATGATACCCATGTATATAAATATATAGAAAGTCAGAAGATGATTATTTTTGTAGATAATACATTTAAAATGGATATAGATTCAATATTATCTTGATCTAAACACACCAATTTGTGGGCCATAGTGAAGCTAATTTATATCCCTCCACAATGAAAATACAAGGGTATAAAAATAATGAGAAAAATTTTATCAGTTGAATCAAGAACAGAACCCAATATTCATACATTATCATTAATCATGATTCAATGGTTTTTTGGTTTGGATATTACTTTCAATGGCTTCTTTGAAAGAGTCTAGATTAACTCTTATTCGACAGTACCCTCTTTATAAAAATAGAACATCAAATGCTTTGTTAATGTATGAGTTGGAGTGTTTAATAGTGGTTGTTCCCCTTTTTATTCCCATGAAACTCAATACATAGACATATGATATTATTATAGGGTGGTAAAACCAATGATCAATGATTCTATCTAAATGTATCCAAATACATTCTAGAAATATCCCATGTCAATTAATTCCATAAAATCTATGAAGAGTATGAATATCCAACAATTGAATAAATCAAATCACTTTATATTATGGGATTCATTGAGCTATAAAAATCCCATATGAGAGGAAAAATAACTAATAACCATTCTATAATATTATGTCATAGAAAAGGTTCCCCAACAAAAACCTCCTCTGGAAAAAATGATGAATTCCATATCATCTATGAAATCCAATCTCGGTCTACAATATATCTATAAGAATGATCTCATGGCTTCTATTCATCCCCAAATAGAAAATTTATGACTCTTAGACAAAGATTATATCAATTCTAATAGGATAAGTAAAGCCTATGGTTTGGTCATATTTTAAACAATATCATCATGATATCTATCACATTGATTGAATCAATTCCCCTTAGAGAAATATCTTATCCATGAAATGAGAATTATTCCCCAAATAAAATTTCTATATCATTCTATACTAATATAAAGAGATCTTTGGATCAATAACTGAATGATGAAATTTTCCCATATTACCAGCAAAAACAAAATATTCCCCTATGTCGTATCAGAGTCATGGGACATTTTCCCATATTCTACTATCAATTATCGTGCAGATAATGGATAATATATCTATAATGGCCTCAAAAATGATATTCATACAATAGTATACCCAATACATGGAGATTCAACCCCATTATTCATTAAGGATGAAAATTACATCATATTTCCTCCCTTTGATGAAATGATTCCATTGTCACACACATCCACTGATGTTGAAGTAAACAAAGAAGAGAAGGATGATCAGAGAGATAATTCTTATGAATTTGAAGAATGGGTTTCCACTACTATTTTTGATCTTAGTGAACTGGATTTTGGTTCAAAGTTAGTATGTCACCCTACCATGATCACCATATTTTCTAAAAAATAAGAGACATATATCTCTTTCGTAAGGAACCATTGAAATGTATTCACAGGGAACTAAATATAATTTCACTAAATAAATCCCAAAGTAAAAACCCATAATTTGAGTTAACATGAACATTTTCATTAATTTATACTTCCATAAAAGAGAATGAATTCTACTCATGATACAAAGGTTGTAATTAAAGTTGAAAATATTATCACATCCTTCATCATTCAAGATGTTCAATATCGTAAATCGATTTCCATAATCATCCCCATCATTAAGAAGAATTTAGATATTAGAGGTTGTCTCAATTTCATGTATCTCAAACATTAGTTCCAAAATGATGACTTCTCACTCCCATTTAAGGAAATTTTAATTGATGGTTTAGTTATCATCTATGAGCTCTACCATAGGGGTGGATAGTTATTCAAAAAAAATATTATGGATCTTAATTGTGGGGAAGCCAATGATTTTAGGGAAACCGATGGGGTCTATTACTATTAAATAATTCTGTTTAACTGAAGAGTGTTTTTTTAATATATCAATGGGCCATGAACTATATTTTTATGAACTTTGGGAAATATTATTCCATGATGTACTATAATATATGATCAAGATTGGGGAAAACATATTCAATTTGGGATATAAAACATCATCCTTTATGATGGACTAAATTCAAAAATAATATTCTATAAATGAGGATATGATGGATTCTTACTCAAATATATTTAAGGATGAGGGACCCTCATTGTTTTTCAGGAAAAATACATTGATCACTATAGTTATCACCAATCTAGAACTTATAATTCCCACAGAATCATGCATCTTGGATAGAGTTTTTCCATTAACAACAAATTTTTTCCTGGAATTCACCAGGAAATTCCATGCAATCTAGAAAATTGAAATTTCATTCATAAAATATAATATTTATGCACACCACTAAATATTCTTCATCATTTTTTCATTTTATAATATATGATGGTACTACATCCCAAAAATATAATGAGGTTTTTTCAGTGAAACTTTAGTACTGATGACTCCTTACCTATGTGGGCCAAGGCTATATCCCTTCAAGGAAGAGGGGAATAAGGTGATCATCGACATCATGAAGATGAGTATTATCAAAAAAAAAATTTCCCTAAAAATATATTGATGTATAATTTCACCATCTTCAGTTTTTATTATTTTAAATGGTTATATCAACAATATAGAATTCAACATAACAACACATCCTACTACCATACAGTATAAAATGGTCAATTTTTAGATTTGAACAATAGTAAATAAAATATACTCTAGAATATGGTTGAAAAATAAAACAAATCTTCACTAGAGAAACATCTACATGACTTGATGGATATTGGAACCATAACCCAAAAAACTATATAAGGGACCTCATATTTATTTTTAATGACATGAAAATAGTCTACCCATCATTGTTTAGCTTTCCTCACTCAAAATATCTATCTATATTCTGGTCTCTAAATATTAATATTCTCAAAAGATATTGGATGATTTAAAACAACCTAATGACAGTATATTTGGTACTCTACATAACTTTGATGTTAATTAAAATCTAGTTTCTTGATCATTCAAAATGAATGGTTTCCATAGTTTATTTCCAAAAGATTAATGATATTGGATCTTATAAATATAATGAAACCAAGGAATAATACCCCAAATTTGGATCCAAAGTGTGGGGTGGTGGGTTTGATGTCATACCCATGGCTTACTGCATTATAACATGTTCTTTTGACAAAATTAATCGACAATTATTCACATCAACTTCCAATGTAATGTTTCTCATAATGTATTTTACATAGAATTCATGTCGGTCCAAAATTTGACTTTTTATATGATATTCAAATACGAGGTATAATAATTAATGTATAATGGTGATAAATAAATGACACAAATCAGAGAAAGAAGACCTTAAAATACACAACATAACAATCAAGTCACATATCAAAAAAGTCATGAAAATATCCTCTCTATATGATGTTCAACTACATGGTTAATGTCATAACATAAATATGTTAAACTCTATATTAAATTTATCAATGGAATGATATTAAACTCTAAAATAACATTCATATAATGAATTCCCAATCTCATGATCTCTGTAAAAAAATTCTGCTAGCATGTGACCCATTTGATTTGATTTATTCCCCAAATGCATCTTATTTCCAAAACTGATCATGTTTCATGTGATCTTATAGGTATTGGTCAAACAATCCATTTTCTAGGAATAGAGAACCCTTAAAAATAACATGATGTAAAATGGTTTGTCTTGTATGACCTTAAACTACTAAGTAAAGTATATAAATGATGAGTTTCTCTCTATAAGATCTAGATATCTATAAGTGTCCTTATAAAATGACTTTTCTATGCCCATAGGATATAAATTCCACTATCCATGCATATTATTATGAAATATAAAATGATATTATTTTTGAGAACTACATGTAGTTTGATTCTTCTACCAACATGATATATATTGATGCATGTATTTTTATCCTTAGAACATCCCTATAAAAATCATTTTCCTATAGAAATTATTCAATCTACATTTTGGATCATTCTTAATATCATACAGATTTATTTTTAATGGATAAACGAGTAAACCCATTTTTCCTATGACAGTTTAAAAATTCCCCTTTTCCCTATGTATGATACATATCCACACACGGGAATTTCATACCATGAACTACATGTTTCATGATTCCCACTTTATTAATATATATAGTGATGAAAAAATCCCTTATCCTTTCCCTTTTCATTAATTTTCACAATGAAATATCTATCATTCATTTTAAAACATATAACCTCCTTCAAATATTTTGTCATCAAAATTATACTAAATTAAAGTGAATCCTAATTCTATTCACCTTCATATACACCCAAAAAATGTAGAATATTTCTAACTAAAATTTTGTTTGGAATGATAAATTTCTATGAAATATGTAAAAAATGATTTACATAGAGACCCAAAATACCAATTAATCAAACAAATACATTATTTAAAATGATCACTTAACTTATATATGATCCAAATTAACTTATTATTCTTAATTGTAGAGTTATTAATCTTTGAAAATTGGTTGAAAATGATCCACACAAAAAAATATTGATAATCATTGTGATCACAACAATATAACTATGTTATTCATGATTCTTATTTTTAAAAGATATGTAGAGACACCTAGATCCCATATCCATGTTTGAATATATGCTTCCTTTAAACATTTCTAATTTCTCATTATTGTATGATTAAAACCTATATAGAAGTATTCAGTGTTGAGGAACTTTCATTCCCACATAGGGGATGGATATAGAATAAATGTTCCCTTATCCAAGTTTCATTATGCTAATAATTTCTTTCTTGTTACTCACAATGGAATCTGATGATATAATGTTTAATGAAATATATATAACTATATTATAATTCTAATAGAATATTTAGTGATGTATTAATTAATTACCTAAGGAAAATTTGTATATTCGTTAAAAACAACAACCCATACAAGATTATTTCTCAAGGATCTCATCCCCACTTAGCGCAAAAGAAATGTGGTTGTGTTATGTCTATTTCAACCAAGTGGAGGGCATACAAGATGTGTTTATGTATCCATAATAATATTATATGATTAAGATTCTTTAATTTTATAAATATAATATAATCCCATTTAAAAAAAAAATTATACATCATGACATGTTTTCCACCATTCATGATCTCAAAAAATTAATAATTTTCTCATATACATGGACACGTAGCTTAATTGAGAGTCCTTTGAATGTATGGGTATCCAAGATTAGATGACTATCCAAACAGAAAATAGGGTTTAATGACCCTTTATCAATATTATATCATAATAATTATGGTATTATATTCTAATTTATATTTCCACACCTGAATTATATGGACTATTAATAAATTTAATCCTACTATCATAGTACAAGAGTCAGATCCATGTGTTCACCACCCAGTAAAAACACCTCATTTACTTCCCCCTTTCCGATGCAGCCAATATAGCCAATTTTTTGAAATACTAAGTCTAAAATACCACCAATAGTAATTTTGGATATTCATTCTCATAAATCCCACATCTTGATTTCAGTATCATTAAATTCCATAAACCACCCTTGGCTATTTATGATGTGTGTGTTCAACCAAAAGGACACCTTTGTATGAATATGCATAATATTCCCCTGATATGGATGTCACCCAAATTATTCTTCATCACATAGATAAGATCCAATATTCCCAAATATACCATAACAATATAAAAATAAAACTCCTCTTTCCCATATCTTTTCTGGTCATCCCAATAGTACCTTCTCTGAATCACTATATCTTATCAATGATCCCAAAATTGTGACATCCTTACTCCATGGTATAATGGTGTTGTTGAATTCCTATTAATTGGGACTTGATTTCATATTCTTATTTATCTTTAGGATTACGAATCATGAAAATTAGCTGAGTGAACTCCCATGATATTTTCTATAATAGAAATGATATCTTCATTCACATGTGTTCAATTTTTCCTTTTCCCCAAAAAGGATTATACCAACCAAAATTTTATGAAAAATAAGTATTTAAACTCTATGAACCACCCATATTATATAATATATACTAGTATTGGGACCTCTATCCACATTATGGTTCACCTGACCTTTTATCTATAGGTTTTATCTCCATAAATTTGTTGAGGTTGCATTACTATAATCATAACACTTACCCAACAAATTGATATGGTAATAAAAAAACACATACTGGTAAATGAAGTAAAAACATAAACTCATCACATACTAATAAATTATTTATAACAATAAAAAAATATACTATTTAATGATTCATGACCTCAAAAATAAGAACTTATGGGTAAAAAATTTATGAATTTAAACTCTATCCCCTCACTAGCACAATTTTTATGAATAGAATTGTAAATTATTAAGAGATGATATATCATACCTCTTAGCCCTAATGTTTTATTCCATATGCATTTTCTTGACAATGTAGTGTTTGAACCCTTCTTGAGTTTTCCTTATTTCAAAAATCCTATTACATTTCATAGGTTTAAAAATCATGAAATGGATTCATTGATATTAGTAATGAGAATATTAGCCAATGAAGGATTATTCATCATGATAATGTTATTTTTTATGATATGGATTAACATATATATACCATATATAGGAAATTGACCAATGGTATCACTTTCATGGAATGGAGAATAATAAAAATCTATCTAAACTAATAGAATATCACTTAAAACCAGATATTGAATATAGTCTGTAGTCAGTACCAACATACATGTCTTATCTCAACACTCCTAATTCATATTCCTTGATTTATGATTTATAAAGCCCATAATTTATGTTTTTCTATCGATTTAATATCCTTGATCTTATTCACATATTCATCAAATTCATTTTATGTGGGATCACTCTAATAAGTCACCTTCTAAATATTTATTGGTTCTCATTATGTGAACATAGACCTTGGGACACAGTGGTCTGAGCTATAATTCATTAAATTAAATTTCATTATATTTCAGTTACAAACTATTTTGGATATGGTTCCTCTATTCACATCATGTTTTTTATTTACTTCATAGGTATACTACCCAACATATTTTTTAAAATCTATATGAAATTAATATATTAAAATATCTGGTCAAAGGTATTCATCCTAAAAATCTATCCACATTGTCCCAATCCGAAGGGACTAAAACTATGCATATAAAAGGCAACATAACTCACCAAGATGAAATCCCTCAAAAGTAATAATTGAAACAAAATTCATTCATCACTCTCTAGATTTCTAGACCAACCAATATATGTAAACATTAGTCGTCAAAATTAAAATTCCATAGAGAAAGTTTGTTTTAAATCCCATAATGTGTTATCTAAGTTAAATTTGAGTCATTTGATTATAATCCATCTGTTTATAAAGACATGGTAAAATAATAGAGAGTAAATAAAATTAAATAGTGTGTGGGTCTATAATATGATCTTAGACGAAGTTAAACTATGATCTCAAACCCCTTAGACTAGTAAAAATTTAGTGCATTCTATTTTTTCCTGCATCCAAACCATATGAGTCCTAAAAATCAATATAAAAAATATAATAAAATAATTTCAGTCCACATGAGTCCTTTTAATAAATGAAATCATCATTCCAAATTCACCTTCTTATGCTCATCAATTTTGGTCAAATAATTTATCCAACTGAAAAAACACTAGCATTATGAAGATGTTCTTTTTTTCCAACATCTATCTAAGATCCACACTAATAAGGAGATCATTTTTCCAAATGAACCAACTATGGTATTACAGCCCTAGTATTTATTCCAATATCAAATTTTGACCAACATCTATTAGTATATTATTCATCGAAATAGATAATTACAAGTTTTATTTTGGTATTATTTCATCTCATGTCTATCTTTAATCAATTTTGAGGAGGTGATCATTCAAAAAAACAGTCCAACTCTACTATTATGGTGATGATATTTATGCTTACTCACATTTGTGAGACACACCCAGGAAGAAATAATTTGACTCATCTGTTTGGGGACTAATGTATAACTTTTCAATCCAAATTAAATCTTTAAAAAATCTAATTTATCAGGATATATCCTTCATTGTTTCATAGGTTATTATTTAATTATAATTATAAAGGAAAAAAGAAACCAAAAAACTTATAGTGATTGAGGTCAAAAGGTAATTCAATTCATTATAAAAAATGTGTGTTCAATACATATATTATATTCTCTATTCATCGTGAAGGAATACCATGAATAATGGGAATTAAATAAAACATTTAAAATTACATTTCATTGGATAGATAGTGTAGGACAGTCAATTCTTTGGGAGAGGCATCAAGTGATTGTTGCAGGGGTTTCCATTTATAATTCTAGTACATAACTAGAGGATGCATCTCTGGTAACCTATTATTCAGCTCTAGGTTATTTTTTGGATACTAAATAATATACATACCCTATTATTTTTTATCAATAATTTTAAATTGCATCAATTTATATTGAATAAACATTCTAATCAATAAAAAAACCTTCATCTGTAGTGACGATTCCTTCTGAATCTAATGATTCAAATCTGGGTTAACAATATATAATAGTTCAATGTGATGGTTCACACTTCTAAATATCTATATATCTCCCTATTGAGCTATTATTCACTAATTTAGATCCACCATTAACTGAAAAATAGGTTATACATGTCTATATTCAATACCACATGTGAAAATACCGATAATTTATTGAATAAGGTGGCTAGATTTTATATTCATGTCAGCCATTAAGGTCCATAAAATCAAGTTATTCAAGTTTTTTTGTTCCATCTCACATGTTAGTATGTTTTTTATAGTGACCCCAATATCAAATACTTTATCATCCTCAATAACATGATTGTATTTTGATATATAATCAATACTAAAGTTTCTCCTTATTATGAAAAAGGATGTGATTAGAATATCATTTAAAAATTCATTTATGATATGGACATTCAATGAGAAATAGTGGTTGATAATTAAAGCTCATGAATCAGTAATTATATGTTCCTATAGATCTACCGTGTGAATATCAAAGCTTGAAAAAATGGATCATCTAAGACAAAATAATATATTAAGGAATTTTTCTTCTCCATCCATGGATGATAGTTAGATGATATCCTTGTCTTGTTATGTGTCTTAAAATATTTATTCTTTAATTTGAAATTATGGCCTATATATTCATGGAGTGACTTCACTTAAAGACATGACCATGTAATATTAATCTAATTCTTGGAAATAATTTTGGGATAGGATTATCACAGCATTAAATAGTTTAATATCGATTCATTTATTATTATAAATTCAAATTAACATTATACAGAATTATAAAGGTATCAGTGGGTATATCTTAGATAAAATTTCATAGAAAGGAGACATATTCACCCATTCTGCAAAAAAAAAAAAAAAATCCTAGATTTCATGTAGATTTTGAAAATTGTGACCCCATCAACCCTCCACACGAGAACTATTTCCTGTAATATGAACTTTTATAATAAGGTGATGGATGAGTCTATAAAACTGGTCAACATTCTATAGAATAGTGGATTGTAAGAGGTAATGGTAAATAAGGACTTGTATCCCAAACTGTGTTCTAAATTCTGATCATCCATTCTTTTGGGACGCATGTATGTGATATCTAGTCATGGAGGCCTTAAAAAAATTTAGAACCAAGGATGTGTGTATTTGGTTATATCTATAGTGATGAACTTCTATCCGGCTTTATATGAGCTGATTTAGGCAACAAAAATATTCTTTGATATTCCAAAATCCAATTAAGTGGTCATTACTAAAGTGGTATCTCTTACCCTGATATGCATGCCTATAAGAGTGTAACCACAATACTCTAAGAAACAAGACCAATTTTACTTCCAATTGGATATCCAATCTTAGATTTGGAATAGTCTAGTAACTCCATGTAGTATAATAACCATTTTCAATGGTTGTTAACTAATAATTATGAGACCCACTAGTGGGTTGAGTAGGGTTGGACCTCATCATTTTTTATCTATTACATGATATTTTTTTCGGAAAGAGCATTTTTTCACACATGATAAAGATGAATTTAAAAGGATAGAAGAAGTTTCTTCTTGAAATATCTCAAAATAAACACTATATTATAAGTTTTTAGTGAATCAGTTCACCAAACATCTACCGAAATTCTGAAAGGTGGAAGGAAATAATCACAAAAACTACCCATGATGGGAATTTATCTAATCATATCTCCGATATTATTTTTTTATGTTCAAAATAACTACTTTTTAATATTATTGGGGGACCCATACAATCGATAACCAGATGTAAAACAACATAATTAAACGGATCAATACATAAAATTAATACTTGAAAAACAAGAATCTATTTAAAATTTCAAATTTCAAACCCTGGCTAGGTGCGCGAAGTGACACCTCGGTCCCAAAATAGCCTATATTTTTCCTTGATCCCATCATCGACTACCTTTCTTTACACCCCTGATGCAACTGATCTCCATCAAAATCACACAACTCATCAGCATCAACAAGACCGCCTCCTCACCTGTAAACCTAAATTTTCAACCATTGTAATCGATAATACATTTCATATGATCCCTAAAACAATAATCCAACACTACAAAAATCACAAACAACATAGAAAGAACCATTGAAAAACCATAAAACAATCCACTTCACTAACTTCATCATCGTCGCCATGAACCAAACCAATAAAAACTAGAGAACAATAACCGTTGTTATATTGTTTTTTTCAATCACCTTAGCCAGACATTAGACCATTGTATAGAACCATCCAATGGGACACCCACTATGAAACAAGACACAAAGTATCACCACCACTTCTCAGATAAATAGAAACCACCGCCAAATCCAGATTCAAATGTTGTGTTGTGCACCCTTCGTCGAAAAATCATCCATGCATCCTAGATCTAACAACCATTCCATAAACATAAAGGATGACCATGAAATTGAAATGAATAATGACCCAAGACAAGAGAGGAACCATATTCAGATGCATCTTTAATACAATCCCTAGCCACTTCAAGACACTGTTGTGCCATACCAAATATGGGGTCTTGCATGATGGGTTGGGAATAAAGGGAAGATAAGAAGGGCCAATGAGGAAAGTGGATGGAGAAAGCCCACATCTACCTATAACCACCTCATGAGGAACTAGAAAACCATATAATGAAAAGGTGAGTCACAATACATGGGTTCAATGCCCAAATTCTCCATCGACACCATCCCAATCCATTAAATTTCCTTTATGTCTAACCAGATATGGGGTCTTACACAAATGTTCTGACAAAAAGGGTCACAGTGGATGTCGGATAAGGACCTCAATCCATACAAAAACTACACATAGATAATATATAATGAAAACATGAGTAATAGATTCACTGAAAGATAAGTTTAGGATACATTTGTTGGAGAGAACATTAATAATGGAAAATAAGGTTAAGTGAGATTATAACCATGAGGAGGATGGAAAAAAGGTCATCGTTTCTAAAAGAAACCCCTGCCGAAGCTCTCAGAAAGTGAGTTCTCCCATGATAGAATAGGGCCCTGTCTATGACCCAGTGTGCTTCCTTACTTAAGAGTCTATTCATATCAATATAATAAATACAAATATTAACCTCCATATTTAGATGACGGAGAATCATGGTATCCAAACACCTTCGACAAACCATATTGTGGAAGAGATCTTGAAAATAGTAAATAGAAAAATGTGATGTCTATAAAGCCCTATAGAGGCCTAAAACCTATATATTACCCTATAATACTCAAAATATTTGGTTCACCTAATAATTACTTACCAATTCACTAAAGATGTTCCCTCTAGGATGAAGGACACATTGAAGATTCCCCATCTACTCAAGGCACGCATAAATAATTTCCGAATAGTTTAATTTGACGGGAACTCATAATTTTCTATTTCTTGAGTATAGACTAAATAGTATTATATCATGCTAATATTTTCATTGATGATATTCTCATAAAGGGAAATATTTCTCAAACAATACCCTAGGTTAATTGAATCTAAATTTTAGAGAGGTCCCCTTTTGGTTATATATTATCAATTGGAAGTTCGAACCCATACAAGTGAGGTATATTCAACAATGGATAATTGAGAAAACCGTGTTTTATGAGTCTTACTATAGTTTCATTGTTTGGAGTAATTATATTCATTTAATTGGGATATGTACACAAAATTATTTCATGGATACAGGAAGTATCCACATCAATAGAAATAGTAATTGACCCCTAAGAAATTGTTTCAAAAATAAATAAATAATATTGCAGTAAAAATAATCTAAAGATTAATAAAAACACAATTATGAATTTGTTCGGAATGCAAAGAACTACTAGGAGAAAATGAAACTAAGTATAATTTTGTTCTCCAGAGTTGTTTACCCAAGTATTAAATGCAAGTTCATCATGCATCTACTTCACCCAAATTATATAAGAAAATCTCTTATCTCTAGTCTATCACCCACAGTATTCACTTAAATCATTTTTTCAATATCATGTCCCTTATATCAATAAATCATGATATTGAAAACTACTATAGTTTTTTCATTCCTTGAGGATTGTAAGAAAAAAATTGCACAGATATTTCAAATCACATCTCTCCCACGACATGTATTATTTTGAATGGAGGGCCCCACACCTACTATTCATAAATATAGTGGGGGTGTATGAAATAATAAATTAGCATAATAAACATAAACAGGAATCATTCATATAACATTATTGAGTGTAACTAGCACAATCCAACCAATCAACAATAATAAAATCTGCCTTTCTAACAAATTAATTTTTACTACAGTCACATTGACCTGAATATCAAATAATATCTATTGCAATCAGGTTCAATCTTAATATAATGGAATTTTTTTTGCCCTATGATTTTTGTTAAATGAACGATATATTGAAGGAATAATACACTAAATACATAATGGATAATACTAAGGGAAAGGGAACTATGTGTTCTCCCATGAATCTTCTAGCTCATCCAATGCATGCTTTAAATTCAATCCTATGCACACCAATTTCTCACCCAAGAATCATGGCCAGGTCACACATTTGTGTAGCCTTAGTGGGCCAAAAAACCTTCACCTATAGTACAAAAATGTCTAATAAATATGACCCTTGGGATCCTTATATTATATTTTTAAAATATGAAGAGGAAAATCCAAAATCTTATCACCCTAGTCAATAAATGAAGTATCATAATTACATATGGTAGCATATTTATCTATAAAACATGGGAAATTAATAAAAAGGTAGGGTATTTGAGTTACATAATGGTTTTAATCATAAATAACACTTCCATTAAACCAATTTCTCTAAAATTTATCTCTACTTGGGACAAGGACATTATCATTAAACAAAATTAAGTGCCACTGAACAAAAGTAATTTTTCAATACCACTTATAAATAGTCCGAATATTTTCCCATCTTCTACCACCCATATAATCATCTCCACTCAATATCACCATGATGCGATTTCTCCCTTATTTTACTTAATAAATTCATCTATGTTACCCTTAATAAGGTGAACATATTTTATCAACCTAGTATCATTAAGACACTACTTCACCCTTGTATTCCATTAGAGATACTTATTAGTCACCCTTACTAGGGATAACCAATTTTATCCCTATAGTATCACTAGGGAACAATATCACCCATTTATAATATGGAAATTACATCAAAATTTTACTATAATAGGGATATCCTTTCACACTACATAGTATTCATTCATGATAAGTACATAGAATCCCAATACTAATGAAATCCATTCTCTTCTTCTCCCACACCGAGGATTCATAGTCACCATGCCTAAAAATCCATTTAATTATTTCACCCATGCCACCCACTTTGTCCTACAATTCCTAATACCTTATTCAAGGATACTATATATACATGACCCTGGAATACACAAAATTTTAAATTCCTTAATTAATGGATTCCCTTTCTAAAAGGACACTCTGGGTTGTCATCCCATATAGTTTAGACCCGCATGGTTATTAGTACCCCCTGATATCTTGATAATTAATGTTACTATTTGGAATACGCCTATGTTTTTTTCACAATGATCATGCAGTAAACCCAAGATGACACACAAAATAAGTATAGGAAGTAATATGTGAGGAAGGATATCCTTTCTGGAGTAAACCTCACGCCTTGAATTCTTGATCTTATACTCTGTTAACCTTCATATCTAGAATATTATATAAATATAGATAATCATAGCAGGATATGAATCCTTACATTTTATAATTCCAAGTCACATTCGTATTTATGAATTAATAAAAAAATATTCAATGATTTGAGTTGAATGATGCAATTCCTCAATAGACATATGTGTGTAAGCCCCATAAAAATATAATTGTTCACTCCTATATAATGTTCTTGATCTTATATAATCACTTATTCCTCATAATGAGAATGAATATTGTGTTTTTAGAGATCATAGTTGATACTTCCATTAATTGATGTAAAATGACCCCTCATGCCTCCTACTAGGTATGCTCCCCAACACATTACAATTTAACGTATGATGCTATTTGTGATATGAATATTATGGGATAACAATTTTTGTAAAACCCAATAAGTTTTATATCATAAAATATTTTTGGAAATAAAAATCCTAATATGGTAACTTTATACTACACCACATAATGTCCCCATGAAATGATGTTAAATTACATTAAAAATATCCTTACCATCTGATTCTAAAGTATATGGTACAGTCCTGAAAAACATACTTAAATTGTGATCCACAAATTGAATGGCCTTTTATTCTTTATTTTTTGTGATATATTGGAAACCTCCATGAGGTTCAAACCCATAAAAAATTATTCCACCAAATTAATCCTTATGGAGACATATTCATCATGAGTTCATCTATATACATACCTCTCATCGATATATGCTACAGATATAAGGAATATTATTCTATATGAAATAATTCCATGAGGATTATTTTCATTTTAAAAAATCCTTCATTAAATCATTACCCCTCCTCAAGGGCCATTTTCCTTATATGTGACTATTATGTCATTCTTATCTATGTTTTATTCCTAATGTGGCCATATTTCACTCACATGGACATATTTTTTATGGGTCCTAACATATTCCTAATTATCTAATATCCCCTATGATTTTATCTATAAAGGTCCCCTCATAAATAACACCTAGAAAACCATTAACTAGAGTTTTTCTCTTAGATGTCCATACCACATGATTTAAATTAATATAGATTGATCCTTATCACATGAATATAAAAATTACCACATGTCTCTTTAATTGGAATTAAAATCTATGAATTATAATTTGTTTTATAAAGATACATAGGTATAACTTATTATGATCATTCCCCAACACACTTGATAAATTCCTATTTCTTGGATAGTGATAAACTCTATAGTTCCTGACTAAGTTTATTCAATAATTAACCCCCTATTGAAATTTTTCATCATCACATATTAATGATATGTTAGGTAGAACCTATGAAATTTAATGATGGATTCATTTATGGAAAACCTATGAAATTTAATGATGCAAGCTGTGTGTATCTGACAATGATGTTGGTGCTTATCGTCGACGATGATGGATCCCGATGGTTTCCACACCGATGATTGTTGATGGGTGGTGATGATGGTGGATTAACATTTCTGTTTATGGCTGATGGCCAACGAAGAGACTCCAGCTGACACATGAAACTCCTAAATCGAGGCATCGGGTTCTGTGTTGTTTTTGAAATTCAAATTTGGAAACTGGTTATGTGCTGTATTTTGCAACATTGGATTTTTTCCTGATGATGTTGTATCTTTTAGGACTGTAACATTGGTTACTGCTTTTCCTTAAATCATATATTTTGAATTAAAAAAATTTAATTTTCTTGTCCTGGCTATGTGTCTTCAATAGTTAACCCCATATTAAAATTATTTACATCACATAGTAATGATATGTTAGGAGGAACCTATTAAATTTAATGATGGATTCAGTTATGGAGAACCTCTAATGCATAGAATTGATCATGTTTTTGGATGACCACTTGTATGTATGGATGTTCACATTAACCCATGATATAGACTAACTATTTCCAATGGGTAACCTATACAATTATAGGATATGGGCAGGATTCATGAACATGATGTATGCATATAAAATAATCATGGAATAAGTATAAATTCACCTATAGGGTGTGTTGAAGATAACCTATTATCCCCTCAACCATTGATAATTCTAAATATTCTCTCATAAAACAAAACAAGTGAAGGTGTGCTTTTATATTTCATGTCTATAATGATAATAATTTTGATTCATCGTAGATATAATTGGGTTTTTACAGTTCCAAAAACAGAATTTAGAATTTAAATTTACCAAAACACTCATCAATAGGTGAAAGTAGTTGTGGAAACATGTTTCCTTATCTTATTATTGATAACATTATTATTGAAGCTCCTCCATATAGGGATTATTATACTGCTCACTTTAATAGTGACATCCATTGTCTTTCAAATTTTCCACCCCACAACGAAGGATATATATGACTTCACCAATATGTGGAGGAACATGAGATTTCTTGAATGACTACATCAGGAACCTCATCACTGGCTAGAGATATCTCATCCAAGAAGAAGGATTTCCCAAGGATATGTTATTCATCTATTCCTACACTAGATTACTTTACCTTTGATATAGAAAATAATATTTTGAACTACCATGATTTGTTTAAAATTTTTAAAAATTAAATAACCTTTATAGTTGGAATGTTTCACAGGATCCCCCTATGAACATGAATAATTCACAATTTTCTGGAAGATTAATCATGTTGAGGAAAACATACCTAAAATTTATTAACCCCCTAGTTAATCAGTGTGACATTATATAATATGTAAAAGTGAAATTCATTCCTCATAAATTATTGACTTTATGGGTGACTCAAAAATAACAAGGTGGATTAAATATCTTATGGGGTGTATGCTTTCCACATTAAATAATAAAGAAACAATTTCTATCTATAAAATTCTGCAACCTTTGAAGTGGAATAAAAACCAAAATAAAATATAATATTGTTTCCTCGTAAAGGGATACCTTATACCATAATATCGTTCTTATAGTAAATCTTGGGTTATCCACCTAATTTTCATATCAGAGGGGAGGGTGAATATGAGCTCCGCACGTCATCCTATGTTCTTGTAAATAAGGACCCTCAAGGAAGGAAGCATGTAATCTCAATAATTAAACCCAATTATTACATAATGATTCTATATATTATAGTTTACCTACACATAAATTCGTACTACTCAAAGTTTCCCAATGTGTGATTCTAGGTGGGAGTGATTAGTTGATAGTCTCATGGTAAATTATTTGAATAAGATCAAACATTCATCCTATTAAATCCAAATGAATCCAAAAACAATATATCATACCTCAATATTATTTATAAATCATCCAAAAAAGATATTAAATAAAATTCAATCATGAGTAGAGGCCTATAAGATCTATAAAGAAAAAATAAAATATACCTCCTTAGCATTACATTAGGCACACTAGCCTTTGGGGCATGGTGAATTTGTTCCTCCACCACATCAATGTAATAATTAAATATTTTGTGTCTCTAATTCATGAT
This sequence comes from Viscum album, assembly GCA_963277665.1. NCBI lineage: Eukaryota > Viridiplantae > Streptophyta > Magnoliopsida > Santalales > Viscaceae > Viscum > Viscum album. Next base: position 260,694,012 of record OY728148.1, on the reverse strand, counting down.
GGTGGATGAACCTTGTGAATTAAAATACATTAGGCTTGGGAAATTATGACACCCTCCTCATTGATAAAAATAATTCATTTGTAGATTATATTTAACATTAAAGAAGGATCATTTACAGTTTAACCTATTTCTCTATCCATTTCCATAAATAAATGTTTGTTCGATAAAATAAACTATAGACTCAATCAATGTTTTTCCCTAATGGAGTGATTAAAAAGACTCTTAGTGGCCATAAGATCAAATGATCATCCAAAAAGTAATATATCATAGTGGTTATGGTATTTTCCTCAGTGAAAATTAAAAATATAATAAATCCACATATGAATATTAAAAGTAGGTGATCCCCTATGAATCTAGTATAAGAATTGTAGATCACGTGGAACATGATATCTAAATGGAGTAATTCATAATTAATCTAAAAAACTAAGATATTTCCCATAAAAGAATTCGATAAAATTCACTTTGTACCTATAAATAGAAGAATAATCAAAATTGGGTGGTCCCCTAAAATACGTAGCAACCACCCATGATTTGATATTTACCAATCAAGAAGTAAAAGGAATAGTAAAAAACATGTACCCCCATTGAACATAATGTATTGGATCTCATATCAATTGTAGTAAAGTAATATAAGTTCAAATTTAGTAGGATATGTAAAGATGTATTGATGAATCAATAATCAGTGGAAATATTCATGTTGAGTATAATTTCCTATAATGACCCTTCCCCTGGGGCCCGTGACGTGACTACCCCTATCCCACCTTCCACAGGCCAGGGGCTGGTGACTAGCACCAAATGAGTAATTCCATAAAACTAGGAAGGCATTTCTTTTATAACCTATAAAGACACACAACCGAGCTCACAACAAGATAGGAACACAGGTAAACTGAACTGTAAACAGAGTGAGTGTAGTAAGTAAAAGGGGCTAGAATACAAGCCCAACTGAAGATTACAAGTACAACTGTGATACAATACATCTGAAAAAAAGGGAAATTCAGCTACTGGATCATCCTCTGGGGTTCATACCAGAAGGGTAGGTACAGATAGCCTCCCCGGCACTCCACGTCTGTCTGTATACTCCACGTACCAACATGCCGTATGGTCCTCCTCCGACCACCGTCCAGTCTTGGTACTCTCAGTCTCAGGTAGTTCTTTTCATCATCTACATTCAACACAACAAGGTGCAGGCTTATCTCGTGTAGGGGTGAGTATAATGATACTTAGTAGGGACCCTAAGACCCTCACGGTCTCAAATAATCCACCAAGGATAAAACAAAAATTATTAAATCAATAGATAACCCTACATAGTTATATACCCATACATATACCTATGTTATCACTTAATCCATCTCAATAATTATGAAAACACATAGATACTAACTCATCTCACACCAGGATTTAATCTAGGGGTAGTATCAAGTAACATTCTCAGTCACAACGTCGAACACCTCAGCTACAGGATAACTTCTCCTCGATCGAGAACTGTGGGACTTCCACATCACACCAAGGCGATTCCAACTAACTTTGGACTACTGAGGTACTCCTACTATCAAGTACTATGGGTTTGCTGCGTCACCAAGGCGCTCCCCACCATGGGTCTTTCGCCTCACCAAGGTGCTCCCCCTCGTAGCCTGTTGAGGTACTCGTCCTGTCGAGTACCGTGGGTCAACTGTGTCACCAAGGCACTCCCCATCGTGGGTCTTCCGCGTCACCAAGGTACTCCCTACTTAGACATTAGAGTCACTCTGAGTCGAAACGGTCAGCAGTCATCAAGTCTCAGCAAGTCGCAGGGTTCTGTATATATCACAGTTGTGAAAACTGCTTCCCAAGCTACAGGTCAAACCCCAACTACCATTAAGTCCCATGAAAAAGTATCTCGAAGATCTGCATCATCATAGGGTTCTCAATGCAATAGACATCACGTCAATCAGACGCCTGGTCAATGAGTTATTAGCCTTTTAGTCTCGGAGGCCCGGTTGGATTCGTGCTCGATCCAACCCGACCATACTTCAACTATACCCAAAATCTAGGGGGGTACACTCAAAAGGACGCTCACACTCCAATATTTCAATTACATTAGACGGTTCTTCAAATGGATGTCTGGTGCCAAAGTAATGGCCAAAAGAGAGTAACTGGGTCATAGTTTACCCGGGTCTTGTTTGACCCGGTTCAGGTCGACCTGGGTCAACCCGCTTGATCAGTCCCTTCTTGTGATGTGGCCCGGTCCACAGGGGGGGTCCAGCAAGCCGTGAGGGGCTGTGAAGCCCGCGGGTGCTACCGGGAAGCTCGGTCAGGAGGGTGCCAGGAAGGTGAGTGTCCAGTTTGGTCGGGGGGTAGGGGGCGCGGGGGTGGTTTGTCTGGCACGCCGCGGGGAACACAGGGTCGGTTTGGCTAGGGTGTCGTAGGGGCGTGGGGTCTGTTCGTCCTAGGCATCGTGGGGACGCGGGGCCGGTGCGGCCGGAGCACCATGGGGAGCGGGGGGCCCGTTAGGCCGGGGCACCCTAGGGGTTTGGGGCCGGATCACCGCAGGGGCATGAGGACTGTTCAGCTAGGGCGCCATGGGGGTCGTGGAGCTAGTTTGGCCATAGCGTTGCGGGGTTGTGGGCCCAGTTCTGCTCATTGTTTCCTTCATCGGCTACATCTCCATCTTTAATTTTGAGGAACACACCAAAGAAGAAAGGCAGAGGGGTCGGGCCATGTTTGTTTGGCCTACACCCTCTGCATTTAGAGTGATATCAAGAGGATCACAAATAATAAATCATAAACGTGTATGGAAGTTAAATTTAAAACATCATTTAACACAACCCTCATCAATATATATTCCCAACATGCATAAGAAATAGAACAGAGAACATGTGAAGTGATAAAGATAAACCCCTACCTTGGGATTTTCGTTGAAGCGAGAAGTAAGTACATTCATTGATTCGTCATAGATGAGGACGTCCCACATTAGAAGAAGTCTTGAGGAAGAAGGTCGAAGGAGGTTGGTGTTCTTCATTGGCCGATCGTTCTTCATTGGAGATCTTTCTCCCATGGATCCTATACTCCCCAATTCCAACAAAATGAAAAGGTACCCACAAAATAATAATAAATTATATGATCTATTATGTTCGTTGTCACAAATTCCAATTGTAGCATTTAATTAATTTAGATGGCTTAATTAATTAAAAGGGGGAGGGTTGGAAAAATAAATGTAGAGGAGTTGAAGAGGCTCCCCCACATTTATGAATGAGTTGAGGGTTTCTCCCAATTCAAAAGGGGGTTTAAAGGGGGATTAATCCAATGTTTTCCCCACCACCACAACCTCTCATTGGAGGTTATGGTTCCGGGTGGTCCCCACCACCATAACCTCTCATGGGAGGTTGAGGTCTGGTGGTCCCCACTTCTCAACTTCAACTTGGAGATTTTGATCCGGTGGACCCCACCTCCCAACACCCACATGGGTGTTGAAAATAATAATAAAGGTTACACAATTTTATTCTTATTTTATTCTTTAACAAAAAACCCAAAAACTAACTTTCACCCACGACCAACTGACAACGAGGTGAAAGTATATTTAATTGAATATCAGTGCTGCGAGTTCAACGGTGCCCTTGGATTTCAATTTTGAGCACCAGTTCAAAAGTTATAAAAACTCACTTGTATGTTTACTTAACGTACCTGAAAAGAAGTTTAGAAATTCATTCCTGGCACTTAGGGCCTTGGAATAATGATCTGTCAATTTTTTCGGACGTGTAAAATTCCAATTTATTTTAAAAAGAATATTATACATTGAAATTTTGGGCCTTTAAATTCTCCCCACCTCAGGGATCTACATCCCTATAAGCCATAAATCAAACATGGTAGAAAAATTGGGGTTACTGAGCATAAATCTGAGCCTCTTGCTCCCATGTTCTCTCATGGAGGTTCCCGTGCTACCAGTGAATGCGCACCAGAGGTATCAACCATCTAGGAAGGACCCACTCTTGTCGATCCTCAGTCTTTAGTATAAACTCCTTAAAAGTATCCACATAATCAACATCTAGCTCTCCATGGACGATGACATGGGAAGGGTCATGCACGTATCTCCTCAGCTGAGGTACGCGGAGGACGTCGTGCAACCGGTGCAACTGAGGTGGAAGATATAAGTAGTAATCCACCTCGCTGACTCTGATAAGGACCTAAAAAGGTCATATAAATCTTGTAGTTAACTTGCTACCTCGGGGAAGTCTCCATAGACCTCGTCGGGGTGAGACCCAAAGAAAGACGTGGTTGCCATCCTCGAACTCCAGAGGTCTCTGTCTCCTATCGGCATATGACTTCTGCCTTCTCCGCAGAGTCTTCATCTGCTCCTGGATTATCCTCACCTTATATGTGGTAGCCCATACCATCTCGAGTCCCACGAGTGATGACTCCCCTTGGTCATTCTTCCACAATGGTGATCTACATGGTTGCATGTACAATGCCTCAAAAGGTGCCATCCCAATGATGGAGTGACAACCGTTTTTGTATGAAAACTCCACCAAAGGAAAGTTATCCTTCCATCTGTGACCGAAGTCGAGGACACAAGCATGGAGCATGTCCTCAAGGGTATGAATGGTCCACTCAGTCTGGCCATCCATCTGAGGATGGAAGGCAGTGCTCAAATGAAGCTGTATTCTGAATGCCTCCTTTAACCCCTTCCATAGCCAGGAAGTAAAGCATGTATCATGATCAGAGACAATCATAGAGGGTACTCCATGTAGCCGCACAATATTCTGCACATAGAGGTGTCCCAATCCCACTACTAAACCCTGCTCTATGATCGATATGAAGTGGGCGGAATGGGTGAGTCGGTCGACGATCACCCAAATCGAGTCATGTCCCTGGATGTACGTGGATGTCATGTCATGAAGTCTGTGAATATCCCATCCCAATTCAACTATGGGACCTCTAAAGGCTGAACCAAGCCTGTTGATACCTAATTCTCCACCTTCACTTGCTGAAAAGTGAGGCATCGTGAGACAAACTCTACAACCACTTTCATCATTCTCGGACACCTGTGCGGACGTTGGAGGTCCTGGTACATCTTTTCCACTCATGGATGTACCGCAAGATGGGATGTGTGGAACTCCCTCAACACTTCCTCCTGAAGTGACAATGATACTATGGTGCGTCCTCTGAAGAGGATGATGTGATCGCCACCTTCAAAAAATCCATCAGTTGCCTGTCTGGGGAATATCTGAGCACATCGTTCCTCGTAGTCAGCATCTCTATGATGCACCTCCCAGACTTGTTGAATAAGTGGGGGAGTGACTGTAAGAGACTGAAGAAAAGTTGTTCCATCCCTATCCATAAAGGATATCTGAAATGCAGCAAGCTGCTCCATCGCCTCTCCTAGCAGTTGTATACCAAATATTCTATTGAGTGCATCTGCAACAATGTTCCCCTTCCCAGGAGTATAGAATATCTTGAAGTCATAGTATTGGAGGAACTTAGGCTAACGTCACTGTCTCAAGTTTAGGTCTTTCTGAGAGAAGATATACATGAGAATCTTGTGATTAGATTACACTATAAAAAATTTTCCCATCAGATAGTGTCGCCATATATTAAAGTCGAAGACCACTACTGCTAACTCCAGTTCATGGGTACCATAGTTGTGTTCATGATGTCTCAGCTGTCGAGAACCAAATGTGATCAATGCTCACTCCTACATCAGGACACATCTGTTTCCAGTCCCAGATGCATCGTAGTAGACTATGTACATGATGTCTTCCTCTAGAAGCGTCAAGATGGGGGCACTAGTCATCCTCTACCTCAGCTCCAAAAAACTATGCTGGAATTTCTCTAACCAAACGAAGGGTTACCCCTTTTTCGTCAACGCTGATAGTGGTGCTGCAACTCTGGTGAAATCTGTCACAAATCTCCGGTAGTATCCAGAAAAACCCATGAAATTTCATACCTCCATCGAACCCCTGGGTGGCTCCCATGAAAGTACCCACTCAATCTTCGTTGGATCAACGTCAACTCCATCCTCTGAGATGACATGTCCCAAAAATTGAACCTCTCAAATCTATAACTGGCACTTCAAGAGCTTACGATAAAGCTGGTGATTTCGGAGTGTGTCCAGTACTACCAGCAAATGGTGGGCATCCTCCTCCTCAGTAGTCAAGTAGATCAGAATGTTGTCGATGAAGACTACTACAAAGTGATCAAGGTACGACTGGAAGATCCTATTCATGAGTCCCATGAACATTGCTGGAGTTTTGGTTACACCAAATGGCATAACCAAGTACTCGTAATGGCCATACCAACATCTGAAGTCCATCTTCTGCACACCCTCGTCTGGAAATCTGAGCTAGTGATATCCTGACCTGAGGTCTATCTTTGATAACCCCCGTGATCCCTTCAGCTAATCAAAGAGGTCATCAATACTCAAGAGTGGGTACATTTTCTTCACGGTCACCTGATCCCGGTGCCGATAGTAGACAAAAAGTCTCAAGCTCTTGTATGCCTTCTTGGCGAACTAAATCGGGGCTACCCAAGGTGAAACACTAGACCGAATGAATCCCTTCACCTGCAAGTCCTCTAGCTGTACCTGTAGCTCACGAAGCTCTGCAGGGGCCATCCGATATGCTGGTGTATATATCAGTTTCATCCCGGGGTACAAGTCAATGTAAATGTCCACCTCTATCTGAGGATTTATACCCATAACATCATTAGTGAGTACATATGTGTACTAGTCCACCACTAAAGGATAGCTTAGACTCTCCACATAAATAGCTCCAAGGGTAAGGCTAGCCAACTGATGAGTGATCGGCTGCACTCTCCTCCGGGTAAGTCCATCCTACGCTACAATGGCTCCCTTCTAACCAGTGAAGGTAAACCTGGTCCCATTTGTGCGGATACACCGCACTTTGTGCATAATACAGTCTATTTGAGCATGAACTATACATAACTAGTCCATACCCAAGATGACATCGTAAAGCCTCGACGCCACTATTAGAATATCCCAGCTAAAGATCTCCCCTCCTAGAGAAATCTCACACTGTAGAAACTAGTGTGTAATCATCGAATCTGATCCCGTAGGAGTCTCTAGCTGTAAAAATTGAGCCAGTGGCTCCTTTAGAATCTCTGAGCTCCGAACGAGGGTAGTGGAAATAAAATACTGACCGGAACCTGTGTCTATAAGTACTTCTATTAAGGTGGAGTAGACACAGATCATACCTCCTATCATATTTGGAGAGCCATGACCGTAAGCCTCAACTACCAAGAGCTGAGCTCTCCCCTGTCCATCTGCTCTCTATGGTCGAGGTGGACCTCCTGGTGGTGGTGGTGGTAACATCTCAAATCATCATCCACCGCCAATTGCACCTCCATCTCCTCTACCATGTCTACCTGGTCCCTATGGACCCCCTCGGTCGAACCTCTATCTCTGTCTGGGTGGTACTTACACCATCTGTTGATCATTCGTACGGCGGGTGGGACAGTCATGAGCCATGTGACCCTACTCACCGCATGTGAAACACTACCCACTTTTGGAATGTATGTATCTACCTCGGGTGCCCCACACAACTGACTCTGAATCATGCGGTCTTCCACCTGTAGGTCTATTCCTCTTCTACCTCTATGAAATTTCTCTACTGCCAGCTGGAGAAGACTCTGTTACATGATGAATGGTGGTGGGTCTTACTGCTGGTGACTACTCAACAAAAAAACTCTCCACCAAGAGGGCTCTCTCTAACACCCCCTCTTATATCAGGATCCTATGTGATATAATCGAAGTCCTGATCTCCTACCTAATACCCTGCTCAAAGGACTGGGCACTAAAGAAATGGTCTCGCACCATATCGGTGGAGTAATGTGAGAGATCTGTGAACCTCACTGAATATTGTGTCATAGTCATGCTGCCCTACTGCAGTCAAAGTAGCTCTTGAATGTGCACTGCACAGGGAGTCGTTGAAGGAAACTCTTCCCGAAACAGGCTTCGAAGTCATCCTAGAGATGCGTCACATCATTGCGAACCTATATCATCAAGCTCCACCATCTGCCTACTACTTCCCGTAGAAGGCTAGCGGAATGGATCGCCATGAGATCAGTTGGGGTCCCAAAAAGTCAAAAGACTCTCACCACAGCCTCCAGCCAATCCTCAGTCACCTGTGGGTCTGTCTCTCCCCTGAACCTAGGTGGACTTTGGTGCTGGAACTCGTGAAATGTGCTCAGTCGGCATGCACAGTCTACTGCTAGGGATGGTGGCATCTATGGCCCAACGGGTAATGGTGTCGTCGGTGACTCCACTGGTGCCTCTACTGGAAGTGGTCCTTGCACTGAGGCCTCGTTGCTTTGTGGGATGTCAGTGCATACAACTCTCGAAAATCTATCTAGATTTATTTACGGAGGCATCCTAAAAATAAATAGGTGTGCCACGATTAAAAATTAATACCTAGTGAGCTGAATGTTATACCTGGTGAACTGACTCAAAAGAACACAGAGAAAAATTTTGAAAACACACACTCAATCAGATTTTTAGTGAGATGAGTCAGAAATCATAAGTCGGGGTCCTTGTGTATGGATATATCGGCCACCGCACCAACACTGGACTCCCTGAACTAAAAACCAGACTCATTACCCTCAACATTATTGCTTCACAGAAAAGACCAGAGTCCTATGTTTTGCAGTAGAACTGACTCCTCTGATACCAATTTGTCACGACTCGTCCCTCGGGACCAATTCCGTGACTACCCCAATCCTACATTCTATTGGACAGGGGCTAGAAACTATCAGCAAAGGCATAATTCCCTAAAACTGGGAAGACATTGCCTTTATAAGATATAAACACACAAAACAAAGCACACAGCAAGATAGGAACACAAGTAAACTGAACTGTAAACAGAGTGAGTGCAGTAAGTATAAGAGGCCAGAATACAAGCCCAACTGAAAAGTACAAGTACAACTGTGATACAATACAACTGAAGAAAAGGGAAAGTAAACTACTGGATCCTCCTCTAGGGTTCTTACCTGAAGGGTAGGTACAGATAGCCTCTTCATCACTCCACGTTTGTCTGTCTCCTCCTTGTACTGGCTCGCCGAATATTCCACCTCCAGACACCGTCCAGTCCTGGTACTCTCAGACTCAGTTAGTGTTGTTCATTGTCTGCATCAAACACAATAATGTGCGGGCATAGCCCATGCAGGGGTGAGTATAATGATACTCAGTAGGGACCCTAAGACACTCAAGGTCCCACAAAATCCACCTAAGATAAACCACAAAGTATGAAATCAACAGATAACCCTACTTAGGTATATTCCCATACATATATCTAAGTTATCAAGTAATCCATCTCAGTAATGAGTAAAACATAGAGATACTGACTCAGATCACACCAGGATTTATTCTAGGGGTAGTATCAAGTAACATTCTTAGTCAAAATGGTGAACACCTCTACTGCTAGAGAACACATCCTCTATCGAGTATATTGGGCCTTCCACGTCACACAGTGGTGCTTCCCACTAACTTTGGACAGCAGAGGTACTCCTCCTTTTGAGTTTTGTGGGTCTGCTATGTCAACAAGGCGCTCCCCACCATGGTTCTATCGCCTCACCAAGGCTCTCCCTCTCGTATCCAGCTACGGTACTCCTCCAGTTGAGTATCATGGGTCTACCGCATCACCAAGGCACTCCCCACCATGGGTCTACCGCGTCACTAAGGCGCTCCCCACTGGGCCAGTCGTGTAACTCTGAGTCGAAACGATTAGCAGTCATCAAGTCTCAACCTGTCACAGGGTTCTGTACATATCACACTTGGGGATACCACTTCTCAGGCCACATGTAAAAACTCCAACTACCATGAAGTCCCATGAAGAAGTATCTTGATGGTCCGCCACTTCATAGGGGTCTCAATGCAATAGACGGCGCGTCAATTAGATGCCTGGTCTATGAGATGTTAGCCTTTTAGTCCCAGGGGCCCAGTTGGATTCATGCTCGATCCAACCCGACCATACTTCAAAAATACCCAAAACTCTAGTGGCGTATACTCAAAGAGACCATCATGCTCCAATATTTCCAGCGCCCCTAACAGTTCGTCAAACGGATGTTCGGTGACAAAGTTATGGCCAAAAGTATGTAACTGGGTCGTAGTGGGGTCGGGTCTGGTCGGACCCGGTCGGACCGACCCGACCCTACCTGATGGTTTAGTCCCAACCCATGATGTGGCATGGTCCGTTGTGGGGTCTGAAAATCCTCAGGGGTCGTGACGGGCCACGGAGCCCACAGGTGCCATGTGGCGGCTTAGTCACGGGGGCACCATGAGGGCGCGGGGCCGGTCGGTCGGGGCGCCTTGGGGGCACGGGGCCGGTTCGGCCAGAGCGTCATGGGGAGCACAGGGCCGGTTCAGCTGGGGCACCGCAGGGGTGCGGGGTTGGTTCGGTCGGGGCACCACGGGGGAATGGGGCCGGTTCGGCTGGAGCGCCATAGGGATCGCAGAGCGAGTTCATTCGGGGCGCCACGACGACGCAGGGCCAGTTCGGCCGGCACGCCACGAGGGCACGGGGCCGGTCCGGCCGGGGTACCGTGGGGGGGGGGGGCGTGGGTCCGGTTCAGACGGAGAGACTCAGGGGCGCGAGGCTGGTTCTGCCAGGCCACCGCGGGGGGTCTTGGGGCCGGTTCTGCTAGAGCGTCATAGGGGCATGGGGCCGGCTCATCTCAACGTTTCCTTTATCACCTATTTCTCCTTCCTCCATTTTGAAGAACATCCCAAAGAAGAATGGCAGAGGGGTCGGGCCATGTTTGTTTAGCCTTCACCCTCTGGGTTTAAAGTGATAGCAAGCGGATCACAAATAACGAAGCATGAATGTGTATGGAAGATAAATTTAAAACATCATTTCCCACAACCCTTGCCAATCTATATTCCCAACCAACACAAGAAATATAAGGCAGAACATTTGAAGAGATAAAGATAAAGCCCTACCTCGGGTTGTTCGTTGACATGAGAAGGAACTACAATCACTGATTCATCATAGATTAGGACGTCCCAAGTCAGAAGAATCCCCGAGGAAGAAGGTCTAAATAGGTCGGCGTGCTTCATGGGAGAAGTGTTCTTCGTTGGAGAGCTTTCTCCCAAGGCTCCTCCTCTCCCCAATTCAAAAATGAAAAGGTAGCCAAAAAATAATAATAGATAATGTGATCTATTATCTTTGTTTGCACAAATTCAAATTCAAGAATTTATTTAATTGAGATGGATTAATTAATTAAAATGGGGAGGGTTGGTTTCAAGGGGGTTTAATACTGAGTAGTCCCCACCACCATAACCTCTCATGGGAGGTTGTGGTTGGGGTAGTTATAGTGACCCAAACTTTTCATACATTATTATTACATCATTTTAAAGATAAACAACATAATAGTATTACACATAGAGGATCTAATGGTTTAGTGTCTTGGGAAAACTAGGACCATATATAACAATTACCACATCGAGAAAAAACAAATTGTTCATTTCTTCTTCTCTAGCTTCTTATTGGAATTTGAACAATCCTTAATACATGTAGTCACTTGAGGATATACATCAAAACGGGTGATCTAGAAGCCCAGTAAGAGGATATATTAGGTCAATATAGCATGCAGTGAGAATATTTATAACATAGGAAATGAATCATGAAAATTATAGGAAGCATTAATAAGAGACTTGAAATGTGTCAATGCATAAAAATGAAACATCATGTCTTAGTGGTTAACTACCACACATGTTTATGAACAAAGATAGCATCTTGGTCACACATCGTTTAAAATTTACTCATGAGATTCATCACATTACCCAATGCATTGGAGTGCTGTATAATTCTGGGCACACCCGTCACTTTTAAACATTCATATTGCGCTATATAATTACGGGCACACCCGTCACATCATAACATTATCATTTATCATGCATTCCACAATGATCATATAACATAAATGAACATAAAAACCCCATGAAAAGTAATGGGTTTCATCTCAAATTAACACATTCATAAATTTTGGGTTCCTGAAAGAATGAGGGAATAACATACATGTTACAAGAACTATCAATGTTGAATTAGATGTAAAAGGTGTGTTCTTGAAAGAAGAGTTCTTTTGGAAATTTTTTTTCATAAATACCAGTTACAAACATGTATATCCCAAAAAAGTAAAGGAAATGATGATTTTTTTAAGGAGTACCCATATCAAAAATAAGTGAAAGGGGGAGAACACGACGGATACATGTTGGGTTCGAGAATTTCGCCTTACCTTGTATCTGAACGCTTCCTTATCTTTAATGTCCTATATAATAACATTATAATAAATAATTAGTAATTAAATAACCTTTTATACCTTAATAGGGGTAATTTATGTTTCATTATTGTATTTTATGGTCCTTTTGATGAGTTATAGAGTTTAAAAATATTGTTCAAGAATGTTCGTTTTTATGGGTTTCTTGAGAGTTTCACATGTATTCATGAATTGAAGTTTTTGTAGAACATGGGAAAACATCCAGAAAATTACATTTTATTAATGATATTATAGAAGTTAAAATGATATTAATATGAATTACATTTTATACCATGTGGATGATTCATTAGATAGGAATTTAAGGATGATCGTTTTGGTTAATTTAGGTGGTTTTTTTACCACAACAAACTTGTTTTGTTTACTCAAATAGTAATATGTACATAAGTTAGTTTGAGAACATAAAATAGGACATAAAACATAAATAATATTCTGATTCAACCATAAAAATGGTTTCATGACCAGATATTTAGGTATAAATGGAAAAAAACATTCCATTCATGAAGGTATCAGATTAACACCTTACAAACAACGTTTTCTTTTATAAAATAAAAGGATGAGGACAAGGGGGTTGGATGGTATAATATCCCATTACTATCATAACATTCCAGTATATGTCTGATTATAGAGTTACCAAACCATTTGGAAAATTTTAGGTTGGGAGAGAATAAGAAAAGGACTTGAAATTGAAAATGAATTAAAGGGAAGAGGAAGAGAAATTACCTTGAATCCTCCTCTTGAAATTCTTTTTAAGGGGCCTATGTTTAGTGTTTTGAAAAGACCAGAATCTCTTGGATGTGAGGGAGGGGCTAGGAAAGATTCATGCACTGAGTTTATATAATTCTTGAAGCTTGAAAGGTGTGGTTTGTCAAGGAGAGGGGGAGGGGTATTTATACATGAGGAGGGAGTTGTTTTTTGTATAAAATATTAAATAATATAATATATCAAAAGTTAGACATGTAATAGAATTTTTTTGACATCCTAAATCATATATTAATATAATATAATTCGTTTTAGGCTTTAAACCATATTTATAATTCAAATTAATTAATTTACAGAAAGGAATGTGAAGGAAGGAGAAAACGACACTTTAGAAAATTACCTTTTGACTTTAGGCTTTTGGAATTTTCTGTTTATGTTTGAAAATTGAGTTTATTGTATTTTAAAAAACCATTTATGAAATTTTATGTAATTTTTCAGAACCTAATGTTCTAGAATGTTTATGTCATCATTACAACATTAATGAAGTAATTAAGGATACACAGATTATGCGAAAAAGTGTATTTTACTATTCACCCAAAATTGAAGTATTTCAGAAAAATTCCAAAATTTCACCCTAACCATTTTTCGACGTGTATAATCCAAAAATGAAGTTCATTTTTCGAAAATAGTTTTCTATATATGATTAATTTAATATTTAATTTTAATCATAATTTAATTGAAAATACTGTTTTTAAAATTAAAACTGATTTCATAATGCTTTCAAAAAATACGTAGGGTCTTATAAAATTATCTAAAAACTACGAGACATAGATTTTATAATTTATGAACACATTTTAAGAAAATAAAACTTCTTTTAAATTAATTATTAAATTATAATTAATTATTTATAACTTACAAAAATACCAAAATGTTTACTATGGTCAAATTGTCACTTTATAAGATGCCTAAATTTTATTTAATTTTTCATGGGTAAGGCTACTATTATTTGGAGGATGTACTATTCATAAGGGGCATACTACTATTCATAAATGTAGGTTACTATTCATAGGGGTAGGTTACTATTCACTAAAAATTATTTTTTCTTATTAGACTGCACAAATCCTTTTGAACAGAACCGTGTATGTAAAATTTTCATTATTACAAACACAGAAGTGAAAAACTTGTGTTTAATGGTCACTTGGTACTTAATAATTCATTATGTTCTGTTTTCATGTGATATTTTTAATAATTGAATTTCCATTGAAATACTTTGGGTCGTTACAGTGGTCCCCACCACTGTAAACACTCATAGGTGGTTAAGTTCTGGTGGTCCCCACCTCTCAACTTCCACATGGAGGTTTAGGTCCTATGGACCCCACCACCCAACACCCACATGGGTGTTACAAAAAAAATCATGCTCTTTTATTTTTATTTTACTCTTTTAGGAAAACCCCAAAAACTAACTTTCACCCTTGACCAACTACCGTCAAGGTGAAAGTCTCTAAAGACAATATCAGAACTACGATTTCAACGGTTCCCTCAGATTTCAATTCTGAGCACCTGTTAAAAAGTCATAAAAACCCACTCGTATGTTTACTTAATATACCTGAGGAAAAGTTTATAAATTCATTTCGGGCACTCCTGGGCTCGTAATCATGTGCCGTCAATTTTCTCGGACTCGTAAAATCCCCATTTATTTTAAATAAAATTACATGAAAACTCTGAGTCTTTTCATTTCCAGACTGAGTCATATATGCATAATTTAGTGGATAACATTAAATAAGGAAACGTTTCTAAAAAAAATCAAAATATCTAACTAGGATGAGATAAAAAAACTATATATTTAAATGATGGTCTAAAAATATCTTGAATTTTCTATACAATGGATGATACCTTATCCATTAAATTTTATTTATCATAGGATTTATACCACTTGATATCAACATAAAACATCAAAAATATATACATATTAGTCTCTACTAGCTTATTTGACTAGGAAATCACTAAATCCATCACTTTAACCATACATCAATGGACCCATCATGTCCCTCACTACTCAAATAGAACCCATAGAGGTATGTTGGGGACCTATACATAAATAGAGGAAAATATACCCTCAAAGTTTGGATTCTACTCCATCTTCAATATATTATATGACTACAAACATGAACATTTAAAATTAAATTGGTGACCCAAAGTAATGTAGGACACAACCCATGTCTCCATGTGGTTTCATGATTGGAATGAT
Organism: Viscum album; assembly: GCA_963277665.1. Taxonomy (NCBI): domain Eukaryota; kingdom Viridiplantae; phylum Streptophyta; class Magnoliopsida; order Santalales; family Viscaceae; genus Viscum; species Viscum album. The sequence continues at coordinate 260,678,804 of OY728148.1, read as the reverse complement.
TGAGTACAAATAAGAAGTGAAGCTCTATTATTTTATTTATCCCCTAGAGGTACCCTAATTGTCATATTATTATAATCTTATAAAAGGTTCCACCTCTAATTGGGATGAACTAAGATTGTTTTACTTTTATAAGTTCAACTAGATGTAGAAGAACAAAATTATTTCACACCTCTATAAATATGAACAACATTAAAACTAGATGATCAAAGATTTTTTTCCAATGTGGAATTTACTAAACTATTTATTGAATGTAAATCTCCCCCATATGTCGCTATCGAAGGTCCTTATGTTGAATATCTAGAATTTTTTTAATCACTAAATATTCTATCAAAATAAACATGTGGATTCCTGTATTTTTTATGAGTATCACAATGAATGGAAGATTCAATATTGTAGTCCAAGGACATGTTTCCGCTGAAAATGTGGCAACAAGGATGGTCTCTTTCTAGATCCCAGACATCAATCATCATGACCAATCTTGTTCCAAAATTGGATCATGCCACTGATCCCCCAAAATATCCCATAGTGCCACCCTCTAAATAATATAAGTAGATAACCGATCCTCAACATGAGTTTATAGATAAGAAAAAAAACATTAAGATAAAGGTTCAAATGAATAAAGCCTATTATTTTATTCTGAACTGTTAAATGTTACATAATTTCATACATGGATAATAACCTTATTAAAATACCATAGGTCTATATTATGGAAGGTGTTGGTCAAACCTACTTACTTAATTGCATACTCATTAATCATATTCTTATACCTAATATCAAAGACTACATTATCATTAATGATATTCTACAAAATACTATTCTTGGAAATAAAAACTAGGAAAATATTTTCAAAGGTGGAAAATTTATCATTAATTCCATAAAAATAATAATATAAAATGTCTTAAAATACTAGAAATAAGTGTGAAATAATTAATGAAAAAATTTCTAGGAAATCTATTGAACAAGAACCCACTATATCAGGGGCTCAACTAAACTAGCATATTTTTCACCATGCACTTATATAATACATGAGGTAAAATATTTATTATGTAATTCCCCTAAGATCAATTGTAACCTATATTTAAAAAACAAGACTCATTAGGATGAGTCCTTACTGGTACCTAATTCAAACCAGAAACTCTCAGTTTACCTACCTACATTGCTTGGAAGACATTCTCTACCATACTATATAAATAATTACTTAGAGGTTTATTTACAATATTTTTAATTAAATTCAATATAAATAACATAAAAAATAATTAATGTATGTAGAATTATGTGAACCTACCTACACTAATAATTGATGTAATGTCCATAAAGGTTAAAGAATTTGACAAAGAAGGAATTGAAACATGCCATGATTCTCAACATCATTTTTTATTTCTATTTCTATAATATATTTCATAGAATACCTATGAAAAATAAACTAATGATTATAATATGAGAATAAATATGATCATTAATCATCCATGTATTTATCAGTTCTAATCATACTAGATGAAAAATTCAAAAATATGATGTATTCTACAAAATATTTAACTATGAGAGGGGTTGCACATTGCATCCCATGATCCATAAATACGACCCCTATTTTTATCAAGGATATTAGTAATAGGTATTGTTACTAGAGGATTCAATTCCGAAGGAATGAATACACCTCAAGAAAAGATTTTTATAACCTTGTTTAATGAATATGATAACCTAAAATGACTTTCCAATGTTCTTATTAATCAGTAAATTCTGGATGTGATTCAACTCTAAACGGAACTCATGGATGACAAAAATAAAATATATTTTAATCCCTCGATAATTTTAATATAATGTCATTATATCCAAGTTTAGTAATGATAATTTATGATCTTTAAAATGATAAATTTTAAATTACTTCATGGGAGAAGACCCCTATGTAGCCAAATCTAGGTACACCAGGCACATGAATACATCGTAAAAGATGGGTGATTTGGTATACTTTGATGAATTAATTAAAAATGGTTATAATATTAATCTAAAATAAATATTTATCCTCTACCACTTGTGATATAACCTGGTTAATATATATCTTTATAAAACATTAAGAAAAGGTATGAAAAAATTGAAAAGAATATATGTGGGAGATTCAGACTCAGAGCCTAGTTGTATGATCTCCTAAAGCACTCCAAATTCATAGAGGTTTACAAATATAGGACCTTTAATGTCTTTTGGAAAGTAAATGGATCCATAAGAATATTATAATGATTAGTTCATATAATTTTTTCTTTAAATATTATATCAGTGAACCAGTCAAGATTTTTCATGGGGATAATTCCGAATTTATTCCATGTGACACCAAATATATATATATATATATAGTTTGTTTGTTAGTGGGTGAGGAATTAGTTGATTTCAGATAATAATATATAGGTTTCTATAAAAAATAGTTCTAATATTTCCCTCATACATCCAAGGATTCATATCAACAAATACTATGTTTTACCCATCAATTATATTGAGTACACTACATCAAACATTGGAAATCATCAGGTCATGTGAGTTCTGTTTATATTGTCAAATCAAATAATCACTATAACAAAATATAATGATTTTTCAACTACACCCATTAAATAACAACCATTGATATAAGATAAGTATACCACCTCATCCATGTAGATCAATCTTACACCAATGTTCCTTTAGTAAAGGTACAATTTGACCAATAATTAGACAAAACATAAGAGTCTCTTAGAAAAAATAGGTCTCAACCCTAATGAATTTTGGCCCGGGTGACAAGAATAGTTTCCCACACCCTCCTAATATGGTTCATGGAAGCCGAATCAATCCATAATGAATGTAAATTCTTTATTTGATGGAAAATAATACCCCTAATAACAATTTCTTAAAATAAACTCTTGAATTGTTGGATATTAGTTCATATTCCTCACTCAATGATAGTGGAGAATAAAGAGAAAATGTCATGGATTCCATTATATAATTTTCTAGATATTATAATGCCAATTTATTACTTTATATATAAATTCCCTTATATATTCCATCTCTATAAAAGTATGGAAGAAGAGGAATAAGAAAAATACGATAGATATAACACCCTAGGATTTTATAATATATTTCTCCTAAATATATTTAGTGCCTATAAATTACAATGATCAACAGAATAATAAAAATAGATAAATAATTACATATTAAAAATATTGACGTGACCTGTCCCCCGGGGACTATGTCGTTACTACCCCAAGCCTGCCTTCCATAGGCTAGGGGCTGCCGACTAGCACCAAAGGAGTAAATCCCTATAACTGGGATAGAATTTCTTTTATAAAACGTAAACACACAGACAAATAGAGTACAAGAAAAATAAAACACTAAGTAAAGAAGTATAACAAGTGTTGAAAGTAGAAAAGGGGACAAAAATACAAGCCCAGCAGAAAGGTGCAGCTACAACTAAAAGAAAGTACAACTGAACAGACAAACAGCTGAATGGTGAAGCAGCTCCTGGATCATCCTCCGAGTTCCTACCTAAAGGGTAGGTACAGATTTCCTCCTCTGCACTCCTCCTCTATCGGTCCACTCCGTGTGCCTCCATGTCGAGTGTCCACCTCTGGATACCGTCCAGTCCTCATACACTCTGTCTCGGTCAGCACTGTCCATCGTCTTCATCCAAAACAACGAGGTACGGGCATAGCCCATGCCGGGGTGTGTATAAAGATACTCAGTAGGGACCCCAAGACCCTCAAGGTCTCACTAATTCCAACAAGGATAAACCAAAAATAATGATCTCAATAGATAAATTTTACTAGGTATATGCCCATACATATACCTAAGTTATCAACTAACCCATCTTAATCATGAGGAAAACACAAAGGTCATTGACTCATCTCAAACTAGGGTATTATTCATGATGTCGAAACCATTTTTGTGGGAGAACTCCTCCTCTGTTGATCACAGTAGTCCTGTCGCGACTCTGAGGTTCTTCTCACTAACCTTAGACTATGTAGGTACTTCTCCTGTTGAGTACTGCGGGTCTGCCACTGCAACACAGTAGCGCTCCCCGCCATGGGTCTACCGCCCCAACATAGTAGAACTCCCCCTAATAGCCTACAGAGGAACTACTCCTATCCAGTACTGCGGGTCTGCCGCCCCAACACAGTAGCACTCCTCAACCATGGGTCTTCCACCCCAACAAAGTGGTGCTCCCCACTATGCTAGTCAAGTCACTCTGAAATGAATCAGACAAGCTGTCATCAGGTCTCATCCAGCTACTAGGTCTCCATACTCCATACGCTCATCTCTGGGAGGATCCGCTCCACAAGCTACTGGTCGATACTTCCAAGTGTCATTTAATCTCATGTAGAAGTATCTCAAGGGACCGTCTCGTCATAGGGGTCTCAACGCAACAGACGGTGCGTCAATCGGAAGCCCGGTCTGTGAGTTATTAGCATTACCGTTCCAGGGGCCCGGTTTGATTTCGGGTACAATCCATCCCGTCCGTGCTCAAACCACATCCAAATCCTATGAAAAGTATTCCAGAAGAACCGTATCATCAAGAGGAATCCAACATAGTCGATGACACGTCAATAAGATGTCTGGTCCTTAAGTTATAAGTGTTTCCGCTCCGAGGGCCCGGTTGGAAATACGTTTGTTCCAAACCTGGCCATTTTCTAAATTTGTCCAAACCTCACTTAGAGTATTGAAAAAGGACTGCCTTGTCGCGAGGGTCCCAGTTCCACAGATGGTGCATTGATCAGGCGCACGGTCTTCATGTTATTCATATTTATGTGTAATCGGGCCGGACCCGTTAAGCCTAGTGGGCTCACGGGTCGGGTCAACCCAGTTTTAGCGGGTCCGACCTAGCATGGGGGTCGGACCGGCCCAAAGAAATGCGTGGCTCAGCCTGAGGGGTGCTGCCCCGCCCGATGGGTGCGGCCAGACCGAAGGGGGCACGGCCCGGTGCGGCCCAGAGCGGCCCTGCTGGCTGCGGCTCGGCCGGCTAGCTGAGAAGCTCGGCCCGAAGGAGCCGAGTGGTAAGAGGAGGAATGGGGAAGCCCCCTGGAAACCCAAACTGGCAGCGATAAGCAGCGCCGCCCTCCCTAACCGGCCGGCCGAATCCAGCTGGGCTTCTTGGCCCAAGCGGCCCGGACGGGCGGGCCGCGGACTCTCCAGCGCGGAGTCCTCCTGGCGTCGTGGTTCTACTCAGCCCGGCCGGCCTCCTGCCGGCCGGTTCTCCAACCGAGTAGCCCGTGGAATGTGGCCATGGTATTCCGTAGCACAGCGCCCCATGTGGCACCGTGGTCCTCCTTTTGCCCGGCCAGCTTTAGCCATCCGTTTCTTCGTCGGCCAAGTAGCCCGCGGTTGTGGGTCGCGGTTCTTCTGCACGCGGCCGGCATACGACCGCCGCATTTTCTCCAATTTCCATCACTCTTTCCTTCACCTTTTCCGTCAAAAAGAAATGAGGATCAACATAGGGTTGTCGGGCCGTGTTCGTTCATCCCGCACCCTCCGCATTAGGAGGTATCATGTGGCTGAAGATAAACATGGTTTCACGAAGTAAGAAGAACAATTTTTATTCAAATAAAAATTGAAGAAAACCACCCTACCTCAATAATTGACGTCGCACGTCATTGAGTCATGGAAGATGAGCGTCTCGGTATATGGCGTCATGAAGAATGGCATCGCAGAGAAGGGAAAGGATGGAGTGTCATCGTTCTTCGTGGAACTGGCGTTGTGGAGAAGAGGGAATCATTCCTCATTGAAGGTGTTCTTCATCGAAGAGAAGAACACTTTCTTTATCTAAATCTCCTGAGCATACCCAGGTTTTCTCCAACACCACAATTGCCTGACTAAAATAATATATCTTCCTATTATTTTATTCTCCCAACAATTGATTTAAAAATAAATTACTATAATTAATTAATTATAGAATCCACATAATTAATTATAATGTGTAGGAAATTTAATTGGGAGGAAGGTGGAGAGTTTAACAAACCAAAAGATAGAGAGGGGGAGAGGAAGAGGTCACATTTATGGAGGGCGAGTTGTCAAAATTAATTGAATGGAGATTAAAGGGGAGTTGAAAGAGGTGAGGAGTTAGGACCTCGTGTGGGCCCCACTACTCTAAATCCTCTAATGGGAGGTTTGGTGGGTGTGGGCCCCACCTCTTACTCCCCCACGTAGGATATAACTAACATATAAAAAATAAAATTGAGTTCATCAATTTTATTTAATCAATTCCAAATCTCTCAAAAAAAATCTCAACCCGCATAAAACACAACTGCGGTAAAGGTCCTCTTAAGCAATTACTGGTGTTGCGAGTTCATCGGTGCCCTTAGATTTTAATTCTGAGTAATGGTTCAAAAGTTAAAAAACCCGTACATACATTTACTAAACGTACCCAAACAAAAGTTAGGAAATTGATTCTGGGCACACCGGGCCTCGGAATTAAGTGTCGTTAGAAGCTACAAACTTGTAAAATTCAATGGAATTAAGAAAAAATTACTGGAAATTTATAGGTCTTTACATTACTTCCACCTCAGGGATTTACGTTCCTGTAAAGCTAAAACACACACTAGGGAAACTAAAGGGGTATTGAGCACGCATCTGAGCCTCTTGCTCCCATGTTCTTCCCTTGAGGTTCCTGTGCTGCCAGTGAATGCGCACCAGAGGAATCAACCGTACAGATAGGACCCACTCCTATCGATCCTCAATCTCTACTAGAACCTTAGTGAAAGTCACCCCATCATCAATATCTAGCTCTATGTGGTCGATGATATGGGACGGTTCGTGCACGTATCTTCTCAACTGAGATACATGGAAGATGTTGTGCACCCGGTGCAATTATGGTGGAAAGGCCAAGTAGAAAGCCACCATGCCTATCCTATTGAGGACCTGGAAAGGTCTGATGAACCTCAGAGATTACTTTCCACATTGGCCAAATCTCTGTAGACCTCATCGAGGTGAGACCCATAGGAAGATGTGGTCTCCATCCTAGAACTCCATAGGGTTTCGTCTCCTATCAACATAGGACTTTTCCTGCTCTGTGCAGTCTTCATCTACTCCTATATGATCTGCACCTTCTTCGTCGTATCATGTACCATCTCTGGTCCAACAAGTGCTGACTCGCCTAGGTCAGTCCGGCACAGAGATGATCCTCATGGTCGGTCGTAGAGTGCTTCTTAATGTGACATCTCGATCGGGGACAATCGTCGATGGCGCACCATGAATCTGTATGTCCTATTGTACATAGAGGCGTACAATGCTCTCTACTAAGACCTTCTCCCTGATCAGCAGGAAGTGGGCCGACTTGGTAAGTCAGTCAACGATCACCCTCCATCGCCTACGATCTGTAAGAGCTGCTAAGATTTCTCCTTTTCCAAACAGAGAAACCAAGTCTCATCCCCTGGATGAACCACGCCCATTTCCTAATAAAGTCAATCCTAAAATAAATAATACATTCATGCCATGGACGACGTCGCAAGGCCTAGACACTACTACCAAGAGATCCAACTATTACTCTTTCCTCCAAGGGTCGAGTCACACTGTCAGCATCAGTGTGTGGTCACTGGGTCTCCTCCCGTAGAAATCTCAAAAGTGTGGTTGAAGTTAACAGTTTAAACCGGAACCTCTTAGTACACAAAAGGAAGTAAATCAAATGTCACAAGGACAATTGTCTTTCATTACTTCATCTCAAAGTACAAAGACACAAAGAAAACACAAAAATGACAACATGGAAACTAGAAGCACCAAGAACAAAGGCCTCCCTGCCTCTAACTTGTCCCGCTCCTATCCACCTCATTCCGGAGCTCCATAGTCATATGCTTCTGCTGCCTAAGGATAAGCTCTCCCATATCACCCATTCCCTATGGTCGGGGTGAACCTCCTGGTGGTGGTGGTGGAAACACCTCGAAGCGTCTTACACCACCATCTATACGGCCAGGTCCTCTACCTCGGTCAGGTAGGTTCCTCTAATGCCTGCTACTCATCTTATGGAATGGTTGGGAAATCTCAGGCCAATTGACCCAGCCTTCCGCATGCATAGCACTTCCTGCTCCTCATATAGCAGGCTCTGTTTCAAGTTCCACTTACAACCAAACTTGTATCCTGAGGTCGCCCACCTGTTGGCCTTGTCCTCTTGGAATTCTATGTCATCTTTAGACTACTGGATGCAGAAGACTCCACTATGGTCAGAAAGCCTTGCAGAGAGAGTAGTAGCTTCTGATCCCACATAGATCGTAGAGTTGTTGGTATAAACTCTGCCCTAAAAAACCCTCGATGGCCCCCCAGGTAAAGGTCGTATCATCGAAAAACTGGAGCATCTGGATCCACCACCTCTTGGCTGCTCTCTGAAAGAGACTAACAGCTAGGTACACCATCAAGTCAGCGGGTGTCCCAGCTGTGTGGAAAGTTTGTGCTAAAAAACTCCAGCCAGTACCCAGCCGTTTAGAAATCTGACTCACCTCGAAACCTCGGAGGCCTCTATCGCGGGAACTCGTGCAACGCGCTCAAGAAGCAAGAACTCTATGCTGTTGGGGCTGGTGATAACGGTATCCTAGATGAAAATGGTACCGTTGGCACCTCTACTGTGATGGGGTCTGGCACCGTGGCCTTGCTACTCTATGGACTACCATCGCGCTCTCTAATCGGAACACGCGCTGACTGACTGGTGAAGACATCTTGAAAGAAACAGAAGTGACACGGTCAAAAGGCTATACCTAGTGAGCTGACCTGGTTTGACCTGACTTAAATAAAACTTCTAAAAACAAACACACAATCAGTGTTTTCGTGCACTATGTCGGGATTCAGAAGACATGGTCCTAGTGTATGGATACGATGGCTGCCGCATCAACCCTGGACTACCTAGACTGAAAACCACACTTGGAATGCTTAAAACTATTTATTCACAGAAATGAAAATATCAGAGTCCTAAGTTTTGCGGTAGAACCGACTCTTCTGATACCAATTTTTCATGACCCATCCCCCGGGGCCCATTTCGTAACTACCTCAAGCCCGCCTTCCATAGGCCAGGGGCTGGATACTAGCACCAAAGGAGTAAATCCGTATATCTAGGAAGGCATTTCTTTTATAAAATTTAAACACACACATGACTGGAGTACAAGAAGAAGAAAACACTATATAAAGTAGTATAACAAGTGGTGAAAGTACAAAGGGGCCGAGAATACATGCCCAAAAGAAAGGTACAACTACAACTGAAAGAAATTACAACTGAAAAGACAAATAACTGAATGGTGAAGAAGCTCCTGGTTTGTCCTCTGGGTTCCTACCTAAAGGGTAGGTACAAATGTCCTCCTCAGCCCTCCGCGTCTACCGTTCTACTCCGTGTTCCGTCACGCTGAGTTTCCACCTCCAGGTACCATCCAGTCCTCATACACTCTGCCTTGGTCAGCATTGTATATCATCTGAATCCAACACAAAGAGGTGCGGGCATAGCCCGTGCAGGGGTGAGTATAACGATACTCAGTAGGGACCCTGAGACCCTCATGGTCTCACTAAATCCAACAAGAATAAACCAAAAATAAAGATCTCAACAGATAACCATTACTTAGGTATATGCCAATACATATACCTCAGTTATCAAGTAACCCATCTCAATCATGAGGAAAACACAAAAGTCATTGACTCAGGTCAAACCAAGATTTTATTCTTGATGTCAAAACCACGATTGCTGGTGAACTCCTCCTCTGTCGAGCATAGTAGTCCTGTCGTGAATCCGATATGCTACTCACTAACCTTAGACTATTGAGGTACTACTCCTGTTGAGCACCACGGGTCTGCCGCCCAACACAGTAGCGCTCCCTGCCATGGGTCTGCCGCCCCAACACAGTAGTGCTCCCCCTAATATCCTACAGAAGTACTCCAACTATAAATTATCGTGGGTCTGCCTCCGCAACACAGTATCACTCCTCCATCGTGGCTATAACACCCCAACACAGTAGTGATCTCCACTAGGCTAGTCAATTCACACTGAAACGAATCATACAAGCAGTCATCAGGTCTCAGCCGGCTACATGGTCTCCATACTCTGTATTCTCATCTCTGAGAGGATCCTCTCCATGAGATACTAGTCGATACTTCCAAGTGTCACATAATATCATGGGGAAGTATCTCAAAATACCTCCTTGTCATAGGGGTCTCAACGCAATAGACGACGCGTCAATCAGACACCCGGTCTGTGAGTTATTAGCATTACCGTTCTAGGGGCCAGGATGGATTTTGGGTTCAATCCACCTCAGCCCTGCTCAAACCACATCTGAATCCTATAATGATTATATCAAAATAACCATATCATCAAGAGGAATCCAACTAAGTCTACGACACATCAATCGAATGTTCGGTACTTAAGTTTTAAGTGTTTCCACTCCGAGGGCCTCGTTGGAATTACATTTCTTCCAAACACGAACGTTCTCTAAATTCATCAAAAAGTCACTTAGAGTATCACAAAAGGACCGCCTCGTCGTGAGGGTTCCAGTTCCGCAGACAGCGCGTCGATCGGTCGTGCGGTCTTCATGTTATTTATGTTTATGTGAAATCGGGCCCCGCCCGTTAAGCCTAGTGGGCTCGCGGGTCAGGTCAACCCAGTTTTGGTGGGTCCGACCCGGAAGGGGGTCGGACCGGCCTGATGAAAGGCGCGGTTCAGCCCGAGGGGGGCGCGGCCTGGCACGGTAGGCCATGGCTCGGCTGGCTAGCCGCGCAGCTCAGGCCAAAGTGGTCGCGCAGCTCAGCCCAAAGAGGTCGAGCGGTCCGGGGAGGGGGGGGGGGCAGCAGCCCGAACTGGGGTGCCAAGCAGCGCCGCCCTACCTAAACAGCCAGCCGATGCCGACCGGCCTTTTTTTCACAAATGGCCCGTTCGAGTAGGTCACGGACTCTCCAGCACAGCGCCCTCCTGGCGTCGTTGTTCTGCTCAGCCCAGCCGGCCAGTTCTCCCACCGAGCGGCTCGCGGAATGCGGGCCCCGGTATTCCACAGTTCGGTGTCCCTTGTGGCACCGCAGTTCTCCTTCGGCCCGGTCAGCTTTAGTCGGCCGGTTCTGCATCGGCCGAGCGGCCCGCGGGTCTTCCGCACGCGGGCGACATACGATCTCCTCTTTTTCTCCGGTCTCCATCACTCTTTCTATCACTGTCGCCATCCAAAAGAAACGAGGACCAACAGAGGGTATTCGGGCCATATTCGTTCGGCCCGCGCCCTCTGCGTTAGGCGGTAACATGTGGCCGAAGATAAACATGGTTTCACAATGAAAGAAGAAAAAAATTTATTCAAATAAAAAATGAACCAAACCACCCTTCCTCAATCATTGATTTCACACATCGTTGAGTCGCGTAAGATGAGCGTCACGGTAGATAGAGTCGTGTTGAAAAGAATCACGGAGAAGAGAAATAAAGGTATGTCTTCCTTTTTTATGGAATTGGCGTTGCGGAGAAGAGGGCGTCATTCTTTTTTGAAGGCATTCTTCATCAAATAGAAGAACACTTTCTTTATCTAAATCTCCAGAGCTTTCCCAGGTTTTCTCCAACCCCACAACTGCCCAACTAAAATAATAGTTATTCCTATTATTTTATTCTCACATTAATTGATACAAAAATCAAAGACTAGGGCCTAATGTGGGCCCCACCACTCAAAATACTCTAATGCTAGGGTAGGTGGGTGTGGGGCCCACCTATAACTCCCCCACATAGGATATAACTAACAGATACAAAATAAAATTGAGTTCATCAATTTTATTTAATCAATTCCAAATATCCCAAAAAAACTCGCAACCCGCATAAAACGTAACTGCGGTAAATGCCCTCTTAAGCAATCACTAGGGCTGTGAGTTCATCAGTGCCCTCAGAATTCAATTCTGAGCACCGGTTCAAAAGATAGAAATACCCACATGTACATTTATTGAACGTACCAAAACAAAAATTCGGAAATTGATTCCAGGCACACCAGGCCTTGGAATCAAGTGTCGTCAGAAGCTACATACTCTATAAATTCCAAATAATTAAGAAAAAAAATTCCTTGAAATTTTCAGGACTTTAAAAATATTACAAAAATGTAATTAAAAAATTAAAATAGAATTTATATAATTCTATTAATTAAATCTTGTAACTACAATCATGAATTAGTTAATAAATGATCAGGAAATTTATTCCAATAAATGTAGGGTAAACTGAGAATGTTTTGTATACCAATATTTTCATTATTGTGAATATTTTAAATAATGGTTAATATAATTTTTATTAATAAAATTATCTAAAATTAATGTTCACACATGCATATAAATAATTACAAAATAAAATAATAATTTAAAATTGGATATAAATGTATATTAATTCATTTAAAGGTGTAATGTTATAATTTTGTTAGAAAACAATTTTTATGGATGAAATGTATGTTTATGACAATATATTATATTAATAAGTATTTTTGGATGAATTTAAATGAATTTGTAGATAATAAATTTGATAAGATAAATTAACATTCATATAATTTTTATTATTAGGCATGGAATGAGAATAACATATTTTTAATGTTTAATAATATTTTTTTTATAAAATTTAATTTCACACATTTTATGCACAAATATAAAAATTAATTTATTCATAATTACCATATTTAATGATATAAAATTTATTGAATATTTGGAATTATAATTTATAAAATTGTTCATAAGATCATTTTATTTTATTTTTATAAAAATTTGTTTCTTTGGTAAAAGGTTTTTAGCCATATTAATATATAAACAGGTTAAATGTTTTAAAATAAATGGTCAAGGTTTAAATATATAAATAATAATTATATTTAATTTCTATAGAGTACTATATTTCTACATCCCTCACCTGATATTGTTAAATTTAATATTATGCATATGCATTCCCAAGATAAGGGACTTAATATATTTTAATGTTCTTAATATGTACTGGTTGTCACTCCCTTCATGTATAAAAGGGAACCTCTACATCCTAATTATCCAAACCACATGAGAATCATATATCTTCCATGATATAACTATAAATACATATATAAATATCCTATTTTCATCCTAGTGGTTTTATCCTTCCTAAAATACATATCCCAGAATACTTAAGTTGTTTTTTAAAGGAGATTATTCAATAAACTTGTACATATTCATATTATCCTTCCTTAAGTTTCGTTATTGTGAAAACATCTCCAAATATTAAATAACCATATAAACGTAATATCATATGTATAATGAAAATAAATATAAATTTCTCTTATAACAGTAAAACCATTTTCTATCTGATTTACATCTATTGGAAAAACAAAGTGTTTCTCTGGAATACATAAAAACTACCATCACCATGAATCGTCGTGTTTTTTATTCATAAAACCCTCAAAATGATCTATTTATATGTGGATTTAATAAATATATATGATATTTATGATATGATTATTATTTTTGAAACACCTATTATTTTTTTCTTTCCTTCCATTCCATCCATTGAAAATAAAAAACATCAGTCATATATATATATGGACTGTCATCCCCATGAAGTGAATTAATTCATTATCATCACCACCATAAATTTATGGTAATGTAAATTTTTATATTAAATAAATTTTAAATTTATGAAATCAGTATTTTATTTATTTTATGAAACCATAATAATAGTAAAAGGATCAAAATCTCTGATCCTAAAATAAATGTAGATAATAGAACCACTGACACTAGAATATTGATTTTAATGAAGAATTGTTAATTAAAATGTAATAGGAAATTTAATGGAAAATAATGATAGTAATATGATTATTATTAAGGTTTTATTATGTGTATATTTATTTATTATATTTTTTTTGGTGTCATGATCATCTATGAATGAATTCAGAAATTGATGTAAAGATTTATGTTAAAATATTACTTTTTATTGGGATTATTTGTGATTCCATTTTATCTGATGAAAATTTTATATTAATTCATTCATGAAACTCATATATTATCATATAATTTTGTTAATTTGTATTTTTTCTAGATTTTTTTTTTATATTTTCATTTTAGATCGGAAAATATTGAAGAAATTACTTCATGAAAAAAACAATATTATTTCTAATTTTTTGTTAGGTTTCATTTTCCCCCATATCCATGTACGTCAAAATTATTTTATGTATATGATTACTTAAATTTAAAGGTATCAAAACAGTATTTATTATACTACCTATGACTATATTTACAAATTAATAACAAGATTATATTTAAAATTTCCCCTTACAAATCACTTTTCTCTTTTTACTTAAGTAAGATGGAAATTTTATTTATCCTTTATGGATCAACTGAACAATCCTTATATCATAAAATTTATTGGTTATAAATATTATATTCCAATATTACATGATTTTTCTATGAAAATATAATTCCCATTATTGTAGTAATTGTTTTTTAAAAATAATTATGGAAATTAGGTTATAATTTTTCTTATTTTTCAATTCTAATTGAAATTATTTTATAAAAGTATTTGTAATCAATACTAACAACCACTAAGAATATCTACTATTCACTGGAGATATGATATAGTGATACCATAAAATTGTTTTATTTGGATAGATTATAATGATTAATTATGACTGTTTTATGGAAAACTATTTAATTAAATGTGTTAATTACTTAATGATGGAATAATGAATGATTTTTTCTTGTGGTACATATATGTACAGTCCATTATATCCATATACATAATTAATAAATTTTTTATATCTCATGATCTCGGGAGCATACAAGAGAGGCAGTCTGTAGACCAAGGGTAAATGTGAATGTTTCCCATACCCAAGACGTTACATGTGTGATTAGTCCATTATAAGGAGGTTAAACAAGTGATTTTCCCAAGCCTAATAAAGTATATGTGTGGTTCAACCAGTCCCAGGAAATTAAACACATAATTAGCTAAATCATAGTATCTAATTAATTTCATGCTCAGTATCCTTGACATATGATTTCTATTTTTATATGAATAGGGAGTGAACCTAATACACTATGTGACGTTGTCCACTATCAAAATTTATGAATATATCCCTAACTAAGAAAATTATTTCATATGACTATATTAATGAAAAAAAATTATGCTATAAACTAGAGTCTTATTCTAAGGATAAAACTTCCTTACTCATGATTGAATATTTATGTTTCTGAATTCCTATTAACTATATCTATTATTATAATAAATATTTATTAAATGACTCAAGTTTCATGGTGTAGAACATGTTGGGTATGATCTCTTAATTTTTCATCATGTTATAATACCTTGAAAAAATATTATTCTCAATGATGATCATTGATTAAAATCGATAATTTTATCCCTTATTGATTATTTTATGCCAAATATGTTATGTATGCATTACCATGTTACAAAGAAAGGTTTTATGTTAGTAATGTCTAATAATAGTAATATGTGAGGATAACATTATGGGATATTTTTAAGATCATTCATTAAATAAGCTGAATATAAATCTTGTATCAAATAAACTAAACTATTACGGTTATGGGGTTCAAATTATCGTAAGATGTATGGTATATTCATATAAATTGATTTATATTTGTCTATGTGATACTCGAGTTTCATTAGTTAGAATCAGTGATGGATTTAGTTATTTTTTGAGATTATGTTAAGAGAGGTGAGAGAATAAAACATATGGAAACCTATTCTAAACCAATGAGATATAGTATAAATTAAAATTGGTATAAGTTTATAAAACAGAGTTATAAATTATTAAAACATTGAAAATATTTCCATTATTTTAATATTTCTCAAATGAATTAATTATTCTTGATGCATAAAATATGATTTCTGTTTTTAATTAATGCTTATAACCATGTTTATTATTATTACAAAGAATGTGTTAATCATTTTAATAATCATTCCCATGAGAAAATGAATGGAATGGGGTACAGTGTAAAAATCATTATTGTTATGCTAATAAAACACTCATAGTCCGTTAATCATGTTGAGCATTCATACAATCAAAGGAAGGAAAAAATATTGATTTTTAAATAGTGAGAAAACATGAATGATACTTTATAATTTTTTTAATCCACTAATTATCAAGTAGTGAATCCGTAAAACATAATATATATGTTATATTCACCAGTGATCAAAGAAATAACATTTTTTAAGGATGATTTTCATTTCAAAGGTGATGAAAATAATTTTTGATGTCATATTAATAATCTAAGTTGTCTTGAATAGAATGAATACATGAAATGAGAGGAGATTATATGTTATAATTTATTATGTATATTCCCCAAATAGCATTCATAAAAATATATATGGAATTACTTGATCTAAATATACCAACATGATTCATTAGAACCCCACATGGATTATTAGTAAACTGAGAGTGACACCTCAAGAAAACCTCCAACAAGCAAAGGTATGATGATTATCCCAGAGTAGTAATATTTCAAAGGATTAGAGGTATTATCCTATAGTACCAATACATTATTACACATCACTATATAGATATCCAATGATAATTCTAATAGTTGTTACCTCTATAGTGTATATATATATACATACAATAACCCCTTGCTAAGAATCAGAGGATATAAAATAATCTATATAGGAAAGAGGGTAAAATAAATACCCAGTATAAAAGGAGAGCAACCCAATCCAAATAAACTAATGAGTAATAATGGGAGTGACTGAATCACAATTTTGGGAACTTTTCATTGTACGTGGCCAGAGTTTATTCTTATAACTAAACACCACTTACTCTGATTCTACCGAATTCATTGATAGGATTCTTGTCACCTGTATAATATAAGACACATGTAGGAATAGACTCTGTAAAGGTGGGAATATAGATGTATAATAGAAATTTCTAGTGAACATAAAGTGATAAATAACAAAAACATAGAGATAAACCCACTAGATAATAGTGAAATGAATCACAAAAACAATATGCACATAATGAAATCATAGTTGAAGAGAGACAAACCTCAATCTTCATAACTATCTAAGAAAGATGAGTTTATCTAATTATTTATTAATGAGTGTTGTCTCAAAGACAAAAACCCTACAAAATCTCACTAGAATATAATGGAGAACATACACCGTAATAGAGGATTCCCCAATTAAGGGACTACCAAATGTTGTGGATGAACTACTACCCACATGATATTGATGGGAAGGGATAAAAACTCCATAGATAGAGGGTGTAGAACCCTATAATGTGGGTGAGGATCAAATATACCCATATAAGTTATATGGGGTACCTTTAGCCTAGAAAATGAAATTTAAAGGGGATTACCAACCCTAAAATCACTCTGATTACCATACATGAGCTCAATCATTGGCCAAACATCTTTAGTAAAATATTATCTCACATATCAACTTGAATCATAACTCAGGTGTAAAATAAAAGGCTACCATCACAACTTACATGGAAAAATTATCAAAATAGAATACTTGGGATCACCAATCTAAAAACTATTGAATTATATATGAGACATAGAAAATTAGAAAAGATTTATATGACATGTTACTTGGTTTATATAGTGTGTACTCTGGATTCATATCCCTCTTGTGTCCTACTAATTCACTTTTCTTGTGTAGGTTAGTATATATAACACTTAAACCTAGAAAAAAATGATTTCGACTAACTAGGATCTATGGAGTGTACTACATGTACACCACTCAACTGGATATAAAGGGTAACATGGTGTTTGGGCCCACTAAATAGCCATGTGATGTCCAAAACAGATTTAAAACCTATATACCCAAAAAACAAGACTATCAGATGTGTGTTCTCCTAGATAGCATGGAATGTTGTTGATATTTACAAAAATAATAAGGTCTGGTCTCCTATGTCTTCATGATAATTCCATTATCATTGATTTCACATTGAATCATTCCCTAAATGACTGAAATCCATTTTCACAACTATAATGTATTATCCAAATGTTTGATTCCACAAATTCATTAGTGTAAAAACATTAGTCATCACCCCTTGTGTTATCCGCAGAAATTTGTTCGGAAAAAAATTTCTCCAATCCAATATTGGAATTACTTTATCAATATCACACCTCTAATTCCATAGATCATGATTCCAAACCATCAAAAATAATCAATGGAAATAAATATCACATTTTCATAATGTTTGGTTCCTAGAAATGGTCAATCCACTTGTAAAATGAGTACCATTGATGAACACTCATAGAATGGAGGGACAAATATATAATAAAATAATATGAAGAATGATTGAATGAAATTGTCATGTTTAAGACATTTATTATGAATGTTTAATGATAAATATTAATATATAAATCAATATATAAATCATTAATTAAATATTCTTGAAAGATAATGGTTTCAAAGTAGTTAATAGGAGCTACTCTATAATAGAAATGGAAATTATAAACCAGAGAAAAATAACAAGATAGAAAACCTAACTCTAAATGTATCAATCATTACTGCAGATCCTTTCTCTTATAGATATCATTTATTACAATTTTATGTTCATCAATTATTCAACAATTACCACTATCCCACAACATCGATGCTTGATTCAACATTTGTTCAATAGTTGTTGGTCCTTCCCCATTGTGAATTCTTATATATATCCCAATCTCAATATGTTATAATGATAACCATAAAATTTGCATATATAGGATATTATATAGGGGAATCCTCTATGACAAAACCTTTAAGAGATTAATTTATTAAATTTAATGATTTTAACTCAATCGTGATAGTGCACGATCTAGATGTTTGATGCAAATGAAGTTTTTGTCGCACCTAGGATAGAGCCCAAATTTCAAATTCAACTGTGTTATTGGTGTTCCCATTCATGACAGCAAATAATATGAAAATAATTTTATCTAAAAATATTAATTCTAATGGTTTAAAACATTGAAAATATTCAATATATCAATTCTTGGGCCCTATGAAACTTGTTAAACTACACCAAAACAGAAAAAAAAAATTAAAATAATATATATATATATATATATTGAAAGAGTAAAAAAATAAAATATTGATTCAATACCTTCTCCCCACCATGAAGGATTTTTCTTCAAAAATAAAAAACCTACAAAAAAGGTGAGGGTACATAGTGGGTATCTAGATCTTACAATCCCATGAACATTATTATAGGTTTCGATACAATCAAAGAACACAAACAATTGGGATAGATCTTCCACACAAGATCATATGTTTTTGAACCTTAATTTCCATTGCGTAAATTTAAAAAGAGATAGTTTCCTTAATGTAGATCAACCTAGACAATAAGATGTGATTGTTCAGGTACATACTGATGGTTAGGGTCATAATAAGTGTTTCAATTTTTAGGATAAAACCTAATTTTAGTCTTAATTTATGATTAATAATTTTAATTCAAGATTAAAATGTCTTGTATAATGAAAAACATATATTGAATTACCATTTTAAAGTGGAAGAACTATCAAAAGAGGATCCTCACTGTAACTTTACTTAATTTAGGGGATTATATAGAATTAAATAGACCTATAATTATCTATTTATTGATGATCTAGTGGACTAGATATCATTATAAATAAATTGGTAAGTATGATCATAGTGGATAATCACTCTAGATTTGATCCACACATGAACCACATTCTCTAAACATCACCATAGAATCATTGATTTCTAGAATGGTGGATCATGATTAGCAACATTGTTCTTCGTTGATTGTAGATTAATTTTCCTTGAAGGAGAAAGAACACATAATGATATCTTAATGGATTTAGAGTGGTGGAAGATAGGTAAATATCTAGACCTCTTGTTCTCCCTATAGGGTTTGAGATATTCTCTTCTTATACATTGGGAAGACCAAAATTAATTTTGGTATGTCATATAATTAGATTCTTATTAGGATAGTTTTAGGGGATATAAGATTGCACACAATCCTCTTTCAATGATAATAATTCTTAGTTGACCCCTTGTCTGATAATAATATTAATAATAATAATAATCACTTCACATGTGAAAACAATTAACAATATAAATGAATATAATTTATTTGATTTCCAATTGGACCATTAAGCAGAGTCTGATTTACTTTTTTGAAATTTACCAAACCAAAAATAATGGAAATTTAGTAAATAAATGTTGTTTCATTATTATACAATAAATATAATAAATATTATATTTTCAAAATATTAATATAAATATTTATTATTATAGTTTTACTCATTAATTTTTTTGAATAACTTTTCATTAAATTATAGAAATCAACCAAACCCAAAAAAATTTATTTATTACAAATTGATGAATTCAATAAATTATTTTAACAAATATTTTCAATAAACATAATGTTTTCCCCACATGGCATATTTATATGTGGAATTAATAATAAACACTTAAGTTTAGTGGTTTATGTCTAGAAACATGGCTAGGATCCCATAGAGAAAGTTATAAATGTCAAAATGACATCCAGCCTAATATGAACTCTTAATATATAATATACTCCTTTAATCATAGTCTCTCTAATCAGGTAGGTTGGATTTCAGAACCATCAACCTATATGTGTGAGGATGCTTTCTTTGAGTTTTTATAAATGAAATCACCCACTAGACATCATGTCCTTTTATTTATGTAAGGGGTGCAATTTCCATCAATAGTTTAGATATATCAACATCTATAAATCTTCATAGGTATAAGTCCTTTCTCATATTATACAATAATACAATATCACTCTTGGTGTACCCATTATTTCATACCTCACTATGAGCATATTTCGACATGGTTTTCATTAATACATAAAATCATGAGTCATTATATTCATTAATGATAAGATTAAATTATAATGATCAATATACATTCCCACTGACAGTAATATCTAATGAAACATGGAAATGTGAATTTTCTATTAATGATTATTTTCTCATAACTTAGTATCTTAGATATTACCAAGGGTGAACACTATGATAATGTGTCTCAATGCCTTATGTTCCTCATACCACTAATACATTGTGTCATGTATCCAGCGTCATATATTATCATCTATCTATTGAACAATATTCTTGAATTCTATTTGGATACCTATATTTTCTCATCATAGTGGGGAATAGTTATTACATTTTAATGTAAAACTTATTATTCAAAAATTATAATATAAAAATATGAATCATGGGAATAACCATGATGATATAAGAAAATTGTATTAATAAAAAATTTAATCAAGTACTAAGAATGTTAGTTTTAGGTAAACAACTCCAACATACTCCTAGTACACTCGACATAACTGATAACAACCTTCAGTCTACTAGCTCCCACATAGTACTCATAACTTCTCTAATATAAAAAATTGGTCAAGGGTTCAACCACATTTTTCAACAACCAAGATTTTATAAATGATATTTTATTCTTGAAATAATTGTGTATTATATTATATTATATTGTATTGTACACATACAGAAAATAGAAAAACAAACATGACACTTTTTCTCATTAATGAGAATCATTACCTTAGTAATAAATTAAACCCATTAAATTTAAAAAGATCATAATGGAGGAAAATTATAAATAATATAACAGGAAAATTAGGATCACCATGATCGACTACATTCTCCCCTCCCACACATAACACTATAGAAATAAAAAAAAATTGGTAAACCAATCAATATTATAGAAAATAGAAATATATAACATTGATATAAATTGATGTTAACAATGAATCAAAGAATAAAGATTTATTAATAGGAGGTAATGTGACCTTTGGAATAGTAATTTGAATACTGGGATAGTAACATGACATTTAGGAATAGTAATCTGATAGTTGGAAACTATAACCTTTCCTTTAGAATAGTAATTTTACCTCAAAATGATAAATCGTAAAATAAATAATATTCAACATGATTAATTTCAATATATACAAAAATTATAATATAAAAAATAAATATAATGATAAAAAAATAGAAATAAAATATAAGAACATTTTAAATATACTTTATGTTAATATATTTCATAAAATATCATAATTTTTATATTAAAATTTTAAAATACCAATTCTATAAAATTATTTTTAGAAAATGAACGTCATTTTTTAAGTCATTATGAAAAAAAATTTAAAAGGGTGTTGTTTGTAATTTTTTTACCTACAACAATTTTTAGGTGAGTAGTAAAAATACAGTTTTCACCTAACTAATGAATCTTAAATTATAATATTCATGATGTAATAATGAACAAATAATTTATACAATGTTATGTTTGAAAAAAATATTAAGTTGATTTAATTTTCATAAAAATAAAATAATCTTCATTTATAAATGTAAAAATTTATTTGTAATTTCTAAAATTTAAAGTATTATATTAAAATAATATTACATAATTTTTACACATTTTTAATTAAGATAAAGTAATGAATTCAAATTATAAAGTCATTAAAAGTCTTAATTCGTGTTATATAATTCATATAAGGTTTATAATTACAAAAAAATAACTATTAAAATGTATAACTTAGTAATAATATTTTATTCATTATTTTATTCTAAAAATACTCCTCCCCTCATGCAGAAATGTCCTCTCCGAATCCCATTGGAAAAACACTCCTACCTCATTTTAAAAATCCATATATATCCAAATCTTAAATATAGTGAAAGTTATATTACCTAGGTATATTATGGATCCATATAACTCAAAGAATCAAAGGAGTTTAGTGTCTTAGAGATTAAGCAGTAGCGGGATGAGGCTTTGTCCACATCAATTTTCCCTCTCAATATCCTTTCTTATTTCCCTTTTGTTCCACCTTTTTAAAACCCAAATTTCTTAAGGATAATTAAATATCATTTTAAAATGATATTAATGATGTTAACCTATAGAAATTAATATGTTTTAAACATATCAAATTTCTATACTTCTCATTCCAACTCTTTTTACAAAATCCCATTAATGGTGAGATAACTTCCAATGAGGAAATTGGAAAATATTTTTTTATCACCAATTATATTGATGGTTAAAATAAATCAATTATGATATGTAAATGCATCAATATTTTAATTTTAATCATATGGAATAATTATATTAATGTATAAATTATGTTGAATAAAATAATGAAATCGAAGAAAATGGGAAATATTAATGTTAAATAAGAGGTCAAAATTTGTTCCCATTAATAATGGGAATTAACAAATGTAATAAAATGAATCTTTTTGTTGAACAGTGATAAAAATAAAAATAATTAAATTCTATATAATTTTTTCAATAAACCTATTTTTCTTATTCTGGCAGTGAAAAAGAGACAAAATAAATTGGGATTTATGTTATGGTGATTATCGAACCCAACTCACTTTCTTTTTGATATCCCTTATTAACGCCAATTTGGATATAGATATTCCGATAATTTTACATAAAAATAATTTCACTATTAATTCCTTTTTGGGGATATACATGTATCCACATTGATTTATAACCATAATACAAAAAAAATCAAAAAGGATTTTAATTTCTATTCATATCTTTTACTCCAATTGAGTTGTTTCTACTTCACTAAAAATGATGATCTTCATAAAAAACCCCTTCTTTATTTTGTAACCCCATGTTTTTTCATGAAATCATTATTTATGAAATCCTTATGAAATCCATTCCATTCCTTGGGTTTTATCTTGACTACAATTATTATACGTTCCTTGTGGAATGCTTGATTGGGTAAATATTATAATGTGGTGATTGGGATTGGAATTATTTAGCCCTAAAATAAATTGGGTGATGTGATTTTTCTCATGAGATAATGTGTATTGTCAATACAAATATGATTAGATAATGTATACCAATTCTGTTTTTGATCATTAAAACGATGTAATTGACATGTTGATAAAGTAAGGTCATTATAGTTTGTATCGTAGGTACAATTTATTTAAATTTTCAAAAAGGATTATAGAATGACATTGAAAACTCATAGGATAAGTCTATGTATAGGAAATATTTCAATAAAATAGTTTATAACAACTATGAAAAAATGGATCCAATAAGATATGATTTTAGACATGTCATTCACATAGAAATAAATTATTTATTTGAGAATTGTTAGATACAATTTTTTTCAAATAATATATATTTTAGAAAATGGTTGGAACTCAGAGAAACTTGTTCAAGAACACATTTGTGGGACAATAGAATGATTCTCCAAAAAATATCCCCAATCCCATATTTGGTGGACTAAAAAAATTATCGTAATTCTTACCCAACCGTATTAGGATATGAACAATATGACAAACCATATAGAACATTCCTCTTCACCTATGATGGATCAACTAGAAATTATGTCATCTAATTAGAAATGACCATTGATGTTTTATGGATCCTCTGATAAACATTTAATGGATCAGTGGGTTAACTCAATATAGAATATATTTTATATTATCCACTGTTCTAAGAAGAAAAAGGTGAATCTAGAAATCTATTGTTCAGAGGGAGATTTTGATAAATGGTTGGAATTTAAAAAGAATAAAATGATTTTGGATTATATAGAAAATAAATTGTGGGAAAACATTAATAAATTGTTTCTAAATAATTATTTCCCTATAACACTTAGTAACATTATAAGGATATAATTCTTAGAGAAGAATTAAAATTATGGTGAATAGTTCATGTCATTTGAGGTAAAAATCCTAATGATTTAAATATAAACCTCTAGATTTGTAATTAGTATTGATAGAAAAATGTATATATTATTTACTGGTTCATCAAAAGTTTTGAAGAAGTGTTTCACAGTTCTCCAAAAGTAGAGATGTAGTTTGGATATTTTTTTTGGACATGTGGATAAGAATATAATAGTTATGTTTTATGCTAGAGGGTCAAATGGAAAAGGAATAAATGGGATCTGATCACCCACATTTCAAAAATATGAGAGGACTTATCAGAGTAATTTACTAAAATGGATGAAGAAATGGATTTTGTTCATGATAGAAGGCTATCAATCTCTTGAATTTCAAAGAGACATGAAAAATACACACAACGTGATGGAGGAAAGGAAGGAACCAGAAAATACGCTGACCATAGTTAAGTGATTCCACTATTGGGAAAAAGTAATGTATAAAATCTAGTGCACAAAACCATTGGTCCTTAAGAGTACTCATCTTAAGTATTCACTAAATATCAAAGGATCAAGGGAAGTCTTATTCCATAAATACTACTGATTTGGTACATGAAAAAAATTCATTCAAGGTACAAGTCCTATTCACTATATAATTGAAAAAAATATATGAATTTAGTTCTACACATTCTTTTATATCATATATGATTACTAGAAAAATTGAATTGAATCCTTGAATCATTGATGTAGAGTTATCTATAAAAAACCTAGGGATGTGATCCTTGAAACCCTTGTGTTAAACTCTTCTCCTCTTAGTGTATGTGGGATGGTTTTTTTTAATATTGTAATACTTCCCTTGGTGGAATTTTACTCTATACTAGGTATGTATTGGCTCTCATTATATAGATAACACATCAAATATTATGAAATGGAATATATTTTCATATTCTAAACCATCCCATGCACCTATACAAATGAAAGGAAGATCATGAATCCCATTTAGAAAATCTCTCAACGGGTTGGGGGTCGGTACCCTATAGAGAGGCATACCTTTCAGAAATGAATGAGTTTAATGAATGTATCAACCTTGAGGAAATTCTAATTTGTGTGGAAATACACTATTGTAATCTAGTTCTATTGGTAAAGATAATTATATGTATAAATGTTATTATGTATCGATTGTTTGGAGCTCAATTAGAACACCATAAAGAAAATTTATCCCTTATAAAGGATTTTTTAATTGTTCGAATAGCTATGATGATATAAATACATAAAAATGGTGTATCATTATCAATTATATCATCCACTAAAGGTGATTATAGTTGATATTCAAAAGATATAATTCTATATAAGGAATGGTAAATAATTGTTCATATGGATTCCATTAGGACATACAAAATCCCCATAAATATTCATGGATTTGATTAATATATTCTATAGAGACTTCCCAAAAATATTTTTGGTAATTTTCATCAATGATATTCTCATTTACTCCAAGAGAAAGGATGACCAAAAATAGAATCTAATGATTATGGTGGAGATATTACGGAAATAGAAAATATGTTATATTTTTATAAAGTGTACCTTATGGATGCAACAATTCACATTCTTGGGGAATTTGATCACAAGTGAGGGAATTTATATTCACCATTAAAATAAAAAGGAAATTGAGAAACGAACCATACCATCATGTGACATGTAAATGTATAATTTTCTTAGCTTAGCAAAGAACTATTGACATTTAATGAGAAATTTATTACGATTTTCTAGCATGATAATAATGCTAAGATTGAAAGGGTTAATGTATTTCTAGAGTGAAGTATGTGAGGAAATATTTTAGGATCTCAATAAAATGATACTCAATATAATTTTACTCAAAAAATCATTAGGTGGAGAAGTTTTTGGGGGTATACAGTTTTTCTTCAAATGAAATCTTGGGTTGTTTTCTCATTATGAATGTAACTTTCATAGACAATGCCTCACAACAATATATGATCAATGAGAAAAAGTACCTGAATCATGATCTAAATATATTAGAAGTGTTATTTTCGTTATAAATTTAGGTGGAATACCTCAATGTTGAAAATGGTGGCATTTATATAGATCCCATTTTTCAAAATTTTACATTCACACTGAAGGTGCTCATAAAGTTTAAACAAATATGGTTAGAGAAAATCAAATACTATGATATATCTTTTCAATTCCACCCAATAAAGAAGAAAATTGTATTTTAATCTCATAGATAAAAATAACTTTCTTCTCAAGCAATGAAATAGTTTTATAAAGACCATATATTCTTGGATATAAAAAAGAAGGATATTTAAATCTTAATGGAAGGAAATAAATCCTACTTTTCCCAACTGATTTCCTAAAAAAATATCTAATAGAACATTAATGATTAACAAAGGGATGATTTATAACTTCAAAATAAGTTGAAATCTGTTAGGTAAGGGAAGATTAATGAATTACATATTTACGATGATGGTGTGATTCAATTTGGAGATATGTTTTTCCTTCATTACATGAGATAACAAAGTATCTATTGTATAATTACAATATCAATTCTTTCTCATTCCATTATAGAAGTACCAAGATGGGATGTTATATATGAGAACGTTTTGTGGGACTACATGATGTAAGAGATTGTAGACTGTATCTAAAGGTTATTGGTATGTCAGAATGTTAAAAAATGTGATAGAGGTCATACGGGATGACTCATATATAGAATATAATTAGGTGGAAATGGGAGAACATCACCAAGTATGTTTTCAATAGTCTCTCAAATATATCCAAAGGAATCAATTCAATATTGGTAGTGGGGTATCGACCCACCAAGACTTCCCAGTTAATTACTATTTGGGATGATTTGTCACTTCAAAAACTATCCAAGATATGGATGAAATGAATCTAAATGGGGATCCATTTTCATTGTATCTAATCATGATACATGGTTTAATTTTAAAATATAGAGAAGTATTCAACATTTTTTGAACACTGAATTGAATTTTAATACAGTCTTTCACACCAAAACTCGTCACCAATAAGAAAGGACTATTCGGACTCTCTGGGAAATATTGATATCATACTCAATGTAACTTAATTGAGGATGGGATTAACATATACCATTAGTTAACTTCACATAACACAATAAAATCCACTAATTTTTTAAAATGGATCTATATGATGATTTTTATTAGATGCGTTGTAGAATTCTAACATGTTGGGATGAATTTGGAAAATGAAAGCTACTTTGACCTGATCCTTCGTTAGAGATAATAGAGAAGGTTCAAGATATCAAACAATATATGAAGGTTTATCATAATATTTAGAATATAATTTCAATAAAATCATAAAGGGAATTGAATTTTGATTATGGATATAAATTTTTTCCTTTAAATATCAACTTGGAATTGAGTCATGAAAATTAGAAATAAGGGGAAGATTAGACTAAGGTACATTAACCCATTTTATATCCATAATCTCATTTCAGTCGTGTCATATCTATATGAACTTTGACTATATATAAATCATTTAGTTCCACATATCTCTCATGAGGAAGTACATACCCAACAAATCACATGTACCGAATCTAATGGTGTTGTAACTAGAAAATGACCTCTCGTAAGAGGAGAAGCTAATTAAGATCATTGAGTATAGATAAAAAGTTTTACACAAAAAGACAAATCACCTTTTCAAAGTGTTTTGGAGGAACTATATGTATGAAGTGGGACAATGGGAACTAGAGGAAATAATTAAACCAAACAATGCATACCTATTCTCAACCAATAATATACATTAAAATTTCAAGGATGAAATTTATAAATGGGGGAATGATGAAATAAACAAGATATTATAAATGATATTTGTTTCTTAAAATAAAGTTGTATTTTATTGTATTATATAATAATATATAAATACAACAAATAGTGAAACCAATAATATTGTTTTGTTCATTAATAAAAACCATTATATTGGTGATCAATTAAACCCATTAAAATTACAAATATTAAAATGGAAATGAAAATATAAATACAATAATGTGAAAATTTGTATCCCCCCAATCAGTAAGAATCATCCCTACCATGAACATCACAATGGAAAATAAAAAAATATTATTAAACAAATTGAAATTGTAGAAAATGAAAACCTTTAAAATAGGGAGGAATTGAATTTAAAAATGAATTAAGGAATGAATAGGTATTTATAAGAGGTAATGTGATAGTTGGAATAGTAATGTGACTGTTGGAATAGTAACCGAGACGTTTCAATAGTAAATTATCCTAAAAAAGATACATTATTATATAAATAATATTCATCATTATTAATTTAATTAATTATAAATATTATAATTATAATATATATATATATAATGATGGAAAAACACATTGAAAATATAATAATATTTTTAATAAACTGTATTTGATATTTTTTCATACAAAACATATTTTTTAGGAGAAAACCATATATGCTAATTCAAAATCATGTGTGGTAAATTTTAACTTATAAGGTTTCTGTTATATTTATGAATAATCAATTACCAGATAATTATACATCAGAACTCAACCAGTTACCTTCAATGGAGAATCAATGTAGATGAAAAAATAACCATTTTTAGAATGAATTTCCAAAATTAGATCCTTTATAAATGATATTTTTAGTTCTCAAAAAATTCATCACAGCCCTTTGTCCAAATAAATTCAACCCCTTTTCATGGTAACATAATTAGTGGGAAATATAGCATTGAAATTTTTTTGACAAATCATCAATAATATCCTAGAAATATAAGAAAAAAATTATTCTCAATAATATTTTAATGCCTTTTCCATTCACCGACAACAATAATTTTTTTAGTAGAAACTGTTAAACAATACTTATTTAAAATTTTCCCATGAAAATAAATCTATTACAACAAAAATTTAAATTTACTAAATATTCTTCTGTAACTTATTTTCCCTGAGCATATACCAAAAAAATCCATAAATGTTTTTTGGATATTCATAAATTTTTTAAAATACCAAAATATCATCAAAATATACAAAAAAAAATTATCTAAATATTCATCAAATATTCTATTCATTAGATTTATAAATATAGAATTTGTTAGACCAAAGTGAGTAAAAAAACTCTTAATGCCCATATCATGTTCATAATTCTATTTTCAGAAGGTCTTCCTACTTCACCTTCAAATGATAGTACATAGATCTCAAGTCAAATTTTGAGAAATATTACGCTTGATGGTGCTGATCAAAAAAGCCATTGATATGAGGCAATAAAAACTTATTCTTAATAGTAATGTTATTCAATGATCTATAATCAGTGCAAAGTCACATGGAACTACATTGATTTTAAACTAACGAAGTAGGATCACCCCATGGTGATGTGAAAGGTCGTATGAAACCTCAATCAAGAATGTCATACAATTACTTTTTTAATTCAATAAGTTCCACTTTTTCCATTCGATAATGGTGTTTTCTAATTTGATTAGAATCAAGAAATAATTTAATATTAAATTCAGCTACCTAGTTATGTATAATTCAATGAAAATCATCATTAAAAACATCCATGTATGCATTTACTATTAGTATAACCTTAATCTAAATAGTTCTTTTATTTTAAACTATATGAGAAATATAAAACTCACTTACATATTTTAAAATTTTCTCGACTTCTTTATATGTTATCAATTGTATTGGTTAATTCTTGTATACAAACTAAAACTCATTTTGAAAAAAATCTTATTTAGCTCTACAATAAATTTTATTATGATAAAAATAAATCCACTCCATACCCAAAATAATCTCAAACTCAACAAAGGAAGAACAATAATGTTTTCAGGTAATGACATTCCATGTCCAATAATAGTAATATTCTTATAATGTCATGTTCGTTAATATTTCGGCATGGTTTTTTAACCATAATATATTATTTTGTTTCATGAGGTGAAATTTCCAATTTAACCAAAAAATTATTAGAAATAAAGGAGTGTGTAGACCACATATCAAACCAAACATAATCAAAATCTGAGTAATCAAACAAAGTACATGATACCACTTCATTTGATGGCCTAATATTTACCAATGTAGTTTGAAACTACTTCACTGCATCTTTTTTATAATATGGCTCCTTGCCATCATTTAGATATTTCTTTGCGTAGGTATTTGAATAATTACCCATCTCACCATATTTAAAATGCTATATATTTTTGTTATTATAATTAAATATACCATTACTAAGACCATTTTTAGTGAAATCTCTGGCCATATGTTCAAAAATACCATATTAGAATCATTTCCTAGATTTTATAAAGAATTACCCATGATTATTTTTACCAAAATTCCCAAAAACTAGAAACTAAATTTTCTTACCTTCATATTTCATTGAATGACTATTACCCATTGCTTTCCATCTAGACCTCTTCTTCAGCTTCTTTTCCAAGAAAATTTAATGACAAAGAAAACTATATTTCTACCCTCCCATCACATTTAACAATTTTATAATAACTTTTAATTTCACATTAGAACAAATGCCTTAATTATCATATCTTTAATTCTAAGTAAAAATTATTGATTTTATTATCATGTTCTCAAGTAATATTTGAGCTTACATTACCAATCTGGTGAAGTTTTCTTTGTACAGTGCTGCTGACTATTCCTCCATTTTTTTAATTTGTTTAATTAATTTTCCATACGATGTTTTACCATAATAGGAATATATTTTTCAAGTTAATTATTTTTAAATTCAACCCATTACAAGGCATCAATCTTCTTGCAGTCGCTCATATTATGGAACAATGACCACCACAAGTCAACTTCACCTTCAAAATGATAAAGAGTATAACTAAAATATTGATTATATGAACACTTCAGGATGTTTAATATACTTTAAATGGGTTTAATCCATCAATTGATCCAAGTATCCACTATAATCAAAAGGGTGTTTCCTCCTTAAATATTCAAATATCGTCATGTTATTTTTTTTATTAACTCTAATTGTTACCTTACATAGATGTTGTAGCCATTTAGAGGATACTTTAACTCATCCATTATTATCATAAACCACTCAGTTACAATTCCAACTATTCTACATTGCAGATTACGAAAAATATTATCATAATTGTGCCTTCATACTTCAACTTCCTTTTTTTAAGCAGAAAACCATTTTGAAAAGGAATATCGTAGATGAATCCAGACAGAAATCTTCAAATTATATATCATTCCAAATTAACCATAAGGTAAAAAACATTAATGGTGTTATATTAAAATAATATTAACCCCTAAATTTATCTAAAACATTGTCTAATAACATATATAAGGACTCATCCTTAAAAATTACATAATATAGTAAATGCAACTAGAATTCACATTTATATATTTTGAGATATCTTTTTAGTCTGGAGTTGAAGAGAATATGGTCATAAAACATAAATAGAAACCCATATGAATAAAAATTTGATACTATCTGAGAAACATCTATTTCTTCCATAATATAATTTTTTTGAAAAACATGAATTTATTTCATGAAAAATCGTCACAATATTCAGCATGGCTTCTTCTTTTCTCTCCCACATCCTTAAACCCTTTGAAAAAAAATTTAAAACATTGTATGATCAAAAAGAACAATAAGAGACAAAAAAATAGTGAAACCATTAGTCCTTTAATACTTATAAACATATGAAATAATTTTCACAATGACTTACTTCTCACCCATAAAGTATCATATACCTACTTTGTGGAAATAAGAGATTTCTGTAAAACAAAGACAAAAATAAATAAACCATTTAAGTTACATGGGAAATAAATTAATTTATATTATTACCCTCATGGATATGATATGATCTATAAACCTCATGTCTACCATAAAATGGATACCTTATGATGTAATCATCACAGTTACACATAGATTAACCATTTTGGTCATCTTCCAAAATAAACATACCCAATGATTTGGAGGTAGATATAGGTCCCATAATTCATCAAAATAATATCCAATAATAGGAAAATAGTCATTAAATAAGAATACTTTCATCAGTAAAATTATTCCTTCTGAATTTTGTAAAAGAAATAAATTAAAATATGATTTGAAGGAAAATGTCCCTTAAATCATTTTCATATTACTGTAAACATGATAAAAACATTTTTTAATGGATTAAATAGTGTTATTAATTTATTAATGAACTATAATTAAGTTTATAATACCATATATGACCATATTATAACAACATTCCACCAATTTATTTGTAATATTATTTTATTTCCATCGTTTTGTGTGTGTTCTTTTAATTGTTTCTAAGGTTGGTTCATTATCAATTTTCATTTGGAAGGAAGGAGAATTCAAAAAGTTGAAAAGGATGGTGTTAATATGTATCCATAATTGAAAATGAAAACATATGTAATTTTTTATTTTTTTTATAATGATGAATCATTAGAGAAAACATTAATGAAAAGGATTTAGTTTATTTTGTATTTTTTATGACCATCGTGAACTTATATAATTTTATTTAATATAATGTTTAAAAAATGATTACAAAAAATTATACAAATTATAATATGTATAATAAAATATTATCAAACCATAATAATAGTTTTATATCCATCATTGAATTAAGTAATTGAAAATGAAAACACATCTTCCACAATGATGATAAATCGATACATAACAGATGATGTTTATATTTTTTTGAATAAGAGGAGAAGAGGAGAGGTTTGATGATGGATATTATATTAAAATAATAAAATTACAATATATATAATATACTATAGTTACCATGTCACTTGGATGAGGATATGTGAGGAGAGAATATCAAAATAAAAAATGAAAAGAAAATAAAACAAAATGAAAGACGATTTTACCTCTTGAATTATTCTCCTTGAGAACCTACTTAATGAAATTGTTTTTTTTCTAATTGTTAGATTAGTAGGTATTAGACGTAGGTATGTTTCTTGATAAGGGAATTGGAATGAAACTAAATAATTTACAAGGCTTTGATACGTGGGGAGAATATGTAACTAGGGGTGGTATTTATATTGGATGAGAGATATGTTTTTTCATTTTTCTTATTCATTAATTTATTATTTTAGATCAAGACATCGAATAGTATCCCTTACCATGACTAACTAAATTTAATAAAGATGTTTTTCAGGAATATGGGATTTCATTAGCAATAAAACATCTATCACCCAATAATTCATCTATTTTTTAAATACCATAAATTGTTTTATTTCACTATTTTCTAAAATCTCATTTAGTTTAGAAAAATCCAAAATAGTACCCCTAACCTTATTTTGATATGTAGAACCAAAAAATTAAATTGATTTTATAAATATAGTTTTATAAGTTTGAGAAATTTATTTATTCTTAAAAATCATCATTTATTGGAAAAATACCAATTTTAAAATTATAAATGATTGTATAAAACATTGAAAAACTAGTTAAGGTCTCATAAAATTATATTATATTCATTAGAAAACAAAATTTTATTTTTATGAATATTTTTTATTCAGATAAATCTTCTTTTAAATTGTTATATTAATTAAATAATTATAAATAAAAAACATATGTGTCACAAAAATACCAACAATTAATTTATTCATTTTCAAAACATTTATTTACTTATTTCTTGATATAAATATATAATACATTCACCTATAAGATACATAAATTTTATTTATAAATTCATAGGTGAGATTAATATTCTATTTTTATATACTCCTTAATATCTGAAAATACCTCTTATTTCATTATACATTTATAATGAATTTAATTATTTAATTCTTTAGAGAAAATAAATTAATTAATAAGTACCTAGGTTGTTACATAATTTCTTAAAAAGGTATAGAATGATGGTATATGAGTTATGATAATTCCATAAATTTATTTTTTAAATTTTAATCATAATTATTCATCAATTCCATCATTGATTCAGTCACTTAATGGTGGTGATCAGAGGAAACATCTATTCTAGAAGATGAAAAACTGTTCATACTCACGATTGATGTTATTTTATATTAATCGTGGATTCAAAGGTTTGAATAATTTTTTCCAATTAATTTAATGTAATTTAAGTATACAAATTACACAGATTTTATTATATTAATAAGGTTATAGATGATATGTTAATGAGTATAGTTAAAATGAGTAATTTAATGTAATGATCATGTTAGAATCTTGAGTTTTCACTTTGAAAAATACTTGAAAATGATGTTTTTCAGAAAAATAAAGTTATAAAGAATCTTGTGGATTCTTTATATGGATATATTAGGATAAATTTGTAATATTATTAAATATTAAACCTAATGGAATATTATAATTGACGTGGTGGAAGTGTTACCTTTTTATAACTAGAGAGAAGGGTTTTTTTACGTAACTATTATATAGTAAATAATGTATTGTTATTATTAATTGTTAAATGGAAACAAATTTGATAGAAGTAGAGGGGATGTTTTTAAATACCCATAAACTAGTTTCCCATAGTCCATAGATTACATAGTTACATTGGGAAAAAATATAATAAATCACACCCTAAAGGACCGAATAGTTTTGTAGTCTTCGTAAACTAGATACATATTTGAAATTAAAATTATATTTTAGACATAAAAAAAATATTATTTGAGAACACAATTATTTACCTTATAATAACCCTTCATATAAATCATAATAAATTTATTTGAACACTAGTTAATAATAAACAGAAGAAATGGGTGAGCTCAGATTTTCAATAAGGGTTATGTACAACGGATCCTAACTTGAATCAATAAGTATAATAAATATGCAATGGTAAATAACTAATACAACATTCCATTTAGTCAATAAACGAAAAATGATAATTCATCTATATTTTTTTCTTTTTAAAAATATTCTAGATATTAAAAATTGAATTTTAAATTTAATAAATGCTTAATTTTTAGACATCAAGTATCTGGTAAATGAACAACTATATCATTTAGACCTTTCAGAAGAATTTTTATGTATATGAGTAGAAACCCATGTTATTCTACTTGTAAACAAATATTAATAGTTTTTCTCCAACTAATTTAATCTCATGACGCTACCAATGAATTGAGGGGATTTTATATGTATAATCCACACCCATTATTTCATGTCCAAATTATTCTTCTTATATCAAAATGATCAATTTAATTGATAAATAAATAATTATTCTCAAAAAATATCAATATTAACTAAAATATTTGTATTTAACATTAATTATAAAGGTATATAAATAAATTTCAAATTAAACTTTTAATATAAAAATGGAATACTGTTTAGTCAATAAATAAATGAAATATAAGTTTAACCCATTGACTTAAAATTGAGATAACAAATCCCATACCACTTTTAATTAGCCAAAAGGAATGCCCCATAAATGTAACAATTATAAAATGAAACATTTAATAAAATTAATATAATTATATTAATGATTTTTTATCTCAATGTGAAGTATATTAACCACACATAAGAGATAGGTGGTGGATAATTCATGTATCCCACAGAATTAAAAGTGAGATGAAAAATAATAACATTATTGTTTCCCTTAATTGAATGTGATTTAACCTCATTTATAATGGTTTAAATCTAGATACTAATATATAACATAACAAAAATTATATTTATTATAT
The DNA here is from genome assembly GCA_963277665.1 of Viscum album. Lineage (NCBI taxonomy): Eukaryota > Viridiplantae > Streptophyta > Magnoliopsida > Santalales > Viscaceae > Viscum > Viscum album. The sequence goes on along the minus strand of OY728148.1, from coordinate 260,642,710 downwards.
CATATATGATCCTCTAATGCCATTTTATTACTCATTTGTTAATAATATTTTATCACGACTCTTGTTTCGGTTTCTAACTCCGTCATTTTTATCTTCTTCTTTTGTCATGTAGGTCTGAGATATTATTCATAGAATGAAGTTCAATTAACTAAAGAATTATATTATTGTCATAGATATCATATTTAGCCATTATATATATTTTTATAATTTTTCTTGAATGCAGAACATGGAAAATGAATTGTATCGCATCGTGGAGATGGTAGGTTTTACATACAAATGAACGATGATATCATTCCATTAATGGTGAAGGGTTAAAGAATTGGATGGTATATTAATTTTTATATATTAATTTTCATGTAATAATTATCATATATATCAATTATTTCAATGATTATACCCATCCAAGTATAGTGTTGATGAAAATCAAATTACACCACGACGTAGAGATGGTAAGGCGTATATACGCATGTACACTGCTTTTTTTCTTATGATTGATACAATGTGGAAACTATTTATAGCATAATCATAATAAAATATTATAATATATATTATACAAGATTTTTTAATTGATAATGGAATAAAATCAAGAATAAAATGTAGAATAAGTAATAAACTTGAAAGAGTGAGTAATGATGATTACCTATTCTTCAGTGAACTTACATTAGATATCTTATTGAGGGATATATGATTGGTTTTTTAGAATTAAATGTACCACCATAACATGGATATAGATTTTGGGAGGATAAATGAACATATTTTAGTTGAGATAGAATGCTCAAGGTGGTGAAATTAAATGAAGGAAGGAGTTTCCTATTATAATTGAGCTGAGGGGAGCCCTTAAAAATCCTCAAAATATTAAATTATAATAAGTTCATTATCTATAAAAATATGACCAATTTTAAATGTATTAAAATATCATATTTGATAAGATTATAATATAACCAGCCAATTAATTTTTGACATGTTTTGATTTTACGTTAAACCATATCATTTTGACTATCTTTAGTTAACATATTTTAATTTTAACTATGTTAAAAATATATGTAATATTAAAAGGTTGTAACTATCACTTATTCAATGTAAATTGGAAATAAAATGAATAATTTATCTAATATTTGCCCAAATAAAAGTCATTTTTTATTAATTTTTTTATTATTAATTTTAAATAAGCTAAGAAAAATATTATTTTCATAAAGTATGATTTGTGTCAATTTTGACACTACTCATTCCTTTTTATTTAATGAAAACAATAGAATAAGATAACAACGAGAAAAAGTATTTAATAAACCTATAATATGTCATAATTTTATAAAATATTCGATGATAACCTAAATAAATTCAAATTATATTTATTTATTTTCATATAATTTATTTGATTGTTTCATTAATAAAATAAATAATGAATCATCATTGTATAATTATTTAAGGAAATTATTTCATAATTAAAATTTAAAAGTAAAATAAACTGATTTATATAAATAATTTTGACTTGAAAATAGTTTATATACATGAATGTATATTTTTAATTAAACCATGAAAAAAAATAATATAGTTATTAAAATATTATTTTGACATCATTGTATTTTCTTTAAATAAAATATTATTAATATCATAACCTCATCCAAATGGTCCCCAAAAATCATAAGAAAATTATACTATTCAAATATGTTTAATATGTTCAAAATTTAAACTTATATTCATTTAGAAAATACTTTTTCCCCATATACAAACATAATAGATGTTTAAGACAAGGAATGTTGTTTTTTATTATTTTCTTTAATTTTAATAACATCAATGTAATTTTCAGTGAAATGTGCCCATTAAATAACTAAAATTAAAAAGTTTTCTATTAATTTTAGAATATAAATAATCCAAAATATTTAAATTTTTTTTAATTTTCTAATCCTTATTATTTTATTTTTAACCTATATTTCAAAATTTAACCATTACCGTGGTTATTAAAATTAAAAGGATTACTATTCTAATTGGATAGAAATATAAGAGACCTATTTCATGAATTTAGAAATTACAAATCAAAAATGGAATATATGTTTTAAATATTTAAAAACATATAATAGGTATAATTTAATTTATAAATACTCTCAAAAAATGAAAAACATTTCTGTTGAAAAAATAATTTTTAATCCTAAAAAACATACTTACACAAAAAGATGATATAAAGATGATAAAAATTAAATGAATTGTATTTTTTATAACTATAGAGTTTTTAATTTCAATTAAGATAAAAATAAATTTATAATGAGTATTTAATATAATGAAATTGTTAATTTTATAAATATCATAATTTTTCATTATTCAGTTGAAAATAAATATTTACCAAAAAATACAAAAAAAATCACCATAAGATAATTTTAAAATTATGCATATAAAAATGAATTTAATTTTGTGAAATATAAGTTATTAAATATTCAAAATTTATATTTAACATACATGATCCATTAAAATGTTGTAAACTTTCATTTTAGAACATATATATTTTTATGCATAAAATTGGATTTATATATATCTTAAGCCTATAGACCATATTGAATGAATTCAAAAACATTTGATTGAATATGTAACATAAAATATAATTAATTTTTTCCAAAAAAAATATTAATTTTATATAATAATAGAAATCACTGTTGTGGCCATAAATATATCTTTTATAAAAGCACTTCTTTTATGTTCAATTAAATATTATTTTCATTAATAATTATTTTGTAATATATGAATTAATATTATAAAAATATATAATTTTTTCATAATTTAATTAATCTCATTAATTTCATCCATTTGAATATATAGGTTATAACTATCACAATTCAATAATTATATTTAATAACTTTTTATTGCTCGGTGTTCTATGTAAAAAATGTTATCAGAAAAGGCTAAATTTTAAACGAGACATACCATTAAATATTTCAATGTTACATTATCCCATTCATCAATAAATTGTATACTTGAAATGGAGGGAAATGATATTGTGATGGTAACCACAAAAATAGGTTTCCCTAAAAGAGAAAATTAGGGGGAAGTGAAAAATGGGAATAAAAAATAAATATAACAATCTTGGTATGATGTAAAGTGATAGAAATTTTTTTATTAAAATGTGTACCATCACACAAAAATAAATTTATGTTTAGTTAAAAGGCCATTGATTTCATAGTAAGAAAAATATACCGATAAACATTTTGTTCAGAATCCTTTTACTAAAGTTTTTGTGTTCTTTTACTACATAGATACGAACTTGAGAAAATAAACATACATGATTTAATTCTATGTCATAGGTCCAATCACATCATCATGTTATGCTTTGATCCATCTACACTTCATTTATTAAAGAAAAATATGGACATTCAAGATGAATTTTAATGCCTGATGGACTTTTATAAAATGATCCAAAAGTCATTACTTCAGTATTTAAATATTTTTAAAAATAAAATTGGATGGATCATATTATACAATATAATAAATAATAATATCCAATATTCAATTTAATCCAATCCATGATTATTTTCCTGAAGACTCATTTGAAACACATTTTCCAAATTCTGTGTATAAAAATTTAGAAAGAAGTTCACTAAATTTCCTAAATCAACATAACATAATATTTATAAAAAATCATTCTCTTATTGTCACATACCATATATGTGAATACATGAATCTCTTTTAAACCATTATGAAATAGTCCTTACTCCAAGTGTAAAATATTAGGTTCTTGAATATATTCATTAAATCCAAACATCTAATAATTCCAACATAAAATAAACCATCATATCACTGAGCGCATTCATGGTCATAAATATTATCCCATAAATATCTTTCTATTATTATCTCAACATCAAGCCATAATTTAGGTTTATCATTCCAATGTAATATTTTTCAAAAATATTAATATAAATTAGAAGAACTTCTCTTTATTACTAGTTTTATTTATCAAATTCTTCCAATTCATTAAAAAGATGTACTTAATTAAAATACTTATATATATCATGATTATTGTAACCATATATTTACTAATAAAATACTTAAACAATATAATTCTTGAATCATAACGTATTCATATTAATCATTCCTCTTCATCTATGGTTGCGGAACAATCTTGATCATGGTATGTTATCTTCTTTTAGGCGATTACCCTTTTTTGCTTGTAACATTGATTTTCATAGCGTTCCATATCCTTTTAGATGAAGAATTGTAAATTGGAAACCATTTTCTATCACATGCTATCAAATTCATGGTGCCATTTTGATAAACACTTATAGAAAACTTCCATTCATTTTAAGAAAGTACTGGGGTGTTTCTTTCTATAGTTATCACATGTGCGAAAATACTTATTTATCTTCTTTCCTTTATCTAATTTTTTCCAAGGTGTACTATTTTTCACATGTTTACCTTTGAATAAATAATACATTGAGAATTATTTATTTATCTTATTATAATAGTATACTATATCCTCATACGATGATAGTGTTCATAAACTTTTTTCCTTTTAATGACTCGAATAAGTTCATAAAAGATATTATCATTCTTACTCTTGTTATAATGTTCATTGGTGAGGTTCTCATTCCTTTCATGAGTTTTCAATTATAAATGATGACATACACTAGATTATATCGTATAATTATGAAACATAATTTATAATCCCAAAACATGTGAAATACATAAGATAAATTGAATAATTTTTGCACAACTATTATCATAAACGGGTATTGTTTAGTGTGTTAGTATATATCTATCCTCAAATTCAATATTAGGGTTTTGTTCCCTAGTATAGTATTTCCTAACACTATGTAAAATGGTTTATACTAAACTTATCATGATATGAAATATAAAAACCCTAACCCCAGTAGCCTAGAACTGGTACCTTTCTCCATTACATTTGGATAAGATACAAGAAAACACATCCCAATGGACTAAATAGTTTAGTAGTGTTGGTGAACAAGAAATATTTTTGAAATTAAAATTGTATTTTAGTCATAAAATACAAAATCGTAACCCTTCATATCAATCATAATAAAATTATTGGAAACCTGATAAAACAATAAACATAAGAAGGGGATGAGATCAAATACTGAGTAAGGGATACGTACAGTGGAAGATAACTTGAATCAACATGTATAATCAATATGGAAAGTAAATAACTGAAATCAAATTCTACATAATCAATATAAAATGAATAAAAACGTATCCATGTATTTTTTTCATTGAGAAAATCCTATATAAATTCATAATTGAAGAATTATAAGTGCATGAAGAACTTAATTATTGGTTGTCATATATCTATCACATGATCTGTTATACCATCAATACCATTCAAATGACAGTTTAGGAATGTGGGTGGAAACAAATATGATTCTGATTCAAACAAATATTGGGGTTTTTCCATATTATTTTTTCAACTTAGACTAGCGATGTTTTGATGGGATTTTATGAATATTGTTTTCACTTGTTATTTCATGTCTAGAGCATTCCGCTCATATCGAAATGGTCATTTTAATTCAAGAATAAATTGAAATTTTGAACAAATATCCTTAATGAATAAAAGATATTGATTTGACATTAATTAACTAGTTATTTAAATGTATTTTAAAGTAAACATATCCTGAAAAAATCATACAATTTTTTCAATAATCAAATTATATTGATGTTTAAATCATTTAATGAAACTTGAGTTAGGAAATCCCATACCACTCATAATCAGTCATATCTAATTCTCTAGAAAAGTAATAATTATGAAATGAAAATTTTAATTACATGATAATAATTAGTATCATTATTTGAAAAAAAAGATAAGTATATAAACCACTCACAAGATATGTGTGGTGTATGAAGTATGTATCGTAGAGAACAAAAATTTAGATGAGAAATAATTACTCTGCACATTATATTTATTTTCATGATTTAACCACAAATATAATAATTTTAACAATGATATTAATTTATAATAGAACCATATTTATATTTATTATATCATATATTATCCTAATATATAATTTTATTACTCATTTGTTAATAATTATTTATTATTACCATTTTTTTGGGTGTCAACAACTTTATTTTTTTTGTGTATGTTTTGTCATGTATGTCCTGATTCTAGTATATAGGATATAGATAAATCAAATATTGAATGATATTAATTTCATTGATATCATATATATTCATTATATATATTTTTATATTAATTATTGAATGTTGAACACTAAAAATGAATCGTGGTGTGTCATGGAGATAGTAAGCTGTATGTACGCACGAGCGACAGAATCATTCCATTAATGGAGAAAGGGTAAGGAGGTGGATTGTATATTAATTTTTCCAAAATCATTATCATGTCATAATTATCACATGTATCTATTATATTCATCATTATACATATCCAAGTCAAGTGGTGATGAAGAAAAATGCACCATGGTGTGTAGAAGGTAAGCCCTAAGTAGTCACATGATGTGCTTTTGTTTTTCCTATGATAGGTGAAAGGAAGAATATGGTCATCCCATAATCATAAAATAATATAAGTACATATTTTTAAGGGATCTATTCTTCGGTGAACATCATTTAGATATATTTTTAAGGGATCTACGGTTGGTGTTCTGGAAGCACCAGAACCACCAATACTTGTATAAAGATTTTGGGAAGATAAATGGAAATAGTATTTCTATATAGAAGTCTCAATGTTGAGAAATGAAATGAAGGAGTGAAAATCTATAAATGAGGTGAGGGGCACCCTTTAAAATCCTCAAAATATTAAATTATCATAATTGCATTTTCAATCCAAATACAATCAAATAGAAAATAAATAGAATATAATATGAGATAAGTTATCAAAATCATGATCCAATAAAAGTTTTACATGTATTGTTAATACTTTGAACCTTATCATTGTGATTAGCATTGGTAAACATATTTTAATTTTAATTGTGGTAATAACTTATTTAATATTAAAAGTTGCTAATTTTTTCATATAAAATTTCAATGAGATGATAAATGAATAATTTTTTAAATTTTTGACAAATTAATAATCAAATTTTATTTTTTAAAACTGTTTAATTATTTATTAATAATTTAATAAAATATTATTTTGATAAAATATCATTAGTGTCAATAAAGACACTATTCATTACATTGGCCTTACATAAAAGAACACTTCAAGATATCTTCAGATAAAAATATTTAATACACCAATAATATGAAATAATCATCAAAAAAAATATTGGATCACGTTAATTAATTAGAATTTTATTTTTTTAATATTTTTAATTTAATTTAATTGATTTTGTTAATAATAAAATAATTACTGCTTCATTGTTGTATAATTATTTAAAGTAATTACCTCTTCACTAAAAATTAAAAAAAATTCCATGATGGTGATTAATATTTTTATATTTTAAAATATTATCTACAGTTGAAGATAAATTCTTAATAAAATCATGTTAAAAATAATATAGTCATTAAAATATTAATGTGATATCTTTGTCTTTTCTTCAAATAAAATATTATAAATATAATAACCTCATCCAAACAGTCCCAAGAAATCATAAATAAATTTTTTTCATGAAAATAAGTTTTATTATGGTCAAAAAATAAACTTATATTAATTTATAAACTATATTTTTCACATATTGACACATATTAATTGTTTTCAACTGGTAAAGTGACATTTTGTGATTTTCCTTATTTTAAATAATATCAAATTAATTTTCATTGACATTCTTCCATAAAATAACTCAAATTATAAACTTAGTTATTAAGGTTATAATATAAATCATCCTATAGATTTTGGTCAATTTTTATTGTAATTTTATAAACCATATCCTTTTATTTTTAACTGAAATTTCTAAGTTTACCCATTGATGTCTAACAAAAATTACCATGGTTATTATTTATATTGGAAAAAATCTTATTGTTTAACAAATTTGGACCCTGTGAGTCCCAATATATAATCTATTTCATCAATATAAAAAACATAGTGGTAGAATCTGATTTAAAAATAATTCCACAAAATGCAATGAAAAATAGTGTTATTGAAGAATTTATTTTTAAGATGAAAATTTTACGTAAAATAAAATAAGATATCAGGATGAATAAAATGAAATGTATTTAGTTATTTGTGACTAATAATTTCTTAATTTAAAATTTTATGAAATTAAAATCATAATGAGGAATTGATATAATGAAATCGATAATTTTATAAAAAATTTACTTTCACTATTTGAAAAAAAAATTAATATTTTTTGAAAATACCAAAAATTCACCCAAATATAATTTTGAAATTTATCTTTCAAAAATTTAGTTTATTTTTTCCACTATAATATATGGAAGTGTCAGAATTTATATTTAAAAAATTTCTCTATTACAGAAAGGTAAAATGTTTCCCTATAAAATATATCCTTTTATGCTTAAAATTATATTTATTATTATCTTAAGCATATCGAACTTATTGGAGGAGGTTTTAAAAAAAATTAATTGAATATTTCACATAAAAATTTCATAATATCATTCAAAAATATTGATATATTTAATTTATTATGAGAAAATTACACTGTGGTCAACAAAATAGTTTTCCATGATAACACATCCTTTTTGTTTAGTTGGTTTTTATTTCCATTTATAATTAATTAGTAACCAATTAATTAATTTTATAAACATGTGTAAACTATATTCTCATAATTTACAAAATCTCGTTCACTCCCTCCATTCCAATGGTTAGTTGATAATTATCATTACTAAATAATGATATTTTATCGTTTATTTAATCTTGATGTTCTATGTAATGTAAGATATATAAGAAGATAAATTTAAAAATATTTATACCATAAAATATTATAGAGTTACAATGTTTTTTTCTTTATAATATCTTATTCCAACAATTTTGGAGACAACCTAGAGTCTTTTTATTCTTCTTCTTGTAGGTTTTTTTACATTTACACTAATTTACTTTTTCCTTTTTAATAAATTTTTATACTTTACAATTAATATTAATTACAACAATTAAGTATAGAAATTTTAAATAATTTTAACCATCTGATTAAAAAAATTAAATTCGTTTTCCAAATAATTTTTTATGGTTTTTCAATGAAAATTTTAAAATAAACTCATATAAATAATAAAAATAATTTTTTAGAAAAAATGAATTATTATGTTCAAAAAATTATATTCAATATAAGGTCATATTATATAATTATTTTTATGAAATAAATTGTCTTTTTATAAGAAAATAATAAAAAATAAGTGCCTCTCAAATAAATTCAAACTATATTTTTATTATCAAAATACCTAATTAGAAGAAATGATTTAAAATTACTTTTCATTAATTTGACATTTTAATTACGTTATAAAAGTGTTTCAAATACATTTTATACTTCTAATAATATTTTAAATTTAATAATACTATAACTTAAATAAAAATTTCATTAATGAAAAGTTTTTTAATCTATTATGATATGATTACATAGAGATAAAATAAAAAACATTAAAATTTTCCCAAAAAAAGTATTTTTAAAAAATCAATATTTCCATGGATATTTGAAAACATCATAATAAGAAAATATTTATATAAGGAATTTCAAAATTCATTCTATTTTTTCAAATTTCCATTATAAATTTGTTAAATATAGATATCAAAATAAAATTCATAATATATAGATAAAAAAATTTTGTACAAAGAAATTTTTTAAAATATTTATTCATAGTAATTATATACCTTATAAAGGTAATGTTTTTAATGTAATACCATATTAGTGTTAATTATAACATTATAAATAATATTATCATAGAATATATTGTATTTTTCTTGTTGGGTGTAGATTTTACCTCATGTTATCAAACATAACATTATCTTAACATTGTATATAATTTAATGTCATTATAGAATGATCCTAAGGAAATTGTGAATAGTTTAGATGGATCATGGTAGTGATTGATGTGAATGGTATTAATTATCAATAATATTATCAAATAAATAATTTGTTGATTCCTCCCTCACAAACAAAATCAATTACATCACCCTTGGATATTACAATAATATCCTCCTAATGGAACACCATTCATTGCACAACTACTTTATTTCATGACTTGAGTGAATGAAAATCAATCTTTTTGATTTCATGCGTATGGGATTTCTTTCCTCGAATGTATTAGTACTTAAAATGCTCAGCAGTCTCAAGAATACTCTAGTTAATTTCTATTCCTTATATGGAATTTAAATATATTTGATCTAAAAATTGATGTCCATTGTCCTCATCAATTAATCTATATCTATCAAATTTAGAAAATTGAAAATTTGGGTTCACTATATTCTAGTATGAGTGATGGGTTTTGATAAATTGGACAATCAGATCATTAATTATTGGTCTCACCACATACAAGGTGACAAGTTTATGGAATTAAGTGGAACATTCTCATTATTTTTAAACTAGTCCCCCATGAACTTTGGCCATCCTATCCCAATTCAAATATTAAGGAATCTAGCCATTCAAAGGGATCATGCTCATCGAGAAATCAATATCCTTCCTAAACTGGTCTTCAAAAAGATCCATGGTTAACATTGATTACTCCCATCATAACCTCGATATAACTTACACTCAAAAACATCAAACTTTGGTGTGATTTCGGTGGTGTAATCGTAGAACTCAAATCATAATTCCCACACTATGGCTGATATCTTCTACACATTGGTTATTAATGTCAAGTACAACTTTCTTGGGTTCATGATAATGGATTTAATAATGAATTATAGAAAATGTCTCACATCATGCTTTATTGAAAAATATTGTAAAACTCCTAGAATTGTGCCCTTATTCATCCTAGAAACTAAAATAGTAGGAAAATTAGATGAAACACATTCATATTCGCTATTTTTATTGAGAATATACCAAATTTTTTAAGATATTATTTTGGGGTTTGATTTATTCAAACTTTCAACATGTGATTTAAATGGAGAGATATATTTTTGACCTATATGTATTCTACACTTATATATTTATAAAGATATTATCATTATATCACTTTTTATTATTTGAAAGGATGATGTGAAGTACATGATTTTTGGTGTTTGAATTAATTATAAAAGGAAGAAGTGAGTATGTTTCATAAACAGTGAGAGAGATAAAAATCAAGGGGTTTTCAATAAATACGTGGGTGATGATATTTGGGTGTGGTCAGAAGTGAGTAGTAGAAAATAGGGTAGTGAAATTAGGTGCTTCAATAATGATTCACATTTATTTTTGATCTCTGATGGATGATGTATTCTAATGACATTGTTATTAGAGATACAATTGAGAATTATTGGGGTGTGAATTTCACATAGGTTTTCTACACCGTATTTTTAATACGTGTTTTTTATTCTATGTGGATTATGTGTACTCTTATTTAGATTTAATTTTCTCAGAGTTTCACTATGGTTTTCTAAGCCTTCTAAATGGAGGGATTTTATAGGATAAATTTTTTTGTCCCCATTATTTTTATACTATATGGTTTTATGCTTCATTTAGGATGGTGATTCAGAAAATTATATTTTTCCCAATTGATTTATTATCCTGGGACTAATCTAATTCAGACCCAAAAAATGCTATCAGAGGAGTTTGTCTATATTTATTTTTTATTGGATATAGGTGATTCACTCAATGGGATTATAGTACACATTGAACGGTGTAATGGAAAAATTTATTTTACTTTATGGCCGCAATGATTAAAAAATCATTCATTAGAAGATAGTAGCAGTATTAATCAAAATTTATGATTAATATGATATATATTAGTGAATTCTATGTAAATATTGAAAGAAACTATAAATTCAAATCCCTTAAAAATGATTTATTTTTGAAAAAGGATTCTATCATTTGTTAATTCCAAATAATAGGGATTTAGGTAACCATCCTTATAAGTTTACCAAACATCAGAAAATAATTTCTTTGACGGAATTTATGTTTTATGACAAATTTAAAATTGTACCTATTGAAATGGAAGAAGAAGAAAAGGCACTAATTCTTTTTGGTTCATTTTGGGATTAATATGGTCATATTTTCACCATATTACTATTTGGGAATTACTCATAGATGTTGGATGATGTGATTTAATTATTTTTAATGAAAATTACAAAGAAAAATACTAATTATGGTAAATGTTTAGGTAATAGTGTTATTTTTGATGTGGTATTTGGATGTGGTTATTTTAGATTTTTTTCGAATACAATATTAAAGTTCAAGTTCTTATATTGAGATAATTAGATTCATGTGTAGAGAAACTAGTATGCATTAAAAATGATTAAGGAAAAGAATAAGGTCCATGAAATTGATTGTAAGGATACCATTAAAAGTATTTTATTAGGTGATGTTGATATAATTTCTGGTGGAATTTATTGTCTTGAGTCTGATCTATACACAGAATGGGTGGATGATTCGGTTGCATCATTCCATATTTCACTAAATAGGGTAATATTTTCATCATATAAAGAATAATGTATCCTATATTTAATATGGTAAATGGATATTATATTGATTTCATCGGTGTTTGTGATATTTCTGCCACTATGAATGCAATTTGTATTCTTTCATTGACTGATGTCGTACATGTTCTGGGTATACACTATATTTGTTCAATTTATTGTGCTCTTGATAATGATGGATTCAGAATTGTGTTTGGTTGTTGAAGATGGACCTGTCTAGATGGTCAATTGTAAATACATGATGATAAATGGATGATATGCTTCATATGATGGATTTAAATGCATATAGTGATGTGACTAATATATTTTCTAAAATTAATTCTTCAGATTTTTGGAATAGGTGGTCATTGTGCAAGAGTTGAAGACCATCGACTATGATAAAGAATGCTTAGAAGACAAATAATGTTAGACCGGGTGTTTTAGGTCTTACAAATTTTTTTTTTCTTCAAAGAGATTCACTAGTGAATAAATAATATAAATCCAAGATTGTGGTGATGAAATGATAGTTTCAGACTACTCAAAAGATATTGATCATTGGGAGAGGCTATAAAAGAATAGGGTGATTAGAAAGGGTTCTTTCCATTTTGAGGGGGTTATAACCCATTTTAAATACATTAGTAGTGGTTACCTATAACCATAGCTAATGTGTCTGCCTACTCTCCTTAGGGGATGTTTTGGGTAAGCACTGTTAAAATGGTTCTAAATTAACTAGTGGCTAGATTAGAGGGGGTTTTAATCTCCCCTTAATTTTACCATAAATTCCCTATAAACTGTGGGTTATGTGTAGTTTTAATCACCCAAAATTGATGTTTTGATTTGGGGTGATTATATTTTAACCTCCCCTAAATAGTCTTTATATTTTTATGTAATTTTCCTACCAAACACCCATGATACCCCCCCCCCCCACCCAGGTCCCCAGACAACCCCCCCCCCCCCCCCCAAGACACACACAAAGACTCCCCATGACACCCGGAGACACCCCCATACACCTACAGACACCTCCATGATAGCCTCCTCCCCTCGAGACACCCACGGACAACCCATGACAACCTCATGGACACCCCATTACACCCACAATACACTCGTTCACAATCCATGGCAACCCCCTCCCCCCATACACTTAATTATACCTCCATGATAGCCCCTCGCCCCCCTCCATAGACACCTGTGGACCCACCCAAGCACTGATGGGCCGCCAAGCGCGCCTATAAATACCACGCCTACAAGGAGTTGAATATTAGACTGAAGAATTTGAAGCATTCACCTAATCCACTCAGGAAATCTATATTATGGTTAATATAAACAAAAATGTATATTTATTGAGATATATTAAAATTAGGGAATATATATATTTCTATTGATATTTATATAATATAATATATTTTTATTTCTTTATAATATATAATATTTTTGTGTATAATATATATATACACCATATCACTGTATATACAATATATTTAAATAATTATATTTACATATATAAATATTAATTTATTCATATAATTATAAATACATTTATATTTATGTGTGTCTGTATTTATATATTTATATAATATTTTTTGATATAATATAATTATAATATATATATATATATATATTATTTTTATATACATATATATATATATATCCTTCTCTATAACAATAATATTATCAATTATTAATTATTTTAATTGTTATTACACCTATTTTTTAAACTATTCAAATTACTTGTTGGTTTTTTAATACTATATATTTATCTGAATTATGAATTATATTATAAATAAATAATATCAAATAAATTCATATTATATATTTATGTATGAAATTATATAAGTTTATGTTATATCATGTATACACACACATATATATATAAACGGACACATGAAATTAAATACATTCATATAATTAGAAATATGTCTTATAGTTAATATATATATATATATATTTTAAATTAATTTATAATTAATATGGTATATAACTTTATATATAATAATTATATAATCAATATATATTTATATTTATATATAATAAAATATTTTATTATATAATATATATATGTAATATATATGTGTATATATAAACTTTATTTTTTCTATATTATATATATTTGTACACATAATATATTATAAATATATTTATACATAAATATAAAATTAAAATGTATTTAATATAATATATTTATAACATAAATAATAATACAAATGTATATTATTTATAAAAATATTTATAATTTTTATATATTTTAATAAATATATTTATAATTACATTTATATTATATATACCAAGACTTATATTTGTAAACATTTTTATTTATATATATAATAATTTAAATAAAGTATTCATATAATGTCTTTATATATATGTTTGTGTTTATAAAGCATATAAAACATTTATATAATATTTTTATGTAATATATGCATATATATATATACAAACATGAGAACACAAAGTTATATATTATTAAATTTTAATTAATATAATATTTATTTTGAAATTTAAATAAAAATATAGATGGAGTTTTTTGGAGCTGAAATTTGTGCCACTTGAGGCACAAACAACGTAAGTCTGGTTCAAAGAAAATCTAGACTCAAAATGGCCTTAAAATCCATCAAATTTTTTCCAAAGGACCTAGTTCATAGAGACCTTCATAGAGCCATCATGTCTCTACATTCGAGAGTGTTCGCAATGGGATCTCTTTGATTCTGATGAATCTCAATGCCTTCGTGGCATCAAATTTTGTTCATGGACCACTCTGATATGACCACATCAGTGATCCTTTTTGTGAATTGTTGGAGCCCTTACCTCACTGTGTCATCACCTAGTCTTTATGGCCCACTCTGTGATTGTCACGTTGACGGACCCTCTACGAGTCAGACGAATCCCAACACATTCACGACATCAGATTCTGTCTACAGCTCACTCTGTGATGACGTCTTTAGTGATCCCTTTTTCATCTTAACTAAGACCCTTCCACTATGTGGCATCACCTGGTCTCCATATCCTGCTCTGTGAACATCACACGGACAGACCCTCTATGAGTCTCATGTCATCACCCCCTTTTTGCAGTGTGTGGATTTTCTCCATGGCGAGCTCTACAACCCCCATCGACCTTGGTTTCCTATAAATAGTAGCCTCACCCCAATTCAAACCACTGTTACTATGACCCTTCACCTTCCATTCTCATTTTTCACAAATACCTTCGCATAGTAAAAAAATAGATCACAAAATGTATTTTTCCTTTTTGAGTTGTGCCTCCTTGTACTCTTCATGACGCCTACCTACGGTGGGTATTCCCTTTGCAAAAGTATATTCACTTCGCAAAATAAGGGATCCCCTTCAGAGTTCTTCAGGATTCATGAAGCATTAATCCTTCCTCAATCACTCTCCAAATAAATATTCCTTTACTAAGGTGAAGCTCTTCTCCATTGAAAACCTTCTATTGTAGAGCATCAGTCCTTTGCGAAGACCATTTACTTCATGAAGACCATCCACTTCGTGAAGAACCAAAGCTTAGAGAAGGTCATCCTCTTCATGAATAACCAATGCTTTTAGATTACCCTCTTGGCAAGGTCTTTTGGTTTAAAAACCTCTCTCCTATGTGTCCCTATAGGATTGTACAATGTGATCTCAAGGTCCCTCGAGTGGTGCTTCTTCTTGTGTTTCCCAACCTTGTTCTTCTTCGTATAGGCATGCTAACAGCTATTGCTTCTTCTCATAGCCACAGTAACGCGACCCCCAAAATGGATCACTCCACAGCCCCATTAGTATAGACATGCTTGTTCCCTCCCATATCCATGTACGGGTTGGTGTAAGGTATGTAAGTCCTAGGGGTGAGGGGAGAGTCCTCATTGTCTGAGATGTAGGATGTTAAATTTCCAAGACACCCAATGTCCTCAACACATAACGATAAACTGTGATCAATGAGTGAGTGAAAAGCCTGAGAGGACAATGAAGGAGGTGGTCACCAGCTCCCTCTCACTCCTCTTCTCCTTCTACTATTTGTTGGCATGTGTTCCTTGAACCACCAAGCACATTTAAGCCCTTTTTCCTCTTTGGGCCTCTAATCACTCATAAGCCCTACTATACTCCTCGCTAACACACCATTCATGAAGTAATCATCAAGTCTATTACATCCTCTTGTTTCTCACACCGATCGTGAATCATGTGGGATTAGAGTAATAATTGACAATTAAATCCTCTTTGTTCCACCCAATAATGTAATCTACATCACCTATCCATCGATCTATGTGGACTTCCAACCTTTCCCTTTTCAAAAAAGGTATATAGGAAGCCTCTCTGAGGTTCAATCCTATCACCCATGGGTCCTGGCCACTTCACATAGGTTCAACCTCATCCTACATGACATTAAATCGTATTCCCCTCTCATCCCACAGGACATTAATAAGTATGCTTCCAAACTAATTGGGTTTTGGTCCCTATCTCCTAGACAAGGTATATATAAATCCTCCTTGAGGTTCAACCTCAAACACTGGTAAACTTTGGTGTCCACTTTTTAGGGACCCATATCCTTGGTTCTCCCCTTAGTGGCGTCAGAACAGTTCCCATATAGATAACAATGGATATTCCCCCCACACTCAATCCAAGCTCTTCCAACCATTAGTGTTCCTCTTGTGATGGGTTGTTAACCATGCATAATCCCCACAATGTCTTCGGGTTTTTGTCCTCTGTGTACACCTCAATTCTATTCCCCATTCATGAACTATGTGGACTTTTATTCCCTACCACTATGATATGTTTGCAACCACCCTGAGGTTCAAGCCTGATACTTTCACCTTCACACAGATTCTCAGTTCTATCCCTTTTAATTTCACCCTTCAAGACTTCAACAATATCAATCCAGATTTTTCTAGGGCCACCACATCCGGGTGAAATCACACCATCCATTCAGGAAGTTAACCATGTGCAATCCCCATTCACATCATAACTCTTTGTAGCACCTAGGATTCTAACAATGTGTAAGCCCCATTCACATCATCTATCTCTATAGAACCTAGGCCGCTAAGCCACGCATAATCACCAACATGCCTCTGGGTAGTTTTCGAGTATGTACACCCTGATCCCATGACTCACCCTCTTTAAATACATGGGTTTTGATCCCTGTCTCTTAAACAAGGTATATTGGAAGCCTATGTGAGGTTCAATACCATCCAATGGTAAAGCTTTGTGTACCTTTTTTCTGAGACCCACCGTACCCAGATCCCCCCTTTGTGGTGTCCATCTTAGCCTTAACGATGTGAAACCTTCCCCTTTGTGGGACACACCATCCTAGGTCCGACCTTATTGGGAATTTTGACCCATCCATATAGTAAACTTTCATCATGATCCCTCATTGGGATATACCCATCTGATCCACTTTTATAATTCTTCCAATTAGTATGAGGTGTCTCCGGTAGATGCTAAACTCACAGAATACCCTATTTCAAATATGGGAAGGTAAGGAAACCATCAGAGACAAGAATTAGGAATATAATTACTCTCATTATACGTGGTATGCCTCAAGATTCTTCACCATCAAGAGGCCATATGATAAGGGAAAATCCATGTGTACTAGTGTTTTGACGTCCAAACATGCTTGTGATTCCCAATGTTGAAACTCCCCTGACTGAAGGTCCCTACCCTGACTTAACTCATTTCTAATTTCATGATAGGAGTAGCATAATTAACTAGCATCAACAATGATATGTAATCGAGAATAGTTTCACAAACAACGTCTAAATATTTAAGGGAGACCCAGAAAAGGTGAAAAATTCTGAGGAGGATTCCACTTAAGGAGAGTCTGACATCGCACCATCCTGTTTCGATCAAAGAGAAAACATCCCTCAAGAGGTGATGGATTCTTCCCACATTTTGAAAGAAGGAATGTGGGGAAAAATGTGACCATCAAAAATCATTCCAACACATGATATGAAGAGGCTCACCCAGGTGAAAAAGAATGGGAAATAGAAATAGTGAACCCGATATGAAGATATTCTCCTAAATATGGGAATTTGTATGGTTTGGGGCATCAACAGATTAGAATGTCACCGGATCCAACTATCTGGTGCCAGGTCCCACTGAGAAAGTAATTGTACTTGATTGAAACTCATCAGGATTTAGGGAAGTTACTCATTGGGCATCTCAGTTTGTGACATTGTCATCATGGATCTCTCTATCTATCCATGGAAGACTGATCTACATTGGGGCACTAGTCATTTCTTTCCTATTATCTATACTGATGGATGAATTTTCTTTCTTTGCAGGACCCAAGCTACAGCTACAAAAAACCAATAACCTTCCATTAATAGAAGTAAGGGAAGGGGAAGTGGAAATACAAATGTGGAAATCCCACACAGCACCACCTCTGCCACAGAATCATCCAATACCACAACTAACAGGTGACCACACCCCTATCTCATCTTTGAAAACAATCCAAAGGAGGGTAATGGACATTATTTTCAGTCGATACAAATAATAAAGGGTCATCCTGATGGGGGATATGGCACATCAAGATATTTAGGCCTCAGAATCCCGTCATCACCACCACCCACAAGGGACTCACCTATATACACTTCTCCCCACTTTGATTTTCAATTATTTAGGAGCCTCTCCCTAGAATGCTCTTATGACTCACTCCCTTACATAGATAAAGAAAGGGGTGTTTGAGTCCTCCCTTTTGTGACTCCGAACATAGGACCACCAAGTAGGGATCCCACTAGGCCATAAAACACCACCATCCACTCTTATAGAATGACTAGTATGGGGTCCATACCCCTGCATATCTGGAACTAGCTCATCTGACTCTACTGCAACGTCGGGTGAAAGCTCAAGAGGATGCTCTCTAGGGGCATCATCTTATACAGCTTCAATGGCCCGATCCACCACTGACATAATCTATCACCTCCCTGTTACTACATAATAGGGTCACCTCTACACCCAATCAGTATTGAGACCTCAGACACACCATGGGCAGGTCAGGTTGATTGATCGTGTCATTAGTGTAAGTATCATTCATCGCAGGTCAACCCATGATGATCAAATTCCATACGAAGGTCCTCTGCATACCATCATTACCCAGAGTGGAGGTCCTCCCAACTCCAACATTTATCATGGATCTCCTCCCCATGCCACTATTACCAAACATAATGGATTTACTCCCCATGTTCGTGATCCCAGGTATGTATGTTTCCACCATATTTTAGGTCATCAGTGTGTAGGTCCTCCTCGCATCATCATCAGCTCAAGCGGGAGCCCTCCCCGCTGCGGCACTAACTAGAGTGGAGGTCCTCCTCTCCCTGTCACCCATCAAAATGGAGGTACTCCCCATGTTCCATTCGAAATTTTTTTGTGTTCCCCCCACACCCTATCTCATCCAAGCAGAGGTCCTCCCTCCTCCAATTCCAACCCGCACAGAAGTCTTACCTATGTCAAAGATCTACCCTACCCTAATGAACTGTCCTAGGGAAGTAGGGCGGGACATATCCACCAAAGGTAGAGACCTAGAAATCTTTGAATCTTGTTCAAAACCATCCTCTTTTCAGACATTGAATTTGAGTGTGACTCAATGATGGAACACTGACACTGATCCTCTGTACCGAGTTCGGTGAGAGAATTATTCATATCAGTATTGACCTCCTGGAAATAGAAATTCTATAGATCCTTGAATCTTTCTACATGTACATATAGGATGAGTAATATTTGGATCCTTTACATGGTATTTCTGTTTAATCATCCCAATCATCAGTAGGATCATTATATACTTTGATAATAGATCACGTAGAATTTATCTGAGGACCGATCGATGATGAGAACCAGCCCGATCCCTCACCAATGAATGCCCTCTCAATGTAGGAAGCAATGATCAACACCCCATCCTCTAGGGATGTAGTTATACAGTTGATGAATTCTCTAGAAGATAGACCATGATGCAGTGGTTTGTCAACTCATGCACTATACTCTCCATCGACTGGTCTACTGCTACAACATTCCACATTAGTTCCATTACTAGTCCCTCAACCGCCCATAGTCTATAAATGGGGAAACCAAGGGTCGGATCATGAGTCTGAACATAGAATTTTGTGATTCATTCTCATAGGATACCATCACCCTGAGATATTCTATCCAATCACAACTGCATGCTTCAATATTCCAAAGTCCCTCACCCAGGACAAGGTCGTTTTCTTCCACCAAAAAATATAGATGATAAAAATTTGACTCTGTCATCGATAGTTATCTTTCCCTAAGATCCAGGAACATTTCTAAGACATTGACCAGCAGTGCCACCTGGTTGAGTAGGCCTCACTCCCTATTTCTCAGCACCATGTGTCCCCTTGTTATCATTAGACCCTCCAACAATGATACTTTCCTAGATTCATTACACTCAATAGAGTTACCAAGGAAGCTTCCAAACATGTCTAGAACTATGTCTTTGTAAAGTATGAGACCTTTCATTTCAGTCCTATCTTGTTCCAACCAGGTTCACCCAGTGATACTGAGGATATGCCTTCGGGCATCATCATAGTGAACATGATCATTCCTAAAATATAATTGGAGGGGGAATGGGCCCAAGTACTGGAGAAGATGAACATACTACCAGGGTAGCACAACACCCTTCAGATCCTATAAATGTCCACACACAACAACAAAGGAAAATGCATGGCCTTCATAAAACATATAAATAATTTCTTTTCAAGATCCTAACAAGGGAAAGGTAAATACTATAAATGTTATGCCTTATGATCCATATAGTTCAGTGAAAAAGAAAATGGGATCCCAAAAAGGCCATGTTGTGTGAGAAGCTCTCTAAATAGAAGAATGTTATTGATTAACATGTTGCCAAACATATGGTTGAACAGAGAATAGATTATAGTAACCCTCGACCAAGGAAGTATGGGAAGGCACAGCTTCACCTCAGCGAGTTTCCTCCTAGTGATCTAGACAACCCTGCCCCTCTAGATCGTGTATAAGCTAGATTTTATGGGAAGAAATTGTGGTATGCATCACTGAATCCACTTGAGATTCGTGATAATCCACCTCAAGACCCGGCTCAGGTTCCACTAATCACCCCTCAGATTCTACCAAACACTCTGTAGGTTCCTCCAGCAACCCCTCGGGTCATTCCACCAGCTATTACATGATCCTCTCATCCATCTTACCATGTTAAAGAACCTACTAATGCTTTGGTAGTTAGTAATCCATGCCAAGATAGTAATCCTCATCAAAATGATCCAATGTCTGCTCTCATCACTCGCCTCAAGGCTCCTGAAACACGAAAAATAGTGATTCCACCTGAGGGAAAACCATATCCAACATGGGAGGATGATATGCCAGTGCCCTTGGGATTTGGAAATCCTACCTTCTACTCTTTTAATGGGAAGGGAGACACGCTGCAGCATCTGGCCCACTTCGTTTCAAGATGTGGTCCCTTGCTGGGAACTCCAGCACAGTATGAAGTATCTAAGCTCTAGTGTTTGGTACAAACACTAGAAGGGCTCATATCCATCTAGTACAACCATTTATCCATTGGTTCTATATCTAGTTTAGAGGATCTCCATAGTCAATTTCTATATTAGTTTAGTTCCACCACACATAAGACTATTATTGTCAACCTCTTCAAGAGAAATCAAAGAGCAGATGAGTGAGTCGTGGACTTTGTCGCTAGGTGGAAAGGACTCACAAATTCACTCGACATGCTGATAACTCAAGAACAACTACTAATGATGTGCATAAGACATGTGAAGAATGAAATGGTCCCTTACTTGTCACTTAGAACATCCAAGGTGGACTTTGGGATTTCTCTGACAATGCTCAACATCTAGAATAACCCATGTAGTAAGCCAAGTAGGTATGTCTGTTTCCTCAAGCAGCTCATTAATGATGATTTTTCAAGGTTTAAACTGCTGTTTTTACACAAATAGAGGACCCTAGACAGCTGGAATTGTTACTGATAAATCAACCTCTACAGCCTCACTGAGGACCACCACATAAGGCTTAGCCTCCAGCTCAGAATCGCCCCCCTCAAAATCAGCAGGCGCCACCGTGTAATACACCACCACTGCCTAGGAGAGACAACCATGTTCCACCACATCTCTAGGCTCCATACCCTCATCAGTTCCATGCTCCTAGATCCCATTTCCTAGATTAGAGAGACTGGACTTACTCATTCAATGAGGCCTCATTCCCTGGCTACTTCCAGAGTACCTTGGATTGTGGATTCCTGTAGTATCCAGAATACAGGAGGCCTGAAGAGGTATATCTCACTAATCACCCAAATTACCTCCCATATCACCAGTTTATTGAACACACTATCAAGTAGTGTTATGTGTTCAAAGACGGGTTCCATGACCAGGTCGATAAGAATGTTTTCAGATAGGTTCTGGCCTCGGCACAGGTGGCTTGTCTGTCTTCAAAGCTTGGTATCATTAAAGAGGGTGAATGGTAGTAGGTATCTCACTGCGGGACTCAAAATTATGATGATCTTATAGCACGAAAGGATGATTTTCAATCCCATGGTATTATTGGTGTTCGTTGGAATCAACCTAAGACATCTAATATTGATGTGATACCACCAGCTACTGCCTATGCATCGACACCTCAACTTTCACCATCTCAAGAGATTAGGAACTGATGACACAAGAGAGATCAAATCCATCTACCTGTGCCAAATCCATCTCATACTCTCAGTGACTTCATGACCCGAGTGATTGGGATTTCCACTAGAATTCTTCCAGTAATAGAGGACTTCTATAATGATGATCAAGAATACACCTTGGTAAATACCATCGACCTGGTGGACTCTTACATCGTACCTAGTTATAAAGAAAACCATGTAGGCCCTCCTAACATCCCCAGTCAACACCTACGTAAACATATACATGGGTATGCGAATATCCAGAATGTTTAGGCTAGTGCTCCCAACCATGTTGTGCATGCCACTGGGACCAGATTGGAGGCCCAACGTAGAGCTCATCACACGTGTCCTTATCATACTTTTTCATCAAATTCACCTACCATCATTCTTATTTCTTGATCAAGAAGATCCACTATGACCTCTCTATGATCATACGCATTCAATTGCGGACAGACGTTAGTCATATAGCTGTTAGTCGGTGATCACTCTGCATGGTTCAATAGATGAGCAGTGGGATATATAACGACCCATACTTTACATACATTATTATTACTTCATAATTTAAGCACACATATAACAACATATAACTAAACCATTAAAGGACCCTATAGGTATAGTGTCTTTAGAAACTGGGAAGCATAAACAAATGGTTCATAAATCATCTACATTTTCTCCCTTTTATTATATCATATCAAGAGTCCCTTTTGGAATATCTTACATAATATCCTTCTTCCTGACCTGGGGAAAAGAAAACATACAACAAGGGTGAGCTCAAATTCTCAGTAAGGGTAAACAAAAGAAATATCATTCGTATCATATTCATAAGAACATAAAATTTTGAAAGTCTTAACGTGTAAAAGAGATCATAACATCATAACATGGGATAAATAATAACAGTGAAATGTAATCCCAATAATCGTAACTTAAAACAGGAAAATTTTTGGCATACACACATAATCATAGAGAATCATTTCTTAGTAGTCAAGACTCATTACCAAGATTATCATAGCAGACAATTTCCATTTCTGAACCGAGTTCACTCCTCGTTTCAGTCCTGTTCCACTGAACCGGTTTAACCTACCGTTCCAACCATATCTATCTCATGAGATATAAATCTTTACCCAATTCATTGGAGGTAGACATAGGTCCCACCCATATCATAATGAAACCATTCTTATGTGTGCCAATAAATCATAAATCATACATCATATCATAACCCATGTAATGAAAATGAGATTCTTAAACAACGCAAAATCATAAAACTATTCATATAAGATAAAGGACTTCATAAAAATAACTCCATAACAACATAATAAAATCAATGTAATAATAGGGATAGAAACAGAACCATATATTATCTTATATGGAAAATAATTTTGATAAAACACTTGAACTCCATTCTTGAAAAAAATATCCTTTCTACTTCAAAAACATTTTTCCTTTCTTAAAATGTCATACAATTTTAAACTAAAATATGTTGATTAAAAATAAAATTGAAAACTTGTAAAGGAATTTTCATGTAAATAATGTTCTAAAATTCCATTTAGGCCGTATAAGGTAAAAAAACATTCTTCTCATACTTTGTCCGGAAAAGTCAAAATGTACCTCATACTAAAAACGACAAGAGATTCCTTTAATATCTTCTAATAAAAAATCACCAATGGGTAAAATTGGATTTGAACAATTTTAGGTGGATGTAAATAATATTTCATATTAAAGAAATATGGATGTGGATGATAAATATGCCCTAGTAAATTCTGATGTATAAACAATCTTGGAAAAAATAGAGATTGTGGGATTTTCCCTTACCTTAGGTCTGATTTGCTTCGTATGTGTCCGAACCTTTTTTATAATGATTTAAATAATGTTATTGACTTATTCTAGAATCGTACTCATTTTTATGATATCATATATGGCCATATTTTTAGCTTCTTATTAGTAATATTTCATTGTTACTTGTTATTCGGGTGTTTTTTTCTTTTTGTTCTTATGCGTGTTTTGTCAAACAAATTATTATTATTCGTTTAGGTTATAGATACCTAATTTACAGAATGTTATTACTGTAATATATATCATATTTATTCATTTAATTCATTTATATAATCATTATGTAATGAAGATCATTTTGAACGAGTCGCATCACATCGTGGAGACGGTAGGCCGTACGTACGCACGAGCGGTGATATCGTTCCCTTGATTGTGTAATTTTATTGAAGTGTATGTATAATATTTCAGAATCAATATCACTTTAAAATAATAATATATAATTATTATTTACCCCATTATACCCATCCAAGTATGGTGGTGGTGGAAAATAGAATACACCACGGCGTGGAGACGGTATTCCGTACATATGCACACGCGGTGATTTCGGTTTCCGTAGGATTGATAGAAGGTGAAATAGGTTTGTTTAATATATATAAAAACATATCAGTATATGAGTGATACTAATGTTGTTACTTCATAATGAAACAAATCAATAAGAAGAACTATAAGAAGAAATAAAGTTGAAAGAATCTGTAACAGATATTACCTCTTCTTTGACATGCCTCTTTGAAACCACCTCTTAGGGCACTAAGATTGGTCTTTGAAGAAGACCAGTACCTCTAGGATGTCTCTAGGGACTTTTAGAAGATAAATTGTAAGGTTTCGTCCGATCTTGAAGGCTCAAAGTGGTTTGAGGAGGAGAGGGAGGAGGTGCCCTTTCATAAGGGAGGAGAGGGGCACCTTAGGAAAAACATAAAATATTATTTTATTATAAAGTAATATTCGGTTTTTAATAGCTCAAAATTAATTTATTTCGAATCTATGGTGGGTATGGGTCGAAATCCACTCATAAAATATATTTTAAACATGTTTAGGTTACTATTTTAGCCTTATCATTTAGATTTAACTCTAAGTTAAATAATTTAACTTTTACCGTGCATTCTTGTTTTCTTACACTATATCGTTAAAAAACATACTAAAACAAGACAAAAGAACCCCAAGTTGTTTATTATTAATATATATAACCTTATCTAAGTTATTGGGAAGAACCACAGATTTTTAGTAATAAAATAACAATTAATAATATAATATTTGTTTTACAAACTACTTTATGTCAATTTTGGCACTATTTGGTAATTTATTTTTGTAAACAATTATAACAGAAAGATTAGTTAGAAAATTTTAATTAAATCAATAATTCCATGTCATATTAACCTATAAAATTATTTTAATTCATAAAAAGTCTCAAATTACATTTATTTGGATATTTATAACATCATTTAGGTTAATATATCATTAATAAGATAATTAGTGCATCATCATTGTGTCATAAATAAATTAACTTTTTTAATGTCTAAAAATTATAAATAAAATACTATTATGTAGGAAATCTATTTAGATTTCTAATTAATATTTATAGTCTAATTTATCTTATGTATAACCCTATATTAAAAATTATTTCGTTATTAAACATTGATTTTAACTATTTTAACCCTTCTTTAAATAAATTAATAATAAATGTCCTAATCTAATCCAAGTGGACATAAATGGTAATATTATACTCCTAAGGTTGTTTTTGGTCGAATTAAACTTATCCAATAGAATTAGGACATATTTAGGTTAATAATAATATCATTTTTACCCTTAATTACCCTATTTACTTTTAACCGTGCTAAATTAAAGTAAAAAAGTTACTATTCACCAAGAATTATTTTCATATCATTGAACCACATTTTAGTCCTTGATATTAACCGTGTCTCTTGGATTTTCGAAATTCCACACATAAAAGCGGTAAAATTATGTTTTCTGTAAATTTTCAAACTCTCCAAGAAGGTGGGTAAAAGACGGTGAAAAGTCCAATAAAATTTTTATATATCTAAAATTTTTATAAAATGAAACCAATGAATTACATTGAACTTATATATGTATTATGTATCAATTTTGACCTAAAATAAATTTAAATAAAATAAATAATTATTTAAATAAAAAGTCGATTTTTAAATAGTAACCTAGTGTTTTCACTATTCATCAAAAATTGAATGTTTTCAGAAAAATACCAAAATTTCACCCTAGGATAATTTCGATATTCTGAAACCAAAAATGATGTCCATTTTGAAAAATAAAAATTCAAAAAGTGGGTATTACTAATCATAACAGCTAGTTTTAATAATATTTTAATAGCATATCGTTGTTTAGTGAAACTCAGTATTGCGTACAATGCAAGCTATCAAGGAAGGTTGCGACAGCGTGTAAAGAAAGCCAAGCTAGTTTTGTGTGTAGTGAAAGATTCCATTGATGATGTATATATAAAAACAAAATATTTCTCACAAAAATCTCGGGTGTTACTTTCTACCCCCCTTAAAATGAATTTCTCCCTCAAAATTTGTCACTTTGTAACAAACCGACGAGGATACCGCTCCCTCATCATATCCTCACTCTCCCATGTAGATTCTTATAATTGGTGGTTCCTCCATAAAACATTCACCAAGCGAGTTGTCTTGTTCCATAGAACATTTTCGATATGATCCAGAATCTCCATCGGTTGTTCTTCATAAGAAACTCTTGCTCCAGCGGTATAACTTCTGAGATGAGTAAATGTGAAGGATCAGGTAGGTACTTTCTCAGGAGTGATGCATTGAGAACATCACAAACTTGAGAGAGATTCGGTGGGAGCGCCAATCGGTAAGCTACCATCCCAACATTAATCATTATTTTGAAAGGACCAATATACCTAGGGCTCATCTTTCCCTTCTTTCCAAATCTCATTACTCTCTTCCAAGGAGATATTCGTAAGAACACTTTATCACCCACTTCAAACTCTATCACTTTTCTTCGGTTATAGGCATAAATTTTTTGTCGACTCTGAGCTGCTCTTATGCGTTTTTGAATAGATCAGACCTTTTCTTCCATCTCATCAACAAGATTAGGTCCTAATATCTTTCTTTCCCCAACTCCATCCTAGAAAGTTGGAGTCCTCCATTTCTTTCCATAGATAGATTCATAAGGATCCATATGAATACTGGAGTGAAAGCTATTATTATATGAAAATTCCACCAAAGGTATGTGTCGATCCCAACCACCTTTGGAATCCATAGAGCAAGATCTTAACATATCTTCTAGAGTTTGAATTGTTCTCTTAGACTGACCGTCTGTCTGAGGATGATAAACAGTGATGAAAATCAACTCTATTACCAGATTATGCTGAAGGCTTTGCCAGAACTTTGAGGTAAACCTCGGATCCCGATCAGATATAATGGAAGGTGATACTCCATGAAATCTTACCACTTCCTTTATATATATCATGGCAAGCTAATCCAGGGAGAAATCCTCTCTAATAGCAATGAAGTGTGCCGACTTTGTAAGACGATCAACTATGACCCAGATAGCATTATTACCTTTGGATGTTTTAGGAAGTCTGTGACAAAGTCCATAGTGATGTTTTCTTATTTCCATTCGGGTTTGGGTAATGGTTGTAACATCCCCTTAGACTTCTGTCTCTCAGCTTTAACTTGCTGACAAACCAAGCATCGAGAGACATATTCAGCAACATCTCTTTTCATGCCATCCCACCAGAAGTACTCTTTCAGGTCCCTCTACATCTTCGTCCTTCCAGGATGAATTGATAATGAAGAACTATGAGCCTCATCCAGTAGCTCCTTCTCTAATTCGGGGATGGGAGGAACACAAACCCGATTCCTGAACATTATTATCCCTTCACAATCGAGGTTGAATTCAGGAACATTTCTCACCTTCTTTTGTAACTCTACATCTTCTTTATGTGCCTCTTTAATCTTCACATGTATAGATGGTTGAACATTCATTTGATAAAGATATTATCTTTACCCTCCCATTATAATTCCAAGATCCATCCATTGTAAATCCATAAATATTGGATCTTTTGTGATCCTCATAATGGATAAACTAGCATGGTCTTGTCGACTTAATGTGTCTTTCACCTTGTTTGCTTTCCCTGGGTGATAATGAATTGATCATTCATAATACATAATCAGCTCCAACCATCTTCTTTGGCGCATATTCAGCTCCTTTTGTGTGAAAATATACTTTAAACTTTTATGATCAGTATAAATATCACACCATTCACCATAAAGATAATGCCTCCAAATCTTTAATGCAAAGATTACTATAGCTAACTCCAAATCATGAGTTGGTTAATTTTGCTCATGGATTTTCAACTATCATGAGGCATAAGATATCACCATATAGTTTTGCCTGAGGACACACCCTATCACCTTCTTGGATGCATCACTGTAGAACAAAAACCTTTCTTCGCTTCAAGGCAGTGTGAGCACAGGTGCACTGGATAACCTTCTTTTTTAACTCCTTGAAATTTTCTTCACATTCCTCTGTCGACACGAACTTAACTGCTTTTCGAGTCAACCTGGTGAGTGGATTAGATAATCGTGATAAAACTTTCACAAAACGTGGATAATATCCAACAAAACCACGAAAACTTCGGATCTTAGTTACTTTTGCTGGTCTCGAACATCTTTCGACAACCTCTGTTTTTGCTGGATCCCTAGATATCCTCTATTTTGAGATTATGTGACCCAAAAAATGCAACTTTTTAAAGCCAAAATTCACACTTGGTAAATTTGGCATAAAGCTTCTCCTTTATCAGGGTCTTCAATAAAATTATCAAGTGATCTTCATGTTCTTCCTTGAATTTTGAATAGACAAGAATATCGTCTATAAATACTACCAGAAACTGATCAAGATAGTCTCTAAAGAGTCTATTCATCATATCCATGATGATAGAAGGGGCATCAGTAAGAACAAATGGCATCACTATAAATTCGTAATGTCCATATCTTGTACGGAAAGTCGTCTTTGGTATATCCTCCATTTTGACCCTTAATTGATGATACCCTGAATCAGGATAAATTTTGGAAAAGTATTGAGCTCCACATAGTTGGTCAAATAAGTCATCAATGCATGGGAGAGGATATTTTTTCTTGATAGTGACCTTGTTATGTTCTCGATAATCAATAGAGAGTCTCATTGATCCATATTTCTTCTTAACAAACAGAACAGGTGCTCCCCAAAGTGATGCACTAGGGCGTATGAATCCCTTATCAAGATTCTCTTAGAGTTTTTTCTTCAATTCCTACAACTCAATTGGGGCCATTCTATAAGGTGTCTTTTAAATAGTTAAAGCACCTGGTACGAGTTCTATTGAAAACTCAACTTCATGATTTGGTGGAAGACCTAGAAATTCCTCTGTAATTATATCATCAAACTCCCGTACAATGGGCATATTCTTAATCATGAGTTTCCCACCAACCATTTGAGATAAATAACCATCATTTAGTGGAATCAAGACCCATAAGATGGAAGAAATTTCCACTGGAAGGTCATGTTCATCCTTTCATCGATGGACGATCATATATTAATCTATAATATGGAATGTGACTTCCCTTATTTGGAAATTGATATTAGATCCATATAAAGAAAGCCAATCCATGCCAAGAATCACATCAAATTCCACTATAGGAAGGATCACAAGATTTGCAGGAATCACTTTCCCACAAAATTCGATCAGAGAAGAATTGTAAACTTTTGATGCGACTGTTGTGCCATTCGGGGTTGTCACAACTAACTCAACATCTAATTGTTGAGGTAATATGGCGATACCATTATAAAATTCTTCATAAATAAAAGAGTGGGTGGATCCAGAATCAAATAAAACATTTTCTACTTTAGAGTGGATGGTAAGTGTACCTTTCACCACTTCGATATCGTACTCCACATCACTGATAGAAATTGCATGTGACTTTCCTTCATCTTTAGCCTTAAGAGTTTGTTGACGTCGATCATCATCAAAAACCCTTGGATTAGGGAATTAATTAGAATAACGCCCCATTTTCTTGCACTTATAACATTGAAGTGTAGGAGGTGCACTCTATGTAGCCTTTTCTTTTTTCGCATCACTAGACATCTTGTTCCCATCATTGCGGCATTCAAATGCCCGATGACCTTCCTTTCCACATTTGAAACATTTACTTGCCCCTTTAAGACAACTCCCTCCATGTTTCTTTCCACACTTTGAGCATAAGGGAAAACTCATATTCTTTCCAGTGTGCTCTTTAGATTTTCCTTTGAACTCTATTTTCCTCTTCTTATCAAACACATATGACTGATGGGTTACTCCATTCTCCATCTCAACCATGAGAGCACATCGAACGATTTCCTCATAGCTATTGAAGTCCATTATGGCTAACGGCCTTCGAAGACTTTGTTTTAAACTGCTAAAGAATCGATCGATCTTACTCTCCGGTTGGATAATAATACCAGAAGTGTACCTTGCAAGTCTTGTAAAATTTTCTATGTAGGTACCAATAGATTCATCATCATTTGGATTTAGTTCAAGAAACTCCTTCTCCATATTTTTTAAAAAAATACGAGGGAAGTACTTATTGAAAAATATGTTCTTGAACTCGTCCCATTCCATGGACTCAATTTCATCTCTTGGCCTCATATTCTTGACAAGATTCCACCACTGATCAGCTTCACTTTCCAAATGATAAACTGATAAGATAACTTTATCATGTTTAGAACATTGAAGAACTGAAAATATCTTTTCAGTGGTAAAGATCCATTGTTCAGCCACTAATGGATCAGTAGACCTGCTGAATGAGGGTGTACGTTGCCTCATGAAGGATTCAATAGAATGTTGCTCCTTCCTTTGCTCGTTTGGAAGTCCTGCATGATTTATAGATTGAGAAATGTTTGTGAGTATGGCTACAAGATTTTTCATTCCATATCCCATAACACTTGGTTGCTCAGGGGGACAATCATTGCATTGCCCATCTCATTTAGCATTAACATGTTTCCATCAGGTTCCAGCCATTGACTAATACCAAGAAGAACAGTGTGAGCAACACTAATTATAATAGGAAAACCACATAATCATGAATAAAATTTCACACTTAATGTATTATCATAGGTTGTTCATGGAAATTTTTAAAACACTAAGATTGTGTTCTATGCTTAGACTTATCCATAGGGTTCTTACTAAGGGTTTCACATCCTAGTTTCCAAAGGTTTACTATACCTTTCCCCTGATACCAAACATAACGACCCATGCTTAACATGAATTATTATTACTTAAGAATTGAAGCAAACTTATTAAAATATATAACAAAACCATGAATTGACCATATAGGTATAGTGTCTTTAGAAACTTGGAAACATAAACAACTGGTTCATAAATCATCTACACTGTCTACCTTTTATTTTATCATATCTAGAGTCCCTTTTGGCATATCTTAATTAATATCCTTCTTCCTAACCCGGGGAAAAGAAACATACATCAAGGGTGAGCTCAAATTCTCAGTAAGGGTAAACAAAAGAAATATCATTCGTATCATATTCATAAGAACATAAAATTTTGAAAATCTTAACCTGCAAAAGAGATCATAATATCATAACATGAGATAAATAATAATAGTGAAATGTAATCCCAATAATCATAACTTAAAACATGAAACTTTGTTTCATACACACATAATCATAGAGAATCATTTCTTAGTAGTCAAGACTCATTACCAAGACTATATTAGGGGGCAATTTCCATTTTTGAACCAAGTTCACTCCTCGTTTCAGTCTGGTTTCACTGAACCAGTTTAACCTGCCATTCCAGCCATGTCTATCTCATGATATATAAATCTTTACCCAATGCATTGGAGGGAGATATCGGTCCCACCCATCTCATAATGAAACCATTCTTAGGTGTGCCTTTAAATCATAAATCATACATCATATCATAACCCATGTAATAAAAATGGGATTCTTAAACATCATGAAATCATAAAACTATTCATATAAGATAAAGGACTTCATAAAAATAATTCCATCACAACATAATCAAATAAATGTAAAAATAGGTATTGAAACAGAACCATATATTATCTTAGATGGAAAATAATTTTGATAAAACACTTGTACTCCATTCTTGAGGAAAATATATTTTTTACTTCAAAAACATTTTTTCTTTCATAGAATGTCATAAAATATTAAACAAAAAGAATTTTATTAAAAATAAACTTGAAAACTTTTAAAGTCAGTTTCATGGAAATAATGTTCTAAAAGTCCATTGAGGCCATATAAGTTAAAAAACATTCTTCTCGTACTTTGGCCGGAAAAGTCAAAAAGTACCTCGTACTAAAAACGAAAAAATATTCCATTCATATCTCTTAATAAAAACTCAAATATGGGTAAAATTTGATTTTAAAAATTTTAGGTGGATGGAAAAAATATTTCATATTGAGGAAACTTTGATGTGGATGATAAATATTCCCCAGTAAATTCTGAAGTATAAACAATCTTGGATAAAAATGAGATTTTGAGATTTTCCCTTACCTTAGGTCTGATTTTCTTCGTACATGTCCGAACCTCCTGTATAATGATTTAAATAATGTTATTGACTTATTAAAAAATCTTACTCTTTGTTATGATATCATATATGGTCATATTTTTAGCTACTTATTAGTAATATTTCATTGCTACTTGTTATTCGGGTGTTTATTGCATTTTGTTCTTATGCGTGTTTTGCTGAATAAATTCTTATTCATATTTTAGGTTATAGATAACTCATTTACATAATGGTATTAGTGTAATATATATCATATTTATTCAATCAATTCATTTATATAATCATTATGTAATTAAGATCATGTAGAATGAGTCACATCACATCGTGGAGACGGTAGGTCGTACTTACGCACGAGCGATGATATCATTCCCATGATCGTGGAATTTTATTGAAATGTATGTATACAATTTCAGAATCAATATAACTTTATAATAATCATATATATTTATTATTTACACCATTATACACATCCATGAATGGTGGTGGTGGAAAACAGATTGCACCACGGCGTGGAGACGGTATTCCGTACGTATGCACGCGCGGTGATTTCATTTTCCATAGGATGGATTGAACCTGAAATAGGGTTGTTTAATATTTATAATAACATATCAGTATATGAGTGATACTGATGTTATTACTTCATAAGGAAACAACTCAAGAAGAAGAAGTAGAAGAAGAAATAAAGATGAAAGAATCGGTAACGGATATTACCTCATCTTCGACACGCCTCTTTGAAACCTCCTCTTAGGGCACTAATATTGGTCTTTGAAGAATACCAGGACCTCAAGGATGTTTCTAGAGAAGTGGAGAAGATAAAGTTTTTGGGTTTTTCCGAGATTGAATGCTCAAAGTGGTGTGAGGAGGATAGGGAGGAGGTGCCCTTTTATAAGGGAGGAGAGGGGCACCTTAGGAAAAACATAAAATATTATTTTATTATAAAGTCATATTCGGTTTTTAATAGCTCCAAATTGATTTATTTCGAAGCTAAGGTGGGGAAGGTTCGAAATAATCTCATCCAATAGATTTTATACAAGTTTAGGTTACTATTTTAACCTTATCATTTAGATTTAACTCTAAGTTAAGTAATTTTACTTTTATCGTGTCTTCTTGTTTTCTTACACTATATGGTTAATAAACCTACTATAACAAGACAAACTAACCCAAAGTTGTTTATTATTAATATATATAACCTAATCTAAATCATTTTGCAGAACCTTATATTTTTATTAATAAAATAACAATTAATAATATAATATTTGTTTTAAAAACTAATTTTTTCAATTTTGACACTATTTGGTAATTGATTTTTTTGAAAATCGTAACAGCATGATTAGTTCGAAAACAGTTAATTAAATCAATAATGGCGTGTCATATTAACATAAAAAATTATTGTAATTCATAAAAAGTCTCAAATTACATTTATTTGAGTATTTATAACATCAAATATGTTAATATTTCATTAATAAGATAATTACTACATCATCATTGTGTCATAAATAAATTAAATTATTTAATGTCTAAAATTTATAAATAAAATACCATTATGTATTAAATATTCTTAGATTCCTAATGAATATTTATAGTAGAATTTATCTTATGTATAACCCTATATTAAAAATGATTTAGTTATTAAACATTTATTTTAACTATTTTAACCCTTCTTTAAATAAATTAATAATAAATGTCCTAATCTAATCCAAGTGGACCTAAATGGTCATATTTTATTCCTAAGGTTGTTTTTGGTCTAATTACACTTATCCAATAGAATTAGGACATGTTTTAGGGTAATAATAATATAATTTTTACCCTCAATTACCTTATTTAATTTTAACCATGGTAAATAAAAGTAAAACATTACTATTCACCAAAAATTATTTTCATCTCATTGAACAAAATTTTAGTCATTGATATTAACCGTGTCTCTAAGATTTTTGAAATTCCACTCACAGAAGAGGTAAAATTATGTTTTATGTAAATTTTCAAACTCTCCTAGGAGGCGGGTAAAAGACGGTGAAAAGTTCAATAAAATTTTTATATATCTAAAATTATTATAAAATGACTCCAATGAACTACATTGTACTTATATAGGTATTATGTATCAATTTTGATGTAAAATAAATTTAGATAAAATAAATAATTATATAAATAAAAAGTCGGTTCTTAAATAGTAACCTAGTGTTTTCACTATTCATCAAAAAATGAATGTTTTCAGAAAAATACAAAAATATCACCCTTTTCTATTTTTGATATTATGAATCCAAAAATGAAGTCCATTTTGAAAAATAAAATTTCAAAAAGTGGGTATTACTATTCATAACCGCTAGTTTTAATAATATTTTAATAGCATATCGTTGTTTAGTGAAACTCGTTATTGCGTACAATGCAAGCTATCAAGGATGGTCGCGACTATGTGTAAAGATAGCAAAACTAGTGTTGTGTGTAGTGAAATATTCCTTTAATGATTTATATATAAAAACAAAATATTTCTCATAAAAGTCTCGGGTGTTACAGGCTATGCTCAGCACCAGCCAGAATTCGACATTTCGGCAAGTAGTGCCCATAAAACATCCTGCCACAGAGAAACATCATATTGGCATAAGTGTGTTCCTCATGTGGAAGTATGATATACTTAATAACCATTATATCATTCCCATAAGTCTCTCAATCCTCAAGGATTTCTGCCTATCGGCGGACACACACAAAGCCCATGTAGAGGCTTTAAAAGCCACCCTTTTTTGAGATAGAGGTATCAGCCACAGAATTCTTCCATGCTGAGGAAGTTGATCATATAGAATTCTAGACCATTATTTCTTCCTCTATAGAAGATTAAGGTTTCCCATGCAGGGGCACACTCACCCGTTGTATATCACTAGCCAGTTCAATGGCATGGAAGTCTGTCACTATCTTGTTTACGTGGGTTCAGGGATCAATTTAATCCCAACTTGAATTATTCACAATTTGGGGAAATATAAAATAGATACGAATCCCTATCACCTAAATATTCAAGTATATGACATGAAGAGTAGATGTATGTTGGAAAAATCTGCTTGAGTCCCAATTTGGTGGCATGATTTCTAACACATATTTCATAGTTGTCTTGCAGGACACAACCAAGAATGAAC
Source organism: Viscum album (assembly GCA_963277665.1). NCBI lineage: Eukaryota > Viridiplantae > Streptophyta > Magnoliopsida > Santalales > Viscaceae > Viscum > Viscum album. The sequence goes on along the minus strand of OY728148.1, from coordinate 260,606,159 downwards.
TAATGGATAAACCCTTGCTTCATCGGCACGTGGCCATCCCCACCTCATATCACCAATTCCTCAAGTAATCCCTTAATGTTTGTGTAATAATTCTCTAAGGTGATGTATCTCCCTTTTTCCTTTCTTGAATCATACTACCTGGATGCCGACTACTACAGGAGAAATGAGAAGTAGGTTCATACCAATGAGGTTGAGAATTTCACCATTATGGTAAATCCCTAGGATGACATGTATGATGCCTACATCTTCCCAATTCACTGGTTGGAGTACACAACCCCATGCATGGGACACTGCTTAATCATATCTTGGATAAGGGGAAATTTTTATCCTCGGTGCAGGGAGTGCTGGAAGATAACTTCGTACTCTTACATGAACCCAGCTCGAGTGATCCCAGATCCCATTACCCCTATGTGGTATTTGGATGTTTGCCTCAGGGAAATGGTGATACATAATAATTTCTATTTTCATTGATCTGGGTTGAATTGACTCAATCCTACTCCTTAATAATTATTTTATATCATCAAAAGTGGCCCCTTGGGTCGACGGCCAAATGGGATTGGATCGACTGCTTTTGTCTCCACAGTTTTCGTAGTGCAGGAGCACTCCGGTAAAGATTCCACTGTCGCTCAAGCCAATACCATCATTTTGTCAGGTTCAGCCAACTCAGAAGAATTTCCCCTTCCGTTTACCCTCTCATTGTGTATGGTGAATAGGATTTGAAATATTTCCCTCCCATAATTAATGAATTTGTCTCTTCCACTATTGATTAGTTGGTACAAGTGAACCTCTTCCCTAAGACGGATTCAAAACCAACGTTGGTCAGTATAGCAATGTCTACAAAGGATACAAAAAAATATGTACATTTCTTAAAGTAACATCGCGATGTATTCCCCTAGAGCTATGGAAAGATGCTAGGGATGGATCTTCAAGTAGTCATCCACTGCCTTGGTCTCCCAATGAACCATCATGGGATCAAACAGCCTCCCAGAAAGATGCACCCCTCCCATGGTTCCATGGTTGAGGCTAAATTTGATATTCTCATGAAATCCAACTTTTCCAATTAATTCCAGTACCGAAAATGGTTAAAAAACATCATTCTCATTCAAAAGAATAATGTAAATATCAGAGTCTTCATCGACTTATGGGATATCAACTATCATTGTCTGAAAGATGATTTTCCCCTTCCTATGATAGAGCTACTGATCAACGCTACCACTGTATTCCAATCTCTTTCCTTTATGGACAGGTATTTTGGATATAATAAAATATGAATGGCCCCTAAGGATGAATATTGTACCACCTTCAGGGAACCACATGGTACTTTCAGTTACCAAGTAATGTCTTTTAGTCTAAATAATGTAGGATCCGCCTACTAGCATGAAACGCACTAAATATTCAAGAAAATACATAGGACATTGGTGGAATGCTATGTGGTAAACTTGGTGGAAAAATCCTGCTAGTTTTGGGACCATCTCAGAGATCTTGAGAAAGTGTTCAACTTCCTCTGCTCCCGTCATCTGAATATGAACCCCCTGAAGTGTGACTTCAGAGTTACCTCTAGAATGTTTCTTATCATTTTCTCCTGATATAGGGGTATCGAGATTGATCCATAAAAGATCATTACCATCAATCAGGTGCCTCTTTTGAGCACAATTTGGGAGCTCCAATAATTTTAATCCCACTTATCCTACATATTCCAATTCATTGCAAAATTGGATGCCATGTGTAATCCCTTCTTAGAGCTCCTGAAGAAAGGTGTAGACTACCAGTGGCATTCGGAGTGTGAGGCTACTTTTTAGGAGATCGAGAAATATTTACTCTAACCTTTAGTTCTGATGTCAACCATCTTCAGAAATATGTTGGTACTTTATGTCACCTCCCTGGAATGGCCCCTCAGTACCCTTCTCTCCAATAAGAACAATGAGGTGATATAGAATAATTTATACTATCTCATCCACATGCTCCTTGATACAGAGACAAGATATTCCTCTATCAAGAAGAGCTATATCAACCTGTTATTCATAGTCCATAAATTATAGTGTTACCTAAATCACCATAAGATGCAGTTGTTTTCTCACATAGACCCACTAAAATATATTTTGAACTGCCCGATGTTTACATTTTGTCTGGATCGGTGTGATGTAATCCTTCAACAGTTTGAAATCAGGTTTGTCCCCAAAAAATCTATCAAGGGACTGTCACTAACTGACTTTCTTGTCACCCATGTAGTCCCAGAAGAGTAGTCTTTAGATCATGATTTCACATATTATTCAACCCTATTAGTGGATCAAGTCCTACCATGCTGGTAGATGCACTTAGATGGAACATCACAAATCCCTACCAACTAAAGAATACATGATCCCGGGCTTAATAGAGTGGTCATAGGTATTGTATTCACCACTCCTGCAGAGGCTCTCCTCCCCTATTTATTCCTATTATCAAGAGGATTCACCAAGAACGAGGTAGAGTATTAGGCTCTTATATCTGGCCTCGATCTATCACCCAAGATCGATGCTCCCCACCTACATGAGAAGGGGTCTCTAAACTGGTCATCTAGAAAATCAATGAAGGCTAAATCATTGGGAATCTAGAGACTGTAAACCTATTATAGAATACTCAAAATTCAATGGTATTGTTCCCTTCTCAACCTGGGGTTATTTGTGTTCCTCGATCGTAGAACAGTCGATTGGATGCCTTGGCCAGCCTTGCTACATCTCTTGCAGAGCCTACCCAGGATGATATAATTATCCATGTGAAAAAACGAAATTTCATGGCTCCCTTCACTCTGAATGATGATGATAGACAACAAGTAATTAATCTCACCACCATTTCATCCACATGGGGACCTCGGCTCCCCCTACCATAGTAGAAGGGAACCATGGTTGGATAACTCACTTTAATAGGTATCCACAGCAGTGTAATCTCCTAACAGACCAAGAGGAACATGAGAGAGTCCACAAGAACATAGTGTATTACACCCTCCAGAGTGATCCCAATATTGAGAAGATCCTTTAAAGATGTTAGTTTGATAGGATTCTCCTCCATTGCATTCAAGGAGATGAGATTTTCTTGGTTATGAAGGAAGTACTTGGTGGTTCCTATAGAGATCATTAGGTAGGGTCAAAGATCTCTCACTAGATCTGAAGGTTTATCTATTTTGACCCCCCATAATCCATGACTATATTAAGTTTTACAAGATATTCCACACATTCCAGATCCACACTTATTTTGTGCATCTTCCGTTGATGCCTGTCCATAATACCAAGTACTCTTGTCTCTTTGCAGTATGGGGAATCGATATCGTAGAACCATATACAGCAGCAACATATCACCAGTACAGCTTCATCATGACCACTAAGAACTTCTTTTTGAAGTTGGAAGTGGTAATTCTGCTAAAGGGGGTAAATTATCTCTATACCCTTTGATTTCATGAGCATCAATATCATCCACTGATTTGGAGTCCCTCACGCCATCCTCACTGATAACAACACCAACTTTTAAGCATCCATGCTGAAGAAACATTACACCTACTATAATATCATTTCTAATCATACCTCTCGTTATCATACGTAAGAAAATGGGAATATTGAGGCATTAAACAAGACCCTCTCTAACATCCTGAAAGTGATGGTTGGTCAAAACAAGAAGAGTTTTCCGAACAAGCATCACAACACTTTCTGGGCTTACCGAACGACAAATCATCATTCCACCCAAGTGACCCCATATTCCTTGGTTTAAGGAAGAGAGGCATTATTTCCCATTGATATTTAGTATTTGTCTCTCCACAGATCCATTTATGATCAGCATACATCAGATAATGTAGTCAAAATCCATATATATAAACTGGAAGCCCTTGATGAGAACAGGTTTTGTTCCTTGCACAATATAGAGAGGCATCAGAACCAAATAGACCTAGATTTAAATAAGAATGTTCACCTCTATTCCCTCCTTCAAGGTGACATGGTATTGGCCCTGAGAACAACAATTATTCCTAGCAAGAATCCACCAATGTTGGAACCCAAATGGGAGGGACCCTATATCATTCATAGGGCTTACTGCAAAGGTGCATACTCCCTAGTCACCATAGATGGTGTGTCTATCACCCCTCCCACCAATGAAAAATTATTCGAGAATTAATTTGTATTATTGGCCCTTTCATCCTACATGATGATAAACTACAAAATGTCAACTTACCACAAACAGTCTTAGCTCTATGACCTTAAACTATGATACCCATTCATCATGCCTGATGATAAACTATGAGCAGTGAATACACCTCACGGTCCGAGCTCTAAAAACTTAAAATAATGTTTTTTCCATCCTTATCACATGACATTGAACTATGTGATATGTTCTTTGCATGATGCAAAATTACCCAACACTCTTGTCCTTCCTGATGATAAACAGTAAATGGTATGAGCTCTACGACCTTATACTAAGATCTCCCTCATCCTTACCGCAAGATGTTATACTGCACAGGTACCTCCATGATTCATGTGTGCCCTTAATTTAGTCATTCATATTTTTCACATCAAAAAGGACCCCCTAGAGGCCTTGTTTCATTAAACCTTGGATCACATACCATTCTAGGCCAACATCCTGGAGGATCTTAAAAGACAATTTGATATAAGTCCTTCATTGTGAATATTTTCAGCAGGCGATGCTCAATTTTTTATTCCCATTTCATTTCACATGATATTAATAATTTGTTTTGAAAATTTTTAGTAGATTTCCTCAATCGTTATCTCAATCTCCATGGTGTCCCATGTATCGAGTACTGTGATTCAATATTTTCTGCCCTTATGTCTTATGTAAACGATATTAAATTGGGCATTTATGGTCCAATATCTATGAACTTAAACTAAGATCCTTTTTATCCTTACCGCACGAAGTTAAACTATATTCCACCTTAAGAAATATATTTGGATAGATTCCCATCTTTATGATAAATGTAGGAATGCCTGGGAAATTCATCTTCGGATCCATTCCTATGTACCACATATTTTACCTTCCTTCTCACCTCTCATCCAAAGTATCTAGGGAGCACATTGAACTATGTGGTATTTGGTCCTCATTCATGTTAGGCTTACAAATACCACATCACGTGTCTCGCTTTATGGATCTCTCATCTACATCCTTACTATATGACGTTAAACTATACTACATTTCATGAAATATGTGTGGTTTGATTCCTTCCCTAACAGGATACGTAGGTGTGACCAGATGTTTTGTCTTTGGGTCCATCCCAGCAACCATTTCCATCTCCTTGGATTCCCCTATTGGTTTAATTCTCTTTGAGGACTGAATATGATATGATGTGGAATTCTTTTTTCCACATTCATTTCAGGTTTTCAACAGCCACAAAATGTTCCCCTCGCTTAGGAATGTCCCCTTTTACCTTGCATCCTTACCACATGACATAAAACTATATGTAATTCATAAAACTATGGTTTTATTGATTCCTACCCACATAAGATAGGTAGGAACACCCAATCATTTTCTTTGGGTCCATCCCCATGTCACTTGATCTTTTCGAGCCTACTGGTCTGAGGTTCCCACTTGGGATGGTTTACGGTGTGGTGTGGAATTCCTCTATCATCATTCAAATTAGGTATTATTTTCCAGGCCATGCGCATTCCATTTATAACCTTGTTCTTCATCTACATCCTTACCATATGATGTTAAAAACACAACAATTCAAGAAATATGTGCAGTTTGATTCCTACCCTCACATGATATATAGGAAAGCCTGAATGTTTTGTCCCTGGGTCAATCCCAAACTCCAAAAATTGTGTATTTTTTATCCACTTGGCCTAGGTTCTTATGGGATTATATGGTGTGGTATATGAACTTCTTTTCACCTCATTCATGCCACGTTTATGATAGATGCACCATTTACTTCCCCCTATGTGATTTCCCATTTCATCTTTATTCTTACCACATGATTTTAAACTACAAGGCATTATAGAGCTATGTATGGCTTGATTACCATCATTATGGGATATGTATGAATGTATATAAATTTTTATACTTTGGTGTAACCCTAGGTCCATCAACCTATTTTCCCTTTCCTCCACTCTTATTCTCAAGACATTCACTCTTATCGGGGCCTCTCGACCTCTGTTATGCCCATAAATGCACTCACACACACTATCATCTATGTCCTAGAGTGTTGGATTTTGTATGGACATGATCACATTCCATTTCCACGCTTGATGTGTCCCTTTTTTTGGGGTCTCCATCGTCTCTCACATCCAAAAGGACCCCCAAGTGGTATGGATGATTGGTTGTATGGCTCTCATAATGTTTCATCCAATGTTATGGAATATATTGAATGAAACTTGTGATAAGTCTTGCGTCGTGAATATGGTTAGCATCCAACCCCCAATTATTATTTCTCATCCCAATTCACAAAATATGTATTTTGTGTTTCAAATGCGATCAATTTTTATCCTCAATTGTTATTCCAACCCCTTTGTGCTATAAATGTTGGTTTCTTGATTCATATTCCTTTCCACCAAATGTTGTTCAAACAGAATCTTTACTCCCTCTATGTTTTTCCTCCATGCACCTTTTCATGATGAGAGGAAAAAACAACATCATGATGTCATCGTTGACTCCTAACCTTCATTCTATTCTATGTGATTCCCTATGTAGTACAGATCTTCTCCTCCCTTGTTTACAACACCGTGCATAGATCATGTGGGATTTGGGATATGGGTAAGGTTTTTGCTCGCATGGAAGAATCAAACTTCCCCTTGGTCTGATCTCTATGACCATAAACTAGGATCTCCCATGTCCTCACCATATGAAATTAAACTACAAAAAATTCTAGAACTACTGGTGGCATGATCCCCATTCTTATGGGATATGTAGTGACATCTAGTCTCTTCGTCTATGGTCCAGCCGCAACCCATTTTATCCTTCTAGACTATTGGCCCTAGACACCTTTCAGGAACATGTTGTTTGGTGTGGACTTATTTTTTCCTCATTCATGTCGTTTTTGTACCACAATGAACATTTATTCTTATAGTTTCCCAAATCCTCATCATATGATGTTAAACTACATGGAATTATTGAACTAAATACAGCTTGATTCCTGCCCTCACAGGATACGTAGAGACAACAAATCATCTCACCTTGGTCCCAACCATAAGTTCATTAACTCTTCTGACTCTTCACCCCTAATTATAGTCCAAATAATATAACCATAAATTAGGAATCCCTAGTCTACGTAACATGACTTTAAACTATTAACTAGGGTCCATGCAATATTACTTTAAACTATATATAATGTCCTGGTCATATGATGGTAAACTATTCTGTATATCTTCCTCACTATACTACGCTAAACTGCGTATCTATCATCTTCATTAACATGATTTAAAACTACAAGGAATTATTGGCCCTCTCCAGATATGTATTACATGGATTAGGTCTGATATTTTTTTAGACCGATTCACCCACCCAATTTACTTTATTCATGGTGGTGTAATTTCAAGAGTGTTGGACCTCATTCCAATAGCCCATAATTCCCTCACCAGGCTTTTCATTCCCTCTATTTTGGATTATAATTACCTTTAACATTTTATGGAACCCCATAATGGTTTGGATTCTTGTTCTTAGGTCTCACCTACTGTCATGGGTCAACCTTCCGAAGGGCATCGGGCAACGCTTCTAGTTTGGCCCCGTATTTTATAATACAGTCAAGATTTGGCCCTCATTTTAGGGTTCCCATTTCAGGATAATGTGTTGTGGATGATATGTTTCAAATTTGGTCAATAGTTATCCTCTATAGTCATTCCACACTCATTTTGTTTCAAATATTGGGTATCATGACTCACACCTCCCATTCTCCTTATTTTGGATGGATTCCAACACCCCTATAATTATCCCACTCATTCAGTAGACAATATTTAGAAAGAGAAATTTGGATGTTCTGAGAACTCTATTCTCTGGTGACCCCCTCCCCATCTATTATCTAGGGAACTCCTTGTGGTAATTCATACATTGAGTGTCTGGTAATTTTTTGGCTCTCTCATGTTCATGGTGAATGATTACATTGTCATCCCTTATTTCTCACAATGTTAATAACCCAAGTGAGAATAATAATTGATCATTTTTGTTTCACAGATACAATTGAGATACAGTAATCAAAGTAGATATTGAAACTCATAAATGAAACCAAAACAAATGATCGAGAATGAATGTATGTTTGTTTGGACATGTAAATTACATCCCCCATGGATTGGACCCTCCCATATATGGGTTGACTGATTTGATAGAATGTCTCAGATCCACTGCTCTTTGGTGTGTGGACTCCAGGATTTTTTGTCGTCTTCTAAGATCCCCCTCTGTATTGTTAGTTATGAGACACAGTTCATTAGCCTTTGTCATTGTCTGATCCTTATCATCTTGGATGTTGGAAATTTCATGAGATTCTTACCTTAGCTACTATTCAACTTCTAATAGCTGAGCCTTTAATTTTGATACAAGCTCTTCTTGGGTGTTAATGAAGTAGGACTACTCACCTTTCCACATTTCAAAGCATTGGATCTCCTGTTCAACCTCCCGAATCTTTTGGATGTTGATTTCCTTCCTCTGTTGCAATCCAAAACTAAGGTCTCACTCTTCCTCCAACACCTTCTTGGAATGTTACTATCAAATGAGCATATGAGGGCATCAGGCATCCACTCCTTTAGCACATAGTTCGCGTAACTGGGGATGACGTTTTTCCTTCTGCCTTGTTCACTCTGATTGTATGATGTTATCGATGATGTTTTTGATCAGCTCTCATGACCGATAGTGGATATCCTTGTTATCCTCTTCATTAGATGTGGTCTCATCCCACTCTTCTGGACCATCCATCTCATATTTAGAAAATTACTCTTGGAGCTCAGCATCATGATCTTCTTCGGTATGGTATTCATCGCTTTATTCTAATTCAATGATGTCTACCCATCGAACTCAAGAATCTGTCCAACTAGCGGTATCACTCATCACCATCAGTCTCCCATAAGGGAATATGGCCAGGTCGTCTTGGGGACTTGATACTATATGGACCAATGTCCCACTTTATAGAGGAACCACAATTCCTCTACCCATTTACACTAGCATCATGCATTCCATCTTGAGGATTATTTAGATATGGGTCATATTACCCATCTTGATTAGACAGACAATAGGTGAATCCCCAATGGTGGGGAACTTATGTTGGCCATCCACATGATCACACGATGAGCTTGTCATTACCGCTATGTCAGGGCATGGTCCTACATAATTGTTCATGGAATCTGAAAGTTCCAAGGAGACCACCCTGACTTCCCCAACACTGATGGACTATGCAACTATCATCTCACAGGATTTAGGTTCTGGTGTTCGATTATCTGAACCTTTCCACTTGCCTTCATTCCCATCAGTGGGGGATCTTGGTTTAAGATCTTTCTGCATAGATATGTTTCATTTGAGATACCCAAAAAAATTAATAAGTTCAATGACATAACCAAGATGAGTTAGATATTACTTCAAGAGTTATGGAATACTTTCTCAGAGGAGTATCCTTTGAGGCCATTATTTCACCTTCTTCTAGAGATAATCGATTCTAAGCCACTTCCTTTTCACCCTTTAAAGTTCTTCCTCACCAACCTCTTCCCCCCAAGAACTATCTGAGTCATCAGGCAAGGGAAAACATTCTGCTATTTCAGTCGCAGGCTCCATTAGGGGGATGGTCTTGTTCAACAACACCCTTACATGCTTTGTCAATGGTGGTGGATTACCTCTATAGTGAACTAGTATATCCAGTTCTCATACATATTTTCATCCCTTAGGCATGGTTTCATTAAAACTAGCCATCCAAGACTGAGTTCCCCCAACACCAGTTCATTATTGTTTAAGTTTTCCCATAGGTTGTCTGTATTCAGGTAACGCTTGAAGAATTCTGAGCCTTTCTATGTCTTTAGATAAATAGTTTTTGAATGAATCACTACATGGAACAGCTACTTCTCTATGGATTAAGGTTACCACCCATGGAATCCCATTGATTATTTCCCCCTCTCTTGGGTTCCTCTGGTTGAATCAGCTAGGCTTAACTTTGGCGCTTCCCTTTCTTCACCTTCCATCGGAGAAGGTTTGTGGCCTATTTCCCCTACTGTTTTGGACTTTTCACCTGGGTGTATGTTTTCACAACCATCATGATGTCCCCTCATTTACACTCTTTGACATCGATGTGTGGGGACCACTGTTTTGCTATCCTGGATGGTTCGTTGTTTGATAATCTCTCCCAGGTAGACCACTGCCCAACTCAATGCGTATCTGTGAACCAATTTTAATGCAGTGATGGTTGGTCAAAACATGTTCTGCGTCTTTCCAACTTCCTATGTGAACATCATATGCATATATCTCATTACACATATATTATTCTCATGGATCAAACCCATATACACCTTCGGGGTCAGTCTCTGCATGTATATGAATTATCTCTTGAACCAGTTTGGAGTGTACGGCTCACATATAGGTTCAAAATCTACTTGTGATTGCATCACACCACCTCAAAATGACTTAAGTTATGATCTTTTTCTGATTTTTTTATGCCATATTTAGTATATGGTCCAATCAGTAGAGGAAATGGAAGGAAGATGAACTCTTCTACTTGCGCCAGCTTACCAAACATGATTGATGTATCTAGTTTTAGTGGGGTGCTCCCTGCGATATTCAAAATTTCTAGTTGATAGTTTATCCCAGGTGTAGAAATGGGTTTTATATATTCTTAGAACCACATAAATGATGTAATCTGGCTATACATGAAATGGAATGGCCCAAAAACTCACACTGGTCTCTTTTCCTCGCTGATATGCCAAAGTAAATGATATAACTTATCTAGAACCATTTTATCCATATTCACACATTCTCCACCATCCAGTCATGCAGACATAAAAAAAATCCTGGTTTTACTTTCATGTGATCATCTCTGACCAGTATCATCCCCCTGCAGATCATCACAAAGTTGAATACCACCAACCTGACTATTGTCCACTACTCAGTTTTGACACTATAATACCACAATTTTCACTAGTTATCCTAAAGGATCTTCCAGTATGAACCCTCTTTTCCCTACTAAGCTCCTCTCCGGAATGTGGTGGGCCTTGTTGGTAGTGTTTCTTCCTCCAGTGGTAATTTTATAAAGTATCTGAACCCCTTCTTGAAGTGGAAATATTGGGTGTTCTTCTTATCATCATTTGTGCATAATACTAAATCTAGAAGTTCCTTTACAAGATGTAGAATCTATTCCACATACTCCCAAAAATTCATGGTTGGGGGAACTCATTGTACATACCTCTCAGGATCTGGATGCAACAAACCTTATGAAGGTCCCAGAGGCTAATACAAACCTCCCCAGGGTGCAGGTGGAATGCGTTGGTATCCCGCAACAAACAGCTTAGCAGTTCTAGTATGAACTCCTTCTGTTTGTAAATAGTAATATTGGAAATCCCGGGATACTTTTTATAGGCCTATCCACCACATCATAGTCTCAAAATATTCATAGGATGTGCATACCCAGTAGGCCCAGGCCCACTCATCAGTGAATTTTCTACCCTTGTGCAGATCCCATCTTCTGATACATCCCTTATCTAGATTCACGATCCCTACCAAGATAATGTATTTGTACATAGGTGGAGATGTCTCTACCTCTATCTCCTTGACATTTATGTTATTTACATGGTTTTGGAGGTAGTATGTTGTGACATGAGTATGATACTTTCCATCATGGTCGTATGTATCCCTATAATATAGATATTATTCTAGTGTTCTTCTGAACTAGTAAGTTAGTTCATCTCTGTTTGCCTCTGGGATGAAGACATAGTTTTGTAAGATGAATCCATACACTGGAATGAACTTGATCAATTGATATTACTTCAACAACTCCATCAGAAACTCCATAAATGATTGGAAATCCTGGGTTCTAAAAATATATTCCTCGATTTGAATGTTGTTCTCTATGGAGTACCTCTGAGTAGTGTCAGCACAAACCTCTTGAGAAACCTCCTTAGCAGCCATTGGCTTAAGGCATAGAAAAAAATTCCGATTAGTTTGTGATGATGGTCGCATAAACCATTCTAAAAAACAATTCACAAAGAGACATCTTTCCATGAATCATCCATGATCATGACCCACATTGTAAAGGAATCAATATACTATGATGCAATGGTTCTCTAAAAGGTTCATGGAGCATCGAACCAAAGAACCCAGTTCACGTAGTTACGTTCTCAAGGAGGATTTCTTCATGAAGAGAGAAAAATGGAGCAGTCTTTCGAAGAGATCCAAGTATGGTAAAAAGAACCATTTTCACCTATTTATAAGCATGTTCAGCTCGATATTCGTTGAGACCTGCACCCAGCATTCACGATGACCATTTCCCATGATTCACAGTGCCCTTTTTTTATACCGCTTTGGGATTCCACTTTACAATGCACCTTTGTGATATCTGTTCATAGTGTCGCTTCAGGATGAGGCATCATGATTGGGCTTCGTGATGATGCATCGTGATTGTGCTTCACAGTCCAACTCTGTGATCTGGCTTCTTAATCTGCCTTTTTTCGATCCTTCTAGTTTTCTTGTGAGTTTCCCTTATAATCTAACCCTTTTTCCCTTATTCTCCCAATATGAGGGGGGATTTAAAGGAACTGAAATTCATTCCACTTGAGGCATGAAAAAATTTGTGTTTAGGTCAATGTAAATCTAGATTCAAAATGGACTTTAAATCCACAAAACTATACAGAAGGTCCTGGTTCATGGATACCTTCATAGATTCTTCCTACCTCTACATTTCCGAGCATCTGCGATGGGCCCTCTATGGGTTCGGTGAATCCCAACACCTTTGTAGTGTCACATTCCATCAGTAACCCACTCCGTGATGAACAAATCAATGATCCCCTTTGTGAATAGATGGATCCCCTACCTCTCTACAGCATCACCTCATCATTGTGTCCTGCTCCATGATCGTCATGTTGACGGATCCTCTATGAGTCCAATGAATCCTGACACCTTTACGGCGTCATATTCCATCTATGGCCTGCTCGGTGATGAAAGCCTCAGTGATCCCTCTCGCTACTTGACAAAGCCCCTGCCTCTCCACGATGTCACCTGGTCTCTATAGGATTCTCTGCAGTCATCAATTTGATGGACCCTCTACGATTCTAAACCCATCAGCTCCTCTTCAAGGTGCCCGGATTTTTTCCATAGATAGCTTTACAACCTCAGATAACCTTGATTTCCTATAAATAGCAGGCTCAACCCCCCCCCCCCACACACATAAACAAATGTTTCAAAAACCTTTTACATTTCTTACTCCCATTTTGAAAAGGATAGTGTGAAGTTGATAAATGGATCACCAAATGTACATAGCCTCTGAAAGTTATGCCACCTTGTTATCTTCATGGCCCCCACCTATTGCAGGGATTCCCTTTATAACGATTGATGACCTTCTCAAAGGAGGGATCCCCTTTTACGTGATTGAGTCTCCCTGAAGCATTAAGCCTTCATGAAGAACACTCCAAATAAATATTCATTTATTAAGGTGAAGCTCTAATCTGTTGAAAACCTCCCTTCACAGAGCATCTTCTTCCAAGAAGACCCTTTCTTTCGCAAAGACCATCCTCTCTGTGAAGCACCACCACTTCGTGAAGTCCATCCTCTTTACAAATACCATATTTATAAGGTTTCCTAAATTAAAATCCCCTCTCTCATGTGGAACTCCAATATTTTATGAAGTTATTTCTAGTTACCCTGAGTGGTGCCTCATGTTGTGTTTCCCTTCCCTATTCTTCTTCCCATTGGCACACTAATGGCCATTTCTTATTCACATATCCAGGATAATATAGAATCCCCAGTGGATCACTCCAAAGCCCCATTAGTATGGTGTTTCTTATTCCTCCCCTTACCCAAGTGTGAGTTAGTGAAAGTTATATATGTCATAGGGGAGAGGAGTGATTCCTCACTGTCCGAGATGTAGGATGTTAAACTATCAAGCCACCCCACGTTATCAACACATGATGATAAACTATGATCACTTCATGAGTGAAAAACCCAAGCAGATGATAAAGGGGATGAAAAACAGCACCATGTCACTTCTCCCCTCCCTCTACGTTGTGTTACTATGTTAAACTCAGCCCACCAACCATGCATACTCCCTTGTTTCCTCTTTGGGACGCTATTCATGCATAAGCCCTGATCTACTCCTCATGAATGCACCATTCACAATGTGATCATCAAATATATTACTATCTCTTATTTCTCACACTAATCATGATTTTTGTGGGATTAGAGTGTGAATAGACCGTGACATCCTCTTTGGGCCACCATATCATGTAAACATCATCCCCATATACATGGAACTATGTAGAAGTTGATCCTTTCCCTTCCCAAGAAAGGTATGCAGGAAGCCATCCAAAGGTTCAAGACCATCACCCATCAGTCCAGACTACTTAACATCGGTTCAACCTCACCCAGTATGATTTTAAACTATATTCCCCTATCACATAATATAACATTAAATTTTATTCTTACTGACTACATATGTTTTGATCCCTTCCTCTTAGATAGGGTATGTATGAAGCCTCTCAGAGGTTCAACTCGAAACACTAGTAAATTTTAGTGTCCCCTTTGTTGGGACCCACACACTTGGTCTGTCCCATAGTGGTTTCAGATCATTTCTAAGGCATCTAACCATGCATAATCCCCCTACACTCAATCCATACTCCTCCAACCAAGAGTGTCCCTATTATGATGGGCTTCTAACCACACGTATGCCCTGACATTTCTTTGGGTTGTAGTCCTTTATATACACCTTGATTCTATGTACCATTATAAAACTTCATGAAATTTGATTCCCTGTTACTGGTATATGTAGGAAACCTCCCATAGGTTCAATCCTGATATCATCACCTTCACACGGGTTCATAGTTCTATCCCCATTCATTCCACCCTTCAACGATTCATCCATATCCATCCTGATTTTACCCGGGCCACCGCATCTCGGTGAGATAACACCATCCATTCAGATAGCTAACCATGTGTAATCACCGTTCACATCATCACTCTTTATATCACCCATGTATCTAACCATGTGTAATCCATATTCACATCATCTCTTTTATAGAATTGGGGCAGCTAAGCCACACATAATCCCCAACATGCTTTCGGGTTGTTTTCCATTATGTACAACCTGATCCCCTGACTCATCCTATCGAACTACATGGGTTTTGATCCCAATATCCTAAACCGGGTATGTAGGAAGCCTCCATGAGGTTCAATCCCAACCAATGATAAACCTTGGTGTCCCTTTTTACTGATACCCACCATCCCCCTATCCCCCCTTTGTAGTGTCCATATCAGCCTTCATGGTGTGAAACCTTCCCCTTTGTGGGACACACCATCCTAGGTATTTCCTTATTAGGTGTTTTGACCCATCCATTTTTTAATGATTTTCGGTGATCCCTCAAATGGATATACCCATATGATCCACTTTCATAAGTTTTACAATCATTCTGATCCATCTCCGCAAGATGTTAAACTTGCGACATACCCCGTATCAAACATAAGAAGCTGAGGAAAACCACAGAGTCATTCCTATAGAAAACAATTCCCCTCATTTGACATGGGATTCCTCAAGATTATATGCCCTTTAAAATCCATCTAGTAAGTAGAAATATAGTGGTACCCATTTTTTAATGTCCAAACATGCCAGTGATGCACAACGTGACTACTCCCCTGCTCGAAGGTCACTACCCTGACTTGACTAATTTTGAATGTCATGATAAGAACAGCGTAATTAACCGGCATCCAAAAAGATATGGCATAGGGAAGAGTTTCATGAAGAACTTATTAATCTTTAAGGGAGACGAGTAGTAGCGAAGAATTATGAGGAGGAATCCATAGAAGGAGAGACTGACATCCCATTATCCTATTTTGATCAAGGAGAAAACATCCCTCAAGAGGTGATAGATTCCACCTGCCTTTGGAATGTGGGAATATGGGGAAAAACATGATCGTTAGTGAATGTACCAACATGTGGTGCAATGAGTCATTCCCCATAAGAAAATAATTGGAAACAGGGTTTAAAATCCCCTCTTATTAAATGGATTAGTGTTGATTCATTAACAACTTATAATTTAATGAATAATTGTGGTTTGAAAACCCTATTTAATGTCATAAATTAGAGGGGATTCAAAACCCCATATAATATATAATATTTGAAGTTTAGAAAAACTCATTCTATTTTAATTAATTATAATGGGTTGAAAACCCCCTCTAATTTCTTGAATGATTGGTTGTTCACGACACACTGTAATCTAAGGGATTAACAGTATTTCATGAACCCCCTCTATTTTAAAGGATTAGAGGGGTCATGATCCCTCATTATTTCTATTAGAAAATCTATTATATATATATACTCAAATATCCAAATGAATATATATATATAATTCCTCTAGAATCCATATAAACTTATAGAACCACTAATTATTAAATATGTAGTGGTTCTGACATAACCTAATCTAAAATACATTGAGATATTCAAAAAATAGTTCTATAAAATTCACAGTGGGTTGTGAACCCCCTCTGAATTCAATTAATAGAGGTGTTAGACATAACCACCATATAAAATTTATATATAGGTTATTGTGCATAACCCCCTATAAAAACACCACTAAACTACTTATTTTTTTATTGAGAAATTAATTCCAAGAGGGTGTCCAGATTATGTAGAGATTTCAGTTATGGGGAAGCCAAATATTTTTTATGCTGGTATTTTAATTTAAAAAACATGTATGATGATGACTTAATTGTTTATATTTCTTTTTAATGGGGGTGATTTTAGGGTTATGTTATAAATTAAAAATAGGGGTATCATATTTTCTATAGAGGTTGATAGTATGTTTGATTTTAACGGGCTTATGATCCAACTAATTTCATTGTAATTTCATCCCCTTCTTTGATGGGTTGGAGGGGGATATCATTGAGATTCAAACCAATTTTAGAAGGGATTTTTTTGTATGATTTTTTCAAACCAACCACAAGTGGTATAAATTTAGGGAGTTATTTACAACATACATCTATTTCCCACTGATTTATTTTTTATGATATTATGATTATATCTCTTTTGACTAATTGAGTGGTTGTTCTAAAGAACATGAATTATTTGGTTTCATTTTTTTATAATGGGTTCAAAAGGGGTGATTTAAATATATAGAGAGAAAAGATTAGGTTGTGTCCAAAAGATTTGTGGGTGATGGTTTTTAGTCATGAGAAGAAATGAGCAGCAGCAGATCTAGTTATGAAAAAAGCTATTGAAATGACATTTCATGTTCGAAATTGATCTTTGAAGGGTGATTTGTTTTCTTGAGATGATTATTGGAGAGGTGATGTAGGTGTATCAGGGTGTGAATTTCAAACAGTGTTTCAATTCTATACTTTTATTTCATGTTTGGGATTACACATAGTTTCTTGAACTCTATAACACATAGTGTATTTTCATTGATTCCCCCATGGTATTTAATGCTCCACATTGGAGCGTTTTCCACTCTAAAAAAATGTTTCCCGTTCATTTTATGTTATTTTTTTTCTAGTATGTTTTCAATTCTAAGAATTGTATTTTTTTTAAACTGGGTTATTTTCATAGGATTGATCATCTTCTAACCCATTAATTTTTTAATACAATGAAAAATGAATCTAGTGAACAATACCATCATCATTTTATTATGGATATCCTTAAGAAAAAAATTCCACAATTTATTAGTTTTTTGAAAATCACCTACAATTCCTCAATATTTTCTTCATTCTTGACTATCAACTTTATTGAAATCAGAACCATATGTTATCATCAACCTCGATGTATGCATCTCATTCCATATTTCTATCTGAGGTATAAGATTGACTTTGATAACTATATACATCATGCTTCCATCTGTGATTTCTCCTTATCAATGAGAATTATCTTATTTGGAATGTCTCCCCAAAAAAATTTAATTTATCACATTTCACTACCTATTCATCATCATTAATTAAAAATTGGCTTCCATCATACGACAACTAACACATGCTTCAAACCTTGATCTCATATCTTTTTTTGGGATCATCCAATCTTAGTATCGTTCAAATGAGTTCAGCTGGTCTCATCAGTTTCATCATATTTCATGTTTTCAACATCATGATCCTCTCAACATAAATAAAATTCATGAATACCTATATTGAATCTCATAAATACCTATACCATATTCCATTTTAGTTGATTCTTCCTCATGGTTGAATTTTAACTCTTAGACTTTGATTATATAGGCATGTCTTGACCTCCCTAATTTTGGATTCACTCCATTATCTTGGATTGATCTTCATTGATCTAAGATTCAAACATTTACACTATTATGGAAACTTATATCCTTATGGAATCTTATTTAAATGGTCATAGTAAATCCTCTATAAAATCTCCCAATCTATTTATTATTTATCAATAAACCTTAAAACATATAGTGGATTCCCCAATTTTATGTACCTAGTTGATTAGATGAAAAAATTAATGTTCTCTCACATGTTGGGGGGCACTCTCATTATTGAGATTATTGAGTATTGTCCAGAAGCTGTAAGAATCTATCCGCAAGGATGATTTTTCAAGGGTAAATGATCTATCTAAACCATTAAATAAACTATTTTTCATTTTTTTATTAAAAGGGGATCAAATCAATTGAATTATAACAGTACTTTTTATCCTCGGATGATTATTCAAGAAAAAAACTAGAAAGCATCCATTAATTCTCCTATAGATTATAGAACAAAACCTATCAACATAAATCATTCATCTAATATTTTTCATTCTCTGTTTTCTAGATTTATTTTCTTTGATCTCTTACTACCTCGATAGAGTGGTATCATAGGTAACAAGATCAAAATAGTGATGGTGTAGAGAGGGTATCTAATTATCATAAAATTAATTGTGGTTGAATTGAATTTTTAAACACATATTCATGATGATATCATCTATATGACTCTAATAGTGAAATTTACATAAAATAGATATTAAATGAAGTGTTTATATATGGTCAATGTTTTAGTCAATTATGTAGTGTTTCGTTAACCCCTTTTCTGGATAAGACACTATTGTTCATGCTAGTGGAAACATTCTGATGAGTTTTCCAGTGACTGTTCTACTGATCCACATTCACACCCCCTCATAAGCCAGACTAGTATATTAAAACTATTTTTTCAATTTCATAACAAATTATATTGTGTTTTCAGTTATCCATGAATTTTTTCTAGTTATTTCAACTATTCTGGACAAATTTGTATAGTTACACTTTCGGGAATATTAATATATCACTAGAGTAAAATTTTGATGACATGATTGAATCTATCACATTAAATTATTCAATTTGGAAACCCAAAAATTATGAGAATTTTTATGCTAATTATTTCTGGAAAATATTAGTGGATCCCACTAAGAAGATTTTAGTGAATGTATAGAAATATTTGTAAAGGATTCAATCTATTTATAATATATCTACTAGTATCATACTAATTGATGAAGATCAGGTTCTTCTTAACAAGAAGTGAACTACAAAAAATAGGTAGTTGTTTGAAAAGAGTATCTTATTTTAATTTTAAAATGAACATGAGGCTTCAATTTTATGGTGATAATTGGAAAATATGTATGCAAGGAAAAACAAATAGAATAATGAAAATTCATTACATCAACTTTTCAACATGATGTAAAAATATTGGGATCAACGTATCAAAGAATTAGAGTGATTTCCAAGGGGTTTTTAATCATTTTAATTCCATGAAAATTATGGTTTATGATGAGTTACCAGAACTGTTATTATTCAGTTCATTATCTAAGATGTGTGAAAAACAAGTTTTGTCATTTTAAAATTCAGCTCTACATGGAAGCCTCACCCTGGCAATGGAGAAAAAAAAGAATGTTGAATGAATAGTCCCAAAGGATGGAGAAGGGATGTATTTCTAAATCCAAGGCTCATGTAGCTAAAATTAATAGAAATAAAAAAAACTCAAATGGATGAAGAAGAGGAATGGAACCCTATGGATAATTTCTATAATGAAGTAAATAATTGATATCCTTACTGAGATATCAAATGATGTTCCACAACTGTGGAAAACCCAAAGAGTTCACCTTGGACTGTGGGAAGCTGAAAGAGGAGAAAATGATTTAGGAAGGTAAAAACCAAAATAATGATGTTATAATTGTCAATGAAGAGGTCTTTTTTGTTAAAGAAGATTAACAGGTCCATATTACAAGGAAAGACTTGACACGAATCATGGATTCTAGTTTTTCCTACCATTTCACCACCATGAGATATTTCTTATCATCTTATAATTCAAGGAGCTTCACACTCATGAATATTGGAAATTATGGAGACCTTAAAATCATTGGTATTGTAATATTTTTCAAGATACTAATATTGGATATAGGTTATAGTTTAAGGATGTGAGTCATGTTCTTGAAATTCACCTCATTCAGATTTCCAAATATAATGATTAATGACTATGGATATGTGAGTTCCTTCGATGATGATAAATGTAAGAATACCAAAAGTTTCATGTTAATCTATACAGGTAATAATGATACTTCTATTTGTCTCATATATGTTATACCATATGGAATAGAGGTCAATACAATTATAAAATAGGTTCCTATAGAAGTTTGGCACCGTTGGCTCGATCACAAGAGTAGATAGGAATCATAATTTCTTCCTTGAAGGATATTTCCCCAGTGATAAATGCTATAAATTCGGATACTTATGTTCATTACATCTTGGGAACACGACACTAAGTACCATTTCTGGTTTTTTTACTATATAGAAAACTGTATGATGAATATTTGATTCACACTGATGTATGCATGATAAAAAATAGGCCTAAGTGAGGTGTTATGTATTTTTTTACTTCATTTTTTATCATTATACAAATCGATGGGTATTTTATTTCCAAACTAAATATCATGTGTATATAAGCATACGGTATAGGATGGTATCATGGTCGACATGAGGAGTACTATAAGATTTTAAACATCCAGAGGGAAAAATCATTACCAAAAATGCTTCAAGATAATAATTTTTCTAATAGTATGAATAGAATAATTTGAGAGAGAGTATGGTGTATGATCTAAAATGAAAATTGTTCAAAAACATTTTGGGGGGAGTTAATGATAGATGAAATTGATATTATCAACTTTTGTCTAGAAATTACACTAAACGACGACATTCCCAATTGGGTTTTCATAGTTATAGATGTTTCTTAAAAATACTTGAGAGTATTTGGAAACTCAGAAGTTGTTTACATCCAAAAAGGTGAGTGAAGGAAGCTGGATGAAAAGGAAAGTGCTGTGTATTTTTTGATATCTTATAGAGGAATATGGATAATTACTCTAGGATCCAATACATAGGATGGTCATCATAAGTAGATATATAGTGTTTCCTGAGGATCAGATGATTTAATATTTTGAGAATATAACCAAAATAGAGAATATGTAGTCTGAGGGAATTAAAGTCACCACTATTAATTCCAACATGTATGAGAATGATATGTGACACTAATGATACATCACTACAAGGTATATATTTCTCCATATTATAATATTTCCCTATCATATGACCTTTAATAATAGATTCCTATGAATTTCCTTTGAGGAGATACACCATAGAATTAAAATTATGTTATATATACTAACCAAATGAGAATTTGATTCTCAATGATGAGGGAGATCCATATAGTTTTTTTGTTTTGATCATTAGTTATAAGTGGGTTTAATGTAAAAAGTCTATTCAAGGGGATTTAAGACCCATTCCAAAGAATCATACATTAGATTTTGTAATCGCCCCAACCCCAGTTACCCAGATTTAGTGCATTATTGCGTAACATTGGCATGATCACAAAAGATCATGTCTCGAAAGACCGATTATTTTAGTACCCTTGGAAACACTAGATACATTCATAAATTTTATGTTACATCATAAAGTGAAAAACTACAATAACAAAGTCTCCATAGTCCACACTCATATCCTCTTCTGACTATCCATGCAGGTCATTCATAAAATACTTCTTCACATCCTGGAAAATATTAAAACATTGAAAGGGGTGAGATCAGATGCTCAATAAGGATAGAAATATTGCGGAAGATTTCATAAATAAATATTAACATTTAAGGCAATGTATAACTAAAACAAAAGCATCTTTAAACTTGAACTTCAGCATAATATGGCAAAAATAAAATTTAATAATTCCATTTACTTACTCACATGGATATTCTACTAGTCGAATAATCTCATGAAATATCAATAACCACTTTCATAATGATGGAATGCATAATGCTAGACTATCATAACCACATAGCCAAGGCCTCGTACCAAGACCAAAAATAAGATTTTGTCAAGGCCTCATGCCAAGACTCTAGTTTGTCTCATGAGACCTACTGATGCATCGAGGATCTGTAGCGGGCTCCACCCGTCACTTATTAAGTCCAATTCATTCCTCATATGAATAGGTTTAAACATATCATAAACCATAACATAATCGTATCACATAAAGCATGCATAAAGGAAACATAAAATTTCCACATTTCAATCACAAGATATCAATAAAACACACTGATATAATTAAAACACTTTCAAAACCATTTTCAATACCAAAATAAAATAAAGTTAAAACTTTGTATTTATTTTTCATTAAAAAAAAGTTATGGCTTGTAGAAGAAGCCGAAACACAAATAATGGTCACGGTGGAGGAGAATTCGTTGTTGCCGCATACGTAAGAAAAAAACATTCCTTTTGTCGTTTAGTAAAACACTTTGTAAAAAAATATTCATTTTTGAATAAAAGTCAAAGTAAATGGGGTTTATACACAGTATAAAAGAAATTTGTGTATAAAACAAAATACGCCTCAATGAAAGGAGATTGAGACGAAGACCCTTACAAAGATCATTTTTTTTAAATAAAGTAGATTTATTATGTGTATTCACTATATGTACACATAAATAAAGTACAAATACAAGATAGTACATAATAATATCATGACATAATTTGAAAGTTGGAGATTAACCCAAAGAATAGAAATTGGGTTAAGAAGTTCCCTTACCTCGTGTCCTAATTCACTCGACGGTTCTTTGATCTCCTGAATAATAAACTAGAGTTAATTTATAATTTTTGAAGAAACTTTTTCAATTTTATTATTCCTTTTATATTAGTTATTTTCATGTTATGAACATTATGTAATTATTTATGTTATTAATGGTCGTTTTGACGATCTTAGGTACTTGAGTCAAAAATAAACTTCTTATAATTACACTTTGTTCATGTGGTAATATATCCATTATATCCATAATTATATTCATGATTTATATATCATATACATCATATATATCCAGTATATACATTCATTTATAATATTACATAACATTTAGAGGTAGGAAATGAAATGCACCGTTCATGGAGACGGTAAGCTGTACGTACGCATGAATGCTACTTTCATTTCTATTTCATATTTAATGGAATGAAGTTATAATTATATAAAGGTATAATATAATTCCAGTATAATATAGTGTGTAATACCATTTACTCTATCCTTTATACATCCCACATATGGCATTAACGATTCAAATCACTTTGAGGGGGCGGTAGTCCGCACTTCCTAAAATGAAATTATCGCGTTTACCCATAATGGAAATCATAAAGTATGCGACAAATGAGAAATACCAAAGCATAATGAAAACATAAACATAATATATATATCATATATGAAAATAGTTTCATCAAAATGGCCACCATTAGAGGTGTTAAGAGAATATTGAACAATCATCGTTTCGTGAGGTAGTATTTCGCCACCCACAGAAACAGTATGTTATTTAACCATTAGATGAAGGCATGTGTAAGTTAAAACCAAATCCTTATCATAAAAACATCCTAGTATATTGTAGATACTGGTTTTGTTACAAAAGAAAGGAATAAAAAGAGTTTAAGGGGTTGGAGAATCAAAATAAAACAAAACAACATTAGAAAAGACATTACCTTAAAATCGGGTAACTCTTTTTGATTTGAGCCAAAGGTTTCCTTGGGAAGACTTCTTCCAAAATTGAGGCTTCTAGGAATAAGGTAGGGAAGTTGAGAGAGTATTTGGGTAGAGGTTGTCCAAGCCTAAAGGCTTTCAAGGTTTGAGTAAGGTGGTAGTGGTGGGGACCATTTATAAGAGGAGAGAAGGGGAACTCTTGGAAAGATTGAAATGTTACTTTATTATGAAATGCTTTTTTGGATTCTAAAGGTCCAACACTTATATATTTCGAGTATAAGGTGATAATTGTTCGAAATATACTCATCCAATAGGTTTTTGGAAAGTTTATGTCTTATATTTTACATTATCATTTCATTTTATTTAAATCGATAATTAATGAGGTAATCGCTGCATCATCATGGTGTTATAAATAATTTAATTTATTTAATGTATAAAAATTATAAAAAAACTATCATGATGTAGGAAATATTTTTATCTTTATAATTAATATTTATAGTCAAAATTATGACTTGTAAAACCCAATTTAAAAATTCTTTTAGTAAAACAACTTATGTTTGTGACATTTTTATTTTAACTTTAAGTAAAATTTATTTATCTCATTTTCCTACCAAAGTGGCTCCATGGGGTCCCCAAGTTGACCCATGGATTTTCCTGGTCGGCCATGACACATCCAATAGGGTTAGGACAAGTGTAAAGGTATTTTCATATTTTTATAATATCATTTTTACCTTAAATTTCACTAATTACCTTTAATCGCGATTAATTAAACTTAAAAGTTACTATTCACCAAAAAATTATTTTAATCCCATTGAACCACATTTTATATCCTAATGACAACCATGTATGTCAGATTTTTGAAAATCAAAACACATAAGTGGTAATGTTTCATTTAAACGAAAAATCAGTTTTTTAACTACCACTTAGTGGTTTCACTATTCATCAAAAATTGAAGTTTTTCATAACAATGCCAAAATTTCACCCTAAGCTATAATTGATATTCCGAATTAAAAAATGAATTCTATTTTAAAAAATTACAAACATATAAGTTTCATTAATTAATTTCATAATTAATTCCTGCTGTCACAACAAATAGCGTGTTTTTTAGAAACAATATATATCAAAAGATTGACAATTGTTTATGTCCAATTTCAAAGCGAAATTAATTCTAATGAACACCATTGGATAAAATGGTAAAAATATATTCTAATTATACTTTAAATCCACTAAATTGTATAATTTATCACTATAAATTATTTTTATTAAAAAGGTTGTTTTTAAGTATTTTTCACTATTTATAAAAAATTGGAAGTACTCAGAAAAACACCAAAAATTCAACATAGGAAAATTTTGATATTATGAATCCTTAAATGAAGTCCATTTTGAAATATAAAATATATATAATTTCAAAAAGTGGGTTTTACTATTCATTACTTCTACTTTGATTGGTCGCGGTGTGTTAGAGTCTCGAACTTGCGTACAATGCAAGCTGTTGCATTATTGAAAGAGAAGCGTATCGTGGAAGCTCGGGGTGTTACATCCTCCCCTCCTTCAACAAATTGCATCCTCGCAATTCGAAATTTTTCTTTGAAAATAAAAGGTTGAAAATAGAAAATACCTTTGTGGAAAACCCACATCGGAAATAAGGTTAATAAAAATATAACTTTAAAACAAAGAAAGATAAGTACAAAGGTCACCCGAGATATCCCATACTAGGATTCTATGAAAATATTTATATGGAAGAAAAACAAACCATCAAGGTCTGATAGAGAGTTGTAGAAAACTAGATTAGGAGAAATTTAACCATAAGAAAATCACAAACTTGTGATTGGTCAAATAGTCATTGAATCCCCAATTGGAAAAGTTAACCGGCAACGTTTTTGTTTTAAGTTATCTTTTATAAAGTTGAGGAATTTATTTAGGAGATTTACTAAGAACGTAAGGGAATATACATACTTGTCATGTAGACTTTCATTCTTTAATAAATTTTTACCACAAACCCATATTTCACTCTAAAAGGTAATAGAACTCAAAAGTATTATATTTATTCTAATTGTATAAGGTTCCAAATATTAAAACATACCATTTAGATTAGTAAAACTATTTCTTAATAACCAGGTACTTCCTGTAGGCTTGCGGTAGGTAATAAAGGCATGTCGCACTATGGTTGTGGGTTCGATTCCTGTAGCTTTGTGTGACGCGATGAGTTATGCCCCACCCTGAAGGTTGTCCTTTTCCTAAAAATATAGTATTATAATATTCCAAAAATAATCTTCAGAAATGTTTTAACCATAAACAATACTATTGAAAGTTCAACTTAATCCATCCCAACCTTTATAGTTATCTAAAATACCTCTGTCTAGACTTTCTCTAAAAGGTCTCTTAATTCCAAAATCAATTTATCAGATTCCCCAAACAAATTGAAGTTTCTCTTATTGTCACATACTAAAAATATGATTACCTTCATCATATTAAGACCTTAATGAAAAGAACAAGTACTGCAATACAATCCTTATATATATCACATTATTATTAAAACCAGAATATAATCCTTGAGTCCAAAAGCACCAATACATTAATTATTCTAATTCAATTGTAGTAACTGCATAAGATTGTCCTTGATCCCTTACCCTTTTCTGAGGTAAGTTTCAATGACGCTTAGGAAATTCATTTCCATAATGCCCCATTTCCCTACAATTATAGCATTCAACATTGATAGACTCTTTCTTTCCCTTGCAATCACGAGCCTGGTGACCTTTTTCTCCACGTTAATAACAAACTCCCATTCCTTTTAGGCAAGCACCGGGGTGATTATTCCCACAATTATCACATAATGGAAAATCCTTCTTTCCCCTTTTCCCTTTATCCGTCTCTTGTTCCACCGTTCTCTTCTTCTATTGCTTTACTTTGTTGTCATAAGACCTAGAGAATTCCTTTTCTGTCTTGATAGCACATGCGAAAATATCTTCATACGTTGAGAAGGATTTTGATACTAAATCTCAATAGAGAAATGGTTTTAACCCATCAAAGAAACGATCAATCTTACTCCTTTGGTTACGTATATAATCTGCATCATACCTCGCTAACCTTGTAAAGTTGGCCTCATACTTTGTGACATTCTCATCCTCCTTTTGTCTCAGACTCAGAAAATTTTTTTCCATATCTACTCGATGGTCACGAGAAAAGTATTTTTCTAAGAAAATATCTTTGAACTCTCTCCATTCCATACTTTATACTTCTTCATCTTCCTTTGTATTTTTTATTAGCGACCACTATTGATTGGCATCTCCAGTGAGGCGGTAGACTTCCATGACAACCTTCTCCCTTTCGCTACTCCCCAAGGCATGGAATATTTTCTCTAAGAAGTTTATCCATTGCTCATATACTAATGGATTTGTACCCCCATTAAATGTTGGTGTTTGTTGCCTCATGAAGCGGTCTAACATTGATCCTCCATGTTGCGGATCAGGGTGATCCATACGAGTAAAGTTATTATTCATAACCTGAGTGAGTTTTCCCAGTATGGTAATAAGATGATCAGCACTAGTTTTATCTCTAGATCCACAATAATTATCTTGAGCAGGAGGGAAATCCCTACACGGAGTGCGTGTATTGATACAGTTTCCATTCCTTCCACTAGGCGCCATTTCTAAACAATGGCATAAACTAGATTAGTTTATGAATCAAAATACATAATTCCATACTTGTAAAATACTTAACATAAATTGAACTATTTATGTATATAATCCATAATCATAAAAATGTTTTCCTTGAGGAAGTATATACTCATAACCCTTCAGAGTGGTTTGTCAAGAAAACGAGAATTATCCTAAGCATATCCCTCGGGAGTGTCGTAACCAAGAGTGCAGTAAGGCCCGTTGTCATGCACCAGTTCCCGTTCGAGTCTAGATCAAAGCGGTGTTTTCGGGTTTTACCCCTAGTTACATATGTGCCAGATCCACCTCTACCTGCTTGTATCTAGATAGGGATGTATTGCTTGGGAAACTCACAAAATATCTATAATACCAAAATTCTAGAAAGTTCTTCTATACTAATCCTCAAATTCTATCTTCGGGCTATGTGTTCTAATCAGAGTTTATCAAAATCTAGCTTCCAAGGTTAGTACTAAACTGCCTCTGATACCAATTATAACCGCCCCGACCCCAGTTACCCAGAGTCGGTGCATTATTGCGTAACATTGGCATGATCACAAAAGATCATGTCTCTAAAGACCGATTAGTTTAGTAGTCTTGGAAACACTAGATACATTCATAAATGTTACATTACAACATAAAGTGAAAAACTACAATAACAAAGTCTCCATAGTCCACACTCATATCCTCTTCTCACTATCTCTACAAGTCATTCATAAAATACTTCTTCACATCCTGGAAAATATTAAGACATTGAAAGGGGTGAGCTCAGATGCTCAGTAAGGATAGCAATATTGTGAAAGCTTTCATAAATAAACATTAACATTTAAGGCAATGTATAACTAAAACAGAAGCCTCTTTAAACTTGAACTTCAGCATAATATGGAAAAAATTAAATTAAATAATGTCATTTACTTACTCACATGGATATTCTACTAGTCGAATAATCTCATGCAATATCAATAACCACTTTCATAATGATGGAATACATAATGCCAGACTATCATAACCACGTAGCCAAGTCCTCATTCCAATACCACAAATAAGATTTTTTCAAGGCCTCGTGCCAAGAAACTAGTTTGTCTCATGAGACCTACTGATGCATCGAGGAGCTGTAGCGGGCTCCACCCGTCACTTATTAAGTCCAATGCATTCCTCATATGAATAGGTTTAAACATATCATAAAACATAACAAAATCGTATCACATAAAACATGCATAAAGGAAACATAACCTTTCCACATTTCAATCACAAGATATCAATACAACACATTGATATAATAAAAACACTTTCAAAACCATTTTCAATACCAAAATAAAAGAAAGTTAAAACTTTGTATTTATTTTTCATTAAAAAAAAGTTATGGCTTGTAGAGGAAGACGAAACACAAATAATGGTCACGTCGGCAGAGAAGTCATTGTCACCGCATACGTAAAACAAAAACATTAATTTTGTCATTTAGTAAAACGCTTTGTAAAAAAAGATTCATTTTTGAATAAAAGTCAAAGTCTAAGTGGTTTATACACCGTATAAAAGAAAGTTGTGTATAAAACAAAATATGCCTCAATGAAAGGAGATTGAGACGAAGACCCTTACAAAGATCATTTTTTTAATAAAGTAGATCTATTATGTGTATTCACTATAAGTACACATAAATAAAGTAAAAATAAAATATAGGACATAATAATATCATGACATAATTTTAATGTAGGAGATTAACCCAAAGAATAGAAATTGGGTTAAGAAGTTCCCTTACCTCGTGTCCAAATTCACTCAACCGTTCTTTGATCACCTGAATAATAAACTAGAGTTAATTTATAATTTCTTAAGAACCTTTTTCAAGTTTATTATTCATTTTATATCACTTATTACCATTTTATGAACATTATGTAATTATTTATGTTATTAACGGTCATTTTGACGATCTTAGGTACTTGAGTCAAAAATAAACTTCTTATAATTACACTTTGTTCATGTGGTAATATATCCATTATATCCATAATTATATTCATGATGTATATATCATTTAAATCATATATATCTAATATATACATTCATTTATAATATTACATAACTTTTAGAGGTAAGAAATGAAATGCACCGTTCAAGGAGACGGTAAGCCGTACATACGCATGAACGCTAATTTCATTTATATTTCATATTTAATGGAATGAAGTTATAATTATATAAAGGTATATTATAATTCCAGTATAATATAATGTATAATACCATTTACTCCATCCTTTATACATCCCACATATGGCATTTATGATTCAAATCACTTTGAGGGGGCGGTAGTCCGCACTTCCTAAAATGAAATTATCACGTTTACCCATAATGGAAATCATAAAGTATGACAAAAATGAGAAATATAGAAGCATAATGAAAACATAAACATAATATATATATCATATATGAAAATAGTTTCATAAAAATGGCCACCATTAGAGGTGTTAAAAGAATATTGAACAATCATCGTTTCATGAGGCTGTATTTCGCCACCCACAGAAACAGTATGTTCTTTAACCATTAGACGAAGGTGTGTGTAAGTGTAAACCAAATACTTATCATAAAAACATACTATTATATTGTATATATCGTTGTTGTTCCAAAATAAAGGAATAAAAAGAGTTTAAGGGTTTGTAGAAGCAAAATAAAACAAAACTACATTAGAGAAGACTTTACCTTAAAATCGGGTAACTCTTTTTGATTTGAGCCAAAGGCTTCCTTGGGAAGACCTCTGCCAAAAGCGAGGCTTCTAGGAGTAAGGGAGGGAATTTGAGAGAGTATTTTGGCAGAGTTTGTCCAAGAAAAGAGGCTTTTAAGGTGTGAGTAATGTGGTAGTGGTGGGGGCCTTTTATAAGATGAGAGAAGGGGCACTCTTGGAAAGATTGAAATGTTACTTTATTATGAAATGCTTTTTCGGATTCTAATGGTCCCAAATTTATATATTTCTAGGATAAGGTGATAAAGGTTTTAAATCTACTCATCCAATAAGTTTTTGTCAAGTTTAAGTCTTATATGTTACATTATCTTTTCATTTTATTTAAATCGTTAATTAATGAGTTAATCTCTACATCATCATGGTGTCATAAATAATTTAATTTATTTAATGTCTAAAAATTATAAAAAAAATATCATGATGTAGTAAATATTTTTATCTTTCCAATGAATATTTATAGTAAAAAATATGACTTGTATAACCCCATTAAAGTTTTTTTTGTAAAACAACTTATGTTTGTGACATTTTTATTTTAACTTTAAATAAAAGTTATTTATGTCATTTTCCTACCAAAGTGGCTCCATGGGGTCCCCAAGTTCACCCATGGATTTTCTTGGTCGCCCATGACACATAAAATAGGGGTAGGACAAGTGTAAAGGTATTTTCATATTTTTATAATATCATTTTTACCTTAAATTTCACTAATTACCTTTAATCGCGATTAATTAAACTTAAAAGTTATTATTCACCAAAAAAAATTTAATCCCATTGAACCACATTTTACTTCCTAATGACAACCATGTGTGTCGGATTTTTGAAAATCAAAACACAGAAGTGGTAATGTTTCATTTAAATGAAAAATCAGTTTTTTAACTACCACTTAGTGGTTTTACTATTCATCAAAAATTGAAGTTTTTCATAACAATGCCAAAATTTCACCCTATGCTATAATTGATATTCAGAATTCAAAAATGATGTCTATTTTAAAAAATTCCAAACATATAAGTTTCATTAATTAATTTCATAATTAATTCCCGTTGTCACAACAAATAGCATGTTTTTTAGAAACAATATATATCAAAAGATTGGCAATTGTTTATGTCCAATTTCAAAGTGTAATTAATTCTAATGACCACCGTTGGATAAAATTGTAAAAATATATTCTAATTATAATTTAAAACAACTCAATTGTTTAATTTATCATGATAAATTATTTTTATTAAAAAGGTTGTTTTTAAGTATTTTTCACTATTCATAAAAAATTGGAATTTCTCAGAAAAATACCAAAAATTCAACATAGGCTAATTTCGATATTCTGAATCCATAAATGAAGTCCATTTTGAAATATAAAATATATATAATTTCTAAAAGTGGTTATTACTATTCATAACTGCTACTTTGATTGGTCGCGGTGTGTTAGAATCTCGAACTTGCGTACAATGCAAGCTATTGCATTAGTGAAAGAGAAGCATATCATGGAAACTCGAGGTGTTATAGATTTGGTTTATTTTTCATGTGCAAACAAGTAACTCAAGAATAATTGGGTAGACAAAATCAAAGGGGAATAATATAGCTCAAATCTACTCTATATAGGTAGAATGGTTGTGAAGGGATTTAGTATAAAGGTTTTGATATCAATGAACTTTTTTCTCCTATGGTTAGTATTTCTTCTATTAGTGTTATTCTATGATTATTGGATAGTCTAAACATTGAGGTTCAATAATCAGATGTCAATATAGTGTTCATTTATAGAGTTCTTTACGAGGAAATTTACATTGAGAAACCAGAAGTTCTTGAGGTGAAAGGTACAGAATATATGTTATAAAAACCTAAGAAATTTATATATCTTATGAAATTGGCACGAATACAATAGTACATGATGAATTATCATTGATGGTGAGAATGAGTACACGAGAACAGTTGTTCTTCACTATGCTTTAATCAAACATTTTTCTGATAGTGATTTCATTATCATGTTTCTTTATGTTGATAATATGTAGACTATTGGATGTGATATCCAAACAATTTATAGGATGAAGAAGGTGTTGAAAAAGTCTTTTTTAATGAATTAATTAGGATATACTTCTCATATTCTTGGTATGATTATTAACCATGACATGAGGCATTATAATTTTTGGATATCTTATGAGCAATATAGTGGGAAGGTTCATGAAATATTCAATATGAGAAAGTTGAATACAGTTTTCCCTCTACTTTATATTCATTATTGTATCATGAAATATCAGATTCTATCCAATGATAAATATAGAACATAAATGGATAAATTTTTTTATCATACATCCATTGGTTTTCTTATGTTTTGTATAGTGTTCACTAGACCAGATATTTATCAAATAGTTGGAATTGTGAGTAGATTCTAATAAAATACGATAAATTTGTATTGAATAGACTTAATATGGATATTGAGGTGTATTCGATTTATATCCCATCATTTTTTTTGTTTTTGAATAAGTAAACATATTTTGGTAGGATACACATCAATTGATATGGCTTGAGATATTGACATGAGGACATCCATATTCGAGTACCTGATATAATTTACAGGGGTTTTATTCTCATGTAAATCCATACATTTGAATTATTTTCCTTGTTTACCAAAAAAAGAGAGTATATTACATTAACTGAATACTAAAAATAGATTTGTTTCTAATAAGATGTTTATATATATTCCAGGACATAGTTAAGAAAAATAAATTCCTTACTGTGATAGTCATAGTGCTATTAATCATAGAAAAAACATGGAATTTAATTCTATGTCCAAACATATCAATGTGTGATATAATTGTATATGTAATGTAATGGAATAAATATTATTTAATTTTGATTAAAATCACACCAATGATAAATGGGATCACCTGATGATAATGTTTCTACCAAAAGATAAGTTGGAAGATTGCTGATATAGATTATAGAGAATCAATATTTTCATAAATTGATATTTCATATCAATAGATGAATATATATTTCATTTTGAAAAAGCTAATATGAGGAATATAATGTTCTAGTGTATTTAGAAACCTGTATACATGAAAAATTGGTTCTTTAGTGAAATACATATTCTCTTGGTATATTTTTCATAACTAGAAACCTTATTAGACATATGATTTCAAATTACATTCTTATTAACTTGGATAAAGGAAACATAATAAAGGGTGAGATCGTATTCTTAATAAGGGAATACATGGGAGATATCAATCGATGATCATATGAAATCATAAGGTAAGAATAAGTGTATGAGATCCTGAATATATCTTATAAAGTTCAAACCTAATCTATCAGAGACCATAATAATGAGTCAGGACAAAAAATATTATCATTTCAAAATAAATGAACCATAATATTGATAAAAACTCACTAATCAATAATTAATTATAATTTTAGGGCATATAATTAGGGAAACATTATATAAATAGAAAACATATCATATTTCATGGTTAAATACGGAGACTATATCATCATAATGAATTGGGAATTAACACCAAATTCCAATAGTGGATCAAGAACATTGAATAATTTCCTATAATGTATTGAGATAATTAAATTTTTTCCTTATATATCAACAACCAACTAGACTTGATACCCATATGAGATCTAGCATATAAACATTTTTTCCATGATTGTCTCATGATATATTAAAAATTAACCAATTAATGGGCGGGTTATATAATTTCGAGACGAAATAATCATTATGTCATCATATCAAAACACTTTCAAATGAAAATGGTTTCACAAATTGTAAGATCATATAGTTTCTATGTAAATCACTTAGGAGTTTTTTTTAACCTCGTTTAGTTGGGTTTTCCTTATATCTTTTAAACCATGTTGTTCAAAACGTTTTTTGGGGGATAGAGATATATTAATTTGAAAAATGATCTAGTTTTCAAGGATGTATGTTTTTTTAATTAATGGAGTCCAAGTATAAATGTTTCATGGAAATTCCATCTCTCTGCATGGGTTTAGAAAGATTCAAATAAATTTTGGGTTTTTCTTACTAAATCTGGTTTGTGATCTATCTTTTGGACACTTTTACATCATCAACAACTTATACGATGTGAGCCTATTTCTAGGAATATTTCGTGAACTTGTCTAGAGAGTGGAATTTTTATACACTATGAAAATGATTCACCATAAAAAATGGAAGATCAGGGTTATTTTAACCTTAGGTGATGCCTTTTTTAGGAATATTTTAAATATTGATAAAGTCGCATCATGAAAGGGTTTCACATCAATAATATCTCTAGAATATCATTTTTAACCCTGCTACACATATGAAATTTTTTTCATTCACCATTAATCCTATTCTTATGAATCCTAGTGTGGGTATATAAAATATATTAGAGATTTATTTCCTTATGGATTTTCTGTTGTAGAATAAGTTCTCTGGTGACTTCCATCAAATTGTTTTTCTCCATTTTTCCTTTATCTTCAATTATTGTAGGGTGTTCCCCTGACCACTATTGAATTTGGATTTCATATTGATTTTTGTGTTATCAATGTTTTCCTTATAATAACTTTCTTCTTCTTTCATCATTAATGATCCCAATTGAGAGTGTTCCTTTTACAAATAAATAATGATAGGTTTTCAATAATAAATCCATATGTTTTGTTTTAATTGGGTATGTTTGTGAAATACCATGAAATTATTCAGACACAATGATCATGTTAACTAAATGATTATGGGGTGATGATAATTAGGTTCTTGGACAAATAATTGGATCCCTTTAGATCTAACAGTTTTAAGACATGTCTTGTGAGAACACGTAGGGTGAGACTACCCTTGAACAATAATGAAATGAAAATTGGCCCAAAAAATTAATTATAATTGGGTGAGACCTTTGGTAATTTATTGTGATAGGATCACTTTGTAAAATGAAATATTTATTTATTAAAATGACTAGAGATACCTTGAAATGATAGGGTCAGGTGCACTATGATGGTAATAGTTAAGCACACAATTTGCTGAATGAAAGGAAAGTGAATTATAAAAGGTAATTGGATGAATTGAAATTTTTATTTTATAATTAAATGTTGTGTTCTTCTTCAGAATATGAATTTTTGTGTATTTTTATAGTAATTTTTATCGGGTTTGGCCCAATCATGTTGTAATTCTTTTATGTATTGGACTAATTATACTTTAATTATTATAGAGAATTTACGAGTTATGCAGTAATGCTTATAGGTATTGATAGAGTTATACTATAATGCTTATAGGTCTTGGCCCAGATATACTATAATGAATATAAGTGTTAGCATAGTTATGATCTAATTCTGTTAGGTATTATCACAGTTATACTATAATTCTCATAGTGCTTGTCCTGGTAATATTTTCTTTCATATAGGTAATGATCCAGTTATGTTTTGATGCCAATAGGGAATGGACTGATTGTGTTTAATTTATTATATAGATGGCATGGACAGGTTATGCTAGTATTATTATATAGAGGGGTCATTTATGTTATTTGATTATGCCAATGAGTTGTCTTAGCAGTTGGAATGGTTATGATACATGATCAAAGATAATATAGCATGTTATTTAATTAGTTTAACTATTATAGTACATTAATTGATCAATTAATACTCATATTCATTTATTTTTACATAAACATATGATAAGACTATTTTAATTTGGAAATTGTAGTTTCAACCTATAGAGTAATAATAAAAAACTATTCAAAATACCATTTGGTACCTAAGTAGAATACATGGATATAGTTTTGGATAAGGGAAAATGGAATTACTACTGATTTTTTAATCTTTGATGTGTTGAATCCTAGAGATAGAACCGACTAGGGAATCATGACTGGGATCCATTGAGATAATCTATGTCATCTTCTCCTTTTATTAGTTTTAATAGTTGTATGTCATTTAGTTATATTTCAATCTTAAATTACATGGTTTATTGTTATTTCATTTTACTTGGTTTATCCATTATCTTATAGTAGTATGATGTACTATTTTATCAATTTCCATTAATCATATATTTGTTTATTTTTGTTGTATTGAAACTATATACCAGGTGGTATAGTCTCCCAACAATGTTCTATAGACTCCATAATTCTAGTTAGAACCTTTTAGCATACAATGATTCATACATGAGTTCAAGTAACCAACCTGATTTGGCCATATTAGAGAGTTTTGGATCAGTGGATGTTACAATGTGGTTTTAGATGCTCATATTTTCATTAAAACTTCTTAAATATGTGGGAATTGTATAAATGAGACATGGAATTTGTGAAAACATGAATATGGGGATATTCATGGGATTAGATAACACAAGTGCTTCATAAAAACTATGTAACTGGGGATAGGATTGTTTTTCATGTATTTCGTATGTTACTGCTAATATTATTTCACCTTAGGTGATTCAAATATTGTGTGATATAATTTCATCTTGAGATTTATAATCATGTCATTGTATAAAATGGAATGGGTATTCAGGAATCATGATATGAATATAGGGATATATATATATTGGAATTTATTTTTCCTGATATAGTTATGTTTATTTTTTTACGATATAGTTTCATGTGTGAACTATGAAATGAGATCCATGTTATATCGAAAAAAATGAAATGAAAATAACTATTATATCATTCCTGATCACATTTTAATCAATTTATATATATATAATTAGTGAGTGGTTATCTGTTTTTGTCACCTATTAAGGATTACCTTGAAGTTATCATGTTTTCTAAAGAGTTTATTTTTCTTATAGAGAAAATTTTGCCTCATTGGATTTGAGTTCAGCATCAGGAGAGAGGCACTTAGCATGATCCTAAGAAAGTTGAATCATAAAATCATCTATTTTATTAGTATCATAAGGATTTTCATATTCATGATAAATTTATTATCATCATGTGATATATGGATAGAAATAATGTTCACACTATACCTTCAATTTCTGAGTTTATGAGAGAGTTTTAGCTGTAACATCCACCCATGCTCACACCCAGGCTTCCTAATTGTGGATCACGTTAGTCGATATCATCTTAAACCTTCTACATAAACCTATATATTAGAGGGATAAGCTTTATATATACAATTTTCATGGACCTTCCAAGAATTTTTGAGACATTCTAGAGCAATATGTGAAGTGAGAGTGGTTATAATGGAAGGAAAGTAAAGAAATTTTTTTAAGAAACTTCAATATTAAAATGTTGAGAGATAATAAGGATGTATAGTTCATTAAATTAATTTAGTAGGGCATGATAATGATGGATTATGTTTGAAATTTAACCAACATGCAGTGATTTTCAAAATCATTTTCAACTGTGGATTTTTTTTATGGTATGGAATTTCCAGTATGGGATTCTCTATTAGATCATGTCATAGATTAACATTGTTTACTTGAGTAGAATTTATGACATGATGAATTATTATTTCATCAAGGAAGGGAATTTGAGAGAGGACTCAAGTATCTAAAAAATGTTTCAATATAGAAAACTTGGAGATCTTATTTTATTTTCAGGAAAAAAATTTGTGAAAGTTATCACTAAGCAACCAATGTGTATAGCAGTTAGTT
Source organism: Viscum album (assembly GCA_963277665.1). Taxonomy (NCBI): domain Eukaryota; kingdom Viridiplantae; phylum Streptophyta; class Magnoliopsida; order Santalales; family Viscaceae; genus Viscum; species Viscum album. Next base: position 260,568,178 of record OY728148.1, on the reverse strand, counting down.
TTGTGGGAAGATATCTCGAGAAAATGTTCAATTATAGTGCTATTAGTTTCTTAATTTTGGCCACAAGTTTACATGGTTTCCATACCATACATTGACGTGTCATTATCGTGGCAGGCTCGGCCTCCACAAGATGTTTTTAAGGGGGATATAGTAGTAATAAGTGGAAGGGAATCATAACATGTACATGATTTTGGGTAGGACCCAAATACCCCTCACCATACTAGTATATAGAGTTTCACTGTACACTTATCCATATGTAGGGGATGTGTTTCACTAGTGTATAAACAATATTACCATATATAGGGATAAAAATTAGGGTTTCAAACTAGAGCATAGGGTATAGGGGAAATTTAGCAACATGTTATATAGTATAATTAAGTTTGTTTAGATGAAGAACCTTCTACCGTTAGAGGAATTATTTTTGTCTCTTCTACCCTTTTTGTTTTTATATGGTAAAGGAGTATCACAATACATTATATATTCTCTTTTAAAAAAGGATTTTGGATTAGTTATGGAAATCTTGGATAGTATCTTGACCCTTAATACACCATTGGGATTGCAATTGTAGAATATCAATCCCTGCAAGGCATGATATCTATAAATTTTTGTTTACTATTTCTTTTTTAACATTTTAATCTATAAATGATATGTTTTGATTTTTTCTATTCATGGGTTTCTTAGTTCTATATCATTATCATATCGATTGATATAGAAGGATATTTACCTTTCTATATACAAAATGAAACAATTATTTTCACATGGGTGAGTGGGACTGTTGGGTTCATCATGTAGTACTAATTCAGTGTATATTATATTATCTCATGAAAAATATAGTGGGATATTCTCTAGAAAATTGTTGAATCTAGAAAGATACATTTACTCCAGTTGTAGAAAATTTTCTTAATTTTTTTCTGTGATGTGTTATTGACTTTCCGCGTGAGTGGGTGATCAAGTTCCCAATCGATTTAGTGTTATGAGTAGAGCTAGTTTCTACACTATTATAAAGGATGGATCCAAATAATATTCCAAAATTGAAGGGTTAGATAGATTTTTTAGAATCTGGTGGTTTCAAATGACTTAGTAATTCACCTTGGGTTTCTATCATGATTTTCAAAAATAAGGACTATTTAACCTTACACTTGTGTGTGGAATATCAAAGATCGAACCATATTTTCTTCAAGAATTTGTATCCCCTTTTGTTCAACAATAGTCTCTTTGATCAGATATGATATTCCTTGATTTTTTATAAAAATAACTAGATATAAGGGTATCATTAGTTCATAGTGATAAAATTAGACATTGCATGGAGTTTATTTAGAAGCATGTATGGTCTATATGAGTTAATAGTTTTTTTTTCTATATGAAGAATGAATTAGTGGTATTCATGGAGTTAATGAATTAGATATTTCATCCTTTTATAGAATAGTGTTTGGTGGTCTTCATATATGAAATATTAGTGTCCACCAAATTAGTAGATGATCATGCCCAACATCTTGACATCTTCTTGATTAAATTGAAATAGAATTAGATTTATTCCAAGAGTAACAAATGTAGTTTCTGGATTGATTAATTCTACTTCATGGTTCATGTTATCTATGAGGCTAGAGTTTTAGTATACCCACAAGAAATTTGTATCTACATTATCATGGGAGTGACTCAATAATGTCTGTGAGATTCTGAGTTTTCTTTGTCTACTAATGTATTATCAGCATTTTGTTTATTCCATATCAAATATAAAATTACTGATGTATGAGATGACTATAAAAGGGGTTGGGTTTATTTTTTCTAATTCTTATGAGAGATAATTTTAGGGGATGAGTGGGAAGCTAACCAAAACAACAATTTTAACCTAACATGTTCTGAGTAAGTAATATACTATGTAATGTGATGCATTAGGAGTTGGATTATGATTAGTTATAATGCTTGACAACCTAGTTGTCTTTTATGAGTCTAGACAGCTGAGACAACTTGAGAAGAATTATCCGACACATGACCTGGAGTATAAATTTGTGGACCACTCCCAAAAATTCTATAGGAGATATCTTTTGGGTGATATATTTGTAGTGTATAGAAACCATAGTATATTTTATTATAACATTTATCATCGGGTCCTAGAACATCATTAGAGAACGTGGTTCAAGTATCTATAGTCTTTTGAATTCAGGATGACTTATATACTAAAAAATGGAAACATCTTGATCTAGAAGATGTAGATGGATGAAGTGCATGAACTTATGATGTGTGGAATATTGCGAAACAGATTTCAAATATGCATCTAAATGTTTAGGGGTCCCAGGGATGAGTAGCTATAAATTTTACAATTGTTATAACTGTGATTTTATACCTGATCAATACTAAGATGTTGTAGGATCTACAACTAATATCTATGCAGGAAAATTTATATTATGGGGAGACACCATCAGGATGGCCTTTTTTCTATGAAAATTCTCTTCTTTACCGGATCGGGGTATGGTTTCCTACCATCTTCTGCAAGGAGATGATGAGGGAGTTTCATGATTTTATTTGGCTGGTACACCTAGGTATAACAAATATATATCATGATTTATTTAAAAATTAATCCTTTAAATGAATGGAAAAAGAGATGGTGGGAATCATACCCAGATGATTGACCTGTCAGCATGTAAAGGCCAAATATTTAAGGGCATTTTGGGCTACATTAGCCTCTACCCATTTCGAAATAGAAATGAGAAGTCATAATGTTGGATTCTGTAATAGTATTACCGAATATACATCATATGAAACATGTATTATGGGTGATCATAGATCAATTAACAAAGGTTCCCCACTTTTTACTCATCTGGGAGACCTTCTGTGTTGATGGAATGTGTAGTCTCTATGTGTGAGATGTACTATGAATTCATGGTTTTGTGAGAAATATTATATGTGATAGAGATCCTAGATTCACATATTAGTTCTATTAGGGTCATCATAATGTGATGTGAATATATTTATTTTCTGTATAACATATCATGAACACCTTAATAACCAATCTGAATAGAAAATTCATATTTTAGATGATAGTTTTCAAGCATGTGGACATGATTATCTAGGTTCATGGGAGCAGCATATGGCACTAATAGAGTTTTTTTGTAAAAACATATCTTATACATAAATCTAGATAGAAAATTTTATGGCTTTTTATTGGAGGAAATATAATTCACCTTTCTTTTGGTTGGAGGAATTTCAATTATCACTTGTTGAAGGAAATATAATTTACCTGTATTTTGGTTAGAGGAATTTCAATTAGCACTTGAGAAATTGGGGAGGGCCATCACCGTGGCATACTGATTGGACCGTACATGGATATAAAGTTTCATGAATGATGTTTTTTATATATAAGAACTTTGGAGATATCATCGAGATCCATCTAATAAGGCATATGTTAAATAAACCAAGATTATGGCAGATGTGTCCTTTGAGGAGAATTCAGTAATGATTGTGGACATAGTGAGAAGTGTCTTTGGGAATAGTATATAACTATACTTCCAGTGTGCTGGAAGAAGGAGAATCTTCATGTGGATACTCGTGAATGTAAATCTCACTTATGATCATAGTGTCCAAACTTGATCGTTGATACCTAATAGTGATACGCAGAGTAGCTCAGGGAAGAGTTGTTATATGGTGGATACATTGTAAAATCCCATATTTTCTAGGTATGTCCCACTTTATATTTGGTTTAATATTTTTTTATTTGGGTATTCATTTCTTAATTTAAACCTTTGTGGTCGATTCCTTTATTTGGGTATGATGATAATTTTCTAGGGAAATTCTCCAAATGATATTGGATGTTTGTTTTTGTGAATTAATGGAGTTTAACTATAAATTTTTCAAATTCCATAAATAGTTATCTATGGGTTTCAAAATATTATGATGTGGTTTCGCTATTGTTTTATAGGATATAGGATGTGATCAGGTTATATGACACTTTCACATCATGACTAGGTAACACGATTTGAGCATGTTGTTGGGAATATACCTTGAACTGGTTTAGAGTGTGAAACTATTTAATTCCATAAAACTCCTTCACATCATGATATTTTCGATCATGGTAATTTTAACCTTAGGTGATGTGTTTTATAGAATATATTAAAAATTTAAAAATGAACATAGTGAAAGAGGTTCACATTGTGAATATCTCAGGATTAGCTATTTTAACCACGGTACACATGTGATTTTATTTTCATTCACCATACAGCTTCTTCTATCAAACCTTAGGGTGGGTCCATGGAATTTTTTTTTGATTCCTTCCGCAGTGGATATCCAAGTCTATTGTTTGGTCTCTTTTGAGTACCTTCACATTGTTTTTTAATTTATTATGATATATTCAATTATAATTGTGTTATATCATGATCTTGGTTGAATATGGATATTTTTCTATTTGTGTGATCAATTTTATACTTATGATCTCTTTTTTATTCACTATTCATCGAAGTTCTATATTGAGTTTGATTATTTTATCACTGGATAAAGGTAAGTGGTTTAGAATAAATCCTAATGTTCTTTTCTTATTGATTAAGTATGTGCAATACTATGAAATTCTGTTGACACAATATGTCTGTATACTATCAGATTATCTATAAATAATAATAAGGTGTTTGGAACACTAGTTGGAACCCTTAGGATCCAAAAGAGTTTATACATGTCTTTTTTCCACTTATATGCTAATCCTAACCTTGGACAGTATTGAACTGGCTATTCGTTGAAAACATGAATTAGCATTACATGATACCTTAAAAGATTTCATGTGATAGGATAACTTTGGAAAATTAATTTACATTTTTTTTGAAATGTTTTGAGATAACTTGATATGGTATGGTTGGGTACATAAAAATGTTAATGTTTATTGAGATAATTAGATGAATGAAATTAATGTGAAATAAAAAATGTAATTGTTTGAATTTAACTTTCTGCTATATGATGAAATGCAATTTTCATTTTCACATTATGAGTTGTTTTTAATTTTTGTTGTAGTGATTATAGATCTTGTCTCGGTTATGTTGTAACACTTATAGGGATTGGACATATTATACTATCATTCTTATATGGTTTGGACAAATTATTCCATAATTATTATACAACATGGCTTGGATAAGTTTCAATTTTTATATGGGTTGTCCTAGTGATGTTTTAATGCTTATAGGTATTACCTTGGTTAGGTTTTAAGGCTGACAGGTCCCAGACTGGTTGTGCATAAATGCATATATATAGAGCATCTCTAGGTTATATTTAAATTCTTATGTAGTGGTATTTTCCTGTTTATGAGATTGTGACATGGACTTGTGAGTATGAATGGAATGGTTATCCTATATACTCATAGATATATTGGAATTATTCCAAACAAGTTGGTTGTTATACTATATTAATTTATCAATCAGTACTCTGGTTTATCACTTTATTACATACACATATTATCACATTATTTCTTCGACATGGTGGTTTTGACCTATCAAGTTATACTCCCAACCTATTTGGGACATTGTTTTATACTCGAGTAGATTATGTGGATACAGGATTGTAGGAGGGGAAAGAACCTTATTATTTTTTTTGATTCATTGATTGGTGGGAGATAATAGGTAATACCAGCATGAGATTCAATGCTTGGGTATTTTGAGTTTATTTTTGTAATCTTTACCTTTAATATGTAGGATTTCAAGTTTGTGAATTAGTTTTATTTCATATAGAAATTTCATTGTTCATTATCATTTGGATTATTTTGTTCATCCTTTATCTTCCCATTTTGTGATGTATTCTTTTCACTATTTCCTTTATATGGTATTTTTTTATTTATGCAGTATTGTAACTCTATATCATGGGGTATAGTCTCTCCACTATTTTATTGATAACCTAATTTCTAGTTAGTAGAATTGGTCATACGGGTATGTTATCCTGAAGTCCAGTAACAAACATTATTTTCACACATGAGAGATTTCCATATTAGGTGATGTTACATTATCATTTTATTACTCCATCAGAGTATAAAAAATGAAAATAAATTTAATTTTTTATCATCTAATTATCATAATCATAAACAATATAGAGAATGAATATGGTTAGTACAATTAGATAAAACACCTAGAAAAATATAAGCAATACCAAACTTTGTTTTCATTGATGATTATACATATCATTATAATACTAATTAAATTCTTGAGAAAAATTACCTTTAATATTTAAAAATCACTTTTAAAAATCTAATTTCTACTCAAAATATTAAAGAATGTAAATTATTTCAAAATAACTTTAGAAACATGTAAAATAATTATTATATCTTTTAGAAGTCATTATATTATTAAATACCAATCATAAAATATACGTTAAAACAAATATACCTTTCACATTTTTTGTAAAGAAATAAAAAGAGACATGTTCAAAAACAGACCAGATAATTTATTTTATACCATTTTTTAATAAAAAATAAATTTCGGATAAAATTTACATTAAAAATTCTTTAATGGTAGAAACATCCATTAAAATATTTCAGAAAACATGGAAATTTATAAAAAAAATTGATCGGAGAGGGAAATAAAGTCGATTTTTATTAAAAATGTTTTTTTCAATATATTGAATTCACAAGGATACGAAAATGAAAGGGAAAATGTTATTATCCATAAATAATAATATGATAAAAAAATTAATAATCATCATGCGAGATATATCATAATATTTCATAAATAGAATCTTAATCATAAGCAATCCTAATAAATAATCAGATTGCAACAATAAACATTCATCACATTGGATACTTTTGAATGATACGCCTCATACAACAATGAAACATTTATGGATATTTATTCTCAATAATTTTCAAAATAAAATTCAAAAATAAATTCATTTTTAATATATACACTATATAATATAAACAAGTGGTGAATGGGCAATATGTCTCACCGAAAGAAAGTAACGATAAAAATATCATACCTAGAGAATAGAGCATATTAATTCATGTATAATAATTAAATATAATAAATATAAGTTTGTTAATAAATTTATTCAAAAAATATTAAATATATCATACCATATAATGATTACTAATAAACTTTTATCACCCATTCATTAACAATTCTTTTTCAAAATCCTTGTTTTGGGTAATAATTGCTCGGTTTTTCATGTATGTTTTCTTTCGATAGTTTTTTCTTTGTATATTGAATAGGGTTACATAATATCTATAAATTTAATCATTATATAAATATAATATTTATTTATTATATAAAAATTTACATTCATCCATACATATTAGATATAGAAAAATGAATTCACTGTTTATAGATATGGTAATTCGTACGCACGCATGAGCACTATTATAATTTTCTCAATGGATGTAAAAAAAATAAATTTAAATATTAATTAACCATTATATAATAATTTTTATTTCATAGATATCATATATATATATATATATATATATTAATCAAATATATACTTATTACCATCGGTATCATAATAAAATGAAATACATATAACAATATGTCATGCAGGTGGTAGTCCACACTAGGTCGTGGGAGACTTCATCATCTTGTAATGGATTGCAAGGAATAAAGGTAGATAAGATAATATAATAAAAAAGAATAATTATTTCATAAATATCATATACATTTGTTAAATCTATCACTATATAAATCTATGAGAGGTAGTTATGAAATGCTAATTACAACAGTTTGTGTGGAGGTAGTCCGTCGTACACATGATTTACAATGTTGTTTACCATTTTATGAAATAGGAAATGAATATATTTTATTATACTAACATTATCACATAAATATATATTAAATATTTTTTGATGTTATTTCAGTAGACTAGAATTTCCAATCAGATACAAAGCTTCTGACTAGTTATTAAAAAGGACAAAAAAAGTGAACAAGGAGAGAAAACGGGGTAGACAACCATTTCCAACATACAATATAAGAAAATGACATATCATAACTTGATAGGTCATTCCCATTACCATACACATCACTAGTTTCCCATTCATATATTGAATTACATTTCTTGAAGTTCATGAGGATATCAGCATTGGACCTTGTGGAAACCTTAGAAGAAGATCTTGTAGCCACAGTGTTTGGTGTACTCGAATAGTTCTTCCTTATGATTCTCCTTTGGGGAAGACATGAATCCCTCACTATCAATCAACTATTTATTCCATGAATAAAAATATTTTGAAATTTGGCCTTACTACTACCCAAAAAAAATAATGGATGTGGTATCCATCACACTTTCATCACTAGAGAAACTTTCCCACCTATATGAGATTGTTGAGGTGTTGTACTTTATATGGATCTCCTCCAGAAGATTATTATTTTTTTCACTAAAACCAAAGTCACCATCTTTTGGATCATTTCCAGAAATATCAGAGTATATCAGTTGTATAAAACCATGACCCATAAATTTAGTCTATGTGTTACTATATTCCAAATCCAAACATCGGGTGTCATTACAAGCATTTTGATCAGCAGCAGCGACCACATTCACCCCAGGATCATTATATTGAAAAGGGAATCCTCAATTCATATCTATATTAGCATAAAAACATGCCTCCTCCTGCCCAATTATGAAAAAATTAGTCTGAGACACTCATTTCCATTTTACTATCAAAGTAAACCCCTTATGCCTCATTGTTTGAAGAATGGACTTAACTTGCATTAGGATCAAAAATTCCTTCCATACTACCACCCAAAGAATATACAAAAACCTAAATCACCACATCAATTACCCAAATTCATATCACATTTGAACCTATCATAGATTGCAGTGAATTGTTTTTCAATAGGCAGAGCTTCTGTTTATTACAGAACCTCCTTAACCGCTTCACAAAAGATTATAGTACTAACATCCTGATTATGTGGTCGATCAACACTATCTAATCACAACACCTAATTGGTCCAATACAATCCACATTTCATGAGCTACCTATAATGATTAAAACGTCCCCTGGGACCAGATTCATATTATTTACACGAGATCTAAACTCCTTCTGTATCGATTTCCCATGCATGCATACCACTTATTTATTCCATAGTCTCTTGCCTGAAGGAAAGAAATAACTCCATGATTTAAACACAACATATTGTTTATAGTGGAACTAATCAGCAACAGTAACCCAGAAAAACTCAATAGGTGGCTACGACATATCAATATCAACCTAGGTTCTTGATTAAATCAGATGGAATACAACACTAGTTCATTTTTCCTACTAATTGTAGTGACTGAAAATATTTCCTATCATACTAATGATTGGAAGATTCTGAAAAGGAATCAAGAGTCTTGGTAATCTTACCCATATCGACATGGTTTGTGGATATAATTTCAAATGAAAGTCATATTTCCATTTGAAGAGATTAAAATGAGATCCATTAAAGTTATGAGGTGTTCTTGATAGGGAAAGTATCAAATCATCCTCTAAAGAAAATCTTGTCATGATGTTTTTGGAGTCAATGAGCCCTACAATCGTGTACTCCTGTAAACCCTAGAATCCATAGATTAGGTAGTCAAGGTTATCCACTAAAAATATAAATTAAATACATTTATTTTTAATATATTTAAAAAAATATTCTATTTTAAATTTTTTGAATTAATATTTAATTTTCAATATAAAACAATATTTTTACTATTAATCCAAAAAATTAATATTTTCCTAAAATTCTAAAAAATTTAGTCTAACTTTATTTATACTTTTTGATTTAAAAAATTAACATAGATTTTGAAAATAAATTTTCTAAAATTCAAGAAAATATTTTTAAAATAGGTGTGCATAACACGACGAAGTCACATTTTAGAAAAATAATTTTCTGAGAATAAATATAGACTTGTTATTATCCCAATAATAGAGAAATTATTTGATGAATAATAATAAAATTTTTGAAAATATATTAAAAAAATTATTGTATCTATTACCCAACAGTAACTAATCTAATTTATTAAGATAAAAATAAATTTTCCGCATAAAAATATATTTTCAGAAAAAAAAAACTTCTTCTACATCTGAATGATTTTTATTTTTATTTTAAATCAATTAATAACAAATGAATTTATTTTATTCATTTATAGACCAAATATTTTTTATAATTTATGAATTATTTTTCATATCCATCATTTTAATGACTATTTTATTATGCTCATTTTGAAATAATAATATTAATATTTTATTGTTGTTCTCTAAAACATAGTGTTGTGTCTAAAGAGACCTATAAAATAGATTAAATATTTTTAAAAATAAATAAATAAGTAATTTAGGGTTACATTCTACCTCCCCCCCCCCCACTCAAAACTATTTGACCCTCAAAATTTCCTCACATTGATAAAATAACTAAGGATACTTCGGCCTCATCATGTCATCGGGTTCACTTGTAGCTTTCTAAAATTTGTGTTTTCACCCTAAAACATGAACTAGTTGATCGATAATTTTTTGTATCACATTCCTTCAAAAAACAATAATCACCACATGTTACGTTTCCTACAAAATATCACACAACAATAGTGCTACCAATTATTTTAACACATGTGAAATACCATGTGTTTAATTCCTCATTAGAGATACATAGAACACATTACGGAATTGATAGAGGTATAGTGGAAGTACCAAGTGATAAAAAACCATATCTACTTGATTAATAACATTATGAGAGTCAATAAACCTCAAGATATAATTTTCTTTATTCCCAAATCTCATAAAATTATTCTGAGAATAAATTAAAAAAACAGCTTCTCACTATCATCAAACTCCATATCATGCTGATCATTATCAGCATATCTCTTCAGTCAACTCTAATCTTCCATGATGTGTGGATTAATGAATGTAATATTATATGAAATTTAATCATATAGATGAAGCCCAAATTTATTTTCTTCTCTAGCCTCATCCAACATGATTGAGTTATACACTTATTTCAATATATGGATTCATAAGGCACTATATTAATGTTTGAGTAAAAGAAACTATTGTATGAAAAATAAAATAGAGGAATTTGTTGATCCCAAACACCTTTTAAATCCATAGAAAAAATATCTAAAAATATCATCTAGTATATGAATGGCCCCTCAAAATAGGACTCTATATGAGGATGATACACATTACTAAATCTCAACTTTGTATCAAGGGATTTTTGAATACTTATCTAAAACATGAGTTTATTCCTTGATTCCATATATGATATAATAAATGTTGGAACTCAATTCAACCAAACCACTTAACTTATGTATATTATGGAAATACGATATTGAGATAAATCTTGTCAAAAAGAGATGAAGTGTTTTAACTTCGTAAGGTGATTGAATAAAAAACTTATAGTTTTATACCCATTACATGTTTTGGGGATCTCAAAGAAAAAATCAATGGTGATGTTTTCTCATTTCCATTCTATTATGGATGGTTGAACACTCTTTTGATAATGATATAATTTCACTCATACCTTCAATATTTATAGATCCAACACCTATAAATCTATAAATATTGGATCATTTTTTATTCACACCATAGATAACATATTATGGTCCTTTCAAATGAAAGAATTAGACACCTTTTTTATTTACCATGGTGGTATTGTATTGAGTATTAATAATCATATATTAGATCCAAAAATATTATATAGTTCATATTCAACACTTTATTTTTAAATATATACATCAAATTTTTATTGTTAGTATATATATCAAACCATTATCTCTAAAGTTAATGAATCCATATTGATAATCAAAAAATTACCACGGATAACTCCGAATCCTTAGTTGGGTAATTGTTCTCATTAAGCATAAATTTTAATAAGGAATTACCTTTAACAATGCCATTAGACATTAGACTCCCTATCGATTCTATGATTCATCATTATAGATTAAAAACCCTTCTCCACTATAGGGTAACATGATCAAAAGTGTTCTCACTAACCATCACTTTACGTGCATCAAATTTTCATTACATTGATTTTCCTAATGTAACACGGTTCCCATTTGAGTTAACTTGGTGATAGAATTGAAGAAAATGAATGATTTCACAAAAACTATAAAAATATCCAAAAAATAGAGAAAAATATGGATCGTTGTTGTAGTTTTTTGTCTACGACAATTATCAATAACATTATCCATTAATATATCCACGAATATAACCTCCCATGTGATTATTTGACTCAAAAATGAATCCTTTTATTTCCAAAATTTACAGTTTTTAAATTTTGAAAATAAATTATCCTTACAAAGGGTATTCATTACAATAATAATGTGATCTTAATTATATTACTCATATATAGTTAATATAATAATATCTTCTATAAAAACAACCACAAACAAATCAACGAAATCTATAAAGTCTTTATTCATTAAAAACATATAGATAGTGTTGGTGTTAAAAACAAAAAATGATATCACTATATTTTCATAATGTATATACAATGTAAGAAATGTTACGTTGGATATAACCTCCATATTTTTCCTCAATTGATGATATATATAAGGAATTTCATTCATAAAAAAGTATATTTCTCGAAATCGTTGATAAAAAAGTCTTCAATAGAGGGTGTAGGATACTTTTTATCAATTGAGATATTGTTCAATGATTGATATCTAATGGATTACTCATCAATAGATCATTATTTATAATAAATAATAATAATTTCACTATATGGTGTAAAAAATATCCAAATGAATCCTTTTTTATATTCTTAAGTAGTTTCCTCTTCAATTATTAAAACAAAAGTAGGTCCATTATATAGGGAGTATTTGAAATTGGTAAAGCACCATGATTGATTTCTATTGAAAACTCAACAGAAAAATTCCGTGTAAAACTATGAAACTCTTCTAGAAAGATATAAAAAAACTTTGGTAATAGGTATATATTCTATTTAAATTATTTCCAAAACTATCTGATATAAACACCCTTTTGAAAATGAATGAAGACCCATAACATGGTGGTGATTTCGATCGGAAGTTCATACTTATCATCACACTGATAGATGATCATAGGTTGGTTTTGAATATCAAACATGACTTTCCTTACTTAGAAATTTATGTGGTATTTGTATATAAAATTCAAATCTATGACTTATAGGATATCAAATTCAACCTGATGGAGAATAAATAGATTTTTAAGATAAACATTCAAACCAACGTAAATTGGATAAGAATTAGATAATTGAGATGTGGTCATGATACCATTAGGGGTTTTCATTACTAATCCAACCCTTGATCACTACAGATACAAAATAACATTCATAAATAAATTTCATAATATAAATTAATTTATATAACTAAGTTAAAAAGGGAAACATAATTATCTTGGAATACCTATCACCACCCCAATTTCATTATTCTATCATCAATACCTTAGTAAAAATAGAATGGGCATCAATGTCATTAGACATATTTTATTAAAGTGATCAATAAAAATAGGATACCAATATCTTGAAAACATTATTTCTGTTGACCTCACCGGGTTCGATAATCCCAATCGTGTATTTATATGTTTTGATAATCCCAATTATGTGTTCATATATTATGCTATTCTCAATTACTGTTGATCTACACTTTAATTATTTCAAATCAGTGATCAAGTTAATAATAATGTTTAAATAATCTTTGATTTATGTTAATCTCAATTATCCTTATTTATATAAGCTTTGAAACAATTCTAAGTCAATTAGATGTGGTTTGCATAAGACAAAGCTACCGATAGCCAGAGCTACCGATAGCCAGAGCTACCGATAGCCAGAGCTACCGATAGCCAGAACTACCGATAGCCAGAGCTACTGATAGCCAGAGCAACCGATAGTCAGAGCTACCGATAGCCAGAGCTACCGATAGCCAGAGCTACCGATAGCCAGAGCTACCGATAGCCAGATCTACCGATAGCCAAAGCTACCGATATCCAGAGCTACCGATAGCCAGAGCTACCGATATCCAAAGCTACCGATAGCCAGAGCTACCAATGGACAGAGAGCTACCGATGCACAGAGCTACCGATAAGAGCTACCGATAAGATCCACCGATAAGAGTTTGAAGAGCTACCGATGGAATATCCTACACCGAGTCAACCGTACACATCTACAAACAAACGGATACCTATAATGAACTACGGAGTCAAATCATATATCCTCGGCACTATTTGTTTATTATAATAATGGTTACATTTGTTACTTTTGATGCATTTAATGTTATTAAATGATTTATGTTGCCATTTCAAGAAACCATACCAAGTACGATCAAAAAGAATAATCATTCCTTCTTCTCAGAAAAACAAAAAAAGGAATAAAAAAGGACATCGTGTAGTTATCAAAAAGGTGTGAGAGACAAGAGACATGAAGAGATCGAGCACACAGAACACACTTGCGATCAAGCTCAAAACTTGCCAAGAACAACTAGAGAACTCGCACTCACAAGACTGTTATTACCAGCCTCCAGAACATAGAGCATACATCGAGCAATCTATGCTAAAGAAGAACTACACAAAACTCTTCATTCTTTGAGCTGATAAGCAAGCTGAAACTGGAAGTCAAGGAAAAAGATGATACTCTATTTTCCAGACAAAAAATAGAAGAAGACTCAGAATGAATTCTAATCAACAAAAGGAGTCAAGAACTGCACGAAGATCACTAGATCCATTTCTAAACTCTAAATATTTATCTCTGTGATTTACTTTTTACCTTGCGAGCAGTGTGGGTTATCTGTTGTATTTTACACACACACTGTCTCCTGAACCTTAACTGGAGGATTTGTAAATCCTCACTCACTATCTTTTCATTCATTTTCCCACTGTGGATAGTGTTAGAGGTCTTGTGTGACCTGGACAGCTGGTTGTTGTTGTTTTGTTTCCCACGAATAACAGTGGTAGAGGTCTTGGACCTGGACAGTTGTAAATTTTTGAACCCCGATCCAGGGTGTGGATCATCTTTATATAAACTTTTTAGAGGACTAAGTCTCGGCTTGAGACTGAACCTCTTGGTTAACTCCTCTATGTTTTTAGTTAAATTTTATATCCATACTACATATTTATTTCATATTTCTCTGCTATTACTTTGAAATATATTTTATTTTCAAAGCTACTTTGATAGTTAAACTCTCAAGTGTTTATATTTATTGTAAACCAGAAAGTTAGTTTCAAAAGTTAAATTAATAATAAGATTAAGTTAACTGAGAACTAATAAATCTTTTAGAAACTAATTAAACCTTTATAATCTGTATAAATTCACTACAGTTTAATCTGTTTTTGAAATTGGGGTATTTTAATAGAAATTGTTTTTAATAGAAATTTTGATTGGAACTCAATTCACCCCCCTCTTGAGTGTCCACTCCGACCAAAAATTTCAAATAATGACATATTAGGTTTGACCTTGGTAATTCATGATCATCATCAATTCATATACTTTATGATAATTTCTAACAAGTTTGTGGCATTTCGAAATAAATCAATCGGGAGTGTAAAACTAGGTGTGAAACTAGTCAGAGTGTAGTACATAGGGAAATGATTGAGTCATATTTCAATCCCATATTTTCTGATTTTTTACCCCTATCTAAAACTATTCAAGATCCACATCCACTTGTATTATCAAGACATATATATATTTTTTTAAAACACTCCCTCTTTCCTTCACCAAAATTCCCTGACACTTTTCTATAATTTGACTTATCTTCATACATATCTTAGGGTTTTCACAAAATTTGTCTCATTCTAGTTCTAAAGGTTAACTAAATATTTCCTATGATATAAACCATAGAGACCCAAACTTTTTATTTTAATATATTACATCTTAGAGGATAAAAATTCATTTCATTTTACAAAACAAATCGCATGAGGACCATAATTGTTTAGTGAATCAAAAAACTTGGATACATGAAAAACTAGTTCATAAGTGTACAAAATGATATCCTATAATATCCTTCATATCAATAACCCTTCTTAAACACATCATACATAATACCATTCTTTATAACTTTGGGAAAGGAAACACAATAAACAGTTATATTTAATATTTGATAACGGGAAACATGGGAGATAACAATCGATGATCCTATGAAATAATAATATAAAACTAAGGGTAGGAGATCATTAATATAACTTATATTATTTATACCCAATATATCATGGAAAATAATAATTTTTCGTGGAATAAAATACTATAGTTTCAAAAACAAAAGAATCATAAGATTTGTAAATCATCAGAAATCGACCATGAACCATATGTTTATGTTATGCAAGTGTGGCACCATCATAATTTTATAAAAAATAAAATATATAAAGGCAAAATAATTGGGCCATAATGTCATAATGGATCATGAATAAACACTTATCTTCCCATAGTGGATCAAGATCATCAATTTGTTTCTTATAACAGATCAATAACATCAACTTGTTTCCTATAGAAGGTCAGACACATAATCTTTTTCCCCAAAGAGAATCAAGAACATAGGCTTGTTTAAAATAATTATGCAATGACATATAAAACTATTACCAATTCATTAGATAGAAATATAATTTTGTTACCACCAATCAAATAAATAAATTTGTACATATGTGTTCCATAAGACCATTCATCATTCATCAGATCATCACATCATAACATGCAAAAAGAAAATTGGTTTAATAAAAGTTTCATCAATCTACCATAGCATAACCCATGAATGAAAAATGAGTATTATAAATAACTCATAAACATAATCATGATACATATATATAAGGAATAATAATATTAACATCGAATCATTTCCATATTAAAATATAAGATACACAAAATTTTAGTCATTGATGAATATTAATACAATAAAAAGACCATTAAAAACATTCCTGAGGAAAATATAATTTAATAATTGAAAATAAAATTTCAAAATATTAAATTTAATAATTAATAAATATTAATATTTCTTCAAAAATAAACTTATAAAATTTTAAAGGAATCATTACACCATTGAGTGGTCACAATGGTGGGAAGTATCATTCATGTTGAACATGTTAAAACAAATATTCCTTTCACATTTTTTTAAAAAAGTAAAAAAAATAATTTTGAAAATGAAAACATGATTCCTTTTAAACATGTTGTAAAAAAATTAATAAGGGACTAAAATTTCATTAAATATTCATTAAAGAAAATTAAAAACATTATTTTAATCATTTGAGAAAATGTAAAAATTGAAGAAAAATGATTTTCTTCCGAACGGACTATAATGAAATTTTCTTAATACATTATTTCATTATTTTGAGCACATAAAAAATGAAAATAAAATGGAAAATTTTGTTTTTATTAAATAACCATAGGAGAATCAAATTTATTATTTTCTTTAGATATATATAAAAAATTGTTCATCATAAACAATTCGGATAAACAATGAGACTGTAACATATAACCTTTACTTATTTTTAAACGTTTCAATGAGAATAAAATGAAATAAATAACCATATATGGAAATTTAAATAACCATTATTTTATAATAATAATCAAAGATTAAATTTATGTGTAGTATATAGATGATATAAAATTAACAAGTGTGGAATATGGAATGTATCTTATAAAAATAAAAGTGAGACTAAAATCCAATACTCTTGGAATTGAAATTCATCAAACATTTTGAACCAACTATATAATAAATATAGGTTAATTATACATGTATTAAAGAACCAAAAATATTTATATCATAAAATATATTAATTACATATACACTTTTATTAGCTATTTATTAATAATTCTATCTTAAAATCACATTTTTAAGTAATGACTGCTTTGTTTATCATGTATAGTTTGGTTCAGTAGTTTTAGTCCTTTTTAATCTATTTTGATTACATAACATATATAATATTAATAATGATATAAATATTATATATATTTATTATATACAGGTTCATATTCAAACATAAAATTTAGATATAAAAAATTGAAATAGATAGTTCGTGGAGAGAGTATGTCCTACATACACGTGAATGATATTTACATTTTCTAGATGGATGGAGAGAAAGAAGTAAATATTAATAAAACTTTTTATAATAATATTTATATATTAAATAAAATATATATTAATTATATATATCCTAACTAAAATTCATTACAATTTAAAATTAAATATGTATCAAATCGCTTCTTAGAGGTGGTAGTCCACATGTACGCACAAGCGACATCATCTTTTTTCAATAGATTTGATGGTTAGATGGTAAAATTGATTTTATAATTAAATATGTTTAATTATATCATAAATATCATATAAATAATTTAAATCCATAATTTTATTCAATCTTGATAGGTGGATTTGTAGAATAAATTTCATCCCTTCACAAGATCATAGTACTCTGTACACATGATCGACAGTTTCATTTCCAATTTTGTAGAATAGGAAATTGATATAGGGTATTAATTTTAAAAAATAAAATATAATTATATGTAAGATTCCATTTTTATTATTTTATCATATTCTGATATTATTTAAATTAAGTAATAGATAAAATAAAACAAACATTCTCGGCTAAGAGCAATACCTCTTATTCGGATTACCTGTTTACTTTTGCAAAAAATTACTTCAAAAAAGGTTTTAATAATATAAAAATGACTTTACTTTAGGGGGAGGAATTTAAGGAATTTATTTTTAAAGTTTGTTTCTAAATCAAAGGGCCTTTTATGTTTGAAGAGTAGATGATAGAGGGTTTCCTTTTATAATTGATGTTAGTGACACAATGGTAATTTTTCATTTTTTTTGCAGTAGTATTGTTTATCATTCATGAATACAAGGATCCAAAATTGATAATTCTAAAACATTAGATTCTATAAGGTCCCAATATACCCATAAAATGTTAATTTTACATTTTTCAGGTCATTTTAACTATTATATCTTTAGTTTAACCCCTCAATCAACATGTTCTAGCCTTAACAGTAATAATTAATTTATAATATTTTTAATATTAATTAAGGAACAAAATTGAGTATAAATTATTAAAGAATACTAATTATTTATAATCTAAAATTTTAATTGATTTTATGAAATTAAATTCACATATTTTTAGGAATTTAATTTAAAATGAAACCAGTAGTCATGATGAAAATGTGGTTTTCCAAAGATAATGTTTTTTTAGAAAATAACATTTATGTAAAAAATCAACCTTAAACTGATTCCAAAGAACTAAATTAGATTAAGAATAATATAATTGAACTAATTTTAATATTATTATAAGATATAACAAAAATAAACATTTCTAATTTTTTAAAATAAAAGGTAGTATTCAATAAACATCACTATTTTTCACTATTCAGAAAAAAATAAACTTTTCAGAAAATTCACAAAAATTCACTGAAATATAAAATTGAAATTATTATTTTAAAAATAAAGTAATTTTTTAAAAATGAATTTTATAAAAGTTTAAATATTTAGTATTAAAATTGGCTTGTAGAATGTGAAGAAACCAGAATTAAAAAAATTAAATGTTTAAGTATAAAACTACATTTATTATTATCTCATCCATAGAAAAAATAATTGATGAATGATAATAAATTTTGTTGAATATATAATATATAAATTTTATTAAAATCATTCACCAATAGTGACTAATTTAATTTATTAAGATAAAAATAAATTTTTTTTAGAAAATCGTTTTTCAGAAAAGCATTTCTTTTACTATCAAATTATTATTATTTATTTATAATCAATTAATAGAAAATGAATATATTTTATTCATGTATAAACCAAATAATTTTCATAATTTATTTATACCTATTCATTCAATATAATTTAAGAGATATGTTATTATGCTGATTATTAAAAAATTATATTGATAGTGTATTTTGGTTTGCTCAAACTCAATGTTGCATAAAACATGAGCTATCAAAAGGATTAAAATTATTTGAAAATTTTATTTTATAAAATATTAGAGTATTATATATACTCTACTACAAATTGGTCATGAGTGGAATATCTTTTGTAGTGACTCCCTATTAGGGAGTTTTTTTATGATGTTTGGTAACAACTATTGGTGAAGTTTTTTGTGGAGTGACATCAAGCCTAGATGGCACCTTGGACAATTGAAATAGCTGACGTGGTTGAAGAAGGCAATATCATGGATGGATTTTCAATGGTAGGTGATCTAATAAAATATTCATTAATTAAATAGTTTTTCATTCCTTTTTAAAAATGTATTAATTCTCAAGGGATGTAATGTTTTACTCATCCTCTAATGTTTCATTTGTAGAGAATATATAGAACAGGAATTTGTTTCCCATATTTTTTGGCACACTACCCAACCATGTAAATCCTTCATGTTCATTTTTTTTATTTCTTTATTTTTTTATGTTTCATTTACCAGATTTTAGGCTTCCCCAACACATTTTTCCTTATTGTATATTAGAAATATTAGGCACAAAATATTATTGAATTTTCCTACCATAGATTCAAACTCTTGGTGGAAGAATTTTTCAATATTCCCACTTTCTATCACTCTATAACCTTCATACAGTAAGCTATTTTCTCCTATGGACTTGAATGGCCTGAAGGCCTTCATTTTTTATTGATTTAGATAACCCCTCTTTCAAGGGATAAGAGGGAACCCTTACAAGGCCCGTAGGCTCAGAGATTACATGGCCCGTAGGCTTGAGAGATTACATGACCCAAAGGTCTTAGGGAAATCAACCAGACTATCTACAAAGAACTGCCACTCCCCAGCATCTGCATCTTTGATAGTAGCTCTCCACCTTTTGTATGACCGTCTGGCTAGGCTTCCCGTGCAAGCACAGGCTGGTACCGATGGCATAGCCATACCCTCTCATTCTTACAATCCATTTGGCTCTGCTCTGGTGAGTGTACCTACTCTGAATCCTCTTCTGGGGCTGCTTCTTTTTTATAGTGTGTCTGGGCCTGCATTCATGTGGCCCGAAGGCCTTGGGGTGGCCCTAAGGCCTTAAAGTGGCCCGAAGGCATTGAGAATCAACTGGCTCGATGGCCTTGGGTGGCCCGAAAGCCTTTCAGGACCTGAGAACCAAACCAGTGGCCCGAAGGCCCAGATGGATGAATAGTTCCGACTGCTACATTACCGAACAGTGCCTGCTACAGTACTGCTACACTGCCCCGGAAATATGCCTCCACCAGGATTTGATCCTGGGTCTCTTGGATGCACCTAGAGAGTCCTCACCAACTGGGCTGAGGCTCTTGTGCTTCTCCTATGGAAGATCATTAAATTGGTCTTAGGATTTATTTATTTTTATCTGGTGTAAAATTCAAGATATTTTCTATTTACTCCCAAGTTATTGATCAAATTTTGAACATATTGTATATTGAGTGACAGTAAGGTGGAATATATATTTGAATTTTATAGAAAATCTCTCACCTAGAAAAAAAAATTATTTATTAAGTTAAAATTAGATTTTCAATCCATAACATTATAACAAATAACTACTTATTAAATTTTTTAATAATAATTCAAAAAAGTATTCCCAAATATAATGTATAAAATTAAATCATTGAATTTAAAATAATTATATTCCAACAATTTAAGATCAATAAAATTATATTTTCAATTAAAGTTTATAAATAAAATAATTATTGTTCATAAATTGAATTTAAATCTAAATTCAAGAACAATTGA
This sequence comes from Viscum album, assembly GCA_963277665.1. Taxonomy (NCBI): domain Eukaryota; kingdom Viridiplantae; phylum Streptophyta; class Magnoliopsida; order Santalales; family Viscaceae; genus Viscum; species Viscum album. Next base: position 260,546,631 of record OY728148.1, on the reverse strand, counting down.
ATCAATTAATAGCCACGAGCCCTAATTTTTATCAAATTTTTTAATGAATTATATTTATTTTTGGATATTGACAATACAATATCTCAAGAAGTTGGTGAATTTAGTTCTATTAATTTTATGTAACATTGAAAAAACAACCTCCTCTATTTATAACTAACTACTGATCTTTTATTTAAAAAGGCATGAAATAGATATAAAATCTTAACAAATAGAAAGTGGCAGAGAATTTATAGTGGTTTGGGGAATAGAGGTCCCCTAGTGTATGAACTAGGGTTTTGAATCTGGTATGGATCCTTTGAATTTTGGACTAATTCTTTATTTTGAACGTAATAAGGATATCTAATGAGTTAGAAAAGGTCTTAGGGTTGTCTTGGGTTTGTTTGGATCACAAAAAACCATATTTTTTAGAAACTGGACATATCACACGATTGGCGCACAATTGGTGCATGGTTTACCTAACCGTGTGGATGGTCCATTTTCAAACAAAACCATACTGCGCTGTTGGCGCCCAACTTTTTGGATTAAACATATAGGTTCCCTTTTTCCCAAGTACCCATGCACGGTTTCTGCATGGTTTTTCAAACCATGTAGAAAAACCATGCAGAGACTACTTTCTAGGTAAAATTATTATATTTCCCATAATGATATAATTATCCCTCTCCTTCTTCCCTAATACGAATTAAATTGGTATTAACCTAATTTCCTTTCATTCTGGATCTATTTTAAGGAATAAAGTGGGAATTTAATTATCTCCTTTGTATGGGATCTGAACGAGCTCTTTTTCATCACATTGGATGTGTAATAGTAAGTACTCGAGTCCTTTTTAGCCTTTCATATTCTCTCTTTCTCTTGGCCTAGTTATTGAGGTTTGGGATTTTTTCCTTTTTTCTCATATCTTCTCCTTTAAAATCGAAATTAGAGTCTGATACTAGAGAAGAAGGACCTTAAAAACCTATTTTGGGTGGTCTATAACTTATCCCTCAAGTTTAATAAATTTAGAATTATTGTGTGGGCCCCACTGATTTCATCGGGTACTGTTGATAGAATTTATATTCCATTCTTATAATTATTATATCCATATGGTTATCCACATTCTAAAGATACGATTACTTTTTGGTGGTTACATTCACAATGGTCAACATCCCATTTATGATGTTTTGATATAATTGTCATTTTAGTGTTTTGGCACGTTGAGCCGCCATTCAAGTGTGCCTTCGCTTGAACTATTTAAGGGAAATATTTCTTATATTAAGTGGATTAATTTAATTAATAATTTCATTGTGTAAAGTAACATGTATGTTTACCACTTGACCTACCTAAGGTAAGTTCACAACATTGATAATTAAATGTGAAATGGAAATTGAACATTATACTATCTATATAAATTCAATAGATTAAATGTGATTGATCAATAGGTTTCATGTCCATATTACCCCTTACCACATTAATGGAAGGTAGCCTAATGATCCTTAATTATTGAATATTCTTTAAATGGAATTAATAAAGGTTTCATGCTACTTGGTTTTGTCAAACTAATGAATGGAAAGGTTTGGACCAAATAAACATATTGACTAATTATAACTTGATTAAAAGGTTTCATGATACATGACCTTTTCACACTAATGAATGGAAAGGATTGAACCAAATGAGATATTTCATGCCTTCACAGTCAAATAGGATTCTCTTGACTTGAGCTCGCCTTGGATTCTTATCGGGGAATGAATTGAGAACTTAGGAACCCCATTTTGATTAATGTATTTGTCTTGCTTAGGTTGAGACACACCTAGATCCTCGTCCTTATCTATTATGTTTATTCCATTTATGACACTATAGTATCCATTAAATATTATTATAGGATTCCTTGGTTACACTCATTGGATCCAACATTGAAAATTAGGATCCATGGTTAAATCCCATTGGGCCTTATCATTTCTTAGCCCTTTTTACCTTTGATTAATACCTTGGAATCATTAGGCATTTCACTGTGAAATTACATGTAATATGATCCTTGGATTACACTCTTACCCAATTCTAGGCTATAGTTATTATTGAGTCGAAGACCTTTGAGTTATATGTTGCATTGGTTATTACCTCGGGACTTCATTATTAAATATCATTATAAGTATCCTTGTTATAACTTGGAATGTTCACTATTGTTAACATGTGACTTAATTTTAAATTTATAATAATAAATTGATGGACCGATTATGTTCATATGCTAGCCCAGGGCTGAATTAGGTACTTGGGTATTTAGTTACATTGTATTGCTTTACATTATATATGCATGCTTGCACACTGTCAGATTTTCATTAAATGGACCAGTTATTATAGACACCATTGGTGGTGGACCACTAAGATTTATCTAACACCCTCTTTGGGTTATATTTGGTACCCAGAGTAGATTACATTAATGCATGTATTGAAAAAGGGAAGCATACAGTTTTAAGCACTTAATTTCCTGTTATTTATGAGGGATCTTGATAACATATGACCAAGCCATGGCTTAGGATTCTAGGGATAGTCTTTTTAATTTCATTTTACTTTTTTGGAATATGTTATGCCTTCTGTCTTGTATCCATGATTTTTTATTTTTCTATTTACATGACATATCAATATCAGTTGATGTGTGCTTTTATATTATTCCAGTTATTTCAGTTATTATTCTTATTGTCTTTATTTTTCATTGTGCCTTCTGTTTACTTGTATTGATTCATCCAGTTAATTTCTTTAAGAATTTACAATAATACATGTTATTAATGAGGGAATAGTAACCCTAAAAACACACTCTAAGCCCTCGCTAGTAGTTGGGTTCCTTTGGATTTCTAGTAGATGCGCTTGAGGCTATATGGATCAGCAAGCTCAGGGAACCTTTTAAGTGGAATCTGGGTCTGGGACATCACAAATTTCTATCATAAGAGTTTGTATTTTCTTGATTTACTATTTTGAGGCAATAGATTTGAGATTAAGAGAAATAATAACTTGGTCATAGGTCATTCTTGGGCATCACGAACCCATGTTCAGGGTAAAATATGATTTTCCTAAATTATAATTATTGATCTATTTTAGGTATTACAATTGATATCATTTCACTATTGGGTGATGCACATGTTGTGTGGTGTTGTAGATTATTTCTCTATATGAGGATTTTATTTCATCTCTGGCCCAATGATATGAGGGAAATAAGTAATGTAACATCCATCATTATAGGCACCTAGATATTTTATTTCATGAATATTTCCATGACATCTAGGTGTTTTTAAATATTTTTCATTTCTTGATATGCATGTGATTACTAAGTGATGTTGTGATAGTAAGCTTGTTATTTTATTAATCTTGGTTGTGATTTATTCATTTTCTATCTCAATTCATTAGGTTTATAGGCCCTCATGGTTTTGGATGAGTAATTTTTGAGTCGATCCATTCTGCTATAAATAAATGGGTGTCATTTCCAATGATAAGGTGTATGGGAATTTATTCATTGGACATTTCTATACATTATAAAGTGAATAATTTTGTCTAAAATAAATTGGTTTCACATCCTTATCCCACCTTGTCATGTTTAAGAAAGGCCAAGGAGTGAACATGGTAATTAAATTAAATATTAAATGAAACTTATACTTGATCACATACTGATACATGGAAATCTAAGTGGGTAGTTTGGGTAGTATACCTTGGGTAGTGAGTTTTCTTTCATTCATATTCCACTATTGATTCTATCATCAAGAATTTAAGATTTTTATGAGGTGTGTGATTTCAAATTTTAGACCAATGCTGCCATGACGTCCTCGAATGGTACACTACGAGGGTTGTAAAGATCATTCTCTAGACATGGTAGGACCTTATATACCAGTATCACCTCCCAGAGTGACACTTGAGGAACTACGTACTGTACCTAATCTGGGAACTGATTCCCAAGTTCATGATGGTTTCCTAAATCTGATGCAGTCCATGCATGGAGATCCATGACTTCTATCTATGATGAAAGATCTGACTCGTGACTTTCAGTTGTAGTGCCCTCCTAAATTTTTAGGGGATGGTGGTCCACTGATTACTAAGTCTTGGATAGAGGCCACCCTATCTATCATTGAATATCTTGAGATGCCTCTAGAGCGTAGGTTCAAGCATTTCACAATCATGCTTCAGGATTCGGCCAAGTATTGGTGCGATGTGATTTCCCAGGACAGTTGTCATCAGGGAATGTTATGCGATTATTTCCTGACTACCTTCTATGATTAGTTTTTTACTCAAATACTGATATCTGACATAGCATGAAAGTTCATGCATCTCGAGTACGGTTCTATGTCATTTATGGATTATTTGGCATGTTTTAGGGAGTTTTAGTGCTTTGCACCGCATCTAGATGGTGATAATATTCCGCGTGATAGACGCATTGAGCATGGGCTTCAGTAGCCATCCATATGCAGGTGAATGTATTTAGCCTACCTACATTTTCTAATATAGTCAATAAGGCTCTTATCACTAAGAGAAATCTGAGGGATAGCAATAGTATCAGGTATAGAGGATCAGTGTCACGGTAGGGAAGTTATTCTTTTGGGGGCAGGAAATGTTCCCTTGAGGTTTCTCATTATGGAAGTGACAACCATAGTACCTATTTTGATAGATCTAAATTATTTCATTAGTGTGGATAGTGGGGAAATTCTAAGCCTCTGTGTAATAGAGACCCACTATAGTGCTAGATTTGCCTCTGTAGGGGGATTCTCCAGCATTTCTGTAGGACCTTTCCTCCCACATCGAGTGTATAAGGATCTACTCTTGCTCCACCTTCAAGAGTGGGTTATTTTATTTCACATCAGGCAGGGATTTGGAATATCACCAGCAGGATAGGTCAAAGGGAATTTCATGGCCATAGAATCCAAACTCATGATTACCAGAATCTCAAGTAGAGTAGTTATGATCATGGTAGTCCATCTATTTAAAAGGTCCATGGATCAGGTCAGTTTCATGCACTACATCCAATACCTGAGGATCAGGCTATGGGACCATCTACATTATGAGGTACTATAATCATAGAATCTACTAAATTATCTACTTTATTTTATACAGGTGCTTCAAAATCTTTTAACTCTGTATCTATCATGGAGAGTCTTGGACTGGAGATATAGTATCACAATGTTGTAATGACCCAAGATACCCTGTTAGGGGCACAAATAGAGGGAATACCCAAGTGTAGGGACTACCCTATTGAGGTATAAAGTTACCCTTTCTTATGAAATCTCTCTGTTCTCGATATAACGTGCTTAGATGTTATTCATGGGATGGATTGGTTGGTTCATTATCAAGATTTTATAGAATGATATTGTCGCAGGGTATCGTTTACATCACTAGATGGAATTAGTTATCTACATAAGGGTGAGTGAGAAGTACAAGATGGTAGACTGGGACCATAACATCGTGTCTAGGTGGTGTGACCGACCAGATTGAAAATCTATTCATGGGTGATCAGGGTTTTCGATAAACTGATTTCCCTCTGGTAGTGTATCATTATTAGGATGTCTTCCTCGATGATTTTCTGGATTACCTCTAGATATAGAGGTATATTTTTCTATGGATCTTGTTCTACTAGAATCTTCAATGTCCACTCCTCCATATATGATGGAACCAATGAAGCTTCAAGAGCTCAAGAAATAGTTATAGGATTTATAGGCCAAAGGATTTATACAGCCCAATATATCCTCTTGGGTTTTTTCCATGATTTTTTCCAAGAAGGTGGATGTAACCATACATTTAAGTGTGAATAATATAAGGTTCAACCATCATACGGATAAAAACCTATATCCACTTCCTCAAATATATGATCTCTTTGAATAGTTCATAGGAGAAAACTTCTTCTATAAGATTGACCAGAGATCAAGTTATCATCAAGTATGAGTTAGACCATCCAACATACCTTATACAGATTTTCATAGTAAGTATAGTTTGTATGAGTACCTTTTTATGTTGTTTAGTCATACGAACATGCCTGCCATTTTTATGCCTTTGATGAATAGGTTTTCACCACTATTTGGATTCATTTTTCATAGTCTTTCTGGATGACATCATGGTGTATTATCACACTAGTAGAGACCATTCCAAACATCTTAATATCATTTGGAGTACAATAAGAGAAAATCATTCTTATGTCGATCCTGTTAAGTTCAACTTCTAGATTGACAATGTTCACTTTCTTGGTCATATTATCTTAGAATCCGGAAAATTTATTGACCCAAAAAAGGATAGTGTTATAGTTTCCTAGGAGTATCCCAAGAACATTTTTGATATATTAAGTTTTTAGGGATGGATGGATATTGCAGGAACTTCTTATAGGACTTCTCCCTCCTTTCTTCACCACTTACTAGTCTTACAAAGAAGTCTGTTAGGTTCTTGTGGTCAGAAGCATGTGATGAAGCCTTTCATGAGCTGAATGGGAGGCTTGTATCAGCGCCTATTCTAACTCTTCCAATTCCATGCGTAGGATATACCATCTTCTGGGATGCATCATACATTGGACTAGGAGTAGTACTGATTTCATAAGTCATATTCATTGCATATGGATCTCGGCGGTTGAGGCCTCATGAGAGAAACTACCTAATTCATGACCTTAACCTAGCAGCAGTTGTACATTCATTACTTTTCTCGATACATTATCTATTGGTTAAGGGATTTCTGGGGGACATAGACAATAAGAGCATAAAATATATCCTTTCTCATCATGTATTGAACCTCAAATAGCAAAGATGGGTCGAATATCTACAATACATTCATTTTGATCGTTCCTATATGCTTGGGAATGGAAATGTTGTTGCGAATTCAATCAATCAGAAAACTCAGAAACAAGCAGTATAGGATGCCAGTGATGAATGGATGTTAATGTCCATATTCTCTGAGCCACACATAGAGTTTCATGATATTTATGAGTAGAATTATCTCTCATCATTAAAAGTTATCCCTTCCCTCCATGAGAAGGTGAACATTAGAAAGTTTTCAGATCCTAGAGTCTTGGTACTCCGTGAGAGTATATTAGGAGATAACCTACCCCTATATTAGTTTTTAGACAGAGACGACATCCTGGGTATCCTTTGATGGGTCTGGGTCCCTACATATATGAGAGTGGAGTTGATAAAAGTTCCCCATGCCTATCATTGGAGGGTTGATCCAGTAATATCGAACATGTATCCGTATATGCAATTATAGTATTGGTGTATGGGATAAAATTTCAGATAACAGTCTTTATCACAAGGTGTTCCACCTATCAACTAGTGAAGGAAGAGAACCAGAGACCTATAGTATTTTTATATCTTCTTCAAGTCCAAGTATGGAAATGGGAATATTTTACATGGAATTTTTAGTCCTTTTACCTACATCACTGAGAGGTAAGTATGCTATATGGGTTGTCATTGACAGACTAAAAAATAAATCCTACATTATTCCTATTCTGGAGAATTTTTTAGTTGATGAGATGGGAAGATTGTATGTATGTGAGATCATAAAACTCCACAGGGTACCTCTTACTGTCATTTCTAATAGGGATTCTCATTTCACATTATGATTTTGGAAGGGATTTCAGAAATCTAAGGTTACTTAGGTGATGTTTTGTATATCCTTTCACCCTAAAATAGATGGACAATCAAAACAGACAATATAGGTTCTAGAGGATATTCATCGAGTATGTGTCATTGATTTTAGTGATTCTTGGGAGAAGCTTATCCCTCTCATCTTTTTCACCTATAATAATAGTTTCCAGGTGAAAATTCAGATGGATCAATTTGAGTCCTTATATGGTAGGCTATTTTGTTCAACCATGTGTTATCTAGAGGCAAGTGAGGCTGCCCTACTAGGTCCTCATCTCGTTAGGGAGACATTAGAGTAGGTTCATCTAATCATAAATCATATGACTAATGCTCAATCTGGCTAGAAATCATATGTCGATCACTATCTATGACCTCTAGAATTCGTGGTTAGGGATCATGGTTTCCTTTGGGTATTTCCCAGGCTTGGTCATAGACTGTTATAGAAAAAAAGGAAGTTTCACCTCGTTATGTAGGTCCATTTGGGATTCTAGAGAGAATAGAGATGATATCACATCAGCTTCTATTACCTTAGAGGTATCGTGGTATGCATGGAATATTCCATGTCGCATAGCTTCACCAGTACCATGATGATTTGTCTCAAACTTTTGATCCTGATGAAGTTGAGTTATATGTTGATTCTACCTTTGAAGGGTATCTAGTATGGATCATTGACTAATCATGAAGGCTCTCCAAGGTTGATTTATCCCTCTAGTTTGAGTTCTTTGGTACCATTACCACATGCAGGAAGAGTCATGGAAGTTGTAGGCTGACGCATGTGCCCAATGTCTAGACTTGTTCTCAAACAATGTCTCTCCACCCTTGGAAGATGAACTTGGGGATGAATTCTTTTAAGGGGGATGACTGTAAGAATAAGGTTTTTCACTTTGGTAAGGAACCTTTAAATTTCAGTCTAAATATTTATTTTGGGCCTAATTTGGATACCTAATGAGTTATAAAATGTCTTATGTGTTTTTTAGGATTGTTCGGAGCACGGAAGACATATTTTTGGGAAATTTTCCATATCAAAGAGTTGGTGCACGGTTGGTGCACGGTTTTCCTAAACATGTGGATGGTCTATTTTTGGATAGATCCATATTGCACAGTTGGTGAATGGTAGTTTGGCCTAACCATATAATTTCCCTTTCTTCCAAGGTACTCGTGCATATTTTTCACATGTTCTATTAAACCATCCAGAAAAACCATGCATGGGCAATTTTTCTGGGTAAAATGTCTATGTTTTCTTTAACAATGTAATTATACCCATCCTTCTAACCTAATACAAATTCTAGTGGTATTAACTTAATTTGGACTCATTTTGGATCTCTTTTAAGGCCTAATGTTGGAATTGAAGGATATCCTTGGTCTAAGATCCGATTGAGGTTATGTTCATCATGTTGGATGGGTAACGGTAAAAACTCAAGTCCTTTTTAATCATTCTTCTCCTCTATGGCTCTCAACCTAGTTATCAAGGTGTGAGAATTTTTTCCTTTTTCTCATATATAATCCATTATAATATTAATTAGATGCTGATATCAGAGGATAAGGGTCACAAAATCCTAAGGTGGGTGGTCTATAACTCATCCCTCAAGTTTCTTGATTTTTGAATTGTCATGTGGGCCCCACTGATTTCATCAGGTGTCGTTAATAGAATTTATATGTCATGATTATAATAATTAGAACTATATAGTTATTCCCTTTAAAACTATGTGATTAATTGTTGGTGGTTACACCCAAAATGCTCAAAATCCCATGTAGGATGTTTTGACATAATTATCATTTTAGTGTTTTGACATGTTGAGTGATTGTTTGGGTGTGCCTTGGCTTGACCTTTATAAGATAAATCCATCCTATATTAAATGGATTGATTTAATTGTGAATTTCATAATGTAAAGTACGATATATGTTTACCACTTCACCTTCCTAGGGTATATTCTTGATATTGATAATTAAATTAGAAATGGAAATAGGCAAGTATACTAAGAATATAACTTGACTAGATAAAATGTGAATGGTTAATAGGTTTCATGTCTATAGCACCCCTTACAACATTAATGGAAGGTAGAGGAATGAACCTTAATTACTGAATATATTTTAAATGGAATTAATAAAGGTTTCATGCTACATGGACTTTTCAAAATGATGAAAGGCAAGGCTTAGACCAAAAAGAAATATTGATTAATTATGACAATATTAAAAGGTTGCATGCTACTTGACCTTTCCACACTAATGAAAGGAAAGTCTTGAACCAAATAGAATATTGTGTGACTTCATACTCAAATAACAGTGTATTGAATCTATCTCACCTTTTATTCTTATCAGGGAATGCCTTGGGCACTTGGGAACCCCATTTCAATTTAAGGATTCAGTTCTCTTATGTTGAGACCCACCTAGATCATGATCATTCTCTATTATTTGGATGCTTGGTATGACACCATAGGATCCCATAAATATTATTAAAGGATGTCGTGGATACACTCCATGGATCTAGAATTGAAATGTAGCTGTCATGGTTAAATACCATCAGGACCAGTAATTTCATAACCTCATTTACCTTGGATGAACTCTATGGCCTCGGTAGGCATCACATTGTGGAATTCCTTGGACTATGCTCCTTGGATTACAGTCTTACATTATGCTTGGCTATAATGATTATTTAGTTGGAAACCCTTTAGGTCTATGTCACCTTGGATATTACCTTGAGACTTCATTATTAAATATCATTATAGGTTTTCATGTCATTACTTGGAACCTTCACTATTGTTAACATGTGACTTAATTGTAAATTTGTAATAATCAATTAATGGAATGGTTATCTTTAGATACCAGCCAAGGGATGAAGTAGGTACTTTGGTATTTAGTTACATTGTACTACTTTAAATAATATATGAATTCGTTCACACTATTAAATTTCCATTACACGAGCTGAATGTTATTATTGGTGGTGGCATACTAAAATTTATTTCACACCCACTCTGGGCACCCTTTGGTTCCCAGAGTATATTACATGAACACAGTTGTTGACAATGGGAATCATATGACTTTGAACACTTAATTTATTGATATTTAGTATGGAGATTGATAGTAGATTAATGAGTCAAATCTCATGATGATTGGGATAGTCTTTTGATTTACATTAAACTTTTGTAGAACATGTTCTGCCTGCTATATTATAGACATGATTTTCTAGTTTTCTAGTGGCATGAAATATCATCATCTATTGTGGTATTATTGTATGTTATTTTAGTTATTTTAGTTATTGATAATATTGTCTCTATTTATCGTTGTGCCTTCGGTTAACTTGTATTTCTTCCACTACATACATATGTTTTCAATCATGCATTGTGCTACATGTTGCTAATAAGGGAATAGTCTCCCCACGGACACAACTTGGACCCCTATTCTATTCTACAGCCTATGAAGTTTGAGGAGATTTTCTTGAGGACATGTGGCCCATGAGTCTCTGGGAACCTGTTAAGTGGAATCCAGCTCCGAGATGTCACACATAGTCCACTCCACCACTACTCTTATCCTCAAGTGTGATAGTTTTAAGTAGAACCGTCCATTTTCTAGAGACTTCTAGTTCATTTTATAGAGACTGCATGACTAGGTCCAAGTTTCCCATATATTGAACAAAAAAAGGATCTTTCAATCAATATTTAGAAAGTATTTATAATCTATATCTTTCAAAGGTTTTCTTTCAAGAACCATTACAATGAATTGTATTAAAGAGAAATGATTTACATATATCATCTTAAGGTTGTAAAATAAAACTAATATAAAAGAGATATTTACAATAGATATGATCTGAAAGAAAAACTTCTCAAAGATAATCTGGTCATCTTAGTGTGGATCACCAATAAGGATAACTAATAAGATAATAATTATTATTCATTATTTACATAGATAACAAAGCATCATTTTAGAGTTTTTTTAGATACCGTGTTCTAGAACCTTCTTATACACTTTAGTAATATATTTTTAATAATTTTTATAAAATCCAAAATATTTTCATGAAAAATTACATAGCCATAAAATTCATTAAATACTTTTTATTTAAAGTAATAGAACATAATCTATATAATCAATTATTAGCGACACATCATTTTCATCAAAATACTATTGTATCAATACATAAAAATAAAAGATCATTACACTTGTCTTTTTTCTTGATACATGGATCTTATTATAAATTATTTTACCTTAAATAGGTAATTGATCCTTATACTATTGTAATAGAGTATTAAAAACTCACTAGTGTTCTTCCACAGTAATAAATTCCAACTCGTAGCAAGATATAGCTGATTAAAAATTTGAATCCACGTTGATTATTTTGTATCACAACTCCATACTGAATAATGTAGGATTTTTTGCACAAATAGCCAAAAATAAAATAGAAAATTAAAATAACCTAATGATATCTACACGTAAGAAATTCACGCAACTAAATAATTAATTTAAAAATTTTATATTGGTGAATGATTGTGTAGCCACTTTCTAGAAATCATATTGATAAAGGATATTTCTAAATACACAATTCTATGATGTAACTGTTTGATATATATGATTCTATTATGTAGGTTATTGACATAGATGATTGTTTTGACATATCCATTTTCACCATCAACTAAGAAAAGTCTTGTATATGATTACTTCATACATATAAACTCTTTAGGTAAAAACATTTAGAATGCATATTTAATGAAATTAACCCCCCCCCCCAAGATTTTAAATATGGTTAAAAATGATTTTGGTTTCAGTGAAGGAACTTGGAGATTTATATTGGTTCTAGAGGTATATGGAGCTAGAATTTATGTCTTAAAGTATTAAAAAATGCATCTATTATCTACCTCATATGTTGAGAATTAATAGTTTGATATGGACCAAGTGTTCTTATTCTTCTCAATTGAAACTGGTCTTCATCGCACAATTTTTTCCTTAGTATTACATCAGAATGGAAAAAATAAATGAATCAGAAGATATTATTTCTTTTACATTTGATCTTATGGTGCTAATACATTTTGGATAAATTCATTGAGTTATTCTACTTTACAAGAAGAGAAATTTCATGACCCAATTATAGAAGCATGGTAAAGTAGATGGGGAATTTCTATAGAAGATAAACTATATGGAATATCCACAAGAATATTCTTCATAATTATATTCGTAGATGCATGTACATAGAAAATCCTACTAGTAACTAACAACACCTATCGATATGTTCATTCCAATTTCTCTATATATAATTGAACAACATGATTAACTACATTGACAGAAGATTCATAAACTTATTAACTAACACTATGACTAGATTCATGTTGATCTAAAACCAAAGTAAAATGAATATCTAATTCTATATAAGGAACTTCCCAATGAGGTTTTATAAAAAACAATCTCCCTTCTTATAACTAAAACTAGAACCTCTAAATACACTATTAATTTTGAACTTGATTATTGATCGGAATAATGTTCCATAATTTCTAAAATTATATTCTTCAAACACTTTGATATAATTTAAATGTTTTATTTAAGGTTCAAAAAAGCATGAAATTTTATCTCCTTTATTATTTGAAATATAAAAATTAGATTTTAACATTATTCCATGATGGAATAATTTGATCTAACTAAAAAAACTATATTCTTGAAATATAGAAGAATTAGAGATTTTTAAGGAGTTTCGATAAAGGGTTGATGTTTAATTATTAATTTGATTTGACTCAATATAAAAAAATAATAGAGTGTAAATTCTCTTTCACTTCAACTCTAAAGGTTTTCATCTCACCCTGAATTTCCTGAGAGAAATATTATTTCCTAAATTTAGGATTTATAAAAATATCTCATTCAGATGATACTAAATTACCAACCTCAGTAAACTTGGTATTTGTATGGAATTTTTTTTCAAATATCTTTTGAAGGATTTCATTTCTTTATGATCCATAAAAAAATATTATTACTAGTTTATCTCACTGTTGGATCTTTTTGAAGAAAAATAATCATCATTTTTTCAGAAACCACACGTCCAATTACCTTATTAAATACCTAAATGGATACATAGGAATGTTTATTTTCTCTAATCTCATCTTTGTATGAAAATAGGTCTATGTTTAATTCAAAAATATCTACTCTCATATTGTAAGGACCATCATCACTTCATTAGCAGCCATATCCATTTCAAGGATTTCTGAATTGTTTCTTATTGAAGGGGCTACTCTATGATCAATATAAGTTGATGATGGTATCGATGGTTAATGAGAATGATTTAAATATTTCATAATCAAATCAACACTCATTATTTATCAATAGGTGATACAAGATGAATTGTATCATATTAATTATGAACGTAATCTAAATATAGACTTTTTAGATCTTTAAAACCCATATGCTCAGTCACAACTGACTTATCTTCAAGAAAAAACAATAGTTGTCCCAAAAACTATTTCCTTGTTCCATTATTGCTTTGAAGACACCACAAATCTAACAGAAACATAGCTCTAAAAATCCACATCATCCTAACATTAAAAAGGATTACCAACTCCAGAACTAATGACTAGAACTAAAACTCATTTATTATATAAATTTTCCGTAATACTACCCATGAAGACAATATCTCAATAGTTTTCACATTACTATGTATCAAAGTCTGAGATGACTCCCCATGATTCAAGATTTACAAACAAACTACCTTCAATGAACATGAAGCAGAATCTATGAAATATCTAATCATATTCAATAGACTGATGAAATGGTATTAATCTTATGAAATTATACCTCATTTACATAATTTAAATATATTAATTTATTCTTAAAATTTAAATTAATTATTCTACTATAAGGATAGTACTTTAAATTTCATTTCACATCAAAATATTCATTTATATACCTTTTCATGTATCTTGGAAAAATCAACATTACATTACATATCATGATGTGATATAAAAAATATCAATAAAAAGAACATTATCTATCTCTCCAACTCATTGTGTTATGCCCATCTACACAAACATTAAAAAACATTTCATTCATAACTTATATCCTTTATCGATTTATTTTCAAAAAAAGAGATTGTTAAAAAATGAACTTTTCTATTTGGCCAACAAATCATTCCCCATCATGCTTCTTTCTAATATAAAAACCCCCCTAATGGGGACAAAAATATATATCATCTTTTTCAAAATAATAAACTCCCATAAAATTTTCCTAAACATTTGATGAGATTATAAAATTTATATTATTAAAATGAAACTTTTAATTAATTAAAAATAGATCAATTGATTTCTAAAAAGAAAAACCAAAATTTTTATCATAAAAAAACCTCATCCTTGAAAATAAACTAATTTATTCAAAGGTATTTCAATTGTTTTCATCCATACCACATATATGGCTTTTCCTACAAGAACATTCCATCTACATCCATTTGATTTCATAGATGAACCTGAGCTTCCATCATCGAAATGACTCAATGTTCCCATTTTGAATTTGTTTGTTGAAATTCAAATAGTAATAGAGAGGTTATAGATGATGGTTTGACTTCAAATGGAGGTTATGTATGAGAATAGAAAAAGGGTTGAGAGATGATTTTATATTAGGTGACGAACCTAAGTCCAAATTTTGTTACGAACATGCTTTTTCTATAGGTTTACATTATAATGATAAAATAATATAAAAGATAAAAAATAGTGGAAAATAATTTCTATTTTAAAAATTAACAATATGTAAATAAACAAACAACATAGATAAGAGTAATGTTCACATTGCATTAAACTAAATTTTATAATAGAATTACAAACATTAACTTCAAAAAAGAAATAAAAAATTAAATAAGAATAAATAAAAAATATTTAATTTATTTAAAAATTAATAAACCCAACTATCTTTTAATAAAACCAAAATTATCTCATGAAAGGGTTTTAATGAAATTAATTTCATTCTGATTCTATATAGTAATATAGTCAAGGGAAATATCACTTTTTCATAATGGCTTCTTAAAAAATTATATCTTTATTCCATATACTTTCATGATGAATGAATTTTTATATTATGAGAAATTTTTATTGCACTAGTTTACTCAAATATAATTTATACATGATTATAAACAAATAAAAATCCCCTTATGGTGTGTTTATATGCACCACTTTTTCACCATAACTACCACTGACACTATATCCTGCTTCTATAAAAGATAATGAAATAGAGTGTATCTTATTACTAGACCAAGATACCATATATTGAACTAGTAAATATATGTTTCCTAATGTTTTCTTTCTATATAAAATACAACCACGAATGATGGCATCTAAATATGATATTACATTAAATTCAGAAGTCTATGGAAAATGAAATGAAAGATAAATTGATCTCATTAAATACATTAAAATATTTTTGGTATCATTTAAATGAAATTATTTAGGATTCTCTTGAATTCAATCATAATTACATAATACAAAAATAATATCAATATTACTATAAATAAAACACAACAAACCCCAGATTATTATTCTATAAATATTATTGTCGATTGGTTTTCCAGTTTCATCTAAGTCAATGTTTTCATTAGAAAAAATTGGGTAATATATAATTTAGAAATTTAAATTTTAAACCATTGAAATAATCCTATTATGTATATTATTTCATTTAGATTATTCCCTTTATGAAAAATTTTATAAAAAATACAATAATTAAATTCATGCATCATTTACATTTCAATTTTTTTGATTTTTGAAAACTCATTACAAAAATCTTTTATCTTTATAACTAACCCATTTCCAAAATGAAAATAACATAAATGTTTATAAAAATATCTATGTTTTGTAAGGATATATATAGATTTGGTATGTTTTTAAACAAAATATGAAAAATGGTGAGTTTTAAAACAAAGATTTTTTTCAACATAGAATACCTTCATTAGAAAATCATTTAGAAAAGATGATTCTACATCAATCTAATATATTTTTAAATTCATATATTATGAATAGGATAGGAGAATAAAAATTTATTATAATCTATAAATTAGGGAAAAAGTGCCCTCATAATCTATACCTTCTTCTTAATTATACCCTTTAGATACTAGTTTTGATATATTCCTAAGTATCACACCATGATCATACTTCTTATTTCTAAAAACCCATTTTATTCCTATAACATCATAGTCAGATGTTCTATTAATTAATATCCATATTTTTCTCCATCTACTATATTAATTTATCTTGCATATCTATATAGTAACTTTCAACTTCTAAGGCTTCTTATATAGACTTAGGTTGTAACTTAGCTAAAAAATGGGAAAAGTGTACATGGTTTCCCATTCTCTTAATAGTTCTAATTCCTCTATCTAAACTTCCTATAATAGTTCCTTAAAGATGGTTCTCAAGAGTTATTAACTATATAGGCTACACACTTTCTAGTTCATTTTAAACAAACCTTTCAAATTTGGTTCTAGAAAAACAAGTTCGATATCATTATCATTTTTTCATAATATAGTGGTTCATGTTTCAGTCTTTTTAAATAACCACTTAGTTCATCAATTTAAATTATTTAGTAATCAAAGGGACCCCTCTCATAAAATTTCATATGAGTTGATTATTTAATAATCATTGAACATTTATTTAAAATACTCTATTATTTCAAAGTATAAGAATATATTTTGAAGATTCCTTCATCAGATTTCTGGTAAACTTACCATGACTATCCATTGTGTTTTTAATAAAAACCTTACATCCACAAACCATAAACTATAAATATCTTATATTTATATTATTCTATATATCATTGGGTGTTTTCATTAAAATATGTCAAATTATACATTTATTTATGAAATAATATGTCATATTCAAATCGTCATCACAAAAATTATTTGGAAGGTTATATTTACATAACATAATCAATTTATTTCACAGTCACATTAATCATTTTAACAACAACATTATATTTTGGTTTCATGAGTGGAGAATCATTATGCATGAGATAATGTTATGAAACATCAGCAAGTGAATTCATGTTTTTCAAATTATTCTCCATTTTCACATATTAATGATGTAATTTTGGAAAATTTTCACTTTTGAAATAGTTTGAAAAAAAAACATATAAAAACAAAATAAGAATAAATTTTAACACACAGAAAACCATGATAAATCATCAGATTTAATTGAATAAAAAATAATCAAAATATTTTCCACATAGTCTTGCAACTATTTATGTCCCAAAAATGATCCATATGAATAATATCTTAGTTTATAGATATATAAACCTCTTTATTTGGTTAAAAATGTGAATTGTGTTTCTTCCACATTTTTCATGCATCATATAGCTTCTTTTTTATTCAATTTCTATTAATGTAAATCTGAATAAAACCCATTTTGGATAAATTTATCAAATAATAAATAGTAAAATTTCCTATTATTCTACTCTATATCCATGACTGATTTTTTAATAATTTAAATATTTAACCATTTTCCGACTCAAAAAATTAAAATAAAGAGTGTAAAAATTATCTATTAATAGTGACTTAAATATTGGAACTTAACATTTAAAAACATAACATTCATTTTTTGAAAATCATCAAGATAACCATTATCATAATGTTCTTAGATACTTATATGATTATTCAATAAACTTTTTTATATAGAGAAAATTTTGGATGAGATATATTTTGTATTTCCAAAAGATCTAACTCCTAGGATTTTTCACTTATCATTATCACCAAAAGTTACACTACCTCTTTTTATATTTCCAAAAGATTAAAAATTAACGAAATATAAAATCATATTCATAGAACATACACTTTCTATATATTATACCAAATTGTTATTCCTGGACCTTTTACCTAAAAAAATAAAAAATAAATTGTTTTGGTATCCTTATTTTGTTAGCTCTAGAAGGGTTAACAACTCATATTTAAGGAATTCAAATCAATTATTTATTTTCAAAATTTTCATCACTAATCTTTGAAAAAAAATCTTCAAATATAATTTTTAACTCCATGGAATTATAGGATTCTAAAAGTACAATTATTTTAATAGTTTCATATTCTATCACAATGAAAAAAATATAGTAAATATATTTCTTGTAGGAACTACATAAAAAAATTAAAGTACCTTTATATTTCCCCTTGACTTCATAATCCGAATTTATTATCACTAGTTTTATTATTAACAAGAATTTGATTTAATTTTTGTTTTACCTTTTTCAAATATAGTATTAGTATCTCTATATTCAGGAAGATGTTTCTGATTTTTTTTTTCAATCATTTTCCCATATTAGATTTATTATTTTGAATAATGTTTTGATTTTTTAAATTAAAATTAATTTAGTTAAGTCTTATTTTTCAATAATAATAATTTCATATTATTTTTTGGTAGTTTTATTATTCTTTTATAAAGATTCATACCTTGTTCCTAACAAGTAATAATGTTAATTTAGTTCCTCAAATGAACAATTATCATTTATTTGTTAACATCCATTCCTAAAAAATCTCATTATTTTACCTCATCTATTGATCCATAAAACACATATTAGATTTATAATTATAATTTGTAGCTTTTGATTCTGAAAATGAAACATTACTATAATCCTCTAAAGAACTCAATATTTCCTTTAAGGAATGCTTAGCTTTATTCTTATAGAAAGAATTCATGAAATATTTCTTTTATGAGTTTTTGTTATTTTGAATATGAAGTCAATAAAACGTGATATGTCAAATATTATTTCATTAAATAATTCATAAAACCTTAGAATATTAAATTGACTTATTATACATATTGAATGGTTTATTAAATCCTCTTTTATATTTATTAAACTTCTTGAATTTTTGAGAAAATTGAGAAAGCATGTTGTCTAATGTTGAATTTCGTATGTAACACTCATTAGTTAACTCATATTGTTTATATTCTTTAATCATCTTATCATCCTTTATTTTAAATAATAATTCTTCTTCATATATTGCCTATATTCTCCAGCCTCATTTTCCTTTCCTCCCTCATTCCTCATCATTGTATCAATAAGATATTTTATTTTCAGATTGTTTCATTATACAAATTGTTTGATGGTAGTAGAAATAAAACTCATCCATAGAGGTATAATTTTAATAAATTTAATATCTTGATCTAGTTAAGAAATAAGTCCCCCTAAGTAAGAAACGTTATTTAAAATTTATATAAGCTTTCCATGAAACTATCTGATACTCTCCCCATGAATCTTTCTAAAATATTCAAACATTATTTTGGAAGTATTATATCTGAGAGACTGTACTTTTTAAATTACATCATAAGAAACTAAAATTATAGCACACATTTCATGGGCTATTTGAAATTGATGGACTATATTGAGGTCATTCTCACAAAATCCATTGATTATAGCATTCATATATTTGGAATTCATTTCATATCCTACATCAGTAGCTACATCCCAAGTATCTGGTTAATGCATTTTAATTTCATAAGGCTTAACTATATATACTTGTCCTTAAACATTACATAATCTGGTAAATTCATTTAAAATTCACATTATTGTATTTCCAAAGATAATTCAACATAGAGTTTTATGGGATTACGAAATAATTATTTCATATTAACCCACAAGAATAGAAATTTTATACTCATATAAATAATATCCATTTCTTCATAGTATGAATCTTTTAAAAAAACATGATTTCATTCTATGAAAAATCATCATGAATTTAAACTTGAATCGTTCCTTTAATTTACCCACCTATAAACCCTGTGAATGACATTATAAAACATGTGAAGAGCAGAAAACCATAGTAAGATATATAAAATGAAGGAAAGAAACTATTCATCTGTGATATGTATAAACATTTGAAATCATTTCAACAAAGACATACTTATCACCGATAAATTATTATATATTTAATTTTTGAAAGCAAGAGATTTATATAAAACAAATAAAACATAAATAAAACCATAAAGGTTTCACGAGTCATTGCATACATAATATTGAAACCATCATGGCTAACATATGATTTTAAATCCTCAAGGACACCTTACAATGTCACCCTCTTGGAAACCTTATGATGTAACCCTCACAACTACCTTATGTTGTAACCATCTCTGTCACACTTCGAGTATCAATATAGTCATGCTCCAACATAAACATACCCAATGTATTGTAGTTATATATAGGTACCACTATTTATTATAATAATAATTCCCATAAACCATAACATAATCATAAAACATGAACACTTACATCATAAAAAATTCCATTTAAATGTTTTAATAATATAAATTTAAAAAATGATTTTTTAAGAAAAGTCCCTTACCTCATGGTTTACTAACATAAAACATGTTCAAACCTACTCTATTATAGTTTAAATAGTTTTCTTAATCAATTCATGAAATATATTTATATTTATAATACCTTATATGATATTTTTAAGACCACTTTCCACCAATTTATTAATAATATTTTCTTATTTCCATTGCTTTAGGTGCGTTAATTTCTTGGTTTCCATGGTCAGTTCGTTATAGATTTTGTTTTAGAATTTAAAGCAAAATCCATAAGTGGAATGGAATGGTATTAAAATATTTCCAGAATTTTTTATTGATAAAATATATCATTTTTTTCTAGTATTAGGATGCATCATTTGATAAAACATTAAACAAAATGATTTAATTTATTTTAGTGGTTTTTAAGACCATCACAAACTTATATCATTTTATTCAATATGATGTTTATAAATTGGATCCAGAACATTATATAACTTAAAAAATGTTTCATAAAATCTTATTCAACCATAATAATGTTTTGATGACCATCCTTGAAGGTGGTTAATTAAAATAAAAACACATCATCCACAATGATGATAAATCTACACATCACAGATGACATTTTCATTTTTCAAAAATAAGAGGGGAATATGAGAGGTTTGATAATGGATATTACATTAACACAATAACATACTAGTATATGTACGATAATGGAGTTGTAAATTCACTTGGATGTGGGGATGTTAGAAGATAATATGAAACGTAAAGACACTTAAAAGAAAAAATATGATTTTACCTATTGAATTCATATATTTGAGAACCACTTTAAGGAAAAAAGTCTTGGCCTTTTGGTGAGACCAGCAGGACATGGAGGTGGGGAATAAGATTGGGAAGGGAATTGGGTAGAAATTAAAGAAGCTAAAAGACTGTGAGGTGTGAGTAGAATGGGTGGAGAGGGTGGGAATTATTATATTGGATAGGAGTGTTTTCTCACGATTTTATTCATTAGTTTATTATTATAGCTCTAAACCATGAATATTTTAATTATTATTAATAAATAAATTATAATAATTTAGATAATTTCTATAGTATAGTGATTACAATATAAATTAATGAAGTAATAGTATATTTATCTTATTGTTGGTCGGAGTGGAAACTCAAGAGGGGGGGTGAATTAAGTTCCAATTAAAATTTCTGTTAAAATATAGTCTAGTTAAAATCACCTGATTTATAAAACCAGTTAAACTATAGTGAATTTATAAAGATTGTAAATTTTCACTTAGCTTCTCAAAGATTGATTAGGTCTCAGTTAATTTAACCATAAGATTAAATTAACTTTTGAAACTAACCTACTGATTTATAATAAGTGTAAACACATGGTAATTTAACTATCATAGTAGCTTTAAAATAGTTGTGTATTTTAAAGTAATAGCAGCGGAATAAATAAAACAAATGTAGTATAGTTTAAACTTAAACTAAATATGCACAGTAGATATAACAAGAGGTTCGGTATCAAGCCAAGACTTAGTCCTCTCAAATTTATATAAATTTGATCCACACCCTAGATCGGGGTTAACAACAGTTTATAAAACTATCCAGGCCACACAGGGACCTCTACCAATGTTCTACGTGGGAAACAAAACAAAGACCAGGCCACACAGGCACCTCTTTCATAGTTGATGTGGGTAAACAAGAGTAAACAATTGTGGTTTGAGGATCTTGATATCCTCCAGTTCAGTGCAAGAGACAGTGTTTATAAGATATAAAGAGTACACCACACTTCTCAAAAGTTAATAAATAAATCACATAGAGAGAGGAGATAAGAGTTTATAAAGCTCTAGTGATTTTGAATGAAGTTCTGGACTCGTTGGATTCAGCAGGAATGCTTCTGAGTCCTTCCCTGGTTTTTTTGTTGAAAAACAGATTATCGTAGACAGCTTGTCTTTTTCGAATCTCTTGATTCATCGTGTGTTCTTCAGTAGTGTTGGATTTCATTCATTAGAATACTTAGAAGGTCTTGGAAATCTCTTTCTTGATCAGGATTTTTCTTCTTGTAGTGCTCTTGGTGTATGTTATTTCTTCTCATTGTATATTCACACTTGCGCACTGCTTTGTTGTTATCGTCTCGTGTACTGCATCTTAGTCTTCTTTATATTCCACGAGTTCTGCCAGTAGGAATGATTCCCTATTCATTGTTACGAGATACAGTTTCCGGACATTCCAACAACTATCATTAAATAACATTAATTGCATTAAAAACAGCAAATATGACCGTTAGTATTACTTAAAGAATATTGAAAAATAGTTAAGGAAAGATGTATTCTTCACCATGTGTGGTTCATGGTATGATCTTCATGGTATGTTAATGTCATGGTGTCTAGCTCACAGTTTCTAGCTCACGGTGTGTCCTTCACGGTGTCTAGGTCATGGTGAGTCCTTCACGATGTCTGGGTCACGATGAGTCCTTCACGGTGTCTGGGTCACGGTGAGTCCTTCACGGTGTCTGGGTCACGATGAGTCCTTCACGGTGTCTGGGTCATGGTGAGTCCTTCACGGTGTTTGGGTCACAGTGAGTCCTTCACAGTGTCTGGGTCACGGTGAGTCATTCACGGTGTCTGGGTCATGGTGAGTCCATACTTGGAAAAATATCTGTACTTGGACTTAGACAGAATATGCAGAATATGAATTAAGCTTAATCGTTAGAGATTAATAGCAATTGGATCATAAACATAAAGGCTTGATAATATATGAGGTATTTGTGATCATGCATAAGACTTGTAAGTAATAATGAGAGTAATTAACATCATAACATTTGTTATCATTAAAACATGATGAGTATTTATTATTGAGATTGAAAAGAAATAGCAAGATGTGCAATGAAGATGGAGATTAATTAATAGTAATAAGATTTGTGATCATTAAAACAAGATTAACACATGAGGAGTCCAACAATCTCCCCCTTTTTGATGATCACAAATCAGATATAGGCAAAATATACTAGCATAGAAAAAACATTAAAGAACTGACATTTGTCGTTTTTCTCCCCCCATTTATACTTGTAGTGATTTCTCCCCCTTTTGGGATTATCAGAAAGTAGAGAGAATGAAATGAAACACTGCATTTGGAATTAAACAAAGGGTTCAAAATACAACATACAGGATAAATACAAATTGTAAACAAGAAATGACATCACATCAAAAAGAAAATAGTATCGAGAATCTTCAGGGATCCATCTTTTCCTTGCCTTTAGCAGTATAAGGAGCTAGTGATGAAGTAGAAGAAGGCATAGATGTAGTAGACAAATAGGGTAAGGGTAGACCTTCAAAAAATATGGAGCCAAAGTAGAAGCAGAAGAAGATCTAGGTGTAGGTTGGTCAAGAATGACTGGCCGGATCTGGTAAAGAGCTTGGCTGACTGACAAGGTAGTTGAGGCTAAGGCAGGTAAACCAGGTCTAAGAGGTGCACCAGCTGGAGAAACTATAGCAGTACTGTGCACATGAAGATACAACTTCAAAAGATTGATGAAATCAGTAATTATTTCACCACCATATTGCAAAGACTTTTCAAAATCAACCTTATTCTCCAGAAATATGTCCAACAATCTGGTGAACTATGTAAGTTTCTGAACTTGAGCTTTAAAATCTTAAGTCACCGGAGGGATTCTCAAATTTTCCATAAGGTATCTAAAGTGATCTATCATATCACTTTTAGAGAAAATATGAGAGAGATAAAAATCTATTTTCTTGGTGATCTCTTGTTGAGCATCATTGGCTATCTTAGAATGAATTCTAACCAAGTCCAATGCTCTATTATTGTTCTTAATCACTTTTCACAATGAAGATAGATCCAAGCCACTGAAGGAATTATGAAATTCCTTCTTTATTACGGATCTCATCATAGAATCATCCAAAGAAGGTGTAAAGATTTGACTAGAAGCAGGTCAAGCCTTGACAGTTTTAGTTAGAACTTTGAGCTATTTCAGAACTTTTTGCAGGCATCCAGTGTATTCATCTGTAAGCTTATTCAGATTTTCCAAAATCTCTCTCATGCGTTCTAGCATCTTGGTGTGTCTTTTTCCAATCATTCATCAAGATAAAGTAAGTATGGATGAACTAGAGACACAATCTCCCTAGCAAGGAGGGAATCAGAAGACTTAGGAGAAGAAGCAATAGGTGCAGGAGCAGAAACAGGAGCAGGTGCTGATCTCAAAGATAACTCATTCTGCAGACTTGCAACCATACTTTTTAGATTTGCAACATCAGCACTTAGCAGCTTATTCCCAACTCTAACTTGCTGAATTTCTCAGATCATACTTGGTTGAATATGCAGGATAATATTTTCCAAGAGAATTGATGCATCTTCCTGACTTAACTGAGTTACTGGACAAGGTTGAGTGGAGACAATTTTATCAACTCCAGCTAACAAAGTTTCTCCAAAAACTATTAGATCCACTTTGGTCACAAAGGATTGATGCTCGAGTAAGGGTGCAGGTAAAGGTAGTGGTTCAGATTCTGTTTGAGGTTCATAGTCATCTTCATACTCAGATTCTGATTCGAATTGAGGTTGGGGATCTAGTTCTGATTGACTTACAGACTTCAGTTGAAACAGAGAAGAAAGATCCATTCCAGTTGTAAGCACTTGCTCTGACTCATTCACATCATAAAATCTTGGGAACTCATACCAAGAGTACACAGAAAAAGTGATAGAAGGTTGAGAAGCTTCAGCAGATCTAGCTTCCACAATATCGAGGTTTTGAGGTTCCTCCCCCTCAACTGGTGCTTCCCTTCCAGATTCCTGAGGTTCTGGAACATGGAGAAGATCCATAGGATCATCCCTAATCTCTTCAGCAAATTCCTGCCTTGCTAGATGAAAGGCAATTTTCAACCTTTCTTCAGTAGAGGGAATAATCTCAGGAACCGACTGTTCCACTGGTTGAACTTCCAGACTAGCTTCTTTTTCAACAGAAAGATCCTCTTCAACAATATCTACCTCAAAGGTTTCTTGATGTTCTGAATTAGAAAAAACCAATTTCATTGTAGCATCAGAAAGAGCTTCTTCCTCATGAAGAAAAAATGAAGGATCCATAATCCTTTCCTTTTCATCAGCAACTTCCTCTCCTTGAGGTATTTCACGTTCTTCTCTAGGTGGTACTTCGGTTGTTACATCTTCTTGTCCATCTTCTTCTGAATACTCATCCACATCATATGGTTCCAAACTAGGATCATCTAGGTTCTTTGTCCTTCTTGGATAGTCAACAGGATTAAACCTTTTATACAGTTGATCATTATACTCAACCCACTGCTTTTTCCAGGGATTATAGCTAATCTTCATCATTCTATTGATAGGCATGGATAGGCAGTAATCAAGGTCCTCTAATTTTTCTTCATTCGGTCCAACCATCCCTTTTCCAACTAACATTGTTTAAATCATCCTTGAATAAAACAGAGAGGTGGAATTGGAAGTTACTTTGATCATCTCACAGGTATGGTTGATAACATACTTGCATAGATTGATCTTATGGCCATTCTTCAACAGGTGAATCAGGAACACATCCTGATACTTCATCACATCAAAATCCCCTTTTCTTGGACTAACCAAGTTCTGAACAAACTTAAACAGAAGTCTTGTCTCCCCATCTAGTTCAGTAGCTATGGCCTTTCACTTGGTGACATTTCCAGTTAGACTTTCCAAAGTAGTCTCCAGGTCAAAGATGTCGGTTTTTGGAGGAAGGTCTCTCTGGTAATCTTCACAAACTTCTTCATGTTGAATTTTTAGGCATGCATCCCACATCCTGGAAGAGAAAGAGCACTTCTGACCATCGATCCAGCTGGTCACCAAAAATATTTCTCCAAACTCAAAATAAAACATTACATATTAATAAAATTGAGATACAAGCCTTGGGTAAATCAGTCTATTCTGTCCAGTGAACCATTCAATCCATCCTTGTTCTCTTAAAACTTTCAAAACTAATGATCTGCTATACAGAAACCATTCATAGAAAACCTTTTTTTCAAGTAAAACTGTACGAATTACCAGATTTGGGTTTAGAGGTCCTTCGGGAGCTATCCTAGGTATCCTATTTTGTTTCCTAGAGAGACGCTTCTCAAACGAGGGTGAAGATGGATGCTTCATCCTTGGCATTCACTGAAGGTTCAGGCGAGAGGGTAGATATGGTTTAGGAGAGAGTTCGGGTAAGGAATCGAATGAAACCCTTAAGTTTTATCATTTGGGAATGCCAAACGTCATAAAAACAAAAACGCTGGAAATCAAATAGCGGTTAAATAAAAATTACCGCGATACAGGTTAAAATACGAATAAACATAATTCTCAAGGTGAGACTGTGAGTAGGTATTACGGTGAGATAGAAAACTAGTCATCACGGTGAGACAGTTTATAGTCATCATGGTGAGATAGTGAGCATTTTATATAGTCACGGTGAGACAGTGAGTTGTCAGAACGTGAGCATAAAACAGTAACTTAGAAACAGTAAGTATGAACCCGTAAAGTAAAGTACAGTAAAGTATTAAACGTTAAGATCAGTAGAATATTTACTTATGGTTAATTATACCAAGATCATGTATGATGTAATCTAATATTTCAGAATTTAATGGTTTAGTGAATATATCAGCAAGTTGATATTCAGTACAAATGAATTCCAATGTGATATCACGTTTTTGATGATGATCCCTCAAAAAGTGATGTCTTACATCAATATGATTTGTCCTAGAATGATAAAGAACATTCTTAGAAATGTTAATAGCACTTGTGTGGTCACAATGTATTGGGACATGTCTGAATTGATATCCATTGTCTAGTAATGTGTGTTTCATCCAAAAAATTTGTGCACAACAACCGCCAGTAGCTATGCATTCAGCTTCTGCAGTAGATAATGCAACCGAATTTTGTTTCCTACTACACCCTGATACTAGTGACTTGCCTAAAAGATGACATGTTCTAGAGGTAATTTTTCTATCAAACTTATATCCAGCAAAATCTGCATCAGAATAACTAACTAATTAAAATTATTTTCCTTTGGGAAAGAACAGTCCTAAATTGGGAGTATGCTTGAGGTATTTGAAAATTCTATTTACAGTATTTAAATGTGACTCTTTAGGGTTTACTTGAAAATGATCACACATACACAGACTAAACATAATATCAGGACGGATAGTAGTCACGTAGAGTAGACTTCCAATCATTCCTCTATAAGTGGTTTGAGCAACAGATTTACCATTTTCATCAAGATCCATCTTACAGGTGGTACTCATGGGAGTGTCACTACTTTTTGTGCTTTCCAATCCAAAACATTTTAAGATATCTCTAGTATACTTACATTGAGTTAAAATAATTCCATTATCATTTTGAAAGATTTGAAATCCAAGAAAGAATTTAAGTTCATCCATTAAACTAATTTCAAATTCATTTTTCATCATTTTAGAAAAATCAGTACATAATTTAGTTTTTGAAGATCCAAAAATAATATCATCTACATAAATTTGTACAACTAAAAAATCTTTAGAAATTTGTTTTATAAATAGATTAGGATCATCTATTCCTTTTGTAAAACCTTTAGAAATTAGATAAGTACTTAATCTATCATACCAAGCTCTTGGAGCTTGCTTTGAACCATATAATGCTTTTGATAGTTTGAAAATATGATTTAGAAAATTAGGGTTTTAAAATCTAGGTGGTTGTTCAACAAATACATCCTCAGCAATATATCCATTTAAGAATGCACTCTTCACATCCATTTGATATAGTTTGAAATTTAGATGTGCATCATAAGCAAGTAAAATCCTAATAGCTTCTAATCTGTCTACTGGAGAAAAAATATCCTCATAGTCTATACCTTCTTCTTGACTATAGCCTTGTGCGACTACCCTAGCTTTATTTCTATCTATGTTTCCAGATTCATCTACTTTATTTCGAAACACCCATTTAGTGCCTATTTTGAAAGTGTCCTTAGGTCTTTCAACAAGATTCCAAACTTTATTTCTTTCAAACTGATTGAGTTCTTCTTGCATATCAATTACCCAAAATTCATCATTAATAGAATCATCAATGTTTTTAGGTTGAAGCTGTGACAAGAAGGCTTGATGTTCAACCTGATTTCTAAGAGAAGCTCTAGTTTGTGTCCCTCTATCAAGATTTCCTACAACAGCATCGATAGAATGATTCTTTAGAATTCTAGTTGATCTAGTAAAGGTAGGACTAGAAACGTCAAGTTCATCAACAAGTTGGGAATCAACAGAAGTATGTTCTGGAAAATTTCCAGAACTGGTTGTCTTTATAGCAGGTTCATTTAATTTTTTATTAAGGTCCAGAACAGATAAATATTCTTCAAGATTTTTAAGAGAGATTTTGGGCTCATGTGGATCAGTCTCATCAAACTTGATGTGAACATATTCTTCCACACACTTGGTTCTCTTATTGAAAACTCTATAGGCTTTTATACTTAAAGAATAAACGTGAAAAATTCCTTCATCACTTTTGGAAGCAAACTTATCAAGATTATCCTTTGTATTAAGAATAAAAACTTTACATCCAAAAACTCTGAAATGACTAACTTTAGGTTTTCTATGGTTCCACAACTCATAAGGGGTCTTCTTAAGAACAAGTCTGATCAAGACTCTATTGATAATATAACAAGCTGTATTGACAGCTTCAACCAAAAAGTAAATAGGCAGGTCATATTCATTAAGCATGGTTCTGGAAATTTCTTACAGGGTTCTATTCCTCCTTTCTACTACCCCGTTCTACTGAGGTGTCCAAGGGGAAGAAATGTTATGACTATATCCATTGTGTGAGAAAAAGTATTCAAATTCATGATTCTCAAACTCACGACCATGATCACTTCTTAGGGTTTTAATCTTAAGTCCACTAAGATTCTCTATAGATTTGGAGTATTTAGAAAAGTAAGAATAAGATTCACTTTTGTGAGCTAAGAAGTATACCCAAGTATATCTAGAAAAGTCATCTACTAAGACATGGACATAGTTCTTCCCATTTAACCTAGAAACTCTAGATGGTCCAAACAAATCCATGTGAACCAACTCGAGAGGTTGAGAAGTTTAGACTTCATTCTTTGATTTAAAAGAAACCTTATGTTGCTTTCTCTTTTGATAGGGAGTAAACAATTTGTCATTTCGAAACTCAATTTTTGGTAGGTCTCTAACTAAGTTCTTCCTAGTAAGTTTTCTAAGTGAGTGTACAATGCAGTGTCCTAATCTTCTGTTCCAAAGCCAAGACTCTTTATAAAAATCATTTAAACAAGTAATATTTTGCATGGCTAAAAAACTTAAATCAAAAGCATAAACATTTTCATTTCGCAGGGCAGACAATACTAAAGCATTTTTAGAATTAAAAATATTGCAAGAATCATTTTCAAATTTAACATTAAAACTGTCATCACATAATTGAGAAATACTTAACAGATTATATTTTAGTCCATCAACAAATAGAACTTTAGAAATTAATACTTAATCAGTGTTACCAATGTGGCATAGGCCAATGATCGTTCCTTTAGAATTATAACCAAAGGTGAAAAAGCCTCCATCAATTCTGACTAAGCTTTTAAATCATGATAAGTCTCCTAACATATGTCTTGTACATCCACTATCCATGTACCAAGTCTTTCTACAGGATCTCTTTAAGTAGGTTCCCTACAAAACAGATTTAGATAGGAAATGATTTTGGTACCAAGATTTTCTTGGGTCTAGACAGGTTAACTAACCAAACTTTAGGTACCCAAATTTGTCTTATGGGTCTCATAAAATTTGTAGAATCAACAGATTTTTAAAGATAAACCTTATTATATCCTTAACTATTAATATAACTAGTTGAAGCATATAAATTTCCATAACTAGAACTTGCAGTATTCTGTCCATATTTAGGAATAAATCTATTCTTGGTAATTTTTCTTTGTCCAGGTTTGTAGCCTAATCCAGTAGTGTATCTAGGTGCAATATGATTTCCTAGAATTTGAGTTATTGTATCCTTTCCATTCATCAATTTCTCTAAGTCCTTTCTAAGTTTCTCATTTGAAAATTTCAGTTTAGTGTTCTCCCTTAATAGTTGATCATTTTTCTCTTTTTCAATAGTAAGTTCGGTTTTAAAAGTAGTAGTGAGAGAATGTTGTTTATTTATTGATTTGTATTTATCCTTAAGTACATTGAATGTCTCTTACATCATATTAAAATATTCAAACAATTCCTCACTAGTCATGTTTTCATAATCAGAATCAGATTCTACAATATCTTCAGAATAATAATAATTTAAATCATGAGTATCCAGGGTTACCTCAGATGTGTTTGTCATAAAACACATGTTTGCCTTATTTCTGGTTTCAGTCTCAGAAGCTTCAGTTTCATTGGACCAATCCTCGGAAGCTTTCCAAGTAGCCTTCATATCCTTTTTGTACTTACTGTCCTTGTAATCATATTTATTCTTGAATTTCAGCTTTGGGAAGTCTGCTTTAATATGTCCTCTTCTTTTTCACTCATAACAGACAACTTCATCACTTTTATCTGGCTTTTTCCAATCTTTCTTCCAATGTCCCTTATTGTCATACTTTCATTTGTAATTTGATTTTATGAATAATTTCTTCTTCCTATAAAATTTTTTAAACCTTCTGGCTATCTTAGCCATTTTAGCATCACTATCAGAGTCTGAATTTTCACTAGTTGAATTGTCAATAGGTAGTTGAGCTTTATCTTTTTCCCTGCTCTTTGAAGCAGCTGTCTTGAAATCCACTGATTTTCTCTTAGGTTCATCATCGTTTTCTTTATTCACCTTGAGTTATTACTCATACATTATAAGCATACCAATGAGTTCCTTGATAGGTAGAGTAGCAATGTAACATGACTCTCTGATTGAGACATAGGTGCCTCTCCATCGTTCTGTTAAACATCTCAGAATCCTCATAATTTGTTCCTTTTCTAGAACAGCTTTACCAAGTGAGCTCATTGAATTGACTATCTCATTAAACCTGAGATACATATCAGAAATAGGTTCATCAGTCTTCATTTTAAAATTATCGTATTTAATAGTATAAGTATTCAATCGCATTTCTTTAACATTGGTTGTTCCTTCATGAGAAATCCCAAAGTATCCCAAATTTCAAAAGCAGTTTTACAAGAAGAAATTCTGTTGAACTCTTCATCTTCGAAAGCACAGTACAGGGAATTCATAACTTTACCATTATTATTGTAAGCAATCTTTTTAGGTTCATACCAAGTAGATCTAACAACAGTGGGAAGTTTCTATTCAGATTCTATGACAATCCAAATATCAAAACCAATGCTTTCTAAATGAATTTTCATTTTCAGTTTCCATTGAGCATAGTTTGTACCATTGCAGAAAGGTGGCATGTTAGTAGCAGCACCCTCTATTCTATTATCCACAACGTGATTTTAGAAAGTTAATTTAATGAGATAAAAAATTAAAACTAAAATAAATTTAATATCTTTAAAGATGCAACTAAAATCACAGTTGAAAAAAAAAGAGTATCTTGAAAATCCTTAAACAAAAGCCAAAACCTCTGATACCAAATGTTGGTCGGAGTGGACACTCAAGAGGAGGGGTTAATTGAGTTCCAATTAAAATTTCTGTTAAAATATTTTCTAGTTAAAATCCCTCGATTTATAAAACAAGTTAAACTGTAGTGAATTTATACAGATTATAAATGCTCACTTAGCTTCTCAAGGATTGATTAGGCCTCAGTTAATTTAACCACACGATTAAATTAACTTTTGAAACTAACCTACTGATTTACAATAAGTGTAAACACTTTCTAATTTAACTATCAAAGTAGTTTTAAAATATTTGTGTATTTTAAAGTAATAGTAGTGGAATAAATAAAACATATGCAGTATACTTTAAACTTAAACCAAAGGTGCACAGAAGATATAACAAGAGGTTCAGCCTCAAGCTGAGTCTTAGTCCTCTCAAATTTATATAAATTTGATCCACACCCTAGATCGGGGTTAACAACAGTTTATAAAACTGTCCAGGCCACACAGGGACCTCTACCACTGTTCTACGTGGGAATCAAAACAAAGGCCCGGCCACACAGGGGCCTCTTACACAGTTGACATGGGTAAACAATAGTAAACAATTGTGGTTTGAGGATCTTGATATCCTCCAGTTCAGTGCAGGAGATAGTGTGTGTATAAGATATACAGAGTACACCATAGTTCTCAAAAGTTAATAAATAAATCACATAGAGAGAGGAGATATGCGTTTAGAAAGCTCTAGTGATTTTCAAGGATGTTCTAGACTCATTGGACTCATCAAGAATGCTTCTGAGTCCTTCTCTGGTTTTTCTGTTGAAAAACAGAGTATCGTAGACAGATTGTCTTTTTCAGATCTCTCGATTCGTCGTGTGTTCTTCAGTAGTGTTGGATTGCATTCATGAAAATACTTAGAAGGTCTTGGCAATCTCTTTCTTGATCAGGATTGTTATTCTTGTATTGCTCTCGGTGTATGTATGTTCTTCTCGTTGTATATTCACACTTGCGCACTGCTTTACTGTTATCGTCTCGTGTACTGCATCTTAGTCTTCCTTATATTCCGCAAGTTCTGGCAGTAGGACTGATTCCCTTTTCATAGGTACGAGATATGGTTTCCTGACATGCAAACAACTATCATTAAATAACATTAATTGCATTAAAAACAGCAAATATGACAGATAGTATTATTTAAAGAATATTTACAAAAAGTTAAGGAACAGTGTCTTCTTCACGGTGTGTGGTTCACAGTATGATCTTCATGGTATGTTCATGTCACGGTGTCTAGCTCATGGTGTGTCCTTCACGGTATCTGGGTCACGGTGAGTCCTTCACGGTGTCTGGGTCACGGTGAGTCCTTCACAGTGTCTGGGTCACGGTGAGTCCTTCACGGTGTCTCGGTCACGGTGAGTCCTTCACGGTGTCTAGGTCACGGTGAGTCCATCACGGTGTCTGGGTAACGGTGATCCATTCACGGTGTCTGGGTCACGATGAGTCCATACTTGGACAAATATCTGTATTTGGACTTAGAAAAAACATGCTGAATATAAATTAAGCTTAATCGTTAGAGAGTAACATCACTTTAATCATAAACATAAAGGCTTGATAATATATGAGAGATTCGTGATCATGCGTAATACTTGTAAGTAATAACGAGAGTAATTAACATCATAAGATTTGTTATCATTAAAACATGATGAGTAGTTATTATTGAGATTGAAGAGCATTAGCAAGATGTGCAATGAAGATGGAGATTAATTAACAGTAATAATATTTGTGATCATTAAAACATGATTAACACATGAGGAGTCCAACAATTATAATATATTTATATTGTAAATAATCGCACTTTTCAGATCAACAAAAACTCAAGTATTTTAGAAAAATCCCCCCAACCATTTTTTAACCTTTAGAATTAAAAAAATGGACTCCAATTTTAGAAAATGATTTTATAAATATGATACTTTTCATTTTTAATTGAAATTATCATTTATTCAAAAAATACTAATTCTAAAAATATATCTACTTTTAATAGACTTTGAAAAATTAATTAAGGTCTCATAAAATTATCATATAATCATAAGAAAATAAAATATAAACATATAATTATATTTTTTGAAATTAAATTTTATTTTAATACACTATATTAATTTTAAAATCGTAGATAAAAATTTGTGTTTCACAAAAAAATAAATAAATAAATTCTCATTTTTAAAAAAATTATTTATTTCATCCCTGAAAAAAATGTATTATATTTTCACTTAGAAGATAAATAAATTTTATTTATACTTTCATAGGTGAGGTTACAATTCAATTAGTTTAGATTCCATAATTTTTATAAATACCACTTATTTCATTATAAATTTATAATTAATTTAACTATTTTATTCTTGAATGAAAAGAAATTATTTTATATGTACCTGGGTTGTTACATTCTACCCAAATTCTATAAATTGTATCCTTTCCATATTTATTTACTTATTAAAAATGTGAGGATACATTTTTGTAAAAGCATTTCAAGATTCTCGTGTTGCTTCTACATCAATTTGGTTTTTTTACAAAACCTTAACCTAGTGAGTTACCTTATTCTGCAATAATTTCTCTATATGACCAATAATACGAATAAGTAATTCCATATAATAAAATTTATCTTCTAAATAATCTAATTCTATGATCAAAACATGATATTATTATGGAATATAATTCATTATCATTAAAACATAAAAAACATTGTGTACCTCAAATAAACTCATAGGAAAGGATACTTGATAGAAAACTGGTCCAACTTTATCCATGATTTCAAAAGGACCAATGAACCATGGACTTAGATTTCATTTTTTATCACAATTAACAACACTTATCCATGGAGCTATTTTAAAGAAAACATGATCACCTATCTTTAAAGAAATAATTTTCCTCTTATTTTTTATATAACATTTCTTCATTTTCTGAGCTATCCTCATGTGTTAATGGATCACCATCACCTTTTTAGACAATTTCTTGACTAATTATGGTCCAATAAACATTATTTCCCGGATTTCAATGCAAAAATATTTGATTTTGATACCACTTCCAATATAATTCCTCAAAAGGTTCGATATGTATACTGGAACAAAAACTATTATTATAGGAAAAGTCAAATAATGAAATATGTTGATTAAAAATTCCCTAGAAATCCACCGAACAATCACATAACATGTATTTCAATGTCCAAATTTTTTTATTTTTGTGTGCATCAGATTGATTATAAAAGGTTGTGCTGAAATTTAGTTTTTTCACTAATGGATTCTGAAGGCCTTTCAAAAAATTTGAAAATAACCTAGGATCACAGTATGATAAAATAGAGAGAGGAAATCCAGGTAACCTGAAAATATATTGGAGGTATAGACATTAAATCTGATCTAGAGAAAGATTATCATGAATATTAAGGAAATGTTTAGATTTAGTATATTGATCAACAATAACCCAAATCGCAGTATTACCCCAAGAATAATATTGTATCCCCACCATGATTTCTATGGATATATTTTCCCATTTCACTCTGGTATTGGTAATCGGAAAAGCATCCCCTTTGTAAATTTTAATTCTTATTTAACATGTTGAAAAGTCAATCATTTTTTAATAAAATAAGAAATACCTCTTTTCATTTCATCCTAACAGTAACCTCCCGAAGGTCTCTGTACAACATAGTGTTTCCAAATGAGCTAAAAATAGAGAACAATGAGCTTTACTTAGATACTCTTTTATTAACTATGAATCATATGTCACACATAATTTCTTTCTAAATATAAAAACACAATATTTATCAACATTTAATTCCATAAATTTAACTTTCTTAACCAATTATACCATTTTATTTAACTCAAGGTCTTCCTTTTGTGATTTCTTAGTTCTGTATGACTGAGATAATAGCACTGAAACCTGAATCAAAATATTTCAATTTCCTGCACCAAGAAAATCCAAGAAAAAATTTATCAATTCCGTAATTAAGGGGTAATATTCTAAACATATCATGGTCAATGTAGAATTATGTTTTCAACTCAAGAAATCTGACAATTGTTTTTCTTTTGAATTATGGTAATTAGTCATGCAATCATAATCCAATACATATTCAACACATCTTCTATGCCTCATGTTCATTTACTTCTAAGTAAATATATACTTAAAACTTTTATATTAAATATATATTTCACATTTCGATCCATATAAATGATGTATCCTAATTTTTAAATATAAAACTATTTCTAATAATTCAAGATCATGTGTGGGATTATTTATCCCATTGGGTTGTAGTTGACTTAAAGCATAAGAAATTACCTGATCATTTTGCATCATAACACAACCAAGTACCTTTAATAAAGAATCAATGTGGAAAATACTCATTGATATTATTTTTAGTTCCTAAACACAAACATTACATTCATAAATCAAGATAAATTTGACCCCTTTCTATCTTAACTTAGTTAGCGGGCTATATAACTATGCAATTTTTTTATCAATCCATCGGTAATAACCCATTAATCCAATAAAACTATGAATTTTTGTCATGTTTCTAAGTATTTTACAATTCATAAACCACTTTTTTGTGGGATAAACTATAATTTTATACAAATTTACAATTTTCCAATGCAAAGAAATATGTTGCAACAAAAAATCACATTTTATAAATTTCCCGTATAACTTATTTTACTTATGTGTTTATAGATATATCCTCATATGTTTTTCATGATCCTGATAAATTTTTAATAAAATAATATCATCAATAAAAAAACAAAAAACTTATCCTAACATTCATGGAATATTCTATTCCTATTAACCATAAATATAGCAGGGTAATTTTTTAAACTGAGGGGAAATTAAAAAACTCATAATGCCCATATCATGATCGAAATACTATTTTTTGGAATTTCATCCTCCATCACTTTCATCTAATGGTACCCATATCTCATGTCATTCTTGCAAAAAAACTGACCACCTTGGAGCTGATCAAAAAATCCAAGATATGTGGAAATTGATACATATTCATAAGAGTACTGTTATTCAAAGCTTTATAATCAATGAAAAGTATTACGGGGCCATCTTTATTTTTAAAAAACAAAATATTAGAACCCCAAGTTAATGATATATAATTAATTAAGCCTTTACCTAGAAATTAATACAACTGATTTTTCAATTCAAGAAGTTCAACATGAACCATTTGATAAGGGGGTTTCGAAATTAGCTTTGCACTAAGCACGAAGTAAATAGTAAATTCAACTTCTTGATTAGGTATAACCCTGGGAAAATCATCAAAATAAACATCCAGTTATTCATTTACAACATGTGCATCATTTCTATTAATACTTACATTATTTTCAACAATATGTGAAGGATAAATTTCATTTCCATCCTTTTAATGTTTCTCAACCTCTAGATATATTATTAATGGTATTGTTTCATTGTTATATTCAAACAAAACACTTTTTGAACAAAAAATAGCTCTAAAATCAATTGTAACATGATAAAAAAAATAAAATCCATAACTAGAATAACATCTAATATCATCAAGTGAAAAAACCAAGGTTTGATGTTAATGTCTTTCCAGAGACAATAACACGAATATCCCTTTAATTATCTTCTTCATTAATAATACCCCCTAATGTTTTAAACATACCTTTTGATTTCATTTCATGATGTGGAATATCCAATTTACCAAAAAAATTATATAAATAAAGGAATGTGTAGACCTTGTATCAAACAAGACATTAAAAAAATATGGGTAAAAAAACAATGTACTTGATAAAACATTATTGGATGACCCAAAATCTACCGAATTAGTCACAAAATATTTCACTACAGCTTCCTACTTATAATAGGGATTATTTTCATCATTTGCAGCATTATTTGGGTGGGAATTTTCATAATAACCCATCTCACCATATTTTATACACTTTAAATTTTTCTTATAAGAATTAAATTATGATAATTTTTATTTCAATCTCGATCCATATTTCCAAACATACCAAATAAAAAAACCTCCTAGATTTGTTAATTCAATCCCCATGGTTCCTTTTTCACACTTTTCACAAACTAGAAGGTGGATTATTTTACCTTTACATTTCATTTATTGATTTTTACCAATTTATTTTCATATAGACCTTTTATTTTTCTTATTTTAAAAGTACATGTGATCATCATCAAACTCTATTTCTAACATCTTAGCACATCAAACAAGTTTCTCATTACTTTTTAATTCATGAGAGGCCAAGGCCCTTCGACATCATGGTTTTATTCCTGAGTAAAGATGATTGATTTTACTACAATGATCTCAAATATGAATTGGAATATACCTATCTAATTGAGGGAATTTTACTTCATACACGACAACTTATTATTCCTCCTTTTGTTTCAATTCTATAAATTTATTATCCATACTAAGTTGGACCACCTTAGGAAAATATTTTTCAAAGAAAATATTCTAAAATTCATCCCATTCCAATGAATCAATCTCCCCACTATCCCTACATTTATTGACCATTGAACACCACTTGTTGACTTAGCCTTAAAAATTAAAAATATGAAGACTAAACATTTGATTATATGGACTCCCCATGACATAGAATAACTTTTAATGTGATTTAATCAACCCTTCATCCACAACTGTTTTATAAGATCAAAAAAAATAATGAGTATGTTGCCTCATAAAAAGTTCCACTATAATCATGTTACTGTATGGTGGATCTATTTGGTCTCTTGTAGGGATTAAACCACTATATATTGACTATTTCAACTGATACATTACTATAACAAACTACTAGGTCCCAATTCCCATCATTCTAGGTTGTAGATTTAGAAAGATATCATCATCTCAGTGCCTTCCTACTTTTGCTTCCCTGTTTCTTCTACAAATAACCATTCTGAAGAAACATATCGTAGATGAAGCTACATGGAAATCATTAAATTATATATAGCATCAATATAAACATATGCTAAAAATCATTTATGGTATACTATTAACATCATTTTATCCCCTAAAGTTATCTAAATCATGCCTTGATAAGA
The DNA here is from genome assembly GCA_963277665.1 of Viscum album. Classification (NCBI taxonomy): domain Eukaryota; kingdom Viridiplantae; phylum Streptophyta; class Magnoliopsida; order Santalales; family Viscaceae; genus Viscum; species Viscum album. Next base: position 260,507,298 of record OY728148.1, on the reverse strand, counting down.
AAATATAAACATGGCCTTAATCATTAGATAATCTTGTAAATTATTTTAAAAATAAATTTATTACATTATCAATGAAAATTTTAGTTTATATTTTTAGATTAATAAGAAATAATTCATTTGTATCAACGCAAATCATAGAAATTTGATACTAATAGAAATAATATCCATTTTTACACAATTTGAATCTTTTAAAAACAAAACATGCTTTATTTCTGTAACAAAACTTTATGACATTAAACATGATTCCTACTATCACATACATGAATTATTTTAATGTTAAATTTCATTTAAGTTCGATTTATGGTTTGTTTTTTGGGGTTTCTTAAGCTTTTATGGTGGAATGGGTGAGTTTTCATGAATTTGGCCAAACTGTGAGCCCAATTCCAAATTAAAAAATAAATTTTGTTTCTTTTATAAAGCTTTAATTTTTTAATATTTTGCACTCACTAAAATTCATAAATGGTCTCCCCGACATATTAACACCACCATTGTAGTTTGGAGCCTTTAGAAATGAATAACCGAGGTGTATGTTGGTTTTTATTTAAGGGATTTGGCCTGCCCCAAAGCCCAATTCCAGTTTTAAAAATTAAATTTGATTAATTAATAAAATTTTAAATTTTAAGGATTTTTTGGTGATTAAAAGCCTCACACGCACCCATAGAACCTAGTTGAGCGCCAAACCACTCTCACCCCTCTTTGGTACTTTTATTCATTGAGATTGAGTGCTGAACTTCGTAGGATTTCTAAACTCAGGCAGATATGAGGAGGTAAGTTCTTTCCATCATAAATCTCTCAATTCTTACTCTTTGTCCTCTATTCCAGTTCTTAAATTACCTCCTCATCCTTTTTCAAACCTCCATTTATTTGTTTACTGTTTTAAATTTCGTCTACTACTGTATTAGGGGAGATTCTTTAAGATGTCTCAATTAAGTGAGTCTCTTCCATTCCTATTTCAAATTGCTTAGGGTTTTATTCTATTTTATTGGGGTTTCTTCCCTTTTCCTTGAAGTACCAGATGACAAGGAGGTGGGGTTTCGAACCTAGGATTTAACCATGGGTTTTCTTGGTCCAATTTTGTGGTTTTAGGTTTGTTCTAAGTCCCTCTTGGTGTCATGGCGGTGCGACTTGATTTCCGCACTTTGATTCAAGGGTTTTCATTACTTTGATAGGTGATTTAACTTTTTATTCAATCCTTGTGACATTGATACTATGTTAATTTTATTTTCATGTTTAACCCATTGATTTGGTGCTGCAAAAATTTATTTTAGTGGTGTTTGTAATGCAAGTGAATTTTAAGGGCCAATTTCATGTGAGATTTGTGCCTTTTTTATATAAATCTTTTATTGGTTGATAAAGGGATTCCTTTTAATTATTTAGTTGAACTTATTGAATAGTATTAGGTCTTAAATGATGTTTTAAATGTTATTATTCTTTGTTTGTCACTAAAAAATTGGTTTTGGGGGATTTTTGTTAATAAAATGTGTTTTGAGTTCCAATTTGGTTTAGATTTGGGTGTTTTACATGGGTATTCTATGCGATGCTTATTGGGATTGTTTCATAAATCATGTAATGAGTTTAAAGAAATATTTAGGGTGTTTTGGATACTGTTTTGATAAATATGAGTATGAATATGGTTATCAAGTGGGGTTTTGAAAGAGTTTTTGGTGCAAAACAAAGAAAGATTTGGAGAAGTTGTTTTATTGAAACTCAAAGTGTTTTGTTGTGTGTTTTAAATGGTATAAATTTTGCGTAGATACTATAGTGATTTTATGTGACCAGTATGGGTGTTTTATATGAAAATAGATATATTTATCATTCTGATATTTTTTAAGCATAAAGGGGGAAGCCCTGGTACCTAGGTGGGGCAGATGTGTACCATTACGGTTAGTGGACGGGATGGGTTTTGTCCCTGTTTCACCTAGAATTTGGATAACGACAACTCTAACTAAACTATGTGGATTATTATTGGGGACCACTAGGTTATGGGTTTGTTTACTACTATAGGCTCATGCATGAGAACGGATTTTACTATGGTTACTTTACACCGAGGTATGAGGTACATGGGGCCTGAGACTATCAAGTGCCTAGGGGTGTTCCCAATTTTGTTAATCATTGTGTTTGTGGTATTTTCCAATGTATTGGGGTGTTTCTGGTATTACATTACATTAGATAACATTTCTCTTTGAATTCATGGACATTATGAAAACTTTATCTTGAAAAATGTTTTCAATTGAATGTTTTATTTCTCGGATTTTATTACTGCTTTTCTTTATGTATTAAACATGCATGCTTTTTCATATTGTATTTAATTATATTTGGAATAATTGTGCGGTATCCTATTGGTATTAGGCTCACACCCTACTTACATCCCTTGGGATTAAGTATATTGGTTATGTTTGACTCTGGTAAAGGAAAGGCTAAGGGTGATAGCGGTTCAGGGTGTTAGTCCTCATCCTTGGGGAGGAGTTGTAGAGACGACTTAGGGGTGATGACCCATTGTCATGTGGAGTATATGGGGTTGTTTTTTTTCTGGTTCATTGTGTCTTTGGACCTTTTTTAATTATTTATTCTGCTCTGGTTTTTTGTATAAATCTTGTTGGTATGAATACTTTAGATTCATTTTGTCAAATATTTTTGGTGTTTTATATATACATATTCGGGTAAATAATTCCCAAACCAAGATAAATGATACCTGGGAACTTGTGCCAGCCCGTGGGGAGAGGGAACTCCCTTCAGGCCTTGTCACGGGCTAGGTTTGGTGCCAATTTTGGCGGTGAACGGATTCTGTTCGTGACAAAATGGTATCAGAGCGGATTCACTCTCTTTGGGTCACGTAATTTTGGGAACAGTCGGGATAGTCTGGTGTTAGGATTGTCGGGACTTGGAATTATAGTTATGAGTAATTTTGATGATCACCACACCTCATTATGGAATTCAAGTCGCCATGTGATTTCATGATTTATATGAGTCCTTTGGATTTCTTGGATTGATGATGATTAGGGGAAATGAAAGGAGAGTTGGGTTACTGGTCTCGGTGAGCTCGCAGGGTCTGGAAAGCCATGTGAAGTAGGGGATATTTACCTAGAACACTCTCTGTGATGTTGATGTCATTGGAATATGGCTTCCGACCATATGTCCAAGTCACCCACTGAAACTAGTTTCTTCTCGCATTGTCTTGTATTCTTTAGTTTTGAAATCGTGGATCTTTGGTTTTAAAGTGACTTGATTTTAAGAAGCACAAAGTGTTTGTGAAATTATTATCTAATAAAGAGGGAATGGATATATTTTTTAAAATGGAGAACTGAATTTTCAGAATTTTATTGGAATGGAAAATATTTTGTTTGCACCTCTTTTGAAAGCATGAACTATGTCAATGTTTGTTTTGAAAAAGTGTTTCCAATAGAGTTTCCTCAACTATTGAAAGGTTTTTCAATGGGATGAGAGGTTTTATAATTGATGTGTATGAATTGAAAGTTATTTTTCATTTAAATGATTGTTCCTTTATAAAAATCTGGGTAACATGTAATTTGGGTTTGATTTCATGGTTAGATGTTTTGAGAAAAATGAGGTATTGGTTGACTATTTTGGGTTTGAAAAGTGGAATGAATTTTTTTTATTTTAACCTTTTTATTTCCATGAGAAACCACATGCATGGGATTATATGGGATGATGGATGATTAATGGAATAGCTGGATGAGTTCTAGGATGGATATGAGGAGGGTGACCATTATGGAATAGAAACATTCATGTGTAAGGCCAATGGGGTACCATTGGTGATACGCTAACTGCTAAATCGTTTATTTTCAAAAAGATGCTTTTAAATGAGAAACATGATGTATTTATGACTAGTTTTGGACAGTGTGTATTGTGAGTTTTTTTAAATGTTGATGTTGTGGGATATTTTTAGTCCAAGAACCCCTCTTATTTTTATTGTGTTTTGGGTTTGTGTTTGGTAGGTAAGCTGTGTTGAAGGGACGGTCAGTGGTCTCTTCTGAGAAATGTTTTGGGATGCTTTTACAGTGTTTCCTTTCATGTGTTTGGATATGGTTTGTGGTATATCTTGACCAATGGACAATATTGGATGGGTCCTTAAGTTTAATCATTGGACAAGGTACGCCCCATTAAGGGTTAGTGCACAACTGAATTGCAACCCATATTGTTTCTCTATTCGAAGACCCTCCAATTGATCAATATAAGGAATTTTTTTCTTCAAGTTTTTAGCTTGAGTCTACACTCTTTTCTCTCCTAGTTTTGTGTATCCTCTTGTAGTGGTAGAGTGATTATAGAAGGATGAAAAATACCTTAGCCTCTTAATTTTCATTATTTGTTGAAGGTGGAAGTGGTCTGGGGTTGTTAGCATCGATGAGTATCTGTATGGTGTCTAAGAGTTCCTCTCAGTCCATTGTAGTCTCTTCGAAGAAGGAGTTCACAATAAACTACCAGAGTGGGTAATCTATTCACGAGAGGATATTGTGCCTACTTTCTAGAATTTTGTGTTGTTTGGTTATGTTTTATAAGTTCCCACTCCATCCATTGTTTATATCCGTCATAATGGTCATGTTCGGTGAATACTTGTGATTCTGTGCACTCGATTGACTTTAAAGGTGAAAGTCGTGAAATCCTCTGAGAGTCTATTTATATTGGGATAATGTCTCCCATGTAAAAACTTTAAAATATTACATTTTTTAGGAAGTTAATTATTGGTGTCATTTTCTTGTATAGTTTCTCACTCGAAGAAACAAGGTGTAATGTGTGTTCATTTTCTAAGCCCTTGTTTTGATGAAATGTCGAGTTAGGGTAAAGTGATTTTGGAATGTGTTATGTCTTGGAAATATTATTGGGGATTTCAGTATTTTTTTTGGTGGAAACAAAAGAAGAATTCTCATTCAGGGGGGTTTCCAAAGCCTAACTACGAGGTCGAAGATGCTTCAATCATTTGAGCTCTAACCATAGGTCTCGGAGAGAAGCTAACTCATAGTTAGGGGAAATCCTAGGGTTGTTTAAAATCATGAACATTGTTTTATCCTCAGTATTAAAGTTAGTAAGAGTTTAAACCTCTAGTTTCATCATCTTTCTTCCATTATTCCCATTCGGTGGAAATAGGTTGAGGGCCTTGTACCCATGTCATCACCTAATGTCATTCCCTCCCCCTTTGGTTTCCATTGAGTCTATAGAGAATGGTTATGAATTTGGATATACATACTAAGAACACAATTAGAGTATGATTAGTAGTGACCATGTTCCAGGAAGCCATGCAAAAAGAATGATCTGCACAGTTAGTGAAGAATTTCTTAAACCATGCAGACTGACCCTGCACCCTTCCCAAATCCTTAAAACAAATTGGGTGTTTCTATATCGGCCCATGCTGGTCAGTTAAGATGGTTGTTTCTTATGGTGGGGAGACCCACTATTATTATCATGTACATTCCTTCGTAAAATGTGAATGGAATTCTACCCATTGTACTACGGAGTTCCTCCAGGCCTCCCCCTGTTTGTGTCTTGATTCTATCTCAGAAAATAATATAGGTTGCCTCTTATGGTAGGGTGCCTATTTGTGTCCCACCATACCAATATCTAATATTTATCCTTGGTCTTGGCGTGGTGGTAAGTAGTATCTTTTGTAACTATCTAGATACCAACATCTTCTTTGAGTAAATGTTGGTATTGGAGAGATCCCAATGGTTTAGTTAATGTATGGTATGTGTAACCTTGTTCGAAGTTGTTGTTCGTTTGGGTGAATTGCTTGAGTCTTGATCGGATAGCGTTCAAGGAGTTTCATTTTGGGATAAAGTATGAATGCAATTGAACATCTTAGGAAATTTGTTTAAGTTTGGGTTGTGAGATTAATCATTCCTTAATAGATCACTGGAGGTGTTTTGGCCCTTGCGGGCGAAGCATGGAAAAGAAGTACATCTTGGTTTATCAGTTGGGTTTGGTTTTGGTATCTAGCTTTGTTGAAGCTTTCTGGAGAAGTATATTTCTCATAGTGGGGATAATTTTTACTTACATGACTTATTTTAAAGTTAAATTTCATTTAATTTCCATTTATGATTTATTTTTGGGGTTTCTCAAGCTTTTGTGGTGGAATGGGTGAGTTTTCATGAATTGGGGAAAACTGTGAGCCCAATTCCATATTTAAAAATAAATTTTTTTTCTTTTATAAAGTTTTTATTTTTTAATATTTTTCACTCATTACATTTCTTAAATGGTCTCTAATAAAATTTTAACACCAACATTGTAGTTTGGAGCCTTTAGAAATCCATAACCAAGGTGTATGTGTTTTTATTTAAGGGATTGGGCATGCCCGAAATCCCAATTGCAGTTTTAAAAATTAAATTAGATTAATTAATAACATATTCAATTTTAATGATTTTTTGGTTATTCCAAGCCTCACACACTCCCATTGAACTCAGCCGTGTGAACATCCTCTCTCACCCCTCTTTGTTACTCTTATTCGTTGAGATTGAATGTTGAACCTCTTAGGGTTTCTAAACTCTAGAAGATTTAAGGAGGTAAGTTATTTCCATCATAACTCTTTCAATTCTTACTCGTTTTCTGCAATTATAGTTCCTAAATGACCTCCTCATCCTTCTTCGAACCTCTCCAGATTTTTTTACTATTTTAAATTTCAGCTACTCATGTATTAGGGGAAATTATTCAAGATCTCTCAAGTAAGTGAGTCTCTTCCAATCCACTTTCAAATTTCTTAGGGTTTTATTCTATTTTCTTAGGGTTTCGTCCATTTTCCTTGAATTACCAAATGACCAGGAGGTAGGGTTTCGAACCTTGGGTTTAACCTTGGGTTTTCTTGGTCCAATTGTGTGGTTTTAGGTTTGTTCTAAGTCCTTCTTGTTGTGGTGGTGGTGTGACTTGATTTTCACACGTTGATTCAAGGGTTTTCATTACTTTGGTAGGTGATTTCACTTTGTATGCAATACTTGTGACATAGATACCATGTTTATTATATTTTCATGTTCAACAAATTGATTTCGTGCTGCAAAAATTGGTTTTAGTGGTGTTGGTAATGCATGTGAATTTTAAGGGCCAATTTCATGTGAAATTTGTGCCTTTTTTATATAAATATTTGATTGGTTGATTAAGGGATGCCTTTTAATTATTTATTTGAACATATTGAACTATATTAGGGATTAAAAGTATGTTTCAAAATTTATTATTCTTTGGTTGTTGCTGCGAAATTGGTTTTGGGTGATGTTTGTTAAGAGAATGTGTTTGAGTACAAATTTGGTGTTGAATTGGGTGTTTTACATGGATATTCTATGAGATACTTATTGGGATTGTTTTATAAATCATGTAATGTGTTTAAAGAAATGTTTTGGGTTTTTTGGATTCTTTTTTTGAAAATTATGAGTATGAATATTGTATTCAAATGGGGTTTCCAAAGATTTTTTCGTGCAAAACAAAGAAAGATTTGGAGAAGTTGATTTATTAAAACTCATAGTTTTATATTGTGTGTTTTAAATGGTATAATATGTGTGTAGATATGATAATGATTTTTGTGACCATAAGTGCTGTTTTATATGTAAATGGATATATGTATCATTCGGAAATTGTTTGAGCACAAAGGGGGAAGCCTGGGTACCTAGGTGGGGCGGATTTGTACTAGTACGGCTAGTGGAACGGATGGGATTTGTCCCTATTTCACATAGTATTTAGAAAACTAAAACTCTAAATAAACTATGTGGATGATGATTTGGTACCAATAGGTTATGGGTATGTTCCCTACTATTGTCTCGTGCACGAGAATGGAGTTTACTATGGTTACTTTACACTGAGGTATGAGGTACATGGGGCCCGAGACTATCTAGTGCCTAGGGGTGTTCTCGATTTTCTTGCTCATTGTGTTTGTGGTATTTTCCCATGTATTGTGGTGTTTTTGGAAGTAAATTAATATAGATATCATTTCTATTCAAATGTTTTGAAATTATGAAAACTTTATTTTGAAAAAATATTTCAATTGAAAGTTTCATTTCATGGATTTTATCACAGCTTTTCATTGCGTATTAAAACTGATTTCTTTTTCACATTGTATTTCATGATCTTTGGAATGATTGGGTGGAATCCTATTGGGATTAGGCCCACACCCTAATTACACCCCTTGGGTGTATGTATACTTGGTTATGTTTGACTTAGTTAAACTAAAGCCTAAGGGTGATGGCGGTTCAGGGTGTTAGTCCCCATCCATGGGGAGGAGTTGTAGAGAGGACTTGGGGGTGATAACCCCTTTTCATGTGGAGTCCATGGGGCTGTTTTGTTGTTTTTTCATTGTGTCTTTGGACCTTTTTTATTGAATTTTAACTTGTGTATTCAATTCTATATTTTTGTATAAATCTTGTTGGTATGAATTTTTCAGATTCATTTTATCAAATATTTTTGGTGTTTTATGTATAAAAATTCAGTTAAATCATTCACAAACCAAGATAAATGATACCCATGCACTTTTTCCAGCCCATGGGGATAGAGAATGCCCTTCGGGCCTTGTCACAGGCTAGGTTTGGCACCGGTTTTGGTGGTGACCAGATTTTGTTCATGACACCTCCCTATCCTTTAGACATCTCTAAACCCTGTGAAAAACTTTTTTTGACTTGGGATGAATAAAAAAACTTAGTAAGAGATATGAAAATATGGGTAGAATATTATAGTCCATGAATACTTATAAACATATGAAATCATTTTTATAAGGACACACTTCTCACCCATAAAGTTTCATATACTCTCTTTGTGAAAATAATATATTTATATAAAATTTAGAAAACATAAATAAAATCATAAAGGTAACTTGGTGAATTTCAAACATAATATTTTGATCCTCATAGCTACCATACAATTTTTTAACCCTCACATCTACCATAAAATGTAAACCTCATGGCTACATTATGATGTAACACTCATGGTAACCTTATGGTGTAATTATCATAGTTACACATGGAGTAATCATACGGTCAACCTCTTACATAGACATACCTGGTTAATTAGAGGAATATATAGGCCCTTCCCTATGTCATAAAAAATTCACCAGAACTGTAAAATAATTATAAAATATTAACACATTCATCCTCAAAATATTCCTTTGGAATTTTTAAAAATAGAAATTTATATGAGTATTTTTGAAGAAATGTAACTTACCTTAGGTTTGAATTCCTTAAAACTTGTTCAAAACACCTATATAATGGTTTAAAGAGTGTTATTAATCTATATTTAGAACTATATTTAAATTTATAATACCATGTATAATATTTTTATAACAACTTTTCACCAATTTATTAATAATATTTTGTTATTACTATTTTTTAGGCTGGATTCTTTTCATGGTTTCCATGGTCGGTTTGTTATTGATTTTATTGTTGAATCCAATAAAAAACATGGAAAGTGGTATTAAATGATATTAAAATATTTACATAATTTTAAATGACACCATATACCATTTTTTTATATGAGGATTATTCATTACATAAAACATTAAGGAAAATGATTTAATATATTTTGGTTGTATTTACAACCATCACAAACTTATATAATTTTATTTTATATCATGTGTAAATATTGAACCCAAAACATTGTATAACATATAATATGTATAATATAATATTTTTTAACCATAATAATGTTTTTATGACCATCTGTGACATCAGTTAAGGGAAATGGAAACACATCATCCACGATGATGGCAAATCGACACGTCACGGATAATGTTTTATTTTTTATAAAAAGAGGAGAGGGGGTGAGCTTTGATGATAGATATTACATTAAAATAATAAAATTATAAAATATTTAATATAATTTAGTAATAATGTAAGTTGTATTAGGTGAGATGTGGAGAAAATAAGAAACGAAAAGAAACTGAAAAGAAAATAAAAGAAAAGAAAGAGGATCTAACATCAAGATTTCTTGTCCTCTAGAACCTCCTTAAGGAACATGGTTTTGGACTTTTTGTCATAAAATAAGATCTTTTAGATGGTTATGGGACTTGTTAAGGTAATTGTGATGAAAATAAAGAAGCTACAATGCATTTAGGATTGAGGATAAGGGGTGGTATTTATAGTGGAGTAGAGGGGTGTTTTCTAATTATTCTATTCATTAGCCTATTATTTTGGCTCAGGAATAATAATAGATTGAAAATTATAAAAAAACCATAAAAATTAAGGGAAGTTTAAAATTATGGTTATTTCATCAATAATGACTTAAAGAATAGCATATTTATCTTATAATGTACAAATACCTTAAATCACAGAATTTTACTACGCGCCAAAAATTCAAGTATTTTATAAAAATATCAGGAATTCACCATAACTATAATTGATGTATAGAATTTAAAAATGGTTCCCATTTTTTGAAAGTAATTTTCTAAATAGGATAAATTTAATTTTTTATTAAATTCATCATTTATTAAAAAAATACCAATTTGAAAATTACAAATGATTTTATAATGCTTCAAAAATTTAATTAATGTCTCAAAAAATATCATTAAATATTAATGTAATATAATATTAATTTATAATTATATTTTAAAAGAATAAAATTTCTTTTAAATAATTTTATTAAATATAAAATTGTAAATAAACATTTTTGTTTAACAAAAAATAAAACACTTCATTTATCATTTTCAAATTATTTATTTGCATGTTCAATGATATAAATATATTATACATTCACTTATATGATATATAAATTTTTTTTATACTCATATAGGTTAGTTTATTATTCTATCAGTATAGACTCCATAATCATTATAAACACCACTAGTTACATTATACATTTATAATGAATTTATCAATTTAGTTCCACAATGAAAAAAAATTATTTAATAAGTAACTCCCTTGTTACATTCACATATTTGATATAAACATTAAGAAAAAAATTTTAATCATATGTGATAATTTGTGCCTTTCAACAACCATAATTATCAAAATTGAAATAGCGTCCTTCTGAACAAATACATCCCTTGTTTATTTTCATCCATCATGGCCACAGTTGAGGAGATATATAGATTTCAACTTTTATAGGTGAGAAGTCAAAAATCAATTCCTATGATAATACTTATTATTGGATAATTTTCATATAATGACTCAAATGGGTGGGGTGAATTGAGTTATGGGTATTTTTCTTCATATAGAAAAACACCCTCTATTATTTATTACTATGTTATAATATATAATTTAATAATTCATGTAGAGGAAATAAAATCATAAATAAGAGAAATAAACATATATCTTTAAATTTTTAATGTAATTGAAGTCCCATAGTCCACTCCACCAATACTCATCAACATGTGTGTGATGATATTAAATAGACCAGTCCTTTTTTGGGTACTTCCACTCCTATTTCAAGGGACTACATGACTGAGTGCAAGAATTCAACACGTGATATAATTATAGGATAATTAAATTAGGATCTAAAAATTCATTACAATCAATATATTTTAAATTTTATATTTTTTTGGAAATATTACAATGAACGATATTAATCAAAGAGGTTTTATATATTTCAACTAAAAATTGTAAAATAAAACTAAAATCAATAAGAAATTTCTATAGAGATGATATAAATCATAAAAAAATGAAGGAGAATATTTTTAACGTTGAAAGAACAGTTAATAAGAACATCTTTTTAGATGATACTTCTTATACCTAATTTGTGTTGAAAATAGAGTCTCATTTATAAGAGTTTTTATAGAAAGAGTTCTCACACTTTCTTATACAAATGAATTCATTTTTTAACATTATTAACACTTGAGAAATATTCTCATTAAAAATTATATAGTGGGGAAATTCATTAAATATATCTTATTTAAATGTAAAATACATGATCTGTTGAATTATAGATCAATAAAATGACCTTTTCCCTGAAATTTATTAGTAATAATAATGAAAAATAAATTATTCTTGTACTTGTTTCATTCTCTTCACATAAATATTATTATAATCAATTTTACCTTATAGAGTTAATAAAAAATTTAAATATTGTACAAAATATTTGAACACTCACTTGAGTGATTAAATAAAAATATTTATCAAATTGATACATGATGTAGAAGATTTTAGATTCGAATCCATATATCTGATTTTTCTTTACATATCAAAATTTAATCACATAGAATTTTTTCACATGTAGATGAACCTGATATAGCCAATATAAATGGAATACTCAATTTCATATTGAATTAAATTATAGTAACTTATTATTCCATGTAATTTTTTTGTGTAGTTGAATTAACTATGTTGTTGATTTCTCATGTTCACAATCTTGTTATCATTTTTGATTTCCACATAGGAAATTCCATGACATAGTCGATTGACATAGATGATTTCTGTATAAATGAAATTTACATAGAATATTTTATCAACTTAGTTGTTTTCAACATTTATAAATAAAATGATGTAGAATATTTTTCATATTTAAAAAGTTTTCATCTAAAAACACCTAGAATGCATATTTAATGGAATTAACCACTGAACACAATGAAATGTGATAAAAAATGGCGAACACAATTAAAAAAATATCATTAGTAATATATGAAGGTTATTTGAGATAATAAAAACCGAAATAAAAAGGTATATGATGGATCAATATTAGTCATCGAACATTATTTACATCACAGTTTATGAAATATCAAAAAACCTTCTTTTAAGGAATAGAATGACATTGAAATATCAACTATTACTTAAATATGATGTGAAAAATTATATTCAATATATGCCACATAAAATTATCCAACACATAAACATTTTTACCATTATAAAATATAATAGACCCAATTAATTTGAAATGAATCTTAAAAATGATTATTCATTCAATGTTCAAATACAAAACCAAAAAAAAATCAGTGATAAAAAATATTTTCATTACTGAATACTCCATGCCATTATAAAAATTACTCTACGTCATAATTTATTCAATTTTTGAGTTCATTTTATTGAATTAAAGACATATTATTATTTTTTAGATCCAAAACATTTAGAAGAATCACATTCATTAATCACTCTTTCTAGTTTCCAACAAATAAAGATCCATTTTCTACATCATTGATACAACTCAGAATAGTTTCTTATAAGTTAATTTCCCCCTTCTTCATTTGGAAAAAAATTTCCAAATACTAAAAAAACTTTTTTAAAAAATAGGCACGTTATTTTAATTTTTATCATCCGTTAATGTGAAACAAACATAATAAATTAATTATTTATTTTATTAACTAACACACACACCCAATGGTAAATGGATCCGAGATTCAACATGGGATCTCAATTCCCTATTTTACTTCTGTTTAAATGGACAGATATGACTATATTCTCATTTTAAACCTGGTCATGTTCTATTTCAGAAAGGATTTAAAATATAGTTACCGCAAGATATAATTCCAAATCCAAATAATCATTTAGATCTCAATCACAGTCATAATTACTAAAAATAATCTCAATAAACATGCACACTAAAATATGAAAAATACCTCAAAAAATTCGTGTAGTTTTTACTATATAAACAGACCATTGAATTTTAATTTTCCTACCATAAAAACACAATAAAAAATATAAGGAAATAAAATAGGGATATTTAATTAACTAGTAATGAGATGATCCTAAAATGGATGTTCAAAAGGAGACATTTGTGAATGATAAAATTTGGGAGTCTCTGATGTGTACACCATTGAAACATAGCGTATGTAAATTTTAAGGCTCTCTCTCCAACACATAAAACTCAACATTCACCCCAATGATGGATCCTATGATAGAGGTAAAAAATAGATAATTTGGTTCAAAATATATTTTATATTTAAATAGTTTTTAAAATATTATAAATTTATCATAAAATTAGAAAAATTCATTTCTTGAAACTAAATAGTCAAACTATCTATTGCATTGACAATAACTCCACTAACCACTAATGAAAAAATTTAGTACAAAAATAATATTTTTTAGAAAATATACATGATGAAAATTGAGCACAAATATCTTTTCCAAAATTGAATAATAACAACCATTTTAAACCTTAATTTTTGTTTTCTTAAGAACAAAATGTAATCAAGGTAGTGGTAGTAACCAATTGCCTCAAAAAAATATTTTTAACACATAAAACATAGTTCTATAAATTATTTTTTACAATATGAAACCAAAAAATAGTCTTATTAATTTTACAATGTTTCAAAGAATAAAAAGTGTACAAATTAAAATAGTGACTCCCTAATAAAGAACATTTTTCATTTAATGTGCATTCAAATATAAGACTCCATATTTTCATTTTATAAGATCTCTCGATTCTCTACTCAAGGCCCTACAAGATGTAAAATAGATCAACATGAATATTATAAAGTTATTCTCAGTTAGATTTTAACCATAGTTTTAGTTAGGGATATAGAGATAGTAAGTTCAACCTTACAGATCCTATTATCATTATAGAGTTGTAGAATATTCACATGGAAAGTAAATTTCCAGAGTCATGTGACTTTTTTCATTTGGTCACATAACTCATTTTCCACTTCATCTTTTTTTGTAGTAACTTCATAACTTTTGGTTATTCAATATACTTCACGAAAAATTATTTTAATTTTGTGGATGAAGCATATATTTTTTATTTTTGATCATAATATTTCATTCTTATGATTTATTAACAGAATTTATGTCCATATCTCCTCACGGTTGATTCATATCTTCCTGTGGTCACTCAGACACATAGTCACTTCATTACACCATATAATAGATTCATCCGTTAATTTGGTTGGTTCTACCTTTATCAATTTTCTATAGTATGAAAAAAATTTATAATGGTTTCCCCTTTTTTCACACCGCCATTTGTTTTTAATATCACTTATCACCATTCATCTTATGGTGGGTTGAGGGTCGACTCAATAATTTTGGTTATTAATGTAATTATATTTAGTATTTAGAAAGTTACTCTCGCTATGTATGTTGGTATGAAGTTTCAAACCATAGAAAATTCAATTTTTTGTTTGACAAAAAGGGAAAAAAATACAAATGAGAATTATGATGTGACGGTGTAATTTTATACGATGGTAACGTCAGTGGTGTCATTTTTGAAAAGAATTCATAGTAGTAGAAAATGAGTGGGAGGACAAAAAATTGATTTATATAATGGACTAGAATTTTATTTAATTTCTAGAAAGTAGTGATTCCATTCAAATGAGTTAATTAAAAAATTTTGAATAAACATGTAGAAGTCTTTACTAAATACCTTTAATAAAAAAATATTTCTAAAAAGTTTTTTGTTATGAAATTCTATTTCAAATATAACCTATGATTATGATGCTACCTCTAAAATAAGATAATACCCCATCCTTTTCCATGTAGTATTCCATTTTTAGCACGTAATGAAAAAACTAACCACATAACCTATTGGCACTTAATTTCGAGTGAAAATATTCTAACAAGGAAGAGAATATATAAAATTTTGGCTGATTAGAGGCAGATTCCTATGATACAAAATAATATTTATAGTAAACATGTAATCAACAAAACCATTATGACTCCAATAAAGTAAATAGTTGTGAATAGTAGTAAAAATGTAAATTATTTAAATGAAAAAATCTCAATATATAAAATAGAAAATAATAAAATAGAAAATAATTGAATTGATAAGATAATCCACTTCCCCTAGATTAAATATTGTTGACTTCTATGATGATTTTTCCCTGGCCTTAGGTACATCTCCACTTTCAATAATTTTATCCCTATTCACTTAATAATTAATGTTTTTTGGATGATTATGGAATGAATGACATTTTTGATGATTGGGGGACATGGTGAGTGGTTTAGATGGATCCTCAGAGTAATTAGGGTGAAATTTATCCTTTATCAAGAATATTCACCCTCAATCACATAAAAATACTTTCTCATATCTAACATTATTGACATCAAAATTAGTTTTTCTATGAATTCTCTCCACCTACCCTTATTATAATTATATTTATTCTTCCACACATCATAGGAGTAAGGCTCCCTAAAAAAAATTATGATCCTCTCATGTGGGATTAGTTCTCTACGAAGTGTCAACATGTAACATCCCATATCAAAAATTTATCTTGGGTATCAAAACATCTAAAGAATATTCCAATTCATTTTACCACCACTTTTGAGATTTAAATGGTCTTAAATTGAGAAATTTAACACCATTCATATTCTTAAACAATTAATTATTTTTCTATTTTATAAACATTCAAATTCATGTTCACTTTATAAATTATAGGGTGGCTAGTTTTGATATAATGGCATATTAGGTATTTTATTGGCCAATGCACTAGACTTGGTCCAAGGTCTATGTTATTAAGTTGAATATGCTAATTATTTTCATATATATCATCCACAAACACTAGTAAATCATTCTCATTTAAAAACATAGGGGTTATAGTCATTAAAATGGAACTTCATCATCCTCAAATCACTATTTTAATCATACTGATCTTCAAAAAATTCTATTCTCAATATTTTTTCATCCCATTTCAACATTGATGTAACTAAGGATACTTAATTTTTAAAAGTGGAATGATCACATTTTCAACATAATTAAACTCGTATTATAATTCCAACTTTAAGGAAGGGATGATTTTCAAATTATTCAATAACATCAATCTTATATTATCATGTTCATGAAAATATAAGTGTGGATGATTTAATGATAATGGTCCCCTTCATGATTCAATTAAACATTGTTCCAAACAATTAGGGAGACCCATTAATCAACATAGAAACTGTAATAGTGGGGATAATTGAGGACCCATGTTCATCTTTAAAAATTTAGATATACCATGAGTAATAAATCTATAAATAAAAAACTTTATCATATTATTATAGAGCTCTAAACCATTAAAATTGGTCTCAAATCCTCAGTTAATCTCAAATCATTTCAAATTACTCATGCTCGGCATCATCCATATATATTAAATTTCTTAATATTAAAAAAATGAATCAATCCCATATTCAGTGACTCATCTCTCATTGAATATTGATCCCAAGTTAAGGATTGACTTTAATAACTCTCAACAGGGTGCTTCCCTTGGTGATCACACCTCATCCATGATCTTCATCCACTTTGTCACATAGAACATGGTATATATTATTCAAATGTCATACCACTATTTCATCATCCTTTATCTAATGTTGTCTCCTATTATAATGAAACCAAAATAAGCTCACATCCTTGATCCATCATCTTCATCAGGGTTCACCCAATCTGGGAATCATTCAAATGAGTATGTTCAGTTTCATCGGTTTCAGGGGATTATAAGTCTTCAACATTAAACTCCATGTAAATTTAATTAGGTATAATAGAACTAATATTGAATCTTGTACTGGCCTAATTTGGTTTTAGATTCTATTGGCTCTTCATTGTTGTTGGATTTTAGCTCTCAATTTTTAATTTCACTGGCACAACTTGAGCTCCTAAATGTTTTCTGAATTGCAACTTCATGTTCAATCAAGATTCCATGATTAGTTATTTGACCATCATAATACATTACTATAGATTTCACCCACATGATATCTGGGTCGATAAGTAATTTAAAATACTCTTTAGAATCTTCCAACCTATTCAAGTTCAATAAATAGACCTCAATACTTATGTTTCCTTTAATAATTTCTGGGTGAATATCAATTGGATGAAAATTGGTACATTTTTACCCATTATTCTAATTTTAGATTTGTAATATTAAAAATTAAATCTCACAGATATTTATAACTTATAACGAATAATAACTTATTATGTTCTTATGACAACATGGTATGGTAGTTTGCTGCATTTTTTCAATTTTCCCACAACTGATCACTCTGCGAACTTCATGCAATACTTTAATTTATCATTTGATAGTTATTTTAGTTTGTCTTGTGATACACTTATTTTCTTTGTGCAGTTACATTGGTATTTTTTCAATTTTATCACATGTAGTTTATCATATTTAAAACATTTGGTCAATTAAGTTACCATAGAAGAGGTGAGCAGTATAACTTTTCCACAGATCACGTAAACCAAACAAAATTAATCATTTAATAATAATAAATAATTTAGTCCAATAAAATGCAATTAAAAATGAAACTATAATATTTGAAATTAGAAATAAAATAATTATTCCAAAAAAAATTTAAATATAAAATATTTGACTTTAAACTAAATATGATCCAAAAAATATAAATTTAGAAAAATGAAATATTTTTCATGAATGTTTACAAACCTAATAAATGTATGTCATTGAATATTTTTAAATAAAAAATCAATAATAATTGAATCATCAAATCACCAAGGATATATATTTTATTAATATATTCCATGAATGTAATCATCAAATATATACAAGATAACTAAATTTCCTAAAATATATTCAATGAATCTAACTAATTTATTCTCAAATTATACCCTTCTTAGACTTACCTCACTTAATAAATTTCATCATAACACTGGGAAATGGAAACATAAGAAAGAAAGGGCTCAGATGCTCAGTAATGGAAAATATTTGTTATATGAATCATTGATCATAAGTTAGCATGATGAAATCCTATGGGTTTGGTAACATGATCATAATGTACAAAGACATAATCCATAATTCAGATATCATAAATTAGTAATTTTGACATAGATAATTGTTATAACAAAATATATGAGTCAAAAGAGTGTGGAATCCTCAATAATAATTCATTATATAAAAAATAATAAAAAAAATAAAAATACATAAGTTTTTGGAATTCATATAAGTATATAAAATCATTTTCTTAGTCAAGGGTTGCTACAATAACTATCATAACAAAGTGGAAAGAGTCTCATAATAGACATGATTCACACCATAATACATTTCATATTATGTCAAGAGATTTCATAATTTACCAAATTCAATAGGGGGCTATACAATATCAATCACACCCATAATAAAATTAAAACCATAGACGTGTTCTCTATTAGATCATAAAAATATTCATTATTATATCACAGTATAATTAACCCTTTGAAATGAAACAAGTTTCATAAAAACATACTTAGAACATCATTTTAATATTCTATCCAAGGAATGAAATTGGATTATACAATAATTTCATATCCCTAGGGATTTTTATGTTTTCATAAATGTCATTGACATAGGAGAAAAACCTTTTTGTTATATCAATATAAATATTCATTGAAAATATGACAAAACATCATTTTCCTTTGGTAAATTTCAAACAAAAAAATTCTAAAATAATAAGACTATAATATTCCTTGAAAAATCATGGAAGCCTGTAACGTGTTATTCATTATTAATAAAGGACATGAGGTTGGTAAATTCCAAACATGGCATTAGTTATAGAAAAAAATCCTTCACACACTATTATAAAGAATATAAAAAATCAATTATAAAAAAAGACAAAAATATTCCATTAAAATTTTTGTAAAGATAGTTAATCATGGTATAGAATTATAATGGTCATTTAATTTATGGTATTACATTTTATAAATAATTTTAAATAAAAATAATATTGGGTAAAATGATTCGTGGCCATGAATGAGAAATAGTGTCATATTTTCCTAAAAAAATCATTCACTCTAATTCGGTACGAAAAGGTGGGATAGAATGGATACCTATTAGACACTTAAAATAACAAAGGTTAATAAAATATATGGGGTGTAGGATAAAAATAACACAAAATAACCCCATTTAAAATTGAAACATAAAAAATCTTAATAAAAAGTGTTATTGCATCATAAACCCTTACCTAATATCTATACATGTTTTTTCACTCCAAAATCAAATATAATAAGTTTATATTTATTATATATATATTAGAAAAATATTTCAAATTATATTACAATATATTCTTCATAAAATTAATTAAATTTAAAAGAAATAAATGTTTCAAAAAGTTCGATCAAAACTATATTTTTAGAATTATTTTTATTTTATTATGTTAATTTTCCCCCTCATAATTTATAAAATATTTCATTTTCATTATTTATTTTATAATTCATTACATTTTATTTTTTTTGGATCCTATTCTATCAGACTAATAAGGTACTAATAAAAGGAATATGTATTTTGAAATCAAGGGATGCTATATTTAATGCCCCATGAATCCCTTCAATCCCATATAAATAATTAATGTGAGATTGAGCAACAAATAATATATAAAATTATAGGGTACACCCAAAATAATTTATTTCCATATATCATATGTGGTTAAAAAATCACTCCATTTTTCATTTTTTAATAGGTTAATAACCCATAACTTGTTTCCCTAATTCATTATTCCTTGTACTTATCTCATAATGGGAATACGATTATCAATATAATATTTTATGATCCCAACGCCATCAGATAGTTCTCAACATTAATAGGTTTACTATCAAAGAATATATTTGGGAGGTTCTTGGTGTTTTAGAGTAGGGGAATGTGAAAAAACATATGTAAGGTGGTCTATATCCCCAACATGTTGGAACCTAGTGTCTACAATATCCAAAATTAAATAACCTTTAAAAAATGTTTTTCTGGGAAGATATTATCTAATCCTAATTCTAATATTTGAGAAGACCCAAAATCCTTAATCTTCATCTATATATTAAAAACATAACCCCTGTATTGAGACTTCACATATTACTACAAAATAGAATGTATTATCCTTGCTCCTAACACATTGAATCATTTACTCTATTCCAAAAAAACCTGTGGTTGGCGATGATTTGAAGAATTACGGACCTTGAAAACTCCATTCTCATTAAAAACATTTCATAAATACTTAAAGAAATAATTGTATATATATTTTTATGGTTTTTTTATAATCATATAAGGATCACATGAATTTTAAGAAAACCAAAATACATCATAGATCTATCCTAAAAAATTAATGTGTGAATAATATTGTAAAAGAGAAAACCTAGAAATTAATAACAGCAACAACATTCATATTCGACCTTTGATTAAGTGATCTTAAGAGAGATCATGATTATTATTAAATTAATAAACACTTCCTATGAGGAGATACATTTTCCAAAGGATCCCTATCATATCATGAGTATTCCCAATCAACTAAAGGGGTGTTACTGTAATATTTCATGAGATGAACAATGCTTCAGGAAGAAGAGTGATTAATTAGAGGATTCACAATTATTCCCAAACCATAACCATTACATGGAAGTGGTTTTTATAGGAAATAAAGGACACTCTTTAAATTTTTTATCATTTATTCATTCATTACTGTATATGAAAAAAATCATTCATTATAAGAAAGGATAACCTACTTTATGTTTCATGTTATGAAATAATATGAAAATAAATGCCTTGTATTAAATTGAAACATTTAGGTAAGAGAGTTGAATTATATATATATATCATGCATTTCATGTATGAAAATACATACATCATAAGCATGTATTAAATGCATACAATATATAAAATATCATATAATATATAATTAAATATATATAAAAATCATGCACTATATTCTCGTGTAAATGAATTTCATGAATGTGTACATGCATCATATGAATTTACATTTATAATGCACCTAGATAATCTCACACTTGAGCTAAAAGCCTATAATGAATTTATACAAAACATCACAAATCATTGGAAATCTTTAAAAAATCTTTTGGATATAGGTTTCCATCAAACTCTCTTAATATTGAATAAACATTTTCTATAAAACATTATCCTTATTCATGGGACTCACTATGTTACCTACATGCCTTTAAAGTATTGAAAACAACTATGAAATCCAAATTTCATATATGTAAGAAGAGAGGGGCCACTAGCTAAGCATCGATGCTAATCAAGCTACTAAGTGGTCTAGTGTTATCTCCCAAAAAATACTCATATATCTATATGAACATGTATTCCACAATAAGTATCATATATATCATACCTAAACCTATATTATCCATTTGAAAATGAAATCAACTGACCACTAGATATATAACATGTCAAACTATTATTGTCTTGTCATCATTTTTTGATTCTATGATAAAGATGGAAAATGCATATGAATACATTTCATGTCATTCATCCATTATATGTGTACATCACATGTATCCTATCTAAATATTTGAACACATAATATGTGAGACAACTACAAATGGAAAACATATTCTTAGTATAACCCAATCAAGGGCCAAATATCTTTTCTTTTCTAACATGTGGACATATAACATCTTTGTTTAACTATAACTGATGATATAATATCCAATATACGCAACCAACACCATATTAGATAAGTTAATATGTTGAATTGTGTATATATTGTATCAATATATAATATTTCTTATGATAGGTATCTGACCAAAATCAGGTATTAATGATTGGTAATAATTATGCACCCCTAAGTATATATATATGGCCATATGATATTCCATGTGATATACACTAATGGATCTATCCAAGTAATAGGTCTCTTCTTGTTACCATGATTATCTATTATTAATTACTCATATACATCCCACTTTAATGTATATAAGAATCTATTCAAGCTAAAAATTACATATCATCACAATAAATTATACTCTATGATGATAATTGGTTAGGAAATGGTCAATGGTTTTACATTGAGGGGATATTTATCATTAAACCATTAACATAAAGTAAATTTTGTAGCATACATTAGTTATTGATAAATAAATATTTCTTTTATTATAATTACAATAACTTTTTATAACCATATCAACTAATATTTTACGAGATTCAATATTATTTTCATTTTATTGATGAGAAAATGGTTTTTAACATTACATCCATGAAATTATAGTTACATCCCTATGTGTCCATCTGATTAAATCTCCCACTAACCAATTCATTAGTAACTTTTATAATGAATGATAGTTTGAATAATGGTGATAAATAAGAATTATATTATTTATATTCAAATATTTGGACATATATTTAAAATACATAACTTCATAACATCAAATGTTATAGTATCATCTTATGATTTCTACACAGAACACTATTTATGTACATAATTTTGATGTATTGACCCACGTTCACTAATATTTAACAGAACCTAAGATACACATGACCTCAAGTGAACCTTCCCATAGGTTATAGGCTTACGACAAGTAGTGATGGTGTATGGTGGTGCAATGGGCTGACTAAACATTATTTATCAAATTAAAACATGAAGGTAAGTAATAATAATGAAATAGATATAATATGGAAGTATAAATAAACCATACATACATTAATAATAGATACAAGGTTGTAAAAAATAAAAGGTAGAGATGACATATTGTCTATGAAAAAATAGTGAGTAGGAAAAGCATTAATGTGGGCATATAATAGCACATGTCATATTAAAATATTCAACAATAGAAAATGAACTAAAATCCATGTGAATCTAAAGAACTTGATCAATATTCAACTTCAATCCCTAATAAATATGAAAATAAAGCATCTATATTCAGGAACATCCCATAGTCATTTCATAATCCATGATGTGTATCTGGGTACAAATGGATGATTGAATTATGTGTGAGTAAAAAATAAATAATCCACCACTAATGGCGTCTAATGAAAATGTAGTCCAAGAATATAAATTGTAACAGTGTAAAATTTTGAATAAAATTGAAAGGGTAAATAAAATATAAACCTTGTAGAGATATGGATCCTCTTGGAATTCCAAACTGACCATACCTATTTTGAACTAAGATATATGTCTGTGAACATGTAACTTATAAATATTAAATGTCCCCAAGGAATACATCCCAAATATTCCTATGATAATAAATCTTTGGAATCCATGTAAAATGTCTAGGAAATAACACATAGCACACCCAATTAAAATACAAGTAAGAACCATGTAATTATTGAACATTGGATATCAAGCTAGATCATTGTGATCAATCCACGAGGTTTTCCAATTTGGTTTGACTATAATTTTATGTATGAACCAATGTAATTTCACTCCTATGAATTTCTAATATAACCAAATTAAACTGTTATTATTAGTCTTGAAGGCCTCAAATGGAATCCAGGTGGATAGAATAAGGATCTCTATATCTAAAGACAAAGGTAGAAAATTGGTAGAGCATCTATAGTGTTCTAATATTTCTAGAGAATCAAGAAGAATCCAATGACTTCAAGCTGAGGAATTCATCATGTATCAAAAATTATTAATCCACGTTGGTTTACCACTTGTAATTCATGTTAATTAATTGGTTTTGATCCTATGAGTTCTGTCAAGTCACTCCCACATTAAAATTCAAGTATAATTCAAGGTATGGATCAGCTATAATGGTGTGAAAAGTTCCAATAACAATTAACAAAATCATAGTACATAATTTAATAACAATGGTTATGTAAAGATTTCAATCTGTTTAATAATTAATTATATTCAACCATTTCATCTTGTGAAATGTAACACCCCAAGCTTCTACAGTACGCTTCTCTTTGAATAATGTGATAGCATGTGTTGTACGCAACACCGAGTTCTAACACACCATAACCAATCAAACTAGCAGTTATGAATAGTAATACCTACTTTTTGAAATTATATATATTTTATATTTCAAAATGGAATTTATTTTTCGATTGAAAATATCGAATTTATCCTAATATGAAATTTTGGTACTTTTCGGATAACTTTAATATTATGATGAATAGTGAAAATTACTAAATTTTAATTAAAAATAACTTTTTTAATCAAAATAATTAATAGTGATAAATTATGAATTTGAGTGGTTTTAAAGTATATTTAAATATATTTTTACTATTTAATAAAATGTTGTTCATTGGACAAAATTTCACAGTTAAACCGAACATAAACAAGTATCAATCTTTTGATAGTTATTATATCTTAAAAACACGTATTTTATTTTGACAGCGGGAATTAATTTTAAATTAATTTCTGACACTTCTGTGTTTTGAATTTGGAAAAATGGATTCCATAATTGGAATCAGGATGTTCAAATTGTGTAAATAGGTAACTTTTATTTTTATACATTTTGAATAATTATTTCGGCAAATAATTTATTTACCATGGTTAAAGGGTAAATCCGGTAAATAAGGGTTAAAAAATAATATTTTAATAATACAAAATTACCCTAAAACGTGTCCTAACCTTATTGGTTGATACATGTCCGACCATGGTCATCTTTGGGTTGATTTTGGTACCCCATGGTGCCACTTGTAAGTGATAGGGACACCTTATTTTAATTAAGTTAAAATGAATACAAAAATGACACAAGCATATATCTTTTAGAAAAACAATTTTTACATATGGTTATATATATTGTATTTTTGATTTTAAATATTCATTAGAAAGATAAACGTATTTAGTACATAATAATATTTTATTTATAATTTTTAGACATTAAATAATTTAATTTATTTATGACACAATGATGATGAATTAATTACAATAATAGTGACAAATTAAAATAATTGATATTATAAATACCCAAATAAATATAATTTGACACTTTTTATGAATTAAAATAATTTTATAAGTCCATAGGACATGTTAGTAATGATTTAATTAACTTTTTTCGAAGTAATCATTCTGTTATGATTTTTACAAAAATCAATATTTGAATAGTGTCAAAATTGACATAAAAGAGTCTTTAAAAAAAATAGTATATTATTAATTGATATTAAATTTATAAAAATCTAAGGTTCGGCCAAGAGACTTATATCATTATATTTGTATCCATAGTGGACCACTTGGGGGTATCTTAGATGTATATAGTAATTTTATTAACCATATAATATAAAAATACAAAGAGACATTGTAAAAGTGAAACTAATTAATTAAGAGTAAATACTTAAAGATAATGTTAATATAGTAACCCAAACCTATCTAAATTCTATTGGTTGAGTGTTTTTCGACCCATCCCCACCTTAACCTTTAAATAATAAACTTCAGAGCCATTATAAACCGAATATGAATTTATTATAAATTAATATTTCTATCTTTTCCAAAGGTGCCCCTCACCACTCTTATAAAAGGGCACTCCCCTTATCATTACTTCACACCTTCAAAGCCTTTTGGTTCGGACAAACACTACCAAAATACTCTCTAAACTTCCCTCACTGCAACCTAGATTCCTTAATTTAGTCATAAATCCAACTTAAGGAGCCCTTTTGATCAAATCAAAAGGAAGAACCCAAAGAAGAGGTAATGATTTCACCACCCTTTTTCAAGTTCCTTTCTTCTTACACTTCATCTTCCTTTTTTGTTACCATTATAAAATAATAACTCCAGTATAATATATATACTGTGATGTTATTATAAATATAGTACAACCACATTCATTATTCTATCCATCCTTTGAATAACATGTCACCATACGTGCATACGTACGGCTTACCGTCTCCACGTCGTGGTGTAATTGTTATTCAATAAATTATTATTTGGATGGGTATAATAATGATGTGTAATTCAAGTAAATAATAAATTTAACATGATAATGATTCTGTATATATGATATACCATCCAATTATATATTATTTTAATATCAAAAGAATGATATTGTCGCTCGTGCGTACGTACCGACTACCGTCTCCACGAACGCAATGAGATTCATTCTCCATCGTATCCATTCAAGTATAATTCTCATTTGATGATTAATAATAGTATATAAGGACTTGATATCATTCTGGATATGATTAAGATACAACCTATCCATTAAAAAAATGGCTTACGTAACCAAACATATAAAATAAAACGATTAAGTTAACACCCGAAACAACGATAATACTAAGATATTATTAACAAATCAATGTTAAAAGATCATATATGAAATCATATTAATGTATATGATTATTGTATATTTTAATAACAATTATTTCACCATTATATAAGAGTTTAACCTACCCCAACCAAGAAAAAGTACAAGGTAAGGGTTATTTCACAATCGATTCATTATCCGAGGTTGTTTGTACATAATAATCTACTAGGATCTCTTTATCATCCACATCCATGTTTCTTAAAAATGTATTTCAAAACATTTTTACTATTTAAAAAAATATGGGTTAAATTAATTTATACCCTTGTTTGTCTTTTTATAAGAGTTTTATAAAGGAATATTTCTGTCATTTTCCAAACAAGGTGCTTTTTAACCTTTTCGACAGAATTAAGGTAAGAATGTTTTTCTTAACATATACGGCGGGTGCGGCTATTTTCCACCATTATAAAATCATCGAAGCTTCCCTTACAAGATTATAATAATATTTTCAAAGAAAATGTTTTTTTATAAATATATGACTCTTAAATGATTTCAAAATTGAAAGAGATATTTCTCTAAAAAGAGTTTTGATTTCATCTATGTCAACATCCTTTGATGAATTTTACGCTTATTTGAAGTTGATTTCTTATGATACAAAACTTATATATTGTATTGAAGGTTTTGTGATATGTCTGACTGTGGATGTTCTATTTTTATACCATTAATGGTTTATGGTGAAAGTTTTGACATTTCATATAATAGTTTTAATACGAACATTTATGTTGTGTTTAAACCTTTTCATATGGGAATGCATTGTTCCTAATATATTACGGGTGGAGCCTGCTATAGCTCCTCGATGCATCGGTAGGTCTCATAATACAAACTAGTGTCTTGGAACAAGGCCTTGAAAAAATCTTATTTTTAGTCCTGGCACGAGGCCTTGGCTATGTGGTTATGATATTCTGGCATTATGCATTCCATCATTATGAAAGTGGTTATTGATATTGCATGTGATTATTCGATTAGTAGAATATCCATGTGAATAAGTAAATGGAATTATTTCATTTTATTTTTGCCATACTATGTTAAAGTTCATGTTTAAAAGGATTTTGTTATAATTATACATTTCCTTAAATGTTTATTCTTATTTATGAAAGTTTCCGCTATATTGTTATCCTTACTGGGCATTTGAGCTCACCCCTTTTCTATGTTTTATTTTTCCCATGATGTGAAGAAGTAAATTATGAATGACCTGCAGGGATATTATGAGGGGATAATATTGTGGACTATGGAGACAATATGTTGTTGTAGTAGTTTTCCACTTTATGATGAAATGTAAAACTTTATGAATATATCTAGTGTTTCCAAGGCTACTAAACCAATAGGTCTTTCGAGATTTGATCTTTCTTTTGATCATTCCAATGTTATGTAATATTGCACTGACTCTGGGTAACTGGGGTTGGGGCATTACATGAAAACTATAGACGACTAATGGGTGGTTTGGATAAACCAAATAAAGGCTTTCACTAAAACCCAACAAAAAACAACTTAGGAGGGGTTTCAATATAAAAATAATGAAATATTTTCAATTGATTTGGGTTGAGGTTTTCAACCTAAAATTTTGTACAATGTTCTTATAACCCCACACAATCAAGGTATAAGAATCAAAATAATTGAATTCAATTTGTATAGGAAACACATGGAATATACGACGTGCAACACAACAGAAAAATATATAAATAGTTATACATTTAATTAAAATTCATAGACCACCTACCTTAACCTCATATAAGAATATTCATGAAATATCAACCTCCTATTTTGGATATAATGAGAGAAAATGGAAAACCAAAAATTAACCATGAAAATAAGTCATTTTTTATCTCATAGAGATAATGCTAATTTTGTTGAAGAAAAAGGAGAAACTAAATAAGAGATGTGATGGACATACTATGTGGGATTAAATGTGATAAATTATTGAATCGGAGTCATGATGAAGTGTAACATCCCAACCCAGGTTCCACACACTAGTGTCCCAAACCAGTCAGCCACATGACCTCAAGCATACCACCTTGTACACTAGAGCTTGTTGAATAGAAGAGAGGGTCTTGTAAGTAATTCATGGGGAGACTATACCCTATTTTTTCATTTATCAGAGTAATATACTGGAATAAATAAATAAATAACATTGGAAACATATATTCATAAACAATAAAAAAATATCTTGATATATGAATCATGAAGTGAAATTTTTAAACTAAATAACAAATATGTTGTGCAGATTTTCATGCCATGTGTCAATATGAATCTAAAAATTAAAGACATCGATGACACCCAAGTGGGTCCCAAACCACACCCAGTTCCCTCATCCATGATCCACCTCAACTTAGTCATATAACACAAGGACTTTTCGCATGACCTGCCATGAAATAATAAATTCTATTCAGGTACCGATCAGGCATCCTGAGTATGGTGTGAGTACTACGCAGTAGGCCACCACCAACAATTCCAGTCAAAAATAGTGTACGTAATTTTAATAATAATATGTATAATGCATAAATAAACATTTTATCACATTATTAAATATTATATATTTAAACACATAAAACATTGGGTTTATGTAGAAACTTGAACCTGAATACCTGCTTCAGACCATGCCGGAATTTGAACTATCCCTGACAGATACAACATGTCTGAATTTCCATGTTACCATTATTATTTCACAAATTAATGTCCATCTTACCATGATTTAGATAACACATTTCAATGATCATGTTAACATTCATTATTTAACACAAATGAATAACTATGTTGCCATTAATTAATTCTCACCAATGAATGACCATGTTTCCATTATTTATTTCACACAAATAAATGACAATGTTATTATTCATTAAATCACACAATTGAATGAACATGTTACCATTCATCAACACATTATTAATTCATGAATTAATTATCTAAACCAACGACAATATTAATTCAAAAATTAGTTAAACAGAACAATTTCATTATTTAAATCAAAAATAAATTAATCACATCAATAAAATAAATTAATTCAATAATTAATTAATCAAATCAATTTATGTGGCTAATTAAACTATTAACTAATCAAATTAATTAATTGAGTTAATTAAATAATTAAATCATCACTTAAATGACTAAATTTAATTCTTCAATTAACTAAACACGTCATAAATCTTGTTAATTAAAAAATTAACTAATCACATTTAGAGTTTTAATTAATTGAATATTTAATTAATCACGTTAAATATGTTATTTAATTCAAAAAATAACTAATCGTATCAAATCTATTATTTAATTCGACAATTAGAAATACACAACAATTATACTAGTTAATTATACAATTAACTAATCACATCAGTAACTCTAGTTAATTCATCAATTAACTAATCATGTCAAATACATTAATTAATTCAACAATTAATTAACCATATCAATCCCGTAAATTAATTCACCGATTAATTGTTCACATAAATTCCA
The DNA here is from genome assembly GCA_963277665.1 of Viscum album. Taxonomy (NCBI): domain Eukaryota; kingdom Viridiplantae; phylum Streptophyta; class Magnoliopsida; order Santalales; family Viscaceae; genus Viscum; species Viscum album. The sequence continues at coordinate 260,477,160 of OY728148.1, read as the reverse complement.
TAAATTAATTACATAATTAATTAATCACTCTCAAAAATCCCATTATATAATTTAACAATTAAATAATAACATTTCTTCCCTTAATTAATTCCCTCATCAATTCCATTATTTAATTCAAAAATTAAATAATAAAATTAATTCCCTTAATTAATTAACCAATTAATTAATCCCTTGAATATTATTAATTAATTATACAATTAATTAATCATCTAAATCTCATTACTAATTAAACAATTAGTTTATCACATAATTAACCATAATTAATTCCACAATTTATTAAGAATTTCAATTAAATAAATTTATTCAATAATTAATTATTCAATATCCACAACTCATTATCCATAATAAATTCAACAATGAATTATTAAAATTAATAATTGAAATATATCATAATTAATTATATAATTAATTATCAAAAATCATATATCTTTATATCTCATAATTAATATACCAGTAATTATCTCAACTCATATGTCTTGATATCTCATTATTAATATACCATTCACTATCTACACTAATATATCTATATATATCATAATTAATTCACCAATTAATTATCTTAAAACAATTATCTCAATATCTCATAATTAATATACCCATTAATAATCTAAATGGAATATCCTTAAATCTAAAACTAATCCTCCAATTAATTATCTAAATGGGGAGCCCCTAAACCTCAAAATTAATTATGCAATTAATTATATAAATGGTAATTCCCTTAGTCTCATAATCATCCATCCAATTAGTCATGTATTTCAATTATTTATCAAATAAATAAATTGGACATTTTTTATATCACAAATCCATGAATATCACAATTAATTAATCAATAAATTATCTACTTGTACAACTACTAAATTTCATACTTAATTCCAAAATTAATTATAAAAATTATTTTCCCCTTAGTCTCAGGATTAAATCCCAAATAAGTCATAAATTTCAACAGTTTATCCAATTAATCAATTGGCCATCATCCAAATCAGAAATTCTTAAATCTCAAAATTAATTCCTCAATTAATTATCTAATTGGACAGCCCCTAAATCTCATAATTAATTTCCAAAATTAATTATCAAAATTATCATCACCTTATTATTATGATTAAATATCCAATAAGATATAAATTTCAATAATTTAATCAATTAATCAATTGTTCATTATCTAAATCACAAATTTATAAATCTCATGATAAATTACTCAATTAATTATCCAATTTTAAATCCCCTAAATCTAAAAATTAATTCCCAAATTATTTATCAAAATGTGAAGCCCCTTAGTCTCATGATTAAATCCCCCAATTAATCATCAATTTCAACAATAAACCTATTAATCAATTGGCCACATTATTTTACCAATTTAAGAATTCAGAATTTTAAATAATGCTAGAAATTCTATAATTTTATACACTTAATAAAAAACAAGAATAGGGGAAAATAATATTATACCACCTCCCTCAATTTTTCTTAGACTAATTTCCCAAAGGAAATCCCCAAATGTTGAGCGGCACAACAATGTAGATTTAGATGCGAATCTCAAAATCCAAAAATCAAGATTCAAGAAAATAATGATCCTGGAATATTAGATCTCAATATTGAATAATAGATCACAATCACACCAAAAAGAGATATATATATCTAATATAGTGGATTACACCATTAAAACAAAGCGTAGTAGACGGAGGAAGAGCCAGGGAAAAACATGGGAAGAAAATACTTACCGGGAGAGAAGTGATTTTCGATACGAGATGCAATTCATGACGAATGGAGGTTGTGAGGGCCAAAAATTCTTAAAAAGAGCTACTAAAACATGAATGAAGCATTGGGTATGAATTTTTGTCAATTTATTGTAATTATAGTTTTTGGGAAATTTAGGAATTAATTTTCGGACATAATTAATTCTCATGCACAGTTTCCTGTACGGGGGCACACTGTCTGCCCCATCTCCTCTAATTTTTTGAAAACTTCTCCCAAACACGGCCCAAGATAAAACATAATTGAAAATTAATAAATTCAGGTTAAAAGAGTACCAAAAATGAGTTTTATATGTCTCCATAAAATATCTAGTTCTTACCATCTCCCCACCTTATAATAGCTTGTCCTCGAGCGATACTCCAAAACTTCCCTAAGATTCTAATTCAAAAAGATCTAACCCCAGATCCCTCAAATCCATTTCAATCTCCCACTATTATTCCTAAACATGTCCATTTTCCAAAATACATAGACTAACAACACAATAATTCCCATAAACAACTTCCTGTTGCAATCCAACACATTTATAAGATTCTCCTCAAGGATGTATCAGTCTCGAGATCATCATAATCAACATACCCGACATGTTTCACAACTTAATTTTCCCAACAACCACAAAACGACATCAAATTAGAACATGGACTTGACATCAAATACTTTATATAAATAACTTATATCCACCACCTCCAAGGCTCACCCATCCTTTCTCTGATAAATTTAAACATGAACAATATAGGTTCCTCATTGGCTTTCTGATGATCCCACTTCCAACCCATAATCTCACCCGACGTACCATCTTCTAACACATCACTCCCCACATTTAGATCTTTTTAAAAATCTTATTATCAAGTAACTCAACCACCATGGTCCATGGCCCACATAATTAATCGACCTCTGGTCCCTCATAAAAACCTCATTTATAAACTGAGGACAGAGTAACTCGCACCACCCTTCTCCACACCCATACTGATTCATAAGAACAAACTCCAAGAGGCCCCATATCCAAAAAAACAAAAATATATAGCTAGGAATAAAGAGAGAGATTTCTAAGTGTACCTAAGACATTGTCAATATAGGGGAAATGATTGTCACTAATTAGAAGTAAACTAAGAAGTGGTCAATGAAAAATATCACCAATCCTTCACTACCAATGAGACCTCCAATTTCAGATACACAATAACATGTCTAAAGTATTAGGCTTCTATACCCACCAACATCTCACCACACAATCCAAAACCAGATGGTACCTCACACAACTCCGAACAGAGTTCTAAAACTATTCCATTTAAAATACTTAAATTATGCACATCAAGAGTCAAATAAACATAAAAATGGATTCTCATATTACCATATTAATTCAACTATGAAGAGGGATTTACAAAAAACCATATCAATCCTTTACCCCTTTTTGATCTTCCACACTTTCAATACCAAGGCACTACCACTACTCTTAACCATCCAACACCTAGGTCCAGGTTAACAAAGGTAAATAATTATAATTATTCATGTTTCTAATTTATCCACCCATTTATTCTCCTCTTAAATCATTTTAAAATATTTCTCAACTTCATGTTAGCAATTATTTCCCATTCAATTTCACAATAATGTAAAAACAATTCATTTTCAACAACTTAGACATAACCCATTTTTCCATACTTGCTTAAAATGATACATGTTCAGAAAATAATACGGAGTACCTTAAATGATTCAAGCAGACACAACTCACGTTCCATTTATAGCCACAAGTCAATCTAAAGAAATATCAGAAACAATACTCATATCACATAACTAAAAGCATCAATGAAGGTGAAATAGCATTAAATTGTAACAACAAATAGAAATAACAACAATCCTACCCATGGAACTTAATTTCTCCACTATACATGGGATAGTTACTCCCATGGACATGCTCATAACTAAGCCCATACTCTTCCAAGTATCCTATCTACCTTTCCTAAATAATAAGACAAAGGATGAAAAAAAGAAAACTGGCATCTGATAACACTTTGTATCATCCCATCATGGGTTACACACACCAGTGCCCCAACTAGTTAGTCACATGACTTCAAGTGTTCCTACCTGTATGCTAGTCCATCCACTAGTAGTGAGGGTCTGCTATATCAATAATGGGGATATTATAGCCTCCTTTTTCTTTTATCAGAGTAAGACACCATAATAAATAAAATAATAATAGTGGAAACATATAATCATAAATAATACTAATATATCAGGATATCTAAGGAATGATGTACAATGGTTAAACTGAACAATAAATATTTCAGGCGGATGTACATGCCATGTTAATATGAAACTCAAAATAAAATACAACAAAGTCGTCCATGTTGATCTCAAACCATGTTGGGTTTCCTCATCCATGCTCCACTCCAACTCATCCATGTAACATAGGAACTTCTACCTTGACCTATCCTGCAATAATATAGTCTATTTGAGTACCAATTAGGAAGCCCAATTAGGGTGTGGGTACAACTCATTAGTCATCCACCAATGGTGTATAACATAATTCCAGCAAAAAATAGTGCATGAAATTTTAATATGAATAAGTATAATGCATAAATAAACATTTTATGACATTATTAAATATCCCATATTTAATAAAATAAAAACAAGGGTTCCCATAGACACCCAGTAGACAATAACTTCATTAGCCCATGCAGAAATTTAAACTATCCCAAAGGGATTCCATGTGTCTAAATTTACAAGTTATCATTATTATTTCACAAATTAATGACCATGTTACCATCCTTTAGATCACTTAGTTGAATGACTGTGTTACTATTCATTTTTTCACACAAATGAATGACCATGTTACTGTTAATTAATTATCACCCATGAATGACCATGTTACCATTATTTATTTCAAACAAATTAATGACCATGTTACCATTCATTAAATCAAAAAATTTAATAACCATGTTACCATTCATCAACATATAATTATTTTAGTAATTAATTATCCACATAAATGACATTACTAATTGAAAAATTAGTTAAACACAAAAAATTCGTTAGTCAAATCAATAATTAACTAATCACATCAATAAAATTAGTTAATAAAATAATTAATTAATTACGTCAATTTCTCTAGTTAATTAAAAAATTAACTGATCACATCAAATACTTTAGTTAATTAAAAATTATCTAATCACATCAATAACTCATATCAATTCATCAATTAACTAAACACATCAATAACTCAAGTTAATTTCACAATTAACTAATATACTCAATAATATTAATTAATTTATAAATTACTTAATCAAATCAAATACATTAATTGATTTAAAAATTAATAAATCACTTCATTTCAATTAGTAAATTAAAAAATCAACTAAACACAAAAATTAATCTAGTTAATTATAAATATAACAAATCACATCAATAACTCAATTTAATTCGTCAATTAACTAATCACATCAAATACATTAATTAATTCAAAAATTAACTAACCACACTAATCCCTTTAGTTAATTCACTAATTAATTATCAACATAAATCCCATTAATAATCAAAAAATTAACTAATTACACCCATCAATACCATTATTTAATTCAAAAATTAAATAATAACATTACTTACCTTAATAATTCATCAATAAATTAATCTCATCAATCCCACTATTTAATTCAATAATTAAATAATCACATTACTTCCCTTAATTAATTGATCAATTAATTAATCTCATTAATCCAATTATTTAATTAAAAAATTAAATAATCACATTACTTCTTTTAATTAATTCATCAATTAATTAATTCCATGAATCTCATTAATTCATTCTACAATTAATTAATCATCTCAATATCATTATTAATTCAACAATTATTTTTTCACATAATTAATCTTAATTAATTCACGGATTATTTAATCGTTTTAATTCCATTAAATAAATTTTAAATTAATTATTCAATATCCATAACTCATCATCCATTATTATTTAAACAATTAATTATTCAAATCAACAATTTAAATATCTGATAATTAATTCTACAATTAATTATCAAAAATCATATATATTTATATTTCATAATTATTCTACCAATAATTATATTGACCCATATTTATTGATATCTCATAATTAAACTTCCATTAATTATCTAAAGTCATATATCTAGATATCTCATAATTAATTCATCAATTAATTATCTTAAAAAAATATCTTAATATCTCATAATTAATCCCCTAATTACAATCTAAAACACATAGCCCTAAATCGCATAAATAATCCTGCAATTAATTATATTAATTTTCATCCACTAAATAACACAATTAATTCCCCAATTAACTGTCTAAATATTAATCCCCTTTATCTTATAATCAACTCCCCAATTAGTCTTCTATTCGAATGATTTATCCAATAAATCAATTCACAATTATTTAAATCAAAAATACATAAATATAATAATTAATTCATCATAAAATTATCTAATTGGAAAGCCCCAAATTCACATAATTAATTTCAAAAATTAATTATAAAAATGATAAGCCCCTTACACTCTTGATTAAATCCCATATAAATTAGAAATTTCAACAATTTTTTCAATTAATCAATTGGACATTATCTAAATCACAAATTCCTAAATCTCACAATTAAATCCTCAATTAATTATATAATTAGACCGCCTCTAAATATCATAAATAATTACAATATTTATTATCAAAATAATAATCCTCTTAGTCTCATGATTAAATCCTCAATAAGTTATAAATTTCAACAATTTATTTAATTAATCATTTGTCCATTATCTAAACCAAAAATTCATAAATCTCATAGTAAATTCGTTAATTAATTATTTAATTGTATATCCCATAAATATCATAAATAATTACCAAATTAATTTTCAAAATGATCAGTCACTTAATCTCATGATTAAATGCCCAATTAATCATTAATTTCAATAATTAACCAATTATCAATTGGACACTTAATTGTCCCAATTTAGGAATTCAAATTGATAAAGAATGCGGGAAATTATAAAATTTCATACACTTAATAAAAATAATGAATATGGGAGAATAATATTAGACCACCTAACTCAATTTTTTTAAGACTATTATCCCAATAGAAATCCTTGAAAGTTGAGCGGCACAATGACATAGATTTAGATCCAAATCTCAAAACACTAAAATTAAGATCCAAAAAAATATAGATCATGAAATATTAGATCTAGATCTAGAATCACAGATCAAGATCTCACAAAATAGAAATATATCTATCTAATACAGTGGATTACATCATTAAAATAAATTGGAATGGATGGTGGAAGAACAAGGGAGGAACGGGAGAAGAAATTACTTACTACGAGAGAAGTGGTCTTCGATCTGGCTTTGATTCATGATGAATGGAGATCAAGAAGGCCTAAAATTCATCAAAAGAGCTCCCAAAACGTGAATGTAGTACTCGGGATGAATTTGGGTCGATTTAGTGTTAATAAGAGGGTTCTAAAATGATAGAATTAATTTTTAGGCTTAATTAATTTTGGTGCACATTTTCTTACATAGGGGTGCACTATCTTCCACATTTCCTCTAATTTTTTTAGACTTCTCCCAAAAACACCCAAACTAAAACCCAATTGAAATGTACTCAATTAATGTTAAAATATTATATAGAAAAAAGTTCTATATGTATCAACAAAATTTTAGGTTCTTACATGAAGGAGGTACCCCAAATCATTGAAGATGGAAGAAGGGGATCTCTCACAATGTCATTATGAATTAATAGAGATAAGAAGATAGAGAAATTTTTAAACTAAGTACAGTAAATGTTAAATTCAATTTTTGAAAAAGGTTACATGGTTTTACCACACATTGTTTCAAACTTTCCTCCAACCTTGAGATGACCAAAATCCATTTATAAAAACCATTTATAGTGCACCAGTAGTGAATTATAGGGTTTTCATGGTTGTGTGGGTCGTACTATGAGATTTTAAAAACTGCACAACAACCTCTCTAGGTAACATGGTTTAGTTCCATGCTATGTTCTAGCCGTGCATTAACTGTTTTTCATACCCTTTAACAATAAAAACCCTTATTTCAAGATCAGAACTAATATCGAATGCACCCATGAACTCCTTAGACCCAATAAACACTTCTATTTAGAAGAAAAAAAGGTTTTAAATGGAAATTAAATAATAATTACCTCAATTTAAAACAATTACCTTTCAACCTACCCTTATTAATAAAACTCTTCCTTTAGTTACCCTTCCAAAAGTGTTTAAGAATCATTTGGGAATAACTCTGACTACATAGCATGTATATCAGTCTTTCATTCCCATGTCTCATCATATACATGTACATGATTCCATAGAAACCAATGTAGAGAAAATATTATAGACTAATGACATTTTATTCTACAATAAATGATACAGTTTGGATACTCCTCAAAATAAGAATAAAGCTACAAATCATCATCCTTAAAATCAAGGACATGATATGGGTCGAAGTTGTAATGAAGGAGCTTACAAAAATGTAATGCAATGTTCATATATATGTACCATTGAGGAGGATATATTTTATTTGATACTAGAATGAACCTCTCCATTATCAGGAAAGGTCTGATGAAACATGGTTAAATCTTTCCTTGCTTTTGAACACGTCAATGACCTAATATATAAAAACATGGAAGAAGACCCGATATCCCACCTTCAACTCTATAGGCCAGTGATAATGATTTACATATGAATTATTTATAGAATGACCTGTAGTGATACATTTCAGTATCAATTGTACATGTTATAATGTTTCCTAAATAAGACATGGTCCCAGTAGAATTATATCCCCTACCTTCAACCAGAACATAGGTTAAGGAAAATTCCTACCATAGGGAACCCTATATAGATACATTTTAAAATCCACATGAAAATAGTTATTATAAGAATGCTAAGAAATAAACACATTCATTTACCAATATCCTCCAAAATCAAGGACACATTCCCAACACATGTACTCTAGTACTTGTATAGTGTGTTCAAATTGATAATATTATGAAGGTAATATTATTTACTCAAAATAACTTGTGGTTCAATATCCTATTGTAACCCCTTACAAAACCAGGAATTGAATAAAGTTTCCTATTCTGGTATGATGGTATGTATTACCACATGATGGTGTATAAAATATTATAGATAATTTATCTCAATTATTCAACTAATAATGTCTCCCTAATAGTCATAAAGTAGGACACCATCATCAGCATACCGATGACTACCCATACGGTGTAACTACTTTGAGATGATTTTGGTAATCCCATGAAAAACCTAGAGTGACATAATCACATTTATGATATTAAATGGGTAATTGATGGAATTGACTTGTACATCGATTGTGTTGCAACATCACCTTAATATAGGTGGAACACCATCCTATAATATACATTTCAATCCCAGAACAACATTACTACCATTGTAAGTCATGGTACATATTCGTGAGTTTTGGGTGTACTTACTACTTGGAATAGTGATATTATCACATAAAATCCTATAAACTTTCTATAGGTATGTAAACACACCCATATATATAAAGGATCTCACCCTCATTAATAACCTAACTAGATGTTGGGTCCTAACTTGAAACACATTCCTTAAAGACTAAGTCCTAGGGGTTTGAAATTTTCCTCCTCTTTTATAGATTTTGAAATAATGAACTCACTTCCATATCCAATAGAAAATGAATTTCATGAAATTTTTAAACTTATAAATTAATTTTAAAAATTATATCTATCAACTTTCATTGACTAAAATCCTTATGATAAAAATGAATTTGAGTCCTTCATCTTCAAGAATTAAAAACTGATGTGTCCTTAACTGGAATTTAATAATGATGAAAGTCAAAATAAAGAAGTTATTTGACCCATGTTCATTATATAGGATCAATTAATACTGATAAAATATGAATTTTAGTCTTTTATATTCTATGTATACCATGAACTATTTTTCAAGAAAATAAGGTCTCTAGTAACAAAAATCATGAACAACACCTTCTAACATGAGGTTGTCCATCAGTTAATTATGTTATTTCACCATTAGATGATGAGACCCATAAAATATGAATAATTAACATTGAATCAAAAATTATTTCATCATTATGCCTGATGTTTCATAATAAATAGTGTATCCCATTCCAGTATCAGGTAAAATTAGGATCAATATTTAGGACAGGCTTCCTTTCACCACCGGAAAGGCCTTCTCATAAGATTCATAACATATAATATTTACATTATTCTTGGTCATTAAAATATTTTGTGTTCCAATTCATGATTATTTTTTAATAAATCATTGGTATTAAACATCTATTCTTGAGAAACTACATATATCAATGACATTTTTTGGACTCTCCCATGAAATAATGGCTCTCACCTTCTTTAGATCCCAAAATGCCACATCTTCTAATATAATGTGAGCCATGAACTGAAGTTTTAATATCTAAAATTGTTTTTTTATGAGTATGGAACATAAATTATTCTCTATTTTTAAACCTTGTATGCTTTCATGGTGTTTTTCAAGATCGTTTATATTCTAAGACTAATATAAGATATCATCCATGAAAACGGAAATAAAGGAATCTTGGTATGGGTGGAGATCTTGATCTATCAAATCCATAAAAATAGTAGGTAAATTCATTAAAATAAATGAAATTACCATATATTTATAAATTAAATGGTTTATTTTCAATGTTATACATGGTATTTTGGAGTTTCTAACTCTCACATGGAGATAGCTTGATCTAAAATCCATTTTTTGAGATGGCCTTGGATCCTCAAAGCTATTAAAATAGATTGATTATATGAGAATGTGGGTATAATTACTTAATAGAATGCTGATTCAACAACCAATAATCTACTCACAGCCTTGGGGTATAATATACCTTCCAGGAAAAAATTAAATGTGAACCCCATAGAGAAGTATTGGATTGTATAATGTCGTATTGTGGGTCATCAATCTACTTTATGAGTTCCATAATCTCAGTAGGATCCATCATGCATGAAGGTATAGAAAGTGGTTATTATCCTAGAACAAGTTTTCTGGTGAATCTCATATCTATATTATGATTTATCCCAAAAACAATCCTTCCCAGAAGTCATATATTAATTAGTCCACCACTAGAGGAAAAACAACATGTTATACTTGTAACACTCTGAGATTTTGTGAAATATTTTTTTTCAAATAAAATTTTTCCTTTAAGAGTTCTTCATTTCATGAAACACCAAACTAATCATTAGATAAAAATGTAAATTACCTTATGGTAAATGCAAAAAAAAATCCCTTGAGTTTACCATAATTTTGAGATCCTGCGATATCTTGTGTTATATACAAGGCCATGTTTTACCGAACCTCAATATACAATTAATATTTTGATTAAAATCTATTATAGTTACCATATATATTGTAATAAAAGTTAAAAATAATATATTGTGAAAATTTAATTTAAAATTCTTTATAAAATTAATCCTTTAGTTATAAATTATTTATAAATTAAAGTAAGAAATATTGGAAAAAAGAAATTATATATCTAAGAAAACTATTTTTCTATGTACAAATACAAATTTTTCTCAATTAAATAAACAAATAACTTTTGATGAATTATTTATATATTATTTATATATTATTTATTCAATAAAAAAATGATATCCATTATTTATATTTGATAGGTATAACATAAGAATAAATCCAATTTTATGAATAAGGATATTTATTTTTTTAAACGAAAATTTTAACTCTTTTTAATAGCACACCTATTTTAAATATAATTTTTACACATTTATGATTTTTATTTAATAATATAAAATTAATTTATGAAATACGGATATCAAAATTTACTTTGGGTTATTTTTGGTATTTTTCTGAGAAGATTCTTTTTTTATGAATAATAAAAGACACTAAATTTTAATTGAAAACTACTTTTTCATCTAATTTATTATTATAGTTAAATTATATTGACAAAATATTAATGTATAATTATTTCATTTACAAAAAATACATCCATTTTAGGAAATGATAATGAATTCCAAATTGAAATTAGATATAATATATTTCATTCATTTGAACTTCTTACTTGAAAAACCTATTTTCTCGTCACTTATGTGGGACTAATTTTAAATTTACTACATCCAAATATGTGATAGGAATTTGAAAAAATGGATTAAATATTTTAAATATTTATAATTTATAATTTTAAATGAGTTCAATTTTTTTACCAAACTTAATAGTGAAAATGATGAAACTAAATTATAACAATTAAAGAAAACCCAGATTGCTTAGTGGTTAAGCTTTTGGCTTAAGGTGTAAAAATGGCCCTACTGTTTTCCAAAACCCAATTTATAACCCTATATCATATTCATGTATGTAATAGTTTCGATCATGGAAGACACTTTTTAAGTACAAAATTTTGGAGAACATAATTCTTTCCCAAAATCCCAAGTGTGTCCTCTCCCCCACTAATTAAAGGGCACTCACTCCCTTCACTTCTTTGCACCTAACAATTTTTTGGGATCTTCCAACCCCAACCAAAAAATTATCCCAAATACCATCACTTAATCCTATAATCCTCCCTTTTTCATAAAATACAACCAATTAATCCCTTACGTTCAAACCAAAAGGAGTTTCCCAAGTTAGGGGAAACATCCTTCACTAAGCACTTTTGTTTCATTTCTTTATACACCCCCAAAATTATTATTATTCCATGATTAGATAATAAAATTAGTATCCAAAATATATGATTTTTATATCAAGTTTCACATTTTGTAATTAAGAAAATCATGATCTATGTAGGATGAACAAAAAGAACAAGACAAAATATATAGGAAAATAACTGGTTATTAACTTAAATGTAACTTTAACATAAAATTATTAATAAATGAGTAACATAAAGTCTTAATAAAATAATAAATGGTATTATATATAACAATATGGTCTATGGTATATTTATAATAAAATTATATTTTTTATATAGGATGTTTTAATGTGTGTGATGAAATTAAATACCTAAGGTAGGGGATTTTCATGCCACTTTCTTATATTCGTGAGATACATGTCATATTCACCACCTATTACTTTTATGTGGTGTGTATAATAACCATGAATTTATGATATTATTATAATAATTAAATCTTTATGTATTTAAATATCTATTTTATGACCTATCTTTCATGTGTTTTATGGTTCAAAATTTACCAAATCAATATGATAATTTTGTCTCAATTTTCCTTCTTTGAGAAACATGTTATATTATGAACCTATATTCTTTTACTTGGAGTATATATTACCCTTTTACATGTGATATCAATAATATCCTTGTTTTATTGATATTTAATGTTTTATGTAATTTTATTATTTCATTTTTATTAGGATTCAATATTACCATAGTGGTAAGATTTTATAGTTACAATCTCATCATTTATTAGGATTTTTAAGGACTATGATTCCATTAATGAAATATTATGAATCATCTATCAATAATTCTTGTGGAATATTATTTTTATTTGGTTATTCGTGTTATATCCATGTAATGGTGCCATTTCCCACTCTTTGGTACTTAAGATAACTAAGAATTATTTTTTTTATGAAAATATGACTTTATTTCTCTTCTCAAACAAAAATCCATGTTATTTGAAAACCATGTTTTCAGAATGTATTTTCAAAAATATTCTAGTATTATACAATTATTGTTAAAATACATTTTTACCCATGTTATAACTCTTAAAAAAAATTAAAATTGAATCATATTTCCATTTTCTACTCAAGTATATTTTTAGAATTTCTTACGGTAAAAAAGTATTTGTTTGACATGTATCAATTTACCTGTGATCATGACCGTCATTCTTTTAAGAATGCATTGAAAGATTAAAAAATTTATAATTAAAGAAATTTTTTTACTAATATTATTTATATTGTTTTTAAAATAATAATGTTTTCAAAAAGTTTATATATTTAAAAAGTATTTTAAATGAGTTTCAAAAATTCCATAATAAGTTTTCAGAGCTATTTTCAAAGAAAAAAATTTCAAAAAAATTAGGCTTCCATTTTATGTTTTTAAATATTTTGTCAAAGATAATATTTTAAAAATGATTTTCAGATTACATTATAATTTTTTAAACATTTTTTTGAATAAAAATTTCACATATTGTTTTCAAGATTCCTATATTAGTGTCCAAATATATTTTAAAATAAAATTTTTTCAAAAACATTTCATGCATCCCTTATAAGTTTTAAAGGATATGTTCAAAGAAAATGTTTTTTAATTTGTTATATTTTTTAACAATTATTTTTTTCAATGTGAAAGGATACATTCCTACAGAAATGTTTTAAATTTTTTTTATGCCTTACATCATAATTTTTCGTATTGGTTTTCAAATAAAATGATTTTGAAAACATTTTATGTTACTAAAATGGTTTTTAATTTAATGGTTATTTTCCTTATGAAATGTTCATTGTGATATTTCAACGTACTTTCCAATATAAGATTTTATCCTTTGATATTATTTAGTATTCATTGGGGATATGGTAAAAGGAAAACATTTATATTCTTTCATGGACTGGTTTCTGTTTAAATTGAGAAGTTATTTATGAAACCCATTTCCATTACATGAGCTATACCAGTATAAAATGCTTGTGAAACACATTTTGTTTCATTGGTTATTCTATGATGTAATTATTATGAAACCTATCTATTTTCTATAGGTTATTATGGGATGTAATTTTTATGATATAAATTTCATTTAATGGGTTGTGATGTGATTTTCATGAAACCCATCAATTTTTATGGGTCATGATATGATTAATTTTTTATTATCTTATGGAGCATGTATGTATGATTTGATTTTATGATGTTTGGGACCTATATCTCCCTCCAATTAATTGATTCAATCATTATATATAATGATATATACATGAATATAATAGGGATTGAACATAGTTTAGTAAATTACTTTGTTCGCTATGATGGTATTGAGAGTGAACCATGGCTACTAATATGGTTTGGGAAGTAAACCCACTCCACTATAATGAATGGGCTATGACTGGGAATGGTGGTGTCTCCATCCCTATATTTGTAGCCCCAATTAAGTTCCCTAATATTATTATGAAATGATCCTGGGCTTATAGGTGATCATTTTTCATGCTTATGTGTTTTCAATAAATTCCATGTCCTATTCCTATGTTATGCCTTCATGGATTATTATCTCAATTACCTTATGATTCATTAATTATGAAATTCCAATATTTATTCCATTAATATTAAATATAATCATTGATATATATGATATAATCTTTTAACAATTTGATCATATTCTCATACCCTTGTGTTCATTTTCTGATTATATATCTCTCTTGTTCACCATTAATAAAAATTTGATCTCACCCATTTCTTATGTTTCCTTTCCCCATGTTATGAAGAAAGTATTTATGTAGTGATAGTAAAGGGGATGATCATTAATGTAAATGTTTAATATCTTTCACCAAGAAATAAGATTATGCTTTAATGTTTTCAAAGACAATAAACTATTATGGTCCTTCGGCATGTAATTTTATAATGTACTGAATATTCATCTAAAATGATGTACTAAAAATATATGTTAATCCAATGTAAATATAGTTAGTATCAATGGAAATTTTTATTCATACTTTGGAAACCAAAATTATAAATATACAGTGAGACCCCTAGGGGTATTTCTAAGTATATATATTGTTAGGTCTCTAAGGATAAGTCAATGGATGAGTGAATAATTTGGAAAATATCTTGGAAATTTGTTAATGGATCGATCAAGTGGCTTTGTAGAACTAAATACTTGTTTAGATACTATAAATGGATGGGCCTCTTTCACAGATATACATAGGGGTAAAAATCTAAAAAACATTATATTTTAGTAGACTTGATCGGGAACTGATGCATGATAATGGGCTTTACTGCACCCCTGGTTTGATGCCCCCAAGGGATATGATTTAGAAATTCATAAACTGTTCATGAACCATCATGAAATATTTAAATAGAATATGACTATGGATAAATAAGGATACACCTATGATTTCATTGATTAACGAAGTATGTGTCATGATTTAGACATGATATGGGTGTTTTTTCATGACTATGATGTTTTTTACTATAATAAGTGTTTCTCGCTCTCAGAATTATGGTTTTTCCAGTAGAGTTAACTAGATGGAACAAGTTTAATGATTAATTGGATGGAAAATTCACTAATGAAAAGTCAAATGGGATGATATCTAATTTGAAGGGCCTTTTTTCATGCCTAATAAATTTTCATGAAACATTATTAACAACATGTACCTTAATCATCTCTACGACTCACCAAAGATAGTAAGGAAAGAGTTTTCTGATGATTTAGTTAATGTATACCATAGTGGAAAGATGATCCCATTTCCTATATGTTGATAATTTTTGAAGAACCACCGATGTGAATTTCGTTGAGGAACATGAATATGTTTTGACTATGGAAAAGAAATATAGAAATTAAGTAATTAAAAAGTATAAATGTAATGTTTGGTTAATTCAATGAATAAAATAATGGTCCCATAAGAAATCATTTAAATTTGAATGATTTAAATGTGTAATGAATGATCATCATGAAAATCGATGTCCTAAGTGGAATGATCAAAAAGAGAACCAACAAGGTTGTATGATGAATGGTTATATTGCTGATAATGATGATATTACAGGAGAAATGTGACACGAAAATAGTATTAGGTAATAGGATGTGGTATCCTTTTAAATGGAATAAAGATGAGTCAGAATAATTGTAGTGTTTATGTATTTAGTTCCCTTAATTATGTTATATGAATTTTTATTTTTTTATATTTATAAGAATATGTTGAATGGTTATGATGGACTAGAAAATTTATTTAATGGAAAGATTATATTCATGGGAAACAAATGATGAAGGGAAGTTAGCCCTTAATATATTCTTGTAGTTGAGAAAATTGTGCTTTTTGTTAAAGAGTTGTTGGATAAGAATAAACATAATTGGATATTACTGATTTACTTAGAACTGATTAATTATTTCTTTATATTGTGGTTTCTACTATCAGTGATTTATTTTAAAGAATTTTTAAATTTAAAGAATATATACAATAAGCACAAGAATAAGGAAACACACATGTATTCAAAAATGATTTATGGTAATTGAGGTTTCTACCATGTTTCAATAGAATACAGGATGAAGGGATTCACATGTTTGGTCAGTGAAAAATAATATCAACTTTATAAAATATGGGGGAAAATTGTTAAGCTTATTTTGAGAAATTTATTGAACATAATTAAATGGTTTTTGACTTTATTATTTCACAAGGATTACATTATTAAACACTTATGGAATGGATTATGTTAAACATAAGATGTGGTTTTAGAGATTAATTTATTATCTCACCATATAAGGATTTATGTATATTGGATAACATGTGCTAATTATTTTTTTATGATAAAAATGAATTTAAGGACCTATCATTATATTATAGTTCTCCTAATATGATAATACTTTTGGAATGTAAAAATTAACCATGATGTCTTGGAATAAGAGATGAACTACAAATTGATCAAGGCACTATAAAGGGTGATATTTTTCTAAAATCAAGTAAGTATATCTTTATAAGAAAATTATTGAACATTATGAAAAGGGTCTTGAAATAAAAACTTTTACATTTATCATAATTTTTTATGATATTGATGACCTTTTTTAAATCCACTTTAGTATATGGGTTTTTGATTGATAACATTCTCCTGACTATGTTCTCTGTTACTCTCCATCATAACATGATAGTAATATTTCTCTTCCATGTCTATGTGTTCACATGCCACATATGTTCTCCTACATGGAAAGTCAGTTAAGAGTTACATTGGATAACTATTAGGGTTCCATATTTGCATTTTTAAGGTATGTTTTAGTATTCATTTGTACGATGTGGTTTCTATGAAAGGAACTTTAAATAATTTAGACTTTGATAACCTAGACAAATTTTTATGGTGAAATTCATTTTAAAGGGGGTAGAATATAACACCCCATGATTTTTTAAATTTTTTTGTAAAATTAATTTAATAATTTAAATATTATGCCTTCTACACATCACCATGTTCAACCTACACTACACAAAACATTTAAATTTTCTTATTGTAAAGAAACACTATGTTTGTCTTGTGTTACACCCAATGGTGAGATCCTTCAATATCTTTCATTACACACAATCCCAAGTTTTACCAAACTATAATATTCTAATAATATTGCAATTAAGATATTATTATAGTTCCCACATAGATCTTCAAATGGTATTTATGAGAAATAAAAACTAAATGTTTTTACAAAAAATGATTAACCCATGTATATAAAATGAATCCTTATATTATAAATTAGTTAAAAATTAAATTTTGAATAGTTTTAAAATTATGAAACTCTTTTTCAAATAAAACACCTTTTCTATATAAATAAATAATTCTATTAAAATAAAATTTTAAAACTAATTTTGATGAATTTTTTTAATTAAATTTCTATATTATATATTCAATCATATTTTTTATACACATAATGTAGATTTTATATTTATAAGTTAAGAATAAATCTAATTTTACGAAAAAAATAAGTATTTTTGAAAAAGTTAATTTTAACACCTTCTAATAGATAACCTATTTTATATATAATTTTTCACACTTTTATGATTTTTAGTGGACAAAATAAGATTCTTTTTTTGAAATAGTAATATCAAAATTTATATTGGGTGAATTTTTGTTATTTTTATTATAAGTGTCATATTTTGATGGATTGTGAAAAACAATGAATTTTAATTGAAATATTTTTATTCAACTAATTTATTTTACAATTTAATTTTATTTTAATTTTTTTAATATTTTAGTAGTTAAATTATACAATATTAAATCTAAAGTAGGTTATTGGAATAAATTTTACAATAAAATTGGAAATAAAATCATTTCAAACATTTGAACCTCTAACCTTGAAAACCTGTTTTGCTATCTCATTTGTGATATTAATTATAAATTAATATATACCACATATGTGATTGAGATTTGGAAAAATTTATTTCATATTTTCAATAATCATAATTTATATTTTATAATAAGGTAAAAAAATTACCAAAATATTAGTGAAAAAAATTAAAATTAATTTTAGTGATATAGGTAAAAAAAGATTACTTAGTTGTGAAACATTAAACATATGGTGAAAAAATGGCCCTAAACTCATCAAACATCTATTTTATGGACATATATATACTTTAAACCTTAATGGATCTAATTATATATGTTATTTAAGGTTTATCATATTAAAAACTTTGGGAGAACACAGTTGTTTTCAAAAATTCAATGTGTATTCTTTCCCACACCTATAAAAAGGAAGTCACCCCACTCAATTATTCACACCTATCAATCCATTATTCTCATAAAAACATACCAAATAAAATCACAACTTCCCTAATTTAATACTATTTCTTTATCCATGTAATAAATTATTCTTGTTAAATGATTATATAATAAAATAAGTGTGATAAATATAATTATTTATTTATTTTAGGGACATTAAATACATTTACACACATATCCATCTAATGGGTTACCCAATCATCATTTGTGTGTACAACAGACTACTACCTCACGAACTGATGTCTTTTTTCTTTCATTAATACCTCTCAAGGATGATAATAATTATGTAATTAATATTTTATATGATATATTTGATATTTATTATTTATTTACTCTTCATGAATTATTTCTTGACACATTCCTACTCGATATTTATTTTTTGGGAATATAATCACTTCATATTTGGAGATGTGGACTGTCGCCTCCTTAAAGTGATGTGATTATTTTACAATTTACATGGAATGTATTGATGATGATTTTAATAATAAAATATGCTAAATATGAAATAATAATTATATTATAAATATAATATATATATATATATATCATTTAATTTCCATTTTAAAAAATGTAATAATAAAATGGAAACAACATTCATGTGTATATACGACCTATCGTCTTCATGAATATTGTGTTTCATTTCATAATTATATATTTTATATATTATTATAAATACACATATAATGAATATATTTTATTTTAATATTATGTTTTAAATTATATAAATAAGGAAATCATTATATATGTATGATGATCAAGAATAACAAGTCAAAATATATATGAAAAAAACTGTTACTACACATAAAGTAACTTTAACATGTAATTTTTAAATATTGAGTAATTTAATGTAATAATAAATTCATAAATGGTATTATATATAATAATATGGTTATGTGAAATATTTATAACCAACATACATTTATTATACATGAGTTTTGAACATCTATGATGAAATTCAAGACTTAATGTAAGGGAATTTCATCTAACTTTCATATATTTGTGAGATACATTCCATACAAACCACCCATTTATTTTATGTACTATATATACTTCCAACTAAGATATTATATTATTATTATCATTAAATTTTCAATGATTTACATATAAATTTTATTTCATGTCTTTCATGGGGTTTTCAGTTCAAAAGTTACCCAATTGGTAAGGTAATATTGTCTCAATTTTCCTTCTTTGAGACATATGATATGTTATGAACCAATATTAATTTAAAAGGATTATATTCTAACTTTTGAAATTGTATATCATGAATATAATTATTTCAATTATATATTGATATTCCTTTAATGTGGTTAATTCATGGGGATTATGATTTAGAGCTAATATAGTGGTAAGAATTTATTGCTAAAATATCACCATTTATCAGGATTATTTAGGATTATGCTTCCATTGATGTAATATTATGATCCATATCTCAACAATTATTATTAATTTTCTTATGATTCGATTATTCCATTTATATCCATGTAATTGTACCATTATTCAAATATTTTGTATATAAGATAATTAATAAAATGTTTTGATGAAAATCCAACTATATTTTCCTTTTCAGTCAGAAAATTTATTTATTTCAAAGCCTTGATTTCTAAAAATATTATAAAAAATGTTCTAATATTATCCTATTATTCTTAAAACATATTCTACACTTTTTTACCTTTTTAAAAACTTTTTTTAAAAGGTAATATTCTTGTCATTTTCTGATAAAAACAATATTCTATACATCTTTTGATACAAAAATGAAGGTTAGGCATGTATAGATTTATCCATCATCATAACTTCCATTTCATTGAAGGTTCCTTTATAAGTTTTCAATATTTATTTTTAATGAACATGTTTTTTCTAATATTTAGTAAATTCATTTTTATGTCATTTTCAAAGAATAAGTTGTAAAAAATATGTTTAAAAATATTTATAAATTATTTTCAAATATTAATTTATAAGTTTTCAAAAAAAAATCTAGGAAAATTTTTTTTAAATGTTTTAAATATTTCACAATAAGTGTTCAATTATATTTTCAAAATATTTCTTTCAGAATTTTATTAATATTACGTTATAAGTTTTCAAAGACGTTTTTAAATAAAATTTCATTAAAATATTACAATTGTAGAAACCATAGTTTATAGTATGTAACCCTTTATTTATGATTTTCATGCATATTAATATTAAGGGTGAAGGTTATAAGTTTTTGGATAATGTTTGGAATGATTTGTTTGCTAAAGGGAAAGCACACATGTTTCACATGGGTTGTCCAAATTGTGCGGGAGCCTAGTAGTAGTTGTGCACTTTTAAAAGTTGTTTTGGTAAAATTAATGCAGTAGCTTTAGCACGATGTCCACACTATTTTGGAGACTATGTGAGGAGGTCATTTGAGGGTGTTCCTATGTAGTATCTAATGAACAATTAGCATGTGGTCTGTATAACAGTTCAACTAAATCATGCTCAATCCAAAAGTGGGATCCTTAAAAAAGTGGATGCCATACAATTTTTACCCTTAGTGGCTCATTTTTCTGCCTATTCTTCCCTAAAATGGTATTATTCTCTCTTGAGGGTTTTATAACCTCTCTCATGAAAATTGGAATTGATTCGAAGCCTTTCCTTTGAATTTGGACGATCGATTCTTGCGATAAGTTCTTGTTCTTTACCAATCTTGTCACATTTTCTAAGATCTACTTTACCCCTCATATAGGTATATTAGATCTAATATTTTAGATTCCATTAAATTTGTTTGGATTTGGTGTTTATATGGGAATATATCTAAGGTGGTTTTATATAATTCTTCCCCGGTTTCAGGAGCATTCTTCGTCAGTTTACCATTTTCATCAAAATGTTCGAGGTAGGTGGATTCACTCTAAAATCCTATTAGTATAACTAATAAGAGTTATTTAAAATTGATTATCTTATGTTAAATTTATATATAATTTAATTTTTTAGAACATTTGGAAAACCAATTTATAGAAATTGTGGTAAATTGTGGAAATCCTTAAAATTGGTCGTTCTTGACAAGGCATTTTAGTTCTTGGTTTTAAAATCTGAACTTGAAAATATAGATTTCCTGAAATCATGGAACATGGATTTTATTAATGTTTTTTACATATAATTAATGTTTTTATTAACATGAAATTGGTAGGTTTAAATTTTATTCTTTAATTATTTTTCAAAAAAATAACGAGTTTATTTAATTGTTTGAACAGACTTGGTTTTGGTATGAGTTTGGCATGTGTTTGATGTGTGTTCATATGCATTATTTTAGTTAAGAGAGTAATGGACCCCCTTAAAATTTTTTTATGAATGTGGTCATGAAGTAACCTTATTAAATTGGTCCAAAAATTTATGTCTTAGTGGAAGTATAGCTCACCGCTCACGAGTATAGGGAGGTCTAGGTTGCATGCACGGTTGGGTGTGTGAAAACGTGGAATGGAATGGTCATGCCAAAATAATATTGAGAAATGTTTTTAAATAATTATTTTGTTTGTTTTTTGAAAATGTGACTTAATTCAAAATTGGTTGAAAATATCACTTGTTTACTCTTGGTTGTGAATGGTTTTTAGAACATTTTTATATTTAGTTACAAAAAATTTTGTATAATTTTTTCATGTAAATGATTTTATATAAATGTTGCGAACTTTTCTATCCTAGTGCAATGAGTAGGGTACTCATTGTGGAAAACATAATGAGTTTTATACTCACCCCTGATTTGTAACTTTGGTGCTTTTCCCAATGTTATCTTCAAAGACAATAGAAAAGGAAAAGTATCACATATATTTAGCACCACCTCATGATACTTGGGATATTTGGTGATATTAATGTATGGAGCTTGTATAGTATGTAGTTTTGTGATCATATTGGAGTCTTTATTTGTTTTTATAATTTTTACATTAATTATTAGTTTTTATTCCACTATTTCACACTTTGTTTGGTTTTTTATAATGGATATTGTTGAGTTGTCTTCTAATTAATCATGCATCATATGGTAGTTGTTTGATTATGGTTGATGGTTTGTGGTTTTATTCTTAAAGGGTAAATCATACCCCAATTATATTTAAACCCTTCTACATTTATTTCCATCCATTGGAATCTTGTGGATTTTGTTTAAGGACAATTAATGGCTCACCAACCTCTCATGTAAATAAGAATAAGTGGTTCATTACAAATGGTATCAACTTGTTCAGTCTTTTCCTAATAAGTGGTCTTCATTTTTTTTGCTCTTCTATTTGAATTCATTCTTATCTATTACTTAGGATGAAATATAAGAAATTATTAGAAATATTGGGGCTTGAAATGTAGACAATTAAAAGGCATAAAAAACCTTTTTATGTTGAACATCAAGATACCAGGGATTTGGGTATATAAGTTTTTTGGAGACGCTTATAAGATATTGGAATCTAATTGACGTTGATTTAGACAATGATACGAGCATAAAATTCATAAGAATAGTGTATTCCCACTAGGATTTCAAATTTCTATTTATAAAAATGATATATTATATGATTAATTATGTTTATTATTGAGAAATATCAAAATAATTCAAATGATCGATTATGAAAAGGGCATGGTTGGTAAATTTGGAAAATTGGTGGATTTTCAAAAGAAAAAATGGATTTCTCAAAAATAGTTAAACATGGAAAATGTTCATTTTGGAAATCAATTTTGTGATAGTTGATGTGATATAATTTTAAATTATAATCCTTCAATTTATAGAGAGTGAGACTTACATATTTTGTTGTTCTTATAGAAAATGTCACCTAGTAGGCATTAAAAACCCAACAGAAAGAAGCTATAGAGAATGTGGTTTCACCTGATTCATAGGTGAAGTGAGAGCTGGTTCGAAGTATCATCCAATAATTTTAGGATTTTGAAATAGGAAACTGATGGGATAAGAAAAAAATGTGTATCATTCCGTCCAATTCATCAAGCATAATCCATCCATTTTCAGGGGTGATTCATAGCCTAAAAAGGTAGAGGTGTGGCTAAATAAGATGAATCGTATATTCGATTTCATCAGCACACCAACGTAGCTAAAGGTCAAGATAGAAACATTTATGCTTGAGGATCTTACACACCAGTGCTAGGAACTATAAGTGTAGGTTAAACTGGATCAAGGCCTTAGTTGGGAGGATTTTGAGTAATTTTTCAACAAACAATTCTATCCTCATATGTTTAGGGTCTAGATAATGACAGACTTCATCATCCTGAATCAGGAAAATATATCTATCACATAATATGAGGCTAAATTCATGAATTTAGTGTGCCTTTAACCAAATGTTTTGGCAAGTGAGGCCTTGAAGGCACACATATTTGAATCAGGGATAGGATACGAGATTCAATAGAATATTTTGGTGCTCTGTATAATAGATTATATAGAGATGGTAAACAGAGAAACGGTAGATGAGGGAAATATATCTAGAGATATAGTAGGATGAAGTATGATGATACCCATGGGAAATTGTGGGAACTAGAATGTTTGAAGAAATTAGAAGAGGGACACCTATTTTCGATGTGGGAGTGGGGATTAGAATTAGATGGATGGATCGGTGAATCTTCCTCTAAAACCAAAGAGCCAGCATGGATGTTTTCAATGTGGTTCCATTGACCACATGAAGAAATAGTATACAACACCACTAAGGGTATACCATAATTTCAAGTAGACGAGGCATATTTAGTGCTATTTTCGTAGTGCTCTAAGGTCAGGTGTTTGAGACACTTCTTAGGTGTCACAAGAATCAAATGCTCAGATAGGGTGAGGGTAGCAGAATCAGTCTTGTCAGCAGAATAGAGCTAGACATGGTGATTCTATGAAAACCATGAATCCCCATAAAGTACAATCTCAGTATATAAAAAATGAGAAAATTTAATAAATAAAGAAATTATATGGAGTTGGTTAGGTGATTTTGGAAGATCAGGTTGGACCATCTATAGTGATAGGAACAATTCGATTGAATTCTACCCTTATGAAAGTGTTGTTTGATACAAGTACATCACATTCCATCATTGCTTCTTCTATTTTTGGTTTTCTAGGTTTTAAAATTCATATGCTTCCCTCCGTGTTAAATCTTCAAACCCCTCTAGGTTAAAGATATTTTCGAGCCTTTGTATGTAGATCATGTTCTATAACCATTGATTGAGCTAATCTATTATGGGAATTATCATCATTGGAGATGGAATTATTTGATGAAATCCTTGATATAGATTGGTTGGAAACATTTAAGGATCACATCAACTATTACAGTATAATGGTGAGTTTCTTAACTGAGTACAGCATCAAGGATCTCTTTAAAGGACAAAAGGGTTATAAAGATAGGTGAAATGGGCTTGTTGTCACCAATAGTGGGAATGATTTCTTACCATTTAGTGGTGTTGACATTTTCAATGATAGAAGAGATCATGGATATTAGTTTTCCTACTATTTTGGATTGACTTCTGCATTTCTTTCCCAAGAACATCTTAGGGTTACCAACTATAAGAGAGGTGGAGTTTATAATTGATCTCCTCCTAGGGACTAGTCGTATTTCCCTTCTGTATTATTTGATGGAACCAATCGATTTAAGGGATTTTAATGTGTAGTTTAAATATCTAGAAGGCAAAGGTTTCATCTGGATGAGCATGTATTTGTGAGTATTACTAGTTTTGTTTGTGAAGAAAGATCGTGGAACTTTAAGGATGTGTGTGAATTATATTAAGATTAAACATGTTACAATATAGAATCGGTATCCACTACCACACATTGATGATCAATTTGAACAACTGACGGTAGTTCAGTGGTTCAAAAAAATTTAATTTTGACAAGGATATCATCAATTGAAATTTCAAAGAGAGGATATTCTGAAAATAGATTTCAGAAGAAGATATAGTCATTATAAATACGTATTCATGCCATTTGGTATTACAAATTCACCACAAGACTTTATGGAATTGATTAATTAGATATTTCATAAATATCTAGAGTCTTTGGTTATGGTGTTTGTGGATTAAATATTGGTGTATTCAAAGACAAGGTATGAGCATGAGCAACACACGGTGATAATGTTGGGAATCTTTAGAGATCATCGGTCGTTTTCCAAATTGTAAAAGATTGATTTTTTTTATACAAGACATATGCTTTCTTGGCCATGTAATTACTAAAAAATGTTTTTTAGTAGATCTAGATACGATAGAAGCTATTATCTCTTAGAAACCATCGAAAAATGTCTTTGATGTGTGATGTTTTCTTAGTCTATCTGGTTATTACAAATGTTTTTTCAGGAAATCTAATTACTAGATTCACTGATGACAACCTTGAAAAAAATAATGTTCCATTTCAATGGAATGAGGAATTAAAAAAATGTTTTCATGAGATAAAGGCTCACCTGACATCAGCACCTATCATGGTATTTCAAAAATAAGGATTGGGTTATGTGGTGTATTATGATGATTTGGGATCTGGTTTGGGATGTTTTCTCATGCAAGTAGACCATGTGGTGTCTTATGGTTCAAGGCAGTTGAGAGTTCATGAGAATATTTCCCAACACATGTTTTGGAGTTACCTTCATTCATACATACCTTGAAGACATAGCATCATTATCTCTTTGGTGAGAAATCCACTATTTTAATATATCATAAAATTTTGAAACATATTTTTTCACAATGATATTTGAATCTATAGAAAAGGATATGGATGGAGTATCTTCAGATGTTTTACTTTGACTTGATGTATACACTGGGAAAAGGTAATTCGATGGTTGATGCATTAAGCAGAAATTCATATACTTAGTTGAAAAAATAAGCTTTAGATGAGTGGAAATTGATGTTGGTCCTAGGTAACATGCATGTCAAATGGGAAGACAAAAGTGATTTTGTGGTTTTCATTTTGGTTTTCATGATTCCTGATTTTGTAAAGATGGTTAAATAGGAACAAAAATCTGAATCGGAATGCCTATATATGAGTTCAAAATGCAATGGAAGGTAGTCCATTGAAGGATCAAAACATGAGGGGAGTTGGGTGTTGTGGTTTAGAAATCTGATGTTTGTACCTAGGGATTTTCAAGTATAACTTCTTCATGCTTACCACCACTCGAGATGGGATATACATCCAGGAATAAAAAAGATGTATAAGGCATTGAAGGATCAGTTTTGGTGGATCATTATGAAACATAATGTGGTTGAGTTCATTTCAAAGTGCTTAACATCTCAGCAAGTGACGAAAAAACATTAATGACTAAAAGATATGTTTCATTATTTACATATCCTAGTGTAGAAATGGGAGAAGATAGTGATTCATTTTGATATAGTTCTCCTAAAAATGGTTTAGAAACATGATTCCATATGGGTGATAGGGGATCATCTCACAAATTCATCCCATTTCATCCCTATTTTTGAAACTCATATGGTAGAGGATTTTCTGAAAATCTATATCCAATATGTAGTTAAGAGGCCTAAAATACCAGTTCCGATCATTTTAGACAGAGATCTTAGTTTCACTTCTCTTTTTTACAAATCCTTCAGAAATCCCTTAGTACTCGGTTAACTATGAGTACAACATATCATCATGAGATAAACGGACAGTCTGAACAAGCAATACAGATGATCAAAAACATGTTGTGGACTTGTGTAATGGATTTTTTTGGCTCATGGGAAGAGAATATACCCTTAGTGGAGTTATAATATAATAACATATTTCATGCCTCAATACATATGGAGTTGTTTGAATCATTTTGTGGGTGCCCTTGTCGTTCACCACTTTGTGTGGTGGAAATATGTGAGAGTTCATTAGTTGGGATGAGCCTTTTCAAAGAAACTACTAAGAAGATTCAGCTGATCAGAAAGGGAATTAATATGACTCCGAGTCCTAAGAAGTCATATGTGGATCTTCATTGAAGGTCGTTTTTGTTTACGGTGAGTGATCATGTGTTCTTGAGGATCTCTCCAAGGCTTATACATCATCATTTTGGGATGTATGGAAAGTTATCCCCTCCATACATTGGCCCTTTTGAAATAAAATAATGTGATAGAGAGGTGTCATATCGTTTGACATTTCCACCATGGTTTAGTTCGGTGCATAATTTGTTTCATGTATCTCAGTTGAAAAAGTACCAACTTGATACTGACCATGTGATTAGATGGGATCATGTTAACCTTGAGCTAGATTCTTCATTGGTATATATCCCGATGTGGATTGTGGATAGGAAGGATAAAGTCATTCATTGAAAAATCATTGGCTTACTACATGTTTTATGGAAACATAGTCAAATTTAGGAAGAGACATGGGAATGCGAGAAAGAAATGCATGGCCAATGGTCAGAACCCTTTTAGGGAAAGTATGGTTTTATACTTTTCGAGGACAGAGATTCCAATGGTGGGGATAATGTAGAACCCTCATTTTATGGTATGTAACCCTTTCTTTATGATTTTCATGTATATAATGTTTTAGGGTGAATGTCAGGAGAGTTTTGAGAATGTTAGAAAAGTTTTTTTGGGGGTAAATGGTAGGCATAGGGTTGCGCATGGGTTTTTCAAACTGTGTGGGAGCCTATTAGTAACTATGTGCTTTAAAAAGTTTTTTTGGGAAATTTGAGGTTGTATCTTTGGCACGGTGTGCGAATGGTTAGGTAGACCATGCAAGGAGGACATGATATTGTCTACCTAGGAAGTATCTAACACATGGTTAGTCCATGATTTGTTTAACCATGGGACTAACCCATGTGTGGGGTAAAAAAGATATCCTAAAAAAAGTGGATCTCACACATTTTTTACTCTATGTGGCTCATTTTTTTACTTATATATCTATAAATCAGGATTCTTATCTATTAAATGTTGTAAAACCTCTCCTAATAAAATTGTAATCGATCAGGAGCCTTTATATGGCATTTAGAAGCCTGATTCTTGTAGTAAGTGCTTGTTTTCATCATTCTTGTCATATTTTCTTATATCTATATCTCCCCTCTTCTCAGTTTCTAATATCTACACCCTATATGGGTAGAAATAATATTTTGGATGACATTTAACTTCGGTTTTGTCTTAGGCTTTGATAAGGGAAGAGATTTAAGGCTGTTTTGTGGAATTATTACCCAGTTTTGTGAGCATTCTTTGTTCGGTTACCGTTTTGATTAAAACGCTCGAGGTAGGTGGCTTCACTATCAACTCCTCTTAGTAGAAATAATTGGAATGATTTAAAATTTATTATATTATATTAAATTTGTTGTGAATTGGCTATTTGATAACTGTTGGAAACCCTCTTCAGTGATGGTTTGGTAAATTATAGAAGTCTGGAAAATTGATTGTTCTTGAAAAGGAATTTTTTTTCTTGATTTTAAAGTGTAAATTTTAACATTTGGATTTTATAAAACTGTGGAACATGGATTTTATTAATATTTATTCAAATAAAAAATTATTGAAATGAAAGTTTTTGTTTGAATTTTCAGGTTTAATGATTTTTCTACAAATGAACAAGTTTGATGAATTTGTTGAACACACATGGTTTTGTCATGGGATGGGCATGGGTGTACTGTGTGTTCATATGCATTGGGTTGGATAATAGAATGATGAAACCCCAACAAAATGTTGGTATGGATATGGGAATGATGTACCCTCATTAATGTGGTCTACTATGTAACGTCTTATTGGAAGGGTAACTTATCGATCACAAGTATAGGGAGTTCTAGGTTTTATGCAAGGTTTAGTGTGTGAAAAAGTGGAATAGAATTTTTATACAAATATAAAATTGAGAAATGTTTTTGAAGGATTATTTGGTTGTTTTTCTATAAAGTTGACATTATAGATTTTTTTTGAAAATAGTACTTTTTTAATCATTGTTGTAAATGGTTTTTGGAAGTTGTTTATATTTATTAACAATGATTTTTCAGAATTATTTTATATAAATAATTTTATAGAAGTATTGATAACTTTTTTGTCCTAGTGTCATGGTTAGGGAAGTCATTAGGGAAAACCTACTGATTCTTATACTCACCCCTACATTGGAACTTTGGTGATTATGTATATGCTATCTTCAGGGACATGGGAAAAGGTATAGTATCACACATATTTAGCACCACCTTGTGATACTTTGGCCATTTGGTGATGTTGAAGAATAAATCTTATGGAGCATGTATTTGTAATGGCTCAGACCTCTCTGGCACATTCCTTTCTCGAAAATAAGGCCATGAGGTGTTCTGGAGGGTAGAATGGACTTTTCCCACACTTTTCAGAATTTTGTAACTACATGTCGTGTAGTGTGGGTAAATTCTGTGTACCACCTTGATGGATATACCCCGTGTTGAAGCCGTGTATTTGCTGCGTGAAATAAATGATTACACGCCGTGTAGCCCATACAACACGTCGTGTAGTTCCTCCCTGCGTACGCGTTACCATCAAACCATGTGTTGACCAGTCAACGGATGTGCGCCATGTTGAAGGTGTGTCCTTTCTGTGTGAAATAAATGAGTACATGCCATGTAGCCCATACTACATGCCGTGTAGTTCCTCTCTGCGTACGCATTACCCTCAAACCGTGTGTCGACCAGTCAACAACCGTGTGCCGTGTGGAATGTCGTGTTGGAAGTCGCGTGGAGACCGTGTGAAATGGCCGAGTACACGCCGTGAACTAGAAAGTACACACTGTGTACTTTAGTTTTTCTCACCTATAAAAGGATGGGGCCTCTCCTCCTTTTCAAATCACTCCTCTCCTCCCCTCTCCTTCGAGAAAAGCTCTCCCGAGAGACTCTAAATCTCTTTTCATCCATAACTTCTTCGTCTGAGCTCCGATTTACGATCCGTCAGTGGCCATGGAATCATAACGATGAAGCGGAACTTCTGAGATTGTATCTTTTGCTTCCCCTTAGTCCTTTCCTTCCCATATTCCACCTGAGGACGTTTTTATGGGTTTTGACTGAAGAGACAGATGTCGACGGACGTCTTCTAAAGATGATCTGGGGGATTGTTGTGATCAGAACCCATTGAGGTAGGGATCTTACCTTCGTCTCTCTCTTATGTGCATCATGTAGGGTGGGTATCCTCTTGTTTTCGTGGTATACGGTTGAACCAATAAATAAAGATAACAACTGGTTAAGGAACAGGGATGGGGAAGTTGTTATGTTTATCTTTATTTATCCTATTATTATGTCGTGAATTGAATAGGCTTATGCCTACTAAAAAACACAGTCGTTGGGGGCCTTTGCTTGTGCAATTAAAAGTTTCCCTACCTTTCTAGACCGTTTTGTGGATGGAAACATTGTGGAATGTGGAAATTGGATAATCACGTCAAGTTGGCTAATTTAAATCCAGAACCCTTGTGTGATCACCCCGGTTGAACAAAATGGAATAATGAACATGTGGGTGTTACATGGTGTGTGAAATGGGGGTGAATACTGTGTTGTTGCGAATATAATGAGCATCAAGGCTGCGGGAAATGATATTAAAGGGGAGATAATGTGGAACGAGCCTTGTTTTTGATACGATTGTAGAGATGTGGTTATAATGGTAGAAGGGCTACAGTAATGGGTTGTGATGTTAAAATAAAGTGTAAAGTTGATAAATGAACTGTGTGGGTAAATAATGAATTAAACAAAGGAATAATCAATGGGGTTTGATTGAGGATAAAAAGGTTGGTTTTATGTTGCTTGTGACTTAACTAACTTGATTTTTGGTTAGCAGAGATGTGTTTTACGAACGTTTTATATAGTTGGTTGTGTTTATTTTCCCTTTAGTTAAGGAACTAATAAACTAATTCTATTGAAACATGAAAACCAAAATGGGGTTGGGGTTATTTGTTGTATGCATGCTTCGTAGTAGCAGTGCCGAGGCATGTGCTCAGTTTCTCTATTTAGAAGCTGTAGTTTGGGATGTGTGTTTGATATACATATATATATATATATATGTATCTTTGTGTTTTGTCGCACCCCACCCATGTTGAGCACTTAGTGTCGAGCACTCCCATTTCTTGGGAGAGGGTGTTTTCCCCTTAGTTACTAGCTTTTTCCTGCTCCTTCTTCCATAGGCTGGGATGGCTTGAGGCGACCTTACACCCAAGACTCTTCGGGTAGGTTTCGATTGCAGTGGATTTATCCCAAGACTCTTCTTTCAGGTTTACTATTCCCAAGAATCTTCAGGACGAGGCCCAGGTGTGTTCGGGCGGTGATGTTATTGTGGTTTTTGAGGCCCAGGTGTGTGAGGGAGGGGAGAGTGTGGTAGCGTCAGGACGTTCATCTTTAGGAAGAGCAGCTAACTAGCGGGGAATGGTGTGGGGTACCCAATACTCTTGTTCTTTTATACTACTACCTATTGTTTTGGGTTTTTGGTGAGCGTGGCGGGTGAGGTTGGTGGGATAGATTTCCTTTCTAGGTTTGGTTCTTCTGTTGTTCTCACGGGACATTAGGATGGATCCCCACCTGTGCATGAGAGCTTTAGGTTTCCCTACTGAGTATACTTGTATGCTCACCCTACATTTACTTTCAGGTTTTCCGGAGGACTACCAGGGCCGTGTGGGACCCTACTAGTCGGGACAGTTGGAGTTGATGCAGTTTATGTACTCTTGATTTTTTTTGTGTTGTACTTTTCAGATTTCTTATACTTGTAATTTGTTTCAGAATTGTTTAAACATGCATGTGGGATTGGTTTGGTTTTATTTTCTTTTAATTGTTCCTTTTTCTTTTGGTGTTTTACTCATCCTATATCCTGGTCTTAAATAATAAAAAGGATAATGCCTCCCATATTTGTGAAAACTCATACCCTTAGTGCTAGTCACCACTCCGGGGCCTACTGGATGTGGGACTCGGGGGTCATTATCTCCCTTTCACCATTTCCAGCTCTGGAGGGGCATCTTTGGTGGGCGGGGGTCCTGACAGAATGGTATCAGAGGTGATGGTTGAGAGATTGGATGGAGTCTGGAGTTAAGAACAGTGAGGATTGAATGGGATGGTAGGGAGATAGTGTTGGCTGATCTTGGTGCGTGAAATAGGCCAGGGAAGACCAACTAGGACATGAGATTTTATGGCCCCCTATGATCCGATGCAAGGACTCTGAGCCTACCGAACGACTAAGTGATACTACATTGATATCAGGGTGGAGACCCTAGAGAAGGTACATGCATCATCATGATTGTGTTTTACTTGATTTGGGTGTTATGGGAAAGAAATTTAAATAAAGTGATAAAATGAAACCCTGATAATTTCCTTGCTACTTGGGATTAGGTGATCTTTGTTTACCATATAGCTATGGCACCTGGACGTCATCCCCAGGTGACTCAGACAGTCGAGGACCAGCAGATTCAGGTGGTCGATCAGTTTAGGATTGACCGAGAGGAGGAAGATATCCAGTGGTAGAAGACTCTCCATTCTTTCCAGTGACAAACCCTCAAAAAGTATGAGGGTAGTACTTCGGATATGGAGACGGAGGGGTGGCTTGAGAAGCTAGGGATTGATTTTACCTTGATCCGTGCTCTGAGGGAGTACTAGGTTCTCCTAGCTGTCAGTCAGCTGATAGGTGTGGCGCGCCAGTGTTGGACGCTCTACCTCGGGGAAAGGACAGAGGTAGAGGTTCTGTGGGCTGACTTTGAGAAGGAGTCCCGAGAAAAATTCCTTTCTTCCATGATCAAGGTAGAGAAGTGGCAGGAGTTACTCCCCCTTCAGCAGGGGAGTATGTTAGTATGAGAGTTGGGGATCAAGTTCAAGAATCTCCTACGCTTTGCTCCGGATCTCTTTCCGAATAACGAGTCTCGGGTGAGATGTTTGGAGGAGGCGCTTCGTCCTTCGCTCTAGTATGTTGTCACCCACTTCACCCTTACGATGTACATGGCAGTATAGAAGACGTCAGAGGTTGTGGAGAGGGTGCACTCATAGGGAGGTGCAACATGAGAGGGGATCTAGCTAGGTTCGTCGAAGGGGAAGGAAGTCAGCAGCAGGTCTCCTGTGATAGGACCTTCCAGATTCAGGCCAATAGGGAGCAGACCCCATTAGTTCCAGTTTAGATCTTCAGGTCCTCGTTTCTTTTTCACGAGACCAAGACCGAAGTGTTTCTCTTGTGGAGGTTTCGGGAACATTTAGAGTAGGTGCCTGACCCAAGCTCAGTATGGTGGAGGTGGGAAGGTTCATCACATGCCTCAGCAGCACCAGTTGTTGGTGAGGCCTTTCCAGCAGCAGCAGGACCCTGCTCCTCCGAGGGAAGACTTTGCAGGAGGAGGCCAACCTCAGTGTGCTCTTCAGGGACCTTGACCAGGTCATGGTCGGGGAGGTGGTCGACATTAGAGAGGTCGAGGAGCAGGGCGTGGATACTTTCATGCAGCAAAGTTGGAAGCTCCGGTAGGACCAGAGGTGGTGTGAGGTACGATTTGTTTATTCAGCACTCTCATTTCTGCTTTGTTCGATTCATGAGATTTGCAACCCTTTGTTGCACCCGGCCTAGCCCATGCTTTGGGTCTAGACATAGAGTGACTTTCTGTACCCCTTGTGATGAGTACACTAGTTGGAGGTTAGACCAGTGTATCTTGTGTTTGCTAGGGATGTGGGCTGACGTTGGGACCACATCGATCAAGTGGGGATCTTCTTTTGCTACACATGCATCCATATGATGTCATCCTAGGCATCGACTGGCTGTTTTCTGTTTATTACCGTTATCGACTGCTTCCAAAGAAGAGTTGTGTTCTCCGACGTGGATGGGCAGCATGAAGAATTTGTTGGTGAGAGGAGCTATCATTTGGGAAGCCGGCATGTGAAGCCTCTCCATTCCTTATTAGGTAGGTTATCGGTGGTATTATCTAATACAGAGATGAGGGATTTCCTAGAGGTTTTTGGGGAGTTACTCTATGTTTTTCCCAAGGATGTTGTGACTCCCCCCCCCCCAATGTGACGTTGAGTTCGGGATAGACTTATAGCCTGGTGCCCATCTAATTTCTATGGACCCTTATCAGATGACACCTTCGGAGTTGCAGGAGTTGTGAATTCAGATTGACGACCTGATGGAGAGGGGTTTTGTTTGACCTAGTGTGTCGCCTTGGGGTGCTCCATCTTTGTTCGTGAATAAGGCATATGGTGGTCTCAGGCTATGCATAGACTACCAAAGGTTGAATCAGGTAACGTTCGAGAACCATTACCCCCTTCCAAGGATAGATGATCTCTTCGACCAGATGAGGGGATTAGGTTGGTTTTCTATGAATGATCTATGATCTAGATATCATCAGCTAAGGGTAAAAGATAGTGACATCTAGAAAACGGCTTTCAAGTGAAGGTATGGGAACTTTGAGTTTGTAGTGATGCCATTTGGTGTTACGAATGCTCTAGATGTGTTCATGGGGCTTATGAAATTTGTCTTCTGATAGTTTCTGGACCCGTTCGTCATTGTTTTTTTTTGATGACATCCTGATCTACTCAAGATCAGAGGAGGAGCACATTGAGCATCTCAGGGCGGTCTTGGAAGTCCTTCGACACCACCAGCTTTATGGGAAATTGTCAAAGTGTATGTTCTTGATGTAATAAGTACACTTCCTCGGGCACGTGGTGTCTCACCATGGAGTGTCAGTGGACCAGTCGAAGGTGCAGGCGGTTGTTTCTTGGGCGGAACCCAAGAGCATGGTGGATGTTCATAGTTTTATGGGGTTGTCAGGCTATTATCGGAGGTTCGTTTTGGACTTCTCTTGAGTTTCTGCTCCATTAACAGCTTTGACTAGGAAGAACCAGGTCTTCCTATAGAGCGAGCAGTGCTAGAAAGCTTTCGACTACCTAAAGGAGAAGTTGGTCAGTGCTCCAGTACTCCGGTTTCCAGAGGAAGGGTTGTTGTATGAGGTGTTTTGTGATACTTTTGGCCTTGGTTTGGGGTGTGTACTGATGCACAAGAAAGGTGTGATTTGTTATGGTTCTAGGCAGTGGCGCCCTCAAGAGCGTAACTATTCCACCCATGACCTAGAGCATGCAGTATTAGTGTTCGTGCTGAAGTTTTACCGACATTACCTCTTTGGGAAGTGCTTTGTGGTC
The DNA here is from genome assembly GCA_963277665.1 of Viscum album. NCBI lineage: Eukaryota > Viridiplantae > Streptophyta > Magnoliopsida > Santalales > Viscaceae > Viscum > Viscum album. Next base: position 260,441,080 of record OY728148.1, on the reverse strand, counting down.
TTCTCAGATCACAAGAGCTTACGTTATATCTTCTCCCAGCATGACCTGAACATATGGCAGCGAAGATTGGTCAAGTTTCTCTAAGACTGTGACTTCGAGATCTCTTACACTGAAGGTAAGGGAATAGTTGTGGCTGATGCCCTGATCAGGAATTCGCATCAGGAAGTGGTTCGGGAATCCGCTAATGCTTGGAAATTGATGGGAGGGTTGGCTGCCTTGCACTTGGATGCAAGGGTATAGGGCCTTAGAGGCTGTTTTTTTCAAATGACGGTGCAATCCTCCTTGCTGTAGCAGGTGGACATGTCTCAGTGGGGAGACTCTGAGGCAGAAATATTCCAGGATCGCATCGATCAGGGTAACGCTCAAGAAGGATGGTCAGAGGACAACCGAAATCAGATTCTTTTCCATGGAAGGTTGTTTGTTCCAGAAGTGATGTGTGATGGAGTTCTCCATGAGTTCCATAGCTCAGCCTTGGTGGTACATCCGGGAGTTTCAAAAATGTACCGAGGCTTGAAGGAACAGTTTTGGTGGCCCGGGGTGAGACGGGCAGTGGCAGAGTTTCTAGGTAAGTGCCTACTGTGTCAGCAAGTAAAGGCTGAACACCATGTTCCCAGTGGTTTGTTGCATCCCTTGGATGTCCCCGAGTAGAAGTGGGAGGAAATATCAATGGACTTCTTCACAGAACTACCCAAAGATCAGGGTGGTTATGATGGTATCTAGGTATTGGTGGATCGACTAGTGAAATCAGCTCACTTCTTAGCAATTAAGGAGTTGGGCCTGGTGAGTACCTTAGCACAGAGGTATGTAGATGTGGTGGTGTGTTTTTATGGAGTTCCAAGGACAATTTTCTCAGATCGAGATACTCGGTTTACCTCACGAGTTTGGAGGGCGTTACACCATGCTTTCAGAACCCAGCTACACCTTAGCCCGCAGACTGATGGGAAGACAGAGGAAACTATCCAGACGTTGGAGGACATGATATGACCATGCATTATGGATTTCCGGGGATCATGGGTGTGACACTTTCCTTTAGTAGAGTTTTCCTACAACAACAGCTTCCACTCTACTATTGGAATGGTGCCATTTGAGGCTTTGTATGGAAGACCTTGTCGTTCACTCATTTTCTAGGCAGAGGTTGGTGAGACATGTTCTCTTGGGGTGGAGGTAGTACAGAGCACCATAGAGAAAGTTCATCTTGTGCGTGAGAGGATGAATGCGGCTCAGGACCAACAGAAGTCTTATGCTGATCGTCAGAGGAGTCCCTTGGAGTTCGAGGTGGGAGATCATGTGTTCTTGAAGGTTTCCCCTAGATGGGGGAAGTGGAGGTTTGGGAAGGGGATTAAGCTCTCCCCTAGTTTCATCGGAACTTTCGAGGTGCTGAGGCGAGTTAGAGAGGTGGCATACCAGCTGGCCCTTCCAACTCAGTTTGAGAAGGTTCATGACGTCTTCCACATCTCCCAGCTTCGTCGGTACTTACCCGATGACTCTCACGTTATCAACTGGGGAGAGTTAGATATGGGAGATGATTCAACCTTCGAGGAATGACTAGTCAGAATCGAGGATCGTAAAGAGAAGGTTCTATGTGGACGAACCATCGCCTTGGTTCACGTGTTGTGGAGGCATGGCGGCCTCGAGGAGAGCACTTGGGAGCGGGAGGCCCAGATTCATGCTCAGTACCTAGAGTGGTTTTGACTTGTGTTTTTCTTTGTTCTTCTGAGCTTTGTTTTGATGTTATGCTCTATACCTTTGATATGTGGAATGCTTGGCTTGTTGGTAGTGATACGTTTTGTTTCCTTGTTCTCTATAAGTGTGTAATGTGTCTGGTTGTGTGGGGAAATGGAAAACCAGATCCTTAATCAAGACGCATTAATGAGGATGTGATTGAACCCATGCGGGAAAGTCAGTGCCACCTAAAGTGGATAATATCTCGACATGGGAGAATGAATTTCCCCAATCCACATGTTCGGACAGTGTGTTGGTTGTATGGTGTTGGGGGTAGTGTAAGGTGAAAAATCCTAATGTATAGAAGTGGGAAGACCCAATTCTTAATCGAGACGCATTAATGTGGATGCGATTAAACCCGTTCAGGAGAGTCATTGTTTCCTAAAGCGGATAATATCTCAACATAGGAGAAGGAATTCCTAACACATGTGATTAGGGTTGTTGGTTGGGTTCATGTTATAACGAGATCCCTAAGAGGTATCTTGTTGGGTTCCTCTGGGTTGGTTTTTGAATTCTCGGGGAAGAGAATGTTTTTAGAGGTATCTGATGCAGTGGCTCGGACCACTCCAGCCCATTCCTTTTTCAAAAAATGGTCTTGAGGTGTTCTAGAGGGTAGAAGGGACTTTTCCCACACTTTTCAGAATTTTGTAACTATATGTTGTGTAGTGTGAGTACATGCCATGTACCACCTTGCCGGGTATACCCCGTGTTGAATCGGTGTCCTTTACATGTGAAATAAATGAGTACATGCCATGTAGCCCATGCTACATGAAGTGTAGTTCCTCCTCAAGTACGTGTTACCCTCAAACCGTGTGTTGACCAGTCAATGGTCATGTGTTGTGTTGAAGGTGTGTCCTTGCCGTGTGAAATAAATAAGTACACGCCGTGTAGCCCATACTACATGTCGTGTAGTTCCTCCCCATGTACGCGTTACCCTCAAACCTTGTGTTGACCAGTCAATGACCGTGTGCCACGTGGAATTCCATGTTGGAAGACGTGTGGAGACCGTGTGAAATGGACGAGTACATGCCATGTACTAGAAATTACACTTTGTGTACTTTAGTTTTTCTCTCCTATAAAAGGAGGCAGTCTATCCTCCTTTTCAAGTCACTCCTCTCCTCCCCTCTCCATCGAGCAGAGCTCTCCCGAGAGACTCCAAAGATCTTTTCTTCCATAACTTCTTCATCCAAGCTCCAATTTACGATCCGTCAGCAGCCACGGGATCGTAACAACGAGGCGGAACATTTTATCTTTGATCTGTTGTTTCCCCATCGGCCTTTCCTTTCCACCCAAGTAGGTTTTTCCAGGTTTTTAAACAAGTGAAAGATGCCAAAGGACGTCTTCTAAAGCTGATTCGGGGGAGCGTTGTGATCAGAACCCATTGATGTAGGGATCTTACCTTCATCTCTCTCTTTTGTGCATCATGAGGTGTGGGTATCCTCTTGTTTTCGTGGTATACGGTTGAACCAATAAATAAAGATAACAACTGGTTAAGGAACGGGGATGGGGAATTTGTTATGTTTATCTTTTTTTATACTATTATTATGTTATTAATTGAATAGGTTTATGTATACTGAAAATCACGGTCGTTGGGGGCCTTTTCTTGTGCAATTAAATGGTGCTCTATATTTCTAGACCATTTTGTGGATGGAAACTTTGTAGAATGTGGAAATTGGATAATCACCTAAAGTTGGCTGATTAAAATCTGGAACCCTTGTGTAATCTGCCCGTTTGAACAAAATGGAATAATAAACCTGTGGGTGTTACGTGGTGTGTGAAAGGGGGTGAATCATGGGTTGTTACGAATAGAATGGGTAGCAGGGTTACAGTAAATGATATTAAAGGTTCGATGATGTGCCACGAGTCTTGTTTGTGATACGGTTGTGGAGATGTGTTTATAATGACACCAGGGCTTCAGTAATGGGTTGTGATGTTAAAAGAAAGTGGAAAGTTGATAAATGAACTTTGGGGGTATAATAATGAATTAAACATGGGAAAAATAAATGGGGTTTGATTGAGGATAAAAAGGTTGGTTTTGTGTTGCTTGTGACTTATCTAACTTGATTTGTGGTTGGCAGGGATGTGTTTTACGAATGTTTTATGTAGTTGGTTGTGGTTATTTGCCCAGAAGTTAAGGAACTAACAAAATAATTCTATTGAAACATGAAAACCTAAATGGGGTTGGGGTTTTTTGTTGTATGCATACTTCATAGTGGCAGTGTTGAGGCACGTGCTCAGTTTCTCTGTTTAGAGGCCATAGGTTGGGCTATGTGTTTGGTATATATATATATATATATATATATATATCTGTATCTTTCTATTTTGTCGCACTCCACCCATGTTGAGAACTTAGTGTCGAACACTCCCATTTCTTGGGAGAGCGCGTTTTCCCCTTAGTTACTAGCTCCTTACTGCTCTTCTTCCATAGGTTGTGATGGCTTGAGGCAACCTTACACCCAAGACTCTTCAGGTAGGTTTTGATAGGGGTGGTTTTAGCCCAAGACTCTTCAGGGAGGTTTACTGTTCCCAAGAATCTTCAGGATGAGGCCTAGGTGTGTTCGGGCGAGGATGTGATTGTGGTTTGTGAGGCCCAGGTGTGTGCGGGAGGGATATGTGGCTGTGAGTCCCAGGTGTGTGTGGGCGGGATATCTGGTTGTGAGGCCCAAGTGTGTGCGGGTGGGTTATGTGGTTGTGAGGCCCAGGTGTGTGCGGGAAGGAAGAGTGTGGTAGCATCAGTATGTTCGTTGTTAGGAAGAGCATCTAACTAGTGGGGAATGGTGTGGGGGACCCAATACTCTTGTTCTTTTATACTACTACCTGTTGTTTTGTTTTTTTGGTGAGTGTGGCTGGTGAGGTTGGGTGGATAGATTTCCTTGATAGGTTTGGTCCTTTTGTTATTCTCACGGGACATTAGGATATCTCCCCACCTATGAATGAGAGCTTTAGGTTTCCCTACTAAGTATACTTGTATGTTAACCCTACGTTTACTTTCAGGTTTCCAGGGAGACTACCAGGGCCGTGCGGCACCCTACTAGTCGGGACAGTTGGAGTTGTTGCAGTTTCTATAGTCTTGTTTCTTTTGGTATTGTACTTTTTAGCTTTCTTATACTTTTACTTTGTTTCAGAATTTTTTAAACATGCATGTGGGATTGGTTTGGGTTTATTTTCTTTTACTTGTTCCTTTTTCTTTTGGTGTTTGACTCATCCGATTTCCCGATCTTAAATAATAAAAAGGAAAATTCCTCCTTATTTGTGAAAACTCATACCCTTCGTGCTAGTCGCCACTCCGGGGCCTACTGGAGGCGGGACTCGGGGTTCATTATCTCTCTTTCACCATTTCCAGCTCAGGAGGGGAATCTTTGGTGGTAGTGGGTCATGACAGTATTATTGTAATCATCGTGGAGTCTTTAGTTTTTTTCCTCTTTTTAGTTTGATGATTAGTTTGTCTTCAGTTATTGTTCACTCTGGTTGGTTTTGTTATAATGGTTGATATTGATATTTATTTTAATTAATCTGGCATCATATTGTGTTTTTTTAATATGGTTTATTGTTTGTGGTTTTATTCTTAAAGGGTAAATGTTCCCCAACTTGTATTAAAACACTTCACTATTTAGTGCTAGCCTTTGGTGTTTTGGGGATGTTAGTTAAGGACAAGTAATGGCTCACCAAACTCTCAAGACAATGAGAATAAGTGGTCCATTACAAAAAATTTCCTTTATAATTTTGAAAGATGTTTTTTTATTGAAATTATTTTAACAATGTTTTCATATTTCATTTATAAATTTTCAATGTTGTTTTCAATGATTTTTTTTAAGGTTTTATGCTTCAAAAATATTTTTTTCAAAGTGGAATGGATGTTTTTCTCAATAAATGTTTTATATGATTTCTAAAAATTACATAATATGTTTTAAATTTGTTTTCAAATAAAATGATTTCGAAATTTTTTATTTTAGAAAAAAATATTTTCAAAGAAATTTTATTTTCCCAAATAAATTCTCCATGTGTTCTTTGAGAATCAGTCCTAATCTAAGTTGACATCATTTGATATATTTTATTCTTTCCTAATTATATGATCCAATAAAACCATTATTATTCTTTATTTGAATGGTTTATTAATAAATTTACATGTTGTTTATGAAACCCATTTATCTTCCATGGGTTATACCATGATAAAACTCTTGTGAAACTAGCTTCCTTTCATTAGATATTATATGATAAAATGACTATGAAACTTGTTCCTTTCTACTGGTTATTATTGGATAAATTTTTTATGATACCCATTTAATTTCATGAGATATGATATGATGTTTATGAAACCAATATCTTTTTATGGGTCATGACATGATGAATGTTTTATTATCCTATGTGACACGTATGTTTGATTTCATTATTTGATCGGTTGGACCTGTATCTCCATCCAATGCATTGGGTAATTATTTATATCTCATGATATTTACATGAATAGAATTGGGAGTTAACCAAGTTTATCAAATGAAGTTTTTCACTAAGATGGTCATGGGAGTGAACCATGACCACATAGATGGTTTGGGAGTGAACCATTTCCACTATAAGGAAAGGCATGTGACTAGGGATAGTGGTGTGTTCTATCTAGTAGGTGTATCCCCATGATGTCCCATGATATGTTTTGGTAATGAGCCTTGACTTATATGAAATTATTTTAAATGGTTATGTGTTAGCCCAAAATTTCATGTATTATTCATATGTTATAAATTCATGGATTATTTTCTCGATTTCCTTATAATGATTTTGTTATGAACTGCCAATAATTATGACATAAATCTTGATTATGATCTTTTAAATTTAGGGTATGATCTTCTAACGATATGATCATGTTCTAATACCATTATTCTCTTGTTACTCCTATATATCTCCCTTGTTTACCCTTAATGTTCAATTCCAATCAAACCTTTCTTAGGTTTCCTTTCCCCAAGTTATGAAGAATGTTATATAGTTGGAGTACTAAAGAGGAATATCCTTAAGGGATTTTTTTATCGTATTTCACCAAGATAGAATATTTTTTTTCATGTTTCTAAAGACACTAAACTATTACGGTCTTCAAGAATTTAACTTCGTAATGTTTTGAATATTCATCTAAAATGATGTAATTTCCATGTATGTGAAGCCTAGGTTTCTGTAACACTCTTAGATCATGATGAAAGAAACCTGAAATCAGGGCCAACACTCTACCCAACCCATGGAATTCAGGTATAGATAATATTTCTAGACTATTCCATTCTCCTTTGTGAAAAGATTTCACACCATGTGGTGAAGATAATCTCACCCACTGGTGATAGAAATCAAATTGGGCTTGATACGATACTAACTGCTCCATCAATAGAATTATTTTGAAGCTCATAATATCAATGGAAAATGTTCCATAATATATGGTATCATCCTATATCAAGATTATATACCTTACATTGATGAATAATTTCTGACCATACCCCCCAAAAAAGTATTGAGATACATTACCCCACAAAATTATTCAATATTGAGTCTAATAGTTCACATTAAATCTTCAAATTTGGACAAGTGTGAATAATAAAAATCAAATAATTGATATACTAAATTATAAGATACAATGAGATTACCTTGTAATGTAGATGGGGAAAACCCTGATCCCTAAGATGAGGCTGTACTGTATGTTTTTTTCCTAATCCATGGCCCTAATTAATAACCTGACCAACCTGAGCATGTCTTCAATACTATTGCTACACTAGATTCCTTAACCTAGACTACTACCTTAGCCAAACTATCCTCTTTTACTCTAGTTTCCTACCTATGGAATATATATTGATCCCACTCTAAAACATATAGTTGGTTCAGAACTTTTCTAACTTTGTATTAGTGTAATGGTTCAACATAATTTCTAAAGATAACTCATTCTACCATAATCTCGACACTGCATTGGGTCACTATAAAACTGAGCCTTCTTATAGCCTTACATTCAACGCTAATTACATACCTATAATTTCCAAGGTTGATAATTTGATGTCCACTACCCTATTGATAAACTACAATAAATGTTTCCTTCCACTAGATGAACCACTTCTCTTAATAGATGTTAAATTACCATACTACCACCTTTATCATCACTCATATTATTCTTAGAGATGAGGGTATTGTTTTCTATTTTAGGAAATGTTGAAATCTAGAAATTATAAAGCTAATAATAGATTTTATACCATATTCAATCCTCAATACATCTCATATTATACAAATAAACACTTACAATAGAATGAGTTAAGTCCTAGGGATCAATGAGGTAAGATGAGTAGTCCACAAAATTCATTACACCCTACTCTTGATTCAAGAACTCCCTTGATCGATAAAATCACACAATATCTTGGAATATTTATTTGTAGAAACATATATTGAAATATCTCCAGACCATACGCTGATACTAAAATGCTGTGTCCAAAACATCCCACTATCTCTTGGATGATCCATGGTGTATATAGTCTTCTAGCATCACCCTCCTCTCGAAATTAGTCTCTTGGTTTTTGAAGATCATAATAATTGTCTCAATCCATAATTACACCCCCAAGGTACCACCTTAAATTGAGAAACTAGGTGGGTGTTTTTATTGAAACTGTATATTTAATTCATAAATAGTCAGTGCAGCCTAAAGAACTCTGTCCAGGGATGAGACCAATCATAATAAACCCTCTAAAATACAAGCATCGGTTCCTAGACAAGTAATTAAGGGAGTTATAAATTGAGGTGAATCTGTTGTCACAATTAGAGGAAACAGGGGTGCATTATATCTCACCACGTTAGGTTCATGGTCGTTTCCACCTTCCTAGTACACGACCCATGTCGTCATGGAGGCATATATATATAATGGAAAGAACACATCTGAAAAAAGATACATGAGAATAGGATTATAATAGGGAATGAAATGATATAATTAAGTCTTGAATACTATAGATATAATAGCCTACAAAAATCCTCTATGGAATGGTTATATGAAAATATTCCAAATTTTAATCATAAAGGTTCAGTTATATGGGGTGTTTATTCAATGTTATAGTGAAAATCACTCTATAAGTTCAAATTTTAATCCAAGTTTAACAGAAACAAATTCCTTAAAAATTTTGAATTTTCAATTTTTATAACTGTAAAATAGTTCAATTAAATGTATTTATTTTCCAAACAAATAAATATATAATATTTATAAGTTGAAGTTGACATTACAAGTAATTGAAAATATCTTTTTACATCCATTCTTATAATGTGACAATTCCATATACAATTTTTCAATAATATGGATCACCATTCCATTTTTATATAGGAAATGAATTATAAATTAAAATTGCATCCATTTAATCACAACCAACTAACATTTCATCCAATGTAATTTATTTTCAATGGATTAAACATTTAATTATTGGTTTCTTTAAGGTTCCACCATATAGTTATATGGGAAAAAATGTTTGGATTGATACAGAAACTTTATATAACCTATAATTTCCCTTATTTTTCTTTCGATAATTGTTATAATTTACATGGATAAGAATAAAGGTACATATGATAATCAAAATCCAATGAAATAAACATAAAATGACATATAAAAGACATATTCATGACATATATATATACCTATGTATCTATTATGATGATTGAGGAAATGATACCCTTCAATACATCATTTGGAAAAAATTAATAGTCATATAAATTATCACAATTCATGGTGTCATTTGATGGTGAATTTATTAAAACTATAACAGGTGAGATGTTGAAAAACAAGAACCATTCTTGGTAACATGTATTATTTCCAAAATGTGGGTTAGCTAATCCGAATAATAGAATATTACCATATTTTTTCAAGCCCTAATACCTTATCTATAAAAGCTTAAACTATTGGGGGAAAAAATGAGACATTGATACCACTTTTTGATGTCTCGATCCCAACTTATTCACACGTAATTGAACCTGAGGTCCACATAGACCTAAGAAACACTCCATGTATGATTGTGATCACTTAATATAATTAAGGTTGTGTGGTGGTACAATGGGGATATTATAACCTCTTTAATGGAGTAAAACACAATAGTAAATAATAATAAGGATTTGGAAATAAATCAACTAGGAATTAATATCAGATACAAGGTAATAAAAAATATCATGTATAGATGGTGTCATGTATATACAAAATTAGGGAGAATAAAACATAACAAATCTTGACTATAATAGTACATGTAACACATAAATTTAGAAAAGGCCAAAATATCTAAACTCCATAAGAATCCATAGTACTGGATTGATCCAAGAAGTTTGTTAGATCCAAGAAGTTTTTTAGATTATAATATAGTAGTGCAAATATGGTGTTAGTAAAACTCAGTAATCCACCACCAATGGTTTCTAATGAATGTAAATTTTATGAGCATTAACTATAAATTTATGAAATTATAAATCAAATCGAAACAATAAATAAAATATAATCCATGTCAATATCTGTATCCTCAATGGATTCCCCAGAAGACATACTTTCTTCAACCTAAGCCTCATTTCTCTAATGATGTATCATGTAAATAGAAAAGTTACTTGAGTCATATAAATCGACATTCCATGTGATAATAAATTCCTGGAATCCATGAAATTTTTCCAAAAATTCCCACACAACATAACAATTTCAAATCCAAGTAAGAACCATGTAATTCTTGATCTTTGGACATTAAGATAGCTCATGGTGATCGATCTATGTGGTTTGGCCATTCAGTTTGAGTGAAATCTGAGGGATGAACCCTTGTAATTACACTCTTTTGTGTTTCTAACCAAAAAAATGAAATATATACTACCGAGTTAGGTAGTCGTTGATTATATTCCAAGGTGATCACCCAAGGTATTCCATATCATAATAAATTAGATGAACCATGTGATATTATCCCGATAATTCTATTATTTTTCTCAAATCCAAATTAATCTTACACCATCAAGATGATCTATTCTTCAAGTAATATAAATTTTGTATCCAACTGGGTGTACCACATGGAATTCATATAAATGAATCATATGGAATAGTATGATTTTGTTCCTAGAACCCCCATTAATTATCCCATGCATTAATCAAGTTGTTCCACTCCTATATATTTTTGATGAATTCCATTAAGAAAAAAACATTAAGTAAGTGATAATTTTCTAAACATCTCTATGTAAGTGGTTCAATCAATATAATAATTAACTATATCCAACCATATTTTTATGTGATAACTCATGACACTGAGGGGTGGTTTGGATATAAAAAATTATGTGTTTCCATAAGGAAAAACCAATCACACCTTAGGATGGGTTTTAGATTAAAACTAAATATTTTTTGTCAAGGGAATTTTGAAAAACACACCCAAATGGCTAGTATGATCAGAGGTTTTCAAAAATATAATGGTGTAAAAGGTTCTCGTAAGACCTCACAATCAAGGTCGATCCATCTAATTAAAGGAATAATAATATTATAAGTAATGCATGGGAAATATGGACTGAGGCATAATGGAGAAATTTATAAAGAGTTACACCTTGAAATAAAATTCATAAACCCCCAACCTTAGCCTCATAGAAGACACCTTGTTTTGTATCATCCTTAGATTTGGGATATAATGAGATAAAATAGAAAACTTTACAAACTCCCTAAAAATAAAAATATTGCATCTCATGGAGATAAATCCAATGATGGTGAAGAAAATGAATAAAATAAAAATGTAGATTATTATATTTACCATATGGGATTAAATGTGACGAACAATGATTGAATAAAATTATAGATAGTGGCCATGCGTCGAAGCCTAAAATATGGATGAAGTACAAATCTCATAAGACTTTTGTGAAATAGTAGGGAGAGAAAAAGTTCCATTATGTTTAATAGATGTAGGTGGCACTACTACAAAAATGGGCAAGGGAAGCACAACATTATATCAGCGTTAAGAAAAAAAACCCTAATAAAGAATCCTTGTATCAGCGCTAAATTATTAGTGATGATACTCGGAATATTTATCAGTGCTAGAAAAGCACTGATAAATCTTCCCAGTATCAGTGCTAAGATTTTAGCGCCGATATAGGGTAACCTTTATCAGTGCTAAAAATCGATGATATATAGAACCTTTATCAGCGCTAGAAAAGCACTGATAAAGAATTCCTGTATTAGCGCTAAAATGTTTTCACTCATGCAGGAAGAATTTATCATCGCTTTTCTAACAGTGATAAAGATCCCATTTATCAGCGCTAAAGAATCACTGATAAAGGATACCTTTATCAGCGCAAACATTTTAGTACTGATAAAGGTAGCCTTTATCAAGGATTTTTTAGGGATGATAGAACTGTAGTCCCACATTTTATGAAATCGGTCGCACAGTGTCCTCGGTTTATTGCGACCTAAATCTCTCACGGTATTGTAACCCTATGAATCCCCTCCACCGCCCCTCGATCTTTGCATTGTCGGACCTCTGCCACCCCCAATCTTCACGTTGCCAGACCTTCGCTGCTAGCCCTTCTCCTAATCCTCCCCCTCAGACCCCTTCGGCGGATCCTCCCCCCCGCAAACCCTACTTATACTACTCTTTTCTTGACCCTACTCCCCACGAACCATGCTCCTCCATTTCTCTTCGATCGGTGGCTCCTCCCGTGCACCTCCTCCAGTGCACCTCCACCTCTAGAAGTTTCCAAGTGTGTAGTAAGTGATTCAATGTTTTTACGTTATTACATGACTTTGATATGCTTTCTTAGTTTCATGAATGTGTTATATGGATTACTTTTTTGGTGCGAAATTTGTTTTGGAAAGGTTTGGAGATCCACATGTGTGAAAGTGTGAAATATATTTTATATCTTGTGTGAAAGGTGTGAAATTAGATGAGTTTTCAAAGATAATTAATGGTTTGAATGTGTTGAATGTGGATTTTATAAGAGAAATTCATTTTTGCTGCATGTTGAATTTTTTTTGAACTTTATATGTTTCTTTGAATTTTGAATGTTATTTGAAACATGTTATAAAATGGATTTTATGTGGGTATGATTTTGAAACGGGATTTTCGCATGGAAATGGTTGGATTCCAATGCATTATTGCTTGGAAGCATTGAATATTTACATCTCATGCAGACATAAAACCCACTTGAAGAGGGTTTTACATGTTTTTACTACCCTATGTAGTGGAATGGAATCATAAATATTGAGATGTAATAAATCATAGTAATATTATTCAATAAAAATGGGATCCTATATACATTTATTAGGAGTGAAACAACTTCATGCAGTGGATTAATCTCTATTAGAAACTTATGTTGGTCATGCGATACTAAGAGGAACCATTTCCATTTCTTTTTATTTAGTGTATGTTTTATTTGATATTGGTTCCCATCATTATTTCATATCAAACCTCAATATAGAACTGTTGAAACTTATAATATACCTCATGGATTATGTGATAGAGATTGTGACATCTCTCTGGATAAAGAGGGAGTAAGGTCTCTGATTCCCCTCTCATGCTTTCTCTTTTTCAGAGATTTAGATCGTATAATATTTTTTAGTTCTTAAAATGATTCCCCTATATGTTATTCTCAGAATGGACTGACTAGTTTCTAATAAATATTAGATTTACTATTATCATTGATGGGTGTCCATCACTGCCCCCGATGGGGAATTCCATTTTTTCCATAGAGAATCAAACCTGAGGTCTAGTCGAGATAGACCGCTTCTTCCAGAGTTAAGTGGGATTATATCCTTTTTTTCTATTTAGCTGGATTAGGAAGCCTATTATAGTGAAATTACCCTAGTAGCTATTGAATTTCCAAAAGTGTTTCCTTTAGTCTTTTTTGGTCTTCCATTGGAGAGGGAGGTGGAGTTCTCTATCAACTTGGTGATGGATACAAAACCAATATCTATTATATCTTACCATATAGAACTTGTTAAATTGAAGGAACTAAATAATCAGTGGAATGAATTGGTTTCCGAATTCTTCATTTAACCTAGTGGGTTGCCTTGGGAAGAATTGGTGATTTTCACCAAGAAGGTCATTGGAACCCTTCGCTTGTGTGTTGATTACCAAAATCTCAATTGGGTTACAATCAATAAAAAGTATTTTTTGACCTATATTTATGATTTATTAGATCTTATAAGGGGGGATTGGTTCTCTAAGATCAGTATTTATTTTGGTTAATAATAGCTCGGGATCAAGGAGTTTGAGATTTATGTGTGACTATATACTTATTATATTTTCTTATTATTTCTTACACACCACCACTTGAGTCGAGTAACCTGATTGAAATACATATGGGTACTTTGGTTCTGATGTGGATATGGTTTTTTATGTGTTTTTTATGTGTATGTGTGGATATATGTGTATTTAGGCATGATGATATTGAATTTAGGGCAGAGACCTATGAGTGTTAGATGTATCATTCATGATTATTCTGGTGTTTGGATTGCGGTGTTTTGAGGAAACTATAATGAATCTAAAGTAATTATATTTAATGAATTCCATATTGTAGAGATTATGAGAATCCTTTCTTAACTTATAGAGTTGGATACTTGTTTTCTTCCATATGTATTATAGGTTGGTGAGGTATAAAATGATGGACTTGTTGACCATAGAAGGGTTGACCCAATAGAGGCGGATGAGCCATAGAGGATGATTTCTTGTGATTTTTACCATCTATGACACAAGTGATTATTCCCACGAACCACTTTCGGTTTGGAAACTATATTGATTTTGATGGGGGGGTATATCCTGGTTCTTTTGATTTCCAAATCATTATTGGAAATGGTTAGGCTCTATTAATCTCTATTTTTATAAGTAATTGGTTCTCTTATACTGTATTTAGAAGTCTTGTTTTGGGTACTTGAACCATAAATACTAATATTTGAGATTCAAATAGGATGGAGATGAATAAATATTGGATGGATGCAAATCGTTTGACAATAGAGTATGGGAACGGAGTGAAAGAGTTCATCAAGTTTGCAAAGGATCACGCAAATGATCCTTGTCAAATCCTTTGTCCATTTTTACGTTCCTGTTATTCTACACTACATACCCTAGAGGAGTTTTAAGAACATTTGATATGTCACGGAATAGATCGGAGTTATAAATGTTGGAATAAACACTGAAAAAAAGTGAATGTAGCTACTGGATGGGATAAAACTGCGTTTTATGGATCATCAGATATGAATAAAAATATGGACAATGAAGAAGACCGTATGGAGGATGTGATTATAGATGATAATGATGAATAAAATCATATTGAGTAAATGACAACGAAAATTGAAGATGAACTCTGTGATGGCCCAAAATTGTTTGAGAAGTTAAAGAGTATTGCAAAGACGCCACTGTATGCTGGTTCCACTAAATATACAGCATTGTCAACTATACTAAAGTTGTATAAATTGAAAGCAAGCAATGGATGGAGTGATGTCAGTTTTACAAAACTACTTGAACTATTGAATGACATGCTCCCGGAAGATAATGAGCTCCCAAGCAAGACATATGAAGCTAAACAAAGGCTATGCTCGATGGGTATGATTTCTGAAAGAATGTATGCTTGCCCGAAAGACTGTATATTTTTTCTCAAGGAGACCAAATCACTTACAGAATGCAAAAATTTTGGTTCTTCTCGATACAAAAAAGATGAATCCAATCCTACGAATGTAGTATGGAACTTTCCAATAATTCCATGGTTTAGGCATCTATATTGAACTGAAGAAACTACAAGACAATTTTCGGGGCATGCAGATAAAAGAAATAAAGATGGGAAATTACGTCATCCGGCTGACTCTTCTCAATTGAAGAAAATTGATCATGAGTATCCTGAATTTGGAAAATATCCAAGAAACCTTCATCTTGGATTATCTACCGATGGAGTGAATCCTTTTGGTTTTCAAACCAGCACTCATAGTACATGCCCTGTTATGTTGGTTAATTATAACCTTCCACCCTAGTTATGTATGAAGCATAAATTCATCATGTTATCTATGCTTATATTGGGACCAAATCAACCAGGTAACGATATTGATGTTTATCTAGCTCCATGGATCGAGGATTTGAATTTATTGTGGGATTCAGGTGTTATTTTGTATGATGCATATAAAAGAGAATAATTCACGTTGAGAGCGATGTTGTATGGGAAAATAAATGATTTCCCTGCTTATGTAAATTTTTCAGGAAATAGCAGTATAGGAACTCAAGGGTATCCCATGTGTGAAGAATATAAAGAAACAATTAGTTTGAATCATTCATTGAAATATGTGTTTCTAGGACATCTTAGATTTCTACCTCGTCTGCATAAGTATCGATCTTGTATGACATCATTCAATGGAAGTTTAGAACAATGCACAACACCGTCTCTACTAATAGGTGATTACCTGTTTGAGAATTTAAAAGATGTGAACACTATTTTTGGTAAACCATTTTCAAAAAACGTTATGAAAATTGGTTGGAAAAAGATATCAGTTTTTTTTAATTACCATACTGTAATTGTTTGTACATCATAATATTTATTGATGTGTTGCATATGGAAAACTAATATATGTGATAGTGTTATTGAAACATTGCAAAATGTCCCTTGAAAAACAAAGGATGGAATTAAGGCAAGGTTGGACATAGTTGACATGATAACATGAGAAGATTTGGCTCCTGTGAAGAGTAAAAATTGAATGTTTCTTCCTCCAGCTACATATACTCTTTCTAGGGAGGAGAGATATTAGTTTTTCAACTTCTTCAATTATGTAAAGGTTCTAAAGGGGTATTCATCAAATATCAAGAACATTGTGTCAATGAATGATTTGAAGTCAAAAGGTTTGAAATCACATAACTGCCATGTTTTTATGCAAGATCTAATTCCTATAGCTTTATGGTGCATTTTTCCCAAGAATGTTCGTCATACGTTAACCAAACTTTTTTTCTTTTTCAAAGCTATATGTAGAAAAGTTTTAGACCGAGCGAAATTTCCAGCTATGGAAAAATAAATTTTCATCATATTTTGTGAAATAGAAATGTCATTCCTGCAAACATTCTTTGATATGATGGTTCATTTGATGATTCACTTGGTGAGATAGATTCGACTTTTTGGTCCTGTGCACTATAGATGGATGTATCCTATTGAATGGTATATGAATATTTTGAAAGGGTATGTCAAAAATCGAAGTCATCTAGAGGGTTTTATAGTGGAGCGATATATTGTTGAGGAAGACATTTAATTTTGTACCGAATATCTATCTGATGTGGAAAGCATTGGTCTCCCAAAATATCATCACACTAGATGCATTGAGGGTGAGGGAATTTCCGGAAAAGACGTTGTGACAATTAGTATTACAGATCGAGAGTAGGCCCACCTTTATGTTTTTCATAACAGTTGGGAGGTTTATCCATATATTGAAACTCACAAAGAAATTATTAGGATGTTTAATCCATCAAGGGATGAAAAATGGTTACCAAATACACATAATCACCAGTTTAGAGGATGGTTTCAGGACCATATTTTTAAGCAGTTGGATGAAAATTTGAATTCAATTTCAGAATGACTTTGATGGCTAGTGGCCGGACCAAGTGTTTATGTATTATCTAACAGTGGTTATGTAATTAATGGTTATACATTATATACATATGAACATGATGAAGATAGTACCATGAAAAATAGTTCAGTTACACTAGTGGATTAAGGGATACATACATCTAGTAGTAAGGACGGAAATCCAATTTATGTAAAGATGTCATATTTTGGAATTATCAAACTAATATGGGAGTTGGATTATATGACATTCCAATTGCTGATTTTTCAATGCAAATGGGTTGATAACAATAGTGGTGCTAAAATACATGAATGGGGATTTGTGAATGTTGATTTTAGTAAAGAAGGTTACAAAGATGAACATTTTATAATGGCATCTCACACGGTACAAGTTTTTTATGTTCCAAATCCCGCAAACTGAAAGTAGTCAATTGTTCTGTTATCATCCAAAACTACTGAAGGGTCTGATGAAAATTTAGTTGAGGAGGATCCTTTCAGTGGTACGTTTCAATAATTTCGCAGCAGTCCCAATGTAGATGATGTTTTTTATGTTAGAGGAGACCACAATGAAGCGATTTGGATAATTGATAGAGGTATCAAATCCCTTCATCCATTAAAAAAAGAATGAGATTTCAATAAATTGGTTATATTTTATTTGTAATATAGATCCTTTTATCTCGTGTTATTAAATTATCATTATTGAATTTATGTAATCTAAATAAAATGTTCAACATCTTTTGCGGATAAAGACTTCTGCACATTCTGGTGCTCCTAAACTCGAGGATGAACTATTCTCTCAAGCTGTTGCTGCTGCGGCTGCTGCTGCTCCTATTGTGGCTGCTCACAGTGCAGAACAACAACAAGTTTCCGAACCTATTATTGCTCTTTTGGTTGAGGTCCAACAACCATCAACACATGTAATTTCTACCATTTCAGATGAACATATAGATGATGTTAATATCGATGAAATGTTTGGGAATGAAGGTCTGATGTCACAGAAAACACTGGTGCGTCGTAGTTTGATGGTGTTACCAAAGTACTTAAGACGAAAATCAAAGTCATAAAATTTTATTTTGGATAGAATTCATGAGACAGACATGTGAATCCCAATAAGGCTATGTTTATTAGTTACATTTGAGTTGTCACTCGGAAATGTGTGCTGATTGACATCGATTCATAGCACCATGTTGTGTCTATGATGAAGGCTATGATCTGGGACGAAATTACGGTAACATTATTAATTTATTTCTTTAATTTACTAGCAAATAAAATAATGAAAAATGTCTTACTCTTCTCAATCTCCTATAGAGTACATTTATAGTAGACTATTCACACAAGGATTATATGCTAAGTCTTGCCGGAAGGATTCATCGAGGTTTTCTCACTATTTTAACAAGATGTCACCTGAAATATTCCAAAGGTAAAATAAACCCACACCCACCCATTGACTATTCTCACCCGATATCCCATGAAACATGGGATGCATTTACTAACCACCATGGGGATGTGAAGTTTTAGGTACATTGTGGGTGATAATAAGTTGTTTGAGGATACATGTAATCATCACTTTGATTCTTAATATTTCATTTATGAAATAGAAACTCTATACTGAAAATTAGGAATGTGCATCAAAACCAACATACCTATATCATAAATCAAGGATGGGGTATGCTTCCCTAGAAACTAAAATGGTACGTATTTTAAATTTATAGTAATATTGTTAGGTACCAATAAACAACATCATAATTATCTTTCTATGTTTATATATAGATTGATTAGTCTAAAACCAAAGACACTTCCATCCCATGTCTTGTGCTATGGAAGGAGGCACGTGTGAATAAGGAAGGGAAGCTAGTAGATGAGAATACACAAAAAGTGTAGGAAATATGTGTAAGTATGCCACAACGATAAAATGATTTGTTTTAAATTGCTATTACATAAAAATAATCAGTTATTTTCCTATATCTGATAGTCACAGGAATCAAATACTCCTGTAGTGGGTACAGACCTATTATAGATGTCATTGAAGTAGCTAGAACAAAACGTTTGTGTCATATGTGCGGGGTTTGGGGTGACACCCCGAGTATATTCTGAGAAGAAAAAAACGGATGATATAGATGAAAATTTGAAACAAAAGAGTGAAAGACTAGAAACCCTGGAAGAATTATTGCAATGGCAGGGAGAGTTTCTAGAAACATTTATGGGTGGGAAGTAAGGAGAATACACAACTTAGGAACAATCAGTGTGTGAAGATCCCCCCCCCCACCCCCACCAGCTTTGAGGTGAGCCATTCCCCTCAAAGAGATGTCTTATCTGTGGTAATCTATATTCTAATAATTGTTCTCATGAAATGTGAATCATAAAAACCAGGATACTTTTCCTGTACTGATCTTCTATAGGGTGATAATTATTGTGATTTATATCTGTCAAAACCCACCTATCACCTTGGCCGGTATCACTGAATGTGTCTCTCTTTTGATTAAAATGGACAAAATTTTATGTGAAAACAACAACTGACCTATGGAAATCTGACCAAACGCATTCAAGTTGTTTTTATCCTATAGGAGAATGATCCATGGGTCCTTTGCAACATGTATGAGTCAACTCAGCCTCAATCCGAGGTCCGATGTGGCCAGTATCACTGAAATTGTCTATCATTTTTTTTTAAATGGACACAATTTTAAGTGAAAACAACAACTGACCTACATAAATCTGACCAAACACATTCGGATTGTGTTGATAATTTAAGAAAATGATCCATGGGTGAGTTAGGGACGTGTACAAGTCAATCCTGCCTCAATCTGAGGCACGGTGTGGCCGGTATCACTCAAAGTGTCTCTCTTTTGTTTAAAATGGACAAAATTTTAAGTGAAAACAACAACAGACCTACATAAATCCAACCAAATTCTTTTGAATTGTGTTGAACCTATAGGATAAAGATCCATTGGTTTTTTGAGACATGTACGAGTCATCCCCGCCTCAATCTGAGGCACGGTTTAGCCAGTATCACTCTCTCTTCTGTTTAAAATGGACACAATTTTAAGTGAAAACAACAACTGACCGACGAAAATCCAACCAAACACATTTGGATTGTATTTATCCTATTTAAGAATGATCCATGGATCCCTTTCATCATGTACGAGTCAACCCTGCCTCAATTTGAGGCGCGGTTTGGTTGGTATCACTCAAAGTGTCTCTCTTTTGTTTAAAATAGACACAATTTTAAGTGAAAACAAAAACTAACCTACAAAAATCTGACCAAACGCAATTGGATTGTCTTTATCTTACATTATAATGATCCATGGGTCCTTTGAGGCATGTACCAGTCAACCCCACCTCAATCAGAGGCACGGTGTGGCCGGTATCACTCAAAGTGTCTCTTTTTTGTTTAAAATGGACACAATTTTAAGTGAAAACAACAACTAACCTACGGAAATCTGACCAACGCATTCAGATTGACTTTATTCTATATTATAACGATCCATGGGTCATTTGCAACTTGTACGAGTCAACGCCTCCTCAATACAAGGCACGGTTTGGCCGGTATCACTCAAAGTGTATCTCTTTTGTTTAAAATGGACACAATTTTAAGTGAAAACAAAAACTGACCTACGAAAATCCGACCAAATGCAATTGGATTTTCTTGATCCTATAGTAGAACAAGCCATGGTTTAAGACATGTAAGAGTCAACCCCACCTCAATCTGAGTCACGGTGTGGCCGGTATCACTCAATGTGTCTCTCTTTTGTTTAAAATGGACAAAATTTAAGTGAAAACAACAACAAAACTACAGAAATCTGACCAAAGGCATTTAAATTGTATTGATACATTAGGAGAACAATCCATGGGTCCTTTTTGAAATGTAAGAGTCAACCCGGCCTCAATCCATGGCACGGTGTGGCCTGTATCACTCAAAGGGTCTCTCGTTTGTTTAAAATGGACACAATTTTAAGTGAAAACGAAAACTGATGTGCAGAAATCTAACCAAACGCATTCAGATTATGTTGATCCTATAGTATAACGATACATGGGTCCTTTTTGACATGTATGGGTCAATCCAACCACAATATGAGGCACGGTGTGACCAGTATCACTCAAAGGGTCTCTTGTTTCATTAAAATGGACAAAATTTTAAGTGAAAACAACAACTAACCTATCGAAATCCGACCAACACATTAATATTGTTTTGATCATATAGGATAACTATCCATTGGTCCTTTTAGACGTTTTTGAGTTAAACCGGCCTCAATCCGAGGCACGGTGTGGCCGGTACCACTCAAAGTGTCTTTCATTTTTTAAAAATGGACACAATTTTAAGTGAAAACAACAACTGACGTACGTAAATCTAATCAAATGCATTCAGATTGTCTTGATCTTTTAGGAGAACGATCCATGGGTATGTTGGAGATGTGTAAGAGTCAACCCCGCCTCATTCCAAGGCATGGTGTGGCTGGCATCACTCAAAGTGTTTCTCTTTTGATTAAAATGGACAAAATTTTAAGTGAAAACAACAACTGACCTACGGAAATCCGACCAAACACATTCGTATTGTGTTAATCCTATAGTAGAATAATCCATGGGTACTTTGATATGTGTAAGAGTCAAAACCACATCAATCTGAATCACAGGTTCTCTGGTATCACTCAAAGTGTCTCTCTTCTTTTTAAAATGGACACAATTTTAAGTGAACACAACAACTGACGTATGAAAATCTGACCAAAAGCATTACGCTTGTCTTGATCCTATTAGATAAAGATCCATGGGTCCTTTACAATGTTAATGAGTCAACCCCGCCTCAATCTAAGGTAAATTTTGGCCGGTATCACTCATAGTGTCTCTCTTTTGTTTAAAATGGACACAATTTTAAGTGAAAATAACAACTAACCTACAAAGATCTGACAAAACACAATTGTATTTTTTTGATCCTATAGGAGAACAATCCATGGGTCCATTTTGACCTGTATGAGTCAACCCAACCTCAATAAGAGGAACGGTGTGGCTGGTATCACTCAAAGTGTCTCTCTTTTGTTTAAAATGGACACAACTTTAAGTGAAAACAACAAATGACCTATGAAAATCCAACCAAACGCATTCAGATTGTCTTGATCCTATATGAGAACGATCCATGGGTTCTTTTTGATGTGTATGTGTCAAACCTACCCCAATCTGAGGCAGGGTGTTGCCAGTATCACTCAAAGTGTCTCTCTTTTGTTTAAAATGGACACAATTTTAAGTGAAAACAACAACTGACCTACGAAAATCCAAACAAAAGAAATTGGATTTTCTTGATCCTATAAAAGAAGTATCCATTGATCTGTTCGGGACATGTATGAATCAACCCCCCCCCCCCTCAATCCGAGGCACATTGTTCCCGATATCACTCAAAGTGTCTCTCTTTTGTTTAAAATGAACAAAATTTTAAGTGAAAACAAAAACTGACCTACAAAAATACAACCAACACATTAGGATTGTTTTGATCCTATAGGAGATCAATCCATGGGTACTTTTCAACATGTAAAAGTCAACCTCACCTCAATCTGAGGCATGGTTTCTCTGATATAACTTAAAGTGCCTCTCTTCTGTTTAAAATGGACACAATTCTAAGTGAAAACAACAACTGACCTACGAAAATATAACCAAAAGCATTCATATTGTCTTAATCATATAATAGAATGATCCATGGGAATTGTTAGATGTGTTCAAGTCAACCCAACCTCAATCTGAGGCATGGTTTGGATGGTATCATGAAAAGTGTCTCTCTTTTGTTTGGAATGGACACAATTTTAAGTGAAAACAACAACTAACCTATGAAAATCACACCAAACACAATTTTATTATCTTGATTCTATAGGAGAATGATACATAGATCCTTCTCAACATGTACGAGTTAACTCCACTTCAATCTAAGGCATGGTGTGGCCGATATCACTCAAAGTGTCTCTCTTTTGTTTAAAATGGACACAATTTTAAGTGAAAACAAACAACTGACCTATGTAAATCTGACCAAACTCATTATTATTATCTTTATCCTATAGGAGAATGATCCATGGGTCCTTTGTGATGTGTACAAGTCAACCTTGCCTCACTCTGAGTCACGGTGTGGCCGGTATCACTCAAAGTGTCTCTCTTTTGTTTAAAATGGACACAATTTTAAGTGAACACAACAACTGACCTATGAAAATCTGATCAAATCCATTCGGATTGTATTGATCCATTAGGAGAACGATCCATGGGTCCTTTTTGATGTGTAAAAGTCAAAATGGCCTCAATATGAGGCACTTTATAGCCTGTATCACTCAAAGGTTATATCGTTTGTTTAAAATGAGCACAATTTTAAGTGAAAACAACAACTGAAGTACGGAAATCTGAACAACGCATTGGGATTGTGTTGATCCTATAGGATAACGATCCATGGGTCATTTGCGACATGTATGAGTCAACCCTACCTCAATATGAGGCATGGTGTGTCTAGTATCGCTCAAAGTGTGTCTATTTTTTTAAATGGGCACAATTTTAAGTGAAAACAACAACTGACCTACGACCTGGACACCCCCCACCCCTCTGGACACCCTCACCCCATGGAAATCCCCCGCACCCCCCCCCAGACACTTCCACCCACCTGTACATACCCATGGATATCCCCCCACCATGGACAGCCCCCAACCCCCCCCCCCGGACACCCCCCACCACCTGGACAACCGCACCCCCCTGGACCGCACCCCCACCTCTCCTAGACACAACCCCACCACCTGGATATCCCCCACCCCCTAGACACCACCCTACCCATGGACGTCCACCCCGACCCTCCCGGACACCATCCCACCCCCCTTGGATAGCCCCACCATCCCCCGGCCCGACACACTGGACACCATCCCACCGCCCTGGACACCCCAAAGACACCCCGCACCTGGACACCACCCTCCTTGGACACCACCCCACCCCCTAAGATAGCCCCCCAACCTCTTGGACCCCCCCCCACCCCCTGGACACCCCCACCCCCATGGACACCCATATCCCTCCGGACACCCCCATCCCCCCCTCATGGACACCACCGCACCCCCTAGGATAGCCCCACCAACACCCAGACCTCCCTTAACCCCCCGGACACCCCCAACCCCCTGACCCCCCCCCCCTCCCGACACCCTAGACACCAGCACACCCCCTGGTCACCCCTAGGGACACCCCCCCCCCAACTAGACACCCCCCACCCCCTGGACACCCCCACCCTCCTTGGACGTCCCCCCAACCTCCTGGACCTCCCCCCACCCCCTGGACACCCCTTTCCCCCAGGAAACCCCCATCCCCCCAGACACCCCCTACCCCCCTGGACAGCCACCCCAAACCCCTGAACAGCCCCCCCAACCCCTTGAAATTTGAATTGACTTCTTTATGTACTTAATTAACTTATGAATTATGTGTTAATGGTGTATTGGTATACATGATGTATGGGTATACTTGGTCCAATTAGCTTATTGAGATACTAAATACTTTACAGGTGTTTGGGTTTGCTGATGTAGATGGTTTTGTAACAGCAGACATGGCATTAATCAGTGCATTTTTAGCGCTGATAAAATAAACATTTATCAGTTCTTTTTTAGTGCTGATAAACGGATTTTTTATTAGTGCCTTTTTAGTGCGGATAAAGTCCCCCTTTATCAGTGTGTTTTTAGAACTGAAAAATGTGTCCTTTATTATCTCTTTTTTAGCACTCATAAAGTACCCCTTTATCATCAATCAATAAGCCCTGATAAAGGGGGGCCCTTTATCAGCACCAAGCTTTACAGAACTCTTTTAGTGCTGATAAAGCCCATTTTGAGTGCTAATAAAGATCATTTTTTGTAGTTGGGTGGAGATGTTAAATACCATCTTTTTAAAAATATAACCCATTTTTTGCATTTTTGGTCAAACGGTGCACCAACCATGTATTTTCTATAGTCCATGATCCCACAAGTATTGTAGTTTATGAACATAGTTACAAAAATCAGAAAAAAACTATGAATTGTTCAGCTACATTAAATTTAATAGTTTTAATTTTTATTCATACCATGTTTTATAGTCTAACAATCCATGCTTCACCCTCTCAACAATGTACAGTTGAGGTTCACAGTTAATGCTATCTAACTCTATGCCAAAACTTGTTTGTTTAAAAACCGTTACTCTGTGATATGAACTATTCATGAGAAATCCCTAAACCTCCAGGAACATATTTTAAACATCATTTAGATGAAATAATAGTTTTAGATGGATATTAAAGAACCCTTTCTATAATATAAAATCATTATATTACATTTACAATTTTTTTGTAACCTTTTCCATTAAACATTTTTCTTAAAATCATTTGAAAATAAAATATCTATTTTCATTGTTACATTACATGAAAATAATAAAAACATTTAGGATAAAATGAAATGAATATAATTATGGTAACTAACGTAACTCTTTACATTTCTCTTTACCTCCATACCCTAAACTCATTTAGGATTCCATGTGAATCACATTGTGTATTATCTAGTATGAACCAATCGGGAAATTTGATGTTCACTAGTTATAGAAACAAAATGTAACACTATAATTTTTTCATTACTATAACACCCCAAACTTCCACGGTACGTTTTCCTTTGAATAATGCAATAGCATTCATTGTATGGAATTTCGAGATTCTAACATACCGTGACCAATCAAACTAGCCGTTATGACTATTAATACCCACTTTTTGAAATTTTATAATTTTTATCTTTCAAAATGGATTTCATTTTTGGATTTGGAATATCGAAATTAGCCTAGGGGGAATTTTTTGTATTTTTCTGAAAACATTCAATTTTGATGAATAGTGAAAAACACTGAGTTATAGTTTAAAACCAAATTTTTATTAAATATTTATTTATTCTATTTAAATTTATTTTAGGTTAAAATTGATACGTAATACCTATATAAGTTCAATTTTATTCATTGGAGTCAGTTTATAATAATTTTAGACATATAAAAATTTTATTGAACTTTTCACCGTCTTTTACCCATCTCCTAGGAGAATTTAAAAATTCACATAAAACATAATCTTACTGCTTCTGTGAGTGGAATTTAGAAAAACCGAGAGGCATAGTTAATATCAAGGAGCAATATGTGGTTCAATAAGATAAAAATATTTTTTGTTGAATAGTAACGTTTTACTTTTATTTACCACGGTTAAAAGTAAATAGGGTAATTAAGGGTAAAAATGATATTAATATTACCCTAACATGTGTCCTAATTCTATTGGACAAGTGTATATCTACCCAAAACAACCTTACTAATAAAATATTATCATTTAGGTCCACTTGGATTAGATTAGGAAATTTATTATTATTTAATTCAAAGAAGAGTTAAAAGAGTTAAAATCAAAGTTTAATAACTAAAACATTTTTAATATAGGGTTATACATAAGATAAATTAAATTATAAATATTCATTAGAAAGATAAAAATATTTAATAAATAATGGTATTTTATTTATAATTTTTATACATTAAATAACTAATGTTATTTATGACACAATGATGATGCAGTAATTACCTTATTAATGAAAGAATCAAATAAATGGTATTATAAATATTAAAATAAATTTAATTTCAAAGTTTTTATGAAATAAACGAATTTTCTAGGTGACTATGACATGTTATTTCTGATTAAATGTATCTTGTTCGAATTAATTAAGTTATGATGACTTTCACAAAAACAAATTACCAAATAGTGTCAAAATTGACATAAATTAATATTTAAAACAAACACTATATTATTGGTTCATATAATTTTCCTAAAAATCTGTAGTTTTTCGAAAGGACTCATATCATGATATTTGTATCATTAATGGACCACTTGGGGGGTCTATTGGAAGTTTATAGTAAGTTTATTAACTATATAATATGAAAATACATAGTGACATGGTAAATGTCAAACTAATTAACTAAGAATTAAGACTAAATAATAAGGTTAATATAATGACCCAAACCTGTCTAAAATATATTGGTTGAAATTATTTCGACCCATCCCCACCTTAGACTTTTAATAATACTATTTGGATCCATTATAAACCTAATATGAATTTATTATAAAATAATACTTTAAGTTTTTCCTAAAGGGTCCCTCCTCCCCCTTAGAAAAGCACACCACTTCTATCCAATTATTCACAACTTCAAAGCCTTTTTTCTAGGCCAACACCTGCCCAAAAACTCTCTAACCTTCTATAACTTCAACTTAGAGTCTTTATTTTGATCATAAAGCCAACCTGAGGAGCCCTTTTGAACAAATCAAAACGAAGAACGTGAAGAAGAGGTAATGTTTTCACCACCATTTTTTCAAGTTCCTTTCTTCTTCAACTTCTTCTTTATTTGTTATTTACATTATAAAATAAAAACTAAAGTATCTTCTATATAATTTTATGTTATTATAAATATTTTACAACCATATTAATTATTCTATCCATCCTTTAAATGACAGGTCACCATACATGCGTACGTATGGCTTACCGTCTCCACGTCGTGGGGTAATTGTTATTCAATAGATTATTATTTGGATGGGTATAATAATGATGTGTATTTAATTTAAATAATAAATATAACATGATAAGGATTCTTTATATATGATATAACATCCAATTATATATTATTTTAATATCAAAAGAATGATATTTTTGCTCGTGCGTACGTACGGATTACTGTCTCCACGACGCGATGAGATTCTTTTCCAAGTTCACCATTCATCGACGATTATAAAAAATATATATTACTAATAAGTATGTAATATATGAAATAATAATTATACTGGAGATATATATAATTATATATATAACTATTTCTGTACTTACAAATATCTTATTTACTTACTTTCGTTCTATACTATATGAAAACGGAAACAGCGTTTATGCGTACGTACGGACTACCGTCTCCATAAACGGTGTTTTCCATTTCATATATACATCTGTTATAAATATTTATATTCTAAATTTATATGATATATAAATCATTTTTTATATTCTGGAGGTATTTAAATCATGATCTAAGTGATAAAATCAAGAGTAACAAGTTAAAACAGGTACGATAACGAAAGCGATTATTACCAGAAATATTAATATAACACGGAAATTATTATTAAATGTGTATTATAATGTCATAAATGAATATTTTATGATATCATAAATATTAATATGGGTCTTGTATAATTTAATAACATACTATTGTCTTCATACAGGAGGTTAAACATACCCTTGACTAATGGAAAGTGCAAGGTAAGGGGTTTTCATCTCACTCCCTATTCCCGTGAGATTCATGTCATATTGTCACTATTGCCTTTTGTGTGGTGTATTTACTTACCATAATTGTATTCTTTGTGTAATACACTTTAATTTATGTGTATTTACATATTCATTGTATGATACCTCTTTCATGGGTTATATGTTTCTTAAGTTACCAAATTGGTAAGGGTTAATTTCATAATCTCTTTATTATCCGAGGTTGTCTTTACGTAAGTATCTACTGGGACATATTTATTATCCATGACCATGTTTTATGAAAGTGTTTTCAAAGGGATAATTTAAAGGTACTTTTTACTAAAACATCATTTCAAATGTTTTAAATATTTATTCCTCTAAATCATTCTCATTAATGTCAATGTCTTCAAAATGGTTTTTAAGAATTTATTTTTATGGACATGAATGTTTTTAAAATCCTAATTCCTTTCAAAAGATTCAAAGTGGTATGGGACACTTTGATTCAAAAATGTCTTTAAATTACTTATTTTCAAAATTGTGTGACATTTAAATGTTTTCATGAAAAAGGGGTATTTCTCTCAAAGAGTTTTATAAAGCATTTTCATCTATGTCAACATCCTTTGATAAATTATACACTTGTTTGAAGTTGAGTTATTATGATAAAAATCATCCATATTGTATTTAAGGTTTTGTGATACGTTTGACTGTGGATGTGAAATTTTTATACCATTCATGGTTTCTGGTTAAATTATAGACATTTCGTATTCTAGTTTTAATACGAATGTTTATGTTATATTTCATCCTCTTATTAAGATGAATGTGTTGGACTAGTATGTTCCAGGTTGGGTTCCGGTTACAGAAGACCCTATGGGTTGGTGTCCGGTTATTAGAGGCAATCTGGGTTGGTGTCTGGTTATTAGAGGCACTCCGGGATGGGTTTCGGTTACAATTATCCCTTAGTTCTTGGCACGAGACCTTGACACAGAAATTAACGATCGACATTATGAATTCCCTTGTTATGAAAATGGTTATTGATATTGCATGTGATTATTCGATTAGTATAAAATACATGTGAATAAGTAAATGTCATTATTTCGTTTTCTCTTTGCCATATTATGTTGAACTTCAAGTTTAAAATTATTTTGTTTTAGTAATACATTTAATTAAATGTTTATACTTATTTATGAAAGTTTCTGTTGTATTGTTATCCTTACTGAGAATCTGAGCTCACCCCTTTCTATGTTTTATTTTTCCCAGGATTCCAATAAGTGTATTGTGATTGATATGAAGGGTTTAGACAAGGGAATAATGGTGTTTGTGATGGATTATTTTTGTTGTTTTGTATATTATTAAGTGTAATGTATCATTAATGTATGTAATATATTTTCCAATACTTCTAAACCGATCATTCCTTCAGGACTTTATTCCTTATAATCATGCCAATGTATTAAAATAATGCACCGACTCTGACTAGGGTCGGGGCATTATAGATGGTATCATAGGAAGTTCAGAAATAACCATGGAAACTAGATATAGATAAACTCTGATTAGAGAAAATTACCCAAAGATAGACTTTGAGAATTATTATGGAAGAACTTCCTAGAATTTTGAAATTGTAGATATTTTGAGAGTTTCTCGAGCAATACATCCCTGTTTGGATACGAGCAGGTAGAGGCGGCTTTGGCACAGATGTACCTAGGGGTAAAACCCTAAAAAACGCTTTGAGCTAGACTTGATTGGGAACTGGTGCACGAAAATGGGACTTGCTGCACTCTTGGTTACGACACTCCTAGGGGATATGCTTAGGATAATTCTAAATTTATTTACGAATCATTATGAAGGGTTTATGAGTATATATTTCCTCAAAGAAAACATTTTTATGATCATGGATTATATCGATAAACTGTTTAATGTATGTTAAGTGTTTTAAAAGTTTATTATTACGTATTTCTATTCATAAACTAATCTAGTGTATTCCATTGTTTAGAAATGGCGCCCAGTATAAGGAATGAGAACTCCAGCAATACGAATGAACCAAAGGGTAAGAAGGATCATATATTTCATGGTCTTGATCTAGAATTTAGAATTGAAATATTCTCCCATGTATTATCCTCATATGAATAAATAATATCATGTGTTTATAAGATAAGTAACGAGTTATCAGAGTCCCATGGCTTTGAAGCGAAGCCAGAGAAGAAAATGATGGTAGAAAGAAATATGGATAAAGAGAATAAGGGAAAGAAGGATTTTCCAATATGTGATAAATGTGGAATGATTCACCTTGGTAAATGCTTGAAGGGAATGGAAGTTTGTTCTAAGTGTGGAGAAAAAGGTCACCAAGTATGTAATTTCAAGGGTAAGAAAAAGTTTTCAAATGTACAATGCTTCATCTGCAAGGAGTTGGGACACTACGCGAATCATTGTCCCATTCATAAGAGTTTACCGCAAATGATGTTATTGGATAATAATAATGTTATGATACTACCTGAGATGAAGAAGAAAGACTAGTGCTCTTATGTTGTTATTATTGAATTATTTCATTTGAGTGTTGTATCAACAGTATACTGGTTATATGAATTATGGAGATAAATAATTATTGTACTCCAGTACTATTTTATTGAGGATTTGAGATTATATGGTTCTAAGAAAATTGACTTAATAGTAAGCTAAACTTTTTTTTGAAAATAAATGTTTGAAGTAAAGGTAATACTTAATATTGTTTAGATAACGAGGTAGTGATTTTGGAATAAGAGACGGTTGATTTGAATAAATTATATTAGATATTCTTAACTACCTTGAAACTGATTAATGATTTTTCATCATTGGAGTTTACAAAATGTTTCAATAGAAGGAGTATATCCAGTATCATATAAAGAATAAGGGAGCATGAATGTTATCAATAAGGTTTTATGTTAATTTAAGATGTTACCATGTTTTAAAATAACACATGATGAAGGTGTTTCAATGTTATTACATAGAAAAAAGGATTTTCATTGTGTTTAACATCCTTATAAATTTTGGACTGTGATTTTTGGATAGTATTATTTTTGATTAGTCTAACTGTTGGAATGGATTATGTTTTAAAGGTTATTTTTTTATAAAATGACAACACAAAGACCGTGTGACAACATGTCGCGTCGGACAAAGCTGCGGGAATCGAACCCACAACCATAGTGCAATTGGGATTTATCACCTACCACTGGGCTACATGAATTCCCTGAATTGTATAATGTAGTTTCTTTTTTTAAATGCTCTGATATGTGAATTATAAATTCTTTATATTTGGGACCCTATATGATTAGGATAAATATAGTATTTTTGAGTTGTATTATGTTTTGTAGTGAAAGATGAGTTTGTGGTGGAAATTTATTAAAGGATAAAGATCTAATTATAAAGTAAGTATATCTCCTTATGATCTTAGCCAATATCATTAATAAATTCCTCAACATTAATAAAAAGAACATAGAACAAAAACTTTGTCCCAGATAGTACCTTAGATCCACACAAATTTATGGATTTGTGATTGTCAGACTTTTCATAGCCATGTTCCCTACCACTCTCAATCAGATATTGATGGTTTGATTTCTCTTCCATATCCATGTTTTCCTACATGGAACCCTAGTATCTGTTATTTTCGGTAACCTTCATACTTACCACTCTTTATTTTAAATAGAGGCCTCATTAATCCATTTTTAAATGTGTCATTTCAACTATGATATTTTGAAATGTCAACCCCAAGTTTCCAATACCGAGCATAAATTGTGAGGATGCAATTTATTGAAGGAGGGGAGAATGTAACACCCCAAGCTTCCATAGTATGTTTCCCTTTGAATAATAAAATAGCTTGCATTGTACGCAATTTCGAGATTCTAACACACTATGTCCAATCAAACTAGCTATTATGACTAGTAATACCCACTTTTTCAAATTTTATAAATTTTATCTTTCAAAATGGACTTCATTTTTCGATTCGGAATATCGAAATTATCTTAGGGTGAATTTTTGTTATTTTTCTGAAAACATTCAATTTTTGAGGAATAGTGAAAAAACACTGAGTTATAGTTTAAAATGGAATTTTTATTTAAATAATTATTTATTTTATTTAAATTTATTTTAGGTCAAAATATATACGTAATACTTATATAAGTTAAATATAATTCAATGGAGTCGGTTTAAAATAATTTTAGACATATAAAAATTTTATTGAACTTTTCACCGTCTTTTACCCATCTCCTTGTATAATTTGAAAATCCACATAAAACGTAATTTTACCAATTCAATGAGTAGAATTTCAAAAACCCGAGAGACAACGTTAATATCAAGTAGTAAAATGTGGTTCAATATGATAAAAATATTTTTTTGTGAATAGTAACTTTTTACTTTTATTTACCACGGTTAAAAGTAAATTGGGTAATTAATGGTAAAAATGATATTAATTTTACCCTAACATGTGTCTTAATTCTATTGGACAAGTGTATATCAACCCAAAACAACCTTATGAATAAAATATTATCATTTAGGTACACTTGGATTAGATTAGGACATTTATTATTATTTAATTCAAAGAAGAGTTAAAAGAGTTAAAATCAAAGTTTAATAACTAAAACATTTTTAATATAGGTTTTTACATAAGATAAATTATATTATAAATATTCATTAGAAATATAAAAATATTTAATCAATAATGGTATTTTATTTATTATTTTTAGACATTAAACAATTAAATTTATTTATGACACAATGATGATGCAATAATTACCTTATTAATGAAGGAATCAAATAGATGATATTATAAATATTAAAATAAATATAATTTCAATGTTTTTATGAAATCCACGAATTTTCTTGGTGACTATGACATGTTAGGGCTGATTCAATGTATCTTGTTCGATGTAATCATGTTGTAATGACTTTCACAAAAACAAAATACCAAATAGTGTCAAAATTGACATAAATTAATATTTAAAAAAAATACTATATTATTGGTTTATATAATTTTCATAAAAATCTAAGGTTCGGACATAGGACTCATATCATGATATTTTTATCATTAATGGACCACTTGGGGGGTCTATTGAAAGTTTATAGTGAGTTTATTAACAATATAATATAAAAATAAAAAGTGACATGGAAAATGTCAAACTAATTAACTAAGAATTAAAACTTTAAGGTAAGGTTAATATAATGACCCAACCCTATCTAAAATCTATTGGTTGAAAGTATTTTGACCCATACCGACCTTCGACTTTTAATAATCAACTTTGTAGCCATTATAAATAGAATATAAATTTATTATAAAATAATACTTTATGTTTTTTCTAAATAGCCCCTCCTACCCCTTATAAAAGGACACCACTTCTAACAAATTATTTACACCTTCAAAGCCTTTTGGATCGGCCAAACCCTACCCAAATACTCTCTCAACTTCCCTCACTTCAACCTAGAGGATTTAGTTTGATCAGAAAGCTAACCTAAGGAGCCCTTTTGATCAAATCAAAAGGAAGAACCCGAAGAAGAGGTAATCTTTTCCCCACCCTTTTTCAAGTTCCTTTCTTCTTCAACTTCTTCTTTATTTGTTATTTCCTTTCTAAAATAAAAACTCATGTATCTTCTATATACGGTGATATTATTATAAATATGGTACAACCATATTCATTATTCTATCCTCCCTTTGAATGACAAGTCACTATACGTGCGTACGTACAGCTTACCATCTTCACGTCGTGGTGTAATCGTTATTCAATACATTATTATTTGGATGGGTATAATAATGATGTGTAATTCATGTAAATAATAAATATAACATGATAGTTATTCTGTATATATAATATACCATCCAATTATATATTATTTTAATATCAAAAGAATGATATTTTCGCTCGTGTGTATGTATGGATTACCGTCTCCACGACGCGATGATATTCATTTCCAAGTTCACCATTCATTGAGGATTATAAAAATACATATTAATAATAAGTATGTAACATATGACATAATAATTCTACTGGAGATATATATATTTATATATATAATTATTTTTTTACTTACATATATCTTATTCACTTACTTCAATTCAATACTATAGGAAAACGGAAACAACGTTTATGCGTACGTACGGACTACCGTCTCCATAAATAGTGTTTTCCATTTCATATATATACATATATTATAAATATTTATATTCTAAATATATATGATATATAAATCATTTTTTATATTCTAGAAGTATTTAAATCATGATCTAAGTGATACAATCAAGAGTAACAAGTTAAAACACGTACGATAAAGAAAGCAATTATTACCCAAAATGTTAATATAACATGGAAATTATTATTAACTGTGTTGTATAAAGTCATAAATGAATAATGTATGATATCATAAATATTAATATGGTTCTGGTATAATTTAATAACATGCTATAGTATTAATACAGGAGGTTAAATGTACCCTCAACTAAAGGAGAGTGCAGGGTAAGGGGTTTTCATCTCACTCCTTATTCCCGTGAGATTCATGCCATATTACCACTATTACCTTTTGTGTGGTGTATGTACTGCCTATAATTGTATTCTTTGTGTAATAAAATTTAATTGATGTGTATTTACATATTCATTGTATGATACCTCTTTCATGGGTTGTATGTTTCTTAAGTTACCAAATTGGTAAGGGTTAATTTCACAGACTTTTTATTATCCGAGGTTGTTTTTACATAAGTATCTACTAGGACATATTTATTATCCATGTTAATGTTTTATGAAAGTGTTTTCAAAGGGATTATTTTAAGGTACTTTTTACTAAAACATCATTTCAAATATTTTAAATATTTATTCCTCTAAATCATTCTCATTAATGTCCATGTCTTCAAAATGGTTTTTAAGGATTTATTTATACTTACATGAATATTTTTAAAATGTTACTTCCTTTCAAAAGTTTCAATGTGGTATGGGACACTTTGATTCAAAAATGTCTTTAAATTATTTCTTTTCTAAATTGTGTGACTTTTAAATGTTTTCCTGAAAAAGGGGTATTTCTCTCAAGGAGTTTTACAAATCATTTTCATCTATGTCAACATCCTTTGATAAATTTTACACTTGTTTGAAGTTGAGTTATTATGATTCAAATCATCAATATTTTATTTAAGTTTTTGTGATATGTTTGACTGTGGATGTGCTATTTTTATACCATTCATGGTTTATGGTTAAATTATTGACATTTCGTATGCTAGTTTTAATACGAATGTTTATGTTATATTTCATCCTCTTCTTAAGATGAATGTATTGGACTTGTATGTTCCGAGTTGGGGTCCGTTTATAGCAGACCCTCCAGGTTGGTGTCTGGTTATTAGAGGAACTCCGGGTTGGTGACCGGTTGTTAGAGGCACTCCGGGATGGGTTCTGGTTACAGTTATCCCTTAGGTCTTGGCACGAGGCCTTGACATAGAAATTAAATATTGACATTATCAATTCCCTTGTTATAAAAGTGGTTATTGATATTGCATGTGATTATTCGATTAGTAGAATATCCATGTGAATAATCAAATTGCATTATTTCATTTTATCTTTGCCATATTATGATGAATTTAAAGTTTAAAAAGCTTTTGTTTTAGTTATACATTGCCTTAAATGTTTATGCTTATTTCTGAAAGTTTCTGCTGTATTGTTATCCTTACTAAGCATC
This sequence comes from Viscum album, assembly GCA_963277665.1. Lineage (NCBI taxonomy): Eukaryota > Viridiplantae > Streptophyta > Magnoliopsida > Santalales > Viscaceae > Viscum > Viscum album. Next base: position 260,404,937 of record OY728148.1, on the reverse strand, counting down.
TGAGCTCACCCCTTTCTATGTTTTATTTTTCCCGGTATTCTAAGAAGTGTATTGTGATTGATATGAAGGGTTAAGCCAAGGAAATAATGGTGTTTGTGATGGATTATTTATGTTGTTTTGTATGTTATGAAGTGTAATGTAACATTCATGTATGTAATATATTTTCCAAGACTGCTAAACTGATCAGTCCTTTGAGACTTGATTCCTTATAATCATGCCAATGTATTAAAATAATTCACCGACTCTGGGTAACTAGGGTCGAGGCATTACAATTACCATAAAATATACTAATACTATTTTAGATATTAAATAATGATTCACTATAATCTTATGCTAATAATATCATTTATTTAATAGTGACAATCAATTTCTCACATTAACTAAATTAAACTATTTACATTTTTCTTTACTATATCGTGTCTTAACTCTTCATGATACTAAATCAAAAATCACTCCAACAAAAATAAAAATAATTTTTTATTTGTAAAATTTAAAATTATCTAGGTCCAAAAAAACTCACAATATCCTCTTAGACATCATATTCTCCCTAAAATACATTTCTAAGACTTAATAAAAACATCATTTTTATTTCAGAAATACCATTTATTTCCTTTAATATGAATATCCTACAAATAAAAAATATTTATTTATCTCATATATTGTATTATATGTGTTTGGGAAATGCTATTTCATTTTAAAAAATAATTTATTTTAATATACCACCGATGGGTGGTAGTAACACATTTCCATTAAATTTAGATAATGTATGGATAATCACTTTTATACAATATTGATCTAAAAACATGTTATACAAATATACCACTAATGGGTGGTATTTCAGAGAAATTCTAGTGGTGTCCTTATTTTCCAGTATGGTTTCAGACAGGAAAGTCATATCGGGGTGACTTTGGGTGCAATTACACTGAAGCATGCGAACTGTTCGTGGGATGCCAGTCCCATGATAGTTCCAGCACAAGAAAATGGGTACAAGCCTTTTCTAGGACATGGATGACTTAGTTGTGTGAAGGTAAGACATAAATGGGGACTTATCTAAGGTGAAACACACTGTGTACCTTCTTTACATGTCGTGTAATCCTGAATGGTTGGAAAATCCATGTAAAAGAGTACTCTTCCAAGTGTTCAGGTAGGGTCACATGCTTTTTAGAACCCCTTACACATCATGTTGTATCCACTTAGAGGAGTTTTCTCCCAACGTATATCCTCTTTTGTGGATCAGATTTAGGAATGTGTGTAGCCTATCATTATCACTTTTTTTATGTAGAACGTGGTGGTGGACACTATTTGGGGATAGGATATATGATGTGTGGATATGTTTTGGGCCACATTAGTTAGTGACATTTGGGCTGGTAGAGGTTGAGTGTGTTTCCTTTGTATTTTCCTATTCATTTATAGTGTGGAATTATGTCCTCAGTACATTATTGTAAACCCCTCAATATGATGAGATTTGATAGAATTGTTATATCCCACTAGAGTAGTCGTACTGGGATTCTCTATGGCATCCTTAGAGTTTTTTCATCCCTCTAGGGATGTTGGAGAAGGATTATCTAATGTTCCTTTCTTCCCCAGATCAACTTATTTGTATCTTCATGACCTACCCTATATGGGTTGTGGTCCTCTATCTAGAAGGATATCCCTATATGGTTTTCAATATTCTTAAGAGTGTGATCCCATACATAGAGGTAAATTTTATTAGGATTCTCTCATCATCGAGTATATGGTCCATTACTCAGTAGTGAATCATAGTGGGGTTTGTGGAATCATTTGTGACACAATCCCCTACATAGAGAGGTATACCATATGGGGTTTTTGGAATTTTCATAGACAACACTATGCGGTAAGATATCGTCTATCTTAGTGATATCGATATCCAGGATTTGGATTGGGTTATGGGTTTCCCCTAGTAGTACCTCGGTGCAGTCCTGTATCTAAATAAATTATTGGGGTTACCTAATTGGGTTTGTGGTTTCCCCTAGCAGTTCCTTAGAGTGATCACTATCAGAGGATAAGAGGTATTTAGTGTTCAAAATTGGGTTTTTGGTCTCCACAGTAGATCCTAGGAGTGATCTCCTTTCTGAGAGAAGAGACATTTGTGGTTTTAGTAGGTTTATTAATGTCCCACATTAGGGATAGGTGAGATCCCCTAACTTTGTAGCATGATATGTTGGGTTCCAGTGTGTATTTTTCATAGATAGATCTGACAAGATTTCTCAATCGTATGTGTTCCCTTTTGAAATGGTGGTTTTTTTAAATCATCTTCGTGATGCTCGATGGTGTGGTATCTCTCAGATGTGCCACCATGGATATTTGGGTTGAACCAAATTGATTGATATCACTTGAATCAGTGTCATGTGGGATGATATAGATCATGGAGTGTATTCTCCTAGACGAGTGTTACTTTTAGACATGTAATAGAAACATGTCATTGTATATGAGGTTAGGACCACATGAGACTTAGAGTTTGAGATGAGTATAAATGGCTCTATTTATGGATTTCCTTGTGTTGTTATACATTTTTTGGTTTGAAACACCATTTGGTATGATCTGACTAGTTATGTATAGTAGAGGATAGTTTTAAGATGGAATTTAACTCATTTTTGGGTTCCCTCTGGCTAGGTCAAGCAGAGTATTTCCTTTTAGTTTATCTATTTTATTTTATAAATTTTGGGGGCCTAAAAATTATTTTTATACTCATCTTTGCATGGGATTTTCCTATACATGTTGTGTATTTTGAAGACCATATGACTTTCAATGGAGTCCATGTATGACCCCAAGTAGTTTGATCTTAGTGAGCTAGACTAACCTAGGTGTTTACCTGAGCTGGAGCAAAGAGCTTACTATCAGTTACATTTGAGAGTGACCCACTATTTCTTATTAGGTTTGATGCTTTTATAGTTTTTAGAAGACGTATTATTTTACCATTTTTACGTATACTATTTTATAGTTTGGGGTATATGTATGCCTGCTTTTATTTTCAGTATTATATATCTATATACTATTTTATGGAGATGTTTTTTGGTTCCATGTGTATAGGTACTTCAGGATAAGGCCTCCAATGTGTGTGATATGCCTACTCAGTGATGGATTACATACCCTTTCCTATGGTGGAAACCTTCGGGATTCATATCTCGAGACCTGTCAGTTTAGGTCTTCATATAGTGGTAACAGTGTGGGTTTCACTTTGGAACTACACTATCATGAGTTTGGTTTGGGTTTCATAGAGAAAGTGTTAAAAATTTTGAGTTCAGCTTTTAGACTAGGGAATCTAGGACTCTAATAAACTGATATTCGACTCAATAAATTATGACACTAGTCACAAGGAAAATTTAGTACATGAATCATATAGTATTGGGTTTTAGGGTTTTCCTATCCTTTTTTGTCAACTCCTGATATATACTATTTGACCATGGTATGTCTTGATTTTATTTCTGGATGAATTTGTATAGACATCCAGATAGGGTTCTAGGGTGGGATTATGGTGAAGATCAACCTCGATATGATTTTTTAGTGTAGGAAACCAGTTCTGAGACTAGACCTATAGGTCGTCTTCCAGTTGGTCCACCACCCATTGAGAAGCAGGATATGTCGGTAGTTCATGCTGAGAATATGTGAAAGAGGAGTGAATTTAATGACATATAGATGCATAAAACTCTAAGGTATCATGGTGTTATGGGCCCCCAATAAGATTATTACTAGCTTGTGGTAGTCCTGGACATTTTATTCCTTATGCAGACAGCTCCAGTTTAGATGGTGATCATAGGATCAAGACTTATGATTGGTTTGGTCAGGTGATGATGGAGTATTATGATGAAGATACATGATATTTCGATGATCACTTGGGTTTATTTGCATTATATATTAAGGAAGGATTTCTATCTACCCATGTTGAGGTTGGTGAATATCCAGGAGCTTCTCCAACTTTGATGGGATAACATGATTGTGAAATAATTTTCAGTGAGGTTGATCGAACTGTCCCATTACTCCATGGATATGGTTCATGATTTATTTATTTATAGCGTCGACCGTTGATATAAGATTACACCTATAGATCATATAATTATTTGTTCCACTATGCATTCCAAACTAGGGTAGAGTTCCTGAGCGGTCCTTGGTGGTGGAGATCTTTCTAGAAGAGAAGACTCTGAACATTAGTATTGGGAACACTAGAGATGAGACATTGGTGGTAGGAAGCTGAAAGTAGAATCATGGATATGGGCATGAGATTTGATTTAGGATATGATCCCATTATGGAGGTTCTTAGGCTGAGGGATTCCAAGATGGTTTTGGCCAATTATTAGGGAGTCATTGTTATACTTTTTGATGGCCTGGGATATCTTACTCGATATTTTTCAACCATGCATCCTGATAAGAGGGATCCATTCTATATACCACCTTGATAAGGTTAGCGTTTTGAGAATAGAGTCATATAAGTCGGTGGACATGGATGAGGAGAGATTAGAGTGGCAGAAGGTGATAGACAGTAATAGTTTCCACCACTACACCAAGGTGGTTCACGCTATGCTCAGGAAGCTAGAGGACTGGGGAGAGGATTGCAACAGGACAAAGAGGCCTTTGAACAATATTCTCCGAGGGTGGATTGAGTTATGCTCGGTTTAATTTCTACATTTTTCAGTATTATTGGTTGAAATTATTTGGAGGTCCTATTTTCTTAAAACTTTTTTCCCGAGGATTGTCCGGGGTGATGCGGGGTGTCAGAAAGACCCTGTCTCAATGTTGATCGATGTAACTTTGAATGAATGAGTATGAGGGACTATTCCCCCTTTGGGATGTGTTTCTACGACATTATTAAAACCATGAGGAAAAATTAGTTCCTCTAAGAGCAGATAGGGCTGAGAAATGTTGGATAAATCCCTCTGACTTGTGTGTTCAAGGATGCATAATGTGTTGTGATTTTCAAAAAGGGTCTGTTAAGAACCATTGTGTGTACATGGGAATCCATTCATTGTTAATTGGTACAATAGTTTTTTTATATTCATATTTTTACATGATATTATTGACAATAATGTGTCATGGTTTTTCTTTTCTTGTGACTCACAAGGATTACATATTCTTTTTCCCACTAAGACACATTCTTGATATGTGTTGAAGAACTATATGGGTGAGTGAGTGTCGTCTAAAGAGGATTGTATTGAATTATGGGGGATGAGTTACATAGAATTCTGTGTTCGGGTAGGTATATTTTGGTCTCTGTAATAGGTTGGTGAGGTGTTTTTTACTGGAACCTATGACTGTAGATGGACTCGGTGCTTGGTGTTTCCCACCTATCATAAATGAGGTTACATGTCCCCTCTTTATTTTGTGATATCAACCTGGTTGAGTTGTCAAATGGGTCTAGTTGATCCTTGATGTTCCCTTTATTATATGTTCTTTATAATCACATGAACACTTGTTGGTTTTTGTAGTGGTTTTGGTCATCTAATTGGCATGGGAGTCCTAGTGGGGAGGTCAGTTTATTTCCCATATACCAAAGATTATGATTTTTTTGAATTAATATTCTTCTGGTTGGGAGTATGTTTTGAATTGAGATTCTCCCTATATGATGTTATGATATATCAAAGAATATTTTTTAATCTAGGAATTTAGTCATCTCGGGATTCCGAGACCCAGAGAACCCAGGAATAGTAATAAAAAAATATTAAATATATTTTATCATGTAAACATAGTTTGTTTTGTGACATGGAATAACTCTCAAGAGGTGTCTCATATTAGAATTTTGACACCATGGTATAGTTTAGAACATCATTTTTATCCTATGAAAAATATAAGATTTTTCATCACGGGGTGACTGGTTTGAGGTGAGTTGGTGATAGAGAGTCAAATGGAGGCTATTATTTTAATAAAATTAATACAATAATCATTCCCACACATGCCTTTGGTTAACATGCTAGGAGGACCCAAATCACTTTCCCCCTTTGGATTGATTGATTTCCTAAGGACTAAACTGAGGAAATGTTGTGTCATTGATCTCTGAACAGGATGTTGATCACTCCCAGATCATGGAACAGCAGCTCCTGAGCTCTGATTCGACCTTGAATCTTTTGTGATTCTCCATAACGTACAATGATTTTTTTTAATTCCTTATAACCTTTTTATGTATCATTATAATGTTATAAATCACTTAAATTATTTCAATAGGTTACAGGGGTAACTATAGTGATCCAGGCTACTCATAATTAAATTCCCAATAGAATTCCTCTCTACACAGTGTGTAGTGCAGCAGAACACACTATGTTTTATTCCTGTTTGGGGAAGATGAGTTTTTGGGACAACAGGACATGTACCATGGTTACACTATATGTAGAGACCACATGTCATGTTTTCTAAGTATATGGCTTGGGAAACCATTTAAAAGTACATGGTCTTGTGAAAGTACAGGACCAAGATATAGGGGGAAATGTTCTAGGCTTATACGTGGGTAGATGAAATAGGTCAAGATTCATTCAATATGGACACAACATGTACCAAGGGGTCTAAACCATGTGTGATACATGGTTGGAAGAGCCATGTCAAGGTAATACACAGCTGGGGGTGAGGAGAGACACTCAAAGTAACTCTGATACATACCCCATAATCCCACATGGTCAGCCAAGTTGTACATCAATGGACATGAAAAGGTTTTCTGGCAGGGTCACATGTCATGTAGACCACCTTACAAGTAGTGTAGTCTCATCTTGGTGGAATTTCCACCCAGTGTATCTCCTCTTTAAAGTATTGGATTAAATCCTATGAGTATCCTATCCTAATCAATTTTCCATTTAGAATATGATGGTGTCAATGGTTTTTTCCAAATAGATATAATGCGATGAAAAATTATGTGTCTCTTTGGTTAGCGACATTTCTTCCAGTAGTGTTATAGTGTGTTCCCTTGTTATTTTCCTATGAGGGTATAATTTGGAATTACATCATTGTTATAGGAGTGTGATACCCTCGATAAGATGAGATTTGATAGAGCTTTTTCATCCTTCCAGGGAGGCTAGACTGGGATACTCTATCCTTTTGTTAGAGTTGTTGCATCCCTCTAGGGAGGATGTAGTTGGATACTCTAATGTATCGTTATTCCATAGATTGGATTCTTCATATCATCATGATCTCAACTACATGGTTAAATATCCCCTATCTATAATTATATACCTATAGGGTTTTTGTTATCGTCATGATTATGATCCCTATGTAGCATGCTATTTTAGTAGGTTGTGGCATTGTCGAGTATTTGACCTCTTACTCAAAAATTATTATGATTGAGTTTTGAGGAATTTGTGATGATAATATTTAATACTTCAAGAGTTATACCATATGGGGTTTGTGGTATCATCATGACCAACAATATGCAACTAAAAATAATCTATCTGTTGGATAATGATATTCAATTTTTAGATTGGGTTTGTACCATGTGGGTTTTCAGAGTGATCCATTATCTAAATATAGTCTTTGGGTTACCAGTTTGGATTTTTTGTGTCCCCCAATATTTCCATGGAGTGATACTCTATCCAATTATATGAAGTTTTTAGTGTTCCAGACTAGCTTCAGGTTCCCCCCCCCCCCAGTATATTCTAGGAGTGATCACCTTTTCATAGAGATGAGACCTTTTGTGATCCTAGTAGGGTTAGTAAAATCCCCCATCAGGCATGGGTGGGATCCCATAACTATTTAGTCTAATCTATTGGGTTCCAATGTAAATTATTCATAAATAGATCTAGGAAGCATTTCCTCTCGGATGTGATCCCTTTTGGAATTGTTTTGTTGTGCCATCGTCTTTGTGATTCTTTATGGAGTAGTATCCCTCAGATGTTCCCTTAGGGATGGTTGGGTTGTACCCGATAGGAATATATCACTTTGATAAGTTTCATGTGGGATGATATAGATTGTGGAGTGTGTTCTCCTTGTTGAGTGTTTCCTTTGAGGATCGAGTAGAAACATATCGTTGGCTATGATGTAGGTATTTCTTGAGACTTGGAGTCTAAAAAGATTTTATCTGGGTGTATTTATGTGTTTTCTAATAGTGTTGTAAAATTCCTTAGTTGAAACACCAAGATGCATGATCTGAATATCCATGTATAGTTGATGATGGTCTCGATATGGAGTTTTTATCTCATTTGGGTTCCCTCTAGCTGAGTTGAGTGTGAAATTTCATTTTAGTTACTCCCTTTTCTTTTCTATATTTGGGGTGCCTATTGAGTGTTTTTATATTCAACCCTACATGGGATTTTTCCACACATTTTATGTCTTGAGAAGACCACATGCCTTTTGATATATTCTTACGAGGAACTGCAGCAGGATGAGAATTGTGATCTATACCAATAGAGGTTTTTATTGGAGCTAGGTTGTGGAGAATACTAGTAGTTACATTTGACATTGATCCCCTCATTTTGATCATGTTTTGTGACTTTATAGTTGTAAGAAGGCATGTGTTTTTTTAGTTTTTTACTTATATTGTACTCTGGTTTGGGATAGATGTATGAATTAATTTATTTTCGGTATATATTTATCCGCACTATTGTATAGATGTGTTTATGGGTGAGTGCATGTAGATACCCTAGTCTAAGGCCTCACATGTGGTTGATATTTAAACTCAACATTGGATTTCATCCCCAAGTCTATGGAGGTGTGCATGGAGAGTCACAACTAGAGCCTTGTGGGGTTTGGTTGTGACATCATATAAGAAGTGTGAGGTGAAGGTACACATCCTTTACATAGATTAATATATACATTGACACATTCATTTACATTAAAATTTATCATGTAAAATTTTTTTACAACATTAATTGAATTCAAACTATAATATATAAGAATTATTCCTTTTTTATATAATAAAGAGTATTTATAATAATTGAGAATTATACATTCGGCATCAAATACCATTAAAAATTCAAGAATAAAATTCTATAAAATTAACACTTGACATGGAAATTAAATGGAGTTCCCAAACCCCTTCATATATTCTAGGCAGTCCCATCATATGGAATTATTAAACATAATTCCTAAAAACCATAATTTATAAGTTCCATTAATGGATCCTTGTAGAAACACTTTTAATATTTTTTTAACCAACTTTTCTTTTTCTGGATCAAAATTTTCCAACCTCATACCATCTATACAATACATGAACTTAAAAATCACTTTCCTAGATTATTTATTCTCAAAAATTTGAGAATATTCAGTAAAATTTTAAAAATTGGTCCACCTTTACAAAACTTTTTGATAGGTTACAATAAAATATATTCAATAACTACAATAATCCTTATATTAATTCTTCAGAATATATAAACATATTCAATCAAATAAAATATCATTGACATACCATATCATATTATTTATATCAGACTATAATTCCTTTGTCAAATTAGTATATGGTTAATTTGGAACATTAATGAATCATTCAATATATCTATTAGAATATACATACACTTTTTTAATAATTTCAACCATTTGTTATTCATAAAATAATTTTTCTAACATATAATATTTCTATGAAACGTGAAATTTTCCCAAGATATCAGTCTTAGAAGTTTCTTAATTTAATGTTTTCATTTTGAATATTAATATAATATTTTGTTTGATGATAATGATGAATTTTTCTATAATAAACCATTTGTGGAAATCAATATAATGCCTTATATTTATTCACTAAAAACTATTAAAGATAGTTCTACCAATAAAAGTAATGACCATGTACTACATATCCATTCAATGGGACAAGATCCATACTTCACTAAGCAATGAGTGTTCTTTACCATTCCTCTCACTACATAGTTATATAGGTAGGGAATCATTATATTCATAATTTTTTTGATTCATGGGTAGTTGAGTGGATAACCACATATCCAAATATTTTATATGGATTCAGTCAAATATATTCCTTCGGTATCCTAACCATTATGAATTCCTAGATATGTGTGACCCAAATAAATTACCAAAATCTAGCTAAATAGGTATAATCCAGGAGAACATGAATTTCACATGAAACTACCTGACAAAACAATCCAGTTTCACTTATTAAAATCTTTCCTTACATAAGATAATCCATGTTCTTATGGATTTGGACTAAAACTACATAGTTAAATAAATGAGGTTAGGAAAATTGTTTCTTTATAAGGAATTTCACACTTATTATTTGAGGTTATTTTCATTTTTTTAGTATCATTAATTTAATATTAAAAATATTAATATTAAATTCATTACTATTACATGTCGTGTAATAATTATATTCTCATGTTTTATCCCTTTTTTCATGCATGGTTCTAATGATTTAGTATTGGAAATCCTTAATCAAACCACCACATTTATGTGCTCACACAATATTAATGTGTTCACACAACATTAATGTGTTCCGAAAACATTATTGTGTAACTCTTCACATAACCACCATGTATATGTTAATCATCCAAAAAAAATATTTAAATTATATTCTTACATATCAAAATTCATCATATCCATAAGTTATAGGAATTCTCCCTCAAAAGGCGTAGATTTATATGAGAAAGAAAAAATCCACATGGGTATACCCGAAGTGAAATATATGAATCCTTGTTCACCTTCATAGTTAAAGAAATCGTCAAAGAAAGTAGGTGTTCTAACACTAAGTTCCTCTACCGAAGGATACATTACTAAAGAGAAAAAACTCTATTCAAGATAACACTCACACATAAATTCCCAAACTATGCCCAACAACTTTTCTCAATCTCATAACTAAGATTATAAACCATGGACATGGTAAAAGAATACTTAATTTTATAATATCAAACCTAGTGTGATATAAATGGATTTATCCTAGGTGATATTTATCGTTAAAATGTGAATACAAAATATTCATATTTTATAAACAATTTACTTACTTGAATATCAGGAAAATGTGAAATATAAATTAACAATTTAATTATTTTCCAAATCATGTGTCATTTATGAACTTTTCATGAATAGAATATAATTATAAAATTTTTAAAACATATCAAGAATATAATTATTTTATTTTCATTTCAATATGAATTCCTTCATATTTTATATTAAATAAAATTTATATGATATTTCATGAATTATAAAAATTTTAAAATTCAATATCTATTATATAAAATTTTATATAATCTAAATAACATATGTATTGTAACATATAAACTCATTGTAAATAACTTTTTAAGATTTATAAATAAGTCTTTTATTTCTAGCTCATAATGTATTCTATTTAATTTATCAGAGGGTATTTTAAAATATTAAACATTATTATTTGGAAGTATTTTTTCATTAAGATTTATTTAATTAATTATAAAAACTTATAATTAACTAGTTAATTTTTTAAAATCCATATAAATTAAACTATCCAAAAATACATTCTATCTAGATCTATAAACACTATATAAAACAAAAAATAATAATTTAACTTGATAAAAAATTTAACAATTTTATACTTACCCTTACCTAAGATCCCAATTCCATTTATGGGTATCCCCTTATTACCCTTATAAAGATGAATTACCTAAGAGTACTTGGGTTTTAATGGCCTTTGTAAAGGAAAATTAAATCTTAACATTATGAAACCTGATTGAATATCATTATGTAAAGGTAATAAATATATTAGCTTTATGCATCTTCCTTGTGAAAGGTTTTTACATTTACACAACTCCCTTATGTTGGGGTACTATAAATGATTCATATATTACATAAATTTAAACATCAATTACATTTATTCATTTGTAATACATTTATTGAGATGGGTAAAATACCAATTACCCTTATATAGACCCCTTTAATAAGTAAACTACCTTCAAAAAACGATTTTTTTATTGTTAAAAAAGGGTTTACCTATATTTAGAACTTATAAATAAGGTTGTCACATAAGGGTAAAGGAATTTAACAGTATAAGGGTAAATTACATTTATCATTACGCAATATTATTGCACTATTGCATAATGGTATTACCTTTATAAAACTCATTTGTATAATTGTAATATTGAAATTACACATAGACATACATTATGCATGAGGGTTTTACCCTTACATAGAAAATATTAATAAGTTTATTTCATATTTACCATTACATATGCCACGTAAGTTTTTGTAAGCCTTTTCATTTTTAATTAATTGTTATTTTTTGTTTTTCTATAGAAACCCAGTGATATAAACACATCTAAATCATGATTAAATTTCTTATAATACTACTTGTGGGTGTTATATTACCATATAATGATCATATTCCATGAAAGGAAAACCAAATACATATTAAATATGTCTACAATAATGAATTTGTAAACAATACATCAAAATAGAGAGCCTGAAATTTTAAAATAGCTTCAACTTTCATCTTTATTCTTTGATTTTATGATCATGAGAGAGATTATGATGAGTAGTGAATGAAAAAACACTTCCACTAAGGTTATACACTAGCCAATGGATCGATGATTGTATCATGAGGATACCCAATAATTTATAGGGTTTCAAGCCCTTTTCTACTGAGATGAATAGTGATTCAGGAAATAGTGTGATTCAATAGGGGATTCATAAGCATTACACATCCACAACCATCACATGGTAGTGTTTTATATAGGAAATAATGTAATCCCATTAATTATGGTTTCATTTATTCATAGGTTACTATATGTTATCAAATTCTATGAATTCATCATAGGAATGAATAACCTTCTTTGTGTTTCATCTTATAAAATGATTTTTGAATGACGACCAAGCATTAAATTAAAATTGTTCAAGGAGAAAGACAAATAATATATATATATATATATATTATATTCATCAATTTAGTTCATGAAAATACATAATTCATATTAATTTTTTAAATTTACAATATATATATAATATCATATTATATACATATATATCTCAGTCATCAAATGATTGTGTACATTTGTCCCTTGCTTATAAAATTTTTATGGAAATCAATAGATTTAGGATTGAAATAAAAAATGAATCTTTATTCATTCCCCATGGGTATTATGATATGAAAGAGTAGTTATATTCTATAATTAGCATGAATATTTCACTTAGGGAAGGTATCATGATATTTACCTTATCTTTTTATTTAGACTTCACTACAAAATATTGTCACACAACCATGGTATGTCTCTATTCCCTAAAAGTTTTTAGTGGAACCCTAATTTTTTATTTTAAGAATCAGTATTTATTATTAAATAGTAAGATACAAAGTCCACATAGTTTGTATTGTAGATAACATGTGAAGCTATGACATAATCCTTTTCAACTATCTTTTATATATTTTCTTCATGCTCAATGTAGGGATCATCAAAAATTGTCCATATATATAGATTTTCATAGAGACAGAAGTTAAACTCTTAATATAGGAAAAACAACATTAGGTCCACATATCTCTTAAATGATAATGTCATAATTCCAAAAATTTCTTGAATTTATGGATATGATATCCATTATATGATGTGGAAATTACTATAGAGTGTGAATGGGTGGATTCTCACCATTGTTAACTCCAAAAACATTTCAAATCATCCTAAAATGTAGATCATGGTATTCTTAAATGTATAATGAACTGATATATTTTCAATAAAAATTATACCATTAGACCTATAGGATCACCTTATACTATTTTTAATTCCATTAAGAATGAAAATGGATCAACACCATTATTAGAGTCATGATAAGAACCAGGTAGTCACTCTTCCACATCACCAAGAATCCTACCAGCTGAGTTTTAAGGGGATGTTAGTTTTTTTTGTAACCCTATTATCTATATCAGTATTTGTCTTGATCTAGATAGTACATAATATGGGACACATGTTTATTAATTAAAGGACACATATTAAACCATTTATATGATGTTCTATTACCATGGGGAAGGAAAAGGTCATTTATCAAGATGTATTAAGCCATAGATCATATAATATTACAAAAACTATAGGATTAAGCCATATATATTATAATATTACATATATGATATCAATATGTATTAAGAAATCATTACACCCATTATCTGATTTTTAAATTCAACACACATTTGGGGAACCTTGTAAGCCAACATTAATTTATTGTTGAAGTAACCTCCAACGTGTGTATACAAATTTTATTTCTATTATTGAAAATAATTTTTGGGTATGTGGTGTAAGATTGACTTGAAATGATTATTTTTTTACTATTAAGTGTGGGATGTTTTATGAGGAGGATTTAGAGTGATGAAGTACAAATTCTAAGGTGGTTTCACACTGCTGGATAAAAAACCATTCGAGGAGATGGTGGATCTACACAAATTCATATAATCAACGAACTGGGTGTGGGAAATGTTGTCATCTCGTCTAAGGATATTGAAATATATTAAGACATTATGATGATTGATTAGGAGAATGTTTGATGATGGATACAGTTCATGGTGCCTCTATATAATTACTATGAGGGATGAAAGGTGGGCCATGCACTGCTAAGGATATCTCGGTCCAACATCCCTATTAATTTCACTAATCCTTGTAGTTGGGTCAACATTTTAAATAGTGGATCATGTGATGGAAAATGTGGTGATTAATTAGAATTCAATACTTTTTCAGTTTTATAAATTAGAAATATTATAAATTATTTATGGTAATGATAGATCAAATTGAAAATATATGGTGAAAATTTGAAAATGTATTATTTATCATAGTTGTGTGTTCAACTAGGTTACATTTCCCAGGTTGGATCACTAAAGGCATCCCCACTCATATAATTTTAAATAGGTAGATTTTCCAAAAACTTTATCTATTGTCACTTCACCTATGTTGTATATTTAAAAAATATTGGGATTTCCCAACACCATTTCTCTTATTCTAGTATAAATATATAAAAATATGTACCCACCAAGTATTTCTGAAAAACTAATATATTTAAATCGAGTTCCGAGCACTAAGGTTCTCTAAAATAACAATATCATGTTGATGTTCGGGGTATACTCTTTATATGTAGATCCAGGCCATTCATCTAGGTGATATTACACATCGATCACCCATGTATCAATATTTCACAACCAACATATATATCATATATGCAATCATGAACTACGTTCATATAAATATGATCATACATATACAAAAAAATACAATTACATGGGGGATTACATTTTCCCTTTGAAGATACAACTATAGTAAAGTCACATTTATATTAAAATTAGATCATCCTTATTCTATTATGATCCAATTATGATCGGGTAATTTCTTATTTTTGTATGTTAGATAAGTATAAATGTTGATAATATGTATGAAAAGTTCATGTGATGAGATTAATTACTTCACTATGGATTTTGGGATAAACAGTGTTCACTATTTTAGGACCTTAAGTATACACAAAGGCTAAAAATACCATGTCCTATCATGAACACCCATTTCACACACTCAAATCCTATTTATGAATTTTATTGGAGTGCCTATATTGCATGCCCAGATTAATGTTACATGATTCTTCTTCTATGAAAAATTTTTATGAACCATAATCCTAATAGGTTTTAAAAAAAATCTCCCTTTGGTGTCTATTTTTTTTCACATGTATAGGGACACGCATTAATAGAGAACACCCAAACTCCCCACGCTAGAGTCTTAATGAATTATTCAACCAAGCTTTCTAGGAAGAAATAAATTTATGCTAAAATTGAATAATCATAGTCAATTATGAAGAAATGGTGGATTTTGTTCTTACAAATGGTTAAAATCAATAAAACCTTCATGTAACACAACTTCAACCTAATTTCTCTAAGACTAAAAAGAAAGACCCCATAGAAGACGATACACAGGAATGCAACTCACCCATGTCACACACGAAGGTCTCAATACCTACGATGGCCCTTTATTATGACTCTTAATAAGTGAAAACACTATAAAAGGACTACTATTTAAGGATACCACTTCTATCAACCTGAAACTAAGGAACTTTATTCACCCTGACCTATTTATAAGGTACCATATTATCCCTCATCAACCTCTATAGTGACAATTTTCTCATTTCCTAAAATAGGGAGTTATATAGTAATGATCATGCCTTAAACAATAAATATTCTAGTTATTTAAAAACATTAAATCACTTTTCTTCAAGGATATTTTAGGTTTAGAGTTTTATAGAATTAGGAAAAACTCCTACATAGTGAAAAAATATATTACAAACTCAAACATATACTCAGTATCAAATTTTTCCACTAATAGAAACCCATTTTAAAAAATAAAACAATCTTAATATTTATTATAAATATTTAAAGTTTTCATATTGACTTCACCCGTGTCCCTATTCTTCAATAATGTAATAAAAAAATTCAAGAATTTGGATGATCACAAAATATCATTAAGGGACATAAAGGTAAATAAATAAATAGTTAGTCTATAAATACTTATAAAGATTTTCCTTTTTTTAAAATAAAATTTTTCATACCCAATATATCATATTTTATACCAAAAAAAATTCCATAAAAAATTCAAAGTATAACATAATGAAAAGTTATAAACTCGTAATGTATTCATTAAAACTTTTAACAATGTTAAAATAATTACACATAAAACAGAAACCCTTAATTTACCTTATGAAATGAAAATTATACTATAAAATCCATAAAAACCATAAATAAATCATATAGGTATATTTTGGTAACATTTTAATATCATTTTAACATGTTTTATGTTTCTCATGACAACCTTTGGAGTAACCACTATTGTTACATTTAGAATAACTACCATAGTATATTCCATAATCCTGTATGAGAAACCTAATCAGCTAACTCCAACTCTTCCCTTAATGCATTGGAGATCTATAACAGGCTCACCTAGAATTTGTTTATTAAGAAACCAATATTCCTTGTAATAAATTTCCAAGAACCATAAATTAATCATAACACATAAATATTGAATAAAAAACATACTCGATTAAAATAACTATTCCATTCTGAAATCAAATTTCTTTTTAAAGAAATCACACCTAAAATTGAAAAAAAATTATTTGAAAATAAAAATGTAATAATTTAGAATAATCCCTAAATAAGTATGGTTTAATGAAATTGTTAAATTAAATTCATGAAATATATTTTTAAAATGATATTCCTTTCACACTTTTTAGGAAATATCACAAAATACTATTTTTGAAAAATGGATGTTCCTTTAAAGAAATTATGTACAAAAACTTAATTATGAATAAAAATGAATTTAAAAAATAATTTTGTAATATTAGAAACATCTTTGAAAACATTTTTATAAAAAATGTTCATTGAAGGGAAATATTCCACAAAAGAGACTTAAATATAGATAATCCCAAATAATTACAAGATTGTGAAATAAACCCTTACCAATTTCTAATTAGTCGAATCGTGTTCTCCATGAACGAACAAAACAGATATGTATATTTAAATCCAAAACAAATCAGGATATCACTCATAAAATAAATTCGTGGGTTTTATATAAAGGACATAAAAAAACATGTCATGTATGATACATGTATCCCATAAAAATAAGAGTGAGTTGAAAATCCATTACTTTTCATATTCATTTAATTTGAAAATATTTAACCTCATCTATAATTGTTTAAATAATGTTAATAATTCATAAAAGACCCATATTAATATTTATGATAAAATATCGGATCCTTATATATCATTTTATCTCTCATTTATTAATATTATTTCATTACTACCCTTGTTTCAGGCGTTAACTACTTATTTTTCAATTCATTTTTATAATGTAAGTCCCATTTACTATTAATAGGATATAGTTCCATCATAAAAAAATGATATTATGGTCATAGATTTCATATTTATTCATTTAATATATTTTCATAATCATTCATGAATGTTTGATATGAAAAATTAGTCGTATTACTTCGTGGAGATGGTAGGACGTATGTGCGCACAAGCGACGATATCATTCCCCTAATGGATGAAATGGCATATAATTGGGTGGTATATTAACTTTAAAAAATTAATATCACAAAATATGTTCCATATATATCCTATATTTCCATCATTAAAGATATTCTTATAATTTGGTGATGAAATAAAAATTATTCCACTACGTGGAGATAGTGAGTCGTACACACGCACGTGCAATGCTATTGTTTTTAATAAGATTTAGAAAAGGTTGAATATTGTTTCCCAGTAATCATAATAATATATCAGAATATATAAGATGCTATAATAATTACTTTACCATGTAATAAACATAGGAATATAAGTATATGTATAATTATACATTAAAGAGTAGGTAATGATTATTACCTTTTATTCAGCATACTTACATTTGATCACTTCTTAAGGCATATAGGGTCGGTCTTGAGGATGATCTAAAACCAAAAAAAACTATGATAAGGATGTTGGGAAGATAAATGGGTAATACATGGTTAATCTATATGGCTCATTGTGTTTTGAAGAAGTGAGGGATGTGGCTCGAATTTAAAATTGAGGTGTGAGACAGTTTTAGAATATCTAAAAATATTAAATTATAATAAATTAAATTATCATGCCTAATGGAACAAAATGAATGGGTATTTAGAGATAATATTTTATATGGTTGTAATATCATTCAAACAATAAAAATTTAGATAATTTTATTTGTTATTTAAAAACATACCTTTTTATTAACCCCTTGGTTATTTAATTTTGACCTTAATCATGTAAACAATAAATTAAATTATAAAGGACTACTAATGTTACAATAAATTGAAAAATGGATCATAAATGAAAAATTATGATGTTTTAAACTATATTTAATTAAATTTTCTAATGATAAATTTTTTTATGATATTTAAATAATTTTATAAAATATTATTTTGATAAATTATCTTTAATGTTAATTTTGACACAATCTATATAATTTGACTTCAAATACACATCAAAAAATGATTAATTCAAATATAATGATTTCATAACTCTCTAATAAATCATATAGATTTATAAAAAAATTATAAACATTAAAGCGACCAATATATATCAAAATTAACATTTTTAAAATCATTTATTTTATTACTCGGTTAATTGAGTAAATATTGTTTATAATTGTTGAAGCATTTAATGTAATTATATAAATATTAAAAATTAAATAAAAATTTATATAATTAAAATAAACTCATTGAGATAAAATAGACATTTATTTTTTTAATAACGTGGTTTTTCATGTGTGGGAATATAAAAGATATTAAATATAAAGAGAGTGGTACTTATTAACTACCCATGATTAAAATTACATATATATGTCCTTTTCATGGAAAAGATTCCACTAAACAACTAAAATTAGATTCTATGGTCATAAGCGTTGAATGATATTATTCCCATAATTTGTTTTTCAATTTCACGTCAATTTTATACACTTATCATTTGGTTTTAACCCTTATATAACCCCTTTAACTCTAAATGTGGAAAGATGGATTTCTCACATTGAGAGATAATATATTTACTATAAAATGAAAAACGACCCATAAATTTATATTGGGTGAAATTTAAAAAAAATATAATAATAATTTATACAAATTTAGGATTTTTGGGGATTTTATATAATTTAATAAAATATTATTTATGATAAAATATTCATAATGTCAGTTTTAAGGGCTATTGGTGACATTGATATTAATAATACCAATATAACACTTAAAATTAGAAAAAAAAAATATTTTATTAAATATCTAACATGTTATGGTAATATAAAAATCTTTTCATACATTAATTATCTCAAATTATATTTATTTTAACATGTTTAATAACATTTATTTGATATTTTCATTAGTAAAATATTTAATGCATCAGAGTTGTGAAATCCTTTAAGGTAATTATGTTTTGACTAAAATTGAAAATAAATTACAATGATGAAGATAAATCTTTTATATTTTAAATAAATATTTTTACTCTAACAAAATCTCTAGATAACCCATCATTTATATTTTTATATGTATTAAAAATATTATAGTCACATCTTTTACTTTTATTTAAATAATAATTATAAATGTCATAATCAAATAAAATTGTAAACAAAAGGCCAAAAATTCAAACCATGAATACTTTTAGATAATATTACTCATCCAATAAAATCATATCTTGTGTCAGGGAAAATTTATAGTCATTATCATATTATTGTAACCATTAGTTACCTGATTTACCCTCTAACATGGAAAGAAAAATTACCATGGTTACTGTTCATATTGAAAGAAAATTAAGGGAAACTATTTAAAAAATTTGAGCCTCTTAGTTCAAAAATATTGAATCCATTTTTCAAAATTCAAAAAATAATAGTTTCGTCATTTAATTTTAAATTATATAGATAAAACTCAATGAAAAATAGTTTTTCAGAATAATTCCCTTTTAAAAATATAAAATATTATTATACTAAATTCAAGTATAAAATCCATTTAAAATCCAATAATTGGATTACTTTAAAAAAAATTGAACTAATAAAAATTTAAAACTAATCCAAAACATAATTTTTATATTTATATGTAATTTCCAATAAAAATCAGTATTTTTAACAATTCATTAAAAAATGAAATGTTTCATAATATTTTAAAATTTTCACCATAGGAAAATTTTGATATGATGATTTAAAAAATGATATTTATTTTATGAAGTAAAATTTATAAAATACTATAAATTTATTATATTTTTTCTCATAATATCAATAAAAATTTTCCTAAAGAAAAAATATTTGAATAATAAAATGTATTTAATTAAATTAAGTGATTAAGTATCTAAAAATAAATTAATACATTATTAATTAGTACGAACATTTTTATTTCATATATAATTTAATACCATTAATTATCACTAATTTAATGGAAAGGTCATAATGGTTATATAATAATAATATTTAGTTCTTCTTTTTTGTAATGTGTTGTGTATCTTGTATTCTATCGACATAATAATCCCTTTTAAAAAAATTCAATGTTACATTCTCCCCTACTTTTAGAAATTCTATCAACACAATTTTTAATTCAGTCTTAGTAACTATGTTTCATTTTTCAATTTTTTTTATAAAAATCCCACATCTAAAAAAGGATTAATAAAACATACACTTTAAAAGAAAGAAATGGAAGTAAACCAGTCATCTGGAATAACACATTATGAGGTTACCATGTTGGAAAACATGGTTCTGGAATACAAAAGATAAAACACACATACTGATAGAGAGTTATATAGAACATTATCACTAGAATGTGAAAAATCTTACAACTAGAAATCTATAATGTGTTAAAATAGAATTGATTTACTCGTAAGAAAAGTAAACAAACAACTTTTTTTATTCAAGATTCTATTCATAGAGTTATGGAATTACTATAATTATCTATCTACGAACATGAGTAAATAAAAATAATTTAAAAGTATAGTTTTAATCATTAATCAATTTCCAACACAATCTGGTATTTTTGTCTAAAAGATGAGTATTTAAGATAGATTTTTCATAACTGAAGAATTAGAATCAACTTCTACAGATCACTAAATCCTCAAATGTATGAAAAAATATTTATACTATCTTAAGGAATTAAAAAAAATGGATAGGATAAGTTAAGATAATTACCAAAAAAATATTAAACCATTATTTGATGAAAAACTACTTTAATCTCCATGTCACGACCCATCCCCAGGGCCCACACCGTGACTACCCCATGCCCTCCATCCAGAGTCCAGGGGTTAGCGACTATAACGGGAAAGGAGTATCCATAAAATGAGAAGGTATTGTTTTTAAACATGTATAAACACATAGTCTAATAACATAATAAGATGCAACCACGAAGTAAAACTATTGTAGTACAAATGTGTACTGAAAGTAAAGGGGTCGGAATACAAGCCCAACTAAAATAAACAACTATAAAAGAAAATGGTAAACATCACATGAGATCATCCAACAAGGATAATACCTAAATGGTTGGTACAAATCATCTCCACAACTCTCCACATCAACCATTCACCCCCATGTACCACCTGGTCTTGGCTCTAATAGTCTCAGTCGAGCTGCTCATCGTCTGCACAAGACACAATAAGGTGCGGGTGAAACTTGTGCATGGGTGAGTATAAAAATACCCAGTAGGGACCTCGCAACCCCTGAATGTCTCTAATAATTCAAAAAAAAATAAAACCAAAAAGTATGATCTCAATCAAAAATCAAAAATAAAATATTCAGCTCAAACCAGTTATACAACTGATAGAAAATAGAAAAAGATGATGATCCACACAGGGTCGTTGTGTCGTCGATCCACGACGGGCCACTCTAAGGATGGTCCTTTTCAGTTTTCTATGATGAATATACACACAAGGTATCTATGATTCTAATCTCCATAGGTTCTCTATGATTTTTATCCACACAGGGTTGCTATGATGTTGATCCACACATAGTCGTTATGATGATGATCCACACAGGGTCGCTATAATGTTGATCCAAACTGAGTTGCTATGATGTTGATCCGCGATGGTTCTCTCTAAGGATGGTCCTCATCGAGTCTCTATGATGCTTATCCACACAGTTTCTCTATGATGATGATCCCCACAGGGTCGCTAGATGCTAATCCACATAGGGTCGCTACGCAGATGACAGCCAGTCACATGACTCCCTACACCGGGTGCACTTGAGTTCTGTAATATATGCTCCTCTAGATATCAGTTGTGAATCAACTGCTAAGAAGTTTCAAAAAGTAGTAACACAAAGGACCATCATGCTGTAAGGGATCCAACACAATAGACGACGCATCAATCAGACATTCGGTCTGTGAGTTATTGGCATTTTAGTGTTTAGGGCCCAATTGGATTCGGGTACGATCCAAACTGTTCGTACTATAACTTTTTCCAAAACTCAAGTGGATTATCTCAAACGGACCTCCTCATCCCAATAATTCCAATTTCTTAGACATATCTTCAAATGGATTTTTGGTTTGTAAGATACGGCCTTTTAAGCGAATCTAGGCCGAAAAGGGTTTGGGTCCAGTCCGACCCGGTCAGACCGACCCGACGCGCCGCGTCCTGGGCCGACCCAACCCGGTCTGGGTCCTGCTCAGGTCTGACCCAGCCCAGACCGAATTGTCTTGGCCATCCGGAGGGGACTGGGCCACGGCAGGCTCAGTCCACTGGGCCACGTATCGGCCCGGCCCGCATCGGGTGGGCACGTCCCGGCCAGCCAGCTAGCACGGCACCCAGATGGGTGGCTAGGCGGGTACCTTCCCCCTCCCGAATGTACCAAAGGTCCCTTTAGTTCATTAAAACGGTGGCACCATGTGGAACCACCTCTTTGTTAGCGGGACCCACGGGGTGCGGGTCCCCTTTTCCGCGACATCGAAGCCTCGACCTCCTTCTCTGCGGTGCAAGATGATGCAGCGCCTGCTGCCACCGCGGCCAGTAGATGTCGACCACCGCCATCGTCCACTGGCGCCGGTCACCAGAGGATATTCATCAGGCCACAGGGTTAGCTCTGGTGGTCTATTTTTTGCTTCTGAATTCTTTTACTGGCCTTCCGAGATGATTTCTCCACTACATGGCTCTCGGTTTTATGTTGACATTGAATTCAATCTTCATCCACGAATAACGCGACATAACCGAAGCGGCAGAGGGTATAAGCCTTGTGAGTTTGGAATGTACCCTCCGTGTTAGGATCATAATAAGAGGAAGTAATTAAATAAATACAACACATAGATAAATTTAAACCCATTCAACCTCTCACAAAAACCACCCACAAATTCAATAATGACAAAAATAATTGTGAGAAATTCTTGAATTTAAAAACAACTCCTACCTCGTGAATCGTGAGATGATGTCGCAGTTTTGGAAGGTGAAGAGTCCTTGTTCTTTGAAGCCACTGACATTCGTCGATCCCAAATCGATTCCTCCAACGATGTCCAAGATTATGTTCCTCATCAGTGGAAGTCGTCGTGTCACTTCGTCATAGGTTCCTCACTTTCTTCTCAAAAACCAAACCCCAAGCCTCACTTAAAAAGAAGGAAAACCAACCGTGTTGCACAAAATTAATGTAGTTAATTTATGAACTGCATTTAATGTTTCAACATCATTGTTAAAAAACCAAGATTCCATCCATTACATGGCTTGACAGTTCATCGGTCCCGCCACCACCGCTCAACAGTTACAAAATAAAAGAAATAAACTATCTTTGTTGTTATTTTATTATTATTTTTTAAAGTCCAAAAACTATACTTTCCACGTAACCTTATACGGTTGAAGTGAAGATTCACCTAAGAAAATATTGGTGTTTTTAATTCAACGGTGCCCTTGGATTTTTAATCCGAGCATCGGTTCAAGGTATAGAAATCACTGCTTTCACGTTTACTGAACGCACGATAAAAAAAGTTTAAAAATTATTAAAATTCAACCTCAAACCACATCGGTCGAGGTTAGGCTTTTCCTAAGGGGAAAACGCCCTCACAAGGTCTATGGTACTCTTGGATATCTGATCTGAGTTACCGTTTAGGAGTTATAGAATTTAACAATAAAAAAATTGTTACTTAGTTATTTTATTTATGGCCATAAATTAACTTAGACTATTCACTCGCGCTGACCAATGTTAGGATCTTTCTAATGAAATCATACCCTCATGAGTACAGTGGTGGTATCAGATTTTTATTCTGAGTCTCCTTTTGTGAATTATAAGTATTTGAAAAATAAAATAATTTTATTTATTTATTTTATTTATGGTTATGCTATTTTTGGGTTTTCTCACCGGAGGTCTGTGCCGACTAAAATTAAGTCGTGTCTAGGGTAAACCCACAATCCTAAACACAACGGTGGCCTTATATTTATGATTTGGGCGCCCATTTAATATTTATTTCACTTTTTTAGGAAAACCACTCACAAGATCTATTTAAAGCATAACATATTTTGACGGATCATTCCAGGTACTCTGTGCTTTAGAATCATGTGCCGTCAATTTTCTTAGTCTCGTAATAATTCCAAATAATTTAAAAAAATTATATAGAATTTTTGGGAGATTATATTCACCCCAACTTCAGGATTTATGTCTTCGAAATCCAAAAAAAAGTAAAGTAAAACAAATGAGGGTACTGATCAGGAATTTGAGCCTCCCGCTCCCAATTTCTCTCCTGTAGAGTCTCGTGCTGCCACTGAACTCATACCAGAGGGATCAACTGTCCATTAAGGACTCGCTCTTATCGATCCTCTATTTTCATCAAGAACTTCGTAAAATTTTCCCATCATCAATGTGAAGCAAGTACTAGTTGATAACGTGTGATGTATCATGAACGTTCCTACTCAGCTGTGACACGTGGAAAATATTATTCACCCAGTGCATCTTTGGGGGAAGAGCTAAATGGTACACCACCTCGCCCACTCTGATGAGAATATAAAAAGTTTTAATGAACCTCAGAGATATCTTTCCACCCTAGCCAAAACTCTACAATCCTTGTTGGTGTGAGACCAGTAGGAAGACATGGTCTCCCTCCTCGAACTCCAAGGGCCTCTATCTCCTGTCAGCATAAGGCTTCTATCAGATCTATACAGTATTCTTCTACTCCTGGATAATATGCACCTTCCCAGTGGTAGCTCGTAACAAATCTAGACCAGTAAGTGTTGACTCCCCTTAGTCTGTTCAGAATTGAGTTGATCTACAAGGATTCCCATACAGGGCATCAAATGGAGCCATGCCAATAGCGGAGTGATAAATATTATTGTATGCAAACTCTACTAGATAGAAGGTGGTCCTCCCAACTTCAGCCAAAATCTAGGACACAAGCATGAAGCATGTCCTTAAGTGTTTGTATGGTCTGCTCCGTCTGACCATCTATCTGAGGGTGAAAGGTGGTGATCAAGCGTAGCTAGATCCCAAATTCCTCTTGAAATACCTTCCACAAGTGGGATGTAAAACAAGAATCGCAGTCTGAGATGATCATCGATGGAACCCTATGAAGTCTTACAATCTCCTATACATAGAGATGTCCCAATCCCTCTACTGATCCCTACCCTTAGATGGGTAGGAAGTGGTCCGACAAGGTGAGTCGGTCAATTATCACCCAAATAGAGTTCTGGCTCCTGGACACACGTGGTAGCCCATTCATGAAGTCCAAGGAGACATCATACCACTTTAAATATGGCACCTCAAGTGGCTGATCTAATCCTACTAGTACTAGTTTCTCATCATTCACTTGTTGACAAGTGAGGTATCATGATATGAAACCTTCTATTGATTTCATCATCCTTGACAACCATTACTAACACCGGAGGTCCTAGTACATCTTCTCCACACCCAGATATACCGCCAAAGGGGATATGTGGAACTCCCTTAACACTACCTCTCGAAGTGTCATTGGTACCATGGTGTATCCTCTAAAGAATATGACATGATCCCCACATTCAGAAAAATTCTTTAGGAGACTTCCCTGAGGATATCTGAGCACATAAGGTCTCGTAATCAACGTCCCCAAGTTTTGTCTTCCGAACTCGCTAAAGAATTGGTGGATTGAGAGACATTGAATTGAGGTAAGCTTCTCCATCACTATCCATAGAGGATAAATTCAACGTGGCTATCTGATTTGTTGCCACTCTCAGTAACTGTAACCCATACATTCTGCTGAGTGCATCTTCTACCACGTTCTTCTTCCTAGGATTTTAGACTATCTAAAATTCATAGTCCTAGAATAACTATAACCATTGCTTCCATATCAGGTTCAGTTCCTTCAATGAGAAGCTATACCTGATAATCTTGTGATCGAAGTAGTTAGTAAACTGTTCTCCCAACTATACTCTTAGCAATTGGAGTTCTACGGAAGCTAACAGATATATAGAAGTAGATATTGGTACCTTCCTTGGGTACTAGTTAATGAATAAGTCCCTCTCCCTACGGGGAGTTAATTGTGTAAACCTCTTTTGAAAGGATGTTCCTGCACTCTGCCACTACTTTTGGGAACTAAAAACTCAAAACACATGATTCCATGAGGGTAACGATGGCCGACTCAAGATTGATCGGATGCACCCTCCAATGAATGAGATTAACTCATGCTGCATGGGTTTCCTTTTTCACCGACCAAGGAAAACCCCATTCTAACGCTGTAGATATACCATAACCTTTTTTCATAAAATAGTCTATATGATCATGAACTGTGGATGACCAGTCCAAACCCAAACTAACGTCCAAAGGTCTCGATGATGACAACAAGAAGTACCAACCGAAACTCTCACCTCAAGGGTCAGATCACACCTTCAGCATAAATGTGATTATTGATTCTCCTCCCATACTTTTCTCTAGACGTAAGGGTCAAGTCAATGGTTTAACTAGAAACTCTAGGTCTTTAAAAAGATTTGTGACAAGAATAAATAATTAGTACCTATGTTTATTAATATGGTAGCTATTAGTAGACATAGACCATACTTCAAATCATTTGTGGAGCCCCTGGGTCACACTCCTTGACCGCATGTAGCTACTTCATTCCCCTGTCCTCCAGGTCCCTGAGCCTGGTGGGGACCACATTGGGGTGGTGGTTGTAACATGTCGAAAAGTATACCACCTCTTACTACTCTCCTAACTCCTCTTCCACATCTGTTACCCTGTAGACACATTTTTCCCCATCACTTCCTCTTAATGAAACATTTTACACGCCCAAGTCTCTGAGACTAACATCAGTTTCTTGCTTTCCCACTCTTAGCATTCACTGGTTGTACCTACTTAGCCAAAGAAAATTCAACCACAATGGTTTTCTCTAGAAACCTAACATAAGTAGGAATACATAGAAGAATAGTTTCAGCTAGAATGTCCTTAAACACTTCTTTCTCAAAGTTACAAGCCCTGAAGCACGGTTCTTATCATATTCATCGAATACCAAGAATGGTCGGTATGCCTTGATGAATACTTAGCTACTGAAATGTCATCCTGTCGAAGTTGTAGAAGCTCTTGGGAACACATACCCCTTATCTTTTTTTATGGTAAGAGACCCCATCTCTTGGGAAGGTTCTCAAGCTCTGTCCATTGAAAATTCACCTCATTGTAAGATATGGGTAATCAAAACTCTTCCATTTCCATACTGATACACCTAGAATGCTCACTTCCAGGACCAACAACTGATCTAATAGTTCCCTGGATATATGGAAACTCGGTCACCACCTCAAGCCAGTCTGTAAATTCCTATGAGTCAACTTCGCCTCGGAACCTGAGGGGTATCTGTTACTGAAACTCGTGTGAGGAACAGATCCTATATGTGTCCTCTATCGGTAGCACCAATAGTTACTTATGACCAACAGATAGTGGTATCGCCGGGACACCGCCTGAAGGTACCATCTCGGGCGACAATCCTTGTACTGAAGCATCATCCCAATGTGGACCATCCTCATGGTCATGCATTGGAATCTGGGATGGCTATCTTCTTGGAGGCATCTTGAAATAGAATCAAGATTAACCACGGTCAAAAATTTATACCACGTGAGATGACTCAAAAGAGATCAAGTATAAAATTTCCGAAACACACGCAATCAGTGCTTTCATGTGCTGAGTCAAAAATCAGAATTCAAGGTCCTCGAGTATGGATACGTCATCCACCAGACCAACACTGGACTCCCCAAAATGAACACCACACTCAATACACTTAACACAATTTCTCCATCGGAAAGATCAGAGTCCTAGTTCTTTGGTAGAATAGACTCCTCTGATACCACTTTTCCACAACCCGACCCCTGAGGCCCACACCGTGACTACCCCAAGCCCACCTTTCATATGTCAGGGGTTGGAAACTAGCACCAGAGAGGCATATCCCAAAAATAGGAAGGCATTTCCTTTAAAACTATAGAAACACAAATTCCAAGAACACAACCAGATAAAACCATGAAGTAAAACTGTAGAAGTAAAACTATGTACTGAATGTAAAGGGGCCAGAATACAAGCCTAACTAAAAGATGAAACTCTTACAGAAAATAGTAAATAGCACCTAAAATCCTATGCCAAGGATCCTACCTGAAGTGTAGGCATAGCTCGTCTCCACATTTATCCACATCAACCAGTCACCCCCGTGTACCACCTAGTTCTGGCTCTAATAGTCTCAGTCGAGCTTCTCTTCATCTGCACAAGACAAAATAAGGTGCAGGTGAAGCATGTGCAAGGGTGAGTATAATAATACCAAGTAGGGACCCTGAGACCCTCTAAGGTCTCTCATAATTCCACAAAGTAAAACCACAAAGCATGATCTCAATCACAAATCACACAGCAAAGATTCAGCTCAAACCCGGTATAAAACTCATAGAAAACATGAAAATATGTTGATCCACACATGCTCATTAGTTCACTGATCCATGACGGGCCACTCTAAGGTAGGTCCATATTGGATTTTTATGAGGATAATCCACATAGGGTCACTATGATGCTGATCCACAGAGGTTCATTATGATGCTGATCCACACAGGGTCACTATGATATTGATTCACATAGGGTTTCTATGATGTTGATCCACACAGGGTTTATATGATGTTGATCCATGATGGGATACTATAAGGATAGTCCTCATCGTCTTGCTATGATTTTGATCCACACAGGGTTTCTATGATGTTGATCCACACAGGGTAGTTAGATACTGATCTACACAGGGTCACCACTCAGATGACAGCCAGTCATAGGACTCGCCGCACCCGGGACACTTGATTTCATTAGTATCTAATCCTCTAAATATCAGTCATTCCTCAACTACTAATAAGTTACAAAAAGGAGTAACCCAAAGGACCATAATTTCATAAGGGTTCTAACACAATAGAGGGTGCATCAACCGGACACCTGATCTGTGAGTTATTGTCATTTTAGTGTTGAGGGGCCAGTTGGATTAGGGTACGATCCAACTCAACCGTACTACAATTTTCACCTAAACTTAGGTGGAGTAACTCAAAATGACTGTCTCATCAAAAGAATTAAAACACCGTAGGAGACTTTTCAAACGAACGGCTTGTTTGTAAGATACGTCCTTTTAAGCATATCTAGGGCGAAAAGGGTTGGGTTCCGGTCTGAACCAGTCGGACTGACCCAACCCGACCTAGCTCGAACCATCTATGCCGGCCCAAGTGGGATGGGCCCCGGCAGGACCAGTTCGTTGGGCCGCGAACTGGCATAGCCCATCGAGTGGTACGGCCCGCCAGCTGGTGCAGCACCCCGCTGGGTGACCGCGCTGGGACCTTCCCCATCCCGAATGGACCATAGGTCTATTCAAATCTTTAAAACGGTGATCCCACGTGGCACCGCCTCTTTGTTAGTGGGACTCACGGGGTGCCGGTCTCCTCTGGTGCTACTTCAAAGCTGCAGACTCCTTCTCTAAGGCACACAATGGTGCGCTGCCCGCTACCAGTACAGTCAGCTGATGCCGACCGTCTTCATCACCCGTCGGCACTGGTCACCGATGGATCTTCCACAAGCCACCAGGAGAGCTTGGATTGTCCGTTTTTGCTTCTTAATGTCCTACGGGCCTTCTATAATGATTTCGGCACTACGTGGCTCTTGGTTTTAAGTTTCCATAAAATTCAAGCATCGCCCATGAAGAACGCAACATAACTGAAGTGGTGGAGGGTCTTGGCCTTGTTTTTTTGGCATGCTCCTTCCGCGTTAGTATCATTACAAGAGTAAGTGATTAAATAAATACAACACATAGAGAAATTTAATCTCGTTCAATATCCCGCAAAAACCACCCGCAAATTCAAGAACGAAGAAAATAATCGTGATAAATTCTTGAATTTAAAAACAACCCCTACCTCGTGAACCATTGGATGAGGTCACTATTGTGGAGGGTGAAGATTCCTCATTCGTTGAATTCATTAGAATTCGTCGATCTGGAACGATCCCTCCAACAGTTTCCAAGTTTCTTTTCCTCGTCAGTGGAATTCATTGCGTCACTTCGTCAGAGGTTCCTCATTTTCTTGTCAAAAGACAAACCTCGAGCCTCACTTAAAAAGACAGGAAACCAACCATGTTTCACAACATTAATGAAGTTCATTTATGAACAGCATTTAATGTTTTGTCATCGTGGTTACAAAACCAATATTCAATCCATTAAATGGCTTGAAAATTCATTGGTCCCACCACCATCGCTCAATAGTTGCAAAAACATATCTTTGATGTTATTTTATTATTATTTTTTACAAGTCCAAGCACTATATTTTCCTCCCAACCTACTGTGGTCGAGGTGAAGCTTTTCCAAAGAGAATCCTGGTGCTGATAATTCTATAGTGCCCTTGTATTTTTAATTCGTGGACCAGTTTAAAATAAATAAATCATCTCCCATATGTTTACTTAACTTGACTTAAAAAAAGTTTAAAAATTATTAACAGTCACCCTCGACCCACGCCGGTCGAGGTTAGGCTATACTTAATGGGAACACACCCTCATGAGATCAACGGTACTCTCCGATTTCCAATCCAAGTTACCATTTTGGAGCTATAGAATTTAATAATAAAATAATTGTTACTTGATTATTTTATTTACGGCCAGAAGTTAACTTCCACTACTGGCCTGCACTGGACAATGTTAAGATCTGAGGGAATCAAACCCTCACAAGTTTATTGGTGGTCTCGTATTTTTATTCCGAGTCTCGGATCGTCACTTATAAGCATTTGAAAAATAAAATAATTTTATTTAATTATTTTATTTACGATTATGCCATTCTTGGGTTTTCTCACCGGATGCCTGCACCCACTAAACTTAAGTGGCGCCTTGGGTAAACCGGCAATTTTGAATGCAATGGTGCCCTCAGATTTCTAATCTGGGCACCCGTTTAATAGTTATTCCACTTTCGGGGGAAAAACACTCGCACGTGATATTTAAATCATAACATTTTTTTAAGAATAATTCCGGGAACTCCAGGATATAGAATCACGTGATGTCAATTTTCTCAGTCTCATAATAATTCCATATAATAATAAAAGTATATGTAATTTCTAGTAAATTACACTCCAAAATTCAACATTAATACTAAATATCCAATATAGATTATTTGTTAAATAACTATCATTAAAATTCTTCAAATTAATCCAAAATAATAATGAAACCCAAAAAATATATAAGGGTTTGATCACATATTATTCCAAGATAAATTCTTCAAATAATATAAATCTCTCTTAAAGGATCATACCAAATGTAATTTCCTAAATCACATAATTTCCAAGATATTATAGTCATTTCTCTAAGTCACCTAAATCACATAAATCCACAATAAAGTCATATATTACTCTAAAATATATTCAATTTTTATTTCTCAAAAAATATACTAAAATATTCTTCTTATCATACATATATAATGTTTATAAAATATTTTACATATTTTGAAATAACATTAATAATTTAATACCAAATCATTTTCCAATCTAGTGGTTAAGTATTTAATAAAACAATATGTTACAAAAGTGATCATATCTATTATCCATCAGATATATTAAATAACAAATCAATTTCATACTAACCAAGACATTACATAGGCCAGTAGTAGGCAATACATAATCGTCGCCCTTCAGTTGTAGGATCAATTCCTACATCCTTGTCAGCTGTGATTGGTTATTTCTCGACCTACGTGATGTGTTGTTTTTTATATAAAATTTTAATTCATATAAAATTACTGTAAATGTGATAAACATCCTAAAAATAGCCATGATATATTTATCATTAAAGAAATTTTTTAACCAAATAGGTTATCTCATACCATTTATTTTTCATCTTAAAATGCAATAACCCATAATTACCTGAAAAATAAATGTCTCCAAAAATATCCGTATTCCTTTTAAAATTTTATAACATAAATCCTAAAAACCTGTTCTAATTCCATTGTTTTAATAATAATCTAGAAAATTATAAACCCATAATGTTATCCCTAACTCTTAAGATAACCTCACAAGAAAACAACCTAGTATCCAATGTTGTCTAAACCCTTCTCTAATACCAATTGAAAGTACCCAACCTTAAATAATAAATATTCTAGTTATTTTGGAATTAAAAATAAATTTATTTTCAAAAATATCTTTTAGGTGGATTGTTTTAGATAATTAGGATATGCTATTTCATTGTAAACACATACTTTACATGTTGATACTTACATTAAGTATCAATTTTTCCACCACCAAAGGAAACCCATTTAAAAAAAGATGAATTATTTTCAAGATAAATCCTATAAATTTACATATTTACCTCATCAATGCCTCTAATATTCCATAAAATACTTTTAAAAACATTTAGAAACATGGTATGAGCACAAAATATATGTAAGTTACATGATTATAATGAAAGAATCATTAGTTCGTAATTACTTAAAAAAATATCGTTTTTTCAAAACAAAATTTTTATTACCAAATAATTATTTTTTGGTGCTTAATAAAATTCAATAATAAATTTCATAAAAAAACATGAATGAAAAATAAAAAACTCATAATTTTTTCATTAATACTTTTCACTGAATTATAACTTTCACCCATAAAATATAAGCTCCTATATTACCCTAGGAAATCATAAGTATCATAAAAAATCCATATCAAGCATACATTAATCATAAATTTAACCTGTGGATTAATTTAATATAATTATTAAAAATTAGGTAGCACTCATGTATACATATTAATAAACCATCACAGTTACACTTGGAATAACTATTATTGTATATTTTATAATCTCTTATGAGAAACCCAACCAGTTATCTCTATATCTTTACCCAATGCATTAGAGAGATGTAACAGGATAAAAACCCCTCAATTTATAAATAAACCACAAATACTCAGGAAACATTATCATTACTTATAACATAATTATAATACATAAAAAATTCATAAAAAACATT
The DNA here is from genome assembly GCA_963277665.1 of Viscum album. Classification (NCBI taxonomy): domain Eukaryota; kingdom Viridiplantae; phylum Streptophyta; class Magnoliopsida; order Santalales; family Viscaceae; genus Viscum; species Viscum album. The sequence goes on along the minus strand of OY728148.1, from coordinate 260,371,220 downwards.
TGTGAGGAAAATAACATTTCCATTTAGAAATCGCTTTTTTTAAGTTACACTCTTAAAAATGAAAAAACTTTATTTGAAGGTAATATTGTGAACTTACAGAGTAGGATTAAAAAAATAAGTCATCAAGAATGTGGGAAATATTTCCCTTGATTTATATGTTAAAAAAATTACTTTCACAATTTTGTAATAAAATTCATAAGATACCCTTTTTAAAAATTGAAAAGTATACTCCTTTTAAAAAAATTATAGAAAAATAAGAAGTGGTAAAAATTAATTTAAAAAATAATTTTAGAATAGAATAAATATTTTTGAAAATAGTTTTAGATAAAATTGGAATGGAAGAGTAATACACCACAATAGAGACTTAAATATAGATAGTTCTGATTAATGATTAGATTGCGAAATAAACCCTTTCTACTTTGTAATCAGCCAAATTATATTCCCCATGAAAGAAAAACAACATATATGGACATATAAATACCATAATTTTTAGGATAAGAATCATAAAATACATTCATGGGTAGTATACACACCACATAAATGAAATATGTGGTGTATGAGGCATGTATCCCATTGAAATAAAGTGAGATGAAAATCCATTACCTTACACATTACATTCATTGTAATTGCATTAACCCCATGAAGGTTTAAGGGTTTAAGTCATGTTATTAATTTATAACAAAATTTTATTCCTATTTTTTATATAATATATTATCCTATTATATCATTTTATCACCATTTTTTATAAATATTTTGTTACTACCCTTATTTCAGGTATTGACTACTTTATTTTCCTATTCATGCTTTGTCTTGTAAGTATCAGTTATTTTCCATAGGATATAGTTAAATAATAAGAATAATTATATTAAACTCATATATATCATCTATATTCATTATATATATTTTAATAATAATTATTTAATATTTTATGTGGAAAATAATTTGTATCACTACATGGAGACAGTAGGTTATACGTATGCACGAGCAACAGTATGATTCCCTTAATGGTTGAAATAGTAATAAAGTGGGTGCTTTATTAATTTTCCCGAATTAATTTTTTCATAGGTATTATATATATCCACTATTTTTATCAATATAACCATCCATATAATGTGGTGATGAAAAAATAATTACACCACTATGTGGAGATAGGAAGTGGTGCATACGCACGTACGATGCTCTTATTTTTCATAGGATGGATAAAATGTGTAATATGGTTTTCCCATAATAATAATAATATATTATAATTTATATGAATATGAGTTTATTACTTTACCATGGAAAAATACAACATGTTTAAGTATAAGTTGAAATAAACATGAATGATTTGGTGAAAGGATTACATTTTCTTCATTGGACTTTAATTCGATCTATTATAAAAGGATATAGGGTTGGTCTTTTAGAAGGAACACAGCCTATAGAACATGGCTAATGATGTTTGTATTTGAAATGGGTAGGACTTAGTTGAGATAAATGGCTCAATGTGGTTTGAATAAGTGAGGGAGGTGGTCCCCTTTTAAAATTGATGTGAGGGACACTTTTAAAATTTCTCAAAATATTAAATTATAATAAATTAATTTATCATACCAATTTCCACCAAATAGAAATTTTATATAGTATAACAGAAGATAGTGTGGTAATATCATACAACCAATATAATTTAAACATTTTTAGGTTTCTTTTTAAATCTTTCCATTTTGATTAATCCATTTGTTAATTATTTTTTACCTTAACCATAATATCAATTATTTTAGTTATAAAAGATTAATAAAGATTCCATAAATTGACATATGACTCATAAATGGACCGTTTATGATTTTTCAACCTATATTCCTATCACCTACCCAAATATAAGATTTTTTTATGAATTTTAAATAATTTAATAAAATATTATTTTGATAAATTATCATTAATATAAAGTTTGAGATAATACATATAATTTGACTTAAAATACATCAAGAAAATTGTATAATTATAATATAGTAAATTTAAATAAATATAATATATAATATAGATCAGGAATTTTTTTTATACACACTAACTCATCCTATATATCTAAAAATTATTATTTATAAAATAATGTATTTTAATATTCTGATAATTAAATAAAATAAAATTTTTGAATTTAAGAATCATTTAATTTCATTATATAATTTATAAAAATTAAAAATAAATTAATCTAATTAAAATAATTTAATTTATATCAAAATTTAAATTTATTTTCGTTCATATCATGTTTTTGCCTCTCTATGGAAACAGAAAAGTTATTAAATACAAATAGGGAGACATTTTCTAACTATTTCTGATTAAAATAAAATATAATTAATTTTCTTGAAAAATATTCTACTAAACAAATAAATTTAGAAACTATAGTGATAAAGTTAAAATCCTATTTATCTAGTCATTTTTTAATTATTTTGGTAATGGTTATATCCTTATCTTATGGTTTTAAATCTTATTTAACCACTTCAACTCTTATTGTGACAACATGGATTTTCACAAATCATAATATAATGTATTTAATAAAAATAAAAAATAACAAATAAACAGATTATGGATGAAATTTCCAACCTTATCAAATTAATTTTGATGAATTTAATATTTTATTGAATTTTATATCATTTAATAATGTATTATTTAGCGTAAAATATTCCTACTGTCAATTTTAGGAACTATTCATTACATTTATTTTAATAATATCAATATAAAACATATATTTTGAAGAAATATTATTACACCCCTAAAATATCTAGATAATCTAGAAAATTCATTTCTTATATTAGTTGTCTCAAATAATATTTACGCTAATAATTTTAGTGACATTTATTAGCTATTTCGATTACAAAAATAATTATTACATCATCTTGTGTAAGAATTTAAGGTAATTATTTATTAACTAAAAAATAAAAATATATTGACATGATGAAGATAAATATTTTATATTTCACATAACTATTAATTATTGTTTACAACCCTTGGATCACCCAATATTAAAAATTTAATAGTTTTTAAAAATATGAGCATGACATCTTTGAAATTTCATTAAAGAAATATTATAAATGTGATAATCACCTAAAAATGGAATCCAAATGACAAATATTCAAACCTATAACTCTCATGGACAAATTTTACTCATAAACTAAAATCTAATCACGTCTTTGGTTAATTTTATTGTCAATAAAACCTAATATTTACCCTTAATTACATGATTTACCATTTACCATGGTAACAAAATTTACCATGACTACTATTCATATTGACCAAAAAATGAAGGTGACCAATTTACTAAATTTTTATGTCCAAATTAAAAACATGGGATCCATTTTTTAAAAATAAAATAATATATGTTTCATCATTTAATTTAAAACTAAATCTATAAAATGAAATAAAACAAATTTTCAAAATGATTCCCTTTTTTAAGTATGAAATGATTTTATAATAAATCTATGTTTAAATTCCATTTTAAAAAAATTTAATATTAAAAATAACATTCTACTAATATAAATTTGAAGATCATCCAAAAAATAATTTGACCATGTAAATATAAATGTGAATAAAAATCAATATTTCTCACTATTCATGGAAAAATCTAACTTTTAAGAAAATAATCAAAATTTAAACATAGGTTAATTTTGATATAATAATTTCAAAAATGATATTAATTTAATTAAATAATATTTCAAAAAGATACATAATTTAATTATATTATTTTCCATTAAAATAAATATAAATCATTCTTGAAATACATGTATTTAATGAATAACTTGACTTTACTATAATTAAATACTTAATTTTCAAAGATTTAGTCATACATTATTAATGAGTATAACTATTTTATATTTTATAATTCAGCTAATAATATTAATTATCTCAAATTTTTTGGTTGATTTAAAATTTTCACAAGATAACTACATTTAATTTTTCATTTAAGCTCGGTGTTGCATATCTTGTAGGATGTCAACCATAGTCTTTACTTTTAAATAATCAGAATGTTTCATATGTTTTCCTTTCTACTCAACATTGGTGTAATGTTTTTAAAAACCTATAACTAGGGTGACATTTCTCTCTAAACTACCAACTAAGATAAAACTTCACCCATTCCTACTATTATGGTTCCATGTTCACCCTACTTTATTAATAATGTGACAATATTCCTATGACCTTAACTATATATCCAAATCTCACTTCTCCTAGGATTTGGTGTTCCCTAAACCAATTTTACTACCATTCTTTTGATATTTATGAGGTATCTGGCTAGGAAACCAATTTTTATTACTTCATGTATAGCCTCTTGAATTACATGACTTGGTTCTACAAGAAATATTGTACCTTAGGGGAAATATATTACCCTAATTAAGTTGATCTTCCAAGAAATACAAAATATCCAAATAGAAACTGGGGTATTTATGATGATATAGTCACTTGATAATGAGAATTCGTATTTCAAAGATACTAGTGATACCTCTGTTGGTTCATACTAATAAACATTTATAATTCATATCTAACACTTGGTTATTACAAGAACTACGTAGACCTATTTGGTTTATTTAATGATAAATGAATGTAGAAATATATTCCTATAATGTATAACCTAGAACCCCTACCTTTAACTTTGTTTCATACTAGGTCAGAAACATATGGAAATAATCTACCCTTGTTATTAAAAATAATATATTCGGTAACACCTGTGTAAACATTAACCTAACTCTAATTAGACTTTATTCCCCATGATTCCACTCATCGATACATGTTTATGTAGTGAACTGTGAGAAGACATCCACATATAGTCCTCATACTTAGTATTTTTCCTATTAATTCCCCCACTAATTATCTCATCCATATAATCCATTAAAGAGACATAATCATATTAGTAGACTATAAATGAGCCCCAAAATTCCCACATAGGCCCATATCCCTCATGAAACATTCCATCACAGTCCATATTCAATGCCTGATAACCTTCTTTAAAGCATTATATCCCTTGTGATTCATCATTTATCAAACGAATATATCCCCAAAGAAGAATATTTCCTCAAAGGTATGGCTCCCCTATGATACATTCATCTTAAAAGAGCCATATTCCCAATGAAATAAACCTAAAATAGCCTTTTATACATAAGTCCCATAGTTATGTGTTTACTCAATCATAGGACCACTATATTATTTTTCATGTCTATTGTTAACTCGGTTCTTCCTTTCACTATATAATATGTAAATTTTAGATAATTAAAGATAAGAATAATAAATCATGAAAAAAGATAGAAATATTATAATAAAATTACTAAATCATAAATAATATATATACACTATTTATATAGTTCTATGTTTCAATTTTGGTTATTTATTGTCTATTTCCTAATAATATCTATAAAAATTCCACAAACATTTCCTAAAATCGATCAAAATGTTATTTAATGAACACATAAATGATGAATAGTTGAATATCTAGTTATTACCCAACCATGATATTTAGGGTTATTTCCCAACGAATTATCTATTTAAGAACATAAACCCATATGTATTTATCCAGAAATAGATTTCATTTAATTTAGACCACCAAATCACTAATTTTCTAAAAGATGTTGTTCTTTCTTATACATTGAAATATCCATAGAGTTTTTACTAGTTTTATATCATCTCAATTAAAAATTTTGACTACACTAATATCAAGAACAATCTATATCATGATCTGAAATAGAAAAAGGTGACTCAACCCTTTCATATTTGGTTGAGTGCTAAAAAATAATACTTTACTGACAATATTCAATACCTAGTGTGATTAATCATTCTAAACATTAATTTCTTTTACTAGATTCTATAATTTATTTATTAAATTTAAAAAATAATTACAAAATCCAATTAATAGATTGTTTTCTCTCTTTGAGATTCATCTACATAAGAAATATACATTTAAAATACTTGTGAAATTTTCCTATAATAAAAAAATAAATTCGCTTCTATAATTCACAAACTTTATACTCATCTTCATTACCCAAAGAATGGAATCATAAGAAATGGGTGATCTAAAATAATCAGTATGGGAAAAACTCAACATCAATTCGTTATGGTTTATATCCTCATAATATAATAAAACATGAGAATTGGTGAAATATTATATTATAATAATCATGGAAGAATAATATTATTGTATTTGTAAAGATAAAATTTTAGTTATCAAAAATGAATAAACATATAAAATTTAATGGGACTTTTATATAAAATAATGATCTATGGAATATAATAATAGGAATATGAGATAAAAATGTTGAATTGCATTTACAAATTTCATAATAATAAATTTTGTAACAAACATAATCATTGGAAGACATTACATAGTGGTGAATAAACTTGAATCCTACCATCCATTGGTACATATATGTTTCATAAATTTTAACCTATTATGGACTTTAATATAATAAATCAAGACTCAATAGTGACTCGTATATCATAAATTGTAGCAGATTTTTTATCTCATGAGATATAAAGACATAATTAATGAGTTATTGGTTGATACGGGACACCACACACTAATATTCATAAATATATGTGAGAAACATGATATTAATCAGTCCACATTAAATAAAACCCCTAGAAAGAAAATGAGTTTTATATCATTTCCATTTGGAGTCACATAATATAGTATCAAAAGTATATCAGTGGATACCAAAAATTTCATCACCCAAAAAGATAATTTCACAATGTAATTTACTGGGTAAATTTGGAAACATTAATCCAATAGAGATGAATATAAATAATATAAATGGGAAATTAAAGAAAAATATTGAAAATATATATTATAATAAATATTAAAAAATATCAAAAAAAAATAAATGATGTTATGAATCCACAAAAAAAATCATAAATGTAACATGATATTTTTATGAAAATAAAAATTTATCTGAAGTCTAAATAATGTATCACTAAAAAATTAAAAAGTAATTAATCCATAGATGTGTTTCTGAAGATAAAACATATGTTCAGGAATGAAAAACATTTTTAATATTATGAAGTAATATTATTTAAACACACATCATTAAAAGTATGATTATTCATTAATTTGAAAAAATATAAAAGGAAATTTGAAGAAAATTAGAATTAAAAAATATTTTGATTCCAAAATAATAATGTTGAACATTATTTAGAAGAGTTAACATAGTTATGGATGGAAAATATATCATTTGGAGAGGACTTTAAATAATATTAACATCCTCAAATTTTATGAAGATTAAAGTCTATCAATGATGTTGTGTTTGAAGTGAATATTTAATTTCAATAAGGAGGAAATTAAATATTATATCATCATTATAAAGAAGAATAAAATATTAGAAAAAAATAGTAATAAATGAATTATTATTACTCAAGAAAATTTTTTGGGTCAATAAAACCCCTTACATCTTTCAAAAAATTTGACCCAAAATATCTTGATTGAGAAAAAATAAAATTAATAATTATATTTCATAAATAAATATAGTATAATGATATAATTATTAAATGACATAGCATATACAGTATATAACTATAACAAAGTTCATAATACACAAAATGTCTCAAAGAAGAAAACTTGGGATGAAAAAAGCGTACAAAAACACTAAACATCTATGAAAGTGTGATGATATCATGTATCATAAATATAAAAACAAAAATAATTTAGTTTAAAAACATAATGAAATCTATTAAAATTTAAAATTTTCAATTATAATCAATAATTTTAACTTCAATATAAAGTAATATTTTTGTTCATTATTAATTGTTAGTAGTTCTACTAATTTAGAGTATATATTATAATGGTGTATCCGAAAAAATGATAATGAAATTTTTATACCCATATTATAATTTTTTTTAAACATTATTTTAAAAAAAATTATTTATCCCCATGTTCATTGGATGGAATAAATGGGCTTGTATCGTGGGAAAAAATTTCATGATAATATTGTTTCGGTTAATTTAATTATATCAACGTATTTTTGTTTAATGATCCAACATTATTGAGTTATACATTCTAAATCAAATTAATGAAATATATAGAAACCCATGATTTTTTGTTTTGTGTCTTCTTAAATAAATTCAATTAAATAAATATCTTATGTTCTATGAAACATTGTTTTTAATAAAACCATGATATACTATTTAATATAAACATTAATATTGGGATATTAATGTGACCATTGGAAATATTAATGTGATCGTCGGTGATGTCTCACTCAGATATGTCAGATCGGTTTCATTGGCACAGAATGTGTTCCATCTCGGTTATTCCACCACATCCTGGCATCGCCTCGAGTGGTTCTGGCAGGTTTTTTGTGGGGTGCAGCGTCGATCTTCAGTTCCTGAGGTGGGATGCTTTTTTATCTTTTTGTTGTGTTTTTTCTTTAGGGTTTATTCTTGGTTGATTCTAGATGTTGTTGTTTTGTGGTTTGGATCTGGATTTATGGTTTGTGATTGAACTATTCCGACATTGTGGTGGCAGCGTGTTCTAAAAATGTTGGAGCGTGAAGGATGATTGAATGGTTTTATGAATTTTATAAAGTATTAACAGAGGAGTTGAAACTGTGTAACTATTGTTTGTTCGTGTTGAATTAGTGAAATGGTTTCTTGTTATTCCGAATCCTTACGGTCCGGTGGTTTGAAGTTTGAGAGTCGATGCATCTATTACACAAGGGGTTGCTCTAGATGAGTTTTAAAGCAGAGGTTTTTCTTATGATCTTCACTCCGGAATAGGATTTTTGAGAGGTTATGGAATTTTCCTCAGTTCAAATCCCATGAATTCTTGCACGGGATAGCTTGCTGACTATGAGGAGTAGAAGGAAACTGATCACATTGTTTTTTATGCTAGGTAGGGGATCTTCTCTGGTTTCTTGATGTTGTTTAGTCTTTAACTTTTGTACCATGGTGGTTTGGTTATTTTAAGTCATGAATTCTTGTATGGTTTCTCACTTTTTCCCCAAAAGTTTTTTAATAATAAAAATTTAATTTTCAGTCAGTCAATAATAATTACAATATTGGTATTTTTTTAATAAATGATGATTTTAATGAAAAATAAAATATCCCATATTTAGAAAGAAATATCAAAAAAAAAATGAGTTCATTTTTTAAATCTAAATGATAAAAAATAGTTATGGTGAATTTTTGAGATTTTCCTAAAATAGTTGAATTTTTAGTGAATAGTGAAATATTGTAATTTACGGTATTTAACATTTTAGCCAAATACTAGAATTTTTAATTCATTACTGAGTCATGGATGATGTAATTGGACACTATCTCAAACTAAATTTCTCTAGTTAATTTATTTAGTCACAAATTTCAACAATATTGATAATCCTAAGCCAAAATACTGAACTAATTAATAAAATATTCAAAAAATCCAATCTCCTCCACTATAAATACCACCCATAACCACCCCTTCTCCTAAAACCTTATAAGACTTGAAACCTCTTTATATTATTCCTAATTACAATACAAAACCTATCCATCATTTTATCTTATTTATGGTATCACCAAAATAACATTCCAAAGTCCCTTAAGTAGGTTCTCAAGGGGATGACACTGAAGGGATAAAACCTTCTCTCTCTACCTCTTTCGATTTATTTTATTTTCTTATCCATCACTAAACAAACCTATAAAAAGTAACATGATAACTCCAATATAATATATATATTTATATATATTGGAATTTTATTATGAAAATTTTATATCCATCATCAAATATCTTCTCTCTGCCTTTTTTTCTAAGAAAGAAAACATTGTCTGAGAGGTGTCGATTAACCACATTCATGGATGATGATTTCTCAATTTCTAATACTGCCTTCATGGATGGCTGTAAAAACATTATAATTGATAAAAAATATTTTAAAATTTTTATTATATCTTATTTAATATTCTATATCCTATATATATACATATATATTAATTAATAAAAACAAACTAGTTCGTGATGATTGAAAACATGCAAAAATAATCAAAATGGTTATCATTAATGTTATATCTAATGAATAATCCTCATACCATATAAAAAAATTATATATAAGATCATTTAAAAAAATTTATGTTCATTAAAAACATATAATTTCAATTCTTGTGAATTATTCATATTTTACATGAACTTCTATACTTGTACACAAGAGAAATGATCATGAAAACTAAGAAAACAAACACTCCAGAAATGATGAAATTGAATCCAATAACTCATCAAAAATAATATAAATCAACCTACTAATATTAAAAATGATAAAATACATCAATAAAATGTTATTAATAAATTTATTAATTAAAATAATTTTATTATACAAGACAATAAATACTAGTACAGAATGCATTCAGACATAAGGTAAGGGATTTCTTAACTCAATTTCTACTTATTTGGTCAAACTTCTATGTCTTTGGTTATGTTATGATAGTCACATGTGTGAAATGAACTATTATTATTTTTTACTATATTTTATCTTTTATTTTTTATTTACTTTTTTCACACATAATTATTTCATTTATTTATCCTCACTCCAATGATATGATCATTGTAAGGGGTATTCTCTTCTCACTGTTATTATTTTTTGATATGATTTATTCACCACTTATTCCACATGTGTATTGTATATATAATTAATTTTTATTTGTAATAATATTAATATATTTTTCTTAATGGTATTCAATGTATCATTTTATGATCATTAATTTTGTGGGTAATATTATTTAATTGATTACAAAGTTGTAGGGGATTCTCTCCATACCATGATTTTTACATCTGGTTATGCTTTCTATCCCTTTAAACCAATGTATTTATAAAATATTCTTATATTAATATTTAAAATTATATTTATAGGTTCCAAAAATATGTATATAGATCAATTCAACCTTATTTAATGGTTCATGCATGTTTTAAAATGTTCTCTTTTTAGTTTCTCTTCATTATGAAACCCGATTAAAGGGAACTTTCAAATTTCATACCCATTTTATGTACACTCAATAATTTGTGTTAAAACATAATTATTTTTCTAAAATAAATAATTTTATAACAAAAAAATATATTATTTCATTTATGGTTTTATGAAAAAAATTATTTCTTTGTCCTTTTTCAATACAGTTTAATATTTCCCCTTAAACCGAAGTAAACTGGACCATTTCTAAAGTTTCTTAAACACTATTTTTACATGTTTTCACTTCAGTTAGACATAATTTGTCATGATCTATGAAAATTTTAAATTTTGAATCCATTATTTCATTAATATGATTATTGTGTATGTATAATACAATTTTAACATATGGTATATACATTGATAGAAATTTTATCAATTGAGGAAATACAGATAAACCTGTATATTTTATTTAATATGGATATTTAATGATATATGGAATTATTTATTAGTTAAATTTATATATGAGGAATTATTTGTACTATTATGACATGTTTTTGGGACCATTTTATTGATTACCTATGGGTTAGGGACTGGTTAATGTAATCCCCATGATGCATCCATAGACTCATGAGACAAAATTAGTTTACGAAAAAAAATTCATGTTTGTTTACAATAAGAATATGACTACAATATACCCATAAAATTAAACCATATTGATGGTATATTGATTCATGTTACAGATATATGATGTCCAATAATTAATCATTTACTTATTTTGGTAATTAGATATTATTATCTAATGTATTTTTAATATGAAAAAAATCTATGGATGTTTATTCATTCTCAGTTTATTGAATAACATGTGCTTTTCAGTTATATAAGTTTCCTTATTTATTACACTTATTTATTCATGTTATCTTCTGTTGTACCTAACCCTTACTGAGAATTTTATCTTACCCTTTCATTTGTTTCCCTCCCTAGGTTATTAATAGCAGATCCTTTAATGAGTTTTAAAGGGTACTATTTATTAACTTTTTATGTATTTTATATTATTTTATATTCTGGATGAAAAATTGGTTCCATGTATGTATCTAGTGTTTTAAGACTACTAATGTGATCGAACCTTGTTGATTTGATCTCTTGTATCTTTTTCAATGTAATAAAATAACCACCAACTCTAGTATACTAGGTTTGGGGCTGTTATAGTTGGTATCAAAGAAAATTTAGTAAAAATGTTAGGAATGAGATTTATAAAATCCAAGATTATTAAACAGAACCATGAGTAGAATTTGAGGATAACTGTAGAAGAACATACAAAAAAATCATGTTTATGAGATTATCTACACATAAATTTTGAAATTTATGTTATTTATTTCACTAGTTTTGGGATTATAAATTATGTTTCATAATTATATGATCTAATATAGTGTATATTTTCATTTAGAAATCAAACATAATATAAATAATTGGATCCTCAGTAATGTACATGATCTAAAGATTAAGGATGATAAAGAATTTTGTGGCCTTATAAAAATATTTCAAAGGGAACAAGTATCCTAAGTATTTTCATCATATGAGGATATTGCATCATGCCGTCATGAGACAAATAAATAATTCTCTAAGAATTATGGATTCAGAGGGAACACAAGAATAAGAGTATAGCTATAAAAAATTGGATAAAGGAATGAATATAAAAATTTATTTTCCAACATGTGATACTTTTGGAAATAAACACCATGGTTATTGATTAAAAGGAATGGGATATTATAACAAGTTTGGTGAGAAATACTGCCATTGTTCTTATTGAAAGGGTATAAAAAGGTTTCCAATATACAATGATTCAAATGAAATGTAATGGCATGCTACAAAAATAAATGTCTCAAGTTTTAATAAAATATTTTCCAAAATAGGATTATGGTCCATGGTCAAGATTATGCTACTACCATAGATGAAGATAAATGATTAATATTCTAGTTTTTGGATTGAAGAATTATGTGATTTTATTATTTTAATGATAATTATCTGGTTATAAGAATCACGAGATATATAATAATTTTACTATAGTATTCCTTATTTAAATAATTTTATGCATGTGATGAACATCAAAAGTAATAAAAAGAAGTTATTCTGATGTATGTTGATCTTCTTAAAAACACATTACTTGAGAATGATGACCCTAAATATTTTATTGATATTCAAATAATAATAAATATATGTTTATGGGATAGTACCTGTGACTATAGAGGTGGTTCTTGATTTGATGGTTAATGTTGTATTGGAATTATTAGATATTTGGATTTATGGAGTATATTAAACAACTTTAGATTTTACTCATGCAAGCATTCATATTTACTAAATGTTTAAAGGATATTAAGGTATTCATATATTTTTTATGTGAATATAAGAGATACATTATTTGGGGAAATCTTATGTTATGTTGATTTTGGAAATTTAGTAGACTTTGTTCTAAATATTTTTAGTCAATGAATTTGGATAGATATGTTTTGGACGAGTCTTAAGATTAACTACTTGTGCGATGAATTAATTTAAAATTTAAAATTATTGGTTCATGATAACATGTACTAACCTATTTAGTTTCAATAAATAATTTCTAACTTAAGGAATGTCCTGTGGACAATATGATTCTTTAATGTTCATTATGCATAATGATTCATCTTGAATATCTATATTTTGGTTTAAGAATTGATTTGAAGATTGATCGAAGAACAATTAAATGATGAGATGATTCTTATAAAATGGAAATCAATAAATTAAGATTATTTTCACAACTGACTATCTATATAGAAAAATAATACCTCAACTCTAGGAAAATTAATTTTGAATAAAAACATTATACATTTACTTTTCTTACTATGAAATCAATGGTCTTTTAAAGATCACAAATTTATAGTTTTTTATGGTAGACATTCTAATGACCATGCTCTTTATCACTCCCCATTTGAACATTATGTTTAGGTTTGTTTTCTATTCCCATGATTCCAGTTACCGCTAATGTTCTCTTATTAGGAAACCAAGTTTTTTTTACCATCACATTTTCCTTTCCCTCTATTAAATAGGAAGTTTTATTTACCCTATTAATGATGTTGGATTTTGAAAAGGATATTTTAAAATGAAAATAGCATGATTACCAATCACATGTTTAAACTGCAAGCATGAAATTTATTGAAGGAATGAAGAATATTACACCACGTGACTTTAGGGTATGTATCATTTTAAATAAAAATCAATTTACTCAATAGCTTATGTTGTATACAGCATATAGCTTAAAGTAACTTCAATATACTATTAAATATTAACATGACCATTGGAATAGTAATGTGAATATTTTGAATAGTAATGTTTCCATTAGAATATTGACCTCAACTATAAATGTATAAATAAAACTTCATTGTCTTTTAAATAAAAATATGATATTTTTAGGTCATAGAATAAGTAAATAAATGTTTTAAAAATGATAAATTAAATATTTGTATTTTTATGAAACATAAATGTTTATTTAAAATATTATAATAAATATAATTATTAAAAATGAAATTTATTTTCAAAAAATATATTCACAAATTAATATTTCGTTGTATTATGATTATATGATAATTTTTTGAAACCCTCATTAATTTTTTAATGAGTCATAAAATTAGTTACAATTTTAAAATGATTATTTTTACAATAAATGATCATTTTAATTAAAAATTTAATTTATAATATCTACAAAATTATTTTCATAAAATGGAGTCCTTATTTAAAATCTACACAATGAAAAAATTTTAGGGTTATTTTTTTAGATTTTTCTAATATAGATGAATTTTTGGAGAATAGTGAAATAGGATAATTTATAGTATTTTAGATGTTAGCCCAATATATGGATTTTTTACCCATTTATTAGTCATTTATGATGTAAGTTTACACTATCTCGAACTCAAATTCTCTATTTTCTATATTTAGTCACTGAATTGAACACAATTGATAGTCTTGATCAAAAATAATAAACTAATGAATAGAATAATCAGAAGGCACCTCTTTCCTCTGCTATAAATACCTCCCCTTATCCTCACACCATATAATTATTATATATTTCTTATATTATGACCAATAACACATCCCAAACCACTTTCCCACATTTTTTCATGTTGGTCTCACCAGAAGACCATTTCCAGGTCACTTAAGGAGGTTCTCAATGAGACGACACTTGGGAGGTAAAAACTTCTCTCTCTCTCTATCAATTTCATTTATTTTTTGTATCTTTACCTAACATAATCTATCCAAAGAAACATAATATATCCAGTATAATATATATATATATATATATTGGTATTATTTTATGTTAATGGTATATCTACCAAAAATTCTTTTCTCTCCCCCTTTTGTTATAAAAATGAAAACATCATCTGAGAGGTGTCGATTCACCAGCATCGTGGATGATGATATTTAATTTTCTAACACATCCATAAAATAATTTCATAAAACAATTATAATGGTAAAAAAATTAAAATTTATATGACAAATTATTTAGTGTTCTAGAACTATTATATGCACATATTATTAATTAATAAATAAAAACTAGTTTGTGATGATCGATAAAAATTCCAAAATAATCTAAATGCTTATAATTAATGTTTTATCTAATGAATTATCAATATAGCATATAAAAATGTAATATATGATCATTTAAAATTTTATAGGTTCATTAATGGAATATAATTTCAATTTTGGTGAATTATTCCCATTTTACATGAACATCCATACTTGTAGACAAGCAAACTAATTATGAATCCAAGAAAACGAACACTCCCAGAATGATGAAATTGAATCCTATAACTCATGGAAATAGACATACATGAACTTAATAAAATTATTCCAAAAAAATAAATGTATAAAATGTTATTAATTAATTATTTAAGGAAAATAATTGTATTATCCATGATATTAAATACTAGCACAGAACTTGTTCAGACATAAGGTAAGGGATTACTTCACTCAATTTCCATTCATTGTGTTAAAATTCTACATCATTGGTTATGTTATACCAAGAATATGCTTAAAATGAAATATTTTTTTATTCTGTATTTTCTCTTGTATTGTGTGGATTTACATGTGTCACACGTAATTATTTCATTTACTTATCCTCACTTCATTGATATGATCATTGTAAGAGGCTTTCTCGTTTCACTTTTTTTCTATGAGATGCTATATTCAACACTTATCCCTTTAGTGTTGTGTATGTATAATGATTGTTTATTTATATTATCTAGAAAATATTTATCATTGTGGTATTAAATTTTTCATTTGATTACCATTAATTTTATGGTCCATATGATTCATGTAATTACAATGTGGCATGGGATTCTCTCTGAACCACCATTTTCCCTTCAAGTTATTATTGCTCTTTTATTTCCCCAATATAATTCTTTAATATACTTATGTAATTATACTAAATTATATGAATATGTACCAAATTGTTTTATCTAAATCAAATAATCCTTATTTAATGGGAAATAAATTTTTTAAAAGGTTCCCTTATCAATTCCTCCCGATAAGCAAGCCTGGTTGATGGGGACTTCCCAATTTATTAAACATTTTAATTTAAATACCTACAATTTTTTTAAAACAAAATTAAATTTATAAAATAAATAATTTTTTCATGAAAAACTATCTTAGTTCATTTTTTGGTTTTATACAAATAATTTTTCCATTTTTCTCAATAAATACTCTTTAATAGTTTCCCTTTAGTTGTACTAAAGTGTATAATTTCTAATGTTTATTAAACACTATTTTTACATGTTTTCAATTTATTTGGACATAATTTATCATTATAAATGAATATTCCCCATTTTTAATCCATTATTTCATTGATATGATTATTTTCTAAGACATATATAATTTTTACAGATGGTATTTACCGTGATTGTTATTTTATTAACTATGGAAATATTGAAAAATATGTATCTTTTATTTAATATGGATATTTAATGGTAAATTATATTATTTCATAATTATTTCAATATTTGAGTAATTATTTGGACTACTATGACATGGTTTGTGGACCATTTAATGGAATCACTATGGGGTGGGGACTGGTTAATGCAAGCCCCTCTGTGCATCAGTAATCTCATGGGACAAAATCAGTTGGTGACAAACCCTTCATGTTTGTTTCCAAGTTAAATCAGATGGATTTATACCCAAATAATTAAACCATATGGATTGTATCAAGGTTCATGTTCTAAATACATGACGTCCAGGAATTAAGAATTTACTTCATTTAGTAATTAGTTATTATTATCTAGATAATTTTCACTATGATAGAATATATGGCTGTATTTTCATTCTCATTTTATTGAATGGAATTTGTTTTTAAGATATTTAACTTTCCATATTTATTATAATTATGGATTCAAGTCATATTCTATTGTACTTAACCCTTACCGATAAATTGATCTCGCCATTTTATTTTTTTCTTTCCACATGTTATGAAGAAGATATCATTTAATTTTTTCTAAACGATGAATTTTCTTAGATTCTTTTATTTATGATATTTTATTTTCTATTCCCTACATAAAATTATTTCCACTCATGTATCTATCCCTTCAAGACTACAGAATAGATCGATCCTTGGTGATGTGATCTCTTGCATCTATACCAATGTAATAAAGTAACCACAAACTCTGGGGTACTAGGTTCATAGTTATTAAAAACTATATTACACATTAAAACTATCTATATTCATAAAATATTTTATAACTATCTAGAAGGACATTATTGAAAATAAGAACATGAGTCTACGTAGAGGAGGCAGCGTACATATACACACAGAAGAATTTTTTAATCATAGATTGAAATGATTAAATGAAGTTTTGTATCATTTCATAATAATTATAATGTTATAAATATACTAATTATTGATTAAATACCTGATTTTAAAAATACATGTATTTTAATAATAAAAAGTGAATCTTGTTGCTCCCTATAGTTAATAAACTATCCATACTAATGAACAACATTTTCATTTTTCTATAGAGTATGTAGGAAGATATATAATAATCTTTCTATAAATATAATAACATTTCAGTATAATAATTATTCTAATGTCGTTATTTCATGATGTTATAATATAAAATGATGTTTATGAAGAATACATAAATAAGTATTAATGAAAAGTGATGATAATGTATTTTTTGCATTACCCCAGGGGATATCTCAATTTTAAATTGAATTTCTCCTCTATGTGGTGAAAATTTTAGGAGAACCAAACCATGATGATTTTTTAAGAGTGTTGGGTTAATATTTTTGTAGAATTTGTAAAAAATATGGGGACTAATCTCTGACTATAAATGGCATGTTTAAGGTTTCCTAATATATGTGATAGGGATTTCATTTTTTTGGTAAATTGTAAACTATTTTCAGATATAGGCTCAATATATCTAAAATAATTGAGAGGGGATAGTGAATGTTTTATCCACCTATCATCCAAACATTTAGATATAGGATATTTACAGTTTTGTAAATCATGTATTCATAAAATTAATCATACCATTATATACTATTAACATGATAACTCATTTTTTAACTTCGATTAAAAAATTATCTAAAAAAATTGATAATGGTCAATAATTTGGAGATTATGATCCAAAAATTTGATTTATTTATTATGTTATATTTCTAAATTTTATGGAAATTAATTTTAAAACAAAAAATGTGATACACATTAAAAAAATTTGTAAGAAATATAAATTAAGTAGTAAAATGTAAAATATAAGTTTAAAATTAAACAAAATGTTTTTAAATGAATAATTTCAATTTGAAAATAATTTTTTTTATCAAATTAATTAATAAATTTTTATTTAATAAAAATTTCATGACTTTGTTATAAAATTCACAGTATAGGGAAAAATTATATTTTATTCTATTAACTTAAAAAATGATTCATTTAAAAAAAAATAACCATAATACATTTTAATACAATTTTAACCTGAATAATATTAAATGAATTTCAATTTGGAAAATTAAATTTCTATGAATTGGAAAGTTAAATTTTAAATAGAGTTTTAAAAATAAATAAATAAACTATTTATTAGAAAATTTTATTTTAAAAAGTTTAAATGTTCATATTTTCATTTCCTAAAAATTACAAAGTATATTAGAATGAACAAATTAGTCATATTTACAATATTGTTTCCCATAATTACAAATAATATTAAAACTTTCATATTTTAAACATGCCTATTTCCTAAAAAGGTAATGTGTAGGACATATATTTTAACCATAAAATAATATTTTTATTTATTTAACTATAAAAATACAAATTTATTTATTAATTTGTATTAAAAATTACCTATAATTTTCATTCTACAAATATTTCATAATGTTATTTCCGCTATTTATTCCCTTGAACATTATGGCTTCATTATAATAGTTATATTCTATACTTATAATTATATATTAATAAAATATATTGTTTTTTTAGTTCGGTGTTTCATGTGGTAAAATCTATTAAATATATAATTTATTCAAAGAAAAATTGAAAAATAAATCTTGTGGTGTTTTAATTACAATATTTCTGATATTATGAACAATTATAGAGTCACTATATAATTTTAAAAGAATTAAAAATCTATCACATCAAGACATATATATTTGTGACATGATTTAGTCAAAGTAAAATTAATCTCGTTATAGAATGAAAAATAAAATTGTATCTAGGAAAAATAATATTGATATATAAGGGTTACATTAGATACATAATTATTTTTCCATTATTTTATAATAGATGATGAAACTACATAAGTTCCAACCTACTATAATGAGATGATTTGTAAGTGTATATTTTGAATTAAAAAATCATATATAAAGGTATAGTAGAAAATCAACAATAAATATATAATTTAATTAATTTTGTAGTTTCTATTTAATGGGAACTTATAATAAATAAAAGTTGGAGTAACTAATTATAGACCAAAATGTGGTTGATGGCTATCATTTCATGATCTAATGAAACTTGGAGATATTGTAATATCATTATGAATCAACCAGTTACTAATAACCCCTTCACAATATTATAAAGATTAAATTTATGAATAGGATGAGATCTTATGTTATTTTCAGGGATGTCATGGTGGTATTTTATTAGAATTCAATATTTGGAATGAGTTGAAATAGTAGGCATACTACAATGATTGTTGTTAAAAAAAGATATATCTATTTGGGAAGATTTAATTTCAACCACTATATAACTTATAAAAATTCTTGATATGATTATTTTTATTACATCATGATTTATAGAGTGAAAGATTAATTAAAGAACATATTTTTTATTTAAATTTATTGTCTTTTTATTATTATTTCAATACTTAAACCACTTTTTATAATGACACAATTATGTGTGATTGGGTTCATCTTCAATATGTGTAAATGATTTATATGTGGTTTAACAATTCTAAAGTATATGGATGTATAAAAAATTATTACTAATATAAATATTTTGAATTTTATTATAGGTACAAATTTCTTATTTAAATATTAATTTTACATACTCATTCAAATGAATATAACTATGATATGTGTGGGGGAAGGACCACAAATGTGATTGCTAAAATTTACAAATTACAGGTTTAAAAGATTTAATTCTTCCTCAGTGATTATTAATAATGTTTATTGGATATTACACTCCCCTAATCAAGAGATTTTTATTGACGAAGTTATTATCAATGAATATAATCCACCTATGCAGACGGATTGTTTTTATAACCATCATTGATTAGGATATCACCCTCCATGACACTCTTCTACCAAAGCTGACAACGGATCCTTCTAGGATGGGGCTCTCTACAAAGTAACCTTTTCTTGGGGAGGGACATTTCCTTGTGTAGAGTGTTTGAATTGGCCATACCTATGGATTCCCTTTTAAAAAATAATATAACCATGAGGATTTTCAAATGTTACAATGACATAGAAACTAATTAAATCATTTAATTCATGAGATATAAATATAACATCAAGTGATAAAATAATTTTTAATTGAACAAGTTCCACTATTTAAATAATTTTATTCTAATTTGGTGATTTTTTTAAATCTGTATTAACCATTATTTTAGAATGAAATAAGGTTAACAATATAATTATATAACTCATGGGGTCCAAATGTGTTTCTTAATTAGACAAACCATAAACTCAAAATATTCAGTAATTTTTTAGACCATTGAATCAGAATTCTATTTTAAAATTATAAACACTATCATCGCAATGGCGAAAACTAAGAATGTAGGCCATGTGATATTGTTAGAATCATTTTCATGGATGTAATTCTGAAATAATTAGTTCCTAAAAAAACTTCATTAACAATTTCCACTCTTCAATTATTTCTGTTTTTATTTTTAATATTTTATGTATATGAGGGGTATTGTTTATCTATATAGTGATACTAGTGTAGGTGGAGGATGCCTAAAATAGGAGACAGGATTGTTAATTCTATAGATCCAAATGAGTATATCCTATTTATATAACTATTTACATTAATCCATTGATGTATCACCATGGTAGAGAATCAAAATCCTTCTGTAGATGATATATTAGAATTCCAATTCACTAATGGTGACACACAAAATATAAAAACAAAATTCCTTAGGATATAACCCTAATGTTTTATAGATTACTATACTTTAATGGGTCTTCCTTTATCATTCTTCATCCTCTCATTTAAGTAAAAATTTGTTGGTCAAATTTTATCCACACTGAGATGATTTAGAAAATTAGTAAATTAAATGAAATACAATGTGATGACATGCACATCCATCTTTCAAACATCATTAAGAATTGAAACACCATTATATACAATAGCATATCATTAGATTCTAATTGGAAGAGAGTATTCTAATTCTCACTATGGGAGTAATCCAAGGAATAACTAAATAGTTAAGTAGTATTGTGCATTAAAATTTTGAATAAGTTAGGGAAGCCTATTATAGATAGTTAGATTCATCCTGAGAGAACATAAAATCTACAGTTTTGTATATATATTTTATAAATGTAATTGTGAATCATTACAAAAAATTTAGTAAATGTTTGAGGAGTTTCTCAATGTTATTAGTGAAGTATTCTTCATTTCTAGTTTTTTGTTTTATTCATTCCACATTTTTCCAGCTACTGATCTTGTTTTTCATCATCGTAGTGTGATTTCTCATCGTTCAGTGGTGGCGATGATGTTTAACTTTAGAGACGCTTTGGTTATGGTGATCGATCTCATTGAAGTTGATGTCATTCAATGTTTCTGGTTATCTCTTCTGGCTTCGAGGACAGTAATGATGAGCTCTGATGATGGTAGAAGACATCGAAGTGATCAACCTTTGGTTAGAGGTCTCCTCATGATAGATGATGGTTTCTGGAATGACTAACATAACCTTGTGGCTTGAGGTGGTAATGGTGGTTTTTCTGAATTTTGTTTTTTTAAATTGGAATGTTTAACTTATGAATTTTTAATGTTGTGTGTGGGGTTTATGTGGATGTAGGTATGTGGGAACAACTGGCTATGTTTTTATGGTTCCCACTTTCCCAAAAGTTGCTATTTGAAAAATACAAAAATAATTGTTGGGGTTTGATGAGTATATGAAAAAATTACAACATCATTGAACTGTTTTTTTATTAAAATACATATCATTTTTAATGAATTAAAACCCATAGATCTAGTTGTGGTGAATTTTTTAGTATATATATGACTAATTATGTTGATTATAATAATGGTTAGGTAAAATGATATTTTTAAATTTTATCACTTTTTTAATATTTGGTATGGCTATATAGGTCCAAAAAGAAAATGGGTGAATCTTGTTGATGACACTAATACATTGACAGTCAATTTGATGAGTTGATAATGAAATTGGATAATTTATAATTTCTTTTGTCACTTTCTCAATTTCTGAAATAATAAATAAGAGAATAAACACTTTATGAAACATATTTTTAACTTTTATAAGGTCCTAATAAATACCATGAATTCATGGATAGCTCATAATATAACCAAAAATTTGATTGAGAATATATAAGACATAATAGAGTCTTTTAATAATAATAAAATGATTAAATTAGATCAAAATTATTTCCACAACCATAACCAAATCTAATTTTGAATCAACCACAATAAGGTCAAAATATTAACCATATCCAAATACCACCTAGATATCCAACTTAATTAAAATCTCAATATCCTTTATATCCATCCATATATCATCAAACTTGACAACTGTAGCATAAAAAACTATTAAATAAAATAATAATAACATCATCCCATCCTTTGAAACTATCTCTCTAGTATATGTTTTAAGAATCCAATAAAATTTTTATTAAGTAAACAACTACCTATTAATGATCTTTGATTAATCATATATTCTTCCTTTGATATTGTAATCACATTTTATGGTATATAGCTAAAATAATATTGGAGTTGTAAAATGGTATACTTCACGGTAACAAATAAATGAATCCAAAAAATAAGGAAAATCAATTGAAATTATGAATAGGATGGGAACAAGACATATGGAATAAACACAATGTCTAGAAAGATATATAGAGTAATCAATAATTAAATGAGTGTTTTCAAAGGGAATTTGACACCCATGATGATATTATCACAAGTGATAAAAGAAATTGGAACCTTGGAATAGTTGAACATAAGATTCATGGTGAATTATATATAAGAGAGTCAAGAGTAAATTAACATTCTGAACATGTACACAATAATTATAAAGGATGATGTAATGGAGAGTTTAAACCCAATATAAAAAATTCTTGTACATTTTGAAATGGTTATACATTAACATCGATATTTCCGAATCAATTTTTCAAGTACCAGAATGTGAAAATATCATGTGGGATATATTCAAATAATAATGATGATGATGATGATTGGTGAGTAATTTCTATTAATCATTAGTGTTGTGATGTTTTTTAATGAAATATGTCATAATAAGAGATATATTTAAGGATATTTTCAATCAAACTCAAAATTGGATCATGATAATTTGGGAATGTGATTTTTGAATAAGTAAAACATGTCAAGATCATGAAACAATGTGTTTTTTGTAATTTTTTATTGTATTAGGTGAAGTAAAAAATGGGTGGCATGTCTACCTTCAATGAAATCAGTGCAGTGAAAAATAAAAATTCTTGAAGATATCCTTACCATAGTTGGAAAACCCATTTATCACATTGATATCATAATTATTGAAATGTTAAATGAATAGGATAGTCCTATTATTTTTTTTACCATTCATAAAAATTAGTAAGGCATTTATTGATTTTTAACATGGAAGACTCATTTTGTTTGTATTTAAAAATATTTTATATTCAATCTACTGAATTATTTGAAGAACAATGCTTATTTTTAAACTTTTCATGTCTATTTTGTTAATAAATAGAGAACGTACATTAAAACAAAACCATAATAAAAAGTTTAGAACATGATACATCAATCTATTGATATGGTGGAAGATAAATAGTGTGAAATAATTGCTATAGATAATGAAAAATATTAATTATTTTTGTGAAGATATCATTAGTTAAGGGATTACAATATTGAGTTTTTCCTTAAATCATCATGTTATCAAATATTGATTTGATACAACTTATTAGAACAATTAAGTAATTTCTTTTCATGGTAAATATACATTAATTAATATCATAAACTCATACTTGAAAAAGGAATACTAAGTGAACCTATTAGATATCGTAAATAAAAAAAGGTAACAAATCTCACAGGTTATTATCAATATAAAGGGAATTGGTCCAATTATTTGTGCGCCTAATGTTATTTTGTGATGAAATTTTTAAACCATTTTCTCATGGGTAATGATGACTCACAAGATAATAAAAGGTTTTTTTCAAAAAATATATACCAAAACTCATGCAATCAGGATTATTCATATCCATCTTGGATAGTAAAAGGTTCATCCCATTACCAATTTTTACAAAAAAGAGGTAATATATGTGAAACTGAAAAAGGATAATGAGCTTATTATAACAAGAACCTTAATTTTATATAGTGTTTATATATTTTACTGGATGGTGAATGAAACCACATGAAAAAGTTTCATTCATTTCTCATTCATAGATCATATTTTAGAATTGTAACCAGTGACTGAGTTTTGTTTCTTCATAAATTAATAATCTAAATAGAATTTTATAGTTGTGGACGTGACTTATTAATATAAAAGATCATTCAAATTCAAATAAAACACATTCCCATATCATCTTACTTCATACAGTATATGTTATTCACATGTGATATTTCAAATGTGTGTGATGTATATTCATAAGAAGATAGAGGAATTGTTTCTGGATATTTTCTTGTTTTATTTTTCAGTAAATGGAATAAATACTAAGTTATGTGTGAACAATAGATATATAGTGATTAAGATATGAAACAATAACTACCAAGTTACATTATAATTGAAACTCAACTTCATAGTATGAGATATAATCATATACAAGATTATAATGTCCAATCTAGAATTATATGTTAATACCATGAATAAAATGACTATAAAAGTGTTATATAAGATAAGGAAACTAAAGGGAATCCAAATTATTCTATGAAACATTGGATTTTATAACCATTTTTTCAAGTAAGCCTCTATGATGTCTTGGAAACTTATTCATCAACATTAAAGAGAACATCTATTCAATATTAATTACTCATATGTAGAATCCTAATCAATACTGACAAATTATTTATCAGACATCCTAATTATCATATCATTGAATTGGGTTAATAATTTTTTAGATAACATGTGACGTATTAGATTTGAATATTATATAAAAGTGGATTGATCACATATTTTGACCCACTTGATATACATATGATAGAAAACTTAATTCCTAAATAATTTATGCTATTATAGAGAAGTAACATAATGTACTATTTTTTTTAATATTTTACTTCTAATCTAGTACTATCCATGATGGTTGTATATAAAAATAATATTTATTTATTGTATTTATTTATGATTTAAAATAAAAAAACATCAAAAAAAATTGAAGATATTGTTTTTAAATGAGTTCAATAGTATGATAGAGGAAAAAAAGTCTGTAAAGTGTTGTGGGAGATCACTATTCAGGGATAACATTAATTTATGTAAAATAATAGGGTGAAATATACATTAAGGATTAATTACAAGAAAAATAATCATATCATGGTTGATCTATAATCCTATAACAAGTTGTATATTAAAATAAATTTTATGGTGAAAAAAAAATTACCCATATGTTTAGTGTCAATTGAAGTTTCTATTTTTAGATGATATGATAGATTATTTCTAGAATGATCATTTTTTTATGAAATTTAGAGATGAATATATTTGAAAGTGGGTGCCTTAATCAATTAAAAGGATAATTCTATAATTATAAATAATTCTAGAACTCTATAGTTACTCACCCACTTCAGGATAACATAGGCTTTATAGAATAATTTTTTATATAAAAAAGTGTATTTTCGCCATCTTTTTATAATTGGAATATAATTTATGAGAAGATGTGATATATGTAATATGATAATAAATATTTTATAATGAAATTAAATTCCAAAATTCCTTACTCTTCAACTCAATGTATTTTTTGTGAGTGGAGTTTAACAAATTATATCTTTCCTGAATTATTTAAACAATTATTATATCATATAATAATTGGATTATATTTAAAAATGGGTGAAACCTTAATCCATATTACAAAGACATAAAATGTTGTGATCAAGTGTCTTAAAATTTTCATATTTTTTTTAGTAATACTTTAGTTATTTATTAATTATTGGGGAACACATTTTAATTGTTATATATGGAGTATATTTCTAGATATGGATAGAGTTTGATACAACACAAACACTCCTCATCAACCAGAAAGTGTCCATGTTAATCTCTCTAACTATAAAATCATATAGACTCTGGAGAAGATACTAATTGAAATATGGATGGATTTGAGTAGAAAATTTTCTTATGTGGTATGGAAATATCGAAAATCCATTAAAACATTGATTTATATAACCCTATTCTAGATTATATATGGGAATCAATTCCCTTTTCTAGTGGATCTTGAGAAAATATTATATTTTTTGTGAATAATATTAACACTTACATATAATAAACTATAATGAATATATTGTTACATCTAAATGAATTAAAATAATTCAAAAAATATTTATATGAGAATACTATAATTTAAAATGATGATATTCTGAATTTTCATGTCAAAGGAATCACATGATGAATGTGTGCTCCAATAGGTAATGTAATGGGGCATAACTCATGATTGAAATTGGTTTATAGAAAATTAAATTCAATATGATTAGAAATTTCATGGTTCTTAATGTCAATAAATATATATATATATATATTATATACAAAAGAATCATGAGTAATTATTCGATTTTAATGGAAAAATAGTTATAGAGTGGCATGGAATCATTAAAGTAATGATACATTCTCTATCTAATGTTCAGTTAATGACCTAAAAGAATTGTATAACTCTTTAAAATAAATGATGTTCTCCCTTGGATGTAGCTAAGGAATGTTATCATTTTAATATTTCAGTTTATTTCGGATTATATTCTGAAATATAAACATGTAGAGACCCTGGTTAAACTACATTACTCTCATAATAGATATTAAAATACACCATAATAATGTTAAAAGGTATTTATTATCCGAATAAGTGAATCATTGCATGAAAATATCCCCCCTATTGTGGCAATTTGGTGGCTAATTTATTTCATGGAATAAGGGTGAAAACCATGTATTAAAATTTAATATAACATATATATCAGTATAATCATAATAATCATTGGGAATGTTCAATACTAATATCTAAACCCCATGAGAAATAAATGAAAAGTGAAATTCATTTTTCATAACATCGTATAACTCCATCACCTCAAAATTATTTTAGAGCTCTCAAATCCATTAGACTATAATCTGTTAAAATTTATAAAATTGAAAATACTTATTTGAGAACACTTATATATAATTCATAATTTCCCTATGTATCATAGTGTACCACATTATTCTTTTCTTATGAAAGATATTATATCATTATGTCATATTGTCTATATCCATAGAGTACCCACTCCTAAATCCTGTAACCATAGATTTTGAATATTTTTTACATTGAACCAATCACCAATAAACACCACACATCACTTCTTTTTCCATTCTATCCTTATAAATTTTTCTATTCTAACCCTAAATTACATTGTTTCCATAAATCTACCACCCACCAAGAGCTATCGAGGATACATTATGTAATTATCCTATCATCCTAAAATCTACCTCTATATGAAATATAATATATATATATATATCATATCTTAAATGATTTATAATTTTTATTATTAGTATACAACCTAACCATTAAATATTCCTCAGATGTTCCATACATTGTCCAAACATATACCATAGTTTCATAAAAGCTTATAAAACCATTAAGAACCATCTTTACCCATTTATTCTACTTCAAAAAAATCCCATATATCTTTCACCCAGAAATTTGAAAACAAATCTTATTATAATGGGATAAAATTCCAAACCAAGTAATAGTCCATATAAAAATATACATGAAACCAAACTCAATATTACCTAAATCATCCCCCAAGATTTCTCATACAGAATATTTATTCTTATACCTCATTACTGTGATAATTAACTAACCCAATCATTCAATTTATTCGGATAATTTCACACAACTACATGAACATAACTACTTAACATTCATTGAGTCAAATATCTATGATAAACTAACTATGAGAAAAATAAATGTAATTGAAACTGATATTATACTATATATACATGAAATAGGTAAAAATCCCATGATTGAGGTTGAATCTAATTTAATATAAGCTATAACTTTATATAATATATCTATGATCAAAGAGGATTACATTTAATATGTAGTTTTAGTGTCTCATTATACAATTTAATTTACATTAAATCATGTAATATTCCAATTATAAATATATTTATAGTGAATATAACTTCCATTTTTTGGTATGTGGCTATAAATTGATAAGACAATGTCTATGTAGACCCCTATATATATAGATCTCATGGAAAAGAAAATAAGGTCAATGAAAAATATGTAATTATCATGATAGGTGTCTAACTATAAAGTGAGTTTGACCTGTTTTTGATCAATATATCCAAATTAAGGATATCCCACCAAATGAATATCCATAAGTAACCCACTCATGTTTTCCTAAAAAGAGGAAAATATCTGGGATCTATGACCTAGATTTAATTTCTCATAATTTCAATAATTTTTTGAATGGATATTTCCATTAATATATCATGTAAATATTCTAAAAATATTGTAGGACAACTGAGGAAGAGATATATAACACTAATGGGTGAAAAGATCATTGATTTCATAGCTAAAAACCTAAAACATTCTTATATAACATTAATAATTCCATTATTATGGTGGTTATATTGGAATGATTTACAATTATTATATATGATGGTAATCTTCATGGATAAAAAACACTCTGTATGGGATGATTAATATTCTAACTATTTATATGAAATTGTTTTCAAAGAGATACATTCTTTTAATGCATCTATATATAAATTTTTGCATACACTACCATAGAAATGGGAATCCACTTCACTGTATTAAACAACTTAATCCAGTATTCTTTATGAAGCATGATGTTAGTATATTTATTCTTTACTTGGGTTTAGTATTGCAATAAAATGCATTTCATTATACTATATGGGGCCATCATTCCCTAAAACATTTATTACCTGGAATTCTATTAATACATAAATGTTTTTATGATAACAGACTTGCATAGAGTCTACATTTGGAATAAGTCCCATCAATACATGTGATCCAATATGACCATATTCTTCCACTTTACATAAAAATCCAAATTATCATGAGAATAAGTAGATTAGTTAGAATTTATTTTTAGGGGGATGTTCTATGAGAAACCAAAACTATAAATTAACCAAATGTCCAAAATAGAATTATAAATTAAATCATGGGGAATGAAAAGGATATTACTTATTATATTGATAATTATTTTCCTTTCATTGATCTTTCCATTAATCATTTTTCATATATATTGATTAGAGATCCATTTAGGGAAATTTATCAAGAGTTTACCACACCATATACATATATTTAACCACATTCCTCAAAGTCCACAATTTTTTCACTAATATATTAGATTATCAAGAAGTATAAAAGAGTCACCAAGGTTATTTGTACCAAAATTCTTGAAATTATAAAATAGGTGGATTCATAAATGGGGATCCAAAATAATTAATATGAGGTTTTTCTAGGATATTAGAAATTTATTTATTACACTATATTCCTAAGACCGCCTTGTAGTCATATTACTTTTCTTTCATGGATCTATCATATAAAAAATTTTATTTAATGGGTTGTATTATATTTCATTCATAATTTCATGTCAATTGTGTATCTGTTATTTTTATAGTTTTCTTTGAGTTTTATTTTTTCCACCACTTATTAATGAGATTATTTACATAAAATTAATTTTTTTCATATCTATTTTATGGCATAATATTTATAATTAGTGGAATTATAAAGATTACAATCTAAAAAATTTATTAAACATTAAAAACCTTTAAAAAATGAAAAAAAAAATTTAGATCTTGGGGATTTCATGATTACGTTTTATTTATTTGATCCTCTATTTACTATATTTATTGTACTCATTAATATTTAATTATAATGATTCTTCAAACACTGATGACATTGTTTAATATTATGTGTAGTTTTGGTATTTAAGAAGTTCCACTATATTATTTTTTTGAAATTAATTTTCTTGGAGACTTTTTTCATTAAAAAAATTCTATTAACACGATGTTCTTTTATAAAACATGGAAATATATGCAACTTATTTGTTGGGATTAATTTAAAAATAATTTTTAGTAATTTTTATCTTTATAAAAAAAACTGATTATTAAATAAAATTATTCCCATTGCCTTGATTTTTTTTAATGAATGATTACATAAAATATTTTTCTTGACTGGTCAAAAAATATTATAAAACCCCACTCCTTAGATCTTTTCTAGGAATGCTTTACATATAATTTCACATACCAATTTTATTGATAGAATATACTGAATGAATTTATATTATAAAATGCACTATATTTTCATAAAAGTTGGAATATTATTCAAGACATGTTAATATGTTTGATACAGTTTTACTTTAAACACATTTACTTTATACCTACCATGTCTCTAACCATCTTCTTAGATATAAGTGTCTTTAATATACCTTAAATACAATCCAAAATTGAACCCAATTTATCAGTATAATAATTATTATTTAGATTGATTTTATTAATTTTATTATTGATCAAAATGAGATAGATTTTTGATACATAGATCTTCCATGTTATTCTTACACATGGATATCATGTGATGTTTCCCTTAAGAATTGTGTATGGATTTAAATATAGTTTTTAGTTATTTGAATCAGATTACTCTAGTATTTATTTCAATAATAAATGAAAAAATTAGTTGTATCCTTTCCATATCGATGACTAATCAAACTAATCCTATGTTAATTTTAGAACTACTATAATTAGTTTTATGTGGATATTAAATAATTAGTGTTTGAAGGGTGTGATATATAATACAAGTATTCCATTGAAAAAATTAAGATATTGAGAAGTAATGGTAATGAAAAATGTGGGAAAAATATACTAATCACTATTAATTTTCAATATTTTAACCAAAGGGTAACGAAGGGTTTTTTAGAGCTAATTTAATTTAAAGGATTTAAAGAGGAATATTTTTTATTGAAATTAAATTTAAGATACTCCAACTTTCTAAATAATTGAAACATTTTTCAGCATATAATTATAATGATTACATTATGAACAACCGACCATCATCCTCCAAATCTCTAGAACATTGTTGAAAATTCATCTAGATTAGTGATTTTTGACTTCAAAAAATTTGAGTTTATATTTTTTTTGCAAGATTATTGGAAAAATGAATACACATAATACTAGTAGAATAACTTTTTTACCTTTATTATGAGTGTGGACTGAATATTTTATAGAATGGTAGATTACAACATGGGAATAGATCTCTAATGAATTATTTAGAGAAAATAATACAATGGTAGAAAAATTAGGGTGTGAATTTATTAATGAAGGTATATTGGATACTTAAAAGGAATGTATTATTGAATTTT
Source organism: Viscum album (assembly GCA_963277665.1). NCBI lineage: Eukaryota > Viridiplantae > Streptophyta > Magnoliopsida > Santalales > Viscaceae > Viscum > Viscum album. Next base: position 260,339,144 of record OY728148.1, on the reverse strand, counting down.
TATTATTCCCTATCAATATTTTATTTTATTGACATTATTTATGTTCATTTCATGATTTTATGGTTTTTTATCATTCTAAAATTATATTGATTCTTTTTACACGGGATGAAGAAATTTCAAGAGTGTGTGTGGTTCTATTGATTATTAATTTTTAGTATATGTCAGAAATTATTTTACAAAATTAATAGATTCAATACTTCTTTTTACTCTTTAATATTGATGAGTTTTTAATGATTAGTTATAGGATTAGAAATTATATATTTTTTAATTATTTTTAGAGTTTTTAAAATAATTCACATTATGAATTGTATATTCATTGTATAAGCGGGTTATGTAAGAGTCTCATAGTGGAAAAAAGATATTAAAGATAAAATAGGTTGGAACAACTAATATAAAAATTTTACACCAATGTACCACTAGATACAAATTTAAATTTCCTTTTCCAAAGAGGATATGGGGATGATAGGTACATATCTATTAGTTTAAATAGTTGTTAGGTAAAGGTCACAAAAAAATCCTATAATAAATGTAAAAGTTGATAAGAAAGTATACTAGGAAAATGTTTCATAATGAATGATGGTGTTGTATGATAATAGAGTTTTGGGCCTTACATATATTGAACAAACATACTTGATACCACTATATACCTAATAAAAGTCACATTATGAGTTGGTTGAGAAAGGTGAGATATTAAAATTTATATGGATCATCTAAGAACATGTTATCCTGGAATGTTAATATTGTTTTCAATTTAAAAATGGAATGACATTCATGATGATTTGTTGGAATATTTCACAATTATTTTTAGATAATTAAATTATTGAAATGAGTAGATATAGTAGTCATGAAAAAAAATTTCCCACCACTGCATGATGGATCCATCATGTAATATTAAATTATAAAATTTATATAGTTTTATATGATTTAAACAATAGTTTTTATCATTTTCCTATGATTTTTAGTATCTAAAAATAGGATATTTCATTGAATTTATTAGATATTTTGTGCAATATTCCACATTTTTAGTATATTATAATGTTTTATTATGCTAATTTGAATACCAAATACTCGCATTAAATGTTTCAACCATTAATTCATGTATGAAATTTTTTATCTAATATTTATTTGGTTTTTATTTACTTTTATTATTTAATTATATTATTAATATTTTCCAATAATATTTTTTTGGGTTCTCCTCCACCATTTGCGGTTAACTAACAGAATGGGCAATGGATCAAGAGTAGATAGAAGTGTTTTCAATGTCTTCAATAAGAACATTCATGGAAAACAATTGTGTGTAAATAAATTTTTAAATAATAATTTACTATTTGCTCTTCGCTTTTTTTTAACAAAGATACATGTGGTGGGATGAAACCCAGGGTAATTGATAATATTAATACTTAACAAGATATTTATATTTATCTATTTATCTAAAGATATATCAAAATTCCAATAGGGTTTCTGAATTTTTTAATCAAGTGATTTTTTATCCTATAAATAATTATTGAACATGAATATAAGTAGTTTTTATTTTTATAATTCCTTTACCACAAAATTCACAAAATATTTCACAATTTATAATGATAACATCCAATTACATCATTATTTAAAAGTTATCATGTGCCCCTATTTTAGAAAATTTCTTCAAATCATAGTGAGTATTTTTTTTTATGTTTGTCCATTCCATATTTGTCGTATGAAACTAGGTTAAAATAGATATTCATAACATTTAAGGAAAAATGATTTATATTTTTTAATTGAACTAATACTCAAACAATTTAAAATTTTAGTATATTTTTGAAGGATTTATAGAGGTTATAATTATAACCTATTTCATCCCAGTAGTAGTAATATAACTGATGTTCCTTGAAAATATTCATAGGCACATCAGTATCCCAATTTAAATTTTATGGAATTATATTAATGATAATTATTCTATATTCAGATATATATTCATTATTATGGGTTCATGAATATACACAAGTTAATGGAAGTAATATTTGGTAATTAATATATATTTTACCATCAAAACCAATATTAAAAATTAATCATAGTCAAATTTGGGTATGGTGTTTCCACTATCCTTATTAGAATATAATATAATGTTTAGATAAGGTGTAAAACATTGGTATTTTACATTTGAATCCCATTTTAGGGTTTTTAGTATTTTTTGACACTATAAATTTTCTCCAACATTAAAAATGGTTCATTATTATTATTCCCCTATTTTGATACTAATGAATTTATTTTTAAAATAGATGGAAATTAAAAGAAACTCATAAAAATTTTGAGGGGTAATATATGTAATGAATATTTTTTTATAAAAACAATTTTATAGTTCATAAAATTTGATTAGAGAATACAAATAATCAAATACATGAAAATAAAAATATTAATTCACAAAATGATTCCAAGGAGGTGAAAACTGAACAAATAAAATTAATCACAATAAATGGAAGATGGTTTTTTATCTCATCCATTTTACTATTATCAAATTTTGAACTCCATTGAAAGTAATGTATTTAAAAAATTTCCTTTATCCCTTCACAATAGTATTTTACCCTTTTTTTAGTGAATCCACTACATTTATTCATTTGGTATATCAATTACACATGTATCTTCTCCTTTAAAAATTCTTGTAACCACATTTTCCATATTCATCCAATTAGTATTTTGAGAGGTTATAATGGTATACTATACATGAGAAGTTATTTAAAAAATAAATTTTCCTACTAAATATCAATTATATTAGAGAATATTAGAGAATGAAATGTTAATTTATTGTTTATAATTTTATCAAACTCATATCAAAATAGCATGATTATAATCCATGTAAAATTCTCTAATTAGATCTACCAAATTCATACTTGTATCTTTACATGAAAAAGTGTCTTATTGCCTCATATTTATATATAATGAAGTTATAATAGTGTTTCCCATTGGATTTTATCACTGTGGATAAAAAATATCATGATATCTAAAACCTTATAATTTTAAATTTGTAGGTTGATGTATGTCTATCCATTGAAATTAAAATTTAGGAATGGAATCATTCCTTAATACATAAGGAACATAGGTTATTATTAAAGAGAAACACTAAAACATGTTATTTCCCATCATGGAATGAATTTAAACCCATAACTCCATAAGAACATTCTTTATGGTGGAAGAAAATGAACTTATTTATGACTCGATATTCGGATTAATTGACTGGTAAGTTTTTGTTAATTACTTAATGGTTCAATTTTAATAGTTGTGGCATCAAAAGTTTAGGTAAAAGTAAAATATTTTCTATAATCATCTAATCAAGTAATTTTGATATCCCTTGATTCATATTAGAACCCTGTATAAACATTAATTTTTGAAATTATTTTCATGATTTAAACATTATATTTTATAAACAATAATATATAATGAATTAATTGCTTCACTTTCTTGGATACTTTCTATATAAAAATATTGCATGAAAAAACCATTGATCATTTCTCCATTAATAATCCACACAATACTATATTGTATAAATATCCTTATTAAGACTCATCCTTATAATATATGGGATGAAATCATAAGAAAGGGGAGATATAAAATTATTCATAAGGGTTGAATAAAATTTCATGAAGGGTGAGTTCATAAGAATAAATAAAAACATAAGTATACAAAAAATATCATAACATGTTGAATGATAACCATAATGTATATTTGAGCATCAATGTACATGTGATAATAAGTTTAATCCATTTGATATAATCTTGGAAACAAAATAACTATAAAAAAGACTTGGAATAATTGTATATAAACATTTTATCATTATATAATAAGATAATAATGAATAAAATACATTAATAATGGAATACAAAAATATCATAGGGAAACCTTACATCCAAGAGCTAATACATTAGTTCCCATGACTATAACCAAGAAAAATGTACTAAAAAATTAAAATATTAAGTTATATAAACACTTAAACAATGAATTAGGAGATGATATAGGAAACCGCCCATCATTCATATATATAAAGGCATTCCATATAAACTTCAAACACTATTCAAATCAAAAGGATTTATTAGAAATAAAATGGTTTTTTTTAAAACATATATATGTAAATCAATAAATTTTCATGTAGAACCCATATATTCCAAATGGTATTCATAATATAACCAAATAAAAAACATTCACTTTTAATAAAGAATAAAAAGTAAAATGTGTTTCATAAAAGATCTAAATGGTATAAAATGAAATTATTAATTAAATAATTTTTCATAGAAAACATGGTCACTAAAAATAATCACATGATGATTTAAAATATTAATAAAAACATGAAATGTAACTCCATTAGAGATTTTTCATCTTATAATAATGAAAACATAATTTGTATAATAAATATCTAAAAATTTTTTGTATTCCTTGTTATAAAATTCATGGAAACAATAATCTTTTCAAATGTTTCCTTTATTTAACAAGAATTAAAAGAAAAAAATTCATGATTTTTTTGGATTATAAACTATTTTCCATCAAAAAAATAGATAACATCATTAAAAATGGACTATATTGGAACAAAATCATTCAATAAGAAATTGAATAACTTAATGAAATGAGTTTCATTTACCAAGTCCCTTACCTTTACCCATTTTTTCAATAGAAGTTCTTTAACAACTCGTATCATAAATTTATGAAAAAAATTACATATTAAAGAACCATATTCATATACATTTAAACATATAAAAATCATTGATAACAATTACCTTTAAATATTATATTTTTTTGATCTCTTTTCAATATCAGGTGTTAAAAATCCTGAATATTTTTACAAAGTGTGTAAATGATATGTAAATGTTACTAATTATATTGAAGAAAAAAATTACAAAAAAAATGAATGAAAATTTTGGTTTCATAAATATAAATAATGATATTATTTCATTTCATGTGAGTTGTGGTTGTTTTTCTAGAAGACAACAATATTGATAATCAATTTTTAGTTTTTTTAAATATATCGATGGATTAATTCATAATAGTCATTACTTTTGGTGTAATCAAAAAAGAAAATTTTTAATTATATATAAGACTCAAATATACCACATTTAGTCACCAAATATAAACTAAACCCATCCAATTTATAAGGGAAGTAAAATGAAACCTTTTTATTCATAGAGTTGAAAGTCCACACAATACTCGACACATTTTTAATTTTCAAAATTTTAAAGGGGTAGAGTGGTTAATTACTATTAAAGAGTTATAATAAAAGAAAAATGTAATAAATATTATGAATATATAATTTTAATATGGTTAGTATTAATTTACATAGGTTTAAAAAACTAAAAAAAATCAATAGAGAAGAATATATTTGGAACTTATATCTCACTTATTGGATTACCTCCCAAGTGAATGGGATTAAAAATTTTAGGGATGGTATTTTGAGAGGAATAGAACCAAACTAAAATGTCTAAAAGTTTATAGGATAGGTTTTGTATTTGTTTTGACTGATCATAAGGGGTTTTAGTTAAGGTTATGTGAGGAGAGGAGTTCCCCGTTTATATGTGAAAATGAGTGGCCGTTTGTAAAATACCAAAAACAACTCTTTAATGTGATTAAAATACAAAGTAAAATGGATCTTAAAATGAGATATAATATATATATTATAAGAGATATGGTCTATAAACACCTCATTCACTTGATTAGGACATATTTTTAACTAGTTTGTGACTTTAACTCTTAGATTCCTGATTTTTTACCATTTATATTTGAACCATGGTTACTTTTTTTACTCGGTACCTCATTCTTTATGTCTAAAAATAGAATAGTTGTTATTATATAATTTGGAAATAATGATTCCAGATATTAAATTCATATTTTTATATTATGTTTTTAAAAGGGATTAATTAAATATTAATGTACAGAAATTTTATGGTATTAAAAAAATTTCTTCAAACATATACTTAAAATAATAAATATCAACATGGGATCATGAATTAAGAGCATCATTTTTTAAATTATAAAATCAAATATCAAATACCTACTTTTTCTTATAAAATGTTTTCATAAATTTTCAATTCATATTTATATTCCATCAATTTCATAAATATCATTCAATTTTTAATATAGTATTTTACACTTTTCACCTAAAAATCAATATTTTTAGAAAAATCCCACAGAAATATTTATTATAACATTATCATCATAAATATAAAAGTAAATCTCATTTTAAAAATTTCATATTATATAAAATCTGTAAAAAAATATTTAATAATTTAATATATATTCAAAAGTTGTTTTTATAGGAAAACAACATCTACTGTATCAAAAAAAAAATTCAAATAAATTACATATAAATCTATTATTAACAATTTATGTATGAGTTGCATGTTTGAAGAGGTGAATTTTTGTTTTGATATCCCAAATACTCATTCAAAATTGTTTAATAGAATATCTCCCATGAGTATAAAATGTATCAATTGTATCCTAGGGGTTCTATATGTGTGATGTGGGAAACAGGAGCCACATTGTTCATGTTGCACATTATATGCACAGTAAGAACTAACTAGGCTCCATCACTGTGTGGCATGGTGAAAGGTGGTTCATGGTTAGAAAATATTGCAAGATGGTCCCAGATGATCATACTACTCAATACACTCTTGGATATAGGTAACATCATGGATACTACATAGTTGGTAAAGCTATAAAAGTTCCACCACAATCCTTTTTCCTCGGTTCCTCTTAGACAGACGAGACTGCCCATTTGGAACACTATTTTGAAAACTATGTGTCCAAAATATTTTCTTCTTCAAAAATAAAAAAAATTATCATTTTCCTTCTAAGAAATTGTATGATTTTAACATGATATCCACCCCATTTTTCTTTCTCAGTATCCTAGGGTCGAACTAAGAGCCTCCCATCCCCCAATGATTAATTTCTATCAATTCAAAGTAATTTAGAGTGTTATTTAATTTTAATTGATGCTATGGGTATGAATAAGACTCCATTTCCATTTATTTTCTATGTAAACTATATTTGGTTGTTTTATATTCTTCAAATTTTTATATGTCGTATTTAAATGAAGTATTTTTACTTGGTGTTTACATCCATTTAAGTTCAAATCAATGATGGTGTTGGAAAAGTTATTATTTATGAGTTTTATGTGGGTGGTCTATCATATTTCTCCCATAATGGGAACATACCTATGGTTACCCATGGGGTGTTCCACTCCCATAAAAATAGTGAAATTAATTATGAGTTTTAAAATAATAAGGTTTCTAATACTAAACCATTTATACATGTCTTTAACATGTATATATGGTATGATGATAGTTCAAAATAACATGGAAATATTATATGGGTTATGAAATTATTGAGGGTTAATTTGTTAAATGGTAATGTGAATTTTTCCATACTATTAAATGATTTCAAATAATGTTTACTAGTTGTGGTTATGAATAATTTTTGATATTGAATAGTTATGAAATTGAGTTTAGGGTATAAAGTTGAATAATTCATGGGAATTATGATAAATTAAATGGTATACCCTGGTTTCTATTATTTAATAAAAATCTCAATGATGATGAACCACAGAAAATGAGGATAAATTGAATGGTTGGATATTGGACTGAGGCTCCTCATCCTTGATGTGGGTCAAACTAATTATCTTGGAAGAAAAAATGAATTCCATGGTATGGAATAAAATTAGGATTTAGGGCCTACTGATGAATTTCAGGGTTTGGGATCTTGAAATGATTCTCAACACTCTGATGGTATGGGAACCTAGACTGAGGATCTAAGGAAAAATGATTTATAGGGAATGGATACATGGACTATGGCTCTAAGGTATACTAATTTTTTAAGTATGGGTTCCTAGACCGAGGCCATAGGGTAAAATGGTTATATGAAATTTATTAATGAATTCCATTATGAATTGCAATTCTTAAACCCTCATGTTGTATGGTTTAGACTTTGAGAAAGGGTTGATGCCGATTTGGTTTGTCGTATGTTATTATGGAACCAGGTATCCCATGGTACTAATTGAAAACTATTTAATAATAAAAATGATGTTATTAATAGCTTTGATACTATACATTTATGAATTTTTATACACTATAATCATACTGGATTAATATTTATAAACTATTAGTGGTATCCTATAAAATTATACTCACACCCGTCTCAGGACACTATTAGTACCAAAACAAATTTTATGGTTGCAAGTTAATATAAAGGAAAATCCCCCATGATAGATTGATGAGTAATTATTTTTGGATAGAGAATGGACCAGACTAATGTTGAGACCCATTTTAAGGTTTCTTGTGTGTCTTTATATTAGTTTTACATTAACACATGACACTAGTATGTCATTACATATTAACTGTATTTTGATTGTTGGGTTTTACCGAAGTTTATGATATTGATTATATGATACATCATTATTTATTATACTGAATGGTTATTGATTATTTTAATTTATAATATCATGACACTTTAATAAAGAAGTTTTTGTATCCCCATTTATCTTATTTTACCCTCACTACTATCTTATATCCTTTGGCATGTGGGGATGTGAGCCTGAGGCCATGTACCAAAACTAGCTTGGGGTACTGGTTTAGTGGTACCCTGATCAGGTCAGTAAAACTTTGTATCATGGGAGATTTATTTTTTACCTATATACTAATTAGAAATGGTATAAATGAGACTATGATGTGTTAGGCCTTGTAAATGGACTCATTAACAGTAGATAACACACATACAGGGGAAACCAAAGTCACCATTGTGGGGTTTTAGTTTATTATATTCAAATGTTACAGTTGGATGTTATTTTTCCTTGGGTGATACACATGTGGTTTGATGTTTTTTATAATATTTTACTAATTGTATAGTATAGAATGAAATTTTATATGCATGAATGATTCTTGGAACTTGGGGATTTATGTGTTATTCATTATTTAAGAAAGTGTGGAAAATGATGGTTATAGTTGGGTCATGGGAAATAATTTGATTTTCTATTGATAGGGGGTTTAAATAGATAGTGTCTAATAACGAGGTTGTACATAGTTTAAATTAGAAACTATTAAATTTAAATGGATAAAATGGTGTCAATTGAACATTAATAATTATGGTACATTTAGTTTACAGTAAGTTAGCATTATCCCGTGATAGGTATGGTTGAGGGTAGTAAAAATGATACAATTAAATCTATTTAGATAGCATATACAGAGTGAGTTTTTCTGTCTATTAAAGGGACTATATTTTTGTAAACTATGGAAAATTTATGTTATGTTTTCTGATATGTATGTTTGTCATTGTAGATAGATTCCACCGTGACATCATTTTATAATAGGTTGATTGGAGTACATTTCTATGAATACACCTCCAATAGCATGAACATAGAAACCATTGGTTCTAGGGGATATGGTGGAAGGGTAATTCTATGATAATATCAATAATTTTATTGAATTTATGAAAAGGGATAAATCATGACATTTTCTACGTAAATTTGATCTTATAAGGAATTTCACGCAGCAACATCCTCCAATGATTCTCAAAAAGGGTGGTCCTGATGTAGCTATGCTCTGGATCGAGTCAATCAAGATGATTCAGAATCACATAAATAATTCTTCAAAGAATTGGGTTATGTTATTGGTTTATATATTATGGGGACTCAAAAAGTGTTGGTGGGATATTCAGGCTCTGTTTGAGTAGTTGGATGTCATTGTAAGGAAGAATATCCAAGAGATGTTCATGTAAAAATTATTCCTTGAGACCCTGAGGTAAGATATAACTATGATTTTTATGAGATGGAAAAATAGGGTTACTTAAAAAATGAATTATGTTGGCTGCTTAATTGATTTACAACATTATATCCAAAATTGGTAAGCGATGAGGTAGATACATCAACAAATTTTGAAGATAAACATAGATGTGAGATCATAACCCAGGTGAATATCACTCATTTAAAATATATATATAAGCTAGTAGATCAAGATATAATTTCTAATGGGAACCTAAAGTAGGATTCAAGTGGTGTACATGAGGATTAATTTTGGTGATATGGTGGTATGAATTATGATAGAATGAATCAATGTTATGAGAACATTCACCATGGTAGTGGAAGATAGAGTATTAAGGGTAGAGGATCAAACACTTAGGGAAGCGATCATGTGGTCTAATATTAGATTTGAATTCTAGGTTACATGTGTATTTGGTTTTATCAACCACTAGTATAGAACTAATCAAATGAAAGGATGGGTCACCTATAGTGTTTTTGTAGTGACCCTTGATAGATGGGTGATGATGGAGTTCATTTTTTTATTCTGAGCACTATAAGGGGATCTACTGCCAGCTATCAGTTTCAAAGTTAGAGTTATATTGGCCATACTAGGATGGGTGTAAGACATGGTACTTCAGGAAAAGAGTGTCTATATTAGTAGGGTAGTACATAATAAATAAATAATACTAGATCACATAGAAGTGGTACATGTCAACTAAATTTCATTCATCTTTCACTCTTTGTTAGTGAGTATATTCAATTGACTATCTGAGGTATGATTCATTTAGCTTCCATAATTTTAAATGATTTATTTGATACAAGTTATTATCATTTTTTATATCTACTTGATTATTGAATAGTTTTAGTTTTGAAGAGGAGTTACTCTATACATTCATGTCAATATACACACCATTGGGAATGTAACAATATATAATCTATCTTTGTAAGGGATATTCCCTTGAGGTTGGATACTACTAGTTCCCATGGTATTTGTTTTTACTTGATATGTATGTTTTTTTCTTGATACTAGAATTGGTCTTATTGGTATCATATCATAATCATATTCACTTTAACCAAAGTAGAATTACCATAATGTCTCCTTATATTGACACCTATATTCATCATGGAGAATTAGATAACCAGGAAAGCAATGTAGATCCATTTTTTCCATAAATAGCTGATCTCATTGGATGGGTTTAGAGTCCTTTTATCGATGATGGTGAATTTTAGAAATTTTTATTCCCTCACATAGTGGATTGTTCCTAGGATGTGTTACATTAAGAGTTATGAGGTCTTCCACATAATAGAGATTTTGATTTCACAATTGAGAAAATTATAGGGGATGATATAATTTGTATTCCTCTATAGATAATGGAACAATAAGAACTTAGGATTTTGTTAGAATATTTTTAGGATAAAAATCTAATTTATGTGAGTATTTCACCTTTGGGATCACTCATATTTTCAGAAAATAAGTATAATGGAGTATTTTTGTTTGTGTTTCAATTACTAAAAAATAAACTAGATGATGATCACAAAATTTTATCCTCTTCTATGTATTAATGATGTGTGTGACCACCTGAGGGGTGTATGTTAATTCTCTAAGACTGAATTGAGTTCTGGATTTCATTAGCTAGTGGTGTGAACTTCAAATATACCATATTCTACCTTCATAAGTATGTTTTATTTATAATATATCATCATGATTCTCTTTGGACTATTGAAATATTAATCTATTTTTGTGGAATTAATGAACCAAACCATCCCCCTGAATTTTCACCAATTTAATGTTTTCTTTTTTCTGATATCTTTTTTGTACTCACAGACTGATAAAAATCATGCGAACAATCCTGAAATCATAATGGATACACTAAGAGAGAATATGATATGTGTAAATCAATATAATTTTCATGTTTGGATTAAAATGGTTCACTTATTTCGTTATATAATCTCAGGGGAAGTTTTTCATTAGACCAAGATAATTTTTATGCCATTATTTCTTGGGATAAAACAAATAATTTTTTTGAAATATTAAGATTTTATAGATTAGAAGGTTACTCAAAAAGATTCATCATGGGATATTTTCTAATGAAAGAAACGTTTTCATGCCTAACCAAGAATAGAATCATATTTCAGTTGTCTGAGTCATGTATTAATTCTCTAAAAGAGATAAATGATAGTTTTACCATTGCAGAAATATTTATTTTTTTCCAAAACCAATGAGGATTGTACCTTGAATTATGATGTGTCCAATATTTTACTTGGGGATGTGTTGATGAACGGGGGTTAATTTTTGGTAAATGGGTCACAACTATGGAGGCCACATGAAGAGGCTATCTAGAAAATGATCTTGACTTTGATGTTTTGGATTATTCCCTAAGTTGTTCGAAGCATTGTCTTCATTCTAATAGGTTTATTGTTTATAATAATCATAAGATCCTTACACACATGTGTTCCTATTGTTATTATAATCTTTGAAAGTGTATGTGGATTTATTTAAACAAATCATTTGAATTTGAGCTAGCTTATATTACTGATAATGGTAATAGATTTTCTAGTGTATTTATTTGAAAGACAAAAACTAATGTAATTCTGGTGTATTGTTCCGAGTGGATAATGATGGACTTGTTCATAGAAATTCATATTAGTTTCCAAGAGGAGTAGGTAAATATGATTCTCATGTACTAATATGTTGTGGTCTATCTCCTGAACCATGTCAAGTGGAGGTAGTATGAGGATTATGTTTGTTTTTCCTTGAGATACAACTTTGGTGGGGGAATCTACCTCTTTCTTGGACTTTATATTATGATGAGATTATATATGGACATGGTTGTGTCATTGTTCCTATATATACACATGAGGATTTGAAGCATGAGTTTCATGCCTCGAATTGGGTGGTGATCTTGGGTTTAAAAAATGTATGGTGTTCTTACTATATAGTATTTGTGTCTTTGAAGGAAAAATAAGATTTTAGGATTGGGGAAATGATGATGCATTTTTCATCAAGTGATGTATGATCATAAATGAATTAATTGTTTACTATATCGATTTCTTATTCTAGAGTATAATTGAGATACCATTACCATATATATAATGGAAGGTATTACAAGGACTCCATGGAAAAATTATTTGATTTAGAGGATCGTGGAATGGTTGAAAAATGTGTCCTACATATTTATGATTCAGGATACATTCGCTATTTATTAGTTGGGTGACATATAGGTTTGAGATAAATTTCATTTTCCCTAGGTTACTTAGAGTATAGTATTATATCATGATCCTTGTTTTAATTGATCCATATAGAAAGGGTTACAAAAGATGTTGGGAAATCTGGTTTTTTTATTACATCTTTTCACCCATAAAAGGATAGGCTATGGGAACATACTATGTAGGTGTTATGGGACATTATGAGATTATACATCCTAGACTTTGGTAGGATATTAAATTTTAAAATAGTTCTTATTAAGTTTTCCAATAATAATAGTTATCAGGTGATTATTTAGAGGGATCCCTATGAGGTTCTCTATATTATACTATGCAGATCGATGTTTTGATGGATGGAAGAGGTATAATTTGAGTTGTTTGGGTTGAGTCTCATTAAAGAGACATCAAATCGTGTTTACTTGATACAAAAGTGTATGTACATATCATTGTTTAGACATAAGTCATATGATGATCGATGTAATTAAAACTATTTATTTTTTATTGGGTGCATGTGTATTCCTTCCTGAGTTAGTGAGATCAGGTCACCTTCATATTTGGAAGAATGGTATGTTGGTTTCTAGGTATGTGTGTCCATTTGATATTCTAGAGAGGATTTAATTATTATAATATCAGTTTCCTCTTATTCTATGGAATGGTGTTATCACAAAATTTTTACTGGTAGAAATATTATGTATTTTAACCCACACCCTACTCATGTGATTTATAACGATGTTGGTGATCTTGAGGTTTATGTTGATGGTAATGCAGTTTGCAGTGATAGCTAGTGGTCCAGGTATTCAAAGTTTTTGTCACAGGAGTAATAAAAGTTGTCTCCTTGGGAAATCTGAGACCCATTAGAGGTTGGGGATCTCACATGAATAAATCAGATAAAAAAATCGAACACAAATGGTTACATCATTCAATTCTATAAATGTTTGGAAGCATATCATCCCCATCAACTGTTTAATAAATGATCTAAATTTGAACCCCTCAACATCATCCAGACATGCTTCAAGTATCTTTGAGTACACTATTAATCAAATTTTATGTACTAGAATGGAGCGCTAAATATTACTTTGATATTTTTATGATCAGAATGATCATGTGACTTATTATGTATATATGTGTGACACATGAATGAAGGATGACTAAGAACGAGATGTTTGAAAAAGGTCATCCACTAGAACCCGATCTTCGTTGTCTTATTTTATTTTTGTTGTCACCTTGAATCATTCAAAAAAAGGGATCTTGTAGTGGACATTGTGATAGAGGTCATGGAAATATTATTCATAGATATTGAAATCAAAAAAAACTCATCATGATTAATGGGTATAATTTTTTATGTGATACACGGCTATTCCCAGAATTTTAAAAAAGATATGGCACCTTAGATCACCAAAAATAAATTGTTTGATGGAATAATTTTAGTTGTGGCCAATCTATAATCCCTTAAATAGAGACTAAATATCTGTAAAGTTTCTAATCTTGGTCATATCATTATTTTTAATGGAGAAAATTCATAGAGAAATAGGGACCTCAATGCCAGACTATGGCACTTCTTGGATTCAAATAACTGGATGATCATCCTGAGTAGCAGAGGTAATTTTAACAATATCTTCAACAATAATGATGGCATCGACAAATCCTATATGATGAGTAATATTATTCTAAAACAATTTATGTTTAGAATTTTAGAATGGGATATGTATTTCAATAAATTTAATCATAAGAAAACTGTTTCCTAGGTTTAGATTAAACATTATAGTCCTATAAGAGACTTTGGCACCCCAGGATCCCTAGTGATATGAAATTTTTTATAGGAACTCCAATAAAAATAGATCATGATATGATTGATGATGAATTTGGATTTTATGATTGTATTATAGTTTAATTATACATTCAATCCATCATTCCAAAAATTATAAAAATAATTACAAATGGAATAAGATTTATTCTAAAGTAGAGTATCAATATCACCCTCCCTTCTATGAGGTTTGAATTTTTTTGGGAATAATATAGTCAAATTTATGTTCATAAAATGGTAGGTTAAAAATAATAACATGGAAAAATACAGAGTCTCGAAATAGGTGGGGGAGTCTGAGTAGGGTAGCCAATTATAATTGAATAGGGGGAATACTCATCTATGGATTCAATTGATTTAGAAGTTGAGATTCACCCTAATCCATCTGTTATATGTGAGATTATTCTAAAGACATGCATCAATAAGGTGGGTACTCCATTTTTTGTGGAAATGAAGACTTATTATCTCTATCTAATGAATCTATAGATGAAACTGGTAAAATAATATGTATCCTATACTGGATGAGATTTGAATTACTCATCCACATATAGGGACTTTATGGAAAGAGACAGAGTGTTCGAGTGACTTGGGAGATCTGAATGTATGTATAGATAATATTGAGGATTTTCATTCATTTCATCCTACTGAGAGTAACATTACAGATTCAATGAATCATGGGATTGATTTAATTGGTGACCAACACTTTCTTGATGGTTGGAGGGACTCTCATGCCCTCTCTGATGAATCCAATCAAATGAATATATTCCACATAAGATCATCATCTCTTTCCACTAAAATGTACATTATGACCATAAAAATAAAGTTCTGGAGTAAAATTGTTGGAGAGGAATAGAATGTAGTAGTAAATATTACATCCTTATATATTTAACGTAATTCTCAATTAAATTATGTTAGCATGATGGACAACATAGTGGATGGAAATTACAAAAGATTATACACACCATTTTCTAAGGATGTCTTGTTTGTACCTAGTTAAATTAGAAAAATAAAAACTATAATTCCACTAGTCTATCTAGTTTTCCTAAAAAGACCATGATTATAAAATTCAATATTTAGGAGAAGGAAGGGAAACATCAACTCAAAATAATTTCCAAAATTAATGTACTTTTCCATTACTATCAAGGATTGGAAAATAGAGATACATCCAACTCCTTGTATAGAAATATTCAAATTCATAATCACAAGCTATTAAGAATTGTTGGACCATTATATCTTTCTAATTTGGTTTTAATGTTCTTAATGAAATGGGTTACCAGTTTTTTGGTGATTATAGATCATCAACCCTGGTTGATACTTTATAGGTCATTTCTAACTCCTTAATTGGAATTGTTTACATCCATATCTTGGAGGATAATATTAAAATATATGGGATGAAATATAATAATATGAAAATTTTCTTCACTTTTATTTACATTGGGAATAGATATTAGGATTGAAGGCCCTTATAGAAAATCATTGAAAGGATAAAAGGATGTATTTATGATCCCTGGATTCTTATAGGAGATTTATAATTCCAAACACTTTTCAAGTGATAAAATGTATATTGTTCATTCATACATTTATTTGAGGAAGTTTAAGGTCTATATTGTTGTTAATTATTTTATGGAAATCAGTCTAGTTGGTGATGAATACACATGGTATAGGACACATTTTAGTGGGATGGTATCTAGAAAGTTGGATAGAGCCTTCACTAATGAGGTGGAACTGAAGAAATGGGACTCACTATGAAGTATTAGGATTCATAAACATAACTTTGATCACTAAGCTATATTTTTTATCTACATGAATAGATAGATAAAAAATAACACATCCTTTTAGATTTAATAATGCATGGGTATGCCTACCTCAATGTGATAGGCTCATCTGATAGTATTATGGTAATCTGTATTATGTAAATGGGATTATATATTACATATTAAAGCTTAGAAACTTGAAATATAAGATACATAACTAGACAAAAGCTACATACAGTGGGATGGATATCAAAAAAAATTCTCTTCAAGATTTTATTTAGTAGATTCAAGAGTAATAAACTAAGGTGGATTTAAATTTGGTTATCTCATAAGAGATTAAAAACACCTTTATGATAAAATTGATTCTCTCTATGATGGAAAAGGTTATAAAAGATACATACAATATCATGTGGATCATGGAGGGAGATAGAAATGAAAAATTTTATAACAACGTTCATAGATTTTAGAATGTAAATAGTCCCCTCTCATTTATAAAAGTGGAGGAGTACGTCATTCATGATGAGGATATAATTTTGGACTAAATTTTCCTACACTACTTAATTAGCTTCAAATGTCCTAGATTGGGAGGGGATTTGGTAGATTTTATTATTCACAATCATGATTGCACATGGGATAACAACATGATCACCAGTATTCCTGTTGAATTTGAAATAAACAATACTAGTTTCATCTTTAACACATGTAATGCACCTGACCTTAATGGTTTAACAAGTTTCATTTTTCATAAATATTGTGATGTTATATAATATGGTTCTTGAAAGATTGTCTCCTCCATTTTCATTAGTGGTATCAATCCTCATGGTATTAATACTCAATTTCTATCTTTGATAACAATGATTGGATATGCTTGTGGATTCAAATTTACAGTATAGTTTCAATTTTCAACAATTTTTACAAAGTGGTTAGAAAAAAACAATTCAAACAGAGTTCAAATAATTTCTAATAAAATAATTTATTATAATAAATTTGGTTTTTTAAAAGGTAGAAATATTAAATATTTCATTTTAACTACTTAAGAGTGTGTCAACCTACTCAGAAAATAAAATAGAGAGAGTAGTATTTCTCTCAGACTTGATATTAATATTTCTTTTGACAGAATGGATTGGAAATTCATATATGATTTTCTACAAATCATTGGAGTTGGTATCAGTTTTTTTATTTGGGTGATTTACCTTTTCCGCATTATACATGTCTCAGTGCTTATTAATTATTACCACAAGTTATATTTCAAGTTATTTGAAGACTTAAGACATGTTGATCAACTTTATTCTATTATATTCATTATTGATGAATATTATCATATGATAATTCTTTCTCAAATGGTGGTACAGGGAAATATTAGGCCAATACAAGCCTCCAAGTCCATTTTTGTTCCAACTCATCTTTTTTTATATTGATGATATTATTATTTTTTTAAGGAAGTAAATGAAATATTCAATACTTTAAGGATACTATATGAATCTATTAATGAATTTCATGGAATATTATCATTTGGGAGAATTATTACATGTACTTTTTGAAAATATTCACACTTTTCAAAAATGTTATATAATGTAATAAATGGGTATTCACAAGGGATTCATGACATTCACCTATATTGGAGATCTATTTTTAAGTGATACCAAAGTCATGTTATTTCCCTGGTATTATGTATCACATTAAGAATTACCTTTCTACATAGAATAAAAAATGTCTATCAATGGAAAACATAATTTATATGGTGAAACTAAGAATTGAATCTAAATTTTTCTATTAATTAATTATTTAAAAATGGACCATGTGATTTATCAAGAATATTAATGATTTTGTTAAAAACTACATTTCATGTGGTAGAATTCTGGAAATAATAGTTTTCATGGTCCCTTGGAAAAAATATTGTAAAATAGTATCAAATGGATTTCAGATAATTAATAACCTATGCTGCTTTAATGAATCCATGAAAACTCAATTCACTTAGAGTTCAATTAATAGTAGTTCGAAGGATCTAGATTTTAATAGAGTCATATTTATGGAAAGGTTACAGCAAAATATAATTCATTCATTGAATATTCCTTATTAAAATATGTCAAAAACACCTCCTATATAATTTTTTTCTACTCAAGATGGATTGAAAATAGAAACTCTTACCTCAAATTCGGGCTTGAAAATTCGATTGGACGTCATCTCAATGATGAATTTCAACCACATGAATTTTCTTTTGATTCTCTAATATCTATCAAATAATTTTTTTAATCAACTCAATTACACTTATAAGGGAGTTTAAATAAATTTTTTTTTGTTACACTTTTATAGCATGATCAAATGTACTCAGTTGTGATCCTCCTATGAATGGAATTGTGACCAGTTGGCTCTTTTAACAACATAGTGTCGTAGAATAAAACTATGATGTGAATTATATAATTTGTTTCAAAATGGTTTGGGTAATACCATCCTGACTTAATCTTATATAGATATTTTAGCATAGTAGATTACCTCGGCATTGGAATCTACTTTATGTGGCAGCGGATGAATTATAAAGCGATGTCTTTTTCAGTTATATTTTTATAAAACACAATGGAATGAAATTTTTTTAATCATCTTAGGAAGGAATAGTGGTGTATATATAAGTTTCAAATGAACTGAAAATGGGTAACATGATAATAGTTTGAAGGACATCATGGATCTAAGGATATTGGGTATTTTAGGAATTTATAATCCCCTATATGGATGCTTAGAAGTTTTTTTGGAAACATCAATTGTATAACTGGATTAAAATAAATTCTAATGGAGCTTCGAAAATGAACCTAGTTCTATTGTGGTGTCAAGGGGTCTTAGTAAATCACAATGGAATGATTTTAGGATTCTTCTATGGCTCGTGTAGAATTTCATATTCTCTTGTATAAGGAATTATCAGATCCATTAATGATGTTATCTTCACAAGATCAAAAGGATGGAAGAATTTATAGTTGGAAACAAACACACCTATTATTTCCAAAACAATAGAAATAGAACATTATATATTTTGTGGAGGATCACTACCCATGGTATGGAATGTATATACTTTCATGTGATTCTCAATTTCATTGATACACATGTATATTGGGAATCGGATCTTATGGAAGATGGTCTCACAAACAATGGAATATGTACGGATATGACTTGGTCAGATGGTATCCTAAAAAGGATGGTTTCACATAATGAAATATTAAGTAATAAAATCTTGTGCTTTATAATTTTTAACCATTTTTTTTAATAAATGAGTTTTCTTTTTTAGGCTGAGTATCTTTTCTAAAAAACCTAGATCTCATTCTATCATTTTGAGAGTGTGTTATTAGATTGATAAATCAAATTGAGACTTTCTCTTTATAGAATATAAAAGGATATAGGACCTCCCAATCCATTAGAATAATATTTGAAACAGAGATAAGATCTTGTAAAATTATATAGTGTATATTATAAATATCTGGATAGGGTACCCCAACCCCCGTATATTGAACTTCCACAAAATAAATAATAATTATAGATTTATGATGAACTTACAATGTCATAAATTCTATTTATATTTCATTACCTATTGGTAATATATATTAAATATATTATAGGAAAAACATGATTCATTAACTCAATTGGTAATTCCCACTAATATTAAATGTACCCTATATATAAATTAAATTTTTTTGTATATTATTCTTCCATTTATTTACATAAATACATGTAAATAATTTAAACTAATAAATTAAACCTAATTAATCAATTCAATAATAATAATGAATTTATTTATTTTCCATTGATCATTAAAAGTTAGACAACTCTTAGACCTCATGGTGGGGTCTAACATGTCATATATATGTATTCATTATAATATAGAATTTTTTTGAATATCCTATTTTGTCTGACACTCAGGGACCTTTTCTCAATAGTAGTGAAGAATTGTTCACAAAACAGGAGCACAATCTAGAAATCCATTAAGGCCCCTATTGAGATATGGAATAGCAATAATAATAACAACCATCCTATGAAAAAACTATGTAATATAATCAATTTTTATTATGATAGCTCATAAAGAAGGATATAGAACAGTTGTCATCATATATACTTTCTTTATTCTTTTTTTATCTTACTTGAAGGCCTTACCTTCGACTATTGTGGACTTAAATTTATGAAGGCACTACCATCCTTATCTTATAAGCCCAAGATCCCCTTCCTAAACTCAAAATCGATAACTAATTTGTGGACCATTCAACCAATTTCATACCACCAATGATGCAGCTAATAAAAGATACCTCTCCACAACATCAATTTCATGGTATATTCCTTGCATCAAATTACATGATCAAATAGAAATATATAAAATGATCTCAATTAATGAGACTGATACACATTTTCATATATATATGAATGACCAATTACACTCAAAAAATGTGTTGTCCCTATCAGTGGTTGGTGCTCGTGATATAATATACTATATATCACTAAGTGAGAACATAATGAGATTAAGCCTTGATGTTTATGATCCCCCAACACTTTATATTCAAAAAAACATCATTGTCTTATCAGTATAATATAACTTAACCGTAGTAAATAACATTAATATTAATATTATGGTATATAAGAGTTATTATTATATCTAGGGAATTTCTAAAACCCTATGATATAACATATAATCAATCAAAATTTCTATAAATATAGTGGACATAGAAGAATATACAGTATTATACTAGTATAAATAGATGTATATATAAAACTATATATATGTAATGGTAATCAATGTGCTTATGTAAGTTGGTTTAATGGAAACCGCTTTCAACACTCTCACATGCTATATATCCAACAACTGATAAGTATCAAACCACTTTATCTCACATGATAATCATGATTCTGGTGAGATAGGGATTTAGTGAAGTAGTATTCCATGTTATCTTTGGTGGCTAATCTATCAATAGTGAATTAACATATCTGGATAAAATCCATCAAGAGAAAATACTTCCAGTAAATATTCTTTTCCCTCTAGTGTGACCTGGGATCCTTAGAATAAACCACTGATACATTATTAACATAGTAAAATAATAGTTTCTGCACATCTAGGAACAACCCCAATTCCTGAGAAAAAGTTACATATAAAAACATCCTCTGTAGTTGCACTAGAATATAATATATACTTGGATTATACTATAAAATCAGAGACCATAGGTTTCTTTGAGCTTCCCTAGCTTACTGCACCAACAATCAGGAAACAAAATTTGGTCGACTAAGATTTTAAATCATCATTATCTATTTTGAAACTAGAATCACTGTATCATCTCACAACTAGTCCCTCACCTCTTCTATACAATGGTATCATATCCATTATACATCTTATATACTTTAGGATTTTTTTAAATGCTTCCCAATGTAGATATCCTAGATTATTTTGTGTTCTTCCCACCATGATTAATGAAAAATAAACATCAATACTTATGTATAGCATGACATACATGATATATCACACTACTAAGTAATAAGGGATTATACTCATTATTTCTATCTTCTCTTATATTTTTGTACACATTTTCATGAAGGGATTGAAATCATGTGACATTTCAACAATCATCTCTTGGATTGTTCTATAAAGTACATTTTAAGTATCATTTCAATATATTTTATTTGACTTATCCCAATAAGACTCTGAGATCTATCTCTATAGATCTTGACCCCTATTATATCGTATATTTCACCTATGTCCTTCATAGAGAACCATTATTTTAACAAATTATTAACTAACTCTAATAATTTTTCTTTATTTCTAACAATAAATATGATATCAACATATAATACTAGTAAAAATGTGTATCCACATTAAGATTATTTTAAAAAATTATATTTCTTTTGTTCTTAAAAAAACAATGTAATCTTATGACCTCATTAAAATGATCATTCCATGATCATGGTTCCTACATCAACCCATAAATAGATATTTGTATCTTGAACACTTTTTAAACATTCAATGAATTAAAAAAACCCTTTAGGTTGTGTCATATATACAACTAAAACCCACATCTAATTTAGAAAATAGGATTTGAAATGCATTTTCCAAATATCATAATCATGGAAGGCTACTATTGTAAGTAATATTCTAATTTATTTTAGCATATCTAATGGTAAAAAGTTTTATTTATATTTTATTCCATGACGTTACCTGAAACCCTTCTCTACCATTCCTTCATTATAGGTATTGACATTATCATCGATAAAAATATTTTTCTTAAATACCCACTTGAAAAATAATGGGTTTGTATTATCTAGATGGTCTACCAAGATAAAAACATAATTTTTTTATATGGAAATCTTCAAAAAAATGAATTCCTTCATACAATTTAACAGTATCTTTTCTTTCTACTACTTTTGTGCTAGTTAGAGGTTTATTATTCTCTAAGAGTAATGTGTTACTTAACTCAGTAACAAGAAAACCAAAATGCTTTGGTTTTCTAACCTACCATGTTTTCCTATACTGTACTTTTTTGTAACATACCTGGTATTTATAGAACAATTCATTTTCATATCTATTAATATTTATGAATAATATATTAATTTTAATTTAAATGGGACACTTTTTCGAATAGCCTACTCAACACAAAACAACGGGTTTCTCTGAAATCTAACGTTGCACACAACACTGAGTTTTACCAAAAAATAATATATTATTATTATTATTATTTTAAATGGTAGTTAATTCATAGTCGTTATATTGGCGAGAATGAATATAAATAACAATAATATGATTACACATATTTTTTAAATGTTTTTAAACTTATCCAATAAATTTTAAAGGCGTAAAATGAGAGTGAATACAATATTAAGCATAAAATACTCTAATATTTTTAAAAGGTCGTTTTACCCCCTTTTTATTAAGAAACCTTTTTAAAAATAGTTTTTATAACTTTTATATGTTATATTTGAAACAAAAACTTCTTATTTGGAAGTGAGATATTAAAATTTATCTTTGTTGAAATATTGGTATTTTTTTGATGAAATTCATATTTTAATGAATAATGAAAAATACTGCATTTTAATTCAAAAATGCATTTTTATAAAATTTATTTATATAAATAATTTATCCTTCTTATTTGTTTTAAAGTGTAATTGGATTAATTCTTTATCATTTAATCCAATTTTGGTCATTTTAAGTAATTTTACATTTAAATTGGGCATAATCACATGTCAATCTTTTGAAAATTTTACTTCTTAAAAACCTGCTTTCTTGTTTTGACAATGGGAATCAATTAAAAGTTAATTAATTAAGCTTTTTCATTTTGAATTTAGAAAAATGGATTCCATATTTGGAATCAGAATGTATAAATTATTCAAATAGGTACTTTTTAATTTTGGAAATTATGAATAGTGACTTCAATTATTATTTTTATTTACCACAGCTAAAGGTTAAATTAGGTAAATTAGGGTAAAATTAATATTATAATAATATATAAATACACAAAAATTCATTATGATATTATTGGATGAGTCATGGGTGACCCATACAATCCTTGTTTCAAACTTTTGGCATTTGGGAGCCACTTGGTTGTGATAATGAAATGTTATAGTATTTAATTTAAAGTAAAGAGAAAGATAACAAAAACATGTATCATTTTACTAAAAAAATTAAATAGGGTTATATAACTGATATATTTGACTCTAAATATTCATTATAAACCTATAAATATTTACTACATAATGTTTTTTTAATTATAATATTTATATATTAAATAAAAAATTATTTATGACACAATGATGATGCAATGATTACCTTATTAATGAAAGATTCAAATAAATGATATTATAAATATTAAAATAAATGTAGATTGAAAATTATAATGATATAAACGAATATTATGGATGATTATGAAATGTTATATTTGATTTAAATTAGTTTTTTTGAATGAATAAATTAGTTATGGCTTTAAAAAATCAATTACTAAATAGTGTCAAAATTGAAAAAAATGGGTTTTTAAAACAAATATTATTTTATTAAATTATATAATAGTAATAAAAATATAAGATTCAGTAAACTGGCTTTTATAATGTTAAAAACTTCATTAATGATCCACTTTATGTTCTCTTGGCATTTTATAGTAACTATATTACCCATATAGTGTAAAAATACAAGAAGACATGGTAAGAGTTAATTTATTTAACTAAGGGTTAAAGCTAAAAGATAAGATTAATTGTGTGACATACAATTGTATAAAAACCATTTTATAAGAGGTTTTAGACCCATAATAATTTTAGTCTCTAAATTTATCACTTTGTATCCATTAAAATTATAAAATCAATTTATAATAAAATAATAATTTAAGACATTCCTAAAGTGCCCCTCCTCCCTCTTATAAAAGGTCACCAACTATACCCACTTACTCACACCTCTAAATCCCCTTGGATCATCCAAATTATGATAAAATAATCTCTCAAAATCCATCCATTCCTCCTATAATTCTTACCTCGGGCATAAATCAATTTAAGAAAGTCTTTTCGCTCAAATTAAAAGGAGTTACCCGATTTAACGGTAACGTCTTCTCTCAAGCTCCTTTCATTTATTTTTTACCTCTCCAACCCCATACCCACTTTTTATTACATTATTTTATAAAAACAAAAGTATCCTAAATATAATAGAATTTTTATGCTAATATTTTAACCTACACTTACACACACCTCCATCTAATGGTTGTTGAACATACTATTTCTCTATACGGTGAACTACAGCCTCACGAAACGATGATTGTTCAATTTTCTCCTAACACCTCCTATGGTGGACATTATGATGGAACTATATTAATATATGATATATATTATATTTATATTTTCTATATTCATCTATAAACTTATTTACAACATACTTTTATACTTTCCATAATGAGTAAATATGATAATTTCATTTGAGGAAGTGTGGACTACCACCCCCTCCAAGTGATATGACTCTTTCATGCCATAAATTTAACATAAAAAGGATGTATTTAATGAAATTATATAACATGTATAATATATATATTATACTATAAATTTAATATACCTATTTATCATTTAGTTTTCATTTCTTTAATATGACAAAGAAATGAAAGTAGAGTTCATGCGTACGTACATCCCACCGTCTCCATGAACGGTGCATTTAATTTCTTTTCTATAAATGTTATGGAATCTTATAAATACATATATATTGAATATATATGATATTTAAATCATTAATATCATTCTATATATAATTGACATATGATGACATGGAGATTTTTCATCAAAACAATTCCATTTTTGACTCAAGTACCGAACATCGACAAAATATCCAATATGAAATCAAATAATTAAAATTTGTTATAACATGGTAATAAGTGATATAAAATGAATGATAAACTTTAAATAGGTTCTTAAAAAATTATAAATTAACGCAATTTTATTATTCCGGGAATTAAACAACAAACAAGACAAGTCAGATTCGAGGTATGGGACTTCATCTCAATCTCCTTTCATTGAGGCATATTTTGATAATATACACCACATTATTCTATATGATGTATAATAAACACCTTTTACATTTAATTTAATTCAATGGTGTTCAAAAGGAATATTGTTCTATGATTCATTTAACTAAATGACAAAACATAATGTTTTTTATGTACGTGGCTACAAAGACCTTTCCGCCATTGTGAACATTATTTGGTATTTTGATTCCTCTACAAGTTGTACTGTTTTTAAAAAGAAAAGTAGATACCATATTTCTTTTCATAGATATTTTGGTATTAATAACGGTTTTGAGAATGGATTTATTATATAAATATCTTGAAATTATGTTTTATGATTTCAAGTAGGAAATTTTACTTTTCCTTTATGATTGTTCGTGTGTTATGATTACGTTATGGTTATTGGTAATTGATTATGTATATTGGTGGTTCTATGATAAACCGAGGGCAGGTGAGACCATGATAGCTCTCTAATGAATTGGGAAACATGATAGAGGTAAACATTAAGGTTTATCCTTATATATTTAGGAAATATACTTTGATGGGTATTCAAAACCTAACCATGAAGTTTACTCCCTATATAGTTGTAAAAGATACAATGTAAGTATTCTACGAATGCCATAAGTTACCTTTATGATTTATGATTTCTTTGAATTTTTCATGTTTATTATGAATTCATGGGTTTATAAATATTCATGTACTACTGTTTTATTTTCTTAATTTATCCCTTACAGATTTTTTATGCTCATCCCATGTGTTTAAAAAATTTTCATAGGGTATGAGGATGATTAAGAGAAAGAAATAAGTCAAGAAGATTTTTATCAAGAAAATAAATCATGTTTTATTTTTAAAAGGGTTTCCTTTAGTGGGAAAAAATGGATATTGTTTTGATAGTATCCTCTTTTATAATTATGGAATAATATGTATTCATTATGGCCTAATTATCAAAAAAATAAACCTGAAAATATCCTCATTGTGAATTCTTAATTTAACTCAAGATTATGTAACGTTTAAGGCTGGGACCTTATAATTTTAATCATAGGTCGGTTTAGATAGATTTAAGGGTCAGGATATTTTTAATAGAATATCCATAAATTATTTTTTACTTTATGGTCAAATTGAAATAGAATTTGAGGATTAACATGTTGATTCATCAAATATATGTGTGTTTAGAATGGTTTTCCATAGAGGAAAGAGGGATGTTGTGCTGGGATGACATCCCCAGGAAAAAAACCTTCCAAATAAGCAACCTAAGATGGTCAGAATCATAAATTTATAGTTTATTGTTGTGATGACACAATTGAATTGGGCTATAAATGGAGGTAGAATCCATGTGTCTGATCGGCTAGATCAACCACAGAGGAACATGCCGGTAGTGGAGCATTTTATGAGGCAACATCCTCCATCATTAAGAGGATAATCTAACCATGTACAAGCTAAAAAGTGGATTAAAACCCCATAAATGATTTTTTATGTTATGGGGTGTTCATAAAATCAAAATTTTAGTCTTTTTATTTATCATTTTGAAGGTGAAGCCGATTAGTGGTGGTTGATGGTTTAGAATATCAGGGATAGTGAGTAGATTGATACTCTTGATTGGGATTAATTAAAATGTATGTTACTTTAGAAATATTTTCCTAAGGTAGTTCTAATTATGATAGAAAAATAATTATTGCAATTGAGGCAGGATGATGACTCAGGAGATGCTTATGAATAAAAATTCACTTGATTGGAAAGGTATGATCCAAATTTCATATGAGGTCCTAATAGTAAAATCAATAGTTTTTACCCAGGATTAAATCCAAAGTATCAAAGGTAATTGGATTCTCATGAGTTCAAAAGATATAGAAAAACTTTTTTTATGTGTGGAGAAGTTGGAAATGGATTTTTCCAATGATCATATGTTCTTTAAAAACAATAAAAATAAGAGGTTGAGATGGTAGACCAAAGGGAAAAATTCTTAATAAAATTCTAATGGTATAAAAACTAAGTTTACAATTTGTAAAAATTGTGGTAAAAATCCCATAGGGTAATGCCTTTTGAATTCTTATAAGTTCTTATGGTGTGGTAAAAAGAGGAATAAGGCTCATAACTACACTGAAAACGATAATGGTAAGACAAAATCTGATATAAAATTAGTTAAATGTTTTAAATGTATTGAGATGGTTCATTATGAGTATAAGTGTCTGATGAAGAATTTTAATTATGGGAAGTATCCAGACTATAACTAGAAAGGTGTGGGGAAATCCTTTGCAACTAATTCAGCAGATTTTGTGCCATAAAATAAAGTGGTATCAGGTAAATTGTTTGTTAATTCAGATTATTAAAATGTGTTTTTTGATTCTGGGTCTACGCATTCTTTTATTTCTAAGAAATTTTCTAGTAAATTAAGAATTCCATCTCAAGAAATAAATCTAGAACTTACGGTAAAAACACCTGGGGAAAATATTGAGACAAAAAATAATAAGAATATTCATATCCTTATATGTGGAAATAATATACCTACAAAATTTATTGTTTTGCCTCTATTAGAGTTCAATATTTATCGAAGTATAGATTATATTTCAATTTACCATGCTAATATCTACTGTAGAGCTAAAGAAGTTGATTTTTGGAAAGACTTTTAGTTTTTGTACAAGAATGATCCCATACCATTTATAACATATCAGGATGCTTAGAAACTAGTAAAAGATATAAATGAATGTTACTTTGCACATATTTTTTAAAACAAATGAACTATTTAGATTAATGATGTGCCAATGGTAAATTTGTATCTTGATTTTTTTTTTGATGATTTTCCTAGTATTATACATGATCATAAAGTTGAATTTAATGTTGAATTGGTTCATGATGCTGAGACAATTTCAAAAAACCCCTTATCAAATGGCTCTAATTGAAATTTTAGAGTTAAAGATTCAATTTCAAGAGTTATTAGATAAAGGTTTCATTCAACCTAACACATCACCAATGGGTTATCATATCTTATGTGTTAAAAATAAATATGGTTCAGTGAGTCTTTTCATTAATTATAAATCCTTGAATAAAATCACTTTTAAGAACAAGTATCATTTTCCTCATATCAATGATTTATTGGATCATCTCTAGGGATTTCAGTATTTTTCAAAGGTTGACTTGAGGTCGGGGTACAATATCTTGAAATTAGAGGAAGAATAAATTCTCAAGACCATGTTTCATTATAGATATGTCCATTATGAATTATTTTTCCATTTTGGTAAAATAATGCACCTACTATATTCATGGATCTTATGAAAAGAATATTCCATGAGTTATTTGATAAGTTTGTGGTTGTGTTTCTTTATGATATTTTTGTATTTTTTTTATTATATTTTAGTATATTCTAAATAAAAAAGGGTAATGAAGTTCATTTAAGGGTTGTCATGAAAACCTTAAAAAAATTGTATTGTAAATTCCGCAAGTGTGAGTTTTGGTTACAACAAATTTCATTCCTTGTTCAAATTATTTCTAAAGATAGAATAACTGTTGATCCTACTAAAACAAAAGTTTTTGAAGAATGACTAAGTGCCAAAATATAATTTCTATTTGTATTTTTCTTGGTTTAAAATGTTTGTATTGGAGTTTTGTTGAAAATTTTCCATTGTTATCCAGCACACTAACTAAATTACCCAAAATATAATTGATATTTTTATTTTTCTTATGCTTCACGTTAGCTGACAACTCATGAGTTAAATTTCCCTAAATATGATTTGGAAATAGCTGATGTTGTTTAGCTGCTTTTGTTTTTACATTAACCATGTTATATTTAGAACATAAACCTTTGATTTATTATTTTATAAACTTTAGCATAGAAGTTGTGGGTATAGGAAATTACTCTATTATGTTTCAGCATTCAGTGAAATCGTCTCTATAATACAGAATTAAAAAATTAGAGAAATAAGATAGGAAGTTGCGGAAAAATTTAGAGTTGTTTAATAAGGGTAAGTTACCAAAATTTAACATTGATAAAGATTTGGTTTTGAGTTTTGGAAATAGATTATTTGTGCCTTGTAATTCACAGTTGAAGAAAAAGTTGTTATGTGAAGCTCATAGTTCTCTTTTTTCAGTTCATCTTGGTAGTACTAAGATGTAAAGAGATCTTCAGGTGTATTACTGTTGGGATGTAATGAAAGAAGATATTTCTAACCTTCCAATAAAGTTCTTGACTTGTCAAAAACTTAAAGTAAAGAGGTAGTTACTGAAAAGTGTGCTTCCACCTTTTTCGGTACCAGGGTGGAAATTGGAAAATATATCCATGGATTTCACAGTGGGATTACCAATGACTTCTTGAGGTAACAATTCCATTTGGGTTATTGTTGATATATTGACTAAGTCTTCTCATTTTCTTCCTATTCAAGATATATTGTCACTAGATCAACTTTATTGGTTGTATCTTAAAGAGATAGTCAGGTTACATGTGGTTCACCTCTCCATTGTATCTGATTGTGATCATAGGTTCACTTCTATCTTTTGGAATTCCCTTTAGAAGTCATTGGTAACTGAATTAAATTTTAGTAAAACTTTTCATCCTTAACGAGATGGGTAGTCAGAAAAAAAATTGACCTTGGAGGATATTATAGGTTCTTGTTTAATGGATTACCAATGAAGTTGAGATCAACATTATTCTTTTGTTGAGTTTTCTAATAATAACAGTTTTTATTCCCGTATACAGATGCAACCATTTGAGACATTACATATAAAGCAATGTCAAAATCCAACTTTTTGGGATGAATTTGGTGAAAGGAAGTTTATGGGACCAGAATTGGTAGAAGAGACAGGAGAAAATTTTCAATTGATTTAGAAGAACATGAGGACAGCTTAGAGTATGCAGAAAAGTTATGCAGATAACCAGAGGAAGAATCTTTCTTTTAAGATAGGTGATTATGTCTTTCTCATATTTTCTCTATGGAAAAGTGTGATGCATTTTGTTAAGGATGGAAAGCTAAGTTTGTGGTTCTTTGGACCCTATGAAATCCTAGAGAAATTTGGGTCAGTTTCCTATATAGTGGTTTTACCTCTAATTTTATTCTAGGTAAACAATTGTTTTCATGTTTTAATTTTAATTAAGTATATTCTAGATCCACCTCATGTTTTGAGTCCAGAGGTAGTTTAATTGGAAAAGATTATTTCTTATGAGGAGCAGCCAGTATAGATTCTTGAATACAGAGAGAATGTTTTGCAGAATAAAGTGATTCATCAGGTAATGGTTTAATGGAAAAACTATAAGTTTGAAGAGGTGACATGGAAATCTGAAAATTATAAGAGAGAGAAATACCCCCACTTATTTGATAAGTAAAAAAATTGTGGGGAAAAAATTTCCAAAAGGGGGAAGGATGTAACATTCCAGGTACTTATAAAATAATACATTTTCATATATATTAATATTTATGAATAAGATATTAATTTTATGTTAAAGTGGATTCTTTTTCTGATAGCTCAATCGAAACGTGACAACAGGTTTCTCTAAAATCTTATGTTGCACACAACACTGAGTTATATCAAAAAATAATACAATAATATTATTATTATTTTAAATGGTAGTTAATGCCTAGTTGTTTTACTGGTGGGAATGAATAGAACTAACTATAATATTATTACACACGTTTTTTCAATAGTTTTACATTTCTCCAATAAAATTTAGAGGCTTAAAATGAGAACGAATTCCAATTTTGAGCATAAAACACTCTAATAATTTTAAAAGGTCATTTTACGGCCTTTTGATAGAGAACCCTTTTTAAAAATAGTTTTTTGTAAATTTTATATGTTCTATTTCAAAAAATAAACATCTCATTTATAATAGGGCCATCAAAATTAACCAGGGTTGAAATTTTGCTGTCTTTCTAATGAAATTCATATTTTAATGAATAGTGAAAATACGAAAATTTATTTCAAAATTAATTTCTTGTATAATTTATTTATATAGTCATGTTATCATTTTAATTGGTGTAAAAGTGTAACTTACTAAGATTTTATAATTTAATCCAATTTTGTTCATTGGAAGTAATTTCACATTTAAATTGGACATAAAAACATGTCAATCTTTTCATAGTTTTTATTTCTCAAAAACTCGATTTCTAGTTTTTACAACAGGAATTAATTTTAAATTAACTAATGCAACTTCTGTGTTTTGAATTTGAAAAAATGGATTCTTTATTTGTAATCATATGTTCCAATTTATTTAAATAGGTACCTTTTATTTTTGGACATTATGAATAGTAACTTCAGTAATTATTTTTGTTAACCACGGTTAGAGGGTAAATTAGGTAAATAAGGGTAAAAAAATATTATAATAATATAAAACTTCCCTAACATGTGTATCAATATTATTAGATGAGTCATGGGTGACCAAAAAAATCTTTATTCTGAAATTTTGTAATTTTTGAGCCACTTGGGTGTGATAATGACATTTTAAAATAATTAATTTAAAGTAAAGAGAAATATACCATAAACATGTATAATTTTACAAAAACAATTCTAATATAGAGTTATATAAATTATTTCATTGACTATAAATAGTCATTATAGATATATAATATTTCCTACATCATGTTATTTTATTTAAAAATTTTAGAAAATAAATAAAACATTTATTAATCACACAATGATGATGTAGTGATTATCTTATTAATGAAATATTCAAATAAATAATATTATAAATGTTAAACGAAATGTAATTTGAAAATTTTTATGTCATCCACAAATTTTAGGTATTATTATAAAATTTTATATTTTAGTTAAAGTTGTTTTTTTTTTAATGAATCAAGTTGTTACGGCTTTAACAAAAATCAATTACTAAATAGTTTCAAAATTGACATAAATGAGTTTTTAAAAAAAATACTATCTTATTAAATGATATAATAGTAATAAAAATATAATATTACTCCAAATGACTTGTATAATTGTCATTATTTATCCAATTGAGGTTCTCTAGGGATTTTATAGTAACTATATTAACTATAATGTGTAAAAATACAAGAATACATTATAAGAGTTAATTTATTTAGCTAAGGGTTAAAGCCAAAATATAAGGTTATATTTGTTATCTAAACTTGTCTAAAACCTATTGGTTGGTAGTATTTTGATTCATCCTCATATTATCCTATAAATATATCACTTTGAAGATATTAAAATTCAAAAATCAGTTTATAATAAAATAATATTTCTAGACTTTCCGAAAGTGCCCCTCCTCCCACTTATAAAAGGCCATCATCTCAACCCACTTACTTACACCTCTCAAGGCCCTTGGATCATCTAACATATTCTAAAATAAGCTCCAAACATCCCTGATTCCCTCATATAAGTATTACCTTGGTAAGAAGGTAATTCAATAAAACCTTTGGCTCAAATCAAAAGGAGTTACCCGATTTAGAGGCAACGTCTTCTCTCAGGCTTAATTCATTTATTTTTTTTCAATTCTCCAACCCCATAACCTATTTTTATTCCATTATTTTATGAAAAAACCAGTATCATAAATATACTAGGATGATTTTATGTTAATATTTCTAACTAAACTTACACGCACCTCTAATGGATATAGAACATATTGTTTCTGTGTATGGAGAACTACTGCCTCACGAAAAAAATATTGTTCAATGTTATCCTACCACCTCCCATGGTGTCCATTATGATGGTACTATATTTATATATGATATATATTATATTTATATTTTCTCTACTCTTTTTTAATTTTTATTTACAACATATCATTAGACTTTCAATAATGTGTAAATACGATAATTTCATTTGAGGAAGTGTGGACTACCACCCCCTCAAAGTGATATGAATCATTTATTCCATATGTGGAACGTACAAATGATAAATTTAATGAACATATGTAACATATATAATATAGATATTATACTGGAAATATAATGTACCTATGTATCATTTTGTTTTCATTCCATTAATATGAAAAAGTAATGAAACTCGCATTCATGTGTACGTACGGTCTATTGTCTTCATCAATGGTGAACTTAATTTCTTATATAAAAATGTTATAGACTCTTATAAATATATATATATTGGATATATATGATATTTAAATCAATAATATCATTCGGGATATAACGGACTTATGACGGCATGGACAATTTTCATCAAAAAAATTTCATTTTTGCCTTAAGTACCAAACATCAAAAAAATGTCAGATATGAACTCAATTAATTAAATAATTGTTATAAAATGGTAATAAGTGATATAAAATGAAATATAAACTTGAAAAATTTTATTAAGAAATTATAAATTCACCTAATTTTATTATTCATAAAATTAAATAATGAATGAGACAAGTCGGATTCGAGGTAAGGGACTTCGTCTCAATCTCCTTTCATTGAGGAATATTTCGATAATATACACCACCTTATTTTATGTGATGTATGACAAACCCATTTGACTTTTAATTTTATTCAACAATTTTCAAAAGGAATCTTTTTCAATGAAGTATTTTACTAAATAACAAAAAGGAATTCTTTTACATACATGGTGAAAACAACCTTTCCATCACCATGACCTTTATTTGGTATTTGGCTTCCTCCACAAGCCAAAATGTTTTTAAAAAGAAAAATAAATACCATATTAATTTTTTAGGTATTTTGGTATTTAAAATGGTTTTGAGAATGGATTTATTATATCAATATCTTAAAATGATGTTTTATGACTGTAATGTCGAAATGTTATTTTTCCATTATGCTTGTTCATGTGTTATGATTATGTTATGGTTCTCGGGAATTGATTATATATACCGGTGGTTCTGTTATAAACTGAGGGTAGGTGAGCTCGTGATAGCTCTCTAATATATTGTGTAACATGATGGAGGTAGACGTTAAGGTTTCTCTTAAGAGATTTAGTGAATATACTATGATGGGTATTCCAAACGTAACCGTAAAGGTTTATCTCTATGTAGCTATAAAATCTCCAATGCAAGTATGATATGTATTCCACAAGTTTCCTTTATGATTTATTATTTCTATGGAGTTTTAAGGATTCTTATGAATCCATGATTTTATAAATATTCATGGACTACCATTTTCTTTCCTTAATTTATACCTTGCTGAGTTTTTATGCTCATCCCAAGTGTTTGAATTTTTTTCATTGGGTATAAGGATGAGTAATATAAATGAATAATTCATGAATACTTTTATCAAGAAAAGAAATCATGCTTTATTTTTAGAACGGTTTACTTTAGTGGGAAGAATGGATATTGTTTTTATAGTATCCTCTTGTATGATTATGGGATGATATGTATTAATAATGGCCTAATTTTCTAAAACTCTAATCCTTAAAATATCCTCAATTTTAATTAATGATTTAACTCAATATTATGTAATATTTAAGGGTGGGGCCTTACACTTTTGTCTCAGTAACATGTTCTTGTCCCATTGTCTCTTGTATAGATTGTTCATGTATAAATTCTTGTACATGTGGAGCATCATCTTCATCAATTTCAATATTTATCCCATTATGTTATTTGGAAACATCTTCCCTTTCTAGAAGTATGGCTTGTATTTCATCAATCACTTTCTATCCTAAGAGTTTGTAAATGAGATATCCTTTATTTCGGTTAGGATACCCTATAAATATTAATTTTTTGCTTTTGGATTCTAATTTTTCATGAAGAATAGTCATGACCAATTCCTCACATCCCTATATGAATATCTGTGATATATTTGATTTCCTTACACATAATAGAACATATTTTATACCATTTGATTCTCTTTTTGTTACTCCATTAAGAGTATATATTATTGTACTCAAGGTGTATCCCAAAAAGTATAATGTATTATTTTCCAAAACCATCATTAATTTAAAAATGTGAAGAAACGTTGTATTCCTCATTTCACTAACATCATTCCATTGTGGTATAAAAGGAGGAGTGAGTTAGGATACTAAAACACATTGCATTAGGTGATCAATGAAATCTTGGATAATATACTCTCCACCTCGGTCTGAGTGGAGAGCCTTAATCTTCTTAGATTTATACTTTTCTATTTCAAACTGAATTTATATAAATATCTTCATGTAATATTACTTATAATATAGAAAGTATATATAGTCACAGCAACTATAGTCATTGGTAAAATTAATAAAGTACCCAAACCCACACCTTTCCACTATTGTAAATGGACCACATATGTTAGTATTCATTAATTTTAATAATTTAGTGGATCATACTCCCTTCCTAGAAAACTGTACTTTGTTCATTATCCCTTATAAACAATCATGAAAAATAGCCATGGATATTAACTCAGTTATTTCTAAACACCCATCTTGATATATTTTTTGTAAAAAAATATTATATACATGATAAAGCCTTGATTTCCCTAGGTTTGTGTTATATGAGTCATGTGCACTAGTTTTTTAATTGATTTTAATTGTTGAGTTCTCAAGATCTTGTATATATAATCTATTTTTAAGATGTTCCATTCCATAACACATGTTATCCTTATAAAAGGGAAAACATTTATTTTTAAAAATGAAATAAAATCCCACATTGGCTAAACTTGACATTTATATTATATTTATTTAAACAGAAGGAACATAATAAGAGTTATATAAAATAAGAACAAAATAATTAGGCAATGTTAGGTGATAATCTCCCACAGTGAAGGATATTATTCTTGCACCATTCACATTTTAGAGATCCACCTTTCCCTTTGAAATATTCCTAAATATTTATGGTTCTTGTATATGAATAAAAACTTATGGTCCATAATATGTATCCAATACCCAACATTTAGATAATGTAAGATTACATTCGATGAAAAAATTAGCTGAAGTAGAATCTTATACTTTCTTCTTCTTCCCAGCTCTAAAATTCTTATTCCATTGGACTTTATTACCACATTAAAATCAGATATCCACCTACTAAATACCATATATATATATATATATCTCTCTTTGTATTCTTTGAAGGGAAATGAATCAACTTCCTTGTCTTGGATTTAGCCATAAACCCCATAAACATCCCCTTCCTCATCTTTTTCACTATAAGTACTGAAGAACATGTATTCTGGATATCTTTATCCACTTGGAGAACTCATGAAAAACTATTTGTGATATAGTTTTTCATGCTATTCATGTTGTAATTAATAATTAATTTCAAAACAATGGGCACTTAAGAGATGTGAATGAGATCTGTCACTTCTTCATGGTTCTGCAAGAACCCAAGGGATTCAAGACTCTCAATTTTCCCAATCATCGTGAGTACATGAGATCCTTATTGATTGCCTTCGGCTAGCCTGAACCTATACAGTACACTTGATATCTCACCCAATTATTTCCCAGAACACTCATGATATAACTATTGGAGATGAGTAAGTATCTTTATGGCATATTTTTTCTCATGAATTTTCTACAGTTGACTGGACATAGATGACTACATGATACAGCTTATGTCTATTTTATCATATATAAGATTTTTATGCTTTTTTTATCTACATTGCTTACTCCTTGAGGAGGATTCTAAGGAAGTGGGGACCCCATCACATATAACTTCCATTATTGGCATATAACTATTCTAAAAGTGCATGTACCACTCTTGTATATAATGGTCGGTCATGATATATTCCATATCCTGTATTTTTCATAGTGATAGTATTCTCATGGTGTTTTTGATTGCCACATTAGTCATATTAAATAAATCTAATAGTTAGTAATTTATCTTGACTACCAGTTTGACATTTTGGATTAAATAATTATTAAATAATTAAATGTATCCAACTATATTATCGAACACTTGTATATATTTATTACTAATAGATTTAGAATACTCTATCTATTGACTATTCTATTAGAAACGATCCTTAAAAACTCTACTCATAGTCTATAATAATTCATTATTCCAATACTTGGAGAGTTTAAATGTAGAATCTAGACTGACCAAAAAATTGACTCGTTGTTCCTTGAACCATTGAGTAAAGTCCAATCTTATTGGAATTGTGACATTGTCCCCCTTAACAATTTTCCTCCAAAGTGGTAGTAATATAGATTTGGATATATCAATGCTAATAAAATTACTTAATTCAGCTCATTACTCTCATAAGATCTACCTGGTAGTAGGAGGAACCCACAACATTTCCCAAAGAGCACCCCATACACCCAGTGTTGTTCAAATTTGAGCAACGGAAGGCATTTCGACATAATATTACTTTGAGGGTGTTTTATTATTTCACAAAAAAAATATAATCCATTTTTATTCAGTATATAAAAATCATGTTGTCACCATCACAAATGAACATAAAATAATATAAAATATTCCATCACATCGTTCTGAAATTTTCTGATATATTATTTTATGCATTCTCATTATAAACATCCACATGAAAGAGACTGTCATAAGATTACCCAACTAGTACAGAGAATCGAATAAGTGTTGTTCCATTTTATCTTATGGAGAAACTATGTCCTAGAGTTATCAAACCTGAGTCAAGTCCTAACTCATATCAAAACTCTCCCCCATCCAGTGTATTCGCATCTCACTTGGTGCACTGAAACACCTTGATGGGGTAACTCTCCTTACAACGTCATATCCAGTAGTGCATAAATACTCTCACCTAGGCTAGTGGTTCACAAGTGCAATAATGTATATATAGATATGAATTGACACGAAGACCCCTATACACATTGAATTAGATTTTTGATGCGGAGACCATCATAAGATTGACTAATTATTACAAACCTCACATTAATGTAATAATTACTTAAATAAATGATAATGTAGACAAAAAATGTGTTGGTTACTGATCAAGACCAGTCAGTACCTCAAAAAAATGAATGATAATATGAAATTGAAATAAATTTAATGTACGAGATATTTTTTGTAAATTAAATGAATCATTAAAATTCAAATAATTCATTCTCATTCATTCCTAGTTTTAATTGGATTTTCCATTATAAAATTAAATTAATTAATTAATTTAATTTACTCTATGGATAAAATAATTATATTTTTTTGAAAATAAAAAATCATAATTTTTTTCAATCCAAAATAATATCTTAATTGTGTGGTGTTTTTAAAAATATTCTTAGGCCCAGAAACCCCACCCTTACCCATTGTGACTCAACTAGAACCCTCACATGCCCATTTTGGTCCCCACAGACCCTGTTGCTACCACATATTTCACCTTATCCAGCATTGACATTTGTCACCACAAAACCTAAAGCACTGATAAAATGGTAACCTTTATCAGCACTAGCTAAAAGCATTGATAAGGGAATCTCTATCCAAGCTGATAAAAAAACTAAAAAATTTCTTTAATATATATATATATATATATATATATCTCACATTTATTTTCAAGAAATAATGTTTATTTATATAAATTAATTAAAAATGAATGTATGTAATTAATAGCAATATGATATATAAATATATATTTTTATAATTCAAATATATATATATATAATTGTTTTAAAAAAAATATTTATATAATTATAAATAAATACATATATATTTAAATAATTATAAATTTATAATAAATATATTTAAATTATAAATATTTCTATTATTTTTTTAAGTATATATATATCAGTATATTAATAAATATTTATATAATTATGTAAATATATATAATTATATAAATATATTTATATATTTACTAACTTATAATTATAGTTATAAATAAATCTATATATATTTAATTAATTATAAAATTGTAATAAATATAATTTAATAATAAATATATATATTATATTTATAAATATATACATATTAATAAATGTATATAATTTCTTAAATTATTTAATTATATAATTATATATAATTATATGACTCTATATATAATTATATAAATGTAATTTTAATTATATACAAATATTTATTAGTATATTACTTCAATTTTTGGTGTTCCCATTAAAATAGATAGGGAAACGGAGGAACCCAAATTTTACTTCTAAGATTGCACTATTTTCAATGTGGATCTAAACTCTCCTATTATCGAGAAAGTTATTTTATCTATTTTGGATGATGATTTTG
The DNA here is from genome assembly GCA_963277665.1 of Viscum album. Taxonomy (NCBI): domain Eukaryota; kingdom Viridiplantae; phylum Streptophyta; class Magnoliopsida; order Santalales; family Viscaceae; genus Viscum; species Viscum album. The sequence goes on along the minus strand of OY728148.1, from coordinate 260,299,168 downwards.
TTTTAAGGATTTAATATGGGAAGCCCCCAACTTTTTCATCGGATGTAAAACTATTAGGCATGTTAAAGATCAATTACTAAATGATTTATCCTTATCTTTATGTTCTAAGAAGATTCGTGACATGAAAAACTATTTCAAGAAGAAGAACAGAGTTGAGTCTTAGTCCATTAGTGACCATAATCAAAGAATTGTTATAGGTTTTGATTAAAGGATGGATGGTACTCCATATCATGAAATCCTATTTTAGGGGAAGGATATTTCATTGAGGGGTCATCCTTCAATAGAGGAGACTAAATATGTGGCCTCTAGTGACTATGTGGATATTTATGGGTATTTGGAAACTATTCTAGTTCAAGATGGGTACTGCAACTAGTATTAGAAGGTTGTTGTGTTCCTGGATCATTGGAAGGACCACAAAACATTGGCTGAAGTAGTGGAGGAGGATCCTGATGATGTATAGTATCGATACAGATATCATTGAGTTTGAAATTCATGCTAAGGAATCTATGGATTTTTATTTGAGGCATGATAAATTAATTGCTTCATGTCCTAAAGGTAAGAAAAATCTCGATGTTAAACCTTAAGTGAGAGGTAATCCCAAGAAGGGGGATGTTTCTGAAAATTAGATCAATGCAGTTGGGTGATCGGACTCAACCACACAATATTTTGAAAGTGATAAGTTGAATTGAAAGTCTCTCATATAGGTTCTTTATATGATGTACTCTAGTAATAATCAATTTAGTCTACTTGATATTTTAAACATATATTACAGCAAGGAGGTTCTTGGGGAAGAATTTAGAAATATTTAGGTTTTTATCCATGTTGAAGGACCTCCTTATGCTCTTGAGGTTTCTTCCACACCAGACGCTAATACTCAAGTGGTGTATGGAACATTGAAATAGCTAAAAAATAGAGGATGGGTTAATATCTGAGAGGCAGGGTTGGTGGCCGATTCTCAGGCTGAATTGTTTTCTTTTTGTGATGTGTTTTTCCATATGATTAATCTCTCGATCCACCTTATTTACTTTTTGGTTCTTCTATTTTAAATAAATTTTGGAATCATGGGATATATTCCATGGTTCTCACCTTCTAGTTATAAATGATTTGTTGTTAATATGTGATATTCAAACTTATATATTTATATCAACGTCTGTGTGCATATATGTTTATACATTATATTGTTTGTGTGTGTGTGTGTTTTGAATTTTTATATATATCGATTTTATACATGCACGTATATATGTAAGTGTATGTATTTATATTTTCTCATGTACGTGGGAAATATATATATATATATAACATATTCACATTTGTATATGTATGTCATGCACTAAGTTAAATATTGAATTATAAATTTATATGATGTTTTAAACAATTATTTAGAACATTATAAATAAATAAATAAATAGTTAAATAATTATAAAAATATAGTAAATATATTTAAATAAAAATTATATTTAACATATTTATAATTATATATACTTATATATTAATAAATATATATATATATATTATAAATATATTTATTAATATATACAATTATTTTTATTTATTTATTTATTTATAATTATAAATAAATATGCATTTAAATAGTTATAAAATTGTTGTAATTATATTTAAATAATAAATATATATAATTATATGATAAAAATTTAGATGGTGGTTCGCGTTGAGAGACTTTCCTTCTACGAAGATGGCGTCTAGGGTTTTGTTCTGTGATGAATCTGGATCTAAATGATTTCTTTGATCATGTGGAGGTCTTCGTTACTCCCATAAAGAAGGTAAGTTATGGATCTGTTTTGATGCGCAATGTGGCTCCAGTTGTAGGGTCGATGAACGGTGCCTCTCTGAATCGATCTAAGGGGGGACTTTCTAGAGGCACGGATGGGATGCGGATTATGGATGATGACATATTCTTTTCTAGCCCTTGGAGTGGTGAACATACGGCTCATAATTGGATCTCAAGAAACAGTGTTCCTGCAGTTCTTGAATCAATCCCTCGGTTTTTTGGAGAATGAATTGAAGCATGAAAGCATTCAATCATCTCACAGCTTAGCTCACACAAGTCTGAATCCTTGAAGCTTGAAGATATAAGGATGAATCTCCCACAGATCTGGGGATTCAGTGAGTGGAAAAACGTGTCACATGGTATGAATTTATTCGTTATCACATTATGTTCTAATGAATTGAAATTGAAGGCCTAGAGTAGCGGGTTCGTTAATCTCAATCCTGCTATCCTTCGGTTTCAAATCTGGGATCCCGGATTTTACCCTTTTCAAGCTAATAACAATGTTGCATAGTCCTGGATTTGTTTTAAAGGGTTGAATTGGGTGTTTTCTCACCCAATCATCCTCTGAAATGTGGAAATGGTTGTTGGTACCCTAATTAATCTTGATTAGGAGACTAGAATGTTTAGGTATGATCATATTTCTCATATGTTGGTTGAGTTCTATTTATCATTGCCTCTAGTGGAGACAATTTATTTTATTTTTGGTGATTTTAAATTTGAACTTGAGATTGAGTTAGAGCATGTCCTTGATTTTTTACTTAATTACTCATCTATTGGACATGCGAAGGAAAATTGTAACCAAGGACTGTGATGTTCTAATTATAAAAAATATGGTCATTTGGATGAAACATGTTAACTCAAAATGCATACTGCATGTGACCCCACTTCTGAGAAGAAGGGAATTACTGTGAAACATTCTTCACACTCTAAGGAAAATATGATGTATGGCCTTTCCAATGGGGGAGTAGCCTCCTTTTTTGAGGTTGTGTCTGGGAAAAAGATTCATGGCAGTCATGCTACTTTTGATGGGAATGTGTGTGTTTCAGGAAACAGATCTGTCTCAGATACTCTGATTCAATGGGAAACATCTCATTGAAAATGGGGTTATGCTTGTTCTGATCTTCAAGATAGTGATGTTTATATTGATCTTACGCTTTTTATGGATGATCAATTTTTATCTAAATGGAAATTTGATTCTGGTTCCATCCATGATATAAATATTGGGCAGACTCTTTTTGGGAAGCTTTCTCATTCCTCTCCTTCTTGCTTAGCTGCCTCAGAAGCTACTACTAGGAATCTGGTCCCTAGTTCCTTTGATAATTTATTTTCTATGGCAGCTATTGTTACATCTGTTATTGTGGAAGCTGGGAGGGCTCTCACTCCTATTCATGTTGTCTCTCATGCAGATGTGAAATCAACCTTTATTTCTCACAAGGGTGTACAAGATACTGTGGAAGTCGTTGGCCTAGGGGTAGTGCTTACTTCCTTTAGAAATATTGTACATAACTCCTTAGGGGAATGTAGATCTGAGCATGCCCCTGCTACTACTTCTTTTGACATCTTGGTGACTCCTTGTGATGTTTCTGCATATTCTGGGAAGGCCTCTGTATCTCAAGAGCATGTGTTGTCTGGGCATGCTCCTATGACTGAAATCACAACACCTATGATAGGCCTTTTGAATTCAGTTTTTTCCAATAGTGGTGTTGTTAAGAATGATTTTTTTACTCGAGTCTCTCAACTCTCCCAACTTTGATGAGTTGTACAGGGAAAGCATAGAGAGGAAAAATAAAAAAATTAATCACCTCTACTGACTAATGACTCTATCTCCAAGCAGGTTGGTTCTAACGGGTAGCACACATCTATGGGGAATGAAGGTATAATTGTTTAAGGTATTAAAGAGGTTGTTGTTAATCTAGCTAATACAGTGGATGATCAAATTACTGATCAGAACATAGTGTTTCTTGATGAACCAGTCAATATAGATGTTTTTGGTGAGTGGTAGACCCCGAAACAATGGGAAAGGGGTTGGAACTCATGGGGTCAATGGGAATTTTGTTGATGGGTGGTAGAAATAAAGGGTGAGTTATGCTCTCTGTATATTGTGTTGGTGGTGTGCTTTATCACTTTTACCCTGAATCTCCTATGTGTACTTGCTATATTTTTTTATAATAAATTTTTGGGGCCATGGAGTTTCTCCATCGTCGGCGTTGTTCTTGTCATATTATTATATAAATATATATAATCATATAAATATATTTATTATAATTATAAATGTAAATAAATTATTATTTAATAAAGTAATTATTAAATTATTGTAAATATATTTAAATAAAAAATATATTTATTTCATTTATAAATATATGTATATAAATACAAGTTATTATAAATATAAAAATATAATCATATAAAAATATTCAATTATATAAATAAATTTCAAATTATATACAAATATTTATAAATATATTTACTTATACTTATAATCAAAAACAAATATATATGTATTTAAATAATTATAAATTTATAGTAAATATGTTTAAATAATTTTTATATTTAGTACATATATAATTGTATAAAAATATATTATATATATAATTGTATAAATATATTTATAATTATATATTAATACTTTTTAAGAATATTTTCCTATAATTATAATTAAATATATATATTTATATATTTATTTAAATAATTATGAATTTATAATAAATTTTTGTATATTTATTATTATATATATTTATATACTAATATATATAAATATATATAATTATGGAAATATATTTATAATAATATATATTTTTTAAATATATTTATTAACAATTATAATTATAAATAATTAAATATGTATTTAAAAAATTATAAATTTATAATAAATAGATTAAGTATATTTATAATTATATATATTAAAATATTAATATATATGTGTTTGTGTGTGTATATAATTATATATAAATATATATAAATATATTTATTACTATATACTAAATTTTTTAAATATATTTATTTATATATATACATATAATTATAAATAATTTAATATGTAATTTTTTTGGAGAATAGAGATGGGGTACAAAGGCCCAATCCCATCTATATTAAAATAAAATTAGAAGTACAAACATGAAAAAATAGACAATAAAACAAAACTCAAAAAAAAGCCAACAACAATAAGAAAACATTACAAACACAACAACATGAGTATTACCAAGCACATTCTATAGACCCAACATTAACAACCCCTTCTACCCCTTCCACGATAAGCTCTCCCACATTGATGGAGACCACGTTTCCCTATCTCTCTCACTTCATTCCATGGATAATTATGTTTAACATCCAAGTACTCTCTGATTTCATCCTTGATAGGTGTGTCAGTGTGAGTTTCATATTTACTATCAGCCACTCCATTGGATTTGATAACATCCCCATGTACCTATGATATACAAGAATAAAGAGAAGAGGATCCAGCAATTACAGTTGGGTTTTTAGCCTCCTACCCAATTAGTTCATCCTACCCAGTTAAACAACTCTTTCCAGAAATATTCTCATTGGTTCTAACAAAGGCCCCTATTGTATTTGACATAAAAATTGTGTCAGCAGAGCTGCTCCATTTTTTATCTGATGACATCATAGTGGAAACATTGGAGTATTTATCCAATAAAAAAGTAAAGGAAGATCCCTGCATAGTTTGATCAATCTTTCCAGAAAATATAATGGGAAGGAATCAATGATAAGAAACAAAACAAGGACTACCACTACATGAATATCTCTACCCCCACCAGCATTGAGGTGAGCCATTACCCTCAAAGACTTGTCTTAAATGAGGAAATCAATATTCATTTTTCAATGAAATTTGAATTATGAAAATACTGATACATTTCCTATGATGATATTCTACAGTATGAAAATCATTCTGATATATATCTATAATCAACCACCCGAAACCTTTTTGTGGTGACTACAGTGTTCTATATCCAAGAAGAAATTATACACAATAAACAACAGACAATAGGTCATGTGATAGAGGGGATTAATTTATCTCATGATCTGAGTGTTGATCTACCTATTCTAGTTGAGGATGTAGATATTAATATGAAAGATAAATCTTTTGGAACATTAAGAGCATGGTCATTGGATCTTTAAAAAAATGTCGACTAGGGGGTATTCATTTCCAATTGATTTCACATGTAATTCTTTAACAATTAATGAAAAAAGTTTTGAAATGAGGAATGTTATTACATAATGAAAAAGGGGAGGTGGTAAAATGGATGGTCAAATATAAATGATCTAATGAATCAATCATACAATTTTAAATATCTTCACATAGCGCCTTTACCCCACCTATTATACTTCCTCGTTTACTAACATTAATTTTTTATGCTGATAAAAGGATCTAATGTGGTAGTAATGTCAGAGTTTATTTTTAAGAACATCTGTATAGAAAATCCATTATAGATTATACTACTATTTAGAATTTAAATTAAATTCTTATATATGAATTTTTTGGAGTCTCATTTGTAAATGTATTAATGAGGTATGTTTTTATGACTTTTTTCAAGTAGCAGATCTACTTTGTTAATTATGAATAAATACAATTAATATTTTTTAAAAACATATATATATATATATACTATTTTAATGGAAACCCTTATGAAAAAAAATATGGACAAGTTATTCCTCACATCACTTTTACTCAATAAACCACATTGGATTTAAATAAAACGGATGTAATAGTAGAAAAACTATCTGCATTGTTTGAAAGATACCTTACATATGGCATTCAATTCTAATTACTAATGACGCAGGGGTAAAATAATAAAATTTAATGATATCAAATATATTTTCATTAATTTAATTAATTATTCCTTTTTATTTTCTAAGAACAATTTATTACTCATTATAGTCAATTTCTATACTCCAAGGATTTATATTCTTGATTCATATCATGGATACCCAACAAACTGACCACACATGATGACATATTTTAATTTTTAATACACTATGTGAAATGTTTTAGAACTAAAATTCATTTTATATTTTTTATATTATGTTTTAATGAGAATTCTATTATGTTAGGTAAATGTTTTAATATCACAAAAATCATGGAATGATGTCATACAATGAGCACATGAGCCTTTCTACTTCTATGTGTGGATAAGTATTATTTTTTATATAAATATACTTCACTATAAAAATATAAATAAAAAAATATTACTTAGTTTTTTCAATGATACTACAATATTTGAAAAAACAAATCTAGATGATTGTGGTTGTTATATTTTGAAATTTATGAAATATATCATATTTCTTCAATAAACTATCATCCTTGAATAGGTATTTTTAAAGATAATTAAGATTTTATTTAATGTATTTATTAATCCTTTGATTATTTATATTTTTCATATACTACTAATAATGTCAAAAGACATCGTATTCAAAATAATGAAAATATTTTTAAAAAAATTATTGGGCATCATACCAGGTGTAAAAATGTTCACATATATAATAAATATGTGAATTACTACTACATATTTTGTTTATTTTCACAACATTTTATCTATTTTTTATTTAATTTCCTTATGATTTTTATTTGATACTTATTTTTTAAAATTTTCACAGAGATCATCAAGAAATTACATCATTAAGAAGGATAATTCACTCATTTACTATTATGATGCACTCAACAAGGATGATTCACTCATGATGATAAAATTTTATATTTATTCATCAATGTATTCATCATTTGAGGTTATCTGATAATAATATGGTTAGATAACTCAAAATATGGAATTAATTATAGAATAAAAGGCATTATGGAGTCAACTATAACTCAATCTAATACATGGTGTTCTTTTTATGACTCAAATTTTGTGGTTTTGGTATAAAATTGATATTTTATTATTTTATTATTTCAAATTTATGCTTTATTTATTTATTTATATTATTTTAAACACATTTCTTTCATATATAAAAGAGGATTATTTTTCTCAATTTTGGGTGGTTTGTTCTAGGTTTGTCATTCTCATGAGAGATTAGACTTTGAGGATGCAACTGAGATAATAGAATCAAGGAAATAGGTCACAAATTTATAAAGACATCATCAACATGTTAATTACTTATACAAATTTAGTAAATATTTTCATTATTTTATCTGTTATTTTTATGTCAATTAATTTTTCATTTTTATCTAATATATATTTATTTTTTTCAGATATCTTTCTCAAAGTCATATTTTGATTCCAATTATCTACAATAATCCAGAAAATAGATAACTTCTTCCTTTTGTATGGAAGAGGAAACCCCATGCTTCTTGAAACACGAAGTGTTTCAAGAAGCATGTGGTTTAGTCTTCGATCCAAATAGAACATGTTCTCTTTTTATATCTTGGTGCAGCTAGTTTTAATTAAAATACACATCAAATACTTAATCAATAACACCTTAATCCAATATAAAGGTTGATAAGTTTGACTCAAACTATATTTTTTTAGTTTATAATTTTTATTTTAGTTCAAAACACAAATCACAATCTCAAAACTTATCAAACACATTCATATTTTTTTGATACATCAGGAAAGTGATCCATAATTCACTTATGATATGTTGGAATCATCCAGACATCAATATGAAAAACATTGTAAACAGTATTACTGTAAGTGTGTCCTTTTATTTAAAATTAACATTTTATAAAAAAGGATATGTGACATACACAAAAACATCCACTAAATTTGGATAGTTTTTATACTTTAAGAAAATGATATATAAGTAATTTTTTTATTTATAGAAATATGTGATACATCAATCCAAAACATGGTGTGTCTAGTATCACTCAATGTGGTTGTTATCAGTCTAAAATTGACATTTTATTTGAAAAAATGTGTCACTCACTGAAAACTGAGAAAATTACCTTATAGTTTCTTGATAATATGAAAAAAAAATCTTCATAAGTCATTTTTTATGTTTATAAATTAGTATTACATCAAAATGACAGACAATCTGACCGGTATGACTCAAATTGTTTGTTTCCAGTTTAAAGGTACACTTTCGTAAAAAATAAATGTGACATTATAATAAATAAGAAAAAGAATAAATATTATATTGATAAATTATTTAAACAATCCTAATATCACTTGTGACATGTAGGAATCAACTCTACCTCAATTGGATTCACAGTGTGACCGGTATGACTCCATGTCTATGTTTTGATTTAAAATTGACATTTTAGTTATAAATACATGTGATATATTCAAAACCAATTAAACACATTCATATTTTTTATACATTAGGACAATTCTACATAATTCATTATTTACATGTATGATTTAGGCATCCCTCTAACTGATACACATTATTCCATATATTACTCAAATTGTTCGTTATAAGTTTAAATTTTAAATTTGAGTTCAATACATGCTGCACCCCCTAAAAACCAAGAAAACATGATATAATTGACTAGATATTTTTTTAAAACAATTAATAAGTCATTTTTGATTTGTAAGAATTATTCTCATGTCAAATAAACAAACATTGTGACAAGTATGACTCAAAATATCTGTTATGAGTTTACAATTTAAATTTTAGTTCAAAACATTTTTCACTCAATGAAAATTTATGAAACATACTTTCATTGTGATTATAATTTCTGAAAATTATTCATAAGTATTATTTTACATATAGTAATTAGTCTCATGCCAAAAAGACACATGATATTACCAGTATGACTCAAAGTATGAGTTTTCGGTTTAAAATGTAATTTGAGTATAAATAAGTGACATACTGAAAAATATTAAAATAAATTTGGATTGTTTTGATTGTAAGGCCCCATCCTTAAACATTATATAATCTTGAGTTCCTTCAATAATTAACATTGAATATCTTTTCAGGTTTAGATTTTTAGAAAATTAGGACAAAACTATTACATTACATCTCAAATATTACAAAGTAAACACTTCTACTCTAACCAATTTTTTTCAAAAAAATAAAACTAATTAAATAAAACAACAATTATTTTCTTGATAAAAATCTTCATGAATTATTCTTTTAATTTACCCTTCCTTACACCCTGTGAAAAACATTTCAAAAAATTGGGATGAGAATAAAAAGCTCAGTAAGGGATATAAAATAAGGGAAGACAACATTAGTCCGTGAATACATACAAATCAAGAAACCATACTCTTCAATCGTAAAACATAATCTCTTTAACATAAATCATGAAATAATAATATTTATGAATAACACATATAAATAAAAAATCATAAAGGTAACTTATGGCATCTATAACATACTTACATTGAATCTTTCACTCTTATATAGGGAGTTTCATTTGGAATACCCATCATAGTATATTTCCTAAATCATTTTGGAGAAATATTAACATTTAACTATGTCACATTACCCAATGCATTGAAAATCTATCTTGGGCTCACCCACCCTTGTTTTATCACAGATCCACCTGTATACTTAAACAATGGCCAAGAACTATAACATATTCATAACACATAAGACCAGCACAAAGGAAAGATAAAATTTCCTTATTACAATAAAAATATATCATTTCAATATAATGACATACAAAATACTTTATCAGAACCATTTTTAGTACCAAAATACATAAAAAGTGTATATGGTATTTAGTTTCCTTTTAAAAAAAATTCAGTTTATTAAGGATTCCAAATATCATATATTACTAGCGGTGGCGGAAAGGTTGTTATCACCGAGTACGTTAAAAATAAACATTCCCTTTGTCGTTTAGTAATAAAATTCTTAAAACAAAAATATTAATTTTTAAATCCATTTAATTATATTAAAATAAAATGGTATAATTATACATCGTATAAAATAAGGTTGTGTATAAACCAAAATATTCTTCAATGAAAGGAGATTGAGACAAAGTCCCTTACCTTGAGTCTGACTTGTCTCATCTGTTCTTTATATTCCTAAATAATAATCTTAGTTTAATTTATAATTTCTTCAAAAAAAATGATGTTTATTATTCTTTTATATCAATTATTACCATGTTATAAAAATTACATAATTATTTAAGTTAATATAAGACATTTTCTCGATATTCGGTACTTGAGTTAAAAATGAACCTGTTTTTCTATAAATTGTCCATGTAGTAAAAATTACATCATCTCTATAATTATATTCATGATTTAAATATCATATATATCCAGTATATATGTATTTATAATAGTCCACAACATTTAGAGATAAGATATGAAATGCACCATTAATGGAGACGGTAAGTCGTACGTAGGCATAAACACTACTTTCATTTCATTTTTTATATTTAAAGGAATGAAAACTAAATGATACATAGATATATTATAATTATAGTATAATATCATATTTTTTATACATTACAAAAGTTCGTTAATTCCATCCTTTATATGTTCCATGTATGGCATGAATGAGTCATATCACTTTAAGGGGGTGGTATTTTGCACTTCCTCAGATGATTTTTTTGTATTTACACAATATGGATAAAATAAAGGTATGATGTAAATGAAAAATAAAGAAGCATTAAGGAAATAAAAATATAATATATATCATATATAAATAAATTTCCATCATAATGGCCACCATGATAGGTGGTAGGGGAAAATTGAACATTCATCGTTTCGTGAGGCAGTAGTTTGTCGTAAATGGAAACAGTATGTTCATATCCATTAGATGGAGGTTTGTGTAAGTTTGTTTCAAAGACTTAATATCAAAATCATAGTATATTTATGATACTGGTGTTATTATGTAATAAAAGTATAAGAATAGAATAATGAGTGAAGAAGTAAAATAATGGAAAGGAACTTTAGAGAAGATGCTACCTCTAAAATGTGTACCTCCCATTAATTTGAGAAAAATGGATTTATTTAATTTCCTTATTCCCAAGGTAAGGATTTTAAGGGAATAGAAGGGATTTTTGGAGCTTATTTGATCAGAATTTGGACGATCCAAGATGCTTGAGAGGTGTGAATAAGTGGGTATAGGTGATGTCCTTTTATAAGACAGAGGAGCGGTACTTTAGGAAGGTATTGAAATATTATTTTATTATAAAATTATTTTCAGTATCAAATGGTCACAAACACATTTATTTCAAATATAAGATGATTTTGGGTCAACATACCCTCAAAAAATACGTTTTATAAATGTTTAGGGCACAAAATTAACTTTATCTTTTAGCATTAACCCGTATTTAAAAACATTAACTCTTACAATGTCTTCTTAAATTTTCATAATATATGGTAACTATATTTACTAAAACATGACAAGATAACCATAATTAGATCATTAATGAAATTTTTAACATTATATAAGCCTTTTGGATAAATCTTATATATTTAGGACTATTATAAAATTTAGTAAAATAGTATTTGTTTTAAAAACTCATTTATGTCAATTTTAACACTTTTAAGTAATTGATTTTTGTTAAATTTATAAAAACTTTGTTACTTATAACCAAATTAATTAACTCAAAGACAATATTTCAATATCATAAAAAATCATGGATGAGAAAAATAATCAAATTACATTTGATTTAATATTTATAGTATCATTTATTTGAATCATTCATTAAGGAAGCAATCATTACATCATCATTGTGTCAAAATTAAATCTATTTATTTAGTGTCTATGTTTTTTAAATAAAATACCATGATGTATGAAATATTTTTATATTTATAATGAATACATAAATTTGAATATATCACTTATATAACCCTATATAAAAATTGTTTTAGTAAGAAGATACATGTTTGTGTTATTTTTCTCTTTACTTTAAATTAGGTAAAATAACATGTCATTATCAATCCCAAGTGGATCCATGGGGTCCCAAAATAGACTCAAGGATGCCTACGATTGGAAATATCTAATCCAATAGGATAGGGGCATGTGTTAGGGTAGTTTTATATTATTATAATGTTATTTTGTACCCTTATTTACCAGATTTACCCTTTGACCATGGTAAATAAAATAATTACTAAAATTACTATTCAAAATGTCTAAAAATAAAAGGTACTCATTTACACAATTTAAACCTTATAATAAAAAATATTGAATCCATTTTTCAAAATTGAAAACATATAATTTTTTTTAATTGATTTAAAATTAATTCTTGTTGTCAAAACCAAAAAGTGGGTTTTTAAGAAGTAATAACTATCAAAATATTGATATGTGTTTATGTACAATTTCAAAGTGAAATTACTTCCAATGAAAAAAATTGGATTAAATGATAAAAACATAATACAATTAAAATTTAAAACCAGTTAAAATTACAATATATCTATATAAATAAATTAGATTAAAAGGAAATTTTGACATAAAAATGAGGAGTTTTTTACTTTTCATTAAAAAATAAAATTTATCAGAAAATTACCAAAAATTTATCAAAAGTAAAATTTGATGTCCAGATTTTAAATAAGAAGTTTATTTTTTCAAATAGAACATATAAAAGTGACAAAAACTAGATTTAAAAAGGGTCCTCCATCAAAAGGTGGTAAAACGACATATTAAAAATATTAGAGTATTTCATGATTAAAATAAGATTCAGTCTTAGTTTAATCCTCTAAAATTTATTGGATAAATGTAAATAAATTTAACAAACGTGTATAATAATAATTTTTTAGTTCTGTTCATTCCTTCCAATACAACGGCTAGGCATTAACTACCATTTAAAATAATAATTAGTTTATTTTATTTTTCGGTATAACTCAAATTTGTGTGTAACATAAGATTTCAAAGAAACCCATTATTGTGTGTTTTTTACGCTATTGGATAAAGAATCACCTTTAATGTAAAAATAATATCTTATTTATAAATATTAATTGAAATGAAAAAGTATTATTCTATAAATACCTAGGATTCTACATCATTCCCCCCTTTTGGAAATTGTGTCCTCCCAATTCTATTCACTTATCAAATAATTGGTGGTATTTATCTCTTATATAATTTTCAAATTCTCATGTTTCATATTCAACCATATAGTTTTTCCACAAAACCTTTACCTCATTAATTACCATATTCTGCAACACTTGTTCTCTACGGTCAAGAATCTGGACTGTTTGTTCCTTATAAGAAAAATTCTCTTCCAACTAAACTATCTCTGGACTCAAAACATGAGACGTATCTGGAATATAATTTATCAAAATTGAAACATGAAAAACAATATGTACCTTGGATAAACATGGAGGTAAAACCACTATGTAGGCAACTTATCCAACTTTCTCTAGGATTTCATAGGGTCCAATGAATCTCAAACTCGTCTTTCTATTCTTAAAAAAACGTATCACACCTTTACATGGAGAAACTTTGATAAATAAATTATAACCTAACTCGAAGTAAATATCCTTACTCAGGTTATTTTCACAACTCTTCTGCCTACTCTGATATGTTCTCATGTGCTTCTAAATCAACTAAACTTTTTCTTCTATCTCTTCTACAAATTCTAGTCCCATAAAATTCCTTTCACCTACTTCATCCCAAAAAGATGGAGTTTGAAACTTATTTTCATATAATTCTTCAAATGGTTTCATATTTATAATAGAATGAAAACTGTTATTATAAGAAAACTCAATCAAAGAAAGATGTTGGTCCCAAATTCCCTAGTAATCCATTGAAAAATCACTTAGCATATCACTACTAGAAAGGGGGTCTTTCCTCATGCATCTATACCCATGGTTATTCTAAACTGTGGGGATATGTGTCTTTTTATTATTTATACCCACAGTTTTATTACAACTTTGGGTATTCAATCCCAAATTTCACTCTTCCATTAGGATTCTCCTCCTTCACTCTTCCATCTCACTCCTCCCCTTCACTCATCCATCACACTCCCCCACTTGCACCCTCATTCCCTAACCTTCTCCTCCCAGCCTTCTCCTCCCATCCCCAACCACCTCTTCTCAGTCATCCGACCTCTTCCACCCTACCCTCTCCTCCCCTCGCTGACCTCTGCCTCTCAGCTATCCTACCACCGCTTCCCACCCATCTCCTCCACTCCCCGGCCTTTGCCTCCTGGCTCGGCCTCCGCTCCTGTCCTCGACATCCCAGCCTTTGCCTCCACCACAACATCCTGGACTCCGCCTCCCTTCCCCCCGCTCCAGAAAAGTCACCCCTCCCCCCTCTCAGCTCCCTCTCCTTTAGTAACTTCCCCATCGATTCATTACATCTAGGTATGGAATTTTTTCTCATTTTTTATTCTTTTTAAAATAATAACTTATGCTTATATCAACAACCTCAACAAGTTGAATACACAATTTATCTTTTTCATTGTTTATTTAATCAATAAGAATTCGTCTTAGAGGTAAATTCTACTTCCTCTCATTTTTATTGAAACATCCTTTTTCATTTACAATGTTTTATACCACTGCATTTTGTTCTTTGGATATAACCGAAAACATTACTAATTTTGGATCATTTTAATAGCCTCAACAAGTTTAATACACAATTTCTCTTTTTCATTATTTATTTAATAAATAAGAATTCATCTTAGAGGTAAATTCTAATTCCTCACATTTTTATTACAACGTACTTTTTCATTTATAATGTTTTATACCACTTCATTTTTTTATTTGGATATAATAAAAAAAAATTAAGATCATGTTGTTGAGGTCCTTTATAATATTCCCTTCCCACATAAACATTCCAAGAAGTCTCCCATATATTCCACCCTATTTTATGATCCATAAGTTATTTCATTATAGTCGATTATTCATAGTATTAGAAGTGAAATGTTTCATGAATTTCCTAGCTTCTTAAGCCCCTATCATTGAATACAGGTAATTAAGAGAATGATTTTTATTTCCCATTGGTAGAAATATTCTCTATCTAGGTATCCTTCCATTATTGGTTTAAATTTGTTCTCACATAATGTAAACCATATTTGTTTCCAATTTTGAATTTAACTCTAGTGTCTTGTAATCATCAATTGCACCTGATCACTCATGAGATTGCTCTATAATCAAGTATGGCCCTTCATTATTGGGTTGCAGTTTATTCTCTAGGAACGGAGAAACTCCAGTGAAATACCTATAAAATTACACCATCTTTTTCACGTCGTTTTCCCACTTCTAGTGTCGATGAATGATTTTCTCCACCATTGAGACCATCGTATTTTCTAAGACATTAAATTCTTCTAGAATTGTGACAACATAGTCTATGAACCACTCCAATCCCCCAAGATATAAATCATAACTCATATATATATATATATTATTGAGTTCCCCACCCCCCCCCCCCCCTATAATTGATCACTAAAACTCCCTTTTGGTTCTTTTATTTTCACTATATAGGATATATTATACTATAAAGAAAAATATTAGGGTCCATACTTTCCACAAAACCAATAAAACCCTTGAAATATTTATCTTTCAGGTTGATTCAATATCAATCCAGCTCCATGTTCTAGTTTTCATGATGTAGTGTAAGACTACTCCAAAATGGAAACTATATATTGTATCTCCACACATGGGTGGATCCAATATTACATCAAAAATAAATGACTACATGCTCATGCACAAATTTATCATGAATACTATATCCAAGATCCAATGACCCAAATTTAATCTATATTATACCCACACATCCCAGAAACTATACCTTCCTATTCTATATTCTAATCTCACCAATCATAGAGCACCCTTATTTTTTATTGAAACCATAGGTGTCTCACCATGTCCAACCAGTCTGAAGGGTTACCACCAAAGGTTAAAATGTACTAAATTCAAAACCTAGGGTCATACTGAATAAGGTAACCAGTCCCTCAAACCTACTCCACACATTATGCCTAACAGTGGTCTTAACTATGGGTTTCACTTATCCCCATCTCAAGGTAACATGTCATTTAACATTCGAAATAATTAATTTATTGTTTAAACCACCCATTGAAATTAATTTTTGACCTGACCACTCCTAGGTCAAGCATAAACCAACAGTTTCACAAGTAATCACTACACATATCAAAATAAGCTCACTCACGCTATGTCCTATATATAAACTCACTACAGTTTTAGAGCCTCCTCATCATAGTTATACCACATAACTCTGGCACTCTCAATATTCCCAACCACCCAAACATAAGGTACACATCTACTACCCACTATGTCACTAATATATATATATATATATATACATATATATATATATATTTCACAATTATTTTCATTACACTTTAAAATTTTATATTAACCCAAAAATTCCACAATAAGGGGTTAGATAAATGAGATTTCAATTAAATTAGATCAATTATATAAACGAATAGTATAAATAGAAATTTAGTCCTAGATAACATGGACTTTCCTCATACATGGGTTGGCTAGTCCCAGGGAAAAGCACTATATGATGTCTCGACACATTCTTATTCTATTTTGTACCTTTCCAAAATAGTAAGACTAAAAAATCAACTAATAACATTTTACTAAGTCCTACCACCAATCGGTGCTTGCACTATTAGTATATATAATACCCCAAGAATGCCTCCCTATAAGATGGAGGATGCTGACTAACAGTGATGGTGTCAAGTAGTATGGATGGAGACTATACCCTCATATTCGATTAAAAAATAGTAGAAATAAACATATTAATATAAAAAAATGTAAATAATACATTTAATGACACAATGAAATGTTTCAATAATAATCAAAATAATCCACACAATAAAAAATAATTTTATGCAATACATTAAGGTAGTCATAATATTACCAGAATATCAGAATATAAAAATATGAAAACTATGAAAAATGGTCTTGAGTATCAACCTGGACCCAACACCCATTCTTAGACTTATAAACCGTGCAATCAAAAACATCAGGTGATTTCCCAAATCTAAATAAACAATATAATATTGATAATAGATCAGGTGCCCAACTTTCATGGTAGAAAGTGCAGGGTTTTATTATAACTCAGTAAGACTCAAAAGATGGTGACTCTAAAATTAAAATTCAATTGATTTTTTCAATGAGATGTGATTTAAAAATAAATTATTTTTTATTATATTAATATTTGAAAATTTTATAATTTAAGTTAAATTTCAATAAAAATAATAATGATTCTTGATCTCTACAATGGAACTCAACATCATTTTGTATCTACTTTTTCCATCACTGGTGAGTCTATTATCATGGTACATGTAAAATTGTAAATGGTAACAATGTAAAAAAACCAATGAAACCAAGGGAATAATAATTCGAGAGAACCCAGATGGCTCAATACTACATTATCTCTCAATAAAACTCATAAAAATATAATCGGGTGAGCATTTCCATTCTTCCTAATCCATTATTCCAATCTAAACTCAAGGAACCATCCTGGACATTTAGAATAATGGTAGTGTTATAACCCATAGATTATGATGGGAAAGTGATGCCCTTTCTAACATATAATACTTAGCTCTAAATGATATCCCATATAGTGACATTGGATTCCATTTATTATCTCTTTCTTTTTCATAAATTATTGAATTGAAAAGTCTAAATTAGTGAGGCCATGTTATGGGCTAAATGCCCACTAGGCCTTCAGGCTATGTAATTGGTTTCCCTCTACCCAATTAAAGAGGTCTTTTATTTGCTTTAATAATAAATGAGGCTTCAGCCCTAACCATTAAAAATAATTCTAAATTAGTTAAGGTAAAAAATGAATATATTCCTTAGTTGTTATTTCTAAAATTTTCATTTTTATAAATCTGTAGTTGTTATATTGATTGAACTAGTTAGGTTTTTTGAGATCCCAAGTCCCTGAATGATATGGTACATGCTAGATATTTTTTTTGGGTTTTTAGGTTGCTTTGTAAGAAGGGTGTGTCATTTCAATAGAGTCATACATCATTGGTTCAGGATAATGGAAAAGTTACTGCATGAACTTATCTACAGCTTGATATGTCTAAGTGGGGTAACATGTAATATGGGAAAATCTAATAGATATCCAAACCATCACCAAGGTATGTATCTAAGGCATAAGGTCATCATGATAGATCTAGATTGTTTTTTATGCTTTAGTAGTTAATGGATGATGATGAATATGATCCTTAGATGGTGAGAGGTGTTTTTCTAATATCTTATACCCTCATCTATGTTTCATTTGATATTATAGATTCCCATTTTTTTATATATAAGAAACTAGTGTCTCACTTGTGACAAAAAGTGGAATTAACTCAAAGTATCATGAGTATATATTCAGTTTTTGGTAAGTGGTTATAAATTAAAAAAGTTTCACTCAATTACTATTTGTATAAGATTTGTGTAACACCTTTAAAACTTTTATACTTTAGATATGAGCATATTCGATGTGTATCCCCCCCCCCTCCTTTGGTTGATCATCCCCTCCTAGGTTATGCATCCCCCCTAGGTTGATCTTTCCCTCACCTGACGTGAATCCCCCCTAGGTTGGGCATCCCCTTCTACATTTTTCGGATTTGTCTATTCTTTGATAGTGAGTCGCTAATATTTTTCTAGCATGGTTAATTGATTCATTGTTTAGTTTGGGTTAATATTTTTATGATTCGTTTTCTTGATTCGGTAATTTTTTTGTTTAGTTTGAGTCACTATTATTTGTCTAGTTTGAGCTCCCCCGCACCCCACTATTTTTCTGGCATTATTTGAGTTTTTTTGATTCATTTTTTAGTTTGATTCATTGTATAGTTTGAGTTTTCTTCCATGTTTAACTGATTCGGATATTCATTTTATTGATTCATTGTTTAGGTTGAGCATCCCCTTATATGTTTTCTTGATATATTTTTCTGGCTATTTAATCATGGTTAATTGATTCATTTTTTAGTTTGACTGTGAGTCATTACTATTTTTTGGCATCCCCTTCTATTCATTTTTCTTGCATGGTTAATATTTTTCTGGCATGATTATTCTTTGACAGTGAGTCTCTAATATTTTTCATTTTTCTAGCATGGTTAATTGAATTGGTGGGTGAGGGGGTGTGTGCAGAGGGGAGGAGCTGGGTGCTGGGGTCTGGGGGGCTGGGTATAGGGAGGGGGATTGGGAGTAGGGGGTAGGGTTGGGTGGAGGGGTGGGGCTGGATACAGGGGGTAGTGGGGGTGCAAGGGGTGTCTAGGAGGGGGTGTAGGTGGGGGTGTAGGTAGGGGTGGGGGTGTGAAGGTTGGGGGCAGTTGGGGTGAAGGGGGCAGGGGGTAGTGTGGGTGAAGGGGGAAGGGGTGTGGGGGGCAGGGGGAGGGGGTGTCCAGGGGGTGTCTATGGGAGGAGGGGGTGTCCATGGGGTGGGGTGTCCAAGGGGGGTAGTGTGTAGAGGGTGTGGGGGTGGGGGAGGGTGTGGGGGGTTTCCGGGGGAGGGGGTTGACCAGGAGGGGGTGTCTAGGGCGTGTCTAGGGGCTGAGGGTAGGGAGGAGCAGGGGGTGTAAGGGGAGGGGGACTGTCTAGGCGGGGGGCTGTATAAGGGGGTGTCCAGGAGGGAAGGGAGGGGTAGGGGTGCAGAGGGAGGGGGGATATCCAGGATTAGGGTGGTTAAGGGGGATGAGGGGCAGTGTGTAGGGGGCAAGGAGGTTGAAGGGGTGAAGGGGGAAGGGGTTTTTCTAGGAGGGGGTGTATGGGGGGTGAACGGGGATGGGGGCAGTGCGCAGGGGGCTAGTGGTGTGGGGGTACAGGGGGAAGGGGGCTGTCCAGGAGGGGGTTAGGGGGATGTGAATATATGTAGGTGAAAGAGCCCAAAAGATAGTTTGGATTCCTATTTTTGGTTTCTTTATGGCTTTTTCTTTTTGATCATTTGATTATTTTGATGACTTGTATTGGTATACAGGATAGGTATGCATTCTATTTAGAGAACCAGCAAAAAAACATAGTTGATGCAATTGATTTTCTTCTACAAATTTCAACAGGGATTGACATGAATATAAAATTCAGGAGGCAATAGTTATTTTATACCATTTTTTTCAAGTCATTAGTAACCATTTTTTTAATCAAATTGAATTGGTATACACCATTCTTGTAGAATTGATGATTTTGAGTTTACTCCTGAGTGTGAAATATTTGATCTTTGGAACATTTTTTAGTATCATGGTTGGATAGTTGATCCTCAAGTATGCACTTTTTAATTGTGTACCTTTATATTTTTTTAGAAAAAATATTTTATACATTCTCTAAATTTACAGTTTTCCTTTTTCCTTTTTCTTATTTACTTTTCTTAATATGCATGTTTCTATGTATATGCATGAATGGGGGTGTACAGGGGGGGTCCATGGGTGTCTAGGGGGAGGGGTGTCGAGGGGGTGTCTAGCGGGTGTCCAGGGGGTCCAATGGGGGGTGTCGAGAGGGGTGTCCACGAAGGTGTCTAGGGGGGAGGGGCTGTCTAGGGGTGTCTAGGGTGGGATGGGGTGTCCAAGGGGGTCTAGTGGGGGTGTCTAGGGGGGTGTTTAGGTGGTCTAGGGGGTGTCCAAGGGGGGTCTCTAGGGGGCCCAGTGGGGGTGTCCCTTGGGGGGGTGTCCAGGGGTGTCCAGGGAGTTTCTAGGGGGTGTCCAGTGAGGGTTGTCTAGGAGGTGTCTAGCGGGGGTGTGTAGGGGGTGTTTAGGATGGTGGGGGTGTCCCCGGGGTGAAAGGGTATTCTTTCCAGAGGGAGAGTGGGGGTGTGCAAGGGGGGAGGGGTGTGGTTTCATAGTGGTTCCATTGTTTCTGATAAGAACTTTTTCATTGTTTCACAGTGTTTTTCATTATAGTTGGTAGGAGTAACGTGAAACCATGGTGGGAAGTTGATTTTTCTGGGAAAACCATCTATACCCACAGTTCTTCAAACTCTGGGTATAAATGCTGCTGTGAAACTATCTATACCTACAGTTTACTTAACCGTGGGCATATAATTTGTGTTGTAAAAATTTATACCCATGGTTCTGTAAACCGTGGGTATAGATGTATACCCACGGTTTACCAAAACTGTGGGTAATATAAAATTCCAGTGGGTTATACCCATGATTTCTACAAAACTGTGGGTATAGGTAAATTCCAACGCCTCAAGAGCCCACAATTCATGAAACTGTGGGTATAGCCTATACCCACAGTTTCATGGGCTACACCCATGGTTTCAAAAAGTGGGTATAAGAAAATTTTTCAGTAGTGTATCTTCCGATGTCTAAATTGTTCATTCTGGTTGTCCATCTGATTGTAGATGAAAAGTTTTACTAAAATTTAATTCAGTACCCAACAAATTCTAAAGGCCATTCCAAAAATTAGAATTGAACCTGGGATCACTATCAGATATAATATATAGGGGAACTCCATGTAACATGACTACCTCTTTAATATATAATTAAGAATGTTGTTCTAGAGATAGAGTATCTCGAATAGGAAGAAAATGAGCAGATTTAGTCAATTGATCAACAAAAACCCAGATTGCATTTTTACCTTGAGAAGTATTTGGTAATTCCACTATGAAATCCATGGACACATCTTTCTATTTCAACTCTAGAAATGAAAAATGTTGAAGCGTCCCTTTAGGTAACTGCCGATCTAATTTAACCTATAGACCAATCAAACAATTCACAGCAAAGTCAGCAATATCTCTTTTCATTCCATCCCACTAGTAATAATCCTGAAGACCTCTGTACATCTTAGAACTACTAGGATGAACTGAAAAAAGAGAACTATGAGGTTCACATAATAACTCTTTCTTCAAATGGGAATCACAAGGAAAACATAATATCTTTAAAAACATCAAAAAGTCTTTATCAATGTTAAATTTAGGTAACTTACCATTATGAACCAATTCTACCTTTTTCTACAACTCGCTGTCTTCATTTTTCACTTTCTTTATTTTTTCTACTAGAGACAATTGTACTGAAACCTAAAACAAAATAGAGAAATTTCTTACACCAACAACTTACATGACAAATTTCCTCAAATAAAAAACCAAAGGATATCATTCAAAACGTATCATGGTTAATGTACAATTACTTTTCCGACTCAAATCATCAGCCACTTTGTTTGGTTTTCCTAGATGGTAATGAATCGTGCAATAATAATACTTGATTAATTCTAGTCATCTCCTCTGTCTCATGTTTAACTATTTCTAAGTGAGTATATAGTTCAAAATTTTGTGATCAGTCTAAATTTCACACTATACTCAATACATATGATGCCTCCATGTTTTTAAAGAAAAAACAATAGCATCTAATTCCAAATCATGTGTAGGGTGATTTAACTCATGGGCTTTCAAATAACGTGAAGCATAAGAAATTACCTGATCATTATACATTAGGAAACAACCAATTCATTTCAACGGATCATCACTATAGATAACAAATTCACCATTTCCGGAAGGCAGTACCAAAACTGGAGCATTCACCAATCTTCTTTTCAATTCCAGAAAACACTCATCACATTCTTTTATCCAGATGAACTTAACACCTTTTAGAGTAAACTTATTTAGTGGGATTGATAAATATGCAAAATTTTCAACAAACCTCAAGTAGTAATATTATAAACCAATAAAACTATGAATCTAGGTTATATTTGTGGGTATTGTCAATTCTTTAACAACTTTTGTTTTATAATAATAAACAATTATGCCATCTTTAGAAATAAGGTGACCAAGGAATGAAATTTTTTGTAACCAAAAACTACACTTTCTGAATTTACTATACCATTTATTTTCTTTTAATGTTTTCAATACATCCCTTAAATGAATTTCAATATCCTCTTTACTTTTAGAATATACCAAAATATTATCTATAATCACAACCACCATTTATCACCTGAGTCAACTGAGCCATCACTGCAACAAACTAATCAATTATGATTCTGACCATCTCAGGTTGCTGATTTGGAAGGTCATTTCCCACTGTATGCCTTCCCATAATAGCTACTTTTCTTCCTCTATAGAATATGAAAAAAAAATGATAACACATTTTAATAAAATATGGATATTGAGGAAATATATTTTTTGAATGATGAGAGAAATGAAGTGAATTTTACTTTAAAACCTGTTTTCCCTGTATCGAGTACAAAAGATGTGTAAAATGAAAGAAAAAATGTTTTTAATTAAATAACATGAGGATTTAAAAATTAATATTTTTATTTATTAGTAGATCATATTATTTAATCATCAGAGACATAGTCATAATAAATCTTAAATGTAATTAGATTGTGCCATAAAACCATTACTACGAGTTCTACTTGCTTTACAAGTACTATAACATCATTTAAAATTAATTTTAATTTATTATAATACTCTAAAAGAGTCTATTTAATACTTATGATATAATGTATAATTACATTATAATACATAAACACTCGATCTTATCAATAATTTCTTATTAAAGTCATTTTTTCTGGGTGTTATTTGTTTTTTAATTCAGAGTATTACAATTCATTAATTTTAGTACTAATAAAATTATCATGGTTACATCATATCTTGAATATTAATCATGATATAAATATCATATATATTAATTATATTCAAAATTAGAGTTTTCCATAAAAATTAAAGAACCAAAAAAATTTAAAACATTCATTTATATGACAGGTCGTAATCACACATGAACATTGTTTTCATTTATTAAGGGATTGAATGGAAGAAATGAAAATATAAATTATCTCTAAAAATAAAATTAATATATCATATATATCCCAAAAATTCATAAAATTTATCCTCATTACCTACAATTTAAAATAAAAATGAAAAATGAATCACATCACTTCATGGAAGTGGTAGTCTACAAATACGCACGAGCAACATTATCATTTTCCAAAGGATTATATGCTAAGAATTTGGAAATGATATAATCATTAATTAATTATATAATTTTCCTAAGTATCATATATAAATATTAAAACCATCATGATACCCATCCATAAAATATGATGATGTAAAATGAATTTTATTACTATAGGGAGACAATAAGCCACATTTATGCTCGATTCCTACTTTCACCTTTCACTTAATAAGAAATAGGGTATATAATTGTGTTTTCATAATCATAAAAAAATTTAAGGATATTTATTATAATTATTTTATTATTTAATGATAAATACCATTGATTTGTATAATTTAATGAATATAATAGAAAGTGATCAATTAAGGCAATTACCTCTTCTTTGAATGAATCCTTTAGATTCCATTTAAAGGGATCTATGGTTGGTGTATTGGGAATAATATAACCTATATAATTTTCAAGGTAATTTTAAAGGATAAATTGAATGATTTTGGTCAATATAGAATTCTTAGAGTGTTGTAAATTTGTTAGGGAGTTGGTTCACATTTATAATTGAGGTGAGGGGCACTTTTAGAATTTCCCAAAAGATTAAGATATAGAAAATTTATTCTCAAGAATAAAGCCTCCAAATTACAATATACTAAAAAAATAAGGCATGATGGGGTTCTAGTCCCATAATCTAATATAATACACACTTTTTTAATATAATTTTAAAACATACCATTTTGATTAACACTTAGTTAACCAATTTTATTTTTAACTATGGTAACCAAATTTTCAGTTTTAAAGGGTTACAATTTTTAATTATATGGTACAAAATGGCCCATAAATGGAAAATATATACCATTTTATACCATATAACTTCCCCATTTTTAGATTTAATGACATTTATAAATTTTAAAAAATTTCACAAAATATTATTTTGATAGAATAATAATTTTTTCAATTTCGTCATATTCATTTAATTTAACTGTAAATATATAAATAAAAAGGGAGAATTAGAATAAAATAATTTCAAAACATAATAATATTCATATATATCTATAAAATTCATGGGTTAAATTAACTCATTAAAATTTTAACCATTTTATTATTTTTAAAATCATTTATTATATTTTTTAATTAAATTGATAAATACTACATCGATGTTGTAATAGTTATTATGGACATTATATAATTACTAAGAATTTAAAATAAATTTATATCATGAAAATGATTTTATTAATATAAAAATAGAAACTTATATTAGTTTATAAATTATTTTTCCCCTATGTGGACACGTAAGAAATTTAAAGACAAAGAGAGTGACATTTTGAAACTTTCATTGATTTAAGTATTATATTGGTCATTTTCATGGAAAAGTGTCGAATAAATGAATAAAGTTAGGGTTAAAGGTAGTAAGGGTAAAATTATATTAATCCAAAAACAATCTATATTAAAAATTTGGGCATTATTAATTACTTCTAATATATATTAAAACTATTTACTCTTTATAGAGGTGAAAACTTTTACCACGATTTCTATTCATATTGACCAAAAATAAATGGTGCCTATTTGTCAAATTCGAAACTCATGATTCAAAATTTCTATTTAGTTTTATCTAATTGAATAAATATAAAAAGAGGAATTTAATTTAAATTTATGTTCATAAAAAGAAAAAAACTGTTTTTAGAAAAATTACATTTTAAGCATAAAACTAAATTTATTCTAAATATATTCCTAGATATTATTGGTTGAATGTTTAAAACATTATATTTAGTAAATAATATTTTTTTCATTAAAATAATACCAAAATGGGTATTTATATAATTTTTTAATATAAAAATACATTGGTCAAGTAAAAACAATTTTTCTGAAAAACATCACTTTTATTTCCAAATATTTTTTTAAATTATAATAATTTGATTAATAATGAATTAATTTTATAAATTTATAGAACACATATTTTTTAAAAACAAAAATATTATTTATATTCCAATCAATCTATCCTATTGGTAGGTGATAACTGAAACATAATATTTGAATAATGTTATGTGATTCATCAAAAGTCACAGTTTCATGTAAAGAAAGTTGTCGACAAAATAAAATTATTTAAAGAGAAATATTTATTAAATATTGAGGTGATATTGGTTTTTCACTCACTTTTAGATATTTTTTCAACCAATCATAATTAATATTTATAATCATTATGTATTTTAGAGGATTTATTTTTAGAGGTTCATTTTAAAATTAATGTTTTCAAGATCATTCATGTCACCTTTTCAAAATTTACATTTGAAAGAAACATGTTAATTATTATTATATTTCAATGTAGAAAAATGATTTCATAAATTTATTTTATATTTTTTTTACCCCTTTTCCTTAACATTTTCAGAATTATTAACCTAAGTGGGGTTTATTTTTGAATATATATATATATATATGTTATCATTTTGTGGATTGGACTTATGGTATCAAGAAATTCAATTGTCGATCAATTTTTTGGGTTCACATTTATATGGATGATTTTTATCTATTTAAAAATCATTATATATTTCCTTGGTTACCCTAGGGTTATGTTCTTTTGAAACCACCCACCATCTTTTTCTATATTTCTTAAGATCTTGTAATTGCACTATTGAATTCACCGTATATTCATTGATCTATAAGGTGCAAACATTACATTATAAATAATATATAATCGATGATTTTCACCTAGATATATTGATTTTTAAATTGATATGGCGAAATGTATTAGCATTTCATATGTTTTTATTCCAATATGGTTGATTATTGGAAAGTTAATTATGTACTATTTGACCATCAACCTTACTTCTTAGGATGGTTTATGATCATGAAAACCCTTTCATTGGCATGGGGAAAGGTTGTGACATTGTTTATGATTAATAATTATTGAAATATGTTGATCAGGTATTAATGTTAAATATTCTTCATTATATATTTACCCATATTTTTATTTGGTCGATGATTTTTTATATAATCGTACGAAATGTATTTTTGAAATAAATTGTGAATGAATTTCACTTAATCAGGTGATTGGTTGGGCCCAAAATTATATATCCCCTTATTTAATAAAAATATATCTTAAGACAAAACATTATTAGGTGTTTATTTTATGCCACCCCAATTTACCATGATCTCTTGATTACGATCTTGATGACATGTTTCTTTGAATAAGGCCTTGGCATTAGGTTTTTGATGTCTAAAATTATTCATTACCTCAGTGTGAGATTAGAATTATTTTTATCTATGTTTTCATTTATTGTCATGGATATTTCATGATCTCAGTTTCATTTTGACTATGGATTTATGTTGGTTACCTAGTCCTACTATAACATTCGAAATATGATAATTTCTTGATTTCCTGAGTTATATATTTTCTCTAACTAATGATTTTAATTCATATATTATAATAAAATATATTTTTCTAGGTTATGAAGAAAATTAGTACATGTGAAATGTTTAAAAGGTAATCACATGTGGATGATTTTAGGAGATATATTGAGTAATAATTATAGATTAAGCAGTTTTATATCTAGAGGTAAAAAATAAATTATTTAAGAAATATATTGATATTATTATTTTTTATTATTATTAATTATCAAAATATGTAAACCTGAAAAGATCCTAGAAATATAAAATATTAAATAATTTTTGTATATTTTTAAATTGATGATAGTTATATCTATCCTTATATAGTTGGTATCAAAGTATTTATGGAAATTATGTGTTCATGGAACTAGATCTGGGTGTGTGGGCTTGGGGCATAAAAAATAATCTCTTACATGAGAGTGGATTTCCTCAATATTTTTGTCGCTTTATACTCCATATCACATGTATAAGAGTCATAAAAAGTAACACTATAAATCTATTCTATGGATGTTAATGTACTAATTTTTTCAATTTCAAGAACTGTTATATCCTTCTTATTTGTCTTTATATTTTTTATTTTCTTCTTTTACTCTTTCATTTGTCTATTTTTTAAATTCTTGAATGAAACTTCCATTTTTTAAGTAGAATTATAGATTTATTTTTTGATATGAGATTCTTCATCAATCATCTCAAATATCACTTCATCTATTTAGAAAAAAAATAAATATATATATATTAATATTTTCATAGGTAACCTGAATTTTGTATAAAACCAACCTTTGGGATCAATGAACCACTGAGATAGTATGGGAAAATTAGTGAAATTTTCTATTTTATGAATTGTTTGTTTAAATTTAAAAACCTAGACTACTCTTATCCTCAATTATATCAACTTGTGTCACTCTAAATCACTTGAATTACTGTATTAAATAAATTCACAATAAAAAAGAATTCAAAAGGTTTAGTTTTAAGGAATAATTCTTATCCTGGTTGTTTATTCTCCCCAAAAAATGATACTACACTATAATGAATTTTAGATTATGATCAGTTCATTATATCTCACACCTACACATTCTAGTATCTCACTGGAAATCTTGACAATAACTTTTGACTGTATTCACAAAGTTTGACAATAATCTCCTTACATACCAAGAATCCCATTGGTTCTATGGATTCACACAATTTATATCAAAGATATTATTTTTGATTGTTTATGATCAATATTACTAATTAGAATATGGATTCCATGGTATCTATGAATTAATATCATTCTTATACCATCATGTTGTTTGAATTATAACAGTTACTTAAAGTATAATACATGCAACTTAGTCTTTATTCTATCTCAAAATCACATCACTTTATAAAAAACCTATAATCTTTCCATATCAACTCACCTCCAAATATATGAAAGGAACTAAAAATATATTTAAATAGTAGTACAAGGCCAGTATTTCCTATATTCTTATAATTTATTATTTCACTACTTTGATTGGATCTATTTAGTAGGGCAAGAACAACTTCTTCATCTTCTCTCTATAAAAATACCCAAAACTGCATTCATCAACAACATGAGACTACCATTCTCTCCTTTTTTCTTTGATAATTCAATGTATTCACTCGGCTAGTGCCCTCAAATCTAGTTCACTAATAAACCACTCTTACTCATGTTCTTCTTTTCATAATTAGGTTAAATTTAAAAATTTAATTAGTTATTAATATATAAAAACACTCAAATTAATAAAGTTAATCCTCTCTAATATTTATCAATAACATGTTTATAGGTTTTCTCCAATGATATAATTTCCATCATCATGCATATCAAATGTGGGTTTGTCCCTAAATTCCCATTATTTTTTTCATTACTAGCCTTTACTAGGATGAGGGAAGGGACAATAAACTACTAGAACATTCCTTCTTCATGTTTAATGGGAGATAATGACCCCTGAGTTCCACCTTCAATAGGAACTAGAGTGGTGAATAGAACCAAGGGTATAGAATCACACATACTATGGAAGGTATTACCCTTTTTCTATAACATGGTCGGGAAATAATATGGTATATGTCAAACAACTCCAAAAGTTTAAAGTAAAATTAAATCCAAAATCCATTCCCATGTGTATGTCCAAAAAAATAAACAGATACAAGTATAAGAAAACTCTAAGGGAAAGTACCAAAAGAAAGAAAACGAGCAAAGACAACCCCCTAACCCAAGCTAGTAAGGTTTTGTACAGTCCTACAAGTCCTCCTGGAAACATGAAATCATTTTTATATACTTAGGATGAGTATATAGGTATACTCAGTAGGGAAACCAAAAGTTATCATGCATAGGTGGGGAGGCATTATAATGCCCTGTGAGAAAGTAGACGTAACCAAAACACCCAGAAAGGAAAACTATTCACCCAACCTCACCAAGGAACACCCCTAAAATAACGCAAGTTAGGTAAAGTAATAGTAATATCACATTGATATTTGGCTACCCCACACCACTTTCCCACTTGTTATTTAGGATATCCTATGTGTCAGACCTCCCCCAAAAGTTTCACTACAGTCCCACTGCCACCCCAATAACAATCTTATGGGCCATCACAGCCACGTGTCACCACACCCATAGTAACCTAGGCCACAACAACCATACATCACCACACCCATAGACACTTGGTCCACAACAACCACACATCACCACACTCGCATACACCAAGGCCACAACAACCACTGCCATGCCTGAAGACACATGGGCCTCATCCCAAAGACACTTGGGAAAAAACTATCCCGCACACACCTGGACCAACCACCACAACACACCATCCATGAAGAGTCTGGGGCCATACCATACCTTAGGTCCTCACATCCTACACAAATAACCTTTGGCTACCTGGGAGAGGGAGAAAAAAGGAGCTAGTAACCATCCAATCATAAGAATGTTGGAAAAAACACCATACCCCATGAAACGGTGGTGTTCAGCATAAAGATCTCAACGTGGGTGGGGTGCGAATAAGAAAAAAAATAACTAAAAATTATACAAATATATAATCAATAACTCATCCCAACATAAGGGTTCCAAGATAGACAACCAGCTTGTACACAACTACTCTAGTTGTTATCCCTCCATCCATGAATACACCACAGCCACAACCAGAACATGATCCATTATGGGAAAACAATTCCCCCATTGTACCCATTATTGTTTTCATGTTCAAGTTATTCTATTTGAAACATTTCTTTACTACCGAGAAACTAACAGGAACAACCACAAGCCAAAGCAACATTGGACTGGAGAAGAATATGGCCAAGAAGCATTTTAAGCATTCACACCTGGTTCTATTGTAAATTCACAACAAAAAAAGGGATCTGTGAGATCCCTCAAAGTACTGGAACCAAACCAAGCCCCAACATACTAGCTCTATATAGCCTCATAATCACCAGACCATAACTGAACAACCAAAGATCTTATCCCCATCTATGTCACCCCACACGACATCAAACAGAGAAACCAGACAGACCACCAAAACAGAGCAAGGAAGTTTTCAATTTAGCTACACCATTCATTAAGTTACTTATTTTTGTTTAGTTAACCAAGGTGATAACACAAGGATTATTATTCATTGGGAATCCATTTAGTCAACCAAGTTTACGTGATTAACTAGTTTACATGTTACATCCATTCAATCAAAAGATTATCCAAAAAATAGAGATTAATTAGTGTGTAAGTAAGGACCATCAATGTCTATGATTTTTAGTGGGCATAATCCCATACAATTCAAAATAAAACAAAAAATGAGAAAAGAATATAACAACATTATCTTCATTAACACCCCTTCATTATTTAAATAGTCCTTTTTTATTTATGTTAAGGTTTTGGTTTCATCCACATCCTTAGGGAGACATTATCACACCCACACCACATGATGCATAATAAAGAGAGATGAAGGAAATACCCCTACATGGATGATCAATTATCGATGTTTTATTCACGTACCAAGAATTGGGGATGTGCAAATTGCAGGGGAAGAAATCTGAGGAATCCAAGGATGAGAGGAAAGGGCTATAGCATGGGCACACAATTCGTCTCAAAAGAAAGTCTCTAGGCACACTAAGAGAAACCAAAAGGAAAAGAAGAAATGATCTCGGCTTAAAAGAAGGCCGGATCCTAAAATCAATGAGAAAATTTTGATATAATTAAAAGTTTTATCATGTATCAACTACATGTTTGGGTGGTTTCACATGTTGGGATTAATTGGAATTTAATAATTATCCTTGGAGATGGTGGAGATAATGGATCTGGGTTAATATATTCCCTTTAAATGGATAAAAATTCATAAGAGGGGTGAAAATTTAAAACAAAAAAATTGTGTGACACCAAGGAAGAAGGCACATGTTTTGGTAACTCAAGGTTTTCCTGACTCTTGGGGGTTTAAAACATCTTTTACGGGCCTAAAAACGCTTTTAAAGGGGTAATAAAACACTTTTATGTTAAAAGGCATGTAAAGGGGAAAATTTTGGAAGGACTTAGAAAAACTAGGAATGACTCACCATTAGGTGACTCACCATCACCCAGGCACCGTTGCAGTGGCACCATCACCTCGGCACCGTCACCTTGGCATGGATGACGATTGGTGCTATGGACGACCCATCAGTGCCTCTAATTCCCATCAGTGCCACTGATGTTGATTAGTACCACCGACGCACATCAGTTCCCCCGATGCTAATCGTTACCACCAACGCCCTTTGGGGCCATCGAGGTCTGTCGGTGCCACCAATGCCTATCGGTGAAAATGAAGCTGATTGGTGCCATCGACTCCCATCGTTGCCACTGACACCCATCAGTGACACCACTAGAGATTGGTGCCACCGTTCCTTCAAACTGAAACATGGAAAACTCCTTAATTAGTCATTGATCGTCCCCAAGAAATCTCAAACACTAGAATTTATAAAACTAATGGGTTAAGAGGGTCTATAAAATTACATCAGATAACTCTAAAACCATTCTCACCATCAAGAATTTAAGAGTAAACACAAAGAAAAGAGAGGGGTCTGAACAAACACCTCATAAGATACTTATCAAGGACAACCACCCTAGATTTTTACGAAAGATGGAACAAACCTCGATATTTAGGAACAGCTCTCCCTCATATATCCCATAAACAACTATGGATATACTTCCTCCCTTCTCCCCAAAGAAACCACACAAACATATAAAGGTCACACCATCCATACAAATAGGTTAGGGAGTCCCCTCCCCCATGTCAAGATACTATTCGCTTTGGGTGGCACTGACATGCATGCATGGGTTTAATCGCATCCACCTTATTGTGTCTTGATTAGGTATCAGGTTCTCCCCTACCCACAGTGTGTACATTTCACACACATTCAGAAAATATTTACAACATACCAGCTCATAGTTAACAAGGTCAACCATCACATCACACCCATATACAAAACAAACATAAAAAAAACTCAAAATAACTGTGGGTAATAGGAACGCATCTATGCTTGCTGCTCCTAGGTACAGTCATAGAGGCCACCGGGCCTCCACAACACACAAACCAATGGAATGTCTCATACACAAACCAACTTCTACATACGGTCCTCAATTTTAATCAGACTCTCCATCCACTTTGCATCATCCTCGATGTCCAAATCTCCTCAATCTAGGATGTGTGAGTCATCATATAGATATCGATGGAGCTGAGACACATGGAAGTCATTGTGGACCCTCTGTAGTAGTGGTGGTAGTTTTAGATGATATGCCACTTTGTCGACTCATCACAACATCTCGAAGGGTATGATGAATCTGGGAGAAATCTTAGTCACCCAGCCAAACCTCTACTGCCCACACCAAGGGGAGACCTTTAGGAAAACATGGTCCCCAACATTGAACTCCAAGGGCCTCCTCTTTTGATCATCATATGACTTCTTCTAGTCCTGGGCTACCTTCATCCTCTCACGCACAAGCTGAACCATTTTTGTCATGCTCTACACCACCTCCGAGCCAAGAAAACATGCCCCCTAACCTCTTTTCAGCAAACGGTAGAACGAAACTGTCTTACATAAAAGGATTTGAATGGTGAAATTCCAATGGTAGAGTGATAGATATTGTTTTAGGAGAACTCTACTAGAGGAAAGTGTCGTACCCACAATACTCTCAAGTCTAGAATGCATGCCCTTAACATATCCGCCAATGTATGGATGGTCCTCTCAATCTTCCCATCTATCTGAGAGTGGAAAGTAGTTCTAAGGAATAGATGGGTTCTAAAATAATGTTATAATCCCCTCTAGAATCATGAAATAATGTGTGTATCCCAAGCCAACAAACACGTACCTGAGTGGTAAGGGATCATGCATGGCATCCAAGAGACCCAGGTTCAAAACCGGGTGGAGGTGAATTTCCGAGTCACTATAGAAGACAGTAGTAGTACTGTAGAAGGTACAGTTCATTACTGTAGCATCCCGAACTATTCACCCAATTTGGTCCTTTGAGCCACTAGTTTAGGCATATGGGTATTAAGGGCATTCAGGTCATCAAATTCCTTCAGGCCTCAAGGCCTTCAAGCCCCAGAGACCCTGGAGTAGCCCAGTTCACACAGGGCGGGCCCCAGAAGAGGATCATAGCAACAAGAGTAGAATTCACTAGATGTAGAGCTAACCAAATTGGAAGAATGAGAGGGTATGGCAACCGTCATGGGGACTAGGCCTCGCGCAGCTTTGTAAGGCGAAATGCTAGCCGATCAGCAATGAAAGGTGGGAAGCTAGGTGATCAATTATGAAGAAGATGGAGAGGGGCAGTTCTAGTGGGTTGGGCCTATTGGTCACATATTGGGCATGGTATGCCTCTAGGCCTTCGGGTCATGTATTGTGGGTCATCTCGGGCTTTATGCATTGGGCCTACGATTCATGTACAGGTTCCCCTTCATCCCTTAAAAGGAGGATTATCCATAATAAAATAAAATAAAGAAGTCCTTCGGGCCATTCCGGTAAAGTTTGTATCCCAATATGAGATGATGGTTCTGGGAACCTAGTGTTGTCACAAAACTTCACCCATGT
The DNA here is from genome assembly GCA_963277665.1 of Viscum album. Taxonomy (NCBI): domain Eukaryota; kingdom Viridiplantae; phylum Streptophyta; class Magnoliopsida; order Santalales; family Viscaceae; genus Viscum; species Viscum album. The sequence goes on along the minus strand of OY728148.1, from coordinate 260,264,321 downwards.
ACTTCTGCACTAAGGAATCCACTACGCTTGACTCCTTAATTGCTAATAAGTGAACTGATTTCATCAACTGATCCACCACTACCCAGATGACATCAAAACCTCCCTCATATCTAGGTAGTCCTGTGATGAAATCCATTGATAGGTCATCCCACCACCACTAGGGAACATCTAAGGGCTGAAACAGACCGTTGAGAACATGGTGTTCAACCTTCACTTGCTGACACATGGGGCAATTTTCCACAAACTCCGCCACTGCACGCTTCACCCAAATCCACCAAAACTGACCCAGTATGCCCTGGTAATTCATGGAAACACATGGGTATACCACCATGGGTTAATTATGGAACTCATCTAGAACTGTGTCATGCATTTCCACCAGGACAAATAGCTTTCCACGAAACACCACCCAATTCTAACCATCTTTTGAGCATCCTTTTGGAGCATTACCCTGGATAACAAGATCACACGTCACTTCAGCCTCTAAGTCTCCCCACTGAGACTCCTCTAATTTCCATATAATTGAATATTGCACTGTCATCTGAAAAAGATATCCTCTATCATCCTCCACTCTCATTCTCATATTTAAAGAATCTAATTCTTACATTGAATTCCAAGCATCTGCTGACTCCCAAACCACATCCCTTTGTGACTTCCTACTCAATTCATCATACACCATTTTCACATTTCCTATAGTGTATGAGATCATGAATTAATAGTCCTAGAGATACTCCATCCACCTCCATAGCCACAAGTTCAGGTCTCACTAAGATAATAAATATCTCAAACTCTTGTGATCTGTGAAGACCACGAAGCATTCCCCGATGAGGTAATGCCACCACAACTTTAGTAAAAACACAACTGTTGCAAGCTCCGAATCTTGGGTGGCGTTATTAAATTCATGAGGACATAAGTACCTAGACCCATAAGAGATCACTCCCCACTTCTACATCATCAAACATCTCAAGCCTAGCCTAAAAACATCACAGAACACTTCAAGTGTTACCCCTTCCTCTAGAAACCTCAGCAATGGGGCACAGACCAGTTTCCCCTTCAGATAATTTAAAGCTTATTGGAACTTCTCACTCTATAAAAAACCCTGGTATTTCCTTTTCAAGGCTTTCTAAGGTTCTGCAACCCAAGATAAGTCGGTTACGAACATCCGTTAGTAACATTCCATTCTCAGGAAACTACATACCTCTACCAAATTCCTGGGTTTTTACCAATAATAAAACTCTTCAACCTTCGACGGGTCCACCATTATTCCCTACTGGGACACCACGTGTCCAAGGAATTACACCTATCATGTCAATAACTTTCACTTGGCCAACTTCCAGTAGAGCTGGTGGTGTCTAAGGACTTCCAAAACTATCCTCAGATGCTCGGTGTGATCCTCCTCTAATCTTGAGTAGACTAGGATGTCTTCGAATAAAATGACTACAAACTGGTCTAGATATTCATGGAAAATGGATTTCATGAGCCCCATGAACATGGCTAGTGTGTTCGTAATTCTGAACGACATGACCACGAACTCAAAGTGACAATATCTGAACCTGAAATTAGTCTTCAATATATCATCCACTTTCACTCTCAACTGATTATATCTTGACCTTAGGTCGATCTTAGAGAACCAACATGCTCCCTTAAACTGTTCAAAAATGTCGTTGATCCTCAGGGGGGTAACGATTATTCACTATTACCTAATTCAGCCTTTGGTAGTCTATGCACAACCCGAGATGACCATTCGCCTTCTTTGCAAATAAGACTGTATCACCCCACGGTGACACGCTCGGTCAGATTAAACCCGTCTTCATTAGGTCATCATCCTAAATCTGCAACTCATATAAATCAAAAGGCACCATCCAATACGGATACATTGAAATTGGTTGGGCAATAGGTTGTAATTATATCCCAAACTCAACATCACGTCGATGGGGTAGAGTCACATACTCTTCATGGAATATATCCACGAACTCACTGACGATCCTTGGAACTCCCATAATCTCTGAGTCTATTGATTCCATCGACAGCTTAGTTGGCCTAGAAAGAAGGGGATCCACATGTCGGATACCATCCTAGAAATCCCACTCTCTGAATAAATATACACGTTGGATGCCCATATATAAGAACACAACCCTTTTCTAGAAGTAGTTGATAAGAGTGTGTTTGGAGAACAGCCAGTTTATTCCTAATATGGAATCGTATGGTTGGATTTATAGTAGAAAGAGAACCCTACTATAATGATGCATCCCCAATATCAATTTGCATCCTTGACAAATATTAAAAAGGTCATTCTGACCCCCAACTAGTGTACTTAGAACAAGGGGCATGGAGAGTCTCTCTATGTCTTGGCCCAAGTAATGCGCTAGACTAGGTGTAACAAAGAAGTGAGAATCTTTAGAATCAAACAAGGCACATGAAAGAGTGCTAAACAAGCCGATCGTATCACAAATGACCTCTGACCCTGATAGAACTGCTACCCCTGTGGAGTGAAAATGTCCACTCCCAACTCCTCTTCCCCCTAGTTTTCGGCCTCGTCCACGACCAATCCATAGTTGAGGTCCCTGATGAGCACCCTAAGGTCAGCCTCCTCTGGAACTATCCTCCCATAGTGGAGCAGGAGCTCTTTTCCCCTACTGTTGTGGCTATTGAAAATGTCTTGCTAGAAACTATTGCTACTAAGGTGAGCGCTGAACCTACCCACCTATATTGTACCGCACTCGGTCTGGGAACTAGTTTTGAATAATCCCATGACTACTATATATAATTCACCTCATTTATATGCTCGAGGAGAAAGATAGAGGGATGGGAGATCAAAAATGGAACTATTGGGGCCTGCTCCCCACTAGTCGAAACCTAAAAGGCGCTGATGATGGAGTCCTACTGCTAATGACTTTCCCCTTTTATGAGCTCAACTAGATCCCCTCACTTAGCTCACATCCCCACTTATAGATCCTCTCCACCACTTAATCCTTCTTCTAAACCTCTATGTACGTCGGTAGAGTTAAGGGAGTAATAATGTACTATAGGGAAGGTCAAAGTACCTCATGTAAGTGCCTTTCCTATGATTCCTCATCTAGGAAGAGGACTAGGGTGAAACGAAGGAGATCCTTGAACTTGATCCCCAATTCCCTCACTTTCATACTTCCTTGCTAGAGGGAGAGTAAATCGTTCTTCTTTTCAGCCTTTATTGTAGAAGAAAAGAATTTTACATGGAACTCTGTCTCGAAGTTAGCCCACAAAACCTCATTCCCCATCCTCTCTCTAAGATAGAGCGTTCACCACTGATGTTCCACTCCCCGTATCTGTCTTACAGCCAAAGTAACCCAGTACCCTTCTAGATCCTGGATCACACTGAAAGATATCACTAGCTCCTCGAGCCAGCTCTCTATCTCCATGTCTGAAACGATGTCGTCATACTTTCTGAGGGTCTGCCGCTGAAAGTCATGAAGCATCTTCTAACACTAGTCGTCCTCCTCAACTCAATCAGTCCTCCAATGTTCAACCATATCATCCTACTGGGCCTCGATCTCCCGTACTACTCATGAATGTCGTTCGGGTTCCACAGCTGCAAGGTAAACATGGAATGCTTATGCCCAAGTAGTGTAGAAGACTTCTTTTGAATTTTACTTAGTACTTTTATTTATTTTATGCTCCCAAAACATCCAGAACACACATGAAAACAAATCATTATGATGCAAGAACCTTTCCTAGGGTCTCTACCCTGCAATCAGTGTGGCCTCACTTGGTCATTCGATAGGTCCAGAGTCCTTGCATCGGATCTTGGGGGGTACTAAAATCCCCTATCCTAGCAGGTCTTCCCTGTAATTTTTTACACTCTAATATTTCCTAAAAAAATTTCCCTACCATCCCATGCAATGCTCACTGTGTCTAACCCTTAGATCCATACTATCTCTCAAACATCACCTTTGATACCATTTAATCATGACATCCCTTCACCAAGATGAGGTAAGGGACAAAAAACTACCAGACCCATCCTTCTTCAAGTTGAATGGGAGATAATAAACCCTGATTCATGCCTTCAATAGGCCCCAGATTAGCAACTAGCACCAAGGGTATAGAATCACATGTAATATGGAAGTCATTACCCTTTTATGGAATAAGTTTGAGAAATAATATGGTAGATATCAAACAACTCCAAAGTCTGAAAGAAAGAGTAAATACAAAATCCATTCCCATGTGTATGTCCAAAAAAATAAACTTATATAAATAAAATAAAAAACCAAAAGAAAGTACCAAAAGAAATAAAATCGGAAAGAAAACCCCCAAATCCCGAGCTTGTAAGGTCCTGCATGGTCCTCAAAGTCCTTTTGAAAACCTGAAATTAGTTTTATATACGTAGGGTGATTATACAGTTATACTTAGTATGGAAGCCAAAATCTCTCGTTCACAAGTGGAGATGTATTCTAATGCCACGTGAGAAATTAAAGGTAACCAAAACACTAAGCAAGGAAAACTATCCACCTAGACTTACCAAGGAAGACTCCCAAAATAACGCAAGTCATGTAAATTAATAGTAATAGCGCATCAATATTTGGGTACCTCGCATTACTTTCCCACTGGTTATTTAGGACATCCAACAAGTTAGACCTCCCACACAAGTTCCATTATAGTCCAATTGCTACCCCAAAAACAACCTTATGGGCCATCACAACCACACATCCCCATGCCGACAAACACTTGCGCCACAAAAACCACACGTCACCATGCCCACAGAAACCTAGGCCAAAATAACCGCACATCACCACATCCATAGACACTTATGCCACAATAACCAATGCCACACCCGAAGACACCTGGGCCTCATCCCAAAGACACTTGGGAAGAAAACTGATCTCACACACCTAGGATAGCCACCACAACACACCCTACCCAAAGACTCTTGAGCCATACTAAACCTTAGTCTGTCAGAGCCTGCCCAAATAATCTTGTGCTACTTGGGAGAGGGGGCATAAAGGAGCTAGTAACCAGTCACTCATAAGAATGTTGGGAAAAACACCTTCCCCATGAAATGGGGGTGTTCGTCATGAAGTTCTCAACATGGGTGGGGTGCGAATAAGAAAAAAAATAACTAAACATTATACATATAGATAATCATGAACTCATCTGCACTTAAGGGTTCCAAGACAGAAAACCATCCCATACACAACCACTCTCACTACTATCCCTACATGCATGAGTACACCATAGACACATCCATAACACGATCCATTCTTGGAAAACAATTCCCCTATTGTACGCATTCTCATTTTCGTGTTCAAGTTATTCTTCTTGAAACATTCCTCTACAATCGGGAAACTAATAGGAACAACCAGAAGACAAAAAACACTGGACTAGAGAAGTAAATGGCCAAGAATAAATTTAATATTTCACACCTCATTCTCTTGTAAAGTCACAACAACAAAAGGGATCGATGAGATCCCTCGAAGTACTATAACCAAAATAATACCCAACATACCGGCTCCACACAGCCTCATATTCATAAGCCAACAAATAAATAACTAGAGATCCAATCCCCATCCACATTACCCCACACAACATCAAATAGAAAAACCATAAATACCACCAGAACAGATAAAATAAGTTTTTAATTTAACCACGCCAATCATTAAGTTACATCTTTCTATTTAGTTAACTCGGGGGTCACCCAAGGATTCTTATTCATGGGGTATCCATTTAATCAACCTAATTTACGTGATTAACTATTTTCCATGTTACATTTATTCAATACTAATATTATCCAAAAATAAAAAGAGTTTCATTAGTGTTCAAGGAAGGGCCACCAACAACCATGATTTTCAGTGGGAATAGGCCCATACAATTCACAACAAAACAAAAAAAGGATAAAAGAATACAACATCATCATCATTATTCAAACCCCTTCTTTCTTTTAAAATTAAATTTATTATCTTTGTTAAGGTTTTGTTTCATCCATGTCTTGAGGGACATATTATCACACCCATCCCGCATGATGCCCAAAAAAGAGAGACAATGAAAATAACCATACTTGTATGATCAATGGTCGAAGTTTTCTATGAGTGACAAGAACTGGGGATGCATGACTTGAAGAGGAAAAAATCCGAGGACTCTAATGTTGAGCAGACGGGACTCCAGCATGGGAACACAATTCGTCTCAGAAGAAATTCTCCAGGAAAACTAAGAGAAACCAAAAGAAAAATAAGGGAGGATTTTGGCTTAAGAGGATGTCATATCTTAAAATTAGGGAGATGATTTCTAAGTACTTAAATGTTCAATCGGGGCTCGACCATGCAATTGGGAAATTCCATAAGTTGGGATTAATTGGGATTTAATAATTCTCCTCGGAGATGGTGGAGATATTGACTATTGGTTAATATGTTCCATTTAAATAGATAAAACACATAACATGGTCAAAACTATAAAACACAACAAAGGTGTGACATCAAGGAATAAGGCACTTGTTTTTGTAACTTAAGGGTCACCCGACTCTTTGGGGTTTAAAACATATTTTACGGTTCTAAAAAGGCTTTTAAAAGGGTAATAAAACACTTTTACATCAAAAGATACGTTACTGGGGAAAAACTGGAAGGTCTTAGAAAATCTGGGAAGGACTCACCATTTGGGGAGTTATCGTCGCCCTGACACTATCGCCCTGGCACTAATGCTGATTGGTCCTACAGAAGACCCATCGGTGCCACTAATAACCATCAGTTCCACAGACACCATTCAATGCCACCCATGCCCATCGGTGCCACCACTATTGATCAGTGCTACCGACTCCCATTGGTGCCACCACTGTTGATCAGTGCTACCGACTCCCATAGGTGCCACCAATGTCGATCGGTACCACTGACACCCATCAGTGACACCGATGCCAATCAGTTTCACTGAGGCCCATTCGTGCCATCAATGCCTATCGATGCCACAAACTCCCATCAATACCACAGTTGCACATCGGTGCCAGCGATGTCGATCGGTTCCACCGTTCGTTCAAACCCAAACAGGGAAAACTTCTTAATGAGTCACATATGGTCCCCAAGATACCCCAAACACTAGAATTTGGAAAAGAAATCCGCTAGGAGGGTCCGAGACATCACACGTTTTTTCCTAAAATAGTTCTATCTGAGAACATTACATGAATTGCATTCCCTTTATCTTTAATATTCAAAAATATCATCCATCATATCTTCTAGAGAAATCAATTAGGCTTGATAATAATGTCCTTTTATTCTCAAAATAAAAGTGAACATCAATATGAAACTTAATAGAATAATTTATAAGTATACATATTTATGAATTATTTAAATTCAAGTATTCTTTTCCTCTCTAAAGTAGCTCTATCTAATCTTATTATTAAATTATAATCATAATGATACACTTCACATCTCAAGACAACATCTTGAATTATAAATTATTCTATGATAATGTAAAGATTAAAATCCATTACATTCATCTTGATATTAAATTAATAATTGATCAGTCATTTATGATTAAAAAAATCTTATTTCCAAATTATTTAATAAATAGAGCATTGATACTCATTAATATCATATTCATTTTATACTCTATTTCTCAAAAACTCATCTGAAAATAAAATATTCTTATGATATTTTTATTATTAAAGAACAATGCCTTTGTATTCATAATTTAATTATTTCTATATTAGATAGTTTGGTAGCACTGCCTTCCAGCTTTTTTATTTTATATATAATTTACTTCAATATAAATTAAACTTAAAAAATCATGGATCACAATATTCTATGATATCTAGTTTATTTAAATCATCTTCAGTAATATCAGATGTCATTTTTATCAGAATTTTTCAATTCAATAATTTCATTTTTTTATACCTGAAAATTCAATCAAAATTCCCATGATTTTATCTTATCTATACAAAATTTTAAGATCATATTATATATATTTTTTACCCATGTCACATTTATTATTTGATCTAGTATAATTAAAATAAGTACCCATCTTTAGGTATTGAATCTAAACATCTTATTTTATCCTACAAAATTCTCAAATGTTCACTATGTTTAGAATTCGTACACTACATAGGGGTTAAATTTATTATTACATCAAATCCATATGGTTTATGTAAAATTTATATGATCCCAAACTCAAAAGTTTAACAAAATTTTTGAATTCATACAAAATTATTGAAGTGTTTTGAGATTTCACATAGAGTATTACAAAAACTCCAATAGTCAAAAACCCTTTATCAACATCATATAAAATTATTAAAGTCTTATTAAAATTCCTGTAGACTTTTAGAAATAAAAGAAATTATTTTTTTTTCAAAATTAATTAAAAATAATTTGGAAATTTATATGCTGAGGGATTTGTCAGTTTTATCAGTTTGTACGGTATTCACAAAACTCATCAAACTTGATCATAGACTCCTATAACTCCTATACACCCATCAAAAACACTTCAAATCATCTAAACAACATAGTAAATTTATCATCATTAATCAATCCACTTCAAAAACATTCCAATAATAATGAAAAACATTAAATACACAAGTTAGATTATTTCCATTAAAATCAATTCACTTTTATTTATCCTCAAACAAGTGTTATTTTAGCAATCATAAAAGTGTGTTATTTAACAAAATAATAATCCAAAATTTAAAAATATAGAGTTATGATTTCATTATCACCATGGGCCTTCATTCTATATATATATATATATAGAATTCTCTCTAAAATTAATAGCTCTTTAATATTTTCACAAAATCTACCTATTAAATGTTATAAATTATATATTAAAACACCATAAGAATTAATAATTTTCATTTACTTAAATAATATCCTAATAAATCATCTGATGTCATTAGCTACATATCAATAATCCAACCCCTCCAAAATTTATTTCATGAAAACGAAACTCTCTTTAAAATTATATTGTAATATGAACCATATTAGTTACCTTTAAATAAAAGTAATTTTATAATTTATCTTCATTGGTGTGTTCTAATTAAATAACCTATTTATCCATGAACATTTATAACATACATATTAGAATGATTCATTAGAAAAAAATAAAATCATACAATCAATTGCACTTTAGATTTTTTCTTTTTGTGGATTATTCATGGATGATTATTGGTGAAACCTGATAATGCATTAGGGTAGGTTGGTCTTTGATAGTGGTGGTGAATATTATTATAGATATCAGTCTAGGAGTACATTAAGTGATGATGATATTTCTAGTTCATTTTATCTTTTACATTTAATGGTTTTTTGAATTAACAATACCTTTGGAGTTTTAGAATATGGTGATGTCCCAGTATACATTGTCTAATGAATGCATTGTATATTATTTAGATGTATATATTTACACACATAGTGTTGGTGTTTCTAGTTATTTTTTTCATTAGATATATGTGTCTCATATAAGCTGATGTATGATAAATCATGCCATATTATGCAAGTGTTGTTCACTAGCCCTTAGTAGTTTGAAGGTGGAATTGGGGAGGCACATGTGTCTTATTTTCAGCCCGAGTAAGGTCAAATTGGGTCATGTCTTGTCAAATAAATTTTACAAGATAAGAACACTCTAAATGGGAAATAATGTTCCAAAAATGGAATAAAATTAAAATATACATAAACTCTACCTTAAATATCCCACCTCCATCACCAAATTCATAAGAATTGTGATTCAAAAATAAATAATTAAGTGTCCCTCGCCTTACATACTCCATGATATTTTTTTATTTTCATGATGATTCCTATGAATGGCTTTCATATACTACTCATTAGATAAACCACTAATACTTACAATTCGAACTACATAATTAATAACTATTTATATGAAAATTCATAAAAAACAAGAAAGATGAGTGATATAAGAAAAAAAGGAAATTATAAATTGAATTAAAAATCACATCACTACTCCCACATAATTACAATTTAATCATTAACACATGAAATTCACCAATAAAAATCCCTAGGATCCATGCTACCATCCCAATATATCACATGTTAAATAGATCATCTGAATAATGAAAAATTGTAATAATTCAATTGTCCCCCTAGCCCAAATAAATAATTGGTTGTTAAATCCATCTTCCCACATTAAAAATTGGAAACCATTTCCAAAAAATAATTCCCCATTCATATGAGACATAACAAAAATATAAATCATGTAAATACCATGTTTATAAGCACTAATTACACCATTTTTAAAAATCTAATTACCACATAGGAATTTTAAAAATACCATATTGTTAATCGCCCACAACCTTTGCATAAAAACTCGCGTATGCCAAGAGAATACTGAACAATAATTTCAACATAATAAAAATCAATGATAATTATTAGCATCAAACATCCAAAAACATAATCTTTTATGATCTTTACATAGGTAGATTCGAGAAAATCCACCTACATCAATCATTGATTCAAAGATCATAGATCTGGTATCTTGAAACCCTCAAAAAGTAGTTCATAATAAAATCACCATTAGGATACATTCATGTCAAGATATTTGATAAGAATATTCCAAGACTAGTGCACATCCTAATGAAAACAACACTAGAAGAGAGGGGATATTGGGAAAGAATAATTATATTCGATTCCAAAGATAAACACTGTCACGAACCGTCCTCGGGGCCCGTGCCGTGACTACCCCAAGCCCGCCTTCCATAGGCCAGGGGCTAGCGACTAGCACCAAAGGCATAAATCCCGATAACTGGGAAGGCATTGCCTTTATAATAGTAAAAAAACACCACAGAGTACAAGAGGAAGTAATACACTAAGTATAGAAGAAGTGCTGAAAATTAAATGGGCCAGAATACAAACCCAACCGAAAGTACAGCTACAACTGAACAAAAGTACAACAGGAAAGACAAGGAGCTGGAATAAAAGAAGCAGCTCCTAGGTCATCCACCTCGGATCCTACCTGAAGGGTAGGTACAGATAGCGCAACTCCTAGATCATCCACCACGGATCCTACCTGAAGGGTAGGTACAGATATCCTCCACAACACTCTAGCCTTCCAACCGCCTCCAAGTATCGTCTCGTCGTGATGTCCACCTCCCGATACTGACTCGTCGTGAAGTCCACCTCCGGGTACTATCCAGTCCTCGAACACTCAGCCTCTATCAGCATTTCCTGTCGTCTACAACCAACACAATGAGGTGAGGGCATAGCCCGTGTAGGGGTGAGTATATGATACTCAGTAGGGACCCCGAGACCCTCAAGGTCTCACTAAATCCAACAAATATAATTACAAAGAAGGATCTCAACAGATAACCCTTCCTTAGTTATAAGCCCATACTTATACCTAAGTTATCATGTAACCCATCTCAACCATGAGGAAACACAAAGGTTATAAAATCAACGGATAACCACTACCTAGGTATATGCCCATACATATACCTAAGTTATCAAGTGACCCATCTCAATCATGAGGTAAACACAAAGGTCAAAGACTCAGCTCAAACCAAGATTTTCATTATCAAAACCGTAACTGCTGAAGAGCCCCGTCTCTGACGAGTACAGTGATCCTGTCATGACTCCGAGGTACAACTCACTACCTTATACTGCTGAGGTACTCCTCCTGTCGAGTACTGTTGGTCTGCCACCTCAAAAAGTAGTGCTCCTCTGCCATGGGTCTGCCACCTCACACAGCAGTGCTCCCCCTCATAGCCTACAGAGGTACTCCTCCTGTCGAGTATCGTGGGTCTTCAACCTCAAAAAGTAGTGCTCCTCCTCCATGGGTCTGCCACCTCACAAATTAGTGCTCCCCACTGGGCTATGCAAGTCACTCCAAATCAAATCGGACAAGCAGTCATCAGGTCTCAGCCAGCTACATGGTCTCCGTACTCTGTACGATCGTCTATGGGAGGGTCCACTCCACTAGCTATAGGTCTATACTCCAAGTATCACAAAGTACCGCTAAGAAGTATCTCAAAGGACCACCTCATCATAGGGGTCTCAACGCAACAGACGGTGCGTCAATCGGACGCCCGGTCTGTGAGTTATTAGCCTTTTCGTCCTAGGGGCCCGGTTGGTTTCATGTATGAACCAACCCGACCGTATCTCAACTGTACCCCTAACTCACATAGGGTATACTCATAGGGGGTTTTCTCAATGTGATCACCAACGCCACTGACGGTTCGTCAAACAGACGTCTGGTCTGAAAGTTATCGTCTTTTCCGTTCCAGGGGCCCTGTTGGATTTTGAGTACAATCCAACCTGGTCATACTCCAACTGTATAAAAACCTCGAGAGTAGTAATACAAAACATCTGTCTCAGTAATAGGAATCCCACAAATACGACGCCACGTCAATCGGATGTCCGGAGCTCAAGTTATAGGCGTTTCTGCTCTGAGGGCCCGGTTGGTTTCGGGTTCGAACCAACCCCTACATACACAAAGTTCTCTGAAACCTTAAGTGTTAGATACCAAAACGACCATCTCGATCCAAGGATCGTATCTCAACTGACGGTGCATTGATCGGAGGTCCGTAGCCCATGTTATGGGCGTTTGAACAGATCTATCCGAAAATAGGGGGTTCAGGCCCGGTCCGACCCGGCCCAATACCCCCCTGGGTCGACCCGACCCGGGTCCGGTTCTGGCCCATTAGGGCGTGGCCCGGCTCGATGGGCATGGCCCGGCCCAGCCGGCGTGGCCCGGACCGACCTGAGCGTGGCCCGGCCTGGCCTGGGCCCGGCCTGGCGCGCGCTCGCGGCCCGTGTGGTCAGCTCGGCCACGTCGAGCTGAGTGGAAGGGGAGGCGTGCTGCCCCCCTGATTGAGGAACTGCAGCCTCCACATGGGGGGGGCTCCTTTGTCCAGCTGGGGGTTACGACCCCCGGTCTCCCCCTGAAACGGCTGGCCCGGTCCGGCCGGCCGGTGTTGCCGCTGCGGGACCCGTCGCGGTCCCGCCCTCCGAGGTGCTGGCGGTCGGCGGTTCCGGCCGCCCTGCCTTGCACCGCCGCGGCTTTGAGTCGTGGCCTTGTCCGACCGGCATGGCGCGACGGCGCTGCGGCCCCGCTCTGGCCATGATTTCTTCATGTTTCTCCGGCGTGGCGCGACGGTGCCGCGCCCCTTTGCTGTGGCACGACTCCGGCCGTGGGTTCATTCGGCCTCAATGGCGCGGAGCGACGGCGCCGCCCATCTTTTCCTCATTTCTCCATGATTTCACGTGGTTCCATTGCACCGCGCCACCTACTTTTGAACTGTAACAACACAACAACAAAAGGGGTAGGAGAGTCGGTCGTGTTCATGCGGTCTGACAGCCTCCCGATAAGTTGATATCAAACTGCCCAAAAATAAAGATGAAGAACAACAAAAGATATTTCAAGAACAAAAAGTAATTAACCCCTACCTGGATATGTGACGTCGCACGTCGGGTGTCGCAGTGAACAGCGTCACGGGGGGTCGGACGTAGATTTCGTGGACATCGGGGTGCGTCCGAGGAGGAAACGACGTCTCCTCACTTGTTGAGGTGATGAAGAAGGAAGGTACGTTGTCGTTGGCGATGATCACCACGGTCGGCGACTTCTCCCTTGTCGAGGAGGAAGAAGTAGATGGAAGAATCTGGGTCACCGAGTCATTCTAAGTTGAGGGGTCAATGTTCTTCATCGTAGAAGAACCGTTCTTCACTGAGAGGATGATGTTCTTCCACCCAAGAGGAACTTCTTCCTTCTTTTACACAAGAGCTCTTTCCTTTTTCTCCCCACACAAAATGTGTCAATGTAAAATAATAGGTTCATGCTATTATATTATTAACACAAGTATTTTCTTTCAAAATTCAAAACACTTAGTTAATTAATTGAATAGGTTCAATTAATTAATTAAAGTATGTGTTGGCGAGAGTTAAGGGAGAGAGAGAGGAAATGGAAGGTTACTCAATTTAAGATGAGTTACAAAATTAAAGAGGGGGTTTCAAGGAGTTTTGGGGAAAGTGAAAAGGTGGGGGCTCATGTGGGCCCCACCTCACCTTTAATCCTCTCATGGGTAGTTAGGGGCTTGTGGGTCCCACCCTAACTACCCCATGTTGGATATAACCACTAGGATAAATAATTAATAAAAAATTGTTCCACAATTTTTTTTATTCAATTCTTTATTAATCCACAAATTTTTTAACAACTCCTCCCAAGAAAACGCATCTTCGGTAATGGTCCTCTTAAGCAATTACCAGTGTTGCGATTTCATCAGTGCCCTCAGATTTTTATTCTGAGCACCGGATTAAAATTTAGAAAAACCCGCTCGTTCGTTCACTGAACGTACCCGAGCTAAACTTCAAAAATTGATTCCGGGCACACCGGGCCTCAGAATCAGGCGCTGTCAGAAACTGCAATCTTGTAAAATACCCAAGAAAGTAAGAAAAAAATTTCCTTGAAATTTCTAGGTGTTTACATTACTCACACCTTAGGGATTTACATCCTCGTAAAGCTATAACACAATCTAGGGAAACAAAAGTGGTACTGAGCACAAAACTGAGCCTCCCGCTACCATGTGCTCTCCTGGAGGTTCCCGAGCTGCCAATGAAAGCGCACCTGAGGAATCGACTATCCACGTAGGACCTGATTCTGTTGATCCTCATTCTCCACTAGAACCTCTGTGAATGTCACCCTGTCATCGACGTCCAACTCCCTGCGGTCGACGATGTGTGAATGTTCATGCACGTATCTCTTTAGCTGAGATACAAGGATGAAATCGTGCACCCGGTGCAACTGAGGTGGAAAGGTCAAGTGGTAAACCACCTCACCTACCCTGCTGAGGACCTATAAAGGTCCGTTGAACCTTGGAGATATCTCACTGCCTCAGCTACATCTCCGTAAACCTTGTTGATGTGAGACAATTCGAATTTAAAATTTTAAGTTGGCTTGTGTGTTAATTAAATAAGACAAGGTCTTATTTCATTAAATTTTTTTTTGGTTGTGCGGGGAGAATTTGGAGAGGATTCGCTCAAGTCTTGAACTTCATCTTTCTCCTTAAAGAACAAAAATAATGCACCGTCACCAACGAATAACGCCGGTCTTCGACGAAGAACTCTTTCACCACAAAGGGGAGTTCGTCGTATCATCTTCTTCCCTCTCCGCAGCCGGTGATAGACACCATCCTCGGAGATCAATGATGTGATACTGTATTCTGCGATGCCGACGATCCTCCTTCCATGATGCCGTCTTCCACGAAGTCCCTTCCCCGCGACGAACCTTCGTTCAACAACGCTAGAAGTAGGGGATTAATTGTTTTTGTTCGTGAATACTTTCATCGCCGTTCATCGTTTCTTAATTGGGCTGCATGTTATCACAATAACGGGAGGAGGTCAGACCACACAAACATGGCCGACTCTCCTCCCCCCTTGATACTTGATTTTTGTTGCGGCACGAGCATGGCAGCGCGGTGCCATTGCACCGCGCAGAAATAATGAAGAATGGGCGGGGAAGCGCGGCACTGTCGCACCGTGCCGTTGAAGTCGAACAAAGTCGCGGCGCCGTCGAGCCGTGCCAGAGAACCTCGAAGAGGCCGCGGCTAAAGCTAGGCCACGGCGGAGGAGCGCGGCGCCGTCGCGCCCCCCCAATCGGACAAGGCCGTGGCCTATGGCCTCGGTGGTGTGGGGAGCGACGGTCGGAACTGCCGGCCGCCGGAGCTGGAGGGTGGGACCGCGGCGGTCCCGCAGCAGCAGCACGGCCGGCCAACTGGGTCGGACAATCGTGGATGGTCGGGGGTCTTAACCCCCGGCTGGCCGAAGGAGTGGCCCCCGCACGTGGGGGCTGTGGTTACACAAACAGGGTGGCAGTACGCCTCCCCCCTTCCGCTCAACTCGACCACGTCGAGCTGGCCAGCGAACCGTGCAAGCGCGCCTGGCCGGGCCGGGCCGCGCCCAAGCCGTGCCAGGCCGCACCCACCGGGTCGGGCCGCGTCCTAATGGGCCAGACCCGGACCTGTTTCAGGTCAACCCAGTTTGGGCTGACCTAGGGGGTCTCGGGCCAGGTCGGTCCGGGCCCAAAACCCCCATTTTCGGACCTCTTCCGGTATTTTTCCCATAACCTGGACTACGGACCTCATATTGACACACCGTCAGTTGTAATGTGATCCTTGGATCGAGACGGTAGTTTCTGTATATTACACTTAAGGTTTCGGAGAACATTGGGTTTCGTCGGGTTGGTTCGAACACGAAACCAACCGGGCCCTCGGAGCGGAAACGCTTATAACTTGAGCTCCGGACGTCCGATTGATGTGTCGTCGACTTTGTTGGATTCCTCTTTGTGAGACGGATCTTTTTCCTTACTCCGCTCGAGGTTTGGATTCAGATGGAGTGCGTTTGGGTTGGTTTTGAATTAAAAACCAACCGGGCCCCTGGGACGAAAAGCCAATAACTCTCAAACAGGGCGTCTGATTGACGTGTCGTCTGTCACATTGAGTTCCTTTTGACGATACGTAACTTTGGGATACAAAAAATTCAGACCTCGTGTCAGTTGATGTATCAGCCCCTCGGCTCGTGGAGCAGACCCTCCTGAAATGAGCTTGCTGTGTGCGGGAACCCGAGAGCTGGCTACGACTACGACGACCATGACGACTGTATAGAAATCCTATGTGGGTTCTACAGCGATGACTACAGCACTCAACGATATTGTGTGAATCAGTGCTTACTGATCCTGTGTGGGTCAGCGCTCAGCGGTCCTATGTGGGCCAGTGCATACCGATCCTATGTGGGTCAGATCCTGTGTGGGTCATTGTGGGGGTTAGTACCTATCGATCTTCTATGGGTCATTGCGGGGGTTAGTACCTATCGATTCTATGTGGGTCTGATGGCTTAGATGAATCATTGGCTACATCTAATCATCTCTATCGTCTTATGAAGAAGTATACCTGTGTGAGATGAGTCTTGATATCAATCAATATCTTCGATATGATTGACTTGCTTTCCTATGTGGATTGAGTTGTGTTATCCTGTGTGGATTGGGTTGTACTTCTATGTGGATGTGATCGAACATGGCCTGGATGCTGGAGCCGAACAGGAAATGATGACTTAGGTATATGTATGGGAATATACCTAAGTAGTGTTGGATGTTACTTCGTGATTGTATCTTTCCTTTGTGGTTTATCCTTTTTGGATTCTAGGAGACCTTTGGGGGGCTCGGGGTCCCTACTGAGTAATGTATACTCACCCCTGCACGGGCTATGCCCGCACTACGTTGTGTTGGTTTTAGACGACAGACAGCACTGATCGTGGTTGAGGATTGCGGAGCAAGTCGGTACCTGGAGGTGGACCACTGGGCGGGACATACTCGGAGCGGACGGCTGGACCCGAGGAGCTGTGGAGGCTATCTGTACCCACCCTCTAGGTGGGACTTCCAGTGGACGGCTCAACGTTTCATCTTTACTTTTTAGTTGTTGTACTCCCTTTTCAGTTGTACTTTACTTTCAGTTTGGGTTTGTATTCTGGCCCACTAACTTTACCGCACCAACTATTGTACCTAGTTTTACTTAGTGTTTACTTTTTCTTGCTTACTCTGTGTGTTTGTTTACATTATAAAGGCAATGTATTCGATTTTTATCGGTAATTACGCCTTGGTGCAAGTCACCATCCCCTGGCCTATAGAAGGCGGCCTGGGCGCAGCCCGGCCCGGCCTGGGCACGGCCCTGTCCATCCTGGGCGGCCCGCGTGGCCAGCTCGGCTGGCCGAGCTGAGCGGAACAGGGGGGCGTGCTACCCCCCCCCCCCTGTTTTTGAAGACGCAGCCCCCCCCCCCCCATGTGGGGGCCGCTCATTGATCCAGTCGGGGGTTACAAACCCCCGGTCTCCCCCTGAAACGGTCGGCCTGATCCGGCCGGCTGGTTGCTACTGTCGCGGGACCGCCACGGTCCTGACCTCCTGCTCTGGCAGCCGGAGGTTCCGTCCGCAGCTCCCCGCACCACCGCGGCCATAGGAATCGGCCTTGTCTGATCGATGCGGTGCGACGGTGTCGCGGCCTTGCTCCGTCTGTGGCCTCTTTTAGGTTCTCTAGAACGGCGCGACGGTGTCGCGGCTTGTTCGACTTCAACGGCGCGGCGCGACAGTGCCGTGTTTCATCGCCCATTCTTCATTTTTTTTCTATGCAATGCAACGGCATCACGCTGCCTTTTCTCGTGCCGCAACAAGTTCAAAAATCAAGGGGGGAGGAGAGTCGGTTGTGTTCGTGCAACCCGACCTCCTCCCGTTATTGCGATAACAGGCGGCCCAATTTAGAAAACGATGAACGGTGAAGAAAGTATTCATGAACAAAAACAAATAACCCCTACCTTGATAACGAGATGATGTTCGAAGAGAATCGTGGAAAGAGGCATCATGGGGGAAGATGATGACGTCGCTCACTACATGCTTCCACTTCCGAGTTCATGTGTCGGTGTATTGACGATGAGGAGGGAGGAAGGAGGGTCATCAGAGAAGCACCATGTCAGAAAGGAGGGCTCTGAGGAAGAAGGCCGAAGAAGGTTGGGGAAGAATCGTCGCCGGCGTTCTTTGCTGGAGAAAGAAGTTCTCTCAATCTCTCCACCCAAAGGAGCAAGAACGTGCCCAGAATAATAGAATAAAATCTATTAATCTTGGTGGAAGAAATTAATTAAGTGGGCCCCACTTAATTAAGTTCACAATGGTTGGCACAATTCAAAAAAAATTAAAAAAGTGGAGAGGCTCCGCCAAATTAATTGCCCGAGTGGATGACATAATTAATTTGGGGTGTTTCGAGGGGGTTTAGGGGCCCGGGTGGTCCCCACCTAATTAACAAGAAGAGGGTCAAGGAGTTTCGTCCCATTAAATGGGGGGTTTTGAGGAGGTTTTATTCTCCTCCATTAAGATGGGAGTTAGATTCCAAAAAGCTCTCCCTCATTAATGGGGGAGTATTGAGAGATTTTCTCCCCTCCCATTAAATGGGGGGGGTTAAGCCATGTGTGGACCCCATGTCATAACCACTCGTGGGAGGTTATGCTACTCGGGTGGTCCACACCCTAATTATCCTCCCATGGGAGGTTAGGGTGTGGCAGTCCCACCACCAAATCCCATGTGTAGATTTTATCCAACACTATCCACATGGCGTGGGTTCAACAAAGATAAAATAAGTTGTCACTTATTTTATTTCATTAATCCACCTGAAACCCAAAACCCAACTCTCAAACCCGATCATCTACTCTCGAGGTGAAATTCCTCTTAAGACAAAACCGGCGCTGCGATTCCATCGGTGCCCTTGGAATTCGATTCCGAAAACCGGTCCAAAATTTAGGAAAACCCGCTCGTTCGTTCACTGAATGTACCCGAGCTAAACTTCTGAAATTGATTCCGGGCACACCGAGCCTCGGAATCATGTGCCGTCAGAAACTGCGTACTTGTAAAATGCCAAAGCAAATTATGAAAAAATTCCCCTTGAAATTTACGGGCCTTTACATTACTCACACCTCAGGTCTTTACGTCCACGTAAAGCTATAACACTACCTAGGAAAAGAAAAGTGGTACTGAGCATGAAACTGAGCCTCCCGCTCCCAAGTGCTCTCCTAGAGGTTCCTATGCTGCCAGTGAAAGCGCACCATAGGAATCAACCATCCATATAGGACCTACTCCTGTCGATCCTCATTCTCCTCTAGAACCTTTGTGAAAGTCTCCCCATCGTCAAGGTCCAACTCCCCATGGTCGCTGATATGTGTCAGGTCGTGTACGTATCTCCTCAGCTGAGATATGAGGAAAAAACATCATGCACCTGGTGCAACTGAGGTGGATGGGTCCAGCGGTAAACCACCTTTCATACCCTGTTGAGGACCTAGAAGGGTCCGATGAATTGCGGAGATAACTTGCCGACGTGGCTAAAACTCCGTAATCTAAATCGAGGTGAGACCCGCAAGAAAACGCGGTCTCCATCCTCGAACTTTAGTGGTCTCTGCCTCCAGTCTGCACAATACTTGTGCCGGCTCTGAGTTCTCCCCATCTTCTCTTCGATGGCATGGAACTTCTCTGGTCCTACAAGAGATGCTAAGATTTATTCCTTACCGATAAGAGAAATCTGGTCTCATCGCCTGGATGAACCACGTTCTTTTCCTAATACAATCAATCCTGACATGGATGATACTAATCCATACCAAGTATGACGTCGTAAGGACTCGACACTACTACCAAGAGATCCAACCGTTACTCTCACCTACAAGGGTTGAGTCACACTGTCGGCATCAGTATATGGTCACTGGCTCTCCTTCAGTAGGTATCTCAAAGTGAGGTTCAAGTCAACGGTTTTTAAACCGGAACCTCTTAGTAACAGCATAAAGAGAGGACAGGAAAGTAAACGCCATAAGAAAGGTTTCTTTTATTACTGCAACTCAAGTACAAAGACACATATAACCACAAAAAATAAAGTTAGAAGCACCATCAACAAAGGTATCCATGCCTGGAACTAGATTCACTCTTGTCCGCCAGCTTTCGAAGCTCTATAGTCAAATGCCTCAACTTCCTGAAGTTGAGCTCTCCCATTTCCACTTATTCCCTGTGGTCGGGGTGGACCTCTTGGTGTTTGTGGTGGAAACACCTCGAAGCGTCGTCCACCTCCAGCTGCATGGACAGCTCCCTGCCATGGTCTCCTGCCCCTTGCAGTCTACCTCGATCAAACCTCTTCCTCTGCCTGGAAGGTCCTTCATTTATCTGCTGATCATCTTTATGGAGGGTCGGATAGTCACGAGCCATGTGACCAACCCCGCCGCAGGAGTAACACTGTCGCTCATGGTAAGTCGTTCTCCACCCCGAGTTCCTCGCACAAACGATCATGTGTCATGCGGTCGACCACCTATAGGTCTAGTCCTCTTGGAACTCTGCGTAATCTGCCTACTGCCCGCTGCAGAAAACTCTGCCGCATGCTGGCTAGTGGTGGGTCCTGCTGCTGGAGACCGCTCAGCAAGGAAACTCGACACTAAGAGGGCTCACTCCAACACCCCTATCTGCGTTGGGATGCTATGAGAAACAACTGAGGCTATGATCTCTCGCCTGAGCCGCTTCTCGAAGGTTCGGGCCCTGAAGAATGGGTCACGTACCATGTCTGTGGAATAGTGCAAGAGATCGATAAACCTCGCCGAGTGCTGGGCTACCGTCATGCTCTCCTACCGCAGCTATAGAAGCTCCTGAATGCGCACCGGACGGAGGGTGGATGGGACGAACTCCGAGCAGAGGAGGCTCTCAAAGTCCTTCTAGAGGAGTGATGCCTCGTCGTTCACCTGGAGCATCAAGCTCCACCATCTGCATGCTGCCGCGTGCAGGAGGCTCACTGCGAGGATCACCATGAGGTCAACTGGTGTCCCCACTAACCTGAAAACTCACACAACCGCCTCCAGCCAATCCTTGGCTGCCTGAGGGTCTGTCTCCCCGAGGAACCTGGGCGGTCTCTGACATTGAAAATCATGTAGTGCACTAGGGAAATGTGCACTCTCAACGGCTGGGGCTGGTAGCATCAGTGGCTCGGCTGGTAGTGGTACTGCCGGTGCCTCCGCAGTAATAGGTCCCTGCACTGAGGCCTCGTCGCTCGGTGGGCTGTTGTCACGTGCAAAACATAGAACGCTAGTTGGATGCCATCGTTGGGCCATCCTGAAAAGAAACAGGTGCACCATGGTCAAAATAGTATACCTGGTGAGCTGACACAAAGTAATCACAAAGAAAACTTGAAACACACATGCAATCAATGTTTTCGTGCACTAAGTCATAAATTAGAAGTCAAGGTCCTGGTGTACGGATACGTCGGCCTCTGCACCAACACTAGACTCCCTGCACTGATAACCACACTCAATACTCTTAACATTATTTCTTCACATAGAAAAAGATCAGAGTCCTGAGTTCTGCGGTAGAACCGAATTCCTCTGATACCAATTTGTCACGACCCGTCCTCGGGGCCCGTGTTGTGACTACCCCAAGCCTGCCTTCCATTGTCCCGGGGCTAGCTACTAGCACCAAGGCGTAAATCCCAATAAAAATGGAAGGCATTGCCTTTAAAAAGTAAACAAACACCAAAGAGCAAGCAAGAAGAAGTAAACACTAAGTAAAACTGGGAACAATAGTAGTGAGGATAAGTAAGTGGGCCAGAATACAAACTCAAACTGAAAGTAAAGTACAACTGAAAGAGGAAGTAAAACAACTAAAAAGTAAAGCCAGAACGTCGAGCCATCCACTGGAAGTCCCACCTGAAGGGTGGGTACAGATAGCCTCCTCAGCTCCTCGGGTCCAGCCGCCCGCTCAGAGTACGTCCCGCCCAGTGGTCCACCTCCAGGTACCGACTTTCTCTGCAAGCCTCAACCATGATCAGCGCTATCTGTCGTCTGCAACCAACACAATGTAGTGCAGACATACCCCCTGCAGGGGTGAGTATACACTACTAAGTTGGGACCCCGAGACCCCGAATGTCTACTAAAATCCACTAAGGAAAGATAAAATCACAAAGTAACATCCAACACTACTTAGGTATATGACCATACATATACCTAAGTCATCAATTCCTACTCAACTCCAGCATACATGCCACGTTCGATCACATCCACATAAGAGTACAACCCAATCCACACAGGATAACACAACTCAATCCACATAGGAAAGCAAGTCAATCATATCGAAGATATTGATTGAAGTCCAAACTCAGCTCAAACCAGGATTTAATCATGAATTCAAAACCATAGCTGCTGGGGAACTCCCCTGCTATCGAGTACAGTGGGCCTGCCACTACAACCAAGCGCTTCGCACTAACCTTGGACTACTGTAGTACTCCACCTGTCGAGTACTGTGGGCCTGCTGCTACAACCAAGTGCTTCCCGCCATGGGTCTGCTACTACAACCAAGCGCTCCCCCTTCAAGTACTCTGGGCCTGCTGCTACAACCAATCTCTTCCCACCATGGGTCTTCCGCTACAACCAAGCGCTCCTCCACCGTGGGTCTGCCGCTACAACCAAGCGCTCCCCACTCGGCTATCTGAAACACACCGAGTCGATTAATCAGCAGTTGTCAAGTCTCAGCCAGCTCTAGGGTTTCCGCACATAGCTTGCTCGTTCCGGGAGGGTCCACTTCACGAGCCAAGAGGTCGATACATCTACTAACACATAGTCCAGAGTTGATGAATCCAAAAGTTTTGTCTCGTTAAAAGGAACACAATGCGACAGATGGCGCATCAATCGGACGCTCGGTCCGAGAGTTATTGGCTTTTTCGTCCCAAGGGCCCGGTTGGTTTTTAAGTCAAAACCAACCTGATCGCACTCCAGCTACATCCAAACCTCAAGAGGAGTAAGCCAAAAGGTCTGTCTCACTATGAGGAATGCAAAAAAATTGACGGCACGTCAATCGGACGTCCGGAGCTCAAGTTATAAGCATTTCCACTCCGAGGGCCCATTTGGTTTCAGGTTCGAACCAAACCGGCCATACCCAAAGTTCTCCTAAACCTTTAGTGTAATATACCTAAATTACCCTCTCGATCCAAGGATTGCATCTCAGTTGACGGTGCGTCAATCAGAGCTTCGTAGCCCAAGTTATGGGCATTTGAACGGATTTGTCTGAAAATAGGGGGTTCGGGCCCAGTCCGACCCGGCCCAATACCCCCCCCCCCCCCCCCCGGGTCGACCTGAACCGGGTTGACCATTCCGGGTCTGGTTCTGGCCCATTAGGGTGCGGCCCGGCCCAGCCTGGGCGGCCCGCGGCCAGGGTGGCCCGGTGGCCTAGGGCGCTCAGGCGGCCCGCGTGGCCATCTCGGCTGGCCGAGCTGAGCGGAACAGGGGCAGCGCCGCCCCCCCTCCTTGTGAAACCGCACCCCCCCCCCCCCATGTGGGGGCCGCTCTTTGATCCAGCTGGGGGTTACAAACCCCCGGTCTCCCCCTGAAACGGTCAGCCCAGTCCGGCCAGCAGGTTGCTGCCGCAGCGGTCCCACCCTCCTTCTCTGGCGGCCAGCGGTTCCAGCCACCGCTCCCAACACCACTGCGGCCTTAGGTCGTGGCCTTGTTCGATCGGCATAGTGCAGCAGCGCCGCACCCCTCCACCGCGACCTCACTCCGGCCGCGGCCTCTTCGAGGTTCTCTGGCACGGCGCGACGGCGCCGCGGCTTGTTCGACTTCAACGACGCAGTGCGACGGTTCCGTTCTTCATCTCCCATTATTTATTATTTCCGCATGGTGCAACGGCACCGTGCTACCTTTTCTTGTGTCTAAACAAGTTCAAACATCAAGGGGGGAGGAGAGTCGGTTGTGTTCATGCGGTCCAACCTCCTCCCATTATTGTGATAACAGGTGGCCCAATTTAGAAAATGATGAACGACGA
Organism: Viscum album; assembly: GCA_963277665.1. Taxonomy (NCBI): domain Eukaryota; kingdom Viridiplantae; phylum Streptophyta; class Magnoliopsida; order Santalales; family Viscaceae; genus Viscum; species Viscum album. The sequence goes on along the minus strand of OY728148.1, from coordinate 260,240,071 downwards.
TGAAAGTATTCATGAACAAAAACAAATAACCCCTACCTTGATAAGGAGATGATGTTCGAAGAGCATCGTGGAAAGAGGCCTCGTGGGGGAAGATTATGACGTTGCTCACCGCACGCTTCCACTTCCGAGTTCGTGCCTCGGTGCGTTGATGATGAGGAGGGAGGAAGGAGGGTCGTCGGAGAAGAACCACGTCAGAAAGGAGGGATCTGAGGAAGAATGTTGAAGAAGGTCAGGGAAGAAGCATCACTGGCGTTCTTCGCGTTCTTCGCTGGAGAAAGAAGTTCTCTCAAGCTCTCCACCCAAAGGCGCAAGAACGTGCCCAAAATAATAGAATAAAATCTATTAATCCTGGTGGCGGATATTAATTAAGTGGGACCTACTTAATTAAGTTCACGATGGTTGGAACAATTCCAAAAAAAAATTAAAAGTGGAGAGGCTCCGCCAAATTAATTGCCCGAGTGGATGACATAATTAATTTTGGGAGTTTCGAGGGGGTTTAGGGGCCCGGGTGGTCCCCACCTAATTAACATGGAGAGGGTCAAGGAGTTTCCCCCCATTAAATGGGGGGGGGGGTTGAGGAGGTTTTATTCTCCTCCATTAAGAGGGGAGTCAGAGTCCAAAAAGCTCTCCCTCATTAATGGGGGAGTATTGAGAGATTTCCTCCCCTCCCATTAAATGGGGGGTTAATCCCCATGTGGACCCCATGTCATAACCTCTCGTGGGAGGCTATGCTGCTCGGGTGGTCCCCACCCTAATTATCCTCCCATGGGAGATTAGGTTGTTGCGGTCCCACCACCAACTCCCATGTGGAGCTTTTAACCAACACTATCCACATGGCGTGGGTTCAACAAAGATAAAATAAGTTGTCACTTATTTTATTTTATCAATCCACGTGAAACCGAAAAACCAACTCTCAAACCCGATCATCTGCCATCGAGGTGAAAGTCCTCTTAAGAGAAAACCGGCGCTGCGATTCCATCGGTGCCCTCAGAATTCGATTCTGAGCACCGGTCCAAAAGTTAGGAAAACCCACTTGTTCGTTCACTGAATGCACCTAAGCTAAACTTTGGAAATTGATTCTAGTGGACAGCTCGACGTTGCGGCTTTACTTCTCAGTTGCTGTACTTCCTTTTTCAGTTGTACTTTACTTTCAGTTTGGGTTTGTATTCTGGACCACTTACTTTTCCGCACTACTGTTGTTCCCAGTTTTACTTAGTGTTTACTTCTGCTTGCTTACTCTGTGGTGTTTGTTTACTTTATAATGGCAATGCCTTCCCTTATTATCGGGATTTACTCCTTGGTGCTAGTCGCCAGCCCCTGGCCTATGGAAGGTGGGCTTGGGATAGTCACGGCACAGGCCCCGAGGACGGGTCGTGAAAATTTGTATCAGAGGCAGGTTTTATTCTCCTAAATTAAGATGGGAGTTAGAGTCTATGAGGCTCTCCCTCATTAATGGGGGAGTATTGAGAGATTTCCTCCACTCCCATTAAATGGGGGGTTAAGCCCCATGTGGACCCCATGTCATAACCTCTCATGGGAGGTTATGCTGCTCGGGTGGTCCCCACCCTAATTATCCTCCCATGGGTGGTTAGGGTGTGGCGGTCCCACCACCAACTCCCATGTGGAGCTTTTAACCAACACTATCCACATGGTGTGGGTTTAACAAAGATAAAATAAGTTGTCGCTTATTTTATTTTATTAATCCATGTGAAACCCAAAATCCAACTCTCAAACCCGATCATCTGCCATTGAGGTGAAAGTCCTCTTAAGCGAAAATCGGCGCTGCGATTCCATCGGTGCCCTCAGAATTTGATTACGAGCACCGGTCCAAAAGTTAGGAAAACCTGCTCATTCGTTCACTGAACGTACCAGAGCTAAACTTTAGAAATTGATTCTGGGCACATCAGGCCACGGAATCAGGTGCCGTCAGAAACTGTGTACTCGTAAAATCCCAAAGAAAATTAAGAAAAAATTTCCCTTGAAATTTACGGGTCTTTAAATTACTCCCACCTCAGGGATTTACATCCCTGTAAATCTATAACACAAACTAGTGAAACAAAAGTGGTACTGAGCACGCAACTGAGCCTCCCGCTCCCAAGTGATCTCCTGGAACTTCACGTGCTGCCAGTGAAAGCGCACAAGAGGAATCGACCATCCACATAGGACCCGCTCCTGTCGATCCTCATTCTCCACTAGAACCTTTGTTAAAGTCACCCCATCATCAAGGTCTAACTCCCCATGGTCGTTGATATGTGTCGGGTTATGCACGTATCTCCTCAGCTGAGATACGAGGAAAAACATCGTGCACCTGATGCAACTGAGGTGGATGGGTCCAGCGGTAAACCACCTTGCCAACCCTATTGAGGACCGAGAAGGGTCCGATGAAGCGTGGAGATAACTTTCCGTCATGCCTAAAACTCCGTAATCCATGTCGAGGTGAGACCCGTAAGAAAACACAGTCGCCATCCTCGAACTCTAGTGGTCTCCGCCTCCTGTCAGCACAAGACTTGTGCCGGCTCTGAGCTGTCCTTATCCGCTCTTGGATGGCCTGGACCATCTCTTGTCCTACAAGAGCAGCTAATATTTCTTCATTGCTGATAAGAGAAATCTGGTCTCATCACCTGGATGAACCACATTCTTTGCCTAATACATTCAATCCCAACATGGATGATACTAATCCATACCAAGGATGACGTCGTAAGGCCTCAACGCTACTACCAAGATATCCAACCGTTACTCTCGCCTCCAAGGGTTGAGTCACACTATCGGCATTAGTGTGTGGTCACAGGGTCTCCTCCAGTAGGTATCTCAAAGTGAGGTTCAAGTCAATGGTTTTTAAACTAGAACCTCTTAGTAACAACATAAAGAGAGGACAAGAAAGTAAACACCATAGGAAAGGTGTTCGTGCCGTGACTACCCCAAGCCCGTGATCGACATCTGAGCCAACACTTTTTCTCTATGCATTCTTACTTAGGATAGGGTTCTAGAAAGGACCTCAGTGGTTGAGAATTATTTTTTTAAATCGATGCTGTCAGTGAAGGTTAGCAGTGGGAAATCTGGAAACTGGCACCAGTCTCGGAGACTTGGGCGTGTAAAATGTTTCAAGTAGAGGAAGTTAAAAGGACAGATGAATATGCAAGGCGGGAGACATGGAAGCAGATCTATGAGAGCAGCATGGGGTGGTGAACATTTTGACATGTTTTGACCACCCGCCCTTGTAATTCCCACTAGGCTCAGGGAGCTGGGGGCGGGGGAAATAGTAGCTGCATGCGGTCAAGGAGTGAGACCGAAAGGCTCTAAGGATGATTCGAATTACAGACTGTGTCTTATACTAGCTGTCGTAACAACAAGACATTGATATGAATCATTCCTTCCTTCCACGAATCATGTCCCAGGCATGGAGTTTCCAGTAAGCCATAGACTTGACCCTCATGTCTGGGGATACCTTTGGGAGGTGACTCGATAATCACACTTACACCGACAGTGTGATCTGACCCACGAGGCGATAGTTTCAGTTGAAATCTCTTGGTGGCAGCGTCAAGGCCTTATGATGTTGGTCTGAGTATGGATTGGATCCACAGTTCATACATGGATTGACTGTATTAGGTAAAAAGGTTGTGGTTTATCTACAATGTTGGGATAGGGTTTTCCATGGTCGGCGAAAAGGAAAACCCAGGCGGCATAGGATGGAATCATGCATAAGAGGGTGCATTCGATCACTCAGTAGATGGCCAAACTTACCATTGATACCAATTTGTCATGACCCGTCCTCAGGGCCCGTGTCGTGACTACCCCAATCCTGCCTTCCATAGGCCAGGGGCTGGCGACTAGCACCAAGGCGTAAATCCTGATAAAAAGGGAAGGCATTTCCTTTATTAAGTAAATAAACACCATAGAGTAAGCAAGCAGAAGTAAACACTAAGTAAAACTGGGAACAAAAGTGTTACTGAGCACGCAACTGAGCCTCCCGCTCCCAAGTGCTCTCCTGGAGCTTCCCATGCTACCAGTGAAAACGCACCAGAAGAATCGACCATCCACATGGGACTCGCTCCTGTAGATCCTCATTCTCCACTAGAACCTTTGTGAAAATCTCCCCATCATCAAGGTCCAAATCCCCATGGTCAATGATATGCGAAGGTTCGTACACGTATCTCCTCAGCTGAGATATGAGGAAAAACGCCGTGCACCTGATGCAGCTGAGGTTGATGGTTCCAGCGGTAAACCACCTTGCCTACCATGTTGAGGACCTATAAGGGTCTGATAAAGTGTGGATATAACTTTCCATCGTGGCTAAAACTCTGTAATCCACGTCGAGGTGAGACCCACAAGAAAACGCGGTCGCCATCCTCGAACTCTAGTGGTCTCCACCTCCTGTCAGCACAAGACTTGTGCCGGCTCTGAGCTGTCCTCATCCACTCTTAAATGGACTGGACCTTCTTTGGTCCTACAAGAGCTTCTAAGATTTCTTCCTTTCCGATAATAGAAATCCGGTCTCATCACCTGGATGAACCATGTTCTTTTCCTAATACAGTCAATCAGGACATGGATTATACTAATCCATACCAAGGATGATGTCGTAAGGACTCGACGCTAATACCAAGAGATCCAACCATTACTCTCGCCTCCAAGGGTTGAGTCACACTATCGGCATCAGTGTGTGGTCATTGGGTCTCTTCCAGTAGGTATCTCAAAGTGAGGGTCAAGTCAACGGTTTTTAAACCGGAACCTCTTAGTAACAACATTAATAGAGGATAGAAAAGTAAACGCCACAAGAAAGGTGTCTTTTATTACTGCAGCTCAAGTATAAAGACACATACAACCACAAAAAAAAATCTAGAAGCACCATAAATAAAGGACTCCATTCCTGGAACTAGTTTCGATCCTGTCCGCCAGCTTCCGGAGTTCCATAGTCAAATTCCTCGGCTACCTGAAGCTGAGCTCTCCCATTTCCACCCCGACCGCAGGGAACAGGTGGACATGGGAGAGCTCAGCTTCAAGCAGCTGAGGCATTTGACTATTGAGCTTCGAAAGCTGGCGGACAAGAGTATAACTAGTTCCAGGCATGGAGGCCTTTGTTGATGGTGCTTCTAGCTTTCTTTTTGTTGTGGTTTTATGTCTCTTTGTACTTGATCTACAGTAATAAAAGACACCTTTCTTGTGGATTTTAATTTCATGTCCTCTCTTTATGTTGTTAATAAGAGGTTTCGGTTTAAAAACTGTTGACTTGACCGTCACTTTGAGATACCTACTAGAGGAGACCCAGTGACCACACACTGATGCTGACAGTGTGACTCAACCCTTGGAGGTGAGAGTAACAGTTGGATCTCTTGGTATTATCATCGAGGCCTTACAATGTCATCCTTGGTATGGATTAGTATCATCCATGTCGGGATTGACTATATTAGGAAAAGAACGTGGTTCATCCAGGCGATGATACCGGATTTCCTTTATCGGCAAGGAAGAAATCTTAACAGCTCTTGTGGGACCAGAGAAGGTCCAGGCCATCCAAGAGCGGATGAGGATAGCTCAGATCTGGCACAAGTCTTGTGCTGACAGGAGGCGGATATCACTAGAGTTCGAGGATGGCGATAGCGTTTTCTGGCGGGTCTCACCTCGGTGTGGATTACGGAGTTTTATCCACGGCGGCAAGTTATCTCCACACTTCATCAGACCCTTCTTGGTCTTTAATAGAGTAGGCAAGGTGGTTTACCGCTGGACCCATCCACCTAAGTTGCATCAGGTGCATGACTTTTTTCCTCATATCTCAGCTGATGAGATACTTGCATGACCCTTCGCATATCATCGACCATGGGGAGTTGGACCTTGATGATGGGGCAACATTCACAAAGGTTCTAGTGGAGAACGAGGATCGACAGGAGCGGGTCCTATGTGGATGGTCGATTCCTCTGGTGCACTTTCACTGGCAACACGGGAAGCTCCAGGAGAGCACTTGGGAGAAGGAGTCTCAGTTGTGTTCTTGGTACCACTTTTGTTCCCAGTTTTACTTAGTGTTTACTTCTTCTTTCTTACTCTGGGGTGTTTGTTTACTTTATAAAGGCAATGTCTTCCCTTTTTATCAGGATTTACGCCTTGGTGTTAGTCGCCATCCCCTGGCCTATGGAAGGCGGGGCCCGTGCCGTGACTACCCCAAGCCCACCATCCATAGGCTAGGGGCTGGAAAATAGCACCAAAGGTGTAAATCCCGACGACTGAGAAGGCATTGCCTTTATAAAAGTAAACAAAACATCACAGAGTACAAGAGGAAGTAATACACTAAGTACAAAAGGAAGTGCTGAAAAGTAAGTGGGCCAGAATACAAACCCAATTGAAAGTACAGCTACAACTGAATGAAAGTACAACAGAAAAGATAAACAGCTGGAAGAATTGAAGCAGCTCCTGGGTCATCCTCCTCGGATCCTACCTGAAGGGTAGGTACAGATAGCGCATCTCCGGGATCATCCACCACGGATCCTACCTGAAGGGTAGATACAGATATCCTCCACAACGCTCTCGCTCGTCAACCTCCTCCGAGTGTCGTCACGTCATGAAGTCCACCTCCGGATACTGACTCGTCGTGAGGTCCACCTCCGGGTATCGTCCAGTCCTTGAACACTCGGCCTCTGTCAGCACTGCCTGTCGTCTGCAACCAACACAACGAGGTGCGGGCATAGCCCGTGCAGGGGTGAGTATACAATAATCAGTAGGGACCCTAAGACCCTCAAGGTCTCACTAAATCCAACAAGGATAACCACAAAGTAGGATCTCAACAGATAACCCTTACTTAGGTATAAGCCTGTACTTATACCTAAGTTATCAAGTAACCCATCTCAATCATGAGGAAACACAAAGGTTATGAAATCAACGGATAACCACTACCTAGGTATTTGCCCATGTATATACCTAAGTTATCAAGTGACCCATATCAATATTGATGTAAACACAAAAATCATAGACTCAGCTCAAACCAGGATTTTCATTATCAAAACCGTAACTGCTAGAGAACTCCCCCTCTATCGAGTACAGTGGGCCTGCCGCTACAACCAAGCGCTTCCCACTAACCTTGGACTGCTGTAGTACTCCACCTGTTGAGTACTGTGGGCCTGCTGCTACAACCAAGTGCTTCCGACCATGGGTCTGCTGCTACAACCAAGCGCTCCCCCTTCAAGTATTGTGGGTCTGCTGCTACAACCAAGCACTTCCCACCATGGGTCTGCCGCTACAACCGAGCACTCCCCCTCATAGCCTAGAGAGGTACTCCTTCTGTTGAGTACCATGGGTCTGCCACTACATACAAGCACTCCTCCATCGTGGATCTTCCTCTACAACCAATCGCTCCCCACTAGGCTATCCGAAACACACTGAGTCGATCAATAAGTAGTTGTCAAGTCTCAGCCAACTCTAGGGTTTCCGCAGACAGCATGGTCGTTCCGGGAGGGTCCACTCCACGAGCCAATAGTTCGATACATCAACTGACATGTAGTTCTATGTTTATGTATCCCAAATTTCGGTCTCATCAAAAGGAACACAACACGATAGACGGCGCGCCAATCGGATGCCTGGTCCGAGAGTTATTGGTTTTTTCATCCTAGGGGCCCGGTTGATTTTTAAGTCAAAACAAACTCGACCACACTCCAGAAGCATCAAAACCTCGAGCGAAGTAATCCAAAAGGTCTGTCTCACTAAGAGGAATGCAAAAAAATCGACGGCACGTCAATCGGACGTCTGGAGCTCAAGTTATAAGTGTTTCCGCTTCGAGGGCCCGGTTGGTTTCGTGTTCGAACCAACCCGGTTGTACCCAAAGTTCTTCAAACCCTTGAGTGTAATATACCGAAACGACCTTCTCGATCCAAGGATCGCATCGCAGCTGACGGTGCGTCGATCGTAGGTCTGTAGCCCATGTTATGGGCGTTTGAACGGATCTGTCCAAAAATAGGGGGTTCGGGCCCGGTCCAACCCGGCCCGATACCCCCCCCCCCCCACCCGGGTCGACCCAAACCGGGTCCAGGTATAGTCTATTAGGGTGTGGCCCATCCTAGCAAGCTCGCGCGGTCCGCGTGGCCAGCTCGGCCGGTGTCGAGCTGATCGGAACAGGGGGCGCTGCCCCACTGATTGAGTAACTGTGGCCCCCCCATGTGGGGCCGCTCTTCGTTCTAGACCAGGGTTACGAACCAACAGTCTCCCCCCTGAAACAGTTGGCCCAGTCCGGTCGTCCGGTTGCTGCTTCCGCGGGACCGCCGCGGTCTCTCCCTCTTGCTCTGGCAGCAAGTGGTTCCGGCCGCCGCTCCCCACACCACCGCGGCCATAGGCCGCGGCCTTGTCCAATCGGCGTGGAACGACGGCGCTGCGCCCCTCTGCCGCAGCCCCGCTCCGGCAACGGCCTCTTCGAGGTTCACCGGCATTGTGCGCTGGCACCGCGGCTTTTTCAACTTCAACGGCGAGGTGCGGCGGCGCCGCGCTTCTCCGCCCATTCTTCATTGTTTCTGCACGGTGCAACGGCACCGCGCTGCCTTTGCTCATGCCACAACAAGTTCAAACATCAAGGGGGGAGGAGAGTCGGCTGTGTTCGTGCGGTCCGACCTCCTCTCGTTATTGCGATAACAGGTGGCCCAATTTAGAAAACGATGAACTGCGATGAAATTATTCACCAACAAAAACAAATAACCCCTACCCTGATAACGATATGATGTTCGAAGAGCGTTGCGGAAAGAGGCGTCGTGGGGGAAGATGGTGATGTCGCTCACCGCACACTTCCACTTCCGAGTTTGTGCGTCGGTGCGTTGACAACGAGGAGGGAGGAAGGAGGATCTTCGGAGAAGCACCACATCAGGAAGAAGGGCTCTAAGGAAGAAGGCCGAAGAAGGTCGGGGAAGAAGCGTCACTAGCATTCTTTACGTTCTTCACTGGAGAAAGAAGTTCTCTCAAGCTCTCCACCCAAAGGTGTAAGAACGTGCCCAAAATAATATAATATAGTCTATTAATCTTGGTGGTGGAAATTAATTCAGTGGACCCCACTTAATTAATTTCATGATGGTTGGCACAATTCAAAATTTCAAATAAAGTGGAGAGGCTCCTCCAAATTAATTGTTCGAGTGGATGACATAATTAATTTGGGGAGTTTCGAGGGGGTTTCGGGGCCCAGGTGGTCCCCACCTAATTAACAAGGAGAGGGTCAAAGAGTTTCCTCCCATTAAATGGGGGGGTTTTGAGGAGGTTTTATTCTCCTCCATTAAGAGGGGAAGTTAGAGTCCAAGAATATCTCCCTCATTAATGGGGGAGTATTGAGAGATTTCCTCCCCTCCCATTAAATGGGGGGTTAAGCCCCATGTGGACCCCATGTCATAACCGCTCGTGGGAGGTTATGTTGCTCAGGTGGTCCTCACCCTAATTATCCTCCCAGGGGAGGTTAGGGTGTGGCAGTCCCACCACCAACTCCCATGTGGAGCTTTTAACCAACACTAACCACATGGATTGGGTTCAAAAAAGGTAAAATAAGTTGTCACTTATTTTATTTTATTAATCCATGTCAAACCCAAAAACCAACTATCAAACCCGATCATCTACCATCGAGGTGAAAGTCCTATTAAGCTAAAACTAGCACTGGGATTTTATCGGTGCCCTCGAAATTCGATTCCGAGCACCGGTCCAAAAGTTAGGAAAAACTCACTCGTTCGTTCACTGAACGTACCCAAGATAATCTTCAGAAATTGATTCCGGGCACAACGGACCTTGGAATCTGGTGTCTTCAGAAACTGTGTACTCGTAAAATCCAAAAGAAAATTAAAAAAATATTTCCCTTGAAATTTATGGGTCTTTACATTACTCCCACTTCAGGTCTTTATGTCCCCGTAAAGCTATAACAAAAACTAGGGAAACAAAAGTGGTACTGAGCACGCAACTGAGACTCCCGCTCCCAAGTGCTCTCCTGGAGCTTCTCGTGCTGCCAGTGAAAGCGCACCAGAGGAATCGACCATCTACATAGGACCCTCTCCTGTCAATCATCGTTCTCCACTAGAACCTCTATGAAAGTCGCCCCATCATCAAGGTCCAACTCCCCATGGTCGATGATATGCGTCGGGTCGTGAACGTATCTCCTCAGCTGAGATACGAGGAAAAAAGTCATCCACCTGATGCAACTGAGGTGGATTGGTCCAGCGATAAACCACCTTTCTTACCCTATTGAGGACCTAGAAGGGTCTGATGAAGTGCAGAGATAACTTGTCACCATGGCTAAAACTCTGTAATCCACGTCGAGGTGAGACCCGCAAGAAAACGCGGTCGCCATCCTCGAACTCTAGTGGTCTCCGCCTCTTGTCAGCACAAGACTTGTGCCAGCTCTGAGCTGTCCTCATCTGCTCTTGGATAGGCTGGACCTTCTCTGGTCCTACAAGAGATGCAAATATTTCTTCCTTGCCGATAAGAGAAATCTGGTCTCATTGCCTGGATGAACCACATTCTTTGCCTAATACAGTAAATCCTGACATGGATGATACTAATCCATACCAATGATGAAATCATAAGGCCTCGATGCTACTACTAAGAGATCCAAGCGTTACTCTTTCCTCCAAGGGTTGAGTCACACTGTCGGCATCAGTGTGTGGTCACTGGGTCTCCTCCAGTAGGTATCTCAAATTGAGGGTCAAGTCAACAGTTTTTAAACCAGAACCTCTTAGTAACAACATAAATCGAGGACAGGAAAGTAAATTCCACAAGAAAGGTGTCTTTTATTACTACAGCTCAAGTACAAAGACACATACAACCACAACAAAAAGAAAGCTAGAAGCACCATCAAAAAAGGCCTCCATGCATGGAACTAGTTTCGCTCTTGCCCGCCAGCTTCCTAAGCTCCATAGTCAAAAGCCTCAGCTGCCTGAAGCTGAGCTATCCCATGTCCACTTGTTCCCTGCGGTCAGGGTGGACCTCCTGGTGGTGGTGGTGGCAACACCTCGAAGCATCGTCCACCTCTAGCTACATGGCCAGCTCCCCTGCCACGGTCTCCTTCTCCTTGCATTTCGCCTCGATTGAACCTCTGCCTCTTCCTCGGAGGTCCTTCGTTTATCTGCTAATCATCTATATGGCGGGTCCGATAGTCACGAGCCATGTGACCAACCCCACCGTAGGAGTAACACTGTCTGCTCATGGTAAGTTTTTCTCCACCCCGGGTGCCTCGCACAAATGATCCTGTGTCATGCGGTCGACCACCTATAGGTCCAGTCCTCTTGGACCTCTGCATCATCTGCCTACTGCCCACTGTAGAAGACTCTGCCGCATGTCGGCTAGTGGTGGGTCCTGCTTCTGGAGACCACTTAGCAAGGAAACTCTCCACTAATAGGGCTCGCTCCAACACCCCTCTCTGCGTCGGAATGCTGTGAGAAACAACTGAAGCTCTAATCTCTCGCTTGATCCCCTGCTCTAAGGTTCGGGCCCTGAAGAATGGGTCTCGTACCATGTCCATGGAATAGAGTGAGAGATCGGTAAACCTCTCTGAGTACTGGGCTACCGTCATGCTACCCTTCCGTAGCTGTAGAAGGTCATGGATGTGCACCACATGGAGGGTGGCTAGGATGAACTCCGAGCGGAAGAGGCTCTCAAAGTCCATCCAGAGGAGTGATGCCTCGTCGCTCACCTGGAGCATCAAGATCCACCATCTTCCTGTTGACACGTGTAGGAGGCTCGCTACGAGGATCACCCTGAGGTCAGATAGTGTCCCCACTAACCTGAAAACTTGCACAAAAGCCTCTAGCCAATCCTTGACTGCCTGAGGGTCCGTCTCCTCGTGGAACCTGCGCAGTCTCTAAGGCTGAAACTCGTGCAGTGCACTAAGGCGACGTGCTCTCTTAGTGGCGGGGGCTGGTAGCATCAGTGGATCAGAGGGTAGTGGTACCTCCGGTGCCTCCGCAGTAATAGGGCTCTGCACTGAGGCCTCGTCGCTCAGTGGGTTGTCGTCACCTGCAAAACTTGGAACCCTAAATAGCTGTCATCGTGGGGCCATCCTGAAAAGAAACAGGTGCGTGAAATTTTTCCACGTATCTCAGCTGAGGGGATACGTGCACAACCCGATTCATATCATCGACCATGGGGAGTTGGACCTTGATGATGGGGAGACTTTCACAGAGGTTCTAGTGGAGAAGAAGGATCAACAGGAGCGAGTCCTACGTGGATGGTCGATTCCTCTGGTGCGCCTTCACTGGAAGCACTGGAAGCTCCAGGAGAGCACTAGGGAGCGGGAGGTGGACCACTAGGCCCATAACCCATAGGTCAGAGGATCGAAACCTATCTCTGATACCAATTTTTCATGACCCATCCTCGGGGCCCGTGCTGTGACTAACCCAAGCCCTCCATTCATAGGCCAAGGGCTGGCGACTAGCACCAAAGGCATAAATACCGATAACTGGGAAGGCATTGCCTTTATAAAAGTAAACAAAACACCACAGAGTACAAGTGGAAGTAATACACTAAGTACAAAAGAAGTGTTGAAAAGTTAATGGGCCAGAATACAAACCCAACCGAAATTACAGCTACAACTGAACGAAAGTACAATAGGAAAGACAAGCACCTAGAAGAAAAGAAGCAACTCTTAGGTCGTCCACCTCAGATCCTACCTGAAGGGTAGGTACAGATAGCGTAGCTCCTGGATCATCCACCATGGATCCTACCTGAAGGGTAGGTAAAGATAGCCTCCACAATGCTCTTGCCCATCAACCTCCTCCGAGTATCGTCTTGTCGTAAATTCCACCTCCAAATATTGACTTTTCGTGAGGTCCACCTCCAGGTACCATCCAGTCCTCGAACACTCGGCCTCTTTCAGTGCTGCCCGTTGTCTGTAACCAACACAACAAGGTGCGGGCATATCCCATGTAGGGGTGAGTATATGATACTCAATAGGGACCCTGAGACCCTCAAGGTCTCACTAAATCCAACAAGGATAACCACGAAGAAGGATCTCAACAGATAACCCTTACTTAGGAATAAGCCCATACTTATACCTAAGTTATCAAGTAACCCATCTCAATCATGAGGAAACACAAAGGTTATGAAATCAATGGATAACCACTAAGTAGGTATATGCCCATACATATACCTATGTTATCAACTGACCTATCTCAATCATTAGGTAAACACAAAGGTCAAAGACTCAGCTCAAACTAGGATTTTCATTATCGAAAACGTAACTACTGAGGAGCCTCGTCCCAGTGGGTGGGTCCTGGCCCAGCCGGCATGGCCTGGCCTGGCCTCGGCGCGGCTGGGCCTGGCCTGGCGTGCGCTCGCGGCCCACGTGGCCTACTCAGGCATGCCGAGCTGAGTGTAAGGGGGGCGCGCGGCCCCCCTAATTGAGGAACCACGGCCCCCATGTGGGGGGGGGAAGCTCCTTTGGCCAGCCGGGAGTTATGACCCCCGGTCTTCCCCTGAAACGGCCGGCCCGGTCCGGTCGGATGGTGTTGTCATCGCGGGACCCGCCGCAGTCCCGCCCTCCGAGGTGCCGGCGGCCGGCGGTTTCGGCCGCCCCGCCTTGCACCGCCGCGGCTTTGAGCCATGGCCTTGTCTGACCGGCACGGCACGACGGCTCCATGCCCCTCCACCGCAGCCCCGCTCTGGCCGTGGTGTCTTCATGGTTCTCTGGTGCGATGCAACGGTTCCGCGCCCCTTTGCTGTGGCCCGACTCCGGTCGTGGGTTCGTTTGGCCTCAACGGCACGACGGCGCCGCGCATCTTTGCCGCATTTCTCTATGATTCTGTGTGGTGCCATTGCACCGTGCCGCCTTCTTTCGAACCGCAACAACATAACAACAAAAGGGGGAGGAGAGTCAGTTGTGTTCGTGTTGTCCGACCTCCTCCCGATAAGTTTATATCAAGCGGCCCAAAAATAAAGAAGAAGAACGGAATAGGATATTTCACGAACAAAAAGTAATTAACCCCTACCTGAATATATGACGTCGCACGTCGGGTGTCGTGGAGATTGGCGTCGCGGGGGTCGGACGTAGATTTCATGGACGTCGAGATGAGTCCAAGGAGGAAACGACATCTCCTCACTTGTTGCGGTGATGAAGAAGGAAGATACGTTGTCATTGGAAATGATCACCATGGTCGGCGACATCTCCCTTTTCGTGGAGGAAGAAGTAGATAGAAGAATCCTGGTCACCGAGTCATTCTAAGTTGAGGGGTCGATGTTCTTCATCACAGAAGAACCGTTCTTCACGGAGAGGATGATGTTATTCCACCCAAGAGGAACTTCCTCCTTCTTTTACACAAGAGATCTTTCCCTTTTCTCCCCACACAAAATGTGTCAAAGTAAAATAATAGGTTCATGCTATTATTTTATTAACACAAGTATTTTCTTTCAAAATTCAAAACACTTAGTTAATTAATTGAATAGGTTCAATTAATTAATTAAGGTATGTGTTGGCAAGAGTTAAGTAAGAGAGAGAGTAAATGGAAGGTTACTCAACTTAAGATGAGTTACAAAATTTAAGAGGTGGGTTTTAAAAAGTTTTGGGGAAAGTGAAAAGGTAGGGGCTCATGTGGGCCCCACCTCACCTTTAATCCTCTCATGGGTAGTTAGGGGCTTGTGGGTCCCACCCTAACTACCCCATGTTGGATATAACCACTAGGATAAATAATTAATAAAAAATTTCTCCACAAATTTTTTTATTTAATTCTTTATTAATCCACAAATTTTTTAACAACTCCTCCCGAGCAAACGCATCTTCGGTAATGGTCCTCTTAAGAAATTACCAGTGTTTCGGTTTCATCAATGCCCTCAGATTTTGATTCCAAGCATCAGATTAAAATTTAGAAAAACCCATTCATTCATTCACTGAATGTACCCAAGCTAAACTTTGAAAATTGATTCCGGGCACACCGGGCCTCAGAATCAGGCGCCGTCAGAAACTTCATTTTGTAAAATCCCCAAGAAATTAAGAAAACAATTTCATTGAAATTTCCGGGTCTTTACAAACACTTCATGATTTTAATTGAGGAGGATAAAAAATAAAGAGTTTCCAACAAATCCCCAAATAAAGACTCTATGTTTTAGATCCCTAGTCAATAGAGAATATATTTGTATTTTTTAAAATTTCAAGTTAAAATAAAACTAAAAATTCATTTTAATGTCATGAATATTTTGTATGTGTTGTTTAGGAAACCATGTGTTAACCATGAAAGTGATATTTTTGGATACCTAGGCCTACATGGTTTGGAAAAATGTATTCCAAGCATGTGAGTTGAAACTATATGACAATTATTATGGACCACATAGTTAGATAGGCGTTTTTTTCATTCTCAATGCAAGGTTTATCTTCAAATTGTGCATGGTTTATTAAAATTATAAACTACTTATAAACCTTTAAAATACACTATAAAACTCTAAAAATAAAGAAAAATTTCATGAAATACCCCAACCTCATCATATCTCAAAAATACATAGTAAAACATATACACAACTAAAACCCCAGTCTTTTACATTCACCCAACCGTCTAGATTTCTTTCCTTAGAATGTTTTATGATGTTTTTGTATTGTAATAAATCATGTCATTTTTCTTATATACACCTCTCATGATCCAAATTATCTTTATATACCACGTTTATTTCCATATTACAAGAACCTATGAGTTTAATCATCCTCATAATAGATTTTATTGACTTTAAAAAAAATTGAATCACAGTGTTGGTTATTATTTATTCTAACTTGAGTGTGTTATGACCATAAATAATCATGTGATCTGTTATAGGAATTACTTCTTAAACAATTATATATTTAAAAACATCATTCACTATATTTTATATTGAATGTTAAGTTATTAAAATTATAAATTATTTGTTACACTCGGTATTCTAAAATGGTCTAATACAATAATGATATATCTTCCCTTGATTACCATGATGATGGTGCCCCAACCTTGGAGATACTCATAAGAATATGTGATCACCCACCACAGAAGATTGGGGATGATAATAGTGACCTACATAATATTTCTAATAGGTTTGGGCTATTTTTATTGGTTTCCATATTAATTGTATCATGTTATTAGTCTCTAGATGAAATATTTTTACATGACAAAATATATACCTAGTTTCCACCCAAAAAGGTGGATATCTACACAAACACTTATAAAATACTTCAAATATGGTAAGTGAACTATTTTTTTGTTAGCTATTATTTCTGGAAAATTCCATTAATTTCAAATGGTCACCCTCAGAACCACAAAATTCGATGAAAAATTCTATAATATTGTCCACTAGTGTTTAGATTAAACAATACCATCCATCCTTTTAGAGGATCGTATGTCATGATGATGGTTAATTGAATTTTCATATACTATTATAATAGTTTCAAAAACCACAAAGTAAATATAGAATATCATCTAAAGAAGATGAAAAGTAGTACCTCATGAAACATTATGAAATATAATATATATAACATTTCAAAATCAGTTGTATAATTTTTCTACTATATTATAATTATTTTTAGAACCTCAAAATTTTAGAATATATTTATCATTAATAAAATTGATGTGTTGTATATCATACAATATCATCAAAACTGATCAGAAGTGAAATATGAATTATTAAAAATATAAAATGAAAGTAATATGTAGAGTGTTAAATGAAGCTAATAAATTTAAATTAATAAAATCATGTAATGAAATTAATGAACTATTTCAGAAATGATGAGGAATATAATATTAGTAACTCTTCTCTTGATGGAAATGTATTATTTAAAAACAATTATATTATTATATATATTTTATTCAAAATTAGTATTTTTTATTCTTAGTATTAAAATTATGAAATATTTTTTTATACACAAAAAAACTACTAATAATTCACCTTTTTTCATTAAATGGATAGAAAGAGACATTAAATATTTTGAAGGTAAAAGGAGATATTTTTTAGAATTTTTTTTTTATATTCACAATGTATTATTATGCTGAAATCCTTTTTTTCATTTTCTGAATAAACCACTTTAAGGGTGAGTGGAAACCTCAAAATACAAGATGCCAAATTTCAAACAACAAAGACTAAATTTAAAACATCACAAATAGCCTCCAAAATCCACCCCAAAACATCAAAACAAAAATTCAGATTTCAAATTCTCCTCCTCAAGGCACGCTGCTGGATTTTCATGCTCCTAGATTCACAGTCCACCCCTCATCACCATCACATCACCATAAATATGAATAACTTGGGAAGGAATCATTTCCATTGTCAAAAATAAACAGAAAAACACCACAATGAGGCATCAAACAACCACCATCATCCTCCATCCATCCAAAATCAGATAAATCAACAAATCTAAATCAAGCAGGAACCAAACAACAAACAATCTTTGCAGATCCCAGATTCAGCAAATGAAACAACCAAAAACGATGCACTGGAAAATTGAAATAATTCCCCTACCTCATACCGACTCCATCAAATCCAAACGACCAAAATGTGGTGATCTCCCCAGTCAAATCTGCAAGCCTTGCTCCATTCAAGGGTCTGTCGATATAGATTATGTCGCTCCATTGCTCCTGACTGCATGCGTCGCTCCGTCAATCTTAACCGCATGCATCGCTCCACTGAAGGGGGTTGCTCGCCAACATGGATCATGGCCGCATCGCGAATCCGAGTGCCAAAAGATCCAAACCTGAAGCAGCAAAAGAAGAAACACGAAAAGGATGGGAGCAGATGAAGGATAAGAGCGGTGGAAACCCTATCCCGCTAGAAGATGAGAAGGGAGGGAGGAAGGAGAGGCGGCTTCCTGGAATACCTAGACCCCTAGGTAGCTCTCGCTCACGCTCCGCCCCTTACGGGCCCATCACCCCTGCAATGACCCTCAAAAATGTGTTATTATGATAATAAATAAAATTATTCATTGTAAATTAATTATTTTAGTGAAATGTGTAGATAATATAATATATAAAATTATTTAACATGCATCTAGTGGATATTTCATGGAAATATAGAAGAATAAAATCTTTTCTACCACTAAAAAAATATATTCTTTTTTTATAAAAATGATTTTATCAGTTTTGTGCATATATATTAGAATTAAAGTCAAAAAAATTTAGAAATTGATTCTTATAAAATGGTTTCCATGATTTGAATAAGTATTTTATTTATTTAAAATATTCAATTTTATTTTCAGTCAAAAAAATATGTCACCTTGGTCTAAAGTTTGTCACCAAAATAAAGGAAAAAATGGGTTCAAAGTGATAAAATAAAGGGATAAGAATTTAATATTTAACTAAAAATTATCCTTAAGTTCATTTATTATGTTGATTTCTACATTCTTAACCATACTTTTGAAAATTATGTGTTTTGGATCCACTTTTCCCTGAGAGTGACTTTTTTATATTATAATGTTCTTAATATTTACAAGGGTGAAACTGTCTTCACTTATAAAAGGAAACTACTTATTCTCAGTTATCTATAGACCAAGTCTTCCTTATATCGACCATGCTCAGTACAAATATCTTTCCAACTATATTCCCATTATCCTAGATGTTCTGATCTTCCCAAAATTCCCATATAATAATTTCGAAGGATATTTTAAAAGGAAATTATTCAGGAAACCAGAAAATGTTCTTACCAACATTTTTTAATATTATATTATATTAAACCTGCCCTAAATAATCCATAAACATATTGATATAATTAAAGAAAAATATTTACCATATTGATTTATTTATATTAATGGTACAACAATTTTATATATATATTACATCCAATGGAATAATAATGCTTTTCCTAAGAATATATATATGCTAACATCTCCATGAATCATTCTATTTACTTTATCATCACAACATTTAAATGAAGTTTATATATATTTATTTAAAAATAATAAATTATTTTTAAAAATAATAATAGTTTATAAAGATAAATTATTATTTACCTAAATAGAAACAACCCTTTTATATATATTATTAGATGATTTATTAGTTTAATATTTAATAAATACAAACAAAGGATTGAGAGGACTAGTGTGTTTGGGGGACTAGGTTTGTAAGAAACATAAAATATATAAAAAACTACTTTATTTTAATATCCATAGTGATCTACTAAATACCTTTATTATCTTAAATCTACATAGGATATCTTGTGTAATACATAAAAAAGGTTGAGTTATAAATCTCAGTAAGGGAATACACATTATAACAAAGCATAACATATGATTCAAAAGCAACGACATGATATAGTAATATAAAAGTTCAATGAATAATAATGTATAAGCATAAAAAAATTAAATAAAATAATAAGATCATGTAAAAATAAAAATGGGACCAAAACATAAAAAAATTCCCAAGCATAAGTCTAGGATAACTAAAATAGTCCTATTGTGGATTTTTTTTTACCATTAACCCCTATATATCTTCTCTTGAGGAATTAAAATTTTCTAGTTCATTGGATCACTATTTAGGTGAATACATCATAACATGTATAGGTATATGTCTTCAATATAAGGAATTAAACATAAGAAATAAATATTAAAATTACTTATGGAAGGTATTGAGTTTCATAATCATATCACATATGATAACCAGAAGACATATCATAATAGTTGCCGTGAAATTTGAGGTTAAAAAATTCATAGATATTAATAGATATAATATAATTATAGTTAATGAAATAGGATGTAATAATGAAGTAAATATTTGTAAAAGAGTGTATAGGTATATTTGGAAATGTGCCTCTTAAGTGGGTTTTAGAGAAGAGGGTAAGGATTCTTTAAAAAGGGAGCATATTAACTTCCAAAAAACCTAAAATGTATTAAATATGGAATTAAATAACAAAATGGAAAATTTCATAGAACATTAATTTAATAAAAAAAATTATGGATCACACTTGAAATGGGGAAATCGACAAATAAGTTCCCTTTAATCGGGCATACTTAACGAATGAGATTGAGAAGGGAACTATTAAAACATGTATAACCCCATAAAAGAATGGTGAATTAAACTAGTTATATTTTTTTGGGAAACACATAAATAATATATAATATTTAAATTGTAAAAATATATATAGAATGTGTGTTAAAGAGAGATAACCTAATGAAATTAGGTTTTTTCAGAGAGATCCATTACCTTACATTCCACAATAATTATGCACATCCAAATAAAATCATGAATAATCAAATTAACTTAATTAATAAAATAATTTAGGATATTTTCCATAAATTTTTATTTTATACAATTATATATTCTTAATTTACAACCATTTCAATGTTATATAAGGTTTACTTTCACTGTTTCGAGGGAATCTATATTGGGGTTCCAAGGTCGAATCACTTGAGGATAATTTTGGATATTCATTTCTAATAGAAATAACTCTAGAATTTAAAGAAAATAATATACATGTACTTATATAAATTTAAATGTTCCCAAAGAACCATAAATTTTTTGAAATATGTTGGATTAATTTCGTAAAAATGTTAATGTTATTTGGTTATTTTTCTTAGTTATTTCATCAACCATCATGAACTAATTTAGTTTTACTTAATATTATGACCATTTATTAATTCAATAATGTGTAAAATATATAATATACATATTTTTTCCATTTTAAACCATTATAGTGAAATTATAAAATCACATAAAGGTGGTAATGGAAAATAAAAAAATTCCCATCCACGTAGACGGTGAGCTGAATAAATATGGATAATTGTTTCATTGTTAGAATAACTGGATAATAATAGAGGATGTATGGTAGATATTTCATTTACAATATTAAATTAAAGTATACATATGATAATGGAGTTATTATTACTTTTTTGATGAGGTAAGTTTGGTGAAGTAAATAAATAAATAAATTTAATAGAGGTTTTTTGTGAATATCACATCTTGAATGTTGTATTCGTAAAAACACTGTAAGGAACATGGATGTGGACTTTGTGTGAGAACTATAGAACTTGTAATTGGGGAAATATTTTAGAAAGATAGTTGAAAATAAATTAGGTAATATCCAAGTTTTATAATATGTGATTATAATGAAAGGTGACCAGTGTTATTTATAATGGGAGGAGAGGTGAGTTTTTTATATTATATTCATTAGTTTATAATTTTTTCTTAGGACTAGTAGTATTGTTAATTATTATGAATTTATATATTTAATGGTGTGGGTGAGTTCAAAATAATTTTTGGTTATATCATCTCTTATTAAATTGATCATGCACTTAACTTATAATATTAAATACCCTATTTTAATGTATTTCACTATTCCCCAAAAATTAAACTATTTAAGAAAAATAAAAAAACATCACCATAAAATTTATAAAAATTTATACTCTAAGAGTAAATAAATTTTATGATGATAGTTTAAAAAAAGTCAAATTTATTCTTTAAATTTAATCATTATTTTTTTAATATATAAAAAATTTAATATTATCCTCAATTTTCAACCCTCTTGAAAAATCACTCATGTTTTCATAAAATTATATTATTATTATAGTAAATCTTAATATTAGTTTATAAATCCATTTTATGATTTTAATGTTTTTTTTAAATTGTTATATTATTTTACGAAAATTTTAATAAAACATATCTCTTTCTCCAAAATACCAACACTTATTTTACCAATTTTAAAACATATATTTACTAGTATCATGATATAAATATGTCATATTTTCATTTTATATGATATAGAAATATTATTTTACACTTTGATAGGGTAGGATACTATTCTAATAGTCTTTTTTCTATTCTTGATGGTTAGATTACTATTCCAATGTTCAGATTCTAATGGTCAGATTACTACTACCGCATGAGGATCTATAACTGTAATATGAGTTACCTATATCCTTTAATTAAATCATATTTAATTCATTATTCATACAAATACATATTCTATAATGTACATATATATCTTTATATCCAATATGTAAATTTTAGTATTAATAATTTGTTTCATTTCTGCAGTATAGTTTGTGTGTTTGATTTTTTTAGTGGATTAACAGGGTCCAGATTATCATATTTTTGTTTTCCAATATTCTATTTTTTACCGTATTTTATAATTTTTTATTCCTAAGTATATATTGAATTTTTAAATTCAATGTCAAATTTAATATAATAATTTTTTATTCATTATACGATGTTTATTTTTTTATAAAATTCATATGTATGACACAATTATAAGAAGGGAAATTCAATTTATAAAATTATAGTTTGTTACATTATTCTCCATATATAAATTTCAACATAAAATTTTTATTTATATACTAATTATAAAATAGTTTATGGTACATATAATTCAAGTCTTACTCTGGTCCCCATGTTACATCCTTCTACTTTTGGTTTTTCTATAGTACTTTCATTAGGTGGGTTTTCATATAACATTAAACCTTATCTCTATGGTCCAATACCCTCATAGGATACTCCTCATATAAGAGATCATTTTCTAGTAGTACCACCTATGAATTCAGTACATGTGAGGGATAAGGTATTCACATTCTTAATAGGGATATATGGAATATGCCTTTTATGTGAGATATGGTTGGGGGGAGTGTTAGTTGATAAGACGTGACTCCGATGTTATCAAGAATCTCAAAGGGGACAATGTATATGGGACTTGGATTTAACTTATTCAAAAAACTCATAACTCTATTCCATGATGATTTGTCGAGTAACACTTTTTTTCCAACATTAAACAACATGTCTTGTTGATGAATGTCATCATATATCTACAGTCGACTCTGAGTAGTACTGATGTGCCACTGAATAGTCTTCCCCTTTTCTACCATTTTTGTGACCATTTTGGGATCGAATAACTAGCCTTCACAAACTACATCCCAAAATGATTTTTTTCTATATCTATTCCCATAAATGGATTCATATTGAGACATTTGGATTCTTGGGAGAATAATTTTAATGTATGATAAAACAAAAAGAGATTGATACTGATCCCATCATCCTTTGAAGTCCATCGAGCATGCTCTCAACTTGGGTTCCAGTGTTTAGATTTTCATTTCATAATGGCTATTAGTTTGGAAGTTATAATCTATACAAAAGTTTGACATATTAATTATAAGATATGAGATAATGTTCCATAACATGGATGGAAATCTCCGATCTCTATTAGATTTGATCAATATTGGTGTCCCATGCAACGCCACCACTTTTATAATGTATATCCTTACAAGACGACTGTGTGATATATCCACCCAAATTAAAATTAATTGAAATGTCAATGTAAGATGATATACCATAAAAATATATCATTATTTCATTTGGATTTATTTGGAATACATTTGACCAAATCGATAGTGATTTTTCCCATTTCCGTTTGGATATGGGTAATTATTGCATCATCTCCATGAAATTTTTTCTTTCATACTTCACCTGTTTATATACCAAGAAATTTTATGTATTTCATTCAATATTCTTCTTCATAATATCCCACAAATAGTGCTCTTCGAATTCTTGATACATCTTCATAATCCTTTAGTCGATGGGGATGGTTGATCTATGTGTATCACTCAATAACTCCATCTTTATATTGGGAATTGATGGTACATATAGTTCATACCCAAATCTTACAACACATTCTACATCAATTTTTAAGACCTAGTTTTTCCCATTTCCTGTAGCTTCCATGTTCTTTAAATTTTTCACATCATCACTTTGAGAATTATTTATCTTCTACAAAAGGGATGTTTATTCAATCATTTGAGAAAGGAATGATTATGTTCTTTACTTTATGTTTCACATGTCCATAATTTTCATGACTAAGATAATTAGTTGTCTCTAAATTCCAAAAATTGATAAGGTGACATGATCCTTTCTATATCTATATAATACACCCTTTTATTTTCATTCCCATAATGATATTAGATTGAGTAGTGATAATCCATGATCATCTCTAAACATTTTCACTAGTGAATATTTAACTTTTTCTCTGTGAATATATATTTGAGACTATTATGATCTATATATATTTCAAAAAAATTCCCAGTGAGATAATGTCTCCAATTAATCAATAATAATATTATTGAAGCTATGTCGAGATCAGGTATTGGATAGTTTTTCTAGTGATATTTTTACATCCCTAAGGTGTAGGAAAACTCTTTATCATTCTATATCAGTAAAAAAAAGAATACCCTCTTTAAATTATTGATTTATAGAAAGGGTAGGGTTGATATTCTTAGTAGTTTATGTATTGGTTATATTATAATATCTTCTTCATTTATATGAGGCGCTATTTTTATTTATTACATTAAAAAAGCATTACCCTCATATGAGTTATCTTGGTTATTGGGTTTGGAATACATGATATGTTTCTCAAAATTCATCAGTAATACCTAGTTAGTCCAAGGAAACAACTGATATATATTATAATTGTTTTTGTTTTGGTCCACTCATCAATTTCCATTACCAAAAAAGGGTCTACATATATCCATTTTGGTGATAACATGCCTAAGGAATGATACTCTGTCCATAAAGAACTCACATTGACTATAATTTTCACACACACACACATATATATATATTCTTCTATAAATTTATTTTTGGAACAATATTGAAATACACCTTCTACCCCTCCTTACTTTATAATATATCAAGATATCATCTATAAATACGGTCAAAAATTTATCAATGTAATATCTAATGATGCTACTCATAATGTCCATGAATATTTATGGATCATTGGTGAGTGTGAAGGGAATCACTATAAACTCATAGTGTCTATAAATCATTGTAAAGGAATTCATGGGATTATATTCCTTCTTTACCAATAATTGGAAATATCCTAACTAGAATTCCCCCTTGGAGAAGTATTAGGGCCCATATAGTTTATTGAAAAACTTAATAAATACTTGGAATGTAATACTTATTCTTTATCGGGGTTTTGTTGAGTTCATGATAATCAAGTTAGAGGAGCATTGACCCATCCTTCTTTATGATGAAGAGGACCAGTACATGCCATGGTGAAGCACTCAAGAATATACACCACTTGTTTAAATTCTCCTTTACCTTCTTATTTAGTTATTCAAAATCAATGGTTTCTATTCTATTTTTTTATTTGATGTGGGAAGAGATATAGGCTTAAGTTCAATTGAGAACATAACCTCTCGGTCATGAGAAAATCCAAACAACTCACTAGGGACTTCACCAGTAGAGTCACTCAAAATGGGCATGTATTCAAGGAATAATATCTATTTTGTCTTTATCATTTGATATAATTATTATTTCTCATATGGAAATAATATGCACAGCTGATTTGAATACTTTAAAACTAATTCATCATCCAACTTACAATTTTACAGATTTAGTTTATGACTCGGTATGTAACGTCCCTAACCTGGAATCCACTAAACCGATGCTCCGAGCCGGTTGATTACATGACCTTAAGCGCACCTCCCTGTATGGAAAAGGCTGTCGACTAGCAATGGGGGTCTATGTAGTCAAGTAGGGAGACTATACCCCCTTTTATCAGAGTAAGACACAAAATAATAAACCAAATAGTGGAAACAATAACCAACAACCAAGGAACATGTATAATAAACATTTCTAACAGTAAATATGACATGTCATAATACAAGTGAAAAAGTGAACAAAATCCCAAAATAAGGACAACTGCCAAAATTCCAAAAATGGTCCCAACTCTAAGTCTGGATCCTCCACCAAGTGCTACCCATGTCCACTCACTATCTAGA
Source organism: Viscum album (assembly GCA_963277665.1). Classification (NCBI taxonomy): domain Eukaryota; kingdom Viridiplantae; phylum Streptophyta; class Magnoliopsida; order Santalales; family Viscaceae; genus Viscum; species Viscum album. The sequence goes on along the minus strand of OY728148.1, from coordinate 260,214,441 downwards.
AAGGACCTTTTCCCTTCTTCTAACCTATAAACATCAAGTCTGCTCAGGTACCCAACGACGGCCTGATCAGGGTGGGAGTACAACTCTGTAGGACACCACCAATGGTGTCTACAAAATATCCATTATAAATATACATTGCATGAAAATAGAATATGAATGATAAATTCCAAGTAATTAAACAAGTTTCCATTAAACAGTTCAGATCCAAATCCATTTCCACTTCCATTACCATTCATTTCACACCAATTATCATCATTTAAAAATTCATCACATTACCATGGGTTAATCTCATACATTATGTTACATGGGTCAAAGGCCAAAAATCACATGCAAGAGGGTAAACACCTCGTTATCCTATCTCACTAGGACTAACCCCATCATAGCAACCATAACCTCACCTCGAAGCCTCATTCCGGGTGGATACAACCGTTAGGAGAATAGACCCTCAGTCCCCTTTCCTAACCCGTGCATTTAGGGTGGAGTTCAGAACTTCAGTCTTCACTCGACCCGTGGTCGTAGATCCTCAAGTCATACCCCACTCTACAAAGCCATGTTCACATGCTTATATATAAGTAACCATCAACCATCCAAACCATTTCCCTTCGGCAAACACTATTCACAACAACCCACATGGGAATCCACATCATGCCTTAACCCATTAACACATTACCGTTCACCTCATTTAACCATTCACCCAATTCCCATGTATTATGCCTATCTCACTAAGCATTCAACATTAAACCCATAATCTATCCCATTGTGGTCTTTAAACAGTTTAAACATTAACCCATTTAACCCATTCATCATTCCCATGAATCAACCATTTAACCCATTCCACTTTAACCCTTAGGGTGTTTCCAAGTCTAGGTGCATAACCAAAATTTTAATCTAAGTTCAACCAATCATTCCAACATATTTATCAAGGGCTCTAAAATTCATTACAACAAGGTCACTTGTTTAATATCAATCCCTAAATTCGGGAAAAGTCGGCACATCCCATGGATGTCCCCAATTAGGTCAAGTCTAACCCAACACATCCCACGGGGATCTTGCGGGTTCCCATTTACCATTTTAAACACCATTATTACCAAACATGCCAAGGTTATTCAAAATATAACTGAAGGAAATAAAGAACACAACTAGACATGCACAAATCCCCGAATAACTATGGGATATCACTTGTAGACCACCTATCTCGAAACCGTGGTTTAACACACCCTCAATCGAGTCCTTAGACCTTGATCCAACCAACATTTGGATCTTCAACATAAAACTCACCCAAAAGTTAGGGTTTTAGAGCTTCATAATGAGATGGAGAGAAGATACAAACCATAAACCAAGAAAAGAACCAAGGATGGGATTAGCCTTACCCGGAGCTTCGATCCGCAACCAACGACACCAAAAACGCCATAGAAAAGAGGGATATTTATCTCTTTGAAACTTTGGGTGATTTGGTTCATGGCTAGGGTTAAGAGGGAGGAAATGAGAGGAAATCCTGAGTGGGGTTTTAAAGCTTGGAGTGGAAAACTTGTAATTTTTCCCATATTTAAGTGGCCGCACGGTTTGTCTGCACAGTTTGGAAAATCGTAAGCAAACCATGCGCATGCCACTACCTGGAGGAGGAGGGGTCACACGATTCATCCGCATAGTTTTTCAAACCATGCGCAAACCATGTGCATGCTTCTGTCTGGAGGAGGAAGGGTCACATGGTTTATCCTGGGCAGGCCGCACGGTTTACCTGGTCATGCAATGGTCGTGCGCCCTGGCCTGTCTTGCCCAAACTTTCTTTCTTCCATGCCCCGAGCCCCCGGAGCACCCCCAAGGCCTCTCACACTTTCAGGAAACATTTTAAATCCCCCAAAAAAAGGTTCAACCCAAAACACAACAAAAACATACCTTTCCAAAAACCGGGATCTTATAACCTCCCCACCTAATAACGGCTCGTCCTCGAGCCGAGTTTCCAAGTCTCATTGATCCACCAAAGAGAAACTTCTGGGCCACTAAGCCAGCATATCTGATTCCTACTCCCAAGTTTCTTCCTGAACTTTCCCATGATTCCATAGTATTTGCACTAGTGGCACAACCTTGCCTCACAAAACCTTTTCACTACATTCCACCACATGAACCGGATGCTCCTCAAAGAACGCATCAGCCTCAAGCTCCACATCCTCAACATTAACCACGTGAGATGGGTTAGGGTGATACCGTCGAAGCTGTGACACATGAAACACATCATGAATCCCACCGTACCACTGTGGAAGAGCCAATCAGTAATCCACTATTTAGATCCTCTCCATAATCTTGAAATTTCTCACATACCTGGGTGCCAACTTACACTGCTTTTGTATCTGACGGTGACCCAACCTTGGCAACACCCGAAGGAACACTTTATCACCCACCCCAAACTCAATAAGTCTATGCCTCTAATCTGCATATGACTTCTGCCTACTCTAAGCTGTAGCCATTCGTTTCCTAATCAATTGAACTCTCTCTGAAGTCTCCCACACGAGACTTGGCCCTAATAACTCAGATTCACTAGCCTCTAGCCAACACAACAGAGATCTACATGGTCTCCCATAAAGAACCTCAAACGGTTCCATTTGAATTGTAGCCTGAAAACTGTTGTTGTAGGCAAACTCAACAAGTGATAGGTGCCTCTCCCAAGAACCTCCAAAGTCCAAGACACAAGCTCTCAACAATTCTTCCAACACTGAGATCGTACGCTCCGACTGGCCGTTCGTCTGCAGGTGGAAATCCATACTCAAAAACACTTGAATACCAAGCACCTTCTACAACCCTTGCTAGAAATGTGATGTGAAACATGGATCCCATTCCAAAACTATTGTTTTCATAACACCATACAACTGCACTATTTCCCGAACATACAGCTCACCCAACTGGTCGACTGTATAGGTCTCCTGAATCAGTAAGAAATGATCCACTTTCGTTAACCGATCCACAACCACCCATATTGAATCGTTCTTTCGTGGTGTCCTCAGAATACCCATGACCAAATCCATTGTCACATCATCCCACTTCCATTCCGAAATGGGAAATAGATGCAACAAACCACCTGGGCATTGATGCTTGGCCTTCACCTGCTGACAGGTAAGGCACTGTGCCACAAATCCCACAACTTCCTTCTTCATTCAAGTCCACCAAAACTGCCTTCAGAGATCACAGTACATCTTGGTCAAACCAAGATGCACTGCCCACTTGGATGCATGGAACTCACGCATCAACTCTTCCCGCACACTCTTTGGTAAAACCACGCGATCATGAACACAAACAACACCGTCCACGCCGATGGCCCAACCAGAAGGTATCTCCCCACCTTTAAGATTTTCCTTCATGATCAAACACTCAGGATCATCAATCTGAATTTCCTTAACTCGACTCAAAACCATCGACTCCATCGCTAAGGAAGAAAGAGTGACCTGACAACTCTCCTCCTGCACCTCCAGGTGAATTTCCGCAAACAAAGACATCACCTTACACTCGGTGCTGGACTCCTGAACCATCTGATTCTGAACCTTCCTACTCAGATCATCAGCAACACTGTTTCCCTTTCCCGGTGTATAAACCAACTTGAAGTAAAAATACTGTAGATATTCAACCCATCTTCGCTTCCGAAGATTCAGATCCCATTGTGAGAAGATGTAATTCAAACTCTTATAGTCCTTGAATACAGCAAACCGTTCTCCCAACAGATAGTGCCTCTAGCACTTCAAGGCGTACACTACTACAGCTAAATCAAGATCATGAGTTGGATAGTTCCGCTCATGGGGCCTTAGCTGCCTTGACCCATAATCCACAACCCGCTCATCCAGTATCAACACATCCCCAAGTCCAACTCCGGACGCATCACAAAACACGATGTACTTCTTACACGACTCAGGTAAGATCAAGATAGGTGTGGTCGTCAACCACTTATTCAACTCTTGAAAGGCATTCTCACAAGCCTCATACCACTCGAACTTGATCCCTTTCTTGGTCAAGCCCGAAATTGGTGCCTCCAAATGAGATAAATCCTGAATGAACCTTTGTTAATACCCAGCCAAACCCAAAAAACTCCAAACATCTGAAACACTCCTGGGATGCTCCCAAGATACAACTGCCTACACTTTCTCTAGATCCACGGACACACCTACCTCCAAGATGATGTGACCCAGAAAATGTACCTCACCTATCCATAATTGACACTTGGATAGCTTGGCATAGGGCCGGTGCTCTCTTAGCATACCCAAGACGATTTCAAGATGTTGGGCATGATAATCTTGTGTTTTTTAGTACACTAAGATATCATCAAAAAAGAAAAACACAAACTGATCTAGATAGGAATGAAATATCTGGTTCATCAAATCCATAAACACCTCTGGTGCATTGGTCAAGCAAAAAGGAATTACCACAAACTCAAACAACTCGTACCCACTCCGGAAAGTTGTCCGCGGTATGTCGGAAGACCTCACCCACAACTGGTGATAACCTGACCTCAGATCAATCTTAGAAAACACTGATGCACCCCTCAACTGATAAAACAGGTCATCAATTCTAGGAAGAGGGTATCTATTTTTCACTGTCATCTGATTCAAATTTCGATAGTCAATACACAGTCTCAACGACCCATCGACCTTCTTAGAAAAAAGCATAGGAGATCCCCAAGGAGACGTACTAGGATAGATAAACCCCTTATGCTCTAACTCCTAAATCTGAACCTTTAGTTCCTAGATTTCTACCAGTGCCATTCGATATGGAGGAATAAAAACTGGCTCCGCTCCCAGTAGCAACTCGATCATGAACTCGACATCCCTCTAGGGGGTAACCCCGAGAAATCCTCAAGGAATACATCCTGATACTGATCCACCATAGGAGGGAAAACAAACTGTTCCCCTATTTCATTGTCATCAAGAATGAGTCATGCCACTCGAGTTGTGAGTCCACTCATCTGTTGACAAAACGGCCCCACACGCCCTGCTCAAACATCCCATTCGCCATGGTGGACATAAGCGTCACCCTCAAGCGACCTGAACGATACTCTGTGATGGTAACAGTCTATGTGTGCCTAATACAACACCAACCAATCCCTTCCCAGGATTAGGTCAAACCCTGACATCTCGAGAACGAACAAGTCCCATAGAAAATGATACCCACCTAATTCCAAGGAATATCCCTTGATCTGTTTGATATCCTCAACCCGCACCCCCAACGGAGTGTCAATCGACATCACCCCACACACCCCCTCCATAGGTAAACCCAGCGCTACCACAAGTTGAGCAGAGATAAAAGAGTGTGTGGAACCTGTTCCAAACAAAGCACTAGAAAAAGTAGAAGCTACAAGGATCATACCTCGAACAGTCGATGGTCCAGCCTCACCATCACCAGGTTCAAACTGAACTACGTGAAGCTGACTTGCCCCTCTTCCCTGGGCTCCAACCTGAACACCATGCGATGAATTGCCCTGCTGGCGTGAGCGATCCTACCCTGGAGTTCCATATCCACCGCCCCTACCAGTACAGCCCGTGGAGCTCCAACTACCTGCTTGATACGGGGGAACTAATCCCCTTCCCGTATCCAGTACCTACCTTCCACCATCATACTCGCCCACTTGTTAAGGTTTCCTATAGAACTTCTACACATGTCCCATCAGACCGCACGAACGGCACTCAACTAGATGTTTAGAACACTGACCACGAATATGCCCCATCCTACCTCACTGATAGCAGAACACCTGATTTCCCCTCTGAGAGGCTAACCCTCTCTTCCAGCCACTTTTCACACTTCCACCATGCTGTGAGCTCTCATGGCGTCACTTTCAACCTTCAAAAGATGCACTGCTTGTCTGTCCCACAGAAACCACAAGCCCACTACCCGAAGCTCCCTTCAAGTTTCCTTCCGAGATCAGTGCCTGATCTACTACCTCTGTGAACATTTTCAAGTGGAAGATGTTTACTTGAGACCTGGTCTCATGTCTCATCCTATCCTGGAAACGCCTTTCTACTACTATCTCATCCCCTGCTAACACTGGGACAAAGTGCCAAAAATCAGTGAAGCGACTAGCATAGTCCATCACCAATAGTGAACCCTGAGTCAGGCTCATAAACTCTGCATCCCACTCCTGCCTCAAGGTCTCTGTGTATAAATTCTCAAGAAACTCTTCCTAAAAACATTACAATACATCCCCTCAGCCTCCTCGATTTGAGCCTGAATGTCCCACCAACACCTCGCCTGGCCTCGCAACATATAAGTGTCCATCTTTACTTTCTTTTCAATTGGGGTCTCCAGATGGTCCAGTATCTTCTGGACAGACTCTAACCAGAACTCCGCTGCCTCTGGCCCACCCACTCTAGTGAAATTTGGTGGGTGCTGCAGCTGGTACTCCCTGGTCAGCTCGAACATACTCGGTGAAACCCGCCCTGGGTCCCGATCCATCATCTGCATAAAGCAAGCCAAGTTCTCCTAGAACTGGTCCTCTCTACCTTCATTGATCACCACATTTTCATGATCTTCTACTAGAGGAGTGTTTTCAGTAACATCCTCCCATTTCCCAACTGGAAATCGGCGTCGTGGTGGCATATCTCTACATTGCCAAACATGATACTTAGCATGCATACTATAAAACATTCACGACTTCATCAAAATCACTTTACTTGCTACAAAAACATATTTTCATATGCTAATTTAACAACATTAGCACCTTACATTCACCGCCCCAACCATCCCTACCACGGGACATGGTCCATGTGGGGTAAACAACCATGCACTACCACCAAACTCACACAACATTTTACAAACATTCTCCACTTCGTTTCAAACCCTTATGTTTCATTAAACATAATTTACCCACTTGATTTATTTCATTCTTCTAATTATTTCTTGGTTTCATGAAATGCATGATGCACCCTACTTTCCTGCCTCACACGCCCACACCGTGTGTGTGTGTCTAATACAATGCATGTCACCTATCTCCCTAGGTGCCTATAATGATTCATGAATGCTAATCCTCATGCCGTTAAGGCCATGAGACAAATATCATAAAACAATCACACCAAACCATGTGTGCATCACCCAATGGTGAAATATCATCAACTGTAATAAAACACAAACAAGAACAACATTTCCCATCCAGGGTGACTTGGGTTTTCCCCCATACATGGGTTAGCTACTCCCGAGCACGAGCTCATTACTAAGGCTCGACACATCTTAACCCTTGGCTACCAATCCCAAATAACAAGACCTCAGAGAAGGAGAAGAAATACCTCCCCTGATACCACTTTTGTAATGTCCCCGACCCAGAATCCACTAAACTTGTGCTCTGAGATGGGTGGTTACATGACCTTAAGGGCGCCTCCCCATACGCCAAAGGCTGCCGACTAGCAGCGTGGGTCTATATAGTCAGGTGGGGAGACTATACCCACTTTTTATCAGAGTAATCTACAACAGAATAAACAAAAAAGTGGAAACAATAACCAACAACCAAGGAACATGTATAACAAACATTTACAACAGTAAATATGCCATGTCAGACTACAAGTGCAAAAGTGAACAAAAGTTCAAAATAAGGAAAATAGACAAAATCCCCAAAATGGTCCTGACTCCAAGTCCAGATCCTCTACCAAGTGATACGCATGTCCACTCACTATCTAGCAAGGACCTTTGTCCTTGTCCTGACCCGCAAACATGAAGTCTGCTCGGGTACCCAATGGCGGCCTGAGCATGTTGTGAGTACAACTTAGTAGGCCACCACCAATGGTGTCTACAAAATATCCAGTATAAATAGATAGTGCATGGAAACAGAATATGAATGATAAATTCTAAGTAATTAAATAAGGTTCCATTAAACAATTCAGATCCAAATCCATTTCCACTTCCATTACCATTCATTTCACACCAATTATCATCATTTACCAATTCATCACATTACCATGGGTTAATCTCATACATTATGTTACATGGGTCTAAGGACAATAATCACATGAAAGAGGGTAAACACATCATTATCCTATCTCACTAGGACTAACCCCCTCATAGCAACCATAACCTCACCTCGAAGCCTCATTTCGGGAGGATGCAACCATTAAGAGAATAGACCCTCAATCCCCTTTCCTAACTCGTGCATTTAGGTTGGAGTTTAGAACCTCAGTCTTCACTCAACCCATGGGCATAGATCCTCAAGTAATACCCCACTCTAAGAATCCATGTGCACGTGCTTATATATAAGTAACCATCAACCATCCAAAACATTTCCCTTCAGCAAACACTATTCAAAACAGCCCACATGGGAATCCACATCATGCCTTAACCGATTAACAAATTACTGTTCACCTCATTTAACCACTCACCCAATTCCCATGTGTTATGCCTATCTCACTAAGAATTCAACATTAAACCCATAATCTATCCCATTATTGTCTTTAAACAGTTTACACATTAACCAATTTAACTCGTTCATCATTCCTATGAATCAACCATTTAACCCATTCCACTTTAACCCTTTGGTTATTGCCAAGTCTAGGTGCATCATATAACTTATAATCCATGCTCAACTAATCATGCCAACATATTTATCAAGGGCTCTACAATTTATTACAACAAGGTCACTTGTTTAATATCAATCCCTAAATCGGGGAAAAGCCAGCACATCCCATGGATGGCCCCAATTAGGTCAAGTCTAACCCAATACATCCCACGGGGATCGTGAGGGTTACCATTTACCATTTTAAACACCATTATTACCGAACATTCCAAGGTTGTTCAAAACATAACTAAAGGAAAGCAAGAACACAACTAAACATGCAAAAATCCCCAAATAACTATGGGATATCACTTGTAGACCACCTACCTCGAAATTATGATTGAACGCACCATCAATCGAGTCCTTAGACATCAATCCAACAAACTGTTGCAGATTAAACATAAAACTCACCCAAAAGTTAGGGTTTTAGAGATTCAAAATGAGAGGGAGAGAAGATATAAACCCTAAACCAAGAAAAGAACCAAGGATGGGATTAGCCTTACCCGGAGCTTCGATCTGCAACCAACGGCACCAAAAATGCCTTAGAAATGAGGGATATTGATATCTTGGAGCCTTTGGGAGATTTTTTTCATGCCTAGGGTGAAGAGGGAGGAAATGAGAGGAAATCCTGAGTGGGGTTTTAAATCCCGGAGTGGAAAACTTGTAATTTTTCCCAACTTTAAGTGGCCGCACGGTTTGTTCGCACGGTTTGGAAAACCGTGTGAAAACTGTGCGCATGACACTACCCAGAGGAGGAGGGTTCGCACGATTCATCTACATAGTTTTTCAAACCATGCGCAAACCGTGTGCATGCTTCTGTCTGGATGAGGAAGGGTCACACGGTTTAGCCAGGGTAGGTCGCACAATTTACCAGGCCATGCGCAGGCCTTGTGCCCTAGCCTGTCTTGCCCGGACTTCCTTTCTTCCATGCCCCATGCCCCCAGAGCACCCCCAAGGCCTCTCACACTTTCAGGAAACATTTTAAATCCCCAAAACAAAGGGTTCAACCCAAAACAGAACAAAAACATACCTTTCCAAAAATCGGGATCTTACAATAAGGATTATTATCTATTTTGTCTTTATCATTTGATATAATTATTATTTCTCATATGGAAATAATATGCACACCTGATTTGAATACTTTAAAACTAATTCATAATCCAACATAGAATTGTACGAAATTAGGTTATGACTCTATATATAAAGATTCATATCCCTATCCAAAAAGGTGATATTGGATTTATATAAGGACATCCAATGAATTCTCATAAAAGAATCAAATTATAATAAAATAAGTATTTAATGATTTTATGATATGTTTATTCCACAAAAAAATGGTTTTGGTTGTGTTATATACTTAGGATGAAACAATTTATTTATTTTATATTCTGATAGATATATCATCCCTAAGTTTTGAGGTGGTGTTTTAATAGTCCAATTAAACCTAAAATATATGGATGTAAGTGTATAAAATGTATAAATGTGTGCATTCAATAATCATGAATGAAAAACCAACATAGTTATCCTCACATAATTTTTTGAATCCAATTATTTATTGGTGATAACAAATTCCTTTCATTTATCTTAAGTCCATGGAGGTTATCTTCATTGATTGTATCTAGAAAACCTCTTATTAGGGTATTTTCATGCACAATTCCCCTGTCCCTTATAGTAGAAACACTATACTATATGTTCATTTTTGATCTAGAACTACTTTTCTTCCATCACATTACTAAATTTAATCATAACTTCTTGAAATTTATTATTTTAATTCATCACTTTTATAGATTTAAAACTTCTCCTTGTTCCCTTCAGATAGTTTTTTCGATGCTTATTCCCTCATTTTTTACACATGAATAGTTGGGTTTTATTTTCACAATGAAATTCTTCCATTGATCCTCCCAAATTAAATTTCATTTTATAGTTTTTATCTCCAACCCCAGAATACCATTGAGATTCACCAATATCCATCTTATATATAATGGTATTAAAGACAACATCTTGATTACTATAAAAGTCAAAAATATACAAATATTTTCGTAGACTCCAATTTAATCATCTAAAAAAGTATCAAACCTTACTTTTACTATTATCAAAGAAGCTAATGGCATACTGTGAAATCCTTTTAATGTTTTATTCATATTCCCTAATAGACTAATCTTTTGTTTGATTTAGCCAGAGGAAATCCCTCTCTATTTTAAGGAGGATAGTTTATGGAAAATATTTATTGAATTTTTTTCTTAAATCATCTCCATTCCATGGATGCAATTTCATTTATTTAATTCATCATCATGATCAGTTTTTACTACGGATTAGCTTCACCAATGATGAAATAAATGACCATTATGAATTTCTCTTTATCATAAAATTAAAGGATATATAATAACTTATCCATGGAGTTAATCCATTTTTCCTCAATGAGGGGATAAAAATACACACTATTGTTAGGAGGCCCTTGTTTCGTAAAATTACCTGACCATAATTTTATCTTTATTAGGAGAACGTGATTATTCCACTTGATTCATGTTATTACTACTTACTTCAGTCAATTGGGAAAAATGTAATGATGTTCTCTGTTCCTACTCTTATATTGTTATACATATCCTTAGGGAAATCATCACATTTCCTATCATGTTGTTTGTTGGAACATTTCTATATATTTATCATCATTAACTAAAAAATTAAAATACTAATTAGGGATTATAGTACTTAAAATAAAATTCAGAGAAAAAGGAAAACTATGAACATATAATAAATAAATTATATATGACATGTAAATCATAAATCATGAGTCTCAATGTTTCAATCTAGGTTATATGTGTTAATTCTCCAATTATTTTTTTCTTACCAAACAATATATTTAAGTCCTTATTTATATATTATAATGAGTTTGGGATTTTTCCAAAGCATATTCCCAAGGAGCATTAAACTAAATGTGATCCAAGGCCTCTTTTTCATCCAACAAATAATGATTCATTTAATACCCAACCCCCGTATTCATGGTTCTAATACCTAGGTACAACTATCCTTGATCCATATTCAGCTGTGTTATCTAGACAAGGATGAAATATCTTGGAAACTATTCTATCAACACTACACCAAAATTTTCAGATAGTCTTATATACATATAACTATGACTAGGGATCCCACTAATTTATTTTGTTCCCAATATTAAAAAATAAATATACCTTACACTCATACGAACTAAAATAACCAATTCCATTTATACACATTATTACATTTGTATCATAAATATGTAATAATTACAAACTAAAAAAAGTGGCCTAGAATCGTTGGGAGGCTAGTTATATAAACCATAACATGAAAAGAAACAAAAAATTATTAATTTTAATGTCCATTATGATCTCTTAAATATCTTTTATCACATAAAACTACAAATGTTAACCTAGTGAATATATAAATAAAATGAGTGATCTATAAATACTAGTAAGGGAATAAACATGAAAATGAAATATAACATATGATTCAAAATTCATAACTTGATATTATGAAATAAAATAATCATGAGTAATTATATAGGACCATAAAATAATGTACATTGAATCATGAGACCATGTGGATATTCGAATGTGTTAACAACAACAAAAATTCATAATAAGAATTTAAGACTAACTACCAATACAACATCATATATTGAATAGATTCCCATTAAGGATTATATTTACTCCTCAATCCCATAAATATCATATCCTGAGACATAAACATTACCGAATGAATTGGATCACTATATTGGAACACCCATTAAAATATATACATGCATATGTGCACCAGATATGGTATTAAGCTTAAGGCAAAAACATATAGATTATGCATGCAAAGAAATATGTTGTATAATAATATCTTATAGTACACCCAAATTGCATACCATAATGGTTTACATGAAATCAAGGAATAAAATATTATTTTATGTTAATAGTGTAAAAATACGAAATTTTTCAGAAAAATTATGACTAATTAAAGTGAATATGTGAAACAAATAGAGGACTGGTAACTTTTGAAATGTACCTCTTAAGCTGTGTTTTAGGGAAAAGGGTTAGGAGTATTTAAAAAGGGAAATATAATATTAATTTACATAAAACCATAAAAGAACAAAATATTTTTTATAAATAAAATGGAAAATATTATAAAATAAGGATTGTTTAAAACCTTTTATGGAGTGGTATAAGAAATTGGGAAAGAGATAGAAAAGGTTAGTTCCATCAGGTTTTGTTAACGAATGAAATTAATAAGGGAACCTTCAAATATTGATTATACCCCTCAAATTAAGGTGAATTAAACTATTTATATATGTGGGGGATATATAAATGGAATATAGAAGAATGAAATAAGAAAAACAGGGCGATAAAGTGGCGTACATAGAGAGAAATAAAAACCCAAAGGAAATAGGTTGTTTTAGGGAGATACCTTTCCTTATGTTCCAGAATAATTCAATAATTACAATTTGCATCACAAATAATAAAATTAACCTAATTAATTACTTAATTAAGAAAATTTTAAATCTATTATATATTTACTATAAGTATACATATATTTTTTCATTTATATATATTTCAATGATATTTAAGGTTTAGTTTCACTGTTCTGAGGGTGTTTATTTCATGGTTCTCAGGTAAGATCACTTGAGGATAACTATGGATATTGTTATCAATTGTAAATGAAACTAAAGATGTGAAATGAAATGATATAAATGAAATTATATAAATTTAAATATTCCTAAATACCCATTTATATTCCAACATATTGATAATTAATTTAGTAAAAATGTTAATGTTATATGGTAAGTTTATTATGGTGGGTATACCAACCTTCACAAATTAGGTTCAATTTTTTTAATATTATGTCAATATATTAACTAAAAAATTAGAAAAAATATACAATATACATATTTAAATAATTTTAATTAATTAAAATTTAATTTAATTTTTCCAAGAAGGAGGTAATGGAAAATAAAAAATGATCATCCACAGATCCGGTTAGCCGAAGAAATATACACAATGGTTTCATTTTAAAAAAATATGAGGATAATAGAAGATAAGGGATGGTATATATTACATTATCACTATATAATTAAATTATATATATGATAATGGAGTTGTTATACTATGTAGGATGAGTATGGTGAGTAGAAGATATAAGAAGAAAATAATTTAAAAGTGGTAGTTTGGGTATGTTACCTATTGAATGTTGTCTCCTTGAAAAATTCTTTATGGAACATGGGAATGATATTTTGGTAAGTCCAGAAACACTAATACATGGGGGAGATAATTTTTAATATAATTGTTTAGAAATTTGGAAATATACATGGGCTAAAAGGTGTGATTATAATGGTAGGTGAGGGGATGTATTTATAAGGGGAGGAGAGGGTTTTGTTTTGAATATTATATTCCTTAGTTTCTTATTTTGGACTAAGGGAACCAAAAATGTCCATTCATGGGAATATACATAGTATATGGTTCATTTGATTTCTAACTAATGGGAGATTACATCAGCCCTTATTCAATAAATCGTTTCATTAGCATATAATTTTAAATACCTAATTTTAAAGTATTTCAATATTAACTATAAATTTACACATTTTAGCATAATAATAATAATTAACTATAAATACCCTGAACCTAATATCTCAGAGTCAGTGGTTACTTTATTATGTTAGCATAAAATACAAGTAGTCACATTCTAAAGGACTGAAAAGTTTCTTAGTTTTAAAAAACAAGATACACAATTTAATCTTATAATAAATTTGAAAACATAAAATGAAACATAGAAAATTCTTCGAGGACACCATTATTATCTTAGATTATACCATTATATCAATCATAATAAATATTGTGGAATCTTAGTTAAAATTTAAACATAAGAAAAGGGTGAGCTCAGATGCTCAATAATGGGTGAGAATAGATGAGCCTATCATAAATTAGCACAAACTATTATAGAAAGGTAAATTAATGAAACAATAGCTAGTTAATTAATAACCTGTAAATAATATGTCCAAAATGACATATAATCTAATAATGCCATATAAACAATCAAATAACCTATAAAAATTTACCATAGATATTATAATAATATAATAAACACCAGGAAATAATTAAATAACTACATAATGAGGCCATTCATAATTATAGACATCATAAATAGATCATTATGGCTTTGACCATAACACCATACATAAATGGGTAAGACCTCATCCAATACCCAAACTAGTTTTTCTGACGAGACCTATTGATGCATCGAGGGGATATAGTAGGAATCGGCCATAACATATTATTTCCAAATCATTAATCATATTAATGGGGTGAAAAAAAATCAAAATATATATTTTTATTGAAACTATCATTCAAAATATAAATAACTTTCCCCAATCAATAAATATAATCACAAAAAATCAAGTGTAATATAGTGGATGGTATCAAACATTTATATACCCAATTAAACTAATCATAAACCTTTTAATAAAATCTAGAAGATGGTATCATAATATATCATCCTCATTTAAGTATAATATACAACAAAGGATGTTGACACAGTTGAAAATACATTAAATGGGAACATTGTAAAATTCCTAAGGAAATACCCTTTTTTACTTTTAAAGTCACTTATGTTTAAAACACTTCAAAATAATAAAATAATATATATTCTTTCAATATAAAATTTTAAACATATAAATAAAAATTAAAAACATTTAGGGGTTATGATGATGGTAAAATTCACTATTTCTGTATAAGGTTAAATGACATTCCTTTAGTATTTTTGTCCAAAAAGTATCAAAATATACTCTTTAAAAAATGACAAAATATACCTTTCAAAAAACATATTAAAAATTAAAATATGATTAAAAATAATAATAAAAATTATATTATAATAGTAATAAAAAAATTTAAACAAATTTATAAATCACACATGTGGAAGAAAAAGTGAGTTTTAAGAGAAATTTTGAAAAAATAATTTTGAAATGAAAATCCCTTATAAATATTATTTCATTGAAGTGAGAACTACTAAAATGAATCTTATAAGTGTATACACTCTAAATACACATAGAAAAAGTTTAGATAAAACATTATATAAATTCAAAATTCATTTACAAAATAATATTACCATGACATATTCAAATGAGTAGAATTTTATCCTCAATAATGGATATTGGGTTAAGAATTCCCTTATAACTTTGTTATCAGTCTAATCGTAAGACCAGTAAAATAAATAATTATGAATTGAAACATTTAATACCATTAATATAATGATATTAATGATAATATATATCATTGGGAATTATATACATCACACACAATAAATAAGTGGTGAATAACAAATTTATCTCACATAAGTAAAAGTGAGATGAGAAACCCTTACCTCACACTCTCCTTTAGTTTTTAATGCTCTAAACATATGTATAAAGGTAAAAGTATTTTTAGTAGTTTATTTTAGAACTATACTCATATTTATAATACCTTATATGATACTTTTATGATATTTTACAACCCGTTCATTAATAATATTTCATTATTTTCATTGTTTAAGGTGTGTTTATTTCATGTTTTCATGGTTGGTTCACTTGTGTATAATCATAGAAATGTTTTTAAAAGATAAATAAAACTTCATAAGTTAAATTAAATGGTATTTATAAACATAAATTTTTTTTTAATGGTCCCATATATAATTTCTATTTCATACATGAGGATGATTAATTTGATAAATTGTTAATGATAAATGTTTAGTTTATTTTGGTGATTTTTCCGACCATCAAGAACTAATTTTGTTTTGTTTAATATTGTTTATATATTAGTTACATGAGATAAAATAGGTTATTATATACCCATTATGATCTTATTTAACTTGAATAATAATTTTATGACCATCCATAAAGGCAGTAATGGAAAAAGAAAATTCATTATCCATGTAGATGATTAACTGCCATAATTTGGACAATGGTTTCGTTTCTTTGAATAAGAGGTGATAATAAAAGATATAGATATAAGATGTTCCATTATAAATTTAAAATTAATTTATATAAATTAAACTATATTTATTTTTACTTTAGGGATAAATGAGGAAAATATAATGTAGAAAAATAAAAGAAATTAAGAGAGGTTGTTTGAGAATGTTTCCTCTTCAATATCACCTCCATAAAGGGCCACTTGAGGAACATGGAATGTGTATTTGAGTGATACTAGAATCACATGAACATGTGGGACTGGTATGGAGAGATTCTTTTTAATATTTTAGGATCTTTATGTCTTGTGAGGATAATGGGGGTGGGGAGGAGCAATATTTATACTTGAGGAGGGGTTGTTTTAAGTGATTAAATTATGATTATTTTATATTTAAAGCCAACCAAATTTGGGTGGAATTAATTACAACTAATTTTATTGATAATTAATGTTTTAAAGTATGGTTATTTTTAATAAAAATCAGAAACTAATATAATATTTTTTAGTTATTTTAATCATTTAAATTTTAATATTAATCTGCTACATTATTTTACCCATGTCGTGGTAAATATTTTTTTACCACAATAATTTTCATATATATAAAAATAAAACGGAACTTAAAACCTAATTTTTTCCTCTTTAATAAAAATATTAAATACATTTTACATGATTCAATTTATAGTAGTAAAAAAATAAATTCTAAACATGTAATAAGTAAAACTCATAAAAATAGTTTTTAAGGTAAAATGATGGTTTCTAAATTCCAAAGAATATGTTTAAAAATGTAACACATTTTGTATTATATAATTAAATTAATTCGTTTTTATCATGAAAAAGGTTTAATAAATTTTAAATCATGATCGTTTAATAATTATCTCATAAGATTTATTATATTTCATTGGAACAATATTTTCACTATTTAACCCAAAAACAAACTTTTTTAAAAAATTTCAAAAAAAATCCCTAATATATTTTTGACATGCTAACTCAAAAAATTAAGATTTTTTTCAAATAAATTTGAAAAAAAATCAAATTTTTATTTAATTTTTCATAGAAATAAATAAAAAATTATTTTTGAAGAAAAATTTTATTCAAAGAATAAAATTACTTTATAAAAAAGTAAGTGTTCATTTCCTAATAATAACAAATTTTTTATTTAATATGAACTTCATATTTATTTGATAATATTTTTAATATTATTCAAACTCACCAATTTAACAACTATATTATAATTTTTTTCTAAAATAATTATATTTTGGATTTCGTTTATCCACAGTGTTCTATGCAACATAAACTACCAAACATAATATTATTTTAAAATATCAATGTGTTAAAATATCCCACCCATTAATAAATTTCATCCTCACAATTTACAATTGTTATTGGTAATAGTGGATTTGAAATTTTAAAATACCCTTTTGGAATCCCATAATATAAAAACGGTTAATAAAACTTTCTCTTAAGAAGAGGGAAGGAAAATTCGACGGTTATAAAAAAAACTAGGTTTCCTTGTACTAAAATATTAGTGGGAATTTAATACCTGGACATGATAAATAAATATAACTATCATCTCCCAAAAAAATTTGATAGAGAACGCGATAATTTAAATGTTTACCATTACAAAACAGTATATTGATGATGGGTTAAAATACATTCATTCCTCGATAAGAAAATTAAAATAATTACATCTTTGTTCCATAAAAAATATCTTAGAGTTGATGAATACATTTACCTTATAAAAGGAAATATACATACTTGAAATTTATAGTTTCATCCTTTAAACTATTTCCACCACAAACACGTATTTTTCTCCAAAAGGCAATTCATCCATTTTTTCATCAAAAAAATTCTAAAATATTATATTCATAATAATCATATATAGTTACCAAAATGAAGTTATCCTTTATCTATAAAATCATTTATATAAATAAAACTATGTTACACTAACTAGGAAATTACATATGATAGTGGTAGGCAATAAACCATTATCTCCATTCAGTTGTTAGTTCGAGTTTCCCAGCCTTACCAGATGTAACATGTTATCTCCAAACCTACGGGTTATCCTTTTTCTAAAAATATATTAGTATATTCCTTACAATATTACAGAAAAAAGTTAATATATTCAAAAATAAATAAATTTTTTAACCTAAATGGTTGTGTCATGCATTTCATTCTTTCATTCCTATATTGAATTATTCTTTTTTGGAGTGTTTTTTAAAATCGGTGAAAAAATACATAGTAATGTCAACACTTACTCCATGAATTGAATATAAAAAAAGGAATTTTTTTCCTAAAGAACTAAAATTCACTTTTAATGAGTCTCATGATGCCTAAAGAATGACAATTCATTTTGTCTATCTCAAACTAATTTCCAAAACCAATATGGTTGGAACACGTTATCCAAAATGAATTAATAAATTAATCTATAAAACCTCATCCAATGTTTAATATAAACCACTTCATAGATTTTTAACCTTATGACCCTACCAAAAGATCAAGATATAAAACATTTGAAATAGTTTTACTGAATTAAATTAACATTAATCTCTCAAACATCATATAGTATATCTTAATCCTCACATACAAAAATTTTAAATACCTTTATCATATTTTTTCGTGAAACATGGTAATAATATGAATTACATTAATTCCTTATTTCAAACATGCATGCTTCCTTATCTGATAAGTAAAAAACAGATTATTAGATATTTTCCTAAAATCCCAAATTATTGTCAACTGCATTAATTGTAGAATTAACCAAGTTATTATAAAATAACTAATGAGGTATAAGTTAGTCAGTAATATCCAATTCAATTTTCCCATATCAATCATTACTTAATTTAAAAATCATTATCTTAACACCAGGAACATATTAAGGGATATCCTTCCTTCAAACATGTGTTTTCAAAAAGAACAGTCATCTACTGAATCACTTTTCCTACTCAATGGTACCATTTAACATACTCTCTCAAATCCTTAAATAAAGTAGAATTTAGTATAATCCTTATACATTTAATATTTCATTGATCCTAAAATAGAATCAAAATAATTATCCCATTTTATCTATATCAACACCATAAGATTGATATTGATCCCATAGCTTCTTATGAGGCATATTCCCTTAACTCTCTGGGTATTCATTTCTATAGTTCCCCATATTCCTATAGTTGAAGAATTCCACATTGTAAAATTATTTCATTCCCATGAAATCATGGTCATGTTGGCCTTTTTCTCCAAACATTAAGAAAATAATTTTTCTTTTTAGCATGTATGAGGTTTTTCCTTCCAAAATTATAACATGTTGGAAAATCCTTATTTACATTCTTTTATTAAATTAGATTTTTATTTATCACCATATTCCCATCTTTCTTCCCTTCAAAGTCATAATACTTATATAATTATTTTATCATATTGTTAGTACATGGAACTGCTTTCTTGAATAATTAGAATATTTGGGAGACTAGTTCCCTTTCAATGATTGGATGAAGACCATCTACGAAATGATCATTATTACTCCTTGAATCACATGGGTTGAACCATTTCCAATTCCATATACTTGTTTCAATTTCTAAATGATTTAATATTGTAGATTTGATCATAAAATTATCAATCATAATGTATAATCTCAAAACTAAATAATGTAAATTTAAAATACAGGTATAAATAATATCTAAATCATATGTTTCAATTAATTGGGATTAATTCTAAATTTTTTTAGAGGGTTTCATTCACAAATATATGTTTTCCTAAATACAGTTTCCATGGTTTCTAATAAACTGGATCTGATACCAACTATAAGAACCCAACTCTAATTCCCAGGGTCCGTAGTCACTTTATTAAATTTTCATAAGTTATAAGGAACAACATATAAAAAGAACAAATATTTTAGTTTTTTTGGAAAACTAGATACACAATTTAATCTTACATTAAATTTGAAAACATGAAATTGAACACATAGAATCCTTTGAGGAAACCATTATTATCCAAGCATAACCCCCCGTATCAATCATAATAAACTAATTTTCCTTATCGTGAAAAATAAAAAATTTGATATGGGTGAGATCATATTCTCATTAAGGGTTAAGTATATTTTAAGATATCATAAATATTAATAAAAAAATTTCGAATGGTAAATAATTTAAATATAATCCATTTAATCAATAACCTGAGAATAATATGGCTGGAATGAAATATTATAAAAAAATTCCATATAAATAATCACATAAGTTAGAAAACAAAACCATGGATATTATACAAATTGAATATTCATAGGGAAATCATTAAATAAACTTAAAAAGATTTAATTAATAATACAGTACTTTATAAACATACCATCAATGCTTTAGCCAAGACACCACACAGAAACGAGTAAGACATCAACGAATACCCAAACTGGTGTGTCTGATGAGACCTACTGATGCATCAACAGACTATAGTGGGACCCATCCATCACATACTATGTCCAATTAATTTCTATTCAGAACGGAGTGAAAAATAATTAATATATTAATTTTAATTTAAACTATATTTAAAAATTCAAATAACACCCCCTAATTAGTAAACCTAATCACAAACAATCTAGAGTAATATAGGGAATGGAATCAAAATAGTATATAACCAGTTGAAATGATCATAAACCATTTAATAGAAAATATAATATGTTATCATTAGATATCAACTTCAATGAATCAAGATATTCAAAAAAAATTGTTGAAAAATATAAAATACTTTAAATGGGATCATTGAAAAAATCTTGAGAAAAATAATCTTTTCACTTTGAAAACTACTTACATTTAAAAAGTTGTCAAATTCAAAAAAAATATTTTAATATAACCTTTTAAAATTTTAACATAATCTTCAAAACATTTATTATTCGGGATTTTAGGAATATCCACTCATTCTGTATAAGTTAAAAAACATCAATTCCATATTTTTGTCAGAAAAGTCTCAGTGAACCTTGTTTAAAAATGAAAAAATATACCTTTTAAAGTGTTTTGTAAAAAGTAAAACAAGATTAAATATGATTTTAAAAAATAATAAGAGTAGTGTAAAAAAATTTAAATTAATTTTGGATAACACATATATGGAAGAAAATGTGGGTTTCAAGATAAAATTTTAAAAGTTAAATTTTAAAAGAAAGTCTCATATAAATTTTGTATAACTGAAGTGAGAATTTATAAAATGAGTTGTATATGTGTATTCCTAGTAAATTCATATAAAAAAATTTTTACTTACAAAATAATATATTCAAAATTAATTTCACAAAATATCATAGCATGTAATAATCAAAGGAGATGAAGTTTAACCCAAATAATGGAAATTGTGTAAATAACTCCCTTATAACTGTGTAATCAATCTAATCGTTCACCCTGTAAATGTAATAGTTATCAAATGAAACATTTAATACAATGAATATAATTATATTAGTGATATGATATATAAAATTTATGTTTATACAAAAAACTCAAGAAATAAGTGGTGAATAAGACAAAATCTCACAGAAGTAAAAGTGAGGTGAAAAAAAATTCCTCACACTTCACTTTAGTTTTTCATAATTTAACCTAATTTATAATGGTTTAAAGAGTTATATTAATTAATTATTTAACTATATTCATATTTATAATACCTTATATTATACTTTTATGAAATCTTACCACTCGTTCATTAATAATATTCCATTGTTTTCATTGTTTTGGGTGCGTTCCTTTCAGGGTTTCACGGTTGGTTCACTTGTGTACAAATATTAGTTTTCTTGTCAAATAAAAATAAAACAATAATGGTGAAATGAAATTATGTTCATGAAATTATATAGTTTTATCTTTTCCAATATATCATGTTTCATTTTTACATGGTTATGATTCATTTGATAAAATTTTAATGATAAATGTTTAGTTTAATTTTGTGGGTTTTACAACCACAAAGAACTAGCTTTGTTCTATGTAGTATTATGTCTATATATTAGTTAGATAAAATAAAATAGGTTATAATAAAATTATTAAATAATTCTTTGATAATAATAATACTTTTATGACCATCCTTGGAGGTGGTAATGGAAAATGAAAAATCATTATCCATGGAGATAGTTAACCGTAATAATTTGGATAATGGTTTTGTTTTATTGAATAAGAGGAGGTAATAAAATGTATATATATAAGATTTTGAATTAAAAATATAAAATTAAAGTATATAACTGATAAATTAGTTATTATTCATTGATGGAATAACTAGTTGAAGATATGGTAGACAAAGAAAACAAATTAAGATAGGTTGTTTGATAAAGTTAACCCATGAATACCACTGCCTTAAAGGACCCCTTAAGGAATTGAAATTGGTAATTGAGTGATATCAGTGTCACATAGACGTGAAATAAGTGTGTATGGGAGGTTTTTATATATATTTTAATAGATTCAATCATTTTTATGATAAAGGGGGTGGTGAGGAGTGGTGTTTATACATTAGGAGGGCGATTTTAAGTTATTAAATAACGATTATCCTTTATTTAAATCCAACCACATTTAGGTAGAATTAAATAAAAATAATTAGATTAATAATTTATGTTTTATATTATCGTTAATGTCGAAAAAAAAAATAATTAACCATTTATATTTTTTAATTTTTATGTATTTAAACCCTTTACATTTTAACTTGAACTCGCTACATTATTTTACCAATACCGTGATAAAACATTTTTAACAATAGTTATTTTTTAATATATTAAAATAAATATGAAAGTATAACATAATATGGACATCATAAATCTATATATTTAATTAATTTACTTTATTAATTTTTAAAAATTAAAAAAATAAATTCTAAATATTTTATGAGTGTAACTCATAAAAACAGTTTGAAGGACAAAATAACAGTTTTCAAAATTTTTAAGATTGTATTTATAAATAAAACATCCTATGTATTATTTAATTAGTTTGATAAATTTCTATAAAAAAATAAGGGTTAATAAATTATAAATCATTATAATATAATAATTATTTTATAATAGTTATGGCATCTCTTTAAAATCTTATTTTCACTTTTAAACACAAAAGTCAACTTTTAAAAAAAAATAAAAAATTACACTAATATAATTTTGATGTGACAATTCAAAAATAGATTATTATTTTATATAATTAATTTTTAAAAATTATCAAAAATTAATTTTATATATTTTATCACAAAAAGGAATAAAAATCACTTATTGAATAAAACTTTTATTTGAAGAATAAAATGACTTCACTAAAAATTATGTGTTCATTTCCTCAGAATAATTAAATTTTTATTGAATATCAACTTGATAATTATTTAATAATATATTTAAAATTATTCTCAAATTCAAATTTAATAGTTAGTTTATAATGGTTATGTAAAAATAATAATATTTTGGAGTTCATTTAATCTCAATGTTCTTTGCAACACAAGCTATCAAACATAGTATTCTTTTAAAATACCAGGGTTTTTCATTAATCCTAAAAAAATTTAATGTGTCAATTCTAGAAATGAAATAAATTCTATGAAAGTAATTTTTAAAAAATGAGAAAATTATTTTTAAAATTATATCCTTATTTATTTGAAAAACACATAAATTTTAATATTATGGTCAACTTTCAATCCCTTTAAAAAATTACTCATTATTGGATAAAATTTCCTTATAATATTATTAAATCATATTATTTATTTATAAACCCATTTTATGAAAATAATATTTCTTTAATGTTATTATATTTTCATTAAAAATGAAAATGAACCATATATTATGTTCAAAAATATTAACATATATTTTCCCAATCTTAAAAAATTTATTTTCTTGTATCATGATATAAATATATCAAAATGTAATTATATATGGTACCAAGATATTATATTACACTACTATTAGTGAGGATACTATTATAATGGTCATGTTACTATTCGTAATTGTCAGATTACTATTCCAATGGTCAGATTCTAAGGATATAATTACAATTAAAGTGGCTAAATTTTTTACAGTTATATGGGTTCCATACATCATCTAACCACATCATATTTTATTAATTATTAATTAAATTATATTTTCAATCAATGTTATACTTATTTTTATTTCTCAGATGAATATTATATTATTAATATTTTCATCCATTTCTGTAGTGTTATTCATGAGTGAGGTTCTTATGGTGAGTCAAGTAGATCCAAATGTATATATTTTTTCTATATTTTATTCAATTTTTTATCCAATTGTAATATAATAAATTATTATGGACATGTTTATTCTATAATTTAATGTTTAAAGTAAAATAATAAAATATAGTTGGTTTTATCATGTGGTGCATGTGCTTTATATTAAATTATTAAGTATGACATAATTATAAGATGGTAAATTCCATGGATAATATTATATTTTATGATATTACCTTCCTTTATTTCTATAAATTTAATAATAAAAACATTACTCATGTGTATTCATGGAAAAACAAACACACAAATTGATGTAATTCATTTTTCTTTGTCATCTTACTTGGATGGTTCAAAAAAAATTATAATGAATAAATGAAATAATAATGAAATGATTAATATTCTGTATATGATGAAACTATGATCGAAATCCAGGGACTATAATTATAGAATTGAGACATATGTGATAAAAAAATCATTGAATCTTGAATATTGATTTTAATGAAAAATTATTAACAAATGGGATATTTGAAATTATAATGGAATTAAAGATATTAATATAATTATGTGTATAGTTCTGTTGTGGATTTATAATATGTTTAAATTAATTATATATAAGGTTAGTGGGTGTATGAATGAATTTGCCACTTGTTGTTAGGGTTTATGTTACAATGTCCCACTTTATTAAGATCTATTATGTTTCAATTTACCTTACATGAAATTTAATGTTCTTCATCTCTTAAAATCAATCTATATTATTCTATTTTGTTTAGTTCTAGGGTTTTCATGTATTAGTACTAGTTTCCTCCCTTTATTAATAAAAAATAATGAATTAATTATTTTAAGAATGGACAATCTAGTTTCTCTTCTTTTGGTCAAGAATCCTTCTCTTACAAATATAATTTATTAAAATTTACTTTTAATAGTTATTATCTACCTTTAAATTAATGAAACTTTAATTTTAAAAAACCTTTTATGTTCATTACGAATGATTATAAAAAGAAATTCAAAATTTTTCCTTATAGAATGCATTTGTTTTTTTAGAAATATATTAAAATTATGTTTTTAAAAAAATTCGACATGAACAGATTTTTCTACTGTCATATACTTTATTTATCATGAGTATTACATTAAAATTTTCTACTGTTTTAAAAAGAAAATAATTTTCCCATTTCCCTAGAATTTTAATTTTTAATGTTACTAAAATATAATGATGTTTTATAATTTTTTAAAAGAATATTCTTAATACTTTTATAAAAAAAATCATATATGTCAGCATCTTCTGAGGATTGATATGCTTCACTAGGGATATAATCTTATGATTCCATCCACTTCCTTTATCTATATGGGTTATGATGGTGATGATGTTTTAATTATACTTCCTGAAATCCATTTATTTCTCATGGTCTATTTATACTATGAGAGAACAATGAATACTCATATGTTATTGTGGAATAAAAGTGAATATATTGATATTATTTGATGGATGATTATATTATATAGCTCTAATACATTTGGTAACGTTTTATATCTAATGATATATAAAATGTAAAATATAGGTTGTTTCATGCCTAAGGGTAAATGAGATGATTCCTGAATCCCTAGAGGACAAAAAGGTTATTATCCCAAGACCTATAGGTTACTTGGGTGATTGGACAAGTCCCAATAGGGTAAACAGACGGTGGGACCAAGGCTAAGATGATACAAAGGTTGTTATCCTAAGCATACCATCTGGTGAATATCATAGTGAGTATTGTAGATATACGATTTCTATGTTTATGGGAATGAGGGGTGAACCCAAAGAAGTATGGTACTCTATTGAATATGATAGTCTTTATAGTGATCCTTTAATGATGAAATGACTTTTAATTCTATTGTATATGACTCAAATTTATTCCACTAGCTTATTTCTTATGCTTATAATGTGGTCTCTTAGATAATTATTGATTGTTGATGACTCCACACTCTTTTGAATCATGCATCTTATTATTATTATAATTTATTCCACAAATAATTTTTTATGGGTTATGAGTTTTTAAGTAAGAAGTAATAAGCTTTGATCATGTTAAAATACCATTAAGATTATTGTATCGTCATATATGATCATCAATTGAAATATCCCATGGCCACCCTTAGTAAGAATAATTTTTCACACTTTATTTTTTTCCTCTACATTTGTTATGAATAATGGTTATAAGTTGGAAATGTATAATAATAGAGGTACGTGATGATAACTTTTGGGACATGTTGAAGATCATTTATAAAATAATATGATTATATATTTAGAATCCAAAGACACAAAAATTTATGACTTTAAGGTATGTATTATCATACAATGTATTGACTATTCATCTAAAATGATAAAATACTTGTGTATATGATTCACAGGTCACATCTTTAGGTACTATATTAGGATTAGTTATTTCTAGACACTAAATTATAAGGAATGAGTGGATATAACCTATGAAAAACATCTATATACCAATGTTATAATGGATGAACATAAAGTGCTTATATGTTTATAAGAAAGTGTTCTAATTTAGAACATTTTAAGAATTATTTTCATGATTTTTTGATTCCTTGCTCTCAATAATTATGCTTAATGAATAAATTATTCTTTTTTGGTTGTATTAAATGGATGAATCTAAGAGGGATCATGTTAATAATGAATATGATAGACAATATAAAGTTTTTTCCTGAGAAACAAATTGGAATGGAGGAAAAAATGAAAAATATTATTGATATTATTTTAAAACCCACTCAATACATGAATCATGATAATCTACTAGAAAAATAATGGAAGGAGGAATGTACCATTTATTCTTTCATGAGAAAGAAAAATTCACCTTTCTTTAAAAGGTCCTCTGATCAAATAATTTTTGTGAAGTGGATCTACACTATTGAAAAGATATTTTCTATTCTATAGTTCCCAGATCATGAAAAACATGTCTTATATTTTTATCATTTTGAAGGATAATTGGATCAAAATTGGAAAATTTATAATAATATGAGGTCAGATAAATAAATTGACTCCATATAATGGGAGGAGTTAAAGATGTTATTTTTTAGGTATTAATTTCACTAACTAATTCACACAAAAATAAAAAGGGAATGTGTTGAGATAAATAATAATGATAATGAAACAAAGACATCTATAATGAAATTTTCAACATATTTTCAAGGTATGATTCCGGTTCCATCAGCAATAATGAATAAAAAATAGTTCAATTTTTAGTTTCTTAAAACCAAGTCTCCAAAAGAAATTCTCTATAAGAAACTTTGATAGCTATGAATAAGTTATCTGATGTTCTCTAAAGGTATAAATAGAGATTTTTGACTCAAATTATTATCATAGTTTTGGGGATAATAAAATAAATATGTTGTATAGTCAATATTATAATAAAAAACCTATAGAGGAATGTAAATTAATCTTCCATCATTTCAAAAGTGTGAAAGAAGGTTATGGGAAATTTCATTAAGAGGGATGATAAAAATGATAAGTTTTGAAAAATAAGAATTCAATAAAATGAATTATGATGTGATATAAAGGGGAAATTTAATGAAATTAATGTTGATTAAGGTTAATTTCATGCACCACCCTCACTTCAATACTTCAATTACAATGAGTACTGACTTTTTTCTAACTGGTGAATGAATTTGAGGGTCAATAATGATAATCAGATCAGTAACCACTTAATATAAAGACAAATAGAAATATCGTTAAATCAAAACCATAAAAGTGTATCATGATATGACAGAAGGAAAGAGATACTTATAAACTCTATAAATTAAAATGTGTTAATTGATTTAGGACCTACCCACTCTTTCATATCTAAATAATTTTAAAGGGGTATCATATCTGTAACTTAATGATTATATTCTGACCTTTTGATGATAAATATTAATGGTATAATGATCACATATCATGTCTAGAACTCATCTCTGATATAATTTTGTGGTAATATTCTTCATTCATATCTTCCTCTTCCCCTCAAGTAAAACTTGATGTGATTTTGGGCATGGATTGGATCTATCTATATTGATCCCATATAAATTTTGGAGGAAGGGAAGTCATGTTAGAAATTATGAAATAGCCTTTGATAATTTAACATTTTAAGGTTGAATATGAATTTACAAATGAAAGTACATCCATTATTTGGGTATTAATAACTATTCATTTGGGGTATTTAAGTCAAAATATTGGTTAAAAATTCAATATTTATGACATTAAAATTGTTCGGAAATATGCCATTATAATTTATGAAGATTTTTCACTACTAAAAAAACGCCATTAGCGACCACCAAAAGTGGTCGCTATAGGGCTCTAGCGGCCGCCCAACGACCACCATTGGCGGTCGCTTTAGCCTCGTCGCTAGAGGCCTATAGCGACCGCCAATGGCGGTCGCTATAGATTTTTTTTTAAAAAAATTCTACTGAAATAAATAAATATATATATATATATATTAAAAACAATATTCACATATATACTATTAAATACAATATTTTAAATATATATATATATAATATATTTTAAATGTTTTAATATATATAATATTAAATATATGTATAATATCGAATCATTGTGCTATAATAATTTAAAACCCCCGATTTAAGAAATGCAATCATTTCAGGTTTTTCGGAGCACGTTTGCTCCGAATTCGACCGTCGCATGCCGTTTTGGTGTTTTATGACTCCGGAAACGCATTTCCGGCCGCCACGGTCAAACGGAACCTCCGATTGATGTTCCGTCTCTCCGATCCTTTCACAATTCACGCAACGGATGTTGTAGTGCGGTTTCGTGGCATTCGGAGGTCGTTCGGGTGGTTTTGACCCCCCAACGCGCCATTTCAGCGCGTGCCGAGCTGCTGAAAACGACGCATTCGGTCGTGTCGCGCGCACCGCACGTCCGATGGACGTGCCGCCTCCTCCTGCATCTCAGAAATAATATTCCTATCCTTCTCTTGCGGTTTCAGGTTTTTCGGAGCACGTTTTCTCCGAATTCGACCGTCGCACGCCGTTTTGGTGTTTTATGCCTCCGGAAATGCGTTTTCGGCCGCCGCGGTCAAACGTCAATTTCGATTGACATTCCATCTATCCGACCATTTCACAATTCTCTCAATGGATGTTGTCGTGCGGTTTCGTGGCATTTGGAGGTCGTTCAGGTGGTTTTGACCACCCGACGCGCAATTTCAGCGCGCGCCGAGCTGCTGAAAACGACGCATTCGGTCGTGCAGCACGCACCGCACATCCGATGGACGTGCCTCCTCCTCCTGCATCTCAGGAATACTATTCCTATCCTTCTCGTGCGGTTTCAGGTTTTTCGGAGCACGATTGCTCCAAATTCGACTGTCGCACGACGTTTTGGTGTTTTATGCCTCCGGAAACGCGTTTCTGACCGCCGCGGTCAAACGACACCTCTGATTGATGTGCCTTCTGTCCAACCATTTCACAATTCACGCAAAGGATGTTTTCGTGTGGTTTTGTGGAATTCTGAGGTCGTTCGAGTGGTTTTGACCCCCCGACGCGCCATTTCAGCGCGCGTTGAGCTGCTGAAAACGAAGCATTTGGTCGTGCCGTACGCACCGCATGTCCGATGGACGTGCCGCCTCCTCCTGCATCTCAGTAATAATATTCCTATCGTTCTCGTGCAGTTTTAGGTTTTTCGGAGCACGTTTGCTCCGAATTCGACCGCCGCACGCCGTTTTGGTGTTTTTTGACTCCCGAAACGCGTTTCCGGCCACCGCGGTCAAACGACACCTCTGGTTGACATGCCATCTATCCGACCATTTCACAATTAATGCAACGGATGTTGTCTTGCAGTTTCGTGGCATTCGGAGGTCATTCGAGTGGTTTCGACCCCCCGATGCGCAATTTCAGCGCGCGCCGAGCTGCTGAAAACGACGCATTAGGTCGTGCTGCGTGCACCGCACGTCCAATGGATGTGCCGCCTCCTCCTGAATCTCAGGAATAATATTTCTATCTTTCTCGTGCGGTTTCAGGTCGTTCGGAGCACGTTTGCTCCGAATTCGACCGCCGCACGCCGTTTTGGTGTTTTATGACTCCGGAAACGCGTTTCCGGCCGCCACGGTCAAACGACACCTCCGATTGACATGTCGTCTGTCCAACCATTTCACAATTCATGCAACGGATATTTTCGTGCGGTTTCGTTGCATTCAGAGGTCGTTCGGGTGGTTTTGACCCCCCGACGCGCAATTTCAGCGCGCGTCGAGCTGCTGAAAACGACGCATTCGGTCGTGCCATGCGCACCGCACATCCGATGGACGTTCTGCCTCCTCCTGCATCTCAGGAATAATATTCCTATAGTTCTCGTGCGGTTTCATGTTTTTCGGAGCACGTTTGCTCCGAATTCGACCGCCGCACGCCGTTTTGGTGTTTTATGACTCCGGAAACGTGTTTCCGGCCGCCGCGGTCAAACGACACCTCTGATTGACGTGCTGTCTATCCGACCATTTCACAATTCATGCAACGGATGTTTTTGTGCGGTTTCGTGGCATTTAGAGGTCGTTCGGGTGGTTTTGACCCCCCCAACGCGCCATTTCAGCGCTTGCCGAGCTGCTGAAAACGACGCATTCGGTCATGTCGGGCGCACCGCATGTCCGATGGACGTCCCGCCTCCTCCTGCATCTTAGAAATAATATTCATATCCTTCTCGTGTGGTTTCAGGTTTTTTGGAGCATGTTTGCTCCGAATTCAACCGCCGCACGCCGTTTTGGTGTTTTAGGCCTCCAGAAACGCATTTCCGGCCGCCGCGGTCAAACTTCACCTCCAATTGACGTGTCGTCTATCCAACCATTTCACAATTCACGCAACGGATGATGTCATGCGGTTTCGTGGCATTCAGAGGTCGTTCGGGTGGTTTTGACCCCCCAACGCGTCATTTCAGCGCGCGTCGCGCTGCTGAAAACGACGCCTTTGGTCGTGCCGCATGCACCGCACGTCCGATGGACGTACTGCCTCCTCCTGCATCTCAGGAATAATATTCCTACCGTTCTCATGCGGTTTCAGGTCGTTCGGAGCTCGTTTGCTCCGAATTGGACCGTTGCACGCCGTTTTGGTGTTTTATGCCTCCGGAAACGCGTTTCCGGCCGCCGCGATCAAACGTCACCTCCGATTGACATTCCATCTGTCTGACCATTTCACAATTCATGCAACGGATGTTGTCGTGCGGTTTCGTGGCATTCGGAGGTCGTTCGGGTGGTTTTGACCCCCCGACGCGTCCTTTTAGCGCGCGCCGCGCTGCTGAAAATGACGCATTCGGTCGTGCCGCGCGCACCGCACGTCCAATGGATGTGCCGCCTCCCTCTGCATCTCAAGAATAATATTCCTATCGTTCTCGTGCGGTTTCAGGTCGTTTGGAGCACATTTGCTCCGAATTGGACCGCCGCACGCCGTTTTGGTGTTTTATACCTCCGGAAACGCGTTTCCAGCCGCTGCGGTCAAACTTCACCTCCGATTGACGTGCCGTCTATCCGACCATTTCACAATTCATGCAACGGATGTTGTCGTGCGGTTTCGTGGCATTCGGAGGTCGTTCGGGTGGTTTTGACCCCCCGACGCGCAATTTCAGCGCGCGCCGAGCTACTGAAAATGACGCATTCAGTCGTGCCACGCGCACCGCACGTCTGATGGACGTGCCGCCTCCTCCTGCATCTCAAGAATAATATTCCTATCATTCTCGTGCGGTTTCAGGTCGTTCGGAGCACGTTTTCTCCAAATTCGACCGCCGCACGCCGTTTTAGTGTTTTATGACTCCGGAAACGCGTTTCCGGCCGCCGCGGTCAAACGACACCTCCGAATGATGTGTCGTCTAGACGACCATTTCAGAATTCACGCACTGGCTGTTGTCGTACGGTTTCGTGGCATTCAGAGGTCGTTTGGGTGGTTTTGACCCCCCAACGCTTCATTTCAGCGTGCCCCGCGCTGTTGAAAACGACGCATTCGGTCGTACCGCGCGCACCGCATGTCCGATGGACGTTCCGCCTCCTCCTGCATCTCAGGAAAAATATTACTATCGTTCTCGTACGGTTTCAGGTCGTTCGGAGCATGTTTGCTTCGAATTGGACCGCCGCACGCCGTTTTGGTGTTTTATGGCGCCGAAAACGCGTTTCTGGCCGCCGTGGTCAAACGGCACCTTCGAATGACGTTCCGTCTGGCCAACCATTTCAGAATTCACGCACCGGCTGTTTTTTTACGGTTTCGTGGCATTCAGAGGTCGTTCGGGTGCTTTTGACCCCCCAACGCGTCATTTCAGTGCGCGTCGTGCTGCTGAAAACGACGCATTCGGTCGTTCCGCGCGCACCGCACGTCCGATGGACGTGTCGCCTCCCCCTGAATCTCAGGAATAATATTTCTATCGTTCTCGTGCAGTTTCAGGTCGTTCGGAGCACGTTTGCTCCGAATTGGACCGCCGCACGCCGTTTGGGTGTTTTATGGCACCAGAAACGCATTTCCGGCCTCCAAGGTCAAACGGAACTTCCGAATGATGTGCCGTCTGGCCGACCATTTCATAATTTACGCACCGGATGTTGTCTTACGGTTTCGTGGCATTCGGAGGTCGTTCGGGTGGTTTTGACCCCCCAACGCGTCATTTCAGCGCGCGTCGCGCTGCTGAAAACGACGCATTCGGTCGTGTCGCACGCACCGCACGTCTGATGGATGTGTCGCCTCCTTCTGCATCTCAGGAATAATATTCCTATCATTCTCATGCGTTTTCATGTCGTTCGTAGCACGTTTGCTCCGAATTGGACCGTCGCACGCCGTTTTGGTGTTTTATGGCGCCAGAAACGCATTTCATGCCGCCGCGGTCAAACGGCACCTCCAAATGACATTCCGTCTGGCTGACCATTTCAGAATTCACACACCGGCTGTTTTCGTACGGTTTCGTGGCATTCGGAGGTCGTTCGGGTGGTTTTGACCCCCTAACGCGTCATTTCAGCGCGCGCCGCGCTGTTGAAAATGACGCATTCGGTCGTGTCGTGCGCACCGCACGTCCGATGGACGTGCCGCCTCCTCCTGCATCTCAGGAATATTATTCCTATCGTTCTCGTGCGGTTTCAGGTCGTTCGGAGCACGTTTGCTCCGAATTGGACCGCCGCACGCCGTTTTGGTGTTTTATGGCGCCAGAAACGCGTTTCCGGCCGCCGCGGTCAAACGTCACCTCCGAATGACGTACCGTCTGACCGACCATTTCAGAATTCACGCACCGGCTATTTTCGTACGGTTTCGTGGCATTCGGAGGTCGTTCGTGTGGTTTTGACCCCCCAACGCCTAATTTCAGTGTGCGCCTCGCTGCTGAAAACGACACATTCGGTCGTGCCGCGCGCACCGCACCTCCGAATGACGTGTCGGGGGGGGCTGTACGGGGGTGTGGGGGGCTGTACGGGGGTGAGGGGGGGCTGTACGAGGGTGCGGGGGGCAGTACGGGGGTGGGGGGGGCTGTCCGGGGGTGTGGGGGGCTGTACGGGGGTGTCGGGGGGGCTGTACGGGGGTGCGGGCGGGGGGGGGGGGGGGGGGGGGGGCTGTACGGGGGTGCGGGGGGCTGTACGTGGGTGCGGGGGGGGCTGTACGGGGGTGCGGGGGGCTGTACGGAGGTGTGGAGGGGCTGTCCGGGGGTGCCGGGGGCTGTACGGGGGTGCGGGGGGGATGTACGGGGGTGCGAGGGGGGGGCTGTACGGGGGTGCAGGGGCCTGTACGGGGGTGCGGGGGAGCTGTACGGGGGTGCGGGGGGCTGTACGGGGGTGCGGGGGGGCTGTACGGGGGTGCGGGGGGGGGGGGGGGGGGGGGGCTGTACCGGGGTGTGGGGGGGCTGTACCGGGGTGCGGGGGGCTGTACGGGGGTGCGGGGGGGCTGTCCGGGGGTGCGGGGGGGCTGTACAGGGGTGTCGGGGGGCTGTACGGGGGTGCGGGGTGGCTGTACGGGGGTGCGGGGGGGCTGTACGGGGGTGCGGGGGGGCTGTCTGGGGGTGCGGGGGGCTGTACGGGGGTGTCAGGGGGGGTTGTACGGGGGTGTTGGGGGCTGTACGGGGGTGCGGGGGGCTGTACGAGGGTGTGGGGGCTGTACGGGGGTGCAGGGGGGGCTGTACGGGGGGCGGGGGGTTGTACGGTTGTGCGGGGGGGCTGTACGGTTGTGCGGGGGGATGTACGGGGGTGCGGGGGGCTGTACGGGGGTGCGAGGAGGCTATCCGGGGGTGCGGGGGGCTGTCCGGAGGTGCGGGGGGCTGTACGGGGGTGTGGGGGGGGGATGTCCGGGGGTGCGGGGGGCTGTACGGGGGTGCGGGGGGCTGTCCGGTGGTGCGGGGGGCTGTACGGGGGGTGCGGGGGGGGGGGGCTGTCTGGGGGTGCTGGGGGCTGTACGGGAGTGCGGGGGGGTTGTACGGGGGTGTCGGGGGGCTGTACGGAGGTGTGGGGGGGCTTTACGGGGGTGCGGGGGGCTGTACGGGGGTGCGGGGGGCTGTACGGGGGTGCGGGGGGGGGGGGGCTGTATGGGGGGGGCGGGGGGTTGTACGGTTGTGCAGGGTGCTGTTCGGGGGTTTGGGGGGTTAGAGTTTTTAAATGCACGCCTTAGCTATCATATAATAAACAAGAAAAGAAAGAAATTATAAGTACACAACCTTCTAATTTAAATTAAATGAATACATACAGTACATCAATGTCAACCCCACCAGTAAAAACAAAAAACATATCTCGTGAATATATGATGCGTCACGCGTTGTCATCAATGCTACCTCCTTCTGGTGGGCCAGGGGCATACAAAAAATAAACATTATAAATATTTTAATAACAAAAATAATTTAAATTAAATAAATAAATACAGTATATACCTACGTCATATGATCCCCTGCACCATCAGCTCGACGCACATATTCCCGTAGTGATCTAACCTCAGCTGTCAATTGTGCATTTGCCTCCTCGGAAGCGCGCAGCCGTGCCTCAAAATCTGACATCTGCTGTGTCATATGAGCAACAGAAGGACCGACAACCGCAGCGCGTGACACTACAGAATGAGGAATCCCTGCTCCATAGGTCAAATTATAGCCATGCCCGTCCCGACCGATAATGCGATGAAAGATCTCATCCCGTCGCATGGGAAGCTGTCGCTGGTCCTCTGGTAGATGTTCTAACTCAGCTTCAAATTGAGCCTGTGAAATATTTAAATATATATAAATATATATATGTTAATATATAGATTTATGTAATTATTGGTAAGTATAGACACTTACTATCAATGCTGCAACCTCTGGATCATTGCGATCACGAGTCCTCATCCACACCGACATTTTATCAGTTGCTGCACCTTGCTCTCGCAAATTTATATTAAAATAATATAAACACAAAACCATATTAATTAATAAATTAAAAAATGAATAATATATACCTCATGTCAGATCTGAGACACGTGACGAGTTCCGAGCCTTTGAGGTGGTCCCTGCAACGCTCGATTCTCAGAATGGCGTGTTGACACCTCCTACATTCAATTCATTCAAATTTCAAACAAATCACATATTCTTGAAAATATATATACACCAAAATAATTAATATACAAACCGCGACACCCTCAGTAGACCAATATGCAACCAAGTCACGCCACTGAGCCGGGAGGACACCTCTCGGGACTTTTTCCAAAATGTCTAGGGCACCCACATTTGGTACCCAGTGGTCCCTCTTCACTTTGCCTTTATAATATTTCCACATCTTACGACATTTGCTCATACACACGGGCCGAAACTCTTCAGGGCATACTTTCAAATTTTTCTATAAAGAAAATAATCAAACATATTAGTATTCTTTATACATAGAAAATAAAGTAAAATTATTTTCTTACCTGAACCTCCCTCCATAGACGATCTAATGTGTCCTGAGGGATAGAAGCCCAGTCACGCGTGGTCAATGGAAATCGATGTGGGTCACGTATGATATGACCCAGCTGACGAATAAATGTCGGGGCATTTGGTCCCATAGGATGAAAAACCTCATCAAATGAAACATCTATCGTCGTGTCGGAATTCCATGATAATATGCCACGACTAGGGCCTCTCCTGCGAGAGGAAGAAGCAGCCGAGTCTGATCCTGTTGAAAACAATTTTATATATAAATTGAGAAATGTTATATATATATATATGTATGTCAATTACATAAAAAATATAGACAATGACATTCAAACATACCTCGACCCTGAGACGTAGATGCCTCAGATGGATGATGTGGATCTTCTGCCTCTTCCCCTGACATGTCTGCAGTCATAGAAAACATCAGTAATGAGTCCAAATTGTTTAAAAGATAAATTGGATTTTTCTTAAAAAATCAAACTTGTACAACTGTTAATCAAACAAAAAATGGATTGAATAATTATTTGTGAATGAATTTTAAAAAATCAGAAAGTTAACAAAACAGATATACAAATTATGTACAAAACCAGTCAATGCATAGCCAAATTTCAGATAGAACTAATAAAAATTCAAGCAGCACATGAATCAGATGAAGAATAACTCAAAGGGATGATACACCGACCATAACATTAATAAATCAAGAGTAAAAATAACCTAAATATTTATGATTGAATTAACTTACAAAAGTGAGGATTAAAACTTATAAAGATTTATAAAATGATTAGATAATTTATGATATCCTAGGACATTCTACTGAATAGCGGGAAAACAATTATACCTTGCATTAAGCATTCAAATCGACTGTTTCTCCTTCAACAACCACTCTGACCCAATAAATATCTTCTTCACGTTGAACTACGGTATGTTGATCAAGTTGTTGGTAAACAAATGGAACAGTCTTGGGTTCATCTTCTTCAAATAAAAACACTCCTCGCCGAGACATTTTGACAATAACTTGCCAACTTGGATCCAAAGGCAAAGTAACGAAGAATACTTGTTCCGCTTGTGATGTCAAAATGAAAGGTTCATTCTCAACTCGTTCATTATTTCTGTATAACATATAGTTAACATTCACCAATGAAAACTGATATTGATCGACTTTACATCCACGCACTGGGTCAACCCAATTACACTTTAACAATATGTACTTCAAACCGTGTGTGTATACAACTTCAATGATTTCTATCAATTGACCATAGTAATAACCAGAATCAACAAAGGGACAACTGATGCCACTATTTTGTGTTGCTCGTTTGTCGTCAACATCTTCAATGCGAAATCGAAAACCATTAGCATCAATATCTTTATAACGACGATCCATTATAGATGGACCCTCAGCCAGTTGGATAAATACTTTCGGTAGCGTGGGGTCCCCTAACTCCCTCAGCTTACGAACCTACATAATTTATAAAAATCAATACTGATATATGCAGAAAGAATTAGTATAAAACTTCACTCATAATGAAAATAAATTTATACATACATAATCCTTGAACCAATCATGAAATGTCGCATAATGAGATTGTTGAATTTGAAACTCAGTCGCACGATGCATCTATTCTTTTATCTCATTAATGTGTTTCCTGCAAATGATAATGCGATGTTTAAAAGATCATCTTATGCAAACAAAACATGTAAAAGTTATACAAGCACATTGATAAGATACTTACTGCATTAATGGTGCAACTGATGGAGTACTGAACAATATATATCGATGTGCTTGTATCCACTCGATGTTGTCCATATCAAATGTGGTTCCTTATCCAACTGGACCATCATGAATTCGAGAGGGCTTATCTAATTTTGTTTCAACATCCGTAAGATATTCTTCACAAAAGTTAGTACACTCATCCATCAAATAAACATTGGATATTGATGCCTCTGGACGAGCTCTGTTGCGTACAAATCTTTTCAATGTACTCAAATACCGTTCAATAGGATACATCCACCTAAATTGCACTGGACCAGCACCCATTACTTCATCAGTTAGGTGCACTGTCAAGTGGACCATAACATTGAAAAATGAGGGGGGGGGAGTTTCTCAAAGTGACAAAGTGTAAGTACAATTCGGTCCTGCAAACTTTTTAAATCACTCATTCGTTGATTTCTTAAACAAAGCTGTCTAAAAAAATTACTCATCTCAATCAAGGGCTGAACAACATTGGGGGATAAACAATCACAAATTGCGATTGGAATCAACTACTGAAGTAATATGTGATTGTCATGACTTTTCAACCCTTGCAATGTATTGCTCGTCAGATTCACACACTTTGAAATATTAGAAGAATAACCATCAGGCACCTTGACCATATTCAAAATGGAAAGAAATGTTTCTTTCTCCTCTGTAGTCATCGTATACTGTGCAGCAAGAATATATGCCTTGTTTCCCCCAGCTAACTGTAAATGCAACTGTTTCCTTAAACCCATTTCTTCCAAATCACGGCGTGCATTAACATGGTCCTTTGATTTTCCACTGACACCTAAAATGGTCCACAATATGTTATCACAAACATTTTTTTCAATGTGCATGACATCCAAATTATGCCTCAACATGTTAGTTTTCCAATACGGAAGACTATAAAAAATACTTTTCTTTTTCCAATTGTGACTGTGCTGCCTACCCACAGCACAAATATTACGTACTGGAGGAGCCACCAAATCCTGAATTTCATATACCGTGCGGATTTTTTCTTCATCAATCTGCAATAACATTTCGACTCCTGTCATGATCTTTGGTGTTGGGTTGAACTCTCTAGAACCATCAAATGCCACTCTGTCCTTTCTGAATCTGTGCTGAGGAGGGAGAAAACGCCTGTGACCCATGTATGCCCATTTTTTGGAATGTTTAAGCCAGACAGATTTTTTACTTTTATTGCAACAAGGGCAAGCAAATTCCCCTTTTGTACTCCAGCCTGATAAATTTGCATAAGCTGGGAAGTCATTGATTTTCCACAATAAAGCAGCATGCAGTTTGAACATTTCATTCGTTTCGCAGTCATAATTCATCACACCATCACCCCAAAATTCATTCAACTCATCAATCAATGGCTGAAGGTAAACATCAATCTTATCCCCCGGAATTTTAGGTCCATCAATAAGAGTGGAAAGTAATATAAATTTTTGCTTCATACAAAGCCACGGAGGAAGATTATATGGAACCAACACCACGGGCCATGTGCTATGAGTTGCACCAACGATAGACTTAAATGGATTGAAACCATCTGCTGCCAATCCCAATAGGACATTACGAACATCTTTAGCAAAGTCGGGATGTCTCTTATCAAAATCCTTCCATGAATGAGAGTCTGCCAGGTGGGTTAACATATCACTTTCATGAACTCTTTCTGCATGCCATCTCATTAAATTAGAAACTTTAGATGACATAAAAAATCTTTTCAACCTCGGTTTAAGGGGAATGTAACGCATTTGCTTTACGGCAATCGGTTTCCCATGTATCGCAATCTGACTTTGATGAGTATTATTTCCCCTATTCTCTTTCCACCTGAAAGCACCACAAACCGTACAAATATCCAAATGGGTTGTTTCTTTTCTAAACAACATACAGTTGTTTGCACATGCATCTATGGTCTCATATGTAAAACCTAAGTTCTCTGTCAACTTACGAGCATATTAATACGACTCAGGAATCTTAGCGTTGACAAGAAGAACTTTTTTCAATAAAACCAAAAGCATGTCGAATGATGTGTCTGACCAATTATTCAAAGTCTTCAAATGCAACAACTCCACGATAAACGACAGTTTATTGTAAGAAGTATATCCAGGATATAATTCTGTTTTCGAATCATCAAGTGCTTCATAAAACCTCCTCGAATCACGATCTTCACCAGAGCGAAGATTTATCTCACTGGTCTAAAGATTCTGGATGTCAATGCCTTCAGGATCAAACCCACGTACCATTTCAGTAAGCATTTCATGCATTGGATCAGTCATCCTTGCATCAACATCCATCTGAGCTGCATCTGTATTTTGACAACGAACATATTCTTCTCCATGACGAGTCCAACTCTTATAATTTTTCAGAAATCCATTAAAGAAAAGGTGCTCCCTCATAGTATCTCATGTGAATTGATATCTGTTATCACATTTTCTACAAGGACAACTAATATAGTCACTTACAAATCCTCTCGTGAAGTCAATAAACTGCATAATGCCATTGAAATATTCTCTCGACGTTCGATTTGGAAGATCAATCCAACTCTTATCCATAATTATATCTGTATAACAAACATTTACACAATACTTATTACATTTACATTTTTCAAATCAACTATATTTAAAATAAATATTAATCATTTGTTTATGAAACATTGATAAAATAATAATGTAACTAAAAGCCCATGTTACCTAATGGAGCTACAAACCTGAAAGGGAGGGGAGCCGAAGGCGGTGCAGCGAGAGAGAGGAGGCAGCGAAGGGGAGCCGGAGCCAAAGGCGGTGCAGCAAGGGAGGGGACGGGCGGCGGCGGCGGCATGGAGCTGGAGGAGAGGAGGCGGTGAGGGGACGGGGGACGGGCAGCGAGGGGGGGGCTGTCCGGGGTCGGGGGGCTGTTTGAGGTGCGGGGGGACGTCTGGGGTGCGGGGAGCGGTCTGGGGTGTGGGGGGGGGGGGTTGTCCGGGGTGCCGGAGCTGTCCGGGGTGGGGGGGAGGGCTGAGGGGTCAGAGGGCGGATGGCGGAGGCCGGAGGGCGGAGGGCGTGCGGTGGGGGAGGCCGGGAGGCGGGGGGGAGGAGGGCGGCGTCGGGGGGGCGGGGGGGGGGGGGGAGGGGGGGAGGTCGGGAGGCGGGGGGGAGGGCGGCGTTGGGGGGGGCGGCGACGGGGGGGAGCGGGGGAGGCTGGGCGGCGGGGGAGGCCGGGAGGTGGGGGGGAGGGCGGCGTCGGGGCGACGGGGGGGGGGAGGAGGATTCGATCGAGAGGGGGGCGCGGGGGGGGTGCAAAAAGGCCCAGATTTTTTTTATCAAGGACAGTGACCGCCATTGGAGGTCGCTATTAGATATCTATAGCGACCGCCAATGGTGGTCGCCCGATTCTGGGGGGCTTCAATGCCCCCTTTTCTAGTAGTGTTTCCATTCTTCCCACTGATCAGGGTGTTGTGTTTTTAGTTAAAATCATACATGGTTTTAGGCTTATTTATAATACTCCTTACAAAAAGAAATAATCAATTTAGAGGAGTTCAATACAAAATTTTAGGAGAATCTATATAATAGATTCATTTAGTTATTCACTTTACCATGATTTTTCACCCATTTTTTATTAAATAGAAAGATAGTTCAATGTTTTCGTGAAATTATTATCATGAACAAAATAATATAATTTTTAAGAATAAGTTTCCTCTACCTCATATTGATTATTTTTTTATCAAGTGTGAGGAGCTCAATACTTCTACCAAATTGAACATTGGTCATTATATAATCATTAATGGTCAGAACAGAGGACATTCCTAAGATGAACTTATATATAATGTATGGACACTATGAAGATTTAGTGATACAATATGGACTTACCAATTTCCCCACTATTTTTTCATATCTAATTAATGGAGTCTTTAGGAAATACATTGATCAGTTTCTGGTTCTCTTTATAGAAGATATTATTACATAATTTAAGATAAAGGAAGAGAATAAATATCAGTTATAGATTTTATAGAAGGTATTGAGAAAGGGTAATTGGTTTTCCAAATTTATAATGTCTAAATTCTTTCTAAATAATTTTTCAATTTTATATTAAATAGTTATATTTGAGAGTATATTGGTAGATATTTCAATGATATAAGTTAATAAACATTGTCTCGGAACAAATATGGTGATCAGGTTCTATAATTTTATTATATTATATTTAAACAATCAATTATTTATAAGAGATATCTCAGGAGTTTCAAATATGCTAACCGAGTTGGCCTAGAAGCGATTAATTTCTATTCAGATAGAAGAATATACAAAAAACATGAAGGATCATAACAGAAGTTAGTCTGTGCACCTATACTTACAATACCATGTTGTGGGGAAGGTTTTAAAATATATAATTATGAAAAAATAAAAACAATGGGTTGTTTTCTACTGCATAATGAAATTTTGGTCGAGTATAAAAAATGAAAATTATTGTTTCATGACATTAATTTCCCAACTCATTATTTGGAGTTAGAGAAATTAATTTTTTCTTTAAACATATAGAGGAATTATATTTATAGTGAAAGGTGTGATATATGTAATGATCATAAAATATTTATGAATATATTAACATCGAAAGTGTTGAATATGTACTAATTGATATGATTAGATTTAATTAACGATTATGATTTCATAATTGATTACCACCCTTGGATGGTGAAAAATTTGGGAGATTCTCTAAGTTATAAAGAATATTCTACTCTATCTATAGTGAAGATTAAAAGATATCTATTACTTATGGAATTACAGAGTATTGACCTCAAAATGATTTTGTGAAATGATAATTCCTACCTTTATGAAATGTATATTCAACCATATATCCCTGTGAATAATAATGAGGTACAAAATAAGAATGTGTAAATAAAAATTAAGATAAGGAATGTTCCAGCATTCAATTTTGACTGTTATAAAATGATAAGCCTCAAGAACGATATATATGTCCCTTTAAAATCATAATCTAATAAGGAGATATTGGAAGAATTAAAGAATCATCATTCTATAACTATCATCGATGTATAATGATGTATAAAGATATTTAATATAGTTTCCTATTGGATGAAAAAATAGGGATGTTCTGGAGTATGTATCTCGATGACTGCTATATTAGAAAGATAAAGCTAAATGTATGAATTATAAGGGGATTATTGAACCATTACCCAAACCATTATGGAAATGGTAAAGCTTCATGTTGTATTTTGCCATATCAATCCACAAGACATATAAATGCTATCATGAAACCATTATGGAAATGGTAAAGCTTCATGTTGAATTTGATCACCTTATAAAGTTAGCACATTTTGTTTCTATCATGAAACATTTATCACTAACCAATGCGATAGTATATAAATTAGTGAGTTGGTAAGGTTTCATGGAGTACCACAATCAATCATATATAACCAGGATTCTGGGTTTACATCAATGTTCAAAAGTAGTCTTTTGTAGTCATTGAATAAATAATTAAG
Source organism: Viscum album (assembly GCA_963277665.1). NCBI lineage: Eukaryota > Viridiplantae > Streptophyta > Magnoliopsida > Santalales > Viscaceae > Viscum > Viscum album. Next base: position 260,170,785 of record OY728148.1, on the reverse strand, counting down.
CATTTTCACTACATAAAATCCCCATATATATGGTATGTCTGAGAGGAATATTGAAACCCTAGAAGATTATTTGAGAGTTTTATCTATGGATTTTAGTGGAATATGGGATCAATGCCTTTTTATATTTTATTAAATAAATCAAATGTTTTCACTCGTGAGTTATAATGAATTCTTAAGAATAAATCTGTGGAATAATGTTAAAACACTGAAATACTGGGTTGAAGTTGAAGAATGAAATCCATTGGGAACTGATCTGGATAAAGAAATTGTAGTGAAATATTAATCCATTCAACAACACATTATGGAATCTTAGATAAAATAGAAGAGTTATACTGATATCTATTTATGGGATCTAGAGTTTGAAATTTAAGAGAAGGTATTATAACTGATACTCCCTCATAAAAAGGTTATGATATCTAGAATAAAGGTCATGTTAATCCTCATATATATTGGTCTCTATGAGATAATTTATCACAATGATGTGGTAGCATATCACTTTCCACTTCCACCAAACCTCTCTAATGTTCATGATGTGTTTCAGGAATCTCCAATTAATACATTCATATTTGATCATTCAAATGTACTAAACTCAGTGTTGGTACTTCTGAAGTAGGATTATTATTATGAATAAAAAATATTGGTGATTTTAGATATAAGAGATAATGTGCGACAGAATAAGACTACTCATTTGGACAAAGCTTTATAGAGAAACCATAAATTTAAGGAGGCTAAATGGGAACCTAAAAATGTAATGTGGTAGAAGTATCCTCATTTATTCTATTATGTAAGATTCTAGATCTTTTTACGGTATATTTTTGTTGAAGTTTGGTTTGGACTCTTCTTTTTGGGAAAATAGGTGTTTCCCAAAGTTCGTGTAAATGCTCGGGGGTGTTCTCGGTGTTCGGGACACGAAAAAGGAGAAAAGTGGGTTCTTGGGCATCTGTCACAATTTGTGCACAATTAGTGAAAAACATGTGAGTATCCATTGTAACCTTGAATCCATGAATAGAGGCTTACGCATGGTTTGTGCACGATTTTAAAAATCATGCAGAATTCCCATGAAACCATGTGAAAAGGGGGTGATCTCGAGCAGTAGATTTCACACGGTTAGCACATATTTCGGAAAACTGTGGGGGTAAACTGTGTGTCCCATAAACTTTGAGAAAATTAAAAAAATTACACCCCTTTATTTTAAAACCCAACTCAGGTTTCTCCTCCATTTTACCCCCTACAACCCCAGTGATGAACTTGTAAGACCATTACTTCCAAGATCTGTTTCTCTTTCGATTCTTAGACATTTTGGACGTCGTTGGTTGCGGATAAAATTTCTTGGTATGTCTAATCCTCTCCTCCCTTATCTTGTTAGGATTAAGGATTTTGGTTCCTCCCTTCTCCTTATGAAGCTCTAAAACCCACTTTTTCGAGTGATTTTTAGGTTGAGGATTCGAGGGATGTTTGAATCCAGATCCAAGTCTACGATTAAGAGTGTGTTCATCACGGGATTCAAGGTAGGTTGTCTAGAAGTATTATCCCAAAGTTTTATTTTGGAATTGTACATGACAGTTGGTGTTATTTATTTTCCATTTTTTCTGGGTTCCATTGAAGTGTTTGATATAAATGAGTGTTTAAGTAACCAATTGAAACCCTCATGATCCTCGTGGGATGCGTTGAGGATGAATTGACCATTTTAGGCCACCCATGGGGTGATCCATCGACCCTAGACCTAGAGTGTGGTAGGGTTATGTGATGGGTCACCGATTAATAATGTGGAACCCATGTAAAATATTTCTTAATGGTGTATTAAGTTACAAATTAAATAATGATAAATATAAATAGGGTGATAAAGTCATAAGGTGTTGGTTCAAATGACATAAAAATGGATAATTTGGTTGAAAGAGATTATGCCGATTGTTTCATAAATTTTGGTTAAAATTCCAAGGGGCTTAGGGAATATTAAATGGTGAACTTTAAATTGGGTAACAGAATGGGAAATGGGGAATATTTTAATGATACATATCAAGGGAACAAAAGAGTTTGTGCAATGGGTTAATACATGAGAATTAGGTAGTGCACTAAAATTATTGAATGTAATGAATGGATGGTGTTATGTGATATGAAAATTGTGTTTGAAATACAAAAGTGGGTAAATTATATGCGAATGATAAATGGGTTAAATGAGTTAATGAATGTTCAATGATGAATTTGGTTAAGGAATAGGGGTTGTTGAATACACAGAATGGGTTAAGGCATGGGAATGGGAATTTTTCAAGATGGATATGAATTTTAATTAGTAAATGTGTTAATGGGTTAGGGAATGATATTAATTCCCATGTTGTTGTTATGTATTATGAATTCTAATGGCATTGAATATTCTTGGTTGTGTTATGGTATGGTTTTAGTGACTTGATAAATAAGTATGTGCACGTGTCTTGGTAGAGTGGGGTATTTAATTGAGGTTTTATGCCCATGTGTCGAGTTAAAATGAGGCTCTAAACTCCACCCCAAAATTCACGAGTTAGGGAAGGGTTAGAGGCTCTATTCCTCTAACAGTTGCATTCCATCCGGACTCAGGCTTTGAGGTGAGGATAATTTTTTGATGTGATATGTGTATCCCTAGTGAGATTGGGACTTGATTTATTTCCCCTATGCATTGTGATTCTTTTCCTTTGACCCATGTATAGATGATTTATATGCCTAACCCAAATAGATTGTGTCGAAAATGGATTATGTGGTAAAAATGGTATAAGAAATGGAATTGGGATAAATGCTAACAATGAATTAAATAAACCTCATTAACTAATGGAACCTGAAATATCCCTCATTTACTTAACATTTATTTTGTACTTGCAAACACTATCTGTTAGACTGGATATTTTGTAGACACTATTGGTGATGACCAACTAAGTTTTGTACTCACACACTGCTTAGGCCGTTGTCGGGTACCTGAGAAGATCTCTTGGTTGTAGTTCTGGACAAGGGAAGAGGCCCTACACTAAGATGTTGAGTTGGGCCCGGGACGTACATGGAGAAGGATCCGGACTTAGATTCGGAACCCATTGGGAGTCTTTGACCATTTTTTTATTTTGGGTTTCTTTCACTTTGCACTACTTGTATGGCATTACATTATTTTATTTTATTTGTGGTTGTACCCCATTTAAGGAAATGATTGGTTATTAATGTTCATTGGTTATTCTTATCATTTCTGTAATTTATATTATGTTTTTATGTGACTTGCTCTGATAAAGAGGTTATATTCTCCCCACGTGTCTTATTAGACCCTCACTGCTTCTTGGAAACCTCTGGCGTAAGGGGAAGCACACTTGCGGTCATGTGATGACTCGGGTTGAGGCACTGATTTAGTGGCTACTGGGTCGAGGACATTAAAAAGTGGTATCAGAGGATTTATTTACTCTTATTACTATTTTAGAATGGTAGATAGGAGATTAGTATGTGTCGGGCCTTAGTAATGAGCTCGTGCTTGGGAGTAGCTAACCCATGTACAAAGGAAAACCCAACTCACCCTAGTTGGGAATTGTTGTTCTTGATGTGTGTCGTTACAGTTGGATGATATTTCATTATTGGGTGATGAAAACGTTGTATGATTTGACTGATTTATGATATTTTTCACATTTTTGGAATGTCATTAGGATGGTCATTTATACATCATTTTAGGCACCTAAGGATATAGGGGGCTTGCATCATTATAGACACACACACAGTATGAGTGTGCGGAGATTAGATAGTAGAATGAATTTAATTGATAAATCTAATGAAAATGATGTCTAATAATGGTAATAAAAGTGGATGAATGAAAATAATACAATTGAATAGTTAATTAATATCATGTATAAAGAAATTTTATGACCGGGTTAAAATTTTTGGTTGTGATAAATTGTAAGGGTTGACTCAGTGTCTAAGGGAGAAAGATTGCATAATGATGATAAAATCGTTAATGAATTGTGCCTAATGAAAGGTGTAAATGAGTTAAAATGATGATTTAAGATTTTGTGAAATTGTAAATGTGCCTAATAGGAAGGGATTGTTTTGTAAAATAATAGTTGGTTGGAGATGTGTTGATAAGGGACTTGTGATTAAATAAACCGGTTACCCCATGCTGACCACAACCACGGTGGGTTTAGTAGGGCGGGCAGTGTTCTAAGTGTGATGATGACCATTTGGATAGAGTATGAAGAATGGGTTGTTTAAGGTTGATAGAATGAGACCTTTTCCATTTATGTTTAAATATTTTTGGTCATTCTTCAACGTGTTGGGTGAACAATAAGTCAGAAATGAGAATGGTTGAGTACATAGGTGGGTATCCCTTGTGTTTTCAGTTTTACCCTTGTTTGTGTAGGTTGGAGAAGTGAGAGTGCCTTGGTTAAGACTTTGTATTTGTATCGTGATGCCTTGCCGATAATGATGTGGCATATGTGGTGTGTTTAGGGAACCCTTGGTAGGTTTCTGGCCTTTTGTGTTGTGAGGTGTTGACTGGTAATATGATCGAGGAAACTCCCGTGGGTTGGGACTGTACATTGTACATGATAGACCCTAAGGATGGTGGATGAGTCTTGGTGAGCTTGTGAGTATAGACCTTGCGATTTGCACCTTGATCTCAGAGAATTTTTTTTCTCTTAGTGTCAATGAATGTGTACACATTTGGTGTGGAAACGAGAGAAAATGGTTGTTTGGTGTGCTAGGCATAGCTTACATCGGAATGGGCGTGAGAGTTCTATCCGGGAGTATTTCTTTGTTCGTGTCACGAGATGTATGGTTTGGATAGAGGACCAATGGATTTTTTATTTTTTACTCTAGTCTAGGGAGTTGGTATCATTTAACCTTCAAGGTGAACTATGAAAGAGGCCAGATATGTCTTCTAGTTCTTTTGGGAGTGTGTCGCGCATGGAAATGTTTTGGACTTTGATAGTGGGACTCAGAGTGCTCTATGGTGCTGGATTTTCCTTGAGGGCTAAGTGGGAAGGTTGATGGTATAGTTGTTTTTGGTTCTTTCCAAAGGGAACCCTAGTGTTTCTAATAAGGGGTAAGGTTTTTTTCGAAGGTCTGTATCGTGGGAATGCCCAACTCACCTGTTTGAGTGGGGATTAATGGATTCTTGATGTTTTTTTCGAGCAGAAAAGACAAGGGTGGCTGAAGTGTGGTTATATGTTTTCATTCGGTCATGGCACGTGAGGTGAGGGTGGCCATGTGGTTGAAATTTTTGGTACGAATGGTTTGGTTGTTGAGTTAGATGTAGAGGCCTAATCATGGTTGATGAGGCCGACTAACCAAGAGACATGGTTAGGTAAGTAAGTCGGAGATGGTCTATACGCATGTTAAAGTGGTTTTTTTGAATATTGTTGGGTTGGTAGGTGTGGTAGGTCATCGTGCTTCAGTTGTTAGCTATAAGAGACGCATTAGAAGAACTCAAGTGGTGTGGTGGAGGTAGTTCCACATGAAAATATGGTTTTTAGCTACTTGGTGATTCATTCATGGAACGAAGGTTAAACTTGGTTGAAAATCACCCATGAGTGGTGGTGGTTAATTATTGATGAGATGCGTTCAGCGGGGAGGCCTAAAAACCTTGGTAGGTCAAAGTTTCCCATATTTCGACATCTGAAATGGATAAGATTGCAGTGGTTTTCTTTGAATAATTATTAGCATACCATAGCTAGTGATGAGCATTCTTGAAATCTTGACATCATCCCAGGTACGTTGAGAGGCTCTAGCTCATGCCAATATACATGAAGGTGCATGGTTGGATGAGGGACATTATGAAGTTTACTCTCAAAGAAATGGTACATTTTATTTTTAAGGGGGGGATGTACCCCCTTGATGGATTGGGGTGAGTTCCTTGGGATGTGCTGAATTGCGATAAAAAACATGGGCATCATTCATGAAATCTGGGAACAATCACTGAGTGATATTCAATTTTTTTTGGAAAAAGATGGATGGACATACCTATGTTTAGGGTTCGGTGTGTGATCGGGTATAAGTTGTAGGTGTCGTAATCCCTCATGGTGAGCAATCTTAACAACACTACTAAGGTGGGGAGTGGTAATTTTCTCCTGGATGTGGAGAATAGAACATCGATCAAGTCGATGTAGTGGAATCGTGTTGCCAAGGAGGAACCTATGAGGTGTGTGTCAGTTTTATTAGAGAGGCATGTGGGACTTAGACATGATATTGGATGAGTAAAGTGTTGTATTGATCTCAGGGTGGTTCCAAGTGAAGCTTGTGATGTCTATGATGGGTCATAAAAGGGTTTGGTTAGATATGACAACAGGTTGTGGCAAGAGAAGTTGGGGTCCAATAACTCCAACGAAGATTGGGGTTAGACTCGGGTAATTTTTTTTCTCCCTAGTGTGGTCTTGAAAATGTTGTGAAGTTGAGTGAATGATGTCCATGTGATGTGGTGTTATGCTAAGGGTGAAGATGATGATGGTCTGGAGGGCAAAAATATCATGATGATGGAAGTCCTTCATAATTTAGGAAATAACCTCATTGGGTGTGTGGGATGATAATGATAAACTTGAACATGTGTGGTGCGAGTGACCCACCTCTAGGTTCAAGTTGTGTTATAAAGTTCCTTTTTGAAATAAATTTTTACCTGAGTGAGATTGTGTTGATATTTTTCCTTGAAAGGGATTGTGTGGGAATGTCCTTCCAAATGGTTTCGACAGTGCAAATGGATGCCAATGTGGGGAAATTACCCTATAGATGCTTTGGCAAGGTGAGTTGGAACATGTTATATGATAGGAGAGTGGAGTTGAATTATGGTGTTCCTTCGATGGGGAAGGTTCTAAGTAACTGAAATTGGTTGAGAGAACCATAACAGATAAATGGTAAGCTGATGATTTTATCAGAGTTTTGGGTTAGAGGTACTTAGGTGGTCACCATTCGAGTAAGTTATCCCTGATAGTGAGCCTTGGAACAAGTCATTTGGTCAAGTGCTTAAGAATTTTGGTATCATTTGGTTTTACAGTTATGGAGTGAAATATTCTAGAAATGTGGTTGGAAGGATCATTTGTTTTCCTTCATTTGATACTTGGTTTGGTCACAGTTAGATTTGGGGGAATAGGAAAAATGATTCCAGGTTATTTGGGTCATGAGTTGTCCAGAGGATCAGTCCGATGAGGTGCCTATTGGTTACTCCATGATGATTTGATGATGTGTTTTAAGTTCCAATGTGTTGTGAGTTAGGTTTTGTTACCTAATATTTCCCAATGAAACTCTCGTGGTGGTAATGGTTGAAGTGGATGCATCCTTGAGGTGTTTTTCTGGTTAGTGTTGTGGGTTGTGGTGAGGAAACATTGAGGGGAATGTATGTGCCCTTGGTTTGTGTTCAGTGGCCTTGTGATGTGAAACTAGAAACATGGAAAGTGGGTATGGATAGGAAGGACATGTGGCGTGATTCCTTGTTATGGAAGTTTAGTGATTCTAGGAAGAGCGTCTTGATTACGATCTATTATAAGGTGGGGGGTTATAATATCCTGAATCTTCTTAAGGTATGTTTTTGTTTATCTTGGGTTTGGCCTCTTCTTTTTGGGAAAATTAATTGTTTCCCAAAGTTCATTTGAAGGCTTGGGGGTGTTTTATGGGTTCGGAAAGTGAAAGATGAAAAAAGGGGGTTCCAAGGCATGTTGCATGGTTAGTTCACAATTAGTGAAAACTGTACAGAGTATCCCAGGTAACCATGTGGCCATTGATAGAGGCTTATGCAAGGTTTGTTCACAGTTTGGAAAAATGTGCAGAATTCTCAAGAAACCGTGTGAAAGGGGGTGATTTTGAGTAATAGTTTCCATACGGTTTGGCAAACCTTACAGGTAAACTGTGCCGCCCAAAAAAATTGTGAAAATTAAAAATATGCCACTCGAGATTTTAAAACCCAACTCTGGTTTCTCCTCCATTTTACCCCCTGAAACCCTAGTGATGAACTTGTATGACACAAGCTTTCAAGAGGTGTTTCTCCTTATATTATTGGCCATTTTGGACACCGTTGGTTATGAATCGATCCTCCAGGTAATTCTAACCCTCTCCTCCCTTATCTTTTTTGGATTTGGGCTTGTGGTTTCTCCCATCTCCTTCTGAATCTCTAAAACCCTCTTTCTTCGGTTGAGTTTTTGGTTGAGGCTTAAAGGGATGTTTCAATCCAAATCCAATTCTACGATTAAGGGTGAATTCTTCAAGGGATTTAAGGAGGGTGGTATACAATTATTATCCCATAGTTTTATTTTGGATTTTTGCATGAGAGTTGGTGTTCTTGCTTTTCCCTTTTTTGTGTTCTTGGTTTTGTTGAAGTGTTTGATATAATGAGTGTCTAAGTGACCAATTAAAATTATCATTATCCCTATGGGATGCATTGAGGATGACTTTACCATTTCAGGGCCACCCATGGGGTGCGCTGGAAAACCCATACCTAGAGTGTGGTATGGTTATGTGATGGTCCAGCGATTAATAATGTGGAACCCCTATAGAATATGTCTTAATGGTGGATTAATTTAAAAATGGAATAATGATAAATATTCCCAGGGTGGTAAAGTAATAAGGTGTTGGTTTTAATGACATAAAAGTGTGTAATTGGGTTTAAAGAGATTATGCCAATTGATTCATGAATTTTAGATAGAAATACCTAAGGGGATTAGGGAATATTAAATGGTGAAATTTCAATTGGGTAATGGAATCGAAAATGTGGAATATGTTAATGAGATGTAATAAGGGAATGGAAGAGTTTTTGGAATGGGTTAATAAATGATAATTAGGTGGTGCACCAAAATGATTGATTGTAATGAAGGGATGGTGTTATGTGATATGATAATTGTATTTGAAATGCATAAGTGGGTAAATTCTTGTTGATTGATAAATGGGATAAATGAGTTAATGAATGGTCAATGATGAATTTGGATAAGGCATAGGGTTTTTTTAATACACTAAATGTGTAATGGCACAGGAAGGATAATTTGGCTAGATGGCTATGAATTGTAATTCGTAAATGTGTTAATGGGTTATGGTATGAAATTAATTCCCATGTTGTTGTCATGTATTGTGAATTATAATGGCATTGAATATGCTCGGTTGTGTTATGGTATGGTTATAGTGACTTAATAAATAATCATGTTAAAATTTCTTGGTAGAGTGGGCTATTGACTTGATGTTCTATTCCCATGGGTTGAGTAAGACTGTGGCTCTAAACTCCACCCCAAAATTCATGGGTTAGGGAAGGGGACAGAGGCTCTATTCCCCTAACAGTTGCATTCCACTCGGACTTAGGCATCTGCATAAGGATATTGTGTTGATGTGATATTTGTATCCCTAATGAGATAGTGACTTGATATATTTCCCCTATGCATTGTGATTGATTGCCTTAGACCCATGTATAGATTATGTATATGCCTAAACCAAAGAGAATGTGTTGAAAAAGGATTTTATGGTCAAAATGGTATAATAAATGGGATTGGTATATATGCTAGTCATGATTTAAATGAACCTTGTTATATAATAGAACCGGAACTATCCCTTTTTTACTTACCATTTATTTTTTACTTCCGTGAACTATCTGTTAGACTTTATATTTTGTGGACACCATTGGTGGTGACCTACTGAGTTTTGTACTCAGACCCTGCCCGGGCCACCATTGGGTACCCAAGCTGATCTGTTGGTCGAAGGTATGGACAAGGGAAGAGGCCCTACACTATGATATTAAGTTGGGCTTAGGACATACATGGAGAAGGATCCCAATATAGACTTGGAACCTGTTGGGAGTCTTTTTCCATTTGTTTATTTTGGGTTACTTTAACTTTTCACTACTAGTATGGAATGACATTGTTTTATTTGATTTGTGGTTGTACCCCATTTGTAAAATTCTTGTTCATAAATGTTAATTGGTTATTATTATTATATCCTCTATTTATATTAGGTTTTGTTGGGTCTTTATCTGATAAAAATGTTATAGTCTCCCCATGTGACTTATTAGACCCTCATCGCTAGTCGGAAACCTATGACATAAGGGGAGGCGCACTTGAGGTCATGTGATGACCCGGATCGGGGCACTGGTTTAGTGGATACTGGGTTGGGGAAATTACATATTCCGAGTAATGGAATTTTATATGTAAAACTATTATAAAATTTTTATAATGTCATGCCCTTTGATTTTAGAATATATTTTTATTCCTTAAATTTGATGTGCTAGATAGATTGTGATATAAGAAACACCATAACTTTGGGAATAATGAATTACTAAAAACATAAAATGAAATAAATTAGTATATGATGAAATTAAATTGATAAAATTTATGTAATAAAATAAAGTAATTATTTTTATGAAATGGTTTATAAATGATAATGAATTCCAGTCTAGTAATTATTTGGTAAATGGAAAGGTTTTTTAGAAACATTGTTTTTATTATATATGTTACATTTAAAAGATAATTTATTTCATTTTTAGAGATAAAATTATGAAACATTATTCTATAAACATGTATAAAATTGAATATTCATTAACATATTGATTATAAAATGGTTAGAAATGAGGATAAAATCATTTGAAGGTAAAAAGAGATATTTTCTTGGAAAAATGTTTTATGCACACAATGTATTTTAAAATATTATATTTATTTAGCCACTATAAATTAATGATTTTATAAGAAATTTTAGATAATATTTTTAATAAAATAAATTAACATTCATTTAATGGTTTTAACCATACAATTGATGAGAATAAGTTCCTTTTATGCTTTAAAAAATTTCTTTTTTTAAAATTTTTTACACATTTTTTATGAATATATTAGAATTAATTTATTCCAAAATTATAAATTTAATTATATAAAATTTATTAAATAGTTTCAATCAAAATTTAATTTTTTATATGTTTTATTTCATTTTTTCTCATAAAAATAAGTTACCTTGGAAAAATGTTTGTCACCTCGATAAAGGTCAAAATGTGATAAAAGGGTCAATATAAAGGGATAAGTCCTAAATATATAACTATAGAATGTCTTCAATTTCATTGTATGAGTTCATATATACCTCCCTCACCTTATAATATATAATTCTATATTTTGGAACCACTTTTCCATGAGGGAGACTTTTTATGTTTCAATGTTCTTAATATTTACAATATAACCACTCCCCTCACGTATAAAAGAGAAATAATATTCTTAGTTATCCAAACCACATGATCACATTATCTTGTAAAATATATGTTTAAATAAGTTCTCTAATATCCTTCTTAAATCCTATAGTATCTGGTCTTCTTAAGAGACCATTCCAAGAGGCTATAGTATGTTTATTAGAGGATATAATCCAAGGAAGAGGTATATTTTCTCACCAACCATTTTAAAGTTTCATTATTACTAAGAATCCTCCAAATATTATATAACCACATAAAAATAATTAATTATGTGTCTATAATATAATTAATTTTTTTATTTTAGTTGTATAATCATTTTCTATCACCATTCCCTCTATTATACAATGAATGTGTTTATCATGTGTTTGTATGAACTACCATTTCAATGAAGTGACATGTTTTGTTTTACATAACCACTTTCCAAGGATGGTAATATAATATAAATTAATGAATGTATATGTTTTTACTAAATAATTATGACTATGGAAATATAAATTATTATTAATCTTTCTTTCTTTCAATCTATTAAAATACGATAACATCATATCTGTGTACAAACAAAATACTATCTCCATGAAGTGATATGATGATTTTTTCATCACTAACTTACATTAGTGGGTCTAAAATAATATATAATGAATTAATATGATATTTTTATACATGAATAATTTTATGGATATGATGAAATCATGGAAAAAGTGCATGTATCAGAATCTTTAAACCAAAAAGTTTGTGGAAAACAGAATAACTGACATGAGAGTATTTATTTTGTGAAACAATTATTAAAAAATGTGTAAATTGGAACTATAATGTAAATATATATATATATAGAAATAAAATTATTATTATGGCTTTATTAATTATTCATAATATTTAAATTTATTATTTATGAGTTCATAGTGTGTTTTCAAAATGTTGGAACTAGACATAAGCATTTATTTTACTATCTCACATTTTATTAGGACAGTTTGTATATAAATTTACATTATGTGAAATTATATTTTATTTCTCTACTAAGCCTGAACAATTTTCCACTAATTTTCCTATTTATATAATTTTCAAGTATTAATACCATTAATACACTTTGATAGTCCAAAATACTAAAAGGCTGGTTTTTAAAAAAAAATTGTTATGTTTCTCCTTTTTTGATCAAGAATGTGTATCTTCCATATCCTTGTTATTTAAAATTATTTTATGAAAATTATTATGAAAAATTTATATGATTTAGAATGATTTTTTTCTACTACCTTTTTCTTATATTTCAAATTATTATAAATAAATATTTTTGAACAATTTTGAGGCCACTAAATATTATATATTTACAAAAGTAATAAAAGAATGTTTTTAAATGTTTAAAACTTTAATTTATTATCCCAACACCCATAATTTATTATTTAGGTATATTACATTAAATGATACAATTTTTTATAAAGAAATCACATTCTCATTTTTTTGTGAATTTTTAGTTTTTAAAGTTACTAAAATAATGGGTGTGTTATCTTATTTTTAAAATAATATTTATAGTTATTTTATAAATGTATATTTAATCATTGTCAATATCCTTTAAATATTGATATGATTCACTAGAGATATGATCTTATAATAAATTTCACTTCCTTTATCTATAATTATTATAATGGTTGAGTTTATCTATGTTTCATGAAAGCAGTTTCTTTATCATAGGTTAATTAAACAATTATAGTATAATGGATGCTCATATATTCTTGTACCATATATATAATTGGATTATAATTATGTGATAAGTGGGTTTGTTATATCATTATAATTAATTGAGAAATATTTTATATATCATTAGCTAAAAAATTTACATGGGTGGTATTTCCAATATAAAGGGTACATTAGAACATATCTCAAGCTCGAGAGGGCACACATGTTCATAGCCTAATCCCAATAGGGTACACAGGGAGTTGACCTAAACTGAAGAAGGTACTTTGGTAATTAACATAAACCGACTATGTGATAAATTTCATGGTCAGTATCCTTGAAATATGATTTCTATGTTTTTGAGAATGAGGATTGAACTTAGTTATCTATGGGACATTATCCATTATGATTTTCTTGGTTTTGTGCCTTGACTAAGGAATTGATTTTCTATACTTATTCCTATGGCACACTTTTATGCCACATGCTTATTTCTTATTCTTACGATATTATATCATGGTTCATGATTCATTATTAAATATCATGTTTTATTATTACTCATGCATACTATTATGATAATACTTTAGGCTATGACTTCTGTTCTATGGTTTATGACTTGATTGATGTGATCTGATATGTTTAATCATGTTATTATACACTTATAATTATCTTATTTTAATATAATATCATCATCTGAAATATACTCTATTTACCCTTAATAATTATCTGAGATCACCCATTATTATGTTTATATTCCCTAGTCTAGAAGGAATGTTTTTATGTTGGAATTGTTTTTGAAGGGTACTATATAAGGAGTAAAATATTGGAGATATTGAAGATCATTCATGGAACAAGATGATTATGAATTTGGTTACCAAAGACACCAAAACTTTATAATTTTAGAGGAATTTATTGCTAAAATATGTAGTGAAAATTTATATAAAAATAATTTAATATTTATACAGTTATTCTTGGGTTACCTCATGATGTGTTTCAAAAAAGTGAGTCAATCAGCAATCACCCAGATGTATTCATTCTTACACAGTCTTAGGAAAACATGTGATAAAATATACTTCAATCCCCTTCTATTTTTTTATAGACATGGGGAATAATTTTAATATCCAAGGTCATTGTTAATATTCATCCTTTACATGTTTACATAAAACAAAATGAAATATGCAATCATCCACTTTCAGTTTCATATATAGCTTCCAAATTTGGTATTTCATTTTCCTTAATGTCATTCAAATTATTAGACAGATGACCCACTATAATTAATGATAAGTATTTATAAACAATTATAGGAATAAATAAAGTGAAAAAATGTCATCTTGAAAGTACATGATTGAATTTATATCCTTTATCCCTCAGTCGAAAACCTCCCAACCACAAAGGTTTTTTTAATATTATGAAAATAGTATCCATATACTAGTCTTCATTGTCTTCAAGATCTTATCACTTTCAAAATAATTAATTTCACATCAAATTTATTATGAATATTACAAGGATCACTTTAGGTTACACCATACAATAAGAGGGATGGGGGTGAATTAGTGTTGGAGACTCATGATACGATAAAAAATATTTCATATTTTTTTATAGAAAAATAAAATTAAATTATATAAAAGAAAAAATTTAATCCAAAATAGAATAATAAATTAGTTTAATATTATCATCTTTGACAATGAAAATATTAATTTTGATAATATTTGGGAACACTATTATCCATAAAAATATAATCAATAAAAGAGATAAATATTATCAATACAAGTGAAAATGGATACTGAATCTTTGGAAGAACATAAATTATATGAAAAGGAAGAACCTATATAAATCATAATTCAAAAGAGTTTCGTAATATTTTTTATTTATTTTACCATTTGTTTTTGTGATTTTATTTATAATAATAATAAGATCTTTTTATTACAGAATTTTTAAAATAAAACAATAAATTATATATTTGAAAAGGAATATTTGATACATATAAATAATAATTTATCAATGTTTTATAAGTTATGGAATGGAAACATATAATCACACATAAAAAAAGAAAAATGTGTTATTTATTCAAATTATATTAAATATAAAATATTTATTATTTAAAGACAATAATTAATTCCATAAAATGGATTGATTAAATTATAGTAGTGATTTGAAAAACAAGTAAATAACATCCTATAAATAAAATAACAATAATAAGGATTATGAATTTAATGATTCATATTCCATAAAATATGTTTTTCATTAAAAAAATGTTTTATTATATATAATATATTTTTGTTTAAAAAATAAATTTATCATTTTTTCATTATTTTTTATAATTATAAAAAATTAATTATCCTTAAAACATTGATTATTAATTATTTATAAATGAATTTAAAACATTCAACATTAAAGTCATACACTTTAAATTCTTTTGATAAGTATATTATGTTTTTATCTAAATAAATTAAGGTATTGACATATAAATAATAATTTTAATAAAAAATATTGATTATATATGTATATATATATAATATAAGACTCATTTGAACATTTTTATGTGGAATTTAATAAATATAAATTCATTTTATTCTTAGAAAAATGTTTTCAAAAAAATTGTTTTCTGAATTATGCATTCTTATAATAAAAATTATTTTTGATAATTATATAAGAATTTAATTTAATGAAAATATAATTATTTATTATTATGTATATATAATTTATCTTATAGATATTTTTTTTGAATTTTTCTTAAGAATATTATTTTATTGAATTGGAAAAATTACAATTTTTACAGATTACACAAATATTTTGACGTCATTATAATTTAAGAATGAATTTAAAATTAATGAAACATTTTTATTGAGAATAAATATATTTAATGAGTAAAATAATTAATTTTAAAATAATATTTTAAATTAAAAAACTTATTTTTAAAATTTTGATATATATAATATATTACATCCTAATAATTTTTTGTTCCTTTCAATTAACTGAGTGTTCGGGGTGTTTCATTAGGTTTTGGCTTAATCTAGTTTTAAATTACCCTAATTTGTTAATAAGAAGAAAAAAAATTTGTATCAATTCACTTTGAAATTACATGTCCTAAATGATGAAATAATCAATATTTTAACAAATACATACCCATATTCTCAAGTATAAATACCCCTCTCTATTCCCTTGGAAAACCACTTCCCATTAACTTCTGAAAGAACAAAAACTAATAATCCCCCCTATAATAATTTTATGAGTATCCTTGGGAATATTCTAGTGGTAATCAAACCATGTCATTCAACGTTTACTCAATGGAAAGATATCATAAAGAAATAGGTAACCTTGATTCCATTTCACTATTTTCTCTTTTTTATTTCTACTATATCGATTAGTTCCCCTAAATTTTTTTATTAAATATTTTATATAAAAGGATATAAAATAAAAAAGTTTTAATGTATTATAATATTTTTTTATTAATTTAAAAAAAATATAAACTAAAATTATAAAAATTATAAATTCGAAACAAAATAGGATAATTGAATGGAAAGCATGTCTTTAATCCATTTTCCATTAAAATGAAATAATATTAAACAAATTTAAATGATTCAAAAAATAAAAGATGAAAAAATGAATAGAATTATCTCCTATATTCATGTTTAATAAATATATGTTTATTATACATGTGGCGCAAATTTGATGATATAAAACATGAACTATAGTAAGGGTTTCCCATATCAAAATTTTCTTCATTGAAACCTGTTTTTTTATAAACCAATTTTCATATATGTGATATATATAATGAATATTTGATATATTATAATATTATTTTTTATTTATTGATGATATGTAATCATCCATTTATTTTTCTCTCTTTCTATGTATTTGGATTCAAAATTTACAAAATCCATAACGGTTTATTCAACTCAATTCATTTTTAAAGATGCATTTCCTTCAATGTCCATATTCAAATTTTGTTTCAATAATATTAATATCTATAAATAAATGATGGTATTGATATTATTTTCAACTTTATAGGTCTTTAATTTCAAATTTTTTGAAATAAATATTTCCAGATGTCTTCTACACATGTCATTTTTACCTTTTTACTAAAGTGGGAAATAATTTTTTTTATATATTCCATGTCAATGAATTATACCACCATAATTAAAATTATTCATAATTATTATTTATATTAATGTCTCAAATTTTTTCAAAAAAATATTTTAATATTCTATGAATTATTCGTTTACAAAATAAATAATTAGGTTTTAGATGAATAATTAAATAAATGTCATTATATTTATGTATATTTTTATCTTCCACCTAAAATTTATTATTTGTATTTGGTTTATTTTCAAGGTTTCAATATTTTGAATTATTCTCAAAATAAGATTTTCCATGTTATCTTTTCAACCCTTGAAAATTTTTCATATTTAATTATAAGTTTGATTTTTCATCCTCATTATTATTGATTAATGAAAATTATTATTGTGGTTTCAGATACATTTTTCCTTTACCTAAAAAGGATCTAACTATTATAGATTAATCTTAATGGTCATACTATAAATTATTTTATACTCATTTTGGTAAAATAATTTTTTATATCAACTAATATACATTGATGTCAAGTTATGAAAAATTGTTTGTAAATGAAATGAAACCCATTATCTTTCAATGGGGTTTTCATGAAAATATGATTGATTGGTTTCATATAGAATACATATGCATGGTTTATAATAATTTTATGGGTATATTCCTTTATACCTCTCAAATTCACTGTTTAATGTTGTATTTCTAATTATATAGTGATGTTAAGAATGGTTAATATTGAGTTTAATTACATATAAATTAGTGGGAATGATTTTGTTTACTAACATCATAATGTGTGGACTTGATTTGTTTTGTTAAAAATGTATTGAGTTGGTATGATTATGTATTCTCACATCATAATTTATATATAAGACTGGGTTTGTTAAAAACTTATTTCATGGGCATGACTTTTTTCTCACAATTTTATGATTACATTTACTTATGCTTATGCTACATTTCCTTGTTAATCCATGTTCTAATATTAAAATTCCAAATAATATATATATTTATAGATGTTTAAAAGAAATTATATATGTTTTATGTTTCAATTATATTACTTTTATGATATAATTATATCATTCCACGATATATGATGTTATATAATTTTGTATGATTATCTCATATGATTTAATGGTGTTTTAAACCAAATATTTACCCAATTTTAATGCTTTCTCACATGATTTGGATAATAAAATTTATAAAACATTCATAGGTTTCCCCTTACTAAAAATTTTAGATCTCTCTATATGTTGTTTTTCCATTCACCTAGGAAATTACACACATGAAAATGTTTAGATTGAAATTTTATATAGAAATGATTGTGGGATATGTTGATTAAATAAAGTGTAATAAGATGTTAATTAATCTTATTCCCAAAGATACAAAAATTTCGTGTTAATTTTTTTTATCATTGTGAGTTATAATAAATTATGAAAATTAAGTAAAATATATTTATGTTTAGAATGGGTTATCTTAGTTGGTATCAATGTGGGGTTTAGTTACTTTTAGGGACTACAACTAGAAAAATTTTGTGTAAACTCAAAGGATAAGTAAAAATATTAGAAAGAATGTGAAAATTTTAGAGTGCATAGATTCTTAGAAATGAAATCCCTATTGGGATACAAAAAAAATGATGAAGGATCTGGGTTAGATTCACCTAGGTCTTATAACCTTGAAAAAGATTTTTTGTGTATTAACTCGATCTTTACATGGAGCACAATAAGTGGGGTTAACTAGAGTCATGGTTTGACACTCCCAGGGGATATGATTTGGTTGATTCATATTGTATTTATAAACTATTATATAGTATTTTAATTTATTATTATGGTATTTTATAACTATTTTGGACCGAAATATATGTAATATAAAAACAATATATATCCCCTATTGAAAAGTATAAAAAAATAATTAATAGAATATTTGTCACTCCCTATTTGTTAATAGTTGTCCATTTTATGTACTTATTAAATTAAGTAATCATGTACATAAAATTCTATTATTTTATAAAATGTATGGAAATGGGAGGAATGATTTAATATTGGGTGTGATGGAAAACTCAGTGATTGTCCAAATGAGCAACCAATGTAAATAAGAGATGGAGTAAAAATATTATAGTTATTACTACTCAGTTATATCATGTTATTATTAATATATTTATCCTTTTATAATTTAAAAATAAACTATATAACATAAAAATGGCGTTTCATGGATGTTTCGATGAGAAATACCACAGAGGAAAGAATATTCGACTTCCTACATATCAACAATATGAGGAGCACCAGGGAAATTTCTCAAAGGAATAAGAATTTGTTTTATGTATTGAAAAGGTAGAATTAAACTACATATAATGACTTAGAAATATCAAACATTGAAATTACATCTTAATAGATTAGTATTCAAAACATTTCACAAATACACGCCTGAGGACTGTAATGGTTCAACGAAGTCGGAGACTAGATACACAATCATCTAGTTTCATGAAAGATATTAAAAATCTTCAATAAATAAATTAAAATATATTAATAATTATGGAAATATCCAAAATATGAACTTTATTCATAATTAGGAGAGAGTAAACATAATAAAGAGTGATCTTAGATATGTAGTAAGGGTAATCATTGGGGATATCAACATAATCAAAGCATAAGGGTATTATAAGATGGGATTAACATTTGAAAACAATAACCTTAATTCCATTGATCATAAAATTGAGTCATGTAATAAATAATTTTATTTCATAAGACATGAATTATAATGTAGACAAAGAACCACATCCATTAGAACATAACATAGGCACAATACATAAATTTATAGAATAAAGATTAGCATGGAAAATCTCATTTCATTAATACTAACTAATACATTCAAAACATGTTAGGCTTCGCCTAACAACCCATGAACCAACATCATTATTGGGTAATGCTCCCATGTACCTTAATTTGGGATATGTATAACCTCCCATGTACCATCTTCAGATATTTGTAAAAGATCATGTATAACCTATTTTATGATTGGGATAACCTTTATTGTATCCTTTGAGATCATAGAACATTAATCATTACCCAATGAATTGGAGGTAGATAGAGGTCCAACACATCACATAATCAAGTCACTTATATACCACAATATCATAAAAACTTCATCACATATTAACTCATGAAAAGGAAATGGGTTTCATAAAAATTTCATCACAACATAGCCCTTGGTAAAGAAACAGGGTTCATAAAAAAATCATTACAACCAAGATTAATGAAAATAAAGAATAAGGATGTTATATTTGAATAATATACCTAGAAAATATTAATTAACATTAGTTGATTTCATGTTGGATGGATTTTTTTAAGATCACTTGTTAAATTTCTTGTGGAAAATATTATTTCCATTTTGAAATTACATATTTAAAATATTAAAATTTCTCAAATATTAGATAAAAAAATAATATTTGAATTTAACCTTGTAAACATATAAAGTAATATCTAAATAATTTATTGGTCATGATGGTGGAAAATATTGTTCATGTTGTACATGTTAAAAGAATGATTCCTTACACATTCTTGATAAAAATAAAAGGAACCTAATTTAAAAGGGGACAAGAAGATTCCTTTTATACCATTTAAAAAATTAAAACAATGTTTAAAAATTAATTTAAAAAATCATAATAAAATATTTAAAAAAATTATTTATAACATTTTAAAAAATTGATATTGAATAAAAAGGGTTTTCGACCAAAGTGATAAATAAATTCAGTTTTCCTTAAGAACATTTTCTTTGGAGTCTCGATAATAGAAATAGAATAAAATGAAAATAATAACTATAATTTATATAAATAACCATTATATTAGAAAAATAATTCTTTCTTTGAGAGTTATATCATAATATACATCATTAAATGCATAATTATAAACAATCCTCAAAAAAATGAAATTATATGATCAAACCCTTACCCTTTTGTTAAATTTTCGATAATAATACCGATGATTGAAAGAGAGATTTATGTAAATTTAAATACTAATAAATTTTATAATATATGTAAAAAAATACATTCATGGGAAGTATATACACAACACAAAATAAACAAGTGGTGAATATGGCGCGTGTCTCGTAAAAATGAAAGTGAGTTAAAAATATATTTATACTTTGGAAATATTTGAATCATAAGACACTTTAAAGAATAACATAAAATTAAACTATAAATATAATTTAAATAATTAAATTCATAATATTACATTTCAAATGGGTAGTATATACACCTTAAAAAATGAGTTGTGAATACGGATAATGTCTATATGAAATAAAAGAGAGAATAGAAATCCCTCACCTTAAGTCTAAAATTTCGCCATACATGTTTAAACCTTGTTTATAATAAATATAGGTTGATTATAAATATCAATAAGAATAATAATAATATATATCATACCATATATTATTTTCTTATGTCTTTTTACTCATTTATTAACAATTCCTTGTTAAAATAACATTTCATGTAATAACCACTTTGTTTTTCATGTTTGATTTGGTTTTTAATTTTGATTAATTTTACATTGATCATGGTTACATAATATATAAAATTCCATATATGGTATAAATATAATATATATTCATTATATATGAATTTAGGTAATCCAAAAAATTTATAGATAAAAATTAATTACACCATTCATGGATATGGTAGGTTATATGTACACTTAAACACATTGTACATTTTCTATAAAGATTGAAAACATTAAGGGAAAATATATTTTACCTATAGAGAGAAAATATTATTTCATATATATCTCATATATTACTTTTTTATTATCATGTAATGAAGTGGTGAAAAATAAAACGCATCGCTTCACGAGGTGGTGATACGTCGTACGCACGAGGGACGTTATCATATTCATACAGAATGGAAAGTAAGAAGGTATATGTGATATTACAATTAAAAATGTATAATATGTTATGAACATAATATATATAATTTAGATACATGATTTTGTACTTTCCTGAGAGGCGGTGTTGGAAAATGAATTACATCGGTTCGTGATGCGGTAGTCTAACATAAAAACGATCAATAGTTTTGTTTCCACTTTGATGTATGGGGAGAAAAAATAGGTTTTTTACATAAAAATTATAAAATGTCACTATATGGAAGATAGTGGTTTTAATATATTTTAATTATTAGGAAATTAAAGAATGTGGTAAGATAATAAGTAGAAATTAATAACTTTGTAAAGACACTTACCTTTTCTATGAAAAAACATCCCTTTATTCTCTAAGTAAACGCCCCTTAGATTGGTTTTTGGGAATAATATAAGATAAATAAGGTGGAAAATTTTTTGGGGGATATTTTTTTTAGGGTTTGTTTGAATCAAATTTCTAAAAAGGAGTGATGAAGTGAGGGGATAATGTTCCTTTTTATAATTGAGGAGGATTGAAAAAAATTTAATTAGTGAAAACTATTCAATAATCGGAATTTACCATAATGAAAAGTGCCTCAAAATTTAAAAAATACAATATTCAGGGGAAATACATGGTTGTTACTCACCTCCACCATAAAAAACTCATGTTTTAAACATGTAATTCCTTATAATTTAAATTTACATTCTTTTTACCATTTTAGTTTCCACTATAGTAATATATTTATTTATTTATTTAACTAGATTATTTATACAGTAATAATAAAAATAAAATGATATTTATTAGATAATATAGACTCACCAATTTAATAGAATTCAAATTTATAAAATAAAAATAAAATGTGTGGGGAAAATTAATTTTAACACTGGTGCAAGTAACTTATAAAACCCCATTTTAACAAAAATTGTGGTAATAAATTATTAATAGTGTTTATTATTCAGTATGAATAACATTAAATTAAATATATTACATAACTTTAATTACCCTAATTAAAAATATAGAATCTATTTCCTTAAATTAAACTCACATATGTAGTAGAACTTAATTTCATATTAACCCACAAATGGGAGAAAAATGGTTTTTCTAAGGAAAAGGATTTTAAAAGTATAAAAAGTTTTTATATCAAAATTCAAAATTAAATTTATTCCAATGAACTATATTAGATTTTTATTAATATTATTTAACTAATTTTAATTTGAAACTATTTTAAAACATGATTAATGTTTTTGAATACATTAAATAAAGAGATATTTTTTAATAAAAATTAGTATATTATCACTATCCGAAAAGAAATTAAAATTTTAAAAAAATATCAAATATAAACTATAAGATAATTTGTATATTTTTATTTAAAAAATTATTTTTATTTCATTAAATAAACATTCTAAACATGTCATAATATAATTATATTATCATTTTGTGCTGA
This sequence comes from Viscum album, assembly GCA_963277665.1. NCBI lineage: Eukaryota > Viridiplantae > Streptophyta > Magnoliopsida > Santalales > Viscaceae > Viscum > Viscum album. The sequence goes on along the minus strand of OY728148.1, from coordinate 260,147,611 downwards.
AACCACTTTTTTGAAAAAAATAATCTTTGTAAATATAGAACTATATTTTTTATTATCCCATTCTAAAAAATATATTAATTGAATGATGAATCCATTTATTATATGGATAATCTATAAATTTTATTAAAATAATTCACCAAAATCTTATAATTTAATTTATTAAGATAAAAAACCCTTAACATGCCAAAAATAATGTTTCAAAAACACAATTTATTTTACTTTAAAATGTGTTTCATTTTCATTTATAATTAATTTATAGACAATAAATTTACTTTATACATGCGTAAACCACTTACATTTGATAATTTGGTCATTCATATTCATAATATCCAATTTAATAGTTAGTTTAAAATGGGTATGTTTAAATATTTCAATAGCATATATAGTTCGTTTGAACTTTGTGTTGTGTGTAATAAAAGCTATAAATGAAATTAAATTTCCTTGTAAACAAGATTCATTATATATTTGTGAGTTTCATTATACCCCTTAAATAAATTTCATCTCGAAAATGTGAACTTGATCTTAATAATCAAGGGTTTGACATTTGAACACTCCTTTATAGAAAAAATAGATTTTTCAAAGGGTTAATAATAAATCTTCTTAAAAAGAAGTAAAATAAATTATGAAGTTAATCTAGGATAACACGTAACTAGCTTTAAAAATAGGATAACAATATTGGTAAGTGAAAATATAGAAATAGAAGATAAATCTAATGCTTAAATACTGATGGATAGTGATAGGTAATATGGTCATGTGAAATTTAACCACCTAAAAATAATAAATTTGTGATGAGTTAAAAGGCCATTCATTCATCAGAGATGAAGGTAAATGTATAAATTTTTTATTTCAGGATACTCTTCTGAAAGTTGCGTAATTTTCAAAAAAAAAGATATACTTTCTTTATTTCATTCAATTTTATAGAAAAGATCTCATCCTTAGGTTATGCTTCGATCAATTTTCACTTTATCACTTACTCTATGAAATGAAGTATAATTTTCTATTATTGAAGTAATAGTGAATCATAATATCCATAAAATAATGAAAAGTCATTATTTATATTCGTATTTATTATCAAGAAAACAAAATGGTTCGGCCAGGTTATCAAATATCCATAAATCTTAATATGGTGAAATTATAAATTTAACATTAAAAGCTCATCGAATGTTTTACTTAAGTCATTACATAAATGGGTAACCATAATGATCATTTAAAATAAATAATATATATATAGAAGGTTACTTAATTTTACAAAATAAACATAACATTAATCCCTAAAATATCATAATGTAGATCTCAATGGGAACAAAACTAATATGTGAATACCATGGAAAAATATTCTCCAAAATAATGATAATAATCATAGATACTATAAAAAAATTAATGAAATCTTACACAATTCCTCATTCATTAATTAAAAAAAATTATTAAATATATTCCATAAACCCAAAAAATATGCAAAATCAATCAATGATAACATAAACAAATTTTTAACAAACAATAATCAGTTCTAAGACCATTAATACTATCCAAATTTTCTTTATCCATATGAATCATCTCTTTTTTGAAACTAAACACCTATTTTTTAATATTAGGAACATATTAATGGTTATCTTCCCTTAATCATGTGTTTTACCTAAAATATCACCTCACTATTAAAACTCATTTCTTAGTCATTAATACCATAACATAATCTCGAAAACACTTAATTAAAAACCTCTATGAAGTAATAAACATATATTTCATGATTTATATAACTTAATTCAAGAATTACACTACATAAAAAATTCACTCATTCCACATCATCGAGAAAACTTTAACTAAGCTTCATCATCTTAGTCCTTAATTCATCATTAATTTCATATGTTATTTTTAGTCTCCTCGTCATCAATGGAAAAACCTTTACTCATGAAACCATGTTGATCCCCTTATTGATATTTCCAACTAGTTCATCTATTTGAATAATTTTTTTACTTTTAAATTTTAAAAAATTCAACAATTGATGATTCTTTAAGGATACCATTTTTCTAATACATTGATTTAACTGATTTTTTCATTTTTCCTTGGAAATTAATTACTCTGTACCCCTATTATCCATACATAAAACATATTATTGTCCCTTTGAAACATTTACATGAGTGTTTCTTCCCATATTATCGACATATAAGAAAATAAATACTATTTTTTCCAAGATCTCTACCACCCGAGCTCTTTCCCAACTCTATAATTATATTATCTGGGGAGTCCAAGCGTTGGTTGAGTGAAATTTTTTAATCATATATCATGTTAACTAATTATACATAATAAAAATATCCTTAACTCCAATGACCACCCCATTTGGTTTCTTAATAACACATTTTCTATCCAATTAAATGTTAACCCAGGTCATTATGGTTCCCACCATTGACTAAAACCAAAATTCATAGTGTGAACAACCAAAATCATACTACAAAACCAAATAATAATGAGAAAAATATATATAGGATATATAATTAATGATATATTATTTTCAATATATGAAAACTTATGTTAAACATAGGTTATCTCTGGTGATCATCTTATAAAAATTATTTGAATATGGTTTGTAATGTGACTATAAATTTCTAAATCATGTCCCCTCGAAGTGTCAAACTAGGATTGCAGTAATGCCCATTGTCAGGTAGACGGAGATGAATTCATCTAGCTCAATTAATTATTTCCATGTTATTATCCCTTGGTACAATTAATTGTAAATGAAAATCCACTTTTGGTACCCTGAAAGGGATGTAATTACTTTAAAACCACTCACTCCATCCTTCACTAAATGTACATAATAATTTACTATGCATAGAGTTTCCCTTATGGATGGAACTATTATTTTCTAATCCGTGTTTCCAAAGGTAACATAAACATATTATATAATATAAACTATAACAAACTAAAATTTTTAGAGCTGAATATTACGTATTAATAGATTAATATTCAATACATTTCACAAAAACATTCTCGAGGACCATAAAAGTTCAATGTCTTTGGATACTAGATACACAATCATCTAATTTCAAGAAATATATTCAATATATCCCATGACCATCTTCCCATATAGTAGAATTAATATAAATACCCATCTTAAAATCTTTATTCATTACCTAGGGAATTTAAAGATAATAAAGGGTTATCTCAAATTTATAGTAAGTGTGAACATGGGGATATATCAACATAACATGAGGATTAGGATATAGAAACATGATAATAACATTTGAAAATGATATCTTGTATATATTAGAGCATAAAATTGATTCATGTAATAATTCATGGCTATTAATAAGACATGAATCATAATGTAATCAAAGAACATGATCCATGAGGAAATAACATTTCCATAATACGTAGATTTGCTTCATACAAATATGTATATAAAATATCATGTCAATGATAACTGATAATTCATTTATAACATGTTTGGATTGTGATAACTAGCTATATACGTAATTTAATCTTGAGATAACCACCCATTTTCCCTCTTTGAGGATTAGGATAACCTCAAATATACCCTATTTTAGGATTGGGATAACCTATAGTATGCCATCTTTTGGGAGAGGGATAAACTCTCGTGAACGCTTTGAGGATAAATGACCTTAATCATTAACCAATGAATTGGATAAATATATAGGGCAAACCTATTACGTAGTCCTAAATATTTTTTCCACAATATCATAAATCATTCAACATATTTTAACATTAGTAAAATAAATGGTTTTTAAAAACATTTTATCATAGCATAACCATGGGAAGAAATAGGTTTCATAAACATTTTTTATCATAATCATAAATCAACAAAAAATATAATTAGGATGGTATCATTGTAACATATTTCTAAGAAACCATAACCAGTATGAAATAAAGTTATCTTAGATAGAAAATGTTTTTAAAGATTAGTGAGATCATTTATTCCAGAAAATACCATTTATATTATGAAATATTTTTTTTAAAATCTAAATATTTATCCAATATGAAAGAATAAATTATAATATAAAATAAAATTTTAAGCTTTTAAAGGAAGGATTAAATCATAGAGGGTTCATGATGGTGTAAAATTATATTCATGCTATAAGTATTAAAATATAGATCCTTTTCACATTTTTTGTAAAATTCAAAAGAACCTAAATGAGAGAGTGAAAAGAAGATTAATTTTGGACCATTTTTTAAAAGGTAAAACAAGGGTAAAAATTAAAATAATCAATCAAATTAGAATATTAAATATATTTATAATATCATATTCATAAGACATGGATATGGATGAAAAGTGATTTCAACTGAAGAGGTAAATAAAGTTGATTTTACTTAAATACATTATTTTTTGAATATTGAGTTCCTAAAGAGAATGAAATTAAAGGAAAACATATTATTTTCAGAAAAAACAAATGGATAAAAACATTCATGAGTTTTTGGAGATGTAGATCATGAGATCTAACCATTGGAATCATAATAAGAAACAACCTTGATAAAAAAATGAGATTGTAACATCAAACCCCTACCTATTTGGTAACTTTTGGATAATAATATCTATAATAGGGTGAACCATATATAGTAATTTAATTTGCAATAAATTTCATTGTAAGAATCATAAAATAAATTAATGAGTATTATATACACCACAAAAAATAAACTATTGGTTAGTATGGCATGTTTCTCACAAAAATTAGAGTATAATGAAAATCCATTACCACTTTGTAAGCAATTGGAAAATAAGACCCATTAAAAAATAGCACAATAATGAATAATTAATTACCCTTAAAATTGTTAGATTAATGATATAACATTTTACAATGGTATTATAAACCCCAAATATAATGAAATGAGTGTGGACTATGACATATATAACAAAAAAATAAAAGAGAGTCTTGAAATCTCATATCATAAGACACAAATTCCTTTGTACATGTTCGAACCTCATGTATAATAAATATATTATTATTAAAAATATATTAATGAACCATAATTATGTATATATCATACCATATATTTTTTAATTATGACTTCTCATCACCTGTTTATTAACAATTGTAAAAAATTACATTTTGCGTAATAAATGATTTCATTTTCATTTATGTATTTATTTGGTATTTTTGGTCATGTTAAATTGATCAGGTTTACATAATATAAATAATATTAACCATGATATAAATATCATAGATATTAACTATATGTTCATTTATATTAATCCAAAAAAATTAGAGATTGAAAATTAATTACACCACTCATGAAGATGGTATGTTGTACATACACATGATTATTTTTCCATTTTCTTGACAAAAGGTATGAAAAAAATATAAATAATATATAATCATTTTTATTTTATTACTATTTCATACATATTTTATATATCTATTAAATTTATCATTATTACCTTCCTTGTAATGTGTAATTCAAAAACTAATCACAATGCTTTTTGAGGAGGTAGTCCATCATACACATGAGAAACGTTATCATATTTTCGTGGAATGTAAAGTAAGAAGGAAAGTGTGGTATTATAACTCCATAAGTATTATTATGTTATTAATATATTATATATAATTTAAATCCATAATTATATCCTTTCATGAGAATGAGTGATGGAAAAAAGAATTACAATGATTCATGGGGCGGTAGTCCTCTTTACACACAATAGAATATTTTGTTTACCATTTGATAATATAGGAGATCAATATAGATTATAAAATAAAAAAATATCCTTTTATATTATATATAATTGGTTTATTATATTTTTTTATTATGACATGAATGAAGGTGTCAATAGATTAAGTGAAAAGAAAGAAATCTTTTAATACAATTACATTCTCTTAGAAAAACCTATTTTTGATTTCTTATTAAAACCCCAAGGATTTTTATATTAGGAGGAAAAGAGTCCCCATAACATGTATAAGGTTGTTTTGGAGAGATATTTTCTTGGGTTGGTAAATCCAAATGGCTTAGGATGTGTGAATAATTTTGGGGAGGAAGTGTCGTTTTATAATTGAGGAGTTGTGTTTTTGAAAATACCAAGCAATAATCAATAGTGGGAAGTCTTTCTTACCCCAATTTCATCCAAAATTGATAAATAAAGTATTTTAGGGAATATATAGTATATCCTCACCTCTATAAAAAAATTAAATTGTTTTAAACATGTTATTCCTTATCCTTTAAAGTTACTTTCTTTCACCAATTCAGTTTTCACCACGGTATGAATTTATTTATTTATTTAACTATAAGATTTAACACATATAACTAAAACTAAAAATAATATTATTAGATAATCTAGAACCAATAATTCTAAATATTATTTGAAATTTATAAAATAAACAATTCATTTGGATTAATAATTTTAAAATAGGTGCATGTAACACAAAAAACCCTGTTTTAACCTTAATAGCGATAATTAATTTTTTAATATATTTATTATTCTTGATAAAAAATATATAAATTAACCCTATTACCTAATATTAATTATACTCATCCAAATATATATTCCATTTATTTACATTCAACTCGAATCCGTGGAAAATTTTAATTTAAAATTAAACCCATAGACGAGAAGAAAAATGGATTTCTAAGGAAAAATATTATAAAAGAAAAAAAGTAATTTAATTAAAAATTCAATATAAAATTGACTCAAATGAACCAAATCGTACTAATAGTAATATAATTTTATGAATTTTACTATGAAAGTTTTTAAAACAATGTGAATATTTTTAATTAATTTAAATGAAAAATAGTTTTTAATATTATTCTGTATAGTTTTCACTATTGATCAAAAAATTAATCTTTTCAAAAAATTATAAAAAAGTGACTCTTAGATAATTTTTATTTTAAAAAAATGAATTTAATTTTTGTGAATAAATTTTATATGTGCTTTAAAAATTAAATTTATTGTAAGTTCATGATGCAACCACCTTTTAGAAAAATACAGCTCTTAATCATAAAACTGGATTTAATATTATCCCATATATAGAAAATTTATATTGAGGAATGGTAAACCATTTTATTTAATATATTATATATAAATTTCTTTAAAATAATAAAATAATAATGGATAATTTAATTTTTTAGGATAAAAACACTTTGCACGCCTAAAATGTTTTTTAGAAGAAAAAAAAATTGTTTACTTTCTATTTTTCTATTTTCATTTATAATCAGTTGGTAGCTAATGAATTTATTTTATACATTAGAACACCATTTAATTTTCATAATTCAATTAGTCATGTTCATACCCACCAATTTAATATATTTTATAAAATAAGAACATTTAATTATTTTTATAGTATATCACATATCATTTGAACTTGATGTTGCGTGTAACACATACTCATAATGAAATTAAATTTATTTTAAAAATAATATTCCCTGAAATCTCTTTATGTGACACTAAAAACAAAAATGAATAGTCTAGTTATCATAATGGAGGGAAATAATGTTCTTTATATTTAACCACAAACAATCCAATGATTAAAATGTAATAAGTTTAGAGATTATGAAAATCAATGCCCCAGTATTAAGGCTAATAAGGGTAATAGTAACCAGAAATAAACTAGACCAAAGGAATATGGGAAAAAATACATAATCCTCAATGTTAAAGTGGAAAATTATGATGCAGTTATTTTCGTTGCACTTATTCTCCTCTCTCAATTTTATAATGTCGTATTTGATTTTTTTCCTTCATTAATATCATTTAAAAAAGGGAATTTCCATGTGTGGCCTTTTCGAACCCTCCACAAATGGAAAGCCCCATCCCCCATGAAGAGGTCATTTTTAACGCCTCAGCCAGGGAAGGAGTCATTGCCAGCCGAGATGGCAGAGCGTCCCGGAGGGTGACGGCCCAACAGCGATGGTCCATCAAGCGATCCGTCATCGATTGGGTCGCACCTCATTTTTCCCGCCCAGATGAGATCGGGCAACCCGGCAAGGTGGGTGGATCCCGGGGGAGAGGCTCACCCCGAAAGTGGACTCCTAGGATTCGAACCCTGAACCTCCCAAAGAACAGCATGGATGTGCCACTCACCTCAAACACAGGATATTAAATTATTAGTGAAAAAATGTGGTGGTTTAATGATTTCATCCATGCAATATAACTCTTCTATGATGGTGGTTAGTTAGAAGATATAACCAACAGATTTAATGATTCTTCCATTTTACGAATTTGATATGATATTAGGCATGGATCAGTTTTTATTTTATAAAACTCATATCAATTGTTCGGATGAGGAAACATCATTTCATATTTAAAATCATCCAACAGTCAAATATCAGGGAATTAATGAGTATGAATTCTATTTGGAATCAATATCTATAATATGGGTTACAATACCCAAATAAATTTGATAAATAACCTAAATAGTTGGTGTAGAACATGACATTAAAGGCACTCCAAATGTGTAATTAGAAGTTTAACCATAAATTTTTTTATTTAATTATATTTTATATTATTATCAATTTTTATTTATTTATTCATATACAAGATCATATGTCTCTAGGAACTTATAAATCTTATAACCAACATTGGAATCATATTTTCATAAATTGTTTTAATATATTCCCATTATAATGGAAAAACCATGTTTACTAGTATTACATATATCGGTGAGTTATATATCTCATTTGAAATTATATTATGTGTCTATATTAACATATATGCACCCTAAACTATTTTCATAAGTGAGAAAAAAGTATAATTGAGGTGATTTAATTTTTTGGCAGTGGGGGGGAGATTTAAGATACTTGGTTTTAATATTAATTTTATACCCCTAATTTACTTATTTTATTCAAAATAATATATAAACGCATAACTAAAAATAAATTACATAAGACTAATCTTATTTTACTTTTCATTTTAATATAATTCAAATGATTATTAAATTCTAATATAAATAAATAAAAGAACTTTTTATAGAAACCCAATTTCGTTATTTTTTAAAAAGAAAATATAGGTAAATGATACAAAAAAAATAAATTTATTCTAGGATAAAATAAAAAACTAGTTTAATATCATCTTAAAAAATGAAAATAATTATTTATAAAATATTTAAAAACACCTTTATCTAAAAAATATAATCATTAAAGAAGATATATATTATCTATAAAAGTGATAATGGAAAATGAATCATTATATGAATGTCAAACCTTTGAAAGTAAAAACTAAAATTATTTTTCATGGCCTAGACATTTTAAATGATACTTATTTTGTGAATTAATGTGTGTTGTAGTATATTGTATAGTGTTATACACAAGTAAGACATAAAAAACCAAAAACACTTTATTTCATTGAATGATACTATTACAATAATCAGTAAAAAACCCATGGAAAGGAAAAATATTATAATGGGATAGAAAAAGTAAATAAAAAAATAATAATGGGAAAACATGGATCATAATAATCTTCTAGAATTATCTCTTTTGTAGAAAATATTATAGAAAAGAAAAAAAATATTTCTAAACCTATAACAACCCAAAGTTTTATCAATGGAAACCTCTTCTTATAATCATGCCTTAATGTATAATCACATTAATAAACCCAATGACATATAATGATACTAAACACTATGTGACCATTAAACATCATTTTTCCAATTTTGTGTTTTTAATTTTAAAAATTTGACAAACATGGTTGTGATCAGAAAGATGTTTGGAGTCTGATAAGAAAAACGTAATTTTTGGTGAATAGTAACCTACCCTTATTAATATTTACCTACCCTTATTAATAGTAACTTACCCTTATGAATAGTAACCTTACATATGAGAGTATATATATAAGATTTAACTAAAAGTATGATATACCTATATCTTGGTGTAAGTAAATAAATGATTTTAAATTGTTATTTTTTGAATAAATTAATATTTTATTTAAAAATTTAATATATCATATTTATAAAATTATTTTTGAAAAATTGAGTTCATTTTTGGATTCTACAAGTTGAAAAATGGTTATGGTGAAATTTTTGGATTTATTTGAAATACTAAAAAAATTATGAATAGTGAAATACTACAATTTACAAAATAAGAGAAATACATTAATTATAGAGTCATGGATGATGTTATTCTAATTTAAGATGAATAGGTTCAAACTCATATAAACTTATTACTATTATTGGTCATGTAACCATCACTATTTCTTTTCTTGTGAAGAAATAATAAATTCATGAATATAATATTGAGAAAACCCCTCTCCCCTCAATTATAAATACCACCCTTCACACCCTCATTTACTCACACCTCTCATGCTTCAATCCTTGTATAAAATATTTCCAAACATATTCCCTAGCCCCACCCCCACATCTAAGAGCTTTTTGTCCCATCAAAAGACCAATCCAAGGTGCCTTAAGAAGGATTCAAGAGGTAATTCCTCTCTCTCTTTTCCTTCAATTTCCTTCCAATTTCAAGTTCTTTTCTTAAATATCACCCCACCTATCATCATCCACATGGTATGGTAACTAATTTATCTTAAATATACTATAATGTTTTGATACTAATTTTATAATATATCATCTCACCCACTTCTCCTTTTCTTTTTATTTTAGAATGGAAAATGTTGTCTCTAAGTTGTTAATTTATCACCTTCAAGAACAACATATTTTCATTTTCCATTACCGCCTTTAGATATTGTCATAAAACAATTTTTATGGTTGAACCAGATTTGTTTATATTTATTATGTCCTATTTATTGTTCTATAACTAACTTATATATATAAATATTACTTAATTATTAAACAAAACATGTTTGTTGTGGTCGAAAATTTGTTTGAATTAACCCAAACGATCACCATTGAATTCTTATCTAACGATTCATTCTCATGGTATATAAAAAAATTATTTAAAAGATCATTTCATGTTCTTTAACATCACCAATTACATATAATTATAATTAGGTATTTTTATCCACGTTTTAAATGTACTTCCATTCATGAATACAAGTGAATCCTTCAAGAAAACTATAAAAACAAACATTTATGAATAGTGAATTTAAACTCTATAAGTCATAAAAAATCCCATAAATGAACTTAATAAAACCTTAATGAATCTTATTAATGTATTAGAGGTTCTTTAATTTTTAATTAATGAATATAATGTGGTTATACAAAATATTAAAGTGAAGACAACATTCAGATACAATGTAAGGGGAATTCTCAAACCCAACTCTCAAACTTTGGGTTTTCCCCCTTTCAACCCATTTTCAGTATGGATATTCCTTAATGATCATTTATTAATACTATTATTACCTATTTTGGTATATAAATTTATTCTAATTGAGTTTACTATAAACACAATGTTCTTCCAAAAGAACTCTTCTTACAAATAAACACCCTATTTTTACTTCTCAAAGATTGTTTCTACTTCACTCATCGTTGATTGTTCTCTATCAAGAATGTTACTCCATATTTATTTTGAGAGCCAAATTTTTATGAATGTATTATTTATGGTGTTAAACCCATTCCTTTCCATGGGTTATTTTATTTTTAAGTTTTATATATCTTCTATGTGTCATGCATGATAATGTACATATTATGATGTGATCAGTGCACCCAGAATTATATAGCACAATATAAATGTTATGATTTCATGGGTGTGCCTGGAATTATACATCGCTCCAATTCATTGGTTAAAGTGATGAATCTCATGAGTTTAAGGTAAATTATGCATGAACATGATTATAGCATTGTTCACAACTATGTGTGGTAGTTGACCACTTGACATGATGTTTCATTTTTATGTATTGCCATATTTCAAGTCTTTATTTAATGCTTCCTCTCATGCTTATGATCTTTTTCCTATGTTATAATTGTGATAAATCATTTTTATATTGTTCATATCAATCCAGTTACTGGTCTTTTAGATCACCCATTTTTTATGTATATCTTCTGGTGATTATGTGTACTGAGGAGTTTTCAAGGGAAAATAAGAAGCTAGAGAAGAATAGATTAAATAAATGTTTACATTTTATTTTGAAATGTTGTGTATAGTCCTAGTTTTCCAAAGACACTAAACCTTTGTATTGTTATTGTGTAATACTATTATGTTTTTTTTATTCTAAATGATGGAATAGTAATGTAATAAAAGGCTCTGTCGCTAAAGTTGGTATTAGAGGCACGATTTAGTTAATTTGGGAATTAGTATTAGTGAACCTTAGAGAAAACCTCTAGTATGAGACTAAGTATAATAAGAAGACAAGAATATTTGTTAAACATGGTGATCCCATAAGATATGATTTTATTTTAAATTGAACTAATTAATAAGTTAATCATGACTCTTTGACTTATGTTTTGTTCTAACCTTTTCTCTTTTATAAAATGGGGGGAACTTAGAGAAACTAGGTCAAAAACATGTGTGAGGGATAATGCAATGATTCCATGAATGAGATCCCCAATTATTTGGGAGTTGTATTTAAAAACTTCAGGGCGATGCTTAGACAACTATCTTAGGTTAGGAAAAATAACCAGAATAATGGGGACCCTCATCCTTTACCTAATAGGGAGCAACTGGTTGTCGAATATTTTATGCTCAACAACCACCGACGTTTACTAGGTCTTCTGATCCACTAGTTGCAGAACAGTGGTCAACTCCATAGAGAATATCTTTTCTATTCTTCACTATTTTGAGATGGAGAATGTGACACTAGCCATTTATTTTCTAGATGGAGAGGTCGACCAATGGTGGGATTTCATTAACAACACAAATCCAAGAGACGAAATTGAAGAGATGATATGGGAAGACTTTAAGACAATGTTTCTTAACAAGTATTTCCCAAGAACTCTTCATACAAATAAGGATAGATAATTCATAGAGCTCAATAAAAATGAAGGAAAATATTTCAATACCTACGAAGTGAGTTTCATAAGGCTTGCAAGGTACGCTTCGGGTTTTTTTATCAATAATGATAGAAAAATTGATAAATTCTTTAGTGAGTTAAAACCACACCTTAAAAAGGATCTTGAAATTATGAAATTTGGGCGTTATGAAGAAGTTGTTTGATGTGCTCTCAAAGTGGATATAGATTTTAGAGAATGGTCCCATGGATATGGTGATAAGAAATGAAAGATGTAGTTTCAAGCCGGGGGATCTAATGATATTGGTGGGAAGAAAAATCGACCACCCACATGCCAAATAATGTGGGAAGATGCATCATGGGAACTACCTCAAAGCGTAGGGGAAATGCTACAGGTGTGGGAGATAATTATTTAATGCTCAACAGTGTCAAAAATACATGAGAAGGAAGGAGAATTTAGTGCAAGAAAGTAGATAACCACCCATGGTCCAATGCTACAATGTTAAGGAGTAAGGGAACTATGCAAGACAGTTCACTCATCATCAATTCCTTGAGGGTAATCAGCATTAGTATCCACCAAATCCAAATGAACAAGAGAAGGATTATTCCATCACTACATTGGAAGTGTAGAAAGATAATTATGTTGTACAAGGTACACTTTCTATTCACTCAAGAATTTAAAAGGTAGTTTTTTATTATGGTTATATGAATTCCTTTATATCTTTCAATATTGCTAGAACTATTGAATTAAATCCCTAAAACATTGAACTAGATATATCTATAAAAACATCAAGTGGTGTAATTATTACAACCCAAGTGTTTGAATCTTCTCATGTTGGTGTATTTGGGATGATTCTTCTAGTGAATCTCATAATACTTCCCTTGGTTGAATTCAATGCTATAATGGGAATGTATTGGCTCTATTTGTATAGAGAACATATAAACTATTGGGAAAAGGAAATATCTTTTCATATTCCAAACCATCCCATTCTTCTATACAAATGAAAGGAATATCATTACTCTCCTTTGAAAAATCCTTCAATGGTGTGGGTGTTGGTTCCCTGTGAAGAGGCATACTTCGCTCAAATGGTTGAGTCCAAGGAAAGTTCCAACCTTGTGGAAATTCCCATCGTGGGGGAATACGGTGTTTTACTTTCTAAAGAGTAACCCAGAATTCCCCCAGATCATGAGGTAGAGTTATCCATGGAACTCATACCTAGAGATACTCTTATCTCAATGTGTCCCTATAGGATGGATCCTAGCGAACTGGAGGAGTTAAAGAATCATCTTCAAGAGAATTTGGACAAATGTTTCATATAAACTAGTTAATCACCTTAGGGTGATCCAGTTCTCTTTGTCAAGTATAATGATGGATCAATGCGGTAGTGTATCGATAATCATGAACTCAACAAGATCACCGTAAATAAAAAGTATCCTCTTCCAAGGATAGATGAATTGTTCGATTAGTTAAAAGGATCTAAATACATCTCAAAGGTGGATCTTTGTTCTGGATATCATTAGCTAAAGGTGAATAAGTAATATATTCAAAAGATTGCCTTTCGTACAAGGTATGGGCACTATGAGATTTGGGTGATCCCTTAGGAATTACTAATGCCCCTGCAGTCTTCATGGGTTTGATGAATATATTCATTAGGCATTACCTCGACAAATTTGTGGTAGTGTTTATCAATGATATTCTCATTTACTACAAGTGCAAGGAGGAACAGTAAGAACATAAATACTTTTTTTGACAATATTGAGAAAGGAGAATTTGTATTCCAAGTTCATAAAGTATGACTTTTGGATGAAGCACATCACGTTATTAGGATATGTGATCACAAGTGAGGGAATTTCTGTGGACCCTTCAAAAATAAAGGCGATTAAGGAATAGACCAGACCATCTATTGTCACAAAAATCTGTAGTTTTCATAGATTAGTCGGGTATTGCCAACGTTTTTTGAATAATTTCTCATGCTTTTCTTACCCTCTAACTAAGTTAACAAGGAAAGGGATGAATCATGTCTGAACGGATGAATGTGAGGAAAGCTTCAAGGAGCTAAATAGAAGGCTGATCACTATACTTATACTCAAATTACTGAAAAGTGGAGAATGTTTTGTGACATACATTGATGATTTAAAGAAATTATTGGGTTATTTACTAATGAAAAATGATATTGTGATAGCCTAAACCTCACATTAGTTGAAGACCCATGAGCAGAACTACACGATGAAAGATCTGGAGCTAGCAACTGTGATTTTTTCTATGAAAACCTCGCCGCACTACCTTTGTGGTGATAAGTGTGACATATATGCTAATCACAAGAGCCTAATGTATATATTCACACAAAATGATATCAACATACATTAATGGATTAGAGATAATAAAAGATTATGCTTTATTTATTCATTATCATTCCATTAAGGAAAACAAGGTACTTGATTCTCTAAGTAGAAAAGAATCTTCTACTCTATCCATGCTATAGATTGAGAAAGACCCTATCTTCTGGGATATGCAAAGGATATATTTGTAAGTCATAAGGGAAGGAGATAAATCCTACCTTACCCAAATTATTGTGCAACCATCAATACAAAAGATGATTAAGTAGGCACAAAGGGATGATCTAGGGTTACAATGGAAGGTTAATACAGTAAAGGAAGGGAATCTCAAAGAGTTCAATATCAATTATGAGGGCGTGATTGAATTTGGAATGAGGCTTTGTTTTCCATCATCATCTGAGATAAAGATGGAGATATTGGAAAATTCACATAGCTCAGAATTCTCTATCCATCCTAGTAGCACCAAGATGTACCGAGATCTCGAACAACACTTCTGTTGGGATAACATGAAGAAGTAGATTACAGAGTATTTCTCAAGGTGCTTAATATGTCAGAAAGTTAAAGCAGAGTGAAAAAATTCCAAAGGGATGATGCAACCATTTTCTATACCTATGTGGAAATGGAAGAATGTCATTGTGGACTCTATCATGGGTCTCCTGAAGATGTCCAAGGGAAATAATTTGATATGGGTTGTGTTTGATCTACTCACCAAGATTGCCCACTTTATTACTATTCAGGAAGATATCTCACTGTAACAACTTAAAAAGATATATATGAAGGAAGTTGTGAGAATTTATGATGTTCCTCTCTTGATTTTATCTAATCATGAACCAATGTTCACATCCAAATTATGAAGGATTCTCCAACATGCTTTGAGTACTGAATTAAATTTCATTACGTCCTATGACCCCCAAAATAATGGACAATCTGAAAGGATAATTCATACATGTAAATAAATTCTACAATCCTTCTATTTAGAAGTCAACGGTGGATGAGATTAGAATCTCCCATTATTTTAGTTCTCATACAATAATAGTTTCCACTCGAGTATTCAGATGGCTCCATAAGAATTTCTATATGGAAAGAGATGTTGAACTCCAACCTCTTGGGATGAATTTGGAGAAAGAAAGCTTCTTGGAAATGATCTTGTGCAAGAGATGGTAGATAATGTCCAAGTCATCCAGAAACACATCAAATCTTCTCAGAGTCTGTAAAAGAGCTATGCTGACAACCATTTAAGGGACTTGGAGTTCAACGTTGGAGATAATGTCCTCCTTCAAATATCACAATGTAAGAGAGTCAAGCATTTTGGAATTAAATGGAAGTAAATCCCAAGGTAAATTGGACCATTTGAGATCTTTGACCGCATAGGAGCTATGATCTATCATCCTTCACTTCCACGAAATATGGCTCCTGTTCAGGATGTGTTTCATGTATATCTTTTGATAAAGTACATACCAGATCCCTCAAATTTAATGAAATCATATGTGGTACAACTGAAGGATGATCTCTCCTATGAGGAGAATCCAGAAATGATTCTAGATCGGAGAGATAAGGTGATACAAAACAAGAAAACTCACTGTAAAATTATTCTAGATGAACCATATATATTATTAAACAACTTGGGAACCAGAGGATATGATGAAGGAGAATTACCCTCACCTGTTTATATAAAATGAAATTTTGAGGGAGAAATTTCAAAGGGGGGAAATAATGTAACAACCCAAAGTTTTATCAATGGAAATTCATTATTATAATCATGCCTTAAAGTATAATAACATAAGAAAACACAATGACATATAATTATACTAAATACTATGTGACGGTTAAACAAAATTGTTTTCCACTTCTGTGTTTTGAATTTTAAAAATATGATATACACGGTTGCAATCAGTAAGATGTTTGGAGTCCGATAAGAAAAACACAATTTTTGGTGAATAGTAACATACCCTTATTAATATTTACCTACCCTTATGAATAGTCACTTTCCCTTATGAATATTAACCTTCCATATGATAGTATATAAATATATGATTTAAGTTAAAGTATGATATACCTATATCTAGGAGTAAGTAAATAAATGATTTTAAATTGTTATTTTTCAAATAAACTATTATGTTATTTAAAGATTTAATTTAACATATATATAAAATTATTATGAAAAATGGAGCTTATTTTTGGATTCTACACATTGAAAAATGGTTAAGGTGGTTTTTTTTGTATTTTTCTAAAATACTTGAATTTTTATGAATAGTGAAACACTATAATTTACAAAATAAGCGAAATGCATTAATTATAGAGTCATGGATGATGTTATATGGAGGTAAGCCCAATTGGTTAGAAATCACATGAACTTATTATTATTCTTGGTCATGTAATCATCATTATTTCTTGTATTGTGAAGAAATAATAAATTAATGAATTTAATATTGATAAAACCCCTCTCCCCTCTACTATAAATACCACCCTTCACACCCTCATTTTGTCACACCCATCAAGATTCAATCCTTGTATAAACTCTACCAAAACATTTTCATTGGCCCATACCTCACTTCCAAGTGCTTATTGTCTCATAAAAAGACCAATACAAGGTTCCTTAAGGAGGATTCAAGAGGTAATACCTCTCTCTCTTTTCATTTAATTTTCTTTCAATTCCAAGTTATTTTCTTAAATCTCTACTCACCTATCTTCATCCACATATAAAAGTAACTCCAATATCATACATATACTATAATTTTATTATAATAATGGTAGAATATATCATCCAACCCCCTTCTCCTCATCTTTTTAATTTTAGAAAGGAAAATATTGTTTGTGAGGTGTTAATTTATCACCTTCAAGAACGACATATTTTCATTTTCCTTTACCGCCTTCAGATCTGGTCTTGAAAAAGAATTATGGTTCAACCAGATTATTTTATATATATTATATCCAATTTAATGTTCAGGAACTAACTTATGTATATATTACTAAATGATTAAACAAAAAAATCTTTGTGGTTGAAAAACTATCAGAATTAACCGAAAATATCACTATAAAATTATTATCTAATGATTCATTATCATTGTATATAAAAAAATTATTTATAAGATTGTTTAAAGTTTTTTAACATAATAAATAACATATAATGAAAAACTTTTATGTTTATCCACATTTAAAATTAACTTTCATTCCTGAATATAAGTGAACTGTTCAAGAAAACTATAAAAATGAACATTCCCAAACAATGAATATAAACTCTATAACTCATCCAAAAACATATAAATGAACTTAATAAAACCTATATGAATCTTACTAATGTATTAAGGTTATTTAATTTATAATTAATGAATATAATGTGGTTATACTATATATTAAAGTGAATAAATGGTGTGGATACAAGGTACGAGGAATTCTCGAACCCAACTCTCATACTTTGGGTTTTCCCCATTTCAACCCATTTTCAGTAAGGATATTCCTTAAGAATAATTTATTCATAATAATCTTAACTATTATGGGATATAGATGTTTTATAATTGAGTTTATGAAAAACCCAATGTTCTTCCAAAAGAACTATTCTTATAAATAAACACCCTCTTTTTACTTCTCAAAGATTGTTTCTACTTCACTCATCATGGATTGTTCTATGTCAAGACTGTAATCCCTTATTTATTTCAGAAGAAAAATGTTTAAGAAAGTAATCATTATGATGTGAAACCCATTACTTTCAATGGTTTATTTTATGTTTAATTTTTACATATGTTCTATGTGACATGGATCATAATGTAAATGTTATGATGTGACAGGTGAACCAAGAATTATATAGCACAATATGAATATTATGATATGATGGGTGTACCCTGAATTATATTATTCTTCAACGCATTGGTATATATGATTAATATAATTTGTTAAAAGTAAATGATGTATGAACATGATGCTAGCATTGTTCACAACTATACGCGGTAGTTGACCACAAGACATGATGTTTCATTTTTATGCATCGCCACAGTTCAAGTCTTTTATTATTTCTTCCTATCATGTTCATGATCCTTTATCTATGTTATTATTGTGATCACCCATTATTATGTTTTTCATATCTATCATATTATTGGGATTTTAGCTCATCCATTTTTTGATCCTCATTGTTCCATACTATGTTGTTATTTATATTCTAAATGTTGTAATAGTAATGTAAGAAAAGGATCGGTTACTATAAAACTGATCAATTTTTTATTAAACAAAAATTTATATAATTGGGAGGAAGTATAGTGAATGATGTGTGAAAGAATAAAGAGGTGTTTACTAAAAGTAATGTGACCATTGAAATAGAAACCTAACTATTAAGAATAATAACATGACTATTATAATAGTATTATAGTCTTTAGGAATAGCAATAAGACTATTGGAATTGTAATTTAAATAATAAAATTGTGTATTATCATGTCAATAATGTTTAACTAAAATAAATTAAATAAATATTAATAATATATTTCATCAAAAATAAATATTAAATTTAAGTAAGTGTCAAGGTATATTTCTAAAGTAAATTTATTTTGAAACCAAAGTTTTACATTAAAAAATTAAACATATATTTGTTATAAAATTAAATTAATAAAATGAAATTAAAATTTAAAATTAGAAAATTGAAATTTTGTACGGTTTAATGGTTTGGTAATTTTCTGAAATACTTCAATTTTTTATATGAGTGGTAAAAATATAGTTTTTTCATAACTCCGATATTAGAATTACATAATCAAAGAGGTAATAATTTTATAATAAATTATAGAACTCTTTCATCAGAAAAATATTAATTAAAAAATATAAATGGGTCATTTAAAAATAATAAAATAAAATTCTATAAATGAGAATTATTTTCTAAAGTAAAAAATGATAAAATTTTTCATTAAAATAACAATTTTTCTTTTTCCCAATCTCAATTTTAACAAACTAAGGATTTTTTGGGAAAGATTTGAAAGTCCTAAAATTAGATTATTTTATTCAAATATTATTTAAATGGTCAATAATAACACTATTATATGTTTTTTAAGGAAATTATATTTTATTCAATATTTTATCTAAAAATACCCCTCTCCTCAAGTACAAATACCATAATTCCCTCCCCTTGGAAAAAAACACACTCTCACCTAATAATTAAAAATATATACCCAAATTCCAACACTTAATACCCTTATAATTCAAAGGGACTTCATAGAGTGAATAAAATCCAAGCATTCAATTTTTCAGTTCTGTAGAAAAGAAGCAACACTGAGAAGGCGGTATGGTTTCAAAAACAATTATTCCAGTTTTCCCATTATATTCCCCATTTTATCAATTCCATACATATGTAAAACTAATAAAATTTATGAATTTTTTAATTAAAATTATATTAATGATTTTAGATTAATTAAATTATTATTTTCATGTCCCATTAATATGTCATAATTATATTTCCTCATCTTTTGGAAGTGTCTCGTTAATGCTCGGTTAACCACCTATGAGCACATTAATCACCATTTTCTTATCACCATATTTATGGATAGTTATTTTTGAATTATATATAAAATATTAAAATGTAATTAAATTTATTTTAATATTATTTAATTAATTTTACAATTTTATAAAGGACCATGAACAATTATAATGAAATTTAAACATAGTAGGATACTTTAAGGAAAATATGACCTCAAAGAAAATCGTGTTTAAGAAAGTGTATTCTAATATATAATATATAATTATACTGGATAAATATTTACATAAATTAATTAATTATGTTATGGTTTCATGTGGTAAAAAAATATGTTTGTCATACAATAGGGGTAAATGAGATGAAAGATAACGAGATTTATAGTAAGTCGATTCTGGAACTGTTCCCTTTTCTCTAGGTTTTTTCAATTATTTATCCCTATTTTGTATATATATTATTTCCAAATGGAATCTAAATATCATTTTAAATTTCTTAAACTTTTTATATTTCTAGTTTTATGAATTTTTCAATTTCATTAAGGTGATTTCATGAAAATAAAAATTATTTTATTTTTAAAAAAATTTCAATTATTCCATTCAAACTATCCCCTCTTCTCACACACACATTTGAAATTTTATGAATGATTTTAATGTAAAATGATATGTTGTTCCCTTCCACTTTTTAAAATTTTAATAAATATTTTATGTAATTTGATTTATTATACCCTTTATGAAATAATTACTTTCTATGGGATTATTTCACATCTATGATTACTATAAGATTCTATTCAATGTTCCATGCATGATTATGATCATTTATAATGGAAAGGGTGGTAGTATAGATATATAACCCTCCAATTTATTTAGTAATGTTATTTATCATAGGAGATAATTTTTATAGTGCATGAACATGATTCTATATTTGTTCACAATTATAACATTACAATTTATTCACATATGTTTTATGATAACATGATTCTATCTTTCTTAAAAAATATTTGTAGTCTACTAAAATGTCATATTGTTTTATTTTTATGAATATTTCATATTCCATTATATTTTTTCAGAAAAAACCCATGACTTTTATGATTATCCTTTCTTATTATATGATTAATATGAATATATTCTCTCATGTGTTGGAACCATGACCATTCTATGCAAGAAATGGGGTTTTTTTGTGTTTTTTGTCAATCCTCACTGTATGTTCAGAATTTTTTTTAGGAAAGGGATCATATAGTTCAAGCGGACAATAGTATTCAAGGTGGCATCATTTCCCAGTGTTTGCCAAAAAAATTCCTTAAAAATAAAAAAATGTAGAAATGTGTATTGCACAAAATAAGTTGCATGAAATATTGTAAGTGCTTAGAAAATTGCACAAAAATCATGTTTCAGGATTAGAATGTCGAAAAATGTCAAAGGCATGGGCTGTACAAAAAACCTGGATATGTGCACGGAAAACAGTTCCTGTGTGAAATGCATTGTGCGCAGAATGAGAGGTTTTGCCCTCCACAGTGGTTTTTTCACGTGGGGGTCGGCAACACCTATAAATAAAAGGTGAACACCCTCATTCGAAACAAATAAAGGGTTAGAGAATATTTGAGTTCTGATGCGTGGAAAAGTTGTGTGAAAAGTGAGTTGTGGAGAAAACATAGAGTTGCACGGAAAATTTAGGGTTGCGCAGAAAAGCTAGATTTGCGTAGAAAAATTACTGTTGCGTGAAAATCTAGAGTTGAAAAGAAAAATTAATCTTGTGCAGAAAAGCTAGAGTTGCACAGAAAAATTACTATTTCATGGAAAATATTTAAGTTTTTCACAAAAAGATACCATTGCATGTAAAGGGTGAATTTTTTTGAAATATTTTTCATGTGAAAAGAAAATCTTGTGTGCAAAAGTATTATCTTGCGTGCATCGGGTAGGTGTTGTGTGAAATTATCAGTATCAACTAATTACATATTATAAATATCCAATTCAGTGGTTCATTACTTTCAAGTGCATCAATCCAGGACTACGATGCAAGTAGTGTCTCGTTCTGAATAGATACAAAGACTTCAATGCAAATCTATTGAAGAGACATTCATGTCTATAAACTGAGTGGGACTTTACCCAAGGCAGTGAGCCAGGGGGAGTCAACGGGAGTGACCCAAGGGATGCAGTGAGCTATCCCCGAACCTTTTTAAAGGAAGTGTGCCTGGGACAAAGTGACTATACCTGAACCTTGTAATCCATAGCTAGTGAACTTTAGTGGAATTAGGTACGACCGGAAACCTTTCGGCATATGCTTCTTGGATGTATCCCTTAGTGGTGAACCAAGTAAAAGTGTTGTGTGGTCTCTTTTCTTGTGGTTGTTTACCTTTTTTCCCAATAGTCTTATAGGTTTAATGAGTTCCTACCACCGTGGGAACAAGATCCTTGTTTTAAAAGAAAAATTTGACACCCTGATTCACCCCTCCCCTCACAAGGTGTTCCAGGGTCCTACACCATGTTCTGAATAATTTCATATCTCAAGTTATTTCTCATTTTTTTCACTCTTTAGATGGATTTTAGATCACCCTTTCTTTGATGTATTTACCTAGGTGTTGATATGAACTATCAATACGTTAAAGTTAAACAGGGTGGAGAGTTTAATGGTATTAAATAAAGTGAAATGTGTTGTGTATATTTATTATGTATGTTCTGAAGTTTTCTAAGATAATGAATTTTTCAACCCTAGAATGTATCATTATTATGTTTTTTATTTCAAAAAAGATGAAATAATAATGTATAGAATATGGGTTTCAATACTTAGTATCATAGAACCTGTTTAGTTATTTTTCTGAATTGGGAATTTAAAATAATAGTTACAATACTAGGGATAAGACTAGTGACATAAAACATATTAAATTTTGTAATGTAAGGAGTGTTTGGTCTCCAAGAAATAAAATTCTTATATAGATTATAAGGCCCCAGCCTTAAACCTTACTTAATATTGAGTTATTACAAGATTACACATTGAGGATCTTTTCGGGTTTAGAGTTTTAGAGAATTAGATCATAAAACTTGCATTACATTCCACATATAAACAAAGTGGTTACATAAAGATAGTATTCTTCATTCCCATCAATGGAAACACATTTAAAATAAAACATGGATTATTTCTTGACACTTCCTTGACACTATCATCATATCATGTACCTTTCCCTTGACCTGTGAAAAACATTTCAAAAAACTTGGGATGAGCATAAAAAGCTCAGTATGGGTTATAAAAACATGGAAAGGAAACATGAGTTCATATATACATAAGAATGAAATCATACTTTACCCATAAAACATAGGCACTTTAACATACCTCATAAAATCATGAATAAATCATAGAAATCATAAGACATAAAGGTAACTTGAGGCATTCATAACATTCTTACGTATGGAGTAACCCTCTTGGTTACGTTTGGAATACCCATCATAGTATATTCCCTAAATCTCTTCGTAGAAACCTTAATGTTTCACTCCTTCACGTTACCCAATGCATTGGAGAGCTATATCGGGCTCACCCGCCCTTAGTTTATCACGGAACCACCCGTCTTCATAATAATGCCCAAGAACCTCAACATAATCGTATCACATAAAACATGCATAAAGGAAACATAACATTTCCAACTTTCAATCACAAGATATCAATACAACACATTGATATAAAAACATTATGAAAACCATTTTCAATACCAAAATAAAATAAAAGTAAAACATGGTATTTATTTTTCTTTTAAAAAGAAGGTATGGCTTGTAGAGGAAGCCGAAACTCAAATAACGGTCACGACGGCGGAGAAGTTGTTGTCGCCGCATACGTACGACAAAAACATTCACTTTTGTCATTTAGTAAACGCTTCGTATATAAAAGATTCCTTTTGAATAAGCGTAAAATTCAAAGGGGTTTATACACCGTATAAAATAAGGTTGTGTATAAAACAAAATATGCCTCAATGAAAGGAGATTGAGACGAAGTCCCATACCTTGTATCCGACTTGACCCGACCGTTCTTTAATCTCCTTAATAATAAACTTGAGTTAATATATACTTGCTTATGAACCTTTTTAAAGTTCATTATACCTTTTATACCATGTTATGAACATCATGTAATCATTTAAGTTAATAGTGTTCATTTTGTCGGTATTTGGTTCTTAAGTCAAAAATAGACTTCTTACACTTACATGTTGTTAATTTGGTCAAAGGTTCATTATATCCAGAATTATATTAATGATTTGGATAACATATATATCATATATATTCAGCATATACATGTATTTATAATATTACATCACATAGGGGTAAGAAATGAAATGCACCGTTTATAAAGACGGTAAGTCGTACGTACGCATGAACGCTACTTCCATTTCTATTTCATATTTTTTGGAATGGAATCATAATGATATAAGAGTATATTATAATTCCAGTATAATAACATATATAATATCATTAACTTTATCCTTTACACATCCCACATATGGTATTAACGAATCAAATCACTTTCAGGGGGCGGTAGTCCGCACTTCCTAAAATGAAGATATCGTGTTTACCCATAATGGAAACCATAAAGGTATGCCCAAAATGAAAAAAACAGAAGCTTAAGGAAAAAATAAACATATCATATATCATATATAAAAATAGTGACATCATAATGGCCACCATTGAAGGTGTTAAATGAGTATTGAACAATCATCGTTTCGGGAGGCAGAATTTCACCATCCACGGAAACCGTATGTTCTTTAACCATTTGATGTAGTTGTGTGAGAGTGTAGCTCAAATAAATCTTATAACAACATCCTAGTATATTTAATATACTGGTGTTGTTATAAAAGAAGTAAATAAAAAGAGTTTAGGGGGTTTGGAGAATCAAAATAAAACAAATGAACATGAGAGAATGAATTACCTTTAAAAGTGTAACTCCTTTTGATTTGAGCCTAAAGTCTTCCTTTGAAAGGATTATGCCCAAAGGGAATCCTCTAAGACTAGGAGAGGGATGTGGAGAGAGTAAATGGTTAGGGTTTGGCCGAGCCAAAGGCTTGAGGAGTGTGTGAAATGAGGTAGAGGTGGGGGCCTTTTATAAGAGGAGAGGAGGGGAACTTTTGGAAAGTAAAGAAATATTACTTTATTTGAAAATGTGTTTCGGTTTTAAAAGGTCCCACATTGATATAATTCATGGATAAGGTGATAAGGGTTAGAAATCCACTCATCCAATTGGTTTTGGACATGTGTAGTTCATATATTTTACATTATCTTTCCATTTTATTTAAATCGTCAAATAATGATGTCATCGCTGCATCATTATTATGTCATAAATAATTTAAGTTATTTAATGTATAAAAATTATAAAAAAAATACTATGATGTATGAAATAGTTTTAGCTTTCCAATTACTATTTATAATCAAAAATATGATCTTTATAACCCCATGTAAAAATTGTTTTCGTAAAACATATTATGTTTGTGTCATTTTTACTTTTACATTAAATAAAAAGTAATTTATGTCATTTCCCAACCAAAGTGGATCCATGGGGTGCCCAAGTTGACCCATGGCTTGTCTTGGTCGGCCATGACACAACCAATGAGGGTAGGACATGTTTCAAGCTCATCTTATTTTATTAAAGCATTATTTTTACCTTAAACTACACTAATTACCACTAATCGCGATTAAGAACTTAATAAGTTACTATTCACCAAAAAATTATTATAATCTCATTGAACCACATTTTACTTCTTAATGACAACCATGTATGTTGGATTTTTGAAATTCAAAACATAATGATGGAAAAATTTCATTTAAACGGAAAATCAGTCTTTATAAGTACCACTTAGTGGTTTCACTATTCATCAAAAATTGAAGTTTTTCAGAAAATTACCAAAAATTCACCCTAAGCTATATTTGATATTACGAATTCAAAAATGAATTATATTTTACAAAATTCAAAACATATAAGTCAAATTAATTAATTTAATAATTAATTCCCGCTGTCAGAGAAAATAGCGTGTTTTTATGAAACAATAAGTATCAAAAGATTGACACTAGTTTGAGTCCAATTTCAAAGTGAAATTGATTCCAATGACCACAATTGGATTAAATGGTAAGAATATATTCATATTACACATTAAGAACAATTCAAAAGATAATCTAATCATATAAATATATTAGATTAAAAAGCAGTTTTGATGTAAAATGCAGTATTTTTCACTATTCATTAAAAAATGAACATTGTCAGAAAAATACCAAAAATTCACACAAAGTAAGTTTTGATGTCCCAATCATAAAGAATAAGTTTATTTTGACAAACATAGTTTATAAAATTGTCAAAAGATAGATTTAAAAAAGGTTTTCCATCATAAGGCAGTAAAACAATCTTTTAAGAATATTAGTGTATTTCATGCTTAAGATTGGATTTATTTTCATTTTAAGCCTCTAAAACACTATCTTAATCATTAATAGGCATAGATAAAAATATCTATTATTCATTACTTACTTGGGATGTTACATCCTTCCCCCCTTTAGAAAATTGCGTCCCCGCAATTTATTTACTTATCAAATAAATGGGGGTACTTATCCCTCATTGCATTTTCAGATTCCCATGTTGCCTCTTCAATCATGTGGTTTTTCCACAAAACCTTTACCTGGTGAATCACTTTATTCTGTAACACTTGCTCCCTGTGGTCAAGAATCTAGACCGGTTGTTCCTCATAAGATAGGTTCTCTTCCACTGAACTACCTCTGGGCTCAAAACATGAGATGGATCTGGCATATACTTTCTCAACATCGAAACGTGAAAAACATTGTGTACCTGAGATAAACTCGGAGGTAAAGCCACTCGGTATGCAAATGATCCAACTCTCTCCAGAATTTTGTATGGTCCAACGAACCTTGGACTCAACTTTCCTTTCTTACCGAATCCCATCACACTTTTCCAAGGAGAAACCTTGAAAAAAACATGATCACCTACCTCGAAAGATAGATCCTTCCTCCGGTTATCTGCATAACTCTTATGCCTGCTCTGAGCTGTTCTCATGTGTTTCTGAATCAGCTGAACTTTTTCTGCCATCTCTTCTACCAATTCTGGTCCCATCAACTTCCTTTCACCCACTTCATCCCAGAAAGCTGGAGTTCGACACTGCTTCCCATATAATGCCTGAAATGGTTCCTTCTGTATACTGGAATGAAAATTGTTATTATATGAAAATGCAACCAAAGAAAGATGTTGGTCCCAACTTCCCTGATAATCCATAGAACAAGCTCATAGCATATCCTCCAATGTCTGGATTGTTCGTTCTGACTGCCCATCTGATTGAGGATGAAAAGCTGTACTAAAATTTAATTCAGTACCCAACGACTTCTGAAAGCCTTTCCAAAAGTTACAAGTAAACCTGGGATCACGATCCGATACAATGGAGAGAGGAACTCCATGTAACCTGACTATCTCTTTAAGATACAAATGGGAAAGTTGATCAAGAGAGAAAGTATATCGTATAGAAAGGAAATGAGCATATTTGGTCAAGCGATCAACAATAACCCAGATTGCATTATTACCTCGATATGTCTTCGGTAATCCAACAACAAATTCCATGGATATATTCTCCCATTTCCACTCTGGCACTGGTAACGGCTGAAGCATCCCTTTCGGTAACTTCCGCTCTGCTTTAACCTGCTGACAAGTCAAACACTTCACAGTAAAATCAGCAATGTCTCTTTTCATTCTATCCCACCAGTAATACTCCCGCAGATCTCTATACATCTTAGTACTACCCGGATGAACTGAAAACGGAGAACTATGAGCTTCACATAACAACTCTCTCTTCAACTGTGAATCACAAGGCACACACAATCACTTCCCAAATCTCAAAACACAATCATTATCAATGTTGAATTCAGGCAACTTACCTTTCTGAACCAGCTCTACCTTTTTCTGCAACTCACTGTCTTGCTTCTGTGCTTGCTTGATTCTCTCTGATAGAGATGATCTCACTGATACCTGAAACAAAACAGAAGGACTTCCTGCACTAACAACTTCTATGCCAAAGTTCATCAAATACTTAACCAAAGGATCACGTTTCAAACGCAACATTGTTAATGAAGCATTACTTTTTCGACTCAAAGCATCAGCCACTTTATTTGCTTTTCCCGGATGGTAATGAATTGTACAATCATAATCCTTGATTAATTCTAGTCATCTCCTCTATCTCATGTTTAACTCTTTCTGATTGAATATATACTTTAAACTTTTGTGATCGTTATATATTTCACACTTTACTCCATACAAATGATGACTCCAAATTTTTAAAGAAAAAACAACAGCAGCTAATTCCAAATCATGTGTAGGGTAATTTACCTCATGAGTTTTCAACTGTCGTGAAGCATAAGCAATTACCTGATCATTCTGCATTAGGATGCAACCAAGTCCTTTCAATGAAGCATCACTGTATATAACAAACTCACCATTCCTGGAAGGTAGTGCCAAAACTGGAGCATTCACCAATCTTCTTTTCAATTCCTGAAAACAATCATCACATTCTTTTGTCCAGATAAACTTAACACACTTCCGAGTTATCTTAGTCATTGGACTAGATAACAGTGAAAAATTTCTAACAAACCTTCAGTAATAGCCCGCCAAACCAAGGAATCTACGAATATCGGTTACATTTGTGGGTCTTGGCCATTCTTTTACAACTTTTGTTTTTGCAGGATCAACAGTTATTCCATCTTTAGAAACAATGTGACCAAGGAAAGAAATTTTTTGCAACCAAAACTCACACTTGCTGAATTTCCCATACAGTTTCTTTTCTTTTAAGGTTTGCAAGATAACCCTTAAGTTTCTTTCATGCTCCTCTTTACTTTTAGAAAACACCAAAATATCATCAATGAAAACCACCACAAACTTATCCAAGAACTCATGGAAAATTATATTCATTAAGTCCATGAATACAGCAGGTGCATTGGTTATCCCAAAAGGCATTACTACAAATTCATAATGTCCATATCTCGTACGGAACGCGGTCTTCGGAATTTCTGCCTCCTTTACCTTCAGCTGATGGTACACCGATCTCAGGTTAATCTTTGAAAAAAACTGAGCTCCCTGGAGCTGATCAAACAAATCATCGATATGAGGCAAAGGATATTTGTTCTTAACAGTGATATTATTCAAGGCTCTATAATCAATGCAAAGTCTCATAGAACCATCTTTCATTTTAACAAATAAAAGAGGAGCACCCCATGGTGATGTGCTAGGTCTAATGAAACCTTTTTCTAATAAATCTTGCAATTTCTCCTTCAACTCTAAAAGTTCAATTTGTGTCATTCGATAAGGGGGTTTTGAAATTGGTTTAGCATCAGGAACTAAGTCAACAGTAAACTCAACTTCCCGATCTGGTATTATTCCAGGCAACTCATCAGGAAAAACATCAGGATACTCATTTACCACTGGCACATCATTAATCTGAACAGTTCCTTTATTTTCAATGACGTGTGCAAGGTAACATTCATTTCCATCTTTTACAAGTTTCTCGGCCTCTTGATATGTTATCAAAAGTAAGGGTTCATTCCTGTAAAAAAACTGAAAGTCTTTCTGAAAAGAAACTTCTTTAGCTCTACAGTCAATCTTAGCATGGTAAATAGAGAGCCAATCCATACCCAGGATAACATCAAACTCTACTAGAGGTAGAACAATAAGGTTTGCGAGTAGGTTCTTGCCACAGATAAGGATAGGAAGATTCTTATAAATTCTTTTTGCCTCAAAATTTCCCCCAGGTGTTTTTACCAAAAGTTTAGGAATCATTTCTTGAGATGGTATTCCCATTTTACTAGAAAAGGTTTCAGAGATGAAAGAATGTGTAGACCCCGAATCAAACAACACACTGGAATAATCTGAAAAAACAAACAAAGTACCTGATACAACTTCATTTGATGGCACGACATCTGCTGAAGTAGTTGAAAAGGATTTCACCACCCCTTTCTGCTTGTAGTCTAACTACTTCCCATCACTCAATCTCTTTTCCGGACACTCGTTTGCATAGTGACCCATCTCATTGCACTTATAACATTTCACTAACTATAAATCAAATTTGTTCTTACCTTCAACTTGATCCTTTTCAGTGCAATCACGAGACTTATGTCCCATCTTACCACATCGGTAGCACTTTCCAGAATTCAGAAGACATTCCCCAGCATGCCTTTTGCCACATTTATCAAAAACTGGAAACTTAGTTCTCTTACCATCAGACTTTTTTAAAGAATTCTTACCTTTCTCCTGCCACCTCAGTCTCTTCTTCTGCTGGTTGTTATAGAACACTTGGTCATCGGCAAACTCCATTTCCACCTTCTTAGCACATCGAACAAGCTTTTCATAACTTTTAAACTCACGAGAAGCTAATGCCCTTCGATATTTTGGCTTTAATCCTGAGTAAAAACGATTGATTTTACTATCAAGGTCTCGGATAAAATTTGGAGCATACCTTGCCAAACGAGTGAACCTTTCTTCATAGGCAGCCACTGAGTCTTCTTCTTGCCTCAATTCCAAGAATTGCTTTTCCATCCTAAGTCGAACAGCCTTAGGAAAATACTTCTCAAGAAACATACCTTTGAATTCATCCTAGTCAAGAGCATCAATCTCATCGGCGTCCCTGATATTTTTAACCATAGACCACCACTGATCTGCTTCACCCTCCAAACGGTAAATAGCAAGACTAACCTTTTGATTGTCTGAACACCCCATGACATCAAAAATCTTCTCCAGTGCTATAATCCACCCTTCAGCTAGAACAGGGTCAGATGATCCTCTGAATGATGGTGGATGTTGCCTCATGAAATGTTCCACCACTGACATGTTCCTCTGCGGTTGATCTGGCTGATCTCGTGCATGGATACCACCACCATTTATCGCTTGAGTCAACTGCGCCATTACTGCAACAAACTGTTCAGTTCCAATTCCGACCATCTCAGGATTCTGATTCAGAAGGTTATTTCCTTCTGTATGCCTTTCTAGCACTGCTTCCCTGTTTCCTCTGCGGAAAACCATTCTGAACACAGAAATATCTTAGGCGAAGAAACATGGTAATCTTCAAATGCTATATCATTTCAAAAAAAAAATTGGATGATCATTTAATAGAATTCTAACTCCTAAAGTTATCTAAACTGCCCTCTGATACCAACTATAACGCCCCAGCCTTAAACCTTACTTAATCTTGAGTTATTACAAGATTAAACATTGAGGATCTTTTTGGGTTTAGAGTTTTAGATAATTAGATCATAAAACTTGC
Organism: Viscum album; assembly: GCA_963277665.1. NCBI lineage: Eukaryota > Viridiplantae > Streptophyta > Magnoliopsida > Santalales > Viscaceae > Viscum > Viscum album. The sequence continues at coordinate 260,115,793 of OY728148.1, read as the reverse complement.
ATTACATTCCACATATAAACAAAGTGGTTACATAAAGATAGTATTCTTCATTCCCATCAATGGAAACACATTTAAAATAAAACATGGATTATTTCTTGACAATTCCTTGACACTATCATCATATCATGTACCTTTCCCTTGACCTGTGAAAAACATTTCAAAAAAACTTGGGATGAGCATAAAAAGCTCAGTATGGGTTATAAAAACATGGAAAGGAAACATGAGTTCATATATACATAAGAATGAAATCATACTTTACCCATAAAACATAGGCACTTTAACATACCTCATAAAATCATGAATAAATCATAGAAATCATAAGACATAAAGGTAACTTGAGGCATTCATAACATTCTTACATAGGGAGTAACCCCCTTGGTTACGTTTGGAATACCCATCATAGTATATTCCCTAAATCTCTTCGGAGAAACCTTAACGTTTCACTCCTTCGCGTTACCCAATGCATTGGAGAGCTATATCGGGCTCACCCGCCCTTAGTTTATCACGGAACCACCCGTCTTCATAATAATGCCCAAGAACCTCAACATAATCGTATCACATAAAACATGCATAAAGGAAACATAACATTTCCAACTTTCAATCACAAGATATCAATACAACACATTGATATAAAAACATTATGAAAACCATTTTCAATACCAAAATAAAAGAAAAGTAAAACATGGTATTTATTTTTCTTTTAAAAAGAAGTTATGGCTTGTAGAGGAAGCCGAAACTCAAATAACGGTCACGACGGCGGAGAAGTTGTTGTCGCCGCATACATACGACAAAAACATTCCCTTTTGTCATTTAGTAAACGCTTCGTATAAAAAAGATTCCTTTTGAATAATCATAAAAGTCAAAGGGGTTTATACACCGTATAAAATAAGGTTGTGTATAAAACAAAATATGCCTCAATGAAAGGAGATTGAGACGAAGTCCCATACCTCGTATCCGACTTGACTCGACCGTTCTTTAATCTCCTAAATAATAAACTTGAGTTAATATCTACTTGCTTATGAACCTTTTTCAAGTTCATTATTCCTTTTATACCATGTTATTAACATCATGTAATCATTTAAGTTAATAGTGTTCATTTTGTCGGTATTTGGTTCTTAAGTCAAAAATAGACTTCTTACACTTACATGTTGTTAATTTGGTCAAATGTTCGTTATATCCAGAATGATATTAATGATTTTTATAACATATATATCATATATATTCAGCATATACATGTATTTATAATATTACATCACATAGGGGTAAGAAATGAAATGCATCGTTCATAAAGACGGTAAGCCGTACGTACGCTTGAACGCTACTTCCATTTCTATTTCGTATTTTCTGGAATGGAATCATAATGATATAAGAGTATATTATAATTCCAGTATAATAACATATATAATATCATTAACTTTATCCTTTACACATCCCACATATGGTATTAACGAATCAAATCACTTTCAGGGGGCGGTAGTCCGCACTTCCTAAAATGAAGATATCGTGTTTACCCATAATGGAAACCATAAAGGTATGCCCAAAATGAAAAAAAACAGAAGCTTAAGGAAAACATAAACATATCATATATCATATATAAAAATAGTGACATCTTAATGGCCACCTTTGAAGGTGTTAAATGAGTATTGAACAATCATCATTTCGGGAGGCAGAATTTCGCCATCCACGGAAACCGTATGTTCTTAAACCATTTGATGTAGTTGTGTGAGAGTGTAGCTCAAATAAATCTTATAACAACATCCTAGTATATTTAATATACTGGTGTTGTTACAAAATAAGTAAATAAAAAGAGTTTAGGGGGTTTGGAGAAGCAAAATAAAACAAATGAACATGAGAGAATGAATTACCTTTAAAAGTGTAACTCCTTTTGATTTGAGCCTAAAGGCTTCCTTTGAAAGGATTCTTCCCAAAGGGAATCCTCTAGGATGAGGATAGGGATGTGGAGAGAGTAAATGGGCAGGGGTTGGCCGAGCCAAAGGCTTGAGGAGTGTGTGAAATGAGGTAGAGGTGGGGGCCTTTTATAAGAGGAGAGGAGGGGCACTTTTGGAAAGTAAAGAAATATTACTTTATTTGAAAATGTGTTTCGGTTTTAAAAGGTCCCACATTGAAATAATTCGTGGATAAGGTGATAAGGGTTCGAAATACACTCATCCAATTGGTTTTTGACATGTGTAGTTCATATATTTTACATTATCTTTCCATTTTATTTAAATCATCAAATAATGATGTCATCGCTGCATCATTATTATGTCATAAATAATTTAATTTATTTAATGTATAAAAATTGTAAAAAAATACTATGATGTAGGAAATATTTTTATCTTTCCAATGACTATTTATAATCATAAATCTGATCTTTATAACCCCATTTAATAATTGTTTTCGTAAAACATATTATGTTTGTGTCATTTTTACTTTTACATTAAATAAAAAGTAATTTATGTCATTTCCCAACCAAAGTGGATCCATGGGGTGCCCAAGTTGACCAATGGCTTTTCTTGGTCGGCCATGACACAACCAATGAGGGTAGGACATGTGTAAAGCTCATCTTATTTTATTAAAGCATTATTTTTACCTTAAACTACACTAATTACTACTAATCGCGATTAAGAACTTAATAAGTTACTATTCACCAAAAAAATTATTATAATCTCATTGAACCACATTTTACTTCTTAATGACAACCATGTATGTCGGATTTTTGAAATTCAAAACACAATGATGGCAAAATTTCATTTAAACGGAAAATCAGTCTTTATAAGTACCACTTAGTGGTTTCACTATTCATCAAAAATTGAAGTTTTTCAGAAAATTACCAAAAATTCACCCTAAGCTATATTTGATATTACGAATTAAAAAATGAAGTCTATTTTAAAAAATTCAAAATATATAATTCACATTAATTAATTTAATAATTAATTCCCGCTGTCAGAGCAAATAGCGTGTTTTTATGAAACAATAAGTATCAAAAGATTGACACTAGTTTGAGTCCAATTTCAAAGTAAAATTGATTCCAATGACCACCATTGGATTAAATGGTAAGAATATATTCATATTACACATTAAGACCAATTAAAAAGATAATCTAATCATATAAATAAATTAGATTAAAAAGCAGTTTAGATATAAAATGCAGTATTTTTCACTATTCATTAAAAAATGAACATTGTCAGAAAAAATACCAAAAATTCACACAGAGTAGGTTTTGATGTCCCAATCATAAAGAATAAGTTTATTTTTACAAATATAGTTTATAAAATTGTCAAAATATATATTTAAAAAGGGTTTTCCATCATAAGGCAGTAAAATAATCTTTTAAGAATATTAGTGTATTCCATGCTTAAGATTGGATTTATTTTCATTTTAAGCCTCTAAAACACTATCTTAATCATTAATAGACATAGATAAAAATATCTATTATTCATTACTTACTTGGGATGTTACATAGATAATATAAGTTGATGATGTTTTTGCAGAGATGAATCTACAGATAAAAAACCTAAAAGGTATGGTTGGGTATTAACTTGATCATCACCCTAGGAATTATTAGTGGAACTTAATGCACACCAGGATTGACTGTCATAGGGGAAATACTTTGGTAAACTCTTATTTCCTTTATAAACCATTATTAAGTTTACATATATAATGTGATTTTTCTAATTAAATTTTGAAATAGATTAATGTATGTGATCAAAGAACCATCTTTTGGGTTGTTGGATAGAATTCAAAACCCTTATAGATATGACTATAAGATTAAAATAGAAATGAGAATAAATTATTTATTATTGATTTATTAACATTTTTTTTCCAAGCATTTCTATTTTGTAAAATGGTTGGAATCGTGAGAAACTAGAACAAAAAACCATGTGAGGGATAATATAATTATTTTTTGAATTTCATATGCAATGAAATAGTAGGTGGAGTTCAAAACGTCATAGATATGCTTACTCAGATGACCCAGGAAATGAAAAATGATCTGGACCATGAGAAATGTATTCCTTTTCCAGAGAAGGATAAACTAGTGATAATGTACATTATGTTCCAATGATCACTGATGAATAGTTTATCCTCCAATACATATTTTTTTAATAGTGGTTCAACTCTGTGAAAAACAAATTTTCTATTCTCTATTTTTTGAGAAGGAGAAAGTTAATTTAGATGTATGTCATCTAGATATAGAGTCATATCAGTGGTGGGTAGTGATCAAGAATACAATACCAAAATATGAAATGGAAAAAATAGAGTGGGAAGAATTTATTATTATATTTCTTAAAAAGTGTTTCCCTCTAACTCATAAAAAAATAAATAGTGATAATTTCAAAATCAAATTAAAAATGAGAGTGAATCTATCACAACTTATGTGGCAAATCTCACAGGATTCCCAAGATACACCTCAATTTTTGTTGTCAATAATGATAAAAAAAATAGGTAGATTATTTAGTTTTCTTAAAACCACATATTTCAAAGTATTTAGATATTTGTGGCATTGGGTGTTACGATGACTATGTTCATTTTGATCTCAAGGTACATATGGATTTTAGAGAATGGTCCAATAGATATAGAGATAGGAAGAGAAGAATGTAGATTCAATCTGGGTGATCAAATCAAAATAGAGGAAAGAATATCTAGTCACCCATATATCAATGAATCATAATGGGAATTTCCTAAGGGGGGTGATAAATTTATTTTTTTGTGTGAGAGAAGGCCATAGAGTCATTAATATCGATGATATATGAAGAATTTGACCAACATGATAGAGGAAATAAGGAACTTCCTATTGAACCATCCATGGTTCTACACTTCAACTATGAGAATAAATGGAATTATACCGGCTAGTCCACTAAAATAAGTGAATTTTAGTGTAACAAATTTTAGTAACAACCAAACATAAGTTATTAAGGGAAAGCTTATACTATCACCACTTCCAAGGTGGGACGTGAAAATGAAGTCATACATGTTACCCATCTTGTTCACTCTAGAATGGAAAATTAATTATATTATTTTTGTTATAAAAAATTATATATATTTATATTACATATTTTATAGAACATTAAATCTCATTGTTGATATCTGGAAGGAAATATATCTATAAAAACACCTTTTTGGGAAATCAGTACAACCCACATATTTGAATCTTCTCCTATTAGCATATGTGACAAGATTCTTCCATCAAATATCATAATACTTCCCCAGGGGAAAATTTGATGACATTCTAGGCATTGATTAGCTCTAATTATATAGAGATAACATCAAATTTCAGAAAATATAACTATCTATACACATCCTGAACCATCCCATACTGCTATACAAATGTAAGGAAGATCATGAATCCCTTTTAGATAATCCCTCGGTAGTTTTGGTGATGATACCCAGAAAAGAAGAAGGTCCTTTCGTTAATGGTTATTCTCAAGAGAAGTATCAACCATGAAAATATTTTCATATTAAGGTAATATAATAATGTATTTACTAAATATTTTATCAAGGTTCCCCCAAATTGTGGTTAGAGTTTTCTATATTACTCATTCACAAATCAACTCCTATCTCTAAAATCCCCAATATGATATCCACCAAGAAGACTAGATATGTTAAAGAAAAAACTATAAGTGAATTTAGATAGTGGGTTTCTATACTCTATTATATCACTCTAGGGTTCACCTATACTATTTATAAAGAAGATGGATCCATCTATAAAGCTATGTAATAATTACCAGGAGATAAATAAGGTCACTATAAATAATAAGTATGCACTTTGAAGTATTGAAGGCTTATTCGACCAATGTATAATATCTCATTAGATTTCAATGGTGAATCTTTGTTATGCATATCATAAAATAATGTTCAATACGGATAATATTCATATTATGTCATGTTTAATGATATATGGAAACTATTTGTTCATTTAAATTCCATTCTTTCTTACTAATTTCACTTCAGTCGTCACTAATATGATGAATAGTGTCTTTAGAGGCTACCTTTAAATTTTTGGGTATTATTGATTAAAAATATTTTCTTTTTCTCCATGATAGAGGAGCATGAAGAGTATGTTAGGTTTATGTTGGAAACATTAATAAAGGATATGTTTTATGATATGCTCTATAAGTGAGACTTTTGGATAAATCTTGTAACATTCTTGGAGAACAATATCACATACGAGGGAATTTATTTGGACCTTTTAAATGAAAAGGTAATTGAAGAACTTACTAGACCACATAGTGTCATAGTGATCCTTATTTTCCTTGGATTACCTATGAACTACTGATTTATTTGATAAAATTATCATTATTATCTAGAATACTAACTATATTTACATGGAAAGGGATAGAGTATGTCTAGAAAGAATAATGTGAGTAATTCTTTAAGAAACTAAAGAAAAGGATAATCACTATAGTTGTATTCACCTGAAAATAAAGTGGAGAATGATATTTTATATACAAGGATGCTTCATTAATGTCTTGGGTTGTGTACTCATATAAAATTATAATGTTATATACAATTACTAATAAAAGTTTATGATCCACGAGTAGAAGTATGAGATGCATAATCAAGAGTTATTAGCTATTATTTTTACTTTAAAGATTTTGGGGCAGTACTTCTATGATGAAAAGTGTGAAATATATATAAATTATAAAATTTTACTGTATATATTCGAATAAAAATAGGTCATCATACATAAAAAAATATGGTTACTATTAATCAAGCATTATGATTTCATTATTATCTACTATCTCGGAAAATGAAACAAGGTAGCTAAATCTCTTATCATAAAACAATATTATATTCTATCCATAATTAAGATCAAGAATGAATCTATCTTCATGGATATATGAATAATAGATCAATAAATCACAATGGTAGGGAATACATCATACCTAAAATGAATTAATTCCAAACAATCTATCCCATAGAAGATCCAAGAGGCAGAAATGGAATGATTTAGAGGTTAAAAATAAGGTAAAATAAGTAATTAAATTGAATCATGATGAATTCAACATTGATGAAAATAGTGATATTTTTTTGGAAACAGGATTTGTGTACCTTCATTACCAAGGATAAAGAAATAACTATTGGATATTTCTCATGGATCATCATTCTTTAAAAATCTTGGAAGTAAATAGATGTATCAAGACCAATGAAAACATATATAATAATGAAATTTTAATAAGAATATTATAGAATACACCTCAACATATCTAGCATGTTAACATGTGATGGAAGAAAGAAAAATATATAAAGGGAAATTGTAAAAATATTGATACTAATATGGAAATGTGAGAACATTACTTTGTAAATTTTCAGGGGTCTTCCAAAGACATACAAACAAAAAAAATTGATATGGGTTATAGTATATTGACTCATCGTGACTTCTCATTTCCTAGATATTTTAAAAGATCACTATATTAAACATATTTCCACAATATAAACAAAGGATGTGGTTAAGATACATGGGGTACCACTTTAAATCATATTTAACCATGATGTAAGGTTATCCTCTAAATTATTATGAGTCATTAAAATTCCATTAATACCCACATCATTATGACTAATCACCCATAAACTAATGTCCAATTTGAAAGAACTATTCATACATAGGATAGCATGTTGAGATATTACATGAGGGACATAAAATAAGTACAAGACCAACATAAACCATTAGTTGAGACGTTATTAGACACCAACTTCCACATAAGTATTAAAATGGATCCATATTAATCCATATATGGGAATAAATGTAGAACACAAACTTATTGGGATTAATTTGGAAAAGAAATCTCTATAGACCCAATATTGTGGAATATATGACAAATATGTTTCATTTAATCCATAAAAATATTTAATATAATCATATTTGTAATAATATCTATGCTAAAACCATAAAAAGGACCTATAGTAAGATGTTGGAGAAATATTCCTCCACTGAATATCCCCATGGATGATATTCATGTAGTTTAGAAATAAGGGATAGTGTAATACCCCAACTATAGTAACCTAGAGAAATATTTATTTTACTACATTAGTACAAAATACCAAGGAACACATCCCAAAGGATTAAATAGTTTAGTAGTCCTAGTAGACTAGTTAGATACATTAATATTACATTATATCTTAAAACAAGAAATACAACTTAAAAATTATAGTGGGACCATTATTATATATTCTATTAAGTCCCTAAAATCATTCATAGAACCCTTTATTGTATCATTGGGAATGGAAAACATAAAAAATTTTGAGTTCATAATATCAATAAGGTAAAGAGTTCAAAAAAAGATATCATAGAATAGATAATACATGAATAATATGGAAAAGATAAATAATAATAAAATATGCCATACAACTAATATCCTAAAAGGGGATTAAATCCATGGATGAAAAATAAACCACAATAATCACATGGATAAAAAACTAGTTTCATAAATATATACGGCATTATGTCAATATCATAATCTAAACATTAAGGTCTTTTTATAAGACTTCATACAAAAATTGGTAATATGCAGATTAAATAACCAAACTAGTTTGTTCTATGGGACCTACCAATTCATCATGGGGTTAAATTAGGCCAAAAGTAAATTATTATTTCTAATTCATTCATCATATGAAAGTGATTAATGAAAATTTAATACATAGTCAATAGACACACTAATATTGAAAAACTAGAATAAGAAATGTTAATATTTCTCTAATCCAACATATAGAAAAACATAACTAGTATTCCGACACATTAATATGGTCAATGGTATCTTTAGAGAATTTATTTAGTAAATATTATGTTCTTCAAATATTTTTTGACATAGATAAAAATTATTAAGAAATATGACTGGAACATTTCTTTTGTAAAATACCATTTTCATTTTGAAATCACTTATTTAAAATCTAAAAATTTCAAGAAGATTAGGGGGGATATTTTAACATAACCCTAGAATCATGTAATGTAATATTTAAAGAAAATAATATTCATGATGGTGTGAAAATACATTCATTAAATAAGAGTTAAAACAATGATTCTGTTCACATGTTAAGTAAAAGTGCCTCATTTGAAAAATGATATGATAATTCCTTTAATAAAATTTATAGAAAGTTAAACATGGGAAAATTTAAATAAATTATTCAATGTTGTATATCAAAATCATTATTATAACATTTTAAATAGAGTATAGACAGGGAATAAAACTATTACCTAATGAATAGAAAAACAACATTAGTTTTCCTAATATACATTCTTTCATACATTTGAGTACTTTGAGAGTGAATAAGGAATAGAAAACATGTAATTTTAAGAAAAAACTATATGATATGAAAATATATGTATTTTAATATAGAAAAATAATATAATTCCTCTAATAAAACATATACATAAACAATCTCATATAAGGATGAGATATTCAAATAAACATCACGTTATGTCTGAATTTCTTCTAACATGATTTAATCGACATATATTATTATTTTAAGCATATTATAATTCTATTATAGAATCATAATAAATTTAATAATTAATTAAATTTATTTTTAAAACATCTTATCACCCATTCACTGATAATCTTTCAATACCATCATCGTTTTAGGTGTTAACTGCTTTATTTTTCATGTATGGTTTGAGTCGGTAGTTAGGGTCCTTGAATATTAATCATAGATACAGTTCCTTGAAAATTTTAATGATGATATAAATAGAATAAATATAATTATATATATATATATTTAAAATCATCCATGAAATATGGACATGAAGAATGAATCAGATTGCTTCATGGAGTTGGTAGTCCACATGTATGCATGAGAGACGTGATAATTTTTTAAATAATTTTTTTTGTAAGAAGGTAGAAGATATATTATTTATAAAAAATAGTAATTAAATAATAAATATAATATATATTATTTAGTTTTATCATTATATCCATCCATGTAAGGTGGTCATGGAAAAAATGAAATACTATGTGTAGGTTGTAGGCCATACGTACACACAAGTGATGTTTTCTTTTTACATAGGATAGAAATAAGGTAAATTAAGGATATGAAACTAGAATAATTATAATTTTGGTATATGTAATATACTAATTTTATTATTTTAAAATGTATATAGAATATTTATAGGAATTATAATAGGAAATAAAATTAAAACACAAGGTTATGGAATATACCTCTTCTTCAGAAAACTACATTTTTCTTAAACCTTAGGAATTAATGGGTTGTAATTTGATGAAACTAGAGACTATAGGACTTAGCGAGGAAGACTTGGATTGGATTTTGGTAGGTATTAGTCAATCTATGTGGCTGAATATTTGTAATGAAAAGAGGAGAATTGGGGCCCTTTTATTATCGAGGGTAAGTTCAAACATGGTATTACGTAAATGATTATAATAATATAATGTCATTTTATTTTGAAAGTATCCCCAAATAAGAAAATATTATAGCATTATAAGGTATAGGTATAAATACATCCAATAAATTATTTTTAATAATTCCATTTTCTATCATGATTATTTTTCCCTTTTATTTTTATCCCTTTTAACCAATTTTAACCTTAACGTTAGTGATAAATATTTTCCATGGTCACTATTGATTATGAGTAAAATTAATGACGAAAATGTTACCTAATAATAATTTTTATAAATCTCAATATATAATAAATTTTTCAAGATTAAATCTTCACAAGTGTAAGAAATTAATTTTAATAGAAGTGAAAAAAAGGCAATGAAATTATTTTTTAGAAAAATGTATTTTTTTAGTATAAAAATGATTTTATAGAAATATAATGTATAGTTTTTAATAAATTGGAACTGATTAGAATATTTCAAGTCAAAAAAGACTTATTTTTCTTAAAAACAAAATTTAATGTTGTAAATACTTGAATAAAATTAAATAATGAGAAACAATTTTTAATTAAAAAAATTACATGGATTTATAAAATGTTAAGAATATATTTATATATTCAATAATTTTATTTTATTTTATTTATACCCCAGGTTAAGGATATTGTTTTTATTAAATACTTGTTTATCATTCATGTAATTATTATATCATTATAATGTCATTAAAGAGACAGTTTTTTTAATTCGATATGTTCAATATTCCCCCAAAAATCATCAATTTTACAAAATATAAAAAATTGTCCAAAATAAATTTTATAATGTTCTATTAAGAATTGAAATTAATTTTATGAAATTCAATTTATATAAATTGAGAATTTTTTTAATCACATTCTTGAATAATTCTCTATGCATTATTCTATAGTTTCTCTAAAAAGAAAAGCATATTGTAATTGTAGATCAGGTGTTACATTCTTACCTCCAAAAAAAATATGTCATAAAAATCTAAATAATGTCACATAATCTATAGATGTGGGTATTTATTCATAATAACTTCTTATGTTTCACACATTGACTTTCCTATTTTATTATTTCTCCTAAGTTCCTTTACCAGCCAAGTCATCCAATTCAAAAACACATGGTCTCTTATTTCAAGAATCTTGATAAAATGTATAGAGTGAGATAAATAAAGTAAAAATTATACATAATTATAGGTGAGAACATTAATTAGGTATATTATATACATCCTCAATAAATAAATATGGAAAACATCATGAAAATTATAGAGGATTTATGGAATTTTAAAATGGTATGCCACAGATCCAATTATTTCCTGAATTTCAAAAGACCCAATATATCTTGGACACTATTTGAAATTATGTTTTGATATTATTAAAATATTCCAAGGAGATTACATGAAGAAAAAAATATATCATAATTGAAATTATAAATCCTTCCTTTGGTTATTGATATAATTTTTTTCTATAGTTATCTTCCTTAGTATAGTTATGAATAGTGTTCACTTTAACCATTTTCTTTATAACAGGATATGGGACTACAATATTCCATTCACATACTTCATCCCAATAATATAAGGTACGGAACCAGTTTCTATACAATTTTAAAATGGATCCATTTTAATGCATCACTGGAAGATATTTTTATATGAAATTTCAACGATGGTTCAATACTGATCTCACATAACATAAACCTCAATCAATCATGAAGTCAATATATATTCTAATTTAGGAATATACTCTTTATAAATCCTATCAGTTTGAGGATAATAGTTGGATAACAAATATATATTTGTTTTAAGATACTTCTAAAGACACTTTCATAATATTGATGTAATCCATGGATCATGATCAGATAAAATAGTAAGAGGTGTGCAGTGATGTATTATAAAATCATTAATATAGTGACATATGAGGAACATAAATGGTATATATTCCCTTATATAAAGGAATATATTGATTTGGTAATGTGATCAATAATAACCCATATGTAATCATTTATTCTATGAATCTTTTTTAATTCAGTGACGAAGTCTATTGTAATATTATCCCATTTTAGCATAGGAATAGGTATAGGATGCATGAACAATTTAGGTTGATTTCTTTGAGGATTAACATATTGACAAACTAATTATCTTAATACATTTTATTTAATTTATGTTTTCAAATTATCCAACTAAAATTTTTCTTTCTCTAATTATTAATTTTTTTGTACCACCAAAGTTTATAGATAAATTTGAATTATGAGAATCATCTAATAATTTTGTTTTAATACCAAGCATGGAGGGAATACATATCCTATTTCCAAATTTAAACATATTAATATTTTACATATAGTCTAAAAATTTCCCATCAATTAAAACTTTTATTTTTTGTTGAGTATTATCAAATTAATTCTATCACCTTTTTAACTTCTCCAAAAAGGATGATTTTGAAATAATTGGAAATAAATGTGACTCTCCCTATCCATATTGATTCCCATATCCAACATTATTAATTCCATGAACATAGGACACTTCACAATCCTTATTTTTTCAAAACTCTATGATCTTTCATACTAATCACATATTCCACTATTTTTTCTTTTCTCGGGTGGTAGTGTATTGATAATTCATAATACTTCAGTTGTTATAACCATTTTCATTACCTCATAATGATATATGTCTATGAGAATATATATTTTAAACTTTTTTATCCATATATATTTCACATATTTATCAACAATGATAATGCTTCCATATATTCAATGAATAGACTACGATAATGAACTCAAGATCATGAGTTTCAAAATTCTATTCATGAATATTAAATTACATTAATTTAAATACAGTAAATACATTATTATATGAACAGAAACATCTGATTCCTTTCTTTGATGCATTAATAAATTTAAAAAATCAGCTCATTACTGATGGTAAATTCAATATTTATTCATAAAAAATAATCCTATTTAATTATTGAAAACATTACTTACATTATTTTTCACTTATTATATTTACCCATATACACATCTACATGGTTAACTGGTAATCTCATCAAGTATAATTTTTAAACAATTATAGATAGTAACCAAAAAATATAAAGAAACTACGAACATATATTATATTCATTGAAATTAATTATTCGACCTATGCTTTTATCTTTGAAGGATCAACTAATATTTCATCCTTAGATAAAATATTAGAAAGAAAAAAAATCACGAATCAAAAAATTTCCATGATTAAATTTTAAATATAAATCATTTTTTAAGTATATTAATAATGATTCAAAACTTTCTCTTATACTCATCATTAATTTCATATTATATCATGATATCATCAATAAATACAAGAAAACATTATCATGATAATCCTTTATTACTCTGCTCATGAGATCTATAAAAATAGATAGTGATTTAGTCAATCCCAAGGTAATTATTAATAATTTATAATGCTCATAAATCATACAAAATTACATCATTATAATAGATTTATTCCTTATATCCATTTGATGTTACTATAATGAAGATAAATTATTAAGAAATGTTTAGTTATTTGAATATGATCAAATAATTCATTAATGTTGGGTATTAGATACTTTTTCTTTATATTAATGGAATTTAATAAAATATAATCAATAAAAACCACATGGAATAAATAATATTTATAAAAAAATATTATTATATATAAATAGGGAAACACTATGGTGTATAAATTCAATATCACAAAAATGTTATAGTTTTTTATCCAGTTCTACTTATTTTACATAGTCCATCCTAATAAAGGGAGTATTAGATATAATTTTTTTTATTAGTAGTGAGATCGATATAACAATAATTATCACAATCAAGTGGGTTTCTTCGTAATTCATTCGGGAAAACATTAATTTATCCATGCACAGTAGGTAAATCCTCTATTTTAAGGTTATATTTCCCATTCATAGATTGTTTATACTCTTATTATCTAATAATTTCATTAAGGAGAGCTATATTATGTGGATTTAAAACCTGATTTAGAAGACCTTGTCTCCTAATAAAGAGAATTGATTCTATATCTCCCTCACAAATCATAAAATAATTCTTTCAACAAGAAATTTTCATATTTTAATTTGGAATACAGTCTATGCAGATTATTATATCCTAGTCAAATGTAAGTAAAAAATCATATTTTAAAATTTGGAAAGTCAATGTGTAATAGGGGAGATGACATATATATCATTGTTATAGTAAGATTTCCACAATGTTCCATAATTAAAAACTAGCTTCTTGTGGTTATAAAGAAATATCTAATTATCTTGGAAAATACAGATGATATAAAATTGTGAAGATCCAAAGTCAAATAATGAATCAGCTAAATTCTTGGATATGATAAATGTACCTTCCAAAAGATATTTTGGAACATCAACCTCATAAATAGAGATCACATAAAAGTGTGAATCATCCCATGGAATTTTTTATGTAGAATTTTCTTGATTACTGGGAAATTCATTCAAATAATACCCCATATCATTGTAGTTGATGTATCACTAATTAGAGGCTTCTTCTTACCCCTGAAATCATGAACCTGGTGGCCTTTCTCTCCACACTTGATTAAAACTCACATTCCCAACAAACATGTTTCATGATGTTTCTTTTAAAAATTATTAAAAGATTAAAATTTCTCCTTTCTCCACTTCCATGTAGTCATATTTCATCTTTCATAGTGCACATCCACTAGTTTAACTTTATTTTTTTCTATTGAAATATAATGACCAGGAGAATTATTTTTTAGTCTTAATAGAACATGATAACATATCCACATATACATAAAATGTCTAAGTGGATAATTACCTTTGATATATAGGTTTGATCCCATCAAATAAATGGTTACTCTTACTCCTTGTATTACGTACATATTCTACAACAAGATTTTATACCCCTGTAATTTTAGATTAATATTCAAAAACATTTTTTCATTCCTATTATCTTAAATTATGGAATTTCCTTTCCATATAATCTCATTTCTCATGGATAAAGTATTTTTCAATTACTATATTTTTTATAGTATTCCAAACAAAACTATTTATTTCCCTTGAATCTTTAGTGTTCTTGTTAAATGAACACTATTTATCAGTATTTCCCTTAAGTTGATAAAATTCTATGATTTCTTTCTTTATTTTACTAATTCTAAAAGCATGAAATATATTTCTCCATGTACATGATCCATTGATAAACTACTGATGGATAAGTTTTCCTACTTAATGAAATATGTTTTTTTCAAATGAAGTGGTCCAAGATTATTACACCATATAAGGGTTTGACAAGCTAGTTATTATGAATAGGGTTATTAGTCATAACCTGAGTTGGCTACCAAGATATAGTTATAATTTTTTTTCTCCAACTCCAGATTCATTTTATTTCTCAGAAGGGAAATCCCTACGTGTAATATATTAATTTTTACAATTTACATTCCTTCCACTTGGAATCAATTCTAAAAAATGTAATATACTAAATTAGGTAAATTGAAGATGAATTTTTAACAATATGATATAATTCTAAATCTTGTGTGACACATAACGTAAAATGAATATTTATGCATAGAAAATAATAAATACATAAGATTAGTATCTTTTGAATTATCTCTAAATCCTAGAAATATTTTCAAATCCATCATAATTATTTATAAATGGAATGAAAATCAACAAAATCATATCAACCTTGACTATCTATAAATTTTTAGAGTATTAGGAAAATTTATTGTGCACCAGGGATGATTGAGTTAATAATCAATATTCTATTTTAGAGTTTTTACCCTTAGGTGCATCTATACCACATCCACATAAACATTATAGTATCTTGATAGAGATGTGTTTTCTACAAAAACCATACATCAGTACTTCAATAAAACATTATAATATTATCCTATATTTAGAATTAGCATCAGTTTCTATTGTAGGGTTATGTTCTCTAATCTATGTTTTCCAAAATCAAGAGTCAAAGGTTTATAATAACCTACCTTTGATAGCAACTATTACACCATAACTCTCATTACCTAGAGCTGGTGGTTATTTTACTATATTAGAACCAAATACAAGGTACTATATCCCAATGTGTTAAATTATTTATCAGTATTGGGAGAAAATATATATACATGATTCTCACATAACATCAAAAAACTATAAATAAAACATAAAAATTATATTAAAAAATTATTATTTTCTCTAGTAAATCCTTGAAATCATTCATAAACCCCTTGTTGGTATCTTGGGTAAATAAAAATAAAAATGGTGGGATACGATGTTTAGTAAGGGAAATAATACAACAAAAACTACAATAGAACAAAAAAATCATAATAAAAATGACTGAGATTATTAAAAATAAAATATTCACTTTTACTAATATCATAAATTGGTTCATAATTTATGAATGAAATAAAAATATAAATAATCACATGGATAAAAATAATTATTTTTATAATGATATAATTCATAATTCCAAACATCATATTCTTTCTGTTATGCTTCATCCCAAGATAGTGTACATAAATAAGTATAGAATATGCTAAATAACCAAACTAGTTTGTATCATGATACCTGATTGTGCATTGAGGGGATATAAAAATACATTATCATCACTTATTTTATTAAATTCATTCATTATATGAATGGAGTGAATAATAATTGAATAGATAATCCACATAAACATTCGTAATGGAAAATAAGAAAAATATATTAATATTTAACCCATTCAATAAAGAGAAAAAAAATCACAATACATATTATGTAATATCATGGATAATATCATTAAATTATATCCCATATAAATCCAAATATTCATAAAAAATGTTGACATAGATGAAAATTATTTTAAAATATCAGTAGAAAATTGCTCTAGGAAAGTACCCTTTTTGATTTTAAACAACATATTTACCATCTAATTTTTTCAAAATATTTGAAAAAATATATTCTTTAAAATGTTTCATGGAAAAATATAATTAAATATTCAAGTTATATAATGGTATTCATTTTGGTAAATTTATTCACGTTGAAAGAATTAAAACAGATACTCCACTCAAACCTTTGGTAAAAAGTGGCTCATTTAAAAAAAAGTTAAGATGATTTATTTAAAACATTTTTATTTAAATTAAAACATTGAAAAAAATAATTTATTAATTAATTATATAATTTTAAAAACTTTCTTGAATTTTTATTAATAAATTTATAAGGGGATAAAAATATTCTTGACTAAAAATAAAAATAAAGTCGGTTTTCTATAAAAACAATCTTTCATACTTTTGAGTAATTAGAGATTGGAAAATGATATGAATTTTTTTAATTTATATTAATAACATTAGGGGAAGAAAATATATAGTGTGTTAATATAAAAGGAATTTATAATTCTTTAAATGTGAAATAAAATAGAAACAATCCCTTATAATGATGAAATTATAAAATAAACCCTTACCTCTAGTCAGACATGATCCATAAGCGATTTTAACATCTTATATATAAAATAAAATTTATTATAACTATATACCATAATAATTATATTTATTTTAATAACAATCATAGTAAAAATTTAACTTCTTATCACCCATTTATTAATATTATTCCATCATCATCATCATTTTGGTTGTTAAGTACTTTGTTTTTCAATAATATTTAAATTTAGGAGTTTTGGTCCAAGAATATTGATCACGGTTCCATAATATATTAAATGGTAATGAAGATATATATATATCATTTATATTCATTGTATAAATATTTATAGTCATCCCTGAAATACATACATGAAAAAATGAATCACATCACTTCATGGAGGTGGTAGTACACATGTATGCAAGAGAGATGTTATTATTTTCTACCATGTAGAATTTTAAGAATTTTTATGATATATTATTTATATATGATTATAATTTATTAATATATATATTATATATTTAGCATTTTCACACTTTAAACTATCCATGTATAGTAGTGATGGAAAATTTACAAGGCTATATGGAGGCGATAGATAGTACATATACAGAAGCAATGTTTTTGTTTTCCATAGGATGGAAGGTAATGAATAAGTGATTTCCATGAGGATAATTAATCCTAATTATGTTGAATATAATATAGTTTTTATATGATCTTGGTTATAGAATATTTTAGTGTGGTAAAAGATTAAATAAAATAAAATAATTTGTTAAGAGTTACGCATATTCTTTGAAAAACCACCATTGGATTACACCATAAGTCTTATAGGATGATAACTTTGATAATAAAAGAGCCTATGAGTCATGTAGCTGAAGTTTGGGAATGTATTTTTGTATTAATTGGTTCAGATAAGTGTTTTAAGAGGTGTGAATAAGATAGGAGAATTGGTTCCCTTTCATGTGTGAATGAAATCACGCACTTAAAAGTACTTATTTTTTTAACAACATAAATTTATTTTCTTGTGGAAATGGATAAAACATTTTAGCTATTTTTATATGTTACAGTTAATTTCTATATCCAAAAAACCATGAGATTTATGTATTTTATTAGTGTTATCATTAATCATTATACCTTTATTTCTCTAACCTTTTAACCCATTTTACCCAAACCGAGTTGATAAATATTTACAATAGTTACTATTCATTATGAATTTTTTTTATTTAAACATATTAATTAAAATAAAATATGTTGAATTAAATTATGGAAAAAAATTTATAATATTAAATATCTATATGTGATATATATTAATTTTAATATAATTTAAGAAAATGCAAATAAAACATTTTTTATAAAAGATTTTGTTTTGAGTATAAAAATTAAATTACATAAAAATGAAGAATAACATTATTTAAAATGGAATAAATTAAATTTTAAAAAATAAAATGAGTATTATTTAAATTTAATAACAAATAAACCTATATTAACTTTTAATATTCTTGATTAAAATAAAATAATGTGAAACAATTTTACTTGAAAAAAATAATACTCTGTATTCTAAAATTTCAAGCATAATTTATTGTTCGAAATTATATTTTTATAAGAATTATATTACTTATTAAATATATATTTTCATTATGATAAGGTTTTCTGATATATAATGTTATTATTATATCATTATAATATCATAAAAGTGATAGTTTTTGTAAAATTAATATTTTCACTATTTACCTAAAAATAAATTATATCTAAAAAATCCAAAAAATAACCCTAATATAATTTTGAAATTACGAATTAAAAAATGAAATTTATATCATGAAATTTAATTTTTTTTTTAACATTAATAATTATGGTTATAATCATATTCTTTAATAACTCAATTTTCATTGAGCAATGGTTCCTTTAGAAAGAAAACATTATAATAATTTATGATTAAGTGTTAAAAAAGCGCTGCCTAAGTAATAACAACCCATTTTAGATCCTTGATCACATAGTATATATTTAATATCAGCTTAATCATCCAAAAAACCAAACTCAAGTTCATTATTTGTTTGATGAGTCTCTCATATGAAAGTATTTGTTTGATCGCCCATATGTACTAAACCTAGAAGTGACACAATAAGAACATGACTTCTCCTTTGAGGATAAATAGATATTGATCATAGACTACAGAGACAATGTTCTACTGAACAAGAAAACTCTCATTTCCAATTTTATATGAGTAATCAATAAATATAAATAGGTAAAATGGGAACATGTGGAAAAAATGAAATATAAGTACCCTCATCTATTCTCAACCAAGAATATGAGTTGATATTTAGGGGATATTGTAACACCCCAGGTAAATAAATAATATGACATTTTCATATTTATCCATATTTGTGAATAAAATATTGATATGACTTTAAAGGGGACGCTATGCTCGATGGCGTACCCAACACGCAACAACGAGTTTCTTGGGAATCTTACGTTGAACTCTAATAATAAAATAATATTATTTTAAATGGTAGTTAACATGTAGACGTTGTAATGGCGGGAATGGATAGAAATAACTAAAATATGATTATATATGTTTTTAAATGTTTTTACATTTATCCAATAAAGGATATAGGCTTAAAATACGGAAAGAATTCAATTTTAGGCGTATATGCCCTAGTTTTCACTAAAGGTTCACTTATCACCTTTTGATGTTGAACCATCATTAAATATAGTTTTGTTCACTATTAAACATTATTTTGGACCAAATAAAACTCTTATTAAGAATCGGGACATCAAAATTTACTTTGTGTAAATTTTTGGTATCTTTCCGATAAAGTTCATTTTTTTTAATGAATAGTGTAAAATGTTGTATTTTAATTCAAAACCACTTTTTAATCTAATTTATTTATATGATTAGATTATCTTTTGAATTGGTTTTAAAGTGAAATTAGAATATATTTTTACCATTAAATCCAATAGTGGTCGTTGGAATTAATTTCACTTTGAAATCAGACTTAAACCAGTGTCAATCTTTTGATACTTATTGTTTCATAAAACCACGCTATTTGCTCTGACAGCGGGAATTAATTATTAAATTTATTAATGTGACTTATATATTTTGAATTTTTTATAATAGACTTCATTTTTGAATTCGTAATATCAAATATAGCATAGGGTGAATTTTTGGGATTTTTCTGAAAAACTTCAATTTTTGATGAATAGTGAAACCACTAAGTGGTACTTATAAAAAACTGATTTTTCCGTTTAAATGAAATTTTTCCATCTTTGTGTTTTTAATTTAAAAAATCCTACATACATTGTTGTCATTAAGAAGTAAAATTTGGTTCAATGGGATAAAAATAATTTTTTAGTGAATAGTAACTTATTAAGTTTTTAATCGCGATTAGAGGTAATTAATGTAGTTTAAGGTAAAAATAATTTTTTAATAATATAAAATGAACTTGACACATGTCCTAACCTCATTTTATGTGTAATGGAAGACCAAGAAAATCCATGGGTCAACTTGGGGACCCCATGGAGCCACTTTGGTTGGGAAATGACAAAAATAACTTTTTATTTAATGTAAAAGTAAAAATGACACAAACATGATATGTTTTACTAAAACAATTTTTAAGTGCGGTTATACAAGTCAGATTGTTTATTATAAATATCCATTGGAAAGGTAAAAGGATTTCCTACATCATAGTAATTTGTTTTATAATTTTTAGACATTAAATAAATTAAATTATTTATGACATCATAATGATGCAGCGATGACGTCATTATTTAACGATTAAAATAAAATGGAAAGATAATGTAAAATCTATGAACTACACATGTCCAAAACTTATTGGATGGGTGTATTTAGAACCCTTATCACCTTATCCACTAATTATATCAATGTGGGATCTTTTAAAACCGAAACACATTTTCAAATAAAGTAATATTTCTTACATTCCAAAAGTGCCCCTCCTCTCCTCTTATAAAAGGCCCCCACCTCTACCTCATTACACACACTCCTCAAGCCTTTGGATCGTCCAAACCCTGCCCATTTACTCTCTCCACATCCCTCTCCTCATCCTAGAGGATTCCCTTTGGGCAGAATCCTTTCAAAGGAAGCCTTTTGGCTCAAATCAAAAGGAGTTACACTTTTAAAGGTAATTCATTCTCTCATGTTCATTTGTTTTATTTTGCTTCTCCAACCCCCTAAACTCTTTTTATTTACTTCTTTTGTAACAAAACCAGTATCTTCAATATACTAGGATGTTTTTATAAGATTTATTCGAGCTACACTCTCACACAACTACATCAAATGGTTAAAGAACATACGGTTTCCGTGGATGGCGAAATTATGCCTCTCGAAACGATGATTGTTCAATACTCATTTAACACCTTCAAAAGTGGCCATTACGATGTCACTATTTTTATATATGATATATAATATTTTTATGTTTTCCTTAAGCTTCTTTTTTTTCCATTTTTGGCATACCTTTATGGTTTCCATTATGGGTAAACGCGATATCTTCATTTAAGGAAGTGCGGACTACCGCCCCCTCAAAGTGAATTGATTCGTTAAATACCATATGTGGGACGTATAAAGGATGGAACTATGATATTATATATGATATTATACTGGAAATATAATATACCTTTATATCATTATTATTCCATTCTATAAAATACGAAATAGAAATGAAAGTAGCGTTCATGCGTACGTACGGCTTACCGTCTCCATGAACGGTACATTTCATTTCTTACCTCTAAATGATTATGTAATGTTATAAATGAATGAATGTACTGGATATATATGACATATATGATATATACATCATGAATACAATTCTGGATATAATAAACATTTGACCACATGAACAACATGTAATTGAAAGAAGTCCACTTTCGACTTAAGAACCAAATATCGACAAAACAAACATTATTAACTTAAATGATTAAATAATGTTTATAACATTTCAATAAGTGATCTAAAAGGAATAATGAACTAGAAAAAGGTTCTTAATAAATTTTAAATTAACGCAATTTTATTATTCAGGACGTTAAAGAACGATCGAGTCAAGTCGGACCCGAGGTAAGGGATCCTACACCTCTCTTTATTTTTAAGTACACTCTTTTATGTCATTCCCTCTAAAGATCATCTTTCTTGTTATTGGGATGTTATTTTATATTGCACTTACTGTAATTTTTATATTCATGTGATGAGAGACCCTATTCTCTCTCATCAATCCATATTGGATGTTTTGAGTGGAGCCGTTAGGCTGCCGAATTTTCGTAAGAGATCTAACCTCTCTCTTTCTTTTTAAGTACTCTCCTTTATGTCACTTATTTTAAGCTCATTTTTGTTATATTGGTGGATGTTATTTTGTATTAATATTTCTGTAAAATTTATGTTGATATGATGAGAGACCCTATTTCCTCTCATCAATCCATTTTGGAAGTTTTATGTGGCGCCGTTAGGCTGCGGAGTTTTCGTAATAGATTTTTCATCTCGCTTTTATTCCCGTGAGATTTATGCTACATTTGCCACAATTTCCTTTGAGTGGTTTCTGTACGGCCCATTATTACACTAATTTTGTAATATAATTCCATTTATGGGTATTTACATATTCATTGTATGACACTTCTTCAATGGGGTGTACTTTTCGAAAGTTACCCAAGTCGGTAAGGGAATATTTCACCCTCCTCTTTTTTAAAAGACTTCTTTTGTTGGGTCTTTTAATTTACCTATTGTTATGTTGGTATATGTTCTCATATATCCTTATTGATGTAAATTTTATGTCCAAGTGATGAGATACACTTTTTATCTCTCATCAACTCATTTTGATGTGATGCTGTTAGGCTGTCAAGGGAACTTTTTAACCCAATTTTGATTTCTTTGGGTTCAACATGTAGTCATTGAATATGTCATCCTTTGAATATGTGTGAATGACCTTTTATTGTTTTACACTTAATATCCAATTATATTGGGTGTATTTATATTTGTCACACATAATTTTGAGATTGAATTATCCTTAACTTAAGGATACCTTCTTTATAAGGGATTTCATCACATTTGACATTTCTATTGAGAGTTCATTGTTGTTATGCACCAATTCACTCTTATATGGTGTATACACTGTCATTTGGAGTATTATATCATGAATCCATTTATTCTCATGATATTAAAAATTTCTGACTAAATGTTATTCCTCAATTATTGTATTCAAGTGTCTCTAATTTTGGTAAAACCCCTTTAACCAAAATATCGCTTTAAATGTTTTAATTATTTGTTCTTATTAATATCCATGTTTTCAAAATGGTTTTAAGGATTTATTTATATGGATATTAATTGTTTAAAATTTAAAGCTTCAAGGTGGTATGGGACACTTTGATTCAAAAATCTCTTTATTAAATGTTTTAAATGGTTTTGGAAATGGTTTATTTTTGTATGGATTCATTATTTCAAAATACTAAAATGTTATATTGTGATTGAAATGTGGAAATGTTTTGTTTCCTTTATACATGTTTTATGTGATACATTTATGTTATGGTTCTTGGGCATTGTTATGAAAACGGGTGGTTCCGTGATAAACTAAGGGCGGGTGAGCCCGATATATCTCTCTAATGCATTGGGTAACGTGAAGGAGTGAAACGTTAAGGTTTCTCCGAAAAGATTCAGGGAATATTGTAACACCCCAGGTAAATAAAGAATAGACATTTTCATATTTATCCATATTTGTGAATAAAATATTAATATTACTTTAAAGGGGATGCAATGCTCGATGGCGTACCCAATACGCAACAATGAGTTTCTTGGGAATCTTACGTTGCACTCTAATAATAAAATAATATTATTTTAAATGGTAGTTAACATGTAGCTGTTGTAATGGCGGGAATGGATAGAAATAACTAAAATATGATTATATATGTTTTTAAATGTTTTTACATTTATAAAATAAAAGATAAAGGCTTAAAATACGGAAAGAATTCAATTTTAGGCGTATATGCCCTAGTTTTCACTAAAGGTTCACTTGTCGCCTTTTGATGGAGAACCATCATTAAATATAGTTTTGATCACTCTTATACATTCTTTTGGACCAAATAAAACTCTTATTAAGAATTGGGACATCAAATCTTACTTTGTGTAATTTTTTGGTATTTTTCCGATAAAGTTCATTTTTTAATGAATAGTGTAAAATGTTGTGTTTTAATTCAAAACCTCTTTTTAATATAATTTATTTATATGATTAGATAATATTTTTAATTGGTTTTAAAGTTAAATTAGAAAATATTTTTACCATTAAATCCAATAGTGGTCGTTGGAATTAATTTCACTTTGAAATCGGACTTAAACTAGTGTCAATCTTTTGATACTTATTGTTTCATAAAAACACGCTGTTTGTCATGACAGTGGGAATTAATTATTAAATTAATTAATGTGACTTATATGTTTTGAATTTTATAAAACGGACTTCATTTTTGAATTCAGAATATCAAATATAGCTTAGGGTGAATTTTTGGGATTTTTCTGAAAAACTTCAATTTTTGATGAATAGTGAAACCACTAAGTGGTACTTATAAAAAACTGATTTTCCGTTTAAATGAAATTTTTCCATCATTATGTTTTGATTTTCAAAAATCCGACATACATGTTTGTCCTTAAGAAGTAAAATGTGGTTCAATGGGATAAAAATAATTTTTTGGTGAATAGTAACTTATTAAGTTTTTAATCGCGATTAGTGGTAATTAGTGTAGTTTAAGGTAAAAATGATATTATAAGAATGTGAAAACACCATGAAACTTTTCCTACCTATTGGGTGAGTCATTTCCGACCAAGAAAAGCCATGGGACAACTTGGGGACCCCATAGAGCCACTTTAGTTGGAAAATGACAATAATATATTTTTATTTAATGTTAAAATTAAAAATGACACAAACATGATATGTTTTACTAAAACAATTTTTAAGTGGGGTTATACAAGTCATATTTTTTATTATAAATATTCATTGGAAAGATACAAATATTTACTACATCATGGTAATTTTTTTATAATTTTTAGACATTAAATAAATTAAATTATTTATGACATCATAATGATGCAGTGATGACATCATTATTTAACGATTAAAATAAAATGGAAAGATAATGTAAAATCTATGAACTACACATGTCCAAAACTTATTGGATGGGTGGATTTCTAACCTTTATAACCTTATCCACGAATTATATAAATGTGGGACCTTTTAAAACCGAAACACATTTTCAAATAAAGTAATATTTCCTTACTTTCCAAAAGTGCCCCTCCTCTCCTCTTATAAAAGGCCCCCACCTCTACCTCATTTCACACACTCCTCAAGCCTTTGGCTCGGCCAAACCCTGCCCATTTACTCTCTCCACATCCCTCTCCTCATCTTAGAGTATTCCCTTTGGGCAGAATCCTTTCAAAGGAAGCCTTTAGGCTCAAATCAAAAGGAGTTACACTTTTAAAGGTAATTCATTCTGTCATGTTCATTTGTTTTATTTTGCTTCTCCAACCCCCTAAAATCTTTTTATTTACTTCTTTTGTAAAAAAACCAGTATCTTAAATATACTAGGATGTTGTTATAAGATTTATTCGAGCTACACTCTCACACAACTACATCAAATGGTTAAAGAACATACGGTTTCTGTGGATGGCGAAATTCTTTCTCCCGAAATGATGATTGTTCAATACTCATTTAACACCTTCAAAGGTGGACATTATGATGTCACTATTTTTATATATGATATATAATGTGTTTATGTTTTCCTTAAGCTTCTGTTTTTTTTCATTTTGGGCATACCCTTATGGTTTCCATTATGGGTAAACGCGATATCTTCATTTAAGGAAGTGCGGACTACCGCCCCCTCAAAGTGATTTGATTCGTTAAATACCATATGTGGGACATATAAAGGATGGAACTATGATATTATATATGATATTATACTTGAATTATAATATACATTTATATCATTATTATTACATTCTATAAAATATTAAATAGAAATGAAATTAGCGTTCATGCGTACGTACGGCTTACCGTCTCCATGAACGGTGCATTTCATTTCTTACCTCTAAATGATTATGTAATGTTATAAATGCATGCATGTACTGGATATATATGAAATATATTATATCTACATCATGAATACAATTCTGTATATAATAAACATTTGGCCACATGAACAACATGTAATTGTAAGAAGTCCACTTTCGACTTAAGAAGAAAATATCGGCAAAACAAATATTATTAACTTAAATGATTACATAAATGTTTATGACATGGTAATAAGTGATATAAAAGGAATAATGAACTTGGAAAAGGTTCTTAAGCAAGTATAAATTAACTCAAGTTTATTATTCAGGAGATTAAAGAACGATCGAGTCAAGTCGGACCCGAGGTAAGGGATCTTACTCCTCTCTTTCTTTTTAAGTACACTCTTTTATGTCATTCCCTCTAAAGATCATCTTTCTTGTTATTGGGATGTTATTATATATTACACTTACTGTAATTTTTATGTTCATGTGATGAGAGACCCTATTCTCTCTCATCAATCCATTTTGGAAGTTTTGAGTGGCGCCGTTAGGCTGCCGAATTTTCGTAAGAGATCTAACCTCCCTCTTTCTTTTTAAGTACTCCCCTTTATGTCACTTATTTTAAGATCCTATTTGTTATGATGGGGGATGTTATTTCATAATCCTCTTGCTGTAAATTTTGTTGTAATGTGATGAGAAACCCTATTTGATCTCATCAATCCATTTTTGGAAGTTTTAAGTGGCGCCGTTAGGCTGCCGAGTTTTCGTAAGTGATTTTTCATCTCACTTTTATTCCCGTGAGATTTATGCTACATTTGCCACAATTTCCTTTGAGTGGTGTATGTACTGCCCATTATTTTACTCATTGTGTAATATTCTTTCATTTATGAGTATTTACATCAATTTTTTATTGTCCTTCCTTCATGGGGCGTATGTTTTGAAAGATACACAAGTCGGTAAGGGAACCTTTCACCCTCCTCTTTTTAAAAGACTTATTTTGTTGGGTCTTTTAATTTACATATTGTTATGTTGGGATATGTTCTCATATATCCTTATTGATGTAACTTTTATGTCCAAGTGATGAGATACACTTTTTATCTCTCATCAACTCATTTTGATGTGACGCCGTTAAGCTGTCAAGGGAACTTCTTAACCCAATTTCGATTTCTTTGGGTTCAATATATAGTTATTGAATATGTCATCCTTTGAATATGTGTGAATTACCATTGACTATTTTACAATTAATATCCACTTATATTTGGTGTATTTGTTTGTCACACATAATTATGTAATTGATTTATCCTTTAACCAAGGATACTGTCTTTGTAAGGGACTTCGTCTCAATCTCCTTTCATTGAGGCATATTTCGTTTTATACACAACTTTCTTTTATACGGTGTATAAACCCCTTTGAATTTTACTTTTATACAAAAGGAATCTTTTTCTACGAAGCGTTTTACTAAACGACAAAAAGGGATGTTTTTTTTAACGTACGCGGTGACAACGACCTTTTCCGCCGCCGCGAGTATTATTTGGTCTTTGGATTCCTCAACAAGCCGTAATGTTTTTAAAATAAAATAAATACCATATACTCTTTTATGTATTTTGGTATTGAAAATGGTTTTGATAAAAAATTCTATTATGTCAATATATTTATGATATATTGTGATTGAAATGTGGAAATGTTATCATTCCTTTATATTGGTTTTATGTTTTATGATTTTATATTGGTACTTGGACATTTTAACGGGTGGTTACATTATAAACCATATGACGGGTGGTGCCGTGAATACCAGGACGGGTGGTTACGTTATAACCTCCAATGCATTGGGTATGGAAGTCGGCCGTATGGCTATTCCTTTAAGTATGTATGGAAATTGGCCGTATGGATATTCCATTAAGTGATAAGTGTGGAAGTCGACCGTATGGTTATTCCACTTAAGTATGTTTATGTCCCAAGTTACCTTTATATATGTTATGTGTTATTTATATGGGTTTTATGGTAATCCTTTGGTTACAAAAAGGTAAGTAATGATATTTTTTTTCAGTGAAGAGTTTTTACTACTTCATGAAGGTTAAAAGTATTACATTGATAAAGTATTCATGGTTTACTTGTTGTTTTGAAAAAATAACAGTTTTCATTTATAAGGCCCCAGCCTTAAACCTTACTTAATCTTGAGTTATTACAAGATTACACGTTGAGGATCTTTTCGGGTTTAGAGTTTTAGTGAATTAGATCATAAAACTTGCATTACATTCCACATATAAACAAAGTGGTTACATAAAGATAGTATTCTTCATTCCCATCAATGGAAACATATTTAAAATAAAACATGGATTATTTCTTGACACATCCTTGACTCTATCATCTTATCATGTACCTTTCCCTTGACCTGTGAAAAACATTTCAAAAACTTGGGATGAGCATAAAAACTCAGTATGGGTTATAAAAACATGGAAAGGAAACATGAGTTCATATATACATAAGAACGAAATCATACTTTACCCATAAAACATAGGCACTTTAACAAACCTCATAAAAACATGAATAAATCATATAAATCATAATACGTAAAGGTAACTTGAGGCATTCATAACATTCTTACGTAGGGAGTAACCCTCTTGGTTACGTTTGGAATACCCATCACAGTATATTCCCTAAAATCTCTTCGGAGAAACCTTAACGTTTCACTCCTTCGCGTTACCCAATGCATTGGAGAGCTATAACGGGCTCACCCGCCCTTAGTTTATCACGGAACCACCCGTCTTCATAATAATGCCCAAGAACCATAACATAATCATATCACATAAAACATGCATAAAGGAAACATAAAATTTCCACATTTCAATCACGAGATATCAATACAACACATTGATATAATAAAAACATTATGAAAACCATTTTCAATACCAAAGTAAAACATGGTATTTATTTTTCTAAAAAAAAAGAAGGTATGGCTTGTAGAGGAAGCCGAAACTCAAATAACGGTTACGACGGTGGAGAAGTCGTTGCCGTCGCATACGTACGAAAAAAAAAACATTCCCTTTTGTCGTTTAGTAAACGCTTCGTATAAAAAGATTCCTTTTGAATAAATGTAAAAGTCAAAGGGGTTTATACACCGTATAAAAGAAAGTTGTGTATAAAATAAAATATGCCTCAACGAAAGGAGATTGAGACGAAGTCCCATACAAAGATAATTTTTAAAATAAAATAGATACATTATGTGTATTCACTATAAGTACACATAAATAAAGTACAAATAAAAGATACGACATAATAATATAATGACATAATTTGAAAGTAGGAGATTAACCCAAAGAATGGAAATTGGGTTAAGAAGTTCCCATACCTCGTATCTGACTTGACCCGACCGTTCTTTAAACTCCTGAATAATAAACTTTAGTTAATCTCTACTTGATTATGAATCTTTTCCAAGTTCATTATTTCTTTTATACCATGTTATGAACATCATGAAATCATTTAAGTTAATAATGTTCATTTTGTCGGTATTTGGTTCTTAAGTCAAAAATAGACTTCTTACACTTACATGTTGTTAATTTGGTCAATGTTTCATTATATCCAGAATGGTATTCATGATGTAGATATCATATATTTCATATATATCCAGTACATACATGTATTTAAAATATTACATAATCATTTAGAGGTAAGAAATGAAATGCACCGTTCATGGAGACGGTAAGCCGTACGTACGCATGAACGCTACTTTCATTTCTTTGTCATATTAACGGAATTAAAACTAAATGAGACTTATGTATATTTTAATTCCAGAATTATATTCATCATTTAGATATATCATTAATTTTATATATCCATTATATACATGTACTTTTAATAGTACATTACATTTGGGGATAAGAAATGAAATGCACCGTTCATGGAGACGGTAGTCCGTACGTACGCATGAACGCTACTTTCATTTCTATCTCATACTTTAATGGAAATAAATGATAATGATATATATAGGTATATTATAATTCCAGTATAACATCATATATAATAACTTTAAATCCATCCTTTACACGTCCCACATATGGCATTAACGAATCACATCACTTTGAGGGGGCGGTAGTCCGCACTTCCTTAAGTGAAGATATCGCGTATACCCATAATGGAAGCCATAAAGGTAAGACACAAATGAAAAATACAGAAGAATAAGTAAAACATAAACATATTACATATCATATATAAAAATAGTGACATCATAATGGCCACCTTTGAAGGTGTTAAATGAGTATTGAACAATCATCGTTTCGGGAGGCAGAATTTCGCCATCCACGGAAACCGTATGTTCTTTAACCATTTGATGTAGTTGTGTGAGAGTGTAGCTCAAATATATCTTATAACAACATCCTAGTATATTGAAGATACTGGTGTTGTTACAAAAGAAGTAAATAAAAAGAGTTTAGGGGGTTGGAGAAGCAAAATAAAACAAATGAACATGAGAGAATGAATTACCTTTAAAAAGTGTAACTCTTTTTGAGTTGAGCCTAAAGGCTTCCTTTCAAAGGGTTCTGCCCAAAGGGAATCCTCTAGGATGAGGAGAGGGATGTGGAGAGAGCAAATGGGCAGGGTTTGGCCGATCCAAAGGCTTTTGAAGTGTGTGAAATAAGGTGGAGGTGGGGGCCTTTTATAAGGGGAGAGGAGGGGCACTTTTGGAAAGTAAAGAAATATAACTTTGTTTGAAAATGTGTTTCGGTTTTAAAAGGTCCCACATTGATAGAATTCGTGGATAAGGTGATAAGGATTCGAAATCCACTCATCCAATTGGTTTTGGCCATGTGTAGGTTTTAGATTTTACATTATCTTTCCATTTTATTTTAATCGTTAAATAATGATGTCATCACTGCATCATTATTATGTCGTAAATAATTTAATTTATTTAATGTCTAAAAATTATAAAACAAATACTATGATATAGGAAATCTTTTTAGCTTTCCAATGACTATTTATAATCAAAATTTGGGCTTGTATAACCCCACTTAAAAATTGTTTTCGCAAAACATATTATGTTTGTGTCATTTTCACTTTAACATTAAATAAAAAGTAATTTATGTTATTTCCCAACAAAAGTGGATCCATGGGGTCCCCAAGTTAGGCCATGGCTTGTCTTGGTCGGCCATGACACAACCAATGAGGTTGGGACATGTGTCTAGGTCATTTTATATTATTAAAGCATTATTTATACATTAAACTACCCTAATTACCACTAATCGCGATTAAGAACTTAATAAGTTACTATTCACCAAAAAATTATTTTAATCTCATTGAACCACATTTTACTTCTTAATGACAACCATGTATGTCGGATTTTCAAAATTCAATACACATTAGTGGGAAACTTTCATTTAACTGAAAAATCAGTTTGCTTGATTACCACTTAGTGGTTTCACTATTCATCAAAAATTGAAGTTTTTCAGAAAATTACCAAAAATTCACCCTAAGCTATATTTGATATTCCGAATTCAAAAATGAAGTCTATTTTACAAAATTCAAATCATATAATTCACACTAATTAATTTAATAATTAATTCCCGCTGCCAGAGCAAATAGCGTGTTTTTACAAAACAATAAGTATCAAAAGATTGACACCAGTTTAAGTCTAATTTCAAATCGAAATCGATTCCAATGACCACCATTGGATAAAATGGTAAAAATATATTCATATTACACATTAAGACCAATTCAAAAGATAATCTAATCATATAAATAAATTAGATTAAAAAGCAGTTTTGATGTAAAATACAACATTTTACACTATTCATAAAAAAAATGAACTTTATCAGAAAGGTACCAAAAATTACACAAAGTAAAATTTGATGTCCCGATTCTTAATAAGAGTTTTATTTGGTCCAAAAGAATGTATAAGAGTGATCAAAACTATATTTAATGACGGTTCGCCGTCAAAAGGTGATAAGTGAACCTTTAGTGAAAATTAGAGTATAAAAGCCTAAAATTGAACTCTTTCCATATTTTAAGCCTTTATCTTTTATTGGGTAAATGTAAAAACATCTAAAAACATATCTATTCATATTTTAGTTATTTCTATTCATTCCCGCCAGTACAACGGCTACTTGTTAACTAACATTTAAAATAATATTATTATATTACTAGTGTGCTACGTAAGTTTCAAAGAAACTCATCGTTGTGTATCGGGTACGCTATCGAACATAGCAACCCCTTTTAATTAAAATTCATATTTAATTCTCAAATATTAATAAATATGAAAATTATTTATTCTTTAATTACCTGGGATGTTACATCCTTCCCCCCTTTTGGGAATTGCGTCCTCGCAATTTTATTCACTTATCAAAATAAGTGGGGGTATTTATCCCTCATAGCATTTTCAGATTCCCATGTTGCCTCTTCAATCATGTGGTTTTTCCACAAAACCTTTACCTGGTGAATCACCTTATTCCGTAACACTTGCTCCATGTGGTCAAGAATCTAGACCGGTTGTTCCTCATAAGATAGGTTTTCTTCCAGCTGAACTACCTCTGGACTCAAAACATGAGATGGATCTGGCATATACTTTCTCAACATCGAAACGTGAAAAACATTGTGTACCTCGAAAGATAGATCCTTCCTCTGGTTATCTGCATAACTCTTCTGCCTACTCTGAGCTATTCTCATGTGTTTCTGAATCAACTGAACTTTTTCTGCCATCTCTTCTACCAATTCTGGTCCCATCAACTTTCTTTCACCCACTTCATCCCAGAAAGCTGGAGTTCGACACCGCTTCCCATATAATGCCTGAAATGGTGCCATCTGTATACTAGAATGAAAACTGTTATTATATGAAAACTCAACCAAAGAAAGATGTTGGTCCCAACTCCCCTGATAAACCATAGAACAAGCTCGTAGCATATCCTCCAATGTCTGAATTGTTCGCTCTGACTGTCCATCTGATTGAGGATGAAAAGCTGTACTAAAATTTAATTCAGTACCCAACGACTTCTGAAGGCCTTTCCAAAAGTTAGAAGTAAACCTGGGATCACGATCCGATACAATGGAGAGAGGAACTCCATGTAACCTGACTATCTCTTTAAGATACAAACGGGAAAGTTGACCAAGAGAGAAAGTATCTCGTATAGCAAGGAAATGAGCAGATTTGGTCAAGCGATCAACAATAACCCAGATTGCATTATTACCTCAAGATGTCTTTGGTAATCCAACAACAAAGTCCATGGATATATTCTCTCATTTCCACTCTGGAACTGGTAAAGGCTGAAGCATCCCTTTCGGTAACTGCCGCTCTGCTTTAACCTGCTAACAAGTCAAACACTTCATAGTAAAATCAGCAATATCACTTTTCATTCCATCCCACCAGTAATACTCCCGCAGATCTCCATACATCTTAGTACTGCCAGGATGAAAAAACAACTCATTCTTCAACTGTGAATCACAAGGCACACATAACGTCTTCACAAACCTTAAAACACAAACACAAACTTATCCAAGAACTCATGGAAATTTTTTTCATAAGGTCCATGAATACAACAGGTGCATTGGTTAACCCCAAAGGCATAACTACAAATTCATAATGGACATATCTAGTACGGAACACAATCTTCGGAACATCTGCTTCTTTTACTTTCAACTGATGGTACCCCGACCTCAAGTCAATCTTCGAAAAATACTGAGCTCTCTGGAGCTGATACCACTTCATTTGATGGCCCAACATCTGCTGAAGTAGTTGCAAAGGATTTCACCACCCCTTTCTGCTTGTAGTCTAACTGCTTCCCTTCACTCAAGCTCCTTGTCGGACACTCGTTTGCATAGTGACCCATCTCATTGCACTTATAACATTTCACTAACTGTAAATCAAATTTGTTCTTACCTTCACCTTGATCCTTTTCAGTGCAATCGCGAGCCTTATGTCCCATCTTACCACATCGGTAGCACTTCCCAGAATTCAGAAGACATTCCCCAGCATGCCTTTTGCCACATTTATCACAAACTGGAAACTTAGTTTTCTTACCATCAGACTTTTTTGAAGAATTCTTACCTTTCTCTTGCCACCTCGGTCTCTTCTTCTGCTGGTTGTTATAGAAAACTTGGTCATCGGCAAACTCCATTTCCACCTTCTCAGCACATCGAACAAGCTTTTCATAACTTTTAAACTCACGAGAAGCTAATGCCCTTCGATACTTTGGCTTTAATCCTGAGTAAAAACGATTGATTTTACTATCATGGTCTCGGATAAAATTTGGAGCATACCTTGCCAATCGAGTGAACCTTTCTTCATAGGAAGCCACTGAGTCTTCCTCTTGCCTCAATTCCAAGAATTGCTTTTCCATCCTAAGTCGAACATCCTTAGGAAAATACTTCTCAAGAAACATACCTTTGAATTCATCCTAGTCAAGAGCATCAATCTCATCGGCGTCCCTGATATTTTTAACCATAGACCACCACGGATCTGCTTCACCCTCCAAACGGTAAATACAAGACTAACCTTTTGATTGTCTGAACACCCCATGACATCAAAAATCTTCTCCAGTGCTTTAATCCACCCTTCAGCTAGCACAGGGTCAGATGATCCTCTGAATGATGGGGGATGTTGCCTCATGAAATGTTCCACCACTGACATGTTCCTCTGCGGTTGATCTGGCTGATCTCGTGCATGGATACCACCACCATTTATAGCCTGTGTCAACTGTGCCATCACTGCAACAAACTGTTCAGTTCCGATTCCGACCATCTCAGGTTGCTGATTTGGAAGGTTGTCTTCCTCCTGATGTCGTCCCAACATAGATGCTTTGTTTCCTCTGCGGAAAACCATTCTGAACAACGAAATATCCTAGGCGAAGCAACATGGTAATCCGTAAATGCTATATCATTTCAATCATATTATAATTTTACAATTTTCTAACTCCTAAAGTTGTCTAAACCGACCTTTGATACCAACTATAAGGCCCCAGCCTTAAACCTTACTTAATCTTGAGTTATTACAAGATTACACGTTGAGGATCTTTTCGGGTTTAGAGTTTTAGTGAATTAGATCATAAAACTTGCATTACATTCCACATATAAACAAAGTGGTTACATAAAGATAGTATTCTTCATTCCCATCAATGGAAACATATTTAAAATAAAACATGGATTATTTCTTGACACATCCTTGACTCTATCATCTTATCATGTACCTTTCCCTTGACCTGTGAAAAACATTTCAAAAACTTGGGATGAGCATAAAAACTCAGTATGGGTTATAAAAACATGGAAAGGAAACATGAGTTCATATATACATAAGAACGAAATCATACTTTACCCATAAAACATAGGCACTTTAACAAACCTCATAAAAACATGAATAAATCATATAAATCATAATACGTAAAGGTAACTTGAGGCATTCATAACATTCTTACGTAGGGAGTAACCCTCTTGGTTACGTTTGGAATACCCATCACAGTATATTCCCTAAAATCTCTTCGGAGAAACCTTAACGTTTCACTCCTTCGCGTTACCCAATGCATTGGAGAGCTATAACGGGCTCACCCGCCCTTAGTTTATCACGGAACCACCCGTCTTCATAATAATGCCCAAGAACCATAACATAATCATATCACATAAAACATGCATAAAGGAAACATAAAATTTCCACATTTCAATCACGAGATATCAATACAACACATTGATATAATAAAAACATTATGAAAACCATTTTCAATACCAAAGTAAAACATGGTATTTATTTTTCTAAAAAAAAAGAAGGTATGGCTTGTAGAGGAAGCCGAAACTCAAATAACGGTTACGACGGCGGAGAAGTCGTTGCCGTCGCATACGTACGAAAAAAAAAACATTCCCTTTTGTCGTTTAGTAAACGCTTCGTATAAAAAGATTCCTTTTGAATAAATGTAAAAGTCAAAGGGGTTTATACACCGTATAAAAGAAAGTTGTGTATAAAATAAAATATGCCTCAACGAAAGGAGATTGAGACGAAGTCCCATACAAAGATAATTTTTAAAATAAAATAGATACATTATGTGTATTCACTATAAGTACACATAAATAAAGTACAAATAAAAGATACGACATAATAATATAATGACATAATTTGAAAGTAGGAGATTAACCCAAAGAATGGAAATTGGGTTAAGAAGTTCCCATACCTCGTATCTGACTTGACCCGACCGTTCTTTAAACTCCTGAATAATAAACTTTAGTTAATCTCTACTTGATTATGAATCTTTTCCAAGTTCATTATTTCTTTTATACCATGTTATGAACATCATGAAATCATTTAAGTTAATAATGTTCATTTTGTCGGTATTTGGTTCTTAAGTCAAAAATAGACTTCTTACACTTACATGTTGTTAATTTGGTCAATGTTTCATTATATCCAGAATGGTATTCATGATGTAGATATCATATATTTCATATATATCCAGTACATACATGTATTTAAAATATTACATAATCATTTAGAGGTAAGAAATGAAATGCACCGTTCATGGAGACGGTAAGCCGTACGTACGCATGAACGCTACTTTCATTTCTTTGTCATATTAACGGAATTAAAACTAAATGAGACTTATGTATATTTTAATTCCAGAATTATATTCATCATTTAGATATATCATTAATTTTATATATCCATTATATACATGTACTTTTAATAGTACATTACATTTGGGGATAAGAAATGAAATGCACCGTTCATGGAGACGGTAGTCCGTACGTACGCATGAACGCTACTTTCATTTCTATCTCATACTTTAATGGAAATAAATGATAATGATATATATAGGTATATTATAATTCCAGTATAACATCATATATAATAACTTTAAATCCATCCTTTACACGTCCCACATATGGCATTAACGAATCACATCACTTTGAGGGGGCGGTAGTCCGCACTTCCTTAAGTGAAGATATCGCGTATACCCATAATGGAAGCCATAAAGGTAAGACACAAATGAAAAATACAGAAGAATAAGTAAAACATAAACATATTACATATCATATATAAAAATAGTGACATCATAATGGCCACCTTTGAAGGTGTTAAATGAGTATTGAACAATCATCGTTTCGGGAGGCAGAATTTCGCCATCCACGGAAACCGTATGTTCTTTAACCATTTGATGTAGTTGTGTGAGAGTGTAGCTCAAATATATCTTATAACAACATCCTAGTATATTGAAGATACTGGTGTTGTTACAAAAGAAGTAAATAAAAAGAGTTTAGGGGGTTGGAGAAGCAAAATAAAACAAATGAACATGAGAGAATGAATTACCTTTAAAAAGTGTAACTCTTTTTGAGTTGAGCCTAAAGGCTTCCTTTCAAAGGGTTCTGCCCAAAGGGAATCCTCTAGGATGAGGAGAGGGATGTGGAGAGAGCAAATGGGCAGGGGTTGGCCGAGCCAAAGGCTTTTGAAGTGTGTGAAATAAGGTGGAGGTGGGGGCCTTTTATAAGGGGAGAGGAGGGGCACTTTTGGAAAGTAAAGAAATATAACTTTGTTTGAAAATGTGTTTCGGTTTTAAAAGGTCCCACATTGATAGAATTCGTGGATAAGGTGATAAGGATTCGAAATCCACTCATCCAATTGGTTTTGGCCATGTGTAGGTTTTAGATTTTACATTATCTTTCCATTTTATTTTAATCGTTAAATAATGATGTCATCACTGCATCATTATTATGTCGTAAATAATTTAATTTATTTAATGTCTAAAAATTATAAAAAAAATACTATGATATAGGAAATCTTTTTAGCTTTCCAATGACTATTTATAATCAAAATTTGGGCTTGTATAACCCCACTTAAAAATTGTTTTCGCAAAACATATTATGTTTGTGTCATTTTCACTTTAACATTAAATAAAAAGTAATTTATGTTATTTCCCAACAAAAGTGGATCCATGGGGTCCCCAAGTTAGGCCATGGCTTGTCTTGGTCGGCCATGACACAACCAATGAGGTTGGGACATGTGTCTAGGTCATTTTATATTATTAAAGCATTATTTATACATTAAACTACCCTAATTACCACTAATCGCGATTAAGAACTTAATAAGTTACTATTCACCAAAAAATTATTTTAATCTCATTGAACCACATTTTACTTCTTAATGACAACCATGTATGTCGGATTTTCAAAATTCAATACACATTAGTGGGAAACTTTCATTTAACTGAAAAATCAGTTTGCTTGATTACCACTTAGTGGTTTCACTATTCATCAAAAATTGAAGTTTTTCAGAAAATTACCAAAAATTCACCCTAAGCTATATTTGATATTCCGAATTCAAAAATGAAGTCTATTTTACAAAATTCAAATCATATAATTCACACTAATTAATTTAATAATTAATTCCCGCTGCCAGAGCAAATAGCGTGTTTTTACAAAACAATAAGTATCAAAAGATTGACACCAGTTTAAGTCTAATTTCAAATCGAAATCGATTCCAATGACCACCATTGGATAAAATGGTAAAAATATATTCATATTACACATTAAGACCAATTCAAAAGATAATCTAATCATATAAATAAATTAGATTAAAAAGCAGTTTTGATGTAAAATACAACATTTTACACTATTCATAAAAAAAATGAACTTTATCAGAAAGGTACCAAAAATTACACAAAGTAAAATTTGATGTCCCGATTCTTAATAAGAGTTTTATTTGGTCCAAAAGAATGTATAAGAGTGATCAAAACTATATTTAATGACGGTTCGCCGTCAAAAGGTGATAAGTGAACCTTTAGTGAAAATTAGAGTATAAAAGCCTAAAATTGAACTCTTTCCATATTTTAAGCCTTTATCTTTTATTGGGTAAATGTAAAAACATCTAAAAACATATCTATTCATATTTTAGTTATTTCTATTCATTCCCGCCAGTACAACGGCTACTTGTTAACTAACATTTAAAATAATATTATTATATTACTAGTGTGCTACGTAAGTTTCAAAGAAACTCATCGTTGTGTATCGGGTACGCTATCGAACATAGCAACCCCTTTTAATTAAAATTCATATTTAATTCTCAAATATTAATAAATATGAAAATTATTTATTCTTTAATTACCTGGGATGTTACATCATTCTTTGTGTATCCCTTACTGAGCTTCTTATGCTCATCCCAAGTTTTTGAAATGTTTTTCACAGGACTTAGTGTGGAATAGGGTCAAGGATGGGATCAAGGTAAAGTCATGCTACCTAAAACATGGAACTATACATGTTTCTTTTTAAGAGTTTTTATTTTATGGAAATTTAGTAGAAGCGGCTACTTTGTAATCTTTTGAGATGTAATAGTTCTGTCCTAATTATCTAAAAATCTAAACCTGAAAAGATCCTCAATGTGAATTACTCATTTAATTCAATATTAAGTACGGTTAAAGGCTGGGGCCTTATAAATATACTGTGATGGGTATTCCAAATGTAACCAAGAGGGTTACTCCCTACGTAAGAATGTTATTAATTCCTCAAGTTACCTTTATGTATTATGATTTCTATGAGTTATTCATGGTTTGATGAGGTATGTTAAAGTACCTATGTTTTATGGGTAAAGTATGATTTCATTCTTATGTATATATGAACTCATGTTTCCTTTCCATATTTTTATAACCCTTACTGAGCTTTTTATGCTCATCCCAAGTTTTTGAAATGTTTTTCACAGGTCAAGGGAAAGGTACATGATGTGGTGATAGTGTCAAGGATGTGTCAAGAAATAATCCATGTTTTATTTTCAATATGTTTCCGTTGATGGGAAGAATGAATATTGTCTTTTATGTAACCACTTTGTTTAAATATGGAATGTAATGCAAGTTTCATGATCTAATTCTCTAAAACTCTAAACCTTAAAAGATCATCAATGTGTAATCTTGTAATAACTCAAGATTAAGTAAGGTTTAAGGCTGGGGCCTTATAGTTGGTATCAAAGGTCGGTTTAGATAACTATAGAGGTTAGGGTATTCTTTAAGCATAAGTGACATTACCATAATGGTTAGGATTTCAGAAAGAGACCTAGTTTTAGATAAATTGAATGAGTAAGTATATCTTAGTGTTTATATTACTCATTAGTACATGATGGTTTTGTTGATATACTCACACTGACCTTTTTGGTTTTAGTAAATGGCTGGATCTAGCAGGCACCAAAGTAACAGTGGATGTAAAGGAAACTGTGACAGTTTTTTGAGCAAGCAACTGAATGATATGGGAGCTGCAATGAGAACTCTTGTGATTATCCTCAACCAACTATCTGGAGTCATGAATGACCACCTAAACCTTGGATATTTCTCTAAGGCATCATATATGCAAGAAAAAAATCCCTACGGAAGTACAGGTAATAATCATAAAGGTAAGTGTGTTCAAAAACCTATGTTTCAAAGATGTGGAAAGAAACACCTAGGAAAATGTTTCAAAGGGACAGAAATATGCTATAGATGTGGAAATGAAGGTCATAAAGCAAGAACCTGCCATTGAAAAAGGAAGCATCCCGTTGAATCGAGGAAAGGGAAAGAAGTTCTTTCTGAGGGATCAATTGAATGTTTTAAAAGTGGTGTGCATGGTCATTATGCAAACACATGTCCTATGAAGAAGTTTCGTGAATGGGGTCACCAAGATCGTACCAATATTCGTTTACCAATACCTGATGCCATTCCGATTGAGGATGAAGAAACTGACAATGACCAATCAAAGGTATGTACTATTTCATGACTATTGTTTTCCTATTTTGGAATCTTAGGATATGATTCATGATTTTGTTTGTAGGAAAGAGGTATTTCGGAATAAGTTGTAAAGGAATGGATAATGGATCATGAAGAATGTTGAATGAGTAAGATGTCAACATATAAGGGCTTCAAGAGTTATGGTGAAATTATTAAGAGTATTAAGTCTCTTTTGATGATGGGGTTACATTAGAAGACTTTTTATATTATGTGTAACCCTGATGTTTAATATAGGCAAATTTTATTCAAGTAATAGTTATCTTTTATTTTGTGGACATAGTTATAAAGAACCATTTGGGTTTATATGATCCTTACTTTTGAGGTAATTATGGGTTACTATATTTTATGATGGAAAATGAAAGTCATGAGATAAACTTGAGGTTAAAATATGTTATGATCATCTTTGAAGATTTTATCTCATTTTGGGGAATGTTTTAAGAATTATATAGTTTTGGAAAAAGGACAACACGCAGACCGTGTGACTACCCGTCGTGTCGGACAAAGCTGCGGGAATCGAACCCACAACCAAAGTGCGACTGGTATTAATCGCCTACCACTGGACTACGTAAAGTCCCTGGTTAGTTTGAATGATTCTTTTTAGTTATATGATTTTATGAATTAAGAGTAAGTTTATTTTGGGTTATTTATGAAAATTATTAACCTATCATGGAGGATATGTGATTAGGTTAATTACTTTTCAATACGAGACTTTAGGAGCAACTAATGTTGTTTGGAGATAAATGTTACAACTTAACTTGGAAGAATATGTGACTAAATCCTTCAAATATTTGGGTTTCAATCTTAGATTGGTTTACTTTGAAGAATTTTATGGATAAATTGTTTATCAGATGGTCCTCGCTGAACTTTGGGTTTTGTTGGACAAATTTTGGAGATTAAGCATAGATTTTCTTTTTAAATGGTTATCCTTTTTTGGATTATCTGACCTTGTACTAACCTTTTTAGTTTTGGTTTTGGTTAAAGCCTAAAGACATGGGATGTATATAGTTCTCTTTTGTGGATTAGGTGATTCTCTAGAAGTTGATTATAGTACTCTTAATGCGAACAAGTCTCCCTAAATACTTGTCTTTTGGAAAAAATATGAGTTTGATTAAGGAATCTAGTAAAAGTAGAAAGTCAACATGATAAGTGATTATGTTTCCTTATGAATAAATTCCTCAATAAAAAGTAACTTAAAACAAAAATGTTGTCTATTAACTTTTCCTACTGGGGAATCGAATATCGTTTAACCCATCACAAGTTTGTGATTTTCTCATTGTTAACTTTCTCCTAGACATGTTTACTATCAATCTCCCTCAAGAACATGACCCTTTGCTTTTTCTTCCATGTCCATGTTTTTCTACATGGAATCCTAGTGTGGGTTAACTCGGGTGACCTTTGTGCTTATCTTTCTTTATTTTAAAGTGATTGTTTTACCGACTCTTGTTCCGATGTGGGACTTTCAAGGATGTTTCCAAGCTCAATTTTAAAAATTGCGAGGACGCAATTCCCAAAAGGGGGGAAGGATGTAACACCCCAGGTAAATAAATAATATGACATTTTCATATTTATCTATATTTGTGAATAAAATATTGATATGAGTTTAAAGGGGACGCTATGCTCGATGGCGTACCCAACACGCAACAACGAGTTTCTTGGGAATCTTACATTGCACTCTAATAATAAAATAATATTATTTTAAATGGTAGTTAACATGTAGCCGTTGTAATGGCGGGAATGAATAGAAATAACTAAAATATGATTATATATGTTTTTAAATGTTTTTACATTTATCCAATAAAGGATATAGGCTTAAAATACGGAAAGAATACAATTTTAGGCGTATATGCCCTAGTTTTCACTAAAGGTTCACTTATCACCTTTTGATGTTGAAACATCATTAAATATAGTTTTGTTCACTCTTAAAGATTCTTTTGGACCAAATAGAACTCTTATTAAGAATCGGGACATCAAAATTTACTTTGTGTAAATTTTTGGTATCTTTCCGATAAAGTTCATTTTTTTTAATGAATAGTGTAAAATGTTGTATTTTAATTCAAAACCAATTTTTAATCTAATTTATTTATATGATTAGATTATCTTTTGAATTGGTTTTAAATTTAAATTAGAATATATTTTTACCATTAAATCCAATAGTGGTCGTTGGAATTAATTTCACTTTGAAATCAGACTTAAACCAGTGTCAATCTTTTGATACTTATGGTTTCATAAAAACACGCTATTTGCTCTGACAGCGGGAATTAATTATTAAATTTATTAATGTGACTTATATATTTTGAATTTTGTAAAATAGACTTCATTTTTGAATTCGTAATATCAAATATATCATAGGGTGAATTTTTGGGATTTTTCTGAAAAACTTCAATTTTTGATGAATAGTGAAACCACTAAGTGGTACTTATAAAAAACTGATTTTTCCGTTTAAATGAAATTTTTCCATATTTTTGTTTTGAATTTCAAAAATATGACATACATGGTTGTCATTAATAAGTAAAATGTGGTTCAATGGGATAAAAATAATTTTTTTGTGAATAGTAACTTATTAAGTTTTTAATCGCGATTAGAGGTAATTAGTGCAGTTTAAGGTAAAAATAATGTTTTAATAATATGAAATGAACTTGACACATGTACTAACCTCATTGGATGTGTAATGGCCGACCAAGAAAAGCCATGGGTAAACTTTGGGACCCCATGGAGCCACTTTGGTTGGGAAATGACATAAATAACTTTTTAATTAATGTAAAAGTAAAAATGACACAAACATGATATGTTTTACAACAACAATTTTTAAGTGGGGTAATACAAGTCAGATTGTTTATTATAAATATCAATTGGAAAGATAAAAATATTTCCCACATCATAGTAATTTTTTTTATAATTTTTATACATTAAATAAATTAAATTATTTATGACATCATAATGATGCAGCGATGATATCATTAATTAACGATTAAAATAAAATGGAAAGATAATGTAAAATCTATGAACTACACATGTCCAAAACTTATTGTATGGGTGGATTTCGAACCCTTATCACCTTATCCACGAATTATATCAATGTGGGACCTTTTAAAACCGAAACACATTTTCAAATAAAGTAATATTTCTTAAAT
Organism: Viscum album; assembly: GCA_963277665.1. NCBI lineage: Eukaryota > Viridiplantae > Streptophyta > Magnoliopsida > Santalales > Viscaceae > Viscum > Viscum album. Next base: position 260,071,225 of record OY728148.1, on the reverse strand, counting down.
TCCAAAAGTGCCCCTCCTCTCCTCTTATAAAAGGCCCCCACCTCTACCTCATTACACACACTCCTCAAGCCTTTGGTTCGGCCAACCCCTGCCCATTTACTCTCTCCACATCCCTCTCCTCATCCTAGAGGATTCCCTTTGGAAAGAATCCTTTCAAAGGAATCCTTTAGGCTCAAATCAAAAGGAGTTACACTTTTAAAGGTAATTCATTCTCTCATGTTCATTTGTTTTATTTTGCTTCTCCAACCCCCTAAACTCTTTTTATTTACTTCCTTTGTAACAAAACTAGTATCTTAAATATACTAGGATTTTTTTATAAGATTTATTCGAGCTACACTCTCACACAACTACATCAAATGGTTAAAGAACATACGGTTTCTGTGGATGGTTAAATTCTGCCTCCCGAAACGATGATTGTTCAATACTCATTTAACACCTTAAAAGGTGACAATTATGATGTAAATATTTTTATATATGATATATAATATGTTTATGTTTTCCTTAAGCTTCTGTTTTTTTCCATTTTGGGAATACATTTATGGTTTCCATTATGGGTAAACGCGATATCTTCATTTAAGGAAGTGCGGACTACCGCCCCCTCAAAGTGATTTGATTCGTTAAATACCATATGTGGGACGTATAAAGTATGGAACTATGATATTATATATGATATTATACTGGAATTATAATATAACTTTATATCATTATTATTCCATTCTATAAAATATGAAATAGAAATGAAAGTAGCGTTCATGCGTACGTACGGCTTACCGTCTCCATGAACGGTGCATTTCATTTCTTACCTATAAATGATTATGTAATGTTATAAATGAATGAATGTACTGGATATATATTACATATATGATATATACATCATGAATACAATTCTGGATATAATAAACATTTGACCACATGAACAACATGTAATTGAAAGAAGTCCACTTTCGACTTAAGAACCAAATATCGACAAAACAAACATTATTAACTTAAATGATTAAATAATGTTTATAACATTTCAATAAGTGATATAAAAGGAATAATAAACTAGAAAAAGGTTCTTAATAAATTGTAAATTAACTCAAGTTTATTATTCAGGACGTTAAAGAATGATCGAGTCAAGTCGGACCCGAGGTAAGGGATCCTACACCTCTCTTTCTTTTTAAGTACACTCTTTTATGTCATTCCCTCTAAAGATCATATTTCTTGTTATTGGGATGTTATTTTATATTTCACTTACTGTAATTTTTATGTTCATGTGATGAGAGACCCTATTCTCTATCATCAATCCATTTTGGATGTTTTGAGTGGCGCTGTTAGGCTGCTGAATTTTCGTAAGAGATCTAACCTCTCTCTTTCTTTTTAAGTACTCTCCTTTATGTCACTTCTTTTAAGCTCATTTTTGTTATGTTGGGGGATGTTCTTTTGTATTCCTATTTCTGTAAAATTTATGTTGATATGATGAGAGACCCTATTTCCTCTCATCAATCCATTTTGGAAGTTTTATGTGGCACCGTTAGGCTGCCGAGTTTTCGTAAGAGATTTTTCATCTCACTTTTATTCCCTTGAGATTTATGCTACATTTGCCACAATTTCCTTTGAGTAGTTTATGTAAGGCCCATTATTACAATAATTTTATAATATAATTCCATTTATGGGTATTTACATATTCATTGTATGACACTTCTTCAATGGGGTGTACTTTTTGAAAGTTACCCAAGTCGGTAAGGGAATCTTTCACCCTCCTCTTTTTTAAAAGACTTCTTTTGTTGGGTATTTTAATTTACCTATTGTTATGTTGGGATATGTTCTCATATATCCTTATTGATGTAAATTTTATGTCCAAGTGATGAGATACACTTTTTATCTCTCATCAACTCATTTTTATGTGATGTCGTTAGGCTGTCAAGGGAACTTTTTAACCCAATTTCAATTTCTTTGGGTTCAACATGTAGTCATTGAATATGTCATCCTTTGAATATGTGTGAATGACCTTTTATTGTTTTACACTTAATATCCAATTATATTGGGGGTATTTATATTTGTCACACATAATTTTTAGATTGAATTATCCTTAACTTAAGGATACCTTCTTTATAAGGGATTTCATCACATTTGACATTTCTATTGAGAGTTCATTGTTGTTATGCACCAATTTACTCTTATATGGTGTATACACTGTCATTTGGATTATTATATCATGAATACATTTATTCTCATGATATTATAAAGTTCTGAATAAATGTTATTCCTCAATTATTGTATTCAAGTGTCTCTAATTTTGGTAAAACCCCTTTAACAAAAATATCGCTTTAAATGTTTTAATTATTTGTTCTTATTAATATCCATGTTTTCAAAATGGTTTTAAGGATTTATTTATATGGATATTAATGGTTTAAAATTTAAAGCTTCAAGGTGGTATGGGACACTTTGATTCAAAAATCTCTTTATTAAATGTTTTAAATGGTTTTGGAAATGGTTTCTTTTTGTATGGATTCATTATTTTAAAATACTAAAATGTTATATTGTGATTGAAATATGGAAATGTTTTGTTTCCTTTATGCATGTTTTATGTGATATGTTTATGTTATGGTTCTTGGGCATTGTTATGAAAACTGGTGGTTCTGTGATAAACTAAGGGCGGGTGAGCCCGATATAGCTCTCCAATGTATTGGGTAACGCAAAGGAGTGAAACGTTAAGGTTTCTCCGAAGAGATTTAGGGAATATACTGTGATGGGTATTCCAAACGTAACCAAGAGGGTTACTCCCTACATAATAATGTTATGAATGCCTCAAGTTACCTTTATGTCTAATGATTTCTATGAGTTATTCATGGTTTGATGAGGTATGTTAAAGTACCTATGTTTTATGGGTAAAGTATGATTTCATTCTTATGTATATATGAACTCATGTTTCCTTTCCATATTTTTATAACCCTTACTGAGCTTTTTATGCTCATCCCAAGTTTTTGAAATGTTTTTCACAGGTCAAGGGAAAGGTACATGATGTGGTGATAGTGTCAAGGATGTGTCAAGAAATAATCCATGTTTTATTTTCAATATGTTTCCGTTGATGGGAAGAATGAATATTGTCTTTTATGTAACCACTTTGTTTAAATATGGAATGTAATGCAAGTTTCATGATCTAATTCTCTAAAACTCTAAACCTTAAAAGATCCTCATTGTGTAATCTTGTAATAACTCAAGATTAAGAAAGGTTTAAGGCTGGGGCCTTATAGATATAATTCACTAAAGGGAAATAATGAAATGATCCATAATTTATAAATAGTATTAATTTTATGAATAAATATGTGTTACATCATATTTTATAGTAGTATCCACATAAAACGCATAGAAAAAAAACACTTTATTTCTTTACTGGTGATCATTAAATTAGTCAATAATCAAACCTATGAAAATATAAAATATTAAAATGGGATAAAAAATAAAATTTGAAAAAAATGAATTGGAAAAATTAAATAATCTCAATAGCTTAGAAGTATCAATGCTATAAAAATACAATTTTTTTAGTAAACCATTATACATTTAATAAATAAAAAATAGATAACCTTTATCGAAATTATTGCGAATTATTTATAAAGAAATGAAGAGATATTTTTTGGAAGTAATATGAACATTAGATAAGTAACCTGACCATTAAAAACATTAATATGACCATTGGAATAATAATTTGACCAATAAAATAGTGTATTTTAATGTAAATAATTTTTACCTAAAATAAATTCTGTGAATACAAATATTAGAGTGCATCAAAAATAAATATAAAAATTAAATTAAGGTGAAGGGTATTTTTCTAATGTAGATTTTATTGAAACTATAATTCAATATTAAAAATTAAAAGTACATTTAATGTAAATTTATTTCTGAAAAAGTTAATAATTTTTTAAATCATCATGTTGAACTTCTCTGAGGATTATTTTGTTTAGTAATTTCTACAATTACATCAATTTTTTAAATGAATGGTAAAAATACATTTTTTTTCAGAGCTAGTGTATTTTAAATACATCAATAGATTGGTTATAATTACACAATAAAATCTATATTCAATCTCTAAAAAATCATTTAATATGATAAATTTGACATTTAAAAATAATAAATTTAAATTATAATGTTACAAATTATTTTCTAAAGTCTAAAATGATAATTTATTCAATGAAAATAATAATTTAAAATATTTTTTTGCATCCCCTTTTAGTAAAGTGATGAATTATGGTTTTCAAAGCATTAAAAGCACTAATTTTTTTATTTTATTAAAATATGGCATAAAATTTCATTAATATCACACTTAAAATCCTTAAAATCAGTATTATATTTTATTGAATATTGTAAATCAACATTATACATCTTGTCATGTATGAATACCCTATCTTAGTCCCATTGGAAAATGACTTTTTTTGCACTTAACAAATCCAAAATCATACATCTATTTCCATATTTTTTACAACGTATTATTGATGGTCAGTTAACCCCCAATGAGAACATTATTGACATTTTTCATATCACCATCTTGATATATTATATGGTTAAGATATATAAAATATATAAATTTTGATTTAAATTCATTTTAATATTATATAAATAATTTTACTAATGTGTCAATTAAATTGAATAAAAAAAGTGAAATTGAAACCATATGGGATAATTTAATGAAAACATGACATCAGAACAATTCATGTCTAACCAAGAGTATTAAAATAAATAATTCAATAACTATAATGGATAAATTGTGAAATAAAATAATATAATTAACTTGTTATTTCATGTTTCAAAAAATATAATTTTATTATACAAGAGGTGTAAATGAGATGAAATATAATGAGATTTAAGGTTTAGGGATTCTCAAAACCTACTATATTATTTTGGTGTTATCCTTTATTTATCCTCATTTTGAGTATATATTTGTTCTAGAAAGTATCTAAATATATTTTTAATCATCTATAATTTTTTCTGTTTCTGACATCCTCTGCTTCACATTCACATTATTTTCCATGCTTCTCTATCTCTTGAAAGGTCTTAGAGGCTTATAGAGAATGGGATTTTAAAATGTTGGTATTTGGAGAAAATAGTCATGGTGACCGGTTTTGGCACAATATTAGTACTAACCATGAGGAAAAAATGTTGCGTGACATTGAGAGCATAACACCCTTAGATTTTATGAAATATAATTTTCCAAATAAATTTAATTCCTTCAATATCTTGTGTTATACGTAACATCAAGTTTTAAAAAACAACAATATACAATTAATCTTATTATTTAAACACAGCCATTATAACCTAGAACTTAAAATTTTTAGTAAAAATAGGAATTTTTTTAAAAAAATATTAATAATGGTTTTTCATAAGTAAAATATATTAATTCATAATGAATTAATATTTAGTATAGTCTTTATATGCTTCAAAAATACAATTTTCTCAAAGAATGATTTCTATGTCATTTTTTGAATGAATAATAAAATAAAAAATTTCAAAGAATAGAAATTTTATTGGATAAAATTATATTTATTTTCTAAAACTAATTTCAAAATTTTCTTTGGGTGATTATTTTATAATTTTCTATAATGATTAATTTTTCTATGAATAGTGAAAATAGTGATTTTTTTTGAGAACTCCCTATTAATTAAAATAATTTATAAGGATCAATTTTTTATTAAAATGGATTAAAATAATTTTATTAATAAAATTAAATTTAATCTTATTTTGGTAATTTTAATAAGTTTTATGTTAAACATTGATATAAAACCTTACCATACATATGAAACATTTTTCTTTATAGAATCGCTTTTTTATCCAGTCTAAGAGTTTAACATAAAATTTAATTCTAAAAATTATTTGAATTGAATTTTTTAAAATTTATTCCATATTTATATAAATAATAATTAATATTATATAATATGGTGAACTTAATTTTTCTTCATCATGAATAGTAAGAACTGTGAAAATTAATAATGGCGGTTAATGTTAAAATGAGTTCATCGGGGGTTAAACTAAAATGATAACTATTAGAATTACCTAAAAACATGATCAATTACTATTATATTGAAATATGTATACATTATTATAAATAATTTTTGATAAATATCTATTTTGAGTCTCTGTGACATTTATAAAATTTTGGTATAACTTTTTTATTTTCAAATATTCCTTGGGTGTTCTCTTCCCCACATATTAAAGGGTACCCACTATCCCCTCCAATTCACACTTCAATATCTATTTGGATCATCTAATAACTACCAAAATATATTAATTAATTCCCTCTCCATGTACTATATGACTTATATTGATTTTTAATCCCTCCTAATAAGACTTTTGGTGCGTATCTAAGGAGGTTTTGAGAAGAAGATGTATCATTCTCAACTGATATTTTTTCGTATATTTATTATTCCACATATTTAAATTATTTTTTAACAATGATGTTATAAAAAATAATTAGCTACCATAAATTGTGATTTTATTATTTTATTTTAATAACCCATATTCATATCCTTCGCCATCATATGGGAGAGGAAATCATCGCTTGTGTGTTTGGCAGATCACCAGATCATGAAATGATGTATTTTTTATTCCATAACTACCACTTATGTACAGATATAATGAAGTAGTTAATATTTATATATGATATTTATGTAAGTTATATACTACTTAAATAATAATATCACATATAACTTCTAAACTTCTAATCCATCAGAAAAGGATAATGTTGTATGTGTGTGCATACAGACTTCCACCTCTAATAAACGTTTTGATTCATTTGTCTTTTCATATATAAATTGATGGTGGTAAGGATATATTTATTTAATATATATGATATATACATCAAAAAAATTAGTCTAAAAGGGTGATACTTTATTTATCTTTCTTTCATTTCCATCCATCAAGAAAATGGAAACAACATTCATGTGTATGTATGACTTACCGTCTGAATAAATGATGTAATTAATTTTGTATATTTAACATTAATGTATTAATATTAATACATATATGAAGAATATATATCATATTTATATCATGGTTCACAATATATATACTATGTATCCATGATAAATGTAAAAGGACGAAAAGTACCAGACCAAAATATACATAAAAAAGAAGCAGTTATTACTTGAAATGCGATTTTAAAAAATATTTTTTAATAAATGGGAAATAAATGGTTATAAGTAAATGATATATGGTATTATATATATAAGTATCATTTTGGAATAGATGTATAGTAAATGTATGGGATTTTCATCTCACTTTTATTTCTATAAGATAGAATCCAAATTCACCACTTATTTATTTTGTATGGTTTTTATAGTGCACATGAATTTATTTTATGATTATTATTATGAGTTTTATTAAGATTTAAATTTCAATATAATGGTTATCTCTTTCATGGATAATATAATTCAGAGGATACCAAAGTGGTATGTGTTTGTTGTTACAATCTCATTATTTATTAGGATTAATTATGATCATGTATCAAATTATGAGATATTATGATATTCCTACAATGAAATTCATCATTTTTTATGCTATTCTTATTTCTCTAATTTCATGTTTTCATGTTAACTTCCTCCTATTAAGTACTAAATATTCAAAAATTAATTTTTTTAAGTAAAATTGACTATATTTCTCTCTTCTTTAGAAAACATGTTTTCTCCCATATTTATTTTTTCTAAAAAATGTTTTTAAGAATGTTTCTAATGTAATACTATGATGGTATCAATTAATTTTCTCAAATTTTTTATTTTTTATAAAGGTGTTTCAGAATAATATTCTTATCACTTCTCAAACTATTTACTTTTGATTTTATTAAAAATTTAAATGGAATGATTATTTTAGTGTATATGACATGAACGACACTTCTAGATATATTAAAACCTCCTTGATTTAATGATTCCAGTACATTTCACTAGAAAATTTTTGAATAATATGTTTTCTTTATATTTTATGAGTTTATAGATTTTAAATAAGTTTTATTTTGAAAATATAAAGGATATTTTATTCAACAAATGTTTTACTGAAGTTTTTATGGAATTTTTATTCATAACTGAAAAAACATTGGTGTTGCCTATGTTTTAATAAATATAAGATCCAATTTTACCATCCTAATTATTTATTTTGATGGTTTATTATGATTATAAAGTTTTGTTCATGAAACCCTTTACTTTTACATGGGTTTTTCAATGATGAATTGATGAGGTTATTGTGGAAAACTTTTCCTTTTTATGGGTTACACAATGATGAAATGTTTATGAAATGCATTTCGTTTTTGTGGTGTATGATATGATGAATTTTTATGATCTTCCAGCACAAATATATAGATAATGTGATGGGTGGGGCCTATATCTCCCTCCAATTCATTAGTTAGTGATTAATGTTCTTTAAGCTCAAATTTTACACAAGAGGTTATCATAAGAATGAAAAAGGGGACACATGAGAGGTTTTTGAATGCCTTATGGAGGATGCAAGAGAGGTTATCCCTATTCTAAATGAGGTAATTTTTATCCAAATCCTAATATGTTATAAATATCTTGGTTGGATTCCTTGACAAGAGATTTTTTATGCTTAAGTGTATGCTAAAAATCTATGTTTTACGATAATGGTATGTTCTCATGGATGATGTTATTTGATTCCATTATGAATCCTGTATTTTTAATGACCCCATTTTATTTCATGACTCATGTTTGTGATATATTAAATTTAGGGTATTTTTTTCAAATTGTTTTATCATTTTATCATAACCTTATGATCATGTTATATTAATATCCCTCATGTTTCTGTCACTAAACATCTAAGCTCATCCTTTCTTATGTTTCATTTTCCTCAGGTTATGAAGATAGATTATACATAGGGAATATCTATTAAATGTCCTATGTGGGTTATTCTTTAAGTGATATGTTGAATAAATTTTATGAAATAATAATGTGTATCTAGTCTCCAAAAATATTAAATAGTTATGGTCCTAGAGGATGTATTTGAAAAATGTATTGAATGTCTATTTATTAATATGCGATATCTATGTATGAAAATTTTGTATTGTTATAGATTTTATCAAAGGAAATTTCTAGTTATCCTTTGGAACTAACATGAGAAAACTTTAGTGAGAACTCTAGGGATAATTCTACAGATAAGTCAAGGTATATGAAAATGTTTTGAAATTTTGGTAAAGGATAGGGAGGGTGGTTTCTAGGAAATTAAATACAAAATTGCATTCTAAAAGTGGATACACATATAGAATCATTGAACATGAGGGGTAAAAACTCTGAAAAGGGTGCATTGAGATGGACTCGATCATCACATGGTGCATGAAAATAGGTCTTACTGTACACCTTGTTTGACACACCTAATGGATAAGCTTTGGAAATTAAAAAAATCATTATGAACCATTATAGATGATTTTAATAATAAATATGAATGGCCTAGATTAAGCCCAAGGTTTCATAGATTTAAAATATAATTTCATTATTAATACATCCTATAAGTGATTTTTCATGATTATGTAGTCTCCCACTATTATTATTATTTCTCAAAATATGTTTTTTAGTCAATATTGTTAACTCAAATGAACCCTGTTAACTCTAAATGTAATAGAGAATGGAATTTTTAACCTCTTGATCAATCAAATTATAGGGGAGATAAAATAGAAAATCTTATTACTATGCCCACAAAACATCATTAGGTTATGAATATTTCTGAATTTATTAATGATAAAAGGAGGACCAATATTATTTGTATTCCGTCATGTGGTAACATCCACCTTCTTTTAGTGTTTCTTTTATCCATTGGTTTCTGAGTAATGGATTGGAACCACTAAAAATATATTTTGCATTATCCAATGTTTGGAGAATGAAATATTCATTTTGTCACACTATCATTTATAAGGTTAAGCCAATCAATAGTGTACTATTATCAATAATATGATAAAACATGGAGAAATTGACTCCATATAGTGGGATGAGATTAATATTTTATTGTTCAACAATTACAGACCTCAAATTATTTGTATGAAAATTAGGATGGAATTCCTTGAGTTAAAATGGAAGGATGATGAATATTTTGGTACTTATGAGGAAAATTTTACAAGACTTGTGATGTACACATCTGGTATTATCATCCAACCTGAAAGTATGGTTGATCTATTTATCAAGGGCTTAAAAACAATTCTTGAAAGGGAGTTATCCATAAGGAATTTTATTGTCAATGAATAAATCATTTTATGTGCTATAATTATGAAAATGGATATTGATGGGTTTGATTAGAAAAAAATGGAATTCAAAGGAAACTCTAAAAACCATTGAGGGAAGAGTTTTAGATTTCCTTTATGATCCAATTGTGGGGGGAAACATGGAGTAAATTTTCTTAAGAGGACTAATAAATATTTTATCTTATAAATGTATGGTAATTGGGTGGATGAATTCTGATATTATGGGAATAAGGTAGATAATAATATAAATATATAGAAAACTCTATATTAGTAACCACCCACACTCTAGTGTTTCAAATGATAGGGGTATCAGAATTATGCTTACCAGTGATCAAATATAAATGTTAATGATGAAGATTGATGTAAAAAATATCTTAAGTTGAGGGAAAATGGAAATATCATGAGATAGCTATTTTTGATGAGAGACACAATAATGATATCATAAAATGTACACTTATCATCCACTCTAGAATATATAATATCATATTTGATTTTGGATCAAATGACTCTTTTATATATGAATAATTTTCCAAGGATTTAAAAATTCCACCCCAATGATTAAATTTTGAATTTTCTATGAAACCCCTAATTGTGAAATTATTTCTTATCAATTCTATAAATCCTATATTTTTGAGTATTTAAGTAACATTCATCCTAAAGATCTCGTTATTCTCACTCTCGGTGAATTTTATTTTATCTTAGGAATGGATTTTATTTCTCAATATAAAGACCACATAAATCTCTATGTAATGGGAGATATGATTGATAATACAAACCCACCTATAATAATATATTAGTTCAATGATAAAAATTAACTTCCTATGGATATCACATACAAGATATAAGTCTTGATTCCCATTCAAAAGGGATTTTATCTCGTGTTATTGGGTATAAATTCAATATTGATGATATGCCTATTGTGTGGATGTTTTTTATGTATTTTCAACATAGTTTTCTAGTATTCCCCCCAAATCATGATATTGAGCTCTCAATAGAGCTCATACCAGATGATACACCTATTTCATAGTTTCATTATAGAAGGTAATTGATTAATTTGTTGGAAATAAAGAAGAAACCCCCCAAAAATCATGAAAAGGGAATTATTCAATCATGTGTGTCACCTAGAGGTGAACCTATTCTTAATTTTAGGATTGAAGATAGATCAATGTGACTTTGTATTGATTATCAAGAACTGAGGATGATTAAAATCAAGAACTGGTATCACATACCCTATATTGATGTATTTTTTTATAAACTATACTGATATCTATCATTTTCCAAGATTGAATTGTAATTTTGATATCATCAATTGAGTGTTAAGAAGAAGGATATACCCAAAAAAATATTGTATATAAGGTATTAACACTATGAATATATAGTGATTCCATTTGGATTTACTAATTCCCATTCTATCATCATGTATTTAATGAATAGAGTCATTAGAGATTACCTTAATCATTTTCTGTAGTATTTATTGATGATATTATTATACAAAGAGAAATTAAATACATGTAAATAATTTTTGGATTTTTCTAAAAAATGTAAAGAAGGGAAAATATAATTTTCTAAGTGTGATAATTTGCTAAAAAAGTTTCATTTATGGTCGTATAATATCAAGAGAGGGTATATCATTGGATCCATCAATGATGTTGGTTATTGATCATTTTCATAGAGAAATAATGATAACTGAGATATGATGTTTTATTAGTTTGGATGGATATTATCAATAGTTTATAGATAATTTATTATGACTATCAAATCTACTCATCAAGTTTACTTGTATGGGATGAAATTTCCATTTCATAGATGAATGTGAGGAAAATTTCAAGGAAATAAAGAGAAGGTTAGTCAGTGCACTTATGGTTATATTTACCTATAGTAGAGATAGGTTTATAATTTATAGTGATAATTCTAATAAGGGATTGGTATGTATTCTCATGTATAATGATATGGTGAAAACTTATTCCCTGTGAAAACGTAAGGTCCAAGATAAAAAATACCCAACTCATTATTTGGAGTTACCTACGGTAGTTTTTTCATTAATGATATAGATAAATTATCTTTATGGAGATAATGTTTCATATATATATTAATCATAAAAGTGTAAATATATATATTCACATAGAAGGAGTTGATCACGCACCATAGAAGACTGATGGATCTGATTAAAGATTATGACTATTAAAATTATATTACCATCATGTGATTAAAAACAAAGTGGCCAATGAATTGAGTTGAAAGTACTATTCTAAATTATATATAAAGAGGATTAAAAAATATACAATAATTTTTGGATTTTTAATTAATGGATTTGGAAAACATCAATTAAGGGAATAAATCTTACGTATATAAAATGAGTGTTCAACCATATATCCAAGTAAATATTAAAGAGGAATATAAGGATGATGTGGAGCTACAAAAGAATGTGATAAATATTCCCAAGTTTAACCTTTAATATGGTGGAATGATAATGTTTTGTTACTATGTATGTGTCTCATCATAGCTGATTTGAAGATGGAGGTATTATAGAAATCTCATAGTTCCTCATTCCCTATTCATCCTAGAAGTTCAATGATGTATAAATTTTTGGAAGAGTATTTTTTATGGTATTAAATAAAGAGAATTTTTACAGAGTCTATATTTTGGTTATTGGTATATCAAAAAGATAGGTTTCAGAGATAGAAATCTAAGGGATGTTACAACTATTACCCATACTAGAATGGAAATTGGAAAACAACACCATGGATTTTTTTCATCAGAATCCCCAAAATCTCTAAAGGGGATAATTCTCTATAGGTTTTAGTCAATCAACATAAAAATTCAACAAAATTCATTACTACTAGGTAATATTTCTCTCAATTTCAACATGATATAATTCACATTAAGTAAGTAGTAAGGTTTTATAGAGTAAATAATTAATCCTTCACATATAATAAAATCAGAGATCATACCACTAGTTTTTTATCTTTCATATAAATAAAAACAAGTGAATATTATGGATTATAGAGTCAATGTTTGTAGAAACAAGATCAAACATCTGGTAAGGTATTATAAAGAACCATCAACCTGAAGAAGCTACATGTGAACCTGAGGATATGTTGAGGTATACGTATCTTTATTTTTTTTATTGGAGTGAAAAAATTAATGGAAAAACTAATTTTTAAGGGGTATATAATTCAACACCATGATATTTAATGAAATAGTTTTTCCAAATTAATTCAATTTATTCGACCTCTTTTATTACATGAAACATCTTGTTTTAAAGAACCAAAATATATTATTTATATTATTTTTTATAAAGGAACATTATAACATAATCATTAAAAATCAATGTATCAATAATAATAAAATCATTTATAAAATTAACTATAATGTATTTTGAAAAAAAAATTGATATATAAGAACATAATTTTTCTTAAAGTCTTCATATGCTTTGGAAATACATTTCTCTCAAAAAACAATTTTAATTTCTATTTGTGAAGAATAATAAAATTATTTTTTACCATTTTTTGAAAAATTATTTGAAAAAAATTAACTTTATTTTTGAAATCAACCTGTAAAAATTATTTAGGGGTTAATTTTTTATAATTTCCTAATAAGATTAATTTTTCAATGTATAATGAAAAATTATATTTTTTATTGAGAACTTCCATTTAATTTAAAGAATTTATAATGTTATTTTTTTTATAAAATTTTTTAATTGAAATATTATTTCAATTATATTATTATTAATATAATTTATTTGATTGGAATCATTTTTATGATCAAATTTTATAAATAAAACTTTAGTACATATGAATACTTTTTCCTTGGAAAATATTTATTTCATCTCATCTACAGGATTAATTTTAAATTAAATTCTACCAATTTAGTGAATTTAATTTATAAAATGGATTTCATGTCTTGAATAAGAATAATTAACAATATATAATAATTTAAAATTATTTTTTGGTCATAATGAATAATATACACAGTAAAAACTAATTACCGCAGTGAAGGTTAAAACGTGTTTATCAGGGGTTAAACTAAAATGATAAAGGTTAAGATTACCTAAAAATAGGTGAAATTTATTTTAGGGGGAAATATTTAGTTTCTATACCATATAAGGATCTATAATTACCCATTTTTTAGTCTTTTTTATGGTTTTAAACGTTTTTATAAAATTTTATCTTCAAAAATCCCAAATGTGTCCTCTCCCCAACTTACTAAAGGGAATCCCTCTCCTCTCCCCTTCAAACTTCCAAATCCTTTATTTTCCCAAACCTACCCAAATATCTTCTTTATTTTTATTCTCACCTACTATAAACCTTATTTTTATTATTTACCTCTCTTGATAAGCCATTAGGTGTAAAACTAAGGTGTTTGTCTGAAGAAGATGTATCGTTCTTAAGCGATCATTTTTTATCTATATATTCTTCCACCTCCATCAATAATTTTTCAAAAATTATGATATTATAAAATCATTATATACCATATGTTTATATGTTGTTATGTTAATTTAATAAACTATATCTATATCCCCCTTTGTTAAATGGGAAATTAAAATGTTGATCTTTTCATTGAAGGACTCTCACCTCACAAACCGATGTAATTCATTTTCCATCACTGCCTCTCACGGCTAGAGATAATGATGTATTTTATGTTTATATATTATATTTTTGAAAAATACATACTTATTTATTATTATTATCACATATATATTCTTACATTTCTATCTATTTTTAAACAATAATGTCGCTCAAGCATACATGTGGAAGATTACTTCCACGAAGTAATGTGATTCATTTTAGCTTTAATTTTAAAATGGAAGGTAATAAGGATAAATTTATGGAACATATATGATATATATTTAATAAAAAATATTTTTTAAATGTGATATATTACTTACCTTTATTTTATCTTATTCGTTGAGAAAATGGAAACAATGCTCATTTGTACGTACGACATATCATCACCATGAACAGTGTAATTCATATTATATATCAAACCGAAATATATTACAATAAATACACATATAATGAATATATATGATATTTAAATCATTTATAAAATTATCTATATGATATAAATATTGTAAAAGTAAAACAACCAAAAATAATAACGAAAATATACCTGAAATGAAGTAATTATACCCGAAAAGTGATTTTTACAAGGAATTATTAACAAATGGGTAATAAAAGGTCATAAGTAAATCATAAATGGTATTATATTTTTAATTATGGTTATATAATAAATTCATAATAAACAATTATTTATTATGTATTATTTTAAAACATGTTTGAATAAATTCATGTCTTGTGGTATGGTATTTTCATATCACATTTATTTCTATTAGACACATGTTAAATTCATCACTTGTTTCATTGTTCGGTGTATATACTAGCCGTTGATATATTTTATGATAGTTATTATGAATTAAATTCTTATTTACATGTTAATTTAAATTTTATTTATTTCATGGGGAGTTTTATTCAATGGTTACAACATTTGTAATGTTTTGATGTTTCAATATCTTTGTTCATCAAAATTGTTTTTTATTATGATTCTAATGATTAAATTTTAATGTATAATTATAAAGAAAATAATTAAATTTATTATAATGTGGTTATTAATTTAAATGAAATGTTTTAATTTAATTTTCATCAATTTATGTACCTAAGATTCCAAAATATTTTTTTAATGAAAAATAACTTTATTTCTCTCTTCGATCAAAATACTTTTTTCTACCATATCCATGTTTTCTAAAAATGTTTTCATATATATTTTTAATAATATACTATGATGCCTTTGTGTCATTTGTACCGATGTTTTAAATTTTAAATAAATTTTTAAAAGAAATATTATATTTGTTTTTTGAATGTGGTACTATTGAATTTTATCAAAAATGTGAAAGGAATCATTGACTTATCATATACGAGATGAACGATATTTTTATATATAATTTTCCATCAATTATTGGAAGATTAATTTAAATGTTTCAAAGTTTATTTTAAAACAAAATTTTGTCTTTAATATTTGTGAATTTACTTTTTTTGATGTCTTTTTTTCTAAATGGAAAGTATATTTTCCTCAAGAATGTTTTGAGTATTTTTTAATTAATTTCTATTCATCTACAACAACAAGGTTTGGTGTTACATAATTTTTAATCAGAAAATAATCCAATTTTACCATCCTTATTATTTTTCTAGACAGTTTATGATTTTGATGAAGATATGTTTGTTAAAACAATTCCTTTTCCCAGAGATATTCAATGTTGAATTAGTGATATGATTATATAACTGGTTTCTTTTCTAATAGTTATGAAATGATGAGATGTTTATGGATCCCAATTCCTTTCTACACGTTATGATATGATTAATGGTTTATTATCTTATGGTAGAAAAAAGGTTATATTATGTCATTGGTTGGACCTATATCTCCATACAATTCATTAGGTAATGATTCATGTATTATGAGATCAAAGGGTACATGAGAGGTTATCCCAATCTTGAAAACTTAGGGTAAATAATTGGTTATACCAAGACCAAACCAGCATATTTGGGTGGTTATCCTAATCCAGAACCAGGTACAGTGTTGGTTAGCCCAATCCTAACATGTTTTTAATATCTAAGTGGACAACCTTTACATGAGATGTTTTATGATTATGTGTATGACACATATCTATGTCTTATGCCAATTTTATGTTATCACAGTCCATGATCTCTGATTCCATTTTGATTCATTTATTATGAAATACCGTGATTTATTTCATGCCTCAAGTTTATGATCTATTATATGAAGGGCATGCTTTTCCAATGTTATTCTCATATAATCATACACATTTACTCATATTATAATGGTATCCTCCAATTTAATTTTACTGAGAATAAATTGTCACCATTTATTTATTTTATTTGACCTACATTATTAAGAATGGTTTTAAGGAGGGAATGTCTTTGAAGTGTACTATTTGGGAAGATATTTATGGGAGATGGTGAATATCAGTCAATAAAATTAGATTATTTTATATCTTGTATCCAAAGAAAACAAACATTTATGTTCCTTGGGAATGTATTTGAGAAATTTATTGAATATCTATCTACTAAGATTTAATATCTATGTGTGAAAACCCTAGAACATTATAGAGAGCTTTGATAGTGTTTTTAAAAGTTGGGGAATGGTTAGTGAAATTATGTGGCTCACCCCGAAAACCATGAAGGTGTATGGGTGTCTATATATAGTTATCACACAAAATGATCATGTTTTTTAGAATATGTTTCCCTCCATAGGTATCCATGCACATATATTTATCAAAGGAATGGAGAAACACAAGGTTGATTTATAATTTGTTTTATAGTGTAACCTAACCATTAATTCTAATCTAGACATCTTAAATGTGAGAATTTACCCTTTTCATTTAATTTTTTTATATCTAATTTCCTTTTAATCTAACCTAGCATCATAATAACCTCTCTCAACACTCTATAGAGTCATCTCATTTGTTCCTTGGTGAATTACCTTTTTTGTGGATCACTTCAGGGTATGTTCTATTTTTCATTTCATCTCCTTTCTTATCTCAAGATCTCCCCTTGGTATCCATTCCCCTTGTTCCATTGAAATATGATTGTTTTGTGATTTAAAGATGTATATTATTTTATATTGGGAATTGATAATGTTTTTTGTGGATATATTCTTTTAAGTAATATATATCCTTGTTTCCAATAAATGTTTTCAAAGGTGACTAGTTTTCTTATGCCATAATGGTAGGTGGATCTATTAGATGATGTAAACCCATGAATTTTCTGATGTTCTTTAAATTTCATTATACGCATTCATGAAACAATGTTATTTATTATAAAAATTGAATTGTTTCATGAAATTCTTGTTTTTTTATGGGATTTTTATTAGAATTTGTTTATATAATGTATGTGTTTGATGAAATTCTTGAAAGGTGGTCTTAACTCACTAATGGATTTTCAATCATGGAAGTGTTGATGAATTGCTGTGAAAATGTTTTATAAACTATGAGGATGGTTTATTTAATGTTTTTGGGAAAAATTTCACATTGGTAATCTAATGACCCAATGTTTTATAAATAGTATTCCTTTAATAAAAATACGCCTTATTAAGTAATTTACTTTAGAAAAAAATGTACTACTTTTTTTTTTGGAATGATATATCCTTTTAGATTTAAAATATCATTATTAATCATTAAATTTGATAATATATCTATTTTATACTATTCTTTATGTTTATATTAATTTTTGTGATAAATTCCAATTGACATAATGAAATAAGTGATTATCTCGACTAGTATGATGTACTCTACAAAGCCCATTTGTCAGAGATTTTAAGGGTAATGGAATCCCAATAATTTTATGTTGACTAATACCAAGATAATATTCAAGAAATATATCATGAGTAAAACTATTTATTGGATATTTTTAGGATTATCGAGATAACGACACAAACCATGTTCACTGAACCACTCCATGAATGTTTTACCATCGCACACCTAATACTTATGGTATACATTGGTGTAATAAGGGGTAATGTATTTAAAACCTAGTAGTACGAATTTTTTTACACCACTATTAAATTAAATAATTATCTTATTTTTTCACTTCTTTTGTTACATTATATTTAAATTTATATATGAGTTTTTGAAAAATATATTTTGTTACATATAGATTTTTTTTAAAAAAAATATAGCTTTAATAAAAAAACCATATTTGATAAATTCTTTAAATTTAGAAAAATATATTAATTTGATATAATATTCTTAGTAAATATTATTTATTTATCAATATCTAAGCATATAATTTAATATATTCTAATATAATCATTATAACATTAAGAAAACTATCATTGTCGAAAAAAGAAATATTTTTCAATAAATGGGGACATAGATTTGAAATTTAATATTTTAATATTTGAAGAGTTATTTAGATAAAATAAATTATATTTTTGAACTCACCATGTTGAAATTATATAATATTTATTTTTTAAAAAAAATAGATAGCCAATTTTTTGGGGGAAAATTAAATACAATATAAATAAATGATAAGTATTTGATTTTATAGTAGCCTAAAAGTGATGCAATATTTACTATAATTATGGAAAATGACCATATGTAGGTATCCCATTTAAAATAACTTGTTTTTTATGTTAATTTATCAATTTTATAAACCATTAATGAATCCTAAAAAACCAAGATTATATTTCTTGGTAATAAAATCATTTCGTTATGAACATGACTCAACTCCACGTTACCAATTATGATATTTTAATGAGTTATATTCTTATCCTTATAAAATATTGAATACCAATACTCTATTTTGGAATACATGATAAAAACATGGGTTGTTTATTGTTTTTTATTATTCTTTCATATGCAGTCCAAAACCTATGTTTAGAAATTAATAAAGAATTCCCCTCTCTTTTTCAATAAGTACGCACACATACTTCCACTCGTATTTAGAAAAAACCTATTGAGAATAATGTTACAATAAATATCCATCTGTAAATCCATCCAAATGTGTTCCAATATCTTAACTAAATACTCCAAATATTTTATAATTTCACTCTCAAGGTAATATATCTCCCACTCTTCTTTTCCATTCAAGAAATTTCTTTGTATTTAGCCTTATGAATCTCAATTAAGTTTGTTTTCATATCTTTATAAACAACCCTTTAGTATACAATTTATGCTTTTAGAATCACATATAATTTAAACCATATCGTTATTACCTTTATCTATGTTGTTACTATTCCAAAATAATGGATTACATCATCCTCTTATTTATTCAAGAAATATATTTTTATTGGGTATTTTTATTTCCAATTCATAATGTTGTAATATGTTTTTAAATATACATGTTACTATAATAATTATTTAAAAGTAATTATAGACCCAATTTTACACTCATTAATCCCTTCAATGAATTTTTATGTATATCTATTATGTTATTGAAATAAAACCATGATTTTCCATGAGTACTATTGTGTAGTGAATACGCATTCCCATTTCTAGTAAATGGTATTAACCAAGATGTACCTATCCTTAATTTATTGGGTACTTCAATTTATGTGACCCAAAATCCATAATCATGGGGGTAAAATTGATAAAATGTGTTATTATTTAGTATAATATATGAGGTGCAGAAATTATATGTCCCTCAATGTATTGGGTAATGTTTTTATCTCATGAGGTACCACAAATTTTGAATGAGTGGTCATACTAATAACAATATGTTATGATTTTTAAATGGTTATCCTTAACTTATGTAAATTCCCCAACATGGAATCCACTAAACCAGTGCTCTGAGCTATGTCATCACAAGACCTTAAGCACAATTCCTTGTACACCATAGGCTGCTGACTAGCGGTGAGGGTCTAATAAGTCATGTGGGGGACAATAACCCCTTTTTTCCAGAGTATTCCATAGAATTTAACAGTGTAAATAGTGGAAAAGATTTGTAATAACAAATAAACATGCATATCCAAACATCTCTGAAAAATGGTTACAAACCACAAGCTAATAATAACCATTTCATTTCATGCTAGTAGTGCTAAAATTGAAGGAAACACAAAAATAAATACAAATAGAAGAATCCCCCAAATGGTATTGACTCTATGTCATGATTATCATCCATGCATATCCCAATTTTGACTCAACTCTCTAGGACTGAGCCTTTTTCCTTATCCAAACATGTAATAATGAAGTCTACTTGAGTACCCATACCTAGCCTGAGCAGGGTGTGAGTATAACTCAGTAGGATACCACAAATGGTGTCTACAAAATATCCAGTCAAAATAGATAGTTCATGAAAGTATTAAATGAAATACAATGTAAACAAAAAGACAACTCATGCACCATAATCTAACAATGTATACCTTATACATTTCTAACATTATTACCATTATCATCACTTATCCCATCTTCAATATTTAATTCATTTTCATCAAATTTTTACTGGGTTCAACATTTACATCATTTATACAAGGGTTCAAGCTAGTCAAACATCAATTATACAGGAATAATTCAATCCTATATCTCACTAGGGATACATACATAATGAAAAACAAAATATATTCAAGTCTTACCATCAATCTGGATGGAATTAAACCATTAGGGGAATGGAACTCCATCCCTTTCCCTAAACTGTGCATTGTCGGGTGTAGTTTAGATCATCAGTCTAACTCCACCCGTGGGTGTAGTACCACATTAAATACCCCACACTACCAATCAATGTTCACATGCATATATATATATATATATCCAATCACCACACATACTATATCACAAACTATAACAATCAATATGGGAAGCAATATTTTCCCATAACCCATTATCACATTATAATTTTAAAATACACAGCCCATTTATCCCAATTCTAGTTCTCAAGCATGATCCAATTTGGTATATTCAAAACTTACCTTAAATTATCCCATTTAATCATATTGATCAATTCATAAGTCAATATCAATTCCAAAAGTTCACAATTTCTTATACACTATACCTATTTATGATTTCATTATAGTTCATAATCCATTTAACATTATCTCAATAAACTCAATTAGCCAATTATTATACAATGAAAAATTACCCCTTAAGAAATTATCAAATATAGTCATAACTATCAATGTTAAAATTAAAAATTAAAAAAACATATTCACATGTTCATCATGGTCTCAATGTTATCACACATCAATTCAACACTTGATATTACAAATTTCTAGGTTCAATAGTGTCAGTGCACCCCATAGTGGCCCTAAATTCATCAAACCATCCTCAACACATCCCAAAGGGATCATGAAGGGCTCAAATAATCTTTTATATTCTCATATTACCAAATATAACCAATACAATTTAAAAAAGAACAAGATGAAGACAAGAATGCAACCAAACATGAAAAAATCAATGCAATGACTATGGGATATAACTTATAGACCACCTAAATTGAATCTATTTAATTGATTCACCCTTAATCATCACCATATATCCCAATAAAAACCAAATTTTGATCCCTAACCAAGATTCCCCTAGAAAATAGGGTTTTAGGTCGTCAGAATATTATCACCCATAATTCAAACCCTAATATTTAAAAGAGATGAAATGAGAGGATTAAACTTACCTAGAGTTTTGATTCACAACCAATGGCACTCTGAATGGCCTAGAAAAAAGGAGAATTTCCATTTGGATGTCTAGGTAACTATGGATCATCACTATGGCTCCAAGAGAATAAATGGGGAATAAAAATGAGTAGGGACTTAAGAATCCTCTTGTGGCAATTTTGTAAAATTTTCAACTTTAATAGGGCACACAGTTTACTTGTATGGTTTTTCAAACCCTGTGAAAACCTTGACAAGACACTATCTAAGTGAACTTAGGTCACACGATTACATAGGATCCTTTGAATTATTTGATACACCATGATCCAGTCGTGCATAATTCAACTGTCCATAGTTTCATGATTTTCCTTGGAATGCTGCCCAGTTTGATTAACCTTTCACAAACTATGTACCTTGCACAGATTTGCCCGGTTCCCCTTATTTTCATATCTCAAAGCCCTAAAACACCCCATAAGCCCCTCATATATCCATTTAACATTTAATTAGTGACAAATAATGTGTTAAAACCAAAATTTAAATAAGAACATACCTCCATATGTCGGGATCTTGCAACCCCCCCCCCCCCACTATATAACTGCTCATCCTCAACCCGCTCTTCCTGAGAAAAAATAAGCTTATAAGGTAAATATATTGGGCCACTAATCCCACAAATAGGACTCCCTTTCCTAGGGTTCTTCCTAAAAAATTTAATTCTTCCATAAAACTAAAACCAAAGTCATATTCTTTCCCCAAATGAATTTCTCACTATAATTCACAATTCGAACTAGATGCTTCACAAAAGAAATATCTTCCACAAGATCTACATCCTCATCATAAAACACATAAGATATATTGGGGTGATACTATTAAAGATATGACACATGGAAACATTATTCATACCATTATACCTCTATAGAAGATTCAATAGGTATGCCACTAATCCATTCCTCTCTGCAGTCTCAAATGATGTGGAGTAACTTGCCACTAACATACCCAGTTTCTGAATCTGACGTTTAACCAACCTTGTCGACACACAAAGAAATAAACAATTTCCCATTGAATACTCAAGAGTTATTATAATCCTAGCTTCATATGAACTCTACCTACTTTGAGAAATTTCCTTGTGTTTGTGAATCAACTAAACATTTTCTGAAATCTCCTACATGAGATTTGGTCCCAACAACTCAGATTCTCCAACATCCATCCAAAACCAAAAAGATTTACACGTTATGCCAAAAATTTCTTAAAATATTCTCATATGAGTGGTAGACACATAAATATTACTGTATAAAAACTCAATAAGGGATAAATTCGTTTCCCAGGATCCGCCAAAATCTAGGACACAAATCCTCAACATGTCCTCTAGTACTTGAATGGTATGCTCCAACTATCTGTTCGCCAGTAGGTGGAAATCCGTACTCAAGACACCTTGGAATAGGAGGCCCTCTCTAAGAATCTTCAGAAGAAAGTGGCAGATGGAAACTTGAAACCATATGTCGGACGAAGGGGTAGGGAATCCATTACTCACCTCATGTTTGCAGATGACAAACTTATTTTCACCAATGGCAGCCGACGTTCCCTTCTCACTCTTATGGAGGTGCTGTTAAGGTATGGTTGCGCCAGCGGGAAATGCATCAACCCATCCAAGAGCCAAGTCTATATCTCAACCAAGTGCTCCCCCAGGCGATCTAGAAGTATCCAGAGCACTTTGGGATGCCAACAAAAGAACTTCCCCATGAACTACCTAGGGGTTCCCCACTACTGTGGGCGGATCAAGAGAGTGTTATTTGAGGGGGTCATGGACTGCATGCTAGGACGGATCTACAACTGGAAAACCAGGTTCCTTTCCTTCAGAGTTCGGGTTTCTTTAATTAATATTGTTCTCTCTTTGGTTCCAATGCACATTTTTTCTGCCATTCAACCCCCAAAAGCCACAGTGGAGAGAATAGAGAAGATACTCAGGGCATTCCTGTGGGATGCCAACCAGGCAGGCCGTTTTCACTAGGCTTCTTGGGCACAGTTAGCTAAGCCAACCGAGGAAGGAGGAGTAGGGCTTCGCGATATTTCAGCTACCATTCAGGGCATTCAGGCCCGCTTGGTGTGGGATATTGTGGTTGGAAATTCTTTGTGGGCGGAGTTCTTTAAAAGATGCTACGAGGACCTAGAGAGAGACTTCAGTGAACGTAGGGCGCGACCATCTTTCCCGGGCAGGTGCATGATGGGTTTCCTGGGGGAGCTTCGTGATTCGGAATGGTGGATCATTGGAAGAGGAGATGCCAGTTTCTATAAAGACAATTGGGGAGGGAAGCAGCTGTTTTTTCGGGATTCCCTGCTCTGGATATTACCTTCAGGGAAAATTCAAAGCATCTTGGGTTAATCAATGCGTTTCTCAGTCAAGAACAGAAGAAGCTCTTTGACAGTATTTGTATTAATGGAGATGAGGACTGATGTTGCTTCACGGGATCAAGCTCAGGCCGGTTCACTTCTTGGGACTACAGGAAATGGAGGAACACGGAATCTCACCATGGGATTGAGCTGGTGAATACCTGGTGCAAGGAGATCCCAACCAAGATGAACTTCCTGGTCTGGAGTGTCAAGAACCGTGCCCTCCCGACAGATGATAGTATCCAAAGCAGGGTAATTCATCTGGCATCCCACTGCTATTGTTTCATTTCTCCCAAAAGAGAATCAGCCAAACATCTTTTCTTTTAGAGCGATTGGGTGGCAGCTATCTGGAGCATGTTCACCCCATTGGTTTTCACCAGTTTTGATCACTTCTATTTCTAGGAGCTCATATCCTCGTGGTTTCTCAGAGGAATGATCATCCAATCAGATGTCAAGGTGAGTGATTGTATTCTCGCTGCAACCTTCTGGGTCATATGGGAGGCCAGGAACAAATATCAATTGGGTACCCAAAGTTCGATTAACCTGATACAGCTAAGAGCTAGATCGCTGATACATGAGTTAGTCTCACTGGCAAGATTGGACCAATGGTCAGCAGTTTCATCCAACTTCTTGCAAAAATCTCACATCCCACACGGCACTAAAAGGCGATGGATTAAATGGAAACCCCTTCCAGTGGGCTTAAACTTAACATCGACGGCTCATGCATGCATGGCATTATGAGAGGCGGTGGGGTGCTTCGTGATCTAGAAGGTTCAGTCTTTATGGATTTCAGTGTTACCTTCAGTTTGGGCAATTTGTTGGGGGCAGAGGCCCGCACCCTTCTTACAGGTCTGAGAACCTGCAAGAGCATCGTATTATATGTGTCAGAGGTGGAGTCGGATTAAGAGGTCTTGTTTAACCATGTTCAGGGTAGGTCGAGCTCACCTTGGGATCTTGCTTATATCATCAGGCAGTGTGCCTTGGAGACCAATCAAGGGAAATGCATTCAACATAGTTGGAGGGAAATCAATTTTGTTTCAGACGCGCTTCCGAAGATTGGAAGTTCTGAGAACGAGGTGGTAATGTATAGAAACTTGTTCTCTCTTCCTCTTGAGTGTAGGCCCTTTTTGTTGAAGGATGCTTTAGGGTTACACTACTTTAGGCACCCCTGAATTCCTCGGCTGGATTTGTTCCTTGTTATTCCCTCTTATTTATCATAATAAAAAAAATCATTCATTTACTATGTACTAGTCAACTGATTAACAACTACCCATATTTCATCATTATCTTGAGTCATCCACAGAATACATACTATGAATTCCATTTTTACATTATCGCATTTCCACTCTATAATGGGAAATTTCTATAAAAAACCACTTAGGAACCGGTGCTCAGCCCTGACCTACTAACTGGTAAGGCATCACGCCATAAAACCCAAAACATCTATCTTCATTACAAGAAACCAATACTACCTACTAAGATCATGATACATCTTAGTCAAACCAAGATTCACTCCCCACTTCAAGCAATGAATATCACTCATTAAATATTCTCACATACCCATCAATACAATAACACATCCACAAACACAAATGATCACATCATCTACAATGTCCCAACCAGAAGGTGACTCACCACATTTAAGACATTACTTAATATCCAAACACTCCAAATCATTAATATGAATCTCCTTGACCAAGCCCAAAAGTTTGTACTCAACTACTATGGATGTAAGGGTAATTTTCATGTGCCTATCCTATACCTTGGGGTTCATATCAATGAATAATTCCACCACTCCCCACTTTGATTTTGATTCTTGAACCACATGATTCCTAGTCATCTAACTCAAGGAATCATCAAATTCAATGTATTTCATGTAATAAACGCATCTCCATTACCGATGTTTTAAATCACACTGAGATAAGTTGTACTTAAGACTTTTGTGATTAGTATACATCGTGAACCCCTCTCCCAACAAGTTTTATTGTTAACATTTCAAGTAAATAACCACTACTTCCAATTCAATATCATGTGTTGGATAATTTCTTTCATTATTACTCAACTTCCATAAACCATACAGAATAACATGATCACCCTAAATCAACACTCCTCCCAACCCAACACGAGATGAATCACAAAACAAGGTATACATCTTACCCAGCTTAGGTAAGATCGGGATCAATGTGCTAGTAAACTGCTTCCTCAACTCTTGGAAATCATTCTCACATGCCTCTCACCATTAAAACCATATGGTGTTTATATTCATGTCTTAAATTGGTGCCTCCGTCCAAGAAAGGACTTTAATTAACCATCTATAGTATCCCACTAAACCAAGAAACAATCAGACACTGGATACATTCTTGGGATGATCCAAAGATAGGACTAATTTTTCTTTATTTGAATCCACTAACACTCCATCCTCAAGAATAATGGAACCCAATAAATATAACGTATCAATTATGAAATGAAATTTTTTTATCTTGGAATATAGAATGTTCTCTATTAGTGTACTCAGTATGATTTCAACATATTTGGCATGATCTTCATGAGTCTTTGAGTACACCAAGATTCCCTTGACAAAGAAAACCACAAACTAATCTAAATAAGGGTGAATGATTTGATTCATAAGGTCTATAAACACTGTCATCACATTTTTCAACCTGAACAGCATAACCACTAACTCATAAAACACATACCTACTCCTGAAGGAAGTTTGAGGTAGATAAAAAGGTCTCACCCTCAGCTGGTGATAAATTGATCTCAGATCAATTTTAGAAAACATTGAAGAACCTATCAGCTGGTGAAAGAGATAATCAATTATCAAAAGACACTAGTGCAGAAATCGTTTTTGACGTCACCATTTTTTACGTCGGTTATATATAACCGACGTAACAATGTGTCGAGTAGATTTTTCACGTCGGTTATTTTAATAACCAACGTTACAAATCGCGCCTGTTGGGTTTTTACGTCGGTTATCTTATAACGGACGTAAAAAACCAAAGCGCGGTGTGTTTGATGTCGGTTATTTTATAAACGACGTAAAAAACCCCCGGGGCTTTGGTTTTTTACGTCGGTTATAAAATAACCGATGTAAAAAACGCGTCGATATCCGGTTTTTTACGTCGGTTACAAAATAACCGACGTAAAAAACGTGTAGATATCGGGTTTTTTTACGTCGGTTATTTGGAAACCGACGTAAAAAACCCCCCGGGGCTTTGGTTTTTTACGTCGGTTATAAAATAACCGACGTAAAAAAACAAAGCGCGGGAGCTTTTTTAGGTCCGTTTTAAGATAACCGACATAAAAAAGCTAAAAAATAGTTTATAACGTCGGTTATATAATAACCGACGTTATAAATCATTTAAAAAAATTAAAGCCCGTGTTCTGTCATTTACGATTTTTTTCGATTGACAGTCACCGGCTCGTCTCTCTCTCGCGCGGTAAACCCTAATCGGCTTGTCGATCGCCTGCATTACACTCATTTTGGCTTCATTGTTTATCTTCTTCACTCTCGGATCTATCATCTCAACTCGCGACATTCAAGTAAGCCTTCCACAAATTTATTTCGTTTGTTTTTGTTTCGATTCTTGATGTGCTTTTCGTTCGTTTTTGAATCTCGTGGAATTTTTTTTATTGCAAATGGTTATTATGTTCATTCAACTCGCAACATTCAACTCGCAAATGGTTATTAAAACATTGAGGATTAGCTTTAGCAAAATCTGAAAAATAATGGGTGGTACTGTAACGTTCCATTCTTCCAGCAACATTATTATTTCCTACTTAGCTGGAATGTGTCTTTCTAGATGAAGATTGGTAGTACTTATTTTCTTAAAATCATATTTTCAATATGATTTTCCAGAAAATTATTTTCATGAATGAAATTGGACCAGGTACAATCGATAATACCTATCCTTAAAATTTCATTCAACATTCTTACATCATAATATTTTTTCAAAAAATTATGATTTTTAGAACTCCTAGATCAGAAAACCATCATCTGTTTTCATCAGCATTCATAAAAATATCAATTCATACCTATTACAATCAAATATTTCATTCTGGACTCATGGTGAGTCTGATAATACATTTCTTCTTTCAGTCATCTCCTAAAAATGATGGACCTTTTCATGGAAAGTGTATCTTATTTCTTGAATATGATGGTATGTCCGATTTTCAACAAAACCAAGTGAGGTGATTTCTTTTATTATTAATAATTCATAAAAAAATTATAATACCTAAATATTATTATCATCCTTTTCAGATTTTTCATTATAAAAAAGGTAAAGGGTACTTTCTTTTCATTCTCAAGTTAAATTATATTTTTTATAAAGGTATTTTCTATCTAGGTAGAAATAATTTAATGATAATTAGATTGAATTTGGTATATTATCTTATCTTACCATCCAAACACATTTTTATGTATTAATAATTATTATGTTTTGTAAAAACAATTATGACCCCCATTTCATTTTTGTTAGTTAATTGATCTACGAAAGTGTTATAAATGATTTGATGATCACGATTCACCCATATCTATGGTTAGTCATTATGTGACATTTGGGTCCATAATATCCTTCTAATGCATTCGAAAATGCATTATATATCATAGATCAATATGGGATACAGATGGTTATACCATGTCCAATGTGTTATGTGATGTGTCTAGTAAGAAATATTATAATAAATTATAGGAAAGGTGATTAACATATCCCAATATGAGGTGAATGAAACTATGTTTTCCCTTGACATATGTTCTGACTTATATGATTATGTTTGTGCCACACTCTTATGTTATTCCACATACCAATGTTGTGATCTTGTGAATAAGGTTTTTTAAATCATGTTCCCACTATCATATAAATCATGTCTTATGTTATGCTAAAATTGTTATACTTGGACTCAGGTTTTATGATCTATGATTATATAGAACTGTTTCACTTATCTTTTTGATCATGTGCTTTGTGTATGCTCTTATACCCCCATGGATATCTTTTTATGAGATTAGATATTATATTTATATATATCATGTTTACCCATAATGAGTATCATAAATCAAAACTTTTATTATTTTCATTCCCTAAGTTATAAAAATAAGTATTATGTAGGATGATTCAAAAATTTAATCTGTGAGATGACTTGTTTTATGTGTGAAACCCAGGACAAACACATATGTATTTTTTTATTGGTATTACATATATATAGTTCGACATATACTTTTTTTTACATTACCATGATATTAACATTACTTTTTCTAAAGAAATATTAATGTCCTTAGATTATATATCGGATCAAAAGGATATAGTAATTCTAATATATAATCAGAATGATCAGATAATATGACAATATTATTAAACATAAAACAAATGGTCTAATTCATATTTTTAACATGACACTTACGATCTATAGCTATTTGGTGTTGGGTACTTATGAAAACTACTACTACTTTCAAGATTTGTTTTATATTTTAAATTGTTTTACATTCAAATTATGATTTTTTTCATATAAACATGTTTTGTCTTATCTTAAAAATATATATTTTTTGTTGATATTTTTTATAGGTAATAATGAGTCGAAGTTGGATTACGGCACATCGAATGAGCAATGAATTTGAGGAAGGTGTTGATGCCTTTTTGGAATTTTCAAAACGAAATGTTCCAAGTAGTGAAATTTTTTTCTGTCCATGCCTGAAATGTTTGAATATGAAGAAGTTGAAAAGTAGAGAGATAAAAGATCATCTGATATGTCATGGTATTAATCAGAGTTATAGCCCTTGGATTTGGCATGGTGAAACTGGACGGAATTTCACTGATGATGATGATTCGCAAGATGGTAACTCCGATGGAATTGAAGAAATGATTCGCGATATTGTAGCAGAACAAATTGAGATAGAACCGACAGTTGCACGTCTATATGGTGATGCTGAAAAACCATTATATCCCGGTTGTACAGATTTTATGGTTCTGTCAGTGGTGTTAAGATTGATTAACCTGAAGGCGAAGCATGGATGGAGTGATAGAAGTTTTACAGAGCTGCTACAATTGATGAAAGACATTCTTCCAAAAGATAACGATCTTCCAGATTCACATTACAAAGCCAAGAAAATATTATGCCCGATGGGATTGGGATACAAGAAAATACATGCCTATCCGAATGAATCCATTATATATAGGAAGGAATATGAATTTTTGTCAGAGTGTCCAAAATGTGGGACATCACGGTATAAGATGAAAGAAAAATCACAGGGTGATGTAGAGATTACAAAGCTCCCTTCAAAGGTATTTTGGTATCTTCCTATAATTAATCGTTTCAAACGTTTATTTGCTAATTCACATGATGCAAAAATGTTAAGATGGCATGCTGAAGAGTGGGTATGTGATGGAAAAATACGTCATCCAGCTGATTGTCCAAAATGGATGAAAATTGATGCGCAGTATTCTACATTTGGAAATGAAATAAGAAATCTCAGACTAGGGTTGTGCACAGATGGAATGAATCCATACCGAACACTCAGTAGCACACATAGTTCATGGCCTGTTTTATTGGTAATTTACAACCTCTCTCCTGAAGTTTGTATGAAGCGCAAATATGTCATGTTGAGTACAATGATATCTGGTCCAAAGAAACCTGGTAATGATATTGATGTTTACTTGTCACCGTTGATTGATGATTTGAAACTGTTATGGTCTGATGGTATTAGGGTGTATGATTCTTATAAAATGGAATATTTTCAACTGCATTCAGTGATTCTGTTCACTATAAATGACTTCCCAGCGTATGGAAATTTGTCTAGATACAGTGTTAAAGGGCATAAAGCATGTCCAATTTGCGAACAACAGACATCCTATTGTCAATTGCATCATGGGAGGAAAACAATGTACATAGGTCATCGAAAGTTTTTGCCTATGGAACACCCTTATAGAAGACTAAAAAAGGCATTTAATGGCTCACAAGAATTTGATACTGCTCCAAAACCTTTATCCCATGATCTGTATTTTGAGAGGGTGAAAAACCTTGACGTGACATTGGGAAAGACACAGAAATCTGGTAATGATAGACATATTTGGAAGAAAAGGTCAATTTTTTTTGAGCTACCATATTGGAGGTATCATGAAGTTAAACATAATATTGATGTCATGCACGTGGAGAAGAATATCTGTGATTCTTTGATTGGAACATTGTTAGATATTAAAGGAAAGACTAAAGATGGGTTGAATGCAAGATTAGACTTACTATCAATGGGAATACGTTTGGAGTTAGCTCCCACTCCTAAAGGAAGATGAACATTTCTTCCCCCGGCTTATCATACATTATCGAAGAGGGAGAAAATTAGCTTCTGTCAATGTCTTCATGATACCAAAGTGCCTCAAGGTTATTCTTCTAATGTAAAAAATTTTGTCTCATTGAAGGACTTGAAGTTGATAGGTATGAAATCACATGATTTTCACGTCATGATGCAACAAATTCTACCAGTTTCATTGCGTGGAATATTGTCCATTCGTGTCAAAAAGACTATAATGAAGTTGTGTTATTTTTTCAATTCAATTTGTAACAAGGCGATTGATGTGAATGCTTTGAAAATTTTGGAAAATGATGCAATTTTTATACTTTGTCAATTGGAAATGTATTTTCCTCCAACTTTTTTTGATATAATGGTGCATTTAATGATTCATCTGGTTCGAGAAATAAAGCTTTGTGGACCTGTATATCTTCGTTGGATGTATCCTTTTGAAAGGTATATGAAAATATTAAAGGGGTATGTTAAAAATCTATATCGACCTGAAGCCTCCATTATTGAAAAGTATATTTCTAAGGAGGTAGCGGAGTTTTGTACGAGCTACTTGGCTGCGGCGCAACACATAGGTTTGCCTCCATCTCGCCATGAACGAGTTAATAATGAGGGAAAGGGGATTCGCGGCTTGAAAGTAAAATCATTGTCAGCTGAACAGATGAAGAAGTTAGAATCATACATCTTGAATAACATAGCTGATTCTCAACCATATATCACATTGCATATTAATGAGTTGAAACAATGTCATCCAAAGAAGAAAGAAATGTGGATTTTGAATGAGCACAACAAAAATTTTTTGTTATGGATTAAAAAGGCTTTACTTGGTAGATCAGATGTATCAGAGACATTAAAATGGATAGTGGGTGGTCCATGTTTAAATGTGATAACATGGTCTGGTTATGAAATTAATGGTTATACATTTCATACAAAAGCTCAGGACAACAGAAGTGCAGTTCAGAATAGTGGTGTATTGGTGTTTGCAGAAGCAATGCATTTTTCGAGTGCTAAGGACAAAAACCCAATTTCTGCATCAAATGCATATTATGGAGTGATTAAAGACATATGGGAGGTTGATTACTTTAAAATTAAAGTTCCCGTTTTTAACTGTAAATGGTTTAACGGTAACAACAGTGTCAGACACGATGAATTTGGAATGACACTTGTTAATCTGAATAGATTGGAAGACACAGCTGATTCTTTTATAATGGCAACACATGCAAAAAAAAATTATGTAGTAGATCAATCAGATATGCAGTGGGCTATTGTTTTACAAGGGAAAAAACAATATGTTGGTGAGGATGAACTTGATGAATATGCTGATTTATGTGAGATCCCTACTTCAATGGAAATATTAACAGAACATAATGACGATCATGTTGAAGACATAGTTTGTGCCATAAGGAACAATCATGATGAAGGAATTTGGGAAAACAATCCATCTATACATTCCTAAAATTACAGGTAACATATGTTTATTTCTTGTTTACATTTATTTTTTCCATAAATGTTAGATATTGTAAGTTTTTTATTTATTAAAACATGTTTTAAAATAAAATAAGTATATGTTATTGTTTGTTTTAAGTTTGTTTTGTTTACTTTATCATGTTTATAACCATTACATGAATTTTAAAATGTTTATTTTTCTTCACTGACAATTACTTTACCATGTTTACAATGTTTACCAGGTTTACCATTTTTACCATTTTTACCATCTTGACCATCTTGACCATCTTTTCCATCTTTACCATTGTTTAACATGTTTACCATATTACCAATGTTTACTATTATGTAACTTAGTACACTTTTCTATTTTCTGATTACAGTAGTATTAAAATATTTGAATTTGTATATTTGTTCACTGACAATTACTTTACCATGTTTACAATGTTTACCAGGTTTACCATTTTTTCCATTTTTTACCATCTTGACCATCTTGACCATCTTGACCATCTTTGCCATTTTTACCATTGTTTAACATGCTTACCATATTACCAATGTTTACTATTATGTAACCTAGTACACTTTTCTATTTTCTGATTACAGTGTAGTATTAAAATATTTGAATTTGTATATTTGTGAACTGACATTTGTTTTTTTGATTTGAAGGATAGTGACAGATCATTCAGATGATCAACCACATGATTCTGGGGAGGAGCATATTGTTGGTCATACCTCTGGGGATGAACATTCACATGCTCCTATTACGACAAAGAGTTCAAAGGTTGGTAAATGTGGTTGCACACGTTTACCAAAATTATCACTTGCCCGTACGCAGGATCAGAGGATAGTAGTTGAGTTTGATGATGATGATATTCCTAGAGGTCCGAATGCCAAAGATTTTAAGAGTTTTGTTGCAACTCAGGCTAAGACGAAAGTAAGAATTCTGTATGATGATTGGAGAGGTGTGGATAAAGAGCTTATCTCTCAGTTGTGGGAGACGATTTTGGTAAGATCTTTTGTCATTGTTTGACCATTCTTTTAATGTTTTTGGTATATATAATATGTTTAACCTCTTCTTTATCAGATGACATTTGATATTCCTGACACTGGAGGAGTCAGGAAGAAATTCTTATCGTTGGCTGCCAGGAGATGGAGGGATTTCAAATCAACCCTCACATCTGATTTCATTTATGGTCATAGAAGTCATGACAATCCATGTCGTATATATCCTTTTATAGATGAAGACACATGGAGACATTTTTTTGAAAGTAGAAAAAAAGAGTCATTTCTGGTAAGGGAAATGTAAACTTTTATATACTATCTTATATAAATGATTTTATTAATGTTTTTTTAATGATTTCTTATTCTTAAATTATAGCAAACAAGGAAAGCTCATCAGGAGATCCAATCTAAAAATGTATACCCTAATAGTTTATCTCGGGGAGGGTATACATTATTGGAAGAAAAAATGATAGCGGAAAAATTTCAACAACTAAGAGATGAGTCTTCAAGCTCTGGAGAGGTGGCCCCTCCATCCCCTCCATCTAGACATGAAAAATGGAAGAGAGCTCGGAAGGGAAAAAAAGGGCAATATCTTTCGGAAGAATCGAGAATCGTAGCTGAGAGGATTGTAAGATATCTATTTAATTTATTTAAGTTAACTTTTTTCTTCATATAAGTTTCAATCATTACAGAAATGTTCAATTAATTAATACAGGACTCTCTTGAGGAGCAGAGTTCAGAGGGGACATTTACAGCTACTGGGAGGGAAGATATTTTATTTGCAGCATTGGGAAGGCCCGAACATCCTGGTCGTGTAAGAGGATATCTGACAGGTGTATCGGTAAGAAAAGTGTTTCCATGTTCTTCAACTTCTAACATTGAGGGGGTTTATAAAAAAAATAGAATCCTTGGAGGCTGAAGTTCAAAATATTAATGCGACAATGGAAGACAAGATTAGAGATTCAGTGCAGTATATGTTTGCAGAAATGCAAAGACAATTTCAGACTACAGCTCCCACTCCTCCACCTCCCCCTGCAGACCCCATTATTTATCCTCCACCTCCGCCAGTAGCTCCCACTCCCCCACCTCAGCCTGCGGACCCCATTTTTTATCCTACGCCTCCGCCGTAGCTTCCTACATATTGCGAGTTGTATGTTGATGATTCTCAACATCATATAGTAGCATACGGGTTGGTATATTTTATAGGAGATACAGTTCATCATCAACAATTAGAGGTAGAGAATCAGAGGGTCACTGTACAGGATATTATAGATAGATCAGCTAGGGTACCAATACCTACAGATGAGGTGGCGACAGTTGGACAGAGTATCTGCCATTTTTTAGTTTGGCCATCCAGACTTCTTCGACTCATTACCATAGAGGTATGAATGTTATATCTTTTATTTTATTTTTTTATTAAAGTTGTTTTATCATTTGAAAACTACTATAATTCTCAATTTTTTTTTCACAGGAATACTTCAAAGGTAAATAAATACTGTATAGACAACAACAAAGACAACAGGCTATGACATCAGATACAGATTCCAGTGGTCTTGACAGATTGTCAAGATATTCACATTTGTTGTTGGGTTTTTATGAGTTTCCAATGGAATCTCATGTTTATGGACGTGAAATAAGTGTGGGGATTACAAAATCTGATATCATGGAGCTTGTTACTGGAGATAAGTTGGGCATCAACGTGGTGCAAATTTTTTCCATGTAAGTCTTAACACCTTTTCCCTACGTTATATTTATTAAAAATGTATACTTATATATGTTTTGTATTAGGTATCTTTATAAAATTTGTGAGAGGAATGAACTGACAGAAGTATATGGATTCATGGACCCGCAATTGATTTCCCCTGAAGCATGTGCATTGACTGAGGAACAAAGAATGTTTTATATTGCTGAAAGATTTGAAAAGAATATAATCCAACAATGTTGGATGATGCCTTTTTGTGAGAGGTATGAAACAAATTTCTCTCAAAGAGTTAATTATCTTTTAACATAAAAAACCACTAACATTAAATTTCCTTTTATCAGTAATCATTGGATGTTAGGGATTTTTTGCCCAAGGGAGAAAGCTCTTTATTGGATATGCTCTGTTCATGGTGATGTGCGGGCAAGTTTTAAGAATATATTGGAAAAGTAAGTTTCAATTTCTCAATAGTTTTATATATTATAATGAATTTTAAATTTACCCCATTCGTATTATTTTCTAACAGTGCATGGGTCTACTTTCGAAAAAACACAAAGAAAAGAAATGCAAAGATCAAATATGTAAAGGCGAAGGTAAATTTCCATTTATAATTTGTACTTTTTGATTTATTGCATAAAAATAATATATTGAATTTACACTCATTCAAAACAGAATTGTCATGAACAACAAGGCCTCATAGAATGCGGATATTATATGTTAAGATTTATGTATGAAATAATAACAACTGGGACAGTTGTGAATTTTGACCTGGTACGATTTCCTCTTAAACTTTTCCATCATATTTCAATTTGATTTATTCATTATACACGTTAACTATCTTCTTTTTCATTTGTAGCTTTTTGATGACCCTCAACCCTATACTGCTGAAGACATCAAACACGTACAAGTGGAGTGGTCAAATTATTTTAAAGGTTTGATTGAATTTTAGTTGTTTGTAATGTAAAATGTAATTTTGAATATTGTCGTTTTAATTGTCTATTTGGTAGTTGTTTAGGTTTGATTTAGTTTTTTTTTTGAAGTTGACAGTGTAAGTTTTGAATGTTATATAAGTGAATGTTTAATTTTGCTCTACTTATTGTTTTGGTCTACTTTTGATGGTTCTTCTGGTATGGATTTGGGTCTGTGGGGGAGGGGTTCCCAGGGTGTGGGGGTGTGTTCAGTGGGGCTGGGGGTGTCCAGCGGTCTGGGAGGGCTGTCCGGTGGGGTGGGGGGACAGTCTTGGGGGGTGGCAGGGATGTCCAGGGGTGTGGGAAGCCGGTCCAGGGGTGTTGGAGTGCTGTCCAGGGGTGGGGGGGTTGTCCAGGGGTGTGGTGGGGGCTGTCAAGTGGGGTGAGGGGGTGAGGAGGTGATGTTCAGGCAGGTGGGGGGTTGTCGAGGGGTGTTTGGGGGTGTCCGGGGGTCGGGGGGCAGTCCAGGAGTGTGGTGGGGGGCTCTAATGGGGTGGGGGAGGGTTGTCCAAGGGGTATACATGAGGGTGGGAGATCCAATGGGGTGGGGGAGGGTTGTCCAGGGGGTATACATGAGGGTGAGGGCTCCAACGGGGTGGGGGAGGGCTGTCCATGGGGTATAAATGAGGGTGGATGCTGTCTAGTGGGTAAGTTTTATATTTTATCTATTTACATGCTTATTTTTGATGTACTTCTGTTTTTGTGGTATGATTTCTTGATTTATTTTCTTGTTGATTCTGGTGGAGAGAAGATCACTGCATTCTATTTAAAAAAAATTAGGTTTATAACCGACATGATAAAATGCCTGGAAAATAGTTTATCACATCGGTTATTTAATAACCGACATTATAAAAGTCCTGGAAAATAGTTTATCACAATCGATATGATAGAAGGCCTGGAAAATGGTTTATCACATCGGTTATTTAATAACCGACGTGGTAAAAGGCCTGGAGAATGGTTTATCACGTCGGTTATTTAATAACCGACATGATAAAGGGCCTGGAGATTGGTTTAGCACGTCGGTTATTGAATAACTGACGTGCTAAACGGCCTGGAAAATGGTTTATCACGTCGGTTATTGACTAACCAACGTGATAAACCCCCTCCCACCGGTTTATCATGGCGGTTATACAATAACCGACGTGATAAACCCCCCTCCCCCCGGTTTTCACGTCGGTTTTATATGAACCGATGTGATAAACCACGCTCAGCCTAGTTTATCACGTCAGTTCTTATAGAACGGACGTGATAAACCATTGTCCAGGCCCTTTATCACGTCGGTTCTTCGATAACCGACATGATAAACCATTCTCCAGGCCTTTTATCACGTTGGTTCTAAAATAACCGACGTGATAAACCATTCTCCAGGCCCTTTATCACGTCGGTTCTAAAATAACCGATGTGATAAACATCGCGATTTTATGTTTTTGACGTCGGTTTTTAAATAACCGACATCAAAAACCTTATTTATAACATCGCACGTATTAACGTCGGCTAGAAATAGACGTAAAAAATTAAAAATAACCGACGTAAAAAACGTTTTCTGCACTAGTGAGAGGGTATATTTTCCTAACCATCATCTAATTGAAATTCCTATGTTATGAAAAAATCCTAAATGAACCATCAACCTTCTTGGAAAACAACACTGGAGATCCCCATGATGATGTACATGGACAAATGAACCCATTAATTCCAAACTCGTCCAATGGAGCCTTAAGATCCTAGAGTTCTACAAGAATAATTCTATATGGTGGTATGGGAACTGGTTCTTCCCCTAGAAGGAACTTGATCTTAATCTCAACATCTCTATCAAGTGGTAGCCCTGATAATTCCTCACAAAACACATCCTGGTGTTGATCCACAATGGATGATAAGATTGGGTGATCCACCCCTCAATCATCAAGCACAAGACATTCCACTTGGGTTGTGAGTTATCCCAACTGATGTTAAACTGGCCCCGTATGGCCAACTCGAACATCCCACTCACCCTAATGGACATACATCCCTCCTTCAAGATATGTGAAGATTTCCCAACAATGGTAACAGTTGATATGGGCCTGATACAACACCAAAAAATCCATACCAAAAATTAGATCAAAACCATACATTTCTATGATGATCAAGTCCCACAGAAAATGGTACCCACAAACCTATAGAGAAAAACACTTACATTTTCTAAGATCCTTATCTCACACCCCCAATAGAGTATCAATTGACATAATCCCAAACACACATTCCACTAGTAGGCCTAACATAGCCACAAACTGAGAATAGATAAAAGAGTGTGTGTCACCTATATCGAATAACGCACTAGTGAGTATAGAATCTACAAGGATCATACCTCAAATGGTAGATGGTCTAGACTCGCCACCTTCATGTGTTGACTAAAATATATGAATATAACCTTCCCCTCTACCCTGGGCTTCAGGATGAGTACCTTGCACTATAATACCCTACCTATATGGATGAACTTTCCCTAGAGTTCCATTCACACCACCCCTACCAGTACGGACCATGGAGCTCTAACTTCCTAGCTGATATTGGGTCACTGACCCCCTACCTGCACTAGGCATCTTCAAATGACCTCTATCTATTCCAATATATCAAGGGTTCCAATAGAACCTCTATATGTGTCTCATCCTTCCACACAACCAAAGCTTGACTAGGGGTTGGGGACATCGATCAATCCTATACCCAACCTTCCAAAATGGTAAAAAAAAGTACCTAATCACCACCATGAGATATTGGGCCCCACTTCTGACTACTCTTCCTAATCTCACCCTAATGGAAATTTCTAAAATGATGCTTCCTACTCTCTTAATCTGCACCACCCATCTGCCTAGTTTGCAGAACAAGTACACTACCTGAATCCCCCTTTTGGTTTCATTCAGAGATAAGGGGATAATAAACTAACTCTACAAATATATTCAAATCAGATATATTCACCTAGTTTCTAATCTCATGCCTAATATCATCCTGGAAACATTTATCCATTGTCACCTTTTCTACTGCCAACATCAGGACGAAGCGACGTAAGTCTGTGAAATGATTAGAATATTCCATTGCTGAAAACTCCCCTTAGATCAAACTCATAAACTTTGTAGCCTTATCATGCTGGAATGTTTCTAGATAGAAGTGTTCTAGAAAAAATTAATAGAAATCTCTCTATATCATTCCTTCAGCCTTCTCGGTCTATACCATGATGTCCCGCCAATCCTTTTCCTGAGCTCGCAACATATATGCCACCAACATGACTCAATTCATGGATAGAGTCTCCAAATGGTCAAGAATAATCTGGATGGACACTATCTAGAATTTGGATGCCTCTGGCCCACCATACCTGGTGAAAGTTATAGGGTTCTATAGTTGAAACTCTCTATTTAGCTTGAATATAATTGTTACAACCTTCCATGGGTCCCATTCCTTCATCTGCATAAACTGAGATAAGTTATAATAAAAATGATACTCTCTATTTCCTTAGATCACCATATTATCCTAATCCACTATGAGGGGAGCATTCTCAGCAACATCCTCTTGTCACCCTACTGGCACACATCTTCATATAGTAATTTATCTACAATTCAAAACATGAGAATCAGAGCACATTACACAAAGCTTCCACAATTTACACACATGAAGTATAACACCCCAAGCTTGTACGGTACGCTTCTCTTTGAATAATGCAATAGCGTGTGTTGTACGCAACATCGAGTTTTAACACACCACAACCAATCAAACTAGCCGTTATGAATAGTAATAACCACTTTTTGAAATATATAAATTTTATTTTTCAAAATGGACTTCATTTTTGGATTCAGAATATCGAAATTAGCCTAGGGTGAATTTTTGGTATTTTTGTGAAAAACTTCATTTTTTGATGGATAGTGAAACCACTAAGTGGTAGTTAAAAAATGAATTTTTCATAAAACGTAATTTTACCGCTTCTGTGAGTGGAATTTCGAAAATCTGAGAGACACAGTTAATATCAAGGAGTAAAATGTGGTACAATGAGCTGAAA
Source organism: Viscum album (assembly GCA_963277665.1). Lineage (NCBI taxonomy): Eukaryota > Viridiplantae > Streptophyta > Magnoliopsida > Santalales > Viscaceae > Viscum > Viscum album. The sequence goes on along the minus strand of OY728148.1, from coordinate 260,030,128 downwards.
ATAATTTTTTGGTGCATAGTAACTTTTTACTTTTATTTACCACGGTTAAAAGTAAATAGGGTAATTAAGGATAAAAATTATATTAATATTATCCTAAAACATGTCCTAATTCTGTTAGACAAGTGTATCTCGACCAAAAACAACCTTAGGAATAAAATATTATCATTTAGGTCCACTTGGATTAGATTAGGACATTTATTATTATTTAATTCAAAGAAGTGTTAAAAGAGTAAAAATAAAAGTTTAATTACTAAAACATTTATAATATAGGGTTATACATAAGATAAATTCGATTTTAAATATTAATTTGAAAGCTATAAAGATTTCCTACATAATTTTATTTTACTTATAATTTTTAGACATTAAATAATTTAATTTATTTATGACACAATGGTGATGAAGTAATTACCTAATTAATGAAATATTAAAATAATATATATTATAAATATCCAAATAAATATAATTTTAGACTTTTTATGAATTAAACTAATTTTATAGGTTAATATGACATGTTAGTATTGATTTAATTTACTTAGTTATAAGTAATCATTCTGTTATGATTTTCACAAAAATCAATTTTCCAAATAATGTCAAAATTGACATAAAAGAGTTTTTAAAACAAATATTGTATTATTAATTGATATTCAATTCCTAAAAATCTACGGTTCGGCCAAGAGACTCATATCATGATAGGTGTATCATTAATGGACCACTTGGGGGGTCTTTTGGAGGTATATAGTAATTTTATTAACTATATAATATAAAAATACAAAGTGGCATGGTAAGTGTCAAACTAATTTACTAAGAGTTAATACTAAAAGGTAAGGTAAATATAATGACCCAAACCTTTCTAAATTCTATTAGTTGAATGATTTTTGACCCATCCCCACCTTAAACTTTAAATAATCCACTTTGGAGCCATTATAAACCGAATATGAATTTATTATAAAATATTATTTCTAGCTTTTCCAAAGGTGCCCCTCCTCCCCTTTATAAAAGGACACCACTTCTAACCAATTATTCACACCTTAAAAGCCTTTTGGTTCGGCCAAACCTTGTCCAAATACTCTATCAACTTTCCTCACTTCAACCTAGAGGCCTTATTTTGATCATAAATCCAACCTAAGGAGTTCTTTTGATCAAATCAAAATGAAGAACCCGAAGAAGAGGTAATGTTTTCACCACCCTCTTTCAAGTTCATTTCTTCTTCAACTTATTCTTTCTTTATTATTCCCATTATAAAATAATAACTACAGTATCTTATATATACTGTGATGTTATTATAAATATGTTACAACCATATTCAGTATTCTATCCATCCTTTGAATGACATGTCACCATACGTGTGTACGTACGGCTTACCGTCTCTATGTCGTGGTGTAATTGTTATTCAATAAATTATTATTTGGATGGGTATAATAATGATCTGTAATTAATTTAAATAATAAATATAACATGATAATGATTCTGTATATATGATATATCATCCAATTATATATTATTTTATATCATAATAATGATATTGTCGCTCATAAGTAACGGACGGACTACCTTCTCCACGAACGCGATGAGATTCATTCTCCATCGTATCCATTCAAGTATAATTCTCATTTGATGATTAAAAATAATGTTTAATGACTTGATATAATTCTGGATATGAATAAGATACAACCTATAAATAACAAAAATGGCTTATGTAACAAAACATATAAAAGAAAACGAGTAAGTTAACACCTGAAACGATGATAATTTTAAGATATTATTAACAAAGCAATGTTAAAAGATCATATATGATATCATATTAATGTATATGATTCTTGTATAATTTAATAAAAATTATTTCACCATTATACATGAGGTTAACCTACCCTCAACCAAGGAAAATTACAAGGTAAGGGTTTATTTCGCAATCTCTTCATTATCCGAGGTTGTTTATATGTAATAATCTACTGGGAATTTCTTTGTCATCCACATCCATGTTTCTTAAAAATGTATTTCAAAACATTTTTACTATTTACAAGAATATGGGTTAAATTCATTTATACCCTTGTTTGACCTTTTATAAGAGGTTTATAAAGGAATATTTCTGTCATTTTCCAAACAAGGTGCTTTTTGACCTTTTTGACAGAATTAAGGTAAGAATGTTTTTTTAACTTATACGGTGGGTGTGGCTATTTTTTGCCGTTATAAAATCTTCAAATATTCCCTTAAAAGATTATAAGAAAATTTTAAAAGTAAATGTTTTATTTTATAATTATGTGACTTTTAAATGATTTCAAAAAAAGAGATATTTCTCTCAAATGGTTTTGATTTCATCAATGTCAACATCCTTTGATGGATTTTTAGCTTATTTGAAGTTGATTTATTATGAAACAAAACTTCCATATTGTATTGAACTTTTTTTGATATGTTTTACTGTGGATGTGTTTTTTTATACCATTCATGGTTTATGAAGAAAGTATTGACATTTCGTATGCCAGTTTTAATACGAATGTTTATGTTATGTTTAAACCTTTTCATATGAGGAATGCATTGGACTTAATAAGTGACGAGTGGAGCCCGTTATAGCTCCTCGATGCATCGGTAGGTCTCATGAGACAAACAAGTGTCTTGGAAAAAGGCCTTGACAAAATCTTATTTGTAGTATTGGCATGAGGCCTTGCCTATGTGGTTATGATAGTGTGGCATTATGCATTCCATCATTATGAAATTGGTTACTGATATTTTCATGTGATTATTAAATGTAACACCCGATACTTTTATGAGAAATATTTTGTTTTTATGTTATATAAATCATCAAAGGAATCTTTCACTACACACAACACTATCTTGGCTTGCTTTACATGCAACTGCGGCCTTCCTCGATTACTTGCGTCGTACGCAATACCGAGTTTCACTAAACAACGATATGCTATAAAAATATTATTAAAACTATCCTTTATGAATATTACTAACTGAATTTTGAATTTTAAAACATTTTAATTCAACTTATACATTTTCTATAATGAGGTATAAAAGAAAAATCAATTTTTTTGGATAAAATAAATATTTTTCAAAAAATACAGTTTTGCCGCCTTTTGATGGTGCACCCACATTAAATCTAGTTTTGATATCTTTATAAGTTCAATTTGAAAAAATAAAATTCTTTTTTTGAATCAGGGTATAAAAATTTACTTTGGATAAATTTTTGATATTTTTCTGATAACTTTCATATTTTGATGAATAGTAAAAATACGCTAATTTTTAATTAAAAACAACTTTTTTCATTGAGATAATTTATATGGATAGATTATAATATTGAATGGTTTTAAAGTATAAATAGAATATATTTTTATCATTTAATATAATGTATGTCATTAACATTAATTTCACATTGAATTCATAGGTAAAAACATTTCAATCTATGGCAATGTTTTAACTTCTAAAACCCGTTTTCTTAACGACGAGATTTATTTTAAATTAATTACTGCAACTTATCTGTTTTGAATTTTGAAAAATTGATTCCATATTCATAATCAGTGGGTCCAAATTATGTTAATAGACTACTTTTTTATTTTTGGGCATTATGAATAGTAACTACGGTAAATTTTATTTACCATAGTTAAAGGTAAATCGGGTAATTAAGGGTAAATATAAGATTATAAAATTACCCTAACACCTGAAAAAATCATATTGGATGAATAAAAGTCGACCCATATCACCTAAGGGTCAGATTAGATTCATTTAATGGAATTTTTTCCATGAAAATAATTTAATTATTATTAAAACCAAAGAATGTGACAACATGTCACTTTCTTAAATCTTATAAGTATAATAATTTTAATTTAGTGATACAATTAATGAAACATTGAACATTAATAGTCTTCAGAAATTTAATAAAATTATCTACATCATAGGAATTTATTTAGAATTTTTAGGGATTAAATAATTATCATTTATTAGGACACAATAGTGATGTTGAAATTATTTTATTAATTAAAATATCAAATAAATGGTTTTAAAAATAATAAAATAAATATTATATGAACTATTTAATGTTCTACACTAATTTTCTAGATACATATGACATTTTATTAATCTATTAAATCTTTTATTTCGAACATATTTTCTGTATATATTTTATTTAAATTCAAATAAATGAATAGTGTCAAAATTGACACTATTGTTATTTTATAAAAATAACATATTATAAAATTTTTTAAAAATCACAAAAATATTTAAAAATTATAAATTAAATTTTATATGGTCTAAAATGTCATAAAGTGTCAAATTATGGAAAATTCGCAACACATATGTAATTATTTATAATAATAGAATATTATTACCACAAATAAAATTAAATTGATAAATAAGGATAAATCAAGTTGATAATGTTTAAAATAAATTCCTAACATGTCTAAATTTTATTTTTTGATGATATTATAACCCTATCTCATCTAATCTTCGGATATCAGTCATTTTGGAAGTTTTTAAGTGGGGTTGGGATTTAATATAAACTAATATTGCTTATATTTCCAAAGGTGCCCCTCTACTCCCTTATAAAAGGGCACCTCCTCCCTCTCTTACACACACCAATTTGAGCCTTCAAGCTCGGAAAAACCCTACCCATTTCACTTCCCCACTTCCTTAGAAACCTACTAGAGGTACTGGTCTTATCAAAAGACCAACTCTAGTGCCTTAATAGAAAGTTTAAAGGAGGCACTTCGATAAAGAGGCAATATCTTCTACCGTTTTCTTCAAGTTCCATTCTTCTTCTACTACCTCTACTTTAGTTGTTTCATTATGAGGTAATAACATCAGTATCACTTATATACTGATATGTTATTATAAATATTAACCAACCCTATTTCACCTCTTATCCATCCTACGGAAAACGAAATTACCACGCGTGCGTACGTACGGAATACCGTCTCCATGTCGTGGTGTAATCTATTTTCCACCACCACCTTACTTGGATGGGTATAAGGGTGAAAGTAATGAATATATATTATTATTTTAAATTGGTATTGATTATGAAATATTATACATACACTCCAATACAATTCCACGATCATGGGAACGATATCATCGCTCGTGCGTACATACGGAATACCATCTCCACGATGTGATGTGATTCATTCTACATGATCTTCATTGCATAATGATTATATAAATGAATTTAATGAATAAATATGATATATAGTACATTAATACCATTTTGTAAATGATTTATCTATAACCTAAAGATAATAATAAGAATTTATTCGACAAAACACGCATAAGAACAAAAAGTTATAAACACCCGAATAACAAGTAGCAATGAAATATTACTACTAAGATGCTAATAATATGACCATATATGATATCATAACAATAATTATGATTCTTTAATAAGTCAATAACATTATTTAAATCATTATACAGGAGGTTCGGACACTTACGAGGCAAATCGGACCTAAGGTAAGGGAAATATCACAATCTCATTTTTATCCGAGATTGCTTATACTTTGGTATTTACTGGGGTGTATTTTATCATCCACATCCATGTTTCTCAATATTTAATATTATTTCCATCCACCTACAATTGTTTAAATCCAATTTTACCCTTAAGTGAGTTTTTAGTAAAGGATATGAAAGGAATCTTTTGTCGTTTTTCGTACGAGGTACTTTTTGACTTTTCTGAAAAAAGTACGAAGAATGTTTTTTTTAACTTATACGGCATGAATATATTTTCAAAACATTATTTCCAAGAAGCTTCCTTTACAAGTTTTCAAGTTTATTTTTAATCAACTTATTTTCGTTTAGAATTGTACGACATGTTAAGAAAGGAAAAGTGTTTTTGAAGTAGAAAGTATATTTTCCTCAAGAATAGAGTTCAAGTGTTTTATCAAAATTATTTTCCATCTAAGATAATAAAGGGTTCTTTTCTATCCCTATTGTTACATTGATTTTATTATGTTGTGATGGAGTTATATTTATGAATTCCTTTATCTTATATGAATTGTTTTATGATGTCACGATGTTTAAGATTCCCATTTTTATTACATAGGTTATGCAATGATGTTTGATTTATGATTTTGTGGCACACATAAGAATGGTATCATTATGAGATGGGTGGGACCTATATCTACCTCCAACTAATTGGGTAAAGATTTTATATCTCATGAGATAGACATGGCTGGAACGGTAGGTTAAACTGGTTCAGTGAAACAGGACTGAAACGAGGAGTGAACTCGGTTCAGAAATGGACTTTGTCCACTAAGATAGTCTTGGAAATGAGTCTTGACTAACAAGAAATGATTCTCTATGATTATGTGTGTATGACACAAATTTTCATGTTTTAAGTTATGATTATTGGGATTATATTTCACTACTATGATTTATCCCATGTTATGAAATTATGATTTCTTTTGCAGGTTAAGATTTCTAAAAGTTATGTTCTTATGTATATGATGTGATTGATATTTCTTTTCTTTACCCTTAATGAGCATTTGAGCTCACCCTTTTGTATGTTTTATTTCCCCAGGTCAGTAAGAAGGTTATTAAGTAGGATATGCCAAAAAGGGACTCTAGATATGATGAAATAAATGGGAGGCAAAGTAGATTCTTTATAAACCAGTTGTTTATGTTTCCCAGTTTCTAAAGACTCTATACCTATACGGTCCTTTCCATGGTTTTGTTATATGTTGTAATAATTATGCTTCAATTTTGAAGTAATAACAATGTATGTAAAGTATGGGTCGTTATAGTTGGTATCAGAGGAAAGTTATAGTCAACCTTTGGAAACTAGGATTTGAAAGCCTTAGTAAGAATCCTAAGGATATGTCTAAGCGTAGAACACAATCTTAGTGTTTTAGAAATGACCATGAGTGACCTAGGATAAGACCTTAAGTGTGAAATTTTATTCTTGATTGTGTAGTTTTCCTATTATAATTAGTGTTTCTCACACTATTATTCTTGGTTTTAGTCAATGGCTAGAACCCGAAGGAACCGTGTTAATGTGGAATGCGACGGGCAATGCAATGATTGTCCCCCTGAGCAACCAAACGTTATGGGAGATGGAATGAAAAATCTTGTAGCCATGCTCACACAACTTTCTCAAGCTATGAATCATGCAGGACTTCCAAACGATCAAAGGAAGGAGCAACATTCTGTTGAATCCTTCATGAGGCAGCGTCCACCTTCTTTCAGCGGGTCTACTGATCCATTAGTTGCTGAACAATGGATTAGTACTACTGAAAAGATATTTTCAGTTCTTCAATGTTCTAAACATGATAAAGTCATCCTAGCAGTGTATCGTTTGGAAGGAGATGTTGATCAATGGTGGAATCTTATTAATAATACGAGGCAAAGGGATGAAATTGAGTCCATGGAATGGGATGAGTTCAAGAACTTATTTTTCAATAAGTACTTCCCTTGTATTCTCCGAACAAAGATGGAGAAAGAGTTTCTTGAACTAAAGCAAAATGATGATGAATCTGTTGGTACCTATGAAGAAAATTTTATAAGACTTTCAAGGTACGCTTCTGGTATTATTATCCAACATGAGAGTAAGATCGATCGATTCTTTAGTGGCTTAAAACCAAGTCTTCGAAGGGCGTTAGGCATAAGGGACTTCAATAGCTACGAGGAAATCGTTCGATGTGCTCTCAAAGTCGAGATGGAGATTGGAGTAACCTATCAGTCATATGGGTTTGATAAGAAGAGGAAAATGTAATTCAAAGGAAAATCTAAAGAGCACACTGAAAAGAAGATGAGCTTTCCCTTATGCTCAAAGTGTGGAAAGAAACATGGAGGGAGTTGTCTTAAAGGGACAAGTAAATGTTTCAAATGTGGAAAGGAAGGTCATCAGGCATTTGAATGCCGCAATGATGGGAAGAAGATGTCTAATGATGCAAACAAAGGAAGGGACACACAGAATGAACTTACTACACTTCAATGTTTCAAGTGCAAGGATATGGGGCATTATGCCAATAAATGCCCTAATCCAAGGGTTGTTGATGATGATCGACATCAACAAAATCTTAAGGCTAAATAAAAAGGAAAGTCACATACAATTTCTATCAGCGATGTGGAGTACGATAACGATGTGGTGAAAGGTACAATTACCATCCACTCTAAAGTATCAAATGTTTTATTTGATTCTGGATCCACCCACTCTTTTATTTCTGAAGATTTTTCTAAGGGTATCACTGTATTACCACAACAATTAGATGTTGAGTTAGCTGTGACAACACCTAATGGCACAACAGTCGCATCAAAATTTTATAATTCTTCCCCGATTGAAGTTTGTGGGAAAGTGCTTCCTAAAAATCTTGTGATCCTTCCTATAGTGGAATTTGATGTGATTCTTGGCATGGATTGTCTTTCTGTATATGGAGCTCATATCAATTGCCAAAGAAGCGAAGTCACATTTCATATTCCAGATCAATCTATGATCATCTATCGATGCAAGGATGAACATAACCTTCCGGAGGAAATTTCTTCCATATTATGGGTCTTGATTCCACTAAATGAGGGTTATTTATCTCAAATGGTTGGTGAGAAACTCACGATTAATAATATGCCTATTGTACGGGAGTTTTATGATGTCTTTCTGGAGGAATTGCTGGGTCTTCCACCAAATTGTGAAGTTGAGTTTTCAATAGAACTCATACCAGGTGCTTTGCCTATTTCAAAGACACCTTATAGAATGGCTCCAATTGAGTTGTAGGAATTGAAGAAGAAACTCCAAGAGAATCTTGATAAGGGATTCATACGCCCTAGTGTGTCACCTTGGGGAGCACCTGTTCTATTTGTTAAGAAGAAAGATGGATCAATGAGACTCTGCATTGCTTATCGAGAACTTAACAAGATCACTATCAAGAAAAAATATCCTCTCCCACGCATTGATGACCTATTTGACCAACTACGTGGAGCTCAATACTTTTCCAAGATTGATCTTCATTCAGGGTATCATCAATTAATGGTCAAAATAAAGGATATAACAAAGATGGCTTTCCGTACAAGGTATGGACACTATGAATTTATAGTGATGCCATTTGGTCTTACTAATGCCCCTGCTATCTTCATGGATCTGATGAATAGAGTCTTTAGAGAAAAACTTGATCAATTTTTGGTAGTCTTTATAGACGATATTCTTGTCTATTAAAATAGAAAGGAAGAACATGAAGATCACTTGAGAATTATATTGAAGACCCTGAGAAAGGAGAAGCTTTATTCCAAATTTACCAAGTGTGAATTTTGGCTTCAAAAAATTGCATTTTTGGGTCACATAATCTCAAAAGAGGGGATATCTGTGGATCCAGCAAAAACAGAGGTTATCGAAATATGTTCGAGACCAACAACAGTAACTGATATCCGAAGTTTTCTTGGTTTGGATGGATATTATTGACGTTTTGTGAAAGATTTTTCACGATTATCTAATCCACTCACCAGGTTGACTCAAAAAGGAGTTAAGTTTGTTTGGATGGAGGAATGTGAAGATAATTTCAAGGATTTGAAAATAAGGTTATCCAGTGCACCTGTGCTCACACTTCCTTGTAGTGGAGAAAGGTTTGTGATCTACAGTGATGCATCCAAGAAGGGGCTGGGGTGTGTTCTTATGCAAAATGATATGGTGATAGCTTATGCCTCACAACAATTGAAAATCCATGAGAAAAATTACCCAACACATGATTTGGAGTTAGCTCTGGTAATCTTTGCATTAAAGATTTGGAGGCATTATCTTTATGGAGAAAGGTGTGACATTTATACTGATCATAAAAGTTTAAAGTATATTTTCACACAAAAGGAGCTGAATATGCGCCAAAGAAAATGGTTGGAGCTGATTAAAGATTACGACTGATCAATTAATTACCACCCTGGGAAAGCAAACAAGGTGGCAGATGCATTAAGTTGACAAGACCATGCCAGTTTATCCATGATGAGGATCACAAAAGATCCAATATTTATGGATTTATAAAGGATGGATCTTCGAATTATAATGGAAGGGGAAAATCGTATCTTTCTCAAATGAATGTTCAACCATATATACATGTGAAGATTAAAGAGGCGCAGAAAGAAGATGTAGAGTTACAAAAGAAGGTGAGAAATATTCATGAATTCAACCTTGATTGTGATGGGATAATAAAGTTCAAGAATTGGGTTTGTGTTCCTCCCATCCCCGAATTAAAGAAGGAGATGTTGGATGAGGCTCATAGTTCTTCATTCTCTATTCATCATGGAATCACGAAGATGTATAGGGACCTGAAAGAGTACTTCTAGTGGGATGGCATGAAAAGAGATGTTGCTGAATATGTCTCTCGATGCTTGGTTTGTCAGCAAGTTAAAGCTGAGAGACAGAAGTCTAAGGGGATGTTACAATCATTACCCATACCCGAATGGAAATGGGAAAACATCACTATGGACTTTGTCACAGGATTTCCTAAAACATCCAAAGGCAATAATGCTATCTGGGTCATAGTTGATCGTCTTACAAAGTCTGCACACTTCATTGCTATTAGAGAGGATTTCTCTCTGGATCAGCTTTCCAGGATATATGTAAAGGAAGTGGTAAGATTGCATGGAATAACACTTTATATTATATCTAATCGGGATCTGAGATTTACCTCGAAGTTCTGGAGAAGTCTTCAGCATACTCTGGATACAGAGTTGAGTTTCAGCACTGCTTATCATCCTCAGACAGACGGTCAGTCTGAGAGAACAATTCAAACTCTAGAAGATATATTGGGATCTTGCTCTATGGATTTCAAAGGTGGTTGGGATCAACACCTACCTTTGGTGGAATTTTCTTATAATAATAGCTTTAACTCCAGTATTCATATGGCTCCTTATGAAGCACTCTATGGAAAGAAATGCAGGACTCCAACTTGTTGGGACGAAGTTGGGGAAAGAAATCTATTAGGACCTGATCTCATTGATGAAATGGTAGAAAAGGTCAGATCTATTCAACAACACATAAGAGCAGCTCAGAGTCGACATAAAAGTTATGCCGACAACCGAAGAAAAGACCTAGAGTTTGAAGTGGGTGATAAAGTGTTCTTACGAATATCTCCCTGGAAGAGGGTTATGAGATTTGGAAAGAAGGGGAAGTTAAGCCCTAGATATATCGGTCCTTTCGAAATACTTGATCGTGTCGGGAAAGTAGCTTACTGATTGGCGCTTCCACTGAATCTCTCTCAAGTACACGATGTGTTCCATGTATCTCTCCTGAGAAAGTACATACCTGATCCTTCACATGTACTCAGCTCAGAAGTTGTACCGCTGGAGCAAGATCTTTCTTATGAAGAACAGCCGATAGAGATTCTGGATCGTAGCGAAAAAGTCCTACGAAACAAGACCACTCTCTTGGTGAAAGTTTTATAGAGGAACCACCAATTAGAAGAATCTACATGGGAGCTGGAGGATATGATGAGGGAGAGGTATCCTCATCTGTTTGTTACAAAGTGACGAATTTCGAGGGCGAAATTCATTTTAAGGGGGGTAGAATGTAACACCCGATACTTTTATGAGAAATACTTTGTTTTTATGTTATATAAATCATCAAATGAATCTTTCACTACACACAACACCATCTTGGCTTGCTTATACGCAACCGCGTCCTTCCTCGATAGCTTGCGTCGTACGCAATACCGAGTTTCACTAAACAACAATATGCTATTAAAATATTATTAAAACTAGACGTTATGAATATTACTAATTGAATTTTGAATTTTATAACATTTTAATTCAACTTATACATTTTCTATAATGAGGTATAAAAGAAAAATCAGTTTTTTTGGATAAAAGAAATATTTTTCAAAAAATACAGTTTTGCCAACTTTTGATGGTGCACCCACATTAAATCTAGTTTTTGATATGTTTATAAGTTAAATTTGAAAAAATAAAATTGTTCTTTTGAATCAGGGTATAAAAATTTACTTTGGATAATTTTTTGATATTTTTATGATGACTTTCATATTTTGATGAATAGTAAAAATACACTAATTTTTAATTAAAAACAAATTTTTTCATTGAGATAATTTATATGGATAAATTATAATATTTAATGGTTTTAAAGTATAAATAGAATATATTTTTACCATTTAATATAATGTATGTCATTATCATTAATTTCACATTGAATTCATAGGTAAAAACATTTCAATCTTTGGCAATGTTTTAACTTCTAAAACCCGTTTTCTTAACGACGGGATTTATTTTAAATTAATTACTGCAACTTATATGTTTTGAATTTTGAAAAATGGATTCCATATTTAGAATCAGTGGGTCCAAATTATGTTAATAGACTACTTTTTATTTTTGGTCATTATAAATAGTAACTATGGTAAATTTTATTTACCATAGTTAAAGGTAAATCGGGTAATTAAGGGTAAATATAAGATTATAAAATTACCCTAACACCTTCCAAAATCCTATTGGATGACTAAAGTTCAACCCATATCACCTAAGGGTCGGATTAGATTTATTTAGTGGACTCTTGTCCATGAAAATAATTTAATTATTATTAAAACCAAAGAATGTGACAACATGTCACTTTCTTAAATCTTATAAGTATAATAATTATAAATTGGTGATAAACTTAATGAAACTTTGAAACTGAATAGTCTCTGGAAATAAAATACAATTATCTACATCATAAGAATTTATTTAGAATTTTTAGGGACTAAATAATTATCATTTATTATGACACAATAGTGATATTGAAATTATTTTATTAATTAAAATATCAAATAAATGGTTTTAAAAATAATAAAATAAATATTATATGAACTATTTAATGTTCTCCACTAATTTTCTAGATACATATTACATTTTATTAATCTATTAAATCTTTTAGTTAGAACATATCTTCTCTATATATTTTATTTAAATTCAAATAAATGAATAGTGTCAAAATTGACACTATTTTTATTTTATAAAAATAAAATATTATAAAATTGTTTAAAAATCACAAAAATATTTAAAAATTATAAATTAAATTTTATATGGTCGAAAATGTCATAAAGTGTCAAATTATGGAAAATTCACAACACATATGTAATTATTTATAATAATAGAATATTATTACCACAAACAAAATTAAATTGATAAATAAGGATAAATCAAGTTGATAATGTTTAAAATAAATTCCTAACATGTCTAAATTTTATTGGTTGATGAGATTACAACCCTATCTCATCTAATCTTAAGATATGAGTCATTTTGGAAGTTTTTAATTGGGGTTGGGATTTAATATAAACTAATATTTCTTATATTTCCAAAGGTGCCCCTCTCCTCCCTTATAAAAGGGCACCTCTTCCCTCTCTTCCTCACACCAATTTGAGCCTTCAAGATCGGAAAACCCCTGCCAATTTCACTTCCCCACTTCTTTAGAAACCTACTAGAGGTACTGGTCTTATCAAAAGACCAACTCTAGTGCCTTAAGAGAAAGTTTAAAGGATGCACTTCGAGAAATAGGTAATACCTTTTACCGTTTTCTTCAAGTTCCATTCTTCTTCTACTACCTCTTCTTTAGTTGTTTCATTATGAGGTAATAACATTAGTATCACTTATATACTGATATGTTATTATAAATATGAAACAACCCTATTTCACCTCTTATCCATCCTACGGAAAACAAAATCACCGCACGAGCGTACGTACGGAATACCGTCTCCACGTCGTGGTGTAATCTATTTTCCACCACCACCTTACTTGGATGGGTATAAGGGTGAAAGTAATGAATATATATGATTATTTTAAAGTTTTATTGATTCTGAAATAGTATATATACACACTAATACAATTCCACGATCATGGGAATGATATCATCGCTCGTGCGTATGTATAGAATATCGTCTCCATGATGTGATGCGATTCGTTCTACATGATCTTCATTGCATAATGATTATATAAATGAATTGAATGAATAAATATGATATATAGTACATTAATACCATTCTTGAAATGATGTATCTATAACCTAAAGAGAAGAATAAGAATTTATTCGACAAAACACGCATAAGAACAAAAAGTTATAAACACCCGAATAACAAGTAGCATTCAAATATTACTACTAAGAATCTAAGTATATGACCATATATGATATAATAACAATAATTATGATTCTTTAATAATTCAATAACATTATTTAAATCATTATACAGGAGGTTCGGACACTTACGAGGCAAATCAGACCTAAGGTAAGAGAAATATCACAATCTCATTTTTATCCGAGATTTTTTATACTTTGGTATTTACTGGGGTGTATTTTATCATCCACATCCATGTTTCCTCAATATTTAATATTATTTCCATCCACCTACAATTTTTTAAATCCAATTTTACCCTTCTCTGAGTTTTTAGTAAAGGATATGAAAGGAATCTTTTGTCATTTTTCGTACGAGGTACTTTTTGACTTTTCTGAAAAAAGTACGAAGAATGTTTTTTTTAACTTATACGGCATGAATGGATTTTTAAAACATTATTTCCAAGAAGCTTCCTTTAAAAGTTTTCAAGTTTATTTTTAATCAACTTCTTTTATTTTATAATTGTACGACATGTTAAGAAAGGAAAAGTGTTTTTGAAGCAGAAAGGATATTTTCCTCAAGAATGGAGTTCAAGTGTTTTATCAAAATTATTTTCCATATAAGATAATAAAGGGTTATGTTTCTATCCGTATTATTACATTGATTTGATTATGTTGTGATGGAATTATATTTATGAATTCCTTTCTCATATATGAATTTTTTTATGATGTCACGATGTTTAAGATTCCCATTTTATTACATGGGTTATGCAATGATGTATGATTTATGATTTTGTGGCACACATAAGAATGGTATCATTATTATATGGGTGGGACCTATATCTCCCTCCAATTCATTGGGTAAAGATTTTATATCTCATGAGATAGACATGGCTGGAACGGCAGGTTAAACCGGTTCAGTGAAACAGGACTGAAATGAGGAGTGAACTCGGTTCAGAAATGGACTTTGTCCACTAAGATAGTCTTGGAAATGAGTCTTGACTAATAAGAAATGATTCTCTATGATTATGTGTGTATGACACAAAGATTCATGTTTTATGTTATGATTATTGGGATTACATTTCACTACTATGATTTATCCCATGTTATGAAATTATGATTTCTTTTGCAGGTTAAGATTTCCAAAAGTTATGTTCTTATGAATATGATGTGATTGATATTTATTTTGTTTACCCTTACTGAGCATTTGAGATCACCCTTTTGTATGTTTTATTTCCCTAGGTCAGGAAGAATGTTATTAAGTAGGATATGCCAAAAAGGGACTCTAGATATGATGAAATAAATGGGAGGAAAAGTAGATGCTTTATGAACCAGTTGTTTATGTTTCCCAGTTTCTAAAGACTCTATACCTATACGGTCCTTTCCATGGTTTTGTTATATGTTGTAATAAGTATGATTCAATTTTGAAGTAATAAAAATGTATGTAAATTATGGGTCGTTATATTCAATTAGTATAATATCCATGTGAAAAAGTAAATGGAATTATTTCATTTTATTTTTTTCATACTATGTTGAAGTTCAAGTTTAAAAGGCATTTGTTTTAGTTATACATTGCCTTAAATGTTTATTATTATTTATGAAAGTTTCCGCTATATTGTTATCCTTACTAGGCATTTGATCTCACCCGTTTTCAATGTTTTATTTTTTCCAGGATGTGAAGAAGTAATCTATGAATGACTTTCTGGGATAATATGAGGGGATATGAAGACAAGATGTTTTTTGTAGTAGTTTTCACTTTATGATGTAATGTAAAATTTATGAAATTATCTAGTTATTCCAAGGCTACTAAACTAATCGGTCTTTCGAGACTTGATCTTTCTTTTGATCATGCCAATGTTATGTAATAATGCACCGATTCTGGGTATCTGGGGTCGGGGCGTTAGAGTTGGTATCAGAGGAAGTTTAGTAAAAAACTTGGAAGCTATATTTAGATAAACTCTGATTAGATCACATAGACCTAAGATGGACTTTGAGGATTAGTATATAATAAATTCCTAGAATTTTGGTATTGTAGAGATTTTGTGAGTTTTTCGAGCAATACATCCCTGTCTGGATAAGAGCAGGTAGAGGCAGCTCTGGCACAGATGTACCTAGGGGTAAAACTCGAAAACACCACTTTGAGATAGACTCAAACGGGAACTAGTGCACGACAACGGGCCTTGTTGCACTCTTGTTTACGACACTCCCGGGGGATACGCTTAGGATAACTCTCATTTTATTTATAGACCATTATGAAGGGTTTATGAGTATATACTTCCTCAAAGAAAACATTTTTATGATTATGGATTATATCCATAAATAGTTCAATTTATGTTAAGTGTTTTATAAGTACGGAATTATGTATTTTGATTCATAAACTGATCTAGTTTATGACATTATTTAGAAATGGCGCCTAGTGGAAGAAATGGAAACCGTATCAATGCATGCACTCTATGTAGGGATTTCCCTTCTGCTCAAGATAATTATAGTGGAGCTGGTGATGCAACTAGTGCTGATCAAATAATCACCATACTGGAACAACTCACTCAGGTTATGAATAACAACCTTACCCGTATGGAGTACCCTAATCCACAGCATGGAGGATAAATGTTAGATCTATTCATGAGGCAACAACCACCAACATTAAATAGGAGTACAAATCCATTGGTAGCTGACCAATGGATAAGTTCCCTAGATAAAATATTTCAGGCTTTGGGAAGTAGTGAAAGGGAAAAAGGTATCATGGCAGTTTACCGCCTCACTGGAGATGCTAATCAATGGTGGTCATTGATTCAAAACATGAAGAAAGATTATAAAGTATCAAATATGTAATGGAGGGAGTTAAAATATCTATTTTTAGAAAAATACTTTCCTCGTGACCATCAAGCAGATATGGAAAGACAATTTCTGAGTCTGAGACAAAAGGAGGATGAGAATGTCACAAAGTATGAGCCTAACTTTAAAAGGTTAGCAAGGTATGTTGGAGATTATATACATAACCCAAGAAGTAAGATTGATCGTTTCTCTGATGGGTTAAAATTGTTTCTCTGTCGAGCATTAGTCTCACAATCCTTCTCATCGTACGAAGACATTGTCTCTTATGCTATCAAGACAGAAAAGGAATTCTCTAAGTCTTATGACTTTAAAGCAAAGCAAGAGAAGAATAGATCTTATAATCAATCTGGGAATGGAAATAAGGGGAAGAAGGGAAAGGTTTAATATCCATCCTGCAGTAAATGTGGGAAGAAAAACCCCGGTACTTGCTTAAAAGGAATGGGAGTCTGTTACAAGTGTGGTGAAAAAGGCCACCAAGCTCGTGATTGCAAGGGGAAGAAGGAAGCTACTGATGTCCAATGCTACAATTGTAGGGACATGAGACATTATGAAAATGAATGTCCTAAGCATCAGGGGAACTTACCTCAGAAAAGTCCAAGGGATCAAGTCCAAGCTTATGCTATCACTACTTATGAGGTAGAAGCTCTGAAAGACGTGGTGGCATGTAATTTAATGGTTTCCTCAAGTTTAGAAAATGCATTAATTGATTCTGGATCATCGCATTGTTTCATATCTTCCCAGTTTTACAAGAAAATTAGATATTTCCAATTTGATTTAACAAGGGAGTTGTCAGTTAAAACTTCTAAGGGAAGTATCATTGCATCAAAGTTTTGTGAATCAGCCCCCATTAGAGCACATAAATGTTCTTTATCTGCTGATCTCATCGTCATACCTATGATTGAGTTTGATATAATCCTCGGTATGTATTGGCTTTCAGACCATGATGAAAAGATTTATTGTAAGAATAAGGAGGTTATGATTTTTTATGATGATGATAAGGAACACCTTATCTTTAGAGCAGAATCGTCACCACCTAATTCTTATCTAGATCCACCCCCAGTAGCTCAACTAAATTCAATTATTGGGAAGGAAGAGAATGAAATTACAGTGGGTGAGGAAAGGAATTCTCAAATAGAGGATGTACCTATTGTGAAAGAATATGTATATGTGTTTCCGGAAGATTTACCTAGACATCCTCCCGAATGAGAAGTTGAGTTTTCCATTGATTTAATTTCTGGATCAAGGCCTATATCGAAGACCCCTTATAAAATGGCCATTGTAGAATTAGTTGAACTAAAGAAACAACTAGAGGAATTGAGTAATAAGGGATTTATTTTCCCTAGTTTTTCTCCATGGGGATCCCCTGTTCTTTTTGTTAAAAAGAAAGATGGATCTATGAGGTTATGTATCGACTACAAGGAAATCAATGCTATAACACTAAAAATCAAGTATCCCATACCTCGCATTGATGATTTATTTGACCAACTGTATGGAGCTCAATACTTTTCAAAGATTGAACTTCGATCTAGATACCATCAGTTGTGTGTGAAGAAGGAATACATTCCGAAGATAGCATTTCGAACCAGGTACGGGCATTACGGGTTTACAGTAATGCCTTTTGGATTGACTAATGCACCCTCTTTATTTATGGATCTGATGAATAGAGTTTTCAAGGAATATCTCGATGAATTTGTGGTGGTATTTATTGATGATATCTTGGTATACTCCAAAAGCTACGAAGATCATGAAAATCACTTGCGCATTATCCTGAAGACTCTGAGAAGACATGAATTATATGGGAAGTTTAGCAAGTGTGAATTCTGGTTTCAAGAGATTTATTTTCTTGGCCATATTGTCTCTAAATATGGAATCTATGTTGATCCTTCTAAGACCAAGGCAATCCAAGAATGTCCTGCACCGACGAGTATAACTGAGGTATGTAGTTTTATTGTTTTAGCAGGTTATTATCGACGTTTCGTCCAGAATTTCGCCCGATTGGATAACCCATTAACAAAGCTCACACATAAGGGGGTTAAATTTTTTTGGACAAAAGAGTGTGAAGAATGTTTTGAAGAAACGAAGATAATATTAGTCAATGATCCTATATTGAATCTACCATCGGGGAATAATGGGTTCGTTATTTATAGTGATGCATCGAAGAAAGGACTTTTTTGTGTCCTTATGCAGAATGATAGGGTTATTGCCTATGCATTATGACAGTTGAAAATTCATGAGCAAAACTATCCTACTCATGATCTTGATTTAGCAGTTGTGATCTTTGCTTTGAAGATCTGAAGGCACTACTTCTATGGTGAAAAATGTGAGATTTATACTGATCACAAGAGTTTAAATTATATTTTCTCACAAAAAGAACTCAACATGAGGCAAAGGATATGGCTTTAATTACTCAAGGATTATGATTATACAATACACTACCACCTGGAGAAGGCAAATAAGGTAGAAGATGCTTTGAGTAGAAAATATCATGGAGTTTTGAACAATATGAGAATTGAAAGGGATCCAATTTTCATGGATCTAGTGAAGATGGACATGGGAATAACCAGGGAAGGTGAAACATCAATGCTTTTTCAAATAGTTTCCAAACTATCTTTACTAGAAAGGATTAAGAGCTCTCATACCGATGATGAAGAATTTCAAAAGAAGATTAAAGCTGTGAATGATGGGAGATTGAGAGACTTTGTGTATGAAGAAGGAATTTTGAAATTTGGGAAGAGGCTTTGTGTTATTGATATACCTGATCTAAAAAGAGAATTGCTGGATGATGCTCATAGTTCCAATTTCTCTATACACCCTAGGAGTACCAAAATTTATATAGATTTGAAGGAACATTTTTGGTGGGACAACATGAAGAGAGAGATTGCTAATTTTGTGTCAAGATGTATGGTTTGTCAACAAGTGAAAGCTAGAAGGCAATAGCCTAGTGGAGTATTGAAACCTCTTCCCATACCTGAGTGGAAATGGGATAATATCACGATGGACTTTGTCATGGTACTACCAAAGACTCCTAGAAGGAATGATGCAATATGGTTTATTGTTGATCATCTTACCAAGTCAGTACATTTTCTTGATATAAGATAAGATCCACCACTGGAACGTCTAGCAAGATTATATATTGATGAAGTTGTGAGACTTCATGGAGTACCCCTATCGATTGTTTCTGATCGTGATCCCCATTTTACTTCAATATTCTAGAAAAGTATTCAGAAAGCCTTGGATACTGAACTTCATTTGAGCACTGCCTACCAACCTCAAACAAATGGACAATCAGAACGAACTATTCAAACCTTAGAAGACATGTTGAGATCCAGTTCACTTGACTTTCAGGGTGTGTGGGATCAATATTTACCTATGGTAGAATTTTCCTATAACAATATCTTCCATTCGAGTATTCATATGGCACCATATGAAGCGTTATATGGAAAGATATGTCTCACACCAACCTATTGGGATGACGTTGGTGAAAGAAAACTTGTAGTCCCAGAACTGGTGGAGGAAACGATGGAAAAGGTGAAGGTAATCCAATACCATGTCAAGGAAGCTCAAATTAGGCAGAAGAGATGTGCCGATAATCTAAGGAAGGATTTGGAATTTCAAGTCAGTGATCATGTTTTCTTGAAGGTATCTCTATGGAAGGAGGGTATAATATAACACCCCAAGCTTCTACGGTACGCTTCTCTTTGAATAATGCAATAGCGTGTGTTGTACGCAACATCGAGTTCTAACACACCACAACCAATCAAACTAGCCGTTATTAATAGTAATACCCACTTTTTGAAAATTATAAATTTTATTTTTCAAAATGGACTTCATTTTTGTATTCGGAATATCTAAATTATCCTAGGGTGAATTTTTGGTATTTTTCTGAAAAACTTCATTTTTTTATGAATAGTGAAACCACTAAGTGGTAGTTAAAAAACTGAATTTTTCATAAAACTTAATATTACCACTTCTTTGAGTGGAATTTCTAAATTCTGAGAGACACGGTTAATATCAAGGAGTAAAATGAGGTTCAATGAGATGAAAATAATTTTTGGTGAATAGTAACTTTTTACTTTTATTTACCACGGTTAAAAGTAAATAGGGTAATTAAGGGTAAAAATGATATTAATATTACCCTAAAACATGCCCTAATTATATTGGACAAGTGTATCTCGACCAAAAACAACCTTAGGAATAAAATATTATCATTTAGGTCCACTTGGATTAGATTAGGACATTTATTATTATTTAATTCAAAGAAGTGTTAAAAGAGTTAAAATCAAAGTTTAATTACTAAAACATTTTTAATCTAGGGTTATACATAAGATAAATTAGATTGTAAATATTCATTAGAAAGATAAAACTATTTCCAACATAATGGTATTTTATTTATAATTTTTAGACCTTAAATAGTTTAATTTATTTATGACACAATGGTGATGCAGTAATTACCTAATTAATGAAATATTAAATTAATAGATATTATAAATATCCAAATAAATGTAATTTGAGAATTTTTATGAATTAAACTAATTTTATAGGTTAATATTACATGTTAGTATTTATTTAATTAACTTATTTCTAAGTAATCATTCTGTTATGATTTTCAGAAAAATCAATTTTCCAAAAAGTGTCAAAATTGACATAAAAGAGTTTTTAAAAAAATATTATATTATTAATTTATATTCAATTCCTAAAAATCTAAGATTCGGCCAAGAGACTCATATCATGATAGGTGTATCATTAATGGGCCACTTGGGGGTCTCTTGAAGGTATATAGTAAGTTTGTTAACTATATAATATAAAAATACAAAGTGGCATGGTAAGTGTCAAACTAATTAACTATGAGTTAAAACTAAAAGATAAGGTTAATATAATGACCCAAACCTGTCTAAATTCTATTTGTTGAGTGGTTTTAGACCCATACCCACCTTAAAATTTAAATAATCCACTTTTGAGCCATTAGAAACCGAATATGAATTTATTATAAAATAATATTTCTAGCTTTTCCAAAGGTTCCCCTCCTCCCCCTTATAAAATGACACCATTTCTAACCAATTATTCACACCTTCAAAGCCTTTTTGTTCAGAAAAACCCTGCCCAAATACTCTATAAACATCCCTCACTTCAACCTAGATTCATTATTTTGATCAGAAATCCAACCTAAGGAGTCATTTTGATCAAATCAAAAGGAAGAACCCGAAGAAGAGGTAATGTTTTCACCACCCTCTTTCAAGTTCCTTTCTTCATCAACTTCTTCTTCATTTATTATTACCATTATAAAATAATCACTCCAGTATCTTATATATACTGTGATGTTATTATAAATATGGTACAACCATATTCAGTATTCTATCCATCCTTTGAATGACATGTCACCATACGTGCGTACGTACGGCTTACCGTCTCCACGTCGTGGTGTAATTGTTATTCAATAAATTATTATTTGGATGGGTATAATAATGATGTGTAATTAATGTAAATAAAAAATATAACATTATAATGATTCTGTATATATGATATACCATCCAATTATATATTATTTTAATATCAAAATAATGATATTTTCGCTCGTGCGTACGTACGGACTACCGTCTCCACGAACGCGATGAGATTCATTCTCCATAGTATCCATTCAAGTATAATTCTAATTTGATGATTAAAAATAATGTTTAAGGACTTGATATAATTCTGTATATGAATAATATACAACCTATCCATAACAAAAATGTCTTATTTAACAAAACATATAAAATAAAATGAGTAAGTTAACACCCGAAACGACGATAATTCTAAGATATTATTAACAAATCAATGTTAAAAGATCATATATTATATTATATTAATGTATATGATTCTTGTATAATTTAATAAAAATTATTTCACCATTATACAAGAGGTTAACCTACCTTCAACCAAGGAAAAGTACAAGGTAGGGGTTTATTTCGCAATCTCTTCATTATCTGAGGTTGTTTATACGTAATAATCTACTGGAAATTTCTTTATCATCCACATCCATGTTTCTTAAAAATTTATTTCAAAATATTTTTAATATTTACAAGAATATGGTTTAAAGTCATTTATACCCTTGTTTTACTTTTTATAAGAGATTTATAAAGGAATCTTTCCGTCGTTTTCCAAACAAGGTTCTTTTTAACCTTTTCGACAGAATTATGGTAAGAATGTTTTTTTAACTTATACGGTGGGTGTGGCTATTTTCTGCCATTATAAAATCTTTGAAGCTTCCCTTACAAGCTTATAAGAAAATTTTCAAAGTAAATGTTTTATTTTATAATTATGTGACTTTTGAATGATTTCAAAAAAAGATATATTTCTCTCAAATGGTTTTGATTTCATCTATGTCAACATCCTTTGATGGATTTTTAGCTTATTTGAAGTTGATTTATTATGAAACAAAACTTCCATATTGTATTGAAGTTTTTGTGATATGTTTGACTGTGGATGTGTGTTTTTTTATACCATTAATGGTTTATGAAGAAAGTATTGACATTTCGTATGCTAGTTTTAATACGAATGTTTATGTAATGTTTAAACCTGTTCATATTTGGAATGCATTGGACTTAATAAGTGACGGGTGGAGCCCGCTATAGCTCATCAATGCATCGGTAGGTCTCATGAGACAAACTAGTGTCTAGGAAAAAGGCCTTGACAAAATCTTATCTGAATTCTTGGCACGAGGCCTTGGTTATGTGGTTATGATAGTATGGCATTATGCATTTCATCATTATGAAAGTGGTTATTGATATTTTCATTTGATTATTCGATTAGTAGAATATCCATGTGAAAAATTAAATGGAATTATTTCATTTTATTTTTTCCATACTATGATTAAGTTCAAGTTTAAAAGGCTTTTGTTTTAGTTATACATTGCCTTAAATGTTTATTCTTATTTATGAAAGTTTCTTCTATATTGTTATCCTTACTGAGCATTTGAGCTCACCCCTTTTCAATGTTTTATTTTTCCTAGGATGTGAAGAAGTAATTTATGAATGACCTGCAGGGATAATATGAGGGGATATGAATACAAGATGTTTTTTTGAAGTATTTTTCAGTTTATGTTGTAATGTAAACTTTATGAAAGTATCTAGTTATTCCAAGGCTACTAAACTAATCGATCTTTGGAGACTTGATCTTTCTTGTGATCATGCCAATGTTATGTAATAATGCACCGACTCTGGGTATCTAGGGTCGGGGTGTTACATGAAGGGGCTTCACCATCCATAAACAAACCATTCACATACACCATAAAAATAGATATCATCACACATAGATCATTACCCTCTACCATACCAATCATGGGTCATGGTCAACATGGGTTAAACTAATTCACAGATCCACGGTCTTTTACAAGAAACACTTTTAAAATCATATCCATAATTACAACAAAAATCCTTTATCTTAATCACATTTCCCAATTCAAATATTTCTACAACCCACATGTTTACTCATTTAAAGCAATCATTAAGAAAAATTCATAAACCATTTATTTACAGTCTTTCCCTTTTACCCATTTTCATCATAATTATTAGACATGATTTTATTTAAATTTCTCAAGAAGTTAAAATTAATTCCACCTTTCAAATCTCACATACCCATCCTTCTGTGTTCCTACTATGATATATGCCAAATATTTCCTCAGGTTCCTAAAATGATGCATGAATGCACATTCTTATACCATTTAGTCCATGAGTAAAATATCACCAAATGGTCACATCACATAGCAAGTGTACCAAATAAGGGTGAAATATCATTCAACTATAACAAAAAACAATGAGAACAAAAATCCACACATTGAATAGTTGGGTTTTGCCTCATACATGGGTTAGATAGTCCCAACAATGAGCTCATTACCAAGAGCATACACATCAAATTCTTATGTCTACCATCCCAAATAGTAATACCACATAAAATAACTATTTTGATACAACTTCATAACATCCTCAACCCAAAATCCACTAAACTGATCATCTGATCCAGGTCTTCACATGACCTCAAGCATGCCTCCCCATATGCCAGAGTTTTCCGACTAGCAATGAGGGTCTAATAAGTCGTGTTGGGAGAATATACCATATTTTTACTATAGTAGGCCATAAAAGTTAACAGGATAAATATCAAAAAAATATTTAATAAAAATATAAAAAATCATAGAAAAATATCTCCCAAAACTTGGTACAAAACACAAGCCAACAATTACCATGTCATGTCTTGATAACAGTGCTTAAAGTGAAGGAAACACAAAAAAAAAATACAAATAGTTGAATCTCCAAAATGTTCCTGACACCATGTTTGGGTCCTAATACATGCAAATGCAAAGAAAAACTCAAATCCCTAGCATCGGGAATTTACCCTTATTTATCCTTAAAATAATGATATCTTCTCAGGTACCCATCGATGTCTTGGGAAGGGATTGAGTATAACTCAGTAGGACACCACCAATGGTGTGTATAAAATATCTAATCTAAATAGTTAGTGCATACAAGTATTAAATGAAAGAGAAGGTAAAATAAAAGACCACTCAGGTGAAATTATTTATCACTGTGTACATTTACCATTTCTAACATTATTTCCATTTTCATCACTTATACCATGTTCATTATTTAATCAATTTTCATCATGTGTTTTATGGTTTAGGAATTTACATCATTTAAAAAAGGGTTCATGGTATTCAAGCATTAGGAATGCATGAATAAGTCAAGCCCCTATCTCTTCAGGGATAAATACATCACAACAAACACAATATCCTCACCTTTATGACTCAATATAGGTGGAATAAAACCGTTAGGGGACTAGAGTGCATTTCCCTTCCCTAACTCATGAATTATGGGGTGGAGTTTAGATTATCAGTCTAACTCGATCCATAGGGGTAGAACGTCAATCAATACCCCAAACTACCTATCCATGTGAAAATTCTTAAATATATCCAATCACCATTATTACTATATCACAAACCATAAAAATTAATATGGTAATCAATTGTATTTCTTAACCCGTTAACATATTACTTTTTTACAATATATATCTCATTCAGCCCAATTCTGATTATCATGCCCCTCCCCATTTAGTATATTCACCTATTACATTATGTTAACCCATTTAATCATATTAATCAATTTACGAGTAATTATCAATTCATCTTGTTCAACATTTCATATACACTAACCCTCTTAGGGATTTCAATATAGTTCATAACACATTTCACACCATATTAATTAACTCTATTAACCCATTACTATGCTATTCCAAATGACCCCTTATTCCATTATCAAATCTTATAACAACTATCAGTGATACATTTTCAAATCAAATAAAAATATTCACATTTTTAACAAGGTTTATACATTATCACACATCAATTACACACTTTATATTACCTATTTCTAGTTTTAAGAATGTCGGTGCACATCTTGGTGGCCCTAAATCAGTCAAATCATCCTAAAGTAATACCATAGGGATTATTAATAGTTCAAATTGTCATTCATATTCTCAAATTACTGAATCTCACTAAAGGCATTCAAAGCACAACAATTTGTAGCCAAGAATGAAACCAATCATGCTCAAATAAACCCAAAGACTATGGGATATAACTAGTAGATCACCTAACTCAAATACCTAGAAGAAAACACTATTAATATTCACCTTACATCTATAGGACCCAGGATCAAATCCATGTAGAGACATATTTCTGGGTTACTGTAGCATTTCTATAGAAGAAACTATGGTAGGGACTGTAGTAGTCATTATAGAAGGTACTGTAGCAGAAGGAACTATTCATCCATCTGGGCCTTCGGGCCACCGATTTGGTCCTCAAGTCCTGTAAGGGTTTTGAATTCAAGGCCTTTAATCCACCCCAAGGACTTTATACCACATTAAGTATGCATACGTACCAGTCATATTACAAGGGACATGGATCCAGATGAGTATTAAGAGTTGTCACATTCACCATATCAGAACTAACTAGAATTTGAATAATGAGAGGGTATGATATTGCCATTGGTACCGGGCTTGTGCAGCTCGGAATAGGACAATTATCTGACCATCCATGAGAAGGTGGAGTGCTGGTATCATGAAATTTCTTAGGGAGGAGTAGTCCTAAGTTTTCTTGTATGGGTGATTCCCTTAAGACATATGGGTCATGTAATTATCTCTTAAGCCATTGAACCTTGTAAGGGTTCCACATCACCACTTGAAAGGTGGATTATAAAAAATAATAAAAATATGAAGGCCTTCGGGCCATTTAGGTAAACCCCCATTGATATCGTTAACTATATTCCACTATAAAAAGAGGATTCTTGGGATTTTGAAGATGTTCTCTGGTGATACAAACCCTAATCTGGAAAAGAGAAGAAAAGATATGATTAGACTTACCCAGAGCTTTGATCCACAACCAATGGTGCTCCAAACGGCCTAGAAACAAAAGAGAATCACACATGGAAATTCTTGGTCACAAGGTTTCTTCTCTAGGTATGAAAGGGAGGAAATGGTGAATAAAAATGAGTAGGGACTTAAGATACCTAAATTGGAGATTTTTTAAATTTCTCAACTTTAGTGGGGAACATGATTTACCCGCATGGTTTTCCAAACCATGTGAAAACTTTGTGAAAGCCATTGTCTAAGGTAAGTAAAGTTTCATGGTTATTTGGGAACCTTTATATAGTTTTACAAACTATGTTCCAACCATGTATAATTATATTATCCAAGGTTTCAGGGGTTTCCTAGGAATGTCTCATGTTTTTCTTAACCATGTGAAAACCCTATGCCTTGCAGAAATTAGCATTGTTTTCCTTCTTTTTGTTACCCAAACCATCAGAACAAAACTAAGGGCCCCCATACCCCTAGTAAACATTTAATTAATGATAAATAAAGGATTCAAACTATTATTTAAATAATTATATGCCTTAATGGAGTTGTTATCATACAACTTGTGTTTATGATGTCATTTTTTATGTTATCTCTCATTCATATTTTTCCTTGATTTCATCATCTTATTCATGCATTATTATTCAAGATTATGACTCTAACCACATTTATCACCCAATCACATGCCTCTTGAATCACATATATTACTGTCATCAGGTTATTAATTGATAATTTCATTATGGTTATTTATAGCTCACCCATTTCTTATGTATATCCCTAGGTTATACCATGTAGTTTTAGAGGATCAATAGAATATAATGGAATCATTTTGAGATTCTAAATAATTTTTTTCACGTTATTGTGATATTTTCATAATTTCCCAAAGAAACTAGGCCTTACATTCTTTTTTTAATTTATTAACAATGATTAGGTAATAAATAATTAATCAATGTGTATACAAGATATGGATTGTCATAGTTTGTATAAGAGGAAAGTATCATTACATTTTATAATTATGATTACAATAATTTAGTGAAAGGATTAGAGATAAGATTAAATATAGGAAAACATAACTAAAATTTTGGTGTATTATAGAGTAAGTGGTTTCTATGAAATAGAATCCATGTGCGGATACTACAAGTGGATATAGATTTGGAGTAGTTGTAACTACGTGTAACAACCCCAAAAAGGGTGAATTAGAGATTCAATCAATCATCACCTAGTGCATGAAAAATAGGCCCTGATGAAAACCTATTTTGACACTCATATATTTTTGCTTCAGTAAATTCATAAGATCTTTATGAACCATTATGAAGGGAAAAAATGACTTTAGAATTTTATGTTAGGAAATAGGTATTGGATAATATTGGTCGAAACCTAGAAATTAATTAGTCAAGGAATGTATTTCATTTATGATTTATCCCTTAAATGTCCATTGTTCCATTTTATGTGTCTAATAGTTTGGAAATTCACATCCCAATGTTTATTTTGGTGGAAGTAAAATTTTAGAACCAAGTGGATTGTTATGTGTATCCCATTACATATACAAGGTCGATTGTTAGTTGCAATATTATCAATTATTGGTAAAGAAGGTGGATATATAGAAGGATACTTTTTGTTCAATGTATAGAAAGTATGAGTTCATAGTGATTATATTTGGACTCAATAATGATACATATATCATCACAGACATGATCAAGAGTGTTTTTAGGGATTACTCAAAAAAAAATTGTATTCTTTATACACAGTATTCCTATCTACTCTAAAATCAAATTGGAACTTGAGAATAATTTTAATATTATAATGAAGACCTTATGAAAAGAAAAATCCATGTATATTATAGTGAATGTGATTTTTTTATGAATAAAGTAACATTACTATGGAATATTATCAATAAGAAAGGGATATGTTTGGATCCTTTAAAAACTAATAAAATTTAATGATGGAAAAAAAGAAACATATATGGTAGAAATTTGATGCTTCCTTGGATTAACTAGGTACTATAATTGATATATGAGAAAACTGTAACAATTTTCATACACAATATCCATGTTAAATTGGAAGGGAGTGATTTTTTCCTTGATTGATGAATGATATGAGATATTTAATGAGTTAAATAAGAGGTTAATCACTAAACCAATTCTCACATAACCCACCATTGAGGAATGATTTTTGATCTATGATGATTCATCAAAAATTTATTGGGTTGAGTGATCAATCAAGTTGAAAAAGAGATATCCTTTTACTCTATCCAATTAAATATTGATTAATATAACTACACAATTCATTACATATAATTAGGTATAGTGATCTTCACACAAATGATTTTGAAAAAAAAAATCTCTATAGGGAGAAGTGAGACATATATAGAGATCATAAATTGCTCAAGTGTATATTCACATAAAAGGAGATCAATAAGTTAAAAATTAGTGATTATAGTTAATAAAGGATAATGATAGTTCAGTCTACTACCATCCTAATAATTCAAACAATGTGGTGGATTCTCTAGGTATATTTGATCCCGCAACATTATCCATAATGAGGATTGAAATGGATCAAAACTTCTTGGACATGAAATGGATGAACATGGGAGTAGTAAAAATATCTTAATCCAACATTGATCAAATAATTTCTAAAAAATCCACTCTTGATAAGATTAAGGAGGCCCAAAAATATGATGAATTACTATGAAAAAGTTAGATAATATTCCAAAGGTTAACTTTTATAATGATGGAGTTATAAAGTTTAAAACTAGGATAGGTGTACTATAAAAAGAAGAGAAGAAGAGAGATGTTATGGATGATGTGTATAAATTTTCCTTCTATATTCATAAAGAATGAAATATGATGTAAAGATATCTGAAGAAAATTTATAATGCGATAAAATAAAGAATGAGATTGAAAATTTTGAATCTCAATGCTTGGTATGCCAACAATTCAAGGGTGAATAAAAGAATTATAAGGGTATAATGAAACCATTTCACATATGATTATGGAAATGGGAAAACATAACAATATATTACATCATAGTTTAATACAATAAATATACATTTAATAACACGAACTTGTTGTTAGTAGATATCCTTACCAATTTATCACATTTAATTGTTATAAAAGAAGATTTATCTCTTGACCAACTCACCATGATATATATATGTGAATTAGTAAGACTATATAGAGTGCCACTCTCTATTATGCCTGATATATATCCAAGGTTTAGCTTGAGGTTTTGTGTAAGCCTTTAGTAATCACTGGATACAGATTTGACTATCAAAACTACATATCACCATTATATTAATAAACAAAATGAAAGATCCATTCAAACTCTAGTGTATATTTTGATATATTATTCATTTATTTTCCAAGGTTGTTAGGACCCACACATTGCCCTAAATTTTTATCATATAAACAAATTTTCCATTATAGAATTAAATTATCACCTTATGAGTATATGTATGGGAAGTGGTGTCAGTCTTTCATGTTATTGAAACATTCATTAATGGGAATATATTGAAAAACTCATATAAAAACATTGAATATTGATAGAGAATATTTGGAAACATTCATCAATGATACATATATTTTGAGGTAGAAGATAACATGTTCCTTTATATATCATTATGGAAGAAATCTTGGACAATTTGAAATAAGGTTAAGCTTATTCCTAGATTCATCAATCTCTTTGAGTTCCTTGATCAAAATCAGATATGTGGCCTATCAACTATAATTCCCACAAATCCTATCTGAATCACATGATGTGTTCTATGTATGACTCATCAATAAGTACATTCAATTCCCCTTGAAAGTAATGAATCTAGAGGTGTTACCCAAGGAGAATAATATTTCATGTGAGGAGAAGCTGGTGAAAATTATAGATTATAGAAACAATGTTTTACAAAACCAAACAAATCACCTGGTAAAAGTGTTGTGGTAATACCAATAGTTTGAGGAAGCCACATGGGAACTGGGAGAGGTGATAAATCAATATTTTCATAATATATTTTATTTTATATTATGAAATTTTTATGGTGAAATTTCTATGTGGGGAATAATTTAAAAACATGAAATGTTATAAATGAAATTTCATTTTTTTAACATAAATTCCTTATTATGTATTGTAGTTATTGAAAACACATGTACTGCATTGATTTTTAAACTGATATATCATACTAAATTTAAAATATCATTAATAATAATAACCATTGATGACATATCCATTGTAAATTATCCATTAGGATTATTATATATTAATTTTTATGACAAAGCAAAATTTACAGAGATGAAAGAAGTGATAGGATTGACCAGAAGGATTGTACCCTATAAAGCGAATTTATTGGAGTGTACGAGGGATATAGAATCAATATTATTGTGCTTGATCTATCCCATGATGATTTAAAAAAAATTAAAGCACATTAAAGACCATTTATGAGATAATTTCATGCTAATCTAGGTCATGGACCAATCTATGTTTGCTAAATAACCCAAAGAATGTGTCACCATTCGACACATTACTCTTAGGGTATACACTATTTTAATAAGGGATCATGTGTCTAGATATTAGAAGTATAAATTTATATATTCTCATTTTTAACAAAAATAATTATCATATATACCCCTTACTATCATCAATTACATAAAAAATTATATGAGTTGATGAAAATTACATTTTTATATGAATAATACCAAATTTTATATTGTTTGGAAAATATATGGATTTATATAAAACACTCCTTTTAATAAATTCATTAATTTTTAAATAAATTTAATTTTCAAATAATATCCTTATTAAATAATAATTATCTATTCCTGGATGAAAACATAATATAATGTAGTCTAATATAATATTTATAATTGTTATAAAAGAGTTATTATCAAAAAACATATATTTTTTAATAAATGAGGATCTTAACATAAAACTAAAAATTATAATATTAAAATAATTAAAATGAAAAAATAAATATTATTTTTTAAATTATCACATAAAAATTAGAAAATGGTTGATTTTTCATAATTTTATAAGAGAGTTTAATTTTCCAGTTAAAATAATATATGATATAAATATAAGTTAGTTATTATGACATCATAATAGTTTAAAAGTGATTTAATAAATATTATAAATGGGTTACATGTCCAGTTATAGGTTTCCCCTTTAAAATAATTTGTTTTCTATGTTATTTGATTAATTTTATATACCCTTAATGAATACTCAAAATTTATATTATATTTTAAGTTTTTGAAATCAATCCATTGAGAACATGAATCACTTCCACATCACACATGGTATTACATTAATGGGATATGTTCACAGCCTTATACAATAATTGAAAACTCTCTAATTTTTAGAAAACAATTGGAAAAAACTAGGGGAATTTTTGTGGTTTTTATTATTCTATCATATAGAGTCCAAACCTTTATTTAGAAATTAATAAATAATTTCAGTCTCTTATGCTATAAATACCAACCAAACCTCTAACTCCGCTTCACTAAAAAACCATTAATCACAATGTTAGTCTCCCATACACAACAATAATCCCCCAATATTTTCTCAATATCTTAGGGAGATCCTCCCATGATTTTATAATCCCACTCTCACAGTAAGGGATCTCTAAATTTTTCATATTCAAAGACCTTCTTTTAAATTTTCCTTTTGAATCTCAGTTTATTGTGCTTTCATGTATTTATAAACATAATTTTCATTTCTAATTGATTTTATAATAATGATACATTTTTTTATCCCTACTTTTATATCCATTACCTAAGTCATCACTATGTAGAAGTAATTTATCACCTCTCCCTCTTATCTAGTCATGAAATTTATTTCCATTATGGCTTTTGATTCCCAAATATTGATATTGGAATATTTTTTTACACTTCACTATTACTATAATTGTTATTTTAAACTAATTATACATCCCATTTCACTCTCATTAAACCCATCCATGAATCACTATTTACACCCACCATGCTTCTAAAATGTTTCTATGATTTTCCATGGTGAACAATTGTATAGTGAATACCTATCCTCATTTTTACTCAATGTTATTTGAGTAGATATACCTAACCTTAAATTATTTTTTAATTCCATTTATATAACCCAGACACCTTAATCGTGTGGTTATATTTCCTAAAAGGTATTTTTATTTAGTATAATTTATGTTGAACACAAGTGCATGTAAATGATATGAATGTTATGGATGGGACTAGAATTAGATATCCATTCAGTGGATTGGGTAATGTTTTTATCACATGAGATACCATGTATGGTTAATAGGAGGTTATTTGAAGAATGTTATGTTATTATTTTTTTGTGGTTATCCTTAACTTATGTATATAATGTCATGATTTATGTTGTTGCACCATTTCCTTGTGGGTTGATGTTATCATATTAACCACCACACATCACATATCCCCCATGGATTGACAAGATATCTATATTATCCTCATAATTATCCTATTCATCATTATTATCATCATCATCATCATGTATTACAAACCACTAAAAATTCACTAATTATCATGTTCATATCACTATCACACATTAAAAATGGATTCATACCCCCACTATATATTTATTCTCACACCTAATCCACCACACAAGTAAAGTACTTAGGTATTATAAACATTTTAAAAAGATACACTATAATCCCACCTAGTTCTACTATATTTCAGATCCTACCAAGTATAATCACACCACATCTCTAACATCCCATATATCCTTGATATATAGAAGTTTGAAAACCTAATCATGTATACAAAATATATAAAAATACCACTTTCAATCAAACCATGTTATCTACCAAGTCTTTCTAAATTAGATTCTTTATTTATTCGCACAACATATACTTATTTGTGGGTCTAAACTAGATTCATATGTCACCACCACTACCATCACACCAACTTCCAACCCATCCCATAACAATCATGCTATACGAACCCTACTAAATATGGAATTCCCCTTGTGAAGGTGGCCTAACCCATGTATAATTCACACCATCTCATGTAAATCACTTCCAAAATGGCCTAAAAATCCTGAATATATAATATACCCCATGTAACTCTCTTCCACTTAATCCCCATTTATCACTAAAATCTTTACACATTTTCCTTGTATATGGAATAGCCACCATACTGAGTAGTCATAACACATGCCCAAAATTCATTAAAAATCCCCTCTCTCCAACTATTATTAATTTCTACTATATTTCAATACTCTGAGATCAAATATCAAAAAATGAATTTAACTAACACTTCATAATTATTCATAATTAATTATCAATATCAAATTCTACTATAAATAACTTATAAAATTATTCAAATGTGAATTACAAAAAATAACCAATTCCAATTTCATAAAAATAAATAATCATGATATTTTTTCTCTAAATATTTTTTATAAATATATATCATGATATAAGTCCTCATTTTATCAACTATAAATAAAAATAATAAAAAATTAAATATCATGGAATTATATTTCACATCTATCTTTATATTTGAATTTAACCATTTACTGATTTTAATAATAATTCATCATTTTGGAACTCCTCTCATCTAAATTATTCATTAATAATAATTATTTTTATTACTTTCCATCCTAGATCACTCTACAATAACAGGATTGGGGAACCACTAAACCTTAGGCACACCTCCCCATATGAAAAAGGATGATAAATATTAGGGAGGGTCTATAAGGTGATAGTGGAGAGACTAAACCCTATAAAGAAAAATAATAATAATAACACAGAAATAACAAAAGAAACTAAAAATAAAAAGAATAAATAATTAAAATACACATATGATAATCCATGTAAATATTTAAAATTTTATTCTAGTAATAAAAGATTGTTCGTAAGCCTATCTTATATGTACATGAATAGAGTACCCAAAAGTAAATATTTAAACTGGAACTGAGGAACCACCTATCCAATCAGTGAAAACGTAATGTCCATATCATGCTATATTTGCACTCCAATATCAACTAGTCACTATATGAAGAAGCCTTTCCCTTACTTTTACCTTGAGATATAATGTCTACATTTATCTTAGAGGGAACGTGTAGGGTGTAAGTATAAAAAAAGTAGTCCATAACCATTAGTGTCCATGGGTAATATCCATACTTATACGTGTGTATGTTATGATAAATAAACCACAATCAACACACCACACAACCTTATCCACTTATTCTCAATAATGCCTGGGTGAGATTTTACCTGCTCTGTCCACTGAAAAGTGGAAATATGCATCCATAGTCCATCATTCTGGAAGTTCCCTTGGTAATTCCAGCATTTTTTATTACTTTGAATCATTAACTAGCCCGTAACTTACACCTATTTTGAGTCAACCATTAAACCCCATCAACACTTTTAAAAAACACAACCTAAGTCTCATGGAAATTCAAACCCCATGAAAACTTTTTTCCTAATAACCCAATGATACCTGAGGCACAATCACACCTATCATTATCCATGTCTATCTTATTAGCTCCATAATATCTCATATACATATTGATAATCTAGTTAAAATTATGTGGTCTCACACACCAACAAATATGGCCATATATGGTGTATCCCTCTTATATATTAATAGTAAACAAAATCCCCCTAATAAAATCAAACTATAGTGTATAAATCCCAGTACAAGTGGTCAAAACAACCTCATAGGCCCTATTATATATGCAAAAAAACACAATTATCTCTGTACCATGGTGAGTGGCTATCACTACCCCTAATGAAACGCTAAATTGAGTCTCTTTATCCCTTACAATAATGGTCAACACCATCTATATTACACAAGAGAAACTCTTTCAACCCTTATCAGTGATCAATGTCACTCCATTCACACGATTTATAAAAATCACACTCAAAAAAACATCAATTAGCATATCTCATGAATCAACACTTTAAAAAATATAGCATCACTCCCATAAAACCTTTAATACACACCAAAAATTAGTCTAATATATTTCAATATAAACCATCAATTTTCCACATGATATTACCCCTAAGTGTCTTTTAAAAAAACTTCAAGTGATTTTGTTCCTTATCACACATAAAAAAACATACCCTATCCCATTTATCACAGAATGTATATCACGTGTATAACATATAAGAATATATATAAACCACCTACATGGACTTAAATGAAATCTCCAAACTAAATAACTATATTTGATAGAGTTATAATTGGAATAAATCCAACAATATGAAAAAAACCCAATTTAGGAGACAACCATTAGAAAAAAAATGGATATTGTGGGAGAAAATATAAATAAATACTCTAGGTAAGCTAAACTTACCCATATATTCTCCTTGTAACAAAATCCATGATGAACTAGAAATAATTGGGGAAGAACTCACACGAAGGAAAAGAGGGGAACGAGTGAGAAATTTTGGTAGATTCTTCTGTATTCTTGTTGAGAAACCCCAAATGCCCTTTTAGAATCAAATTAATATCTAAATAATTCATTTTAAATTTTTTATAAAATTCTTGAAAAAAATTATTCAAATATGTTTTTTATAAAACCCAATACCATGGAATATAGGCATTGAAAACTCTTATTTATTACCCCATAATGACCCTTTTTTATCAACTTACTTCAACACTTTCCCTTATGCGTTTTACATTTAATTCATAAAGTGTAAATTAATTTCTAAAATATTTTATACCCTTACAAAAACCATTGTCCTAAAATATTCCAAATTAATTTTACATATCACCCACCATCAAAATTATCTAATTTGGGTAGTATTGCATGTCTTGGAAATAGACCTTATATAACATAGGGAACTCCTAACACTTTATTGAATTTCATTTCATTTGAGGAATCTTATGTATTCTAGGGTTAATATTACATGTCTGGGGAAATTAATTGTAATAAAATGAGACTTAAATATATTTTTTCCTCTAATAAATCAATTTGTTTGATATATTTCTCTGCATGCAACACCGAACATTAAAGAAATTGTGATATATTTATATAAAATATAAATATTTAAGTATGTCCATTAAAACCTAGCCATAGAACTAGTATGAGTAAATATTAATAACTAGTTTGTGAAATAATTAGATAAATAAAATAAATAATACTTTTAATATGAATTAAATTCAATTAGTTTACCTAAAATGAAAAACATGACTATTTACTATTAAGAAAAGAATTTTTTCAAAAACAATTAACTTTTTTGTGATATGATTTTTTATTTAAAGAAATTTATGATTAGTGATGATAAATTATGTTTAATATTAATATTTTTTTGGAATAAATTTTTTTGGTAAATAATTTGAAAAAATAATACTAACAAATAGTTTTTAAGAATGTCATTTTCCAATAAATACAGTTTTTCATTATAATTTATGGTTTTATCAAGTAAATCAATTTATAAATTTTATAATTTTAATTTGGAAAAATTAAATTCATTTTTTTATTTAGTATATCAATATAATCTTAAATTTAATTTTTTTGGTTTTTACAAAATAAATGATTTTTAGGTGAATAGTAAAAATATTGATTTCACTAAAAATTTAACTTTTATAATATGAGAATGAATTAAAAGTTTAAGAAATAATTTTTTTATATAAAATATATATATTTATATACATAATATTTAATATATATCATTTCAAAATAATATGTTGAATTTATGAAACACATGTTTAACCTTTTTGAAACTCAAGAAATATTTCATAATAAAAATAGTTTTTAAATGCTTATAATAAAAATTAGACTCTATCACTTTTAGAAATTAAATATAAAATAGTTATTTCCTATTTGAGTTCATAATTTATATATTATATAAAAATTTCATTTTCATTTTTTAGGCATAATGATAATATTAGTAAGATTAGTGTTAATTACCCTAATAATGGTGAAACAATTATTAAAAAACTATTATTTTATTTATATCAATGAATTTATATCAAATAAAATAAATTGAAATACTTTAAATAATTAA
Organism: Viscum album; assembly: GCA_963277665.1. Classification (NCBI taxonomy): domain Eukaryota; kingdom Viridiplantae; phylum Streptophyta; class Magnoliopsida; order Santalales; family Viscaceae; genus Viscum; species Viscum album. Next base: position 259,991,975 of record OY728148.1, on the reverse strand, counting down.
TCTAATATTATTTATAAACACATAAAAATATGTTAACACTAATTTAATTGGTAATCAATACTAAATTAGATTAAGAATCAATAGTGGTCAAAATATCATTTTTCAAGAAAAATAGTTTTTCTACACATTAGCTATTTTAATTTAAAAGTTAATTTTTTAATATTTATAAATTAAATTATATTAAATAAATATAAAAATTATTTACATAAAACCCAAAAAATATTATATGGTTTATGCTATTTTTTCAAAAAAAATATAAAATCACTTAGTTAAAAACTAATTACCTAGTTTAAAAGTAGAGTAAAATGTAAATACTTAATGGTAAAAACCCTATAAAATGTTTAAAAAATGTGATTAAAGACGTTTTTGAGTATTTTTTGACACAAAAACACCACACACTCCATTATTTTTATACTTTTTATCCATTGACCTTGGAATAGTTTCATGGAATTATTAAGATTTAAAGGGTGTTTTTAAAAGTTCCATTTTCCTCTCTTATAAAATGGGATCACTTATACACTTTCAAATATACACATACTAGTATAAATTTCATTAAAAAATAACCCAAATACCCTCCTCCATAATTTAATCACACTTCCTTAATCCCCCAATCTTTAGAAGTTATCTTATGGATTTCACTTCCAAGTAAATCTCTAAGAGATGATCAAGTTCCAACGTAAGTATTACCTTTTTCATAACATTTTTCCTTAATAATCCTCTTCCAATTACATTATATACATAAAATATAATTAAATAATTATAATTATTATAATAATACTTTATTATATTAAAGTAATATCCATTATTTATTCCTCACCATCCAATAAAGAAAAAAAGCATCATTGGTCCGTTGTGTAAACTACCATCTTTTCAAAGTGACCTATTCCATTCTTTATCACCATCATTAATGGATTATAAAAAAGGATTTAATTGATGAATAAATATTATATATATAACATATATATTATTCCAATATTTGAAATTATCAAATACTTTGTTTCTCTATCATTAATTGAGAAATGGAAACATTAATTGTGTGTACATGCGAACTATCGCCTCCATGAGCAATGAGTTTCATTTTTCATTCCCAACCATAATGTTTGGATTTAAAAATATTTTTAATATATAAAAATTATGTAGGTAAAAATATTAATATTTTTTATATTTTGAAACTATTTTACAGTTCTTTCTAACATAGCCAACATACATAAGGAGCTACAGAAAGATTGACCAAACAACCAAAAGTAACTGTTATCAACAAGAAACCTATATTATAAATAAAAATCATGTGATTTTTAATGAAAATTTTAATATTAAATATATTTCAATAATTTTATTAATATATTTTCTAATAAAATTAATTTAATTATATGGGAAGTTAGGTGTGTGTGTAGAACAAATATGGATCAATGTAAGGGTTTTATCCCAATTCCTCTTCATTAAGGCATGTTTTAATATCATGAAAAAACTTCTTGTTTATATGGTGTACATACTACACAATAATTTATTTTGGAATACTCCATGGTTTAATTTATGATATTTAAATAACCATAATAATTTTAAGCTTCCAATTACTTTTGATTCAAAAAAATCACTAAATCCTTAAGATTTTTTCTTCTCAAATTAATCTCTTTGATACATGTTGTGTATTATTCACATAGTTTTAATTAAGTGGTATAAATTATGAATAATGTATATGATGTATCATTAAATACCATGTATTTGTGATATTTTAAGTTCAATTTCAAGATCTCTCTCCTTTTAGGGTTTTTATTTGAATGTCACTTAAGCCTTAAGGGTTCTATTTCAAACATCATTTTAAAATCAAGACCTCTCAAATATGATAAAACATACATGGAATTTGTATAAACTTTCATTATAATATCATGACCATTTCATTATTCTTCAATTATACTTTCTGATATTTTTCTTCTATTTAACTTTTTAAATTATAAGTTTTATAATCTTTTAAATCAATGTGGTTTTCAAAAAAAAGTATTTTTGTAAAGCGGGTTAATTTTATACTAAACTCCACATTTTTTTGGAACATTACTTTATCTATTTAAAAATTTTAAAAAGTTAATTTTTCACTACCTTGATATTTTTTTAAAAATGTTTTAAATTAAAATCATTTAATTTTTTCTTTAAGGGTTGTTTTTTACAAAAAATAATCTCTTATATGTTTTTAATGTGAATGTATACTTCCACCAACTTTTTCATTTTATATGAAACTTTCACTGTATTATTTGCATGATTTCTAAAAGACTTTATTTCCCTCCAAGTTTTATAATATATTTATTTCAAAAAAATTGAAAATATAATGGGTATTTATTATTTTCAAAGTGATTTTATTTATAAAACTCTTAAAAATTGTTTTTTATCTATGTCAAAATTCATTGATATATCCAATTATTGATCAAGTATATTCATAAAATTATTCCATCCACGTTTTTTATATTAATGGATTATGTGTTGATATATTATATCAAAGGAATTATCTATCACTTCCTTTATCTTTCCTAATCATTTTCGTTTTATAATCCTAATTTTTTTCCAATGTCTTTCCTCTATGAATACCCTATTCATGTTTCCTTTGATTGAAGGGTGTTCACCAAGATTTCATACATAGATTTATTTGTGAGAATTATTTACTTAATATTATATACTTTATCTATATGATTTAAATACCATATTCTTTATTGTCTTGATTGAATGGTATTTATCTAGATAGTTACTTAATGTGTTGAATGAAATCAATTTTTCCATGGGTTCTTTGTGATGTGTTTCTTTGGGTTCATTATGATATGTGTAAAGACCCGTAAATTTCAAGGAAATTTTTTTCTTAATTTTCTTTGGAATTTTACAAGAGCGCAGTTTCTGACGGCACCTGATTCCGAGGCCCGGTGTGCCCGGAATCATTTTCAGAAGTTTGGCTCGGGTACGTTCAGTGAACGGACGAGCGGGTTTTTCTAACTTTTGAACCGGTGCCCGGAATCGAATTCTGAGGGCACCGATGAAATCGCAGCGCCGGTATTCGCTTAGAAACGCCTCTTCCGGAGTTGCATTTGCTCAGGTGTGGTTTTTAATTTTCGGGCTTAAAGTTAAGAAATAAAATAATTTTGCAACAACTTTATTTTATTTCACTTAAGCCACTTGGAAGCCACTTGAAGCCACTTAAAGGCGGCTTGAACTGAGTTGAACTAGATAGGATGCTATCCAGAAATATCCTACCCCCTTGGTAGGATATTTGTGAGGTGGGGCCCGCATGAGCCCCGCCGTTTCTTTCCGCTAAGAAACGCACCCGTGAAAACCCGTCTTAATGAAAGTCAACCGACGCGTTTTCTAAATTCTTAACAGACCATTAAATGGGCTGTTTCTTTCGTGAATTAAATGGGATGTTTCTTTCGTGAATTAAATGTCCTGTTTCTTTCGTTGAATTAATTCAACGAATTAATTCAATCATTTCTTAATCGGTTTCGTGTGTTGGCATGTTAATAAAATAAGACCAACCCAAAATCTTTTGAAAAGATTTGAGAGGATCCCTGTTTCTTCAGCTCCCTCGCGAAGAACGCGAAGAACACGAAGAACGCGAAGAACGCTGAACCCGGAAATCGACAACGCCTTCGTCCGAGACGTTCTTCCGATCTCCGATCTCCAATCACCGACCATTTGAGGTGAGTGATTTCGGATTTCCGCTCAAGGTTCTTTTCTTTTGGTTTTAAACACAGATTTAATTAATTACAATTTAAATCTGATGTTCTTGGTTCATTGAGTTCGCCGACTCAACGCCGGTTTCCGCGACGACGCGACGCCTCCCCGCGACGACGCGACGATCCCTCTCTTCCGCGACGATCTTATCCGCGAAGAACGCCTGCGCGCGACGATCATCAAGGTAGGGATTTCATTATGGGAATTACCCCCTTTTTAAATTTTATTCCCGTCAAAGTTTCTTTAAAGAAATTAAAGAACCGTTTTTGTGAACAATTTTAATCTTATTAAAATTGTTGTTTCCTGTGTGGAATCATTTTCTCCCGGTTGTTTATCTCTAACGCGGAGGGTGCGGGCCAAACGAACACGGCCCGACGACCCTCCGCCGTTTTTCGTTTTGTGCGGATTTGGCGGGAGACGACGAAACATGCTGCAACGGGTGTTTGACGATCCCGCAGTAAAGAACGGATCCTGGGAGGAGCAACGGCGCAGACGGGAAGGAAAACGGGCCACCGGAGCGACGCCGGCGGCCCGCGGAAGTTGCCGGCGGCGCGGGTCACCGGTGCGGCGGCGCCGGCGACCGGAGGCAGCGGCGCCCCGGTGCGCCGCCGGACGAGGCCGCCGCGGCTGAAGCCGCGGCGGCGGCGGCCAACGGACCCGCGGCCGCGCGGGTCCGGTTCGCCAGCGCGGCCCGCACGCGGGCCGCGGTTTTCCTCAGACCGCGGGTCAACGCCTGCGGCTTCCACCCGCGCCGCTCGGCCGAGCCGAGCCGGCCGAGCCAGCCGAGCCGGACCGGCCCTGGCCGGGCCGGGCCGGGCCAACCGGGTCGGGCCGACCCAGGGGGGTGTCGGGCCGGGTCGGCCCGGGCCCGTACCCCCCTTCTTCGGACGTTTTCGTTCATACGCCCGTAACTTGAGCTTCGTGCCTACAAACGACTCTCTGTCAGCGGCAACGCGATCCTTGGATCGAGACGGTCGTTTCGGTATATCGCACTCAAGGTTTCGGAATACTTTGAGTTCGGCCGGGTTGGTTCGTACACGAGACCAACTGGGCCCTCGGAGCGGAAACGCTCATATCTTGAGCTACGGACGTCCGATTGACGTGCCGTCAGCTTTGTTGAATTCCTCTAAGTGAAACGGATCTTTTGGCATACTCCACCCGAGGTTTGGACGCAGGTGGAGTGCGGTCGGGTTGGTTTTGCCTTAAAAACCAACCGGGCCCCTGGGACGAAAATGCCAATATCTCTCAGACCGGGCGTCCGATTGACGCGCCGTCTGCGACGTTGAGTTCCTGTTGACGATACGGAACTTTTGGATACATCAAATTCGGACTTTGTGTCAGTTGATGTGTCAGTTGATGTATCAGCCTCTCGGCTCGTGGAGCGGACCCTCCCGAACGAGCTTGTTGTGTGCGGGAACCCTAGTGCTGGCTGCGACTGCTACTTCGACAGCGACGATCGTGCAGAGATCCTCAGTGGACTGCGGCGACGACTGTGCAGAGATCCTCCGTGGACTCCGACGACGACCGTGCAGAGATCCTCAGTGGACTGCAGCGACGACTGTGCAGAGATCCTCAGCGGACTGCGACGACTCCTGTACTCAGCGATCCTACGTGGATCAGTGCTACAGGTCCTGTGTGGGCCCGATCCTGTGTGGGTCCGATCCTGCGTGGGCCAGCGCTCAGTGGTTCTATGTGAGCCAGCGCCTACAGGTCCTGCGTGGGCCCGGTCCTGTGTGGGCCCGATCCTGTGTGGGTCCGATCCTGTGTGGGTCATCTCTCAGCGGTTCTGTGTGAGCCAACTCCTACAGGTCCTGCGTGGGCCCGATCCTGTGTGGGTCACTGCAAGGTTAGTACCTATCGATCCTTCGTGGTTCCGACGAATTAGATGGTTCAATGATCATCTTTATCGTCATCCGAAGAAGTATACCTGTGTGACCTGAATCTTGTGTTACTCTCCTTTGTGGATTGTGTTGAGCTATCCTGTGTGGATTTACTGTTTACTCTCCTTTGTGGATTGTGTTGTTCTATCCTGCGTGGGTATGCGTTTTGCTTTCCTGTGTGGACTGGGTTGTGCTAGGGCTCGGATGTTGGAGCCGAATGGGGAATTTATGACTTAGGTATATGTATGGGCATATACCTAAGCCGTGTCAGATGTTACTTCGTGATTGTATCTCTTCTTCGTGATTTATCCTTTGTGGATTTCGGGAGACCTTCGGGGGTCTCGGGGTCCCTACTGAGTAGCTTATACTCACCCCTGCACGGGATATGCCCGCACTTCGTGGTGTTGGTTGCAGACGACGGACAGCGCTGATCGTGGAGGAGGCGTGCGGAGCAGGACAGTACCTGGAGGTGGACCACTGGGCGGGACGTACTCGGAGTGGTCAGGTGGACCCGAGGAGCAGTGGAGGCTATTTGTACCCACCCTTCAGGTGGGACTTCCAGAGGATGGCTCGACGCTGCAGTTTTTCCTTTCAGTTGTTGTTTTTCCTTTCAGTTGTACTTTACAGTTGGGCTTGTATTTCCGGCCCCTTTTTACTTTCAGCACAGCTTGTACAGTTTTTTCTTAGTGTTTACTTTTCCGCTTGCTTACTCTGTGGTGCTTGTTTATTTTTTCAAAGGCAGTGCCTTCCCTTTTTGTTGGGATTTACGCCTTGGTGCTAGTCGCCAGCCCCTGGCCTATGGAAGGCGGGCTTGGGGTAGTCACGGCACGGGCCCCGAGGACGGGTCGTGACAAATTGGTATCAGAGGCGGTTGGTTCTACCGCAGACTCTGATCTTTCTTCTATGTGAAGCAATAGTGTTTAGCGTATTGAGTGTGGTTATCAGTCCAGGGAGTCTAGTGTTGTTGCGGCGGCCGACGTATCCATACACCAGGACCCTGACTTCTGATTCCCGACTTAATGCACGAAAACATTGATTGCATGTGTGTTTCAAGTTTTCTTTGTGATTACTTGTGTCAGCTCACCAGGTATACTGTTCTGACCATGGTGCACTTGTTTCCTTTTCAGGATGGCACGACGACAGCAGCCAGCTAGGGTTCCCAGGGTAGTGCGCGACGATAGCCCGCCGAGCGACGAGGCCTCGGTACAGGGCCCGTTGACAGCAGAGGCACCGGCGGTACCTTTACCCGCCGATGCCCCCGATGCTTCCAGCACTGGCATCTGACGACGCACGACACCTTGGAGCTCTGCACGAGTTCCAGCACCAGCGACCACCCAGGTTTCGTGGGGAGTCGGACCCCCAGGCAGCCGAGGACTGGCTGGAGGCGGTCGTCCGAGTTTTCAGGCTAGTGAGGATGCCAGCAGACCTCATGGTGATCCTCGCGGCGAGCCTACTGCATGCAGCAGCCAGACGCTGGTGGAGCCTGATGCTCCAGGTACACGATGAGGCCACCCTCATCTGGACGGACTTCGAGAGCCTCTTCCTCTCAGAGTTCGTCCCGGCCACCCTCCGAGCGGTGCGCATCTAGGAGCTTCTTCAGCTGCGGCAGGGCAGCTTGACAGTCGCTCAGTACGCGGCGAGGTTTACCGACCTTTCTCGGTACTCGACAGACATGGTACGGGACCCCTTCTTCCGGGCCCGGACCTTCGAGCAGGGTTTGAGACCTGAGATCAGGGCATCGCTGATCCCCCACAGCATCCCGACCCAGGCAGGAGTACTGGAGCGAGCCCTCCTGATCGAGAGCTTCCTGGCTGAGTCCACAGCGAGACCGACCGCAGGGCAGCAGACAGCGGAGTCTTCGGCAACTGGTAGCTGGCGGATGACTCAGGGTTCCAGGCGGACCAGACCTTCCGGCAGGCGACCTCGGGACACTGGCTCAGCAGTGCAGGGCACCCGGCCCGGAGCCAGCCTTCCGAGAGGCAGACAGTGCTACGAGTGCGGCGGGCAGGGCCACATGGCTCGTGACTGCCCGACCCGTCGTACCGAGGGGCAGCAGACGGTGGAGGGACCACCCAGGCAGAGGCAGAGGGTCGACCGTGGCGGTCCGCAGGGAGGAGGCGGACGAGGCAGAGGATCTGGCCGAGCAGCAGGTGGTGGGCGACGCTTTGAGGCTCTGCCACCACCACCACCAGGAGGCCCGCCCCGACCACAGGGAGCTGGCGGGCAGAGACAGGCTCAGCTCCAGGAAGCAGAGGCCTACGACCATGGTGCGCCAGAGATGATTCGAGGTACGATCTGTGTTTATTCCACCCTTGCTGCAGTTCTGATAGACACAGGAGCGAGTCACTCTTTCATAGCCACTGCCCTTGTTCGGAGCTCGGAGATTCCGACAGAGCCGTTGGCTCGATCCTTACGGCTAGAGACTCCTACGGGAGCAGACTCGACGATTACGCACTGGTGCCGGCAGTGTGAGCTTACTCTAGGAGGCGAGAGCTTCGGCTGGGATCTTCTTGTAGCAGCGTCGAGGCCTTACGACGTCATCTTGGGCATGGATTGGTTATCTACGGTCCATGCTCAAATTGACTGCATTAGGCTCAAGGTGCGATGTGTGCGCACCGACGGGAGCAGGTTCACCTTCACCGGCGAGAAGGGAGCCTTAGCAGCACAGGATGGACTCACGCAGAGGAGAGGTCATCCCATCACTCATCAGTTGGCTAGCCTCATCCTGGGAGCAGTTGACGTGCGGAGTCCCAGTTTTCCTGCAGTGGTGGATCAGTACGCGGACGTCTTTCCCGACGACGTTCCAGGACTACCTCCTCGCAGAGAGGTAGACTTTTATATCTACCTGTACCCCGGGACAGCCCCGATATCCACTCCAGCATATCGGATGGCCCCCGCTGAGCTTCGAGAGCTGCGGGTACAGTTGGAGGACTTGCAGGGCAAGGGGTTCATCCGACCTAGTGTTTCGCCCTGGGCTTCCCCGATTTTGTTCGCCAAGAAGGAGGACGGGAGCTTGCGACTGTGTGTCAATTATCGTCGCCTGAATCAGGTGACAGTGAGGAACAAGTATCCGCTACCCAGGATTGATGACCTCTTCGACCAGCTCAAGGGAGCACGGTGGTTCTCGAAGATAGACCTTAGGTCAGGCTATCATCAGCTTAGAGTTCGAGACGAGGATGTGCAGAAGACGGCCTTCAGGTGTCGGTATGGCCACTATGAGTTCTTGGTTATTCCTTTCGGCGTGACCAAAGCTCCAGCAGTGTTCATGAGCCTCATGAACAGGATCTTCCAGCCATACCTCGATCGATTTGTCGTGGTCTTCATCAACGACATTCTGGTGTACTCGACGACGGAGGAGGAGCACGCCTACCACCTGCGCGTTGTACTAGACACACTCCGAGAGCACTAGCTTTATGGCAAGCTCTCGAAGTGTCAGTTCTGGTTACGTGAGGTCCACTTCTTGGGGCACGTCATTTCTGAGGCGGGAGTTGCAGTGGATCCCACGAAGATCGAGGCAGTGCTAGCTTGGGAGCCACCCAAGAGCGTGACAGAGGTGCGGAGTTTCTGGGGCCTAGCCGGATACTATCGGAGATTTGTGCCAGACTTCTCCAGAGTTGCGGCCCCACTCTCAGCGTTGAAGAAGAAGGGGAAACCCTTCGTGTGGTCAGACAGATGTCAGCAGAGCTTCCAGGAGCTGAGGCAGAGGTTGACCAGCGCACCTATCTTGAGGTTGCCTGAGGAGGGAGTTGGATACGTAGTCTACTGCGATGCATCAGGGACCGGACTCGGGTGTGTCTTGATGCAGGAGCGGGCCGTGATTGCCTACGGATCACGTCAGTTGAGGCCTCATGAGCAGAACTACGCTACCCATGACTTGGAGTTGGCAGCAGTGGTCTTTGCCCTGAAGACATGGCGACACTATCTGATGGGCGAGCGCTTCACAGTCTTTTCTGACCACCAGAGTCTCAGGTACATCTTCTCTCAGAAGGACCTGAACCTGAGGCAGCGGCGATGGCTCGAGTTCCTCCAGGACTATGACTTTGAGATAGTCTATACTCCTGGGAAGGGGAACGTAGTGGCTGATGCCCTCAGCAGGAGGACGGGCATCCAGCTACTTGAGGAGGCGACAGAGCAGCTAGTCGCTTTGCAGATATCCTTCATGGATAGAGACGGAGCAGCCTTCCTTCAGTCTCTCACAGTCTCTCCTCCACTTCTTCAGCGGGTCAGAGAGGCACAGCATGGGGATGTTGACTGTGAGACACGGCGTGCACAGATATCCTCGGGACAGGCACCTGATGGTTTCTCCCTTGGAGCAGAGCACGATGTCCTTTTCAGAGGACGTACCTTGGTACCAGTCTCTTTACGAGAGGAGGTGCTGAGAGAGTATCACACTTCTCCTTTGGCGGTACATCCTGGAGTGGCGAAGATGTACCAGGATCTCAGGCGACAGCACTGGTGGCCGGGCATGAAGAAGGCTGTGGCAGAGTTCGTTTCACGGTGCCTCACCTGCCAGCAGGTGAAGGCAGAGCATCAGGTACCAGCAGGTTTGGTACAGCCCTTTGAGGTCCCGGAGTGGAAGTGGGACGGGATATCTATGGACTTCGTGACTGGACTTCCACGCACTTCCAGAGGTCACGACTCCATTTGGGTGATTGTTGACCGACTCACCAAGTCGGCACACTTCTTACCCATCCGAGAGCAGGGCTCAGTGGAGAGCTTGGGGCGTCTCTACGTTCAGGAGATTATACGACTTCACGGTGTGCCATCGACTATCATCTCCGATCGGGACACTCGTTTTACTTCCCGGCTTTGGAAGGGGTTGCAGGAGGCGTTCGGGACGCGACTACGTCTGAGCACCGCCTTTCACCCTCAGACGGATGGTCAGACGGAGAGGACCATTCAGACTCTCGAGGACATGCTCCGCGCATGTGTCCTCGACTTTGGTCGCAGCTGGGAGGACCACCTACCCTTGGTAGAGTTTGCATACAACAACAGCTACCACTCCACCATCGGGATGGCACCCTACGAGGCGTTGTACGGCAGGCCTTGCAGATCCCCTTTGTGCTGGACGGACCCTGGGGAGTCAGCACTTGTGGGACCAGAGATGGTCCGGGCCACGACAGAGAAGGTCCAGGTCATCCAGGAGCGGATGAGGACAGCACAGAGCCGGCAGAAGTCATATGATGATAGGAGGCGGAGGCCACTAGAGTTCGAGGATGGCGACCACGTCTTCTTGCGGGTCTCACCTCGACATGGTTTGAGGAGATTTGGCCGAGGCGGCAAGTTGTCTCCACGCTTCATCGGACCCTTCCAGGTCCTCAGCAGGGTTGGAGAGGTGGCTTATCGCCTGGCTCTGCCACCTCAGTTGCACCGGGTGCACGACGTCTTCCACGTATCCCAGCTGAGGAGATACGTGCATGACCCGATGCACATCATTGACTATGGGGAGCTAGACGTGGATGATGGAGCGACTTTTGCGGAGGTCCCAGTGGAGATAGAGGATCGACAGGAGCGGGTCCTATGTGGGCGATCGATTCCTCTTCTGCACATCAGATGGCAGCACGGGAACCTCCAGGAGAGCACTTGGGAGCGGGAGGCTCAGATGCGTGCTCAGTACCCACATTTGTTTCCCTAGTTTTTTATGTATCTTTACGGGGACGTAAAGTCCTGAGGTGGGAGTAATGTAAAGACCCGTAAATTTCAAGGAAATTTTTTTCTTAATTTTCTTTGGAATTTTACAAGAGCGCAGTTTCTGACGGCACCTGATTCCGAGGCCCGGTGTTCCCGGAATCATTTTCCGAAGTTTGGCTCGGGTACGTTCAGTGAACGAACGAGCGGGTTTTTCTAAATTTTGAACCGGTGGCCGGAATCGAATTCTGAGGGCACCGATGAAATCGCAGCGCCGGTATTCGCTTAGAAACGCCTCTTCCGGAGTTGCGTTTGCTCGGGTGTGGTTTTTAATTTTTGGGCTTAAAGTTAAGAAATAAAATAATTTTGCGACAACTTTATTTTATTTCACTTAAGCCACTTGGAAGCCACTTGAAGCCACTTAAAGGCGGCTTGAACTGAGTTTAACTGGATAGGATGCTATCCAGAAATATCCTACCCCCTTGGTAGGATATTTGTGAGGTGGGGCCCGCACGAGCCCCGCCGTTTCTTTCCGCTAAGAAACGCACCCGTGAAAACCCGTCTTAATGAAAGTCAACCGACGCGTTTTCTAAATTCTTAACAGACCATTAAATGGGTTGTTTCTTTCGTGAATTAAATGGGTTGTTTCTTTCGTAAATTAAATGGCCTGTTTCTTTCGTTGAATTAATTCAACGAATTAATTCAATCGTTTCTTAACCGGTTTCGTGTGTTGGCATGTTAATAAAATAAGACCAACCCAAAATCTTTTGAAAAGATTTGAGAGGATCCCTGTTTCTTCAGCTCCCTCGCGAAGAACGCGAAGAACGCGAAGAACGCGAAGAACGCGAAGAATGCCGAACCCGGAAATCGACGACGCCTTCGTCCGAGACGTTCTTTCGATCTCCGATCTCCAATCACCAACCATTTGAGGTGAGTGATTTCGGATTTCCACTCAAGGTTCTTTTATTTTGGTTTTAAACACAGATTTAATTAATTATAATTTAAATCTGATGTTCTTGGTTCGTTGAGTTCGCCGACTCAACGTCGGTTTCCGCGACGACGCGACGCCTCCCCGCGACGACGCGACGATCCCTCTCTTCTGCGACGATCTTATCCGCGAAGAACGCCCGCGCGCGACGATCATCAAGGTAGGGATTTCATTATGGGAATTACCCCCTTTTTAAATTTTATTCCCACCAAAGTTTCTTTAAAGAAATTAAAGAACCGTTTTTGTGAACAATTTTAATCTTATTAAAATTGTTGTTTCCTGTGTGGAATCATTTTCTCCCGGTTGTTTATCTCTAACGCAGAGGGTGCGGGCCAAACGAACACGGCCCGACGACCCACCGTCGTTCTTCGTTTTGTGCGGATTTGGCGGGAGACGACGAAACATGCTGCAACGGGTGTTTGACGATCCCGCAGTAAAGAACGGATCCCGGGAGGAGCAACGGCGTAAACGGGAAGGAAAACGGGCCACCGGAGCGACGTCGGCGACCGGAGGCGACGGCGCCCCGGCGCACCGCCGGACGAGGCCGTAGCGGCTGAAGCCGCGGCGGCGGCAGCCAACGGACCCGCGGCCGCGCGGGTCCGGTTCGTCCAGGCGGGACGCGGCTCAGCCGCGTCCGCGGTTCGCCAGCGCGGCCCGCACGCGGGCCGCGGTTTTCCTCAGACCGCGGGTCAACGCCCGCGGCTTCCACCCGCAACGCTCGACCGAGCCGAGCCGGCCGAGCCGGCCGAGCCGGACCGGCCCTGGCCGGGCCGGGCCGACCCAGGGGGGGTGTCGGGCCGGGTCGGCCCGGGCCCGTACCCCCCTTCTTCGGACGTTTTCGTTCAAACGCTCGTAACTTGAGCTTCTTGCCTCCAAAAGACTCTCCGTCAGCGGCAACGCGATCCTTGGATCGAGACGGTCGTTTCGGTATATCGCACTCAAGGTTTCCGAATACTTTGAGTTCGGCCGGGTTGGTTCGTACACGAGACCAACCGGGCCCTCGGAGCGGAAACGCTCATATCTTGAGCTACGGACGTCCGATTGACGTGTCGTCCGCTTTGTTGAATTCCTCTAAGTGAGACGGATCTTTTGGCATACTCCGCCCGAGGTTTGGACGCAGGTGGAGTGCGGTCGGGTTGGTTTTTCCTTAAAACCCAACCGGGACCCTGGGACGAAAATGCCAATATCTCTCAGACTGGGCGTCCGATTGACGCGCCGTCTGCGACGTTGAGTTCCTGCTGACGATACGGAACTTTTGGATACATCAAATTCGGACTTTGTGTCAGTTGATGTATCAGCCTCTCGGCTCGTGGAGCGGACCCTCCCGAACGAGCTTGCTGTGTGCGGGAACCCTAGTGCTGGCTGCGACTGCTACTTCGACAGCGACGACCGTGCAGAGATCCTCAGTGGACTGCGGCGACGACTGTGCAGAGATCCTCTGTGGACTCCGACGACGACCGTGCAGAGATCCTCAGTGGACTGCGGTGACGACTGTGCAGAGATCCTCAGCGGACTGCGACGACTCCTGCACTCAGCGATCCTACGTGGATCAGTGCTACAGGTCCTGTGTGGGCCCGATCCTGTGTGGGTCTGATCCTGCGTGGGTCAGCGCTCAGCGGTTCTGTGTGAGCCAGCGCCTACAGGTCCTACGTGGGCCCGGTCCTGTGTGGGCCCGATCCTGTGTGGGTCCGATCCTGTGTGGGTCATCTCTCAGCGGTTCTGTGTGAGCCAACTCCTACAGGTCCTGCGTGGGCCCGATCCTGTGTGGGTCACTGCAAGGTTAGTACCTATCGATCCTTCGTGGGTCCGACGACTTAGATGGTTCAATGATCATCTTTATCGTCATCCGAAGAAGTATACATTTGTGAGATGAATCTTGTGTTACTCTCCTTTGTGGATTGTGTTGAGCTATCCTGTGTGGATTTACTGTTTACTCTCCTTTGTGGATTGTGTTGTTCTATCCTGCGTGGGTATGCGTTTTGCTTTCCTGTGTGGACTGGGTTGTGCTAGGGCTCGGACGTTGGAGCTGAACGGGGAATTGATGACTTAGGTATATGTATGGGCATATACCTAAGCCGTGTCAGATGTTACTTCGTGATTGTATCTCTTCTTAGTGATTTATCCTTTGTGGATTTCGGGAGACCTTCGGGGGTCTCGGGGTCCCTACTGAGTAGCTTATACTCACCCATGCACGGTCTATGCCCGCACTTCGTGGTGTTGGTTGCAGACGACGGACAGCGCTGATCGTGGAGGAGGCGTGCGGAGCAGGACAGTACCTGGAGGTGGACCACTGGGCGGGACGTACTCGGAGCGGTCAGGTGGACCCGAGGAGCAGTGGAGGCTATCTGTACCCACCCTTCAGGTGGGACTTCCAGAGGACGGATCGACGCTGCAGTTTTTACTTTCAGTTGTTGTTTTTCCTTTCAGTTGTACTTTACAGTTGGGCTTGTATTTCCGGCCCCTTTTTACTTTCAGCGCAGCTTGTACAGTTTTTTCTTAGTGTTTAATTTTCCGCTTGCTTACTCTGTGGTGCTTGTTTATTTTTTCAAAGGCAATGCCTTCCCTTTTTGTTGGGATTTACGCCTTGGTGCTAGTCGTCAGCCCCTGGCCCATGGAAGGCGGGCTTGGGGTAGTCATGGCACGGGCCCCGAGGACGGGTCGTGACAATATGATGAATGAATATTTTAATGTGGCACACATATATATGGATAAGTTATAGTTGGTTCCATTATAAACCAATTATGAGTAGTTTTATTATAACACAAGGATGGGAGGTTCTGTTATAAACCAAATATAGGTGGTTCTATTATAAAACAAGGCCTGATGGTTACATTATAAACCAAGAGTGGGTGGTTCCGTTATAAACAAAGAATAGGTGTTTATGTTTAAACCTGAGATATTTGGGTCTGGTTTCACTGGTAAAATCTTTATATCTCATGAGATTTTGTGTAATAAATTAGGGATTGAACCTAATCTATCATGAGACTTTGTATAATATATTTATGTGAATGGGGAGTAAACCCAATCCACTATGGAATTTTTCTAGTTTATTGTTAAGGTATTGGGAGTGAACCCTGACTTATATTTATAATTTCATATCTAATTTTTTTCCAAATATTCCATGATTCTAGGATCTTATATTGTCATTTACTTATTTAATGTTTCTATTCTTATTGTTATACTCTCTAAGATATCATGGTATGCCTCTTAACTCTAATTTTATGTTTTATTATCATGTTTATTCACATAATAGGATTTCTATATCACACTTTTCCTTATATATTTTCCCTAGGATATCCTTTGTAGTTTTATAATATCCATAGATATTAGGAGAACTATATGAGGTTTTAAATAAACATAATTCTATTATATTTAAGTTAATGTATGTGTATGTGTAATATTCCAAAGACATTATACCTATAGATCCTTTAATTTTATTTGTTGGAAAGGTTTATTAAGAGTCATTAAATAATATGTGTCTAAGGCTTGGGTCTCTATATTACTCTTTTATGTTCCCTTATCTAAGAATTTAATCATACATACTCAAAGTAACTCCATATTTACTCTTACATATCATACATATCCATTTTTTCATCTCTCTGTATGATGAATCTTATGTATAAGAGGGTTAAAATTACATATTAAACTTTTAACCTTATTCATTACATGGGATTTCTACACTTAGACAATTTTTCATACCCTCCAACCAAAAAAAATATAATGGATCTAAATTCCCTAATTCTTATTTTTCTTAGATAACATTATAGTAGATACCCTTCTAGACATCCATACATCTATTGTTCCACTCTAACATCATTATCTAGACATTGGATATTACCCTTATGGATTTCCTTATTATAGTAGTTTCAATACTCAACTGAAAGATAGTTTCCATATGGTTGAATAATTTGAAAATTATAATTTTCATACCACTTAAGAATAGAAACCACCAAATAATTTGTGGTATGTGACATATCCCTATAATAATCTATGAATAAAAATAAAAATTGTTCAAAACTCTGTTCAATATTTAAAAATCACCCAGATTCGTCCAAAAATTTGACAGATCTACAATTACAATAAGACACGCCCAAAATTACCATCCTAGTTACAAAACTCTTAAAAATATGAGTAATTTAATGATTTTAAAAAAATTAAACTCCTAAGATTGTATAATTATTTAGACTCATTCTCTTGCCTATATTAATATCCATATCAACAAAACATGGTCAATCCAAGAACTGACTCGAATTACCATTCCTAAATACCATGGACTATAAAAAATGTCTACTAAATGATAGCTCATATCAAAGCTATCTTAGGAGACACAATAAGAAATATTGACTAAACCATGATAATACCATGAAATTCATTCCCAAAAACAATTAGGTAAATTATTTTCATCCCTCTATTACCTAGTTACTCTCATTACCCAATTTAAACCAATCGATCCCTTCTATTGAATTCCTTGCAATAAGAATTCCCTACCTGGTCACATTCTAATAGAAATAACTAAAAATACAATGGTGTTATACCTATTAATAATTCCAAATACCATACACAATATATCCACACATTACCACAATTTTATAATAATCATCATCTCATATTATAGAACCCCAACCCAGATTCCACTTTAAATAGTGCTCTGGGCTGGTTGAGCACCGGGCCTTTAGACTGCCTCACCATATGACAAAGGCTACTGAATAGTAGATATGGTGTAAAGAGGTGATGGTGGGAGACTATAACATTATATGGTTATAATAATAATGGTTTATGTATATTAAATAGCGGAAAAAAGACCATAAATTAACAGATGAAATAACAAGAAATAGTAAAAGCATAAACATACAACATTAGTAATAAACAACACGCCCAAACATACCATTTGTAGACACATACAAAATTCATGGAAGGTCATACAAATCTATATACAAGAGGTTCTCCCATTTCCAACCATCGGTATATACATCTAAAATCATGTTGAACAAAAATAAATTCAAAGGTAAACTCCAACTGATGCAATAACCTCTAATTTCGCTTTCATCTATCCTATACTGACCAGTATAACAAGATCACTAAGGTATATCTCTTGATCTCATTCCCTTACATGAACACAAAGACATAAATTATGCACATGTCCTAAAGGGCCCGTGTAGGGTGTGGGAATAAATCTTAGTAGACTACCACCAATGTGTTTTTGTCTTATATCCATGATAATATAGGTGTACTAAATATAAAAAGAATGTGGAACATGCACATTTAATAAATAACCTGATTCTATTGTGCTTAGCAACAACGAGGAAGCGATCACCTTCTTTAAACATCATCGGTATCAGTTTGATAATGTGCCTCCAATTATATATATGTAATATAGCATGTGTCTTCATATATATAACTATAGTGGTGAGAATTTGTCTCTTAAATCCTAAGGCATCACCTGACAAAAGAAACCCAGGTGAACCCTTGGGTTCCACCCCCAATCAAGTCACATAACCCAACACCTCATTCCATCAATATCATAACCAAAATCCATACGGCATGCCCAAATAATAAGTACCTGGTCCCTCATACATAATCTTAGAATTCCCTATTAGCTGAAAGCCCAATTTCCCAAGGAACAATGATATATGTCCTCTGAATAATAATCACTATCAGCTTAATAGCTGATTTCCCAAGGAACATAGATTTATGTCCCCTCAAAATCATGTACCAACGGCCTCAAGTGTCTCAGTGAGCCTAAGCCCCCAACCAACGGTCTCATCACCATCAATCAATGGTCTATCATCATCCACATGGATTTCTATGGTGAGCACCCACAAAAATAATTAATGGTCAACACCATCACCTAAACCACGTAGTTTATGGGGGGCTCCACCCATATGAGTGGTCAAAACCACCTCGATCTGAGTCTTATATGTGTACACATGACTCCAAAATTTCATAGGCCAATCATAATGAGCGATAATCACCAAAACAACTTAATCCACATCATCTTATAACCTTGTGTCCCTGTGACTACTTCTCTCATCCTGATGGTCAACACTATATAAAATCACATGGACCTTTCCCCCATCCCGATGATCATATCACCTAAAATCCAACAACCATTTCATCCAACTAGGTGATTAACATCAACCCAGTATCTAGGCCAAATCCAAACCTGATGATTCATATCATCTTAGTCTATGTGATCAGTATAACCTCAATCTCGGGCCAAGACCCGCATGTTTCCATAGAACAAAATAGTTCAATATAAACCATTTAATTTAATTTAAAATATCACCTGACCTAAACTAACCAGGTTGGTCCAAGACCCTTACCTTTCTTAACCACTTGTAGTGTAGTAGAAGAATTCACATATTAATCTCACATAATCATTAAAAAAATAATTAACAGGAATTTAATTAATTAGGGTCTCATTTGTTCAACTCACATGGTTCATATAGAGTAAACCCCTAAAACAACCCAAAAATACATGGAAAGATTTGAAACAACTACCTTATAATCATAGGAATATGCTGGTTCGATATTGGATTCTAAATCAAGTGAAAACGAGAGCAATCAGCATTTTAGATGAACTCCATGAAAATAGGGTAAAACAGTTCACACATATTTGGTGCTCTATATGGAAAGATAAACATAGAAGAGAATCTATAAGATTAAAGGTTTTACAGTTACTCTTCCAAATAGACTAAAGGGTCTTGAATTAGTACTCCGGAGGAGAAGATACTAAGAACCCTATGAGATGGAAGGAGCAGCATGCGAGACCCCCTAGGTGCTCCTACCTCGGTTTGTGGAGGAAAATAAATGAGGGGGGTGATCCCCTATTGCTCTTTAAAAAACACCCTTAACTTACACCATGTGTGAATTATACACATCATGTATTGGGTTCACAATGTGTAACCCAATTATACATCGTGAATTTCTCAGGTTGGATCTCTGAGCCTTCACTACAAATCAACTTTTTTATTCCAATACAGGAATTTCCCAAAGAGAACAATTTCAAGGAGGCCTAAAATAGTAAAGGTCAAGTGCATGATCCCGTAGAATGCTATTACATAAATAAGGAAGAGAACCCAGTCTAGAAAAAATAGAACAATGATCTCCATTATCCATCCAAGAGGCCATAAAATCAGCCACTTTATTCTCCTCACACCAATTATGATAGATTACCACCCTTAGATGATGAAGGCATTTGTATTTTTGGGAAAGATAAGTGATGGTAAATGGACATTGAATATTTTCTTCTAACACCCCATGTAGCACCATCGAGTTTTTCTCCACCGATCAAGTTGTGTATCTCATCAGATACTTGAAGTGCTTGTTCCATACATAACACCCATCAAGTCCAATATCTCATCAGATGATCGGGGTACATGTTCCATACACGACACCCATGTAATCCTACATCTCAACAGGGGACAATTATAAGTCTTAGTTCCACACACCTCATATATATATATATATATAACACATCATATTGATTTCAACCTACAAACTTGTACCTGGTTGGTCAAAAAACCATACATACGTACCTCATGCATCAAAATTGGAAAAATCCCAAAATAAAAATAACATGTTCATGCATGTCATCATAGCATACCTCTAATTATAGTTGGATCCCTAGCATGCTCTACACCCGGTAGCTCCACTGTGTGCACCTGGCCTGAAGCCTGGCTACCTAAGGTCTTTCCTCTCTATAGAGTTGCACCAGCTACCAGCCACTGACCCCACTATCAGGTCCCAATATCTCTACCATGACCTCCCTATATATATAAATCCTATCTACCATCTCCTACTACCACTCTCGGTCCAACCTCAGATCCCTTAGTCTTTCCTAGTCCCTAGATCCTAGTTGTCTGAGTGTATGATCCCATGTTTTCCTATGAGGTATATATCTTTTTGTTTTCAATTAAAATGCGTGTATCTAGCCTAATGTGAGTACCCATTGATTTTGTGGGTATATCAAGGGTTTCCAAGGATTTTTAAAAAATCAAAGCCCCACTTTTTTTAAAAACAAGTCAGGCCACATGGTTAGTATAAATCATGCAAGATAGGACACATGGTTTGTCTAACCATGCGAGGTCGGGATAGAGGGGTGCATGAGGTCACACGGTTTGAGGAAACTATGACACATTAGGTATATGCCCATGCAAGGGGCTCTGTACTTTTTGATAGAGGTTGAGACATGGTTTTCACATGGTGAGTGAAATTTTGTGCATGAAATTGTGTGATTCCCCACTTATCATAGATGAGGGAGCACTGCTAGCGCATGGTTTGTCCAATCATGCATCCAAGCCATGTGACCCATAAATTTGAGGATAAATTACCATTTCACCTTTAAAATATATTAAAACCTAATCCTATTCTTTTTTTTCCTCCGTTGGACATCCTCAAGGAACGGGGAGCTCCTTTGAATCTCAATCCATAGATTTTTCTCTATATTATCCATCTGAACTAAGATTAAAGAACGGTGGGTCTCATTGGATTCACATCGATAAGTTCTTAGATCATCTTGATCTATTATTTTTTTGACTTTATATTGACAGTGTTATTTAGGTTTAAGCTAATATGCCCTATTTTTAGGTTCTTCATCCATTCTTCAATTTCCTATTAATCTGAACTGAATTAGATATCGATACAGGATGAGTACTCTAATACAGGACTGTGATAGGTGGTGTATAACTTTCCCTTGGGGTTTAGTATTTTATAAGAATAGTTATAGTTATGTTGCATGACAAAATTTCTAGTGGCTTCCCTTTAGTTAATTTAATGGTTGAATTGGATTAATTGGAACCTTTTCAGGTTTTACTTGAATACCTTTGATATTTTTAGATGTTGTTTCCCCAACCTAGGCGACCCATGGGGTGTGCCCCCTATGTTATACCACCCCATTGGGTGTGTGTAAGATCAACTTTCTAGAGATATACTTTTATAAATATAATGGAATTGAATTGATTGTTATGAGAGATTTGATGCCTCATTTTCCATGTGTTGACATGATGTGAATTGTTTAATTGTTTAAATGGAAATTTTTACATGAGTTGTATGAACTAATGGATTTCATACAATTGTGAAATGATGAATGTATATAATGATTAGATGATTGTGGTAGTGTGTTACTTGGTTAGTATACCTTGGATCCTGATTCCATTAGATGTCATGGTCATTTCTCCTATGGGTCTTTATTTTGATAGTGGATTCCTTGGACCTATTTTTTCCTTGAGTATTAATTCCATAGGATGACTTGGTCCATGCTTCCCATTGGATCTGGATTTCTTAGACTTTCATTGGACTTGTGTTTTTGACATGGCACTTAGACTCTACCCAAGTATTTACTTAGTTTCCACCAAGATTCTCATGGGACTCAATAAGGATTCCTTTGGTCTTATATACCTTGAATCTAGCCCTTCATAGTCTAACAGTTTTGATTACATAGTGTATCCATTGTGGATGCAACACTTATAATTATATAGTGAGTTTGTGATGGTATTATAAATTTTTTATATGTCATGTTCATGAGGGATATTTTTTCATTTTTTACAAATATCCTTGGTATGTTAATCAGATTGTAGTGACTGGAATGTATCACTTGTTTATTTATTCTTTGTAGTTGACCTTATTTAAGGGAGGTTGACTACTATTTACATAGAGACTTGTTTGGATAGACAGTATCACTTTACAGTTATTACTTTTTCCATGGTAATTTCCCTTGTACTACTGCTATAATTGTTGTATATATTTCACACTACTTTATCATGTTATACACAGAATAGATTTTTTATATACATCGTTGGTGTTGGCCTACTGAGTGTTATCTCATACCCTGTTCGGGCTACTTTTGGGTATCCGGATAGACTTACTAGATGTAGGTAGGTACCATGGTAAGAACCCATTACACGATGTTTTATTGGTTGTTCTTAGTAGCAGGGGATCGTAGAAATGAGATGAGGTTTTTGATGCTATCTAAAGATAGTCCTTTTTGGTTTTTATTTGTATTTTGATACATGTATTGTACTGGATTCTTGTATACCTATTTTCCTACTTTTTAGATACATGACATTATACATTATTTTGTATATGAGATTAATTTTAGAATTTTTTATTTAATATAGCCTTCTGGATATTTATTCTTCCACTATTGAGTTATCATATGCTTCTGTTGTTGACTATTGTTATTACTCTATTGTGTTACACTCTGACATGAGGCAATAGTCTCCCAACAAACACACTCTAGGACGTTGCTACTAGTTTAAAGACTATGGTGTTTGGGGAGGCATGTTTGAGGCCACATGACCCATCGGCTCGGGGAACCATTTAGTGGCATGATTGCACCCAAATTTACCCTACTGGTAAAAGCGATCGATGTAGTACATGTAGGGGTCGAGTCCACAGGGACCAAAGAAGTAACCTTGAGATGCTATGATTTGGTGAAGGATGGGCTATGAAGTATCCAACTTTGGTTTTGATTTTGGATTGTTTTAAAGAACACTAAGAAACCTAAGTGAATTCAATTAAAATAAAATGGGTTGATCTTAGTATTATGCTCGGGGTGGATTGAATGAATTTTACTTCTTTAGACAATTTTGGTTTTATTAATTCTTGATGAATCCATTCATCAAAAATAACACTACCTTCATCATTTTCTGGTTTGGTTCTTACTAAACACAATTACTAATCCCCAATACACTTATAGAACCAAATTCATGATCTCTCTGAGTTATATGGTCATTTAGTAATTGAATTTAGTTTTCTCAAACACATTAAAGATGAAGAGTAGAAATAACTGAAGAATGGATGTATTAAATTAATTATCCAATTAACAATAATTCGTTCATAAAATAACATTCAACCCAGACTTTGCATCCTCCTAAGATCAACCCATTAAAGGGTTAGCCCTCCATTGATGGTATACTCTCAATGGTGGGAGGAAGATGGATAACAAGAATTGTATTGAAGAAATTAAAACCGCGGAAATAACGATCACTCCTCTGTGTGTGTGAATGAAATTCACACCTATGTGTGAACTAATTCACAAAAACACAGAGATATCACTGTGATTTGTGATAATAAAGTTTTAATAAATAAAATGGAAAATATAGAAGAGAAATAATTTTATTAAGAATATAAGGATACAAAAAAAATAAACTTACATGGAAATGGAAAACATTACAAAGGAAATTTGGAAGCATAACCTTACAATGAAACAAGCAACAAAAGATGATAAGAAAAAAATATCCACACTTATTACCTTCACCACTAGCTCCTTATATAGGCATATTAGGAGCCTTAGGTCCATACCCCAACAATTAATTCACCCCCCAACAATTAATAGAGTCAAAAGGAGGGTGAATAATCAAAAGGAAATTGATGTTTCAAATTTGACCCGGAAAACTGTCCAGATTCGTCCACCATATTGATGTGTGAATTTGTAATTGAAGAAAGCCAAATCCTGAGGTGTTGTAGAAGAGAAATATATTCTTCCATCTTTCCTATATGATCTGTAAAAATTTCAGGAAATTTCCCTTAGCCTTTTAAATGTTATGGTCTAAATTGTGGGACGGATTTCTGTGCATTAATGTCGGGTCCACCATTTAAATCTCAACTTTAGATCCCTTTATCATCATGAAAACATCAGAATTAACTCTAGATACAGTTGAATAAAATTATCCTCATATTATTATCTTTCGAATTTATAGATTTTAGCTTCATTGGGCTTTGTTTTTGGGCCCCACATTTGTTTGATGGGCCTTAGGCCCATTATGCTTTCTCCAGCAAAGTTCTTCATTTGGGCGCAAAAATATCCATCTTCCCTTGGGATTCATCCATCGGACCTAAAAGATAAAATGTTCCAAACAAAGTGATAAATCATATCCCAAAATATCAAATTCAGAAAATGAATGTAGTGTTGTCCACAAACAGATGAATGATTGGGCCCAAATTTGAATTTTAAACATGAATTGCATTTAAGATGAGAAATGAAGTTCTATTTATGTAATGCACTAAAAACAATGTTTATGGACTTTGGAACAATGAATATAAAGATATTAACAATGAATATTATCCACTTTTAGTGACTAATCACACCCCCCAACTTTAGTTTTGCAAGTCCCGAGCAAAATATATTACAAATATGAAATTCAAATCCCCTTTTCCAAAAAAATTTAAATACACATTGCTCACCCAAAGACCTCATACCAAAAAAATTATGGAACCCATCAAAATCATTTAAAAAAAGCTATTTCCATAAGAATATCTCAAGCCCAAGCCCATTCCTTTGTTCAAATTCATCGACACATTTCATCCAATTTCAATTAAGCATGATAAATTGTTGTGCATCACAAAATATATGGGGCCCATTTTATTGTTCAAGGGGAAAAAATAGAAGTGCTAGGTGGGAATCACATTAAACCTTAATATGAGTATCCATTTTTTTTTTTTGATTTTTTTTGATGATTTTTATTGTCCAAAATAGATATGAAAAGACTAACTCTGGGCAAGAAAACTATGAAGTCATGATCCCCAAGTGTCGGATGCCACACATATTGTCAATTTCATGCTCTACAATAGAGATATAAAGCCTAGCTCTGGGTAAGACAACTATGGGGTCACGATCCCCAAGTGTCGGACGCCACGCATTTGGACAAAACATTGCTCTATGTGGTCAAATTTTTGTTTTTTTTTGTTTTTTTTTTGTTTTTTAGTTTTTTTGGATACTCAAATTAAACTAAAAGTGACCCCAGAACCCTATGATATAATGAAAGGGACCCAAGAACTCAAATTTACACCCACGATCCAGTAGACGTGCATTGTGGCATTTTTATTAAGAGGATGAAAATGTAAACATTGAAAAATCACATCAAACAACCGCACTTTCCAAAAACTATGCTCATGAACTTAAACTTGCATTAAAATCAGAATCAAGGCATGAAACATTTATTTGATATCCAATTTTAGAGTTTGCAATGTGTGTTATCATGTTTATCATTAATGGAATTTTTATTTTCATGCATGTTTTTATTCACAAAATAAAAAAATCATTTTTTATCTCCCCCCAACTTAGAATAACACTATCCCCAGTGTATAAAAAAAAGAAAAGATAGAAGGGGGTAGGATAGAAGTTAAAAGATGAAATTGGGAATGATAAACAAGGAACAAATTCACCTGGTTTTTGAAGTTGAAGTTCATGATGCTCCAGATTACTCCTTTGATCTCTTGGGGGATGTAGGAACCTCCTTTATTGAACATGTATCACCCAAAATAGTTCCTGAACCATAAAAATAAGGACAAAGCCGACAAAACAGACAACACAATGATTTATTTAATTCCAAGTACCATCATTTTTATGGTTTTCCATGTTTTGTTTTAAATCAAACTAATGATAAATTGTCTTCTTTATATTTTTTGGGTAAGGTATTACTCAGGGATCACACTGCGTGACATGGATGAATACGGTGCTCCCCTTTCATACCCATCCATACTCATAAAAGAAGAACAGGTCAAGAGTCTAATTTTTTTTTAACCTACAAAAACCTAAATAAAATAAAATAAACTGATGATAAATTGTCTTCTTTATATTTTCTGGGTAAGGTATTACTCAGGGATCACGCCGCGTGACACAGATGAATACAGTGATCCCTTTTCATACCCATCCTTGCTCATAAAAGAAGAACAGGTCAACAGTTTATATATAAAAAAAATAACAAAATGAAGCAGAAGGAAACAAAAGATTATTCACAGTGATTGGAAACATGAAAACCACAGGTTGCCTCCCATGCAGCGCTTTTTTTTAACATTGTTATCCCATAATTGTACCCAAAATCTATCAATTTTTCTCTATTTCATATGTTGGCTCAGTTAACTCCTCCTTGGTTTCTTGTTTATTGAATGATTCAATGAATGGTTTTAACCTATGACCATTGACTTTGAAGACATGACCACTTGTGGTGTCCTGAATCTCTATTTCCCCATGAGGGTACACATGATGCACTAGGTATGGACCAGACCATCTGGACCTTAGCTTTCCTGGGTGTAGATGAAGTTTTGAACTATACAAGAGCACAAATTTTCCCAGTTCAAAGTGTTTGACTTTGAGATTCCTAGATTGGTAGGCTTGAACATTAGATTTATTGATCCTTGAATTTTCATAAGCCTCCATCCTAAGTTCCTCGAGATCATTAAGATCCAATTTCCTTTTTGTTTCATCCAATGAAATGTCAAAGTTCATTTTTTTTATTGCCCAAAAGGCCTTATGCTCAATTTCAACAGGTAAATGACATGATTTTCCATAAACTAATCTATACGGTGACATGCCTAGGATAGTTTTGAAAGCAGTTCGATATGCCCAAAGGGAATCTAAGAGTTTCTCGGACCAATCTTTCCTAGAGGGATTGACAGTTTTTTCAAGAATTTGCTTAATTTCTCTATTTTCCAACTCAGCTTGACTGTTGGTTTGAGGATGGTATGCAGTGGAAACTTTATGAGTAATAACATACTTAGACATGAGTGAAGAGAATGGTCAGTTGTAGAAATGGGTTCCACAATCACTGATTATAGCCCTAGGAATTCCAAATCGAGAAAATATATGCTCTTTCAGAAATCGGATCACAACATGGTGGTCATTGGACTTTGTGGGAATGGATTCAACCCATTTTGAGACATAATCAATAGATAAGAGGATGTAGAGGTATCCCTTAGTGTTTGGAAAGGGTCCCATGAAATCAATTCCCCAACAATCAAATATTTCAACGACCAGAATGGGAGTGAGGGGCATTTGATTCCTTTTGGTAATGGATCCTAATTGCTGACATTGAGGACAACTTTTGCAGAATTGGAAGGAATCCTTAGTGAGGTTCGGCCAGTATAAACCACTTTGGAGGACCTTTTCAGTGGTTTTCTTTGTAGAAAAGTGGCCTCCACAAGCCTCTCCATGACAAAATTTTAGAATGGACTCTTGCTCAGACTCGGGAATACATCTCCTGATGATTTGATCAGGACAGAACTTGAAGAGGTAAGGATCATCAAACACATAGTGTTTGACATCAGAAAGGAATTTCCTCTTAGCTTGGTTCCCCAGAAATTTTGGAATGTCACCTTTAACCAAATGGTTTTCTATGTCAGCATACCATGGGAAATCACTCACTGAATAGAGGTGCTCATCGGGAATGAATCAGACACAGAGAGGTGGTGTGAGTTGTCATTGAATTCCATCCTAGAGAGGTGATCAGCTACAATATTTTCAACACCCTTTTTATCCTTAATGGTTAAATTGAACTCTTGAAGAAGAAGGACCCACATAATCAATATAGCCTTGGCATCTTATTTTTGGAAAAGGTATTTTAGGGCTGAATGATCAGTGAAGACAATTATGGGTGATCCTAAGAGATAATACCTGAATTTCTCTAAGGCAAAGACAACAGCAAGCAACTCTTTCTCAGTGGTGGTGTAGTTTATTTGTACATCATTTAAAGATTTTCTTGCATAAGAAATGACATGTGGAGTTTTCTCACACTGTTGTCCTAAGGCTACTCCTACAGCGAAATCACTTTCATCACACATGAGCTCGAAAGGAAGTTTCCAATTTGGAGATTTCATGGTAGGTGGAGATATAAGAGTTGACTTGAGTGTAGAGAATGATTCCTCAAAACTTTCTATTCATAAAAATGGAGCATCTTTTACTAATAGAGCACAAATTGGTCAAGAAATAGAGATGAAATTCCTAATGAACCTTCTATAAAAACCAGCATGTCCTAAGAAGGACCTGACTTCCTTAACAGTTTTAGGAGAGGGAAGGTGACGAATGATGTCAAGCTTAGCTTTATCAACTTCAATCCCTCTACCAGATACCAGATGACCTAGAACAAGTCCTTCCCTTACCATGAAATGGAATTTTTTCCAATTTAGTATGAGATTCTTATCCTCACACCTTGACAAAACATTTTCAACATTTATAAGGCATCCCTCAAAAGTATCCCCAAAGATGGAGAATTCATCCATGAAGACCTCTAAAAAATCCCCCACCATATCGGAGAATATTCCCATCATACACCACTGGAAGGTACCAGGGGCATTACATAACCCAAAGGGCATGCGCTTGAAGGAAAAAGTGTCGAATGGACAAGTGAAGGTTATTTTTCCTTGATCCTCTAAGGAGACTTCGATTTGATTATACCCTAAGAATCCATCTAGGAAGTAATAGAATTGATGAATCGCCACTCGCTCGAGGACTTGATCAATAAAGGGTAAAGGGAAATGGTCTTTCTTAGTACAAGAGTTGAGCTTCCTATAGTCAATACAAACTCTCCATCCACTACTGACCCTTGTTGGAAGCATCTCTCTATCCTTGTTGGTTATTACTGTTATTCCAGCCTTCTTTGGAACAACATGGATTGGTCTAACCCACTCACTCTCAGCTATAGGATAGATGATACCAGCTTTTAACAATTTCAAAAGCTCTTTTCTCACTACTTCCATGAGATTAGGATTGAGTCGCCTCTGAGGTTGATGACATGGCTTTGACTCAGATTCAAGAATAATTCTATGAGTCCCGATAAGTGGGCTAATCCCAGGAATATCAGATAGGGTCCATCCAATGGCTTTCTTGTGTCTCCTAAGAACATCTAGAAGCATCCTCTCATGATCGGCTTCAAGAGAGGAAAAAATGACAACAGGAAAGGATTGATTGTCCCCTAAGAATGCATACTTTAGTGATGAAGGTAAGACTTTAAATTCAATATCATATTGGTCATGACTTTCCAAGAATGGATGAGACTTTGTATTGAACTTAGTTTCTTTGTTCAGATTTCTTGACAAAATTGGTTCCTTGTGAACAGAATTTTCATCCACTGAATTTTCCAGAGTAGTGTCATGAATGGATATGGACTCAATGTTATTGATTTCAACCATGGTATCATTGATTGTTGATTCTATAAATTCATCAATATAGATGTCTGAAAGAGATTCAATCCAAGGAGACAAATTTCTCTCATGTGAATAAAGAAAATCAATATCTTCTTGACTTAACCATCCTTTGGTAACTCCTTGATGTTCATTGAGTTCATTATCAACACTACCAATCCAATTAACCTCATGGATCTCTTCATCATCCCCAATTTGAGAGTTTTCATTGTAGATGTTCAAGTCTAGACTCATGTTCCCAAAGGTGATGGTCATGTTCCCATTTCGGACTCGGATAACAGAGTTGATTGTTGCAAGGAAGGGACGACCAAGTATGATTGGGGTTTGCTCCCTAGGACCTAATCTTGAGTGATTTTCTAGAACAATGAAGTTAGCTGGGTAAATGAAATTTTCAACTTTCACCAAAACATCTTTTAAGATCCCCTTTGGAACTCGAACACTACGATCAGCAAGTTGAAGAGTGACAGATGTGGGTTGTAGTTCTTCAAGACCTAACTGACAGTACATGGCATAAGGATTGAGGTTCACACTGGCACCTAGATCACACAAGGCTTGGACAAATTTGTTCTCTCCTAGTTCAAAATTTATGTAAGGGCATCCTGGGTCTTTAATCTTAGGAGGAATGGTCCCTTGAATGGTGGTACTCACATTAGAATCCAAAAGGACTTGGTTTTTATGTGAAAATTTTCTTTTAAAAGTGAACAAGTCCTTAAGGTATTTTGAGTAGGAAGGTATGGTTTGGATGGCATCGAGAAGGGGAATGTTCAACTTGACTTGTGAGAAGATTTCCCTCAATGTTTCACTCAATTCAGGCTTGGTTTTCTCCCTCATGCGTTGAGGAAATGGTGCAGATTGTGGAGTTTTTTGTTGAAGTATTGTTTCATTCACATTATTATCAGTTTCTTCAGTTTGATATTGTAGTTCATTTGAATTTTCATTAGAGTTTGAATCTTCACATGGTTTCTGACTTATCTGTTCAGGTTTTTTAATTGATTTCCCACTTCTTAAAACTGTCACACCCTTCAACTGCTCGTGAGTTGTTTGAGTGAAACTTGTCTCTCCCCTTGATGTTTGTTGTGGAATGGCCTGTGTGGGCATGGATTCATTTCCAGTTTTTATGGTGTGAAGTTCTTGTTTAATGGATGAGAATTATGAGTTCATTTTTTCCATTTGTTTGCACAGTTGTTCTAGTAGGCTTTGTGGAACAATTTGGGTTTGTGCTTGAGATTGTTGGTTTATCCCAGGAGGATACTTTGGTTGTTGGATAGGTTGTTGATTGGTTTGTTGGATAGGTTGTTGATATTGGACATGAGGATGTTGGAATTGGACCGATTGTGGTTGGAACTAATTATGAGGTTGGAAGTTTTGTTGAGGGTATGGGTTGATACATTGTTGTGTTGGTTGTTGATTTTCCTTCCAACAAAATCTGGGATGGTCATTATACCTTGGATTGAAGGTGTTTGTGAATTGTGGCTTTTGAAAGTTCATTGCATTAACTTATTCTAGTGGTCCTCCTAAAAGAACATCCTTGATAGAAGGAATGGTTGGTCAATTATCAGTCTTGTGGTCATGTTTGTCACAAATTGTACAAACAATCACAACAGTTTTGGGTTTTGTGGACCTTCCTAAGATCAATCTCCTCAACTTTCCTTGTGAGTGCAGCAAGTTTTGCTCTAAGGTTTTCTTCTTCTCCAAGATTGTACATTCCACCAGATTTGGGTGGCTTCTCATAGTATGGTGATTTTCCCCATGTTTGGATCTGTTTAGCAAGATTTTCTAGATACTCGTAAGCATCATTTGGGGCTTTGTTTTTGAAGGTTCAATTACACATCATATCAATGAATTGTTTGTTTTCGAGACCCAACCCTTCATAGAAAATTCTCACTTGTTCTAGGATTAAGAAACCATGGTTCGGTACCATGTTTAATGTGTCCTTGAACCTTTCCCATGTTTCATAGAATGTTTCTCCCTCTCTTTCAAAAAAGTTTTGTAAGCTCTTTTAAAGTGAAATTGTTTTGTGATGGGGGAAGTATTTTTTATAAAATTCTCGTTGAATTTGGTCCCAAGAGTGAATGGATTCTGGTCTCAAATTGTTTAACCAATTCTTTTCTCGGTCCTTAAGAGAAAAAGGAAAAAGTCTCATTTTAGCAGATTCAATTTGATTTGGTGGGCACATGGTTTCGACAATGTCATTAAATTCTTTAACATGAAGGTAAGGTATCTCAGACTCCATCCCATGAAAGGTTGGAAGGTGGTTCCGGACATGGGGTTTGAAAATATATTGGGAATATCCTATGTTATCATGCCTAATGCATGAGGGTGAATTGGTCCAGTTTGGTGTAAGGTAGTCATTCATGGTCGGGTCTGCAACAATTCCCAAGTTAGGGTCTTGCCCGTTATTTTGGCTCCCTCCTCGGTTTATGATTTGGTTTTGTGGGAGATTATCCATTGTATCGAACTCAACGTCTGAATTTGGAGTATTAGGAAGATTTGGATCTAAAAAAAATAGACCTCTTTTAGTGCTTGACTCCCCAGTCCTAGGTGTATCCACCCTAACTAATCTGTTTGAGTTATCACAGGTGTAGGCGGACATGCACCAAAAGAAAAAAAAGCAAGAAAGGGAAAAGATAAGAGAATTGGGATGAGAATAGAAGAATGTGGGTAAGAAAAGGAGTTTTTTGGTCTAAGGAACTTACTTGGGCCCTGGAAATGGTGCCTAAATTTGGTTTCACCCAAATTTACCCTACTGGTAAAAGCGATCGACGTAGTACATGTAGGGGTCGAGTCCACAGGGACCGAAGAAGTAACCTTGAGACGCTATGATTTGGTGAAGGATGGGCTATGAAGTAGCCAACTTTGGTTTTGATTTTGGATGGTTTTAAAGAACACTAAGAAACCTAAGTGAATTCAATTCAAATAAAATGGTTTGATCTTAGGATTATGCTCGGGGTGGATTGAATGAATTTTACTTCTTTAGACAATTTTGGTTTTATTAATTCTTGATTAATCCATTCTTCAAAAATAACACTGCCTTCATCATTTTCTAGTTTGGTGCTTAATAAACACAATTACTAATCCCCTATACACTTAGAGAACCAAATTCATGATCTCTCCGAGGTATATATTCATTTATTAATTGAATTTAGTTTTCTCAAACACAGTAAAGATGAAGAGTAGAAATAACTGAAGAATGGATGTCTTAAATTAATTATCCAATTAACAATAATTCATTCATAAAATAACATTCAACCCAGACTTTGAATACTAATAAGATCAACCCATTAAAGGGTTATCCCTCCATTGATGTTATACTCTCAATGGTGGGCAGAAGATGGCTAACAAGAATTGGATTGAAGAAATTAAAACCGCGGAAATAACGAGCACTCCTCTGTGTGTGTGAATGAAATTCACACCTATGTGTGAACTAATTCACAACAACACAGAGATATCACTGTGCTTTGTGATAATAAAGTTTTAATAAATTAAATGGAAAATATATAAGAGAAATAATTTTATTAAGAACATAAGGATACAAAAAAATAAACTTACATGGAAATGGAAAACATTACAAAGGAAATTTGGAAGCATAACCTTACAATGAAACAAGCAACAAAAGATGATAAGAAAAAAAATATCCACACCTATTCCATTCACCACTAGCTCCTTATATAGGCATATAAAGAGCCTTAGGTCCA
The DNA here is from genome assembly GCA_963277665.1 of Viscum album. Taxonomy (NCBI): domain Eukaryota; kingdom Viridiplantae; phylum Streptophyta; class Magnoliopsida; order Santalales; family Viscaceae; genus Viscum; species Viscum album. Next base: position 259,959,156 of record OY728148.1, on the reverse strand, counting down.
TACCCCAACAATTAATTCACTCCCCAAAAATTAATAGAGTCAAAAAGAGGGTGAATAATCAAAAGGAAATTGACGTTTTGAATTTGACCTGGAAAACTGTCCAGATTCGTCCACCATATTGACGTGTGAATTTTTAATTGAAGAAAGCCGAATCTGGAGGGGTTGTAGAAGAGAAATATATTAGTCCATATGTCCTATATGATCTTTAAAAATTCCAGGAAATTTCCCTTATCCGTTTGGAAGTTATGGTCGAAATGGTGGGACAGATTTCTGTGCATTAATGTCGGGTCCACCATTTAAATCTCAACTTCAGTTCCATTTATCATCATGAAAACATCAGAATTAGCTCCATCCACAGTTGAATAAAATTATCCTCATATTTTTATCTTTCTAATGTATAAATTTTAGATTCATTGGGCTTGTTTTGTGGGCCCCACATTTGTTTGATGGGCCTTAGGCCCATTATGCTTTCTCCAGCAAAGTTCTGCATTCAGACGCAAAAATATCCATCTTCTCTTGGGATTCATCCATCGGACCTAAAAGATAAAATTTTCCAAACAAAGGGATAAATCATGTCCCAAAATATCAAATTAAGAAAATTAATATAGTGTTGTCCACAAATAGATTAATGATTGGGCCCAAATTTTCATTTTAAACATGAATTGCATTTAAGATGAGAAATGAAGTTCTATTTATGTAATTCACTAAAAACAATGTTTATGGACTTTATAACAATGAATATAAAGATATTAACAATGAATATTAGCCACTTTTAGTGACTAATCATGGCATCTAGGTCAGGAGGTTACAAAGTTGTATCAAAGAGGTTCCTTTTTTGGATTTACTATTTTGAGACAATAGATGGGGTATTAGGAAGGTATTGTAATTTTGTAATGAACTATTCTTGGGAGTAGCTAACCCACATATAGAAAAAATACAAATTTCCTAGAATAGGAATTATTGTTTTTTTGATTTTTCCTATTACAGTTGATTTGATTCCACCATTGGGTGATGCACATGAATTTTGATGTTATTATTGATATGATTGATGTTTTGTTTTACTATTTATTTATGAGATGAGGGTATTGATCTCATTCATCATTTTAGACACCTATTATAATTCACATGACATGAATTATTCCATGCCATATAGGGTACATTTCTTGACTGCATGACATTTTGATGTGTGCCTTGCATGATATATCTATGATTTGATAGATGATATGAATAAAGAATTGAGAAAAATGGTTGGTGCTTAACGTGTCTTCTGTAACCTAAACAAATTCCTGATTAGTCTAGAGTATACAACCTAAGAATTCAATTATAGAACATTGAGTCATGGACCATTGGTTAAATAGACTAAAACATGTTATGGTATGGATTATGTGGATTCCATATTCTTGTATAAGAGCTGTATGGGACCTTGTGGATCAGAAGTTGTGAACCATTTAGTTCAACCATTTAAATAGAAATGTGAATAAATGAGAATTTAAATGGAAATTAAAATTTTGAAACAGAGAACTTGACATATACCCATCTTTCGAGTGGGTATATTGGAAATGTCTCTAGTGATGTAATGATTGTTTATTTTTACGTAGTACTTAATTTAAGAGTAGGCACAGGGTTATGGATTATTTATAGGAATTTTTTGACATGTTATAGGATTTTTTCTGAGATTTTATAGTTATATATATTTTCTGAGGTGTTTTTTTGGCATTATATATGTGTGTGTGTGTGTGCCTCTTTGACTACCTTCTAGTCGTATGACAGGAAGGTGGGAAAGATCATGCTCCAGAGGTGGAGGTCCATGGGCTACCAGTGGATCCTCCTATAGATCCAGTTGTGAATCCAGTGGTTTTATTGGACATAGGCATTGAGGCACAGTTCTTTGAGGGGTTTTTATTTTATATGAATACTTTTCAATAAGCACCACAGCTTGTCTCGTCTATGGAAGAGCTGATATATGTGTTCCAATAGTAGCATCGTACCACATTTTCAGGGCAAGGAAGTATGTAGGCTGATACGCTATGTCTTGAGACTACTATATCAATTTTAAATAATATGAAGACACATCCTGAGAGGATAGTGAATCTCATGACATATATGTTCGGGGAGCATAAAAGTGATGGTGGGATGTTTTGAACCAGGCGGACATACTATAAGATATGGTTTGGGGTGATTTACAAACTAGGTTCTAGGACTAATTTTTTAGAGATATCCAGTGAGTTTATGCATCTAAAGAAAGGCGCAATAACAATTATAGAGTATTCATAATGCTTTACATGTTTTTAGAATTTTTTAATGATATATCTTATTGATGAGGCATCGAGGGAGATACGCTTTGAGGAAGTTCTTAGACATGTCGTTCAATATCAGGTCAATGTGTTTAGGTTAAAAACTATTACAAAAATAGTAAATTAGGTGATGATTACATAGTGAAACCAAAGGGATACTTGGGGAACAGAGAAGGTTAGTTTATCCACTCAACCCAATGGTTCAGCTTTTAGTAGAAGTAAGCACCATTTTAAGGTTTCTTTTGAGGGGAGTTCCAGCTAGGATGTTAGTGTTGGTAGCTCTTTTTTCTGTCATTAATGTAGTAGATGGGGACATATTAAGAATCAATGTGATAAAGACCCAATTGAGCACTGAGCTTGTGGAGGGATGGTCTATGTACAACAATTTTGTAGGACCTTCTCTCAAGTAGTTAGCGATATGGGTTCATCTCCAACTCTAGGTTCAGGAGTGGGATTTATAGCTCCATGAAATGAAGGGAACTTGTTTAGTACCAGAAATTTAGGTCGAGGTGGTGGTTGTGGTCGAGGTATCCATGATCTAATTATAACTAGAAATAATAGTGGGATTACTCTAGGTAGTGAGGTTGTTTCATAGAGTTGTGGTTCAGGATAGATATATTCTATATATCCTACACTTGGGGACTACAGAATTGAGTCATCTATGGTGAGAGGTGTGATTTTATTAGCCTCTATGCTATTATCTTCTCTTTTTGATACAGGTAAATCTCATAGTTTCATATCGGTACATTTTTTTTAAAGATGATGCCTTGGACCAAAAAGACCAAAGAAAAAATATTATAAAATAAATATTTTATAGGAGTATAAAATACGGAATCATATTACAATATTTTTCATGAAAAGGAAGAAGATCTGTAGGTAGATCATCGAACCAGGTAATGTCTTGATTTAAACCCATGTTAGCCATACCATCTGCAACCATGTTTGCTTCACGATAAGCATGAGTGATGATGTAGTTGATATCGATAAGTGAACGGGTGAAGTCCATCCATTGGGTAGTAATCATCCATGTAAGATTTTTTATGTCATTCTAATTCGCTTGCACAATGGTAGTTGAATCACTTTCAATACAGAGATTGTTCCAACCAAAGATCTTGGAAAAGACAATAGAATGTACCAAACTCATCATTTTAGCCTCAAGAGAGGAGGAAATAGAATTGTTATTCATCTTTTTGATGGCATTGTAACCTTGGATACTCCATTGGGGATTATAAAAAATGGTATACACTAGTGCAGAGAGTGCCCCATTGAGATTTGTGGGTGTCACTTCATATGAGATTTTTTATACTCAAGATTCTCAAGATGACCGGGTTTGAATTCATAATTAGGATAGACTGGATAGTTTATTATCGATCCTATATTGATTATTATCATCATATATTGACTTTCACATCATCAAATGGTAGAGTTTTTATTTACAAGGGTGAATGGGATGTCTAGGTGAGTCAAGTTGGACTAGAGCATTGTGGGCTAGGCGGGATGATAGACCGGATTTATAGTTTTTATCTAGACGATCAAGGATCACATCAAGATGAATTCCATCCAATGGTTTATTATTTTAGGGATGTTTTTAGGGATTAATTTTCTGGTTTAGCTCCTAATAGAGAGGTTGAGTTCTCTATCGATCTAGTTCTAGGAGTTGCACTGGTATTCATTCTTCCTTATAGGATGGCTACTATAAAGTTATAGGAGATCAATAGGTAGCTTGAGGACTTGGAGTAAAATGATATTATATGATCCAGTACTTATCTATGGGTTTATTTGGTCCTTTTCTGAAAATGTAGGATGGTACACTCAATCTATATGTGGATTTTCAAAATTGAAACAATTAATGGTTAATAACTAGTATCCCTTACCGCGGATAGATGATATTTTTGATCAGTTATGAGGAGATTTGGTTTTCTCGAAGATTTATTTGAGATATGGATATCATCCTGTTCGTTTTTGACCTATAGACATAACTCATATATATGTTCATAGTAGGTATAGTCTATATGAGTATCTATTTATGTTGTTGGTCTCATGAACACACCATAAGTTTTCATGGCACTTATAAACCGAGTTTTACATCCTTATCTAGATTTGTTTTTGGTAGTTTTCATGGATGATATCTTGGTGTATTCTCACAATCAACATGACCATGAAAAACATCTTAATATCATTTTTATACACTGATATATCATTAGTTATATGATAAGCTCACAAAGTGACACTTATAAATGGATAAGATTCACTTTATGGGTCCTATGATTAACCCAAGAACATCTTTGACATATAGAGCTTCTTAGGGCTAGCTAGAAATTACAGGCAATTCATACAGGACTTATCACACTTATAAGTACCTCTTATGGGCTTTAATATTAAGGGTGTAAAGTTTTTATAGAAAAATACCTATGAGACATCCTTTTAAAAGCTGAAAGGTAGACTAACTTTAGCGTCGTTCTTGATTCTTCTAGAGCTAGGTAGGATCTAAACTGTGTATTGTGATGAATTAGATATCAGGATTAGATCATTTATGAGTTAGGGGATAGAGTCTTGGAATATGGTACTTTTCATTTGATGACACACAAAAGAAATTACTTGACACGTGATCTTGAGTTAGTTGTAGTTCTTCTTACTTTGTGTTGTTGGAGACACTATTTATTGGGAGAGAATTTTGTGGTGTACACAAAACAAAAAATCATCAATTATATATGTACATAGTGGGATATAGATATTAGATTTAGAAGTTTCATTTAGTACCTAAAGTCTTTTGACTTTGATATTTCCAATATGCCTAGAAAGGACAATGTAGTGGTTGATGCACTGAGTATGAGGACTCAGATACAGGCAGTTTACAAGGCCAGTAGCAAGTGGTAGATTATAGATTTATTTTCTAATATGCACTTGTAGGTGAAGGATGGTAAATTATAAACCATTATTTTATCTTTTTCAATGATATATACTCTTATGGATAGAGTTAGAATGATATAGCTTTTTGATGCTGAGGGTCTAGTCCTACGGGAGAGTGTGTAGGTGAGGACCTACCTCTAGGTTAGACTATAGGTGAGGATGAAATTATATTTATACATGGTAATATATGATTTTCATTAGATATACTTGAGGATCTAATGTAGAAATCTCATTCCTTAGTTTGGTAAGTTCATCCCAGTATTACCAATAGGTATCGTGATTTACATCTCCAGTATTGGTGGTCGGGGATAAAATGTGAGGTAGCTAGTTTTGTTACGAGGTGTTCCACATATCAGTAAGTGAAGGTGTAACATTACTGAATAGATAGTCTTTTATAGTAGTTACCAATTATTGAGTGTAAATGGGATGTTTTATTGATGGATTTCATGTTTGTTTTGCTAAGGTCACCTTGAGGAAGTGATGTCATTTGAGTTGTTATTGACAAGCTCATCAAGGTTTCTCATTTCCTTCCAATCAAGAAGACCTTCCTAGTATATGATCTTGGGAAGTTTTATATCTGAGAGATGGTATGACTTCATGGGGTTACACATACTTGATATTAGATAGGGATTCCTATTTTATGTTTCATTTATGGAAGAGTTTACAGAGTTCATTGGGTATATAGGTGAATATGATCATGGAATAGCACCCTCAGACTGATTTTAGGTCAGAGAATATGATCCAAGTGCTTGAGTACATGTTAAGAGCATGTGTCCTATATTTTTCTGGCTCTTGGGAGGGGTATATACCCCTATTTGAGTTCACCTACAATAATATATATCAAGTGACTATACAGATGTAACCTTATGAGGATTTTAATGGTAGGAAATGTTGATCACCCATGTTCTAGATAGATGAAGGTGAGGCAATGTTGCATGGACCTCATCTCATTTGGGTGACTTTAGAGTAGGACCAGCTAATTCGAAAGTGGATGACTACTGCATAGCCTTTCCAAAATTCTTACATTGATCGTTGTTGATGACCTATATAGTTTGAGTTCATGGATCAGGGCTATTTACATATCTCACTATGGCCGGTACACAAATATATTAAGAGAAAGGGTAAGTGTTCACCATAATATGTTGTGCCATTTGAGATTCTAGAGAGAGTCGATTCGGTAGCCTATAGGTTGTTGTTACCTTATAGGTACTAGGATATGAATGACATATTACATGTATCTTCGTTGTGACATTATCACTTGGATCTATCTCATGTTTTGAAACTGGATGAGGTGGAGTTACAGGTAGATGTATCCTTTAAGGGGTATCCTATTTGTATCACTGATAGGAGAAAAAAGGTTCTCTGAGGATGATAAATTCCTATAGTACGGGTGATATTCTAGAATGGTCATTTACATGATGATACTTGGGATAGGGAGACTGACATACCTAATTAGTAGTTGAAGTTATTCTTAGGAAATTCTTGACAACCCTTGGAAGGGAAATTCGGTGATGAATTTCTTTAAGGGGGATTGTAAGATCCCAGGTTTTCCTATGAAGTATGGATCTATTTTTAGTTTAAATGATTTGTTATGGAATAATGTGAGTAACCATTGAGTTCATGGGTGTATCAAGGGTGTCTAGGCCTTTTTCAGAGCCTGGAGGTCTGCTATTTGGAAAAACAAGTCAAACTTCATAATTAATAGAAACTGTACGAGATAGGACACATGGTTTTTCTAACCATGTGAGGTCCAGATAGAGGGGTGTAGTAGGTTCCAAAGTTTGAAGAAACTATGCCACCTTAGGTGAACACCTATGCAAGGGGATCTGTAGTTTTTGATAGAGGTCAAGCCATGTATTTTACACAGTTAATCAAACTATGTGTATAAAACCATGTGAGTGCCCGCTTAGCATAGAGGATGGAACACATTTGGCACATGGTTTGTCCAACCATGTATCCAAACTGTGAAATCCAAAAATTTGAAGGTAAATTTCCATTTAACCATTAAAATTTATTAAAACCTATACCTATAATTTTATATCCTATGTTGGATAGCCTTGAGGCATGGGGAGATCCTTTGAAGTTAAATCCATATCTTTTTCTCCTAATTCTCTATTTGAACTAGGATTCAAGCACTGCCTGTCTTAATGGATTTGTGTCTACGTGTTCTTAGATAAAATTGGGTCATTCTTCATTTTTCTTTGTATCATCAGATTTATTTAGGTGAAATATAATATGACCTATTTTCAGGTTATTCATCAGTTCTTTATTTTTCTCTTGATCTGGACCAAATTAGAGATTTATACTAGACAAGTGCTCTAATATGGACCTACGGTAGTTTTTTTATACCTTTAACTCTGGGTTTGGTGTTTTTTAAGCATAGTCTCAGTTGTTCCACATGAAAAAAGTTTAGTGGTGCCCCTATAATTAATTGAATGGTTGAATTGGAAGAATTGGAACCTATTTAGGTTTCCATTGAGTACCTTTGATATTGTTGGAGGTTTTTTCCCCAACCTAGGTCACTCATGGGGTGCACCCTTCTACATACCCTATATTATACCACCCCATTCGGTGTGTGTGATCTTTCCATGTTAGAGTAATACTTTTATAAATTTAATTTAATTGAATTTATTGTTAATAGAGAGTATATTCCTACTTTCACATTTGTTTTCATGATGTGAATTGTTTAATTGTTTAAATGGATATTTTTATATGAGTTTCATAAACTCGTGGAATGTATACAATTATGAAATGACGAATGTATGGAATGATGAAATGATTTTAGTAGTAGATTCCATGGTTGGTATAACTTGGATCCCAATTACATTAGATTTCATGGATGTTTCTCCCATGGAACTTGATTACAGTAGTGAACACATTGGACCTGTTTCCTCCTTGGGTATTGATTCTAATGGATGCCTTATGCCTTGCTACCCCTTAGATTAGGCTTTCTTGGATTTTCATTTTACTTGTGTTGTTGACATGCTCCTTGGACTCCACTCAAGTCTTTACCAAGTTTCCATAGATATACTCCTAGGACTCGATGAGGATTCCTTGGTCTTCTATACCCTGGATCTAGCCCTTTGTGGTCTGACACTTTTGATTACATGGTGTGTACATTTTGGATGTGAAACTTCAAATTATATGGCGAGGTCATAATAGTATTATACACTCGGAATTGTAGTGATGGATATTTTGGAATGTTTTACAAATATCCTTGGTATGGGTATCAGATTGAAGTGGTATGACTGAACTATATCACTTGTTTATTTTTTCTTTATAGATACCCTTATTTAAGGGAGCTTGATTATTGTTTTTAGGTATCCTTATTTGGATGGACAGTATCACTTTATAGTTATTAATTTTTATATGGGAATTTTACTTTTACTACTACTATAAATGTTATATATATTTCACACTACTTTAGATTATTATAGACAGACTAGATTTGTTAGAGAAACCATTGGTGGTATCCTACTAAGTGTTATCTCACACCCTGTTTGGTCCATCATTGGGAACCTAGAAAGACTTATTGGATATAGATAGGGACTAGGGCTAGTACCCATTGTATGATGCTTGATTGGTTATGCTTAGTATCAGGAGATAACAGGATCAAGATGAGGCTCGTGGTGCTATTTAGAGATAGTAATTTTTTTATTTTTGGAATTTTGATATATGTATAGTACTGGATACTTGTATACCGGTTTTCCTAATTTATAGTGACATAAAATAGCATATCATTTTTTATATGTGATTAATTTGGGAATTGTTTATTTATTATAGTCTTCTAGATGTTTATTCTTCCATTGTTGAGTTATTATATGCTTCCACTATTGACTTTTATTATTACTCTATTGTATTACACTCTCACATGAGGGCATAGTATCCCCATAGACACACCCCTCACTACTAGTCATCAGCCTCTGGTAAATAGGGAGGTGCACTTTAGGACACATGACCCACCATCTTTGGGCACCATTTAGTGGCTTTAAGGTTGGGATGTGACATTGAGAATTCATCCTGAAGAACCTCTCTAAATAGACTATACGGCCACACACTCGACACTCCTTCAGAAAAAGATCACACTGGGTCTGAACATGCCCCAGATACTCTCACTAGAAGAACACTACTAGAGACCCACACCTTAGTAGTCTACATAAATATCTGGGCTAACTTCCTTACTGAGACTCCTTACAACCCCACTTCCTTCCACCTGAAGCATCACAACTAAAATCACCTAACATCATGACTCGACTTGAATATCCGTTAGATTCCCCTAAACTATCAGTTCCTGGTTGACTACCTCTAAAAAGAAGGAAAGCCTGAAGATATTTACTTGTAATTTGATCGCATGCTGAAATCCATACTTGAATAGACACACACTGTAGATATCATCTCCCATCGTGGTAGGTGAAAAAAATGGACATGTCTGTAAAATAGGAAGTATATTTCATGAAATAATTATCCCCCTTCTAGAGATTCATGAACTCATAGTCTCTATCTACTCTCAAGGTCTTTGGAATGAAATTATCGAAGAACCTATCCTTGAAACAATTACAAAAAAATCCATCATGTCTAGAACCTGAACCTGTATGTCCCACTAGTTTTTTTCTAGTCCTATGAGCATGTACATTTCCAGCTTCACCCTCTGGATTGGTGGTGTCTCAATATAGTCAAAGATGGCCTGGACCGACTCGATCCAGTTCTCTACTTCTTATGGTCCACCCTCACCTAAAATAGTGATGGATGTTGTGACTAGAACTCTCAAGTGAGGTATACTAAAGATTTCTCAGCTCCCTGAGCTCCCCTATATATACCCTAGATAACCCAAACTAGGCTCTCCTAATCTTCTCATTAATCCATGGCCCAAAATCTTCCATATGATATGTTTTTCCTACCTATATGTGATCATAAAATTGTGCTTGTACCTTTGTATCATGATCATTTCAACCATCTGGTGCCTCATCCCGACCCTCAGGGGCCTCATCCCGTGCATGCTCATACAGCACAACATCACCACCCTCCTGACACTCCACTAAATACTGTCTAGGTGGAATCCTGTTTAATACCAATACAGTGGTCAAATAGCCATAACATTAGATATATATATATCACATAGAAAAAGTTGTAATAGGTAGCACATCTTCCCACCCTTATACTCATCTATCGCACCCTTTAATAATACATTTGGCCTTAAGTCCCCTCACCTACCTATATCAGGGTTAGGTATCACATTTAATTCAGCCTAATGGCCCCCTACCTACACACATTGGATTCAGACATCAAGTATAATCTAGTTTCATGGACCCTCTTCTTCCCATAATATGGTCAGGTGTCACATATAATACGTGGTAGCTGAGTAGAATGCCACCAAACAGGACATATAGAAAAACACTATTTAGCTTCTTTATTGACACTTTAAATAGATAACCCCTTATTATCATCCTTTCCTACACATACCAGAGTCAGACCCATATATTACATGCTTATCTCATCACATGGAATCCCATATAGATTTCATTGGGACCACATGCCTAGGTTGGCTAATTATAATGCCACCAAAGAGAGGATAAGAAGAAAAACATTGATTAGATTTCTTTATTGAAACTTTAGACAACCCAACCCCTCTTATTAAAATCTAGGTTCCCAATGAAAATAAATCATAGTCACATACACATATCAAAACACCCCAGGTTCCAACCATAAAGTAAAATAAAACCTTCCTTGTCATACCAGTCCAAGAGTCAAAAATAAAATAATAATAAATAACTATCACGCTGAATTGTTACACCCAAGGTGGAAATAAAATCATCTATCAAAGTGAAAATCATAACATTAATTTCCCACCTCTGGTAACATGGTATGTGCCCCATGTATGGGGATGCAGGCACCCAAACACGAGCTCTTAACCCATTTTTGACAATATCCTAATTCTTCAATATGCTATAACCCAAATAGTATAACCAAATAGAGAATAAATTTTTTGATATAAATTTTAACCTACCGAACATTATTAATATTTAATAGGCAGGTCTTGTGGTGCTTCTAGGAAACACCAATAAGAACCAGATCTGATACCATTTGTAGTTCCCTGACCCTTATGTCACTTTAAATAATGATCTAGTTCAATTGATCATTGGGCCTTAGGCATACCTCCCCATACTCCAAAGTCTATTTATTAGCAGTGAGGGTATCAGGAGGTGATAGTGGGGAGACTATACCCTCATATGGTGATAATAATAATGGTCTATCTATATACAATAGTGAAAAAAAGACCATAAATCAGTGGAATAAATAACAATCAATGATTTAAGTATAAAAAGAAAGTAGTAGTAATAGACAACATGTACAAATGTACTATTAGTATCCATATACAAAAGTCATGAAGTTCATAAAAACAATAGATAGAAGGGTTGCATGTGGCTGAACAGTAGTATATAAATATAAAATCATGATGAAGAAAAAGAAATGAAAAAGTAAAGTCCAAATTATATAAGAACCTAAAAGGTCCTTTCCATCCATCCCATGTGAAGCAGTATGACAAGATCACTAAGGTCCAGCTCCTAAGATCAGTCCCTTACTTGATTACAGAGACATAAAGTCTACACACGTCCCAAAGGTCCCATGTAGGGTGTGAGAATAAATATAAGTAAGCCACCACCAATGTTTGAATGTCTTACATTCATCATAATTTATGTGTACTAAATATAAAAATATAGAAAAACTTACACATTTAAAAAATAACTTGCTTCCCTTGTTCTCGGCAACTACAATGAAGAGATCACCTGCTTCGGCTACCACCAGTATCAGTCTGAGCACATTCCCCCAATTATATAAATGGAATAAAGCATGTGTCTGTATATATATAATTGTAGTAGATAGTATTTGTGTCTTAAATCCTAAGTCATCCCCTGAAGAAATCAACCCAGGTCAACCCTCAGGTTCCACCCCCATTAAGGTCATGTAACCCAGCACCTTGTGCCATCAATCTCATAACTGGAATTTGTACATCATGCCTAACCAATAAGTACATGTTCCCTTATACCCCATCTCATAATTCCCCTTTGACTCAAATCCTGATGTTCCAAGGCACAGTGATATCTATCCTCTAAATACTAATCACCATCGGCTTAACAGCCAACATCCTAAGGCACGATGTTATCAGTCCTCTCAATGTCCTAGCCCAATGGCCTCATGTGTCTAAACAAGCCTCAACCCCCAAATGACGGTCTCATCATCATTAATAGATGATCTGTCACTATCCATGTGAATTTCTATGATGAGCACCCCCAAACATAACTTGTGGTAAACACCATATCCTACGTTGCATAGTATATAGAGGCCTCCACTCACATGAGTGTTCAACGCCACCTCGATCTAAGTCTTATCTATCTCCACACGAATCCAACGGTGAATTGGCTAATCACAGTGAGTAAAAATCACCCAAAAAAACTAATCCACATCATCTTGTCACCTCATTCCCTTTCGACCATGTCATTCATTATGATGGTCAACATAATATAAAATCACACAGGCCTTGCCCTCACCTGATGATCACATTTCCTAAAATTCGATGACCAGTCCATCTAACATGGTGATCAACATCACCCCGATATCTAGTCCATGCCAAACCTGAAAATTCACATCATCTTATTCCAGGTGATCAGCATCACCTCAAACCTCAATCCAAGCATGGAGCATTCCCACAGAACCAATCAATTTAATATAAACCATTCAGTTTAATTTAAAACAACACCCATCCTAAAATACCCAGGTTGGTCCAATCCACTTACCTGGCTTGACCACTTGTAGTGTAGCAAGAGAATGCCCATAAGCATCTCAAATCATCATTAAAACAATTTAATTATTAAACATTTAATTAATTAGGGTCTTTCTAGGTCGACTCACATAGATCATATGGATCACACCCCTAAAACAACCATAAAAACATGTAGAAATCTAGGGACCACATACCATATACTCATAGAAATATGCTCATCTGGTATCGGTTTCTAACTTGATCCAAAATAAGAGAAACCATAATTTTATATGAACACCTTGAAAATGGGGTAAAACGAATCACACGGATTTAGCACTCCAAATAGAGAGATAAAAAAAGAGAATATAGTAGATTGAAGGTCTTACTGTTATTATTATAATGATACTGACAGAGTTCGGATCAAATCTTAGATAGAGAATACACTAAGAACCCTAGGAGAAGGAAGGAGAGGCATTTGAGACCCCCTAGGTACTCTTATATTGATTCTTGTAGAAAACAAAATGAGGGGGGCCAATCAACCTATTCCACTTTAAAAAAAATTCCCAAAACTTATATGGATTTTAAATTATACACATCATGTATTGGGTTCAAAACATGTAACCCAGTTACACATCATGAATTCTTCGAGTTGGAAGCCCGAGCCTTCATGACCTACTACATGTCGTGTAAAAAAATTACACATTGTGTAAGTGTTACATGGCATGTGCATTTGGATGGATCTTTTTTAAACATTATAGGTTTTATTTCATTTCTCCAGTGCTCTCTCAAACCCCCCATACTTCCATCAAAACTTAAAAGTTCAAAATTTACTAGAAAAAAACCCACTCAAAAACCTAGGATGTTACACATATCATATTAATGCTCACTTTCATCCCATATCATCTTGACTCCCACAATCATACATGATGCCAACTAATCTAATAGTTACAAAACATTATATCAAATTTTCATACCTAAACTAGTGTTCGATTGTTCCATTTATTACATACTCATAGCATGCACTAGTACCCATCATACAAAACCATATTAAACATACTCGTAGCATACCTCTAACTATCAATATCTCCTCGACCTACTATAAGAGATTTGGATCGGTCACATGCAACTGACCCAAAATCCAACTGCCCAATACTTTTCCTCCATGTGGATCCACACCCACTATCTTATACTACCCTTATTTTTTTATCTCATCCATTTCATCATCCTTTATCCACTAATTAATCCAAACTACTTACTTTTTGTTCCACTACTAGTATTACCACTCTTGGTTTTACCTTAGATAGGTGAGTTGGTTCTAATCCATGACCCCCATCTAGAAGTGATTCCATCCAAAAAACCTCTCCAGATGTCCTATATTGACGCATTAATTATATTTATTTGGTTATAAATCACTCTAGGATCATAAATTCCATGTATTCCCACATAAAAAACACTTTTTTGATGTACCACTCCATTATGGAATCATCAAAGCTCTGTTCTGAATTCCCTATCGGGTCTCCCCATATCCACACATCTAAATAATCATAGCTCTACCACTTATCTTGTTTGAGGCCACTATTATGCACAGTATTCTCCTAGTATATAGGTTATTCTCTACTATCATCACTTGTTTCACCACCTCTAAAAAATATGATAACCAAAATATGTTCACTTTCACCTTGAGATCATTCCATAAACCATCATCAAATCACCATACTTCAATGATCTCATATCTTTACATTGTCAATGAAAACCATTATAAATCTATAAAAATTATAGTGTAATACATATTTGAGGTATCTCCCTACACAATGTGCATATACTCATTGGACGTATCCATCCTCAATGAATTGGGGATTAAGTTCTCAAAGAACATTACCTAAAAGTTATTCCATGTCATCCCCTCTTATCTACCAACTTGCACCTATACATTTCACTATTGTTTTGGTTCCCCTCTTAGCATATACATAACCAACTTTACCCTCTACCCTAGTGTCATCTTGATTTGATCAAAAATAATTTGTAATAACATAATCAATACTTCACTACCTAGGTTCCACCCTCTCTCTTGAACAAAGGATTATATTGTGACTGGAACTCTCATTTCAAGTATTCCATGGATGCTTCACCTAACTAGGATCCTTAGTCAATTCTATAGATAAACCATATTACACTCACCATGAGCTTCTAATCCAAACACTACCCTAGATTCTCAATCCATTGTGGCTGACCTATATGCCATAGAATATTTGTATGTGGATCATGAACTTTTCCACCCTCAAGGGCCTCATCTGGTGTATGCCTCAATGACACCATTTTGTGACCCTATAGATGTTCAAATGGAGACCATACAAGTGGAATCACTCTCAAAACCAAATACCATGATTAATATATATATATATATAATAGTGAATAAATCACAAATATATAAATCCATAACAGGAATCATGACCCAATATCCCTTACACTTCCCTACTGTAACCATGTCATGTGTCATCAAGCCTCAAAGTTACACATACACATATTAATTTCAGGTAACACACACCATATACATGTAATATCCTCATACTTATTCTCACAAAATAATCACACACATGTTCTCTCAAGGTAGAATTAATCCAAGAATCTATATAGGAAAATGCTATATAGTTTTTTTATGACACTTTAAAAAACCACACCACTTTTTATTCCATAACCATGATAATATTCATAAGTTGTACACACTTGTCCTATGAGCCCCACCTGTATGAAATTTTTCATGAGTAACACCTATTTCCTCTCAAGTCCAAGATTATGAAATGGAAATAAATAGCATCAAATGCCAATTTATCCAAATAAACTAACTCAATTGTAACCATGAAAATAAAAACAATAATCTTGGTTTCCATGGTAACTTGGAATTAAGTCCATACTTGTGATGTCCAAGAACATAGAATGATATATGTCCCAAATTTTTACACATACATACGTATCCAATATACCATAACCCAAATAGAAATCAAGACTCAACTTTTACCACTTTATAATCACTTATATTTGATATTACTTTACAACATCACATTCTAGATTAGTCTAAAGTAATTGTATCAGAGTGACACTAAACCTTAGGTGCACCTCCCTATACACCAAAGGTTATTGACTAGATATGAGGGTATATTTGTGATAGTGGAAGGATTAAACCCAATGTATAAAAATAAAAATAATAACACAAAAATGATGGAAGAAACTGAAAATAAATAGTATCATAAACTTAAAATAAATATATGATTATCCATATAAACATATAAAATGTCATTCCAGTCATACAAGAGTCAACAAGATCACCTGTAAGTTAATATTATATATACATACAAAAACTAACCAAAATTAAATAGCTAAACCAGCATCTAGGAACCACCCATACTATTATAAAAATCATAAAATCTAGCACATGCCCCATCGGCACTCCTATCTCGACTAGGCTCTAGATGATAAAGCCTCACACTTAATTGTGCTATAAAAAAAGTCTACACGTGTCCTAAAGGGACCATGAATAGTGTGAGTATGAACTTTATAGGCCACCACAAACAATATACCTAGATAATATCTATATATATATATCAATTTATGTGATGATCAATAAATATAAATAAACACACCATAAAACCTACTCAACTCATTCTCAACTAGCCTTGAGTGATCCTTCACCTACTTCAGTCGGTGTATAAGTGAAATGATACATCAAAATTGCATCATATTAAATGTGCCCTAGGATTTATCACTATTTTTTATCACTTGGAATCATTATCCATCCTATAACAAATAACAATTTCTAATTAATCACAAAACCCCATCGGCACGTCCACAACTCACATATCACATCCCATGGGAAACAATACCCTTTAACAAATTATGACTAAATAGACTAATAAAACCATATACTTGGGAAAACATGTCCTTATCCATGTTTGTCCCATCATCCTCATTGTATCCCACATATACAGTGATAATCCTTCTCTCATATAATGGTATCACACACCACTAATTGTATCCAACTAAAGTGTATCCCTTCTCTATATCATTGGTCAACACCATCCCACTATATTTATCAAAATATAGTGTATATATTGTATAAGGAGTGGTTAAGACCACCTCATGGTCCTTTTGTTATGTGTATATGACCCCAATGTCCTCATTCAAATAGTGAGTGGTTATCACCATCCCTAAGACCACACCTCAAATAACCACTATCTCCATCATGATAAAGGTCAATAACATCCACATCATACCAATGATTCCTTTTCACCCACTTTATAGTGATCAACATCACTCATAGAAATATGGGTCACACCCATTACACTCTCAAATAACTACATCAATCATTACACCTCATGAATCACCACTTTTCAATATATGGTATCATATCTATCAAACCCTCAATCCACACCAAAAAGTAAGTTAATCCATGTCAGGATTATCCTTACATTTTAAATATGATACTAACACTAGGTATCTATTATGAAAAACAGAAACCTCAAGTTGTAATGTTCCAATTCACATAAAAACTTCTACCCTTACATGTTTATCACCCAAAACATGTTACACATATAATATAGGAAAAATATAGGTGCCACCAATCTGAAGTTAGTTAGACTCTACACACAGAATAACTCTAGTTGATTTATCATTAATCATAAAACATTATATATTATGAAAAAAAATTGGTTATTATCAATAAAAAACAAGGATATAATCAGATAAAATAGAAATAAAATTCCCTAGAGTAGCTAGCCTTACCTGTGGTCACTCCCTACAATATACATCACAAAAAACTTGCAAGAATCAGGGAAGAAATCACTTAGATATGAATAAAGGAATGAAAGAGTAATTTAGGGTGTATCCTCTATGTTATATTTAAAAAGTTCATAAATATACTTTTATAATTTAATTCCCAAGTAAATAATTAATTTTAAATATTTTGTAAAAATCAAGGAAAAAATTCATCAAACTAATTTTTCAACAAACTATGGGACCCATAAATATATACATAGAATAATCTTACATATCACCCTTTGATGTATATTACATATTTATAGGCACCAACACTTACCATTACATTTTTTACTTCAACTTCACAATGTATGACTTAATTTTTATCTTATTTTTTCCCCTTCAGTAAACCATTGTTCTAAAACTCCCCTTTAGGCTCTCCTTTTGAAAATTATCCTCCCGAATAACTCTACACATCTTCAAAAACCACTATTATACATGTTCTCTGCGATCCTTGGTAACCTTTACATATCATACACCATTAAATTTCACTAATTCAATGACCCTTATTTATTAAGAAAATCACCCTTTTGTATCACAAGGAGCACCCAACACCAATCCAAATTCCAATGCCTCTGAGAACTATTATATATTTCTAGGTTACTATTTCATATTAGGGGAAATTAATATTATATATTAAATTAGCCTCATATTTACTCTTACATACTTAGGGTTACTCTAGAGTTACTCTTACATATTGAACTTAGTCATTTTTTCAACTCTTCATAGGATGAGTCTTATGTATAAGAGCGTTACTCTTATGTATGAAAATTTTATTCTTATTTATTATAGTGTCTTTCCACACTTAACCAATTTCACATCCCCACTTACCAAACTCTAATTATAATGGATATACTTATAGTGGATATTTTTCTAGTATATCATCACCCAATATATTCTCTTCCAGACTTTGGGACTTCCATACCTTTAATGTGCCACTTTACCATCATCATACAGACATTGGAAATCAAGACTCTAGATTCCATTCTTTTAATAGTTTTGATACTCAATTGTAAGATAGTTTCCATATATTTTACCAATTTGGATATTATAAATTATAGACCGCTTATGTCTTGAAACCACTATACCAATCATCACCTATGACTTACCCTAGTCATACCATATAACTAAAAACCAAAATTTTCAAAATTATGATACAACTTTAAAAATCACCTAGATTCATTCCAAAAATTTCATAGGCCTATAATTATAGTAGAACATTCCTAAAATTAACATCCCACCTATAGAAATATTCCAAACACCCCCAATAGTATGATTTTACAAAAACAAATTAACCCTTGATCCTAGTCCAACAACCAAGACTCATTTCTTAACCTATACCGACATCCTCAACACCTCAATATGGTATAAATCACATGGTTTTTAAAATATCTATCCTAAATTACCATTATTAAAAACTCAAGACTTTAAAATTTCATATAATAATTTTTCAAATACACCTTTCAACATTTTCCACCATTTATCTATTCTTGTCAACAACCAGAAATAGTAAAATCCATATCTATATAAACTATTCATAGATAATTTTTATTCCATCGGTTTCAAATTCACTTTTTAAAATTCTAATTTACCACATTATCATTATTATATATTATTATGAATTTTATACCCATCATAAAAAATCAAAAACATGGTGGATTCAAAATAATATTTAAATAACTATAATTAGATTCATATTCCTAATTTGTATGATGATCTCACGCCATTAATCCTCCAATGATCACTATTGATCATTTGTTTTATCCTATTATTTATTTGTCTCTCTATGATTGACCACAATGTAATGTTAATTAAAAAAACTTCTTGAGTGAAAATAAAAAGGAGGAAAATATATTCAATGGTAACAAGTGAATTATTCCCACAATAAATCCTCTAACCCTCCCATTAATCCTCATACATAACATCTCATGAATTATTTTGTTCAGTTTTTCATTTAATGAATCCCATAAAATTCACCATTAAAACTTTCTAGATTGGATTTACATAAACCTAAAAAAATATACGCTTATTCCTCTAATATTTATATGTCATAGAAATAGAATAGAATAACACTCTTGAGATATTATTAATTCGATAAAAATAATTCCTATAAAATGAATTACTTAAATAAAAAATAATAAAACTTCACTATCACCCAACATATATGGGTAAAACCACCTAATAAAATTACAAAATCACCATATAAGGGGGAAAACTATGTTCTAAATCTAATGGAGCACTCAAAATTTTATTCCAAGAATTAAAAAATTACTATTTTATCCTTCTCAGCAAAAATCCATAAAATTTTATAAACTCCCTAAATTCAAATTTTTGGGTCTTTACACAAATGATATTTTCATTATGAATTAAAGTGTTTATTTTTTATTTAAAATAAATATTTTATTTCAAAACATGTGTCACATGCTCAAAACCAACTAAAGGAGCTCAAATTTTCATGAAACTTTAAGACAATGAACATTGATTCAATTATGAAATGTTAGAATTAATTACACAACATTATTATGTGTGGCATAGTTGAAATTTCCAATAGTTTATTTTTTTTCATGTGTATTTAGTTTTAAATTTTTTAATCATTTCCAATAAAACAGATGATTTTTATTATTACTTATACAATGAAGGTTTCCAGGTGCAATAAAAATGGTAGTGGGACCATGCCCAACTTGGTGTTTTGTCTAATTCAATGAATAATCTTCAAAAATAAGATGAAGAATAATCATGTATAATGAATATACCCAAATAAATAAGATAAATAATCTTATAACCAAAATGATAGGATATTTAATGTTAAATGTATAATTAATTTAATTATAATAAAATTTATCAATCTTGATATATTTCTTCAATATAGATGTTGATCCACTCATCCCCATTAGATTATTACTATAGTTTTAATTATTGGATCCAAAATAGAAACCCTCTAGAAATAATCTATAAGTTCTCCTCAATATTCTAATGATGATAATGGAACTCTAGGTTCTAACTCATATAATCTAATCATATTTCACAGTTTCCCTTGATTGCAACAAAATCATTCAAGACTATAGGATTATCTCTCTTTTTCTATCATTATTGAGAGGGAAGAAGTAGGTGGATGAATTCTCTCGATCTTGAGAGAAACCCTAGAGAGGTTCTTCATGGAGATAATTATCTGGAGACAAAATCATTCTGCATAATAGATGATTTCACCACACCTTCTAAACTGACCAATGTCAGAATATGTAGAGTTGGGGTCTTAATATTGATAATTTCACAAATGCCCTTAATCAAATATTAATCCTAATATATTCCTCATACCAATAATAATAATATTATTATTATTATATTATCACGTGCCAACTTGTAAAATTAAATATCATTTTAATTAATTAAATAATTCCTTATTATTTAAATGATATTTAATATTATATCATTTTAATTATCATACACTTAACTCATCCCTTAAACCTTATAGGGAATTTATCTAACATCAAATAATAAATAAATATTATTCATTTGATACATAAATAAATATTATATTCATGGCCTTATGAATAAATATTTATTTTAATATTCATGTAACAAAATTAATATTTATTTAATAATAAATATTATTTATTACCTTCATAATAAACCAATAGATAAATAAATATTCCATTCAATATTCTTGATAATAAGTATTTATTTATCATTCAACCCATATATATAAATATAGTGACTAAATATGTAACACCCTAGAATGTTAAAGGGTTAAAAGGATAAATGTTATTACTCATGTTAACAATTTGTTCCATTCTTTTCAGGGGCCTACCGGATTAGAACTCCATTGTTAAAGTGGTTTTTCCTAGAGTAATTATCAGGATGGGTGACCTTCGGGGATGTTTCCCTGGGTGTGTGTGTGTGATAAAAAAGAACGCTATAAAGAACACGTGTTGTCCTATGGGGATTTTCATTAGTCTGATGATCCATTTAGGTATATGGGTGGGTCCTATGAAGGCGAAAACAAGTGTTTTGGGGGAAATGGGGTGTTTGTGGGGCCTATTTGTTACATTAGAATCAAATGAGGAACCTAATCAGAAGTGTGGTGACACTACCTATCTTGAGATCTAGGATCCAAAATGAGGTTCTTCTTTTTTTAATAATATATAATACCTGAATGGCCTTAAGGCCTTCTTTTTTATTAATTTTTGATAACCCCCTTTCAAGGGATGAGGGGTAACCCTTAAAAGGCTCTTAGGCTTAGAGATTACATGACCCGTAGGACTTAAGGAAATATACAGACTATAACTACTTGTAATTTCTCCTCCCTAGATTCTTCATCATGATGTCATCTCTCCACCTTTTCATGGATTTTTCGGCTAGGCTTCTCATGCCTTTATAGGCTAGTCCTAATGGAAATTCCATACCCTCACTTTCTGAAAAATCCTCTTAGCTTCTGATCTGGTGAATGTGCCTCCTCTGAATCCCCATCTGGAGTCTACTCCTTGTAAAGTCCGTCTGGTCATTAATCACAATTTTAGGTGGCCCTAAGGCCTTGAGGTGGCCCAAAATCCTTACAGACCTGAAGGCCTTCGGTGGCCAGAAGTCATTTAAGGACCCGAGGCCCAAACCGGTGGCCCGAAAGCCCAAACAGATGAATAGTTCCAATTGCTACAGTACCAAATAGTTCCTTATACAGTACCTTTTACATTACCTGCTATAGTACTACTACAGTAACCTAGAAATTATGTCTCCTCCCGGTTTTTGAACTCAGTTCTCTTGTATGCACTTGTTGAGTCCTCACCAACTAGGTTGATGCTCTTTTGCCAAAATAAGGTTGTTTTTTTCTAAAATAGAGGTGAATGTAACACCCTAGAATGTTAAAGGGATAAAAGGCTAAATGTTACTACCCATGTTGAATAGGTGCGCCTTTATTTTCAAGATCCTTCCTGATTAGAACTCCATAATTAAATAGGTTTGTCCTGGAGTGGTGATCAAGATGTTTGACCTCTTAGGAAGTTTCCCTAGGTGTGTGCGAGTGAGAACAAAGAACACTGGAAAAGAACATGTGTTGGACTTTGGGAAAATCCAATAGTTTTATGATCCATTCAAGCACATGGGTGGGCCCCAGTGAGGGGACAACATGTATTTTTGGGGCAACTGTGGTGCCTATAGGACTTAGTTGTTACAGAAAATTTGTGATCAATAAATCTTGGGTGGTTATTATCCTTGTTCTAGAGACTAAAATTTATTCAAGTTGTTAAAATATAATATAATTTAATGGAGATAAATGGATACACTAAGTGCGTGTCCCTCTAATCCTCTTTCTCAATGGAATTAAGGCTATCCTAAGGTCCAAGATGAGCATCTAGAAGCATGTTAAGATGCCCATATAGGAATAATTTAATGTAGAAATGAAAAAAAATTATATAATAATGATAAATGTGTAATATAATATATTTTTATTGATATATAAAATCAAGTAGGTTATATACCCCTTTCATCAACATATATTCTTGATATATCTTTCTTTTAATTCTTTAAATAAACCAATCATTCACGAGGGAAATGGAATTTTCATTTCACAATTTCATTCCAATCAAAGGTCCTGGGAAATTTAATACCTTAAATAGAAGTTACAAATACTATATTGACTTATTCATTAACACCATGTCACTTATGACATGCCCAATGTATCTTACTTCTCTATGAGAATAGATCATCCTGATTTTTGTAAATACATCAAAGTTTGTAACTTATGATATTCATTAATAATAATCTCAATTATAAGGATCTTTACACATGTTCACATATAATAATATCCAATGATAGGAATAAATTTGGAATTTATATTGGTGGTCTCAAGTATGGGGATCTTTAAACATGTTCACATATAATAATATCCAATGACATGCATACATGTGGAATTCATACTGGTGGTTTTATCCTCATAATCTCTCATATTATATATTATCATGTATGAATTTCATGACATAAAGTATCATTCGCTTATGTGCATAAAACACTTAATGTTAAAACATACAATGTCTCTTGTCATAGAGTGTTACCATTAGCATAGGGTGTAAGTTTAATAATATCATAATAGAACTTAAAGTTTCTCATCATAGTGGGGAACTACTATGACATTTCAATGTAACAGATACTCTAGAACATTATCACTTTAATTAACATCAAATAACAATCAACATGTGATAAGATATTTACTAATATTCAAGACAATGAATATATGGGTAATCGAAAGAAAAGAGTATTTTTTCTAGGGTGCTAACTCCAATAGACTCTCACTTTCACTAGATCCATTTTATAACAAATTTTATTTCACTATATCTCACATGATATGCATATTTCTTATGAGATAAAGAATTTTTCAATGGATATACCAAATTATTTTCTATTTAAACTCTATTTACTATGACCTCAACTCTCTTAGAAAAATATCTCAAGAGTTGATACTTTTGAAGTATATTCTTCATCCACTGATGTGACCTTGGATTCTTGATAAGATCCACCACTACATTATTATTATAGTATAGTGTGATAATATCATTATTATTAGGTATCACATCAAGAGCTTCTACAGAGTTTCATATCCATACTACTTCCTTAGTGCCACCAGAATCTGAAATATACTTGGACTCTACTATACAATCAGAGAACACTACTTTTTGTGAGTTATTCAATCTCAAAGATCCCCGTTGAGGATGAAGATACATCATAATTGAGATTTTATAACATCATGATCTATTTAGAAACTATTAATTTTATATCTCCTGATGATTGGATCCGTATATCCTCCAGAAACCAAGAATATATCCTTAGTATACCTCATATAATTTATGATATTCTTGACTACCACTAATGGAGATCTCCTAGGTAAACTTGATATCTTCCTACAATGTATAAAGTGTACGAAACTTAAAGTATGGTACATAGCATGGAATACATGACTGAAACTATCACTAATGTATATGGGATTATTTTTATCTTCTGTCTCTCCTCATCTTTTTGGGGACACATTTTGTTGCAGAGATGTATGTTATGTGACATTATTTTAAATCCCCTATTTTATTTTTTTATACAAAATATCATTAATATATTTTCAATGTATATACCTTAACTTATTCCAATTACCCCCTTGGATCTATCATGATAGATCATGATCCCAAGAATGCATGTTGCTTCACCAAAGTCATCCATGGAGAATCACATATCCAACCACATATTAATGGACTCTGATACTAGTATCTCATTTATAATTAGTAATATGACATAAATATATACAATTAGGAAAATGATCACACTCCAACTAAACCTATTTTATAAAAAGGCTAAATTTATTATTTATGAAATAAAATTCTTATAAGGATTCATCGAAATGATTGTTTAATGATCTAGATTGTTTATTCAACACATAAATGGATGTATACAACTTTCATTCCTTATTGGAATCTTTTAGAGTCACAAATCCTTCTGTTTGTGTCATATAGACATCTTCTAGAAGGTTTCTATTAAGGAAGGTTGTTTTGACATCAATTTTACAAATCTCATAATAATTATGAGTTTTTATAGAAAGTATAATTTTGATGGATTTTAGTATAAATATTAGGGAAAATATTTCATCATAGTCAATGCCTTGATACTATTTAAAAACATTTGAAACTAGTTTAACTTTATAGGTACAAATCTATCTTCCATGTCTAGTTTCTTATTGAGTACCCATATTAAATCAAAGGGATTTATATCCCCTAAATGGTCTACCAAAATACATACTTGGTTTGTGTTTATGGAATCCATTTTAGAATTCAGGGCTTCTTTAAATCTAATATATTATGTGATACTTACTTATTCCTTATAGGAAAAAGTGTAATACCCTAAGATTTTTATGAGATAGATTTTATTTCTTCTTTTATTTATTTATTCATGTTTTTTAAATTTCATTGTTTTCTTGTGTTGTATGAAACACCAAGATAATATTGCGTTATACACATCACCATATTAGCTTTTGGTATACATAACACTATTCTTGTCTTGTGTTACACACAATTTCAAATTCTTTTGATAGAATTTATTTCACACAAAACTAAGTTCGAGAAAACAACTAAATATTATTATGATGTTACCTTATAACGTTGGAATTATAATGGCGAGTAGGAATAGTTTTAACTAAATTATGAAATTATTATTTACACATGTATATATAATTAATTATTTGGTGAGCAATTAATTATAAATGAAAATAAAACCCTTTTAAAATAAAAGGAAATGTTTTTCTGAAAAAAATATTTAAATGAAAATTTGTGTGTTTATGAAAAAATAAAATCACTATTAATGGATTTTATTAGTGAAATATATATGTAATATATTAAATTTAATGTTTTAAATTCATATTATATTTTTTCTATACATGACATAAGAACAAATTCAATTTTTCAGATAAAAAGGTATTTTTCAAAAAAAATCATTTTACTACCTTTTGATGGAAAACCCATTTTAAATCTATTTTTTGTCACTTTTATAAGTTCTATTTGGAAAAATAAACTTTTTATTTTTAATTTAGATGTCAAAATTTAGCTTAGAAAATTTTTTGGTGTTTTTCTGATAATTTTCAATTCAAAATGAATACTGAAAAATACTGCATTTTAATTCAAAACTGTTTTTCATATAATATATTTATATTGTTAGATTATCATTTTAATTGGTTTTAAAGTATAATTAGATTATGTTTTTATCATTTAATACAATTTTGGTTATTAGAAGTATTTTTATATTGAAATTTTACATAAACACATGTCAATATTTTGATGGTTTTTACTTTTTAAAAACTCATTTTCTCATTTTGTCAACGGGATTAATTTTAAATTGATGACTGCAAATTATATATTTTAATTTTTAAAAAATTGATTCCAAATTTTTAATCAATGAGTCCAAATTATTTTAATAGGTTTCTTTAATTTTTTGATATTATGAATAGTAACTACGGTAATTTTTATTTAATGTGGTTAAAGGTAAATCACGTAATATAGGTAATAAAATAATATGATAAGGACAATACAACTACCCTAACACCTACCAAAATTATATTGGATGAGTAAATATCGACCCTTAACACCTAAATATTGAAATTTACTCATTTAATGGACTTTTTTTTATGAAAGTGATATTTTTTTTTAAAGGTTGGGGATGAAGCCCCATTTTATTATTAAACCAAAGCAAAGACCTCTTTTAACTGGGTAGAGGGAAACCCATTACATAGCCTATTGGCCTAGTGGGCTTATAGCCCATTACATAGCCCTTAGGCCCAAATTTTTGGCCCAATAGACATTCTGTGAATAGTAACACACCTGCTACAGTACCCGCACAGTATCGTCGCCGCTACAGTGCCCTGTCGCCGCTACAGTACCCACCGATCTACAGTGTCACCGCTCCTATAGTACCACTACAGTACTGTTATAGTAACCTACGCCCAATGGGTTTTGAACCCCCATTTTTCATGTAGGATTACGGGGTTCTTACCACTAAGCCAAACCCCAACTACTATATATGAAATTGATATAAATATTATTAAAATAAAAGAAAGTGACATAAAAGTGACAAAATATCACCCTCTTATTTCTTATAAGTATAATAATTTTAATATAGGGATAAACATGATAAAACATTGATAATAAATATTCTCCATAAATATAATGAAATTTTATAAATCATGAGAATTTATTTAGAATTTTTAGAGATTAAATATTTACCATAAATATTGACACAACAGTGATACAATAGTTATTTTATTAATCAAAATATCAAATAAATGATATTAAAAATATTAAAATAAATATTATTTGGATTAATTAGGGTACTCCAAGAATTTTATAAGTGACTAAAACATGTTACAAGTCTATTAAATGGTATTTTAGAAGTTATATTTCTATTTTAATTTTATTTAAATACAATGAAATGAATAGTGTCAAAATTGACACTATTGATATTTTATAAAAATAATATTTTATTAAATTATTTAAAAAATACAAAAAATATTTAAAAATTAAAAAGTGAATAAGATAAGTTTTTAAAGTTTATAAAGTGTACATTTATGGTAAATTGAAATCATATAAGTAAAATTTATTTTCTTTTAATATTTAAAATGTGGTTACCAAAATTAAAATTAAAAGAGAATAATTAAGGGTAAAACGAAATGATAAGGTTTAAAATGAAATAAAAACATGTCCAAATTTTTTTTTTTTTTTGAGAGGATTTATAATCATCCTCATATTATCTTATACACAACTCAAGTTTGAGTTATTTTGATATAAAAATTAATTTATATTAATTTAATGTTTTAAGATTTTCCAAGTGTGCCCCTCCCCTCTCCTATAAAAAGGTACCCACTCTTCTCTATTACTTACAATTTATAAATCTTTTGATTCAGCCAATACCTACCCAAAACCCTTACTATAATGGAACCCCTGATTATTGAGTCTTTAGTTTTGGTAGAACACCCTCTATAGAGGTGTTAAGGTGTTCTTCAAAGGCGATCAACCGAAGAAGAGGTAATCTCCTTTACTGACTCTCTCAAGATCATTTCTTCTTCTACTTCCTTTTCCAATATTGTTTCCATTATAAAGTAATAACTCTAGTATCACCTATATATTGAGATGTTATTATGGTTATTTAAAAACCATATTTCACCTTCTATTCACCCTATGAAAAAATAAATCATCACACATGCGTACGCACGGCCTACCATCTACACGCCGTAGTGTGATCTGTTTTTCATGACCACTTTACTTGGATGGGTATGATGATAAAAATAATAACTATATATGATTATTATAAAATTATATGGATTCTAAAACAAAATATATACCATCCACTTCCATATGATTTAATAAGTAAAGGAATGATATTATCGTTTGTGCATACGTATAACATACTATCTCCATGATGCGATGTGATTCATTATACATGATATCCATTAAAGTATGATTATAGAATTTTATAGAATTAAAATAGTATATATTATGTTAATATAATTTTTTAATGATATAACTATGACCTCATAAGGATAACCAAAACTTATTCGACAAAATATGCATAAGAAAATGAATCCCTTAATACCCAAATAACGAGTAATAATGAAATGTTACTAACAAACGGATGATAATATGATCATATATGATAACATAAAAATGACCATGATTCTATAATAAGTCAATGACATTATTTAAATCATTATACAATATTTTTAGATACATACAAAGGATATCATACCGAATTTAAGGGATAATTTTGTAATCTCATTATTATCCGAGACTGTTTATACATAAGTATTCACTAGGGTATATATATCATTAAAATCCATGTCTTATAAATATATATTATAAAATACTATACATATTATTATACAATTTTTTAAATTCAATTTTATCTATTGGTGAATTTTTATGAAATGTTATGAAAGGAATCTTTTTTCTTTTTCAATACGAGGTACTTTTTGACTTTCTCACAAAAGTACGAGAAGAATGTTTTCTTTTAACTTATTCAGAATGAATGGATTTTTATGTTTTCATAAAGCCTTATTTATATGAATATTCCATTATAATATTTCCATTTTATTTTCAAGTAAATTCTTTTCTTTTAAAATTGCGAGTCATTTTGAGAAAAGAAAACGTTTATAAAGAAGAAAGGATATTTTCCTCAATAATTAATTTCAAATGTTCTATCAAAATTATTTTCCAACTAATAATACATTATTTAATAGGTTTATGATTAAATTATATTATCTATATTATTCTTATGGTTTTATTATGTTTTTTATGTAATGTTATTTATGAAATCCATTTTATTTACATGAATTATTTTAGGATGGAATGATGTTTAAGAAACCCATTTTATTCCTTAGGTTATGCTATGATGAATTATTTATGTTTATGTGGAACATGTAAGAATGATTTCATTATGATATGGGTGTGTCCAGTAAAGACCTAGAATTTCTGAGGAAAATGTTTTCTTAAATACTTGGAAATCTTAAGAGTCTGCAGTTTCTGACGACGCGCGATTCTGAGGCCCGGAGTGCCCGGAATGATCCGGCAAAGTTTTGTTAAGCTTAAATTAATGCGCGTATACAATTTTCCTGAAAAAGTGGAATAAATCTAAAGTGGTTACTCATATCAGAAATTTGAGGTCATTGTTCCACTAAGGATGGAAGATTTACCCTAGGTGTTACTTAAGTTTAGTCGGTGCGGGCCTCCTGTGAGAAAACCTGAAAATGGCATGATCATAAATAAAATAATTAAATAAAGTTATTTTATTTTTCAAATGCTTATAACTCACAAACATTAACTCGGATTAAAAATCTGAGACCACCGCTGAACTCGTGAGGGTATTATTTCTTTAAGCAGATACTAACTTGGGCCAGCGAGGGCCACTAGAGAAAGTTAGGTTTTGGCCGCAAATAAAATAATTAAGTCACAATTATTTTATTTTAAGATTCATAACTTTTAAACGGTAACTCGGATTGGAAATCTAAGGTTACCATTGGGTTCTTTGGGGCATGATTCACCTAAGAAGAGCCTAACCTCAACTGGCGCAGTTCGAGGGTGGCTGATATTAATTTTCCGAACTTTTTCTCAGGTACGTTCAGTAAACGTACCTTTGGAATTTTTTATCTTTTGAACCGCTGCTCGGAATTGAAATCCAAGGACACCGATGAACTCACAGCGCCGGTATTCACTTAAGGAGACCTTTACCACAACTTCGTTTTATCGGGAGTAGAAGTTATTTTTTTGGGGATTTCTAAATTTAATAAAAAAATATGTGTAGCATTTTTTTTTAAAAATGTGTGGTGGTTATTTTCTCCAAAGGAAGGTTGGAGGTAGGGCCCACCCCCACATAACCTCTCATGGGAGGATAATATGTGGTGGGGCCCACACAAGTTTAAACTCTTCAAACTCCCCTTGAAACCCCCCTTTTGAAACTCTTGGACTTTCCTTTGAGTTAATGAGGCTACCTCTCCTTTTTAATTTTGAAAACTCTCCACCTCCCACGTTCTCCCATTAATGTGCCAACACCATCAAATTAATTAATTAAGCTCCCTCAATTAATTGATTTATTTGATTTATTTTGAATACATGTCAAGGATAAAAATAATATCCAAACCTATTATTTTGGGGGTTGGCACATATTGTTTTGGGAACTTGGAAGAATTGGGAGGACATCACACTCTCCAATAAAGAACATGAGGAACAATATCCTCTCGACAAAGAACATCTCCTCCACTTCTTCAAACGGGGAAAGAACGTGATGTGACACCCACGAGGAACGTCCGTCTTTCTTCCTCTTCCTCCGCATCATGGGAGAAGACGCCGCCTGTGAATAACGTCGCCAACAACGACACTTCCTCCTCGGACGCATTTTGACGTCAATGAATCGACGTCGTCGTCAATGAATGAACTTCAAATCAAGTTAGGGGGTTTTGTATAATTTTAAATGAATAAAATTATACCCTTGTTCTTGATGTATTCTTTGGTTCGTCTTTGGCCTTTTATTATCGCCTAAGGAAGAGGGTGTGGGCCGAACGAACACAGCCCGACGACCCTCCGTTGATTCTTATTTGCGTTGACAATGGAGGTGGATCCGGTAGGGTGTGGATCCATCACACCATGCCGGATGAAGGAGGCAGCAGCCATGCAGGTTGTGGCAGTCAGAAGAGGCAATGACGATCGGAGGCAGCGGCCGCGTGGAGGAAAACTGCGGCCCTTATCTGCGGGCCGCTCGGGCTGAAGAACTAGCCGGCTACTGCCGTCCGGGCTGGTTGACAGCGGCACATGAAGGTGCCGCGCAGAGGATATGGGGCCCGGAACCATTGGCTACTTGGGCTGAGCGAACCGGCTGGCTACGGCCGGCGGGGCAGAGGAATCACGGCGCCCGCAGCCACCGCGCGGTGGGGAAACCGCAGCCCACTCGCCGGAGAACCAGTCGGGCTGAAGACCCGCGGCGCCACTTGGAATCATGTGGGAGATACAGCGGCCCACTATGTGGGCTGCTCGCGCTAGACAGAACTGGCTGGCTTCGGCCGGCCGGGCAGGGAGAGGCGGCGCCGCTCGGCGCCACCGGGAGAACCGGACCGGCCCGCTCCACGGGTCGGGTCCCCAGGTGGGCTGCGCCCCACTGGGCCGGGCTGACCCCCCAGATGGTCAGACCTGCAAAACCGGGCCGGCCCGACCCCCAACTGGGTCAGACCCGCCGAACCAGGTCGGGCCGACCCACCAGCCCACTGGGCTTGACTAGTCGGGCCCGTTTTGCTTAAACGTGAATAACTTCTAGACCGCGTGTCCGATCGATGCGTTGTCTATGGAACTGGGACCCTTGCGACGAGGAGATCCTTTTTCAATAATCTATGTGAGTTTTAGAATACTTTGGAAAATGGTCAGGTTTGGATCAAGCGTAAATCCAATCAGGCCCTTAGAACGGAAAAGCCAATAACTCTCAGACCGGGCGTTCGATTGACGCGCCGTCTATCGCGTTGGGTTACTTTTGATGAGATGGAGCTTTGGGATACATAAACTCAGGACTTTGTAATAGTTGATGTAACGACCCCTTTGCTTGAGGAGCGGACCCTCCCTGAATCGAGTGTGCTGTGTGCGGGAACCCTAGAGCTGGATGCGTCTCCGACGATGACTAACGTACTGGAATCCTCTATGGGTTTGACGACAACGACAACTGTACTAGAATCCTATGTGGGTTCGAAAGTTCTGACAGAGTAGCTGGTCCTATATCCTGTGTGGGTCCGACAGCTTAGATGATCCAGTGGCTACATCTGATCATCTCTATTACTCTAGAATAGCTGGCTTGTATCCTGTGTGGGTCTGATAGCTTATACAAGATAGTTGGCATGTATCCTGTGTGGGTCTGACAGCTTAGACGAGATATCTAGACTGTATCCAGTGTGGGTCTGATAGCTTAGACGAGATAGCTGGCATGTATCCTGTGTGGGTCTGATTGCTTAGCTGGTCTTATATCCTTTGTGGGTCTGACACCTTAGATGATCCAGTGGCTACATCTGATCATCTATATCTCTCTACAATTATGGCATACCTGTGCAAGCAGATTCATGTCCTTCAACCATTATCATCATGGTGATTGACTTTACTTCCTTTTTGGAATGTTTTGTGCATGGGCTCGAGAGTTGGAGTCGGTCTATGATTGATAATTTAGGTATATGTATGGGCATATACTGAAGTAGGGTTGGTTGATACTTCGTGATTGTATCTTTCCTTTACTATGTGGTTTATCCTTCTTGGATATTGTGAGACCTTTAGGGTCTTGAGGTCCCTACTAAGTACTGTTATACTCACCCATGCATTTTCTTTGCCCGCACCTCGTTGTGTTGGATGCAGATGATGGAAAACGCTGACCGAGGCGGATTGTATGAGGACTGGGCAGTACCCGGAGGAGGATCACATGACGAGTCGGTACCCGGAGGATATGGATGGATGTGGAGTGCTAAGGAGGCTATTTGTACCTACCCTTTGGGTAGGATCTGTGTTGGATGATCCAGGAGCTTCTAGACACCTTCCTTTTGTTTTCCCCTTTTTAGTTGTACTTTCTTTTAGTTGTATTTTTACTTTACAGTTGGGATTGTATTCTGAACCCATTTACTTTTAGTAGACTTTTTATACAGCTTTTACTTAGTGTTTTCTTCTTCTTGTACTCTGGTTGTGTGTGTTTACATTTTATAAAGGCAACGCCTTCCCAGTTATAGGGATTTTCACCTTTGGTGCTAGTCGCCAGCCCCTGGCCTATGGAAGGCGGGCTTGGCGTAGTTACGACACGGGCCTCAGGGGATGGGTTGTGACCAATTGGTATCATAGGTCAGTCGGTTCTACCGCAAAACTTAGGACTCTGATCTGTCTTACTTTGAAGCAATAGTGTTAAGAGTATTGAGTGTGGTTTTCAGTCCAGGGAGTCCAGTGTTGGTGCGGTGGCTGACGTATCCATTCACCAGTACCCTGACCTCTGATTTCTGACTTAGTGCACGAAAACACTGATTGTGTGTGTGTTTCAATACTTTCCTTTGTGGTCTCTTTGAGTCAGCTCAACAGGTATAACTTATTGACTGTGGAGCACCTGTTCCTTATCAGGATGCCACTACGAAGACAGCCAACTAGGCTTCCCAAGAGAGTACACGATGACGGCCCACCGAGAGACGAGGCTCCAGTGCAGGGCCCTCATACTATGTTGGCACCTTCGGGTGGTGTACCAGAAAAACCACCACCCATTGGGAAGCAGATGCCACCATCCACATTGGAGGATGGTGCACACTGACTGAGTGCATTGCATGAGTTCCAGCGGCAAAGACCTCTGAGATTTCAAGGCGGGACAGATTCTCAGGCAGTAGAGGACTGTATGGAGGCGATTACTAGAGTTTCCACCTAGTTGAGACACTAGTAGAGAAGATGTTGATCTTAGCTACTAATATTTTTCAATGAGTGACCATGAGGATGGTCCGCATAGGGATGAGGTTTCGGTACTTGGACCGTTTTCTGAGATGGTACCTTCGGGCAGTGTGCCAACTATATTACTGCCCATTGGTCAGCAGACACTACCGGCAGTACTGGTAGAGGACACTTGTAGGCTTAGTGCCTTACATGTGTTTCAGCACCAGATATCCCTCAAGTTCTGAGGTAGGACTGACCCACAAGCGGCTGAGGACTGGCTTAAGGAGCTGGTTGAGAGTTTTCTAGAGCTTATACAACTTTGGCAGGACGACGAGTCGGTAGCTGAGTATTCATCGAGGCATACCGTTCTTTCCTGGTACTCGATGAATATGATACAATCAGTGCTTCAGGACTAGGACCTCTGAGCGAGGTGTGTTTAAGGATATCTGAGCCAGCACTTTTTCTTCTATTCATTCCTACTTATGTTAGGGTACTAGAGAGAACATTTGTGGTTGAATGTTCATTGGATGAGCAGAAATAGCCATTGAATGTTAGCAGTTGGAAAGCATGAAACTGGCACCAGACTCAGAGACTTGAGCATGTAGAATGTTTCGAGAAGAGGAAGTGTTAAGGATAGATGAATCTGTAGGGCAGAAGACATGGAAGCAGATCTAAGAGAGGAGTATGAGGTGGTGAACATTTCAACATGTTACAACCACCCACCTTTGTAGTCCCTTCTAGGCTCAAGGATCTAGAGGGCAGGGGAAGAGAATAGTTACATGCGGTCAAGGAGTGTGACCCAAGGGCTTTAAGAATGATTTGAGGTATGTTCTGTGTCTACTACTAGCTGTTGTATCAATAGACATAGATACGAATCATTCTTTCCTTCCACAAATCTTGTCCCGGACCTAGAGTTTCTCGTTAATTCATTGAATTGACCCTCACGTCTAGAGATACCTTTGGGAGGAGACTCTATAATCACACATACGCCGATGGTGTGATCTGACCCTTGAGGTGAGATTTTTGGTTGGAACCTCTTGGTGGTAGCATCAAGCCCTTACAACATTAGTTTGGGTATGGATTGGGCAACCACAGTTCATCCACAGATTGACTGTATTAGGAAAAAAAGTTGTGAATTATCTACAACGTTGGGATGAGGTTCTCTTTAGTCAGCGAAAAAGGAAACCTAGGCAGCACATGTTAAACTCATGCATAGAAGGGTGAATTCGATCACTCTTGAATCGGCCAGCCTTACCCTCGCGGCAACAGGAGTATTGAGTTTTTAGTTCCAAACAGAAGTGTCAGAACATGGGGATATCTTTTCAAAATATGTTTCTAGGATAACCCCCCAAAGGGGGAGGGACGTCTGCTTTAGATGGAGTTGTAGTAGATCCAGTGAAGATTGAAGCGGTACTTGCTTGGGAGTCATCCAGGAGTGTGACGGAGGTACAAAGTTTCCTGGGTTTGGATGGATACTATCGGATATTCATTCTAGACTTCTCTAGAGATGAATCAGCCTATCTACAGTCTCATACAGTCACTCCTTCACTTCTTCAGCAAGTTAGGGAGGCACAGCATGGGGACGCTGACTGCGAGATACGACGTGCTCATATATCCACAAGGCAGGCACCTAATGAATTTTTTCTGAATGTGGGGAGCACGTCATTCTCTTCATAGGACATACCATGGTACCAGTTTCACTTCAGGAGGAAGTTTTGAAGGAGTTCCACACATATTCTTTAGCGTTATATCCTAGAGTGGTGAAGATTTATCAGAACCTCCGAAGATAGCACTGGTGGCTAGGTATGAAGAAGGCAGTAGGAGAGTTTTTCTCACGATTCCTCACATGTTAGCAAGTGAAGGCGGAGCACTAGGTACCAGCAAACTTGGTTCAGCCTTTGGAGGTACCAGAGTGGAATTAAGATCAGATATCCATGGACTTCGTGACGGGTCTTCCATGTACATCTAGGAGATGGATACCTCTGGAGTTCGAGGATGGAGACCATGTCTTTCTTCGGGTCTCACCTCGATGAGGTCTACAGAGATTTGGCTGAGGCGGAAAGTTATATTCACGGCTCATCGGACCTTTCCAGGTCCTCAGCAGGGTAGACGAGGTGGCGTACCACTTGACCCTTCCACCTCAGTTGCACCGGGTGCACGATGTCTTCCACGTATCTCAGTTGAGGAGATACGTGCACAACCGTACCACATCATCGACCATGGGGAGCTGCATATCGATGATGGGGAGACTTTCACGGAGGTTCTAGTGGAGATTGAGGATCGAAAGGAGTGGGTCCTACATGGACGGTCAATTCCTCTGGTGCGTGTTCGCTGGCAGCACGGGAACCTCCAGGAGATCACATGGGAATGGGAGGCTCAGATGCGTGCTCAGTACCGCCATTTGTTCCCTTAGTTCGAGTTGTAGCTTACGGGGATGAAAATCCCTAAGGTGCGGAGAATATAAAGACAAGTAATTTCTGAGAAAAAGTTTTTCTTAAATACTTGGAAATTTTACGAGTCCACAGTTTCTGACGGCTCTCGATTCTGAGGCCCGGAGTGCCCGGAATAATCCGGCGAAGTTTTGTTAAGCTTAAATTAACGTGCATATACAGTTTTCCTAAAAAATGGAATAACTCATAAATGGTTACTTGGATCAGAAATATGAGGCCACTGTTGCACTCAGGATAGCGGGTTTACCCTAGGCGTGACTTAAGTTTAGTCGGCACGGGCCTCCTGTGAGGAAACCCGAAAATTGCATGACCATAAATAAACTAATTAAATAAATTTATTTTATTTTTCAAATGCTTATAACTCACAAACGGTAACTCGGATTAAAAATCTGATACCACCTCTAAACTCGTGAGGGTATGCTTTCTTTAAGCAGATACTAACTTGGATCGACAAGGGCCACCAGAGAAAGTTAGTTTTTGGCCGCAAATAAAATAATTAAGTGACAATTATTTTATTTTAAAATTCATAACTTTTAAACTGTAACTCGGATTGGAAATCCAAGGGTACCGTTGGGTTATTTGGGGCATGATTCACCTAGTCATAGCCTAAACTCAACTGGCGCGGGTTGAGGGTGGCTGATATTAATTTTACGAACTTTTTTTTAGGTACGTTCAGTGAACGTACGTTTGGAATTTTATATCTTTTGAATCGGTGCTCGAAATTGAAATTTGAGGACACCGATGAACTCACAGCACCGGTATTCACTTAAGGAGACCTTTACCACAGTTGCTTTTTATCGGGAGTAGAATATATTTTTTGGGGGATTTCTAAATTTAATAAAACAATCTGTGTAGCATATTTTTTTTTAAATGTGTGGTGGTTATTTTCTCCAAAGGGAGGTTGGAGGTGGGGCCCACCACCACATAACCTCCCATGGGAGGATAATATGTGGTGGGGCCCACACGAGTTTAAATTCTTCAAACTCCCCTTGAACCCCCTTTTGAAACTCATGGACTTTCCTTTGAGTTAATGAGGCAACCTCTCCTCTTTTAATTTTGAAAACTCTCCACCTCCCACCTTCTCTCATTAATGTGCCAACACCATCAAATTAATTAATTAAGCTCCCTCAATTAATTGATTAATATGATTTATTTTGAATATATGTCAAGGATAAAAATAATAGCCAAAGCTATTATTTTATGGGATGGCACATATTGTTTTGGGAACATAGAAGAATTGGGAGGACATCACCCTCCCCAATGAAGAACAAGAGGAAAAATATCCTCTCGACAAAGAACATCTCCTCCACTTCTTCAACCGGGGTAAGAATGTGAGGCGGCACCCACGAGGAACGTCCATCTTATTTCCTCTTCCTCCGCGTCAATGGAGAAGACGCCGCCCGAGAAGAACGTCGCCAACAACGACGCTTCCCCCTCAGACGCATTCCGACGTTAACAAAACGACATCGTCATCAACGAACGAACTTTGAATCAAGGTAGGGGGTTTTGTATAATTTTAAATGAATAAAATTATACCCTTGTTCTTGATGTATGCTTTGGTTTCTCTTTGGCCTTTTGTTATCGCCTAACGCAGAGGGTGCGGGCCGAACGAACACGGCCCGACGACCCTCCGTTGATTCTTGTTTGCGTTGACAATGGAGGTGGAGTCGGTAGGGCGTGGAGCGGTCGCACCGTTCCTGATTAAGGAGGTCGCATCCATGACGGATATGGTGATCAGAAGAGGCGACAATGATTGGAGGCGGCGGCCACGTGCCGGCCGCATGGAGGAAAACCGCGGCCCACGTCCGCGGGCCGCTCGGGCTGAAGAACCGGTCGGCTACTGTCGGGCGGGCTGGTGGACCACGGCACCTGCAGGTGCCCCACGAAGGAGATGCGGCCCAAAACCGTGGGCTTCTTGGGCTGAGAAAACTGGCCGACTACGTCCGGCCGAGCAGAGGAATCGCGGCGCCCGCAGGCGCCGCGCGGCAGGGAAACCAAGGCCCGCAACCGCGGGCTGCTCGCCAGCAAACCGACTGGGATGAAGACCCGTGGCGCCGCTTGGTGAAATGTGGCAGAGACAGTGTCCCACTGTGCAGGCCGCTCGTGCCGGACAGAACCGGCCAGCTTCGGCCGGCCAGGCAGGGAGAGGCGGCGCCGCCGGGAGAACCGGACCGGCCCGCTCCACGGGCCGGGTCCTCGGGTGGGCCGCGCCCCACTAGACCTGGCCGACCCCCAGCCAGGTCCTACCCACCAAACCGGGTCGAGCCGACCCCCAATCGGGTCGGACCCGCTGAACCAGGTCGGGCCGACCCACCAACCCACTGGGCTTGACGGGCCGGGCCCGTTTCGCTTAAACGTGAATAACTTCTAGACCACGCGTCTGATCGACCCGCTGTCTGCGGCACTGGGACTCTTGAAATGAGGTGATCCTTTTCCGATACTCTAATTGAGTTTTGGACGACTTTGAAAAATGGCCAAGTTTGGATCGAGCGTAAATCCAACCTGGCCCCTGGAACAGAAAAGCCAATAACTCTCAGACCGGTCGTCCGATGGACGCGCCGTCTGTCACATTGGGTTCCTTTTGATGATACGGAACTTCGGGATACATCAACACAGGACTTCATAATAGTTGATGTAATGAACCATTTGCTTGAGGAGTGGACCCTCCCGGAATCGAGCATGTTGTGTACGGGAACCCTAGATTTATTTAATGTCACATTGGGTTCCTTTTTAGAAATCCATGTTTTATACCAATTTTATTTTCTCATGGCCCATGTTCCTTTATGTTTTATGCCTTATAAACTACCAAGATTTATTTAATGTCTCCAGATTTTGATATATGTTATACATGGTATGATTTTAAAAATTTATTTTTATGTTATTACATTCTTATATTCATGTTTTGTTTGATATTTTCCTTGTTTACCCTTACTGAGAATTTGAGCTCACCCTTTTCATATGTTTTCTTTTCCCCAGGATATAAATAAAGGTTTTAGGTATGATAACTAAAGGGGAAGATCTTTATGATAGAT
This sequence comes from Viscum album, assembly GCA_963277665.1. Taxonomy (NCBI): domain Eukaryota; kingdom Viridiplantae; phylum Streptophyta; class Magnoliopsida; order Santalales; family Viscaceae; genus Viscum; species Viscum album. The sequence goes on along the minus strand of OY728148.1, from coordinate 259,919,475 downwards.
GTTGAAGATATTTCACCAAATTAGAAGAATGTGTTCCAAATTTCCAAAGGAAATAAACTAATATGGTATTTGGGTGTTTTTTTGTGTAATTTATTAAGTATTCAGAAAACGTAATTTAATTTCCATGTACATAACACTTGGTTCATTAGACAAAGGTTCGTTATTATCAACTGATAACGAGTCCCAATGCTTAGTAGCAGTAAAACCATATATATATACCTCTCTAACCTCTCAAGTTCTCTTACACATGTGTCTTTGGTTTGTACTCTTCCATGAGGATTCAAGGAATCCATTCATGTGATAAAATTTTTATATCTCAAGCCTTGACTTAATTGTGGTCTATCTCACTCTCACTTTAGTTGGCATCCAGTTTAGTATGTGTTCCACTGTTTGTAATGAGTATCCCCAAAATGATAATAGAAAAATTATATAACTCATAATTGATCACACCATGTCTAGTAATGTGTGGTTCTCTTTTTCACTTACACTATTCTATTGTGGTATATAAGGAGGATTGAGTTGGATTAATATCTCAAACTCCAATATATAATCAATGAACTCTAGATTAAGATATTTTATATCATGATATAAGTAGAGATTATTTATCATCTTTCCAAGTTGATTCTCAACCTCATTCTTATGTTCATTGAATTTCTAAAAGGTATATGAATTGTACCTCCTTTAGTAGACATATCCATATCTTCTAAAATAATTATTAAATGTTATGAAGTATTAGAATTTACCCCTTTATTAAATTAGAAAATTTCCACACACATTTTCATGAACAAATTCAAATATCTTTGTTGATCTTTAACCCTTTCCATTACATGGTGATTTTTTCATTTTACTTTATAAATAATAATGACATATACCAAGTGGGTTTAGTTTAAAACAATCTAAATACCCATCTTGATATAATTGTTCCTTGTGATTTTCATTTACATGTCCCAACGAATGATGCAATAGTTTGGTGTAATATAAGACATGAGAACTACATTTTTTATCATTTTACAACACTTAGTTTTCATATTAAAATATGTAAATTTCATTATTGAAGTGTTATATAACATAAAATTTGTTATATTTGTGAAATAAACAACTTTTTATTTCAAAATTTGAAAACAAAAATCATCCACATCAAGACCAAATATATAAATAATATTTTTTGTAACACTTTTCACATAATAAAAACTCTTTAAAACCAAGATCAATCTTCTTGGAATGTGAGATGGTAATCTCCAATAACCACTATAGTGAGTCTATATGTGTTAGTATCTTTTAAATCCACTTCACTTTGTTCAACTATTCTCAATCTACTTGGATATTTCACTCGATAATGAAGGCACCTAAAGCTTCCTACTTATTCTTTGTTATAGTGTAATCCTTTTTCTAGTGGTTATTATTTACACATTAAAAATTGATTGAATAATGTTCCCTTTATTTAGCCTTGATCCTCATCTTCTTGGAAGGGTGGTGTGAAGAATATTTAGACTTATAGTTAGTCTTAGAGCTCTTCACCTGAACTTTCCACTTATTTCCCATAACTTCATAAAGATTTTCATGCTTCATATACTTATCTACTTAGTGAAGTATAATAAGGATATATGTGAGATACTTATAAATGTTTTTAATTTTAAAAATCATAGTAGATATAGATAATATTTTAAGGAGTGAAGAAAGTATAAGATCGATATAAAATTCATCAGAAATCTTAAACCCTAGAATGTCTAGACACTCAATGCATCTAATCATCTTGAATACATGAGGTCCATATGGAACACCCTATCCAAGTTTACATGTAAAGAGTGCCTTGGTGATATCAAACACTCTTTTCTAGATCTCCCTATATAAATATCATGAAGATGGGAGAGCATGGAATATGAATCCATGTTTTCATGTGACTTCTAGAGTTCATCAGACATGGATGACAACATCAAATATTGGACGTCTAGTTCATCATCAAAGTGTTCTAAGTAGACAGAGAGATATTTTTCAATCATCTCCTTATCAGGCATATTGGAAATGGGGGATTTTATCACGTAAATCACTTGTTAATGGCATAGTACAATGCATAAGTTCCCATACCACTCATTGAAGTAACTTCTGGACAAGAGGTTGTCTTTCTCTAGTATAGATCATAGGCATATCAACATAGATAAACTTTTAATTTTTATCAAACAAAATAGAAAAGAATAATTATATACTAAATCTTTATTACCAAAATTTATTAGGTAAAATAATTTTAATTATTTTATTAGTCTCCCTTTATTTTATAAAGTCTCAATAGCCCTCGACATTCGACTCAAAAAGTCCTATCGCATAGACATTATATTGGTAAGGATATTTATTTACCTTATCATAACCCAAATTATATCCATGAAAATCATATAATCTATTTAGATAGGCAGTCTTACTAACTACTAGCTTATAGCTCCCTAATCTATTGAGTAGACACTTTAATCTAAACATACTAATTCAGATTTCCTCAAAACTAATCTATAAATCTTTATTAAACAGACTCTTTCCATTAAATACAATACAATTTAGGTTAAGTTAAACCATAATATTTTTTTACATTTTTTGATAATTAACAGTTCCCCCTGTTTTTTCGTGAATAACATTTTAACTATGGATCCATCTTAACTCGGGTAATTGAATGATTTTCTACCATAATATTAATTTGTGGGATTTTTTTATTTTTCATAAATTTCCTTATTTTTTCATTTTTAGGTCTTGTTAGTATTTTTTGGATTTTATATAATTGATTAACCATGTCATGATAAAATAATTTACATATAATCTAATTTATTTTATTTATATCTCGCATGCTTGTTAATTTATTTATTTATATGATCATGAACCTACTACAAAACAGGACTTTAATAGCACTGTTATTTATCAGCGCTAGAAAAAAACACTGATAAATTGCATATTTATTAGTGATAAAGAAAGAATTGAAAAATTTAACCTTTTATCAATGCTTTTATTTTAGCATTGATAAATAAAACCTTTATCAGTGCTTTATTTTTAGCACTGATAAAGGGTATCTTTTATCAATGCTTTATTTTTACCATTGATAAAGGGTACGCTTTATGAGTGATTTGTGTTTTGTACTGATTAATATTTCATTCATCAATGCATTTTTAGCACTGATAAATGAAATAATTCAATAAATAAAAAATAAAAAATGTGTTTATTGAAAAAATATTACAAATTTTATTAATTAAATAATTGTTGATAAAAATAAGTGGATTGATTATACATTATTAAATATTAAACATTTTATTAATTAGATAATTATGATAATTAATGTTATTAAATTGTATAAATATATAGATATACATTAATGTATATAAATATGATTTATATATTACAAAATATTTTTGCGCTTTACAATAAATTGTCATATATCTATTGAATAATGGTATATAATTAAAAATTAATATGAATTAAAAATTAATATGAATTAAAAATATTGAATAATTTCATAGTACTCGATATATAATTGAATGTCGTTTTATTTTTAAATTTAATATAGATAAAATGTGTGTTATATTGATTTCACATATACATAATTAATGAATTTTTATATACAATATGTTTACACACAGAACTTATCCATTTTTTCAATATTGTTATAGTGTACCTATATTCTTAATCTATTCAATTTTACTCATTTAGTACATATATGCATGCACTCAAAATTTGATATTCATTAATAATGTTAAAAATATATTTATAAAAAACATTTAAAAATAAATATATTTATAAATGTACATTCACTATTTTTATACAATTATATATTTATAATTAAAAATAAATAAATATTTTTTTAAACGTATTTATATAATTTAAAATAAATAATTATTTATATTTAAATAATTATTAATTTAAAATAAATTTACTTAAATAATGAATATATTTACTATATTTATATTTATATATATTTATTAAATATATATTTATAATTATAAAAATATATATAATGATATAAATAATATTTTTTTAAAAAAATCCATAATTATAAATTATAATAAATATATTTATAAACGAATATATTTACTATATTTATATTTATATATATTTATTAAGTATTTATAAATATTTAAAAATATATATATTTATAATTATAATTATAAATCCTTTAACAGCACTTCAGTAATAAGTGTTGATAAAAGAATCTTTATTAGTGCTTTTTTCGCATTGATAAAGATAAGGATTTATCAGCGCTAAACAAAGCTCAGATAAAATAAAAATTTATCAGTACTATAAGTTTAGAACTGATAAATAGTCCTTTTATTAGTACTAAATAAGTATTGATAAATAGTATTTTTCTCAACACTTATGTAATGATCACTGATAAAAGTGTCCTGGTCTATTTTTAAAACCCTAACCATTTGCGAATCAGTCACGATATAGAAGCTTTCCACGGAAGCCACCTGCTAAGTGTGCTCCTCCTCGGTGAATCAAAGGTCAAAGCACACCACTCGACTACCTTCGAACATATTGTCCGACATCTAAAGAGGGTCTCATATTTTCTTCAACCTAGTGAGGTAGGCCTTCCAATTTTCTTTGTGTATTTTTTTTCATTTTTGATTTCTTCTTCTAGGATTTTTTATGATCCAATGTTTACGATTTATTTGTGATCCATTGTTTATGATCTATCGTTTATGATTTATTTTTGATCTATTGTTTATGGAACAATTTGAGGTCTTTTTTTATATTGACTACTGATGTATGATCCATTGTTTATATTTGACATTAATCCTTGGATTTATTCATTGTTTTTTTAATGCTATGTTTTATATCTTCTTACTAAATAATTTTTTCATATATCTATATAAATATGTAGAAATATTCATGTATATTATTTTTTATTGGCTACTGATTTGAGGAACATTAGTGGTTCGCTAATGATTATATATATGTTGATACCTTTCATGGATACCTCAATGGACATACAGCTTTAGATGATATTTTTTAGGAACTAAGTTAGTGGGCTGATGTATGTTCCTCTATTTGTCATATGTATCATAAGATCTAGTTCCTCTTAGAATTCACTATGGTCCTTAGTTTTCTTATAAATCATATTCAAAGGGGTTATCCCTAGTCAACCACATGAGTTTTTATCACATGAAGATTCAATTTTAGAATCATTATGGTGCCTTTAGTTCATGTTATGTTTGAATATCAGGTTTTTATCTATTTTATATTTCTTATAGACTATAAGTGAGTGAGCTTTTATACTCGTGTGACATGTATGTGTGTCTGTATATCTATTTCATAATTTATTTCCACATTTATTTTTCTAACAGGTATGCCTATATCGGGTGATGATGATTTTGGGTCTTCATGTCCATTGACCCCAAGGGTAATGCTATAATTTTGTTTGAAAATTTGTATAATGGAATGTTGATTTAATTTTAATTATTCCTAGCAGATTTAGTTTATTTTAGAAGTTTTATATCTATGTTTCATGCCTTTGAAAGAATATAAATGATGTTGTCTCTACTCAATCATAGAGGTAATCTTGATGTTTTCACAGTAAAATCATTGTCCATAGAATTGATATATTATTTCATATTTATGTTTAATTTATTTTTTTTAGTATTAGTTTCATAATAATTGTTTTCTTATATGGTTGGATTCTTCTTTTTTTTTATTTGGGGTTCTCTATCCAACTTTCATATTCCTTCTCCCTTAAAACCTTTTTACCCTATAGTGGTGCATTTATCACTTTCTTTCAAGTTACCTCCACTTCCTTTGTAGGAAAAGAAAAGATGCTACATCTGCTCAATCACAGAGGTAAACTTGTTGTTTTCATAGTAAAATCATTGTCCATAGAATTAATGTATTTTTTCATATGTTCGTTTAATTTTTTTATTTTTAGTATCACTTACATCATATTTTTTTCTTATATTGGTGGATTCTTTTGTTTGAGTTGGGGTGATCTATCCTAATTTCATGATCCTTATACCTTAAAACCTTTTAACCCCTACAGTGGTGTATTTATCACTTTCTTTCAAGTTACCTCCACTACCTTCATAGGAAAAGTAATGGTGTTTCCTCTACTCAATCACAGAGGTAAACTTGTTGTTTACATGGTAAAATCATTTTTCATAGAATTAATGTATTATTTCATATTTATGTTTAATTTATTTCTTTTTATCATTAATAATAATAATTTTTTTCTTAAACATATGGATTCTTTTTTTCAAGATGAGGTGGTTTTTTCAAAACTACTCAGGCAATGTTGGTAGTTTGACAAACAAAGTCAATGGAAATCATGTTAACATTGACAGTTATGATCTTTTTGAATGTATGTATTAATTTTTATTTATGTAATTGTATAAACCAATGTTTTAAAGTTCAATAATATAGTTTTTTTATGGTATTTGTGTTATAAATTTCATTTAATTTAAATTTTGTATTGGGACTTGTTTTTTTTATATATTATGTGTTTCTAGTGTGTTTTTGGTGTTGTAGTGTTCTATAAAAGCATACTATAGTATAGAAATTTATCATATCTTTTAAAAGCACTGATAAATAGGAACTTTATCAGCACTTTTAAAAACGCTGATAAAAACACATTTATCAACGCTTCTAAAAGCACTGATAAAAGGCCTTTATCAATGTTTTTATAAGAACTGATAAATGGTTCCTTTAGTTGTGCTAAATTAAAGCACTGATAAAGGGGTCATTTATCAGCACTGATAAAATTCTTGGATTTTTAACATTTCTCATGTTTTCAGTGCTTTTTTAGTGCTAATAAAGGCCATTTCTAGCACTATTAAAGGTTAGTTTTGTATTAGTGTGATAAAGCATCTATAAAAATTATCCATGCACTGGATAGACATAAAAATATATATATGTTTCTTGATTATGAGCATTATAATGGTTGTTTTATTAAGTAGATAAAAAATTATCCTTAACTCTCGGGAAATAAATCCTTGAACCATTTTGGTTTGATTTGTAGTATTCCACCAATCCACCAATGTATCTTGTGAGTTGGTTTCACCTCATCTTTGAACTTGACCTACCTCCATTAACCTGCAATATTCTTCATTTATATATGCTTTACTCATACATAGGTGAGGGTAACCATAAGAATAGATTAGGGGTTTATAGAAAATAAACCCAAGGAAACATAGGTACTTTCATGATATAGAGGAGGGGATGACACGTAGGCCATCATTTTAATTTAATAATTATTAGTAAAACCCATGAAATAATAATTAAATTAAATTAAATACAGCACATATATAGATCAATCAATATCATGATCATCCATGCATAAAACAAATACACATTTATAAAAAACATTGATTTCAATCATTATTTATTTATTATAAATTACCCTTATTAATAAATTAAGTATATTATTATTTCATTCATTAATTTATGTTTATTTCCATCCAAATAGTCCAAGAGATTCACATCCACTATAATTTAAAACAAATTAAAAAAAATATTTAAAATTAATTAAGTACATGGTATGTAATTGGAGGCAGCATGATGTGTACCTGTATGAACTACCCGACATCTAGAAAGGTCATTTCCATGCATTGTTCAATCAAGTAGCATGTATTCTGCACAACATGTCAGGTAATTACTTGAAATTTATAGTGTGATTTCCCTATACCGGTTTATATAAAAGTGGCTGATCCATAGGGACACAAGGCCTTAATAACTCCTCCCCATACTCTAGAGGCTTTCGACTGGCTCTGAGGGTGTAAGGTGGTATGATGGGTATATATTACCCTCTTTATTATAGTACAACACATCGGTAAATAAATCCAATAGATAATCCATTTAGATAAATAATTAATAAAACATAATTAGTAATAAGTATTATATATAGATCATGTCATGGTGATACAAAAAATAAGGCATACATGTCATGGAATCAAACATATATATAGTACATGTCTAAAAAAGGAACAAAATCCCAAAAGAAACTATCTCCATGAGCATCGTAATTCATAGCTCGGTCATCTTCCCCATTTTCCCAAAAAAAACTACCTATTTTGTCCTAATCCATATTTCTCTAAGCATGTAACCTTTTATTGATCATGCACCCAAGGTTTATTTCCATGGAATTTATAAATATGTAACATAATATAATCCAAGGTACAAGTCTAGGAATTCCCACCCAACACAGCCATTTTGAATCCATAGGAGACCCATGGAATTCTTGAATTTTGGATGTTGAGCCAACTCACAATGATTAACCCATGATATTTGGATATTTGGTTTTGAGTAGAATCCAAGGGATTAACCCTTGGAATTATTCTCATATGAGTTTATAACCAAACCATGTAAATCTATCCTTTCATTTTGGTCAAGTATCAATTGGAATCTAAAAATTTGACCCAAGGAATTCATTGTATGAGGACACAGAGTTGAACCTGGTAGATCATCCCAATCATTATAAGTTTTTCAAATATCCATATGAATCTATGAAATCAAGCCATGGCATTAATCAGAATAATACAATGACCAAATCCAAGATGGGTGTACCACATGGAATTTGCATCATTAAATCATGTGGCATCCTATGAGTTCTCTCAAGGCATTATAAAAAGAGAATCCAAGGCTTGATCAAGATATACCATACCTTTAACTATGTGACCAAATTCCATAACTAGTATCCAATGCATAATTATTAATAAAATGTAAGTCCAAGTGAGGTATTCATGCCTTTCCAAAACTCATTTAATTCAATTAGTATATTGTGCTTGTATGTGTCAAGATAAACACACCCTAAAGGGTGGTTTGGATTACATAGGCATTGGGGTTTTCCTAAATGTCAGCCAAACACACCCTAAGGAGTGTTTTGGTTATAATATAATCATAATTAACATAGTTATATATCTAGAAACACCCTAAGGGGTGTATCTGGTTGAGTTTTCCAACCTCTAATTGTTTCTAGGAGTCTCAAAGCATGTCTAGGTTTTACCAAGGGTGGAAAATTAAATGAATAAAAAATTTAGAGAAAACACATGGAAAGTATAGTGTGTGTCACAACAAATCAATTTATAAATGGTGAAAATTTTAGTGAAAAGAAATTGGCCACCTACTTAGTGCCTGTAGAAGACTCATCATCTAAATATCTGCCTCAGATTTTGGCTAGAATGAGAGAAATCAAAAAACCAGACAAAAGGCCTAAAAATAGGGTATATTAGCTCAAACTGATATAACACCAAATAGGATAAATAAACTAGATAAAATAAGTAATATGAGTGAAATAATTACCTCAATCCTTTTATTTCTTCAAAAAAACTCAAAATGAAAATCGGATGGAGAAGATCCACTAAAACCTTGAGGAGAGGAGAGGGAGAGACTATTTCATGAAAATGATGGAAATATTATTTAAGTCAAAGAGGTAAAAATAGAAAATTACTAAATTTTTAACTAGGTTCATGGTTTGAACACACAGTTGGCCAAACTATGCACCAACTGTGCATCCCTACTATCTATGAGAACTACTCCCCATAAGGTTTAGGCATATGGTTAGATAAACCATGCACAAACTACACAAACTGAACCTGCAATAAAATTTCAAGATTTCATGGTTTATAGGAAACCTTCACATGGTTTATCAAACTATGCTCCTCCTATTTATGGGTTACATGGTTGGGGTGCACGATTAGCCAAATAGTGCACTAACCATTCACCTCATCCTTCTTCTTCAAAAATCATAACTATGGGCCTCAAACACTCCAAAATCCTCCCATACTCCCAAGGGAAATTCCATTAAGGTAAAAAAAAGTTTTTGATAGAATTAAAAAGGGTCCATACCTTACTAAAAAATAGGATACTTATAACCTCTCCTCCCTAAGACAACTCATACCAGAGTTGCACTCTGAGGGTGATTTAGTTGCATCCAAGAATAACTCTAGAAAATAAACACATACATCAGAATCTCGCACCTACATATCCTCCTATATACAATCATGATTCCATAGAACCTAAACTAGAGGAACTATTCTACCTCATAGAGTCTTTGTGTTTTGGTCAACGATATTAAATGGATACTCCTGAAAAGAAGCACCATCCTCGAGCTCAATTTACTTATGATCGAGGACATTATATGGGTTAGAGTAATTACGAAGAAGCTTAGAAACATGGAGAAAATCATGAATAGACCTATACCACTAAGGGAGATCTATTTGATATGATACCAGATCAAACCTCTCTGAAATCTCAAAAGGTCTGACAAATCTAGTTTCTAAATTACCTTGCCTCTAAATCCGACAATGACCCATCCTAGGTGAAACATATAAGATTATGTGATCCCCCACTTCAAATTACAGAGGTCGTTGGTAGAAATTAGCATAATAATTCTTCCTATATTTTTCCATTTCCATGCATTTCCTAATTAATTGTACCTATTTTAATATTTTCTGAATGAGATGGGATCTCGGTAGCACTGCTTACCTTGCCTCTATCCAGTACAAAGGAGAATGTAATGGTCTAACATATAGTGACTCATAAAGATCCATATGAATGGTCACTTAGAAACTATTATTATATGAGATATTAGTAAGAGGCAAGTGATTTTTCCAAGATCCTCTAAAATATAGGATGCATTCACAGAGCATATCTTATAGTTCCAGTATAATGCGCTCAGATTAACCACCAATCTGGGGGTGGTATGTTATACTCAAAAGTACCTATGAACCATGTGCCTTTTGCAACCCCTTACAAAACCAAAACATAAACCAATAATCCTTGTCTAATATAATGGTATTTGTAATCCCATGAAGTTGTATGATCTATTGAACATAGAGTATCCCAAAATCATCAATAAAGAAGGTCTCCCAAATAGACGGGAAGTGGGCGACCTTTGTTAGCCTGTCCACGATCACCCATACAGTGTCACTACCTCAGGGTGACTTCTATAACCCCATCACAAAATCCATGCGGACATCATCCCATTTCCACTTTAGGATGTGTAGTGGCTATAAAATTCCAGAATTTTGTTGGTACTCTACTTTCACCTATTAATAGGTGGAGCGTCGAGTAATAAAGTTCGTGATCTCTTTTTCATTCTATACCACCAATACTAGCGAAGAAGATCATGATACGTATTTTTTAGTCTATGATGTATTTAACATTTAGAAGAATGATATTATCATATCAGTTATTATTTAATATCTTCAAGAACCTAGAAACACCCTTGGATACGTAATATATCATCCCCATCGACAACCCAACTAGGCGGTGGGTACTCATAAGAAACACTTTCCCTTGGGACCAAGATTTTAGGATCTGAAAGCTACCTCATCTAAACATGATGCATAAGTGATGAATCCACTGGTAAATATATGAGGATAGGTTGCACATGACACTCCTAAACTTCCAGATGCATTTTAAAAATTAAATCCATAAACTTCTACTCACCACTGGCTTCTTGACCCACTTGAATCTAAATTTTTCAGCTCAAATCATTAGTAACTACATTGCCTTTACCTGGAATGTAAGCAAGCTCAAGGTAAAAATAATAATGATATTATAAACATAAATATTTCCAAAGTTTCATGTCACACATAGGGAATATATATTTTAAGCTCTTATAGTTTGTGTATACTATGAACCATTCCCTGGGTAGGTAATGTCTCCAGTAACACAAGGCAGGAACAACAACTGCTAACTCGAGATCATGTTTTTGGTAATTGAACTCATGAGTCCTTAAAAAACAGGACTTGTATGACATGACTCATTCCCCTAAATTAAAAATATCTCCTATCCTAACTTCTGATTCATCCTAATACACTGTATATCATCTTTCAAGCTCAAGAAAAATTAGGATCGATATTGAGGTTAACCTTACTTTCCACTCCTGAAAGGACTTATCATAAGTTTCAAACCATGTGAACTTTAAAACCTTCTTAGTCAAGCCTCTAAGTGGTGTTGCGATGTGAGAAAAGTTCTGGATAAAGAACTGATAGTATTTAGATACTCCCAAGAATCTATGTATATAAAAAATGTTCTTCAGATACCACTACAAAAAATGGTAGATTAGTGGTAATTATTTAGAGGGATTTATAACCAACCCCCTAAAATTCATTTTATATATAAGTTAGAGGGGATTATAAAAAACCCCCATTAATAATCGAATTTAGAGGGGGTTCACAACCCCCTCTAAATTTTCTGTCATTATTTTTTTAATATTGGTTGGGTTTTAGAGGTGGATATGTCAAAACCATTGTTAATTTAATAATTAGTAGCGCTATATATTCGGTTGGATTTTAGAGGTGCTATATATATTATATTCTATTGGATTTTAGAGGAGCTATATATATTATGTAATTTTTTTAATAAAAAAGTGGTGGTTCAAAACTCTAATCTAAGAGATTATAGGATGTTCAAAATCCCCTCTAATATAAGAGATTATAGGGGGGTTTAACCCCCTATAATTTAAGAGATTAGAGGGGGTTGTTAACCCTCACTATTTTCTTAAAAATATCTATATGATATTATATATATATATATAATTAAAAAACAATATATAAATGTATTTAAATATATTATATGATCATATTATATAAATATATTTATATAAATAATTTATATGATTGTATTTAATCATATTTATAGGTATACATAAATACAATTGTATAATGTGTACATTAATATATATTTATTTGAATAAAATTGTATTTCATATAATATTAATTATAATATAAAATTATAAATATATTATATAAATATATATACATAAATATAATTTATTTAAAAAATAATATAAAAACCTTTGTAGTTTTTATAATTAATATTATAATGATGATGATGATAGATTATAAATACACATGCATATAATTAGAGGGGTTTCATAACTACTACTAATTTTTAAGAATAGAGGGGGTTTTAACCCCCTCTAATATTTTTTATTCTTTTTAGAATATATCAAATTATATAATGTGTGTATATGTATTATAAATACATTATATAAATTTATTTAAATACTTTATAAACATATTATATAAAGACATTAAATAAATAAATATATATATATATAAACATAAATGCAAGAATATACGAATAATTATATATATATATATATTATAACTATATTATATATATATTATATTATTTATATCCTATTATTAAATATATAAATACATTATATATATAAATTAATATTTAGAAATAAATACATTTATATCAATATATAGATAAGTACTCAAATTAATATATTAAATATATGTGTATACATAATATGACTATATATATATATATACACACATATATATATAGATATATTTATATGTGTAAAATATATTTATATATAAATATTCATAAAATTTTATCTATATAAAAATATTGTATTATATTGTATTATATATATAATATAAATATTCTACATTTATAAAATATATATTTTTCTACATATAAATGTATTTATAAAATATATAATATATTTTATTCATATAAATATGTAATATATATATATATATTAATATTTTTCTTATTGTGTGCATATAAATAATATATAAATATATATATTTGAATAATATATTTGGGTAATATATAAATATATAAATACGTAATATATACATGTATGAAAATAAGTATAAATATTTACTAATGAATATATAAATATATGTAAATATATAATTTATAGAGGTGTGTAGAAAATATATATATACATATATATTTATAATTATATTAATATTCATATATATTTATATTTATATTAATATACATATATGTATTTAAATATATACTTTAATAAAAATGTATATATATAAATATATAGTTTATATAAATGTATAAATTTAATACAATATAAACGTATTATAATTTAAATATATTATGAAAATAATATTTATTTGAATAAACATTTAAATATATATAAATAGTAGAATATAAATTATATTAACATAATTCAGTCTAGTGGAGTGGTATGATCCATCAACTGGTTTCTAGGAGAACACCGGTTTGAATCCCAGAGGCCTTTATTTTATATAGGAGTTGGTGTTGGGGGGGTCGGGAACCAAAGTAAATGGAGGTGGGGGTGCTCACATGAGGACACGGTGTTGGGGGAATTTGTTAACTGAAGGAAATGGAGGGGTGGGGGACATGGTGTTGTGGGGGTATTCATGAACCGAAGGAAATGGAGGGGTTGGGGTGGCTCATAGGAGGACATAGTATACCAGAGTGGGGGGAGTGCGCTCGCACGGGATAAGGGTGGAGGGATACAGGACAAGATGGGGGTGCTAAAGGGGAGAGCATTAAATGGAGCAAGTAGAGGCACTAGAGGGGAGAGCGTTATGGGACAGGAGGACAAGCTAAAAAAGTTAAATAAAAGTTAGGGGTGGTTGTAAAACCACCCCTAAAATTTTCTGTAAAATTCATTTAGAGGTGGTTGGGAACCGCTTCTAAATCTCCAAATATATTAGAGGTGGTTCCAACCACCACTAGTTCATGGGCTTTGAAAAATCTAAGACAAAATTAGAGGGGGATTAAACCCCCTCTAATTTAACCACCACTAAACTCATCATCCCTTTACCACCAGTTCCTCAAAACCACCCCTAAAAATTCTATGGGGGCACATTAGCGATGGTTCCCCATAACTATCACTAATTTGTTAATAGGGGTTTATAACCCTCTATAAACACTAATTTTTTTGTAGTGTTCACCTAAGAAACAATGAATCTCACCTTCTCTAAATATGTAGATACCCCTAATTCTGATATAATATGACCCTGTAAGTGATCCTTGTCAATCCAAAAGTGTTATTTCATGATCTTAGAATATAGTCAGTTATATCTTAGTGTACTCAATATAATGTCAAGGTGTTTAGCATGATCATGTATAGTTAAAGAGTACACTAAGATATCATCGACAAAAATGAACATGAAGGCATCCAAGTATGAGTAAAACACTTGATTCATCAGGATCATAAATATAGAAGGTGTGTTCAATATACTTGATGGAATCACATATATTTTTATAGGGCATACCTAATTCAGAAATCTATACATGGTATATTTGAGGGCTGATATTTCACCTTATGATAGTTTGATCTCAAATCAATCTTTGAGAAGACCCTATATCATCATAGATGGTAATAGATAGTGTATCTGAAGTGGGTATTAGTTTTTAACTATAAGATGATTCAACTTTTAGTAATCCACGCATTACTTCAAGGTACTATCCACCTTCTTGGAGAAAAGTATTGATGAACCCTAAGGATAAGTATTGAGTCATATAAATCATTTTTCTTTCATCCCCTATAACTTACTCTTGAGTTCCTAAAGCTCTATAAGTTTCATACTATATATAGGGGTAGATGTTGATTTTACTCTTGGAACCAGCTTGATGGTGAACTTTACCTCTCTCCCAAAATGTAAACTAGAAAATTCTTTAGGGAAGAAATCTCTAAAATAGTCCACCACTAGAGGAAAAATAGACTTCCATACTCTCTGATCATCTAGAAAAAGGCTAGAGATATGCCCCAAAACTCCACCCAACCAATGATTCCTAGGTCTAGATATACTTTTGCGGACATCCCATTCTCATTTATTAACATAGATACTACCCTCTAGTGATGAGAAAGACACCATATGGCGATAACAATCAATATGGGCTCAAAACTATACCAACCAATCCATATTTAGAATTATGTCTAAGCCTGTAATCTCAAGGATGAAAAGGTTTCATAAGAAATTGTAGTTTTATATCTCAATTGGAAACACCTTTCATAAGTGAACACTCTCTGTCTCGATTCCCAATGGAGTGTTAAGAGACATCTCCATACAAAAGTATTCAATCTCGTGACCAATACACCCTATTAAAGTAGAAGATATGAATGTATATTAGGTTAATGTTTCAAAGAAAGTGGATTTTAAATTCAAGGATACTATGATCATACCTTATACTATAGATGGTTTGTTGATATACTCAATAAGTGAAGGTTTAACTATATACAACTGACCAGTTCCATAACCATAAGCTAAAATCTAACCTCCCTTAGCAGCTCCACACTATTGGTAATGAAAATCCTGAGTTTGACTTCCTTAACCATGACCACCTTCTTAAACTAAATGGAGTTTAGTACTCTAGCTTCTTTCCTAGAATTGAGTAACAAATACAACTCCATAAATTGAAATTAATAAAGATCCCCTCTCACTGGGAATGGGTGGAAAGGTCCAGCAGAATCTCTAGAGATGGACCATTATTCCACAGGATCAATACTCTAATAGGTATCTATCACACTTGGGATTCATGTGACCCTCCATTCCACACTAATGGAATATCATATAAATACCAGTGTGTACACTCTGACTGCCACTATCCTAATGAGAAGCCTTGAGATGATATTTCCTTCCACTGGATGAACCACTTCCCTACCTGGGTGTTGAACCACCATTCCCTATACCTTCAGATTCCATTATATTACACTCGGAGATAAGGGTATATTTCATCATCTCATAGATGGTAATAATTTAGAATACATTCACTTGAGATCAAATGGAATACCTGATTACATCCTCAAAACGCCTCACCTTGAATAGTTTATCACCTGCAAGAGTGGGTGAAAATCACTAGAGATCATTGAAATGAGATGAGTAATCCATGATAGACATAGAACCCTGCTCTATGTACATGAATTCCCTAGATAAATCATCTATCAAAATATCTAGTAAAAATTATTTGTATAAACTAATTTGTAAATCCCAATATACCATACCTCGGTGTTGATCTTCCTTAGTAGAAACATCCCACCATCTCCTGGAAGACTTGTGAAGTATATAGGCTATGAGATTCACCCTCCTATCTAGAGGAGTCTCCTAGTGCTAGAATATGGTATTCATGGGCTCTATTCATGACTTATCATTCTAAGTCCCACCTTCCCATGAGAAAGTAAGTGGGTTCTACTATTGAAACTCCCTAGTCAACTATGACATGGTCGGTACATCCTGTGTGCCTCCCTCTATGGATTGTACAAGATGTAAGAAATCCTATATAATATGAGCATAAATTCCAAGTCCAATAATAATATATGGTACTATGGGAGGTGTTTTTTGTGGCACAATATGTGGTTCAAATCTTGACACCTCAGGAGCATGGTATTCACCACCTTCCTAGTTCTTGGCTTGAGGCATTTATGGAGGCATATGTTTATAATGACAAAAACATTCCATAGAAAAAGATTAAAAAGTATAGAATATCATGAATAGGAAAACAAGGATAGTCTCATGGACTTACTACAATATATACACTATCTTTACTACCCATTTCTAAATTCAGGTTATAAGGTGATATTTCAAACTTTAATCATAAAGGTTTAGTTATATAAAGTGTTAATTTCAAGTTATAGAGGAAAACACTCGTTAAGTTGTAATTGGAATCCATGTTTAATGGAAACAAATTTATTTTAAACATTAGAAATTAAAATTTTGTCAATTTTTATATAAAGTTTAAATTATACATATTTTCATTCTTGATTTATAAAGGCACACACCTTATAAATTGAAATTGGAACTCTATTTAACTGAAACCAGTTTTTTATGAAAGAGTCCAGTCATGATAGTTGTATCACTGAGAGTGGGAGGGGTGAATCAGTGACAATTTTTCTTTTTTGTTTCCTTTCAAATTAAATAACCTTTGTCTCATATTAATTATTTCATTCACTTCTAAAAAAATTCAAACACACATCCATAGGAACATAAGTATTTACAAGGTTCGCTATTCAATAGGAATAGGTACATCCTTGGTATGGTTTGGAAATGATCCAAAAACACACAATCTACTAGAAAAAAAATCCCATTTATATGGAATACAATAAGTAAGATATACCCTTACACTCATGTAGTACTATGTAAAAAAATCAATAGTGCATGTGTTCCCTCTAGAAAAAATGGGGTAATACAATGTTTGTGTAAAAAAACATGTTACATGTGCTTCCTTTTTAATTTCCACAAATTTATTCCTTTCAAAATAATTCTTCACTTTATTACCCAGATGCTGGTAAGAATAATAAGTAATTTAATATAGAGCTCAGTCTGGTTGTCCAGTCTAATCATACCAGTCTGATTCTTCCAATATGAATACTTAATATGATAATATATCTATATTAGAATATGATCAAGACAATCCAGAACTACTTCTTCGTCAGTCCATAAATCCCAATGCATAAATCATATTCCGATTATCCAGCCTAATATGATGACCATCCAAATATGATGATAAGAAAATTTTTATAAACAAATGAATATGACGATCAACTAAATACATTGAAATCTTGTCTCTTCACATTCCACTTATCTCTGTCGAAAATTCTTTAACTCAACTCAATACAACAACTTCTTTCTCTCCCTAGAATGTGGGAGTTTCTCTCTCTTCTCTTGTGAATAGTACACTTGTCATCAGCATCAAAAAATTATGATTTACTTCTCACCTTTTATAGGTGACCTAATAGTGGTTTTGGTGGGAATCTGAAATGGTTTCCCACTCAACTAAATTCCCCAAATTTTCATGATTCATTGAATTGAAGGTGTATTTATGACTTCTTAAATGCTTCTCTATTCTTCTCGATATATCTCAAATCTTCTCCATGACTTCAACTATTCTTAAGACTTTAATTATAGACATAAATCTGATTCCAATTCCCATACTGATTTTCTCGCTTTGATTTCTTCAATACAATGCTATGTACCAATTGTATATTAATGTATAAATAAATTGACAACATTCATCTTCTTCACAAACTCTATTATTATGTGTTTTATTCATTACAATAATTTGTACCAACTTTTTAAAACAAACATCCTCTTTAAATTTCAAGATCCCCCTTGAAAACACATCCAATTATTTCTTTCAACTCTTCTCTTGATCCACTTGAATGAAGTAATCCAATCACATCTACTTATTCTTCTCTTTATAAAGTTGAATTGGTATAAATTCTAATATAATGGCACTTGACCCAATTGAAAAAAAATTGAAAACAAATCAATGTTCATCTTTCTCTTCTGAATATGATACCATTGAGTTCTACCAAAAAAACAAATCTACCTCTAGTGAATACGATGAAATAATGAATATGATAGACCAGTTTCAGCAGATTGGACTTCAAAAACTTCCTTCAATCACAAAATTGTGCTTTTATCATGATTTCCTTCATGAATTGAAATAAATTGAGAACATCTTCAACATCATCAGTCTTACATTGGAAACTATTTTAACTTCCCATATTTTCAGAATCTTCTTACTCTTATAGAAACATCTTTCTTTACTTCTTAGCCTGAATAAAATTGTCTAGAATTCAATTGGACTAAATACCATATACATGATTATGATTGGCCAGAGTATGATTAGGCTGGATATGATGTCCAGCATCTTTTCTCTTTATATCTAGATACTATCAATCTAAATACTATTAACAACATATATTTTACTCCCCCATTATTTCATTAATATTTTATCACAAGTTTTCAAACTAACTTATGATTTATGAGAACTCCAAGATCAGTAAATCATCATCACATTTAAATCATAGTCAGGAACACTTTGATTCTCCTCCATTACGATCACTTCTTCCATACCAGATCTAGAGTGAATCTGATGACCATTTACTTTTAGAAAGATTATTCCTCTATATGATTATCCTTTTTAAGCAATGTAAATCTGATTCCTTGAATACGATGTTTAGTCCAATTCAAATACAAATTTAGGTGATTTTCATTTATTCTCAAACTTTATTTATTCTTTCTTAAAATTTCTTGAAAAAAAAAAGGAAAATATATGAATATGATCACAATCATCATCAACTTGGTCCTAACAGTTTAATTTTAGGTATTAGAAGGAGACAAGTCTATATGTAATGTTTTAGTTATAAATATTACCATTCCCAATTTATATAGTCATAAAAATAAAAAATTTAATTGGAAATCCATTTAACTTCAGACAACTAGATATTTTAGCACATTTAACCAAGGTTCCATGGATTTTATCATGTTAAAATTGGTTATATAAGGTTCCACTAGCATGTTATGTGATAAAATACCATTTGGTTTGATGATTAAACATTTTAAACCCAATTTTTTATTCTTTTTCCTATAAGAAACTTTGAAATTTTTCATAATAAAAATAAGTACACATACAATAAGAAATAGTTAATACAAGTAATGAAATATGCATGAAATATAAGTCCCTACATGACTATGATGATGCATGGTACAATTATCCCTTGTCTTACTAACCCAAGGATAGAAATCCATAAAACATAAAATCATAAATAATGTGCTTCACCCAATAGTTAAAGGATTACAACTATAGTAGCCAAAATCCGAAACAACATATCCCTTATTAGGAAAGTTAGAATTTCCCACACATGTGGTTTTTCTACTCTCAAACATAGGATAATTAAAAATTTCGGTCACTTCCTAACCTCCTACCAACATACCCAAAAATTGGTTACCACAGTTAAGGTTAAAAATGGTTAATGAAAGGGTTAATCAAAAAGATAAGGTTTAAAATGATATTTTAACCTATATAAATTTGATTTGATTATTATATTAAGAAAATATCCTAATTATATTCTAATACATGTCATTTTTTAACCATTTGGTATAATTTATCCACATATTATATTATAATATTTCATGACTTTCCAAAAGTTCTGCTCCCCTCACTTATAAAAGAACACGTTTTCTCTCTTTTATTTACACCTTATTAAGAAAAATAGCTTGATTAAACCTTGAAAAAATATCTTATAAACATCCATAGACATGAATTATAGGTACTAGTATTTTTAAAATACCATTCTAACGTTCCTTAATAAAGGATCTAGAGGAGGCCAACTGAAGGAGAGGTAATCATCCTACCCAACCTCTATCAAATTACATATTCTTATACCTCCTATAAATCTTTGGTATTCATCATAAAATAATAAATTAAGTATCATAAATATATTTAAATTTTATTATTATGATGATACAACTATTATTCACCCAATTTTCTATCAAATGGGACGTGAAAGTATCACTCATGCGTACGTAAGGATTACCGCCTCCATATAGCAATACAATTCATTATCCATAACCCTATTTAATTAATGGATATTATGATGGGTTTAATATTTATATATGATATTTATGATATAATTATTATTATTTAATTATAATATAATATCTACCTTCTTACCTTTCTATCCATTGGAAAATGATAACGCCGCTCATGCGTACATGTGGACTACCACCTCCACGAAGTGATGTGATTCGTTTTTCATTTAATCTTTGCATGGATGGTAATAATGATATATTTAATGAATATATGTGATGTATATTATTTAATAATTATTCTATATATCTTAATTTTTATTTACATTTCACTCATTTATCTATCAAAAAGTGATAATACCATTTATGTGTATGTACGGTCTACCATCCCCGTGAATGGTGTGATTCATTTTTCTATATCTACCTTTTTTGAATAATTATAAATATGTATATAATGAATATATATTATATTTATATCAAGATTAATATTCAATATATGATGGAATCATGATCAGTGTATAAGGTCTGGAACTGCTGAACTGAAATATCCATGAAAAATGAAACAGTTAACACCTGGAAATAACGATTTTAATAAGGAATTATTAATAAATGGGTATTCAAATATTATATGTGGATCACATGTGATACTATAAGTATGTAAATTATTATATTATATAAATATTATAAATTTTAAATTTATTATACAAGAGGTTATAGCACTTTCAAAGTAAGTCAAACTTAAGGAATGGGTTCTTCGTCTCAATTTTATTTCATTGAGTCATGTTTAATGTTATGCACATATTTATGTTTATGAGGTGTATATATTGATCCTTTGAAATTTTATATCATGTATAATTATTAATTCATGGTTTTTTTATATTATAATTCAAATTATTTCATCCAAGGTTTTTTTATTTGAATGTTACCAAGTGTTAAGGGTTTATTTCATAGTCACATCATTCTTTGAGATTGTTTATGTTTAAATTTACATTGGGGGGATTATATGATAATTATGACTTAAAATAATATATTTTATTCTCATATGGTTATTTCTATAAATTAAAAGTTTTCATTTCATTTTCCTCTCTTTAAGTACTCAAGAGACCAAAATAATTTTTTCATAAGGAAAACCAACTTTGTTTTTTTTTTCAATCAGAAAACCCATTCCTTGCATAGAAATGAATTCTAAAATGTATTATATAATGTTTTTGAATATTCTTAAATTAATTTTTACCCATTTTTTACTTTTAAAAAAACTTTTAAAAATAATCTTCTTGTTGTTTTCTTAACAAGGGACTTTTTACCAAAGGTGTGAATAAAATCTTTGTTTTGACAATTATGACATGAAAATAATTTTCTGCCAACATGATCACTAAATTATTTGAAGAATAATTTACATTTTTTCTTTTTTCTTTTCAAAGATGATGTTTTTCCTAATATTATGGATATGTTTAGTTCTAAAAATTGATTTTCAAAGTGAAATGGGTATTTTCCACAAGAATGTTCTTAATGATCTTTTTATGGTATTTATATTTATCAATAAAAAACCATTTATTTTACTAATAATAAATTGGGGATATAATGTAATTATACCATCCTTTAACTTTATTTGTATTTTTTATGATTATTTTTACTAGAGAAATTATTTACATTTTTTATGTTAGTTCTTTTTATACAGACAGTTTTTTATTATTAAGGCATGTTGATTAAGTTGAATTGTTTATTCATATGATGAATTTATTGGAATTATTAAGTTTTGGTTGGGGATAGTTTATAGATATCCCCTCTATGAATTATTAGGTCTCATGGGACAAACTATTTTGATTATTTAGCATATTTCTTACCCATTTATGTGTGATTTCTTAGCACAAGACCTTGATGGTATGTTTATGATGTCTTGGCACAAGGCCTCGATGGTAATTTTAAGATATATGGAATTATACAGTTAATTTATATGGAATTATTTATTGATTTACATATAATTATTTTTATATTTAGTATATTCGTGGATAAGTTTCAACCTCATGTGTTTATTTATATGGAATTATTTGATCGTCATTTATTTCAGCCATGTTATTCATGACTAATTTATTTTATGAAAGATTTCACTGTATACATTCTCTTAATGAGAATATAATATCATTACATTATTATGTTTACTTTCCCCTAGATAATAATAAGTGTATTATCATTGATATTCAAGGATATTCTAGAGGGAATAATGATTTTCTCAAAGAAAATACAATGTTGTATTTTATGTTTTAAAATGTAATTTAAGATTCAAGTATGTATCTAGTTTACTAATATTACTAAACTATTATATCCATTTTCATGAGATCAATTATATCCAGTAAAAATTTAAAAAATTAATTATTGGCTCTGGGCTATTAGGTTTGGAGATTTTTTAGTTGGTATTACAAGAAGTTTTATTAAACTGTGGAAACTAGATTTATGAAAACATAGATTATGGAACATAAACCTACGAATAAGCTTAAGGATATGTCTAATTATAGGAAAATATAATAAAGTTTTTAGTAAGGTAATGATTATGTATTTTTCCTAGCAATACATCTCTTTCTAGATACTACAAGTGAACATGGTTTTGGAACATATGCATCTAGGAGTAATAACCTCAAAAAGAGTTGGTCGAGTATATTTCAGAAATTAGTATGGTGAACGGTGAGTGTTTCTTTACTATGAACTTTACATGAAAATCCTAGGGGATATTATTGGGTTAATTCACATTTTCATTATAAACTATTATGAAGGATTTGAATAGATGGTGATCATGGATGACCAAGGTTAAACCTATTTTGTTATAGATTATAAATAAGGTGTCATGATTTAGACATCCTATGAATGATTTTCATGATCTCTAACTATGATTATTGTTTCTCACACTATTATTTTTGGTTTTATTAAATGTATGGAACCATGTGTAATCATATTAACACTAAATGTTATGGAAAATGGAATGATTTTTGTAATGATCTGAACTTTTATAAATAAAAAATTCTCCTTGAAATTATTTTAAATGACTTATTAAGTAATATAGTCATAGAAAACTGATATTAAATATTCATTCATGATTTTACATTACTCCTGTCATATAATTTTCATTTAAAAATTATTAATTTTCAATCAATGTTCATGTTTTGATCATAAATACATAAGAATAGCATTGTTTGAGTTCAATTAATTAAACTGCAGTTTAATGTTTTGATCACATATTTCATCATACTAATCAAAATTATGTGATTATTATTTTTTATTTTTCCTAGTGAAAATTTAAACATATCATTATAAGGTGCCTTTGTCCAATTATTCTAATTGAAGGGTCATATGGACCACATAAGAAGGCCTGAAAAGTCCATTGAGAAAACTAGAACAGCCATGATGATACAAATTTTGGTCTCAATACAGAGTCCCAAATTTTATTAAACTCTATAATATGTTCTTTATTATAAAAATTAATCATGCATAAAATTTTAAAGTCCCTTATCAACCAATCATGGGCCCAATTGATCCATGAAAGTCTATCCCACCATTATGTCCAAGATTTAAAAGCATCACACAATCCTTGAATTTTCTCCTGATATAGACATAAAATTGATCTGGTATTTTTTAGTGTGAAAGAAAAGATATAGGAATATGAATTTTTAGAATAAATGGTTCATATTTGAGGGAATATTCCTATTCAAAAACTCATTCACATTATTTCATTCATAAAATTCTGGGTTAAAATGGACATAAGAAAATTGTTTATTCAAATAGCCATTACATTGGCTCCAAAAGTCAAATAGCCACAAAATTTTGAGGGTAGACTTTCAAAATTAATATCTACGACTTTGAAGAAAAATATTTCTCCATATTTAGATTTATAAATTATAAAATCGGTGATCCAAGTAGAGGGGCATATTTGGAATGAAAACAGTCCACCACCTTGGGCTATAAATTTATCCCCCTCTTCTCCTTATAAGGGGTTGGAATTTCCAAATAGAGTAGGATACATTGTCACAACCAAATCCTTGAAAAAGTCCTAGGGGTAACTTCAAAACTCAATTTTTCACTTTAGAGACCCGTCCTCCTCTCTTTGTTTTCATGTTCTTTTGTGTTCTTCTTCATTTGTAATCGTGTAAGTTGTTTTCAATTTTGTTTGAATTTTACTGCATGTTTCTTATTCATAATATCTTATTCTCATCCACCTTATATTGTATGATATTAATGGTCTTAAAATAGTTTAAATTAATGAAAATAAACCCTTTCTTATATTTCTTTCCCATTCAATCAAAATTCCATGTTTAATTCTCTTCACTGTTTGTGTTTGTGTTCAGTGAACTACTCTTATATTGTCCCTTTATTCTTCTTATCCTTTTAACCCGTCACCATAAACATTATAACTATATTATTAACCAACCAAATGTATGAGTAAATCTACCATTTGGGTGAGTCATAATTTGGGTATGTTAAGTGATTGATAAATTTTTCTCGATGGATATTCTTTAGGATAGCATTGTATATGTTAAACCTAAAATATCATGGATTAATGAAATGTTTTGTTTAACGTGTGGATTCCAAGGATTATTGGAAATATAAAATACACTAACATAAACAATATTTGATTGATATTATAACCCTTAGTTAATTTAAGTCTTGTATTAAAGCCTCGACACTTGGGAATTCTGATCAAAAACATCTTGTGAAGTGGGTGTTAATTTAATGCAATATAAAGAAAAGATCAAGGATATCATAAGATTAAATCCACAATAATGAAATCACTCCAATATTTATCAAATTTTTAAATCAATGTTCATTAATAAATCATTTAATTTAATCTCTACAAACAAACCCCCCAAACAAAGACAATAAATTAAAAAAATGACTCTAAAATTTGTACCATCGTCGAGGATTCCACCCGAGTACCTCTATACACCTTAGCAGAGCACCAGATCTTAGAAAAGTTGATAGGTAAAAATTGGATACATTTCAAATGGTTTTGTTTCTGTGGATGGGGTAACTTATGGATGGTAGTTTTTTATTTTTATTTTTTAAAATAATCAAAAAAACAAAAAAAAATAAAAAGAAAAACACAAAGAAAAACCCACCTTTCTCATTCTTTCAAAAAAATTCTGAATGCCCTATAGCCTCCCAAACAATCCATCAGATATTGTTGACACTAAAATTTAGTGAAATCTTCATCGAATTAGCAGGAACATTAGGGATAGTGAAATCACCCAAGAACCATTCATTTCCCATCCAATTGTTCTAGATATAGACAATCCTGGGGAACAAACCGTAAAATAACTCACTACAACTTATATGAATTTCCAACCCCTTGGTATTAAATATCCAAAAGTAGAGTCTGATTTCAAACTCAAATCGGGTTTTATTTATCTTCTAATTCAATTCCATGGGCTAGCCAGTGTGGATCCTCATCTTCACCTCAAATAGTTCCAAGTGGTGTTCTCAACCATGAAGGCTCAAGGGGTTTATAAAGAACAAATAAAACTTCGAGCATTCCATTTCTCTCTAACTAAATCTGCTAAGTCATGGCTCTACTACCTTCCTCCTAGTTCTATAACCACATGGAATTACATGAAGTGACTATTCTTAGAGAAATTTTTTCCTGCTTCTTGTACTGCTTCTATTTAAAAGTAAATAAGTGGTATTCATCAATTACCTAATGAATCTCTAAATGTGTATTGGGAGAGGTTCAAAAATATTGTGGAAACCTTCCCACACCACCAAATCTCTGACCAACTATTAATCCAATTCTTGTATGAGGGGTTATTGTCTGTGGAGAAAACTCTCATTAATGTCACAAGTGGTGGTGCCCTTGTTGACAAAAATCCTACAACTGCACAAGATCTCATAAGAAACGTGGTTGCAAACACATAGAAATTCCATACTTGAGAACATGTTCAAGTCAAACAAGTCCAAGAGAATAAATCTATAGATCCCAACAAGATAAATAAGTGGATGAGTGAACTTATAGGTCTTGTGAGACAACTAGTTGTGGATACCAAATCCCCAACCTCTCTTCTCCACATCTATTTTCCCTGGACCTATAAAAAACTTTGGAATCTGTAGCTCACCAGATCATAAAACTGAAATATGTCCATAAATTCAAGATAAACCATATAATTCTTCTAGTACAATGGAGATCAATGTAGCATATGCTCAGAGGAACACTAATCCTCAAAAATTAGGTCATTTCATTAAAAACTTCAACCAACCCCACTCTGAGCCCTTCTCTTCTACCTTTAACCTAGGCTTGAAGTATGGTAATCCCATTTCTCAAACCACTAGGTTCCCTCCTAAAAATCCAAACCAATTCCAAAATGGTCAAGGTGGTAGTAACTTCCAACAACCATATCCTTTTGTTCCTTATTCTCAAAGGATCAATCCTCCTCTTGATTCTCCTATATTCTACTATCCTAATGAGCCTTACTAATTCCCAACCCAGTACAAGCACTTTACCAAGAACCAAAATCAAGGTAATCCTAAAATGGGGCATGCCTCTTCTTCAAAGAAACCCTAGGAAAGTGTTGTAGAATATCTTTCCTCCTTCACCCGTTCTAGCATTAAAAACATTGAAACCCAAATTTGTCAACTTTTGTCCCACCTTAGCCAGTAGTAACCATCTAATTATTCCCAACTCCCAACTCAACTGTTGCCCAATCCCAAGGTTAATGTAAGTTCAATTTTACTTCGATCGAGAAAACAAATTTCCATACCTCATGATGGATCCTCAAATAAACCTTTGAATGTTGATATTGAAAATGAAAAGAACCAAAATCTATAAAAATAACCTAAATCAAATCCCTCACCTCCTTTCATCCCTCTAAAGAACCCAATTACTTTTACTCAATATATCTCTAAGACAATAAATTCCTTTGAACCCAATCTTGAAATGCTTCACATGTTTAGACGTGTTGAAGTCAACATTCCCATCTTAGATGTCATCAAACAAATTCTTAAGTATGAAAAGTTTCTTAAGGAATTGTGTACCCATAAGAGGCAACTTAGGTCCATCAAGAATGTTTCAACCCATCATTACATACCCATGAAGTACAAATATCCATGTACATTTATTGTTCCATTCCAAATAGGGAGTTCCAACTTTGATGATGCATTAATATACTTAGAAGAATCAATAAATGTCATGCCCAAATCTATCTTCTCCAAACTTGGTCAAGGTACCTTGAACCCAATGGGTGTTTTAATTCAGTTATCCAATCGAAGAATAGCCAGTATTGAGGGAATAATTGAGGATGTCATTTTCCAGGTCAATGATCTTATCTTCCCAACTGATTTATATGTCCTTAACATGGAAGGTGAGATGACCTATTCTTGATATCCCCTAATTCTAGGAATGCCATTCCTCCTAACAGGTAAAACTAAGATTGTGTCCATGTGGGCATCATATCCATGGAATTTTATGATGAACTGGTAAAGTTCAACATTTTTCAATATATGTTATACCCATCTGAGGATCACTTTTCATTCTCAATCCATGATTCTGAGAACACCTCTGAGAGTGGTTTTACCCCAATTTCATCACGTTTATTATGTTCTAATGAGATAGGAACTTTTGATATTTACACCATGATTAACCAAGTCATAAAAGCGGAAGTTTATTTTGACCTCTCATTTATAGACTCTATCAATCTAAAGGATCTTGAAAACTCTCTTGAATCCCATATCAACTCTGATCTCTATTGTTCCACCTTGTATAGTATTGAGGAAAATGAATCAAAACCAACCAAAATCCCTTCCTCCATTCTTGATTTGTCTAACCCAAAAATGAAAGATGAGACTGGTCTGAAACCCCTTCTTATACACTTGAAATATGCATTCCTTTTTCATGATCACTCTTATCCTGTCATTATCTCTGCTTCACTTTCTAAAACCCAGGAGTCCAAACTTGTAAATATGTTGGAAGACAAAAAGGATGGCTTAGTTTAGACCCTATATGAGATACCAAGAATCAACCATTCCCTTTTCATGCATCACATCCCTCTTTAAGAATCATCCAAGCCAATTAGAAAACCTCAAAGAAGACTCAACCCACTCATACTTGAGGTAGTTAGGGAAGAGATTACCACTCTTCTTCAAGCTGGTATTATCTACCCAATTTCTAATAGTGAATGGGTTAGTCCGATTAAAGTGGTACCTAAGAAGGGTGGGATAACTGTTGTTAGAAATGGACATGGAGAGGTGGTCACAAGTTGAGTGAAAAAACAAATGGCATGTGTGTATCAATTATCAGAAATTGAATTTTGAAACATGAAAATACCATTACCCTCTTCCTTTCTGTGATCAAATTCTAGAACTATTATCCATAAATTCACATTATTTCTTTCTTTATGGATACACTGACTAATTCCAAATCCCAATTTTACCTTATGACCAAGAAAAGACTATATTCACTTGACCCTTTGGAACATATGCATATAAGAGAATGACTTTTGGACTTTTCAATGCTCTTGAAACATTCCAAAGGTGTATGATGAGAATATTCTATGAATTCATTGAGAATTTCATGGAGGTATTTATGGATGATTTTAAAATTTATGGCGATTCATTTGAATCCTACTTGAATTCACTCTCTATAGTCCTTCAAAAGTGTGTCAAATGTCACATTATGCTGAATTATGAAAAATTTCACTTCATGGTTACTAATGGTATTGTCTAGGGCACATAATTTCACAAGATGGTATTAAAGTTTATCCTTAAAAAACTTAGGTGATCCAATCACTTCCTGAACCCACAACAGTTTGACATGTCTGTTCATTTCTTGTTCATAACAGTTTCTATCATCAATTCATCCATAAATTTAGTATGATTTCCCTCCCACTCACTTGGTTACTCCAAAATGATGTGACATTCCATTTATATGAGGATTTCAAAAGAGCCTTCATTGAACTCAAATCTATTCTTACATCCACCCCAATAATCTAACCCCCATATTGGTCATCACCCTTTTAATTGATGTTTGATGCTTCTAATAGGTCCATTTGGTCTATTATTGGTCAAAGAAGAGAAAATATTCCTCATGTCATCTATTATGCCTTAAAAACATTGGATGAAACTCAATATCACTGCACTATGACTGAAAATGAACTTTTAACTATGGTTTTTCCTTGGATAAATTCTAGACCTATCTATTAAGTGCCAAAATCATCATTTTTAGAGACCATTCATCTTTAAAGTTCTTACTTAAGAAAGTTGATTCCAAACTGAGGATAATAAGATGGATTTTGATGATCTAAGAGTTTGGCATTATGATTAAAGATAAACCTGGAAAATAAAACCTTGTAGTTGATCACTTGAGTAGAATTTATAATTATTACCATTCTAAAATAATTGATCCTAAATTTCCAACTAAAAATCTCTCATCTATCACTCCAAAGTTACCATGGTATGTCCCGATTGTAAATTACTTGGTTGCTGGTGTTTTTCCTAAAAAAAATTCAAAATAAAAAAAACTGAAGTTGAAAAGTGATTCAAAACTCTATTTTTGGAAAGATAATAAACTTTTGAAAACTGGGGCTAACATTTTAATTAGAAGATGTGTTGATGAAGATTAAAATTCCTCCATCTTAGAATTATATCACTCAATGTTTGGAAGTGGCCACTTTGGACCACAAAGGACCTCCTGAAAGGTCCTTGGCTTGAGATTCTTTCAGACTTCACTCTTTAGGGACTCATATGAGTTCTATCAATCATATCCCACTTTCCAAAAGTTTGTAACAACTTCCAAAAGAAATGAAATTTCCTAAAATCCCTTAATCTTCTATGAGATCTTCGATGTTTGGGGCATAGATTTCATGGGACCATTTCTACCCTCCAATGGATTCTCATACATTCTTCTTATAGCCGATTATGTTTCTAGGTGGGTTAAGGGAAAACCCACTATAAAGGATGATGCGTATACTATTAGTGAGTTCCTAAAAACCCACATTTTCCATCGATTTGGAACATTGTGTGCCTTGATAAGTGACTTAGGAACTCATTTTTGTAATCAGACCATGGAATCTCTTTTGAAAAATAATGAGGTTATATATAAAACTTCAACTATATATCACCCCCAAACAAATGGCATGGCTGAAATTTGTAATAGAGAAGTTAAAAGAGTGCTTGAGAGAATTGTAAAGACCACCCAAAAACACTGTCCTGAAAGACTTAGTGAAGCACATTGGTCTTATCAAACTTCCTATAAAACACTCATTGGGATGTCTCCATTTAGGATAGTTTTTGGTAAATCTTGTCATTTTACTAGTTGAAATACAACATAAGTCATTTTGGCCTGTGAAAACCTATAATTTTGATTGTGAAAAATTTGGTGAAGAGATATTGTTGTAGTTGAATGAATTTTAGGAGCTTTGCTAGATTCTAATGAGAATTCCAATATCTACAAAGAAAAGGTTAAGGCACTCTAGGACAAGAACATCCTATGAAATTTATTTCATGAAGGTGAAATGTTAATGCTTTTCAAATATAAATTTCATATTCACCCAGGTAAGATTAATTCTTGTTGGGAACATCCTTTTATTATTACTAATGTTTACCCATTTGGTGTAGTGAAATTCTAAGGCCCCACTTCCAAAATGACATTTACGATTAATGGACATCGGTTAAAGAATCACCATGAGAGAACACACATCTTAGGAACCACATTGAATTCAATAGAATCCCCAACCACTACTATATACCCACCACTATATGAAGACGGTAACCCACCAAATCTAAACCAGGGGGAACCCCTTTTCCTTTAACTTTCTCTCTCTATCTCAATCTTCGTCATCTCTCGTTATCATTTTTTTACCACTTTCTTCATCAAATATTTTTTTCTCTTTCTATTTTTTGTGGGTTTGTATTTTAAAAACACTAAAAAACTAAAATTTTCAAAAAGAAAAACAAAGAGTCATAATTACCCACCATTAAATTTTGAAATTTTTTCCTAACTTTTTGGGGAATCCAATGACTTGTTTTCATCTCAAACATTTTATTTTTTCATACTAAATTTGGATAAATAATTTTGTGTCAAGAATAGTAAATTTTTTATTTGGAAAATGATTCTTCCCCAACTGTGAGAAATAACGTCATATTTCATTCCAAGGCCACCTATGGCCATATTTTTAAAATGTGTGTTTTTTACCCCCAATTTTTATTCTTGAGTTTGAGGAACTTCAAGCTAAATTTATTAATTTAGTGTATATTAATATGATAGAGGAATTTTGTGAACCATATGAGAATCACAATAACCAAATAGCCACCCATTACCCTTACATTAATCCTCCTTTTCAATTCCCCTTCGATCCTATGAATAATGTTTTTGATATCCACATTACAAGACCAATACTTTATACCACCCAACATCTACATGGATTTTCATTACCTAATTTATTTAAATCTGTGTGCGGGGAATGGATTTCATTTTGGGTACCTTTTCCTTGATTTTCAATCTATCATCATATGCTTGAGGGAAAGCATCCATTTAATTTTGGGGGATATATTATCATTCGATGAGTTTTGGGAATGGATTAATGTTTATATAATTTTGTAAAAGTTATTTAAAAGTGTTCATCCAAATGAAAAAAGTTAAAAATAATTAAAAATAATCAAAAAAATGAAGAAAAAAATGGTTTGTGTCTTGGGTTGGTCAAAAATCACTCTTCTGTAACCCTTGATATTTTTATAACTATTAAAATTAATTTTATGAGGAGATAAAACATGGGTTGGGAGATGAGTGAGAGATTTTTTTCAAGTTCAACTTTCTAAAAAAAATGTAAAAAAAAAGAAGAAGAAAAGAAAACTTGCATCATATTTTCTTGTGTCATTGGGAAAAGTTTTATGTTTTGTACAAATTTTAGCTTTTCCTTTATCTATATTATCTTTATTAAAACATCATATCCTTGAAAATATGTGTTACCATAACCTTCCATGTCTTATTTCAAAAATTGTGCATTGTTTTTTTCATGTTGGTGTTTACCCTTCTTTTCCTATCTTTTGGCTATTATATTCCTACAGTCCCATTGCCACTGAAAAACCCATAAAAATAACTATTGATTCTTGTGAACATTAGTATAGGTAATGTAATATGATATATCTATCAAACTCTAAGATTTTTACTTTTTTTGGTGAATGAGTGAACCTCTAAAAATAAATTTTTATCATCTGGAGAGGAGTAAGATCTAAGTGCCTACATTTTCCATTTCTAATTTTGATCATGAAAAATGAATTGTTTTTTGGAACATTATTTATGTAACATTTTTTGGTTAAATTCTTTATGGATGATTGAACTATTCTAGACCCCCTTGATTGGTGAAAATAAAATTTTAATATTTTTTGGCGAGTGAAAATGATTTAGTTATGTTTTTATATTTGTTGTATATAAAAGCATGAAAAAGATTAAGTGTATGGGAGTTGATATTACATATTCATTCATGATTTTACATTACTCCAATCAATAATTTTCACTTAAAAATGATTAATTTTTTATTAATGTTCATGTTTTGATCATAAACACATAAGAAGAGCATTGTTCGAGTTCATTTAATTAAACATTAGTTTAATGTTTTGATCATATATTTCATAAAACTAATCCAAATTATTTTATTCTTATATTTTAGTTTTTGTTATGAATATTCCAACATATCATTAGAATGGACCTTTGTCCAATTCATCCAATTGAAGGGCCATATGGACCACATAATAAGTCCCAACAAATCTATTGATAAAACTGGATGATCCATGATGATATAATTTATGGTCTCAATCAAGAATCCCAAATTTTATTAAACTCTATAATATTTTCTTCAAAATACAAATGAATCGTGGATAAAATTTTCAAGACCCAAATCAATCAATAAGGGGCCCAATTTATCCATGAATGTCCATCCCACAATTATGTCATAGATTTAAAATCACCACACAATAATTAAATTTTATATTAATATATACATAACATTAAGATGATATTTTTCAGTGTGAAATAAAATATATATGAGGCCTAATTTCTAGAAGAAATGGTGCGGATTTGAGGTAATGTTCCTATTCAAAAATCTATTCACATTATGGCCTTTAAAAAAGTCTGGATTAAAATGGACAAAAAAATTTATTCAAATATCCATTATTGTGGCTCCAAAATTCTAATGGACGCCAAATTTTGAGGTTAGACTTTCAAAATTAATATATAAAACTTTTAATAATAATATTTCTCCATATTCTGATTTCTAAATTATCAAATTTGAAATCCAAGTGGAGGGGAAGATTTAGAATGCAAATAGTCTACCACCTTGGGAAATAAATTTATCCCCCTATTCTCCTTGCAAGGAGTTAGAATTTAATAACAGAGAAGGATACATTTTCATGAATAAATACTTGAAAAATTCCTAGGAGGACCTTACAAACTCAATTTTTTACTTGATAGACCCTTCCTCTCATTTTTTTCATGTTCTTTTGTCTTCTTCATTTGTAATCGTGTAAGTTGTTTTCAATTTTTTTTGAATTTTAATGCATGTTTCTTCTTCATCATCTCTTATTCTCATCCACCTTATATTTTATAATATTAATGGTCATAAAATAGTTTAAATCAATCAAAATAAACCCTTTATTATTTTTCTTTCTCATTCAATCAAAAGTATGTGTTTCATTCTCTTCACCATTTGTGTGTGTGTTCGGTGCACAACTCTTATCTTATCCCTTTCTTTTTATTAACTTTTTAACCTTTCACGATAAACATTACAACCAGATTATTAACCACACAAATGGATGAGTAAATCTTCCATTTGGGTGAGTCATAATTTTTTGATTTTAAGTGATTGAGAGCTTTTTCTCTATGAATTTTCTTCAGGTTAACATTGTGTATGTTAAACTTAAAATGTCATAGATTAATGTCATGTTTTTTTTAACATGTGGATTCCATAGATTATTAGAAACATAAAATGCACTACCATAAACAATATTATATTTATATTAGAACCTAAGTTAAGTTAAGGATTGGATTAAAGCCTCAACACTTGGGAATTCTGATCAAAATCATCTTATGAAGTGGGTGTTAATTTAATGAAATATAAAGTAAAGGTTAAGGATATCATATGCTTAAATCCCGAATAATTAACTCACCTCAATATTTATCAAATTGTTAAGTAAATCTTAATTAATAAATCATTTAATCTAATATCTACAAACAAAACCCCCAATCAAAGACAATCAATTAAAAATAATTAACTCTAAAATTTGTATTATCACTAAGGATTCGACCCGAGTGCCTCTATAAACATTAATAAAGCATTGGATCTTTGAACGGTTGATAGGTGAAAATCATCCATGCTTCAAAAACACATGCACTTAATTTTTTTTATTATATACAATTGGATTTAAAATTCCTTTAATAATTTTTACCATTGATAATATAGTTGTTGAATAGTGATCACATTGTTAGTATAAATATAGGGCTTTAACAATCCAATTGGCATTGACAAAAGAAGTGATAAACTTAACTAGTAGAACCATAATTTATGAAGCCCATTTGTCAGAGATTATGAGGGAAATAGAATCTATGGGATTTACCCTTGACCATGCCTAACCTGAGATCCAACAACTTAAGCATGATCAAAACTTTTTAGAGGAGAAGTTCAAGCTCATCAAGATCACGGCCCAAACAATATTTTCCAAACCGACCCATGAAAGTCCCACCATCGTACACCTTACTCTTAGGAATTTTTGGGGTGTAATAAAGGTATATGTATCAATACCCTAGAAATATTAATATGTAAAATATTTTTTATAAAATAATGAATATATTTTCAGCCTATTGTTGTTACTTTGTAAATGATTTTTAGTTTGATACAATAAAGCACAAATTGTATTTTTAGTTAATATTCAAATTAAATTAATGAATTAATGGATTAATGTATTTTTTAAATAAATATTATTTTAATAAAATATTATTATTAAATAATGTTTATCAAATATAATGATAATTTTTATGTAGTCAAATGTATGGTTTTATTAGGGTTTTAAAATTGTCAATGCCAAAAAAAATCGTTATTTTAAATAAAAGTAAGTTATTATATTAAAAGTGAAAATTGGTATATTTAAAAATTTATTTAGATAAAATGAATATTATTTTTTGAATCATAATTTCAAAATTAACCAAAGGTTAATTTTTCATAATTTTTTGAGACAATCAAATTTTCGGGTAAAAATTAAATACCATATAAATATACTTTGTGTATTATGACAACATAATGACCCGAAATGTGATGTAATAAATACCATAAATGGTATATATGACCAAATATATGTTTTAAATTTAAAATAATATTATTTTAAGTCTATTTGATTTATTTTATAAATCCATTGTGAATCCTCCAAAACATTTAATATATTTTAAGGTTTTAAAATCATTTCCTCAGGAGTATCACTCGCCTCCACATAAGCAAGGTAATTATTTTATTAAGTTAATACATTGACCTTATAAAATAATGTAAATCAATACCATTTGGTAGAAACTATGGTCAAAAACCATGGAGTGGTTTTTTGTTTTGAATATTTTGTTATATAGAGTCCAAAACCAAAATAATAAAGAAATCCCCCTCTTTTCCCATATAAACCCACCCAATATCCCATTTATCTTCAATAAAAATACTTTTATAATGTCCATAATCTTACCTAAACTCCCTAGAGTCCTACAAATTTGATCCAAGCTCTCAAAAATCCCCTCCCAATCCTTTGGAGTCGCACGCTCAAGTTAGGGATCCTTACCTTCCTCTCTTTCTTTCAATTAATAAACCTTCTTTGAAATTAGTCTTTATAATTTCAGTTATTTATATTTTAATTAATTTATTATCAATACCTTAATATAAAATTAATTTTATTTTAATGATATACCATTTATACTCTCTCTTTTTGACCCTTACCTAAGTCATTACTATGCCGAAATTTCATAAGGTATTTCTCTTTTCTCATTTCCATTCAAGAACTCCTTTTATGTCACATCTATTAAATTCCATTTTATTATGTTGGAATATGTTCTTCAATATTAACCTTACTACAAATTTTATTTCTATGTGATTATATATCCCTTTCTCTCTCATCAACCCATTTTTATGAATCACTAATTGACGTCGTTATGATACCAAAATATCATTGTACTTTTCCATGCCAAACCAATTGTGTAGTGAATACCATAACCTTTTCCTATCAAGGGTGTTCACCTTTATGAACATATAATTTTTTTATTAGGGAATTTCATTTATGTATTCCACATTCCTTGATCGTAGAATAAATTATGATGATGAATGACTCTATGTTGTATGATCTATGTGGTGCACTTAAGTTTGAGAATGAAATGATTAAGATGGGTTCACCCAGATAGTGCTCTAATACATTATGTAATGTTTAGTATCATGATACATAATGTTGGGATAGGGTTGTACCAGATTCCTTTATGGTACTTTTTCCACCATGAATTCTTGGCGGATTTAGCCTTGACTTGTGTTTATGATATAGTGTTTTTAATTTTTTACCGCATTTCCCATGTTATGATTATCATGTTATATAATGTATCATTATTCATGTTTATGAATCCTAATATTTTTATGCCCCATTGATATGTTTATTTTCTAACATGTATCTCCTTTTTCAATGTTTATTCCCTTACTCAGCTTTATAGCTCACCCCTTTCTTATTTTTGTTCCCAGGATATCCCTTGCAGTTTTAAGTATGAAGGATTATTATGAACATGTTAAGGTGGTTTCCAATAAAGATGATTTATTTATTGTTTTAAGTTTTTATGTAATATAAATAATTCCCAAAGACACTAGACTTCTCAATATTTTGGTTTGTATTAAGTGTAATCCTATGTAATAAATCATGTATTAATGTGAAATATATAACAGGGTTGTTATAATTTTCCTTATAATAAACCAAATGAAACAAGATATAGAATGTGAAACCTTATGATTATTTCTAATCAACTATCTCATTATATGATTAAAATATAAACATGGGTGAGTTACCTAACACATGTAACAATAAACAACTAGTGTTTCATGGGATATCAATTGATGAATACCATTGAGGAAAGAATATTTAGCTTCATATATGTTAAGAATATGGGAAGCAACACTCAAGGGAATGTCTTAAACGAACGAAAGTTGTTTTATGTGTGGAAAATAAGGGCATATAGCAAGTAATTTCCAAGGTAAAAAAGATCTCTATGGAGTAAAATTAATTTCATTATAAGGTTCCATTTATAGTTCAATGTCTTATGTATAGAGAACTTGGTCATTATCGGAGTTAATGTCCTAATCTAAGGGTTAACTCCTAAGGGCCTATGCCATGCCAATCATTGAAGTGGAATGATTAAGGGGTTTATTTATTGGGATTCAAGAATTATGTTGTTGAAGTTTTATATCAATGATATTTTTGTTATAAGAATCGTGAAACTTCTAAAGATTATTTTGTGGTAGTTTTGCTTAAGGATTTGCAATCATATGTCGAATGGTACTGATAATCTAGAAAAGTGATTTAGTGGTAAGGGGATATTTTTGGAAAACACTTGATTTAGGGATATACCCCTTAATATGTTCTTGACATTTAGATAATAATTTTTAGTTGAGATAATGATATTATTGGCATTGATAAATTAAGTGGGATAGTATTGGTGACCTTGGAATAGATTTGATGACAAAGTGGTTTATGTTATCTTTGATGAAGTTTACTGCATTTTCCTATTTGTGGAATATATTTTACAGAGTTAATTTATAGAATGATATATGTTTCCATTGATTTCATATGGATATTTGGGTTATTTGGCTATTTTAGGGGAATATATGATCAAGGTATTCACATAATTGGCATGTGACATTAAGAGCTGGTTTATGTTGTTTGGGGGATTAATGTTAAGTTGATTTTGGAAATATAGTGACCTTTTTCTAAATTTTTTGGCTTTTAATATGGTCAATAATATTATTTAGGAGTCTTAAGGTTAACAATTTATGGAATGGATTATGTTAAACATTGGTTATTATTGAGGTTTTAGATATTAATGTGTTATATTTATCCATATTAGATAACTTGTGCTAACCATTTTGGATTTGGTAAATATTTAGAGACAAAAGGAATTACTTTTCACTATTTTATGGATCTTATGATCCATTAAAAGTTAATTTTAGTGCTTTATACATAAACAATTCACCTTGAATATTCATTTCTTGGAGTAAGAGATGAAGTGAAAATTGATCAAAGCACAACCAAAGGATTAAATTGTGCTTATGAAATATAAATAAGTAATTTTTTATATTTTCTCTATCATGATAGTAAAAGAATACCTCAACATTAGTAAAAGGATCTGGAAATAAAAAAAATACACTTTTATATTCATTTTTGATGAATCAATGGTCTTTTCACCCCTGACTAATTTATGGATTTGTGGTCATTAACTTTCTCATGACCATGTTCATTATCTCTCTTTATTAGTACTTAGAAATTTGTTTTCTCCACCAAGTATATAATTTAGCTTCCCATCATTTTTCTTATCTGGGAACCCAATTATGTTTTATTCCATGCGAACTTTATGTTTCCCACCTCCCCTTTTCAAAGGAAGTTTTATTATCCCTCTATACGATCTGGGTTTTCAACAAAAGTGTTTTCAAATATTATACCTTTAATGAAAAAGATAAAATTGTGATGGTATAATTTACTTAAGGGTGGAGAATGTAACAACCTAAAAATTATTTTAAAATAATAATAATCTTGATATATTTATTAACATGCAACAATGAGATTTAAGAGAATTGAGATATATTATAAAAATATTATTAGTTAAATGTGATTGTTATAACCTAACTGTTGAATTGGATGGTATGAATATGAGTAAAAAAATTAAGAAATATATGTAAAGTTTTCCTACTCAATAAAAATTTATTGATTAATGCCTAGGAAAATAACCAATCAGTTTTTAGTGAAATCATTTTGTGCTTCAAAAATGCATTATCATCAAAAATGATTTTTACTGCATTATTTGCGTGGAAATTATAATTAATTTATAAAATCATTAGAAATTATATTTTATAAAATTAAAATAAATTTTAAATACGCTTGTCAAAATTAACTTAGGTAAAAATTTTGGATTTATCTGAAATGATTGATTTTTCAGTGAATAGTGAAAATACAGATTTCTAAAATACTGTCATTTATTTTCATTAAATCAATTGATTTAAAAGTCCCATTATATTTTAGATTTTTTCTTAAAGTGAAATATGATCCATTTTATTTATAATAATCTACCTAATTCCATTTTAATCAACAATTTTCATGATTTTGATATAAGTTAATTTTTATTCTTAAAAATGCATTTTTCAAAAAAATGTTTTTCGTTGCGCTTTATGGATTTATATTAAAATTAATTTCTGAAACTTCTAAAAATTTAATCTTGAAAAATGGATTCAATATTTTTAATCATGAGGTTCAAATATTTTAAATAGTTCCCTCTTATTATTTGTCATTATGAATAGTAATTGTGGTAAATATTTGTCACCATGGTAAGCATAAAATGGATCAAATAAAGTTAAAATCATAAAATAAGGTCTTAAAATCAACTCAAAGATTACCTTAATTTCAATGGATAATATAAATTATACTATATCTATAAAAAAAATTAATATATGGAATTTTGGTACTATTTTCCCCTGTTAATGACATTTATATTATTTTAAGTAAAGAAAATTCCAAAATGTTACTCTCTTGACTTTAATATCTCTAAAAATTTTATATAAGGATAAAAATAGGATAAGTTCAGTTATAAATGTTTATTTTAAATATTAATTTATTTTTTTATTATATAAATTTATTTTTAAATTTTATTAATGAAATAATTGTCTTAAATTCTTACACAACGCTGATATAATGCTTAGTCAAGTAGTAGATAAATCATGTAAATGATTTTAAAAACACTAAACGTAATATTTTTGGGTGAGTTATAGTACCCCATGGATTTTATATACGAATATAAAATATTAGGTTTGTGTGAAATTTTTATATTCGAATCTCACTACTATCTTGATCCCTTTACATTCAAATTAAATGAATGGTTTCAAAAATTACATTAATAATATTTTATGAAAAATAATATTTTATTAAATTATTTAAAAATCATAAAAATATTTAAAGAGGACAATTAGGGATATTAAGGGTCTAATATTTCATATATTTTCTATTTATGATCCAATTATTACCTTATAAGTAGAATTATTACCCTTTAAGATTGAAAAAATCCTTACCGCAGTTAAGGTTAAAATTGGTTAATGAAGGGGTTAATCAAAAATATAAGGTTTAAAATGATATATAAACCTATATAAATTTGATTTTATGATTATATTAAGAACATATCCTCCTTATATTGAAGTCTATGTCATTTTTTAACCATTTTACATGAGTTAACCACATATTATAATATAATATTTCATGAATTTTCAAAAGTTCATCTCCCCTCACTTATAAAAGAACACCCATTATCTATTTTATTTAGACCTTCATGAGTAACCTAGATCAAATAAACCATGAACAATTATCATATAAACTTCCCTATCCATTAATTAGAGGTTATATTATTTTTAAAAGTACATTCCAAGGGTCCTTGAGAAAGGATCTAAATGAGGTCAATCAAAGGAGATGTAATCATCCTACTCGGCCTCTTTCAAATTACATATTCTTATACCTCCAAAAAATATTTGGTATTAATCATAAAATAATAAATTAATTATCCTAAATATACTTAAATGTTATTATGATTATGAAACCACCATTATTCACCCTCTTTTCTATAAAATGGGATGTGAAAGTGTTGCTTGTGCGTACGTGTGGACTACCGCCTCCACATAGTGATGCAATTATTTTTCCATAACCATCTTTAATGGATGGTTATTATGATAGTTTTAATATTTGTATATGATATTTATGATATAATTATTCTTCCAAAATTATAATATCATATTTATCTTCTTATATTCTCATCCGTTGGAAAATGATAATGTCGCTCGTGTGTACGTGTGGACTACCACCTCCATGAAACGATGTGATTTGTTTTTCATTTACAACTTACATAGATGCTAATAAGGATATATTTAATAAATATATATGGTATATATGATATAATAATTATTCTATAAAGGTGAATTATTATTTAATTTTCTTTTGTTCCATTCATCAAAAAGTGAAAACATTATTCATGCGCATAAATGGTCTACCGTCTCCATGAACGATGTAATTCATTTTTATATATCTACCTTTTATGGATGATTTTAAATATGTATATAATGAATATATATATGATATTTATATTAATATTAATATTCTGAAGATGATGGAATCATGATCAATGTACAAGAATCAGAACCACCGAACCAAAATGTCCATGAAAAATGAAATAGTAAACACTCAGAAACTATGATTTTAATAAGGAATTATTGATAAATGGGTGTTAAAATGTTATTATTAGAACTTATATGATACTATAATTATGAAAATAATTATTTTATATAATTATAATAAATTTAAATTTATTATATAGAATGTTATAATGCTTTTGAAGTAAGTCAAACTTGAGGTAAGGGTTCATCGTCTCAATTTTGTTTCGTTGAGTCATGTTTGATGGTATACACCTATTTATGTTTATGAGGTGTATATATTGATACTTTGACATGTTATATCATAGATACTTCTTAATTCATGGTTTGTTAAGTTATAATTCAAATAATTTTATTCATGGGGTTTCTATTCGAAAGTTACCAAAGTGGTAAAGGCTTATTTTACAATCTCATTATTATTCGGGGTTGTTTATATTTATATATCCTTTGGGGAATTATATGATATTTCTATCATAAAAAATATATATTTTATTCTAATTTAGTTATTTCTTTAAATTATAATTTTTCCATTCATTTTCCTCTCTTTAAGTACTCAAGTGACCGAAATAATGTTTTTTATGGAAAAATGACTTTGTTTTTCTTTCAATCAGAAAAACTTTTTATTATATATTCATGTTTTCTAAAATGTTTTCTATAATGTTTTTTACTGTTATTAAATTAATTTTTGAATTCATTTTTATTAATGTTTTACTTTTTACAAAAAAAATAAGAATAATATTCTTGTCATTTTCTAAACGAGGCCCTTTTTACCGAAGGTGTGAACAGAATATTT
Source organism: Viscum album (assembly GCA_963277665.1). Classification (NCBI taxonomy): domain Eukaryota; kingdom Viridiplantae; phylum Streptophyta; class Magnoliopsida; order Santalales; family Viscaceae; genus Viscum; species Viscum album. The sequence continues at coordinate 259,876,249 of OY728148.1, read as the reverse complement.
GTTTTAATAATTACGGCATGAATGGAATTTCCTTCCAGAATGATCGCTCAATGATTTGAAGCATCCTTTAAAAGTTTCCATAGTTATTTTTAAATAATTTTTTTCCTATTATTCTATAAATTTTTGTTTTTTAAAATTGATTTTCAAAGTGAAAAGGGTATTTTCTTCAAAATGGTTTTAATGATTTTTTTTTATGGTATTTATATTCATTAATGATAGCATATCTTTATTTTAATTATACTCCACTGGGGATATGATGTAATGATATCACCCTTATTCTTTCTCTGGATGGTTTGTAATCAGTTTGACTGGAGAAAGTATTAACATTTTGTATGTTAGTTCTTCCTATATGAACATTTTTTTATTATTAAGGCATGTCGATTAAGTTGCATTGTTTATTTATATGATGAATTATTTGTTCTTATTAAGTGAAGGGCGGGTTCCGTTTATGGATAGACCCTTTATGAATCAGTAGGTCTCATGAGACAAACTAGTTTGGTTATTTTGCATACACCTTACACATTTATGTATGATTTCTTGGCATGAAGTTTTGACGGTATGTTTATGATGTCTTGACTCAAATCATTAATGATAATTTTAAGATGTTCAGCATTATGTATTCCATCATATTGATGTGCATGTGATTATTCAAATAGTTGTGATATCCATGATTAAGTTTCAATCTAATGTGATTATTTATATGACATTATTTGATCATCATTTATTTATATTATATTATTCATGCCTTGTTTATTTTATGATAGTTTATCTTGTAAGCATTCTCTGACTGAGCATCTGAGCTCACCCTTTTCTTATGTTTCCTTTACTCAGGATGTCAGGAAGTGTATTTTGATTGATATACAAAGATATTCTAGAGGTAATAATTATGTTCTTAAGGAAAATACTATGTTGTATTTTATGTTTTCAAATGTAGTGTGAGATTCCAATATGTATCTAGTTTACCTAGACTACTAATCCATTCGGTCCTTTGGTATGTGATCACTTGTATCCAATACCAATGTAATAAAGTAACCATCGGGTCTGGGCTACTAGGGTTGGTTTTTTACATGCAATGTATAAACATAGATACATGTATATAGACACACAACAAGTACACAATACCACTAGACTAGAGGATTTTACTTATCCTATATTGACATATTTAATATATATGTATATATATTTTTCAATATATACTTATTTTAATATATATATACACACATATTAATATTTATTTACATATATTATTAGAATATATACATAAATATATATTTTTTTATTAATGTTCACACACACACATATATATAAACATTATATATATATATTTTTAGGCATATATAGATATCCATATGGCCCCCCAAAGGAAGCTGGGGTGGCTGGGGGTTGAGGGTATGGGGTGCAGGTCGCGGGGTCGAGTCCTCGGGCCTTCTTTGTAGCGTGCGTGTGTGAATAAAACCCACCTTATATATAGATATCCATACATTTTTATTAGGTAATTAATAGTTACATATTTTTTTAAATAAAATGGATAATAATTATTTTCATGTGGTTTATATGTTTAAAAATATATTTTACAAATAAGTATGTTTAGATTTTTATTTATATAATTAATTTTGTATAAATAAATATATAAAAATATGGATATGTGTGTATATGTTTAAAACATGGATTATTTACAACACACGCAATGAAACAAACGTGCTCGGGGACTTTACCCCGCGACGCACGACCCAAACCCCAACCCTCGGGGACTTGGTTTATAAATAACTCTATAATATGAAAAACAATAAAATTTAAAACCATAATATCAATATGAATGTAAGCCCTGAGAATTAATTCAATCCCCATTAAATAAAGGAAATAATATCCTCTTAAATGAAGTTGAAATTCCATCAAATATTCAAAAATTAGGGTATCCTAACTAAAAACTCAGTTTTGGAGACCTTTCGGACCATTTTGACCTTGAAAAAATAGTGACCAAGATTTCCCCAGCTAACGTGGCGTAGATCTCTTTGTAGGATTTGATTTTACATCTTGTAGAGCCCAAACTTATACTCAGATCAAAACTTATGGTCATTTAAAGCTTAAATCTATCATTTTTTCAATTTATCTTAAGAGAATAATTAATTTATTAATTTTTTATATCACCAAAATGTTATTAAATGTCTATTACTATGTACTAATTAGTAAATTTTTAATTAATATTAATTTTTTCCTATTTATATAAACTATTTTTCACTAAATCTTTTACATATTAAGTGTAAATATTATAGGTCGTGCTTTTAACTGTGCTAAAAAATGGCTTTAACAGCGCTATAAAAGCGTTGTTAAAAGCCTCCCTTTATCATCATTAAAAAAACACTGATAAATATGGCTCTTATCAGTGATTTTTTTTACATTGATAAATGCATCATTTATCAATGATATAAAAGCATCCATAAATGCCACCTTTATCAGTGCTAAAAAACACTGATAAAGGGTACATTTGTTCATTCTTTTTTTAAGTGTTGATAAAAGAGGAAAAAATATTTTTTCCACCCCCTTTTCTCATCACTTTTCCCCCTCTTCCCCCCCCCCCCCTACCAGGGCTCAGAATGGGTATTTTTCAACGCTTTTTCATTACCCAGCTTCATGTTCGCCCCTTGGGTGTGCTTGGATTTGATCATTACACCTCTCTTTTGAAACTGGAATGCCTTTACCACTACACCAATATGATTTATTCTCTACTATATGATATTTTTGTTTATATATATATATATACATATATTTTTTATTCATATATTCATACAATTATTTTTAAATACATTTTTAAAATATATGTTTGTGTGTGTGTGATATATATATATATATATATATTATTTATTTAAATATATTATATATTAATATTCATTTACATGTATTAGAATATAAATATAAATATATATCTATTTATTAATACACACATGTATATATAAACATTATGTGTGTGTGTGTGTGTCTAATTATATATATATATATATTCATATATTTTTATAGTGTATAAAATGGTTAAATATTGTTTTAAATACATTTTTAGAATATGTTTATATATTGTATATTTAGATATAAATTTTATACATTATATATATTTATATGTCTATATATTTACATATATCTTTATACATATTCACATATAATTGTATATTTACATATAATTTTTTTATAATGTATTTATAAATATTTACTGTAAAATATTTTTATATATTATATTTAATGATAATGACAATGATTTATTTATAAAAATACATTTATATATGATGTATATACATAATATTGATACACACATATTTACACACACAAGTATACATTTATATTTCTCACATGCATGTACAAATATTTTCATAAATATGTTTTTATTTACATATATTAGAATATGCATATAAATATATATATTTTTATTGACAAACACATGTTTATATATAAAAATTACTTGTATAGGTTTATATATACATATTAATGCATATTTATAAAGTAAATAAAATGTATAATTTTTTATTTTAAATAAAATGAATAATAAATATTTATTTTCATTTGGATTATATATTTAAAAATACATTTTTATATAAATATGTTTAAATGTGTATTTATATAATTGATTTGTTATAAGTAAATATAAGAACATATGTGTGTGTGTGTGTGTGTGTTAGGTGATCAATTACATTTAAACACACATACACCTCACACACAGACTGGAAATGCAAGTCATAGCTCTCCCCCCCAAAGGGATAACTCACCCAGAGTCGACCCGAGGACAAGCCCCGTAAGCCCGTGGGCTAGGGCAACAATGGGACAGGGGAAACGGCGGCCTCCCCTCTCCTCTCTGGCTCCCCCATCTTCCTCTCTCACGAGTCACGTTGGATCACTCCAGCCCTAGCAGCAACATAAATCATTCGCTCACTGCTTTGCCTCTCAATGTCAGCACTTATCCACCTCGTCTCTATATTTAATGCCTCCACACCATTCTCCCACAGATATCTGACCTTGTCGATGAAATGTCATTTCTAGATTCCTTTCTATTTGGTGCTTCCCTTCCTCCTGGTTATTCGTTCTACAACCCAACTTGTATAGCGCTTCGAGGTTCATGTCGCGAGAGACAGCCAACTCATTACTGGTTTAGAAGCCCTTGGTGAGAGTGCGGGAGGCAACGACCGAGCATCTGGAAGGTAGGTAGACTCCATGGGTGTATTTTAAGCTCTTTCTCTCGATATCGTTGAGGTACCATTGCACCGATTAGTCTGGATTAAATATTGTTGATGCTGCTGAATTTATGGATCTTCATATACAATTTGCAGGTCATATTTCGGTTCTGACTCGATGAGAGAAAGGGGAAAACTCGGTAATCTTGCATCCATGGTAAATCTTATTTTCTTTCATCGTTTAGTTTAATTATTCATATCAATTCAAAAACAATTTATATAATATTGTTCGGTAAATTATTCGATCTTGAATAATTTAAAACTTCACTCTCATGTAAGGAGAATTATTTATCATTGGAGGGAAACAATTTTTAGACGAGTCTTGGGCAATAACATTGTCTGGGCCGACACTGAACTCACTCATCAAACCTTATTTATTCAGTACATGGTTCGCTACCAAAATGAGAATGAAAGCCCATTACATGGCCCTGAAGACCCATATTTATGACTCAAAGGCCCTCCGGCGAATAGTGTTACTACAGTACCCCGGTTGCTACAGTGTTTTCACCGTTGCAGTTCCTGCTACAATACCCTCCATTGCTACAGTGTCGTCGTGCTACAGTTCCTCCATTGCTACAGTTTGCTGCAATAGCATTATAGTGCTGCTACAGTGACTTGTGCCCGGTGGCTTTTGAACCCCCAACCTTGATGTAGTATTACGGGATAGTTACCATTAAGACAACCCTCAACTACATATGCATATATTTAATTCTTAATAAAACTACAATATTAAAAATGACAAAATTTTAAATCTATAATATCTATATGAATGTAAGCCCTGATAATAAATTCAGCTTACACAGAAAAATGATAAGAATAATCTCTTAAATGAAGCTGAAATACTATCGAATATTAAAAAATTAAGATATCTCAACTAAAAACTCAATTTTGGAGGTCTTATGGACCTTTTTTAAGCTCAAAAAAATAATGAGCAGGGTGTTGCCTAGTTAACACGGCATAGATCCCTTCGCAGACTTTGATTTGATATGTGATAGAGTTCAAACGGACACCCAGATAAAAAATTATGGTTATTTGAAGTTCAAGTCATATTTTCAACTTATCTTAGATCGTTCATTAGTTTATTAAATTTTTAAATCATCCAATTGTTATTAAGTGATTGCTACTCGATAATAATTAGAAAATTATTAATTAATATTTTTTAAATCATTTTATAATCCATTTTTCACTAAATATCTTATATATTAAGCGTAAATGCGTATTTAGCCTTATCTAAATCATATTTAATAAAATATATTACATTTATATCAATATAAATATATTTATATCTTAATATATTATTTTTAATGAAATAATTTTTTTGATGAAATATACTCTTTATCACTGCTAGGAAAAAAATTCTGATAAAAGGGGATCTTTATCAACACTAATAAAAAAGTGTTGATAAAGGGGATATTTTATCAGCATTTTTTTGCTAGCGCGGATAATGATCCCCTTTTATCAGAGATTTTTTATTAGCAGTGATCAAGACCCCCTTTATCAGAACTTTTTGTCTAGAATTAATTAAGAGGTTTTTATCAATGCTTTTTATGAGAACTTATAAATAAGGTCTTTATCAGCGTTTTTAACTAGCAGCGACAAAAGTTAACATTGGGTAAATCCAAATTTACCGTGGACACAAAAGAACATTCAATATATGACAACATATTTATTAATAATCAAGACTATGAATATACAACTAACATAAAGTACAAATTAGTTAGTTCTAATACACTAACTCTATCACACATGACTCATTCCAATTACATATACATTTCTTTGACAAGTTAAAAGTCAAAGGATTATTGATCTTCCAAAAGACTCTTCTTCACATGTTATGCTATTTAATGTTTTATTTGTAGTTGTTTTAATAATAACTTATAGTTATAATGTTAACATATGTTATAAATAGGGTCAGTCTTGGGACAAGCCCCACAAGCCCCTGGGGTAGGGCAACACACAAGCAAAACAAAAATATACAATGACAAGGGCATCGATTTTATCATTTTATTGTAGCTCTCAATGCATTTAGGGAAAAATTTCTAATGTTGGTCTGGGGAAATGGAATTTTCTGGGATGCTCCTGATTTTAAATAATAAAATATATTTATTATTTGCATTCTGTCATTTTGGTATGCATTATGTCGAATATTTTGTTTGTAAATCTAGTTTTTTTGTTGTATTTGGGCTACCGCATCTTTAAATTGTCATGTACTAATAAAAAGTATGATGATAAATACTGTTATATATATAATCCACTATATATACTAAACTTGGGTTACTCTGTGTTGACGTGTCGACTCCACATGCAGCCACGCCTCCAAAAAAACATTATCTTCTGTAAATACCCTCATCCTATCAGGCTCATCTTGCGTCATTTTTTCTCCGAGTTCCATACCGACCTCCCGCGTCGCTCTGTTTACCTCCTCCTTCGTCCGGGCTTAGGGTTTCGACTCAGCGGCGTTCATTCGCGGACTTCATACTCATTCATCTACACGAGCTCGATGCCTTCATTTTATCTTGCTTTCCAGCAGCGGTTACGGTATCCACTAATCTCAGTTCAATACACTATTATTCGATTCCTCTAATCTCCCCTTGCATATCATCAGCCAATTCGTCTCCAATACGATATGATACCTCGTTTCCCGTTCTATCAATCACTTCTACCCGCTCGAGGAATTCGTAGTGGATTGCTGTCTATACCAGCTTGTCAGGGCAGGATTAGGGTTCTGCAGAAGCACAATTCAATACACCGCTCGACGATTCTGGTCATCTCCTCCCACATACCGTCCCCAGAAGCATCATTGTTGCCATCACCGGCCTGGAAAATGTCCTCGGGAATACCATCACAGACATCCCAAACCTCTATTTCATCACCGACCTCGCGAGTAGGGTTTATGTTTATTCCATACGGATCCGTTGTCTACTATCAATGTAACATGTTCTATGTCACTCCACTCTGCATCTCTTACATGTTTATTGCAATTGTAATAAGAGTATATCCGTTTTCAACTATCATTGGGTCTGTTTTTTAGCCTGGTTTTGGATTTCTGCAACCTAATCAGTACATGGCCTCTACATTCTGCAATATATAACAGCACATACCAACATCTAACATTTTTACACTTGTATGGAAGCTACTGTGAAATAGTTCCTTATTTATTATGCACCCACCATTGTTGGCGTACTTATTTTCTTCTCAATTATATAGAAATAACAATCCCATGTGACATTGAAAGTTAAATTTCTTAGACAGATATTTGTTTTTTTGCATAACCGTTAACTAATATTCATTCCACGTATATTATTTTTGGATATGTGACATATTTGATTTCTCCATTCCATCGTTGATACTTAACACATATAGTTGTAGTCTTGTCGGTGATAATATACGACTACTTTGACAACAACCTTTTGTGTCTTTCATCTGAGGGGCATCAAATTGTTTCACAAAGGTATTGCTTCATAAATTTTCTTTAAAACCAATCTTTGTACATTATGTTTACCATTACTTGGTCATTATATTAAAAACTTGTATTTTAATGCATAGTACCTCCAGTAAACATTTTCATGTCTACTATGTTAATATTAAACATTAAAACTGATCTTTAAATTTAAATAGTAAAATTATTGTCTGCCTATTTATAAGCATTTTATATTCAATTATCAACTCTTCATAGTATATTTTTTCATGCCACCTAGACAATTTTGTACAAAGAAAACCAACAGAACCATGCATACCCCTTCCCACTCTAGAGAATCAAGGATCCACAGAAGACTACTCATGCAGCAACGTTAAGAAAATCGTGAGTACTATCTTAGTTTTAGAATAACTTAATTACTAAATCTACTTATATCATTATATGAGTTTCATGACAATCAATTTAGTAACAATACTACTGTGTACTGTAGGTTATCCAATGCTTTCTACCATGTCCACTAGCAGTCCAATTATTCAGCCACTATCAGCAAATGACGTCGGACATACAGACCGAAGATTACCATTTTCACCTCTATATGTTAATGGTATGTTCATTTGACAAATTCTATGCAAAGATTATTGTTTCCAACTATGAAAGACTACTCATCATTTCTTACTTCTTTGTTCATAGTACCAAGTGCAAGTCGTACGGAGTCAACAATGATTGCCGGAAAAAACAAATGAAAACATATACATCACACCCTCTCTCCTGTACCTTTTAGTAAGTCTGTTGTCTGTGAACTTTTATGACCATAATACGGCTCAAACGTTTAATTACGGACCATCTAACACTTCTATAACTTTTTCCTTTAGGTCTTCTGAATGAGGACAACAATATCACTGAATCTGCAGTACTCAACTCGACAGAGTATGCATGACTAATACACTTAAATATGACATGTCAATTAAATTTTAGTTCTTACTCTATCCTATGTGTACAGATTAAGTCTTCCAAATATTGATGTACCACAGGACACTATTGCATCATTGAAAGTTATGTTATAAGTTTTTTACGCATTAATATAGATTTCTTCATTTGTTTATCGTAACTACTTAAAGTTTCTATAACGTGATATTCTAATCAACAATATTTTCCTTCACATATTTCAGTAATGTCTTCAAACAATACAGATTTCATCAGCACAACTGCACACTCCTTAGTTTTGTTGACTAGCCAATTGATCTTTAAATATTATTACATTCTATAAAGGATATCACACACCGTATTTACATTTCATCGACTTCTGTAGGAAACTCATTAGAAATGGACATTGCGGAGAACATAGGTTATTGATTTTAGTACTCTGGCGTTATTAATATCATAAATCAAATACTATTCGAGTACAATCTCTTCAAATTTAATATTTTTTTAAATAAACTTTTCCCCATCGTTTAGGATACTCAGATATCGGAGACCCCACATATGTATGCCAGTACTGTCACTCAAATATGTGGTATGACGAGAGAAATAGGAAATGCAGCAACCAACAAACCTCACAATTTTCTCTATGCTGCTCTATGGGAAAGATTTCTTTGGATTTTCTCCCGTCACCTCATCCATACCTATAGATGTTGGTTTTTAATCGAACTTCTTCACAAGCACGAGATTTCCAAGAGCATATAAATCTTTATAATTCTATGTTTGTATTCACGTCTATGGGTGGGAAGGTTGGTAGGTCTTTGAACAATGGTAAAGCCCCAACTATATTCGAACTAAATGGACAGAACTATCATCGCATAGGTAGTTTGTGTCCGGTAGAAGGAAAACCCCCAAGGTTTGCCCAACTATATGTGTTTGACACAGAACATGAGTGCCAGAATAGAGTTAGTAGTATGAGGTATTTCTGAAATTCATTGCTCTGAATATCAATATGTTGCATTTCATTGTATTTTTCTGACACAAATATCTCTTCCAACTCTGATGGCAGAAATATTCAATCAGTTATTAACTTTGGTATTGTTGGGAAGTTGCAACATATGCTACATGAGATCAATGTTTTAGCTCAATAGTTCATATCAGCAAAAGATGTCCTGAATCGTGAAGATGTTCCAAACTTAAAGCTACGCCTGCTTAAGAAAATACATACACATGAGGCAACACATAACTTACTGACAACATCTGAAATTGTCATGCTTATTGTCGGAGATGTTGAAGATCTAAACCAAGAATGTGACATCATCATTCAAACCAAATGTGGTGCATTGCAACGAATTGATGAGCTTCACCCTTTGTATCTGCCATTACAGTATCCATTGATTTTCCCTGGTGGCCAGGATGGATATGTTGACAACGTAATGCATCACGCTACTACGTTCACTACCAGTGCTAAGATAAGAAAAGTTACAATGAGAGAATATTTCTCTTTTCACCTGCAATTCCATGACATTGAACCATCCACTTTGCTACATTCCAAAAGACTGCTGCAACAATTTGTCGTCGATTCTTACACAATGAATGAGTCTCAGAGACTATTGTATATTCGTTTCAACCAGAAGCGGTTGCGGGTCGACCTATACAATGGATTGCAAGATGTATTCCTTCGAGGTGACTGAGAAGGGTCCTCTTGCGGGAAGCGCATCATTTTTCCCTCTTCTTTTACTGGTGGTCCAAGATATATGATTCAGTATTATCAGGATGCAATGTCAATTTGTAATTGGGTAGGGTATCCAGATTTGTTCCTTATGTTTACATGTAACCCATTGTGGACGGAAATCAATAGATTTGTTACACAAAAGAATCTTTGTCCAGCTGACTGTCCACAATTACTATCTCAAGTATTCAATATAAAGGTCGATCATCTTCTAAAATATTTAAGAGAACATTGTATATTTGGAAGATCAAGGGCAGGTAAGATCATTTTTTACAGTTCATTATGTTTAACTAATATGATCTATTATTAGTGTTTATTATTTTCAGCTTATTCTTTTTTATTACATAACCTAATACTAACCAGAAAAAATCTATTTCTGTTTTTCCATTACAGTTGTTCGAACCATAGAATTCCAAAAACGAGGTTCACCGCATGTCCACATTTTATTGTTTCTTTGTCATGAAAAAAAATTATCACTCCATCAGATGTTAACAGAGTTGTGTCTGCTGAGATTCCAGATAAAATTGCCTACCCAACACTACATGAATATGTTAAAAACTATATGCTCCACGGCCCTTATGGAGATGCCAGATGATCTTCTCCTTGTATGAAAAATGGAAAATGCTCTAAGTTATTTCCTAAAAAAAAAATTGGACAAAAAACGGTAGATGACAACGGTCATGTGATATATCGTAGAAGGGATAATGGCAGATAAATCCATAAAAATGGTGTTTAGTTGGATAATTGTTTTTTGGTACCATACAATCCAGTTTTTCTACTCAGGTATCAAGCACATCTAAATATTGAGGTTTGCAACCAGTTATCTTCTATCAAGTATCTCTTTAAATATATAAGCAAGGGAAATGATCGTGTAACGGAAGCACTATATGAAACCAACAGAAAAATTGGAGTATACAACACTATTGATGAAATAAAGATGTATTATTATTGTCGCTACATATCACCTTGTGTGGCGTCCTGGCGGATCTTCTCTTATGATATACATTACAGATATCCACCTGTCGATAGGTTGCATTATCATTTACCGGGGCAACATACTGTGACATATAGAGACGATGACAGAATTGAAGATGTCCTAACTGGCATAAATGTTGCTGAAACAATGTTCACGTCTTGGTTTAAATCAAATTTCGCATTCCCAGAAGGTAGATGTTTAACTTTCGCAGAATACCTGACTAGGTTCGTCTTCCGTAGTTAAGAAAAGAATTGGCATCCCCAAAAACAAGGTTTTAGTATTGGTCGACTCTACTATGTGCCTCCTACCACTGGAGAGCTATACTACCTACGGATCCTTCTAACAAAAATTAGAGGTGCCACATCATATGAGGATTTGAAAACTGTCAACGGCATTGTTTATGGCACTTTTAGGGAGGCATGTTCTGCTATGGGTCTACTAGCGGATGACTGAGAATTAATTGATGTTATTAAAGAGGTCTCAACATGGGGAATGGGCCACTGTCTACGCAGACTATTTTCAAGTATGCTAATCTCAAATAACATTTCTCGTCCAGATATAGTTTGGAATGAAACTTGCAATATTCTCTCTGAATATATCTTATATTTTGCAAGAAAAAGGCTTCAAATGCAAGGTATGTTTCAAATTATCAACCACCTTTTCCAACTACATCATTACTTTAGTGTTTTGTTTCTATATTTTATACAAATCTATTTACTCTTCCAGTAACCTATTAACATCACTAACATTATTATTGCATCTGTGAGCTGTTAGTTTAAAGAATCCATGTAGCTATTGCTGTAACAATATTTATACTGTTAACTACGTCTATCTTTGAAAAATCTGTCCTAGGTGAACAAATTTCAAATGGTAGACACTTTTGTATACTTTTATTTGACATGGTTATAGCTGGATTATATAATTACGCTCAATTCTTCCATGTAGTATCTGTCATTTTTTAATTAGTTCATTGTATCTAGCATCTATAATCCTTTTATATGTACTCATACTCTATCGTTTACATATGGATACTGAAAAGATATCAATACAGTATGCAAAAGACATTATTATACATTAAAGAACTGCATGTATTTGCAGAACTGTAAATGACATGGTTCTGCATGCATGTTTTTGCACACTTCTTTAAATTTTTCATTAGTCCATGTTATGTTTTGTACATATTTCTGCATAGTTATATGAAAAAACTGCATGTCTGTCATGCATTTTTAGTAGTCCATGTCATGTACTATCAATGATTATGTGAATTTCTATGTTACAACCGAAGGGTTCTGCTGCTTTTGTATTTATATTGTTCTCTATATGTCTGCATAGTTCTATGATTGATTTAAAAGTGTTGTTTAGTGTATGTAATGCAGTTAGAACTACTGTCTATATTATTACTGCTAATTTTAATAATAGTGTTGGTCAAAAAATATGTGACTTTTTTCTTTCATACTGTTGAGAAGCCATCCTGCATTCTAATGCTGAACATTTTAAAGACATATTTTGAAGGTACTAAACATTAATTCTCCAAATTGAATTTACCATATCATTTCATGCTATTTTGTAATGGTATTTATTTACAGAACATTTTGTAATTCAGTTTTTACTATTTTATTCGGACATCTCTTTAAATGTTTCAGATTTTCTATAGATCTCACTCTCACTGATGAACAGAGGCACATGTTTGCTCTGCAAGAAATAGTTGACATTTTATGAAGAAATGGTAGGTCTCTTTAGAGTTTTCCCCTATGACTGTTCCAGATTTTGTAATTGACACTGTTACAAATCGTTCTATTGCAGAGGAACTGAACTACAACAGAGAGGTTCTTAGAAATGATTACATTAATTTAGAGGGTATGCTTACCAGTGAACAAAAAAAGGTGATAGATGTCATTTTGTCTTCAATATTAGCAGCGCGTGGGGGTTTCTTCTTCTTGCATGGATACAGAGAGACCGATAAAACATTTATTTGGAGATTACTCACATCTTTGCTGCCATCAGAGGGTAGTATTTTTCTGGCAGTAGCTTCAAGTGGAATAGCATCATTACTACTTCCTGGTGGAAGGACGGCGCATTCTAAATTTTGTATTCCAATCTCTGTTAATGAGCAATCTGTTTGCAATATTCAGCAAGGGAGTGACTTAGCCAAGCTATTACATGTTACAAAACTAATTATTTGGGATGAGGCATCCATGGTTCACAAGTACTATTTTGAGGCTCTGGACCGTACTCTGAGAGATATAATGACAACTAAAAATCTCAATGCTACATCTTTACCATTTGGAGGAATCACAGTTTTATTGGGTGGAGATTTCCTTCAAATTTTACCAGTTATTCTAGGTGGCAATAGAAATGACATTGTTCTTGCAAGTATTAAATCATCGTATCTTTGGCAACAATGTAGAGTCTTGAATCTAACAAAAAACAAGTGACTGCAATCTGGGACTGCCAATACTGATTCTAATGACTTGCAAACCTTTTCAAAGTGGGTGTTATATATTGGTGATGGTAACACAAGACAGCCTGATGATGGTGAATCGGTAATTCATATACCAGAAAAATATCTTCTGAAATCAACCAATAATGCATTGGTAGAAATGGTTGACTTCACATATCCTGCTTTCACAGACCATTACGATGATGTCTGCTATCTAAAGGACAAAGCGATTCTAGCTCCAACACGTGATGTTGTTTAAGAAATCAATGACTACATGCTATCTCTCACAAATGCAGAAAGTAGAGACTACTTCAGTTCTGACAGTGTTTGCAATGCCAGTTTTGATTCAGATAGGCCTGAAAATATATACACATATGAGTTTTTAAATGGAATTAATATCTCTGGATTAGCAGCACATAAAATTAGTCTAAAGATTGGTGTTCCTGTCATGTTGTTAAGAAATGTGGATCAATCAGTTGGTCTGTGTAATGGCACTCGCATGATTGTTACACACTTGGGAGACCATGTCATCAGTGCAAAAAATTTAACTGGATGTCATTCGGGGTACTGTGCATTCATTCCAAGACTAACTATGACACAATCTGATGTTAGATGGCCTTTCAAATTACAAAGATGACAATATCCTTTGATAGTTTTTTATGTTATGACTATTAATAAGATTCAAGGACAATCTTTCTATTCAGTTGGGTTATTTCTACGCAGGCCTGTGTTCTCGCACTGTCAATTATATGTGGCTGTTTCTAGGGTCACCTCACCGAATGGTTTGAAAACAATAGTTACAGATAGCTATAACATAGCTGTTGATTGCACACACAATATTTTCTATAAAGAAATCTTTGATAACCTGTCTTAGGTATCATTTAAATTTATCTATTCATCTTTTTATTTTTCTATATAATGTGATCTCTGTAACTCTGTTGCTTCTTTATCTTATGATTTAGTTATCTTTCTATACTAATTGTGAATGTACAGAATAACAAACTGATGTACAGATCAATAACCCCATTGTGTGAGATTTCGCCAGAGTCAAATGAAACTCTAAAGATACATGTAAGTGTGTTGAACATCTGGTGCAATTATTCATCTAAAAACTCCAACAATGTTGTTGCTATCGATTTTGTACTTGGAGATACACAGGTCCGTGTTTCAAATAAAAACACCTTATTTCTGTTATCTTACTGCAGTACAATAAGTTCATTAATATCTATGTCTTCTGTCAAATATTATATCTCTATTACAACCACCAATATATTTACTGTTTTCAGGGAACGAAGGTATAATGTTCAATTACTAACCATCAGCTTATCTGTAAGTTCAAAGATCTCGTGCGTGAGGGATTCTGCTATTACATTCAAAACTTTCAAATTGCTCCAAATCAAGGATGTTACTTGGAAACTCGACATGCATGTCGATTTCTATTCACGTCAACAACGTTTCTTCAACCTTATGATGCACAACTCCCTCTGTTCAGTTTTAATTTCACTTCATTTAATGACATTGCTCAAAGGACTGTACCGGAAGATAATCTAATAGGTATACTTCCATTGCAGTGCATTGATATAGTTCTGTATTCAATGTTTTCATAGTCATCAAGATAGTCTTTTCCAAAACAATATAACTCCCCTTCATTGTTTTTCTTTCTGTGTTTTATGGTTTAGAAATCATTGGGCTTCTGCGATACTCCCAGCCAGTGCAAGAAATGGGCAATTTGAGCCTTAGGATGCAAATTATTCTTGAGGATGAAAAGTGCTTTAAAAATTGTATTACTGTGACATGGAAAATTTATATGACATTTACAAATAATGCTATTTTTTTGCTTACAGAGGTTTGCAAGTTCACTACAGCTTATGGGGAAATTATGCTACTGAAATGTCAGCTTATTTGGATCAATAGAAGGACTCACCTAACATTTTGATCTTACAACTCGTCTGGGTTAAAAAATTAAGCAGTATAGTATCTGTCCACAATTAACCTATTTTTTGTTAGTACATCTATTTTTTTTATGAATCTTCAACCATTGGTTCACTAAAATTGTTTTCATATAATTTAAAGGAGTTGTTATTGTGACAACTACTATTCAAGCAACAAAGATTTTGTATAACCTGGACATTGCAGAAGTTGGGAATTTTAGAAACAGGTTTAGTATGTATTGTAAATATTTCAGTATATTTAGTTCTCTGTTATTTGTTGTTCATTGCTATAATAAATTATATGATTCCTGTTTATTTTTTTCCAATTATGGATGTCTATAGGTTTGGTTCATATTGCCATCCCAGTTACACAGTCCACCATCAATGACTCCAAACCCCTCTACAGAAGTACAATTTTGGAGTAACAAAAAGTACATTGCTGATGTAAAAAACTTTGAACATGTAAGTACTATGTTATTATCATATGTCAATCTTCATTTACTTTTACCTTCAACTTCTTCTTTGTTTCATTAAATATTGTTTAATGTACCCAATCTACTGTAGCCTACAAGATGCTTAATTTCAGCAACAGTACAAAAAATTCAAAGCACCCACAGCTGGTTTTATGAGTCATGTGACTCTTGAATGAAAAAGGTTCACGGTTTAGATGGAACATTGTGGTGCCACAAATGTAAAATATCTCCAAATACTACCACTACCAGGTCAGCAACTCTTTGATTTTAAAATATTCTAACATTACAACTCGGTGCTACTGATGGGATACACTTCCGTCCACTCATTATGCAATCTTAATAATATATCGAACAGATTTAGGGTACAGCTCATGGTTGCAGATAAGACAGGATCATTTTCAGTTGTTATGTTCGACAAACAAGTTATGCAGTTCATACATGAAACAGCTGCAAATTTAAGAGCTGCTCTGATACAGGTAGCAGCATCTTATTATAACATCTAATCTTATTTCTGCTATCTGATAACTGACATTCGTTATCTTTTTTAAATTAGGATGATGATGAGTGTGGTTTCCCTCAACAGTTGGAAGTATTCAAGTCAAAGAATTATTTATTCTCAATTGATGTTAGTACTTTTAATATTCAAAATCGTTATCATTCGTTTGAACAGAATAGCTACAAAGTACTTTCTATCAGTGATAATGAGATGTACATTCGTAGCTTTAGTGACACCTTTGAGCAAAAAGAGGTAAAAATTTATAGCACTCTCAACATACTATACCACTGATTATATATAACTAATTTGTTCTGTTAGTGACAACACAGACACATCAGAGCAGTGGATCTTTAGAGTTGGGTAGTGGGATTGAAAATATCATGGTGCTTTTCATTAATATTTATTCAATTTATATAAACCAAAACATGAAACACCATCGTCTAATACTCTTTTCTGCTTCCACTTATAGCAACATCATGATGATGGGTGTTCTACTTCTTACGGTAGCTCAGGAATAGTTGTATCGGGGTCAGATATGTCATCTACTCAAGTGAAATAATCTTACCTAGAATAACTATTATAATATTTCAAGAATGATTGACTGAAAATCATTCTTATTAGACACTTTTTCCATCTGTTTCACCAATTACACATCTCAGTAAATGTTACCTACATATTAATGTCCAATTATTCTACATGTAGAAAAACCTCCTGTCTGATTTTGAAAATAAAGAACAGATTCAACATAATCTGAAGAGATGTGAAGACAACCTGGGAACATGAAGTTGTGGTACTCACCTCGACGTGCCATAGACGGAAAAGTGAGCCCAAGGGGACTGACTACAGCAATTAAGTGTTGATACTGGGGTCTATCGAGGTTGTTGATTGGGCATTTTCCTGACACCATCTGTAGTGTGCATGACTTATCTGCAGATCTTGCCAATCTGGTTCCCTGTATCTGTTGTCAAACAATTCTGTATTACTAAAATAGTATTTCAGTTATCCTGCCATGTTTCTGTAGACGTCAGACTTTCTGTTCGTTTGATGAAATTGAATATATTTTATGTAACCCTTATATTGTTTTGTTAGCATATCTCTGAGTGAATGTTTCTTTTACTTCAACTATTTATATTTGCTATTTCTATATTTCATTTTAAGACAATTTTAAATTCAGCATGTGTAGTTTACCTTTTTTATGGAATAAAGACAGAGGAAAATAGTTGCGCTTTTTCGGGTACATTAGAGCTTCCCCAATACTTTGATATGTGTACATGGATCCTGTTTGATGATGCGACGTCTGGAACCTTTTCTGGCAAATTATCTGGAACTGAAACTTCACCCATTGATGCAATGAATATCACATTCAAGGTAAGACTATATTTCCATGAATTTCAATTTTCAAACTGCATTCCAATGTTTAGCTTCTCTGCTATGATAACAATAATATCAATGTCATCGTATTATTTTACTTTTCATGGGAAAATCATACATGTACGGATTTTATATTGCACTTTATATTTCACTTTATACTAGAACTGCATTCTACATTACATTATACTTCCATTTATATTGGATTTTATATTGCAATTTATATTAGTACATGATGTACTGAAATTACAGTTTACATTTTTGTTTTTATAGCTGTTTCAATATAACTTCATATTGTAGTTTATGTTGAAGTTCGTATTGAATTATCATGTACTGAGCTTGCATTTATCTTTTATATTATATTATCATGCATACAGAATAAAATTTCCTTCTGACAGCTTGCATTATCATGCATTATCATATGTGACTTTGCTGGTAGGTCTTCACCATTAACTTCAAATATTTCCACGGGATTTGCTACTTCTACCTAAGATATATCATCTACTCGGGTATGTACAGTTCTTCAAATCTATAACATTATACTGTTAACTATATGAAATGTGCTTCTTTGATTTCAACTGCAACAATTACCTACAAATTCTTGTAACTATATTCTCTACTTAGTTGGGCAGATGCATGGTGGTAGGACAGCTATGGTTTGGTGGTACTAGGGTTCAACGCGTCTTTTGGTGCTGGGTCTTCTCTTGCGGTAACAGACCATGTCAATGAATTTATTTCATATAACAGTTCGGTGCACTTACATTAATATGACACTAAAACATATTTAATTGCTTAAAGATTGCTGAAACATAAGTGATTCCAGGGGCTGGGCAGCTTGGAGGGGAGGGAAGGGGAGGGGAGGATGATGGCAGGGGGGAGGGCTGTTGGGGGAAAAGGGTTGGGCAGGTGGGGAGGAGAGGGGAGGGCCAGGGGCTGGGCAGGTTGGAGGGGAGGGGAGGGGAGGGGATGGGAGGGGTTGGGCAGGTTGGAGGGGATGGGAGGGGAGAGGAAGATGATGACTGTGGGGAGGGTGGTGCTGGTGGAAGAGGTGTGACTGTCTATTCTTATTGCAAGAGTATGAAAAAATCATATGTGTTTTGACAAACATGCCTTCTGACAACACCTTTGATGGGGTAAACAAACATACCATCAAGGAAGAAAAATGGTATGTTTTTTGTTATAATCTGTTTTCATGCAAGAAATGATGGTTCTAAACAAGGAACAGAGGCCTATAGTTGTTCCAAGGAATGCTGGATATCTGTATACTAGATACAAAAACCAGTTTTCGTATCTGTAACATCTTAGAACAGTAGAAAATGTTGAAGATGAAACTTTCAATGCTCAATTTCTTAACTTCTGTTCCAGATATTCAGTATTTCTGTTACATTTATGTCTTCATTATGTACTTGATGATGGTTCTGGTGGAGGAAGAGAAGCATACTGTTGTTCAGAGGCACCCTGTATTTCTGTATACTTGATACACATTCCAGTTTTGGGCTCTGCAACATCTTATTACAATAGAAACTGCTCAATATGTAAATTTCTATACTCATTTTCTAAACTTCTGTTTCCAGATTTCAGAATTTCTGTAACATTTATTTCTTCAATATGTAATTGAGGATGATCATTATGTTATATGGCTAACAAGTGTGTTGTATTCCACATTTACATAATTGCAGCTGATTTATGGTTAGAGAGGAGATTCTGTGATTTTTGTGGTATTGCAATTTTAGATCTATAACATTTTCTATGTTATAGGAAATATTGTTCTGTGAGTTCATTGTGTTTCAACTATTAACGTATAGGAAATTAAGAGCGGTCTAAAAGTTGCAGTTATTGGGATCCCCAACAACATCGACAAAGATATTCTGGTACCCTATTACATCATGTTTTATTGTTTCTTATTGCATCAACTTTCTTCCTTTTCAATCCATTTCAAATATAAATTATGTTACATATTATTTTTCTTTGCTTATCATAATTATCAATCAGTGAAACTATTTTTTTTAAAATATTTTAGGTTTGATACACGAACAGTGGTCATGGGTTTTGGGATGATGTCACTCCAGAACAACTATCACATTTCTTGTCACGGGAGATTTTTCTATCCTCTACATATTCCTAGAATGGGGTTGGTTGATGCAGCATTCCGGTGACTTGTGTTTTTTTCTAGCAAAATTTTCAATTTTTTTAATCACATGTTGTTTGTTAAATTAAGATTTCTATCTCAATAAATGACTTCATATTGTTCTTTCTTTTCCATTATATGTACCACTCATTTTTTGTTTTAAACATTTCCAATTTTAATATGATTTATTATGTTTCAAAATTGGTATTCTATTATTGATAATATGAATTTTTTTATAGTGTCGTGCAAATGCACGGGCGGAGTACTATTATTTTATATATGACGGTTTCTAATCATATATTTCTTTAAAAAAAAATCCTATATTATTAATTCTAGGATGGAGAAAATCTATGAAAATCCATCCCATAGAAGAAAAACGACATATATATCTACTTTTGATCCTGTACCTATTATGACCATATTTGTGGAAACAAAGTCGATGAAAATTATTTTTGGTAATTTAAAAAATAATAATATATTAAATATATATATTTTAAATAAATATATTAGACAGGTGTCAAAATATAACTCGACCGGGCCGCCTGTCTTCAAACTGAGTATTTTATTGGGTAGCAAAACAATAAATTAAGAATATTGCATTGTCAAAACAATAAATTAAGAATATGAATAATAAAATAAGAAAACGGGTGCAGCTGTCGGACCTTGACAGACAGCTGCATGCATGGTTGATGGCCGGTTAATATTATATAATTTATTCATTGCAGGAAGGAACCACAAACTCATAAAAGGTTGACCCGACACGTGGCATCTCGGGTGGACCCCGAAGGGCTGGGCAATCCCAATTCAGCCGGCCGCCCTGGGCTCAAATCCTTTCACATTATGTACAGGGGATGAGCGGGTACCCGATAACCCGGTTCTACCCCGACCCATTCCATTAAAATAAGGTTTAAGTATCTCTCAATCAAATTCGGGTTTTAAAAATAATATCCGAAAATTAAACTCTTTAGGATCCAAATATATATGAATTATTGTTTTTTTTATTGAAAAAAATGTTATGCTCAGGTCCTAGTTTAGGCTTTTAACAGGTTTTTAACTCAAAAATTTATAAAAATTAAAAACAATAAATATCAACAACTGTTAAAATGGGTATTGAAATCGGGTTCGGGTTCGGGTTCGGTTCGGGTATAGTTAATTGGGTTTGGATTTGGCTATTCTGGTTGGAATACCAGCATTTCCATCCGAAATTATACAGCCCATCCATTTTAAGTTAGGCATTTACCATATAGTTAAATAGTGCAGCCGAGATTGTGTTCAATTAATGATATACAAATTTAATTATGGAAAACAGACTCTAAAACAAAGATTTATATCACTCACAAACAAACCTTATATGAAAGTTAAACAATTTTTTGTAATGGTTCATCTTAAAAAAAACTATTTTACAACAGTTCTGATCAAAAGTTTTTTTAATTGATTTTCTTAAAATTGAGTGTTAGCATTAACACATGTTTTTAACTACTATAAAAACCCAAAATCGAATGATGCTCTTTATCAATGATTTTAAGGTAAAATGACACTGGGAGACTAAAACTAGGAATTTATTATTGTTAAGGAGCCCCGAACATAAGAACACTAACTAAGATAAATACATGGACACTTAACACTACTACAAATCCAACTTTATTTAGTGCTCAAAATGAGCTTTGTTGGCGTTAAAAAGCGTTGACAGGCTAAGTGCCCTTAAAAGGTCTGGGTCCTTTATCACCACTAGAAAAAACGTCGATAAATGACACGTTTATTGATGCTAAAAACAACTCATCGATAAGAACTTCTTTTATAAGCGATTTTTTTAGCACTGATAAAGAATGTATACCAACGCTTTTGTCAAGCGATGTTAACATTTAGAAAATATTTTTTAAAATTTATCGTTTATCGAGGGGCTCGAAATCTCATTCTATTAGGGCTCCACGCCACCATTATCAGTGTTCTATGTCCCCCCCTCTTAATAAGCACTCACCCAGCGCCCCCACACCCTTTGTTAGCACTTTCCACACCATGTATCAGCGTTTTCACATCATCTTCAACCTTGCTCGTGCTTGGATTCGAACCTAGGACCTCTATCTTCATTGCTCAAGGCTTTTACCAGTGCTCCATCCAAATTTCTTTAATATTTTATGATATATATTTATATATATATACACGCACACATAAATATACATCTATATAATTATTTTTAAATACATTTTAAAAATATGCTTATATATATTTACATATAATTGTATATCTACATATACATTTTTTATAATTTATTTATAAATATTTTTTGTAAATATGTTTATATAATATATTTCTTTAAGATATTTAAATACATTTATCTTATGTAGATTTATATACATTTATATTATATATTTAATGATAATAGTATATTTATAAAAAGACATTTATATGATGTATTTACATAATATTGACACACACATATCAATGTATACATACACATCTTTACATACACATACACACATATTTATATTTATACTTATATTTCATACACACGGACACACACATATTTATATTTGTATATATTTATATACAACATACAAAAACATATATATATTTATATATTTGTCTATACAGTTCATATCACTCTATTTTATAATATATAGATGTAATTATAATTATATATATAATAATAAATAATTATTAAAGAATATTAAAAATAAATATATATTGTATTTATATAAATATATATTTATTGTTATATAAATTATATTTAAGAATATATAAATATGTATATATTAAAAATACATGCAAGACACCCTTTATGTGTGTTTATTTATATATATTAGAATACACACACACACACACACATATTAGTTTATTGACACACAAATATTCATATATAAACATAATATCATATATACACTTATATATGTATATAAATATATGCCCCACCGTTGGTGGTGGGGTGGTTTGGGATGGCGGGGGGTGAGGGGGAGGTTGCAGGGAGTCCCAGTGTGTCTGTTGACTACAGTTTTCTTTATTTGTGTTGTGTTCTGCAACGACAGATATAATCAACCTTATATATTTGTATAGGTATATATATATATATATATATATATATAAATTAATGCATTTTTATATGATAAATAAAATGAATAATTTTTTATTTTAAATAAAATAAATAATTAATATTTATTCTCATATGGTTTATAAATTTAAAAATACATTTTTATGTAAATATGTTTAAATATTTATTTATATAATTAATTAATTATATGTACATATATGCAAATATGTATATATTTAATTATAAATAACACCACAATATGAAAAATGATAAAATTTGAATATCATAATATCCACATGAAAGTAACTCATGGTAATAAATTTAGTCTCCACCAAAAAAAGAAAAGAAGACCCCTTTAAACGAAGCTAAAATTCCACTCAATGTTAAAAATTCAGGGCAATCCAACAAAAAACTCAGTTTTGGAGGCTCCCAAAGCCTTTTTTTGATATTGAAAAAACACAAACTGGGGTTTCCACAGAACACAATGTCGTAGATCTTTTCACAAGCTTCGATTTGATATATTGAAGAGTCCAAAGGGACTCCCAGATTAAATATTATGGTCGTTTGAAGTTTAAGTTATGTTTTCAATTTATTTTAGATCATTTATTTATTAAATTTTTATATCATCCAATTGTTATTAAATGACCATTAATCAATAATAATTAGAAAATTCTTAATTAATATCATTTTTTAATTATTTTATAAGTTATTTTCACTAAATATCTTATATATTAAGTGTAAATGCATATTTAGTCTTAAATAAATCATATTTAATAAAATATATTATATTTATATCAACACACACACAGAGAGAGAGAGAGAGAGAGAGAGATGTGTGTGTGTGTGTGTGATTTATAATTATATATAACCTTTTTATGAAATATACCTTTATTAGCGCTAAAAACACACAGATAAAAGTGACATTTATCATCACAAAAAAAAGCGCTGACAAAAGGAACATTTTTCTCAATGATTTTTTTGAGTGCTAACAAAGACACCCTTTATCAGTACTTATAGATAGTCCTGATAAAGACACCCCCTTTATTAGCACTTCTTTTTAGCGTTGATAAATGATAATGCTTAATATGACACATTCTGTAGTAGTGTAACTGGAATAAATTTCTAGTTTTGATCATCTTACTCTTTTTTCTATTTTTAATAAGCGCTTATATAGGTTATCATTATTTATAATAAAAGTTAGGGCGAATAAAATCATGCCTTTATCATAAAGTCAATAAATAATTCATCCAATAAAACCAAAACGACCACAACACACCAATTCCGCACAAAACGATGTAGTTCCTCGCAAGTAGGGCATCATCCACTACTAAAGAATCGTATAAAATGAGTGTTAACCTTTATTAATGTTTGTAATATATGATGATAAAGAAAACATTTTTTAGTTGTAAAACAAAGCATTAATAAAATTCATCCATTATCAACATTTTCTTTAGCACAAATAAACATTTGTATTTATGAGCACTAATCTTAGCATTGATACATAATTTATTTTATAACATTATAAATTTTAAAAAATTATATATATATATATATATATATATATATATATCTGTGTGTCCACATGTGTGTTTGTTATATATATATGTTAGAGTTGGTGTCCTGAGAACCAATTGTTTGTACTTTGATTAATGAATGTACACTTATTATATATTGTTCATTGTTCTGTATGACTATAATATAATAATGTCCTGAAATATTTGTTGCATTAATAAGGTCATGGCAGATTCCCCGCTACGATGAGAACCTTGAAATGTTATAACAATATTCTTAAATAAAGTTCTATGGTTGGATGACATACTATGATAAGACACATAGTATATAGACCGTCATGCGCGAGTACTCATAAGAAGATGAGACTCTCTCTCATGGAGTTCGCACCTGGTAATCTCCAAGATGAGAGATTATGAGAACAAACCCGCCAATAGTAATTCCGTATGTCTTGGTGTCATCGAACATTACTATCTACGAGCGTGTGTAATGATCCTTAGACTGGAAGATTATCATTAACTCGTGTCATGACTCGCACACTTAGATTTGCTGACGAAAACCGTCATGAAGACAGTTGGTGGGAAGTATGGTAGGTTGGGTGCGTCATGAAATGACATGTTGTTAATGGATAATTCAAGGAAGGATTTTCTCTTCCATATTTATGGAAGTAGATATCTCAGGCCCTTTGATTGAAATAGAACTGTCGCCCAAATTTCATGGTCATGGTGTAATGACGAGTTTATTTATGGAAGTCAAAGAATGACAGATCAAACATATAGGTTTATGACACTGTCATGAAACCTGCTTGATGAGATATTGAGACAAAGAGATTAAATTACACGGTAAGCATTCGTATGAGGTGACACGTCAATGCGGCGTCAACTTCTTTCTCTTAGGGGCCTTGACCCGTTGCTAGATAGTAATCTTAGACTTTAGGTAAGCCCGCCTAATGCCAACGAGAAAGAGGCCTAGAGGGTCATACACTAAGTGTATCCAAGTATCTCAAGTAGAATAAAGATTATTCCCGTATGTGGTTTAATAATTATTCAAGGAAACCTAAATAGTTTTAATGTTGGAGGAAGAATAAAATGAAAACAAGTACACGCCGTGTATTAATGAATACACGCCATGTAGTTTTCATATTGGAAAGGAAATGAAAAAAAGTGCATGCCGTGTATTAATGATTACACACCGTGTATTAATGATTACACGCCATATAGTTTTTCCAGTCTGGATTTTGAGGATATAATATTGTTTTATTAAATGATATTTATTATAATCAGTGTGGGCGCATGTTAAGGAATTAATAATTCGACATGGGGGTTTTCAATAAGAGTTAATGAAATAAATAAAACGCGTAACGCGTTTATTTATTGTCATAACTCTATAACTCCAAACCTGATTATAAATATCCTCACAACCCCAACACTTTTCCTTAATCGTTGTGCACAAAAATTCTGGAGAATTCTCTCAAGACCGAAAGAACTCCTTCCTCCAAGAATGCTCTCAAGACCAAGATAGATCCTCCTCCACCGGATCAAGACGATCTAAGGCGGACAACGCAAGCAAAAGTTTCTCCACGCTAGCACCCGGAGAATCCTTTGGCGACGTCCAGAGATACGTGGTGCACGTGTGGATCACCGCTAGAAGAAGTCTACCCTTGGCTTCTACGACACAATGGCGAATCACATCAGAGTGTGATCAGAAATATCAACGAAGAAAGAACGCCATAAAAGACACTTCTGGTCAATTAATTAAATTAATTGTAATCAACCTGTGACGATCCTCGTTTGTGTTTCCGAGACTATTTTTCTTCTTTGTCTATTTTTGTGATTCGATCCGTGGAGTCTAGCGTTTTTCGTCGTATTGATCCCGATTGATCATTGCTAATGACAAAAAGCCAAGTGGGCACATCCACCTACGAGCTTCCGCTGTGCCCGAAAACTACAATACACACACACACACACACACACGCAAAACACACCCACAATACACATATCTTATATCAAGGTTTCAATGTGTGATGATCCTTTATAATATAGAGTTAAGATCCTTTTATGAAGAAACACTAGTGGAAATTTGACTTATAGCCACGGTCCATAGGGGTGGGGGGGGGGGAGGCCTATGGCCACAGTCAACACCAACTGTGGCCATAGATTGTTCTTGGAAGGGCCTATTGCCATAGTCAAGCCCGACAGTGGCAATAGGCATTCCCATGTAAGCGTGAGAAAAATATTCCCCGCAAGAAGTACACAGGAAACTGCCTATAGCCACGATCGATCATGACTATAGGTTTTCCAAAAAGAAAAGCATGAGTTTCCAAATTTAAAATAATAGTTTTAAATTATTTATTTTACACCTTAAATATATCTTTGGTCGATCCAAATGATTCATATATATTTTTAAGACATGCTTATATATTAATGATGTCATAAAAGTTATAGTAATTGTAAAATCGATATTTTTCATTATTCACCTAAAAATCAATCAATTCAAAAAAATATTAAAAATTGAAATTAAACTAATTTTGATATACTGAATTCAAAAATGAAGTTCATTTTTTCAATTTTAAATTCTAAAATTTCTAAATTTAACTTTTAAATAAAACATATATTATATACAATAAAACTATGTTTTTAAACAAAAAATTTTCATTCAGCTGTGAATAATTAAAGTATTATTTAATTGATTTTACTAATTATGTTTCATTTAAATGTCTTGTAATATATTTCATTTTGTATTATAAAAGATCATTATCTGTTTTAGTTCGGTGTTAAGTGTATCACAAGCTATCGAACACATCAAATTTATTGAAGAGAAATTTATTCTAAAATCTCGGGGTGTTACATTCTGTCCCCTTAAAAAGAATTTCACCCTCAAAATTCCATTATTCTTATGGAAATAGATGAGTATACTTCTACCTCATTACAACCTTGGGTTCTCACGCATCTTCCTAAAATTTATTATTTCACTATAAAACTTTGACTAGGTTAGTGGTCTTATTCTGCAACACTTTATCTCTTCAATCCATAATCTCTACTGGTTGTTCCTCATACGAAAGATCATGCTCTAGCAGTATGACCTATTAATTCAGTACATGTGAAAGATCAGGTATGTACTTCTTCAAAAGCGATGCATGAAACACATTGTGAACTTGATAGAGGTTCAGTGGAAGCCCCAAGCGATAAGTTTCCACCTCGATATAATAAAGAATCTCATAGAGACCGATATATATAGGGATCAACTTACCATTCTTTCCAAATCTCATAACTTTCTTCCAAGGAGATATTTGTAGGAATACATTATCCCAACTTTTAACTCTAGATCTCTCTATCGATTTTCATCATAACTCTTTTATCGACTCCGAGCTACCCTGATGTTCCACCGAATGAATCTAAATTTCTCTCCCATTCCCTCTACTAGATTAAGTCCCAATAGTTTTCGTTCTCTAACTTCTTCTCAGCATGTTAGAGTTCCACACTTCTTTCCATAGAGGGCTTCATAAGTCTCGAGTGAAATCTATTGTTGTAAGAAAATTTGACTGCAGGAAGGTGTTAATCCTAACCACATTTTCAATCCAAAGAGCAAGATCTCAATATATCTTCTAGGGTTTGAATGACCCTCTTGGAATGACCATCAATCAGAGGATAATATGCAGTGCCAAATCCTAGCACCATATTCAATGCTTGCTGAATACTTATCCATAACTTTGAGGTAAACCTCATATCTTGATTAGATAAAATTTAGAGTGGTACTCATTGATACTTTACCACTTCCTTAATAGCAATGAAATGTGCTGAATTCATAAAGCGATCAAATACAACCCATAGTGTTATGTCTGATGTCTTGGGGAGTCCTGTGATGAAATCCATGAGGATGTTTTCCCATTTCTATATAGGTATAGGCAATGGTTTCATCATCCACTTAGAGTTCTAATGTTTAACCTTAACTTGTTGACATACCTAGAATCGAGATATATACTTTGTGATGTCCCTTTTCATGCTACCCCACCAAAAATGATCTTTGAAATCTCTATACATTTTGTATTACAGGATGGATAGAGAACTATGAGCTACATGCTTCATCCAATAGCTCATTCTCTAGCTTTGGTATTGAAGGAACGCATATCTGATTCTTGAATCTTATCATCCCACCATAGACATGATTGAACTCCGAAACAATCCTTACCTTCTTTTACAACTCCATATCTTCCCTCTACACCTCTTTAAAACTCACATAGATGGATGGTTGAACAATAATTTGAAAAATATAGGATTTATCCCATTACCTCATGATTTTAAGGCCCATCCTTAGAAAATGCATAAGCATTGGATCTATTTCAATCCTCATCATAGACAAACTAGTATGGTCCTTCCGACTTAGAGCATCAGCCACATTGTTCACCTTCCCAGGGTGGTAATTTATTGAACATTCATAATCTTTAATCCAATACAACCATCCCCTTCAATAGATATTTAACTCTTTATATGTGAATATATACTTCAAGATTTTATGATCGATATATGTTAGGTTTACAAGGTCGAATACCCTGGGGGGGGGGGGTGAATCAGGGTATGAAATATTAAAACTTCTCCCCCTTTGGATCTTGTTTTTTTTTAAACAAAACTCAATTATCTCTTCCTCCCGTAGCAATATATGAACACATATGAAATCATGCACATGACACAATGATTTTTACTTGGTTCACCCTCACCGAGCAACATCTAAGGAGCATACAATGACAATGTTTCAATGTACCAAATTCACTAAAGTTCACTGCCAATAATGAGTACAATGTTTGAGCTAGATCTTATATGCCCAGACTCATTGCATTTACAAGATTTAGGGTCTGCTCATTGCATTACCAAGGGTCACTCCCTATGCCTCTTTCTCTGGCTCACTGCCGGTAGAAAGAGTCACCGTCTTCCTCTTCCTACACTCACTGCTCTTGGAAAGGAATCCACAAAAAGTTTATAGAATTTTAGGTCAAACACAGTTTATGGACATATAAGTCCCTTCATTTACATGAATTCCTACATCCTCAACTATAGGTAGATGCACTGTTGAAGTTACTTTTTCACCCATAGATGAAGTCCACCTTCCCGAGTACTGCTAGGTACCAGAAAATACTTTTGCAAACTGATTTGAAGCTTTCACAAGATTCCTTGTGAAAATCATGAACCACCATCCTCTCCTGTGTACTAAGTACTGGGTTTGGTACGTGGAACACCTCCTTCATGTACCACTTCCGCCGCTGCGAACTGCCCTTCGTCCATGGGCCGCCTCTGCCTTCGCTATCACATACCGTCTTTGCATACTAATCCTGCGAACCTCCTCTGCAAACCTCCTCTGCGAAACTCATCCTGTCCACGAACTGTTCTTTGTTCGCGGACTGTCTCCGCTAATTGCCTGGGTACTGTGCTTTCTTCCTCCGCGTACCATGTCTTATGCGGGTTACAATTTTCTGCAAAAACCTTCGGCATAATTTCTTCCGCACGAACCACTTCAAATTTCGTGAAATTCCTCCTCGCAAACCTCCTTCAGACTTTGTCAAAATCCCAAACCAAAAATATATTCTCTAATGATATTTGGTCTTAATAGTAATCAGTGGGATTGGATATTCTTATATAGGAAAATATACCCACAAAATCCGGTAATCTAAGTTTTACCAAATCTTTAATCCATCCTTCACCGCAAACCAATCCTTCTGCCACCGCGAATCGCAAGCCACCCGCGAGCCATTTTTCCTATTCAGTCCACATACCGTCTTTGTTCCTACATGGTCGATCTCCTATGCTGACATCAATCCATCCACGTACCGCATCGCCTTCCGCCGTGAACTTTTTTCAGTTTTGCAAACCGCTCCGGCGTATCGTTCTTGCTACTCCGCATACCGTTCCCATAACATTGTATGCAGTCCATGAATTGTGGTACGCGGTTCTCATCCTTTGCCAATTTTCTTCAATGTTTTTATACCATTCACTCATATGAAGAAATAATTCCTTTTCCAACATCAAACTCCCAATTTTGAGGCCAAAAAATTTGGAAAACACTAGGAAACTGTGCCACCTTAAAAACCTATCTTCGGAAAACACCAACCATTCTCATTCACGATCATCTGGCTCTATCAACAAATACAATCACACCCAAAAAATACCGAGGGGACACCTTGAGGAATTTTTTTCCAACAATCTTCCCCTTTGGGTTTATTGACAACTCTTCTCATAACAATTCTCCACTTTTTGATACCTTATTAAAACTCCTTCCATCTTCATCCACCATTTGCTTTATGCGATTAAGATAACGATCACATATTTACTCAACATATACTATAATCCCACATGATCCATGACCGACATGAGAAACAAGAGTATTAATGAAAAGGTCATCAATGAATCACTTCATTTTTGACACTAATTATTGAAACCACACTGATACCAATAAACTGCTTTCATCACGAACCTCAACTTTTGTGATATCTGATCTTTGATCGATCACTTCAAACATTATCACATTTAATACTCCCCCTAAGTTACAACTCCCCTAATAGCTTCATCTCAGCTTCAACTCCCCCTATATCGCTACTCCACTTAATAGCTTCTCCTTGTGTCTTTTCTCCCCCCGGAATAGTCACACTTTCTACCCCTTTTTCAACGAACCTGAAGGGCACTTCAAGGTTGTCTGCAACAGGGTAAAGAACACATATCAGCACATTAGGGAAAGACGCATCATACCTCGGGGAGAGGGGGACCCACATCTACACTTTTTTCAAGTGTGGGGATTCAAATGGACTCCTAGAGCCAGTTGATTCCTTTCAAATGCTTGTTTGGGTAAGACCTTCGTATGAATATCTACAACTTGTTGTTTTGTAGGCACATACTCCAACTTCACAAGCCCTTTCTCCACCTTCTCCTTGATAAAATGATATTTTATTTCAATGTGCTTTGTCTTTGAGTGATGAACTAGATTTTTTTCTAAGATTTATAGCACTTGAATTATCACAATGGATTCCAATCATAGATTTCACTTCAATTACCATATCTTCAAGTTTTTGCTTCATCCACAGTAGCTGCGTGCAAGCTTGAGTAGCCATAATGTATTCAGCTTCTGCAGTGCTCAATGAAATAAAATCTTATTTCTTGCTTAACCAAGAAATACACAACCCTCCAAGATAAAAGACACCTCCTAATTTTTATTTCCTATCATCTACTGAACCGGCCCAATCTACATATGTATATCCCAATAAATCCGACTGATATTTGTCATTATAAATTAGGCTAAAATTCATTGCACCCTTGATATATCAAAGAATTATTTTTACTGAAATCATATGAATCTCCTTAGGATTGCTTTGATACATTTTTTCTTGGCATGTGGCAAATACAATATTAGTCCTTGTCATTGTCAGGTATAACAGACTTCCAATTATTTGCCTATATTCTATGGTATTAACTACCTTACCTTAATCATCTCATGATAGTTTCAGCCGAGTAGCAACCGAAGACTTCATCTATTTAGAATTATCCATTCCAAACCATCTTAAAAACCTCCTTGGAATATTTATATTGAGAAATAAATGTGACATTTTTCCTTTCATCACCTGTAAGCCAAGGAAAAACATCAGCTCACCAATCATAGACATTTCAAACTCGCTTTTCATGTATTTAGAAAATTGTCTGCATTGAGCTTCATCTGATCCACCAAATATTATGTCATCAACATAAACCAGCACCATCATCCTTTGACCACTATCATTGTTGAAATATAGATTTTAATCAACTCCACCATGATAGAAATTGAGCTTCTTTAGAAACTGATCAAGCCTTGAATACCATGCTCTTGGTGCATGCTTCAATCCATATGAAGCCTTCTTCAACTGGAAAACTTTATTCTCATCTTCATGAATGAGAAAAACATATGGTTGATCAATGTATAATTCTTCTTCTAAAACTCCATTCAGAAATTCTGACTTGACATCCATCTGAAAAACTTTAAACTTTCATTGCATAGCTATGGACAAAAATAATTTGATTGTATCCAGCCTTGCAATAGGTGAAAACATCTCATCAACATCAATACCCTCTATCTGATAGTACCCTTTTCACACTAATCGTGCTTTGTTTCAAATCACAACACCAAATTCATTCATTTTATTGTGAAAGACCCATTTCAACCCTATGAAATTCTTGTTTTATGGCCTTGAAACAATTTCCCATGTCCGATTCTTCTCAATTTGGTCAAGATCTTCATTCATTTCCTGAACCCAATTCTCATCTCCAACTACTTCATCAAAGCATGTAGACTCAACTTATGATAAATATGATGCTTTCTGTAGAGACTTCATCCTCCTTGTCTGCACTAGTGATTTCTGATCACTAATTATGTTCTGCCTATCAATTTCAGCTCTTCTCGCTGGTATTTGGGAAGACACTAATTTTTTCTCATCATCCGAGTCTTCTTCTAAATCAACCTTTGGATCTGGAGCATTTCCTGACCCACTCATCTGTTCATCACTGTCCTCCTGAGTCTGATCATGTATTTGCTGAAGATTCTATTCATTCTCCACTATAGTCACATCATGACTTTCAACTATCTTTCCTAGCCTCTTATTGAATAATTTATATTCTTTTCTCTTATTTGAGTAGCCAATAAATATTCCTTCATCTCCACGAGATTAAAACTTCCTATGTTTCTCATTATTAAGAATGAAACACTTACTTCCGAAAATTCTAAAGTGTTTCAAAGATGGATTTTTCCATACCATAGATCATATGGAGTCTTATCTTCTTTAGGGAACAATAAGCTTCTATTTGATGTGTAGACTAATGTCATCACTACCTATTTCCAAAACTTCTCTGGAAGATATTTCTCAACGAGCATTGTTCTAGCCATGTTGTTCACAATTCGATTTCTTCTCTCAACTACTCTATTCTACTGTGGATTTATTACTACTGAAACTTGATTCCTTATCCCATGTTTCTTGAGATAACCCTCTACTTAGATATTTGTGAACTATGTTCCATTATTTGTTCGAATCATCTGTATTTTTTGACTGATCATCTTTTCACATTCCCGTCAATACCTTGTAATACAACTGAACACTTTAGATTTGTGGGTGATTATTGATACCCATGCCATTCTGCTATAGTCATCAATAAATAGAACATAATATCTACTCCCATCAATATCCCTTGGTGAAATTGTCCCACACACATCAATATGCACCAACTTAAGCAATCTTGTGGACCATTCCTCATTTGGATTATATGTATTTCGAATGATCTTCCCTTGTTGAAAGGCATCACACGTATGAGTACGATCACATGATAATCTAGGGAGATTTTGATCCGCATCATATTTCACCAGATCTTCCAAGGACGCTTGGCTTATATAGACAAGACGCTTATGCCATAACTTGTTTTCTTAATCCTTAGAAAGAAAACACATATATTCTTCTCCACTCACGAGGTAAAGATTTCCTTTTGTATGCATTCCTTTCAACACAACAACACCATCCTTTGCTTTGATGATACATAATTTCTTGGAAAATCTTATGGAATGTCCCGAGTCACACAATTGACTAACACTAAGAAAGTTGTGACTAAGCCCTTCAACAACCAATACATCTTCTCGTCTCATGTCTTTTCCTCCAAACATGGATTTTCCTGAACCAATAATTTTCAATCCCTCATCATTTCCAACTCTTACAATACTTTCTTTATCATAACAAATTATGGTCACTAGTTCCTTATTTACTATCATATGGGATGTAACGCCCCGACCCCAGTTACCCAGAGTCAGTGCATTATTACATAACATTGACATGATCACAAGGAAATCATGTCCCGAAAGACCGATCAGTTTAGTAGCCTTGGAAATACTAGATACATTCATAAGGTTTACATTACATCATAAAATGAAATACTACAACAACATTGTTTCCATAGACAACAATGAGATCCCATAGACTATCCCTGCAGGTCAGTCATAATATACTTCTTCGCATCCTGGAAAAAATAAAACATAGAAAGGGGTGAGCTCAAATGCTCAGTAAGGATAACAATATAGCGTAAATTTTTTTAAATAAGTATAAACATTTAAGGCAATGTATAAAACTAAAACAAAATCCTTTTCAACATAAAATTCATCATAATATGGCAATTTATAAATCAAAATAATGCCATTTACTTACTAACATGGATATTCTACTAGTCAAATAATCACATGCAATATCAATAGCCAGTTTCATAATGATGGAATGCATAATGCGAGACTTTCATAACCACATAGTCAAGGCCTTGTGCCAAGACTACAAATAAGATTTTGTCAAGGCCTTGTGCCAAGAAACTAGTTTGTCTCATGAGACCTACCGATGCATCGAGGAGCTATAGCAGGCTCCACTTGTCACTTACTAAGTCCAATGCATTCCTCATATGAAAAGGATTAAACATAACATTAACATTTGTATTAAAACTATCATACTAAATGTCAATAATTTATCTATAAACCATGAATGATATGAAATAACACATCCACAGTCAAATATATCACAAAAAATTCAATACAATATGGAAGTTTTGTATCATAATAAATCAACTTCAAACAAACTTAAAATCCATAAAAGGATGTTGACATAAATGAAATCAAAACCTTTTTAGAGAAATATATCTTTCTATTTTGAAATCATTTAAGAGTCACATAATTATAAAGAAAATATTTATTTTTGAAAATATTATTATAATATTGTAAGGGAAGCTTCGTCGATGTTATAACGGTGGAAAATAGTCGCACCCGTCATATAAGTTAAAAAAAAATTCTTACCTTAAATTTGTCAAAAAGGTCAAAAGTACCATGTTTGGAAAACGACGGAAAGATTCCTTTCAAAAATTTATAAGGTAAAATAAGGGTATAAATGACTTTAACCCATTTTCTATTAAATAGTAAAAAATGTTTTGAAATACATTTCTAAGAAACATGGATGTGGATGATAAAGAGGTCCCAGTAGATAATTACGTATAAACAACCTCGGATAATGAAGAGATTGTAGAATTAACCCTTACCTTGTACTTTTCCTTGGTCGAGGGTAGGTTAACCTCCTTCATAATAGTTAAATAATTTTTATTAAATTATACAAGAATCATATACATAAATATGATATCATATATGATCTTCTAATATTTCTTTGTTAATAATATTTTAGTATTATTATCGTTTCGGGTGTTACTTACTCATTTTCTTTTATATATTTTGTTACATAAGACATGTTTGTTATGAATAGGATATATTTGATTTATATATAGAATGATATTATGTCTTTAAAAATAATTTTTAACCATCAAATAAAAATTATTCTTGAATGGATATGATGAGGAATGAATCTCATCGTGTTCGTGGAGACGATAATCCGTACGTACGCATGAGCGACAATATCATTCTTTTGATTTTAAAATCGTATATAATTGGATGATATATCATATATAAAGAATAATTATAATGTTATATTTATTATTTAAATCATTTATACTCATTATTATACCAATCCAAATGATGAAATGTTTGAATAACAAACTACACCACGACGTGGAGACGGTAAGCTGTTTGTACGCATGTGTGGTGACTTTTTCATTCATAGGATGGATAAAATAACTAATATGGTTGTACCATTTTTATAATAACATCATAGTATATATAAGATACTAGAGTTATTATTTTATAATGGAAACAACAAATAAAGAGGAAGTGGAATAAGAAAAGAATTGAAAGAGGTGATGAAATATTTACCTCTTCTTCAGGTTCTTCCTTTTGATTTGATCAAAAGGGCTCCTTAGGTTGGATTTCTGACCAAATGAAGGTCTCTAGGATAAAGGGAGTACAGTTGATAGGATATTTGGGAAGGGTTTGGCTGAGCCAAAAGGCTTTGAAGCTGTGAATTTTAGAGAAGGGGAAGTTCCCTTTTATAAGAGGGGTGAGGGGCACCTTAGAAAAAACTTAAAATATTATTTTATAATAAATTCATATTCGGTTTATAATGGCTAAAAAGTGACTTATTTCTATTATAGGGTGGTGATGGGTCTAAATCCTTTCAACCAATAGATTTTAGTCAGGTTTAGGTCACCATATTAACCTTTTCATTTATATTTAACTCTTAGTTAAATAGTTTGACATTTACCATGTCTCTTTGTATTTATATATTATATGGTTAATAAACTTAATATAACAAGACAAGAGAACCCCAAGTGGTTAATTATTAATATATATAATCTTATCTAAGTCATTTGGCCTAAACTTATATTTTTAGGAATATTATATCAATTAATAATATAATATTTGTTTTAAAAAATCTTTTATGTCAATTTTGACACTATTTGATATTTTGTTTTTTCTAAATTCATAAAAGCATTAATACTTAGAAAAAAATTTATTTAATCAACCCTAACATGTCATATTAACCTAGAAAATTAGTGGAATTCATTAAAAGTCTTAAATTATAATTATTTGTATATTTATATTATCAATTATTTCAATCTTTCATTAATAAGGTAATTACTTCATCATCATTGTGTCATAAATAAATTAAATTATTTAATGTATAAAAATTATAAATAAAATAAAATTATGTAGGAAATATTTTTATCTTTATAATGAATATTTATAGTCGAATTTATATTGTGTGTAACCCTATGTTAAAAATGGTTTAGTTATTAAACTTTGAATTTAACTCTTTTAACTCTTCTTAAAAAATAATAATAATAAATGTCCTAATCTAATCCAAGTGGACCAAATAGGTTAATATTTTATTCATAAGGTTGTTTTTGGTAGAATTATACTCATCAAATAGAATTAGGACATGTGTTAGGGTAATAATAATATCATTTTTACCCTTAATTACCCTATTTACTTTTAACCGTGGTAAATAAAAGTAAAAAGTTACTATTCACCAAAAATTATTTTCATCTTATTGAACCACATTTTACTTAATGATATAAACCATTTCTCTAGGATTTTTTAAATTCAATTCACAGAAGTGGTAAAATTAAGTTTTATGCGAATTTTTAAATGCTCCTAGGAGGTGGGTAAAAGATGGTAAAAGTTCAATATATTTTATATATATATAAACTTATTATAAAATGACTCCAATGAATTAAATTGAACTTATATAGGTATTATGTATCTATTTTGACCTAAAATAAATTTAAATAAAATAAATAATTATTTAAATAAAAATTCAATTTTAAACAATAACTCAGTGTTTTCACTATTCATAAAAAATTGAAAGTTCTTAGAAAATTACCAAAAATTCATCCTAAGATAATTTTGATATTACGAATCCAAAAATTAAGTCCATTTTGAAAGATAAAATTCATAAAATTTCAAAAAATGAGTATTACTATTCATAACAGCTAGTTTGATTAGTCACAGTGTGTTAGAATCTCGAAGTTGTGTACAATGCAAGCTATTGCATTATTCAAAGGGAAACGTACAATGGAAGATTGGGGTGTTAAATTATCCCCTCCTTCAAATAATTGTGTCCTCACAATTTAAAATTGTTCTTAGAAAATAAAAGGTTGAAAATAGAAAATACTTTTGTGGAAAACCCACATCGGAAATTAGGTTAATAAAATTTAGACTTAATAAGAGGAAATGAAAAATGAAAGGGTCACCACCAAATTCTGGTCTCGATTAGGAGAACATTGGTGGAAATTAGAGACACATAATTGGAGAAAAAATGTAAATATTTATAGGGAGTGATTGAGGTCATCAATCACAAACAAGTGTAAAATTGAGGGCCTAAAATCCATCAATCTATGATGACTTAAAATACCATCGGTTCAAAAAGACATAAGGAATTAATATAACACATTTTTGGTTTTAATATCCCTTACCTAAAGTTTAAGAATTAATATATTCATAGAATAAGAGGGAAAAAATATACTTGACAAGTAGAGCATCATCCTTCAACTAATTCCTACTACAAACTCATCTTTTACTCCTAAAGATAATAGAATTAAAAAATATTATACTTATCCTAATCGTATAGGGTTCTAAAAATAATGAACTTATAATTCATTTTTCAGACTATTTAAAAAAAACTACATTACAGAAACCAGTACATCACATAGGCCAGTGGTAGGTGATGCAGCCTTGTCACCCTTCAGTTGCGGGTTCAAGTCTCGTGGCCTTGCCGGACGCGATGGGTTGTCGCCCGACCTCCGGGTTTTCCTTTTTATAACACTCTGATTAGTCACTAAAAGTGGCTAATATTCATTGTTAATATATTTATTTTCATTATTCCAAAGTTCATAAACATTGGTTTTAGTGCATTACATAAATAGAACTTCATTTCTCATCTTAAATGCAATTCATGTTTAAAATGCAAATTTGGGCCCAATCATTCAATTGTTTGTGGACAACATTATATTCATTTATGAATTTGAAATTTTGGGATATGATTGATCACTTTGTTTGGAACATTTTATCTTTTAGGTTCAATGGATGAATCCTAAGGGAAGATGGAGAATTTTGTGCCCGAATACAGAAATTTGCAGGAGAAAGCATAATGGGCCTAAGGCCCATCAAACAAATGTGGGGCTCACAAAAAAATCCCAATGAAGCTCAAATTTATACAGTAGAAAGATAAAAATATGAGTATCATTTTATTAAACTGTGGCCAGAGCTAATTCTGAAGTTTTCATGATGATAAAGGGATCTGAAGCTGAGATTTAAATGGTGGACCCGACATTAATGCACATAAAGTCATCCCACCATTTCAACCATAACTTCTAAACGGCTGAGCCAAATGTCCTGAAATTTTTTACATCGGATAGAGGACACATGGAATAAGATATTCTCATTGTATGACCCCTCAATATTCGGCCTTCATCAATTAAAGATTCGAATGTCAAAATGGTAGATGAATCTGGACAGTTTTCTGGGTCAACTTCGAAATGCTAATTTCCTTTTGATTATTCACCCTCGTTTTGACTCTATTAATTTTTGGGGGGTGAATTAATTTTCGGGGTGGACCTAAGGCTCCTAATATGCCTATATAAGGAGATGTTGGTGAAGGGAATTATTATCTAACATTTTTCTTTGAATCCATTTTTTTTCTTTCAATTGTAATTTCCCGCTTTCGTTTTGTAATGGCATCGTCAAATTCTCTAAAATAATTTTTTCATTCACGTTCAGTATTTTAATAAAATTTATTCTTATTCATTTTTTATTTTCCTTTTCTTCACATGTTGATACTGTTGAATCAATGTGTGAAATTATTCACACCAGCACTTGTGATTTCAATCACACAACGGTGGAGTGTTCGTTCTTTTAATAATTTTCTTTTTCTTCAATTACACCCCCATAAGTCTACATCCCGCTTCCATTGGTAGAATAGAATCAATGGAGGGCTAACCTATTAAGGGTTGATCCAAGGGAGTAGCAAGGTCAGGGATTGAATGTTATTTCATGTACTTAATATTTAAATCTATTCGTTATTTTAGGATTTCCATTTGATGAGTTACATTCTTTCTCATCTTTGCCAACTTTAACGATGACACATTTTGAGTGCTAGTACGATCTATTTACTTTGAGTGCTCATTAAAGTGATCCTCAAAGTGAATTGTTGATTGGCCTTGGAATTGTGTAGGGATTAAATTGGTGAATTATTTGGAATAATTTTCTCATTTTTTGGATATGTCTTGAATTAATGACATGAAATTTTATAAGAAAAGAAATTCATCCAATCCACCCCAAGAAAAACCCTAAGATCAACCCACCATCAATAGTTGTTTAGTTCACATCATTTTATATGTTATTTAAATTATATCTTTAGTTACCCAATTAAAATATACCTCAAAGTTGGCCACTTCATAGCCAATCCATCAACAAATCATAGTGCCTCAAGGTTTCTTCTTCGGTCCCTGTGGATTTGACCCCTACTTGTACTTCAACGACCGCTTTTACCAGTAGGGTAAATTTGGGTGAACTAAATTTTGGCACCGTTTTCGGGGGCCCAAGTAAGTACCTTAGACTCTCATCTTCTTTTCTCACCCCAAATTCTCTATTCTCACCCTAATTTCTCTTCTCTTTTCCCCTTTCTATTTCTGTGTGTCCAAAAAAAAAACCCCAAAACCAATTTTCAATCAACTCCAATGGCTTATCCTCCAAAATACCCCTTCATAAACCAATTCTATAATCAAGTCGGAAATCAATATTGGGAATCACCTCATATAGGGAATTTCATTGACCAAACCTTAATTGAATACACCACACCAGATGAGATGTACAATCAATGGGATGCTGACTATTTAAAAGATCAATTTCCATATCTATCAAGAATGATTGAAAATATAAATAATGAGGAAGTCCATGATGTACAAACATCTATCAACTCTATTCCTGAAAAAATTCTTGAACGATTGTGTAATCAAATGGAGATAATGAATTCTGAGGTTTCATCTTTGAGGTTTGAACTACAAAACTTTAAAACATGTGAAGAACTCACTTTAGAATTTGGGAATTCAGAGTTAGATAATGAATTAAATTGGTCAGGAAATGTTGAAAGTCAAGATTAAGAGTGTTTAAATCAGAAGGAAATTGATTTTTTGAATTCAAAAGATAATAACTTGACATCATGGATTGAGTTTCCTAAACATGGATCCATTAGTGAATTTTTAGGACCACCAATCACTGAAAAATTGGGAGAAATACCAAACATTGATCCCATACACACTTCTGATATTCAACTGGACAATTTTCAGGATGAATTTTATTTTCAAAATGAACCAATTCTTTCTAAATGTTTTGGAGAAGAAATTGATTTTGATTTAATTTGTCAATCTCCTTTAGGAAATTTCAATGAACCCGAGATCAAAATTATTTTACTTTCTTCTGAACTTAAGAATCCCACTGTAGAAGATAAGAAAAACCTTGTATTTGTAGTTCATTCTTCTCAAGAAACCAATAATTTTGGAATGGTCATTGATGTCTTAGGAAAGACTAGAAATTCAACCGAATCAACCATTACCAAATTTCCTTGGACTTCCATACTCATTATTGACCATGGGATTTCACATGAATCAAATTCTAAAAAAATCAATCTTAATCAAGTTGAAGTGGACAAAAATGGGGTCCTAAAAATGTTGAAAGTTGGAATTGGATAAGTTGGGGGGTACAAGTCGAGCCAACGACGTTAAACAAAAGAGCTGCATGGGTGGAAACCCATGGTTTTTATGTTTCCAATCATTTTTTTTTCAGATAATAAATTACCATAAGATGTTGACCTGTTCTTATTTTATGATTAAGGATGGGTATGAAAGGGGAGAGCCATATTCATCCGTGTCACGTGGTGTGATCTCTGAGTAATACCTTACCCAGAAATCTAAAAAGAAGACAATGTATCATCAGTTTATTTTTTTTGTTTATTTTTATGTTTTTATAGGTTAACAAAATAAAAGGACATGTCGTAAGTCATAAGGAAAATCCATTCACCACCATCAAAGCCGCTGAGACTCGAACCCAGGATTGAAGGGAGACATTGGCATGTGATTTCTTCATCAACCACTAGGTGAATTCATTCCATGATTATCATTTTCAAATTTCCTCTTTGAACTCCTCTCCTACCCCCTTCTAAATTTTCTTTTCTTTAAACACTGGGGACAATGTTATTCTATGTTGGGGGGAGATGAAATAAAAATGATTTTTTTTAATAAGAACATGCATGGAAAGAAAAATTCCATTAACCTTGAACATGATAACACACATTTCAAACTCTGAAATTGGATATCAAATAATTTTGCATGCCTTGATTCTGATTTTAATGCAAGTTTAAGTTCATGAGCATAGTTTGTGGAAAGTGCGGTTGTCCGATGTGATTTTTAAAAGTTTACATTTTCATCCTCCTAGTAAAAATTCCATAATGCACGTCTACTGGATCGTGGGTGTAAATTTGAGTTCTTGGGTCCCTTTAATTATAGCATAGGGTTCTGGGGTCACTTTTAGTTTAATTTGAGTATCCAAAAAAAAAATTATAAAAAAAATAATGACCACATAGAGCAATGTTTTGTCAAAATGTGTGGAGTCCGACACTTGGGGATCGTGAATCTATAGTTGTCTTGCCCAGAGTTAGGCTTTATATCTCTATTGTAGAGAATATAAT
Source organism: Viscum album (assembly GCA_963277665.1). Taxonomy (NCBI): domain Eukaryota; kingdom Viridiplantae; phylum Streptophyta; class Magnoliopsida; order Santalales; family Viscaceae; genus Viscum; species Viscum album. The sequence goes on along the minus strand of OY728148.1, from coordinate 259,833,470 downwards.
TGACAATATGTGTGGTGTTTGACACTTGGGGATCGCGATTCCATAGTTGTCTTGCCCAGAGTTAGTCTTTTCATATATATTGTGGTTAAAAAAAAAACAAAAAAACAAAAACAAAAAAGGATACTCATCTTAAGGTTTAATGTGATTCCCACCTAGCACTTCCATTTTTTCCCATTGAACAAAAAAATGGGCCCCATATCTTTTATGTGGCACAACACTTTATCATACTTAATTGGAATTGGATGAAATGTGGCGATGAATTTGAAAAAAGGAATGGGATTGGGCTTGGGATATGCTTATGGACCTAGCTTTTATTAAATTATTTTGATGGGTTTCATAATTTTTTTTTGGTATGAGGTCTTTGGGTGAGCAATGTGTATTAAAATGTTTTTGGAAAAGGGGATTTGAATTTCATATTTGTAATTTATTTTGCTCGGGACTAGAAAAACTCAAGTTGGGGGGTGTGATTAGTCACTGAAAGTGGCTAATATTCATTGTTAATATCTTTATTTTCATTTTTCCAAAGTCCATAAACATTGTTTTTAGTGTATTACATAAATAGAACTTCATTTCTCATCTTAAATGCAATTCATGTTTAAAATGAAAATTTGGGCCCAATCATTCAATTGTTTGTGGACAACATTATATTCATTTTATGAATTTTAAATTTTGGGATATTATTGATCACTTTTTTTTGGAACATTTTATATTTTAGGTCCGATGGATGAATCCCAATGGAAGATGGAGAATTTTGCACCCGAATGCAGAAATTTGCTGGAGAAAGCATAATGGGCCTAAGGCCCATCAAACAAATGTGGGGCTCACAAAAAAAGCCCAATGAAGCTCAAATTTATACAGTAGAAAGAAAAAAACTATTAGTATCATTTTATTCAACTGTGGCTAGAGCTAATTCTGAATTCTTCATGATGATAAAGGGATCTGAAGCTGAGATTTAAATGGTGGACCCGACATTAATGCACATAAAGTCGTCCCACCATTTCAACCATAACTTCTAAACGGATGATTCAAATGTCCTAAAATTTTTACATCGGATAGAGGAAACATGGAAGAATATATTCGTCTTCTACGACCCCTCAATATTCGGCCTCCATAAATTAAATATTCAAACGTCAAAATGGTGGATGAATCTAGACAGTTTTTTGGGTCAACTTCGAAACGTCAATTTCCTTTTGATTATTCACCCTCATTTTGACTCTATTAATTGTTGGGGGGTGAATTAATTGTCGGAGTGGACCTAAGGCTCCTAATATGCCTATATAAGGAGATGGTGGTGAAGGTAATTATCACATAACATTTTTCTTTGAATCCATTTTTTTTCTTTCAATTGTAATTTCCCGCTTTCGTTTTGTAATGGCATCGTCAAATTCTCTAATGTAAGTTTTTCATTAACGTTCAGTATTTTAATAAAATTTATTCTTCTTCATTTTTTATTTTCCTTTTCTTCACACGTTGATACTGTTGAATCAAGGTGTGAAATTATTCACACTAGCACTTGTGATTTCAATCACACAAAGGTGGAGTGTTCGTTCTTTTAATAATTTTCTTTTTCTTCAATTCCACCCCCATAAGTCTACATCCCACTTCCATTGGTAGAATAACATCAATGGAGGAATAAACTCTTAAGGGTTGATCCAAGGGAGTAGTAAGGTCAGGGATTGAATGTTATTTCATGTACTTAATATTTAAATCTATTCGTTATTTTAGGATTTCCATTTGATGAGTTACATTCTTTCTCATCTTTGCCAACTTTAACGATGACACATTTTGAGTGCTAGTACGATCTATTTCCTTTGAGTTCTCATTAAAGTGATCCTCAAAGTGAATTGGTTATTGGCCTTGGAATTGTGTAGGGATTAAATTAGTGAATGATTTGGAAGAATTTTCTCATTTTTTGGATATGTCTTGAATTAATGACATGAAATTTTCTAAGAAAAGAAATTCATCCAATCCACCCCAAGCAAAACCCTAAGATAAACCCACCATCAATAGTTGTTTAGTTCACATCATTTTATATATTATTTAAATTATATCTTTTGTTCCCAAATTAAAATATACCTCAAAGTTGGCCACTTCATAGCCAATCCATCAAAAAATCATAGTGCCTCAAGGTTTCTTCTTCGGTCCCTGTGGATTCGACCCCTACTTGTACTTCAACGACCGCTTTTACCAGTAGGTTAAATTTGGGCGAACCAAACTCCAAATATAATCTTAATAAATGCTTTAACCTTAACACTAGTATCTAATTTCAAACTTAATCCATTCCAACCTTTAGACTTATCCAAAATACTTCTTTCCAGACTTACAATCCAAAATTTATAAGGAAGGTAAACACAATGAAGATTTTTTTTCACGTAATAACCTTCATAATATATTATTTTAAAACATGGTCACACCCTAAATTACCATAAAACCTTATTTATTACATTCATTCTCCCTTATTTCTTATAGAATATTAGATGTATTCCTTATATCCAAAGATTTTGAATACTCCAACAATGATGAAATAAACAAACCATTAATCAGTTCCAAGGTAGTCAAGAATACCCAATATAATTTAACCATCTCTTATTCCAAAATTACTACCTCAGTATCAGGACCATATTAAGGTTTATCTTTCCTCTAACCATGTATTTTCTAAAAAGTTTAACTTTTTACTGAGTCACTTTTCATAGAACCATATAATCTCAAATCCTTAATGAAATAGTACTGCGGTACAATCCTTATTTATTTCCATAATTCATATAACTGGTATATCATCGATACAATACTAAAAATACATAATTCTTTAATAAAAACATAAGAACACTAGTCATTCCTCTTCATCTGTGGTAGTATCAAAACTTGATTATTATCCAATAGCATCATTTGCAGTATACTCTGATGACTGGGACATTGATTCGCGTAGTTTCCCAACTCCTTACAGATGAAGCATTTTACATTTGAAACTTTTTTTCTTACCTTTGTAATCACATACTTGGTGTTCTTTTTCTCCACACTTATAACAAACTCCCATTCCCTTCAATCATTTACCAAGGTGATTCTTTCCACAGTTATCACACATGGGAAAATCCTTCTTTCCCCTCTTCCCTTTATCCATCTTTCTCTCTACCATCCTTTTCTTCTCTTGCTTCCCTTCAAATCCATTGGACTCAGAGAATTATTTACTTATCTTATTAACACACGATAATATTTATTCATATGTTGAGGATACGTGGGAGACTATTTCACTTCTAAATGTTGGATTAATACCATGAAAGATATGATCCTTCTTACTCTTTGGATCATACGTATTGCTGGAGTTCTCATTCCTTCTACTGGGATCCATTTCTAAACAATGGCATACACTAGGTCAGTTTATGAATCGCAATGAATAATTCCAAACTTGTAAAATACCTAATGTAAACTGAACAGTTTATGGATATAATCCATAATCATAAGAATGTTTTCTTTGAAGAAGTATTTACTCCTAAATCCTTCATAATGGATTGTAATGAAAATGTGAATTATCCTAAGCATATTCCCTGGGAGTGTCATGACCAAGAGTGCAGCAAGGCCCATTGTCGTGCACTAGTTCCTGTTTGAGTCTAGCTCAAAGAGGTGTTTTTGGATTTTACCCCTAGGTACATCAGTGCCAGAGCCACCTCTACCTGCTCATATCTAGACAGGGATGTATTGCTTGGAAAACTCACAAAATCTCCACATTACCAAAATTCTAGGAAGTTCTTCTATACCAATCCTCAAAGTCTATCTTAGGAAAATGTGATCTAATAAGAGTTTATCTAAATCTAGTTTCCAAGGTTTGTACTAAACTTCATCTGAAACCAACTGTAACGCCCCGACCCCAGTTACCCAGAGTCGGTGCATTATTACATAACATTAGCATGATCACAAGGAAATCATGTCCTGAAAGACAGACTAGTTTAGTAGCCTTGGAAATCTTAGATACATTCATAAGGTTTACATTACATCATAAAATAGAAAACTACAACAACATTGTTTCCATAGACAACACTGAGATCCCATAGACTATCTCTACAGGTCAGTCATAATATACTTCTTCGCATCCTGGGAAAAATAAAACATAGAAAGGGGTGAGCTCAGATGCTCAATAAGGATAACAATATAGCAGAAACTTTCATAAATAAGCATAAAAATTTAATGCAATGTATAAAATTAAAAAAAATCCTTTTCAACATAAACTTTATCATAATATAGAAATTTATAAATCAAAATAATTCCATTTACTTACTCACATGAATATTCTATTAGTCAAATAATCACATGCAATATCAATAGCCACTTTCATAATGGTGGAATTCATAATGCCAGACTTTCATAACCACATAGTCAAGGCCTTGTGCCAAGACTACAAATAAGATTTTTTCAAGGCCTTGTTCCAAGACACTAGTTTGTCTCATAAGACCTACCGCTGCATCAAGGAGCTATAACGGGCTCCACCCGTCACTTACTAAGTCCAATTCATTCCTCACATGAAAAGGATTAAACATAACATTAACATTCGTATTAAAACTATCATACTAAATGTCAATACTTTATCCATAAACCATGAATGGTATGACATAACACATCCACAGTCAAACATATCATAAAACATTCAATACAATATGGAAGTTTTGTATTGTAATAAATCAACTTCAAACAAACTTAAAATCCACAAAAGGATGTTGACATAAATGAAATCAAAAACCTTTTTAGAGAAATATATATTTCTATTTTGAAATAATTTAAGAGTCACATAATTATAAAGAAAACATTTTTTTTTGAAAATATTCTTATAAGATTGTAAGGGAAGCTTCGTCGATGTTATAACGGCGGAAAATAGCCGCACTCACCGTATAAGTTAAAAAAACATTCTTACCTTAAATTTGTCGAAAAGGTCAAAAGTACCTTGTTTGGAAAATGATAGAAAGATTCCTTTCAAAAACGTATAAGGTCAAATAAGGGTATAAATGACTTTAACCCATTTTCCATCAAATAGTAAAAAATGTTTTGAAATACATTTTTAAGAAACATGGATGTGGATGATAAAGAGGTCCTAGTAGATAATTACGTATAAACAACCTCGGATAATAAAGAGATTGTAGAATTAACCCTTACCTTGTAATTTTCCTTGGTCAAGGGTAGGTTAACCTCCTGTATAATATTTAAATAATTTTTATTAAATTATACAATAATCATATACATAAATATGATATCATATATGTTCTTTTAATATTGGTTTGTTAATAATATTTTAGTATTATCGTCGTTTCGGGTGTTAACTTACTCGTTTTATTTTATATGTTTTGTTACATAAGCCATGTTTGTTATGAATAGGATATATTTTATTTATATAAAGAATGGTATTATGTCTTTAAACATTATTTTTAACCATCAAATTAAAATTAGTCTTGAATGGATATGACGGGGAATGAATCTCATCGCGTTCATGGAGACGGTAATCCGCACGTACGCACGAGCAATAATATCATTCTTTTGATATTAAAATCGTATATAATTGGATGGTATATATATATAATAATTATAATGTTATATTTATTATTCACATCATTTATACTCATTATTATACCTATCCAAATGATGAAATGTTTGAATAACAAACTACACCACGACGTGGAGACGATAAGCCGTTCGTACAGACGTGTGGTGACTTTTTCATTCATAGGATGGATAAAATAAATAATATGATTGTACCATTTTTATAATAACATCACAGTATATAGAATATAATGGAGTTATTATTTTATAATGGAAACAACAAATAAAGAGGAAGTGGAAGAAGAAAAGAACTTGAAAGAGGTGATGAAATATTTACCTCTTCTTCGGGTTCTTCCTTTTGATTTGATCAAAAGAGCTCCTTAGGTTGACTTTATGACCAAAGGAAGGCCTCTAGGATGAAGGGATGAAATTTTAGAGGATATTTGTTTAGGGTTTGGCCGATACAAAAGGCTTTGAAGGTGTGAATTTGAGAGAAGGGGAAGTTCCCTTTTATAAGAGAGGTGAGGGGCATCTTGGAAAAAACTTAAAATATTATTTTATAATAAATTCATATTCAGTTTATAATGTCTCCAAAGTGACTTATTTTGAGGATAGGGTGGGGATTGGTCGAAATACTTTCAACCAATAGATTTTAGACAGGTTTAGGTCACCATATTAACCTTATCATTTATATTTAACTCTTAGTTAAATAGTTTGACATTTACCACATCTCTTTGTATTTATATATTATATGGTTAATAAACTAATATAACAAGACAATAGAACCCCAATTGGTTAATTATTAATATATATAACCTTATCTAAGTCATTTGGATGAACCTTATATTTTTAGGAATATTATATCAATTAATTATATAATATTTGTTTTAAAAACTCTTTTATGTCAATTTTAACACTATTTGGTATTTTGTTTTTTATAAATTCATAACATAATTATTACTTATAAAAAAATTCATTTAATCAACCATAACATTTCATATTAACCTATAAAATTAGTTTAATTCATTAAAAGTCTCAAATTATAATTATTTGTATAATTATATTATCAATTATTTCAATCTTTCATTGATAAGGTAATTACTGTATCATTATTGTGTCATAAATAAATTAAATTATTTAATGTCTAAAAATTATAAATAAAATACCATTATATAGGAAATATTTTTATCTTTCTAATTAATATTTATAGTCAAATTTATATTGTGTTTAACCTTATATTAAAAATGTTTTAGTTATTAAACTTTGAATTTAACTCTTTTAACTCTTCTTTAAATAAAATAATAATAAATGTCATAATCTAATCCATGTGGACCAAAGAGGTTCATATTTTATTCCTAAAGTTTTTTTTGGTTGAATTATACTTATCTAATAGAATTAGGAGATGTGTTAGTGTAATAATAATATCATTTTTACCCTTAATTACCCTATTTACTTTTAACCGTGGTAAATAAAAGTAAAAAGTTATTATTAACCAAAAATTATTTTCATCTTATTGAACCACATTTTACTTACTGATATCAACCATGTATCTTATATTTTTTAAATTAAATTCACAGAAGAGGTAGAATTAAGTTTTATACGAATTTTCAAATGCTCCTAGGAGGTGGGTAAAAGACGGTAAAAGTTCAATAAAATTTTTATATATCTAAACTTATTATAAAATGACTCCAATGAATTAAATTTAAATTATATAGGTATTATGTATCTATTTTGACCTAAAATAAATTTAAATAAAATATATAATTAGTTAAATAAAAAATCGGTTTTAAACAATAACAGAGTGTTTTTCACTATTCATCAAAAATTTAAAGTTCTCAGAAAATTACCAAAAATTCATCCTAAGCTAATTTTGATATTCCAAATAAAAAAATTAATTCAATTTTGATAGATAAAATTTATTAAATTTCAAAAAATGGGTATTACTATTCATAACAGCTAGTTTGATTGGTCGCGGTGTGTTAGAATCTTGAAGTTGCGTACAATGCAAGCTATTGCATTATTCAAAGGAAAACGTACCATGGATGCTTGGGGTGTTACATGGGAAGTAAATACACTATCAATGATCCATATCCCAGTGCGATCTGGTGCCTTGAATGTAATTTATGCAACCACTACCTGCTCTGTCCTTTTCTTTTGGACCCAAGTATTTGACTTCATATCTAACATGGAATGATAATCTTGATATTTCTCAGTATATGACGATAAAACTTCACCCAATAGAGCTAAAAATTGATTTTGAATTTTCATCTCTCGTGAAGATACATTTGGCTGCTTCTTATGAACAAGTTCAGTCTGCCTCGTCACATTCCCCTATATTGTTGATGTGAAATATATTTTTATATGTCTAAGTCCTTTACACATAAAACAATAACCATCAAATGATGACCCAGAATTTTGAGATCTATACGACCACCTATGTTAGAATTGTTCCCTTTGGTACCTATTTTTTATGAAACATACATTTTGAGAGTGTCCTATCTTACCACAACAATAGAATCTTATTTGAGGTATGTTCCTATGTGGCAATGATGCACCACTAGTTGTGCCTTGGGTTCTCTGGATCTTCTGATTCTGATTCATTCCCAAATCAATCTTCAATCTTGGAGTGGGTGCTTGTGGTCTAACTTGAACCATAACTGCTTTCTATTTTAGATCACACCCCTTACCAGCCTTATCATTCAAAATTGATTGTTGCTTCTGTTCTGCTGGACCACTATGCTCAAATGTCATCTTCTCGGTTGCTTGTATGATCTTCATTTCTGATGTCAAACCCGGAGTTAATTGTTTCTCCCAATCTTTAACTATTCTTCACAGACTGATGAATTCCTCTTATAGTTCTTCAATACGTTTTATTTGATATTTTCCAGTTTCATTCAAACTTTTGATTTTTATTTTTTGTTCTTCAATTTTGAGTTTTTACTCAACCACCTTTTCTGATCTTTCTGGAATTGAATACCTCAACTTTTCAATTTCTATATTCAGCTTAGAATTCTCTTCTTCCTGCTACTACATATAGAGTTTGGCATCACAAACATCTTTTCTATATTTCTTTGTTTTGGCTCTTAAAATAACTAACTCTTCAAGGGAAGCTTCTAATTCAGCATGAAGATCAACTTCTCCTTCAATTTATCCTTCTTCATTGTCACTTTATTATCTTGTTAAATAATTTCTAACAACTTCCACCAAATCATCTATTTTATGATCTTTGCAGTCCTCCAACTCTTCTGCCTCAGATACTTCTGAACTTTCATCCTCTTTTGAAAGCAGGTTCTTCTTTCTGAAGAACTTTCTCCTTGTACTTGTCCTCCATTTATCATTTTATTAATACCTATTTTTGGGTAATTTCATCATTTTCTTTATTTTCATCATCAAACTTCTTAGGAAACTTTGCTGTAAATGACCAATTTTTCCACATCAAAAGCATGCAAATGGAAGTTTACCTTTGAACTTCCCTTTTCCCCTTTGCAGATTGGAGGAGAGAAATGACATGATATCATCCATATTGTCCTCCTTAGGACTATATTCAACAGAGAGATTCTTCATGGCCTTGAATTCCATTTCCTTAGACTTTCCCTTTTCCACTGCATTGTTATCATCGTTTCTCATTTCATATGCTACAAGGGTACTATGTAGGTTATCTAGTGTCAGTTCTTTCGGGTCTTTGTCTTCCAACATTGAAACTTTTAGATTAAACCACAGTGGAAGTTTCCTCAAGATATATTTCACAATCTTTATATCTTTAATGACTTCTACAAGACTTCGCATGTCTTCCACAATAATATTTATCCTATCAAAGAATGCATCAACAGTCTCATTGGGATTCATTTTGAGATCCTCATACTTGTTCCATAGAACCTGCAGTTTTGCGTCTCATACTTTTTTTTGTCCTTATAAATGTTCAATAATTTTTCCCACATTTCATGTGTTGTTTTACAAGACATAACTTTTGTATAAATTGTATTTGATAAGGCTCCCCCTAAAGCATTGATCCCTTTAGAATCAGCATCTAATTCTATTATTTTAGCTTATGATAAAGCACCACTATTAATGCCAGCTGACATTCCATGCATAGATGCTATGAAGACATCCATCCCTACTGATCAGAAGTAGTTCTACATTCGATTCTTCCATAGTTGAAAATAATTTCCATCGAAGAACAAAATTCATTTCTGATTGATCACCTCCATTTCTTCTTCTGATAGAGAAACACCGACTTTCAACCTTTTGCTCTGATACCAATTGTTAGGTCCACAAGGTCAAATACCCTGAGGGGGGGGGAGGGTGAATCAGGGTATGACAGATTAAAACTTCTTCCCCCTTTGGATATTGTTTTGTTTTTAAACAAAACTCAATTATCTATTCCTCCCGTATAAATATATGAACATATATGAAATCATGCACAAGATACAATAATTTTTACTTGGTTCACCCTCACTGGGCTACGTCCAAGGAGAATACAAAGACAATGTGTTGATGTACCAAATTCACTAAATCTCACTTCCAATAATGAGTACACTATTCAGGATAGATCTTTTATGCCCATGCTCACTGCCTTTACAAGATTTAGGGTCTTCTCACTGTATTCCTAAGGGTCACTCCCTATGCCTCTTTCTATGGCTCACTATCGGTGGAAAGGGTTACCATCTTCCTCTTTCTGTGCTCACTGCTCTTGGAAAGGAATCCATGCATAGTTTATAGACTTGCAGGTCAAACACAGTTTATGGACATATAGGTCCCTTAATTTTCATGAATTCATGCATCCTCAACTATAGGTAGATGCACCGTTGAAGTTCATTTTTCACCTTTAGATAAAGTCCACCTTCGTGAGTAATTCTAGGTACTGAAAAACACTTTCATAAAATTATTTGAATCTTTTTAATTTTCCTTGTACAAATCTCAAACCACCTTCCTCTCCCACATACTAATTATCGGGTTTGGTACGTAGAACACCTCCTTTGCACACCGCTTCCTCTGCTGCAAACCACCCTTTGTCCATGAACCACCTCTTCCTTCTTTATCACGTACCGCCTCTACATACCGATCCTTGTAAACCTCCTCTCCAAAACCCCTCTTGTCCGTGAACTGTTCTTTATTCACAGACTGTCTCCACTAACCACTCGTGTACCATGAATTCTTCCTCCATGTACCATGTCTTATGTAGGTTACAACTCTCCGCAAAAACCTTCAGCAGAATTTCTTCCGTGCAAACCACTTCAGGTTTCGCGAAATTCCTCCTCACGAACCTCCTTCGAACTTTGCTGAAATCCTGGACCAAAAATATGTTTTCTAATGATATTCAATCTCAATAGTAATCAATGGGATTAGCGATTCTTATATAGGAAAAGATACCCACAAAATATGCTATTCTAAGATTTACCAAATCTTCAATCCATCCTTCACCGCATACCGATCCTTCTGTCGCTGCGAAACGCAAGCCACATGAACCGTTTTTATTATCCAGTCCATGTACCGTATTTGTTCCTACATGGTTGATCTCCTCTACCGACATCAAGAAATCCTCGTACCGCACTGCCTTCTACTGTAAACCATTTTCAGTTTTGTGAACTGCTCCTGCGTACCTTTCTCGCTGCTCTGCGTACTGTTCCCGGAATATGGTACGCTGTCCATGAATTGTGGTACACAGTTCTCATCCTTTGCCAATTTTCTTCAACATTATTTATAACATTCACTCATATGAAGAAATCCTTACTTTTACAACATCAAAATCTCAATTTTAAGGCCCAAAAATTTGGCGAACACTGGGAAACTGCGGCACCTTAAAAACCTGTTTTCAGAAAACACCAACCATTCTCATTTGCGATCATCTGGATCTGTCAATAAACAAAATCACACCCAAAACACTCCAAGGGGACACCTTGAAGGATTTTTTTTCCAACATTATATATATCACACCTTTCACTATAAATATAACACCTTCATATTTTAAATACAAAAATTTCCACTGCCAGCTCCAAATCAAGAGTCATGTAATTTTTTTCATGAACCTTCAATTGGAATGAGACATATGCTACCATAATGTCATTATTTATGAGAACATATCCTAGTCCCTTATTTGATGAATTGATGTATATCAAAAACTCTTCTATACTTCAGGGTAGTGTAAGAACAGGTGTACCGACCAACCCTCTCTTCAGCTCGGTGAAATTTTCTTTACAATCATCTGTCTAAAGGAACCTGGATCCCTTCAGATCCAACTTGGTTAGTGATTTGATAGTAGTGAGAAATTTATCAAAAATCATTGAATGTATCCATCCAATCCAAGAAAACTATGAATTTCAATCACAATGGTTGATCTAGGCTATTCTTCAATAAATTCCATCTTTGAACGATCCATTGATATACACTCATTTGTAATTACATGACCTAAGAATAATGCTTTATGTAGCTAGAATTCACACTTTCAAAATTTCGAACACATATTTTCTTTTCTCAAGGTATTCAACACAATATTTAAATGATATTCATGATCTTACTTTCTCTTTTAATACATGATAACATTATCTATAAATACTACCACAAACTGATCAAGGTAATCTCTAGATACTACATTCATTAGATCCATGGATATAACATGGGAATTGGTAAGTCCGAATGACATCACTATAAATTCATAGTACCCATACCTCATACATAAGTCTATCTTGGGTATATCCCTCATTTTTACCCTCAAATGATGATATCCAAATTGAAGATCAACCTTTGAAAAGTATCAAGCTATGCACAGTTATTCAAACAATTCATTAATACCGGGTAGATGATACTTGTTATTGATAGAGATCATGTTAAAATCCTGATAATCAATGCGATGATTCATTGAACCATCTTTCTTCTTAACAAAAAAGAATAATTTCACTCTATGGTGATACACTAAGTTATATGGATCCCTTTTCTATATTCCCCTTGAGTTTCTTTTTTAATTCCTCCAACTCAATTGGGTCAATTCTATATGAAGTATTTAAAATAAGTGTATTGTAACACCCAGATATTTCAATATATATTATACTTTAAATGAATATAATGTTTGATAGATTGTGATACATGAAACATCAAACTAAAATGAACTGTGATAATTTTATTGAAATAAATTATTACAATGAAAGCTAAAAACTAATACATTATGAAGTTTCAATATGAAACAACATGAAGATAATGATAAGTGGGTTAAATGGAAATATATATAAAAATACCAAAAATATAAAATTTGTATCCTTATGATTCTCTATAAATATCATGACCCCAACTAAAAATTCATAAACAAGACAAAGAGAATTAGAAATACAATAGACATGATTAGAGAGAAGTAGATGAATAAATTTCAGTGAAGCATATAAGGATATATATAGGAATGTAAGATGAATATTATATATATGGTTTTTGGAAAAATAGAAATTATATATATATATAAATATATATATCCACTAAATTTATATTCATTATTTATATTTAAATTCAATTTGTTGGAAATGAAGATAAAATCGTTTGAAGGTAAAGAAAATATTTTCAATAAATCTGTTTTCATGTGTGCAATGGATTTTTATCTTAATATATTAAATTAATCAATATTGATAAATGATTCTAACTAAATAATAAGATTATATATTCAATTTAATTAATCAACATTCTTTTAATTATGGTTATTAGGAAAGGAATGAGAATAAATTCATTTTATGTTTCAAAAATACATTTTCATCAAAAATGGGTTGTATTACATTTTTTTGAGAATAATATAATTAATTTATTCCACTTCTATAAATTTTATTTGAAAATTTGATATTATTTATCAATTAATCATTTAAAAATTATCTTAGGATTAATTTTTTAGAATTATATGAAAATTTTGATTTTTGTATGAATAGTGAAAAATACTGATTTTTATTAAAATCTATCTATTCGTTCCAATCATTTATAAAGATATATTTTGTTTTAAAATGGTTTAAAAGTAAAATTAGTTAATATATATTATTATTAATCAAATAAAGGTCATTGGAATCAATTTTATGCTTGATTTTGGTATAAAAAATTTTTATACTTAAGAAGACATTTTTTTCAGGAAAACCGCTTTTGTCGTGTTTTGTGGGAATAATTTTAAATTAAATTATTCCACTTCTATGAATTGATTTTTTTAAAATTGATTTATTATTTTTAATAATAATTATTAATATTAATAAATAAGTTTATCTTAATTTTTGGTCATAAATAATAATAAAAACAGTAAAAATATGTTACCCCGATTAATGTTTAAACAAGTTTATGAGGGTGTAAAATAAAGTGATAAGGGTTAAAATTAAAAAAAATTATTTAAATAATATTTTATGGAAATATTTTAACCCTATATAATCTAATATTCTGAAACAGTGCATTTAGGATCCATTTTTCTTGACTAATACATTAATATATTTTAATATTTTGAAAATTTTCAAGTGTGTCGTCTCTTCCACTTATAAATAGACACCCATATCTTATCCTATCCACACTTCAATAGATTTTAGGTTCAGAAAATACATGAATAAATCACTTTCTAACATACCTCCCCACATCCTATAGGTATTATTTTAGGAATAATACCAACCTTAACGGGCTTAAAGTGTAATGAAAAGGAGGTTGTCCGAAGAAGAGGTATAGTTTTTAACCGGATGTTTTAGTTTTATTTATTCTAATATCTCCTTAAAAACTATTATAATTTTTTTTATATAATAACATAATTATATATTATATACAAAGATGTTATTAAGTTGATGTATTAAATTTAATCCATCTTCTTCTTCATCTAACGGGAAACACAACCATCATTTGAGTGTACGGAGGACTACCGCCTCATGAACCAATGTAATTCATTTTACATCACCACCTATCAAAGATGGTTATGATGATAGACTAAATAAATATATATGACATTTATGACATAATTATAATTATTTAAAGACAACACATCATTTATTTTCTTACCTTTACATCCATTGAAAAATGATAACATCGTTTATGTGTATGTGCGGATTACCACATCCACGAAGCGATGTGATTCATTTTTCATCACTTCCTCACATGGATGATAAATATAAATGTCTTTAGAGGGAGTGAATATGATATTTATGATATAATAATCATTATATAAAGATAAAATGATACCTACCTTCTTTCCATCACATTCTTTAAAAAATAGAAATGTTACTCATGCGTACGTATGAACTACCATATCCATGTTGTAACATAATTCATTATTCATGACCACCTTACATAGATGGTTCTAAAAGTATAATTATTTTATAAAATGATAATTATGAAATTATTATTTTTCTGGAGATGATGGAATAATTAACTCTTTGACCACATCCAATATATCAAAGTCATTTTGAAATTATGAACCAAACATCCTCAAAACACCCAATGTAGACATAATTAAACATGTCAATAAAATAAATGAAATAAATGCTTTAATGATAAATCAATAAACTTGTAAAAGGTTCATAAACAATTAAGTAATTAATATAATATTATTATAAAAGTGTTAAAGATATACATAACAAATATGGACTCAAGGTAAGTGATTTCTTAACTTAATTTCCCTTAGTTGGGTTATATCACTTCTTCATTGATCATATTGTGCCAAGATTATGATTTAAATGAACTTTGTTTGATTTATTTTGTATTTACACTTTTTTATAGCTACACATACTTTTAATACATAAATACTTCATCTTATTAATAGTAATATCCATCACATATCAATACGATCCATTCTAGAACCATAAAGGTTTGGTGTCATTAGAAACATGGATACATAAAAAAATGGTACATAAAAGATATATATAATTTCCCATTTAGTTCTTAACAACTAGAAACCTTCTTAGAAATAACATACCTAAAATATTTCCCCATAACCCGAGGAATGGAAATATAATAAAGGGCATGATCAGATGCTCAGTAAGGGTAAACATAAGAAATATAAATCAATGATTATAAGATAAGTATAAGGGTATGAGAATATGATCTTAACATTAGAAAACCACACACATAAAGTCATAGTTCATAATCATGAAACATGGAATAAATTTTTATGAATCAAAATACATAAGGCATAAGTGTGTGTAATCATCAATAATCAATCATGATCCATGAAAACATAATGTAAGCATAAGACATAAGTTTTCAGAATGCACATAATTATAGAAAATCGTTTGCTTAGTCAAGGATCCCAACCAAGAATATCATAGTGGATTAGGTTCACTCTCCATTTGATCATTACCTTAGTCAAAGTTAACTCTCAAGACTATCTTATTAGACAATTATAACAACCCATGTTTTTAAACCAGATGAAAATATAAAAATTTTGAACTTTTTCGTTTACTGGACTGGCCATTTTCAAAACTGACCTTCAAAATGTAATTATGAGAGTTAGAATACTTTAATGTGTTTTTTTTTGGACTTGGGTGAAGGCTCAAGAGGTCCCTTAGAGATCTTGTCGAGTTTCAGAAGTACCGAGGCTAGAATTTCCAAGCTTGGAGGGTATATAAAGGGCACAGAGTTTGTCTAAAACCGTGTGGCCCCTAGTAGCAAGCCGTACGGTCTATGGTGAGGTGCAGAAACACCCCACATGGGATATGCACGATTTAACCAAACCATGTTCCTATCTCGCACAGGTAGTTCCACTTAGGCAATACCCCCACACTATTCATAGTATGGTTGGTAGACAGTTAGGTTAACCGTGTGGCTCAAACTGTATGAGGTGGTTTCTTAAGAAGGGGGAATTGTATGGTTTGGCCAAGCCATGTGGAAAACCATTTGACTGGGTTTTTGGGGTAAATTTATTGAAATTCCCTTAATGAGATTAAAATATTTCTTTTCTTCTTTCTTCTCCTCCCTCTAGTGGGTGAGTCTCCTCTCCTTCCTTCATGGGTATCCTCCAAGACTATTCTAGGCATGATGATAACACCTCTATTCGTCATCCAATTCAATCATTGTTGGTCCCTATGGATTCCTCTCAATAATATCTTGATTCCTTTTGAATAGTACTTCGTTTAATCTCCTCTCAACTGAGTTATCGAGGTGTAAGCTTGTTTTTATTATTTTCAGTGTGAAGGTCCATTTCTCAGATATCTTTCAAAATAGATTGAATCATACCTCGATATTGGATGAGTAGGATGTCCTAATCATGGGGTAGGTGGTCTACAACTTATTCCAAAAGTTTTCATTGATTCATAAATGTTGCTGTTGTGCTATATGCTAGCCTTTTCCGTGCGTTTCTTTATTATTGATTCCTTCATATCAAATTTATCATTTCACCCTGTAATATATCTCTTGATTTATTTTTGGTATTTTAGAGGATACAAACTTTATAAATGGACACCCTATGGGTGTGAAAAATTGTTTTTCTCATGCAACACCTTCTAAGCATTCATCTTGGATTGATAATTTTTTCCCCGTGAACATCCTTGTCTAAATGATAATGAAACCTCCTAAGTGCCATGTTGAACTTTTATGACTTGAATTTCCATGTTGGTAGGTTTTTTCTAAAATTAATCTTTGATGAATTGAGTTATGATAGTTGAATTGGATGTTTGATTATGTTTAGTGAATTATTTTGGAAACAATGTTATGTTTTTATAATAAAACCCTTCAAATGAGGTGCACTATCTTTTAAACTAAAAGGGTAATGATTATTTATTTAAAACATACTTATGTTGTTGCTTTGGTGTTTTTCTATTCCTTCGGTATCATTAGATTCGTGGAATGTTTTTTGCATGGCCTTTAATGGAATTAGAAAATGGATTCCCCCTTGATAAATGTTATTACAACCATTGAACCTTCAAAGTGCATGGTTTGGACCTTATCCTACCCAAATGACTATTGAACCAAGATTCTTCTAAGGGATTGACTTGAATTGTAAATGGAATTATCTAAGTATGTAAATGCCCATTTGTTCATGGTACCTTCTAAGTTTCTTTTGAACCTTTAAATTGTATTTACATGTTTTGATAGACTAAATGGCATGTTTAATTTAAATAGCTTGTTCATGATGGATTTATCTCCTTGGTTGTATTAAATGAATTAATTGAAATGGAATTGAATAGGGTGGTATGAGAATGCCTCTTTCTAATTAAATAAGCATGACTTATATTGAATTTTTATAAATGTAATTCCCTTTATTATAATGGTTTTTTAAATGAAAAGCATGATAGGTATTTCCCCATGGCTTGTATTATAAATATGACGATGCCTTTATATGGGCTTGATAAATTTAAGGCATTAGAATTATTACCTCATGGAAATTTATTATAATTATCAATATTCCTTATACATAGGATATGGAATGATGGAAAGGTTTCTATTGAGCATGGCACATCACGCACCCTTACATTAGATGTTGAACATGACGAATCGCACCGGTGATACTATATGGGTGATGGGATGAGGTGCCACATTCCATGATTAGAGTGTTTCTATGGTGGATCACTCTCCATACCAAGTGTTTTAGCATGATGACTCTCACTATATCAGGATGTAGGGAATGTGCCCTATTTCTTGAACTTTTAGGCTCGTTAGGCTGGTCATTGATGTCTGAGTTACGTCCCGGTCCAGCCAGCAACTAGTATTCCAGGTATATGGCCATTAAACTTCTACACACACTCGATTAATATAGGTGGATGTAATATATAACTAATATATATATATAATTATTACTATATATATATAGTTCCTGTTCAGACATGTATTCTAACTACGATCCGAAGCAGTTATAACCGCTAGGTGTCCTTTAAGAACCTGGGCGGGTTGGTGTTTATTTATTCAGAACTATTGATTATCTTTATACTTATACCTGTAAAGTTCCTTACATTATATTTCATAGGCTGGATTTATTCATAGAAACCATGTGTGAGAACCTACTGGGATTTATTAGCTCACACCCTACTCGGGATGCCATTGCACTAGGGTACCTGAGTAGACCATATTCTTGAAGGACCATGGATGATTTCTTGAGATTTTTTGCTAGTACTTAGAAGTTAGGAGCACATGACTAAGATAGATCTCAGGATGCTCATGGAGATCACCCTTGGGGATTTTCTTTTCATTTCCATTCTGTATTTGTGTACTATCTTGCACTATATCTTGTAGCATGTTTTGTGTTTGTTGTTTTCATTATGTATCATCAACCAGACATGCATGAATCAGTTGTATATTGGCGTTGTCCATTATTTTATATTTAGTTTATTATCATTCTTCTACTTCTTTGTCTTTCATTTATTACTAATTCTGCTATTTTATGTTGATTCATTTTTACTTTACCACTGTGCTACTCTGATATGAGGGTATAGTATTACCACTATCACCTCTAAGATCCTCACTGCTATTCGAAATTATCTGGTGTATAGGGAGACACACTTGAGGCCATGTGACCCACCGGTCCAACTACCATCTTAATGGTCAGTCAGGACGAGACGTCACAAAGTGGTATCAGATCCTTATTTTTTACTTTTTCTTACTATTTTGGACTAGTAGATAGGAGACTATGAATGTTTCAGTGCTTGGTAAATATCCATGTCTAGGACTAATTACCCCACCCATGGGGAAAATTCCAACTGTCCTGGGATGGGATTGATGTTCATGCTATTTGTTATTACAGTTGATTTGATTTCATCTTGAGTGATAAGTGTATTTTACACTACTGATTGATTTATAGAGTTTATGGGATTTTTCACTTGGATTGGTATGGAAAGGATGAAGCATTTCATGCATCATATCAAGCACATAGGAATTCACATGTCATACATATTTCATGAAATGTAGTTGCATTTGTAGATTGTTTGTTGATTTGATTATGTTCCTTGAGTGTATGCCATGCCTTTATTGTTTATAGGATACCCTTTTAGATAACATAATTCAATGTTTATTTAGAATGTTAATCTGATTATATGATTAGGTAATTATATGCCATGCTTAGTTCATACTTGTTTAGGTAATTTTTAACATTCTTTCTTATTATAACATGCTTGAGTGATTTATTTAGCATGTTATTCCTATGTATTTATCCTATCTTTCTTATATTCCATTATTTTATGTTTATTAACATGATTTAAATGTTTTATACTTATGATAAAATGCTAGTTTTGTTTTTATGAAACTGGTTTCATGGGAAAGATTAAATGGTTGTGACTAAACAAGAGCCAGTTTTCATTTGTAAGGTGTATAGGTTCCTTATAACTAGGAAAAGGTGATCCGTATACTCAAACCATATTTGAGATTTATATATATTTAGAAACTATTTTTAAAATTTGAAAAGGATGCATGATTTTAATTTATAAATTAAATTAGTTTTGGTTAAATGGGAGCTAGACTATGGTCTATAAAGTGTATGGGCACTTTATAGGCTGGGGAATGACAACCCATATAATCAAACCTTGTATATGGACATGTTATAATTTGAAATGGTTATGAATGTAAAATTTGTTTAATTTTGATCAAAAATGAATTTTCTAAGTTCTTAAATGAACAAATGGACCCAATTAGTTTAGTTGGGGCATGTTTCTTATGATATGATCCATTTGGGTGTTTTTAGTTTCTTTAATTAATCAACTGCTATTGGGTTGCTTTCTGAAGAACCCATGTTGGATTAATGGGAACCTTATAGGTCTCCTTATCTTTTAAAAGTGTTTATTTGATAAATTTACTAATTATTAAGGGATTTCAATAAATGTTAAATGTTAAATGTTTAAAAAGTAAGTTTGATAAAACTTTCCTATTTTTCTTTAAATAATTAATTGAAAAGGGTACCAAGTATTTTGTTTTATAAATTAATTCTTGATGTTTTAATTTAAATCTCTTAAATGTTTAAAGGGTTGAATGTGAATAAATATAATGGCTTGAAAGTAGAACCTTAGGTGGTATTCTTAGTTTAATACCTCATGTAAGGGTAGTTTATCTTTCCTTTTATTTTCCTTAGAACAAAACAATAATATTTTTATGTAGGCCTATTTCTCTTTTTAGTAATGGATTAAATAACATGATCCTAAACCTAGTGGATTTCTATTTTGTGTGACCTAGTGATAGGTTCAAAGCTTGTTCTTTTGTGAGAGGATATCCCGAAGGTAGGTAGCATCCTTAGATATTATGTGCCTAGCTTATCCTGAGAGTTTTATGATGTTTGGTGCCGTTTGGGTGCCATTGTCCCTAGTAGGGGTCTCTCCTAGTTTCTAAATGAAACCCTTATTCGGATGAGTTTTCATGTTTTTCTTGGCCTCTGTTATGGGAATAAGAATTGATTAATTCTTGGTTTTAGTAAGTTAGACATGCCCTAGGCATGGTCGTCTTCTTCGTAGGTCACTTGACCCTTTCTCTTCCTCGGTGATGGATGACTTGGTATGTTGTCATCCAGGTTAAAGGTCATGTGGGGCAATACGAATTTGGGTTAAATCTCCTGTAAAATCCATAAGATACTTGAATTAATAGGTATGATAGCCTATGGATATAACTTGGTATGTTTTATCTTTATTTTGAAACCTTAGGGGTAGTATTCTTTCATGTACGCGGTGCCCGTCGAGTGCTAAATGTTGTAACAAACTGGTTGAGTTTTGTGGAATCGTTAATCCTTGTGTTTTTGAGTATATTCTCAGTTCATCTCCATAGTATAGTGATCTAGGAATTAAATAAGTCAGTTTGTCCCAATCCTTGGGATGAATTTCCAAGAGGATTGGGTGTTTTGACATGCCGACCAGGTTGGTTCTGGATTGCATGGATAATGCTCTGATGTTGTGACGTGTTAATTATGACTTGGAGGAGCGACACATGTATGTTTAAGGTGTTTTTGATCTATCATGCTGGTGGGTGGTTGATCTCTCCCTTATTTTAATAACTAGGACACTCCTAATGTGGGAATAATCATGTCAGTTTTGGTGAATATATGTCCTTACAAGTATAAGGAACACAACCTAAGAGGAACATTTGAAAATGGTTGGTCTTGCTTGAATTCTTTTGAGGCTTGAAAGTTCTGAATCATGTCAGTGATTTCTAGGTAGTACAAATTTGAAGTGGTTGTATGTTTATGCAACCTTTGGAAATATTGTTGGTATTGGATGGACTTTGGTGGTTATGTCAAATGATCATGGAATTCCATGGGCAGTAAAGTCTTGTGATCAGTTTGTGATGATACGTCGATAGGTGAATCCGAGTTTCTTTCATGGGAAGTCGACCAATAGTGGTTCAACTTAAAGAAACCCTATCCTTTTACACATATCATTACATGATTTTAAGCATAATTAAATATCAAAATACAATCCAAGGATCATAAAGTCTAGTGTCTTTGGAAGACTAGGTACATAATCAAGCATCCTAAATGAAACTTTTATTTAATCTACATATTGATATCCTAACTTCCATTATCCTCATACATATTAATAGGATAACCTAGGGATAACATGAACAAAGGGATAAGCTAAAATGCCCAGTAATGGAATAAACATAAGAATAAAGCTTAACACATGCGTTATAAGGGATAACATTATGATATAAAGAGGCATGGTACACAATTAAACATAAGGAATCATAAAATTTAGAACATGGAATCATATAATCATGTAATCATAGTAATGTGGAAAAAATAAAAAACATGAATTTAGCATGATCCAAACTCTTTGCACATATAGGAGCATAAGTCAAGGTTAATCACCAAGACCGTTGCACCTGGAGCACGAGTCAAGGCTAACCACCAAGACCGTTGTACATAACATCTCATGACACTAAACTTTACCCAATGAATTTAAGTGATATATAGTCTCACCCATAATAACATGTTCATGAAAATGTTTTCCACATAAATAATATTTTATAATCAATCATACATAAACATAAGGGTTACCCATGGTAGGGATTTAGTATCATAATCTTGTCAAAAGGCATAACATAAGGGATTATAAAAAAGGTGTCCATGAAAGAAAGGATTTAAATAATACATGGAAATTAATAATATAAAATCATAATATATCATGATAGGTTATGACAATATTAAGTGAATACATGTAAAAAAATGGGGTTTAAGAAACATTAGAAATAAAACATTTTGGTGCAGTTTAAGGAGAATATCAAAGATAATTTAAAACAGAATAGAGCATATTATTTTATAAAAAACCAAAAGTGAACCAAGAATATTTTCATAATAAAATGAGTGGTTTTATAAAAATAATGGGGGCTTAAAACATATTATGGTGCACACTTGAAAATGGGTAAGAGTTCAAGAAGTTCCCTTAAATCGGGCTTGCTTATCAAGAAGAATTGAGAAGGGAATCATTTAAAAACATATATATCCCCCAAAAAAGGATGAATGGATCTTAACACATGAGTTTGGAACATATAAACAACAATTATATCATGTAAATAAAAATAATAGATAATTTTATTTGGGTAAAAAGAGATTAAGAATAACCTAAAGGAATAAAGAAGGTTCGGGTAGAATCCTTTACCTTAAGTCTGAAGGTGTTCTTACCTTGATCTTAATATCCTGGATAATCAAATTAGATTATTTAATTAATAATTACAGAACCAATTATACATTTAATTGATTTATTATAACCTTATTAAGTTAATTCATTGACTTTTTAATGGGTTAAGAGGTTCAATTTTATTGTTTGAGAGCATTTGTTTCCTTGGTTTTCATGATCGGTTTACTTATATACATGTACGGATAATCATGTAAGATGAGGATGGTTGTCCAGAATTGAAGTTATATGTTATTAGAGAAAATCCATAAGATTAAATGATTATAAAATTCATTTTTTTATTTGGAGTGAGGATGAATCATTATATAAAACTTTAATGATTACCGTTTGGGTTAATTGGTGATTTTTTGATCACAACGAACACATTTTGTTTTATAAATTAATACCATTTTTTAAAAATGATTACAAAACATTAAATAGGACGTATTACATACATAATAATCCTTTTCAACCATAAAAATGGTTTCATGACCAAAATTGAAGATGATAATAGAAATTGAAAACCCATCGTCCTTGAATATGATAAATTAACACATCTAAGATGGTGTTTCCATTTCTAGTATAAAAGGAGGAGAAATGATAAATGATGATGAATTATTACATTATCATAATAAAATTCTAGTACATGTAAGGTAATGGAGTTTTCATAACATTTGGATGAGGATAGGTGAGAATAGAAAATAATAAAATGGAACTTAAAAATAAATTGAAAGAAAATAGAAAGTGGGTTTTACCTCTTGATTCCTTCCTCTTGAGAACCTCCTTAGGGGAGAGGTTTTGGTATTTTGATGAGACCAAGATCTTTTGGACGTGGGAGATATTTGAGCAGAAATTTTTCAAGGCACAAGGCTTGTGAGGTGTGAGGAGAATAGGTGGTGAGGGGTGGTATTTATAGTGGACGAGAGGGATGTTTTCTCAATATTTAATTTATTAGTTTATTATTTTTCTCAAGATAAGAAATAGTGTTGATTATTGTGACAAAAAATAGTAACTAGAGCATGTGAGTTAGAACTAATGGTTCTTACATCATAATAACATCATCCATGACTCCATAATTCATGTATTTAGCATTTATTGTAAATTATCGTATTTTACTATTCACAAAAAATTCAAGTATTTTAGAAAAATACTAAAAATTCACCCTAACCATTTTTCGATGTGTAGAATTAAAAAATAAACTCAATTTTATAAAAATAATTTTACAAATATGATCAATGTATTTTTTAATTAAAATCATTATTTACTTGGAAAATACAAATTTTAACATTAAAACTGCTTTTCTAACACTTTGAAAAATTTATTAAGTTCCCATAAAATTATCTTATAATCATAAGAAATAAAAATAATAATTTATGAATAAATTTTACGAAAATAACTTTTATTTTAAATTATTAAATTATTCATAAAAATGTAATT
Organism: Viscum album; assembly: GCA_963277665.1. Taxonomy (NCBI): domain Eukaryota; kingdom Viridiplantae; phylum Streptophyta; class Magnoliopsida; order Santalales; family Viscaceae; genus Viscum; species Viscum album. The sequence continues at coordinate 259,809,009 of OY728148.1, read as the reverse complement.
AAATAATTATGACTTATAAAAATACCAACACTTAATTAATAATTTTTAAAATATTTATTTACATATACTACGATATAATTATATCATATTAACACTTATAATATGGATAAATTTTATTTATAATTTCATTAGTGAGGTTACTATTACATTGGCAAGCTTATTATTCATAAGGTTCACATTACTATTCCGAAGGTAAAGTTACTATTTCATTGGTATATGTTCCTTAACTTCTAAAATACCTTTTATTTCATTCATTCATCATTTATAAAGTTTTTATTGTGTTATTAATGTAATTTTACGTGATTATACTATATGAAATAATTATAAGAAGGTAATTCCATTTGATAAAACATTGGGTCATTACATGACTGATCTTCTTGGTAATCTTTGAATTCCTCTTAGTGTACTCTTCTGAAAGAGATGAGCACATACACTATCTTGATGCCTTCCTTGATACACTAAGAGAGTTTCAGTATTATGATGCTCTAAATTTTTAAAGCCACTGGTCTTCATATGTGATCTCTATCTGGTTACACACTAGATTCATGGTTTTTTTGAGGTTTGGTTAGTCTAGAGTGGACCTGGGTTCTCATGTAGGAATGTCTTGGATTGACTCTTGGACACCAACTATTTTCCTTTGACTTGACCATCAGGTGGATGCCACTTTGGGCTCAGTCAATTATTTGATGTAGACGTATTGGCCTTATACCAATGTATCTTTTGTATGTATGGAGTTGTAATACCATGGGCTAGTTCCTTGAACCCCCATTTAATAAATCCAAGGTTATCACAAAATTATTGTCAGGTTTGAAGTTGATGCTTAAAAGGTAACGATTCTAGTGGACTGGAACTAGGTTACCCCTCTTGTTCATGCTAAGGCCTGACAGTTGGATTGTTCAGGTGAGTTTTTAATCAAGTAATATCATCAGAAGGTGGGGATGAGCTTCAGCGAACGTTCTTCTTGTGAATGTGAGATGCCTTGGAATAAGGCATCACAGTTCAATTTTTAATGCACCAACCATCTAAGCCGAGCGTCTTCAATAATGGTCAGCCTGAAGTGGATCAAATAGTTACCCCTATTTTTTAATGTTCCGTTCATAGGAAACCTATTTTAAGAATGTCTCTAGGTTAAGGAGAGTTTGGTTTTAAGATCTTATGTTTCTTTCAAAGAAAGAATTCACGACCAGTTTCAGTTTGGTCAATTAGGATTCAACCATTTCTTTCCAATGAGGTCCCTATTATGACCTCTGATGTACTTGTGTTCACTTAGTTATAGAAAATCACATTGAGATCATTGCTAGAATGATAAGGGAGTGATATTTGAGGAAATTCCGACGGTGGGAGGTATCGTGGTTCAGAATTGGCCCTTTTTGATGTTAAGACCTATGGTGGGGAGCACCATAAGCCAAATGATTAAAGAGATGATGATGTGATAATGTATCTAGTTAAACAAGATCAGATAACATTGTGTTGGTGACTCAGTTAGAAAAAAATTGTTGGCTCGAGTTTGGATAGATTAAGCACTGTGTGCTTAAATGAATTATTAGAGGTTCATGGGGAATTTTAAGACACAACACGACCATTTGAACGAGACTTCATGACCATTTTAGGTTGGGTTATTTTTTTGTTCCCTGAGGCTTCTCGGGGATGATAAGTTCTAAGGTGGGGAGGTTTTAATGATTTGTTTTTTTGAGCTGGATGAAAATCCAAATAAATTTAAACATTTTCATTTATTGAATGGGTTTTTTTTGAAAACCTACTTTGAAACATAATTCTGAGAGTTGTAACACTTCAACATGTTGTTTTTGGACTTGGGTGAAGTCCTGATAGGTCCCTTGGAGGTGTCCTTGAATTTTAGGAGTTCCAAAGCCAGAATTTCCATTCTTGGAGGGTCTTTAGAGGGAACACGGTTTTTCTAAAACTGTGTATCCTCCAACAACAAACCGTGTGGTCTATGGTCAGGTGAAAAAACTCCCCACATGGGCTACACATGGATTTCCCAAACCATTCACCTATCTCACATGGGTAGTGCCACTTAGGTAGTACCCTCACACTATTCATCACACAGTTGGAACATAGTTAGGGTAATTGTGTTGCTCAAACCGTGCGATGTGGTTTCTTAAGTAGGGGGTGCCACATGGTTTGCGCATGGTTTGGTTAAGCCGTGCGACCAAATCGTGTGACTAGGTTTTTTGGGTGAATTTACTAAAATGAACTTAATGAGATTAAAATATTTATTTTCTTATTTCTTCTCCTCCCTCTAGTGGGTGATCCTCCTCTCCTTCATTCACAGGTCTCATCCAAGCCTATTCTAGGCATGATGATAACACCTCCATCTGTCATCCAACTCAAGCTCCATCGATCCCTATGGATTCCTTTTGGTAATATCTTGATTCCTTTTGAATCATTATTTATTTAATCTCCTCTTGACTAAGTTATTGAGGTGCAAGATCATTTTCCCTACTTTTAGGGTGAATGTCTATTTATCAGATCTCTTCTAAACCGAATCAAATCATAACTTGATATTGGATAATTAGGAAGTCCTAAGTACAAGGTAAGTGGTATAAAATTTATTCACAATGTTTTCATTGATTCATAAATTTTTATGTTGTGTCACATGCTAACCTTTTCCATAAATTTCTTTATTATTGGTTCCTTCATATCAAATTGATCATTGCACCCTGTTATACATCTATTGATTCCTTTTTGATAGTTTAGAGGATATAAAATTCATATATGGACACCAATGGGTGTGTCGAATTGTTTTTCACTTTATAATTAATTGTTTTATAATCTCAGAATGACTTCTAAGCATTTGGATTGGATTAATAATGGGTTTTCCTTTACACGTCCTTGTCTAAATGAGAATAGAACCTCTTAAGTTCCTTGTTGAACTTTTATAACTTGAATTTTCATGTTGGGTGGTTTTTTTCTAAAATTCCTTTTTAATGAATCGAGTTTTGATATTTTAATTGTATGTTTAATTATGTTCAATGACTGTTTTTGGAAATAATGTCATGTTTTTATAATAAAACCCATAGAATAAGGTTATTTTTCTTCTAAACTAAAAGGATAATGATTATTTATTTAAACTATGATTGGGTTATTGCTTTGGTGTTTTCCTATGCCTACAATATCGTTAGATTCATGTAATGTTTTGTGCATGGCCTTTAATGAAATAAGAAAACAGAGTTCCCCTTGATAAAAATTATTACAACCATTTCACCATCTAAGTACATGGTTTGGACCCTTTCCTACCTAAATGACTATTGAACTAATATCCTTCTAAGGTATTGGTTTGACTTGTAAATGGACTTGTCCAAGTAGGTAAATTCCCATTTTTTCATGGTTCCTTCTAGGTGCCTTTTAACCATTTAAATTTTATAGCCAAGTTTTAATAGACTAAATGACATGTTTAATTTAAATTGTTTGTTCATGATGGCTTGATCTCCTAGATTTTATTAAATGGGTTAATTGAAATGGAATTGAATAGGGTGGTATGACCACACCTCTTGCTAATTAAATAAGAATGAATTATATTGAATTATTATAAATGGAATTCCCTAGATTATAATAGTTTTTTTAATGCATATCATGAGAGGTACTACCTCAAGGCTTGTATTATAAATATGACGATGCCTTTATATGAGCTTGATAAATGTAAGGTATGAGAGGTATTTCCTCATGGACATTTATTTTAAATATGATTACACCTTATACATAGGCTATGGAATGATGGTAAGGGTTCTATATAACATGGGGCATCATGCTTACTTACATCAGGTGTTGAGCATGACGACTCACACCAATAATACTATATGGGCGGTGGGTTGAGGCACTACGTTCCATGATTAGAGTGTTTCAATGGAAACTCACTCACCATATCAAGTGTTTTAGCATGAAGTCTCTCAATCTATTAGGATGTAGGGAATGTACCCTATTTTTTGAGCTTTTATAATTATTATACTGGTCATGGATGTCAGAGTTATGCCCTGGTCCAGCCTACAACTAATATTCCAGGTATATGGCTATTAGGCATCTACATGCACTTGGTTCATATAATTGGATGTAATATATAACTAAACTATATATGTATATAATGATTACTATATATATATATATATATTTATTGACCAGACATGTATTCTGGATATGATTCAAAGTAGGTATATCCTCCAGGTGTCCTTTAGGAACCTGGGTGGGTTGTTGTTTATTTATTAAACACTGTTTGTTATCTTTCTACTTATACCTACACACTTCCTTACATTATATTTCATGGAATGGATTCATTTATAGACAATGTGGGTGGGAAACTACTGAGATTTATTATCTCACACGTTTCTTGGGCCACCATTACACCGGGGTACCTGAGTATACCTTATTCTTATAGGACCATGGTTGATTTCTCGATCTATTTAGCTAGTACTTGGGAGTTAGGAGAAAAAATCTGATCTAGATCTTAGGATACTCATATAGATCTCCCTCAAAGATTTTCCTTTTATTTCCTTTCTATATTTCTGTACTGTCTTGCACTGTATCTTGTAGCATGCTGTGTGTTTTCTATTCTCATTTTGTATCATCAATAGGACATGCATGCATTAGTTGTATATTATCATTGTCCATTATTTTATATTTAGTATATTATCATTATTCCATTGTTTTGTCTTTAATTTATTACTTCTTTGGCTATTTTTTGTTCATTATTATTTACTATACCACTGTTCTACTCTGATATGAGGGCATAGTCTCCCCACCATCACCTCCTGATTCCCTCACTACTAGTCGTAAATCTCTGGCATACGGGGAGATGTTCTTGAGGCCCTGTGACCCACCGGTCCGGCTACCGTCTTAGTGGTCAGTCAAGATGGGATATTACAACAATGTACCTTACTAAACTGGCCTCAATATCCATTTCAATCCTTATTATCTCATAAGATATCCATCTTTACCTAATGTATTGGAGGGATATAACAGGCCCACCCAAACACGGTTTATAACATAACCACATGTACTTAGTTTATAACAAAACCACCCATCACAAATGAAAACCATACATACATGTGACATAATATAATAAAACATTCAACATATAATAATGTCATAAACCATGGAAAGGATACAGGTTTCATAAAATTTTCATAATCATAATCATAAACCATATAAATAAAGATTAAATATGGTAACATTGGATCATATCTCTAGTAAATCATAAAAAACATCAAATAATTTAATTATATATAAAAATATAATTAAAATATCACTCGAACATTTCATTAGGAAAATACCGTTTTCATTTGAAATCACTTATTAAGAATCTATAACTTTCCAAAAATATTAAGGAAAATATTTTATTTAAAAATAATAAACAAAAATGATAAATTAATATTTAAATAAAAGAGTATTCATTATGGTGGAAAAATCCATTCATGTGGTGTACATTAAAACAAAAATTCCTTTCACATTTTTGGTAAAAGTTAATAGTACCATGTTTGGAAGAAAATATTACTGACCGGAGAGAGAATTGAATTCAGTTCTCCTAAAAAACATCCTTTCAATCTTTTGAGTACTTAAAGAATGTAAAATAAAAGGAAAAAATGTAATCTATAGAAATAACCACAGGATAATAATATACATAATATTTTGGAGAGGTATATAATATAATTTCATCATAAAAAATTTAAGCATAAACAATATCGATAAAAATGGGATTGTAATATAAAACCTTTACCATTGTGGTAACTTTTGAATAATAACCCCCATAAAAGAAATAACTTAAAATGGAACTTAAATACCACGAGAATAAAAATATCAATTATACAAAATATAAATAGTTTAGTATATAAACCTCATAAAATAAGACATGTGTATAATATAAAACATGTCTCAATGAAACAAAATTGAGATGAAGAACCCTTACGATATTGGTAATTTTTGAAATGAAATTCATTGAAAGATTAAAAATAATATGGTTCTATAAATACATTTAATTAAATAATTTATTTTTACAAAATACATTTTTGGGTAGTATATACATAATAGAAATAATAAATTGGTGCATAACATTAAAATATGTCTCAATGAAGAGGAATTGAGACGAAAAACCCTTACCTCAAGTCCATCTTGTTCATTAGCACTCTAAACTCCTGTATAATAAATTTAAATTTATTATAATTATAGTATAGAAAAATATTAATATATATAATATCATATATAATCTACTTATATCATTTCATCACCCATTTATTAATAATTCTCTATTTAAGACGCCGTTTCAGGTGTTAATTGCTTCACTTTTCATGTATGTTTTAGTTCGATAGTTACGGTCCTTGCACATTGATCATAGTTACTAAATATTCATAATTATAATAATCATATAAATATTATATATATATATATTCATTATATACATATTTATAACCATTTATATTAAGTGGTGATGAAAAATGATTTACACCACTTCATGGAGACAATAATCTGTATGCACACACAAGTGATGTTTCCACTTTTCGATGGATGGAAATAAATAAAGGTAAATGATAATTCAAATTTAAAGGATAATTATTATATCATAAATATAATATTTTTTTATTAAATCTATCCTTTTTCTCATCCAATTAAAGTAGGAATGATAAGAAAATCACATCATTTCATGGATGCGGTAGTCCACATGTATGTACAATAAAAATTATCATTATCATTATATTTATGACAATATATTAATAAATTTTTATGGATACAAAAATATTAGAGGAATTATAAGAAGAAATAAAATTTGAAGAGCTTGGTTAAGACATATACCGCTTCTTTGAGAGACCTCATTTGGATTACTCCTTAAGCCTTGAAAGATTAGTTTTAAGAGAAAAAAATATAGGATGAAGGGAATGATTATAAGAAGGATATTTATTATGTATTGTAAGAGATATAATCCTAAAATAGTGCGAATAATGGATGAGGAGATGTCCTCTTTTATAAGTGAGGGGAGGGACACACATGGAACTTCTTAAAATATTTCAATGATATATGGTCAATTTCATAGGAAATTGGATCCAAATGGAAAATTATTATAATTTAGAATAATATAAGGTTGAAATATATTCAAAAAATAATAATTATATATTTATGGGTGGAAATCCTACCCTTATCTCTTGGTTTAACCCTTGGTAAATCCATTGCAACTTTAACCGTGCTAACAAAATTTTCCTATTTTTACTATTCACTATGAAAAAAATTAAGTTAACCATGTTATATTATATTAATTATGATGATTGAAAATACAGAATCCATTTTACTAGATTAAATTTATATAAGTGATATAATTTAATTTAAAATAAGTGTGAAACCTGTAATGAAAACCCGTTCAAGAAGAATGAATATTTAAGAATTAAACATAATGTACTTACATTCCTTTCCTTATAAAAGCCATAAAATGAATTTTTAAATATATTATTTAATATATAATATATAAATTTCATTAAAACAATTATTCAATAGAGATTAATTTTATTTATTGAGATAAAAATACATTGTGTGCATAAAAACATTTTTTTAGAAAAATGAGTTTTTAGGCCAAAAAATGAACTTATATCAAAATCAAGTATAATGATAATTATTATGTAATTAATTATATTATTTATAATTAAAGGATAATTGATATCCCTGTGGGAATCATTAATTCCCATCAGGTTATTGAATTTATAAATCTATAAAATAAACCTAAATTAATTTTTATTTTCAGAAATAAAAGCTAAGTTACTGAGTATGCGATTCATTTAGAAAGTGGGAGAATAAAATATAAAAAGGTTACCAAAAAATAATGAATCAAAGTTTATGGGATGAAAAGGTATAAAATAATTAATTAAAAATTAAAAATTATGTAGTTATTGGAATTCATCCTTGGAGAATCCAATGGTCATGAAAAACAATCTTTATCATAATTTATCCTTTTCTCATGGTAAATTACTTTGGATTATAAAGAGTGGGTAACTAAAAACATAATTTAAACATAGGGTAGGGACAAAACCAATGGTCATGGTGGAAGTATAAACCCTATATCCCACATTAAAGAATAGTAATAAATCAACTCAAGAAATGATCATGCTCAAATAATGGAAGAAATTAGACTTAACTCCTAACCCCAATCACAATGGACATATAAGAAGAATCAAGAAAGAGAATGAAATGAATAACAGATGTGAAATCCCTACATGAATTGAAATCAAATATAAAATACCTTATACAATCAATCCTCACTCATCATGCACACCACAACATAAAGAAATCACCCCCTCATGCTAGCCATGAGAGGGTGAAGTAAAAGAATGATGAAAAATCCTACAAAAAGTGGTGAAGTAGATTTTCACTATAGTGTGAATGTCCTTCAGAAGGAATCCAGGCTTCTACCTCTATCTAAAATTCCTCAAAAGTGGCAACTGAGGAATTATTTTATAATCCATGGCATCAAAACCTCATCCGTGATACATATCTTAGGTATCTATATTTTTTCTATTTCTCAAAAAACACACGACATGTAATGTAGTTTCACAATATATAATATATGTCAATAGTGGGTTTTATAGATCTTTCCATATTGATCATTAATGTCGTGTATTTTATTACACGACGTGTAACTTACTTAATAACTTCACGACTTACACTGGCGGTGACTTTTCTCTTTGAAATGTTACATTGTGTATTGTGATACATGATGTGAAAATGGTATTTTTTCAGTTTTCCAACTTGGTCCATCTTCAAAAATATGGAGTCATGCCGTGAGAGAAGCTAGCAGCATGAAGTGTATTTTAGCTACAAAATTCACCTCTTTTCATTAATTTTTTAAATATTCATTGTTTCCTACTAAAAATCACAAAACAAGTCAATACATTTCAAAATTGGAAATATTATTTATTTAAATATAGAAATCAATGAATAAAAAACTCTAAAATGTATGTGTGAAATAAAATTATCAATAATTATTTTAATTTAATATCATATTCAAAACACAAATGGAATTTTACTTGAAATTAAATGATAGTTTTTATAAAAAATTGTTATTTTCACTATTTACTAAAAAATAAATATTTTTAGAAAAATCCAAAAAAATACACCCTAAGAAAATATAGAAATTATAATTAAAAAAATGATATTAATTTTCAAAAATAAAATTTCTAAATATAGTATAAATTAATTATAATCTCTATGCACAAAATGCATTAAAAACCACTTTTGTAGAAAACATATTTCTGAAGCATAAAATGAAATTATAAAAAATTGAGTATTTATTTATTACGTATTAATCTATACCCTTACATTATTTAAAATATATTTTCATAATTTAGTTACTACTATCCATACCTACCAAATTAAAATATTACTTTATTACAATCCATTTAGACTCAGGGTTATGCATAAGGAAAGTTACAGAATGATTCAAGTTTATTTCAAATAAAAAATATATAAAATATTGGGGTGTTACATTATACCCCAATTAAAATTAATTTAACCCTAAAAATTATATTACTTTGATATAAATAAATGAGGATATATTTGCATTATCACATCCTATGGTTCCCATTTAACTTCAGTGAATTTTTAATTCATCCAAAAAACTTTAACCAATTGAACAGTCTTATTCCATAGAACTTTGTCTTTATGATCCAAGATTTTTACCATTTGTTATTCATAGAAAATATAATTATCCAATGGTATAACCTATGAGTATATTACATGTGAAGGATCAGATATATACTTCCTCAAGAGAGATACATGAAAGATATCATGAACTTGAGAGAGGTTTGGTCAAAGTGCCAAGCGATAAGCTATAGTCCCTACTTGATCAATAATCTCCAAGGGACTAACACATCTATGGAATAGATTTCAATTATTTAAAAATATCATAATATGTTTCCATTGATAAATTCAAATGAAAACCTTCTCACTATAATCGAATTCCAAATCATGCTGATGATTCTCAACATAACTCTTTTTTTGATTATTAGATTCCTTAATGTGCTGCCGAATGTCTGTAACCTTATGTGAAATTTCATTAGCTATATCATTTTATAATAGTTTTATTTCTTCAAATTCATCCTAGTATATCAAAGTTATAAACTTATTTCCATAGAGGGATTTATAAGGATATGTCTTAATTCTTGAGTGAAAGCTATTATTATATGAAAACTCGACTAAAGGATGGTTTTGATCCCAATCAACTTTTAAATCCATAGAAAAAGATATAAACACATCCTATAGGGTTTTAATGGTCATATAAAACTAACCATATATTTTAGGAAGATAATAAGTACTGAAACACAACTCTATATCTAGAGCAGGCTGAATACTTATCCAAAATCTCGAGGTAAACCTCAAATCTAGACCAGATACAATAAAATGTGGCACCCCATGTAACCTTACCCCTTACTTAATGTATATCCTAAAAAGATAATAAAGAGAGAAATATATTTAATAGAAATTAATTGTGTTGAATTTATAAGGATATTCACTATCCCAAATGACATTATGGCATTTAGATGTTTTTTGGAGTCTGATGATGAAATCCATGGTGATGTTTTCATATTTCCATTATGGTATGGGTAATGGTTCTAACACACCATTATAATTATATCTCTAAGTCCTAACTTATTGACATACTAATCATTGAGATACATACTCCACAATATCAGTCTTCATGTTTTCCCACCAGAAATACTTCTTTATATATCTATACATCTTCTTACTTCTAGGATTAATAGATAATGATGATCTATGATGTAATTCCCCAACCCCAGTTACCCAAAGTGGGTGCATTATTTTAATTCATTGGAATGATTACAAGGAATCAAGTCTAAAAGGACAGATTAGTTTAGCATTCTTGGAAAATAGATTACATACATGAACGTTAAATTACACTTTCTAACATACAACACATCATAAATAATACTTTGAGAATGCCATTGTTACCTTAGCTTAACCCTGAATCTCAATCATAAAACACTTCTTGGTATCCTGGGAAAGTAAAACATAATAAAGGGGTGAGCTCAGATGCTTAGTAAGGGTAAATAATTTATCGAAAGCTATAAACTTTTAAGGCAAGATGTGTAATAAAACAATAGCCTTTTAAATATAAACTTGAACATAATATGAAAAAAATAAACCAAACATTACCATATTAACATGCACATGGATATTATACTAGTCTAATAATCACATTTAATAACTAATTTCATAATGAGGGAATGCATAATGCCGGACATTCTGAAACATTTTGTCAAGGCCTCAGCCAAGATGTCTAAAAATGATTAAGGCCTTGGCCAAAACCATATATCAAATTAGGAAATGCCTCATCCAATTCCACATATAATTGTCTCATGAGACCTACTAATTAACCGAGGAGCTATAGCAGGCTCCACCCGTCACTTACTAAGTCCAATTCATTCCTCATATGAAAAGGTTGAAACATAACATAAACATTCGTATTAAAACGAGCATACAAAATGTCAATAATTTATCCATAAACCATGAATGGTATAAAAATAACACATCTATAGTCAAACATATCATAAAAACTTCAATACAATATAGAATATTTTTATAATAATAAATCAGCTTTAAACAAGTTTAAAATCCATCAAAGGATGTTGACATTTATGAAAATGATCAGTAAAATGTTTTGAGAGAAATACCTCTTTTTCATGAAATAATTTAAAAGTCACAAAATTTAGAAAGGAATACATTTAAATATATTTTTGAATCAAAGTGTCCCATACCACTTTGAAACTTTTGAAAGGAATTAACATTTTAAAAACATTCATTGTCCATATAAATAAATCCTTAAAATCATTTTGAAAACATGGACATTAATTAAAAGGGTTTAGAAAGATAAATATTTAAAACATTTAAAATGTTGATCTAGTTAAATAGGCCCTACCATAAAACCTTAAAAGATTCCTTTTGAAAACATTTTTATGAAATATGGGTATCTATGATAAGTATGTCCTAGAAAATACTTACACGTGAACAATCTCAGATAATAATGAGATTGAGGAAATAACCCTTACCTTGCACTTTCCTTTGGTCGAGGGTACGTTTAACCTCCTGTATAATGACAATTTTATGTTATTAAATTATAAAAAAACTATATTAATATTTATTATATCATACATGATTCATTTATTTCTTTATACTACCCATTTAATAATGATTTTCTTGTTAAATTAACGTCTCGGGTAATAATCGCTTTCTTTATCGTATGTGTTTAAACTTGTTATTCTTGATCGTATCATTTAGATCTTGATTTAAATACTTCAAGAATATAAAACTTGATTTATATATCAAATATATTTAGAATATAAATATTTATAATAGATAGATATATTAAATGGAAAACACCGTTTATGGTGACGGTATGCCGTACGTACGAATAAACGCTGTTTCTGTTTTCCTATCGTATTGAACGGAAGTAAGTGAAAAAGATATATGTAAGTACATAAATTTATATATATAAAAATATATATATCTTCAGTAGAATTATTATTTAATATATTACATACTTATTAATAATATATATTTTTATAATCATCGTTGAATGGTGAATGTGGAAATGAATCTCATCACGTCGTGGAGACAGTAATCCGTATGTATGCACGAGCGACAATATCATTTCCTTAATGATTAAAAGGTGTGGAATTGGATGGTATATTAATTTTACAGAGAAATTATTATGTTATTTTCATTATTTATATACATATTAATCATCATTATATCCATCCAAATAACATAGCATTGAATAACAAATTACACCACGGGGTGGAGACGGTAAGCCGTACGTACGCACACATGGTGCAATTATCATTCATAGGATGGATATAATAATGAATATGGTTGTGACATATTTATAATAAAATCAAAGTATGTATAAGGTGCTGGATTTATTATTTTGGTATGGTAATAACAAATAAAGAGGAAGTGTAAGAAGAAAAGAACTTGAGAATGGGTGGTGCAATTATTACATCTTCTTCAGGTGATTCCTTTTGAGTTGATAAAAAGGGATCCTTAGATTGGATTTATAACCAAAGTAATTACTATAGGTTGAATTGAGGGAAGTTGGGAGGATATTTGTTCAGGGTTTGGCTGATCCAAATGGATTTGAAGGTGTGAATTTTAGATAAGGGGAAGTGCCCTTTTATAAGAGGGGTGAGGGGCACCTTAGGAAAAACGTAAAATATTATTTTATAATAAATTCATATTAGGTTTATAATGGCTCCAAAGTTACTTATTTAGAGTATAAGGTGGGTATGCGTCTAAATAATTACAACCAATAGAATTTATATAGGTTTAGGTTACCATATTAACCTTATCATTTATATTTAACTCTTAGTTAAATAGTTTGACATTTACCATGTCTCTTTGTATTTTTATATTATATGGTTACTAAACTTACTATAATCTACCAAGATAACCACAAGTGGTTAATTAATGATATACCTATCATTATATAAGTCCTTTTTCCGAACCTTATATTTTTAGGAATATTATATCAATTAAGAATATAATATTTGTTTTGAAAACTCTTTTATGTTAATTTTGACACTATTTAATAATTGATTTTTTTTAAAGTCCTAAAAAATTTATTAATTAGAAATAAATTAATTTATTAAATACTAACATGTCATATTAACCTATAAAATTCGTGAATTGCATCAAAACGTTCAAATTATATTTATTTTAACATTTATAATACCATTTATTTGATTCTTTCATTAATAAAGAAAAATACTTCATCATCATTGTGTCATAAATAAATTTAATTATTAAATATTTAAAAATTATAAATAAAATTACATTATGTATTAAATCTTCTTATCTTTCTAATTAATATTTATAGTTGAATATATAACATATATAACCCTATGAAAAAATTGTTTTACTAAAAGATATATGCTTATGAAATTTTTGTATTTACTTTAACTTAATTAATATAAAGTGTCATTATCACTTACAAGTGGCTCCATGGGGTCCCAAAAATCATTCCAAGGATTCCCATGGTCGGAAATGTATCATAAAATAGGGTTAGGACACGTTTTAGGGTAATTTAATATTATTATAATACTTTTTTTACCCTTATTTACCGGATTTACCCTTTAACCGTGGTAAATAAAATATTTATCGAAGTAATTATTCAAAATGTCTAAAAATAAAAGTTACCTATTTACACAATTAGGAAATACTAATTATGAATATAGAATCCATTTTTATAAATTCAAAACACAGAAGTGGCAGAAATTAATTTAAAATTAATTCCCGTTGTTAAAACAAAAAGCAGGTTTTTAAGAAATAATAACTATCAAAAGATTGACACTTGTTTATGTCCATTTTAAATGTGAAATTACATCCAATGACAAAAATTGGATTAAATGTTAAAAATTTATTCTAATTATACTTTAAAACCACTCAATAGTATAATTTATCACTATAAATTATTTTGATTAAAAAAGTTGTTTTTAATTAAAGTTTAGTATTTTTCACTATTCATCAGAAATTGGAAGTTCTCAGAAAAATACCAAAAATTCACCCTAATCTAATTCTGATATTCTGAATCCAAAAATGAAGTCCAATTTAAATAATAAAATTTATAAAATTTCAAAAAGTGGGTATTACTATTCATAACAGCTAGTTTGATTGGTCGCAGTGTGTTAGAATCTCAAAGTTGCGTACAATGCAAGCTATTGCATTATTCAAAGGGAAGTGTACCATGGAATCTTGGGGTGTTACATTCTCCCATATTTCAATAAATTTAATCCTCACAATTTGAAAATTTTCTTCGAAAATAAAAGGTTGAGAATAGAATATACCTTTGTGGAAAACCCTCATCGGAAATGGGGTTAATAAAATTTAGTTTTTATAAGAGAGAAAAATAAATGAGAAAGTCACCAAAAAATTAGGGTTTCGAATAGGAGAACATTGGGGGAAATTAGAGACACATAATTGGAGGAAAAACGTAAATATTTATAGGGAGTGATTGGGGTCATCAATCACAAACAAGTGTAAAATTGAGGGCCTCAAACCCATCAATCTATAATGATTTAAAATACCACAAGTTCAACAAAACATAAGGTATTAGGATAACACATTTTTGGTTTTAATATCCCTTTCCTAAAGTTTAAGAATTAATTTATCCATAGAATAAGTGGGTAAAAAATATATACTTGACAAGTAGAGTTTCATCCTTCAACTAATTCCTACCACAAACTCATCTTTCACTCCAAAAGATTTCAGAAAATATTTTATTTATCCTAATCGTATAGGGTTCCAAAAATAATGAATTTATAATTCACCTATCAGATCTTTTAAAAATAAACTAAATTATATAATCCAGGATATCACGTAGGCCAGTGGTAGGTGATGCACCCTTTTCGCCCTTCGATTGCGGGTTCAAGTCTCACGGCCATGCTAGACGTGACGAGTTGTCGCCCGACCTTCGAGATGTCCTTTTTATGATAATCCAAAAATAATATCAAGAAATGATTTAAACTTAAAAATAGTTCCAATGTCAAACTTTATCGATTCAAAACTTTATAATTATCCAAAATACTTATATCCAAACTCACAATCCAAAATTTATAAGGAATGTAAACACAATGAAGATCCTTTTTTCCACATAATAACATGTTAATACCTTCATCATGTATTCTAATAAAACACAGTAATACCCTGAATTACCATAAAACCTTATTGATTACATTTATATTCCCTTATTCCTTATGGAATACTGGATATAACCCTTATATCCAAAAATATTGTATACTCCTTAAAAATGGAATAAACAAACAATTAATTAGTTTTAAAGTAGTCAAGAATATCGAATATAATTTATCTAAATCAACCATCTCTTATTCCAAAATCATTGCCTCAGTATCAGGACCAAACTAAGGTTTGTCTTTCCCTCAACCATATATTTTTCAAAAATTTAACTTTCTATTGAGTCACTTTTCATAGTACCATATAATCTCAAATCCTCAATGAAATAGTACTACAGTACAATCTTTATTTATTTCCATAATTCATATAACTGGTACATCATTGATACAACACTAAAATGACATAATTATTTAATAACAACATAAGAAATATAATCACTCCTCTTCATCTTCAGTAGTATAATAACTTGATTAATATCCAATAGTAGCATTTGGGGTATACTCTGATCATTTGGACATTGATTCGCATAGTGTCCCAACTCCTTGCAGATGAAGCATTGTACATTTGAAACATTTTTCTTACCCTTTCAGTCACGTACTTTGTGTCCTTTTTCTCCATACTTATAATAAAATCCCATTCCCTTCAAGCATTTAGTAAGGTGATTCTTTCCACAATCATCACATATGGAAAAATTCTTCTTTCCCCTCTGCCCTTTATCCATTTTTCTATCTTTCATCCTTTGCTTCTATTGTTTCCCTTCAAAGCCATAGGACTCACAGAATTCTTTAATTATCTTATTAACACATGATACTATTTGTTCATATGATGAGAATACGTGAGAGACTATTTCCCTTCTAAATGCTGGCTTAATAACATTAAATATATGATCCTTCTTATTCTTTGGATCATACGTATTGTTGGAGTTCTCATTCCTTCTACTGGGCGCCATTTCTAAACAATGGAATTCACTAGGTCAGTTTATGAATCTCAATTCATAAATCCAAACTTGTAAAACACCTAACATAAATTCAACAGTTTATGGATATAATACATAATCATAAAAATGTTTTCTTTGAGGAAGTATATACTTATAAACCCTTCTTAATGGTTTGTAAAGAAAATGAGAATTATCCTAAGCATATCCCCCAAGAGTGTCATAACCAAGAGTGCAACAAGGTCCGTTGTCATGCACCAGTTCCCGTTCGAGTCAAGCTCAAAGCGGTGTTTTCAGGTTTTAACCCTAGGTACATCTGTGCTAGAGCCACCTCTACCTGTTCATATCCAGAAAGGGATGTATTTCTTGGAAAACTCACAAAATATCTAAAATACCAAAATTCTAGGAAGTTCTTCTATACTAATCCTCAAAGTCTATCTTAAGGTAATGTGCTCTAATTCGAGTTTATCAAAATCTAGTTTCCAATGTTTGTACTAAACTTCCTATGATACCAACTGTAACTCCCTGACCCCAGTTACCTAGAGTCGGTGAATTATTTTAATACATTGGTATGATTACAAGGAATTAAGTCTTGAAGGACCGATTAGTTTATAATTCTTGGAAAATAGATTACATACATGAACATTAAATTAAAATTTCTAACATACAACACATCATAAATAATCCTTTGATAATTCCATTGTTCCCTTAGCTTAACCCTACATCTCAATCATAAAACACTTCTTAGGATCATGGGAAAATAAAATATAAGAATGGGGTGAGCTCAGATGCTCAGTAAGGGTAAATAATTTAGTAGAACTTATAAAATTTTAAGGAAAGATGTGTAATAAAAACAACAACCTTTTAAATATAAACTTGAACATAATATGGAAAAAATAAATAAAAAATTACCATATTAACATGAACATGTATATTCTACTAGTCGAATAATCACATGTAATAACTAATTTCATAATGAGGGAATGCATAATGCAGGAAATTCTGAAAAATTTTGTCAAGGCATCGGCCAAGATGTCTAAAAATGATTAAGGACTCGGCCAAAACCATATATAAAATTGGGAAAGGCCTTAGCCAATTCCACATATAATTGTCTCATGATACCTACTGATGCATCTAGGAGATATAGCGGGCTCCACCCGTCACTTACTAAGTCCAATGCATTACTCGTATGAAAAGGTTGAAACATAACATAAGCATTCTTATTAAAACAAGCATACGAAATGTCGATAATTTATCCATAAACCATGAATGGTATAAAAATAACACATCCATAGTATAACATATCACAAAACCTTCAATAAAATATGGAATATTTGTATCATAACAAATCAACTTCAAACAAGTTTAAAATCCATCAAAGGATGTTTCCATAGATGAAAATGATCAGTAAAATGTTTTGAGAGAAATACCCCCTTTTCATGAAATAGTTTAAAAGTCACAAAATTTAGATAGGAATACATTCAAATAGATTTTGAAATCAAAGTGTCCCATAACAATTTGAAACTTTTTAAAGCAATTAACATTTTAAAAACATTCATTGTCCTTATAAATAAATCTTTAAAATCATTTTGAAAACTTGGACATTAATTTAAAGGGTTTAGAAAGATAAATATTTAAAACATTTAAAATTATGATCTAGTTAAATAGGCCCTCCCATAAAACCTTAAAAGATTCCTTTTGAAATTTTTTTATGAAATATGGGTATCTATGATAAGTATGTCCTAGAAAATACTTACACATGAACAATATTGGATAATAATGAGATTGAGGAAATAACCTTTACCTTGCACTTTCCTTTGGTCGAGGGTATGTTTAACCTCCTGTATAATGACCATTGTATATTATTAAATTATACCAGATCCATATTAATATTTATTATATTATACATTATTCATTTATGACTTTATACTACCCATTTAATAATGATTTTCATGTTAAATTAACATTTCGGGTAATAATCGCTTTCTTTATCGTGCGTGTTTAAACTTGTTATTCTTGATCGTATCATTTTGATCATGATTTAAATACTTACAGAATATAAACATTTATTTATATATCATATATATATAGAATATAAATATTTATAATAGATAGATATATGAAATGGAAAACACTGTTTATGGAGACGGTAGGCCATACGTACGCATAAACGCTGTTTCTGTTTTCATATCGTATTGAACAGAGGTAAGTGAAAAAGATATATGTAAGTACATAAATAAATAAATATATATATATATATATATAAATATACATATCTCCAGTATCATTATTATTTCATATATTATATACTTATTAATAATATATATTTGTATAATCATCGTTGAATGGTGAATGTTTAAATGAATCTAATTGCGTCGTGGAGACGGTAATCTGTACATACGCACGAGTGATAATATAATTTCCTTAATGATTAAAAGGTATGGAATTGGATGGTATATTAATTTTACAGAGACATTATCATGTTATTTTAATTATTTATATTTATATTACTCATCATTATATCCATCCAAATAACATAGTGTTGAATAACAAATTACACTACGGCGTGAAGACGGTAAGCCGTGCGCACGCACGCATGGTGACATTATCATTCATAGGATGGATATAATAGTGAATATGGTTGTGCCATATTTATAATAACATCACCGTATATATAATATATTAGAGTTATTATTTTTGTATGTTAATAAAAAAGAAATAGGAAGCGGAAGAAGAACAGAACTTGAGAAAGGGTGGTGAAATTATTACCTCTTCTTCGGGTGCTTCCTTTTGAGTTGATCAAAAGGGATCCTTAGGTTGGATTTCTGACCAAATTAAGGCTTCTAGGTTTAAGTGAGGGAAGTTGGGAGTATATTTATGCAGGGTTTTTTCAAGACAAATGGCTTTGAATGTGTGAATTTGAGAGAAGGAGAAGTTCCCTTTTCTAAGAGGGGTGAGGGGAACCTTAGAAAAAACATAAAATATTATTTTATAATAAATTCATATTCGGTTTATAATGGATACAAAGTGACTTATTTTGAGGATAGGGTGGTGATGGGTCGAAATAATTTCAACCAATATATTTTAGATAGGTTTATGTCACCATATTAACCTTATTATTTATATTTAACTCTTAGTTAAATAGTTTGACATTTACCTTGTCTCTTTGTATTTTTATATTATATGGTTAATAAACTTACTATAAACTTCCAAGAGAAACCCAAGTGGTTAATTAATGATATAACTATAATTATATAAGTCATTTTGACTAACCTTATATTTTTTGGAATATAATATAAATTAATAATATAATATTTGTTTTAAAAACTCTTTTATGCCAATTTGGATACTATTTAATAATTGATTTTTGTTGAAGTCCTAAAAACTTTATTAATTCAAAATAAATAAATTTAATCAATCCTAACATGTCATATTAACCTATAAAACTCGTTAATGGCATCAAAACTTTGAAATTATATTTATTTTAACATTTATAATACCATTAATTTGATTCTTTCATTAATAAGGAAAATACTTCATCATCATTGTGTCATAAATAAATTTAATTATTCAATGTATAAAAATTATAAATAAAATACCATTATGTATGAAATATTTTTATATTTATAATTAATATTTATAGTCTAATAGATAACATATATAACCCAATGTAAAAATTGTTTTACTAAAAGATATATGCTTATGTTATTTTTGTATTTACTTTAGCTTAATTAATATTAAGTGTCATTATCACTTACAAGTGGCTCCATGGGGTCCGAAAATAGTCCCAAGGATGCCCATGGTCAGAAATGTATCATAAAATAGGGTTAGGACATGTTTTAGGGTAATTTATTATTATTATAATATTATTTTTACCCTTATTTACCAGATTTACCCTTTAACCATGGTAAATAAAATATTTACCGAAGTAATTTTTCAAAATGTCTAAAAATAAAAGTTACCTATTTATACAATTTTTACCTCCTGATTATAAATATGGAATAAATTTTTCTAAATTCAAAACACATAATTTTCATAAATTAATTTAAAATTGATTCCTGTTGTCAAAACAAAAACGAGTTTTTAAGAAATAATAACTTTCAAAAGATTGCCACTTGTTTATGTCCAGTTTAAATGTGAAATTACGTCCAATGACCAACATTGGATTAAATGGTAAAAATATATTTTAATTATACTTTAAAACCACTCAATATTTTAATTTAGCACTATAAATTATTTTTATTAAAAAATTTGTTTTTAATTGAAGTTTAGTATTTTTCACTATTCATCAGAAATTGGAAGTTCTTAGAAAAATACAAAAAATTCACCCTAAGATAATTTTGATATTATGAATCCAAAAATTAAGTCCAATTTGAATAATAAAATTTATAAAATTTCAAAAATTGGGTATTACTATTCATAACGGCTAGTTTGATTGGTCACGGTGTGTTAGAATCTCGAAGTTGCGTACAACGCAAGCTATTGAATTATTAAAAGGGAAGCATACTGTGGAAGCTTGAGGTGTTACATATGAGGTTATTCCAATAGTTCCTTATTCATGTCTAGTATTGTTGGGATATATAATCAGTTCCTAGACCTTATCATTACATTATAATCAAGGTTGAACTTAGGAACATTTATCATTTTCTTTTACAGCTCCACATCCTCCTTATGCGCCTCTTTAATATTTACATGGATAGATGGTTGAACACTCGTTTGAGAAAGATAATAATTCTCCCATTCCTTAAATATTTTCAGGTCCATAATTTTAAAATCCACAAATATTTGATATTGTTTTATCCTCATAATATATTATCTAGTATGATCATTTTGAATCAAATAATTACCCACTTTGTTCACTTTACTAGGGTGGTAATGTATTGAGTAGTCATAATCTTTAATCAACTTTAACTATCTTATTTGGAACATATTCAAATCTTTTTAGGTGAATAGATACTTTAAACTTTTATGATCAATATATATGTCACATATTTCTAGGTAAAGATAATTCCTCTATATATTTAATGAAAATATCACCACTGTTAACTCCAAATCATGAGTCTGGTAATTTTGATCATGAACCTTGAATTGGCGCGAGACATAAAATATCACCCTATGATTCTGCATAAGAATGCACCTCATCCCACTTTTTAATGTATCAATGTAAATCACAATCTCTTATCCATATTAGGGTAGTGTAAACACAAGTATACTGACCAAGATTCTCTTTAATTGCTTGAAATTTTATTCACATTCATTAGTCCAATGGAGCTTAACTCCCTTCTGAGTGAGATTTGTGAGTGGATTAGATATCCATGGTAAATCATTCATAAACCATCAATAGTATCTATCCAATCCCTAAAAACTATGTATCCTAGTCACAATAGTTAGTCTGGGATAGTTTTCAATGACTTCCATCTTTGATGGATCCACCGATATACCCTCGCTAGAGATTATATGACCCAAAAATGAAACTTTATATAGTCAAAATTCACACTTGGTAATTTTTTCATTGAACATATCCTTCCTTAGGATCTTTAGTAAAATCCTAAAGTGATCTTCGTTCTCTTCCTTTCTCTTATAATATATTAGAACACCCTCTATAAAGACTACTAGAAACTGATCAAGGAAATATCTAAAGACTCTATTCATTAAATATATGAATATAGTGGGAGAATTAATACGACCAAATAGAATGACTATAAATTCATAGTGTCCACAACTTGATCAGAATATAGTCTTGGGTATGTCTTCACATTTTACCCTCAATTGTTAGTATCCAGATCAAAGATCAATATTGAAAAAATATTAAGATGCTTGTAATTGATCAAAAAAATCATCAATATAGGGTAGTGGATTCTAATTATTGATTGTGATCTTGTTAAGTTCCTAATAATAAATTCCTAATCACATTGTTACATATTTATTCTTAACAAACTATACTGGTGCACCCCAAGGTGATGCACTTGGCTAAATGAATCCCATGTAAATATTCTCATGGAGTTACTTCTTAAATTCCTACAACTCAATAAAGTGGATTATATATGGAGTCTTTAATGTAAGTGTATCACTGGGTTTGAGTTCTATTGAAAAATAAACGTCATGATTTAAAGTAAGACTAGGTAACTCTTCTAGAAATACATCATGAAATTCCCATACAATAGGAATATATTCAATGTTGAGTTTCTCCCCAACCATATGAGATAAATTCCTCATTTGAATAGGAATTAAGATCCATGAAAAATATTTAACTTCCATTGGAATTTCATATTTATCCTTACACTGATAGAAAATCATAGGTTAGTTCAAAATATAAAATATTATTTTCCTTATTCAACAATTGATATGGTATTTATATAAATAAATACAATCCATTCCAAAAATCACATCAAATTAAATAGTAGAGATAATAATAAGATTTTCAAGGAGTATATTATTATGAACTTTAATTGGGGAATATTCATAGACTTGAGATGAGATCATCATACCATTAAGAGTTTTTACTATTACTTCAAAATATAATTATTGAGGATTGGAATTAATATTCCTAGAGAATTTTTATAGTATAAATAGATTCATATGACTAAGATCAAATAAGATACTTCAATATTTTCACATACCTAAAACTGAGTCAAATTTACCATTCTATATTCAGTCCTTTACTAAAATAAAAATTGTTAGAATAACCATAAAGCATCATTAATAAGAGTGATTAATTATGAAAAATCATTTATAGGATATCTAAATCATGACACATTATTTTCATCCTATGAAGCCTTAGGTTTAACCTAGGTCATAAATGGTCATTATTTATTTAATCCTTCATAATGGATCTTAAAGAAAATGTTAATTAATCTAATAATATCCCCCAGGAGTATCAAACCAAGTGTACAGTAAGGTCCCATTCATCATGCACTATAATTATTGATAATATATAATAGACCAACTCTTTTTAGGGTTATTACCCATATATGATTCTATACCTAAACCTCATCCACCAATTGTATCCAAATAGGGATGTATTTTATTAACAAAACTACACTCATTTTACCATAACATATGATATTCTCTAATAATTTGGATTATTTTATGGATTTTCCCTAATGTTTTATCATTCTAGTTTCCAAAAGTTACTAAAACTTACTCTAATACAAACAATATCAACCCATAATTTTTAAAAAATAAATACCACATCTTATTGGAAGAAATATACATCACATATTAATACGATCCACTTTAGAACCACAAAGGTCTAGTGTCTTTGGAAACATGGATACATAAAAAACTAGTAAATAAAATATCTACAAAATTTTACATTTATTTCTTCACAACTACCACCCTTATTATACACAATATACTTAAAACCTTTATCTATAACCTGGGGAAGGAAAATATAAAAAAGTATTAGCTCATATGCTTAGTAAGGGTAAACACAAGAGATAAAAATCAATGATCATAAGTGAGTATAAGATTATCATAAGGGTATGAGAACATTATCTTAACATTATAAAATATTACCCATCAATTCATAGGTCATAATCACGAAACATGGAATAATGTTTTATCAATCAAAATACATAATAAATAAGTGTGAAAAAGCATCAATAATCAATCATGATCCATGAAAAAATATCATCAGTATATGACATAAGTTTTTGGAATGCACATAAGCATAGAAAATCATTTCCTTAGTTGAGGATCACTGCTAAGAATATCATAGTTGATTGGGTTCACTCCCCATTCCATCATTCCGTTAGTCAAGGTTCACTTTAAATACTATTTTATTAGAAAAATTCTCTTACTGAATTGGATTTACTACCTATTCTATTACTTATTATCTCATGAAATATCCATATTTAACCAATGCATTGGAGGGCTATAACGAACCCACACAAAATTTTATTAAAACATAACCACACATCCTTGGTTTATAATGGAACCACCCATTACATAATTAAAACCATATATATGTGTTCCATAATATCAAAAAACATTCATCATATCATCACATCATAACCCACAGAAAGGATATGAGTTTCATAAAAAATTCATAATCATAATCATAAACTATCCATAGAAAGAATAAATATGGAAAAATTGGATCATATCACAAGTAAATCCTAATAAAAATCAAATAATGTTTTTATAGATAAAAATAGCTTTAAAATATCACTATAACATTTCTTGAGAAAAATACCCTTTTCATTTGAAATCACTTATTTAGAATCTAAAAATATCAAAAAATATTAAGGAAAGAATTTTATTTGAAAATAAAAAAGGGAACCTATAAAATTAGATTTAAATAAAAGAGTATTTATTATGTCTAGGAAATACATTCATGTAGTGTACATTAAAATATAGATTCCTTTCACATTTTTAGTAAAAAGTCAAATGCGCCACATTTGGAAAATGATAAGAAAAATAATTTTTAAATTTTTTAAATAAATTAAAATATAGTTAAAAATGATTTAAAATAATCTTTGGAGAATATTGAAAATATTCTTGAAAACATTTTTAAGAAAATATGGACATGGAAGAAAATATTCCTGACCAAAGAGAGAAATGAAGTTAGTTTTCCTTAAAAACATCACTTTAGTATTTTGAATACTTAAAGAGATTAAAATGAAAGGAGAACATGTAATATATATAAATAACCATAGTATAATAAAATAAATAAGATTTTGGATTTATATATCATATAATTTATCATTGTATTTTTATGCATAAACAATCCCGATAAAAATGAGATTGTAACATAGAACCCTTACCATTGTGGTAACTTTTAAATCATATCCTGAGGAAAGAAACACCTTCACATGAAACATTAAATAACATTAATATAAGGATATTAATGATACAAAATACCAATGGGGTAGTATATAAACCTTATAAATTAAGATATTTGTATAACACCAGACATGTCTCGATAAAACCAGATTGAGACGAAGAACACTTACAACTTTAGTAATTTTTAAAAAAAATTTAATTGGAAGATTAAAAATCATATTTTTTTATAAATAAATTGAATTAAATAATGTAATATTACAAAGTAAAATCTTGGGTAGTATATACACCATATAAATAATAAATTGGTGCATAACATTAAAACATGTCTCAATAAAGAGAAATTGAGATGAAAACCCCTTACCTCAAGTCCAACTTGCTTCACAAGCGCTCCAAAATCCTTTATAATACATTAAAATTTATTATAATTCTATAATATAACCATATTAATACATATAATTTCACATATTATCCAATTATATTATTTTAACACTTATTTATTAACAATTCTTTATTAAATCTATCATTTCAGGTGTTAATTACTTCATTTTTATTCTATGTTTTAGTTTGATAGTTATGGTCCTTGTATAGTGATCATGGTTACTCCATATTAATAATTTTAGTAATATTAATAATGATATAAATATCATATATATTCATTATATACATATTTATAACCATTTATATTAAGTGGTGATGAAAAATTAATGACATCATTTTGTAGAGATAATAATCAGTATGCACACCCAAGTGATGTTTCCACTTTTCAATGGATGGAATGAAAGAAATTTAAATGATAATTTAAATTTATATAATAATTATTATATCATATACATAATATATGTTCAATAAATGTATCCTTGTTAATATTCATGTAAATCAGAATAGATAAACAAATGACATCTCTTCCTGGAGGTGGTAGTCCACTTATATGCACGAGCGTCATTATCATTTACCAATGGAAAGGAAGGTAAGAAATTAGATATGATATTATAATTAAAAAATATTTTTTATTTCATAAATATAATTTATAAACATTAAAACCATCATAATAACCATCCATTAAATATGGTGATGGAAAATGAATTGTATCACTACGTGGAGGCGATAATCCACACATATGCATGGGTGATAATTTCATCTCCCATTTGATAAAGAAGAAGTGGTAAAATATTTTTTATTAAACATAATAAAATATAATTATATTTAATATAATTTATTCATCATTTTTTATGGATACAAAAAGGTTTTATTAAGTAGAATAAGAAATAAAATAAGGAAAGCTTGGTTAAGATCTATATATATTCTTTGAGATACCTCTTTTGTCTTATTCCTTAAGCCTTGAAGGATTGATATTAAAAGAATACCATAAGATATATGATCAATGAAATGATTATAGGAAGTATTTTTAATAGGTATTTTATGATATATAGGGCTCAAATGTTGTGAATAAGGGAGGAAGAGAGGTTTTATTTTATAAGTGAGGGGTGGGACACACATAAAATTTCTTAAAAGATTTCAATGATAAGAGGTCACTTTCATGTGAAAGTGGATACAGATGGATAAGTATTAAAATTTAGTATATTATCAGGTTGAAATATCTTCAACTAATAATAATTTTATAGGTGTTTGTGGTAATCCTACCCTTATCTCTTGGTTTAACCCTCAGTAAACCCTTTTTAACCATAACTGTGGTAACAAAATTTTACTGTTTTTACTATTCACTATGACAAAAAATTTAGTCGAACCTATTATATTATATTAATTAAATGATTAAAAACATGGAATAAGTCTTATTATATTTTATTTCTATAAGTGTTAGAATTTAATTTAAAATAAACGCACAATATGTAATGAAAAACCGTTTTAGAAGAATGAATCTTTAAGAATAAAAAATAATTTATATACCTTACTTTACATATAAAAACCATAAAATTAATGTTAAAATATAGTATTTAATAAATAATAAATATTTTTTTTTAAAAAATTAATAAAAATATATTAAAATAAAAACACATTTCATGTATAAAAATTATTTTTTAGAAAAATGTGTTTTAATCTCAAAAATGAAATTATATAAAAATAAAGTATAATGATTATTATTATATAATTAACTATATTATTTATAATTAAAGGAATCCTATTATAATTTAATATCAAATTAAAAACATAATGTTAATTTTATATGAAAATAAATAAAAGTTTTAAAAAATCATTATTTTTCACTATTCACTGAAAAATAAACATTTTAAAAAAAATCCTAAAAATTCACGCTAAGATGATATAGGAATTATAATTTAAAAAATTATATTAATTTAATCAAATAAAATTTCTAAAAATAGTATAAATTAATTGTATTCACTATACACAAAATACAATAGAACCCACTTTTATTGGAAATATATTTATGAAGCATATAATGACATTACTGAAAATTGAGTATTTATTTATTATTAATTAATAAATCAAATTCAATTATTTAAAATATTTTTTATATGGTGTTTATTAATACCCATACATTCCAATTTAATAACTATGTTATAAAGGATTACTTTATTATTGTTCATTTAGACTCGAAGGTTCATATAAGGAAAACTATAAAATACTTCAAGTTTATTTAAAAGGGTATAAATATAAAATATTGGGGTGTTCAATTTTGTGTGGATTTAATTTTTTTACACATAATATATCCATGAAATAATTCTAAATTCAATGATATGATCATTGTAAGGGTTCATCATCTCAATATTATTTCATTGAGACATATTTATTGTTATGCACCTATTTTTTGTTTATGAGGTATATATACTACTACTTTGACATGTTATATTATGGATAATTCTCAATCCAAGGTATTTAAAGTTAAAATTAAAATTATTTAATTAAAGTGGATTTTATTTTAATGTTACCAAAATGGAAAGGGTTTATCATCTCAAATTGAATTCTTTGGGGGTGTATGTTTTGTTATACACCTATCTTCTTTTATGAGGGGTATATAATAAATCTTTGATAAGTTATATCAGGAATATAATTATTTTCATGGTATTTAAATTTTCATTTGAAGTTATTTATTTTATGGGGATTG
This sequence comes from Viscum album, assembly GCA_963277665.1. NCBI lineage: Eukaryota > Viridiplantae > Streptophyta > Magnoliopsida > Santalales > Viscaceae > Viscum > Viscum album. Next base: position 259,780,513 of record OY728148.1, on the reverse strand, counting down.
TAATAAAAAAATTACCGAAGTAGTAGGAAATCTGTGTTTCAATCTCATTTTAATTAGGATTATTTATACTTGAATTTCCATTGAGGAAAATTATATGATCCTTATCTGAAAAAACCATTTATTTTATTATTCTATGGTTATTTATGGATATTAAATGTTTTCTTTTAATTTTCCTCTCTTTAAGTACTCAAGAGATCAGAAAAAATGTTTTCAAGAAAAATTGACTTTATTTCTCTCTTCATTCAGAAATATTTTTTTTATATATCCATATTTTCAAAATTTTTTTTGAGAATATTTTTACTAATATCAAATTATTGTTTAAAATCAGTTTTACACATGTTTAAATTTTTATAAAAAGTTTTAGAAAGAATCTTCTTGTCATTTTATGAATGAGGTACCTTTTACTAAAGGTGTGAGAAGAATATTTGTTTTAATGATTATGAAATGAATGGAATTTCCCACCATTATGAACACTAAATACTTTGAATATTACTTTTCAAGTTTCCATGGTTATTTAAAAGAAAATACTTTCCTTAATATTTTGGAAATTTTTAGATTTTAAATATATTATTTTAAAATAAAAAGGGTATTTTTCTCAAGAAATGTATAATGATCTTTAAAAGTCATTTTTCATCTATGATAACATTCTTTGATGTTACTTATTATTTATTGGGGATATGATTTCATGATACTATCCTTATTCTTTCTCCATATGGTTTATGATTATGATTATGAGATATTTACAAAACCCATTTATTTTCCATGGGTTATACCATTATTATATGATAAATGTTTTATAATCTTGTGACATACATATGAATGGATAATGACTATATCATATATGTCTCATAAATTATATAGACCTCCAATGCATTGAGTAAAGAGATGAAGTTAACCTGATATAGTTTTCTTCTAAGTTATTATGGAAATTTATTGAATTGGTTATTACATTTGTAAGAGTGATTATAAGAGTGATGTGATAAAGATTATCCAAGATACCAACACATTTTCTCTATGATTCGTATGAGTTTCTAATAGATCCTTTATTCAGAGATTATTTTCAAAAGGATCATGATTTTAGTCTTATATGAATCTTATCTTATATTAAATATTTGTGACATGTTTCATGATTTATGATCCATGTTTTTAAAGTTATTAATTCTCTTATGTTATGCTCATTCACTTTGATTATGTCATCATACCCTTACACTCATCTTTTTATCACTAATGACGTTCAATTTTTGATGTTTATATTTACCCTTATTGAGATTTTGATCTCACCCTTATTATTTTTACTTTCCCCAAGGATATGAATAATGATGTTAAATGATTTCTATATTGAAAGTTTTCATGCATGAATAATTTTATATGAGATATTGAAGATGTATTGTGGAATAAGAAAAGCTGTGTATTGTAGAAAAAATGATCACTTGAAGACATGGGTATTTTGATGTAAGAGTTTTTCATAGTTCTATAAAACTCTAAACATAAAAGGACCTTGGGTATATAGGTGATCTAATATTTTAGTTTGATATTATATTCTTTGTATAGAAAAAATTGGGTCATGTTTATTGGTATCAAATCTAGAAATGTAAAGATTAGTTTCTAGTACTGGATCCATGAGTATGGGTTTGAGGCTCATATAGTTGGTATTAGAGGAGGGTTTATATAACATTAGAGATTATGATGTTTTCATGTAATGTTAACTTAATAGTTATGACTAACATCAAGGGTTTATATGTTTTATCCATATCATAAGTTCAGAGGTATAGACATCCCTTTTTAGGTTTTAATTGATGAGATCTTAAGACTATTAAGTTTATTTTGGGAGACATATATTGTAATAAAACCATTAGGTTTAGTTTGTGTTTAAGTGAAATTCTTATTTGCGAAATAATTCTTATATATTTTATGGACACAAGTTTTGAGGTATTGATAAACTTTAGGTTAAGATGATCTTTGATTTTAGGAAATTATGGTTAATTAAGATAAAATGGTTATTACGTTTTGGGAACCTGTGATTTATCTTATAATAACCATGATATTGAAAAGTGATTTGGTGACTATGTGACTAATATTATTTTTGTATAATTTCACTATTTTGGGGAAATTATGTTATTAAGTTAAATATAAATAATTTAGACTTAATGAGTTTTTATTTTAAGAATAAAGGTTGATTTAGCTTTTGGAAGAATATATAATTTTATTGTGACTTTATTTTGCTAAATGATCAGTATATTTTGGGGAATATATAACCAAGGAATATTTTTTGTTATGATACATTAAGAGTGATTGATGTTATTCTTAGATAAATTTTAAGTTTATATTGGAATAAAATGTGATAAAATCATTCTAATCTTTGGGTTTCAATCTTAGTCAGGAATATTTTGAAGAATTTAAGGATAATTATTTATCAAATGATTTAAGTTGAAATTTGGGTATTATTATTGAGGATATGTATATTACTATTGTATTTATTCATATAAAGGTTTTTTCATATTGGATATTATCTTTACTTGTGCCAAAAATTTTGTTTTTGGGTAATGTTTAATGACCAGAGGAATAAATTATTAGACTTTTATGGATTTTATAATTCATTAGAGGTTTATTTCAGTTTTTCAGGCATGAAAAATTCATTTTTGAATATTTATTTCTTAGAGTAAGAGATGAGATCAAAGTGGAAACTGATTGAAGCATGAAACCAAATGATGAAATTGTGTTTATATAGTAAAATAAAATAAGATATTTATATTTAATTATCTTCTTTGTCTAGATGTTAAAGGAATTCCTCAACTCTTGGAAATGGTTTTGGAAATAAAAATTTTATCCTATTACATTCATTACTGATGAATTGATTGTTTTTTACACACCTAATTGGTTTATGATTTTTTGTTCACTAACCTTATCATGATCATTCAATTTATTTCAATCAATGTTATCTATCACTCTACATAATTATTTGGACATTATTTTTTTTCTTTTATGTCCATATTTTCACTTCCCATAAATATTCTCCTATTCGGGAACCTGATAATGTGTTATTTTAGGTGACCTTCTTTTTTTATTTCTCCTATTTTCAAAAAGAATTTTTATTATCCCGTTTTATGATATGAGTTTTAAATAAAGTTATTTTTAATTATTTAATAGATTTTTCTAACATGATCATATGATTTACCTTGAAATCCTTGTAATTTATTCTGAAAATGTTTTAAACCATTTCTATCAGGCATGAGATTAAATTACAAGGACACAATTTCTTTAAGGGGGTAGAATGTAACACACTAATATTTAGATATGTATTTATAATTTAAATGAATATTATGTCTTATAACTTGTGATACATAAAACATAAAACTAAAATTAACCTTGATACATTTATTGAAATAAATTATTATAATGAAAGATAAATTCTAATACATTATGAGGTTGCAATATGAAATAACATGAAGAAAAGTAAAAGTGGAGTGAATACAAATATATATGGTAATTATGCAGATAAATTTTATGTATATATATATATATCCATTAAATATATTTCAATTAGGTATATTTAAATTTATTTTTTTAAGTGAAGATAAAATCATTTGAGGGTAAAAGAAATATTTTCAATAAAACTATTTTTCTGTTTCAAATTTGTTTTTATTTTAATAGATTAAATTAAACACTATTTATAAATGATTATAATGAAATAATTATATTATATATTCAATTTAATTAATTAACATTTATATAATTATGGTTATTAGGAAAGGAATGAGAATAAATTCATTTTATGCGTAAAAAATACATTTTTATCAAAATGGGTTCTATTGCATTTTTTGTGCGAATAATATAATTAATATATTAAAATTTTGTAAATTTTATTTGAAAAATGGATATAAATTTTTAATTCATAATGTTAAAATTATCTTAGGATTTTTTTTATAATTATTTGAAAATTTTGACTTTTCAAATGAATAATGAAAATAATAATTTTTATTGAAACTGTCTTTTCATTTCAAGAATTTAAAAAGTTACATTTTGTTTTAAAATTGTTTAAAATTAAAACTATATAATTTATATTACTAATAATACAATTAATGTTATTTTTTTCTTCAATTTTATTCTTGATTTTTGTATAAAAACTTTTTCTACTTAAGAAGACATTTTTTCCTGGAAAACCGATTTTTTATCACATTTTGTGAGTTTGATTTTAAATTAAATTCATCCTATTATGTAAATTGAATTTAATAAAATATATAAAACATTTTTAATAAAAATAATTAATATTATTAAATAATTTTATCTTATTTGTTTTCATAATGAGTAGTAAAAATAGTAAAACCCTCTTACCACAATTTAGGTTAAAAGAAATTTACTAGAAGTAAACTAATGTGAGAAGGATTCAAATTATATAAAAACTTATTTAAATCCTATTTAATAGAATTATTTGGAGCCTATATTATCTAATATTTATTAATGGAGCATTTTGGATCCATTTGGTTTGATTAAGACATTAATATATTCAAATATTTTGAAAAATTCCAAGTGTGTCCTCTTCCTCACTTATAAAAGGATACCCTCTATCCTCTCATCTCCATGATTCATGTGCCATTTTTTTCATAAAAAACCATAAAAAATTTGTTTATAAAATCCATACTCATGTAATATAGGTATTATTTTTCTTATAATACCAACCTTAGAGTGTTTAATGTGTAAAGAAAATGAGGTTTTTTGAAGAAGGGGTATAACTTTTAACCGAATGTATATTTTTATTTCTTCTTATAACTCTTAAAAAAATCTTTTAACCTCTATGATATAATAAAATAAGTATATAAAGTATAATAACATGTTATTATATTGATTAATTAACCTTAATATATCTTATTCTTCTTCTAATGGGAAATAAAACTATCTTTCATGTGTGCGGCAGACTACCGCCTCCTGAGTCGATGTTATTCATTTTCCATCACCACATATATTTTATTTTTATGATGATTTGTTAATAATATATATATGATATTAATGAAATAATTATCATTTTTTAAAGATAATATATCATATTTTTTCTTTCCTTTCCATTTATTGAAAAATGATAACGTCATTTGTGCTTACCCACAGATTACCACCTCCAAGAAGTGATGTGATTCATTTTTCATCACCAGTTGAAATAGATGTTACATATAAGTGAATTTAAAGATATAATATGATTTATTAATCATTATAGAAATATTAAATGATACTTATATTCTTTCTATTGTGTTCATCGAAAAATGGAAACGTTACTCATGCGTACGTATGAACTACCGTCTCCATATTTTAACTTAATTCCTTTTTCATAACCACCATACATATATGGTTATAAAAGTATAATTAATGTATATAAATGATAATTATAACATGAATATTATTATGGATATTATATAAAAATTACCTCTTTGACCATGGTTAACATACCAATGTTTTTTTGTAAATTATGAACCGAACGTCCTCAAAACACTTGATGCAGACATACGTGATTAAGTAAATAAATATTTCATTAAAATAAATGAAATTAATTTTTCAATTTTAAATTAATATACTTATAAAATTTTATTCAATAATTAATTAATTAATATAAATTTATTATACAAGTGTTAAAGGACATCTATAGAAAATCCAAATTTGAGGTAGGGGTTTCTTAACTCAATTTCCTTTCATTGAGTTTAATCACTTCTTAATTGATTATATCATGTAAAAATTATGCATGAAATTCAATTTTTTTGATTTATGTTTTAATTTTTTATATTTAAATTTGTTTCACATAATCACTCCATTGATTAATTCTTAATTCAATGATATGATCTTTGTAAGGGTTCTTTATCTCAATATTGTTTTGCTGAGATATGTTTTATTTTATGCAACTATTTATATTTATGAGGTGTATATACTTATAATTTTACATATTATATAATTTATCCTTCTTAATTAGTGTTATTTAAATTTACAATATAAATTATTTCATCCAAGGGGATTTTATTAGAAAGTTTCCAAATTGGTAAGGCTCAAATTGGATTCTTTGGGACATTTGTTATATTATAAACCCATATTCTTTTTAGGTGTATATAAAACCCATTTGATATGTTATATCATAAATATCCTTATGTTCATGGTATTTAAATTTTTATTTTATATTATTTCTTTCAGTAGACTTATGACTAAAAAGTTACCAAAACTGTAAGGGATTTATGTCTCAATATAATTTTAATAAGGATTATTAATTCTTGATTTTACATTGAGATAAATAATATGATAAATATATGATAAAACCATTTTATTATATTTTAATAAGGTTATTTATGTATATTTAATTTTTTTACTTTCATTTTCCTCCATTTAAGTACTTAAGATATCTAAAAAATGTTTTAAGTAAAATTGACTTTATTTCACTCTTCGGTCAAAAATAATTTTTCTTCCATATCCATGTTTTCTAAAAAAAATTTCAAGAATTATTATAGTAATGTAAAATGATTATTTAAATTCATTTTTACACATGTTTGAGTTTTTAAAAAACGGTTTAAAAAGAATCTTCATGTCAGTTTATGAACGAGGTAATTTTTACCAAAGGTGTTAACAAAATATTTGATTTATTGATTACAACATGAATGTAATTTCTATTTATCATGAATTCTCAATTTATTGAATCTTTCTTTTCAGGTTTCCAAGGTTATTTTCCAAGAAATTTTTTTCCTTAATATTTTTTAATTTTTTAGATTTTAAATATGTTATTTCAAAATGAAAGTGTATTTTCCTTAAGAAATGTTCCAATTATCTTTAAAATAAAATTTTCATATATGATAACACACTTTGTTTTGACTTAACATTCACTTGGGATATGATTCTATGATACCATCATTATTATTTTTCTAGATGGTTTATGATTTTTATGATGAGATATTTATGAATTCATTTTATTTTACATGGGTTGTGATATAATGATATGATTAATTTTTATGGTCTTATAGAATATAGATGAATGGATTATGACTATGTGATGGTTTGAATCATAATTATATATCCCTCCAATGCATTGAGTAAATATAAAAAGTTAACCAGTTATAGTTTTTCCTAAGGTATTTTTAGAATTTACCCGGTAAGTTATTTCATTTGTAAGAGTGATTGTAAGAGTGATATGATAAAAATGTTCCAAGATACTGATATATTTTATCTATTCTTTCTATGAGTTTCTAATGGATCATTTTTTCAAGTATTTTTTTCACACGACTCATGATTATTGACTTATTTAACTCTTGTCTTATGTCAAATATTTATTCCATATTTCATGATTTATTATCCATGTTTTTATGGTTATGAATTATATTATGTTATGTTTATTCTATTTGATTATGTCATCATAAACATATGATCATATTAGGATCATTAATGAAAATCAATTGTAAATGCTTATGCTTACCCTCAATGAGTGTTTGAGACCGCCCTTCTTATGTTTCCTTTACCATAGGTTATGAATAATGATGTTAAATGATTTGTTTCTATAAATGCATCATGTGTGATTAATTTTATGGGATATGTTAAATAATTATTGTGGAATAATAAAATCTAGGTATATTAGAAAAAATGATCACTTTAAGACATTGGTATTATCATGTAAAAGTTTTTTATAATTATATAAAACTCTAAACTTAAATGGCCCATGGGTATGTAAGTGATAAAATACTTTATTTTGATGTTATATGTTTTGGATGGCTAATTGGGTCACATTTATTGTCATCCAAGCTATAAATGTTAAGATTATGTTTCTATCATCGTATCTGGGATTTTGGGTTAGAGGCTATTATATATAGCACTAGATGCGAGTTCTATTAAAAACTCAACTTCACGATTTAAGGGAAACTAGGAAAATATTCATGAATCACATCAATATATTCCCAAAAAATAGGAACATATTCAATTTTTATTTTATACAAAAAAATATGAGATAAATACCCCTTAGTAATAGGTAGTGAGACCCATTTAATGGAACTATTTTCATTGGAATTTAATGTTTATCCTAACACTGATAGACCGTTATGGGTTGATTTGGAATTTAAAATGTAACTTTCCTTTCTAAAAAATTGATATAGGAAATTATATATATAGATCCAATACATTAAAAAAATGACATAAAATTCAAATATAAGGATAATAATATGATTTTTATGAATAAAATTCCCACAAACTTCTATGAGATTGGAGATATAGACTTTAGATGAAATCATCATACCATAAAATTTTTTTATTGATAAATCAACATCTAACCATTGAGGTGGTGATATGATACTCATAAAATTCTTCTGATATAAGAGTGGATATATCTTAAATAAAATAATAAATTTTCAATTATATAGTGGATGATAAGTATAACTTTCACCAATTTTTTCTCATGACCCACTTCAACAGGTGTGATTGTATAATCCTTCCATTTATTATTTATATTAGGAGTTTATTTATGCCGATTTTCATCATTAACCCAAATATTCATGCACTGGTTGGTGTAATGTATATACTCTATTTAATTATATCATTGGATTATGGGTGAAACATTTAGTTTAGATTTATCTATATTCATTTTATTGTTCAGCCTATTCACATTACTACGACACTCACTTGTTCAATAGCTGTAATATCTTGATTTTTATCATGAGGTAGAGATAATTTTATTTCAGTTTAAATCTTTTATTTTACTCTAATAAACATTAATAAGGGTTAGAAAAGTGTTTAGGAGCCTTAAATCTTGGTTCACATCCCAGATTCCCTATTTTTGGAGGAAGAAAATGAGGCGCACAATTGAAACATGGTTAGTAGTAATTGTGTGAATCAACCATATGACCCAATAAAGGGAGGAGAACAATTAGAGAAACCATACAATATGGGATATATGTCCTTTAAAAACCTACAATAAATTTTATAGATAAATTTCATGGTTTGTGCACATTTTTTATAACTATGTTCATGAACCGTGTGTTTGGGGGGGGGGGGGGTTCCTTTGGACAGTAGGAACAAGCAACCTAAACACGAATTGTTTAATAGTGTGGCTTGGCCACACATGTTATGGAATCCTAGATATTTTATAACACATGGTTAGTGGACATATTATCCAACCATGCATCCAAACCATGCACCCCTTTAAATAGGGTGAATTTATGATTTTCCTCTGTTTGTTTTAACCCTAAATCCACCCTTTATCCTCCTCTTTGCACACATAGGATCCATTGATGGAGGGATATAATTTTCTCTTTCCAGAGGATTTGATGGATCTTCTCTATCCAGACTTCAATTTGTAGTTTGTTTGTCGTTTTGGACCCCCTCTACAAGTCTCAATTTTCTCTTTCTTCTTTGCCTATTTTCTCTGACTACAATTGATGCATTTTCCATGTGTGTTCATATACCCAATTTTCAAGGAGTTTGTGTAGTTTCTTTGATATATATTATTCTATCCTGAATTAGAGTCCAATACTGGATGAGGATTCATCTACTAGTATAAATTAGGTGGTCTATAACATTTCCCTCAAAGTCACATCATTTATAAATTATTGTCATTGTGCCACACGCTATAATTTCTGTGTATACCATGACCTAGAACCTTTATGAGACCCATTTACATTGTATTAGGTTGATAAATTAATATGAAACACACCTTTGGGTGTTTCTTGTTAGACGTCCTCAGTGACCATTTCATGTATTTATCCAAAACACCACTTGTGTGTGTTTGAATTGGATTTTGATAAAGATAAGTGGGAAATTAATTTAATTAATTTGAAGTGGATTGTAAATATAAATTGACCCTGATTTTCCCTAGGTAATTCAATTTAGAAATTCAATGAATGAAATGTAAAATGATAAGTATACTTCATATTTCTCTTTTATCACTCTTGAGTGAATGGACTAATGTACATGAATATTAATGAACTATAAGTTTACATAGATATTACATGGAATATAATTAATTATTATATGTAAGGTAACTAATATTTATAGACCTTTATTTTTGTTTAAAGGAGTGTCCTGACTTGAGCCAGCCTTAGATTCCTGAGGGAATTACTTAAGCACTCAGAGGACTCCATCTTAATTCATTGATGTGACCCATAAGTGAGATACAACACTAGGGTTTAGTCAGTGTCATGTATATTTTAATTCCTCAGCATGTCACTGATGATTCACTCACATACTCTATAATTAGAATGGTTTGTATTATCTCCTTATATTCAGCTTAATGTCCTCATACATGAAATGACTTGGATTATTTCTTTGGTCTCTAGTTATCCTTATCTATTTTTTATTTTAGACATTCTCTATAGACCTAGTTAGAAATTTTTCTAGTGAAATAACATGGTTTATACCTTGGATTACACTTATGCTCCTATATCTGAGATTCATATTTTATTACTATGAGTTATCTCAATCTTATAAGGTCAAGGATTCCTTGGTTTCTCCTTAGGTCCTACGTCACTATTATTATTATATGTAAACATTTATTATGTTTCCTTAGACCCTAAAAAAATTATTAAAAACATTATTATAGAAACTCAAATTAGACTGAAGTAGGTATGGTCACCCAGGCCTACCATCAGGAGACTGAGCACGACATGGGTTATATTTATATTACTACGTTACTTTTGATTTAATTTCCCAATATTATTTTTTATATTTATAGACTGGATTAGTTATATACACCATTAGTGTTGTCATCTTGTGTTTTACTCACACCCTATTTGGGATGTTTATTGGTACCTAGGAATATTTCTTCGATGTTGGTAGGGATAAAGTGAAGAATCTCACTATAAATGCTTGGTATTTTTTAGGATGGGATCTTGGTAGCATATAATTGAGCCAGTGATTGGGATTCACTAGATATAGTTTTTGGTATTTTTGTTTCTTTTATTGATCATGTATTATATTATATGATTTCTCTCATGTATGCATAATTTCCCTTTTTTGTATAGGCATGCCATCATCATTTTTTATATGACATGGCTCAATATTCATTCTATATTTATATCTAGATGATCATGAATTCCACTGTTTATTATAATCTCCCCACTTATTTATTTATTATTTTCTATGGTGATCCACTCTAATAAAATGGGGTATATTCTCCTCACCACAACCCCATTGAAACTCACTATTATTCGGCAGCCTCTGGCATATGGAGAGGCATTCTTGAGTCCATGTGGAAAACCTGGTTTGGTTACTCATGAGTAAACTAGGTCTGAGATGTCACAAATTGGTGTCAATAGTTTTTTACTTGTCTTACTATTTTCACATAGAAAATATAATACTAGGACATGTTAGAATTCAGTAATGAGCCAATACCTGGGAGTAGCTAACCCACATTTAGGGAAAAGCCAAGTTTCCTAGGATGGGGCTTTCTGGTCTGTATTTCACCTATTATAGTTGATTTTTTTTTTCACTTTTAGGCAATGAAAATGACTTTAGATTTTGATATGACTATGAATTTTTACCCTTGGCCCAATATGACAAAGAATCATTTGGTTATGCATCATTATAGGCTCTTGAGGATTTTTATGTCATGAAAATTCCATGTCATGTTTATTTCATTGCATTCATTTCCTATTTCATATTATAGACACCTCTATTGTTATAATATTTATTATACTAACATTTATAGAAAATAAAAGGATAAATAATTTATTATTTAATGTGTCTACATCAACCCAAATGATTTTTTACCACATAGCTTGATGGTGGTACCTCAACTATCCAATTATCACATGTTTGAGCTTTGTAACCATGGTTACATGAGCTATGACATTAGTTTATTTCAATTAAATAGATTCCAATTATAATTTATAAATTTTATTCCTTTATAAATTGGTAATTATGATACATATAATAAAATAATTATATATGGATTCTTACATACTGTGTCTAGATGTACCAGTTCCAGTTGTAGTTATGTTAAGTACCCATTGTAACATATAAAGTTTAGGAATTTATAAATTGGGAATAGTAACTCATATAATTAGACCATATTATAAATATAAAAAGTTGTTAAATTATGACACATAAATGAAATATTTTACATTAAATGGGGATGAAAATTACAACTTAAAGAATGTTTTCCTCTATAACTTGAAATTGATACTCCATATAACAGAACCTATGTGATTAAAAACTTGGAACTTTACTAATACCCTAACCTTAGTTTTGGGTAGTTGGGATAATATATCTTGGATGATGAGACCTTATGCCTATATTGTTGTTATAAGTAATAATTTCCACCTGTTATCATGTTTTGAGGTGTGTACTTGGGACTGTAGATATATGCCACCATGATATCCTCAGGTTGAGTATCAGGAAGGTGGCAATGACCATGCTCCTGAGGTGGTGGGACCTGACCCCTCAATAGTTTCCACTACACTTTTATTCCTGGTTTAAGAATCAAAACTCAACTTAGAGAGGGGTTCTTATGATTAGTGTAGTCTATAAAGGGTGCTCTGTGACCTGCACTGACTATGGTCGAGTTTCCACGAGAGTTATAGCTATAAAATCTACCTAATTTTTTGGGGGATGGTGGCCCCCAGACCATTAATTCATAGAGAGAGTCCATTTTAGTGATCTATGAGAATTTGGAGATGCCTATAGAAAGGAGGGTCAAGCTCATGGTCTACATGCTTTAGTTATTCTCCAAGAATTGGTGGGATATTCAAAATTAGGTAAGTCAGTATCAAGACATGGTCTAGAGTGATATCCAATCTAGTTTCTATGACTACTTATTTCTAAATATGTTGAGAGTTGATCGAGTTAGAGAGTTTTTGTACCTAGAGAAATTTATAATGTCCATCATGGACTATTCATCTCCCTTCTCTAATATTTATCATTTTTCACTGACCTTTTCTGGTGATAAGATGTTGAGAGAAAGAAATTTTGTTGGTGATCTCAGGTATGCCATCCAATCTTTGGTGAACATCTTAAAACTGGATACCACTTTAGAAATGCCAAACCAAACCCTTATCTATGAGTGAAAATCAATGGAATTTGATGGTATAGGTAATGGTAGTCTATCCCCTAGGTATGAAATCAATTTATCTAGTGGAAGGAAGCATCAAATAGATGGTTCTTGTCAAAGAAGTGGTTCCCAGACTATCTATGCTAGTAGTTTGATTATATTACATCAGTATGGAAGGCAAGGTCACATGAAGAATCAATGTGATATGGACCCAATTGAGTGCAGATCCCATGGATGAATGTGCCATATCTAGATATTTTTCATGTCTTTTACTCTAGTCCTCAGCGGGAGAGGATCCACACCAGTTCCACTTTTTAGAGTAGGATCAGTAGTTTTATTCTAGTGAGGGTGTTGTAGTACTACCTACCATACAATCTGAGGAGGTGGACATGGTCGATTAATACAAAATTATAATATGAAGTTACAACATAGTATAAATACTTTGGGTAGTTGGGTTGTAGATCAAGGCCATATATCTGACAAGTTATATGTAGTATAACCCATGCTTTAGGTGTAGTGTGCCGAGTCAAATAAAGTACAAGGTACAATCATAGTAGCCTCGACTTTAGAATCTAATTTATTCGATATTGGAACTTCACATTATTTTATATATATTGATGTTCTCTAAAATCATAGGATTTAAATTTATTATTTCTTTAGAGTGATGACATTTTCTAATCCTTTGGAAATATAATATGAAAGTGTATTAAAATTTAAGGAGTTCATCCTAGATATTGGAAGTTACCGCTTCTTATGGGACCTTTTAATCCTTGAGATGAATTACTTTTACATTATTATCAGGATGAACTAATTGGTTTCATATTAATTATATATCAACTTTTCTCACTAAAGGGTGTCTTTCTAATCATTTGAGGGATAAAACTATATTTACAGGGGTGAATGGGATGTCTAGGAAATTAAATATGGACCTGAGCATCATGGGTTGGGTAGAGTGTCAACCCAGGTTTCTATCATTTTCCTAAATGACCTGGGAGTATGAAAAGATATTTTACTCTAGTGGTGTCATGATATAGATATGTATTACCTGATGGATTTTCTGGATTACCTCTAAAGGTAGAGGTAGAGGTCACTATCGAGTTTATTTCAGGAGAATCACCAATATCTATTCCTCCATACAGTATGGATCCTACTGAGATTTAGGAACTCAATAGGTAGTTAGAGGACCTAAAAAAAGGGTTTATTTGACCCAATACTCCTCCTTGTGGTTCACCCATGCTTTTTTCCAAGAAGGCGGATGGGACCCTCATAACGTGTGAGGATTATTGATAGTTGAATCAACTTATTATTAAGAATTGATATCCACTTTGACATATAGACTACCTATTTGATTAGATCCAAGGATATAGGGTCATCTCAAAGATTTATTTGAGGTTAGACTATCATTAGGTATGATTTAGGCCTTTAAAAATACCATGTATAGCTTTCTAATGTAGATAAAACTTTATGAGTATTTGGTAATTCCATTTTTTTTGATGAACGTAGCTGTGGTCTTTATGGAATTTATTATCATGAACCAACCCAGTTCAACCCTGAACCGGTCACCCAAGTCAGCCCTCAATAAGTCCCGAAGGGCATTCCCGACCCCCACAGGCTGGAAACTGGTGCCGAGAATCAAAATAAGACAGTTGTTAATGATTTGGAATATAAGTGAAAGAAAAATAAATAAATATAAACTGAAAAAGACAGATAAACACTAGTAGTGGAAATAAAATAAAGTTTCACAAATAAACATACCTCCAAGTGACCTCGTGGGTCACCACCAAACACAGAAGCATGCTCACTATAAGATCGACACAAAACAAGAACCTAAAAATGAAAATATAGAGTAGTCATGAGCACTGAGATGCTCAGTAGGAATGATAAAGAATAAAAATTCCCTATTCCCTCACCTTTAAAAATAAACACAATCATCCTATTTTGAAAATAAGACATAATAAAATAATTTTTTTCATTCATTTCAAATTCAAGTAACAACTTTTTATTTTTAATAAAATTATTTCTCTTCCACTACACTTTCAAAATAGATTCCGAGAATTAATTAACATTTCAAAATGAAATAAATAAAATTTAGATTAAAATATGGTTTTAAAAAGAGAGAGAAATCTAGCATGAAATTTTTGAAATGAAAAATCACATCACATATACCATGGGAAAACCTATAGGGTCAATCTATCTCTAGTGGGAAACTAGAACCATGTACCTTAGTGTAAGGTGGCTTAGAGAAGACAATCATAGCTTTCTTACGAATGAGTCACTAGGAGGGGACACCCAATGCCCTAGTGGTCTCTGATCATCATCATAGTATAGTTAGTGTTATAATAATCAATCCAACTAGATTAAATCAGGAAAATCCACTCCCATATCATCTAGAATACTAGAACTAGCCATCCCACCTAGATACCTGGGGTTTCTAATGTTCTCTATTCAAAAAGCTGGTGAGATTTTATCAATAAAACATATATGCACAAAGCACTTTCTTTATCCAAAAATCCATCCAACATCCCACCACCGATCTCTCCCCTTAAGCACATTACCCTTTTTATGTCACACAATAAAGCATAATCCTCTCTACTAGGAACATACCACACATCACACATTAACACTTGCATCACATTTATCAACTAAGTTTAATTCCTAAAGATGGGTTTTCCACTTTTGAAAACCATTATTGAAGTTCGAAATGGGATTCATTGATTTAAAAGTAATATTAACATTTTAGAAAACATGGTTGTTAAACACCTTTAAGTTCCAAAATCATTTAAAAATCCTATTATACAACCAAGGAACCACACCTTTAAAAGCAAGCTAGAAAACATTCTTAAATCGATAAAACCGAAGAAACTGATTGGAAAAAATAATTACACACTAAAACCACTAAGGAAACCAATTTTAAAGATTTAACATTAAAGATCAATTCAGAATTATAAATACACCACTATTTTCAACAAAGTCAAATACATGTTTCAATATGAAAAACTTGCACCAAAATCTTAGATAAATTACGTAAAACAATTAAATAATTATTTATAATAATCACAGTTAGGCCACATTGCATGAAAATACTATATACATATAAAACATACTTTTAAAATAATCAATCAAT
Organism: Viscum album; assembly: GCA_963277665.1. Classification (NCBI taxonomy): domain Eukaryota; kingdom Viridiplantae; phylum Streptophyta; class Magnoliopsida; order Santalales; family Viscaceae; genus Viscum; species Viscum album. The sequence goes on along the minus strand of OY728148.1, from coordinate 259,764,401 downwards.
AAAAGATTTCAAATTAAAGTCTAGGCATAAAGATCCTACCAAAAACTGGCCGCTCTTTGATGAAGACCACCCAAATCGAGACTTAACACTTACACACACATGAATTTATATATATATATATATATATATATATATATATATAAATACCCATAGTTTCATTGTACATATTCCCCTCACGAGGAGGGAATACATAAAAAGAGGGAATATATATGTATTCCTTACCTATGCACATATATATAGGAATTCTTGATACCCGTAGCCCAAAACCACATCAATAAGACCCAACACACTCTAGAAAAATTAATGGCAACTTAAAACCCATAAAAATCTTATTAAAATTAATCCACAATGAAGAAATCAAAGAACCTTTACCCGAAAACCATGGTGAATTCGCTTCCCTTGACGATGATGGCTAGAACTGGCCTCAATGGGACCCGATGAATCATAACCAACAATAATCGACCAAAATAAAATATGTCAAATGAGTTAGGGTTTTACCAAACCCTATACACCCCATGAAAGAAAAAAAGCACAAAATAGGGGAAGGGGAAGGGAGAACATGCTCACTGGAGGGGACCGCACACCAAATCAGTAGAAAAAACGGTCCTCAGAGGGAGGGAGGTGGTGCGCCAGAGCTCACTCGGCCAGCCAGATCGTGTGAGTAGGAGGATGGGGGGGGGGGGAGGCCGACCACGCGAGAGATGAGCCATGTGAGGTGAGGGAGGAGGATCTCTTTTTGGAGGAGGGAGGTGCACGAGAGGGCTTCGACCAGTGGGGGTTGTGCGAACTGGAGAGGGAAGGGGGGAGGGGTTTGTGTTACGTGGGGTAAGGGGGAGGAAAGGGGGAATCCCTCTTTAGGGTGAAAAGAAAAAAAAGAAAACTAACAATAATAATTATAATAATAATAAAAAACTTAATAACAAACTTAATAATAATAATAATAATAATAATAATATTATTATTATTAATACATTTACTTTTTATTTCATTTAATTTCATTTTATTTTTCATTTAATTTTATATTATTTCTAGATATTGGGAAACTTCATGGTTTGCACATGGTTTACCAAAACGTGTACTAATCGTGCGCTGTCCACTACCATGGCTAGGCACTCCTCACACGGTTACCTGTAGCCAGATGCACAGTTGAGAAAACCATGCTCAAACTGTGCCACTCGGCACTGCCCACTTATAGAGCCAAACTACACGCTTGTTGCATGGATTAATGAACCATGTACAAGTCGTGCAACATAATTCATACCCACCTGGGTACCCTCATGGGCACTTCACAGTTACTATTTACCATGTGGGCTAACTGTGCAATAGTAAAAAGGATTGAAAAAATTTAAAATTTGACCAAACGACTACCAAAACTCAAAAAAAAAAAAAAACAAATAAAAATATTTAAAATGATTAAAATAATTAATATTCATAGTCGGGGAGTGACATTGATGAATAATGTTTTCCACCCATACTTGGATTCTTTTAGAGTGGTTTTTATGGAAGCTATATTAGTGTATTTTAAAACTTGACATGATCATGCCAAACACCATGAAATCATATTGAATACACTAAGATATAACTATCTATTTGATAAGATCACAAAATTTTACTTCTATATTGATAAAGTTCACTTCTTGGGTGACATTATATCAAAATTAGAGGTATATGTTGATCCATATAAGGTGCGAGTTTTTGTTTCCTAGGAGTATCCCAATAATATCTTTGATATTCAGAGTTTCTTGGGACTTTATAGTTACTATCAGCATTTTATTCTAAATTTATAATGTCTTGAAACAACACTTATAGGATTGAACAACAAATGTGTTAAGTTTACATGATTTTAAGCATGTAAAAATTCCCTTTAGAAGTTTAAATGAATACTTTACTTAGCTTCGATCCTAATTTAACCTGATCCTGGTAGGGAATACATTATATATTGTGATGCATCAAGCATCGAGTTAGGAGATGTTTTGATGTAAGGGGATTAAGTCAATATATATGGGTCTCTCTAGTTGAGGTCTTATAAATGTAATTACCTGACACATGCTGTTGATCTAGCAGTTGTGGTTCATGCCTTTCATTTTTGGAGACATCTATTTTTGGGAGAATGATTCGTTATATGTACAGACCATAAAAAACTTAAATACATATTTACTCAATATTTTTTGAACTTTTGACAGTGAATATGGTTATAGTTACTTTATTACTTCAATTTTTATATTTTTTATATGCTAGGGAAAGGCAATGTAGTGGATGATTCTCTAAGATAAAAGAACCTGGAACAAGAGGTTCAGGACGCCAGTAGTGAATGAAAGTTGATGGATCTCTTTTTTGATATGCATATTGAGATTTAGGAGTGTCATGGAAAGACACTACTTATATCTTTAGTAGTGACCTCATCACTTTTGGACTAAGTGAAGATAAAACAATATTTAGATCCTGAAGGCTGGGTCCTAAGATAAAGTGTTTCAGGTGAGGACCCAATGCCTAGCATGGTTGTCGATGAGGATGAGATCTTACATAATAATGGGAATGTTTGGGTTCCTATAGACATATAAGAATAAATCATGTGAGAATATCATGATTAGAGCTATAAAATACATCCCAAACTCACAAATATATACCATGACTTACACCACTAGTATTGGGGGAAGGGGATGAAAAGGGAGATAACAGGTTTTGTTACTCAGTGTTCCACTTGTCAGCTAGTAAAGGAGGAACACTAGTGAACTGATGGACTTTTATATTTGTTTACCATTCTAGAGTGGAAATGGGATAATTTCATAATGTATTTTGTGTTCGGATTACTGAAATCCCCTCAAGGCAGTGATGCAGTATGGGTGATCGTGGATAGACTGATGAAATTCACCAATATATTGCTGACTAGGGAGACTTTCTTAGTGTATGATCTTGAAAAAATTAACATCCAAGAGAATATAAACATTCATGGTGTTCCATAAAAATTTCATATTAGATAGGTATTATCATTTTAAATTATGGTTTTAGAAGGGATTACAGAAGGCTCTAGGTTTATATGTAATTCTGAGTACAACCTACACCCACAAATAGAAGGTTAGTTTGAGTATAATATACTGGTATTAAAGGGAATGTTTTGATCACGTTTCCTTGATTTTTAAGGTTCTTTGGTGAAACATTTACCTTATACTAAATTTGGTTACAATAATAGATTTTAGGCACCTATACAGATGGATCCTTACGAGGAATTATATACTCGACAGTGCCAATCACCTCTATACTGGTTAGAGGTAGGGGAGGCAAAACTACTAGGACCAGGACCATGTCTCATTCAGGATACATCAGAGTAGGTAAAACTTATTAGTAAAAATTTATCTACAACTCAATCTAATAATAAGTCTTATATTTATCTTTATTGTTGAACTCTAGAGTTTGATGTGGGAGATCAGTTCCTCTTGTGTGTTTCACCTAGATTGGTCCATCTTTGAGTTCATAGGTAGGATAATCTATCAAAAATATTTGTTGGGAATTTTCATATTTTGGAGAGGGTAAGACCAGTGGCTTATCAGATAGATATTCCTTTGAGATATAGGGATATTCATGATATCTTTCATGTCTCTCAGTTGTATTGTTATTATTCATACATGTCTCATGCCCTTATTCCTGATGAGGTTGAGTTAGATGTTGATGCTTATTTTGAGGAGTATCCTATTCATATTGTTGATCATAGAAAGAAGGATCTTTGATGCAGTTCAGTTCCCCTAGTTCAAGTGATATGGTATCATGACCGTGTATAGGAAAAGAACTAGGAGATATAGGCCGATATACATGCTCAGTGGCTAGAGTTATTCTTAGATGAAGATCAACCACCCTCAGAGAAACTCATGAATGAGTTTTTTTAAGGAATGAAGGTTGTAAGAAATTTTTTTCCTCATGAGGTATAGATCCTTTTATTTTAGTTTAAATCTCTTGTGTTACTCTAAAGTTCCTAAGGGTCAATCAAGGATTTAAGAGAATTTAGTCTTAGTTCAGAGCCCAGAGTTTTGGTTTTTTGAGGAATATATTGAGGTTTATGGTTAGTGAATGATTAGTAGTAACCATGGGGACCAATAAATTGAGGATCATGGTTAGATAAACCATAAAATAGGGGCCATATGGATTTGAAAAACCTATAATAAATTTAAGAGGTAACCCGCACAGTTTGTCTAACGATACACATGAACCATGTTGGGGGGTGCCTTTGGATAGTAGGAATGCATGGACTACACATGGTTTGTTTAACCATGCATCCTGGATGTGTGAGATGTGGCCTCCCATATAGTGGATACTATATGGTTGGAACAAAATTTTTCCAATCATGTTTCCAAACCATTTTCCCCTTTAAAAAGGGTGAATTTGTGATTTACACTCTCTATTTTAACCCTAAAGCCACCCTTTCTCCTCATCTTTGTTTATAACAGCTCCACCACTAGAGAGATCTCATTTTATCACTTATTAGGATTTGAATCATCTTCTCCATCCAGGCTCATATTTTAATTTTATTAATTACATTGGATCCCCATAAGTGAGTCTCTCTTTGTTATTTCTTCTTTTCATAGTTTTCTTTTCATCGTCGATTCGTTTTCCATGTCAGGTCATATAACTTATTTTTTGGTGATTTGTATATTTTCTTTGATTTCATTCATTATATCTTGAATTAGAGTCTAATAATGGATGATTATTCATATACCAATATAAGGTAGGTGTTTTATATTTTTTCCCTCAAAGTCTCGTTATTTATAAATTGTTGCCACTGTGCTGCACACTGCACTTTATGTCCATTTCTCATTAAATATGAAACTATTTAAATTAACTATGTAGACCACAACCTTAACCATTTATGAGAACCATTAACATTTTAATAGGTTGTTACCTCAACATGAAACACCCTTTTGGGTGTGTTTTTTTATACACCCTTAGTGACTATTACATGTATTTAACCAAAACACCACTTGGGTGTGTTTGATTTAGCTCTTGATAAAGATAAAGGGGAAAACGATTTAATGAATTGTAAGTGTCTTGGAAGTATAACTTGGACCCCTTTTGTCATTATTAAGTAAATTTAGAAATGGAATGAATGAAATTTTAAATGGAAAGTATCCTTCATGTGGACATTTTATAACTCCTGAGTGAATGGACTAATGTACATGAATCTTAATGAATTGTAAGTTGGTATAGATATTAAATATCATATGATCACTTGTCATATGTAAGGAGGCTACTATTTTTAGACCTTTATTTTTATTTAACAGAGTGGTTTGACTTGTACCAAAATTGTATTCTAGAGGGAATGACTTGAGAAATCAGAGGACTCTACTCTGATTCATTGATGTGACCGCAAAGTGAGATACCAAAATAGGGTTCATTCAATGTATTATATACATTAATGCCTTGGTGAGTCACCAATTATTCACTCATATACCCTAGAATTATAATTCCTTGGATTTAGCTTAATATCCTCAGACACATGACACGTTAGATTATCTCCTTGGGATCCAATCATTTTTAGCATGGGATAACTTTTTAATTTCTATATATACTAGTTTAGAAAAATTTCTAATGTAATTCCATGGGTTATCCCTTAGATTACACTTAGACCCCTATAACTAGGCTGTATAGTTTATTATTGTGAGATAGATTAAGCTTACGAGGTCAATGATTCCTTGGATTCTACTTGGGTCTTACATCACTATTATTATTACATGAATGCCTTGATTATGTTTACTTAAAACCCAAAAAAATTAATGACCACATATTCAGAGACATCCAACATAGGCCAAAGTAGGCATGGTTTTCCAGACATCCCATCAGGAGCCTAATCATGAAATGGGTTGTATTTATCTTTCTGCTTTACTTTTGATATACATGTACATTTTTATAGTTTATATTTAAAAACTAGATTAGTTATAGATAATATTTGTGGTGGCGTCCTTAGTTTTACTCACACACTGTTTGGTTCGCTAAATGGCACCTCAAAAGATTTATTTGATGCAAGTTGGGATAAAGGTAAGCGTTCGACTATGGATTCTTGTTATCTGTTAGGAAAAGAGTTTGGTAGTAGATGACTGATCCTATGACCAGGATTCTATTGGGATAGTTTTTGGCCTTTTTTTTTATTTTGTTGTGCATGTATTATATTATATGGTTTCTATTATGTATGCCTAATTTCCCTTTTTTTATAGGCATGGCATCATTATTTTTGTATATGATACAACTTAGTGTTAATTATTTATTTATGTAAACATGATTATGACTTACACTATTTATTATAGTGATTCCATTGATTTATTTATTATTTACCACTATTCTCCACTCTGATAAAAGGGTGTATAGTTTCCCACCATACCACCATATACCCTCATAACTAATGGTAGTATCTAGCGTATGGGGAGGCGTGCTTGAAGCCATTTAGACAACCGAGTTTGGTTACACATGAGTGAACCAGGTCTAGGATGTCACAATGACCTTATTTAACATAATTAAAACATTTATTAATCCACTTAATATAATTTTTTCCATGATAATTTTGACATTTTCATCATAAAGGAAGTTTAATTTCCTTTCCTTAAGGGGTTTTATTATTTGAATCTCTATAAAAATTTATTTTTCTCTTTATACCCAAAACCATAAGAATAATGAGAGCCTATAATCTCTAATTATACCTTAAGAGAACATTAAAAAATTTGTTTATAGATATCAAAGCCTCTTATAGTTGATTCCTTTAAGATAATTGGTCTTAAACCACTAAATAATTGATCAATTTTACTTTCAAGTTCGATAGTAATACCAGAAACATAAATTTCAAGTCTTGTGAAAATTTACTTAAAGGTACCAATGGATTCATTATACTTATACTTTTTTTCTATTAATTCCATTTCCATTTTAGTGAAAATATTTCATGGAAAATACTTATTAAAAAAATACAACCTTAAACTCTTGATATTTCATAGAGTTAATTTCTTCCTCTTGCATCATATTCTTGATAAGTTTTCACTATTGATAAAATTTACCATAAAAATGATACACAACTAAAAGACCTTCTCATGGTCCAAACACTAAATAACATAAAATATATTTTCTATAGTATCAATCCATTTCTCAAAAATAAGTTGATTAGAGGGCCCACTAAAGGAAGGTGGATGCTATAACATGAAAAAATCAATGGTGAGTTGTTCCTTACTTTGTACATTTAGAAGTTTAGCATGATTCAAGTTACAATTCATACCTTGAATGATTTGGGTGAATATAGTCATAAGATTTTGTATCTCAAATCCAATTCAATTTTTTTTCTCACAGGGATGATAATTTCATTAACAATAACATTTTTTATTAACACGATTCCTCCTGGTTCCATTCATTGACTAAAAACAAAAATCTTAGTGTGAGTATTAGGCATCAATAATGAGAGTGATAAATAATATGATAATGAAAATAATTCCCAAGATGTACTAAATTATGATACCTTCTTATAAAACCTTGAAACTTCAGGTTCATCCTATATCAATTTGGTTTATCATAGGTTTTCATCAGTTTTTTCCTCTCATTCATCATAAAAAATTTCCAAAAATTAATATACCCTAATTTTATACTAACTGAGGTGACCTAAGAATCACTTAGATAAATATGACATCATTTTAGATGAATATTACACAAATCTCACAATAGTAAACACCTGCAAAATATAAATGTTTAATGTATTTGGATACCAGACACGTAATCAATTTATTTCATGAAATATATTCAACATTTACCACAAAGTTCTTCTTATATGGTACCCTTATTAGAAATATATTATTTAAAAAACTTTATTCATAACCTGAGGAAATGAAAACATAATAAAGGGTGATCTCATATGATTAGTATAGGTAAACATGTGAGATATCAATCAATGATCATAAGTGAGTATAATAAAAGAATAAGGGTATGGGAACAATATCATAACTTATGAAAACATGCTCAACAATTCATAGACCATAAATCATGGGACATGGACCAAGGCTTTGTTATAACAAAATACATGATTAATAAGAGTATGAAATTATCAATAATCAATCATGAGACACAAGAGAATAAAATAATCATAATATATATTTTTATTTTTTATAAATAAGTATTGAAAATAATTTACTTTGTTAAGGATCACTATTAATACTATCATATTGGGAAGAGTCCCATAATGGATTGGGTTCACTCCCCATTCCCATAAACATAGTGGATAGAGTCTTAGAGTGTATCGGGTTAACCTCCATTTTATTTCTTATTATCTCATGAGATATCAATATTTGTCTAATGAATTTTAGGGATATATAATTCTAGGCCCACCCATCACAAAATTAAAACCATAAAAATGTGTTCCATAAGATCATACAAAATTCATCATTTCATTATAATTTAATTAACCCATGGGAATAAAATGGGTTTTATGAAAACATCATTAACAAATAATACTCATAATACATGAAGATAAATAAAGTGGATGGTATCATAATATCACATCCCCATTGAAGCATAAAAATCCTCAAAGTATGTTGACATAGATGAAAATACTTTTATAGAATCATTAGAAATATTCTTTAAAAAATAAGAGAAAACATCCGTTTCTTTTGGTAAATTTTTATATATAAAAATTACTATAAAATAAAGAATAAAAATTCTTTTATAAAATAATAGAAACATTTAAATGAATCTTTATGATTAATAAATTTCATGACATTAGTAAAATATATTCATGCTGTAAATGTTTAAAAAAAATTCTTTTCACACCTTTTTAAAGAAAGTTAAAAAAAAGAACCATTTAGAAAATGAAAAATGGTTACTTTAAATCATATCTAAATAAAGATAAATATAGTATAAAAATACCTTTGTAAATATCTGAAAGTAAACAATTTTTAAGAATAGGGATATTAAATAGAAAGATTCTTGATCGAAAAGAAGGAATAAGGGAAAATTTTATTAAAAATAATTCATTTGGTATTTTTGAATAATAAATATGTTAAGAATGGAAATAATACATCAAAAAAATATAAATAACTATATGAGAATAAAATATATGTGATTTTAGAAACAATTAATATAAAATCCCCCAAATGTAAATTAAAACATAAATAATCTTGATAAAAAGTGAGATTATAACATTAACCCTTACCTCAAGTCCCAACTTGCTTCATACGCACTATAACCTCCTATATAATAATTTTAGACTAATTATACATATATAAAATAATAATATTCATAATTATAATATTGTATATCATTACCTTATAATTTATCATTACCCATTTATTAACAATTCTTCATTAAAATCAATATTTGTGTGTCAAATATTTTGTTTTCCACATATGTTTCAGTTTAGAGATTATGATCATTCTCCCTTGGTCATGGTTTAATCATCTTCATGATATTATTCATGTAATAAGTATAATATTTATTTATTTTATACACTTTTATAACCATCCATTTAAGGCGGTGATGAAAAATTTATTACATCACTTCATGGAGGTTGTAGTTCGCTTGTACGTACGAGTGATGTTTTATTTTTTAAATGGATGGAAAGGAAGATAAAACATAATTAATCATTAAATAATCATAATTATATAATAAATTTAATATATATTCATTAAATATATCTATATTATCATCCAAGATAAGAAGCGATGAAAAATTAATTACATCACTTTATTGTGGCGACAATCCACACACACACATGAGTGACGTTTTAATTTTACATTAGATGAAGAGGAGGTAAAAAAAGATAATTGGACGAACATAATAAAATTTCAGTATATTTATTATGATTATTTCATCATGTTATTTTGGATTTAATATATTTATAGGAGGTGGAATAAGAAATAAACTTTTAAGGACTAAGTTAAGACAATTACCTTTTTCTCCAGGTATCCTACTTTGTATTACACCTTAGTCCTTCTTAGAATGGTCTTTTGGTGTGAAAAAAACCTATAGAAAATATATAGGAGACTTGGAATTTTTTTGGAAGATTTTGGTTGATCTATGGTGCTCAAAGTGTTTGGATAAGTGAGGATAGGAGGTTCCCTTTTATAAGTTAGGGGAGTGAAATCCTCGTTAATACCCTTAACTTTAAAATAATATAAAGTAATTTTAATGGGAAAATGGAACCAAATAAGACAAATTTTAAATATAATATGAGTGAGGTATAAATCCTCCCAAAAAATCAAATAAATATAAGTTTTTTGATATTATATTCCAGATCCCTTAGTTTAACCCCTTTTAACCTTTATCATGGAAATTAAATTTATACCATGGTAGCTAATTGTTATGAAAAAAATGGAATTAACCATATATTATTTTAATAAATACTGACTCCAAATATGGAATTCATTTTATTCGATTCAATTTCTAAATTTAGAAGAAATAATTTTAATATAAGTAAAAGAAATGAAATGAAAAACAAATTTTATAAAAATGTATTTTTAAGTATTAAATGAATTTACACCAAAATCATGTATAAAATAGATATCCATGAAAATTTTTAGATTATGGATAAAAAGTAATATTTTTATTACTTTTAAAGTAATCTAAAACTGAATGGATCATTGTGAGTACTTAATTAAAGTAAAATGACTGAAATAGTTTTTTATTAGAATAAAACATAACTTAGGTTCCAAAAATTCAAAAAAGGTTTTCAAAATTCAACATAATAGTTTTAAATGATTTATTTAACTCCTTAAAATATATATTTTATCAATATAAAGTTTTAATATATATATTTTACGTCATTATTATATCATAATGATCTCATAAAAGTTATAATATTTGTAATATTTGTATTTTTCACCATTCAGATAAAAATTAACCATTTCAGAAAAATATAAAAATTTCACCTTAAGATAATTTTGATGTGGTTAATTTTAAAAAAATATCTTTTTTTTCAAGTTTAAATCCCAATATTTTGAAATTTAACTTTTAAATAAAACATATATAGTAATAGGTCGATTACATCTACCATCGTAAAACACAACACAAGGAATAAAATAACAGTATACATATTGGCCTAGAGATGTGACCCTGTTACCTTATACTCACCCCCAAACCATTATTACCCCATCACCAATGGCATGGAAAAAAAATATAATATATAATAAAAATAATGTTTTAAACAATATTTTTTTTCAAGTATGAATAATTTAAGTATTACTTTATTTATTTTACTAATTATGATTCATTTAATTGTCTTATAATCTATTTCATTTTGTATTATAAAAAAGAATTATTCACTTTATCTTGCTGCTTCTTGCATCAAAAACTATCAAACTCATCATATTTATTAAAGATAGATATATTATATAATCTTAGGGTGTTACATCAACAATGAGGTAGGGGATAAAAAAGTGGAAAACTTCATTCCATGGAGGCACCAGTTCCAGAGGAATAAGAGATCATTTGTAGTAATATATTTTTATATTTTATCATGGTTTATTATTTGATTGATTTAGGGGTGCTTTATTCCATTATTTATATTATTTTGGTCTGAGCCTTGGGAATTGAGGTAAAGAGACTTCCAATTCCCCGAGTGTTGATTACACTTGTCAGAGATCAAAATATTTTTTTTGATGTGTTTTGGGATTGTGAGATAATGATAGGGAAATATTATCCATTCAAGGATTTATTATTTTACTTTAGATCCAATCATATGATTTCATCTTTAGAATTGACCGATTTCATTTTGTGTGTACCGCTATTGATTACTTCTATAGGAGGGTCATGTTCTAGGATGTAGAGGGTCAACATGTGTAATGTTTTGACATTAGAGGTCCTCATATGCACTGTAGATTCTATGATATGTTTCTATATCATTTAGAATCCTTATCATTAGATCTAGTGGAGGTGCATATAGTGGGGTTTCCCCAGGTCGTACAGGATTTCCTAGATGTTTTTTTCTAAAGAGGCTGTGGATATAACCCTTATCATGATATTGAGTTCAGAATATATTTTTAGTTGAGTGATTCATTAGTTTCAATTGAACCTTATCAGATTATGCCTTACGAGATATGGGAGTTGATGATTCAATTCGATGATCTGATTCATAAGGGTTTCATCTGACCCAATGTTTCACTATAGGGTTCCCTTATGTTATTCACCAAGAAGGTTGATGGTGTTCAATGGGTGTGTTTATAATATCAGCAGCTAAATCATGTGACAATAAAGAAAAATTACCCTCCCCAAAGGATTGATGTTTTGTTTGATTAGTTAAAGGGAGTGATTTTGGTTTTAAAGGATTATCGATGATTTGGGTATCACAAAATGATATCTAGGGAGGAGGAAATCCTAAAGAATACTTTTAGGTGTTGGTATTAGCACTTATGGTTTTTGTTCATGTTATTGAATGTCATGAACCTCCCATCTATATTCATGGTACTCATGAACTCCTTGTTTTGTGAGTTTTTAGATCAATTTTTAGTCATTTTTATCAAATACGTCCTTGTATACTCGAGATTAGAGAAGGAGCATGTCACGACCCATCCTCGGGGCTCGTGCTGTGACTAAACCAAGCCTGCCTTCCATAGGCCAGGGGCTGGCGACTAGCACCAAAGGCATAAATCCCGATAAAAGGGAAGACTTTGACTTTATATAAGTAAAAAAACACAACAAAGTACACAAGCTGGAGTAAACACCAAGTAAACTGAGTACAAAAGTAAGTGATAGAAAGTAAATGGGCCAGTATACAAACCCAACTGAAAGTACAGTACAACTAAGAAAGAAAGTACAACAGTTTTAAAGAAAAACAACAACCACTGAGTCGTCCTCCGAGAATCTCACCTGAAGGGTGGGTACAGATAGTCTTGTTGGTACCTCAGGTCCGTCCATCCACTCCGTGTACGTCCCGCCAGATAGTCCACCTCCAGATACCGTCCCGCTCCACAAGGCTCAACTACGATCAACACTGTCCGTCATCTGCAACCAACACAACGTAGTGTGGGCATAACCCGTGCAGGGGTGAGTATAAGATACTCAGTAGGGACCCCAAGACCCCTGAAGGTCTCCCAAAATCCACAAAGGATAAACCAAAAAGGAAAGATACAATCACAAAGTATCAACCGACTGTACTTAGGTATATTCCCATACACATACCTAAGTCATTAATTACAGTTTGGATCCAACTCTCGAGACCAAGCACAAAACATTCCACACAGGAAAGCACAACCCAGTCCATATAGTAACGTAGTCAATAACATCGATGATAATGATTGAAAGTCAAGACTCATCTCACACAGGTATACTTCTCTCGAAGAGGGGTAGAGATGATTAGATGAAGCCTCTGAATCATCTCCTCTACCGAACCCATGTAGGATCCAAGTACAGAAGTCGTTGCTGCCAAACCCACGTAGGATCCAAGTACAATAACCATCACTGCCGAACCCACGTAAGATCCAAGTATAGTTATCATCACTGCCGAACCCACGTAGGATACAAGTACAGTCGTCCTCGCTGCCGAAGCCACGTAGGATCCAAGTACATTCGTCATCGTCGTCACAGTCGCATCCAGCTCTAGGGTTCCCGCACAGAGCACGCTCGATTCTGGGAGCATCTTCTCCACGATCCAAGAGGTTCGATACATCAACTATCACAAAGTCCAGAGTTGATATATCCCAAAGTTCCGTCTCGTCAATAGGAACTCAACGCGACAGACGACGCATCAATCAGACACCCGGTCTGAGAGATAATGGCTTTTCCATTCCAGGGGCCCGGTTAGAAATACGCTCATTTCTAACCCGGCCAATTTCCATAGTCATCCAAAACTCACTTAGAGTATTGAAAAATAACCGTCTCGTCGAAAGGGTCCTAGTGCCACAGACAGCGCGTCGATCAGACGCGTGGTCTTTAAGTTTTTCTCGTTTAAGTAATTAACAGTCCCGACCCGTTTAGCTTAGTGGGCCGACGGGTCGGGTTAACCCATTTTGACGGGTCTGACCCAGCAGGGGTGTCAGATCGGTCCGAAGGAATACACAACTCGGCCCGGCGGGGCGCGACCCTGTAACGATCCAAAGTTTCATTAATGGAAATCCATCTTGATCTAATTAAATGTCTCTTTTTGTGAAATGTTTATATAAAATGTCAACTTCTTTGGTTTTATGTTAAGAATTTTGACCGTTGCTAATATAGCCGTTGAACAGTGATCACATGATTTGTATAAATATAGGGCTTTAACAAATCCAATTTACTCAGAAAAAAGAAGCGATGGCCTCATCCAGTAGAATTGCTCCATATGAATCCCATTTATTGGAGCTCAGAAAAGAGGTGGCGTCCTTGGGCTTCACTCTTGACCAAGCCCAAGTTGAGCTTCATCATGTCAAGCTCTAACGGGACCGTTTACGGGAAAAGTGGAAGTTGATAGAGATTACCACTCTAGTGATGTTATCCGAGCCACCCCAAGAGTCTATCACCATCGCACACCTTAACCTCAGGTCTTATGCGGCTGTTTTAAGGGGTTATGTAACAATTCTCTAGTACAATGTACATATACATTATTTTTTTTATATAATAATGAGTATACTTTCTTGTCATTATTGATACATTGTAAATAGTTTTTAAAGTAGAAATAGTGTTTTTAGTTATTATTTAATTAATAATTCTATTTAATTAAATTAATGGATTTTTGAATTAAATAAAATTTTAATAAAATATTAATATTAATATTAAATTAATTTTTATTAAATATAAATAATCTTATAATTTTATGAATGCAATTGTAATTTTTATTAAGGTTTGAAAGCCATTTTTGTCAAAACCCGTGAATTTTCGATAAATGTTGGTTTTTATTTTAAAAGTGAAGATTTACATATTTAGAAAATTATTTAGATAATATAAATGTTATTTCTAGAAGCAGGACGTCGAATTTATCCAACGGTGAATTTTTCATAATTTTCTGAGACAGTCAAATTTTTGGGTAAAAATTAAATGCCGTTTAAATATATAATATGTTTTATGACATCATAATGACCCAATAGTGATGTAATAAAATAATTTAAGCTTTATGTTCGGCAAATATATGTATTAAATTTAAAATAAGGTTATTTTCGGTTTGTTTGACTTATTTTACAAAGCATTAATGCACCCTTCAAGACTTATTAAACACCTTGTCTTTTTAAATTGTTTTCCATGGGAGTGTGACTCAAATTCACATAAGAAACCCTATTATTTTAAGAATTTAGTAATTTAGCCTTATAAAACTTTGTTTTCCTCTTCCCTTTTCCAAAAACCATGGGCAAAAACCATGGGATGGTTTGTGGTTTGGATTAATTTAATGTAAGGGGTCCCAAACCTAAATAATAAAGAATTCCATCACCTTTCCTATATAAACCCACCCAAGCTCCCACTTCCTCCTTACTCAAATCCTTTTGAGTTCATCCAAAATCTTCCCTACTCTCTATATAATCCTCCCAAGGTTCCCCAAGCTTCCAAGAAACCTCTATCAAGAGTCTATCAAGCCTTTGGAAGTACACTTCCAAGTAAGGTTTTTTCTTCCTTTCTCATTTTTGTCCAATTTTATTAATATTGTTATTCCATTTTAATTTCAATTATAAATGCTGGGGTATGGTTTCACACCTCCCCCATACTTCCCTATTATTGTTTTAATGATGGGATACCCCTTTCTCTCTCATTAAATTCCTCCCATATACACCCGTTACTATGCCGAAATTCTGAAAGGGACTTCTGTCTCCTCATTTACATTCAAGAAATACTTTTGTATCATGAATCCAAATTCTATTAAATTTGTTGGGACATGTTTCTATATGCCCCCTTACTATCCATGTAATGTAAATATGATGAGACACCCCTTTCCCTCTCATCAACCATTTTTATGAATTCTTATATCACGCCGTCGCGCTGCCGAAATTGCACCTATTTTCTAAGCCAATGCCATTATGTAGTGAATACCATGCCTATTTCTCCATCAAGGGTATTTAACTTCATGAAAATTTAGTTATTGATTATAAAGTTTCATTCCAAATTCCTTTTCGTGGAATAAATGATTATGTTTTATGAATCCATGTTTTATGATCCATGTGGCACACTTATGCATGAAATGAAATGTTTAAGAAGGGTGCGCCCTTATAGCGCTCCAATGCATTGGGTAAAGTATAGTATCATGATACATAATATGAAATAAGTGTTTAATCATGCTAATTTAAGTGCAACTAAGGTTTAATCATGCTTCATGTGCAATGAGGATTTACTCATGCTTCATGTGCAATGAGCCTTGGCTCATGCTAATTCCATGTTAAGTGTTGTTGCCACATTTCCATGTTATGATTATCATGCTTTATCATGCCTTTATGTTCATGTTTTTATTATACTCTATTGATATGCATATTGTCTAACATGTATTTTACTCCTCATGTTATTCCATGTGTACTCCCTTACTGGGCTTTATAGCTCACCCTTTTCTTATGCATGTCCTCAGGTTATCCCATGCGATGCTAAGTACGAGGGAATGTAGTGGTCATGTAAAGGAATTTTTCAATAAATATGTTGTATTTCATGTTTTAAGTTGTTATGTTATGATCCTAAGCCCCAAAGACACTAGACCTCTTTATCTTCCATGTTGTATCAAGTGATCAGTTTATGTAATAAATCATGTTTAAGTTTGTAGTAAAAGTAGGGTTGTCATAGTTGGTATCAGAGGATAGGTTTAGTTATTTTTGGGATTAGGATTAGAAAACCCTAGTAAAGCCATAGATACAAGACTAAGTATAATAAAAACATCCCTAAGTTTTGGTAAGTACTGAGTAAGTGTTTTATCAAGAAAATACATTTCTGTCCGGATACGAGCAGGTAGAGGTGGCTCTGGCACAAATGCATCCTAGGGGTAAAACCCGAAAATACCGCTTTGAGCTAGAATCATATGGATACTGGTGCACGACAATGAGACTTGCTGCACTCTTGTTTACGACACTCCTGGGGGATATGTTTTGATAAATTCACAAGATTAGTATGAACCCTTATTAAGGAAATTAAAAAAGAAATTCCTCTAAGAATAAATGTCAGAAAATAGATCATGAAAAGCCTAGATTGAAGCTTGTAGACTCATGAGTTAAGGAAATAAAAGTTTATTTATAAGTCATCAAATTTTGTATTTGGATTACCCTTTATGTGTTACCCCCTAAATTTCATTTTATTCTATCCAATGTCCGGTAATAGGAGGACTCGAGCTAACAACTGATGTGAATATCAGTGTGATGACTGTACTAATGAGATTCCCAATCCAATAGGAGCGGGAATCGTGAAATTTGCCACGATTCTCTCTCAGCTAACTCAATATTTTAATAGAAACACAGTTCAAGAGGAACGTTCAACCCCCCCTAAGAAATAACAAGTCGCTATCGCAAGCTTCATGAGATAAAGACCTCCTACTTTTAGTGGATCATTCAGTCCCATGATCGCTGAACAATGGATCAACTCCATTGAAAAGATATTCTCCATCCTTCAATGTTCTGAACAATAGAAGGTTCTCTTGGAGGATTATCGTATAGAGGGTGAAACAGATCAATGGTAGATGTTGATCAAAAATAAAAAGCCTGAGGAGGAGATCAAGGCATTAGAATGGAAGGATTTCCAGAAGATGTTTTTCGATAAATATTTTCCGTGCACCCTCCAACTTAAGATGGAAAGGTACTTCATTTACCTCAAGAAAAAAGATGAAGAATCTATTGGAGCGTATGAGGAAAACTTCACAAGGCTTTCACGATACGCTTCTAGCTTTGTCATTACCCCGAATACAAGGTTGACCACTTCTTTGGTGGGATGAAGCCTAGCCTGCGGAAAGCATTGGTGATCCATGACTTCGACAGCTGTGAGGAAATTGTTCGATGTGCCCTCAACGTCGAAATGGAGATCGGGGAATCACAAGGGTATCATGGGGACAAGAAGTATAAGGTGGACTTCAATGCTGGTGGTTCGATGGATAAATACAATGGTGCTAAGAAGATCCAGCACCCCACTTGCCAAAAGTGCGGAAAGAAGCACCCTGGAAATTGCCTCAAGGGGATGAGGAAATACTTTACGTGTGGAAGAGAAGGGAACCTAGCTGTTAACTGTCAGTAAGAAAGACCCGCGGCTACGACAGAGGAGAGGAACGCTTTGTTCGAACCTCAACGCGTTTTTCATTGCTACAAATGCAAAGAACCGGGGCATCTTTCAAATTAGTGCCCTAATCCAAGGGTTTTTGGAGGCAACTAACAACCTCCAAGGTATCAAGGAAGAGATTTTTCCATCACTTCTGCGGAAGTGAACCCTGACAACAAAGTGGTGATAGGTACACTTGTTATTCATTCAAGAATAGCGAACATACTTTTTGATTCAGGTTTTATGCATTCTTTTAAATCTCAGATGTTTAGTAGAACAATCCCAGTACCACCACAAATCATGGAAGTGAAGATGTTAGTGAGTACAGAAAATGGGGAAATCATTTCATCCCATGAATATAAATCCTCCCCTATCCTAATCTGTGGATTGAATTTCCCAGTGAAACTTGTCATACTCCCTATGGTATAATTTGATGCAATTATTGGCATAAATTGGATTTCCTTATATAGAGCCAACATAAATTGTTGGGAGAGGGAAATCACACTCCATATGGAGAATCGACCCCTGATTCTTTACAAGTGTAAGGAGGAAGATGAATCTCCTTTAGCTCCATCATCTCAAGCATGGATATTACTGCCCTATAAGCACATGTATTTGGCTCATATGATTGAGTCTAAGGAAGAAACCATCCTTGAATAAATGCCTATTGTGAGAGAATTCGCTGAAGTGTTTCCCGAGGAACTGCCTAGTCTTCCTCCTAGAAGAGATGTTGAATTCTCAATTGAACTTATACCAGGGGCACTACCAATATCCAAGACTCCATATAGAATGTCTGTCATTGAGCTTGAAGAGCTGAAGAAATAACTATAGGAGAATCTGGATAAAGGGTTTATATGACCAAGTGCTTCACCATGGGGTGAACCCGTCCTCTTCGTCAAGAAGAAGGATGGGTCAATGCGGATTTGCATCGATTAATGGAAAATACCTCTTGATCCAGTTAAATGTATCTTTATGAAAAATCTTTTTATAAGATGTAAACTTCTTTGGTTTTATGTTAAGAATTTTGACCGTTGTTATTATAGCTGTTGAACAGTGACCACATGATTAGTATAAATATAGGATCTTAAAAAATCCAATTTACTCAGACAAAAGAAGCAATGGCTTCATCCAGTAGAATTTCTCCATACGAAGCCCATTTGTCGGAGCTCAGAAAAGAGGTGGCATCCTTGGGCTTCTCTCTTGACCAATCCTAAGCTGAGCTTCATCATGTCAAGCTCGAACGAGACCGTTTATGAGAAAAGTGGAAGTTGATAGAGATTACCACTCAAGCGATGTTATCCGAGCCACCCCAAGAGTCTGTCACTATCACACACATTACCCTCAGGTCTTATGTAGCTGTTTTAAGGGGTTATGTAACAAGTCGCTAGTACTATGTAAATATACATTATTTTTTTTATATAATAATGAGTATACTTTCTTGTCATTATTGATACATTGTAAATATTTTTTATAGTACAAATAGTGTTTTTAGTTATTATTTAATTAAGAATTATATTTTATTTAATTAATGGATTTTTGAATTAAATAACATTTTAATAAAATATTATTATTATTATTAAATTAATTTTTATTAAATATAAATGATCTTATAATTTTATGAGTGCAATTGTAAATTTTATTAAGGTTTGTAAGCCATTTTTGTCAAAACCCGTGAATTTTCGATAAATGTCGGTTTTTATTTTAAAAGTGAAAATTTACATATTTAGAAAATTATTTAGATAAAATATATTTTATTTCTAGAAGTAGGACGTCTAAATTATCCAACCTTGATTTTTTCATAATTTTCTGAGACAGTCAAATTTTTGGGTAAAAATTAAATACCGTTTAAATATATAATGTATTTTATGACATCATAATGACCCAATAGTGATGTAATAAAATAATATAAGATTTATGTTCGATCAATATATGTTTTACCTTTAAAATAATGTGATTTTGGGGGTTTTTACTTATTTTACAAAGAATTAATGGACCCTTCAAGACTTATTAAACACCTTGTATTTTTAAATTGTTTTCCATGAGAGTGTGACTCACCTCCACATAAGAAACCCTATTATTTTAAGAAGTTAGGACTTTGGCCTTATAAAATATTTTTTTCCTATCCCCCTTTCCAAAAACCATGGGAAAAAACCATGTGATGGTTTGTGGTTTGTATTAATTTAATGTAAGGGGTCCCAAGCCTAAATAATAAAGAATTCCCTCACCTTTCCTATATAAACCCACCCAAGCTTCCACTTCCTCCTCACTCAAAGCCTTTGGAGTTCATCCAACCTCTGCCATACTCTCTCTAGAATCCTCCCAAGGTGCCCCAAGACCCCAATAATCCTCTCTCAAGCCTCTCTCAAGCCTTTGGAAGCACACTTCCAAGTAAGGGTTTTTCTTCCTTTCTCATTTTTGTCCAATTTTCTTAATATTGTTATTCCATTTTAATTTATATTATAAATGCTGGGGTATGGTTTTAAAACTCCCCTGTACTACCCTCTTATTGTTTTAATGATGAGATACCCATTTATCTCTCACTAAATTCTTCCCATGTACACCCGTTACTATGCTGAAATTTCGAAAGGGACTTCTGTCTCCTCATTTACAATCAAGAAATACTTTTGTATAGTGAATCCAAATTCTATTAAATTTGTTGGGACATGTTTCTATATGACCCACTCACTGTCCATGTCTTTTAAATATGATGAGACACCCCTTTACCTCTCATAAACCATTTTTATGAATTCTTATATCACTCCGTCACGCTGCCGAAATTGCGCCGATTTTCTAAGCCAATGCCATTGTGTAGTGAATACTATGCCCATTTCACCATCAAGGGTATTCACCTTCATGCACATTTACTTATTGATTATAAAGTTTAATTCCACATTCCTTTTTCATGGAATAAATGATTATGTTTTATGAATCCATGTTTTATGATCCATGTGGCACACTTATGCATGAAATGAAATGTTTAAGTAGGGTGCGCCCTTATAGCGCTCCAATGCATTGGGTAAAGTATAGTATCGTGATATGTCATATGAAATGAGTGTTAACTCGTGTTAATTAAAGTGCAATGAAGTCTTACTCGTGCTTCACGTGCAATGAGGATTTACTCATGCTCCATGTGCAATGAGCCTTGGTTTATGCTAATTCCATGTTAAGTGTTGTTTCCACATTTCCATGTTATGATTATCATGATTTATCATGCCTTTATGATCGTGTTTATCTTATGATATATTGATATGCCTATTTTCAAACATGTATTGTACTCCTCATGTATTCCATGTTTATTCCCTTATTGGGATTTATAGCTCAGCCCTTTTCTTTTGCATGTCCTCAGGTTATCCCATGCAATGCTAAGTATGAGGGAATATAGTGTTCATGTAAAGGAAGTTTTCAATAAAGATGTTGTATTTCATATTTTAAGTTGTTATGTAATGATCCTAATCCCCAAATACACTAGACCTCTAGATCTTCCATGTTGTATCAAGTGATGAGTTTATGTAATAAATCATGTTTAAGTTTGTAATAAAAGTAGGGTTGTCATAGTTGGTATCAGAGGATAGGTTTAGTTATTTTTGGGATTAGGATTAGAAAACCCTAGTAAAGACTTAGAGAAAATACTAAGTATAATAAAAACATCCCTAAGTTTTGGTAAGTACTGAGTAAGTAAGTGGTTTATCAAGAAAATACATCCCTTTCTGTATAATAGAAGGTAGAGGCGGCTCTGGCACATATGCATCCTAGGGGTAAAACCCAAAAACACCGCTTTGAGCTAGAATCGAACGAGAAATGGTGCACGAAAATGGGCCTTGATGCACTCTTGGTCACGAAACTCCCAGTGGATATGTTTTGATAAATTCAAAATCTTAGTATGAACCCTTATTAAGGGAATTAAAAAAAAATTCCCCTAAGAATATATGTTAGAAAATAGATCATGAAAAGCGTAGATTGAAGCATATAGACTCATGAATTAAGAAAATAAAAGTTTATTTATAAGTCATCAACTTTTGTCTTTGGATTACCCTTTATGTGTTATCCCACTAACTTTCCTTTTATTCTAGCCAATGGCCGGTAATAGGAGGACTCGAGCTAACAATCGATGTGAAGATCAATGTGATGACTGTACTAATGAGATGCCCAATACAATGGGAGCAGGAATCACGAACTTTGTCACGCTTCTATATCAACTAACTCAAGATTTGAATAGAAACACAATTCAAGAGGAAAGTTCAACCCCCGCTAATAAAGAACAAGTCGCTCTCGGGAGATTCATGAGACAAAGACCTTCTACTTTTAGTGGATCATCTGATCCCACGATCGCTGAACAATGGATCAACTCCATTGAAAATATCTTCTCCATCATTCAATGTTCTCAACAAGAGAAGGTTCTCCTGGCGGCTTATCTTATGGAGGGTGAAGCTGATCAATGGTGGACATTGATAAAAAATACGAAGCCCGAGGAGGAGATCGAGGCATTGGAATGGAAGGATTTCTGGAAGATGTTTTTTGATAAATTTTTTCTGCGCACCCTCCGGCATAAGATGGAAAGGGACTTCCTTTACCTCAAGAATAAAGAAGAATAATATATTGGTGCATATGAGGAAAAATTCACAAGGCTTGCATGATACGCTTATGGCTTTGTCGTTACCCCTGAATGCAAGGTTGACCGCTTCTTTGGCAGGCTGAAGCCTTACCTGCAGAAAGCATTGGCGATCCATGACTTCGACAACTATGAGGAAATTGTCCGATGTGCCCTCAAGGTTGAAATGGAGATTGAGGAATCACAAGGGTATCATGGGGATAAGAAGCGTAAGGTGGAATTCAATTCTGGAGGTCCTATGGATAAATCCAACGGTGCTAAGAAGATCCAACACCCCACTTGACAAAAGTGCGGAAAGAAGCACCCTAGAAATTGCCTCAAGGGGATGAGGAAATACTTTAGGTGTGGAAGAGAAGGGAACCTAGCTGTTAACTGTCAGAAAGAAAGACTCATGGCTATGACAAAGGATAGGAACACTCCATTTGAACCTCAAATCGTTTTTCATTGCTACAAATGCAAATAACCGGTGTATCATGCAAATCAGTGCCCTAATGCAAGGGTTTTCGAAGGCAACCAACAACTTCCAAGGCAGTAAGGAAGAGATTTTTCCATCACTTCTGCCGAAGTGAACCCCAACAACGAAGTGGTGACAGGTACGCTGGTTATTCATTCAAGAATAGAGAACGTACTTTTTGATTCAAATTATACACATTCTTTTATATCTCGAAAGTTTAGTAGAACAATCCCAGCACCACCACAAATCATGTAAGTGAAGATATCGATGAGTACAAAAAATGGGGCAATAATTGCATCCCATGAATATAAATCCTCCCCTAACATAATATCTGGATTGAATTTCTTGGAGAACCTCGTAATACTCCCTCTCATAGAATTTGATGCAATTATTGACATGGATTGACTTTCCTTATATAGAGCCAACATAAATTGTCAGGAAAGGGAAATCACACTCCATATGGAGAATCGACCCCCGATTCTTTACAAGTGTAAGGAGGAAGATGAATCTCCTTTAGCGCCATCATCTCAAGCATGGATATTACTACCCTATGAGCATGCTTATCTATCTCAGATGATTGAGTCCAAGGAAGAAACCATCCTTGAAGAAATGCCTATTGTGAGGGAATTCGCTGAAATGTTTCTCAAGGAACTGCCTGGTCTTCCTCCTAGAAGATGTGTTGAATTCTCAATTGAACTTATACCAGGGGCGCTACCAATATCCAAGACTCCATATAGAATGGATGTCATTGAGCATGAATAGATGAAGAAACAACTACAGGAGAATCTGGATAAAGGGTTTATATGCCCAAGTTCTTCACCATGGGGTGCACAAGTCCTCTTCGTCAAGAAGAAGGATGGGTCAATGCGGCTTTGCATCGATTATCGTGAACCTAACAAAATCACGATAAATAATAATTATCCTCTGCCACGGATTGATGACTTGTTCGATCAGCTACGTGGAGCACAGTACTTCTCCAAGGTAGATTTGCGGTTGGGATATTATCAAGTAAGGGTGAAAAAGGAAGATGTCCCCAAGACTGCATTTCGTACAAGATACGGGCACTATGAATTCATAGTAATTCCTTTAGGACTCACCAATGCTCCAACAATCTTCATGGAATTGATGAATAGAGTCTTTAGAGATTACCTAGAAAAATTTGTGGTAGTCTTTATAGATGATATTCTAATATACTTCAAAACCAAGGAGGATCATGAGGAGAATTTAAGAACTGTACTGGAGACTTTGCGCAAGTAAAACAGTACTAGAAAAACAGGTATTTGCGACGGGTCATTTGCGACGGGATCCCGTCGCAAATGGCCTTTTGCGACGGTAGCCTGTCGCAAATGGCCCATTGCTGAAAGTGGCGTCGCAACAACCCTTATTTGCGACGGGCCCGTCGCTAAAATATTTTTTTTCGACGGGAATAATACCCATCGCAAATAGTCTCCGTATATTTGTAAAAAACTTTCAAAATACTTTTTGCGACGGGTCCCGTCGCAAATACCTGTTGCGACGGGCCCGTCGCAAATAATTATTGCGACGGGCCGGTCGCAAAAACCTATTTTTTTAAAAAAATAAAAAACTATTAATAAATGCTATTTGCGACGGGACCCGTCGCAAATAATATTTAAAAAATAAATAAAAAACTATTAATAAATATAATAATAATACTATTTGCGATGAGCATAGTATCCCGTCGCAAATACTATAAAAAAAAATAAAAAAAATAAATTATTAATAAATTATTTTAATTAATATAATAATAATCCAATTATAATTCAAAAATAAAAAATAATAAAATATTAATAAATTATTTTAATTAATATAATAATAGAATTATAATTCACAAATAAAAATAATAAATTATTTTAATTCATATAATAATAATAGAATTATAATTAAAAAATAAAAAATAATAGAATATTAATAAATGATTTAATTAATATAATAATATTAGAATTATAATTCATAAATAAAAAAAATATTAATAAGTTATTTTAATTAATATAAAAATAATAGAATTATTTTACATTCAAATATTAAAATAATTCAAGTATTACAAAAAATTATAATTAAATTATAATATTATAAAATTTTAATATATATATATAATTTAATATTATAAAATATAAATAATATTATTATTCATATTATTGTTATTTAAAAATATAATATTATTAATATTTTATAATGAGACAGAAACTACGAATAGAAAAAAAATCATATTTTGATTTCACAAATTTTATAACATAAATACAAACTCTAATCTGAAGGAGGGGGGGAGGTGGAGGATTTACAGATGGTGGTGGAGGAAACTCCATCCCTAAAGCATGAGTGAGTCGGCGCATGTACTCCATCTGCTCCTGATGCTGCTGCTGCCACCGACTCATCTGCTCCTCGTACAGCTGCTGCTGGCGTCGACGGTCCTCCTCATGCTGCTGACGCATCTGCTCATGCTCCTGTCGGAGACTCTCTATCAGTGCAGTCTGAGATCGCAACTGATCCTCATACTGTGTAGTAGAAGAAGATGCACGAGCTCCTCTCTAGCTGGACGCCGACATCGCAGCACTGCCATAATAATCTCCGGGAGTCAGTCGAGAGCCGATACCAACTACCCGGCCCTTCTTGAAGGCATACTGGGTGGCCTGAATCCATGCCGCCTCATCAAACTGACGGCCAGTGGTCTGATCTGATGACTCGGCCTGACTCTCAGGCCGGTCCTGTGATGCTGCGGCCTCATATGACTCCTGTAGTTGCAATTTAAAATTAAAATTGTGAATATATTATATGCAGTTAATTTTTAAACTTGAAAACAAATAATACTGACCACGATGTGATGCTGACGATCACCTATGAGCTCCCCAGTAGCAGGATCACTATACATCCTCCGATATATGTCGTACTCCGTAATATCAGGGTTCTCGACAGCCTATAAGAATAAAAACTAAACTGTTAATATTTATAGTTATATAAAATATTTATAAATAATGTACGTACCAGATGCTGTCTATGAGTACTGAAAGAACGACTCCCAGCTCGATGAGTCACCTCCTTTCTCCCCCGATTCTGCCTCCCCACCGATGATCTCCTCTGAAAGGAACTACTCAACCAGTGCACACATAATCCATCCCATACATGGGATGAAATGTACTCTGGTCGGTGTGCTCTACATGACTTGTCAAAATCTGACACTCCTGCTTTCTTCATGGAAGCTTTTCTTAAATTGTGCAAAAACTGACGAAGGCGATCACGCATGGCCACCTCCCATGCCTCGTGGATGGCGTCACGCATGGTATCCTCAATCGGATACCATAAACCCTACAAATAAATCAAAATATCAAGTTAGAAATGAAATAATTTTCAAAATAAAAATTATTTATTTACGTACGTACCAACCAATGGCCGAACATGGCCTGCTGCACATCAATGGGAATCTTCTCCCATGTGGTCCACGACTGAGAGAAATAGTTGCGCAAAATAGCGCTGCCCTGTCCGACTGCTATATGTGAAAAACTGTAAAAATAATAAATATTTATTATGTGAATAGATTAATGAAATATTAGTCAAATCCATAGGTTATCACACAGGTTATCACACCTCCGTGTGCGCGGATCAAACCCAAGACGTGGACGTCACTCGGGGACGAGGTCAGGAATCATCAATCGTGCAAGACCGTGCCCCCTCCGCGTACTCCCTGGAGCACCTGTAGGCTGAGGGTCATCTGGCAGCAACTCATCCGCATCGAAAGGCAGGTCAGCATCCGTCAACTCACGAAATGTGGCGTCGTCCATCTGAAACAGAAAATCTTAATGTTAGAAAACAATTGATAATTACTATTATATATACATATATACATATTATGATTGTATATAAATACCATGGAATTCTATAAGTGTTCATCTTCATCATCATCTTTATATATGTCAATGTCATCTTCATATTCGTCCTCAACATCATCGATATCCATTCGAGTTACAGTTGCTTCATCTCTTACCATTCCAAATTCATGTGTGACATCATTAACATCATCGTCATCACCGACTCTTAAATGTGGGGTGTCGTCATCGATACTCATGTCTCTTTGTAAAAAAGATTGATTTTGAGTACTCTCTTGAAAAACTTCAATTCTTTGCACATCAGTGAAAGCACATTCAGTTTGACTAAACTGATTGTCTCAAATTTTGATTTTTATTACACTCCACCAATCAGTCAAGTCTCTTGATGTAGAACAGTACTTTGCGTAAAAAACTTGATATGCCTGTTGAGCCAATAAGAATGGTTCATTTACTGCGAGAACACTTTTACATTTAATATCAATGATTCCATGAGTCGGATGAACACGCACACCTCTCTCTGTATCTAACCACCGATATTTGAACATGGTTATGTAATGTTGTCCAAGATAACAGAGTTCAATGATTTCATCAAGTATGCCATAAAAGTCAACTTCATTTTCTCGATGATGAGATCCTCTCAAGCTAACTCCACTGTTCATTGTTTTTTTCGATTCCCCATATGCATGTGTGTGGAATCGAAATCCATTCACCACATATGCATTATAAGTTTTAACAAGTTTGGAAGGTGGGTTACTCAATACACACAGCCGTTTTTCAATTTTATCAGCATGTCGAGACACCTGAAAATTTGTGAAATAATTATCAATATAGTAAACTATACATTGAATGAGTTGCTAAAAGATAAAGAATTTATGTTACTAGTTTTTGAAACCACTGAGAGAAATTTTTTAGTCGACGTTCTTCGAGAGAAGCTGCTGTAATTTGTGGAATTTGTTTCTTGATATGATTATCATACAACCTATAAAAACCAAAGTTATTTACTGTAACATAAATGATAGAATAAGTGATATAAACACTTACAGTACAACTGATGTCATCTCTTCACAGTTGAGCAGAACATACGTATGAGCTCTATGATGTTCATCATCTGAAAGCCAGCGTTCATAAACTCCACCAAAACCAACCTCTGACTGGTTGAAAATAGATAATTGATTGTCGATTTCATCAATATTCCTCTCGTTCCATCCCATTCGGTTGTGTTTTGAAGGATACTCAGATTCAAAATAATGGGAGCAGAAAAAAGATATTTCCTCTTGCAAATAAGCTTCTGCAATTGATCCTTCAACATATGCTTTGTTGCGTACTTTCTTTTCAATTTTTTCATGCATCTTTCAAATGGGTACATCCATCGAAACTATACCGGACCTCCACATTTGGCTTCATATGGAAAATGTAACATCAAATGTTCCATTGAGTCGAAGAAAGACGGCAGAAATATTTTTTCCAGTTTACATATAATTACAACAACATCTTTTTCAAGTTTTCCTAGAGCATCATAATTTGCCGTAGCCACACAAATTTCCCAAAAAAAATGAGACATGTCTGTTATGGAATCCCAAATCACAGAATTCAACAGACCTCTTAATCCAATGGGTAGAAGTCTCTCCATTATAACATGACAATCATGACTTTTTAATCCAGTAATATGACCATTATTTACACATCTACCCAAATCGGAAGCACAGCCATCTGGAAGTCTCAAATCTGCAATCCACTAACAAAATAATAAACGGTTTTCTTTAGACAGTGTATAAGATGCTTTTGGTTTCAGTAACCTTTCTGTTCTGACATTCTCAAATAGTTCCAATTCTGGACGCCTGGAAATTTGGGCAAGATCTAAACGTGCATTTACATTGTCTTTGCTCTTTCCTGGCGTATCCAAAACTATATGAAACAAATTATCAAAACAGTTCTTCTCAATATTCATGACATCTAACATGTGTCGGACCAACAAATCAGACCAATATGGCAAATCCCAAAATATGCTACGTTTAATCCAATTGTGTTCTTTCCCAAAACCAGAAATTTTCTGTTGGTTTATTGTGGGACCAAAAGTGATGGGAGGTAATGAAAATACAACTGATTTTAACTCCGAAACTGATAGCATTTTTGGAGGTCCATCCCTTTCAACTGTTCCTTTTCTGAAATGAGAGCTGTTTCTGCGAAAAGGATGATCAGCTGGAAGAAATCTGCGATGACAGTCAAAATAGCAAGGTTTCTTTCCATGAATGAGCATAAATGCTTTGTTCTCTCCCATATAGTAAGGACATGATTTCTGACCATGTGTACTCCAGCCAGATAACATCCCATAAGCCGGGAAGTCACTTATTGTCCACATCAATGCTGCTCTCAGTATGAAATTCTGTTTCGTTGCAATATCATATGTACTGACACCAGTACTCCACAATAAATTTAATTCATCAATCAATGGCTTCAAATAAACATCAATATTTTTCTTCGGATGTCCTGGAATTAGTAAAGTCAAAAAGATATATGGCTCCTTCGTCAACATCCATGGAGGTAAATTGTACGGAGTTAAAAAGACAGGCCAACATGAATATTGACTACCATAAGATCCAAACGGACAGAAACCATCAGTGGAAAGGCCTAGTAGAACATTTCTAGCTTCTAAAGCAAAGGATGGATGCACTCTATCAAAATGTTTCCATGAATCACCATCGACTGGATGATTCAAGCTTTTATCGGTTGAAATATTTTCTTTATGCCATGACATCATTTTTGCTGTATTCTTAGACATGAATAAACGCTGAAGTCTGGATGTAAGAGGAAAATATCTCAACTGTTTTACATG
Source organism: Viscum album (assembly GCA_963277665.1). Taxonomy (NCBI): domain Eukaryota; kingdom Viridiplantae; phylum Streptophyta; class Magnoliopsida; order Santalales; family Viscaceae; genus Viscum; species Viscum album. The sequence continues at coordinate 259,734,546 of OY728148.1, read as the reverse complement.
AATCAAACCAGACTTCCCGTGTTGTCCTTCTTTATATCTCAGTTGCCCACATGTGGGACAACTATCTAACGACTCATTTTCCCCAGAATATAAAATGCAGTCATTTGAACATGCATGAATCTTCTAAAAAGTAAGTCCCAAATTTCGAACCAGTCTCTTACTCTCATAGTAATTTGCAGGTAAAACATTTCCTCCGGGTAACAGTGTTTTAAGAAAAGAAAATATCTGGTCAAAACAGGTGTTTGACATTCCGTTATCTGATTTTATAGCCATAAATTTTTCAACTGCTTCTAATTTTCTCATCTTGCAGCCAGGATATAATGCATCCTCAGCAGACTTCAACAAATCATAAAATTCAGACGGTGCCAACTCAGGATTTGAAGTTATATCAGCCAGAGTTTCTGTATGTTGAACAGATGAACCTGCAACATCATGTACTAAATCTTGAAACCGGGATGGATCTGGAATCAAGTTGGTATCACCTACTCTGGAACTGCGTTCACCGTGTTGATACCAAAAAACATAATCTGGTTGAAAACCAAAATGCAAGAGATGTTCTCCCACTTTGTCAAACGTGTCAAACGTTCTCAACGCACATTTTCTGCAAGGGAATTTTATTTTGCCTTCTGAAACAAATTCTAGATTTGATGCCGCAAATAATAAAAAAGTCTCCACACCCTCTACATATACTGGATTTAACCCAAAACCGTTTGGATTTCTACGTTGATTTATCCATATGCGGTCACCTAATAATGATTGTTGACGACCTCGTTGTTACATATTTCTCTATAAAATATAAAAGCATTACTGGTTTTGAATAATTTGTTAGAAAAAACATTCAAGCTAGGATAATTATAGAGTTTAGATCATACAAAACTGACGCAAACTTTTTATTGAGATACACCTAAAAATTGACCCTTTAAGAATTAAATATGTTGAGAATAAAGCAAAACATGTTACAAATATTGATAATTTTAATATTATATAAATTTTTTATTATTTTCATAGTATTAATATTATTGTTAATTAATACTAATTATTGGTAATTATTACTAATTATTGGTAATTATTGGTAATTATTGGTAATTATTGGTAATTATTGGTAATTATTGGTAATTATTACTAATTATTGGTAATTATTACTAATTATTGGTAATTAATAATAATTATTGTTAATACTAATTATTGGTAATTATTACTAATTATTGGTAATCATTAATAATTAATACTAATTATTGGTAATTATTGGTAATTATTGGTAATTATTGGTAATTATTGGTAATTATTGGTAAGTATTGGTAAGTATTGGTAATTATTACTAATTATTGTTAATAATTACTAATTATTGGTAATTATTACTAATTATTGTTAATTATTACTAATTATTGTTAATTATTATGAATTATTGGTAATTATTGGTAATTATTACTAATTATTACTAATTATTGGTAATTATTACTAATTATTCGTAATTATTATTAATTATTACTAATTATTCCTAATTATTGTTAATTATTACTAATTATTGGTAATTAGTACTAATTAATTTTAATTATTACTAATTATTGGTAATTATTGCTAATTATTGGTAATTATTGGTAATTATTGGTAATTATTGGTAATTATTGGTAATTATTTGTAATTATTGGTAATTATTGGTAATTAATGGTAATTATTGGTAATTAATGGTAATTATTGATAATTATTACTAATTATTGGTAATTATTGATAATTATTACTAATTATTGCTAATTATTACTAATTATTCTTAATTATTACTAATTATTGGTAATTATTACTAATTATTACTAATTATTGGTAATTATTACTAATTATTGGTAATTATTACTAATTATTACTAATTATTATTAATTATTGGTAATTATTGGTAATTAATACGAATCATTGGTAATTATTACTAATTATTGGTAATTATTGGTAATTATTGGTAATTATTACTAATTATTACTAATTATTGGTAATTATTACTAATTATTGGTAATTATTACTAATTATTGGTAATTATTGGTAATTATTGGTAATTATTACTAATTAATACTAATTATTGTTAATTATTGATAATTATTACTAATTATTGGTAATTATTACTAATTATTACTAATTATTACTAATTATTACTAATTATTGTTAATTATTACTAATTATTACTAATTATTACTAATTATTGGTAATTATTAATAATTATTACTAATTATTACTAATTATTACCAATTATTGGTAATTATTACTAATTATTGGTAATTATTACTAATTATTACCAATTATTGGTAATTATTGGTAATTAATACTAATTATTGGTAATTATTACTAATTATTGGTAATTATTACTAATTATTGGTAATTATTACTAATTATTCGAAATTATTACTAATTATTCGTAATTATTATTAATTATTACTAATTATTCCTAATTATTGTTAATTATTACTAATTTTTGGTAATTAGTACTAATTATTACTAATTATTACTAATTATTACTAATTATTGGTAATTATTACTAATTATTGGTAATTATTGGTAATTATTGGTAATTATTGGTAATTATTGGTAATTATTACTAATTAATACTAATTATTGGTAATTATTGGTAATTATTACTAATTATTGATAATTATTACTAATTATTGGTAATTATTACTAATTATTGGTAATTATTACTAATTATTACGAATTATTACGAATTATTACCAATTATTGGTAATTATTACGAATTATTACCAATTATTGGTAATTATTGGTAATTAATACTAATTATTGATAATTATTACTAATTATCGATAATTATTGGTAATTATTACTAAGTATTGGTAATTATTACTAAGTATTGGTAATTATTACTAATTATTGGTAATTATTGGTAATTATTGATAATTATTGGTAATTATTCCTAATTATTACTAATTATTGGTAATTATTAGTAATTATTAGTAATTATTAGTAATTATTAGTAATTATTGATAATTATTAATAATTATTACTTATTATTGGTAATTATTACTAATTATTGGTAATTATTACTAATTATTGGTAAGTATTACTAATTATTGGTAATTATTACTAATTATTGGTAATTATTACTAATTATTGGTAATTATTACTAATTATTGGTATTTATTACTAATTATAGGTATTTATTACTAATTATTGATAATTGTTACTAATTATTGGTAATTATTACTAATTATTGGTAATTATTCCTAATTATTGGTAATTATTGTTAATTGTTCCTAATTAGTAGCAATTAAATGAATAATTACCAATAATTAAGAATAATTACCAATAATTACGAATAATAACATTATCAGTATATTTTATTATTAATATTAAAATAATATTATTTTTTAATTTATATACAATTCTCCTTTCATCTGTGTGTTTTCTATCTCCACATACAAATAATACATGTGGAGACAGCAAACACACAGATGAAAAGAGAATTGTATATATATAAAAAATTATATTATTTTAATATTAATAATAAAATATACTAATAATATAATAATGTTATTATTCCTAATTATTGGTATTTATTACTAAATATTAATATTTATTCTTAATTATTTGTAATTATTACTAATTATTCCTAATTACCATTTAAATATTAACAATAAATACTAATAATTTAAATTTATTAAGTAACAAAACAATGTAAACATTATTAAATTACAACTAATTAAGAATAATTAAAACTAATAAAAAATTAAAAATAAATATTAAATTAAAATGAACATAAATACCTTGAAAATTGATCTGCTCTGATTGTTCTTCGAAACTTTAATATCAACTCCGAAGGAAAAAATTAAACTTGAGAAAAACTAAACTTTAGAAATAAAACTTTGAGAGAGGAAGAAGAGGGAATTTGAGAATGATTTGAAAAAAACGGATGGAGGTATTTATAGGTTAGATTATTTGTGACGGGTCCATTTGCGACGGGAATCTCGTCGCAAATAGTATTATTTGCGACGGGTACCGTCGCAAATACCTTAGCCATCATTTATTACGGTCAACGGGTAAATAGTTATTTGCGACGGGACCCGTCGCAAATAACCACCTGCCGACATACTAATTGCGACGGGGGAATATTCCCGTCGCAAATACCTTTTACCGCCGCCGGTTATTTGCGACGGGAATATTCCCCCGTCGCAAATAAGTTTCCCGCGATTTGGCGCGCAAACCGCGCCAGTCCTTTTGCGACGGGGAAAGCTATCCCGTCGCAAAAAGCTACTTATTTGCGACGGGCAAATAACCCCGTCACAAATAAGTTTTTAACAGGACTATTTGCGACGGGAATAAATCCCGTCGCAAATAACCCGTCGCAAATGCCCATTTTTCCCGTAGTGGAAGCTCTATGAAAAGTACAACAAGTGTGAGTTCTGGTTGAAGGAAGTGACATTTCTGGCACAGTGTGACGACGCTGTTCTTTCCCCGCCTCTGTTTTCCAATTCCAAAAAGATCAAGAAACGACGGAGGGTCGTTGGGCCATGTTTGTTCGGCCCGCGCCCTCCACGTTAGGCGATAACATTCGGCCGAAGATGAACAAGATTTCACGAAGCACAACAAACAATCTTTATTCAAATAAAAATTGGAACAAATCACCATACCTCAACAAAATATGTTGAACGTCAGACGTCGTGGAAGACAACGTCGCGGGCTGAGGTTTCGTAAGCGACGTCGGAAAGCACCCAAGATGGAAGTGGCCTGTACCCTTTTTGTCATAGAGAGAAGATTATAAGGCGAGACGTCATTGGTGAGTTCCTACGTCGGTGTATCCTCCCTTGTCATGGGGGAAGAAGAGGACGGAGAAACCGGGGTCACCGAGTTGATGTTCTTCGTAGGAGAGTTGACGTTCTTCAACAAAGGAGATGAACCGTTCTTCGATACCCAAGAGCTCTCTCCAAATCTTTCACACAACAATTGCCAACCCCCAAATAAAATAAGGCTTCTCCTTATTTTATTTAATCTTTCCATGCATTTCAAAATTTAAATTTTAAATAGTAAATTAATTAATTGAAGTTGTTCAATTAATTGATTAAAGTGTGTTTGCAAGAGTTAAGAGGGAGAGAGAGAGGAAGTGGAAAGGTTTCAAAAGTTATGAGGAGTTTACAAATTTAAGAGGGGGTTTGAGAAGTTTAGGGAAAATGAAAGGTTGGGGCTCATGTGGGACCCACCTCACTAATATCCTCACATGGATAGTCAGGTGCTTGTGGGTCCCACCCCAACTCCTCCATGTAGGATATAACCACCCTTGATATAAAATAAAAATTGTTCCACAATTTTTATTCACTTCTTAATTAATCCAAAAATTTTAACTTCTCCTCCCGTGCAAATGAAACTACTCTAAAGTTCCCCTTAATCAATTACCGGCATTGCAAGTTCATCGGTACCCTCAGATTTCAATTCTGAGCACCAGTTCAAAAGATAGAAAAACCCGTTTGCTCGTTTATTGAACGTACCTGAGCTAAACTTTGGAAATTGATTCCAGGCACACCGGGCCTCGGAATCAAGTTACAGCAGAGGCCACAGACTAGTACAATTCCAAAGTATTTAAGACAAATTTCCTTGAAATTTCTGGGTCTTTACAGAGCATTCTTAGAACCTTGGAGATGTCATGGGATTTTTTCTATACCATTATATATATGGGAATATTTCCAAGTTTAGGGTTTGGATATAGGGGGTACAATTCATCATACAAGTGGTGGATCAATGGGGTGTGGCAGTAGATCCGTTGATGATAGAGGTCATTATTTCTAGGGAAGCACCCTAGAATGTTGTAGAGGTCTATATATTCCTTGATCCTATAGGCTATTATCGATAGTTCATGTATAAATTATCACAGGCAATGAACCCATTGACATACTTAACCAGAAAGTACCAGGCCTTCTTATGAACTAATTAGTGTTAGGAGGCTGATCAATGCTCTCATTCTCCAACTGCTTGAGAAGGGGGTGATGTTTGAGGTGTTTTGTGTAGAGATAAGTAATCTCATATGGATCTAATCAGTTACGTCTCTATGATTATAATGATTCCACCAATTATCTTGAGTTGGAGGATGTGTTTTTTATCTGAATCTTACATTATGAAGGATCACTTTGTGGTCTTCACAGGACAAAAGATCTCAAGGTATGTTTTTTTGAGAAGGATATGAATATGTGATAAAAGATGAGGAAGGAGTTTCTCAAGAACTGTGAATTTGAGATATCTTACAACCCAAATAAGGGGAATATTATTATTAATTTTCTGAGTAGTAAGTCATGGGAATATGTTGTTTGAGAGTTTTACGATGCATGAATAATAATGGATGAACTTGTGGTGATGCATCTTAATTTGGAGAAGGTTGGTGGAAAAAGTTTTCTTCTCCACATGAAAATGGAATCCTTATTTATGTAATGGGTAAATGAGTATAAGTGGGGATACCTATATCTATAGTTTATAAGGGATCATATCATACATGATGATTCTTTAGAAGGATTTTTATAGGATGATCGACATTAGATGGTGTTTTAGGTGATAATGTTTATTCCATCGGTGATGCGTGAGGAGGTTCTCTGGGAGTTCCATAGATTAATAGTGACAGTGAATCCTAGTGTGACCAAGATGTATAATGCCTTGATGAGTTACCTTTAGTGGCATGGGATAAAGAGAGTAGTAGTATATTTTTTCCATGGTGTGTTTTCTTTCACCAGGTAAAGGCAATGAATCATGTTCCAAGTGGTTGTTTGTAGCCACTGTATACACCTGAGTGGAAATTAGAGGACATTTTGATATATTTTATTACTATTTTACCATGTTCCTAGGGGGTATGTAATATTATTTGGGTTATCTTGTATTAGTTGATGAATTCATCTTACTTCCTAGTGATTAGGGAGTCAGGTGTCATGGGGGTCCTAGTGTGGAAGTTTGGGATGAGGTTGTGTGACCTCACAAGGTATTTAAGGCAATCCTGATTGATTTTGATCTTTGTTTTATCTCATCAGTTTAGATAGGAATAAAATATGCTATTGGTTCCTAATCTCAACTTATCACTACTTTCCATCCTTATATGGATAGGCAGACATAGAAGACTATTCACATGTTGTAGGATATGTTTTGGGATTCCATTCTATATTTTATAGGATCATACGTGATGCATTCTACCTTGGTTGAGTTTTCTTATAAAACTAACTTTCAATTATCCATTTGTATGGATCCTTTTAAGGAATTATATGGATTAAATCTTCATTTTATATTATATTTGATAAAAATTATGGAGTCATAAGTCCATGGACCATTTTTGGTATAGAGTATGACAGGGAGGATTGAGATGGTTTAATAGAGGATGAAGGTCGAATATGTATATCATAAGTAATATGCAGACCAGTGGCCGAGACCTATAGATTTTGTGGTTGGTGAATTTTTAAGGGTTTCACCTCATTAGGGATAGAATAGGTTTGGTTGGGAGATTAAGATATCTCCACAGTTTATCAGTCATTTCAAGGTGTTATATAATGTTGAAAAGGTGGAGTATCAGTTTGTGACTCCTCTATAGTTATAAAGATTCCATAAAGTCTTCCACATGTCATAGCTTCATTGAAATATTCATGTTGATACCACACCATTGATTGGTGAGAGGTGGATATCAAGGATGATGTGAAATTTATAGAACGACTAGTTGAGATCTAGGATTATCATGATAAGTTTCTATATGAGCGATCATTTCCTTGGTTTGCGTTTATGGTGGTATGCTATCTTGGAGGAGAGTACATAGGAATAAGAGTCATAGATGCATTCTCAGTATCCTGAACATTTTGACCTTTGATTTTATTATTTGATGAATATTTTTCCTATGGCTATTTTCTTGAGTTACTTCGTTGGATTTGTTTATTTTTTTTGGCTAGGGATTCCCTCTCATTAGAGTGTAATCACCCAAGGTGTGTTTGGTTGGTGGAGTATGAGGTTGTTCCTTCATGTTTAGGTTTTGATTCTCAAGGATAAAAATCATTTTATAGGTATCTGATGTAATTTTATAGACCTTAATAACTCATTAATTTGTGATCATTGGGAGTTGGATGTACTTGGATGATTTTGGATGTGGGTATTATTAGAGATGAAATTTCAACTGAGAGGGGGGACACATTTCACAATGTTGTAGTTTAGTTTGTAGTATATTGTATCTATAATAGTATATGTGAATTTCATTAGTTATAGTTCATGACACATGGGTATGGTTCACAGATAAAGGTATTATGGGTAGTTTTTTATGTTTTAAATGTATATATATCACATAGAATATATCTATTTCACAACATGATATCTTTGGGGTTGAATCTATGGATTTTTGGTGGTGTGATTCACAACATAATGGTACAGGTTATGATGTGATTCCTTTACAGTTAAATGATTTGACCATGTTCTAGAGGGGTGATATTATGGTATTCATGACATGAATTTATAATCTTCTATTAGAATTGGTCTATCATGGAAAGATATAATCCTATCACACTATATCTTAGTATTTGTCTGTCATTTATGACATAGTGATGTCATTCACACCATGACATAGTGTTTTACAAACCATGTATAATTTGGAAGCCACTTCAATTTTTCACTATTATGTTTTATTTAATATCTAATTTATTGATATAAGAGGTGTGTTTTTAGATTATCTTTATCTTCCTTTTATAGTTTTTGAACATTTAATTTGTGAGATCATGAATCATTCTAACTGAGGTGAGTCCTCCCCATTTTCTTCTTGGTTTCTTCTCTGTTCTCACCTGGAGAAGGTTGTGGCTTTGGAAATGGACCATTTAGGTGTTTTTATACAGGGTAGTTGATGTTTGTGGTTATTTTATATAATTTTGAGGCTTCTTTTTTGTGATTTGTGCAATGTGATTATCTATTATTTTCATTGTGTTTATGTAGTGACTATCAACACTTCCTATTGATGTATGAGATTCAAGAAATCTCCCTTAAATGGTGTAAAATATGGGATTTTAATGATTTTTTATTCTTTATGTGAGGATTAATGATTGAAATAACAATGATATTGAAATTTACTAAATGAAATTGATGGGAATGAGGTGAATCATATTTGTTTACTTTATTTGGTGATATCGCTTTTGAGATGATTCTTACTCACAGTTATTGATAAAAATAATTATTATTATTGAGACAAGTGTATAGTTTATTATGTCAAAATCAAATTTCATAAATTAATAATCACTTTAATATGTAAAATGAACTTATTTTCTTGTAAATTGGATTGACATAAAATTATGGACTATAATTATGAAAATTGGAAGGTGTTAGATGTTGGAGTTTTTTTTGTTCTTTGAACTATTTTTTGAATGTGGATGTGCTTATGTGGTTAAGTGGGGGATGATATGGGGTGATTATTATGGATGAATTAGATTTTATTAGTTGGATTTTATTAAGTTTCATGTCTATATTGGTTGGCATGGGACACATTATGGGGTTGCTTATCGATGGTGGTTGGTGGGTAATTTTGGTTTTATTTGTCATTAAATATGGAATTGAATGGTTTAATGAATGTAAATTTGTATAGTAAGATTAATATATAAATTTACTAATGATATGATTAATTAGTAAGTTGTAAATTTTTATGGTGGTTGTTTTGTGTGGGAGATGAGTTTTTAGTGGCGATGTAGTTTGAAACGGTAATGGTGTGTGTAACAAATGTAGTATGGTGTTTCTAACGAGAAGTGGCGAGGAAATATTGATGAGAAACCTTTAGGTTGGGATTATGTGAAAGTATATATATATATGTCCAAGATTTATTTTCCCATGAGTTCTTTATGCACCCAACCGATTTGGATTACCTTTCCGATGCCCAAATGTTTTGGGTTCGAGGTGTTTTCCCCAACATCCAAGTTAGTGAGGATAGATGGATGGTTACCCCATCTTACTGAATCTCCATATCAGGTGTGGTATAATGGGTTTTTTATGAGGATGATATGGTGAGAGATGGTGGTGGGTCATGTATAATAGATGGAGGGAATGAGGTTAATGCCCTTTATGCTCATGACACCCTACTGTATTGGATATTTGGTGGACATATGTGGAAATGAATTTCATGTATGTGTATATGGAATGATGAAAATGATATATATGAGTCTTATGGTATGTTTTTGGTTATGTCATTGATGGAATAATGAAAAAATGGGATGATGGATCCTATGGGAGGTTAGGGTCAGTAGGGTTATGAACCAACCCATAACAACATGGGAGGGATTTAGCTCCGAACATTTTGACATTGGGGTGTGAGAGTGGAAAATCAGTGGGGAAGTGGTTATGGGGAACTTGTTTATATATTCTAATTATTATGTTATTAAACTTATATGTGATAATTAGTGAGTGTGCCTTGGCTAGTCTAGGTGACAGTTTATATGTTAGGTGCTTGTTGGTTCTACTGTTTATTCACTCATTCTTTAGTATGATTCTTCTACATTTTCAAGAGAGGTATCAGATATGATTCTACTAAGTATACATATTATACAACTTCCTATATATATATATAAATTGTTTTTCAAGTTTCCAGGGTGAGTTTGGTGATCAAGATGGACACTACTATCTTAGATCTTGAGTTTTTCTGTGGAGTCCCTACCTAGGACTTTATTGGTACTTTTTTTGGGTTTTGTATCTTATTTGAGATTATTCATGCATTGTGGGATTATTTTAAATCTTTTTTAATTTATATCATAGTGTTTGTAAGTGTTCCTATTGATATATTCCTATGATATATGGGGGTAATGCCTCCCTTCTGAATGTTTTATACCATCAGTTCTAGATGAAAAACTATGCATAATTAGAGGTGGGATTCAGGGATCACTATCATCTTCATCTCAAGCGTAAGAGTGGGTTCCTATTTTGGGAGGTTTATGACACGCACACACACACACACAAACACACTTTGAATACTGAATTCACACACCCACCCACCCACCAACTCAGAATATATAGTTTTGTGTACATATATATATCTATGTGTGTATGTATGTATGCTTATATGTTCTTACATATATGCATGTGTGTGTTTAATAAGTTTTTATCTATGTGCGTGTTGATATTTATATTTACACACATACATAAACACCCACACCCACACATGTACATAATTATATATTTACACACAAATGTTTTAGTTGTTGAAATATTTATGTATATATATTATATAGAATTATATATATATTTATATTATAATTTTATTGTATACATAAATTTAGCAATGTGTTGTAAAATATATAATTTATATGTAATATTTTATATATTATATATATATGTATTAAAATTTATAAGTATATTATTTAAATTTTTTACTTTATACTTTAAAATTTGTACTTTACTCACACACACACCAATGTGTGTGTGTGTGTGTGTATATATATAAGTGCACATGTTTAATTCATATTAATGAATATATATGTGTGTGTGTAGACACACACACACATTATTATATATATTTACAGAAATGTATAATTTTTTGATATATTTATGTATGTATATTATATAAAATATATATATTTATATATATAATAATTTTATTCAATATATATAATTTGAAATATATTTGAAAATATAGAATTTATATGTGTTATTTTGTTTATATATGTAAAACTGTTACATTATATGCAAAAATTCTATGCATATATTTTATTAGTGAAATAAAAATGTTTTTGATCCAAATATTATGAATATGAATTAGAAATTAGTGGATGACAATTGTGTGACAAAAGAATATGAGTATGGGGTTAAAGAGTTCATAAAGTTTTCAACATAGTGTGAAAATGATCCTTTATGAATTACTTGATTATGTTTACATTATTTTTATTCAAGAAAAAAATTATCTACTTGAGTTGTAAGAATAATTTTTCTATAATAAAATAAATCAAAGTTATAAATTTTGGACTAAACTTGAGGAATGATTTAATAGAGTTATTGACTAGGATAATAGTATAGTTTATAAATATTCTAATGTCACAACAACTTTATTCGATGACATATACCATATTGAGGAAATGAAAATGAATGTGTAAGATAACCTTTGTGATTATCCAAATCTTTTTTAGAAGTTAATTAACTATGAAATGATTCCACTTTATATTAGTTACACTATATATTTTACATTATCAGTTACAATGAAACTATATAATTTAAAAACTCATAATGGATGGAGTGATACTAGATTTTCATGATTACTTTCTTGAATGACAATTTACTAGAATAAAATGATATTTATTATTTAAAATATGAGGATAAATGAATTATATATTCAATATATATGAAATATGAAATAAAACATGTCAATAAAAATGACTATATGCTGTTTTGTAAGGACTATGTGTCACTTAAAAAATTCCCTACGTGCCGAGTGAATCGATACAAGAAATATGAATGTATTACTTTGAAAGTTTTATGGAACATTCAAATAATTTTTATATTTATATGGATATATATAAATAAGGTGACTAAAAGCCAATTAACACGACATGAAGATAAAATAATTCAAGATGGGAAACTTCATTGCTGAATAGATACTCCTAAGTGGATGAAAACTGTTCATTAGTAACTTGAATTTGGTAACGAGTTAAGAAACTTACATAATTAATTATATTTATATGGAATGAATCTATTTATTATAAAATTATTCACTCATAGTTCATGGATAATTATGTTGGTAAATAAATATTTTTCACCATGGTTATGTATGATGTGAAAGTACATTGTTTTCTCTTATTATTTGAGGATTGAAAAAATGGGTAATTATTTGGATGTTTATTTAGATCCATTGATTCAAAATCTAAAATTAACATGAGATAAATATGTTATGATGTAAAATTATCAAGGAGGAAACTTATTCACATTAATATCCATGTTTTTTAGGATGATAAATGAATTTTTTACTTATGTAAATTTATCATGATACAACATTAAAATAATGTTATGGTGTTAATTTTCTAAAGAAGTTACAAACTCATTTAGGTTAAAAAATTTTAAAAATATATTCTTTCTTAGAAATCATAAATTTTTACCTTGAGGATGTAAATACAGATTCTATGCAACTACATTTTATTAGAACTCAATATAAGATATGACACATTGTAGTGGCTTAGACCCACACTCCTAGATCTGGTGTGAATAAAAGATACTTTTCATACTGGAATTGATACTACCTGTGTATTCCTAGGTATAACTTTCCCACAATTAAATGAATTAAATAAAATATTTCATTATATATATTCTCAAGAACTTTTAATTATATAGATTTATAGAATTATGAAAAATCAAAAACTAATAAATCCCATGAATTTCTCAACTAATGGACATTTATTTTCTAATATACAAGAAACTACTTAGTCTATATAAGTCTTCAACATCTCCCAAAAATTCTCTATAAAATATATTATGTTAGAAATATCATGTGAAATACATTTCTTCATAACCAAAGGAAATTGAAACATAATAATGGATGAGCTCAAACTCTCAGTAAGGGTAAACATAAGAGACAATGATCAAAGATAATAAGTGAGAATAATATGAGCATAAATAATATGGTGAGAATGGATAACAAAAAAATATGTAATAAAAATGGAAATAAAAAGATCACATGGATAAAAATAATTGGTTCCATAGAGATAAAATTCATAATTCCAAATGACTAATTTCATTCCTTAATCCAATACATCATGATCTTAGACATCATGATCATACTTCCGAGGCCATGTTTCTTTGAAATATATTGTTTTGGGTAGGTATACAAAAAAATAACCAAGCTAGTTTGTCTCATTAGACCCCTTGACTCATCGAGGGGAAATATATAATCAATATCCACTCATTAATAATTAATTCCAATGCATTAATCATATGAAATAATAAGTTAGTTATAAAATATATAACCAATATTTATTGGCAATTAATAAACATCTGTTTTGGAATAATAAGTATACATATTTTCAGTATTTCCACAATTAATAAATCAAACAGATTTATATATAAGAATTCATTAATATAATAAAGTATAGAGAAAGGGGAAGAAAGTGAAGTCAATAATTTCCGTAATCAATCGATTCAGGACATCTAAGTGAACACCCTTTAGTTAAAGGAATGAAATATAGAGTGTTCAGAGAATAAAGACATTGGAAGAAAAATTATGCCTATAATAGAGGATGATTTAGCAAGGAAAAGGTAGTGATGGAATTTTTAGAGTTTAATAATCTAAAGTAAACTAGTATTATAGGATTTATAAATTATTCTATGACTAATATATACAACATAAAAAAGGAAAAAAGTGGAGAATACAAATCATATCTCAATGAAGCAAAATTGAGATAAAAACACCCTTACAGTAATGGTAACGTAAGGATTAAAAGGACATGGAAGGAAAAAGTGGAATTAAAATATAATGAAATTAAATATATTATTTATAATTTAAATAATTGAGATAATTAATACAATATATAAAAACAAATTGGTTCATAAGAAGAAGCACATTTTAAGAAATAAGAATTGAGACCCAAAAATCCCTTTTAAGTAACATAATCATTGAGGTAGGAATAATTTGATAATAAGTTTATAAAGAAGAATTATATAACCCCATAAAATAAAGGATAAATACCATAAAAATTATTCATTTTCTCAAATAAATCAAACTTGGAACAATAGAGTTTAATAAGAAAGTTTTTAACTCAATGGAAGAAACTCGAGTTAGCACAAACCCTTGAAAAATTAAAAACTTTCAAGTTAAAACCCCTTGAAAGATATGATTTCAAATGAAACATTAAATAACATTAATAATAATAGGGTCATTATAAAAAATATTAAAGTTAAATTAGATGCACCTTTACAAGGAGAACATGGTGTATAATAAGGAATATGTATGAAGGGGTGAGAATTTGAGACAAGAAACCCTCAATTTAATTACAGACATCCAATAAATTTTTCAAATAACTTGTATTGAAAATAAAAATATTATCCACCTATTTAATAATATTATTCATATATATAACCTTTTATAGTCTTCATTTATATTTTTCCTCTACATGCATGTTTGTTAGTTGTTGTATATTTCCAATATTGGGTTTTAGTAATCTTGATCGTTTTGACCTAGTTTCAAAATAGTAGTTTTGTTCTTCATTATTATCTCAAATTTAATCATTAAAATATAATAAAATTAACTATAATTTAAATTTTATAATTATTTTTAATTTTTTAATTTCATTATATAGTATTTTTGGTTACGATCCTTAAAGATGAAATCGACGATGAGTATGTGTTGATGATCTTGCACGAACAGGCGTTGGTATCTTAATTAATAAGTTTAAAATTAATATTACGAATATAGAACAAAACTAAAATATTTATTTGATTATTTATATCATATATTTTTGGTAATTAAGTTCTCATAGACTTCCATTATATTATTTTATAGCATTTTTTAAATAGGTGGTCAGAACGACCCAAACTTGAACATACCATAATTAATGGATGATTATGATTATGAAATTATTTTATTTTTGAATAATATCATTATTAAATAATAATAATGATATTATTAATATAACTTTAAGGTTTTGAATTATATTTTAATTGGTTTTAATATACAATAAATACACTAGATAAAAAATGAGATACACTAATTCATGGAGGCGGTAATACGCACAACACACGATTAACATTTTAATTTCTATAATAATGAGAGAGAATGAAGGATTATTATAATTTTAATCTTCATAATAATAATAATATCAAATATATAATATTTCATATTCAATTTCACCCTAATAATTAGTGAATAGAGGTGGTGGTAAAAAATGAAAGTTGTCGCTTTGTGGAGACAATAATCCAAATATCACACGAATGATAGTTTCATTTTTCTTATTAGGAATATGGAAAAGTGGTTAATAGTTATTTTATTAGCATAATAAAATTAATTATACATTAAATAATTATTTCATTATATATTAATTTTAAAATTTTATTTTTGAATATAATAATTAAAATAAAATAGGTTAGGGAAAAAGTACTAACGTTGAGGACTTGGGTTTTCCCTTAGAAGAATCCTTGAAAATAGAGGTATTAAGACAATATCTTATGAAAAAATTATCCATTAAAATTAATATAATTATAGGTTAATTAAAATGGTTATATTTTAAAGAATAAATTAAATTTTGGGAATGGTGGTTAAGGGGCGTTGAGAGGCCCCTTTTATAAGTGGTGAAAATTACTTTTTTGTAAATATTTCAACATAATATAAAGAGAGAACATGTTTAACTTTTCATGAAGACTCCAAAATAGAAAATAATTTATTTTTGGAAGATATAATTTCAATAATATCTCAAATATTTATTTTAATCTATGTTTTAAACATGTTTTAAGTCCCTTAAGCTTAGAATTTTTACTTTTACCATTTTGAGTTTTATCGTGGAAACTAGTTTTTACCTAAGTAATTTACTTTTAAACCATAAATAAAATAGAAATTATTAGATAATTGGAACTAATGATCATGAATATAAAATAAATTTAATTATATAAGTATTATATGTTTTGGAAAAATTAATTTTAACATTACCGCATGCAATGCGTAAAACCTTATTTTAGAAGAAGTGTATTTTTAAGATAAAAAATTTATATATAGGATAAAATTATCAATGTTTTTGATTTTTATGATATAAATTAGTTCATAATGAAATTAATATAAAATTTATTTTTCCTTAAAACAATACAAAAAACAATTTTCATCAAAATAATATTTAATTAAAAGAAAATACCAAAAATTGTTTTTTATTAGAAAATATTACTTAAGTTTATAACATGTTAAACATGGGTCTTATAAATTATTAATTGTTTTAAAAAATGAATAGTTTGATTAAATAAATAAATATTTGATCAATTAATACATTTTATAATCTTTTAAGTATTTCTTATATAATTATAATTTTAAATAATTTATAGTTTTAGTAAAAATTGTATTTTTCACTATTCACATGATAATCAATTAGTTTAGAAGAATCTAAAAAATTCATCTTAAGATAATATTTCCATGATGAAAATAAAAATGAAATTTCTATTTTCATATTTAAATTATAAATTTTTTGAATTTAATATTTAAATAATAATATAAAAATACAATGAAAATAATTTTCATTGTTAAATAACTTTTTTAAAATGTTAACTATTATTATTATTATTTTTTATTAATTACTAAAAAAATTTCGATAAATATATTATTCATTTATAAATATATTTTATAAATAATATATTTAGTTTCTTAAAATATAACACATAAAAATAAAATTATTAGGAAGGTTACATTTTGAATCATAAACCGGTCTTAATAGTTATTTTACTGTATTAATTGAATTTTCATCAAAACCATAGTGTTAATAATGAAATTTATTTTTATTCATATATATATATATATATCTTGATTTAACTATCTCTATTTTTTACTATCCAATTATATAGATACATCTTAACTGTTATACCATTTATCATTTTGTTGTGGTTCGATATTACGTTGATCACACACTATCAAATAAATTTAGTCTTAAAGGAATATATAATTTAAAATCACGAGGTGTAACATTTTCCCCCTTAAATAAATCGAGTCTTCACATTTTTTAATTTTCACCCACTAAAAATTTATTTAAGGGTATCTAAAAGATATAAATAACTCAAGATATTTTCTCAAATTAGGCATCTACTTTAATATCCTAGGTACGAATAGGAAACAAATATTTTACCTTCATTATATTAACTGATTTATTCATTTTTACTCTATAGATTATTGCTCGGTTCCATAATTTTCAACTTATGAATAATTTTATAATTATTTTGAGAAAATTTCCTTGGTTATTCTTCCCACATTTTGGATATGTATGAAATTGAAAATTATTTACTTCAATATCTTTTTCACCCAAACTTCAATGTGTAGCTATCTATCACAAACCAAGTCATGGTGCCATCCAAACTACCACTTAACCTAGCTCGTGGCATGTCCAGAAGAGTTTTCTTAATCCCCATGGGTAGGAAAACATTGCATGGGTATCAAAAATAAAATTCGGGAATGATTTTACTCATGTATAAAACAATAACAACCCCCGAGAACAAAACATCACATAAATGATAATAACCAAAAAAGATACAACAATTTTTAGATTCAAAGTTTTACAACTTTAACCAATTCTAAAAATACCACAGCAGAAAGAAAAAAACTAAAAAATTCCAAAAACCACCATGTAACAATATGGCTATTTCTCTCAACCCACCACCACTAACACATGTGATAAGGGGAACACTGAAAACTAGATCCACCATCACCACCACACAACATCTTTCATTTACCTGGGTCATACATAATAAAGTCTACATACACCCAAAGGTGTATGTAGGGTGTGAGCCAATGCCCAGTAGGATTTCACCCAAAAAAAGATTCCATACTATAACATTAGATGAAAAATCAACATTAATATTTTCATAAGAACTTTGGAAACATTTATAAAGGAAACACTTTAAGGAAAACATTTTTATGGAACAATTTTAAAGAAAACATTTTCTCAAAAAGAAACTTTCTTTGAATTCACAATGTACACAAGGTCCATGGTATACCGAAAGTTATTACAACATCATGAAAGAATCATGTCACAAGAGAGAAACTTGGGAAATCCATATATGTAACTATATCAAGTGGGATCCTATGAACCTCATACCTCAGTGATCAAAATCCTATAACCAAAACCAACAACATTCCCGTGCATGAACCACTAGAGGGGATCCCACCCCAAGTTCTATTGGTCTCTATATCATAAACCAAAACCAACAACGTTCCCATGAATGATCCACTAGAGGGGATCCCATCCTAAGGTATAGTGGTATTCGATCATATCACATGTTTAGTTAGTATTGCAGAATTAATCCTACTAGAAGAATCTGAGCCTCAACCTCTTCCTATTCAACTAGCATACTAGTTATAGTTCACCGAACTAGAAACCCAAGATTCCCATTATGATAAAATTATATTTCATATATTACATAAATCATCATTTTCACATACACATTCCAAGTACCATAAACACACAAGGAAATCACCATTTTCACAATCCACATTGATCCAACAATCAAAGATCACATGGAAACCACTATTTTCCACAAACAGAACCACTTTAGAATTTGTAGACACCCCAAAACCATTTGGAAATACATTTCACATCACTTTCATGATTCATAAGGCCCACTTGGAAACATTTCAAGAAAAGAACACTTGAAATCCAACCATTAGCATGGGAAATTACCCTTTTAAATACACACACTAAGAAAATTCATTTTAAAACATACATCACATCACTTTTAAAATTCAAAAACCACATTTAAGGTGCATAAAAAGGAATCCAACATGAAAAAAATCCATTTCTTTTGAAAAAATAACTCCCAACACATATACACCTCAAATACCTTTGAAAAAACATTTCACACCTTTCAAAAAAAGCATAAAACTCTTTGGAGAATGACCATAATGAATCACACATGAAACATAACCATTTTACTTTATAAAATCAAATTTCATCACATATTCATATAAAAAACTTTTTAAAACATATTTCGAACCACACAAATAATCTATAGAATAGTTTTAAACAACCAAGAAAGAAATCCAAAATCATCTAATAATGTAAAAGCATGGAATCCCCTACCTCAAACTTAGAAACTTCTAGAAACCTATGGGAAACCTCAACCACACCACCAAGAGACCCTAAAAAGACAATATTGAACCACAAAAATCATTATTCCACCCAAAAACATAAGATAAACCCTTAATTAGGTCAAACACCCCACTTGAAAAGAAAAACCCAAAGAGAAAGGAAGAGAAACCCTAGAAGAATGAAGAAGTCAAGATAAAATAGACTTGATGATTCCTTTAAGAATCCACACCAAAACCACCCAAATACCGATTCTCAAAGGCTCTAAAAAGGTTTAGAGAAACCTCCCAAGGCTGAAAATTCTATAGGGTTCGGATTAGAAGTGTTTTAGGGTTAAATCCGAAGAGGGGAGAACGACAATTTTATATTTTTTAATGACCTAGACATATCATAAGGTTAAGCCGCACAGTTTTCCAAACCATGTGAAAAAAGTGTGTCCCTCACTATCCAAGAGGAAAATAGCACAAAATTTTCAAACCATGAGGAAAATGTGATGTTGCATCTATCTAAGAGGAAATCGGCCGCACGATTTCTCAGGGGCCTATGCATGGGTTCCCCAAACCATGACCCAACTATGTGCCACCTGCTAGTGAGCCCAAAAACTTAATTTTCTCCAAATAATTCCAGGGAAACTAAAGGATGAACAAGTGGAAAAAAACAAACAAAAGAATACCTCAAAATAAGACCATGAATGTGAAAATTCTCCCAACTATGAAAAATTTTCGCTCCTAAAAAGTGTCTCCAAAGTATGACCAGAGAACAAAAATAGAGAATCCTTCTCATCCGAGGAATTACACTTCCATGTGTCATGCTCATCACTAACATGATTCCAAATAACTCATACTAACTGAATTTACTTCCCATGAAGCACTTCATCCTAAGAATCCACAATTTTCACTGACCTCTCAAACACAGACAAATCTGATTCCAACTCTAACTCTTCCCAATTCAACACATGAGATGGATCCAGATTATATTTTTTAAATTGTGAGACATGGAAAATGTTATTAATTGACATCAACTAGGAGTTAAAATCTAACCAGCATGAAAACTCACCAATCCATTCAGTGATCTCAAAAGGTTTGACATACCTAGACATTAGCTTCCCTTGCTTACCATGATGATGGTGACCCAAGTGAGGTTCCACTTTCAGGATCACCTGGTCACCCACAAGGAACTCTAAATCTTGGTGCCTATGATCATCATAAGACTTAGGATGGCTCTGCACTGTTAAAAAATAGATCTTAATCAACTTAATTTTATCAAGTGTTTCCTGAACAAGGCTTGATCCCAATAATAAGGTCTCACCCACCTCATCACAACAAAAGGGTACCAACACAAATAACCATAAAGAACCTAAAGAGGAGCCATTTGAATTGATGATTAGTAACTGTTATTATATAAAAACTCAACCAATCGCAAATGACTATTCCATGAGCCTCTGAAATCGAAAACACATTCCCAGAGCATGTATTCCAAAATCTGATTCACCCGCTCTATTTGACCATCCATATGAGGATGGTATAACGTACTCAAATTAACCTATAACCCCATTTCCTTTAAAGGTCTTACCAAAATCCCAAGGTAAAATGGGGTCCTTGTCTGAAACAATTACCGATGACACACCATAAAACCTCACTATCTTCTGAACATACAACCGATGCAACTCATCCTCTTTGGTTGAATCCTTGATTGTAATAAAGTTGTATGATTTGGTTATATGGTCAATCAATACCCAAATAACATTCCACCCCGAAGGTGTATGAGGTAATCCAATAATAAATTCCATGGTGATCTCATCCCACTTCTAGGTAGGAATGGGTAGTGTATGAATCAAATAAGAGGGCCTTTGGTGATATGATTTAATCCGTTGACAAGTATAACACCTTGATATAAAGTTATCCATGTCTTTAATCATAATTGTTAACCATAATTTCTGAAACACATCATTGAACATCTTGGTAGTACCAAGATTAATGGACCACTGAGATTGGTGGATATCCTACAACAACACCTTTTGCAAGGACAACAACACCATGAAGTGACCACTAAAGAACGAATCTCCGTTAGGAGACAATGAACATTCACAAGGCACCTCCCAAACTTTTATGAACTGTATAGAATTCTGAAAAAACTCATCACCAATCTACTCATAAAAAAGAACTCGATAAGGGAAGGTTTCAACTGAACACTAGCCAAGAACACACCTTCACTATACTTCATGGACTCCAGATGCATCTAAGCAAAATGACCCATTAAAATCCACTCATCATTGGACTCTTTCAATGCTTTAATTGGAATATTCCTACTTAAGGAATATGTAACCACATTACCATTTCCTAGGGTATACATGATATCAAAATTAAATCTCTAAAGGAACTCAACCCAACAACGCTACCTCAAATTCAGATCTTTCTGGGAGGATATGTAAGAAAATCTCTTATGATCCAAATAAACCACAAACTTATCCCCAAAATATAATGATGACATGTCTTTAAGGAGTTCATCATCACTGTTAATTCCAATTAATTGGTTAGGTAATTCTTTTCATGTGGTTGAAGTTGGCGCAAACCATATACCACTACATGGTCGTCTTGCATCAGTACACCCCCAAGACCCATACACGAGGCAATATAGTAGACCATGTATCCCTTTCTAGATATCAGCAAAATCAAAATAGGGGTTGTGTTCAACCACCTCTTAAAATCCTCAAAGGATTCTTGACACTCTGGCCTCCACCCAAACTTTACCCCCTTCTGGGTAAGTGTTGTCATGGACGAAGAAAGCTGAGAGAAATCCCAAAAAAAACTTCATGTAATACCCTAACAGGAACAAAAATATCATGATCTAAAAAAAATTCTTCAACTATTCCCATAAAATCATTACACTAATCTTCTGATGGTCCATCAAAACCCCTTATTCCGAGATCACATTACCCAGCGACTCACCTCCTTGATCCAGAAGGTTAACTTAGAAAGCTTCCCATAGAGATGATGATCCTGAAGTGTTCCCAACACAATTATCAAATTCCACTCATGCTCCTCCTAAGTCCCAAAATAGACCAGGATGTAATCCAAAAATACCAAGAAAAATGAGTTGAGAAACTGATGGAACACCCTGTTCATAAGCTCCATAAAGGCCACTTGAGCATTTTTCAACTCGAAAGGCATGGACAAATACTCAAAATGGACATACCTTCTTTGAAAGGTTATTTTCATAACATCTGCCTCTCTAACTCTAACCTAGTGATACAAGAACACAAATAGATCTTTGATAACCACATCTCTCCCTTAATGTAACGGAACAAATCCACATGGATAAACCATTTGAGTTTTTTCAAAGGTCGAAGTGCTCAAAGGTGTATTAGAAGAAGTTTAGAGAAGTTCAGTTAAGTAAAAGCTAGAAGGAGGGGATTGCACATCATGTAATAGCATTAAATGATGTGGAATCCTATTTTATAGGTTGTTTCATGGTGTAAAATAAGGGTTCATGGCATGATGTACTTTGGGGTATGAAAAATAAAATAAATCATTGATGGTATGTTTTTTTATCAGAACTCAACCTCAAGGCATTACATGACATGAATGGGGGTTACGAGTCTTGTAATTCCCTGACACTGTATGTTTTTATGTTTTTTCTAGACACTAAGTTTTTTTCAAAACCTATGACTACAATGGATCTCCCTTTATTGTAGGAAACTGATGAACCTCCCTTTAGCGTTTTGGGGATTCCTTCATCAAAGAACTATCACTAGCTCCCTCCTTCGATCTTTAGTGATCCGTCTTTGATATAAGGTATGATTTACCTCCGTTCTTGTGGTTTCTCCGATCTATTTCTATTTTTTTATCCTTTACATGTGATGGTGTGATATCTCCATGTTTCTAATGGAGTTTTCTATATGTTTTTTTGGTGAGGTTGTGCCACGATATCCTTGGGTGGATTTAATTGTTGTGGGAGAGGTGATAGTGATTCGTTGCTTTGATCCATTCTCATGTGAGGAACATAAACGACCTTTTGAGGTAGGGGTTTTAATTATTCTCTATTTATTTATGTGAAATTTTATAGTTATCATGATTTATCCCATTGAATTGCAATGAAATTTACCGAATATTTATATGAACTAGATTAAAGAAATTGGTATCGATCGTATATTGTTGATTTATACTATGATACCAGTTTTCATATTTATTTTCTAGATAGTGTAATATCTATGAATTTATTGATTTATCATGTCTTTCTTTATGGAAATTAGTAAAGAATGCAAATCTAGAATTAATTGATAATTAATTGGATAAAATATAAATAGGTATGTTTAAATAATCCAATTGTTATTATTGTAATTTGATGATAATCAAACTAATGCATGTGAGCATGTTTAATTGAATTGGTTGATGAACTTTAGGAATGTTTATTCTTATTGATAAAAGTAATAAAGGTTTGTTAAATTAATTTTTGAATAAATTTGGTGATAGCTTGTGATAACTTGTCTCTTAGTTTTCCTGTAGTTGGAACCTATGAATAATGAATTAGTTAATTTAAGATGGAATAAGAATCAGTTTTGCGATAACGTTAATGCCTTGTAGGGCATGATTTTCCCACTTTCTTGTAAAGGATGAGTGTCTATTATTTGGAACCATGAGATCTCATTGTATGTGTAGGATGAATTTCTTTTTTTGGGTCCAAGATACCGTTTCTACATTTGTTCATGCTTCTTGTGATGTTCTCTAGATACGAGAGTTGTGGTTGTGGGGGGAATGGAGGCCCGAATATGATATAAGCCTAGGATGGATGAACCTGGAGGGCTGTTGAGGTATGTGGGGGTAGAGAGGCCCATTGGTTGTGGAAACAGTCGATGCCTAGAGTGGCGAGATACATCGGTTTATGAATTTCAGTGTTAGGGAGGACATCAGGGATGATGAAATGGGTTGAAGTTGGTCTTACCCATTGATGTGAAAGAGGTTGCGGTTGAATATGTTGTTTGTTTTTCTAATTTAATTTCTCCACTGCTTGAGGTATCTGGTTCTACTTAATCTCCTTCAAAAAGAGGTGAAGACGTGTTGGTTATGCCACATGATTTCCGTGTTTAGATTCTCGAGGATGGATGGGTATATGGTCCTGCTATAGGTGGAAAAGACTCGACGGGTAGATCATCTACTCACTATGTTGATCCCATTATGTTTGGTATCTTAAAATGATTTTTTAGAATTCCTAGGAATATGGAAAATGGTAATGTTGTTAAATAAATGATGTTAACCCATGGGGTCGGAGCTTGCTGGGATGTAATACTGAGGTTGTGACTTTGAGAAGCCGTGGAATCTGTTTAGTTATGACTGGAGGGAATGGATCTTGGTTATAATGATAATGAAATGTAATGTTGAATTTTTATAATGGTTAATTAATTGTTAAATAATTAATTAACATACATTTATATTGAATAAAATGGATAAGGTAACTTAATATATCTATTAAAATGGTTGTGTACTTATAGAATATCTAGTCTTAATAGTGGAAGCTGAGAGTCTAAGAGATGTTTATTGCAGTTGAGTGAAAGACTAGGTGATTCACATAGTATGGTTGTGAGTTATATTATATCCTATAATTTTTGCGTTTATATTTGATACTCCACACTGTTGGTTAGGTAAACTAACACCCCAGGGATTCTGAGCTGTCGAGGGGTGTTTTTGCCAATATCCCGATGTCAGGATGGATGGTTGATTACCCCCTTTGGCCCCTCTCTCTTCTCTTGGTAGTTACTTGTGCTGGTATTCATGGTGGTTAGTTTTCCCCATATATGTGTGTAGAGGGATGTAATGTCTTGTGGTTATTCACACACATATATTTTGGATATAGTTTTCTGTGGACTACTATAGGTATAACATGTATAGGCTATGATGTCTTGAGGAAACTTACTTAGTGAATGGGATGTAATGGCTTGAGGTATAATACCTGATGTATGATACATGTTATGCGAGTTTTTTTGGATCCCAGAAAATACCTATTTATTTTGGATATGCGGACGTGGTGGTGTGATGCACGAGGTGCATACCCAGGTGTCTATGGGTAAGCCTTTTTAGAGATATATGATCAAGACGTGCGATGCTGGGGAAAAGCAACAAACCAGTGGGTTAGTGGTAGTGAGGTACCCTTGATATTATTTATGATATTATATACTCTTGTATGTGATACTTGGTGAGAGTATCCATAGTGAGGCTACGAACTTAGTATACTTATTTAGGTGATGAGTTAGTTTCACTTGTTGTTCATTGTGCTTTAACATGCTTTCTTTTACTTTTCATGAGAGGCTTTGGGGAGGATCCTACTGAGTATACTATTATAATTACCCTATGTTATATAAATGTTTTTTCAGGTCACTTGTAAAAGTTTGGAGATTAGGCCGGTTAATACTAGTTTGAGGGTTTTGTAGGAGCTGTTTGGGCTTCATGGTTGCTGCTGTTTTACTTTCCTTTGGTACTTGCAGTTTTGGCCCTTTTAGTTGTATTAGTTTTTAATGACATTATATATGTGTAGTTGGTATTTTCTTTTATATTATAGTTTGAGTTGGATTTGGTTTCTATATTTCTTATTCCTCTCTTTCACATGTGTTCTCTTAAATGGTAATGCCTCTCATCAGTGTGTTTACTATACCCTTGATGCTAGTCGCCAATCCGAGGCCCACTGGAGGTGGGATTTGGGGCTCATTATCTCTCTTCTCACATTTATGGCCTAGGACAGGTACACTTTGTGGGTAAAAGGTCATGATATAGTGGTATTAGAGGGAGGTTGAGGGATATGATGGATTTTAGAGTTAGGAACATTTGAGATTTCATGGGTTGGTAGGGAAACAGTGTCAGTAAAGTTTAGAAAGTGCTGTAAACACTGGATATCAGTTGAGACAGAGGTATTTATGGCCTCCTATGATCTAATGAACAAACCTGTAAGTTTATAGTAGCTGTTAAATGAG
Source organism: Viscum album (assembly GCA_963277665.1). Lineage (NCBI taxonomy): Eukaryota > Viridiplantae > Streptophyta > Magnoliopsida > Santalales > Viscaceae > Viscum > Viscum album. The sequence goes on along the minus strand of OY728148.1, from coordinate 259,707,876 downwards.
GTGATACTTATTGTAGGGTAGAGACCTAGTAAAGGATCATGCATCATTCTTTTTTGTGCCTGTGTTTGATTGGGTAGACCTTGGGATAAGTTAACCTGAAATCAATAAAAGAAAAAAATTAATTAATGTTAAAGTCTTCCATATTATAGGTTTATTATCTATAAATGTTTGTTATTTTGAAGGTATGGCTCTAGGTCAACGTCCCCATTAGGTTAGCGGGGATGATGTCTAGTAGGTGGTGGCAACAAATCACCATAGAGTAGAGGTTGGCGATGATGAAAATTTTAGGGGGAAACTCTGAATGTTTCAATTCTAGAGTCTATAGATGTATGAGGGATCATTTTTATATTCATTTATAGAAGATTGGTTGGAGGAGGTTGAGATAATTGTGAGTTTGATCTGTGCTGAGAAGGAGAAATGGGTTTCGTTGGTTGTGACAATGCTGTGTGGGGAAGAGAAGAAATGGTGGTTATTTTTCCTTGGGGATCAAAAGGAGTTGACAGTATCATAGGAGAATTTTCAAGAGAAGTTCAGAGCTGAGTTTCTTTCTTCAACCGCAAAGGCGGCGAGTCACCAAGTGTTGTTTACCCTTCGGTAGGGGAGCTCTAGTGTTCCAGAGTTTAGGATCCATTTTAGGAACCTTCTGCGATATGCTTCAGTCATATTTCCAGATGAGGAGGCTAGGGAGAGTCATTTTAAGGAGGCTCTGCATCTAGAGATCCAGCACCAGGTCACCCTGTTTATGCTAAATACATATCTCGAGGTGATGGTGAGGGAAGTGGTCATTGAGAGGATATTATCGAGAACCAGATCATCATGAGAGGGGAGTCATCATGATTCCTCACGAAGAAGATATATGGTCAAGGGTCCCCAGTTTTTATGGCAGAAGAGTTTCTGACCAACTGGGGGTAGGTACCATCCCTATATATCTCATTTATCTAAGGGCGACAGTTCTCGGTCCTATGAGAAGTGATCAAGTAATTGTTTTTCTTATGGATTATGAGGTCATCATCAGTGAGAGTGCCTAAATTTTTTGAACATTCAGCATATGCTAGGTGTTCCGCTTTAGGTTCCTCTATTGAGATAGTTCCAGCCGAGGCACCAATAGTAGGTTGCAATAGTTTTGGATCATTATATAGAAGATGGGGTAGTAATAGGAAAACCTTAGGATACTGACCATCCTCAGAGAGCAGAGCGCCGCTGTGGAGGTGGTTATCATTAGGGTCAAAGAGGCCATGGAGCAAGTCGTGTCCAGCTTCATGTGTTAGCGTTGCCAATGCTAGGTGATCCAGACATCTTTTGAGGAACCCTTTTCTTGTTTTATACTTGGGTGCATGCCTTGTTTGATTTAAGAGTGACACAATCCTTCATATCAACTGACATTGTCTATGCTTTGGGACTTGAGTTAGAGAGGATTCTAGTTCCCTTGGCATTGACTGTGCCTGTTGAAGGCTGAACTGACTTTTTTGAATTATGTATAGACTGTGATCTAGTACTGGGGTAGCATAACTCTTGGGAAGATTTATTATATTTACGGATACAACCACATGATGTCATCCTCATCATATATTGGTTATATTAAGTGCATGATATTGTGTATTTCTTCAGGATGTAGGTGGTGTTATTTAATGCTGATGGAGAGCTAGTAGTGTTCATTAGCAAGTGATACCATCAGATGGGTCATAGGTGTGTTCCATCCTTTTCATCCTTGATGACTAAGCTGATGCTGACTTCATCGGAGGTTCAACAGTTGGTGTTTCCGAGGGTTGTATAAGAGCACCCTAAAATCTTTCTAGAAGAGGTTGTAGTGTTACCCCTTCGACGAGAGATCAATTTTGGAATTTAACTAAAACTAGATGTGTATCCTCTCTCAATGTATTTGTATAGGATGATGCCTTTTGAGTTGTGGGATCTACGTATATAGATCAATGTTCTATTGCAGTGAAGTTTTATTTTGTTGAGTGTGTTAATGTGGGGTGAATCATTTTTGTTCATGAAGAAGGATGATGGTAGATTACGGTTGGGTATTTACTGTCATCACTTGAACAAAGTGATAGTGAAGAACCACTGTCCTATTCCATGGATTTATGAGTTATTTGATCAACTGAAGGGTCCAGGTTGGTTCTTTAAGATCGATTTGTGGTTAGAATATCATCAGACATGTGTGAAGGATGAGGATATCCTGAAGACTGCTTTCTATTGTCGTCTTGGGAATTATGAGTTTGTTGTGATGCCATTCAGTGTGATGAATTCTCTATCTATGTTCATGGGGTTGATGAATTATATGTTCCATGAGTTCCAATATAAGGTCATGGTGGTTTTCATCGATGACATATTTGTGTACTCTGCGTTCGAGGAGGAGCATGAAGAGAATCTACATGCTGTTTTGGGAGTTCTTTGTTGTGAGAAGCCATTTGGGAAGTTTTCAAAGTGTGAGTTTTGGGCTCAAGAAGTCCATTTCTTCGGGAATGTTGTATACCAGTAGGGAGTAGATGTGGATCCATAGGAGATAGAAGTAGTTGTGTCTTTGGAAGCCCCTATGATAATGGAAGAGGTGAAAAGTTTCCTTAGTCTTGCAGTCTATTACAGGAGGTTCATTGGAAATTTATCTATATTAATAAATTCTCTAAAATAATTGACTATAAAGGATCAATAATTATTGTGGACTGATTAGTTTCAGTTGGATTTTGAGTATCTGAAGGAGAAGTTGGTCAGTGCTCTGGTTCATTGTCTGCCAACATAAGGAGTTCTGTTTGATGTTTTCTTTGATGATTTGCTTCTAGGGTTAGACTATGTTTTAATTAAGTATAGATCGGTTTTTTATTATGGGTCTTGGAAGTTACATTCACATGAGTGTAACTATTCCACACATGATATTGAGTTGGCAACAATGGTGTTTTCACTGAAGTTATGGAGACATTACCTCATTGGTGAGCGTTCTGTGGTCTTCAATGATCATAAGAACCTAAGGTGTGTTTTCTCCCAACGTGACTTGAACTTATGACAACATTGGTGGATGGAGTAATTACAGGAATATGAATTTAAAATTTCGTAGATACATGGAAAGGGGAATGTTGTAGCTGATGTACTGATTAGGAAGTCATGTACGGATGATGTGCGTGAATTGGGTGATTCTTGGAGAGCAATGGAATAACTTTAAGTATTACATCTCGATATGGGGGAAGTTTGGGGTAGAGGTTTTCTTTTTCATATGACAGTTAAATCATCTATGGTGAAGTAGGTGGATGAATCCCAGTTGGGGGATGTTTAAGTAGAGGTCTGGAGTGATCGAGTTGTTTGTGGTGAGACCCCTGATGGTTGGTCTGATGATGAAGAATCCCAAGTGTTGTTTTAGGGAAGGATTTTTGTTACATTGAAAATGCATGAGATAGTTCTCATAGAGTTACATAGTTATCCCTTAGCGGTACATCCTGACATGACAAAGATGTACCAATATTTGAGGAGTTAGTTTTTATAGCCTGGGTTGAAGCGTGCAGTTATAGAGTTTGTGTCTCGATGTTTGGTTTTCCATAAGGTGAAGACTGAGCACTATGTTCTAGGTGGTTTCCCCTTGCCATTAGATGCTTCTAAATGGAAGTGGGAGGACATCTCAATGGACTTCATTATCAGTTTACCTCAAGCTCAGGGAATCTCTAATGCTATATGGGTGGTAGTGGATAGTTTGACGAAATCATCCCACTTTATAGTGATCAAAGAGTCGATCTTAGTGGAGGTTTTGTCTATTCCATATTTATAGGTGGTGGTAAGGATCCAAAGATTCCCAAGGATGATCATTTCCGATCGAGATCCTCATTTTCCCTCTAGGGTGTGGAGAGGTCTATAGCGTGATTTTGGTTCTTAGATATGCCTTAGAATTAATTTTTATCCATAGAAAGATGGTTAGATAGAATGAAAAATCCAAACTCTTGAAGACAAGTTGTGATATTGTGTCCTAGATTTTGGAGGTTTGTGGATGAATCACTTTCCCATGATAGAGTTCACTTACAAAAATAGTTTCCACTCCAAAATTGGTATGGCACCATTTGAAGACCTATATGGCCGACCTTTACATTCTCCATTGTGTTGAAATGGGTTCAGAGAGTCTGCCAGTGATTCTCAAGTGGATGAAGGAAGCACAAGATTTTTAGAAGTCCTATACTAATCATAGGAGGAGACCTCTAGAGTTTGACGTTGGGGATCACGTGTTTCTGAAGGTGACTCCCTATCGTGGGTAGTGTAGGTTAGATTGTGGGAGTAAAATTTCTCAATGGTTTGTTGGGCCTTTTGAGGTGTTTTCATGTGTTGGAGCCGTGGAATATCAGGTAGGACTTCCCCCAAAAATGAGATTGATAAATGATGTCTTTCATATGTCCTAGATCCATCATTATTTTCATAAAGAAAATTACATCATTGATTGGGGCGAGATTGATGTCGATGATGCTGCAACCTTCGAGGAGCGACATGTAGAGATCCAGGACTACCAAAAAAAGGTGTTATGCGGGAATGATATCCCACTTGTTAGTGTCTTGTGGTGACACGATGGTGTGGAGGAGAGTACCTGGGAACGTTAGTTGCATATATGTGCTCAGTACCCTAAGCTGTTTGATGTTTAGATTTTCTATTATAACATTGTTAATTTGGTGGTTGTAGACCCTTTCTGTTTATGATATTTCTTTCTCTCATTTCTCATTGTGTATTTCTCTCTTTTGATAGGTATGTCCCCTGGTAGAGTGTTTAGGAGTTGGTTGTGGTTGTTGTGTGGTTTTGAACTTTTTTATCTAGTTAATTGGTTGAGATCCTGTAGTGGTGAGAGCCTTGAGAGGTATCTTGCGGGGTGGATATTCAAGTGACCCCTTTTTTTTCTCTCTGGGTTGGTTTTGGATTCTCAAGGATGAGAATATTTTTGACAGTTATTTGATGTAAGGTTTTGGATCCCTGTGGATCAATCCATTGCGTTTTTTCAAAGGTTGAAGTGCATAGAGGTGGCTCAGAAAAAGTTTGGAGATGTTCGGTTAAGTAAAAGTTGGAAGTAGGGGATTAAACACCGTGTAACAACATTACACAATGTGACATCCTATTTCATGGGTAGTTTCATGGTTTGAAATATGGGTTCATGGAGTGAAATACTTCAGGGTTTGAAAAATAAAATTAAGCATTGAGGTGATGCATTTTTCAACAGAACTCGACCTCAATGCATTACACAACATGAAAGGGGGTTACACGTCGTGTAATTACCCGATGCTGTATGTTTTAAGTGTTTTACAGCTGCTCGGTTTTTTTCAAAAACTATGGATAAAACGTCTCTCCCTCAACCCCAGGCGACCTGAAGTCCCTCTCTTCAGCGTTTTGGGTATTCCTTTATCAAAAAATAATCCCTATATCCCTCCTTCAATTCATAAATATCCATCTTCGATATAAGGTTTGATCTACCTCTATTCTTAAGGTTTCTTCAATCTGTTTCCTTCTGTTTCTCTTTTCCATGTGATGGAGCGTGATATCAATTTTTCTAATTGAGTTTTCTTAGTGGTTGGTTGGTGTGGTTTTGCCGCGGTGTCCTCAGGTGGATGTAGTAATTGTGGGAGAGGTGATCGTGATCCATTGCTTTGATCCGTTCTCATGAGAATAATTTAAATAACCTTTTTAGGCAGGGGATTAGATGATTCTCTATTTATTTATGTGAAATTGTAGAGTTTTCATGATTTATCGCCTTGGGTCACAATGAGATTTACCTAATAATTTTATGAACACGATTAAAGAAATTGGTATCAATCGTATGTTGTTTATTTATACCATGATAACAGTTTGCCTCTTGATTTTCTAGATAGTGTGATATCTATGCCTTGATTGATTTAGCATGTTGTTCTTGATTGCAATTGGTAAAGAATGTAAAGCTGGTATTAATTGATAATTAACGGGCTAAAAGATAAAGAGGCATGTATAAATAATCTAGTTGTTGTTGTTGTAATTTGATCATAATCAAATTGATGCATGCGATCATGTTTAATTGAATTGGTTGATGAACCCGAAGCATGTTGATTCTTGTTGATAAAAGTACTAAAGGCTTGTTAAATTAATTGTTGAATTAATTTGGTGATAGCTTGTGATAGCTTGTGATAGCTTGTGATAGCTTGTTGCTTAGGTTTCCCATAGTTATAACCTATGCATAATGAATTTGTTAATTCAAGATGGAATAAGAAGCAGTTATGTGATAAAGTTAATGCATCATAGGGATTGAGTTTCCCACTTTGTTGTAAATGCATAGTTCCTATGCTTTGGATCCATGATAACTCCATTTCTGTGAAGGCTTAATGCTTCACTTTGGGTCCGAGATACCATTTCTATGTTTGTTCCTACTTCTTGTGATGTGCTCTGGATACGAGACTTGTGGTTGTGGGGGGTAGGGAGGTCCAAATGTGACATGAGCCTGGGATTGCTGAGCCTGGAGGGATGTTGTGGTTTGTGGTGGAAGAGAGGCCTAGTGGTTGTGGAAGTAGTTGATGCCTAGAGTGGTGAGATGCATCGGTTTATGCATGTGGGTGTCAGGGAGGACACCATGGATGATGTAGATATTTAAATCTGGCCTTACCTATTAATTTGAAAGTGGTTGATTTTGAATATGTTGTTTGTTTATCTGCTTTACTTTCTCCACTGCTTGAGGTAGCTGGTTTTTCTTAATCACCTTCAAAAAGATGCGAAGAGGCATGGGGTATTCCACATGCTTTATGTGTTTAGCTTCCCGTGGATGGATGGGTATACACTTTTTCTATAGGTGGATAAGACTCAATGGGTATCTCATTTACTCACTGTGTTGATACCCTTATGTTTGGTAGCTTATAATGCTTTTCTAGAATGCCTGGGAATGTAGAAAATGCTAATTTTTTTGATTAAATGATGTTAACCCATGGGGTTAGAGCTTGTTGGGATGCAATGCCGAGGTTGTGACTTTGAGAATTCGTGGACTTGGTTTGGTTATGCCTGGAGGGAATTGATCTTGGATGGAATAATAATGAAATTTAATGTGGAAATTTGATAATGGTTAATTAATGGTTAAAGAATTAATTAACATATTGTGAAATTGATGAAAAGGAATAAAGTAACTTAATATATATCTTTAAATGGTTGTGTTCTTATAGGATATGTAGTCTTAGCTGTAGTAGTTGGGAGTCCAAGAGATGTTAGCTGAATTTGAGTCTAAGACTATGTGATGCCCACAGTGTGGTTGTGAGATATATTATATCATATAAGTTTTGTGTTTCTATATGCTACTCCACCCTATCGGTTAGGGAAACTGACACCCCATGGATTTTGAGCCCTAGAGGGGGTTTTCCCCAACATCCTGATGAGAGGATGGATGGATTACTACCCCCTTGGGACTCACTCTATTCTCTTGGTAGTTACCAGTACTGGTATGAAAAATTATTAGTTTTCTCTATATATGTGTGTTGAAGGATGTAATGGATTGTGGTTATTCATACACATATATTCTGAATATATTTTCCTATGGACTACTATAGGTGTAACGTGTATAAGTTGTGATGGATTTAGGATTCGTACTTGGTGTATGGGCTGTAATGGATTGAGGTATAATACCAGAAATATGATACATGTTATGGGAGCTGTGGTGGATCCCAAAAACTACATGGTTACTTTGGTTATGTGGACGTGGTGGTGTGATGAATGAGGTATATTTTGACACATGAGGTACATGTTGTGGTTCTTGTCCCAGGGTGTCTATGGAAAAACCTTTTGGGAGAGAGATTCTTAGGACATGCGATGTTGGGGAAAAACAGTAAACCATTGGGGAAGTGGTAGCGAGGTACCCTTGATATTCTTTATTATATTATATACTCTTGTATGTGATACTTGGTGAGAGTATCTATGGTGAGGCTAGAAACTTTGTATACCTATTTATGTGACAATTTGGTTTCACTTATTGTTCACTATGATTTATCATGATTCCTTTACTATTTAGGGTCCTACTTATTATACTGTTATACTCACCCTTATTATATAAACTATTTTTCAGGTCACTTGGATAAGGTTGGAGATCAGAATAGTTAACACTATCTTGGGGATTTTTTAAGAGTTGTTTGGGATTTTTGGTCACTACCATTTTACTTTCCTTTAGTATTTACAGTTTTTCCCTTTTTAGTTGTAGTAGTTTTTCATGACATTACATATGTGTACTTAGGATTTTATTTTATATTGTAGTCTAAGTAGGATTTGGTTGGTGTCTATATTATCTCTCTCTTTTTCATGTGTTCTCTTAGAGGGTAATGCAATCCATCGGTGTGTTTACTATACCCTCAGTGCTTGTCACCAACTCGAGGCCTACTAGAGGTGGGACTCAGGGGTCATTATCTATCTTCTCACATTACAGACCTAGGAGGGGTATAATTTGTGGGTAGGGGGTTGTGAAACTTATTCTAATTGAAAAGGTCCTAAATATAGGTTAAAGGGTACTTGTACTTAATCATCACCTTATTTAGATTCTGGAAATCGATACATAACTGGAGAGATCTGTTGAACTTTTTCACAACAAGAATTGGGGCAACACTAGGAGAGACACTTGGGTGAATCAATGCTTTGGATTACATATTTTCCTTATGTACCTTTAATTCCCTCAACTTATTGGGGGATATACAATATCGGGGAAGATATATCAGCTATTTTCTTGGGGAAAAATGTATAATGAACTCCACATCCTACTCTAGGGAAAAACCTAAGAAATCCTCTGGAAACACCTCTGGGAACTCATCCACCACAAAAGGTAATCCAGCTTCCAGACTACCATCACCATCCTCTAACATGATCGATGAGGTTTGGAAAATGATATTTCTCAATTCTAGATGTGGAGGTCAATAACATCCCAACCGAGGATACCATCACCTTGAAAAACCTGGGTACTTCTATTAGGTTCCACAAAACTCACTCGCTTTCAATAACAATTGACATGCACCTGGAAATTCTCCATTGAATCGATACCAAGAATCATGTAAAAGAGTTTTATTTTTAGAACCAAGAAATCCAATTCTAGCTTGACCCATGACATAGTGAGTGCACAAGATAGACACCTGAAACCCTTCTCACACTTCTTACCAAGAGATATCACCAACTCCATCACATATGGCATAAGATCGGTTGAAATATTTAACACATCCATAAAAAGGGTATAAATAAAAGAAATAGAGGCACCAATATCAAACAAAACAATAGTTAATGATTATGTAATAAGAATGATTCCTAGAACTATCATAGGCCTAATATCTGGTTCTATTGGTTCTCGATCCACTACATGAATCTGCCTCATATCAACTTGATCGTAAAAATGAGCATTGACCTATGACTCTTCCCTGAACTGAATCTACCCATAAGATGATCCATCGCTACTACCATGACCTCTGAATCGAGAACCCACTATCCTGGATGGTTATGACCGAGCTGAAATCCCTTTGAAAACTATAGATTCCACACCACTCTAATATGGGAGTTCCACCTTGAAAAACTATTGTAAGTACCCCATAGTTCCACACTGATGGAAAGGACTGGGAGGATATGAACACATAGATCATATGTTCCCTACCTTACCACACTGATGGAACACTACTGAACTAGCACCTGAATACATAAATGAAGATAGCCAGGAAGGATGGCCTGAACTACCACCTCCCCTCTTCTTATACTATTCTCACTTCCTCTTATTCTAAGATGAACTGCCACTACCCACGATTTACACTACTCCAAAGAAAACAAACTTTCCTTTAAGATCAATTTATACCATCATAAAATGATCAACCACCTCGACATACATCTTTAACATGAACTAGAATACCTGAGATTGGATTTCTAGTCATAGTCCCATATCAAAATTTTTATCCCCCATCTTCATATTAGAAATGACCTCAGGTGTGAACCGAACCAATTCTACAAATTGGTTAGCATACTCTATTATGGTCCGTTCTCCTTGGAGAAGATAAAAAAACTCCCAGGACTTGGAAAAGGCCAAAATATCATGAAAATAGTTCTCATTTAAGACAATATTGAAATCTTTCCAACTCATTTACTCAGGCTTCCCATCTTTCACCATTGAGTTGCACCACTTCTAACTAGGACCTTCCAACATGAAGAAATCACATTTCATCCTGAGCGACTTAGAAGCATTAGGAAACTCAAACAACATCTTTATATTCTCAAGACAATCCTATACTTTCTGAGGTTCTGTGCTACCATGGAATGAAGGAGGATTGTTCTTGAGGAGCTCCCAATATGTTTCCTTTATAGGCCCTAGTTCGGGTTCTCTAACCTAAGAATAACCATAGCCCACTTCCTACCCCAATGCATGAACAACCTAAAACACTGCGTTTACTAGCCTATGATCAACTGTTTAGGGAGAAATCCCTCTTGTATCTTCCTACGAATGCATAATATGTTTCCAATGAGGCATTTTTCTATATCAAGAAACAATCACAAGGAAAAACCATCAACACAACATTCTGAAAATTTCCAGCAATAATAACGTATTCCCAAAACTTCCATAAATCAAACAAAACCATTACCAACATAATAACAAGTAAAATTGAACCACTAAACCCCCACCTAGTGTCCATACACAGTATCTAGAATGTCCATCTCACCTAGAGGAGAAGTTAAACCAAATCCCAACATCCCGTGGAAACTCGAGTTCTGTCACAAGGTGTGTCAACCATACACCCAACTTACAAACATAACCTCAAGCCCTGAAAATCTTAACTCCAATCTATCCAGAATCTTCCCAAATTACTTGACCCAAAAATATTAAAACCTAATATGATACCATTTTTTCACGAACCAAGATGGGGTGCCATCCAAACTGACACTTGACCCGGCCCATGGCATGGACTAAAGGGAATTTCTGATCCCCATAGACTAGAAACCAGTGCATGGGTTTCAAAAATACAATTTGGGAATGATTTCACCCATGTACAGAATAATGAAAACCCATGAGAACAAAACATCACATCACTGATAATCATAACCAAACAATATACAACAATTTTCAGATTCAAAGTTTTATAAATTCAACTAATACCAAAATACCACAACTAAAAGGGAATGACTTTAACACCCCCAAACCTCCATGTAACAAGAGGTCCATCACGCTAAAGCCACCATGACCAATGCCTGTGAGATATGGAACACTAACAAATAGATCCACCATCACCACCATAGAACATCTTGACTTTACTTGGGTCATACATAACAAAGTCTACATACACCCAAAGGTTTATGTAGGGTATGAGACAAATCCTAGTAGGACTCCAACGAAATAAATATTCCATATTATAACATTATAAGACAAATTAACATGAATATTTTCTTAGAAAATTTGGAAATATTTATAAATGGAAAAATTTAAAGGAAATTTTTTGAGGAAACACTTTAAAGGAAAACCTTTTCTAAAAATAAACTTTCATTTAATTCATAATGTACAAATGGTCCACCATATACTGATGGTTAACACCATATCATGAAAGTATCATGTCACAAGAGAGCACCATGGGAAATCCATATAGGTAACTCACACAAGTGGGACCCTATGAACCTCATACCTTAGTAATCTAAATCCTCCAACCAAAAAAACAACCTTCCCATGCAAAATCCACTAGAGGGGATCCCATCCCAAGGTCTAGTGGTCTTTATATCATAATCCAAAAGCAACATCATTCCCATGAATGAACCACTATAGGGAATCCCTTCCTGAGGTTTAATGGTATCCGATCATATCACATGTTTAGTTAGAATTTTAGCATCCATCCTACAAAAAGAATCCAAGCCTCAACCTCTTCTGAATCAACTAGCATACTTGTTCTAGTTTTCGACCTAGAAACCCAGGATTATATTTATGATCAAATTCCGTTTCACATATCACATAAACCGTCACTTTCAATCACACATTCAAAGCATCATGAACACACAAGGAAACCACCATTTCCACAATACACATTGATCCAATGATCAAAGATCACATGGAAACCACCAATTTCCATAAAAAAACTGATTTCAAATTTTTTCACAACACAAAAACATATGGAAATACATTTTGAACCACTTTATGATTCATAAATCCCATTTGGAGACATCAAAACAAAAAAACACATGAAACCAACCATTCGCATGGTAAATTATCCTTTTAAATCCACACACAAACCAAATCCATTTTAAAACATGCTTCACATCACTTTCACAATTCCAAAACCCCATTTAAGGGGCAAAACAAGGAATCCTAAATGAAACAAAAATATATTTATTTTGGAAAACTAACTCCTAAAACATCCAAACCTAAAATCAATTTGAAAACACATTTCACACCTATCACACAAAGCATAAAACTCTTTCAAGAATCACTAAAATGAACAACACATGAAATATAACCATTTTCATTTAAAAAAAGATTTAATCACATATGCATATCAAAACCTTTTAAAAAAATATTTTTAAACACAAAAATAATCCATTGAACACATTTAAAAAATGAAGAAAGCAAAGAAAAAATCATTTAATAATTCAAAATCATGAAACATCCTTCCTCACACTTGGAAACTTTTGGAAATTAGTGGAAAACCACAACTTCACTACCAAGAGACCCTAAAAAGAAAATAACAAACCACAAAAATCATGATTCCACCCAAAAATACAAGATAGACCATTAATTAGATAAACAACACCTCTGTAAAAGAAGAAACTGAATATGGGGGAAGAGAAACCCTAGAATAAAGAATAAATCGATATAAAATAGACTTAGTTGATGATTCCTTGATGAATACACACAAAAAACACCCAAATATTAATGTTCAAAGACTTAGATAAGGTTTGGAGGAATATCGTAAGGATGAAAATCCCAAAGGGTTCATATTATAGGTGATTCAGGGTTAAATCCAAAGAGGGTAGAAAGGTGATTTTATAGTTTTTGATGACCTGGATAGGTCGCACAGCTAGATGAGATAGTTTTTCAAACCATGCGACAATCGTGAATCCATCACTTTACAAGAGGAACATGATTCACAATTAGCCCACACCAAACCATGTGACATCCATGAAGTTTCCTTTTTTAAGAGGAAACCATCCATATTGTTTCTGGGGGCTTGCACATGGTTTTCCAAAACCATACACCACCTAATACCGAGACCAAAATATCTATTTTCTCCAAAAAACTTCTATGGAAACTAATGGATAAAAATAAGGATAAAAATAAATAAAGTAATACTTAAAAATTAAAGCAGGGATGTGACACTATCCTTATCTTCTATGGTGTGTTTGGGAATTCAACTATGTTCATGTTATTAATTATATTTCTTAATATCTGGTTTAGAATAATCACAAGGTTTATCACTTCAGTTATTTTCCCATTAGATGACTCATTAGGGAAATCTCTGTATTTTCCATGGTATCCATTGTTAACTTGATTCCTTCAAATTTCAACCATTACTAAAAAAAGTATTTAAAGCATGTTATTAACATAAAAAGTGTAATCTTATTACAAGAAAACATCAACCTCAAAACGAATTAATCTTTAAAATTACTACATTAGATTTTTGTTCAACCTAAATCACTATTTATTCAATATTTTTTCCTTTAGGTTGGGTTCTATCATATTCCATAACCTCATACCTTAATGTAATAAATCCTCTATATTGGATAGTAAATAAAATGTGATTAACCAAATAATATCCCCTAAGATTGGCTAGCCAAGTTTTTAGTTTGAGGCCCACTCACCATGCACTGAAGTAAAGATTGAAATGATACCCAACCAATCTTTTTCAGGGTGATTACCCCTAGGTTCATCTATCCCAAAACCACATAAACATGCAAATATCCATATAGGGATGTTATATCTAGGAGAACTATACTATATCTACTTTTAAAAACATTGAGTTGTTATCCTATGCTTAGACTTATCCCCAATGTTTTCACAAATGTTCTCTTATCTTGATACCTAAAATACTCAATATTACCTCAAATAACCAAAAGGGTTATCTATATATTTAAATTAGGATCAAACTTAACTTATCATTCCTTGATGAAATTTACATCATCAATCGACAACATTATAATCTCATAAGTTATCTAAAACCTACTTTAATACCAACTATTCCCCCAAGACCTATACTCCCATATTTCTTTCTAAAAACAAAAACATTACATAATGGATTTAACACCAATTGTATATTCCCATACATAACTATCCCAAAATTAAATCACTTAAAATATATTTTACATTACATATATTATAATAACCCACAATATTCAGACATAGATATAAAATCTTATTAGATGAATGTTCATTACATAAAATAATGATCCACACCATAATTTTATAGTTCTATTTTATTTGGAAACTTAGATACATTAAAAAAAGTTCATAAATTAACTACATCATCTACAACTACGTTCTTCATAACTATAACCCTTCTTAGAAATATCAAATTCAATACAATTTTCTTGATCTGGAGAAATGAAACATGAGAATGGATGAGGTCATATTATCTGTAAAAGTAAACAAGGGAGATATCAATGATTAATTAAATATAAAATGAGAAAAAAGGTGTAATAACATGAGTATAACATTTGAAATCCATACCCTGCATATCCTAGATAATAATCTTGAGTTATAGAATAAATCTTGGAAATTAATAAGACATAAATCATAAAGGAATAAAAAAACATAATCCAAGAGAGAATAACATTGTAATAATACATATATTTGTGTAAAATAATATATATGTGTTCCACAAGATCATAAATCATTCATCATATCACAACACATGAAAAAGAAATAGGTTTCATAAATTTTTCATCATGGAATAACCCATGGAAAATAAACAGGTTTCATAAAAAATCATATCATCATAATCATAAACCATACATAGAAAAAATAAGGATAGTATCATTGGATCATATCCCTTGTAAATATTATGTAACATCAAAGGATGTCATCTTGTATGATAGATGTTTTTAAAAGATCACTGGAACATTTCTTGAGGAAAATAACCTTTTCACTTTGAAATAAATTATTTAAAATCTAAAAATTTCTCAAATGGTAAGGAACATTTTTTATTTAAAAATAAACATGGAAAATTTTAAAGAAATTTTCAAAGTATTTAGTGGTAATGATTTCTATAAATTCTATTTATGTTTTATAAGTTAAAACAATGGATCCTTTCACATTTTTGGAAAAAATTAAAAAGTTCCTCATTCAGAAAATGATAAGAATATTCTTTTTTAAACCATTTTTTAAAATGTAAAACATGTTTAAAAATGACATTTAAAATTCATAAGATAATAGTAAAAAAATTATTTAAGACATTTTTAGAAAACATGGACATGGAATAGAAATGATTTTCAACTGAAGAGAGAAATATAGTCGATTTTCAATAAAAAATTCTTTTGGTCTCTAAAGTTATTAAAGAAAGGAAAATTAAAGGAAAAATGTATTCTAAAAAAATAATTATAGGATAAGAAAATTAATATGTTTATTTAGAGTTAGATCATAAAATATATCATTGGAATCATAATACTAAACAATATTGATAAATAATGACATTGTAACATAAAAATATTACCTCAAGTTCAAATTTTATTGAAAGTGATCTATCCTCCTATATAATAAATTAAAATTTACTATAATTATAAAATATAATCATTTAAATACTTATAATTTTATATATTATACATTTATAACATTTTGATATCCATTTATTAAAAATCCTTTAATAAAATCATCATTTTTTGGTGTTAACTATTCTGTTTTTTCATAAGCATTTTAGGTCTATAGTTTCGGTACTTGTACTTTGATCATGGTTCCATCATATCAATTTTTTTAATAATTATATAAATATCATATCATATATATATATATATAAATATTTAGAGTCATCCATGAAATTAAGGATTGAAAAATAAATTACATCATTCATGGAGATGGTAGACGATATGTACACATGAATGTTATTTTTTCTTTTCAAAGGATGAAATAAAAGAAAGATAAATAATAATTATCCTTTTTATAATAATTAATATATAATAAAAATAATATATATTTATTAAATCCATTCTTATTACCATCCATTTAAAAGATAAATGAAATATGAATCAAATCAGTTTGTAGAGGTGGAAGTCCACACGTACGCACGAGCGACACTGTCATTTTCCAATAGAATAGAAGATGATAAAATAGATATGATATTAGAATTATAGAAACATAATTATTTCATAAATATAATATATAAAAATTAAACAAATAATTATTCCCATCCATAAAATATGGTAATGAAAAATGAATTGTATCGCTACGTGGAGACGGTAAGTCGTATGTACGTAGGAGAGATACTTTCACTCTCCATTTGATATGAAAGATGATGGATAAATATGGTTTCACAATCATAATAAAATTTTATTATATTTAGGATAATGAAGTCATTATTTTATGATAAATACCACATATTTAGAGGAGGTAAAATAATAAGTAAAATAAAGTGATCGGTTAAGGCGATAACCTCTTTTTTGAAATAACTCCATTAGATCTCTTATTAAGGATCTTAAGGTTGGTATATTGAGAATACCATAACCTCTAGAATGTGTTTAAGTATTTTTAAAATATAAATTAATGGTTTTTGTTCAAGATATAATGCTCTAATTGGTTTAAAGAAGAGAAAGGAGGGATAACCTTTTTGTAAGTGAAGGGAGGAGGACTATTGGAATTTATTAAAAGATTAAAATATAAAAAGGTAATTATTTATTAAATTTTTTCAAAAAGGAAATATATTTTATGATAATTTATCATGTGGTTTAGATTACATCAACTAATAAAGTTTAGATAGGTTTAAGTGTCATTTTAAACCTTATATTTTTGTTTAAACCCTTAGTTAACCTATATTAACCTTAACCGCGGTAAAAACTATTTCAATATTAAAGGGTTAAGATCATTACCATAAATAGAAAAGTAAATCATAAATGGATCCTGGTTGATATTTTCAACCGCATCCCTTTCACTTGGCCAAATATGATATTTTTTTAATTTTAAATCATTTATAAATTATTATTTATTATAAAATATCATTAATGTCAATTTTGGAACTATTCAGTTAATTTGACTTTAAAGGCACCATTAAAAAGATGTAATTTTAATAAAATACTTTAACACAACACTAATATGTTATATTAATCTATAATATTTTTGGAACACTATAACTCAATAAAATTATATTACTTCTAATATTTTTGAAATGATTTGTTTTATTATTCTATTAATTGAATAAATATAGCATTGGAATTGTGTAAGAATTTAAGATAATTACATAAGTACTAAAAATTATAAATAAATTACCATAAATAAAATAATTTCATTATTCTAAAAACATATATTAATATTCATTCAAAACTTTATTTTTTCCCCATGTGAACATATAATGGATATTTAAAAGTAAGAGAGTGACATTTTTTATTTTTCTTTGTTTTAAATATTATATAGGTAATTTTCATGGAAAAGTATCCCTTAACAAATTAAATTTTGAGCCTAAAGTGATAAGGGTGTATGTCCCTTTTTTAGGTTCCGGGTGCAGCGGAAGCACAAGATGGGCGTGTACCCAGATTTTTAAATTATCATAATCGATGATTAATCCGAGATCAATATGATGATGAACGCTAGTATCCACAGAATTTAATATAAGATAAAAGGCAAAGGAGAGATCCTGGAAATGAGAAGAGCAGATCAACATATATTTTTTATAAATAATTTAATTAAATTATAGATTTACCTCCAAGGTGAATCTTTCTTTGTTGATGTGTCCGACCATGGGTCTGAGGACCTACTTCCTTGCGATGTAGAATCCAAGGATAAGAATCCTCTAGAGGTGATCTACATGTTCTCCACATATATTCAAACGTCGCCAAAGGAGCCTCTAGTTGTTATCAAGGAAGATCCTTGTACTTGCGATGTATCCCTTCGATTGCCTTGATAATCGCTTCCAAAGTGTTCTCCTTGATCCGGTGGAGGAGGATCTATCTTGTTCTTGAGAGAGTTCTTAGAGAGAGAAGAGTTATCTAGGATCAAGATCTTTTATACAAGGATGTTGTGCACACAATGATTGATTAACTGGTGGAATGACCCCTTGGATTATATAGATAATAATAACATAACGGGGAATTTAATTCACTGGGTAATAATAAATAATTATCACAAGTGCTATTAAATATTTTATTATTCAATGTGAAAAAACCCATGTCAAATAATAATAGAAATGATATTATTTCCCTGACATGTGCTTAACGAATTTAATTCACTAGGTAATAATAAATAATTATTATAGGTGCTGATACTTAATTTGTTATTCCATGTGAAAACCCCATTTCAAATAATAATAGCAATACTATTATTTCCATGACATTTTCTTAACTTGCATATTATTTAAATATTATTTCTCACTGGACCCATAACTTGGTCTTCCAATCCTCCTCAATATTTTTTGGACCTTGAATAATGACTATTTATTTATTAAATAAATATAACTACATTATTTTCTGATAAATAAATATTCTGTCCGTAATATATTCTCTTGAATAACTAGAGATAAAATAAAGGTGATCAAGAATACTTGAATAATTATTAAACCACAACCATGAATAATATTTATTCAACTTGTTAAATAAATAAATTATTTAACTAAGATACTAGCTACACTTAGTGTGTGACCCTCTAGGACTCTTTCTCATTCGCATTAGGCAGGCTGGCCTAAATTCTAAGATTACCTTCTAGCAACGGGTCAAGTCACCCAAGAGAAATAAGTTGATATTTCAACGACATTTCACCTCATATGAATTCTTATCTCATAATATAATCCCTCTATACTGATATCTCTATTCTAACAGGTTTAATGAAAGTTCCATCAACCCATGTTCTTGATTTATCATTCTTTGACTTCCCAGAATTGAACTTGACTAGAGAACACCATGGCCATAGATTTTTTTAGGCTATATCATTTTCATCAAAGGGCCTGAGATATCTAATTCCGTAGAAGTGAAAAATCCTTTCTCTCATTATTTATTAATGCAGTATTACTCGTGATGCACCCAACATATCGTACCACACCGTGAAAATATTTCACCATGATTTTTGTCAATAAACCTAAGTGAGCGAGTCATAATACCCATTTATAATAATATTAAGTTCTAAGGACCAATACACACGTCTGTAGATAGGAACATCCAATATCACTTATGAATGTGGATTTCCTACTAGAGGGTCTTGTTCTCATAATATCCTCCTAGATATTACAAAGCGCACACACCATAAGAAGGTGCCTCAAAGTTTCATGATTCCCCACATCATATAGCCTATATCATTTGTGTACCTTCAAATGATATCATCAGTCCATAGAACATATATTCAAAAATAGTATCATGTCACTTTTGAGTTCTCATCATAGTTGGGATCTTAGATGACCTTTCAGTGTGACATATATTCTCAGGACATTGTCATATACTATGTCATGTAGAAGAACAATCATGATATGATAAGTTGTTTATTAATATTCATACAATAAATAAAGGTTTATCATAAAGTAAAAAGAAGTTTCTTTCTAGGGAACCAAATCCAATAGAATCCCACTTGTGCTAGAACCAACTACTAACAACCTTCAGTCCACTAGCTCTCACATGATATTCATGCTTCTTCTGAGATAGGCCTTTAGTTGAGGTTTTTCCACATTCTCTCCCGTGGACACTCTGTTCACTGCAACTTCACCCCTTTGATAGAAATACCTCAAGAGGTGATACTTTTGGAGTATGTACTTTGTTCATTCATGTGAACTTGTATATTTTTCCAGATCCACAACTGTAGTATTATCACAATACATTGTAATGGGATATTTACTTCTAGTCACCACATCAAGATCCTAGAAAAATTTCTGAATCCAAATGGATTACTTTGCTATATTAGAAACCACTATATATTCAAACTCCACTATAGAATTTGCGACAATTGGCTTCTTTGAAATCTTCCATCTCACATCTCCTCTATTGAGGCATAAAACATATCCTGATTACAACTTCATATCATTCTGATCTATTTGAAAACCAACATCAACATACCATCTAATGACAAGCTCTTTTTCTCCTCCATACAGTAGGAACATATCCTTAGTTATTATCAGATATTTAAGGATAATCTTGATAGTAATCCAATACTATTCTCCTGGATCTTCTTCATATCTACCTACCATGATCAGTGTATAGAAAACATCAAGTATGGTACATAACTTGACATACATGATAGATCCTATCCCTGAAGCGTATGGAATCTTACTCTTCCTATCTTCTCTTGTTGTGTCTAGGGAAATATTTTATTTGAAAGATATATACCATGTGACACTAGAACCAATACCCTCTTGGATTATTCCATACTAAATCTCTTTATTATCTGGTTAATGTATGTAATTTGACTTAGTCCAAGAAGCCTCTTGTATCTATCATGAATTATCTTGATCCCTAGAATGTATACTGATTCACCTAAGTCCTTCATGGAAAAACACTTGTACAACCAATCCTGGAATGACTGCAAGACTGGAATGTCATTTCCAATAAGAAATATTTCGTAAAAATATGCTACTAGGATAACAACTATATTCCCATTAAACCACTTGTAAATACATGGATCACATTCATTCTTAATGAGACCAAATTCTTTTATGGATTCATTTAATCAAATGTTCCATGATCGGAATGCTTGATTTAATCCATAAATGGGTCTCTGCAACTTGCATACCCTTTTAGCATCACTTGGTGTCACAAACCCTTTTAGTTGTGTCATATAGACATTTTCCTAAAGATTCTGTTTAAGGAATATAGTTTTGAAATCCATCTACTAAATCTCATACTCATGGAATGCTACTATGGAAAGTATGATTCTTATGGATTTAAACATGGAAACTAGTGAAAAGGTTTTATCATAGTCAATTCCTTGACACTGTTTAAAACTTGTTTCCACTAGCCTTGCTTTATAGGTTCTAATTTTCCTTCCATGTCCTACTTCTTTTTGAATACCCATTTACACCCAACAGGATTTTCATCAACTGGGGAATTGACCAGAACCCATACTTGGTTATGATACATGGAATCCATATCAGGATTCATAGCTTCCAAAAATCTTGTAGATTTTGAGCTCTCTACTACTTTCTTTTAGGAGAGATGTTTATCATTGTCCAGTAATAATGAGTCACCTTCCTTGGTGACAAGGAAACCAAATCTCTTTGGTTCCCTTACCTCTCTCGTGCTCCTATGTAGTATTTGTGTTTCAAGAACAACCGCTTCCACAGGGACCTATGGAACTTGTTCTTGTAACAACTCTTGTGTATTTTGAGCATCAACTTCATTGAAGTCAATCTTTTTCCCACTATCCTTTTTGAGGATGTGCTCCATCTCAAGAAAGTTAGCTTGTTTGGAAATAATCACTTTCTTATTTGAGGGTTTTTATAGTTAGTATCCCTATGTTTCCTTGGGATACCCTATAAAGATACACTTCATGCCCTGAGGTGCTAGTTTGTTTCTTGAGAAATCCTTAACAAATGCCTCACATCCCTATACACATGTGTGAGACAAAGTGGGTTTCTCTCCACTCCATAGCTCAAAGGGAATCCCATTTTTCACCTTAGTTGGTACTTGGTTTAATGTGTGTGCTGTAGTTTTCAATGCATATCTCCAAAAGGATAATAGAAGATCTGTATGAATCATCATCAACCTTAATATTTCTAACAAGGTACCGTTCCCCATTTCACTAACAACATTCCACTATGGTGTTTAAAGTGGAGTGATTTGAGATAGAATACCATACTATTATAAAAGGCCGATGAACTCTTGGATGAGACTCTTACCAAGATGATTCTATAATTTATTCTTGAACTCCTTGAATTTATCGAAGTACTCATACTTATACCTCATTAATTAGACATAACCATATCTACTCAAGTCATCAGTAAAATTAATTAAGTAATAATATACACCTCAAGATTCTAGTGGAAATGGTCCACACACATCAGTGTGTACCAATCTTAGAAGCTATGTGGCTCTTTCACCCTATCCACCAAATGGTGGTTTGGTCATTTTTCTTGTAAACAAGTATGACATATATCAAGTGTTTATAGCTCGGAAGAGTCTAAATGACCACCTTGACATAGATTTTTTTGGTGCTTGTCGTTTACATGACCAAGGTGATGATACAACAACTAGGTGTTGTATGAGTCATCTGAACTTGGTTAGTTATCAATTGCCAACACCTAGTTCTCATAATTTAATACATACATACCATTATTTAAATGATCCATACCATAACATATTTTGTACTTATAAAAGTAACAACATTTATTTACGAACTTAAAAATAAAACCATATGTATCTAAACTCAATATAGAAATTATGTTCTTGGTAACACTAGGTAAATAATAACAGCTATGTAAAACCAAAATCATTTCTATCGGCAATGTGAGGTGGTAGTCACCAATATAAAGAGAATCTGACCTATCACCATTGGAAGCTCACAGATCCACCTCTCCTTTGGAAATTTTCCAAAATCTACTTGGTACCCGCATTTGAATATAGACGTGAGGCCCACAAGCTACATCTAATACCCAATGTGTAGAAATGGAAATATTGCACTCGATAATAATGCACCTTTGGATTCCCCATTTTTATGGGTGCAGTTCCACTTCTAGTGGCTTGACTTTCCATATGAAAAGCATACTACCTCATTTTCCTTACCCTACCTCTAGATATTCTTCTTCTTGATCAGACGGTGCTTGAAGGCTTTTGATTGTTTATAAATCTTAGGCCCCTTTTCCTTGTCCTTCCTATTTCTATTCATCATAATGACTATGGGTTTTTCACTCCCCATGTACTTTTCAACTTATTGAATATAGGTAAGAATCTCCAATAGACTCTTCTCATTATTTCTCATTTTATAATTCACAATAAAACAAGAGAAGGTTTTGGGTAGTGATGATAGTATGAGATCTGCATGCAACTCATATGTGAATTTAATCCCTAATATGTCTATATTCTAATTGTATTCAATAAGATTAACTACATGTGGTCCAACTGGCATAGACTCTCCAAGATTAGTAGTGAACAAATCCTTGGAGATCTCATACCTCCCCTATCTTGCCTTCTCTTGATATAGATCCTGAAGGCGAGACATCATGCTATAGGAATCCACTTCCTCATGTTGCTTTAAGAGATCATTGGTGATGGATGATAGCATGAGGCACTAAACATTCTTAGCATCATTTAGATATTTCTCATACACCGAGAGTTACTCATCACTCACCACATTTCCAAACACAACTATTAAAGACTATTCTATCACATAAAGTTTCCTCTCATGGTCAAGGATGACCAGAAGGTGACTTTTCCACTCTTGGAAATTAGTGCTGGAAAGAAGGTTTTCCTTCTCAAGTATAGATCACAATGATATGTTTGATGTCATTTTGTTTGCTGTTTCTAAAATTTAATATAAATGTAGTTTTAGAACTTTATCTTGATAAATATAGAGAGATAAATAAATTAACATCTATTAGTATCCCACTATTTTGTCGAATCCTAATAGACCTCACCATTGGATTCAGAATATCCTATTGCTTGGACATTATAACGGCAAGGATCCATATTTCCCATTCACGTTACACCAACTAGGGTTGATCAAGAAACTTTAAAGTTTTTAGGTAGGCATTCCAAATACCAACTTCATTTACTCACAGATCCTTGATCTTTTGAATGGACTCCCCAATCCTAAAATCATTAATTTTGGATTTCCTCAACCTTTTTCCTCTTAGTTACACCAAGTCCTTCTAGGTTAGTCAACCCTTGATGTAAACTAAGTTAAGTCAACCCAAAAATTCAAATTATAATTCCTTGATAATTTAAATCACCCTAATTAGGATTGGTCAATCACTTTGAACTATGGTTCAATTCTAAAGGAAGTAATGGAAGGCTATACTGACTTAATATTTAATTGAGGGATTTTATCCTTTATTCATAAATTGCCACTTATTATATTTTCACATGTTTGTTAATGTTAAGTGGGATATACTTAAGTGATTAACCTTGTATAGATCATATTTATGCATAATTAATTTTTATTTTAGTTCTATATTATATGACTCTTAGTTCATTAATTATGTGATTGTGTCAAACATCCATAATGAATAACTATAAAAATGACAGAAATAAAATAAAGGGTATGATCATGAGATTTACTAATGGTTAGTTTATCTAGTTGTTGATAAAATAGCCCTTAACTAGGGAATAAACACCTTGAACCGTTTAAGGTTTGTGTTTACAACTTTCCACCTTTATACATTTTTATCTCCTTGGATTGGTTTCACCTCGACTCGTAACTTGAACCGCCTCCACTATTTTGGGAATACATCCATTACTTATTCTTCTATCTCACACATAGGTGAGGGGTAAAATGGGGTTTACATAAAAGAAACCATGGGCATGCAGAACCAACAAATTAATTAGGAGAAGGCATACATGCCAAATTTTTTAATTTAATAAATAAATTAAAAGGGAACCAATCACATACAAAGGCCATAGATCATGATCATCCACATACATGCAATGAATTATGCATTTAATAAAACTATAATTCAATTATTTAATCGTTCTTATTAAGATAAATCATTCTGAAATCGATTAATTGTTATCTTTTATTAATAAATCATTTTTATCTTAATCATTTTCTGAATTTCCTTGAGATTGTCATTCATAACCTTGTACATAACTTGTAACTTAGATGAAACCCAATTAATACCCATAAAAAACTACCTAGCATGTATTTATACTTGTATACACTTTATACTTTGTGACATGTATCATGCAGACAGAATTATAATTGTTATACAACTCATACATGATGTGCAGATCTTTGAACATTTCATAGATGTTAATTAAACATATATATATATATATATATTAAACACCTATCACATGTTGTGTCCCAACTTTATGAACAAACTAAGGTACATATCTCAAGGGTTTATATAATATAACAATAATTTTTTTAAAAATTTAAATATGGAAATAGTACACGGTGTGTACCCTCCTCACCATCCATCCGAATTACATGCCTGGAGAATCGGCATGTGAGGTGCACTTCAGAAATATTCAGAGTACATGGTGTATCCAGTGGGAGACTCGCCTTGTAGACTCTGCGTTACATGGCCACCAGCTGGGCAAGCCGAGTATGGGATACGTGACTTGACCCTGACCCAAAGGGACTACATGCCGTGTCTTTTGGGCCACACAATGTGTAGTCCAACTGACTGTGTGCCAGTCTATCCTGGTCAACACAAAGTGTAAGAATTAACTACACCTCATGTCACTAATGCACACATATTGAATAATTACCGAATTACTCCTAATTAATTTAACAAAAATACATGTCCTGTAGATCCAACTACATGATGTGTTTTTTTCTGTTATCTGGACAGAACCATCGGTGCCTCCTAATGAGATCCTCAATTTAATTTTAATCATAAAATTATTCATTTATGTTAGATCTATGAGAAACGATAAGGGAGGAACAAATATCGAAATTCAGATTACAAGAATGATTAAAAATGAATTGAAAAACTAAATTATTAAAGCATAAATCATCAACGAATTATTTAAATAATTATAAAAAAATATGACCCCTCTGATACCACTTGTAGGTTTCGGGCATAGCAGAAGTGCATGATGGGCGTGTACCCAAATTTTCAAATATTCATAATCAATAACAAATCCGGGATCAATATAACAATCAATGACAATATCCATTGAATTTAATCAAAGATAAAAGAAAAAGGAGAGAACCCAGAACTGAGAAGAGGGGATCAACATATTTTGTTTATAATTAATTTAATTAAATTATAGAATTACCTCTAAGGTCATTCTTTCCTCATTGATGCATTCGACCATGGGTTCGATGTGAGACTTCGTTGAGATGTAGAATCCCAGGATTGGAATCCTCTAGAGGTGATCCATATGTGCTCCATGTATATCTGGACGTCACGGAAGGAGTCTCCAGGTGATAATGTAGAATATCCTTGCACTTGTAATGTCCGACTTAGATCACATTGAGAATCACTTCCAAATTATTCTCCTTGATCCGATGGAGGAGGATCTCTCTCGTTCTTGAGAACGTTCTTGGAGAGGTAAGAGTTCTCTAGGCTCAAGATCTTTTCTACAAGGATGTTGTGTACACAACGATTGATTATATGATGGAATGACTCCTTGAATTATATAAAAAATAATAAGATAACAGGGAATTTAATTCACTTGTTAATAATAAATAATTAGCACAGGTTCCGTTACATAATTTATTAGTCAATGTGAAAACCCTCTGTCAAATAATAATAAAAATTCTATTATTTCCATGACATGTGACTAATATATTTAATTCACTAGGTAATAATAAATAATTAGCATAGGTTACGTTACATAATTTATTATTCTATGTGAAAGACCCATGTCAAATAATAATAGCAATGCTATTATTTTCATGACATGTGCTTAACTTGCATGTTATTTAAGTATTATTTAATGAAATAATATTTAATATTATTTCTCATCAGACCCATAACTTGGTCCTCCAATCCTCCTCAATATTTACTAGGCTTTGAATAATGACTATTTATTTATTAAATAAATATAACTACATTATTCTCCAATAAATAAATATTCCGTTTGAAATATATTATCTTGAATAACTAGATAAAAAATAAATGAGATCAGGAATACTTAAATAATTATTAAACGAAAACTGAGAATAATATTTATTCAAATTTTTAGATAAACAAATTATTTAATTGAGATACTGGCTACACTTAGTGTGTGACCCTCTAGGACTCTTTCTCGTTGGCATTATAAGGGTCTGCCTAAAGTCCAAGATTTCTGTCTAGTAAAGGGTCAAGGTACCCAAGAAAAAGAAGTTTATGAAGGTTCTGGATATAGTGGAAGATCATGGGTGGATGTACCCACTTGGCCTTTTGTCATTAACAATGATCAATTCGGGATCAATACAATGATAAACACCAGTCTCCATAGATCGAATCACAGAAATAGACAAAGAAAAGGAAAGTATCGGAACCACAAAGTAGGATCATTATAGGTTGATTATAATTAATTTAATCAATTGAAACGAAGTACCTTTTGGTGTTCTTTCTTCATTATTATTTATGATCACATTATGATGTGATACATCACTGTGTCGTAGAATCCAAGGGTAGAATTCCTCTAGCGGTGATCCACACATGCACCTCGTATCTCTGGACGTCGCTAAAGGAGTCTCAAGGTGCTAGTGTGGAGAAACCTTTTCTTGCATTGTCCACCTTAGATCATCTTGATCCGATGGAAGAGGATATCTCTCGGTCTTGAGAGCGTTCTTTGAGAAATAGGTTTATTCGGCCTTAAAAGAATTCTCCAGAATTGTTGTGTGTGTATCGGAAAAGAGTTGGGTTTGTGAGGATATTTATAATCGGGTTTCAGGTTGTAGAGTTATGACAATAAATAAATGCGTTATGTGTTTTATTTATTTCATTGACTCTTATTGAAAGCCCCCATGTTGAATAATTAATTCTTTGACATGCGACCATGCTGATTATAATAAATATCATTTAATAAAAAAAATATTATATCCTCAAAATATTGATTGGAAAACTACACAGTGTGTAATCATTAATACACGGCGTGTACTTGTTTTCCATGAAAAACTACACAGCGTGTAATCATTAATACACAATGTGTATATCTTATTTTTCATTTCCTTTCCAAAATGAAAAATACCCAGCGTGTAATAATTAATACATGGAGTGTAATTGTTTTCCATGAAAAACTACACGGCATGTAATCATTAATTCACGGCGTGTATATCTTGTTTTCCATGAAAAACTACACAGCGTGTAATCATTAATACACGGCGTGTATATCTTGTTTTTCATTTCCTTCTTCCTCCAAAATTAAAACGAATTTGGATTCCTTGAATAATTATTAAACCATATACAAGAATAATCTTTATTCTACTTGAGATACTTGGATACACTTAGTGTGTGACCCTCTAGGCCTCTTTCTCGTTGGCATTAGGCGGGCTTTCATAAAGTCCAAGATTACTGTCTAGCAATGGGTCAAGGAACCCAAGAGAAAGAAGTTGACACCGCATTGATGTGTCACCTCATATGAACACTTACTTTGTAATTTAATTCCTTTGTCTCAATATATCATCAAGAAGGTTTCATGTTAGTGTCATAAACCTATATTCTTGATTTGTCATTCTTTGAATTCTAGAAATAAACTCGTCGTGTCACCATGGCCATGGAATTTGTTTGACAGTTCTATTTCAATCAAAGGGCCCGAGATATCTACTTCCATAAATTTGGAAGGGACAAATTCTTCCTCAACTTATCCATTAATAGCATGTCATTCATGGCGTACCCAATGTACCCTACTTCCCGCCAACTATCTTTGTGACAGTTTTCGTCACTAAATCTAAGTGCGTGAGTCATGACATGAGTTAATGATAATCTTCCAGTCTAATGACCATTACACACGGTCACAGATAGTAATATCCGATGACACCAAAACATGCAGAATTACTACTAGTGGGTCTATTCTCATAATCTCCTAACTTGGAGATTACCAAGTGCGAACTCCATGAGAGAGAGTCTAGTCTTCTTATGAGTACTCACACATGACGGTTTTTATACTATATGTCCTATCATAGTATGTCATCCAACCACAAAACTTTATTTAAGAATATTGTTATTGAATTTCAAGGTTCTCATCATAGCGGGGATCTTCCATGACCTTATCAATGCAACAAATATTCCAGAAAATTACTATATTATATTCATTCAGAACAATGAAAAATATATAATAAGTGCACATTCATGTAATCAAAGTACAAAACAGTTGGTTCTCATGACACCAACCCTTATAAACTCCCACTTAGACTAGAGCCAACTGTCTACGATTTTTAGTCCGCTAGACCTCACAAGATGATCATGTTTCTACTGAGTCAAGGCTTTATTTAAGGGGTCTACTATGTTTTCTTCCATGGAAATACTGCTCACTACAAGTTCACCTTTCCGAGAAAAATCCCTCAAGAGATGATACTTCTGAAGTATGTTCTTTTCCCGCTGATGTGAGCTTGGATATTTTGCTAGTGCCACCACTACAGTATTATCACAATAGAGTGTGATGGGATATTTACTACTAGGTACTACATCTAGCTCTTGGATGAAGCTTCACATCCATAATGCTTCTTTAGCTACCTCAGAAGCTGTGATATACTTGGAATCCGTTGTAGAATCTTCCACCACACTTTTCTTTGAGCTATTCCAGATCACTGCACCTCCATTCAAACTGAATATGTATCCAGTCTTCAACTTCATGTCATCTTGATTAGTCTAGAAACTAGCATCTACATGTCCTCTGATGACTAGTTACTCATCTCCTCCACAAACCAGGAACATATCCTTAGTACACCTCAGATACATAAGGATAGTCTTCACTACCATCCAATGGCGGTCTCCTGGATCAGCTTGATATTTGCCTATAGCACTTAATGCGTAAGAAAAATCTAGCCTTGTACATAGCATAGAATACATGACTTACCCAATCAAAGATGCGTAAGGGATCCTTGACATTTTCTTTATTTCCTCATGTGTCTGAGGACACATTTTCTTGGAAAGATGAATGCCATGTGACACTGGAAATAATTCCCTCTTGTATTGTTCCATACTGAATCTATTCAATATCTTGTCAATGTATGTACTTTGACTTAGGCCCAGTATTCTCTTGGATCTATCATGATGGATCTTGATCCCAAGAATATATGATGCCTCACCCAAGTCTTTCATGGAGAAACATTTATGCAACCATGACTTAACTGACTATAAGATAGGTACTTCGTTTCCAATTAGTAATATGTTATCAACATATACTATTAGGAAAATTACTGTACTTCCATTAAACCTTTTATAGACACAAGGCTCACATTCGTTCTTAACAAAGCCAAATTCCATTACAGCTTCATCAAAATGAATGTTTCATGACCTTGATGTTTTCTTTAATCTATAAATGGATTTATGTAACTTGCATACCTTGTTGGCATCCTTTGGAGTCACAAACCCTTCAGGTTGTGTCATGTAGACATCTTCCTGGAGGTTCCCATTAAGGAAAGCTGTTTTGACATCCATTTTACAAATTTTATAGTCATGGTAAGCGGCATTGGCCAATAGGATTCTGATGGATTTCATCATCACAACTGGTGAAAAGGTTTCATCATAGTCAATTCCTTGACGCTTTCTAAAACCTTTGGTAACTAGTCATGCCTTATAGATGCTGACTTGCCCCTCAATGTCCAGTTTCTTCTTGAATACCCATTTATTACCAATAGGCTTTACATCAACTGGAGAATCTACCAAAATCCATACTTGGTTTTGGTACATGGAATCCATTTCAGAATTCATGGCTTCTTTCCACTTGACAACGTCTGTGCCTTCAACTGCTTCCTTGTAGGTAAGAGGATCATCATTGTCAACAAATAATGAGTCACCATCCTCAGTGACAAGAAAACCATATCTTTCTAGTTCTCTAACCTCTCTCATGATCCTATGCAGTTCTTGTGTCTCTAGAACAGATTGTTCTTCCACGGGGCTTTGTGGAATCTGTTCTTGTACCAACTCCTGTGTATCTTTATCCTCGACTTCATCGAAGTCTATCTCGCTCCCACTATCTCTTTAGGAGATGTGCTCCCTCTCAAGAAATATGGCATGTCTTTCCACTGTAACCTTTTTGTATAAGGGGTTGTATAAGTAATATCCCTTTTTTTCCTTAGGATATCCTATAAAGATACACTTTGTGCTTCGGGGTGAAAGTTTGTTACCTGAAGAGGTCTTAACAAATACTTCACTACCCCACACATGTAAATTCAATAACATGGAATTGTGTCCACTCCATAACTCGTATGGAATACAATTTATCGATTTAATTGGTACTTGGTTTAGTATGTGTACTGCTCTTTGTAATGAATATCCCCAAAAGGATAATGGAAGACTCGCATGACTCATCATTGATCTCACCATGTTCAACATGGTACGGTTCCTCCTTTCACTTACACCATTCCACTGAGGTGTGTAAGGAGGAGTGAGTTGAGATAGAATCCAAAAATCCCATAAGAAATCAATGAAGTCCTGATTAAGATATTCTCCTCCTTTGTCTGATCAGAGTTTCTTAATCTTTTTACCAAGCTGGTTCTCAACTTCATTCTTGTATTCTTTGAACTGATCAAAATAATCTGACTTATACCTCATTAAGTAAATATATCCATATCTACTAAAATCATTAGTAAAAGTTATTAAGTACAAGAACCCACCCCTTTCTTCAACTGGAAATGGTCCACACACATCTGTGTGAACTAATTCTAGAAGCCCTTTAGACCTTTCACCTTTCCCACTAAATGGGGATTTGGTCATTTTACCTTGTAGAAACGCATGACATACACCAAGTGGTTTTAGTTCGAAATAATCTAAATACCCATATTGATGTAATTTTGTCAAACATTTCTCATTGACATGACCTAGCCAGTGATTCCAAAGTTGGGTGTGGTATGAGTCATGTAAATTAACTTTTTCATTGATTTCTATTACTTGGTTTGTGTAGTCTAACACATAAAGGCCATTATATAAATGTGCCCTACCAAAACAAATGCTATCTTTATAAAAGTAGAAACATCCACTTCCAAACATGAAGATGAATCTATCAATATCTAATTTGGATACTGAAATAATGTTTTTGGTTACAAAGGGTACATAATAACATCCTTTCAAAACCAATACCATCCCAGTAGGCAATGTGAGGTGGTTGTCTCCGACAGCTACAACAGCGAGTCTGGCTCTGTTGGCTATTCGTAGATCTACCTCCCCTCGACCAATCTTTCTGAATCTACTTAGTTACTGTATTTGGATACATATGTGAGCACCAAAATATGTATCTAATACCCAATTTGTAGAAAAAAATAGATTTCATTCGATAACAAACACACCTGAGGCTTCCCCTTGCTTCCTTGGCTGGGTGCAGTTCTTCTTCCAGTGGCCCTTCTTGCCACATGCGAAACAAACAACCTCCTTTTCTCTTGCCTCCCCTTTGATCTTCCTTTTCTTGGAAGGCCTTAAAGAAGCTTTTGGGTTAAAGCTATTAGCCTTTCATTTCCTTTTATTCAACATAAGGACATAAGGATTTTCATGCTTCTTGTCATTATCCACTTGGTGAATGAGGATAAGAAGATCAGATAGAGACTTCTCAATGTTGTTCATGTTGAAATTCACAAAAAAGTTTGAGAAGCTCTGGGGGAGTGATTCAAGAATGAGATCGGTACCCAGTTCTTCGGTGAGTTTAAACCCTAGAACCTATAGGTGCTCAATATAGACAATGAGCTTGACTACATGAGGCCCAACTAGGGAACCCTCTCCAAGCTTGATCTGAAATAGAGTCTTGGAGATCTCAAACCTTTCATGTCTTTATCTCTCCTGGTATAGACCATGGAGGTGCTCGAGCATGGTATAGGAATCCATGTATTCATGATACTTCATGATCTCACTAGACATTGATGATAGATTCAAACATTGAATGTCGAGTGCGTCGCTCAAATGTTGATCATAGACCAAGAAATCTTTATCAATCTCCCCTTGGGTAGGTGAATCTGGAAGTGAGGAATCCAACACGTAAAACTTCCGTTCATAGCGTAGGATAACCCGAAGGCGCCTAAACCATTCCTGAAATTTACTGACGGTGAGGATATCATCTTTATCCATAATTTATCACATAGAAAATGTGGTTGATGAGTTTGTAATTTTGATTATACAAATTAAAAGAGAATATTTATCAGTACTTTCTTGATTACATTTTATGAGAAATAATAAATGAATTTATTAATTCTCCCACTATTTTATCATGTCCCAATGACCCTCACCATTGAACCCAGAATGTCTAGTTGCTTTGACATCCTAGTGGCAAGGATCCATATTCCCCTTCACATAACCCCAACAAGGGTTGGTCAAGCTATTTGAAGGTATTTAGGTAGGAAGGTTTTTGCCAACTGT
The DNA here is from genome assembly GCA_963277665.1 of Viscum album. NCBI lineage: Eukaryota > Viridiplantae > Streptophyta > Magnoliopsida > Santalales > Viscaceae > Viscum > Viscum album. The sequence continues at coordinate 259,674,709 of OY728148.1, read as the reverse complement.
GAGCTTACAGTTCCTTGATATGTTGAGTGGACTCCCCAATCCTGAAATCCTAACTTGGATTTCATTAATTCTTGACTCTAATATTACACCAAGTCTAGCAAGGACTACTCTTGTTAATGTAATATAGTTAAGTCAACCCGAAACCTTTAAAAAGGGCTTCCTTTATAAAAGTAAGTTTCCCAACAAGGGTTGGTCAAACACATAGTTTTATTGAGTCTTTCCCTTAATCAAGTAATAGAAGGCTTGGTCTGACTTAATATGATATACGATGGATTTTAATCTTTTATGCATAGTTTTTCATTATCACATGCTTGTTAATATTAAGTGATGCTTTCTTAAGTGATTAACCATGTTCTGATAATGTTTACGCACAATCCAGTTTTTATTTTATTCCATATTAGCATGCTTGTTTATTTAATTATGTGATCACAAAAACACATACATAATAAATAAACCATGTAATCAGAAATAAATAAAATAAGATGGCATGATCATGACCTTATATTGGTTATCTTATCTAGCGGTTTGATAAGCTAAACCTAACCTAGGGAAAAACACCTTGAACCGATGGTTCATGTTTTGCAGTTCCCACCTGTCCACCTTTGTATCTTCTTGGGTTAGTTTCACCTCAGATTAGGGTTTCGAACCATCTCCACTAGCTTGGGAGATCCTCCATTACATGGGGTTTACATTAAAGAAACCGTGGGCACGCAAGCCCTACATTTTATTGTAAGAAGGTTTGCAAGCCAACAAATTTAAATTAAACATATTTAAATGAAACCATACACACATACAAAGGTTATTTGGTCTAGTTCCTGATCATCCATAGCATGCAACGACATTTACGCATATTTATAATTCAAATTATTTTAATCATACTATTATTTAAGATAAGCCACGCTTGAAATTAATTTATTATGATCTTATAATTAATCAATTATTTATCTTAAATTCCTTTATTAATTTCCTTGAGATTCTTCTCATCCATATTCCTTGTATGGTGTCTTTGTACATTTGGAGGAAACCTGGTGAAATTCTATTTCTGGAAATTACACAGCGTGTAGTTTATATTTATAGGGCATGTATTTCTTTCACCTTTTGTCCAAGGTACACGCTGGGGGCTTTGGCATGTTTTCTGTACTTTGGAAATTTTGGAGTACACGACATGTAGATAAATCATACACGACATGTACTTACTTGTTACCCGGTAACTGGCCTGGAAATCCTATGTACGTGGTACGCGACTTCTCCTTTGTACACAGTTTCACTTGGGCCAGATCAGACTACACGACGTGTGGCCCCAACATACACGCCATGTATTCTGGTTCCCACGTGCTGTTTAATTCTAGTCAACATGGCATAATAAATACTTAGGCATACTCAATTCACACGGTGTTGTTTGGTGGACGAGTGTCGGTTCGTTGAAGCTAAGTACATGGCGTGTAGTTTTCATTACATGCCGTGTATTACCGTGTTGTACAGACAGAAAGAGCGGGTCATTCGGATGAGTTCCTCATTTTTTATTTTAATCAAAATTAAAATTAAATGGCCATTTCTGTGATATGAATTGAGAAACAAAGGAGGAAGAACAAATATCGTTTATTCAGATTTATAGAATTATTTATTTTGAATTGAATCAAATATAAATGCGCAAATTCTCAATGAAAATTAAATAACTATAATCAACCTTGTATCCTCCCTATGATACCATTTGAAGGTTTTGGGTGTAGCGGAAGCCCATGGGTGAATGTGCCTACTTTGCTTTTTGTCATTAACAATGATCAATCTGGGATCAATAGGATGATAAACAACAGTCTCCATGGATCGGATTATAGAAATAGAAAAGGAAAAGGAAAGTCCCAGAACCACAAAGTAGGATTGTTACAGGTTGATTATAATTAATTTAATCAATTGAAAATATGTACCTTTTGGTGTTCTTTCTTCGTTGATATTTCTGATCACATTCTGATGTGATACATCTTTCCGTCGCAGAAGCCAAGGGTATACTTCCTCTAGCGGTGATCCACACCTGTACCTCGTATCTCCGGACGCCACCAAAGGAGTATCCAGGTGATAACATGGAGAAACCTTTGCTTTCGTTGTCTTCCATAGATCATCTTGATCTGATGGAAGAGGATCTCTCTCGGTCTTGAGAGCGTTCTTGGAGGAGGAGGTTCTTTAGGCCTTGAAATAATTCTCCAAAATTGTTGTGTGTGTATCGGAAAAGAGTTGGGGTTGTGAGGATATTTATAATCTGGTTTGAGGTTGTAGAGTTATAAAAATAAATAAACGCGTTATGCATTTTATTTATTTCATTGACTCTTATTGAAAACCCCCAAGTTGAATAATTAATTTCTTGACATGCTCCCACGCTTATTATAATAAATATCATTTAATAAAAACAATATTATATCCTCAAAATCCCGACTGGAAAACTACACGACGTGTAATCATTAATACACAGCATGTACTTGTTTTCCATGAAAAACTACACGGCGTGTAATCATTAATACACGACCTGTATATCTTGTTTTTCATTTACTTTCCAAAATAAAAACTACACGGTGTGTAATAATTAATACATGACATGTACTTGTTTTCCATGAAAAACTACACGGCGTGTAATCATTAATACACGGTGTGTATATCTTGTTTTCCATAAAAACCTACACGGCGTGTAATCATTAATACACGGCTTGTATATCTTGTTTTTCACTTCCTTCTTCCTCCATCATTAAAATGACTTTGGATTCATTGAATAATTATTAGACCACATACATGAATAATTATTATTCTACTTGAGATACTTGGATACACTTATTGTGTGACCCTCTAGGCCTATTTCTCGTTGGCATTAGGCGGGCTTGCCTAAAGTACAAGATCACTATCTAGCAACGGGTCAAGGCACCCAAGATAAAGAAGTTGACGCTGCATTGATGTGTCACCTCATATGAACTCTTACTGTGTAATTTAATCCCTTTGTCTCAATATCTCATCAAGCAGGTTTCATGGCAGTGTCATAAACCTATATGCTTGATTTTTCATTCTTTGACTTCCAGAAATAAACTCGTCGTGTCACCATGGCCATGGAATTTGTTTGACAGTTCTATTTCAATAAAAGGGACCGAGATATCTACTTCCATAAATATGGAAGGGACAAATCCTTCCTCGACTTATCCATTAACTTCATGTCATTCATGATGCACCCAACATACCCTACTTCCCACCAACTGTCTTCGTGACGGTTTTCGTCAGTAAATCTAAGTGTGCGAGTCATGACATGATTTAATGATAATATTCCAGTATAAGGACCATTACAAACATTCGAAGATAGAAATATCCGATGACACCAAAAAATGCGGAATTACTACTGGCTGGTCTGTTCTCATAATATATTATCTTGGAGATTACTAAGCGCAAACTCCATGAGAGAGAGTCTCGTCTTCTTACGAGTACTCTCACATGATGGTCTGTATACTATGTGTACTATCATAGTATTTCATCCAACCTCGGAACTTTATTTAAGAATATTATTATAGCATTTCAAGGTTCTCATCATAGCGGGGATCTTCCATGACCTTATCAATGCAATAAATATTCCAGGACATAATTATATTATAGTCATGCAGAACAATGAACAATATATAATTAGTGTACATTCATGTAATCAAAGTAAAAAATAGTTGTTTCTCAGGAAACCAACCCTTACAGTTGATATCGCAATGAAATTTCACCTCAAACAAATGCATACCATGTAATATAATCCCTTTGTCCCGATATATCCAATCAAGGGGGTTGCATACAAGTGGCATCAACCCATTTGCTTTATTTGTCATTATTTGACTTCCTAGAATTAAACGTGCCTAGATAACATCATGTACATGGATTTTGATAGGCTATATCATTTCAATCAAAGGTCATGACATATCTATTTCCATATAAGTGACAAATTCTTTCTTGCATTATTCATTATTTCAATATTACTCGTGACACACCCAACATATCCAACCCTGCAGCAAACATATGTCATCACGGTTTTCATCAATACATATAAGTGCGCGAGTCATAATACCCATTCATAATAATATTAAAGTCTAAAGACCAATACACACATCCGAAGATTGGAACATCCAACGACACTTTTTAATGTGGATTTACTACTGGGAGGTCTTGTTCTCATAATATCCTCCTGGATATTCCCAAGGGCACACACCATGGGAAGGTTCCTCAAAGTCTCATGAGTCCCCACCACTGATAGCCAGTATCATTTGTGTCCCTTCAAATGAATCATCCATCCATAAAACATATATTCAAGAATAGTGTCATGGAACTTCTAGGTTCTCATCATAGTATGGATCCACTATGACCTTTGTAGTGCAACATCTATTCTTAGAACATTATCACACACTATGTGAGGTACAAGTAAAATCATGATATGATAATTAGTTTATTAATATTCTTCCAATGAATACAGGTTTATCATAAAGTACAAAGAATTTGTTTTCTAGGGAACCAAATCCAATACCTTTATCAAATAATAATTAATATGATATGGTGACCTTAAATAAAAATAAGTTTTCAAAATGTGACGAAAATAGTTTTTTAGAAATATACATTTAAGCATAAAACTGGATTTATTCCTTCCCCAAGCCTAAAAAAACATTAAATGGATATTAAAACATTTGATTGAATATATAATATATAAATTTCATTAAAATAATTCATTAATAGTGATTAATTTAATTTATTAAAATAAAAATACATTGCATTCCTAAAAGTTGTTTTTTATAAAAAAAACACCTTTATTTTGAAATGATTTAGTATTTTCATTTATAATTAATTAATAAAGAATGACTTAATTTTACGCATATATAATACATACATTATTTTTTCATTTGAATAGTCTTATTTATACCCACCAATTCTATGGCTAGGAGATAACATTCACATTAAATAATAACATTTTAATAGTATATCTCTCTTCATTTAAACTCAGTGTTAGGTGTAAAGAAAGATACCAAATAAATAATATTTTTTTATAAATAAGTATATCATAAAATCTCAAACCTTCACATTATAACCCATTTAAAAATGAATTTCCACCTCAAAATTCCATTACTCTAATACAAACAAATGAGGATATCTCTGCTTCATTACATCCTATGGTTCCCAAGTAGTTTGTTTGAATTTCACATTCCTCTAAATAACTTTAACCCAATTAGTATCCTTGATCCATATCACTTTATCTATAGATACAGGATTTTTCTGGATTTTATTTATAAGAAATATCATACTCTAGCGATGCACCCCCCTGAGTTTAGTATATGTGAATAATTAAATATGTACTTCCCAAATAGAGATACATGGAACACATCATGAACTTGAGATAAGTTCGGTGGAGGCAACAAGTGATAAAATACCATCCCTACTCAATCCAGAATATCAAAGGGGACAATATTCATGGAGATAAACTTTCTATTCTTTTTGAGTATTATAACCTTATTCCATGTAAAAATTCATAGAAACACCTTATCACTAAATTTGAACTCTTGATATCACTAATGATTATCAACATAAATTTACTGCCGAATTTGAGATTCCTTGATGTACTGTTGAATAGATATAACTTTCCCTATCATTTCCTATTCCAACTCAGGTATTAATATCTTTTCCCCCCATATCTATTATAACATGTTGTATTTCTACACTAAATTTCATATAGTGATTAGAAAAGATCCATTTAAATTCCCAAGTGAAATATATTATTAAAATAAAACTAAACTAGAGGAAGGTATTGATCCCAACCACCTTTGAAATCAAAAGAACAAGATACCATCATATCCTATAGGGCATGAATGGTTCTCTCCAACTGATCTTCTATATGAATAAGATAAGTAGTACTAGAACTCAACTTTATTCCTAGAGCCTATTGAATACTTTTCCAAATCTTATAGGTAAATATAAGATCCTAATCACATACAATAGAATGTAATACTTCATGAAATTTTACTACTTACTTAATATAAATTTTGGAAACCTAATTAAGTGAGAAATATTATATGATATTAGTGATGTGTGATGACTTTGTAAGGCGATCAACTATAACCCAAATGGAATTATAGACCTCATATGTTTTGGGGTGTATGAAGAAAAAATCCATGGTAATGTTTTCCTATTTCCATTTTGTTATGGGTAATAATTGTAACATCCCCTTAGATTTATGTCTTTCACGCTTAAATTGCTAATGTACCATGAACTGGGATACATGTTCAACAATATCTCTCTTTATGCTGTCCCACCAAAAATACTCCTTCAGATATCTATAAATCTTTATAACCCTAATATGAATCGATAATGATGAACTATGATCCTTATCCAATAGACTATTCTCTAAATATGGTATAGAAGAAACACATACATGGTTTCAAAAACTTATCATTCCATAACAATCAAGTTTGAACTCAGGAACATTTATAACCTTCTTCCATTCCACATATTCCTCCCATAACTCCTTAATCCTTACATGGAAAGATGGTTGAACACTCATTTGAAATATATAATATTTATATACTTCCTTCAATATTTCTAGATACATCATTTATGAATCCATAAATATTGGATATTTTTTTTCCTTATCATAGATAAAATATAATGATCCTTTTGACTAATAGTATATATCGCCTTGTTTGTTTTCCAAGGGTAGTAATGTATTGAGTAGTCTTAATCATTAATCTAATCTAACCATATTTTATAGTCCATATTCAACTCTATTTTAGTAAATATATAAATTAAAAATTTTATCATCAGTATATATATCACATATTTCTCCAAAAATATAATTCCTCTACACCTTTAATGAAACAATTATGACAATTAACACTAAATCCTGAGTTTGAAAATTTTTCTCATAAATATTCAATTATCTAGAGGTATAAGCTATCACTATATAATTTTTCACCAGGAAACATCCCAATACCTTATTTGATGAATGACTATAGATCCCAAACCCTTCTCCACTGCAGGGTAGTGTTAGAATAGGTTTGTTAACTAACCTTCTCTTCTGTTCGTTGAATTTTTGCTCACATTAATCTATCTAAAATAACTTTTATCCTTTTCGAGTTAACTTGGAGAGTTGATTATAAATCATGAGAATTTTTTCATAAATCATCGATAATATCTAGCCAAACTGAGAAAAATATGGATCTTAGTCATAGTGGTTCTATAGGGAAAACATCAAGTACCCTCCATCTTTAGTGGATCAATTGATATACCCTCACATGAGATTTTAATTACCAAAAACTAAAACCTTTTGTTTCCCAAATTTACACTTTGTAAATTTTTCATACAACTTCTCCATCCTTAGAATATTTAGTGTAATAAAAAATTTATCTTAAATATATTCCTTTATATTTGAATATATATGAAAATCATCTATAAATACCACCAAAAACTAATCGAGGAAATCTCTAAAGAATCTATTCATTAACTCTATGAATATAACAAGGGAATTTGTAAGATTGAATGGAATCACTATAAACTCATAGTGTAAACACCTTTTACAGAATCTATCTCAGCTACATCCTCCTTATTTTTCCATAATTTATGATACCTGGAATAGATATCAATCTTGTAAAAGTGTTGAGCTCTGCACACTTGATCAAACGAGTCATCAATAAGAGGAAAATGATACTTATTCTTGATTGTTATCTTGTTAAGTTCATGATAAATAATACAGAGTTGCATTGTTCCATCTTTATTCTTAACAAAAAGAGATAGTGCACCCCAAGGTGACACACATGGAAGAATAAATACCTTTTTAATATTATCATAGATTTCCTTTCCTACAACTCAATTGGGGTCATTCTATAGGGAGTCTTTGAAATAGGTGTATCACCAGGTATAAGTTCTATTGAATACCCATCTTTATGATTATGTTGAAAACTAGGAAAATATTCTATAAAGACATCAATAATATCTCACACAATAGGAATATAATCAATTTTGTGTTTATCTCCAACCATATGAGAAAAACACCCCCTTTTGAATAGGAATCAAGACCGATACAATGGATTTGATTTCCATCATAAGTTCATATTTATCATCAAACTGATAGAAGATCATAAATTGGTTTAGAATATCAAATATTTATTCACTACCTTGATAATTGATGTGTGATTTATATAGAGAAATCCAATCCATGCCTAAGATAACATCAAATTAAACCATAGGAAGAATAATAATATTTACAGGAACCATATTCCCATAAACTTCAACCAGATAATAATCATAGATTTGAGATGTGATTATCATTTCATTAAAATTTTTTACTACTAATTCAAAATATAATAGTTTGGGGTGTAATTTTTTTCCCATATAAAATTATTTATATATAAAAGAGTGGGTAGATATAGAGTCAAATAAGACATTATCAGTTATATAGTGGATAGTAATTGAACCTTTCACCACGTCATTATGATAACCCTCATAAAAAATATTAATAATATGATATTTCCCTTTGTATTTTGGATTAAGAGGTTTCTGATTTAGATCATCACCATTAACCTTTGTATTCAATAACTGGTTAGCATAATACCTATACTCATTGTATTTGAAGCACTAGAGTGTGAGTGGTTCATTATTTGAAGTATTATCTCTATTTTCATCATTAAATAACTTATTCCCATTACTTCAGCTTTCAATTACTGATGACCTTACTTTACACGCTAAAAATATTTTCTAGTTCCATTAAGAAAATTTCCTCCATGTTTTCTTCTACACTTAAAGCATAAAGAAAATATCATCCTTTTCTCTCCATGGTTTTTAGAATTTCATATCAATTACATATTTCTTTTCTTATCAAAACCATGATATTGAGTGGTAACTCCAATATCCATTTCTACCTTCATAGGATATTAAAAAAATTTATTCATTGATATCTAATTCCCTTATGGATAACACCTTTTAAAGACTAGGTTTTATGAAACTGAAAAATTGATCAACCTTACATTTAGGCTAGATGATAACACAAGAAGTGTACCTCACAAGTCTTGTAAAATTTTCTACATAGGTACCAGTGGATTCATCAACCTTCTACTTTAGCTCAAGGAATTAATTCTTCATTTTCATATGAAGAATATGAGGAAAGTACTTATTGAAAAATAAGATTTTAAACTCATCCCACTTCATTGATTCTATTTCTTCTTATTGTCTTATATTATTGATAATATTCAACCATTGATTTGATTAAACTTTTAAACAATATACAACCAAAATGAAATTTTCAAACTTCAAAAATTAGATAATAGAAAATATATTTTCAATAGCACTGATCCAAGTTTTAGTAATTACTGGATTAACGAACTTACTAAAAGAAGATGGACATTGACTTTTGAAGGACTCAATAAAACATTGTTCTTTTATTTTATCATTTGGAAGTTAAACACGATTTATATATTAATAATGTTGTGTAAGTATATCAATAATATTTTTTATTCCAACTCCCATAACATTTGGTTTCTTAGGAGGATAATACTTGACTGAAATAAAAAATCATAGTGATAGCAATAATAATAAGAGTGGGAAACCCTATAATCATAAAAAAATTTATAGGATGTCTAAATCATGGTGCATACTTTTAAAAATATGAAACCTTGGGTTTAACCTAGGTCATCCATTATCATCATCTATTCAAATCCATCATGATGGTTCATAAAGAAAATGTGAATTAACTCAAGAATATCCCTCATGAGTGTAACGATAGGTTGGTCGTAAGTCACACTCATTGGGCATTAGAATGACGTCTAAGATATACTCAACCAACTATTTTAAAGGTTATTACAACTATATGAATCTATTCCAAAACCACCTCTACTTGTAGTATCTATTAAGGTATGTTTATTTTATCAAAAAACCAAACTATTTTATTTATCATAACTTAGGATGATCTTTTATACATAGGATTATCCTAAGGTTTATTACTAAAATATTCTCATACAATTTTCTAATGGTAACTATACCCTGATCTGAAACCAACTATAATGACCCATACTTTTCCTATATAGATATTATATCTTATTAGATGAATCTTAATTATATAATGTAAATATCCTTGATAGAATTATATAAGTATAGAATATTTGGAAACTTGGATACATAAACAACTGGTTTATAAGTGAACTACATTATCTCCCATTAATTTCTTCATAACTAGAACCCTTATTAGATATATCATAATTAATACCATTATTTATCACCTAAGGAAAGGAAACATAATAAAGGGTGAGATTTGATGTTGATTAAGGGTAAAAAGGGAGATATCAATGATCACTTATATATAACATGAGCATAAGGGTATTATAACATGACTATAATACTTGAAAATGATACCTTTCATATCATAGATCATAATATTGAGTCATGACATAAATTTCAACCGTTCATAAGACATGAATTATAGAGGAATCAAATAACATAATCCATGAGAGCACAAAATTAGAGTAAGAAATAGATTTTTAGCAAAAAAATTAGCATAGAAAATCATTTAATTATTAGTCAAGGATCATTTACAAGACTATCATAGTGGATTGGGTTCACTCCCCAAACACTCATAGTAGTTAAGGTTCACTCCCAAGACTATCATAGTGGATAAAGTCCCTTATTTAACTAGGTTCACTCCCCATTCCAGTCCTATTTATGTTATGAGATATCTATATTTACCCAATACATTATAGGGATATATAATTCTATAACTACCCATCACATAATGAAAATCATACAGATGCGTTCCACAATATCATAAAACATCCATCAGATCATAACCTATGAAAAATAAATGGGTTTCATAATCATTTTATCATTGAATAACCCGTGAAAAATGAATGTGTTTCATAAAAATATTATCATCATAATCACAAAACATCCAGTGAAAAAATAAGGATGGTATCATTGAATCGTATCCATAGTAAATATTAGGTTACATCAATCAAAAATCATTTAAAATACCATAAGAACATTTCTAGAGGAAAATAACATTTTCAATTTGAAATCAATTTTTTTAAAACTTCCTAATTATTAAGAATTTTTTTTTATTTAAAAATAACCTTGAAACTTATAAATGAGAATTCAAATAATTGAGTGTTCATGACAATATGAAATTCCATTCATGTCGTGTATTTTAAAATAAACATTATTTTCACATTTCAGGTAAAATGTAAAAAGTTACTCGTTCAAAAAATAACAAGAATATACCTTTTAAATAATGTTTTAAAATTTAAAAAATTAGTAAAAATGAATTTAAAAAATCATAGGATAATTATAAAAACATTCTTGAAAACTTTTTTGGAAAACATAGACATGGAATAGAATGGACTTTCGACCGAAGAGAGAAATAAAATCAATTTTCCTTAAAAACATTATTCTAGACTCCTGAGTTATTAAAGATAGTAAATTTAAAGTAAAACAGATATTATTCAAAAATAAAAAAATATAGGAAAATTAATTAATTAATTGATAGTTATATCATGAAATTCATTATTGGAAACTTAATCATAATCAATCTCGGTAAATAATGATATTATAACATAAAACCCTTACCTTGAGTTCCAATTGACTTGAAATTTATTTCTTATTATATAATAAATTTAAATTTATTAAAATTCTTTAAAATAATAATTTATATACTTATAATATCATTTATTATCCATTCATAACATTTGAATACACATTTATTAATAATACCTTAATAAAATCATTTTTTTCGGGTGTTAACTTTTTCATTTTTCATAAGAATTTCAGTTTGGTAGTTCTGGTCCTTGTACTTTGTTCATGGTTCCATAATCTCAAAAAGCTTAATGATGATATAAATATCATATATTTTCATTATATATATATATATATTTATTCATCCATGAAATTTAGAGATAGAAAAATGAATTGCATCATTCATAGAGACGGTAGGTCATACATAAACATAAACACTATTTTCAATTTTCAAAAGATGAAACAAAATAAAATTAAATAATAATTCATCATTATTTAATAGTTATTATATGTTATACATCATATGTATTCATAAAATCCATCATTATTATCATCCATGTAACACATAAAGTAAAAAAATCACATCACTTTGTATAGTTTGTAGTCCACATGTACGCATGAGCGACGCTGTGTCTTACCAACAGATTCAAATGTTAGAATAAAGATGTGATATTATCATTAATAAAGAATTGTTTTTTATAAATATAATATATATAAATTAAACCCATCATAATACCAATCCATAAAATAATGTGATGAGAAATTAATTGTATCGTTATGTGGAGACGGTAAGTCGTACGTATGCCCAAGCGATACATTCAATCCCCTTTTGATAGGAAAAAAGAATGATAATGGTGGTTTAATAATCATAATAAAATTTAAATATGTTTAGTATAATGAAATTTTTATTTTATTATAAATATCACATATTTATAGGAGTTAACATAATAAGTAAAATGAAAGTGATCAGTTAAGGCGATTGCCTATTCTTTGAAAGAACTCTTTTAGATATCCTCTTAAGGATCCTAGGGTTAGTCTCTTGGGAATAAAAATACATAAAGAATGTAGATAAGGATTTTTAAAAGATAATTTCTTGTTTTTTATTGATATTTAAGACTCAAAATATTCTAAAGAATAGAAATTAGGGGTGCCCTATTTTAAGTGTGGGGAGGAGCACTCTTAGAATTTCTTAAAAGATTAAAATATAAAGGGTAATTATCTCAAAAAATACTTTAAAATGGATTGTGATTCAAATATTAGGTTTTATTTTATTAAAATAACATCAACCAATAAGATTTGGATAGATTTATGTGGTGTTTTAAACACTATCTTTTGGTTTAACCCCTTGGTTAAAATATTTCAGCCACAACCACTCTAACAAATGTTTTAATATTAAATTTTTAAAAATGTTACCATAAATGGAATATTGACTCATAAATGGACCGTTTTTGATAATTTAAACTATATTATATTCAATTTTCATAATATAATATTTTTATGAATTTTATACCATTTAATAAAATATTATTTTTTATAAAATATCATTAATGTAAATTTTGGAACTATTCATTTAATTTGACTATAAAGACACAAAGAAAAATATTGAATTTAGATATAATCCTTTAAAACAACACTAATATGTTATATTCTAATATAAAATTATTGTAACACTATAACTCACTCAAATTATTTTACTTATAATATTTTTAAAATCATTTATTTTATTTTTCTATTAATTTAAGAATCAATGTGTTGGTGTTGCGTAAGTATTTAATGAAATTATATTAATAATAAAAATTATGGATAAATTACCATGAATAAAATAATTTATTTATTATTTAAATAACCATTAATATTCATTCAAAACTTGATCTTGTCCCTATGTGAACACATAATAGATAATTAAAAGTAAGAGGGTGACATTTTGTATTTTTATTTAGTTTAAATATTATATATGTCATTTTTACGGAAAAGTGTCCCTTAAACAATTAAATTTCAATCTTAAGGTGATAATGGTAAAATTAAATTTATCCAATAATAATTAATATAAAAAATATATACCTTGACATTTAGTTCTGACATAGGTTAACCTGATTTACCCTTTCCCGTGGTGATAAATTTTACCACGATTACTATTCATAATGCTTAAAAATAAAAGGATCATATTTACCAAATTTGTAATTCCTTGTTAAAAATATATAATCAATTTTCCAAAATTCAATTTTTATAAACGGTATAAATTCTTTTTAAAATAATTTTACAATATGCGATGAAAATTGTTTTTTAGAAAAATACATTTTCAGCACAAAAATGGATTTATTCATATCCCAATCCTAGAAAAAAACATTAGTTAAATTAAATTTTTTTATTGAACATATAATATATAAATTTAATTTAAATAATTTAATAATAGTGATTAATTTAATTTATTAATATAAAAACACATTTAATGCAAAAAAATAATTTATTTAAAAAAACTCCTTTATTTTCAGTTTATTTTTTTCCATTTCTAATTAATTGATAATGAATGAATGAATTTTATAAAATTTTAAACCATATGTTTTTAATAATTTAGTTATTCTTATTTATACCCACTAATCCAAAATCTTAGAAATAACTATCACATTATATAATAATTTTTACTAGTTTATTGTGGTTCATTTAAACTCAATTTTGCGTTTAAAGAAAGATATCAAAGAAATACATTTGTTTTATCGATAAGTATATCATAAAACCTCAAGGGTGTTACATATATTCATAATACCTTTATGGGTTTTAGATTTATATAATTATAATAGTCATAAAATAATAAATCCCTTGTATTTCTCAACTAATGGGCATTTTTCCACTATTTAAGAAATTACTTAATCTATAATAAGTGTTAAAAATATCCTACAATTTTTACACCCAATATATTATATTATATATATTTATAGGACCAAAGGTCATTATTAGTTCCCTATGGGTCTATAAAAAACACAAAATTTATAAAAACATGACAGATGAAACTAATTAATAAAAATGATTAAACCAGTAGGTGAAGATCGATACACATAGATGGTGGAATTTATTTGATTAGATTTTAAAAAATAATAAATTTTACTTTTTTTAAGAAGGTGGTGAGAAAAGGTTGGTTTCATTTAATTTGAGAAATAAAAGGAAAAAATGATATTGATTGATTGGGTTATAAACAAATTTTGAAAGCACATCGGGGTTTTGTAATTTCAGTGTTTGGGTGAAACTAGATTTAATAAATTAGGTTAATTAATTCCTTATTGTTGTTAGAGTCAAGATGCGGAAGATCTAATGTTCATTCCATCCCCTCCTCAATAAAAAATACCCTATTTTCCTTAGTTTAGTAATTTAGGGTTTTACTGAATCAAGTTTATCTCGATAACATATTTAAACCTGATTTCCCCTAAAGTTGACAATGGCCTTGCATTCTTTAGGGATGTCAGTTGTGCAATTTTAAAGTTTCTTTTAGATTCAAATATCAATGGACATGATAAAAGAAAAATAAATATATTGGAAGTTGAATATTAAATTGCATCAAACCAAATACATGAATAAAATAAAATGAAATTAATACAATGAACCTTTACCATTATATTACAAAATCCTAGAATAAGTCATATTTACCCCCTCATCACAATGATGAGAGGAATAGAGGGAAGTATAAAAGAAATATAATTCATAATAAAAATGGAGATGAACTCTTCGAGGGCCCTACACAATGTAGCTTCTCACTCCAAAATTTGGTATCTGGATCACCCTAATAGTAGCAGGATAGACTTACATTTATTGGATCCATATGGGCTTTAATATTAATTAAAATCATTAATAATTGGTCCAAAGTTAGTCTTGGGTGGGTACTATGTTAATGATTTTGTCAAATATTGAAGATACGCTGAATCTGGGAACTTGAATCCCATACTGCCCATTTATACGTGGTGTAAATTATTACACCAAGTGTAAATTTTCATGTTTCTTTTATCCACCTCACTACATGTCCTTCTTCCACATATTTAACTGGTACATGATGTGTAATGATTACATGACATGTATGTAAGAAGCCAGGTTTTTAGAACGGGTCAAAATCCCGACCCTGTTTGAATTTTTGACTTGTTTTTCAGAAAATTGGGAAAACCTAGGAAGTTTTGGAAATTTCCAGACTACACACCATGTACTATAAAAGTACACGCTGTGTATGGGTTAGGCAGGAGTAGGCCGTGTGCTTTCCGAGTACATGCTGTGTGATCACCGTGTAGGAATTTCCTACTACATGACGTGTAGTCTTGCTCGGCACGCCGTGTATCCTCCTTTCTGCGTACCGGCTGAGCTCAAGCCACGTGTCTACCTTTGTGGAGAGTCCAAGATGTGTAGATACCCCACTTAATTCGATGTATAAAAAAGGCCACTACACGGCGTTTAGTCCTTAAATACACGCCGTTTACTTTTTTTATTCTCTTAAATGAAAGATCATCGCATCTTATTTCTAAAAGGTCTTCTTCTTCCCCAACTTCGGAACACCTCTATTCCGAAAACTGAAGAACATACCTAGCCCTAGATTCTTCATTTAGAGTATGTTATTCAATCCATCACTGGCTACAGGATCACATCAGTGAGGTTAAACCTACACACCCTGTTCCATTCTTGATTCTCTGTCTCACACACCAAAAATTCCATCCAAGAAAATTTGTCGGGATTTGACAGAAATGTAGATCTATGAAGATCTGCTTCGAATTGGAGCTCGATATCAGATGTGCCTATGTCTAAAAGTGTTAGGTAGGGGGTTCATACCTTCTTTGTTGTTTTCAATGAATTTTGGGTGGCGTGGATTAAAGTGCATATTTGGGTAATTTGAGAGAGACCCTAATTTAACTACTATTGCATATTAAATTGTTTGTTGGACCCAAGGGATGCCTATGGGAATTCCCTATTACCTATATTTCTTAAGTAAGGCTGGGTGAGATGCTGACACTCATTGGGAAATGTTGTCCTCGGGCGCCAAAATGGTTATAATTGGTCTTCTTTGTTTAAAACTGGTATGTTTGTTCTGGTAAAGCAAGATTATGTTGTTTAGAGGCATTCAAGACCTCAGTGCTACTGTGTTATGACCTTTGGGCTAGTACAATTCAACTGTTTATATTGTTTTTCCAGTTTATGTGACTTGTTTAAAAGTGTTATATGTGTAATTTCTGAATTTCATATGATGGAACTATTTTGGTTGTGTTGGGAATGGCCTAAATATTTCTTGAGTGATGCTGATCACAAGTTGGGCTTGGCCCGAGTTACATTGGGGGGTTCTGACCACGATTGTGTGTCATGGATGTTTGCTTGATTTAGTTCTTTGTCAGGTTGGGCATGGCCCGGTTTAATTGGATGGTGAGGCCACCGGACTTGAGCGGCATGGTCGTAGGGGCATGAGGTGTTAGAGATGTCATGGATTGGGTACTATTTTGGTGATTAATACTCACCCAAAACTCTGAGTAGTGTGAAAAAATAGAGACTCTGTGATGAGGTGGTTTTCACCACTTGTGTGGGTAGAGTCCCATGTTAGTTTCAGTTTAGGTACTATTGGTTTGGGGGTGCATGTCGTAGGAATCCACGTGGAAGGTGAGGAGCCTTCAGGGGATAACATTGAGGCTATCGGGTTGGGGGCAGAGGCTCAACATTATTTGAGGGCATACATCATTGTCCCTATGGTTACTTTATTTAATGATAGACATATCTGTCCCTCCGATTACTTTATTTTAGGGAAGACATCACTATCTCTCCGGTTACTTATTTGAGGATAGACATCATTGTTCCTCCCGGTTACTATTTCTTGGGCGTGCCTTCGAGACGTCGGTACTTGTGACACGCGGTGTTAGGGGGAACATGGTGCCGATTTACATGAAAGAGATTTCGTTATTGGTCAAAGAAGGTGACACTCCATGGTGACTGCTGAGCACCAGTGGAGTTTGTGTTTGGTTCCGTGCATCATACTGTTTACTATTTTCCTCATAAATACATGTCTGCTTAAACACTTATATTAGGTATGCACTGTTGGGAGGTATCCTACTGAGATTCGTCTCACACCATTCATGGGCCCTCTGGGATGCATATAGACTTTATAGATTTGCGTACAGGAAAGAGGTCAGCTTCAGGAGCTGGGCTGCATTAGCTGTTACATGGATATGGTAGGGACGTCAAGGACTTGCCAATATGGAGTTAATTTATTTTTCTTTCTTTCTTGTATCAGCATGCTTACTTTTTTTGTAGCTATAATTGGTTATCCATTGGTTCCTTTACATATGAATATGTATGACCTGCTTTAGATGCATGTTTGTCGTTCAGTTGTAGTTATAGGTGATCAACATGCTGTTGTGTTTACTTTCCACTGCTATTGTTTATATTTTTTGATTATGCTGTTTATCGATAATGAATATGATTCCGCTATGTGGGTCTGGTTCGAGTCTGCTAAGTTGTTTATTCCCCTGCACCTTTATTATTATCCTCAGACCAGTACCCTTATTATCCTCCTAGAGGGTATAACCTCACCACTATACCTATAAGACCCTCGCTACTATTCGGTAGCCTTTGACATTCGGGGAGGTGTGTCTAAGGTAGTAACACCCAACCTGTTTGGAACTGTTTGGGTCCGGGTCGTTAAAAAGTGGTATCATAGGAGTTCTTGATAGAGATTTAGTAGTAGTGTTTTTCTGGATACTAATGATATTGAGACTTATTTATGGTAGTTTTATTATTTGGGATATGGTAGACTAGAGATAGGTTGTTACTGGAATTGGGTTTCTATCTTGTTCTTATGTGCCTGCAGCCCCAGGTACGAGGGATGGACCAAGTTTCCATGGGTGGGAATTTTTATTTTCTTTTCTTCTTATATTACAGTTTATATGATTTCCACCTCGGTGGCTCAGTTGCTGTGTGATGCTATTGATTGTGATATGAAACCTTTGACCAAGTGTGGTAATAGAGAATTGGACCTTGGTCCGGTATGGAAAGGTGTGATTGTTTGGGTGTTGATAGGCACATTTTTAGGGTATTTAAATTTCATAACTGCATGTATGCTTTGTGAAGTGATAATACCTTGTGAATAATGTCAATTTCCATGATTTGTATTCTTTTGAAATGTGAATAGGTGAAATTCCTGATAGAATTTCTTATTTATTGCAATGTGTTATGCCATGCTTTTTATACCTATAGAATTGCATGTGGAAGGGTATTTGGGCCTGGCTCCAGTACGAGTAGGCATGTACCATGGTTGAGGTGATTTTGATCATCAGGATTGGGAAACTTAGTCATCGGTTTGAGACAACATTGGTTGTCAGGAAGGGCATGGCCTGAGGGACATTTGATACTTGGCTCTATTGAGGGAGGGTAAGGAGGCCATGAGGTCGGGATGCCGTGGACATGGGTTGCAATAGGGGAGAGTAAGGGTAGTTGTTTTATGATGACTCTTTAATTATTTCCTTATTTGAATTGAATATATATTGTTATATATATATGGACTGTCTGACCATTTATAGTATTCAGTGGGTTTCCTTTAGTCAACACAAATGGAGCATGATGTGGATGATGGTACAGTGTCTCATGAGCAAGATCAGGTTTAGGATCCGGTGTAGGAAGAGCAGGAGCCGCAGGTACAGGCCCAAGGATAGGATCAGGTTTAGGATCCAGTGTTGGTAGGACAAAAACGGGGTTGGGCAGCTTTTGGACCATGGCTCGACGAGAAGCTCTGATCTAGGATGGTACATGTCTTGGAGGGGATCAACAGAGGTGCGCAGGGTACATAACCATCTATGGCATATCTGACGTAGGAGTTACAGTCGCAGCACCCGCTGATGTTTCAAGATGAGGGTGGTGCACAGGCGGCTGAGATCTTGATAGAGAGCATGCAGATGATCTTTGAGCAGCTCGAGATGGCTCCAGGGTGGAGGGCCAAGCTAGCGACATACATGCTGAGAGGACCAGTGAAGCGTTGGTGGGATGTGTAGGTTTAGGCTCGCAGGCATGAGGGACTGGCATGGAAAGACTTTGAGGGCAGGTTATTCAAGCACTTTTACCCAAAGACACTAAAGACAGAGAAATCTCGGGAGTTCTTGAGCCTTCAGTAGGGATACATGTCCATTATGGATTATGTAGCTACTTTAACTAAGCTATCTCTCTTTGCACCTAGTATGGTAAATGATGACGCGAAAAGGGTGAGGCACATTGAGGATGGCTTATGACACACCATTCGGATCTAGGTGAATATCTTTAGGTTGGGTTCTTTCTCAGAGGCGGTAAATCAGGCGCTCATAGCAGATGGTAACCAGAGGGATATGCCTCAGGTTGTCCAGGGAACAGTTTCAGGTGACAGTTCGAACAACAGGAAGTAGGGACGGGATGAGTTTTAGCAGGGTAGTCAGGACAATGACTCAGCTATACCACCTCGTAGTAGTTAAGAAGTGGTTTTATTTCAGTGTGGGCAGCCATGAAATGTTTAGACTCAGTGAGATAGGCCTCCAAAGGTGTGTTGAGCATATGGAAAGGTCAGACATCTAGAGAGGTTCTGCAGGCAGCCTTCTCAGACAGCTGGCAGGCAGGGACCAGAAGAGACTGTGACATCTGGTGTTGGTTTAGGTACACTACCAGGAGAGGGTAGCTGAGTTTTAGTTGCACTTAGAGGATGTGATAGATACAATGAGATCCAGCTGAGGGGTCAGTGGATGATGACAGGAGCAACACCGCAGGGAGGTCAGGTATCAGGTAGTCATACTTCAGGCTAGGTGCATTCCATGGAGTTTCCATATGCTGAGAAGGATGGTGAGATGACTACAGTTATAGGTACACCACGGGTGTGGCCGTGATTTCCCTTGTTTTCTTTTTGGCATGACTTGTAGATGCATGTCCTTTTTGATTACATGAAGTGCACTGGATTCTTATGGACTGACTTGATGCTGGTCAGTGGAATTGGTGCCATATAGGGTGCGTGATATATTTATATATATGTATGAGATGCGTAGCATTAGGGGCATCGAGGATGTGGGTTACTTGGGTGCCTTGGGAATTAGGGTATCAGGGATGCGAGTTACTTGAGGTGCCACGGGCATCGGGGCATCGAGGATGCGGGTTACTTGAGGTGCTAGAAAAAAGGTCTGTTTTGAGCATCCATGTGATGCAAGACCTCGTGGAGGAGGATACCGATGTAGTGCGGGATACATTGGGTGTTAGAAACGACACAGGATCACCAATGAGGTGCATGGGTGATGATGCATCATGAGAGAACCACGAATCTTGGAATAGGTTAGTGAACCCTTGTTTTCTAATTTTTGTAGGGTTGATACCAAGTTAGGAAATTCCTATGGTGGAGAGCCCCTTGAGGTCTTTAGCCAGAACCTTTGAGACTAGGAGAGTCCGGGTTACTTTAATCATGGTGGTATGTTCAGTTCCATCTCCTGGTTTCATTTGATAGCTCGAGGATGAGCTATGTTAATGTGGGGAGAATGTAGGAACTTGGGTTTTTAGAACAGGTAAAAATCCCAACCCAATTTGAAATTTTAACTTATGTCTGAGAAAATTTTGAAAACATGGGAAGTTTAGGAAATTTCCAGACTACACACTATGTACTATAAAAGTACACACCATGTATGGGTTAGGCGAGTGCTGACCGAGTGCTCACCTAGTACATGCCGTGTGATGACTGTGTAGGAATTTCCTACCACATGGTGTGTAGTATAGCTCGACATTCCGTGTATCATCCTTTCTGTGTACCTGGTTGAGCTCAAGCGGCATGTCAACCCGTGTGGAGCGTCCAAGCCATGTGGCTACCCCACTTAATTCAGAGTACAAAAAAGGCCACTACACGGCGTGTAGTCTTTAAATACACATCGTGTACTTTTTTTTATTCGCTTAAATGAAAGAGCATCGCATCTTATTTCGTAAAAGGTATTCTTATTCCCTGACTTCAGAGCACCTCCATTATGAAAACCTGAAGAACATACCTAGCCCTAGATTCTTCATATAGAGTCTGTTTTTCAATCTGTCGGTGGATGCGGGATCGCATCAGCAAGGATAAACCTGATCACCCTGTTCCATTCTTGATTCTATGTCTCACACACCACAAATTCCATCCAAGCAAAGTTTCTTGGAGTTGATGTAAATGTTTATCTACCAAGATCATCTTCTAATTGGAGCTTGATATTGTATTTGCCTATGTCTACGAGTCTCAGGTAGGTGGTTCATACCTTCTTTTGTGTTTTCTAATACCTTTTGGTGGCATGAATTTTAGCGCATATTTGGGTAATTTGAGAGAGACTCTAATTTAACTTCTATTGCATTTTAAATTGTTTATTGGACCCAAGGGATGCCTTTGGGAATTCCCTATTTCCTATATTACTTGTGGAAGGTTGGGTGAGAGGCCGATGCTCATTGGGACATTTTTTCTTGGGGAACCAAAATGGTTATAATTTCTTTACTTTGTTTAAAACTGGTATGTTTGTTATGGTAAATCATGATTACGTTGTTTAGAGTCATTCAAGACCTTAGTGATACTCTGTGATAACCGTTGGGATAGTAAAATTCAACTTTTTAGATTGTTTTTCCTGTTTATGTGACTTGTTTAAAAGTTTTAAATATGTAATTTCTGAATTGGATATGCTGGAACTCTTTTGGTTGTGTTGGGAATGGCTTAGATATTTCTTGGGTGATGTTGATCACAGGTTGGGCTTGGCCCAGGTTACATTGGGTGGTTCTGACCACAGGATTGAGCGTCATGGATGTCAGCTTGAGGTAGTTGACTATTAGGCTGGGCATGGCCTGGGTTACTTGGATGGTAAGGCCGTCAAACATGAGAGGCATGGTCGCAGGGACACGAGGTTTTAGAGATGTTGTGGCTTGGGTACTATTTTGGTGATTAGTGCTCACCCAGAACTATGAGTAGTGTGCACATAGAGAGACTCAATGATGATGTGGTTTTGACCACTCATGTGGGTAGAGGCCCCCATTAGTTATAGTTTAGGTACTATTGGTTTGGGGGTGCTTGCCATAGGAATCCATATGGAAGGTGAGGAGCCTTCAAGGGATAACATTGAATTTATCAGGTTGGGGGAAGAGGCTCGTCGTTATTTGAGGGCAGACATCAATGTCCCTTAGATTACTTTATTTGAGGGTAGACATCACTGTACCTCTGGTTACTTTATTTGAGGGTAGACATCGCTGTCCCTCCGGTTACTTATTTGAGGATAGAAATCGCTGTTATTCCGGGTTACTATTTATTGGGTGTTCCCTCAGGACGTCGGTACTTGAGACACGTGGCGTGAGGGGGCACATGGTTCTAGGTTACATGATAGAGATTTTGGCATTGGCCGAAGCAGGTGACAGTCCATGGTTGCTGCTAAGCACCAGTGGAGTTTGTGTTTGGTTGTGTGAGTCGAATTGTTTACTTTTTTCCTTATAAATGCATGTGTTCTTAAACAATTATATTAGGTATGCACCATTGGGTGGTATCCTACTAAGATTTATCTCACACCCTGCATAGGCCCTTCGGGACGCGTGTAGACTTTATGGATTTGCATGCAGGAAAGGGGTCAGCTTCAGGAGCTGGGCTACATTAGCTGTTGCATGGAGATGGTAGGGACCTCAAGGTCTTGCCTAGATGAAGTTACATTATTTTTCTTTCTTTACTGTATCAGCATGCTTAATTTTTTTGTAGCTACATTTGGTTAGACATTGGTGCCTTTACATATGAATATATATGAACTGCTTTGGATGCATGTTTTTCATTCAGTATTAGTTAGAGGTGATCATCATGCTGCTGGGTTTACTTTCAAATGTTGTTTTTTTATATTTATTGCTCATGTTATTTATCGATATTGAATGTGCTTCCACTCTGTGGGTCTGGTTTGAGTTTTATGAGTTTCTTATTCCACTGCACCTTTATTATTATCCTTATACCAGTACCCTTATTATCCTCTGAGAGGGTATAGCCTCCCCACTATACCTATAAGACCCTCACTACTAGTTGGCAACCTTTGGCGTTTAGGGAGGTGAGCCTAAGGTAGTAACACCTGACCCGTTTGGCACTGTTTAGGTGGATGTTCGGTTCTGGGTCGTTATAATGTAATGTGATTTTTATGCTTTGGAAGCCTCATTTTCCCATGGTTCTTCAGTTTTATTCCTTAAAAGTACTCCACCATCATCCTTAAAAATATATTTGTTACTTCAATTCACTTGACTCATAGTGAAAAGTGTCATTTTGATCCTTTTTGAATTTTCCAATATATCCTTCCATAAAACACAAAACAAGTTTAGCAACTCAAAAAAAAGGAAAGAATAATCAATTAAATACATAATTCAGGGTATTAAAACACCATAAGATTTATGCAGGAAATACATATATCACATATCTTGTGTAATACATTTATTCATAACCTAGGAAAATGAAAAAAATAAATGGTGATATCAAGAACTCTATAAGTATAAACATAATAGTTAATAATCAATAATCATAAGTGAGAATATGATATGTGTAAATAATATGACAGGAATATATAACAAAAAATAATTCCATAATTGAATGAAACTAAAAGAATAATATATCCATGGATAATAATAGAAATTCAAAAATCACATGGATAAATTTTTTTGGTTCCTTAGAGATGAAATTCATAATTATGGAAAACTAATTACTTTCTATAATCCAAGACATCATGATCTTACTGTAAAGTCCCTATTACTAGAAAATATTTTATTTTGGGAAAGTATACACCAAAATTCCCAAGCTAGTTTGTCTCATGAGACCTATCAATGCATAAAGGGAAAATATATAAATTGTTCCAACCCTTTTTAAATTAAGTCCAATGTATTCATCATAAGAAGTAATGAATAATCTATAATAAAATAAATAAACATTCATATTGGAATAACAAGTATATGAATTTTCAATATTTACCCAATTAAGAAATGGAATAACCTTCTATGTAAGCATAAAAAAAACTAACATTTTTTAGAGAAAGTGGTATATGTTTAAATCAATAATTTCCCCAATCTATCGACATATGGAATCTACATGAACACCCTTAAATCATAGGAATGAAATATAGAGTGTTCATAGAGGAAAGGCATTATAAGAAAAATTGTTCCCATAAACGAGGATTATTTGGAAAGATAAAGGTAGTGATGGATTTATGAGAGTTTAATCCACAAAATTAAAATAGTATTATAGGATTTAGAAAGTATTCCATGGAAAATATATACACTATAAAAAGGGAAATAATTGGTGAATACAAATCAAATCCCAATGAAGAAAAATTGTGATACAAACACACTTATAGTAATGGGAACATAAGGATAAAAATAAATTGATAGAGAAACTATGGAATTAAAATATAATTAAATAAAATATATTCATTATACTTAAAGGGATTAGGTTATTGAATACACCATATAGAAATAAATTGGTTCATAATAAGAATCTTGTCTAGAGAAATGATAATTCAAAAAAAAGAAACCCCTTTCAAGTAACTTAATATTTTTGGAACGAATCATTTAATAATGAGGTTATGAGGAAAAATATTAGAAACCAAAAAATTAAGGAGGGAATACAATTAAAATTATTAATTTGGATTAATTAATCTAACTTTTAAGATAAAAGTTGAATAAGAATGTTTTTAACTCAATGGAAGAAAATTGAGTCACCATGAACCCTTACATATATAGAAAATTTTGATTCCAATACCCTTGAGGGATATGATTTAAAATGAAAAATTATATTAAATTAATAATGAGAGGATAATTATGAAACATATTAAATGGTCATTATATGAACTATTCAAGTAAAACATGGTGTCTAATATAAAATACATCTCAATGGGTGAAAATTTGAGACAAGAAACCCTTACCTTAATTAATCACTTCCAATAAAGTATTTGAATATGATATACAAAAATATAACTATATTAATAACCTATTTAATAAACTTATTCTTATATATAAACTTTTATAACCCTTATTTATAATTATTCTCTACATGTATACAACTTATTTATTATATATTTTTGAATATCATGTGTGAGAAATCTTGTTCATTTTTAACTAGTTTCATAATATCGGTGGTATTCTTAATTATTTTACCAAAGTTCATCATTAAAAGATTATAAAAGTTAATGGAATAGGTGTTTTATAAATATATATGAGGTTATAATTTCATTATACGATAGTTTTAGTTATGATCTATAAAGATGAAATCGACGATGAGAATGTTTATGTGATTGTTCATGAATTGCTATTGGTATCTTAATTAATGAGTTTATAATTAATGTTACCATTCCCTAAAAAAAATAAAATATTTATTTACTTACTTATGTCATATTTTATTAGTAATTAATTTCTCATATTCATCTATAATATTATTTTATAACATATTTCAAGTAGGTGGTTAGACCGAGCCAAATGTGAACATACCATAATTAATGAATGATTACGATTATAAAAGTTGTTTATTTTGAAATAATATGATTATTATAGAAGAATAATGATTTTATGTAGATGATTTTATGGTAGTGAATAATATTTTAATATGTTTTAATGAACAATAATTAAACTATATGAAATATGAGATACATTACTTCGCGGAGGCTATAGTCCTCACAACTTAGAGTTAAAATTTTCATTTATCAAAGAATGATAGGTAAAGAAGGTGGATTAAAATTGGTATCTAAATAATCATAATTATATTACATAAATAACATTTATTCTTTAATTTCACCTTTATAATAAGTGAATATAGGCAGTGGTGAAAAACAGAAGTCACAGATTCATAGATGTGATAATCCACACAACGCACCAATGATGGGTTTTTTCCGTAATAAAAATGGAGAAAGGTTGTTAATAGTTTATAAATTAGAATAAAAAAATTACGTATACATTAAATAATTATTTCATTATATATGAACTATAAAATTAAATTTTGTAAAGCATTAATTAAAAGAAAATAAGTCAAGAAAAAAGTATTCATGTTGGGGACTTGGGCTTTCCCTTAGAAGATTTCTTAGAAACGGAGTTATCAGGACAATTTATTATGACCATAGGCTCAAAGAAAATGAATACAATTTTAGGGTTAGTAAGAAGGTTATATTCTCAAGAGTAAACTAAATTTTGGGAGTGGTCTTGAAGGGGTTTTGGGTGACCCCTTTTATAAGTGGCGAGAATGGATTTTTTGTAAATATTTCAACTTAATATAAAGAGAGAACATGTTTCACATGTAAAGAAGACTCAAAAAATGTAAAATAATGGATTTTGGGATGTATTAGGTTGATAATACATGAAAAATTAATTTTAAATCACATTTTAAACAAGATTTTAAGTCATTTACTCTTAGAATTTCCACTCTTACCATTTTTTGGTTTTACCGTGGTAACTAATTTTTACCTAGGTAATTTACTTTTAATGAATAAAAATAAAATGGAACTTATTATATAATTTATAACTAATAATTAAAAATATTAAATCTATTTTATCTTATAATAATTTTATGTTTAATAAAAATTAATTTTAACATTTGTGTATGTAATGCGTATAAACCCATTTTTAGAATAATTGTATTTTTAATATTAAAATTTATGTTTCATATAAAATTGTCAATTTTTTTTATTTTAATGATATAAATTAGTTTATTACAAAAGAAATAATTTTTTGTCTTTAAAATTAATTTAAAACCTATTCTACAAAAATTTTATTTAATTTAAAGAAAAGACTAAAACCAATTTATTTTATTGGAAAATATTTCTTAAGTTTATAAAATGTTAAAAAAGGTTTATAAATACATAATAGTATTTAAAAATGTATATTTTTATTAATTAAATAAATATTTTATCAATTAATAGGTTTTATAAACATATAACTTTTTCTTATATAATAATAAATTCATAAAATTTACAGTTTTATAAGAAACTATATTTTTCACTATTCACCAAAAAATAAATTATTTTAGAATAAAACAGAAAATTCATCTTAATATAATACTGAAATGATGAATCTAAAAATGTTTTTTATTTTTTCAAATTAAATTTTTTAAATTTTAGAATTCATCATTTAAATAAAAATATAAAAATACAATGAAAGAAATTTTTATATAAAAATAACTGTTTAAAAATGTAATCTATTCTTATTATTATTTCCTATAAATTAAAAATAAAATTATTGTTAAATTATTTTTCATAGAAACAATATCTTTTATATTTAATATATTTATTTTATTAAAATATAACCCATAACATTAGAATTTCTAGAAATGTTTCTTTTTAAGGAATAAATATTTTTTATTAGTTATTTTGGTATAATAATTGAATTTTCATCAAATCCATAGTGCTAATAATGGCCATTATTTTTAAACCTATATATATTTTATAATTCAGTTATCTCTATTTTTACCCATTAATTCTATGACTACATTTTAGATGTTATATTGTTCATCAGTTCATTGTGGATTGGTGTTGTGTGTATCACACACTATCAAACGTATTTGGTCTTAAGGGAATATATAATTTAAAATCATTGGTAGTTATACATTCTTCTGATTTAAAAGAAATAAACATTTTGGGAATTTCAAGGATATTTTGACCATTTATGGTAAGTATTTTTTGAAAAACCTTATGAAAATATATTGAAAAAATAAATCAATTTTATTTAAATTTATATTTTTTAATTTTTTTATGTCACAAAATTTCTAGATGTCATTAATATTAAAAAAAAGTGATAATTCCATTTTAATGTTACCAAATGCACTATGAAAAACAAAATTTGTCATCAAGTCTTTGTTAGACATGATTGGAACGAGGAAAAGGGAAGAGTCTTCACCATTAAAGAATGGAAGATGGTCTTTTCTTCTTTTAGTATCTCACTCTATTTCTAGAAAATATTAATTTTTGTCTTGAAAATTCTTAATTAGTGTAATGGTTCCATAGGGGTGATCAAATATCAAGAATACCATTTTGGGGAATTACATGAAATTAAAGGGAAATAGATAAGATAATTGTAATTTTTTTGTATGATTTAATTCATGTTTCTATACTTGGTATTCAACATAAAATATCCAACAAAAAATAACCAATCATTTATTATTTTTGAAAGATATATCTAGAAAATTTTTAGACTTGGAGAAGTTTCTATTTATAGAAAAAAATCTATCATATTATATGAATTATAGACATTCTTACCATCAGAATTCATTAATGTAATAGTTTAATTGATGGATCACTTGGTGATAGAAATTCAATTACATGGTTCTATACATTGGAGATTTATTTACTTCATTAAAGTGTACATGGATATTTTTAAAGGGTGTGTGAAAAATTGAAATTTTCTAAAATATTTTATTGTAGAAAGATATATTGTTAAAAAAAACCATTATATTATGTACCAAATACCTATTTTATGTGAAAACATTAGACTGCAAAAATTTCAAAATATTATAATTCTTGTGGGTGAAATAATTTCTATAAGATATGTTGTGATAATTACTATGAAAAATTGTGAGAAGTCTCACCATTATATTTTAAAAAATAGTAAAAAGATTGGGAAATATGTAAAAACTATTTTTTTTGGAATTTGAATCTATTATGGGATTAAATATGAATATCAAATATATATAATCAATAATTTAGAAGATTTTTTTGAGATCATATATTTAAGGAATTCTATAGAGACCCAAATTTAATTTCTTAGAAGAATTTAAATGACAGTCAATGGACCAAGTGTACACATATTATCCTTCCATGGTCATCTTATTAATTATTATACATTTTATGAAAAGTAATAGTATAAACATAGTAGAATCAAGAATAGTGGAGTTAAACTTATGGAAACAATTATACATGTATCTGTACCAAATATATAAATCCAAATTATATGAATATTTGACACTTTGGCATCATCAAAAAGTATGAGAGTTGGGTTATATAACCTTCCAGGCGCTTATTTTTTTAATGAAAATGGGATGATAAAAATAATATTGTTAAAATTGAAAAATTGGGATTCATAAAAGTAAATTTTAGTAAGTATGGGTACAATGATGTTCCCTTAATAATGGAATCATAGGTAATATAATTTTTTTTAAATGACTCCAATGAATTTAATTGAACTTATATAGAAATCGGTTAGTTATTTGGTAGGTGACTAAAAAAATTATAGAATCAAATGAAAATTTTTATTAAGGATCATCCTTTCATTGGGACATCACAATAATTACATGCCGGTCCAAATGTAGGTAGTGTATTTTATTTCATAGGGGACACAAGTAGGTGATTATTATACTTGATATAGGGTTTAAATCCCTTCATCCTTTAAATAAAATAAAAAGGGTCTAATATTTTTTTATGGATTTGGTTTATTTTTTATATAAAAAGTATTTTATTTATGTATTACATATTTAATATTATGTTTCTATATTTTAAATAATTTTTTTAGCTAGTCTTGAGATAATTAATTCTTCACCAACTAATACTACCAATCTCTAGGAACAACATTACAATGATTTTGAGAATAATTATCTACCAGTTAGGGAGAAATAGACTGAAGGTGAGAAGAAACCTAAAGGTGATAACCATCTTGGAGGTGATTTATGTAACGCCCCGACCCTAGTTACCCAGAGTCGGTGCATTATTACATAACATTGGCATGATCATGAGAAAGATCAAGGCTCGAAAGACCGATTAGTTTAGTAGCCTTGGAATAACTAGATACATCCATAAATTTTTACATTACATCATAAAAAAAACATCTTGTCTTCATATCCCCTCATACTATCCCTGCAGGTCATTCATAAATTACTTCTTCATAATCCTGAAAAAAAAAATAAAACATTGAAAGGGGTGAGCTCGGATGCTCAGTAAGGATAACATTATAGCAGAAGCTTTCATAAATAAGCATAAACACTTAAGGCAATTTATAACTAAAACAAAAGCCTTTGAAACTTGAACTTCAGCATAAAATGGCAAAGGTAAAATGAAATAATTCCATTTACTTACTCACATGGATATTCTACTAGTCGAATGATCACATGCAATATCAATAACCACTTTCATAATGATGGAATGCATAATGCCAGACTATCATAACCACATAGCCAAGGCCTCGTGCCAAGACTACAAATAAGATTTTGCCAAGGCCTTGTGCCAAGACACTAGTTTGTCTCATGAGACCTACCGATGCATCGAGGAGCTATAGCGGGCTCCACCCGTCACTTATTAAGTCCAATTCATTCCTCATATGAATAGGTTTAAGCATAAAATAAACATTCGTATTAAAACTAGCATACGAAATGTCAATACTTTAACCACAAACCATGAATGGTATAAAAATAGAACATCCACAGTCAAATATAACTCATTTGATACAATATGGAAGATTGTATTGTATCACATTAACCTCAATCATGAATAATGAAGGATGTTGACATAGATGAAAATAATCATCAAAACTATTTGAGAGAAATATCCCCCTTTTCTTGAAAACATTTAAAAGTCACACTATTTGTCAAGAATCCATTTAAAAATAGATTTTTGAATCAAAGTGTCCCATACCACTTTGAAACCTTTTAAAAGGATTTTTAATTTCTAAACTTTAATGTCCATATAAATAAATCCTTAAAACCATTTTTAAAACATGGACATTAATGAGAAAGATTTAGATGAATAAGTCTTTAAAACATTTAAAAATGGTATTTTAGTTAGAGATTCTAACCAAAAGAGAGACACTTGAATGAAAATAATTGAGGTAATCAAAACTTTGTAATATCATGAGAATAAAGGGAATTCATGATATACTATGTAAAAGTACATTATATACACCACATAAATGTGATTTGGTGTATATCAACAAAGAAGTCTCAATGGAATGTAAGCTGAGATGAAATCTCTCATAAAGGCCACATCCTTAGGTTAAGGATAAATCAATAACATAATTATGTGTGAAAAATATAAATACACTAAATATGATTGGATATTCAGTGTAAAACAATCAAAGTATATTCACACATATTCCTGTAAAAACAACACCAACGAATTGGATGTTTAACTCAACAAATGGTGAAAGAGTTAAAATTACTCTTATCAAATTCATATCAATGACTTGAGAATTTTCAATGGAGTGATTATGTGTATCAAAAGTATATCCACAGGAAGGGGAGTGGAAATTATGACATAATAAAATGAATAGTGATTCCACACATAATCTTGGGGTAATATAATCAATGAAATATGCGTAAAGCCAAATGAGTGGAAATTGAAATCTCAAATTCCCTTATTGATTAGGTAACTTAAGAAACAAACACCCATGAAAGAAATATCATACCATGATGATGTAAATACCCATAAAATAAAGTATATTACACAATGAATACAATCATGGGTAGTACACATACACCACATGCAATAATTAAGTGGTGATCAATGGAATTCTCACGGAATTAAAAGTGAGACAAGAAACCCCTTACCGCGTTAATAAACTGAGTCGCACGGCCAAAAGTTAATAAACACCAAATGATTTACAGAATAACATGAATATAAAGTGAATCATGATAATATATATCAAATGGAAGTACACAATACACTACTTTCAATAATTTAGTAGCGAACAATGGAAATCTCACGGAATTGAAAGTGAGATAAGAGAATCCCTTACCACGTTAATCAACTGAGTCGCATGGCAAAAAGTTAATAACCACCAAATGATTTACAGAATAACATGAATATAAAGTGAATCATGATAATATATATCAAATGGAAGTACACAATACACCACTTTCAATAATTTAGTAGCGAACAATGGAAATCTCACGGAATTGAAAGTGAGATAAGAGAATCCCTTACTTTGTACTTTTTCCTTGGTCGATGGTAGGTTTACCTCCTGTATAATGGTGAAATAATTGTTATTGAATAATACAAGAATCAGTTACTTTAATATGATATCATATATGATCTTTTAACATTGATTTGTTAATAATATCTTATAATTATCGTCATTTCAGGTGTTAACGGGTTCATTTTACTTTATATTCTTTGTTATGTGAGCCATATTCGTTATTAATGGGATGTATATTATTCATATCCAGAATGGTATCAAGTCCTTAAACATCATTTTTAAGTCATCAAATGATAATTATACTTGAATGGATACGATGGAGAATGAATCTCATCGCGTTCGTGGAGACGGTAGTCCGTACGTACGCACGAATGCTACTTCCATTTAATTTTTATTTTAAAAGAATCGAATCCAAATGATACATAGGTATATTAATATTCCAGTAAAATATAATATTTTATATATGTTACTTAAGTTCATTAACACCATCCTTTATACGTTCCATGTGTGGTATGAACGAGTCATATCATTTTAAGGGGGCGGTAGTCCGTACTTCCTCAAATGAAATTATCGTATGTATATACAACATGAAACGAATAATTTTATGAAATAAAATGGAATTACAGAAGCTTATATATAAAATATATATATCATTAATGTCATATTTAATTACAGTGCCATCCTAATGGCCACCATGAGAGGCGGTAAGATGTATTTGAACAATCATCGTTTCGTGAGGCGTTAGTTTGCCATCCACAGAAACATTATGTTCATCATCCATTAGATGGAGTTGTGTGAATGTGTAGTTTGAATCCTTATTATAACAACATCCTAGTATATTGTGGATACTGGTGTTGTTACAAAAGAAAGGAAATAAAAAGAGTTTGGGGGTTGGAGAAGCAAAATAATTGAAAATAATTTAAGAGAAAATGTTACCTTTAATTTAGGTAACTCACTTTGGTTGGAACCAAAGGACTTCTTGAAATGCTTTCTGCCTAAGGGGAAGCTTCAATGAGGAGGAGAGGGATGTGGGGAGCTTAGTTGGGCAGAGTTTGGACGAGCCAAGTGGCTTGAGAGGTGTGAGGAATGAGTAGAAGTGGTCTCCTTTTATAAGGGAGAGGAGGGGCTCTTTAGGAAAGAGTGAAAGTATTACTTTATAATATAATTATATTCGGTTTATAATGGTCCAAAAATAATTGAGGTCGAAGATAAGATGACTCATATTCTAAATAACATCAACCAATAAGAATTGTACAGGTTTTAGATAATATTTTAATCATTATAATCTTATTTATTTAAATGATTTATTAATGAGGTAAACATTGCATCATTATTGTGTCATTAATAATTTAAATTATTTGATGTCTAAAAATTATAAATAAAATATCATTATGTATGAAATCTTTTTAGATTTCTAATGAATATTTATAATCGAAAATCCAACATTTATAACCCTATGTAAAAATTGTTCTTTTAAAAGATGTAAGCTTATGCCATTTTTGTATTCATTTTAACTTAATTAAAATAAAGTGTCATTATCACTTACAAGTGGATCAATGGGGTCCCAAAATTGACCCAAAGATGCCCATGGTCGACCATGTATAAACCAATAGGGTTAAGACTCGTTTTAAGGTAATTTAGTATTATTATAATATTATTTTTTAACCCTTATTTACCGGATTTACCCTTAACCATGGTAAATAAAATATTTACCGCAGTAATTATTCAAAATGTCTAAAAATAAAAGTTACCTATTTACACAATTTGAACATCCTGATTCCAAATATGGAATCCATTTTTCTAAATTCAAAACACAGAAGTGGCAGAAATTAATTTAAAATTAATTCCCGCTGTCAAAACAAAAAGCGTGTTTTTAAGAGATAATAACTATCAAAAGATTGACACTTGTTTATGTTCGGTTTAATTGTAAAATTATGTCCAATGAACAAAATTATATTAAATGGTAAAAATATATTCTAAATATACTTTAAAACCACTCAAATTCATAATTTATCACTATTAATTATTTTGATTAAAAAAGTTGTTTTTATTTAAAATTTAGTAATTTTTACTATTCATCAAAATATGAAAGTTATCCAAAAAGTACCAAAATTTCACCTTAGGCTAAATTTGATATTCCGAATCCAAAAATGAAGTCCATTTTGAAATATAAAATATATATAATTTCAAAAAATTAAGTATTACTATTCATAACGGCTAGTTTGATCGGTTGTGGTGTGTGTTAAAACTCGAAGATGCGTACAACACACGCTACTGTTTTATTCAAAGGAAAGCGTACTGTGGAAGCTTGGGATGTTTTATTTTAAATTTTTTGATGTCCCCATTTAGTCAAAAAGTTTAAAATATTTTATTTAAAAAGGGTTCACTATTAAAAGTTGGTAAAACTACAATACTGAAGATGAATTTTTTCTTACATTATGTCTAAGAGAACTCATAATATGGATTCTAAAATTATAAGGATTATATCAAGTTTAAAATTTAGTTAATACTATTCATAACCTTTTTTGAACAGCTTGTTTGGTAAGTCATGGTGCGCTTGAACTCGGTGTTGCGTGTAGTGCAAGTTATTGAATTATTTTGAAGAAATAACACACTATGAAATCTTGGGGTGTTACATTCTCCCCTCCTTCAATAAATTGTGTCCTCGCAATTTGAAATTGTTCTTCGAAAATAAAAGGTTGAAAATAGAAAATATATTTGTGAGAAAACCCACATCGGAAATTGGTTTACTAAAATTTAGTCTTAATATGAGGAAAAGAGAAATGAAAGGGTCGCCATCAAATTATGATCTCGATTAGGAGAACATTGGTGGCAATTAGAGACATATAATTGGAGGAAAAACGTAAATATTTATAGGTAGTGGTTGAGGTCATCAATCACAAACAAGTATAAAATTGAGGTCCTTAAACTCATCAATCTATGATGATTTGAAGTACCATCGGTTCAACAAAATATTGGGTATTGGGATCACACATTTTTGACATTTCAAAATATCTTAGTTGAAATCCCACATCGAAAAATGAATTAATGAGGCCTCTATTTAAAATAAAGAGTGGAAAGTATGAAGATTACCGAAAATAACACATACTAGGGTTCCATGTAGGAAAATATGGATATGGAGGAGAAATCTAACCATCAATTATCTGATGGAGAGTGGTAGAGAACATGGCTATGAAAAGGCCAACAATACCAAAGCCATAAATTAGTGATGATTTAAGGTACCATCTAGGACAACATTTTTTTTAAAGTTACATTACATAAGGAAGAGGAATTCATTTATGATATTGACTAAGAACATTATGAGATATACTGAAATTTTAAGTAGATTTTCATTCTTTAATAAATTTCCACCACTAACTCAATTTTTTTTTAAACGATGAGTATTCAAGAAGACTTGGCCACACTGGAAGAGATAGAATAAACTTCTATAGAATCACATGATCCATGCAGGATAAACCATATATTTACATTGTCTTTGAAGATTAATCAAAACCAAAATGGTTAGTGAATGATCTAATGATCCCCCAAAAGGATATTCATTGAGATAAATATGCACTAATCTTAATTTCTAAAATTAAACCAACAATACCCCAAAGTTAAATAGATACCATTCAATAACCAATTGTCCTTAAAATCCTTTAATATAATCCAAACAAATATTGAAACCCAAAACATAGAAGAATTTGATTATGTAGTCTCCCATGTTACATTGTATCTCCAAATGACATCAAATACTCTTAAAGTCACATACTTAAACGTAATTAACATCATCACATATTCTCTATT
Organism: Viscum album; assembly: GCA_963277665.1. Taxonomy (NCBI): domain Eukaryota; kingdom Viridiplantae; phylum Streptophyta; class Magnoliopsida; order Santalales; family Viscaceae; genus Viscum; species Viscum album. The sequence continues at coordinate 259,638,523 of OY728148.1, read as the reverse complement.
ATAGGTTAATCATTTCCATAAATAACCCAAATCACTATAAATCAACAATAAAAATGTAGATAAAAATCCACCATTACTTTACAAATGAAACCTCATTGTATTCTATTTTCCTTGGGCATATAGTGTTCCTAACAAAACGAACATCTTCCAAAATAACATTTATCACTTAATCACCAAATCATTTTCCTATACCAAGGGTATTCATTTGATAAGACATAAGAACCCAAATCATCTTATTATTGATCAATAAAATCATTTAACAAAAAAAATAGTCATACTAACCAGGGACTTCACGTAGTCCAGTGGTAGGCGATAAATCCCAATCGCACTTTGGTTGTGGGTTCGATTCCCACAGCTTTGTCCGACGCGACGGGTTGTCACACAGTCTACGTGTTGTCCTTTTTCAAAAACTATATTCTATAATATTACCAAAATGAGATAAATTTTTCAAAATAACATAATTTAACCACAAATGTTATATCATACTTTGCATTTTCATCCCAAATTATAATAACTTATCATTTTCTCAAACCCCAATGATCATATAAAACCAAATGGTTATTTATACCTATATCCACAAGAGAAGAGACAATTATTCCTCAAATATCATTCTCACATGGCAAACTGAGGGGTTAAAAATACAAGAGAAAATTATTCCAAAGTAAACCCATCAACAAGGAGTGCTAATACTTTTTAAATTTTTCTCCAACCATTTATTTCCACATAGCTTCTTCTTTGAGCAAGAAAATATCCTATAAAATAGGACATTCACTCGGGTAATGGCCAGGTCCCCTACATTTACGGAAAATGACTGTAAATGGACTCTTGGGACCATTTTTATCTTCTTCCATAGTACTCTTCATTTTTCTTCGGCAATTCTTCACTTTATGTCCTTCCTTCCCGCACGTAAAACATTTCGTTGTCCCATTGAGACACTTTCCTCGGTGTCTCTTTCCACAATTCCTGCATGATGAAAATTGAGGTTTCTTTTCTCCATGGTCTCCATTGCTGGAGATCTTATCATTTATCACCTTTCTCTTCCTTGTTGAGTCTGGGAGTTGGTTAATATATATGTTGTTTATCATATTTTTGGAAAACTGATTTGGCATAAAGACGATATCTTTTACGCCTATCAACATTCCATTTTGTTGCTCATTTCCACCACCGTTACCACCTTGTACATCATTCTCAAAGTCACTATGACTTCCTTGGAATCCAGCCATTGACTAAAACCAGAAAGCATTGTGTGAGTAATAATAGTCGTAAAATCATTTAGAGATTAAAATGTCACCATATTCTCAATTTGAAACATATTAGGATTAACCAAGGTCATTTACTCTCATCTTATGTATATATTACTTAAATCGGTTTGTAAAGAAAATGTAAATTATCCTAAGCATATCCCCCGGGAGTGTCGTAGCCAAGAGTGCAGCAAGGCCCGTTGTCGTGCACCAGTTCCCGTTCGAGTCTAGCTCAAAGCGGTGTTTTCGGGTTTTACCCCTAGGTACATCTGTGCCAGAGCCGCCTCTACCTGCTCGTATCCAGACAGGGATGTATTGCTCGGAAAACTCACAAAATCTCTACAATACCAAAATTCTAGGAAGTTCTTTTATACTAATCCTCAAAGTTCATCTTAGGTCTATGTGCTCTAATCAGAGTTTATCTAAATCTAGCTACCAAGGTTTGTATTAAACTTCCTCTGATACCAACTGTAACGCCCCGACCCTAGTTACCCAGAGTCGGTGCATTATTACATAACATTGGCATGATCATGAGAAAGATCAAGTCTCGAAAGACCGATTAGTTTAGTAGCCTTGGAATAACTAGATACATCCATAAATTTTTACATTACATCATAAAAAAAACATCTTGTCTTCATATCCCCTCATACTATCCCTGCAGGTCATTCATAAATTACTTCTTCATAATCCTGGAAAAAAAAAAATAAAACATTGAAAGGGGTGAGCTCGGATGCTCAGTAAGGATAACATTATAGCAGAAGCTTTCATAAATAAGCATAAACACTTAAGGCAATTTATAACTAAAACAAAAGCCTTTGAAACTTGAACTTCAGCATAAAATGGAAAAGGTAAAATGAAATAATTCCATTTACTTACTCACATGGATATTCTACTAGTCGAATGATCACATGCAATATCAATAACCACTTTCATAATGATGGAATGCATAATGCCAGACTATCATAACCACATAGCCAAGGCCTCGTGCCAAGACTACAAATAAGATTTTGCCAAGGCCTTGTGCCAAGACACTAGTTTGTCTCATGAGACCTACCGATGCATCGAGGAGCTATAGCGGGCTCCACCCGTCACTTATTAAGTCCAATGCATTCCTCATATGAATAGGTTTAAGCATAAAATAAACATTCGTATTAAAACTAGCATACGAAATGTCAATACTTTAACCACAAACCATGAATGGTATAAAAATAGAACATCCACAGTCAAATATAACTCATTTGATACAATATGGAAGATTGTATTGTATCACATTAACCTCAATCATGAATAATGAAGGATGTTGACATAGATGAAAATAATCATTAAAACTATTTGAGAGAAATATCCCCCTTTTCTTGAAAACATTTAAAAGTCACACTATTTGTCAAGAATCCATTTAAAAATAGATTTTTGAATCAAAGTGTCCCATACCACTTTGAAACCTTTTAAAAGTATTTTTAATTTCTAAACTTTAATGTCCATATAAATAAATCCTTAAAACCATTTTTAAAACATGGACATTAATGAGAAAGATTTAGATGAATAAGTCTTTAAAACATTTAAAAATGGTATTTTAGTTAGAGATTCTAACCAAAAGAGAGACACTTGAATGAAAATAATTGAGGTAATCAAAACTTTGTAATATCATGAGAATAAAGGGAATTCATGATATACTATGTAAAAGTACATTATATACACCACATAAATGTGATTTGGTGTATATCAACAAAGAAGTCTCAATGGAATGTAAGCTGAGATGAAATCTCTCATAAAGGCCATATCCTTAGGTTAAGGATAAATCAATAACATAATTATGTGTGAAAAATATAAATACACTAAATATGATTGGATATTCAGTGTAAAACAATCAAAGTATATTCACACATATTCCTGTAAAAACAACACCAATGAATTGGATGTTTAACTCAACAAATGGTGAAAGAGTTAAAATTACTCTTATCAAATTCATATCAATGACTTGAGAATTTTCAATGGAGTGATTATGTGTATCAAAAGTATATCCACAGGAAGGGGAGTGGAAATTATGACATAATAAAATTAATAGTGATTCCACACATAATCTTGGGGTAATATAATCAATGAAATATGCGTAAAGCCAAATGAGTGGAAATTGAAATCTCAAATTCCCTTATTGATTAGGTAACTTAAGAAACAAACACCCATGAAAGAAATATCATACCATGATGATGTAAATACCCATAAAATAAAGTATATTACACAATGAATACAATCATGGGTAGTACACATACACCACATGCAATAATTAAGTGGAGATCAATAGAATTCTCACGGAATTAAAAGTGAGACAAGAAACCCCTTACCACGTTAATCAACTGAGTCGCACGGCAAAAACTTAATAAACACCAAATGATTTACAGAATAACATGAATATAAAGTGAATCATGATAATATATATCAAATGGAAGTACACAATACACCACTTTCAATAATTTAGTAGCGAACAATGGAAATCTCACGGAATTGAAAGTGAGATAAGAGAATCCCTTACCACGTTAATCAACTGAGTCGCATGGCCAAAAGTTAATAACCACCAAATGATTTACAGAATAACATGAATATAAAGTGAATCATGATAATATATATCAAATGGAAGTACACAATACACCACTTTCAATAATTTAGTAGCGAACAATGGAAATCTCACGGAATTGAAAGTGAGATAAGAGAATCCCTTACTTTGTACTTTTTCCTTGGTCGATGGTAGGTTTACCTCCTGTATAATGGTGAAATAATTGTTATTGAATAATACAAGAATCAGTTACTTTAATATGATATCATATATGATCTTTTAACATTGATTTGTTAATAATATCTTAGAATTATCGTCATTTCAGGTGTTAACGGGTTCATTTTACTTTATATTCTTTGTTATGTGAGCCATATTCATTATTAATGGGATGTATATTATTCATATCCAGAATGGTATCAAGTCCTTAAACATCATTTTTAAATCATCAAATGATAATTATACTTGAATGGATACGATGGAGAATGAATCTCATCGCGTTCGTGGAGACGGTAGTCCGTACGTACGCACGAATGCTACTTCCATTTAATTTTTATTTTAAAAGAATCGAATCCAAATGATACATAGGTATATTACTATTCCAGTAAAATATAATATTTTATATATGTTACTTAAGTTCATTAACACCATCCTTTATACGTTCCATGTGTGGTATGAACGAGTCATATCATTTTAAGGGGGCGGTAGTCCGCACTTCCTCAAATGAAATTATCGTATGTATATAAAACATGAAATGAATAATTGTATGAAATAAAATGGAATTACAGAAGCTTATATATAAAATATATATATCATTAATATCATATTTAATTACAGTGCCATCCTAATGGCCACCATGAGAGGCGGTAAGATGTATTTGAACAATCATCGTTTCGTGAGGCGTTAGTTTGCCATCCACAGAAACATTATGTTCATCATCCATTAGATGGAGTTGTGTGAATGTGTATTTTGAATCCTTATTATAACAACATACTAGTATATTGTGGATACTTGTGTTGTTACAAAAGAAAGTAAATAAAAAGAGTTTGGGGGTTGGAGAAGCAAAATAATTGAAAATAATTTAAGAGAAAATGTTACCTTTAATTTAGGTAACTCACTTTGGTTGGAACCAAAGGACTTCTTGAAATGCTTTCTGCCTAAGGGGAAGCTTCAAGGAGGAGGAGAGGGATGTGGGGAGCTTAGTTTGGCAGAGTTTGGACGAGCCAAGTGGCTTGAGAGGTGTGAGGAATGAGTAGAAGTGGTCTCCTTTTATAAGGGAGAGGATGGTCTCTTTAGGAAAGAGTGAAAGTATTACTTTATAATATAATTATATTCGCTTTATAATGGTCCAAAAATAATTGAGGTCGAAGATAAGATGACTCATATTCTAAATAACATCAACCAATAAGAATTGGACAGGTTTTAGATAATATTTTTATCATTATAATCTTATTTATTTAAATGATTTATTAATGAGGTAAACATTTCATCATTATTGTGTCATTAATAATTTAAATTATTTGATGTCTAAAAATTATAAATAAAATATCATTATGTAGGAAATCTTTTTATCTTTCTAATGAATATTTATAATCGAAAATCCAACATGTATAACCCTATGTAAAAATTGTTCTTTTAAAGGATGTAAGCTTATGCCATTTTTGTATTCATTTTAACTTAATTAAAATAAAGTGTCATTATCACTTACAAGTGGATCAATGGGGTCCCAAAATTGACCAAAAGATGCCCATGGTCGACCATGTATAAAACAATAGGGTTAGGACACGTTTTAGGGTAATTTAGTATTATTATAATATTATTTGTTAACCCTTATTTACCGGATTTACCCTTAACCATGGTAAATAAAATATTTACCGCAGTAATTATTCAAAATGTCTAAAAATAAAAGTTACCTATTTACACAATTTGAACATCCTGATTCCAAATATGGAATCCATTTTTCTAAATTCAAAACACAGAAGTGGCAGAAATTAATTTAAAATTAATTCCCACTGTCAAAACAAAAAGCGTGTTTTTAAGAGATAATAACTATCAAAAGATTGGCACTTGTTTATGTTCGGTTTAATTGTAAAATTATGTCCAATGACCAAAATTATATTAAATGGTAAAAATATATTCTAAATATACTTTAAAACCACTCAAATTCATAATTTATCACTATTAATTATTTTGATTAAAAAAGTTGTTTTTATTTAAAATTTAGTAATTTTTACTATTCATCAAAATATGAAAGTTATCCGAAAAGTACCAAAATTTCACCTTAGGCTAAATTTGATATTCCGAATCCAAAAATGAAGTCCATTTTGAAATATAAAATATATATAATTTCAAAAAATTAAGTATTACTATTCATAACGGCTAGTTTGATCGGTTGTGGTGTGTGTTAAAACTCGAAGATGCGTACAACACACGCTACTGTTTTATTCAAAGGAAAGCGTACCGTGGAAGCTTGGGATGTTTTATTTTAAATTTTTTGATGTCCCCATTTAGTCAAAAAGTTTAAAATATTTTATTTAAAAAGGGTTCACTATTAAAAGTTGGTAAAACTACAATACTGAAGATGAATTTGTTCTTACATTATGTCTAAGAAACTCATAATATGGATTCTAAAATTATAAGGATTATATAAAGGTTAAAATTTAGTTAATACTATTCATAACCTTTTTTGAACAGCTTGTTTGGTAAGTCATGGTGCGCTTGAACTCGGTGTTGCGTGTAGTGCAAGTTATTGAATTATTTTGAAGAAATAACACACTATGAAATCTTGGGGTGTTACAATTTACATGGAAAATGTGATAGGTGTAAAAAATACAGGATATACATCATGAAATTATGTCAGAAAAGGTTATTAAGGTGATAAGTAGAGGTCATACATTTCAACTTTGATGGAAAGCACGTAGTCAACCTATTTACCCAAACAAGTCTATATTCATTAGTTACATTGGGGTTAGTAATTAAATTAATGTGAAAATTAATATTGATACCTGGTAAAATGTTTTTCTTGTATCAAGGGAAACAATATGAAAAGAAATTTTGGTAAATTTATAACATACTTTCTATATTATACTAAAAAAAATAAATTATAAAATATTTATTTTCTCACATTATCCATCACAGAGTACATTTATTATAGAATACTATTAGTTGAAATTCATTTAAATGGTTTTTATATAGGGTCATTGGGTATTTCAAATGTTTCATATTGAAATAAATTTCATGGATTCTGAGTGTAACATCAAACCCTACATGATAGATTTAAACAGAAACAAAATTATCCTAAAATATTAGGATGATTTTGTTGCCCATAAATATTATAAGGCATTTAATATACATTTTAATTGATTTTATTTTACTGAAATTACATGTATAAATTAATTTTTACTAAAATTATTATTTTATGAAATAATAAAGGAGTGGAGAAATAAAAAAACATGCATCAAAATCATCCTACCCCATTATAACAAAATTATGAGGAGAACTTTACTTAAAAAACATATGTTATATACTTTAATTATATATTATATATTTTATGTTTTATAGAACACTAAAATTATTATTTTTCACTGTTTATATGTTGATTTTTCAATCAAAATATTGAGATATATGCATCCCACATCACGTGCTTGGAAGGAATCCTGTGTCTTAATAAAAATGGAAAAATAGTATAAGAAAACACAATGAAAGTATGAGAATAATGTGTAAGTATGAAATAATTTAAATTTATTATACTTTAATATATTAAAATAATAAAATTAATACTTATTTTTCAATATTTTTTTTTTATAAACATAGGGAGTCATCTAAGGTAGAAGAACAATAACAACTTTCAGGTTATTTAAACTTTCTAGAATAGTATAGTTGTGTTATAGGTGAATGTTTTTGAGTCTCTATATGAGAATAATTTAGTTGTTCACATTAAAACATTAATGATGATAATAAAATGAAAGGAAAGCAAGAAAAAATGAAACTTTAATATAAATAATAAATAGGATAAATGAAGTAATAATGTATCTCCTTAAAGGAGATCAATAGGAAAAATCTAATGAAGATATTACCTAAAGACTATAATCATATTATGTTTTTATCTATATCACAGTGTACAATATATTTGTATATATATATATATCATATGGTATGAAATAGTGGGAAAAATGGAATATCATATTCCATTAGTTTCGGTATATCAGAAGGAATGTTTTATTGATATCATGTTACTTCCTTCACATATTCTATTATACGATATAATGATATCCTAATGTAGTATTATATATTGAATCATATTGTAATAATCAATTCCCTTTATATGATTGATTAGAGAATTTGGATGTTAAGTGTTATCATTTGGGAATATTGGACGTATACATATTAGTGATCATTAAAGTTTCATAAGATGCAATGTATGAATGAATGAAATGGATTTATATAAAAAATGTATGGTTAGATGAAGGTTAAGATCATTGTAATTGATGCATTACTCGTACAATATGTCACATAGTATTAAATGTATGGAGGATTTAATAGCAACCCCAAGGACTATATAAATAGGTTAAAGGCCATGGAAGTGGTTCCATCAAATTTTTGGTGATAATCTTACTGATTCTCCCCATTTATATCTACTTCCCCTTTCATTACTTTGAGAGGTACTAATATACCATGGGAGTTGAAAATTATCCCATCTTATTACTAACTGATTCAAGTAATCATTTGGATATTTTATAGAGGAAGGATACCATTGCTTGATTCTTAGTTTTCTTCATCAAACTCATGTTTGAATACATAAGATTATAAAAACATTGGGTTAAGGGGCATACATATGTTCTTAATTTATATTATACATTATTTTGGATTCATAACTTGTATTTGTTTGTTTAAGGATTTATTATTGTCATATACTACTTGAATAATTGTTATATGAACTGAAGAAACCCACCAGTGTTAGTAGATAAATTATGATAATTTTTATTCTCAAAATCATGTAAAAAATATAGAATAATTTCTTTTTGATTTAGATATCCAAAAAATGATATAGATTTCCAATAAAAAATTCATATTGTAATCAATATTAGAAAATATGGCATATAATTTGAATTGTGGATTCTTTCATGATTTGTCATATCATAAGTGATATTATCTATTTTTAATATGCCATTTCACATCTATTTAGGGGATTTATGGAGTATTTAATATTGAAATGTACTGATAATAGATTATTATTTATTTTTTATTATATTTTGATGGAATTTTTTTCATTGAATATCTTTATAAAAATCTATCTGTTTTCTGGTTAATTGATAAATATTGAGTTCTTTAATATTATTATATTTTTAAGAAAACATTTTGATGGTCCTTTAAAAACATTTATTGAAATATCATTTAATAATATATTTTAAAGTAATTTTGAGTCGACCTAGACATAACATACATAAATATAACATAATTTTAGATGAATATTCTACATATGTCACAATAATATATCGCTAGGGACCGTAAAGGTTAATGCATTTGGATACTAGATACATAATCATCTTTTTTCGTAAAATATATTAAATGTACCACATGAAGTCTTCTCACATAGTACACTTATTTTCCATACCCTACATAAAACCTTTCTTCATAACCTAGGAAAAGGAAACATAAGAAAGGGTGAGCTCAAATGCACAGTAAGAAAAAAATTGTGAGATATCAATTAATGGTGATAAGTGAGAATATGATAAGAATATGGGTATAATATCATGAGGTTAAAATTATAAAATCATCCACAAAAGTTCATATATCAAAAACATGAATCATGGAATAAATCTTTATCAGTTCATAATACATGGATCATAAGATAATCAAAGATAATGATCCATGAGAATATAAATTTTTCATATGAAAATTTCATAAAAGTGTGGAATAAAGTGTGACATAATCATAATCATATATATATTATGTCAAGGATCCCCACCAAGACATTCATCACATGTTAAGCTTGTGTTTACCGCCCATTTACCTACTCTAGGCTTGTGATAACCACATGTGTACCCTATTATGGGATTGAGATAACCTTATGTGTACCCACTTTGGGCTTGGTATAAACTATCATGTACCATTTTATCTCATAAAACATTAATATCTACCCAATTCATAAGAGGGATATAATGTACCCACCAATAACATAATTATAATCTATCCATATGTATTCCATAAGATTATGAAAACATTTATCATTTCATCATAGCTCAACTTATCAAAAAAAAAACGAGTTTCATTAATATTTATTCATCATAATAAGAAAACATATATAGAATGACTAAGGATTAAGGATAGTTTCATAGGACCATATACAAAGGGAATCATAAAAAAAATAAAAATATTTTTTCATGGATGAACATTTCATTTAAAATATCATTTGAATATTTCTAGAGGAAAATAACTAATTAATTTTGAAATCAATTATTTAAAATATAAAAGTTTCCAAAATATTAAGGAAATAATTTTCTTTAAAAATAACTATATAAACTTTAATAGGACGATTCAAATCATTAGGTAGTCATAAAGGTGTGAAATTTTAATCATTCCATAATAGTGAAAAAATAACACAAATTTTGTTCACACCTTCGGTAAAAAGAACCTCATTCAAAAAATGACAACAATATTACTCTTGAAACATTTTATAGAATGTAAAGTATGGTTAAAAATGAATTTAATAAATCATTAGTGAATTCTAAAAACATTATAGAAATAATTTTAAATAAAATATGGATATGGAAGAAAACTATTCCCAACTGAAGTGAGAAATAAAGTTGGTTTTCCTTAAAAATTTTATTTTGATATCTTGAATTATTAAAAAGAGGAAAATGAAAGGGAAAAATGTAATCTATAGAAATAAAAATATTATAAGAAAATAAATAATATTTTAAGTATATATATCAAATAATTTCATCATAAAAAATTTAAGCATAAACGATCTTGGTAAAAAAGTAGATTGTAACATTAAACCCTTACCTCAAGTCCATCTGATTTGTAAGCACTTTAAACTACTATATAATAAGTTTAAATTTAATATAATTTTATAAAGAAACTATATTCATACCTATAATACCATATATTTTCTACTTATAACATTTCAATACCCATTTATTAATAATTATTTATTAAAATCATCATTTCTAGGTGTTAACTATTTTGTTTTTCATGAAAGTTTCATTCCAAAAGATTCAGTTACTATGATTTGATAATGGTTCTATAATATAAATTGTGTTAATAATGATATAAATATCATATATATTCATTATATACATATTTATTACTATCTATAAATGGTATAGATAAAAAAATGAATTACATTATTCATGGAGATAGTAGTTCGTACATATGCATGAACGCTATATTCATTTTCTAAGGAAAAGAAGGAAAGGTAGATAAACAATATTATATCATCCAAAAAATATAATTATATCACAAATTTAATATATATATTTATTAAATCTAAAATTATATCCATCAATGTGAAGTGGCGATAGAAAATGAATGACATTGCTATGTGGAGGCGATAGTCAACACACACACACACACGATACTTTCATTTCCCATTTGATGGAAAAGAGGTGAAAATGGTTATTTAACCATCATAATAAAATATAAATATATTTATTATTTATATTTTAAATTTTATTACGTATACAATAAGTTTAAAGGTGATTAAAGAAGAAATAAAATTGAAAGAGTTTTGTTTAGATTTATACAACTTCTTTAAGAGACCTCCTCTAGATTACTCCTTATGCCATGAATGATTGGTCATAAGAGGTGAAAAATGGATATAAGAAGAATTAATGTGATCTAGGAAGGTTTTGAAGAAGGTATGTTTTGAGATATAGGGCTAAAATTATGTCAATAGGGGAGGTGAAGTTGTTCCCTTTTATAAGTGAGGGGAGGGACACACATGAAATTGCTTAAAATATTTTGATAATATATGGTAAATTTCCCATGAAATTTAAAAAATGGAAAATAATTAAAATATAAGATAATATAATGTTGGAACATCTTCAGAAAATTATAATTATACATATTTAAGTGGTATTCCTACCCTTATCTCTTAGTTTAACCTGTGATAAACCTATTTTAACATTAATCATGGTAACACAATTTTACTATTTTTTATATTAATTATGAAAAAAGTTAATATAAACATATTAAATTATATTAATTATTATAATTATTCCAACTAGATTCAATTTCCTTTTACGGTAGAATTTAATTTGGTATAAGTTTGCAAAACGTAAAGAAAACCTGTTTTTCAAAAAATATATTTTTAAGCATAAAGCTGAATTTAATTCAGTCAAATTCCTTTAAAAAACTATCAAATTAATTTTAAAATATTTTATTTAATACATAATCTATACCTTTAATTAAAACTATTAATAAATAATGACTTATTTAATTTAATATGATAAAAACACATTTCACAAATAAATTAATTTTTTTGAAAAAGAACTATTTTTATATTTAAATGTTTTTTTCTTCATTAATAACCATTAAATAATTAATAAGTGGATCATTATTAATTTATTCATATAAATTATCAATAAATTTTATTAAATAAAATTTTAATAGTGATTAGTATATATTTTTAGATAAAAATACATAACATGTAGAAAAGTACATTTCATCAAAATATAGATGTCTAATCATTAAATTATTTAATTAAAATTGAGTTATTATAAAACAATTTTATCATAATTTATTGTTATAAATTTATATAATAATGCGGTTTATCTTATCCATACCCACCAATCCAATGGTTAGGTTTTAAAATATTTCTATATCACAATTTATTTCGACTCAAGGTTGCATGTAAAGCTAGCTACTGAATAACTCAAGTTTGTTTCAAAGGAAATACATATGAAATCTTGGGGTGTCCCATTATAAAAAACTTAAAATGAATTTATTCCTCTAATTTTTTTCACTTAGATACAAAATTTAATATATCTTTGATTCATCACATCCTCAGTTTCCCATGTAGCTTCCTGGAATTTTCGATTCCTCCAAGAACTTCAACTAGGTGAGTATTCATGTTCTATATAAATTTATCTATGCAATACAAGATTTATAACCATTTTTATTCATAAGAAAATACTATTATCTAGTAGTACAACCATTTATTTTAGTATATGTAAATTATTGGGTATGTACTTCCTCAAAAGAGAAATATGGAACACATCATAAGCTTGATAAAGGTACTGTGGAAACACCATGTGATATGATATCATCTTTACTTGATTAATAATCTCAAAGGGATCAATATACATAGAGAAAAAATTTAAATTCTTTTTTAATGTCATAACCTTATTGCATAGATAAATTCATAGGAATATATTCTCACCAACTTCAAATTCTAGATATCATCGATGATTATTAACATAACTCTTCTACTGACTTTGAGCTACCTTGATGCGATATTGAGTGGATCTAACCTTATCTAACATTTTTTATATGGCTTAGGTACTAATATATTTCTTTCTCTAACTTCATCCAAAAATTTCAAAGTTCTATACTTGTTTCAATAGAGAGATTTATAAGGATCCATTTGAATGCTTGAGTGAAATCTATTCCTGTAAGAAAACTAGACTAAAGTAAGGTGCTGATCCTAAACACCCTTGAAATCCAGATAATATGATCTCAAAATAGTTTCCATGGTTTTAATGGTAATCTTAAAAAAACCATCTTTCCTTGTATGATAAACAATATTTAAGCACAACTCTGTATCCATAGCATTATGAAGACTCCAATAGAACTTCGAGTTAAACCTATTATATCAAGTAGATACTGTAGAATGTGTCACTCCATACTACCTTACCAATTAACTAATATATATTTTGGAAATATGATCTAGAGGGAAATATTTTATAGTTTCAATGTAGTATTCTAATTTTGAAAGGATATCTATTACAACCGAAATAGAATTATAGACTTCGGAGGTTTTGGGGATTCCAACAATGAAATACATGGATATGTTTATCCATTTCCATTATGGTATAGGTAATAGTTAAAACACCCCATTATACTTATTTATCTTAGGCTTAACTTTCTTACATACCAAGAACTGAGTTACATACTATAACGTCTCGGACCTGGTTCACTCATAAGTAACCGAACCTAGTTGGCCACATGGCCTCAGGCACACCTCCCTGTATGCTAAAGGCTACCAATCAGTAGTGAGGGTCTAAATTGTATTGTTGTGGATACCTCATGATTAGAGTGGAACACATTGGTATATAATAAAAATAAGAATTAGAAATGATATAAAACATAAACTATGGAAACATACATCATCCCCATAAAATAAATAGGAAAAAATAGAGTTAGAGTCAAATACAAAAATTATACTCATGTCATGTGATATAAAAAAAGGAAACATGGGTACATGAATATACGTAATGATATAAGAAAATAAAAAAATACCAAAATATATCACCTATAGAATCATAAGTATAAGTTTGGTATTCTTCCCATTGATCTATCCAAGTTTAGAATGAATCAGACATCCAAAGCTGGATACTTCCCTTTTCCCCTATAGGCATCCATAATATCTGTCCGGGTACAAATAAGAAGCCTAAATAGGGTGTGAGATATACTCAGTAGGCCACCACCAATGATATCTAGTATAATGCATGAAATTCATATAAAATTAGTAATGTGAATATATAACAATGCGATCATAAATATAAACAGTAAATCGGTCGACTATGGTTCCTAAAGGACACTAGACTAATACTACCTACTTCATCCTAAGATGGGATATCGCTGAACATAGGAATTTATGTGTATATATATGTATAGATATGTATAAATATATATGGTGTATATATGTAGTTATTTTTATATCCATATATATATATATTTATACTACTACTAGATAAGATCCACGTTGTGACTTAGGAATCTATAGATAGTCATAAGTATCTCATAGAAATTCTAGGGATTCCATACCAAGGTGTCATGAATCATATGGGTCACCATACCCGTGTATCAAAATATGGGAGTCCATGACTAATTATCACATTTGATTGGGGATTTCATACCCAGATATCACATTTCATTGGGGAAACCATGCCCAATTATCAGATTTAATTAGGGACACAATGCCTACATATCATATTTCATTAGGTCATCCATGCTTAGTTATCACATTTAAATTGGGGATCCATGTTTGTATATCACATTTAATTTGGGTTTCTATGCCTAAATATAAGAAATATATGGTATTCTATGCTTGGTTATCATATTAAATTAGGGACTCCATGCCCTTGTATCAAATTTCACTGGGGATACCATGTTTGAGTATCACAAATTTCTGGGACACCATGCTTGAGTATCACAAATACATGGTATACCATGCCTGTAAATCACAAATATAAGGGATGTCATGCTGGTAAGTTATAACCAATATTAACATCTGGTCATGCCTTAATACAATCCCAAGTTTTATTTATAAATATTGATATTATATTTAATTAAGGGATTAATCCACTAATTACATTGGATACACTTGATGTGGTCATACCACACACTTCTAATGAATTAAAAGTAGTTGATTCATTTAGGAATCAATACAATACCACTTTGAAGGTGGTTTGGCTATATTAACATCCAATAATTCAAGTGGAATTGCATAAGAACACCTTAATATGTTTAACTAGTCATGTGTAGGGTCATCTTCTTTAAATAATAAGGGGTTATAAGGTAATTATTAACATCTATAATAATTTAAATTATGGAAGAATGAAAATTTTAAGGCAAAGAATAGAAATTCCAATGCGAAGGACAATGAAATATGAAATAAAATTACTTGGATTTGGGGAAAAAGTACTAGACCACATACATTTGATTAGTAGTACTCTAATCATATGTTTTCATCCTTTAATTTGATATGTAATGGGATAAATCAATGAAATAGAAAAATGAATTGAAAATAGGGAATATTATCCCACACCACAATAGCACCTAATATGGTGAGGTGAACAAAGGAAGGAAGGAAGAAGAATGACTCTCTTACTAGTATGCTTCTAATGAGACTAACTATGAAGAAATCATAGACTAGATGTGGGAAATGATTGAAATACTAACTTGAGAAGAAGAACAGAGCTCGATGTGCTATTGTGCGAGAGAAAGAGGGGGAGGAAGAAAGAAATTTGGTTAAGGAATTATAGGGAAAAAGATAATTTTACACTCTTTTTAATATTTTTGACACGTTTGTGGTGTAACTAGAGGATTTACACAATAAATTACCCCTTATTCTTTTCAGGGTCTTCTCGATCCATTTATAGCATAATAAGGGGTTATGTAGTAAATTAACAATTTTTGGCATAGGTCACCGGTTTTTCCATAAATTTTTTATAGAGAAATTGTTTTGCTTCTGATAGACTCCCCCTCCTCCACCTAAAAACATACTCCTCCAAAGGATCCAATAACCAAAATCTCAAGGTAAAACAATATAAACAATGATAAATAGAACCTAAAGAATAATATACCAGGAATGCATGAGATCTTATTGTCTCCCCTCCTTAAAACAACTCATACACGAGTTTCCCTTCTGAGGGTGGATGAGAATCGTGTGTTAAAAAATCTGGCCACTGAGGACAAACATGAAATTTTCTCTCCCATGTCTCATCCTTTATATGGTAGTTCTACCATATCAAACACACCAGAGGAAGTCACCTACCTTGGACATTCTTCATGATCCGATCAACGATCCTAAAAGGATACTCCTTAAAGGAAGAATTGGATTCTAGTTTAATATCTTTTGGATAAAAAGTATGATATGGGTCTGAAAAGTAATGGGGAAGCTGGGGTATATGAAAGATGTTGTGTGTGTATCAATACATCTAAGGTAAGCCTAACCAATAGGCCACTAGACCGACTCTCTATAAGATCTTGAAAGGCCCAACATAATAAGGTGATAGCTTACTCTATTTTCAAATACGCTTATGAAATAACATGGGAGAAACTAATAGAAAGACCTAATGTCCCACCTCAAACTCTATAGGTCATTGAAAACCATAGACATATGTTTTCTTTCTAGACTGAGCTATATCCGTATGTGTTTGGATAATTTGTACCAACTCAATAGTATCTTGTATGAGATGAGGTCCCAATAGCGCTACCTCACCTATCTATAGTCAGAACAAAGGCGAATGGAATAACCTACCATATAAGGCCTCATATGGATCCATATGAATAGTTTTCTGAAAGTTGTTATTATATAAAAACTTAAAAATATATAGTTTTTTATCTCATGAATCTTCAAAATCAAGGACACATGCTCAAATTATTCCCTCCAAAATCTAAATTGTATGCTCGGATTTCCCATTGGTGTTGGGGTGAAAGGATGTGCTCATAAGAACCTATGTATCATGTGTCTTCTGCAACCCCTACCAGAACCATGAAATAAACTGAGAGTACCAATCTGATATGATAGAACCAAGAACACCATGAAGACATATAATCTGCCTAATGTAAAGCCTCACCAGTTCATCTACTAAGAAGGTCTCTCTAATAGGTATGAAGTGGGTGACCTTGGTTAGTTGGTCAATGATAACCCATACAAGTCACTTCCTCGAGGTAACTTAGGTAAAATTATCATTAATTCCATGGTTGAATCATCCCATTTCTACTCAATAATATGAAACAATTTGAAAATCCCTACTAGACACTGGTGTTCTTCCTTCACCTGCTGATAGGTGGAACACCAGGTGATAAAACCCACAATCTATCTCTTCATTTTCAGCCACCAATACTGGTGGTATAAGTCACAATACATCTTAGTAACACATGGGTGTATTTCCCAAATGAAGGTATGATAATCTTGTATTAACTCCTCCTGTATGTCTTTATGAACCCAAATTCATCCATGAATTAACAAGACCTCATCCCCATCAACAACCCAACTAGGTGGTGTGTCCTCCCATGAAACACTCTTCCGTGTGACCAATCTTACAAAATCAGAAAGCTACCTCATATTCAATCTTTATAGAAGATAATATTTCACTAATAAGGATGTTAAAATAGGCCACCAATGATACTCCTGATCCTCCATATAAATATCAAAAAATTGGGCCATCAACTGCCACCCACAACTGGTCTCCTAAACTGCCTGTTTCTATATCTTCCAAGTCAAAGCATCAACTACCACATTTCCCTTACCATGAGTATTTGTAAGCTCAAAATCATAGTAATAAAGGTATTAAACCCACCTACAATTCCTTAAATTTAATTAACAATTTGTAAATATGTATTTGAAATTTTTTTGGTCCGTATACACAACAAAACTCTCTTCCAACAAATAGTGCCTCCAAAAATGAAAGGTGTGAACTAAAACTACCAGTTCAAGATCATGTGTTGGGTAATTCCCCTTATGTGGCCTCAATTAATAGGACCCATACATCATGACTCTATATTATTTCATTATAACTACCCATATACTAATGCATGAGGAATCATAATAAACTATATATCCTCTTCCCCACTCTGATAGAATCAGGATTAGCACTAAAGTCTATATCCCTTTCAACTTCTAAAGTTATTTATCACACACTTAACACCATAAGAAATTCAAAACCATTATATTCAATCCCAAGATAGGTGCTGATAGGTGTGATAATTCCTTGATGAAACTCTTTTAATTTCCCTCTTAGCCAAAGAAACTCCATATATTAAAGACATTATTAGGATACTCCCATGAATCTACAACACTCACCTTCTCTGGGTCAACAGATACACTTGACTATGAGATGATGTTACCCATGAAGTATACCTTGTCGATCCAAAAGTGGAATTTTGTGAGAATAGAATACAACTAGTGCTCTCTTAGTGTATCCAACATGATATCAACATGTTTGACATGGTCATGTTGAGTATGATAATACACCAAGTTTTCATCCATGAAGACTTTCACAAATGAAACTTGATATGGGTAGAAAATAAAATTCATTATAGCCATGAAAACTATAGGAGAATTTTTCAGATTGAAAAACATTAACAGATACTCATAAAAACCATACCTTCTATAAAATGATATATGAGATATGTCCGAAGGTCTAACTCATACCTAATGACAGCCTAAACTCCAATCGATCTTGAAAAAAACTCAAGATCCTTAGTTATAATTGAAGATGTTTTCTATAAGATACAAGGGATACAAGTTCTTCACCATAATATGATTCAATTTTATTTAATCCACACAAAGCATGAGGCTACCTTTTGTATTCTTGGTAAAAATGGTAGGTGAACCACAGGGTGAAGTATTGGGTTGTATAAAACTCTTATCTTTTTTTTCCTCTAACAACTTCTTAAGCTCCTACAGATCTTTTGGTACCATCCTGTAAAAAGGAATGGACACTAGTTGTACTCCTAAAACTAGATAAATGGTGAAATCCACCTCTCTTATAAGAGGTAATCAAGATAATTCATCATAGAAAATGTCCCTAAAATAATCCACAATAGGAGATAATTCCACACACTATGTTCTCTGATCACTTAGAAAGAGTCTAGTTATCTGGTCTATCACTCTTCCCAACCCATGATTCTCGAGTCTAGCTCGACTTTTATGGAAATCTCATTCTCCCTTATGAAAATAAATACCACCCTAAGGTGATGTGAAATATGGTATTCGATGATTGTAATCAACTCGATCACGATAGGTTACTAATGAGTCCCTCCTGAGTATGACATTGAATCATATCATCTCAAGGAAAAATATGCCTCATAAAAATAGATAACTACCTATCTCAAGGGGGTATTCCTTACACTAGTTAATGCTCTCAGATTGGGTTCCCAACAGTGTATCGATAGTCAAAATTCCATTGAAATACTATATTTCTGAGCCTATAATTTCTATAATTGAAAAAAATATAAAGTAATGTGAATCAACAATATCAAATAAGGAATAAATAAAGTATAAGAAACTAGAATAATATATATAACTGTAGAAGGCCTAACGCTCTGCTCCTCGGGAGTAGGCTACACCGCATAGATGTAGCCAGACCTATGGCCCTAAGATACAACACAACTACCATTAACATGTATTTTTTGATGGAACTGAATGTTTTGAGCCTGAAAACCTTTACCACAACCACCTCCTTAGCTTGATTAGCTTATAGTAGTCCAACCACCTTCATGGAGAGGTGCTACTAATCTTGATCCTGAATATGGATGCAAAATAGATTCTCTACCACTAAGAATAGATGGAAAGGTCTTACAGAATTTCTGAATATTCCCCAAACTTATTCTACCTCATCATTCAATGAGATCATAGGGATACTAGGGATTCTTATTCCCTAGAGATTTTTACTAGTGGAAAACTATGTAACCATTAGTTGGTGTCATCTAATTGCTACTATACTCAAATGAAGAGTAAAATTGATGCTTCCTATAACTCAAATAACCACTTACCTATCTGATCATTAAAGCACCCTGACCTACACTAGCATGTACCCTCAGGTGCTCCTCATTGATGAGGTCCTGATTCATTATATCAAATTCGGTGTTAAAATGAAAAACATTCACCTAATATTGGATGTAATATACAAGCCTATCCTCAAAACATATCACTGTCATCAAATTGACACCATTAAGTATCAATGTAAATCACTAAAGTTAGGTGAAATGAGGTGAATATTACATCATAGACATAACACCCTATTGTATATTCATAAATTACCTATCTTAGTCCACTCTCAAGGTATATGAAATGAATTAATCATAGAAGGATGTATGAAAGTGCTCCCAGACCATACCTTGATAAAATCAAACCTAGGTAATCACATACCACCAATTCTTGGCATAATATGAAGCATATAAGTCATAATCTTGACCCTCCTCTCAGGAGTCATCTATATATGCTTCAATATCAATAAATTTTTCTCTGGCCCTGAATCAGAAAACTAGGGTTCACCATCTTCTAAGAAGGTAGAAAGATGAAGCTGCTGTAATTCCCATGTTAACTCTACCATAGTAGGGGTAGATCATGGAGATCCTTGCATAGACTGAATAAATCATATGAAGGTCTCTAAAAAATGAGCATCAAAAACCAAATTAGGAATAACAAGATGTGCCTTAAGTGGCACTATTGGAGGTAATTTTGATGGATCAAGGCCCACCACCTCCCGAGCATGACCGTTACCACTTTCATGGAACACAAATTGAAGAAGTTATGGTTTCATAGCTCTAAAATTTCTAAATTCATGACTCAAATAAGTTTCATTAATAGATAGGATCAAAAATATCAGAATAAGACCGGTGCATAGCCTTCCTATACAAAATTCACACATTTTTTCTTGATCCTTAAGACAGGCCTATGTGATAGGTAACATCACAAGGATTATAAGAGAGACTCTCTACTACCCACTACTAAGGTCAAGTCAGGGTCAAGGTCTCACATAACATAGCAGTAGTCCCTGTATATGGAGTTTCAATTTCAAGGTATAGAGGAAAACACCTTTTAGATTGAAATTTTCATCCTTATTTAATGGTGATTATTTCATTTAATAGTTTAAATTTATTTAATTTCATAATAATTTTGGTGTATGTATATATATGAATATCATAATCTAGTTATATGAGTCACCATTTCCATGTTATAAAGGTATAAGCTTTATAAGTTTCAAATGGATCATCATGTAACTATGACTTGACCCTTTCATATGGTATCAAGATGTAATAGGTCATATAAAATGATTTTATTAAATTAATTACCATTCCCAATTAATATAAGTAAATTCTTCATAAATTATAATTGGAATTCGTGTAATCAAAATCAACCAACATTTCAGCCCATAGAACCAGTGGTCTGTGAATTAAATATGGAATAATTAGTTAAATAAGGTTCCACCGTCAAGATATATGATAAAACACCATTTAGGTTGATGTAGTCACTTTAATTAATCCAATTATTTTATCCCTATAATAAATGATAACACATTTTCAAATATAATAGTTAAGGTACCAACAACATGCAATATAAAATGTATACAGTAATATAAATACGTTATGGAATATGCATGACATTTGAATCTTTAAGTGCCTATTTTGATATATCATCAATACCACCTTACCTTAATAGGATAAGAAAAAATGAAATCTATAATAATTATACCAATAATAACACCACAAATCTTGTGCAACACTCAAAGATGAAATCAATACAGTTGTAATAGGTAAAAATAAGAACAACAATGTCTTATCCTGGGTAATTAGGATTTTTTCTTATATGTGTGCTAGCTACTCCCAAGAATAGGTTTATTACCAAATTTTGACACATTATTAGTCTTCTATACAATAAAACAAATATTAAGATAAAAAAATAAAAATCCTCTGATACCACTTTGTGACATCCTAGACCTAGTTCACTCATAATTTACCAAACTTGGTTGGCCACATAGCCTCAAGAGTGCCTCCCCGTACACCAGCATCTTCCAGCTAATAGTGAGGGTCTATAATGGTAAGGTGGGTAGACTATACCCTCATGATTAGAGTGAAACACAATGGTATTAAATAACAATAATAAGAGGAGAATATATAATTATTGAACTGTGAAAGCATACATTATCTAGATATAATAAATAGGAAGAAATAGAGTCAATGTTAGATATAAAATAATTATCATGTCATGTCATATAAAAAAACTAAATTGGGGTAAAAGCATATTAATCATGCTATACAAAAATAAAAAAATACCAAAATATATCACCATTAATATCACACACATAATCTCAGTCCTCTACCCCCATGACCAATCATAGTATATAAATAATCTGGCATCTAAAGTCAGAAGATACCATTTTCCCCTACTTGTATCTATAAGATCTGTTTAGTTTCAAATCAGTGTCCTAAAAAGGGTTTGAGATATACTTAGTAGTCCACCACTAGTGGTGTATAGTATAATATATTCAACTTATTTAAAATGAAAAGTGTGAATGTATAATAATGTGGGAAGAATTATAAACTATAAACTGGTTAGCTCTGGTTCCTAAAAGAAACTCGACTGGTACTACCTACTTTTTCATGAGTTAGGATATCTACGAACATGTATAGATATTTATATATATTTATAGATATATCTAAATATGTAGTGAAGTTTATAGACATATATATAGATACTACTATTATCTAGGATCTATGGTGGGACTCAGACATCCATGGATAGTCATGAGAGTCACACAGAATGTATTGGAATGTCATGTCCGGTGTCATGAATCATATGGGTCTCTATGTCTATGTATCATAATATGGGACACCATAACCAAAAATCACTTTTACTTAGGGACACCATGCCTATATATCACATTTCATTAGGGACACCATTCTATATTATCACATTTAATTAGTGAAACCATGCCCATATATTAAATTTCATTTGGGATGAAATACCTAATTATCATATTTAATTAGGGACACCATGCTCGTATATCACTTTTCATTAGGGATTACATTACCAAATATCAGAAATAAATGGGATTCCATTCCCGATTATCACATTTAATTAGGGAATCCATGCCTGTATATCACATTTATTGGGGATACCATGATTGGGCATCACAAATAGATGGGACGCCATGCTTGAGTATCAAAAATATAAGGGACACCGTGCTTGTAAATTACAAATATAAGGGATTCAATGCCCGTAAATCACAATCAATAGTAAAGTCTGATCACGATTTTATACAATTCTAAGGTTGATTTATAAGTATTAACATTATATTTAATCAAGGGATTAATCCACTAATTATATATGGGGTACATGATATTGTCATACCACTAACTTACATTGAATTAAAATTAGTTGATTCTTTTGAAGAATCAAGAAAAGACCACTTTGTAGGTGGTTTGTCCATACAATTTATTAATTCAAGGGTCATCACTTAAGAACAACTCAAGAGGAGGAACTAGTTTGGGGGGTCATCCTACATTGAATACAAGGGTGTATAATGGAATTACTAACTTGTATAATAATTTAAATTATAGAGAAATGGTAATTTTAAGGTAATTTAAGGAAATCCTTTCATGTGGAAAAAAAGATGAAGATATAAAATTACTCACATTTAGGTTAAATATACCAGACCACCTACCTTAGTTTTATACTTCTCTCCTCATTCATTGTTATCCATTAATTTGGGATGAAACATGAAAAATAGATGAAATATAAAAATTCCATGAAAATAGGGCATATTATCTCACACTAAAATAACACCAAATATGGGGAGGTAGAAGAATAAAGGAAGTAAGAGGAATGAAGCTCTTACGTATATACTTCCAATGAGACCAATGATGAAGAAATTGGGGACTAGATGAGGGAGAGGATTCCAAGTCTGACTTGAGAGGGAGAATGGATCTCAATGAGCAGCTATGTGAGAGAAAGAGGGGGTGGAATAAAGAAATGAGGTTTAAGGTATAAGGGGAAAAATTTATTTTCTCTCTTTTTAAGATGCTCGACACATTTATAGTGTAAATAGAGGATTGAAATCATAAATTACCCCATCTTTTTTTCAGGGTCTTCCCAAGCCATTTATTAAATAAGAAGGGTTTACAATTTAAGTTAACAATTTATGATTTCAATTTAATCTAAAAACATCCATTTTCTAGAGACATACTTCCCCCTCCATCTGTAAACATTCTCCTCCAAAGGTTCCAGTACCCAAAAACTCATGTTAAAACTGACTCAACAAGGCTAAATAGAAACTAAATTAGTATGTTCCTTGAAGATTTGGGATTTTACATATACTCTACAATATCTATCTTCATGTTTCCCCACCAAAAATACTCTTTTATATGTCTATATATCTTCATAATTATATGATTAATAGATAATGATGAGAAAAGTGATTTTTCCCATTAATATATCTTTAAGGTTGGTATTGATGGGGAACATATCCTCTTAATAAACCTTATGATTATATAAAAATCAAGGATGAACTCATGACTATTTCTTATATTTTTTAGCTCCACTTCCTACTTCTACACCCCTTTAATTTTCACATGGATAGTTGGTTGAAGACTTATTTGAGTGAGATAACATTTCTCCCATTCCATTAACAATTCATGGTCTATCCTTTGTAAATCAATTGATATTGGATATTTTATGATCCTCATCACAGATAATCCAACATGTTCCTTAAAACTCAAAGTATCATCCACCTTGTTCATTTTCATAGGGTGATAATATATCAAGTAGTCATAATATTTAATCAATTCCAACCATATAATTCGGTGAATATTCAACTATTTCTATATGAATACACAATTCATGATTTTATGATCAATATATATATTACAAGAACCTGGTTTTTTATCCGGTATAGATCCTTTTAAGTTTTGTCTAATTATTTATTTTGGTCCTAATATGGATGCATAATGAGTTCACGAATGTTTTGTGGGGGTGTTGGGGGATTTTTCGAAGCTCAAAACCCCGACTAGAGAAGAACAAGTCTGGGTCACAAGATTATTAAAAAATGTGGAAGCCATTATTCATGGTTTCCCTATCTGTTTGAGGGATGGATAATGAGCCTTAGGAGGCAAAAACATTTATAGAAACCATGCGGACAGGGGTGCACACCCGTGTGAGAGTACCTATATTTTTTAGAAGTTCCATGAAACATGTTTTATGCATTGTTAGTCAAACCATGTTCATGAAACCATGTGGGTTCCCTCCTTATGTAGTGGTAGGTGCAAGGTTGATGCACGGTTTGGCCAACCATGTGGCCAAACTATGAGACCGAAATATTTTTGTATAAAATGACTATTTTACCCTTTAATAAATTTTAACCTCACCCCTAGTATTATTTTCTTCTCCATCGAATAGGTGGGCTCCCTTTCCTCTATTGAAGAGCTCCAAATAATATTAAGGTAGGATTCTTGATATCTTATTCATTTGAGTTCGAATATGAGAACTGTTGGTCTCATTATATTCCTACAGAAAATATATACAATTATTAGGCTTCTTTATTTATTTGTATTTCTCTCGATGAAGATAAAATAATGTTGGATAATATACCCTATTTTCAGAGTGTTTATCCATTATCCAATTTTCCCATGATCCAAGCCAAAATAAGGGCTGATACTGGAGGATAAGAGTTCTATAGGCTCGAGGTATGTGGTATATGACTCATCCATCAAGTCTCTCCATTTTTTGATCTACCGTCATTGTGCATATGCTGGTTTCATTGGGGTTTTTCTTATTAAATTCATTATCTATGATTATAATCATCATGCTCATGTTCTATATATCTTTATATAGATTATCATCACATAATTAGAGGTTATAACCCCAATGGCGACCACGACAAGTAGGGTGTTTCTTCTTTTATGCATTTAATGGCTTGTTATGACTATTTGTTCCACCATTCAGGAGAGATAGAAATAGAAACATTAAATGTAAGTGTTTTAATTAAATAAATGAACTATTAATGGATATTTCATTGTATTATCACTTAACTATTCTAAGTTAAGTGTTTTAATATAATAATTTAAACTAAACCATAAATATGAAGTATATTAGTATGTTATATATATCACTTGTCCTAGTTAAATGTTATTTAATGGAAATTGGTTTCATGTCCTCAGCCCACCTTTCCATGATTATGAAAGGTAAGGGAATGAACCTAATAATTGAATATTTAATTAATGTAATAAATGGTTTCATGTACCATTAGCCTTGTCACTTAGTATTAATGGTAATGGAATGAACCGATTGACTTATTGAATGACATGAGAATTACATAGACTAAACTAAATAATTAATTATGTATAAGGTTCCCATTTCTTATGGAACTTTTAATCTTTATAAGAGTGGTTAAACTTGATCCATCCTTGGATTCCTGTGGTAATTCTTTGACCACTATGAGGATTCCATTCCGATTCAAGGATATGATTTAAAAATAGGACACCCACCCTGGAATATGGTCCTTATCTATTAGTAGATGCTCAAAATGATGTCGTAGTATCACTTAACTATCTTCTTGATATTAGGATTCCTTCGACACACTCCTAGGATCTAGCTTGACATCTTCAAACACGTGGTTCCATGGATTAAACCCATTAGACCAAGTCATGCATATACCATGTTTACATTGGATGAGATCCATGGAATCAATTAGATCCATATACAGTGGAATGCCTTGGAATATTCTCCTTGGATTACACCCATACCCCTTTAGCCAGGCTTCATGTCATTACTAAGTTTCCTAGACCCCTGAGGTCAAGAATGTTATGATTATCACCTTGGATCCTCTTTCATTATTATTATATTCAATTATACCATATTTTTTACTTTGGATCCTATGTTATTATTATTATTATTTTTATAGGATTCCTTGGCCATACCTTGGAACCTCTTCATTCACTTATTTGAAATGGGAACAAAATTAATTAATTAATTTCACGTTTAGACACCATTTGAGGATGAAGAAGATATTAGGGTTTTTAAATTACTATGATGTCTTTACATTCATATACATCTACACACTTTTTATATTTATTTTTCACATAATGGATGGTATAGACACCATTGGTGGAAGTTTACTAAGATTTATCTCATACCCTATATGTGACACCGATTATACCTGAGAAGATTATATGTATGTTGTAACGCCCTAACCCCAGAAGCTCAGAGTCGAGGCATTATTTCATTAAATTGGCATGATTACAAGGAATAAAATCCCAAAGGACCAAGTAGTTTAGTAGTTTTGGAAAACCATATACATACATAGGTTTAACATTATAACTTTAAATGAAATAAAACATATAAGTTTTATTGAAAGCATCCACAACTCTAAGTTTATCCCTACAGGTCATTCATAAAAAAATTCATCATTTCTTGAGAAAATGAATCATAAGAAAGGGTTAATATTGGATACTTAGTAAGGGTAATAAATACAATGTAAAATATCATAAACATAGACATTAGTAATGGTAAATAATTGAAAACACATGCCTTTATAAATAAACTTGAACATAATATGGAAGGAATATGACCTGAGTAAATATATCCATAATAAAACATAATCATGGGTATTCTAATAGCCAAATAACCACATGAACTATGAATTTATAGCTTCATAATGGGGAAAATTCATATGAAGAATATTTTTAAACAAACCGTTAAGGTATTGTGCCAAGACCATAAATAACCATTTTGTCAAGGCCTCATGTCAAGACCATAGTTTGTCTCATGAGACCTACTGATGCATAGAGGGGATATAGTGGGACACAACCATTACATAATAAGTCCAATTTATTCCTCTTATGAATGGAGATAAACATAAAAAATATATACATGCATATTGAATCTAACATATGAAATGTAAATAAATTTCCCCAGTCATTAAAAATAAACACTAAACATTTAGAGTAATTTGATGAATGAAATCAAGATAGAACATCTACATTCAAAATAATCAGAAAACCTTCAACAAAATATTTTTTAGATTATATAATAGGATATTAAACTCTATGAAATACATGATTCATCAAATAATGTTGACATAAATAAAGATACTTTTAAATGAGACCATTGAAAAATTCTCGAGGAAATAATCAGTAAACATCCAAAAGTGTCCCATACCACCTTGAAACATTAAAATAATAATCCATTAGAATATATTTATAATAATAATAATATTGATATGATATACCAAGAGTAATTACATACACCACATGAAAGGAATTAGTGGTGAACCAGGCATATATCTCATAAAAGTTAAAGTGAGGTGAGAAAAATCCATTTTACTTTGGAAAAAAGAATTCTTTTGGAAAATTATTTGTATTTTTAAAAAATATGGTTTTAAACACATATATTATAGAAAAGAAAATGGAAGGAAATTGATATAATATTTGAGGAATAAATTATGTCCCACTCAAGTGAAATCATGTAAAAAGTGTTTTTAAAGAAGCTTTAGAATTTAAACATTTTTGTGCGGTTTAAGGAATTCCTTAAAGAGATTTTAAAGAGAAAATGCATGTTTTCTTTCATAAAACCAGAAATGAACCAAAATAGATTTTTTAACTTAAAATTTGTGATTTTATAAATATAAATATGTCTTAAATTAGATTATAGAGTGAAACTAAAAATAGGTAACAATTTGAGAAGTTCCTTCAATCGAGCTGTTATTTTGAGGAGAATTTTTGAAAGACCCTTTTAAAAATATTCCTACCAATAAATGAAAGTAGGATTATGGTTGGTAAAAATATATATAAAATTCACACAGAATTTATGAGGATTAAATAAGAATAAATAGTAATGTGATTGAGGTGAGTAGAGAAGAAGAGAAACCCGAATGAAAATGGAGGTTCAGGTAGAAAATACTTAAAACATTGCAATCAATTGAATCATATGACCCAAAATTAATAATTATTAAATGATAAATTGAATATAATAAAAATAAATATATTCATGATTTAAAAAATCAATGGGAATTATACATACACTATATACAAGTAATAGTAGTGAATACAGAATATCTCCCAGAATTAGAAGTGAGATGAAGAAACACCTTACAAACATTTCGGCATGGTAACAAGTGTTCTTGTGAGGGTTTAATGAGATGTAAAGGGGTATACAATCATTTATATATCATAAATTAAAAATGGGGGAGGTGATAATACATACCCCATCATTATTAATTAAAAATTAAAGGACACAACATAGGGGGGATTATTTAATAAAATTGAGAGATAGGATCCCTTACCTTAAATCCGAGGGGGCTCTTCGCTTAATATTAATGATGTGAATAACCAAATTAGGTTCATTAATTAACAATTATAGAACCCTTTTACAGTTATTTGGTTTATTATGACTTTATTAAGTTCATTCATGGACTTTTAGATGGGTTATTGGACTCAATTTCATTGTTTGTGAGTGCTCATTTACATAATATTCATGATCAACTCACTTATAAAAGAGTATGGTAGTTCATGTAAAATGGGAGTTAAAGTACAGATTTTATTTTATGTGTTATTAATTAAAATTCAAAATATTACAATGTTATAAAATTCATTTGGTTATTGGGAGTGAAGGTGAACCATTATATAAAGCATTAATGATAAACACTTGGATTAATTTGGCGATTTTGCTCACAAATACCTTGTTTTGTATTATTATTTTACATCATGAGTGCATAAGGATTACATAACATCACATAAGATAATATATATATATAATAGTCTGATTAAACTATAAAAATGGTTTCATGAATAGAGTTGAAGATTTTAAATCAAATTGAAAGCATCGTCGTCCTTGAATGTGATAAATCGACACATCTCAGACAATGTATCATTTTTAGCATAAATGAGGGGGAAAGTAGAGATAAAGATGAATTATACCATTATCATAAAAACATTCCATTACATTTATGATATTGGAGTTTTCAAACCATTTGTATGAGGAGAGTTTAGTAAAGAAAAGAGAAAAAAGGAACATGAAAATGAAATAAAAGAAAATTTGAATTTTACCTCTTGAATTAACCTTCCTTGAGAGCCGCTTAAGGGAAGAAGATTTGGTATTTTTATGAGATCATGGTATATTTTTTGTGGGGAAGGATCTTAGGGGGATATTTGGGCAAAATATTTAGAAGGAACAGGTCCTGATATGAGTGAATAGAAGAGGTTGGAAGAGGTGGTATTTATAGTGGAGGGGAGGAGGGTTTTCTTAATATTTTGATCATTAGTTTATAATTTTTCCATAAGATAATAAATATTTATGATTACATGAAAAAAAGTAATGTGTATTTGATTTAAAACCATTGGTTATTACATTACCAGAATATCATCAATGAGTCAATTAATCAATTATTTAGCTTTTATTAAAAATTATCATATTCTACTGTTCACTAAAAATTGAAGTATTTCAAAAATATCTCAAAAATTCACCATAACCATTTTCGACATGTAGAATCCAAAAATGTAGTCTATTTTTTTTAAAATAAATTTCTAAATATGATTAATTTAATTTTTATTTAAAATCATAATTTACTTTAAAAATACAATTTTTAAAACATTTATTTACTTATTACAAACCTTAGGTACATCATACTTTCACTTAAATAATATATATATGCTATCATAGGTGAGGTTACTATTAATAATGGTATGCCAATATTCATAACGGTATCATTAATATTCATAAGGGTATTTTACAATTCACCAAAAATTAAGTTGGTCAAATCAAACTCTAAATAACTTACTGATCGCAAACGTGTATGTCAGATTTTCGAAATTCAAATCATAGGGGTGGTAAAATTATGTTTACTAGCTAGGTTATAACAAAGTGCTGTTTTGTAGAGACTCAGTTTTTCATTCATTCAATATTAAATTTATTTGAAAAATCTTAGGGTGTAATATTTTCCCTCCTTACAAAAATTTCATCCTTGAAATTTTATATTTCACTTTGAAAGTTATTGGTTGTTACATGAAAATTTCCTTGTGAAAAAACCCATATCAGAAATAGGGTTAATAGAACATCCTCATTTGTTTAGAACTCCATGATCTATCCTTTTCAATGCATATCCTACCTTATTTTCCTTTAATCAACATGAATCAGCCCTAAGTTCTCACATTTATAACATGTTAATATCCACATCAAGTGTCCTCTTGATATGTGGTAATAACTAAAATTACCATAAAACCTTATTGGAAACATGAATTGACCCTTACAAAAGATATTTGATATTTTTATTATACCCAAAAATGTTTTAAACTCCATCAATGATATCATAGACCAGTTTTCAACAAGTTAAAAATAAGTTTTGAGGTAGTTATTACTTATCCAAATGAACCATTTCTTCCTCATTAGAAATATATTAAGGGTTGAACATCCCTCAATCACGAGTTTTCAAAAAATTTTATCTTCCCAATTAATATATTTTCTTGGTACCATTCAAATTATGGTTCCAAATCCTTAATGAAAATGTATTGAAATAGAATCCTCATGTAATCCATAATTCTTATAACTAGTACATTGCTTATTTTTTTTTCAAATGACATGATTCTTGACTAGGCATGTTAATCATTGCACTTCATCTGAGGCATCATCATAACTTGATCATTGTCCAATATGATTATTTTGGGTAAATTCCTTTGACTCTTGGGGCATTGATTCACATAGTGTCCCTTCTCCTTGTAGTTGAAGAACTGTACATTGGAATCCTTTTTCTTGCCCTTGAAATCACAAAATTGGTGTCCTTTTCATCCAAACATATGAAAAACTCCAATTCATTAAAGAATTTAGTAGGGTGATTATTTCCACAATTATCACATGCGGGAAAAACCTTATTTCTATTCTTCCCATTATCCATATTTCTCTCTACTATCCTCTTCTTCTTTTACATCCCTTAAAATCCATAGGACTTAGGGAAGTATTTACATACCTTTTTAAGACATGATACTATTTACTCATATGATGAGGATACTTAGGAGACTATCTTCCTTTGAAACGATGGATTAATACAATGAGAGATATGATCCTTCTTACTATTTTAATCACAAGAATTGGTTATGTTCTCATTACTTCTCCTAGACACAATTTCAAATCAATTCCATATACTATATTAGCTTATAAAATTATGAACACTATATAACCCTAATTATGGTATAATACATAATAAAAATTTATTCATCACAACTCCTAAAACCATATAATTTGGATACTTTATAAATCCTTGATAATGGATTGTAACAAAAATGTGAATTATTGTAATCATATCCCCTGAGAGTGTCAAACTAGGTGCATAGTAAGGCCTATTGGCATGCACGGGGTTACCCCAGGTCAAGACTAAAACACCTTGTCAAAGTTGTTACTCCTAGGTACATCTGTTCCAGAACCACATCCACTGGTAGTTTCTAGATATGGATATATTTTCTAGGAATATTGAAATGATCTATTCCTTACCAAAATTCTAGGACGTTCTTGCATGTGTATCATCAAGTTTATCTTAGGGTTTTGTTCCATAATATACTTTTTCTAAATCTAGTTTCCATGTTTTCTACTAAACTTCCTCTAATACCAATTGTAATGCCTCGACCCTAGAATCCTGAAGATTGTGCATTATTTAATTACATAACAATGATTACAAGGAATCAAATCCTGAAGGATTGATTAGCTTAGTAGTTTATAAAAACTAGATACATACATAGGTTCAACATTACAACTTTAAATGAAATACAACATATAAATTTTGTTAGGAACATCCACAACTCTAAGTTTATCCTTGTAATTCATTCATAAAAAACTTATTCATGTCCTGAGAAAATGAAACACAAGAAAGGGGTGAGCTTTGATGCTTAGTAAGGGTAATCAATAAAGTGGAAGATATTATAAACATAAACATTAGGCATGGTGAATAATTGAAAACAAATGCATTTAAAAATAAACTTGAACATAATATGGACAGAATATGAGATGAGTGAATATTTAAATAATAAAAAATAATCATGGGTATTATACTAGCTGAATAAACACATGAAATATGAATTTATAGATTCATAATGAGGGAAATGTATATTCCAGACAATCTGAAACATACTGTCAAAGCCTCGTGCCAAGACCAAAAATAACTATTTTATCAAGGCCTCGTGCTGAGACCATGGTTTGTATCATGAGACCTACCAATGCATAGAGGGGATAAAACGGGCCCCAAACATCACATAATAAGTCCAATGAATTAATATTATGAATGGGGATAAACATAAATAACATATACATTCATATTGAAACTAACATATGAAATGTAAATAACATTACATAGTCATTAAACATTAACACTAACCATTTAGAGTAATACGATGAATGCTATCGAGATAGAATATCCACATTCAAACTAATCATAAAACCTTCAAAAAAATATATTTATATAATATAATAGGAGATAAACCTATATGAAATACCAGATTCATCAAAGGAGATTGACATAAATAAAGATACTTTTAAATGAGACCATTGAAAGATTCTTAAGGAAATAATTCTTAAACATTCCAAAGTGTCCCATAACACCTTAAAACATTAAAATAACAATACCTTAGAAAATAATTAGAATAAGGATAATATTGATATGATATACCTAGGCGAAGTTAATACACCACATTCAAGGAATACGTGGTGAATAAGGCATATATCTCATAAAAGTTAAAGTGAGGGGAGAAAAATCCATTTTACTTTAGAAAGAAGAGTTCTTTTGGAAAATCATTTTTATTTTTCATAAATCTAGTTCTAAACATGTATATACTAGAAAATAAAATGTAAGTACATTTATATAACATTTGATGAATAAATGATGTCCCACTGAAGTGAAATCATGTAAAAAGTGTTTTAAAGAAGCTTTAGAATTAAAATATTTTAGTACGATTTATGGAATTCATTAAAGAGATTTTAAAGCGCAAAAGAATGTTTGATTTCACAAAACCAAAAAATAACCAAAATATATTTTTCATTTTAAAATGTGTGATTTTAGAAAGATAAATATTTATTAAAACATATTATAAAGTGAACTTCAAAATAGACAATAATTTGAGAAGTTCCTTGAATCAAGCTTATATTTTGAGAAGAATTTTTAGAAGATCCTTTTAAAAATATAACTCCCCATAAATGAAATTAGGATTACAGTTTTTAAAAATATATAGAACATTCACATATAATTTATTAGGATTATATAATAATTAATAATAATGTAATTGATGTTAGTAGAGATGAAGAGAAACCCGAATGAAAATGGAAGTTCAGGAAGAAAATACTTACATCTTTTAATCAATTGAATCATATGACCCAAAATTAATAATAATTAAATTATGCATTTAATATCATTAAAATAAATAGATTAATTATTTTAAACATTAATGGGAAGTATACATACACCATACATAAGTAATATTAGTGAATAGAGAATATCTCACAAAATTGGAAGTGTGATGATGAAACACCTTACAAACATTTTGGCATGGTAACAAGTGTTCTTGTGAGGGATTAATGAGAGGTAAAGGGGTATCCCATAATTTTATATATCACAAGGGAAGTATGGGGGAGGTTTTAATACATACCCCATTATTAGGAATTAAAAATTAGAGGACACAACATAGGGGGGATTCTTGAATAAACGCGATAGAGAGGATCTCTTACCTTAAACCTGAGGGTGTTTTTCGCTTGATATTAATGACCTGAATAACCAAATTAGGTTTATTAATTAACAATTACAAAACCCCTATACATTTATATAGTTTATTATGACTTTATTAGGCTCATTAATGGTCTTTAATATGGTTTAAGGGATTTAATTTCATTGTCCGTGAGTGCTCATTTTCATAATATTCATGATCAACTCACTTATAAAAGAGTATGGTAGTTCATGTAAGATGAGAGTTGAAGCCAATATTTTATTTTATATGTTATTAATAAACATTAAAAACATTAAATGTTTATAAAATTTATTTGGTTATTTTTATTTAAGGTGAATCATTATATAAAACATTAATGATAAAATCTTGGACTAATTTGGAAATTTTGCTCACGATTACCTTGTTTTGTATTATTATTTTACATCATGGGTGAATAAGTATTAAATAACATTAAATAAGATAAAATAAATATAAAATAGTCTTTTTCATCCATAAAAATGGTTTCATGACCAGAGTTTGAGAGGGTAAATCAAATTGAAAGAGTCGTCTTCCTTGAATGTGATAAATCAACAAATCTTAGATGATGTTTAATTTTTAATATAAATGAGGAATAAAAGAGAGATGAAGATGAATTATCCCATTAGAATAACAAAATTACAGTAAATTAATTCTATTTTATTTTTCATACCATTTGGATTAGGAGAGGTTAGGAAAAAAAATAGAACAAAGGAACATGAAAAAGAAAGAAAAGAAAAGATGAATTTTAACTCTTGAATTAACCTTCCTTGAGCGCCTCTCATGGGAAGAGGATTTTGACATTTTATAAGACCAAGGGATTTTGGTCCTAGGGGAGTATCTTGAGAGGAGATTTGGGTAGAATTTGGATAAGGAACAAGGCTTTATAAGAGTGAAGAGAAGAGGGTGGAAGAGGTGGTATTTATAGTAGTGGAGAGGAGGGTTTTCTTAACATTTTAATAATTAGTTTATTATTTTTCCATAATACAAGAAATAGTGATGATTACATGACCAAAAATAGTATTGTGAAGGTGAGTTAGAACCATTGGTTCTTAAATTAGTATATAATCATCAATGACTCAATAAATCAATTATTTTTCATTTATTATAAACTATCTTATTTTATTATTCACAAAAAATTCAAGTATTTCAGAAAAATCCAAAAAAATTCACCCTATCCATTTTTTGACGTATAGAATCAAAAAATGAAGACCATTTTTCAAAATATAATTTTCAAAATATTATTAATTTGATTTTTAATTAAAATCATAATTTACTTGAAAAATATAGTTTTTAAAACATTTATTTAATTATTCCAAAACATAGATATATCATAATTTCACTTAAATCCTATATATATTCTATCATAGTAGAGGTTAATATTTATAAGGTTATGTAAATATTCATAAGGGTAACATTACTATTCATATGGGTATGTTACCATTTTCCAAAAATTAAGTTGGTCATATCAGAATCTAAATAACTTATTGATAGAAAATGTGTATGTCATATTTTCGAAATTAAAATCTTGGTGTGTTTCATATGTTGGTGTTGATACGGGGAAGTTTAATACTTTAGAAACATGATCTTGATTACTTGAATAAGTTGGATCTTGGTATCATATTACCGAGCCAGTGCTCATGATGCTGGATAGTTTTGGATTATTTTTGATTATTTTGTATAGAATTTATTTCATTGTTCCATGTATACCCATTTTCTAGTTTTATAAATACATGACATCATGAAATTATCATATTTTATGTGATTCAGTTTCTATCTTTGAATTATTATTTATTGTTTGGTTGATTATGACTTCTTCTACTGAGTTATACATTAATATCATGCTTTTTCTACCTATATGTTTATTACATATGTTATGATACACTTTTTTAATGAGGTAATAGTCTCCCCAAAGTACCACCATTTTCCCTCACTACAATTCTAAAGCCTATGGAATACTGAGAGGTGCACTTGAGGCCATATGGTCGACCAAGCTTAGTGTACCTTGGATTGGAACCTGGGTCTGGGGAATCACAAAGTGGTATTAGGGATTTTTTTCTTTTCTTTGGTATTATTGTTTGGGAAATATAGACAGGATATTTGGAACATATTGGAACTTGGTTATAAGTCATGTCTTAGAGTATCTAACCCAAGTGTTGGGTAAATACCAAATTGATTGGGAATGAAAATTCTTATTATGATTTTCATATATTACAGTTTATATACATTCATTGTTGTGTGATGCACACGAGTTAAGATATTTGATATGACTTATGGATATTTACATTTTCCTGCTAAGGTATGGGTAATTATTACATTCATCATTATAGGCACCTAGAACTCACATGACATGCATATTCCATGCCATATAGGTACATTTCACCACATTCATTTATTGTGTTTACTATGATTGTTGAGTTATCCATGGTTTATATATATATATTCCTGTGTTTATAAAATCTTTTTTAGGGTATGGAATTAGTTATTTAAAGTGTTATAATAGATCTAAATAGTTCTTTCCTACATAGGTTGATGGAGACATCTTAAAAATATGGTTTCTACCCATGTCATCTATGTACCTATGGTTACATGATATTATCTTTGGCTTTGATTGAGTGATTTCTAGTTTGGATTCATGAGGTTTTTATTCCCTCTTGGATTGGAATGGGTAATTTATCGATTCATGCCATAATATACTACTATTTACATTCTAATACAAAATGTAGATGGGGTTCAATAGAAATTGAATGGGTGTTAATTTTAGTGATATGATGTATGGGACCTTATTCACCAGGAATGGAAATAAATTAAATCTACTATGTCTATATATATATATATATATATATATAAAAGAAAATGAAATCTATAAAAGAAAATATTGTCTTATAAAATTAAATGGTTTCCAATAAATAAATAGCTAAAGTGTGACTGACCCTTTCACCTACTAGAACCCCTTTAAATCAAACATAAACTCTTTCCAACACCCTGTATTATAAGTGGGTAGTTGGGGTAGTACCTTGTGTAGTGATACATTTTTCTTATGAACTACTTCCACTAGTTCTTCTATCTACTCTTGAATTTTGTTTTGAGATGCATTCTTCAAATTTGTAGAGCTATTCCACCACAAAGTCCTCAAGTTGTGTGCTAGGATGGTGGTGAAGACTATGCTCTGGAGGTGGTGGGCCCTAATACACTAGTGATACCTACACTAGTGCCGCCTGAGGAACCTAATGTTATTCCCAAACTAGGTACTAATGATATACTTCATGATGGTTTCCTATGTCTGATGTAGTCTATGCAGGGTGATCCACGACCTGCACCTATGATGGATGATCTGACACATGAGTTCTAGAAACAACATCCTCCTATATTTTCTGGGGATGGAAGTCCATAAGTTGTGAAGTTTCTGTTAGAGAGAACTTATTCTGTCTTTGAGAATATATAGATGCCTCTAGAGTGGAGGGTCAATCTTGCCACCTATATGGTTCCTGATTTGGACAAGAGCTGGTGGGATGCGATAACTCAAGATGGTCTTCATCAGGGAATGGTTTGGGTTGACATACAAGCTGTCTTATATGAATAATTTCCGCTATGATTCTTAGATCTAACTAAGCCAATGAGTTCTTTCATCTAGACCAGGGTTCTATGTCCGTTATGGACTATTCAATGCATTTTACTAAGTCACAATTCATTATACCACTTCTATTTGGTGATGAGATATTATAAGTACGATGTTTTAAGGATGTAATTAATTATTCCATCCATACTCATTTGAACATATTTCTTGAGAATACTTTTTTCTAAGATCATGAACAAGACCTTTATCACTGAGCAAAACCCAAGGGAAGGTGATAGTTATAGGCATATATATTCAGTAATGAGGTGGGAAAATAGTTTTTTTACATATTAGGAAGCATTCACTTGAGGTATCTCATTTGAGAAATTGAATCTAGAGGATCCACATTGGTAGCTTCGTTATATGTCATCATTGTGGGTGATAGAAGAATGTAAAGCCTTAGTGTGATAAAGACCATCTTGAGTGCCATGCTTGTGGCCATATGGGACATATTGAGAGATTCTTTCATACCTTTCCATCCACTTCCAATGGAATATGATTCCCAATAGCTCCATCTCCAGGGGAAGGATATTTTATGCCACATCATAATGAGAGTTTTAATAGCAATGAAACGATAAGATGAGGAGGAATTCAAGTCCCTTGTAGCTAGAATTTTGATTATTAGCAACATTAGAGTGAACCTACTTAAGATATACCTTTTATATCACCGGGCCATGGATCTAGTGAGTTTCATGATTTATAGTAGATACCCAATGATCAGAGTGAAAGACTATCTATAGTATGAGATACTATTCTAGTAGCCTCTGCTATTGCATGCACCTTATTTGATATAGGTTATTCACACTCATTTATCTCTCTATCGGCTATGGAAAGTCTCAAGATAGAGATTTAGTAATATTGTGGGGTGATAACCCCAGACACATCATTGGGAGTTAGGTCCAAGGGAATACACCAATGCAGGGACTACCCCCTTGAGGTATGAAGTTACCCCTTCTTATGGGACCTATTTTTCCATGAGTTTAAAGGCTTAGATGTCATTTTTGTGATGGACTGTCGGTTCTATATCACCCCTATGTGGAATTTTATCACCATAGGGTGTTTTTTACATCATTATGGGGAAAATTTATCTCTAAAAGGGTGAGTGGAATGTCATGGATGATAGCGATAGACTAGAGAATCATGGGCTAGGTGGAGTGATAGACCATATTTCTTATCTTTTTGTAGATGAAATGAGAATACATATAGAAGATTTTCCCTTCACTATGGATCATTTCGAGGTTGTGTTTCCTGATATTTTTTCTAGATTACCTCCAAATAGAGAGTTAGAACTTACAATTGATATTGTTCTAAGAGAAATTACAGTGTATATTCCCCAATACAGGATGGTACCTACAGAGTTCCCTGAGCTAAAGAGAGTTTTGGAGGATATCGAGTCTAAAGGCTTTATCAGACCCAATACTTTAAATTGGGGTTAACCCATTCATTTTTCCAAGAAGGTAGATTGAACATTCATGTTATACATGACTTACCAATGGTTGAACCGGTTTTTGGTTAATAAATGGTATCCAGTGAATAAAATAGATGATCTCTTTGACTATCTCCAAGGAGATAGGGTTTTTTCGAAGATCAACCTAAGATTAAGCTATCATCATGTATGAGTTTGGTCTTAAGATATTCTATGTTTGGATTTCTATAGTCTGTATGATTTATATGTTTATCTTGTTATGTATTTTATTCTTATGATTGTGCCCACTATTTTAAGGGATTTTATGAATTGGGTTTTCCACCCCTAGCTAGATTATTTTATCGTGGTCTTTGTGGATGAAATATTAGTGTATTATTTTACTCATAGTGACCATGGTAGACATATTGAGATCATTTTGAATACACTATGAGATAATTAGTTTTATCTGAAACTTATAATTTCCCCTTTTGGATCGACAAAGTTCACTTATTGGGTCATATTATCTTAGAATCAGAAGTATCAGTTGACCCGAATAAGGTGAGTTCTGTGGTTTCCTAGAAGCATCCAAAGAATGCGTTTATTTATATGGAGTTTCTTAGGACTGGATGGATATTACATAAATTTTATATAGGACTTATAACACCTTGATTTACCTCTTAATAGTCTTACAAATAAGGATGTGAAGTTCCTTTGGTTAGAAGTGTGTAAGAAATCCTTTCATGAGATGAAAGAGAAGATTGTTTTGGCACATAATCTATTTCTTCTAGAGCCTCGAAGAGGCTATATAATGTTCTATAATTCATTATGCAATAGACTGGGTGTAGTGATAATGTTGGAGGATTGAGTTGTTCCATATAGATTTTGGCAGTTTAGGCCTCATGAGATAAATTACCCAACCCATGAACTTGAGCTTGGAATAGTTTTCCATGACTTAAGTTTCTAGAGACATTATCTGATGGGTGGAGATATTTGTGTTGTATAAGGAATTGAAGAGACTTAAATATATCTTTAAAAAGTGTTACTTTAATATCATATAGTGAATAAGGTTTTAATACCTTCAATCATTTGACTGTGAAATTTATTATGTTCCTGTAAAGGGAAATGTGGTAGTGGATTTGATGAGTGAAAAAACTCAAGAACTGGCCATAAAAGAAGTGAGTGATGAATGAACATGGATAAGACTATTTTCCAAGATACATAAGTAGTTTCATGACAGTAATAAGTAGTCTTTTCGTATATCCATGACAATTACCTCTTCACTCCTTAAGAGGGTAAAAAGTAAGACGTTTTTTGATCCTGAAGGATTGGTTCTATGGGAGAGTATTTCTGTTGAGTACCCACATCCAAATTGGTTTTTGGATGGAGATGATATTATCCATATACATGGTTGTGTATGAGTTCCTACAGATATGATTCTGGAATTGATGTAGGAGTCCCATGCGTCTCAGTGGGTAGTTCATCCAAGTATCTCTAAGATGTATTGATATATACAACACCATTATTCGTTGATTGGGATGAAGTGCCATATAATAAGATTTATTACTAGGTTCTCCAAGTGTCTATAGGTGAAGGTAGACCACTAAAGACCTGTTGGATTGTTATAGCTATTTCTAGTCTTGAAATAGAAATGAGAATATATTTCAATGGATTTTTTAGTCAGCTTACTAAGGTCACCTCAGGGTAGCAATGTGGTTTGGGTAGTCATATATTGACTAATGTAATTAGCTCACTTCCTTCCTATCTAGGAGTCTTTATCAGTTGATGTGATGGGAATGATGTATGCCCATTATATCATATAGCTACACAAGGTCCCTTGCACTATCATTTCATATAGGGACACTTGTTTTACATTGAGGTTCCATCAGGGGTTACATAGATCTATGGGTACACAGGTACTTCTAAGAAAAACTTTTCAACCTTAGATCGATAGTGAGTCGGAACAGATGATACAAGTTTTGGACGAAATGCTCAGGGCATGTGTCCTTGATTTCATCAATACTTGGGAGAAGTATAAACCTCTCGTTAAGTTAACATACTTTAATAGATTTTAGGAGATGATTCATATTGATCTGTATGAGGCCTTTTATGGTAGGATATTTCATTCATGCCCATGCTGGTTAAAGGTAGGAGAGGCAGTGCTACTAGGTCCATGTATCATATAGGAGAATTCATAGAAAATTTAGTTGATCAGGAAGCATATGTATACTTCTCGAGCTATATAGAAATCATATGATGACCTCCATCGATGACCTATGGTGTTTTTGGTAGGGATCATATATTCTTGCGGGCATCACCTAGACTTGGGACATACAGATACATAAGAATGGGAAGTTATCACCTCATTTTTTTCAAGCTGTTTAAGATTATAGATAAAGTAGGTTTGGTAGACTATTGGTTTTTATTACCTCATAGGTACCATGCCATGCATGATGTATTCCATGTATCAAAACTTCCCTGTTATCATAATGACTCATATCATACTTTTGATCCTAAGGATGTTGAGTTGGATATTGATACATCATTTGAGGATTATCCC
This sequence comes from Viscum album, assembly GCA_963277665.1. Classification (NCBI taxonomy): domain Eukaryota; kingdom Viridiplantae; phylum Streptophyta; class Magnoliopsida; order Santalales; family Viscaceae; genus Viscum; species Viscum album. Next base: position 259,595,989 of record OY728148.1, on the reverse strand, counting down.
ATATTCATTATTGACTGGAGTATGATGGATCTCCAAGGATGGACTATCCATTTTTTACAGGTGCAATGGAAGAATGTCTGGGTACAAGGTGAGACATGGTAGTGGGATGCTAATGTGCATGGTTAGTGGATGGAGTTTTTCTCAGGTGAAGTTTTCCACCCATAAAAGGTGAACCTAGGGATGAGTTCCTTTAAGTGGGGGGGGGGGGGAGACAGTAAGAACCTAGTTTTTCTATCGGTTACATATCCTTTTAAATTTAGTATAATTATTTATTTTGGACTTAATATAGATTCCTAATGAGTTAAAAGATAGTTTGTTAGTGTCCAAGTCCTGTTCAGAGCTCCTAAACCCAGCTGGTCGATAAAATGACTGGGTTACATGGTTAGTAAAAACTGTGTGATCCAGTCTACATAGTTTCCCTAACCATGTGAGGGATGGATAATGGGACTTAAGAGGAGACATGGTTTCAAGAAACCATACACGAAGGGGTGAATTCCCATATGTGAGTAACTATAATTTTTAGCAGACCTATGAAATATGGGTTTCACTTGGTTAGTCAAAATATGCACATGAAACCATCTGGGGTCCCTCCTTATACAGTGGGGGGGGGGGTGCATGATTTGCGCACATTTTGGCCAATTGTGTTGACAAACCATGCGACCTACATATTTTTGGGTAAAATGACCATTTTTTCCTTAAATCTATTTTAACCTCACCCTCCTCTCATTTTCTCCTCCAGTGGACATGAGGCCTCTCTTTATCCTATTGAAGAACTCCAAGGCCTCCTAGGATGGGATTCTCGATATCTTCTTTATTTGATCTCAGATTCAAGAATTTTTAGTCTCATCCAATACCACCAGGTATGATATTCAATAATTAGCCTCCATTCATAATTTTTATTTCTCTCAAAAATGCTATCTTGATGCAGGTTCATATGAACTATTTTTTGGGCATCGATTCATTCTTCAATTTTCTCCTGATCCAGGCCAAACTAAGGTATGATATTGGATGAGGAGAGTGCAATAGGCTCAAGGTAGGTGTTCTATCACTCATTCATCAAGTATCATCATTTTATAAACTACCATTTTTGTGAGCATGCTGGTCTTATTAGGTTTTTTGTTATTAAATTCATTTTCCATGCTTATAATCATCATGATATTATTTTAGAGGCCCTTTTATATATGATCATCACATCACTGGAGATTATAGCCTCAATGATAACCACCCCATATAGGATGTTTCCTATTTTATGCCTTTAGTGGATTTTTATGACTATTTGTGCCACTGTTTGGGTGAGATAGACTTAGCCTATTTAAAGGTAAGTATTTTAATTAAATGAATGAATTGTTAATAGATATTATATAATATTTTCATATGACCCTTCTAAGGTAATTGTTTTAATATAATAAATGAAACTCAACCTTAAATTTAAATTATATTATATGTATAAATTGGCCTAGTTAAATATAATTGAATGGTAATTGGTTGCATGCCCTTATCCATCCTTGTTATTATTATGAAAGGTTAAGGAATGAACAAAACAAATGAATATTTCATTAATGTAATAAATAATTACAGGTCCCATTATCCTTGTCACTTAGTATGAAAGGAAATAGAATAATCCAATTGAATTATTGAATGGAATGGGTATTACATGGACTAAATTAAATAATGAATTATGTATTAGGTTTATATTTTATATAGACATTTTCATCTTTATTGAAGTGTTCAAAATTAAGCCATCCTTGGATTACCAAGGGAATGCCTTGAAAACTCAGAGGACACCATTCTAGTTCAAGGATCCAGTTTCCAAGGGATTTAACCACCTTGGAACATGAAAATTTTCTACTAGAGTATGCCTCACATGATTCCATAGGAACCATTCACTATCTTTTGGATAATAGGATGCCTTGGATACACACCTTTCATCCAGCTTCATGTCTTCAGACACATGGAACCATGGGCTCACTCCATTGGACACTGTCACGATTATCCTATGTTTAACTTGGATGATATCCTCAGGCTCATTTATAATCGTTTATAGTGGAATGCCTTGGTTGATACCCCTTGGATTACACTCAAACCCCTTTAGCCAAGTTGGATGTTATCACTATGTTGATTCAAACCCTAAGGTCAAAGATGACTTGGTTATTACCTTAGATCCTCTTAAATTATTATCATCATCAAGGTTTCCATAGATATTACCCTAGATACTATGATATTATTATTATTATTATAGGATTACTTGGTCATAGCTTGGATATTATTTATTTAATTATTATAAAATGGAACATAAATAATTAAATGATTAGATTTTCATACACCTGCTGAGGCTGAAGAAAGTATTGGGGTATTTACATTGTTGAAATATCTTTACCTTCATATATATGCACACTATTTCAATATATATTTCATTGACCAGATGGTATAATCGCCATTGGTAGTGTCCTAATAGTATTTATCACACACCATATTTGGGCCCCTGATGGTACCATGGCAGATTATATGTATGTAGGTGTTGAAAAGGGAAAACATCCCTCATTGCACATATGATCCTGATTGCTTTCATAGGTTAGATCTTTGTAATAGATGACCAAGAAAATGCTTGGGATGCTGGATAATTTTTGGATAATTTTTGATTCTTTTATAGAGAATGTATTTCCAACCACCATGTATACCTATTTTCTAGTTTTATAGATACATGGAATTACAACATTATCATATTGTATGTGATTCAGTTTCCAACATTCTATTTTTTTGTTTTTCGTTTGCTTATGTTTTATTCCATAGATTTATACATTGATATCATGCTTTTCATACTTATTTTTTTATTACACTTCTATTCTCTATTGTGGAAATGGGGGAATAGTCGCCCAAAAAACACACCATAGGCCCTCACATCTATTCAACAATCTTTGGTGTATAGGGAGGTGAGTTTTAGTCAATGCGGCCAATGGGGGTCAGAGAACCCTTGAGTGGAAACTAGGTTTGGGATGTCATATATATCAAAATTTTTAGTATATACATAATTCCTTTATATATTTAATGTCAAAATTACTATAGGTAACTCCAAATCCTAAGTCGATTAATTTTTCTCATGAACCTTTAATTAGGATGAGGCATAATCTATCACCATATCATTTTGAATAACAACACATCCTAGTCCATTCTTTTATGGATCATTTAAAATCATAGAACCTTATACATTGTTGTGTAGTGTGAGTATATATGAACTTACCAACCTTATCTTCCATTACTTATAATTTTCTTCACATTAATTAGTCCAAAGGAACTTGAATTCCTTATGAATTAACTTGGTGAGTGAATTTTATAGTCTTTATAAATACTTCACAATGTTTCTATAATATCCATATAATCCAAGATAACTATGGATGTTAGTTATAATGGTTGGTCTGGTCCAATGTTCAATAAATTTTGTATTTGATGGATCTACTGATATCCCCCCGCTTGAGATTATATGACCCAAAAAGTAAAACTTTATGTATAAATATTCACACTTTGTAAAATTTTCTTACAAATTCTTCTTCATTAGGGTCTTTAGTATAGTCCTTAAGTTATCTTTAGTCTCCTATATCTTGGAATATGTATGAATATAAACAAGAAATACTATCATAAAAACATAAATGTAATTTATAAAGACTATATTCATTAAATCAATGAAAATAATAGGGAAATTTTTAAGACCAAATAGAATCACTATAAATTTAGAGTGTCCATACCCTTAATGGAATCTTATCTTAGGCATGTATCCACTTTTTACCCTCAATTAATATTTTCTATATTGAAGATCAATGCTGAAAAAATATTGAAATCCTCATAATTGATTGAAAAAATCATCTAAATGGGGTATAAAATAATTATTATGGATCATTTTCTTATTAAGTTACCAATAATAAATGAAGTGTCACATTGATCCATATTTCTTAGTAACGAAAATAACAGGTTCACCCCATGAAGAAAAAATTTTCTAAATGAATCCCTTATCAAAATTATTCTGGAGATTATTCTTCAATTATTAAAACTCTATTTGGGCCATTTTATTTGGAGAAATTTAAATAGGTTTATAATTATGTATGATTATATTGAAAAATAAACTTCACTATTTAGATTAATACTAGGAAACTCTTTCAGAAAGACATGAAAAAACTCATGTTAAATAGGAATATCTTTAATTTCGATATTCTCCCTAACCATATGAGATAAATAGCCCCTTTTAAAAGGAATCAAGACCCATGAAATGGATGTAATGTACATTGTAAGTTCACATATATATATCCTCACACTGATAGGAAATGATAGGTTATTTCAGATTATCAAATGTGACTTCCCTTCCCCATCAATTAAATTGTGTTATATACAAATAAGAACTATCCATACCCAAAATAACATCAAATTCAACTAGAGGTAGAATAATAGATTTACAAGATGCACATTATCACAAAATTCAATTGGGGAAGAATCATAGACTTGAGATTTGATCATCATACCACTATAGGTTTTCACTATTAATTCAACATTTAATAATTGAGTTGGTAATGTGATACCCTTATAAAATTATTTAGATACAAAAGGTGTGTAGAACTAGAATCAAATATGACATTAGTAGTTCTATAGAGGATAGTAAGTGTACCATTCACCACTTCAATATCTTACCTCACATCAGCAATTGTTACCACATGAGATTTCCCTTTTTATCTGGGATTAATAGGTTACGAATTTAAATAATCATCATTAACTGTCAGATTCAAGAAGTGGTTAGTATAATGACCATACTCCTTGAATTTGAACCATTGGAGTATGGATGGTTCATTCCTTGGATTATTCTCTATATTCACATCATAAGATAACGTCTCCCCATTAATTCAATATTTCATTTCCTAAAGAACTATTTTTATATTCTTAAAGGATTTTATAGTCACCTCAAGAAAATTTTCTCCATGTTTACTTCCACACTTATGGAATAAAGGAATTCTCATCTTCTTCTGCCCATGGTTTTTGTTATTAGAATTTCTTATGATTTTTATCTTTATTTTCATATCAAAACCATGATATTGATGGGTGAATCCAATCTCCATTTATACCTTGGTAGTAAATCTAATGATTTATTCATATATTTTGAAGTTTCGTATTATTAATAAAATTTATATACTTTTCTTTATGTTATTTAAGGATCAATCAATATTAATTTTTGGTTCAATGATTATACCATAAGCATTAATCATGAGTCTTATAAAATTTTCCTCACAGGTAATAATGGATTCAACCCCATTTTTATTTATCTCAAGGAATTATTTCTCCATTTTTATTATGAATAATATTGGGAAAGTGATTATTGAAAAATAATATCTTAAAATCATCCCACTCCATAGAGTCAATTTCTTCTTGTAGCATCGCATTCTTGATAATATTCTTACATTGATCTTCTTTGCCTTCCAAATGATAAAAAACTAAAATAAAATTTTCATTATTTGAGTAATAAAGAACAAAATATATATTTTTAGTGGTTCTGATATATTAATTATCAATAAGTGGATTAGCGGGCCCACTAAAATATGGTAGATATTTCTTCATGAAGGAATCAATAGTATGTTGTTCCCTCCTTTTATCAATTGGAATCTCAACTTGATTCGTGGATTGAGAAAGTTTCATAAGCATAATAATAATATTTTGAATTCCATATCCCATAAAATTTGGTTACTAAGAAGGAAAATAATTTCATTTTCAATAACATTCAGTGTTAACATGGTTTCTTTTGGTTCTATCAACTATCTAAAACCAAAAAACATAATATGAGGAACAAATTTCTTAGTGGGAAATCATATTATCATGGAAACCATTTATAGTATGTCTAAATATTGACATATTATTTTCAATATATGACACATTAGGTTTAACCTAGGCCATTCATGTCCATTTCTATTAAAATCATTCATAATATCCCATAATGAAAATGTGAATTGACCTAAGAATATATCCCAAGAGTGTCTATCCATGTGTGCAGCCTTAGGTACACTCCTTTTGCACTAGTTTATCACCCTTTTCTTGAGTTAAGTAACCATTTATTTGTTTTTTAATTATATAATGTATATGGGTGCTATTTTGAAGAGTTGGGAGAACTTAAAATGTTTTTTTGGGATAAAGGGAAGGCACACAGGACGCACAAGGTTAGTCCAAACCATGCGATAACCTATGATAAACCATTATCTTTGAAAATAGATGGGGTATTTTGAGGAAGTGGATTCATCATGGTTGGTGCATGGTTATTTAGACTGTGTGAGGAGGATATGCAAAGGGTTATCCTTACGGTAGTTGATAACACACGGTTAGCGCACAGTTTGCCTAACCGTGCGACTAAACCCTGCACAGGGTCAAAGTTAGATCCTAAAAAAGTGGATCTATCATGGTTTTTCATTTAAGTATCTTGTTTTACCTAATATTTGGCCCTAACTAAAGATTTTTCTTCCTCAAAGGTTAAATAAGGTTCTCCGGTCGATCTGGAGGTGATCCAAATGCTTCACTTGGTGATTAGAAGCTTATTTTTCGTGGTAATAGTTTGTTCTTCATCATTCTTGACATTTTTCTTAGATCTAATTTTCCCCTATTCTTGTTTTCTTAGATCTATGACCACTGTGGGTAGATCTAAGGAAAGTTTAGTTTTTTTACTTGGTTGTGATAACGGAATATATATAAGGTGGTTTCGTAAAGATTTAACCCGATTTGATTCGCATTCTCTGTCTGTTTATCATTTTCACCAAAAATCTCGAGGTAGGTGGATTAAATATCGACTCCACTTTCTAGAACTGAAGGGATTTATTTTTAATTGATAATTTTTTGTGAAATTTTTTGTAAATTGTCTATTTAATGATTTTTGAAAACCTTCTTGAGTGACGGTTTGTTGAAACATGGAAATTGGGTGTCCTTACAAATGTTCTTTATTTCTTTGTTTTAAAATATTGATTTTAAATTGAGGATTTTTATGGAATTGTGGTAAATGGATTAATCAATTTTTTTTCAATAAAAGTGATTATTATTTTTCAATCAAATTGGGATTGTTGATTTGGAATAGTTGTTTAAAGATTTTCAATAAAATAATGGTTTTATTGAAAAGGTTAAAATGGTTGTTTTTGGAATAATGGTTGTGTGTGTTTATGTGTATTCCGGATGGATAAGGGTAATGAGTCTCCCTTATCATTATCAAGATGGAAAAGGGTTTGGTCTCTCCCCCATTAAAATGTTTCACTGGGTGAAAGCTTAGTGATAGTATGACTCACCACTCATGAGTATAGGGAGGTCCAGGTTACATGAAAGTTTGGATGTGTGGATAGGTGGAATGGAGTGGATTTTAAAAAATATATATTGAGAAATGGATTTAAAGAATTATTTGGTTGTTTTCATGAAATATATATTTTTTGGAAAATTGGGTGACATGGCACTTGTTTATATTTGGTTATAAACTATTTTTAGAAGTTGTTTATATTTTGTTATAAACTTTTTTGGGAATTGTTTTATATAAATGTTACTAACCTTTATATCATAGTGGAATTAGTAGGAAAGTAACTGGGTAAAACCTAAGGAGTTTTAGTACTCACCCCTACTTGTTCACTTTAGTGCTTTTTTAGATGTCATCTATCAGTACATGGGAAAAAGCAAAGTATCAGATGTCTTTAGTACTACTTCATGATAATTGGGATGTTTAGTGATGTTAGAGCATAGATCTTGTGGATATTGGAGACTTGTGGCCATCTTTGAGTTTTATTATTCATCTTCCACTATTTACTTTGATGTTAGTTTGAATTCTATTATAGTATACTTTGGTGGGTTTTTATATAAAGGAATTGGTTGAGTTGTCGTTCTCTTTATCATGCATCATATAATGGTTTTTTGGTTTGATTATTTTATATTAGTTATTGTATTCTTAAAGGGTAAATTATCCCCCAAATGTATTGAAACCCTTCATCATTTATTACCATCCTTTAGTGTCTTGGGGATGTATCTTAAGGCCTAGTAACATCCTCCCACTTTCCCAAGACAATGAGGAGAAGGTGGGATGTTACAAATGGTATCACATTTGTTCGGTCCAAAATCATGTTTGATGTAAATAGTATTATCTTGTTTGATTCCTTGTAAAACAAGTAGTCATAAGTTCAGAGTTGAATTTCATCCTTATATATTCCTTGGGTTGGGATCATATAAAGAATTAGGATTGTTAGTACTTGAAATTTAGATCATAAAAATTCCTAGCTAACCTTTTTATGCTAAACTTCATGTTACCAGGGATTTGGGTACATAATTGTTTTTCAGAAACTTATAGGATACTGGAATCTCATTGTCATGGGTTTAGGAAATTTTATGATCATGAATTTCATTAGAGGAATGAATTCCCACTAGGATTTCATATTTCATTTTGAGTAATGATATAATATTTGATGCACTGTGTTTATTTTTGAAATTTGTTTCATATATTTTCAAATGAAAGACTTTGAAAAGAGAATAGTTGGTGTATTTTGAAATTGGTTTTATTTTTAAAAGTGATTAGAATTTTTTTCAAAGATAGTTGAATTTGGAAAAGGTTGATTTTTAAAAAACATGTTGTGATAGATGATGTGATAGAATTTTAAATTATAAGCCTTCAATAGCTAGAGAGTGAGACTTATAGTGGTTGTTGTTTTATTAGAAAATGACACATAAAAGGCATCATCAAAACCAACCAGAAGAAGCTACATAAAATGTGGTTGTACCTGAAAAATAGGTGAACCAAAAACTACTTCAAAGTATTGTCCAAGTGTTTTAGGATTTGAACATAGGGTACTGGAGGGATGATCCAAGACAAGTTGATCATTCCATTCAGTTACATAAATAGAATCCACCCATTTTCCAGGGTGATTTAGGACAAGAAAAGGTAGAGGTGTGGCTAAATAGGATGAATCATATCATCGATTTCATCGACACACCCATGGATCTAAAAGTCAAGCTAGAAATTTATATGCTCAAGGATCTTGCATGCTAGTTGTGGGATCTATTAGTGTAGGCTATAGTAGATAAAGGCCTTAGTTGTGAGGAGATTGAGGAATTGTTAAACAAAAAATTCTATCCTCACATGTTCAAGATTCAAAGGATGACAATTTTTTTTTCCTGAAGTAGGAAAATCTCTCTATCACTGAGTATGCAGCTAAATTCATGAATTTAGTGAACTTTTCACAAGAGGTTACTGCTAGGGAAGTGTTGAAAGCATACATATTTAGAATCACGATTAAGGTAAGATATTTACTTGAAGGTAGCTATGTTCTATATTACAGACTATATAGAGATGGTGAATAGGGATAAAGTGGATGAATGAGACATGTTAGAAGATATTATATGAGGAAGTACCATGATACCTATAAGAAACGGTGGTAACTCTAATGTTGGGTGAAAGAAGAAGAGGGACACCTACTTCCAGGGTGGGATAAAAAATTAGAATCAAACAGCCGGATCAATAAACCTTCCTCCATGGACAAAGAGCTAAGAAGGATGTTTTCAATGTGGTTCATTCGAACACATGAAGTGACAGTGTACAAAAACAACTAGATCATGGCATAAGTGAAACCAAATGAGGAATATTCAGTGCTATTGTCATAATCCTCTAAGGTCGAGTGATCCAAACACTTCTAAGGTGTTGTAAGCATCATATTCTTCGATGAGGTTAGGATAGAAGAATAAATATCATAAAAATAATAGAGCTATCCATGATGATTCTAGGAATATAATGACACCTTAGAAAGGGTAATCCCAACATTATATAGAGATGATCAGGTGATTTTTGATGATTAGACTGGACCATCCATGCTGAGAGGTACAATTATTTTGAATTCTACCCTTATGAAAGTGTTGTTTTATACTGGCGCATTGAATTCTTATATTAATTATTGTGATGTTTATTTTCTAAGTTTAAAAATTGAGATGATTCCTTTTGTGATAAAATATAAAATTCCTCTTGGTCAAAGATAATGTTCGGTATTTCTATGTAGATTATGTTCTATAACTTTTGATGGAGATGTACTAAAATGGTACTTATCAGTGTTAGAGATGGATGTCTATGATGTAATCCTAGGTATGTATTCATTTACAATGTTTAAAGCTCACATCGACTATTATAGTAGAACAATTAGTTTCAAGATAGAGGATGACACTGAGTATATCTTCAGAGGATAAATGGTTGTAAATACAATTGTAATTTTTTTTGGAACCAGAAGTGGGAAATATATCTTATCAGTTGGCGGTGTCAAATTTGGCATCGATGGAAGAGATCAAGGGTAACAATTTTCCAATAGTTTTGGATGAATTTATAGACTTTTTTCTGATAACTTCTTAGGGTTACCTCATATAAGATAAGTGGAGTTTATGATTGATCTCATTCTGGGGAACATTCTTATTTACCTTATGTCTTATAGGATGTAACCAAAAAAATTAAGGGAGCTAAAAGTTTATTTAGAAGAGCTGGAAAGGAAGGGTTTCATTTTACCATGCATATCTCTATGGGCAACACCAGTCTTGTTTGTGAAGAAAGAATATAGAACTATATAATGTGTGTATATTATTGTAAGATTAAAAAAGTTATGATAGAGAATAGGTATCTACTAACACACATCAATGAGCTGTTTGATCAATTGTGGGGAGCTCAGTGGTTCTACAAAATTTACTTGTGATCAGGATATCACCAATTGTGAGTTCAGAAAAAGGACATTCTAAAAACATATTTTAGAAGTAGATATTTCCATTATGAATATATGGTAATGCATTTTTGTCTTATGAATGCACCATTAGTCTTTATAGAATTGATGAATCAAATATTTCAGAGATATCTGGATTCTTTTGTTGCGGTGTTTGTGGATAACGTACTGGTTTATTCAAGGAAAAGGGACAATCATGCGAAACACCTAGCTACAATGTTGGGATTATTGAGATATCATCATTTGTATTTGAAATTATCAGAGTATGATTTCTAGATACAAGAGGTATGCTTTCTTTTCCATGTAATTTCTAAAAAAGTTTATTATGTTGATCTAGAGAAGATAGAAGCTGTAATCTCATGGATACCAACAAGAATGTCTTTTAAATGTGGAGCTTCCTTGGTCTAGCTGGTTATTACTGAAGTTTTGTGCATGAATTTTCAGGGCTAGATTCACCTATTATAGATTTTAAAAAGAAAAACATCCCATTTCAATGGACTAGATAATGAAATAAGTCTTTCCAAGAGTTTAAAGTTCATCTTAAATTAGCACCTATCTTGATTTTTTTGGAATTAGAATAGGGGTATGTAGTGTATTGTGATGATTCAGGATTTGGGTTGGGATGTGTTCTCATACAAGGAGATAATGTTTTTTCCTATGGATCAATGCAATTAAAGGTTCATGAGAATAATTACCTAACAAATGAATTGGAATTAGATACAGTTTTCCATGCCTTGAAGACTTGGCATCATTACCTATTTGGTGATAAATTTATCGTGTTCACGAATCATAGGATCTTGAAACATATTTTCTCACAAAGGGATTTGAATATAAGGATAATGAGATTTATGGAGTATCTAAAGTTATTCGAATTTGAATTAATGTAAAAATTGGGTAAAGAAAATTTAGTGTACTATACATTAAGTAGAAATTCATATGCTCAGTTGACAAAAGAAGCTTTATATGAGTGGCGGTTGATGTTGGTCCTAACCAACATGAATATGGAATGTGATGGCCAAGGAAAAGCTGTGATTTTCTTCTCAATTGTGATAGTTTTTGAGTTGATGAAGATGGTAAAGGAAGAAAAAAAATCAAAGTATAAATGCATTAAATGAATTCAGTACTCATTGCTAGGGAGGCCATTGAGAGTTGGAGGATGGATGGGATTTTAGTGTTGTGGTTCCAGAATCGAATGGTTGTACCTATGGATTTTAAGGAACAAATTCTTCATGCTTTCCACCATTCAAGATTTCATAATCACCCTCAAACAAAGAATATATATAAGGCCTTGAAGGAGTAGGTTTGGTAGAGCGGATTGAAACCAAAGGTTGATGAGTTTGTTTCAAAATAATCAACTTGTCAGCAAGTTAAGGAAGAACATCTACAAACAGTAGGTATGTTGTAGTATTTACCTATTATAGTGTGGAAATGGGAACATATATCTATGGATTTTGTTATAGTCCTCCCAAGAATGGTTTGAAAACATGATTTTATATGGGTAATAGTGGATAGGCTCACAAAGTCGGATCATTTCATTCTTATTTGTGAAACTCATATGGGGGAGGATATATCCAAAATATATATCAAAGAAGTGGTAAAGAGACATGGAATACCAGTTTCGATAGTATAAGATAGATATCTGAGGTTCGAGTATAATTTCTTGAAATCCTTACTGAAATCCCATAGGACTCAATTGAAAATGAGTACAACATATCACCCTGAGATGTATTGGAAATCCAAAAGGACAATATAAACATTGGAAGACATGATACAAGCTTGTGTAATGGATTTTGGTGGCTCATGGGAAGAGAATTTTCCATTAGTGGATTTCTTGTAAAACAATAGTTACCAGGCCTTGATACATATGTATTATTTTGAATCATTGTATGGGTTTCCTTTTCGTTCTTCACTTTTTTGGGTGGAAATAGGTGAAACTTCATAAGTTGAGCCAATCCTTGTCCAAGACAAAGTATGGAATATTCAGTTGATTAGAAAGATAATGGAGATGGCTCAGAGTTTTCAAATATCACATGAGGATCATCGTTGATGGCTTTTTTCATTTACGGTGACTGATAATGTGTTCTTAAGTATTTCTCTAAGGCTTGGACATCATATTTTTGAGAACTATGGGAAGTTATCTCCTTGATACATATGCACTTTTGAGATATTGGAATAGATTGGAGAGGTGACATATCGGTGGGCATTACCACTATAGTTTAGTGTGGTTCATAATGTGTTCCTTGTATTATAATTGAAAAAGTATCATCCTAATCCTGACCATGTGATCAGATGGGATCACGTTGACCTAAAATCGAATGCTTCATTGGTACATATCCAATGCAAATTATGGATAGTCAAGAGAAAGTTCTGCATGGAAAAAGTATTGGTCTAGTGAGAGTTTTGTGGAAACATTTTCAGATCTAGTAAGAGACTTGGGAACATGAGAAGGAAATGAAAGATAAATGGATTTAACTCTTTCAAGACACCAATGGTTTTCTTCCTTCTAGGGATGGAAAGACCAATGGTGGGGAGAATGTAGCACCCCCAGTTTCTGATAAGTACCCTTTTTTTATTATTTCAAATATATAAGGTATTTGGGTGATTTTTGTAAGAGTTTGGATAATGTTAAATGTGTTTTGGGTATAAAGGGAAGGTGCACGGGATGCACACAGTTTGTCCAAACTGTGAGATAGACTAAGAGAAACTATGGGATTTGAAAATGAATTGGGTCTTTTTAGGTAGTGGATTAGGAATGGTAGGTGGATGTTTATGGATACCATTCTAGGATACTATGTGACAGGTCATCTTTAAGTTAGTGGCTAACACATGTTTAGGATACAGTGTGCCTAACCGTGCTACTAAACCATGCTCATGTTAAATGTTATATCCTAAAAAAGAGAATCTAACACGTTTTTTCCTTTAAATGTCTCTTTTTCCCTCATATGTGGCCCTAATTTGGTAATTTGGTTCCCCAAAGGACAATAAAGGTTATCTTATCAATTTGGTGGTGATCCAAAGGCTTCACTTTGTTATTATAATCCTATTCTTTATGGTAAGTGTTCGTTCTTTATCGTTCTTGACATTTTTCTCAGATCTACTTCACCCCTCTTCTTGTTTTCTTAGATCTACACCAAATGTTGGTAGATATAAGGTTGTATATGCCTAATATGTTTAGTTTTAACATTATTTGTGATAGGGTAATAGATATAAGGTCGGTTCATGGATATTTAACCCTATTTCATTGGAATTCTTCGTCCTTTTATCATATGGGCCAAAACTCTTGAGGTTGGTGGATTCACTCTCAAATCCTCTTACTATAACTGATTGGAATGATTTCAAATTGAATTTTTTTTGTAAAATTCATTCTGAATTGGCTATGTAAAGATTTTTAAAAACCCTCTTGAGTGACGGTTTTTGGAAACATTGGAATTGAGTGTCCTTAAAAAGGTGATTTGGTTTTAAGTTTTAAAAAGTTTATTTTAAATTGGGGATTTGTCTTGAATTTTAGTAAATCTATTAATCAATTTTTTTTAACAAAAGGGGTGATTTTATTGTAATGAAATAATGATGGTTTTTTTGAAATATTTGTTTAAAAGTTTTTAAAAAAATAATGGTTTTATTGAAAAGGTTAAAATAACCGTTTTTGGCATTAGTTTTCATTATAATGGCTGTGTGTGTTCATGTGAATTCGAGGTGTATAAGGGTGAGGAGTCTCCCCCATAATTAGTAGGATGGATAAGGGTTAGGGCTCTCCCCCATCAAAATGGTTCGCTAGGTGATGTCTTAGTGAAAGGACGACTCACCACTTGTGAGTATAAGGAGGTCCATGTTACATGAATGGTTGGATGTGTAGATTAGTGGAATGGAATGGATTTTCCAAAACAGATATTGATAAATGGATTCAAAGCATTGGTTGATAGTTTTCGTGAAAAATATTTTTTCTGGAAAATTGGGTGACATGGAACTTGTTTATATTTGGTTATAAACTATTTTTAGAAGTTTTTTATATGTTATTATAAACTATTTTGGGAATTCTTTCATATTAATTGTTTTATATAAATTTTTTTATCCTTTATATACTTATTTCATGAGTGAGGAATTAATTGGAGAAAACCTACTGAGTTTTAGTACTCACCCCTACTTTGTAACATTAGTGCTTTTGCAAATGTCATATACCGGGACATGTGCAAAGGTAAAGTAGCACACATTTTCAGAGCTAGTTAATGATACTTGGGAAATTTAATGATCTTAGAGCATATATATTGAGGAGAATTTAGTATTTTGGTCGTATAAGAGTTGTATTAGTAATATTTTTATATTTACTTTGATGTTAGTTTGGATTCTATTATAGTACAATTTGGTGGGTTTTGATAAAAAAAAAATTGTATGAGTTGTCATTCTTTTTATCATGAATCATATAGTGTTTTTTTGTTTTGGTTTTATTGGATTTGATGTTGTATTCTTAAAGGGTAGATCATCTGCACAAGAGCCTCACCCTGATTGGTCAGGACTCAGAAAGTGCATCCAAGAGAACCAATATGAAATCTAGGTGGAGACATATTTTTCGAGTTACCATAGCAGATACTATAGTGGGAACTGTAGTAGGTGTTATTTGGTATTATAGAAGCCAGAACTACTCATCTATACAGGCCTCTAGGCCAATGATTTGGTCAATGGTCTTGCAAGGATTTTAGGCCACCCAAGGCCTTCGTGCCACATTGAGGCCTTAAGGCCACCCCAAGGCCTTTAGGCCACAAGATAATGTAGATATACCAGTCATACTACAAGGGACAATGCTTCAGATGAGGATTTAGGACATGCACATTCACTTGAGTAGAGTTAACCAGAATTGGAAGAATGAGAGGGTATGACATTACCATCTGTACCAAGCCTATGTTGCTTTACATATGACATCTAGATGACCATCCCTATAAAGGTGGAGTACTGATATCATGACATATGCTGGGGAGGAGCAGTTCCTAGTTGTCTCGTCTAGGTGATTACCTCTAATCCCTATGGGTCATGTAATTGTCACTAATGTTTCGGGCCATCTAAGGGTTCCACATCACCCCTTGAAAGGTGGATTATGAAAAAATAATAAAAAATGAAGGCCTTCGGGCCATTATGACTAAAGGGTAAATCATCCCCCAAATTTATTTAAACCCTTTGGAAGGGATGTCACTTAAGGCCTCATAGAATCCACCCACCTTCTGAGGACAATTAGGAGAAGTTGGTATATTACAACTAGTGACAATCGATTTAATGCCCAATCCACCCCTTTCAAATTTTATACCCCTAGGTGAATCTATATCAAAACTTCATCCAATTTCTACTATCTAGAAAGGGATTTATTTTTTATTAAAACCAGACTCCTTTATTTACCATAACTTAATATATTCTCCTATACATACTCTTATCCTAAGTGTTATACCTAATTTTTTATAAAATAAATATGTAAAAATAACTAAACTATCCTTTGATACCAACTTAGGTGACCCAAACACAACATACATAAATATTACATAATTTTAGATGAATTTTCAATACATTTGAGAATAATACACATTTGAGGTCCTTAAAGGGTTAGTGTATTTTGAGACTAGATACATAATAAACTTATTTTTTGAAAGATCTTCAAATTATACCACAAAATATTCTTACACAGTACACTTCTTAGTCATACCCTACCTAAAACCTTTCTCTATAACATGGGGAAAAGAAATATAATAAAGGGTGATCATAGATGCTGAGTATGGGTAAAAATGGGAGATATCAATCAATAATCATTGGTGAACATAAGGTAATAGAAAGGATATAGTAGAATTGTTTTAACATTATAAAATCATAGCCAATAATTCGTAGATCATAAAAATGAATCATGGCATACATATTTGGTACTTTATAAGACATGAATGATTATCAAATCAATGATCACAAGGAATGATAATATAAATTTGGCATAAAAACTTTTTATAAGTTATTGGAATAAAGATTGGCATAATAATAATCATAGAAATATTATGTCAAGGATACCCACCAAGAAATTTATCAATGTTAGGATTCAGATAACCACCCATGTACCTTCTTTGGGCTTGGGATAACCTCCTATGCACCCTCTTTTGAATTGGGATAACATCCTTGGTACCCTCTTTTGGTCTTGAGATATATTCCCATGTAACATTTAAGATCATAAAAAATTAATATTTACCCACTTTGTTGGAGGCCTATAATAGAACCACCCATTACATAATCATAATATATTCATATCTATATCACAATATCATGAAAACATTTATCATTTTATTGTAGATTAACTTGGGGTAAATAAAATTAGTTTCATCAATATTTATTTATCATAATAATAAACAAAAAAAAAAGAATATGGATTGTATTAATGGTTCATATCCCTAGTTAAGAATTTTTAACATCAAAAGATGTTATTATAGTTAGAAAAATTCCTTAAAATATCATCATCACATTTATTGAGGAAAAAAATTTTCATTTTGAAACTAATTATTTAAAATATAAAAATTTCAAAAATATTAATAATTTTTTTTATATTAGAATAACCATGGAAACTTGGAAAGGAAGCTTTAAATAATTTATGGCCATGATAGTGGTAAGTTTCTTTCTTTCCTCAATAGTACAAATAAAAAATATTCTATTCACACCTTCAATAAAAAGTACCACATTTGGAAAAAGAAAAGAAGAATCCGTTTAATTTTTTTTATAAATTCAAAAAATGATTAAAAATGACTTTAATAAATAATTGGATAATATTAAAAACAATAATTTTTTTAAATAAAATATGGATAGAGAATAATAAGATAACTAACTGAAGAGAGAAATAATACCAGTTTTCTTTAAATACAATCTTTTGGTATCTTGAGTAATTAAAGGGAAGAAAAATAAATGAAAAAAAGTAATATTTATTAATAATATAGGATAAGAATGGTAATAATATTTTTTATAGATAAATCATATAATTTCATCATCATAATTTTAATCCTAAATAATCCCTGTAAAAAAAATGAGATGGTAACATAAAACCCTTACCTCAAGTCCATTTGTCTTTATAAGTTCTTTAACCTACAATGTAATAATTTCAAATTTATTATAATACTATAAAATAACCATATTAATACCTATAATACCATACATTATCCATTTATAACATTTCAACAAACATTTATTCATAATTATTTATTATAATAATCATTTCTTGATGTTAACTATTTTATTTTCATGAAAGTTTTGGATCATATGTTTTGGTACTTATAATTTGGTCATGTTTCCATCATATAAAATATATTTATAATAATATAAATAATATATATATATATATATATTAATTATATAAATATTTAGAACCATCCATAAATGGTAGAGACAGAAAAATTAATTATACCATTCATTGAGACAGTAGTCCCTACGTATGCGTGAAGACTGTTTTCATTTTCTAAAGAAAAGAAGGAAGGAAAGTTAAGAAATATTTTTTCATTACCGAATCACAGTTATATCATAATTATCATATATATTTATTAAATCCATAATTATATTAATTAATTTTAAGTGGTAATATATAATTAATCATATATATACATGGAGACAGTAGTCTAGACATACACACAAGTGATACTTTTATTTCTCATTTACTGAAAAAATGTGCAAAATAGTTGTTTCATCATCATAATAAAATCATAGTATATTTATTATACTATATTAATCATGTTATAATGTATAAAATAGAGTAGGAGAATATATAATAATAAAAAAATTGAAAGACCTCAGTTAAGATCGATACCTCTTCTTTGAAAGAATTCCATTGGCTTACACCTTAAGTCATAAAAGTTTGGTCTTAAGAGAAGAAAAAGATATTTAGGATAAAGGGAAGGAATATATGAAGGTTTTGGGTCTAGGATTGGTTGATCTAGAGGGATTTAATTAATTTAATAAGGAATGATAAGTGGTTCCCTTTTATAAGTGAGTGGAGGGACACACATGGAATTATTTAAAAGATCTCAATAATATAAGGTAAATTTTATGAGAAAGTGTAAAA
This sequence comes from Viscum album, assembly GCA_963277665.1. Lineage (NCBI taxonomy): Eukaryota > Viridiplantae > Streptophyta > Magnoliopsida > Santalales > Viscaceae > Viscum > Viscum album. The sequence goes on along the minus strand of OY728148.1, from coordinate 259,577,200 downwards.
ATGGGAAATAATTAATATATAATTTAATATAAGGTTGAAATATGTTTAAAAATAATAATTGGGCCAAGTTAAGGGGAATTTCTACCCTTATCTCTTCATTTAACCGCCCCTAAACCTGTTTAACCATAACTATGGTAACACAATTTTACTATTTTCACTATTAATTATGATTAAAATTTAAGTTGAACCTATTAAATTAAATTAATCATAATAATTAAAGATATGGAATCTATTTTATGAGATTAAAATTCTATAAGTGTTATAATTTGATTTTAAACAAGCTCACAAAATACAACGAAAACCCATTTTTAGAAAAATGCATTTTTAAGCATAAAACAGAATTTAATTATATTATTTACCTTATAGAAACTATAAAATGAATTTTAAAATATTTTTTTTGAGTATATAATACAAAAAATTCCTTAAAATCATCAATTAATAATTATTTATTTAATTTATCATGATAAAAACATTTTCTCAAATAAAAACAATTTTTTAAAAATAAATCATTTTCCCTTTAAATGATTTTATCTTCATTATTATCCATTATATAATGAATTTTTGGATTATAATTTATATATTTACATACATCATCTTTATATTTTATCGAAATCATTTTTTAATAGTGACTAATAAATTTCTTTATATAAAAATGTATAACATGAAGAAAAGTGATTTTTTTCAAAAAATAGGTCTTTTAATCATTAAATGATTTCATTAAAATTAAGTTATTATTACTTTTTTTACCATACTTAGCCACTATACATATATTTAATAATGTGTTTAATCCAATTCATACTTTCAAATTCAGTTACTATCTTATAAAAAATTACTATATCATAGTTCATTTGGATTCATGGTTATGTGTAAATAAATCTCTCAAATACCTCATGTTTATTTCAAAGAATATATATATAAAATATTTGGGTGTTAAAAATTTACAGTTTTTAATTTTAATGTTCGATATCCATGGTGTTTTTTCTTAAATATATATATTATAATTAAATTTTCTATGAAGTTTGTTAATTCCTTGAATTTTGTTAAAGTCCCATATTTTTTATGACATTTGTTTTTACTATAAGATTTTATCTAGTATTTCCCATATTAATTTTCATGTTCTTTGAAAATTTATGTTATCAAAATTTCTGTTGTTCTCATAGGATAAATTTTCATATATCATAATACAATTCAAGTAAACATCTATAGAGGATATTTTAAGCTACCTCCATATAATATTTTTCTATCTGACCACATAGGACATTCCAACTTCCCATAATGCATTATATTTTAGAGATCATTGAATAATTTTATTAAACTTCTATTTTATGTTTAAATTTTCATCTAGTAGACCTTTTCATTAAAAAATAACCCTTCTTGTGCTCTAAGGAACTCAAATGAGCTTAATGAAAACTAGTCGAAGATGTAAGTACTAAAATTTTCTTCATCTAGGTTTTATAATGAAAGTTCAAATCTATTCAAAGGAGAAAATTTTGGTTAAACCAAGTGTATCTTAAATAGAAAAAATTCTTGGGTATTAGAAATAGGATATCAAAACTTATGATTAAAGGACTGAGATAATGTTTTTATTATTCATGGTTAAATGTAGAAAACGACTAGTTGGATTTTAACCTTTAATGAAAAATTGCAGTAAGTAAGATGGTATGTGAGTGAGACAGAGAATCCAATTTTTTAGGGAATATATTAAGATCATAGTCATCATTTTATATTGAAATTATGATTCAAACTATATGGAAATTCCATGATTTCGATGATTTAAAAAAAATGGATGGAATTGGGTCCCTGGAGAATTATTATAAGCAAAGTAATCTTGGTTAGAATTTGTTTAACATTAACCTTAGAGTATGAAATTGGTTTATTCGAGTGATCAAGAAAAATCATAACTAATGAACTAAGCTAGAGAATAAGTTTAACACTTTTGATTGTCAGTTTTGTTTTCAGGATGAATTTTTGAAGATGCTATGGGACTCCGTTCTCTTTAATATTATAGTTGTGAAGATAAGGATGGGGGAACAAAATCGAATCAATGATTTTGTGAAATGAAATATCAATCTATAAGGATAAGTACTTGAGGCTGAATATGAGTTCCATTATTAATGAGTGGTTGAGATCATTGAATTCAGAGTTTATGGTCACTGAAGGTATGAGCATGGGTTTGTAAAATGAAGCAAGGTCAATTACAAAACATCAAATCTAGTGTAACCAAGTAAATATGGGTGAGCATGTATCCAAAACTAATACAATTGATAATGAACCCATTTTATGGTAATTACTAAGACACCAAAGAAGATATTTTAATTTTTAAGGTAATTGAAGTTTGGGTATATCATTAAAGATAAGAATTAGATGAATTGAGGGAGAAAGTTTTTAAATATTGAAAGTGGAGTCACTTAATTTGGCATTGAGTATTGAAGATACACAAAAAATAAAAATCTAAGCCAACAGAAGGAATTGTTATGTGATATTTAAAAAACTGATAATTAAATAATAATAAAAAAATTTGTTGAGGAGGAAAACTAATAATATATTGGGGAAGTTATAGGGGAATATCAAGTGAAGATGTTGAAGGTTGTATTGAACCAGAATATGCATGCATGATCTTTTCTTATTTCTAATGACAGTGGAATGAGGGAGTGTAATTAGTTTGAGGAGATTTTCTATATTCACTAGAGTGGAACTAGTTGAATCTAAGGAATGAATTGGGAGTTCACCACATGGTGGTTATTCCCTATTAGTTAGTCTATCTATATTTTATTATTTTATTTTTTGAATAAATTGGGAATTACTCACCCCATAATAGATACCTCTTTTCTCTTCCCTTGAATATAGCTCTCTATAACTTAACAACAATTATATAAATATAAGTTTTTTTTTCTATTATTATTAATGTATGTTCTCAAAACTCTAGTAATGGAGGGCTAATTTGTAAGTTTGGTGCTCAGGATTAAAGCTTAATGCTGCATGGATATCCAAATATCAAGATGATACTCAACTATTGTTCTCTATTAATCAATGATGATGATGAAGTGGAGTGATTGAGTAACTCTTTCAGTTACAAGAATTGTTTTCTAATACTATTCCCTTGATCTTTTACACCTTCCACTTTTAGTTTACTCACTTGAGGGTCTAGGAGAGGCTGTGTGATTGATTGTACCACAAAGATCACTTTGTATTGAAAGATATTTCTGATTGAGGTGGTCTGATTGAATGTTGTTTTTATTGTAGGGATAATTTTATTATACTGTAATCCTTTCAGTGCATTAGTGCTCAATGTTTTGGGTGATAGTGGTGTGTGAGTTAAGGCATTGACCGTACACTAAGTGAGGTTAGTCGTTTATGATTTAATCCTTATATAGATCCAAGATAGTTAGTTGAAGAGTGAATCAACTTAGAATTGTACCTTTTCATCACTATATTTATCCTCCTTTTCCTGACTTTTGTTTCCTTTCATTTTCTTATTTTCATTTCACTTTATTTAATATGTGTTTTTCATCACTATTTATTCTTAATTTTTTATTCTATAATAAATAAAAAACCAAAATTATTTTAGGGGAATCACTAGGATAGATAGGTGACTACTTGAGATGAACATGTGGCTAGACAATATGATATATCTTAGGAGAATATAAATGTATCTTTTATTTATCAAATGAGAATATTTCAAAAAAATTCACTATTGTTGATGAGTTAGGTTCTTGTATTATTCTATTTTTCTTGTAATTATTATATCAATAATGATGGACTCTAATGATTTAGATTCAATGTCACTATTATAGTTTTAAAAATTTCAAGTAATTAGTGATTTCATAGAAGAATTTCATGATTGTTTGTGGGGAAAAAAGATAATAACCCAAATGAAGAAGTATTGGTTACTTCTATGCAATTGATGAATCTAATATCTAAAAAAAATATTAAATTCCTAAGGATGAATAAATCTGGGTATTATATCTATATGTTTTTAATGATGACCCTGAAGAATAAATTAAAGAGTAGTTGGAGATGACCACATTAGATCTTCACATAAACCTAATTTCAAATCATGTAATTGAAGTTTCATGAATTGAAATATGTATTGATTGATGGATATAGATGAATAACCCTAATTTAGATAAATATGGAATTATTTTAGAACTTAATTTTATTTCTAATGTTCTTTATGATGATTTATATTGAATTAATATGTCTGAGGATTTTTTCCTTCTTGAACAGACTAAACCAACTCTAGAAACTTTATCTTTTTTTCAATGGTTGTTACCAAAACTAAGGTTGTTTGTTTTGAGGAAAGGCTGAAGGAGTTTGACTAAATTAAACCGATAATGAGAAAACACCCAGGATAATTGTTTCAACATTACTAAGAGTAAGCTTCATAGTTTCCGGGAGTTGATTATTCGATGGAAGGGGGGTCACTTTGAAATTTAATTAGGAGTATATTTTGCTTAATTTTGTTTGTTCTTATCCCTTTGTAGGTATTAAAATGTCAAATGAGTTTTGAGAAATCTTATAGAGACATGAATGAATTGAAAATTCACCTTATGAGGAAGTTATATAATAGCCATTTTTATTAAAAATATGAGTTTGAGATATTTTGAATATAATAGAGTTGTGGCCTCAACTGAGGTGGCCATTTTTTAAAAAGTGGTTTTGGAGTAGTTAACTAGTACAAAAGTGGATGTTGATACAAATTCATATTTCATTAAAGAATTAATTATTCAGTTTGAAAAAAATAAATCACATCCTAGAGTTAATTTTTCACTACCCATGCACACAAATCCTCAATTTATAGAAGAGGGTAAGTATCTATATTTGTTGATCCCTTCTCCACTACCACATAAAAGTTATAATTTCAAGGTGGGGGATTTAATAGAATATTTTCAATGGGTACCCTCTAAGTAGTGAAATTTTTAAAGCACTGACACTAGAATGAAGAATATTTTGTGGTTTTTAAGTGATAAACTACACTCCCATAACATTGGAGTTGAACCATTGATTTTTATATTTTGAATCTCTAAATATAGCACCCCTTGGGGGATTATCCCAAGAAATTTCTAGTTTTCTTACTGTTTTTAGTTTTCATTTTGTTTTGATTTTATAAATTATTTGTGTATCTTATTTTCTAGAAAATAAAGAGTAAATTCATCCAAAATATAAATGAAAAAATTATCTTTTTTTACTATATTAAAAGAATATATTAGATATATACTCTCACCCTAAACTTTTTAATATAATTATTTTTTATTACATGATAAACATTATTTGTCACGGAAGGGTCTATTTCAATATTTTTGTTGCTCCTGTTTTTGGTATTATATGGGATTGGTTTCATGCATAAATAAATTTCATACATTCCTATTCATTTTGTTTTTTTAATATCATTTATATTCTCAATAAACACCATTTTTTTTCACTCTGTAATACACTGTTTTATATGCTAAATTGAAATTGAGATTAAACTGATGGGTGATAGTGCTTTCTCAAATGTTTTTATTGAAGATCATTTTAGGAAAATTGAAATCATGTCTTAGAATCCTATAAAATAATTGTATTAATATAATTCATATTATTTTATAATATTATTTAAGAGTGTTATTTTTATAATCTTTTTTGATGCATTCTTTTATTTTTCTAAAAATGAAATAATTCATGTAAATTATAATTTTGTTCTTTGAAGGAAATTATTAATAATTTTAAATAAAATTTCAACCTACCAGAGTAGAGACACAATGGTTTTCAAGGAATAATAGGAGATAAAATATCGACCAACTAGAATCAAATTACCTTTACTCAAAATATTATTACATTATACTTGAACTTAATTTTTTAGAAACTCATGTAATTAGTTTCCACTTTTAAGAGTTGGAAATAGAAAACTAGATAAACTTTTATCAATAAAAGGTTGATTTTTTTTAGATGAATTTAAAAGAATATGTATTCCATTATTAGGAGTGTAATATTTCCAATTTATAATATTTTATATTCTTCTCATCTATCTTGAACATTTATTATTAGTTCTGTGAATTTTAAAGCTAAAATTTACTTTAAAAGTGAAGAAATTCAGGGTGAAATAATCTATTAAATTCTAATAACCAGTGATATTTTTTTGTTTTAATTATATGTTGAAATTAGGGTGTTTGTGTTTAGTTTTTTTCCATTTTGAATATAATTTGTTAACTCAAAGTTGAGGATTGCATCATTTATGAAATTCTACCACTGTGCTGATTTTTAAGTAGTAATTCGTAAATAAATTATGTTTGATTTAAACTATTCTAAGTGTTTCTGTTTTGTGTAAAAATGATTTTGAGATCTCTTGTAACCCTTTAAACATAAATATATTGAACATTGAAATTTTTAAATAAACTTTGATTATTAAACAATTTTAAATTGTTTATTCTATCTTAGGATTCAACATTGGTGACAATTTTGGGTTTTAAGTGGGGGGAGGGGTCTTAAAATGTACTAAAATGAACCTAAATATTTTAAACCCCAAATATGACCAATTTGTTTTAAATTAAATTATATCTCAAGTATCAATTTACTTACCTAGTGGTTAACAATATTTTTGAATTTTGAAGGTTGGGTTTTTAGATCAAGGTTGTTAGAAATTTCTATTTCCAATAGATTCAATTAGGTACCTAATTTTAATTGGACTCATTAAAAATATTTATTTTGTTTAAATTTTAGGAGTATATTTTACAAACTCAATTAGTTTTGAACTTCTTGGTTGTATTTTAAACTCATATTCCTTGCATTGAAATTTGTTTTTAAATGAACTCCAGATCCATGATTTAATTATTTCTTTAATATAAAACTGGTGATTGAGTTAATTATTCATTCATTATAATTATTAATATCACTATTCTACTATTTGTTTCTATTTATTCTATGATAATTATGCGAGTGTGTTTACTTGGATAAGAAGTGAAGTTTAAAAGTCTAGTTAAATTCCAAGTGAAATTTATTTAATCCTTTTGATTTTTTAAATCGCAATCATTTTTTTAAAACATAAATAAATTTTATTGCAAACACTTAATTTGAGAAGATAAATAAAAAATTCTACTTTAGTGATTCCATGGATAAAAATAATTTCCAAAATTAATTCTATATAGGACTTCAGTTTTTAATTCAAGATATTTATTTAATTCCACTAATTTTTATAAATAATTTCCTGATGACATGTAATATCTTATGTGTTGGGAAAATTTATGTATCTTATTTTCAATATGATTTTCCACATCCATTTTGGGGATTTAAGGAGTTTTCAATGTGGAATTGTGTTTATAATGGAGATTTATTGAATTTTATTTAACTTGTGATGAAATTTTCATTCTTCTTATTTCTTTATAAAAATATCTATTTTGTGGTTCTTAATTGATAAATATTTGGTTCTTTAATATTCTTATATTTTAATAAAACATTTCGAGGTTTCTTGAGAAAAATTATTTGGAATTTTATTTTAGAAGTGATTTTGATGGAATTTGGTGTTTGGAACTTTAATGTTCGAGTTTTGTGGTTTTTATTATTAAATATATTTTTAAGGAAATAAAATTTTATTTAAATTTTATTGATTTCTTAAATTTTGGTAAAGTCTCATATTTTTATATGATTTTTTCCTATAATATTATTTCTAGTTTTACCGATATGAGATTTCTTTTTCATATGACTATTTACTTTTTAAAAAATTTAGGTATTCTCATAGGATAATTTTTCTCGATATCATAAGATGATTGAAGCATACAACCTCTTAGGATATTTTATGTTTCCTTGATATTACATTTTTCAGTATGATCACATAAGAAATTTCATCTTCCCATCTAGGATATTTTAATGATTGTAGGATAATTTTTCCCACATGATGTATAATGTCTCCATTGGAATATCTAGAACCTATTCATCAAAGAAGAAACCATATTAAGCTGAAAGGATATCAAACTAGATTTATGAAAACTAGTTGATGATGGAATCATGAAGCTATTCCTCATCTAGGGTTGATGAAGCAATCTTTGATGCATTCGAATAAAATAGCCTTCAATTAACCGAGTGCATCTCAAATGATAAAAATCTCTGGGTATCAGAACTTGGATATAAAAACATGTAACGTCCCAAACCGGATCACCTCTAAGATGGTGGCCAGACCGGTGGATCACATAAACTCAAGCACATCTCCCCGAATGCCAGAGGTTACCGACTAGCAGCGAGGGCCCTTTTTGTGTCTGTGGGGGAGACTATTCCCTCATAATTAACAAATAATATCACAGCGGAAGTAAATGAAAACAATTAATAAATAAAGGAAGCATGTGAATGAATAAAATGCCACAGAAGCATTGTAAATAATACAACTGAACAATAGAAACCAAGTGTGGATGCTAACAAAAGATGTCATTCCACGATGTAGATCTAAATTAAATGTACAAAAAAACAGAACCCAAACAAACCTTCAACTAAAAGTAAATACACAAGAAGCAACTACATCATGAGCAATGCCCGGTCCTCTGCCCCAGTCTCCATCCTAAGCAGTAATGAATAGTCAAACATCGGAAGCAACACACTTCCCCTTGTCAATACCTACAAGCATGTAATATAATCCTGTGTCAATGAAGTCTGAGAAGGGTGTGAGATAAAAATCCTAGTAGGTCGGCACCCACGATGTCTAAACCATTCGAGATCGGGAATGATAAAAATGAAGTGTACCATTATATAATAATTCCAGATAATTAATTTTAAGTGAAATGTAATAAATAAGTCACCCAGGTCCCAAACAACACCCGTGCCTAATCACCTACTTCAGCCTAAGATGGTAGTCTGAAACAAAACTTTCAGCAGAATGCATGAACATGTATATATATAAAACCCAAAAAAGGAAGATAAACAAGAAAGAGGTATACCCCAATCTTGTTCTTTGACTTGGGGTCTAAGTCCAGTGTCAACCTGGTGCACTTCCACATATCAGAAGGATATATCAATTCTCAAGAAAACTCAAATGGATATAATATAAACCTTAAGTGAATCATTATTAAGGTTCAAGTTAAGAGTTAGAGTCTGTGCCCTTCCTGAAGGTATCACTACAGAACATCTGTCAATTTATCTAATACCACCGAGCCCGTCTAAGGAAATATTTCGAAAGAATGGGTATCGCTCGAGGCATGACTTTACCCTGAGTCCATCCCGATCTCTCAAAAATGGGTCGAGTGTCATCCGAGGATGGCTTATCCACATTGCCAATGGATCTGCCCCGATGGGCCTTTTTGGAACTGGAGTCACTAATAAGCATTAGAATGTTCTGGGAAGTCTCAGTCCGGCAAAGCCAATGACACCATCCCCCGACACATAATAGTAACAGTCAGGAATAGAGGGTCTAAGTGTGTCCCTTAATACGGTACCTGCCTCCTTTCCCTGCCCTGAATTTAATTAATGTTTTCACAGCAGTAGATATGACATAATCAGCATATAAACTCATAACATGAAAACTAATCAGAAACACCCGTGCATCCCAAGGTATAAATTTAACAGCACAACATAACAACTTGTAAAGAAATATACATATCGTATCAACATTATCGGATAATGCTCTTTTTAAATAATAAACAATTCAGAAAAATAAGTGCCAATGATCGAACAATTCAAGTTCATGTTCGAGAAACTATTTATTTAATTTAATTACAATAAAAAGGGGATTTTCAACACATGCAATTAATCAAACAATAAACTTGGATAATGGGAGAATACACCAGTCATATCAGAATTCCCAAATGGGTGTCCAACTTTGTTGCAATAATTCAAACAACTATTCATTTAATTTAAAAACAATAAAAAGAGGATGCACAATACCTACAACTAATTAAATTAATAACCTGACTAACGAAAAAATACACGGACTATGTCGGCACACCCAAAGGGGTGTTCGATCTTGTTGAAACCATTGAAAAAAATTTATTTAAGATGATTAAGGATGCAACAATTAAGCAAAACCATTAAAGTAATCAAAATGGGTAAAATTCCACAAAACAGGTCGGCACCGACTAATGGTACAACGATGCATTTTTATAAATCACAATGAAATGGAGAGAAAGCGAGTATGCACCCAACCTTGTAGTCGTAGATGACTCTAAGATTGGTGGTAGACTTTTATTTGACTTAAATGGATGAAAATGAAGGATTTTAGAAATACTCCAAAATTGGGTAAAAATATTCCGAGACAAACTACACGCAAAATACTCAACAGAATTGAACGATTCCACTTGCGCAATGTTAGCCTTTCCCTAAGTTTTATAGCGCACCTAACTGCGAAGGAATCAGACGTTGGACCGAGGAGAAGCGACCTTCCGAAGGGAATGTTGGTTGGTGTGACAGGAATGAGGGGTGCGATGTGATGAGTGGGAGAGGGAGAGAGGAGAGGGAAAAAAGAAACGAGAGAAAAGAAAGAAAAAGAAAAGAAAAGAAAAATAAGAGAAAAATAAAATAGAAGGAAAAAAGGAAATAAAAGAAAAAGATAAAATAAAACAAAATAACATAAAGGAAAATAATGAAAATAATTAAAAACGGGAATCCCCCATTTTAATTATTTTCATTTTTACCGTAACCCACTCTTTATTTTATTTCAGAATTTATTTTTATCCTTCCTTGCTTTCTTTTAAATCTTCTTTAAATATCTTATTACTCTTTTACAATCCTTAATTAATTATTTAAAACCCAAACACCACGGCAAGGCACGACGTGACATTTTTCCTGAAATGTATGCAATTATTTAAATTAAATAAAAAGCTACCCGGGACCCGCAGCGAGGTGCTCAGGTGCGCGCCCGAGGTCGCTTAATTAATTAGATTGTAAAAAATAAAAACGTTCAATACCTGATTAAGGCCATGACATTACAAAACTGATGATTAAAAAACTAAAGTTATGTTTCTCTTATGACGAGTTCAATATAGAATATGACTATTTGGATTTTATCCTTTTGAGAAAAGTAATTATTGGTAAGAAGGTACAAAAGTGAGGTTAAAATATAAGTTTTAAGAAATTGATTGAGAGAATTTTTATCAGTTTGAATTGAAATGAATATCTGAAGAAGATGATGATTCCATTTGTGTGATGATCCAAGAGAAGAAGATGAAATTGGGGACTAAGAGAAAAATCCCAAGAAAGGGAATCTTAGCTGATATTTTTATAACATCGATGTTAGAGTATGAGTCCAATTTTTTAACATTTTCAATATAGATCAAATATAATGAAACAAGATGAAGAATAAGTATGAATAATTTGATTTATAGTGTTATTTACAAGAAAAATATGTGAAGATGATGGGGACCTTAGTGATATCCAATTTTGTGGCTATAAAGATAAGGAGGTTTTCGCACCATGTATGAACATGAGGTATTGTGATGATGCATGGTTAAATGTAATACATTGAATCCAGTGTAACCATGTTTGGATGCGTGAGAATGTGTCTAGTACCGAGACTACCAAGCTTGAAACTATAATACATCAAGGTATTAAAAATTAAAGAAGTGATTCACATATTTAAGGAAAGTAAAGGCTGATTAGATAATATAAGATGAATATTAGGTCAATTAAGGGAGAAATTTATTAGATATTAAATATAGAATCAACTAATTGGTAATAGAGGATAGATGTTGTAGGTATGAATTAAAATCAGGTATGATAGCAGGCACTCTCATGTGATTTTTAAAACATTTTGAATTAAATAAAAATAACAAAAACTATCAAGGAGGCCAGTTAAGAAGTGTTTTTTAGAATCCGTAGAGGAATATCAAGTGAAGCCATTGAATTACATTTTTAATGAAGAGATACATCCAAGTTTTTTTGTTTCTATAAACCCTTTAATGCATGGGGGAGTATAATTATTTTGAGGAGATTTTCTAGATTCATTGAATTAGAGCTGGTTAAAGTTGAAGAAAAACTTGGGAACATGCCACCTGTAGGTTTATATTTGTTAGTTATAATTTCAAAATTTTATTGTTTATTTTTTCAAATAAGATAGAAATTAATCATCTCCCATAATAGATACACCATTTTTAGTCTCCCAACTATCTACCTCTTTGTAGGATAACCATTTTTTTAAATAAAATCATGTTATTCTGTTCTTCACCATGCATGTGATAAAACATTTAGGAATAGATGGATAATTTGTGAGTCTAGTACTAGAGAGAGAATCTCACAGATTCATGGAGATCTAAGTATCATGAAGATAATTACCTTGTCTTCACTCTTAACCAAAAATGATATTGAAGTAAAGTTTTGTGTCATCTTATTCACTTATAAGAAGTGTGTTCTACTCTTCATCCCTTGATTTTTCCCTTTATTATTTTAGTTACTTGGTTGAGTGTCTCAGATAGGTTCTGTGATTGATGATCTCATGAAGATCACATTATCCTGAAAGATATTTTTGTTCAAGGTGGTTTAATGGTTTTTTTCACTGTATAGAGTGTAATTATATATTATAACCCATATAGTTCATGAGTTCTCAATGTTTTGGGTGAGAGAGATGTGTGATTTTAGGGATTATCCATTCCTTAGATAAGGTTATAAGTTTATTGTTTAATAATTTAGTTTATCTATGATAAGTAGTTGAAGAGTGAAACAAAAAAGAACTATCCTTGTTTCTTGTTTATTTTCTTCTCATTTTCCTAGCTTCTACTTCCTTTTATTTTCTGTTTTTTATTTAATTTTATGTCATATATGTTTTTCATCACCGTTTATTTTTGTTTTATTTCTAATTATTTTATAAAATAATAAAAATTCAAAAATATTTTAGGGGTGTCACTGAGGTAGATACAATTTTTTATTGAGACAACCTAAGGTTAGCATCTATGTTATATCTAGGGATAATGTAAATGTATCTTTGGTAGTTCAAACAATAATATGTCAATAATTTAGGATAATTTAATATTTTAAAAAAGTTTATATAATTAAATACAGTATAAAGAAATTAATTTTGTTATTTAACATATCATAATGTGAAATATAGGGAATCATAACATATGATGTCACTGATATAAACTATTCATGTGGCAAAAAATGAGCATCAAGTCACTAATATGATATATATTATATAATAAAATATAATTCCTAGATTCTAGAGGTTGTATATCAAGAAACAATTCTCTTTTCATGAGCCATGATTTGTATCCTCAACATACGATATGAAGATATTATAAAATACAATAGATAATATTGTATAATCTATGAAAGGCCTCAACATGCCATTCATAAGGCACCATATTGGTTTTGAATTGTATCACAGATTATGATATCAAGTTTATCATTAAATACGACATGTTAAAAAAGTTTATTTTTCAAAATTTTAATTATTAATTAAAATATATAATTTATAAATTATTTATGAATTATAAATTTTTTTTTGTGGGATATTTAATAAATTTATAATATGTTTATGAATAAATTAATTATAAAATGTTTATAATTAATTATTAAATTTCAATCAAATATGTAATAAATAAATATCTATATTATTAGTTTTTAATATTAAATACTTTTGAAACTATATAGAACAACTTATAATTTATAAATAAAATGATTATATAAAAATAATAAGTTAATAAAGTTTTAATAAATTTTATAATAATGGAAAATATTAAATAGTTTATATGAAATTATGAATTATTCAAAATTATTGATTTTAAGTGTTCAAATTAAGAGGTCTTATTTGAGAAACTTCTTTAAATAATATTGAAATGGGTTTTGATAAAATTATAGGATAAATGTTTAAATAACATTAAATATGTGATATTTTGATTATAAAAAAATAGAAATGAAATATAATTTTTTTTTATTTCAGATATCATATATTTATGTAAAATATATATAATGGATACTATAAGGTTTTAATGTTGGAGATAAAGTGTTTATATTTGTTTTATTTTGGAATGTCTATAATTCCTGGCCATAATATATAGTGTTTACAGTTTCTTTATTTTTTAATTATTCATAAATGTTTATCCCATGTCTATGTTTTTTAAATGTATATTTATTTATTTTATTCAACGATTTATTCATAAATATAATTTTTTTAAATTATAAATGTATTTAGGATTTATCTTAAAGAGTGAAACTAATTCTATAAATTATCACACACTTCAAGAGTTAAAAGTTTGTTATGATAATTGATTTTGTGTTCTTATACTATGAATTTAGTTTGTACTAAGTTATGAGCTCAAATTAAGAATTTAATTATAGTGTCTACATATCAGGTGATAGAAATATTATGTACTTGATGTCTCTCTTAGGTAAAGAATTATGGGAAGATGGAATTTGGGTCGGACTGCTCACTAGTCTAGGAGCTTAAGATCTGTCTATAAATGTAGGGGCTAGATACCTATATCTCCATTATTACTCTTATAGAAATTATTTATTTTATATTATTCTATTCCTTTACATGAAATATTTCCATATACCTTAGGAATTGGATGAATTTAGATAATTTTTTTAAATCTTTTTCTTTAAATATGCGTTAGCAACAAAATCATTGAGTTGTGTAAAGAGTTAGACATGAATATGATTTGGGAATATTTATTTGGTTAAATAAATATGGATTCAAAACCAAAAGATTATAAATATGCATATAGATAACATTAATACAAGATAGAAGATAGTATGGTAATGAACCCACTTTAAAATACTAAGTGTTTGATTTACTCTAAAGAAAACACATATCAAATCCTTGATCATTTAACAAAGTAGGTTCATACTAAAGTTGGGTACCTATGGATTATATTATTTAAGGAATAGTGGTAATGGATAACTCTAAGATCTAGGTAACCAAACTCCACTATGAGATTTGGGTTTCACATTGCTGGGAAACTCTATGAGATTGGATAACAAAGGAATAATTATTGTTTATTCATATGATAAATTAAAAAAATAATCATGTACTCAACTATATAAGAGTCAAATGTCATATTATGGGCACAATGACCTACATAAATAACTAAGTGGTTATAGGAACACTAAAATGAACTTATTATATAGTGAAATATGGATATTCTCCCAGAAATTGATATGATGTAATATAAAAGGGGTCCTCATTTTTGTGATAGCATATTTAATAAAAAATCCTCATTCAATGATAATAAAACATGATACTCATTTGATAAAATATTTTGTTATAG
Source organism: Viscum album (assembly GCA_963277665.1). NCBI lineage: Eukaryota > Viridiplantae > Streptophyta > Magnoliopsida > Santalales > Viscaceae > Viscum > Viscum album. Next base: position 259,562,045 of record OY728148.1, on the reverse strand, counting down.
ATAAATTAAAATCATCATCATTAAATGAAAATTTTATATCAATCATTATGAAAGTTAATATTAATGAAAAAAATACTATTTTGTTATATAAACTTATTAATCATTCTTAAGAAAGAAGGAAAATTCTATATGTTAAAGAAATAATTTCCCAAGTAACCAAATGTTAAAGTTATTCAGAAAGTGGATCTATATTATTATAAATAGAATAGGTTAATTCACTTATGCTCTCAAAGGAATTTATTAAATTAATGATGAACAAATGAAATTTCATTTCTCCTTATTCACTCAATATGATTGGGTACACTAATGACTTAGAGAGGTTGATTATTTCATTAAGGCATGTTTTGGCTGTGGAATTCATTTTGTAATCAATTTTTTGTAAATATTTCAATAATCTGGATCATTTTGGTAGAAATATTATGTTATCTTCTCAAAGTGTTGAGGATATATGAACTAGGTATGAGATGTCTAAGTTATGGTATTTACTATTAGTACAAATTGGTAAAAATACAAACTACAAGATGAAAACTATATTTTAAAGTCTTATAATGTTTTCATTAGTTGGAATTTAATGTTGTTAAAACCTAAGGAGATATTAGGATATAGGGGAATGTTTCCAAAATATATAATTTTATACGATACCAAAAGTGGTTTGAGAAACTCCATGGAGATTCCATGTCAAATATAAGTTTCATAAAAATTGATTCCACTATTTTGACGGGTATATGATAAATTTTTTATATACATTACAAAATTAATAAATATAAAGGAGTTCAAAATCAAGGAATTAATAAATAGATATTATATTTTATATAAAATATAGTAGAAAAGGTCACTATTATAGATATTTGGAATAAGGTGGATCTATAAAATGGATGTGTTTAGTTATCTCATTTCTATTTTGTTTTAAGATAATTTATTTATTAACTAAGAGTTTTTATGAATACAATTAGATGATGTTTTTATTCACATGGTTTATGATTCATCAATCTCTATAACATGATTTTGAAAAGGAGATAAGGATTAAATTATTTTATTCAGTGCAAAATATTTGATTTGTTATATTTATTAAAATATGAGGAAATATTATTCAACCTCCCACCAATGTAATATTTTAAATAAAATTCATTTTTTAAAACAATACTCTACACACATATAATATCATATGATATATGGTTTTTAGATATTTTATTTTTCAAATATTCCCACTAAATGAAATATGTTTTATTTCCAAATACAAAGAAGTTTGTGTTTCCTAGATTGATATTCAAGGGAGAATAAATTTTCAAAGAGTAAAGTGCTAGTATATTTAGAGATAAATAAGTTCAAATGTTAACAGCTAAAAGATTATACTAGTAGAAGTTCAATGTATATATCACTTCATATCCTAAATTAATATGGCTATTTTTTTAAATATATAATATAAATAATTATATTTTGTTATAATGATAATATCAATAATTTTTTTATGAATTTTTTTTTCAAATATTATTATCATGAACATAAAAATAGTTCTAGGTAGAAAAATGAAGTTATTAACAACATAACATTGGTTATCTTGAAGTAAATAAGTTTGAATACTTGTTTAATGATTTGAACACTTGGAATACATTTCTCATTCTAACTGTTATTAAAAATATTTTTATTCATATATGTTATCCATCAAATATTTTAATGGGAGGTTTGTATCACATGGTTACCGAGTGATGTGAAAAAAATTAAATTAACATATAATGTGTTTATAAAAACCTAAAATATAGATAATATAAGGTATTTTTTAGTATTTCATATGAGATATGGGAGTAGAACTTATGATGGATTTTTCAAAAAATATTATTAAAAGGTTTTTAAGAATATATGAAATAGATCATGTTTTACACAAGTCATATACAATTCATCATTATTTCATATGGGTTGCATAAGACACATTAGGTTAAATTATAATTAACCAATAAAGTATGAATTAGAGTTGATATATATCATGGATTATTCAATGATATGATGAAATGTTAAGGTCACTATGGGTAAAATTTATAATAGATATATGAAATATATTCATTATACACAAAATGAGTTTGGTGTGATGTATGAACGTCCAAGTACACCACATGAAGTTTCATACACTTTATCTTTGGTATACTAGGGGTGGATATTTCATATTTGTATTTACCCTCTACTAATATTATAAAATATACCGATAATGAAAACCGTCATGATTTTATACCTTTATTACTATAGCCTTGGTGCCAAGATAACTAGGGTTGGTTGGGTTTGATGATGATCCTATTGTTAGTTAATTTTAATCAAGATATAATATTTCCTATAGTATGATGGGTATGACATATGAGATTTTAATCAAGAGATACTGGAGTGTATATAAATTCCTATATATGTGATACATTATTTACTTATCTATTCGATGTGGGGAATGTGATGTTATTATTCATGAGGGGAAATGAGAAGTGATGTGTTCATCTATCTGGTCAGTCTATACTTGAAGAATCAAGAATTTTTGAGTAGAAATATGGGATTGAAATACTCTATGTCTTATGGTCTCTCAATGTCTTGGACATAGTCATCATATAAAAATTCATTCATTTATATGAAAAAATAGGTAGATGTAAGTATAGATATACATGTATCTAATGAAGATCATGTTAGTTCCCTTTTAGATTGAGTAGCGCTGATGATTTACTTGTGTAAACTCTTTACTTAAATCTATGAAATCATGAATTTATATTTATTTTCAATCCCAAATAGGCATGTGGGGTCAAAAATTATGGATGAATAAAGTAGGATTGTGTTTTTCAAGCTTGAATGAGTTGCTCTAAAAGTGTTTAAGTGTTTATCCAAAAAATATTTAAATGGATACTTACATGTTATTTTATATGATGCTGTACATGGTGAAGATGATGATAGATTTACAATAGTTCCTTTGAAGACATTCAAAAGGACTTTTTGGGTATGATTAAATATCTTATTTTATATGATATAATATAAAGTCAAATGGAACAATGTCTAATAGGATTTAGCGTAAGTGAATGATTGAGGGAGATATGACTTGAATCCTATAATCATATGATGTTTTGGATTATATCATAGTGAATAATATATTCATAACATATTGTAATACATAAAGGAAACCAAGGCATATCATATTCCTTTTGTTTTGTTATGTTGTATGACATGTTTCATTGATGTCATGTTACTGCCTTTACTTATTTTATTGTATGATATGAGGATATTGTAATATAGTGTTCTATATTGAATCAGATTGTATTATTCATTTTTTATTCAATATTTGATTATGGTATTTTAACTTAAGTGTTAATGTTGAAGAATATTCCACACATATCTATAATTGGTCATCTATATTTTATATGATGGAACATATGAGACAATTAAAAGTATTTATATGATAAATATATGGTTGATAAAAGTATACAAGTATTTTAACAAATCCATTACTGGTACATTATATAATGTAATAGTAAATGTATTGAGGCTCAGGAAGCATCCTTGATGCCTACATAGAGAAATAAATAGACAAAAAAAAAGTTTCTTCCAAGATTGGGTGGTCATACTATCAATTCTACCCAATAATCTCTTCTTATACTTCATTTTATTTGAGAGGTATTAGAAAACCATGTGATTTGAGGAGGACCCCATCATATTGTTGGGTGATTCTGATCAGTTAGTAAATTCATCATGGAATAAGGATCATGTTGGATACTTATATGTAATCTTTATCGAACTTGTGTTTGAATGTACGAGATTCAACCAAAATCGGTGTATGGTACTCCCATGTGTTCTTTATTTATATTTTATATGATTAATGTTTTGTGGAATATAGATAATTATTTGTGAATTTCTTAATATCTTCCACTAAATTAATAATAATTATTCAATCATAATAAATTAACCAAAATCAAAACAAAACAACCATAAAACTAAGAGCCAAACAACCCGAGTTTCCAGGATTTTCATTCCCCTTTGTAACACCCCAAGCTTCTATGGTACGCTTCTCTTTGAATAATGCAATAGCGTGTGTTGTATGCAACATCGAGTTCTAACACACCACAACAAATCAAACTAGCCGTTATGAATAATAATACCCACTTTTTGAAATTTATAAATTTTATTTTTCAAAATGGACTTCATTTTTGGATTTGGAATATCGAAATTATCCTAGGGTGAATTTTTGGTATTTTTCTAAAAAACCTCATTTTTTGATGAATAGTGAAACCACTAAGTGGTAGTTAAAAGACTGAATTTTTCATAAAACTTAATTTTACCACTTTTGTGATTGGAATTTCAAAAATCTGAGAGACACGGTTAATATCAAGGAGTAAAATTTGGTTCAATGAGATGAAAATAATTTTTGGCGAATAGTAACTTTTTACTTTTATTTACCACGGTTAAAAGTAAATAGGATAATTAAGGGTAAAAATGATATTAATATTACCCTGACACATGTCCTAATTCTATTGGATAAGATTATTTCGACCAAAAACAACCTTAGGAATAAAATATGAACCTCTTTGGTCCACTTGGATTAGATTAGGACATTTATTATTATTTAATTCAAAGAAGAGTTAAAAGAGGTAAAATCAATGTTTTACAACTAAAACATTTTTAATACATGGTTACACATAAGATAAATTTGATTATAAATATTCATTAGAAATATAAAAATATTTTCTACATAATGATATTTTATTTATAATTTTTAGAAATTAAATAATTTAATTTATTTATGACACAATGATGATGCAGTAATTACCATAATAGTGAAAAATTAAAATAATTGATATTATAAATACCTAAATAAATATAATTTGAGACTTTAAATAATCCACTTTGTAGCCATTAGAAACCTAATATAAATTTATTAGAAAATAATATTTCAAGCTTTTCCAAAGGTGCCCCTCACCCCTCTTATAAAAGGGCACTCCTCCTTCTCACTAATTCACACATTCAAAGCCTTTTGGATCATCCAACCCCTGCCCAAATACTATATCAAATTCCTTCACTACAACCTAGATTCCTTAGTTTGATCAGAAAGCCAACCTAAGGAGCGCTTTTGATCAAATCAAAAGGAAGAACCCGAAAAAGAGGTAATGTTTTCACCACCCTCTTTCAAGTTCCTTTCTTCTTCAACTTCTTATTTCTTTGTTATTACCATTATAAAATAACAACCCCAGTATCTTATATATACTGTGATGTTATTATAAATATGGTACAACCATATTCAGTATTCTATCCATCCTTGGAATGACATGTCACCATACGTGCGTACGTACGGCTTACCGTCTCCACGTCGTGGTGTAATTGTTATTCAATAAATTATTATTTGGATGGGTATAATAATGATGTTTAATTCATTTAAATAATAAATATAACATGATAATGATTCTGTATATATGATATACCATCCAATTATATATTATTTTAATATCAAAATAATGATATTGTCGCTCGTGCGTACGTACAGACTAACGTCTCCACGAACGTGATGAGATTCATTCTCCACCATATCCATTCAAGTATAATTCACATTTGATGATTAAAAATAATGATTAAGGACTTGATATAATTCTTTATATGAATAAGATACAACCTATCTATAACAAACACGACTTATGTAATAAAATATATAAAAGAAAACGAGTAAGTTAACACCCGAAACAACGATAATTATAAGATATTATTAACAAAGAAATGTTAAAAGATCATATATGATATATTATTAATGTATATGATTCTTGTATAATTTAATAAAAATTATTTCACCATTATAAAGGAGGTTAACCTACCCTCAACCAAGGAAAAGTACAAGGTAAGGGTTTATTTTGCAATCTCTTCATTATCCGAGGTTGTTTATACGTAATAATCTACTGGGATTTATTTATCATCCACATCCATGTTTCTTAAAAATGTATTTCAAAACATTTTTAATATTTACAATAATATGGGTCAAAGTCATTTATACCCTTGTTTGACTTTTTATAAGAGGTTTATAAAATAATCTTTCTATCGTTTTTCAAACAAGGTAATTTTTAACCTTTTTGACAGAATTAAGGTAAGAATGTTTTTTTAACTTATACGGCGGATGCAGATATTTTCCACCGTTCATAAATCGTCGAATCTTCCCTTATAAGCTTATAAGAAAATTTTCAAAGTAAATGTTTTATTTTATAATTATGTGACTTTTAAATGATTTCAAAAAAAGAGATATTTCTCTCAAATAGTTTTGATTTCATCTATGTCAACATCCTTTGATGGATTTTAAGCTTATTTGAAGTTGATTTATTATGATACAAAACTTCCATATTGTATTGAAGGTTTTTTGATTTATTTGACTGTAGATGTGTTATTTTTATACCATTCCTGGTTTATGGAGAAAGTATTGACATTTCATATGCTAGTTTTAATACGAATTTTTATGTTATGTTTAAACCTGTTCATATGAGGAATGCATTGGACTTAATAAGTGATGGGTGGAGCCCGCTATAGCTCCTCGATGCATCGGTAGGTCTCATGAGACAAACTAGTGTCTTGGAACAAGGCCTTGACAAAATCTTACTTGTATTCTTGGCACGAGGCTTTGGCTATGTGATTATGATAGTCTGGCATTATGCATTCCATCATTATGAAAGTGGTTATTGCTATTGCATGTGATTATTCTATTAGTATAATATCCATGTGAATAAGTAAATGGAATTATTTCATTTTATTTTTTCTATACTATGTTGAAGTTCAAGTTTAAAAGGATTTTGTTTTAGTTATACATTCCCTTAAATGTTTATTCTTATTTATGAAAGTTTCCGCTATATTGTTATCCTTACTGGGCATTTGAGCTCACCCTTTTTCTATGTTTTTTTTCCCAGGATGTGAAGAATTAATTTATGAATGACCTGCAGGGATAGTATGAGGGGTTAAGAGTGTGGAATATGGAGACTATTTTGTTATAGTTTTCATTTTATGATGTAATGTAAACTTTATTAATTTATCTAGTTATTCCAAGGCTACTAAACTAATAGGTCTTTTGAGACTTGATCTTTCTTGTGATCATGCCAATGTTATGTAATAATGCACCGACTCTGGGTATCTAGGGTCGGGCGTTACACCCTTAAAGGATTACCTTACTCGAGGTAATTAACTTTTTCAAAATAATTTATGTTAATTGTGAAACTACTAATAAAAGATAAATTTCATGTATTGAAATATTAAAGTGTTTATTTTTTTTGGATTTATATATGTTAACACCCACTCATTACCTTATTTTATGATGTACACAATACAATATCCCTAAATATATCATATAAAATAAAAAATTGTCAAAAGATGATGAGAGAGTATGAATTCATGTATCTCATGAGACTAGAACTATGATACTCTTTCCCCATAATGATTTCTATATTCACACATTAAAAAATTTATTTTAAACTTTCATAACATAGATAATTAATCTTATAAAGGTGCATGATGATTAATGGTCATGAAATTTCCAATTTATTTTATATGAAAAATATTTTAAAATAAATGGAAAAGGTATAAAATAATATATGTAATGATAGAAGGGGAAAGATATTTCATAGTATATAAACACTAATGGATAATATATAATATTAAGAACGCATTATTAGGATGTTGTTAGACCACTAAATGATCTATTAGATTTATTAATGTGACTCATTTTTTCAGATACAATGTTCTAAAAAGAATATACATCTAACATTGAATTTAAAGAGAAAATTTAGGGAATATTCACTCATTAAATTACTAGTCTTTAGTATGTAAATGAAATTATCAAGCGTGAATGTTTTGGATACTTGGTTATTAATGTATCTATGAGGAACGCTTTCATAATTTATTTGTCCAATAATTTATGATATATTGTTTTAAAATTCAGTACTATTCATATTGTTTTTCAAAATTATATTTTATTCCAATGTAAAGGTGAAACCCTATGAAAATAATTTTTGATTTTCAATTCCTTATGTAAATTTTACACATAAAAATTAAATGGAATAACATAAAATTTTAAAAAGAACACATAAAGTATTTTATGTGATTAAAAAGAAAAAAAGAAATGAAAAATTCTTCTTATTACCTACCATGAAGAGGTCAACTACTATACTTTAAGTAAATAAAATTTAATTACATTTTTTATTAATTAATTATTAATTTGTAGTTTTTAGGGCTTACTAGGTACTCATTATAATCAATTTGGAGAGAATAAAAGTACAATTTATGGATATAATTCATTGATATCCAATAAATAATCTACAATTTATGGCCGTTATTAATTTTTAATAATATATATTAAATTTGTTTAAAAAATATTGTAATTATATGGTTTAAAATATTTTTTTACAAGTTTTTTATAATTTTTAAATGTCTATTTGGTATAAAAAACATTGTATTTGGGAATTTAGTTTACAACAAAAACCTATTATTTTCTTTAAATTTATTAGTATTAAGGTATATATAATAATATTTCACTATCAAAACATATATTAGAAAAAGGTACCTATATTTTTCAATTATTTATATTTTTTGAAACAAATGAATGACAACGATTTTAGTTATTATGTTTCTAAATTTATGAAAGATGTTATACTCTCTAGGAAAACTCTCATTGAAAAATATTTATTTATGAGAATAATTACAATTACATTCAAAATATTTATTAACAATTTATATATCTTTATGATTCTAAAACTATTCAAACTTTAGATTGAAAATATATTCATATGTAAAAATAGAGTTATTCAAGAATGGGTGGAAAACATAGATGGTTTAAAAATGTTTACAGACATTATAATTTGGGGGTTTCCTATATCATATGTGATATTTCAATTTAGTGATTCCATTCCAAATAATTTTTCATTTTTAGTATTCATCATATTTCAAATTCATTTTATCTCTCTCTTCATGTACCCACCTATATCCCTTTCAAAATCATGGACTAAATCTATACTTTTTATAAACAACTAATACAATGTGATGATTAAATTATATATTGAAAAACATTTCCCTTTTTTAACCAATTATGGATCTTCTCAGAACCAAGTTTTCTATGACTGCAACAACCTAGACTCTAGAACCCTAGAGGAAGTAGACATTTTATTATATTTGTATATAGATCACAATATAGATGATCTGGTAGTTTAATATCCCTATAAAACTAGATACATAAAGGAGTTTGATAATACTTTGGAATGAAAACATAATCAGGATACATGAAAAACATTATCAATTTCCAGGAAATTCATTTTTCATATGTAAAAATGTAAAGACCCTCACACCAGTAACACATAGCTGGTGACTTAAATTTAATACACTATTATAGATACAATACTTTAATCCCCAAGTATTGATCAGTTTAGTATTTTTTGAAACCAAATTACATACATGGAATTTACATTAAAACTTAAAAAGAAATATAACATATAAATTCCATTGGAAACACCCATAAACTCATAGATTGTCCCTGAAATTCATTCATAATATACATATTCTCATCTAGGGGAAAATAAAACATAATAAAGGGGTGATCTCATATGGTCAATAAAGGTAATTAAAACAACTGAGGAAATAAATGTAACTAATAATGCATGGTGAATAAAAAATATACATTCCATTATAACATAATCTTTAGTATAATATGACAGGAATAAAATCTGAATAAATAATTCCATATAAAATAATCACATGAGAAGGAAACATAACCATGGATTTTCTACTAGTCAAATAATCACATGGGATATAAATTAATAATATCATAATGGGGGAATGCATAATACCAGCCATCATAAACACACCATCAAGTCTTTGACCAAGACACCATACATAATGGGTAAAAAATTGGTCTAGTTTGTCTCATGAGACCCACCGATACATTGAGGGGGCTATAAAGAGACCCACCTATCACTTAATAAGTCTATTTTATTCCTCATAATAAACTGATAAATTAATATTGAAGCTAGAATATGAAATATATAACTTAACTCAAATAATAAATATTGTCATAAACCATCTAGAGTAATATGGAGAATGATATCAAGAGAGTAAAACCCCAATAATCATAAAAAAATAAATAAAACATGGTATATGACATCATAAAATATTAATCCAAATTAATCATAATATTCACAAAAGGGCGTTGAAATAGATGAGAATACTCTAATAAAATCATTGCGGAATTCTTGAAAGAAATTCCCATTTTACTTTACAAAGAAGAATCATTTTGAAAAATCTTTGAATAAAACCAAAAATAAAATAAGAAAGTTTTTCATGAAAAATTTTTGAATTTTAGAAAATTATTGGTATCTTAAAATAGATTATGGAGTGTACTTAAAAATGGATAACAAATTCGGAAGTCCCCTTTAATTAAGCTTGATTATTGGGAAGAATTTAGAAAGGATCCTTATTAGACATGCAAATCCCCATAGAAGAAATAAGGTTTGTACTAGGTATATATATATATATATATATATATATAAAATCCACACAGAATATAGGATGATTAGATAATAATAATTATGAATTACAATGGGGTAAAGAGAGAGAAATCATAACTCAAATGAAAAATGGAGGATCAGGGGGAATCCATTACTACTTTGCAGACAATCGAATCATATAACCCATAAAATTATTGATCATAAAATAAGACATTGAATTCCATAAAGATAAATAGATTCATGATATGATACATCAATGGGTAGTATATAAAAACCACACATAATAAATGGTGGTGAATGAGGCATATCTCACAGAAATAAACATGAGATGAATAAACCTTTATCTTATGTCTAAATGTGTTATGCAATTGATATTAATGTGATGGATAATCAGATTAAATATATCCATTAATTAAATTATAAACTTTTTTAAATAAATTAATTTATTATAATTTTATTCTTTTTTATGTCCTTTTTGATGAGTTATAAAATACAATTTTATCATTCAAGAGTGTTCGTTTCCTTGTTTTTCATGATAAATTTACTTTTATACTTATATAGAAGATCAGGTAAAATTAAAATAGTTATACTGAATTTAAATTATATTTTATTAATGATCTTATATAATATTAACTGTTTATATAAGTCATTTTTTATTTGGTGTGAGTATGAATCATTAGATAAGATGTTAGTGATAATCATTTTGATTATTTTGGAGGTTTTTTGATCATCATACGGTAGTTTTGTGTTATGAATTAATATTATGAATATATACTGGTTACAAAACAATAAATAAGTTTAATTAGACATATTAAAGTGTTTTTAACCAAGAAAATGGTTTTATTACCATCTTTTAAGGAGGATTTGATAAATGAAGACACATCGTCCACGAAGGCGGTAAATAATCACCTCACGGATGATGTTTTCATCTTCAAAATAAAAGTAAAAGTGGAAGAGAAATGATGCTGTATTTTTTATTAAAATAATAATAATATAATATATATTATATAATTGAGTTTTCATCTAAGTTTGGACATATTAGGTGAGTTAAGGATAATAAAATAAAATAAAATAAATTAAAATTAAAAGAATAAACAATGATTTTTAACTTTTGAATTCTTATCCCTAAGAACCATCTGAAGGAACTTTAAAATTTTCTTTTGGTGAGACCAGTATGAAATTTAATTGGGAGAGAGTATTGGGAGTGGAAATGTGTAGATATCGGAAAATATTCAATTATGTAGAGGTGTTATAAGAAGGGGTGGTGAGGGGTGGTATTTAAAGTGGAAGAGAGGGGTGTTTTTTTAATATTTTATTCATTTGATTATTATTTTTAGTGAATACAATGAATAGTTTGAGAATAATCACTAAATATATTAAAAAAATAAAGTTCATTCCATGATTATGGAGATTACATCCGTAATGGCTCATGTAATAGTGTATTTAACTTATAAGGTATTGATACTATAAATTATCATATTTTACTATTCACAAAAATTCATGTATTTTAGAAAATCACAAACAATTTACCATATATAGTTTTTAAAAATTAGAATTAAAAATTGGACTCCATTTTATGAAAATAATTTTCTAGATAAGAGAAATTTAATTTTTAACTAAAATCATCCTTTACTCGAAAAATATCGATTTCAATATTTGAACTATTTTTATGACACTTTAAAAATTTAATTAAGGTCTCACAAAATTATCTTATAATAATAATATAAAGAAATATTTATTTATGAATCTATTTCATGAAAATATTTTTTCTTTTAAATAATTATTTAATTATAAACTTATGAATAAAAATTTATGTTTCATAAAAATACCAATACTTAATTTAGCATTTCTAAAAAATTAATTTCTTTATTCTATAATATAAATATATTTTATTTTAATTCATAAGGCACTTAAATTTTATTTACACTTACTTAGGTGATGTTACTATTCAAATCATAAATATAATATTAATTATAATTAAATTGACAGTTTTTTAAAAATCAAGATTTTTCAATATTCACTGATAAATAAATATCTTTAGAAAAAGAATAGAATTTCACCCAATATTATTTTTGACATCCCAATATTAAGTGTGAAGTTTATTTTGGTCAATATAATTTATAATTTTTTCAAATTTTAGTTTTAAAACAAGTTCTCCATTAAAAGGAGGTAAAAATGCCTTTAGAAAAATATATCATTTTTATGCATAAAATTGGATTGATTCTTATCTTATGCATATAAAATAATTTGGATGATTTTGAAAACATTTGATTAAACATATAATATATAAATTTCATTAATAATTTTCATTATCTTCAATTTAATGTCTAGATTATAATGGTCTTTTTTAAATAATGATATTTAATTTTATATCATTATTCGTTTAACCTTGGTGTTGTGTAAAACCCGTGCTATCGAAGAAATTTAATTAAAAAAGATACATATAATAAAATAATGGGGTGTTAAATTCTAGAGCCATTAAATAAATTGTTTCCTCACAATTTGAAATTGTACTTTGAAAAATCAAAGGTTGATACTTCAAAGTTCCTTAGTGGGAAACCCACACCATAATTAGGGTTAATAAAATATCCTCTTAATAAAAGGGGGAGGAAAATACAGTGGTTACTAAAAAACTATGTATTGAAATAGGATAAGATTAGTGATAAGTAAAAATATATACATTTAATAATAATCTAACCATCAAGTTCTGATGTAGAGTTACAGAGAACATGGTCATTAGAAAGTTAACCATCATAAAGCTGTTAATTTGTTATCTGTTAAAATACCTTTGATTTCTTAGAAAAAAGTAAACAAATAATGTTTTTGTTCCAAAATATTTTTTCTAGAGTTGAGATATTATTTTACAATTTATATAATGACTTGAAAAAATAAACTTACTTTATTACTTTCCATGTCATAAGTATAATCTCATCCTTTATTTTTTCTTCGAACTATTTCCACATCATCCCTTACACCTAGAAATGAATGTTCAATATGAATTTTTCAAACCTAAAGAACTTTTATTGAATCATATAGTCCTTATGTCACTCCTTATACCCTTAAATGTTTATTGAAACCAAGAAGTTTAACATATTTTATCTATGAACAAAATTTCCAATGTTTGACTTGATCCATTTCATAAGTATACAATCTTAAGACTCATAAAAAAAATGTCTATACCTATTCAATGAGAAATAAAATTCGAAGGAATGTCACTAAATATCCAAAATCAACTTAACATAATATTTCACAAATAATATTTCTCTTAATCACACATAATAAATATATGAATACCTTAATATCCTATATACCGTTATGAAATATGAATTATTTTTAAAAATAAAATATCATGTTATCCTTAAATCAAAACATATAATAATTATAGTTTGACATAAACCATAAAATCACTAACCACCTTCATGGACACCAATATTTTTTAATAGACATCTATTTATTATTTTCTCAACACTAGGCACACATTTAGGGTCATCTTTCCCATGCCATGTTTTTTTAAAAGGATCAACATACAACAAAATTACATCTCTTGGTTATTGGTTCTATTCATCACATGATTCCAATTCCTTAAATAAGAATTACTACAATACAATCCTTATATATCTCAAAATTTTTATAAATATAGTATTACTAATAAAATAATTAAATAAAATAATTCTTTAATCTAAACATAGACCTATTAATCGTTCCACTTCATCTGAGGTAGTAGCACAAGCTTGACAATGATCCCATTTGATTCTTCTGAGCTATATTTCCCTGATGCTTGGGATAATAATTTATGTAGTTCCCCATATCATTATAGTTTAAGAAATTAATATTGGTAAATTATTTCATTCTCTTGCAATTATGTGCATGGTGTCCTTATTCTGTACAATTGAAGAAAAATCCTTTTCTTTTTAAGCATACACCATATTGTTTCCTTCCATAATTATCGCATGTAGAAAAATACTTCTTTACCTTCTTACCTTTATCTATCTTTACCCCATCTTTCCTCTTCTTCTCTTACTTACCTTTGAATCCATAAAACTTGGATAATTCTCTTTCTATCCTATAAGAACATGGTATTATTTCCTTATATAATGAGAATATTTATGAGGCTACATCTCTTAAACATACTATCTTAAACCCATCAAAGGAACAATCATTATTTCTCTTTGGATTATTTGCATTGATTTGTTTCCCATTCCTTATTTTAGGCACCATTTATAATCATTGGTATACACTAAATTATGTTATGAATCATAATTCATAATTTTGAACTAGGAAAGCACTTAAAATAAATTTGAAATTTGTGCATAGATAATCTCATAATCATAAACATGGTTTCTTTGGGTACATATTTAATTTTAAACCATTCATAATGGTTTTTAAAGAAAACATGAATTATCCTAAGAATATACCCTATAAGTGATAAACTAGGTGGGCCGTATGGCTCTTTTTTGTGTACTACGTTACACTGAGAAAGGACCAACACACCTTGTCGGAGTTGTTACCCCTAGGTACATCTATGCCAAAACTATGTCCACTTATAGAATCCAAATAGGGATTTATTTCTAGGAAGATCCACATAATCTCTACCTTACCAAAATTCTATAATATTATTATATTCTTATCCTCAAAGTCTGTCTTAGGGTTATGTTCCATAATCTATGATATCTAAATCTAGTTTTTAAGGATTCGACTAAACTTTCTATGATACGAACTGTAAAGACCCTAACACCAGTAGCCCAAAGATAGTGCCTTACATTAAATACATTGGTGTATATACAAGACTTGAATACCCATGGACCAATTAGTTTATTAGTTTTAGAAACCATATTACATAAATGAACTTTACATTACAAGTTAAAAGGAAATACAACATAAAACTTCCATTGGAAACACCCATACACTCATAGTTTATCCTTGAAATTCATTCATAATATACATCTTTTCATCTTGGGTAAAAATAAAAGATAAGGAATGGGTGAAATAAGATGCTCAATTATGGTAAGAAATAAAACAGAATCTATAAACATAAATAATAAGGCATGATGAATAACTATAAATTCATTCCATTTAAAAATAATCTTGAGCATAATTGGGTAGGAATAAAAGTTGAATAAATAGTTCCATATAAAATAATCACATGATAATGAAACATAACCATGGATTTTGTACTAGTAAAATTATCACATGATCTATAAGTTACTAATATCATAATTAGGTAATTCATAATGTCATACATAATAAACATATCATCAAGGCTTTGGCCAAGACACCATACATAATGGGTAAAAACCCAATCTAGTTTGTCTCAAAAGTCCTACCGATTCATCGAAGGGATATAGTGGTCCCCAACCATCACTTAATAATTAAAATTCATTCATCATAATCAACATATACATTCTCATTTAAGCTATCATATGAAATATAAATAACTTTTATGAAACAAAAACATAACTATAAACCATCCAGAGTAATATGGTGAATGGTATCAAGATAGTAAAACATAGATAATCATAAATAAATCAATAAAATATGGTAGAATATATCATAAAATATTAATACCAATTAAGTATAATATGAAATAAAGGGTTTTAATATATAATAAAATACTCTAATATAATCATCAATGAATTATTGAGAGAAATACCCTTTTTACTTTGCAAAGAAGAGTAATTTTGGAATATCTTTGCATAAAAGAAGAAATTAACTAGGAAAACTTTTCATGATAAAATGTGTAATTTTTATAAAAATATTCGTATCTTAAAACATATTATGGAGTGTGCTTAACAATGGGTCTGAAATTTGGAGGTTCCCTTTAATCGGGCTTATTAATCTGGGAAAATTGAGAAAGGATCCTTAAAAAATATGTAACTCCACATAAAAGAAATAAGGATTATGCTAGGTAAATATCTATAGAAAATTCACACAAAATTTGGGAGGAGAAAATAATAACAATTAATAAATACAATGGGGTAAATAGAGAGAAAGCTTAACCCAAAAGAAAAATAGAGGTTTTAGGAGAGTCCATTTCCACTCTTCAGACAGTCAAACCATATGCCCCATAAAATTAATGATCATAAAATTAGGCATTAAATACCATAAAGATAAATAGATTTATGATATGATACTTAAATGGAAAGTATATATACACCATCCAAAATAAATAGTTGTGAATGAGGCATATCTATCCGAAATAAAAGTGAGATGGGAGAACCCTTACCTTATGTACGAATGTGTTCTGTACTTGTCTTAACATCTGAGATAATATGATTTAATCCATAAATTAATTAATTGAAAAATTTTTGTACATGTATTTTATTTATTATAATTTTATTAAGTTAACTTTTTTCCTTTTTGATGAGTTATGAAATACAATTTTCTTCGTCGAGAGTGTTTGTTTTCTTGGTTTTCAAGATCGACTTACTTTTATACTTATATAAAAGATCATGTAAAATGAAATTAGTTTTCCTGAATTGAAATTATATGTTATTAATGATCTTATAGAATATTTAATGGTTATATCATTCATTTTTTTATTTTTTTGTCAGGATGAATCATTGGATAAGACATTAGTGATAATCATTTAGATTATTTTAGCGGTTTTTCGATCATCACCCGGTAGTTTTGTATTATGAATTAATATTATGTAAATACACTAGTTTTAGAATAGAAAATAAGTTTTATTAAACATATTAATTTCTATTTTTAACCATAAAAATGGTTTTATGACCATCCTTGAAGGAGGAATCAAAGAAAGAAGGCATGTCATCCACGAAGGTGGTAAATCGGCACCTCACAGATGATGTTTTCATCTTTAAAATAAAAGGATAAGAAGAAGATAAATGATTTTGAATTTTATGTTAAAATAATAAAAATAATGTATATATAATATAATGAAGTTATCATGAATGTTTTTATAGAGTAGTTTAGGGAATGATAGAAAAAATAAATTTGAAAGAAATTAAAAGAACGAAAGAGGTTTTTTACCTCTTGAATTCTTCTTCTTAAGAACCTCCTTAAGACACATTGAAATGGTATTTTGGTGAGTACAAATAGACCAAAACGTGGGAGATAGACTTGAGAGAATAAATAGGCAGATATTGGATAAGATTCAAGTCTTTAGAGGTGTGAGGAGAAGATGTGCTATTTATAGTGGAGGAGTGGGATGTTTTTTGAATATTTTATTCACTTGTTTATTATTTTATATAAAGACTATGAATATTTAGAGAATTATGACTAAATATATTAATAAAATTAAGTTTAGTTCTAGATTATGGTGATTAAATTATAAATTTATCAATTAATAATGCATTTAACATATAATGTATTTATATCGTAAATTACAGTATTTTACTATTCACAAAATTAAAGTATTTCCAAAAAATACAATAAATTCACCTTAAACATATTTATGTGTATAATTAAAAAATAGACTCAATTTTAGGAAACTAATATTCTAAATAAGATAAATTTAATTTTTGAATAAAATCATCATTTACTCAAAAAATGTTAATTTTAATAATATAACTATTTTTATGACACTTTGAAAAATTAATTAAGCTCTCATAAAATTATCTTATAATAATTAGAAAACAAAATATTACTTTATAAATATATTTTAAGAAAATATATTTTATATTATATAATTATTTTAATTATAAAATTATAAATAAACATTTATATTTCACAAAAGTACCAACACTTAATTTCTCATTTATAAAACATTCATTTACTTATTCTATGATTTAAATATGTTATATTTTTATTCATAAGATACCTAAATTTTATCTAAACTTTCGTAGGTGATTTTGTCTATTCAAATCATAAATATATTATTAATTATAACAAAAATGACAATTTTATAAAAATCGAGATTTTCATTATTCACTGAAAAATAAGTATCTTTTGAAAAATAAAAAAATTTCTCCCTAAGTTCATTTTTGAAAAATTATTTTAAAAATTAAGTTTATTTTGATCAATTTAATTTATATAAGTGTCAATATTTATTTTTAAAACAAGTATGCCATTAAAAGGCGGTAAAACGGCCTTTAAAAAAATATAGCCATTAAATGTATAAAATTGGATTCATTATTATCTTATGCCTATAAAATCATTTGGATTAATGTATTTTTTTATTAAATATTTATTATATAAATTTCATAAATACTATTAATTCCCTCAAATTTAACCTCTTGGTTATAATGACCGTTTTAAATTAATGATATTAAATTGTATATCATTATTCGTTTAATCTTGGTGTTGTGTGAAACCTATGATGTTAAAGAAATTAAATTAAAAAAGATAGATATAATAATATCAAGTGGTGTTAAAAAAAATCTTTTTGGTTTCTTGGGGAAATGAAAAACAATTTAAATGGGTGATCTCAGACACTTAGTTAGTGGTAGATTATAACGGAAGCAATTATAAATAAAATATTATGGCATGAGTAAATAAACCGAGTTATGACAAAGAAATGAAACTAAGAGAATCAATAAATCCATATAAAACATAAAAATAAAAAAATTTGTGGATAACCAATCTTATAATGAAGGGAATGTATAATGAAAGACAACTTAAATATACCATCAAGGCCTTGTGCTGTGACATCTTACATAAAAGGTAAGGACACTCCCATTTCCCTATAATACTTATTTCATGAGTCCTACCAGTGCACTGAGGGGATATGTATTTTTGGACCCCAACCATCACATAATAGTCCAATGCATTCCATCACATAACAAAATATCACATGGCATAATGTTCAAGGAATGAATAATATAAAAAAATAAATATTTTAGAGTGGGAATATCCTACAAGGTTTCCCCATATAGAATAAAGAATTATATGGTATGAAATTATTTTCCCGAATAAATGATTCCGTAAATATATCTTGGGTATATACCTTAATTAATGACTAGTGTTTTCAAAATGTACAAAAAAATTCCATTAACTTGTCAAATATACAAGGTTTTTTTCATTTGTTGTTGGAAAGGACTAAGGTATCAAAGTATTTAGGTGGCTGGGATACATGAATTTACAAAGGTTAGAGACCAATGAAATGATATATAAATATTTTATAATGTTTTGTTAGTAGAATATATATCATCTAATAATATCCCTTGGGAATTTAAAACTAAGTTAATAGTAAGGTCCCATTCACCATGCACCAGGATGATGATTAAGATATACCCGACCTATAACATACCATGTTTCTCTAAGTTGGTAATTTCTAATGGAATTGATATTTCTATTTATTGCATGTTTCAAGTCTCAATCAGAGAATCAAAAAGGAAATTTTATGGTTTATATTCCTATAAATAATATTTTTAGATGTGGTTTGTGGATCAAAAAGTAGCTCTCAGGTTTTAGGAGTGTCCCAATGTATCAAGACCCTAAATCGATGTTTTGGAAAATCATATCATAGGGAGAATTATTGGCACATAGTTAGTTACAACCTTACGTCTTAGCCATGCATCCTAGTTTACATAGGTGCGCAACCTAGGGAAAACATGTATCATGCTAAGGAAAACCATGTGGGTGTCTACAAGTTATTATAGACATGTCATATGGTTAGTGAATTCTCTATTAATCCATGTTCTCTTCTCGTGCAAGATGTGTCAGACTTAGAAAATAGAGGAATTTGGTTGGTGCATGTTTTGGACAACTATGAATCCAAAAATAGGACCCATTAAAAGGGGTGAAATTTTCATTACACTCTATGATATTTAATAAGGAATCCCACTATTTCTTACTCTCTTCTCCATAACTCGAGACATATCTCCTCTACTCTCCTTTATTTCTTTAACCCCATTAAAGTGGGTGTTTTTGGAGGCCTTATTTTAAGATTTGAGGTTTGATTTCTCCTTTGGTGGCCTCCCTTGGTTTCCTCCTCTCTTTGTTATTAATTTATAGTCTCTATAGTTAGGGTTTTAATTCCAAAATTACAAAATTAAATAGTGGAATAAGATATAGGTGATAGTTATTTTCTCCACCTAGGAAGAGGGTGACCTAAGAGGATGTCTACACTTTATGGAGTTTCATTTTGTTTAGGTATGTTCCCACAATGAATTTATAAATATTTAAAGACTAAAATTAATTTTTTTTTGTTTTTTGATGTTGTTTCTTTGAGATTATGTCTTATTCAAGGTTTTTGATGTTTCATGGGTTATTTTGAGTGAGACATAACCTTTAATATATCAGTTGAGATTGTACAAGCCATAAAAGATATTGAAGACCCATTGAAAATATATTGAAAGTTTCCTAAATGTTGGTGGTCTATCGTACGTGAACTATGGTATTTATGCTTGTTGATGGTAGTATGTAAAAGTTTGGGATCTTCCCTTAGGGATAAACCGTCAACTTAATTTCTTATAATGAACTATTACATTAATTAAATATGTGATTTATAATGTATGAGTCCATGTTGACTCCAAACCTCTTGGGTTGTGAGACTGCACATGGTGTGTCATGTAATCCGTTGTATAGTACTAAGTGGAAAATACTTAGGAAATCTAGGATTAGGTTGGGTGTGTAGATGGTATTAGAGATACATTGACCCTAATATTGGGTTACGACCCATCTCTCAATGGTTTCCTTCTTAATATGTCTTCGTGTAGTCAGAAAGGATGTGATACCCGTTTTACAATACTAAGGGATGCCACATATGGTTGAATTGGGTGATTAAATGAGAATGTATTACTAAATTTTAGGATCCCAATAAGGATTCATCTACTTAGGTATGAACCTAAAGGTTACATAGTTGGATGAGTCTCCCTTTTTTTATTTAAGGGGCCCTAGTGTGTGCCCATGTTGTTGACTGACCCGACCTAGTACGTTATGGGTTTGGGTAGAGATAATAGTGAGTGTCTCCTTATAACCCACAATAAAATTATATTCCCAATGGTATGTGACATTATTGGTGATTTTAGGAGTTTGGATACCCTAAATATTTTATTTATACTTTCATATTGTTATTATTGATGAAGCTATGATTTCTAGACTAGCTTCTTGGTTTTTTTCTAGTCAGCTGGATATGATGTGATACTTCATTGGGATTCCTATATGTTCTAATGGGATATATATTATGATCATTTTATTTTATTATATTTTTATTTGGGATTCCCTAATGTACCTCTTGGGGTTTGGATTTTAAGCCTTATTGATTGAAAATTACTTTTTATGGATGCCTGGACATATTTTTTGAAATTCGACATATGATATTTTTTAATTACAGAGGCCCATATATTCTTTTTGGTATTTTGGAATTTGAGAATACATGTTTCATTATCATTATAGTTCTTATTTAGGTCTATTGTGCATTATGATTCATATTTCCTTCGTCTAGGATGTTAGAAATTGATTTTCACACCATCCTTGGGTTTTTGGAGATGACACTTCATGCCCCATGATTAGGATGTTAGAAATGGAATTATATATATCATTAATGGGTTTTGGGACATGAAATTTCATTAAAATTTATTATTATGTTAGACAATAATCTTCATATATTTGTCTAGGATTGTTGGGCATGGTGTTTTGTATCCCTGTTTGAAGGATTGGGCTGAGGCCCCTTATTAAAACGCGAGACCCTTATGATGTTATGAATGAATGCCTTCGTTTCTCACCTAGAGTCCTGGATAGTACTTGATATATATATATATGTGTGTGTGTCTATATATTTTATAAATATATAGTATATATATATACATATATGCCTAGATATATAAAGGGTGATATATGTTAATAGACATTTCCAACATTGGCCAAAGCAGGTATCATCAATTTGAATCATGAACCCAACGATCAACTGTAGATTCATTTTACTTTTCATTTATAGTTGTGTCTTTTTTAGGATATTCACATTTCATTATCATTCCTTGTATGAACTTTTTATCTTTTTTAGTTTTTATTATTACTGTTATCTTGGTTATTAGCTCATATATACATACACTTCATTTACTGAATATGTATGGGACTGCATTGGTGGTTCCCTACTGGGTTTTGTACTCACACCCTACTCAGGATTACATTACAATGGTGTTATCGAGTATAAATTCCCTTGATTATAGAAACAGGTTGGGTTAAGGTATGAGACTGATCAGGCAGGATGGATCAGATATTCATGTGCAGATTGGGTATGTGGTTCAACTCAAAGTTAGTAGTGGAGCCTTGTATGTTTATTTATTTACATTATTCCTTCTTATATGATCAACCATGTGGGTGATCAGTGTAATATGTATGACATGGATGTTCGATCCTCTATCAAATTTTACTCATTATTACTACCTTATTTATATTCACTACTTTCACACTCTATTTATTTACTGATATGGGTTATGTTTTGAAATGTTTTTGGTGGATTACTCTGATATGAGGGAATATTGTCACCATAGACACACTCTAGGCCCTCTATGATATTTGGGAACCTCTGGAATATGGGGAGTTGCACTTGAGGCCTTATGGTGAACTAGATCGGGGCACTAATTTAGTGCTATCCAGGTCGGGACGATACAATGTGGTATCATTGGTGCTTCTTTAATTATTGTTTTACTATTTGGGTTATGGTATACAAGATTACTAGGAATGTATCAGAACGTGTAATGGATATCAAATGGGTATGGTGAGAACACCTTTTCTGATAATAAGTCCTAGTTTCCAATGATATGGGATTATTGTTCTGATATGAAATGTCACAGTTGTATATGATTTTTTATTTGAGTGACACATATGTTGTGTTTATTTTATAACTTAATTTGGATTTATAGATATCATCACATTGGAAAGAGAAAATTGGTGGATTTCTAGATCTTGTCCCATTAGAAATAGGCCATTTACTGATTTTGACTCTTAGATAATAAATGAAATAGGTGTCTCATACATCATATTTGGCTTGTAGGATCCACATGTCTTAGGTATCCTAGTGTGTGATTTTACTACTGATGATAGTGTTCAATTTTTATAGTGTCTATGATAACATAAATGGTGTTTTTTATATAGGTTATTGGTGGAGTTATACTCAAGTTGTCCTACTTGTATATATATTTCCTTCTGATGGTAGGTTATATAGATTTATGATGAGGCATTTGACAGTGATGCTGATGACTCAGTCCTCATGAATGGCTGGTGTAGTGTAACGAACCAATGTTTTATCAATGAAAATTAATTTCTTATAATTATGTCATATAATCACATGAAATCAAAACACAATGAAATACTAAGTACTATGTGACCTTTAAACATAATATTGTCACTTTTGTGATTTGAATTTCAAAAATCTGACATACATGGTTGCGTTCAAGGTGTTTTTTGGGGTCTGTTGGAAAAAAATTTATTTTTTTGTTGAATAGTAAACTACCCTTATGAATAGTAACCTACCCTTATGAATAGTAATAAAACCCTTATGAATATTTAATTATCCAAAAGAATTGTAACCTCACCCATGAATGTATAAATAAAATTTAGGCATCTTTTAAGTTATAATATGATCAGAGTAAATGTATTGGTATTTTTATAAGTAATAAATTATTAATTACAATTAATTAATTTAAAAGAAATTGTATTTTCCTAAAAGGTGTTCATAAATTATCAATTTTTTTTCTGGTTTTAAGATAATTTTTTAAGGCCTTATATAATTTTTGAAAGCATTATAAAATCAGTTTTAGTTTCAAATTTTTTATTTTTCAAGTAAATTATGATTTTAGTTAAAAATTAAATAAATTATATTTAGGGAATTATTTTTGAAAAAATGGAGTTAATTTTAAGATTATACACATCAAAATATAGTTAGGGTGAATATTTGGGATTTTTCTAAAATACTTGAATTTTTTATGAATAGAAAAATAAGATAATTCACAATATATGCTAATACCTTAATCATTATTATTTCTTGTCTTATGAACAAAAATTAAACTAATGATTAAAATATTAAGAAAACCATCCTCCCCTCCACTATAGAAATCACCCACACTCTCCTCTTCTCTTCACTACTCTCAAGCCTTGTGCCTTCCATAAATTCTGCACAAATATCTCCCTAAGCTCATCCCCCATATCTAGAAGCCCTTGTTCTCCTCAAAAGACCAAATACTCTCCCCTTAAGAGGCTCTCAAGAAATATTTAATAAAGAGGTAAATTCCTCTTTTCTTTTCTTTCTTTTTATTTTCAAGTTCATTTGTTTTATTTTCCATCTTTACCTCTACACATCCAAATTTTATGACAACTCTAGTACCTTACATGTACTAGAATTTTGTTTTGACAATGGAATAAGTTCTTATGATCTATACTTTACTCTTATTTTATACTAGTAGTAAAGACACCATCCGAGATGTGTTTTACCACATTTAAGGACGATGAGTATTAAATTTCTATTACCATATTCAATTATGGATAGGAAACCATTTTAATGGTTGATATAGACTATTAAATATATATTTCATCTATGTGTTTTTGTAGAATCCTTTTTCACACATGATGTAAAATAATAATACAGAACAATTTAATTATGAGAAAATTTGCAAAATTAATTCAAGTGGTTATCATTAATGTTTTATATAATGATTCAAATTCACTCTTGGAAACCAAATTAAATTTAGAAACATGTAACCTTATAGGTGTTAAATAATAAAATATAACTCCAATTTTGGACAACCAATCTCATCATACATGTGTGTCCGAACATGAGTATAAGTGAACCGATCATTAAAACTAAAGATGCAAACATACCCGAACAATGAAATTGAACCTCATAGACAATAAAAAAGGTTATGAAAGAACATAAAAAGGTTACACTAAATCTTTTACATATACAAGAGTTTCTATAATTATTAATTAATGAACCTAATTTGATTATTCAGGTTATTAATATCAAGGGGAGTACATCATCGGAGTTAAGGTAAGGGATCCTCTTTATTTCACTTTTATTCAAGAACTTCCTCCATGTTATGTCCTTTTATGTGTAATACCTAATGATGGGGAATGATTTCACACTACCCCCATGCTTCCATCATGATTTATAGGTAATTAGAAACCCATTTCTCTCTCATTAATCCTTCTTAAGTACACCCGATACCATGATGATAATCCGTAAGTGATTCTACCCGAATATCCTTTGTTCTTCCAGGTTGCCTTATCTTCCTTTACCAGTATAAAGATATCTTGTATTTTTAGGTAAATATTTTAAATTCTGTATAAATGTACCAAATTAATTTATCAAGACCCTTTCATCAGTCTCTTTTGGGTTTACACACGTTTTTAATTGATTCTCTCCTCAATACTTTTCGATAAACAAACCTGTTTTGAGGGAAGTTTCCAAATTCTTACCTGATTTCAACTATATTATATCTTTTGTTTTAATTCACCATTGTATTTATAAAATAATTATTTTTATTATGAAAACTTTCTCGGTTCACTTCTAGTTTTATATAAATGATTGTTCCCTTTTCTTTTTTAAAGGCTCTATAGTATATTCCTTAAAACCGTGCAAAAAATGTTTTAATGCTAAAATTTCTTAAATTCTTTTCTTACATGCTGTCACTTATACTTGAAATCACTTATCATGATACATTACTATTTTTCCTTATGAATTTTCATGTATATTTTATTTCCCTTCTTTCATGGACACTTTTATGATACACCCTTTTGTTATGCATTATGACCTAATTGTGGTATTCAATTCTTTCCATGGGTTACCCTTATGTTTATGTAAGATTTATTATGTATGATTATTTATGTGGAAAACATATTGATGAAAAGTTAATATGGGTGTGCCCAGATAGAGCTCTAATGCATTGGGAAAATTTTAGTCTCATGAGATGTTATGTGCGATGGTCTTGGCGTTTAGCCTTGGCTTGTGATACCATGTGCGACATTCTTGGCGATTAGTCTTGGCTTGTGCTACCATGTGAAATTGTCTTGGCCGTTATCCTTGAATCATGATAAAGTACTATTTTATCTTTATTCCACATTTCTATGATTCAATGTTTATATGATCCCATGTTTATATGTTATGATTCTATATGATATTTTATATCATTATGCCTTGTTATCTAGCCCATGTTCTAAATACATATTCTGATGTTTATTCTCTTATTGGGATTTTAGATCATCCCTTTATTCATGTGATACTCAAGGAACCCTTTTCATATGTAAGGTAACAAATAAAATTAGGATCTCTTTATGAATATTAAATAAAGAAGTGTTTTTAGTCCCATGTTTTAAGTTTTATGTACCTAGTCTTCAAAGACACTATACTTAATGATACTTGGCTTATAATATGATGTATAATTATTCTTAAAATCTTGTAATGTTATGTGTAAAAGGCTAGGGTCTCTATAGTTGGTATCATAGGTAGGTCTAGTTGTTTTTGGAGATTAGTAATAGAGCAATTTAGTAAGAACCATAAGGATGAGACTAATTATAAGAAAACATCCCTATATTTTGGTAAATATAGAGTAAGTCGTTTACCAAGAAAATGCATCGTAGTATAAATACAAACAGGTTGAGGTGGCTCTTGCATAATTTTATCTAGGGGAAAAACCCAAAAATACCACTTTGAGCTAGACTCTAATGGAAACTAGTGCACGACAACAGGCCTTTCTATACTCTTGGTTTGACACTCATAGGAGATATTCTTTGGTAAATTCATGATCTTAGTACAAACCATTATTAAGGGAATAAAAAAAATCCCATAAGAATATAAGTAATGAAATTGATCAAGTATAACCTAGATTGAAACATAGGGAATCACAAGTTAGGATATACTTATCCTTTACAATTTTATCCTATTATGTTAAAATTTTCCTTTTTTATTCTAAATAGATAAATATTAAAGACCTTTAATTGTAGAATATTTTTATATGTTAATGGTGGGAAATAGAATAACACATTCCAATAATAAATGTAACATGTAATGTGAAGATTGGCCTAATGATATGCCTGATATGATAGGAATAGGTGCTCAAAAATTCATGTGAGTACTTTCTTAGCTGGATCATGTTATGTATAATAACTTGAATCATGTGGGAAACCCTTCTACTCTAAGGAAAGATAATGTTTCCATTGAATCCTTCATACAAAAAAGGCCTCCCATATTTAGTGGATCTTCTGATACCCTCCTCACGTAATAGTGTATTAACTTCGTTGAAAAGAAATTCTCTATTCTCTAGTTCATAGAAGAATAGAATGTCATATTGGCGGTCTATCATTTTGATGGAGAAGCTGATCATTGATGGACATTGATAAAGAATATTAATCCCAAGGAAGAAATTTATTCCATGGAATGGGAGGAATTCAAGAAATATTTTTCCCAAAACCTCCATCTCAAGTTGGAAAGAGAGTTCCTCAGACTCAAGCAGAAGGAAGATAAGTCCATCAGGGTGTATGAAGAAAAATTCACAAGGCTTGAAAGGTACGAATTTGGATTTGTCCTGAACACTGAAATCAAGGTGGATCGCTTCTTAAAAGACTATATCCAAGTCTATGAATAGCATTGGTGATTCAAGAATTTGGAAGTTATGAGGAGATTTTCTGTTGTTCCCTGAAGGTTAAAATGGAGATCAGATACTCTCAATGGTATCATGGGACCAATTAAAATAAGAGGATAATGGAATCTAATGCGGGTTGTCCCGCAAATAATATACGTGATGGAAAAAATATCGATCATCCCATGCTTAAAAATTGTGGGAAGAAGAATCTTGGGAAGTGTCTAAACGGAACTGGGAATTACTTCAAATGTGGAAAGTTGGGACATTTCGATAGAAACTGCTGATGGGATATGAAGAATCCCACTAATGTGGAAGAAGAAATGAAGGTTCAGATCAACACTCACACTTTAGTGTATTGTTACAATTATAAGGAGCATGGGAATTATGCGAACAATTTACCTATGCTCAGGGTTGTCAGAGGCAATCAACTACAACCTATAAGGAAACATGGAAGGGATTATTCTATCACTACTACTAAGGTGGATCTAGAGAATGATGTGGTGATAGGTATGCTAGTTATTCATTCAATAATAATAAATATACTATTTTATTATGGTTCTATATATTCTTTTATATTATGATAGTTTAGTATAATTATTCAAACTCCACCTCAAAATTTGGAGGAAAAGTTTTCTATGAGAACAAAGAATGTGAAAATTATTGCTTCCATGATTTATAACTCCTTCCCGGTTAACTATTGTGGACTGAACCTCCCAGAAAATCTCTTCATACTTCCTTTAGTGGAGTTCGATGCTATCTTGGTCATGGATTGGCCATCTTTATACAAATCCAACATCAACTGTCAGGAAAGAGATATCAATCTTCACATCCCTAAGCATCCTCCATTTCTTTACAAGTGTAATGAGGAAGATGAATCTCTTTTAGAATCATTGTATCAAGTGTGGATATTAATTCCTTATGATCAAGAATGTCTAGATGAAATGATTGAGACAAAGGAGAGAATCATACTTGAAGACATTCCCGTCGTGAGGGATTACACTGATGTATTCCTCAAATAGTTTCCCGGTCTTCCTCCTAGTCATGAGGTTGAGTTCTAAATTGAAATTATTCATGTATCCTTATATATATCAAATAAACCTTATAGATTGGCCACCGTAGAGCTAGAAAATTTGAAGAAGTAGTTATAAGAGAATCTGGAGAAGGGTTTTATACGCTCGAGTGCTTCACCAATGGGGTGTTTTAGTCCTCTTCATCATGAAGAAGGATAAATCATTGTGATTCTGCATTGATTATCACGATCTCAATAAAATCATGATAAAGAAAAAGTATCCCACGCCACAGATAAATGACTTGTTTGATCAACTTTGTGATGCCATTTATTTCTCTAAGGTGGACCTTCTGTCAGGATATCATCAATTAAAGGTGAGAAAAGAAGATATTCCCAAGACTGCCTTTCGAATGAGGTATTGAAACTAAGATTTCATAGTGATTCCCTTTGGTCTCACTAATCTTAGATTAATTTTCATGGATTTAATGAATAGAGTCCCTAGAGAATACCTTAACAAATTTCTGGTTTTATTTATCGATGATATCATGATATACTCTAAGAGAAAGGAGGAATATGAGGAGTATTTGAATACTGTTTTAAAGACTTTTTGAAGGGAGGATTTATCTGTAAAGTACAATAAATGTGAGTTTTTGATGGAGGAAGTGTCATTCTTGGGGCATGTTATCACTATAAAAGGGATATATGTGGACCCTGTTAAGATAAATGCAATTGAAGAGTGGCCCTGGACAACATTGGTAATGAAAATCCATAGTTTTTTGGATCTAGCCGAGTATTATAGACGATTTTTTAAGAAATTTTAATGATTGTCAAACCCAATGACCAAGATGATATAGAAGGAAGTAAAGTTATTCTGGACTCGAGAATGTGAAGAATTCTTTAAGGAGTTGAAAAAGAGGCTAATCACTGTGCCTGTACTCACACTCTCATTAAGTGGAGAACACTGTGTGGTGTACAATGATGCTTCAAAGAAGGGATTAGTACGTGTGCTTATGTAAAATGATAAAGTGACAACCTATGCCTCAAGGAAGATGAAAATCCCTGAGAAAAACTATCCTACACATGATTTGAAGTTGGTGGCTTTGATCTTTGCGTTAAAAATATGGTGGCATTATCTCTATGCGGAGAAGTGTGAGATATATACTAATCAAAAGAGTCTCAAATATATATTCACACAAAAATATCTCAATTTTTTCTAGATACGACAGTTAGAACTCATCAAGTATTATGAATGCTCAATCCAGTACCATATCGGTATGGCGAACATGGTGGAAAATGCTCTAAGTAGAAAGGATCCTGCAACTTTATCAATGATAATAATTGAAAAGGATATGATGTTTTTAGATTTTATGATTAAGGACATGGGAATCATTAATGGAGGACCATCATCAATCCTTTCTCAAATTATTTCTCAACCATCTCTCATAGATAAAATAAAGGATGCTCAAAGAAAAGATGTGTTTCAAAAATGGGTGGAAGACATTGAAAATGGGTAATCCTCTGATTTCATGATTGATGAGGAAGGAGTTGTAATATTTGGGTCATGATTATGTGTACCATTCGATCAATAAATGAAGAAGGATCTTTTGGATGATGCACATAGCTCAACCTTATCTATCCACCCAGAGAGAACAAAGATGTATTGAGATATAAAAGAGAACTTTTGGTGGGATAATATGAAGAAGGAGATTACTGAGTATACATCAAAGTTCATAGAATGTCAAAAAGTTAATGTTGAAAGACATAAGTCTAAGGGGATGATGAAACAACTACCCAAACCATCATGGAAGTGGGAGGACATCACCATAGACTTTTTGACTGGATTTACAAGGACATCCAGAGGAAAAAACGCTATATGGGTCATTGTGCATAATCTTACAAATACAACTAACTTTATTTCAACTTGATAGGACTTCTCATTGGATGAAATTTCATATATATATATCAAAGAGGTGGTAAGGATTCCTGGAGTACCACTCTATATTGTATCTGATAGAGATCTGAGATTCACATCGATGTTATGGAAAAGTCTTCAACATGATCTAAGCACTGAAATGAACTTCAGTATGGTCTATCATCCTCAAACTGATGGCCAATCTGAGAGAAATATTCATTCATTGGAAGACATATTAAGAGTGTATTCTATGGACTTCAAAGTAGGATGGGACCAACATCTTCAAATTTTTGAATTCTCTTAGAACAATAGTTTCCACTCGAGCATCTAAATGATACCATATGAAGCCCTTTATGTGAAAAGGTGCAAAACACCAACATGTTGGGATGAAGTTGGTGAGCGTATGCTGCTAGGATCTAAAATGGTTGAAGAAATGGTGGAGAAGGTGAAAACCATTCAGTAGCACATCAAGGCATTCCAAAGTCGACAAATGAGTTATGGAGACAATCATCGACGAGACCTCATGTTCAATGTTAGAGACATGGTATTTCTACATATATCTCCATGGAAGAAGGTCACGAGGGTTGGGAAGAAAGGAAAGCTATGTCCCAGGTACATCAGCCCCTTCGATATTCTTGATCGTGTTGGAGCTATCGCCTATCGACTAGGACTTCCACCTACCATGTCTAAAGTACCTAATATCTTCCACATATACCTCTGAAGGATGTACATACCAGATCCTTCACATATCATCTCTTCATAGGTTGTAAATTTGGAGGATGATCTTTCTTAAAAGGAGCAACCGATGAAGATCTTGGATCCTAGAGATAAAGTTTTACATAAAAATACTACTCACCTGGTCTAAGTAATGTGGAAAAACCATAAGTACGAAGATGCAACATGGGAACTGGAGGAAGAAATGAAGGGAAAGTACCCACACCTGTTTATGGCTTAGAATGTAAAATGAAATTTCGAAGGTGAAATTTCATAAGGGAGGAATAATATAATGACCCGATGTTTTATCAATAGAAATCCCTTTCTTATAAATATGTCATATAATCACATGAAATCACAAAACAATGAATTATTATGTACTATGTGACCTTTAAACATAATATTGTCACTTCTGTGATTTGAATTTCGAAAATCTGACATACATGGTTGCGTTCAGGGTGTTTTTTGGGGTCTGTAGGAACGAACATAATTTTTTGGTGAATAGTAACCTACCCTTATGAATAGTAAGATGCCCCTTATGAATAGTAAACATTAAAAAGAATAGTAGCCTCACCCATGAATGTATAAATAAAATTTACTCATCTTATAAGTGAAAAAATGATCATAGTAAAAGTATTGATATTTTTATAAGTCATAAATAATTATTTACAATTAATTAATTAAATTAAAATAAAATTTATTTTCCTAAAAGGTGTTCATAAATTAAATTTTTTATGTCTATTGTTTTAAGATAATTTCATAATACCTTATGTTATTTTTGAACGCATTACAAAATCAGTTATAGTTTTAAAATTTGTATTTTTCTAGTAAATTTTGATTTTAATTAAAAATTAAATTAATTATATTTAGAAAATTATTTTTGAAAAATTGAGTTCATTTTTTTGTTCTAACTGTTGAAAAATGGTTAGGGTTAATTTTTATGATTTTTCTAAAATACTTGAATTTTTTATGAATAGTAAAATATGATAATTCACAATATATGCTAAAACCTGAATTTTTACATCATGTTTGAGAATGGATGATGTAAAAGGCCATTGGTTATAACTCACGTGAATATATTACTATTTTTGGTAATAAGAATAATCACTATTTCTTGTCTTATGAAAAAATAATAAACTAATGATTAAAATATTAAGAACACCCTCATCCCATCCACTATAAAAACCACCCACACCTCCCTCTTCTCTTCACTACTATCAAGCCTTGTGACTTCCCTAAATTCTTCACAAATATTTCCTGAATATATTCCTCCACTTCTAGTATCCCTTTGTCTCATAAAAAGGAAAAAACTCTTCCCTTAAGAGGATCTCAATGAAGATTTAATCAAGAGGTAAATTCATCTTCTCTTTTCTTTTATCTTCTTTTCAAGTTAATTTATTTTCTTTTCTATCCTTACCTCTCCACATCCAAATATTTTGAAAAAAAATACCTTACAAGTATTGGATTTTTTTTTATGATAATGGAATAATTTATTATCACCTCTCCTTTACACTTCATTTATACTAGTAGTAAAAACATCATCCGATATGTGTTAATTTACCACATTCAAGGATGATGGGTATTCAATTTCTATTACCTTATTCAATTTTGGTTATGAAACCATCTTTATGGTTTAAATAGACAATTAAATATTTATTTTAGCTTATTTTTTGTTCGAGAATCTGTTTTTACACGTGATGTAAAATAATAATACAAAACAAGTTAATTTGAGCCAAATCGCCAAATTAATTCAAGCAGTTATCATTAATGTTTTATATAATGATTAAAATAAACTATAAGTAAAGAAATTAAATTTAAAACCATTTAACCTTATGTATGTTAAATAATAAAATATAACTCCAATTATGGACAACCAATCTCATCATATATGTGTTACCGATCATGAGTATAAGTTAACAGATCATTAAAACCAAGGAAACAAATGGACCCGAACAGTGAAATTGAACCTCATAAACAATAAAAAAGGTAATGAATGAAATTATAAAGGTTAAAATAAGTATTTTAAATATATAATAGGTTATCTAATTATTAATTAATCAACCTAATTTTATTATTCAGGTCATGAATATCAAGTGGAGAACACCATCAGACTTAGGGTGATGGATCCTCTCTATTTCACTTTTATTCAAGAATATCCTCTATTTAATGCCCTTTTATGTGTAATACCTAATGATGGGGTATAATTTAGAACCTCCCCTATAATTAAATTATGATTTATAGGTTATTATAAACCCCTTTATCTATCATTAACCCCTCTTAAGTTCACCCGATACCGTTCCGATAATCCGCAAGAGATTCTACCTGAACCTTCTTTATCACTCTAGGTTTCCTTATCTTCCTTTACCAATATGAAGTTATCTTATATTTTTGTTTTAATCTTATAAATGTTTTTGAAATTTAAAAAATTTCATTTATCAAAACCCTTTCATCAGTATATTTCAGGGTTATACATGTTTTTTAGTGATTCCCTCCACAACACTTCTCGATATGAAAACATGTTTTGAGGGAACTTTCCGAATTATTACCTGATTTAAAGTGCACTCTATATTCTATTTTAATCAACCATTGTCTTTATAAAATAATTATTTTTATTATGAAAACCTTCTTGGTTCAATTATGGTTTTATATAAAGGATTATTCCCTTTTATATTTTAAATTCTCTATATTATTTTATATAAAACCGCACAAAAATGTTTTATTGCTAAAATTTATTAAATACTTTTCTTACATATTGTCACTTATACTTGAAATCACATACCATGATACATGCCTATTTTAGCTTTTGAATTCCATGTATATTTTATTTCCTTTATTTCATGGACACTTTTATGACACGTCCATTTTTTATGCTTTATGACATGATTATAGTACCCAATTCTTTCCATGGGTATCCCTTATGTTTTTGTAAGATTGATTATGTATGATTATTTATGTGGAAAAAATATTAATGAAAAGTTAATATTGGTTCACCTAGATAGCACTCAATGCATTGAGTAAATTTGAGTCTCATGAGAAGTTATGTATGACAGTCTTGACGATTAGCCTTGGCTTTTGCTACCATGTGTGACAGTCTTGACAGTTAGCCTTGGATTGTGATACCATGTATAATGATCTTGAAGGTTAGCCTTGAATCATGCTAAATTCATCTTTAAATTTTCTTCTACATTTCTATGATTCAATTTTTATATTATCCCATTTTTATATGTTAGGATTCTATATTCCATTTTATATTATTATGTCATGACCTCTAACCCAAGTGCTAAAGACTTATTCTTATGCTTATTCCTTTACTGGGATTTTTATCTCATCCCTTTGTTCATGTGATCCATAGGGCACCCTATGATGATGTAAGGGCTCAAAGGAATTTAGGAGATCTTTATGAAGATTAAATAAATAATAATTTTCTTAGTCCCATTTTTCATGTTTTGTGTACCTAGTTTTCAAAGACACTAAACTTCATGATACCTGTATTGTACTCTAATGTATAATTATTCTTAAAATCATGTAATGTTATTTGTAAAAGGTAATAGTTTCTATATGTAGTGATCCTAGTAGTTTGATAAGACATATAGTGACCAGGTTTTATACCCATCTTGGGGAATGGTTTCTTATATTTGGTTATTTAAAGTGTCAGTAACAACATATATGGAGTTTTCCCACATATATTGGAATGAAATCTAAATTAACTGAACTATGTGAATATTGTATGATATAGATCATTGAGACGTTGTTGTGTGAGTACCTTTGACCCTGTTATGTTAGTTTTAGAATTTCAACCCTTTCTATTAGACCCTTTGAGGGTGAATCTTTTTCATGTGTGGTTAAATAAATATTCATAACAATATAAATTAAGTTTTCCCATATATATTCCTATGATATTTTACTCAACTGACCTTTATTTATGGTTATATAATCGGATCCTCTAGTGAGATGCTTATTGGTGCCTAAAATTTTATAGTAAACTGTAATCCTCAAGGGGTTTTTAACATATATGGATGCCCAATTATGGTTATTTCTTATCTTTTTACTTGATATTATAAAAATCTTGGGGGAAGTTCCTTATGAGGATGCTCGAAGAGGATCAAGGCTCCAATAAAAGGATGCTTGGAAACTTTTAAGATATTTTCCTTAGTTATATTTATGAATGCATTAAAATTAAATGGGTTTCCAATTAAATCATATAGGGTGTTTTCCAATATAACTTGGGATTTAAAAACCTATATAATTGAACCCAGGTTGATAGGTTTTCACCCTATATAGTCAATGTTATCCTTAACTCTCTTAGATTTGGTTAACAAATGTGTTACATTTCTTGCATTGAGATTAGTGTATGGATGACACCTTGAGATATGTGACCATGGTTAGAGGTTTGATGTACAATATTTGATTATTAGGGATACATGGGAGACCTAGATACCCTTAGTTGTGACTCAGACCATTATAGTCCAATGATTGGTCTGATCAAGGTTGACATGCAAGAGGGGTTTTACTAGGTTTATAGATTCCATTGAGGCAATGAGTTTAGTTGTATGAATCTATTGAAAATAATGCATGACAGGTGCTCATTTTTTTCAATATGAGTATTTCAATGCCTTATTTTTCTAAGAAATAACCGAGGATGATTGTTTTTCAAGACTGAGTTCCAAGGGAATGGCTATTCAGGTTCTTAGCCTTATTGACCAATGGATGATTTTAGTATCTTTTTTGATCATGGGTAGATTCTCATGGATTGAATGAAACCATGTGATGGATATTTATGGAAATATATCATGGAACAAGAGAGGTGTTCTATTTTAAAGAGGAGTTCTAAGAGAACTTATGTCTTAATAAGACTGATACAGCCTATAACATTGTCATATTTTACTTATGATGGATGAATCATGGGAGCATGAGCTGGTTCTTGAATTTGGTGGTATGAGATAGTACACCCATTTTTTTAGATGAGATAGTAATGGTATATGTTTGTTACAAGTGGTACCATTTAAATTTTAAATTGGTGATTAGTCAATTGTGAGCTGAAGAACGATGGTTTTGAAGTTTTTCTATGGACATGGTTACTTAGGAGTTATGGTAAATGAGTTATATCTATCCATGGTAGATGATACATTTATAATAAATTAGGTTCCATGATATTGGTGAAACATGGTTTTTTCTAGACACATAGTATTGCGAGACATGGTGTCAGGAGTTAGTTAAGAGAGTTTATAGACTGATTTGATGTGAGCGTGACTTGGGGAGAGTGATACGTACCTATTGATGGAATATTAGGGTATACTTAGCCTAGATAAAATTATTTCCAATATATTGACATCATCTTGAGTACGTTGAGAGAGTGTCATCTATACACTAATCTATTTGAAATATCATTCCTAGTTTAACGAGAAACCTTTTTAGGTTGTGCTAGAAGAGTGGTATATGGTAAGCCAGATGGTGGAGAGTGAACCATTGAGAGTTAAGGGTAGTGAACCTAAGGGTGATTTAGAATTCAGTATTTATCTTGGAAAACATTTTTGGGAAGCCGGATTGGGTGATGTAGTGATTTGGTTCTTGAGAGTGAGAAAGTATCTATCCCTTCCATTGGTTTTTTATATAAAGGGATATGTTTTTCTCTATATTGATAGAGAAATAGTTTTTATGGTGAGACAAGGATTCTAAGATGATGGGGAGTGGCACTTTGTGTGAGGTTGAGACTACTAAAGATGATAAATGGAATTAGGTTTCAGTGACGCGTTGACTACTGAAGATGATCATTTTGATAATAGTCATCCAAAGGTGGATCACCTTGATATCTATCAAATAGTTGAATGTGGTTAGTGAGGAAATTTATTATTAATGTTTTTTGGATTAGACAAGTGAAAATTACTAGTCACCCATGGATTTTTAAGAAAAATACAACATGAAGAGGCTGATCTTGATCAAATGGTATTTGACTATTTAAGTAAAATTGAGGACCATGAGCTGTTAACTCATGTGTGGTTGGGTGTAGAGAGTATATAATCATGTCAGGAGAATTTTTAAGATGATAACGTCATGTTTCTTTTGTAAAATATAATGGTGGTAGTACCATTACTCTGAATTGGTTGTTGGAAATAAAAAAACTATCATGAGGAGTGCCATAGGATTTTTAATCATTCAGATAGTGACATGATCATAGTTCAGTTTAGTTGGATCGACTAAGTGTTGTATTGATGTATTGATAATTCTTATGATCATTGAATCAGGTTTTGGTGATTTAAACACGATGTGTTTTAAATGGAATGTGTAAGTGCGTCGGGAATTCAGAGATGCAACATGACCTTTTATATAGAGTTCACGACACAAGTAGGTGGGGTTTCTAGTTTTGATACCCACCAGGACTTATGGAGGGTGAGAATTGTTAAGGTGGATAGGTTTTAACATCCCATATTTTTTTGAGTTGGAATGTTCGAAAGGAATTTGAATTTTCAATTAATGGACAGGTCGAATCTTGGTCAGAGACTCAGAAGATAAATTTGAATTTTGATATGACACTAAATAATGTTTTCAGATGCGGTTTGAGTCTTGGAAGTAATATCAAAGGTTTTTTTAGTTCTCCAAAGGTTTGGTATTTTAAATTGAAGTTTTTAAAAAGTGAAACATAGATATCATGGTTGGAACATGGTTTGTGCTCACCATGCAGCCAAGTCATGTGGCCTAGTTTACATAAGCACATGGGATGAGGAAACCATGCAACAGACTAGAAACAATGTTGGAATATATAGTTTATTGAATACATATCACATGGTTGGTTTATATTCTATTAAGGAACAAGTCATTTGATTATGAGTTTTGTCAGCCTCAGAAAATAGAGGCACATGGTTGTCATACAGTTTGTCTAACCGTGTGGCCAAACCATGTGGCACATTAGAAATTTTGAAATTACCCTCTTTAGAATGTGATATTTAAGATGAAATCACCCTATTTTATTCTTTTACCCTCCATAATGATATATTACCCTCCACTCCAATCATTACTTTCTTCAACCTCATAAAAGGGGTGTTTTAGATTTCCTTCTATGGAATTTTGAGGTATGATTTCTCCTATGTTAAACTATATTTCTTTCCTCATCTCTTCATCTTAATTTTTAGTTTCTCTATTTTGGGTTTTAATTCTTGATTCCACTAAAGCATGGTTGAATCTGATACATGAGAAGGGGATTTTACTCTACGAAAGAAGAGGGCGAACTGAGAGGCTATCTGTACTTCACCACATATCGTTTCACTGAGGTATGTTCCTGCAAACAATTTATTAATATTTAAAGATTAAAATTAATTTTTGAGTGTTTTTCAAGATGATATTTCTAATGATTTATTGTTGATTCATGTTTGTTGATGTGCTATATGTTTTTGGTGAGTATTGGGTTGTAGTTTTAGTGTGATGAGATCAACCAACGATGTTTTGAGTTTTATAGATTTTTGGATCATTTTGTTTATATTGTTATTTCTTATTAAGTTTAATTAATTAATTATAATATTTATATAATCAATTAATTTTCATGGTCTTTTATGATATATGACCATAAATATCTCAGTTGATCTTGGACGAGCCTTGTAAGTCACTTCAAGCCCTTGGAATATAAATGGAAATATTTCTAAAGGTTGGTGGTATATTGTACCTACCCTATTGTATTTATGCATGTTGATGGTAGTATGTGTATGCTTGGGATCTCCCTGAGGGTGATGACTCATGTTTAATTTATTCTAATGAACTATTAGATTAATTAAATATATAATTTATAATGGATGAGTTCCATGGGTCACTAAAAACCCCTGTGCACTGGTTTCTTAGATTGACCATTTAGAAACCAAGCAACCTCTAGACCTCTTAGATGGTGAGATTTCACTTGGTATGGAATTTTTGTATTTGTACAGTCCTAGGTGGTAAAAATTTAATCATATTAGGATTTATTTGGGTGTGTATAACAACTGAGAGAGACCTTGAAATTGATATTGGGTCACTACCTATCACCTGGCCATTTCCTTAAAAATATAGATTCATGTATCCAGCAAGTCCATTCCATAAGTTTTATGATGTTGAGGGACATCACATCCTAGGGAATATATTTATGGTATGAGACCATATTAATGACTTGTAGGATCCAAATAGGGATTCCTATGCATAGGTATGCACCTAAATGGTCCAGAGTAGGATTCATCTCTCGTGTTTTGATCTAATGGACCCCAATCAGTGCCTAGGTGGATAACTGACCCAACATTGTGTGTTATAGGTTGGGTTAGAGATAGTAGAAGGTGTCACCTTTGAATCCACACCCATATTAAAAGACCAAGGGCTTATGATAATAGTGGTGGGTTTAGGCATTGTCCCACCCTCACTCTTTTATTTATTCTTTAACATGGGTACTGTTGATTCAACTATGATTATCAAACACACTTTTTTTTTCTGGCTAGTGATA
Source organism: Viscum album (assembly GCA_963277665.1). NCBI lineage: Eukaryota > Viridiplantae > Streptophyta > Magnoliopsida > Santalales > Viscaceae > Viscum > Viscum album. Next base: position 259,522,009 of record OY728148.1, on the reverse strand, counting down.
TATATGCGATGTGATACTTTATTTGGATGCCCATATGTACTCTTGGGATCTATATTTTTGAAATTTTATTTGATTATCATTTTATTTGGGAAACCTAGATGTACTTCCTGGGATCTGAATTTTGAGCCATCTTGATTGACTGTTACTTTTTCAGGATTCCACTATATATTTATTATGATTTGAATTCTGATATTTATTGATTGGGGATGATTAGGTATGATTCCTAGGATATGGACATTGAGATTATATGTTTCTTTTCACTGAGAGTCCTTGGTTTAGGCTATAGGACATGATGCTTCACACCCCCATGATCTAGGATGTTGGAAATGAAATTCCACATCATTATTGGGTTATTAGAGTTGATGTTTTACACCGTTTGATTAGGGTTTTGGACATAGAATTTCACATCATTATAGGATTTTTGGATATGATTCTTCATTCCCCTTGATTAGGACTTCAGACATGGTGCTCCCCATCATCAATGGGTTATTGAAAATGATGTATCATTCCCCTTTATTAGGATGTTTGGAGTGAAGCTTAAAATATTGGATGGGGATTGTTGGGCATGGAGTTCTGTATCCCCATTTGAAGGAATTGGGAAAAGGCCCCTTATTAAATCGGTATACCCTTATAATGTTATGCCTGGATGCCTTGGTTTTACACATTGAGTCCTGGATAGTACTGTATATCTATATATGTTTATAGGTATATATAATATATATAAACATACATACCTATATATATAGGGTGACATATATTTAGAGACATTTTTGGGATTGGCTAAAGTTGGTAAAGTTGATCAAGATCATGGAACCAAGGATTAACTATGGATTCATTTTAAATTTCATTTACAGTTGTGTCTCTACTAGGATAAGAACATTTCTTGAGAAAAACTTGGGTGACATTTCATTTTTATTTATTATTAATAGTTTATTATTATTATTATCATCATTATTATGCTAGTTAGTAGATCACATATAAATTCACTACATTTTACTGGATATATACCGAACTGCACTGGTGGTTCCCTGCTGAGTTTTTTACTCACACCATACTTAGGATGACATTGCACTAGGGTACCCCAGTAGACATTCATTTGATTATAGACAGAGGTTGGGCTGAAGTTTAAGAGTGGTGGAGCAGGATGGCTCAGATATTCATATTGAGATCATCTATATGGTTTAGCTTAATGTTATTAGTAAATCCTTATAATTTTATTTATTTCATTTATTCTTGTATATATTATTTCTCTTATGGGCGATCAGTATCATATATATGACATTGTTGTTCATGCCTCTATTTAATTATTTCATTATTACAACAATGTTTTTATTTTGTTATTCTATAATATGTTTATTTACTTCTATGGATTATTTTTGGTTATTTATTCTAGTTTCTTAGTCATATATGATGGCATAGTCTCCCCATAGACACACCCTAGGCCCTTATTACTAGTCGGTAGCCTCTGAAATACGAGGAGGTGTGCTTGAAGCCTTTTAGTGAGCGTACTTGGGGCACCAGTTTAGCGGTATCCAAGTCAAGAAATTACACAACCAACTCTTTTAAAGGTTATAACGTATAAATGCATTTAATCCACAGTTGCATTCAATTTTAGTATCCAAATAGATATTTTTATACTATTAAAACTAAACACAATTTACTTCATCAAAACTTTAGGATGGTTTAATAGTTACGGAATTATAATGGCTTAGAAAAAGGATATAATGAGAGGGAGTAAGTGATAATTCATTGGAAATACTTCAAATGGATAATAATAACAATTAATTAATATAATTTATTTATCTGAAAGGGATGAATAAAATAAAATATAAAAAAATTATTGAAATTGAAAATTAAAGAGAAATATTTGGGAAACCCTTACCTCTGTTTATATTCTATGCATAGATTCATCCATTCAAATAAAAAAACTCTTCATGGTTGAAGAGGGAGAAAAGGAAAATACTCCATTTCATAAAAAATATGTGGATATCTTGCAATGATGGTTTTATTGTGGGGGTTTCAATGCCTTTTACAATCATTCAAGTTGGGTTCACCATTTTTATCTCTAATGGAAACTACTAATGGTTCCCACATCCATAAATGAGTACAAACTACTTTCCAAAGGCATGTGGTCTTTTAGGGATTTATACCCAATGATTATTAGGAACTCACATTGGTTGAGAGGATGGAAAGCTCAGGCTCCTCACACCCTTTTAGGTGGAATTGTTTCCAACACCGGGAGTCTCTTATATATTTAAGATATATTTGAGAATCTCTTCCTAATATCGATATGGGATCAGTTACCCTAACAAAGTGATCATGTTTCTAATCCTTCCATGTGCAAAAAAGGGTACATAAATGAATCCATGTGTATATATGCGAGGTTCATCATCTATTTCCCATTAATGGTTAGCTACTTATATTTTAAAGCCATATAACCAGGAATTTTGGAACATGTTGTCATCCACGAAGGTGATTAATAATTCAAGGATGGTATTGACCCATTATAAGGAATCCTATATATCATATTTATAATAAGAATCAAAACCCACATAGTTATTTATACCTATTCAATTTAACATCATGCATAAAAGACATAAACGAGGGCTCTTAGGCACCTGGTATAGATCTCAAGCCGTAGAGAGGCATCCTACATACCCTAGATATGGAAGGAATCAAAGAAATATTATTTATATAGACCCATAAAATTTACTTTCATGTATAAAGGCCATATATAAGGGATTTTAGGCAGTAGTTATTGAGCTCAAGCCTCAGGGAGGTATTCTACGTACCCTGGTTGTGGTAAGAATAAGAGTCATTGTAGTTTGATCATGCCCTTGGGATTTTCCTCAAGGTAATACCCTTGTACGGGGGTAGTTATATCATCAAACTAACCTAGGTACACATAGTGGGGCTTCCCTAGATAGTGGAGACTCATAATGTAAATGATATGAAAATTGAAAACCCCTTAGCCCATGCGAGTCATGGTCAGTGTGAGAAATAAGGGATAACAAGTAATCAATGTCACTACATATGGATGAAATAATTATGTGAAAGGAAAACCCTTTTTAAGCTTAATATTGATCTCAGGCCTTAGGAAATCATCCTACATATCCTGGTTATAGCATGGATTAGAGTCATTATAGTTCATTTGCCTTCTCTATCTGCTGGTGGATGGGGAATAAAGATAAGTCCATGGGAATGATTGAGTCCCAATGGTTGGAATGTCAGAGACATCGAGGGACATACACTAAGGTGGATGACTATTTGAGCTTAGGCCTTAGGAAGGAATCATACACATTTTGGTTATATAAAGAATCATATTTCTTATAGTTCAATTCTGATCGGGGATTATACACTAAGGATGGCCTTTGTATATTTGATATGAATCTTGGGCCATAGAAATTTATTCTATATATCCATGTTATGGAAGAAATCAAAGTTATCATAGTTTAGTGTGATCAAGGCTTACACACTAGGGCTACCCTAATATGGGGGCTATCATATCAAGCCACTGATTGGGGGAGACACACTTATGCTTCCCTAATATGGGGGCCATCATATCATGCCATTGATTGGGGATAAACCCTGAGCATGACCTTTAGATATTTGATATCGATATTGGATGTTAATAATGCATCCTTCATATCCTATTTATGGTACAAATCAGAGTCCTTATAGTTTTGTATGTATTGGGTTTACACACTAAGGATTCCCCAATATATCCACTAGATAAGGTTATCATGTCTCAGGATGTATGATTAAAAATACTTATTTGTTTTCTTGACATGTTGTGATTGTCTACCTGACACGCCCAAGGATGAATATACATGTCCTAGTTTATCAAAGGACATTCCTAAAAACAATCACATGATCCATTTTACTTTTCCAAAGGATGTTGAATAACATGAATGAAATTTCTAGAGTAAATCCCATGTTTTAGATGAATTTTCTAAAGGACATTGAATGAAAAAGGTTGAAATTTTGGGAGCATGTCACATGGCCTAGATGACTTGTCTGGTGGATGTTATATGATTCTGGATAACATGTATAGAGGATGTCACATGATCTAGGATGACATGTTTGGAGGATGTCGTATGATCCAGGATGACCTGTCCAGAGGGTGCTATATGACTTGGATGAATTGTTCAGAGGACATCGCATGATCAAGGTTGACATGTATGGATTGTTCTGTATAACCTACCCGGCTTTTCATGGTGTCAATGCCAGAACAAGATTACTTGTCCCAGTGTAACCACATAACTTGTGTGACATGTCTGGAGGACATCACAAGATTTGGCTGGCAAGCCCAGGGGACTTCACAAGACTTGGGATATATGCCTAGAGGGAGTCATGTAACTTCCTTTGACAAGTACAAGGGACATCTCATGATCTAGATAGTCTATTGATGGAGCATCATATGAATTGAACATCATGCCTCAGTTCTATTTCATGATCTTGGTGAATCATTCAAAGTTCATGATGATTAGCCTATATGTTTTTTAATATGTCCCTCATATTTATGGTCTTTATTATAGAATTTATTTCATACGTGCATCCGGTTTGTTCGGCGTCAGTTTATTTTCTGATTTCATGTGACCCAATCGATACGTGGGACCTCCTTCATATAATATGACCGATATTTCAAAAGTCTGTCACATGATCACAAATGATCATGTGCAGTGATTATGCATGGTTTGTGATCCATTTGGTTTCCCCTAGTTTTCACCTATTGGGAGACCTATGTGATCGCGTGATTGGACACTCTGAGAAGTCAGTTCTAGTGCTCCTGTGTGTGATGGATCTTTGATTGGTTCTTTTTTTCTGATGAGGGGGAGAGATTTATAGGCCTCTCCACTACAAATATACACCACCTTATGCAGCACGTATCTTATGGGTTTGATCTAGAATCAATGAAGGGATTTGGGGTCATGAAAGTTTCATGATCCTACCATGGGTCATCCATGGTGACACATGATGATTAACGATTATGAGAATGTTCCTACTTTGGATTTTTTATTATAACCAATCCAATCAGATGGATTTTTCATGACCATGTTTACATTTCATGAAGCTTCCAAAAGGTCAGAATGACATGTATAGGGGCCTTCTTGAGATCAGGATTATTGTGGAAAAGATTTTGTTTGATCAAAGGTGGTTTTTATTAGATATTTACTGAGACAAATGCATCTTTCCAGGGGACTTTCAAGAGATCAGGATGACTTGTTTAAGGGACTTTGCAAGATCATGCTAGGTTTCTGAGGGGGGGAGGTCTCACCTGATCAATGGTGATTTCCTGGGGCATATGACCCCATTTCACATAAAGTCCAGTGTATCCTCTCTTCTCAAGAAGTTTATACATTTTAGCCATTTATTTTCTTCTTTATTTTACAAGGGATCGATATCTCTTGAAGTTGTTCCAGTGTTGTTGAAAATAATCACTATCCCTACTAGTAATGTGTCGTGTGACCAATAATTAGTCTTGTGGTGATGCACAATCATTGTCTTGGAAACCCCTCTTTTTTTGGAGATGAAGAGGCATCATACGACTCACAGATGTGTCTGAAGCCTTTAAAATGATAAAAATGACACTATAATTCCTTTCCATTATAAGGAATATAGGTCACCAAGGGATTTGTGGTGGCTTTCAAAACACGTAATCACATCCCATGAAAATCAATAAAAAAAATAGGATTCCTTCTTTTGAATATTTTTATGATTTATTTTATGAGGTTTTTCTTCCCTTTCCCATTAGTTTCCCATAAGGGCACCACATGATCAATATGGAATCTTATGATATATTTAACACCTTGTCAAATTCAATCACTCTTCTTGTATATACTGCATCATGTGATCAATGTTAAATCTTTTGAAGGTGTGTGAGAATTTTCATCTTTAACTACTCCTCTTTTCTTATGGAGTTGGAGGGGTAGAACATAACCGAATGTAAATGTCTGATACCCTTTACATGATGAAGGTGATATGTCAGCAGTCTGTTTTGTGGCAAGGTGGGAATGTCACTAGGGCCTCGTGGTGTATTGATAACTATATGGGTGTGTCATATAAATATCAATGACTGAATAAGGTCTTAGATTTTTTTTATTTTAATCCTTTATTTTAAAATTAGTTTTGTATGGTTTTTAGGGGCATTCTGGCTAACAATTTTTGTGTCTTTGAGGAACTCATATGGAAGCTACCTGATGATAAATGAGTGTCCTGGATGCCTTCTCAAGAGCAAGTAGACTTTTAAAGGGGATATGTGTGATCTCAAGAAGGTCATGAACTATGCATGTCCCATTTTCATGACCTTCTCAATTTCATGTGATCCCTTTTAATTTGGGAGTTTATATGATATGTGTGATCTTGGATGCGTTTTCTTCCTTTGTTTTGTAGTGAAAATAACACCCATACTTTGGGTATTTCTTCCCTTGTATATTTTCTGATGATCATTTGGTGGGTATCAAAAAATTTTACCCCTTAAGAGAAATATCCATAGAGACAATGAATCTCTTTTGAGGATATTAAATGCCCACCTGAGTCTTTGGGGATTCCACCAATCAATTTATTAGGTGACATTGGATCTTTCATGTGACTCTTGGTATTCCATGGAGTTCCCTAAAAATAAGGGAGTGGTGGGGGTATCATTGACTAGAGAGTTAAAATATCTAGATATCTTCTGATATTCTTCTATTGCATGTCCCCTTCACAAGACCTTCCACAAGAACAAATCACGAGAACTATTCACAAGACTTTTTTAGAGGACATGTTTTCCATGGTATCATCGTGAGAATTGTTTTTTTTTCAGATTTGTTCATGAGACCTTACACACCTTAGTTTATGATCATGAAAACCACTATATAAATCTTAGTAATATTTTTTGATAACATGACCTGAAGCCTTAGATGTATGGTTGTATTTTTAGGTTTTGTAGGATCTTTCTGTTTGGTTGTGTGATCACCCAATTATTATGTGGATCACATAAACATGTCAGGACCACGTGATAACGTGTCTCATGATTGGTTGTACGGTCGTGAGATATTCTTGTGCGCCAGATGATCCAAGAGATCTCCATTGGTAATACTGTTCATAAGACTTCTATTAGGTCTTGTGTTCTTGAATTCATTTATAGTTCATATGATATGCATGATGCTTCTGGGGTTTCTTACTTATTTGACTCATACTTCATGATTATATGTTGATGGATTCTAGTTACCAACATAGTCCCCATTATATTTCAAAGGAAGAGGCTAAGTTTATCACCACTATTCTTTTTTGTTTTTTGACCCCTTTATTTATGTTATATATATATATAAATTATAAGGGTGATGTTTCAGAGAGTTTGGGGAACTTTCAAGGAGATTTTGAGGCTAAAGGGGAGGCGCATGCGATGCACATGATTTGTCTAAACCACACGAAATCCTAGTAGAAACCTTGAAGAGTTTCAGATGTTGGATAATATCTTCAGATTGGTGGTTACATAGTTTGGAAGACTATGGGATGATGCGGTACGAGGGTATTTCCAAACTATATATAACACATGTTTAGAATATAATTTTTCTATCTTTGTGACTAAACCATGCACAGGGTCAAAGTGAGATCCTTAAAATGTAGATCTCACTATTTCTACATTTAACTCCATTGGTTTTTCTCAAAAATGGGCCTAACTCTACATTCTTCTATATTTGAGGCTAGGTAACCTCTCCCAAGTGAATTATAATTGATTTTATTTCTTTCCATGTTGCATTGAAGACAAATTCTTGTGTTAAGTGCTCGTTCTTACCTGTTCTTGTCACATTTTATTAGATCTACTTCTCCCATATTCTCAAATTCTTAGATATACACCCACTATGGGTAGATATATGTTTATGGATTCCATATAAGTTTTTATTTAGTCATTATAATGATAGGGTAAGATATATAAGGTGGTTTCATGGAATTCTTACTTAGTTACGTGATCATTCTTCATCCATTTTCAGTTTTCATCAAAACTCCGAGGTAGGTGGATTCACTCTCAAATCCTCTTCGTAGAACTGATTGGAATAATTTAAAATTGATTATCTTATGTTAAATGGATTGTGAATTTGATATTTTAGAACTATTGGAAAACCTCTTTATTGAAGGATTGGTAAATTATGAAAATTTGGAAGATTGGGTGTTCTTGAAAAGGCGCTTTGGTTTTTTATTTTAAAATTTGAATTTCCTGAATTTCTGGCACATGGATTTGATTAAGATGTTTTCAATAAAAGAAATTTTTTTATTTAAATGAATTTTTGGTTGAATTTCCTTGGTTAATTATTTTTCAATAATATAATGAGTTTATTGAATTGTTTGAACACACTTGGTCATGGCATGGGTTTGGCATGGGTTTTGGTGTGTGTTCATATGTATTGGGATGGATAATGGAATGGAGTACCCCAAATAAATTTTGGGATGGATATGGGTGTGAAGTAACCCCATAAAATTGGTCCACTATGAGACTTATTAGTGGAAGGATAACTCACTACCCACGATTATAGGGAGGTCAAAGTTTCATGCATGGTTGGAAGTGTTGTTAAGTGGAATGGATATGAAAAACTGATATTGAGATATGGTTTTAAAGAATTGTTTGTTTTTTTAGTAGAAATGTGACATGATTGATTTTTTTTTGAAATATCACTTGTTTACTCTTGGTTATAAATGGTTTTTGTAAATTTATTATATTTAGGTATAAACTATTTTTCATAAACATTTGATAAATTTATATCATAGTGTCATGAGTAGGGAATTAATTGGGGAAAATCATACTGAGTTTATACTCATCCCTACTTTAAAAATTTGTTTCTTTTTCAGATACTATATTTTGAGACATGGGGAAAGGTAAAGTATCACACATATTTAGCACCACCTCATAATATATGGGATGTTTGGTGGTTGTGGAGCATGAACCATGTGGATCATGGAGTATTGTGTTCATATTAGAGTCTTTATTCATTTTACATTGTTTACTTGATAATTGGGTTATCTTCCACTATTTCATACTTTTTTTGATTCATTATAATGGAAATGGTTGAGCTGTCTTGTTTTATCATGTATCATATATCAGTTATTTGGTCATGTTTGATAGGTTAGTGGTTTATTTCTTAATGGGTAAATAATCCACCACTTGTATTGGAACCCTTTTTCATTTATTGTTAGCCTTTGGAATCTTGGTTATGGATTACCTACCTCTTAATCGAATAAGAATAAATGGGTCATTACAAATGGTATCAACTTTTTCGGTCCTTTCCTAATAAGTGGTCTTAGGATTCTTGGTCTTGGAGATGAATCCATTATTATCTATTCCTTGGGTTGGAATATTAGAAAGGAGTAGGATTTTTGGAACTTGAAATTTAGAGAATAAAAATACATAGCTAACCTTTTTATACTGAACTTTAAGTTACTAGAGAGTTGGGAACATAAGTGTTTTGGAGACACTTATAGGAAACTTGAATCTTATTTTCATGGGTTTAGCCAATGAGATGAGCATTAAATGCATTATATGGAATCAATTAACACTTGGATTTCATATTTTATTTTAGAAAAATGATATATGATGTGATGCACTGTGTTTTTTTGAAAAACATTGAAATTATTTTTAAATGAACAATTTTGAAAAGGGCATGGTTGGTAAATTTTGAAAATGGGTTGATTTTTAAAATCATGAATGGATTTTTCAAAAATGGTTAAACTTGGAAAAGGATGATTTTGGAAAGTAATTTTGTGATAGTTTATGTGATATAATTTTAAATTCTAAGCCTTCAGTTTCTAGAGATAGAGCCTTATAGAGTTTGTTGTTTGTTCAGAAAATGGCACCCAGTAGGTGTCATAGAAATAAACTGGAAGAAGGTGTAGAGAATCTAGTTGCACCTAAGAAACAAGTAAACCAAGAGCTAGTTCAGAGTATCATCCGAGCATTTAAGGATGTGGACATAGGAAACCAAAGTGATGATCCAAGACATGTGGATCATTCCATCCAGTTCATGAAGAATAATCCACCCATTTTTTGGGGTGATTCTAAACATGAAAAGGTGGAGGTGTGGTTGAATAGGATGAACTGTATATTCGATTTCATCAACACACCAGTAGAGTTGAAAGTAAAAGGGGAAAATTATATGCTGGAGGATCTAGAACGCCATTGGTGGGACCTAGCGTTCTAGGATAAACTGGATCAAGGCCTTAGTTGGGAGGATTTTGAGGGATTGTTCAACAGAAAATACTATCCTCAGATGTTCAAGATCTAGAAAATGATATAATTATTCATCCTGAAGATGGAAAATGTCTCTTTCATAGAATATGTGACTAAATTCATGAATTTAGTATGCTTTTCTCTAGAATTTGTGGTGAGTGTATCCTTGAAGGCAGGCATCTTTGAATTATGTCTTGGATAAGAGATTTGATTGAAAATTATGGTGCTATGTATTACGGATTATACAAAGATAGTGAATAGAGCTATGGTCATTGAGAGAGATATCTCAAGAACTATGGGAGGAGAAAGTATGATGATACCTATGGGAAATGGTGGGAACTCGAATGATGGGGACAAGTGGAAGAGTGGCACATATTTACAAGGTGGTAGTAGGACTCAAAATTAGACTACTGGATTAGTGAACCTTCCTCCAAGAACTAAGAATAAAGCACACTATTTTCAATGTGATTTTCTTGACCACATAAAGAAAGAGTGTATGTCAAAACCTAGAGCATTTCATAATTACAAGCATATAGGGAATATTCAGTGTTATTGTCACAATTCTCCAAGGTCAGGTGCTCAAGACACTTCTCATGTGTCACAAGAATCATATGCTTCAATGGGGTGAGGGTTGTAGAATCAGTATCATCAGTAGAAAAAATCCTGACATGGAGAGTATAGGAACATCGTGACTCCCCAGCAAGGGAAATCTCAGTATGAAAACAAAGAACAAAGTGCTACAATGAAGAAATTGTATGGAATTGATCAGGTGATTGTGGATGATTAGGATGGACCATCTATAGTGAGAGGTATGATTCTATTGAATTTTACGATTATTAAAGTGTTGTTTGATACTAGTGAATAGTATTCCTTCATTTATTCTCATGATTTTGATTTTCAAATTTGAAAACATGATATGATGCCTTATATTATAAACTTTAAACTCCTCTTGGTAAAAGGGAATGTTGAGCCTTTATATGTAGAGCTTGTTCTATAACTATAGAAGGAGTTGTGTAGAAATGGGATTTCTTGGTGTTGGAAATGGATGTATTTGATGTAATCCTGGTTATGGATTGGTTGATAGTGTTCAAGCCTCACGTTGACTATTATATTAGAATAGTTAGTTTTACAATTGAGGATGACATCAATCATTTTCAGAATGAAAAAGGGCTGTAAATGTAGGTTCAATGAGCTTGTTGGTAAAATAAGTGGGAACAATTTCTTACCAGTTAGTGGTGTTTATGTTGGAATCAATATAAGAGATATATGACATCAGTTTTTAGGATATTTGGATCAATTTCCATATATCTTTCCCAAGAACTTCTCAGGTTACTATCTATAAGGGAAGTGGAGTTTACAATTGATCTCCTCCTGGGGACCAGTCCTATTTCCCTTACATATTATAGGACATCACCAATAGAGTTAAGGGAGTTGTAATTACAGTTGGAAGAGTTGGAAAGAAAAGGTTTCATTCAGAAAAGAACATCTCTGTGGGAAGCACCCGTATTTATTGTGAATAAAGTAGATGGAACTCTAAGGCTATGTGTGGATTATCATTATCTTAAAGAAGTTACATTAAAGAATTGGTATCCACTACCACACATTGATGATCTATTTGATTAGTTTAAGGGATCTCAGGGGTTCACCAAAATTTACTTATGATTAGGATATCACCAATTGCGAGTTCAAAAAGAGGATATTTAGAAAACTACTTTTAGAAGCTGATATGGCTTCTATGAATATGTGGTAATGAATTTCAATCTTACAAATGCACCAAAAATATTTATGGAATTGATGGATCAAATATTTCAGTGATATCTTGATTTTTTTGTGGTGTTTGTGGATGATATATTTTTGTATTCAAAGAGAATAACTGAGCATGAGTAACACTTGGAGAAAGTATTGGGAATCTTGAGAGACCATCAATCATATTCCAAATTTCCAAAGTGTGATTTTGGGATTCAAGAGGTATGCTTTCACAGACATGTAATTTAAAAAAAAGATGTTTTGGTTGATTAGGAGAATATATAAGCTGTTATATTATAACAACCACAAAAAATGTGTTTGAGATACGAAGCTTTCTTGGTCTTGCTGACGATTATCTATGATTTGTGTGTGAATTATCATGGATAACTTTGACACTGAATACTTTGAAAAAGAATAATTTTCCCTTTAAATGGACTGAGGATTTCCATAAATCTTTCCAAGAGTTGAATGTTCACCTTACATTTGCATCAATCTTGATTTTTTTTGGAATACAAACAGGTGTACATGGTGTTTTGTGATGCTTCGAGATCTAGTTTGGGATGTGTTCTCATGAAAGGAGACAACATGGTTTCTTATTTTTCAAGGAAGTTGAGAGTTCATGAGAATAATTTCCCAACACATGATTTAGAGTTATCTAAGGTCATCCTTTCTTTGAAGACTTGGCATCACTATCTATTTGGTTAGAAATTCACTATGTTCATGGATAATTAGATCATGAAACATATTTTCTCACAATGGAATTTGAATCTGAGACAAAGGATATGGACAGAGTATTTCTAGATGTTTTAATTTGACTTAATGTATACACCAGGAAAAGGTAAATTGGTGGACAATGCATTAAGAATAAATTCATATGCTCAGTTGGTAAAAGAATCTTCAGATGAGTGGCAGTTGATGTCAGTTCTAGCCGATATGCATGTGGAATGTGAAGACGGAGGTTATGTTGCAGTTTTTATTTCAGTTTCCATGATTATAGATTTTGTAAATATAGTTAAAGGGTCACAAACATCCGATATGAAATGACTAGTTATGAGTTCAAAACTCAATGGTGGAGAGACCATCAAGGGCTGGAAACTTGATGGGAGTTCAATTTTGTGGTTCAGAAATCATATGTTTGTACCTAGGTCTTGTTAAGAACAAATTATTCATGCTTACCACCACATTATATGGGATGTACATCTGAAGACATAGAAGATGTATAAGGTTTTGAAGTTAATGTTTTGTTGGATTGGTTTGAAACAAAAAATGGATGAGTTCATTTCAAAATTCATAACTTGTTAGCAGTTTAAGGCAGAACATCAATGACCCACACATATGTTGCAGTCTTTTCCAATTATAGTGTGTAAATGGGAGTAAATAGCGATGGATTTTGTTACAGGTATCCTAAGAATGGTTCAGAAATCCGTTTCGATGTGGGTGATGGTGGATCATCTTACCAAGTTGGCCCATTTCATACCTATTCATGAAACTCATAAGATGGATGATATATCTAAAATCTATATACAACAAGAGGTAAACAGACTTGGAATACCGATTTCGATAGTCTCATATAGAGATCTGAGGTTCACATCTCATTTTTAGAAATACTTACTGAAAGAACTTAGGGCTTAGCTGACTATGAGTATGGAGTATCACCCTTAGATGGAAGGACAATCAGAAAGGACAACACACACATTAGAAGACATGCTTTAGGCTCGTGCAAAGGATTTTGGTGGCTCATGGGAAGATCATGTTCCATTATTAGAGTCATCATATAATAACAGCTATTAGGTCTCGATACATATGGATCCTTTCAAAGCGTTGTATGGTTGGCCTTTTTTTCTCCACTTTATTGGGTGGAAATAGGTGAGACTTCATTCTTTTGGCCGAGTTTTGTCCCAGAAATAAAGAATAAGATCCAGTTGATCAGAAATAAGTTAGAGACAGATTAGAGTTATTAAAAATCATATGTGGATCAATACTGAAGATCATTGTCATTCGTGGTGAGTGATCATGTGTTGTTAAGGATATATACAAGGTAATTCCATAATAATAAAGGGAAGAAGGGCATGTTATCTCCTAGATACATTGGCCCTTTGAAGATTCCATAATAGATTGGAGAGGTGGAATATTAGTCGGCGTTTCCTCCATGGTTCAACTCAGTGAATAATGTGTTCCAAATATCTCAGTTGAAAAAGTATTAGCCTGATCCTGACCATGTGATCAGATTAGATCACATAGACTTAGAGAAAGATTCTTCATTATTATATATCCTAGTTTGGAATTTGGATAGTCAAGAGAAATTATTTCATTAGAAAATCATCATCCTAGTGCATGTTTTGTGGTAATATGTTCAGATTTTGGAAGAGACCTAGGAATGTGATAAGGAGATAATATAGAAATATCTAGAAATATTTCAGAGCAATGATGGTATTCTAATTTTTGTGGATGGTAAGACCAATGGTGGGGAGAATTTAGAACCCTTGTTTTATGGTATGTGACCCCTTTCTGTATGTTATATATATATATAATGTAGAATGGTGAAAGTTGGGAGATTTTGACGAACGTTGAAGGAGTTTTTAGGTCGAAAGGGGAGGCACATGGGATGAAAATGATTTGTCTAAAATGTGAGAAAGCCTAGTTGAAGCTATGAAGAGTTGCAGATCTTGGATAATAGCTTTGGCACGGTGGGTGCATGGTTAGGAAGATCGTATGATGTGTCCATGCGAGGGTCTTTCCCAAAAGTAGCTAAGACATGGTTAGTGCATAATTTGTCCAACCGTGCAACCAAAGTGTGGGTAGGGTCAAAGTGAGATCCTTAAAAAGTGGATATCATTAATTTTACCATTAAATACCTCATTTTTTATCTAAAATGGACCTAAATCAGGGTTCTTATCTATTAAAGGCTAGGTAAACTCTTCTAAATGAATTGGAATCTATCCAGAGCCTTTCCTTAGTGATTTGAAGCCCGATTCTTGTAGTAAGTGATCATTATCCCTCGTTCTTGTCACATTTTCTCAGATATACTTCTATAATCTTCTCATATTGTTAGATATACACCCAATATGGATATATATAAGTTTATGGATGTTAAATAACTTGATATTTGGTCTTGATCATGATATGTGAAGATATCTAAGGTGGTTTGGGGGAATTCTTACCTGGTTTCATGAGCGTTATTTGTCCTTTTTCAGTTTTAGACAAAACCCTCTGAATAGGTGGATTTAATCTTGAATCCTCTTAGTATAACTGATTTGAATTGTTAAAAATTTATTATATCATGTTAATTTTATTTTTAATTGTCTATTTTAGAACTGTTGGAAACCCTCTATAGTGAAAGTTGGGTAAAATGTAGAAATTTTGAAAATTGGGTGTTCTTGAAAAGTGGATTTAGTTCTTGATTTTAAAAATGTGAATTTTCTGAAATCATGGCACATGGATTTGATTAATATTTTTTCAATAAAAGAAATGTTTTTATTGAAATGAAATGGTTTTTTTAAATTTTCTTGGTTAATGATATTTTAATAAAAGAATGAGTTTATTGAATTGGTTGAACACACTCATATGCATTGGTATAGATAAGGGCATGAAGGACCCCTATAAAAAGGGTATTATGGATATGGGTGTGAATTAATCCCACCAAAGTGGCCCACAAATTGATGGCTTAGTGGAAGGATATATCCCTACTTAAGAGTATAGGGAGGTCAAGGTTTCATGCATGGTTGGATGTGTGGTTAAGTTGAATGGTTATTCCCAAATGATATTTAGATATGGATTTAAAGCCTTGTTTGGTTCTTTTTAGGGAAATTTGAATTGTTGGATAATTGTTTGAAATAAAACTTGTTTACTCTTGCTTATAAATTGTTTTTAGAACTTTTTTATATTTAGTTATAAACTATTTTTTAGAATTGTTTTATATAAATTGTTTTATATAAACATTGATAACTTTTCGATCATAGTGGCATGAGTAGGGAAGTATTTGGGGAAATCCTACTGAGTTTATTCTCATCCCTTCTTTGGAACTTTGGTGCTTTTGTAGATTCTATCTTCTAAGAGATAGGAAAAGGTAATTTATCACACATATTTAGAACCACCTCGGGATACGTGGGCTATTTGGTGATTGAGGAGCTTGAAGCTTGTGGAGAAAGGAGTCTTGTAATCATCTTGGATTATTTAGAAGTTTTATTATGTTTACTTGATTGTTGGGTTGTCTTTCACTGTAAATACTATGGTTGATTTCTTATAATGGAAATGGTTGAGCTTTATTGTTTTATCATGCATCATATATCGGTTGTTTGGTTATGTTTTCTTGGTTAGTGTTTTATTTATTAAAGGGTAAATCATCCCCCACTTGTATTAAAACCCTTCAGAATTTATTTCCAAGATTTAAATATTCAGGATGTCACATATTGTCAAGTAATTTCTCATCGTCCTCTTAATCCAATAATAATAATTGTGTCATTAAACTAAGGAAATGATGAATCTTGAGGATACTATCATAGAAAGTGTGGGTTCTAGTTTCTACCATGTTGTCAAGTTATTGTAGATAAGTTTGATGAACACGATGAGAGTGATCCTTGTATAATATCCCATTTCAAAGTTTTTACCCCTCCTTGGGTTTGGGCTTACCAATGAAACTTCTATTCATTACCCTTAATCCTCAATCATACCTCTTTATTTGATTCTAAAAACCCAAAATACCTTCTGAGTGAACATATTTCATGTGAGCCATTTAATTTGTTATAGAGAGTGCAGATATGGGAATATAATGACATTTATACCCACATGAATTGATGAGAAATATCGCGAACCTGATTTAGATTCCCATATGTATAGTTCAATAATGGGGAAGTCTACCACTATCTAGAGGTTTAGATGGGTTCCCAACTGGGACTTCTGATCATGGTATAGTTTTTGAATGGATTGGGGAAAGAACTTATGAGTTAAATATATTTCTTCTAATTTTATCTCAGATTTGAAGCATATTGGGATGTATGAGGTCATATGGATATCACAAATGTGTTCCTACTGTAATAAGAGCATGATGTCAGACTTGATCAGTTGTTGGAGTCATGATACAAACACATTCCACTTAATGCAAGGTGAGGTGGTCATTAATCTATGGTACATCTAAAGGATATGTAGTACACCCATATTAGGAGAGATGTATGATGAGTTTTCCTCCAATGGTCCATGTTGGATAACGTAGAGAGGATACCTCCTCTTTCCTGAGAGTTAATCAGGTTGGCTGAGAAGGACCTCAAGAAGGACCCAAAATCTCGGGTAGATATACCATTCAAGAAATGAGTGAAACACTTCATGAGTAAATCTCATTCTGAGCAGGAATCGAATAAGCTGAAGGATTTCCCTATGAAGGACTCTCATAATCTAGAGGGAACTTATTTTCCCATGATTGAAGAAGGGAAATTTACCAGTTGGGGGTGGTAGGTTATCTCTGATGTTGTCCAGATCGTTCAACTTGCTAGTTTACTTGATATGTACCTAAGAGGGTAATTAATTCCAATAAAGGAAAAGGATGGAGTTATGGTCCCACTTTAATGAGGGTGAATTATATGGTATGAGGGTAGTATATTGGGTTATCCATCCCTATGTTGACAAAACATTATCACCTTCTACATCATATTTATAGAGGAAAATCCCCTCACAGAATCTTGAGCCACTTTCAGGTGTTATGGGGTTTAATGGGGTCTCATTTTGGAAGTTATGAGTACATAAGCATCCTAAACATCACCAAAATTCATTAAAATAAACTTTTATTGTGTATGCGCTGGGTAAGGCATGTTACATTAAATTATTGGGCAGTCAGGAACTTCATGAGTTGTTATTTCACTTCTCCTTAAGACCCTATGGGCTAGTTCCTGCTGGTGGTATGGTTGATAATGGTGGGAGCCATCCTTGAGGCTTGGGACTATATGATGTCACCTTGTGAGGGTTTCCTTTACACCCACATTGATGGGAGTCTCCTTTGTAAATGGTACACACATTTACAAATTATCCATTTGTTCCTGTGTGTTCAGTCAAGATTTCCTCCTGCTATTCATATTTGATATGAGGATCATTTGATAGTGGTTCACAAGTTTTGGATGATGTTTACTAGGTAGTAGTATTATACTGAGATAAACCTCCCTCCCCATGACACAAATATTGGTTTTTCCTGGCACTATGATAAGATTTGTATATCCTCATATCCCAAAAGGAAATTATCCACATGGGTATGAGAATATTCTCAATTTACACAGGCTATAAAAGCCAATCCAAGGCATAAAAAAAAGTAGGTTCCAAGAGGACTAATTTCCTCAGAAGAACATCACAATGAAGAGAGGTATTTATTATTACTCTCATTACCAGTAGAAGCATCAACCAATATGACTGTAATGGGTGTGGTGCTGGGGAGTGAATCCATTCCAACATCATTATTTCCTGTATTATTTTAGCAGTGGATGACTTGGAGAACACTGAACTCATTGGCTGAGCTCTAGGGAATAATGTTCTAGGTAAGATTACATTTAGAGGGATTCAATAACTTTACCTCTACATGGAAATTACTTTCAAAGAATGACCTGAAGAGGTCAAGGATGCCCTATGAGACCTTAAAATGATGTTGGAAGGTGTTCAGGGCCAGGTTTTCTAGTCTCCTATTTTATATAAAATGGTGTTTCGAGGCACACTGGTGGTTGTTATGGATAAACAGGGCTATCCTGTTGTCGAGGTAGTGGTAAAGATAAAATTAATGCTATGTTTAAAGGTCTGTGTCTCTATTGCAATCATACTGATGTCCTTTTTGTTTTTTTGATATATTAGAAGAACAGAGAAGATCGAACACTCCTTATGTGCCCCGTATATTCTCCCTGAGGTATGATTATTGGAGTTGAGTTGAGAACTAGCTGGGGGACCAAGGATGAGGGACCCCTGGGTCAACAAGATCTGATAAAGATGGAGATTTCCATTCATAGAGTGATTCCTTTAGAAAAAGAATCTTGTTGGGGGGGGGGGGGGGGGTACTTTTTAACACTCTTGACATCGATACCTTCTAAGAATCCTACCTTATAGGGGAAAGGCATAAGGAAGTGTTTTAAATTTTCAGAGCCCTCTCCCCAATAATCCTCATGTAAGTGTGACATTTCACTCTTTTCTTGTTCTAAAATATTCTAGTAACACATCCTAACTTGTCAAAAATGTATAGTTCCCCAATGATCCCACATGGAATAGAATTTATCTACCCCTGATGATGCAGGTGAGAATTTAGTTTCCTTATTATGACCTTTTTTGTCAGTCCCAACCCATCAATAAGAAAAGATGTCAGATGCGTCAACCCAGTTAGGCATGCTTCCTACTCCAGATGTTCCAACAGTCATTCCATTTGATTTGGTGCAGGAAAACAAACTTTTGGAAGAGATTGATAAATGTAGTAATTTGGTTAATGTGTTATCCTTGATGAAGGAACGTTTTTGAAAAGGTGAATACTTATTTTGAGATGAGACACATTATTCTTTTTGTATTATGTCACCTCAAAAATCATTTTTTCTTACATTCCACAAGGGTGGTCAATAAAGAATTACTTTAAAAAAAGAACCAACGGTTCCCCTAATACTCTCATCACAAGAGGGTTTTTCCTCCTCACTAGAAGATGGAGTCATGAAAACATATGTTTCCAGTGATGCAATCAATAAAGGTAAGTTTATAACATTCGTCATATATGTCAGTTATGTAGGGATATCATGTAATTCTTCTACTTACTGATAAAACCTTATCTCCTATATTGTACTTTCCTCTCACCATATCTCTAAGGTTCAAGTCCCTGCTTTTTTGATATTTCTCCGACTGAGTCAACCAATTTAGAGTCTAGATCCCTTTATACCTCATCGGAGACTGCGAGAACGACTCCCTAACTTAGTGAATTAATTCTAGAATATATTCCCATCCCCAAATGGGCTTGGTTGAAGGTCCAAAGTTCATGGCACTTTACTATTTGATACATTATTAAATATAGAGGGAGATATGGACATTAATTTTGAAGTCCCCCTTGGAAGGGCTAAAGGAACAACTAGATCACTTTCGATTCATGTTCAACACTATCAGTTAAGAGGTTTTTTATTATACAACCAATAATGCTTGGGGGAAGGATGTGATATATTTTAAGGAGAAAAATAGATCCCTTTAATTAAGTGTAGTAGCAGTTGAGGCCTCCTCTTTTTTAATAAAAAGGTGTGATGGAGCCTTAAACAAAGATTCCTAGCACGAGAAGGAGGTGAAAACTTATCAGGTTGTGGTAAATGATGGTAATGTTTTAATTGACCATATACAATCCAAAATTAGTCTTATTTAGTAATTTATTTATTAATTTCCACATTACCTAGATATATTAGAAAAAAATATACTTTAGAAACAAGGGGATTTTTGATATGATGGATAAGGATAGGATTGACATTATTACCTAGGTAGAGAAGTTACAATGGATTTCTGAGGTAATAACTGAATATTTTGATCCATTACATCAATCCCTAACCTCCTTAGATAAAAGGTTCGTAGATCTCATGAACTCCTCCAAACACATGTTGTGAGAGACTCAGAATTTTTTCAATTTTTCCTTTACTTATGTATTTTGCAGGAGAGACTCCATTATATTGAGATTCCACATTTTACATTCTATCAATAAATAGATCTTAAAAACTTTCTATGTCATTGTATAGTGTTATTTCATTCATGATGTGCATGGTATATTATTGATCTGATGCTTCGTAGATCATCAAAGATACACATACTTCATATAATTTCATGTAAAACTTAATGCATGGATTCAAATATCTAAATCATAATAGAATTTTCTTGGGAAGTTATCATTAATTCTCACCAACATGAGGTTCATCATGGATGTATCTTCTCCAGATATCTTGAGATTACCTAAATCACAAAAGTGTAATTTGGGTAGAATATATGTTCTATAGGGAGAGTGATCTATCTTTGGATGAATACAGTGGACTTAGCGACCATAACATGATTTTTTCTAAGTCCATATGATGGTACATACAAACTTTGTATATTTTTATTCATAATATTGTAATTCTAGCCTAATCTTCATATAGGGGAAGGATTAGTGGGTATGGAATCATAGTTTTCTCAAGCCACCCACTTAAGGGATTTTTGAATGGTAGGTTTTATGCATTTTTACAGTCTTGAAAATTAGACCATTGTTATACTATAATTTAGATTCTTTTAGCTCAAAACTTATATTGCTTTATTTTAGGGAATTTTAGATCAGACCTTCTATTTCTGTAGTTTAGGGTCTTCTGGCTTGGACATTCCATTACTGTAGTTTAAGGTCTTCTGGATCAGGCCTTCTATTTATATAGTTTAGGGACTTCTTGATTAGTCCTTTTATTACAATAGTTTAGGGACTTTTAGATCAGACCATCTATTGTTGTAGTTTAGGTCCTTATAGCTTAGACCATATATTGCTATAGTTTAGGTTCTTTTGGTTCGAACATTCTATTTCTATAGTTTAGGGTCTTCTAGATCATAAATTCATATTCCATTCTGTTTCAAGTATTTCTACCAGGACTTGATTGATGAATATGGAATATGAGGCAGACTTTTGAGGGATGACCTAGGACACCCTAAGGATCTGAATATGTCTTGGTTTTTTAGGGATCGTGATGATTATAGTTCATTTTCTATAAGGAGGACGTGCCTCTAGTTGGTAGGTAATAACCCTTATGCATTAGCAGCATTGTCAAATAGATGTATCTCCACTATTTTCTTGGGGACATGAAATATTTTTGAGTTGGTATGGGTGGATAGATAAAATATAGGTATACAGAGTTCACTTGGATAATTGTAATATTGTTGCGTAAATCATGTGGTTAGGATTGTGAATTGATGAATCATGGAATGAGGCATACATACCAAGGGTGACCCAAAACACTCCAAGCTTTTGAGTTCCACCACAATGTCAACAAGGTTCATAATGATTTGAGTTCCATTCTTATAAGGAGGATATGACTCCAATTGATAGGTTAAATCCCTTATGAATGAGTCTATAGGGATTACATATAAGGTCAAGTAGAGATGATCCACACTCATTTATGAGGGCTATGATGGATTTGTGAAGACTCAAACTTCTAGTCAATAAAGTGGGGCATGACGAAAATGACTATCTAGGTTTAGTTATGGTAACCTAGGGAAGTTTATATTTTTTTTGGGAAGATCATGCCCAATTATATGTGGTTTTGAGTCATAGAGTATAGGACATCAAGATGTTTGGGAATGGAGTGTCACATTCCTGAATTGAGAAAGGGTATAATACACAGTAATGTAACATTGAGGATGTTGAATCCACTTGAATATTACTATTATAGGGATTTTAAATCATGTTCCAATGTGACCAGGTCATGAGGATAGTAAGGGGAATCATATCAGGGATGGCCCAGAACACTCTCAGGTGTTAATTTCATCCGCAGTGACATCAGGATCACAATAATCATAAATCCCTTCATATAGGGGAAATATGTCTCTGTTTGGTAGCGCTAAGACCTATGCATCAATATAAATGTAAAATAGAGATATATATTTTACTTTTTAATGTCCAATAAATGTTTTTAGTGACCCAGGGTTCTCAAATAATGATGTGTGATTTATGGAAAATTTAAGATTCAATAAGGGTTTGAGCATACTAAATGTTGTTTCACCATCTGGTGAACATGTTATCATGATGAGGAGATATGAAAAATGATTACTCTAGATTTTTCCGGGACTAGGTGTCCATAAATCATAGCTTGGATTTTACAAGGGCTATAAAGTAGGCCCTATGAGATTTATTCCTTGTTTATTTTGACTCTAATGTTTCTTAAATTATAAGGATGGATATTTCTGTGAGAAGAGAATTGGATTTCACGTAGCCCTTCCTTTGTAGGTTTTCAAACTAAAAAGTTTTTTGTCTCTTTCAATTGAATTTTAGGGTCTTATGATCTAGAATATCAATGGGTGTAATTTATGGTCATACTATTTTGACCAAAGTGCGCACCATTTAAGGTCATGATGCACATGGACATAATATAAGGGGACTGTTACAAAAGAGCCTAATTAGGATACCCATGGTCAAGATTCCTCTAATATCCTTATAATTAGGAGAAAAAAATGTTTTAAATATTTTATTAACATTCTTATGTCATGAGTAATTATATTAGAAAATCATGCTTGGGATGGTCCAGAACTTCCTCTGATGATGAGTTTTACTACGGTGACGTTAGGCTCAATATAATTAAAAATCCCTTCATATAGGGCCAAGATATCTCAATTTTTTTGTTCTAGGCCCTTATGCATAAATAGAAAGGTAAAAAAGATAGATATATTTTACTTTCCAAGGTCTATGAATGGTTTTTGGCAAACCAAGTTACAAAATACATGAAGTGTGATTTATAGGCTAAGGGGATTACAAGATGATGGAAGCATCCCATTCTATTGCTGGTGAGGGTCAATCTATTGTGGTATTTTTATAAGGAATAACAATGGGTGATAGTATAAACCTTTTAACATCATGTAGTAGGGATAAATTGGTTATACAGTTTTAATTTCATGTGTCCGGTATATTTTTCTTACAGTTTAACATCAAGTGGTGAGAACATTCTTTTCTCTACAATCTAACATATTGCGGTAAGGATGTGGGAACCATTGTGAAAAATTGAGAAGGATGTCCTTGAGGATACTTTGTACTGGTCAGGTACATTTAGATTCAGGGAGAATCTTTTATCCATGGATAGGATTATTGGTGGGTAACTATATTCTATAGCCCTTCTTGAGTAAAAGTATCACATGATCATGAAAGCCGTATGTAGATCTGACTCGTGCGTAGGAAAAATGAGCTTGTATGACTCATAACCTTTTTAAAAATAGGTATATTCTAGTTTTTGTCATGTATTTTAATGTCATGTGTCTAGGAAATTCAATTCATAGTACCGAACCACATGTAGTTAGGTGTGAATTGTAACACCCCAAGCTTCTACGGTATGCTTCTGTTTGAATAATGCAATAGTGTGTATTGTACGCAACATCGAGTTCGAACACACCACAACCAATCAAACTAGCCGTTATGAATAGTAATACCCAATTTTTGAAATTTATAATTTTTTTTTCAAAATGGAATTCAATGTTGGATTCAGAATATCGAAATTATCCTAAGGTGAATTTTTGGTATTTTTCTGAAAAACTTCATTTTTTGATGAATAGTGAAACCACTAAGTGGTAGTTAAAAAACTGATTTTTTTATAAAACATAATTTTACCACTTCTGTGATTGGAATTTTGAAAATCCGAGATACACGGTTAATGTCAAGGAGTAAAATGTGGTTCAATGAGATGAAAATAATTTTTGTTGAATAATAACTTTTTACTTTTATTTACCACGGTTAAAAGTAAATAGGATAATTAAGGGTAAAAATGATATTAATATTACCCTGAAACATGTCCTAATTCTATTGGATAAGCTTAATTCGGCCAAAAACAACCTTAGTAATAAAATATGAACCTCTTTGGTCCATTTGGATTAGATTAGGACATTTATTATTATTTAATTCAAAGAAGAGTTGAAAAAGGTAAAATCAATGTTTTACAATTAAAACATTTTTAATATAGGGTTACACATAAGATAAATTCGATTATAAATATTCATTAGAAATCTAAAAATATTTCCTACATAATGATATTTTATTTATAATTTTTAGACATTAAATAATTTAATTTATTTTAAGACACTATGATGATGCAGTAATTACCATAATAGTGAAAAATTAAAATAATTGATATTATAAATACCTAAATAAATATAATTTGAGACTTTTTAGGAATTAAACTAATTTTAGAGGTTAATATGACATGTTAGGATTGATTTAATTAACTTTTTTCGAATTAATAATTCTGTTATGATTTTCACAAAAATCAATTTTCCAAATAGTGTCAAAATTGACATAAAAGAGTTTTTAAAACAAATATTATATTATTAATTAATATTCAATTCCTAAAAATCTAAGGTTCGGCCAAGAGACTTATATCATGGTTCGTGTATCATTAATGGACCACTTGGGGGTCTCTTGGAGGTATATACTATGTTTATTAACTATATAATATAAAAATAATAAGTGACATGTTTAGTGTCAAACTAATTAACTAAGAGTTAAAACTAAAAGATATGGTTAATATAATATCCAAAACCTGTCTAAATTATATTGTTTGAGTGGTTTTCAACCCATACCCACCTTAAACTTTAAATAGTCCACTTTTGAGCCATTATAAACCAAATAAGAATTTATTATAAAATAATATTTCTAGCTTTTCCAAAGGTGCCCCTCACCCCTCTTATAAAAGGGAACTCCCCCTTCTCACTAATTCACACATTCAAAGCCTTATGGATCGGCCACACCCTGCCCAAATACTCTCTCAACTTCCCTCACTAAAACCTATAGGCCTTAGTTTGATCATAAATCCAACATAAGGAGCCCTTTTCATGAAATCAAAAGGAAGAACCCAAAGAAGAGGTAACGTTTTCACCACCCTCTTTCAAGTTCCTTTCTTCTTCAACTTCTTATTTCTTTGTTATTCCCATTCTAAAAAAATAACTCCAGTATCTTATATATACTATGATGTTATTATAAATATGGTACAACCATCTGTATTATTCTATCCATCCTTTGAATGACATGTCACCATACGTGCGTACGTACGGCTTACCGTCTCCACGTCGTGGTGTAATTGTTATTCAATAAATTATTATTTGGATGGGTATAATAATGATGTTTAATTCATGTAAATAATAAATATAACATGATAATTATTCTTTATATATTATATACCATCCAATTATATATTATTTTAATATCAAAAGAATGATATTGTCACTCGTGCGTACGTACGGACTACCGTCTCCACGAATGCGATGGGATTAATTCTCCATCGTATCCATTCAAGTATAATTCTCATTTGATGATTACAAATAATGATTAAGGACTTTATATAATTCTGGATATGAATAAGATACAACCTATCCATAAAAAACATGGCTTATGTAACAAAACATATAAAATAAAATGAGTAAGTTAACCCCCCAAACGACGATAATTCTAAGATATTATTAACAAAGCAATGTTAAAAGATCATATATGATATCATATTAATGTATATGATTCTTGTATAATTTAATAACAATTATTTCACCATTATACAGGAGGTTAAACTACCCTCAACCAAAGAAAAGTACAAGGTAATGGTTTATTTCACAATCTCTTCACTATCCGAGGTTGTTTATACGTAATAATCTACTGGGATTTCTTTATCATCCACATCCATGTTTCTTAAAAATGTATTTCAAAACATTTTTACTATTTACAAGAATATGATTCAAAGTCATTTATACCCCTGTTTGACTTTTTATAAGATGTTTATAAAGGAATCTTTCCATCATTTTTCAAACAAGGTGCTTTTTAACCTTTTTGACAGAATTAAGGTAAGAATGTTTTTTTAACTTATACGGCGGATGCGGCTATTTTCCGCCGTTATAAAATCGTTGAAGCTTACCTTACAAGATTATAAGAAAATTTTGAAAGTAAATGTTTTATTTTATAATTATGTGACTATTAAATGATTTAAAAAAAATAGATATTTCTCTCAAATTGTTTTGATTTCATCTATGTCAACATCCTTTGAGGGATTTTAAGCTTATTTGAAGTTGATTTATTATGATACAAAACTTACATATTGTATTGAAGGTTTTGTGATTTCTTTGACTGTGGATGTGCTATTTCTATACCATTCACGGTTTATGGAGAAAGTTTTGACATTTCGTATGCTAGTTTTAATACGAATGTTTATGTTATGTTTAAACATGTTCATATGAGTAATGCATTGGACTTAATATGTGACGGGTGGAGTGCGCTATAGCTCCTCGATGCATCTGTAGGTCTCATGAGACAAACTTGTTTCTTGGCATAAGGCCTTGACAAAATATTATTTTTAGTCTTGGCACGAGGCTTTGGCAATGTGGTTATGATAGTCTTGCATTATGCATTCCATTATTATGAAAGTGGTTATTGCTATTTCATGTGATTATTAGATTAGTAGAATATCCATGTGAATAAGTAAATGACATTATTTCATTTTATTTTTTCCATAATATGTTGAAGTTCAAGTTTAAAAGGATTTTGTTTTAGTTATACATTGCCTTAAATGTTTATTATTATTTATGAAAGTTTTCGCTATATTGTTATCCTTACTAGGCATTTGATCTCACCCCTTTTCTATGTTTTATTTTTTCCAGGATGTGAAGAAGTAATTTATGAATGACTTGCTGGGATAGTATGAGGGGATAAGAGTGTGGACTATAGAGACTATTTTGTTGTAGTTTTCATTTTATGATGTAATGTAAACTTTATTAATTTATCTAGTTATTCCAAGGCTACTAAACTAATCGGTCTTTCGAGACTTGATCTTTCTTGTGATCATGCCAATGTTATGTAATAATGCACCGACTTTGGGTATCTACAGTCGGGGCGTTACATAAATATTTTTTATATGGTACGGATGAACCAAGGATTAAATATTTGGGTGTTTCTACGTATCTTATGTTTCCAAGAATCAATCCATATTTAGTTCTTGTATGAATGTTCCTTGCGTTGGTCTAACCTATATGTAGGGATGGGGGATAATTGTTTTATCATGGATGAACCCAAGAAGTAAAGGAATAAAGATACACGTAGTTCTTGAATGGGAATTATGCTACACAGGTCAGGCCCATATGCATATGGGGGAGTTGTTCGTAATAATTTTTATAGCTGGTCCCAATATTGGAGATCTTAGCATCACTACGTATCCTTTGATGATAGGAATCAAGTCACACATAGTTCCTGAATGAGAAGATCTTTATGTAGGTCTAACCCATACATAGAAGGGGGCATTGTTCTTGTTTATTTTGTCACTTGGGCATAGGATTTGTGATTTGGGTGTCAATACATATCCTTTGATGACATGAATCATTACACACCATGTTCTTGAGAAAACATGCATTTTAAAATCTTATGGTAGGGACGTAGGATCCCCTACATGAAAGGAGAGTATTGCTATTGGGACTAGTATTAGAGGTTTGTGAGTCACTGTATATCAGCTGATTACTAGAATCAAGCCACAAGTAGTTCTTGAATGGAGTTTTGGAGAGAAACTAACACCATGGATTACGGTCCTCTCGGGCGAGGACCATGGTAATGCACAATTTTATGTAATGAAAGAGACATTAACCATGCTGTTTAACATCATACGATAAAGACTGATGGTATTCCTTTTACGGTCTTTCACCGAGGACCATGAAAACCCTATTGTGCACTAATATTCATTTCTCATATAGGGATGCCCTTACCAGTATTCCTAAGATCACTTGGGTTATTCTCGGTGTGATAAACATGGAATGGAAAAGGTTACTCTCACCATGTATAGGTAATTAAGGAGCGGAAAAGATCGTTTTGTATCATGTGGTGGATGGACCAAGATATAGGTTTGAGTCATCCCTATTTATCTCATTGAAATGACAATCAAGCCATACATAGTTCTAGAAAACCATGCATCTTAGTGTCATGGAGAGATGAAGTCATATATTTTATTTAACATAACGTGGTAAGGATGAATGTGACTTGATTTTAAAGAAGATAAATGTTGCGACTGGGTCCAATAATGGAGGTTTGGGTGTCACTGCGTATTTTGTAACGAAAATAATACAGGCAAACATAATTCTTGGAAACCATGAAATTTAGCGTCATGTGGTGAGGAGATTAGCCATGCAGTTTAACATCTTGAATTAAGAATAAGGGTCAATCAATGTAGAAGAATAGGAATATTAGGGATCTGTGTAGTTTTACATCATGTACTGAGGATGATTTTTATGCATTTTAATGTCATGTGACAAGGATAAAAGAAACTGTGATGCTTAAATTATTTCTTCTAGGAATTCCTTCATACAATTTATCTTCATGTGGTCAAGATTTGTTGGTGCAGTTTAACATCATGAGACTAGGATTATTGCCACCGTGTAGTTTAGGGCCCCACTTCATGGATTTCTTCGATAGAGTTTAACTTCACGAGGTCAGGATGATTAACATTGTTTATTTTATGATATTGTTACATGGAATTATTCTACATTGTTTAATGTCATGTGGTGGGGATGAGAGATGATTGTTGGAAGATATGCATAGTATTTCTTGAGAAACCTTGTATTGGTGGGGGGTGTGACTCATTCCCCATCCATTATGGCAAGTGAGTAAGCTCTATTATGGTAGACCTTATGTATCATATAAATCCCTTACCATTTGGGTTCGATATTTGTAGTCTTCTTTCCTAGTATCATTGGTGTTTTAAGAGCCAATAATGGTTCTTTTATAAGGAAGGAATGGGGGAAGGCCTTTTTATTTAAAATTCATACGATCTGATTTTGATGAAAATCAAGGTTGTGAAATGTATACCACCAGTTCTAATAGATTCACTCTAGCTCATATAACCTCTTTTTTTATTGATCATCATTTGAGAATTAACCATAGATGTCTATTCAAAGTAATGAAAACTATACTTATATGATAAATACTCCCTTAGTTCCATACACTAATGAATATGGTGTTTCTTGTATAGTAGTATGTGTGGTGGTATACCAGGGCTATAAATCATGGAGGAGCTTGTATGAAAATGAATTATTTTCCTTATTTATAATCTTTTAGAGTATATTTGTAATATTTTTATTGAATTCCTCTATTTTCCCATTTTCTATTTCATGATCATGGGATGATTGACTGGACTCAATGTTGTACTCTTTATACAATTTCTTCTAATCCATAGAATTGAAGTTGGTGTCATTTTTCGTCAATATCACGTGTGGGACTCTGATCCAGGTAATTATATGGTACTTCATGAAGTTTATGATATTCTTCTTCCTAACTTCTTTGATGGGTATTTCCTCATTCTATTTGGAAAAGAATTTGTTAGCAGTAAGTATATAATTAAAATGTTTGGCGGTACATGGGGGATATGGCCCCACATCATCCATTCCCAATATGGAAATGCCTTAGAATTGTTTTCTATATGTATAAATTCTAGGGGTTGATGGATGAATTTTTAAGGGATCTATAATGCATGAAATTTCCTAGTGAATTCCACATAGTCTTGTATGATTTTCTTCCACTAGTTACCCAATCTCTTGATTTGGTGGGAGATCCTGGTCCCAAACTAATGACCCCTGCGTGATCCTGTACATAATTATTCTATGATGGTATGAATCTCCCTTTCTACTATACATATGAGGAGGATTCCATTAAATCCTTGATTTTATAGGTCTTTTTTTTCATTTGTACCATCGATTAGGGTAAATTTCACTGTTTGGTGCCTAAATCTATTTCATTCCGACTCGTTTTATTAGAAGTATCCCATTTTGGAGATAACCAATTATGGGCCCTATATAAGGGGTGAATATTGTTTCATCGCACTTTGAGGCTATGCTGAACTAATTGATTTATTCCATGTCACAAATGATGATTGATGAGACTGTCATCCGATGCATGATGTTAAATATTTCTTCATCATGATCAGGGTCAACTCAGAATGTGGTTGCATTAACCAGTGTATCAACACAAACATTTTATGATCATGGAACATGAAACAATGTGATTTCAAAAAGGAACTCCTCCATTATTCCTTTGACATAGCTAGTGAGAGGGTCCAATTATTCCTTTTTGATGGAATATTAACCATTGATATGCTTTATCACTAGTTTTGAATCTCGTTTAATGTTCAAGTAGTCTATTTCAAAGTGTAGGTATAGTTACAAGACAACGATGAGGGCTTAGTATTCTACCTCATTATTTGTGCAGCCTTCAGATGGTGAGAATGAGTAGGGAAAAATTTATTTTTCAAGAGAAACAAATACTATCCCTAAGCTAACCTGATTGAGTTTTAGGTTTTCTAGTATCTAACCAATAGGACTTACAGAGGTTTCATAAAAAAAATATCCCATTTTCAAGGAGTTTTAGGAGAATATAAAACCTACTCATCTGGAAGTTTGGTGTCCCCTAGTGTAATTTATGGCGTGGGATGTGTTTTGATGAAATCAGCCAGGGCCTGACCTTTCATTGACCTCCAGGACATGAAATGAATTCCATATTATTGTATAATGACTTTAAATTGGTCCAAACACCTAGTAAGCATGTGAAGATCAAATATTTACTTGAGATAGATAATATGAGATACCCAGTGGACTTTATGGATCTACAAACAATGCCTCAACAATCTCACTACAAAGATGATCACGAGGTAATTCTTCTTGACATTAGAATATCTTGTCTCAATACCTAACATTATTTAGGTGAGTTATTAGAGAATATTCTCATTCCCCATATAATTTTTATGGCGAGGATGGAGCCAAGTGATTTTTCCCTAGAGGACACATATAAGATGGGTGTATTTCCTTCCACTGGCAGCACTAGGACCAATGGGTGCAACAGATACTTCCTGAGAAAATCCAAGGCTTCTTGGTAGTCCCCATCCTATAGATATGCAATTCCCTTATTCATTAGATTGGAGAAGGGGAGAGATTTTATATCTAGTTTGGCTATGAAACACCAAATGTAGGTGATGTTCCCTTAGATCCGCTTCAGTTTAAAATTATGAGGGGGTGGCATTACTATGATTTCACTAGTATTTTTGGGATCAACCTCAATGCTATGGTGGCATACTAGAAATCCAAGGAAATTCTTTAATGTTACCCCAAAATTGAATTTTAGGGTATTCATCTTCAGAATATGCTACTAAAACTTTTCAAATACTATTTAATGATTCAGGAAGTGATCACCTCACTTCTAGGATTTGATAACCATGTTTTCAATAGAATATTCATCTATTTTTTAAAGAATGTATTAAATATATGTTGCACGGTGTGTTGATAAGTAGCACCAAAATTCTTTAAGCCAAATGGAATGACCTCATAACAAATGACCCCTATGATTCTTTAAAGTCAGTGGATTCCTCATATTTAGGGTCCTTCTTTATTTGATTATACCTCAAGTAACCATCCATAAAGGAAAGGTCTTAGAAGCCTGCAGGTTCATTGATCAAGAGTTCAATAATCTGTAATGGGAAGTCATCATTTGGGAAGTGTCAATTATGTTATTTGAAATCAATGCAAATAATAATGTTCCCTTTCATTTTATTTATTTTTATGATGCTGTTTATCCATCTTGGGTATTTTACTTCTCATAAAAATTTGTCTTTGATTAATTTTTCAAATTACACAACTTATATTTGTAGCATGAGAGGGAATCATCCCGGTAGATGCCTTCTTGAAACCTTGATGGTCATCAGTTAAAGTTGAGATGATGTATAGAAACATTTGGATTTAGTCTAGGAATTTTTTTTATAATTCCAAGAGAATACATATCGATGTTTCTTTATAAATTTGATGTACATCTCTTTTTCCTCAAGAGGAATTCTATCACTAATAAATGTAGGTCGCATGTCTTCTTCCATTACTAGATTTATTTTCATGAGCCCATCAATGGTGGTGGATACACCTTCCTCAAATACGAGATGAGAGTTCTTAAGGTCAACCTATTCCTCTTTTATCTATGAGTCCATCGAGGTATTTCTAGATGAGGTGGGAAATCTGAGGGAATAACTTTCACTTTTGGGATGAGAGAGGCCATGGGAAGAGAATTTGTCATACCGTACTACCAGAGTCATTGTAGATATATTCTAAAGATGATATTATTTCATGGAGTTTTTGAGGACAGAAGGGGTTTAGACATCTAGGATCAGGTCCATTGCCTTATCTTGATTTATGGGCAGTACATAGTTTCCAATGAGAATACTCCAAGTATTCGCAGGGGTGTCCCCCATGACATTTGGGTCTAAAAACTATATATTTTCATCCACCATGGATTTTTTCCCTACCTTTTATAGAAACCTACCTCTTCACATGTGGATTTATGAGTCTCAAAGGGGGAACAATCCTTATGTTCTAGGCTTACCCTTCCATCGATTGGGTATTTCAAACATTGATGTAATGCTGAAGGTACCACCATGTGACTATAGAGCCTGTGTGGTTTCTTGTTGTATAACCATGAAATGCACATGATATGTGAGATCCTCAAACTGAGATTAGAGCTTGATCTTCCTGAGAGGTATTTTGTTATGCTTATAATACCCTTGGATGGCCATATTTGTGGGAGATATACCCCCTTCACTATATCCCAAATATTTAAGGGTTAACATTGGGATGAGATTAACCCCAAACCACTCTCAATCAGATCCATTTGGACATTGAAATTATTGATTCTACCTAAAACACATAGGGGTCTAATTTGTCCCTAGATGAACAATTCTAAATCCTGATCTATGGATGAGACGAGAATATGGAATTCTGATGGCATGATCTCTTCATAATAGAACTCAGCTATCGAAACTTCTATCTCAAACTTTTGTTGGCTCTAGATGGATTCAATGAGATCCTCCAGGAGTTATTTTTAAATATGGAGTGTATCTAGGATTGAAAGTTTGGATAGGACAACCACAAGCTATTTCAGAATATTGTACTTTTGTACCAGAGTTTGGAACATCCCAAGGTGGGGTTTCCTCTTATTATGTCATTTAGAAGATTGGAATTTTGAGGTGGATGGGTTTGGTGCCTCTATAGAGGTCATGGGACAATCTTTTTCTAGTGGCATAGTTCATGTTGGACTTCCTTATTTTTTTGTACTGATCAGACAATTGAACCCACAATAAGAAATTATCTAAGATGAATAGGCATGAACAACCACCGAAGGGTCTTGGAACAACTCCTTGTATTTGTTGGGATTTCTGGAGCACTTTCCCATAGGTATCATCTAAATATATGTCTTCCTTGGGGGATGTGAACAAAATATTGGGTTTGACCATGCCTGTGCTATCCCCTGTATCCTTGGTTCCGGCACATGTGGCCTCCTGTTCCCCATTCATGTGCCGGGAACCTATACTTGGAGGTATATTCATCATCATAGAATAGATATTTCAAGTGTATAATGTTACTAGAACCAAAGATGAGCTACAGTTCAAATTAGGGTTCCATTTGGTAGGGTGGTCCCCATTCTATGGATGTTGAAGGGAATAAATCTCTAAGAGTTAGATCTTAGGTCAGAGCTGAATATGGTTCTTCCTCTTCTATCATTTCACCTATAAAATGGTTGTGTCCACCTATGGGAGGTGTATTTGATGTCATCTGTGTAGATGATGGAACCATTATTGTTCTGAAAATCTATTCTCTCAAGGAGTCATGATCTCGGTCAATTTTCTTTTAATTCATCCAGTTGATGAACTTATTCCCACACCTGGTCGGAACTTTTTTCCCATCACTTTATTCTTATAACTGGGAAATGGTTATGTAGGCAACCTACGATAGTGAGTTTTCTTACATCACATGTATGTAATCAACCATTTATTGGAGGCCGTCTTTGAAGGTAAAACATTCTTGGATGTTGTGACCGAACCTTCTATGGAAAGGGAAACATCTAGGATGATCGGTGAGGTTGACCTCATTGGGATTCCTGGTATATGGAATCTTGAGAGGGTAAATTTACATGGATGCAAGGAAATAACTGATGGCTTTCTCATTTATGAATAAGTATGTTTTATTAATCTATTCCACAAATATCGGGTGACCCTGATATATATTTTACTTCTAGTTGGGGGATATTTTGTAGTTGTTACTACTTGATAGAAGGTGATGGTAGAATCAGGGATTTCTTAGGTTCCATGATGGGAACTGCTATTAGTTTGAATGTAATAGCTGTAGTATTTTACTTCATGATAATTTTATCCTCTATTGGAGGCATGATTCAATTTTTTTTTCTTTATACTTCTGAATGGAATCTTCCTAAATTTGTTCCACTTCTATGAACCAAAGAAACCCACCTAAATATTTCATTGGGATCATAGGTGTATGTAGCTCATTCTAGATATTTTTAGTTTAAAGTTCCAGTAATTTCTACTGTGAGAGAGGGATGATGATTAAATAGGTTAAAATTTTCAATATTTCTATAAAGTAATACACCCTCTCATTTTCACATTGCTTGTAGTTTTATTTTCTTGAATTTTTTCCCTTAGTGTAGATATTAACTAGTAAAGGAATTGATGATGAAGGTATTTCCATCTTGAAATGGATGTTGTTGAAAGAATGATTTACCAAACAAAGGATATCCCTATCAAATTTTGTACAAAACACCTCATCTTGGTCTCCTCATAATGATATTGAGGGTATATCATTAAATCACATCAGGATATGAAGTGAGTGAGTATCTATTCAGGGTCTCCCACATCGTTAAAGGTGGATATGGTTTCATTGTTAAAATTTGGTGGAGTCAAAGTGTTATCCACCCATTAAAGACATGGATTCTTCTTTTATATACAAGTTCTAATCTTCCTTCCATGGATTCCATTCGAGTCACAAAGGACTTGATAATCTAGATAAATTTCATAGGTACTCTTGTTTGAGATGCCTCTCATATGTAGGGAGAGGGATGGGCCTGATAAGGTGACCATGTTTTTATATCTAGTTGTTTTCAATTCATGCTAAGACTTAGTTATTTCCCTAGTGCGGGAGTGGCTATCACTATAATTGAGGAATGAATTGATCATTTTGGACTTCATCATTTATACAGACCGGTTACTTGGATTAGGAGTTGGTCTGATGTTTAGATGTTTCTCTTTAGGTGGATCCAGTCTTTCATGATATGTGTAATGAAGGATATTCACGTCATCCTAAAGTTGATATCCTGTTGGAGTGTTTCCCTTGAGTATCTAATCATTGTGTTGTCTAAGATTTTGAATCTCATTCTCATGTTGTACCAACTATTCATCCATAGAAGGAATTTTGGATCTTCTGGGTGAAGAGTGGGGTATAACCACTTCTTGATATTTATCCTTGGTAGTGTTCCACCACATAGGTGGAAACTCGATATTCATTGGTGGTACATTTTGGATCCCCATATGGTTATGGGTACATGAATCCTTAGTGGGTGCATCAAGTTCATACTATTAGAGTATGTATTATATATTGTTTCCTTCTCCATTTTCTTTTTGATCCACATAATATATTGTGTTGATTGAGATTAAATTCATAGAGGTGTATCAGGGAATTGTATTTATTCCATTACTCTCAACAAAATTGGGTGATTTTTCACCACTTTAATTTGGTTCATTTCTTAAACCCTTATCCATACTGGACTATTTTGGATTATGACCCTAGTGTTTCGGATTGGATTCACCACATGTTCCTCATATTTTGGTATATAAGTAGTGACCTTAAAGGGATTTTCTAGTCAGGTTTTCCGAACATGACCTAAATAGAAAATATTTTTTTTATTATGGCTGGATTAGATGAGATGTCGAACACCAATATTTACATCCAAAATTTTAGAAGATGGATTCACTTTTTAGCGATGATGATGATAAAAATGCCCCCATCCCTATCTGTTGGGGACTATTTGAGGATGCAATTTTCTTTCTTTTATAATGTTGTTGAGGAATGAATGATTTTAGTTGAGGATTTGATGAGTCCTAGGATGAAAATTGAAATATATATTCCCCTAGACCAGCTGGAAGATGTTGATCTAGAACTGCTATTGATTTCCTTAGGACCCTCTCAGGGGATGATGAACCTGGTTTTGGTTATTGAGATAAAAAATCACCTATTCCAGTGGACTGGGGTTTGTTTTCAATTTATACCGATATTTCCTAGATACTATTGGGAATTGAATATCTAGGGGGTTGATGTAGTGGTAGATATCCCCCATCTTGGTGGGATGGGTTCACTCCTAGATGAATTCTAGGGAAGTTGTTATTACAACTAGTATTATGTAGCAAAAATATGCTCATATAAGAGTTGGGAGATATGGAAGCCCATGATGGGAGTCATTTTCTATGGGATGTTTTCCATATATTGAAACATCAAATATCATTTTTGAAATAGGTTCTTTTTTCCTCTAGGGGAATAATTCAAAGATCTTTTGACTATCCTATCCCTCCAATCATGATTTTTGAACACCATTAAAGCAAGGGAATTATATTATAGTGACTCAATATATTATAAGTTTCCCATACCCCTAATTTCTCTACATTCTATGACATTAAAGGAAGATGTTTCTGAGGGGATCTATTGTTACAAGGGTGAAATGAAGTGTAACACTCCATACTCTCCCCATCCCCAAATACTGATAAATGACATGGCTTTGGTAATCAGTTTCTAAAGAGTTGTGGTGTAATGTTAGCAAGCGTGCTATTGATTTTCACTATGATTTTTATTTTTTTGGGTTTGGTCCATAGGGATAGTTTCTATGGTTAGCTGAAAATAGGGTATCCTGATTTTCTAAAGGTGACCTTCATATCCTAGATAAGGGAGGTGTCTATCCTTTAGTCACTGGTGAGTTTACCATATATTTTGGCATAGATAAGGAATGAAGTCTACCTCTTGATCGTCTGGGATCTTATAGTCAAAAGTGTCAAGGGGACATAACATGGTGGGGATATTGTTTCTAGATAACTATTTCCATGTAAATTTAGGATTCCTCTTTATCAGACTTATATTCCTCCATCTGGTCGGACCTCAAACGGTGCTTCTTGGGGATGCCTACTGAATGGAATGGAGTGTTGCTAGTAGTTTAGGGGGAAATATATATGGTTGACCCCAGTGTTTTGAGAACATCTCTATATAAACACGTCTGAGTTATGATTATATCTCTATAGAAGGTGTCTGAGAAAGGGGATGATTTCCTTGTCTATGGGATATTGTAACATTGTGAGGTTGACTAAAACAGATTTCAGAAATTGATTCACTGTGATCCATATCTATGCTACCATGAGGTGAAATATCATCTCAATGATCACCCTATGCTTCCATTTTAGAGTTTCCAGGACCTTTTGGTATTGAAAATGTATCAAATAACCTCAAGAAAACCAGCATTGATTATATTAGGAATATGATTCTCATTCTTCATCATTGTTGGAATATGTTGACCTGACTTTTGGGATTGTGTAGGTATATCAGCCTGCCATATGAATACTACCCGAATATATTGATAAAAGTTTGGTACTATTGGAGAATTATCCCACTTCTAAGAAGTTTCTAGAATATTCCAGGTAGCTTCACTGATTGGAATACTATCCTGTCCTTAATGAGCCTCAGTCAGGATGGAGATATGAGCCCTATCTCAAGCCACGAAGTATACCGCTTGTCTTTTTCAATAGGAATAGAAGTATGTCCCAAGGAATGTTTCACTATCACTTGGTGAGCCACAGTTTAATGGGAATGTGAACCCAGTCCAAATCTACATTCTCAATCATAATATGTCGACAAACCTCTAGAATGGGAGAAGGGATACGAGCCTCCTCATGTATATCATCAAAAGGATGATGGTGTTGTCCTTCATTATTGGAAGTTGGAATATACGCCTGGCTTTTATAAACTAATAGAATATGGATATTAGCTTCATTGATAGTAATATGAGCCTATCCTGAGACACCTTCCATTCTCACTTGGTGATCCCCATTCAAAAGGGGGATATAAGCGTGATCCTGATCCTTGGAGTATGTTGTCATTCTTTTTCTATAGAAATATAAACCAATCATGAGGCATGTTGGTGATCCATGACCATAACGGGGATATGAGCTTGATCATGGGGCTTTGGAATATGTTTTTGGTATTTTTCAATAGGGATATGAACCTTTCCTAAGGAATATTCCACTCTCACATGGAAATATCCGGTTGGAACGAGAATATAATCTTGGTTCGACACCTCGTCTTTTAACAAAATATATTAATAATCCTCCTAGAAGGGAGAAAGAATATGCACTTTCTATAGAGAAACCACTTGTTCATGACGATTTTAGTGTTTTTCTTCTCTAGGTGTAGGGATAAAAATATGAATATGTCCCTTTATCTATACAAGTGTAGGAATATACTGTTAGATATATTTAGCTATTTATAGAATGTAATGGCACTTCAACAAAGTGTGAGTAATAGTGTAATCCATCCCATTTTTGATATCCACTATGATCTAGAAGATGTCTTAGATTGGGGTGGCGATATGATCCAACTTTTTTTTCTCCTTATTCCATCAGAATATACAGATGGTCTTCATACGTGGGGTAGGGATATGCGCCTCTCCCATGCATGCTATAGGAATATGCCTACAAACTTGCTCCGAGTGAGCAGGGACATGAGCATGCTCCCTAGATATTTCTGGAATGTTATGGATACCTTCATCTATAGAAGTAGGTATATTTTCCCACTCCTGGTTATACAGATCCTTCCATTCCCAATGTGTCTTCCTTGTTTCCCATGCATGGGTATTAGAGGTGAAAATTTCTATGGTGGTACCTTCAGCAGGAGACTGAAGTGAACCATCAAGATAACATTTTTGACGACAGTTGGCATCATCCTTCCTTAGTGGCCCTTAAACCAGATATGATCTGTAGTTGACTCCTTGATTCACCTTCATCAGATACTGAAGGTGGTGATTGTCACACTCTATGGATAAACTTTCGAAGTAGTTGGTGGTGGAAACGAGCACCATTTTATTTTCTATGATTTATTTAGATGATGAAAAATAATTAGTTTTAGCATTTGGTGACCATCACGGGAACCCTTAAGGGTTGGGATCATACCATATCAATGGTATTCCTTGAACATTGTATTCACCACTCGATGATGAAGGGGTCGAGTGAGTTATGGTATTCTGAGACTCATAGTGGTTGTTGCCGTAATTGAATTTACAGAATGGTCGTTTGATGAAGAAATTATCATTGGTTAGGGTGTTGTTTGTGAGAGAAGTATCTATAGTCATAAAGATAATAAGGAACAAGGTCATCGATCAGTGCATCATCTTAGGGATGATATGTGATTAATCAGATATGCATGTGATACAAAACTGTTCTTTCTTATTCCTAGCCCAACCATTCTACTCGTATGGTCTTGTCAATGTGAGGATGTAATTATTTCATGATAACACTATCTATAGAGGATTATCCAATCATTTTCATAATTTGGAAGACTCATGGAAGTTTCCCCACTTTGGTTTGCATAGAATATGTGAAAAAAATTTCTTAACACATGGTAAACCATTCGGTTTTTTATTTGAGATATTTACATTGGCATCACCATTTTCTTGAAGGATATGGAACCAAAATGACTTTATTAATGGTCAAGTGATCATTTTTTTATTTGAGAGACTCAAATTGGGTTCACCATTTTTTTCTTCAAAATGATATGGATGGTTTGGCCTGATGATTTGATTGTGTGTGTGTGTGTGTGGGGGGGGGGGGGGGTTAACGACTTGTATAATAATTCAAGTTGGGTTCAACATTTTTATCTCTAATGATAACCCTCAACAATTCCCACATCCATAATGGAGTACATACATACTTTCCATATTATGGTTTTCCTTTGGGTTTCAGACCTGAAAATTTATAGGAATTAGAATTGGTGGATATGATGAAGGATGGTCTCATCACACCCTTTTGGGGAGATATTTTTCATAGTTTGGGACTCTCTTATATATTTAAGATCTGTTTAAGAATCTCTTCATAATCCCGATATGAGACCAGTTACCCTAATAAGTTGATCAATTTTGGAATCCCACCATGTAGAAAGGAGGGTATACTAATGAATCCATCTATAAGTATCTAATATTTTTAATCCATTTTCCATGAATGGGTAGTTTAATATATTTTCATGCCATTTAATTAGGCACTTTGGAATGTTCTACCATCCAAGAAGGTGATTAATATTTCGAGTATGGGATTGGGACATTATGATATGTCCTATGTATCTTGTATATAAAAGGATTCAAAACTCACATATTTTTTTAGAACCTTAATGTTTAACATCATATAGAAAATACATATATGATAGCTATTAGGTACTATATATTGTGATCGATCCCTAGGGAGGCTTCCTATTTACCATGTTTATAAAAGGAATTAGAGTCATCCAAGTTTAATTGACTAGTGTAGTTTAACATCATGTAAAAAGGACATATGTGAGGGCTCTTAGGAATTAGGCATTGATATTGAGCCTTAGGAAGTCATCCTACATACCGTGGTTATGGAAGGGGTCATAGTCATCGATGTTTGATCATACCATTGGGACTTACCCTGAGGTAGATTCCCTTATATAGGGTTAGTTATATCATTCCACTTATTAGGGCTTACACACTGAGGTTTCACTATCTTTTGGAGATTCATAATTCAAATGATATAGCCATTTCAAATCCCTAAGCCCATGTGAGTCATTATCTATGTGAGAAACAAAGGATAAAAAGTAATCAGTCTCACTATATATGGATGCGGGAATTATGTGCTGGTAAAACCCTTTGGATATTTAATATGGATATCGGGCCTTTGGAATGAGTCCTTCGTATCCTGGTTATAGAAGGACTGAGAGTCTTCATAGTTCATTTTCCTTCTCTATCCACTGGTGGATGCAGAAGAAAGATAGGACCATGGGAAATATTGGATCCCAATGGTTGAAATGCTAGAGAAATGGGGGCACTTACACAAAAGTGGATGCCTAATTGAGATTGGGCCTTAGGAAGGCCTCCTACGTATCTAGATTATAGAAGTAATAAGAGTCCTAATTGTTCAATTTTGATCAGGGTTTAAACAGAAATTTTTCCCTTTGGATATTTGATATGAGGATAGGGACTTAGAAATGCATCCTACATATCATGGTTATAACAACAATTAGAGTTCTCATAGTTCAGTGTGATCCGGGATTACACACTGAGGTTGAACTAATATGGGGGCTACCATATAATTGTATTGATCTAGGCTCACACACTAAGGATTCCCTAATTTAGGGGAAATCATATAATTTCACTGATTGGGGATTACACCTTAAGGCTTCCCATTGAATATTTGATATGGACCTCAAGCCTTTATAAGGAATCCAATGTATCTTGGTTATGGTTGGAATTAGAGTCCCCATAGTTCAGTCTTATTGGGGATTACACATTGATGATTCCCTAATGTATCTATTAGACATGGTTATAATGTCTTAGGACGTTTTCTTGACACAATCTTATTGTATGCTTCACATGTTATGATTTTATACTGAACATGTTCGATGATGTTTAGAAATTCCATGGTTACTCTAAAAACATTCCTAAAGAAAATCTGATGATCCTTTTGACTTTTATGGAGGACATCACATAACCTGAATGACATGTCTGGATCACATCACATGATCCGGATGTCTTGTCCAAAGGACATCGCCTGACAAACGATGGCATTTCTAGAGGCCATCACATGACCTGGTTTTATTTTCTTGAGAATGTCACATGATTCGGGCTAACATGTACAGAGGACATGGCATGATCCAAGATAATATGTCCATAGGATGTTTCATGATCTAGTATGACTTGTCTGGAGGGTGCCGCATGACCTAGATGACTTTTTCAGAAGACATCACATGATCTTGGATGACATGTATGGAGGGTTCCACATGAACTGTATGACTCGTCTTGGTGTCAATGTGAGACTTAGCTAACTTGTCTTGGTGTCTCTATATAACTTGGGTGATGTGTCTTGAGGACATCAAAATATTTTATTGGAAATCCCAAGGGACTTCACAAGACTTGGGTGATATGTGAAGAGGGAATCTTTGAACTTTCTTTGACATGCCCAAGGTACATCACATGGACCATGTAGTATGTTGAGGAGAATCTCATGAATTGAGTAAGATTTCCCAATGCTATCTCATGATCTTGGCGAATCATGTCAAGCACATGATGATATTCGTATATGTCTTTTAGATAAATTTTCCATATTTTTCTCATTTATTCCATCCTTTATTACATATGTGCCTCAGGATTGTCTATTTTTAGTTTATTTTTAGGTTTCACGTGACCCAATATATATGTAGATATTCTTTTCATAATCAGATCAATACACCATAAGTCCATCTATTGATAAAAAATTATCAATAAAGGTGCCTATTCATGAATCGTAATCACTTAGATTATTCCACAGTTTTTATTTGGTGGAATACCTTTACTATCACATGATTTTCTCATCTAAGAAGTCCTCTCCTGCACCCCCGTGTGTGATGGATCAGCGATTTTTTATTTTTTTATGATGAAAAGGGGGGATTTATAGTTATTTCCTCCTCTATTATACATCACCTTATGTGAAAAATATCTCACATATTTGATCCAAAGTTGGTGGAGGGATTTGGTGTCATGCGCTTCACATGATCCTTCCATGGGTCGTCCATGGTGCCTCATAGTGATCAATGACTGCAAGAATGTTCTACCTTTTCCCTTTTTATTGGACCTAGGACAATCAAAGGGATTTTTCATGACCCTGTGGACATGTAAGGAGCTTCCAAAAGGTTATACCGACTTGTCTAGGGGCTGTTATTATATCAAGATACCTATGGAAAGGATTTCATGTGATCAAAGGAGGTTTGTCTGAGGCCTTTTGTGAGACAAAGTCAGATTTCCTATGGAATTTCATGAGATTAGGCCAACATGTCTAAGTGAATTTGTGAGATTTTGATGGATTTATGAGGGGGAATCGCCTGATCAATAGTGGCCACCCATGGAATATTAAACCACTTTCATGTGAAGGCTAGCGTATCCTCACTCCAAAAGAAGCTTCTTCATTTTCCCATTTTATTTCCATCTTTCTTTTACATGGGATGGGGATCTCATGAATTTGTGTAAGTAATTCCAAAAAACAATCACTCTTTTTTCCTATGATATGTAATGTGACTAATAATGGATCTTTTGGTGGTGCGTGAGAATTTCCATGGACACCCCT
Source organism: Viscum album (assembly GCA_963277665.1). Taxonomy (NCBI): domain Eukaryota; kingdom Viridiplantae; phylum Streptophyta; class Magnoliopsida; order Santalales; family Viscaceae; genus Viscum; species Viscum album. The sequence continues at coordinate 259,478,182 of OY728148.1, read as the reverse complement.
CTACTTGTATTTGGAATCAAGGAGGCATCATATGACTCATAGATGTGTCTGAATCCTTTCACATGATGAAGGGGAAACCTAAATGCATTTGTGTGATAAGGAAGATGTGTCACCAGAGGATTCATGGTGTCTTATGGGCCACGTCAGTATGTTGAATGAAAATTAACAACTTTAGAATACTTATTATTTTCTCATATTTTCATTATTTATTTTAAAAGGTTTTTTGACTCTTTTACATTGGTTGTCTGTTAGGGAACCACATGTTCAATATGCGATTTTGTAATGGAGTACACACAATGTTCTGTTCAGCCAATTTGAAATTATATTGGCACATTAGGTGATTAATATTGGATCTTTCACCAGTTTGTGATAATTGTAATGAAAGCTCATCCTCTTATATTATGGATATAAAGGGGAAACAAAAAATCGAATGGACATGTTCGAGACCCTTTACATGATGAAGGAGATATGTCAGTAGGCTCTTTCATGGTAAGGTGGGAATGTCACGAGGGCCATGTGATTTCTTGAGAACCATATGGGTGTGATGAATGAATATCAAAGACATCATAAGGTCTCTTAATTTTTTATATTTTCATCCTTTATTTAAAATTATTTTTGGTTGGTTGTCAGGTTCTTATTAGCTGACAAGTCATGTGACTTAGAAGAACTTATTTGGCAGTCATAGCATGATTAGAGAGTGTCTTGGATGCATTTAAAAGAACAAAGAGACTTTTCAAATGGGAATTATCATGACATCATGTTGGTCATGCGCTGTGCATGTCTCATTTTCCTAACCTTCAGAAGGTCATGCGATCACGTTTCCTTTTTGAGTTCCTGCCATCAGCATGATCTTAGCCACCTTCTCTTCCTTTGTTTTGTGGAGAAGATAATACCCATAATTCTGGTATTTATTTCCTTGTTTATTTTCTTATGCACATTTGGCATACATCAATGACATCATGGGAGATATATTATGGGGGATATTTGAATTTTGTCATGTGGTAATGGGCAGAGGGTGTTGGTTTTTATACTTATAAAGGGGTTGTTTTATGGGATTAAATATTGGTTATTTTATTATATAATCCAAATACTTATGGATATAATAGATTATAAAAAATATCTATCTTATTACTGATTTGGTGAGTGTTGGGGGACGTTCAAGCATGCCCAATTCGAAAATCACCATCAAACCAACACATTTAATCCATAGAATCCAAAAATAAATTTTATCTTGAAAATTAGTTTATTTGTTCTAAAATGTAAGGCATAAATTTATAAATAATAAACTATATTTTTAAGTTAATTATTATACATCTTATTTAAAATTTTTATTGAATAAGATGTATCATAAAATTTTGAGTCATGCTCACATAATAAGGATGTAAGAAAATTGCAATGGTTGTAAAATGATAATTTTTTAATTTCTAAACAAAAAATAATCTTAGTAAAAAATTTCATAAAAATTAACCCTTAAAACATTTTGATTTGACGAGTCTAAATATGAAATTTGTTTTATTAGATCATTTCTTTGGATATTGTAACGTCCTAGATCTAGTTGCCACTCAATGGGTGCCCCAAACCCGGTTGGTCACATGACCTCAAGCAAATTTCCCCAAACGCCAGAGGCTGCCGACTAGCAGTGAGGGCCTATGTCTGATAGTGGGGAAACTATGCCCTCATTTATCAAAGTGTAGCCCATTGGAATTTCTAAATTAAACACACAACAACAGTGGAAGAAATAAACCATACACATTTAAAATAATCAAATACAGTAGAAGATAACCAATAGTTATATAAATGATGATGCAACATGTATCAAGTTCAAAGAAAGAAGCCAGAACATGTTACACAACAATACAGTACAGTGAAATATAGAGTAAAGAAAAACAAAAAAAATGGCTGGTAGCATCGCGAACCTAAGCCCGGTCCCATGCTCCCATACTCCTCAACATCAATCAAGTACCTGTATAGGGACCCTTACCCTTATCCACACTTGTAGAAATGAAATCTCTTTGGGCCGAAGACATAACCCAAACATGGTGTGATAAATAAATCCCAGTTGGCACCCACCAAAGGCCCATACCCAACTTTGTGAAAATATGCAACAATAGTGTGCAGTAGTAAAATGCAATAAACTAAGCTGTACTTAAAAGTAACTAACTTTACCAGTTCTGTGGCCATTTTATTTTTCATTTAGTCATTCAATAAAAGGAAACCAGCATAGTGAATTTTCAATGTAACAGTCAGTGTCCTCATACATGAAAAATCTTACCCTCAGGTAATCAGAATCATAACCTATAGGTAATTTACCACAGGCATAACATATATTGCCTCAGGCGTACAAAGTGTTTCCCTCAGGCATAGAGTCTATTACCCATTGGCACGGAAGAAGTTTCCCTCAGGCTAAAAGATGCACTGCCCTTAGGCCAAGTAAAACACTTCCCTTGGGCTAAACAAGTAACTGGGCCATGCCCATCATGTAAAAAAGCAACACACATACAATTACTCTCAACTCAAAAGTAATGCGCAAAATTAACATGGCACACCCTCGGGTATCCAGGCCAAAAGGCTAAACAGAGGAACACAACCCCGGGGTGGTCCTGGATATAAGAAACGATCCCAAACAATAGTTTATTATCACATTTAATTACCTATCCAATTCTAGGTATTTAAACAGCCAAGGCCTCAGCCACACGACACCCCAACATGGATTCGTGGCACAATGATTCACACAAACACACAACAGTTGGAAAATAAACACCAATCCACTTACCTTAAATGCCCCTGAATGGTATACGCGAACAAAAATCCTCAAATCATCCAAGTACATCATAGATATCACATGAATGAAAACTTCATTAAAACGAAAATAACTTCCCTTAGAGGAAGAATTGGCAAGAACATATTAAGGAGAGTGGAGGGATTACCCATGCGGTTCCAACGAGATCATCAGAGGCTGAAACAGATTCCTGTTTCTCTATCTAGAGATCCTAGAATGTACGACCTCCTCTCCCAACTCCTTCATCCGGTTCTAAGACAATCTTGTGAATAGGGTTGGCTACTACCCATTTAATAGAAAAAAAACAAACTACACAGCGTGTACTATTGGGTACATAGCTTGAAGTTTCCATTTTTTAACTGTTCCTTCACCTGCTTTCTGCCAGCATGGCACTGTTCATCTATTGACATGAGTACACGGCGTGTGAAACCTAAGTACACGGGGTGTACTGCTGCACAGATGGAAGCTACTTCCACTGCCTTACTATTTTCCTACCGACTGACTACATGGAGTGTTAATACCCACTACACGGCATGTAGTTGGTTTTTACACCCTTCTTCGCCAACATGGATACAAACCCTGTGTACTCATCAGACATGGCCAAAGTACATGGCGTGTGGAAAATTACATGGCATGTAGTCCCAAAATTTAGGATTTTACCCCATTTTCCATATTTTCTCAAAAAAACATAAGGAAAAGAGAAAAGGAGAAACCTGTACGTCAATAATAAGAACCAGGTTATTACAAAATTCCCCCCTTAAAGAAATTCGTCCCCAAATTTCCCTTACAAGGGTGGAAAAGATAAAGCTCAGAACAGCTCTGGCCACTGAGCACGTACGTCGGTCTCCCGCTCCAAGTTTTTGTTCTGCACTCGGCCATGCTGCCATAGCACCCGTACGAGAGGAACTGACCGGCCTTAGAGAACCTTCATGCTTTTATCAACGATACAAATCAGATTCTCCTCAAAGGATGCATCAAACTCAAGATCAACTTCCTCTGGATGAAATATGTCAGACGAGTCTAAATGATAACGGCGTAACTGAGACACATGAAAGACGTCGTGCATAGTCCAGTACCTCTGAGGTAACTGCAACCGATAGGCAACCAACCCGAATCTCTACAGAATCTCAAATAGCCCCACATACCTCGGTGAAAGTTTACCCTGTCTCCTAATCTGTCTATGTCCCAACCTCAGAGAAACACGCAAGAAAACCTGATCCCCGACCATGAACTCCAAAGGTCGTCTGCAGGGATCAACATAAGATTTCTGAAGAGACTGTGCAGTAGCCATCTGCTTCTAAATCAACTAGACCTGCTCAGAAGTCTCCTGCATGAGACGTGGTCCTAGTAAAGCTGCCTCACCTACCTCTAACCAACACAAGGGTGATCGGCATGGCCTACCATATAAAGCCTCGTAAGGGGACATCTTAATAGTTTCTTGAAAACTGTTATTATAGGAAAACTCAACTAGGGGTTTTTGATTCTCCCAAGAGGCCTCAAAGTCTAGGTTGCATGCACGTAGCATGTCCTCAAGCACCTGTATCATAAGCTCTGACTAGACATCGGTCTGAGGGTGGTAAGATATTCTTAGAAGCACCTGTGTACCCAGTTCCCTCTGAAAACTCTGCCAGAAACGAGACATAAAATGGGAATCCCTATCTGAAACGATTGAATGAGGGACCCCATGAAGATGTATAAACTCTCAGATATATAACTTTATGATCTAGTCAATACCGAAGGTCTCCTTGATCAGTAAAAAGTGGGGTACCTTTGTGATTCTGTCCAGAACAACCCATACGACATCATTGCCTCGTGGTGACCTCTTCAACCCAGTCATGAAGTCCATCGCGACATCATCTCATTTCCAATCCAGAATGGGTAACTGCTGTAACAGTCCGGATGGCCTCTGATGCTCCGCCTTCACCTTCTGATAGGTGGAACAACTCAAAACAAAACCAGCTACATCTCTCTTCATACCCAGCCACCAGTACTGACGTCTCAAGTCACGGTACATCTTGGTAACCCCGAGATGAACTTCCCAAGATGAAGCATGAAACTCCCACCTCAAATCCTCACATATATCCCCTGGAACCCACACTTGTCCAAGGAAATTCAGAACTTCTTCATCACCTACCTTCCATCCTGGAGGAGGGTCCTCACTGGCCACTGACTCCTGTAGAACTAGGCCTTCTGGATCAGATAGCTGTCTCATCCTCACTCTATCCAGGAGGGTAGATGTCACAGCTAAAGAAGAAAGATAGGTCTTCCCCTGACTATCATGCACCTCCAAATGCATCTCAGAGAATAAATCCATGAGTTTCCACTCACCACTGTCCTCCTGCACTGCCTGTATCTGAGTTTTCCTGCTCAGTGCATCAGCTACCACATTACCTTTACCAGGTGTATAGGAAAGCAAAAAATCGAAGGACTGAAGGTATTTGACACACCTTTTCTACCTCAAATTCAGGTCACGCTGAGTAAATATTTACTAGGGACTTTTGTGGTTAGTGAAAACCACAAAATTCTATCTCAAGAGATAGTGTCGCCAACAGCGCAACAGATGAACAACTGCAGGAAACTCGAGATCATGCGTCGGGTAATTCCTCTCATGTGGCCTCAACTGCCAAGACCTGTATGCAACAACTCAATCACCCTGCATTAACACTGCTCCCAGTACAATACCTGATGCATCACAGTAAACTCTATAGCTCTTCCCTTACTCTAGAAGCATCATGACTGGTGCTGATGTCAAACTTCCTTTAAGGTCTGGAAAGTCTGTCTCACAAGCTTCCGACCAAACGAACTTCACACCCTTCTTAGTCAAACCCATCAATGGAGCTGCTAAGCAGGAGAAGTCCTCTATAAAGCATCTTTAGTAACCATCCATCCCTAAGAAACTCTTTATCTCAAACACGTTCTTAGGATGCTCCCAGGAAACTAATTCTCTCACCTTCTCTGGGTCTATGGAAACTCCTGCCTCTGAGATGATATGACCCAGGAAGTGAATCTGGTCTATCCAAAAGTGGTACTTTGAGAGCTTAGCATATATCCTATGCTCTCTCAGTGTACTCAGTACGATCTCATGATGGGTGGAATGGTCGTGTCGAGTGTGATAGTACACCAAGATATCGTCCACGAAGACTACCACAAAAGAATCTAGATAAGGACGGAACACACGATTCATCAGATCCATAAAGCTACTGGTGTGTTCGTGAGTCTGAGCAACATAACCAAGCACTCATATAAACCATATCTACTCCAAAAGGCTGTAAGCGGTATATCCGATGGTCTCACTCGCAGTTGGTGATATCCGGATCTCAAGTCAATCTTTGAGAACACTCGTGCTCCATGGAGTTGATAAAATAATATCATCAATTCTCAGCAAGGGATATCGGTTATTAACCATTAACTAGTTTAACTTCCGATAATCCACACAGAGTCTGAGGGTACTGTCCGCCTTATTCGCAAAGAGGACCAGTGAACCCCAAGGAAAAGTACTGTGTTGGATAAACCCCTTTGACTGTAACTCCTATAACTACCTCTTGAGCTCCTGCAACTCTGGTGTAGCCATCCTATAAGGAGGAATGGACACCGATGCTACCCTTGGCACAAGATCAATAGAGAAATCCACCTCATGCTTAGGAAGTAGACCTGAAAAGTTGTCCAGGAAGACATACCTGAAACGATCAACCACTGGAGGGAAATACATCTGACAAGTCAGATGATCATCCAAATATATACCCACAATATGGGCTGTGACTCCACCTCGCCCGTGATGCTCTGGTGCAGATCGAATCGCCTGAACGTGCCATTCGCTCTTGTATAGAAACTCTCTGCCCTCTGGTGATGTGAAAATCGCCCTGCGACGATAGAAATATACAAAGGCCTGGAAGGAAACCAACCAGTCCATCCTGATAATGACATCATAGCTCGTCATATCCAAGACATAAAGGTCCCATAGAAAGTGACACCCTCCAATATCAAGGGGGCACTCCTTGCACTGACACACACATGTCATTATCCTTCCCAACAGAGTATCTAGAATCATAACTTCAGAAGAAGAAGAAACATAGAGCCCAAGGCTCTCCACAATAGGCACAGATACAAAACTATGTGTATCACCCATATTGAAAAGTACTGAAAATAAAACAGAAGCTACTAGAATAGTACCTCTGACAGTAGAAGGTCCAGGATGATGCTCCTATTGGGTCTGTTGCACTGCATATGCCTGCCCAGTGCTGGGGCCCTGTGACACAGCCTGGATACCCTGAGCTGTCCCGCCCTGCTGCCTTTGAGATCCTGGTGTCTGGCTACCACGACCATGACCACCATCCCTTCCTGCACGCCTTGTCGTATTCTAGTTTCCTAACTGGTAAGAATCTGCTGGTCCTTCTCCTGCACACAGAGTCTGCATAGAACCCCTCTCACTAGCCACTAGTGTAAACACCCTGCAAAAGCGCTTCAGATGACCCATCATGACAAAAGATCGGCACGCCACTGGGTCTCGTGGACACTGAGGTCTCTTGTGCCCTTCCGTACCATACAGGTAGCACACGAACTGACCACCTAAAATATTCTTCTGGCTGGAACTGCCACCCTAAGAGAAGTCCATCTCTATCTTTCTTTTTCCAGTAGAAATAGTACTAGAAACTAGTGTTGAACTACCCTGGCCCACACCACTATCTTCCTGCAGGTTTCTCTCTGTAATCAGCACCTGGTTCACAATAGAATGTACTAAAGGCAACTTGAAAACATTCACTAGTACTCAGATGTCATATCAAAGACCATCCTCAAAGAGTCTGGCACTCGACATCTCATCACCCACCAGAACGGGTGAAAAACGCTGATTCTCGGTGAAATGAGTAGAATAGTTCATCACTGACATAGCGCCCTGCTGTAGGTTCATGAACTCTAAAGATATATCTACCCTCAGCGCCTCTGGAAAGAAGAAGTCATAGAAGACTGCCTGAAAAGATTCCCACACCATGTCTCTGTGATTCTCTGACTGGGTGGTAACATCCCACCACCACTTGGCAGAATCACGCATCATAAACGTCGCGAGTATGACCCTTCACCCTGGAAAAATCTCAATATGCTCGAAGATAGTCTGCATAGGACCCAGCCAAGACTCCGTAGCTTGTGGTCCGCCATCCCTTGAAAACGTAGGCGGATGGTGCTTCTGGAAGTTATGAGTCAGCTCATCCATAGATGTGGCAGCTGGCGGTGCACCCTGAAAGTTCTGCATGAACCACATAAAGCCTTCACAGAACTATGCCTTCGCGCTTGTGTCCGGTATAATGGGTGGCACCGCATTTGGCTGTACTGGAAGATCCACTGGTAGCACATGGCCCACCATCTCTAGAGTATAATCTTTGCCGATCTCCTGAAAAACAACGCGCGATTGTCTCGGCGGCATGACTCTACAAGGTCAAACACACACCTTAGATCAAGATTATTACAGAATGAAAACGAAGGGACCAAAAAGGGGACATGAGGAAGAAGGCATTCAAGATTTCACAACAAGACCACACGGTGCGTATACTGACTACACGACGTGTACCTGACTTCTCTTCTCCTGCCTGGGTCCTTCTACATGGATAAGCCACATGACTCTCATTGAAAAAAACTACACGGCGTGTATATAATCTACATGGTGTGTTTGGTGTAATTTTCCAACTAACCGTGTCGTTTGTGACATGGCCGACTACTCGGCTTAATACTACATGGCATGTTATACCCGCACATGGCATGTACACCACCCCATTTTCCCCACCACATGGCTAAGTCCACACGGTCTGTCCTCTTACAAGACTACACAGCGTGTCCCACAGGTACACAACGTGTACTGGATGAGCTTCGTTAACCCATGTTGTTAGTTACACGGCCGGATATACGGCTTAAAATACACGGCGTGTTCTACAGTGGACACGCCGTGTATGTCTTAAGGTCTCCTCCATCCGTGTTGTTTGTTACACGGGCGGACTCCGGGTCAACACCACACAGCGTGTACATCCGATACATGACATTTTTTCCCCAAGCCTTTCCCTTCCTCGTGTCCCCACCCACATGGTCTATGACACGGGAAGAGGCTACATGACGTGTAATGAGGGTACACACTATGTACTTAAAAAGTTTTCTTTTTTCCCAAAGAGAAGATCACATGGCGTGTGTTCAAGGAACTACAGGACGTGTATCCTAGGGTTTCCGGATAGTAAGGCTCATATACTATTTTGGAACCCAGAAAGTTCTGAAAAACAACACCTAAGTGCCAAATTGAGATCCGCTAGGGTCCATACTCCCCGCAAATTAAAGTTTGTTATCTTATCTTTGTCATACAAAGATAAACAGTCAATGGTCCACCAAATTCTGGTCAATGAGGGCCCATACTCCCCAAAAACCAAAGTTTGACATCCATTCTATCAACAAGATCACATAAAAATACCCTATCACATAGCAGGTATTTATCAAAGCAGCTATCACAACAACATGTTTTTTTCTAGCACCACAACTATCACAACAACATGAAATTTCTAATGCGCCTACATGGAATGGAACTATATATGACATGTGATTTATAGCATGTGCCTAAATGGTTCATGATATGGAACAACCTCATCTCATCAGGTTGCAACCAAATAGAACCCATGGATAAAATATAAACAACACAATCACAAGTGCATCACCCAATGGTGAAAATCAAATCAACTGTAAGATTTGAAAAATCAGAATAATTGCAAAAATACGAGGTAGACTAGATTTTCCCTGTACATGGGTTAGCTACTCTCAGGCACAACTTATTACCAACTACCATATATGTCCTATCCCTGAATAAGGATCCAAATAGTAATTCAAAGAAAAGAACCCCTCTGATATCACTTTGCAACATCACAGATCCAGGTGCCACTCAATGGGTGCCCCAAACCCGGTTGGTCACATGACCTCAAGCACATTTCCCCAAATGCCAGAGGCTGCTGACTAGCAGTGAGTGCCCAGGTCTGATTGTGGGGAAACTATGCCCTCATTTGTCAAAGTGCAGCACAATGAAATTTCTAAATTAAACATACACCAACAGCCGAAGCAATAATCCGTACACATTTAAAATAAACAACTGCAGTAGAAGATAACCAACAGTTATATAAATGATGATGCAACATGTCTCAAGTTCTAAGAAAGCAGTCTGAACATGTTACACAAAAATATAGTACAATGCAATACAGAGTACAGGAAAACCAAACAAATCAGCAGGTAGCATCACGAGCCTAGGCCCAGTCCCATGCTCCCCTACTCCTCAGCAGCAATCAAGTACCTGTATAGGGACCCTTACCCTTATCCACACCTGCAGAAATGAAATTTGTTTTGGCCGAAGACATGACCCAAACAGGGTGTGAGAAATAAATCCAAATAGGCACCCACCAAAGGCCCATGCCCAACTCTGTGAAAATATGCAACAATAGTGTGCAGTAGTAAAATGAAATAAACTAAGATATTCTCAAAAGTAACTAACTTTACCAGTTATGTTTCCATTTTATTATTCATTTAGTCATTCAATAAAAGGAAACCACCATAGTGAATTTTCTATGTAGAAGTCAGTGTCCTCAAACACGCAAACTATTACCCTTAGGTAATCAGAATCGTAACTCACAGGTAATTTCACACAGGCATAACAGATATTTCCCTCAGGCGTACAAAGTGTCACCCTCAGGCACAGAGTCTATTGCCCACTGGCACAGTAGAAGTTTCCCTCTGGCTAAAAGATGCACTGCCCTCAGGCAAAGTAAAACACTGAACTCAGGCTAAACAAGTAACCGGGCCATGCCCATCATGTAAACAAGCAACACACATACAATTACTCTCAAGGAAAAAGTAATGCACAAAATTAACATGGTATACCCTCGGGTATCCGTGCCAAATGGCTAAATAGAGGAATGCACCCCCGGGGTGGTACTGGATTCAGAAACGATCCCAAACAATAGTTTATTATCACATTTAATTACCAATGAAATTATATATATTTAAACAGCCAAGGCCTGAGCCACATGACACCCCAACATGAGTTCGCGGCACAACAATTCACACAAACACACAAAAGTTGGAAATTAAACACCAGGCCACCTACCTTAAATGCATGTGAATGGTATACGTGAATGACAATCCTCGAATAGTCCAAGTACGTCGTAGATCTGATGTGAAAGAAAACTTCGTTCAAATGCAAATAACATCCCTTAGAGGAAGAATTGGCAATAACCACTTAAGGAGAGTGGAGGGATTACCTGTGCGATTCCAATGAGATCGTCAGAGGTGGAAACGGATTCCCGACGCTCGATCTAGAGATCATCAAAGGTCCAGCCTCCTCTTCCGACTCCTTCCTCCGGTTCTAAGCCAATCCTGTGAATAGAGCTGACTACTGACCATTTAAGGAAAACAAAAAAACTACACGGCGTGTACTATTGGGTACATGGGGTGTAGTTTCATTTTTTTAACTGTTCCTTCGGTGGCTTCCTACCAGCATGACACTGTTCATCTGTCGACATGAGTACACAGGGTGTGAAACCTGAGTACACGGCGTGTACTTCCACACAGCTGGCAGATGCTTCCACCGCCGTACTATTTTCCTGCCGACTGATTACAAATCATGTAAATACCCACTACATTGCGTGTAGTAGGTTTTTACACCCTTCATTGCCAACATGGCTACACACGCTGTGTACTCATCCCACACGGCCAAAGTACGCGGTGTGTAGTCCCAAAATTTAGGATTTTCCCCATTTCCATATTTTCTCAAAAACACTAAAGGAATAGAGAAAAGAAAAAACCTGTACCTCAAGAATAAGAACCGGGTTCTTACATATATTATAATTTTTTATTTTAAATAAGAAAACTTATTTATTGAAAATTATTAATTTTTATAATGTAATAAACATTATAACCATTATAATAATTTACTTAGGGATTTGTTAAAATATATTATCATTTAAAAGTGTTTTATAAGATTATTTCATGATAATAACTTTTATTTGTAACCTTTACATTTAACATAAAACATTTTTTTAACAGAATATATTTATAGTATCCAAAAATATTACAATTTTTTTATTATATCATAAAATAATCTTGATGGTTACATAATTTTTTCATCATAACTAACAATAATAATGGAAAAATATCTTATTAAAAAATAGACACAATTTAGTCAGGATTCATAATGTCAAATGTCCACATTTCTCTTTAAATAAACCATCATTCTAATAATTAATCATTTACTTCAATTTTATTAAGGTTTAATATTGCCTCCAAAATGAATGTTGTATTATTGACTCTCTATTTTTATATTATAGTTATATTCATGGGTGCGGTAATTTTAGAAGAATGTGTCTATCCAAATTTTTCTATTTTACTTTATGTATCCTCTATTTTTTTCCTATTGTAATATTCATCGTTTTATTTGGTATTTTTGTAGACTATTTATAACATTCTCAAATAGTGAAATATGGTGTTATTTTTTCTAGTATGTGTCTTATATTATACTACATTACTAAGAATAGAACAACAATATATATTTTGGAGAAATAAATTTTTGGATAATTATATCCATCCCAACCTTATTAATTAATCCATGAAATTAAATTTCATACACTAAAGTGAAAAAATAGAGTACTTATTCATCCTTACTTCTTCAGGTTATCATGACACCTCTTCTAACTTGTTATTTATACCGAACACATTCACAAGGTGGTTGTATTGTTCCTTGATATTTTCTATATAGTGTCAAGAGTCTGGTTAGGCTCATCATTATATGAAAAATTAGGTTCTAGATATATCATAACTATAGTGAGTACATGAGTTTTGTTTGGAATTTATTTCTTTAGCATCGAGATGTGGAGGACTCCACAAAATTTAGAGAAGTCAGGGGGAAAAGCTAAAGGATAAGCAACAACTCCATTTCTATTTAGGATCTCAAATGGCCTGCTGTAAATTGGACTTAAATTACCCTTTTTCCCACAGCTTATTATCCCTTTCCATAGTGATACTTTAAAGAAGATATGTTCACCTATTTGTAATTACAAGTCATTAATTCAGTTACCAACATATATATTACTTTATTTTTTGATATGTTTTGATATAATTATTAATTTTTATCACCTTATCAGCTGTTTCCTCAAAAAGTTATGAACCAACTGGCTTCCTCTCTCCAACCTCATCCAAGTATGTTGGGGTTCAAGGTCTTTTCACATACATGGCCACATATGGAACCATCTATATGATTGAATGAAATCTATTATTACCTAAAAAATCCACCAAAGTAAATTATTGGTCACACAGTCTTTGTAACTCAAGTGAACGTGACCTAAAAATATCCTCCATGGTTTGGATATTCATTTTAGAGAGCCCATAAATTTGATGATGATATACGGTTCTCAAGTGTATCTTAGTGTTCAATGACTTTTGAAGATTCTTCCAAAATCTATATGATAAGAAAAGATCATGAATAGAAACAATTGATAATGGTTCACCATGAAGTCTAAAAACATTATTGACATAAAGTCAAGAATGATGTTTGAGGTGTAGATTCTCTATTATTTCGACAAAATGTTTAGAATTGGTATGGTGATCAACAATAATTTATATAACATCATTTTTATTTGAAATTTTTGGTAGCCTACTGAAAAAGTCTGTTGTGATATTGTACCACTTGAATAGAGATATAGGGAGTGGTTTCATAAAACCCTTTGGATATTTCCCCTTATTTTTAACCTATTAGAATACCTAGTATGTAGACACAAAATAATTAATTTCACACTTTATGTTATCCCAACATATGTTCCCTTTTAGATCACAATATATCTTGGTACTACATGGGTGTATAAAGAAGTTGTATCTATAAGATTTATCTCATAAATACCTTTTCCTATCTTGTTCTGATGGAACACATAATCTTTATCCATACTTCAAAACACTATTTTCACAGATGAACTCTTCTAATTTCCCATCTTCTATGGATTTTTTTTTTCTGAATACCCTTTTCATCTTTATGAAACTTATTTATTTTCTCCCGTAAATATGGTTGGGAAATTACATGGAAAAGGAATGATGTTTCCCCTTACCTAATAATTTAATCAATTTTTTTTACTAAATCTTTAAATATTGGATTCTTGTCCATCCTCATTAGGAGCAGGACTTTGTGATTCTTTCTACTCACTATTTATTCCACCTTGTTTTCCTTACAAGGGTGTTAGCATATCACACTATCATTGTCTTTAAGTAATTCCATCCAGCTCCTTTTCCTCTTGTCACTCTATTTATGGCTGAATGTATAATTCAGAATTTTGTGATTGATATATATGTAACATGTTTCACCATAGATATTGTGTCTCCATAACAAAAAATAAAATATCAAATTAGTGAGATCAGGATCCAGAGTTGGATAGTTCTTCTCATGAGTTTTCAATTACCTTGACGTATAAGAAAAACGATGTCGTTCTACATAAGGACAAACCATTGTCTTTTCTTTGTTGCATCACTGTATACAAAACACCCTTCTTTTCCTAATGGTGAAGTCAACACAAGTTCATTTATCAACATATTTTTAGTTCCCCAAAGGTTCCCTCACATTCCTTAGGCAATTAAATTTTAACACCTTTACGTGTCAAGTTGGTTAAAGGATTAGCTAATCAAGAAAAAATTCAAATAAATCACCAATAGTAACCAGATAATCCAAGGAAACTATATATATTTATTATATTTGTTTATGTGATCCATTCAATAAGGTTTTTCCCTAGTGGGGTCAACCGTTATTCCATCTTTGGTGAAAATATAGCCAATAAAAGAGACTTGTTGAATCAAGAATTCACAATTTCTGAATTTTCCATATTATAATTTCTCCCATAGGGTCACAAGGATGATTAGTAAATGATCTTATTTATTGTCATAGGAATTGTATTATATCCATATTTCATTAATTATTATAATAAAAATTTTACCATGATAATCCCTGAATATTTCTGTTCATTAGATCCACAAACACAAATAGTGTATTAGTTAATACAAATTGAATTATTAGGAACTCATAATGACTATAACTTGTATGAAAAGATATATTTGGTATATCATCCTCCTTGACTCTAATTTGATGATAAATATAATTGAGATCAATATTAGTTAATTATTTGGTCCTTGATGTTGATCAAATAGATCACCAATGTGAGGTAGTGAATAATTTTTTAATAGTTTTTGAATTGATTCCACTATATAAAATTCAAAATCTTGTAGACCTATCATTCTTCTGGACAAAAAATACTAATTTCTCCCATGTTAAAACACTAGGGGTGTATAAACCACTTTTCACTTAACTCCAAAAATTGTTTCTTTATTTACACTAACTTTAACCGGGCCATCATATAGAGAGTCTTAGATATGGGTTTTTCATCAGGGATATAATCTGTAGAAAATTCAAATTCACAATCAGGAGTGAATCCTAGAAATTACTTTTGGAATACAACAATATATTCCATCAAAATATATGAATAAAATATTATTAGGATATCACTATACATTTTTTAATCATCACTATGGATTTCATTAAGATGAACCACAATAGTAGGTTCCAAAAAAGAGTCAAGTAATGATGTCTGTACTTTAAATACAGGGGGTTATATACCATCCTTAAAGGATTTAATCTTATTTTCTTGATAATAAATTGTTACATTATACTTTGAAACCAATACATCATAAGGATTAAATCAAATACTACCAAAGGTGTGATAATTAAATATGTAAATAGTTCGCATTCATTCTTTGAAATGGGGAAAACTTGATATATCTTCATTACCATAATATTTACACTAGGTTTCCTAATTGACAACTCCATTTTTAAGTTTCTAGAAAAATATATGATGTCATTAGTAATCCTAGAAGATAGAAAAGGGTTTTAAGATGTAGAATGAAATATAGCATTAGATAATTTTTAAGTTATGACCAAAGTACCTTCACTACATCATTAAGAACTGTAACATCTTTCGTAGTTATCTCATAATCTTGACCATGATCCCTAGCCCTATTTTTTGGTAGATTACCCTAACAATAGGGAGATTTATTTAAATAATGTAACATATTCTTGAAATTAATGTAGCGGTCGTTAGTGTAATCTCTCTTACAATTTAATTCATGAGCTTGGTGGCCATTATCTTCACACTTGTACGAGACTCACATTACCTTCAAGAAAGTTCTATGGTGGTTATTTTTATATTTATTCCATGTTGGAAATTCTATACTTCATTTATTATCCTTTTCTATACTTCTTCCAGCATAGTTCTCATCCAAACTCTTCCTCTCTATCATCCCCTTGAAAATTAGAGACTTTAAGAATTCATTTTGAGTCTTGATTACACTCGTTACAATCTCTTCATATGAGAAAAATTCTTAATCTAATAGTGCTCTTCAAAGGTTTGGTTTTAACAAAATGAATAATTGATCAATATTTCTCTCTGGGTTTCACAAATAATCAAAATCATGCCATGTTAACCTCATAATTTTAACTTCGTACTCAGCCAAGACTTCCTTATACATTTTCCTTAAGTTTAGGAATTTCCATTCCATGTCTTCTTTTTTCACCCTAGTGAATTAATTTCAAAAGAATATATCTTTAAAATAATTTTATTCCATGTAATTTATTTCTTCTTCATTCTTGGTGTTTCCATCCAATGACCACCATTGGTCGTTATCTCCCATTTGACGATATGCCACTATGAAAAACATCTCCTTCTCATCACTTCCTTAGGATGAGAATACTTTCTCTAGGGTCTTGACCCATTGTTTATCTAGTAATATATTTTGGTCTAATTACAACATAGAGGTTTCTCTTAAATGAATCAATACAAAATTGATACACCATGCTACGAAGAAATAGTTTGTTCAATGTGAGAAATATTATTATTTATAACCCAGGTCAACTTCATTAATATAGTCATAATATTCTTCGATTCAACACCGAAATCATTAACTTACTATGGAGGGGAGACCCTACATTGATTTTGTGTGTTGACTTGGTTGCTCTTTCCATTAGGTTCCATTTATATAAAAGGTTATATAATTAATTAGTGTAGAAACAACACTGTGATTTTAATTTCTATAAATATTTTCTAGAATATCCTAAGGTTTCTCCTAGGTTTTTATGTTTTATAAATATGATCTTCTAAATATAGTTCCTACAGTTTCTATTAAACTATCCCCTGATAGTAATTGTAATAAACCCTAATTTAATAACATATTAGGTGTATTTTTATTATATTGGCACATAGATCAAAAGACCGAGCATACAATGGTTTAATAACCTTAGGAAAATAGATACGTAAAATATTTGAAGGAAAAACATCATCTAAATACATTTAATACATTATCTTTATCATTATAATCCATTTTAATAAATAAAAAACTTATTGGTTTCCTGAGGAAAAGTAAAAACAATATAAAGGGGTGATCTCAAGCTCTCATTAACGGGGTAGCGTACAATAGATGAAATTATAAAAAAATTATGTCATGAATAAATAAACCAATTTATGCCATATATAATGAAACTGATAGCATACATAAATCCATTTCCAACATAAAAATGAATAAATTCATGGATAACAATTGCTGATATAATAGTGAAGGGAATGAATAATGTTGGACATCTTAAATATACCATTAATTCCCTGTTCTAAGACATATTACATAAAAGGAAAGGATTCTAATATTACTATATCGTAGTTGTCTCATGATAACTGCATTTTAAATGAGGGTCTATATGATTCTAGGCCCCACCATTGATATAATGGTACAACGCATTAAATAATATAATAAATTATGACATGGTGCAATATTCATAGAATAAGTAACTTAAATAATCATCTCAAATGATCAGATAGGAATATCATAGATGATTTTCCATTATAGAAGAAAAAATTATATAGAACAAAATTATTTTTCCCAATCAAGATTCTATAAATTTATCTAAGTGTAATTCCTTAAGAAATAACTAGGGATTTCAAAATATAAAAAAAAACACCCTTAACAAGTAAAATATACAAGATTATAGTCACTGGATGTTCAAAAGGACTAAGGTGTTGAAGTGTATGGATAGCCTGGATACTTTTATTTTCAATTTTATTTGACAAATTTAATGATATATAAATCATTTATAATGGTTTTTTAATAGAATATAGGCTATCCAAGAATATCCTGTGGAGTGTCAAACCACATGTATAGTGTGGGCCCATTCACATGTAACAAGATGATGATAGTGATATACCGATCCAACTATTTTCATGGTTATAACCACTAGAAGAATCTGATCCAAAACCACATACACTTTTAGTATCCAAAAATGTATTAATTTTCTTGGAAAAAAACACACACTTTACTTCACCAAAATTTTAGGATGGTTTTATTTTTACGCGATTATAACAATGTAGAAAACTTATTTAATGAGAGGGAGTATGTAATATCTCATTATAAATACTTCTAATGGAGGATAATAACAATTAATTAAAATCATTTATGTATATTAAATGAATTTTTTAACACCCCAAGGTTTTGAAAATAAATAAAGAATGAAATTTTATAATCTATTAATTAAACAAAACTTTGCCTATTCTATGTTTTGAATATCAAAAAATGGCCATCTAGAGTTGTCATTAGTAAGTCATTTGGAGTCTGATAGAACAAACTTGATTTTTAGTGAATAGTAACATACCCTTATGAATAGTAATATGAATAGTAATATGACCCTTATGAATATAAAATAAATGATATTAATTTATTTTTTTAAGGTAATAAGATAATGTGATCTTAATTAAATTTTCAATGTCACATAAAACTAATTATACCATTAAGATTGTTATTTTTCGAATTAAATATGACTTTATTTAAAAATTAAATTAATAATACTTAGAAAATTATTTTTAAAAAATGGATTTCACTTTTTAATTCTACACGTCAAAAAATGGTTGGGGTGAATTTTTGGGTTTTTTTGAAATTCTTGATTTTTTGATGAATAGTGAAATACGATAAAATACCGTATATTCAATTTATCAGTTAAATACACTATTTATGAAATCATAAGTGATGTAAGGCCACTTGATTCGAACTCAAATTATCTTATTACTATTATGGGTCACATGAAATAATACTATTGGTTGTCTTGATGCAAATATTAAAATAATTAAATTAAATATTCAAAATTTACCCCTCTCCTCCACTGTTAAAACCCCCCACCACTACCTATTATCTTCACTTCTCTAAGCCTTGAGGTTCCTATATTTTCTGCCCAATTACCATTCCTCAGTCACTTCCCATGACCAGGAATCTCTTAGTCTTTCCAAAATAACAAAACTCCTCCCCTTAAGGAGTTTCTTAAGGAGGTTATTTCAAGAGGTAAAGCACCCTTGTTTTTCATTTTGTTTTATTTCAATTTATCTTCTTTTTCTATCCTCTCCTCACCTCCTCTATCCAAATGATCATTATAACTCCAATATCATCTATATACTGGAATTATATCATTTTAATGGAGTAACCATCATGAATATTCTTACTCCCTCCCTTTTATTTTTATAAATGAAATCAACGTCCATGAGGTTCCAATTTATAGCCTTCGTGGACGATGGAGTTTTGTTGTTAAATATCTTCTTAATTTCAGGTCATGAAAACATATTTATGGTTTTAAAAGTCTATAATATATTTATTATAACCTAATTAATAATCAGGAACCAGAATATGTATATATAAATAATTTATATGACAAAACTGCTTCAAAATAATCCAAATACCGCTAAATAATCGAAGTGGTTTCCATCTTACAATTCATCCTCATTCCATGTAAAAAAATGAAATAAATAACCATGATCAATTATTTATGTTAATAAATAATATATAATTTCAATTCTGGAGATCTACATCCATTCCACATATTTAAAAACAAGCGAAACGATTATGAAAATAAAGAAAACGAACACCCCGGAACAACGAAATTCAATACAAGAACTTATCAATAAGGATGTAACTGAATTAAAAATAATTATGATAAAATAAATAAATATCTAATAGGTTCTGAAATAAGTTATTAATAAGTATAATTTCATATTCCAGGAGCTTAAGTTCAAGAGTGGAACATGTTTGGAGTTAAGGTAAGGGTATCTCCACCCGAACTTCCATTTTCATTAGGGTTACTTTCATTGTCTAATTACCTGAACGAAATTTTGTATGTATTGTTATTCACTCCTCATATATTCTATGTGAGTACTATATATATTTTTTCAATCTATAACCCTTTCTTATTTTATGGGTATTTACACGTTTTACAAGGAACATTCAAAATTGTTTCCAAAATACAAGCCCGATTCTTGGGAATTTCTCAAATTCTTACCTATTTTCAAGGGCACTATATAATCTATTTTTGGAAACCTTAACTTTATAAAACAACTCATTTTATTATGTAAATACTATCTTACGTCACTTCTAGTTTTATACAAATATTTTTCCAAATGTATTATTCTTTTCAAAATAAATGAGTATTTATCTCAAGAGTTTCTTAATGATTTTATAAGAGTGTTTTCATCTAATTAAGAACTCTTATTGATTCCATGGTATTATTGAGTTTAATAATTTATGAACTCATCTACCATATTTTATTTAATGGTTTATTACTAACTCTATTGTGGATGATCTATCCTAAAACCATTCACCATATTACTCGGAATGGTCAGTGTTTTATGTTTAATGATTGGGGAAAGTTAGTTACATTTCATATAACAGTTTCAATATGAATATATAGGTTATTTATGTTGATATCCACTCACATGAGGAATGCATTTGACTAATTATGTGATGGGTGGGGCCCTCTATATCCCCTCGATGCATCGGTAGGTCTCATGAGACAAATAGACCTGGAATTAACCGAGTCCATTCCAAATGTGATATATGGATTTTGGCCGAGGCGTAAATCATTAGACGTCTTGGACGAGGCCTTGAAAAAATGTTTCGGAATGTCCGACATTTTTCATTCCATCATTATGAGATTAGATATTGATATTTCATGTGGTTATTCAATTAGTAGAATACCCATGATTATGTTTTCTTATGGAATTATTTACTCATCTCATTTTCCTACCATAATGTGTTCAAGTTTATTCTTAAAGGCATGTGTTTCAATTATTCATAATGTATAATGTTTATATTATCTTCCTCTGTATTTCTTACTCTTACTGAGCATTTGAGGTCACCCCTTTCTTATGTTTCATTTTCTCAGGACATGAAGAATTAATTTATGTGTGACTTAGAAGCAAAATCTAAGAGACATGATGTTTCTAGGGGAATAAATTAGTGTTGTATTTCCCTTTATGCTGTAATGTTAAACTTATTTTTGTATCTTGTTTCCAATAATACTAAACTACTCGGTTCTTCGGGATGCTTATTCCTTGTTTGTATGCCAATGTAATCAAATAAGGCATTGACTCCGGGAAACTGGGGTCAGGTCCTTACAGTTGGTATCAGAGGAAGTTTAGTAGAAAACATGGAAACTAGATTTAGGAACCTTATATTAGAGAAGAGTCCCTAAGATAGTTTTGAGGGAAAACATACATAAACGTCCTGGTATTTTGGAAAGGAATAGACTATGTGGATCTTTCATGCAATAGATCCCTATTTGGATACAAGTAGGTAGAGGCGGCTCTGGCACAGATGTATATAGGGGTTAAACCCGAAAACTCCGATTCGAGCTAGAATCAAACGGGAAATGTTGTACGACAATGGGCCTTGATTTACTCTTGGTTATGACACTCCTAGGGGATATGCTTAGGATAATTTACATTTTCTTTACAAGCCATTATAAAGGATTTAAATGTAAATTTGTCCTCAAAGATACCATGTTTATGATTAAGAGATTAGTTATGCGTATAATTTCAATTTATGCTTAGTATTTTTCTACATTAAGATTATAAATTATGATTCATACTCCAATCTAGTGTATTCCATTATTTAGAAATGACGCCTAGTGGAAGGAATGGAAATCGCACGAATGCATGTGTCCCCTGTAGGGATTTCCCTCCAATGAAAGATAATGATGTTGGCTCTGGTGATGAGCAACTCATAACTATATTGGGATTACTTACTCAGGTTATGAATAATAACCTTACCCGCATGGAGCATCCAGATCCACCACGTGGAGGATCTATGTTAGATCGCTTTATGCGACAACAAACTCCATCATTAAACAGAACTATAAGCCCTTTTGTAGAAGAGCACTGGATATGTTCCCTTGAGAAGATATATATTTCCTTGGGATGTAATGAGAGAGATAAGGTCATAATGGTAGTCTATCTTCTATCGGGAGATGCAGATCAGTGGTGGTCATTAATAAAAAACACAAAGGAGGAGGAAGAAATAGAGGAGATAGAACAGAGGGACTTTAAGGAAATCTTCCTAGAGAAATACTTTCCTCGTGAAAAAAGAGAGGATATGGAGAGACAATTCTTAAATATGAGGCAGAAGGAATATTATAATGTTGCAAAGTACGAAGCTAACTTCACAAGGTTAGGAAGACATGCTGTGGACTACATAAGAAATCTAAGGAGAACAATTGATCGATTCTTTGATGTGCTAAAGCCATTCCTCTGGCGGGCACTGGTCTCCAAAAGTTTTTCATTATATGAGGATATAGTTTTATGTGCTATCAATGTAGAAAAATAATTATCGAAGTCTTATGACTTTAAGGGAAACCAATAAAAGAAGAGGGCTGCTGAAAACCATGGGAAATAAAATAATTAAATAGGGAAGAAGGGAAGATTTGAATTTCCACCATGTGACAATTGTGGAAGGAAACAACGAGGTGCATGCTAAAAAGGAAAAGAAATATGCTACAAATGTGGTTAGAAAGTCCATATTGATGGTGATTTCAAGGGGAAGAAAGAATCCATATATGTTAAATTATATAATTTTTAGGAGATGAGACACTATGCTAATGATTGTCCAAAGCATCAAGGAAATATGAAACAAAAAAGGCCAAGAGAGTATGGACAAGCTTAACGATCACAACTGCCGTAGTTGAAGTTCCAAATGAAATGGTGGCAGGTACTTTGATCATTTCATCAAACTTAGACAACTCTTTATTTGATTCTGGATCATCGCTTTGTTTCATATCTTCTCGGTTTGCTAAGAAAATTAGATATTTCCAATTTGATTTAACAAGGGAGTTTTTAGTCAAAACTCCAAAGGGAAGTATCATTGAAACAATGTTTTTTGAATCAATTACCATTAGGGAATATAATTTTTTTATCTGTTGATCTTATTTTCATACCCATGATTGAATTTGATATAATCCTTGGTATGGATGGGCTTTCGAACCATGATGCGAAAATTTATTGTAAGAAGAAGGATGTTACAATTTTCAATGATCACAAAGCGTACCTTATCTTTAGAGAAGAAAATTCACCACCTGATTTTTATCTAGATCCACGCCTAATAGCTCAAATAAATTCTATTATTTTTTAGTAAGAGAATGAAATTACTATGGGTGAGGAAAAGAATTTTCAAATAGAAGATGTAATTTTTGTGCAAGAATACATTGATTTCTTTCCAGAGGATTTACCTGGACATCCTCCAGAGCGGGAAATTGAGTTTTCTATTGACTTAATTCCTAGTTCAAGGGACATATCAAAGACCCCCTATAGAATGGCCACTAGGGAGTTAGTGGAGCTAAAGAAACAATTAGAGGAATTTGGTGATAAAATATTTATTCACCCTTGTGTTTCTTCATGGGGATCCCCTGTCCTTTTCGTTAAGAAGAAAGACGTGTCTATGAGGTTGTGCATTGATTATAGGGAAATCAATGCTATTACATTAAAGAATAAGTATCCTCTTCCACAAATTGATGATTTATTTGATCAACTTCATAGATCCTAATATTTTTCAAAGATTGATCTTTGATCTGGATATCATCAGTTGATTGTGAGAAAGGAAGACATTCCAAAAACAACATTTCGAACCAGGTACATTCTTTATGAGTTTATAGTAATTCCTCTTGGACTAACCAATGCACCATCTATTTTCATTGATCTCATGAACATATTCTTCAAGGAATATCTTGATGAATTTTTAGTGGCGTTTATCGATGACACCCTGGTTTACTCTTAGAGCTATGAAAATCATGAAAATCACTTGAGCACCATTATGAAGATTCTGAGAAGAAATGAATTATATGGGAAGTTCATCAAGTGTTAATTTTAGATCCAATAAGTTTCCTTTATGGACCACATTTTCTATAAGGATGGAATATCTGTAGATCCTGCGAAGACAAAGGTTTTTCTAGAATGGGCTACTCCAACGAAAGTAACTGAGGTATGTAGTTTTATTGGTTTAGTAGGTTATTATCAGCATTCTGTTTAGAACTTCACCGGTTTAGCCAACCCAATGACCAACCTCACACGAAAAGGGGTTATGTTCATATGGAAAAGGAAGGTAAATAATGTTTTGAAGAATTTAAGAGCAGGTTAGTGAATGCTACGATCCTAACCCTGCCGTCGGGGAATGATGGGTTTATTATCTATAGTGATGCATCAAAGAAAGGACTTGGCTGTGTCCTTATGCAGAAGGATCGAGTGATTTCCTATGCATCTAGGCAGCTAAAAATTCATGAACAAAACTATCCAACTCATGATCTTGAGTTAGAAGCGGTAATATTTTCTCTGAAGATTTGGAGACATTACCTCTACGGAGAAAAATGTGAGATATATACAGATCATAAGAGTTTGAAATATATATTCTCATAGAAATAACTCAACATGACACAAATTAGATGGATTGATCTACTCAAAGACAACAATTTCACAATACACCACCACCCTAGGAAGGCAAATAAGGTGGAACACACTTTGAGTAGAATGGACCATAGAATTTTGAACAAGATGAGAGTTGAATGGGATCCTCTTTTCATGGATCTATTAAATATGGACATGGGAATTATCAAGGAAGGTAACATGTCACTACATTTTCAAATGGTTGCCAAAACTTCGTTACTAGAAAAGATAAAGTGTTATTAGGATGATGATGAGGAGTTTCAAAAGAAAATTAAAGCTATAAGTGATGGGAGGTTGACTAAATTCGCATATGAGGGTGTCATTTTGAAATTTAGAAAAAGGCTTTGTGTTCCCGCTATTCTTGAGCTAAAGAGGGAACTATTGGATGATGCTCATAGCTCTAATTTTTCTATACACCGTGGTAAAAAAAATTTGTCCAGAGATCTAAATGAACATTTTTGGTGGGAAAACATGAAGAGAGAGATTGCTGATTATGTTTCGAGTTGTTTGGTTTGTCAATAGGTGAAAGTAGGAAAACAATATCCTGGTGGAGTCATGCAACCCCTTCCTTTAACTATGTGGAAATGAGATGATATTACGATGGGCTTTTTCGTGGGCCTACCAAACACTCCAAGAAAGAATGATGAGATATGGGTCATTGTTGACCGTCTTACAAAATAATAACATTTTCTTGCTATAAGGGAAGATTTACCACTTGAACATTTAGAAAGAATATATATTAATGAAGTTTTAAGACTTCATGGTGTACCCTTATCCATTATTTCTGATCGTGATCCATGTTTTACATCACGATTCTAGAAGAGTCCTCAGAAGGCCCTAGATACTGATCTTCATCTGAGAACTACCTACCACCCACAAACTGATGGAAAATCAGAATTAACTATTCAAGCATTAGAAGACATGTTGAGGTCTTTGGAGGAACTATAAAATGGAAGAAGCAACATGGGAGCCTGAGGAGGTTATGTTAAGGACATACCCGAATCTTTTTTGGTAATATTTTGTAAATTTCAAGGACGATTTTTTTAAGGAGGGTAGAATGTAACACCCCACAGTTTTGAAAATAAATATATAATGTAATTTTATAATCTATCCACTAAATACAACTTTTCCTCTTATATGTTTTGAATATCAAAAAATGGTCATCTAGAGTTGTGATCGGTAAGTCATTTGGAGTTTGATAGAACAAACATGATTTTTGGTGAATAGTAACATACCCTTATGAATAGTAATATGACCCTTATGAATAGTAAATAAATGATATTATTTTATTTTCTTAAGGTAATAAGATAATGGGATCTTAATTAATTTTTCAATGTCACATAAAACTAATTATACCTTTAAGATTGTTATTTTTTGAATTCACTATGACTTTATTTAAAAAATAAATTTATAATATTTAGAAAATTATTTTTTAAAAATGGAGTTCGCTTTTGAATTATACACTTTGAAAAATGGTATGAGTAAAATTTTGGGATTTTTATGAAATTATTGAATTTTTGAGGAATAGTGAAATATAGTAAAACACCGTATATTCAATTTATCAGTTAAATAAACTATTTATGACATCATAAGTGATTTATGGACACTTTATTGGAAGTCACCTGATCTTATTACTATTATGGGCCACATTAAATAATACTATTGGTTGTCTTGATGCAAATAATAAAATAATGAAATTAAATATTCAAAATTTACCCCTCTCCTCCACTATAACCCCTCCACTACCTCTTCTCGTCACTTCTCTAAGACTTGAAGCTCCTAAAAGTTCTTCCCAATTACCCTTACCTAGTCACTCCCCATGACCAGGAAGCTCTTAGTCTTTCCAAAATACCAAATCCCCTTCCCTTAAGGAGTTTCTGAAGGAGGTTATTTCAAGAGGTAAAACACCCTACTTTTTCATTTGGTTTTATTTCAATTTATCTAATTTTTCTATCCTCTCCTCACCTCCTCAGTGAAAATGATCATGATAAACCTAGTTTCATCTATATATGGGAATTATATCATGTTAATGGAAGAACCATCATGAATATTCTGACTCCCTCCCATTTATTTTTATAAACAAAATCAACATCCATGAGGTTCCAATTTATAGCCTTCATGGACGACGAAGTTTCGTTCTTCAATATCTTCTTAATTAGTTGTCATGAAACCATATTTATGGTTGAGAAAGTCTATAATATATTTATTATAACCTAATTAATATTCAGGAACCATAATATGTACACCTAATTAAGTTATATGACAAAACTAGTTTATAATAATCCAAATACTGCCAAATAATCGAAGTGGTTGTCATCTCACGATTCATCCTCATTCCATGTAACCAAATGAAAGAAATAACCATTATCAATTATTTATGTTCATAAATAATATATAATTTCAATTTTGTAGATCTACATCCATTCAACTTACTTAAAAACTAGTGAACTGATTATGAAAATAAAGAAAACGAACACCCCAGAACAACGAAATTCAATACAATAACTTATCAATAAGGATATAAAAGAATTAAAAATAATTATGATAAAATAAATAAATGACTAATAGGTTCTGAAATAATTTATTAATAAGTATAATTTCATATTCCAGGACCTTATGTTCAAGATCGGAACACGTTTGGAGTTCAGGTAAGGGTTTTTCCACCCGAACTTCCATTTTCATTCGGGTTACTTTCATTGTATAATTACCTCAATGAAATTCCTATGTATTGTTTTTCACTCCTCATATATTATGTTTTATTACTATATAGATGTTTTCAAACCAGAAAAATTCCTTATTTTATGGATAGTTACACGTTTTAAAAAGAACTTTCAAAATTGTTTCCAAAATACAAGCCTGATTCATGGTAATTTCTCAAATTCTTACCTATTTTCAAGGGCACTCTATAATATATTTTTGGAAACCTCATCTTTATAAAATTAATCATTTTATTATAAAAATAATATTTTACTTAACTTCTGGTTTTATACAAATTGTTTTCCAAAAGAACTCTTCTTTTCAAAATAAAAGAGTATTTATCTCAAGAATTGTTTAATGATTTTATAAGAGTGTTTTAGTCAAATTCAACACTCTTATTGATTCCAGGGTATTATTGGGTTTAATAGTTTATGAATTCATATACCATATTTTATTTAATGGTTTATTACTAACTTTACTATGGATGATCTATCCTAAAACCATTCACTATATTACTTGCAATGGTTAGTGTTTTTTGTTTAATGATTGGGGAATGTTAGTTACATTTCATATGATAGTTTAAATATGAATGTATATGTTATTTTTTTTGATCTACACTCACATGAGGAATGAATTGAAATTATTATGTGATGGGTGGGTCCCACTATAGCCCAACGATGCATCGGTAGGTGTCATGAGACAAATAGACGTGGAATTGGATGAGGCCCTTCCCAATGTGATATATGGATTTTGTCTAAGGCCTTAATCATTAGACATATTGACCGAGGCCTTGAGAAAATGTTTTAGAACATCCGGAATTATTCATTCATTCATTATGAGATTAGCTATTGATATTTCATGTGGTTATTCGGTTAGTAGAATAGACATGATTATGTTTTATGATGGCATTATTTACTCACCTCATTTTGCTGCCATAATGTATTCAAGTTTATTATTAAAGGCATGTGTTTTCAATTATTCACCATGTCAAATGTTTATATTATCTTCCACAGTGTTTCTTAATCTTATTAAGCATTTGAGCTCATCCCTTTCTTATGTTTCATTTTATTAGGAATGAAGAAGTAATTTATGAGTGACTTGCAAGCATAATATAAGATACATGACGTTTCTATTGGAATAAATTAGTGTTGTATTTTCCTTCATGCTGGAATGTTAAACTTATTTATATATCTTGTTTCCAACAATAATAAACTACTTGGTCCTTTAGTATGCTTATTCCTTTTTTGTATGCCAATGTAATAAAATAAGGTACCGGCTCTAGGAAACTGGGGTCGGGTCCTTACAAATTTTAAAATAAAATGTAACATTGGAAATGTAATTAAAAATTAAAGAGGAGGATTGGGTAACCCTTACATATATTGTGATTCTTATCTTAGATATGACCCTTAGATTCAAAATAACTATTTAATATTTAAATTGGAGTAATGATAGATACTCGTTGGGATATATATGATGAGGCAACTTTTAATTTTTTTATACGAGAATGGGAATAGGTGGTGTGTATTTATAGTTGATGAAGGGTGGTTTTATGGATTTAATATTGGTCATTTTGTTTTATAAGGAAACCAATTTTGGGTGAAATGATTTATAATCAGTTTTTTGGATTATTAATGAGTGGGTGATGGTGGGTGTATTTTAAAGCTTTCTAAATTAAAAAAATCAAGGAGAGGGAAATTGTGAATATTAAGGAGTGTTATCATTATTTTATTTTATAGTGGTTTTATACACAAATATATACCACAATATTAAGTCCTTCTAGTTTTATAATCATTTTCCCAATATTAGTAACTTATGAAAAAAAAATCATATTATCCTAAATCTTTAGAAAATCAATATTTGATTCATTTATGAAGTACAAAAAAACCCTGCATAATAATATAATGTGTAATATGAAAAAAAAAGATTAAAAGTGTCTTTTTTATTCTACAAAAATTACTCACATGATCAAAACTGATCGAATATGCTCACATCATTATCGAATTATCTAACAATGATCATTGATTCATATTTCACATGTATGAATAAAAAAACACCATTACATTGAGTGGTGTTTTTGGAATGAATGAAAGTGATTGTTTTTAATTTAAAATTAACATTTTAATTAAAAAACTTTATCACATGATCCAAACTAATAAACAAGGATTGAGTTTTCTATAAACTCTTATAAAATTACCATTGATTAATTTATAACCTATATGAATAAAAAAAACCTAATTCTTACATATAGTGTGTATAATATTTTAGAAGTTTATTTTTTAATTTTAAGAATTTAAAAATTACTAAACACATTTCACATACTCAAAAATAAATAAATGGACTCAAATTATCATAAAACTATTGGAAAAGCATCATTAATTCATTTATGATATATAGAATTGAACCAAATTCTATTCCAATGAATGATGTTCTCAGAATGACTAATAGTGTATTTTTTGAATTCAATGGTTACATTTTAGTTCCAAACATGAATCACATGTTCAAAATTAAGAGAACATTGTCATATTCTTATAAAACTTTATAAAAACTATTGTTGATTCATTTTTTCCAAGTAGTAAGAAACCAAACATCATTATAGTGCATGGTGTTATCAGAGTTACTTAAAGTTGATGATTCTAATTTAAAAGTGTCATTTTAGTTCAGAATGTGTGCCACATGATCAAAACCAAGATTAAAAGATCACATTATCATGAAAATATATAACAAAAACTATTTATTTATTTTTCAACAATAAAAATAAACCAGAAATCATTCTTATATAAAGTGTATCCAGTTTTCTTGAAAGTTTATTTTTTATTTTAATCATTTAATAAGTATAAAAAAGATGTCACATACTCAAAATATAGAAAATTTGATTGATTTACTAGGAAATATAGGTAAATGATTGGAGATTCCATTTTTTTACATGTTTTATTGAATTATATATCATCCAAACATATAGTGTGTATAGAATGACTAAAAATATTTTTTTTCAATTTAGTGTGACATTTTAGCTAAAAAAGTGTCACATGGTCAAAAAGTATCAACCAATATAAAATTTTCAGGAAACTCTTTAACAATTACCACAAATTCGTTTTCATAATTATAAAAAATAGTCCTCACATCATTATGACGGTGGTGTGGGTTTAATTATTAAATGTATATTTTTCAATGTTTAGAATTTCAATACTATAAAACGCACCACAGAATCTTAAAATTGAAGAATTTTTTTCATATTTTCATGTTACTCTAGAATAAAATTTCTCTGATTCATTTATGACCTATAATAACAAATTACATGTCATTTAGACGAATGGTATACTTTGAATGAGTAAAACAGAATGTTTTCAATTTATATATGAAATTTTAGTTCAAAAGTTTCATTGGATGCTCAAAACTGCAATTTATTTTAGGAATTTTGTTAAACTACTAGAAAAATTTAATTTCGTTACTTTTCATACGTTAGAATGAATTTCACATCATTATAACATGAAACATGTTCAAAATTACTAAAATTTAATGTTTTCAATTTAAAATTTACCTTTTATTTTAAAACATTTTTAAAATGATCAAAATATAGAAATATGATTTTATTATCTTGAAACACTAGGAAAATAACCATTGACTCTTTTGTGAAATGGAAGAATGAATTACAAATCATTCTGACACGTCCTGTGGCTGATATTATTGAATGATTATTTTTCCATTTTATGAATTTTTAAAGTAAAAAATGTGTTCAGCAATTCAAAACTAAGAAAATTCTCTTAGATTGTTAATAAACTCAAGTAAAACGAGTAATAATTTTTTTTAGATATTAATAATGAACTGAATGTCATTACAATGTCCAGTGTAGAAATTTTGGAATGTTAACTAGAACATACAATTTTTATATTAAATTATTATTATAATTTTATTTCATTTATTTATATAGTATTACCGACATAATAAATGATTTTATTATAGACACTCACATATTTAGTATCGGCTTGATATGAAACTTAGTGAAGGTCTCCTATGAGTTAAATTCCTTTTGTATTGGTAATAATTATTTTTTTGTAATTGTTATACATTTATATTTTTGTAACAATACAAGTGTTGGAATTCACAAACTTAAATATTTTTTATTAAAATAATAAAATGTTAACATATTATCTACTATACTAAAATTTTGAATTATCATAATTTATATATTTTTATTTATTATATATCAGTTGAGTAATTTTATTTTAATGCTACAACAAACTATAACAGTTGATATGGGCCTTCATCTATGATAGAATTTAGTGATAATATATTCCAACCTTTATCAAGGCTAAATTCTATAACAATTAAAATTGATTTTACTTTATTATCATTGGAATTATTAGTTCCTAAAAAGTGATGATAAAATAATCTGAAAGTTCTTAATAAATGTAATGTCCCAAAATTTCCACTAGATTTTTCCCTTTATTATTAATGGATGATGAGTTTTCTAAGGTTATTTCCCTTGTGATTCTAAGGATCAAGTGGTTTCTATGGTTTTATGTTTTTAAATGGGGTTTTTTCAAATTAAAGATGTATTTTTTATATTTTGATAATTATTTTAGTATATATTAATTTATTCTAATGTTTTGAATATAATCTATTTTGTTAGATTGTTTGTATTTTTAGTTGTGTAAGGGACATTTTTTTACCGAAATGTATGACCCCATTCCTTAACATGGGTGAATTTTTATACCCTTAGATAACATAGTTTTGAATAGTTTTGATAGGGTAGATTTGATCTTTGTGAGCGTATCTCATGTGTGGGTGAATCCAGTCTCACATATAGGTAGTTAGATTCGTAATTCAAGGAATTCTATATATGGTTTAGGTCCCTTGGGATCATATCATTATATTTTGGGGCTTTTGAAACTCAAGTAAGAGTAAATATAGGTACCCTTATATAGGTCTTTCTCTTTTTTTAAATGTTTCACCTATTTTTTGGGGTACAGTAAGGGAATTAAAACAACTTTATTGGCAATTTTGGAGGCTTTGTTACATGGAGGTTTAAACTGAGAAAAATGGGGACCATTGAAACACACTCATTTATCCATTTTAATAGGATTAGTGGTGATCGAAGTCAGAAATAAAAGATAGTCTGATTCTCATTCGATGGAGGTGGAAATGGTGAGCTAGATGTCACCAGGCCATAGACCTTGGCGCGATTGTTTAAAACATATCTAAGAATTTACCTACACCATGGGGGTTCCTATAGTGGTGGCATCTTTGTTTAAAATAGATGAAATAACCACTAAAAGAATAGGGTGAATTCTACATTTTGAAGGATATAATTTCATGTCTTATTTTATTGAGGCTATTATGGCCTTTTTGAGGGCCTCCATAATGGGGAAGAGGGTTGTTTGATAATTCTTTATGAACATTGGTCAAAAAAATTACCACATCCAATCCAGTTTCCTTACCTTGAGCCTTAATCATTTAAAACTACTCTCTTAAATTATTTTTATTCCTTTTTTTATTCTTTTCTTTTATAGTTCCTTGATATTGGTTCCTCCTTTTATTTTATGTATCTTCTCATCTCCCACCCTTGTATCTTCTCATTTTTTCTCTCTGGTTGGTGGTATTGATGTTTGTGCTTAGGTTCTGGGGATATCGTTTGATATTTTAAGAATATGTGTCATGTTTTAGGTTTAAGGAATCAACTTGTGATTTTCATGGTGCTAATTATCATTTCCCTTTCCATAGAGTATCTTATATCCTTGAGGTTTTGTATTTTTGGACATATCCTATTTATTCAAAAATAGTATGCTTGATATGAACTTCTATGATTACTTTTATGCATAAAATCACCTCCCAATATTGAATGATTTTTCTTGATGGGGGATCTTATTTTTTTGGGAAAGGTGAATAATATTTGAGACACATGTTAAAAGAGAATAAATGTTTTCCAAGAATGATAAATCATGGAGTGGAAATCATGTTTTAAAATTAAATAAGAAGAATTTTCCTTACGATTTATATTTTTATTACTCTATCCTTGGTGATTACTAATCTGGTTTTCTATAGTTTTAATGATGTTTTTATAAAGGTATTTTTCACATATAAAAATCTATAAGTACTTAAAGATGGTGACAAAGAATGAACTGCCTGAAAATTAAGATTTTTGAGAATTGTGATTTTACCTCTCATAATGTGGTTTTGGTTGTTGAATTTTGATATTCCATATCTTGGATATTATTAAAATATAAAATTTGGAAAGTTTTTAATTGCTTTTCTTTACGATTCCTAACATTTTATTTATATAGGGTGAATTTGTAATGTTGTTAAGAGGGTGTTAATGCTCTATTGTTCAAAATGACTTTCTTTAATTTTTGGAAACCTAGTTTAAGTAACGATGTTTTATAAAAGAGAAATTGTAATAGAGAATAAAAATCCATAATTGGGAAATGATAATTTTATGGGTTAATTATACCATGAAATAATAATGGGATGATGTGAAAATGTGAAGGAAATAGGTAATATAAAATCTAGAGTGCATTTATAAATTACAAACACTTAATAAATTATAATGTGAATATGAAATGATTCGATGTGAAGTTTAGTGGGCTATTAATGATTTTTTTACGAGTATGGGATAAATTAATGAATAATAAATTTAATTATTTGGGAAATTGATAATTAATGGAGATGAAAATGATATGGGTATGTGAACTTGTTGTTTATGTGGCCTCCTTTTATGAAACTTGGATTTATAGTTGATGTTTTTACCTTGTTGTGGAAAGTACTGCTTGATGTGTATTAGTTAAATTGTGGATGGGTTTATTAATTTTGTTGTGGGATGATGATGATGTTTCATTGTGGGTTTGGGCCTAGTAGGGGAATCAAATGAACTTGATTCTGTATATATTCATGATACCCTATTATGATGTTTTTGAAGTGGTGTTATATCATGCAAGGTGGGAGATTGGAAAGAGGTGTTATATCCTAAAAGTTATAGGAGTGTCATGTAGTGTTCCTAATAACATGGTTATTTCTAGGATAATGGGTTATGTGAATATGTGCTTGTGGTGTGTAGTTTATGTGGTTTCTTTCTCATATCTCTTATCAGTTAGTGAGATGAGTTTCTGATGACTCGCTACGAGTTTGAGTTTTAGAAAACCTTGAATTGATAGGTAGGAGATGGTATGAAGGATATTGGTCTATAAAAGGAATTGTTGTGGGGATATTTTTTGTAATTGTTTCTTGATTTATATGCTAATGATGGGGTTAATTGATTATGTGGAAAAAGTGAAAAGGAAATTGTGTCTTCTTAATTTTTTATTATGCTTATTTTTTATGCTTATGATTATGTTTTGACTATTCTTTCCTTTTATGGTTTCTATAATGATTAATATTGTATAATTACATCACATAGATGTTGATTTTTGTTAGAAATATGATCCTACTGAGTACCCTTGAGTGATCACACCACCACAGTTTTCTATGTTTTTGCAGGATAATCCGATGGTTTTTAGTGAAACTATTAAGGTATTTTGGATTGGGTTGGTGGATAGTTTAGAGTTTATAGTGATGCATTTAACCTATAATTATCATTTGGGTTGTGGGATTTCATCTATTTAATGGATTTTATATGATTTTTATTGGTGGAACTCCCCTTATCTATTTTCCATTAATTATTTTATGAGGGTAATGCTTCCCATATAACAGTTTATACACTGGTAGTAGTCACCAACCCTTGGTTTATTAGATTTGGGCTTGAGGTGTTACTTATTATCTTTATTTCTAGAATACAGATGGATACTAGTGGTGGTGGTGGTGGTGGGGGGGGTGACATAATGGACCTATTTGTAGTAGTGAAAAATCCATAAAACATTGTCCAAGTGTCACATGAATGGAGATATAACACCTAGAGCTTCATGAAGTATCCAATGGATTAACTTATCAGTGGGGACACCCCAAATTACCTTTAGCTTTAAAATACATATAGGGGATTACCACAATAGTTGTAATATTAATAATACCTCATTAATTGGCGACCAAGGAAATACCTTAATGACTATATGATGCCTCCTTCAAGTTGTGGTCTACGACTCTCCTTAATGGACACATCATTTCCTTTAAGTAGTGGCTACAAATTTTTAAGTAAATGGGTAGAAATATGTAAATAACTACTTTTTATTGTCCCAAACCAATGAATCTACTTTGGGTACTACACCCAGACCCTGGCCTTGATCCCCTGGTTCTTGAAACACTAGACATTGTTATAGATTAGACCAGTTTTGGGTTCATGACTTAGAAGGCCCAAATTAAGCTAAAAAATATATAAAATTATATGAAATATTTAAATTTATATAATATTATTAATTATTAAATATGTAAAATTTAAAAACAATGTGATTCCCCGAATTACACACTTATAATTTAAAATGCATGACCAGGTGGGTTAGGCTAGACCCAGATTTAAATATATAATATTATATAATATATAAAATTTTATATAATGTTAATAATTATTAATAATTTAAACAATTGTGGGTCTAACTGTTCTGACACAAGGTAATCTTATTGTAGACTCGATTAGTAGTGTCAAAATGGGTTTGGTTCTTGGTATGGGTTCCCGAAAAGTGGTACATCAACAAACCTACTTCAATGGTTCCAAAAACATAATAGATCGATGTTTAGGATCATACCATGAACAACATTTCAACCTTAATTATGTATGAGTATTACTCAATGAATTAATATAATATTATTATGAATTCCAAAAAATATAACTTTAATTTTTAAATGAATGATTCAAAATATAATTGATAATATATATTTTAGGAATTAAATTTTATAAATTGTTTCATATATATGTTTATGTAATAAATTATATTTTTTAAATATATATAATAATATTTATATATATTATTAATATATTAAGATAATTTTTTTTAAATATTGTTAATGATGTAAATATAATTAATAATTAGTAATTTTTTAAATATAATTATCATTAATAGTAATATTATATATATAACTAGAAATATAATGTAAATTTAATTTCATTTAAACACAGTTATTAATATTTATAAGTATAATTAAATATAAATAATTTCTCATTATGTGGTTAATGATATTTTTAAAATATAAATAACACTATTTTTTATATAATTATTAATAAAATTTTCTTAAATATATATTTAACATTTTTTATAATATAATTTATAATGTAAATTTTATAAATAATTATTAATAATATTTTTTGAGTTTAGTTAATAGTAATTTTATTATATATATTATTGTTAATGTTAGAGTATTTAGATATTCAATATTTGAGTCAATGATCAAAGGTTCAAGAGGGATAATAGGCTGACTTGTATTTATGTTCCATCTTTGGGGCATCAATGTGTCATGATGTGTTTCCAAAATCACCCAGAGGGGGGGGGGGGTAAATCAGGGTTCTTCCCAAATAATAAATTTACATTTGGAACCCTGACCCATCAGTATATATTGTTCCCATGTGACTAGAGACACATTTAATCAATCTCTCCATCGTTTTCAAATATACTGAATATCAAACACAAGTATAAAAAGTAACCAACAAAATGACATAATTATTTTTCTTGGTTCTCCCATATTAGGCTACTTCCTAGGAGTATAAACAAGATTATGTTCCAGTGTACCAAAATCCACTACAAATGAACTATTTGATAGGTATTATGTTTTTTAAATGGTTACTTTATTCCTAGGTATACTTCCTTTACAATGATTTTGGCATTGGTCATTACCCACCAAAAGGAAACTCCCATTGCTTCCTTTTCCAGGCACCACGTCAGTGAAAGATATAAATTTCAATACTTATAGGTCTTTTTATGCTTATCATATGAATTTATTTGATTTATTAATGACATGTCCTGACCCACCAGGACCTCTCCAAGGTTAGTAGCAATCCTAGTGTTTTACCCTAATCCCTCCTAAATTAGGCTAGAGGCTAGTGAATTTCACCAAGAATAAATATCACCTGTATAGCAGGCCTTTGCCTAATGAAATTTCACATAACCACATATATATGCAGTATAATATAGTAATACCAAAATAATAATAATATCCAGATGTAGGATAATATGATATAACACATAATAACATTTAAAATAGTCAAAAAATACAACACTTGGATAATAATGGAAAACATAAGAGCTAGACATGTCATAATAAAGAGAGATCTCAAACAACTAAGATAATAAATTTATTTTCCGCACCAGACCCTATAAAAATAATTGACAACAACAATCACTACTGGGCACCACTAAGATATGAATCCACTAGCTCCACATACACCAAAGCCACCTTGAACTATGCATCATCTCCAGAGACATGATAAGTTTGGGCATGGAGCCTATATATGGATTATTATAACCAAACCCATAAGAACACCCAAAAAAAGATAGGTAGGATAGGAAGTTAAATAAAATAATAATCAATATTTGGGAAAGGATTCAGAGAATCCTAAATAGTCCTCAATAATCGATACGAATGGAATGGCCTTTAATTGAAACATTTCTCCTCTATATTTTCAAAAAAATTCTAAGTATTATTGTGTCTGATTGAGTATTTAATGATAAATACCTGATAAATGACAAATTTATGCTAAAAATATAATTTATATCTTATTTTTATATAAATTATGATTTTTTTCATAACTAATTAATTTTTTCAATTTTTATTTCTTTTTATCTTAATATATAATTATTTTTGTGTTTTTGGTAATTCTTCAATTTTTTTATATTTTTATGAATTTTAAGTGTTTAAAGTTTTGTATTAAATTTATTCATGTCTCATGAATGGATTTTTTTTATTTTTTTTGGACGATCGTCTAATTTTAGAAAAAAATTTATTTTTTATCTATTTGATATTTTTGATTGTATTTTTTTATTTCATCTTAAATTTCTATTTTTTTATATTTTTATTATAGGTTTTATGAGATATTATTAAATGGATCTCATAATTATGATTATAATGAGGTCTCATAAATTCTCAATAAATTTCCTTCATAATGGAAAACCTTACATATTCTATGAAAATTGGAATTCCCACCGTTAGATTAGATATTATAGGGACTAATCTCAACCGTTGGCTCAAATTTTGTGTACTCTATATATATGATAATATGTTAATGAAATGGAGAGAGCTTTTAGGCTCTAAATTATGTTATTTTCCTTACTTATTATATCTTTTATATTTTTATTTTTATTTGTAATCGTCATACTCAAATTGAACACTCACTTCATTGATGATGTGCCTTGCCTATAATTGGTATTACATTTCCATTTTTGAAATTATTTAAGGTTTCAATCGGATATTGTTTGATTTCACCACATGTTTTCTGGACAACCATCTTATCCTCATTGTGAATCGTGATAAGGATGACATAATCCCTATCGTTGACCTCCACCCATTCAAATATTGGTGAGTCTTATTTTTTATGTAAGATATTGTTACATTTATTTTCCCTTCTTGATAATTTGAAAAATAATATATGATTTTATATTTATTTTATTACAGGAAAAATAATTATCTTATGAATAGTTTTAATGAATCATGGATGAAAAAATTCTCTCTATTCCCAAAATATAATGTGTTTGATTAATATAATACATGGATGATGTCAAGATAAATTTCATTCATCAATTGAAAAAAATACTCCACATAAAGTGATTAAATAATGAACATTTTATATTAAACAATATCTTTATTAATAAATTATTGTTAATGAAAAAATATTATTATGAGAAAATTATTATTCACGTGCTTATGAATTTCCAATATCAACTCAAGTAATTCATTTTATTTTTCCCCTGAAGTGGATGCTATTATAATTTAAGTTTATAAATGAGATGATTGAATTATAAAGTTTTGATAATCTAATATATATTATGAAAATGATTTTACAACATGAAGTGGTTAAAACAACAATCATTAGAATAAATAAAAATTTACTATTTTATATAAGATGATAATTATCGATAAATAATTAATTATCATTCATAGATCATGAAATACAACAAATGAATTCATTACTCAATGTGAATGTATTTACTTTATCTGATTCCTTGAAGAGAATGAAATTATTCAATCAAATTTTGATATTATTTGTGCTTCTTATAATTGGAATTTTATCATAACTATTTGAGGGTTGATGAACCTTGATTTGATTATTTATTCTTTATTTTGGTAAAGTGTTTTTTGTTATTATTTGGATAGTGAATGGGTGTGATTTGTAAATCAAAATGATTCTTACAAATTAGTTCTCTCTACTAAATACACAAATTTTAAAATATGTGGGGGCTCCACTCCCAAGTAGATGTATTGTAAAACAATATTTGGGCCGAAATTTATAATATATACAATAATACTCTTGGTTATGTACCTAATACTTATGATAATATTATGAATTCATCAACCACCATAATTGAAAATTATAATTAAAAATATAAGTATACACAATGAAATATCCTAAATATCTTATATACATATATCTTGATGGTATATATTTATAAATATTATTTTTTATTAAATTCTTCAAAATAACTCATATACGAGTCCGTATATTATCTTGTAAGTACATTTATCGATAGAGAAAATTAATTAATGGCTCTAGAAGTGTGAAAATATTCGTATATGGCAGTAAAAATTCTTGATGCTTTGTTATATATGTAACTCAGTGAGATATATCAATGGTATTCTTGAAAATGAATATCATATGAAGAAATTGGAGAAAATTTGTTCCTTGATATGCAACAAGAATTCATAAAAGGTGATTATAATTTTTTTATGTATAATCGAATCAATAATGGTATACTAGAAGTTTACTGGTCCGAGGAATTTATATGGTTATCATGATGGTTTATTCTATCCGAGGTTAACTATAATGAAAAATATTTATTGAAGTATACATGAGAGTCATTTTTTGATAACATAGTAGAGACCAATCAGGGGGAGAATGATGAATTTATTTTATAGATGTATGTCTACTAAATTATCAATTAATTAATTTTCATTAGGTTCTTATGAATGAACCCTATATAGTACTTTATCATGAGGTACCAATTTTTTAGCGTAAATTATTTATATCATTGTCAACTATTTTGGAAATTAATTTCCCAAATATTTATGAAGAAAAATTTATGAAGTATATATGGGTGAAACCACCTACCATGTGATCCATTTAGATACTATATCAAAGAAGCATCCTCTAAGTTATGATGTGTTTTATTTTCTTCTGATGAGTATAAATTACATGCTATGAATATTGAATAAAATAAATATTATGCATCACATGCCTAATATAAAATGATCCAGAAGAACCATTAACCAGATGCTCAGAATAGTTACATGAATGTAAAGTATTAACAATAAATAGTATTATTATAAACACCAAGAGTGTGTTTGAAATGATTATATAAAATATTTATTCACCATGAGTATAAATAAATAAATATATTTTCTATTTATGAGAAAAATTAATTTATTGATGACAATATATCTTTTTAGATATTGTCCCGAAAGTCACACCGGTAGAAGAAAAATTATGAGATCTCTATCAAATTTTTTTGATGATATATTTTCTTTGAATTATTTTAATATCCATCGATGAAAATGGATTTTTATAGATTCCAACATCATAATAATTGGAAAAAATTATTAAAGAAACTTATGATATGTTAATCATATAAAACATTTAATTTATTATCATAACTACCAAGACTATTGAATACGAATGATTGTATTACAAGAAATATTATTTCTTATATATTTGGATTATTTCCAATTGA
Source organism: Viscum album (assembly GCA_963277665.1). Taxonomy (NCBI): domain Eukaryota; kingdom Viridiplantae; phylum Streptophyta; class Magnoliopsida; order Santalales; family Viscaceae; genus Viscum; species Viscum album. Next base: position 259,437,089 of record OY728148.1, on the reverse strand, counting down.
TTTTGTCACTATTTATTGATTACAACATCTATATATGAATCATAAACAGGTTTGAAATGCCCCAAGAAAATTAAAAATTATGAAATCTTCACCCAACCTAAAAAATTATGGGTTGTACAGAGTAAGATGTAATCCATGTGTCCATATTATGTTATCGAAGACTATAAATTGAACTTTTAATCCCATTGTTTGAATGAATAATTATATTTATAATATTGTTAATATGTTTTGAAAAACATCTAAACTCTTTAAGTGTTTTCTAAAATTAATGACTTATTTGATCATGAAAATACATGGAATGTACTTTTATTTTGAATTAATCATCCCGAAGAAGAAATAATAAATTTTTGAATGATTTTATGATTAATGAATAATCAAATAACTTGATTTAAATAGTAATATATTTCATTACTGAGTGACTAAAAAGGAACGTACTTATCATAGAAGGATTAAATATAAATGCACATTTTATTTTTCTCTGAAGGATATACTTGAACATGTGAATAAGTACCTTGTCAATAAAAATAAATCATATTATACTACAATGTAATGTTATTACATAAAGGATATAAATTTTTATTATTAAAAAATTAAAAACCAAATGTTTTGATTATGAATTGATCACAAACATTATACAACATAATTGGGATTATAATTATGAGTGGGAGATGTAATTGTTGCACTCCTTTTCCCTTAGTCAAGTTTATCCCATTGGGTTATCTTGATGAGGTTTTTAACAAGGAAACACTATTGGTACTTGATATCATTGTACTCGTTTTCCCTAATAATGGGGTCTTCCTATAAAAGGGTTTTCCTTGATGAGGTTTTAATGAGGAAATCATACATCATATTTAATATCCAAGGGAATGTTATAAATTATTATAAATATCTATAATTAATGGCAATTTATTTCCATCCCCATAAGTTATAATATTTAATGAGACCATAAATTATTACCTATGGTCTTACTCTTATCTCTCAAATACATAATGAAATGAAAACATTAATTGATATCCTAAAGATATAATTAAGTGATAAAATTAGGGGGAGTTGAGAACACTACCCACTTTTCCCCTTTATCTGATTTTTCCAACTAGGTTTTCTTGGTATGTTTTTTAATGAGGCAACAAGATATAAAATTCAATTACTTTTATTTCAATTATTTTTCCTAAATGTATTTTTAATTGAATAATATATAATATTACATGAAATCATGACATACAAGGGGGAGTGTTATTGAAATTTATTAAATGGATGTCATAATTGTGATAATAATGATAACTCGCCAATTACAAATAATTTTTCCTCATAATGAACAACCTTCTATATTCAATGAGCATTGGAATTCAATATGCTGGATTAGATATTATAGGGATTAATCTCAACTTTTGGATGAAATTCCATGAACTCTATATATATGACGATAGGTTAATGATATGGTGATAAATTTTGGTCTCTAAATTATATTATTTTATATACTTTTTGTCTTTATTATATTTTTATTTCTATTTGTAATAACTATACACAAATTCAATGATCACTTCATCAATTATGACCTTCACCTACGATTGGTCTTATGTTTCCGGTTTTGAAATTATTTATTTTTTTTAATAGATTTCAAAATATAAGATTGTTTTTTTTGAATATTATTTTTTTGTATGATTATTATTTTTTATTAGGAGATTTAATAAGATATTCTGAATGCTAGATCATATGAATTTTGGAGATGGAAGATCATAGGAATTTTTCAAGAACCTGGTAGGATAAATATCCTCTTGGTATGATATTTTGGTCAAGTCTCGTAAAACCATTCCCTTTTGCATTCTAAAACCCATGAGAGGAGAACCTAAAATTGAAATCATGTATTTATTTACAATGATTTAATAGGTAAAATGAATGCTTCTAAATCAATTCCAATATGAATTTGCTGATTAAAACAGAAACAAAGTTGAAATCAAATAGGCAATTATTTGAGACCATTTAAAGCGATATTTAAAGATGAACGCATCGAAAATAGGAATTTATAGAATGTAGGGATGTTTAATAGAGATTCATGAAAATACATGCCTAGATACTTCAAGTTCAGAGATCACTAATTCTAATATGGGGTTTAAAAAATAGGAACCACTTTAGTTCATTGATTATGATCCTAAAATACATTTGAAATAGGGATTTCATCCCGAAACCGAAGTCTGAATCTATCACTGGACTACGTCACAATCCCCGATGAAGAACTTTCTTAAAGACTTACTGAGAATGTCTGTGGGTGTCTAGGGCTGACTAAATTTGATCTACTACTAATCCGAGGTCTCTAGCAAAGAGTTAGTAATACTAAATAAAATATTGAGACATTATGAGAACAACATATCAACTATACTCATTGAGGCGATTGTGGTAGGTCAAAATTTGGATAAATTAAAATAAATATAGTTTTAGTTAGTCGAATCATTCAAAAAAAGATTATATTTAGATATAGAAGATTTGATAGAAAATTTGTAGACATCGATTGGCCCATATGGGAATAATATTGATGTTCATTGTATTTTCATTTTTGTGGGACTTAATTATATAAATAGAGAGGTTAATTGTCACGACCTGTCCTTGGGGCCCATGCCGTGACTACCCCAACCTGGCCTTCCATAGGCCAGGGGCAAGAAACTAGCACCAAATGTGTAAATCCCAATAAAAGTGAAGGCATTGCCTTTATATAAGAAAACAAACACCATATAGTACGCAAACTGAATTAAACACTAAGTAAACTGGGTACAAAAGTAAGTGTTGTGAGTAAATGAACCAGTATACAAGCCCAACTTAAAGTACAGTACAATAGTAAAAATAGAACAGCTGTAGTAAAGTAATCCAGCAACCACTAAGTCCTCCTCTGGATATCCCACCTGAAGGGTTGGTACAGATGGTCTCCTCAGCTCCTCGGGTCTGTCCTTCCGCTCCGAGTACGTCCCATCAAGTAGTCCTCCTCCAGGTACCTTCCCACTCCACAAGTCTCAACCACGATCAGCACTGTCCATCGTCTGCATCCAACACAACGTAGTGTGGGCATAGCCCGTGTAGGGTAGAGTATACGATACTCAGTAAGGACCCCGAGACCCCCGACGGTCTCCCAAAATCCAAAAATGATAAAACACAAAGGAAAGATACAAATACGAGGTATAAACTAACTCTACTGAGGTATATGCCCATACAGATACCTAAGTCATCAATTCCAGTTTGGTTCCAACTTTTGAGCCCATGTTCAACCCAGTCCACACAGGAAAGTACAACCCAATCCACACACGAAAGCACAACCCAATCCACACAGGAAAGAAAGTCAATCATATCGAAGATAATGATTTAAAGTCAAGACTCAGCTCACACTGGTATACTTCTCACAAATATGGGTGGAGATGATAGATGTAGCCTCCGAATCATCCCCCCTGCCGAACCCACGTAGAATCCAAGTACAGAAGTCATCTTTGTCGAACCCACGTAGGATCCAAGTATAGTAACCGTCAATGCCGAACCCACATAGGATCCAAGTATAGTCGTCATCGCTGCCAAACCCATGGAGAATCCAAGTACAATTGTCCTCGCTGCCGAACCCACGTAGGATCCAAGTACAGTCATCATCTTCATTGCAGTCGCAGCCAACTCTAGGGTTCTCGCACAGAGCACAGTCGATTTCCGGAGGGTCGACTCCTCGAGTCAAAGATCGATACATCAATTGTCAAGAAGACCAGAATTGATGTATCCCGTAGTTCCGTACCACATTATAGGGGAAAAACCAAGAAAAATGCGCCTAAGTCATGAAGAACAAGACGACCAAGCCATTTTCTAAAAGTACACGGCGTGTAGATAAGCAATACACACAGTGTCATCAGACATCAGGTACTGCCCATGTGATATGGCCCATGTCATAGGGCTGGTCATGTAAATAATTAAAATACATGGGGCATAGTATGGTTACATGCCGTGTCCAAACCTCTAGGGTCGGTTCTATATGCGCTGGCCATGCCTGACCGTTTGGTGGAGTACATGCCCGTGTACTCTACCCCGTGTCCGTGTATTTCCAGAATACATGCCGAGTCAACACGAAGCCACTTCTTCCATGGTGAAGGTAGTACACACTGTGCCTCTTGGCCATGTGTTTCTTCCCGTGTCCATGTATCTTCCAGATTACACACTTAGCCTTGTGATGCCGCTTCTACCATGGTGGTGGTAGTACACGCCATACCTTGTTTCCATGTGGTTCTGCCCGTGTTTGTGTATCTCCCGGATTACACACCGAGCCTCACAAAGCCACTTCTTCTTTTCAATGGGGATAATACATGCCATGCCTTATGGCTGTGTTTTTCTGTCCATGTCCGTGTATTTTCTTTAAATACACGCCATGTCCATCGAAGTCTCCTCTGTCAAACTATGTGAATAGTATACACCGTGTGACCGGTGTCACACGCCGTGTGTCACTTCTTCTGATGTCCGTAACTTCTGCCACTAAAATCTTGTACTACACATTGTGATTTTGATTTACACATCCTGTATTCTGAAATTTTCTAGAAACGACGCCTCTGGCCAACACGCCTCTCGAGGCATCCTTTCTTCGTTCCGATGATCCGTTTGATTCAATACTTCCGCTCCTAGGTCATCCCGATGTTCTGAGGCTGTTTCCGATGTTTTCGGGCCTCCAATCGGCTCCGAAAACTTGACTTGATTCACCGCTCAGGAACGGTAGGAGAACACCATACCACAAGAACAACAGAGAAATCAGACCATGTTAGTTTGGTCCAGTTCCTTCCGTATTAGTTCAATAGAAAATGGTTTAGAGGGAACCAATAATAAGGAAGGAAGAAACTACGTTGCCCATTCATAAACACACCCCTACCTCGAAGGAAGTTCATGGTTGACAAGTGTCACGAATGATGGCATCGATTCCGTCGTCATCAGTGTCTTCTCCCTTGTCGCGGAGGAAGAAGGGGGTAAAGAAAACCGGAATCTCCGAGTGAACATTCTTCGTCGGAGAATTGGTGTTCTTCATTGAAGAGTGACGTTCTTCGTGGGAGTTTGAAGTTCTTCTAAGGAACTTAGATCTTTCTCCCAAAATCCTCACACAACTAGCCAACAAAATAAAATAAGGCCTCCCCTTATTTTATTATTTTTCCATGCATTTCAAAAACTCAAAATTTAAAAACAAATTCACTTAATTAATTAAACTTGAGTTGTCTAATTATTTATGTGTTATGTTGGCAAGTTTAATGAGGGAGAGAGAGGAGTTACTCCCATAAAGGGGGAGTTAGAGGAGTTTTAAAGAATGTGAAGGGGTGGGGTTCATGCGGGCCCCACCTCACATTTATCCTCACATGGGTAGTTAGGGTGCTAGTGGGTCCCACCCTAACTTTCCCATGTAGGATAAAACCACCTAGGATAGGAATAAAATTGTATCAAAAATTTTATTCACCTTTTTATTTAATCAACAATTTTAAAACAACTCCTCCCAAGAAAATGCATCCTCGGTAAAGGTCTTCTTAAGAAATTACGGGCGCTGCAGTTCCATAGGTGCCCTTAGATTTCAATTCCGAGCCCTGGTTCAAAAGATAGAAAAACTCACCCATTCGTTCACTGAACGTACCCGAGCTAAACTTCAGAAATTGATTTCAGGCACATCGGGCCTCGGAATCAGGTACCGTTAGATACTACGTACTAGTAAAATCCTGAAGAATTTAAGAAAAAATTTTCCTTTATATTTACTGGTCTTTACATTACTTACACCTCAGGGATTTACGTCCCCGTAAAGATACATCATAAACTAGGGAAACAAATGAGGGAACTGTGCACGTATCTGAACCTCCCGCTCCCATGTGCTCTCCTAGAGGTTCCCGTACTACCACCTAATACACACTAGAGGAATCAACCATACACGTAGTAACAACTCCTGTCAATCCTCAATTCCCACCGGGACCTCCAAAAATGTCGCCCCGTCGTCGATGTCCAGCTCCCCGTGATCAATGATATGCATCGGGTCATGCACGTATCTTCTTAGCTGAGATAAATTGACGACATTATGCACCCGGTGCAACTGAGGTGGAAGAGATAGGTGATAGGCCACCTCACCTACCCTGTTGAGGACCTGGAATGGTCCGATGAAGCGTGAAGAGAGCTTACCACCCTATCCAAATCTTCGTTTTCCACATTTAGGTTAGACTCGTAAGAAAACGTAGTCTCCATCCTTGAACTCTAGCGGTCTCCGCCTCCTATCAGCATATGATTTCTGTCAGCTCTGAGCAGTCCTCATCTGCTCCTGGATGATCTCTACCTTCTTCGTCATGGCCTGGACCATCTCTGTTCCTACAAGTGCTGACTCCCCAGGGTCTGTCCAGCATAGAGGTGATCTTCAAGGTCAGCCGTATAGTGCCTCATATGGTTCCATCCCGATGGTTGAGTGGTAGCTATTGTTATATGCAAACCCCACCAAGGGTAGGTGATCCTTTCAGCTACGACCAAAGTCAAGGACACTTGCACGGAGCATGTACTTGAGAGTCTGAATAGTCCTTTCCATCTGGCCATCCTTTTGAGGGTGAAAAGCGATGCTCAGACGTAGCTGCGTCCCAAATGCCTCCTGCAAACCCTTCTAAATCCGGGAAGTAAAGCGAGTATCTAGATCGGATACGATAGAAGTTGGCACACCAAGAAGCCGTAGAATCTTCTGAACATAGAGGCATCCCAAGATCTCTACTGAACCCTGCTCTCTGATAGGTAGGAAGTGGGCTGACTTGGTGAGTCAGTCGACAATCACCCAAATGGAGTCATGACCTCTGGAAGTACGTGAAAATCCCGTCATGAACTCCATGGTTATCCAGTCCCACTTCCACTCTGGGAGATCTAAGGGATGTACCAAGCCTACTGGTACCTGGTGCTCCACCTTCACCTGTAGGCAGGTGAGGTATCGTGAAACAAACTCTGCCACAACCTTCTTCATACCTGGCCACCAGTGCTGTCGTCTAAGATCCTGGTACATATTCGTACACCTGGATGTACCTCCAATGGAGAAGTGTGAAACTCTCTTAGAACCTCATCCCATAATGCAACAGGTACAATGGTACGTCCCCTGAAAAGGATGGTGTGATATCCTCCTATAGAAAATACACCAGGTGCATGTCTTGTGGATATCTGTGCACGTCACGTCTCATAGTCAATATCCCCACGCTGTGCCTCCCTGACCTGCTAAAGTAGTGGAGGAGTGACTGTGAGTGACTGTAGAAAGGCTGCCTCATCTCTATCCATGAAGGATATCTGCAAAGCGGCTAACTGCTCTGTCACCTCTCCATGTAGCTGAATTCCTGACCTCCTGCTAAGAGAATCAGCTACTACGTTCCCATTCCCAGGAGTATAGACTATCTCAATGTCGTAGTCCTGGAAGAACTCGAGCCATCACTGCTATCTCAGGTTCATGTCCTTCTGCGATAAGATATACCTGAGACTCTGGTGGTCTGAGTAGACTGTAAAGTGCTCTTCCATCAGATAGTGCCACCACATCTTCAAGGCGAAGACCACTACTACTAAATCCAGGTCATGAGTAGCGTATCTCTTCTCATGCTGCCTCAACTGTCGTGATCCATAGGCGATCACTGCCCGCTCCTGCATTAGGACACACCCAAGTCCGGTCCCTGATGCATCATAGTAAAATACATACCCTACACCCTCCTTCGGCAGCCTCAAGATGGGTGTACTAGTCAATCTCTGTCTCAGCTCCTGGAAGCTCTACTAACATCTATCTGACCACACTATGGGTTTCCCCTTCTTTGTCTAAGCTGAAAGCGGTGCTACAACTCTAGATAAGTCTAACACAAATCTCCGATAGTACCCATCCAGACCTAGGAAACTCCACACCTCCGTCATGCTCCTGGGTGGCTCCCAAGCTAGAACTACCTCGATCTTTGCAGGATCCACCAAAACTCCCACCTCAGAGATGACGTGCCCCAAGAAGTGAAACTATCTATTCCAGAACTGACACTTCGAGAGCTTACGATAAATATGGTGCTCTTGGAGTATATCCAGTACAACCCTCAACTGGTAGGCGTTCTCCTCCTTAGTAGTCGAGTAAATCAATATGTCATTGATGAAGACTACAAAAAATCGATCAAGGTAAGGTTGGAAGATCCTATTCATGAGACTCATGAACACTGCTAGAGCTTTGGTTATGCTTAAAGGCATAACAATGAACTCATAGTGACCATACCGACACCTGAAGGCCGTCTTATGCACATCCTCGTCTCGAACTCTGAGCTGATGATAGCCTGACCTGAGGTCTATCTTCGAGAACCATCGTGCTCCCTTGAGCTGATCAAAGAGGTCGTAAATCCTAGAAAGTGGATAATTTTTCTTTACGGTCACCAGATTTAGGTGACGGTAATCGACACACAGTCACAAGCTTCTGTCCGCCTTCTTGGCGAACATAATCGGGGAAGCCCAGGGTGAAACACTGGGTCGGATGAATCCCTTTCCCTTCAAGTCCTCCAGCTATACTCGTAGCTCACGAAGCTCAGCGGGATCCATCTGATATGTTGGAGTAGATATCAGGGCTATCCTGGGGTACAGGTCAATATAGAAGTCTACCTATCTACAAAGAGATAGTCCTAGAATGTCGTGAGGAAAAAATTCCGCATACTGATCCACCACAACAGGGAAACAATAACTACGCACATCATCTGATCCTAGGATGAGGCTAGCCAACTGATGAGTGATCAGATGTCCTCTCCTCTATGTGAGTCCATCCTACGCTGCAAAGGCTCCCTTCTCGTCGGTGATGGTGAACCTGCTCCCATATGTGAGGACACACCGCACTTTGCACCTAATGCAGTCGATTTGAGCATAGACTGTAGACAACCAGTCCATACGCAAGATGAAATCATATGGCCTCGATGCCACTACAAGAAGATTCCAGCCGAAGTTCTCTCCTCTTAAAGTAAGCTCACATTGTCGGCACCGGTGCATAATTGTCGAGTCTGCTCACATAGGAGCCACTAGCAGTAAGGATCGAGCCAACGGCTCTGTCGGAATCTCCGAGCTCCGAACAAAGGCATCGACAATGAAAGAATGACTCATTTCTATGTCTATAAGAACTGCAACAAGGGTGGAGTAGACACAAATAGTACCTCGAATCATCTCAGGTACACCATGGTCGTAGGCCTCGACTGCCTGGAGCTGAGCCTGCCCCTATCTACCAGCTCCCTGTGGTCGGGGTGGTCCTCCTGGTGGTGGTGGTGGTAGAGCCTCGAAGCATCGTCCACCACCTGCTACTCAGCCAACTCCTCTTCCTCGTCCGCCTTCTCCCTACGGACCACCATAGTAGAACCTCTTCCTATTCCTGGGTGGTCCCTCAATCGTCTACTGCTCCTATTCATGGCGGGTCAGGCAGTCATGAGCCATGTGGCCCTTCCCGCCGCATGCATAACACTGCCTGCCTCTCATATGACTAGCTCTACTCTATATTCCCTGCACATACGAACCAGTATCCTGAGGTCACCCACCTAATGGTATGGTATGCTTGGACCTCTTGGATATCTGTCTACTGCCGGCTGTGGAAGACTCCGCTATGTGTCACCCTGTGATAGGTCTCGCTGCTAGTGTAGGCTCACCAAGAAATCTCTCTACAAGAAAGGATCACTCCAATACTTCTTCCTGCGTCAGAAAGCTGGGGGAGATCATCGAAGCTCTGATCTCATGCCTGAGTCCCTGTTCAAATGTCTGGGAAAAGAATAATGGGTCCCGTACCATGTCCGTGGAGTAGCACGAGAGATCAGTAATCTCACCGAGTACTGGGTTACTGTCATGCTGCCCTGCTGTAGCTATAGTAACACCTGGATGCGCAGGGCACAGAGGGTGGATGGAACGAACTCTGAGCAACAGAGTCTCTCGAAGTCTGTCCAAAGTAGTGATTCCTTGTCATGCACCTGGAGCATCAGGCTCCACCATCTACCTATTTCTTCATGTAGGAGACTCGCCGTAAGGATCACCATGAGGTCCGCTGGTGTCCCTACTAATCTGAAGACTCGGACAATAACCTTCAGCCAATCCTCGATTACCTGAGGATCCTTCTCTCTGTAGAACCTGGTCGACCTCTGATGCTAAAACTTGTGTAGTTCACTCAGGCGTCGTGCCCTTTCAGTGGATGGGACTGGTGGCATTGGTTACTCGGCAGGTAGAGGTACCACCGGTGCCTCCACTGTAATTGGGCCATGCATCGAGGCCACTTCACTCCGTGGGATGCAATCTCTCACAAAGCTCGAAACCCTAGCTGGCTATCGTCATGGGGCTATCCTAAAAGAAACAGGTGGCCACAGTTAATACAGTATACCTGGTGAGCTGACAAAAATTAATCACAACAAAAACTTTTAAAACACACATGCGATAAATGTTTTCGTGCACTGAGTCAAAAATCAGAAGTCAGGGTCCTGGTGTATGGATACGTCAGCCGCCGCACCAACATTGGACTCCCTGGACTAATAACCATACTGAATACTCTAAAAAATATTACTTCACATAGAAATTATCAGAGTCCTGATTTCTGTTGTAGAACTGACTCCTCTGATACCAATTTGTCACGACCCGTCCTCGGGGCCCATGCCGTGACTACCCCAAGCCCACCATCCATAGGCCAGGGGCTAGTGACTAGCACCAAAGGCGTAAATCCCGATAAAAGGGAAGGCATTTCCTTTATATAAGAAAACAAAAACCACAGAGTATGAAATCTGAAGTAAAAACTAAGTAAACTGAGTAAAAAAGTAAGCTCTGGAAGTAAATGGGCCAGTATACAAACCCAACTAAAATTACAGTACAATAGTAAAAATAGAACTGCTGCAGTAAAGTAATCAAGAAACCACTGAGTCTTCCTCCAGATATCCCACCATAAGGGTGGGTACAGATGGTCTCCTCAGCTCCTCAGGTCAAGCCGTCCGCTCTAAGTATGTCCCATAATGTAGTCCTCCTCTCGGTATTGTCTCGCTCCACAAGTCTCAACCACGATCAGCGCTGTCCGTCATCTGCATCCAACATGACGTAGTGCAGGCATAGCTCATGTTGGGTGAGTATATGATACTCAGTGAGGACCCCGAGACCCCTAAAGGTCTCCCAAAATCCACAAAGGATAAACCACAAAGGAAAGATACAAATACGAGGTATCAACCAACTCTACTTAGGTATATTCCCATTTATATACCAAAGTCATCAATTCCAGTTCGTCTCCAACTTCCTAGCCCAAGTTCAACCCAGTCCACACAGGAAAGTACAACCCAATCCACACAGGAAAGAACAACCCAATCCACATAGGAAAGAAAGTCAAACATATCTAAGATAATGATTGAAAGTCAAGAATCGGCTCACACAGGTATACTTCTTACGAATAGGGGTGGAGATGATAGATGTAGCCTCTGAATCATCTCCCCTGCCGAACCGACGTAGGATCCAAGTACAGAAGTCATCACTGCCGAACCTACGTAGAATCCAAGTACAGTAGCCATCGCTGCCAAACCCACGTAGGATCCATGTACAGTCGTCATCACTACCTAACCCATGGAGGATCCAATTATAGTCATCCTTGCTGCCAAACCCACGTAGGATCCAAGTACAGTTTTCATCGTTGTTGCAGTCGCAACCAGCTCTAGGTTTCCCACACACAGCACGCTCAATTTTTGGAGGGTCCTCTCCTCGATTCAATGATCGTTACATCAATTTTCATGAAGAACAGAATTTATGTATCCCGTAGTTCTATCCCACATCATAGGGGAAAAACCAAGAAAAACATGCCCAAGTCATTGAGAACAAGATGACCAAGCCATTTTCCAAAAGTACATGGTGTGTAGATAAGTGATACACGTCGTGTCATCAGACACTAGGTACTGCCGGTGTGATACCGCCTTTTTCGCAGGGCTGGTCATGTAAATAAGTAAAATAAACAGAGTTTAGTATGGTTACATGTCATGTCCAAACCTCTAGGGTCGGTTCCATGTGCGTTGTCCATGCCTGGCCGTGTGGTGGAGTACATTCCCGTGTAGTCCACCTCATGTCCGTGTATTTCAGGAATATAAACCGAGTCAACACGAAGCCACTTCTTCCATGGTGAAGTTAGTACATGCCGTGCCTCTTGGCCATGTGTTTCTTCCTGTGTCCGTGTATCTTCCAGATTACATGCCGAGCCTCGCGATGCCGCTTCTGCCATGGTGGTGGTAATACACTCCGTGCCTCGTGACCATGTGGTTCTGCCCATGTACGTGTATCTTCCAGATTACACGCCGAGCCTCGCGAAGCCGCTTCTTCCTTTCTATGAAGATAATACACAACGTGCCTCATGGTCGTGTTTTTCTATCCGTGTTCGTTTATTTTCCTTAAATACACACCATGTCCATCTAAGTCTCCTCTGTCAAACTGTGTGGATAGTACACACCATGTGACCAGTGTCACACACCATGTGTCACTTCTTCTGATGTCTGTTACTTTTTCCACTGAACGCTTATACTACACGACGTGTGATTTGGAAGTACATGCTGTGTATTCTGGAATTTTCCAGAAATGACACCTCTGGCCAGCACGCCTCCCAAGGCATATGTTCTTTGTTCCGATGATCCGTTTTCTACAAAAATTCCTCTCCTAGGTTGTCCCGATGTTCCGAGGCCGTTTTTTATGTTTTCGGGCCTCAGATCGGCTCCAAAAACATTCCTTGATTCACCACTCCGGAACGGTAGGAGTACACCATACAACAAGAATGGCGGAGGAATCAGACCGTGTAGTTTGGTCCAGTTCCTTCCACATTAGTTCGATAGAAAATGGTTTAAAGAGAACCAATAATATAGAAGTAAAAACAATTTTCCTCATTCATAAACACACCCCTACCTCGAAGGAAGTTCACAGTTGAAATGTGCCATGGAAGATGGCGTCAATTCCATCATCATCGGTGTCTCCTCCCTTGTCGCAGAGGAAGAAGAGGGTAAAGATAACAGGAATAGCCGAGTCAACGTTCTTCATCAGAGAATTGGCATTATTCATTGAAGAGTGACGTTCTTCATGGGAAGATGAAGTTCTTCCAAGGAACTTAGAGCTTTATCCCAAAATACTGACACAATCAGCCAACAAAATAAAATAATGCCTCCCCTTATTTTATTATTTTTCCATACATTTCAAAAACTCAAAATTCAAAAACAAATCCACTTAATTAATTAAACTTTATTTGTCTAATTAATTATGTGTTATGTTGTAAAGATTAATGAGGGAGAGAGAGTATTTACTCACATAAAGGGGGAGTTAGAGGAGTTTTAATGAATGTGAAGGGGTGGGGTTCGTGCAGGCCCCACCTCACATTTATCCTCAAATGGTTAGTTAGGGTGTCAATGGGTTCCACCCTAACTTCCCCATGTAGGATAAAATCACCTAGGTCAGGAATAAAATTGTATCACAAATTTTATTCACCGTTTTATTTAATACAAATTTTAAAACAACTCTTCCCAGGAAAACACATCCTCGGTAAAAGACATCTCAAGAAATTACCGGCACTGTGGTTCTATCGGTGCCCTCAGATTTCAATTCTGAGGACTGGTTCAAAAGATAGAAAAACCCACCCTTTCATTCACTGAATGTACTGGAGCTAAACTTCAGAAATTGATTCCGGGAACACTGGGCCTTAGAATCAGGTGCCCTCAGAAACTACGTACTTTTAAAATCCCAAAGAATTTAAGAAAAAATTTTCCTTGAAATTTATGGGTCTTTACATTAGTCGTTTCCATACAACACATTTTGTTAAATAAAATGGATAAAACACATAACATGCTAAATAAAATGGAACAATCAAATCTCAAACTTGATGGAATATTCTCTATAGATGAATGTGAGCACTAATGGTAGATTGATGTTGATATTTGTGTTATTATCAAAGAAGAAATAACATAGAACATTTCTTATTAAGAATCCTATATAGATAGTTAAACTATTTTTTTTTCAAGGTAGTGTCTTGGTTGGATTTATGAGTTGCACCTATAGGTGGGGACGTTAAATACCAGTGTGAAGTTCCATCTAGTAGATTTAAAACACCTTATTAAAGAAAATGAATTTTTTTGAATTAATTAGAGGTTTAGTTGGAATATTTAATGAACCTCTATAAAACTGGAAGAAGTTATTTGGGTGAGTTATTATAGAGTTCAGGTGAATTGAAAGAAATTACTAGTGAGGAATACTGCTAGTGACAACTGAGTTATTAGATTAGAATATTTATTCTTTGAATTTTGGGGGAAAATAAAAGATTTTCTTAGGTAAGAGGATTACACTTAAATTTTGACATAAATTATTCTCTAGAGGATAGCCTATTTCATAGTATATTTTGGGTTAAATAGACACAATATGGAGTGCGAACTCTCTTGACTCAGGAGTCGAAGGAGCTTGGGTTAGGGGAAGAAGGATATTTTGATAGATAATCTTCAATTTTATATCTTTTATTTATATATTCCTATTTTGAGATATATGTTATGAATAAATTTGTGTCTGTCATTGTGAACATATATAATTAATTTTATTCTTGGGAATTTTAATGAGATGAGTTGATATATTTAATATTTTATGATCTCATTTTTATAAGTATGAAAGTGAAACTTTATGTTTAGTGTTCTTAATTTCCTTCTTACTAAGTATCAATTCACAATACACAATATACTGATGAGTGATGATAGTGAATTCCTAAATATTTTAACATCATCTGAAGTACTAAAAATTTGACAATGATAATGATCAACTTCTCAAGTTTTAAATTTTTGATTTCTGGAATATTAATCGAGGATTCGTTCTCTTAGGAGAGTTCACTGAACTATAGAGACAATTTAATTACTTTTAGGTGATACGACACATTTTATTTTCAGGAATTGACATAGTTATGTTAACATGAAGCTTGAACATAAACATTTTAAATCAATTTAGGACAAATTGATCCCATTAAAAACATCAAATCTTGTTTTAACACATATCTTTTACTATTTTCTCATTTTCACACCTTTGAATTAATTTTCATCAGTAATTTATATTATATTTGAAACAATCACCATCACTGCATCACATTCCAATTTTTTTATTTAATTTTTTTGATTTATTTGTTTAGTTATTAATTTCCTTTAAAGCATTAACCACCATCTAGTAGTTATTAGGGTAAATAAATAATCAATTCTTTCATGAATCAATGAATTTTCTTTCAAAATTTATGTCCCCATTATTGGGAAAGACACATGTGGCCAATATAAAATAACATTAAAAAAACAAAACAAAACATTCAGGATGCTTCAAAAAGAAATCTGTCCCAGGGAAAGTTATTATTCTAAAAGACTACATGATTTTTCTCATGTAATGATTTAACCACTATTTCCGCATGTTTTTGTATGAACATAATGGTTTCATCTAAAATTGAGTTTAATAATTTCATATTAAAAGTAAAAAAACATTTATTTTCCAAAAATAGAAAATAGAAATGGAAAATTGTGAATTTGAATGAGGTTAAAACTAAATTGAAAGTTAAATTCTTTTTCCAACTTAATCTAGAAACCATAATATTTGGAGACCTACGTTTTTGGATTTACAACTTCCCACTATTTTGAATAAACTATTCTCTATATTATTATCCCCTAGGTCTAGGAAATATGAGATGAAATAGTCCCACATCTCTATATTACCCAATATTAATGGAAAACCGAGTGATGATTCACTTGATCTTATTATATAATTTTATAAACATATTCAAAAAATAGATTTACATGGTATTAATGAGATGGAATGTTGGTTTTTAGTTTTTCCATTACATTAAAGGGTAAATCTTTGAGTTGGTTTTAAAAAATTGATAAATAAATTGTTGATACCTTAGACCTATTGTTTAATTCATTTTTCAAAATCTTTTACACTAGGAAATAATAGTTTAGACGATACAAAAAATCATTGAATTTTAATTGGATGATAGATAGATTTACCTGATATATAATATATATATAGAGGGACCCTTATATAGTGTCCCAACCATCATCTAACTCCCCAAAACTTAATTAAAATCCTTTATTATTGTCCAATTACATAGCACCCAAATGTTGCGACCTTGGCCATGTAGCCCAGAGCCAGTTCCAGCTACCATTTCTTTGCATATATACAATAAATTCTCCTCCCAAATGATGAAATATTTTAGTAATCTTGGTAAACTGGATATATAGACAAGTCTTATATTATAAATGAATAAAAAAATTTCAACATTTATATATAGAATAACTTTATTCAATATAGAATATTCCAGTATATAATTATTAGTGCACTTCTTTGAATTCTGGGGAAAGTAAAAAAAATATGGGTTAGGACAAATAATCAGTAATGGTTACTCATAATAGAATCAATAATGAATAAATGAGGATAATCAAACTGGAAAGGTAAGTAATTGTTCACACATGATATTAAATAACTGGATAGAGCAAAATCAACATGGAAAAATAAATATTATTTAAAAATGTGATATAAATAATCACTTGATCTTGAAAAATGACCATGGATATTCTAAAAAATCAATTAATCACATGGAATACCAATAATGACAGAATGCAAAATGTTGTACATTTCAACTATCAAAATATATCCTCAAGATAGTTACCATAAAGATATATCCTCAAGAAAGTTTAATTCTATTTTTATAAACCTATATTATTTGTTTAGAGTCCTTTCACAAGACACTACTGTCAAGATCTATCTTGTAGACACTTTAAAACTTATTAGAAACAAACTAAAAGGGTTTGTCACTAACTAATTTTGTCCTATGATAATACTGTTGCATAAATGGGATTAATTTAAATAGTACCCAACCCATGTTATACCTATCAAAATAATTTCTTAAATATTGAGTATTATATTTAATTAATAAAGAAACAAGCCTTATTAAATAACTGTATTGAGTAAAGATTACATATTTATCAATATTTCCTAGATAAAAATTTAACAAAGTAAAAAACATATGTATAAATGGAATATATTTTAGTAAATGATAATATAAATCCTACAAGAATATATATATTTAATAGAAATTTAATTACCAATGAAAAATTATTACAATAAAGTGATTGTTTTAAGAGAAAGTTAACAATCACAAATGATTTCATAATAAATTTATCACTTGTTAATTTTTAAATAAAATTGACTTGAATGAAATAATTATAATTTAAACATAAAATACCATAATTAATTAATTATTCACTTTATTAAATGTTAAATGGGTATTATATATACCACGTAAATGTGCATTGGTGTATAATAACAAATAATTCTCAATGTATTATAAGTTGAGCTAAAATCCCTTACCTTATGCTCCTTTTTGGTTGAACACCCTTTAATCTAATTTAAAAAGGTTTTAAGTGCATTAACAGAATATTTAAGAACCATATTATTGTTTATGATTACATATATTATCTTTTATAACATCTTATCACCCATTATGTCAATAATCTTTTATTATTTTCGTTGTTTTGGGTGTTAATTGCCCTGTTTTTCTAGTATATTTTGACTTTTTATTTTTTTGTTCCTCTAAGTTAGATCATTATTTAATCATATCTAGAATTTAAAATATTATATAAATATTATATATATTTAACATATATTTATTTATGGTAATCCATAAAATTTAGTGATAGGAAATGAAATACACCGTTCATGGATATGGGTGGCCCTACATATGCATGAATGTTGTTTCCAATTTATTATCATAATAAAAAAATGAAAATTAAATGATATATATATATATTATCATTATATCATCATTATTATGTTATATATATAACATATTTTTGTTAAACCCATCCTTAAAACATTCTATGTAAAGTGTGAATCACATCCCTTTAAGGAGGTGGTAGTCCACACTTCCACAAACGATGTTATCATATTGCCAAAAAATTTAAATGATAATGATTTGTGTTATATATTAAATAAAGAATCATAAATAAATTATAAATATCAGACATAAATAGTAAATCTATCATTATTCATAACCTTGAAGGGTATTAAGAGAAGAGTGAATGGCATTGGTTCGCGAGGCGGTGGTCCTCTGTACACATAATTGATGATTGTATATCCCATTTGATGGTAGTGTGTGTGGGTGTGGGTCATAAAATTAAGATAAAAACATATAAGAATATTTGAAACACTAATTTTATTATATAATCAATACATATTTATAATTTAATTGGTGTATAAAGAAATAAAAAAAAGTTCTCATTGAAGAACATTACCTATTCTTTGGGTAACTCCTTTTGGTTTTCACTGAATGAATTCATTGGTTGGATTGATGCAAAAATATAAGATTTTATAACGTTTGGAAGGATGTATGGAGTTTATTTGGGACGTTTTTTTATTTTAAAAAAGTTCTTGATAAGTGTGAAGAGAGAAAGATATGTGTTGGTAGTTTATAAGCACGGGTGATGACACACTTTGAATTTATGAAAATAATTTTCTGTTCCCACATTTTTGCATACCAATAGGATTTCATAACACAAAAAATTAGATCCAAAAAGTGGTAAGGAATTAATATGGACATAAAAGGTGTTTGGGAAATTTTAGTGTATTTTTTCACACTTTATACTCAATTTTTAGACACTAAGTAAACTTATTTTTACTTTAATCACTATAATTAATCTTAACTACTTTCACTAATGTTTTTAGTTAAAAATTAAGTTGATATCACAACCCATCCTCGGGGCCCGTGCCGTGACTATCCCAAGACCGCCTTCCATAGGCCAGGGGCTGGCGACTAGCACCAAGGCGTAAATCCCAGTAAAAAGGGAAGGCATTGCCTTTGTAAAGTAAACAAGCACCACAATGTACAAGCGGAAGAAGTAAACACTGAGTAAAAACTGAGTACAACAGTAAGTGCGGAAAGTAAAAGGGGCTGGAAAGACAAGCCCAACTGTAAAGTACAAGTCGAAAGGGAAAACATCAACTGTAAAGTAAAGCTGCTACGCCGAGCTTTCCACTGGAAATCCCACCTGAAGGGTGGGTACATATAGCTCCACTGCTCCTCAGGTCCCGCCGTCTACTCTGAGTACGTCCCGCCCAGTGGTCCACCTCCAGGTACTGTCCTGCTCTGCAATCCTCAACCACGATCAACGCTGTCCGTCGTCTGCAACCAACACAACGTAGTGCGGGCATATCCCGTGCAGGGGTGAGTATAAGATACTCAGTAGGGACCCCGAGACCCCTGAAGGTCTCCCAAAATCCAAAAAGGATAAACCACAAAGGAGAGATACAATCACGAAGTAACAACCGACTCTGCTTAGGTATATGACCATACATATACCTAAGTCATCAATTCCAATACACTCTAACCTTCGAGACCTAGTACAACTCAGTCCACACACAAAAGTATACGTATTCCACATAGGAAATCCAAACGTAATCCACACAGGATAGCACAACACAATCCACACAGGAAAGCAAACAGGATTCAACTCACACAGGTATACTTCTTCAAATGACGATAGAGATGATCACTGATCCATCTAAGTCATCGGACGCACAAAGGATCGATAGGAACTAACCCCCGCAATAACCCACACATGATCGGTAAGAAACTAACCCCCGCAAAGACCCACACAGGATCAGACACACACATGATCTCTAGGCACTGGCTCACACAGAACCGCTGAGCGCTGACCCACATAGGATCGGACCCACACAGGATTGGTAGCACTGATCTACATAGGATCGCTGAGTGCTGTAGTCGTCGCTGTCAAATACACTGAGGATCTCTATACAGTCGTCATCGTCACAGTAGCAGTCGCAACCAGCTCTAGGGTTCCCGCACACAGCAAGCTCGTTCGGGAGGGTCCACTCCACGAGCCGAGAGGCTGATACATCAACTGTCACTTAGTCCAGAGTTGATGTTTCCAAAAGTTCCGTACCGTCAACAGGAACTCAGCTTCGCAGATGGCGCGTCAATCGGACGCCTGGTCTGAGAGTTATTGGCTTTTTCGTCCCAGGGGCCAGGTTGGTTTTTAAGGAAAAACTAACCCGACCATACTCCACCTGCACCCAAAACTCGGGCGGAGTATGCCAAAAGATCCTTCTCACTTAGAGGAACTCAACGAAGTCGACAGTACATCGATCGGACGTCCGAATCTCAAGATATGAGCGTTTCCGCTCTGAGGGTCCCGTTGGTTTCATGTACGAACCAAACCGGCCGAACTCAAAGTAATCCGAAACCATGATTTCAATATAAAGAAATGACCGTCTCATTCCAAGGATCGTGTTTCCGCTGACGGCGCGTCGATCGGAGGTTCGTATCCCAAGATATGGGCTTTTGAACTAACTCAGTTTGAAAAGAGGGGGTCTGGGCCCGGCCCAGCCTGACATAGTACCCCCTGGGTCGACCGAACCAGGTTGACCCACCTCGAGAGGCGACCTGGGCCGACGAACCGGCCCGGCCCGGAAGCCCGGCCCGGCCGGTGGCGCGGCGGCGTGGCCAGCGCGACCTTTGCGCCACGCATGTGCCAAGGGAGGGTCGTCGCCCCTCCTTTATGAAAACGGTGGACCCTTAATTTGGGGCCGCTTGAAATCCAGCCGGGGGAATTAATTCCCCCGGCTCTCCCTTGTCCGGCCGGCCCGACCTGGCCGGCCGGTTTCTGCTCAACGGGACCGGTGATGGCCAGTCCCCTTCCAGCTCCGACACCAGCGGCCCGGTCCGGCCGCCGGTCACCTTGTTCTGCCGCGGCCCGGAACCGGCTGCGACCCTTGTCGTCCGGTGCGGTGCGACGACACCGCTCCCTTCCACTGCAACCCCGCTCCGGCCGCGGTGTCTTCGGTTCTCTTCGACGTGGCGTGACAGCGTCGCGTACTCATTCAACTCCTCGACGTGGCATGACGGCGTCGCGTATAACTCGCCGTGTGATTCTCGTTTGGTGCGACGGCACCACACCATTCCGTTCCATCCACAAAGGAATCAATCATAAAAATAAAGAGGAGGGTAGGCTTTGTTTGTGTGGACAGACCCCCTCGCTTTATTTGAGAACAAATGGTTTTAAAACACAAAGTTCACCAAGTTGATATTCAAAACAAAATAATTAAACAAACCCCTAACTCGGTTCAGGAATGGTGAACGACAATCGATCCGCGGAAAACGAGCGTTGCGGAGGTTGGGCGTCGCAGAGAACGAACGTCGATTCTGTAGTCGTCGAGGTGCGTTCGAAGAGGAAACGTCGTTGGAAGAAGATGTCGCGTTCTTCGGCAAAGATGTTCCTCGTTGAAGAACGATGTTATTTACTGGAGTCCGAGATGTTCTTTAAGTTCTTCGTCGAGGTTGAAGAAGAAGAAGAAGACTCCACGCTTCCCAATCCTCTCAAGGTTGCAAAACTCTAACAATAATAAAATAAGACCAAGTCTTATTTTATTAACACAACCTAACCATTTGAATTTCAAGAGTTTGAAATTAAGTAACTCACTTTATTAATTATAACAAGTGGTAAAAAATTAATGAATGTGAGTTAATGGAGAGTTAGGAAAGTAAAGGGTTAAGAGGGGTTAGGGAGTTAAGGAAATTTGAAAAGGTGGGTGGGGGGGTTCGTGTGGGCCCCACCCTTTCAATTATCCACACATGGGAAGTTGGGTGGATGTGGGCCCCACCACCAACTTCCCATGGGATAAAAATAACCACATGAAAAGAAATAAAATTGTTCCGACAATTTTATTTACTTTTTTTAATTAAACCCCATTAATGAACTTCTTCTCCCGCATAAACGCAACTACGGTAATGGTTCCATTAAGAGATTACCGGCATTACGAGTTCATAGGTGCCCTCAGAATTTGATTCCGAGCACCGGTTCAAAAGTTAGAAATTCCCGCTCATTCGTTCACTGAACGTACCCGAGCCAAAATTCGGAAATTGATTCCGGGCACACCGGGCCTCAGAATCAGGTTCCGTCAGAAACTGCGTTCTTGTAAAATTCCAAAGAAAATTAAGAAAAAATTTCCCTTGAATTTTACGGGTCTTTACAGTTGAACTTATTATAAATTATAAATTATGTTGATTAATATTATGTAATCCATTATTATAAATTTGAATAATAGAATTGTAAAAAATTAATTTAAAAATAACCCCACAGATGGGACAAGAAAGTGGGGTTTTAAAGTGAAAATATTCAATAGTTTACTAAGTTTTCTATCTAAATTCAATATAAAAATGACTCCAATGAACTAAATTAGATTAATAAATGTCTAATTGATATATTTTTACTTTATATAAAATTAATAATATAATTTGAAATTACTAATTAATTATTTAAAAATTCAGTTCTCAATTAAAATTCCGTATTTTTCATTATTCATCAGAAAATGAAATTTCTCAGAAAAATACCAAAAATTAACCCTAAGATAATTTTTTCATTAAAATTTCAAAAATTATGTATGTTTTTAAATTAAAATATATAAATGGTTCTAAATTCAGTTTTAAAACAAGTGATCCACTAAAAGGTGGAAAAATTTCCTTTAAAAAAATACACCTTTTTATTCATAAAATTGGATTTGTTATAATACTATTTCATAGAATCTACTGTATGAATATAAAAATATTTTATGATAATATATAAATTTCATTATATATAATTAAAAAATATTAATTAATTTAATTTTTTAAGAAAAATATTCTCTAGATGCATACAAATATTTTTTTATAAAAACATTTCTTTATATATTCAATTGGTTTCTAAAACTATTTCTAATTAATTGGTCACCAAAGACTTATATAAACAAATATAAACAATATATTCCAAATTTAGTTAATCCTTTTCATACATGTCAATACAGTGGTGTGTTTATAATTACCATATTAAATAATAATATTAATAAGATATTATAATTTGGAAAAACTCTTTCTTGTGTGTAACACAAGGTATCAAAGGAACTAAATATTGCGTGTAAAATAAGAAAAGTTAGTTTTTAATGTACCAAAATATAATGTTAATGTTGTTTATAGTGTAATTTTATCTTGGTGTGGCTTATAAGTCAATTTAATAATAATATTAAAGTTTTTCTAATAGGAAAATATTATAAAGTATTCGGGTGTTACATTCAACACACCTTAAATAAAATGATTCCTCACAATTCAAACTTGATTTCAGTAATCAAGGGATTGATATTTTATAATACTATTATTGAAAAACCCAAATAATAAATAGGGTTAATAAAACACATTGTTAAGAGGGAAAGGAAAATATAGAGGTCACCACAAAACTAGACATTCAAATTTGATAACATTTTATAAAAAATGGACATATAAGATAAATATAACTATTAAGTTCTGTTGGAGAGTGATAGTGAAAATTTATCAAAAGAAATTTGTTATTTAAATTAGGTTAACAAAAATAATTATATAAATTAAGTAGGTGTAAAAAGTAATTTGATATCATAAAAAATGAAGATAATAGGTCAGCATTTTGGTTTCAAGACCATTTTTCTAGAGTTGAAAAATTATTTCACACTCTAAGAATATAAGTAAATACACATTTCGATTTCAAAAAACAAATATTATCTTTTAGTTTCACCTTGAACAATTTCTAATTTATTTATTATCATATGTTGCATCATATGGTTATGTAATATAATAATCTCAAAACAACATCCAATGATCAACTTAAAACATATTTAAAATGGTTAACCTTATGGACCTTCCAAAAATTATGATACATAAATTTAGAATTAGTTCATAGGTAGTAATTATTTTCCAATTTATATTATCCATATCATTCATATCCTAATACAAACATCATTATCTAAACATCTAGAATATATTAAGGTTTATTTTTCCCATAACCATGAGTTTTCCAATAAATTTAACTTGCTACTAAATCACTTTTCTTGGTACTATTCAACATATGACCTCAAATATTTATTTAAATATTACTGCAATACAATACTTATATTTTTCATAATTATTATGATGATAATATCTTCAATAAAATACTTCTACAAAATATTTCATGGATCCAAATACACAAGAATATTAGTCATTCAACTTCCGTTGTCTCAATAACATGAGCATGTCATTGATACCTTAAATTTTTCTGAGGTATATTCTTTTGATTCTTGGGAAATTCATTTGAGTAGTACCCGATTTCACAACATTTGAAACACTTAATACAAGTCTTATTTATTCCCTTTCCACTCTATTTTTTTCCAACCCTTTTCTATGTACTTAAAATAAACTCCCAATCCGTTCAAGAATTTCCTAGGTTTATTATTTCCATAGTTATAAAATGTTGGAAAATCCTTTTTTCCATTCTTCCATTTATCTATTATTTTCTTATATTTAATATTATTTTATTTATTCCCTTTAAAGTTATAAGACTTGGAGAATTATTTCTTTTTCTTGATTACACATAATTTTTTTTATCTTATGAAGATTTTTTTTTGATTGGCTCCCCTTAGAAACATATCTAAAACCCTACAATTAAATGATCAATCCTGCACTCTATGTTCCATATGTAATCAATATCATACCTATATTACCTTTTAAAGGTATACTCACACACCAAAAAAATTTCTTATTCTATTTTCATTAATATAATGAACATCCACTTTATCAAAGTTTGTTTCTCATGAGGTTAATATTTATTAAAGAACTTTTCCTTAAAATATTTCTATTCTATGAGTTCTATTTCATCTTCCTCTATAGTATTATTATTCAATAAACACCATTGATCAATATATCATTTAAGAAAATACACTAAAATTATAACCTTTTCTTTTTCACCAAATCTCAGTTCCATAAACGTCTTGTGTAAAGTCTTTATCCATTGTTCAGCTACAATTGGACCAATAAACATGATAAATAATGGTGTCATATTTCATATAGAGTGATCTAACATTATATAATATATCTATAGAACAAGTTTCTCCACCGCGGAAATACTATGTGTCATTAACTAATTAATATGGCCTTATATATCTATAACTTTATCAGTTCTAATACTAGTAATATTAGAGTTATTAGTAGGGAAATATCTATACTGGAAATTAGAAATGATGCCCTTTTCCCTTACAGGTGTGATTTATAATAAATTACATACACTAGATTAGATCATTACATCATGAAACATAATACATAATCCAAAACATATTTATATACTTAACATAAATTGAAAAATTTATGCATAAATAATGTCGTAATCGTAAACATGGTTTCTTTGGGATGTTCATATATACTTATACTAAAAGTCTATCATATGGTTATGTTCTCCAATATATATTTTTATAAATCTAGTTCTTACGTTTTTTACTAAAAATTATTGAATACTACCTATAGAGACCTTGACCCTATTAACCTGATGCCAGTTCTTGCTACTGTTATATTTTCATAGACATAAGAAAATTGTATCCCAAAGTACCGAACAGTTCAGAAGTCTTGGTAAATATGATTCATATATGAGTCTAGAATTACAAATAAATAAAACAATTACAACTTTTTTTGATATAATAACATTATTCCATATAGGATATAATTACATATCATTATTAGTACACTTCATGGAATCATAGGGAAAGTTAGAAAAATAAGGGAAAGCTCAAATTCTCAGAAAAGGGTAAGTACAATGGAATCAATAATGAATCAATGTGAATAATCATCATAGATAAAATAATAAATGAGAACACATGCCATTAAAAAAATGTATAATCATAATAAATATGGAAAGAATAAAATATTATAAAATAATTCCATATATATAATCACATGATCATGAAAATTGACCATATATATTCTAACTAATCAAATAATCACATGGAATAACAATAATGAATGAATGTGCATTATTGGACATATAAAATATTAATATCTACCCTCAAGATAGAAATTTTCAATATATATCCTTAAGAAAGTTTAATTCTATGGGTATTAAACTATCATATTTGTTTGAAGACCATTCCTAAGACACTAATATTAAGATCTTACCTTTAGAGTGTCTATAACTACTTGGAAAAAAATGCAAAGGGTTTCCCATAAGAAGATTTCATCACATGATACTACTGATGCAACGAGGGGATTAATTTAAATGGTCCACAAACAATTTAATACTTATCCAAATAATTAATTAAATATTGAATAATCCATTTAATATTGAATAATCCATTTAATTAAAAAAACATACCTTATCAAATATTCTAATTAAGTAAAAATACTGATTTATCAATATTTCTTAGATAATCAAATAATTTTCAAAGTAAACACCATATGTAAAAATAGAATAATGTTTAGTAAATGATAATATCTATAAAAAAGTAATATATATATATGTTAGATAAATTCAATGATAAATTACAAATGATAACAATAATATGATTTTTTCAAGTGAAAGTTAACAATCACAAAAGATTTCACAATAACTTTATCACATAGTTATTTTCCAAAAAATCCCATTGGTTGAAATAATTCAAATCAAAAATTAAAATACCATTAATAATGATCTACTCATGTTATTACATGTGATAGGGGTAGTATATACAACACATAAAATTTGAATTGGTGCATAATGACAAATAAGTCTCAGTGAAATATATGAAATCCCTTACCTTATAATACCTTTTGGTTGAACTCCGTTAAATATCCTGTATAACGGTTTTAAGAATAGTAATAACTTATTTCATAAAAATATTAATATTTATTGAATCATATATGATCCTTTTATAACATTTATCACCCTTTTGTTAATTATCTTTAAGTATTTTTATTATTTATGGTGTTAATTACCTTGTTTTTTGAGTATATTTGTCTTGTTATTTTTTGATCATGTTACATAGATTTTTATTTCAAAATTTCAAAAGTTTAAAAAATTATTTAAATATCATATATATCTAGTATATATATTTTTATATTAATCCATTATATTTAGTGACAGGAAATTTAATACACCATTTATGGAGATGTTTTCCCGTATGTACATATGAACACTATTTCAATTTTATTGTCATTTTGAAAAATAGTAAATTATATATATATATATATATTATAATTTAAGTATAATTATATATATATATATATATCACATATGTTTATTTATACCATCCAAAATACATTCCATGTAAAGTATAAATAAATCCCATCGCTTTGAGGAGGCGGTAGTCCACACATCCACAAACGATGAAATTATATTCCCAAAAAAATGGAAAGCAAGAAGATATGTGTTATATAATAATTAAAGTAGAGAAAAAAATTATAAAAATCATATATATCATATATAAAATATAAATACATCATTATTCTATAGCTTTAAAGTTGGAAATGGAAGAAAAAATAACATCAATTTGCGGGGTGGTAGTCCACCATACGTTTAAATGATGATTGAATTTCCCATTTGAAGGAATATTGTGTGGGTGTAGGTCATAACCTTAAGATAAAAAAATATAATAATATTGTGTTTAGTTTTTTTATTATATAATGTATATATAATAATTATTTAAGTGGTGGATAATGAAATAAAACAAAAGTGCTCATTGAATAACATTAATTCTTTTTCTGGTAACTTATTTTTGGTTTTCACCAAAAGAATTAATTAGTTTGATTATGGAAAAATTTAGGATTATAGGACGTGGGTAGGTATTTTTGGAGTATACTTGTTCTGGTTATGTGTAATCCTATGTTTTTGAGAGGTTTTAATAGAGGGTTATAGGTGGTATCGTTATATAAGTTAGGGAGAGGACACCCTGGGGATTTTTGAAAAGAATTGTGTGACCCCTTTTTTATGTACCAATAAGATTAAATAACACAAAAAATTATATCCATGAAGGGGTACGGTATAAATATGACAATACAATGTTTTTTTGAGAAGTTCAGGGTCATTTAAGACCTTATAATCTATGTTTAACTACTAAATAAACTTATTTTTACCTTAATCACTGTAATTAATTTTAAATTATCTTACTAATTGTTTTAGTAAAAAACTAAGTTGATATTAATAGAAATTATAAATTATTATTATTAAAAATATAGAATAAATTTTTCAAAATTCATATCATAGAATATGCAGAAATTAGTTTAAAACTAATCACATAGAAAAGACATGAAAACTAGTTTTTAAAGTGAAAATGTTCAAAAGGTTACTATGTTTTTATATCTAAATTCAATATGAAAATGACTAAAATGTTATAAAGTAGATTAATAGATATATAATTTATGTATTTTAACATTAAATCAAATTCAATATATAATTTAATGTTATAAATTACTTCAACAAAAAGTTAGTCTTCAATTAAATTCGTTATTTTTCACAATTCATCAAAAAATGAAACTTCTTGAAAAAATATCAAAAATCAATACTAATAAATTTTTGAAATTCCTCATCCAAAAATAAAGTGTATTTTTTTGAGAAAAAATTATAAAATGTTAAATATTTATATTTAAAACAACTACACCATTAAAAGGTGAAGAAACAGCCTTTAAAAAAATAAATCTTTTTATGCCTAAAATTGGACTTTTTATTATATTATTTCTATAAAATATACTAGATAAATATAAAAAAATTAGAATATAGTATATAAATTTCATTAATATTTTACATTAATCATAATTAATTTAATTTATTAATATCAATCACCTTTGGATGGATAAAAATAGTTCCTTATAAAAACATTTCCTTTATATTCAATTGGTTTCTATATCAATTTATAATTAATTAGTCACCAAATAATTGTATAAACACTTGTAAACAATATTTTACTAACATAGTTAACGATTTTGATACATTTCATTATGAAGACAAGTTAAAAACTATTATATCAGGTAATAATATTAATAGTATATTGTAGTTTGGTATAGATGAGTCTTGCATATAATGTAAGATATTAAATGAAATCATTATTGTGTGTAACACATGACAAATTTATGTTGTGTGTACTAAAAGTTAATATTAGTATTGTGTTTAGCATAAGTTTAACTCAGTGTTGTGTATAATGGATGATATAAAAAATTAAATTTATTTTAAATGAAAAATATTGTAAAGTCTAAAGGTGTTATACAAAATGTCATTAAGTAATTATTTAATAGTGATGTTTTTTATAAAAAGTTAAGAAATTAAAAGAAATATTTTATAAAAGGAATAAAAAATACCAACATAAATGATCTTTGAATATCATTGTTCATAGGATTGTGTCTGGAGCCAAAACAATGAGAATTCATTTTTTATTGTTGTGAAAATTCTCTTAGGTTATAGGGTATTCTCTATGGAATGTTCACCCATAATTGGATTTGATGTCATGATTTTGTCTTCATTTTTATAAGGATGTGAGTGTCAATTTTTTATTATCAGGATATAAATCGTGTTAAAAATGAGCAATTTTCCTATTAGAATAATCAAGGTTTTTGACATATCCAAAATTTACTTTGGAATGATAAAGGAGTTTTAAGACCTATTATATCCCCTAATTTTCCATAACTTCTTAAGTAACGATTTAAATTTAATTGAATGGATAGATCCCCAAATTCATATGGATATTTTCAAGGGATGTGGAAATATTTCTTTTGAAAAATTGATTCTCAAGAAGCTATGTTTAAGGCTAAAATAGAATCTAAAAAACATTCTATAAAAATATAAACATCCAAATGATAAAAATGGAATGAGATTTTGGAGTCAAAGAGAAAGGAAAGCTTTCAAAATCTACAAAGGTTAATCCAAAAGAAAAGTTAATTTATTTTAGAACTATAACAGGATTATAAACTGAAGAAAATGTTAGGGTACAATATAAGGAAGAGATATATGATTTAACTAAAACTAAAATCAAAATTTGGAAGACACTATATTTGTAAAACAAGAAAACAAGGCCAATATTGAACAACTCGATCAATCTTTGATTGAATGTGATAAAGAAAAAAAGATAATGAAGTGTAAATTAATCAGTCAAAGGAAATAAGAAGGCCCTGTTTTAGGATAATGGAAAAAATCAATCTGTATTGAAGAATTAAACCCCTTCCATTCTATTCTCAAAAAGAGTAAAAATAAAGATTATCCTATATATTTGAAATTTATTTAAATGTTTAAAACTCTACATGTGGCCATTACCTTTGTCAAATCCTTTTATAGGATTCCATCATATTTGAAATTTCTCAAAAAAATTATGGCTAAAAAATAGATTAGGGAGAAGTGGAAACAATCATCTTAACCAAGAAATATAGTGAATATATTGAAAAAAACATTCCTATAAGAAAAAAAGACCTTGAAGGATTTTTAATATAATATATAATCATAAAAATCAAGGTGTTAAATTTCTTGTGTGACTTAGGTGATAAAATAAATCATTTTACTTTTTTTTATTTGTGTAAATGGGTCTCGAGGAGTTGAAATCACCTAATGTTTCACTTTTGTTTACTGATAGAATGATTAATCATCTGATAGAAATAATAGATTAACTACTTTTTGAGGTAGGAAAAATTATATTTCCATTTGATTTTATTATTTTTGAAATTGAGTGTGACACAAAATTTCCTATCATTCTCAGAAAACATTTTTAGCTAAACAAGATATAGTATTTGAGGTCTCAATGTGTAAAATAACCCTCTAATATGGTTTTAATCAACAATAGTTTCATATTTTTGATAATTCAACACATGAGGTGTGTTTCAACCTAATATGTATATATTTATAAATAAGTGTATGAAGTTGACTGTAGGAAATATTTGAAAGAACCTTTTATTAAATAAATCAAAATCTATTTATGAATATTCTGAGGTCAATTATATTTAATTTGAATCCACTATAGGGATTGAATGAATAAGGAGGCTCTGGAGAAAAATTAATTAAATATATACTAAGGATCAAGAGGCATTCCATAATCAAAAAAATTTATTAATTAAGAAAATTTATTAGGTTTTTATTAACACTCATAGAATCAACCTTATGAGTATGTTTTAGTGGTTTTACGAGTTGAAAATGAGTGTTTTAATTTTTAGGGTTAGTCTAAGAGTCGTGTTTCCCCTTTAGATGTTGATGAAAATTGTCCCCAACTCATTTAGAGTGTCAAGAGTAAAAATTTGGGTTTTTTAGAAGAGGGAGAAATAATTTCCCTACTAGAAAGAGATATTTAGATGGGACTCTCAAGTTTATGAACATAAATATATTTTAGTCTACCTTAAGAATAATAATCTTTATTTTGATAATGTAAAAGGTTTTCAAAATTAAGGCTTTCCACTTTTTGGAAGTGAAAATATTTGAAATGTTTGTTAAACCGATTTTGAGGTTTGAATGCCCCAATTTTAGGGGAGAATATCCTGGGTGCTGTTTACTAATTCATTTGATTTTTTAGCTTAGTTTAACCATTTTAATTCTATTTGTGAAGTCCTATTCATAGAGTCTATTGGTGATAGGAATAATAGTATTATGTGTCTGGATGAATTCCAAAATACTTTGTTTGATACCGATGTCTTAGAATTTATGATGGAAAATGATAAGATTTCCACAAAAAACAATCAATTTACTTTCATCACGAAATGATTCCCTCAAAATGATTATGGATAAATGATTTAGATGAAATTAAAGATAAAGACTTTAAATTTAGCATTACTTGGGAGGTTACCCATGATTTTTCAAATTGTAGTTTATTTGCGTCATTCATTTTTCAATAATCTCTCTCTCTCCCTCCCTTTTTTCATCCAAGTATTTCTAATTTTCCTTCCTTTACCATTTTACATTTTTCATTGAACCATATTTGAAATGAATTTCATTTCCCATACTCTTCCAATTATTTTTTTACTTTTTGATTTTAAATGGTCTAAATTATTGGCAATTTAATTCATTCATTTAGGTATTTTATTAGGAGATACTAAGTGAGGAATATCTTGTCTAAAATAGTGATTGTTTTTAGTATTTTTAGAACGGAACAAAAGAAGAAATGACCATTTTTACATTAAGTGTCAGAGGAAATGTGTATATCACATATCATTTTGAAAAAAATAATGATTTTAAAGTAATTGAAGGAGGTATAAGATTTAATTACTTGAATCAGACTCTATTTAACTAAACTATGGTTACTTATTGGTTTTAAATTTAAATTTTGTAAACTCATGTCAATCGTTTTATCTTGTATGAGTTAAAAATGGTAACCAAAGGAACCATTCTAAAATATTTTAGTAGATCACTACATGATATAATTAGTTTATTAAGCTCCAAATTATGGGAATTATTTATTAAAATTATTAATCCTAAATTCCTATAATATGAGTTTCAAATATAATTAATTCTATTTATGGCTGAAATAAATGATTGAAAATTGATTTTAAACATTTTCCATGTTGGAATTAGTTGAAAAAAACATTTTCAGTCACTAATACTTATTTAACTATCTTAGTATATTAAACTCATTTCATTACAGGATATTATTTACACTTCAATTGTAACGCCCCGACCCCAGCTACCCAGAGTCGGTGCATTACTTCGTAACATTGGCATGATCACAAGAAAGATCAAATCCCGAAAGACCGATTGGTTTAGTAGCCTTGGAAACACTAGATATAATCATAAAGTTTTACATTACATTTCAAAGTGAAAAACTACTACAACAACAAAGTCTTCATATCCACACTATTAACCCCTCATAATATCCCTGCAAGTCATTCATAATTTACTTCTTCACTACCTGGGAAAAATAAAACATAGAAAAGGGGTGAGCTCAAATGCCCAGTAAGGATAACAATATAGCGGAACATTCAAAATAATCATAAACATTTAAGGCAATGAATTACTAAAACAAAAGCCTTTTAAAATTGAACTTCAACATAGTATGGCAAAAGTAAAATGAAATAATGCCATTTACTTATTCACATGGATATTCTACTAATCGAATAATCACATGCAATATCAATAACCACTTTCATAATGTTGGAGTGCATAATGCTAAACGTTAATTTCTTTGTCTAGGCCTCATCCCAAGACCTAGGGGTTACTTCTAACCGGAACCCAACCCGGAGTGCCTCTAATAACCGGACACCAACCCGGAGTGCCTCTAATAACCGGACACCAACCCGGAGTGCCTCTAATAACCGGACACGAACCCGAAGGGCATACTTTTACCAGTCCCTAACCTGGAGGGCTTACTTTAACCAGTCCCCAACCTGGAGGGCTTACTTTTACCAGTCCCCAACCTGGAGGGCTTACTTTTACCGGTCCCCAACCCGGAACATACTTGTTTAGCACATTCATCTGAATAAAAGTTTGAAATATAACATAATCATTCGGATTAAAACTAGCATACGAAATGTCAATAGTTTCACCATAAACTATGAATGGTATAAAATAGCACATCCAGAGTCAAACATATCACAAAACCTTCAATACAATATAGAAGTTTTTTATTATAATAAATCAACTTCAAATAAGCGTAAAATCCATTAAAGGATGTTGACATAGATGAAATCAAAACACTTTTTATAGAAATATCTCTTTTTATTTTTGAAATCATTTAAGAGCCATATAAAATAAAACATTTTCTTGAAAATATTATTGTAAGATTGTAAGGAAAGCTTTGATGATTTTATAACGGCGGAAAATAACCGCACCCGCCGTATAAGTAAAAAAAACATTCTTATCTTAATTCTGTCGAAAAGGTTAAAAAGGACCTTGTTTTGAAAACGACGGAAAGATTCCTTTATAAACCTCTTAAAAAAAGTCAAACAAGGGTATAAATGAATTTAACCCATATTCTTGTAAATAATAAAAATGTTTTGAAATACATTTCGAAGACACATGGATGTGGATGATAACGAGATCCCAGTAGATTATTACGTATAAACAACCTCGGATAATGAAGAGATTGTGAAATAACCCTTACCTTGTACTTTTCCTTGGTTGGGGTAGGTTAACCTCCTTTAATCTAGGTAACTCACTTTGGTTGGAACCAAAGGACTTATTGAAATGCTTTCTGCCTAAGGGGAAGCTTCAAGGAGGAGGAGAGGGATTTGGGGAGCTTATTTGGGCAGAGTTTGGACGAGCCAAGTGTCTTGAGAGGTGTGAGGAAAAGAGAAGGAGGAGTGCCCTTTTATAAGAGGGGTGAGGGGCACTTTTGGAAAATCTAGAAATATTAATTTATAATAAATTCATATTCGGTTTCCAAAGGCTCCAAAGTTGACTATTCAAAGGATGAGGTGGGGATAGGTCGAAAACAACTCATCCAATAGATTTTTGACAGGTTTGGGTACTTATATTAACCTTATCTTTAAGTATTAACTCTAAGTTAATTAGTTTCACTTTTACAATGTCTCTTTGTATTTTTATATAATATGGTTAATAAACTTACTATATACATCCAAGCGACCCCCAAGTGTTCCATTAATGATTAACCTATCATAATATAAGTCTCTTGGCCGAACCTTAGATTTTTAGGAATTTAATATCAATTAATAATATAATATTTGTTTTAAGAACTCTTTTATGTCAATTTTGACACTATTCAATAGTTGATTTTTGTGAAACTCATAAAAGATTGATTACTTCGAACAAAGTCAATTAAATCAATCCTAATATATCATATTATCCTAGAAAATTAGTGTAATTCATTAAAAGTTTCATATTATATTTATTTGGGTATTTATAATATCACTTATGTTAATTGTTTACTATTTTAGTAATTACTGCATCATCATTGTGTCATAAATAAAATAAATTATTTAATGTCTAAAAATTATAAATAAAACATCATTATGTAGGAAATCGTTTTAGCTTTCTAATGAATATTTATAATCTAAAATCCAACATGTATAACCCTATGTAAAAATTGTTCTTCTAAAAGATGTAAGCTTATGCCATTTTTATTTTTATTTTAACTTTATTAATATAATGTGTCCCTACCACATACAAGTGGCTCCAAGGGGTCCCCAAATTGACCCAAGGATGCCCATGGTCGGGTATGTGTCCACCAATAAGGTTAGGACACGTTTTAGGGTAATTTTGTATTATTATAATATTATTTTTTAACCCTTATTTACCAGATTTACCCTTAACCATGGTAAATAAAATATTTACCGCAGTAATTATTCAACATGTCTAAAAATAAAAGTTACCCATTTACAAAATTTGAACATCCTGATTCCAAATATGGAATCCATTTTCCTAAATTCAAAACACAGAAGTGGCAGAAATTAATTTAAAATTAATTCCCGCTGTCAAAACAAAAAGCGTGTTTTTAAGAGATAATAACTATCAAAAGATTGACACTTGTTTATGTTCGGTTTAATTGTAAAATTATGTCTAATGACCAACATTATATTAAATGGTAAAAATATATTCTAAATATACTTTAAAACCACTCAAA
Organism: Viscum album; assembly: GCA_963277665.1. Taxonomy (NCBI): domain Eukaryota; kingdom Viridiplantae; phylum Streptophyta; class Magnoliopsida; order Santalales; family Viscaceae; genus Viscum; species Viscum album. The sequence continues at coordinate 259,401,782 of OY728148.1, read as the reverse complement.
TTCATAATTTATCACTATTAATTATTCTGATTAAAAAAGTTGTTTTTAATTAAAATTTAGTAATTTTCACTATTCATCAAAATATGAAAGTTATCCGAAATGTACCAAAATTTCACCTTAGGCTAAATTCGATATTCCGAATCCAAAAATGAAGTCCATTTTCAAATATAAAATATATATAATTTCAAAAAGTAGGTATTACTATTCATAACGGCTAGTTTGATCGGTTGTGGTGTGTGTTAAAACTCGACGTTGCGTACAACACACGCTTCTGTTTTATTCAAAGGAAATCGTACCGTGGAAGCTTGGGATGTTTCATTTTAAATTTTTTGATGTCTCCATTTAGTCAAAAAGTTTAAAATATTGTATTTAAAAAGGTTTCACTATCAAAATTTGATAAAAGTGCAATACTGAAAATGAATCTGTTCTTGCATTATGACTAAGAAACTCATAATATGGATTCTAAAATTATAAGGATTATATAAAGTTAAAAAATGTAGTTAATGCTATTCATGACCTCTTTTAATGGCTTTTTTTTTGGTAAGTCATGGTGCAATTGAACTCGGTGTTGCTTGTAGTGCAAGTTATTGAATTATTTTGAAGAAATAACACATTATGAAATCTTGGGGTGTTACATTCTCCCCTCCTTCAATAAATTGCGTCCTCGCAATTTGAAATTGTTCTTCGAAAATAAAAGGTTTAAAATAGATAATATATTTGTGGGAAAATCCACATCGGAAATTGGGTTACTAAAATTTAGTCTTAATATGAGGAAAAGAGAAATGAAAGGGTCACCACCAAATTATGATCTCTATTAGGAGAACATTGGTGCCAATTAGAGATATATAATTGGAGGAAAAACGTAAATATTTATAGGTAGTGATTGAGGTCATCAATCACAAACAAGTGTATAATTGAGGTCCTTAAACTCATCAATCTATGATGATTTGAAGTACCATCGGTTCAACAAAATATAGGGTATTGGGATAACACATTTTTGACGTTTCAAAATATCTTAGTTGAAATCCCACATCGAAAAATGAATTAACGAGGCCTCTATTTAAAATAAAGAGTCGAAAGTATGAAGATTACCGAAAATAACACATACTAGGGTTCCATGTAAGAAAATATGGATATGGAAGAAAAATCTAACCATCAATTATCTGATGGAGAGTGGTAGAGAACATGGCTATGAAAAGGCCAACAATCCAAAAGCCATAAATTAGTGATGATTTAAGGTACCATCTAGGAAAACATTTTTGTTCTAAGTTGTTTTTCTTAATATTGAGGAATTTATTTATGAGATTGGCTAAGATCATAAGGAGATATACTTACTTTATAATTAGAGTTTTATCCATTAATAAATTTCTACCACAAACTCATCTTTCACTCTAAAATATAATAGAATGTAAAAAAAATTCTATTTACACTATTCGTATAGGGTTCCAAAATAAACGAATTTATAATTCATCTACAAGATCTTTTAATAAAAACTACATTATTTAATCTAGGACATCTCGTGGGCCAGTGGTAGGTGATACACCCTTGTCGCCCTTCGGTTGTGGGTTCAAGTCTCGCAGCCTTGCCGGACGCGACGGGTTGCCGCCCGACCTCCGGGTTGTCCTTTTATGGAAATCCAAAATAATCCAAACTAGAACTATCCAAAATACTTCTATCCATGCTCACAGTCCAACATTTATAAGTAAGGTAAACATAATGTAGAACCTTTTTACCCCGTAATAGCATATGAATACCTTCATCATGTATTACCATATTCCTTATTGATTACATTCATGCTCCCTTATTCCATATAGAATGCTGGATATACTTCATTAATCCAAAAATGTTTTAAACCCCAACAATGATGGAATATACAAATCATTAATCAGTTCCAAGGTAGTCAAGAATATCCAATATAATTTATCCAAACCAATCACATATTATTCCAAAATCAATACCTCAGTATCAGAACTATATTATGATTAATCATTCTCTCAACCATATATTTTCCAAAAATTTATCCTACTATTGAGTCACTTTTCTTTGTTCCACACAATCTCAAGTCCTTAATGAAATAGTACTGCAGTACAATCCTTATATACTCCATGATTATTGTAACAAGTACATTGTTGATACAACACTCAATTGACATAATCAACATAAGAACTCTAATCATCCCTCTTCATCTGTGGTAGTATCATAACATGATTATTATCCAATAACATCATTTGCGGCATAGTCTGATGACTGGGACATAGGTTCGCGTAGTGTCCAAACTCCTTGCAAATGAAGCATTGTACATTTGAAACCATTTTCTTACCCTTGCAGTCACGTACTTTGTGCCCTTTTCATCCACACTTATAACAAACTCCCATTCCTTTCAGGCAAGTTCCAGGGTTTTTCTTTCCACAGTTACCACATATGGGAAAATTCTTCTTTTCCCTCTTCCCTTTATCCATCTTTCTCTCTTCCATCCTTTTCTTCTCTTGCTTCCCTTCAAATCCATATGACTCAGTAAACTCTTTACTTATCTTATCAACACATGATATTATTTCTTCACATGATGATAATACATGGTAGACTATTCCTCTTATAAATTCTAGCTTAAGACCATGAAAGATATGATCCTTCCTTCTCTTTGGATCATGTTCATTTCTGGAGTTCTCATTTCTTCTACTGGGCGCCATTTCTAAACAATGGCATACACTAGACCAGTTTATGAATCAAAATACATAATCCCATACTTATAAAACACTTAACATAAATTGAACTATTTATGGATATAATCCATAATCATAAAAATGTTTTCTTTGAGGAAGTATATACTCATAAACCCTTCATAATGATTTGTAAAGAAAATGAGAGTTATCCTAAGCATATCCCCCGGGAGTGTCGTAACCAAGAGTGCAGCAAGGCCCGTTGTCGTGCACCAGTTCCCGTTCGAGTCTAGCTCAAAGCGGTGTTTTCGGGTTTTACCCCTAGGTACATCTGTGCCAGAGCCGCCTCTACCTGCTCGTATCCAGACATGGATGTATTACTCGGAAAACTCACAAAATCTCTACAATACCAAAATTCTAGGAAGTTCTTCTATACTAATCCTCAAAGTTCATCTTAGGTCTACGTGCTCTAATCAGAGTTTATCTAAATCTAGTTTCCAAGGTTTGTACTAAACTTCCTCTGATACCAACTGTAACACCCCGACCCCAGCTACCCAGAGTCGGTGCATTACTTCGTAACATTGGCATGATCACAAGAAAGATCAAATCCCGAAAGACCGATTGGTTTAGTAGCCTTGGAAACACTAGATATAATCATAAAGTTTTACATTACATTTCAAAGTGAAAAACTACTACAACAACAAAGTCTTCATATCCACACTATTAACCCCTCATAATATCCCTGCAAGTCATTCATAATTTACTTCTTCACTACCTGGGAAAAATAAAACATAGAAAAGGGGTGAGCTCAAATGCCCAGTAAGGATAACAATATAGCGGAACATTCAAAATAATCATAAACATTTAAGGCAATGAATTACTAAAACAAAAGCCTTTTAAAATTGAACTTCAACATAGTATGGAAAAAGTAAAATGAAATAATGCCATTTACTTATTCACATGGATATTCTACTAATCGAATAATCACATGCAATATCAATAACCACTTTCATAATGTTGGAGTGCATAATGCTAAACGTTAATTTCTTTGTCTAGGCCTCATCCCAAGACCTAGGGGTTACTTCTAACCGGAACCCAACCCGGAGTGCCTCTAATAACCGGACACCAACCCGGAGTGCCTCTAATAACCGGACACCAACCCGGAGTGCCTCTAATAACCGGACACCAACCCGGAGGGCATACTTTTACCAGTCCCTAACCTGGAGGGCTTACTTTAACCAGTCCCCAACCTGGAGGGCTTACTTTTACCAGTCCCCAACCTGGAGGGCTTACTTTTACCGGTCCCCAACCCGGAACATACTTGTTTAGCACATTCATCTGAAGAAAATTTTGAAATATAACATAATCATTCGGATTAAAACTAGCATACGAAATGTCAATAGTTTCACCATAAACTATGAATGGTATAAAATAGCACATCCACAGTCAAACATATCACAAAACCTTCAATACAATATAGAAGTTTTGTATTATAATAAATCAACTTCAAATAAGCGTAAAATCCATTAAAGGATGTTGACATAGATGAAATCAAAACACTTTTTAGAGAAATATCTCTTTCTATTTTTGAAATCATTTAAGAGCCATATAAAATAAAACATTTTCTTGAAAATATTATTGTAAGATTGTAAGGAAAGCTTTGATGATTTTATAACGGCGGAAAATAACCGCACCCGCCGTATAAGTAAAAAAAACATTCTTATCTTAATTCTGTCGAAAAGGTTAAAAAGGACCTTGTTTTGAAAACGACGGAAAGATTCCTTTATAAACCTCTTAAAAAAAGTCAAACAAGGGTATAAATGAATTTAACCCATATTCTTGTAAATAATAAAAATGTTTTGAAATACATTTCGAAGACACATGGATGTGGATGATAACGAGATCCCAGTAGATTATTACGTATAAACAACCTCGGATAATGAAGAGATTGTGAAATAACCCTTACCTTGTACTTTTCCTTGGTTGGGGTAGGTTAACCTCCTTTAATCTAGGTAACTCACTTTGGTTGGAACCAAAGGACTTATTGAAATGCTTTCTGCCTAAGGGGAAGCTTCAAGGAGGAGGAGAGGGATTTGGGGAGCTTATTTGGGTAGAGTTTGGACGAGCCAAGTGGCTTGAGAGGTGTGAGGAAAAGAGAAGGAGGAGTGCCCTTTTATAAGAGGGGTGAGGGGCACTTTTGGAAAAGCTAGAAATATTAATTTATAATAAATTCATATTTGGTTTCCAAAGGCTCCAAAGTTTACTATTAAAAGGATGAGGTGGGGATAGGTCGAAAAAAACTCATCCAATAGAATTTAGACAGGTTTGGGTACTTATATTAACCTTATCTTTAAGTATTAACTCTAAGTTAATTAGTTTCACTTTTACAATGTCTCTTTGTATTTTTATATAATATGGTTAATAAACTTACTATATACATCCAAGCGACCCCCAAGTTTTCCATTAATGATTAACCTATCATAATATAAGTCTCTTGGCCGAACCTTAGATTTTTAGGAATTTAATATCAATTAATAATATAATATTTGTTTTAAGAACTCTTTTATGTCAATTTTGACACTATTCAATAGTTGATTTTTGTGAAACTCATAACAGATTGATTACTTCGAACAAAGTCAATTAAATCAATCCTAATATATCATATTATCCTAGAAAATTAGTGTAATTCATTAAAAGTTTCATATTATATTTATTTGGGTATTTATAATATCACTTATGTTAATTTTTTACTATTTTAGTAATTACTGCATCATCATTGTGTCATAAATAAAATAAATTATTTAATGTCTAAAAATTATAAATAAAACATCATTATGTAGGAAATCTTTTTAGCTTTCTAATGAATATTTATAATCGAAAATCCAACATGTATAACCCTATGTAAAAATTGTTCTTCTAAAAGATGTAAGCTTATGCCATTTTTATTTTTATTTTAACTTTATTAATATAATGTGTCCCTACCACATACAAGTGGCTCCAAGGGGTCCCCAAATTGACCCAAGGATGACCATGGTCGGGTATGTGTCCACCAATAAGGTTAGGACACGTTTTAGGGTAATTTTGTATTATTATAATATTATTTTTTAACCCTTATTTACCAGATTTACCCTTAACCATGGTAAATAAAATATTTACCGCAGTAATTATTCAACATGTCTAAAAATAAAAGTTACCCATTTACACAATTTGAACATCCTGATTCCAAATATGGAATCCATTTTCCTAAATTCAAAACACAGAAGTGGCAGAAATTAATTTAAAATTAATTCCCGCTGTCAAAACAAAAAGCGTGTTTTTAAGAGATAATAACTATCAAAAGATTGACACTTGTTTATGTTCTGTTTAATTGTAAAATTATGTCTAATGACCAACATTATATTAAATGGTAAAAATATATTCTAAATATACTTTAAAACCACTCAAATTCATAATTTATCACTATTAATTATTCTGATTAAAAAAGTTGTTTTTAATTAAAATTTAGTAATTTTCACTATTCATCAAAATATGAAAGTTATCCGAAATGTACCAAAATTTCACCTTAGGCTAAATTCGATATTCCGAATCCAAAAATGAAGTCCATTTTCAAATATAAAATATATATAATTTCAAAAAGTAGGTATTACTATTCATAACGGCTAGTTTGATCGGTTGTGGTGTGTGTTAAAACTCGACGTTGCGTACAACACACGCTTCTGTTTTATTCAAAGGAAATCGTACCGTGGAAGCTTGGGATGTTTCATTTTAAATTTTTTGATGTCTCCATTTAGTCAAAAAGTTTAAAATATTGTATTTAAAAAGGTTTCACTATCAAAATTTGATAAAAGTGCAATACTGAAAATGAATCTGTTCTTGCATTATGACTAAGAAACTCATAATATGGATTCTAAAATTATAAGGATTATATAAAGTTAAAAAATGTAGTTAATGCTATTCATGACCTCTTTTAATGGCTTTTTTTTTGGTAAGTCATGGTGCAATTGAACTCGGTGTTGCTTGTAGTGCAAGTTATTGAATTATTTTGAAGAAATAACACATTATGAAATCTTGGGGTGTTACATCAATGAAAATAATTTGATAAGATAATGTGTAAGCATGGTATTTTTTGAAATTCCATTGAATTTTTTTAAAATTGTTGAGTGATGACCAGTGTCAATATCATGCATGATGTTTTTTCTATGATTTAAGGAAAATATGTTTTTGAACCTAATTAATACCCCATTGAAGAAGGTATTTAACTAGAGAATATTTTAATCTAGTTGGGTTAAATTTTCTTAAATTATTTCTTCTAGTTTGAGATTCTCAATTAAGGGAATTTTTGGGGTTTAAGTATGTAGGAGGGACCTTAAATGTGTTGATCTGTACATCAATGTTGTACACACAGAAAACCCATAATGTTTTTCAAAATAGGACATGTTTCAAGATTTAACTTTCTTATAATGTTGGTAAAATGTTTTCTGAATATTCAATGTTGTGATTCCACTTTTAGAATGTTAATATACACAATTACATGGATTTAATGGGGTACATTGTTTTTTCTCTTTGAATAAAACATTAATTTGGAAAATTTTGGATTTATGTATTATAATTTTCATATTATTTAAATTTTCTAGTTTTAATTAAACTAATAAGATATGCATATAAATAGGTTACAAAATGAAAATCCTAATGAAGGATGATCTTTTGAATCTTCATTTTTTTAACTAATGGAAGAGTTTATTATTAATTATTTTCAATTATTATTCTCACTTATCCATTATGTTTTATCTATTTTATATTTATTTAATTTTTTGTGTTGGTTCACTTGGAGGTAGATAGAAGTTTGGAATTTATAGTTAGATGAAAATTGAAGTGTGTTTAATTATTTTCAAAATTTTAAATTCCGATCATTTTTATCAAACCGAAAACTAATTTTGAAATGGAACTAATCAAATTTTAGTGGGAAATCACATTTTTAACTTGAAAAATTCCATGATTAAAAAATTCATTTGAAAACCAATTCTTTGTGGTATTTTAATTTTTCATTCATAAGAATTATTATTTTCCACTATTTTTTTTGTAAATATATTTCTTGAGGAAAAAAAATATCTTAAATGTGAGGGAATTTTATATGGATTTTAATTGTAACATTTGTTGCCATATATTTTCAATGATTTTATATTTATTTTTGGGTTTAACATATTATTTAAAGACAAGTACGTAATAAATGAAAAATTTGTGTTGAAAATTTAATTTTATGATGTTTTTTCTAAAAATGATTATTTTTTAAGCTTAAGTGATTAATTATTCTTAAATTTAATATATTTTTTAGGAGATAATTGTTTTTCTTGTTGAATCATTTTCAAATTTAGTAATATTTTTTATTAACATTTAAGTGTTTTAGGTGTTGGATTAATTTTATTGATTTCCCATGATTTTTTATATTTATTTCTTTTGAAATTCATTCTATTTTGTAAAAATATCAGCTTTTATCTATTATTTTTTCTTAAAGTTATATTTTTTTAAATTTTAATTTCTGGAAGTTTTTTTGAACTATATATTTCCATATGGTAATTATTTTTTGATAATTGATCCTATAAGTTATTTTGAATGATAGTCCATATAAATTTTTAGATAAGGATAGATTATAACACTTTTTCATGAAACTCTTAGAATATATATCCTATTATCCTTCCTCATATGATATCTTTGTTGGGTATTATATGACCTTTACCTTTTCCATTCTCAAAATCATGAGATGTGATCCTAAAATCGAAGTCATGGAATTCCACAGAAGTATGATTGAGAGAAAATGAAACCTTTTGAAACTGGTGTAATATGAAACTTCTGATGAAAATTGTAGAAAAGTTGAAGTCAAAGAAGATGATGATTTAAGGTAGTTCGAAGATGAGATCTTTACATATGATAAAACTAGGTATAGAGATCCAAAAAGTTTACACATGTTATTACATTATTTTTAACATATATATTCCATTAAATACAACCAAAGGATAGATATGTCTAGTGTATTTAGAATAATAGGTATAAAAAAATTCAATATGGAACTAGAATAAAATGTCTTTATTTTTAATATCCATAATGGGCTCATAAATCCTTTGAGCTCCTAAAATTGCATGGGATAACCTGGTAAATACATAAAAAAAGGGGTGAGCTAAAAAGACTAGTATTGGAATAAATATTGTAATGAAGCATAGAATTATGAAACATTGAATGCTAATGATTATGGTAACACAAGAATGTGGTAGCAATACAAAACTTGACATAATAATAAGTTAAGACTATATGTCAAGAGTACATCATGAGGTGGAAAGAGTCCTATCATGGATTAGGTTTACTCCCTAATCCTATACATAACATCTCATGAAAAAATTTACCCAATGAATTGGATCAAAATCTAGGTACACTCATCATAATATGTACATGATTATGTGGGCCACAAAAGGAAATCAATTATATATAATAAACATAATAATTACTGAAAACACGAAATGGGTTTCTTTTAAAAAATCAACTTATGGAATGTATTACCCCATTTCATGATGGGGGGATTATATAGTTATATATATATGAGACACACAAACATATATATTAATATTAATATATATATATATATATATAATTTTGAAGCATTATATAACATAAAATAGACAAAGAGAGAGAAAGTGAGCTAGAGAGAGGATTGTCTTAACTTGAAGAAAATGGGGGTTTAGAGAGACCGCTTACCTTATCTATCAAATTTATTCAAACAAATTATAAAATACTATATAATAAATATAATTTTTTATAAATTTATTCCAGAATAGTATTTAAATATATCATACCGTATATGATTTTATTATAATATATTACCACCCATTTATTGAAAATTATTTTTTAAAATCACCATTCCAAGAGATAATTACTTCGTTTTTCAGGCATATTTTTGTTTGGAAGTCTTGAAGTTTATAAATTAATATGGTTCAAAAATCTAAAATTTTTTAAACATGATATTTATATCATATATATTAATTATATATATATATATTTAGATTCATCCATGAAAGGTAAAGATAAAAAATGAATTACACCATTCATGGAGATAGTATGTCGTACGTACACCTGAGAAATGTTTCCATTTTTGATGGATGGTACCAAAAAACCTTAAATAATAATTTAAATTTAAATAATCATAAAAATATCATAAATTATATATATATTTTTTAAATCAATCATTATAACTAGTTGTGAGAGGTAATGATGGAAAAAAATTACATCGGTTCATGAGGTGGAAGTTCGCCGTACACACGAATAATGATTTTATTTCATATTTGATGGAATAGGTTATGGATAAAAGTGATGAAATTAACATAATAATACCTCAATATTCTTAATATAAAAATTTTATTATTTCATATTCTTTGAATATGATTTTAAGGAGGTAGAAGAAGAAATAAAACTAACAAATTCATTTAAATACTATACTTATTGTTTGGATAACCATCAATTACTTTACTCCATAAAACATCAAAGTATGATATTCTTCAAAAACCAATAATTCGAAAACATTGGTATAGATTTTAGGAAAGGGGTTTTGGTAGAGCTTTTTGGATCTAAAAGGCTTTTTAAGTGTGAAGAAAAGTGGCGGTGCTTCCCTATTACAAGTGAGGGGAGGGGAACTCTTGGAATTACATAGAATATTAAATTAATATAAATTAATATTCATAGAAAAGTAACCAAACTTATATAATTCAAATATATTATGAGTATGGTTCCAAATAATATCCTCTAATAAAATTTTAGACAAGTCTAGATTAGGGTTTTACCATTATCTGTTTTTTACCCGTATTCACCCCTTTTTAAAATTATCATGATAACAAGGTTTTTAATTTTTACGGGTCAATATAGTTGTTATAAAAGGATAAATTTTCAATAAATATACCATAATTAATATTTGAAAACAGATACCATTCATCTGTTCAAAACATGTTTTGCATAAATTTTAAATCTTATAATGTTATATTATTTATTATAAATAAAAATCCATGTGATTTCTTGAAGTATTCATTTAATTTGTCTTTGAAAACAACAAGAAAAAAAAATTTATATAAATTCCATTTAAATATATATAATATGTTATTTTGGTCTACAAAATTCATGGAATAAAACAATACATTCAAACTAAATTACTTTTAACTGTTTCAAAATCATTTATTTTATTTATATATTAAGTGAACAAATACTGTGTCGCGGTTGCATAAGTATTTAATGTAATTTTTTCATCACTAAATATTAGAAATAAACTTAAATGATAAGAAAACAATTTCAACTTCAAACAAAAAATTTATAACTTAATATTTCCCTTTTTAACTATATAAAAAATTTACAGATAATACAAAATAGAGGTTGACATTTTTGAGAATTCCTTACCGAAAATAATATAATGGTCAAAATAGAATAAATATGGTACCAATTTGCTATAATTTATATAATTTTATGGAAATATCCAAAATAAACTCACAAAATATGATCAAAGAAAGCTTTACGATCATTTGTAGCCCGTATCATATTAATTTTAAACTTAATTAACCAATTTACCTTCACCATTGTGAAAATTATTTACTATGGTTTCTATTTATATTAAAAAAAATAAAATGGACCTATTAATAAAATTTTAAAATACATATTGAAAATATTGAATTTATTTGTTATGATTTAATATATATACGTGAAAAAATTAGTTTAATATAAAAACACAAAATGAATGATAAATTGTTTTTTAGAAAAATGCCTTTTAAGTATAAAATTTTTTTATAGAAAATTTTTGAATAAAATTCATTCCAAATATCTTAATTTTTATATTTTTTTTAAAATGAACTAATTAATTTTTAAAACTAATAAAATATAATTTTACTATGAAAATACTTGAAAATAAAATACAGTTTCAAATTAAAATATGCACTTTCACTATTCATTGAAAAAACTATATTTTCTTAAAAATAACAAATTTAACCATAATATAATTTTAATATGATTATTTAAGAAATTATGTAAATATTATTAAATATGTTTTTTAAAATTCCCTGATATTAATTATAATATTTTCTCAAAAAAAAACAAATAGAAATATTTTTTTAGAAAAAAAACATTGTTGATTAAAATAGCTTTACTAAATATTGATTGATTATTTTCTTTGTAGTTATCAATAAAAATTTATTGACTAAGAAGTCTATGTTTATTTAAAAAATTTGTTAAAACTATTCATACTAACTAATTTAACATATAGGTTATAGTGGTCAAATTTAAATAATAATATTTCATGGTTTATTTAGGCTCGATGTCACATATCATACTCAATATCAAATATAGTTTTCTTTTAAAATCCTAGAGTGATTCACTAGAACTAGGGATTCATATATTTTGGGAAAATATTTAAGTATATGCTTGAGAATCAATGTCTTGAGACTTCATGTATTAAAGTCATGGATTCCATGATTGGATTTGAAAAATAGGAACCACACGAGTTGTTTGATTATGACCCCCAAAGCCATTTGAAATAGGGATTTCAATCCAACATATAATTCCATATACATAACTATGGAACCTTAGTTACTCCAATGAATACCTTTCCAAAATTATTATGGGGATTTTCTGTGAGTGTTTAAGGGCCGACCGAATTCAATCTTCTACTAATATAGGGTTATTGAAAAAGTTTGAGTGAGAATAGATGTACCATTTAGCCATTATGAGGGTAACATTTGAAAATTTACTGAATACATTAATAGATGTAATTTAACATTGGGATTTATGAAAATAGAGCTGGGTTTAGTTGGTAGAATATTTTATAATAAGATTGTACTTAGATATTGAAGGTTTGATAAAAATGGTGTTAGCACTGATTTTTAAATATGGGTAGAGGATTGATGTGACTTGGGTTTTTTTACTACAAGTTTCGATGATGTTACCGGTGGGGGATTTAAACTATCTGTTATTTTTCTACTATATAGAAGAAGGATGAATCTTGTAATTTTCTGGATAAAATTTCACAATGAGATCTTGGACCAAAAGGATTAGTCACTTTGGATGAATGTGGGAATTGATGGGGAAATGACTGTGAATCATGAGTTATTTTCAAAGTGGGAATAAAATAAAATATATCAGTTTAGGAATACATGATTCCTAGTTCAACCAAGATTGTTTTTAAATGACATAGGTTTGGATGGGTTTTTAGTTTTTATTGGAGGTGAGGACATCAAATACTAGTGTGAAGTGCTAGATAGAATAATTAAAAAATTAATTAAATAAAATGGTATGTTTTGATTTATTTAGATTTGGAGATTGAATAATTTAATACAAATCTATAAAAGTGGAATAAGTTGGTTGAGGGAGTTTGTGTAGAGTTCAAAATACAGTGACAAAAAGTCATAGCGATGGAAGACTTCTAGTGACAACTGACACATTAGATTAGAGAATTTTATTGATTAATTTTCTTTGGGAAATAAAAATTTTTCTAGGAGATGGGGATTGTAATTTCATTTTGATAGACATTATTCTATATATGGGAGAAGAAACAAAAGTGGATTTTGGGGGATATCCACATGCTGGGGATCAAGAAATATCTCAACTCAAGAGTCGAGTGAGATGAATCTAGGGAAGAAGGAGACTTCAACAAAGAATATTCCTCTCTCTTTAATTATTTTATTTCATTATTATTATTTTTATATGTATATTTTGAATAATTTTGTTTCCGTTATTGTGAACATGTTTAATTAATTGTTTTTAAGGGAATTTGATTGAGATGAGTTGATATCTTTAATCTATTATGTAATCATTTATATAATTGTGTTATTTTTAATTTATATTCTATGTTCTTAATTTTTTTCTTAATGAGTATCAATTTATACAACTATAAGTAACGATGGGTGGTGGTAGTGAATTTCTATTCCTTTGAGCATTATTTAAAGTACTGAAAATTAGAAAAGGATGATCATTATTTTCTCTATTTGTGAAATTTTTTATTTCTTGATTTTTAATTGACATATCATTATCTCATCAGATTTCACTAAAATATGAAGATCATTTAATGACATCTAGGTTCTTTGACACATTTTATTCTAAGGAATTGACATATTTTTATAAACTTAATGATTAAATATATACATTTTAAGTCAATTCTGGATATTTCTATCCCCATAACACCATCTGATTTTTATTCTCATAACTTTTATAATTTATCCTCACTTGCACACTATTACCACAATTTTATCACTATTTTCCATTCCATTTAAAACAATCATCATCACTGTATCACATTCATATTTTTATATTTCAATTTAATTTTTTTGAGTTGTTTGGTCATTCATTTCATTTGAAGCTATCCCAATAGATTGACACCCCACTAACCATTATCTATATGTTAGAAAGGTTTATAATAATTATAATATTCATGAATTAATGACTTTTATTTTTACAAACAATGTTTTAATTAAAACCAAATTCAACATCCCAATTATAAGTCATATCTCCAAGGGAATAATGAATTCTTAAAATATCATATGTCCAATTGTGCTCAAACCACCCAACTTATGTAATTTTCTTATCACATCTCTAAAAATATATTTGGTGACTATAACTCATCAAGGGATATGATTTCAAATCATGGGAGTACATGACCCCAGTGAAGGACCATGCTTCAAAACAGGGAGATGTACTGCCTTAGAGGATAGATAAGAACAGTCCAACACATTGGGGAGTATATGAAATCCATCCCTTATATAAGGGATCATGACCTATCAAGAAAATGTATCCAAGGGAGTACTTTAATGCTAATAGTGGATTTTTACCAACACACATGGGACATACATCTCCATTCCAAATCCAAATACATCAACTAAATGTTTCATCCATCTAAATCGGGATAATATCCTCATATGAACCATATTACGACATCAATGGTCTTTAATGATAAAGAGGATTGAATCATCGTTTTTATACTAAAAAACTATTAGAATGAAATATTTATTTTTCAAATCATGGATTATGGTCTATAAGATATGAATAACACCACAATACACTCGGTATATGACATATACTATGTAATACATGGTGTGTGAGTCTCAAATATGAGTCATGTGTGTACTAATTACATTATTTAATATATATTCAACCAATACTATGTTCCCCTTGGGTAACATGGAATATAGGAATTACGAGTTTGGTCGGAGTATACCTCAATAGATTAGGAATGATTATTTACTTATAAAGGGTGTCTCCCCTTACCCTAATGACATGTGTGTACAAGGGGATAGTTAGTTATGTACTCAATAAAACCTTTGTTTCTTTTCAATTTCATTCATAGTTTTTGTATCAAAAAAATAATTTGGTTATATTTATCACCCATGTGAACCCTAACTACCTACCGAATTTAGGACATGATGTGAGTTTAGAATTCATAAAAAATATGATATTTAACTCCTCTCTAGAAACCCTAGCCTTATATTAAGAATGAGACATGATGTGTTCCCAAGGACCACACACCATGCGATCATGTCTTATTCTACACAAAATTCTTCTCCCTTAAATAAATTCATTTATACCATTTGCATGATTTTTTCTCCACCATCCCCGACAAACACTCTTCTTTCCACATCCTAATATCAACACCTAAAAAATAGACACTATCCACATTAACAGTGTCTCTTAGCCATGCCATTCCTCTTGTTAAACACAAATTGCGCATAAAGTCGACCATTGTAAAGGTTGATGGTTCTTTATCAAACTTACCCATGGAAGTGAGCGATAATAGAGTCCAAGAAAGAGACCAAAATAATTAAGTTAGTTGTCAATGGGATTTTAGACACCTGAATCTCCATTCACAAAAACATTCATAAAAAAATTCAGGTGGTGAAGAATCCAATATGATTAATTATCAAATATCTAACAATAATTTAAAATATTTATTATAGGAGGAAATATAATTAAAAAACCCAATTAAATAAGAGTAATTATTTAATAATAAATCAAAAATTATTTCACACAAAGAACAAGCCTATGAAAAAAAAATTCACTACCTCATTAGAGAAAATGACAATAATGATTTATGAAATTGAGCACAATTTGTGAACATCATCGATGCCTTTTCAATGAATGATCTTGTAAATTAGAAATTAGGGTTTAAGGTTGTCACCAATGGATAATCTATCAATTATGGAGATAAGATAACAATTTATACATTCTTTATAGGTAAGACGGGTGGTTGAAATGAAAACCTAAAATAGATCGATCTCAGGCCTGAAAGACGAACATAAAAATTATTACACTCATAGGTAGAACCCCCATTGCAAACACAACTTTGGTGTTATAATTTCTATTTGAGGAACCATTTAAGAGATACTATTTATTTAGGCTTTTATAATCCATTATTTGAAAAAACAATATTTATTAAGAGGCATTAAATATTTTCAATGAATGATGGTGATTCAAAAAAAAGAACTAGCTATTTATCCAATTTAACAAATACTATTAAATTTTTTCAATGGTTAAATAATAAAATTTATAATTTAATACACCATTAGTACCATCAAATATTTTCATCATGAAGTGAAAAAGTCATTCAAATATATCAAGGTACAGATCTCATATATGATTCTCATTTTCCCATGTGCAATGCTAAATATTCCCACACTGCAAAAAAATGAGCACGAAGAAGATGTATCTGCCATGAAGGGTATTGTCATGTTTTTCCTTGACCACAAAAAAGTAATCCAAAAAGGTAATTTGATGATCAATGTCTATATTTTATTATTCAATAATGAGTGATAGATCATGAACATATCTATTCAGTTATGAAGCATGAAAAAAATGGGTACTCGATCCAAATTTGAGGTTAATTAAATGGGATAAGTTAGAATTCTTAAGATATGAAAAATATAAAATGACTTGATAAAATTCAAGGATAAATTTCTTACTTGATCGAATCACGTTAATATCCATCATAGTGAAACCTTTAGGAATACATGGTCTCCTTATTCAGTATGTGCATGACTTTTAATGGATCTTAATGGTCCTCATCTACTCATTGATCACATGAACCTTTTCCTTCATTTACCCAAAAATTCCAATCCCATATATGATTAATTTACATTGTAAACCACAAAATGGATGACCCATAAGGTCTCCCATAGATGGACTGAAAAATTCTTTATTGAAAGTGTAATGCTAGTTTTTATTGTAAGAAAACTCTATAAATAGTTGATGATCAGCCTAAATCCTACCACAATTGAGCATGCATGTCAGAATCATATCTTAGAGAACATGTATGGTTCTCTATTCATGTCCATATATTTATGATCGTAACATTATAATAAACTACACCTGATTTCTTAACACCAATTTTATTTTACTCCATAACTAAGATGTGAATCAAGTATCTCAGTTGGAAATGATCATCTAGGGTACTTCTTGTAACCAAATGATCTTGTCTATGTACAGGAGTCCCATGGTTTTTAATTAACTCTTCCTGTAAATGGGAATAAAATGTTCTGAATTGGGTATTTAATCCATGATAACCTAGAAAAAATAATTACATTTCACCAATAATGGATGTACAATCATAAAATCCATTGATATACTATCCCAGTTCTACACTTGAATGATGAAAGGTTGGCAAAAACCAACTGATTCCTAGTTCTCAGCCTTCACCTATTGAAATGTGAGTCCCCATGACATTAATTTTATAAAACTCTTCTTTATATTTGGGAAACAATACTAATGCTTAACATTCTAGTACATATTCATCATACATGGGTTCATTGCAAAAGGTGAGGTGTGAAACTCACTTATCACCTTCATATAGAGCCCAACTGGAACCACTATTCATTATTTGAAAAGGAATATATGCTCCTCACCTTTTAGAAATAAATTTGTTTTATATCCTAAGAATATCTGGTCACACAAAACCTTACAATAGATATCTCTAATATTAGACTCCCTCTCTAAATGGAGAAATGTAGGGGACACCCACATTGATAAAAAGTAAGTAATATATACCCCTTTCACCATGAACACCTATATTGAGGATAAATACTCATATTCCTATTTCATTAATTGAATATAGGATCTATTGATAAGGGTATAAACCAATACATTTCCCATTCATTATTGATAGAATAGCTGGAAGTCATAGTTCATCATGAACTCTCTCTATTTCCTCTACCTTAGGTTATGATTTTTTTGGGAATAAATATACTTGAGACTCTTAGGATATTTTTAAACCACATATGATTTACACAGATGATATTCATTCCTGGTCTTCATAGGAAACACTAACACTTTAAGCTCTAAATCATGGGTTTATTATTCTGCTATTGGGGTCTCAGATGCCTAAACCCCTAATCAGTCCCCACCATCCTCTACACTAATACATATATAAGTGTATCTCTAGAGTAATAAAAAATAACCAAATATATATATACTTCCTCTATAAAATTTATAATAGGTTCACTGGTCAGCCACTACAATATCTTATTTAAGGAACTCTTATACAATTTAATGAAAATTAATCACTACATCTTTTTAGCAAGGTAGTTTATGGGAGATAAAACCATAGATATATCCAACATGAATCTCTAGTAGTTATGTAAAAACTTAAGAAAGTTACCAAAAGAAATATTACAAAAATCAATTTTTCATGTGAGGTAATTTTTCCTGTCTTATTATACAAAATGAGGATATTATATAAATTTTTATCATGTTACTACCAATGTATATTGTAATATAATATTTGTCGTATTCTAATGATTGATCCAATACATGTCATAATATATGAATATATATATATTGTATAGTATTATATTTAATATAACACCAATATATTCAATACTTATGGTAGCCAAATGACAATAGTAATCATTTTGGGAAGTATTCCATATTTTATATCATTAACTAATACATTTAATTTGATGAAATATATAGGAGATAAAGTCATGAAAGTATTTAATTATTTATTAGACACATTTAATCATGTGTTATAATTCATGAGTAATTCTTTGAGCACTCTAGTAACTTCCTTAATGGATATATTTAAGAAATCAGTACCCATTAAATAGATGTATCATGAAAGTATGTAAGTCTACTAGAGTATCAACCAAAACTCCCTAACCTATATTATCCCTTCTTCTACCCCCATTTACATGAAAAGGAACTATCATGTTGTGGAGGGTGGATGATACCACTCATAAGATGATTAATTTACTTCCAACTCATCGATACCTCTTAAGGAGGGATTCCATCTAGATGCCTCTATTTCAATCTCCATCATGCAAGGATTGAGATTGATACCACTATAATTTGCAGTGTAAGGTATAATTTTATAGTTTCTTCATTTCATATTATGTATGGTTTCATTTATATTGCATGGTGATCATGGATTGGGTTTATTAAAAACTTCCACTATGTCTTACAAGTGTTTTTAGATCTCTTTGTGACATAATAGTGGTATCAGAGCCTTTCCATGCATTTAGATTTATGGAATATTACTAATAAGTAATATTTTCGAAGTCACATAACATATCGTAATACTTATCATAAAGTATGGTTGGATTTTTTTTATCAGTTATGTCCTAGATTATGATATGAGGATATCATAAGTGGTGGATCAGTGTAAAATACATGGTTTTTATTAGACATAAAGTATGTATGCCTGATATTATATACTATGATAGCGACTGCACTATTTTTTCAAAAACGGAGCATCGTATCACCTATATGATATATCTGTTAATTATAAAATAATATTTCCAATTATTTTCTATGATTGAATTATCAGTTATAAAATATAAATGATAATAAATAAAGGGTTTTATTTCATAACCCCTCAATCATATCCTATCAAATTTTCTATTTTAAAAAATAAGATTATTGAAAAATTATTTGTCTTTAAATTCAATGATTAATGGTATTTTTGGAATATTTATTAATTTATAAAATGTTTTTATTTTAATTATTTATCAAGAGTTTATAATTAATTAAATAAATGTTTATGAAACATTTTTTAAAAAATATTCTATAATATTAAATGTTATTTTTGAAAATACCATTTACCAAATAACATTTCATGACTTATGAATTAGACATAAAGTGTCTATTTGTAAATCATATGGGTAAATTATAATTTTTTTAGAAAATAAAAACTATTTCCAAAATAAATATATTATAAATTTAATTACATATTACCCATAATAAATTAATTTTAATTTTTCAAATTAATGGATTATTTGAAGAAATTAGTTAAACCCCATCAAAAGGAGTCTTGATAATTGATTTGAACAAGGTTTTAATAATGTAAAGTGATAGTAAGATTTCATAAATAGTTTACCTAATCAGGATTGAAATATGATATTTTTTTATTTTATGAAATATCATATATTTAAATTGAAATAACATATAATGAATGATATAAAGGATTATATATTATGAGATGAGTATAAAGAGTTTATATTCAAGATTGCAGAATTTTCATAATGAATTGCTAAACTATAAAATTTTTATAATTAAATTTTATTTATGAATGATTCATAGATGATTATCTCTTATCTAAATATGAAAATTGTTTCTATATTTTTGAGTAATTACCTTATTTATTATTCATTGATATAAATTGTGTATATTTTAAATATGTGTATACTTTAGTTCATGTTGTTAAAACACTTCTATAGATTATAACACATGCATTTAAGGAGTTATATACTAGGTATGATAATATATTTAGTTTCCATATTCCTTAAATTCATTTTTTAATTAAAGTTATTAACTTGGATTTAGTTGTTTGATACGGATTATACATATTAGGAAATAGAGTTATGATGGATTGAATATCTCCAGAATAAAATATCCATGGTCATACTTTTTAGTACTATGGTAGGTTATTACATGTTCTAAAAATGTGGGGGTTTAATCTCAATATATCTTGGATAACTCATGTAGGGATTATGAGTATAAAATAATTATAAACCATTATATGAAAAGCTAATGTTCCTTATGCATGTGAGGCATTTGGATTTTTTTAAATATATCTAAATTTTATGTTTGGATGAGAAACAAAAAAATTGGGTTTGGTAAGTCGTTTCACATCAATATTGTTTGAATATATTGATTTGGTTGGAGAAATATGATTCTAGAAGAAAAAATCACTCGAAAAAATAATACATAAAGATATTCACATGAGATAAGTTGGTGATATAATGTCCCCTTAAAAATACTAATTGTTATATTATTTGTAAGGTGGAACTTTTAAAGACCACAATCAATAAATATAGGTGACAGAGACTATTAGTTTCCCATGGATTATCTTGTTTAATGAATTAATGTTATGTGGTGACACTCACCATTAGGTTTATTATTCATTTAATTTTCAATGGGTGAAACTTAGTTGGGAAACCCTAACTGTTAGGATATTAGGGGAATATATTTTATTTTATATCCATTTGACATATTTTCATAAGTATTTATCCACTCATTTATTCATGAGACATATATAATATGATTTAAAATAGTTGTCTACCAGATACATGATTTAATTATTTATATGATACCCAATGTAAGGCATAATGGAATATGATTCTTTTCCTAATAATAGATATTATGAGTTTGAATGGGATCATCATTTTATTGGTATCCATTTTTTTAAAATTCGTTATTAAATGGTATTATAGATTAACATCATTTGATAAAAACTTATTTTTTAAATGAATAGAAGAATCATCATCATCAAACATAGCTTTGTGATCAGTCCTATAGGAAGATAAATAATAATATAAGAAAGTTATCGGACTAGAAACTAATGAAATGTTCTTAAGTATGGAGAAAATTTATGTGTTATAATAATACCTTCCTAAGTAACCAATTATTGATGTTTTTCAATAGGTGAATCTAGATGTTTATGAGAAGTATCAAATAATTCACTTATGGTTTCAAAGGCATTAGATATAAAATTATATAAGGAATTTTAGCCTAACTTACAGAATATGATTTTATATGACAATGATACTCAATATGATTGAGTATTATAATTAATTGGTGAGGCTAGAGGTTTTTGTATATCTTATTCTAGTAAAGGAATTGATTCTGTTATTGGATATGCAAATTTTCTAATGATATAATTCAATTGAAAATTTTTTACAAGATATTAAAAAGTGATTTTGAATGGATGAACTAGGAACATGCTTTTTATGATCTAGTGTTGTATTGATTGTAAAAATGTGTAAAATTACAAAATAGAAGAATAAATTTTGTTGTAGAGTTCAATAATGTTTTATCGAGTATCCAATTATGGCCATTAAAACCTAAAGGTGTTAGAAGAATGGATGAATAATCATTCCATAGGATGAAATTATTTTGCGATACCCAAGGGGTTTTGGAAACTCCATAGAATGTATAAGTCCGGTATCAGTGTTATATATATAAATTTATTGGTTTTTATGTATGATCCCAATATTATATTTTAAAAGTAATTTTAATATAAAAGGGTTCAAAATCATTCAATGGAATTCTAGAGCTTGTAGTTTATATTTAATAAAAGTAGGAAATATTTTCGATAATAGAGAGTTGAATAAAAAATAATAAATCAAGCTTGGATAGGTCTATGTTAATGATATGTATATTCATTTTATTTATCTTATATGATAAGTTTATTTGTTTATTAATAAAGTTTTTTTATTAAGGATATGATATATTGAAATTATATAGACATGGTTTATAATTCCTTAGTTTCTATAAATATTTTTAAAATAGAGATAAGGATCTGAATATTTTATCCAAAAAGATGATTATCTAGTTGTTTATTAAAATACTAGGAAAGGTATTCCCTCCACCCATCGTTGGTTTATTTTAAATAATAAAAAATTAATCTTTGATTAAATTTTTTTAAACATGTTGAATACCATATATGATATGGAGTTAATGGTCAATTTTTTATATTTATACTAATGGAAATAAGTTTTATTTCCTAACAAAAAGGATTTTGGGTATCTTAACATGAAATTATAAATAGAATATTGTTTATCAAAGGCTAGTGAGATTATGTTTGAACTTATATATGTTTAAGTTTAAAAGATAAATGATTATACCCACCAAGATTCAAAAGTATATTTCAATTAATATTTTCAATAACTTAAGATATGTGACAATAATGATAAATATATAGAGTTACAATTATTTATCACAAGTAATTAAGTAATAATTGTATATAAAGTATTATTAAAATCAAAATAAAAAGTGAATTATAGTTAATATCCTAAATAATTTAAGGGTTCAATTGTAAAAGTAAATATATAGAATTACACTTAGTTACAATGAGAAAGTGAATTTCACTTAATCCAAAAGGAATTTAAGATGTATTGGTGGTTTAAAATATTAATAGTAACATTATTTCATGAAAAATTTAGATGTGGAGGGTTCCAATGATGATGATGTTCAAATAAAAGTTGTTTTTATACAATATAATTTGTTAACATCATAATATTTGATGTTGTAAAATTAAGAAGTTGGAATATGATCAAGTATTCCAACATCAGGAATATGATTCCTAAATATCACTATTATATAAAATTACTTTTTTTCATATATGTTACTTTATAAATATTTTTGTGTGGGGATTTTATCATATGGTCACATAGTGTTGTGGTGGGAATTACATATAGATTTAATGAATTACAAAAACCCCATATAGTTTATTAAACATGAGGTTGATATAGTAGTCTACAGTATATGATATGATACTTATGTGATTATATAGGATTTTGTGAAATATTTTTAAAATATGTTTTAGAATATGA
The DNA here is from genome assembly GCA_963277665.1 of Viscum album. Classification (NCBI taxonomy): domain Eukaryota; kingdom Viridiplantae; phylum Streptophyta; class Magnoliopsida; order Santalales; family Viscaceae; genus Viscum; species Viscum album. The sequence continues at coordinate 259,378,297 of OY728148.1, read as the reverse complement.
AATTTCACAATAAAGACAATATGCAATTTATTATTCATTTATATTGGTTATATATATATATATATATTGATATACATTTTCTAAAATATAATGATAATTAGCCTCTTAAAGTTTGACATTAATTTATCCCCAACAATTTTTATGGATTATTATAGTTTGTAATTAAATGTTATGGTCAATATGAGTATGATTCTTGTATATAAATATAAAATAGGCTCAAGTGGGAAAAAGTGTTTTATGTGATGGATGGCACACTATGTATAAAAAATAAGGTTTTACACACAATTTATTTGGTATATTAGGGGTGGATAGACCATGTTTAGTGTCCCCACTACCTAAGGTTGGTGGGATACCTATAATGAGAGAATATATACATTGATTTTTTCTTTCAAAATGCTTGAGACTTTTCTAATCAGAGGTTAGTTGGGTATGGTACTGATCATGTCCTTAGTTGGTGCTTAATTAATGTGAGATTTGTACTTTCATATAATAAGTATAAAATATGGGCCCATGATTGTTATAGATTATAAATTTTCCAGTTACAGATCAATAGTACATTTGATATGATTCTCTATTTAGATAATGGTAATGTGATGTTCTCAACCATAAATGTGAATGAAATGTTCTATATTCATCGACCTGGTTATCCTATACTGAAGGATTCAGGAATGTATGAGCTGTTTATATGGGATTGACATGTTTTGTGTCCCATGGTCACTTAATGCCTTATAAAATGGAAACATATGTGAATATACTCTAGCATGTGATGAGATCAATGGGAATATGTATGGGATATATGTGTTTGATAGATATTACACCTGACCCCATTATAAATTGAGTATCACTAATGTATTTATATATGTGGATCATTTCTTACATTTATTGATTCAGTGATTCTTATTAGCTATCTATGATGTAGAGGCCCATTGGGTTGAACATTATGGTTTATTAAAAGGGGACTGGGTTTTACATAGAGAGATTATATAAAATTATTTTAGAGTTAATCCAATTATTTTTAGACGGGTACTCACAAGGTATTTTATATGACATCACACATGATGAAGTTGATGATATATTTCACAAAACAATTTTGTAATATATCCATAATATTTGAGGATATTATTTTATAACTTATTATATATAATAGAATATACAGTGAAATGGAACGTAAGTATTTTGGGTTTTAGAATAAGTATAATATTAAAAGAAATAAAATTACATTTTCATGTGATGCAATTTTCTATGTCAAGTTATATGATATAGGAATATCATCAATTATTTAAAAATTATATTAAAAATGTAAATTGTAATATACATGAAAAGACCTAGGATGAATTGAACAATATGAAGGGGGTGGATGGGTGAATTATTGGTATTATTTTTAAATATTATCCTTATTACTTCATCATCTTAGAATATTGTAGTCCCTAATCCACTCAATATACTCTCAGAGCCTCACCTCATGAAAAATCATAATTTAAGAATGCATAAAACATATGATCCTCATACTCTTTACTGTGATTTATCAGTCTCCCAATCAAGAATTCGTACACTATATACCCAACTGGTTGCAACCAAGTACCATCCCAATCCAATAAAAATTTTGTCCTACTGGGTTCATGGTTCCCACGTCCCACTATAAGAAACAACTCCCTACTACAAAGCTGGATCCAAATATAGAAATACCTCATTCTTATCTAGGTGATCTACACAATGCTGGGTGATGATCCTAATCCATGAGAAAATTGTATCATATTAATATGCTTATTTAAATAACCTTGAATCACTTCAAAAATTTACCATCATGTTCAAAACTATTGGTCTTGAAACATACTTTAGATATTTAATTATTCTAGTCATATCAAAATCTTGAATACTTTGAAACATGTATTTATTCAACATCAAATAACTTTTTTTAATTTAAAATCATCATCTCAAAAAATATCTATATAAGATATTACTTATGAACTTAACTCACTGAATTCTTTTAATAAATGATAGTTTTGATCATTGATGGATTCCAAGATTTAGTCTCCTAATTTTTATTTTCTCTCTTCGGGAGATTAGAAGTTCAATTATTTTACCCACTAAAACTCACATTCATGACACATATCATTCTCTCTCAATATCCTCCCCAAATTTTGTAAACACTCAAAATATATGAATTAATTAATCCAAAAAACAAATTTTGAACTAATAATTATAGAGGATTCCCTTAATTGTTTTGTATGATGAGATCCTCTATGCATTCCTAATATGTTTTCAACAATTTTGTATTGGTGTCTCCCATGCCCTTCATTCCTTTTCCCAAGAATTTCCCTATGGAAGTTTCCTTATAATTTAAATTTTAATTTTTTCCTCATTGTACTTTATCCTATAAAATTTCATGATTTCCCATGATTTAATCTTTTTCCCTTCAAAATAACAAGAAATAAGAATTCTTAGAGAATTCTAAAACATCTTAGACATACGGAAAATAATTGAAAAATATTATTTCTGATAGTCCCCAGAATACTAATATTTTCCTTCTCACTGAAATAGTTTTGAACTCATAATTGTCAATATATTTGAATTATAAAACAAATCTCTATAACACAACTCAGGAAAAGTTAATATCCTGACTATAAAAACTTTAAAACCTTAGTATTAATCCATGAATGAACTAATGCAAGTGTGTTGGATTTTGTATCATATAACCAATTGGTTTTTACTTTATATTAACCAATATATTTGAATATGATGATGTGAAATATATCTTATCACATATTCATCATTATTTTATATTAATTAAATGTGATAATATCCTATGGTATCTATCACATAAAAATAGGTCATATATGTTCCCTAATATGAGAAGAACCTTGAGATTCTATGAAGGCATGTCTTCAATATTTTTCATAATGTTAGTATGAAGAACTGTAAGTTAGCACATAGTTTTTTGACTTGTAGGAGTGAGTTCTTTTAATAGGATTAGTATTCATCTTATGATGATTTCACAAGGTGATATCCCAGATGAGAGATTATGAGGAAATATCCACCAATTTGAATTTCACATGTTTTTGTGTCATCAGATATTCCTATCTGTGAGTGTGCATAATATTTCTTAGACTTAAGATTATTATTAATAGATATCATGACTCAAGTACTTAGATGTATTAATGAAAAATATGATGCACTATGTTCATGCCACGTAGGGTACATTGATTATTTCATGATTGGTATGTTATTAATAAATAAGTTGAGAAACGATTTTCCCTTCCATTTATCGAAGTTAATTTATCGTATCTTTGAATTTAATGAAATCGTGATGTGAAATTCCATATCCATGGTGATATAGACATTTTCATTCCAAGATAATAAATGAATGATATTTAGATACATAAGGTTAATGTCAAAAGTATACGACTTCTTGATGATATATTGAGACAAAGGGATTATATTACGTAGTATGTGCTCATATGTGGTTGTTATTGTTGTGACATTAACTAATTCCTGTTGGGTACCATGAACCATTAGTATATTGTAATATTGGAATTTTTTAAAGACCACCTTATACCAATGAGGAATAGTCCAAGAGAATCACACACTTAGTTAGTCAATTAATCTCAATTAAATTGTATTTGAATTTAATTATCAGAATAAATATTATTCTTAGGTCTGAGGAATAATTTTATTTAGGATTTATTGTTCACATAAATTAAATCAATATTTGATTATAAGATAATTACTTAATTATAAAAATATATAATATTTTTTAATTAGTTTGAATGAATACATATTTATTTAAATATTTATTCAGGTATTTCAAAAATTTGGAGGAGGAAGTGAGGACCAAGATAAGGTCAGGTGATAAAAAATAATTTTCAGGATGCTAAAATAATATTTATCATTATTCCAATATAAATACTTGGTTAGAAAATAATAATAAATTTATTATTATGTGGAATGAAGTCATTTATGGGTTTAATATATTATTAAGGGCCAACGTGAAATTAAAAAATATTCAACCCTAACCCATAAATTTATAAATAAAATGCTTTCTTTATTATACTAGTGTTGATTGAAATGGAGAATCATTGTGCACAATGAAATATATTTCTATCTCTATTAAGACCAAATGACACTCTTGCATTTCTTCTCTCAAGACCGAGTGATTCTCCTCCCTCTTCTATCTTATGACGAAATCAAGTGAAAAATATGATTTTAAAGCTCGAATTAATTTCCATAATGATCAATGAAAACACAAAAATATGATCAATTTGCAGTTCTATCACCCCAAAATTTGTCAACAATGTTCATAGATAAAAGGTGAATGTGTGGAACACCGCTAAAAATATTTTAAACTTTATCCTAAAAGTGGAAGAATGGTATAATGAATAAGTTTCATATGATCAAAATCATCATCAAAGAAATATCTCAATACTGAAGTATTATAGCTTCTGATCCATTTAAATTAATTATAAATTAAACATGAAATGTCCCCTTGGTTCTATAATGTTTTTCAAGTTTCAAGTTAATTTTTTTTCATTATTCTTGGATCTCACATAGTTTATATCATGGAATATCCATTGAATCTAAAAATTGATGAATCTGTCCTGATGTTGATAAGTTCTTATTTTATGGTCGAAAAATTAAAGTGATATCAGAGTGGTCACATTAAAATTTATAATTATTTATTTTATTTTTGTTCATCAATCATTTAAATGTTATATTCAATTTTAGTTTTAATTAATTCCTAATCCATTTTTGTGATATATTCTTCCACTTCTTCATTTTTTATCACATAACTAAGAACGGATAAAAATTTAGGAAGACCAAATTTGAACAACCCATTCAGAGGTGCTAAGAACAATGACCTAATAACCCAATATTTCATAATTTTTACTACTTAGTCATGTGCCATAGTTCCTAGTTCATTGCACTAGGACACCCACATAGAATTCGGGTAATTGTTTAATGAATACATGAAACATTCATTGAATGTAATATATATATACCAGTAAGTTTGGAACACTATTTTTCTTGACCACATGCTGTGTATATTTATTTCACACTATTCATTCCATATGGTTTCATGGTGGGAAACACAAGGTCAATACAAATCTAGAAATTAATATATCATATACCTATAAAACATAATGCTTTTAGGATGGTGGTAGTGAAACTTGAACTACATGTCGTGTGTCCTTACTACACACCATATACATCATAAATGTCTGCAAGAAGTATACACCATTTAACTAGGTGTGTACTGTGGAATTTTAGAGAATAAAAATGCAGGTAGTGTGGCTAGCTTGAACCCACCATGCACTTTACCTATTTACATATAAATATTAAATTTAATTAATTAATCTATTAGTACTTATTGATATAAGTTTTATGATCCATTAAATTGACTATACATGCCAACCATTAGGTTTTATATTATAATTTATTGTTAATTAATTCGACGTAATACTTAAAAATGTAATTAATTTATGGTCGTTCCAAACTAAAGTCTTGACATGCATTAAATCAGATAATAAATTTAATTTTCATGTGTTCCATGTGTAATTAATTCATATATCACACACCATGAAATTATATTTCATTCCATGCATGCAATATTCCGCATAAGCTCATGGTATACAACAAGGACCATACTGAGTAGTTCAAATAGGTAAATACTGAGTTGATACTAAGTGCAATGTTTGGTAGAACATTTATTAATTTTTTAGAAATAAAATAATTTATTTTATTTAAAATCCTAGTGGATGAGAATATCAAGGAATTTTTTATGGAATACCATAAAATTAAATAATTGATTAATAAGATAATTAATCAGTGGGTTTTATCTAATGAAAGAATTAATTAAAATGATTTCTAAGTTCATAGTCATTGTATGTGTATAGATGATCACGACCCTTAAGAAGACTAATGTATGTGTTGGTTTAATTTAATTTAATTTCATTTCATGGGTTTTCATTTATTTATTATTATATTAAATATGATGTTCTATGTGTCATTCCTCCCCATTTTCATGTAGGACCTAAATGTCCAAGGTTGTTTTATGTAATTCCACTTAACTAATCATTTAGTTACACTCAAATTCATGTGAGATAAAACAAAATATGTAATAAAAGGATAATTCAACACTACAAAGAGTCGGCTCTACGAAGATCTTTGGAAGAGGCAGTTCATGATAGAACTAAGGAGAAACCGTCCAAGGTGATATATAGATGGGTAATTGGGATGTTGTAACTAGTTCTAATACTGACATAAATAGTTTTCCCATAGGTCAGAAGTTTATTTATGGTCCTCTTAATGAAAAAACCATTATATAAATCTCATGATTGTTTCATTTAGTGATATATTTTATTTGTATCTATTTCATGATTTATATTATGGATGAAATATTGTGATCTTGTAAATAAGTGGACTAATATGGAAAGATGGAATTAAAAAAATGGATTAATATAAAATGTTTTATTGAAATATGGATAATACCTGAAGTAAAATCTAAATAAAAATAACAAGACATGTAATGTATAAAATAATAAAATTGTATTCTTAATAAATAAAATCCCCTAACTTAATATTAATTCAGAATAACCCTTCCGATACTTTATTAGGAATGAAACCATAGAACTAAGGGTTGGTCCAACCCTTTTTGGGAAACTTACATTTATCAAGGGGTTCTTCTAAAATTTATAAGTTTACTTAACCATTTTAAATCTAGAGGAGTTTTCCTTACTATAATTGATATAACTTGGAGGCATGTGTTGAGGAAACCTGAGCACATGTTTTTGGATTGGGAATTTCACTCAAGAGATGAAGTATATGCATTCCTGCATTTATAAAATACATGACTACCTAAATAGTTTTGGGTAATTTACCAAGCTATTTCTTGGGTTTTGAGAAAGGGTATATGAATCCATTCCACCTGAATTCCAAAGAAACTATACATTCTTAGTCCAATGGAGAGGGTTGTTGGGAATTGATAAAATAGTGGGATGTATATAATTAAATTTATTTCATCTCACTTTTAGTAAATATATAAAGTACTAATAATCTACTATAAATTCTTGTAGAATCAAATGACATGTTCAAAAACCAAAAAACTATCCTAGTAAACTATCCGAGTTAAAGAAATTATTCTTTCTAAACAATAATTCCAAGAATGGTTCATTTTCTTGAACATTGTAATACACAAAGAACTAGATTTCTACACACTAGAATGCCGAATTCCTATTAATCCCTCTCTAGAGGTGAGTGTGGGAAAATTACTTATCTATAAGAAACACTTGGATGATGTGCTAGATGTCCAATTTTTAATTCTATATTCCATGTACACCGAACTAAAACAATAACATGACACCATGGATTTATATGAAATAATAAGTCGTATCCCTGATCATTATTAGTAGAGAGAAATAAAATAATAGTTTGAGATCTATAAGTCCATCTTCATGTGAAATCTCGGAGAAGGTTCATTAGCTGGATCTCATGTAGTTAAAATGGAATGTTACATTGAATGTCTAGAAATTCTACTGTTTAAACTACATTGCAAATTATGTATTGATATAATTCTCACATTCATTACACATTTTTTATCTATAATTATTGTGAATTCCAATGTGAAAAATATAGATAAGTCACTTCCATATCTCTTCATCTAAATTCTATCGAATGATAAGTTAAAAATCCTAAAAATTATTATATCCATATAGTGAAAGAGAGGAAAGGAAAGGAAAAAATAACAAAGTCTAAGTCTAAGTGTGTAGATTCTATAAAACACTCTTCCAATAAGAGGAATATCAAAGGAGAAATGGAGAATACAGATTGTCTCTATTTTTTATGTTGAAAGAAGGTCCACTAGAAGAAAAACTCTAGAGTGGGAAGGAAACAATACAATGCTTAATGTATGTTTGTTATACATAGTTAATTTTCAATCTATATGAATTGGGTATTGGATACCACATGCGTTTCTAACATTTGTGTAAAAATTCAAGATCCCAGTAGATTTTAAAAAGGTACATAGGGTGGGGTGGATTTCCGTGCTATAAACGCATCAAATTTGGTAGAACTATCCATTGTCGACTACTACCTCACAATACCGATGATAATGATCTTGGTTATTTGTCATTATTATGATGTGCTTAGAATTATAAAAAACTATTAATGTATCTAAATTTTAAATTTACTATTTTTTTGAGTTCATGAATTAAACTTTTTTCTTTTATAAAGAACACACATGTTACAATAAGTTACCTTTACATAACGGTCCTTATGTATTAAATTATGAGAATCAAGTGTTGGAAATATATAACAATATGTAATTCATGAATCATATCACACCTAGGAATGAAAACAATTATTAGGTTAGTTAAACATGAAATTATTACCTAAGATATATAAAGATGGTTATTTAGATTCATTTTGACTAAAACAACTTGGAATTTTTCTATCAGGTACATAACGTAAAATGAAAAAAGATCCATTCAATAGAAATTAAAAAAGGGAAAAAATTACTCTAGAGGTGATTCACACTAATGTGTGTGAACCACTCCTATTTGATTTATGGGGAGGTTACTCACACATCATAACTTTTACTGATGTCTTTATTAGGAATAAATATATCTACTTAATAAGGTACATGTTAGAATCCTTTCATAAATTATAAGAATTATGGAATGAGGTTGAGAATAATCTTTGAATGAAGATTAAGAAACTTTAATTATATTGTAGCCGAAAATATATTAATCAAGACTTAATTTACAATTTATATGATTTATATATTTTTTCCTTCTCCTAAATCCTCATACAGCCTAGTGAATAGTGAAAGTGAAAGGATGAACCAAACCCTGTTTGATATAGTGAGGTTAATGATGAGTCATGAAAATATTAAACTATTATTTTTGGGTGTTCATTATATAAAACCAGGCAAATTCTAATCCAAGTTCCAAATAAATTAGAAGATTGTATACCATGAAATTTATGGAGCAGAACAAAACCCATGTTGTAGAACTTACTTGTGTGGGGATGTGAAGCATTTTTTAAGGACGATTCAGAATATAATATTACACCCCAATGCACATAGAATATCTCTATAGGATTTCCCAAGGAAATAATGAGATATTATCTATACAAACCATCAAATAAAAAAGTAATAATGTAAAGAAATTTTATGTCCTTCAAGAGGCATCGTATATCTAAAAGAGATAGTGAGATCAATACAGAATTTGACGAAGTTGAAGATCAGGATATATATGAGTTTTTAGATGAAGAAGTTCCATAAATACATATGGATGAAACTGTAAAATAAAAACATGTACTATAGGGGAGTTAAAATAGTGTTTAGAGAACAAAAAAGATATGGTTTTCTAGTCACCAAAGATAGTGACTCATTATTAATAGACTATAATGATCGTGTAACCTTCAAGGATATGGTAAGTGGCACAAATGCTAACAAATGTCAAGAAGTAATGGATTCTGAAATAAATTTCATATACCAAAACCATATATGAAATTTGGTTTTTCGTTGATTTAATATCAATACTATTGATTCCAAATTTTTATTCAAGAAGAATATAGAAATGTTTGGTCATGTTAGTAGCAATAAATCACATCTCGTGGAAAGAATTTACAAACAATATCAAGACATAGTGCATAATCTAACATTTTTACCAGTTATCTAGCTTAAATACATCAAAATTTTACATTCTATAATATAATACCTTGACTTTGAGATTTGTAATATGGATGTAAAAATTTTCTTCCTTAATAGGAACCTTCAATAGGATTTATATACAATCCAACCAAAATAATTTGTGACTCAAGGTAATGATAAAAAAGTATAAAAGTTATATATATCCCTATAAGGATTAGATAAAGCATCCAGGTCATAGAAGAATCATTTGGATGAATCCATAGTGGAATTTGGTTTAATATGAAATGAGTGGGAGCCTTATCTCTATAAAAATATTAGTGGGGGGTATGGTCATTTTCCTAATAGTATTTTTAAATGAAATTTTACTTATTAAAAATTAGATTCTAGTCTTAAAGACAATTAAGATGTAGTTAAATACATTCTTCTCTAGTAAATACTTATATAAAGAAGATTTTTTTATCAAGATACATCATGAAAAATCCAAGAGACTTACTAGTCGAAGTGAATGTCTATATATTTATAATATATCAAGGATATTTAGTATGTAACAATCCAAGAGAGGATTTTTTGTTATGTAACATGATATTAATATTTATAAGAAATTTTAAAGTGAGAAACATAATGAGAGATAGGGAATATTAACACTTATATGTGTTTCATCAAATGGATAAATGATGTATTCTATGTTGTGTACCAGTAAATATTTTTCTTATTCCTTAAGTAAAGTAGGATGATATCAAGATGATATAGGATACCACTATTGGATGGCATTCAAAACTATCCATAAGTATCTGAGGTGAACTAAGAATAGGTTCTTGGTACAAAGAGGAGATAAGGATCTAGTCATTTGGGGATATAAATATTCTACTTTCCAAACATATCAAGATGATTTGAAGTCTTATTCTAGATACATATTCTCCATAATTGGAGGAATCATGATTTGCAAGAGATAAAATTAGGGAGTGGTTTCTGATTTTGCAATTGAGTCAGAGTATATTTCATCTTCTGATATAGATAAAGTATTATTATGGATACATTATTTTATCCATGAGATGGATATGATACCTAATAGTAAAAATGTATCATGATTTACTTTTATAATACTGTATATGTTTTCCTCTATAAATAACCTAGGTCACATCAGTTGACGAATCACATATTGTGAAATTATCATCTCTTGAGGGGTTCTTCTCAAAGTTTTGAATTTACAAGGATAAACCTTTACACAAATTTCAATGTTAATGATCCCTAAATATAACCCCTATATCCGTAGAAAAATTATCTTCATGTGTGAGTTGGATGACTAAAATTTGTTAAGAGTTGGATCTAGGAAAAGTGAGAGTTTCCTATAGTTGGTTACCTAGAACTAGATGGTTTTTACTTTATATTAAAAGATATATTTAAATAAATTGATATTAAATATATCGTATTATATATTGATAGTTATTCTGATTATATTTAATTTAATAATGTCCTAGTATATCTATCACATCAAAATAGATCATAGTAGTTCCTTGATATGATGATAAACATGAGATTATATGGAGATGTATCATAAATATTTGTGATATGATCCACATGATGAAATGTGATGGCACAAATAATTTATAAAATTTCATTTCTGGGTGTTCATAATATGAAGATGCTTCATCTTATGGAGTTCTAACTTAGTGATCTCTAATATGGGAAATTATGAGGACAAACCAGCTGATTGGACTTTCTCTTGTTTGTGTATCATTGGATATTCTGAAATAAAGGCATGTGTAATGGTCCTTATATGTAAATATTTTTATTAATACACATCATGACTCACTTACATAGATGTATTGAAGATACACATGAGAAAATATGTTCATGATAAGTTAGACATATTGGGAACCTCAAGATCAATATGTTATTAATGAATAAGTAAAGGATTTCCCCTAAAATTTATATAAGTTAATATCTCATCCCTTTGATTGGAATAGAACTGTTGAAATAAATTCCGGGGTCGTGGTGATGTAGGCTTGTTCATTCTATATAATCAAAGAATTTTATATCAAACATCGAGGTTGATGGAATAAGTATGTAATCTTATTGATGAGATATTTATACAAAAACCATATATTTCAAAGTCTATAATTGTACATGATTGTTGATATTACAATAATAACTTATTTCTCTTGGGTTTCGTGACCCATTTCTAGACTATAATCTTATACGTTAGGAATGTCCATAGATTCTTAATAAGGAAGGATCCTAGAGGGTCACATAATAGGTGTTTCCATCAATCTCTCTTAAATTATATTTATATTTAATTATTGAAATAAATATTATTATTATGTATAAGGAGTATTTATATTATGAATTTATTGATCACATAAATTAAATAAAAATATATTCATATGGTAATTGTTTAATTATGTGAATATATAATATTTATTTATTGAATAAATAAATATTTAATTAAATATTTATTCATATATTCAATATATTATGAGGATAAATAGAGGACCAAGATGAGGTGTAATTATATATAATAATTTGAAATATGGTAATATAATATTTATCATTGTTCTAGTAAGTTCAGACAATGAGAAAATGATAATAAAATTTTTATTATTGGAAAAGATGTCATTTAATGGTTTAATATATTATTGAGGTATTATGTGTGATTAAATAACATTTAACCCTAACCCATAACTCTATAAATATAATTATATCTCTATTATTATATTGTTGATTGAATTATAGAATAGTTGTACACAGTGAAATTTAGAGCTCTCTCTCTCAAGAGAAAAGAATGATCTAGATTTTTTTCTCTCAAGCTTAAGTGATTGAACTTTCTCATCCATCTTCTCAATAATGAGAACACAAAGGATAATTATTTTGGCACTAAGAAATCATTACAATTGTTAAGGTGATCACCACAAGATGATCAATATACCATTATAACATATGATAATCCATAAATATCATTCGATAATCCAAGGATCATTTTTGGATCATTTCTAGAGGAGTTCTACACTTATATCCTAAAATCATAATGATGGTAGACTGAAAGGGTTTCATACATTCAATATCTTCATCATAGAAATTACTTAAGATCGATGTATTCATTCTTCCTATCCATTTAAATTAACCATAAATTTAATGTGAAATATACTTGGGGTTCCACTATGTCTATCAAGATTCATTAGAAAAAAATTCATTGATCATGCCTCCAATGTCACGTATATCATGGGATATCCCTTGAATCTGATAATTGTTGAGTTGATCCAATGTTTAATAAGAACTAATGATGTTCTTTGAACCTTCAAAGTAAATATTTATGCTTTAAATAAACACAATATCATATCACAAACTTATTTTTTTATAATTTTCCACTCAACAAACTTATTTTGTATTTTTCCTCCCTACCCCTTTATAAAATTACATGATGATAATTTTCCACTCAACGTATTAAAATATATCTTTAATTCATCTTCATTGAGTTAAAAACTATTTAAAATTTTTTCTTCATAGAATACTACTCAAATTATCACTATTAATATTGAATTAGAATGATTTTGTGATTTTTTGATGCATGAAAATCTTTACAAGCATCATCCTAGTTAATTTTCCACAAAATATAAAATTATATAAATAACATTTTTTTAGTTTTCAGAAATCTTGTATTTTCTATAAGTCTAAAGTCTTACATTGACCTAAGAATTCATATGTGTAGAGGGTGATTTCATCCCTTTACCAAAAAATGGCTAGGTGAAACTTTATATGAAGCTCTATATGATTCAAATTGATAAAGTGTATATAAATTCATACTGTTAGAATTATTGAAATATATTCAAACATTATATGAATTTATTAATATCATACACACTGCTTGAGAAGTCATACATCAATATAAAATTATTACAAACAAATAGAAATTCATACACACCCATGAAATTTATTTTGTGATAAAAAATTTCATATGTAGTATATAAAAGTCCTGTGCACCCACATTAAGACAAGATGTTAGAATTTTACAAAAAACAAAAAGCTATAATATTTTATGCGCTCAGGCATTTTGAATGTCATATGCGAGCTTTTTGAAAGTATTACATGCCAATAGAATTTACTAAATTATGTAAGAAACTATAAAAAATTTTAGGGGAATTCTCATCCACTTCAAATGTAACACTCCAAGCTTCCAAGGTATGTTTCCCTTTGAATAATGCAATAACTTTCATTTTACGCAACTTGAGATTCTAACACACCATGACCAATCAAACTAGCCCTTATGAATAGTAATACCCACCTTTTAAAATTTTATAAATTTTATTTTTCAAAATGGACTTCATTTTTCAATTCGTAGTATCGAAATTAGCTTAGTGTGAATTTTTGTTATTTGTATGAAAACTTTCAATTGTTTTGATGAATAGTGAAAAACACTACGTTATTGGTTAAAATCTAATTTTTATTTAAATAATTAGTTATTTAATTTATAATGGTTAATAATAGATACATAATACCTATAATAGTTCTGGACTCATTTTTATTATAAAATTAGATGTATAAATTTTATTGAACTTTTTACCGTATTTTACCCACCTCCTAAGAGCATTTGAAAATTTGCATAAAACATAATTTTACCACTTCTTTGAGTTTAATTTCAAAAATCCAAGAGACACTGTTGACATCAGTACGTAAAATCTGGTCAATGAGATGAAAATAATTTTTGATGATTAGTAACTTTTGACTTTTATTTACCACGGTTAAAAGTAAATAGGGAAATTAAAGGTAAAAATAATATTATTATTACCCTTACAAATGTCGTAATTCTATTTTATATGTGTATTTCAACAAAAAATAACCTTAGGAATAAAATATGATCTTTTAGGTCCACTTGGATTAGATTAGAACATTTATTATTATTTTATTTAAAGAAGAGTTAAAAGTGTTAAATTCAAAGTTTAATAACTAATTTTTTTAATATAGGGTTATTGAAAGAGAACTATCATCGACTCCCTCAAATGATTAATGTGATTTTGGGGTACTTAGGTGAAGCAGAGTGACTGACCAAGGTCGTCTCTCAAAGGAGGAAGTGAATTTAACAGCTTATTAAATGTATTCTAAAAATAAAAGAGAATAAAATAAAAACACTACTTCAAAGGATTGGGTTTTTTTTATAGTTTATGAATCTATAAAAAGTTTTCTGGAAGAAGATTGTATATTTTTTTTGTTTTTAGTTTTGAAATGATTTCGATTAAAATGACACAACAAGAAGATGTTTTTCTAGAAATCTATTTTAAAAGGCGTAATCGATCTAACTCTACCTATTCATTCACTTATTAATCATTATCATTTTACTAAATATACACTTAATTATGATCCCCTGATTTTTTATCCCTCAAACCCTACGAGAGTTAACTTAACCACAAAGATGAAATTACTTAAACCCTAGGATAGCTTCGGAACACGCAATCGCATCACCCTGCTTTGATTGTTGTTATAAGGATATCTTATGGTCAGTTGTTAATTGGAGAACATATCCATTCTAGAAATGAGTATGAATTGTTTTTAGAGATTATATTTTAACTCTATAAATTTATCTCGTGTGGTCTTGTATTACCGATTAAGATTACGCTCTCACAATTTACACAAAATCCCGACATCGCGTGTTTTTGTGTTAACTGTTCAATTGTTTTCTTAGTTTCTTGTAATTTAAAAACACAATTAATGGATCATATTATGTAAATTACAGTATCTCATTGATTAAAAATAATGAAATGAAGAGGGTAGAAGATAGATCGATTACTGAAAGACTACTCTTCCATGGGTGGCGTAATCATCGTAGAAGCGTTTTGCATGTGCAAAGGTTTATAATGGGTATAACCCAATAACGATTCTACTAAAGAATTCCATCCCAAATAGGAAGATTAAGAGAAGAATAAATTTAAACAAAACAGAATAAAATAGAATAAATAAAATAATAACAAAGAATTTTATTACATAAACAAAATCATTACAACATGAAGGAGAAGAAGAAGGCTTCGTCGAAGAGATCCTTGCTTCAAGAGATACCCTTATTTAAATGGTTGGATAATTGGATTGGATCCACTTCTCATCTTCCATAATCTTCCCAAAGCACGTACCAAACCCACCAAATGATAAAAACAAAAATTTATGGACTGGTGGGGAGGCTAGGTTCAAAGTGGTTTCAAGTGTGAATGGGGAATCTCGGCCAAATATTTTATGCCAACTTGCACTGCCCATTTGACCATCAAAACGGGTGACTTGGCCGGCCTTCCAGGAGTATCAAATGTTCGGATATGGGTACTCTATATCCTCTCTAAATATGGGCTTAATCCAGGCCCATATGAAAGAGTTATATCCGAGATACAGAATCTCCTCCATTCTGGCGAGTCCAGCCCAACTTTGACTTCATGACCCATTTTGAACAGCCAAATTCACTCTTTAGCTCTAGTGTCCTGAATATATGTTGTAGATAATTAAGTTAGGAACACATTTAAAAAATTTAAAATTCAAATAATAAATATAAAAATATGTATCTTTGAAATACTACAGTGAACTATAAAGGGTAAAACTGGAATTTTCATCAAATATTCAAATGAATGATCAAATCCCAAATACTTTCTAATTAAACATATTTAACACAATGTGATAAAATTATATCATTTATTATCAATAAAATATTCAATAAAATAGTGTTTTATCTGTTATCCATAAGATAAATTCAACTATAAGTATTCATTATAAATATATAACTATTTCCTACATAATGGTAATTTATTTATAATTTAAGGACATTGAATAACAAAATTTATTTATGAGACAATGATGATGCAGTAATTAACTTATTAATGAAAGATTAAAATAATTGATATTATAAATATCCACATAAATATAATTTGAGACATTTGATAAATTCCCCAAATTTTATAGTTTAATATGACATGTTAGGGTTAATTAAATGATTTTTTTGAAATAATCATGCTGTTATGACTTTACCAAAAACAAAATACCAAATAGTGTCAAAATTGACATAAAAGTGTTTTTAAAAAGAATAGTATATTATTAATTGATATTATATTACTAAAAATATAAGGTTCTGAAAAAGGACTTAGATAAGTTTATATATTTCAATAATGAACCACTTGGGGTTCTATTGTAAGTTTATAGTATGTTTATTTACCGTATAATAAAAAAATACAAATAGACATGGTAAATGTCAAACTGTTTATCTAAGAGTTAAATCTAAAATACACGGTCAATATGGTGACCTAAACTCATCTAAAACCTATTGGTTGAGATTTTGTCGACCCATACTCATCTTATCCTTGAAATAAATTATTTTGGGGCCATTATAAATAAAAAATTATTTTATTATAAGATAATATTTCAATCTTTTCCTAAGGTAGCCCCCACCCATCTTATAAAAGGGTGCTTCCCCTTCTCTCAAATTAACACCTTCAAAGCCATTTGGCTCGAACAAACCCTTCTCAAAGATCCTCTCAACTATCCTCCATTCATCTTAAAGGCCTTACTTTAGTCAGAAATCCAACTCAGGGATCCATTTTGATCAAATCAAAAGGAAGAACCTGAAGAAGAGGTAAATATTTCATCTTCTATTTCAAGTTCTTTTCTTCATCCACTTCCTATTTCTTTGTTGTTTACATTACAAAATAATAAATCCAATATCTTATATATATTGTGATGTTATTATAAAAATGGTACAACCATATTCATTATTCTACCCATCATATGATGAAAATTCACCATACATGCGTATGTACGGCTTACTGTATCCAGGTCATGATGAAGTTTTTTATTCAAACACTTCATTATTTGGGTTGGTATAATAATGAGTATAAATAATGTAAATAATAAATATAACTTGTTAATGATTATTTATATTTGATATACCATCCAATTACATACGATCTCACCATTAATATAATGATATTGTCGCTCGTGCGTACGTACAGATTACCGTCTCTAAGAACGCAATGATATTTATTTTCCCATTGTATCCATTGAAGAATAATTATAATTTGATGATTAAAAATAAAATTTTAGAACTTCATATTATTCTACATATGAATCAAATACACCCTATCCAAAACAAACATGAGTTATGTAACAAAACATATAAAGGAAAACGAATATGTTAACACCCGAAATGACAATAAAACAAAAATATTAATAACAAAGCAATATTAGAAGATCATATATAATATATTATTTATGTATATGGTTCATGTATAATTTAATAACAATTATTTAAATATTATACAGGAGTTTAATGTACCCTTAACCAAGGAAAAGTACAAGGTAAGAGTTAATTTCACAATCTCTTTACTTATTCGAGGTTGTTTATATGTAAGTAATCTACCAGTACTTCTTTATCATCAACATCCATGTTTCTTAAAAAGGTAATTCAAGACATTTTTACTATTTCATATAATATGGGTTAAATTCATTTATAAGCATACTAGAACTTATATGTTTTTAAAGGAATCTTTTCATCATTTTACAAACAAGGTAATTTATGACCTTTTCTACAAAATTAAGGTAAGAATTTCTTTTTTAACTTATACGGCGGGTGTGGATATATTGTGCCATTATAACATCGTCGAGGCTTCCATTACATGGTTATAATAATATTTCAAAGGTAACTTTTTTCTTTTAAATGGTTTCAAAATAGAATGAGTTATTTCTTTCAAATAGTTTTCATTTCATCTATGTCAACATCCTTTGAGGGATTTTAATCTTGTTTGAAGTTGATTTATTACGATAAAAATATTCCATATTGTGTTGAAGGTTTTGTGATATGTTTGAATGTGGATGTGTTATTTCATACCATTAATGGTTTATGGAAAAAGTATTGACATTTCGTATTCTAGTTTTAATACTAATGATTATGTTATGTTTAAACCATTTCTTATGAGAAATTCATTGGACTTAGTAAGTGATGGGTGGAGCCATCTATAGCTCCTAAATGCATCAATAATCCTCTTGAGACAAACTAGTGTCTTGGGACAAGGCCTTGACAAAATCTTATTTTTAGTCTTGGCACAAGGCCTTGACTATGTGGTTATGAAGTTTGGCATTATGAATTCCATCATTATGAAAGTGGATATTTGATATTTAATGTGATTATTCGACTAGTAGAATATCCATGTGAGTAGGAAAATGGAATTATTTTGATTTATATTTTCCATATTATGGTGAAGTTTATGTTTAAAATCCTTTTGTTTTAGTCTTATATATTTCCATAAATGTTTATTTATGAATGTTTCTGCTATATTGTTATCCTTACTGAGCATCTGAGCTAACCCCTTTATATGTTTTATTTTTTCCAGTATGCGAAGAATTATATTATGACTGACCTGCAGGGATAGAGTATGGGTTATGATTATGGTCTATGGAGACAATTTTGTTGTTGTTTTTCATTTTATAATGTAATGTAAAACTTATGAATGTATCTAGTACTTCAAATACTACTAAACAAATTGGTATTTCAAGACTTGATATTTTGTGATCATGCCAATGTTTTGTAATAATCGACCGACTCTAGGTAACTAGGGTCAAGGTGTTATAGTTGGTATGAGAGTAAGTTTATTACAAACCTTGGAAAATAGATTTAGAAAAAAAATCTTATTAGAGAACACTACCCTGAGATAGACTTTGAGGATTAGTATAGAATAAATTCCTAGAATTTTGGTAATGTAGAGGTTTTGTGAGTTTTCCGAGAAATACATCCATGTTTGGATACAAGAAGGTAGAAGCGGCTCTGGCATAGATGTACCTAGGGGTAAAACCCTAAAACACTGCTTTGAGCTAGAATCGAACAGGAACTGGTGCACGACAATGGGCATTGCTTCACTCTTGGTTACGACACTCCAAGGGGATATGCTTAGGATAATTATGATTTTTTACAAACCATTATGAAGTATTAATGTGTATATACCATCTCAAAGAAAATATTTTTATGATTATGGATTATATTCATAAACTGTTCAATTTATGTTAAGTGTTTTAGAAGTTTGGTATTATGTATTGTGATTCCTAAACTAATCTGGTGTATGCCATTATTTAGAAATGGCACATAGTTGAAAGAATGATAACTGTATCAAATCACGTAATCCATATAGGGATTTCCCTCCTACTCAAGATAATTATAGTGGATCTAGTGATGCAACTGGTGCTAATCAGCTTATCACCATACTGGGACAACTCAATCAGGTTATGAATAAAAACCTTACCCGTATGGAGCACCCTGTTCCACAACGTGGAGGATCAATGCTAGACCGCTTCATGAGAAAACAACCATCAACATTAAATGGGTATAAAAATATATTTGTAGCTGAGCAATGGATAAGTTCCTTAGAAATGATATTTCATGCTTTGGGGAGTAGTGAAAGGGAAAAAGTTTTCATGATAGTTTATCACCTCACAGGAGATGCAGATCAATGGTGGTAATTAATTCAAAACAAAAAGTAGGATGAAGAAGTTTGAAGTATGGAATGGAGGGAGTTTAAAGAACTTTTCATAGAAAAATACTTTCCTCGTGACTATCAAGTAGATATTTGAAGGAAATTTTTGAGTCTAAGGAAAAAAGAGGATGAGAATGTCTCAAAGTATAAATCTAGCTTTACAAGGATAGAAATAAATAGATTGGATTATATACGTAACCCAACGAGTAATATTGATCGATTATTTGATGGGTTAAAACAATTTCTTTGTTGAGAATTTGTCTCACAATTATTCTCATCATACAAAGATATTTTATCATGTGCTGTCAAGACAGAAAAGAAATTCTCTAAGTCTTATGACTTTAATGAAAATCAAGAGAGGAAGAGATATGATGAACACTCTGGAAATGAAAATAAGGGTAAGAAGGGAAAAGTTGAATATCCATATTGCAATAAATGTGGGAAGAAACACCCCGATACTTTCCTAAAGGGTATGAGAGTCTGGTATAAGTGTGGTTGAAAAGGCCACCAAGATCATGATTTCAAGGGGAAGAAAGAGGTTGTTAATGTTGAATTCTACAGTTGTAAAGAAATGGGGAATTATGAAAATAAATGTCCTAAGCGTCAGGGAAACTTACCTTGGAAAAGGACAAGGGATAAATTACAAGCTTATAAAATCACTAATTCTAAGGATGAAGCTCTGAAAGACATGGTTGCAGGTAATTGAATGGTTTCCTCTAGTTTAGACACCACTTTATTTGATTCTAGATCATCTCATTGTTTCATATCTTCCAAGTTTTCTAAGAAAATTAAATATTTCCAATTTGATTTAACAAGGGAGTTGTCAGTAAAACCTCCTAAGGGAAGTATCATTGCAACAATGTTTTTTGAATCAGTTCCCTTTAAGGAATATAAATGTTTTTTATCTACTTATCTCATTGTCATACCCATGATTGAATTTGATATAATCATCCGTATGGATTGGATTTCAGACCCTAATGCGAAAATTTATTGTAAGAAGAAGGAGGTCAATTTTTTTTGATGATGATGATAAAGAATACCTTATCTTTAGAGTACAAACGTTACCATCTGTTTCTTATCTAGATCCACCCCCGGTAGCTCAAGTAAATTCAATTATAAGGGAGGAATAAAATGAAATAATTGTGGCTGAGTAAAGGAATATTCTAATAGTGTAAGTACATATTGTGCAAGAATATGTTGATGTGTTTCTAGAGGATTTACCTAGACATCCTAAAGAATGAGAAAATGAGTTTTCCATTGATTTAATTCCTGATTCAAGGCCCATATCAAAGACCCCTTATAGAATAACCACTGTGTAATTAGTGTAACTAAAGAAACAACTAGAGGAATTGAGTAATAAGGGATTTATTCGCCCAAGTGTTTCTCCTTGGGGATCCCCTGTTATTTTTGTTAATAAGAAAGATGAATCTATGAGGCTGTGGATTGAATACAGGGAGATCAATGCTATAACAATAAAGAACAAGTATCCCCTACCTCCCATTGATGATTTATTCACCCAGCTTCATGGATCTCAATATTTTTCAAAGACTGACATTCGGTCTGGATATCATCAGTTGTGTGTGAAGAAGGAAGACATTCCAAAGACAATATTTCAAATGAGGTACCAGCATTATGAGTTTACAGTAATGCCTTCTGGGATGACTATTGCACCCTCTGTTTTCATGGATCTAATGGACAGAGTTTTCAAGGAATATGCTGATGACATTGTAGTGGTATTTTTTAATGATATCTTGGTATACTCTAAAATCTACAAATATCATGCAAATAACTTGCCCATTATTCTAAAGACTCTTAAAATAAAGTAATTATATGATAAGTTTAGAAAGTGTGAATTCTGACTTTAGGAAATTTCTTTTCATGGCAATATTATCTCTAAGGATGGAATCTCTTTTGGCCATTCTGTGACAAAGGCAATCCAAGAATTTCTAGCACCGAAAAGTATAACTGAGGTATGCAGATTTATTGGATTAGCAGGTTATTATCGATGTTTGGTCCATAATTTAGACCAATTGTCTAACCCATTAACCAAGCTCACATATAAAGGGGTTAAATTTGTTTGAAAAAAAGTGTGTGAAGAATTATTTGAAGAACTGAAGAGAATATTAGTCAATGCTACTATCTTGACTCTACCATTGGGGAATAATGTGTTTGTTATTTGTAGTGATACTTCAAATAAAGGAATTGGTTGTGTCCTTATAAAGACTGATTGGATTATTTCCTATGCATCACGATAGCTAAAAATTAATGAGAAAAACTATCTCACTCATGATCTTGAGTTAGCAGTAGTAATATTTTCTTTGAAGATTTCGAGACACTATCTCTATGGTGAAAAATGTGAGATTTATACTGATCACAAGAGTTTGAAGTACATTTTCTCACTGAAAGAACTCACCATGAGGCAGAAATGATGGATTTAACTACTCAAAGATTATGATTATACTATACACAACCACCCGAGGAAGGGAAATAAGGTGGCATATTCTTTGAGGAGAAAGGATCATGGAGTTTTGAACAAGATGAGAGTTGAAAGAGATCCAATTTTCATGGATCTAGTAAAGATGGATATGGGAATAACCATGGAATGTGAAACATCAATTATTTTTCAAATAGTTTCCAAACCATATTTACTAGAAAGGATAAAGAGTTCTCAGACTGATGATGAAGAGTTTCAAAAGAAGATTAAATTTGTGAATGATGGGAGATCGAGTGACATCATATATGAATATTGAATTTTGAAATTTTGAAATTTTGAAAGGGAATTTGTGTACATAATATAATTGATCTGAAAAGGTAATTGTTGGATTATGCCCACAGATCCAATTTCTCTATACACCCTAGTAGCAACAAGATGTATAGAGATTTAAAAGAAAATTTTCATGGGACAACATGAAGAAGGAGATTGCTGAATATCTGTCTAGATGTATGGTTTTTCAACAAGTAAAATTTGGAAGACATTATCCTAAAGGAGTCATGCAACCTCTTCCCATACCTGAGTGGAAATTGGATGATATTATAATGGACTTTTTTAGGGGGCTACTAGATAATCCTAGAAGGAATAACGAAATATGGGTCATTATTGATCATCTTACAAATTAAGCACAATTTTTTGATATAAGATAAGATTTAGAACTTTAACATTTAGAAAGACTATATTAATAACGTTTTAAGACTTCATGGAGTACCCTTATCGATTGTTTCTGATCATGATCCCCTTTTTACATCAAGATTCTGGAAAAGTATTTAGAAGGCCTTGGATACTGAACTTCATTTGAGCACTACCAACCACCCTCAAACTGATGGAAAATCATAATGTCATATTCAAACCTTAGAAGACATGTTGAGATCTTAATCACTTGACTTTTAATGTATGTGGGATCAATATTTACCTTTGGTATAATTTTACTATAACATTATCTTCCATTCAAGTATTCAAATGGCACTATATGAAGCGTTATACGGGAAGAGATGTCACACACCAACTTGTTTGGATGATGTTGGTGAAAAAAAACTACTAGGCCTAGAAATTGTTGTGGAAACGATGGAAAAGGTGAAGGTTATCCTAACCCAAATCAAAGCAGCTCAAAGAAGGCAAAAGAGATATGCCGATAACCAAAGGAAATATTTGTAATTTCAAACACGAGACCATGGTTTCTTGAAGGTAGATCTATGGAAGGGTGTTATACATTTCAGTAAGAAGGGTAAATTGAGTCCCAGGTAAATATGAACTTTCTAAATTCTAGAACGAATAGGGGATGCAGCTTATCATTTGGAAATGAAGCCAAGTCTTTCCAAAGTTTATGATGTGTTCCACTTATCACTGTTGAGAAAATACATGCCTGACCCAATGCATGTACTCACCTATGAAGAAATTGAACTGGAACAAGATCTATCTTATTGTGAAGAGCTAGTGAATATTCTTGATACATGAGAAAAAGTGTTGAGAAACCGGACGACTCGTCTGGTAAAATTTCAATGGAGAAGTCATAAGATGGAAGAGGCAACATGGGATCTCAAGGAACGTATGATGTAGTACCCCCCGAATATTTTTATGCAGTAATATTCTTGAAATTTCAAGGATGAAATTATTTGAAGGAGAGAAGAATATAACACCCAAAGCTTCCACGGTATGTTTCCTTTTGAATAATTCAATAGCTTTCATTGTACGCAACTTCGAGATTCTAACACACTACGACCAATCAAACTAGCCATTATGAATAGTAATAACAACATTTTAAAATTTTATAAATTTAATTTTTCAAAATGGACATCATTTTTTAATTTAGAGTATCGAAATTAGCTTATGGTGAATATTTGGAATTTTTCTGAAAACATTCAATTTTTTGCTGAATAGTGAAAAACACTGAGTTATTTGATAAAATTAAATTTTTTTTAAATAATTAATTATTATACATATATTGTGTAAAAATAGATACATAATACCTATAATAGTTCTATTTAATTCATTGGACTTATTTTTATTAAAAAATTAGATGTATGAAATTTTATTGAACTTTTTACTGTCTTTTACCCACCTCCTATGAGCATTTTCAAATTTGCATAAAAATTAATTTTACCACTTCTGTGAGTTGAATATAAAAAATCCAAGAGACACAATTGACATTAGTAAGTAAAAAGTGGTTCAATGAGATGAAAATAATTTTTGGTGAATAGTAACTTTTGAATTTTATTTGCCAAAGTAAAAAGTAAATAGGGTAATTAAAAGTAAAAATGATATTATTATTACCCTAAAACATGTATTAATTCAATTGGATGCATGTATTTTTACCAAAAACAACCTTAGGAATAAAATATGACCCTTTATATCCCCTTGTATTAGATTAGGAATATTTTTATTATTTTATTTAAAGAAGAGTTAAAAGTGTTTTATTCAAAGGTTAATAACTAATTTTTTTATATTGGGTTATACATAAGATAAAATCTACTATAAATATTAATTAAAAAGATAAAAAGATTTAATACATAATGGTATTTTATTAATAATTTTTAGAAATTGAATAATTAAATTTATTTATGACACAATGATGATGCAGTAATTACCTTATTAATGAAAGAATAAAATAATTAATATTATAAATATCTACATAAATATAATTTGAGACTTTTAATGAATTAAAATAATTTTCTAGTTTAATATGACATGTTATGGTTAATTAAATGATTTTTTTTCAAAGTAATCATGCTGTTATGACTTTAACAAAAACAAAATACCCAATCGTGTCAAAATTGTCATAATAGTGTTTTTAAAACAAATATTATATTATTAATTGATATTATATTCCTAAAAACCTAAGGATATGAAAACAGACTTAGATAAGGTTATATATATCAATAATGAACCACTTGGGGTTCTCTAGGAATTTTATAGAAAGTTTATTTACCATATAATAAATAAATACTAACAGACATGGTAAATGTCAAAAAATTTAACTAAGATATAAATTTAAAAGATAAGATTAATATTATGACCTAAACCTATATAAAACCTATTGTTTGATAGGTTTTCAACCCATACCCACCCGATCCTCTAAATAAATCATTTTTTAAGACATTATAAACCGAAAATAATTTTATTATAAAATAATATTTCAATCTTTTCTTAAGGTGCCCCTCACCCATCTTATAAAAGGAAACTTCCCCTTATCTAAAATTCACACCTTCAAATCCATTTGGATCGCCCAAACGCTACCCATATATCCTCTAAACTATCCTACCTTCATCATATAAGCCTTACTTTGGTCAGAAAGCAACTTAAAGATCCATTTTGATCAAATCAAAAAGAAGAACCCAAAGAAGAGGTAAATATTTCATCACCTCTTTAATGTTAATTTATTCTTCCACTTGATATTTATTTGTTGTTTCATTTATAAAATAATGAATATAGTACCTTCTATATAATGTTATGTTTTGTTAAAAATTGTACAACCATATTAATTATTCTACCAATCATTTGATGATAGAGTCACCATACGTGCGTACGTACGGCTAACCGTCTCCACGTCATGGTGAAGTTTGTTAACAAAACACTTAATTATTTGGATGAGTATTATAATGAGTATAACTGGTATAAATAATAAATATAACATGTTAATTATTCTGTATATATGATATATCATCCAATTACAAACTACATCACCATCAATATAATGATATTGTCACTCGTGCGTACGTACATATTACTGTCTCCACGAACGCAATGAGATTCATTTCCCCATCGTAACCATTCAAGAATAATTTTCATTTAATGATTAAAAATATTTTTTAAGAACTTAATATAATATTGGATATGAATTAAATACATCCTATTCATAAAAAACACGGCTTATGTAACAAAATATATAAAAGAAAAACGAATAAGTTAACAACTGAAATGATGATAATACTAAAATATTATTAACAAAGAAATATTAGAAGATCATATATGATATCATATTTATGTATATTGTTATTTAATAGATTAATAACAATTATTTGACTATTATACAGGAGGTTAACATACCCTCGACCAAGGAAAAGTACAATGTAAGGATTAATTTCACAATCTCTTTACTTATTTGAGGTTGTTTATATATAAGTAATCTACTAGGACTTATTTATCATCCACATCTATGTTTCTTAAAAATGTATTTCAAAACATTTTTACTATTTCATATAATATGGGTAAAATTAATTTATACCCTTACTTTACCTCATATGTTTTGAAAGGAATCTTTCCGTCATTTTCCAAACAAGGTACTTTATGACCTTTTCGACAAAATTAAGGTAAGAATTTCTTTTTTTAACTTATACGGCAGGTGAAGCTATATTCCACCGTTATATCATGGTCTAAGCTTCCCTTATAAGTTTATAGGAATATTTATAAGATAAATGTTTTCTTTTAAATGGTTTTAAAATAGAAAGAGGTATTTCTTTCAAATAGTTTTCATTTCGTCTATGTCAACATCCTTTGATGGATTTTAATCTTTTTTGAAGTTTATTTATTATGATACAAATCTTCTGTATTTTATTTAAGGTTTTGTGATATGTTTTAATTTACATGTTTTATTTAATACCAATCATGGTTTATGGATATAGTATTGACATTACTTATACGAGTTTTAATACGAATGTTTATGTTATGATTAAACCTTTTCATATGAGGAATGCATTAGACGTAGTAAGTGACAGGTGGTGCCTGCTATAGCTTCTCAATGCATTGGTAGGTATCATGAGACAAACTAGTGTCTTGGAAAAAGGACTTGAAAAAACCTTATTTGTAGTCTTGGAAAAAGGCCTTGAATATGTGGTTATGATGTCTGGAATTATGCATTCCATCATTATGAAAATGGATATTTGATATTGCATGGGATTATTTGACTAGTAGAATATCCATGTGAGTCAGTAAATGATATAATTTTTTTTATATTTTCCATATTATGATGAAGTTTAAGTTTAAAAGGATTTTTTTAGTTTTATACATTCTTTTAAATGTTTATTTAAGAAAGTTTCCATTATATTTTTATCCTTACTGAGCATATGATCTCACCACTTTCTATGTTTTATTTTTCCCTGGATGTGAAAAAGTATATTATGACTGAACTATAGGGAAAGTATAAGGGATATGAGTGTGTTATATGGAGACAATGTTGTTGTAGTTTTTCATTTTATAATGTAATGTAAAAATTATGAATGTATATAGTACTTCCAAGGCTACTAAACGAATTGGTCTTTTGAGACATGATCTTTTGAGATCATGGAAATGTTTTTTAATAATGAACCAACTTTGTGTAACTGGGGTTGGGGCGTCACATCAAATAATTTATAATAAACTCAAAACATTATCCAAATGTGTTTATTACATAATTACCTTGTGAAAAAATTATATGGGAGATTTTAAAATCCTCTTAGATAATTTTACTTTATGAGGTATCCCAAATTTATCATAACTTCAATATTCCTTTGTGACATTATATAGATAATTTTTTTACCTATAAACAACTGTATTAGACATGAATAATGAGACAAACAATGATAAAAAATAATTAGAGTTTTCTCATTAATATATATAAGTATGATGTAATTTCTTAGAATCAAAAATACTTCTCCATATAACATGGAATAGCCTATTTTAAGTCCTCATAGATTCTCAACACATATTGAAACCATATTTAATCATCAGAGCATTACACCATATTGAAAATAAATACAATTCAATCAAATGAGAACATGAATCTCCCTTTTTTAATTTTTTATTAAAACCACAAACTACATATTATGTCACCATGTGTGCATATGTTTCACTTTCCCTTATTGAAAATAAATACAAAGAGAATATTGAGAAATATCATCTCACTATGATTCAATGAAGTATTCCCATAAATATTTCTCCTTCTAGAAATTTAATTAAAAATCACAACTTGACCCATTTTTGAGGAATGATAACATCATATATTTTTTTAGAAAATATCCTTCAACTAGTCCACAATAAGTCTACATGCTCTATCCTAGTGTAGAAAATAAGAGTGATTTAACCTATATTTTCAATGAAGTACATTAAATCATGTGCGTGTGACAAATTTTTTTTTTAAAAAAATTGGGGTTGTTTAGAAATATATTTATCAATAAATCTTTATCACATGAACACATCTAAACAAACACAACAAAAAGTTCAAGTGAAATGTATAAAACTTATAATTTTTTTAATTATTAGAAACAAAAAAAAACTATACCCTTGTAAATCTATTATATTAATTCTAAAAAAGGGATGGGAGGGTGATTTTCATACAACTTTATTCAAATTTTTATATAAATCTAGAAATTAAAGATCAATAAATAATGATATTCTGATTGATTTTCTTCTTGTTTTCTCCACATGAAGGGGTGAACCCACTATATCCTTTCACGGTGGATGAAACACTTCATGAAGTTACATATTTTTTGTTGTACACTGGTGAAAAACATATTCCTATTTCTTAATTAACAAGAAGTTAGTAAAAAATATTTAACTAATAGGGAATACATATGGACCTCTTATTTTCTTAGTAGTAATAGGAAGGTTGAAAATTTTCTCACTAATAAGTTTACTCATTACCTCTAGTCTCAGTTTAGGTAGATTTTTCATTTTCTATTTTACTACTATAAGCCTTAATAGGATGCCTACTCATTTTCTTTACTTGAACTAATTCTATGTGCAAAGAATTTTTCTATAATTCAGTCATTAATTCAAAATCAATTAATAATGGTTTAATTATCATTTTCATCACTTATTCTTGAAGTAGTTGGATTTTTATGTAGTCTTTACTACCTTGACCAGTAAGTCCACAAATTCCATGTAGGTTTTATTGAATATTAATGTCACTTAATATGGATAAAATCTCATGAGACTCATTTTTCTACTGTGAACTCACTTGTTTTCCCTTGGAATTAGTTTTGATTTGTGCATTGTTAAATTACTTAGATATTTCCAACAAATGTGGAAAAAATGTCAATTACTCTTTATTGACATGATCAAATTCCTTATATTTTCCACATAACCTCTTTTTAGTCTTAGTATAATATGAAAGTATTCCCTTTTCATTATGAACTTCAATTCATTTCATAGATTATGAAAACTATCCATATGGACATGACCTTCATTCCTCATCCCAATGATCATTATTCCACATAATGTATTCACTTAATATAAACATATAAATCTCAATTGGGTGGATAGATTTGATGTATTATTGACTACTGATTTCTTTATTAGAGAATCCAAAATCATCAGCTTACCAAAGACTCCACTTCATTCATTATCCTTCCCTAGAAATGACATTTTATCCCAGCAAGAGTAGGATTTGTGTCCATACCTTACACAACACCAAAAGAATCATTTATAAATTGATATTTCAATTTTATTATAAATATTTCTAGAAATTTTTTGTTTTTGTTTTACTAAAAAATGATCACCTATTTTTCTTGGTGAAAGTGGTATTCTTAATATATGCCTATACATATTTAATTTGAATATGACCTCCCATTTCTCTTATTGTCCTAGATTGGTTCTAAAATATTTTTTAAATATACACTTTTCGAAATTCCAATTTTTTTTGGTTTATTGGGATACTACCTATTGATTTTCATAAAAACATGAACAAATATCAATTTACATATCCTAATATCACTATAATAGTGGTGATATGGGTTAAACATAAAATAATGCGGGTGAGTTATCTATGGTATTTTTGAAACCTAAAATTTTAAAAACATTGAAAACGTGAATCTTGAATGAATGAAGGATGGAGTGGATAATAAAAATGATGGAAGAAGTATAAAATATACGTTTAATACATTAAAAACCAACTATGTTATGAATATTATACATGAAAAGGGATGAACATGAGGTAGTTATCCTAAATAGTGTGTTGAAGAAGTGGTGTTTAAGAGAAAATATTTATGTTATCATAAGAACTAGATCACTAGATATGTTTATATCCTCTATCAAAAATATTAATACTATTAAACTTAAGCATGATATATGTTGAGATAGTGTTTTAATTCATTAGTGAAAATATTTATTGATTAGTTATGATTGAAAACATTTAATTTTTTAAATCCATGGATGTTCATTCATTAATATTCAAAATAAACAATATATGCTTGTCTTTAAGAGGGTTAAATGTTTTAAAATAGTATTGAAAATGATTTCAACTGTTGTTATATCAATAAAAAACAAGTCTAAATAAAAGTATAGTGGTCTAGAAAGAAGATTTATATAATATATTGAAGTAATCAAGAGAATGAAATGTTTTAACAAACTAAACAATCAAAAATCCCTCTAGAATTTATTTTCAAAACATGATTATAAATTATTCTACCCCTTCTTAATATTCGACTTCCCCTCATATTGAATCTCCTGCCCATGATTTAAAATAATTTTGGTCCAAGATACCTTATCTCTAGATTTTTTTATTATCTAGAATTAGTTTGTATGTTATTTTAAAATATGTATCCACTAGAAAAATTAAATAACCTCAACTTGAAAAATTCACCATCATTCATCACCATCACTGTACATTTATTAAACTAAAAACTCAACATTCAACCATACCCCCTAGAAATTTTATATAGAACATCAGAAAACTCTTACCACATGTACTAAAACACTACGTTTTTTATCTGGAACTTATCTTAGTATGATATCACCTCTTTATTTTCAAAAATTCTGTTTGGAACTAGATATTCTTAAAACTCAAAGAAATTCCACTACTTTTCTAAATTAAAGACCTTCAACACTAGATTAAAAGCCTCAACCACTGCGTAATGGTTTTTTAGAGACCTTAATTAAACTTATGAAACTAATAATATAATACAAAGGTAATACTTATCCTACTCAACCTATACACTAGTTCTTTAGGTTTGAGGAACTTTAAATTTAGGCCAATTATTTTATAGAAATGGCCTTATTCCCATGTTGTTTCTCATCTAATTGAATCCCTTATTTTATCCAATTATGATATATTACATTTTTAAATTGACTTAAGAATATATTTGTTACTTCAGTCTTTTCTGAGGCATCAACAATGATAACTCCATGCCTCTTACTTTAGTTGGTTTGAAATTGATTCAATTCATCTTTTATGTGGAACTCATCCTTCCACATCATTTGATCCAAAATGAATAGGACTATCAAATTCACCTTAATCCTTAATAGATCAAAGATACATAGGGAAAACCAAAAAACATTAATTTATTACTTGGTTTTACCATGCATGTTACTTACTCTCATGTTTTTCCTAAAGAGCTATGTTAGGTTATCCTCTTAAATGAAAACCATATTGAATTGTGGTATAGGTTGATGGTCATGATTAAATGGTATTATGAGAGAGAATTAGTTCAATGAGGTTTCAACCTTAATTTATCTCCAAACTCAACTAAAATACATTCAACATCGAGGTTTTACATATATTTAAATCAATGAGTGGAGTAAAGTTATTTTCATTTATAGGACCTTGGAGATCCGACCTCAGTATATTCTACATTTTTCTCAACATTATCTTGATTCTTGTCAGTTTTCTTAGTTCATGTGTATAATGGATTCATCCAAATTTGGATTTAACAGGATTTTATTGCTTTAAAACCTCATTAATGAACCCAGGTGATTTCTAATTTGTAAATATGATATTAAAATCTATTTCTCTTTAGTTTAGTGGAACTCAGGCTCATCGTCTTTTGTTTAATATTTCAATCTAGGTAAAAATATTATTATTTTACTTAGAAGTCATGTTATCATTGATACAAAGTATTACTATGGGGATAGAATTCTTATGAAAACATATTTAAGTTATTTGATAGCGGCATTCATATGAAAAAATATATTTATGAAATTTGTAAATGAATTACAAAAATGATATATTTCCAAATTATTTCCAAGATAATTTAAAAATTAAAAGAATATTTTATTCCAATTTTTTTTTAAAATAATAAACTATAACTTTGGAAATAAATTCCTACATTAAAATCACATAAAAATCACTTCAAAAATAATCTTAATTAAAATCATTAAATCATTGAAAATTTTGTTCTTAAAATATATTTAAAATAAAAGTTAGAAATATTAGAAAATAAAACACTAGAAACACTTATGTTCTTTAAAATATTAAATTAATTACAATTTCCTCTCAAACTAACCAAAAAAAATTATTTAATTATTTAACACACATTTTCACATCAAAAAATGAATTAATTAATCATAGATGTGTGATAAAAAACCAAATAAGGCCACATCGAATTCCATCACACGTAACTCATTTTTTTACTCATTTAATTGATTTAGATAACTTATTAGACGTAATTAAAATTCAAGAATGAAAAACTAAATTTCCTCAATGCGTTAACTTTAAAAAGTATTTTACGACATGGAATATCTCAATTAGTAATGATTATTTCTCTTCTCAAAAAAGTGTCTGTCCAAAACTAAATTTAATTTTACAAAAATTATTGAGATTGAAAATTTTAAAAAACAATAAAAGGAATTAACTTTATAGTTAAATAAACTTCAAAAATTATTTTTTACATTACGGAACATACTCTCAAAATTAAAACATAATAAATATACCCAACTTCTATAAGAGTAATCATAATAATTAACAAGAATGAACAATTTAACCAACCACCATTTTTATCATAAAAATTAAAATGTTCTCATGGATTAAGAGTTCATTTATAGAATATTTAAATGTAAGGATTATAAGTTTAAAATCCAGTAAAAAAGTCCAAAACCAATTTTGTTTTTAAATTTTACTCCAAAACTGTTAACATAATAAAATAAATATATAATATAGTTTTATATGATATTAGATAATTTAATCTATGGGGTAATATAAAAGTTTAACCACTAAAAGTGAAAAAATAACCCTCAAACATAAGAAAAAAATTTCAATCATAGAGAATGAATATTGATGATCGAAAGTAAAAAACTCTTAAAAATTGAGTGGAATTTTGATGAAAAAAATTGAAATATAGCTTTTCATATTAAAATATACCTTACCCATGCTTAAAACTCAACATTTTTCTCAATGTTTAATACTATTGTGGAGGAAACAATTTAAAAGTGATTCAAGTTCAAAATATTTTTATATTTAGTAGAGGTATTTGTTGTATAATGAAATTCAAGAAACATAAAATTTATTTTTCTAAAAATGAAAAAATCATAAAATCATGAATCATGAATATGCGTTCTACTGGTTACTGCTTAAAAATTTCTGTGCAGTGTAACAAATTATCAAAAAAAGGGCATGCTTAAACCTTTAATTGAAAAATTATTTTCATAAGGGTATAAAAATATTATCATAAAATTTCACTATTAGGTAAAAAATGGAAGAGAAATGGTTTCAGTATGTAATATAATTTACTTGATGATTTTGGTTTTCATTTTATCACATTAAAAATAATTTTCAACTATTAAAATCCACAAAAATATTATTAGAATATTAAAGTATATGAGAAAACTTTTTAACGAATAATTTAAATTATAACTACCCTAATAGTGAAAGGTTTGTTATTTGATGTCTGAAAGAAATTCCTATTTTTTATTTACTTACAGTCCCTTTGGATACTAAGTTCTGACTTCTAAAATTTGAAAAGGTCAATATTTGATTTCATAATTTAATGTTCAAGACAAAAAGTTACTAGAGTTTGAGTGAAAGGTTTTTTATTTATTTTTCTCTAATATTTATTTTATACTATTCCTTGAAAATAATTATTTTTCTTGTTAATATATATTATTTTTTATATGGTTCTAATATATTATAAATTATAATATACCTGCATTTTTTAGTTTATTAAAAACATGAAATAATTTTAGTCTAATGATTTGAAAATAACATGTTTTAATGATGAATAAATAATAAATAAACAATTAAATCCAATTAATCTATAAAGAACTATTACATGATTAAAATTCTATTTTTAAATGATTTACAATAAAAATATTTGATCAAACAAAACACTTAGTGAAACAACACGTTAAACAAAACATCCCCTATATTTAATTTGTAGCCTTGGATGAATTTTAGAACTTGGTAACATGTTTTAATTATTTTATATAGATATATATAATATAATTCAAAAATAATTTAATTATTATCAAGATTAAAATAATTAGAGGTTAATTCCCTCAACAAATAGTACCTGTAATCTTATTAAACATCCCATTTGATCACTATCTTTAAGACTCTTCGTGCTCCACTTGGACTCTCAAAAAATGTATCTAGAGGGGTAAAAAAATTCAATAATAAAATCCAATCACATAATATCAGAAAGATAATTCCAATTAATAGTGATTGGATATGAAATTTAAGGCTATAAACCTTTGTTGATGGATATTCCATGTTGATTTTCTCAAAAAAGTGAGCAGGATATTAGAACATGAATGAAAAACAAGAGATTTGATGTAATTTTATTTCAAAATAAAATAAAAATAACAATGTTTTATTGAATCATTATTTTAATCCAATTATATTTTAGTTTTAATATATCTTTCCAAACTCCCATAAAAAACAAAACCATAATCACTTATAGTGTATTTTTTTTTATCCACACACTACCACATGTGTTTTTACCAATTATTTTTATATGGAAAAATTAATATGGGTGATTAATTTTTTAGGCAGTCTAAAATGTTCCCTAAGACCAAACATGCATCCTTATAAGACCACCTTGATAAATGTGAAAATAAAGATATCTAATTTTTGTATAAAATCCTGTATGTTATCCAATTTGTAATTCAAGAGATAATTTACCCATTTCAGGTTCTTTTATAATGGAAGTAAGTATATGGTAACCTATAAATTTTTCAAATACTAAAAAATATTTCCTTATCAATAATCCTTTCAAAAAAATGGGAAACAGGGATGAAAACTATCCAGTTTTGAAAATTAGTTTCATTGGAAAGTTCAAAAATTGAAATTTTAAAAGTTTTTATGTAATTTATTGCTTTTTCTAAACCCCATTCCTTAATTTTTACGACTTCTAATTCAATTTTAGTAACACTAGTATCTATTTCATCAATAAAATTAGTGTTTATTTTCTAAAAATTATAAAAAATAACCAGCACAATATCTATGATATTAAATTACACAATTAGTTGGTGTGCCACTTCCATTTCACACATTATAGATGTAGGTTTTATACAAAAAACAATATTTCTTATGTGAACCTCTTCAAATTATAGTTTTTGAACATTTTAAAATTCTATTTTTTAAAACCCTGAATTTTTACTTAATTTACATGAAATATTTCTTCACATAAATTCTTCAATAAATTAGTCAATCGATCATTCTTTTTTAATTGGATCTTCAAGTTAGTGAACCTATTATTAATTTCACTCATTTATTTTTGAATAAACATAGATTTTTTTATTTAACTAACCAGAAATTAGACTCTCATTTTTTCCACATTTATTTTAAAAAAAGAAATAGAATTATCTCAATATTTTATTATTATAACAATAATTAAATATACCAGTTCATTTATCTAACTCATGTTTTTTATCTTCTTTTATCGCATCAAAGAAGAAATTAATAATTGTTAATAATGATAGTTTTTGGTATTTTACAAATAACCCATTTAGGATTTTCCATTCATAATTGCATGTTTATTTGTTTATTTGAATGAAAACTCTAATTAAAAATCACAGAAACTGTTCTATTTTCTAATATTAAAACTCATTTTTAAATATCAAGAGTTGTGTTTAATGAAAATAAAATATTGAAATCATTTAATATAGTCAATGGAATGTGAGGAAATAAGTTTATCAGAACAGACCACTAATCTCCATTTATTTTTTGTTGTTACACAACTCACAAATCTCTAACAAAAAACAAGATAATAAGTACAACACGCAATAAAAAAACCAGATGTTGACTCTAGTGAATACAATGAAAAAAGAAGTTTCAAGGACTTAAATGATCACTCAAAGGAAAATATTTTCAGGGATAGTATTTGTTAATAGAAAAATATATGGGTGATTTTACGTTTAAACCAACAATGTTCAAGATCATCCTATATTTTTAATAATATGTTTTTTGTTTTCATTGTATTTTTTTATATACACAAAGATACTAAACGCACTACCTTCCTTAAAAAAATGTGAAACAATTTGACCGTGTTTCATAAAACCTTGTAAAAATATCAATTTATATTTTTTACAGTTTATAGAACAATTTTGAGCATGGGTAATCCT
Organism: Viscum album; assembly: GCA_963277665.1. Lineage (NCBI taxonomy): Eukaryota > Viridiplantae > Streptophyta > Magnoliopsida > Santalales > Viscaceae > Viscum > Viscum album. The sequence continues at coordinate 259,341,426 of OY728148.1, read as the reverse complement.
AATGAATGGTTGGTGAGTTATTTAAGTGATTATTGAATTTTAAACTATTACAAATAGAGATAAAATAAAGCTATAATAGAATTAAGGATAGAGTGAAGAATTTAAATTAATGGAGAAGTATATAAGAAGTTTTAGGTATGTGAAGATCTAAATAAGTTATGAGTATGAGACATTCTAATGGATGAATAATAATGCGTTTTTCTAAATATTTTTCGGAAAAATACAGGTTCAAGAGAAAAGATTCAACTTACCCTGAAAATAGATCAATTTTTTTTATATCCTCTATAAAAAATATAAATAATACTTAACTTTAACACGATGTTTATGAAGCTTGTTTTAATCTAGAAATAAATATATAAAGTGATTTTAGATCACTCCCAATATTTTCAATCATAGAGTAACAAATGTTCATTATTTCCTATTCTAAATAATCATTCTTTTGATGCTCTGTATAAGCTAAAAAGTTTTCAAAAATCCTTCAAATTTATTTTTAAGTATTGTTATATTAAAAAATAACAAGGATGAATTAAATTGAAAACAAATAAGAATTATAGTAAAGAAAGAGGGAATCCATAGTATTAAATGTATTAAAAAATTAAAAATCCCAAAAGAATTTAGTTGTTGTGAATTATTTCCAAAGTAATTATATAAATAATCATAATTAAAATAGAGGTTTAGAATAAGAAAATGGAAAAGTTTAGTTGAAGATCTTCTATGTCGATTCGAAATGTGTCCCTCCCCAACTAATATCCATCTTCCTCTCATATTGAATCTTCTTCCTGTGCTTCCGAAGAATTATTCACCAAGATGACCACCCTATATGTATTGGTTATTCTATTGAATTATTTTCTCTATCAACTTTAAAATAATCATCCACTAACATTAATTCCACAACATGAACCTGTCAGTCACTACCACCATACTAAAGGTGTTCATCCACTAAATAGAACTTCAAATGCTACCCTTGTATGTTTATCAAAGATCTTGAAACAAATCCTTACAATTACATTAAAACATTAATTGCACTATATAGAACATATGTTAGCATTAAATAACCTCTATAATTTTTAAAATTATACTTGTAACTCCATCTTCTTCATATATAGAAAAATTGGATACCCTTTCTCAATTCAAGACACTAAGAACTAGAAAGCCTATACCATCTTACACTATTTCTTAAAAAACATGAAAAAAATTAAACTATATAAAAACATCAGAAATGAAAAACTTGTCTTATTAAATCTCCATACTAGTGATTCTAGTTCATGATACACAAAATATAGTCTATATTTTTAAAGCCGATGGGCGTGGTCCCAAGTTTAATGTTGAAAAATTACGACCAATATTCTATCCAATAGAGATATGTCTCCTTTTTCAGATGAAATGAAACTATCTTCATTACCTCATGTAGAATTGATGCTCCAAAGACACTGACTCCACAATTTATCATTTAGTTGGTTCATACTTGTTGATGAATTTCATCAAACGGGTGGTGAACATCCTTCCATGTCTTAAAAAACACAGCATTGGGAACCATATGTCCCCTTCATTCTCGATATATCAAATATATATATGTAAAAAAAATTGATAAAAAATATTATACATGGCTTAACATCACATGATAATTACTCATTTATTAATCACAAAGAGCCACGTCGGGCCATCCTCTTCAATGGAATACCATATTAAATAAAGGTGAAGGTTCCTGATTTTACATCCCTGATCTCAAGTGATCTCATTTTTTAAATTAAATTTACTTGTAGTAAAATGAGGTTGCAACCTCAATTATTCTTCAAACTCAATAGTAATCCCTTCAGTATCTAGTTTTATGTATATTGAAATCAACAACTGAGGTCATGTAGTTTTCATTTCCATGTTATTGAATCTTTGACCCAACTCATTCTTTATTTTTTCCTAATCACTATTCCAGTCTTCAATCATAATTTTATTCTATATAGGTTTCATTAATCCTTTGTTTCAAAAGTATTCAAATTATTTATATTCACATCAATGAACTCAGGTGTTTTATTTTTTTAAAAATCTATGTTCAGAACCAGTTTTTCTCCAATTTGGTGAAACTTAGGCTTATTAGCTTTGGTAAAATATTTCAGAAAGGGATAAAGTATTTCAATGGACCATGAAATTATTATAATCTATTCTCCAAATTCGTACATAAATAAAGGCATAAGAATATCAAAAAAGTGTTAAATACATGACAATTTTCCAATCTTTTCAAAAAAAGTTCCAAACTTTAGAAAATATTTTCTTCCACAAAATGATTTAAAAATAAAACAATTGAATTTTTGAATTTATGTCCATGAGATCATGTAGAAGTATCTTAAAAAATAAATATCAATTTTAAATTGAAAATATAATTATAAATATTGTTCTTAAAATAAATAGATAATAAAAAATACAATTGAATAATAAAACACCAACAACATTAATTTCTATTAAAATATTGAATATAAAATAATTTACACTCAAATTGACCAAATATAACTATTTAATTAATTAAATCAAATTTTTTACATTGAAAAATTATGTAGTTATTTATAAATATTTTTAAAAAAATGTCTCCAAATTAATCTACATCAAATTCCTATACACTAAACTCATTAATTTTATAAAAGAAATACGTTTAAAAAACTCAATAAAAGAAAAAAAATATCAAAAATGAAAAACAGGAGTTCCTCAAAGAGTCTGATATCAAATTTATTTCCCCCCATAAACTCTCTCTATCATTAAACGATATTGCTTCACCCAAAACATGTTTTTTTCTTCTAAAATTTGATTTTAGTTTTTAAAAAATGCTAGAGATTGAATTTTTTTAATATATTTTAAAAATTCAATTTCGCTTTAATTTAACATATATAATTATATTTTTGCCTAAGTGTATAGACCCACATGAGTAACAAAGAATAAATAGGCATAATTGGTGAAAGACAATGCTTAATAATTTACAGTAATATGTAATGAAGTAAAACCCCAGATTTATCTTAATGAAATTAAAATTTCACATGGATCTAATTTCATTTCATAGCCCATTTTAATTAAAGGCCAATTAGTTTAAAATATGTTAAAAAATTTAAATACCAAATAATTTTGTAAATATTACTCACAAAGTTTGACCAAAAGTAATAATTTTTAAGAGGGTAATGAGATTGATGTTACATTATTTAATCCCCTGAGAAATAGAAATATTTAACAACTCATAGTGAAAAAATACCCCTCGAACATCAAAAAATTCTCAATCATTACATAAGAAAATTGAAGCTTTAAAATAGTATATTTGAAAAAGATTAAGGGGATTTTATATTAAAAAAATTAAAATATGGTTAAGAATAGTGAATTTCCCCTCCCAAAAAAAGTTTAATCTATAGTGAATCCTATGGATGTGGAAAATATTTAAAACATATTCAATTTTAAATATATTGTTAAATTCTGTAGAGATAATTGATGTTTTTTGGGGTTTCAATAAATATAAAAAATGTTTTTTACATAATATAGAGAGTTATAAAATTAAAAGTATGCACAAGTTCTCTATTTTTTAATAATTATATTCTTAATGAATTGTACAAATGTTTAAAAAATGTGCATGATTAAAACTTGAATAAAAAAATGATTTCCAAAAATTTATAAAAAATAATAAATTTCTTTCACTATTCTAAAAAAATGATTTAAAAAAAGGTGGTAGTAATTAAAATACATTTCTAGAAGATTAAAATACAAATTTATTAACTTTAAAAAAATTCAACTATTAAAATTCTAGAAAATAAATATAGAATTATAATGTAAATGGGGAAATTATTAAGAACAATATTTAAACTATAACCCCCTTGATAATGGATTCTCTATTCATTGAAGTTCAATTTAAATATTCATTTTTTTAAATAGACCCCTTGGATATAATGTTCTAGATCTTATAAAATGAATAGTTTAATATAAGATTCCATATTTTAAATTTCATGATGTAATGGTACCATAGATTTAGTGAAAGGAAGTTCAATTCATGTTACTCCAAGATTTATCTTTCATTGGTCCTTGAAAATAATTTTTGTTTTTAATAAAATGGGTTGTCTGATCTATTATCAATAATACATCCAAGATAAATATGACAATATACAAGAATTTTTTACATTAATAACAACATAAATGAATTGTACATTGATTCTAAAGATTTATAATATTTGAGCAGTGGATTAAGTAAGAAGAAAAATCTCATTCTAAATAATTTATTGGGCGCTAATACATGATTTTAATTCAGTTTTAGATTGAATTTCAATTAAATTATTTGTGAAAAAACACCATAAAGCATAATAATTTGAAAAAATAACCCCATACTTAATTTCCAACCCTACAATAATTTGAAAACATGTTAGTAGGTTCTAATTAAATTCTCTAGTAAGAATTAATATAATTAAATGACAATTAATTAGTTGTAATATAAAAAGTATGATAAGGTTTCTCTCTTGCCAATTGGTACTTGTGATTTTAGTGGAAGTCCCATTTGATCAGTCTCTTTAAAACTATTAAATTTCTACCAGACCTCTCTATTAATGTGTTTGGAAGGGTAAAACAATTAAAATATTAAATCAAATCACTGAATATCACAAATTTGAGACTATGTAGTGGTGATAATATATAATATTGAAGTTTTCAATCATTTGTTGATAGACTTACCAGGTTTATGTCTGAGGAAAAGTTATCATGAGATTAGAATGTGAATGAAAAAATACATTATGGATGGGGGAATTTCATTTAAATGAAAAATAAAAAAATATACTTTATTAAATCATGGGATTATTCCCATGTTGGGATAGTTGGAAATTCCCCAAGAAAATACCCCTAAACATCTTACCATAGTCACTCAGAGGGAGTTGGTTTTCAACCATAAACCACCAAATGTTTTTTTTTTCAATTTTTTTTTTTCAGTGAAAAATAATAATATGATTTCTAAATATTTTAGGGAAGCTACTAAGTTCCCTAATAACCAGACATCCTTGGAATACCCCTATGATTTTTTTTAAAACATACTATCTAATTTTAGAATAAAAACCTTCTTACTACTGACTTTAAAATTCAAGATATAATTGAACCATTTTGAGATATTTTATAGGGGATTCAAGTATAAGGGTTCTTCTAATGTTTCCCTAATACTCTCTAATATTTCATTATCAATAACACTTTCAAAAACTAATGAAACAAGGATGAAAAATGTCTAGATTTAAAAATTTGTTCCTAGTGTAGATTCTATAATTTCTATTTGAAAAGTTTTCAGGCCACTTGAGGCCATTTCTAAACCTCCATTAAAAATTTTACCATCTTCTAAGTCAGTTTAAGTATCCCCAGTTAGTATTTATACAAGAAAAGGAGTATCGATGTTTGTAAAATGATAAAAAAATAACCACCTCAACATCCATCATAACAAAATACACAATTAGTTTTTAACCCACCTCAACATCCATCATAAAGTCTATTTTGAGAAAACTTTAACCTTATTATTTTTATAAACATTGAATTTTATCTTGATTTTCATGAATGGTTTCTTCATTTCCATTCCTAAAAGAGTTGTTCACTTGATCATTTTTTTAAAACAAGCCTCTAAGTTGGTGGACTACTTCAGAATTTATATAATTTATCTCTAAGAAAACATAAAACATTTTTATTTGGAAATATATAATATAAAACTTACTTTTTTACTAGATATTTCAAAAAAAAAAAATTCCACCAACATTTCATCATCACAATAAATAAGAAATCCACCATTTTGTTTAACAAAAACTGGATTCTCATCTCTATTTTACCCATAAAAGTAGCAATTCATGATCATTGTTAATGAGAGTTTTTATTCTATGATATCCGATAATGAACCATTGAAACTTTCCTATCCATCGCGAAATGTTTCCTCATTTAGTTAAATGAAATGAATAAATAAACAATCACAAAACCTATTCTGTTTTATAATATTATAATTCATTTTGAAAGATCATTAGTTGTGGTTCAAGATAATACCAAAATCCAATAATAGAATATAAACTATTGAATGGATTCAAAAAAGTTCTATAGTACTCAACACTAATTCATAACACTGAATGTTTTTGTTATGTAGCTCAAAAATCTTAGTCCCAAAAATAGAGAACAAGTCCAACATGTATCAAAAACCACTATCAATTCATTCTAGTAAATACTAAGAAAATACAAGTAGTTTAAAGAGAAAAAACACAATGAAAAACAAATATATTTCTATGGATCATATTTTATAATAGTATAATACTTGATTATTTTCAACTTAAACAAGGAGTGTTCAAGATCAACATATTTTTTAATGATTTTTTTTCATTTAATTGTTTTTAATTTTTTTTTGACCTGAAGGCACTCAATATGATACCTTCTCCAATAATGATGCCAAAGTTTGTAGAAAATTTGTTTCACCTTTAAAAAATATTAATTTATATTTATTACTATCACTTGAAATATGGTGAGCATGGTCAAACCCAAGAGAATATGGGTGAGTTTTCTATGGGATTTTAGAACATAATTTATTGAAAACAAATAATAAAAAACATTAAAATGAATAAAGGAAGGAGTGAATAATTAAAATTAAGGAAAAAGTATGTAAGAGGTGTTAGCTATGTTAAAAACTAAGTATTTTATAAGCATGGGAAATTAAAATTGATTAATGAGAGGGAAGTGACTGAATAGTCTACTAAATAATTGACACTCCATAGAAAATATTCAATATAACATGGAAACTAGATCACTAAAAATGTTCATATCCTTTGTAAAAAAATATAACTAGTAATGAACTTAAACATGATCTCTGTCTAGATAGAGTTTTCATTCAGCAGTGGGAAAATATATTGATTTGACATTATTCACATAACTTATTCTCATAAATCCATTAATATTCAATCTTTCCTATTCTATCTACTCTACCCGTTAAAGTTTTGTGTATGGTAAAATGTTTTAAAAGATCCTTGAAAAATATTTTCAAATTCTGTTACATCAAACAAGAACAAGGATGAATATAAATGAAATGACCCATAAAAGAAGAATTGAAATAATTAAGTAATGAATAGGGTTATGAAATGGTTTAACAGGAATAAAAATTGAAAATCCATCAAGTGTTTAGTTATGTGACATTATTATATAATCAATTGGAAAACATTAACATAGTTAAAATAGTGGTTCAAGATAAGAAAAAGAGATTGATAAAAATAATATCTTCTCTGTTGAGTTGAAATCAATCTCTCCATAATTAATATTCAAATTTCACTAATGTAGATACCACTGAAGAATATAAATAATTCTACTAAAATAATTATACTATATAATTTATGGTTTTTATCTTCAATTATTTCGACTATATCTTTTCAAACAAGTCCCCAAATAGAAAAATTCAATAGCCTCAACTTGCTAAATTCACTGTCAGTCATATCCAACGCAATACATGCGTTCAAACACTAACTAAAAATTGAATCACTTACCCTTATAAAATTTGAAATACTCCTCAATAAACTTTTTACACTCTCACAAAAACATAATTTTATCTATATGGAACTTAAGTCATCATGATTCGACCTCTCTCTTTTTAAAAATTTTTCCTGACACCACATCTTTTTTCCAAACGATAAATGTTTGACTCCATTACTCAATTTTAGACACTAATCACCAATATATTATCCTAAACCTCTATTTATGGGTTTATCCTAGACCTTTACTCAATAAACCCAGGTAAAAAACTTTAACAAATGCAAAACTTGTCCTGTTCCATATCCGCACTAGTGCTTCAGGTTCGAGTCACTAAAAATACATAATTGAATATGTAAGTTGATATGTTTGATCATATGTTTATTATCAACCCATTAGGGTTAGTATTCCTTCCAATTGATCAATGTAAACCATTTTATTTGACTTGAGACCATATTCATCTCATTAGGATGTTTTTAGGAATCAATGACGCTGACATAATAGTTCTTCTATTAATTGATTATAACTTGTTGAATTATATCATCAAACAGGTGGCATGATCCCAATCACGTCTTCATATCCATGATGGCGGTAACCATAGAAGGCCAATTCATACTTATCTAATCAAAATTACATATATAAAAACCTGTAAATAAAAATATTCTTCTTGGATTCATCCCACACGAGACTTTCTTTCACGTTCATCATGAAGTTCCTTGTTTAACTTTTTTCTTAATGCCATACCACCTTAAATAATGGTGAAGGATCAAGATCTTGAATAGATGACCTATATATGGATCATTAGTAACATATAATTTATTTCTAGTATAATAAGGAACTAACATCAATTCTTCCTCAGACCCTTCAATCTTAGAATCTATAATCAAGGTTGAGTGGGTTTCATCTATAGTAATTCAAAGATTTAGCATCACCATATCCTTAATTGTTTTGGAAACTTGATTCTAGTATTTTTATTATATCATGAATATATTAGATTAATTGGACCTTGGTTTTAATAGGATTTAACTTTAGATCCCTATTTTCTTCATTGTAATACTTTAATATATTTTTATATATATTTACATAGTAAGGATCTGAGAGGACATGCGATTATGAGACCTGATGTACCTGAAATTAATTTTATAAAAATATTAAATACATTTATATTTCACATGTTTCAATTCTTAAAGAAAATTAAATAACTCTCAAATGGTATCTCTAATTAGAAATTTGATGCCACTGTTGATTTTGGAATAAGGTTTTTATCCTAGGCGCAATCTAAAATGGGTTTGCGAGGGGCAGTTAGATCCCTTGTCTATTGGAAGCATGTTTAATGGGTTTAATTAATTTATTAAACAAATAAATTAAACCCATTTGACCTAAAATATTCCTAAAAATATATCTTCATGGAGGATTGGACAGGGTTATCCTCATAATTCTAGAACAACCAACGATTCTCTCCTTCCTCTTTCTATTGGCGGATCACATCTAACTACAACAAAACACTTGATCAAAGAAGATAAAGACATAGCGGATACAATGATCCTTATTCTTCATTAGTGAGAAAATTATTCATCAAAAAATGATCCAAAAACCAGCTAATACTCATCAATTAGTTGTTTATGTCATTTGGTTAAATTTATTTTTCGTATCCATCTTTGTTCTTGGATCTGATCCAATAGTGGTCAACATCAATGGCATGGGTGTTGAAATATTTAATTATTTCATTTGTTTATCAACCCAGATCAACATTTTTAATCATTTTCCAAGAAATATTGTCCAAAAATACTCTACAACTTTTTTATAATACATTTATCAAATTTATTTTTCATGATCATCATAGGTAGGACCCCACGATCTGTCTTCAAAATTACCAGGTTGTACTGAGCCTGATCAGACCCCCAGAACTGTGATTGCTCAAGAAACAAAGAACATGTAAATGAAGTATGTCCCTATATTGGATTTTCAAACGGCATGGTAGGTTATTTTGATGATTTAAGTACTAATCCATGGAAGAATAAGTTATGATTGTGTGAAGAATGCATGATGAGACATTAGACGAATAAACAGAGCCGATTTCGGACAAGAGACGACCTAAATCTTTGATCCATGACGAGATTGGAAAGTTTTGGGAAGATATAGGACTAGATATAATGGCGTAGGACCATATTTCAAGAATGGAAATCAGATCTATAAAATCTGGTGAAAACATGACTACACACTGTGTACAGAAATGAACACATTACCTGTAACCCCACATCAACGGATAGGGTTTTGGATAACATAAAGATGACATGGCCTATAGTACTACAACACTCCATTTAAAACATCCCAATATGGGATTCTCATGTAATGGATCACATGGGTGGAAACCCATGTGGAATTACCCAACCATATATATGTTTGTGTATCCGAGTATGCGAACATAGGGTCCGGTATATAGACAAGAGGTCCTGTACATGGACACGACCAACATGACATGTCTTGGTCCCAATTAGACTTTACACATCACGTAGTCCACATACAGGACATGTGTTACTACATGGAATGAGAGAGATGTGATGGATAGTTAAAAGACCAGAAAGTGGAGTGGGATCACATGCTTTGTGGGTCCCCACACATGCCATGAAACCCTTATCAACTTTCGAGGAAACATCCAAATTCCTGATCTCTTTCATTTGAACTCATATTTTGGACAACGAGTAGTCTTTATTGAATGTTTTTCAACACAGAAAGTGATGGTTCCCTCAATTGATGCTTTTGAGATATAGTGTGATATATTATAAGAACAATGTTTATTTGGTCGATACTCAATGATGGCAGTGATCAGGAATAATCACCAGAGACTACCATGTTGTACCCTCTAGTAGAGATTTGAATTGGAGTCCTCTATCTTTAGGTGGACCCCCCATCATAATTGGTGTGAGTCTTATACAAGTACCTTCTGATTGGAACCCCCTACAGGGTAGGGTGTGGGTCCTCGATGAGTAATGTGGAACCCCCTAACATACCAGGGAGTGGGTCCTCAAATTTTTATTGGAACCCTTCCATTGGATAGGGTTATGTTCATTGATGACTATAGTTTAGCCCTCCCAACGCACCAGGGAATGGGACATCAACCTTTAGAGTGTAACCCCCCATAAGAATTGGTGCGGGTCCTGTATCTATTGATTGGAGTCCCCTATCAGCATAGGGAATGAGTCCTCATGAAACTACTATTGAACCCTCGCCATTGGCATGTGGAGAGGTACTCTATAAATACTTATATAATAAATCCCCCTGATGAACTATGGTACGATTCCTCTACTTTGAGTTTGTTCCCACTCAACTATAAAGAATAGTGACAAGGTATGGAATGAATTGAAAAATTTCTTTTGGGAAGATGCAAGATATGCTGGGCATTATTGATGAACTTTTGAAACTATTAAATACTCTTTTTCTTGGGATATGTTGTTATATAGAGATCCACTTACTTTCTTGTTATGGATTATTTTGACTAAGACTATATATATATATATATATATATATATATATATTTCTTTAAATATCCACTCATTAGATTTGGTAACTCACCTTCCAGGAGAGGTGTAAATACGAGGGGTATGTGAAGTGATTCACGTGCTTAGATTATCAGGGTTGGATGAGTCCAATATTCTACTATTAATGGAGAAGGCTCAAAAATAGGTTCATATACACACCATTTTTATCTAATTATGGGTGGATGTGGTTACTTTTACTCTTTATTTGGGTTGAGTTTCTCTCTTTAACAATGTTTTTTATCTACTATCTTTCCTTTCATATTGTATCTCTTACTACTCTCCTTCAGTTGTTGGGGGTTCCCTAATGGTTATTCATATAATCACTCCTAGATGGGAATTTACAATAGGTATCATGTCTTATACAGATGATATATAGGTTTTCGGTGACTTTATAGGAGCTTAGGGATACCTATAACTTTAGAATTCGTATGGTGTCCACATCTTGGGATTCAGGAGTTGGGCCCTCCTAGTAGTTTACTTTTCTAGTTTTTTTTCAAGTTGAGAAAAATTTATAGTTGGGAGTGTATTTTACCATTTACCTTTTGGTTTGTACTATTATACTATTCTACACCCTATAGTTCATGCATGTTAATTTTAATTATTAGTTGTGTTAAATCTTTTACTCTTCCCCTATAAAACTTTGCCTCGAGATGGGTGTGTGTATGCATGTAGGTTATCTGGAAAAGTTCATCCTATGATAGATATTCCATTGGAACATATCTCCACCCCCTGGACTATAAAGGCCGGCCTGGGTTACTACGACTTGATCCACATCTTAGGTTGGGTCATGGAAAATTGCTATCAACGAAAGTTCATTAATTAGGATGTTGTTCAGAGTATCCCCTTAAGAGGATTTGGTTGGGTTTTTGGTAACAATTTCAAAGTTTATTCAATGAATATCTTAGGAAAGGGAGTCAAGTGATGGTGCGACTGGATGACATATCCATTCACCAGGTCCACGACTACTTGCTTGTCGACTCAGGATACCAAGACATTTTTTGCAGGGACCAACACCAGATGAATCATATAGGATTGAGTCATTGAATAATTTTATTGATCCATATCCCCATATATATATATATTATCAATTGAGTGTGGAACATCTTGATAAATCATATTATGCCTCTACAATTACAGCCAACTAGGATACCGGTTTTGGATGGTGATGACAATTCTATGAGAATAGTGGCCTCGATATAGGTCCCATCTCATGAGACCCTTCCTCTAGGTGGGTAGGAATCAATATATCCCACTATTGAGATGTGTTTCTTAAGGATAATTATGCATGCATTCCTACTATAATTTGTGAGTTCTAGTGCCCAATGTTGATGATGTTCTGCAACGAGGTAGATTCGTAGCAAGAAGAGGATTGGATAGAGTCCGTGGTGTAAATCTTTAGGCTCATCCAGACATTGAAAAATCAGTTGGTTTCACTAGTGTCTATCTTTTTTCATAGAGCAGTTGGGAATTGGTGGATTTCTATTACGCAGTTGCACGATGAGTCGAAACTCTCATGGTCCAACTTGAGTCAGCGGTGTATATCTTAAGTATCATCCAGACATTGAAAAATCAGTTGGTTTCACTAGTGTCTATCTTTTTTCATAGAGCAGTTGGGAACTGGTGGATTTCTGTTACGCAGTTGCATGATGAGTCAAAACTCTCATGTCCATCTTATAGTAGATATTCCATGAGGAGTACTAAACCTCCTGTTTGCACTATGTTCGGATCCAGGATATATAGGAGCTATAGAAGTGAGGGACGATGGTTGTTGAGGATTGAGTGATATTTATAGACCCTACATGGTACTCAATTTACATGATCGAGGACGAGAACTTCTGAGCGATGAAGTTTGACCAGGGACTCCATAGAGAGACCATAGCTAGTTTTGTGAACTTGTGACTCCCCACCTATGCTGGGGTGTTGGATTGGGAACCGTTGATAGAGAGACTTCCATCAGAGGGATTCTAGATAGCTGGGGACAGTTTTGGGAACCACTTAGTTGAGTCATATGCAGTAGCTAGCAGACACCGAATACTATAATATCAGCACATGATAAATTCCCATGATCGGACCCCGACACATGGTCATAGAAATTAAAGAGAACCAGGTCATCCTAAAGAAGGAATGTTCTTTCCTTATGATGGGAGAGGTAACATGGAATGAGAATTTCTAACCATACATGATGATCAACATAGGATGATAGCTGATGGACTGCCACGATAAAGGCATAGTGACCAGTGATCCTTGAAGAGAGGGCATGGTGGTCCTCAGGGAGGTGAAGATGGTGGAGGAATATGAGGAGAATTGGGGGGTGGAAAATGTTATGAGATCCTCCCACCATCACCATGAGGAGGCCCATGTCATGATTAGTCATCTGACTACATAGGCCAAATATAGCTGCAGGATTTGGAGTTTTATTATCCCTCAACTCACAAGTTGATTAGTGGTACAATATTTGTTTATTCTACTCTTGACTTAGTATTAGTATACATAGGTTCCAATCATTATTTTATCTATATACTCATGTTTTGAGATCTAGAGATCCCAGTTGTAGTGCTTGACAAGCAGATTCGTCTTGATGTTCCTACTGGGAAGACTTATTATGTAAATTTTATCTCTTAGAAATGTGAGAAATAACTTGATGGAGATAGGTTTATGTGGGACATTTTGGTTTTCATGACGGATTCCTATGAAATCATCTTGGGTATGCATTATCTTTCCATGTTTTGATCACATATTGACTATCACTATCGACATGTCAGATACCTTCTTACTGATGGGAAGAGACTCTAATTTTTTGGAAAGAGAGATCTCATGGCATGGAGAGTGGGTTTTGGAAATAGGAGGATTCATACCATCACCAATCAGTTAAAGAGTATAGACATTGGTTCAATAAGACCTTCCGGAATATGTTTTCCTTTAGTTGTGGAGGATTACATAGATGTCTTCCCTAAGGATGTTATAGGACTACCTATGAGGTGGGATATGGTGTTTTCATTTAATATAATCCTTAAAACACTCTAATATGTTATGTGGAATATCAAATAACCCTTACTAAGCTCTGGGAGTTGTGGTTGTAGTTAGAGGATCTTCAAGAGAAAAGTTTCATCAGACCCAATGTGTCCCCTAGGAATCTTCAGAGTTGCTCAGAAAAATGGAAGACAAGAGAATACGGCTTTGCATAGATTATCATTTCCTAAATGAAGCCACGATAAAGAACAAGTAACCATTGTCAAGGATTTATGATATTTATGTCGAGTTCAAAAGCATGATATAGTTATCAAAGATCTATATCTGGTTTGGCTACAACCAGTTGAGGGTTCGTGAGGATGAAATTCCAATGTTGACATTCCGAGGTCACTAGAAAAAATATAATTTCCTAGTTATTCCATTTGGTGTGAAGAATATACCCACTGTATTTTTTTTATTTTATGAACAATGTCTTCCAACAATAATTGGATGAATTTATTGTTGTCTTTATCAACAATATACTCATCTACTCTACATCATACAAGGAGCTTGTAGTGCCCTTGAGGATGGTGCTAGATTTTGTTCAAGATCACTATCTTTATAGAAATATTTCAATGTTATAGGTCTAGATTCACAAGGTTCAATTTATGGGGCATGTCATTTTTGAGTTGGGATTAGGCATGAAACCAGTGAATGTTGGTACAATGCTTTTTTGGGAGCCACCCAAGAGTGTATGAGAGGTGAAAAGATTTCTTATCTTGGTGGGGTACTATAGAAGGTTTGTGGAATAATTATCTATATTTATATCCTCTTCGACCACCTTGATGTGGAAAGGAAATCCATTTACCTTGTCTAGGTAGTTACCGAGGGCCCTTGAAAAGTTGAGGTTGACGCTGATGAGTGCTCTCATTTTGAGACTACTAGAGGAAGTTGTGGAGGTTGTAGTGTATTGTGATGCCTTAGGAGTAGGGTTGGGCTACGTGTTGATGTAGTGGAATGAATTGACCACATACGAGTTGAGATAGTTGATACACCATGGGAGGAACTATGTAACTCATGACCTAGAGAAGGTATTGGTAGTCATCATTCTATGGATGTGGAGGCACTAACTTCTGGGAGAGCACTTAGTAGTTTACTCAAACCATAAGAATCTCAGGTGCATATTCACATAGAGAGACTTGAATCTGATATAATGGCACTTGTTGGCATTCCTACAAGAGTATGAATTTCAGATAGTCTATACTCTTGGAAAGAAAAACATAATATCAAATTCCCTTAGTAGAAATTACCTAACTCACTTAGTGAAAGAGGATTTCGAGAAGTTGGCCTCCTTGAAACTGAACCTTGTAGATCAGGAGGGCACAACCTTCCAACAATCGATGGTGTTGAATCCTCCACTTCTTGAGAGCGTGAGGGAGTACCATATTAGAGATATCGGCTATGTGGTATTATGTGATCATATATACACATGAAACTCACAATATGGATATTATGAAAGAGGGAATCATGCCATCCTTTTCTAGGGATGGACACTAGTCCCGGTCATGTTATGGGAGGAGGTGATGAGAGAGTTCTACAGTTCTCCCCTAGCTATGAATAAAGGTGTGGGGAATATGTAGTGAAATATTTTGCGGTAGTTTTGGTGGTCTAGAATGAAACAAACCATATATAAGTTTGTCTCTTGTTACCTAAACTGTCTGTATGTGAAGGCTGAGCACCACGTTACGACATGTTTGTCAAAACCTCTCGAGATCCCAGAGTGGAAATGGGATGGTATATATATGAAATTTTTCATAGTTGTTTCTTAAAAAATGAAGGGAAATGATGCCATATATGTGATATTTGACCAAATAATATAGCCATCACACTTCCTTACTATCATGGAGAAGAGTTCGGTGGAGAGTTTGCGGTAGATATAGGTATGTTAGATCGTTCTCCTTCATGGGTTTCCTTTGATGATTGTCTCCAATCAGGATGCATGGTTTATTTATCAATTGGGGAGAGGCCTATAAGAGGAATTCAGGAACCATATGAGGATGAGTAAAACCTTTAAACCCCTGACCAATTGGAAGACCAAGAACACTGTCTGGGTGTTGGAGGATATGCTGAGGGAATGCATGTTAGACTTCAATTGAAGCTAGGAGGATCACCTTCCCTTGGAAGATCATGGATAAAACAATATTTACCACTCTATTATCAGCATATAATATTTTTATGACCTGTAAGAGAGACTATACAGGTTACCCTTGTACTAGAAAGAGATTGGTGAGATATCACTTGTGGGCAAAAAGATGGTGTGGGTGATGAAAGGGAAGATCCAAGTCATCCATGAGTAGATGAGGATGAACCAGTGGTAAAAGAAATGTTATGTATATCACCTTCCCATGCCCTTGGAATTTGAGTAGGGAGACCAAATTTTCCTAAGATTCTGCCCAGGTTGAGGATTTGAGAGGTTCATTCAGGGAATGAAAGATATCCCTGAGGTTCATCAGGACATTTAAGATAGTGAAGAGGGTATGCATGGTCTCTTACATTCTTTCCCTACCTTAACTATTGGAGAAAGTGCACAAAGTCTTCCACATGTCACAATTGAGGAGATATGTGCATGAACCAATGCATGTTATCGACAGGGGAAAACATTATATTGAGGATAGAGACACCTTTGCTGAGCACCCAGTGGATATCAAGGATTGGCATTGTAGGAACTTATGTGTAATGGAAATCCAATTGGTCTTCATGTTTCAGTATCATTGGAACATGCATAAGAATTCTTGGATATGGGAGAGCCAAGTTTGGGATCATTATCTTGAGTTACTTGTTTAGTTTTTTCTTTTAGGGGATGAAAATATTGAAAGATGGAATGGAATACAGAGGAAAATTTCTCCTTTTAAGACTTTTAAATATTTCTATGTATGTTTTTATAGTTAGGAACTATGATGGTCTATGAGTTTAAGGCTCGGTGTGCCCATAATTATTTTTATAAAAATATTAAACACATTTTGTATTGCGCATGCATAGATTCTTAAAGAAAATATGATAAATATTAAATGGATGTTTGGATCAAAAATCCAAGACTATTTTTGAGTCTATAACATAGTTTTTACCCTAGGTGAGAATTTAAATGGGCCAGATAAGGGCATTGAGATCACTCTCCCATTGGTGGTATGTTCAAGGGGCTTAATTAATTTATTAAATTAATTAATTAAAACAATCTAACCTAAAATATTCCTTTAAATATATCTTTTTGGATGGTTTTCCATGGTATTGTGATAATCTTGGAATCATCAATAATTCTCTCCTAGACACTTCCATTGGAAGATCACATCAGAGGACAATGAATTGTCAGATTGGAGCAGATTAGGATGCAATGAATGAAAATATCCATCTTCTTCATTGCTGAGTATATTTTTCATCAAAGAATGATCCAAAAACTATGTAGGACTCATAAATTGGTGATTTACGAAAAATTATTAAATTGATTGAGTAGATCCATCCTTGTTCTTGGATTTTTGATAATTGTGTCCAATTTCATGTGCCCAATTATTGAAATCTTTATTTACTTCATTAGTTTAAAACCCTGGATCACCATTTATGATCATTGGAAAATAAATATTGTACAAAAATAATCTAAAACTATGTTATGATGCCTTTATCCCATTTATTCTATGTGTTCATCACTTATAGGACCCCACGATCCTAGTTCGATATTGATGGGTGGCACTAAGCCTGAGAAGACCCCTGAACCCAAGACAAATTGAGAAAAAAAGAACAGAATAATGAAGTATGGCCAAATGTGTAATGTTGGCGAGGCATGAGTGATATTTTAAAGTATTGGAGTATGAATCCATAGAGGTGGAAGGTATTATGGAATTTAGAATATATGATGAGACCTCTGACGAACAAAAAGGTCAGATTTATAGTGAGAAATGGCCGAAATATGTGATCCATGTCCAGATCCACAAGTTTCAAGTTAATATTTGGCTATATCTAATGGTGAAAGACCAGATTGTAGGCATGGGAATTAGTTTTGGAAAATCTAGTGAAAAACTGGCTGCATGTTGTGTACATGGATGAACAAACAACATGCATCCCCTCAGTGGAGATGAATAGGGTTTGGGAAAACATAATTATGACATGGTGTATAGTCTTCCTACACGTTGTGAACCCCCCCCCCCTAATGAAAAAACCATGTAATAGATCACATTGGTGGAAACCCATGTGGATGGGTATGACTAGGTACACTGACACAAGGTCCGGTACATGGACATGGGGTCCAGTATACAAACATTGGGTCTGGTATACGGACACGACCAACAAGACACAGTCTAGTCCTGGTTATCCTGGACATGCTTTGTAGTACAAGTACATGGGGTGTACTTCTACATGGAATTGGATCTATGTGTAGGACATGGACATGAACTGTTGGTGGAGTGGGACCACAAATAATGTGGGTCCCCTCACATGCCGTGTAGCACTTGAAATATTTTGAGGAAAGTTCAAGGTTCTGTATCTCCTTTGTTTGAACACATATTTTAGTGTGAGATTAGCCTATCATGAGCTTTTTTCCATGTAGAACAAGATGGTTCCCTATGTTGTTTATTTTGAGATATAATGAGAAATATTGCATCCAAAATTCTTATTTTGGTGATACTTGATAACGGTAGTGATTAGGAGGAATCACTCGAGACTACCGAGTTTCACCCTATAGTATAACTATTCTATGGAGTCCTCAACCGTTAGAGTGAAACCCCCCCATCAGCATGGGTGTGTGTCCGCTATAGCTACTATACGAGTGCAACCCCATACCGAGTAGGGTTTGGGTCCTCGATGATTAAAGTGGAACCCCCCTAATGTACCAGTGCATGAGTCCTCAACATTTGAGTGGAACCTTGGATCAGATTGGAAGTGGGTACTCAATGACTAGAGTGGAACCCCCTGATTCACCATGGTGTGGGTCCTCAACCATTATAGTGAAACACCCCATCAGTAAGGGAACAAGTTCTAAACCTCCTGATTTTAGCCCCTATCAGCATAGAGAGGGACTCCTTATTACACTAGAGTTGAACCCTAGACCAAGATGGGTGCAGGACCTCTATGGATAAATACAGAGTGGACCCCCTAATGCACTAGGGTGTGGGTCCTATACTTCTATTTTGTGCCCCATCAACTATGAGACATAATGATGAGGCATGGATTGACCTAGATTGTGACTTTTGGGCAGATGTGTGAGATGCTGGGAATTGTTGATGGACTTTTGAAACTGTTGTCTACTCTTCTTCTTGGGCTATGAAGTGAGAGGAAGATACCTTTACTCTCTCATTTAGGATTATTTTGAATGATAATATAAATATATATATACACTTCTATATACACACCTTGGATTTGGTTACTCTCCTTCAAGGAGAGATGAAGACAAACGAGGTATGCTACATCCTTTTCATGTTTATCTTCTTATGGATGTATGAGTGTACGCTCATAGTATTTGTGGTGGAGACTTGACATGTAGTTACTCTAGTTACCTTGTTATTCCTATTTTGTTTGGATGAGGTTACTTTCACTCTTGGTTTGGGTTGATATGTTCTCACTAACTGTGTGTTTCATCTAATACATTTCCTTTCTGGTTGTATCTCTTACTTCTCTCCCTTTAGATTTTGTGGTGTCCTATAGAGTTATATATACTCACCCCTACATGGGATTTTCACACATGTATCGTGCCTTATATAGAAAATAGACTAGATGATTGTGACTTCAAAAGATCTTAGGGATACATGGTACTTTGGACTGCGTACTGTGTTCAAAACTTGTGATCCACGATGTAGGCTCTCTTAGATGTTCACTTTCCCAATTTTTTAGGTTGAGACATATTTCTAGCTGTGAATATATTTTTTGCTTTACTTTTTAGTTTTTTATTATCATACTTTTGTACACCCTAGGGGTTATGCATGTTGGTTTAATTTCTAGCTATGTTACATCATTCAGTATTTACCTCTTTATTTCTATATAGAGATGGTGGTGTGTGTGAGTACATGTTCTTCGGAAAAGGTATCCCAATGTCATACATGCCTTCAACGCTTGTCGCCACCTCCAATATTATGGAGAAAAGCTTGGGTTAGTTGAGGCTCGAGCTCCATCTTGGGTCAGGTCATGAAATAAACAACTTTCTATCATAATAAATGAACTCAAGATATTAATATGTTGTAATTTAAATCTCAAAATCATTTACCCTTTTGTTTAGTAAAACTTAGGATCATTTGATTTGATTGAGGATTTCAGAAAAGAAAAAATTTGTATGATAACTTCTGAAAACTCTTATAGTGGTTATATAAGTGTTTGAAAAATCATAAAAGTTATAAAATAGTGTAATTCATAATCGAATGAAGATATATTTATATTGTTAAAGGATTATGGAAATGATAATTTGATAAATTCTTCTAATAAAATTTCAATTTTTAAAGAAAATTTTATTTCAAAAAAGAAATTTAAAATTAAACCACGGAACTTGATAATTAAAGTTCAACATCCCGATATCTTAAAAATCTCATAAAAATGAATTTCAATTAAAAATCTCAAAAAGAAAAAAATGTTTTTCTCTATATATATTGAAAATAAAAATCATTAGAAATTTAATACTTGAAAAAAACCCACTAATTTCTATTAAATTATTAAATTAATTACAGTTTACACACAAATTAATCTAAAATAATTATTTATTATTTTAAATCACATTTTCACATAAACAATTAAGTAAATTCATCATAGCTATGTTCCAAAAATAGTATATAATTATAGACACATCAAGAATTAACTAGTATTTTTAAATTTTTATCCTCTTTAGTTTAACAAGATTCACCCATAACCTCCATCATGTTGGTGAAACCTTCTCAATTATTTTTGAACTGATTTTGAGCTTCTAGATAAATAGACTGTGTCTTAGAGTACTATTATTATTTACTAGATAGTTTTTATAAAATCGATATCATCATGTTCTTTTACACAACCAAATTTTATATATAATTATTTTTTTCAACAATATATATCACATATTTTTTAGGGGAATCCCCTTTACTATCATAAATATTTTTTTTCTTTTATCACTTTCGATTTTTATTTCTTGAACTATGTATATTTTCTAATATAGGACTATAACTCATTATTTAGCACGTATTCGATCTCTATTAGTTCTATCTCATCACCGTCTCAACTTGAGGTATCAAAAAAAATTTCAACATGAGACATATAATATAGAGACCCAAGCCTTTTAAATATAACATTACATGATTTTAAGAATAAAAATACATCAGAGTACAAGTGAAGGATCGTTAAGTCTTGTGTCCTGGGAGACTAGGTACATAAAATAAAAAACATGGGGCTAAGAAAACATATTTATTTAATCTCCATATAGATATCCTAACTTCTTTTGTTCCCTTACAACTGCATAGGGTACCCTAGGGAACACATCAGAGAAGGGATGAGCTAAAAATCCCAGTAAGGGAATGAACATAAGGATACATCTTAAGCACATGAGTTAGGAGGCATGACATAATGATATCCAAATAATGGAACATGTGAAATGAAATCAAATAAGAATGTGATCATATAAACATGGAATCATATAAATATGTAAGAATAATAAAACATTTCATTTGTACGGGTTAAGGCAAACCGGCAATTCCGTTTCCCATTTTAGTACGGGTCAACACTAACCGTCAACCCCGTTTCACATCACATCTCATGAGACCTAAATTTACCAATGCATTGGAGCGCTATCTGGGCACACCCATCTAAACATTTTAATTAATATTCTTTCCACATAAAAATTCTTAATACATAAATAATCATACATAATCAACCATACATAAACATAAGGGTACCCATGGAAAGAATTGGGTACCATAATCATGACATAAATCATAACCGATGGGCATTTCATGAAAGTGTCCAAGAAATGAAATGATTAGAAAATACATCGAAATCAATAGTTTAGAATAGGAATATATCATGTAAATTGGTGTCAAACATACGTTACAACATATAACAAATGTATTTTAAAAATATTAGTATTAAAACATTTTTGTGCTGTTTTAAGGAAAATACTAGAACTTTTAAAATAGAAAAGAGGACAATCATTTATATACAACCTGAATTGAACCAAGAAGGTTTTCATAATAAAATAATGATTTTATAAATAAAATGGTGTCTTAAAATAGAAGATAGAGTGAAATTGAAATTGGGTAACAATTCAGGAAGTTCCCCTAAAATAGGTTTGCTTATCAAAATGTTCTAAGGAGAGAATCATTTAAAAACATGTATATCCCCGAAAGAGAGTGATGAAAGGGTATTCATTACTAAATATTTTAAAACTAAAAATATTTTAGAATATGTACATAAATAGATATGATAACTGAATTTTGATATAATGATATATAAGGCAACCTGAATGAACAAAAAGGGTTCGGGTTGAAATCTTTACTGTTTATTGGCATAATGTTAGGTGTACCTAAGAGGGATTGATGAGAGAGAAAATGGTTTTATCATCACTTAAAAATAATGAGGTCAGTATTGTTGAGGTGAAAAAACATACCACATCATTTGTTATTACACATAAATAGTCATAGCATGGAGGACAATCTTGAGTAAGAGTGAAATGGAGAGAATCTATTACCTTAAATCTGTTGGTGTTCTCCACTTGTTATTAAAGACCAGAATAAAAAAATTAGGATTGTTAATTCATAAGTAAAAAACCTATTATATATATAATTTATTTATTATAACCCCATTTAGTTCATTCAATTACTTTTTGATTAGTTATAAGGTTCAATTTCATTGCTCTGTCTCATTTGTTTACTTGGTTTTAAAAGACCGGTTCACTTATATTCATGTTAAGTTAAACATTATAGAAGGAAGTGGTTGTCCAGAAATGAAGTTATATGATATTACCAAAAATCCATGAGATTAAATGGTTTTAAATTTAATTTTTTTACTTATATTGAAGTCAAACTATTATATAAAACCATAGTGACAACAGTTTTTGTTAATCGATGGGTTTGATTGCAAAGAACATGTTTTGATTTATAACTTTATACAATTTGTACAAAATGATTACAGAACTAAAAATAGGATATTTTACATATAAAATAATCTTTTTAAACTATAAAAAAATGGTTTCATGCCCATAATTAAATATTATAATAGAAATTGATAAATTATTGTCCTTGAATGTGCTAAATAAGCACATCTCAAATGGTGCTTTCATTTCTTTCAAATAAAAGGCGGGGAAAGGAGAGAAGATAATGAAATATCCCATTAACATGAAAAAATTCCAGTACATTTATGTTACTAGATTTATCATACTATTATGGCGAAGGGATGTGAGGAATGAAACAAAAAGAAAAGAACTTAAAAGAAATGAAGGAATTGGAAAGAGGAATTTACCTCTTGAGACTTCCTACTTTTAGAACCTATTAAAGGGATAGGTTTTGGTATTTTGAATATGCAAGGATATTTTGGACATTGTGGAGGATCTTTGGGAGAGATTTGGGTAGAATGTTGGCACGACACAAGGTCTGAGTGGAGTGAAGAAAAGATGGAGTGGGGGGGGGGTGGGTTTATAGTTTAGGAGAGAGAGTATTTCTCAATATAAAATTCATTAATTTATTATTTACCCACAAGTCAAGGAATATAAAGTCTTATGTGACTAATAATAGTAATTTTATCATTTTATCCTAAACCAATTGGTCTTGCATCAGCCGAACATCATGCAAAACTCTATAATTAGCTTATTTATCTTATATTGTAACTTATGGTATTTTACTAGTCATAAAAAATTCATGTATTTCAGAGAAATCCCAAAAATTAAACCCAACCATTTTTTGATGTGTAGAATCCAAAAATGTAGTCCATTTTTCGGAAATAATTTTTTAAATATGATTATTTTAATATTTAATTAAAATCATAATTTATTATCAAAAACCATTTTTAAAGCATTCATTTACTTATTATAAAAAAATAGGTATGTCGTAATTTCAAATTGAATATTATTTATATATTATCATAGTTAAGGTTAATATTCATTAGGGTATATTACTATTCATTAGGATATGTTAAAATTCAAAAGGGTAGGTTACTATTCACCAAAAATTAAGTTTTTCTTATCGGACTCCAAATAACATACTGATTGTAACTGTGTTTGTCAGATTTTTGAAATTCCAAACACAGAAGTGAAAAAATTATGTTTAAAGGTAACTTATCACTTAGTAGTTCCTTATGTTGTGTTTTCATGTGATTTTATGACATATTTATAAGAAGGGAATTTGCATTGAAAATCATTGGTTTGTTACATTCTTCCCCCCATATGAAATTTCGCCCAGAAAAATTTGTTTTAAATTCTAAGACAAAAAAAGTGTGGGAAATTTTTCTTCATTGCTTTCTCCAGTTCCCATGTTTCCTCTTCATACTTATGGTTTCGACATAGTACCTTGACCAGATGAGTAGTCTTGTTGTATAGAACTTTGTCTCTAAGATCCCAGATCTTCACTAGCTTCTCTTCATCGGAAAGATCATCCTTCAACTATACCACCTCTTAAGAGAGTATATCTGAAGGGTCTGCTATGTACTTTCTTAAGAGGGATACATAAAAGATATCATGTACTTTCGAAATGGTTGGCAGAAGTTCCAATCGATAGGCCACAGTTCTGAATCAATCAAGTATATCGAAGGGTCCAATGTACTTGGGACATAACTTTCCTTTATTTCCGAACCTCGTGACCATATTTCATGGAGGTATGCATAGAAATACCATTTTTCCAATTTTGAACTCATGGTCTTATTGACGGTTATATGCAGAATGCTTCTATCATCATTGGAATTACTTGATATGCCACTAAATGGTTTTCACTTTCTCCACTATTTCATCGACCATTTCAGGTCCGAGCATCTTATTCTCACCGACTTCATCCCAACACGATGGTGTTTTGCACCTTTTCCCATAAAGTGATTCAAATGGTGCCATTCAGATGCCCGAGTGGAAACTGTTATTGTAGGATAATTCAACCTATGGAAGATGTTGGTCCAATCCTACTTTGAATTACATAGAACACACTATAAACATTTATTCTAGTGTTTGAATAGTTTGATCAGATTGGCCATCAGTTTGAGGATGATAGGCCATACTGAAGTTTAGTTTATTTCTCAGAGCATGCTAGAGACTTTTACAGAAATTTGAGGTGAATCTCAGATCACGATCGGATACAATAGATTGTGGTACTCCATGCAGCCTTACCACTTCTTTGATGTAAATTAGTGCAAGTTGATCCAATGAGAATTTCTCTTGAACCAGGATAAAGCGAGATTCCTTTGTAAGATGATCCACAATGACCCATATTGCATTATTTAATCTAGATGTCCTTGGAAGTCCCATGAGAAATTCTATGGTAATGTTCTCCCACTTCCACGCTGGTAAGGGTATTGGTTGCATCACCCCCTTAGACTTTTTCCTCTCAGCCTTCACTTGGTGACATACTAGGAACATTGATGTATATTCAGCAATCTCCCTTTTCATATTGTACCACCAAATGTTTTCTCTAAGATCTCGATACATCTTTGAGCTCCCTGGGTGGATAGAGAAGGTTGAGCTATGTGAGTCATTCAACAGATCCTTTTTATCTCTGAATCGGATGGTAGACATAATCTTTCCCTAAATCTTATAACTCCATCCACATCAATTTTGAAATCAGTGGATTTCTCATTTGTAATAGCTTCCACCCTTTTCAGAAGTTACACATCCCTTATTTGAATATCCTTTATTTTCTCCAAGAGGTATGGTTGAGAAATCATTTGAGAAAGGATTGATGATGTTCATCGCTTAATGATTCATATGTCCATCATTTGTAAATAAAAAAAGATCAGATTCTTTTCAATTATCATCATTGATTAATATGAATGATCCTTTCAACTTAGAGCATCCGTCACCTTATTTGTCTTACCAGGATGGTAGTGGATTGAGTAGTCATAATCCTTTATGAGCTCTATCCATCTTTGTTGGTTCATATTACGATATTTCTGTGTGAATATATATTTGAGGCTTTTGTGGTCAGTATATATCTCACACTTCTCCCCATAGAGATAATGACTCCATATTTTCAATGCAAGGATCACTGCCTCCAATTCCAGATCATGTGTGGGATAGTTTTACTCATGTATTTTCAGATTCCAGAAGGCATAAGCTATCAATTTATCAATTTTCATTATCAAACAACCAAAGTATTTCTTAGAAGCATAACTATACAACAAAAAGACTTCTCTACTTGAAGGGAGTGTGAGTACTGGTGTAATGATAAGACACTTTTTCAAATCCTTGAAACAATATTCACACTCCCATGCCTAGATAAATTTACTACCTTCCATGCGAGCTTAGTCATTGGGTCTGAAAATTGTGAAAATTTCTTCACAAAACGTTGATAATACCCATCTAAACCAAAAAAGATGCAGATATCAGTTACAGATGTTATCCTGGGCCATTCATCAATATACTTTGTCTTGGAAGGGTCCACGGATATCCCTTTGTCGGTTATAACTTTCCCCAAGAATGATACTTCCTCCATCTAAAACTCAAATTTACTATACTTTTCATAACACTTATCCCTTTACAATGTATTTAACACAGTATTCTAATGATCCTCATGTTCCTCCTTGCTCTTGGAGTATATCAGTATAGCATCAATAAACACTACAAAATATTTTCGAGGTAATCTCTAAAGACTCTATTCATTAAATCCATGAAATTTTCTGGATCATTAGTGAGTCAAAAGGGAATCACTATGAACTCATAGTGTCCATACCTCATTTAAAAGGTTGTCTTTGTAATATATTCCTTCCTCACCTTCAATTGGTGATATCTCGACCGAAGGTCCACTTTAGAGAAATAACTTTCCCCAAGAAGTTGATCGAACAAGTCATCTATCCGTGGAAGGAGATACTTTTTATTTATAGTGATTTTATTGAGCTCATGATAATCAATGCAGAACCACATTGACCCTTCCTTCTTTTTGATGAGGATGACCGAAACAACCCACGACGAAGCACTTGGGCATAGAAAAACCATCTTCATATTCTCATATAACTGCTTCTTCAGCTCTTCCAGCTCTATGGTGGCCATTCTGTAAGGTGTCTTATAGATAGGTAGAGATCCAAGGATATGTTCATTTGAGAACTCAACTTCTCAGTCAGGAAGAAGACTGGGAAACTCTTTGGGGAATACATCAGTGTAATCCCTTAAAATGGGCATGTATTTAAGCATGATTCTCTCCTTTATCTCAATATTTTAGCTAGATATTCTTTATCACATTGCAACAATATCCACACTTGAGATGACGGTTCTAAAGGATATTCATCTTCTTCCTTACAAATGTAATGAATTAGAGGATGCTTCAGGATGTGAAGATTTAACTCCCTTTCCCGACAGTTGATGTTGGCCTTGTATAAAGATATCTAATACATGCCCGAGATAGTGTCCAACTCCACTAAATGAAGTATGACGAGATTTTCTGGGAGGTTCTGTCCACAAACGTTAACTGAGGAGGAGTTATAAACAATGTACACAATAATTTCCCCATTCACTGTTCCAACTGATAACTATTACTACAAATTTTTAGGTGGTGTTTTAAAAGTTCTACTAAACTTGAAAGATATGAAATAATCCGTTGAACCAGAATCAAATAGTATGTCCACTGTTCTTAAATGAACAACAAGCGTACTTTTCACCACATCATTGTTCGGCTCCACCGCAGCAGTAGTGATAGCATAATCCCTTCCTTGTTTCCTTGGAGGTTGTTTATGATTGCCTCTGATAACCCTCAGCTTAGGGAAATTTTTCGCATAATTCCCATGATCCTTGCTATTGTAACACTGCACTGATGGCTGAGTGTTGATCTGAACCATCCTTTCTTCTTCTACATTAGTGGGATTTTTCATATCCCTTCAGTAGTTCTTGGATAAATGACAAAACCTTCCACATTTGAAGCAATTATTGGTTCCCTTGAGACAGTTACTGGGATTCTTCTTCCCACAACATTTACAAGGGGGAAAGTCAGGCTTCTTTCCATCATGGGAATTTTTTGATGAAACAACCATGTTGTTATATATTTTCCACCTTTTTTAGACTCATCTTTAGTGTTCTAAATAAGAGATACACCTTGCTTTCGGTGTTTATGAAGAAGACAAAGGCGTGCCTTGCAACCCTTGTAAAGTTCACTTCATATTCCCTGATGGACTCATCTTCCTTTTCCTTGAGTCTGAGGAACAATCTTTCCATATGGAGATGGAGGGTTCATGGAAAATACTTGTTAAAAAACATCCTATTGAATTCCTCCCAATCCATGGAATCAGTTTCCTCTTGAAACTTTGTATTCTTGATCAGTTTCCACCACTAATCATCTTCCCCATGAAAACTATAGACTTCCAGTACAACTTTATCATATTCTGGGCACTGAAGGATGGAGAAGATCTTTCAATGGAGTTAATCCATTATTCCGCGAGGAGGGGAATATAGGATCCCTTAAATAAGGGAGGCCTTTACCTACTGAAGTATTATATAGAAACTTTCTCTTTCCTTGAAGGAGGAGGGTGTTTCTCCTAATTCAATTTATTATTCATAACTTGAGTCATGTGAGAATGTACTGTCATGATGTTTTGAGCACCCGATCTCATCATATTAGGAAAATCATTAGGGAAATATTCACATTTCCTATCACGTTGGTTTTTAGAATGCGTTCTTCTATTTCCAACCATTAACTAATAAAAAGAACGTATAATTAGAGGTCTTGAATACTTAGCTATTTATAATAAAAAGGAAACATTGAATATAAAAAGATAAACTTATAAATAAGAAGCACATCCTAACTTGTTATTCTTTAGGTTTAAACCTGGGTTATCCACGATCTATTTCTTAAATAATATTCTTCTCTGATTTTTTGTCCCCTAATAATGGTTTTTACCAAGATAATGAATCTACCAAATAATATTCCCCATGAGTGTCGTAACCAAGAGTTTAGCAAGGCCTGTTGTATAATTAATATTATTTAATAAGGCCAACATAAAAATATATTTATACTTAAAAATTCAATTTGTTGAAAAACTATTTTTCATCACGTTGTGCTGGGGTGATTTTAAAATAAATTATTCCAACTATATGATTTGAATTTCTTAAAATTGGTTCCACTTGTTTAATTAGTATAATTAATATTATTTAATAAGGCCAACATAAATTTTGGTTAGAATGAATTTTAAAAATAGTAAAAATATATAACCACTGTTAAGGTTAAATTAGAATTACTATGGGATTAAACTAAACTGATAAGGATAAAAATTATGTAAAAACATGAATAAATCCTATTTTTTCAAAATATTGAGACTTTATATCATAAAATATTTTAAAATGATCCATTTTATATTCATTTTTGTAGTATTATATCAAAATATTTTAATCATTTTTGAATTTCAAAATGTGCCCTCTCCCCCACTTAAAAATGAACACCCACACTTCTCACATATACACACGTAAAACTTTTTATATATCAGAAAATACATACCCAAATCAATTATTAAAATCCATCACTATTTCCTATAGGTATTTTTTATCATAAAACCAACCTATGAAGGCTTTTGGTATAAACCTAAAGAGGTTTTCTAAAGAAGTGGTACAGTTCTTAGCTGACCGTTTTTGTATTATTTATTTTTATTTCTCAAAATATTATTAAAAAATGATGAAATAGTGATCAAAATATATTAAATATACTAATATTATGTTATGTTAATTTAATAACCAATATCTATATAATTAGTTAATGAAATGGGATATGAAAACGTCATTCATGTATAAGGAGAAATACCACCTCCCGAACCGATGTAGTTCATTTTCAATCAATATCTATCACAACTAGTTATAATGAAGGTTTTAATGTATATATTTTTATATATAATATTTAAGAAAATTTAATCATTATTTTAACATAATATATAGTCTATTTTAATTAATTTCCAACAATTGAAAAATGATAATGCCATTCGTGCATAGATGTGGATTAATACTTCCGCAAAGCGATGTGATTTGTTTTTCATCATCGCATCACATGGATGGTATATATAAGTTTAAATAAAGATGGAATTATACATTTATTATAAAATTATCATTCTATAAATATAAAATGATACTAAACTTATTCCTCTCGTGTTCGTTGAAAAACGGAAACATTAATCATGTGTTCGTATGAACTACCGTCTCCAAGAGTGTAATATAATTAATTTTTCATAACCATATTTAATAGTTAGTTTTAAAAGATTAATTGATGTGTAAATTGATAATTATTTCATTATTATTATTCTATAAATGATTTAATAAATAACTTTTTGACCATATTCAAATAATAAAATTCATTTTGGACATATAAGCCTAATATCATCAAAATATCTGATGTGAACTTAGGTGATTAAGTAATTATATTTAGATAGTAATAAATAAAATAAAAGGAATTATATAATTTATTTTTTCAAGAATTAAATAACTAATATAATGTAATTACTCATGAATTTAAATAACATGCCTGAGGATTCATACTTGAGTTAAGAGACACTTTACATTAAAAATATCATTTTAAATGTTTTCAAGGAATTTTTTTTAAATAATTTTCTCCCATGTCCATCTTATTAGAATTATTTTATAAATGTATTTATAAAGATATAAATTAAATATAAATGGAAATTAATGTCACCTTTTACCTTATTTAAAAGGTTTTCCAAAGGAATATGACAATATATTTTATATGGAACATTTTAACAAAAGTAGCATAAGAAATGTTCTATTTTAATATTTATGTTGAAAATAGTTTTTCCTGAAATCATAATGGTTATTTGATGTTTGGATTAAATTATAATATACCATGTTTTATTCAAATAAAAACCCTCATTCCCTTTTTTTGGGTATTTTTAAAAAACGTTTTTAAATGGAATGTATATTTTGATAACCAACAATATTTTCATTTTTATTGAAAAGAATATTTTTATGATTATAATGACACAATTTCTTGATTTCCTGTGTTATAATTATTTTACCTTTCATAGGGGTTGTTTTTATAGTGGATAATATCAATATAACTCATGATGGATGGTGGTCCCAAAATATTTCCTGATGTTGGGTAATCCTGATATAGCTCTCCAATGCATTGGGTAAATGGAAAAAGTTAACTGGTTAGGTTTCTTCTAAGAGTTTATTGGAATTTACCAGGTAGGTTATTGCATTTATATAATTGATTTCAAGATTATATGAAAGTTATCCCCCGTGTAAACTACATTATTTATCTATTATTTCTATTGGGTTTTACAAAAATAATATTCTTTCACTATGTAAGCTAATGAGATTAAGTTTAAAGGCATGTTTATCCCAATAAATAATAGTTAAATTTATAACTTTTAGAAAAATATTTCATGAGTTTTTTATTGTTAGAAATAATACTTTATATGTTTAAGTGTTACTTTTATTTTTGTTTATGATTTTTTATGAAAATATTTGGGTAGTGAAGTTGATTTCTTGTATAAGAAAATATTTATATTGAACCAAATATTTATTTTGAAAAAGTAATTTTTTTGATTATTTATAGACTAAAATATGGAATTGTTTCTTTCTATATTTAACTTAGTGATATTTTTGTTCTCATCCCATGTTTTAAAATTTTTATTATAGGGTTTTTGGATGATTAGGTACAAGGATGAGTTTGAGATGAAAATTGTGAAGATATTTCATGAAAATAAAACTTGTTATATATTAATAGTTTTTTACAATGGAAAAAATGGAGATGAAGTAGAAGTGTTAACCTTATGATGTAACATTTATTTATGTAAGGGTGATGAACTAGTTCTTTAATACTCTAAAATATTACAGTCCTCAAAATTTAAGAGAGCAAAATATTTAATTAAAGCCTAATATTATTTAATGTTTAAGAATGGGTTATTATAGTTGTATCAGAGGAATGTTTTATATAATTTTATAGGTTAGGATAATGAAATAAAATACCATTAATTTATTATAATTTATGGTGACCATGATAGAGAATTTTAAGATTACAATGTTTCTTCATCTAAACTATGTCTCTTCAGAATTATTTTCCTTAGAGGGATCATGGAAACTGAATTAAGAAGTCACCAAGAGAAAAATATCATTCCAAATTAGTAACCTTGAATAGTTAAAATTGAAAAATAGATGATTTTTCCTATAATGGATTACTTGACATAGACTATAAATTTTAGTGGCATCTATTATAGAGAGAATCTAGATCTACCATAATGTAATATATTGATAGTGGATCTTTTTATAAGACAAAAACCTCTAAAATGTAGTGGATCGTCAAATCTGTGATATATAAGGAATGTATAAAATCATTGTTAAATATTATTGAAGTCATGGGTTATTTTGATCCCCAAAGTTATCTCTTTATATCTATTATTTCGAAGGTAAATTTGATCACTGGTGTTCAATGGATAATAATACAATATAATGATAAGATATTGAGCCCATATAATGGTTCAAATTTCAGAATAATTTCTTTAAAAAGTATTTCTATATGGTTATTCAACATAGGATAGAAATTAAATTCTTAGAATTGAGGTAGGATGAAGAAGATTCCGTGGCTTCATATAAAGAAAACTTCACCTGATTAGAATGGTACACACCAACTTGTATTTGAGATCAAGATAATAAAATTAATTTGTTTTTGTTTGGATTAAATATAATATATCTAATGGATTTTGAGTCTCACGAATTTAATTGTTATAGGAAACTTTTTTAATGGATTATAAGGTGAAAATGAAGTTTTATAATGATTTTTTGTTTTATTAAAAGAAATATAAAATCTTTTTAGGTGGAAAACAAATTGAAGGGATCCATCAAAGAAATTTAAATTTAAGAAAAATAAAGTTTTTATTTTAGGATAGGCATGGTAAGAAGAACCCTGGAGACTGTATTATGAAATTTGGGAATTACTTTTAATGTGTTAAATTTTTTCATATGACATGTGATTATAGAGAAAAATGTTCTTGGTAGTGCTAAGACCAATTTTGATAAATTTACAGTAATCTTTTTTCAATGTAATGAAATGGGCCATTATGCATATACGTGTCTAAGAAGAACAATAATTATAAAAATAAAAAAGAATATAATTAAAAGTGTTTGGTTAAATTAATTACATATTCTTTGGAAGATTTTGGGCTATCAAATGAAGTAGAAAGAATTATATTACTTATTTATTTATATTTTGATAATATCTTATTTTATTCTCGGTCAACACATTCATTCATTTCTAATAAATTTTGTATTAAAATGAAAATTTAAACTCAAGAAATGAAGTCTATGATTTTAGTAAAATCACATGGGGAATTATTAATGTAAAAAATATTTACAAGGATATTATTATTATCATATGTGGAAGAGTTTTCCTTATAATCCTTATTGTATTATCCATGATAAATTTTATGTTATTCTAGGTATATAATGGATTTTAGTTTATCAGGATAAGATTGATTGTAGAGCCAAAGAAGTTATTTTCTAAAATGTGTTGCCATTTATATTTAAGAATTAATTAATACCATTCATAACATATCAATAATCTGAGAAGCTATTAATATATATAAATAAAAGTTATATTTCCCATATTATTGAAAATAGTATAACTATTTAGATTAATGATATACCAGTAATAAAAGAATATATTAATGTTATTTATTAAGTGGGGTTTGGTTATTATTACTCATTGGGATGTTTAGTTTTATATTATCATGGTTTCTGATGCTAATCCAATTTCAAAACCCCATTATCGAATAGATAGACTAAAACATTGAAAATTGAAATGGAATTTGTAGGATATTCTTGATAAAGGTTTCATTCATCATAGAACTTCACTATGAGGATATATTTTCTTATTTTTTATAAACAAATATAGATCCATGTGGCTTTTCATTTTTTATATGGAACATAATTTCATCAATTTTAAGAATGATTATCTATAGCCTCATATCCATGAGACTCATTATTTTTTGATGGTTGATCTTAGGTCCAGGTACCATCATCTGAAATTGAATAAGGATGATATACCTAAGACAACATTTCATAATAGGTATGGGTATTATGAGTTTTTGATTATTACCTTTGGGTTGATGAATGATCTTTCTATACCCATTGGTCTTATGAATATATTATTTTTAGGGATATTTGGATAAGTTTGTGTCTGTGTTTTTTTGATGATATTTTATTTAATTCAAAAATTTATGAGGATCATGAAAAACATGTAAGGATTATCCTTGAAACCCAAAAAAGTAGTTTAATGGAAAATGTAGTAAATATGATTTTTAGTCACAAAAAAGTTCATTCCATTGATACATCATAAATAAATATGGAATAAAAAATCATCCTTCTAAAACTAAAGTGGTTAATGAATGACCAAAACCTAAAAATTTTACTGACATTTATTGTTTTATTAGGTGAACAAGATATTAATGGTGATTTATTGAAAACTTTCTAATGTAATATATCCTATTAACCAATTTTACATGAAAAGGAGTTAGGATTATATAGATAATGGAATGAGTTTAATTTTTTGTGGAATTAAAAAGAATATTACTGAATGATAAAATATTGTTACTTCCATATAGAAATTTTAACATTTCTATCTACAAATATGCTTCGATGAAAGTAATGGGTTGTGTTTTATATAGAATGATTGGGTAATTGATTATGAATTATAAAAATTAACAACACATGAGGAAAATTATCTAACATATGACCTTGAATTTTTTATTTTGTTTTTTTTCTTAAAAAATTTGGAGACATCATTTATATTGAGTAAAATGTGAAATATATAATAATCATTAAGTTTTGAAGTATATAATTACTTAGAAATAGTTGAAAAAGAGAGAGGATATGGATTTAATTGATAAAAATTATGACTCAATGATTTTCAACCATATTGGAAAGAAAAACAGTGTAGATAATGCTTAATATGAAAAGATAATGTATCACTAATGATTATATTTATAGAACATGATATATTGGTTAATGATTTTATGAATGTTTTAGTAGAATTTTTTTGTAGGAACTCCCTCTATTTTTTAGAATTCATTATATTCATATTTTTCATACATAATTAAGAAATATCATATGGAAGATAGTGTTTTACAAGAAAAAATGAGTCATTCAAGATGGGTAAGTTTCCATAATTTAATGTCAAAGAGCATTGATTTTAAATTCAAAAAAGGTTGTTTGTTTCCTGGGATATTCAGTTTAAAAAAGATAAATTGAGTGATTATCATAGTTCATTGATTTTGGTTCATTCTAAAAAATACCAAAATTTATAGACACCTTCAATAAAATTTATAGTGGGAAGGAATGAATAAAGATATTACTAATTTTACCTTGAAATTTTTTACTTTTAAACATGTTAAAGATAAATGAATAATATTAAAGGGTATTATTCATACTTTTCCAATTCCATGGTGGAAATGGAAAATATATATTTTTTGTATTTTAAAGTGGGATTACCAAATACATATCAAGGAAATAGATAAATTTTTGAAATTATTGACTTATTAACAAAGTCTACTCATTTTATTCCCATTTTAGATAATCTATCATTGGATCAAATTTCTCAGCATTATGTTAAGGTGATAATTAGATTATATAGAATACCTATCTTCATTGTATATAACCATGATCCCAAAAATTACTTTTATTTTTTGGAAATGTATTTAGATATAATTGGGTACTGCATTAAAAGTTTAGTATAGCGTTTCTTCCTAATTTTGATGGGATGTTAGAGTGAAATATTTAGAATTTAGAGGATATGTTTCAATATTGTCCAATAGAATATTAGTGAAGTTGGGATCTTATTATAATAATTGTATTCATTTAAGTATACAGATGAAACCTTATAAATCATTAAATGGAAAGCGATGTTTGAAAACATATTGTTGGGATAAAGTAGGTGAAAGAATGTTTTTAGGAATACAAATTATATGATAAAGGGTTGAAAAGGTGAAGATTATTCAATAGTATATATGGGAACCTCATAGAAAAAAGTAAATTTATGAAGATAAAAAGAAGATATTTCTTTTTTTTGAGGTAGGTGAGCATGTTTTTTCTAAAATTATATCTATGTAAAAGTGTTATGTATTTTTGGTAAAAAACAAAATTTAAGTCCACAATTCATTAGACAATATAAAATAATAGATAAAGTTTGATAAATTTCATATCAAGAGGCCTTTCCACTTATTTTATCTCAGGTACAAGATATATTTTATTTTTCTTTGTTAAGAAAATATTTACCAGATGCATCTCATGTCTTGAGACCTGATGTAGTTCAGTTGGTAGAAAAACTTTATTTTGATGGAAAACTAGTGTAAATTTTTGTCTGAATATAATTTTTTTTGAATAAATGGATTTACCTTGTTAAGGTTTTCTGAAAAAACCATATGGTTAAAGAAGAAACATGAGAATCATTGAATTTTATAAAGTAAAAACATCACCACTCATTTCATTAATGAATAAAACTATAAGGATACAGTTTTAAAAGGGGGTAGAATCTGGAAACTCGGGTAATGTTAAAATAAGTTATTTTATATATTATTAATATTAATTAATTATATTTTTTATAGTCATATTCATTATAATAATATTTAATTATTTTACCATCAAAAGGAAAAATTTGTATTATTATAGAAATGAGTATTTCATGCATTATATGGGGTTTAAAGGATTTGTTTATGAATTATAGAATTTTAATTTTATAAAATTAACTTTATTTTTTAGTTCAGTATATCAAAATTACCTTAGGATGGATTTTTGAGAATTTTCTTGAAAACCTAATTTTTCAATGAATTATTAAAAAAATGATTTTTTGGAAGCATTATTTTCTTTTAGAGTATTTAAAAATAATATTTTATTTTTTGATTAATTTTAAAAGATTATTAGTTCAATTTGATTAAAAATAATACAATAAATTTTATTTAAATCAATAGTATACTTGAATTTATTATGAACCATTTGTATAGTTAGAAAAATCATTTTTATAAAAAACATTTTTTATTGCATTTTGTGGGTTTAATTTTAATTAACATTTTTCACTTATATGAATTGAATATGATAAAATATATTACCTACTTGTAATAATAATTATCAATATTACATAATAAAATATAATTTTTTTTTCATATTTGATAAGAAAAACAGAAAAAATATTTTCCCATAGTTAATGTTAGAATAGAATTAATGTGGTTTAAAATAAAGTGATATAGGTGAAAATAACATAAAAATTGTCTAAATACCATTTCATTTCCATATTAATACCCTATTAAATATTATATTCTTAAATTGTTCATTTCTTATCCACTTGGATTGTGAAAGATATTAAAATATCTAAATCTTTTAAACAATTCCAAGTATGTCCTCTCCCCCACTTATAAAAGAAAACCACTTATCCTATCCTCTCGACACCTAAAAATACATTTTTTTTCATCCAATAAATACCCATTTGACTTCCTAATATAACTAACACATTTTTAGAGGCCCTATTTTGACCATAAAACCAACCTAGGAAGTCTTTATGTATAAACCAATGGAGGTTTCCTAAAGAAGCTATATAGTTCTTAACCATGAGTTTTTGGATTATTTATTTTTCTAACCCCTTTAAATAATATTAAATATTTCAAAAATAATAACAGAATTATCTTTCATATGCTATGATTTTTTTATATTAATTGGCTAACCCATTTCCATCTCCTTCTTCCATCAAATGGGAAATTAAACCATTATTCGTGTATACGGTGGACTACTAACTCGTGAACCAATGTAAATTGTTTTCGATCCATGCCTCTCATGAATGGTTATAATGATGAATTTAATATATTTATATATAATATTTCTGAAATATTAATCATTTTATTAATATAATATATAATATATTATTTTACACTTCCATATTTAGAAAAATGAAAACATTGTTTGTTCTTACATGTGGATTCCCACCTCCGCGAATTGATGCGATTAATTTTTCATTACCACATCACATGGAAGATATATATAAGTTTATTTAAATAGATAATATGTTATTTATAACATAATCATAATTCTATAAATATAAAATAATACCTACCATGTTTCCCCCTTGTTCGTTGAAACATGGCAACGTTACTCATGAATATGTATGACATACAATCTCCATGATTGTAACATAATTCATTTTTCATCTCCATATTTAATGGTAAAATTTAAAAATATAATAGATTTATAAAAACGAAAATTATTTCATTTTTATTATTCTACATATGATGGAATAATGTCTTCTATTACCATAGTGAACTAACTAATTTTATTTTGGACATATAATACAAATATAATCAAAATATACAAATTGAACTTATGTGATTACGTAATTGTATATAATATGGAAATAAGTGAAATAAAATAAAAAATAAACCTTAAAATTTTATTATTCATGCAAATTATTTACATTGGTTTATAATTATATAAGATTAATGATGTACATTATGAGTCCGACACAATGTTGTGGACTCTTTACCTTAAAAACCATATTTTAAATATTTTCAAGATTAAATTTCTGAATATTTTTCTTGCATTTACACATTCTTAAAATTACATTATAGATGTGTTTATATAGAAATAAATAAATTATAAATTATATTTTTTGTCACATATTAACTTCTTTCAAATATTTTCAAAGTGAATATTATTACGTCTTTTATACATATCATTTTGACAAAAAAGGAAAAAGGAATGATCTATCTTAACATATATGATAAAAATATTTTTTCACACCACTTTAATCTTTATATGATTTTATTATTCACTTAAAAAATTTCATTTTTTATTTTAAAAAAACAGAACTTCCCTTTTTTCTAGGTATTTTCAAAAATGGGTTTTAAATGGAATGGATATCTCAATATTAGAAATGTTTTTCCTTAGGGTGAAAACAATATTTTTATGAGAATGTTAATGGAAATGAAATATTTCATGCTTTATAATCATGTTATGGTTCTTGGGTACTGTTTATGATGATGGGTAAGAATGATATAACTGGTGATGATTGGTGATCCTGTTATACCTATTGATAACTGGTGAGCCTCATATAGCACTCTAATGCATTAGGAAAAGGGATGAAGTAAACCTATTTCTTCTATCCTAAGAGATTAATGGAATTTATTGAGTAAGTTATTCCATTTGTAAGATTGATTGTAAGAGTGATATATAAATTATTTCCCAATTTACCTACATAATTTATCTATGATTTCTATGGGTTTTTAGAGAATCTTATGAATTTACATAAAGAAGATAATGAGCTTCCATTTAAAGGGTTGTTTGAGTTAGTTTTAAGGGTGAAATGTATAACTCTCAGAAAAATATTTATTAGTTTTTCATGATTGAAAACAAAACTTTAGGAGTTTTTATTTATTTTAAGATATATTATGAAACTTTTTAGGAAAAATATCTTTGTAGTGAAGGTGATTTAATGGGTAAATTTTTTTTATGCCCAATATTTGTTTTCAAAAAAGAAAATTTTTATGAGTATTCATGGACCGATGAGTTCCTATTATTCATTGTATATATTCCATGTATTTTTGTTATAAAACAACATTTTAAAGAGTTTTTAATAGTGTTTTAAGGATGAGTAAATACATGGATTTAGTTATGAAGAAAATTTTGAAGACATGTCATGGAAAGAAAAATTTAAATATCTTAAATGTTTTATATTTTGGGAAAATCGATATTGAGTGGAAGTATCCACATTGAGATGAAATATTTATTTTCATAAGGGTTATGAGAAAATTCTCTTAAAATATAAACCTTAATGATCCTCCAAATGTATGAGAGTGAATTATCTACTTAGAACTCATGGTTATATAATCATTAAGGTTGGGTGTTTATAGTAAATATTTGGTACAAATAAAACGTTTTTTCATTATTTTGTTTTCAATTTTAGCCTCATCCATCTTATTATTCCCTTTTTAGAAATTTTATTTTCTCTTAGTTTTCTCACATAGGCTCATGTTATTATAACTCACCCTTCTTTCCCAGTATCCACTCTATATTCATGTAGAATTGAAAATGTATAAATTAATTAATTTTGAAACTAATTTCCAACAAATCATTCAAATAGATTACCATAATAGATTAATATGATATGATACTCAATGTATTCTACCTAATTTGTCATTAGTTTTTCATGTGTGTCTCCCATGAACTTTATTTATTTTCTCAAAAATTTCTACGTGGACGTACCCCTTGATTTCAGTTATATTTTTTTCTCATTCAGCTATCACTTTTATAATTATACAAGTTCCATTTATTTTCCCCACACAACTCAAAATAACTAAAAATAAAAATCCTTCGATAATGATATAGTATCCTGAAACTATAAAAAATAATTCATAAATAATTTTTTTATGAAATCTAGAAATACCTAACCTCTTATTCTCACTAATACAGACTCTAACTCATCATTTTCAACCAATTTGTAGTATATAACAACTCTTCATAGTATAACTCATGAAAAATAAATATCAATACTATCCACACTTGAAAAACTCATATTGAATACTCTTTTAAATTTATTATTTATCTATTTTCATTGGAAATATTATCATTCATCTTAAATCAAATTTTTTTTGGTCTATGATTTTCAATCTAAGCATCAACCCAATTAATTTTACTTAGGATACAAAATTATAAAAATTTTAGGATTTTATTCTATTGAAATTTAAAAATTTCTGTAACGAATGTCGTATGAAAACCTTATATTCCATACTTGAATAGGTTGAGTTTCTATGTTTCCCAGAAAATGGATAATTGAAACTGCATAAATGGATTTTTCGGACTAAAATTTGAATATCAGAAATAAATTAAAATGCACAGAAGTCTTATAGTTTCCTCAAACATCATAAAAATTTCCCAATATTATACACACTCTATAAAAGGTCATATGAAACCATGAGTGTGTTATAAAAAAAATATAAATTCATATACATTGATTAAATGTATTATATAATTTATAGTTTTTTATGTCAAAAAGAAATGTATTACTGACCAGTCTAAAGTGTTATGGGATACCATACTTTTTATAAAATTAGAAAAAAATGAATATCCATTGTTCTTAGGGAGACTTAATATCATAAGTCAACACCCTGAAAGTCTTACCCAACTGTAAACATTACAAAAAATATCTACCAAACATCTCCAAACATTTATAGGGATACCATATCCACTTTTTAGATCTCAAATAAACTTAGAACATCACCCAAAGGTATTTATTTAGAAAATACCATGAGAAACAAATATTTGGATGAATTCACAATCTTATCAACTAGTTTGAATTCTTCAGGTATTCCTAATTAAAAATTATTAATATTATTTTGATGCATGTTTTG
The DNA here is from genome assembly GCA_963277665.1 of Viscum album. Taxonomy (NCBI): domain Eukaryota; kingdom Viridiplantae; phylum Streptophyta; class Magnoliopsida; order Santalales; family Viscaceae; genus Viscum; species Viscum album. The sequence goes on along the minus strand of OY728148.1, from coordinate 259,299,970 downwards.
TCAAAATCTTCTTTACCTATTAAAACTTTTCTTAGAGGTGAATAACAACACATACAACCATAAAAAATAATTTCTGATTTATCTTGAATATATTGAAGTGAGAAATTAAGCTGCAGCCTAAAAGTTCATTTTTATATAACATGGAATCACATCCATAAAATAATAATATATTCTCAACCATTATTTACAACATATTTAATCGTCATGTCATATCACCTTATTGAAAACAAATAAAATTCAATCCAATGGGAGCAACATGATTGACCATGTCGTAAGGCTTAATCCTATGTGGGTCATATTATATTAATGACCATATCATGAGGAATTTTATTTGATAAAATTAAACTATCTTCAATTCTTATAAAATTTGAATGATAATATTTATCATTCAAGTAATTATTCATTGTTTTCTATCATTAAAAAATAATTTTTATAGGATGAAACATTTGGGATATACATTCATGCAATTTTTTCTATAATTGGTCGAGGCATTTACTCATGTGTTATAACACATGAGTATATGTGTGAGAACTTAAGGAGTTTCCTCAATGGATCTATACAATAATCATTACCCCTTAAACATATGTAGCATGAATGCATATAATACAACATAAGGATTTTCTTAAAAATCCCAAACCCTTATGCTCTCTTATCCTACCACATTTAAATGATAAGGCACAATCATTCCATAGAGATGGTAGAGAATCTCAATCTTACATTGAGATATTCACTTTTTTATTGGGTATAAATTAAGAGGAGGGATTCCCTTTGGATGCCTCTATTGTGTTCTTTATCAATAATGTATGAAGATTGATGTTAATGTGATCAATTATGAAAGGTAAAATTTTACAATTTATTTATTTTAGATTATGTATGGTTTCTTTTATCATCTATGTTGATCATTAACTAGGTTTTTTATCACTTCTATTTAATCTAATAGAAATCATTATAACCCTTTGAATCCTATCATTTTTACCCCTAAAACACTTTCATGGGTATCTCCTAAGAGATCAAAGCCTTAATCTTCAGTGTTTCAACTTCTACACCACACTATAAGATGACATTCCACAGGAAATATACTTAAATCATAGAAATACACTTTGATATTTTTTCATAATGTTTTTTTCTCACAAATAATTTCAATAATAGTCTCTAAATTTTAGAAATTCACAAACTATTCACTAGAAAAGAGGAGGATATCATTAATAAATACCACCATAAACTGGTTTTAGAATGGAAAAAAATATAGTTTATGAGTTTCATGAATATAGTTTGGATGTATATGGAACTGAATGAAAGAAATCTAAACTTATAATTCCTATAAACACTCATGAATTTCATTTCATGACATTCTAATCATAAGATTGAATATGATGATACCGAGACATGAAAATGATCTTCAAAAACTACATTCCTCACTTAAATGTGTTATGGAGTTCATCAATTCTTAGAAGAGATAATTATTTATATATAAACCCTTGTTTATGCGAGGATATCAAAGATAAATACTTTTAATCTTATTTTGCATCTTGTAAAATAGAATAAGTGCTTACCATTTTACAAGCTATAAAAAATAACACCTTTCCCTAAAAGGTTATACAAATTCACCATTATATCATTGAGATCAGTCAAAACCATTTGATAAAATTATAAAGATATTAGTTTTTTCTCATATTACATGATAATACAAAAATAAATATACATATTATAGGTAAACCGTGGGATGAATTCTAGAAAAGTACAATTATACTCCTCTGTAACAGTACTAAGTTATCCCTCTAAACCATCTACCATAAAAAATTTAAACTCACCAACTAATGGGAAATCAGTTTCAATTTCCTATATACTGGCCCAACTTGTTCCTCATAAAATTCTCGATCACCTATAAATTTGAATATAGACCCATCTTTGTAACTAAAAATCACCTTGTGATGATAGAAAGACCCCATGTTTTGAACTATAGATAACCATTCCTTGATGCGGATAATTTCATAGAGTCTGATATATGACATGATGAGATCCTAATAAAACCTTTAACTTCTTATAGAAATTTCACATTGGCCGTAAAAGTTGGTTAGTGAGTAATCTTCTCAAGTAAGATTTTCTAGATGAAGAGGTCAGGCTAGTCAATCCACTAGTATACCGAAATTTCAGACTACCAATGCAGTATGAAAGGAATGTAACACAATTAGGTGAATTATTTTGAGTGAAAAATTCATTAATCATATCTTGGACTATATTTTGCACCACCCAATAATAATCATCCATCATAATCATTTATTAATGGACATGGTTGTAGACACCTCAATCTTAGGGTGGGCCATCTAGAGGTCGTGGTGCAAGTGGATTTAAGTATCATCCACCCCCAGATCCTCCAAATATTCAATACGAATTTTTTAACAATAACCACATCCTATAGGGTCTTCATATCCACTCTTTGGAGGCCCTCATTTATATGCTACCATTTTCAAGTAGAGACATCCATTGTACCACACTAGATTCCATTTACTACATTATGAGTTAGATAATCTTGTTATATGCGTCCTCTACCTCTATGGGCATTGTAAATCTAATATTCCTTATGTTTGGACCCACTGTTGGACCATATATAGTTTTAACCTTATCTAGGATCTTTAATTACAATTCCTTAAATAATGGGATGTTGATGGTTGTTTTATACTAATTGTTGCCGATGACTTCACCTAAGGGAGACAAGAACCAACCCTAATACTAAAAATCATATCGAGTTAGAATCTATTAATCACAAGTGATATTTCAATAACTTTATAATAGGTGGTAATTCATATAGTTAGAATCCAAGAACATATATCTTTATCAATCATTCACTTGAACTTGTGAGCACATATAAATTCATCATATACATTGTACATATTTTACCTCCCAAGGTCTATTAACCATAATTCATACTCATTCATTGGAGTGTGTCCTAATTTAAGATCTGGGGGTTCTTAAAAATACACCATCCTCAACATCAATATATATTTATCCTCTTTGAATAAGCACTCAAACTCAGATTACAATAATATATCTTCATCATGATTTTGAGTAGTCAAAATCCAATAATTAATAGTTTTTCCCTAAATTATACTCAATTAATGAATCTCCATATGGTCAATTGGTGTCCAAAATAGATTAAATACATGAGTCACTATCTACAGTAAATTCTCTACCACATGAAGACATATCAAACCTCAAAATAAAGAATGATTTTGAAAAAAAACACTTATATAGAACTCAACCAATGTGTAGTCTCATCCAACTCAATGTAAAAATTAATTTACTTTATAGGAGGAGGGTATACTCTCTTCACAATGTGTTGAGGATCTTTCTTCCATTTATGGGGAAATTATATATCTTTTTAAGGACCCTATAATGATGATTCATCAATCAAAATATAAAAAACTTTAGGTTATAAAAATGACATGTGTTTATCATGATTCTAATCCTAAATATGATCCATCTTTCAAATGGGTAGTATCATGAATTCGATAAAATGAACCCCTCATTATTAAAGAACAAAAGGTTGAAATTACTTAAGAATGATATGATATGAATTCATAATTTTCATGATAAATGATATAGATTCCATCTCGTTGTACCCTTCTAAAGACACCTTAGTGTTAAGATTCGACTAGTAGTAAATATAACAGTATTGAACCTAAACTCCCTGATATGTTGCAGAAATCATAAAAATTATATTTATGGATTTAATAATAATTAAGGTTACCCAATTTTCTCTATAAAAACATTGAACATTAAAATGAAATATTTTATACTTCAATACCCAATTACCTTTTATGTTTATAGTTGTATAGAATCAAGAAAAAACCTTAAATAAACCATAGTTCTGAACTCAAGAGATTATTTTTTACTAATATAACTAGATTTTAATATTCTATATTAGGTTATCATCATCATCCGTATGAATAAATTCTATGAAAAAGTAATTTAACACCATTCTTGATAACCTAAGGGAAATCAAACATAATAATGGTGTACTCTAATTCCATGAAAGGGTAAACATAACAATTAACAATTGAATGTCATCTATGAGAATAAGAAACTCACAAGGGCATGATTAAACAATCATATTTAATTAGCATAACATAAGAATATTCATACCCATTAATACTTGGATCATCATTCATGAAACTTGGAATAAATATTTGACAAAGGAAATAGTCATAAGAATGAATAATCATGAGCTATATGATATCAATATTGATCACATGAATCATTAAAATCCTATATCAAGAATAAATAAAATGTGTTATTGTATTGTAAAATTATTTTCATATCACTATTTCAAATGGAATAATTTGTATGGCCAACTTCCATCTTTAGAGTATGTAATTCATTATAGGGATATCACTGACCCACCAATCCTTTGTTTATCATAGAACCACATGTCCTTGGTTTATCATAGAACCACTTATCCTTGGTTTATCAGAGAACCACCCATAAATTGTTAATAACATAATCACACATCCTTTTTTATAATATAACCACTCATCATTATAAAGAGTTTTGAAGAACTGTATAATGAATTAAGTATATATAATATTCATTTAGCCAACAAATAATTGATAAAATATAATTTTTTTTCAAAATATAATTATACTATGGAAAATAAATTATCCCCAAAAAATATATTTGATTCATTATTAACATATATAAAATAAATGGGTTCCATAATAATATATTTGAAATATGGTTAAACCATAGAAAATAAAATATTTCCATAAAAATCACTTTGAAATACAATTAGAGCGGGGAAGAGAAACAAGTTCCAGTCAAATTATTGAAACAATCCTAATCCATCCATGGAAAGATTGAGGATGGTTTCATTAAAAAATACCAATATTATAGAATAAATAACATATTTTTTTGATGATTATGAATGTAAATAACTTTAGAATATCATAAAAAATATTTTCTAGGAAAATAATATTTTCATTTTAAAAATTTATTTTAAAAACATAAAATTCAAAAAATACTGTAGTGCTTCTCTTGCATGAAAAAATGGAAAAAATAAAAATTAAACTTCAAATAAAATAATTTACATAATGGAGGGAAAATATTTTAAAGTCATAAATATTAAAAATATACATTCTTATTAATTTTTTGAAAAAAAATGGGTAAAACGTTACCCATTTAGATAATATTATGAAATTTAATTTTAAAAATTTAAAAAGAAGGTAAAGGATCTTGTAAAATGTATTTATGAAATCATTTATTTTCAGTTTTTTTGATCTTTTTATAAATCATGGATATGGAAGAGAAACATACTCGATCTAAAAGAAATTACAATATTAGTATCACTTATAAATTAATTTCCTAATGTTTATTTAATAAAAATGTGAGGAAATGGGAATTAAACATTTGTACAACATTTATAACAAGAGGATAAGAGAATAAATTTATTTCATGAAAATAAGAGTATAAGATTTCCTTCAAAGGAACCTTCAGTATAAATATTCCTGAATGAAAAGAGATTATAACATAAAAACATTTTAACTATGGTAAATTTTAAATCATAAGTACCATGAAATAATAAGATAAAATTTTAATTTTAATATCAATAAAATAATGATATTAATTATAGTTAATTTCAAATTTGAATTATATATATCTCATATAATATTTTAGGTGCAAAACATCAATGTATACCTCAAAGAAACAATGTTTGAGATGAATAACCCATAAAAAGATCATATCATTGAATTGAGAAATAATAAATAGGAAAATATTGTTTAATAAATGTACACAAAAAAGAGTGTAAATAAAAAATAACAAAATTTAGATATCAATTCATTTGTAAAAATTACATTACAATGTCAATATAGAAGTTTTACAACCCAACGAAAATATATTGAGCTAAGAAACCCTTTACCACTTGGAATTTTCAAATCAAATCCCCTTTGTTGAAATAATAAAAATTGTAACATAAAACACCTTGATTTATTAAGGATTCATGATATTAAATTGAAAAGGGGTAAAATATACAAAATATAAAATAAAAATAAGTTATGAATATGGAACATGTCTCAAAGAAATAAAACGTGTGGAAATAAACCCTTACCTCAAGCCCAATATTTCCATGTGTGTCCTCCAGCTCTTGTATAATAAGATTTTATCAATTATTTTATTTATTAATAAAATTTTCTAGGATTAATAATTTTTACATAACATGTTTTTTAATGACATATTTATGTACTTAATCAGTTAAGTCCACATAGGGTGTTTTCAGAACATTCGACTCATTATTTAATAAACGATTTAGTGTGTTGACCATCGTTGACATGGTTACTATTTCAACATATAAAAAATAATTATTTTTAAATATTCATAATATTTATATATATGTTTTACTTTTAAAACCAATCATGAAATATGGTTTTGAAAAATTAACTATGTTATGATAAGGATTCAATTGATGTCTTAGGTTTCCACATGGTCCCATTTACAATAAGCACTGAATGCTTGATAAATCCATGAGGAAGATTATGATATCCTTGTTTGATTCCTAGAATAATCCTTATAATTAGTTTCAAGAACTATGATCAAATTACATCTTGTTTTTTTGGTATAGGCTTTTGAGCCCCTGAGTAATGGATGTTAAGTTATCATCTTGGACCAGGCGAGTGTTACTTATAGATTTCATATGGTTCATCACCCTTATGAATTCATTATAGTTTACAAGTCATGATTTCCTATAATTGGAGACATTAGAATCTATCATCAATCTAGAATATGGAACATCAAGCCATTTTTTGGTTTCAATTGTTACACACAGCTTGAGTAGTATTATTAGGATTCCAAGGATCTAACTCGACATGTTATTTATGGAATGTATAGATAATACATATAATTTAAAATTATATTTAGATTATGTGAGAATGAATGATTCGAGGTCTAAGATGTGAATCCCCTTATGGTGACAGAGCTTACTCAGATACATTTTCAGTGTTAGCTATAGTAGGTTTGGTCCGAACAAGGTATCTATTAGGCCCTATGTATAATATTTTCTTACTAAATTTATTTTCAATAGATTTCTATTACTTTATTGTTTTAATGTTTATTATATCACATATACATGAATTTAATTTACTAGAAACATACAATATCACATTAGTGGTAACCTACTGGGTTATGTACTCACTCCCTGCTTAGGCCACCATTTTACATCAGTGACCAAGAGTAATTTCACCTAGTTGCATACATAGGTTGGGATGTGGCCTAGGACGGGTTGATCAGGATGGAACTGATGTTTACATGAATATTTTAATATTTATGGCTTAGTATATTGTGAATATAATGTTTTATTTCCATTTTTTCTACTATTTATATGTGACTAGTCTGATGGGTTGACAGAGTATGCAGGGAATGGTTTTTATGCACTTTTATATAATTCATTACTTATATACTATTTATATTTATCTAATTCCTATTTCATTTGATATTTATTTTGTCTCATTTTGTGTTGTTTTGTATTATTGGATTAAATTGATATGAGGGAATTTTCTCCCCACATACATACCGTAGGACCCCACTGCTAGTCAGATGACAATGACATATAGAAAGGCATACTTGAGGCCATCTAGTGACCTGACTCGATTTCAATTCATTGTTACTCAAGATGGGACATGGAAAAGTGGTATCAAATAAATTTCCATCTGTTGTTTTATTTTTTCTAATATAATAGACAAGAGTATTAAGAATTTGTTAGAACTAGTGATGAACATTAGATTAGCGTGTTGGGAACATGAATTATAGTAAGAAGTATGAGTTTATAGGGACAAAAAATTGATGTTATTAGCAAATAATGTTATAGTTGAGTAAGATTTATATTTCTATTAATGCATATGTGCTGCGTTTTTTTGGTTTATTATGGATTTATAGCTCTCAGACCATTTGAGAGAGGCAAGTGATTGATTTTGACTCTTGGTCACTAGAGGTAAGAATAATTAGTTCATGAATTATATTTGGAACATAGCGTCAACATTTAATAGTCTTGTTAGTCTGTGAATTTACAATTAATGAGGACATCTATTTTAGGTGTTATAAAAAACATAAATGTTGTCTTCCTATATAGTTTCTTAGTGTCATTCTACACATTGGGAATGTGTTTTAATATATTCCTTTATGATTTTTCTTGTGTGTTATGTTGTGATGGGAACTAGTGATGGTGATGCCAATATAAACTTATGCACATGAGGTGAAATGACCCTTGGTAGGTTGGAATACATATATAAAATACTTTTAATAACTCCAATCAATCAGTAGGTGTAAATACCATGACCCCAGTTTACCAAAGATGGTTCTTTAATTTATTACATTGGTATAATAAACAAGGTAGTGGCATCCTAAAGAACCAAATAGTTTTTTATTTTTAGAACCTAGATTAAATAAAGAGAATTTACACAACAAAAGAAATGAAAAAAACACAGAAACTCCATTGAAAACATTCATAAATCTTATATTATCCCTACAAAATCATTCATAATATACATCTTTACATCACAGGGAATAATAAAACATAAGTAAGGTTTGATCTAAGATGATCAGTAAGGGTGATTAATATAGAATAAGATAATATATATAATAATTTATGGTGAATTACTAGAAACACATTCCATTAGAACATAATCTTGAGGATAATATGGAAATAATAAAAGTGGAATAATTAATTCTATATAAATAATCACATGAAAATTTAGTCTAAGAATGAATAATATATTATTCGAAGAACCACTTGGATTATAAATTAATAATATCATAAGGAGGGAATTAATAATGATTGATAGTATAAACATAAGAACAAGGCCTCATATAGGAAGTCTATATAGTGGGTAAGGCTTTGGCAAAAATATGGTCTAGTTTGTCTCATGAGACATACCGATACATCAATGAGATATAGTGAGCCCTACCCATCACTAAATAAGTCAAATTCAATCCTAATAAGTCTAATAGAATTATTTATTTAAGTAAAAGTTTTACATACCACTATTAATTGTTAGTATCATAATCATACATGGAAGTACTATAATAAAATCATTGGGAAACTCTTCAGAGAAATAACCTTTTTATTTGAAAAGAAGAGTTATTTTTGAAAATCATTTACATAATTAATAAAAAATATAATTTATAAATTTATAACCTAGAAAACAAAAATTATGTGAAAATATATTTTAGGAATAAATTATTTCTTACATGAAAAAATAGTTTTTTAATAAGCATTAAAAATGAACCACTAGGTGATTTTTAAGGGAAAATATAAAATACTCTTCAAAGGGTAAGAGTTATAATAAATTAAATAAAACCAGAAATGAAGTAATATTATTTTTCAAGATAAAAGAGAGATTTTTGAAAAAAAAATATGGATTAAAATAGATTACAGTGTGTACTTGAAAATGAGAATAAAATTTGAATGCTCCCTTTAATCAGGCTTACTTATCATGAGGAATTGGAAATGGAAAATTGTAAAAAATGTATTTCACAAAAAATAGAGATGAAATAATCTTTATATATGAGTTTAGAATATATATATAATTTATAATTAGTATAAAAAAATAATTTATAATTATATTGGGGTAAAGGGAGAGAAACTGTAACGTGAAGAAAAATTCAAGGTTTGGGAAGAAACCCTTACAACTTTGAAAACAGTTAAACCATATGCCAATAAAATTAATTATCATAAAATAAGAAATTGGATAAAATTAAAATGAATATATTTGTGATATGATACTTTAATGGGTAGTATACATACCCCATACACAAGAAATAGTGGACAATAAGGCATATATCATAGAAAGAAAAGTAAAATGAGAAAACCCCTTACCTTATGTCCAAAATTGTTCTTCATGTGTTCTTAATTACCTAGACAATAAAATTAGATTCATTAATAAATTAAGTCAGAATCATTTATTCATGTATTTTATTTAGTATAATTTTATTAATTTTATTCATGTTCTTTTGATTAGTTATAATATTTAATTCTGTCATTCAGTAGTGTTCTTTTCCTTGGTATTCATGATTGGTTTACCTGTACATGATTATGGAGGTTAATATAAAATGAGAAGAATTATCCAAAACTAAAATAATATATTATAAATTATCATGAAGAATATATAATGGTATATATATATCTTTTATTTTTATTTTCGGTGAGGATGAATCATTTTATAAGACAATAGATATATTCATTTAGATTATTTTTTTGCGTTTTTTCAATTATCACAAACCAGTTTTGATTTATTAAATAATATAATGTATATATACTAGTTCAAGAAAAATGAATTACTAATAATATGTATAATAAAATATTATTTAATGATAATTATGGTTTTTTGATCACCCTTGAAGGTGTTAGTGAAAAATTAAAATTCATCGTACATGGTGGTAGTAAATCGACACAAAGTGGATGATATTTTTATTTCTATAAAAAAAGGAGATTGAATATAATTGATGAAGTATTATTACTATAATGAAATAAAATTTTATTATATAGATTATTTTATAGATATCATTTAAATTTGGTGTAGGGAGGTGGGGAGAATATAAGAAAGTAAAATAACTTGAAAAGAAATTAAAAGACAAGGAAAGTGTTTTTTATATCTTTATTTTCTTATCCTTGAGAACCTCCTTAGGGAAAAAGGTTTTTCTATTTTGAAGAGGTCAATGGATTATGGACACTGGGGAGGGGATATGGAATAGGATTGGGCAGAAATTGGAAATGTTCCTAAACTTGGAATGTGTAAAGAGAAGGGGTCATATTTGTAGTAGATGAGAGGGGTGTTTTTGAATGTTTTATTCATTAGTTTCACAAGATTATGAATAGATTTAGAATTATAAATATATATATATTATAATAATGGATTATAGTTTGATATTATTTTCTTACATCAGCTCCAAATCATCTAGGACTCAATAATTCATGTATTTACAGTTTATGGTAAATTATCGTATTTTATTATTCACAAAAAATTCATGTATTTTAGAAAAAATCCAAAACCTTACACTAACCATTTTTTAACATGTTGAATTAGAAAATGGACTTCATTTTAAGAGAATAATTTTGTAAATTTTATAAATTTATTTTTTAATTAAAAACATCATTTATCTAATAATACAAATTATAATTTTATAATAGATTTTTTGACACCTCTAAAATTAACTAAGGACTCATAAAATTATCATATAATCAAAGGACTAAAAAATATTAATATATGAATATATTTTATGAAACAAATTCTATTTAAAATCATTGTATTAATTATAAAATTTTAATTAAATATTTATAACATATAAAAATACCAACACTTAATTTGTTTTTATAAAATACTTATTTACTTATTCCAAGATATAGATATATCATATTTTTATTTATAAGAAACCCAAATTTTATTTGTACATTCATAGGTGAAGTTACTATTCTATTAGCTGATTTACAATTATTAAGGTCCACATTACTATTCTAATGGTAAAGTTACTATTTCATTGGTATATGTTCCTAAACAAATAGAAATCCATATTTTCACTTATTATTCATTTATAAGGTTTGTGTTGTGTTATTTAAGTGATTTTATGTAGTTTAAAATATGTAAAATATTTAAAATAAAGGAAATTTCATTGATATAATTATGGGTCATTACGTTCTCCTAGCCTACAAAAATTTCATCGTCAAAAGTTCCATAATGTCACCTTATAAAAATATTTGGGTAGTTATTCCTCATAACTTGCTCTGGTTCCCACATCACCACTTCAATTTAATATTTTTTCCAAAGAAACTTTACTATATGAGTCATTCAATTATTTAACACATGTTCTCAAATGTTCAAAATCTAGAAAGGCTCTTCAAAGAAATATAAATCATGTTCCAATTATATTTCTTCAAAAGTTAAAATAGAAAGTGTTTCTAGAATGTACTTCCTTAATAAGGACATGTGTAGCAAATTTTGAAAATTGTAATGGTAATGTTGAATTTCAAAATGATAAGACACAAATATAATTCCCTCTAGAATTTGAAAATGTACAATGTACTTGAGGCTCAATTTACCTTTTTTAGAAAATCTTTTAACACCCTTTCATGGAGATACCTTCAAGAACACATGATCTCCTACATGAAACAAAAAAATCCTTCCTATAGTTAATGACATAACTCTTTTTCCTACTTTGAGATTCTTTAATATGGGTTTCAATAGTATTTTCCTTTACTATTATTTCCTTGAAAAGATATGGGACTACAATATTCCTTTCACCAAATTCATCCCAATAATTTTTTGTACAACATCTCTTTCCATACAATGATTTATATGGTTCCATATGAATAATTTAATGGAAACTATTATTTTTAGAAAATTCTATCAAAGGAAAATATTATTCCCATATACCTTGAAAGTCAAGTGAGTATGATCTCAACATGTATTCTAATCTTTATATGGTCCTTTCATACTACCCATCATTTTGTGGGTGATAAGTAGTGCTCAAATGAAGCTCAATATCTAAATATTTATGAATACTATTCTGGAATTTTGATGTAAATCATGGATCATGATCAGACACAATTGAAAGAGGTGCTCCCTAAAGTCTTATAACATCATTAATGAAGATTTATGAAAGTAACTCTTGTGGAAAATCCTCCCTTAAAGAATGAAAATGTAAAGATTTTGGTATGTTGATCCACAATTTCCCATATTTCATTGTTCTTCTAGGAGTTTTGGGTAATCTAGTAACAAAATCCATAATAATTTCATCTGATTTTCATGTAGTAATAGGAAGAGGTTACATGACTCATCTAGTATTTAGTCTTTTATCCTTCACCTATTAATAATGAAAACATCTTGATACATAATCTTTAATTTCCTGATTCATATTATCCCACCAGAAATTTTCCTCCAAACATCTATACATATTATTGATACTAGGATTTATATATAAATTTGTGCTATGATCATCATCCAATAATTCCATTTTTTCACTTAGTTATATAGGGAACACAATATTCCTTCCCAAATTTAATAATTCCATCTTCAAACATGAAGTCCATCAACATCACATCATTCAAATCTTTAATTTTCCATTGAATGTTTTCATCATCATCTTGAGAAATTTTAATCCTTTCCAACAAATATGGATGGGAAAACAATTGAAAAAGTAATGATGTTTCACCTTTCATGATAAATTCCCATACCCATATTTTCTAGATCTATATATAAAAGGTCATATCCAACCCTCATCTCGTTCATAAATACATTATCCTTCCTTATTAGTACATATGCTACCTTATTTTCCTGCTCTTGGTTGTATATTATTGAACAATCATAATCATTGAGTAGCTTTAGCCATTTCCTTTTCCCCATGTTGAGTTGTTTCTGTGATGAGATATATTTTAAACTCTTATGATCTGTATATAACTCACATATTTCAACAGAGGTATAGTGTCTTCATATAATCATAGAAAATATTAAAACTGCTAACTCAATATCATGAGTTGGATAATACTATTCATAATTTTTTTACTGCATTGACGCATAGGGAATAACTCTATCATTCTGTATAAGTATAGAACCAAGTCCTTTATTTGATGAATCACTATAAATCACAAATTCCCCATTTCAAAATGGTATATTCGAGATCATAGAATTCACTAATATCCTCTTAAATTCTTCAAAAAATTCTTCACATTCTTTTTTCCATAAAAAGAAAACCCCTTTATGGGTAATCTTGGTTAACGGGTTAGCTAATCTGACAAAATTATGAAGAAAACTATAATAGTAACCTAAGAAACCAATGAAACTAAGTACCTCAGTTATATTCCTTGGTGTATGACATTCATGAAATTCCTTTTTCTTTATATGATCAACATTTATTGAATCATTAGAGAAAATATGGCCAATAAATGAAACTGTTTGAAGCCATAATTCACACTTTATAAACATCCTACATAACTCTTTTCTTCTAAGAGTGTCTATAAAATTTGAAAGTTGTCCTCATAGTCCTCATAGAATTTAGAATATATCAAGATTTTATCAATAAATACAACAAAAAATCTTTCATGATATTCCTTGAACACTCTATTCATTAGATCTGTAAAAATAGATGGTGTATTAGTCAGTCCAAAGGGCATTATTATAAACTCGTAATGCCCATACCTAATTTGAAACACTATCTTGGGAATATCAACCTTCTTCACACATAATTGATGATATCCAGAAGATAATTCAATCTTCAAAAATACTGATCTCTTTTAATTTGAAAAAGAAATTATTAATTAAAGGGAGATAATAATTTTTCTTTATTGTAATTGAATGAATTTCCCTATAGTCAATGGACAACCTCATGGATCCAACTTTATTCTTGGGAAATAGAACAAGGGTTACCCATGGAGAAACAATAGGGTAAATAGATGGTGCATTAGTCAGTCCAAAAGGAATTAATGTAAACTCATAATGCCCATACCTGATTTGAAACACTGTCTTGGGAATATCGTCCTTCTTCACACATAATTAATGATATCCAGTACATAGTTCAATATTTATAAATACTGATATATTTTAGTGTTATTAAATAAATAATCAATACAAGGAATATAATACATTTTATATGTTGTAATAGAATTAATTTCTCTATAGTAATTTCACACCCTCATGGATCCATCTTTCTTATTAAAATATAGAACAAGGGTTCAACCTAGAAACACCAGGGAGAAATTAACTTCTCACTCTAGAGGATGTCCTTGTAAATTCTCTAGAAATACATCATCATATTATTTCACAATACGTAAATCATAAATTTGATGATTTATTTCATTATCCATATATGATTTTTCCCTTCCTTTATAATAATTTCATTTAGAAGAGGTAGTAGTGGTGGATCTGGATACAAACAAGAACATGTGGTTTCTACTCAAAGGATAATATATTCAACATCTTCTTAAAAATTGGAACTTCTTTCTTCTTAAAATATATTTTCACATCATATTTTTAAGGCTAGTATACAACAAGGATTTTATCAAAGTCAACCAAATGTATGCTGACAAGGTTTGAAACTGAAGCACATTTTTGTGTCATAAAGGGGATTGATTGACATAGTTTTTATTTAATGATACTTTCCTTTGGTGTTTTGACTGAAAAATACTTTATTGAATCATAAGGTAAATCTATAATTTCATTAGAAAACTAAGAATATATAAAAGAGTAAAATTTTCCATAATCAAATAAATAATTGGCTTGTTTTGAGGAAATAATTAAAGTACCCATAACCACAACATTAAAAAATTTAATATCTGTAGTTTTACTTTCATAATATTAGCATTTATCCCTTACCCTTTTATTGGAAACATTCCTTGACACTTAGGAAAATAATTTCCATAGTGTCCCATCACCCTAAAATTGTATATTTGAACAATGATAGATTATTTATTTCAATAAAAATCATGGGATTGGTGGCCTCTTTCTCCACACCTATAACAAAATAATTTTACTTTTAAGAAGGAACTAGGCTATTTCCTTCCACACATATCGTAGATTAGAAAATTACCTTTTTTATTCCTCCATTTATCTATTACTTCCTCTTTAACCATCTTCTTCTCTATTTTACCCATAAAGTCATAATACTTATAGAATTCATTCTCTATCTTGATAGTATATTATACTATATATTCATATGATGATAAATTTTGGGAGACCGGTGACTTTAGAGGAATGGTTTTAAAATATTAAAAAATCGATCATTATTTATTATTGGATTACATATGTAGTCTGTGGAATGGCATTATAACCTTGTAAACTTGGCTTTATTCTTCATAGTTATTTTATCCACTTTCTATTTGAAGCTTAATAATTACATATCTATATCCACTTATTGTCCATGAGGGAAATATTTTCCTAGGAAAATTTACTTGAAATATTTTTATTCAATGTTGGAAATTTGTTATTCCTTTTTATTTTAAAGAAAAATCCACCCTTTATTAGTATATTCTAAGTGATGATAAACATCTAGGATAACCTTTTACCATTAATAACTTCCTAATGCGAAAAATTACTTCTCTAAGGACTGTGTCAACTACTCCAATATGAATGGGTTTGTAATCCCATTTAATGTTGGAGGTGGTTTTTGCATATAGAAATCTAACATTGCTCATACCAATTATAGATAAGGAGAACCATATGGGTATGGTTATAGTTGACAACCCGATTCATCTATACAAGTATAGATATAAGTTTTTCAGCACATTTATAGCTCCAGTACCAATATCATTATGCTGCATAGGAGGGAAATCCCTATATGTGACATTTTCATTGACTCAATTCCCCTTCATTCCACTAGGATCTATTTATAAACAATGGTAAAAACTAAATTAGATTATGATTCAATATGTATAATATTCAATCTATAACAACACATAACATAAATTGGAAATTTGTGCATAGATAATCTCAGAGTTATAAACATGATTTATTTGGGGAAATGTTTACTTAAAAATCATTCACAATGGTTTGGAAAGAAAATGGGAATTATCCATAGAGTATCCTTGATGAACTCCTATCTCAGGGCATGGGAAAAGAAAATTTTATATTCCTAATGCAGCACAGTGGCTGACCAGGGATGTCTAACTTAAGGGGCATTATAGTTGGTTCAATAACTTATTCTAGTACAGCTATTCTAATTATTTTTGGTTATTTAATATTTTTTGTAATAAATATTTTAAATTGTTTTGGAAAACATGAAATTAAAATAATTAAATGAATAATTCATATCTAAATGAAGATGCATACAAAATGAAATTAGAGAAAATATAACTTGTTCTTAGGGTTGAAAACATGTTTTCATTCGTTATTTATTTATTGTTTAAATTAAATTTGATAATCCATTTAGTGAAACCTCATTAATGAATTAATGCCCTTCGATTTATAGACTGTGTTATTTTAGTATGCATCTAGAACACCAAACCACACATCCTCCAACAATCAAGTAGGGTAACACCTCAATCGAGAATTTTATTCCTATAAGACCCAGCTCCACCGTATGTCATTTCATCCCATTAAAAAAAATCCCAAAGCCACTGTATTATGGGTTTTACCAAGATAAGGGAGGGAAAAAGAATGAATTAATAGAAAGGAATGAATTTTAAAATTGTGTCATGGTGGATGACCACCGCACCTGTGCAATACTCCTCCATCCACCATAAATAAATTGTTTTTGAATTAATGTGTGATAATAAAGAACACCATGATACCTACCCTAGGGCCAAGACTCAGGTTAGTCACTTTCCATTGAAAATTTATAAGATATCATGATGTAAAGAAGTAAGATAGAGAAATATTATTAGAGTTTCAAGGCAAAGAATGAATGAAAAAGAATTTTTAAACACTTTAATAAAAATGAATTTGTTATATGTAAAATAAAACTAAATAAAAAGAAAATAATGAAATAAAATTCTTAAATGCCCCTTGTAATCTTCTTATTTGTTCCCGATATAGTGTGGGGATTGGAAGGAATAGTTTTAGAGGGAGGACCTCCCTTCTGTTTATAGGCTGAATTTTATCCTTGAAAAGTTGTCACCATTGGGACCCATTAAATGGATTATTGATGCATTTACCCATTCATAAAAGTTGATCCAAATTGTCACCTCCATTAATCCTCCAAATTACAACTTAATTGGACACTAGATGTTGGAGTTATGTATTTTTTATTTATTGTTACTTTTTCTGTACAAATGTTCTAGGAAGCTTCCTTAAAAATATTTTGTTCAATGGACATCCTAATGGATTAAAAACTCGATGTAATTTTATGAGGAGATTATCCTTTTTATCTTTGTTCCATTATAGGTGGAATCAAATCAATTGGAGGTGTTTATTATGAGTTGTTCTTACGTTGTAGTGGTAGGGTCTACACTATCCGCCCAAATAATTGTTTAACTTCATTGATTTTTAAGGCATATAGATCCTCGAATCAGCCCTCGGTCTAGAAGAAAATGATGAATTAAATACATTAAGTATTCCATAAAAAATAATCTATCAATTTGGAATTATATTTTTAATGAAATGAAAAAAATAAACTTGATTTAAAAATATATCTAAAATTCAGAATTATGAACTTTTCACAAATTTTCTCATTTTCATTCTATAATCTAAATTGCCAATTATTTTAATGAAAAATTTAAATATATGGGTTTTATCATATTAAAAACATCAAAAATTCATCATTATTTGATTAAAAATATACACATAAATTTTTTCATTCAATCCTTCGAGAGTGTAAAACTTGGTGTGTAGTAAGGCTCACTTTGATGTACTAAGTTACCCCTATTCAGGACCGGGACACCTTTTCAGAGTTATTACCCTTATGTATATCTGTTCCAGAACCCCATCCACTTGTAGTATCCAGAAAATGTTATATTTCTCAGAAGTCCCACATAATTTCTACCTTATCAAAATTATAGAATGTTATTCTATGATTATCTTCATTGTCTATCTTAGAGTTATGTTCTCTGATCATTGTTTCCCAAATTTGGTATCCAATGTGATTTATAATCTTCCTCCGATACTAACTATAATGACCCCAACCCCAGTTTCCTAGAGCCAGTTCCTTACCTTATAAAATTAGTATAATAAACAAGGAGGTGACATAATGAAGGGATAAATATTTTGTATTTTTGGAATCTAGTTTACATACAATAACTTTCTATTACAACTTGAAAGGTAAAAAATATAAACTCCACTAGAATCATCCAAAACTCCAAGATTATCCATGTAAGTCATCCTAATATATATCTATACATCCTGAGGAAAAATAGAAAAGAAAAAAGTTTTGAGATCAGATTTTTAGTAAGGGTAATTAATACAACATATGATAATATAGATAATAACTCATGGTTAATGGATAAAAACTTGTTCCATTATAACGAAATGTTGAGAATAATATGAAAATAATATAATATGAATAAATAATTTCATATAACTAATCACATGACAATGAATCATAACCATGTATATTCTAATAGTAAAATAATCACATGGATTATCAATTAAAAATATCATATTATGGAATTCATAATTATAGATATCATAAACATACCCTCATGGATTCATCCAAGTAGTCTACATAATGGGTAAGGCCTCAGCCAAAACCCGTTTCTGTTTGTATCATGAGACCAACCGATGCATCGAGGGGCTATACCATCACCCTACCATCACTTACTATGTCAAATTAATTCCACATATGTCTAATAAAATATATATATTTAAATCAAAGTATCCTATACAGATTTTAATTACGTTTATCATAATCATGTATGAAATTACTCCAATAAAATCATTGAGAAACTCTTGAGATAAATACCCTTTTTCTTTGAAAAGAATAGTTATTTTGGAAAGTAATTTGTATTAGTTATAATAATCAGATTCTAAACATGTATTTCATAGATAATAAAAGGTAAGAACAAATATATTTCAGGAATAAATTATTTCGACCCAGAAAAAATCATTTGTAAGAATCATTAGAAATGATCCACATTGTGTGCTTTAATAGAAAATACAAAAGAGTCTTTAAAGAGGAAAAAAATAGTTTTTTTCATAAAACCATAAATTAACTAGGATAGTTTTTCATAATGAAAAGATATAATTTATATAAATATTGGTTTCTTAAAATATAATATTTAGTGTACTTGAAAATGGGTAAGAAATTGGGATGTTTCCAATAATTGGGAATTATTATTTGGAGGAATTGAAAAAGAATCCTCTTAAACACATATTTACCCATAAAAAATGATGAAATGATATAGATATTTGAGTTTTAACATATTAACTGAATTTATAATAATTATAAAAAATAATTTAGAATTAAATTTTGGTAAAGAGAGAGAAATCATAGCCCGAAGAAAAAATTATGGTTCAGGAAGAAACCCTTACCACATTGCATACAGTCAAACCATATGCCAATAAAATTAATGATCAGAAAATTAGAAATTGAATACCATGAAAATAATTTTATTCATTATATGATATATAAATGGGTAGTATATATACACCACACAAAATAAATAGTGTAGAATAATCTATGTCTCACAAAAATAAAAGTGAGATGAGAAAACCCATTTTCCTTATTTCTGAAAGAGTTCTTCCCATGTACATAATGTCCATGATAATGAAAATAGATTCCTTAAAAAAAGTTTCAGAATATTTACTAAATTTATTTGATTTATTACTATTTTTATGTTCATTTATGGACTCTTTATTTGTCATAATATTTAATTCTATCATTCAGGTGTGTTTATTTTCTTGGTTTTCTTGATTGGTTTACTTGTGTAAGAGTATGGAGGTTCTTATAAAATGAGAAAAATTATAAATAACTCAAATTATATGTTATTAATGATAATTTTTAAGATTAAATGGATATATAAGTATTTTAGTTATATTTGGTGATGATGAATAATTTGATAAGACAATAGTGATAATTGCTTAGATTATTTTGGGGGGTTTTCCATAATCAAAAACTAGTTTTTTTTCATTAATTAATATCATGTATATATAATGATTTCAGAACACTAAATGGATTATAATATGTTTAATAAAATATTTTTTAAATATTATTATGGGATTCTGACCTACCTTGAAGGGATTAGTGAAAAATTAAAATGCATTATCCACGATGGCGGTAAATCGACACATTATAGACAATATTTTCATTTTTAGAATAAAATTATAGGGAAGAATATTGATGATGGATTATTCCATAAAAATTATGAAATTATTGTATAAATAAGATAATGGAGATATCATTTAACCTTTGGATAGGGAGGTGAGGATAATATTACAAAATAAAAGAACTTGACAACAAATTAAAAAGAAAAAGAAAGTGGGTTTTACCTCTTGATTTTCTCCTCCTGGAGAACCTACTTAGGCCATAGGGTTTGGTCCATTGATGAGACCAAAAAAACATGGAAGTGGGTTATGATCTTGATAAGACAGTTTATTATAAATTGGAAAAATATAAAATCTTATCATGTGTCAGGAGAGGGTTGGTAAGGGGTGGTATTTATAGTATAAGAGAGTGCTGTTTTTTGAATTATGAATTCATCAGTTTATTATCATAGCTCAAGAATATGACTTTTTTAGTATTATCACTAGATATATTAAAATAAAAAATCATAGTTTGAGATTAAGGGTTTAAAAAATCCATACATCATATATGAATCAATAATTCATGTATTTATATTTTATCATAAATTATCATATTTTACTATTCACCAAAAATTCAAGTGATTTAGGAAAATACCAAAAATTATCCCTAATAATTTTTTGACATCTAGAATTAAAAAATGGAATTCACTTTGTGAAAATAATTTTCAAAATACAAGAAATTTTATTTTTAATTAAAATCATTATTTGTCTAAAAAATTCTATTTTTATTATTATAATAGATTTTATGACACTAAAAAAACAAAGTTCTAATATAATTATCCAGTAATCATAATATAATAAAATATTAATATAATTATAATTTTTATGTAAATAAATTTTATTTTAAATCACTCTATCAAATATAAAATTTTACTTAAATATTTATAACTTATAAAAATGCCAACACTTAATTTATCATTTCAAAATATTTATTTAGTTATCCCAAGATATAGATGTATCGTATTTTTATTAAAAAGATAAACAAAATTATTTATAAATTTACTGGTTAGTTTACATTTCTGTTGGCCAATTTAATATTTTTAAGGGCCACATTACTATTCCAAAGGTCAAGATACTATTCCATTATTATAGGGTTGTTAACATCTAGAAAACCATCTTATTTCATTCATTATTCATTTATAAAGTCCGTGTTGTGTTGTATAAGTGATTTTTTTGATTTATACTATATGAAATAATTATAGTAAGGTAAATTTAATTGAAGGAATAATGGGTTGTCATATTAGGGGTATGTGACTCATTAGAGAGGTACATTTAGGAGAACCATGTTGACTTGGATAGTTAATACCCTTCCATTCGATCCTCTATAGGTGTATCACTTTTAGGTGTGGGTAAATAAATATTTATAAGATCCTACATGGAATATTTATTTCTTATATAATGAAATATTATACATAACATATCATTGTATATTATAATCTAGATGGATCATCTAGTGTGATGCTGATAGGTAACAAAATGTTTTTAGGGAATCAAAAACTCAAGGGGGGTATTATTGTATATAGAATCCGGATAAGGATCATTTCATTTTTTCTCTTTAACATCATCAACCTTTAAGGAGATGTCCCCTATGAGAATTATTGAAAATGATCAAATATTTTTAGACCTTGTTAATTAGTTCCTTAAATGTTTATGAAACTAGAATACACCCTAATTTATGAGTTATAAAGGTGTTTCATTTAAATGGGATTCAAATTACAACTTATGGGTTGTTTTCCTATGTTACTTGGAATTGAAACCCTTTATAAAAAAACCCATTTATTCATGTTTTTAACCTAGTTGGATGATTTTATATTTACCTCCTTTAGATATGGTTGATAGACATGTCAGATATTGTGTAACAATTGATGTGGGAATAAGGATATTGCAAATAAATTGTCATTAAAACATGTCATGACCAGTGTATGAATACCCTTATTTTGGGAGATAGTTGACTTTTGGTTGCACTATTTTTGAGACCATAGGAGTGGGTTTTTGGGAATATTCATGATGTTTATTGATAATGGAACATGGATGACACCCCTTAATATGTGAGCTTAGTGAGAGGTTTGATGTTTGGTCTAGGTGTATAGACATAGTGGCCCTTTTTTTAGTCTTTTTTGTTCGGGATTTATTGGTGACCTATAGGCCCTATGTTTTGAATCAAACATTAGTGAATATAAATTCAGTTTGTTTATAGGTAATATACTGAGTAATTATCCCAGTGGTTTTGTCCCTTTTATATGGGAAACATTGGTATGTTCTTCGATGTATACGATTGATTCATGATGGTGGTCACTTTTTGTTACATAGGTGTGATTATGCCATTAGTTTCATAGAAAGAAACTTGGGTACTTCGGTAATGAGAGTGAGTTTGGAGGGAATAACTATTTATGTTCGTGACCCTATTGGACATTGGTTTTTTGGTTATCAAGGTGTTTAGAGAATGATTAAACTATTGTGACTGGAAGAATATATATTGGTGTATTAGGTGGTATGATATGGTATAACCTCAGCTCATGGTGACTTTAGATCACACTTTTTTCACATGTTACTTATTTAAAATGGAATGTCAATGAGTGTATGTGTGTATGATGAGGATTTATTTTGTCAAACGTGATTCTTGTGGGAGTGGTTACCTAGATATTACGGTGAATTATGGATATTTTATTATAATTATGGAAATATTGGAAATACATCAGGTGTCATGATATTGTTGAATTGATAGTGGAAATTGAAAAACAATATTGTGAGATGCGGTATCAACGATTGGTTAATGTAATGTGTTTCCTGACATGAGGTAACCATGGATCAGATAGAGCACCATGCATCTATTGATATAGTCATTCCTAAAATTATTAATATTCCATTTAAATGGTTCAACATTAGTTTATATGTGATGTTTTCTTTGACTCTTGAGAATGAATGAGTTTAGCCACACAAATGGTTTTGTCTTGTAATAGATAGGACTTGGGCTATGGTGCTCTGCAACTCATTTTGAATGTGTGATAGCGAGGAGGCTTGTGTGGCAGGTCTTAGGATATCAGTTGCAGTCGGGATACCCTAACACAGGAGGGTTCATGGAATTATGGGACTAATAATTAGTCTATCTCTTTTGTAATTTCAAAATTATTGGATAAATGAACTAGACTGAAACTAGATTCCTTGGTGAATCCTAGGAACTGATTTAGTATTGGGTTAAGGTATAGTTTGGGAATGAGAATTATTGTTCATTATTTGGAATAACAATGATAATGGACAGTTTATTATTCAACCAGGGAAAGTCACTAGAACTAAGGTACATTAATAAGTGATTAGGGTTGAAACTATCTCAATTTTATTTAGAATTAATCCATAAATATTGGATTTTGGAGACACATTAGTTTAAAAAGTTTACCATTTTATGGAATAGTCTAATAGAGCATGTTCTACTTACATTCTATTTTATAATCAGATGGGTTTAGGGAATAACTAAATTGGGAACACTGTTGATATGATATGGATTTAGTTCAAGGGATGACCAAATTTTTTCATGGAAAAGTCAACTTGACCATTTTGATCTTGGATGGTTGGAAATTCGAATGTTCTAGATTAAAATGAGGATTATGAGCTTCGTCCTCATTTATGATTAGATGAAGTGTTTTGAGAACCATTATATAAGTGTGTTTAGGATGCTAGGGGAATGTTTTAATAAAAAACCCTAATGGTGGGGGGCATCATGGCTTAGGAATGGTAATTGAATGAATGAGCCTATGATGAGTAGCACCATAATCAATATTATAAATAAGACAATTACATGATTTTAGTTTGTCTCAAATAGGCTCATGTAAATGTTGTAATGATGTTTTGACAATGGTTATGACTATTGGTTCATGTTTTAGAGGGTTAAGCACCGTATGTCAAAAATATCACTTTGAGTATTCAGGGTTAGAATATAGCTATTTGAGAGGGATTTTAGGAATGGGGTAGGTCATGATGTTTTTCTATATTCTCAGTAAGTTTTCTTGAGGGTGATAATCATTTAGGGGGGGGGGGGGGGTGATTTTAAGATCCTTCATATGTATGAGTTGGAAATTTTATAAGGGATTTGAATTTAAAATTATTTGATAGATCGTATGTTGATTGGGGATTTTGAATGGAATTCCAATTGTTGGGGTTCTACAAAGTGATTTTTTTGAAATAGAACATGGCTTGGAAGTTTCATAGAGTGCTTGGGTGAGACCTAGTGGCTTCAAGTGATGTTTTTGGGTGTTTTAGTCTCTTTTACCTAGGTTTACTGTTTAGTGTTTCCTATTTAGGAGAAAATGTGTGACACATTGATGCTCATGGTGTTTTAATGTGATTTTTCATTTGATCATGGTTATATTGCATGGTTATCACATGGTTAAGGTCAAACCATGTGGGATTGCATGGAAATACATGCATGATGGGGGTAAAATGGGAGTTGGTGAATTGTTTTCATATGGTTTATATAACTGTGTATTATGGAATACCTCATATAGTGGGGGAACATGATGGGCACATGGGTTGGCCAACCGTGAGGCCAAACCATTAAATAATTTAAATGTGTAAAAATCAAAATTATCCATACTGAAATTTTAAGAGGGAAGTCGCTATTTATCACATATTTCTCCCTCGTAAGATCCAAATTCTCACCCTGTTCCCTAACTTATTGAAACCCCTTGAAGAGGTGATTTTTTTGTCTTTCCACACAGTTTTGAGGTATTATTTCTCATTCTACAGGCTCCTCGAGTCTTCTCTTCTCCTTTTTTATAATTTTGGTTTCACTGGTTAGTGGTTTTATTTATTATTCCATAAAATCATGGGGGAATGGGATATCGATTATATTTATTTTTCTATTCTGATGAATATGATGTCTCTAGTAATCTTATTGATACCACCACATTCCATTTTGGTGATTTATTCTGTTGTTATATTTCTTATTAGTTTTTACTAAATTAATTAATTTAATAGTTTTATTTGGATCTATTGGTTAGGTACATTCCAGGGAATGGTGATCGTGTTCCCCCATGGACCTCCTACAAAATGTTTCTTATATATATTTCAAGTAATAAGCATCATATGAGATGTAACTTTTTATTACTCTTGGGTTTTATTTTATAATTTTATAATCTATTTTTAATACTATTTTTGGGATATACTCTATTAGAATGTAGATTGGGTATTGATGTATCCTTGTTTTGACAACATCGAGCTAGGGAGATCTCGGGTGAGCTTTTATGGATATTCTAAGAGATGTGTTTAATTTGTTAAAGCTTTCTTTAGGAAGATGGTCAGTCATGCCTACCCATTTAGTAAGTTTCATGGGGATATGTGTTGTGTGATTTTACTCAGATTATGACACTAACAATGATATAACCTTATTTAAATGTATTGACCACAAGAATCAATTAATATACATAAATAACTAGTTTAAATGGTTATAAATTAAATATTGTTCCGTAATTTATATAGAGAGAAAACATCCAAGAGTCACTTTTGTCCCTTAAGACCTATCTAAAACCCATGGCCTCTAAGGGCCATGACATTATCCTAAACCATTTCTTTAGGTTGAAATGGACTACAATTGGATCCCTAAAACTGGGAATGGGTGGGTGAGACCTTATTCACCTAGACCTACGTGACCTAATAAACTCCTTTAATGGGATCATTCCTTGAATAGTTTTGGTTGTTCATGGGGATTTTTTATGACCTGAAGACCAACCAACTAACATTATAAGGCCTTAAGGGTCCTGGTGTGATAGAGGTTACATATTGGGTTCATTATTACTCTTTTTGAAGGGTTCACATTGAGCTAGACCTTAGTGTGGAGCCCAATTTGGATTCCTTGATTATGTTAAGTCCCTAGTGAGATAGTGTTTTAAGTGGGTAGGGATGACAAAGGGGTTTTCCATATATTATGGGTTGTCATGCATGACCATTAAAACAATGAACTGGAAGGATGGCTTTGAGTGTTCGACCAACCCTTCGAATTCAAGCATAGAATTAACATATTTAATTAATTGTTTTTTGTTTACATGATAATATAATTATAATGAGCTTGCAGTTTTTGAGGGATGTGTCACCCAAAATAGCTTATATGATCAGGTTCTTTGTAACTCCTTAGATCATACATTAAAAATTATAGTATAAGTCAGGTGTGATCAATTAAAAATTGTTATGAAGAGATATATATGTATATATATACTTAAAAATAAATATTTATACATGTGTATGATAATATATGGATATATATATACATATAAATATATCAATTTGGATTCCTAACCAGAAAAGATCCAATAATTAATTTACTACGTTTACCATTTCATTATAATAGATTAGTAGAATTAAAATGTATTAATACATGTTATACCTGGGATGCATAGTGTCACCAGGACCAATACTTTGATGTTACCATTAATAAGATTCCTAGTGTATTGGGGATTCCTTCATGCATCATTAATAACTAAGGTGGTCTTTAAATTCATCCTAAAATTCCCTCACACTTAGAATATCAAATAGAATTTATAACATAAAAGGATTCAAGTGGTTATAATGGTTTACAGGAAAGTAAATTTTTTCTAAACAATGGATTCCAGAAATATCACTTAGTTTAATGATTAATACCTCACTTAATGACTAGCATACTCCTGGGGACTGAGTGGATGCACCATGATTGCATTGACTAAATCTATCTAGGAATATGATGTTGATCTAATGAATGGTGGATGTTGAGTTATTATCTCAAATTTTGAGAGTATTCTTTATATATTTCCCATGGGTAATCCCCCCTAGTAATTAATTCTTGTATCCAAGTATTGATTTCATACAGACTGGCACCTAGGAATATGAATTCATACTGGAATAAGATACACCAAAATGTTTTTTGGGTTCCATTAGTAATACACAACTTGAGTTGTATGCCTAGGATTCATAGGATCCACCTAGATGATTTATTTATGGGATTTCAAATTGATACCAAGAATATTACTTTATATTTAGGTGATTATAGTATAGGTGATCCCAAGGCTAGGGAATATATAACTTAATGGTTATGTATCTTCCATAGATACATTTCTCTCACTGGATGAAGTAGGTATGCTAGGCCTATGGTATCCAAATGGCCCTAGGTACAACATTTGTACTAAATTTTTTTTATGTATTAAACTATAATATTTTTATTTATTAGTTGACTAAATCACATATACATATACTAATTTTACTACCTTCATATGAGACCAAATTTGTGGTACCCTACAAAGATATATCCTCACACCCTACTTAGACTAATATTGCACTTGGGAGACCTAAGTAAGATTTCACATGATATTAGGAATAGGTTGGGATGAGGCCCAAGAATCATAAATAAGGGTGGATAGGATGCATAAACAAATAATGGGACGTGTATCAATAATTTTGTTGAGGAGAAAGAGTTTTATTTCCAATTACTTTTTGTGTTTATATATAACCCTATAGGTGGGTGGTTAGAGTATGTATGGAATTACTGTTCAGGACATTATTGTGTTACATTCATTATCTAATGTTTATATTTATATAATTCCTCTTTTATTTTTCTGTTATTTTGAACCATTTTTAGTTATTTATCTCTGATGGATTAATCTGATATGAAGGAATAATATTCCCATGGAATCAGCCTCGACCCTCACTATAAGTCCGCAACCTCTGGCATATGAGGGGGAATTATTGAGGCCATGCAGGGACCTACCCTTGTTTTTTTTATAGTTACTTGGGGTGGGGTGTGAAATATTCGTTAATAAAAGGGTTGAAGTGGTATTACTGGTTGAAGAATTTCCAACAAACCCAATGGGGGATATTATTGGGAATAATTATATCTTAATGGAATATAATGTTTTTTATGTTGTTTTAACTGTTGAAAAATATGGTGGAAAAATTAAGTTATGAATTTCCAATGTGGGTTTTAATAAAATGTGCTGAAAAAAATCCAATATGGTAAAGATATTTTATTATTAAAATTTAATGAGTATAGAAGTTCAGGAAGTTTTGCAAGAAAAATGGGGTAAATGAGGGATTCTCATTAATGTTGAAAAGTTCGATGAACACGTGGAGTGTTTTTTAAAAGTGGTCATCCAAGGCTACCTCTTAAATATTTATAAAGGAATGAATTTAGTGAAAACATAGTGATTTCATGAAAGCAATAGTTCTATAAATCAATATGATTTTGTGTAAATGTTGTGAGTTCCACATGGAAATAAATGATGAAATTTACATGTTTTTAGATGACTACAAGAACTAAATATATTTCTGAATGTTAGAAAAAGTGGAGTTATAAAAATAAATAATATAAAGATATGTGAAATATCATAGGAAGATGTGGAATTTGAGGGAGGTGTCGTAGAAACCTATAAATATTCCCCCACCATTATTTGAATTAGAAAATCATAAAGAATATTTGGAGGCTATAATTTGATGAAAGAGTTATGTTAATTTGTTTATTATGTGAATCAGTAATACAAACATCAATTATATTAAGAGTGGTACTTCTTTGAATTTGAACCAATGAGTTTCATAAAATTTTTGAGTTCTGTGAAATTAATTTTTTTTGGGATATATTTAGAATTTTCATGAAATATTTTCAATGGTTGTATAATAATTTAAGTTGAATGAATCAATGAATATTTTCTGAGAAACTATGCGGTAATATATAATTCATTATTTAGATGAAAAAATTACTTTATATCACATCTATTATGGTGTAAAAACCTTGATAAAATAAATAAAAGGGCATTTACTAAAGGAATAAAGAGTACACTTTTGTAGAGGGAGAACATATCTTTAAAAACCAGATTGTTAGTAAACAAGGTAGACCATAAGTTTTCTATGATCATTCTAACAACAATCCACCCTAATATATTCAATAAATTGGAACATTTACTTTATATGATCCTTAGACTTGGCCAATATGGGTGAACAAAGTAAATTCTTTTTGTCTTATGCATGATTTCTTTTTTTAAATACCTTTATGCAAAAATAAAAGATAATAGAGTTTTGTCTAAAAATGAAAAAATAGAAACATAGTGGATTATTTTAATTATTTATACCAAAATTTACCCCTCCCTCTTAGGTTATTTAACCAATTATGTCTGACATACTTCTATATTTGTTCAAGACCCTTCAAAAATGATTCCAGTCATCATCAAGAAATTCATCTCAAATTGATCATCAAACATCACTTGAATTTAATGATGATTTATATACAAAAAACAAAAGACAAAACATGATTCATGAATACTTTTCTTCTATAATAATTATTCTCAATATAGATACTACATTCTATGGGAAATTATTAATTTAATATACTTCTTCGTGGGACTAAAAATTTATTTATGAACTCAATCACCTCAAAAATGATCTTGGTCTAATTTAGAAGTAATGACCTACATCAGTTTTTTTCTGTTGAAGTTATATAATATTTTCCTATACTTTTTCAGAAGTATGGTATATGGTTTTTCATAAAAATATTCTTTATGGTTTATCTTAAACTATTCAGTATTTTGCATTGGTTGTTTCTGGATGTTCTATAGGAAACTGGATTTTACCCTGACCAAAGGAAAAAATTGTCCGAAGGAGTTTGAACTAGTTAAAATGATGTAATCAAAAATAAAAAGAAAGTGGACCCATTTTACCACATGATGTGCTGATGTTGGATTACTTAGAAGTAGTGAGTGGGTGATAAGTGTACAATATAATATCATAATCATTTTTTAATTATAGTTGTACGTGTAATATTTTTTTCATCCATTATAATAAATATTTTAGTATCCACTCAAGGATATCAGACTTAAATTTTGAACCACATATTTTTTTAAAAAATTATTTTCAATATTTTGGTTTCTATGTTTATCGAAGAGTTTTTTGATTGATCATGACAAAAACGACTTGTTCTGGTGAGGTTATTTAAGATGAATATCAAATTTTTAAGTCCTAATACATAAAATTCATGGGTTCTTTTTAATAGTGTTTAAGTAATAGTAAATTTTCATCATTTTCAGTCATCTATTTGTTTTTCATCCAATGATCGGTAGTTTTAAATCCCAAAAAATATAGTGATCACTCAGTCTCAATGAACTTTTATGAAAATAAAAATTTTTCATTGAATTATTTACCATGGAAACTTTTGGGATGATTCCCTTGCATTTATCTTTTTTGGTAATTCATTTAATTGATACCTTGATAATAATTTATGTTGTCCGGTCTAAATAATATTTCACCTTCACTCGTCATTTTCAAAACCTTTTTTTAAATCCCATTTATGTTATGCATTTATAGTGTTGTGGATATTGAAGTATTATTGACTGATTATTACTTTTCCCATATATTATTATAATACATATTATAAAATAATTGGATAATAATAATAATATTTATTTCATTACCTTTCTATATAATACTTTTAACATTTATTTTGAGTTTTTCAAGTCACAGAGTTTAATTTTTCTAAGAATAATTTAATGTATATACGCTTTAGAAGATTAATTGACTAATGTTTATTTATCCAAAAAAACATAACATAGGTTTGTATAGGGAAAAATGATGAAATGAATATATTTCCCCTTATAATATATAGGAATTTTTTTAAATCCGTTCATTGATTAAAAATGCATGTATGGAATTTTTTTCAATATATAATATTTTGATATGCATTGATTATCCATTTTTATAATATGATTGAATATATTGGGTATGGTTTTGGAATATTAGAGCTCAAAATTACACATCCCCTAATTATATTGGTAGGTTTTATTGGTTAAATTAGACAGTGTTATGAGAGATTCCATACACCCTTTATATATGTAGTATTAGAATAATCCATTTACTAAATGTTCCTAAATATATAGTATTATATATCTTCATCAATTTTATTCTTAATATATTATCCCCTGATATGTTACACTTCACGACCTGGCAAAGATAAATTTTTTGTTTCAAGAAAGAACCTTTAAGGAAAAGTTGGAAACCTATAAAGTTTACTCTACAAATAAATGATATACGATATATGGGATAACTTGTTCATTCCAAAAAAATACAGTTGAAATAATTTACACTTTGTAATGACTATTGGATACAGGTTACATTGAAATTTTGATTTTCCATAATGAGGTCCTCAAATTAAAATTCCAAGTTTTCCAATATATATAAGTGTTCATCCTATCTAGTCTTCCACTCATTGAAGCTTTGTATCAATATAAATTTTTTTTATTGATCCAATACATATGTTCTTCATTCAAATTGACTCGAAAATTTATTTTGAACATTATATGAGAATCCTCCTTATAAATATTTATCTTAAAGGATTCATCTATCATCAATTAATTTGAAAGAAGGAGGGTCATTTGATGCTCTTCTCTTTTATAACCTTCATTTTCTACAACCTTTAGAACACTAAAAATTGAAACTAGGTTTGGATAATGGATGATTTCATTATTATCCAGAGTTCCCATAAAAAATTATAAGTCCATACTCATGAAACCTTGATCATCCCTGGACCTAACACTAGAATTTCAATATTTTCTACCCCACATGCCATGATTTGATGTAACATCTTCTAGATGTGTTGTTTCAATAGACATTGTCTTTCCCCTTGAATATTTTTATTTTCATGAAGAGTCGGTGACCATAATTTTTTGTATGATTGCGTATTCCTTTCAAGGAATTTATTTTCCCCATGTTGATCGGGAATTTTCCAAAAAATAAAGTCGCATTTATTTCCATTTCTTTATCCATATTCAGCACTCATAACCATGTGGGGGGTCCGGCTCATTGTCCTTCAATGGTTGTGATTCAATTTACTTGTCACTCAATTCAATATCCCCAAGGTAACATGATTCAACATGCTTCCATTTCCATATTGGAATATATGTTCCCCATCATTATAGATCCAAATTCTACTTGTGATACCTATTCATATAAGTGAAACAGATTTGGAGCTCTATTGAGGATAGTGGGGATTTTTGGAAAAGAGACCCCTACCTTATAGTAAAAGGAACATTAAGACCTGAAGAGATATGAATAAAAGACATTAGGCTTGGAAAACGTTTGGTTTTATTCAAATTCAACCTATTTCTCAATGCTTTATTTGTCTCATAAAGTTTTCCCACATATTCATCTTTGAATATATTAGTAAAGGAGAGAGACACCATTTTAAGGGATGGTCTAATGTCTCTATAGAGTTGTGATATCAAACTAGAAACATTGAGATAATAATTCAATATGGAAAAGACTTCCTCTACCTTCAATATATCATTTAAATTACCCAAATATTCTTTAATAGGATCATAAAAGTACGTTACTCTTATATATAATGATCAATAAAGAGGGTAGTTAGATCTGTCTCATTTTACTTAGGGGTAGAAACGACCCCTATTGATCCCTTATTTCTTATCAGCTTGATGAGAACAGGTGCCCCGTGCTTTTGTAAGATGATGAAAAATATATCTAAGTTTCAAAGACTACTAGTTTTTGTAGAAAAATTATTCCCCTACCAATATCCATTCCTACTCCTATAGAGGTTTTTAAATGTATAGATAGACATATATAGTTCTGGAGACCAGGTGATAAAAACCATGTTTTCTACATTCAAAAAAAATGCCCAACAATATTTTCAAGGATGTGGATAATTCAATGGATTTGGAATGGTAGTGGATGTTTGATATATCTTACCCAAAATTCCAATTTTAGAGAATCCAATTTCATATGAAAATAAAATGACAATAAAAAGAGGTATAAATGAGATCCATTATATGTTTGTGGAGCTCTAGACCAAGAAATGATCGAATCCTCCATCAGTAATAAATGAACCATGATATACCAAATATTAAAGAGGATAATAGTAACCTTCTCCTATAACCCCCACTATCCAAAAAAAATCTATCTATGTAGACAACTGACAGATGGTGAGAACTAAATCATGGAAAAAAGGCTGGGTTGTAGATATATGAATGTTCTATGAACATCTAGGTCAAAAGCACGAGTTGAGGAATGACATCTATAAGATTATACACTTTAGGGTTGAGCGCATTATCATGGGTGTTACAATTTACATCAATGTGGTTTTACCATTATCCTTAATAGGTATATTTATAATAACACAGTATTTGTCGTAAAATCCAAAGATACTATAAAAAAACATATAGAATGAATAATTGGTAAATTCCCCAATATTAAATAGGTAAATAAGTTATTAAAATTTATAAGGATTTTTGTTAATATATTATTTGTGAAATTTTCTATTATGTTATACCATTTGGAAAACAATATAGTGTATTATAACAGACACAAATAATGCTAACACTTTTGGAAAATTTTGGGCTTGTGAAGGGACTATGTGAGAGTATAACATCACTAAGAGGTGGTGAATCAATGGTTACAAAAAACCAGAACTCCCAACACACATTATTATTTAGGATAGTTATAAATGAATCTTTATGGGCATGATACAAAATTAGGTAAAGTGAGATAAATAATACGAAAAAACAATGGTGAATTCATGGTTAACAAACTATTTATATCAAATGTTTAATCCTCAGTGTGTAACAGTTGTAATCTAGTTAATAATGATCCTATTTTTTATCATTAAGAACATATAAAGGGGAAGGGATAAGTCCAAGAACTCCTGGGTATAATATAGAAGAATAAGATTAAATAATTCCATTGATCTCTACTTCACTAGATCTATGTGCCTATGAAATTTGGATTACTTATGCAACCTTGTTCTTCTCCTCAAATAATTTCCAAAACATATAAATAATTATCCTTAAAATTAATAGCAGTTTAACTCAAGGATTATCTATAATCACTCACTAACTTATTTGGGTAATACAACTTTCTATTTAAAATACTACACATGTGTTGTGGTGGTGATTCTTCCCTTCAAACATGAATCCCAGATCAATGTGATATGTAAAATTTTTTTAAAGATCCATGACCAATATTATGGTTTTGAATAGGACATCATGGTGTGAGATTCATATCTACTAATATATACATGTACATTTCAATGAACTATCATGAGATTTCTATTATGAATAAGATGTCAGCAGTTTTACTTCTAATTCAAGCGAGACATGGGTATATAATAAGAAAACCACAATTTAGATGACCAAACATTTTTGGTGTGAGACATTCAATTGTGACATGAGACCATTTGGTTTATAATATAGTGTATCAAAAAATTGTCATGGAATAAAATTAAAGATGTGATCATCTCCCAATAATCAATCAAATTAATTATTCGTAGCATAATTTTTTAGACTACAATGCATATTTCCTCCATATCAACCGGTTAATGGAATAACCAAACCATCTATAGAATGAGGTCTTGTATATGATTTGAATTTTTTTTATTAACAATCCCATGAAGGAATAAAAACATCTTTCATGTCATTATTACTTTAATATAGGAAAATAAAAATTCATTTTCATCTTCACTAGACTCCAAAGAACCTCTAACTCATCCATTAGAATTTTGAACAACATGAAAAAACATAAAAAACAAATGAATAAATTTACACAAGAAACATTTAATAACATTCATTCAATGTTAAGGTTATCTATGTGACACACCATAAGATAAAATGAGTTTTATGACAATACTCTATGTCTGGGCGTAATATTGATGAAACTTTAACCATGTATAATTTTATATCAAATAATAGTTCCCCATTTTCAATTCACATTAGAAGGAAATTCTATAAACCCAAACACTCATCAACTACCTGAATCATGAAATTACCATTAAACTATTTGTAGAACTCAAATATTCTCATTTGGATTTGTTGAATTCATGTAAACAAAGGTAAGAGATCTATGAGCTCCACATTCGGTTACCAAAATCTTAAGTATCACCCTTGATCATTAATAATAAAAATATAATAGACTATATACCCATATTCAAGAGGATATCATTACTTATTCTTTCAAATTTTAAATAAATGTAAAGGAAATAATGAGTAAAACCCCAAGAAATCTTATAGGGATTTCGTAAAAAATGCACTCACAAAACCATACTCTTGTACTGAAATGAGTATTTAATTGGGGGATTTTTCATGATATGTTTAAAATTCCCCTTGGATGAAACAAAATTTATGAAATCTCATCATGATACAAAATCCCATTAATTAAGTGTCACTAAATGTGATTAGGATTCGACCACGAATGTTTTACCAAATTGTTTGATAAGTTTATTTCACTTTAATTATATCACCTAAACATAAATGGTTATGAGACATTCAAATTAATTTTATTGATCTATGACTTCATCGACATTATTTTTATCATGTCATAAGTATCTATAAATTATTCATATTTTTTACACTTAATTATAAGAAATATTATTGTTAAATTTTTATAAAATGAATCTTTCAACAAAAATGAGTTCCCCCACCCCTAAAAAGATTTATAAACTCCAATATCTCTAATGAAATAAACAAAATAATGATCCATAATTTTGATAAAAATTAATGTCAATCATAAAATTGAAATTCAGAGTCCCTTTTTTATATAATAAGACTGATTT
This sequence comes from Viscum album, assembly GCA_963277665.1. Classification (NCBI taxonomy): domain Eukaryota; kingdom Viridiplantae; phylum Streptophyta; class Magnoliopsida; order Santalales; family Viscaceae; genus Viscum; species Viscum album. The sequence goes on along the minus strand of OY728148.1, from coordinate 259,263,712 downwards.
AACCAATATTAATAACTAATCCTTAGGGTTTCTTATAGAATCATGGAAAAAGGTAACTACAATCACAATTTGTAGAATCCTTGATTTAAAATAATATAGGCTTCCAATATGACTTTATAATTTATTTTGATTAATAATACTTCCTCATAAATTAATGGAAAACTTTTTCATATATGTAATAGGAGTGCATACCTTCCTAGATTTTTCAATTCCAAACTTATTTAATATCTCATGAGAAAACCTTTGTTGTGAGAGATAGAAAGAATATATTTTATTTATAATTTTCAAGGCAAAAAATAGTTTCATATAACTAATTATTAACATCTCAAAAAATTTCATCCTATAAGAAAAATGTTTTCCACTTGTATCCTCTTCATTTCTATAGAACATATGCCATTAATATACTCAATCACTATGAGTGGAATTATGTAATCCCCCATTGCGTAGATATTACAATCCACCTTCCATTTCTTGAATTTCATTTAACACGAGCTACTTTATTACATCTAATAAAACTTAACCATCAAGGACAAAATCTTTTAGTTTTTCAATGTGGAGATCTTTTAGAAGTTTATCATTTGGAAATATAGACTTTACATCTGTTTGGAAGAGATTAAAATTCTATTTAGAACATATATAATGAAATATTAAAATCTAATCATGTCTTATTGTTGGATAAAATTTATCATAAAAAATAAATACCATTAATTTTAGAGTAACCCCAATAAAGATGAGGTATATTCCTTGTAACTTATACATTAAAATTGAGTTTTTTTCTTTTGAAATCCCATTTTCGAAATTATGTTCTTGTTTTTAGGATAGGGTGGAAATTCAAATATTTCATAATCATTAATTTTAATAACCTATAATTTAATTTATTATATTCAATCCACATGTTTTAATGTTCTTCAATACTCTTTGGTCCAAAATGGCAAATCAACATGTTATGATTAGAATACCAAAATACTTCACCAGGGTTTACCAACATTACTACAATCATTGAGGATGTTCTAGTATTATACATGAATTATAGTATACGAGAACTTATTCAAAACTTTACTGGATATTTCTTCACCATTGAATATTTTCAAAATTTTCATGTGAGTTTTGAATATCTTCTTGTGCATCGAGAATACAGCCATGTTATTCAACATTCACCCCTAGTTATTCATTAACATCATAAATAATATAAAGTTTTTTTAAAATGATTTTTTTAAAATACAGATATATTATAGTTATCATCTGGCATATGTTTTTCTTGTGACAATGATAACTCATTCCACTATTTATACTTCTATGAAATATAATTTCCTTGGTTATCTTAACAGAATTGTCTAAACATTCTATTTTAGTCTTAATGTAACAAGGGTTGTATCTAAAGCATGGATTCTTTCAAAACCAAAACTTATAAGGTGTATTAGTCAAATAATATTGAAGTAAGTACTAATTAATAATGTATATTCCTATTTTTATTTCAAGTCTCTAAAATATGTTTGATTTTATATACTTCAATAACATGGTTCTCCCACTTTATACCAAGATCCAATTCTCCCAAACAACCACTCATTTTTTGGGGAATATATCAAGTACTATATTAATGCCTTATACTATTATTATCAAGATATTTTATAAATATATATTTTCAATAAAACTATTTTAATATTATTTTTTATATTTTAGAATGGGTGAAGCCTAAAGTGGCCAATCATAGGTTGTCACTTTAGAAGAATATGAATTTAAGATAGTCTGTACTCTAGGAAAGGGAAACATAATATCAAATTCCCTTAGTAGAAATTACCTGACTCACTTAGTGAAAGAGGATTCACAGAAGTTGGCCTCCTTGCAACTAAACCTTGTAGAGTAGGAGGGCACAACCTTCATACTGCCGATGGTGTTGAATCCTCCACTTCTTGAGTGTGTGAGGGAGTACCATATTAGAGATATCATCTATGAGGTATTATGTGATCATATATACACATTAAACTCACAATATGGATATTATGAAAGAGGTAATCATGCAATCATTTTCTAGGGATGGACACTAGTCCTAGTCATGTTATGGGAGGAGGTGATGCGAGTGTTCTACAGTTCTCCCCTAGATATGAATACAGGTATGGGGAATATGTAGTGAAATATTTTTTGATAGTTTTGGTGGTCTATAATGAGACAAACCATATATGATTTTGTATCTTGTTACCTCAACTGTCTATATGTGAAGGCTGAGCACCATGTTACGACACGTTTGTCACAACCTCTCGAGATCCTAGAGTGGAAATGGGCTGGTATATATATGAAATTTGTGATAGTTGTTCCTTAAAAAATTTGGGGAAATGATGCCATATATGTGATAGTTGACCAAATAATATAGACATCACACTTCCTTACAATCATGGAGAAGAGTTCGGTGGAGAGTTTGGGGTAGATATAGGTATGTTAGATCATTTTCCTTCATTTGTTTCCTTTGATGATTGTCTCCAATCAGGATTCATGGTTTATTTCTCAATTGGGGAGAGGGCTATAAGAGGATTTCAGGAACCATATGAGGATGAGTAAAACCTTTAAACCCCTGACTGATTGAAAGACCAAGAACACTATCTAGGTGTAGGGGGATATGCTGATGGAATGCATGTTCAATTTCAATTGGAGCTGGAGGATCAGCTTCCCTTGGAAGATCTTTCATAAAAAAATAGTTACCACTCTATTATCAGCATATAAACTTTTGAGGACCTGTAAGGGAGACTATACATGTCACCCTTGTACTAGAAAGTGATTGGTGAGATATCACTTGTGGGCACAAAGATGGTGTGGGTGATGAAAGGGAAGATCCAAGTCATCCGTGAGTAGATGAGGATCGACCAGTGCTAAAAGAAATGTTATGTAGATCACCTTCGTATTCCCTTGAAGTTTGTGTAGGGAGACCAAATTTTCCTAAGATTATTCCCATGTTAAGGATTTGAGAGGTTCATTTAGTGAAGGAAAGATATCCCTGGGGTTCATCAGGCCCTTTGAAATAGTTCAGAGGCTATGCATGGTCTCTTACATTATTTACCTACCTTAACTATTGGAGAAGGTGCACGAAGTCTTCCACATGGCACAGTTGAGGAGTTATGTGCATGACCCTATGCATGTTATCGATAAGGGAAATATTTATATTGAGGATAGCGACACCTTTGCTGAGAACCCAGTGGATCTAAAGGATTGGCATTGTATGAACCTATGTGTAATGAAAACCCCATTGGTATGCATGTTTCTGTAGCATGGGAACATGCATAAGAATTCTTGGTTGTGGGAGAGCCAAGTGCGGGATCATTATCTCGAGTTACTTGTTTAGTTTTTTCTTTTAGGGGACAAAAATATTGAAGGAGGGAATGGAGTACATAGGAAATTTTTTTCTTTTAAGACTTTTAAATATTTCTATGTATGTTTTTAGAGTTATACACTACGATGGTCTACGATTTTAAGGCCCGATGTGCCCATAATTATTTTTATAAAAATATTAAATACATTTTATATTACGCATGCGTAGATTCTTAAAGAAAATATTATAAATATTAAATGGATATTTGAATCAAAAATCAAAGACTACTTTTGAGTCTATAGCATAGTTTTTACCCTAGGTGAGACTTTAAATATGCCAGAGAAGGGAATTCAAATCACTCTCCCATTGGAGGTATGTTCAGGGGGATTAATTAATTTAGTAAATTAATTAATTAAAACAGTTTAACCTAAAATATTCCTTCAAATATATCTTTATTGATGGTTTTCCACGGTACTATAATAATCCTGGAATCATCAATAATTCTCTCCTTGCCCCTTCCATTGGAAGATCACATCAGAGGACAACGAATTTTCAGATTGGATCAGATTAGGATACAACGAATGAAAATATCCATCTTCTTCATTAGTGAGTATATTTTTCATCAAAGAATGATCAATAAACTATATAAGACTCATCAATTGGTGATTTATGAACTATTATTAAATTTATTGAGTAGATCCATCCTTGTTCTTGGATTTTTGATAATTATGTCCAATTTCATGTGTCCAAGTATTGAAATCTTAATTTATTTCATTAGTTTCAAACCCTGGATCACCATTCATGATCATTAAACAAGAATTATTGTAAAAATATCATCTAAACCTATGTTATGATGGCTTTATCCCATTTATTCTATGTGTTCATCACTAATAGGACCCCGTGATCCTAGTTCGACATTGACTGGTGGAAATAAGCCTGATCAGACCCCTGATCCCAAGACAAATTGAGAAAAAAAGGATCAAAAAAATGAAGTATGGCCAAATCTGGGATGTTGGTGAGGCATATGAGATATTTCAAAGTATTGGAGTATGAATCCATAGGGCTGGACAGTATTATGGCCTTCAGAATATATGATGAGACCTCTGACGAACAAAAAGATCTGATTTATAGTGAGAGATGACCGAAATATGTGATCCATGTCCAGATCCACAAGTTTCAGGTTAATATACAGCTATACTAATAGTGAAACACCAGATTGTAGGCATGGGAATTAGTTTTGGAAAATCTAGTGAAAAACTGGCTACATGTTGTGTACATGCACGAACAAACGACATGCATGCCCTCAGTAGAGATGAATAGGATTTTGGAAAACATAATTATGACATGGTGTATAGTCTTCCTACAAGTTGTGAACCCCCTACCACTAATGAAAAAATCATGTAACAGATCACATTGGTGGAAACCCATGTGGATGTGCATGACTAGGTACACTGACACAAGGTTTGGTATATGGACATGGGGTCCAGTTTACAAACATTGGGACTAGTAGATGGACATGAACAACAAGACATAGTCTGGTCCTGGTTATCCTGGACATGCTTTGTAGTCCAACTACATGGGGTGTACTTCTACATGGAATTTGATCTATGTGTAGGACAGGGACATGACCTGTTGGTGGAGTGGGACCACAAATCATGTGGTTCCCCTCACATGCCATGCAGAACTTGAAATATTCTGAGGAAAATTCAATGTTCTGTATCTCTTTTGTTTGAACACATATTTTAGCGTGAGAGTTGCCTATCATGATTTTTTCCATGTAGAACAAGATGGTTCCCTCTCTTGTGTATTTTGAGATATAATGAGAAATATTTCATGAAAAATTCTTATTTTGGTGATACTTGGTGACGTTAGTGATTAGGAGGCATCACTTGAGACTACTGAGTTTCACCCTATAGTATAGCCATTCCATGGAGTCCTCGACCTTGAGAGTGAAACCCCCATCAGCATGGGTGTGTGTCCGCTATAGCTACCATATGAGTGCAACCCCCTGCTGACTAGGGTTTGGGTCCTCGATGATTAATGTGGAACCCCCTAATGTACCAGTTCATGAGTCCTGAACTTTTGAGTGGAACCTTGGATCAGATTGGAAGTGGGTCCTCAATGACTAGGGTGGAACCCTCTGATGCACCATGGTGTGGGTCCTCAACCATTGTAGTGAAGCTCCCCATCGGTAAGGGAACACGTTCTAAACCTCTTGATTTTAGCCCCTCTCAGCATAGAGAGGGACTCCATTTTACACTAGAGTTGAACCCTAGATCGAGATGGGTATAGGTCCTCTATGGATACATACAGAGTGGACCACCTAATGCACTAGGGTGTGGGTCCTTTACTTCTATTTTGTGTGCCCCCAACTGTGAGACATAATTATGAGGCATGGATTGAACTGAATTGTGAATTTTGGGAAGATGTGTGAGATGCTGGGAATTGTTGATGGAATTTTGAAACTATTGGCTACTCTTCTTCTTGGGCTATGAAGTGAGAGGAATATACATTTACTCTCTAATTTAGGATTCTTTTGAATGATAATATAAATATATATATATATACAATTCTATATACACACCTTGGATTTGGTTACTCTCCTTCAAGGAGAGATGAAGCCATACGAGGTATGCTACATGATTTTCATGTTTACCTTCTTATGGATGTATGAGTGTACGCTCATAGTATTTGTGTTGGAGACTTGACATGTAGTTAATCTAGTTACCTTTTTCTTCCTATTTTGTTTGGATGTGGTTACTTTCACTCTTGGTCTGGGTTGATATTTTCTCACTGACTATGTGTTTCATCTAATACATTTCCTTTCTTGTTATATCTCTTACTGCTCTCCCTTCATCTTTCGGGGTGTCATATAGAGTTATATATACTCATCCCTACAAGGTATTTTCCATCATTTATCATGCCTTATATAGAAAATAGACTGGTCGATGGTGACTTCCAAGGATCTTAGGGATACATGGTACTTTGGACTGTGTACTGTGTTCAAAACTTGTGATCCTGGATCTAGGCTCTCACAAAAGCTCACTTTTCCAATTTTTTCATGTTGGGACATATTTCTAGCTGTGAATATATTTTTCTGCTTTACTTTTTAGTTTTCTATTATCATACTTTTTTACACCCTAGTGGTTTTTCATGTAGGTTTAATTTCTTGCTATGTTACATTATTCAATCTTTACCTATTTATTTCTATATAGAGATGGCTGTGTGTGTGAGTACATGTTCTTAGGAAAAGGTATCCCCATGTCATACATGCCTTCAATGCTTATCAGCACCTCTTAGATTATGGAGAAAAGATTGGGGTAGTTGAGGCTCGAGCTCCTGCTTTGGTCAGGTCATGAAAAAACAACTTTCTCTCATAATAAATGACCTCAAGTGATTACTATATTGTAATTTAAATCTCAAAATCAGTTCCCCTTTTGTTTAGTAAAACTTAGGATCATTGGATTTGATTGAGGATTTCAAAAAAGAAAAACATTTTATGATAACTTCTGAAAACTCTTATAGTGGTTATGTAAGTGTTTGAAAACTCTTAAAAGTTATAAAATAGTGTAATTTATAATTGAATGAAGACATATTAATATTGTTAAAGGATTATGGAAATGATAATTTGATAAATTTTGCTAATAAAATTTCAATTTTTAAAGAAAATTTTATTTCAAAAAAGAAATTTAAAATTAGACCATGGAACTTGATAATTAAAGTTCAGCATCCAAATATCTTAAAAATCTCATAAAAATGATTTTCAATTAAAAATCTCAACAAGAAAAAAATGTTTTTCTTTATATATATTGAAAATCAAAAGCATTAGAAATTTAATACTTGAAAAAAACCCACTGATTTCTATTAAATTATTAAATTCATTACACTTTCCACTCAAATTATACTAAAATCATTATTTTTTATTTTAAATCACATTTTCACATAAAAAATTAAGTAAATTCATCATAAATATGTGCCAAAAATAATATAAAATTACAGACACATCAATAATTAACTTGTTTTTTTAATTCTTCCCCTCTTTAGTTTAATAAGATTCACCCATAACCTCCATCAAGTCTATGAAACCTTCTCAAATATTTTTGAACTGATTTTGAGCTTCTAGATAAATAGATTGTGTCTTAGGGTACTATTATTATTTACTAGATAGTTTTTATAAAATCGATATCATCATGTTCTTTTACTCATCCAAATTTAATATATATTTATTTTTTTCAACAATATATATCACATATTTCATAGGGTAATCCCCTTTAATATCATAAATATTTTCCTTTTCTTTTATCACTTTACATTTTTATTTCTTGAACTGTGTATATTTTCCAATCTAGGACTATAACTCATTATTTAGCATGTATTAGATCTCTATTAGTTCTATCTAATCACCGTCAGAAATTGAGGTATCAAAAAAAATTTCAACATGGGACATATAATATAGAGACCGAACCCTTTTAAATATAACATTACATTATTTTAAGAATAAAAATACATTGGAGTACAAGTGAAGGATTGTTAAGTCTTGTGTCTTGGGAGACTAGGTACATAAAAGAAAAAACATTGGGCTAAAAAAAACTTATTTATTTAATCTCTATAAAGAGATCCTAACTTCTTTTGTTCCCTTACATCTGCATAGGGTACCCTAGGGAACACATGAGAAAAGGGTTAAGCTAAAAAGCCCAGTAAGGGAATGAACATAAGGATACATCTTAAGCACATGAGTTAGGAGTCATGACATAATGATATCCAAAGAATGGAACATGTGAAATCATATCATATAAGAATTGGATCATATAAATATGGAATCATATAAATATGGAAGAATCATAAAACATTTCTTTAGTACGGGTCATGGCTAACCGCCAATTCTGTTTCCCATTTTAGTATGGGTCAACACTAACCGCCAACCCCGTTTCACATCACATCTCATGAGACCTAAATTTACCCAATTCATTGGAGCACTATCTGGGCACACCCATATCAAAATTTTAATGAATATTCTTTCCACATAAATATTCTTACCACATAAATAATCATACATAATAGACCATACATAAACATAAGGTTACCCATAGAAAGAATTGGGTACCACAATAATGACATAAATCATAACTGATGGGCGTTTCATGAAAGTGTCCAAGAAATGAAATGATTAGAACATACATGGAAATTAATAGGTTAGAATAGGAATATAACAAGGAAATTGGTGTCAAACATAAGTGAGAACATATAAAAAATGTATTTTTGAAATATTATCATTAAAATATTTTTGTGCGGTTTTAAGGAAAACACTATAGATCTTTTAAAATAGAAAATAGGAAAATAATTTATATAAAACCAGAATTGAACCAAGAAGGTTTTCATAATAGAATAATTATTTTCATGTAAAACGGTCTCATAGAATAGAGGATAGAGTGAAATTGAAATTGGGTAACAATTCGAGAAGTTCCCCTAAAACAGATTTTCTTATCAGAATGTTCTAAGGAGAGAATCATTTAAAAACATGTATATCCACGAAAGAGAGTGATGACAGGGTATTCATAACATAATTTTTTAAAACTAAAAATATTTTAGAATATTTACATAAATAGATATGATAAATTCATTTTGATATACAGAAGGATAAGGAAAACCGAATGAACAAAAAGGGTTCAGGTTGAATTCTTTACTGTTTATTAGCATAGTGTTAGGTGTATCTAAGAGGGATTGATGAGACAGAAAAGGGTTTTATCATCACATAAAAATAATTAGGTCAGTATGGTTTAGGTGAAAAAAATACCTCATCATTTGGTATTACACATAAAAAGTCATAGCATAGAGGACACTATTGAGTAAGAGTGAAATGAAGAGAATCTGTTACCTTAAATCCATTGGTGTTCTCCACTTGTTATTAAAGACCTGAATAAAAAAATTAGGATTTTTAATTCATAATTACAGAACCTATTATATATATAATTTATTTGTTATAACCCCATTTAGTGAATTCAATGCCTTTTTGATTAGTTATAAGGTTCAATTTCGTTGTTTGGTCTCATTTGTTTACTTGGTTTTAAAAGATCGGTTCACTTATATTCTAGTTCAGATAAACATGATAGATGGATGTGGTTGTCCAGAAATGAAGTTATATGATATTCCAAACATCCATGAGATTAAATGGTTTTAAATTTAATTTGGTTACTTAGATTGAGTCGAACTATTATATAAAACCATAGTGACAAATATTTTTGTTAATCGGTGGGTTTGATTGCAAAGAACATGTTTTGATTTATAACTTTATAAAATTTCTACAAAATGATTAAGGAACTAAAAATAGAATATATTACATACAAAATAATCTTTTTCAACTATAAAAAAATGTTTTCATGACCAGAATTAAAGATTATAATAGAAATTGATAAATTATTGTCCCTGAATGTGCTAAATAAGAACATCTCAAACGGTGCTATAATTTCTTTCAAATAAAAGGTGGGGAAAGAAGAGTAGATAATGAAATATCCCATTTACATGAAAAAATTCCAGTACATTTATGTTATTAGATTTATCATTATATTATGGTGAAGGGATGTGAGGAATGAAAAAAGAGAATAGATCTTAAAAGAAATGAAGGAATTGGAAAGAGGAATTTACCTCTTGAGACTTCCTACTTTTAGAACCTATTAAAGGGAGTGGTTTTGGTATTTTGAAGAGGATATGATATTTTGGACATGGTGGAGGATCTTTGGGAGAGATTTGGGTAGAATATTGGAAAGGTACAAGGCCTGAGAGGAGTGAAGAGAATAGGGAGTGAGAGGGGGGGGGGTTATAGTTTAGGAGAGAGGGGATTTCTCAATATAGAATACATAAATTTATTATTTACCAACAAGTCATGGAATATCAAGTCTTCTCTGACTAAGAGTAGTAATTTTTATCATGTTATCATGAACCAATTTGTCTTACATCAGTATAACATCATGCATAACTCTATAATTAGCTTGTTTATCTTATTTTGTAAATTATGGTATTTCACTATTCATAAAAAAATTCATGTATTTAAGAGAAATCCAAAAAATTCACCCCAAATTTTTTTTGACGTGTATAAACCAAAAATGTTGTCCATTTTTCAATTTTTTTTATAAATATGACTATTTTAATATTTAATTAAAATCATAATTTATTATCAAAAACCAGTTTTAAAACATTCATTTACTTATTATAAAAAATAGGTATGTCGTACTTTCAAATTGAATATTGTTTATATATTATCATAGGTAAGGTTACTATTCATTAGGGTATATCACTATTTATTAGGATATGTTACTATTCATAAGGGTAGGTTAATATTCACCAAATATAATTTTTTTCTTATCAGACTCCAAATAACATTCTGATTGAAACCGTGTTTGTCAGATTTTTGAAATTTCAAACATTGAAGTGAAAAAATTATGTTTAAAGGTCACTTATCACTTAGTAGTTCCTTATGTTGTGTTTTCTTGTGATTTTATGACATATTTATAAGAATGGAATTTGCATTGAAAAACATTGGTTTGTTACATTCTTCCCCCCTATATTAAATTTTGCCCTCAATTTTTTTTACATTCTAAGACAAAAAAACGTGTGGGCACTATTTCTTCATTACTTCCTCCAGTTCCCATGTTTCCTCTTCATAATTATGGTTTCAACATAGTACCTTGACTACATGAGTAGTCTTGTGGTGTAGAACTTTGTCTCTAATATCCAAGATCATCACTAGATGCTCTTCATAGGAAAGATCATCCTTCAACTGTACCACCTCTAAAGAGAGTATATCTGAAGGGTCTGCTATGTACTTCCTTAAGATGGATATATAAAAGATATCATGTACTTTCAAAATGGTATGAAGGAGTACCAATCGATAGGCCACAGTTCCAAATTGATCAAGGATATCGAAGGGGCTAATGTACTTGGGACTTAACTTCACTTTCTTTCCGAACCTCATGACCTTCTTACATGGAGGTATCCATAAAAATACCATGTATCCAACTTTGAACTCAAGGTCTTGTCGATAGTTATATGCATTACTCTTCTGTCAACATTGTGATTCCTTGATATGCCGCTGAATGGTTTTCACTTTCTCCACCATTTCATCGACCATTTCAGGTCCTAAAAGCTTACGTTCACCGACATCATCCCAACACGCTGGTGTTCTGCACCATTTCCCATAGAGTGTTTCAAATGGTGCCATTCTGATGCTCTAGTGGAAACTATTATTGTAGGAGAATTCAACCTGTGGAAGATGTTGGTCCAATCCTACTTTGAATTCCATAGAACACATTATCAACATGTATTCCAGTGTCTGAATAGTTCGCTCAGATTGGCCATCAGTTTGAGGATGATAGGCCGTACTGAAGTTCAGTTTATTTCTCAGATCATACTGGAGACTTTTCCAGAAATTTGAGGTGAATCTCTGATCATGATCGTATACAATAGATTATGGTACTCCATGCAACCTTACCACTTCTTTGATGTAAATCCGTGCAAGTTGATCCCATGAGAATTTCTCTTGAACGGCGATAAAGTGAGATGTCTTTGTAAGATGATCCACAACGACCCATATTAAATTATTTCCACTGGATGTCCTTGGAAGTTTGATGAGAATTTCTATGGTAATGTTCTCCCACTTCCATGCTGGTATGGGTATGGGTTGCATCACCCCCTTAGACTTTTTCCACTCAACCTTCAATTGGTGACATAGTAGGAACTTTGAGGTATATTCAACAATATCCCTTTTCATATTGTCCCACCAAATGTTTTCTCAGAGATCTCGATACATCTTTGTTCTCCATGGGTGGAAATAAACGGCCGAGCTATGCGAATCATTCCGTAGGTCCTTTTTTATCTCTGGATCGGATGGTAAACATAATGATGTCCCAAATCTTATAACTCTTTCCTCATCAATTTTGAAATCGGAGTATTTCTCATTTTTAATAGCCTCCACCCTTTTTAGAAGTTACACATCCCTTATTTGAACATATTTTATTCTCTCCAAGAGGTATGGTTAAGAAATCATTTGAGAAAGGATTGATGATGTTCATCGCTTAATGATTCATATGTCCATCATTTGTAAATCAAAGAAGACAAGATCCTTTTCAATTATCATCATTGATAAAGATGCATGATCCTTTCAACTTATAACATCTTTAACTTTGTTTGTCTTACCAAGATGGTAGTGGATTGAGTAGTCATAATGCTTTATGAGGTCTATCCATCTTCATTGGAACATATTAAGATCTTTCTATGTGAATATATATTTGAGACTTTTGTGGTCAGTATATATCTCACACTTCTCCACATAGAGATAATGCTGCCATATTTTCAATGCAAAGATTACTGCCGCCAACTCCATATCATATGTGGGATAGTTTTACTCATGTATTTTCAGCTTCCCTAAGGAATATGCTATCACTTTATCATTTTTCATTAGCACACAACCAAAGTCTTTTTAGAACCATCACTATACAACACAAAGAGTTCTCAACTTGAAGGGAGTGTGAGTACTTGTGAAATGATAAGCCTCATTTTCAACTCCTTGAAACAATATTCACACTCCCATGCCTAGATAACTTTACTCCCTTCAATGTTAGCTTGGTTATTGGGTCTGAAAATTGTGAATTGTTTTTTCACAAAATGTTGATAATACCCAGATAGACCCAAAAACTGCAGATATCTGTTACAAATGTTTTCTTGGGCCATTCATCAATTTGCTTTGTCTTGGAAGGGTCCACAGATATCCCTTTGCTGGTTATAACTTACCCCAAGAGTGATACTTTCTCCATTTAGAACTCACATTTACTGTACTTTTCATAAAAATTATCCCTTTACAATGTCTTTAACACAGTATTCTAATGCTCTTCATGTTCCTCCTTTCACTTGGAGTATATCAGAATATCATCAATAAAGACTACAAATTTTTTTGAGGTAATCTCTAAAGACTCTATTCATTAAATCCATGAAAATTGACGAATCATTAGTGAGTCTGAAGGGTATCACTATGAAATCATAGTGTCCCTTCCTCATTCGAAAGGTTGTCTTGGTAATATATTCCTTCCACACATTTAATTGGTGATATCCTGACCGAAGGTCCACCTTACATAAATTACTAGCCCCAAGAAGTTGATCAAAAAAGTCATCTTTCCGTGGAAGGGGATACTTTTTCTTTTTCATGATTTTATTGTGCTCAAGATAATCAATGCAGAACCACATCGATCCATATTTCTTGTTGATGAAGAGGACCAGAACACCCCACAGTGAAGCACTTGGGCATAGAAAACCCATCTTCATACTCTCCTATAACTGCTTCTTCAACTCTTACAGCTTTATGGTGGCCATTCTGTAAGGTGTATGAGAGATAGGCAGAGATCTAAGGATAAGTTCATTTGAGAACTCAACTTCTCAGTCAGAAGGAAGACAAGGAAACTCTTCAGGGAATACATCAGTGTAATCCCGGAAAATGGGCATGTCTTCAAGTATTATTCTCTCCTTTGTCTCAATATTTTGAGCTATATATTCTTTATCACATTGCAATAATATCCGCACTTGATATGACGATTCTATAGGATATTCATCTTCCTCCTTACAAATGTAAAGAATTAAAGGATGCTTCAGGATGTGAAGAGTGATCTCCCTTTCCCGATAGTTGATGTGGGCCTTGTATAAAGATAGCCAATACATTCCCAAGATAGCGTCAAACGCCACCAAATGAAGTATGATGAGATTTTATGGGATGTTCTGTCCACAAACGTTAATCGGGGAGGAGTTCTAAACCATGTACGCAGTAATTTCCCCATTCAATGTTCTCACAGATAACTTTTCCTACAAATTTTGAGGTGGTGTTTGAGTAGTTATACTAAACTTGAAAGATACGAAATAATCCATTGAACCAGAATCAAATAGTATGTCCACTATTCTTAAATGAACAACAAGTGTACTTGTCACCAAATCTTTGTTAGGATCAACCTCAGTAGTAGTGATAACATAATCCCTTCCTTGTTTCCTTGTAGGTTGTTGATTATTGCCTCCGATAACTCTCAGCTTAAAGAAATTATTCGCATAATTCCCATGATCCTTGCTGTTGTAACACTGCACTGCAGGATGAGTGTTTATCTGAACCATCCTTTCTTCTTCAACATTAGTGGGATTTTTCATATCCCATCAGCATTTCTTGGCTATATGACCAAACCTTCCACATTTGAAGTAATTATTGGTTCCCTTGAGACAGTTACCAGGATGATTCTTCCCACAACTTTTACAAGGGGAAAAGTCAGGCTTCTTTCCATCATGGGATATTTTTGATGAACCAACCCTATTGTTATCTATTTTACGCCTTTTGTAGACTCGTCTTTAGTCTTCTAAATAAGCGATACACCATGCTTTCGGTGTTCATGAATAAGAAAGAGGCATACCTTGCAACCGTTGTAAAGTTATCTTCATATTCCCTGATGGACTCATCTTCCTTTTGCTTGAGTCTGAGGAACAATATTTTTATCTTGAGATGGAGGGTTCATGGAAAATATTTTTTAAAAACATCCTATTGAGTTCCTCCCAATCCATGGAATTATTTTCCTCTTGAGACTTTGTATTCTTGATCATTTTCCACCATTGATCATTTTCCACATCAAAATGATAGACCGCTAGTACAAATTTATCTTCTTTCGAGAACTAGAGGATGGAGAAGATCTTTTAATGGAGTTAATCCATTATTCCACGAGGAGGGGAACATAGGATCCGTTAAACAAGAGATGCCTTTACCTCCTGAAGGATTATATAGAAACTTTCTCTTTCCATGAAGGAGGAGGGTGTTCCGCCTAATTCAATTTATTATTCATAACTTGAGTCATCTGAGAAAGTACTGCCATGATGTTTTGAGCACCCTCTCTCGTCATATTAGGCATATCATTAGGGAAATATTCAAATTGCCTATCACATTGGTTTTTATAATGCATTCTTCTATTTCCCACCATTAACTAATAAAAATAACATATAATTAGAGGTCTTTAATACTTAGATATTGATCATAAAAAGGAAACATTGAATATAAAAGGATAAACTTATAAAGAAGAAGCACATCCTAACTTGTGATTCCTTAAGTTTAAAACTTGGTTATCCATGATCTATTTGTTAAATTATATTTTTATGGGATTTTTTGTCCCTTGATAATGGTTTTCACTATGCTCATGAATCTACCAAATATTATTCCCCATGAGTGTTGTAACCAATAGTGTATAAAGGCCTGTTGTATCCAGATAGGGATGTATTTTCTTGATAAAATACTTACTCAATAGTCACCAAAATTCAAGAATGTTTTCTTATACTTAGTCTCTCCTTAAGGTTCTCACTAAGGTTCTATATTCCTAATCTACAATAACAAATAGACCATCCTTTGATACCAAATATAGTGACCCAAGACTTTTATATATGACATTACAGATTTTAAGCATAAAAATAAACCATAGTGCAAGCCAAGGATCTTTATGTCTTGTGTATTAAGAGACCAGGTACATAAAACATAAAACATGGGTCTAAAAAAACACTTCTTTTTTTAATCTTCATAAAGATATCCTAACTTATTTTGTTCCCTTATATCTGAATAGGGTACCCTAGGAAACACATGAGCAACGAGATGAGCTAAAAATCATAGCAAGGGAATGAATATAAGGATACATCTTAAGCACATGAGTTTAGTGGCGTAACATAATGATATCCAAAGCATGGAATGTATGAAATCATATCATATAAGCATGGGATTATATAATCATGGAATCATATAAATGTGGACAAATCATAAAACATTTCTTTAGTACGGTTCAAGGCTAACTGGAAATCTCGTTCCCCATTTTAGTACAGGTCATGGCTAACCGCCAATCTCGTTTGACATCATATATCATGAGACCTAACTTTTCCCAATACATTGAAGCGCTATCTGGGTGCACCAATATCAACATTTTCATTAATATTTTTTCCAAATAAATATTCTTACAACATAAATAATCATACATAATCAACCATACATAAACATAAGTGTACCCATGGAAAGAATTGGCTACCACAATCATGACATAAATCATAACCAATGGGTTTATCGCGAATGTGTCCATGAAAGGAAAGGATTAGTACATAAATGAATTTTCATAGGGTAGAATAGTCATATAACATGTTAAGTGGTGTTAAATTATAGTGACAACTTATAATAAATGCATTTTAGAAACATTATCATTAAAACATTTTTCTGCAGTTTTAATGAAAATTCTATAGAGCTTTTAAAATAGAAAAGAAGAAAATAATTTATATAAATCTAGAATTGAAACAAGAATTTATTCATAATAATATACTGATTTTATAAATACAATGGTAGCTTTAAACAAAGGATAGAGTGAACTTGAAATTGGTTAACAATTCGGGAAGTTCCCCTAAAATAGGTTTTCTTATCAGAAAGTTCTAAGGAGAGAATCTTCAAAAAACATGTACATCCCCAAAAGAGATTGATGAAATGGTATTCATAAATAAAATTTTTAAACCTAAATAGAATTTATAATATTTACATAAAAATATATGATAACTCAATTTTGATATAAATAAATATAAGGCAACCTGAGTGAACAAAAAGTGTTCAGGTAGAATTCGTTACGGTTTATTGGCATAGTGTCGGGTGTACCAAAGAGGGATTGATGGGAGAGAAAAAGGGTTTCTCATCACTTATAAATAATGAGGATAGTATTTAGGAGGTGCGGAAACATACCCCATCATTTGGTATTACACATAAAAAGGCTTATCAAAGAGGACAATTTGGATTAAGAGTGAAATGGAGAGAATCCCTTACCTTAAATCCGTTGGTGTTCTCCACTTGTTATTAATGGCCTGAATAAACAAATTAAGGATTTTTAATTCATAATTGAAGAACCTATTATATATTTAGTTCATTTATTATAACCCCTTTTAGTTCTTTAAATTCCTTTTTTATTAGTTATAAACTTCAATTTCATTGTTTGGGCTCGTTTGTTTTCTTGGTTTTAAAAGATATGTTCACTTATATTCATGTTTGGATAAACATGAAAGATGGAAGTGGTTGTAAATAAATGAAGTTATATGATATTAGTGAACATACAGTAGATTAAATGGTTTTAAATTTAATTTTGTTACTTATATTGAAGTTGAAATATTATATAAAACCACAGTGAAAACCATTTTTGTTAATCAGTGGGTTTGATTACAAAGAACATGTTTCGATTTAAAACTAAATACCATTTGTACAAAAGGATTACAGAACAAAAATAGGATATATTACATATGTAATAATATATTTCAACCATATAATAAATGGTTTAATTACCATTAATAAATATTATAATAGAAATTGATAAACCGTTGTCCTTGAATTTGCTAAATTAGCACATCTCAAACGGTTCTTTCATTTCTTTCAAATAAAAGGTGGGGAAATGAGAGAAGACAATGGAATATCCCATTAGCAGAAAAAATTACATTTAATGTATGTTAATGGATTTATCATACTATTATGGTGAAGGGAGGTGAGGAAATAAATACAAAGAAAAGAACTTAAAAGAAATGAAGGAATTAGAAAGAGGAATTTACCTCTTGAGACTTCCTTCTTTGAGAACCTATTAAGGGGAGTGGTTTGGGTATTTTGAAGAGGCTATGAGATTTTGTACATGGGGTAGGATCTCGGGGAGTGATTTGGGAAGAATATTTTCAAGGCACAAGGGTTGAGGGGAGTGAGGAGAAGAGGGATTAAGCGGGGGTTTATAGTGGGGGAGAGAGGGGATTTCTCAATATAAAATTCATTACATTATTATTTCCCAAGAAGACAAGGAACAATGAGTCTTCCCTGACAGAGAATAGTAATTTTATCATGGGATCCTGAATAAATTGGTCTTACATCATTATAACATAATGAATGACTATATAATTAGATTATTTATCTTATTTCTTAAATTAGGGTATTTCATTAATCATAAAAAATTCAAGTATTTCAGAAAAATCCGAAAAATTCACCCAAACCATTTTTCGATGTGTAAAATCCAAAAATGAAGTTTATTTTTGAAAAATAATTTTATTAATACTTTTTTTATATTTAATTAAAATCATAATTTATTATGAAAAACCAGTTTTAAAACATTCATTTATTTATTACAAAATAAATAGGCATGTCATACTTTCAACATAAATATTATTTATATATTATCATTGGTAAGGTTAATATTCATTAGGGTATATAACTATTCATAGGGGTATGTTACTATTTATATGGGTAGGTTACTATTCACTAAAAATTATGTTTTCCATATCGAACTCAAAATAACTTACTGATTGCAACCATGTATGTCAGATTTTTGAAATTCTAAACATAGAAGTGAAAAAATTATGTTTAAAGGTCACTTATCACTTATTAGTTCATTGTGTTGTGTTTCCATGTGATTTTATGACATATTTATACGAAGGTAATTTCCATTGAAAAACATTGGGTTGTTATAGATAACAAACTTCATATTCTTATTAAATGATTGATGGTCAGACCAATTATTTCATTCTCATTAAATTCATTATTTTATTGATAGAAAATTTATTATTTCGATGTTTCCTATCTAATTAATATTTTTTAGATACAATAGTGGAAAATTTATTTAAAAATTTCAAATACCATTATATTTATAAAAATTTGGTTGATTCAAAATAGTTAAATTTCCCTTGTTTAACCATTTTTAAATTAAGGAATTGATCTTGTTGAAGTTTTCTTCAGTTTCCTCATTATTTTAATCACTTGATTCTCCCACTTATTTATCTCAAATTCTAAAAAATCTCTTAGAATCAAAGGATATCTCACATTTTTTCTTCTTTAATATACCAGGAAAGTCTGAACCAGGCGAAAGCCTGGTCCTACAAATTTATTGAAGGAAAAGTGAAAGTAAAGATAGAGGAGAAAATACATGTTACATTACATCAAAACCATACGCATCCCTTTCCCCATCATCAGATAACTCATCACCAGGATTAGCTGACTCCCATTCAGAAGACTCGTACTTCCGCATCATCTCAAGATACATGTTTTTCGTTCTAAGCATTTCTGCAGACATTTTCTCCTTGATTGGCCGTTTCCCATTGGGCCCTTTATCTATCTTAGGGGGCCCTTCCCTCTGCATGCCACTGTTCCCATTTGCAAAGACATTTTCTAGGGTCCCAACAATCTTGTATGCTGACCTTGTCCCCAATGGTTTGGGAAGGTTCGAATAGTCCCTCCGTGGCTTCCTCCTACTTTGAGCTTTTTCTTCCACTTCCTTGCTCAGGGTCTCATGATTTCTATTCTTAACAGCATCACTGTAGGATATTTTGTGACTGCGGAGCTCTTCTTCACAATCAGATCTATCCCCCCACTTCTTTTTATGGGCCATAGGAGGGCTGACACTGCCATCATTCCCACCCTCCAGTTGAGGTGTCTTGATTGGGTCATCAGCATAGGGGCTTTTGAATTCATCTGTCATTATGTCCAGAGTACCATGGTCATCTTTCTCTATAATTTCCTCTTTCACTTCATGCTCCTTTGTCTCATTTTCTCCAGCATCAACCAGCACTGCAAATCTATTTTTAGAATAGTTCAACAGTTCATGATGATTTACCTGCAACAGGAAATCAGGTGTGTTTTTCGGTTCAGACACCAGTTCCACAGATTCAGTGATATCCTGCATCAGAGAAAACCCCCTGCCAGTGTACTGAGAGTCAGTATTTGATCTCTCCACTTCATGCTTTTCCTTGGATCCAGATTTTGTAGCTCCTGCCATATTTAACTTTTGTAAATCTGGATCTTCTATCACATTCATAGATATGGTACACTCATTCAAAGTTGAGTCTCCAAGACGGATCATAGCCTGACCAGTGTTGTCCAGTTGAATTTCCCTATAATCATCCACTGGAAGCTGACTGAATCCAACATTCAGAGAGTTTCCATTCATCAATTCCACTGCTGACACTCCCTGCTCTAGACTAGCAGCAATAGCCAGATCATTAGAGGGGTGAACTTCATCATCCTTGTTTGCACCTGGAGCAGGATCGGCCACCACTGTGCATGCCTCCACTGGAAATCCAGCTAGTCCACTCCTGCGGCAGACATCCATCCCGTGCCCCTGCTTATGGAAGAAGGAGCAGAAAGGCATCCATGACTCATAGAAAATCTTTTGTGCATACCTGTACTCACCCTCCACCACGATCCAGACAACTCCAGGTGGAATCTTTGAAAGATCCATCTCCACACAGACTCGTGCGGATGCAGGATTTCCCATGGAGGCGGTCCTCTGATCAGTGCAAATGAAGCGTCCAATGAAATTGCCTATCGACTTCAGAAGCCTGGAGTTCTGAAATGGGAGGGGGAGTCCTGGCAGTTGCAGCCAAATGGCGAGATTTGGGGAATCCCGGTTCAAATGATGGTCAAAAGACCACCGAAAAAGATGAAACAGGGAGGCTTTCCTTGATCTAGACCATGCCCTACCCAGATCATCCTCATCAAAGAAGATGATGAGGATCTGCCGAGGCCCGAAGATCCCGACCGACGCCTGATTCTTCAAACCCCAATCTTCATTCACCGTCTTCCCAAAATCCTCAATCAATGGACGTCGCCGCACAAATCTTGCGATTAAGGATGTGGAAAACATCGATGATGCTTCGGAAAACTCTCGAACAGAGATTGGAACAATGGGCTGACCAGAAACACATCCCGGAACCCTTGGTGCTACCTGTACCTCAGGCATGAAGAAACCAGAATCAGACTTACCACTTTGCGTAATGAGACCAGAGGATGACGAAACCCCTCCCCCCGCTGCGGGAGGAGGGGACATGACAGCCGCCATGGGCGATCTAGGTCATCTTCGTGATCCACCATCGGGGGAAGCCTCGGGAGCTTCGGGAGCGGAGGCCATCCTTCCAAATACAATTTATTATTCCTTTCTTCTTTAATATAAATATACAACATTATTACTAAAGGTGAAGGGGAAAACAATGATACATAAATGGGATATCAGATGAAAGTGTAGTTATCCTATAATATATTATAAGAGGAAAAAATAAAGACAAAAACTTAAATATAATAAGATAACAAAAACTGAAATATAGAAAAAATGATTCCAATGTGACTTAATCCAACATTTCATTACATTAATTCCACTAATGGTAGAAGATTTATTCTGCCCCCAACCATTGAAATATAAACCAACAGTGACAGAAACCAACCAAATAATCTCTATAGTTGTAAGAAAAAATATAATTAAAATAAACTAAACCAAAAGACATAAAATTGTTATAGAGCTGTATGTTTTCATGTGGGAAGGAGAAAAAAGTCTCTTAAATTTTTTTAGTCCTGAACAATTGTTAATTTATTATTCCTAAGATCCAAAATACTAAGATGAATCAAATATAGAAGGGGGAATAATCCCCTTATATAGTTCTTTTTGGAGTTAGGAACAATGAGAAATAAGGATATTTCAATTTTCATCCAAGGAAATATCCTCTCTATCCTCTAAAGTTGAAATATTTAGAACAAACCTATCTAGAAAGTTTCCCGTGTATTTTTTAACAATAATGGAATATTCTCACATTTCAGGAAAGCTAATGATATTGATAAAAATATAATTTCATACTGTAAAATAGGGATCACTGTTTTCATTATTAACCTTTTTATCATCCTCAAATGAGCTTTTCTACACTTACAGTTTATCCTCCAAGAATTTTATATTTCCTTCATAACTTATCTTATATTTTTCCCAAATTTCCTTGGATGTTTGGAGTACTATAAAATTTGTTTAAAATATTTATGATATAGAAATAAAAATTTTATTTTGATCTATTCCATTTACTTATATATTTTTCTTTTTGAAAAACTCATAGGGGAATCCTAAAGATTGTCGGAAACCCGACTAATGAAGCATCTGTCACTTCTAGGCCTTGTGATGGGAGATATTGTAATATATTATTCCTTTAAATGAAACTTTTATAGATATTAAATTTAGGGATAATATAGATTATAATTGAATTAAAATTATCCATACACAAAAACTTATAAGTTGTTTCATAGGTCGTCCTGATTATATTAAATTTTAACTGAAACTCCAAAGGTAAGATTGACCACTGGGGGGAGGGGTAAATTAGTGGTATTCTATTTTTGAATTATCCATGTCAATTTAGACACTTATACATGTTAAGTTATTTATCCACTCAATATATTCTCATAGTCTTAAATTTTTTGAATTTGTAATAAGATAAATCCTTGCACATCGGATAGACAATGTTCAATAAGAAAGAACAACTCCTTTATTTGATTGTTTATTCCCCCTATCACAGATTATTCCATCATATATCCAAGTGGTTACAACCAATGACCATCCCAGTCTTATCAACAAATTGTCTCATTATGTTCTGAAATTCAGAGTCCCACTTGAAGAAACAAATCACTAAAAAATGTATGATAAAAATATATAAATACCTCATTCTACCCATGGTGATATACGCACCACTTTGTGATGATATTTTTACACAAATAAATTGGATCAATAAGATATTCTCATGTACAAAAAATCTAAGAACCTTAGCAGCTAGAAATCATGATGAAAACTAATTTCATTAAAAACTCACTTTATATAGGTGATGATCTGAGTCATCTCATAATATTCATTACTAAGGTACATAGGTTTCTTCCACCTTTAATAACTATTTACTTATAACTCATCTTCTCACAAATTATATATATTAGATATTCCTCAAAATATTTACACAATTAATGAAAAATCTAGGTAATGTTAAAATAATTCTTTTCATGTATTATTAATATTCATTTATTATATATTATAGAGTTATATTCATTATAAGAATATTATAAAATATATTAATAAAAAATAAAATGTTTAAAACTAATCAAATTGGGTTTCCCTAAATTATATAGTTTAAATTAAAATATTTATTTCCAAATTATAGAATTGGAAGTTGAAAACATTAAATTTATTTTTAAATTTATCATGTAAATATTATTTTAAGATGATTTAATTTATAATATTCGGAGAAGTTTTATTTTTCAGTAAACAGTGAAAAATAATTATTTTTATTAAAGATTATTTTTTCTTTTCAAAATTCTCAAAAAGTTACATTATATCATGGATTAGTTCTAAAATAATTTTTTAAAATTTGATTAAAAATAATATAATAAATTTTATTTAAATCAACATTATACTTGAATGTGGTATAAAAATATCTTTATACTTAAAAATTCAATTTTTTGAAAAACTATTTTTCATCACATTTTGTTGGTGTGATTTTAAATTAAATTATTCCAATTATATTATTTTAATTTCTTAAAATTGGTTCCACTTGTTTAATTAGTATAATTAATATTATTTAATATGGCCAATATAATGTTTAGTTTGAATGAATGGTAAAAATAGTAAAAATATATGACCACTGTTAAGGTTAAATTACAATTACCATGGGGTTAAACTAAACTGATAAAGAAAAAAATAATGTAAAAACATGAATGAATCCTATTTTTTCATAACTTTGAGACTTTATATCATATAATATTTTAAAATGATACATTTTATATTCATTTTTGTAGTATGATATGAATATATTTTAATCATTTTCGAATTTCAAAATGTGCCCTCACCCCCACTTAAAAATGAACACCCACACTTCTCACATCTACACATGTAAAAATATTTATATATCAGAAAATACATACCCAAATCTATTCCTAAAAGCCCTCAATATGTCATATGGGTATTTTTTATCATAAAACCAACCTTGGAAGGCTTTTGGTATAAACCTAAAGAGGTTTTCTGAAGAAGTGGTACAGTTCTTAGCTGACCATTTTTGTATTATTTATTTTTATTTCTCAAAATATTATTCGAAAATGATGAAATAATGATAAAAATAAATTAAATATACCAATATTATGTTATGTTAATTTAATAACCAATATATATATAATTTTTTAATTAAATGGGATATGAAAACTTCATTCATGTATAAAGAGAAATATCACCTGCTGAATCGATGTAGTTCATTTTCAATCAATACCTATCACAACTAGTTATAATGAATGTTTTAATGTATATATTTTTATATATAATATTTAAGAAAATTTTATCATTATTTTTACATAATATATAATCTATTTTATTAAATTTCCATCAATCGAAAAAGGATAATGTCATTCATGCGTAGATGTGGATTACTACTTCAACAAAGCGATGTGATTTGTTTTTCATCATCGCATCACATGGATGGTATATATAAGTTTAATTAAAGATGGAAAATTACATTTATGATATAATTATAATTCTATAAATATAAAATGATACTAAAATTATTCCTCTCATGTTCATTGAAAAATGGAAACATTAATCATATATACGTATGACCTACCATCTCCAAGATTGTAATGGAATTTATTTTTCATAACCATATTTAATAGTTAGTTTTAAAAGTTTAATTGATGTATAAAAATGATAATTATTTCATTATTATTATTCTATAAATGATTTTATAATTGTCACTTTTATCATATTCAAATTATAAAATTCATTTTGGACATATGAGCCGAATATCATCAAAATATTCAATGTGAACTTAAGTGATTAATTAATTATATAAAGATAGTAATAAATAAAATAAAAGGAATTATATAATTGATTTTTTTCATGAATTAAATATTTAATATAAGTTAATTACTCATGAATTTAAATAACATACCTTAAGATTCATACTTGAGGTAAGAGACACGTTACATTAAAAATATCATTTTAAATGTTTTCAAGGAATTTTTTTTAAATATTTTTCTTCCATGTCCATATTATTAGAATTATTTTATAAATATATTTATATAGATATAAATTAAATATAAATGGAAATTAATGTCACCTTTTACATTATTTAAAAGGTTTTCCAAAGGAATATGACTATATATTTTATATGGAACATTTTAACAAAAGTAGTATAAGGAATGTTCTATTTTAATATTAATATTGAAAATAGTTTTTCCCGAAATAATAATGGTTATTTGATGTTTGGATTCCATTATAATATAACATGTTTTCTTCAAAGAAAAAACGTCATTCAATTTTTTTGGGTATTTTTAAAAAAGGTTTTTAAATGGAATGAATATTTTGATAACCAACAATAATTTCATTTTTATTACAAAGAATAATTTTATGATTATAATGATGCAATTTCATGATTTCATGTGTTATAATTATCTTAATTCACATGGGGATTGTTTTAATGGTGGATAATATCAATATAACTCATGATGGATGGTGCTCCCAAAATATTTCCTGATGTTGGGTAACCCTGATATAGCTCTCCAATGCATTGGGTAAAGGGAAAAAGTTAACTGGGTAGGTTTATCCTAAGAGTTTATTGGAATTTACCAGGTAGGTTATTGCATTTGTAGAACTGATTTCAAGATTATATGAAAGTTATGACCCATGTAAACTACCTTCTTTATCTATTATTTCTATGGAGTTTTAAAAAAATATTATTATTTCACTATGTAAACTAATCAGATTATGTTTAAAGGCATGTTTATCCCACTCATTAATAGTTAAATGTATAACTTTTAGAAATTTTTTCATGAGTTTTTTATTGTTAAAAATAATCCTTTATATGTTTAAGTATTACTTTTATATTTTTTATGATTTTTTATGAAAATATTTGGGTAGTGAAGTTGATTTCTTATATAAAAAATATTTATATTGAACCAAATGTTTATTTTGAAAAAGTAATTTTTTTGATTATTTATAGACTAATTTTTTTAATTATTTCTTTCTATATTTAACTTAGGGACATTTTTTTCTCATACCATGTTTTAAAATGTTTATTATAGGGTTTTTTGGATGATTAGGTACAAGGATGAGTTTGAGAATAAAATTGTGAATATATTTCATGACAAGAAAACTTGTTATATATTAAAAAAATTTTATAATGGAAAAAATGGAGATGTTGTAGAAGTGTTATGATTATGATGTAATATTTATTTATATAAGGGTGATTATCTAATTATTTAATAATCTAAAATATTACAGTCCTCAAAAGGTAAGAGATCGAAATATTGAATTAAAGCCCAAGATTATTTAATGTTCACGAATGGGTTATTATAGTTGTATTAGAGGAATGTTTTATATAATTTCAGAGGATAGGATAATAGAATAAAATACCATTAAGTTATTATAATGTATTTTCACCATGATTGAGAATTTTAATATTACAATGTTTCTTCATCTAAACTTTGTCTCTTCAGAATGATTTTCTTTAGAGGGATCATGGAAACTAAATTAGGAAGTCACCATTAGAAAAATATCCTTCCAAATTAGTAACCTTGAATAGTTAAAATTGGAAATAAGATGTTTTTCCTATAATAGATTACTTTAAATAGACATTAAATGTTGGTGGAATCTATTATAGAGAGAAACTAGATCTACCATAATGTAATATACTGATAGTGAATCATTTTATAAGAAAAAACCCTCTAAAATTCAGTGGATCGTCAAATCTGTGATATATAAGGGATGTATAAAATCCTTGTTAAATATTGTTGAAGTTATGGGTTATTTTGATCCCAAAAGTTACCTCTTTATATCTATCCTTTTGAAGGTAAATTTAATCACTATTGTTCAATGGTTAATTATACTATATAATGATAAGATATTGGACCCATATAATGGTTCAAATTTAAGAATATTTTCCTTAAAAATTATTTCCATATGGTTATTCAACATAGGATAGAAATTATATTCTTAGAATTGAGGTTGGATGAAGAAGATTCTATGGATTCATATAAAGAAAACTTAACCTGATTAGAATGGTACACACCAACTTGTATTTGAGATCATGATAATAAAACAAATTAGTTTTAATTTGGATTAAATATAATATATAGTATTGATTTTGAGTCTCACGAATTTAATTGTTACAGGAATCTTTTTTAACAGATGATAAGGTGAAAATGAATTCTGATAATCATTTTTTGTTTGATGAAAATAATTATAAATTTTTATTAAGTGGAAAAGAAATTGAAGGAATCCATCAAAGAAATTTAAAGGTAAGAAAAATAAAGTTTTTAGTTAAGGATAGTCATGGTAATAAGAACCCTGGAGAATGTATTATGAAATTTGGGAAGTACTTCTAATATGGTAAATTTGTGCATATGGCTTGTGATTATAGAGAAAAATGTTCTTGGTAGTGCTAAGACCAATTTTTTTTTTAAATTTATAGTAATTTTTTTTATATCTAATGAAATGGGACATTATGCTTATATGTGTCTAAGAAGAATAATAATTATAGTAATAAAAAAGAATATAATTGAAAGGGTTTGGTTAAAATTATTACATATTCTTTGGCAGATGTTGGGCTATCAAATGAAGTAGCAAGAAGTATATTACTTATTTATTTATATTGTGATAATATCTCTTTTTATTCTAGGTCAATACATTCTTTCATTTCTAATAAATTTTCTATTAAAATTAAAATTTAAACACAAGAAATAAAGTCTAAGATTTTAGTAAAAACACATGGGGAGGTATTAATGTAGAAAATATTTACAGGGATATTATTATTATCATATATGGAATTGTTTTCCCTATAATCCTTATTTTATTACCCATGATAAATTTTATGTTATTCTAGGTTTATAATGGATTTTAGTTTATCAGGATAATATAGATTGTAGAGCAAAAGAAGTTATTTTCTAAAATGAGTTTCCATTTGTATATAAGCATGAATTCATACCATTCATAACATATCCATAATCTTAGAAGCAATTAATATATATAAATAAAAGATATATTTCCCATATTATTGAAAATAGTATAACTATTTAGATTAATTATATACTAGTAATAAAAGAATATATTAATGTTATTTATTAAGTGGTGTTTCGTTATTATAATTAATTGGGAAGTTTAGTTTTATGTTTTCATAGTTTCTGATGCTAATCCAATTTCAAAACCCCATTATCGAATGGATCAACTAAAAATTTGAAAATTGAAATGGAATTTGTACGAGATTCTTGATAAATCATTCATTCATCATAAAACTTCACCAAGAGGTTATATTTTCTTATTTGTTGTAACGAAATATAGATCCATGGGGATTTTCATTTTTTATAGGGCACTTAATTACATAAATTTTAAGAATGAGTATCTATAGCCTCATATCCATGAGAATCATTATATTTTGATGGTTGACCTTAGGTCCAACTACCATAAGCTAAAATTGAATAAGGATGATATCCCATACACAACATTTCATAATAGGTATGGGTATTATGAGTTTTTGATTATTCCCTTTGGGTTGATGAATTCTCTTTCTATATCCATTGGTCTTATGAATATATTATTTTTAGGGATATTTGGATATGTTTGTGTCTGTATTTTTTGATGATATATTATTTAATTCAAAAATTTACGAGGATCATGAAAAACATATAAGGATTATCCTTGAAACCCAAAAAAATAGTTTTATAGAAAATGTAGTAAATGTGGTTTTAATCACAAAAAAGATCATTCCATTGATACGTCATAAATAAAGATGGAATAAAAAATCACCCTTATAAAACTAAAGGGGTTAATGAGTGACCAAAACCTACAAATTTTACTGACATTTAATAATTTATTAGGTTAACAAGCTATTAATGGTGGTTCATTGAAAAATTTGTAAGGTAATATATCCTACTAACCATGTTTACATGAAAAGGAGTTAGGTTTATATAGATAAAGGAATGAGTTTAATTTTTTGTGGAATTGAAAAGAATATTACTAAATGATAAAATATTGTTCCTTCCATATAGAAATTTTGACCTTTTTATCTACAAACATTCTTCGATGAAAGTAATGGGTTGTGTTTTATATAGAATGATTGAGTAATTGATTAGGCATCATAAAAATTAATAACACATGAGGAAAATTATCTAACATATGACCTTGAATTTTGTATTTTGTTTTCATGCCTAAAATGTAACACTCCAAGCTTCCACGGTACGCTTCTCTTTGAATAATACAGTAGGGTGTGTTGTACGCAACCTCGAGTTCTAACACACACAACACAACCAATCAAACTAGCCGTTATGAATAGTAATACCCACTTTTTGAAATTTATAAATTTTGTTTTTCAAAATAGACTTCATTTTTGGATTCAGAATATCGAAATTAGCCTAGGGTGAATTTTTGGTATTTTTCAGAAAAACTTCATTTTTTGATGAATAGTGAAACCACTAAGTGGTAGTTAAAAAATTGAATTTTTCATAAAACATAATTCTACCGCTTCTGTGAGTGGAATTTCAAAAATCTAAGAGACATGGTTAATATCAAGGAGTAAAATGTTGTTCAATGAGTTGAAAATAATTTTTGGTAAATAGTAACTTTTTACTTTTATTTACCACGGTTAAAAGTAAATAGGATAATTAAGGGTAAAAATGATATTAATATTACCCTAACACATCTCCTAATTCTATTGGATAAGCTTAATTCGACCAAAAAACCCTTAGGAATAAAATATGAACCTTTTTGGTCCACTTGGATTAGATTAGGACATTTATTATTATTTAATTCAAAAAAGAATTAAAAGTGGTAAAATAAATGTTTTACAACTAAAACATTTTGTAATACAGGGTTACACATAAGAACAATTCGATTATAAATATTCATTAGAAAGATAAAGTGATTTAATACATAATTATATTTTAATTATATTTTTTAGACCTTAAATATATTAATTTATTTATGACACAATGATAATGCAGTAATTACCATAATATTGAAAAATTAAAATAATTGATATTATAAATACCTAAATTAATATAATTTGAGACTTTTTATGAATTTAACTAATTTTATAGGTTAATAGGACATGTTGGTATTTAATTAATTAACTTTTTTCGAAGTAATCATTCTGGTATGATTTTCACAAAAATCAATTTTCCCAATAGTGTCAAAATTGACAAAAAAGAGTTTTTAAAACAAATATTATATTATTAATTGATATTCAATTCCTAAAAATCTAAGGTTCAGACAAGAGACTTATATCATGATAGGTGTATCATTAATGGACCACTTGGGGGTCTCTTAGAGGTATATAGTATGTTTATTAACTATATAATATAAAAATTCAAAGTGACATGGTAAGTGTCAAACTAATTAACTAAGAGTTAAAACTAAAGGATAAGGTTAATATAATGACCCAAAACTGTCTATAATCTATTGGTTGAGTGGTTTTCGACCCATCCCTACCTTAAACGTTAAATATTATACTTTTGAGCCATTACAAACCAAATATGAATTTATTATAAAATAATATTTCTAGCTTTTCCAAAGGTGCCCCTCACCCCATTTATAAAAGGGCACTCCCCCTTCTCACTAATTCACACATTAAAAGCCTTTTGTCTCGCCCAAACCCTACTCAAATACTATCTAAAATTCCATAAATTCAACCTAGAGGCCTTAGTATTATCATAAAGCCAACCCAAGGAGCCCTTTTGATCAAATCAAAAGGAAGAACCCGAAGAAGAGGTTGTGTTTTCACCACCCTCTTTCAAGTTCCTTTCTTCTTCAACTTCTTCTTTATTTGTAATTACCATTCTAAAATAATAAATATAGTATCTTATATATATTGTGATGTTATTATAAATATGGTACAACCATATTCAGTATTCTATCCATCCTTTGAATGACATGTCACCATACGTGCGTATGTACGGCTTACCGTCTCCACGTCGTGGTATAATTATTATTCAATAAATAATTATTTTGATGGGTATAATAATGATGTGTAATTCATGTAAATAATAAATATAACTTTATAATTATTCTTTATATATGATATAACTTCCAATTATATATTATTTTAATATTAAAATAATGATATTGTCGCTCGTGCGTACGTACGGCCTACCGTCTCCACGAACGTGATAAGATTCATTCTCTATCGCATCCATTGAAG
Organism: Viscum album; assembly: GCA_963277665.1. Taxonomy (NCBI): domain Eukaryota; kingdom Viridiplantae; phylum Streptophyta; class Magnoliopsida; order Santalales; family Viscaceae; genus Viscum; species Viscum album. Next base: position 259,232,406 of record OY728148.1, on the reverse strand, counting down.
TGTTATTCTCATTTGATGATTAAAAATAATGTCTAAGGACTTTATATAATTATGTATATGAATAAGATACAACCTATCCATAATAAACACGGCTAATGTAACAAAACATATAAAAGAAAACGAGTAAGTTAACACCCGAAACGATGATAATTCTAAGATATTATTAACAAAGAAATGTTAAAAGATCATATATGATAAAATATTAATGTATATGATTCTTGTATAATTTAATAACAATTATTTCACCATTATACAGGAGGTTAAGATACCCCTAACCAAGGAAAAGTACAATGTAATGGGTTTTCATCTCACTCTTTATTTTCGTGGGATTCATGCCATAGTACCACTATTACCTTTTATGTGGTGTATGTAATAGCCATAATTGTATTACTTGTGTAATAAACTTTAATTTATGGGTATTTACATATTCATTTTATGATACCACTTTCATGGGGTGTATTTTTCTTAAGTTACCAAATAGGTAAGAGTTATTTTACAATCTCTTCATTATCTGAGGTTGTTTTCACGTGATTATCTACTGGGACCTCTTTCCGCCGTTATGAAATCTTAGAAGCTTCCCATACAAAATTATAAGAATATTTTCAAGGTAAATGTTTTATGTTATAATTATTTGACTTTTAAGTGATTAAAAAAAGAGATATTTCTCTCAAATAGATTTGATTTCATCTATGTCAACATCATTTGATGGATTTTTAGCCTATTTGAAGTTTATTTATTATAATAAAAAACATCCATATATTATTGAAGGTTTTGTGATATTTTTGATTGTGGATGTGTTATTTTTATACCATTCATGTTTTATGGTGAAATTATTGACATTTCATATGATAGTTTTAATAAGAATATTTATGTTATGTTTAAACCTGTTCATATGAGGAATGCATTGGACATAATAAGTGACGGATGTTGCCCACTATAGCTCCTCCATGCATCGATTGGTCTCATGAGAAAAACTAGTGTCTTGGCACAAGGCCTTGACAAAATCTTATTTGTAGTCTTGGCACGAGACCTTGGCTATGTGGTTATGATAGTCTGGCATTATGTATTCTATCATTATGAAAGTGGGTATTGATATTGCATGTGATTATTTGACTAGTTGAATATACATGTGAATAAGTAAATGGCATTATTTCATTTTATCTTTTCCATATTATGCTGAAGTTAAAGTTTAAAAGGCTTTTGTTTTAGTTATACATTTCCTTAAATGTTTATGTTTATTTATGAATGATTTCACTATATTGTTATCCTTACTATGCATCTGAGGTCACCCCTTTCAATGTTTTATTTTTCTTAAGATACGAAGAAGTAATTTATGAATGACCTACAGGGATAGTATGTCGGGACATGAGTGTAGACTATGGAGACTATGTTGTTGTATTTTTCATTTTTATGATGTAATGTAAAACTTTATGAATATATCTAGTGTTTCCAAGTCTACTAAACTAATCGATCATTTGAGATTTTATCTTTCTTGTGATCATGATAATGTTTTGTAATAATGCACTGACTCTGGGTAACTAGGGTCGGGGCGTTACAGTTGGTATCATATGAAGTTTAGTAGAAACCTTGGAAGCTAGATTTAGATAAACTCTGATTAGAGCACATAGACCTAAGATGGACTTTGAGGATTAGTATAGAAGGAATTCCTAGAATTTTGTTATTGTAGAGATTTTGTGAGTTTTCCAAATAATACATCCCTGTCTAGATATGAGCAGGTAGAGGCGGCTCTGGAAAAGATGTACCTAGGGGTAAAACCCGAAAACACCGCTTTGAGCTAGACTTGAACAGGAACTGGTGCACGACAACGGGCCTTGCTGCACTCTTTGTTACGACACTCCCGGGGGATATGCTTAGGATAAATCTCATTTTCTTTACAAATCATTATGAAGGGTTTCTGAATATATAATTCCTCAATGAATTTTTTTTATGATTATGGATTATATCCATAAGTATTTCAATTTATGTTAAGTGTTTTAAAATTATGGAATTATGTATTTTGATTCATAAACTGATCTAGTTTATGACATTTTTTAGAAATGGTTCCTAGTGGAAGAAATGGAAAATGTATCAATTCATGCACTCCATGTAGGGATTTCTCATCTACTCAAGATAATTATAGTGGAGCTGGTGATGCAACTGGTGCTGATCAACAAATCACCATACTGGGACAACTCACTCAGGTTATGAATAATAACCCTACCCATATGGAGCACACTAATCCACAGAATGGAGGATCAATGTTAGATCGCTTCATGAGGCAAAAACCAACAACATTAAATGGAAGTAAAAATCCATTAGTAGCTGAGAAATGGATAAGTTCTCTAGAGAAAACATTTCAGGCTTTGGGGAGTAGTGAAAGAGAATAGTTGTCATGCTGGTTTATCACCTCACTAGAAATGCTGATCATTGGTGGTCATTGATTCAAAACATGAAGTAAGATGATGAAGTATCAAATATGGAATGAAGGGAGTTCAAATATATGTTTTTAGAAAAATTCTTTCCTCGTGAGCATCAAGAAGATATGGAAAGGCAATTTCTGAGTCTGAGACAAAAGGAGGATGATAATGTCAAAAAGTATGAGGCTAAGTTTACATGGTTAGCAATGTATGCTAGAGATTATATATGTAACCCAAGATGTAATATTGATCGTTTCTTTGATGGGTTAAAATTGTTTCTCTATCAAGCATTAGTTTCACAATCCTTCTTATCGTACGAAGACATTGTCTCATGTGCTATCCAGACAGAAAAGGAATTCTCTAAGTCTTATGACATTAATGTAAAGAAATAGAAGAAGATATCTGATGATCAATATGGGAATGAAAATAATGGTAAGAAGGGAAAGGTTGAATATCCATCCTGCAGTAAATGTGGGGAAAAACACCCCGGTACTTGCTTAAAAGGAATGGGAGTCTGTTTCCAGTGTGGTGAAAAAGTCCACCAAGCTCGTGATTGCAAGGGGAAGAAAGAAGCTACTGATGTCCAATGCTACAATTGCAGGGAGATGGGACATTATGAAAATGAATGTCCTAAGTGTCTATGGAACTTACCTCAGAAAAGGCCAAGGGATCAAGGCCAAGCTTATGCTATCACTACTGCTGAGGTAGAAGCTCCGAAAGACGTAGTGGCAGGTAATTTAATGGTTTTCTAAAGTTTAGCAAATGCATTATTTGATTCTGGATCATCTCATTGTTTCATATCTTCGTAGCTTTTTAAGAAAATTATATTTTTCCAATTTGATTTAACAAGGGGGTTGTCAGTTAAAACTCCTAAGTTAAGTATCATTGCAACAAAGTTTTGTGAATCAGTCCCCATTAGAGCACATTAATGTTGTTTATCTACTGATATCATCGTCATACCTATGATTGAGATTGATATAATCCTCGGTATGGATTTGATTTTGGACCATGATGCAAATATTTATTGTAAGAAGAAGGAGGTTATGATTTTTGATGATGATGATAAGGAAAACCTTATCTTTAGAGCAGAATAGTCACCACCTAATTCTTATCTTGATCCACCCCCAGTAGCTCAACTAAATTCAATTATTGATAAGGAAGATAATGAAATTACAGTGGGTGAGGAAAGGAATGTTCAAATAGAGGATGTACCTATTTTAAAGAATATGTAGATGTGTTTCTGGAAGATTTACATGGACATCCTCCAGAATGAGAAGTTGAGTTTTCCATTGATTTAATTCTTGGATCAAGGCCTATATCGAAGAACCATTATAGAATGGTCACTGTAGAATTAGTTTAACTAAAGAAACAACTAGGGGAATTGAGTAATAAGGGATTTATTCGACCTAGTGTTTCTCCATGGGGAGCCCCTATTCTTTTTGTTAAAAAGAAATATGGATCTATGAGGTTATGTATCGAATACATGGAGATCAATGCTATAACAATAAAGAAAAAGTATCCCCTACCTCGCTTTGATGATTTATTTGACCAACTGCATGGAGCTCAATAATTTTCAATGACTGACCTTCGATCTGGATACCATCAGTTGTGTGTGATGAAGGAAGACATTCTGAAAACATCATTTTGAACTAGGTACTGGCATTGAGAGTTTATAGTAATTCCATTTGGATTGACTAATGCACCCTCTGTATTCATGAATCTGATGAATAGAGTTTTCAAGGAATATCTTGATGAATTTTTGGTGGTATTTATTGATGAGATATTGGTATACTCCAAAATATACGAAGATTATGAAAATCACCTGCGCATTATCCTGAATACTCTAAGAAGACATGAATTATATGGGATGTTTAGGAAGTGTGAATTCTGGATTTATGAGATTTCTTTTGTTGGCCATATTGTCTTTAAATATGGAATCTCTATTGATCCTTCCAAGACCAAGGAAATCCAAGAACAGCCATCTCCTATGAGTATAACTGAGGTACACAGTTTTATTGGTTTATCAGGTTATTATCGATGTTTCATCAAGAATTATGCCCGGTTGGCTAACCCATTAACAAAGATCACACGTAAAGGGGTTAATTTTTTTTTGGACAAAAGAGTGTGAAGAATGTTTCGAAGAACTGAAGAGAAGATTAGTCAATGATCCTATACTGACTCAACCATTAGGGAATAATGGGTTCGTTATTTATATTGATGCATCGAAGAAAGGACTTGGTTGTGTCCTTATGTATAATGATAGGGTTATTGCCTATGCATCACGACATTTGAAAATTCATGAACAAAACTATCCTACTCATGATCTTGAGTTAGCAGCTGTGATATTTGCTTTGAAGATATAGAGGCACTACCTCTATGGTGAAAAATGTGAGATTTATACTAATCACACGAGTTTGAAGTATATTTTCTCACAAAAAGAACTTAACATGAGGCAAAGGATATGGCGTTAATTACTCAAGGATTATGATTGTACGATACACTACCACCCGGGGAAGGAAAATAAGGTGGCAGATGCTTTGAGCAGAAAAGATCATTGAGTTTTGAACATGATGAGAATTGAAAGGGATCCTATTTTTATGGATCTAGTAAAGTTGGACATGGGAATAACCATGGAAGATAAAACATCAGTGCTTTTTCAAATGGTTGCCAAACCATCTTTACTAGAAAGGATTAAGAGTTATCATACCGATGATGAGGAATTTCAAAAGAATATTAAAGCTGTGAATGATGGAAGATTGAAAGACTTTGTGTATGAAGATGGAATTTTGAAAATTGGGAAGAGAATTTTTGTTCCCGATATACCTGATCTAAAAAGGGAATTGTTAGATGACGCTCATAGTTCCAATTTCACTATACACCCTAGGAGAACCAAATTGTATAGGGACTTGAAGGAACAATTTAGGTGGGAAAACATGAAGAGATAGATTGCTGATTGTGTGTCATGATGTATGGTTTGTCAATAAGTGAAAGCTAGAAGGCAACAGCCTGGTGGAGTATTGAAACCTCTTCCCATACCTGAGTGGAAATGGGATAATATGATGATGGACTTCGTCATGGGACTACCAAAGACTCCTAGAAGGAACGATTCAATATGGGTCATTATTTATCGTCTTACCAAGTCAGCACATTTTCTTTCTATAAGGGAAGATTTACCACTTGAATTTCTAGCAAGACTATATATTAATGAAGTTGGGAGACTGCATGGACTACCCCTATCGATTTTTTCTGAACATGATCCATGTTTTACTTCAAGATTTTGGAAGAGTCTTCAGAAGTCCTTGGATAATGAACATTACTTGAGCACTGCCTACCACCCTCAAACAGATGCACAATCAGAATGAACTATTCAAACCATAGAAGACATGTTGATATCCTGCTCACTTGACTTTCAGGGTATGTGGATCAATATTTACCTCTGGTAGAATTATCCTATAATAGTAGCTTCCATTTGAGTATTCAGATGGCACCATATGATGCATTATATGGAAAGAGATGTCACACACCAACCTGTTGGGATGCCGTTGGTGAAAGAAAACTTGTAGGCTCAGAACTGGTGGAGGAAACGATGGAAAAGGTGAAGGTAATCTAAAACTGTATCAAAGCAGATCAAAGTAGGTAGAAGAGCTATGCCGATAATTGAAGGAAGGATTTGGAATTTCAATTCAGTGATCATGTTTTCCTGAAGGTATCTCCATGGAAGGGAACTATACATTTTGGTAAGAAGGGTAAATTGAGTCCCAGGTACATCGGACCTTTCGAAATTCTAGAATGAATTGGGGTTGTAGCTTACCATTTGTCAATGCCATCAAGTATCTCCAAAGTTCACGATGTGTTCCACGTATAACTATTGAGGAAATACATGCTTGACCCAATGCATGTACTCACTTACGAGGAATTAGAACTCGAACCCGATCTGCCTTATTGTAAAGAGCCCATCGGGATTCTTGATACTAGAGAACAAGTGCTGAGAAACCGGACGGCTCGTCTGGTAAAAGTTCTATGGAGAAACCATAAGGTTGAAGAGGCAACATGGGAACCTAAGGATCTTATGATGAAGAATCACCTGAGTCTTTTTATACAGTAATTTTCTAGAAATTTCTAGGAAGAAATTATTTGATGGAGGGGAGAATGTAACACCCCATTCTTCCACGGTATGCTTCTATTTGAATAATACTATAGCGTGTGTTGTAGAAACCTTGTGTTCAAAAACACACACCACAACCAATCAAACTAGCCATTATGAATAGTAATACCCACTTTTTGGAATTTATAAATTTTATTTTTCAAAATGGACATCATTTCTGGATTCAGAATATCGAAATTAGCCTAGGGTGAAGTTTTGGTATTTTTCTGAAAAACATAATTTTTTTGATGAATAGTGAAACCACTATGTGGTAGTTAAAAAACAGAATTTTTCATAAAACATAATTTTACCGCTTCTTTGAGTGGAATTTTGAAAATCTGAGAGACACATTTAATATGAAGGAGTAAAATGTGGTTCAATGAGATGAAAATAATTTTTTGTGAATATTAACTTTTTACTTTTATTTACCACGGTAAAAGTAAATAGGATAATTAAGGGTAAAAATGATATTAAAATAACCTGACACATGTCCTAACTATATTTTATAAGCCAAATTTGACAAATAAAACCTTATGAATTAAATATGAACCTCTTTGGTCCACTTGTATTATATTAGGACATTTATTATTATTAAATTCAAAGAAGAGTTAAAAGAGGTAAAAGAAAAGTTTTACAAATAAAACACTTTTAATATAGGGTTACACATAAGATAAATTCAATTATAAATATTAATTAGAAATATAAAAATATTTCCTACATAATGATATTTTATTTATAATTTTTATACATTAAAAAATTTATTTTATTTAAGACACAATGATGATGCAGTAATTAGAATAATAGTGAAAAATTAATATAATTGATATTATAAATACCTAAATAAATATAATTTTAGACTTTTTATCAGTTAAAATAATTTTATAGGTTAATATGACATGTTAGGATTTATTTAATTAACTTTATTTGTAGTAATCAGTCTATTATGATTTTCACAAAAATCAATTTTCCAAATAGTGTCAAAATAGACATAAAAGAGTTTTTAAAACAAATATTATATTATTAATTGATATTCAATTCATAAAAATCTAATGTTCGGCCAAGAGACTTATATCATGATATGTGTATCCTTAATGGACCACTTGGGGGTCTCTTGGAGGTATATAGTATGTTTATTAACTATATAATATAAAAATACAAAGTGACATGGTAAGTGTCAAACTAATTAACTAAGAGTTAAAACTAAAAGATAAGGTTAATATAATGACCCAAACATGTATAAATTCTATTGGTTGAGTGGTTTTCGTCCCATACCCACTTTAACCTTTAAATAATCCACTTTGGTGCCATTAGAAACCAAATATGAATTTATTATATAAAAATATTTCTAGCATTTCTAAAGGTGCCCCTCACCCCTCTTATAAAAGGGAACTCCCCCTTCTCACTAATTCACACATTCAAAGCCTTTTGGATCAGCCATCCCCTACTAAAATACTCTCTCAACTTCCCTAAATTCAACCTAGAGGCCTTTGTTTGATCATAAATTCAACCTAAAGAGCCCTTTTGATCAAATCAAAAGAAAGAACCCGAAGAAGAGGTAGTGTTTTCACCACCCTCTTTCAAGTTCCTTTCTTCTTCAACTTCTACTTTCTTTGTTATTACAATTCTAAAATAATAAATCCAGTATCTTATATATACTGTGATGTTATTACAAAATTAAATTCATTTTTTAATTCAGTATATCAAAATTACCTTAGGATGGATTTTTGAGAATTTTCTTGAAAGCCTGATTTTTCAATGAATTATTAAACAAATGTTTTTTGTTGAAAGAATTATTTTATTTTAGAGTATTTAAAAATAAAATTATATTTTTAGATTAATTTTAAAATTTTATTATTTCAATTTGACAAAAAATAATAGAGTAAATGTTATTTAAATCAATAATATACTTTAATTTATTATGAAGCATTTGTATAGTTAAAAAATCATTTTTATCAAAAACATTTTTGTTGCATTTTGTGGGTTTAATTTTAATTAAAATTTTTCACTTATATGAATTTAATATGATAAAATATATTACATAGTTGTAATAATAATTATCAATATTACATAATAAAATATAATTAAATTGTTTTCATAATTAATAATAAAAATGGAAAAAATATTTTTCCATAGTTAAGGTTAGAATAGAATTACTGGGGTTTAAAATAAAGTGATAAGGGTGAACATAACATAAAACTTGTCTAAATAACATTTCATTTCCATATTAATACCCTATTTAATATTATATTCTAAAATTTTTAATTTCATATCAACTTGGATTTTGAAAGATATTAATATATCTAAATCTTTTAAACAATTCCATGTGTGTCCTCTACCCCACTTATAAAAGAAAACCACTTATCATATCCTCTCCACACCTAAAAATACATTTTTTTTCATGAAATAAATACCCTTTTGACTTCCTAATATACCTAACACATTTTTAAAGGGCCTATTTTGACTATAAAACCAACCTAGGAAGTCTTTATGTATAAACCAAATGTGGTTTTCTGAAGAAGCTATATAGTTCTTAACCCTGAGTTTTTGGTTTATTTAGTTTTCTACCCCCTTTAAATAATACTCAATATTTCATAAATAATAACAGAATTATCTTTCATATGCTAAGATTTTTTTATATTACTTGGCTAACCCATTTCCATCTCCTTCTTCCATCAAATCAGAAATGAAACCACTATTAGTGTATACGGTGGACTACCAACTCAAGAACCAATGTAAATTGTTTTCGATCCATGCATCTCATGACTGGTTATAATGATGAATTTAATATATTTATATATAATATATATGAAATATTAATCATTTTATTAATATAATATATAATATATTATTTTAAATTTCCATCTATAGAAAAATGAAAACATTGTTAGTTCTTACATGTGGATTCCCACCTCCGTGAAGTGATGCAATTAATTTTTCATTACCACATCACATAGAATATATATAAGTTTATTTAAATAGATAATATGTTATTTATAATAAAATCATAATTCTATAAATATAAAATAATAACAACCTTATTTCCCTCCCGTTCGTTGAAAAATGGAAGTTACTCATGCATATGTATGACATATAATCTCCATGATTGTAACATAATTCATTTTTCATCTTAATATTTCATAGTCAACATTAAAAGTATAATAGATGTATAAAAATGAAAATTATTTCATTATTATTATTCTACATATGATGGAATAATATCTTCTATTACCATAGTGAACTAATTAATTTTATTTTGGACATATAATACAAATATAATCAAAATATCCAACGTGAACTTATGTGATTAAGTAATTGTATATAATATGGTAATAAATGAAATAAAAGAAAAAATAAACCTTAAAATTTTATTAATCATGTAAATTACTTACACAGGTTTCTAATTATATAAGATTAATGATGTACATTATGAGTCCGACACAAGTTTGGGGAATCTTTACCATAATAACCATATTTTAAATATTTTCACGATTCAATTTCTGAATATTTTTCTTGCATTTACATATTCTTAAAATTACATTATAAATGTGTTTATATGGAAATAAATAAATTATAAATTACATTTTATTTCACATTTTAACTTCTTTCAAATATTTTCAAAATTAATATTATTACGTCTTTTATACATATCATTTTGACAAAAAAGGAAAAAGGAATGATTTAACTTAACATATACGATGAAAATAGTTTTTTTACACCACTTTAATCATTATATGATTTTATTATTCACTTAAAAATTTTCATTTTTTATTTAAAAAAAAATAACTTCCCTTTTTTCTAGGTATTTTCAACAAATGGTTTTTAATGGAATTGATATCTCAATATTAGAAATGTTTTTCTTGAGGGTAAAAACAATATTTTTATGAGAATGTCAATGCAAATGAAAGATTTCATGTTTTATAATTATTTTATGGTTCATGGGTACTGTTTATGATGATGGGTAAGAATGATATAACTGATGATGATTGGTGATCCTGTTATACATAATGATAATGGGTGAGCCTTATATAACACTCTAATGTATTGGGTATAGGGACAAAGTAAACCTATTTGTTCTATCCAAAGAGATTAATGGAATTTATTGAGTAAGTTATTCAATTTGTAAGATTGATTGTAAGAGTGATACATAAATTATTTCCCAATTTACCTACATGATTTATCTATGATTTCTATGGTTTTTTAGAGAAATCTTATGAATTTACATAGAGAAGATAATGAGATTCCATTTAAAGGTATGTTTGAGTTAGTTTTATGTGCGAAATTTATAACTCTCCGAAATTTGTTTAATTATTTTTTCATGATTGAAAACAAAACTTTATGATTTTTTATTTCTTTTAAGATATACTATGAAACTTTTTAGGAAAATATCTTGGTAGTGAAGGTGATTTAATGGGTAATTTTTTTTTGAGCCCAATATTTTTTTTCAAAAAGGAAAATTGTTATGAGTGTTCATAGACCAATGAGTTCCTTTTATTCATTTTATATATTCCATGAATTTTTGTTATAAAACCAAATTTTAAAGAGTTTTTAATAGTGTTGTAAGGATGAATAAATACATTGATGTAGTTATGATGAAAATTTTGAAGATATTTCATGGAAATAAAAATTTAAATATGTTAAATATTTTATATTTTGGAAAAATGGATATTGAGTGGATGTATCCACATTGTGATGAACTATTTATTTTCATAAGGGTTATGAGAAAATTCTCTTAAAATATAAACCTTAATGATCCTGCAAATGTATGAGAGTGAATTATCAACATAGAACTCATGGTTATATAATCTTTAAGGTTGAGTGCTTATACTAAATATTTGGTACAAATAAAACTTTTTTTCATTGTGTTGTTGTCAATTTTAGCCTCACTTATCTTATTATTCCCTTTTTAGAGATTTTATTTTATCTTAGTTTTCTCACATAGGCTCACATTATTAGAACTCACCCTTCTCTCTCAGTATCCACCGTATATTCATGTAGAATTGAAAATGTCTAAATTAATTAATTTTGAAACTAATTTCCAACTAATCATTCTAATAGATTACCATAATAGATTAATATGATATGATACTCAATGTATTACACCTAATTTTTCATTGGTTTTTCATGTGTGTCTCCCATGACCTTTATTTCTTTTCTCAATAATTTCTATATGAACGTACCCCCCCTGATTTCAGTTATATTTTTTTCCTCATTCAGCTGTCCCTTTTATAATTATAGGTGTTCCATTTATTTTCTCTACATAACTCAAAATAACTAAAAATAATAATCCTTAGATAAAGATATAGTATCCTGAATATATAAAAAAAATCATAAATAAATTTTTTATGAAATCTAGAAATACCTAACCTCTTATTCTCACTAATAAAGACTCCAACTAAACATTTTCAACCAATTTGAAGTATATAAAAACTCTTCATAGTATAACTCATGAAAAATCAATAGCATTACTACCCAAACTTGAAAAACTCATATTGAATACTCTTTTAAATTTATTATTTATCTATTTTCATTTGAAATATTGTCATTCATCTTGAATTAAAAAGTTCTTTTTAATCAATGAAATTCAATCCAAGCATCAACCCAATTAATTTTACTTCGGATACAAAATTATGAAAATTTTAGGATTTTATTCTATTAAAATTTAGAAATTTCTATAAGTCGAATGTCATATGAAAACCTTATATTCCATACTTGAATAGTTTGAGTTTCTACATTTCCCAAAAAATGGATAATTAAAACTTCATAAATGGATTTTTTGGACTAAAATTTGAATATTAGAAATAAATTCATATGCACAGAAGTCTTATAGGTTCCTCAAACATCATACAAATTTCCAAATGTTATACGCACTCCATAAAAAGTTATATGAAACCATGAGTGTATTATAAAAAAATATAAATTCATATAAATTGCCTAAATGTATTATATACTTTATAATTTCTTACGTGAAAAAGAAATGTCTTACTGACTAATCTAAAGTGTTATGGGATACCATAATTTGTATAAAATTAGAAAAAATGAATATCCTTTATTCTTAGGGAGACTTAATATCATAAGGAAACACCCTGAAAGTCTTACCTAGTTGTTAACATTACAAACAATATCTACCAAACATCTCCAAACATTCATAGGGATACCATATCAACTTTTTAGATCTCAAATAAACTTAGAACATCACCCAAAGGTATTTATTTAGCAAATACCATGAGAAACACTTATTTGGATGAATTCAAAATATTATTAACTAGTTTGACTTCTTGAGGTATTCCTAATTAAAAATTATTAATATTATTTTGATACTTGTTTTTTAAAAATCTTTTTTACCAATTAAAACTTTTCTTAGAGGTGAAGAACAACACATACAACCATCAAAAATCATTTCTGATTTATTTTGAATATATTCAAGTAAGAAATGAAGCTGTATCCTAAAAGGTCATTTTTATATAACATGGAATCACATACATAAAATAATAATAGATTATCAACCATTATTTAAAACATATCTAATCATCAAGTCATCTCACCTTATTGAAAACAAATACAATTCATTCCAATTTGAGCAACATGATTGACAATTTAGTAAGGCTTAATCATATATAGGTCATATTAAATTAACTATCATATTATGAGGAATTGTATTTGATAAAATTGAACTATCTTCAATACTAATAAAATTTGAATGATAATATTTTTCATTCAAGTAATTATTCATTGTTTTATATTATTAACAATTAATTTTTATATGATGAAACATATGGGATATACATTCATGAAATTTTTGCAACAATTGGTCGAGGCATTTACCATGTGTTATAAAACATGAGTATATGTGTTAGAACTTAAGGAGTTTCCTCTTTGGATCTATATAATAATCATTACCCCTTAAATATATGTATCATGAATGCATATAATACAACATAAGAATTTTCTTAAAAATCCCAAAAACATATTCTCTCTTATCCAACCTCATTTAAATGATAAGGCACTATCATTCCATAGAGAGGGTGGAGAATCTCACTCATACATTGAGATATTCACTTTTTTATTTGGGATAAATCAAGAAGAGGGATTCCCTTTTGATTCCTCTATTGTGATCTTTATCAATCATTTATGAAGATTGATGTTAATGTGATCAATTGTGAAAGGTACACTTTTACAATTTATTTATTTTATATTATGTATGGCTTCATTTATCATCTATGTTGATCATTAACTAGGTTTTTTATCACTTATATTAAATCTAATTGGAATCATTATAACCCTTTTAATCCTATCATTTGTACCCCTAAAACACTTTCATGGGTATCTCCCAAGAGATCATAGCCTTAATCTTCAATGTTTCAACTTCTATACCACCCTATAAGATGATATTCTACAAGAAATATACTTAAATCGTAGACATGCACTTTGATAGTTTTTCATAATGTCTTTTTTCTAACAAATAATTTCAAAAATAGTCTCTAAATTTTAGAAATTCATAAATTATTTCCTAGAAAAGATGAGGATATCATCAATAAACACCACCACAAACTGGTTTTAGAATGGAAAAAAGATATAGTTTATCGGTTTCATGAATATAGTTTGGGTGTCTGTGGAACTGAATGAAATCAATCTAAACATATAATTCCTATAAACACTCATGAATTTCATTTCATGACATTCTCATCATAAAATTAAATATGATGATACTGAGACATGAAACTGATCTTCACAAACAACATTCCTCTCTTAAATGTGTTATGGAGTTCATTAATCCTTAGAAGAGATAATTATTTATCATATAAACCCCTGTTTATGTAAGGATAGAAAAGATAAATCCTTTAAATCTTATTTTACATCTAGTAAAATATAATAAGAGCTTACCATTTTACAAGCTATAAAAAATAACACCTTTCCCTAAAAGGTTATCCAAATTCACCCTTATATAGTTGAGCTCAGTTAAAACCATTTGATAAAATTATAAAGATATTAGTGTTTTCTCATATTACAAGATAATACAAAATTCAATATACATATTATAGGTAAATAATTGGAAGAATTCTAGAAAAGTATAATTATACTCCTCTGTAACAGTACTAAGTTATCCCTATAAACCATCTACCATAAAAAATTTAAAATCACCAACTAATGGGAAATCAGTTTCAATTTCCTATATACTGGCCCAAATTGTTCCTTTTAAAATTCCCAATCACCTATAAATTTGAATATGGACCCATCTTTTTAACTAAAAATCACCTTGTGATGATAGAAAGACCCCCACTTTTGAACTACAGATAGAAATTCCTTGATGAGGATAATTTCATAGAGTCTCATATATGAAATGATGAGATCCTAATAAAATCTTTAACTTCTTATAGAAATTTCACATTGGTTGCAAAAGTTTTTTAGTGAGTAATATTCTCATGTAAGAGTTTCTATCTGAAGAGGTCAGGCTAGTCAATCCACAAGTATATCGAAATTCTAGACTACCAATGCAGTATGAAAGGAATGTAACACAATTAGGTGAATTATTTTGAGTGAAAAATTCATTTATCATAACTTGAACTATATTTGGAACCACCTAATCATAATCTTCCCTCAGAATCATTTATTAATGGCCATGGTTGTAGAAACCTTAATATTAGGGTGGGCCATCTAGAGGTGGTGGTAAAGGTGGATTTATGTATCATCCACCCCCAGATCATCCAAATGTTCGATACGATTTTTAACAATAACCACATCCTAGAGGGTCTTCCTATCCACTCTTGGGAGTCCCTCATTTCTATGCTACCATTTTGAATTAGAGAAAACCATTGTACCACACTAGATTCCATTTATTGCTTCTGAGTTAGATAATCTTGTGATATGTGTCCTCTACCTCTATAGGCAGTGTAAATCTAATATTCCTTATGATTGGACCCTGTATTGGACAACCTATAGTTTTACCCTTATCTAGGATCTTTAATTCCAATTCCGTAAATAATGGGGTCTTGATGGTTGTTTTATACTAATTGTTGCCGATGAATTCACCTAAGGGAGACGAGAACCAACCTTAATACCAAAAATCATATCGAGTAAGAATATATTAATCAGAAGTGATATTTCAAGAACTTTATAATAGGTTGGAATTCATATAGTTACAATCCAAGAACATATATCCCTCTCAATCATTCACTTGAACTCTTGATCACATCTTAATTCATCACATACATTATATATATTGTACCTCCCAAGGTCTATTTACCATAATGCATACTCATTCATTGGAGTGTGTACCAATTTAAGATCTAGAGGTTCTTAAACATACACCATCCTCAACATCAATATATATTTATCCTCTCTAAATAAGCACTCAAACTCAGATTACGATAAAATAACTTCATCATGATTTTGAGTAGTCAAAATCCAATAATGAATAGTTTTTCCCTAAAGTATACTCAATTAAAGAATCACCATATGGTCAATTGGTGTCCAAAATAGATTGAATACATGAGTCACTATCTCCAGTAAATTCTCTACCACATGAAGACATATCAAACCTCAAAATAGAGGATGATTTTGAAAAAAAACTCTTTTATAGAACTCAACCAATGTGTAGTCTCATCAAACTCAATGTAAACTTTAATTTAATTCATAAGAGGAGGGTATACTCTCTTCAAAATGTGTGGAGGATCTTTCTTCCATTTATGGGGAAATTATATCTCTTTCTAAGGACCCTATAATGATGATTCATCAATCAAAATATAAAAAACTTGAGGTTATAGAAATGTCATGTGTTTATCATGACTCTAAACCTAAATCTGATCCATCTATCAAATGGTTAGTATCATGAATTCGATAAAATGAACCCCTCATTATTAAGGAATATAAGGTTGAGATTACTTAAGTAGGATATGATATGAATTCATAATTTTCATGATAAATGATATGAATACCATCTCGTTGTACCCTTCTAAAGACACCATAGAGTTAAGATTTGACTAGTAGTTTATATAGTAGTCCTAAACCTATACTCCCTAATTTGTTTCTGAAATTATAAACATTACATTAATGGACTCAATACTAATTAAGGTTACCCAATTTTCTCTATAAAAACATTGAACATTAAAATGAAATATTTTATACTTAAATACCCAATGACCTTTTATGTTTATAGTTGAATAGAATCATGAAAACCCCTTACATAAACCATAGTCATTAACTCAATATGGTATTTTTTACCAATATAACTAGATTTTAGTATTCGATATTCGGTTATCATCCTCAACTGTATGAAAGAATTATATGAAAAAGTAATTTTACACCATTCTTGATAACCTGAGAGAAATCAAACATAATAAGGGTGTACTCTAATTCCATGAATGTTTAAACATAACAATTAACAATTGAATGTCATCTATGAGAATTAGAAACTCACAAGAGCATGATTAAACAATCATATTTAATTAGCATAACATAAGAATATTCATACACATTAATACCTGGATCATCATTAACGAAACTTGGAATAAGGCTTTGACAAAGGAAAAAGTGATTAGAATGAATAATCACGAGCTATATGATATCAATCTTGATAGCATGAATCATTAAAATACTATATCAAGAACAAATAAAGTGCGTTAGTATATTGTAAAATTATTTTCATATCACTATTTCAAATTGAATAAGTTGTATGATCAAATTCTATCTTTAGAGTACACAATTCATTATAGGGATATCACTAACCCACCCATCCTTTGTTTATCATAGAACCACATGTCCTTGGTTTATCACAGAACCAATTAACCATGGTTTATCAGAGAACCACCCATAAATTGTTAATAACATTACCACACATAATTTTTTATAATATTACCACCCATAATTATAAAGAGTTTTCAAGAACTGTATCTTGAATTAAGTATTTATAATATGCATTTAATCATCAAATAATTGAAAAAATATAATTTTTTTTCAAAATATTATTATACTATGGAAAATAAATTAGTCCCAAAAAATATATTTGATTCATGATTAACACATGTAAAAGAAATGGGTTCCATAATAATATATTTGAAACATGATTAAACCATGTAAAATAAAATAGTTCCATAAAAATCACTTTGAAATACAATTAGAGCGTGGAATAGAAACAAGTTCTAGTGAAACTATTGAAACGGTCCTAATCCATCCATAGGAAGATTGAGGATGGTTTCATTAAAAAATCAGTAGTATTGAATAATTAACAGAATGTTTTTTTGATGATGATGAACGTAAATACCTTTAAAATATCATTAAAAACATTTTCTAGGAAAATAATAATTTCATTTTAAAAATTTCTCTTAAAAACATAAAATTGAAAAAATTATATAGTTCTCCTCTTGCTTGAAAAAATTTGAAAAAATAAAAATTAAACTTCAAATAAAATAATTTACATGATGTAGGGAAAATATTTTAATGTCATAAATGTTAAAAATACACCATCTTATTAATCATGGATTTGGAAAAGAAACATACTCGATCTAAAAGAAATTACAATATCAGTATCACTTATAAATTAATTTCCTGATGTTTATTCAATAAAAATGGGAGGAAATGGGAATCAAACATTTGTACAACATTTATAACAATAGGATAAGATAATAAATGATGTTCATGAAAATAAGAGTATAGGATTTCATTCAATGGAACCTTCGGTATAAATAATTTTGAAGAAAAATAGATTATAACATAAAATATTTTTAACTATTGTAAATTTTAAATCATAAGTACCGTGATATAATAAGACAAAATTTTAATTTGAATATCAATAAAATAATTATATTAATTATATTTAATTTTAAATTTGAATTATACATATCTCATATAATATGTTAGGTGCAAAACATCAATGTATACCTCAAAGAAATAGAGTTTGAGAAGAATAACCCATAAAAAGATCATATCATTGAATTGAGAAATAATAAACAGGGAAATTATGTGAAACAAATGAAAACAAAAAAGAGTTTAAATAAAAAATAACAAAATTTAGATATCAATTCACAGGTAAAAATTACATTACAAAGTCAATATAGAAGAGCTACAACCCAATGAAAAGATATTGAGTTAAGAAACCCTTTACCACATGGAATTTTCAAATCGAATACCCTTTGTTGAAATAATTAAAATTGAAACATAAAACACCTTGATTTATTAGGGATTCATGATATTAAATGGAAAAGGGGTAACATATACAAAAAAAATAAAAATAAGTTATGAATATGGAATATGTCTCAAAGAAATAAAATGTGTGGAAATAAACCCTTACCTCAAGCCCAATATTTCCAGGTCTTTCCTCCAGCTCATGTATAATAATATTTTATCAATTATTTGATTTATTAATAACATTTTCTAGGATTAATAATTTTTTACTTAACATGTTTTCTAATGTCATATTTATGTACTTAATTAGTTAAGTGCACATCTGGTATTTTCAGGACATTAGACTAATTATTTCAAAAATGATTTAGTGTGTTGATCATGGTTGACATGGTTACTATTTAGACATATAAAAAATACATATTTTGAAATATTCATAATATTTATATATATGTTTTACTTTTAAAAACAATCATGAAATATGGTTATGAAAAATTAACTATGTTATGATATGGATTCAAGTGTTATCTTAGGTTTCCACATGGTCCTATTTACAATAATCACTAAATGCTTGATAAATCCATGAGGCAGATTATGATATCCTTGTTTGATTCCTAGAATAATCCTTATAATTAGGTTTAAGAACCAGGATCAAATTACATATTGTTTTTTGGGTATAGGCTGTTGAGCCCTTGGGCGATGGATGTTAAGTTATCATCTTGGACGAGGCAAGTGTTACTTATAGATTTCATATGGTTCATCACCCATAAGAATTCATTATAGTTTACAAGTCATGATTTTCTATAATTGGAGACCTTATAATCTATCATCAATCTAGAATAGGGAACATTAAGCCATTTTTTGGTTTTAATTGTTACACACAGCTTGAGTAGTATTATTAGGATGACTAGGATCTAACTCGACACCTTATTTATTGAATGTATAGATAATACATATAATTTAAAATTATATTTAGATTGTGTGAGAATGGATGATCCCAGGTCTAAGATGTGAATCCCCTTATGGTGACATAGCTTACTCAGATACATTTCTAGTGTTAGATAAAGTAGGTTTGGTCCGAACATGGCATCCATTAGGACCTATGTATAATATTTTTTTTATTAAATTTATTTTCAATAGATATCTATTATTTTATTGCTTTAATGTTTATTATATCACATATACATGCATTTAATTTACTAGAAACATACAAGATCACATTAGTGGTACCCTACTAGGTTATGTACTCACTCCCTGCTTAGGCCCCCATTGTACATTAGTAACCAAGATTAATTTCACCTAGTTGCATTCATAGGTTGGGATGTGGCATATGATGGGTTGATTAGGATGGATATGATGTGTACAGGAATATTTTAAAATTTATGGCTTAGTATATTGTGAATATAATTTTTTATTTCCATTTTGTTTAGTATTTATATGTGACCAATCTGATGGGTGGATAGAGAATGTAAGGAATGGTTTTTATGGACTTTTATATAATTCATTACATATCTACTATTTATATTTTTCTAATTCCTATTTCATTTTATTTAGATTTTTTATAATTTTATGTTTTTTTTCTATTCTTGGATTAAATTGATATGAGGGAATTTTCTACCCATATAAGGACCGTAGGACCTCATTGCTAGTTAGATGACAATGACATATACAGAGGCATACTTGAGGCCATCTAGTGACCTGACTCGATTTCAATTCATTATTACTCAAGCTGGGTCATGGAAAAGTGGTATCATATAAATTTCCATCTGTTGTTTTATTTTTTCTGATATAATAGACAAGAGTATTAAGAATTTGTTAGAACCAGTGATGAACATCAGATTAGTGTGTTGGGAACATGAATTCTGGTAAGAATTATGAGTTTATAGTGACAAATAATTGATGTTATTAGGAAATAATGTTATAGTTGAGTAATATTTATATTTCTAGTGATTCATATGTGTTGTGTTTTTTTGGTTTATTATGGATTTATAGCTCTCATACCATTTGCGAGATGCAAGTGATTGATTTTGACTCTTGGTCACTATAGATAAGAATAATTAGTTCATGAATTATATTTGGAACATAGGGTCAACATATAATAGTCTTGTTAGTTGTGTGAATTTTACAATTAAAGAGGAAAACTATTTTAGGTGTTATAAAAAACATAAATGGTGTCTTCCCATATAGATTCTTAGTGTCATTCTACACAATGGGAATACATTTTTATATATTCCTTTATGATTTCTCTTGTGTGTTATGTTGTGATGAGACCTAGTGATGGTGATGCCAATACAGAATTATGAACATGAGGTGAAATGACCCTTGGTAGGACGGAATACATATATAAAATATTTTTAATAACTATAATCAATCAGTAGGTGTAAATACCTTGACACTAGTTTACCAAATATTGTTCCTTAATTTATTACATTAGTATAATAAACGAGGAAGTGGCATACTAAGGAACCAAATAGTTTTTTACTTTTGGAACTTAGATTAAATACATGAACTATCCACTAAAACAAGACATGAAAAAAAACACAGAAACTCTATTGAAAACATCCATAACTCTTATATTATCCCTACAAAATCATTCATAATATAAATCTTCACATTATAGGGAATAAGAAAACGTAAGTATGGTTTGATCTAAGATGCTCAGTAAGGGTAATTAATATAGCAGAAGATAATATAAATTATAAATTATGGTTAATTACTAGAAACAAATTCCATTAGAAGATAATCTCGAGGATAATATGGAAATAATAAAAGTGGAATAATTAATTCTATATAAATAATCACATAAAAATTTAGCCTAAGTATGGATAATCTATTATTCAAAGAATCACTTGGATTATCAATTAATAATATCATAATGAGGTAATTGATAATGTTGGATAGTATGAACATATGAACAAGGCCTTATATAGGAAGTCTACATAGTGGGTAAGGCTTTGGGAAAAAATATGGTCTAGTTTGTCTCATGAGACATACTGATACATCAATGGGATATAGGGAGCCATACCCATAACATAATAAGTCAAATTCAATCCTAATATGTCTAATACAATCATTTATTAATGTAAAAGTTTTCTATACCACTCTTAATTATTAGTATCATAATCATACATGAACGTACTATAATAAAATCATTGGGAAACTCTTCAGAGAAATAACCTTTTTATTTGAAAAGAAGAGTTATTTTTCAAAATCATTTATATCATTAATAAAAGACAGAATTTAGAAATTTATAACCTAGAAAACAAAAATTATGTGAAAATATATTTTAGGAATAGATTATTTCCATCATTAAAAAATAGTTTTTAATAAGAATTAGAAATGAACCACTAGGTGTGTTTTAAAGGAAAATATAAAAGATTCTTCAAAGGGTAAGAGTTATAATTGTTTAAATAAAACCAGAAATGAACTAATATTATTTTTCCAAGATAAAAGAGAGATTTTTGAAAAAAAAATCTTGATTAAAATAGATTACAGAGTGTACTTGAAAATGAGAAAAAAATTTGAATGTTCCCTTTAATTAGGCTACCTTATCATGAGGAATTGGAAATAGAGCCTTGTAAAACATGTATTTAACAAAAAAATAGAGATGAAATAATCTTTATATATGAGTTTGGAATAAATATATAATTTATAATAAATATAAAAAATAATTTATAATTATATTGGGGTAAAGAGAGAGAAACTATAACCTGAAGGAAAATTCAAGGTTCGGGAAGAAACCCTTAAAACTTTGAAAACAGTTAAACCGTATTCCCATAAAATTAATTATCATAAAATAAGAAATTGTATAAAATGAAAAATAATAGATTCGTGATATGATACTTTAATGGGTAGTATACATACCCCACACACAAGAAATAGTGGACAATAAGGCATATATCACAGAAAGAAAAGTGAAATGAGAAAACCCCTTACCTTATGTCCGAAAGTGTTCTTCACTTGTACTTAATTACCTAGACAATAAAATTTGATTCATTAATAAATTAAATCAGAAACATTTATTCATGTTTATTATTTATTATAATTTTATTAATATCATTCATGTTCTTTTGATTAGTTATAATATTTAATTCTGTCATTTAGGAGTGTTCTTTTCCTTGGTATTCATGATTGGTTTACCTGTACATGATTATGGAGGTTAATATAAAATGAGAATAATCATCCAAAACTAAAATTATATATTATAAATTACCATGAAGAATATATAATGGTATATATATCTTTTTTTTTTAGTGAGAATGAATCATTTTATAAGATAATAGATATATTCATTTAGATTATTTTTTTGCGGTTTTTCGATTATCACAAACTAGTTTTGTTTCATTAAATAATATCATGTATATATACTAGTTCAAGAAAAATGAATTACTAATAATATGTATAATACAATATTATTTAACGATAATTATGGTTTTATGACCATCCTTGAAGGTGTTAGTGAAAAATTAAAATGCATCGTACATGATGTTGGTAAATCGACACATAGTGGATGATATTTTTATTTCTATAACAAAAAGAGAGTGAAGATAATTGACGAGGGATTATTCCTACAATGAAATAAAATTTAATTTTATTGATTATTTTATAGATATCTTGTAAATTTGTTATAGGGAGGTGGGGAGAACAAAAGAAAGTAAAATAACTTGAAAATAAATTAAAAGAAAAAGAAAGTGTTTTTTATATCTTGATTTTCTGATCCTTTAGCACCTCCTTAGAGAAAAAGGTTTTTCTATTTGGAAGAGGTCAATGGATTATGGACACTGGGGAGGGGATATGGAATAGGATTGGGAAGAAATTAGAAAAGTCCCTAAACTTGGAATGTGTAAAGAGAAGGGGTTATATTTATAGTAGATGAGAGGAGTGTTTTTCAATGTTTTATTCATTAGTTTCTCAAGACTATGAATAGATTTAGAATTATTCCTATATATATATTATAATAATGGATTATAGTTTGATATTATGTTATTACTTCAGCTATAAATCATCTATGACTCAATAATTCATGTATTTACAATTTATGGTAAATTATCATATTTTATTATTCACAAAAAATTCATGTATTTTAAGAAAAATCCAAAACATTACACTAACCATTTTTAAGCATGTTGAATTAGAAAATGTTCTTCATTTTAATAAAATATTTTTCTAAAATTTATAATTTTTTTTAATTTAAAACATCATTTTTCCAAAAATACAAATTATAATATTATAATATATTTTTCGACACCTCTAAAATTAACTATGGACTCATAAAATTATCCTATAATCATAGGACTAAAAAATATTAATATATGAATATATTATATGAAAAAAATTCTATTTTAAATCATTTTATTAATTATAAAATTTTAATTAGATATTTATAACATATAAAAATACCAACACTTAATTTATTTTTATAAAATACTTATTTACTTATTCCAAGATATAGATATATCATATTTTTATTTATAAGATACCCAAATTTTATTTGTACATTCATAGTTGAAGTTACTATTCTATTGGATGATTTACTATTCTTAAGGTCCACATTAATATTCTAATGGTCAAGTTACTATTTCATTGGTATATGTTTTTAAACAAATAGAAATCCATATTTTCACTTATTATTCATTTATAAGGTTTGTATTGTGTTCTTTAAGTGATTTTATTTAATTTAAAATATATGAAATATTTAAAATAATGGAAATTTCATTGATATAATTATGGGTCATTACATTCTCATGGCCTAAAAAAATTTCATCATCAAAAGTTCCATAATGTCACCTTATAAAAATATTTGGGTAGTTATTCATCATAACTGGCTCTGGTTCCCACATCACCTCGCCAATTTAATTTTTTTTACAAAGAACCTCTACTATATGAGTCATTTGATTATTTAACACATGTTCTCAAGTGTTCAAAATCTTGAAAGGCTCTTCACAGAAATATAAATCATGTTCCATTTCTATTTCTTCAAAAGATAAAATATGAAGTGTTTCTAGAATGTTCTTCCTTAACAAGGACATGTGTAACAAATTTTGAAAATTGTAATGCTAATGTGGAATTTCATAATGATAAGACACAACTATAATTCCCTATAGAATTTCAAAATGTACAATGTAATTGGGGCTCAGTTTACCTTTTTTAGAAAATATTGTAAACCACTTTCAAAGAGAAACCATCAAGAAGACATGATCTCCTACATGAAACAATAAATCTTTCCTCCAGTTAACGACATAACTCTTTTTCCTACTTTGAGATTCTTTAATATAGGTTTCAATAGTATTTACCTTTATTGTTTTTCCTTGAAAAGCTATGGGACTACAAGATTACTTTCACCAACTTCATCCTAATAATTTTTTGTACAACATCTCTTTCCATACATTGATTTATATGGTTCCATATGAATAATTTAACAGAAACTATTATTTTTAGATATTTCTATCAAAGGAAAATATTGTTCCCACATACCTTGAAAGTCAAGTGAGTATGATCTCAACATGTCTTCTAATGTTTAAATGGTCTTTTCATATTACCCATAATTTTGTGGGTGATAAGAAGTGCTCAAATGAAGCTCGGTATCTAAATATTTATGAATACTATTCTTGAATTTTGATTTAAATCATGGATCACGATCAGAAACAATTGAAAGTGGTGCTCCCTAAAGTCTTATAAAATCATTAATGAAGATTTATGAAAGGAACTCCCATGGAAAATCCTCCCTTAAAGAATTAAAATGTGAATATTTTGGTATGTCGATCCACAATTTCCCATATTTCATCATTCTTCATGGATTTTTGGGTAATCTAGTGTCAAAATCCATAATAATTTCATCCCATTTTCATGTAGTAATAGGAAGAGGTTACATGACTCATCTAGGATGTAGTCTTTTATCCTTCAAATATTAACAATGTAAACATCTTGATACATAATCTGTAATTTTATGATTCGTATTATCCCAACAGAAATGTTCCTCCAAATATCTATACATATTATTGATACTACGATTTATATATAAATTTGAGCTATGATCATCATCCAATAATTCCCTTTTTTCACTTATTTATATAGGGAACACAATATTTTTTCCCAAATCTAATAATTCCTTCCTCAAACATGAATTCCCTCAACATCCCATCATTCACATATTTAATTTTCCATTCAAAGTTTTCATCATCATCTTGAGAAATTTTAATCCTTTCCAACAAATAAGGCTGGAAAAACAATTGAAAAAGTAATGATGTTTCGCCTTTCCTGATAATTCATATACCCATATTTTCTAGATCTATATACAAAAGGTCATATCCAACCCTCATCTTGTTCATAAATCCATTATCCTTCCTTATCGGTACATATGCAACCTTATTTTCCTGCTCTTGGTTGTATATTATTGAACAATAATAATCATTGAGTATCTTTAGCCATTTCCTTTTCCCCATGTTGAGTTCTTTCTATGAGGCGATATATTTTAAACTCTTATGATCTGTATATAACTCACATATTTCACCATAGAGATAGTGTCTTCATATGATCATAGAAAATATTAAAACTGCTAACACAGGATCATGAGTTAGATAGTACTATTTATAATTTTTTAACTGCATTGACGCATAGGGAATAACTCTATCATTCTGTATAAGGATAGAAACAAGTCTATTAATTGATCAATCAAGATAAATCACAAATTCCCCATTTTTTAATGGTAGATTAAAGATCATAGAATTCACTAATATCCTCTTAAATTCTTCAAAAAATTCTTCACATACTTTTTCCATAAAAAGAAAACGCCTTTATGGGTAATGTTGGTTAACAGTTTAGCTAATCTGAAAACATTATGAACAAAACTCCAATAGTAACCTGATAAACCAATGAAACTATGTACCTCACATATGTTCCTTGGTGTATAGCATGCATTAAATTCCTTTTTCTTTATAGGATCAACCTTTATTCAATCCTTATAGAAAATATAGCCAATAAAAGAAACTGTTTGAAGCCATAATTCACACTTTCTAAACATCCTACATAACTCTTTTCTTCTAAGAGTCTCTAGAAAATTTGAAAGTGGTTCTCATAGTCCTCATAGAATTTAGAATACATCAATATTTCATCAATAAATACAACAAAAAAACTTTCATGATATTCCTTGAACACTCTATTCATTAGATCTGTAAAAATAGATGGTGTATTAGTCAGTCCAAAGGGAATTATTGTAAAATCGTAATGCCCATACCTGATTCGAAACACTATCTTGGGAATATCAACCTTCTTCACACACAATTGATGATATCTAGAACATAGTTCAATCTTCAAAAATACTGATCTCTTTTAATGTGAAAAAATAAATTATTAATTTAAGGGAGATAATAATTTTTTTATTGTAATTGAATTAATTTCTCTATAGTCAATTGAAAACCTAATGGATCCAACTTTATTCTTGATAAATAAAACAAGGGTTACCCATCGATAAACACTAGGGTGAATAGATGGTGCATTAGTCAGTCCAAAAGGAATTAATGTAAACTCATAATGTCCATACCGGATTTGAAACACTGTCTTGGGAATATTGTCCTTCTTCACACACAATTGATGATATCCAGAACATAGTTCAATCTTCATAAATTTTGATATCTTTTAGTTTTAGTAAAAAAATAATCAATACAAGGCATATAATAATTTTTATTTATTGTAATATAATTAATTTCTCTTTAATAAATGCACAACCTCATGGATCCATATTTATTCTTAAATTATAGAACAAGGGTTCAACCTAGAAACACTAGGGAGAAATTAACTTCTCACTCTGGTGGATGTCCATGTAAATTCTCTAGAAATACATCATTGTATTGTTTCACAATAAGTACATCATAAATTTTAATATTTATTTGAATATCCATATATGATTTACCTTCCATTATAATAATTTCATTTAGAAGAGGTACTAGTGGTGGATCTAGATACAAACAATAACATGTGGTTTCTACTCAAAGGATAATATGTTCAACATATTCTTAAATATTGTAACTTATTTATTCTTAAACAACATTTTCACATCATATTTTGTAGGCTAGTATAAAATAAGGATTTTATCAAGTTCAACCATAGGGTTGATGACAAGGTTTGAAACTGAAGCACATTTTTGTTTCATAAAGGGGATTGAGTGAGATAGTTTTTATGTAATGATACTTCCCTTTGGAGTTTTGACTGAAAAATCCTTTATTAAATCATAAGGTAAATTTATAATTTTATTAGGAAACTAGGAATATATAAAAGAGTAAAAATTTTCATAATCAAATAAATAATTGGATTGTTTTGAGGAAATGATTAAGGTATCCACAAGCACAACATTAAAAACTTCAATATCTGCAGTTTTACTTTCATAATCTTAGCATTTATCCCTTACCATTTTATTGGAAACATTTCTTTACACTTAGGAAAATAATTTTCATAGTGTCACATCACCGTAAAATTGTATAATTGAACAATGATAGATTATTTATTTCAATCAAAATCATGGGATTGATAGCCTCTTTATCCACACCTATAACAAAATCCTTTTATTTTTAAGAAGGAACTAGGATGTTTCTATCCACAAATATCGTAGATTAGAAAATTACCTTTTTTATTCCACCCTTTATCTATTACTTCATCTTTAACCATATTCTTCTCTATTTTCCCTTAAAGTCATAATACTTATAGAATTAATTCTCTATCTTGATAGTAAATTATACCATATCTTCATATGATGATTAATTTTGGGAGACAGGTGACATTAGAGGAATGATTTTAAAGTATTAAAAAATTGATCATTATATCTCATTGGATTACAAATGTAGTCTATGGAATTACTTTATAAACTTTTAAAGTTAGCTTTATTCTTCATAGTTATTTTATCTACTTTCTATTTTAAGCATAATAATTACATATCTATATTCACTTGCTATCCATGAGGGAAATATTTTCCTAGGAAAATTTACTTGAAATATTTCTATTCAATATTGGAAATTTCTTATTCCTTTTTATTTTGAAGAAAAATCCACCCTTGATTAGTATATTTTAAGTGAAAATAAATATCCAGGATAACCTTTTACCTTTAATAGATTCCTAATGTGAGAAATTACTTCTCTAAGGACCGTATCAACTGCCCCAATATGAATGGGTTTGTAATCCCATTGAATGTTGGAGGTGGTTTTCACATATAGAAATCTAACATTTCTCATCCCAATTATAGATAAGGAGGAAAATATGTGTATGGTTATTGTTCATAACCATATTCATCTATACAAGTATATATATAAGTTTCTCAGCACCATTTATAGGTCCAGTACCAATATCATTATGCTTCATAGGAGGGAAGTCCCTACATGTGACATTTGAATTGCCACAATTTCTCTTCCTTCCACTAGGCTCTATTTATAAACAATGGAAAAAATAAATTAGTTAATGATTCAATATATATAACATTCAAACTAGAAAAACACATAACATAAATTGGAAATTTGTGCATAGATAATCTCATAGTCATAAACATGATTTCTTTGGGAAATGTTTACATATAAATACTTCACAATGTTTTGGAAAGAAAATGGGAATTATTATTAGAGTATTCTTGATGCACTTCTATCGTTGGGCGTGGGAAAAGAAAAATTTATATTCCTAATTCAGCACAGTGGCTGACCAAGGTTGTCTCACTTAAGGGGAATTTTAGTTGGTTAAATAACTTATTCTAGTACACCTATTCTAATTATTTTCAGTTTTCTAATATTTATTGAAATAAATGTTTTTAATGGTTTTTGAAAACATGAAATTAAAATAATTAAATGAAGAATTCATATCTAAATGCAGATGCATACAAAATGAAATTATAGAAGAAATTACTTGTTCTTAGAGTAGACAAACATGTGTTCATTCGTTATTTATTTATTGTTTAAATTAAATTTGATAATCCATTCTCTGAAACCTCATTAATGAATTAATGTCCTTTGATTTATAGACTGTGTGATTTTAGTATGCATCTAGAACACCAAACCACACATCCTCAAATAATCAAGTAGGGTAACACCTCAATTGAGAATGTTATTCCTATAAGACCCAACTACACTGTATGTTGTTTCATCCCATTAAGAAAAATCCCAAATCCACCGTATTATGGGTTTTACCAAGATAAGGGAGAAAAAAAAACGAATTAACAGAAAGGAATGAATTTTCAAATTGTGTCATGGTGGATGACCACCGCACCTGTGCAATACTCTTCCATACACCACAAATAAATTGTTTTCGAATTAATGTGTAATAATAAAGAACACCATTAAACCTATCCTAGGGTCAAGACTTGGGTTATTTACTTTCCATTGAATATTGAGAAGATATCATGATAGAAAGAAGTAAGATAGAGAAATATAATTAGAGTTTCAAGACAAAGAATGACTGAGAAAGACTTTTCAAACACTTTAATAAAAATTAATTTGTAATATGTAAAAGAAAACTAATCAAAATGAAAATAATGAAAGAAAGTTCCTAAATGTCGCTTTTCATCTTCTTCTTGGTTCCACAGATAGTGTGGGGATGAGAAGGAATAGTTTTAGAGGGAGGACCTACCTTTTTTTTATAGGCCGAATTTTATCCTTGACAAGTTGTCATGCTTGGGACCCATTAAATGGATGATTCATGCTTTTAAACCTTTATAAAAGTTGATCCTAATTGTCTCCTCCATTAATCCTCTAAATTACCACTTAATTGGACACTAGATGTAGGATTTATGTATTTTTTTATTTATTGTTACTTTTTCTATACGAATGTTCTAAGAAGATTCCTTAATAATATTTCGTTCAATGGACATCCTAATGGATTAAAAATTCTATATAATTTTATGATGAGATTATCCTTTTTATCTTTGTTCCATTACAGGTGGAATCACATCAATTGGCGGTGTTTATTGTGAGTTTTTCTTCCATTGTAGTGGTGGGGTCCACACTATCCATCTAAATAATTCTTTAACTTCATTGATTTTTAAGGCATATATATGCTCGAATCATCCCTCAGTCTAGATGAAAAAAGTTAAATTAAATACAATAAGTAATTCACAAAAAATAATCTATCAATTTGGAATTATATTTTTAATGAAATAAAAAAATACCCTTGATTTAAAAATATATCTAAAATTCAGAATAATGAACTTTTCACAATTTTTTTCATTTTCATTCTATAATCCAAATTTCCCTTTATTTTAATAAAATATTTAAATATATGGGTTTTATCATATTAAAAACATAAAAAATTCATCATTATTTCACTAAAAATACGCACATAAATTTTCTCTTTCAATCCTTAAAGAATTTAAAACTTGGTGTGAAGTAAGGCTCACATTCATCTACAACCACATCCACTCGTAGTATCCAGAAAATGTTATATTTCTCAGAAGTCCCACATAATTTCTACCTTAACAAAATTATAGAATGTTATTCTATGATTATCCTCAATGTCTATCTTAGAGTTATGTTCTCTAATCATTGTTTTCTAAATTTTGTAGCCAATGTGATTTTTAAACTTCCTCCGATACTAAATATAAAGACCCCAACCCCAGTTTCCTAGAGCCAGTTCCTTACTTTATAACATTGGTATAATAAACAAGGAGGTGACCTTATGAAGGGCTAAATAGTTTAGTATGTTTGGAATCTGGTTTACATACATGAAATTTCCATTACAACTTGGAAGGGAAAAAATATAAACTCCATTGGAAACTTCCTTAACTCCAAGATTATCCATGCAAGTCATCCTAATATATATCGTCACATCCCGAGGAAAAATAAAAAAGAAAAAAGTGGTGAGATCAGATTTTTAGTAATGGTAATTAATACAACATATGATAATATAGATAATAAGTCATGGTTAATGGATAAAAACATGTTCCATTAGAACACAATGTTGAGAATAGTATGAAAATAATAGAAGATGAATAAATAATTCCATATAACTAATCACATGATAATGAATCTTAACCATGTATATTCTAATAGTCAAATAATCACATGGATTATCAATTAAAAATATCATATTATGGAATTCATAATGATAGATATCATAAACATACCATTGAGGATTCATTCAAGAAGTCTACATAATGGGTAAGACCTCGACCAAAACCCATTTCAGTTTGTATCATGAGACCAACCGATGCATCGAGGGGCTATAAAATCACCCTACCATCCCTTACTAAGTAAAATTAATTACCCATATGTCTAATAAAAATATATATTTAAATCAAAGTATCCTATATAGATTTCAATTACGTGTATCATAATCATATATGAAATTACTCCAATAAAATCATTGAGAAACTCTTGAGAGAAATACACATTTTCTTTGAAAAGAATAGTAATTTTGGAAAGTAATTTGTACTAGTTATAATAATCAGATTGTAAATATGTATTTCCTAGATAATAAAAGGTATGAAAAAATATATTTCAGGAATAAATTATTTCTGACATGAAAAAACCGTTTGTAAGAATCATTAGAAATGATTCACATTGTGTGCTTTAATAGAAAATACAAACGACTCTTTAAAGAAGAAACAAAATAGTTTTTTTTTCATAAAACCAGAAATTAACTAGGATAGTTTTTCATTATAAAAAGATATAATTTATAAAAATTTTGGTTTCATAAAATATAATATTGAGTGTACTTGAAAATGAGTAAGAAATTGGGAAGTTTCCTTTAACTGGGAATTATTATTTGGAGGAATTGAAAAAGAATCCTCATAAATACGTATTTACCCATAAAAAATGTTGAAATGATATGGATATATGAGTTTTAATATATTAACTGAATTTATAATAATTATAAAAAATAATTTATAATTAAATTTGGGTAAGGAGAGAGAAAGCATAGCCCCATGAAAAAATTAAGGTTCAGGAAGAAACCCCTACAACTTTTCTAATAGTCAAACCATATGCCAATAAAATAAATGATCAAAAAATAAGAAATTGAATACCAGGAAAATAAATTTATTAATTATATGATATATAAATGGGTAGTATATATACACCACACACAATAAATATTGTATAATAAGCCATGTCTCACAAAAATAAAAGTGAGATGAGAAAACCCATTTTTGTTATGTCTGAATGATTTTTTCCCATGTACAAAATGTCCATGATAATGAAAATAGATTCATTAAAAATAATTTCAAGATATTTACTAAATTTATTTGATTTATTACTATTTTTTATGTTCATTTTTGGACTTTTTATTTTTCATAATATTTAATTCTATCATTCAGGGGTGTTCATTTTCTTGGTTTTCTTGATTGGTTTACTTGTGTAAGAGTATGAAGGTTCATATAAAACGGGAAAAATTGTAAATAACTGATATTATACGTTATTAATGATAATTTTGAAGATTAAATGGATATATAAGTATTTTCGTTATATTTGGTGATGATGAATCATTTGATAAGACAATAGTGATAATTGTTTAGATTATTTTGGGGGGTTTTCAATAATCACAAACTAGTTATGTTTCATTAATTAATATGATGTATATATAATGATTTCTGAACACTAAATGGATTATAATATGTATAATAAAATATTATTTATCCATTATTATGGGATTATGACCCACCTATAAGGAATTAGTGAAAAATTAAAATGCATTGTCCACGGTGGCGGTAAATCGACACATTATAGATGATGTTTTCATTTTTAGAGTAAAATTATAGGGAAGATAATTGATGATGGATTATTCCATCAACATTATGAAATTATAGTATAAATAAGTTAATGGAGATATCATTTAACTTTAGGATAGGGAGGTGAGGATAAGATTATAAAATAAAAGAACATGAAAAAAATGAAAAAGAAAAAGAAAGTGGTTTTTACCTCTTGATTTTCTCCTCATTGAGAACCGACTTAGGCCATAGGGTTTGGTCTATTTATGAGACCAAAAACACTTATATGTGGGTTATGATCTTGATAAGACAGTTTATTATAAATTGGACACATATAAAATCTTATCATGTTTCAGGAGAGGGTTGGTAAGGGGTGGTATTTTTAGTATAAGAGAGTGGTGTTTTTTGAATTATGTATTCATTAGTTTATTATCTTAGCTCAAGAATACGATTTTTTTAGTATTATCACTAGATATATTAAAATAAAAAATAATAGTTTGATATTATGGGTTTAAAAAAATCCATACATCATATATGAATCAATAATTCATGAATTTATATTTTATCGTAAATTATCATATTTTACTATTCACCAAAAATTCAACTAATTTAGAAAAATACCAAAAATTATCCGTAACAATTTTTTGACATGTAGAATTAAAAATGGAATTCATTTAATGAAAATAATTTTCAAAATACAATAAATTTAATTTTTAATTAAAATCATTATTTATCTAAAAAATTCTATTTTTATTATTATAATAGATTTTATGACCCTAAAAAAACTAAGGTCTAATATAATTATCCAGTAATCATATTATAATAAAATATTAATATAAATATATTTTTTTGTCAATAAATTTTATTTTAAATCACTCTATCAAATATAAAATTATACATAAATATTTATAACTTATAAAAATTCCAACACTTCATTTATCATTTCAAAATATTTATTTACTTATTCCAAGATATAGATATACCATATATTTATTTAAAACATACAGAAATTTTATTTAGAATTTCACTAGTCAGGTTACCTTTCTATTGGCCAATTTACTATTTTTAAGGGCCACAATACTATTCCAAAGGTCAAGATACTATTCCATTGGTATAGGGTTGTTAACGTCTAGAAAACCATCTTATTTCATTCATTCTTCATTTATAATGTTCGTATTGTGTTGTATATGTGATTTTTTGTGATTTATACTATATGAAATAATTATAGTAAGGTAAATTTCATTGAAGGAATTATGGGTTGTTATGTTAGTGGTATCTGACTCATTAGAGAGTTACATTTAGGAGAACCATGTTGACTTGGATAGCTAATACCCTTCCATTCGACCCTCTATAGGTGAATCACTTTGAGGTTTGGTTTAATAAATATTTATAAGATCCTACGTCAAATATTTATTTCTTACATTATAAAATATTTTACATAACATAACATCATATATTATAATCTAGATGGATCATCTAGTGTGAAGCTGATAGGTAAAAAATGTTTTCATGGAATCAGAAACTCAAGGGGGGGTATTATCGTATATAGAATCCTGATGAGGATCATTTCATTTTTTCTCTTTAACATCATCAACGTTTAAGAAGATTTACCCTACGAAAATTATTGAAAATGATCAAATATTTTTTGGCCTTGTTAATTAGTTCCTTAAAAGTTTATGAAACTAGAATAAACCCCAATTTATGAGTTATAAACGTGTTTCATTTAAATGGGATTCAAATTACAACTTATGGGTTGTTTTCCTTTGTAACATGGAATTGAAACCCTTTATAACAAAACCCATTTAGTCATGTTTTTATCATAATAGGATGATTTTATATTTACCTCCTTTAGATAGGTTTGATAGACCTGTCAGATATTGTGTAACAATTGAGGTTGGAATAAGGATATTGCTAATGAATCCTAATTAAAACACGTTATGACCACGGTACAAATACCCTTATTTTGGGAGATAGTTGAATTTTGATTCCATTATTTTTGAGAACATAGGAGTGGATGTTTGGGACTCTTCATGATGTTTATTGAGAATGGAACATGGATGACATCCCCTAATACGTGACCTTAGTGAGAGGTTCGATATTTGGTCAAGGTGGATAGACATAGTGGCCCTTTTTTTAGTCTTGTTTGTTAGGGATTTATTGGTGACCTATAGGCCCTTAGTTTTGAATCAAACATTTGTGAATATTTAGTCAGTTTGTTTATGGGTAACATACTGAGGAATTATCCCAGTGGTTTTGTCCCTTTTATATGGGAAACAGAGGTATGTTCTTCGATGTATATGATTGATTCACGATGGTGGTCACTTTTTGTTACATAGGTGTGATTATGCCTTCAGCTTCATAGAAATAACCTTGGGTACTTCGTTAATGAGAGTGAGTTTGGTGGGAATAACTATTTAGGTTTGTGACTCTATTCGATAGTGGTTTTCTAGTTATCAAGGTGTTTAGAGCATGACTAAAATATTGTGACTGGAAGAATATATATTGGTGTTTTCAGTGGTATGATATGGTATAACCTTAGCTTATTGTGACTTTAGTTCACACATGTTTCACATGTTACCTATTAAAAATAGAATGTCAATGAGTGTATGGGTGTTTGATGAGGATTTATTTTGTCAAATGTGATTCTTGTGGGAGTGGTGACCTGGATATTAGGGTGAATTATGGTAATTTTCTTATAATTATGGAAATATTGGAAATAAATCATGTGTCATGATATAATTGACTTGATTGTGGAAATTGACACACCATATTGTGAGATGCGGTATCAGCGATTGGTTATAGTAAAGTGTTTCCTTACATGAGGTAACCATGGATCAGGTAGAGCATCATGCATCTAATGATATAATCATTACTAAAATTCTTAATATTCCCTTCAAATGGTTCAACATTAGTTTATATGTGATGTTTTCTTTGACTCTAAAGAATGAATGAGTTCATCCACACAAATGGTTTTGTCTTGTAATAGATGGGACTTGGGCTTTGGTGTTCTGAATCTCATTTTGACAGTGTGATAGCGAGGAGGCTTGTATGGCGGGTCTTGGGATATCAGTTGCGGTCGGGATACCATAACACGGGAGGGTTCATGTAATTGTGGGACTAATCATTAGTCTATCTCTTTTGGATTTTCAAAATTATTGGATAAATGAACTCGACTAATACGATATTCCTTAGTGAATCCTAGGAACTGATTTAGTTTTTGGTTAAGGTATAGTTTGGGAATGAGAATTAGTGTTCATTCTTTGGAATAACGATGATAATGGACAGTTTATTATTGAAACAGGGAATGTCACTAGAACTAAGGTACACAAATAAGTGATTAGCTTTGAAACTACCTCAATTTTATTTAGAATAAATCCATAGATATTGGATTTTGGTGACACATTAGTTGAAAAAGTTGATCATTTTATGGAATAGTCTAATAGAGAATGTTCTACTTACATTCTATTTTATAATAAGATGGGTTCAATGAATAACTAAATTGGGAACACTGTTGAGATGATATGGATTTAGTTCAAGGGCTGAACAAATTTTTTCATGAAAAAGTCAACTTGACCATTTTGATCTTGGATGGTCGGAAATTCAAATTTTAGATTAAAATGAGGATTATGAGCTACATCCTCATTTATGATTAGATGAAGTGTTTTGAGAACCATGATATAAGAGTCTTTAGGATACTAGGGGAATGTTTTAATAGAAAACCCTAATGGTGGGGGCATCGTGCCTTAGGAATGATTACTGAATGAATGAGCCTTTGATGGGTAGCACCATAATCTATATTATAAATAAGATAATGAAATGATTTTAGTTTGTCTCAAATAGGCTCAGGTAAATTTTGTAATGATGTTTTGACAATGTTTATGACTATTGGTTCATGAATTATAGGGTTATGCAACGTATGTCAAAAATATCACTTTGAGTATTCAGGGTCAGAAGACAGCTATTTGAGAGGGATTTTAAGAATGGGGTAGGTTAGGATGTTTTTCTATATTCCCAATAAGTTTTCTTGAGGGTGATAATCATTTAGGTAGGGTGATTTTAAGATCCTACATATGTATGAGTTGGAAATTTTATAAGGAATTTGAATTTGAATTATTTGATAGAGTGTATGTTGATTGGAGATTTTGAATGGAATCCCAATTGTTGGGGTTCTACAAAGTGATTTTTTTGGAATAGAATGTGTCTTGGTAGTTTCCTAGGGTGCTTGGGTGAGACTTAGATGCTTCAAGTGATTTTTCTGGATGTTTTAGTCTCTTTTACCTAGTTTTATAGTTTAGTGATTTCTATTTAGGAGAAAATGTGTGACACATTGATGCTCACAGTATTTTAATGTAACTTTTCATTTGATCATGGTTATATTTCATGGTTATCACATGGTTAAGGTCAAACCACGTGGGATTGCAAGGAAATACATGCATGATGGGGGTAAAATTTGTGTTGGTGCATTGTTTTCATATGGTTTATGTAACTGTGTAGATGGAATGCCTCATATAGTGGGGGAACATGATGGGCACATGGGTTGGCCATCCAAGAGTCCAAACCATGAAATAATTTAAATATGGAAAAATCACCATTTTCCCTTCTGAAATTTTAAGAGGGAAGTTGCTATTTATAACATATTTCTCCCTTGTAAGATCCAAATTCTCACCCTGTTCTTTAACTTATTCAAACCCCTTTAAGAGTTTTTTTTGTTGTCTTTCAACACAGTTAGTGATTTTATTTATTATTCCATCAAATCATGGGGGAATGGGGGTATCGATTATATTGACATTGCTATTCTGATGAATATGATGTGTCTAGTTATCTTATTGATACCACCACATGCCACTTTGGTGACATATTCCACTGTTATATTTTTTATAAGTTTTTCCCAAATTAAATAAATTAATAGTTTTATTTGGATCTATTGATTAAGTCCATTCAAGGTAATGGTGCCGGTGTTCCCCTACGGACCTCCTACGAAAAGTTTATTATATTTATTTCATGCAATAAGCATCCTATGAGATATCACTTTTTATTACTCTAGGGATTTATTTTCTAATTTTCTAGTTGATTTTTATACTATTTTTGGGATGTACTCTATTAGAATGTGGATTGGGTATTAATGTAGCCTGGTTTTGACTATATCGAGCTAGGGAGATCTAGGGTGAGCTTATTTGGATCTTATAATAGATGTGTATAAGTTGTTAACGCTTCCTTTAGGATGATGGTCAGTCATGCCTACCCATTTAGTAAGTTTCCTGGGGATATGTCTTGTGTGATTTTACTCAGATTATGGCACTAACAATGATATACCCTTAGTTAAATGTATTGACCACATGAATCAATTAATATAAATAAATAACTAGTTGAAATGGTTATAAAATAAATATAGTTCCATAATTTATGTAGAGAGAAAAGTTCCAGGAGTCACTTTTGTCCCTTAAGAACTATCTCAAAGCCATGGCCTCTAAGGGCCATGACATTATCCTAAACCATTTCCTTAAGTTGAAATGGACTACAATTGGATCCCTAAAATTTTGAATTGGTGAGTGAGACCTTATTCACCTAGACCTAGGTGACCTCTTTTACTCCTTTAATAGGATCTTTCCTTGAACAGTTCTGGTTGTTCATTGGGATTTTTTTTGACCTGAAGAACAACCACCTAATATTATAAGGCCTTAAGGTACCTGGTGAGATAGAGGTTACATATTGGGATCATTTTTACTATCTTTAAAGGGTTCACATTGTGCTAGACCTTAGTGTGGAGCCCAATTTGGGTTCCTTGATTACGTTAAGTCCCTAGTGAGATAGTGTTTTAAGTGGGTAGGTATGACAAAGGGGGTTTCCATAGATTATGGGTTGACATGCATGACCATTAAAACAATGAACTGGTAGGATGGATTCGAGTGTTTGACCAACCCTTTGAAATAAAGCATAGAATTAACATATTTAATTAATTTTTTTGTTTATTGCATTAAGATAATTATAATGATCTTGCAGTTTTTGAGGGATGTGTCACCAACAACAGCTTGTATGATTGGGTTCCTTCTAACTCCTTAGATCATACATTAAAAATTATATTAGAAGTCAGGTGTGATCGATTAACAACTGTTATGAAGAGATATATATGTACATATTTACTACCAAATAAATATTTATACAAGTGTATGCTAATATATATATA
The DNA here is from genome assembly GCA_963277665.1 of Viscum album. NCBI lineage: Eukaryota > Viridiplantae > Streptophyta > Magnoliopsida > Santalales > Viscaceae > Viscum > Viscum album. The sequence goes on along the minus strand of OY728148.1, from coordinate 259,192,876 downwards.
TATATATATATATATACATATACATATATCAATTCGGATTCCTAACCAGCAAAGATCCAATAATTAATTTACCAAGTTCATCATTTCTTTGAAATAAATTACTAGAAGTAAAAGAAATTAATACATGTTATACCTTGGATGCATAGTGTCACCCAGACCAATACTTTGATGTTACCATTAATAAGATGCCTAGTGTATTGGGGATTTCTTTCATGCATCATGAATAACGAAGGTGGTTTTTAAATGCATCCTGAAATTCCGTCACACTTAGCATATCACATAGAATTTCAAACATATAAGTATTCAAGTGGTTTTAATGGTTTACAGGAAAGAAAATTTTTCTTAAACATTGGATTCCTAAAATATCTCTTAGTTTGATGATTACTACCTCACTTAATTCCTAGGATACTCCTGGTGACTAAGTGGATGCACCATGACTGCATTGCCTAAATCGGACTAGGAATATGATTTTGATCTAATGAACGATGGATGTTGAGTTATTATCTCAAATTTTGAGAGTATTCTTTATATATTTCCCATGGGTCATCCCCCCTAGTAATTCATTCTTATATCAAAGTCTTGATTTCATACAGACTGGCACCTAGGAATCTGAATTCAGACTGGAATAAGATACACCAAAATGTTTTTTGGGTTCCATTAGTATTGCACAACTTGAGTTGTATGCCTAGGATTCATAGGATCCAACTAGATGATTAATTAATGGGATTTACAATTGATACCTAGAATACTAATTTATATTTAGGTGATTCTAGTACAGGTGATCCCAAGGCTAGGGAATATATAACTCAATGGTGATGTATCTTGAATAGATACATTTCTCTCACTGGAGAAAGTAGGTATGCTAGGCCTATGGTATCCATCTGGCCCTAGGTACAACATTTGTACTAAATTCGTTTTGTGTATTTAGCTATCATTTTATTATTTATTAGTTGATTAAATCACATATACATATACTAATTTTACTAGCTTCATATGAGACCAAATTGGTGGTACCCTACAAAGATATATCCTCACACCCTACTCGGACTAATATTGCACTTGGGAAACCTAAGTGAGATTTCACATGATATTAGGAATAGGTTGGGATGAGGCCCAAGAATCATAAATAAGGGTGTATAGGATGCATAAACAAATAATGGGATGCATATCAATAATTTTGTTGTGGAGAAAGTGTTTTATTTCCAATTTCTTCTAGTGTTTATATATAACCCTCTAGGTGTGTGGTTAGAGTATGTATTTAATGGCTATTCAGGCCATTGTTGTGTTACATTCATTATCTAATGTTTATATTTATATAATTCCTATTTTATTTTTTAGTTATTTTTTTACCATTTTTAGTTATTAATCTCTATTGGATTAATCTGATATGAAGGAATAATATTCCCATGGAATCACCCTCGACCCTCACTATAAGTCTGCAAACTCTGGAATATGAGGAGGAATGCTTGAGGCCATGCAGAGACCGGCCCTTGTTTTTTTAATAATAACTAGGGGTGGGGTGTCAAATATTCTTTAATAGAAGGGTTGAATTGGTATTACTAGTTGAAGAATTTCCAACAAACCCAATGGGGGATATTATTGGGAATAATTATATCTTAATGGAATAGAATTTTCTTTATGTTATTTTAATTGTTAAAAAATATGGTGGAAAAATTAATTTATGAATTTCATCTATTGGTTTAACAAAATGTACTGAAAAAACTCCAATATGGAAAAGATATTGTATTAATAAAATTGAATGAGTATAGATGTTCAATAAGTTATGCAAGAAAAATGGGGTAAATGAGGGATTGTCATTAATGTTGAAAAGTTCTATGAACACGTGGAGTGTTTTTTGAAAGTGGTCATCCAAGGGTACCTCTTAAATATTTATAACGGAATTAATTTAGTGATATCTTAGTGATTTCATTAAAGTAAGAGTTCTATAAATCGATATGATTTTTTTAAATCTTGTGAGTTCCACATGGAAATAAATGATCAAAGTTACATGTTTTTAAGGTACTAAAAGAACTAAATATATTTATGAATGTTAGAAAAAGTGGAGTTTTAAAAATAAATAACATAAAGTTATGTGAAATATCATAGGAAGATGTGGAATTTGAGGGAATTATTGAAGAATCCTATAAATATTCCCCCACCATTATTTGAATTAGAAAATCATAAAGAGTATTTGGAGGCTATAATTTCATGAAAGAGTTATGTTAATTTATTTATTATGTGAATCAGTAATACAAGAATCAATTACATTAAGAATGGTACTTATTTGATTATGAACCAATGAGATTCATAAATTTTTTGAGTTGTGTGAAATTAATTTTTTTTGCAGAATGTTTAGAAGTTTCATGAAATATTTTCAATGGTTGTATAATAATTTAAGTTTCATGAATCAGTGAATATTATCGGAGAAACTATGTGGTAATATATAATTCATTATTTAGATGAAAAATTTACTTTATTTCACATCTATTATGGTGTAAAAACCTTGATATAATAAATAAAAGGGCATTTACTAAAGGAATAATGAGTACACTTTTGTAGAGGGAGAACATATCTTTAAAAAAATGATTATTAGTAAACTAGGTGGACCATAGTTTTCTGTGATCATTCTGACAACAATTTACCCTAATATATTCAATAAATTGGAACATTTACTTTATATGATCCTTGTACTTGCCCAATATGGGTGAACAAAGTAAATTATTTTTTTCTTATGCATGATTTCATTTTTTTAATACATTGATGCAAAAAGAAAAGATAATAGTGTTTTGTCTAAAAATGAAAAAAATAGAAACATAGTGAATTATTTTAATTCTTTATACCAAACTTTACCCCTCCCCCTTAGTTTATTTAACCAATTAGGTTCGACGTAGTTCTATATTTGTTCAAGACCCTTCAAAAATAATTCCAATCATCATCAAGCAATTCATCTCAAATTGATCATTAGACGTCACTTGAATTTAATGATGATTTATATAGAAAAAAAGAAGACAACACATAATTCATGAACACATAACTTCTATAATCATTATTCTCAATATAGATACTACATTCTATGGGAAATTATTCATTTAGTATACTTCTTCATGGGACAAAAAAATTATTTACGAACTCAATCACCTTAAAAATGATCTTGGTCTAATTTAGAAGCAATGACTTACATCAGTTTTTTTCTATTGAAGTTATATAATATTTTTCCTAAACTTTTTCAGATGTATTGTATATGGTTTTTTATAAGAATATTCTTTATGGTTTATCTATACTATTCAGTATTTTTCATCGGTTGTTTCTGGATGTTCTATAGGAAATTGTATTTTACCGTGACCAAAGGAAAGAAATTTGCTGAAGGAGTTGGAACTAGTTGAAATGATGAAATCTAAAATAAAAAGAGAGTGGAACCATTTTTCCACATGATGTGGTGATGTTGGATTACTTAGAACTAGTGAGTGGGTGATAAGTGTATAATATAATATCATAATCATTTTCTAATTATAGTTGTACATGTAATATTTTTTCTTCCATTATAATAGATATTTTAGTATCCACTCATGGATATTGGACGTAAATTTTGAACCACATAATTTTATAAAATTATTTTCATTATTTTTGTTTCTATGTTTATTAAATAGTTTTTTGATTGATCATGATAACAAAAGACTTGTTCTGGTGTGGTTATATAGGATGAAAATCAAAATTTTAAGTCCCAATACATCAATTTCATGGGTTTTTTTAATAGTGTTTGAGTAACAATACATTTTCATCATTTTTAGTCATCTATTTGTTCTGCATCCAATGATCAGTGGTTTTAAATCCCCCAAAATATAGTGATCACTCAGTCTCAATGATCTTTTATGAAAATAAAAAATATTAATTGAATTATTGACCATGGAAACTTTTGGGATAATTCCCTTGCATTTATCTTTTCTGGTGATTCATTTAATTGATACCTTGATAATATATTATGTTTTCCTGTCCAAATAATATTTCATCTTCACTCATCCCTTTCAAAACCTTTTTTTAAATCCCATTTATGTTACACATTTATAGTTTTGTGGATATTGAAAGTTTATTGACTGATTATTATTTTCCCATATATTATTATAATACATATTATAAAATAAGTGGAAAATAATAATAATATTTATTTCAATACCTTTCTATATAATACTTTTATCATTTATTTCGAGTTTTCAAGTCACAAAATTTAATTTTTCCAAGAATCATTTAATGTATATACCATTTACAAGATTAATTGAATAATGTTTATTTATCCAAAAAAACAAAACATAGGTTTGTATAAGGAAAATGATGAAATGACTATACTTCCCCTTATAGTATATAAGAATTTTTTTTAAATCTGATCATCGATTAGTAATGCATGTATGGATTTTTTTTCAATATATAAGATTTTTATAAGCATATATTATCCATTTTTATAATATGATGGAATATATTGGGTATGGTTTTGGAGTATCGGAGCACAAAATTACACATCCACTAATTATATTGGTAGGTTTGATGGGATAAATAAGATAGTGTTATGAGAGATTCCATACACCCTTTATATATGTTGTATTGTAATAATCCATTTAATAATTGTTATTAAAATATATTATTATATATCTTCATCATTAAGTTATTATGAAAATATTATCCCTTGATATGTTACACTTCACGACCTGGAAAAGATAATTTTTTTTATTTCAAGAAAGCACCTTTAAGGAAAAGTGGGAAACCTACAAAGTTTACTGTACTAATAAATGATAAGTGATATATGAGAAGACATGTTCATCCAAAAAAAATATAGTTGGAAGAATTTACAATATGTAATAACGATTGGATATAAGATACCTTAAAATTTTAAATGTCCATGATGAGGTTCTCAAATTGGAATGCCAAATTTTCCCATATATATATGTGTTCATCCTATCTAGTCTTACACTCATTGAATCTTTGTATCAATATCAATTTTTTTATTGATCCAATACATATTTTTTTCATTCAAATTTACTTGAAAATTTATTTTGAACATTATATGAGAATCCCCCATATAAATATTTATCTTAAAGGATTCATTTATCATCAATTAATTTGAAAGAAGGTGGGTCATTTGAACCTCTTCTCTTTTATAATCTTCATTTTCTACAACCTTTAGAACAATAAAAATTGAAACTAGGTTTGGATAATGGATGATTTAATTATTATCCAGAGTCCCCATAAAAAATTATATGTCCATACTCATGAAACCTTGATCATCCCTGGACATAACACTAGAATTTCAATATTTTTTACCACGTATGCCGAGATTTGAAGTAACATCTTCTAGATGTGTTGATTCAATAGACGTTTTCTTTTCCCTTGAATATTTTTATTTTCCTAAAGAGTAGGTGACCATAGTTTTTTGTAGGATTGAGTATTCCTTTCAATGAATTTTTTCCCCATGTTGATCGTGAAATTTCAAAAAAATAAAGTTCCATTTATTTCCATTTCTTGATCCATGTCCAGAACTCATTACCATGTGGGGGCCTCCAACTCATCGTCCTTCAATGGTTGTGTTTCAATTTACTTGTCACTCAATTCAATATCCCCAAGGTAACTTGATCCAAAATTCTTCCATTTCCATATTGGAATATATTTTCCCCATAATTATAGATCCAAATTCTACTTCTGATACCTATTATTATAAGTGAAACAGATTTGGAGCTCTATTGAGCATAGTGTGGATTTTTTTGGAAAAGAGACCCCTACCTTATAGTAAAAGGAACATTCCAACCTAGAAAGAGATGAATAAAAGACATTAGGCTTGGAAAAAATTTCGTTTTATTCAAATTCAAACTATTTCTCACTGATTTATTTGTCTCCTAAAATTTTCCCACATATTCATCTTTCAATATATTAGTAAAGGAGAGAGACACCATTTTAGGGGACGACCCAATGTCTCTATAGAGTTGTGATATCAAACTAGAAACACCATGATAATAATTCAATATGGAAAAGACATCCTCTACCTTCAAGTTATCATTTAAATTTCCAAAATATTCTTCAATAGAATCAGAATACTAAGTTACTCTGATATATAATGATCAATAAAGAGGGTTGTTAGATCTGTCCCATTTTACATAGGGGTAGAAACTACCCCTATTGATCCCTTATTTCTTATCAGCTTGATTAGGACAGGTGCCCCATGATTTTATAAGATGACGAAAAATATATCTTAGCCTCCAAGACTACTAGTTTTTGTAGAAAAATTATTCCCCTACCAATATCCATTCCAACTCTTATATAGGTTTTTAAATGTATACATAGACAGATATAGTTATGGAGACCAGGTGATAAAAACCATGTTTTCTACTTTCCAAAAAATGTCCAACAATATTTTCAAGCATGTGGATAATTGAATGGATTTGGAATGGTAGTGGATGTTTGAGATATATTACCCAAAAGTCCATTTTTAGAGAATCCAATTTCATATGAAAATCAAATGACAATAAAAATAGGTATAAATGAGAGCCATTTTAGGTTTGGGTAGCTCTGGACCAAGAAATGATCGAATCCTCTATCAATGAGAAATGAACCATGATATACCACATATTTAGGTGGATAATAGTCACCTACTCCTATAACCCCCACAATCCAAAAAAAATCAATCTAAGTAGACAACTGAGAGATGGTGAGAACTAAATCCTGGCACAAAGGGTGGGTTCATGATATATGAATGTTCTATGAACTTCAAGGTTAAAATCACGAGCTGAGGAAAGACATCTATAAGATTATACACTTTAAGGTTGATCGCATTATTAGGGGTGTTGCAATTTATATCAGAGTGGTTTTACTATTTTTCTTAATAGGTAGATTTATAATAACACAGTATTTGTCATAAATTCTAAAGATATTATAAAAAACATATAGAATGAACAATTTGTAAATTACCCAATATTAAATAGGTAAATAAATTATCAAAATTTATAAGGTTTTTTGTTAATATATAATTATTAGAATTTTCTATTATGTTATACCATTTGAAAAACAATATAGTGTATTATAATAAACACAATCATGCTAACACTTTTGGAAAATTTTGGTCTTGTGAAAGGACTATGTGAGAGTATAACATCACTAAGAGGTGGTGTATCAATGGTTACAAAAAAATAGAACTCCCAACTCGCATTATTATTTAGGATAGTTAGAAATGAATCTATATGGCATGTTATAAAATTAGGTAAAGTGATATAAATAATACGAAAAAAAAAATGGTGAATTCATGGTTAACAAACTATTTCTATAAAATTGTTAATCCTCGGTCTCTAATAGTTGTGATCTAGTTAATAATGTTCCTATTTTTTATCATTAAGAACATATAAAGGGGAATGGATAAGTCCAAGAATTCCTGAGTATAATATATAAGAATAAGATTAAATAATTCCCTTGATCTCCACTTCACTGGATCTACGTGACTATGAAATTTTGATTACTTATGAAACCTTGTTCTTCTCCTCAAATAATTTCCAAAACATATAAAAAATTATCCTTAAAATTAATAAAAGTTTAACTCAAGGATTATCTATAATCACTCACTAACTTATTTGGGAGATACAAATTTCTATTTAAAATATTCCACATGTGTTGTGGTGGTTATTCTTCACTTAAAACATGAATCCCATATCAATGTGATATTTAAACAAAATTTTAAAGATCCACAACCACTATTATGGTTTGGAATAGGAAATCATGGTGTGAGATTCATATCTACTCATATATACATATAAATTTGAATGACCTATCATGAGATGTTTAATATATATAAGATGTCAGTAGTTTGACTTCTAATTCAAGCGAGACATGGATATATAATAAGAACACCAAAATTTAGTTGACCAAACATTTTTGGTGTGAGACATTCTATTGTGACATGAGATCATTTAGTTTATAATATAGTGTATCAAAACATTTTCCTGGAATATAATTAAAGATGTGATCATCTCCCAATAATCAATCAAATGAATTATTCGTAGCATAATGTTTCGGACTAAAATGCATATTTCTTCCATATCAACCCATTAATGGAATAACCAAACCATCTATGGAATGAGGACTTGTATATTATTTGAATTTTTTTTAACAACACTCCCATGAAGGAATAAAAACATCTTTCATGTCATTATTACTTTAATATATGAAAATAAAAATTCATTTTCATCTTCACTCAACTTTGAAGAACCTCTAACTCGTCCATTAGAATTTTGTACAACATGAAAAAACATAAAGAACAAATGAATAAATTTACACAAGAAACATTTAATAACATTCCTTCAATATTAAGTTTTTCTATGTGCCACACCATTAGATTAAATGGGTTTTATGAAAATACTCTAAGTATTGGAGTAATATTGATGAAACTTTAACCATGTATAAATTTATATCAAATAAAATTTCCCCATTTTCAATTCAATTTAGAAGGAAATTCTATAAACACAAACACTCATCAACTATCTGAATCATGAAATTACCATCAAACTATTTATAAAATTCAAATCTTCCCATTTGGATTTGTTGAATACATGTTAATAAAGGTAAGAGATCTCTGAGCTTAAAGTTCGGTTAAAAGAATCTTAAGTACCACCCTTGATCATTAATAATAAAAAAAATAAAAGACTCAATACCCATATTCAAGAGGATATCCTTACTTATTCTATCACTTTTTTAAGAAATGTATAGGAAATAAAGAGTAAAAACCCAAGAAATATTATAGGGAGTTCAGGAGAAAATGAACTCACAAAACCATACTCTTGAGTTGAAATGAGTATTTAATTGGGGGATTTTTCATGATATCTTTAACATTCCACTTGGTTGAACCAAAATTTATGAAATCTCATAATGATACAAAATCCCATTAATTAGGTGTTTCTAAATGTGATTATGATTCGACCATGAATGTTTTACAAAATTGTTTGATAAGTTGATTTCACTTTAATTATATCACCTCAACATAAATGGTTATGAGACATTCAACTTCATTTTATTGATCTATGACTTTATCAATATCATTTTTTTGTGTCATGAGAATCTATAAATTTTTCTTATTTTTTATACTCAATTATAAAAAATGTTATTGTTAAATTTTCATAAAATGAATCTTTAAAAAAAATGAGTTCCCCCACACCTAATAAGACTTATAAACTCCAATATCTCATAATGAAATCGACAATATAATGAACCATAATGTTGAAATTTTTTTATGTCAAACATCAAATTGAAATTCAGAGTCCCTTTTTTATATATTAAGACTGATTTCACCACTATTAATTACTAATCCTTAGGGTTTCTTCGGGAATCACGGAAAATGTAACTGCAATCACAATTTGTAGAATCCTTGATTTAAAATAATATAGGCTTCCAAAAAGTCTTTATAATTTATTATGATTTATAATATTTCTTCATAAATTAATGGAAAACTTTTTCATATATGTAATTGGAGTTGATACCTTCCTAGATTCTTCAATTCCAAACTTATTTAATATCTCATGAGAAAAACATTCTTGTGAGAGATAGACAGAATATATTTTATTTATAATTTTCAAGACAAAAAATAGTTTCATATAACTAATTATTAACATCTCAAAAAATTTCATCCTATAGGAAGAATGTTCTCCACTTGTATCCTCTACATTTCTATAGAAAATATGCCATCAATATACTCAATCACTATGAGTGGAATTATGTAATCCCCCATTGCGTAGATATTAAAATCCACCTTCCATTTCTTGAATTTCATTTAACACGTGCTACTTCCTTACATCTAATGAACCTTCACCATCAAGGATAAGATCTTTTAGTATTTCAACGTGGAGATCTTTCAGAAGTTTATCATTTGGAAATATAGACTTTACATTTGTTTGGAAGAGATTAACATTCTATTGAGAACATGTATTATGAAATATTAAAATATACTCATATCTTATTGTTGGATAAAATTTATCATAAAAAATATATACCATTAATTTTAGAGTAACCCTCAATAAAGATGAGGTATATTCCATGTAAATTGTACTTTAAAATTGAGTTTTTGTTCTTTTGAAAAACCATTTTTGAAATTATGTACTTTTTTTAGGATAGGGTGGAAATTCAAATATTTCATAATAATTAATTTTAATAACTTATAATTCAATTTTTTCTCTTCAATCCACATGCTTTAATGTTCTTCAATACTCTTTGGTTCGAAATGGTCAATAAACCTGTTATGATTAGAATACCAAAATACTTCACCAGGTTTTACCAACATTACTACAATCATTGAGGATGTTCTCGGATTATACATGAATTATAGTATATGAGAACATATTCAGAACTTTACTGGATATTTCTTCACCATTGGATATTTTTATAATTTTCATATGAGTTTTGAAAATCTACTTGTGCATCAAGAATACAGCCATGTTATTCAACATTCTCCCATAGTGATTCATTAACATCATCAATAATATAAATAATTTTTTTAAATGATTTTTGTTTTAAAATATAGATATATTATAGTTATCATCTAGCATATGTTTTTCTTGTGACAATGATAACTCATTCCACTTTTTATACTTCTATGAAATATACATTCCTTGGTTATCTTAACAGAATTGTATAAACATTTTCCTTTAGTCCTGATGTAACAAGGGTTGAATCTAATGCCTGGATTCTTTCGAAACCACAAACCATAATGTGTATTAGTGAAATTATATTAAAGTAATTAATAATTAATAATTAATATTACTATTTTTATTTCATGTCTCTAAAATAAGTTTGATTTTATATACTTCAATAACATGGTTCTCCCAATTTATACCAAGCTCTGATTATCCCAAACAACCACTCATTTTTTTGGGAATATATCAAGTACTATATTAATGCCTTATACTATGATTATCATGATATTTTATAAATATATATTTTCAGTAAAACTATTTTAATAGTATTTTTTATATTGTAGAATGGGTGAATCCTAAAGTGGAAGATCATAGGTTGTCTCTTTGTAAGGGAATTAAAATAAATACTCTTTATGAAGGATGATTGTAATTTTTTAAGTAAGTATTTTTAGTATGAAAAATTAGAGGATTTTCTTGGGAATTAGTAAATGGGGATGTTAAATGAGGAGAATTATTTTATAAAAATACAATTAAATGAAAAGGAATTGCGAAAATATTATATAGAGAACACTCGATCAAAGAAGAGGAATTATTACTGTCTTCATTATTTTTAAATATAATTTTTCTAAATTAAATGAATGAAATAAATATAATTCCTCAAATACCATACACCGTTTAATTTTTTGGTGATCTGTGTGCTTGAGAACCTCTCTATGTGCATTGACCATCAACTTTGCCCATATAGAACGAGTTAAACAACACCTTCCTCAAGTTCATTATAACACTGAAATGATTAGATGAATTCAACATGCTATACACTCCAAACTCACATGGATAACTTGTATGATGAGAGTATTAAAGAAAAGGGAATATGAAATGTATAATGGGGAAGAAAATGGGTAAAAAAACAAAATTTTTGGTTCAAAACCTTCATGCCTCAAAAAAAATTATTCCGCCGCACATAGGATGAAAATTAAATAATTAAAATAATAATGGTTTCTATGTCATCAAAAAGCCCCCTAATATCCACCATGGTTATGTAATAAATCAAAATGGAGTTATAGAGGACTCTATTGGTATAATGAATAACTATAAAGAAAATAAAATTTAAGGCTATAATAGAATAGAAAATTATACAAGTGAAGAAGAAAATGAAACCATATTATCAAAATAAAAAAAGTTAAAAGTAAATAAATTAATAGAAAACATATTATGTCATCCAGAAATGTGGTAGCACCCAACAAAACCTCCAAATGAGGTAGAAAAATATATAATAACCCCATTCAAACCCTTTTTAGGGACTTAGTAAAAATACTAACTACAAGTTAACTCATGAGATTACTTCACGTGGATGTTTTCTTGATCATTATCTTCATCACGTAGATGAACTTCTAGTATAAAAAACATTTCTAATAGCCTCAATTTTCAATAGATATATGGAAGTAGAAGTTAGTTTTTATATGACCCTCTTTCATGATGGAGAATGAATGTATTTCATGTTGATCGAGATGGATCATATGTTCCATGTTTGTTCATTATAAAGGTGCGAAATCATCTTTATTTGATGTGGAATAGTGGATGGGGTTTTTTTATATAATCTCTTAAATATGAATAGGGTTGATAAAAATCAAAATATATGTAAAAATGATATTAAGGCTCACAATTCTCTTTCCCCAAATAAGTGACTTGGAAAAGGTGTTTCAACTCAAAACACCTTTCACACCCGCCCCTATAAAATCCACCCCTCTATTATCAAGAATTACAGCTCCCTCTCTTTAAACCTCCCTCAATATTGGTCCATTTCTCTCTAAAATTGTCTCAATTTTTCTTCTTCCTTGTTCATAAATCTTTTGGTGGACTTAAAGGAGTAAATTTTTAAAGCTTTAGTGGGTAATATTTTTCAAATTTATTTTCATGTTATTTATTTATTTGGTTATTTTATTTAATTTTTTTTAATTATTTTATATACTAATTTGTTTAGTTAAATCGATGTAATATTTAAATAATATTTAATATTTGTGTGTAATTTTTTTAATTAATTATATTTATTAATTAATTTATAATTAATTGTAGTAATTAAATAATTATTATGAAATGATTATTATTTCAAATCACTTATTAGTTTATAATAATTAGTAAAAAAAAAACTAATATATAAATAATGAAGTAATCTATGAAAACTAATAATGATCTTATAAGTTACTAATAATTAATTAATTAATAACAATTAATTAATATTAATTAGATTATGATTAAATATTCCTTACTTAATGATTAAATAAGGATTAAAAAATTTATGAGGACTAATTAATTATTATTTAAATTTGAAAATAATAACTAATTATTAATTTGTTAATAATTTAGTAATAAGTAACTCATAGGTAACTACTAATTTATTAATAATTAACTATTAAATAACTAATAATTAATGAATGATTAGAAAATGATTAATTAATCATTATGTAGTGATTAAATAATGTTTAATTAAGGATCAAATAATGATTAAGAAGTGATTAACTAGGGATTAATGAATAATTCATAAATGAATAACTAATGATTAACATAGGATTAAATAGTGATTAAATAATGATTAACTTAGGATTAACTTAGCATTCGCTTAGGATGAAATAATGGTAACCTAATTCTGATCTAATGATGAACTAATAATGATCTAATTATTATCTAATGAATAACTAATGTTTAATTAATAATGAAATTTTATTTAACTACTTAAAAACTATTAATTAACTATTCATTAACAATTGATTACCACATGATTGACTAATGATTAAAAAATAACTTAGTAATAATAAATTATTAGTTAAATCTTGATAAAATAATGATTAACTAATGGTTAATTATTAATTAAATATCAATTAAAAACTTAATAATTATTAGTTAAATATGAATTAATGAACAATTAAAAAATTATTAACTTATTATTATCTAATCATTAAAAGATAATCAAACTAAATCCATGATCAGTTAATAATGTAAATATTGTGTGATTATCTAAGAATTTAAATCCTTATATGTATACTACAATTTGATGTAGAAAATTTCATAGATGTACCTTGGTTTAAAAAATTTGAAAATGAAAGATTGGGTATTAACCCAATCATCACGTGGTGTATGAAAAAATGAGCTAAATTTACACATTGATTGAAAATCATAATGGATTTTCATTACATTCTTTACATTCCTTATAATTAATTTTTTATATACCTCGAAGAATATTAACATTTGGACTGTGAAACATTAGTAAAATATTTGGGGATATTGGAAAAAATTTGAAATTTTATTAAAGTAAAGATGGTATGATTATCCAATAAATGACATCCCTATTGAGATATTAGATGTTGATAAAAGCTCTATCATAGATGTTCCTCGGTGTAATAATCCCGAAAACGGTGGATTTGGTATTAAATAAATTATCACATGGTTTATGGCCAAGAGGCCTAAATTAACACCATGTTTGACACTCTTAGAACATATGTTCCTAAGGGTAATAACCTCATAAAGGAAAGATTTTTTATTTACTCAATCGTCACCATGTTCATGTCAGATAGGCCGAACTGCACAATTGGTTATGTACTTTTAGGGGATTGTCATTATATGATTCACATTCAATTTATAAACTATTGATACTCTAACTATATCAGTATACCGTGAAATAAAATTATAAAATTATTCTATATCCAAACCTCTAGGATTATTACTCATTAAGAATATTATTTACACACTTATAATAATAAAAAAGCCATTTTCATGTAAAAATCCATGTCTAATTGTGTCTACTACTCTGAGAATGTTATTTAAAAAGATAAAGGGGCTTCATGTTGAACAAAAAAACATGAATCATTATGATAACTAATTGTTTTACCCTAATATAACATCAATAATAATTCATTATCTATTAAATAATATACTTGGCAAGTAGAACCAATTTATTATCTATAGAAATTTTTAATTATTATGTAGTCTATGGAATCGAGATTATCTATTGGTTGATGATGATTAATTTTTATAAACAATATCATTATTTAACCAAAATATTTATAATATTTTCATAGAGATATACATAGATATTTTTATTTTCAAGTGCCAACCTACTATTATATGATGACAAGGTCATACATGAGTCTTTAAAGAATTTCCACCCTAATAAAATAAGACTCTTCCATATTATGGGGATGAAGAAAACATGGTTTATCAGCATAATATTCTACAAGTGAAATTTGATAATAAGGAAGTGTCTAATGATGTAATACATGGAAAATGTAGTGATGATGATGAGGAAGCTGTATAAGTTGGGGAATAAGTTTCTAGAAATATAATAGTTTTACATCAACATATATGCATGATAAATCCTCCACCACAATTTGTATATTTTTTTAAAGTAATGAGACATTTTCCATAATTTTAATTGAATATTATAACCCCATAATGTATTTTTCATGGAGTTTCAGAGGATATATTTGGTCAATGGATGAAAAAAGCATACATTTGAAGATATTTTCTATGAAAGTATTCCATAAAAATATAACTAAATGATTTCATATTAACAGAAAAAATAGATATTTAGTTCAAGAGTAAAACCTCAAAAATATAAAATAATATATTATAAATATAGTGATGATGGTATATTTTTTTAATGATTTATTTAAGACATTTCTCTTTGATGGTGGAGCATTTATATGTTGGAAAACATCTCAAACATGAGTGTAGCCGACCAGAAAAAAGATCATACATCATTTTTTTAATTCATTTAATTTATTATTATCAAGATAAACCAGACCAAATAGGTTGTTTCTATATCCCTTATTAAGGAGAGGATATAACCAAAAATTTTTTTATAAGATTTCTTATTTAATGACATAGATGGAACAGTAGAAGGAAACATTCATGGTGTATAGTGATTGGAATGAATAATTTCAGCTGTTAATTTTATTTCTATCAATTATGCAGGAAAAATAACTTTTTGGTTCCCTTGTTTTAATAAACACAAAACCATATTTCTTATAATATTACTAATTTTTATCTTTTATGGTGGAATTTTACAATATGATGAAGATCAGAGAAAATATTAACATGTTCTTGAAAGACTCTCCATTAATGATGAATCAACGCTAGACACAACTAACTATCAAGGATAAATCAACCCCAGAATAAAAAATTGGTCATGTATGGGAATGTGATAGTATCTATAATGAGTCACTGTCAAAATAGATTTCTAACAAAGTATGGAAAACACCAACTATCAGAGATGACCCATTGAAAATTTAAAAGGTATGAAAAATACGTACACTATGAGTTGACCCATGGATATTTGACTAATTGTTATAGAAACCTACCATTAGAGATGAGTCGCCATAGGTTTAAAAATTTGGCCAAGTGTCGAAAAGACCTACTGTTAGACCAAAATCACTGTTGAAGATGAACTCCCTTCAGAATGAAAATTTGGAAAAGTGATGAGATTACCTACCACTGAGAAGTCTCACTATTGAGATGAGTAACCATTAACTTGAATAAATGCTAGCCTCAGCCACCAACAGTTTTGTTTCACTATTCCAAATATTCATAATAAGTATTTCTATTTGTTTTAAATTAAATATTTATAATGGATATATTATCAAATTTAATGTTGAGAACAATTTTACTCTTTGTTATTACAACTATTGGATAAATGAATAAAAGGTTTTTTTATGAGTTTTCTAGTATGAGGAGCAGAGTATCCATATGATACTTCCTTCATTTTATTATTAAAATATGTTGTAGACTCCCTCATACAGACTAAAGAAATAGAACGAGATACAAGTACAAGTGATCTGAGCTAAAATTATAGATCATGAACTAGAATATGGATACTTGTCAAGATATTACACTAAGAACCTGCAAATTCAATCAAAAATGAAATAGTGGATCTTTAATAACATTCATTTCCTTCCCACAGTCATAAAAAATAGTTTACAACAATCTATTCTACTACAAATTTCAGATAATTGACTCAAGATTCAATTGAAGACACATCCAAGGAGTCATAAGATTCCTAGCACATCATACGGAGAAAAAATATCATATCTTAATCTTTATTTTCTCTCTATATTTATTATATTTAAATTAAATTAACTGTGTGATTACTCTATATTTTAAACATGCACATTTTCTCCTCACCTTTAACTAGAAGATACTCAATATCTTCTCCACTCCCTTTAACACTTGTTTTCCCACGTGTTGTGGAAGAGGTCCATGATTTTCATGTGTTTGTAAAATTCCCATAGTTTTTGTGGAATAGGTCATGTGTAGCCTTAATAGCTATTTTTTTATTATATACCTGATCCAGGTTACCAATCATAGAACATTTTATATAATCTTCATGGAAGTGGGTGATTTCCATGCGGAGTAGGGGAGTCTAGATCTGGACCGACCCGACGGGTTCGACCCAACCTGACCGGGTTGGGTCGGGTTGGTTCGGGTTACACGAAAAAAACTTGGGTCGAGTTCATAATGGGTCGACCCATGCATGGGTAGGGTCGGGTCGCGGGTTGGAGTCTTTTAGACCCAACCTGACCCATGACCCGATGGGTGCCAGCCTAAAAAAAATCCTAACCTATCTCTCTCTCTCACTCGGTAGTGACTCACGTCACCCTCCCTCCCCCCCTCACACTTTAGTCGGGATCCTCGCCTATCCTCCTTCCTCTCCCTTTGACCCAAACCCTACCTTCCCTCACATGTGGTGAATAAACCCTCTGACAGGCGACACCCCTCTTCTTCCTTCCTTCCTCCTTCCTTCCCCGAGCTTCTCGAACCACTCTCCTTATGTTCTTCTCTCTTCTCCTTCCACGAAAAAACCCTTCTTCCATCTTCCTTTCCAACTGCCTCCTTTAAAACCTCCTAACCCACCTAGAAAAGGTCTCCTTGTTTGCCTCCTCCCAAGAAAGACACCTTCTCAGCATCAATTTGGGTTCGGGATTTGGGAGAAATCCCTTGGCTCGTGTGACTTACTCCTGCTGCTGCTGTTACGTGTGGGTGTGTTGGTGGTAAGAAATTTATTTTTTTAATAATGTTATTTGAAATTACGTTTGAATTTCCATTATTTATGAGTTATTAATTTTATTTTTCTACTCCAGTAAAATTTTGGATTAGTCACACATCCATTCGTTACCTAGTTCAACTCAACCTTTACACATTGAACCTTTGCCTTGAACTATTGGACTTCAACTAGGCCGAATTATAGTTTGGTGATGTGGTTTTTGTAGGGATCCATGGATGTGTTGTTTTATAATCCAACAATCTAATTTTACATGAGGAAGGATGAGTAGCATTGGTTTCATTTCTTCATTCGGGTTTCATTTTTCCAACAATGGTGGTAGTTTGGGGTTTCCTTGTTTACTGCTGGTGGGCTTGTGATGTGATGGTGATGATGTGGTCTAGTCTTTAATTCCACTTGGTTTCAAGTATATTCAAAATTTTTTTTGTGTTCAGTTGTGTTTTCTGGTGGCATTGGGCATTCTTGTTGTCCCAAGTTTTTTTGTGTGATGGTCTGACAATTATAATATTGGCTTTTTCTGTTTCATCATCGATGATGTAGACGATGGTGTATTGATATTGTTTGTTCTAGTAATTTAAAGTGTTGTATTTTTTTAATGATGGGAAGTGGTCGAAGCAGCCGTGGTTTTTGAGTAGGTTTCACGTTCGGCTCAAGGCATGATGCACCTTATAATCATTAAAAAAATTGTTCTTAAATTTTTTTTCATTGAATATCCTTGTATTTGTAATTTCAAATCCATATATTGGTTTTAAAATTTATTCTCCTTATTCTACCAGGGCCCAGGTGTGTGTGTGCCACGAGCTGACATCACTGCTTGCTAGCGATTCATGGAAGGAGGTGGTGATAAAATAAGTGGTTCTAATCCTCCAGTTGGCGCAGGAACCCAAAGTCAGATGGGGTCTACTCCAACTACACATTCTATAGAAATAGGAGGGGGGAGTAGTTGCATACTAGTTGGAGAAAGTGAGGGTACTAAGAGGTCTCATAAGGTAACAATTAATAAACCCACTGGTTATAGAATTTCACAAGATTGAGATCATTTTCATTAGAAAAATCGAAGGGATGTTTGTAATTATTGTGGAAAAGATTATGCTTGCACATCTGGCCAACATGGAACTAGTAATTTGAATAGGTATATGATAATCTGAAACAAAAATCCACACAAAAATCTTGACAAAAGTAAAAAAACTCTTGGTCTTACAAAGAAGTGTGAAGATGAGGATGATGGGACGGTTAAAATTTTAGTAGCCCATTTTAACCAAGAAGAGTACAGAATAGCTCTTGCTAAAATGATAATCATTGATGAGTTATCATTTAAATATTTGGGGAATCATGGTTTTAGAGAATTTATTGAAGTTGATCAGCCTCAATTTCAAGTTCCATCTAGAGAAACAGTTACAAGGGATTATTTGCAGTTATATTTGGATGAGAAAGAAAAATTGAGTTCTATGTTTGATATTTTCTCTCACATGGTATGTCTTACAACCGACACATGGACTTCAATTCAGAATCTGAGTTATATGTGTGCTACTACACATTTTATTGATGATAATTGGATCTTAAATAAAAAAATCACTCGGTTTTGTCTTCTTGCGAATCATAAAGGGGAAACAATTGGTCGAGTATTAGAACAAACATTGAAACAATGGGGTATTGAGAGGATTAATATTGTTACTGTGGACAATTCTAGTTCTAATAATAAAACGATCCGTTATTTGGTGAGGAGGGTTAATGATTGGAATGGGTCTATTATTAATGGAGAGTATATGAATATGAGATGTTCTACAAATATTTTATACCTTATTGTTAGTGATGGTCTAAATGAAATATAAACATCAATTTCTAGAATCAGAGTTCCCTACAAAATTGTGAGAATTTCACCATTAAGAATGGCTCTTTTCAAGAGCATCGCCGATGAGTTAAAAATTCCTAGTAAATATTCCATAATTCTTGATGTGCATACTAGGTGGAATTCTTGTTACTTTTTGTTGGATGTTTCAGATAATTATGAGAAAGTATTTATTCTCCTTGAGAAGGATGCAAGTTTCAGGAGTGCTCTTGTCTATGAAGGTGGGGCTCCCACAACATATTATTGGGAGCGTTCTCGTGTATATGTCAAGTTCCTAATTTTTTTTATGATAGCACTGTTGAGTTTATGGTTCTATTTATGTGACATGTCGCACATTTTTTCATACTCTTTGTGACATATATAGATCAATTAAGAAATGGATGAAGAGTCCTGATATTATTGTGAGTGCAATGGCTATTGCAATGAAACTTAAATTGGACTAGTATTGGGGTATTGTTTCAAATTTTAATTCTCTCTTAATTGTGGCAGTTTTTCTTGATCCCCAATATAAATTAAAATATGTTCGGGATAGTTTTAAAATGATGTTTGATGATGAAGAATACAAAAATAAGTTGATCAATAAATTATAAGAGGTGTTGAATAATTTCTATGCATTTTAAAAATGTAAATATCCCATTCCAATTATTGAAAAATGTGAGTCAAGTTCACATTAAGAGTCATATATTCATGATGCTAGTACCGATAGTGAGGATGATGCGAAATGGAAAGATGCAAATAGATTAATGAAAAGGAAAAGGCAATTGAAACAACAAAGGAGTGAACTAGAGATATATCTTTAGATTGATGACTATGAGGATGATTCCGAAGGATTTGATATTTGAAGTTAGTGGAAAGGAAAGTAAATGAAATATCATCTTCTCTCATGCATTTATAGTGATATTCTAGAAATACCATTAACTACTGTATCTTTAGAGTATTCTTTTAGTACAAGAGGATGATTCCTTGATCTGTTTTATAGTTGTTTGAATCCGTACACCATTGAAGAATTAATTTGCTCACAAAATTGGTTTGGAAAGTCGAAACCAATTGATATTCGAAAGAAACTAGAATAAGTGGAATCGATTGAATCGGGTAATATTAAAAATATTATGATTTTTTTATATTTTTTCATTTTTCAATTATAAAATTTTGTTTAAAAAAAGAAAATAATGACTATTTTATTATTTTGTGGTGTTTTTTTAAGATGTTCCATCATCCACCACAATTCATGATTAGAGTTTCACTGGTTAAAGTAGTAGAGGCAAGGATGATGGATAGATGGAGCACTCTTCATTAAGTTATAAATTTATGGTTGTTTTACAAATTATTTTCATAATAATGTCATCACATACAAAGATCACCCACAAAAATAGAATATATAGTTTCTTCCCATGAATTTATTATTCATGTGAAGTTGTTTCATCTATATCATTTTTCTTTTCAAGGCATATTTTGTGGATGAATCCTCATGAAATACAATCACAAGTTTTTCTTTGTTCTTATATTTGGATTATGATTTTTTAATTTTTTATTCTTATCCAATTGATCAGGATAAAATAAACACTCTTTCTTTATTTGACCACTATTTTTGGGCTGCTGACATGCCTTCCTAACTTCTCCCATATTTCATGCATGACTTTTTTGTGGTTTTTTTGAATTTCATTCCCTTTCATAGCATAAGGACCTTCTCTTATCAATGGTCATTAAAACCTAGGCCTTTTAACCTTCTTGACTGTACCCTCTACATACTTATAAAGATGGAAATTTCATGCAATTTGTTTCTGAATTTTGTAAAATGATAATCTTTCTCAATGAGCAATGGTTCGTTCCATCATTTCGTGTGTGTTTTTTAAGTTTTTTTCCTAAAATTCCTAGTTTGTTGAGACAAATAATTGTACTTGGTGATTTTTTAGAGTTTTTTGTGCAGAGATGTAAGCCCTGAAGTCTTCCAATTTTATATTACATTTTTCTTGAAATTGATCTGGGTGATTGATTATGAACTTTTAAGTTAAACACGGTTGTTCTTCTATTTTATTCCCTTCTTTATTTTGATCTTAAATTGTTTAAAACTTTGAAATTTTATAGGGTGAAAGATGGTGGAGTCTCTGCTCTCAGAAGTTTGGATGATTCTGGATAATTTCTTTTGTCAATAGGTTTTCTTACCTATACGTATCATACACATTTTCTGAATATCGGCACTTCATAATCCTGATATGAACATTACCTTATTTGCATTTTTCCCTAATTAGATGTTTTTTTGTTATCTCCACGTTTATTATTAGGGTGGTTGACTTCACGTTTATATGATGATTTTAATAAAGAAAACATTTTTAGTATTTAGTATTCTTCGTTTAATACAAATACAATTATTTAGTTTTTCTTGAATTATCTACATTTTAGTTTTTTTACTATTCCTTTTGTCTGAGATATGTGTGGCTAGATACAACCTACATGTGTTCACTATCTGTTCAGTGTTGAGTCTAGTCTGGGGAAGGGGTGTAGGCTACTAGCTTAGTTGGCGCAGGGGTGCAGTAGGGGGGGCTGGTGGTGTAGGGGTTCAGGGGGGAGGGGGAGGCTGGTGTGTGTAGGGGGAAGAGGGAGGGAGGGGTCCAGTGCAGGGGGGAGGTGCTGGGTCTTTTCTGGTGTGTGTAGGGGGGAGGGGGAGACTGGTGTGTGTAGGGGGGAGAGGGGGAAGGGGTGCAGTCTTGGGTGGAGGTCCTTGGTCTGGTCTGGTGTGCAGGCAAGCATGGGGGGAGGGGGGCAGGTTGGTTTGCAAGGGGGAGTGTGCAGGGGGAGGTTGGTGTGTGCAGGGGGGGGGGATGGATTGGTTTGGTGTGTGCAAGCAGGGGGTAGGCTAGTTTGTAGTGGGGGGAGTGTGCAGGGGGAGACTGGTGTGCATTTGGGAGGGGGCTGGTTTGTGCAGGGGGGAGGGGGTAGGGGAGTAGGGGAGGGGGAGGTTGGGTTAGCTTGGTGTGTGCAGGCAGGGGGGAGAGGGGGAAGGCATGCTAGTTTTCTTTGCAGTGGTAAGTGTGCATGGGGGAGGTGGTGTGAAGGGGGGGGAGGTGGTGTGTACGTGGGGAGTATGCAGGGGGGAAGGGGGCAGGGGCTCATCAGTGGAGAGGGAGGGAGGTAGGCTGTCGCAGGGGTGCAGGTGGGGGGGGGGGGGGCTGGGTCTAGTGAGTAGGAATGGATGGAGAGGGGGGAGGCTGGTTTGAACTTGCATGGGGGAGGGTGGAGGCTGGTGTGCATGGTGGGAGGGGGGAATGGTTATAAGGAGGATGGTGCATGGGTGAAATGCAGGTGTGGATGGGTTTTGTGGAGGGGGCAGACTAGTTTGTAGGGGTGTTTGTGTGCTGGAGGGGGGGGAGGTGGTGTGCAGGGGGGGAGGGTGGGTTTGGTGTGCGGGTAGGGGGAGAAGAGGGGGGCTGGTTTGCAGGGGGATTATGGAGGGGGAGGGGGGCAGGGGTGTAGGGGTGTAAAGAGGCCGGTGTAGGGGTGGAGGGGTGTTTGTGTGCAGGGGGTGGCTGGGTTTGGTGACAAGTGTAGAGGGGGCGAGGGAGGGGGGAGGATGAGGGGGTGCATGGGGGGAGGGGGTAGGGGTTTAGTGTAGGGGGAGGGGGATGGGGTTTGTGTGTAGGGGGGAGAGGGGCAGGCTAAGGCTGTGCAGGGTGGGGGAGGGGGCTGACTGGTCTTCAGGGGGGAGGGGTACAGGAAAGCTGCTGGTGTGCAGTAGGGGGGGGGGCAACAGATGTCCATCAGGTTTGTTCTAGGGGGGTTGGGTCTCAGTGGTTGGTTCGGGTCCATCGGGTTGGGGAAGGTTGGGCCAGGTTGGGTCTTGTTTACACATATAAACCCAGCCGAATTAACCCGACTCACAGTGGGTTGGGTTGGGTCAGGTCTTTCAGGCATGAGATGAGTAACCCGACCCCAATGGGTTGGTTTGGGTCAGGTTAGCCACTCATGAAGCATGTGATCCGACTCGACCCAACCCAAACCTTTTAGTTCAGGTCGGGCCCAGAAACGCCTATGACCCGACCCGACCCAACCCACAAACAACCCTAATGCGGAGAGGATTAGGTCTCAACTAGGGACTGAAGATATTATATTTATTATGTGGAATGTTTTGTTTTGTTTATTTTATTTATAAGGTTTTAGATAAATATTCTTTAATTGAAAAAAAACCAATAATTTGATAGTTAGTCATAATTAGTTTTTATATATAGTTTCGATTAAGTAAATTGATTTCAAAAACTAAGGTAAATTTCATATTTTTTTAACTGAGACTTAACGTATCTATGAGAAATATTTTAAAATATTAGAACTTATATTGATTTTATATTTTGATTAACTGAGTAATTTTAATTGTTTTGGGGGATTTTACTTAAACCTCTTTTTGATAAGAATTTATATTAGGTAATAAATTCTCCCCCCTCTTGAGATACTCACTCTAACTAAAAATTATTATCAAAGTATTTTCAAAAAGTTTTCCACTATTATTTTAGTTGTGTTTTAATGTAATTCAAGTTCTGTTCATTTTAAATTTAGTTATTTAAAAGGATAATAGGTAAAAAGGTTCTCCAACATACATACATAGTTTATTTAATTGAAATAACTATTCTCAATAGTAAATAATAAGGAAAATATATATTGAAATAAGAGGATTTAAAATTTGGTATACTATAGAAGATAAGTATGAGTTAGCGAAGACTATTAGGAATACATGGGATGATGAAACTATGATTTCTTATTATAAAATTTAAAATCTATTAATACCATTTAATATGCCTTAAGAGATGAAGATTTCAATAAGATAACTACTTGTAAAACTTCTTTTGAAATTCATGATACATTAGTAATTTCACATGAAGTAACTAATAATGATTAATAAAATATATTGGACAATTCAAAATTAAACTTGATGGGATGATTTCTGTTATGTATCTCATGTTCAGTGTGATAGTGAATATAATGTTCTATTTGGGAAATCTAGTATAAGAGAAAGACCAAATCATGTGAAAGGTGAGTTGTATTCTAGCAATATGGAGAGGGACATCTGTTCCCATAAAATAATCTTGTGATATCACTAAGCTACCTGTCAGGGGATCGATAGGGAAGTTTATGATATATGACGAAGAGATTAAAGTTAAAAATGAATAGGTTAATGAACCTAATAGAAAATATTTTTCATTCCAGAATACTTCATTAAAATATAATTAAAAGAATATGTACAAGATTAAATCTATGATTATGAGTAATCAATAGCTAATAGTTATGAAAAAATAATCAATTTGGACAAAATCTTTATGAAATGTCAAAGGAGGAATAAATTTTGAAATAAACCATGTTACAAGGGAATGTATGATAGTAGAGGGAATTTAAAAAGGATTATAAAATAGATTAAAATTAAAATGATATTAACTTTAATCAGTGTAAGAGAAAATGAAATGTTAAGGAATACTATGCAAAGATAAAGTCCAAAATAATATGAGGATAAGGATAGAAAGTGTAATAAAGCCATTAAATCCACATAAAGCACCTTTAAAGATAGCTATAGTGATTTAAAATCATATCATGAAGAAAATAATGATAGAGAAAATATGTTCTACATGAAAAATATATCCATGGTACCTATTGTATCTCTTGTACATAATTATGATCATTCTGAAAATGAATAATATGATGATGATATGTCGAAATAAAAAATTTCTGATTATTTTAATATACTTGAAGATACTTTTAATGAACTCAAAGAAAAATAAAATGTTCTGAATAAATGACTTGTTTTATTTGATAATATTAAGTATGATATTATAATAGTGAAGGAGATGAATTATCAATCATTAATGGAAAATAATGAGAAGAAAATATCAAATGAGCACTTAAAGAATGAATTGGATAGATTTAAAAATATTAGAGAAATTTTCACTCAAATTTTTGGAAAAGAAGTTACTCTAAAATATATTTATGATCAACGATACAAACTTAGACAAAGGTGTTTTATTAAGATATATTTTGTTCATAAGTCTAATTTTGGAAATTCTAATGATAGTTATTTTTGAAATGGACCTAGTAATGTTTCATTATTTTTTTTAAAATTTACTTTTCAGAAACCTATAAAGAAACTATTTTAGCCTCAATCCCACGTTACTAACTTTTATAGACACAAGAAAATCTTGCTTCTGAAATGATTCTTTTTATAAAATTTGTTTTGAAGTAATGCTAACTGAAGAGAACTTATAGAAATATATGGTGTTTGGAAGGTGTTTTTCCCCGAAATATGACATGAGACTAATCAATATTCAAGAACCTTATAAAGTTTGATAGTTTTCATATCACCTTTGGTGATAATGAAAAAGAAAATATCATTGGACTTGGAATCTTTGATAACAATAACTCAGTTTTAATTTATAATTTATTTTTTATTGATGCTTTAACATTCTATTTCATTATAATCTCACAATTTTTTGATTATGTTTTTCCTGTAAAATTTGAAAAAAACTCAGGTATAGTTTTTACTTCTAAAAATTTTATAGTATTTATTACATTGGGAAATAATAATTTTTATGCTATTAATATTGATTCATTAATATCAAAAAATGATTCTTTATTTAGCACCTTTTATTAAGAATATTGTCTTTGGCATTGGAGACTAAGCCAATGTAACATTCAATAAATTTAATATAATACATGGAATGTTTGTGTTAGGGATCTACGAAAAATTGAATTCCCAAATGGAGAAGTCTATAAACCATGTCAAAAATAGAAACAACACGAGATTTATTTTAAATTAAATAATGAAGTATCAACTTCTCAACCTCTTGAGTTGGTTTGTATAGACTTTTTTTGACCATCTAGAGTTTCTAATTTAAACAGTAAACAACATGTCTATGTACTATTATATTTATTTTCTAGGTATATATTGGTATTCTTTTTTAGCTCACAAAAGTGAATATTGTTCTTATTTAACCAAGTATGATAAATCTATGTAAAACCAAAGTGGACTTAGAATTAAGATCGTAATAAGTGACCATGGTTGTGATTTTTGAAAATCAATAATTTGAATCCTTTTTCTCACAAATGGATATACTCATAACTTCTCTATTCCTAGGATCCCATAACAGAATGGAGTTGTAGAAATAAGAAGTATAACATCTCAAGAGATATCTTGGAAAATTCTTAATGAATATTAATTACTTATCTACATTAAGGCATAGGTTGTGAACACAAACTACTATATAATTAATAGAGTTTAAATGAGTCTTATATTAATAAAAACCCATTATAAACATTGGAATAATATAAATCATAAGGTTAATTACATTAGAGTTTTTGGTTTCAAAGTCTTCATTCTTAATACTAAGGTTAATCTTGACATGTTTTACTCCAAAAGCGATGAAGGAATATTAATAGGATAACCAACATATAGTAAATCTTATTGAGTTTTTACCAAATGAAAAATGTATATGTAAGATTCTATCAATGTCATGTTTGATGATGAAGATCCAAATGAGCCTATGAACCCTTTAGATAAATTTCAGGATGATTTATCCACCTTGAAAATAAATTCCAAACCATCAGATACTAATATAAAAAATGGAAAAAATCAACCAATTATGAGGAATATCATGATCCTAAACAAAAACCTGTAGAATAATTCTTTGAATCTTTAGAGTGGGACATGGTAGACACGGTCATTGGCATATTGGAGTAACCCTACTGCGGTCCTTACTTTGGAGGAGCAGAGATTGCTTTCACATTGTCATTCACCTTATTTCCCATGGGCGTGACAGTGTAACTATAAGATGCTTTACCATATCATGGAGCCTTTTTAACATTACTAACATTATCATTATCAACATCTTTGACATCACCCCACATACATGATGTGTGCAATGAGACGTACTTCCTCTGAGATTCTTCATGCTGATCATTTTTATGCAAGTTAGTGGCATGTTCACCCCCACTTGGTGCTTTCAAAAGAAGTTAAATTCCATTTTATTGCACACTACCTCTTACCATATGATGAGGTTGCCTATTAGTATCAACGGAAGCCATTACTCTAAGATTCTCCCCATCAACTTGACCATCATAAGATTCTTTATGTGTAATACTAACAATGTATTGGTTGGAATCCAGCTCCTCAATAATCACATGTTGAGTATTCTCACAAGTATTAATCTAAATAGAGAGATGTAAATCGACCATAAGAGGATATTTCTAGATTCCCCAGTCAGAGACCAGATGAGAAGCACCAATGACTGCATTCTTTTCATGCGAATCAGTCACAAAGATCTGATGATATACATAGTGATCAATTGCTGGATCCTCATTTTCAAGCACTAAATATTGGTTGGAAATATTTATGTCACTGGTACCATTTTAGGATGAAAAACCACTGCAAAATAGGCACCCATGATTTGGGGCCTTCCCCCATTTGAGGCTTAAAAATAACGTCATGACCACTTGCACATAGAGGACCATTCGGAAAAAACTGGTCCACAGTTCCATAATATTTATTCTCCTCCACACTCATGTGATTTAACAAAACATCCAAAGGCTCTTTATTATCATTAATATTTTTTCCAGAACACACTTCCTTAGCAAGAGAAGGACCTAAGGCAACAAACCTCTAACCCATGCTAGTTCTACATAACTTGAAACACCATGTCTTGCATCAATTGCCTAAAAACATCCATAACATTTGGATTAACCTACCTTGATCAAGATTCATTCTAGACAAAAAACACAGTCTCTATTAATCCATCAATATCCCTCAGACCATCATTGTCCACAATCTCCCAAATGTTACATCCATGTCTCGACCCCCCTCTTTCATATTCTACACCAAAAAATCATGCCTACAAAATGTCTTAAGGTGACCAAGTCGCTTGCATGAAGAGCATAAATTGACCCACATCTAAAAATGAATAGGTTTTTTATAATGAAACCCTTCTACCACTGAAATCCACACAAAATAGATTGGAAATCAGGATATGTTAACCGTAACATAAATTTGTGGAGAAATAGGATGGAAAACAACATGAGTACGACTATCAGAGCATAAGTACATACCTAAATGGTTCCCAAGCATTAAAATTATTCTAGGATTTTAAAATAGAAGGGGGATATTAGAAAAAAATATGCAAATTTCCATCTTATGGGAGTATCAATTCATATGAAAATTAAAGGATCCTTTGAAAAGGAAGAAACCAAGACCGTTTCATATCTGAGGGGCACTGGACTAGTCTAGTATCAAATCCTATTCAGTAGAAAATCAAACCATAAAATTATGATTATCTAGAAGACCAACTAAAACTTGATCTTTAATACCCCACACATCAAGGATAAATTTATCAAACATGTCCACCGATGGATGATGATTTTTAAATCGATAAATCAATGTCAGATTAAGGGAAGCCAATGCATTCTTGATCTCTTATGTCAAGAGTGGAAGCATTGGAAGACCTTAAAATAGATCATGGAGTTTAGGAAAATTTGAAATTTTGGGGAAAGAAGGAAGGAATTCAAGGATTTTGAAGGAAGATAAAGAGTATGGGCATACCCTTATAAGAGATAATGATGTTCCCTCTCTCACAGGTAGAGGAGGGACCAGCGCAGAGGTCATCATCTCTTAGGGCATGGCGGCGTAGAGATCATCATCTCAAAGCTGACTTCAATCTTTCATATAGCCATATAATGTATTATAAAAATGATTATAGTTCCTTCATAAATTAATAACACCCTTTAAACCATTATATAAAAGGTTTTAAAATATTTTATGTAATACAAACCCCATATAAGGGACTTTTCTTTAAAAATACACTTTTTAATTTCTATTTTTACAAAATTCAAAAGAAATTTTTTTATGATGAAAGTATTGTTAATTTATAATTATTTTATAGTTCATGGGAATATTATATGATGAATATTGAGACCTATACCTCTCTCCAATTCATTGGGTATGTTTATATTGGAATTTCATCATAATAGTTATTCTAGGTGTAACTGTGATGGTAACATCATACAATAGACATGAGGGTTAAATTGTAAGGTATCTGTGAGGGTTAGAAATTCTATGGTAGGTATGGGGGATATAATATCAATTAATTTATTCCACAAGTTACATAAATGCTTTATCTTTTTATGTTTTATGGAAATTTATTATTTTCACAAATTAACTGGATGATACTTTATGGGTGATAAGTAATTATTTATGAAAATTATTTCATATGTTTATAAGTATTTATAGACTAATGGTTTCGTTCCTTTTATATTTCCCTTACTTATATTTTTTTTCTCATCCCATGATTTAAAATGGGTTTCAGATGGATTTAAGGATGGTTAATAGTAAATAATAAACCAAGAAGAATATTGTGAATATTTTTCATGAAAATATTTCATGTTTTATTTAAAAAAATTATGAGGAAAAAATGGATATTGTTTTAGTACAACCAAATTTTTATGATTGCGTGTTGATATGTATGAATTATGTCTTAATTATCTAAAACTCTGAACTGAATTTTTTTTGGGAATGTTAGAATTTGAATTACAAATTAATTTATTTGATTATGTGATGTTTGAGGCCATGTCCTTATAAGGTAACATCTGAGGAATCAAATAGAAATATTGACAACGAGTCCATCCATGGTTTCTCCACTAGGGAACTAAGGTCACCCAGGATTATACAAAATTCACCAAGAGACACCATTAATGGAGATCCAAAGGGTCAATATCGACATATCAAGTGGAAAAAATCCAAGCACAATGACTCTATCCATGACATCCTTAAGTCAGGACATGTTTTCTTTCCCGACCAGTAAGCACATAAGTCACAACAAAAAGGTCACATATCATAACATAGAATAGCCTATAGAAAGAGTTAACCAAGAAATCCAATTTATAAAATCCAAGACTATCAAATATGGAATAATACATATAGAAATATGAACAGGGCATCAAGTGTAAGGAAGGATCATGGTATAGAGAACAAGGTATATGACATAATAATAGGGTGTAAGAAATATGGAATAAAGAGCCAAGAAACATGAAATAATATTAATTATATTTACATGGTACAAGGAATTTACATTTAAATAACTTCCATTAGAAAACAAGAAAGTGAAATGGTGTATGAACATAAGAATTAGTAAAAGAGGGGATACTCAATGAACACCAATTTACCCAAATTCAATTTATAGATTATAATAATTTATCAAAGTTGATACTCTCCCTCACATGGGGTTATCAACTCAAAGAAGGGGAAATTAGTTTGATCAATTGGGCACACCCAAAGCGGTGGGTTATGAACCGTCAAACACCCCAATGATGGTTTTAATCATAGAATAAAGTCAAAAAAACATTATAAACCAATTATATAAATTTTATTTATCATATTTGAGGCATCGTTGGAAAGGACCAGTGTGCGACACATTGTTGAACCAATGGTAGAGTGACAGAATAAGTGGGATATACCTATACCACCAACATTTCTGTAATATGACTCCACTCATCTATTTTCAACACTTGAATCCATATAGAACAAGAGAAATATAAGAAATCACCCCATACCATGAAAATAGGGAAAATGGGGTCACACCTAAACAATTAAATAATGGAGTAGAGAAACATTAAATAGAAGGGATATGATCAATGATATTACCAAGAGATTTACAATTCCTCCTTCGGTGAGATATTGGGATGAAGGTGGAGGAGATATAAAGAACCCTATAGAGATGTGATGAAGAAACTCACATGGTTTTTATAGGAGGAAAATGAAGTGAAAGATGTATACTAGAGGTTTAAAAAAATATTAAAGGGAAAAATAACTTCAACTACACAAGATAGGGTTCATGGTTTGGCCACACAGTTGAAAAATCAATGCACCAAACATGTGCTAGTTTCAGCTCGAAGGGGTACCCCACATGAGCTAGCTGCATAGTTTTGATAACTATGTGCTAGTTTTTTGGAATTCCTCAGTTTTTTGGGGTTTGTAGCACTGCAAAGACATGTGCATTGGGTGTCATGGTTGTAGTAATACCATAAATCCCCCAACACTCCATTATCTCAAGTAATACGATTAGAAAAACCATGAATTCTGGGATGTATGGTTTCTATTAACTGTGTGTCCTTGTGTTACTTTTCAAAATTTGGGTTTATAGGCTATGAAAATGCCCTGGAAACCGCTTTGGCATCATTGGATTCCATAGGAATCATTATTAGTTCCGAAAAAATGAAATTAAATAAAAAATCTTTCTATAACTTTGAGAAAATTTGTGATGCCACAAAATCAATATAAAGCTCATATAATGGAGTGATATAGGTTTTTATATATACTATCAAACCAAAAATGTATATACTATAAGTTTGTCCATCATATCCAAATAATAAAATTTATTATCATTAAAATATGGATCCTTATAAATATTTTAGTTCCATTAATAAAATTCCCCTTCACGATGTTGACTTTATGGTGGAAGATTTCACAGACAAAGAACAACTATATGCTGAGAAGGACTCTAATGATGGGAATACAAAACAATAGTATGTCAAGGAAGATTATTGTCAATAAATCCCAGTGATGGTACACTGAAATAAGAATCCTTCTAAACCATTTGAATCATTTTTGATACAATGTAAGTCATCCTTACCATAACTTTATTAGTTAATCAATACTCTTAGAAAACAATATCTTGGATTTCTTATATGTTTCATGAAATATACAATAATGATTTGTTTATTGGGAGAGAACATGATAGAAATGAGATGAAGAAGATCATGATAAGGTAATATCATATTCTATGACATTATAGGTATTTCAGGTAAGAATAAAAGATAACTCCCTATATGATTTAGTGTGAAATGTATGAATCAAATTGTCATATTTATTTATGATATATGTTGAATAATAATTTTTATTATAATTGGATTTCAAAATTTAATCAAAACACATGTGTAATATCAAGACTATTTCAGGGTTTCATGACTTTGTCTTCTCAGGGTTACATGACTTTGTAAAATTGTATATATATTGGGATTAATCCTATCTATTTTGACAACACCATATAGGGTTTTATAAAAATAATCATCTTTTCTATCAGTCACATATGATGAAATACATAATCCAAGATAACTAAGTTGACTATTTGAATGCGATGTTTTATAAATTATTTTGGGCATTCATTCATCGTATTTCTACGATCAAGAATTGAAATTTTTTTATCCATATTGATGGAACATTATTTTATAGAATGTATACTAGAGAATTATTATTTTCCACCAAATTATATAGAATTTCTAGCCTCTACTATTGTATTTTTCAATTTTGAGTGGGAGAACTTCTCATGTTGGAGTTTTTTATTTCATTTACTCGAAGGGTAAATAAATAATTTTAGAGGGAATTATATTGATTCATGATCAAAATTGATTTTTAAAGGAGGAAATAGTTTTTTAGGGTCTAATATGGATACCTCCGAATACATATCTTTAATACCATATCAAGCATATTTTATTCAATATCTGAAATATGTTCAATGGTGATTCCATTAAAAAGGTAATCATCAATCATGGAATATATATTTTCTTTATAAACAAACATTATAATAATATCCATATTTTTTTATTCCCCTTTTTTAGCTTCCATTTTTTGTAGCATATATACCAAAATGGAATAAGATGGAGGAGTATTTAAAAGGAATACGTAGATCTAATCATGAGTCATATGTTTACATGATGAATATTCAAAAATATAGATTGTTTTTGGTATATAATTATGGGAGGAGATATAGACACCTAATGTCCAATATTGTATAAAGGGATATTATATTATTTCAGGTAGTTTGTAAGTTACCCATTTCTAGTTTAGTGAAAGAAAAATTCTATATCTTAGTGAAGTTTTTTTGTAAATATTAATGTAATCCAAAGAGCGTCTTAAAAGAGGAATGTTATATTTGAATCAACTTCATTGTGATATTGACAAGGTATTATAAGATTATAAATCATTTCACATGGAATAATTTGATTTTTTTGGGAGTAAATTTTAGGTCACTAATTTTCAATTTTTTGATTGATATTAGTATTCAAGTGATTGTTCTTAAACTGGTACAACATTATTGTAATTTTGATAATTTATAGGATCTATGGTATCCTTCTACACATATAATCCCAACATGTTCATATATAATCTCATTTTGTGATAAAAATTTGATCTAAGGAATCATCACGAGATGATTATTGACTGATAGTATTCTACATGGATGAAAAAGGTTAATACTAAGACATTAGTATTCCCATGGATGCACTGATAATTTTCATGAACATAGATAAGTAGTGAGAAACTTTTAGACAAATGTTGAGCCATATACAAAATCAGAAAGATTTTCCACATGAACATGAACCTACATATATATTTGGTTTATATGGATAGGAATATCATACTTGTACAGATTTACAAAACCATCTGGGAAATCATGAACCCATCAATAGAGTTATTGTGATATTGTAATAATTATTGTAGTCAAAGTGTTTATAATAATTGATTTTTTTTAATAAATTAAATGTTTATATGATTTTATTATAAATATTTATTTATATCAAAATTTAAATAATATATTTATTTAATTAATTAAAATATATTAAAAATTATAATAGTTTTGATTAATAATAGTACATTTTATGTGTTTTTAGACGATTTGTAGTGTATAGAAATGAATTGAGAGGGGTTGCAGATATTTTGAGGTTAATCATAGAATAACAGATTTCATACATAATATAATTCTATATTCCTCATAAAAAAGTTGGAGATGTGTTGGAAAGTAATTTGATATATGATATTATCAGGATGATACATAATAAGCATAATGAGTTGAAGTTTAAAAATTGGAAAATTTCCTAAGAGTTTACACTATGATGCATTGAATATTTTATATCGTATATAAGGTTCTCCTATTATATGTTATATATCTCATTGAATAAGAATTGTATTTTCTAAAGTGGATGATGAAACATGGAAAAGGTAAAACCACTCTGATACGTAAGTTATTTAAATTATGTGTAAGGTTTCTATAGAAAATATAGTATATCACAAATGGAATGTAATATATTACAGAGTTTGAAATTAGAGAAGTATCATTGGTTCTATGATAAATAATATGTTTCTTCATATATGAATTATATTCAAAGGAAATAATTAAGAGTTGTTAATACCTTATAAAATAGAAATGGGTAAGGTACCAAGACACAATGTGATACATCAATGTAATTTTCTAAATACGTAATAGTTATCATAGTTTTAAAATGGATACATAAGGGTACATAGATGTTAGAATATTTGATAATATACACGATCCACTGTGATATTTAAGAGTGACACCAAATTTCCAATTTATCCATAAGAGTTCGTGGGAGGATATATTAGTGTGTCCTGAATATTTTTAACAATACATAATGGATTTTATGTTGACATATATGGGTAATATAGTCTAATCAATAGATATATAAGTTTAAAAAATCCTTAAAAAAGTTAGGAGTTTTATAAAATAAGATATTTATGGATGTGAAAGTTATATTAATCCATTCTTGGATGTAAGACAAATTTTATTCAAAAAGAGATAAATATGTTAGAGTGAATTTTGGTTTGAAAAATATAAAAATTATCATAACTCATTAACCCAAAATCTTATTTTTTATCACATTATGAAATGATCCAAATATTTATAATGTTTTTCTAATAATTGTACATTAAATTAATTAGTGACCATTATTAACATTAGAACAATTGAAATATTAAATTTGGGTAGTATTTGTTCTCAAATTTACACAATTTAATCTGAATAATTTATACAAAAAATTATGAAAATATTAGTCTTTTAGAAAGACGAGGTCTAACTATTTTCCTAAGAATTCCATGTACCATGTGTATTTCTAGGGTAGATTCTTATTCAGTATCTTGTTATCTAAACACAAAATCATTTGAAAAATGGAGAACCTTCAACTACCATTTTTTATACCTTTGATACAATGGAATTTATGGTTTGGTAATGTGTGAATTAAAATCCACTTATCATAACCTTATATCTACATTGTACGAGATATTGAGACTAGAGACAGAAACATTACATTTACCAAAGGGAGGATCACAGTGAATTGAGATGCTCTGGTATACATATTGTGTTATACTATTGATTGTTGATACTTTATGGTCTTGGCATCAAGAGGATGGTGTGAAAATGTTCAATTTTTACTAGGTATTTATTTTTTTAGTTTGTATTGTTCCTTTCAAAGTGATCCATATTTCATGGGTTGGTTTGATCATAACTTAACAATGGTTTTTAATGATGCATATGAGAAAAAAAATTAGATACATACATTCTTATATTATATGGCTACTCGAAGGCATAATATGTTTTGATTACCCTACCACTACATTTGGATATATACAGGAGATCAATATAGATTTAGTGATCAGATTTATTAGAATATCTTTATAGATGTCTATGTACGTCATGTATAAAAGTTTTTCAATAGGTTTATGGTAGTCTTATTCAAAAATATATGTGGTAATGGGGGAGTTTTAAATGAATTTATCCTCATGTTATCCCACCACTTCGTTTGTACATATTGATGTATTTTCCTTGGGGACCATGGTAGGATTAACTCTTTAATGACACTAATTTTATTAATCAACTAGTTTCAATTCATTTCTAAATTTGTGTTACATTTTCTGAATTTGTTAATTAGAGTTAAGTCTTATGTTTATATACCTAGGAACACTAAATATAGTTTTATATTGATCAAATAATACCTATGGATACATTGTGAAAGTTAAAATATGGTTTTTTATTATTATTAGAAATTATAATTATTATGTGGATTGATGTTTTTATAATTTTAAAATTGATTATGTGTATTTATGAATTTCTGTATGTATTGATCCCATATAGAAGACTCATATTAGAGTCACTTACACCACATTTCACAACTATTATTAGATACTTTGGAGCAGTTATTTCACTCATTAACTTCCACATTGTTTTGTGGAACCATCTAAACGATTCTTATTCTAGTATGGATTCTTGCAACATATTCCTTATTTACCATGATATGTTTTTTCACAACACAATATTCAACTAACAGGGGAATATGAGTTTAATTGGGAAATATATCATTCTCATTACATATAGATTTGAGACATTAATTTCCAGTATAGTATTTTAACAGACTACAACTTCTAAATCAGATAGAATATATGTATTATTGTTGAAAAAAACTATTCTCTACATTACACACCATGGTATCAACCTCTAATAGTAGGTATGTTTACTATATTTTTTATATCTTTTAATTCATATCTATTATTAAGATTAATGTCATTAAATTATCATTAAGATGTATTGGGGAATCTTAGTAACATTTATGATCCTTTGGAAGATGAATTTTTTAGTAGATACATATTCCATTGAATGAATTTGGACCTTAGATCTCCTAAAAAATATTTATATTACATTATATATGATGAGGAGCCATATATATAGATACCATATACATCTTGTATTGTCTAGTATTTTCAATGTATTATTTTTGGATGTTATATAAATTATTTTTTAGGCCAGGTGCGGATACAACATGTGATTCTGAAGCCTAGCGTGCTCAAAATAAATGTTTGGAATATATTAAATATATTTAACAACATATGAAATAAATTTTCAAAAAAAGTGGAATAACATAAAAATGAGTGCTTGGATCAGGAATATTAGGGAATATCTTAGTTCTGATTGTGAGGTTTACCCTAGGTGCGAATAAACATTAGGTGATGTATGTCATCTGTTGAAAAGTATTCATGGGTGAGGAAATTAGTAAAATAAATTAATAACTTATTATATTTCATTTTTGCTGATGTATTGATTAAAAATATTTAAATTGATTTTTATGTTGTAAATATAGGTTTATCTACATAAACCTTGTAAATGTAAGAGGGCTATTAGAAATATATTCAGTGAATTCTCCCAGGAAAACAATGATAGGATCATGGATCGATGATCTATGCATAATTATTTCAAAGGATCTCATTAAATTATGCAACATAGCTTCATTCATCATCAGCGATCTATCCAAATTTAGGTAGGGTGTGTGTTTTGATTTTTTTATTCCCCGTTCATGAATTCTACAATGATATTTATCAATGAACATATTGATTTGCGGTTCGATCATCTTGCAGAATGGGATTATTTTCAGAGTTTTGGTAAGATAATTATCTTTGTTATTTTATTATTTAAATTTTCTTTGTAATAGTGATTGATCAATATTAATTTTAACATTGATCAATTTTTTTCCTCCAATCTGTACTTGTCATTTTCTCCCCCATTCATCATTCATCACCTGCATTCATCGTTTGGACCACAACTTGAAAAATACCGATCAATCAATCATTGTACAACCCTTTATTTTTGAAATAATTAGATGTAATTCATCCAAGATTGGAATGACTAATGATGGTGAAAAAGGGGAAGCAGTGACTAATAAAATGATTATGGATACCAGATTTCACATTCTTTAGTGAACAATGAATAACAACCCATAATTATAATTACCAAACAAATAGAAGGGCCAGAAGGTGTATATCATTGATAGAAAGGTTCATAGGATTCTATTTCCTGATTATACTTCAAGGTGGCCACCAGATTGACGGTTGGATGGATGATAATGAACCTGGATTCCACATCTGGGATTCTAGAAAATATCATGCTACATAGCATTTAAGTTGGATATACACACCGTGTCTGCGCCAATGAGCAGTGACTAGGCTTTTGTTGGATCTTAAGTATCACATGACTACGGACCTTATTACAAAACATGTGTTACCTCCCTAGATGCACTACATTTACTCTAGGGAGTACATGTACATGGGGTGGGGTACACAGTTTGCGTACAGGAATGTACTCCCCCATATTGAAACGACCTTGACCAAGTACACGAGATATGATGTTTAACGGTACACTAGAAAACATATATTGGTTGGAGCCATGTATTGTAACAATGGTCCTTACACAGAAATCCTACATGCTATGTAGTACTACAAAGACACAACTTGATGACACAGTCCATTTACACAGATAGGAATTGGGGTCACGGGACACTGTGTGTGACACCTACTACATGTATTGTACTCTTTTATATATGGCTTGGATCTCATGTCCTCTATATCTTTGAAAATATTATCTAGGGTTAATTCCCTTTATTCTTTAACTATGGGTTGATATGAAATCATCCCTTATTCATAGAACTATGATCTCTTTAGTAGGACTTCCTTGGTAGAGTCATTAGAATCCCTCTGAGGGGTATGGAGTGAGATCGTCTATTCATCTTCATTACCTAGGTGGAGTTCTTGGTATCTCCATGGAAAAAAATGTGTGGGATTTAGTACTATACTAAAATGGAAAATCTATATTCAGTTATTGGTATCATCCCAAGGCATTAGTAGTGATCCTCATTTGTGTATCATATTATCTTTAGACTATCACCATATTCTTTCTCATGATGAGACCTGATGTGAAGTACCCCTCAGATGGATTTCATAAGTGCTATCAGTCTTAGGAGTTTGTTCTCAGGGATGATTACATTGTACTATCTTCAAGCTGAAAGCCTAGGCTAGTATACTATGGTTGTGGATTGCCTATATATGGTGTGTCTTTGTTTAGTATATCTAGATATTATTGTTATATGTGTTGTAGACATATACCTATCTAGATTTGACTATATTTTCTTTGTTGTTTGTTTTTTGGTTTCAAGGAATCCTACAAGGGATTGGTATATTCCCCCCTCCATAGGATTTTCCTTTACATGTCATGTCTTGTGTAGATGATCGAACTTCTAATAGAATCCTAGTTGGGTCATGACTAGATGCTGCTTTCTGAGACCAAAAAGACTGAGGTGTGTTCTTTTTGCTTTTATATAGCAGTCCCAGCACTGATATTCAGTTTGGACTTATGGTCTTTAGACTCTTTTTGGTGGTATTTTATTTGACCATGTTTACATTATTTTACCTCTAATCATACATTTGTTATAGGATTTATATGTATTATTACATTGTTTTTCAGTTTCTTACATTACATCATTTTATGCCCTTGGAGATGTGTGTCTGTGTGTGTAGAGACACTCAGGATAATTCCTCCCATGTAAGTGATATACCTTATCAGAGTTTGTCACTAGCCCATGGCCTATTGATGGTGGGATTGGGGAGTCATAGAATGGGCCCACTTTGATAGTATATGACATAGTGGAATTAGAGTAGTAACTTCTATATTAGGACTCAGATCACCTTCTTTTTAACTGGGAACATGAGAACACTGGTTGAAGGTAAAAATAGGTACATATATCATATGATAATCTATTGTGGTTTCTATGTCATTCTTAAGTCATCTCTATTGAAATACTCGTCAACTGTGGTACATCTTGTTTGCTTCAAGATGCCTCTGTAATGTATGCTAGATAGGGTTCAACATAACGATCATAAGGATGATCCCCAAAATGATGAGGTATTGATATAGGGACAAGTTCCTACTATGTTACCTCTAGTTGTTTCACCATCCATACCACCACCTGTATAGAAACACATTATAACCTCAATACGGTGAATATGGTGTTCCCGATGAGTGAACTTCCCATGGTTCAATGATAGATACCCCTTGGGTTGCAAGGTGATCCCAACCCATAGGCGGCTAAGGGATTTCTTGAGGCAGTGACCTATTTTTTCCATCTAGTCAGCACACCAACATATATGATGGTTGTCCTAGCAGCAAGAATTCTTCACGGATTAGTAGGGTGATGGTGGGGTTTGGTTACCCAGACTTATGATGTGGAAAATCATCCTTGTAAAGAGTTAGAGTGCCTTTCTATAGTGTATTTATCACTAGATATGTTAATTGATGTATGTATTCAAGATCTTATGCACCTCTAGTAGGAAAATATGAGAGTAGATGAGTATTCTTCAAGTTTTACCAAAATTTCCTACTACACATTGGATATGTTTTGAGACCAGTTCATTAGAACTCAATCCTTAAATAAAGGTTTGTGTAGTTACATCAAATCATGTTTTATCCCTATGTGAATTCTTAACTAGGATTGGGTGCTAGGGAGAGATTTGGTGGGTGAGTGTTTCTTGGATGAGTAGATACAATTAGTGGTTTTCATTAGTGAGGAAGAAATAGTGGATCCCTTGACGGTAGGGAGTCAACGTTATTCTCAATTACCTGAACACGTGAGATGTTTTAGGAGTAGTTCTGAGGACATTGGATTTGTAGTTCCGGGCTTACAGGGTGGTTCTAGTCCACCCAGAGAGAGGAGGTGCTACTAATTTCATGGTAGGGGACATCTTATATCAGTTTTTTGACCTACTGTACAACTGATAGAGAGACCATGGATGTTCTACCAAGGTAGAGACAAAGAAATAAGAATGTTTGTTTTTAGGGTGTAAATGTAGTTAAAAATCTAGGAGGACAGGTTGAGGTGGTAAAACTTTTGTCTTGTTACTACTACCACCACCAGGTGGTCCATGTTAGGAATAAGGTGCTAGAGGAAAGGGGTAGTTACAATTATAGGGGGTAAAATCTTATAGAACAAAGGATTTAGGAATGATACAAGGTACAATATGTGCCTAGCTTTAGTACAAATAGACACAAGTTCTAGTCATTCCCTTTTTTCCACATACCTTTCTCGAGACTTATAGATTCTAATTTAATATTTGGATCAACCCTTACACTTGGAGACTACTACTGGAGAACACTCAATTGTTACAAACTTGTGACAACATTGTGACTAAAATCTGGGATTTGATAGTCTAGGTGGGAGTCTGTTCATAGAACTGTTGAGGAATTACGATGATATTCTTGGTATAAATTGTTTATCTATACTTCATGCCAAGATTTTTTGTTTTAAACTAAGGTTGTAGTGTTTACATAGTGATGGAACTATATCCTCATTTTTTTAGTGATAAAGGAATCCCAGGCAGTGCGGGATAGACTCTTTCATATGAGGGTGTAGCCGATTACTCATTAGTTGTATAACCTAACACTTGGTGAGATGGATGTTGTAAGATTCCTATTTCTTGTAGTGGTGGAAGAGTACGAGGATGTATTCCCAAATAATGTTCTAGATTTACCACCCTATTGAGAGATAGACTTCTTTATTGATCTAAACATTGGGAATTCATTGATATCTGCGGAAGCATATCCGATGAATCATAAAGTGATTCATAGGATGAAGATTTAGTTGGATCACTTGCAGAGAAAGGGATATGATAGACCCAATGTTTCACCCGGGGCATCCATATTTTCATTCCAAGAAGGAATAAAGAATCTTAAGGTTGTGTGTAGACTATCGGGACTTGATACAGGTGGCCTTGAATAAAAAGTAACCACAACTGAGTCTCAATGCCCTGTTTTATTATTTGATAGGGGAATGATTGTTTTAGAAGGATGAATTCAGGTCAAGATATCATCATTTGTGGGTATGGGACGATGATATAATGAAGAAAACATTCAGTTTTTATTACAGTCACGATGATTAATTTTTGATTCCTTTTGGAACTATAGATTCACAATATGTGTTTCTAGGACTCATGAACTGGGTATTTTCGACTTACTTTGACCAGTTCTTGATAGTATTACTCAATGATATCCTTGTGTAATCGATGTACAAGGTGGATCATGTGAGAC
This sequence comes from Viscum album, assembly GCA_963277665.1. NCBI lineage: Eukaryota > Viridiplantae > Streptophyta > Magnoliopsida > Santalales > Viscaceae > Viscum > Viscum album. The sequence continues at coordinate 259,150,621 of OY728148.1, read as the reverse complement.
ACTTATTGAAATATTTGGAAATACACAAAGAGAACGAGATTTACAGAAAGATCTCGAAGTTTGAGTTTTGGATTCACACAGTCCACTTTCTTAGACACATTATATTAGTAGATTGTGTGGCAATGGACCCAGTCATGGTCGAGACAATGTTAACATGGGAGACATCCTAGAGTTTGATGGAGGTTCTGATCTTCCTTGGGTTCGAATGATATTATCATATATTCATACCATATTTCACAAGAATATCATCACCCAAGAAAAATTTGACACAAAAGGGGTTTCTTTTTGTGTGGATAGACAGGTTATATCACGATTTTAAATAATTTAGGAAATGTTGTAAGTGGGATCCCATCTTGATATTTTGGATAGAGAGTCTCATGTACATAGTGTTCTATAAGGAATTAAGAACCGAGCATGGTTATGTTCTGATGAATTTGGAAGTGGTGATTGCCTATGGCTCACATGAATTGAGACCACATGATCAAAACTACATTACCCACGCTCTTGAGATATAATTGGTAGTATTCTCTATGAATATGTGGTCACTCTACCTAATGGGTAAGTAGTTAATTATCTACAATGATCACAAGAGTCTAAAGTATATCTTCTATCAGAAAAATATCAACATGAGACACAGGTGATGCTGAGAGTTATTTAGATATAATGAAATTGAAATTTAATATACTCATGGTAAGGGGAACATAATAGAATATGATCTCTCAGACGATCTTTTTCACAAATTCTATAGAGTGCATTGGATCAGTTGGCCTCATTCTAGTTTTCCTTTTTGGATTGTGATGGACCAGCTTACATCTAGTGGATGGTTATTACCCATTCACTACAATAGTGATTCATGGAGGCATGACTTGGGGATACCGAATGTGATACCCTACACACTCAGATATCCACTATATATTCCCATGATGTATTTTATAAATGTGGGAGAATTCCATTCCTTTCAGAGGAAACATGACATTACAAGTGATGTTGTGGGAGGAGGTTCTAAGAGAGTTTCATATGTCTCCTTTGGTGGTACATCCAGGCGTGGAAAAGATGCACTAAGACCTCATATTTTAGTTTTTTTTGGCCAGTGATGAAGTAGGGAGTTGCAGATATAGTCTCCCAATTCCTAACTTTATAGAAAGTAAAGGATGAGCACCAAGTTCCATCATGTTAAACTCATACCCTTGTGGTGTCCTAGTAGAAGTGTAATGTCATATCTACCAACTTCATTATGGGATTAATACGTATGTCTCGAGGAGATGAAGTGTTTTGGGTAATCATAGACTGAATCACCTAGTTATCCAATTTCCTAACAATACAAGAGAAAATTTAAGTACATAGCTTTGGATTCCACTATATTTAGACAATAGTATGAATCCATGGAGTTCCATCATTGATTGTTTTTATTATGATTCTCACTTCACATGCTTGTCATAGAGGGAATTAAATGAGGCATTTGGGACTCAAATGCGCTTGATAATAGTCTTTCACCCACCAAATAATGGCCAGATTGAGCAGACCACTCGGGTTTTTAAGGAAATGCGACAAGATTCCTTGTTTTACTTTGGCTATAGTTTGGAGGATCACTTACCACTGGGTAGGTTTCTGTAAAACAAAAGCAAAAATTACACCATTGGTATGGAACCATTCAAGTCATTTTATGGGAGACCTAGTAGGTTACCACTTTGTCGAAATTACCTAGGAGAGTTAGCACTCTTGGTCCTAAAGGTGGTTTGATCTAAAAAAAAGAAGGTGGAGATAATCTAGGTGTGGATGAAGACTGTACAAAGCTATCATAATTCTAATGATGATAGGTAATAAATGCATTTATAGTTCACAGATGGAGACCATGTCATCCTATGGGTTTTACCATGATGTGGATTACAGAGACTTGGTTGGGGTGGAAATCTATCTCTATGGTTCATTGTCCATTTCTAGATATTGTGTATAGTTTGTGGGGTGGATTACCATTGAATACTACCTCCAAAATTATAATGGGTACATGATGTATTCCATATGTCGTAGCTAAAAAGGTATGTGAATGACCCATTGCAAGTTATTTACTGGGGAGAAATGGACATTGAGGGTGGGGCGACCTTTGTGGAGTGCTCGATAGAGATTGAGAGTCAGTAAGATAGTATCCTTATTAGGTGATCAATTCCTTTACTTCATGTCTGTTGGCAACATGGGAACCTCTTGGAATGAACATGGGATTATAAAGATCAGATTCATTCTAAGTAAAGTAATCTTTTTCAGTAGCCATCTTTTTGAATTTCCATACATGTAGAGCCCCAATATGGGGAGAATTTAATGTATCATATTTTCCATGTATTTTTTTATATGGAATATTTTCAAGACCAGGAACTGTGACTGCATTCAATTCTGAGGTCTAGTGTCCCCAAGATAAATGTTTTAAAAATATTAAATGTATTTAATAGCATTCATGATGAGATTTTATAAAATATTATAATTACATCTAAATGGGTGCTCAGATCAGAAATTTGAAGGCACTGTTGAGTTCATAATTTGAGGTTTACCCAAGGAGAAACTAAATTTCAGTTAGCGTATGTTGTTTCTAGAAACGTTCTCACAGGTGAAAAAATGAATAAAATAATTTAATACATTATTTTATTTTATTTGGGATGATTTAGTGATTAAAAATCTTTAAATAGATTATTATGTTTGAAATATAGGGTTACCTGTATAAACCCTCAAACCATTGGAGGGCCATTGGAGAGAGCTTTGGATAGTTCCCTCTAGTGAACTATAAAGGGATTTTGGATCAACGATCGATGTGCATCAATTTTGAAAGATCTCTACAATGAATGCAACCCAAATTTTTTCTCAATAAGTGATTGATAAAAATAAATTTAGGGAATGTGTTTTGATTTTTTATTCTATGTAATTTAATTATATGATGATCACGAATCATTCAATAGTAAAATTGATGTGCAGGTTGATCATCTTCTAAGATGAGATAATTTTCTAGGATTTGGGGGGAGAATTATATTTATGATTTTATTATTTTGATTTTCATTATAATATTGATTGATTAGTATCATCCTGAAAATCAATTGAAATTTTTTCCACCTATTTTTTCATGTTCTTTTATCCCCCATTCATCATACGTCAAATGCCTTCATCATTTGGCCCATGACTCAAAAAATCTTGATCAATAATTCATTACACACCTGTTTCTTGGTATAATGATCTTAAATCATAGATTTGGGATTGTAACGACGTGATGGTGGTGATGATGTGGAAGCACTGACAATAAAGATGACAATGGATACTCGATTTTGTATTCTTCAGTGTTCTTTGAGGCACAATGATGAGAAAACCATAATTCTTATTCCTGAAGGAATTGAAGGGCCGAAAGATATAGATCATTAATTTAAAGATTAATTGGCATCTATTACATGAATATTTTGAAATTCTGTCACCAGATCAAAGGTTGGATGGTGGATAAGTCACACATATTCCATATCTTGGATTCTATAAAATCCCACACTACACAACATGTATGTTGGATCTATACACCACGTGGGTCCCTCTATGCGGTGTCTAGGGTTTGTGTGTAATGTTGGTATCACACAGTTTGTTTTACCTCCCCATATACTCGACATGTACTTAAGAGAGTACACATACATTGTGTGGTGTACATGGGTTTCCTACACATTGCATACTCCCCCACACAGATATGTCCAAGACCTAGTACATAGGATAAGTCGTGTACTAGTACATGATAAAATTTACACAGTATGGATCCGTGAATTGGTATATGAGTATATTGCAGTGGAAGACTATATGTTGTTTAGTACTATACAGACAATTCTTGAAAACATGGGCCACTTACACTGTTAGGACCCAGGGTTAAGAGACACCACATGTGACCCTTATTACACAATGTTTACAATTTTATAAATGGCTTGGATCTATTGTACTCTATATCCTGGAAAAGGTTTGTTAAGGTTTATTCCACTTATTCTTCCCATGAGGGTTGATATGGAATCATCTCATACTCCTAGGACTATGATCCCTTCCAAAAGGATTCTTGAAATGGGTCATGAGAATCCCACTGAGAGGACCAATGTAATATCCTCTATTCATTGTCATTCCCTTGGGGGGTTTCTTGGTATTTTTGTGACCAACACTACTCGGGTGTCTATCCTATACTTAGAGAGTAAATATTGATTTATTTTTTTGTATCAACTAATTGTATTGGATGTGATCTTAATTTGTGTATCATATTCTATTTGGACTATTAGGGTGGTATTTGTCATGATGATACGTGATGAGTAGTGCCTCTTAGACAGACGTCATCAGTTCTATTAGACTTAAGAGTGTGTTATCTCAGATTATTACTTTGTAGAATCTTCAAGATAGAATTCTAGGATGGTATACTATGGTTAAGTCTTACCCCTAGATTGTGTGTTTATTTTGAGTTTATCTAGATATTGTAGTTATATGTGCAGTAGTCATGTACCTATGTAGATTTCATTTGATTTTATTTTTTGTATTCTTTGTTGTTTCAGGGTGTCATACTATGTATTTTTATACTCACCCCTACACTCGATTTTTCAGCATGATTCCTGTCTTGTGAAGACGATCAACCTTTTGACATATTCCTAGGTAGACCAGGACCTAATGGTGCTTAGTGAGACAAAATAGACCGAGGTGTGTTCCTATGACTTTTTGACTGCAGACATAGTTCTTTCATTCAGGTTGGATATGTGGTTTTAAGACTATTTGTAGAGACCCTAAGCTTGAAATACATGGACATTACATTACTTTTGCAGAATACTTAATACATAACAAAAACAGACACACAAGGACCTCAATAGTTTAGTGTCTTTGGAAACATGGAACCTAATCTTCTAATCGTGGTGAATGATCTTCAACATCTCCCATAAAGATCTTCCACTTTTTGTTTCCTGACCTAAAACCATTATTTTGATCATGGGGGAAAATAAAACATAAAAAGGGTGTTATCAAATGCTCAGTAAGGGTAAGCATGGATAAAATAAAACATACCATAAACATTTGAACTTAAAAAAACATGAACATTAAAAATCTTGAGCAATGACATAAAACATGGAAGTAAATAGGGCATAGATCATAATGGAACATAAATCATGATAAAATAGCATGGGAATAAAACATGTAGTTGTGGAAACCATTCATCACATGTCATGATTTCCATAGTATCCAAGGCATTGCTACCAAGACCATCTTGGTGGACAAAGTCCCTTTCTGAATCGAGTTCACTCCTCGTTTCAGTCCTCTAACACTGAACCAGATTAACTTATCGTTCCAGCCATGTCTATCTCATGAGATATAAATCTTTACCCAATGCATTAGAGGGAGATATAGGTCCCACCCATCACATAATGAAATCATTCTTACTTGTGCCACAAAATTAAACATAAATCATTCATAATAACCCAACCAATAAAATGGGTTTCATAAACCTCATCCCATCATCACATAATCCATATAAAAAATGTATATTTCATCATAAGAAAAGTGAAACCATGTAAATCATAGAGAAACTATACATGAAACATGCACATATGAAGAAATTCTATCTTATATGGAAAAAGGTTTTGATAAAACACTTGAAATGGATTCTTGAAGAAAATATTCTTTCTTCTTCAAAATCATTATCTTTTCACAAAATGTCATGAAATTATAAAAGAAAAGTATTTTGTTGAAAATAGTCATGAAATATTTTGGAGTAAGCTTCATGAAAATAATGCTTTATAAAACCATAAAAATCCGTTCATGCCGTATAAGTTAAAAAAACATTCTTCTCGTACTTTTGCAGGAAAAGTCAAAAAGTACCTCGTAAAAGAAAGATTCCATACATACCATGTAGTAAAAGTCAAAAATTTATAAAAAGGACATTAAACATAAATGAAACCATATTTAGGAAACATGGACATGGATGATAGAAATAACCCCAGTAAATACTTACGAATAAGCAATCTCAGATAAAAATGAGATTTACAAAATTATCCCTTACCTTTGGTCCTATATGCTTCGTACGTATCCAAACCTCCTATATAATGATTTAAATAATGTCATTTACTTATTACAGATTCATATTTATTGTTATTATATCATATATGGTTCATTTATGACTTTATATTACCCGTTCTTTTGTAAATTCATGTTCAAGTAGCATTTTGGGTAAAATCCTTTCATTTATCGTCCTTGTTTTGACTTGTAATTATTCATATGATTAGTTAGATCATGATTAATTAATTCTAGAATATAAAACATGATTTATATATAATATATATTCAGAATATACATATATAGAATAGATCTATAAATGGAAATAAATACACCATTCATAGAGACGGTAGGCCGTGCCTACGCATGAACGTTGTTTTCGTTTCCTCATTGAATTGAATTGAATTAATTGGATGACGTAAATATATATATACATAAATCAAGTATCATTATTATGTCATATATTTCATGATTACTTATTATATATACTTTATAATCATTTATGAATGGTTAATCATTGAGAATGAATCTCATCGCGTTGTGGAGACGGTATTCCGTACGTACGCACGAGCGATGATATTGTTCCCATGATCGTGGAATTTTATTAGATGTATGTATACTAGTACAGAATCAATATCACTTTACAATAATCATATATAGTGATTATTTATACCATTATACTCATCCATGTAAGGTGGTGGTGGAAAATAGATTACACCACGGCGTGGAGACGGTATTCCGTACGTACGCACACGCAGTGATTTGGTTTACTGTAGGATGGATAGATGGAGAAATAGCGTTGTTTCATACTTATAATAACATATCAGTATATGAGTTATACTGATGTTATTACTTCATAATGAAACAAATAAATAAGAAGAAGTGGAAGAAGAAATAATGTTGAAAGAATTGGTAATCGGACATTACCTCTTCTTTGAAGCGCCTCATTGAGATCTCCTTTTAGGGCACTAAAATTGGTCTTTGAAGAAGACCAGGAACTCTAGGATGTCTCTAGGGAAGTGGAGAGGAGAAATTGGCATGGTTTGGCCGATCTTAAATGCTCAAAGTGGTGTGTGGAAGAGAGAGAGGAGGTGCCCTTTTATAAGGGAGGATAGGGGCACCTTTGGAATAACAAAAAATATTATTTTATTATAAGCCAAATTCGGTTTTAAATAGCTCAAAATTGATTTATTTAGAAGAAAAGGTGGGGATGGGTAGAAAGCCTCTTATAAAATAGAATTTAGAGAAGTTTAGGTTACTATTTTAACCTTATCATTTATATTTAACTTTATGTTAGATAATTTTACTTTTACCATGTATTTTTGTGTTCATACACTATAAGGTTAATAAAATTACTATAAGAAGCCAAAAGAACCCCAAGTTGTTCATTATTAATATATATAACCTTATCTAAGTCATTTGGACGAACCTCAGATTTTTAGGAATAAAATAACAATTAATAATATTATATTTGTTTTAAAAACTATTTTATATCAATTTTGTCACTATTTAGAAATTGATTTTTGTGAAAATCATAAAAGAATTATTAGTTCGCAAAAAGTTATTTAAATCAATAATAACATGTCATAGTAACCTATAAAATTAGTTTAATTCATAAAAAGTCTCAAATTACATTTATTTTGGTATTTATAAAATCAATTATGTCAATATTTCATTAATAAGATAATTACTGCATCATATTTGTGTCATAAATAAATTAAATTATTTAATGTCTAAAAATTACAAATAAAATACCTTTATGTAGGAATGATTTTTATATTTCTAATGAATATTTATAGTCTAATTTATCTTATATATAACCATATATTAAAAATGATATACTTATTAAAACTTGATTTTAACTATTTTAACCCTTCTTTAAATAAGTTAATAATAAATGTCATAATCTAATCCATGTGGGCCTAAATGGTCATATTTTATTCCTAAGGCTGTTTTTGGTCGAATTAAAATTATCCAATAGAATTAGGACATGTGTTAGGGTAATAATAATATCATTTTTACCCTTAATTACCCTATTTACTTTTAATAGTGGTAAAAAAAGAAAAAAATTACTATTCACCAAAAATTATTTTCATCTCATTGAACCTCATTTTACTTACTGAAATCAACCATGTCTCTTGTATTTTTTAAATTCTACTCACTGAAGCGGTAAAATTAAGTTTTATGAAAAATTCATTTTTCTTAACTACCACTTATTGGTTTAACTATTCATCCAAAAATGAAAGTTTCCAAAAAAATACCAAAAATTAGGCCTAAGCTATATTTGATATTATAAACTCAAAAATGATTTCTATTTTACCAATTTAAAACCATATCAGTTTCATTAATTATTTTAAAAATTAATTCCCATCATCAAAACAAATAGCGTGTTCTTAAGAGATAATAACTATCAATAGATTGACACTTGTTTATGTCTGGTTTAAATGTGAAATTACATCAAATGAACAACATTGTATTAAATTGTAAAAATATATTCTAAATATAAATTAAAACCACTCAAATTAATAATTTATCACTATTAATTATTTCGATTAAAAAGGTTGTTTTTAATTAAAATTTAGTAATTTTCACTATTCATCAGAAAATGAAAGTTATCCGAAAAGTACCAAAATTTCACCCTAAGCTAATTTCGATATTACGAATCAAAAAATGAAGTCAATTTTGAAAAATATAATTTACAAAATTTCAAAAAGTGGTTATTACTATTCATAACGGCTAGTTTTAATAATATTTTAATAGCATATCATTGTTTAGTGAAAATCGGTATTGCGTACTACACACGCTATCGAGGAAGGTCGCGATTGCGTGTATTGCAAGGAAAGTCAAGGATGCATGTTGTGAAAGCACCTTTTGGTCTAGTGTACAACACAAGACATTAATGAAATTAAAAAGAATATTTTTCATAAAATCTCGGGGTGTTACATTCTACCCCCCTTAAAATGAATTTCGCCCTCGAAATTCGTCAGGGGTTATAAATGGTTTACTAATCAAACGTTTCTTTAATAGAAACCCACATCATAAAAAGGAATACCAAAACCAATCTTTAAAAACAAAAGTATGAAACGTAATGGTTACCCAAATAAACTAATCACGGGGTTTCCACGTAGGAGAACATAGGTGAAAATATGGATATGGAAGAAAAATATAACCATCAAGTTCTGATGGAGAGTTGTAGAGAACATGGCTATGAAAAAGCCAACAATCACAAAGCTATTGATTTGTGATGATCTAAGGTACCATCTGATTAATCGGATATAAGGGAACTAGGACAACATTTTTGGTTTTCAAGATCATTTCCCTAATGTTGATGAATTAAAAGAAATACTTTCATGATTTTGGTACAATCTCACTGTTGTTCATGAACTGAACAATTTCCACTTCATCCCTTAAAGAAATGAAGTTGAATTTGTTATTCGTGATGTGTTATCAGATCATGTGATAGAATGATGGGTTATTCCATCTCTATCAAACAAAAGGTTATCAAAAGTTATAGGTCCATCTTATGGTTAGATTAATTGTATATGGTTCCAAAAATGAACTTATACTTCATATATCATACCGCTTAAGAAAATAAAACTAGTTTCTACTAACCAGGTACTTCCTGTAGGCCAGTGGTAGGTGATAAAGGCCAGTCGCACTTCGGTTGTGGGTTCGAATCCTACAGCCTTGTCCAACGCGATGGGCTGTCGCTCGACCTACAGGTTTTCCTTTTTCTTATAACATCCCATAAATAATATCGAAAAAAGTTCTATCCTAACTTATGTCCAACATAATCCATTCCAATCTTTAGGCTTATCTAAAATACTTCGGTCCAAGCTCATGGTATAAATAAAATTATTACTTGAAATGTCACATAACAATAACATGAATTCCATCATTTATCCCCCATATATCATAAGATATATCTTTTTGGTCAAATTATAAACATGTGAATACCTTAATCATGTATTCTTTTGAAGAATGAATACCCATTAATTGAACTATAGTGAAAACATGAATACAGTCAAAAGATAACTCTTTCCACATACCAAAATCCAAAAATTCTGTATACTCAAACCATGATATAACCTTCTCCTTATATCAGTCATGAGCACATGAATACTATCAAACATTTAATTTTCTTCTTATCCCTTCGTTATGAGAATATCATCTACTTTCCAAAAATATCTGAATAACATTACATGGTTACTAGTACCATTAATCATACACTTTCAGAACTTATAAAAGAAAATAGTGTAACAATCCTTTGATGTCTCTTTATTCCATAGAACCATGAGATTACTTATACAACATTACACTTGATAAACATGTAATCATTCCACTACCTTCTTAAACCATTGACCAATCATTAAAAATTCTTTCATCTCACATATCATTTGTAGTCTCTTCATCATCATCAATATAAATACTTCCCATACGACCGTACTTATTCTCTTCATGGGACTTTCCCTTATGGAATTGGTTTGCACAATGCCCGTACATTCCACATTTAAAACATTTTACCATTGTTGATGTTGTAGCAATACCATTATCCTCATCCATGGTGTTAACTGAACCTTTTCCTTTGCACTTACTGGCTTTGTGTCCTTCTTTTCCACACCCAAATCATCTTCTAGTTCCTTTGAAACATTCTCCTTGATGCCTCTTCCCACATGATTTACATAGTGGATATTGAACTTTCTTTCTTCTATGATCATCAGGAAACTCCATCTTTCTCTTGTTAGCCGAGTCAGGAATCTTACCAAATTTTACTTTATTGATCATATTATGAGATTGCTGATTCGTCATAATAATGATGTTTGGACTTCCAAATCGCATTTCATTTGGTTTCTCATGAAAAATATCATTACATTGTCCATCATATCCTCCATTATCATGAATCATCTTGTTTCCATCCATTTTCTAAAACCCAAAAAGAATAGTGTGAGAGGAAAAAATCATGCTAGGAAAAACAACATAGTAAAGGGGGAGCACCCACAATATCTAACATCTTAGGTTAAATTCTAATATCGTTACTGTAGTTCTAGGAATATATCCTATATGTATACATATCCTTAGGTACATCCCTAGACATACCTTAGAAATATCTCTAGGGATCTCACTAACGTTTTCGCATCCTAGTTTCCAATGGTTGACTAAACCTTTCCTCTGATACCAACTGCAGAGACCATAAGCTTGACATACATGGACATGGCATTACTTTTGCGGAATACTTAATACATAACAAAAATAGAAACACAAGGACCTTAATAGTTTAGTGTCTTTAGAAACTTGGAACCTAATCTTCTAATCGTGGTGAAAGATCTTCAACATCTCCCATAAATATATTCCACTTTTTGTTTCTTGACCTAAAACCTTTATTTTGATCTTGGGGGAAAATAAAACATACAAAGGGTGAGCTCAAATGCTCAGTAAGGGTAATCATGGATAAAATAAAACATACCATAAACATTTTAACTTAAAAAAACATGAACATTAAAAATCTTGAGCAACGACATAAAACATGGAAGTACATAAGGCATAGATCATAATGGAACATAAATCATGATAAAATAGCATGGGAATAAAACATGTAATAGTGGAAACCATTCAGCACATGTCATGATTTCTATAGTAGCCAAGGCATTGCTACCAAGACTATCTTGGTGGACAAAGTCCCTTTCTGAATCGAGTTCACCCCTCATTTCAGTCCTGTAACACTGAACCAGATTAACTTACCATTCCAGCCATGTCTATCTCATGAGATATAAATCTTTAACCAATGCATTGGAGGGAGATATAGGTCCCACCCATCTCATAATGAAATCATTCTTACGTGTGCCACAAAAATAAACATAAATCATTCAGAATAACCCGAACAATAAAATGGGTTTCATAAACTTCATCCCATCATCACATAATCCATGTAAAAAATGGATATTTCATCATAAGAAAAGTGAAAACATGTAAATCATAGAGACACTATACATGAAACATACACATATGAAGTAATTCCATCTTATATGGAAAATGGTTTTGATACAACACTTGAAATGAATTCTTGAGGAAAATATCCTTTCTTCTTCAAAATCATTATCTTTTCACAAATTGTCATGAAATTATAAAAGAAAATGATTTTGTTGAAAATATTCATGAAATATTTTGGAGTAAGCTTCATGAAAATAAGGATTTATAAAAACATAAAAATCCGTTCATGCCGTATAAGTTAAAAAACATTCTTCTCGTACTTTTGCCGAAAAAGTCAAAAAGTAACTCGTAAAAGAAAGATTCCATACATGCCATGTAGTAAATGTCAAAAATGTATAAAAAGGACATTAAACATGCATGAAACCATTTTTAGGAAACATGGACATGGATGATAGAAATAACCCCAGTAAATACTTACGAATAAGTAATCTCGGATAAAAATGAGATTTGCAAAATTATCACGTACCTTAGGTCCGATATGCTTCGTACGTATCCAAACCTCCCGTATAATAATTTAAATAATGTCATTGACTCATTACAGAATTTTATTCATTGTTATTATATCATATATGGTTCACTTATGACTTTATATTACCCGTTATTTTGTAAATTCATGTTCAAGTAGCGTTTTGGGTAAAATCATTTCATTTATCGTCCGTGTTTTTACTTCTAAATATTCATATGATTAATTAGGTCATGATTACTTAATTACAGAATATAAAACATGATTTATATATAATATATATTCAGAATATACATATATATAATAGATCGATAAATGGAAAGAAATACACCGTTCATGGTGACAGTAGGCCGTGTGTACGCATGAACGTTGTTTTCGTTTCCTCATTGAATTGAATTGAATTAATTGGATGACATAAATATATATATAAATAAATCCAGTATCATTATTATGTCATATATTTCATGATTAATTATTATATATACTTTATAATCTTTTATGAATGGTTAATCATTGAGAATGAATCTCATCGCATCGTGGAGACGGTATTCCGTACGTACGCACGAGTGATGATATTGTTCCCATGATCATGGAATTTTATTGGATGTATGTATACTAGTACAGATTCAATATCACTTTACAATAATCATATATAGTTATTATTTATACCATTATACCAATCCATGTAAGGTGGTGGTGGAAAATAGATTACACCACTGCGTGGAGACGGTATTCCGTACATACACACGCGCGATGATTTCATTTTCTGTAGGATGGATAGATGGTGAAATAGGGTTGTTTAATACTTATAATAATATATCAGTATATGAGTGATACTGATGTTATTACTTCATAATTAAACAACTAATGAAGAAGAAGTGGAAGAAGAAATAAAGTTGAAAGAATTGGTAATCAGACATTACCTCTTCTTTGAAGCGCCTCTTCGAGTTCTCCATTTAGGGCACTAAAATTGGTCTTTGAAGAAGACCAGGACCTCTAGGATTTCCCTAGGGAAGTGGAGATGTCAAATTGGTAGGGGTTGGCCGAGCATGAATGCTCAAAGTGGTGTGTGGAAGAGAGGGAGGAGGTGCCCTTTTATAAGGGAGGAGAGGGGCACCTTTGGAATAACTAAATATATTATTTTATTATAAAGCCAAATTCGGTTATAAATAGCTCCAAATTGATTTATTTCTAATATAAGGTGGGTATGGGTCTAAATACTCTTATCCAATATAATTTAGACAAGTTTAGGTTCCTATTTTAACCTTATCCTTTATATTTAACTTTAAGTTATATAATTTTACTTTTACCGTGTCTTTTTGTGTTCTTACACTATAAGGTTAATAAACTTACTATAAGAAGCCAAACGAACTCCAATTTGTTCATTATTAATATATATAACCTTATCTAAGTCATTTGGCTGATCCTTAGATTTTTAGGAATAAAATAAAAATTAATAATATAATATTTGTTTTAAAAACTATTTTATGTCAATTTTGACACTATTTAGTAATTGATTTTTGTGAAAATCATAACTAAATTATTAGTTCGAAAAAAGTTAATGAAATCAATAATAACATGTCATATTAACCTATAAAATTAGTGTAATTCATAAAAAGTCTCAAATTACATTATAACATCAATTATGTCAATATTTCATTAATAAGATAATTACTACATCATATTTGTGTCATAAATAAATTAAATTAGTTAATGTCTAAAAATTACAAATAAAATACCATTATGTATTAAATAGTTTTATCTTTCTAATTAATATTTATAGTCTAATTTATCTTATGTGTAACCCTATATTAAAAATTATATACTTATTAAACATTGATTTTTACTATTTTAACCCTTCTTTAAATAAATTAATAATAAATGTCCTAATCTAATCCAAGTGGGCCTAAATGGTCATATTTTAATCCTATGGTTTTTTTGGTCGAATTACACTTATCCAACAGAATTAGGACATGTGTTAGGGTAATAATAATATCATTTTTACCCTTAATTACCCTATTTACTTTTAACCGTGTTAAAAAAAGTAAAAAGTTACTATTTAGTAAAAATTATTTTCATCTCATTGAACCACATTTTACTTACTGACATCAACCGTGTCTCTAGGATTTTTGAAATTCCACTCAGAGAAGTGGTAAAATTAAGTTTTATGAAAAATTCATTTTTCTTAACTACCACTTAGTGGATTCACTATTCATTAAAAAAAATGAAAGTTTCCAGAAAAATACCAAAAATTAGGCCTAAGATATATTTGATATTATGAACTCAAAAATGATATCTATTTACCAAATTCAAAACATATAAGTTGCATGAATTAATTTAAAAACTAATTCCCTTCGTCAAAACAAATAGCGTGTTCTTAAGAGATAATAACTATCAAAAGATTGAAACTTGATTATGTCTGGTTTAATTGTGAAATTACATCCAATGAACAAAATTGTATTAAATTGTAAAAATATATTCTAAATATAATTTAAAACCACTCAAATTAATAATTTATCATTATTAATTATTTCAATTAAAAAGGTTGTTTTTAATTAAAATTTAGTAATTTTCACTATTTATCAGAAAATGAAAGTTATCCGAAAAGTACCAAAATTTCACCCTAAGCTAATTTCGATATTACGAATCCAAAAATTAAGTCCATTTTGAAAAATAAAATTTACAAAATTTCAAAAAGTTGTTATTAATATTCATAATGGCTAGTTTTAATAATATTTTAATAGCATATCATTGTTTAGCGAAACTCGGTATTGCGTACTACACACGCTATCGAGGAAGGTCGCGATTGCGTGTAATACAAGGAAAGTCAAGGATGCGTGTTGTGCAAGATCCTTTTAGGGTAGCGTACAACACAAGACATTAATGAAATTAAAAAGAATATTTTTCATAAAATCTCGGGGTGTTACACTATTAGTGGAGGGATTTTATTTTTCCCTCTTTACATTTTTTTACTTCCTGGCATACATTGGTTATGAGATGTAGTACTATGCATGCATGGTTTTTTATTTGTTTTTATATTTGTACAGTATATGGGCTTTGTGATGTGTGCATGTGTTCTTGTACTTTGGCTAAGGCATACAACACCATTGATATTTCTTATTGACACTGGTCACTATCCCATGGACTAATGGAGGTAGGCTCGGGGAGTCGTGACATGGACCACAGTGGGATTGGTCATGACACAACATATGGTAGATAAGGTAATAAAATATATTGATGATTCTATCGAGCTTTTTGAGGAGGGAAAACCATCCCTAATGCCAACGACATTAAGTAAGGGGTGAAGATAGGGGAAATGATCAGGATAACATTTCTAGAGAGAGGATTCTTTACATTAGAGAGAGGATCCTACACTATAGTGAGAGGATCCTTCTCCATCAAGAAAAGATCTTGTGAAATAGGTATTTATTCATGTAATTGTTTTTTTCAATTCATGAATAATAAACATCTTATAGACCAAGGTTCTATGGGATTTAATGTGTTGGGAACCCTCCATTTTATCACAATACATTCTAAACATTACATTAGTGGAAATAAACTATTTTTTATGTCGTTGACATTATCTATATGTGGTCTTACTGGGAACCCATTCTTGTTGTCATATGGCTTCTCTTATTATGTTGTGGAGTCTTGTAAATAATATATTTGGGAGTGTTATTGTCAGTATTATGTGGATCCAACAACAACAAAATATTATGAGGAACCACTGGAAGAAATGTTGAATGTAGAGGTAGTGACACCCTTGTTATTCTCACTGCCTACTGTGGTAGATTCAGTGCACATAGAGGATACTACTCTTGTTTCTGTTACACCAGAGTGACCCAAACAACATACTAGAAGTGGGAAAGAGGCTCATACACTGTGATAGGGAATATGTAGGCTTCTAAAGTGGTAATTTTAATGGAAAATAGTTTAAATATATATAATTTGTAATTACAAAAGTATTAAATGTTGATTTACATTCTATTTGTTTTACAGTTTAAAGAACATTAAAAAAATAACAATAAAAATAATATAAAATTGATATATTTAAAACATAAAATTACTTTCTTTCAAAAAATTTATTTCCATAATTTCACTTGAAAGATTGTATATTCGCAATAAACATGAATGTAATTAAATAATCAACAAAAAATTAACTATACATAAAATTAATACACGAATGTACATATATAAATATTTCACTAAAAATTACTCCTAAAATATCAATATTTCCATATCATATGTAAAATAGAGAATATTTTATATGGTATTATCAAGTTTTAATAATTTTAAATTTAATATAATATGATTAGTCTCATTACTAAAAGACATCAACTAAAATAACTCATTAGAGAAGCTTGTTACAATTTCTTACTTTTCATATAAATATAATATCAAAATTGTGAATCTATTTTATGATTTCATGTCTCCACAAAAGTGTGAAATAGTTTTATGATTTTAGGAATCATTTAAACAAATTATTCAACTATAATATTGAAAAACCATTCTTTGAAATTTACACACATACCGAGTTTTCTATTGAAATATTTCACACATTGATATTTTTCATTTTTGAAATTCAATATTCACATTTTAATTTTCATTACCATATTCTTCAACAAGTTAAAAATATAAAATTCGCAAAAAAAACATAGGATCACATTCTAATAAATCAAAAATGAATAAATTAAAAAAAATCAAATCCATTTATTAATTTATTATAATATATTATAAAATTATGTAAAACATTTTTATTGAAGGTTAACTAATATAATATGGTGATATGAAAATTGAAATTTAATAAAATATGGTGACAAATCAAGCATTCATCACTCTTCTAGACTTACTTTTTGCACTCTGGGAAAATAAATTTTATCCTCTATAATTTTAAACAACAAAAAATCAAATGGACAAGGCATTATAATTCTCATAAAAATTCGATTTTATCATGAATCATATTTGAATTTATTTTCAATGAAATTATATTTCCTATCCATGTTAAAATAATCATTCATTTATGTGAATCACCATTTTTCACCAACGTCATAATAAATTCGTTATCACTCTTCACTCTGGAGAATTTTCAATGGAGTTCTGTTCATACATTAAAAATTGTACACATCACCATAATGTTGTAATAAATGTAATTATAGACACCATGGTACATTTAAAATGGTACTTACCTCTTTTGAAATGATAGAACACTATTTTTTTGATACGGTCCATGATTCATATAAACATAGCATATTAAATAATTCAATCCATGTTCTCCCATTGAATATATATATATATATATCTCAAATGAATGTTTTTTGTTTTTCTCCATTTTTATATTTCTTTTTCATATATAATTTTCCTCTAATAATAATGGAGTGATAAAATAAATTATTATGAATATGACTCATTTCCATTTATTTTCTCAGTATTAAAGATGATGATTCCCTACTCACAATCTCCCAAACAAGAAATTTATCAATAATTAAAAACATGAAAATTTCTTCCCCACAGTCACAATTGAAATAACTATTGAATTATATTTATAATTACATTTAGAATGAGTAATATAGGCTTGAAATTAATCTTTAACCTATAAGGAAATTCATGGTAAATAAAAAATTTAATGATAAATAATGTAAAATGTAGGTCTCACGATAAAATATGGGTTGTATAATCAAATTCATCGATAATCTTAAAATCAATAAAATTACTATAGTGCTTTGAAAGTAATAATCATAAGTTCTAATTTTCATTTAAAATCCACATTTCTCTCAAAAAATGTTGGAATTGGGAAGAAGATATAAAAAATAGTATTTCAATACCAGTTAGTATTCGATATGTAATCTTATATAGTCACTCAAGGTTTTTAATTTTAATATTTGGTCATAAATCATATAAAATATTGAAAATAAAAACCAATGATAATTATAAAACATCAGTAATAATTAAAATTTTAAAGCTCAAAATGATCATATCATGAAAATATGACTCTAGATCTCCAAAAACGAATTTGGATTTTATTTCAATAAAAATGAGTTTAAAAACCATGAAAAAATGAAAATAATAAAAACTATAAAAAGGAAAAAAAATATAAATAAAAAAAAAGATAAAATCGAGTTTCCTTCCCCCCAAACATAATTGTTATGATTTTCTCAATTTTCAAAAAAATGATATGAATTGAATTTAAAAAATGATAATAGAATTTAATCAATAAAATATGAGATGAAAATATATTACATGAGATTAGTTAAGGATAATTCAATTGTAAGCTCCTCCCAATACTCTATCCTATAAAAATAAACAAAAACAAATTTAAGAATTTTATTCTATAATAAAACAATAAAAAATGATAAAGTGGAATATAAATATTATTCAGTAATCCCCTATGTGGTTATGTGTTTATAAAACCTCCAACTAGGAATTTATAGCAGTCATCCCAATATGATGGTGAACGATTCAAATGTGAAGTGAATCAAAATAACGGATTTTTCCTGGTTCCTATAAGTGAACACCATGAATGGATAATCCCAAAAGAAAATAAAAATATTTCACCACAAAAATGAATAAAGAGAAGAAATATTAGTATGGTAGGGAATACAAAAAATGGTTCATCATATATATTTGTTATATCTCTATCTTAGGGACGAAGATTCTATTTTTGATATGTTATTAACATAACAAAAAGTGACATAGGTTTTTTTCATTATCTTGCAGGGATAGATTCATTTTTGTAAGTAAAAATTATTATCATGGGTGAATTCCATGAATAATTTAATTCAAATGAAATTTGTACCAGATAAATTCTTATTTTAATCACCCCTCAATATTTTCAACATGATGTTTTATCTTGTTATGTGAAGCCACTAGATTCTATTCTTCTTCAATTTTAAGTTCCATGATCTTCATGATGATGTCTTCTTCTTCTTATTATCCTAAACATTCTTAAGGAATTATTGGATTGGGAATATATATATATATATATAATTATTTCATAATGATATTTAGATGGAATTGAAATTAGGAAAAGGTAAACAAAAATGAAATTTAAATAAAGATATTCTCCCTTTCTTTATTCAACCATGATCTCTTATTATTTTGGAATTTTCATTGGGAAAGGTTTAATGGAATAAGAATGTGGACCCTAAATTATCTATTTAAAGAGAATAACCTCCATTGTTGTTTTATCTTCATTAATGTATTCTAATAATAATTTTGAATAAAAAAAATTAAATTTGAAGAGGATTAATGATATTTTCAATTTTATAAATATAAAAAATAATTGAATACAAAGAGAAGTTAAATTTCATGAGTTTTTACATGATTTATTTGTTCATCCTTAAGGTCCTTATAAAAAAGATTAATATTGGCCACGATTAAACGATTTTGATATCGTTCTCACAATTATTTTATCATCTCATTGGGGAAGAATATTTAATGGAGTTTTCCTCATAATTTTAGTTTTTTATTGATTCATATAGAGTTTTAATGTGAAAATAATATTTTCAAAATATCTATAATCTCCCCCCATTACCTTTAAATATATTTTATATGTGGACAATGTGAAATGAAGCTCTATATTTGGGATCAAATATTCTGTGTGTAAATTTTTTTTAGGAATGATTGAGATGAATTATACACTGAGAGGGGGGAGGGTGAATCAATATACATGTACTTTAATAAAATTTTAAACATGTTATTATCACATTTAATCCTTTCATTTTTTGGTGATGATTCTCTTATTCTATTTCTATCTCTCTTTTTCTCCGAATATTTGTTCTTTCATTCATTATAAATGAACAGAAACACAAAATAGATAATTATGGACATGGGCCACCATGAAAAACCAATGTATTTTCATTGGTATTATATAGAATATTACAAATTACAACCCACTAGTATCAACTTTTGGATATTGTTAGGTAGGGATTATAATTATACCGATGTTTTGAAGATCCCACACTCTATATAATCCTTGTGATTTATTTGTATAATCATCTATAGGGTTGAAAACAAGTGTAATAACAATAAGAATTTATAAAACCCATTGATAATGATAAATTACTATAAATGTGTTACTTAATTGTATTATCTTTTTGTATTCACTTTAACAACAACCTGAAAGGGGATTCACTTCTTTTTTATGAAAATATAAATTCATGTAACTCTACTATACTCATCAACAAAAAATCACTTCCTTTATTGCAATTATAACCTTAATTATTATTTTCTATACAAAAATATTTACACAAAAATCCTTCTTCTACTTGTTTTATTCAAGTTTAGTGCATCAGATAACAACATTATATTTCATCACTAACTTTGACAAATAAATTTTATATAGAAATATTAGTGTTGGATCAATCCTCTTATAATGTTATTGTATATGAAATTTTTATCACAATCATTCTATCCTATGAATTCATAGAAATTCAGAAAAAAAACTATTACACAACACTCTATATATATCCTCTGTTATTATTATATTCAATTCATTAATGTAAAAATAATTTTTTCATATAAATCCCTAAATTTACCTATTTTGAATATGAATTTAAAATTCAAATTGAAACCACCATACAAATAATAAATATTATCATTTGGATCTCTATACTAACATATAATGATCATTAAATTTGAATTGATAGTTATTATTGACTAAAATAACCACCAAAGTCATTAGAAGATGCTATGTCACCATGTACCCTCAAATATTCCCAGAGACACATATCTTTGAAATGGATAATGGGATTACATCACAAACTATCCATTATTAGTAGTTTTAAAATAACTACTATATATGGTTGTAATGTTCTCCATGGGATACAATATAGAGGACTCCAAAAAACTAAATCCACTAAAATCTTCTTTAGTTATCTTTACAGCATGGTCATTACAGTTGGGTAGGAGTAATCATGATTTCACCTAACTGAGGTGTAGTCCATAAATTTTGGTGTTGAAAACTACAAAAAATAAGATGGAACATGCTATGGGTAGGGTTAAAAAAAGATATGGTATAATCTTGATGACAGCGACATGGTCATAGGATCTATCATACGGAGGTCCATTATTTTACAAAACAATCAAATTCTAGCACCAGAACATTGTGGTTTTGTATCACCACTATAGTGTAGAGTACCTATATTTTATAGTCGAATAAAAACCTATCATCTCCCGACTACAAAAGGGGTTTCTTAGATGTGGAATAGTCTAACCATGTATGTTATAGCCCAAGATCCTCAGGTGTGCTCTACCACCTCCACTTGTTCAATTATCTTGTAATAATTCTTATGTGATGAACTTCATTCCTGATATATAATAACTATGAACACATCACTTAGTATTATCAGATTTATATAAAAAATTTGATCCAAATAATTTTTTCTTAAGTAACCATGGAGTATAGATCATCATTATACTTATATATTATAGATATAGAAAGGTCATCTCCATGGAACTCTAAGTATTCAAATATCATTTTACAACAATATATATCATGTAATTCCAAGGAAATCACATCTAACCAAACCTCTAAAAAATACCCCAGATATATAATTTAGTCTTGAAACACATGGAGACAATTATAAACATACATGTGAATACTTAATTATTAATGATGATTACTTTATACCGAATTATTCTTAATAATGACAAGCACATCCAAGAAACATCTTCTTTCTGATCAGTGCATCTAATAAAGTTCCTCTTTTTTAATAGTATTAAATTCCCCAATTGTTTAGATCTTCCAATATATAATTCAAATATCCTTCAACAATATTGGGAGGTCTTCAACAACATATTGGAATCAATGAATTCCATATTCATTGATTATTATTGACAATAAATAAAAATCATTCAATGTGGTCTCAATAATATCCCCTTTGTATTTATTGTCAATATAAAAAAATACCATCTTATAATGATATGTAAATATGTGATAATCTTATTATCAAATTGTTTTTCATTTCTCCTACAACTCATTAATATTTTAATTTTACTTTTTCACCCCCTAATTGATAAGAAATTCAAATTTTCTTGGAAAGGGTTTCAATTAATACATATGAAAGTTACATTATCCATTATAATATATGTCTACTAATATATTCTTAGTATAAAAATCAAGATGGTTTTACATAGAATATCGATATCTCTATAATCAATTAATGTTGATACCAATTGGATATTAAAACACTTAAAATCAATCTTTAAGAGCTATCAAATAATTCTAGGATGAAACATTGATGATATATCTTGAGATACCAAGTGTGATACACATTCCTCAAGAAGTTAGTCAACTTGACGTTTAGGTATTCACTTGAACACACATGTCAAAGCACATCATGTAAAAATAATAGGATTAAATCATCTTAAAACTTCTTAATAATTTACCTTTTATTCATTGAATGAAAAGTATAACCTTTTATTTTAGAATATTATTATATTTATGAATGATGATAGATTATGATAACAAACCGTTTTCAATGAATCATAATTCAATTACTCTTCATAAAAATTAATTTTTTCGTATAATAATATTTTTGGGAAACATCGTCACCATTCTTCACTTATCTCTCCATCTAGGGACGCACTCCTCAACATGTTCATAGTGGAGAATCTCTTAATGGATTGATTTAAAGATGTTATAATATGAGAATACACCAAAATTTAATTCTTCTTTTGGATGTAAAAGATTTATTACTTCATCATCATCATCAAGGATACTCATATAAAAAATATTTTCATTAGAATAAGAATATATAAGATAAATCCAAGATGAGATAGACATTTTCTTGTTTCCTGATATTGATAAAACCTACACAAATATTCATCAATGATTATTGAAATTTAGGAATATTTCATGTATGGATACTTATTCATCATTTATATCTAGAATTTAATGAATAATCAGTTTTTCAGGTTCTCTCCATAAGACCAGGATTTTCCATCAATACCCTATATTGTACATATAAATATTACACAATATTTTCAAGGGAATAATGTGGATATCCTTTCTCATCATATGAAAAATTAGGTTATGATTTTCTCAATAAATTTTCTCCATTGTATCCAGTATTTATGCTCTATATATATCTTTCAAGTCCAATTTTCATTTCTATAGAATGAATCTCATTTGTTATTTTATTTCATTGTTTGAGATAATTATTCTAATTTTATCCATCAAATCATGTGTATATAATGATAAAATAATCATTATATCAAGGAATCTTATTATAATATAAATATGGTAACATAAGATTTAAATCTACATCCATATTTACAACATTACACACATAGAACTTATCTAGAACAAGAGATGTAATTTTTTAAAGACCTCTCATTACATTAACCTTATTCATGTATATACCTATCTTATCATTTATCAGAATCTTATGAATGAGGTATATAAAAAATTTCATTCATTTTCCAAATTTTTACTCCAAAAAACTAATATAACATTAGGAATAATGATAGCTTGTTCGGGTTATCCACATGGAAACACATGCATCCTTTTTTCATCATACATGTTAGATGTGACAGTACTTATAATATTCCTAAGCATTTTTTGGAATATGAATTGAACTCAACTTTTTGTCTAAATATATTCTACATGTATTCTTAAAAATATTAGGATAATTCTATGTTGATGAATTTTTTACCTTTTTCTGTAGTTGAGTTTTATTTATTTACACACTCAAATGGTATTCAATGATTATTTTAATTTAATACAAGATGATATTTTCATGCACCATTATTGTGACTACATTTATTTTAAACATCAAAAATACAATAAAGATCCTATTATCTATTTTAATATGAAATATTTTTCTTAATATATGTTTTTTCATCCTTTAATGAGTATTTCCCTTTGAAATAGGATTTCTTAATGTTTTAGAATTTAAGACATTTCCCCAAAAATCTATTTTATAATGGCTAAACCTGTCGAAACACAAAAATTGTTCCACAAACCATGATCTTTTCTTATTTAATGCATGTTGTCTAGATTTTCCAGATTCAGTACCATGATGTTTAGGGATCACAGCCATCATATTTGGGCTATTATTTGTAAGAAAACAACATGATTATTTCATAAAACTACCAATGATGTAATGGTGGGATTCTAATCACTTATTAACCTCTATACATACACATGTGTGGATATAAATCATATACTTTTTATGAAAATAAATTCAAAAATTTCATTAGATTATGATACATATGGTACCTTATTTTTGGATATTTCATCAGTAATATCATAAAATGATTTAATGATATTAATTTCCTATAATATAATTTTTTCGACAAAAAAATATAACTTATAATTTTATAAGAAAGAAACTCCCTTACCATCAATATTTTTTGAATATTGATCTTAGATTTCTTATTGATTTCATAATATGATTTCAAGATCTATATTTTTTATATTGAGAATATACTTTTTATCCCAAATGATACCCAATATTTCTACACACTCCATCATTCTTCCAACTTCTTCATCTCCCATTTTATGTCTTTCTTGTAATAATTTACCAAGATCATTGATTATATTGGGTTTGATATCCAATTGTGCATTTTTGACATCAATGTTGTTTTATATATATTTTTCCAATTAATTGAACTTATTCTAAAACTATTTAATGTATTAAACCTTCACTTGGAATACATTAATCCAATGATCTTTAAATTTGAAGCACCTTTATATGAGTTCCTCATTCACATATTCTTTTACTTTAACTGTTTTTATATCTTGATCTAGGAGAGATATATTTCACTAAATAACACCTCAATGTAATATGTCACCCCATAATTCTAGGTGGTATCTGTCTACTAAATTTCAAAAATATAAAAAATTAGATAAGGAATTTAATTTGTGTAATCAATGACTCATTTTCTTTAAAACAGAAATAGATGGTTTTGAT
Organism: Viscum album; assembly: GCA_963277665.1. Taxonomy (NCBI): domain Eukaryota; kingdom Viridiplantae; phylum Streptophyta; class Magnoliopsida; order Santalales; family Viscaceae; genus Viscum; species Viscum album. The sequence goes on along the minus strand of OY728148.1, from coordinate 259,125,235 downwards.
GGAATTTGATCACATTGACTTGAATATTATTTATTTGGTCTATTTGAAAAATAATCGTAACATACCTTAAGATAACATTATTTCCAAGATCCAATTTTGGTTGAAATATTTTCCATATCCATTGTAGAAAAATTGAACCACATGTTATTATCTATTAAAGAGTGATCTATATTCCTCTCTTAGGGAACTTGAATCAACTTCCTCTTTTGATTATATATAAAAAAATATCATCATATTCCACTATTTCTTTTCACTATTTATAGATGTCTTTGTAGAAAATGGATTATGATCTAAAAAATAAATAAATTATCTAAAAACTCACTTCATAATAATTTAAGGAATGAAACTTCAAATCTCCAAATAAACTAATATATGAAGTGAGATTCCTATTAGAGGTAATCTTGGGGACTTTGATATGAATTCATAATCTTATAGAGGTAAACTTATCCCTTGGACACCACTTGAGAATGATCATTTGGGATATTTTATACACTTATATTGATTATTGAATCAACTTAAGTGTACTATAATAACATTTAAAATACCTTGTTCTCACGTTTACCTTTCTTGAATTTAAGTGATGATTAATTGATATCTTTTTCTCTATATGTTTTGTTCTTTTTTCTTCCAAGAAGCACTATAGGATAGAAAAAAACTAGAGATATAATTATTTTCAAGGTATAGATTAAAAAATGAAAGGATGGTCCTTAGTATGATCTATATTCTACCAAGATATTATAATCGACCAGTGTCAACCAAAGGATAAAATTGGGTAGAGTTTATCATTATTCCCAATCTTGGTGCATCCCTCACATCACAAAATCCCATTGATTATTATTAATATCATCTTGAAAAATTTAAAAAATACAAAATAACAAAAAGAAAGACTAAAAACCATCTGTACTACTGACTAGTTATATATGTTCTTGTTCTATTATTATTCTTCCCCTTTCACTTGCACAATAACATTTAAGGACCATAACATCTATTGTTTGCTATATTCAATGCATAAAAATATTCTCTTCTCATCATATAATGGTATATTGAAATATTTTAATGATATAATTACTTATCAATAACTGTAAAATCATATTTTCGTATCACATATTCTTATACTTATTTTCTACATATTCAGCGAATCATTGAATTGCAATAGATTACTTCACCGACTTCATCATGTAGGAATAATGTGGAAAAAATTGTATTCGGTCAATATTTTTTTTGTGGTTATGTAGTGTATATAATTGAGGTTATCTCTTATAGATTCATAGATATTAAAAAAACCCACTTCACAACACTCTTTATATAGAAAATGTGAATTATTCATTTCAATTCGAATATATAGAAACTAGTTTTTTCATAGCATCCCTCCATTTTTTCTATTTTTAATTTTAATTTGGAATTCAAATCTGTACCACACCTAAATTATTCAAACGTTTCCTTTGGATCTCAATCCCAATAGATCTTGGTCATTAAATTAGAATTGGTAGTTATTATAGAGTAAAATGACCACCGAAGTCATCAGATGAAGCTATGTTAGTATGCACACTAAAATATTTCTAGAAACACACTTCTATGAAAACAGAAAGGTAAATATGGTGTATAAGATTCATTTTTTATGTTTTAAAATAACTAATATACAATGATTTTTGGTGGTCAATGGGTTGAATAATTGTGGAATCAAAAACATATAATCTACTAAATTCAATTTGACTTATCTCTATAGTGTGTACATCACAACTATGGTGTATCTTTCATGATTTAAACTAACTACATCCTAGTCTATAAGTTAAGGTGGTCCTACAAATCGATATGGAAAATTCCCTAATCAGTGGTGACTATAGATTCATTTTAGATTTAATGAATATTGTATGGTTCTAGGAGGTGCATTGTGGAGGTACCTTATATTATTGAACCAATGAATTCCATCACTAATGATCTATTTTGTGATCTACCATCTACACTATGGAGGTCTTGTATTTTCAAACATCATTGAAAACTACCCATATCCCGACTGGGATGTGGTATTCTTGGGTACAAAATAGTATAACCTCTTACAATATCTTTTGAGGTTGTATGGAATGGTCAACCATGTCCACTTATTCACTTCTTTACCAATACATCTTGAATAATGTACATTATACATGATATATAAGATCTATGAAAATATCACATATAATTATATTATTTTTATAAGAAAATTCATCAAAATAGTTTTTTCATTAATAACTAGGGACAAAGGATCATCTTAATAATTCTTCATCATAGAGATGGTGACATCACATCTTTGTAATTAAAAATATTTAAATCAAAATTGACTTCAACATATATCAATTACTTTAAAGGAAATCACATAAAAAATCCTTCAGGATCTATAATACATTATGGAATCACACAGAAAAAAAGAGAAACTTACTTGTGAACACTTCCTCATTATTTTTGACTTATTTATACCTAATAATTTAGAAATAATGATCAGTACATCAAAAAAGAATATTCTTTTAAATTAGTACCATAATGAATCTTCTTCTTTATTAATAGACTTTTATTCTCCAACTAATGAAATCTTCCAAAGTATACTTTATCTCTTCATTGACATTCTTGGGATTTCATCATCAATATGTTGACATCAATTAATTCCATATTCATTGATAATAATGAATAATATGCATGACTATGTACAATAATTTCTACGTATTGTAGAATTTTTGGTTTAGAGGAAAATCTCTAACCATATTGGCCAGTTCGTCCAATTTTATAACTATTTAAAAAGGATGGTATTAATTATTGATAAATTTATGACACATTAATATTTAAAACTATTAATGACGAATAGAAAGAATGTGTCTTGATATGCCCCCACTATGAACCTCTCTAGGCAACACATTCAAAACGAACATGACCCTTGAGGTCATCCTCTAATAGACCCTGGAAGAGAGACTAGAACAATTAGTATAAAATAATAATATGAGAGACACTACCCTCATAATCATTATAACATAATGATAAACCCACCAAAAATAATAATAGAATAAAATAAACTTAGGCCGCAAAAAAAACCACAGTTCATGGAAATATCATAAAAATACAAGTATCCAGTATAAAATAGAAAAATGAATCCCTTTAAAGCAACTATAACCACAACTCCAAGATAAGCGCTTGTAATGTCTAGATTGATATCTAAACTCTTCATAAAAACATGAAAATATATATATATATAAAGCCGATAATTCATTCATAAGTGGAAATATCCTCCCCAATACCTCTCCTAAAAATTCTAAAGAAGCATAATAATGCTTTAGTAAGTAAACAACGTAACCAATAAACCCATACCAGTTCAATTGTCACCCATCCTCACCAAGGTTCGTTCACCAAACATTTCATACAAGTATAATTACATAATAATGTGACAATATATCATGAGGTACCCTATAGCCTCTTCTTCAATTATTTGTTTCTCCCAATCCCCAATGATAAACATCATGTTCATAGACTCCATTTCTCAGTTTTTCTTCATCACGTCATATCTCATATCACAATCATGCCACATATCATAGAAACATATTTGACATCTTCTATGTCCTCCACCACATATCACAACCAAATATCCATTTCCATATAGAATCATAAACATGAAGGACATATAACTTATTCCCTTTTCTTACCATGCACAAACCACACAATTTTACATCATCTCAACAACATTATCAAGTCTACTAGAATATCACATAATATATATTTAATCTATCACTACCAATATGATTATACATACTTTGAACCATCATAAACAGTTATACACCTATAAGGTGAAATAATATGTAGGATGTAGTGAACTATCCATTAACATTTTAACTTGGATATTTAGGGAAAACACCCATCACCCAATTTTTTTTGGAATTTATAATGTGATCTAACTCGGGTGGTGTGTATACAAAATCATAAGGAAAATACAATTATAAGAAAACCACACATAATAAAACCACAAGGTATCACACCATAACATTAGTACAACACCCATTAAAACCGCCCAACTAGAACAGATACACACTATCATCACTAAGAATCCCAATGCGAAAAACATGCCCCAAATTCAATTAGAAACAACCAAAATAACCATTCATAATTTCCCATTTAATCCCATTTTTTCTATTACAGACTTACCATTTACCAACCATATTTCATTAATTATTCACTTCAATAAAATATTTAATTAAAAACCATTCTTTATCCATTTAACACTTTTAATTTATTCATTTTCCATCTATTTTATTTGTTAACATTCCATTCACAACCCGTAGTTCATTCAATTCTAGCCTACACTCATTAATATATTGTCATTACCTATCATATTTCATAGCTACCATGAAACTATAAAAAAATCACAAAATGAATCCAACCACAAAAATCAACCAATTACACATACCTTTTCATCCATGGAAACCATCATTATAAACTGCCACACACCACATCGAAAATCACTCCTCCTCTGTCCAATTGAGGTAAGGAAATCAAAACTCTTTTTGTGTGATCAAAACTAGTAACCCATAAACACCACTATAAATCCCCAACCAAGAATTCACAATCACATCATCATAAAAAATAAATCCATTAGAATGTACTGATCAATTATAGTTTTAGTCCTTACCAAAATTATATTTATAAAAAGGATCTCCTTTAATTTCAATCTCTCTTAAACAAGAAACATTACATCAATCTCATATTCCACACAATTGATTTATTGATTTATTTACAATGTTATATTCATAAGAAATATTATTCCATCAATTAAATCATAGAAAAATCACAAATATATCACATTGGAAAAAACATTTCATTTACCCACATAAATAATAAGAAACATTTTGAATAATATAAAACCCATGAGAATCACCATTCATATTTAATTCCCATTACAATATTACATTATCTACTTTAGGTCAATTATTACTATCCTCTAAGGGTTAGAAAAATTACTTCACTTTAACATTACACACAAAATTAAATAGAGTTCTCTAATAACCTACCTTAATTAAGGACTTACAATTCGTTCGTAAGAAAAAGTGGGGAATTAAATAATTTTTAGGATGAAATCAGACAAGAAAACCCTCAAAATTCTTGAAAATACCTATCCACATAAAAAATATCTCCATAAAAACAAACACCAAAATAGTATAATAATATTTTTTGATGAAAGGAAGGGGAAAATAACGAAATGGAAAAGAAGGGGAACTCACCTTAAATCACCACCAATCAATATTTTGACACCAATGACTAGAGAAAACTAAATGGAATTCAAATAACTCAAGGGATACGCCTATAATCACATGTGATTTGGGAGAAATCAATGTAAACTAAAAAAAATTCAAGGGTTTGATAAATTTATAATAATAATGTATATTATAGCATTATCATGTTATTATAAATGGTTGCATCATGAAAGGTATAATAATATAAAACCTCCATAAATCATAATGAAAATCAATATTTCTCACTCAATTTTTTCTTAGTCAACATCCATTAAACTATTCAAATTAAAAAAACTTGTGATAAAAATATCATCACCATATCATGACTCCCAACAAAAATACCAGTTTAAATTAACCTCTCAGTCTTTACGTTGTACTGGATATGTCCATTCTGCAGATCATATTCATGAAAAATCTAAAAGACATTAAATAAAACATCATAATAAGAACTAATCAATCACTTTGTCACATGGAAATCAACAAAAAAAATAATAATAAACAAAGACTTATTATATTTTTATAATAGTAATAAATATTACTTTTAACCTTCTAGTTTAGAATATTACGAACTTCTACATTTCAAAAAACCTCCCCCTTTGAACCTCTCATGCCATGAAAGAGAACTTAAAAAAAATGAAACCACTTGTAACACCACCGTCAATGATAGACGACTCTCCATATGACAATACTCACAACCATTTCATGAGATCCCTATCTGAATAAAAAACTCATCCCAACTTCTTCTTATGTTCCCCCAAAATTTCCTAATGCATGCCACAACCTAATCAAGCACCGTAACTATCTAAAGAATAAGACTCGTTGCATTGTATAACACTAAAATGATTCTTATCCATGAGAATAAAGACCAAGTACAAAATAAAAATACAAACCTCTCAAACCATACACTCCCTCAATAGATTCCTATCAAATACATTCAACACTACCTTAAAAGAATAAAACACACTTGAGGAATTAACATGAACTAAAACAACAACAAATATTCTACACATTCAATTTCAAAAAATAAAAAAAATCATAATGAAATGAAACAACGGTAAAAATATCCCTGACCACTAAGAAAACAACTTCAAATCACGTTCCCATGTACATTTCACTAATCTAGTACACTCTTATAAAAAAATGAAATGAATGACATTTCCATGCTAAACCTTATACAATGAATCATAGTTTTCCTTAATTTAATCTCTAAATTTCACTTCAACCTCAATAAAAAAATATCATCAATAAATGAAATGCAAGTCATCATGTAGATACCAATAAAGTTGTGACACATGGAAGGGAAAAAATGATCTGATCTAGCTATAGATGAAGTGGTAACTGATATTTCACTTCACCAATATGCACCAACACATAAAAAGATATAATAAACTGTGGATAGATATGAATCCATTAGCCAAATATCTTCTTATCAAAATGAAGGAAACCCCCATGAACCCATGATCTCCGACCATAAACTCTTTTGAAGTCCTCATACAATCACCGTAAGAGTTTTCAATGTCCAATGCTGCCTTCATCCACTCCTAAATCATCTGAACCTTATTTATCATTCTTTGTACCAAATATAATCAAAATGAAAATGAATCTCATGCCTTAATTCATCACTATTGGGATCCGAATAGAAACCCATACAATTCCACTAATGGATCCATTCTAATGGAATAGTGATAACTAATATTAGAAGCATACTCAACCATGTCAAATTGATTCACCCATGATCCACCAAAATCAAATACATTGGAACTCCTGATATAATCCTTCATTTGAATACTATAATCATTATTACCATATATTAAAGGAAGTAACATACATATAAGACATAATTGAGATAAGAAATGACATGAAATACATCAAAAAACATTCTTGGTAAAATAAGGATCAAGATCAGAGATGATGGTCATCAATATCCCATAAATCCACACTATCTCATGTGTATACCTACTCTCATGAAAACCAATGAATAATAACTCCAAAAATGATAAGAAATGTTCAAACTTCATCAATTGATCCATGATAAACCAAATCACCTGACATCCCCGTTGGAAATGAGGTAAAATGGTGATGAAAACCATCAACATATCCTACAACTTCCACTCCAGGACATTAAATGGCTATAATAAACTAAAAAAAATGTAATGACTTTCTTTCACATGTTTTGTAAAAACATCACAAAAAAACTCCACCAATGATTGATTCATCCCTAGCCATAAAACATGACTCCTTTCGGAATGATATAGATTCTATATACCAAGATTCACTACAGATCATGAGTTACATAGATCATGGAGAAAATCCTTTTGAATCATCGATAAGGAAAAAACATCCCTAAAAAACCTGTAATACTGATAATTTGGAGACCATACCTATGTATTATCACCACAAAAGACATATTCCTACGTCCCCTCAACTGATGAGTCTCCGCAATGAGAATCCACCAAAAACCTCATCAAGGACAAATTCACTATAACATAGTACATGAAACCTACCCCAAAAGGCTCTTCCACATTGAGAAGCATCACTATACTCTCATCTATAACCTTACATGTATCTCCAAACTTATGAATATCATCTCCATGAGGGTTCCTACTAAATGAGTCATCCACTATCTTCCCATTCCCCGTTGGGCACCTAAACTCAAATTCATAGTCCTACAAGAAATCTATCAACCAATGCTGATGTAAAATCTGATCCTTATAAAAAAATATACTTCAGGTTCATTTGATATATGAATACCATAATGGAATTATTGGTGTGGTAATGTCTCCACAACACTAGAGAAAATAACATTAACACAAAATTCAGCTCAGGGGAGGAATATTTAAACTCATGAGGATATAACTAATTAAACCAATTTGAGATCCATTACATATTAATCATATAGAAACATCCCAATCTAAGAAAAGAAGTGTCATATAAAATGTTTTACATCGCTACCTCCTCTAAAATCTAAAGAATGAGGTAATTGAGAAACTTCCCCCCTCATGTAGTTAAAAGCTTCATATAACTGATCAATCCATTAGAAACCCTGAACCTACCTAGTTAAAGATATTAGTGTAAATGAAATATGAGATACATTGAACTTGAAAAAAATAGTAGCTTGTAAAACGAAGGAAACTATGAGCCTCTAAAAAATTTAAGGTTCTTCTCAAGAAACAATCACCCTATCCTTAAAAGGATCAATTCACACTCCTTACCGAGACACCACATGCCTAAAAAAATGCACATCATGTGTCCAAAAAATACACTTAGACTAATTTACAATGATCTATTAGATTTTATAAAACTGTAACAAATATCTAAGATGATTAAAAGCTTCCCTACTTTAATTTTATTATATGATTATTCTATTAATTAAAAGGACCATAAAAAAATCCAATAACACACAAAACATTGAGTTCATGATTAACATGATTACTTCTAGGGCATTCCTTACACTGAATGATGTAAACATGATCTCAAGGAACTAACAATGATATTTGAAGTACATCCTATAAATATACTCCTTCTTCACCCTTATTGAATAATAATCATTATTCAGATCAATATTTAAAAACCATTTATATTTCTTAAAATGATTGAATATTTTTTAACATCATAAGGAGATAATATTTCTTGAATATAAGCATATTCTACATTTGGTGGTCTATACTCAGCCTTATCGCACTATCACTTTATTGGAGAATGTAATTTAGGGTAACTAGGCAGGTGAAACCCCTATGCATGAAATCATCAATATAGATCCTTAACTTCCACAACTCAAAAGGTTCCTTCTGATAAGGATCCATTGAAATCAAAGAGGAACCTAACTACAACTCTATACCAAACTCTATATCATTTAAAGGTTGTAGAATCATAATATATTTATACAAAAATAATGAAATTAAATATCCACTATGGAAAAATCCACAACTTTCACCTCAACAAAATAAAAGTATAATCCTTCCAATAGAGATAATAATAAATCCCAACACCTATGTGTTATGTTGGAATAATGTAATGTATCATAAGAGGGTTGGGGGTGAATTGTGCCTTTTAGACAATCTTCCACAATTATTAATTTAGAATCCCTTTGTGAATTATGAGGATATGTAGGGTTTTATTCTGAATGAAAATATATGTAGGAGACAAATAGAATGAAATTACATATTTTTTATAGTGGTTCAATGAAAAAATAATCCATATTCAACTCCACTAATTACTCTCTCTACGAGCTTCATTAATTTAAATAGAACATTACCCTTATCAGAAGAACACAAATCCTGAACTAAGTGTAGGAAGTTGACAGATTTAAAATAAGGATAAACATAGAGACTTATGGTTCTTTACCCAAGAACTGATTATCCACAACTTAAATTGAGAAGCTGATACTCTACAACAAATGAGTGTGGGTAGTTGATAATCCCATAAATCACAAACTTTTATTTGATGGTTTGGGTTGACCTTTATAGTTTCAACAGTAGAAAATGATTGTAGATGAATCTTTTTTTTAATAAATGAAAGTATTCAAGAAATAATAGTTTAACAGTGATCCAGGTTTCAAATGGTATTCAAATAAATTAGAAATAAATAGCAACTGGAATCATATAACATTAAGAGATTGAACATGTATGTGTCCACATATTAATCTCCCTTCAGATTCAATCATTTTCTATTTCTATAATGTAAAAGATACACTTAAGAATACAAAATAAAGGGTGAATATATCCTCCAATTTTTAAAATTAATTATAGTAGAATATTTAGAGATGAAATATTACTTCGATATTCTAGATCCAAGAAAAAGTCCGAAAATAATCGCTGAATTGAAATATGAATTAACCTAGGGAGTCGTAACATCTCTTAAGAACATGATTAATTTTTTATGATGAACATGGTTCTTTGAATCAATCATAATTATATTTTAATAATCCTTATATTCTATCAAAGACCGTCGCATGAATGTTTGATAAAATTTTAGTTTTAAAACTCTGATATTGAGTAGACATATGTAGGGTTGAAATACATAGCATAGGGTTCCATTATGTAGTGTAGGTTTACTACCGACATATGGTTCCTTAACCACTCTTTAATGACTGCATTACATTGGGATGATTGTCTATATTTTCATCCTTTTTAGTATGAGAGTCCAAAAAAAAACTATTGATTAAACAAACATTCAACTTATTGGATGTGGGGTATGAACAGTAAAACTAGACTCCAACACAGGGTTGATTTTTTATTCATTTGTTGATTCCCAAATGTAGGGTTGCTGCTCCATATGATTTATATCAAGCATAGAATTGAGTTGATAGACCATACGAAAAATTTTCATCATACCGTAGAGATGTTAAGCAATAAAAAATTTGTTTTCTATAACATAGGGATCATTAACCATATGTTTAATTACTAAATATTGGGTTTGAATAGTTTTTCCATTGCACATCCTATAGATTTAATTTCATCAAAAATATAAATTAAAACATTATATATATTTCTAAATCATTCTTATCGTAACCTTGTTAGAGAAAACATGGGTATTTTTGAGAATCAAAATCAATATATAACATAGAGTACTGTGTACACAATACTTTCCCAATAATCTCCCCCAATTGGATGATAAGAAACCCATAAAATAATTAACATAAAATATATTAATTGTAAACATTAATAAATTAATTCTATATCACAATATTATTTCAATTTAAAAAGGTGTTTCTAAAGAATATAGAAAATATGAAAATATTCTAAAAAATACGAGTTGTTGTAGATATAAAATATTCTACCATTTTTGATGATATCCCAAATGAATGAATTGAAATAATATAAGATACATACCACAGTTAATATCACAGTATACTAAAAATGAATGTTATAGTTTACTGTTAGAAATATGATAAGTTATTTTTCAACATAATGTTGAACACAAATTGAAAAATAAGAAAAGATGAATATAAAAAGAAAAGATGACAAAATTAATGTAATGTGAAGTAAGGTAAAATGAAGATCAAATGTTTTAAAAATTAATTATTACATCCCAAAATAATCTTAAGAAATCTTCAAAATGAGGTGATCGAGTCATGTTGGTTTCCATGATATGAATCTCTATGGGTAGAATTATTTTCAGCTAGATGAGTATTTGTATTAACAACACACTGAATTTCATGTAGCTTCACCGAAAGTCTCTAAAAATAATCATTGAATACATATTTCAATTGCTATAAGAGTTTCCTTGAATCATGACATATATTTGTTCTTTCCACCAAATTCAACTTAAAGAATTCATTGATAGAATCTTCATATTGAATAATGGTGATCAATATAACTCTGAATCGATGAATAACTACTCCAAGCTAGGATCTATTAGAGGTCATACAACTAATTAAATCATTTTTATTGTCTAGAAGAAGATTCATAGACGTGATATCACACTAGATGGTGTGAATCCTATTGATGAAGTCATCCATGATAGTAGTTATTTCTTCAAATATCCTTATCAGACCAGGGAAGTGGTTTGAGGTGTATAGGTCTAAGCTTGATGACTATTGTCGAGTGACTAAAATTACCTTTCTAAAGAAAACTTCAAATCATCAAAATTAGACTATTTATCATATTTATTTTTCAAATATCTGAACTCTATTCCTAAATAAGTGATGAAATCTTCATGATGTTACACTAAAATTTATTTTTTTGAGAGTCTTTGAGTTGAGTGTTAAGGAATTCAAACTTGTATCTTGGAGCATTTGAACTTCTTAGCTCATCCCCCTTCTTCATATCATCTTCTAAATATTCTCTTAAAGATAGTTTTTTGAACTGTAATACAATTCACTTTCTAATAAAAGGTTTATCAAAAGTGGAAGAAGTCTCTTGATTAATGTGACTTGAAGAATTTCCACCTTGTACAACAGCCAAAAATGTACCTACATGAACTTATGATCTATTTCTAAAAACAGATCCTTCTTCAACAACACAATCCCGAATAATGAGTGAAAGGATAACATGGGTTGAAACACCATATATTTTAACTTATTGAATATGAGCCTCTTTCTCAACAACCTCATTTAATTGAGTCTATTTCTCAACTACATTTTTAGATTCCTACACAGCATCTGAAATGTTTATTAAAATTATTATTCTTTGAACAAGATTCCTCACTTCAGGTCTAGATATATTCTCTTCATTAGGCCATTGTATTATAGAACTGATGGATGTAATAATATTATTCTCCTCCTGAGAATATTCCATAAACTTATATTGTTTCATAGCTTTACCATATAAAATAATATTGAATAAGCTTCTCCAAACATATCCTTGTTTCATAATAGTCCCATAATTAAGAATGTTGGTATGATGAAATCTAATTCAGATAGAAATTTTTACAATTCTTCTATTTCTAAGAAACAAAAAGGAAACGATCCTTACATAATCCGCCTCATGGGGACTGTGAAACAACCTAACTATATCCATTGATGAAAGAGAGAATTCGTTGTATTCAATCATATATATTATATAATCATCATATATTCCAAAACTAAACTCATCATTTCTATAAAATCATTTTACATATATTTTGAACAATAAAGGGGTGCGATCATAACCTAATGAAAAATATAGTCCTTGAAATTGAATGAAACCCTTTATCTAAATATTAGTTTCTTTAAAATACTCCAAATAAATCACCTTAATGTGAAGAAATTTTCAAAACATTGATGGAAGGTACATAGAAACACACAAATATGCATCTTCAGGTCTTTCTTGAGTATCCATTTCTAAAGGTTTTATGACTGAAGGTTAAAATGTTTAGGGTTTTGGTAAGCTAGAATGAGATAATCTAAATAAACTAAAAGGTCATGAAAGAGATCAGCGGGAGAAGGTAGATAACTTCCACACATCATTTGAGAATGTACTCATTAAGTTTTAATTTTGAAAAGACCAATACTAAGAAATTGATGTTTTTATAAATATTCTCAATACACAACCAAAAAAAGTGTAATAAAAATTAAATAAAACATATACATATTATTTAAAATGAAAATATAAATTATAATAATATAAAAAATTAATAAATATTAATTTAAAAATAAATAGTCATAATTCCCCTTAATAAAATCAAAACATGCATTGGGAAGTGGTTTAGTGAAAATATCAGCTAGTTGTTATTTGGTATTAAAAAATTTTAAAATTATATCTTATTTAAGAACATGATCTCTTAGAAAATGATTCCTTATCTCAATATGATTACTCCTAGAATAACATATAGGATTTTTTGAAAAAATTATCACTAGTATTTTCAAATAAAAAGGTATACTATTAATTTTATTTCTAATGTCTGGTAGCGTTTTTTTCATAAACAATACTTGTGTACAAAAAATTCTTGTAGAAACATATTCTTCCTCGTCTATTTACAGGGAATCTAAATTTTCTTTTTAACTTGATCATGATATTAAATATTTTCTTAAAAAGTGATAGGTTCCTTAGATGATCTTTCTATCTATTCTACAACCTCTACAATCAGCATCCAAATATGAAACTAAATTAAGATAAAATCTATTAGGGTAAATAAGATATTGAAAAAAAGTTCCATTTAAATATCTAAAAATTCATTAAACAAATGGGAGATGGGATTATTTTATATTTGAGTAAAATCTATCACATATACATTTAAGAAACATAACGTATGGTCTGCTAGAAGTAAGATATACTAAATTACCAATCAGATGTCTATATAGTTTTTTATTAAATGGTTTTCCAGATTCATCCAAATCATGTTTTATATTAGTATGCATAAGAGTTGTATATGTATTAATGATTTCAAGTCCAATATTTTTCAAAAGATAAATAATATATTTACTTTGATTTCAAAAAATTTGTTATATTTTTGATAAATTTGAATTCATAAAAAGAAATTCAATTCTCTCATTATATTCATTTCAAATTATTTTTGAGTTAATTTTGAAAAATAATTACAAAGATTTTTATTTATTGAACCAAAAATAACATCATCAACATAAATTTTAACTGATAAAATATTAGAACAAACAGTTTTGTTAAAATTTGTTGGATCTTCAAATAGAAAAGTACATCCATTTTCAAAAGATATGAACTTAATATTTCAGACCAAGCTCTATGTGTTTGTTTAATCCCAAATAGATATTTAGAATATTTAAAAATAGAATTTTGATTTTGAGTATTTTTAAAACCAGGAGTTTTTTTAAAATAATTTTCCTCCATTAAATATCCATTTTAAAAGGAATATTTAACATCCATCAGATACAATCTAAAATCAATATGAGTTGTATTGTCTAAAATGATTCTAAATGCTTATAATCTAACCAGAAGGGAAATGGTTTCATCAGAATCTATATCATCTTCTTGATTATATCCTTTAGGCACTAATCTAGATTTATTTCTGTTTATGATCCTTTGATCATCCTATTTATTTCTAAAGACCCATTTGGTTCCTGTAGACGGAAAATTGGTTTGTGTTTCTATGAATCCCGAAACATAATTCCTTCTAATATAGTTTAGTTTTTCTATCTTTGAATAAATCCATCATTCAACTTTTAAGGATTCTTCAATAGTCTTAGGTTCTAACTGATATATAAAGGAAGAATATTCAGAAATGTTTCCTACATTTCTTCTATTTCTAATTCCTTTGTCATAGTATCCTATTATTGTTTCCAAAGTATGGTTATTTAGGGGTTTAAACTATCTCAGAAATATAATTTCAGTTTCTTTAGTTTCATTTTATTTTTAACTGTATTGAATTTTATTAATATTATTTTCCAAATCAGCTTTATGGGTTTCAAGTCTCATGTGGTTAACTAAGTTAGTAACTTCATTAGTTTGATCATTCTCTTTAATAAAAGATTTAGTTTCATTAAAAATCACACAAACTCATTATTTTACAATCCTTGAATTTTTATTAAATCATCTATAAGATTTGGTAGTAGTAGAATATTCCAAAAACATTCCTTCATCATCTTTTGGATCGAACATACTAAGGTTTTTCCTAGTGTTCAAGAAATAAACCTTTTATCCAAAAACATTAAAGTAATTTACTTTAGTTTTTCTATTATTATAATGTTCGTAGGGTTTCCTTTTGAAAATAGGCCTTATTAAAACTCAATTCATGATACAATAGGATATTCTTATTGCTTCTGTCCAAAAAAAGAAGGATGATTCTTTTCATTCAGCATAGTCTATTCCGTTTCTCGAATAGTTATATTTATTATTTAAATTATTACATTTTTCTTTATGTGTACTTGGTATATAAAAGATGTGTTTAATACCTAGATTTGAGAAATTAGAACTAAATTATTGATTCTCAAATTCTCCACCATTATCAATTCTTTATGAAATTATTTTATATTGTTTTTCATTATGAACAATTTTACCAAAAATTTGAAAACCCATGAAAACATCAGTTTTGATTTTTAATAAATATACCCATGTAAATCAAGAATAATCATCAACTAAAATATAGAAATATAATTAACCTACCAATATTGAAACTCTTTATGATTCAAAAAAATCCATATGGATAAATTCTAGTTATTTAGATGTAGCAATTTTGTTAATATATTTGAAAGATGATTTCTGATTTTTACCAATTTGGAATGCATCACAGAATCTATAATTAGAAAAATTAAGACTATCCAAATCAGAAACTAAGAGTTTCATTTAAAATTTTTGTAATGCATATATTTTTCAGTGACTAAGTCTTCTATGAAAAATCTAGGATTCATTTTCCTTATCAGCTAAACAATTTACTTTCTATTTACATGACGAATTTAAATCCAATGTATAAACGTTATCAGTAATATGTGCCCTAAATTTATGAAATTTACCTTTAAATATGGAGAAATAATTTTTAGATATTTCAACATAGAATCCATCATCACATAGTTGAGAAATACTTATCTAGTTTTTTTATCCCATTTACATACAGTAACAATGTTCTGGGAATCCGAATCTTCTTTATTTTCTATAATTTATATAACTTTCTCTAGAAATACCTTTGAAAAAGAATTATTTAAATACCAATAATTTTAATATTTAAAAAAATCAATTAGTGAAATGACCTTTTATTCAACAAAAATAAGAGGTAGCATTTCTAAAATTGGGAGAAAATTGTTTTTTATAAAATTTTGATTTTTTACCCTTGGTTCTTATTTTTAATCATTCTCTTTTAATGACATTATTTCCAAGAATTTAATTTAACACTTTTTCTCCTTTGGTAAATGTAATTATAGTACTCTTATACAATTATACAATATCTTGATATTTATTAACCTTTTCTACAAGATTAATATAGTTTGATGCAGTGGAATTGATCTCCTCAAATAAATCTTGATGTTTTTTTAGTATAGTATCCCATTCTCCTAAAAAACATTGTAAATAATTTTCAATGATATAATATTCTTTTATAAATAATCATAGTTATCTTATAACATTGAATAAAAACAGTTAGTTTATGACTTCAGCGACAATTAGTACTATATTCAGAAGAGTAATAAGATTGTACCTCTTCTTCTTTAGCCATAATGAACACGTTGGATTCCAATTTTTGTGAATCTTTCTCTAAATCAGATTGTGAGGAGCTACTGGAGTCTCCAGATACACTCCATGTGGCCTTAAAATACCTTTCTTCTTTTAAACCGATAATCATCATTCATGTGATATATCTTTTCTAGTAGTTTTCTTTTATCTTTCAATTGAAGGAAATCAGGTCTGATGCAGCCTGATTTTTTTATTCATAACATCTATCTTCTCGGGGGTTTCTGTTGTCCTTCTTGAATGATTTTCTGAATCCTCTTTTCTTCTTTTATAATTTTATAAAATTTCTGGCTAATTGGGCTATTTCCACTTATGAATATGAGGAGTCTTAATGTTTTTATATTTTATCTTCTTACTTTATTCTTTTTGCCATGTTTCAGAGATGTCACTTTGAGAGAAATATTTTACGTTTTCACTATAATAAAATGATAATCAACTTTATCTTTAATTTATTATTTATACAACATCCATGTTCCAATTAACCCTTTCATTATTAGATCCATGAAAACTGATGATTGATGAATAGCTGTAGAAATTTCGTCCCATTTAGAAGGTATTAGTCTAATTACTTTTATGGCCTGATTATATTTTTTGATGGGTTATCCCAAGGCATTAATATTACTGACATTTTATGATAACCTCCCATTCATCTGTATGAGTACTTCTCCATAAAATATTCTAAAGGTGTCGAACATTATCTTTACTGTAGCATATCTCATCAAATTAATAGTGTCTGTTCCTTAATATGAAATAGTAATTATTTTCCACATCCTACAGGAAGGATGAAATTGTGATACATGACTAAATTCATTTGGTCTAAGTCCATAGATAGTAACATTCATAGCCTTTGAATTGATTTCATATTTTTCTTCTGTTTCAGGAGTCTAAGAATCTGGTTTTCCAAGAATCACATAAGGAGTAACGATCCTTGAAAAAACATCGAATCCCTGATTCTTTAGATAGATAATCATTAATTATTTTAAGCCTCCCTAGTTTTCACCATTAACGTATAGAGCATATACCATATGAATTCCTTCTCTAGGATCATCCATTTCAACCTTCTTCTTAGATACCTTATACATTTATCTTGCTACAAATTTATCTAAAAATAACCTATAACACCAACTTTTATGTTAGAATAATACAAAATAACACAAGATGGGGGTGAATTGTGTATTTTCAATAATCTTCCACAATTATTAATTTTGACTCCCTTTTTGAATTAAGATAATGTGTAATGTTTTCTTTAGAATGAAAACCTAAGAAGTGGATAAGTAGAAAGAAATAAAACAACTATTTATAGTGGTTATCGGAATAATGATCCCATAGTCCAATCCACCAATTAATCTATATTTCATATTGATGAATATCACTAGAATAGTCCTATTATCACAATAACAAAAATCTACAAATGAGTGTAGGAATTTGAAACCTTTACAACAAGGGCAAACAAAGATCCTTCAAGCTACTTAACCAATAATTGATTATCCACATATTTGTTTGAGAAGTTGATACTTCATCACAACTGAGTATGAGCATTTGATACTCCAATAAATCAAAAAAAATTTGAGTTGATCATCCAGGTTTAATGTCATTGTTGTAGTAGTAGCAACTGATAATAAGTGGATCCTCTTATTTAGAAATTAATGTCTTCAAGAAATAATAGTTTTTAATTGATATAGGTTTCAAATGATCATCAAATAATTTACCAATAAATTTCAGCAACAATATTACTGCAGTAAGAGATTGAACATGAATGTTTTCAAAGTGTAGTCACTCTTTTGAGTCGATCATTCATGGTAGAAATTCTATTATATATATACAGTAATATAGAGGTGGAGAAGAAATATAAGAAGGAAATAAAAAGGAAATGAAAAAAATAAGGGAAAAAGGAAAATAAAATAAAAATAAAAATAAAAGAGGTGGTAAAGGAAAATTAAAATGAAAATAATAAAAATGGTTATACCCATTTTTAATTATTTTTCTATTCATCTCATTCCCATTTATAATTTTATTATTTATCTTCATCACTTTTCCATATCTTTTAATTTATTTAAAATTAATTTAATCTTTTTCCATTATTTTTAACTCGAACGTTGCGCTAGGGCGCGACATAATATTTTACATAAATCCCAAGAAATCATTAAACTCATTTTAATAGCTTTTTGGGACCCACAACAGGGTGTCTATGTGCCCGCCCTGGGATACTTTAAAGATTTTTACTAATAACTTAATGGTCTGCACCTTGATTTAAGGTGATATGTCAAATGCATTTATGTAGATAACTAATAAATTATCTTCGAGTGCGATATGACTAAACATCCATCGCTCGCAAAAGTTATACCCTTCCCTGGGTAAACACCACATCCCAGAACTATCGGCGGTATGAGATTTCTCATTCAACACACCATTTTTTAGAAAATAACTATTTATTATGTAAAAAATGGAATAATTAATTAATTAAAAAAAGTGTATAATCACAAGCGATGGTTCCAAATACCTGATGTGAATCAATGTTATACCCTGCCTAGTGTAAACCCGACGATCCCGACCTAACGGTGGTCTCAAATTTCTCATATGATGCACTGTTTGAGAGTTATTTCATTTTTTGAAAGAAAACGCATATGTGAATGAATAAAATAAATTCAATATTTTTATTTTATCAATGATGAGGGTTTATGGGTCTTTAAACACCATACTGAATCATTTTTTAAATATGAAAATATTATATAGAATATTCTAAAATTTTAATAAGTCTTTTACCTTTCATTTAATTTGTTTTTATTTTAACTTTAATCTAATTAATTTAATAAAATTTATTTAAAAGTTAAATCGCAATGTCAACTATCAGAAACAAAATGTTCTAACGCTCAGTTTTAAAACCATCCTGCCTAGCTAATTGAAAAATTTAATTCCTTTTTCCTTTTAATTCGGTTCAAAACACATAATGTTACAACCTTCCCACCATAGAACTTCTCATCCCTGAGAAGCCTTCAGGAAAAATTTAACCCTCACCCGATCAACAGGGTCATGCAGTCTCATACAGAAGATCATGTTTCATCTCCAAATGCCCAACACACGTTAAAACATCTGTTATTCAAATGACAGAAAAGCTATTATGATCATAACCAATTCCCATTTTCAATAAAAACAATAAGACAATACATATCCAAGCAGTTTTTTATAGAGGTATGAACATGTCATCATCTCATTAAACATCTAGTTAAACATACTTTCCACCTTAGGCATTAATGTTAGTAAGGGAAAATTCCGAGTCACAACAAATTCCACCATCGGAATTTCCTATAATACAAGACCTTAATCATTCTAGAGAGTCTTCTTGAATGATTTCAAAAATGGATAAATTGGTTGATTCCCCATCGCCCTTAATGTCCAATTCAAGCAAACTTTTAATGAAAGTCCCCGGTTGACACAAACCGCACTAATAACATATGATGACATACCATGAAAAGGTCCTTCATTGGACACTTTATTGAGAAAGGGAGAGAAATAGTCAAGCCACTCTAGCTGACCATTTAAGAAGATGCTTGAGAAAGATGGATAGAGTTTTATGAACTGAATTGTGATGCCTGTTTTCAAGGTATCTCACATTCAACCCGAAAAACTAATTAAATTCATACCTGATATTCAGTGATGTTCCTAGATTTAGGCATCACCGAGCACGATAAGAAGTCTGGGGTAACCTAGTATTAACACCACATGAGTATTATGAACTAACATAAGGTTGTCCAAAAACCATGTTTACGAGTGAGATGTTGGTACAAGGGTAAGACATCCAAAACGGGTCATTGAATGATCCCATATTGACATCCACCTGGTGGTCATGTCAGAAGAAATGGATGGTGTACAAGTGTCAGTCCAAAGATTTCCTACACAGAAATTCGAGGGTTACTCAAGACTAACTGAATCCTTGATAATAATGATGAATCAACGTGCAACACTAAGAAAACCACCCAAAACAAGCCCAACAACATTTAATGTTTTAGAATGGCATAAGAACGACGCTCTCTTAGAGTAGCAAGGAAAAAGGTAAAATAGAAGACATGATGGTCACTTAAAGAAGAGTACACTAAGAGGATTTGGATATTACCAGAATGGAAACATTTAAACAACTAGCATGAAAGAACAACTGAACTAACTGGTGTGTCAAAACACTCGAGTCTATATAATTCATCCCGAGGATTGGGAAAAACTTGATTCCTTTAAAACAGAAGTCATTATACTACAGAGATGACTCGAAACATATTTAACAGTGCAAGTATTGACAATAACACTGAACTCAACTAGTTTGTCACAACATTAAGAAGTCAACGGAACCACATATATCGATTCATACTACCACAAGGTGATACAAAAGCAATACAACCTTTAAATCATATGATGATGTACCGAGTCATCCATCAATGTGGAGACGAGAGGGTCAAACATCATATGTTGAAACTGACCCTTCCAAAGGTATGCCTAACCTGATGTAAATGAGAATTAATCGATGTTGAATCCCGAAACAAAAGTGAAGGAAAATATTACCACCCCTCTGAACAAGGGTTTCATATTAACCCAGGGGTTCCGACTAGGGACCACGTCTTGTGAAAGGTTCTTTTCCAAATCAACTCAAGGAGAAACTCAAACAACCCTTATACTAGAGTCTTAAATATAGTACATCACCAGAGGTTCCATTAATAAGACCGTTTTATTTAATCACATTTAATATTTAATAATCAAAAGACTAAACCAAAACATAAACTACCATTCTTTAAAACCAAACAAAAGGAATTTAATCATAACAAATGCCTCAAATAAAAAATAATCAAGCTTAATAAAACCCCATTTTAAATTTTTTTACATTAATTGACATATCGTCCCTAATTAGGCAATCTATCACATAAAATAAATTTAAAAAGATAAGGAAAACTACATAGTACCACTATACCGACCTAGGTTTATTAGAATTCAACCCAAAAACTATTGTTTAATTATTACGAGTCACAACACCCATATCGGGTAATCTCATAAGGAACATCAATCAACTAGCCTACATGGTTTTATTTGTTCTTTTAGGTTGTTAACCAACTCATTTGAAATTATAACATGCTCAAAAACATATCATCTTAGATATATGGGTGGCTATCAAAAAGGTGATTATACACTTTACAGTTTTTTGAATTTGGCTCCCATAAAAAAGAAACCAGTTTTTTTAGAAAGAAACCAATTACATAACAAACATGAAATCATGTCACTACAAGAAGATTATATAGAGACATGTTGTAGTCCCAGAAGCATAACATTTTAATCATAGAGACATGCTAATAGCCACAAAATCATGATACAAGGAAAACATGGTATTAAATAGACATCAGAAAAATATGCTAGCATGCTAAATATATTAATGAAACATGGTGTCTAAAAGGAATGACAAATAATTACAAGGCATGGAATGTATTCAAGGAAAATAATTTGAATCAACAGGCAGCCTAAAATGAAATTGCCTGGCATGGAATGACACTATTCATGGCATGTGAATTCCTATGTGCCTATTATGATGCATGCAATTCTTAATCCATTCCTAAACATACGAAGGTTGAAATATCATAAATTCCATAAATTCATAAGCAGTAGAAATTAAACCAATCAATCAAGGTGAAATCCTATAAATTATAACATTTAAATGCATGACAAATAATTTCATCCATGGCCACTTGGACATTTCTCGTTTGTGGGGTGATCAGTCCCAAGAATGGCTATCAACCAAGTGCCAACACATTCCTATTCTTCTATTTACCCACCCAAAATAGTAATACAAAGAAAAAAAATACCACCTTTGATACCACTTTGTAACGTCCTGACCCAACTCACCTCTAAGATAGTGGTCGATCTGGTGGGTTATATGATCTCAACCGCATCTCACTGAATTCCAGAGGCCACTGAATTGCAATGATGGAATCTATGTCTGAGGTGGATATTATGACCTCATAGGTAATATGTATTACCACAACGGAAGTAAACAACAATGGCATTCCATGATGTCTATCTAAACTGATAGAATAGAAAACAGAAACTCAAGCATGATATAAACTAAAATGAAAATACACAAAGTGAGAAAACTTCATCATGAGAAAGGCTCCATCCTCTACCCCCAGTCTCCATCCTAAGAATCATGAAACAATCAAGCATCAAAATAATCATTCTTCACTTTTTCAATACCTGCAAGCATATAATCTACTCGGTTGTCAACAATGACAGAGAAGGGTGTGAGATAAAATTCCATTAGTCCAGCACCCACTGTATCTAAAACATTCCATTTCATGTAGTAATAAAACATAGTGTGTCATTATATATTTAATTAATATCATTAATTAAGTGTCAAAATGTAAATAACTTGTCACAGGTTCCCAAATAACCCCATTCCTAATCACCTGCTTCAACCTATGCCAGATGCCTGAAAGAAGTACCTATAAGAAGAATGGATATGTACATGTATATAAAAAAATTAGAAAGAAAGGTAAAAAGAGAAGTGGTGCACCCCCAAGCTTGTGATTTAACTTGTGGTTTAAATCGTGTGCCAACCAGGTGTGCTTCAAAAAGATAGAGAAATATCACAAATCTTAAGAGACTCAAAGTGGCATGAATATAAACCTTTAATCCATCCTTATTATGGGTTAATGTTGAGAGTTAGGGTCCAAGCTTATCTTGAAGGTATCACTATAGAAAATCCTTCAATTTATCCAATACCACAGAGCCCGTCCAAGGGAATTTTTCGAAAGACCAAGTATCACTCGAGGTGTGGCTTTACCCTGATTCCGTCCCGATCTCACAAAAAGGGGTTGAGCATCATATGAGGATGGCTTAGCCACATTGCCAAAAAAATCTGTCTATGATGAGCCCTTTGGGATCTAGTATCACTCATAATTATTGGAAAGATCGAGGAAGTCTCATTCTGAAAAAGCCAAAGACACCCCCGGTGCATAGTGGTAACTAGTCAGGAACAGAGGGTCTAAGCATGGTCTTTAATATGATACCCACATTTTATCCCCACCCTAAATTTAATTAATGTTATCATGGCAGTAGATATAACTTAATAAGTATATGAAATTGCATCTTGAAAACTAAAAAGATACACTCACGAATCACAAGGTAGAAATTAAATATTGATGTATAAAAATCTTAACAAGGAAATATAAAAAATCAATATAAGAAGATAAATAAACATATAAATAAACAAATAAATAAATCAGCACAACCAACTACCAAGAATCCATCAATTAAAAGTTCATAATTAATCTAAATTAATTGTTTAAATTATACACAACCAAAATGAGATACTCAACACGTGCAGTTAATTAAACTAAATACCCAGGATAAAAAAAATTATACCAACCATTTCAGCATACCTAAAGTGGTATCTGACCACATTACAACAATTTATACAATTTAATTTCTAATAAATAGGGATTCAAAAATTAAGTGGAACAATTAAATTGAAAATATTGGGTGAATTTTCACAACTTCTGTAGGCAACGATGAACCGCACAACTGTGAATTTTTATGAATCACAACAAAACAGAGGGAAAGAGAGTAGATACCCAACCTTATAGTCACCGATGATCTTATGATCCACGACTTTCTTTGATTTGACCTGAAACGGAAGAAAACTGATGATTTTAGAAAAACCACAAAATAGGGTAAATTCATTGCATGGAGAACCGTGAAAAGGATAGAGATGGATATCATATTATTCATGGTGCGTGGGATAAGTCTTATCGATAGATTCACAGCGCACCAGACGACAAAGAAAACGGAAAATGAATGGAGGCGTGACGATCTTCTGAATGTGGAAGAAGGTGGTGTAAACCCCCTAGGGAGGGGGGTGCACCAAGCACATGAGAGGGGAGGAGATGAGGAGAGGAAAGAAAAGAAAGAAATAAAAAGGAAATAAAGAAAAGAATAAGGGGAAAAAAGAAAAGAATAGATAAATTAAAATAAAAGGGGAGGTAAAGGAATATAAAAATGAAAATAATTAATATGGCTATACTCATGTTTAATTATTTTTCTATTCTTTCCCATTCCCATTCCCATTCCCACTTTTAATTTTATTATTTATTTTCATTCCTTTTCCATGTATTTTAATTTATTTAAAATTAAATTAATACTTATGATTTTTTTTAACTCGAATGCTATTCTAAGGTGCACCCTAATATTTTACATAAAGACTGAGAAATTAGTTAATTAATTTTAATAGTTATCTGAGACCCGTAACAGGGTGAACAGGTATACACCCTAGGTCGCTTTAAATATTTGGGCTAATAACTTAATGATCCACACCTTGATTTAAGTTGAGACATTAGATGAATTGATGTAGGTAACTAAGAATGTTTTATCTAACCCAAAATAAATATCAACCCATATATATATATATAGGTGTTATCTTTTTATTCCCATCTGTATGTTTATATATATATATACATCCTCGCATTTATATATAACTATATATATATATATATTTAAACCCTATATATATATAAACCTCATATATTTATATATACATATGTGTTTTCATTCCAATATTACAAAATTAACAATAATTAAAATAATACTTATTTAACTCAACCCATCAATGAAACCATTAATATTTTAAAAACAATAAACCTTAAAAAAGGAAAACAATTATTAAATTAATATTGATTGGGTATTTGTTTTAAATTAGAACAATTAATAATATCAAATTTATTATATTGCCTAGTTATTATTTACACCGCAACACAATTTATTAATTGTGGAAGTGCATTATTATTTTTGGCCTTCAATGATAATAATAATACTAATAATAAAAGTATTATATTTATTATTAATGTGGAAAAAATATATTTATAACCCAAATAAATTATTTTCAGGTGTGATATGACAAAACGTTCAACGCTCACAAAAGTTATACCCTGCATAGGGTAAACCCCATGTCCCAGAACAATCGGTGGTCTCATATTTCTTATTTGACGCATTGTTTGTGAGAAAAAAAATATTTATTATATAAAAAATGGAATAATTAGTTAATTAAAAATAAAGAGGGTATTATCATGCACGAGGGTGCTAAACACACGACGCAAATCAGGGTTTTAACCTACTTAGGGTAAAACCGATGTTTCAGGCCTAATGGTTGTGTCAAATTTATCTTACGATGCACTATTTGAGTGTTATTTCATTTTTTTGAAATAAAACTCACACAGGTATGAATAAAATAAATTCTATATTTTTATTCTATTAAAGCTGAGGGTTTATTGTTCTCTAAACCCTGCGCTGACTCATTGTTTAACTCTGAAAATATTATATAAAATATTCCAAATTTTTAATAAGCCTTTGAACCTTGATTTAAATTGATTATATTTTAACTTTAATATAATTAATTTAATAAAGTTTATTTAAAAGATAAATCACACTTTCAACTATTGGAAACAAAAAGCTATGACGCTCGGTTTTAAACCCGGCCTGCCGAGCTAACAGAAAAATTTAATTTCCTTTTCTTTTTCTTTCGGTTCAAAACACCGTACGTTACCACTAATTTCTTTATTATTCATTAAGTAAATGTATTTTCATAAAAAAATATAACGTATGACATTCATTACTTAAGGAAATTTTTTATTTTGAAAGCATGTGCTTAAATATTATATGGTTTTAATATGAAATTATTTTTTTGGAAAAACTGGTTTTATATGAATCACATATAAATAATTTTTAATGTCTTTATAGAAGCCCTTGTTAAATATATATAATGATAATTAATTTATTTTTTTGTCTTTTGTTATAAATATATTTCAATATTGAAATATATATTAGCTTTGAGATATTATTATTTGAGTAATAGTTTATATAATAATTTTTTTACATTCCTTACTCTAAAATATTATAAACAATGATCTTCTGATACATCACATTAAAATTTAATCAAATTAGAATTATAAAAATATAATTAAAAAAAATAAACAAAATAGGAAATAATTATAATGTTTGATTGTATAACCTTCACCTTAGCCACCATCGGCCGCATTCCATGCCACCACCAAAGCTACATTATAAGGAGACCGAACAGCCTTATCCAAACTCACATCAGAAAATCCCCCATCTATCATTTACTTCCTCCCATTACTATTCAAAAATCCAGCTGAATCTTGTGACTGTTCATCTTCCTCAGCTATGATTTATACTGAAGATGAAAACACCACCCCCACCATCTTCTCAAACCCCCTTCTAGATAATGGATTGAATCGTGCCAAAACCTACTACTCTATTAACCATTTATTTTCCCACATCCTTTGTGGGACCTCAACTGATAGAACATCATTATTCATTGCTTCATATGGAATAAGTTTCCAAATAGGATGCCTAAATATACATCATTTGATAAAATAAACAAAAACAAATTTATCAAATTTTCAAATGAAGTCAATTAATATTTTAAAAACCTGGATTCCCTAGGAAGCTATAACCCATATATGTATATATATATATACTACTTTTGTTGGTAGAGTATATCACTCTCATTGGAATCAGAGAAAGTGAATCCTTCTTTGTTCCCCATCTATCCCACATCGTCCGAGTTCCATCAGGTAGGATGAAATTCACTACCCTCATCAGGTTCAAGCATCCTATAGAATAAGTGTTATTTTTTTGTTTCAATTATTTAATTAAGGTGTCTTATTATTTGTTTATTTTAAAAACCAAACACACACACACACACACACACACACACACATATATATATATATTACATTCAAATTTCAAGCATATAAATATATAAGTAATATTTTCAATTTCCTCAAGTATAATGATATAGGTATTAATTTCAATTTATAATTTATCTATTTTAATTAAGAGGGTGTATTTCAAATTTTTATTTAGATAAGTAAATTATCTTTTCAACAAAACTAATATATATACTACAAATTCCATGTTATATATATATATGTGTGTGTGTGTGTGTGTGTTATCTTTGAGAAACATCAAGACCATATGATTTTTTTAGAATTTAAACTCATGATTTATATATAAGTAAATTTAAGTTTAGTTTTTTCATATATAATAATGTATTATTTTTCATACTCTATAATTATTTAAGTATTTTTATGAGATTATTATATAAATGTATAAGTTACATTATAGATAGATATATATATATATATATATATAATTTTTTCAATGTTCAAGATCATTTAATTTTAAGACTTCTAGCTTAATTTTTATAATTATGTACATATGTATGTTTATATATATTTTCATATTTGTTATCTTTATAACATATATTCATGTACTTCAAATTATGGAAGTACTTAATATTTATAATTAATTACAGTTTTCATATTAAAAGTGTATGTTAATAAATGTATATACATTTATAAATATATATATATATACAAAATTATAAAATTGAATTATTTTAATGATTAATAAATTCATTAAAAATCATGTATCTTACTCAATTTGGTATTTCAAATTTGATCAAGAATATGATGTTTATTTTCAAAATGTTACTTTTATAATTTTAAGGTGTGTTATATAATTTTTCATTTAAAATAATATGATAAGGGTATATATTATTTTTCTTATAGATGTTTTATAAATGTAAAATTATATATATATATATGTTGTTAAGAGGATTATTTTATTAAAATTTTAATTTTTCAATTAAATTATGTACACCACTACTTTATGATCTTATATTTAATGTTACAAAGTGAGTAATCTCAATGTTTAAAGAGTGTTGTACTTTCTATGTATATATACATATATATACATATATATGTATACAACATTAATTATCATCAAATTAGTTTAAATAAGTAATATTTTAAATGCATGACACTTCACTATAAATTTTGGTTATGATCTTGCTGAATTTTACATTTTTCATATTTATAAATGAAGGGATATTTTAATTAAAAATAATAATTATTACATTTTTATGTGTACTATATAATTATTCCAATGATTATTCTAAAGAATTAAAATTAGATATCTATTAATTTATGCGAATATAAATTTAGTATTGCTATTATATTATGTAAAGATTTTATACATTTATGTAGTGTCTCAGATTTTTTCAGTATATTATTTCAGTCTTATATGGGAATAATTTCGACGCCAAGCTCTGAGACGGCGTCCAGTTCCGAGGCCCGGTGAGCCCAAAAAAAAAATGTTTGAATATAATTAAATAATTAAATTATGTGCTCTTATGGTTTTCCTGAAATATTGGGATAACTCTTGAACAGGTTCTCAGATCAGAAACTTGAGGGCACCATTGCATTCAGAACAGTGAGTTTCCTTAGGCGAGACCTAACATCGGCTGGCGCAGGTCGGTGGTGAAATCTAGGTTTTTCTATGTAACCGTAATTAAATAGTTAATAAAAATATTTTGTTAAATATTTATGTAGGGAAATCATTTTAAATATTTAAGTTTATATTTCACATGGGATCATGGTTATAGATCTCATAACCCTAAATTTCCCTTGGAGGCACTAGAAAGCTTTGGAGGAAACCCCCAACGCGGTGACGACGTTCTTGATGAGTTTCGCTGGCGACGACGACGCGACTTTGAAATCTTCGCCAATGAATGTTGTAGATCCATTTAGAACGTTTTTATTTTTTGTTTCCTCCCCATTCTTGATTCCTATGATGAACACAGACTAATCTACAAACATATTAGCCTACGGATCGATCGTATTTGCAGGATGGGCCTTTTGCAGGGATTTTGTGGAATTTCTTAATCCTTGTAATTTAGATCTGATAATTATTTTGATGATCATTATTGTGGGAATGGATCGAGGTTGGAATGAAAAACGACCGAGGATCATTCCTTGGGTTGTTTCTTTGGGATCCCTTTCCCCATCATTTTTCCTAAACGTTCTTTGTTCATTGTGGGATAAGAACAACGATCGATTGTGCCTCTGATCTACCGCGCAATGATATGAGATTGTAGATACAACCTCAGGATGATTGTACAGAGCTTCGATGACGGTTTTGGCGGATGATTCAGAGCGGATTGAGAGATTCGAGTTTTTGGGCATTTTTCCTTTGGATGGAACGTTGGAGGATTACGACCCGATCGAAGGCCCGAAAACACCAGGTTAGGTGTTCATATGATGGAACGAACCAAGATCTGAAGTATCGGGATGAAAGGATGAGAAATCATGAATCTGGATAACAAGCTGTGGCACGCGGAGGAAGAGGATGATTCTGGAGAAATCCCAACTACACGACGTATAGTATGGGCTACATGACATGTGTTCATCGGGGGACCACCTGGCCTGTACTCCGGGAGTATACAGATACAGGTTGGGTACACGGCGAAGGACACGATGTGTATACCCTTCCCCGACCTGGACCGAACAGATACACAGGATACCCCTGTGTACTGGAACCCGGGCATGGTGACACGGGTTGTGGCCGTGTACGGGCACATGGCCAGCGTACACGGTGAAATCCTCAGAAACTCAGACACGACATGTAATCCTTCTAGACCCTGTGTAGTTACGTTTTATACAAAAAGAGTTAAGACACGATCCATTTTACACGGGAATAACCCAGAGTAAATGAACACGAAATGTGACCCTACTACATGCTGTGTAACCTGTTTATACATGGATTAAGCTAGTTTTCTTCTGTAACATGGACTAGTTTCCTTAGGGTTCATCCCCTTGGACTTTCCCCTGAAGGTTTCCGATATCACTTCCAATGTACAGAAGTATGATCTCTTCAGTAGGACTTCCGGAATACAGTTGTTGGACTCCCCTCTATAGGACATAGAGCCAGATCCTCTATTCCTTCGTGGTACCCAAGGTATGGTTTCTCGGTATCGACACGACCTACTTTACCCTGGCACCGATCCTCTACATAGCAGGTTAGTTCAGACTGAGTTGTTTGAATCACCCCATAACTACTGGTTGTGATCCTCATCTAACGCATCAAGTATCTTTTTGCAGTACTCATGGAGTGAGTTCTCCCAGAAGGAGTGCATCGTATCTTTATTCATACTTAGGAGTATGTTCTCCTGGTTACGTGCCAAGTGGAATCTTCGAGCTGGATCATAGTGGTGGTTTCGCAATAGTTGAACGTGTATGAGTATATCTGAATATTCTTTTTATATGTCCTGTAGGTATATAATTTGTAGAGCTGACTGTATCATTCCTTGTGGTATTTCCCTTGTTGTATTCATTTGTGGTTTCAGGGTGTCCTGCTGGGTATTATTATACTCACACCTGTACGGGCTTTGCCCGCACGTGTTGTGTCTTATGCATACGGGTGAGCATTTGATAGGATTATAGGTGCACCAGGACCAGACAGTGCTAAGTGAGATCAGGTAGGCCGAGGTGTCTTCCTACGGCTATAGATTACAGTCTCAGTACCTTTCATTATAGGTTGGACTTTGTTGAGGACTTTATTTTGGTGGGCATGTACTTTTGGCTAGGATATTACATTACTGTACTTTATATTCCTATCATACTCTGTTGGTTGGGATATTTTTATTGTACGCATGCATTTCCCTTTTTAGAAGTTTTTACTTTTCATCTTTGTGGGCTTGGAGATGTGTGTGTGTGTGTGAATAGGTTTATAGGAAATGCCTCCCTTGTTAGTGACATGCCTACTCGGTGATAGTCACCAGCCCTTGTCCTATTATAGGCGGGCCTGGAGAGTTGCGACATGGGCCCACTAGGATAGGTTATGAACGAGTGGTATCAGAGGTGGTCAGTTCTACCTTAGGACCGAGAGTCTGTGAGTTGGTTTGGGGAAACAATGTTAAGTGTTTCGATTTAGGATTTTAGGCCAGGGACCCTAGTGTTAGTACGGGCGGCCGACGTATCCATACACCAAGACTCTGATAACTTTATTTTCGACTCCGAACATGAGAACACTCATAGCAGGAGAAAATAATGGTACATAAATCATATAGGATTGGATTGTGGTTTCAATGTCCTTCTTGAGTCAGCTCTCCAAATATACTCACTAACTGTGATCCATCTTTTTTCTTTATTGGATGTCTCCGCGACGCGCAACCGCTAGGATCTAGAAACACGATCACAAGGATGAATGCCTCAGTGATGGAGCTTCGATACAGGGACCAGATCCCCCAGTTTTACCATCGGGTGGTGTGTCATCTATTCCACCACCTATGGAGAAGTGTTTAGTGCATGTTGTACCAGCAGAGGAGGAGCGTAGGCTGAGCGCACTCCATGAGTTTTAGAGACAGAGACCACTCAGGTTTTGAGGTGAGCCTGACCCTCAGGTAGAAGATGACTGGCTCGAGGCAGTGTCCAGAGTCTTCCATTTGGTCAGGATACTAACATACCAGATTGTGATCCTGGCAATGAGCCTTCTACAGGGCTCGGCAGGGAGATGGTGGAGTTCGGTTATCCAAACTCACAACGAGGCGACTATGGCATGGTCAGAGTTTAAGCATCTCTTCAGAGAGGAGTTTTCACTGGTAAGCCTGAGAGCAGTGCGTATACAGAAGGTTCTTCATCTCCAACTGGGAACCATGACAGTGGCTAACTATTCATCGAGGTGTACTGACCTCTCACGGTACTCGATGGATATGGTCAGGGATCAGTACTTTATTGCTAGGGCTTTTGATCGGGGATTGCGCAGAGACATCCGAGCTAGAATCATCCCTATGAGCATCCCTACTTATGATGGGGTGCTTGAGTGGGCTTTAGTGGTCGAGAGATTCTTGGCAGAGTAGAGACAACCAGCAACTATCAGTAGTGAGGAAGCTGGAGCAGAGACCTCGGCAGCAGGGAGCCGATGTCATGGACCCAGGCATGGGAGATGTTTCCAGAGGAGAATCCAGGATAGGGGATCTGCTGTACTGGGTTCACAAGGTGCATCCAGCCCGCCTCGATAGTGGCTATGCTACTCATGTGATGGCAGGGGGCATCTCACCTGAGAGTGTCTGACCCGCCGTACTACTGACATGGGAGCATTGGATGGACCACCAAGGTAGAGGAAAAATGTGGAGTAAACAGACCCGCTGGGTGGCGGACGTGGTAGAGGAGTTGGGAGAGCAGTTGGAGGTGATATACATTTTGACCCTTTACCACCACCACCCCCAGGAGGTCCACACCATGTTCAGGGAGCTAGTGGATAGAGGTAGGGACAGCTACAGATAGCATAGGCTTATGACCCAGGTACTCTAGGAATGATTAGAGGTACAATATGTGTCTTTTATACTTTGGATGTTCTACTTATTGGAACAGGTTCTAGTCATTCATTTCTTGCTGGTTATCTTGTTCGAGACCGTGAGATATAGTTGAGCAGTTGACTCGAACCTTATGCTTAGAAACACTGACTGAAGAAGAGTCAGAGATCACACACCTTTGCAGATAGTGTGACCTGACCCTTGGAGGTGAGAGTTTCTATTGGAACCTCTTGGAGGTAGAGTCAATGGCTTACGATGTCATTCTTAGTATGGATTGGATATCCAAAGTTCATATCGAGACTGACTGTTTTAGACGATGGGTACTATGTGTCCGCAGGGATGGAACGAGGTTCCCCTTCGTCGGTGAAAAGGAGACTGAGGCTGCGTAGGTTGGACTCATGCATAGGACGGTACCACCGATTTCACATCAGTTGGATAGCTTAGCCCTGGGCATAGCAGACTTTATGTGTTTATAATTTTCATCTGTAGTGGGTATGTACGAGGACATTTTTCTGGAGGATGTCCTCGTACTACCTCCCCGTTGAGATACAGATTTTTGCATTGAGTTGCAACCCGGGATGACACCATTATCATCATCAGCATATTTGATGGCTCTTGCAGAGCTTTGTGAGCTAAGAGTGTAGTTGGAAGACTTGCAGAAGAAGGGATTCATGAGACCCAGTTTTTCACCTTGGGCGGCGCCAGTGTTTTTTTCCATGAAGGTAGACCGGAGCATGAGGCTATGTGTGGATTCCCGGTGATAGAATTAGGTGACCATGAAGAACCAATATCCACTACCGAGGAACGATGAACTCCTCGACCAGTTAAGAGGGGTACGATGGTTCTCGAAGATTGATCTATGATCAGGATATCACAAGTTGTGAGTATGGTTTGAGGATATACGGAAGACATCTTTCAGATGTCGCTATGGTTACTATGAGTACATGGTAGTGCCCTTTGGCATGATGAACGCCCCAATAGTGTTATGGGACTCATGAACAAGATCTTTTATCCCTATATAGATCGGTTTGTGGTGGTCTTCATTGATGATAACCTTATGTACTCTGTGTCCCAAGAGGAGCAGGCGAGACACCTAAGGATGCTTCAGGACAAACTCTAAGAGCACCAGTTGTACGGAAAATTTTCTAAGTCTCAATTCCGGATATAGGAGGTCGACTTTCTAGGACACGTTATCTCAACAGATGGTGTAGCAGTGGACCTAGCCATGGTAGAGGTAGTGTTAGCATG
Organism: Viscum album; assembly: GCA_963277665.1. Taxonomy (NCBI): domain Eukaryota; kingdom Viridiplantae; phylum Streptophyta; class Magnoliopsida; order Santalales; family Viscaceae; genus Viscum; species Viscum album. Next base: position 259,090,991 of record OY728148.1, on the reverse strand, counting down.
GGCGCCACCCTAGAGTGTGACGGAGGTACAAAGTTTTCTTGGGTTGGAAGGCTACTATCGAATATTCATTCCTAGTTTGTCTAGGATTTCAGCACCCATGACAGCTTTGAACCGAAAGGGCAGCCTTTCGTGTGAATTGAGAGATGCCAGCAGGCTTTTGAGCAGTTGAGACAGAGTCTGACAAGCGCCCTGATCTTGAGTCTACCAGAAGAGGGTGTCGAGTACGTAGGGTTCTGTGACGCATTAGGAACTGGGCTTGGTTGTTTCCTAATGAAGTGGTAAGTAGTGATTTCCTATGGATCACGCCTTTTGAGGCCACACGAGCAGAACTACGTGACCCATGATCTTGAGTTGGCAGTAGTAGTCTTCGCATTGAAGATGTGGAGGCACTACCTAATGGGCGTGCGATTTATCGTCTACTATGATCACAAGAGTCTTAGATATATCTTTTCTCAGATGGATTTGAATTAGAGACAGAGACAGTGGCTTGAGTTCTTCCAAGATTATGACATTGAGATCGTTTATACTCATGGGAAGGGGAACGTTGTGGTAGATGCTCTCAGCAGGAAATCCAGTTCGCAGTTACTAGATGAGGCGATGAGGAAATTGGCCTCTTTATAGTTATCCATCATGGATAGAGATAAGGGAGCTTACCTTCAGTTGGTGGTTATTACCCCTCCACTCTAATAGTGAGTCAGGGAAGCACAACTCTAGGATGCTTGCTGTGAGACTCTACGTGCCCAGATATCCATAGGTGATGCTGCTGATTGATATTCAAAAGGTGGGGAGAACATTTTACTTTTCAAAGGGTGTACAGTATTACCTGTGACGTTGCAGGAGGAGGTTATTATGGAGTTCCATACATCTCCTTTGGCGGTGCATCCAGGTGTGGTGAGGATGTAACAGGACCTCCAATGTCAGTTCTGGTGGCCATGAATGAAGAATATTGTGGAAGAGTTTGTTTATCAGTGCCTTACTTGTCAGCAAGTAAAGGCTGGGCCCCAGGTTCCAGCAGGTTTGACTCATCCCCTTGAGGTTCCAGAGTGGAATTGGTATGGGATATCCATGGACTACCTGATTGGTTTACCACGTACGTCCAGTGGACATGATTCCATCTGGGTGATCATTGACCAACTCACCATGTCAGCATACTTCCTAGACATACGGGAGAAGAGTACAGTAGAGAGCTTGGGATGCCTCTATGTGAAAGAGATTGTTCGAATATAGGGAGTCCAATTAACGATATACAATGATCGTGATGCTAGTTTCACATCCTCTCTGTAGAAGGGATTGCATGAAGCTTTTGGGACTCAGTTTCACTAGAGCACAGCGTTTCATCCTCAGATTGATGGTCAGATAGAGTGGATCGTCCATGTTCTGGAGGATATGCTAAGATCTTGCATACATGACTTTGGTCGTAGCTGGGAGGATCACCTAACACTATTGGAATTTTCTTATAACAATAGTTATCACTCCACTATTGTTTTGACACCATTCAAGGCATTGTACGTGCGACCATGTAGGTCAACACTTTGCTAGACTTACCTAGGAGAGTCAGTAGTCATGGGCTCAGAGATGGTGCGATATACTAATGAGAAGGTGCAGGTCATCCAGGAGCGGATAAAGACTACATAGAGTCAACAGAAGTCTTATGCTGACAAGATATGGAGGCCCCTGGAGTTTGAGGATCGAGACCATGTGTTACTTCGGGTCTCACCTCGACCGGGATTGCGGAGATTTGGTCGAGGCAGCAACCTATCTCCGAGGTTCATCGGCCCTTTTTCAGATTCATTGTAGAGTTGGTGAGGTGGCGTAGCGCTTGGCTCTATCTCCTCATATGAAACGGGTAAACAAAATTTTCCATGTGTCACAGCTATAGAGGTAGGTGCATGATCCATCTCACGTTATCGACTGGGATGAGCTAGACATCGATAATGGAGCGACCTTTGCTAAGTACCCAGTGGAGATTGAGGATCGGTAAGAGAAGATCCTTTGTGGGTGAGCTATTCCATTGTTGTGTGTCCAGTGGAAGCATGGGAATCTCCAGGAGAGAACGTCGGAGTGGGAGGCTCAGATTTGAGTGCAGTACCCACATCTTTTTGAGTAGCCTTTGTTTTGGATTTTCAAGGATGTAAATCCATAAGGTGGGGAGGATGTAATTTCTTGGATTTTTTTCCAATATTATTTTAGTCTTATATGGGAATTATTTTGAGACCAGGATCTAAGACAACGTGCAGTTCCGGGGGCCGGTGAGCCCAGAAATTTTTTTTGAATTTAATTAAATAATTAAGTTATGCGCGCATATGGTTTTCCAGAAAAATTGGAATTACTCTTGAACTGGAGCTCAGATCATAAATCGGTGGGCACTGTTGCCTTTAGAGTAATGAGTTTCGGTTAAGAGGGACCTAACATCTGCTAGCGCAGGACGGTGGTGAAATCTAGTTTTGTGGACGTAACCGTAATAAAATATATTATAAAAATATTTTGTTAAATCATTCTGTAGTAAAACATTTTTAAATCTTTAACTAAAGATTTTGCATGGGATCAGGGTTATATATCTCATAACCCTGAATTTCCCCTAGAGGCTTTGGAAAGATCTAGTGGAAACCCCCAATGCAGCGATGACATTCTTGACAAGATTCAATGGCGTTGATGATGAGACGACTAGATATTCTCCAACGAATACCGTAGATCCAGGTAGGACGTTATGATTTTTGATTTCCTCCCCATTATTGATTCCTACGATGAACGCAGACTAATCCATGAACAGATTGTCCTGCGAAGCGATCGTATTTGCGGGATGGGACTTTTGCAGGGATTTTGGGGAATATCTTAATCCCTATAATTTAGATTTTATAATTGTTTTCAAGATTGTTCTTGCGGGAGTGGATCAAGGCCAGAACAAACAACGGCCAAGGTCTGTTCCTCAGGTTGTTTCTTTGTGAACCCTTTCCCCTATCATTTTTCATACATGTTCTTTATTCTTCACAGGATAAGAACAATAATCAATTGCACCTTTCTATCTACAGCGTAACAATTCAAGATTATAGATCCAAACTCAGGATGATGGTATAGAGCTACGATGACGGTTTCGGCGGACGATTCGAAGCGGATCGAGAGATATGTGTTTATGGGTATTTTTCCTTTGGATGGATTGTTGGAGGTTTACGACCTGATAGAAGGCCCTAAAACACCCGGTTAGGTGTTCGTATGATGGAACTAACAAAGATCTGAAGTATTGGGATGAAGGAATGAGAGATCACGAATCCAATGTTCAAGCAGTGGCGCACGATTGAAGAAGACGATTCTGCAGAAATCCCGACTACACTGCATGTAGTATGGGCTGCATGGTGTGTGTCCATTGGCGGACCACCTAGCATGTACTATGGGAGTACATAGACATGGGTTCGGTACACGGACAATGACATGACGTGTATACCCTGTCCCGACTAGGGCCGACCAGATACACGGGATACCCCGTGTGCTGGTACACGGGCAGGGCGACACGGGTTGAGGCCGTGTACGGGCACATGTCCAGCATACCCAGAGCGAACCCCGATAACTCAAACACGGTGTGTAATCCTACTACATGCCATATAGCTACTTTTTATATGACAATCCTTAAATGATGGGTCGTTTTACACAGGCAGTACCCGGAGTAAAGGAAGATAGCGTGTGACGGTACTACATGTCGTGTAACCTATTTATACATTCCTTGAGCCAGTTGTCTTCTGTAACATGGACTAGTTTCCTTAGGATTCATCCCCTTGGTCTTTCCCCTAAAGGTTTCCGGTTTGATTTCCTACGTATAGGAGTATGATCCCTTCAGCATGACTTCCTAAATAGATTTTTTGGAATCCCCTATGTGAGACTTAGAGTCAGATCCTCTATTCCTTCGTGGTAACCTAGGTAGGGTTTGTCAGTATCGTCATGACCTACTTTACCCAGACGCCGATCCTCTACATAGTAGGTTTGATTAGACTAAGTTATTAGAATCACCCCATAGCTACTGGTTGTGGTCATTATCTGACACATCGGGTATCGTTCTTTAGTACTCGTAGAGTGAGTTCTCCCAGAATGAGTGCATCATATCTTTCTTCAGAGTTAGGAGTATGTTCTCCCAATCAAATTCTTAGTGTAATATTCGATCTGGATCATAGTGGTGGTTTCGCTATAGTTGAACGTGTATGAGTATATCTAGATATTCTTGTCATATGTTTTGTAGGCATATATTGTGTAAAGCTGACTATATCATCTTTTTGGGGTATTTACCTTGTTTTATTCCTTTGTGGTTTTTGGGTTTCCTAATCGGTATTGTTATACTCACCCTTGCACGGGCTTTTCCCGCACGTGTTGTGTCTTGTGTAGACGAGCGTGCCTTTGATAGGATTCTAGGTGGACCAGGAACGGACAATGCTCAGTGAGATCATCCAAGCCGTGGTGTGTTCCTATAGCTACAGATTGCAGTCCCAATACCTTTTTTATAGGTTGGACTTTGTTGCATACTTTGTTTTGGTGGGATTGTAATTCTGGACCAGGGTTTTACATTACTGTACTTTACTTTCCTTTCATACTCTTTTGGTTGGTTTTTTTAGTCTATGCATGCATATCCCTTTTTAGTAGTTTTTTACTTTTCAGCTTTATGGGGTTGGAGTTGTGTGTGTGTTTGTACAGTTATAGGAAATGCCTCCCATGTTAATGATACGCCTTCTCAGTGCTAGTCACCGTCCCCTAGCCTATTGGAGGTAGGCATGGGGAGTTGCATCATGGGCCTACTGGGATGTTTCGTGACAATTTACGTCATTATATTATTCATAAAATCAAATAATCAAATGAGTGTTTAATATTTTTATTCAAGATTTTGTTTTAAATGATAAAGTAATCACTTTATGTTCTTTTTCAATAAAGTGCATCTCATGATTTATTGAATGAATGATTGAATACATAGATGTTAATTATTATTTATAATAATAGTCCATGAAAAAGTTAAATGACATGAGTTTGGTCTGTACCAAATGTCTCATGTTATTTCATTAAAAGGTTAATATTTTTATATTCATATATAAATAAAAGTGTGTAAGGGTATTTAATGTGATGTTATTTTTTTATATAAGAACACCATAAGAATATTTATATATATGAAAGTAAAGATAAAACATCTTTATATATGAAATTATGGCCTGATAATTGTAAACATGAAAGGAGAGTGGGGAGGGAACCCATTCACAAGGAAGGTGGGTAGTCCCAGACATTCTTTAATGTTTAAACTTTTTCCATTTTATTGTTTTTAAGAGATTGTATATGGTTTTTTGAAAAATAAATGGATTATATTAATGAATTTTCAATGAATAATTATTTTTAAAAAAGTATTATTAATTTTTTTATATGTGTAAGCACTATGAGAGGAATCTTCAAAAAAAATTCAAATTATTTTTCAAAAGATTTTCTATTTTGAAAAGTGTTTTCGAAATAATGTTTTAAAAAATATATAGAATTTTGAATGGATTTTTTAAATGTGTTGGGAATGGTATTTTTCAAAATTATATTTTAATTTATTTCAAAAGGAATTTCCAAATATTGTTCATCACTATGTTTTAAAAAAACCTCAATGAGAAATATTCATCACCCATTGTTTTATAGAATGTTTTTAGTTTAATTTAGAGGTGTTATGCCTCTGAGGTTGCACGTTTATGGGTAGTGAAGAAATGGTTTGATAAGTATCATCACACATCCATTTTTCTATGGGGATGGGTTCTTGTCAAATTTACGATTCCTTTGTTTCCACCCGTTTAACATCATTATCATTTTAAAAAGGTTAAATTAATCCTTTGGGAACTGTTACTCCTAGCAGGCGATTGGGTGGGGTTTGAGTTCTCATAAAATTGGCCCTTCTAGAATATAACTTCCTCAAATGGTCACCAATGGGTTTATTTTTTAATCTACGAACAACCAACTACCATGGTATCCATGATTCATGGGCATGCTTTCCAAATACAGGCACTCATTGGTTGACGATTTGTCTTGTGACACTTTAGGAATCCATTTGTCGAGAGGATAGGAGGCCAGGCTCACCACACCCTTCTAGGGGTGGATTGTTGCCTATTTCAAGACACTCTTATGGATTTAAGTCGTGTTCATATGTTCTTGAATCATTGGATCATTCCCTAAGAGTGTGTTCACGGGCTACCCTTGGTTTGAAAAATCGTTGTAAGCATGCATATATATTTGATGCTATAGAGGTGATGCTGAATTGATCCATTTTAAATGATCTCTAGAGTTTATTGTCATCTAGGGGGGATAAAGGGTGACTTGATGTTGGGATCAGGCCCACAAGGAGGGCTTCCAACGTATAATCAGGAGAGGAATTAGAACCCATATAGTTCAGAATGTGTGGGACTTTCACATAGAAGCTTCCCATTTGATGGGGCATGATTGGGTGGACCCTATTGGATGGTCTTCCTTTTTGTGTTTAAACCTTCTGGTAGTCATCCTGCATATCCTAGTTTAATTAGGAATCAGATTTCTCATAGTTCAGATTGTGTGGGCTTATGCATGGAAGATTCTCATTTGTGGGGACATAATTGGCTGGACCCTTTATTGATGGTCACCCTTTTGAGCTTGGGCCTTCTATTAGGCATCCTCCGTATCCTGAATTGGGTAGGAATCAGAGTTCTTATAGTTCAGATGGTGTGGGGATTACACATAGAAGCTTCCCATTTGATAAACATGATTGGGTGGAACCTTGTGGATGGGAACCCTTTTGAGCATTGGAATTCTAGTAGGCGTCCTACATATCCTAGTTTAATCAAGAATTAGAGTTCTCATTGTTCATATTTTTTGAGATGGTGTAACCATCATAAGACTCTAATCCCACGTGAGTCATACTCGGTGTGAGAAATAAGAGGATGTGAAAGATTCAACAATGCACATGCCTCCTCCCCTGTTGGTGGGGGAGGGAGAACCTACAGTGGAAGTGTAGAGAGTTAATATGGGAGAGGGAGTGGAGTGATTAACGTTTCCAAGTGAAATGGAATTAATGGTCATGCAGCCTGGCATTATAAGATTGGGGACTTACCTCAGTGGGAGGGCTCCAGAGCATCATTTGAGGTATACTATAGATTAAAGTCATATAGATTGGACCCTGACATCACATTTTAACGTCATGTGGATAGGACTATTTGGGGTCTTATAGTTTAGGGTCATGAAATGAGGACCACTTGCTATAGAAACCATGATTAATTGGCGGAAATTCATGTTTGGATGTTCCGACATGCCTCGAGCATGAGAGGGGATGAACGTGCAAACCATGATTCCAAAAAATCTCAAATCAAGAGAAATGATATGTGGAATGGAAGCCATTGAGGCATTAAGAGGTAAGAAATGACTCTCCTGAGGATGAATCTTCCATTGGTTGACTGCCATTTTTGTGGTAAACATATGTAGAGCCACACGAGCATGATGTGCATAGTCAAGCAGAGGTGTCCTCAGGACACTAGTCTTTCTATTATAATGGCCAGTGATGTTTATGAGAATCTAAAATCATCGATTATAATACCCTGTAAAGTCATATATCTTAGAAAAATAATATACAGTTTAATTCCATGTGGTTAGGATGATAACTCATAATTTAAGGTCATAGTGTTTGGACTGTGAAGGGAAGGAAATATGATTAGTTGGAGGATAATCTAGATGGGTTGTTTTGACATGCCTCAAACATGATAGGGAATGAAAGTGTAAATTGTGACTCTATGGATTCTTGGATCAGGAGAAATGATATGGGTTATGGAATCCATTGAGGCATATAGAGGTAGGAAAGGACTCTCCGGTGGATGAATTTGCCTTTGGTTAACCACCGTCCTGTAGGAAACATATGCCGAGCCACCATGGAATAATGTGCATAGTCAAAAAAAGGTGTCCATAGGACACTGGAATTTCTCTTCTGGTGGCCATTGAGGTTAATGAGGATTTGGAATCTTCGGATACAAAGAATTTGATGGATGGATAGGATGTTTTTAGGAATTATAGAAACATCTAGGTTGGGATTGTCCATGGAGCTTTGGGTCAACATGGCTTTGGATGTAGCTGATAGGGTTTTTTGGGAGGTGCATGAGGAATGTCTCTTCTCATGGGAATTAAGTTATAGGTGTTTGAGAAGCATAAGGGAGTAATCGAAAATGTCATCAACCAAGCCTGAAATGTTTGTTGTGCGAATCTTCAGTTTTCATGGGGGTCAGTGACGGTAGCGAAGAGAATTGTTCACAAAAGAGTAGTGAGTATAGGATGGTACATGGAAGAGTTAGATGCATCTAATGGTACATAGAGGATATTTCCACGAACTGTCTTCCACATAGGGGGTCCACGTACTGTCTTCAACATATGGGAGTTTGTGTACTGTCTTCCACATATTGGCATCTGAATACTATTTTCCACGTATGAGCATCCACGAACTCGTTTAATTATAATGTTTTATTGGTTCACAGATTGGCTGTGGAGGGTCTTCCAAATACGGTTCACAGAGAGGACTTATGCAAACATCTTTTTTGTATATAGTTCACAAGATGGATTCTGCAAACTGCTTATTGATTTCGGGATTGACCGCACCCTCTACATTCTTCGTCCATTTTTTCCCATCCTAGAGCTATTTCTGTCCCCCTTCTTTTTTTCTTTTCTTCACTCCTTTTATAGAGCATTGAGGATAAACATATCTATGGGAATGAGATACAATTTGCAGAGAACAATGAATAGTTATCTTACCCCGTAGAAGACTCGGTCAACCGCAGTTTGCGAAGGTGCATTACGCCATCAGATTCTCCTCATTTCGTGAACCACATCATTCAATGGGATGGTACGTGGGGTGTACTTCCATCAGATTTTTTCCAGTGAAAATTTACAGTGGAAGCTTTGGTTAACTAGTGGAAATTCCAACAAAAAGATTCAATAGCTAGCCAATTCCTCATGGGCCAGCATGTCTTAAGTCATCCGCATGACGACGGTTCACGTCTAATGCCTCCTGCGAACCCTTGTAATTAGTACATGGTTAGTCAAAATCCCTTTGAAAAATGTTATTTGTTCACTTTTCTTCTCAAATTTTCAATCAAACAAGCATCCATCTTCTTTACCAATCTTTTTGGTGTATTTACCTTTAATTTGATGATTTTTTTGGATCCTACAAGAGGTTACATTAAATTTAGCATCAATAATGAGTTAGCGTTATAAATGTCTTATCACTACCTTTTTTATTGTTTTTATTTTGATAAAATGTAGTAGTGATCCTTTTCCTCCTAATCGTAGAAGAAAATATCCTAATATTTGAATGACTATATATTTTTTAGTTTCTTTTTATAAAAAAATATACACACGATTTTTTGTACCGGAACCAGAAGTGCAGTTTTGGGGCATCATAGTTGGTAACAAAGAAACATTTTTGATAAAATTCGAGATTAGGAAGTTTCTTTAAAAATAGTTTTTGTTTCTAAGCATATTATTTTATTAAAACCTCTCTTTTATAACATGTTATATTGAATAAAATATAAGAGTTATAAATATACTTTTGAACTTCTAGGAAGTTTTGTTACCTTTAAAGATATGGGGTATTTCTAGTCTTTCAAATCCAAAAAATGGAATTATAGAACTTTATAAAAGTACTATAAATGCATTTTGAGGATTAAATTCCATTTAAGGGGGTAGAATGTAACATCCCATGAATTTATGATTTTAATATATGGTTATTTATTAATTTTTTTTGTAAATAATAGAAACTAAATTATAAAATAATTTAAAGTAAGGTATATTTAAATATTTATTTTAGATATTTTTGATTAATTTAAAATAAATTTAAAATATAGCTTCTATTTCCATGAAATAATATATTTATAATTTAATGAAAATATAATAATTTATATATTAATGATTAAGTGAATATGTTTTCATAAAAAAGCTATATTATGATGTTAATCACTTAAGGAAAATTTCTATTTCTAAATAAAATGTTTTAATATTAGTTGTGTTTAACATGTTATTATTTTTTAGGAAAAGATATTTTTATATTAGCCTTATATAGATTCATTTTTAAGTGTTTATAGAAGTCCTTATTGAACTCATATAGTAGAAACCACCTTATTTTGTTGCTTTTGAGTTACAAATATTTTTCAATATTAAAATATTTATTATCTTTCATGTATTATTATTTGAGAAATAATATATATAATATTAATTATTTAAAAATTCGTAGTAAAATATTATTAAACAATAATTTTTAGATACTTTCTTTTAAAAAGTAATCAAATTAGAATTATTATAATATAATTAAAATACAATTCAAAAAACAACAGCAACAAAAATAATAATAATAATAATGTTTGATTATATAAAAACAGATTAAATTAATTAAGCATAGTAAAAAAGTAATTCAATTTCTTGAAATTTTAGTTTATAAATTTAAAAAATATAATACAAATAAATTATACTTTGGTGATATAATATTAATCCAACAATTGAGTCTGTTTTATTTATTAAATATATATATATATATATATATTTCTCTATATATATACGTTATTTATTACTTTATAAAAATGAATCAAATAGAAAAACGAAAACAAAAAACAATAAAAGAGGGTGAATCATTCTCAGGTTTTTGTTCAATAACTGGCATTGAATTTCCCAAACATCTTCTTAGCCGCCGTTGAACACGGTCCATACCAAAACTATAACATTATCCTTGGGCAACCACACTACCTTTTCCAAACCAGAGTCGGTGAAACCACCATCTATCTCAGCCTTGATCCATTACTTTTCACAAATCCACCCAAATACCATGACTGTTCATTGGTCTCACCCACAAGATATTCTAAGGCTGAAAACTCCACCCCTATCATCTTCTCAAACCTCCTTCCAGATCACGCAATCAACTATACTAAAACCTACTAATCTATTAACCATCAAATTTTCCCACCATCTTAGTCGAACTTTAACCTAGAGACTAGCATTATTCCATGTCTCTTCATGAATAATTTTTAAGGCTATATGTATAAATATATATGTGTTGATAAAAAAAATCTATTTTATTTTAAAAAAAAAAATTGGTTATTTTTTCTAAAACCAAGATTCCCCAAGAAAATAGTACCCATCTACATGTATATATATATATATACATTTCCCTTATTTAGGTATAATCGATTTCTATCATAGGAAGAAACCATGTTCAAACCTTCTTTTTTCCCTCTCTATTCCACATGGATTGAGTTTCATTGGGCAGGTGAAAACTGACTCCCCTCATCCGGTTCGGGCATCCTTTTCCAGAAGTGTTTTCTTCTATTTACATTATTCAAGTAAGGGGTTTTGTTAATATTTTCTTTTTGTAAAAAAATAACAAAAACTGTAACACCCCAATGTTTCATAGTACGTTATTTCTTCAATATAATGCAATAACTTTCACTACACGCAACATTGAGTTCAAGCGCATCACGACTTACCAAACTAGCCGTTCAAAAGTGGTATGGATAGTATTAACTAAATTTTGAACATTATATAATACTTCTAATTTAAGAATCCATATTATGAGTTTATTAGACATAATCTATGATCAAATTCATTTTTTTCAGATAAAAGAATTATTTTTCAAATAATGAAATTTTACCGCCTTTTAGTGGTGAACCCTATTTAAATCCAATATTTGGAACTTTTATATATTAAATTTGACAAAATAAACTTCTTATTTAGAAACGGGACATAAGAATTTAGTTTCAAAAAATATTTGGTGTTTTTCTAATAACATTCATAGTTGGGTGAATAGTGGAAAATACTATATTTTAACTGAAATCAACTTTTTTAATCAAAATAATTTATAGTGTTTAATTATACATTTTAATTTTTTGGAAGTATAATTAGATTATATTGATACACTTTAATCCAATTTTGTTCATTGGAATTAATTTCACATTGAAATTATATATAAACAAGTGTCAATATTTTGATAGTTCTTGTTTCTTAAAAACATGCTATTTATTTTAAGAATTAGAACTAATTTTAAATTAATTAGTGAAACTATTATGTTTTGAATTTGGTAAAATAGACATCATTTTTAGATTTGGAATATCAAAATTAGTTAAGGGTGTATTTTTGGTATTTTTATGAAAACTTTCAATTTTTAATAAATATCGAAAAACATTGAGTTATTGTTTAAAACCAGCTTTTTATTGAATTAATTATTTATTTTAGGTAAAAGTAGATACATAATACATATATATGTTCAATTTAATTCATTTAAGTCAGTTTATAATAATTTAGATATATAAAATTTTTATTGAATTTTTCACTGTCTTTTACCCATCTCCTAGGAGAATTTGCAAATTCACATAAAACGTAGTTTTACTGCTATTGTGAGTGGAATTTCGAAAATCCAAGAGACATGGTTAATATCAAGGAGTAAAATGGGGTTCAATAAGATAAAAATAATTTTTGGTGAATAGTAACTTTTTTACTTTCATTTACCACGGTTAAAAGTAAATAGGGTAATTAAGGGTAAAAATGATATTAATATTATTATAAAAAATTTATTAATTCTATTAGATGAGTGTGTCTCAACCCAAAACAACATTAGGAATAAAATATTATCATTTATGTCCACATGGATTAGATTAGGACATTTGTTAATATTTAATTCAAAGAAGAGTTAAAAGAGTTAAAATCAATGTTTAATGAATAAATAATTTTTAATATAGGGTTATACATAAGATAAATTAGATTATAAATATTCATTAGAATGATATAAATATTTTTACCTAATGGTATTTTATTTATAATTTGTAGAAATTAAATAATTTAATATATTTTTGACACAATGATGATACAATAATTACTCTATTAATGAAATATTAAGATAAATAATAATATAAATACCCAAAGAAATGTAATTTGAGATTTATTAAGAATTAAAATAATTTTCTAGGTTAATGTGACATATTAGTATTGTTTATAGGAATTTTTTTTGAAGTAATAATGCTGTTATGAATTCTTAAAAAACAAAATACACAATAGTGTCAAAATTGACATAAAAGAGTTTTTAAAACAAATATTATATTATTAATTGATATTATTTTTCTAAAAATCTAAGCTTCGTCCAAAAGACATATATCATGATATTTGTATCATTAATGGGCCACTTGGGGGTTGATTTAAATTTTATAGTATTTTTATTAACCATATAATATAAAAATACAAAGAGACATGGTAAATGTCAATCTAATTAACTAAGAGTTAAAACCAAAAGATAAGGTTAATAAAGTGACCCAAACCTGTATAAAATATATTGGTTGAGTGGATTTAGACCCATACCCACATTATCCTAGAAATAAATCAATTTGGAGCCATTATAAAGCGAATATGAATTTATTATAATATAATATTTTATGTTTTTCCTAAGGTACCCTCTCCCCTCCTATAAAAGGGTACTCACCCTTCACTCTATTTCATACCTTATAAGCCATTTGGCTCGGGAAAAACCAGCCCAAATATCCTCTAAACATCCCTCACTTCATCCTAGAGGCCCTCATTTGGTCAGAAAGCCTACTTAAGGATCCCTTTTGATCAAATCAAAAGGAAGAACCCGAAGAAGAGGTAATGATTTCACCACCCTCTTTCAAGTTCTCCTATTCTTCCACTTACTCTTTCTTTGTTGTTTAAATTATAAAACAATAACTCCCGTATAATCTATATACTATGATGATATTATAAATATGGAACATCTATATTCATTATCCTATCCATCTTATGAATGATAATGTCACCATGCGTTCCTACGTACGACTTACCGTCTCCATGCCCTGGTGTAATTTGTTTTTCAACACTATGCTATTTGGATGGATATAATGATGACTAATATGTATGAAAATAATGAAAATAACATGATAATGTCTCTATAACGTTAATATACCATCCAATTCCACACCTTTATGGATATGATATTGTGGCTCTTGCGTACGTACGGATTACCGTCTCCACGACGCTATAAGATTCATTTCCACGTTCACCATTCATTGACGATTATGAAAATATATATTACTAATAACTACTTAATATATAACAAAATAATGCAACGGGAGATATATATATATATATATATATATACTTACATATATCTTATTTACTTAGTTCCGTTCAATACGATATGAAAATGGAAACAACGTTTATGCGTACATACGGACTACCGTCTCCATAAACGGTGTTTTTTATTTAATATATATGTCCATAATAAATATTTATATTATAAATATATATGATATATAAATAATTTTTTATATTATGGAAGTACTTAAATATTTATCTAAGTGATACAATCAAGAGTAACATGTTAAAACACGTACGATAAAAAAAGCGATTATTACACGAAATGTTAATTTGACATATAAATAATTATTAAACGGGTTGAATAAAGTAATAAATGAATCATGTATGATATCATAAATATTAATAGAGTTCTGGTATACCATAATAACATACTACAATTTTCATATAGGAGGTTAAATGTACCCTGGACTAAAGGAAAGTGCAATGTAAGGGGTTTTCATCTCACTCCTTATTCCCATGAGATTCTTTCCATATTTCCACTATTACTTTTTGTGTGGTGTGTGTACTGCCCATAATTTATTCTTTGTGTAATACACTTAAATTTATGTGTATTTACATATTCATTGTTTGATATCTCTTTCATGGGGTTTATGTTTTGTATGTTACCAAATTTGTAAGGGTTTATTTCGCAGTCTTTTCATTATCCGAGGTTGTTAATACGTAATTATCTACAGGGACCTCTTTGTCATCCACATCCATGATTCTTAAAAATGTATTTCAGAACATTATTACTATTTTACAGAATATGGGTTAAAGTCATTTATACACTTTTTTGACTTTTTATAAGAAGTTTATAAAGGAATCTTTCCGTCGTTTTCCAAAGAAGGTCCTTTTTATCCTTTTCGACAAAATTAATGAAAGAATGTATTTTTTAACTTATACGGCTTGTGCGGATATTTTCCACCATTATAAAATCTTCAAATATTCCCTTACAACCTAATAAGTATATTTTCAAAGTAAATGGTTTATTTTATAACTATGTGACTTTTAAATGATTTCAAAAAAAGAGATATTTCTCTCAAATAGTTTTGATTTCATCTATGTCAACATCCTTTGATGGATTTTAAGCTTATTTGAAGTTGATTTATTATGATACAAAACTTTCATATTGTATTGAAGGTTTTGTGATATGTCTGACAATGGATGTGTTATTTTTATACCATTCATGGGTTATGGAGAATGTATTGATATCTCGTATGCTAGTTTTAATATGAATGTTTATGTTATGTTTAAACCTGCTCATATGAGGAATGCATTGAACATAATAAGTGACAGGTGGAGCCCGATATAGCTCGTCGATGCATCGGTAGGTCTCATGAGAGAAACTAGTTTCCTGGCATAAGGCCTTGAGAAAATCTTTTTTGTAGTCTTGGCACGAGGCCTTGACTATGTGGTTATAATAGTATGGAATTATGCAATCCATCATTATGAAATTTGTTAGTGATATTGCATGTCATTATTCAACTAGTAGAATATCCATGTGAATAAGTAAATGGAATTATTTTATTTTATTTTTTTAATAATATAGTGAAGTTAAAGTTTAAAAGGCTTTTGTTTTAGTTATGAATTTCCTTAAATGTTTATGCTTATTTATGAAAGTTTCCATTGTATTGCTTACCCTTACTGAGCGTTTGAGCTAACCCCTTTATATGTTTTATTTTTCCCAGGATTCTAAGAATTATATTGTGATTGATATGTTGGGTTAAGCAAAGGGAATAATGTAATTCATAAATTATTATTTATATTGTTTTATATGTCTTAACGTGAAATGTAACATTCATGTATGTAATATATTTTCCAAGACTAATAAACCGATCACTCCTTCGGGACTTGATTCCTTGTAATGATACCAATGAATTAAAATAATACCCTGACTCTGGGTAACTGGGGTCGGGGCATTAAAGTCGGTATCAGGAGACGTTTATCAATAACCTTGGAAGCTATATTTAGATAAACTCTGATTAGAGCACATAGACCTAAGATAGACTTTGAGGATTAGTATAAAAGAAATTACTAAGATTTTGGTAATGTAGAGATTTAATTAGTTTTCTAAGAAAATACATCTCTTTCTGGATACGAGACAATAGGGGCGGCTCTAGCACAGATATATCTAGGGGTAAAACCCACTAACACCTTTTTGATCTAGAATCGAATGGGAACTGGTGCACCACAATAGGCATTGCTGCACTCTTGGTTACGACACTCCCGGGGAATATGCTTAGGATAATTATCATTTTCTTTACAAATCATAATGAAGGGTTTATGAGTATATAATTTCTAAATGAAAACATATTTATCATTATGGATTATGTCCATAAATCGTTTAGTTTATGTTAGGTATTTTACAAGTTTTGAATTATTCATTGCAATTCAAAAACAGACCTAGTTTATGCCATTGTACAGAAATGGTCCCCAATAGAAGGAATGTGAACTCCTGCAATACTTATGATCCAAAGAGTAAGAAGGATCATATAATTCACCGTATTAATCCATCATTTAGAAGGGACATAGTCTCCCATGTATTCTCGACATATGAATAAATAATATCATGTGTTAATATGATAAGTAATGAATTCTCTGTGTCCTATGGATTTTAAGGGAAGAAAGAGAAGAAAAGGATGGATAAAGGAAAAGAATAATTTTCCCATATGTGATAAGTGTGGGAAGAAACACCATAGAACTTTCATGAAGGGAATGAGAGTTTGTTATAAGTCTGGAGAAAAAGGACACCACGTACATAATTTTAATGGTAAGAAAATGTTTTCAAATGTAAAACGCTTCATCTCCAAGGCATTGAGAGCCTACGTGAATCAATATCCCATTCATAAGAGTATACCAAAAATGATGTTATTGGATAATAATCATGTTATGATACTACCTGAGATGAAGAAGAAAGGCTAGTGTTCTTATGTTGTTATTATTTCATTTCAGTGTTATATCAACTGTATATTGGTTACATGAATTATGGAGATAAATAAAGATTGTACTACAACACTATTTTATTAAGGATTTGAGAGTATATGGTTCTATGAAATGTGACTAAATTTTAAGTTGCACTTTTTGGAAAATACATGTATGAAGGAAAGGTAATCGTTAATATAGTCCTGATAATGAGGTAGTGTTTTTGGAATAAGATATGGCTAATTTTGGTAATTCAGGATGTTGCGATGTGGTAAAATAATATATGATGAAGGCATTCACATGTTATTACCTGGAAAAAAGGATCCTCATTATGTTTAAAATTCTAATAAATTTTGTATTAAGATTTTGGATATAAGTATTTTGGATAATTTTAAATGCTGAATGGATTAAGTTTGAAATTGGATAATATGGTTAAGGTTATTAATGGATTTCCATAAAAAGGACAACCCAATGGTCGGGCGGCAACCCATCACATTCGGAAAAGCTACGAGACTTAAACCCACAACCGAAGAGCGACAAAAGTGCATCACCTACGGCTGGACTACGTGATGAACTGGTTTGTATAATTTAGTTTATTTTTAAAATAGTCTAACAAATGAATTATAAATTCATTTTTTTTGGAACCTTATACGATTTAGGTAAATTGAATTTTTTTGAAATCATTTGGAGTGAAAGATGAGTTTGTGGTAGGAATTAGTTATAGAATGAAACTCTACTTGTCATATATATATATATATAGATATTTATTCTTCTCTTATTCTATGAAGAAATTAATTCTTAAACTCTAGGTAAAGGATATCAAGACTAAAAATGTGTTATCCTAATACCTTATGTTTCATTGAACCGATAATATTTTAAATCATCATAGATTGATGGCTTTGAGGACCTAAATTCTACAATTGTTTGTCATTGATGAACTCAATCACTCCCTATAAATATTTACGTTTTTTCTCCAATTATGTGTCTTTAATTGACACCAATGTTCTCCTATCCGAAACACTAATTTGGTGGTGAATTTTTTATTCCCCTTTTCCCTCTTATTAAGACTAAATTCTATTAACCCAATTTCCAATGTGGGTTTATCCATAATGGAATTTTCCATTATCATCTTTTTTTTTGAAGAACAATTTTAAATTATGAGGATGCAATTTATTTAAGTAGGGGAGAATGTAACACCACAATACTTTATAGTACTGTATTTCTTCATTGTAATGCAATAACTTGCACTACACTCAACACTGAGTTCAAGCACATCACGACTTACCAAACTAGGCGTTTAAAAGAAGTTATGAATATTATTAACTGAGATTCGATCATTATACAATCCTTATAATTTTAGAATCCATATTATGAGTTTCTTAGACATAATGTATGAACAAATTCATTTTTTTCAGATAAAAGAATTATTTTCCAAATAATGATATTTTACCGCCTTTTAATGGAGAACCCTTTTTAAATACAATATTTTAAACTTTTTTGTATTCAATTTGACAAAATAAACTTCTTATTTAGAATCCGGATATAAAAATTTAGTTTCAATAACATTTTTGGTGTTTTTCTGATAACATTCAAAGTTGGGTGAACAGTGAAAATACTATATTTTAACTGAAAACAAAATTTTTAATCAAAATAATTTAAAGTGTTGAGTTATAAATTTTAATGTTTTGGAATTATAATTAGATTATAATTTAACCCTTTAATCCAATTTTGGTCATTGGAATTAATTTGACATTTAAATTATTCATAACCATGTGTCAATCTTTTGACAGTTGTTGTTTCTTAAAAACACGCTATTTATTTTTCCAACGAGAACTAATGTTAAATTAATTAATTAAACATCTACGTTTTTAATTTGGTAAAATAGAAATCATTTTTGGATTCGGAATATAAAAATTATCTTAGGGTGAGTTTTTGGTATTTTTCTGAAAACTTTCAATTTTTGATGAATAGTGAAAAACACTGAGTTATTGGTTAAAACTGACTTTTTATTCAATTATTTAATTATTTTATTTAAACTTATTTTAGGTCAAAATAGATACATAATACATATATATGTTCAATGTAATTCATTGGAGTCAATTTATATTAATTTTAGATATATAAATTTTTTATTGAACTTTTCACTGTCTTTTACCCACCTCCTAGGAAAATTTGAAAATTCACATAACACATAATTTTTATGCTTCTATGAGTGGAATTACAAAAATCCGAGAGACATAGTTAATATCAAGGAGTAAAATGTGGATCAATAAGATAAAATAATTTTTGGTGAATAGTAATGTTTTACTTTTATTTACCACTGTTAAAAGTAAATAGAGTAATTAAGGGTAAACATGATATTAATATTATCCTAACACATGTCCAAATTCTATTGGACAAGTGTATCTCGACCAAAAAAAACCTTAGGAATAAAATATTTTCATTTAGGTCCACTTGGATTAGATTAGGACATTTGTTATTATTTAATTCAAAGAAGAGTTAAAAGAGTTAAAATCAATGTTTAATAACTAAATAATTTTTAATATACCATTGTACATAAGATATATTCGATTATAAATATTCATTAGAAATATTAAAATATTAACTACATAATTTTATTTTCTTTATAATTTTTAGACATTATATATTTTAATATATTTATGGCACAATGATGATGCAGTAATTACCGTATTAATGAAATATTAAGATAATTGATATTATAAATAACCAAATAAATGTAAATTGAGACTTTTTATGAATTAAAATAATTTTATAGGTTAATATGACATATTAGGATTGGTTATATTAATTTTTTTCGAAGTAATAATGTTGTTATGAATTCATCCCAAACAAAATACCCAATAGTGTCAAAATTGACAAAAAAGAGTTTTTAAAACAAATATTATATTATTAATTGATATTCTATTTCTAAAAATCTATAGTTCGGCCATATGACTTATATCATGATAGTTTTATCATTAATGTTCCACTTGGGGGTCGACTTAAAGTTTATAGTACGTTTATTAACCATATAATATAAAAATACAAAGAGACAAAGTAAATTTCAATCTAATTAATTAAGAGTTAAAACTAAAATATAAGGTTAATAAAGAGACCCAAACCTATCTAAAACCTATTTTATGGGTTTATTTCGACCCATCCCCACCTTATCCTCTAATTAAATCAATTTTGAGCCATTATAAACTGAATCTGAATTTATTATAAAATAATATTTTATGTTTTTCCTAAGGTACCCCATACACCTCTTATAAAAGGGAACTCTCCCTTCACTCTATTTAACACATTCAATGGCATTTGGATCAGCCGAACCCTGCCCAAATATCCTCTATAATTCCCTCAATTCATCATAGAGGCCCTCCTTTTGTTAGAAAGCCTACTTAATGATTTCTTTTGATCAAATCAAAAGGAAGAACCCGAAGAAGAGGTAATGATTTCACCACCCTCTTTCAAGTTCTCGTATTCTTCCACTTACTCTTCCTTTGTTGTTTAAATTATAAAATAATAACTCCAGTATAATCTATATACTATTATGATATTATAAATATGTCACAACTATATTCATTATCCAATCCATAATATGAATGTTAATGTCACCATGCGTGCATATGTACGGCTTACCGTCTCCACGCCGTGGTGTAATTTGTTATTCAACAATATGTTATTTGGATGGATATAATGATGAGTAATATGTATATAAATAATGAAAATAACATGATAATGTATCTTTGAAATTAATATACCATCCAATTCCACACGTTTAAGGAAATGATATTGTCGCTCATGCGTACATACGGATTACCGTTTCCACGATGCGGTAAGATTCATTTCCCCGTTCACCAATCATCGAAGATTATAAAAATATATATTACTAATAAGTATGTAATATATGAAATAATAATTCTACTGGAGATATATATATGTACTTACATATATCATATTCACTTAGTTCCGTTCAATACGATATGAAAACGGAAACAGCGCTTATGCGTACATACGGACTACCGTCTCCATAAACGGTGTTTTTTATTTCATATATATGTCTATTATAAATATTAATATTCTAAATATATATGATATATAATTCATGTTTTATATTTTGTAAGTACTTAAATCTTGATCTATGTGATACAATGAAGAGTAACAAGTTAAAAAACGTACAATAATGTAAGCGATTATTACATGAAATGTTAATTTAACATGTAAATTATTATTAAATGGTTAGTATAATTTAATAAATGAATCATGTATGATATGATAAATATTAATATTGTTCTGGTATATATTAATAACATAATATGATCTTCATAAATGAGGATAAATGTACCCCCGACTAAAGGAAAGTGCAAGGTAAGGGGTCTTCATCTCACTCCTTATTCCCGTGAGATTATTGCCATATTGCCACTATTACCATTTGTGTGGTGTATGTACTTCCAATAATTGTATTATTTGTGTAATACAATTTAATTTATGTGTATTTACATATTAATTGTATGATAAATCTTTCATGTGGTGTATGTTTCGTAAGTCACCAAATTGGTAAGGGTTTATTTCACAATCTCTTCATTATACGAGGTTGTTTATACGTAATTATCTACTGGGACGTCTTTATCATACACATCCATGTTTCTTAAAAATGTATTTCAAAGAATTCTTAATATTTTACAGAATATGTGTTAATTTCATTTATACCATTGTTTGACTTTTTATAAGAAGTTTTTAAAGGAATCTTTTCATCGTTTTCCAAACAAGGTCCTTTTTAACCTTTTCGACAAAATTAAGGTAAGAATGTATTTTTTAACTTATACAGAGGGTGAGACTATTTTCCACCATTATAAAATCTTCGAAGATTCCCTTAAAAGATAATAAGGATATTTTTAATGTAAATGGTTTATTTTATAACTATGTGACTTTTTAATGATTTCAATAAAAGATATATTTCTCTCAAATAGTTTTGATTTCATCGATGTCAACATCCTTTGATGGATTTTAAGCTTTTTTGAAGTTGATTTATTATGATAAAAAACATTCATATTTTATTGATGGTTTTTTGATATGATTGACTTTGGATGTGTTATTTTTATACCATTCTTGTTTTATGGAGAAATTATTTACATTTCGTATGCTAGTTTTAATACTAATGTTTATGTTATGTTTACACCTGCTCATATGAGGAATGCACTGGACTTAACAAGTGACGGATGGAGCCCGCTATAGCTCTTCAATTCATCGGTAGGTCTCATGAGACAAACTAGTGTCTTTGGACAAGGTCTTGACAAAATCGCATTTGTAGTCTTGGCACGAGGCCTTGACTATGTGGTTAGGATAATCTTGCATTATACATTCAATCACTATGAAAGTGGTTAGTGATATTGCAAATGATTATTCGACTAGTAGAATATCCATGTGAATAAGTAAATGAAATTATTTCATTTATTTTTTCCATATTATGCTGAAGTTCATGTTTAAAAGGATTTTTTTAGTTATGCATTTCCTTAAATGTTTACGCTTATTTATGGAAGTTTCCGCTATATTGCTTATCCTTAATGAGAATTTCAGATCACCCCTTTTCTATGTTTTATTTTTCACAGGATTCAAATAAGTTTATTAAGATTGATATGCAGGGTTAGGACAAGGGAAAAATGGAATTCATAAAGGATTATTTATATTTTTTGTAGGTCTTAAAATGTAATGTGAGATTCTTGTATGTAATTTATTTTCCAAGATTGCTAAACTGATCTGTCCTTCAGGACTTGATTCCTTATAATCATGCCAATGTATTAAAATAATGCAACGACTCTGGATAACTATGGTAGGGGCATTACACACACACATATATTACTTCCAAATTTTAAGCACATAGTTATATAATTAATATTTTCATGTTCTTCATATATAATTATACATGTACAAAGTTCAGTTTATAATTTATTAATTTTAACTAAGATGGTGTCTTTCAAATTAATATTAATTTAAGGGGAATATTATTTAAAAAAAAACTAATATGTGTATTAAAATTTCCATGTCATATATATGTGACATTTTTGAGAAACATAATGATCATATTTTTTTTAGAATTTAAATTCATGATTTAAATATAAATAATTTTAATTTTATGTTTCTCATATATATTTAAGAATCATTTTCCATACTATATAATTATTATAGCATTTTAATCAGAGTATTATATATATGTACAAGTTATATTATAAAAACGTATATAGTTATATATATATATATATATCATTTGTTCAATTTTCAAGATCATTTAAAATTAAGAATATATGTTTAGAGTTTATCATTATGTACATATGTATATTTTTGTCCATCTTCATGTTTATGATCTTTAAAACACGTATTCAGGTACATGTAATTATGGAAGTACTTTAAAATTATATTCAATTAATGTTTTAATAATAATGATGTATGTATGTATATATATATTTATATAGATACAGTCGGCTATTATTGAATTATTTTAATGAATAATAAATACATTACAAATTAGGTATCTTACTCGATTGTTTTTCCAAAGACGAGTAAGGATGGAATAATTATTTTAAAAATGTTATGTTGATAATTTTAATGTGTGTTACATAATTTTAATTTTGAAATTATATGTTAAGGTTATAATTTCATTTATTATAGTTGTTTCATGAATGCATATATATATATATACATTGTTAAGAGAATTATTTTTTAAAAGTTGTAATTTGAAAATTATACTTATGTACACCATTATTT
Organism: Viscum album; assembly: GCA_963277665.1. Lineage (NCBI taxonomy): Eukaryota > Viridiplantae > Streptophyta > Magnoliopsida > Santalales > Viscaceae > Viscum > Viscum album. The sequence goes on along the minus strand of OY728148.1, from coordinate 259,067,201 downwards.
TATACTCTTATATTTTTTGAGACAATTTGAATAATATAAATTTTTCATGAGTGTTATACTTTTGATATATATATATATACATATATATGTATACACAATTTTTTTATCATTACAAGATTTGAAATTATTATTATCTCATATGCACGACAATTCACCATAAATATTTGTTATGCTATTAATCAATGTAAGAATTTTTAAATTGTGTATGGATGAGGTGTTTTATTTAAAAAATAATACTTATTACAATATTATGTTTATTATATAACTATTCTTAGGATTATTCTAATAAATAAAAATTAGATATCTGTTATTTTCTATGAATAAACATTTATTGTTGTTGTTATTTTATGTGAATAGTTTATACATTTAATTCATAATTTAAGGAATAAAATCAAATAAGAAAATGATTTTATAACATTTTTATTGAAAGATGTGTTTCATATGAAAAATAATATCACTTTATGTCCTTTTTTAATAATGATCATCTCATGAGTTTATGATGAAAGCTTAAATATATGGATTTTAATTATTCTTTTTATTAACAGTCCATGAGAAAGTTAAATTACATGATTTTTGGTTGTGCCAAATCCATAAAGTGATTTCTTAAAAATTATAATATATATATTCATATATAAATATAAATGTGTCTGTGTATTTATTGCATTGTTATATTTTTTAAAATAAAAAATAAAGAGAAAAAATATTTTTATATATATATGAAACGAAATCGATTTTTTAAAAAAATTAGAACATGGCCATTGTAAAAATGAAAGGGGTGTGGGGAGTGAACCCATTCCTAATGAAAGTGGGTAGTCCTAGAAAACATTTAATGTTTAAAGTGACCCAGTTGTTTTATTTTCACGAGATTGATTAATGATTTCAGAAAAATCCCCGGATTATTTTAAATAATTTCCAAAGCATAACTATTTTCAAAAGAGTATTATTAATATTTTCATAGGTTTAAATATTTTTAAAGGAATCCTCAAAACATGTTTTCATATGAATTTTTAAATAGTTTTTAGGAGCTATTATATTTTGAAAGGTGTTTTAAAAATAATATTTTTGAAATTATAATTAATTTCAAAGCATTTTATTAAAGGTATTTTGAAAGGTATTTTTGAATAATATTTTAAAAAATATCATAAAATTTATTTTAAAAAAAATCCAATAGATTTTTTTAAAGAAAACCCATTATAGGGAAATATTTGTCACCCTTTGTTTTTATAAAAAAGGTCAGGCTCATTTAGAGGTTTCATGACAATTATCATCAATAAGAAGTTTGTGTGAGAAATGTTTTATCGCTACATTTTATGTTATTCTTTTAACATAGATAATATGTAAGAGTGGTGATTTTCTTAAAAATAATAGATCTAAAAATATACTTATATATGAATGAATGTATATTTTGAGTTGTTTTTTACAAAAAAATTATATACTTTTTTTGAATTGGAACTAGAAGCGTGGGTTTGGGGCATTAACGCTACCTATAAATTATAAAAATGACATGGGAGCATTGGAATTTATCTGATCTTCACAAAGTATATGAAAATGGGCCATACAGTACCCCTGGAATGAAACTCATAGGGGATATTCTTATGATAATTATCATTTTCTTTAACAATCATTATGAAGCATTTAAATAGATTACAACAATGAATTACCGAGAATGAACATAAGGTTATTTAGATTGAAAATATGTTGTATCAAAGAAATTGAAATTTTTTTATATATGAAAAATAATATCAATAATAATATATTTTCCCAGTTAAAATGAATAATATGATATAAGGAAAAGAGTATCATCCTATGGATACATTTATAGTTTTTTACTTAAATATTGAGAACTAGGGTATTATCTGAGTTAATGAATTCATCTAAAGGTCAACGCATAGACCATTGAAGGAAATATGTTGAAATAAAATTCATGAATTATTTATTTGGATTCCAAACTTATATTATATATGTATTTCTACTAATCGTATTTTGGTAGAGTAATCGTGAATCCTTTATGGATTCTATCAAATTTTAAAAGAATTTGCGTCTTTATTAACTTAAGTGTTATCGATACTATAATGGGTTTATGAGTTTAAGATTGATCATTAGTTGAATATTTTTATTAAATCATTTTAGGACTTTTGTGATTGGATTATATCAATATTATAGATATTTTGGGGTAATTTATGGAAAGTATATGTTTTCCGGGAAATGTAAATTGAGGAATAATGAAAGTACATTTGTAACACATAATTTTAAAGGTACCGATATCATTTATGATTAGTATGATCATTAATGAAATTTTAATAATATCCAAATAATATTATTTGATGTTGTGAAAACAATTTGCATTAAAAAACATAGTAAGAAGTTTATTTAATGAATAATATTATTTTAATTATTTCCATCATACTATTTGGTGAATGTTATATGAATTAAATTAATATTGATTAGAGAAAAGGAAAACCTCGTACTGGATAACTACCCATCAATTATGGAATGATCATGGCGCATGAACTCTTGACAGAATGATGATAAGGGACTGCTGCACACCATTGCCCTACAAGAATTCCTAGTTAATATGTCTTTTTTAGTTAAAGGATTTGATGAATTATTATTCATGATGAACTAGTGGTGTTACTTATGAGGTTTATATATTAATTTATCAAATTCGATAACTTTTACTAACCAAATTGGGTTTTGAAAATAGTCAGAGGAATTAGAAATGGATTTTTACTCTTTTGTGGATCCTACGATCCATTAAAAATGAATTTTATTGCTTCAGGAAAAAAATTCATTCTTGGATATTCATTTCTCAGTGTAAGGGTTGAAGTAGAAATTGATCAATGAAAAGAAAAAGGATTAAATTATGATTAGGAAATAGAATTGTATACTTATGTATATTTCTATATATTCATAGAGAGTAAAATAATTCCCCCACTTTAGTAAAATAATCTTGAAGAAAAAATGTTATCCTTTTATTTTTATATTTGATAAATCATAAAGTCTATCAAATCATCAATGATTTATGGTTTTGTGGACCTTATCTCATTATTTATAATTAAGTCCCTTTTGATTAAATACCTCAATCACTCTATATAATTATTTTATTTTTTCCATTGTATTCATATCTTTACGTTCTCCCAATGTTCTCCAACATGAAAATGAAATTTTTGTGTTATTATATATGGCCGTGATATTCATCATTCTCTGTTATTAAGTGGATTATTATTATTATTTTTAATGTGTGTTATCAATAAATTTTTTTAAAAAAATATTATCCACTTGATTAAAAAGATTATGTTTAAATTGAAAGGACTCAATTTATTTATGGTGCTGAGAATATAACACCCAAAAATTCTAAAAAAAGAACATTTTATTTGATAGAATATATGACACAGAAAAAAAATCATAGAATAAAATATAACAACCATTTAAATTTTGATATATTTATTTTCAAACAAATTTAATATATTTAATGGCTTCCATTACACAGAATAATTATTTTAGCTTATATTTCACAAAACACTGATTTTACTTGGTGTTATATGAATGACTTAGGTTATCTCAAAATTGAGTAAACAAATGTGAAATATAATTAACATATTATTATTTAATAAAATATTTATAATATAGTCATTAAATTTGTGGGTATGAAAATTAATAGTTAAATTACGAAAATTATTTTTTTCAAAAAATTTTAAAAAAAATCATTGGTTATATATTGATTAGTAATAAAATAAGGATAATCTAATTTTAAAGGAAATTTTCTCTGGAAATTCTTATTTTTCTAATGTATGGTTTAGTTGCACGTTTCATACATAATTTAAAATTTAAATTTAATTTTTTTATAATTCTTTTTAAAATAATGTTCATTTTTTTAAAAAAAAATCAGAATTAACTTAGGGTTAATATTTGTGTTTTTTCTAAAATGTTTCTATTTTTGATGAAGAGTTAAAAATAATTAATATTAATTAAAAACTTCTATTTCATTCAAATTATTTTTAAGAATATATTATAATTTCACTTAGATTTACATTTTTTTTTTCAATTTTATTTAAATTAATCCATTTTAGTTCATTGGAATATTTTTCATATTTATTTTTGATATAAAAAATTTGTAATATTTTTTAAATTTTCTATTTAAAATCCCTATTTTTTATTACTTATGTGGGATTAATTTGAAATTAATTTTTCCTATTATGTGAAATTAAATTTTCAAAATTTATTAAGTATTTGGAATAATAATAATTTCTAATTTCTAATATGTTCAAAAAATATTTATACCAAAATGAATACGAAAAATAGAAAAACATAATTACTATGGTTATGGAAATGATAGATTTATTGGGAGTTAAACTCAAAATATAAGGGTTAAAAATGATCTAAAAACATTACCATCGACCATTTTATGGCCAAATTTAGACATTATATCTTTATGTTTCATGAAAATCCCATTATTGAGGCTTTTTTCATGTTAAAAAAATGGGTATAATTGAATCTTTTCAAAAAAATACAAGTTCATCACTCACCTCACTTATAAAAGGGAACCCCTTTCCTCTCTACTTCAAGCACTAAAAAACACTTGTTTTGGAAAATAAATTCTCCAAAAATTACCTAATTATATATTCTTTCCCTATAATAATTATATTCTGCATAAATCTTACCTCTTAAGGATTTAGATAAAACCTAATGAGGATACCTGAAGAAGAGTTAACATTTTTCAGCAAGTGCTTTTATCTACATCCCTCCCCGAACCCTCTAAATTATTATTAAACCATGATGAACTAAAAACAATAGTATCTACCATAAAATAAGATGTTTATATGAAAATGGAATGACCAAAACACTCTCCAATTCCATAAAATGTTATATGAAATCATCATTCATGCATACGACGGACTACCATATCGCGATTCGATGTCATTTGTTATTCTATTACCACATCTCACAGTAGGATGTGAATATGGATATAAACTATATATATGATATTTATTACATAGTTAAGCATCTATATTTATTATATAAAACAAAAAATTTTACATTATATTCGGTAGGGGATATGATAATGTCACTTGGGTACCTGACAGACTACCACCTCACAAAGCAATGAGATTCATTTTCATCAATGTTTTAGATGGAAAATTAAAAAAATAAATTTAATGATTATACAATATAAAAATAAAATAATTATTATATTCATGAAATATTTTTCATGGTTAAAATATATTATATCATTGTATTTCTAACACAGAAAAATGACATTTCTATTCATGTATGTGTAGACTACACATTTAGGAAGTGATATGACTCTATTATCGTCACCATGTCACATGAATTTTATATATAGGTATATTTAAAAAAAATATGATATTTATAATATTATTATCTTTATTTAATGATAAAATATGAATATCCTCCTTTACATAATGATATTTGAAAAATGAAAAAGTTACTAACACTAACATACGATGCACCATCTCCATGATCGTAATGTACTTCATTTCTCAAAACCATCTTTCGTGATTAGTAATAAAAGTATATATAATATATGGGTATTATAATAATGTTATAATTATTATTATTTAGATTAAAAAAATAAATAATATGTGCAATTATATGTTCTTTCATGACGGAATATGCAACAGAAATAATGCAATTAACACGTAAAACAATGAAAAAAATAATAATAATATTATCATAACGGTAATTTGACATTAAAAATGTATCATAAATGATATTATAAATATTAATATGGTTATGGTATAAGTTAATAATTTTCTTTAAAACCACAATATAGGATCATTAGGCACATTCAATAAAAAGAAAGTGCTAGGTAAGGGACTTCGTCTCAATTTCCCTTCATTGAGGAATTTCATAATGCTATATACCTAATTTATTTTATATGGTGTATATAATACCCCTTTGAAATGTAATTTCAAGATCCATTCATTATTAATGGTATTTTATGTCTCAATTTGAATTATTTAATCTATGGATATTTGACTTGAAAATTACCAACTTGTAAAGAATTTCATAACTCAATTTATTTTTATTGGTTTATATTTCTCGTTATTATCATTGATATAATAATATTATTCGTATATTGATGTTATATTATATTATTTTTTATTTTGACGTTTTTATTTGGATTTACGATTTATATATATAATTGATTCATTAATTAATTTTTACTTTAATGTTATCATCAATGTAATAGTTTATTTCACAATATCATTCTAATTAATATTGTTTATTCTTTAATTTTAGGTGAAAGATATTATTAGATAATTTTAGAGAAAAACATATAATTTTAATATCAACTAGTTTTTACTTATATTTTCATGTAATAGTATGATTTTCACATGTTTATTACTTGAAATAATTTATAATTTTTTTAAGAAAATTTGAATCCATTTATTTCTTTGGTTGGAATAAATTTTATTATAAATCCACGTATTCTAAAAATGATTCATATTTTTTAATATTTTACAAATTATATATTAAATCCATTTTACCTATTTTTTATTTTAAATTTTTCTTCTTAAATTAATCTTTTTTCATTTTCTGAACAATGATATTTTAAAACCTTTTTAAAGTGCAAAAGGAATGTTATTTTTCAAATATATATCATGTATGTAATTACCCACTAAAATAACTATAATTTAATTAAATCATCAAATGTAAATTTAAAATGTTTTCTTAAGAATTTATTTCCCTTATATTGATGAAATTCAATGTTTTTAAAATTTATTTTCAAAGAAAATTATATTCAAAATGTTTTATGTTTTAAAAAGTTTTGTTCAAAACAAAATGGATATTTTCCTAAATAAAATTATTAAATATATTTTTAAAATATTTATATTAATCAAAGAAAGAATCCATGAATTTTATATTTAAAATACAAGGGATTTTTTTTATTGATACCTTTCTTATTCCCCATCTATATGGTTTATGATTATTTTGATCAAGGGTAATTTAACATTCACATCGATGATTCAGGTTTATAGTTAACAACTTTAAAATCAAATTTTAACTTTCCTATAACCAATGTAAATTAAAATATATTATATACACATATTATTTGTCATGTATATATTCACTTCTTAAACCATATATAATTTCAACCTGTGGTGTTATACATTGAAATTTATTTATTTATTTGGGGAAATAATGATAAATCTATATTCATTAATCGATATATTTATTTGATGGTGGTGAATATATTTTTTAAATTAAGTTGATTATTATATATATTATGAATGACTTGGACATGGAAGAAGTTGGTGTGTCCTGGTTATAGATATTCCCTTTATGCATCAGCAATCTATTACGTGGAATTAGGTAATTAGAATAAAATCAATTGTCCAAACCCAATTGGTTTATACATAGTTGTTCAAACTTTCTTATGAATGGTGTAGATGATTGAAGTATCAAGATTCCTGAAATCATGTAATCCATTAATTTATAATTCTATTAATTAATAATTTAGTTATTATTATCCATGTTATTTTAATAGTGATATTATCTCAGGATTTATTTTATAGTCAGTTTATTGATTGAACAGATTTTTTACTTATTTACCTTTCCATATTGATTATTCCTTATTGAGTTATTTAAATGGAATTGATGTTTAGTTTTTTACCTTTCAAGGATGAATATGATTATTTATTCATGATATTTTTTTACTCAAACATTACTAATCATTTGAGAAACCCCATATTTTGTTTCATTTCCTATGAATCTATGAAGTGTACTACGATGAATATGCATGAATAATCTAGGGGGAAAATAATCTTATAAAAATAATTTTTTGTAATTTATTAATTCAAATGAAATATGGGAATCATGTTTGTATCTATTTTACCTAGAAAAATAAACTATTTAGTCATTAGGGATGTGATTCCTTGTATCTCATGCTAATGGATTAAATATGAAACCAGCTACATGATGCTAGTGTCAGGGTTTCTCTTGTTGTATTCAGGGATGTTTAATATAAACCTTGGGAACTTAATTTATTAAAACATATTTTATGGAACATAAAAATTTGATAAAATTTATTTATAGGCATATGAACATCCTACGATTTTGGTAAGGAAAAGATGACGCATTTTTACCTACAAATACATCCCCATTTAGATACTACAAGTGGATGTTGTTATTATGAAGATTTATATAGGGTTAATAATTCTTAAAAGGAAATATTGGGATTGAACCAACCATAACTTGCTTCATGGAAATGGGCCGTACTATTCATATAAATTGACACTCATAGGAAAAATATTTAGGATAATTAACATTTTCGTTACAAACCATTACAAATGATTTGAATAGATAATGATAATGAATGACCTGGGTCAAATCTAATGTGTATTATATTGAAAATAAGGTGTGTCAAAGCAATAAGAAAATTTTTTTAAGAATGAAAAGTAAGGTTATAAAGAATATAATTGTCTAGGAAAAATAAAGAGCATGATATAAGGAAATAAATATAATCCTACGGATACATTTATAATTGGTTTCCTTAAATATTGAGAACAATGGAATTATTTGAGAGAATTAATTTATATAAACGTTAAATCATATACTAAGGAAGGGATTATTCTGAAATAAAATTGTTAAATTATTTATTGGGATTCCATAATTATATTACATAATTTTTCTAACAAATAATATTTATGTACAAGAATCAAAAAAAATTTAAGTATTATTTTAAATTTCAGAATCATGTGTGTTTTTATAAACATAATATTTATGGATATCATAATAGGTTTATGGCCTTAAGATTGATCATATTTTGAATGTCTTAAAAATAACTTTTTATCTTTTATGTGATTGGATTCTACCAAGATTAAGGAAACTTTGAGAGAAATTTTTGGAAAGTATATGTATTAGTGGAAAATTAATTTGTGGAATAATTCCTTTACATTTTATAGACATAAGTTTAAATTTATTGATAAAATATGTGATTAATATGATCAATAATGAAATTATAATAATTGAAAAATAATAATATTTGATTTCTTAAAAAAAGTTATATTGAAAAAATTACAAAAAATAGTAAAATAATATCATTTAATTGAATGTGACCAATGATCTCAATCACCATATATAACTATTTAAACTATTCTTCCACATACATGTCGTAAATATTCATCAATGTTATCATACATAGACACCTAGTTCTTTTTTATTCTATATGACCTTGGTAATTCCCTTTTTCTTTTATTTAGATGATGTTTTATTACATAGTTTTATGATGTGGGTATTCCAAAAGATAATTCTAAAACATCCAATACCTTGTTACAAGATCTTGTTTAAATTAAAAGGTTAAAATTTATTTACTTTGGGGGTAATTTAACACCCTAAAATTCTAAAATAAGAAAATGGCATTGGATAGAATAGGTGACACACTACAAAAATCAAAAATGAAAATATAACACTCTGATACTTTTAAGATATATTTATTTTTTAATAAATTAAATCTAAAAAATATATTGCATTACAAGAAACAATGCGTTTATCTTTCATTTCACATAACAATGATTTTATCTTGCATTACCTGAAACACTCAGTTTAGCTTGAATTACACACCACAATGAGTCTAAATAAAATGTAAAATATTATTAAAATATCAATATTTAATATAATTTTTCTAACAAAAACATTAAATTAAAGGGTATGAATAATACTGACAAAATTATGAAAACTGTATTTCTTAAAATTAAAAAAAACAGTGTTTATCTAGTTACTAAAAATAAAATAAGAATCGCTTAAATGAAAAAAAATGTTATCTGAAAAATAATATTTTTCTAAAGGACGGCTTAATTGCACTTTGGACAACTAATTTAAAATTAATTTTTAACACTTTTAGAAAATTTATTTTATAAATTTATTTTTTTTAAATCTATATATCATCATTATGTTGTGGTCATTTTTTTTAAAAAAAATTTCTAAAATGTTTCACTTTTTGAGAAATAGTGAACAATATTGAATTTTAATTGACAACTGCCGTTTCATTCAAATTATTTATAAGGATAAATTATACATTGAATTAGTTTAAAATTTAAATTAGTTAATTTTTTTAAAAAATAATCCATTTGTGGTTATTTTATTAATTTTTATATTGAATTTGTTTTTAAAAACATTTTAAACTTTTGGACATTTTATCTTCAAAAACACTTTTTCTCTTCACGTCTTAAGAATTAATTTAAAAATAATATTTTAAAATTGTTTAATTTAATTCATAAAAAATGATTCTATATTTGATATAAAAATAATTTATAAATTCTAAATTGGAAAATTTTATTTTTTACAAAAATGAATAGGTAAAACATTTTAAAGTAATAATTGTGGTTGAGGTAAAGATGGATTTATTGGTGGGTTAAACATAGAATACAGGTGTTAAAAATGACCTATAAACATTCCAAAACCACATTTTATTTCCTTATTTCAAGAGGGTATCCTATTGGTCATATAATGGCCTATTTTGGTGGCTTTTTTTATTATTAAATTTCCAGTATGATGGAATGTTTTCAAAACAATAAAAGTGTACCACTCCCCTCATTTATAAAAGGCCACCCCACTCTCCTCTCCACTTCACACCTAAAAACCCTTTTTATTCAGAATATATAATCCCAAATCACTTTACAAATTCTATCCTCTCATACTGGAATCCATTTTTTGGGTTACCACCCCCCATGAAATCTGTAGTGAAATCCTAATGATGATGCATGAAGAAGAGTTAATATTCTTCAAAGAGACCTTATATTTTATTTCATCCTCCACCTCTATAAATTATCACTAAAAAAATTTCATATGATATCCTCAATATCACCCATATATTAAATTTTTTTTATAAAATTATCTTGACCTACATCCATCTCTACTTCCATCAATAGGATTACAAAATCATCATTCGTGTGTACAACAGACTACCATGTCACGAACCACTGTCATTCATTTTTACATTACTACCTCTCACTAATGGGTATGATTATGGATATAAAGTATATATATATATATGATTTTTATAAAATAATTACACATATGGAATCATTATATCATATATGCCTTTTTACATTCTATTTTGTGGGGGATGCGATAATTGCCCATGTGTATGTGGAAGACTATCACCTTGAAAAGTGATGTGATTCAATTTAAATATTTATTTTCATCAATGATTATGAGGATAAATAAAATTATATTATGTAATATAAAAGAAATAGTGATTATATTCCGTAAATATTAGTCATTTTATTTCTTACATTGAAAATTGATAATGTTTATCATGTACGTGTGGACTACCACCTTCATGTAGAAATGCAACACTATTTTAATAACAAAAAGCATGAATGGTATATATAAATGAATGTGAATAATTAATATAGTATTTATGATATTATTATCATTCTATAAAGATAAATATTTCTTACCTCCTTTCTATATTGATCCTCGAACAATGGAAACGTTACTCATTCATACGTATGACCTACAATCTTTATGATTATAACATATTTCATTTCTCAAAACCAACATTAATGATTGGTCTTAGAAGAATAATTTATGTATAGATTTAAAAATTATAACATGATTATAATTTTTGAGATTATAGAAATATATAATATTCATAGTAATCCGATCATTAATGAATCAATACACGTGAGAAAATAATTAAATTAACATATGAAACAATGAAAATAATTAAATATTATTAACTTATGTGTGATAAGATGTCAAAAAAGGATAATGTATAATATTATAAATATTAAAATATTTATTCTATAATTTAATAAGTCTTTTAGATCTACTAAACATGAGGTTAGGTCATGTTCAACCAAAAGGAAGTGTGAGCCGAGGGACTTCCTTTCAAATTTCCTTCATTGAGGAATTTTGTAATGTTTTCAACATAATTAATTTTTCATTTTCTACAACGATACCCATAGAAATGTATTATACTGATTCATTCAATATTCATGGTATTTTGAATTTAAATTTTAATTATTTCCACCATGGGGATTTTACTTGAAAATCATAAGTAATAAAGAATTTCATAACTTAATTTATTTTCATTAGGTTGTTTTAATTTTTCATTGTCATTTATATTCTATGATTATTACTATAATTAATTTTTATTATATATTATTTTATATCAACTTTTTTTTAAATAAAAAATATAAACATAATCAATTCATTAATAAATTATCATATCAATGTTATAATCCTTTTAAGGGTTTATTTCACAATGTCATTCAAATCAATATTATTTATTCTTAAATTTTATTTGAAAGATATTTTATAATCATTAGAAAATATAAACTAATAATTTTTTTATAATATGGTTATTCATGATATTTTCAAGTGATAGTACCATTTTTATACTCTTTGGTATATAAAACAATATATATTTTTTTAAATAAAATCCGAATTCATATCATTTTTTTTGTCGCTAATTTTTTTCCTCAAAATCATGATGAAAGAAATGTTTTATAAAATATTCCTAACAATTTTAAAATTATATATTAAATATATTATTACAAATTTTTTCTTTTTATACATTTTTTTCAAAGGAATATTCTTTTAGTTTTGCGTAAAAATCACTTATTTAAATAGTCCAAAAGGAATGTTCTTTTTAACTATTATAAAAAATATGGAATTACCCACAGAAATGATCGTCATTTTTTTGAAGAATAAATTAAATGTTTATATGGTTTTTTAAATATATTTGTTTTTTTATACAATTTAAATTATTATTTCTTAAAATTCATTTATAAAAAACATTTATTTATATTTTTTATTTTTTAGAAAGTGATTATCAAAACGAAAATGATATATTCCTCAAGAATATTTTAAAGATATTTTTTGAAATTTATATCCATAAAAAAACATTTCATTTTACATATATTACACATGAGATATATTCTATTAATATCATCATAATACTTCTTCTAGATGGTATATAATTATTTTTTACAAGTATAGATTTGAAAATCACTTTGTCGTTTCATTCTTGTCTGAAATAACTTTCCTTACAAATATTTAATGTGTTGTGATAATTGGAAATTAAATTTAAATTAAATATTACTATTATTTATCATGGAAATGTTTACTATTTAAACCATATATCATTTCTAGATATGGTTTTCTATATTTAATGTCATTTTATTTTCTGGTGAAATATTGATAAATCTGTATCCCCTAATCAATTATGATATTTTATGATAGGTAACATTTTTATGAATTAAATTGATTATTTTTTTATGATATAAATTATTTGGAAGTGAAATTAATGGGTGTGTATTAGTTATAAAAATACATTAAAGGAATAGGTATTCTCACAAGGTTAATGAGTAAGATTGCATGAAATATGTTGTCCAAACCTATTGAGTTTTTCCCAGTTGTCTAAACTGTCTTGTGAAAGATATTAGTGGTAGAGTTATTATATTACCATAGACAATAAAATCAAATAATTAATCACTTATTCATTAATAATTAATTTGTTAATATCTACTATATCTTTATAGTGATATTATCTCGAGAGTAATTTCATTCCCAGTTTATTAATTAAATGGAATTTTTTCAGTTATTTACCATTCCATACTGATTTTTCCTTATCTTTTTATTTAAATAGATAATGTTTTTAGTTGTATAATATTTCATGTTTATTATTAATATTGATTCCAAATATATTTTATTTTACAAAATCCTTACTGAATATTTAGTATCACACTTTTTTTTCTTTTCCAAAAATCTATTATGTTCTCTATGAAGGATATATAGGAATATGTAAGAGGGAATAATGATATTCCCAAAAAAATTTGTAATTTGAGAATTGAAATATAATATTGAAATCATTGTGAATATTGATTACATGACTACTAAATTATTTGTCAATTTGGGATGTGATTCCTTATAAATTATGATAATATAATAAAGCATACATCAGCTCTCAGATACTAGTGTAAGGTTCACTACAGTTTATCTTCTCATATTTTCTTCTTTAGGATATATGTTATGTTAAAAACATATCTTCTTTTATGAGATTTATCTGGTTCCATTATGTTATGTTTAATCAAGAATATCCTTATATACATGGTATTTTATGTTTTAGTTGAATTAATTTCCTTTATTAATGTTTTGAATCAAAACATACCAAATCAGTAATGAGTTATTTCATAGTATCCTTATTATTTGGAATTTTTTATGTTTAAGTTTCCATAGGGGGAATTATTTGATATTTCTATCTAAAAACATATCTAATTTATTCTTTACAATTTATTACTATAAATTTCATGTATTTTTATCATTTTCCTCTTATTAAGAACTCAAGACATTGAAGGAATCTTTTTTCAAGAGAACATACTTTATTTAACTCTTTTCTTTAAAATAAACGTACTTCTATATCAGTGTATTCTAAAAATGATTTCAATAATGTTTTTAATATTATAATATGATTGTTTAATTTAATTTTTACACATGTTTAACATAGAAAAAATAAAATTGAATGTTATTGTAGTTTTTTGAATGTGGTATGTTTGAGTTTTTTAGAAAAATGTGAAATGAATCTTTGTTTATTGTATATGACATGAACAAAATATTTTAGTATCACAACCACTCAATTAATTAAAGCTTTATACAAATATTTCTAGGTTTATTTTAATTGAAATTGTTTTTAAAAATATTTTGTAAATTTTTCGATTTTAAATATGTGATTTCAAAATGAAAAATTGGTTTTTCATCATGAAATATTCTATTGAGTTTTAAAATTATTTTCCATCTATTTCAAGATACTTTGAGGACATTTATTCTAATTGTGTAAATAAAATTATGATACCATCTAAATTATTTCTCTAGATTTTTTATGATCAATTCAAATGGTGAAATTATTGACATTCTTCATTCTAGTTCTCTAAATACAAGGAGTTATTGATTTTTGAGGAATATTGATTAATTTATACTATTTATTCATATGATGAATGAATTAGATTTATTAAGTGATGGGTGGGCCTATAGATTCATATCACCATGATACATTGATATGTCTGATGTTATAAAATAGATTGTGTATTTTTTACAAGGATTTACACATTTATAAGTGATTTCAATGAATAAGGCCTTGATTATATCTTTATGATGTTTTTTATGAGGCCGTAATTGTAATTTTAAGATACTTGGAATTTTTAATCACATAATTATAAAAAAACATGTTTTTTCTATGTAATTATTTGAATTTTTATGATTTTCCTAGATAATTTTCATGATCAAATGATTATTTATATGGAATTATTTTATCATCATTTATTCCTTCCATATTAATTTTCATGAATAAGTTATTGATTAATTAGAATGTCTTTTTAGTTATTTACCATGCCATATTTATTGTTTATTGTTTAATAATGATAGTTTTAATTGTTTGTAATGCTAAATGGGAATTTTATATCACAATTATTTTATTTCCACTCTCTAGGATATGAAGTAAAAGTCATTGAATATGTTCAAGGATTTCAAATATTTACTTTAAAAATGTTATAATAGTATTTTATAATGTAATGTAGGATTAAAGTGTGTATCTAGTTTACCATGACTACTATACTATTTTTCTATTTTGGATGTGATTTCTTATTTCTTATATCAATGTAATAATGTAACTACCACCTCCGAGATACTCGAGTTGGGGTCATTAGAGTTGGTATCAGAGCCAGTTTAGTAGAACCCATATGAACTATATTTTTAAAAGCATATATTAGGGAACATAACCCTATAAAACTATTTGATGATTTTTTTATTACTAGAAAATATAAATTTTTTTTGGTAAGTGATATATTATATGGTATTATTATAAATAAAAATCTATATGGATATTACAATTTAATATTGTTTTGGAATAGACGAATCTTGGTGTAATAATCCCAAAAATTGTTGTTTGAATATATCACAACAATAATTCTGGTGCGTGATGAGCGTTCCCATACTATGCATGTGGTTTGAGAGTCCTGGTGGATATACTTGGGTTAATTGAAATTTTCTTTATGAACCATTATGATGAATAAGAGAATAAAACCTATAGATAACTATGACATGACATAGTTATCTGCGATGAACATGAAGTATCTTGGGTTGATATGTATATGATTTGTTATAAATTTAAATCAAAAGATGAAACTTTTTAGGTTTTATGTGATGGTAGTTTTTAATGATTAGGGATGTTTTGGGTGACATTTAAGTTAATACAAACCATTTTGTTAGTATATATTTCAATGAAAAGATTATTTCAAGAATAATTCTTTTATATTTGGTAGACACAAGTATAAAGTCATTGAAAATAATTAGGGTTAAAATGATCATAACTATTATGTTAATTATGGTTGAGTATAAAAAAATATAATTTAAATTTTAGTAATATATCTTATAGATAACCATTAGACTGAAAAGTGATTTGGCGACTAATTGATTAATGCTAAGTACACTATGTTTGGAATATTTTATAATTATGGTAAAATTAAATTTTATAATCAATATTAATCTTCATTGTAGAATAATATATAATTTTATTGTTTCTTTAGGGTGATTCAAGATATTTATTGAAACAGTTATCATATTTTGGGGAGTATATGAATAGGGCTTATAGAAATATATTTTTTCATGTTTTCTATAATATTAGTAGAATAATTTATCATTTATTGAAAAAGGATATAGAAATATAAGTGTTATCCTATTACATTCAATTCTGGTGAATCAATGGTCTTTTTGAAATGCAATGGAATTATGTTTTTTTTCATTGACATTCTCATTAACACATTATCTATCACAAACTATTAGTTCTTATACGTTAGTATTATGCTCTATTTGTACATTTTAACTTCCTACCAATTTTTTACATTTCTTTTGAATCAATTATGTATTATTTCAGTCAACTTTTAACCTTCCCACTACCCCTTTTAAAAAGATATTTCATTACCCTCTGTATGATGTGGGTTTGAAACAAGGGTATTTTTCAATATTAGAAATTTGATATCCCAGATAAAACTTATTGGTTTTAATTTATTTAAGGTTCTATAATTTAACACCTGAAACATTTATAATACTTTGATCGATCGCTTTCTTAATAAATAATATTGAGCTTCAAGTGAACCACAATAAATTATTAAAATATTATTATTTAATGTGGTAGTTTTCACCTAGATTTTGGATTGGAAGATATAAAAAGTATTAAAAGAATTAGAAAATGATTTTATAAACGTTCTACATAAGGTTGTGATTAATAATTAATTATTCATCAATTTTTAGTAAAGTCGTTTAATACTTAATTTTTCTTCTTCTCAAAAATGGTTTTTATTTATTTTTATGAGAAAATAATTCAATTAATATATACTACATTTCAAAATTTTATATTTAAAAAGGAATTTTTTTTAATAATCATGTGAAAATTATATTAGAGGTTTTTTTAATTTCCAAAAAAGTTGGATTTCTCAATAAACAGTGAAAATCGTTGTTTTTATTGATAATATATCTATTAATTAAAATATTTTACAATGTTTAATTTTTTTTAAAATAGTTTCATTGTAAAATTAATTCATTAATATTATTTATAATCAAATTAAGATTCCTTTAATAAATTTAATTTTGAATTTTCATATAAAATTTGTATTACGTAAGAAACCATTTTTCTGGAAAACAGATCTTCATTAAATTTTATGGTTTTAATTTTATATTGAGTTATACCACTTTAGTGAATATAATTTAATAAAATAAATAATATATTTTGAATCATCATTTATTTTTTTAATTAGGAAAAATTTAGTTTCAGTCATAATGAATAGAAAAAACATTAAATAAATTCAAGGTGGTAAATGTTAAATCGAAGTTACTAGGTGATTAAACCAAGATAAAAGGTAAATTTTACCAATTAAAATTTTATAAATACTGTTTTACTAACATATATTGACCTTATACTATAAAAAATTTGAACCCATTTAGATTTATAATCATATTTCTTGAGTATGAAATTATTATATTTTAACATTTTAAGAAATTTCATGTGCGTCATCTACCACACTTATCAAAGGCCACCCATCCCATATATTATTTACACCAATTCGATCCATCTATCTTAGGAAGCCACTAAAAATTATATTATAACATTACTTATCCATTCTATATAGGTTATGACCTTCTTAAAATACCTTTCAAAGGGTCTTTAATAAAGGATATAATGGATGACAACCGAAGAATATTTAATCATCCTACCCAAAATCATTAAATATATTTATTCTTATACCTCCACTAAATATGTTTTATTCACCATAAAATAATAAATTTAGTTCCAAAAACATACTAAAATGTTTTTTTATTTTGTAACCACCAGTATTAACCCTCTTTTCCACCAAATGGGAAGTGGAAGTATCGCTTGTGCGTACGTCTGGACTACCGCATCCACATTATGATATTAGTCATATCCAAAAATCATTATACTGGATGGTTATTATTATGGTTTTAATGTATATAAATTATATTCGTGTAATAATTATTATTCTAAAATTATAATTTTATATTTACCTTCTTACCTTCTCATTCAATGGAAAATGATAATGTCGTTCATACGTACGTGTGGACAACGACCTCCACAATGTGATGTGATTTTTGTTTTTAGTTATGATTTATATAGATGATAATATGGCTATATTTAATTATTATATATGATATAAAATATTTAATATTTGTTCTATAATGTTTATATTTTATTTACCCTTATTTTTTCCATCTATTGAACAGTTATAGCATTGTTCATGTGTACGTACAACCTACCATCTCCATGAACTTTATAATCCATTTATATATCTCTATAATTTGTTGATGAATCTATGTATATATATAATGAATATATTATATATTTATATAATTATTAAAATTATACAGATTATTTTACTACAATTAATGAATAAGGATAGTAACTTCTTAACTAAAATTCTCATGAAAAAAGAAATAGATAACACCCAAAAACAATGATGTTAACAAATAATAAAAAATAAATGAGTGATGAAGTGATTATTTGGATCATATATGATATTATAATTATTTAAATTATTATATAATGTAAATATGATAGATATAAATTTATAATATAGGATTTCAGAGTTCATTCAAATAAATTCAAGATTATGGTAAGGGAATTCATCTCAATTTCCCCTCATTGATGATTTTTTATATAATACACATAATTTAATTGATATGGTATATAATACCATTTTATAGGTTATATAATTAATCCATTATAAATCATGGTATTTTAATTTTAAAATTTAAATTATTTCACCCATGAGGATTTGAATTGAATGATACCAAGTGGTAAGCGGTTTCAGAACTCAATTTTTCTCTGTTGGTTTACATTACTATTTTATTGCCTTTGATATGATATGATTATGTGTGTAATGACCTATTATTAATATATTTTTTATTTCTACTTGTTTTATGTGTATTAATTTTTTCTAAACATAATCACTTCACTCATTTATCCTCAATACAATATTTTTAAATTTTTATCAATTGAAATTGTATGCCTTGGGTCATATGTTATATTATACACCTATCATATTTTATGTGGGGGTATATAATTCACATATATTATGTTTAATAATAAATAATCTTATGATATTTCTATTTGAATTTTTTATTGAATGTATCGTATATAGGGTTATGAATCAAAATTTATCAAAATCCAAATGGTGTATTTTTTGATCGCACCATTATTATGGATTTTTTATGTTTAGGTATATTATAGGGGAAGTATTTGATATTTATATATTAAACCCAATATATTTTCTTGTAATCCTATTATGTCAATAAATTACATTTTGTCTATTCATTTTCCACTCTTTAAGAGCATAAGGGACTAAAGGGATGCTTTTTAAGGATAGCTAAATTTATTTTTATTTTTCAGTGGAAAATATTTTTTCTTCTAAATACATGTTTTCAAAATATATTTTAAAGTGTTTTTTTAATATTATCCTATGATTATTTAATTTCATTTTTACCCATGTTATAGTTTATTAAAAATGTTTTTTAAAAGGAATCATCATTTTATTTTCCAAGAAAGGTCATATTTTCTTTTCACAGAAATTATGAAAGGAATCTTTATTTGAATATAACTTACTTGAATAAAATTTACAACCATCATGTAAAATAAATTATTTGAAGCATCCATTACATGTTTTAATAGTTCAATATAAAAAAAATTCATTCTTACTATTTTATAAATTTTTTGTTTTTAAATACTTGATTTTAAAATGAGGAGGGTATTTTCTTGAAGAAATATTTCAGTGATATTTTGAAATAATTATCATACACATAAAAATCCTTTTATGAATATTATGATTTACTAAGGATATAACAGAATGATACCATACATATTATTTATATGGGTGGTTTATGATCCGTTTTACTGGTTAAAGTATTAAAATTTCATAAGATATTTCTCCCACTATATATAGTTAGCGATTGTTAAGGCATGTTGGTTAAGTTGTATTGTTTATTAATATAATAAATGAATTAGGGTTATTAAGTGGTAGATGGGGATTGAAATTATATACCCTCTTGATGCATCAATAGGTCTCATGAGAGAAATCTGTTTGTGTATTTCGGTCATTACTTCTACAATTTATGAAAGATTTGTTATAATGAGGCCTTGGTGGTATGTTTATGATGTCTTGACATGAGTCCTCGATGATAAATTTAGGATTTTTCAAATTATGAATTAAATAATTATAAAATCAAATACTAATTTCCATGTGATTATTTGAATTTTTATGTTATCCCTGGACAAGTTACATGTTCAAGTGAATTTTTATATAGAATTATTTATCATCAATTACACCATCCATATTATTCTTCCTACCCAAGTAATTTCTCAGAAAAAGTTTGATTTAGTTATTTTCTTTTCAATATTTATTATTAATTATTAACTCATGATGGATTCCTTTATACCAAACAAATACCAAGAATTTACTTTCCTCCATATTTTGTTCCATCTCCCTGATATACGAATAAGGAATCTTTTAATGAGTTCATTGATGGAGAATATTTACTTTCACTATGTGATATTTTATATTTTAAAATGTAATATGAGAATGAGGTATATATCTGTTTTACAAAGCCTTCTAAACTATCCAATACTTTGGGATGATATCACTTGTATCTTATTCCAATGATATAAATTAACCATCAGATCAAGGCTACTCTTCCTGTGTTATTACATAAAAAAGTAAAAATATATTTTTGGTCGTCTAGAGAAAAAAATTAACATTTATTGGATTATGTTCCTTTATTTTATAAGTCAATATATTATTGATTTAATTTTATTTCATGAAATTATCAGGAGGTTTTGTTTTATTCGTCACCATGACATACATTTCTATAGACTCATATATTTAATACATAACAAGTTATCCATTCTGAACACACTAACCATACTATTGATACTCCATATACAATTATAATTAAAAATTAATCAATATACTTTTGTTCTATTATTTAGTGTCAGTATGAGATCACTTACTATGTTTTTGAACATTAAAGTTGAATTTTAGGGTTTTGAGAAACTATTTTTTTTATCATCCAGGGAAACCAAAACTCAAAATGTTGTGGATTCAATTCATATATAGATAAAATCAATCTAATATTTTCATTAATATGATTTCAGGTGAGTACAATGATGTTTTCTTGGTTTGACCTCCTGACCCATGTTTTTAAGGAAATTTATATCTATTAATTTTTTTATTCAGTAATTCTTAGCACATCGCATATAGAATTGAACCTCCATCTACACCTATACATTAAAAATATTTTAAATACTGTTTTCTAGGATTTCATGTCAAATTGCGGCAATTTCATATGGTTTTGACTTTTAAATTCATGTTTTGGAGTTTTAAAACACTAAAAATGTATTTTCAGTCATCCTAAGATAACCAATGTCATATTAATATATATTAAATTTTTATAATTAAAAATCAATATACTATTGTTTCAATTTGAGTTTATAGATATATAACACCATTTTCTTGGTTTTCACCCCCTTGATACGCATTTTTAATGTTTCCACATCATAAAAAATAGTTAATTTAGCCATTATGAGAACATCACATGTCTAATTGATTATATATTTAATCATAAAAATCCTAGAAAATTTAAAATCAAAATTTAAAATGATTTCATATTATTATATGGTGTTCTTCTAGGTTTTTGACCGTTACAATGATGTTTTAGAGTCTTAAAACACTAAAAAACTGAATATTTATTCATCCTCAGATAACTAAATCATATAAAATTGTCGATTTTGAAATCTATTTTTAATGACCAATCGTCATTTATTTTAAAAATATTTTATGTAAATTCAATGTTTTTTTATAGTTTTCTACCTAATTTAATTATTTAATTATTTGATATCTTTTAACTATAATTATTTAACCATTTTGAGTATATTATGTGTCATATTGACACATCATAAGATCATAAATTTTTTTTGATGTGTAATTTTGTAAAGACCCGAAAATTCCATGAAATATTTTTTAATTAAAGGGGAATTTTATGGGTACACAAAAATTGACGGCAGGTGATTCCGAGGTCCAGAGTTCCCAGAATGAATTTGTTAACATTTTTTCAGGTACATTCAGTAAACGTGCGAGTGGGTTTTTATATCATTTGAACCGGTGCTCGGAATCAAAATCTAAAGGAACTGTTGAACTCACAGTGACAATAGTCGCTTAGGGACACCTTCTCCTCGACTGTAGTATGTCGAGGGTGGAAGTTAGTTTTTCACTTTTTTGTGAAAGAATAAAACAAAACAAAATTATGTAACATTTTATTTTCTTTTAAACCTCCCATTTGGGTGTTAAGAGTTGGGGACCACCAGAACCAAACCTCCCATGTGAGTTTATGTATGTGGGGAACATCAAACCTAAAACCACCAATTTTAACTTAAGTGTGGGGACCACCCGAACACTCCTAATATGAGAAACCTCTTGAATTCCTTCTTTAATGAGGGAGGTGACTTTTAGGTTTCCCCAAAATTTATTATGCCAACCTCAATATAATTATGATGCCAATTTAATTTATGCCAACAATTAAATTGGTGAAACACAACATATTGGCTACTTTTCATTTTTGGTGGAATTGGGAGAGAAGAACTATTGGAGGATTATTCTCTCCAATGAAGAATTCCATCGAAGAACGTTTTTCGGAAATCAAGGAAGAGGAGAACGTACATGCCCGCCATCAAAGTGTGGCTTCAAAATAAATGATCATTGAGGGTGTGGGCCAAAAAACAAGGAGGGAGTTTTTTAAATATCTTCTATACACGTTCATGATTCAATTTTGTGAACTGCTTGCTACCGCTCTAACGTGGAGGGTGTGGGACAAACAAACATGGTCGGACCCCTCCGTTGTTCTTACTTATTATGTTCTTTGTGATGAATGAACTTGGATTACATCATGATGAAGAACGAAGATAGAGGCCGACTAAACTGATCACCGATGATGGCACGATGCCCCGCAGCCCCGCGGCTCCGCCGCCCTCAGCCTCGATGCTCGAGCCTGCCGCCATCCGCGGCCGAGCCGCCGCCCACGACCTCGCCCCTAGAACTGTCCCCGCAGTCCGTGGCCCCACCATGCTGCCCGTGGGATCCGCCCTCCCAGTCGAGCTGCCCCGACCGAGCCATCTCGTGGCCTCCTCCCTTCCAGCCGAGCCGCCCCGGGCCGGGCAGAGCCACCCCTCGGCACTCCCGCGACCTCACAGCGCCGCCCCGACCGTGCCACCGCGAAATCTACAGCCTCACACCCTCGAGGAACCCCCCAGCCGAGCCGCCCCACGGCCTCCTCCCTCCCTGCTGAGCTATCCCAGGCCGGGCAGAACTGCCCCACGCCCTCATGGCATCCCCACAGCCGAGCCACCATCGGGAGCTGAGCCGACTCGCGACCTCGGCCACCCTGTGGCACCCACGGCTTCTGCAGCCCCTCGCTGCCCTCTTGGCCTGCCAGACCACCCAGCAGGCTGGGTTGCACTACTATTTTTCCTTGACCCAGGGGGTCGGACCTGGTCATTACGAACAACGTTGAACCAGGCCCGGTCGGTCCGACTAGGTCGGACCGGACCCTGGCCTCCTACAAACCTATACTTTACTTGGGCCATAACTTTGGCACCGGACGTCAGTTTGACGAACCATCAGCGGTGCTAGAAAACATGAAGAAAGAAGGTCCCTTTGAGTATAACCCACATGAATTTTGGATTAATATGGGTTACATTTAGGATGGATCGAGCAATAATCCAACCAGTCCACTAAGACTAAAAGTCAAATTACTCACAGGTCGGGCGTCAAATTGACGCAATATCTGTTGTGTTGAGACCCTTATGACATGGGGATCCTTTGAGATACTTCTTCATGGGTCTTTGTGGAAGTTGGAGTATAAACCAGTGGCTTGTGGAGAGGACCCTCCTGGAGACAAGAGAGCATAATGTGGGAACCTAGTAGCTGGCTGTGACGTGAAGAATGAAAATCGATCATGTGTGGGTCAGCACCAAGCGATCCAGTTTGGGTCACCACCGAGTGATCCTATATGGGTCAGCACCGACGAATCCTGTGTGGTTCAGTACCCAGCAATCCTCTATGTGTCAGCAACGAGTGATCCTGTGTGGTTCTACCTCTTAACAGAGTAAGATGATTCAGTAGTAATAACTAATCATCTTTACTATCGTACTTAATTTAAACCTGGTGTGAGCTGATTTCATACATTTGGGGTACTTTCCTTCATGGTAGTACATTGGTGGTATTCTTCAGTGTGGCGTACCTGTGTGGTAATTGCCTCTCCGGTATTCCTTCCTTTGTGGAATAGTTGATCTTTGGGCTTTGAAGTTGGACTCTGTGTTTTCCTCATGATTGAGATGGGTTTACTTGAAAAATTAGGTATATGTATGGGAGTATACCTAAGTAGGTTTATCAGTTGTTTCTCTCTTTGTGGTTGATCCTTGGTGGATTTTGTGAGACCTTGAGGGTCTCAGGGTCCCTACTGAGTATCGTTATACTCAAACCTTCATGGGTTATGCCCACACCTTGTTGTGTCGGATGCAGAAAATGGACAACGCTGGCTGAGGCTGAGATTACCAGGATGGGACGGTGCCCAGAGGTGGACCATATGGCGTGTCAGTACACAGAGCAGATGGGTGGAAATGGAGTTCTAGGGAGGCGATCTGTACCTACCCTTCAAGTAGGAACCTTGTAGGATGACCCAGTAACTGTGTTACTGTTTCTTTGGTTATATTTCATTTCAAATGTACTTGTATCTTTACATTTGGGCTTGTATTCCAACCCCTTTTTAATTTTAGCACTTGTTTTTCTATATAGTTGACATGTGTTCGTATCTTGTTGTGTGATTGGTCGCATGTGATTACAAGTTATAAAGGCAATACCTTCCTAGTTTTGGGGAATACGCTTTTCAATGCTAGTCGCTAGCCATTGGCCTATAGGAGGAGGGCTTGGGGTAGTCCCGGAATGGGCCCTAGGGGACGAGTCATGACAAATTGGTACAGAGGAGTCGGTTCTACCGTAGAACATAGGACTCTGATATTTCTAACAGAAATAATGTTAAGGGAAGTGAGTGTGGATATCAGTTTAGGGAATCCAGTGTTGGTGCGATCGCAGATGTATCCATACACCATGACCTTGACTTCTGATTTCTGACTCAGTGCACGAAAACACTGATTGCGTGTGTGTTTCCAAGAGATTTCTTTGTGATCTTTTGAGGTATCTCACCAGGTATAACTTATTGACCATGGAACAAATATTTCTTTTTAGGATTCCTATACGAAGACAACCATCTAGGGTTCCAAGAGCTATACGCACTGATATCCCACCTAGTGACGAGGCCTCGGTGTAGGGCCCTCATCCAGTACAGGTACCAACGGTGGCACCAGTGTTTCCATTACCTGTTGGGCCACTGATGCCACTAGCCCCAGCATAATAAGATGTACTCCTATTGAGAATGTTTCATGAGTTCTAGCACTAGAGGGAACCCAGGTTTAGGGGAGATACATACCCACAAGCAGCAGAGGATTGGCTGGAGGCTGTAGTGAGAGTTTTCCGACTGGTAAGGAAACCATCTAATCTTATGGTGATCCTTGCCACCATCCTTCTACAGGAAGCAACATGAAGATGGTGGATCTTGATGCTCCATGTTCACAACCAGGTGAAACTTATTTGGGCGGACTTCGATAGCCTGTTTCGGGTAGAGTTTGTCCCAGCAACTCTTCGCATAGTGCGCATATAGGAGCTTCTTCATCTGCAGGAGGGAAACAAGACTATATCTCAGTACTCATTGAGTTTCACTGACCTATCACGGTACTCCATAGATGTGGTGTGAAACCCATTATTTAAGGCCTAGCCCTTCGATCAATGGACCAGGTGGGAGATCAGGGCTTCGATGATTTATCTTAGCATCCTGACGTATGTGGGGGTGTTAGAACGTGACCTATTAGTGGAGAGTTTCCTTGCTGAGTAGTCACCAGTAGTGAGACCCACCACCAGTCATCACGTAGAAGAGTCTTTTTTAGTTGGCAGTAGACACATGTCACACAGGTCCAAGATGACCAGACCTACAAGTGGATGACCACAGGATTCAGAGTCGGTTGTGCGGGGAACCCGAGGTAAAGCCAGTCATGAAGGAGTAGCCATTGTTACGCATGTGGTGGGAAGGGTCACATGAATCGTGACTGTCCAACCTGACATAAGGATGATCATCAGACAATCGAAGGACCGCTTACATAGAGACATAGATTCGATCGAGGTGTTCTGCAAGGATTAGGCAGACATGGAAGAGGAGAAGGCCGTGTAGCTGGGGGTGAGAGACGATTTGAGATGTTTATACCACCACCACTAGGATGCCCACCCTGACCACATGGAGTATGTGGATAGGGGTGAGCTCAGCCCCAGGAAGTTGAGGCCTATGACCATGGCACTCCAAAGATGGTACGAGGTACAATCTATGTCTATTCCACATTAGCTGTAGTACTTATAGATACAGAGTGCCAGTTATTCTTTTATTACCAATACCCTCGTTCAGAGCCTGATGATTCTGATGGAGCCATTGGCTCAATACTTACAGATAGATACTCCTGTGAGAGTGGATTCAATGATTACACATCAGTTCCTACAATGTGAGCTTACTCTAGGAGGAAAGAGATTTGGCTGTGATCTCTTAGTAGCGACGTCAAGGCCTTATGACATCATCTTGGGTATTGACTAGTTATCTACAGTCCATGACCTGATTGACTATATTAGATGGAAAGTGATGTGTGTTCGCATAGATTGGACCAATTTTACCTTCACCGACGAGAAAGAAGCCTTTACAACATTGGATGGACATACCCAGAGGAGAGTTCAGCCGATCACTCAACAGTTGGATAACCTTACCCTCAGAGCGATTGATGTGGAGAGTTCGAGTTATCCGGTTTTGGTGGACCACTATGTGGATGTCTTCCCGGATGATATTTTGGGACTACCTCTTCACATATAGGTGGACTTCTACATTGATTTGTACCCTGGGATGACACCGATATCTACACTAGAGTATCAAATTTCTCTCGTGGAGCTTTGTGATCTATGGGTATAGCTGGAGGACTTACAGAGGAAACAGTTCATTTGACCTAGTGTTTCCCCATGGGAAACCCTAATTTTGTTCACCAAGAAGGTGGATGGGAGCTTGAGACTTTGTGTCGACTATTGGTGCCTCAACCAGGTGACTATGTAGAAAAATTAACCACTCATTAGGATTAATGATCTCTTTGATCAACTGAAGGGAGAACGGTGGTTCTCGAAGATAGACCTCAGATTAGGATATCACCAGCTCTGAGTACGAGATGTGGATATGCAGAATACAGCTTTCAGATGTCAGTACAGCCATTATGATTTCTTGGTTATGCCATTTGGTGTAACCAATGCTCCATCAGTGTTCATGGGACTCAAGAACATGATCATTCAGCTATACCTTGATTGCTTTGTATTAGTCTTAATCGATGACATTGTAATCAACTCAACTACTAAGGAGGATCATGCCTATCATTTGCGGGTAGTATTGGACACACTCTGAGAGCACCGACTTTATTATAAGCTCTCCGAGTTCCAGTTCTAGATTTGAGAGGTTCACTTTCTAGGACATGTCATCTAAGAGGCTGGAGTTGTAGTGGATCCAGAGAAGATCGAGGTGGTACATGCTGAGGGTCCACCAAGGAGTGTGATGGAGGTACAAAGTTTCCTAGGATTGGCTGTTTACTACTGATGATTTGTGCTAGATTTATATAGAGTTTCAGCACCACTTTCAGCGTTGATGAAGAAGTGGAAACCATTTGTGTGGTTGGAGAGATGCCAGCATTGTTTTCAGCAACTGAGGCAGAGTCTGACTAGTTCCCCCATCTTGAGGCTTCCAAAGGAGGGTGTAGGGTACATAGTCTACATCGACACATCCGTTACCAGGCTCAGATGTTTCATGATGCAAGAGAGACTAGTGATCACATATGGTTCTTGACAACTGAGACAACATGAGTAGAACCGATATACCAATGACCTAGAGTAAGCAGCAGTGGTCTTCGCCTTGAATATATGGCGACACTATCTGATGGGTGAACATTTTACAGTCTACTATGATCACAAGAGTCTCAGGTATATCTTCTCTTAGAATGACTTGAACCTGAGACATCAACGTTTTCTTGAGTTCCTCCAGGACTATGACTTAGAGATAGTCTATAGTTCTAGGAATGGGAACGTTGAAGCAGATACACATAGTGGGAGATCTGTTATATAGCTGTTAGGCAAGGTGACAGAGCAGCTGGCCGCTTTGCAGATATCCTTTGTGGATCAGGATGGAGAAACTTTTCTTCAGTATCGTATGGACACTCCCCCACTTCTTTAGTTAGTTAGGGAGGTGCAGCGTGGGGATACTGATTGTAAGACTCTATGTTCTTAAATATCCATAGGACAAGAACTAGATGGATTTTCTGAAGGTGGGGATCACGTCATCCTCTTCAGAGGATGTACCATGCTACCAGTGTCACTTCATGAGGAATTTTTGAAGGAGTTCTACACTTCCCATCTAGCGGTATATCCATGAGTGGCGAAGTTGTACCAAGATCTCCAAAGACAGCACTGGTGGTCGGGAATCAAGAAAGCAATTGCAGAGTTTGTCTCTCGATGCCTCACTTGTCAGTAAGTGACAACAGAGCATCAAGTACCAGCAGCCTTGGTTCAACCTTTAGAGGTCCCAGAGTGGAAGTGGGATGGAATATCCATGAACTTCGTGACGGGTCTTCAATTCTCATCTAGGGGATATGACTCAATTTGGGTGATCGTCAACCGACTCACCATGTCGGCCCACTTCCTTCCAATCATAGAAAAGGGTTCAGTAGAGAGCTTTGGATGCCTCTAGGTGCTGGAAAATTTGTGGTTACATGGAGTACCCTCGATTATTGTCTCCAATCGTGATGACCATTTTACTTCCCGGATATGGAAGGGGTTGTGGTAGGATTTCAGGACGCAGCTTCATTTGAGCACCGCATTCCATCCTCAAACGGATGGCCAGACTTAGTGGACCATTCAGTCCCTCAAGGACATGTTGCGTGCTTGTGTCCCCGACTTCGATCACAGCTGGGAGGATCATATACCTTTGGTGGAGTTTTAATACAAAAAAAAACTATCACTCCACCATTGGGATGACTCCTTTTGAGGCATTATACGAGCAACCGTGAAGATCAACATTGTGCTGGACTGACCCAGGGGAGTCAACCCTAGTGGGACCTGAGATGGTACATGATACCACAGAGAAAGTGAAGAACATTCAGGAGTGGATGAAGCATGCGTAGAAAAGGCATAAGTCATATTTCTAAAGGAGATGAAGACCATTAGAGTTAGAGGATGGCAAGCACATATTTCTAAGGGTCTCACCACGATGAGGTTTGTACTGATTTTCCAAGGTGGCATGTTATCTCTAACATGCGAAGGTCCTTCATGGGTGTCTGATTCTTCTAGTTCCCATTCGTTGGAAGCATGTGATCCTCCAAGAGAGCACATCAGAACGGGAGGCTCAGATTTGTGCTCATTACCACCACTTGTTTTCCTAGTTTTGAGTTGTGGCTTACGGGGGTGTAAATCCCTGAGGTGGGGATAATGTAAAGACCCAGAAATTCTTTGTATTTTTTTTATTAAATGGAAATTTTACGAGCCCGTGAAAATTGACAGCATGTGATTCCGAGGCCTAGAGTGAACAAAAGAAATTTCTGAACTTTTTTTTTCAGGCACGTTTAGAAAACATGTGAGTGGGTTTTTTTAACTTTTGAACCGGTGCTCAGAATTGAAATCTGAGGGCACCGTTGAACTCGTAACACTATTAGTCTCTTAAGGAGACATTCACCTCGACCACAGTAGGTCAATAGAGGAAGTTATTTCTTCACATATTCTTGAAATAATAATATAAAATAAAATTGTGTAACATTTTATTTTCTTTTAAACCCCACATTTGAGAGTTAAGAGGTGGGGACCACCAGAAATAAACCTCTTATGTGAGGTTATGGAGGTGGGGACCACCGAACCTAAAACCCCCAATTTGAATTTAATGGTGGGGACCACCTGAACCCTCATAATGTGAGAAAACTTATGAACTCCCTCTTTAATGAAAGAGGTGACCTTTAGGTTTCCCCAAAATTTATTTTTTCAACCACAATGTAATTATGTTGCCAATTTAATTTTTTCCAAAAATTAAATTGGGGAAACCCAACATATGGGATACTTTTCATTTTTGGTGGAATTTGGAGAGAAGAACTATTGGAGGTTTATTCTCTCTAATGAAGAATTCCATCAAAGAACGTTCCTCAGAAATCAAGAAAGAGGACAACATAAGATCTCATAATGAAATTGTGGTTTTGGAAGAAACAATAGATGAACCACCCTCTGCCTTCTTTGACTTATTTCTCACGCTAATGACATCTATCAATCAAGGTAGGGGTTTATTTCTATAGGATTATCCCTTCCTATGTTATCCCCTTCTAATTATTTAATGGAATTGGGAAAAGTGATTGATGAGGATTTTGGGGATTGATGTTTTTAAATATCGTCCACACAAGTTCATGATTCAATTTTGTGAACTGCTTACTACCGCGCTAACATGGAGGTTGTGGTCAAAACAAACATGGACCGATCCCTCCACCATTCCTCCTTATTGTGTTCTTCGCGATGGAAGAAGGTGGCTTACACCACGACGACGAATAAAGAGAGAGGACAGATAAACTGACCATCCGCAAAGGAATGATGCCTCACCACCCTACGACCACGTCACCTGAGCCACTGCCGTAGTCTGTATCCACATAGCCTGAGCCACCGCTGCACTCTACGGCCGAGCCGCTGCCCGCGGCCTCACACCCCGAACCACCGTTGTCGTCTGCGGCCAGACCGTGATGACCATGGCCTCTAAGATCCACGATGCAACCTTTACCCTTATGGCTGAGCTGTCCCGATAGGGCCATCCCTCGGCATCCTACCTTCTTTCCAAGCCGCCTCGCTGCACCCCCACGGCCTCGCCGCACCGCCCCAGCTGAGCCCCCCTGCGGCGTCTGCGGCCTCGTGCCCCCACGACGACCACTGTCTGAGCCGCCCCACGGCCTCTGCCTTCTTGGCCAAGCCACCCTAGGCCGGGCCAAGCTTCCTCGCGACCTCATGGCATCCTCGCGGCAGAGCCTCCGCCCCGCGGTACCCACGGCCTCCACGACCCCTTGTGGCCCTCGCGGCCTGCCGGACCGCCCGATGGGCCGGGTTGAGCCTGTAATGTCCCGGATTTTATCATGTATTATTTTAATATTATGTGGAAAATATTTCAAGACCAGGATCTGAGAAATCGTTCAGTTCCAAGGCCTGGTTATCCCAGAACAAATTTATGAATTTAATTAAAAAATTAAATTACGCACGCGTGCGATATTCCTGAAAATGTGGAATAACTCCCGAAGGGGTGCTCAGATCAAGACTATGATGGAATCGTTGCGTTCAGAATAGCGATTTTACCTTAGGTGAGGCCTAATATCGGCTGGCGCAGGTCAGTGGTGAAATCTCTATTTTGGAAGTAATAGTAATAAAATATTTAATAAAAATATTTTATTCTGTGGTGAAATCTTTTTAAATCTGTTACAGAAGAGATCTTTTATCTTTTTTTAATAAAGGCCTGTGCAGGGGTCCAGGGATACAAACCTCATAACCCTGAAACCCTTGGAGGCTCTGGAAGCTATGGAGAAAACCTCCTAAGGCAGCGACGACGTAATTGACTATTCTTGCAGGCGACGACGACGTGACGACCAGATCTTTGCCAATGAACACAGCGGATCTAGGTAGGATGTTTGATTTGTGATTTCTTCCCAATTCTTTATTTCTATGATGAATGCAAACTAATCAATGAATAGATTATCCCATGGATCAATCATATTTGTGGGATGGGATCTTTGCGGGGATTTTATTCTTGAAGTTATTTTGGTTTTGATCTAACGGCGAAGAACCCGGATCGTCATGAACAACAATCGAGGTTTGTCCCTCTTGTTCGATTTTGTGATTCTTTCCTTGCGTTCTTCATGCGCGTTCTTCATTCTTCGTGGGATAAAAAAAAGGTAAATCGCAACTTCGATCTGCAGTGTAACGATCTGAGATTATGGATCTGACACCGGGATGAACTAACAGTGCTGCGATGACGACGATGACGGACAGATCTAAGCAATTCAGGAGAAATATCTCTTCAAGCATATTTTAATCGGAAGATCATATGTTGTTCATAGAGCCGATTCAAGACTTCAAACCCATGTATTCGGCATCAAGACGACATGGTGACTCGAGATCCAAAGTTTCACAGCAAACGGATGACAAAATCAAGATCTGGATGTTCGGCCGATGCGCGAGGAGGAAGACGATGTTCTGAATATTTTCCTGACTACACGGTGCGTAGTATGGGATACATGGTGTGTGTTCGTCGGTGAACCACCTGGAGTGTACTCTTGGAGTACACGGACATGGGTTGGATACACAGCTAAGGACATGTCATGTATACCCCCCAGGCCAGACCCGACCAGGTACACGGGATACCTCGTGTACTGGTACACGGGTAGGCGACATGGACAGAGGCCATGTACGGGTAGATGGCCAGTGTACACGGAGTGAGCCCCAGGTGCTCACACATGTCCTGAAATCCTTCTAAATGCAGTGTATTTACTTTTTATCTGACAAGACAAATGACACAGGCCGTTTACACGGGCATTACACAGAGTCAAGGGACACGGTGTGTGATCCATCTATACACCGTGTAGTTGAGTTTTAAACAGCTTGGACAAATGACACGGTCCATTTACATGTGAAATACCCAGAGACAAGAAACACTGCGTGTGATCCATCTACACGTTGTGTAGTTGAGTTTTACACAGCTTAGACGAATAGCACAAGCCGTTTACACAGGCAGTACCCGGGGTCAAGGACCACGACGTGTAACCATACTACATGTCGTGTATCCTGTCTTACATGGCTTGAGCCACTTGTATTCTATGTCTTGGACTATCTTTCTTAGGGTTCGTCCCCTCGGCCGTTTCTCGGAAGGTATCTAGTATCATTTCCTAACATACAAGAGTATGATCTATTTAGCAGGACTACCTGAATAGAGTTGTTGGAATCCCCTCTGTGGGACTTAGAGCTGGATACTCTATTCATTCCTGATACCCTAGGTAGAGTTTTTGGTATCGACATGACCTACCTTAACCGGGCGCCGATCCTCTACTTATCGGATTTGTTCAGACTAAGTTGTTGGAATCACCCCATGGCTATTGGTTGTAATCCTCATTTGATAATCTTTTTTTCAAGTACTTGTGGTGTGTGTTCTCTCGGAAGGAGTACTTTGTATCTCTCTATTCAGACCTAGGAGTGTGTTCTCCCGGTAGCATGCTTAGTGGAATCTTTGAGCTGGATCTTAGTGGTGGTTTCGTGATGGTTGTTTGTGTATGATTATATCTAGATATTCTTGTTATATGTTCCGAAAACATATACTGTGTAGATCTGATTCTATCATTACTTTGGGGTATTTTCCCTTGTTGTATTCTCTTGTGGTTTCGGGGTGTACTACTGGGTGTTGTTATACTTACCCCTGCATGGGTTTTGCCTGCACGTGTTGTGTATTGTGCAGACGAGCGAGCCATTGAGATGATTCTAGGAGGACTAGGACTGGACGGTGCCCAGTGAGATCAGACAGGTCGAGGTGTGTTCCTATGGCTACAGATTGCAGTCCCAACACCTTTCTTTATAGGTTGGGATTTTTTGCAGACTTTCCTTTAGTGGGCTTGTACTTCTGGCCTTGGGTTTTACATTACTATACTTTACTTCCCTATCTTACTCTGTTGGTTGGGTTCAGTGTATGCATGAATTTTCCATTTCCAGTAGTTTTAATTTTTTTTTCTTTGTGGGCTTGGAGATTTTTGTGCGTATATACAGGTTTATAGGCAATGCCTCCCATGTTAGTAGCATGCCTACTCGGTGCTCGTCACTAGCCCCTATCCGATTAGAGGTGGGCTTTGGGAGTTGCGGTTCGGGCCCCACTGGGATGGGTTGTGATAGAGTGGTATCAAAGGTGGTTGTTTCAACCTTAAGACCAAGATTCTGTGAGCTGGTTTGGGGCAATAGTGTTAAGTGTTTCAAGTTTGGATTTTAGTCTAGGGACCCCATTGTTGGTGTGGGTGGTGGACGTATCTATACACCAGGACTCAAATAACTTGATTTTCAACATGGAACTTGAGAACACTAGTTGCATGGATAAAATAATGGTACATGCATCATATAACAATGGGTTGTGGTTTCCATTTCCTTCTTGAGTCATCTCTCCAAATATACGCACAGAATGTGATACATCTTGTTTCTCTAATAGGATGCCTCCACAACGTGCACCTGCTAGGATCGAGCAGCTCGATCACGAGGATTACCCCCTTAGTGATGAAGCTTCGATATAGGGACCAGATCCCCTCATCTTACCTTAGGTTGGTTTTCCAGTTATTCAACCACCTGTGGGGTAGTGTTTAGCGCATTCTGTACCAGTAGAGGAGTATCGCAGGCTGAGTGCACTCCACGAATTTCAGAGACAGAGACCCCTTAGGTTTCAAGGCGTGCCTGAACCTCATGCAGTAGAGGACTGGCTTGAGGTGGTGGCCAGATTCTTCCATTTGGTCAAGAAACCAGTAGACCAGATGGTGATCCTGGCAGCGAGCCTTCTACAGGGCTCTACAGGGCGATGGTGGAGTTTGGTTATCCAGAATTACGACGAGGTGACTCTTGCATGGTAGGAGTTTGAGCATCTCTTTAGAGAATAGTTTTCAACAGTTATCCTGAGAGCAGTGCATATACATGAGCTTCTTCAGCTCCAGCAGGGAACCATGATGGTGGATGAATATTCATTAAGGTTTACCTACCTCTCGTGGTACTCGATGGATACGGTTAGAGATCAGTACTTCAGAGCTCGGACTTTTGAGCAGGTCGTTCACATAGATTTCATAGATAGCATCATCCCTATGAGTATTTGCACTTATGTAGGGGTGCTCGAGCGGCCGTTGGTGGTCGAAAACTTCTTGGAAGAGCAGAGACAGCCGGAAATTGTTAGTAGTGAGCGATCTAGAGTAGAGACCTCGGCAGCAGGGAGCCAACGTCAGGGACCCAGGCATGGGAGACATGTTCAGAGGAGATCCCAGGACAGGGGATCTGCGGTACAAGGTCCGCAGGGCGCATCCATCTAGCCTCGAGAGAGGCGATGCTACTCATGTGATGGTAGGGGACATCTCGCTCAAGATTGTTCGACCCGCCGTACTAATGACATGGGAGCAGTGGGTGGACCACTGAGGCAGAGGAAACATGTAGATAAGATAGATCTGTGGGGCGGAAGATGCGGTAGAGGAGGTGGGACAACAGCTGGAGGTGGTCGGTGTTTTGACCATTTACCACCACCACCCCCTGGAGGTCCACCCCAGGCTTAGGGAGAAGGTGGAAAGAGCCAGGGATAGCTGTAGGCGGGAGAGGCTTATGACCCAAGTACTCCTGGAATTATTACAGGTACAATCTGTGTCTTTTCTACTTTGTCTACCGTACTGATAGACACAGTATCTAGTCATTATTTTCTGTCTACTTATCTTATTCGAGTCCTTGAGATTCCAGTTGAGCCATTGGGTCCACCCTTATGCTTAAAAACTATGACTGGAGAAGATTCAGAGATCACACACCTTTGCAGGCAGTGTGACTTAACCCGTGGAGGTAAGAGTTTCGGTTGGAACCTCTTGGTGATAGCGTCGAGGCCTTACGATGTCATTCATGGTATGGATTGGCTATCCACAGTTCATGCCCAAATTGATTTTTTTAGGAAAAGGGTGTGGTGTGTCCATAGTGATGGAATGAGGTTCTCCTTCATCGGTGAAAAGGAAACCCAGGAATCATAGGAGGGACTCGTGTGTAGGAAGGAACAACCGATTTCACAATAGTTGGCTAGCCTGGCCCTTGGCGCAACAGATGTTATGAGTTTCCAGTTTCCAGAAGTAGTGGTTGAGTACGAGGACGTCTTTCTGGAGGATTTCCCCATACTACCTCCCCATTGGGAGATAGATTTATGCATTGATTTGCAACATGGGACGCCCCCCATTATCAGCATCCGCATATCAGATTGCTCTTATAGATCTTTGTGAGATGAGATAAACTGGAAGACTTGCAGAGGACGGGCTTTGTGAGACCCAGTGTTTCACCCTGGGCGGCCCTAGTGATTTTTTCAAAAAAGGAAGACAAAATCATGAGACTGTGTGTTGATTACCGGTGCCTGAATCAGGTGACCATGAAAAAACAGTATCCCCTATCAAGGATCGATGAACTCTTCGACCAGTTAAGAGGGGCATGCTGGTTCTCGAAGGTTGATCTATGATCAGGCTATCACCAGTTGCAGGTACGGGATGAGGATATACCAAAGATGACATTCAGATATCGCTATGGTCACTATAAGTACTTGGTGATGCCCTTCTGGACACTCTTTGAGAGCACCAGTTGTATGGGAAACTCTCAAAGTGTCAGTTTTGGATACGGGAGGTCCACTTTCTGGGACACGTTATCTTAACAGATGGTGTAGTAGGGGACCCAGCCAAGGTAGAGGTAGTGTTAGCACGGAAGCCACCCTAGAGTGTGACAGAGGTACAAAGTTTCCTTTGGTTATAGGCTACTATCGGAGATTCATTCATGATTTCTCCAGGATTTCAGCACCCATGATAGCTTTGACCTGAAAGGGGAACCCTTTCGTGTGAACCGAGAGATTCCAGCAGGCTTTCCAGCAGTTGAGATAGAGTCTAACGAGCACCCCGATCTTGAGATTACCGGTGGAGGGTGTCGAGTACGTAGTGTTCTACGATGCATCAGGAACCGGGCTTCGTTGTGTCTTAATGCAGATTGAAGAAGTAATTTCCTATAGCTCACGTCATTGGAGGTGACACGAGTAGAATTACGGGACCGATGATCTTGAGTTGGCAGTGTTAGTCTTCGTGTTGAAGATGTGGTGGCACTACCTGATGTGCGAGCGGTTTACCTTATACTCTGATCACAATATATCTTTTCTCAAAAGGATCTGAATCTGAGACAAAGAAGATGGCTTGAGTTCCTCCAGGATTACAACTTTTAGATCATTTACACACCTGGAAAGGGGAACGTTGTGGAAGACGTTCTCAGCATGAAATCCAGTTCGTTGTTACTGGATATGGTGACGAGGCAGTTGGGCTCCTTACAGTTATCCTTGATGGATAGAGACGAGGGAGCTTGTCTTCAGCTGATGGTTGTTACCCCACCCCTCATACAATGAGTCAGGGAAGCACAGCTAGGGGATGCTATCTGTGAGACCCCACGTGCTCTAATATCCACAGGTGATGCTGCTGATGGATATTCAGAAGGCAGGGAGCACATTGTTCTTTTCATAGGGTGTACAGCTGTACCAGTGATGTCACATGAGGAGATTCTGAGGGACTTCCTTACATATCCTTGGGCAGTTCATCCAGGCGTGGAAAAGAAGTACCATGTCCCCCGACACCAGTTCTGGTGGCTAGGAATGAAGAAGAGTGTGGCAGAGCTTGTGTCTTGGTGCCTTACTTATCAGCAAGTAAAGGATGAGCACCAGGTTCCAGCAGGTTTGGCTCAGCCCCTTGAGGTTCAAGAGTGGTATTGGGATGGAATATCCATGGACTTCATGATGAGTTTACAATGTACTTCTAGGAGAAACGATTCCATCTAGGTGATCGTTGACCGACTCAACAAGTCGTCCCACTTCTTTTCCATATGGGAGCAGAGTTCTCTAGAGATCTTGTAATACCTCTATATGCAATAGATTGTTCGGATTCATGGATTTCCATCCACGATCATCTTATATTGTGATGCTCATTTCACATCCTGGTTGTTCAAGGGATTGTAGGAAGATTTTGGGACTCATTTACGCTTGAGAACAAGGTTTCATCCCCAGTCTGATGGTCAGACTGAGCAGACCATCCAGGTTCTGGAAGATATGCTATGAGCTTGCATACTTGACTTTAGTCGTAGCTGGGAGGATCACCTACCACTAGTAGATATTTCTTACAACAATAGTTATCAATCCACCAATGGTATGGCACCATTCGAGGCTTTGTACGGGTGACCTTGCAGGTCACCACTTTCCCGGACTAAGCCTGGAGAGTCCGCACTCATGGGCCCAAAGATAGAGCGAGCTACTACAGAGAAGGTGCAGGTTATCCAAGAGCGGATGAAGACTATACAGAGTTGACAAAAGTATTATGCCAATTGGAGATAGAGGCCCATGGAGTTCAAAGAGGGAGACCATGTGTTCCTTCGGGTCACACCTCGACAGGGACTGTGGAGATTTGCCTGGGGCGACAAGTTATCTCCGAGGTTCGTTGGACCATTTCAGATTCTGGGTAGAGTTGGCGAGGTGGCGTATCGCTTGGCTCTACCTCCTCAGATGGACCAGGTACACAATTCCTTCCATGTGTCGTAGATACGAAAGTATGTGCATGATCCATTGCACATCATCGACTGGGGCGTGCTGGACATCGATTATAGAGCGACCTTTGCGGAGTACCCAGTGAAGATCAAGGATCGGCAAGAGAAGATCCTTCGTGGACGAGCTATTCACTTAGTGTATGTCCGTTGGCAGCACATGAATCTCCAAGAGAGAATGTGGGAGTGGGAGGCTCAGATACATGTGTAGTACCCACATCTTTTTGAGTACCCTTTGTTTTGGATTTTTAGGGACATTAAAGCCCTAAGGTGGGTGTGATGTAATGTACCAGATTTTTCAATTTATTATTTTAATATTCTGTGGGAATTATTTTGAGACCAGGCTTTGAGACTGTATGCAGTTCTGAGGCCCCATGAGCCTGTAACAAATGATTGAATTTAATTAAATAATTAAATTACACGCGCATGCGGTTTTCCTAAAAAAGTGGAATAACTCATGAACGGTTGCTCAGATCAAGAATCTGAGGGCACCGTTGTGTTCAGAAAAGCGATTTTACCTTAGGTGAGGCCTAACATCGGCTGGCGCAGGTCGGTGGTGAAATCTAGTTTTTGGACGTAACAGTAATAAAATATTTTATTAAAATATTTTATTCTACGGCGAAATCTTTTTAAATCTATTACAGAAGATATATTTTATCTGTTTTTTAAAATAAATTCTTGCACAAGCGTCCAGGATTACAAACCTCATAACCCCGAAACCCTTGGCGGCTCTGGAGGCTCTGGAGAAAACCTCCCAAGGCGGCGCCAACGTTCTTGACGATTCTCGCCGGCGACGACGACACGGCGACCGGATCTTCGCCAACGAACGCCGCAGATCCATGTAGGATTTTTGATTTGTGATTTCCTCCCTGTTCTTGATTTCTACGATGAACGTGGACTAATCCATAAATACATTAGCCCATGTATTGATCATATTTGCAGGATGGGCTCTGTTTGGGGATTTGATTCTTAAAATTATTTTGGTTTTGATCTAATGGTGATGAACCCGGATCGTCACAAACAACGATCGTGGTTCATCCCTCTTGTTTAATTTTGTGATTCTTTCATTGCGTTCTTCATGCACATTATTTGTTATTTGTGGGATAAGAAAAACGATCGATTGTGCCTTCGATCTATGGCGTAATGATCCGATATTATGGATCCGACACCGAGATGAACCAACAGAGCTATGATGATGACGAATATGGACGGATCTAAGAGATTTGTGAGAAATCTCTCTTCGAGCATGATTTCATTGGAAGATCATATGTTGTTATTCGAACCAATTCAAGGCCTAAAACCCACGGATTTGGCATCATGATGGCAGGGAAACCTGAGATCCTGAGTTTCGCGGAAAACAGATGAAAAATCACGATCTGGAGGTTCGACCAAAGCGTGAGGAGGAAGGAGAAATTCTTGAAATTTTCCCGACTACACGGCATGTAGTATGGTATAAACGATGTTTGTTTATTTGTGGACCACCTGGTGTGTACTCCGGGAGTACACAGACATGGGTTGGATACATAACCAAGGACACGACGTGTATTCCCCCCGGCTAGACCTGGCCAGATACACAGGATACCCCGTGTACTAGTACATGGGAAGGCGACATGGACATAGGCCGTGTACGGGCACATGGCCAGCTGTTTCCCTCAAAATCTTGGGATGACCTCCTTGATTGAAGGTTCGAACATTCAATCGGATTCTAATGGGTTTGTTCGTAGAACTGGAAACATCCAATGATTCCACATCCATTTTCACCTACATTCCAAAGGTAGGTGCACATTAGTTTGTGGAATGATGAGGCTTATGAAATTGTGTTGGTCAAAAGGATGGGAGGACAGACTCATCACACCTTTTTGAGGGGAATTATTGTCTACTCCGGGACACTATTTATAGATTTAAGTTATGTTCGTGAATCCTTATTACATTACGAAGTATAAAATGAGATTTCCATTAGATATGACAATTAATGATTAAATATGTAGGAAATTTAGAGAATCTTTTATATGTATTTGAGGTTCTTCATCGATAGAGAATCATCTGTATTTTTTAGAGATTCTTGGTCAATTGTATCCTTTGACACATTTATATAGAAGTATCTTGGTCATTATGATGACCATTCTAGTTTTAAATCCACTCAGTGGGGGCACTTGAAGTTTATTGTCATTCAAAAGGACATAGATTATTTCAGAGTTGGGATCGAACCCGCAGATGGGCTACCTATGTATCCTTTGTTTAGAAAAGGAATCAGAACCCACATAGTTCAAGTAAGGGAGTATGATGTTTATGATTGATGGCTCAAAGAAGGATGTCATGATTACTTTTACACTCTAAGCTCGTGTGAGTCATGCTCAATGTGAGAAACAAGAGGTATTGGTAAAAATCATACAATTGTTCCATGAAAGATGAAATCATAAGAAATAATGTGGGAGTTATGTATATATGACTGCCCAGATAAATGAATATTAGGATTTACTTCAGGGAAGAAATCCAGGAACAAGGTCCATAAAGGTATATGTGCTTCATAGAGATTTGAATACTCTAACTTGGGGCTTACTTCTGAAAAGGAGTCCCAAATTAGGAGTGGACTTATGATTGGGTTTTTACTCTTGATGAGGAATCCCAGATCAAAGGTAAATTAGGACTAGTTAAGAGGAATTAAGACTGGGGATTTCTCCTAAAAAGGAGGCCCATGTTAAGAGACTTAAAAAATTAAGGGACTTTGGGGCTTACTTCTGAAGAGGATGCCTATATTTATGACTAGGGATTACTTCTGAAAAGGAGTCCCATGTTAATGATTATGACTGGGGCTTAATCCTTAAAAGGAGGACTAGGTTAAAGGAGGACTTGGGGCTTACTCTAAAAGAGGATTCCCATATTTGGAAATTATGACTGGAGATTATTCCTGAAAAGGAGGCCCAGGATAATGGAGGACATGGGGCTTACTCTTAAGGAGCATGCCAATATTTGGAAATTATGACTGGGGCATACTCCTGAAAAAGAGGCCCAGGTTAATGAGTTCTTTCATCTTAAAGGATGAGGTTGAATGAATGAAATCTGAATATTTAGTGACATAAAGATGTGTGAATCACTAGATTTTGAGAGATGTTCCATGGAGTTCCTTTCGGATAATGAAGCCAAATCAATAAATCATGCCATGAATGGCGTTGAAGAGTGTCTTGAAGACTGAATCAT
This sequence comes from Viscum album, assembly GCA_963277665.1. Classification (NCBI taxonomy): domain Eukaryota; kingdom Viridiplantae; phylum Streptophyta; class Magnoliopsida; order Santalales; family Viscaceae; genus Viscum; species Viscum album. The sequence continues at coordinate 259,024,920 of OY728148.1, read as the reverse complement.
GAATAGGGGTGGTGGAATGGCTTAAGAGGGGTGAAATGGGCAAGAAGGGCACTCAAAAAGGAAGGGGCACACAAGTCCGGGAAAGCGCACAGGTCCTATGTGGGTGCACAAGTCCTGGTCGCGCAGGTATACCTTCGCGAAACATGTGTACTTTCATGATGGTTAACCAGCAGGGTCATACTTGAGCGACTCTTGGTTAAAACCTTTAGAATAATCCTGAGGTTCTTCCAGAAGAGTGGCGCACAAGTTCTACTAAAGGAGTAAGGAGGAACGCAAGTGTGTCCATTTACATTAAGGGCCAGCCACTCAAGAGCGCAAGTGTTGATGAGTTTCAACACTTAGGCCTTCCTCCCCCTCATTAAATCTTCCGTTCTAGGTAAGAAATTACCTTATAAGTGTTTCAGAAGCTTTGAAAAGAGACGAGGGCACCGGGAGCTAAAATCTGAGTTTTTGAAGAAATTCTCTCAATTGGGGGGCCCACAAGGTCTATTTATAGGCTGGAGAAGACCCCGGGTGGTTATCCTTTAGGGCGCGCAAGTCACTTGCGTGACCATTAGGCGTCGCGAAAGTGGACTTGCGCGACAGTGATGGAACTTGTGCGACCTATGGGAAATGTTCTCCTTGTTCTTCCCTTTGTTGATTTTTGATGTTTCTTCAAAGGAGTAATTAAATTGAGCTAAGATATTCCCCTTTTCTAGTCTTTAGACTATGTAATTAAAAGAGCGTCAACAAAAATTCCACCTTAGAGTTTGATCTGGAGAGAACAAAGTATTTGACTATGAGGTGAAAAGAAAAACAAGAAATCTGGCAGTTTAAAGTCATGCATGTCGGACATTAAAAGGCTAAATGTTAAGGTCGAAATAGCTTTGACCGAATGAATTAAAATTGACTCAACTCCTTGAAAATTTATCTGAAATTTTTTTACCATACTCAAGTATGAGAGAAATTATGTAAACTATGACTTAAGAATATTCGGATCTGAGGAATGATATGAAAAAGATCTAAAAGGCATTTAGAAGAAGTAGTTACCAAAAATGAAGTTACCATTATTTAACAAACCCGTTAGGGGGTTTAATTATGCAGGGCCACCTAAGGGTATTGGCTGCATAGTCAAATAAATAGTATCATTTGGCTAACAAGTGTGTTATGTAGACTGTTTATGCAAGGCCACCTATGGGAACGTGCTACATAGTCATGCAAAAGAACTCTCAGATATTTACTTTCCTAGTTCTAAAATCCTGTGAAAGTTTATGGAGATTCAAATTTTCCAAAGTATAGAGTTTTCTGTATGGAAAGAGTTACATGAATATGGAGAAGATGTTTCTAAACAACATTATCGAAGAACTGGATGGATATTACTCCTACGATGGTCTAACCCAAACATAGGGAAGGAGAATATAAACCATAGACTTGAATACTTTCAGATCTTGAAAAACTATATGGGACAAATATTTTAAGGATGGCTATTTTTGCGGATCCCTACATACTGTCATTTAAAACCAATAAATACAAAAGATGCTTTCTTTCCAATAATGATGTTACCATTATTTAACAAACCCGTTAGGGGGTTGAATTATGTAAGTACACCTAAGGGCATTGGCTGCATAGTTAAATAATAGTATCTTTTGGCTGGAAAATCGGTTATGGAGACTGTTTATGCAAGGCCGCCTAAGGGCACGTGCTGCATAGTCAGGAAAAAGAACTCTTAGAAGTTTGAAATTTTTGTGACTAGAAGTGAAGAAAAGGTTTATGAAGATCTGAAAATATTTAAGGTTAGGATTATGGCATATAGAGATGTGTATTTTCCAATGTATACAGAGATACACAGATCAATGCTAACCATAATCATGTTTTGGCTAGGTCTTGAATTGAAATGTTGGACTTCACTACGTATCCCAAAAGGATGGGAATCAAGCCATACGTAGTTCTTGAACTACAGTTTAACGTCATGTGGGACAAAAGGATTAGAGATCATAGTTTAGGGTCATAGAGCTTAGACCATTGTAAGAAATACACAATGTGTGTTTTCATGGGGACTTTTCATCCAGGGGACTGAAAGTGGAATTTGGGTTAAGCTTAAAGACTTGGGGATGGATTCGAGGGACACTCAAACATTCCTACGTATCCCATAAGGATGGGAATCAAGCCCACGTAGTTCTATAAATACCCTCTATACAGATTTGTTTCATACATGTGATGGGTGAAAGGGGAATTTAGTGCAATGATGGTTTAACCCAAGATAAAAGGTTCGGGCATTGCCATGTATGCACATAGTCTTTGAAATGAAACATGACTGAAAAATCAATGTAATCAATGATTCCCTCTCAAGTGAGGGTATCAAAGAATGTTTTAGTTTATTGTCATACTGCACAAAAGTGTTGTATAGGTTAACATCGTATAACAAGGATGAAAGTAAACCAATGTAAAGATATTGATTCTAGGGGTGGTTTCACGAATCAACATCGTATGAGATGGAGGTGAAATGATGTGAAAAGATTGGTTTTGGGCATGTACCTTGGGAGGTTTCCCACGTACCCAGCCTGGAAGGCAAGGATCAAAGTCTGCGTAGTTCAATTAAAGAATGAATTAATAATCAAGTTGTTCTTGGGGAAAACAACCTAAAAAATGATGTTGTTGGGACTTACACATGGTTAGTATCCCAGAGAGAATGTTATGGTTGAGGTTTTCTCTAAGATCACGTGAGTCATACTCGGTGTGAGAAACAAGAGGTAACCAAAACCGTAACGATGCATAGTTTAATGTCATGTAGGACATATAAAGGGACTATGCAGTTTAAAGTCTTGCAGTCAGGACTATTGGTGTGGCATAGTTTAGTGTCATGTAGTAAGGAAAAATTACATTTTAATGTCATGTAGGACGTATTAAGGACTTTATATATAGTTTATCGTCATGTAGATAGGACGATGGAGACAATATAGTTTAACGTCATGTTGGACGAAAGGGGGACTGTGCTGTTTAATGTCATGCAGTGAGGACAAAAGAGTACACCATTTAACGTTATGTTGGACGAATTGGGGACATTTTTCATAGTTTAACATCTTGTTGGAAGAAAAAAAGGGACGATATAGTTTAGCGTCATGTTGGACGAAAGTGCGAATAGTTTAAGGTCATATGCATGGACCGTGGATTGTGCAGTTTAATGTCATTCTGGACGTAAGATACTTCTGTACAATTGAGCGTCATGTAGTTAGGAAGATGAAGGGGACACAGTTTAGCGTCATGTTGGACGTATGTGAAAATAGTTTATGGTCATATGCATGGACAATTGGTTATGCAGTTTAACGTCTTGATGGACGGTGGTGTAATTTAAGGTCATACATGACCTTTGATGATTATGTAGTTTAACGTCTTTCTGGACGTAAGGTACTCTTATACAGTTTAGCGTCATGTAGTTAGGACGTCACAGTTTAACGTCTTGTTGGACGTAAGGGACTTCCAAATAGTTTAGGGTCATATGCATGGACCATTGATGATGCAGTTTAACATCATACTGGACCATGTTGTAGTTTAAGTTCATACTGGACCATGTTGCAGTTTATGGTCATACTGGACCAAGTTACAGTTTAAGGTCATACTGGACCATTGGTTACGCAGTTTAACATCTTGCTGGATGGTGATGTAGTTTAAGGTCATACTGGACATGTGATGATTATGTAGTTTAACGTCTTTCCGGACGTAAGGGAGTTTTATACAGTTTAGCGTCATTTAGTTAGGACGTCCCAGTTTAATGTCTTACTAGACGTAAGGAACTTGAAAATAGTTTATGGTCATATTCATGGACCGTTGATGATGCAGTTTAACGTCTTACTGGACCATGTTGCAGTTTAAGGTCATACTGGACCAAGTTGAAATTTAAGGTCATACTGGACCAAGTTGCAGTTTAAGGTCATACTGGACCAAGTTGCAGTTTAAGGTCATACTGGACCGAGTTTCAGTTTAAGGTCATACTAGACCATGTTGCAGTTTAAGGTCATACTGGACCAAGTTGCAGTTTAAGGTCATACTGGACCATTGGTGATGCAGTTTAATGTCTTGCTGGATAGTGGTGTAGTTTAAGGTCATACATGACCTTTGATGACTATGTAGTTTAATATCTTTCCTGACGTAAGGGACTTTTATACAGTTTAGCGTCATGTAGTTAGGACGTCACAGTTTAACGTCTTGCTGGACGTAAGGAACTTTCAAATAGTTTAGGGTCATATGCATGGATTGTTGATGTTGCAGTTTAACATCTTACTGGACCATGTTGCAGTTTATGGTCATACTGGACCATGTTGAAGTTTATGGTCATACTGGACCAAGTTGCAGTTTAAGGTCATACTGGACCAAATTGCAGTTTAAGGTCATACTGGACCAAGTTGCAGTTTGAGGTCATAGTGGACCAAGTTGCAGTTTAAGGTCATACTCGACCAAGTTGCAGTTTAAGGTCATACTGGACCATTTCTTATGCAGTTTAACATCTTGCAGGACGGTGGTGTAGTTTAAGGTCATACTGGACCTTTGATGATATATTTTGTGTTTATACAAGATACTTCTTCAAAAATGTAGCATTGGTTGGAGTAGTGATGAGTTCTCCATCCATCGAGATTAATGAATAAGCTCCATTATAGTAGACCCTATGTATTGTGTAAGGTCCTCCCCATTTTGGCTCAATCTTGGGAGGTTTATTTCCTGGTATCATTGGAGTTCTACGAACTACTACCAATTCTCCCTGAGTGAATGAACAAAGACGAACCTTTTTGTTAAAATCTTGTTCTATTCGATTCTGATAGACTTCCAAGTGATGCAAAGTGCACAATCTTTTTGCATCTAACCATTCCAATTCATTAAATCACTTTTGAGATTGTTCATCTGTAGATGACTGATCACAAATGGAAACTCTGAGAGAAGGCAATTAAACATCAATTGGAAAGACTGCTTCTGTTCTATATACCTGTGAATATGGAGTTGACTGCATTGCAGTACGGGTGGTTGTCCGATAAGCCCATAAAGCATGAAAGAGTTTATCATGACATGATTTAAAATCTTTATCCACTATATTTGGCAGTATATTTTATAGAGTCTTGTTGAAAGCTTCTATCTGTCCATTGGCCGCTGCATGATACCAAGATGAATGGTTGGATTTGATGTTGTATTCTTGATACAACTTCTTCACCTCAGATGAACAGAATTTGGTGCCATTGTCCTTCAATATGGTATGAGGGACACCAAATCTGGTAATGATGTTAGTCTTTATGAAGATAACAACACATTTAGAACTAAATTCCTTGAGAGGTATTTCCTCTACCCATTTGGAAAAGAAGTCAGTAGCAGTAAGAATGTACTTAAACTACTTGGCCATAACTGAAGGGTAAGGTCCCACCACATCCATTCCCCATGTGGAAAATGGCCATGAGTATTTAGCTGTATGAAGCAACTCTAGAGGTTGATGAATTAAGATGGCATGCACTTAGCATCAATGACACTTCTTTGTGAAATCAACACAACCTTGTATCATTGAAGGCCAAAAGTATCCAAGCCTTCGAATCTGATCAGACAGTCTATGTCCAGACTGGTGGGCACCACAGACTCCTGCATGCACTTCTTTCATGACAGCCATTGTCTCTTCACCATCAATACATCTGAAGTGAACTCCATCAAAACCATGTTTGTAGATAATTTTCTCTAGGTGATCTAGGCTATCATAAAGAGTAAAATTGACCAAACGTTGCCAGATTTGTTCTTTCTCAGCTCTATTAGGTGGAAGTGTTCCATTTTGAAGGTATTCCCTTATAAGTGAGATCCATCCTGTAGTATGACCATATGGTTCAGGAATGGGAGTAATTTCATGAATTTCCTCTGTTCTGATTCAAACATAAGGTGAAATTTCATGACGGTGGGCAATACTAATGGTTTTCTCATCCCGATTTGGATTTTCTAGAGCTATGGCTATATTAGCTAGTGCATCAGCTTGAGCATTTTGTGATCTTTGGACATAAAAAAATGTCGGTTCTGAAGGGAATTACGCCATAAACTCTCTGACATAATCATACAAAGGAATTAGTTCTTCTTTTTTGATGGCACAATCCCCATTGACTTGTTTTATTACCAGTTCTGAATCACCTTTCACCTTTAAGTGATTCATTTTTGCTTGAAGCGCCAATTACAAACCAATGATGAGAGCTTGGTATTCAGTTTCATTATTGGCACCACCTTCCCACAATAAGAAGGAATAAGGTAACACTTTATTTTCTGGAGAAATGACCACAATTTCTAAGCCAACATTGTTGAATTTAGGATTTTCCATTTTCCTCCCTCTTGGACTTCTGGAAGCACCATCAAAATACATTTCCCTTTCTTGAGGACATTCATGAATAGAAAAGACTTCATCATCAGAGATTTCAATATCTGAAGATGTGGCTTCCACTGAAGGGTGTTTAGCTAGGAAATCATCCAGAGCTTGGCCCATTATCGCCTTTTGAGACACATACTGAATGTCGAATTGCTGCAAAATAACTACCCACCTTTCAAGATGTCCTGTAAGCATTGGACGACTAAGGATGAATTTGAGTGGGTTATTGAGAGATACCAATTGGACCTCGTGATGTTGCAGGTAGTGTCTCAACTTATGAACTGCAAAGATTAATGCCAGGCAGCACTTCTCAAAATTTGAATACCGGGTTTCTGCTTTAAGCATAGATCGACTGAGATGGTAGAGGTTGTTTTCATTCCCAGCATCATTCTTTTGAGCAATAAAGGCACCCAATGATCTCTCTAGAGTTGTCACGTAGAGGATAAGTGGTATTCCTTCAACAGGTGGTATGAGTACCGGTGGACTCAAGAGGTATTTCTTGATAATATCACATTCTTCTTGACATTCTTCAGTCCACTGGTAAGTGACTCCCTTCTTCATCAATTTGGTGAAGAGTAAACTATTTCCTGCCAAATTGGCGATGAAATGCCGAATAAAGGCTAAGTGTCCTTGAAGTCCTCTTAATTCCTTCAAATTCTTAAAAGGTGACATACCAATTATTGACTTGGTCTTTTCAGGATCGACTTCAATAACATGATGGCGTACAAAAATGCTGAGAAATTTTCCTGAGGTTACCCCAAAAGCACATTTTAAGGGGTTCCTCTTCAAATTATGTTGTCGATGCTTGCGGAATATGACCTACAAACCAGCCAAGTGATTAGAACGTTGTTTGGATTTAACCAAAAAATCGTCTACATATAATTCAACAAACTTCCCTAAGAAGGGTTTGAAGATACGATGCATGGCACGCTGATATGTTTCACCTACATTCTTTAAGCCAAAAGGCATTAACCGGTAGCAAAATACACCCTGAGGGGCTCTAAAGGATGTGCATTCCTCGTCGTATGGGTCCATTCAGATCTGATTATATCCGGAATATCCATCCATGAAGGAAAGTGCTTAATAGCCAGTTATTGCATCAATTAAATGTTCTGTAATTGGAACTGGGAATTCATCCTTATAAGAATGCCGATTAAGATCTCTGAAATCGATGCAAACTCTAATTTGTTTGTTCTTCTTCTTTACAGGGACAATATTAGCAAACCACTTGGGATGCTGAACTTCTCTGATGAAGTTAGATTTGATAAGATTATCCACTTTAGCTTCAAGTTTTTGAAGCATAAGTTGGGTGTGTTCTTCTTGCGACTTGCTTAAATCCTCAATGTTCTTCTGGTAAACCCAAATGATGAGTAGAAAAATCAGGATCAAGCCCGGAAATTACTGTATAGTTCCAAGAAAATATATCTCTATTTATCATTAGAAAGGAAATATAAATCTCTTGTTCTTCAATATCCATGGCCGCACTGATTAAAGTGGGGCGTGGATCTTCTTTTTTACCCAGATTTATTTCTCTGAGTTAATCCACGGTGGTAGAGATACCCTCTTCAAATACTGGAGGATAATCTTTGAGATCTTCCTCTTCTTCTTCATCATGTGTTATTTCTTCCATTTCTATTTGCATAGTAGATGATAAATCATAATTTTCATGATCATAAGAGATGTCAAAATTTGAACATCTTGAAGAAGAAGCTTCCATTTCCAACCCGATTGATGATAAAGGGTCTTCTTTGGGTAATAAAGAGGAGATAATGGATTGAGAATCGACATCATTTTTCACCTCTGATGTTTATATAACATCTTCTGGCCTAATTGGTGAAGTATAGATTTGTTGGATTTCATCATATGAAATGAAGATGTCACCATTTGTTCTTTCATCACTGCTTGGAGGGCTAGAAATTTCTCCCATGTTGTCTGGATTGATTTCCATAATTGACATGATGGATCTTTCTATAAGAGTATTTTGATTTGGGTCTATCTTGTCAATTTGACTGATAGGAAACACATAATCTATACTCACTTGTGTAAATGGATTTACTGGAATCTTCTCCAAACCGTATGGAGCATTAACTTTGGTAATCTCCTTTGTTGTGTATTTCTCCCTTCCCTTCATGTGATAGAATTCCGCCTCAATGTATTGAGACTCACAAGTCTTGAATGGAGCCTTATCACCATACAATGTCCCAACCTAACCATCTAAACAATATTTGAGACATTGATGTTATGATGAAGGGATAACCGCATGTTTATGTAGCCAGGGTCTTCCAAGCAAGATGTTGAATGCTGAGTCTTGATCAACAACCATGAAATCTGAATTGGATACAAGATCTCCAAATTGAGTTCTGAGTGTAACTTCACCCAGTGGTTCTTGTGTATTTTTATCATATCCTTGTAACATCATGGTAGAAAGAGATAAATCAGATTACGTGAGGCCCAATCGACGAAGTGTACAAATGGGCATGAGGTTGACTCCCGAACCATTGTCAATGAAAGCTCTTCGGACGTCTACGCCATTGCACTTGCCAGATAAGTACAAAGGTATAATATTCCCATGCACAACATCATCTTCATCTTCATCAGTAAAAGTTATTATTGCATGGAATTCTGCAGGATTATTCTCTATGTGATAGACTTTAGCTGCAGCAACTTCAGGTTCAAACTCTTGAGGACTCGACAAAGCCACGATGAGTGCTTCTCGAAAATATTTTGACAGATTCAGAGCATCCAGAATTGATAACTTGGCTGGTACATGGGCCATGTAATTCAATACGTCATACTTTTTATCCAGAGGTCTATGTTTCCCAATAGGAATATGTGGTTTAGCAATTACCTTGGAAGAAGATGCTTTGGAAGTTAATGCATCTCGTATTGGGATAGGATTTGGCAATATTCCTGGTTTTGGAATATTAGACCGATTAGATCCATTTACTTGCTGAGAGGAAGAAGATGGAACCTTAAACCGGTCTTATAAGATAATTGTGCCATGACTGAATTTGCTATTGGTAGAAGAACTTTCTTGTTCTTTCTGAGCTCGTTGAAGGGCTCTACCATGATTTTCTACTGCGTACACAGTTCTAGAAGGTGTAGAATTAGAATAATGGCTTCTGAAAGACCCACATCTTCCCCTGTATCCTGAGACTCTGGAACTACCTCTGATTCCCCTATTTGATATAGGGAATTCAGGTTCATCGAAATCAAAACTGCGACTGGCATATGGATCCATTAATTGAATCATATTAACAGAACAGAAGATTAACTCTTCATCTGATGAAGACTCTCACTGATTAGCCTATTTAGGTTGTGCCATTTTGTGGGGCGGTGCCCGTGGCATTGAAGTAGATGGAATGAAGTCTGCTAGAGTCAAAGACAACATAGGCTTTGACACATACTCATCTTCTTATGATTCTTTTTCATTCTTTGAATCATACCAGTTCATTGAGGACTTTCCCTCTGATGAGGAGGGTTTATCCGCAACATTCATTGCAGAAGACACAATCGGTTTCATTAATTGTGTTTGAAAAATAGCATGAGTTCAGTTGATTGTCTTTCTGACTATCCAATCATCATACTTCTGTGAATTTTTTATTTTGACTTCTTTCCATTCGCCTTCCTCGTCTGGAACTGTAGTAGTAACACATGCTACCTGAGCTGAAGAACCTTTCAGTTTGACTTGTCCCAAGTCGACCATCTTTTGCAGGAGGTCATTGAAGAAAAAATACTCTTGGATGGGATGCCCCAACATTTTATGAAATGGGAAATAATTGAGAGGGTCTTCATCTCCTTCCTTGTTTGGCCTCTTGGGAATTGGAAATTGAACGAAATTATTTTCCAGAGCTGAAATTAAATTACCAGGAACTTGTTCATTTCGGAAAGAGTAAACTTTTCTTTTAAAATCCTCAAATTGTTTTCGTCTTTGATCTCTTTTATTATCATGACTAAATGACCTTTTTTGTTGGTGCTCAAGAGATTGAGCCCTTTGGGAAGATGAAGGTTTTGAGATAGAAGCAGGTATAGGTGCTTGTTTAAGCATAACTGTAGCAATTTCTTCTTTACCCATTCTCCTTCCTGGAGTGAATGGAATTAAACGAGATTTAGCCTTAGCCTGTATAAGGGAATCTTCAATGTGTTGAGAGATTCAAGTAAGGTCTCGAAACCCTCTTGTGTATTTCACAGGGATCAACGGAGTGCATAATATGTCATGCAGATTTTACACACAGATTGGAAACAATTCTTCTTGAGGGAGTGATAGGCTCAGGGAATATGTTAACCCCTTACAACGAGAAATGAAATCAGAGACTCTTTCATTCTCCATTTTCTTACAGTTTGTAAGATAAAAAACTGTTGTCTTTGGAAAAGTTGAGCTGAATTGAAGAAGAAATCATTAACGGAGATCTTCCCATCCGGTAATTGACTGGGATTTCAAGCTTGTATACCAACCAAAATCTGGTCCTTGCACGGTTCGTACGAAGAATCTGAGATTCACTGCTTCTTGGTGCCCCGTAGTTCCCATCATAGGATCGCAACTAGACACGTAATGCATCAAATGCTGTTCAGGATCACCTGATCCATTGAAAATAGGGAATACAGGGTTCCCAAAACTTGATGGAGGAGAGATTGAATCTACCAATTTAGGGTAAACATTATTTTCTAGTTGAACCTGCCCATGTTTCCCTTCCATAGTTTCTAACCAAGTTGTTAATGACTCCATGGTAGTTATTAACTTTTGAGAAACATCTGGTTGAACGTGGACTTGGGTAGGTGCAATGATTGGAGCTTGGACAGGTATGGCACCAGGTACTACAACTGATGGCAGCACTGCCAACTGTTGTTGTACTTGACCCGTAGGATTAGACCTGTGAGGGTGTACTAATAGAGGAGGATATTCTTGACCCATCTCAATAGCTGCAACAAATTCCTTTGGATGACTTAATCGAGCATGATTAGGAGGATGACTACCCTGAAGTAGTTCTATGTTCAACCTCCTTAATTCCTTCATTTCGTCATCCTGTTGTGCAAACCCTTTCTCTAGTGATAGCAATTGGCCTTCTCCAGAGGAAGGATATATAACCTGATTCTTTCCTCTCCCTTTGTTGGATCCTTTTCGGAGAGGAGAAAGTGGGTTACTTAAGGATTCCCTAGGTTCTGAGTAACCCTTTGATTTCGTGTACAAACACCATCGTCATTTGTGTCTGTGCGTACATCTTCTTGAGAAGGAACCTCTTCATCTGAGTCCCCTGAGTGAGCCTCATCTTGTGGATCAGAAAAAATAGAATTGATGACATTTATTGATGCATAACTCATCACATCCCTTATATCCGCATTTCATTGATATTGTCTTCTTCCATGTCTTTGATGAGACATTACCTTTTGTTGATTCGATCCTTCAGGAACTTCTTGATGAACCATAATTGGGAGGGAATCTCCTGATAATTTGTCTCTTCGTTCCTCTTGTGGCTTCTTCCCCAATGGAGAAAAGACCGACTTTCTCTTAGGAGGGGATTGATGATTTGAAAAAGTCCCCAGTCCGGTGGACTGGGGCTGTTCCTACTGTTCCCACTCAACTCCTCGTATCTTATTTATTGATTCCAAGGGTTGGTTTAAAGGAGTCCCCGGTCTGGCAAGCTGGGGTGGATCTTGACATACTATGTCTGAGACTTTCTTAAAATCTCTCCTGATCTTGCGAACCTTAGTCCGGAAATTAGCTAGATGCATTAACCTATATCCACTTTTATCACCTAGTTCAAGAGACCGTTAGATGATTTCTGACACTTCTTTCACTTGGTGATGTGCTTTCTCCAAATGAGAGGCATGTTCAATATTATCGTTTTCTTGATGCAGGAGTAATTCAAAAAATTGTTCTCTGTATTCTTGATTTTGAGATAAACTAGTTGAGGCCTATTCTTGGGAAAGATTTCGATTACAAACAAAGCCCATTGATTATGGTTGGCCATGGGAAATAACTTTGCATGAGACCATTTTTGGCAGGCTTTACTGATTGGAGAGCACCGTGAAATGTAGTGCTCCATGAACACCCCATCCTCTGACATGAATACCAGATGGTGCATTGGCAATTAACTGGAGCAACTTTCTTAGTACGCCGAGGCATGAACGCTGAAGGGATCTCTGCTGCTTTTCAGCCATCAGATATCAAGAGACTGATAGAGATGCCAAGTCAATTTGGTGATGTAACCCTTATATTATCTTAACATGATTTTCATATTCATCATAAGATAATACTTTAATTTTCAACTGACAAAGAGTTTTCCATATGTTGAGATGAATATCATGAATTCCATCTTCCGTCAAAATTTCGGGAATGTAATACTGAGAGTCAACTAGAGGCCAAAAAATGACTGGAACTTCACCTTTATCAAGTTGTTTTCTTATGTTCAGCATTTCCTCTTTATCATTTGATGAAGATTCTTCTACTTGTTTTAACCAGAGTTGGTGCTTCCTTATTTCTTCATTGGATTTAACAGGATTTGTAGAGAAATCACTGATTAAACTAGAAGATGCATGACATAGGGGTGGTTTGCAGAATGACCTACACCCTGGGCTATCTTCCGATTGAGAAAGTATTTCACCTTCTAGCAATGAAACATCAGACATGACTGGTTTCGCATTTTCAAGTGCCTCAAGATAAGAGGGTTTTTTCTTGGCACTACATTGTCCACTAGAGCATTTTCCAGGCAATGTGCATCACTACTGCAGAGAGGACTTTCGCAGCGAAATTCATCATCATGGGGAGGACCACCATAATGTGTTACAGCAAAAGATGAGATCTCTTGCTCCTTGGTTTTTTGACCACATAGAGGGTTCCTGTGTCTCTCATCTGAAGATGAAACTTCGAGATCGACCGAATTGTAATGAAGCATGACTTCATGAGAAAGTGTCTATTTTAGACCTTTAGAATTAATGTTCCCACTATTGAGAAATGAGAGAGTATAATCTTCAATTCCCACAGACAAATGTCTATGGGATTCAAGAACTCCAGCATCGATCAAGGACTTGTTACAGATTGGCTCTTGATCTCCTGACTATGCTAGGCGGGTCTTTTTCTTAGACGCCTTCATCCTCACTTTGGAAACCACTTGTTGAGGAAAGTGGGTGCTCTGAGAAGGTGTATATGGTTGATCAAGAAAGATGGCCAGGTTAGGCTGAAGATCTCTACTCAAATCAGGTGTATGTGCCTGACTTGGTTGTCCGTAAGATATGGGGGAGTATGCCCCACAACCCTCTTGGACTGAAACAAATGTGTGTGTTTGTTCCGGAGTGAACTGTTGATGTATCACTCCACTGGTAGGGATTGATTTATGTGTCTTTCCCTGATATGCCGCTGAAACTGTTATAATATCCTGACAGGCATCCAGGATATGAACATGAATTTTCTTCTTCTCCTTCATGATTGATAGAATATGCTTGTTGACTTCAGCTACCGGAATAGGGATATACGTCCATTCTGTGATTGGAGTAGGTGTGTGTGCCTGCTCCTGTCCTCCTTTTCCTGTCGGTGAATCCTGACAGTACTCAGGTGTTGGGGCAGAGAGTTGAGTCTGCCTCTTGTTTGTCATCGGAGCTTTCCGACCTACTTCTCTGAATGCTACCAAGAGAGACTGTTGGTAGGCTTGATCAATACTAGTAGGTGTATGTGCCTACTGATTGCACTTCGCCAAACGTGGTTGACGAGATCCATCATATGTAGTCAGATGAGCCTGCTGACTAACTGATGGCTTATAAACAAGTGTATATTTTTGTCTATAATAGTCACCTGGAATTGCCTAACAGGATTGGCGTGATGCTGCCAGATGAGTCTACTGAACAGCGGAATTAAAATGGGAAGGTGTGTGTGCCCTCTCATTTCTTGCCACCAAGTTAGGTTGGTGGACTTCTCCGGATATGGAAGAGATGAGAACCTGCTCACTGTTAATCGGATTTCTCCTCTGGCAATTCGTCTTTCCTGCTCGGGTTCGAGGAACCTGAGCCAAATGCCTGGAGTCGACACCCTCATCATGTTGAGAGCGCACTGTTGCATGAGTCTACCAGCGATTGTTGGTGGGAGCCCTCGGGAAGGACTCCTATATGCTTGAATTAAGGCCCTAAGGGACCTCCTCAATCACCTCCCCATAATAAGGGAGCAAATGGTGATTGAGTTCTGGGGATAACAACCCAAAACGGTTGGAGACGGTAGTCAGCACCGCCTGCTTCTTGATCACTAGTCGTCGTTGTCTGGACGACCGGTGTGAGTTGTTCACTTGGAGGGATTGTCGGGCAGCCTCCAAATTTGGGATGGTATCATGTTGACGGTACTCCTTAACCAACACATTTGATACCCAGCGTTGAAGATGCTAAGTAGGTGATATCATCCTCAGAGCGGACGACGATCCAGCAGGAGTAGCAGTAGTGGCATTCGCAGCAGCAGTATTCACAGGTGTGAATTTGAGAGTAGCCATTTCATAGAATGTAGAAAATCTTGGAAAAAGAGTGCATGTTTGATATAACAGATGTAATCAAGATAAATTCAGCCACTACATATTTTGGATGAGCACATATGTCAATGATTGTTTTTTGTTGTCCCTCTCATTGAGTTTTAAATAGGGGCCTAACAAATAGGTAAAACATCATTTTAGCTTGGTTAAGGATTCACATCGGGTTCACCATATTTTGTTTCACTCAGAATCTTGGGATAACCTCTTTGATAGATGGTTCAAACATTCCAATCAGTTTCTAATGGGTTTTTTCGTAGAACCGGAAACATCCAATGATTCCACATCCTTTTGGACATACTTTCAAAAGGTAATCTCTCATTAGTTTGTGGAATGATGAGGCTTAAGAATTTTCATTGGTTGAGAGGATGGGAGGTCAGACTCATCACACCTTTTTGAGGGGAATTATTGTCTACTCCGGGACTCTATATATTTAAGTTATGATCGCGAATCCTTATTACATTACCATGTATATAATGATCTTTCCTTAAGATCTGACAATCAATGATTAAATATATAAGAAATTTAGAGAATATTATATATATATTCTAGGTTCTTCATTGATAGAGAATCATCTGTATTTTTTAGAGATTCTTGGTCAATGGTATCCTTCGACACATTTATACAGAAGTCTCTTGGTCATTATGATGACCATGCTGGTTTTAAATCCACTCAATGGGGTACATGAAGTTTATTGTCATTCCGAAGGACATGGATTATTTCAGAGTTGGGATCGAACCCGCAGATGGGCTACCTACGTATCCTTTTTTTAGAAAAGGAATAAGAACCCACATAGTTCGAGTAAGGGAGTATGATGTTTATGATTGATGGCTCAAAGAAGGATGGAATAATTACTTTTACACTCTAATCTCTTGTGAGTCATGCTCGGTGTGAGAAACGAGAGGTATTGGTAAAAATCAGACAATTATGCCATGAAAGATGCAATCATAAGAAATAATGTAGGACTTATGTTTGTATGACTGCCCAGATAAATGAAGATTAGGATTTACTTCAGGGAACAAATACAGGAATAGGTTCCATAAAGGTATATGTGCCTCATGGAGATTTGAATACTCTAACTTGGGGATTACTCCCGAAAAGGAGGCTCGAATTTGGAGAAGACATATGATTGGGTTTTTTACTCCTGAGAAGGAATCCTAGATCAAAGGTAAATTAGGACTGGTTTAGAGGATTTAAGACTGGGTCTTACTTCTGAAAAGGAGGCCCAGGTTAAAAGACATGAAAAATTATGGGACTTTGGGGATTACTCTTGAAGAGGATTCCCATATTTATGACTGGGGATTACTTCTGAAAAGGAGGCCCAGGTTAATGATTTTGACTAGGGATTATTTCTGAAAAGGAGGCCCAGGTTAAAAGAGGACTTGTGGCTTACTCCTAAAGAGGATGCCCATATTTGGAAATTATGACTGGGGCTTATTCCAGAAAAGGAGGCCCAGGGTAAAAGAAGACTTGGTGATTACTCCTAAGGAGGATGCCCATATTTGGAAATTATGACTGGGGCTTACTCTTAAATAGGAGGCCCATGTTAATGATTATGGATAGGGCTTACTCATGAAAAGGAGGCCCAGGTTAATGTGTTCTCTCATCTTAAAGGACGAGGTTGAATGAATGAAATCTCAATATTTAATGACCTAAAGATGTGTGAATCACTAGATTTTGAGAGATGTTCCACAGAGTTCCTTTCAGATAAGGAAGCTAAATCAAGAAATCATTCCATAAATGACTTTTAAGAGTTTCTTGAAGAAAGAATCTTGAATAAGAGAGGTGGAATGGCTTAAGAGGGGTGAAATGGGCAAGAAGGGCACCCAAAAAGGCAGGGGCGCGCAAGTCCTGGAAGGCGCACAGGTCCTGCGTGGGAGCGTAAGTCCTGGTTGCATAGGTATACCTGCGCAACACATGTTTACTTGCGCAACAGTTAACCAGTAGAGTAATACTTGAGCGACTCTTAGTTTAAGCCTTTAGAATCATCTTTAGGTTCTTCCAGAAGAGGGGCGCGCAAGTTCTATTGAAGGAGTAAGGCGATGCACAAGTGTGGCCATTTCCCTTAAGGGCTAGCCACTGAGACGTGCATGTGATGATGAGTTTCAACACTTAGGCCTTACTCCCCCTCTTTAAATCAACTGTTCTAGGTAAGAAATTACCTTAGAAGTGTTTCGAAAGCTTTGAAAAGAGACCAGGGTGCTAGGAGCTAAAATCTGAGTTTCTGGAAAAATACCTCTCAAATGGGGGGCCCACAGGGTCTATTTATAGGCTGGAGAAGACCTCGAGCAGTTATCCTTTAGGTCATGCAATTCACTTGCACAACCACTAGGCATCGTGCAAGTGGACTCGCGCGTCATTGATGGAACTTGCCCGACCTATGGGCCATGTTCTCCTTGTTCACCCCTTTGTCGATTTTTGATGTTTCTTCAAAGGATGAATTACATTGAGCTAAGATATTCCTACTTTCTAGTCTTTAGACTTTGTGACGAAAGGAGAGTCAACACCAGCATACACGGAGTGAGCCCCATGTGCTCTCACATGGCGTGAAATCCTTCTACATGCCGTGTAGTTAATTTTTATTCTCCAAGACAAATGACACGGGTCGTTTACACGGGTAGTACCCAGAGTCAGGAAAAATGACGTGTGATACTTCTACATGCCATGTAGTTGAGTTTTACACAGATTGGACAAATGACACGGGTCGTTTACACGGGTAGTACCAGGAGTCAATGAACTTGGCGTGTGATCCTTCCACACACCGTGTAGTTGAGTTTTACACAGCTTGGATGGATGACACATGCCGTTTACAAGGGCAGTACCCAGGGTCAAGGAACACGATGTGTAACCATACTATACGCCGTGTAACCTGTCTTACATGGCTTGAGAAACTAGTCTTCTATGACTCATACTAGCTTTCTTAGGTTATTCTACTCAGTCTTTCCCCTAAAGGATTCTTATATCATTTCCTAACATACAAGAGTATGATCACTTCATCATGACTTCCTCAATAGAGTTGTTGGAATCCCTTTTGTGAGACTTAGAATTGGATCCTCTTTTCATTATTAATACCATATGTAGAGTTCTTGGTATCGACATGACCTACCTTAGCTTGGCACTGATCCTCTGATTAAGGGATTAGTTCAGACTGAGTTGTTGGAATCACCCCATGGCGATTGGTTGTGATCCTCATCTGAGCATCGTTTTCCCATGTACATGTGGAGTGTGTTCTCCAAGAATGAGTACTTCGTATCTATCTCTTTAGACCTAGGAGTGTGTTCTCCCGGTAGCGTACATAGTGGAATCTTCAAGCTGGATCTTAGTGGTGGTTTCGTGATGATCGTTTCTATATGAGTATATCTGGATATTCTTGTTATATGTTCCACAGAATATACTATGTAGAGTTTACTGTACATTTCCTTTGTAGTATTTTCCCTTGTTGTATTCCCTTGTGGTTTCAGGGTGTCCTATTGGGTATTGTTATACTTACCCCTACAAGGGCTTTGCCCACACGTTTTGTGTCTTGTGCAGACAAGCGAGCCTTTGAAATGATTCTAGGCGGACCAGGATAGGATGGTGCCCAGTGAGATCAGACAGGCCGTGGTGTGTTTCTACGGCTACAGATTGCAGTCCCAGCACCTTTCTTTATAGGTCAGACTTTTTTTGTAGACTTTCTTTTGGTGGGATTGTGTTTTTGGCCTAGGGTTTTATGTTACTGTACTTTACTTCCCTATCGTACTCTATTGGTTAGGTTCAGTGTATGCATGCATTTTCCATTTCCAGTAGTATTACTTTTTTTTCAGCTTTGTGGGCTTGGAGATGTGTGTGCTTGTGTACAGTTTTATAGGCAATGCCTTCCATGTTTGTAGCATGCCTCCTTGGCACTAGTCACTAGCCCCTAGCCAATTAGAGGTGGGCTTGGGGAGTTGCGGCTCGGGCCCTACTAGGATGGGTCATGACAGACCCAAACCGGGTCGACCCAGGCCAGGTCGGGTCGGGTCGGACCAGACTCGGAACTGATACGAACCTATACTTTACTTGGGCCATAAATTGGGAACCCGATGTCCATTTGATGAACTATCAGTGACACTGGAAACCATGGAGCGAGACAGTCCCTTTGAGTATACCCCACTAGAGTTTTGGATTAAGATGGAGTACAGTCAGGTTGGATCGAGCACGAATCCAACTAGGACCCCGGGACTAAAAGGCTAATAACTCACAGACCAGACATCCGATTGACGCACTATCTATTGCGTTGAGACCCCAATGACATGGCAGTTCTTTGAGATACTTCTTCGTGGGACATCATGGAAGTTAGAGTATTGACCATCGGCTTGTGAGGTGGAACCTCCTAGAGAAAAGTGAGCAAAGTACAAGAACCTAGTAGCTGGTTGTGATGTGAAGAATAATGGGCGATCCTGTGTGGCTCAGCACAAAGCGATCATGTGTGGTTCAGCACCGACTGATCCTGTGTGGGTCAAAACCTAACAATCCTGTGTGGGTTAGCACCGAGCAATCATGTATGGGTCAGAACCGAGGGATCCTATGTGGGTCAGCACTGAGGAATCCTGTATTGGTATGCCTCTTAACAGAGTAAGATGATTCAGTAGTAATAACTAATCATATTTAATTTCGTACCTAAGTTATTCCTGGTGTAAGATGAGTTCGTACCTGTGTGGCACTTTCCTTCATGGTAGTACCCTGGTGGTGTTCTTCTATGTGGCGTACCTATGTGGTACTTGCCTTTCTGGTATTCCTTCCTTTGTGGAACAGTTGAGCTTTGGGCTTTTGAGTTGGACTTTGTGTTTTCCTCAGGATTGAGATGGGTTTACTTGATAACTTAGGTATATGTATGGGTATATACCCAAGTAGGGTTATCAGTTGTTTATTTATTTGTGGTTGATCATTGGTGGATTTTCTAAGACCTTTAGGGTCTCATGGTCTCTACTGAGTATCGTTATACTCACCCCTACATGGGCTATTCCCACACCTTGTTGTGTCGGATGCAGACGACGGACAACGTCGACTGAGGTTGAGTATACTAGGACGAGACGATGCCTAGAGGTGGAACATACGGTGTGTTGGTACGCAGAGGAGACGGGTGGACGTGGAGTGCTGAGGAGGCGATATTTACCTACCCTTTAGACAGGATCCTCGAAGGATGACCCAATAATTGTCTTACTCTTTCTTTAGTTGTATTTCATTTCAGTTGTACATGTATCTTTACAGTTGGGCTTGTATTCTAGACCCTTTTTACTTGTACCACTCTTTTTCTATACAGTTGACTTGTGTTCGTATCTTCTTGTGCTCTTGGTCACATGTGGTTACAGGTTATAAAGGCAATACCTTCCCAGTTTTGGAGAATATGCATTTCAGTGCTAGTTGCCAGCCCTTGGCCTATAGAAGGTGAGCTTGGTGTAGACACGGCATGGGCCTCGAGGGATGGGTCGTGACACATTTAAATTTATTCAAGTATTTAAATGTTGGATGAATCCACAATGAATCTATTAGGTAATTATTTCAATTATTATTCATGATTGAGAATCATGAAACAACCATACCCACAAAAAAGGTGGAGGAGCCTAAGGTGGTCTGAAATGGTGAAGGCTGAGGGAACCCCCATAATAATGTTAACCCCTTAATGTTTAAATGTGTGCATATTATGTAAAAAAAATTGTTTAGGGCCAACTACATCAAGGTAAGAAAGGGGATCCACATATTGGTTTCCCTTAATCTAGGAGTGAATAACATTAGTGTATTTCATGACCATTCCCTTTAAATTTTTGATGATATAGTTAATTGACCATGGAGTTGGGAATTGGATCCGCAAGGCGTCATGTAGTATTTTTGAGTATGTTTCAACCTCTGTGATTGCAATATCCTTCTGGAGGAAATGGCTGAGACCCAGAAGCAAAGCCTTGGCTTCGACCTGCATTGAGGTTCCATGGCCTTGGTGAGAGTAGAATGTCAAACTATGACATAAAAGAGGTAAAAATAGTTTTTTTCTAGGTGAAATATTATAAGCGTCAAAGGTATCCCATAATGCTTTGTAAAAAAATAAAATTACCTATTTATGATATGATTCAACTCTCAAGACTCAATGTAGATGAGTTTATAAAAATTTAGTTCCTAATATCTCATTTTATATTAATGGGATTCAAAATTTACATAATCGATAACATTCATGGAGGGTCCTTTATAGTTTTGTTTTCAACAATATTTTTTATTTTTCTTATTTTTGTCAAACAAATAAAACTATAAGAAAAAATACCTTTAATCATAAATAGAAAAAAACACAATTTAAAGAGAATTCTCATTTTAGATTATATCATCTCTAACTCATATATACATCACCAATATGATACCATATCATGTTTTGAACAAGGAAAATTGTCATTCTTAAATTTCATGGATGGAGTTTATAATGTATGTCTATAGTATGTGCTATAAGTATACACATTTCCTCAACGTCTATTGCCTTCATTTTATTTAATAAAGAAACTATGGGATTTTCTATTACTGGCTTCCATTTTTCACTTATTTTTTTATATGTTTCATGTAATTTCACCCTTTATTTTTACCTTGAAATTTACTTATGCACTTCTCAATCAATGAAATTTTTGGAAGACCCAATAGATTCTATAGATTTAAATGTTGATGATTACCTAGAAAATACATTTCAATGTTTATACCCATAACCCATCCCCCAAACACCTGTGAAATGAAAATTCCATAAAATTATTTAACTACATCATTCTGGGGAAATGAAGATGATTTCATGGGGTTTGAATCCTAAGAATATTTAATTTTAACTAGTTAATACTATAATATTAACAATGATTTTATAAATTATCTAAAATTCATATCATTATGAAATTAATTTATTTTTCATTATTATATTTCTATCCTAACAATATAACAATAATTTTTTTGAAAAGTACATATATAATTTCCTTGGTAAGTTTATTAATGAAACTCTCTTGGATTCTGATGAATATTAAACCACATCTCTATTCATCCAGCCGTATGAACATAATTATGAACCGTTATAATTATATATTTATAAATTGTGATCAAATTTATTTTATATAATAGAATAATATAAATTATAATAAATATTATAAAAACATGATCTCCCTTTTTATTGAAAAAATATATGACCCAAAAATATGATAAATGAAATTTTTTTCTTGATTAATTTCATTATTAAATAATTCCTTTAAAAATTAGTTCATTAAAAAAATTATAGTTTTATTATTTTTATGTTACTATGTTGTTGTAAAATATGAAAACTCTTCATGAGATGAATCCCTCCAAACATAAAAACAAACTTCCACTAGTCACGATATATGCGTAATGGAACTTTTCTATATATCTATCATGTGATTAGAGAAGTGTAAGTTAAATAGTTCAATAATGTCTAGTTAAAGTCTCTATATTTTTTTCAAAAAAAATCATTTCTTATGAGCATCAATTAGAGTCAAGGATATCCAAATGGAAAATATATTCATTTAAAAAGAATAAAAAATTATATGCATATTAATAATTTTACTCAATATTATTAATTTAGTCATCAATGAAGATTAAACTTGTTTTATTTTTATTTATTTACCAAAAACCTCATTCTTCAATGTTATGGGAATATGCCTCAAATATTTATAATTAATGACGAGGCCCACCACCTGCATGAACGATTCCATAGAATTTATCCATATAATCCAATAGTATCTATAGTAGGCACCACAAAATCAACAAATTGAAATATAATTTTAATTTATTTTAGTTCCTATACATCTTCTTTATTCAAATATATAACTATTCATTTTTTTTATATTTTTTTGAGAAAGGTTTTAAATATTTATAAAATTATATAGTTTTTTAGAATGAAATACATAGTAGTAATTCTAACCCACCAATATAACCATGATGAAGGGGTGACCAATTTCTCCCCCATTGGGTTGAATGTTATGGTTAGCTACCAAAATCATCTATGGAAGCCCATGAATTTAATGATGTCTATGGTCTAGTGGAATCACTCAGATCTGATAGAGGTGATGGTTGAGGTGGTGTTCTCTAAAATAATGATCGATTTGGATCTCAATTTTTTATTTTAGAAATTCCTATATTTCAAATGGATTTGAATATATTCAACTCAAAAATAAAATCATACGAAGTAAATTTAATAAAATATTAAGAATATATAATTATTTATATATTTATAAAAAATTTATACATATGAAACTGTAATATAGTTTCATTAAATATTTATATATTTAATTATTATTATCTTTATTTTCCTCATTTCTAACAACCACCATTGTGATGTTTAAATATTCATTTTTACCATCACCTGAATTTTTTTTATTTCAATATTTTTAGTTTAATTTTTTTTAATGTTCTGTTGTTGGTGAGGTTCACTTTCACCAATTACCAATTTAGCTTCATTTCCCATATCAAAAATTCAATTTTTTATGTGTATAATAACAAACCATCCATTATTTAATTCATTTTATGTATAATATACCATCTTATCTTGTGAATCCATGATAAATGGATCATGATTTTCAGGCACATAAGCTTTGATAAAGAGGGATAATTTGAGATATTTAATATGTAATGAATTTTTTTAGTTATACCCAATCCAATGTTGACCTAATTTCATTTGAATAAGAAAACATAAAATTGACCATGATAATTTTAGATGATGATATGAAGTAGATTTCTATAATATTTGACTTCTAGAAGTCCATATACACCACTCTTATGAGTTTTCTAGCCTTCTTACAGATTAATTATATGAATCTTGAAGCCATTAATATTATAGGAATCAGATATATTAGTATTAGATTAAGGGCCTAAATCCAAATACCTAAAATCATTTTACCTTTCAACTTATTTATTATCATTAGTTATCCATACATGTATATATAGGGTGTCACATTTATCAAAGAAAAAAATAAAAAAATTCAATAATAAGAATAATAATTTTTTACTTACATGACACTTGAACCATTAAACGATGTGGTTAAAAAATGATTTTTTAACTATATCCATTTTCCTGCTCAACCTCTTAATTATATATTTATTTTTAGTATCAATAAATTAAAAAATAAATATCAGATAAGACTATTTAGTATAAAAAATATAACTTTTTGCAACTGAAATTTAGTTATTGAAAAATTTGGGCCCCTTATAACTTTTTGTCCAATAATTGAAAATACCAATGATAGTTTTTGAGAATAAATTCTTTTGGAGGTGTCAAAAAAAAGTAAAAAAATATTTAATCTTGTATTAATTCTCTCATGATACCTAGAATCATAGACTCTAGACTCAAATAATATGTATCATTAAATAATAGTGCCTTCTAGTTGAGAATTATTAAAATATATGACGTCAGATAACTTCATTACATGATGAATTTTTTTCAAAAGCATAAAAAAATTATTTAGAAATTTATTTGATAAAATTGAATTCATCTGTGAAAATAAATATAATATTAACATACCTCAAAATTTTATACATCCACTTATAGTTTATGAATCTTATATATTTATCTTCCTCAACCAAATGAACTATCAATTAAATCATAAAAGTGAAAAATAAAGTGGGCGAAAAACAAGTCTAAATAGAAATTTGGAAACAAAATTCTATCTTTAGTTTTGTAAAGATAAGTAAGATAGAGGTATTTTTACTATAATAACTTTGAAAAAGGTGAAAAAATCTACTATGAGTGAAATTACCATTTTAGGTTACTTATTACACAATGTCAAGGGTAAAAACTAATCAATCAGAATATTTGAGACATTTGTTTTAAATGCATGTGGAATCTCTTTTTTTTAAAAAGAGGGGAGGGTCACTCTTGGAATTATTCAAAATATTAAATTAATATATATTATTTTTCTTCTATATATGACTCCAAACATATTTTTTTGTAATATTGGTTGAGTATGATTCTAGAATGATTAATTAGATGAAAATTGGGGATGTTTCCTGTGTTTTTAAATTGTTTTAACCCTTATTTAACCGTCTTAACTCATACCATGATATCATGTAATTAACACTTGTAGGGTTAATATAATTAATATAAAATTTAAAAAGACCAATAAATGATTCATTGATGAAATTTAAAGACTTATACCAATTATTTGGAAAAAATTTATATTTTTTAAATTTTATGTCATTTAATAAAATATTATTTATTTTAAAATATCAATAATATCAATTTTGATTCTATTAAATACCTGACTTTTTAATAATATCATAACTAGAAGATAAATATAAAAAATACTTCTCAAACCTCACTAACATATCAAAATCATCTAAAAAAATCATATATGGCCTAAATAATTAATAATTATATTTATTTTAGTATTTTTAATACCATTTATTTTATATATCCTTTAATTAATCAATTTATACATCATAAATTTCCATTCATTTAATTAAATTATTTATTATATAATTTTAAAAATAAAATAAAATGATAAAGATAAAAAATTACTTTAAAGAACTATTTATAGTAAATAATATCCCCTTTGTTACCCCATATTTAAAATATTTCACTTGTAAAAAACAAATGATTGACAAAAATCAAATTTTCATTGAATATAATATTATAAAAAGAATAATTTTGGTCTAAAAACACTCATTTAATGAAATTATTACACTATTTAATATAATTTTATAATATTTTTAATTTTATTTTTACCATTAATTATAGAATTTACCTTTAAGAGTGTTAATAAAAAATGCTAATGTTACTGTTCATATTGTTCAAATATAAAATGGACCTATTTAAAAAAATTACCCTATAATTAAAAATATTTAATACATTTTTCCAATTTTATGGCATATAATTTTAATAAATTAATTCAAAATTAATCCCATATATGGGACAAACCCCTAGGGTTTTAAAGTAATTCTTTTAAAATTTCCCAATGCATTTATATCAAATTTCAATGTGTAATTGATTCTAAAAAACCAAATTTTATTTACTATATTATAATTGTACTATTTATACTTTAAAAATTGACTCAAATATTATCAGATAATATAAAACAATTAAAAAAATGTAGTTTTTAATTAAAATATAGTATTTCTTAATTACTCATCAAGACATGAATATTATCAGAAAAATGTAGAAAAATCATCTGAAGTAAAATTTTATATTAATCATTATAAAAATAAGATAATTTTCTCAAATATAATTTATAAAATTGAAAAAAAACTTGATTTATATAAAGTGTCCCATTAAAAGACATAAGAACTCCTTTAAATAAAAATAAAAAATTTAAGCGTAAAACTAGATTCATTTTTTATTATTCTTATCAAATATATAAAATAAAATTGAAAACATTTTATAAAATAGGGTAAGATTATTATATCATTACCTGGATTGTTACACAATGACTATTTCAGGTTGATCATTAAATTTTACATAACTATTTCAGAATATTGACCAGGATTAAAGGTGTTATGAAATAGTTTCATCATATAAATAATTATACAGTTTTTTGTAGTGCAATTAGAAAAATGGACAAAATAGAGGTGTTTGAATCGGTTGTTTCATTTCTAATTCAACCTCTTCATGTTTTTATGGTTCTCGATCTACTCTGTGATATAACATAGTCTCTCTTTATATGCATAAAAAATAAGAGAGATCCCAACGGAAAATATTTATAAGGATCTATACAAAGACATACTCCATGGTATGTTGGTTATTCTCCCATGTAAATATTTTCCACTAAAATCATATAACAAATTATAATGGTAAATAGAGAGTCGCAGTTTATCTCTCATAAATACACCAATGAAGTTCTTTATACTACATCTTATAATGCAACTAGAATCAATAATGGCCCACTCCAGAAATCCAAATTAGAGAAATATGCTCTTGAATCACCTAAAATGTTTCTACTCTGAGATCCAACTGAGAATATTCCTCCTATATTCATGGATTGATCAACTGTATGATGATCTATTGACATTTCTA
The DNA here is from genome assembly GCA_963277665.1 of Viscum album. Classification (NCBI taxonomy): domain Eukaryota; kingdom Viridiplantae; phylum Streptophyta; class Magnoliopsida; order Santalales; family Viscaceae; genus Viscum; species Viscum album. The sequence continues at coordinate 258,998,075 of OY728148.1, read as the reverse complement.
TATGGGATCACTAAATAAAACATTCTCATGTACCAGTTTGTGTACCTTTTGATTCACCTAGTCTTTCTCAAATAACATTGATAACCCATATCTAATTAGTTTTGTATGTGAATATATGATTGGGATGACTATTTCATCATCTTAGGATGTCCTAGTTTCACTTTTACATGTTCAAGTAATTCACTAAAATTATTCAATGATATTTTTTAGGTAAGAATAGTATTTCATAACATGAAGTCACTTATTCTTGAATTCTATAATTAAGTACAGTTCATGTATGGATTTAATGGAATCTGAAACACGATCACATTTATTTATTTTCATTATTTTTATATTCTTCTCAAATATGTTTCAAGTATCTTCTAACGAGAATCTCCATTTATATATACACTTATTTGCATTCACTATCCACTTTCCTCTTATTTGTTTCTTTGTACACACACACTTTCGTCCTAATGTTATTATTCTTGTATGAATGATCAATAATATATCTAAGTAGGGAAAACTAATCTCCTTCTTCACATAAAAATATGCAAGGACTCATCAAACAAATTCATCACAAAAATAGGTGTATATAACACATTTTACACATCTTTGTTTCTTCATAATTTCCATGTATGAACACATAATATACATTTTTCTCAATATATGTGTATTCATGCATTTGATATATCATTCAAGTATTTCTTATCCTTTTTCAAAATTCATTTTAGATGTACACTACCATGTATTATCTCAATCAGTTTACAACACATACTTTCTATATGAGCTCTCCACCATCATGTAGTATGTACACAGAACTCAAATAGACAAACCAGGAAAATATATCTCATGTTAACTCTAATTGGTGTGGTTTGGGTTTAATATTGTTTTCACAAGTTTAAATTCCCAATATTATTTTTTTCAAAAGATTATATAACCTTATTGAATAGGTCACACAAATTAGTAGGAACACATAGAAAGATATTGTTCACCTCAGAAATTATGATAGAAAAAATTATTCATGATACTTCTTCGAGAGTTTTAAATTTTGGCTGATTTCATGGTGAATTCCTTCTCATTTACAAAAGAGGAATCTATGTGATAGAGAATCTTTTTTTTTGAAAAATTGTTTTGTGGTGATCCTTTTATCTAAAAATTATTTCCTCTCAAAATACCACATCAAATATATTTGGGTTCCTAACTCTTTATTTATTTGAAAATTATCATTTTAATTCACGACCACATTTTCAATTTTTAAGCCACATCCAAGACTATAAACAGTGTGTTGTGTTGAGGTAGATTATATCTCACCTGAATTGTTTATTTCAGCTTAAATAATACACTGAATATAGTGGCATATTATATTACATGATATCATGATTCATTTACCAAATGGATGGGATAATATGTGAATGCATATCCAATCTAGGAATATTTAACGTATCCACAATTATCAATGTCCTTCTAAAACATCATTTTCATTATGATAACGTTTCTTCTTTGATATAATGCATTAATACAGGATGGATATTATATTCATGGGTTCAAGATTATCGAGAAATCATTATTCAAGACCTGGTATAAATCACAGGAGATGGCCTAACTCCCGGTGTATCATGCATCATCAAACCAGCAACATCGGGGATGATGCTTTTACACCAGATGAATGGAGTTTGATAGTGACTACAAGGAGGTCATAGGAAAATTAGATCACATCATATAGTATGTACATGGAAATTTCCATATCCTTTAAGATGAGGGAACATCAATACTCATTTTGTCCATCCAACTTAAAAATCTCTATACATTAGGATATGAATTATTAAAATATTAGTTTTGTCCCACAATTCGATCTATTTATGGGGGATAAGCACCCCAAAAACCATAAACCCACACCACAAGGGACACATCTCACATAATAAGGCCCATAAACACCCTATGATTCCTATAAACAGGTTCATCCAGACCACCATGTGTGAACTCATGCAGGCCTTATACATGGTATTTCCCACACCACTTCTTCAATATTTAGTCTACTTTTGTAGACTCAGCCATAGGGGTTGACACTTGGGTCCCCCTAAATGTGGTTGATTGAAATCCATTTGGATCTTCTATGGTGGGATATTATTTTTAATAAGGACACCATTAAAATGATACAGAGATAGATCTATGTATGGAACTAAACTTAAATCAATTCTCAAATATATCCCTCAGAAACAATCCTAATTAATTCTCCTACTGAAAATGTTCGAATATATTTTTCTATGGACTTCTTTAAAACATCATGAAATAAATCATAATTAATGGCCTTGTTTCGAAAATTATTCCCTAATTTTATAATAATAATTTTTCTATTATCTCAATTATTTGACATGAAGGTATTTTTATAAATTCTCAAAATTAAATAACTTGGAGAATTTATTAATCATGATATCCAATGTCATCAACTGAGTCCAAAAAATTTTCCATGCATTAAGAATTCATCCAAAAATCTCTAACAAATAATTACTTCTCAACGAATATTAATGCAACACCTAGACCAATTTTGTTTTCATTTTTCATTTTAATTGTATATAATTTTTTAGTTCATAATTTTTCCAAAAAAAATCAGATTAAGAAAATTACCTTGTTAGAATTTTTTTAGGGGATAAATTTATGAGGAAAATTAATTGTTAATTTTATTAATATAATAGAAAAAAACTTATAAAAACATTATTAATTCGATGGATATCATATTTATTAATTAAATCCATTTTTAGAACCATCCGTGTCATTCAGTGATGGGAAATGGAATACATAATTCTAGGAGGTGGTCATCTACATACACACACGATTAACGTTTTAAATTTCATCTAAATAGGAAGGAAGGATCGTAGAAAATAAATTATATTTAAAGAAGAATATTTATATCAAATATAACATATTTATTCATCAATTTCAACTTTATAACTATCCATGTGTGGTGATGATGTAATGTAAAATTCATTGTTCATTGAGGCGGTAGTCTGTACATACGTACGGGCAACGTTTTCATTTTCCAATGGATCTAAAGGAGGTAGACGAATTTTTTTACATCAATTTAATAACATTTAGGTAAATGAATGATACCAATGTTATTATTTTTATATGGATATTGATGATTTTTAGGTGGTGGAAAAAGGAATAAACTATAATGAACTAGATTTAGATAGTTACCTCTTCCTTGGGATCCATTGGATCTCTCCTTGATCCTTATTGGGTAAGTTTTTAATGATCCCAAACCCTCTAGATCAAGGATAAGGGTGTTGGAAAGTGATTTTGGTAGAGATTTATCAATATAAAGTTTTCAAAGTGGTTGATAAGTTAGTATATTAATGTTATTTTTATATGTGAGAGGGCTGATGTGACATCCCAACCCTAAACATTGGCTTAGAAGGAGGCCATGTACCAATAAAAATAACCAAATAAACATATATAGTGCTTGAAGTGTAAATAGTAAATGAATATTAAATTAACCAACAATATTTGAGTAATAATAGTAATAATTGACCAGAATAAGACAAAACAAACATAAATCATTAATCCTGTACCAAGGGAGAACCTCTCCAAACTCCAAGGTCATGACTAACTCTAAATCTGTATCTCTAGAAAACTATATCAAGAGGCACTACTAGAGGAATATAAAATCTTTCACTTTCATGTTTCATAAAAATTAGTGTCTTCATATACACTAATGTGTGTTTAGGGGGTGAGTGGTCATACCCATTATGAAACCCAAAAAATTATTCTGACACATTCCAGAATGATGAGAACAAGTTATCTCATAGTTTAATATTTAAAAATATAACAGTATAGAAAATCATGGGGTGTTTGAAATTTTAAATAGGATGAAAATCAGTAATCAGAAAAAAAAATCAATTCAATTAAATAGTTGAAATAAATTATTCAATTCACTTGGTATACCCAAACCATATCCTCCAACTCAAACACACATACATGTTAGGAGATATTTGTAAACTCATGATCAGTTACTCATAAATCCACATAGTCATTATTAGGTGACCATTATCTATGTTCATCTAGTCTGGAACCTCACCCCATGTCCATAATTGATGTACATGTTTAATTGGGTAATGAACACACACACTCATATATCCTAAGTTCCCATGAAAAATTATTTTCAATAAATTATCAATTCATCTTAAGATATTAAATCAAACACCTTTCATGAATCAGCTTAGATAAACTATATAAATCAAATATTTAAAGAGGTTTTTTAAAAACAATTAAAATCCATGATTTCTAAATTATCATAAAAAAGGGGATTTGAAAAGAATATGAGTTTACATTTAAATTAAAATCATTTATTTTATAAATCCAAGCCTTCTTCTTAATAACAATTTGTAAAATTATAGAGTCCACTTACCTCAAAATGATGGATGAAACTGATGAATGATATAATGAAACCTCAAGATCTGGGAACTATATTTCTTTAGTTCATTACATATAATAAATGTATCCTTTTAAACATTTAATATACAATAGATTTATTCATAAAAGATTAGATATTACATTATTTGATGGAGGACATGAAGAGATATAAGGATAAATATTAAAAATAGAGACTTAACATTGATTCTAGAAACCCAACACACTCAGATCCATAAAAATTGGGGTTTGGATCATAATGAATCACTAAAATCACATAGAAGTGTTATATAGTCAAAAATACCCGTTGTAAAGTGGAAGAAATAGTTCAAAATCATAAAATTGAATTTGAATCCTATTTATAGATGTTATTAATGTACTTTCCATGGTTAAGAAGAAGAGTTTAACAAATAACTCTCTATCTATATAAGTGATACATGACAACCCCAAGGAGGTCACACTATTATTTTGTATTGTTTAATGAGCCGGGCAGAAAATTCTCATTGTTATAAAAATATTTTGGACAAAACATGCGCTAAATGTGTGCCTACCTAGTGATGCCAATATTCCATTGCACCATTTATTAAGAAATTTGTATATTTCCCTTAACCATACTCAAATAGGGAACCCATAGAAACACATATTGAACACACTAAAATCATATAGAAACTAATGAAAATCTACCCAAACATTTTCTAATATCAAAATACATAAAAATGTTAATTTAACTCAAAATTGGGGCATAACATTTCCCCACCATTACACATTCCTTCCCTAGCTGTAAGGATAATACCAGTGCTTTGTAAAAGTTATGAGAATTTTTCCATCATCACTTTATCACATTTCAATGTCTCCTCCTAAATTTTACCATGTCTCCATAATACTCTAACCAATGGATTAAATTTTCCATTTAATACATTACCTTGTCTATCCATGATATTAATTGATACATGATTTAATATAGTTTCTATTTCTAGATAAATTTTATCCCATTTAATGATATAGCTATGATATGGATGGTATTACCTCAATATTGAAACTTAAATGAAATTATGAACCAATATAAACTACGGTAGTAAATCAGACTAATCAAAAATATTACTTATTTTTTAAATTATTTCAAAAGGTCTTTAATACTAAGGAGGTAATTTTCAAAACTTTCTTAATCGATGATATTTCAGTATTTGAGAGACTCTCAAGAAGATATAATCTCCCAAAATAAAAGGTAAAGGTATACATTATCGTCCCATAGAAGCTTTTCTTAATTAATTTACTCCCAACCATCATTTTCATGATCATTTGAATCTTCTTAGTCATTTCAAGGAAACTATTAGGTCCCAAAAATGTAGTTTCTCCTGTCTTTACCCATTAAAGTGGAAATCTATTTGGATAGGTATAATATTCCTTGAATAGATAAATAGTAATTTTTTATAGACACAAATTTTTATATAATATCTAAACCAATGGAAAATTATCCTTTCATAAGCCAGCAAAATATATAACAAAATATCAAGGAATGTCTTCAAGGGTCTAAATTTCCATTTTAATTTTCCACTAATTTTATGATGATATGTTGTGCTAATGATTAATTGGGCACCAAACTATTTTTTAAGTGATAAAAAAACATAATATGTAAAACATGAATCTTGGTTATATATGATAAAATCTAGTATTACGTGAAATTTTCAAATTATCAAATATATATATTATTCAAGTCATATATATTATAGAATTTGGGAATTGAAATTGTATGGTGTAACATTGATAGTTAGTATTAAATATCCAAGATTGAATTAGGATTTTGAATTGTTCTTGGTAAAATAGTTACAAATTGTTGAGAAACATGATCCCATTTACATATTGGTGTAGTTAAATATTACGATATTCTAGCTCAACGTTGATCCTCATCATTAACCTATTTGATGGTTATAAATTTCATAACATAATATACCAAAGTTTATTTCATACCTGACCAAAAAAATGTTTACATAGATCCTTTTACATATTTTTGTTTCAAGATGAATTAACCACTAAAAAATTTGATAGTTGGAAACAATTTCTTCTTGAAAATTGGATGTAATAACTATACGAGGTAGAAATAGAAACACTTCATTTCCATATTGTTTCCATCTATCAATGGTCTCTAAATCATTAAGCTTTAATATAATGGTAATCTAATCATGAACTAATTTTTTAGTATCCATACCATGTTAAATGGAATGATTTATTATTTTGACTCAAATAAAATTTTTGAATTATTTATATATAGTGAAATCCAAATGCATATCATAAATCATAATAAAAAATTTCCACAAATCCTAATCTTATTTAAAAAATATTTTATATTAATTTCTGAATAAATCATCAGCCCAAATTTTTTATTTTACCTGTATATATTCTATGTAAAACATGAATATTTAGATACATTTCATCCATTGACATTGCCTCAACTTAAAATACCATTGTGAAAATATTTTTTTCACGTTTTTATGGTCATTGAACATATTGAACTTCTCTTAAAATAGATAATGTTCCCATTTGTTTCAAATAAATAACCACCACAGCCCATTCCATGTCATGGGTTAGATAATTTATTTTATTAATTCACATCATTCATTATATGTATGCTAAAAAATAATTTCCTTTTATAAGAACATAATTGAGTTTATATCATGATGCATGATAAAAAAAACCATTACCAAGTTCTGTCATGATAATAATTGGTTTCAAATTTATCCAAAACATCAGGTCTAAAAAGGATATTTTAGAATAATCACTCTAATAAATTAGATTACCCTTTATCATGAGTTTTTTCATATGAGATGAGATAAATTATAAAACCTAAACAATGAAATGATAGTAAACTACTAACCCTATAATGTTGTGAATAAAAAAGGTATATCTTCGATGTTTTAAAAAAGATTAAATTTTTTATCTTTTGGAGATCTAATAATATGAATTTATTATAGATGGAATGGATTAGTAAATTAATGTCTTGTATATGAAAATCGATGGTAAATAATTTATTATATAAAAAATTCTCTCGTTAAATGATCAACATAATCTCTAAATGTTCATCATTGTCTATTTATGATTAAAAATATTACAGAATTTCATTAATAAATATCATAAAAAATAGTCTATGTAACATTGAATATCATGATTAATCAATACGACAAAAAATAATTTTACATTTTTGATCCTATAGGGTATAAAGAGATATTTATAATGACCATAGGGACTCTTAAAGGATGATTTTTCAATATTCTCTTCCCAATCCTCAAGTTGGTGAAACGAGGACTATAAATCAATATTTTATAAGCATTGGTATTTTTTTAATTGATTAAATAGATAATTTATAAAAGGAATTAGATATTTATTTTTCATCATAACATGATTTAGTTTTAAATAATAAACACAAAATCATAACAAACCACCATCCATTTTCATAAAAACATCTGGAGTAATTCAGGCTTCTGAACATAGTCTTATGAAACCCTTAATTTCCAATTAATATATGTGGGTCATCAATTACTTTAATTTTGATGGTCATATTCTGTGAAATGTAATGAAATAATATTTTTTTGGTTGAAATTTAATCTTAAATTCTATATCCCTTTTAGGTTTAAAAAATGGTTAAAGCTTCTAAAAATATAATAGGAAAAAGATCCAAAATTGTTGCAAAATTTATAGTCTAAATTATATAATTTGTCCTCAAAGTGACCATAATTAATTGATTATAAATATTTATAATCATTTATGATGAAATTCCTACTTTTTTATAATTCATATCATTGTTTTACATAAGGAGATGAAAAATACCATCAGGAGATGTAAAAATTACTTTTTTCACAAAAAATATTTATGATCCTTGAATGAAACTTCGAAATCCATTTCCGAGATTAAGTGAAAGATATGCATATCAAAAATTGAGAATTCCAAAACAAACTGGAATCATCTCAATATTAACATCCATTTATATAATGAAAATTCAAACTTTTATAAAATGGAATGAGTAAGTATCAAATAGAACATGAAAATTCATTGAGTAAGAATGATGGTACATTGTATATTCTACAATGACCAAGGATTTTTGTACATGTATATTTTATCATTTCATATTAGTATTCATCTTATTACATAAACACCCATCCTAAGAGTGTAATATTTTAGTTCCCTTGAAAACATGGAAATGTCAACATTGGTCCATATCTATCCAAAATCATTTCCAACTACATTATTCAAAACAATAATCCTTATTAGAAATATCATACATAGTACATATCTTCAAAACACGGGGAAATGAAACATAAGAATGGGTCATTTCATATTCATAGTATGGGTAAATATGGGAGATAAAAGAGAAAAACATAAACATAAGGATATGAGAACATGAGCATAAAATTTGAAAACCATAACCTGCATACCAAATATCATAATAACGATTCATTGCCTAACATTTTTTAGTTCACAAGACAAGAATCATACAGTATTTAAAGAACATTATACATGAGAGCATAATATGGGAATAAGACATGGAATTTGCTTCATTCACAAATGCATAGAAATTCATTTTTATATTAGTCATGGATTACTCCAAAGACAATCAAAGAAGACAATGTCCCTTAATGAACTTTGTTCTCCACCCATTCCACCCAGGTATTATGGAACTGAGATCACTCCCCATTCCATCCCTATCATACTAAATCTAGGTTCAATCCCCATTCCTGTATTTTCTATCACATGAGATATAAATATTGAACTAATGCATTGGAGGGAGATATAGGTCCCACCTTCATATAAAAAAAACTATATCTATGTGTGAGAAAAGATAAATAAAAGGAATCATATGATTATTAAATAAATTAATTAGTTACCTCAAAAATTTCATCATATAATAACTTACGGAAAAGATATAAGATTTACAATCATTTCATCCTAGAAAAAGCCCATAATCGAAGCAAGATTCATTTTTATTTCCTCATGGCAGAACCTGTAGAACAGAAAACGGTTTCGAAAACATCCTTCCTTAAAAAAATAAACCATTTTATGAAATTATATGATTGGTATCCCTTGATTATATCCCTAGTACATAATTATTTTCACTAACAGATGTCATCTTAGTTGAAAAAATAATTTTCAAACATCATTTAACCATTTATTGAGTAAAATATACATTTTTATATTTGAAATGAATTTTTTAAAACATAACACATTATTAAATAAATTTCATTAAAAATAACCTTCAAAATAAACAATTGTATCATTGAATAAAATATTGATCATGATGTAAGTAAATTTTCTTCTTAACATACAAGTTACAAGGATGATTATTTTAACAATTTTGGTTAAATAATAGCAGACATTGTTTTGTAAAATTATAGGATTATTTTATTCATAAAAATATTAAATAAAAAAACATGAATAAAATTTATTTTAAAAATATATGAGATTAATAAACAAAATTAATACTTTTTTTAAAATAGGATTTCTCAAGGAAATATATTTCTTAACTGTGAGAGAAATAATGTTTGATGTAATTAAAAACACTTTACTAATTATATTAAGTACCAAATAATGTGAAAATGGTAAAATTACATTAAGATATAATTAATTACACTAGGATAAAAAAATTAAGGATATTTCTTGAGTGGTATATCATTATATTTCAAAATTTGAGAATTAATAAAAAACAATCCTTATAAAACATGATATTGTAATATAAAATATATTCAAAATTTGTAATATTTATTCATGATCCACATGAAGTAATTACATTGAACTAAATTTTAAATTTATTTATTTAGAATAAATTCATGATATATCATGTAAACGTGGAGTATACACCCCACATTAAAAAAATATATGTGAGTATGTTTCAAAGAAGGAAAAATGAGAAAAATAACCCTTACCACTTTAGTAATTTTTTGAATCATTTAATAAATAATTTAAAACATAAAATTAAACATTAAATAAATTTAAAGGAATGTCACTAATGATATATCTTTTTATAGCATATGTATATACACCAAACAATAAAATGAGTAGTTAATTTTCATGTATCCTAGAAAAAAGGGGGGCTATAAATCACTTACCCTATATCTTGACTTTTTTCGCACAAGGAAAAACCTAATATATAATAAATATATGATTATTATAAAAATTTTATATGAATATACTCATATATATAATAGTATAAGTTACTTTCATATGACCTTTTATTTTCCTTTAATTAACAATTCATTGTTAACATTATGTTTCATTTAATATTTTTTTCGTATATGTTTGATTTTTTGTATGTCTGGACATCTAACATTAACAATTATTCCATAACCTATAAAATATTAATATATATATATATAATATATTCAGTATATATATTTATAGTAATCCATAAAATTTAGTGATGGGAAATGAAATATTCTATTCATTTAGACGGCTGCCTATACGTACACAAGAACATTGTTTTTAGTATCTTTTGTGTTGAGAGAAACAAAAAATAAATTATATATATATATTGTAATTATATAATAATATTTATTTTATTTATATAAAATATTTCTATTAAATCATTCTTTAATAAATTAAAAGTAATACAGGAGCGAATCACGTCACTTCTTGAGTTGGAAGTCCCTCGTACACATGTGGGATGCAATAATATTCACACAAAATGCAAAGAATGAATGTATGTGTGATATAAAAATTATAAAATAATATCAAAATAAAAAATATCATATATATCATATATTAATTAAAAATATATCATTTTGACCAGACTTGATTTTTTGAAATGAAAAAATGAATGACACCAGTTCGTGAGGCGGTAGTTAGACACACACACGAATTATTCTTTCAAAAGCCATTTGATGGAAGTGGACATGGTTTAAGGTCATAAAATTAAAGTAAAAATAATAATTATATTTTAGATAATGATTTTATTATATAATCATACAATAATAATAATTTAAGGGGTTGTAGGAAGAAGCAAAACAAAAAGGAATGATGATAAATATTACCTCCTCTTTCGTTATCATCCTTATATTTACATTAAAAACCTTACACAGTTGAATTTCTATTAAAAATAAAGATAATAGGATGTGGGGAAGGATATTGGAAATTGATTTTTTAGGTATTTTCTAAACCAAATAGTTGTGAGTTGTGAAGAAGAACGTATAGGAGGTATCCTTTTATAAGTGGAGGAGATGACACAATAGGAATTTTTTAAAGAATGGATTTCTCCAACATTTTTCATGTGTAAAAATGTTAAAATGGAAAATTATAGAATAATATGGTTTGAATATTATATATATAGACATAAAGTAATTCTTATACATGTTAATAGGTTATTTTTACTCCTTTTATTTTTAGTTTAACCACCAGTAAAACAATTTTTTTCATAAGTGCGGTAACTAATTTTTACGACATTCACAATTCATTATTATAAAAAATAAAATTTCCCCCACTAAATAGTATAAAACATTCTTATTAAAAATATTTAATATAAATATAAAATTTTCATTAATATAATTGGAAAAAATTAAACAAAAATTAAAACAAAATATTTTTATGAGAATGTTGGTTTTAATGAATAAATGTTCAAATATTTATAATGTTTTCATATCATGATTAAATATAAAATGAATAAAATGGAAAAAATATATTAATTAATGAATAATTGAACAAATTTCAATTTGAATCCAATTTACAACATCGTTTATCATTTTAAATAACAATAATGAAATTCTATTTGTTCAATTAATTTTAGTATTTTCACTATTTATCAAAAAAATGAAATTTTTCAGAAAAAAATATTAAAAATTCATCCTATGATATTTTTTAAATTATGGACAAAAAATCATTTCAATTATATCAAATTCATTTTATAATAATCTCATTAATTAATTTTATTATTTTTCAAAAAAATACATAAAAAACATTTCTTTTGAGGAAATAATAAATTTGAAAATTATAAACACATTACATAAAATTATTTATTTTTTATCAATATGTTTTTTTAATATAAAAACCTTATACTTAATATTTAAAAATTATATAAAAACATTATACTTAATATTTAAAAATTATTATTTAATATTTATTTAAATATCTCTAATTGTTATGTTATAATGGTTGGTTTTAAAGAAGAATAATTATAATATACCATTTCTTGTTTAAACACATTGTTGAGTGTAACACAAGCTAAGATAGTGTTCTGAGTATCACCGGATTAACAAGGTGTTACTTGTAATTCATGTTTAACTTGGGGTTTCATGTGACAAAATCAATGAAATTTATTTTGATAAAAAAATCCTTGATACTCAGGGTGTCACATTATACCCCCCCAATGATTGTCTCCCATGAAATTTGTTATTATGGTAGAAAAAATGTGGATAATTTTGCTTCATTATATCTTGATGTTCTCACAATTCTTCATTTATCTGGTTGTTTGACCACAAAACTTTGAGTAGGTGAGTGGCCTTATTTTATATAACTGTATATAGATGATCCAAAATCTACACCAATTGTTTCCCATAGTAATGATCATTATCTAGTGGTATTACAACCATGTATAGTATGGTTGAAGGGTTTGGTATTTTCATCTATAATAAAGACACATTGAACACTTCATGGTGTTGAGATAGGTTAGGTGGAAGGTTAACATGATAGAAAATCACCCTGATATGATAAGTAATTTAAAAGGGACCGATATACCTAGGGATTAGTCTCCCTTTATTTACAATTCTAATAAATGTTTATCATAGAAAAATTATTTGAAACGTATTATAACTAACTACAAATTCTAGATCACACATCAAATTTTCATCTTAATTTTTTTTTCTGAAATTGAATAGGCTTGATGTGTTACTAAACGTATTTAAGCTTATTATCCATTTCTTAATCTATCTTAGGCCCCAGTAATTTTATATATCTAACTTCAATTGAGCACATTGGATTTCTAAATTTCTTTCTATAGAGGGATTCATAAGAAAAAATATGACTTCTTGAGTAAAATATATTACTTTAAGAAAAATAAACTAGAGGAAGGTGTTGTTTACAACCACATTTGAAATAAAAACAACATGACTTCAGAATATCCTCTACGGTTTGAATTATTCTTTCATAAATACCCTCTAACAATGTGTACTAGGTAGTAATGAAAATAAAATCCATATAAAGATATTTCTAAAGAAATCACCATAACTATGATGTAAACCTCGATTCCAGACCATGTATAATGTAATTTGGGAATATATGAAACCTTATCACATCCATATTGTATATCCGAGCAATTTTTTCCATAGAGAATTACTCTCTGATAGCGATTAAGAGTTGTGAATTATATAGGATATAATATATAAACCATATAGAATAATTTCATTATTAAAATGTGGGTAGTCTAATGATAAAATCTATGGGGAAATTCTCACATTTCCATTCTGGTTTGGGTATTGGATGAAATATCTACAAATACTTTTTTCCTTTCATCCTTAACATACTGACATACAGGGCACTAAGATACAAACACTACAATATCTCTTCTCATGACATCCCACAAGAAGTACTCATTCAAATCTATATAGATATTCATACATCCAAGAGTAATAGAGAATGAAGAACTACGACCTTCCCCTAAAAAATAATTCTGTTATTCTGATATGGACAGAACACATACATGGTTTCTGAATATTATCATTCTATCATTTTTAAGGATAAATTCATAAACAGTTCTATTGTTATTTTTCATATCTACATAATAATTTTTTGTATCATTAAACATTTTTTGGATATATGTTCAAACACTAAATTGAGAAATACAATACATTTCCCATTTCTAAAGTATTTAAAAATGCATCCGTAAAAAATATAGAAATATCAGATATTTTTTGATCCTCATTATGGATATGCTAGCAAGATTATTTTGACTCAAAGCATCAGCCACCACATTTTCTTTCCCATGGTGGTGATTTTTTTACGATTCATATTTTTTAATGATATCTAACCATCTTCTTGGGAAAATATTCAAATACTTCTACATAAATATATAATTTAATCTTTTGTGACATGTATATATATCACACATTTATATCTAATAATAATATCTCCATATCTCCAATTAAATAACTAATATATCTTAAAATAAATAATGGATTGGATATTTTTTCTCATGAACCATCAATTTTCATGAGACATTAGTGATAAACATGGAATTATATATAATATGCATCCCAATCCCATCTTGAAATCGTCAATATATATTGCATACCCTTATCCACTAATGGTTTATGTTAGAACAGGTCTGATGACTAATGTTCTCTTTAGTTTCTTGAAATTTTCTTCACATTCATCTATCTAGGGGAACATGGATTCTTTCTGATTTAAAATGATCATGAGGTTAGATAGTTAGGAAATATTCTCCATAAAGACAAAATAATATCTAGCTAAACCATGAAAACTATTGATATCAGTCACCATTGTTGGTTTTGGCCAATATTCAATAGATTCAATTATTAATGGGTCCACTGATATACCCTATCATGGAATTATATGTCCCAAAAAATGAAACCTTTTACATTCCATATTCACACTTAAAATTATTCATATAGTTTCAATTTTCCATAGGGTCTCTAGTATATTTTTCATGTGATCTCTATGTTATTCCTTTTTCATTTATTAGATGATAATTTTATCAATAAAGACAACAAAAAACTGATCAAGGTAAACTATAAAGACTATATTCATTAAATCTGTTATGATAATAGGGTAATTATTAAGACTGAATGGAATCACTATATATTCATAGTCTGTATACCTTGTCAAAAATGTCATCATGGGTATATTCTTATTCTTCAACCACAATTGATGATATCTAGAATGAAGGTCAATCGTAGAAAAGAATTGATCTCTGCACAGCTAATCAAACAAGTCCTCAATAATGGGAGGATGATATTTTTTATTAGTTAAGATCATGTTAAAACCTATATAATCAATGAATAGTCTCAATGATTGATCATTATTTTTAACAAAAATAACAGCTCCACCCTAAAGATACACACTTCAAATATTGAATACATTTTCTCGGTTTTCCTAGTTTTCCTTAATAAATTCCAACATCTCAATCAAGACTATTTGATAACTAGTCTTTTATATTGGTATGGAATGGGGTGTGAGTTCTATTGGGAACTAATATTTATGTTTTCATGAAATACATGGAATATCCTTTTTAAATACATTATAAAATTCCAAAACAATAGTAACATCATTGATGTAGAGTTTCTCCCTAACATTATGAGATAAACATGCACCCAAAATTTTAATTAAGACACATAAAATGGATGTCATCTCCATGATAAGGTCAAAATTATCATTACATTTATAAAAGCTTATAATTTGGTTTTAAATATCAATCAGTATTTCCCTTCTTTGAAAATTTATTTAGGATTTATGTAGAAAAGGAAACGCATACCTAATATGAAATCAAATTCCACATGAGTAAGAATGAAATGATTATCAAGAAGCACATTCACAAAAAAACATCCTCTTTAGAAGAAACATGAACTTGAGATGCAATCATTATACCATTAGAGTTTTTCACTGAGAATTCCACAACTAATCATTCCAGTTTCATCATGTTAACCATATAAATTATTTAGATAAAAAATAATGGGTTGATGTAGAGTAAAATAAGAAAATAACAATTATAGATTGGATGGTAATTGTACCTTTCACCTCATCATTATCACACCCCTCCTCAGAAATATTGAATTCATTATATTTCCCCTTATACAATAACATAATAGGTTTCTGTAATTAATCATAAAAAATTACCATCGGTTTCGGGAACTGGTTAGTATAATGGGAATTCTCTTTAAAATTGTTTAATCGAATATTCATAAGTGTATTTTATGAATATTTCAATTTATTTTTATCCTTATAAAACATCATTACATACCTACAAAAATCATTTTTCTAATTAAATTTTATTCCACACATAAAAAATGAACCAGTCCACCTAATAAAATACCCTCATTGTTTCTTTCCACACATTAACCATAAAATAAATCTCATCTTCTTCTACGAATGGTTTTTAAATTTTCTATTGAACTATATCTTCCTTTTTTTCGAAACCATAATATTGATATGAAAATCCAACCTCTATTTCCACCAAGATAGCACATAAAAAAGTATTTACATATCTTGAATTCCCTTATGGATAACGACCACAAAAACTTTGTTTTATAACACTGATGAATTGATCAACCATAGATTCAGTTTTGATGATAATACTATAAGTGTACCTCCCTTGTCTTGTAAAATTTTCATAATATGGACCAATATAATCACAATCCTTTTTATTTATCTCAACGAAGTCCTTATTCTTATTCATATGAAGAATATGAAGAATGTATTTACTGAAAAATATTTTTTAAAACCCACCCAAATCAAATGATTAAATTTCATCATGTTGAACCATATTCTTGATAAGATTCCACCATTTATATACTTTCCCTTCCAAACAATACATAACCAAAATGGATTTCTCATGTTCCGATCAATGGAGAAAAGAAAATATAATTTAAATGGTATTGATCCATTTCTCAGCAACTAGCGAATCATTTGATCAATTGATGGATGACGGATGTGGTCTAACAATGTACATAAGAGAATTCCCCCCCCCCCTTTGTTCATTTAGATGTCCAGAATAATTAATATAATGTGAATGTTGTGTGATCATAAGAATAAGATATTTCATTCCATCTACCATAATATTTAGATCCTCAGGGGAAAATATTTTCATTTTCTATCTCACTCAATATTAATGTGGTTACTTCTGGTAATAGGAATTGACTAAAACCAGAAAAAATAGTGTAAGAAAATAATCATAGTTGAGAACCATATAATTATTAAAAATATCTTACCATATATTTCAATCAGAAAATCTTCTTTAATACATGTAATATTAGGTTTTTTCCTAGGTTATTAATAGTCATCTTATATTTAAATCCTTCATGATAGTTCATAATGAGTTTGTTAATTTCAATAGCATAACTCCTGGGATTCTCAAAATATGTGTGCGTCACGGCTTATTGTCATTCAATAGTTCCCGATGTAGTGTAGTTCCACACAATGTTTTTGGGTTATTACCCCTAGGTAAATATGTACTAAATACCCACCCACTTAAATTAAGCACACAAAATTCATTTAATAAAACCATCCAATGTCTTATTTACATAAAATCCAGGACATTTTCTTATACTTTTAATCTTCCTTAGTTGCATCCTTAAATATGTCCATAGGGATATCATGACAGTTTTATCATATTATTTTAAAAAGGTGTGTTACTAATTTTATTTGATACCAACAATAATGACTTATTATTTTCATACATAGATATTACAAAATGTTTTATGAAAATTCATTATATTACATAAACATACACTCAAAGAATGTAATTGATTGTTGAATTTAGAAACATGTAAACATGAACACTATTTCATTAGTGAGCTGCATAATCTCTCAATATTATCTTAATAAGCAACACTGTAACGACTCGAATCCGGAGCCCCTCCACTGGTGCCCCATACCCGGTTCACCACATGACATCAAGCATGTTTTCCCAAACACCAGAGGCTGCCGAATATCAGCGAGAGCCTTGGTGATTCGATGGGGAAACTATGCCCTCATTCAGTAAAGTATACAAGGTAATGAAGACAACAATCAAGAGCAGATGCAGTAAAAAACATTCATAACAACTGAAACCAAACAGCGGAAGTAATGAATACATATATTAATAAAGATAATGATGCAGCCTGTACAAGTATCTAAGGAAAACAGAAAAGAAAAAAATGTGCTGAAATACAACTGAAACCAAGAGAAAAAGAAAACAAAGTAAACTCCTCAGCATCGCGAGCCACTGCTCAGTCCCATGCTCCCCAGCTCCAATGCAATCAAGAACCTGAAGTAGAAGGGAACTTGTCCTTATCTATACCAGCAGCAAAATTGTCTTCTTGGGCCAAAAATCATGCCCCAAATAGGGTGTGAGATACAATCCCAGTAGGCAATCAACCAATGATTTGTGCCTAACAGTCAATGAATACATTGCCGTAATAAAACAAGAAGTAGTAAAAAGGAAAGCACACAATAGCTACAACCCACAGTCTTAACATATAAGGTAATCATGTAAACAACCAGTATCAAAAGTAAACAGGTAACCCTCTTGGTAGCTCTCACAGCCTAACCCATATGGTTCAACCCACAAGCTCTAGCAACCCTCTGAGAGGCACACACATTCTCAACCCTCTGGTTCAGCTAAAAAGTAGACTCTCTGGGGAAGCAGTCACCGTCAATTCCCCCTATAGTCTTGTATCATAATAATGGTTCTCTGGGGAAGCACTCAATGTCTCATTCCCCCTATGACCCGCATCGAGGAAACTAAAGACTCTCAGGGGAAGCACTCAACGTCTATTCCCCCTTGTGGCCTCGCATCATATTGAATGACACTCTGGAGAAGCCCTTACGTCAATTATCCCTATGGTCTACTACACTAGGCTCTCACAGTCCTATCTAGAAAATTAAAACATGCTTATCATGCGTGCATCATCCAAGTAAACCTCAAAAAATACTTGGCTATCAACTAAGGATCAATAGTAAAAAAAACTATCAGTTCCAATATCCTACGACTAGGCATGGAAACTAGAAAAATGCCAAACAGGAAGAACAAGCACGGAAAAGAAATCTAAGCATTAAAAAAACTACACTACTCACAACAATAAACCTTTACTACCGAAATCAAGCAAAGCAGGAAATACAGCAACGGAAAAATAGGAATACGCAATTCCCGTTCAAGGGAATTGGTGGAATTTGCACAAATAGAAATCAACATTCTACGGAAAGGCACAGACCACCTACCTAGATCCTAGGAGATCGATTTATATGAAACTCGATGGCATATTCCCCTTGGAACGATGAAGATCTGAGAAAATGCACAAAACATTCATCCATCGATAACTTGGAAACGAGAAGGAATCAAGAAACAAGGCTCAAGAATAAGGAAGAACTCACCACTGTGATTCCAATGCAATCTACCGTGCTCGAATTAGAGAGCGGATGATGAGGCGGTAGCATGGGGATGATTCAGTCATACGGGTTTCTCTTGGACGGACGAAACCTGAAGAAGAAGAGGCTTCTATGTGTCAGGAATGACCCTGGTCTATTTAATGAAAAAAAGAAAGTACACGGCGTGTACTTCTTGAGTACACATCGTGTACTTCAGTTTTCTGTACTCCGAATTAACCTGCCTCCACCTCAGCCTTACACACCGTGTGTGTGGCCTAGACACGGCCAGAACATGACTTCTAGTGAGAGAAGTGTACGTGGCGAGTACTCAGAAAGTACATGGCTTATACTTCAAAAATTTCAAAAAAATTCATTTTTCTCAAAAACTCTAGAAAAAGGAAAGGCGTACCTGAAAAGAAGATCTGGGTTCTTATAAACATCCCCCCTTAAAAAAATCCATCCATGATTTTCCATAACAATGTGGATAAGGAGAAACCCTGAACATCTACGGCCACTACGATCGTACATCGGCCTCCCTCTCCCAGGTCTCATCATGTACACTTTCGTGATGCCATAGAACTCATTCCAGAGGAATAGACCTCCTGCGGAGGACCTTCATACTGCTATCGACAATCTGGATAGGATTCTCCTCAAACGATGCATCCACTTCAAGCTTGACTTCCTCAGGCTGAATGATGTGAGACGGGTCTGAAAATTAGCATCGGAGCTGAGAGACATGGAAGACGTCATTCATGGCCCAATAACTCTGAGGTAACTGCAACCGATAAGCAACTGGTCCCACTCTCCCTAACACCTCAAACGGTCCGACGTACCACGGTGAAAGCTTGACCTATCTCCGAATCCTATTTTGTCCCAACCTCGGTGCGACACGTAGGAAAAACTGATCGCCGACCTCGTAATCTAGAGGTCTTCTTCACTGATCAGCATAAGAATTTTGCCAAGACTGTTCTATAGCCACCCTCTTCTGAATTAGCTCTATCTGCTCTAATGTCTCCTGTACAAGATGAGGTCCCAGCAAAGCTGCCTCTCCTACCTCCAGCCAGCATAATGGTGATCAGAATGGTCTACCATACAATTTCTCATATGGTGCCATCTGAAAGGTCGCTTGGAAGCTTTTGTTGTAGGTGAACTCTACCAGAGGAATATGCTTTTCCCAAGAACCTCCATAGTCTTGAATGAAAGCTCGAAACATATCCTCATTCACTTGGATTGTGCGCTCAGACTGGACATCAGTCTAGGGATGGTAAGCTGTTCTCAAAAGTACCTGTATACCCAAGGCCTTCTGAAGTCCCTTCCAGAATCGAGAGGTAAAGCGCACATCCCTGTCTGAAACAATGGAGTGTGTAACTCCCTGAAGACGTACAATCTACCTAATGTAAAGTCATCCCAGATCATTGAAATTGAAGGTCTTCTTGATCGGAAAGAAGTGGGAATCATTCGTGAGCCTGTCGATGACAACCCCAAAAGCATCATTTCCCCAAGGCGATCTCGAAAACCCAGCCATGAAGTCCATCGCAATATCGTTCTACTTCCTCTCCGGAATGGGTAACTGCTGTAAAATCCCTGCTGGTCGCTGACGCTCTGATTTCACCTGTTGACTAGTAGAACATCACATGACGAAACCAGCAACATCCTTCTTAATACATGGCCACCAATACTAGCGATGAAGATCCCGATACGTCTTGGTGACGCCAGGATGAACTGCTCAAACTGAGGAATGAAAATACCGCATCAGATCCTCGTGTATGTCTGTCGGAACCCATACGCGTCCCTGGAAATGCATGATCTCATCCTCGCCTGCTGTCTATCGGAGATGAGTGACCTCTCTTCACACACTCTCTCGCAAGACTAAGCCTTCTAAGTCTGACAACTACCTCATCCGTACCCGATCAAGAAATGTAGAGGTAACAACCATAGAAGAAAGGTATGTCGGTCCCTATCTACCATGCACCTCTAGATGCATCTTAGAGAATAGAGCCATTAGATGCCACTCACCGCTGGCCTCCTAAACAGCCTGAACATGAGTTCTCCTGCTCAATGCATCTACCACTGCGTTTCCCTTTCCTGGCGTATAGGCAAGCTCGAAATCAAAAGACTGCAGATACTCAGCCCACATGCACTAAATCAGATTCAAATCACTGTGAGTGAAGATATACTTGATACTCTTGTGGTCATTGAAGACCACATTGTTCTCTCACAGAAGATAGTGTCTCCAAAAGTGCAAGGCATGAACCACAGCTGCCAAATCCAGATCGTGCGTAGGGTACTTCCTCTCATGTTGCCACAACTGCAAAGACCCATACACAATGACTCCATCTCCCTACATAATCACATCTCCTAGCACGATACCTGAAGCATCACAGTAAATAGTGTAGCTCTTGCCGGGCTCTGGCAAGACTAGTATTGATGCTGACGTCAACCTCCCTTTTAGCTCCTAAAAGGCTGACTCACTAGAATCTGACCATAAGAACATTTACCCCTTCTTGGTCAGACCTGCCAAAGGTGCTGCTAGATGAGAAAAGTCCCAATTGAAGCATTTGTAGTATCCTTCCAGACCTAGTAAAGAATGTACCTCAAATATGTTGTTTGGATACTCCCAGCAAACTACAGCTCTCGCTTTCTCTGGGTCCACTGATACTCCAACCTCTGAGATGACGTGACCCAAGAAGTGAATCTGATCCATCCAGAAGTGGCAGTTTGAGAGTTTAGCATAAAGTCGATGCTCTCTCAGTGTACTCAGAACGATCTCAAGATCTATGGTATGGTCGTGTCTGGTGTGAATGTACACCATGATATTTTCCACGAACACCACGACGAGGATTCTAAGTAAATATGGAACACTTGGTTCATCAGTGCCATGAAAACTACATGGGAGTTCGTGAGACTGAATGACATGACTGTATAATCATAAAGACAATACCTTCTCTTGAATGTTGTCAGAGGTATATCTGATGGTCTAACGTGCAACTAATGATAACCGGACCACAAATAGATCTTTGAAAACACCCGGGCTCCTCAAAGCTGATAAAAAAGGTCATCAATCCTTGGCATGGGGTATCGGTTCTTGACCATCAATTGGTTTAGCTTCTGATAATCCACACAAAGCCAAAGGGTACCGTCAGCCTTCTACACAAATAGGACAAGAGGACCCCATGAAGAAGTACTCGGTTGGATGAAACCCTTAGCCTGTAGATCCTCCAACTGCTTCTTGAGCTCCTGCAACTCAGGTGTGGCCATCCAATAGGGAGGAATGGACACCGATGCCTCTATTGGAACAAGCTCAATAGATAAGTATACCTCACGCTCCGGAGGAAAACCTGAAAAGGCCTCTAGAATGAAATCCCCGAAGCGATCCTCCAATGGAGGAATGTCAAACTGTGGAGTCCCTTGATCATCCAGAAAAAGAATAGAAATCTGGTCTGTCACCCTTCCTAGCCCATGATGCTGAAGTCCTGATCGACTCGCATGAACATCCCATTTGCCTCTATGAAGAAAAGATTCATGCTCTGGTGAAACGAAACTCAATCTGTGGAGATAATAGTCAACGACTACCTGGAAGGAAATCAACCAGTCCATTCCGAGGATGAAAACATAGCATGTCATTTCTAGGACATAGAGATCCCATAAGAAATGATACCCTGCAACCTAGAGAGGGAACTCTCTACACTAGAGTACTCTAGATGTCCTCGTTCCCAAAGGTGTGTCTGTTGTCAATGAGTAGGAAGAAGAAAAGATACAGAGTCCAAGGCTCTCGACAATGGAAACAGAGATAAAGCTATGCATAACACTAGTATCGAAAAGGGCTGAAGATAAAACTGAGGCTACTAAAACCGTACCTCGAACTGTAGACAGGACGAGATCCTTCTCCTGATAAGTCTGCTCCACGGTGAAAGACTGGCATGCACCGCATCCCTACACCACGGTCTTACCACTCTGATCTGAACCTCCCTACTGGTGCTGTGGAACTGGTGGCTGACTGCCATGGCCTCAACCTCCACCTCACCCCGAACGGCCAGAATAACTCCAGTTCTTCATCTTTTAAGAAACTGGTGGTGCTGCTCCTGAATGGCGAGTCATATAAGAACCCCGATCACCTGCTACTGGTGAGAAAACCTGGAAGAAACGCTAAAGGGGACCCATCATGCCGTAAGATCGGCACTCCATGGTGTCTCTCTGGCACTGTGGTCTCATGTGCCCTGTCTGGCCACACTGGTAGCATGTCACCTGGCTGCCTAATGATGCGTCTCGCTTCCTCGAATCACCGCGCATAGACTTCCTATGGCACTTCTTGTGGTTATCTAGAGGAAATCTAAATCTGGAAGCAGAACCGCCCTAGCTCGTAGCTCTGGAGTCTCTCAGATTGTGTTCTGCAATCAGTGCTTGGTTGACGATTGAAGTGATGGAAGTCAACTGGAAGATGTTCACCTTTGAGCGGATCTCTCGCATGAGTCCCTCCTTAAACATCCTCGCCAGGAACACCCCACTCCCATCCCAAAGGGGATTAAAATGCTTCAGCTCAGTGAAACGAGAGGAATACTCCATGACTGATAGAGTACCCTGCTCTAAGCTCATGAAGTCCCTGGCTCGATCGGCCCTCAGGGTCTCTGGGTAGAAGTAGTCATAGAACACGCAATGGAACTCCTCCCAAGTCATAGCCTGCTATTGAACCTCCTGTGAGATCACGTCTCACCACCTCTTGGCGGAGTCTCGGAGCATGTAGGTGGGGAGCTTGACCTTCATCTCTGGAGGTGTCTCCAGATGCTCGAAGATAGTCAACATGGCTTCCAGCCATGACTCTGCCGCCTAAGGTCCTTCCTCCCCTAAGAACGTGGGAGGATGCTACTGCTGAAAGACCTGGGTCAAGTCTGCCATAGTCGAGGAAGGAGGTGGTGCTCTCTGAAAGGTCTGCAACATCCTCATGAATCCCTCCTTGAAGTGCGCATCAGCACCCGCAACAAGTATGAAAATCGGTTCCAAGGCTGGCTCAGCTGGGGGATCAGCAAGAAGACCCTGATAAGCTATATCTGGCATCCGATCACTGCCTGACAACAGACGTACGAACGGAGGATGTCTTGTAGGCATAGCTCTGAAAGATCAAAGTACACCTTAGATTAGAAAAACAAGGACATAGAACATAAGAGTACAAAGACATAACATGGGAAGAAAACACAAAATATTGCAAAACATGACTACACGGCGTGTATAAAAACTACACTGTGTGTCTTCTTAAGCCACTAACATGGGAATGTACTCTAGCCCTACATGTCATGTACACCTCAAACTACACTATGTGAGGACCCCAACACACGGCGTGTTTAAGAAAACTAATCCCCTGCCCGGGTCTCCTTACACGACAAACCCACACGATCCGAATTAACCTGAGACTACATGGAATGTTCTAAACAAACACGGTGTGTACTAGAAAAGGCTTCGGCGGCCCGTGTTTTTTAGCACATGGCCATCTACACAGCTAAACCTTACACGGAATGCTCCGAAAAAACACGGCGTGTATTGGAGAAGTTGACATTGTCCCGTGTTGTTTGTGACACGGACGGGTACCCGAACAAGACTACACGGTGTGTTCCTAACAAACACGGCGTGTGGAAAGGAAGGTAGAGCCGGCCTGTGTTGTTTGTGACATAGCCGGGTACCTGGACAAGACTACACGGCTTGTTCCCTAAGGACACTGCATGTTCTACCCAGGCTTACCCGACCCGTGTTGTTAGTGAAACGACTGGGTACACGGCTGCGAACTCACAAGACGAGTACCTACCATACACGACGTGTTCCCGAAGTCACTTTCACGACACCGTGTTCTGCTCACATGGTCAGTGACATGACCTGAATACTACACGGTGTGTATCCAAAAAGTACATGCTGTGTATTCTGGGTTTTTCTGGGCAGTAGCTCAGAAATTGTATAGAATTCCAGAAACACTAAAAACAAGGCAAAAAAGAGCCAAATTACGAACCGTGGGGGCCCATAACACCTCAAGAACCAAAATTTGGCATTCACTTTAAGCAAGGAATAAAAAAACAGTTTTATAACATAACAGCAAGGAATCTATCAAGAAACTATCACAACAAAATGCATAACCTACACAAAGTCTATCACAACAGCATGCAATCGCTAATGATCCTAGATGGAATGGAAATAATGCATGCCATGTGATTTCTAAAAGTGTGTATATGATGCATGAGATGACATACCCTCATCTCATCGGGTTGCAACAGAAATAGAACCGCAATATCAAAAAAATAATAGCACAATCCATGTGAATCACTCTAGGTGAAATCAGGTCAACTATAAAATCTCTAAACTAGCAAACTGCAATTAATGAGGTAGTATGGCTCTTCCTTGTACACAAGTTAGTTACTCCCGAGCACAACTTAATTCCAAGTACCGAATCTATCCTATCCATAGCTAAGTTCTCCAAATAGTATATCAAGAGAAAATAACTCTTTTGATACCACTTTGTAACGACCCGAATCCAGAGCCCCTCCATTGGTGCCCCATACCTGGTTCTTCACATGACCTCAAGCATGTTTCCCCAAATGCCAGAGGCTGCCGACTAGCAGCGAGGGCCTTTTTGAGTCAGTGGGGAAACAATTCCCTTATTCGGTAAAGTATACAAGGAAAAGATTATAACAGTAAACAACAGAAGCAGTAACAACTTGCATAACAACTGAAACCAAATAGTGGAAGAAATGAATACATATAGTAATGAAGATAATGATGTATCAGGTACAAGTATCTAAGGAAAACAACAAACACAAAAATTTGCTGAAATACAATTGAAACCAATTGTAAAACAAAACAAAGTAAACTCCTCAGCATTGCGAGACATGGCTCGGTCCCATGCTCCCCAACTTCAGTGCAATCAAGAACCTGAAGTAGAAGGGAGCATTCCCTTATCTATACCTGCAGCAACATAGTCTGCTTGGGCCCAAAATCATGGCACAAACAGGGTTTGAGATACAATCCCAGTAGGAAATCACCCAAATATTTGTGCCTAAAAGTCAATGAATACATGGCCATAATAAAGAAAGAAGCAGTAAACAGGAAAGCACACAACATCTACAATCCATAGTTCTATCATATAAGGTACTCAAATGAACAACCCGTAACAAAAGTAAATAGGTAACCCTCTGGGTAGATCTCACAGCCTAATACCTATTGTTCAACCTAGAGGTACTAGCAACCCTCTGGGAGGAACATACTGTCTCACCCCTCTGGTTCACCTAAAAAGTAGTGTCTCTGGGGAAGCAATCACTGTCAATTCCCCCTATAGTCTAGTATCATACTAAAGGCTCTATGTGGAAGCACTCAACGTCTCATTCCCCATGTGGCCTGTGTCGAGGAAACTATAGTCTCCTTGTGGAAGCACTCAACGTCAATTCCTCCTATGGTCTTGCATCGTATTTAAAGACACTCTGGAGAAGCCCTTACATCAATTCTCCCTATGGCCTACTACATAAGGCTCTCATAGTCTTGTGTGGAAAAGTAAAAGATTCTCAGCGCGTGTGCATCATCCAAGTAAACCTTAAGAACTACTTGGCTATCAACTAATGCACAACAACATAAAAAAAGTAGCAGTTCCACTATCCTACGATTAGGCATGTCAATTGGAAAAATGCCAAACATGCAGAACAAGCTTGGAAAAGCAATCTGAGCACGGAACAAACTATTATACTCACAAGCATAAACCTCTACTACATTAATAAAGAAAATCATGTAATACAGAAAGGTAAAAACAGGAATATGCAATTCCCCGTTCAAGGGAATTTGTGGAATTTTCACAAATACTCATCTACTTTCTACTGAAAGGAAAAAAACACCTCCCTCGATCCTAGGAGATCGATATACGTGAACTTTGATGGCAGATTCCCCATAGAATGACGAAGATATGAGAAAACGTACAAAATGTTTAACCTTCGATAACATGGAAACGAGAAGGAATCAAGAAACAAGTCTCAAGCAAAAGGAAGAACTCGCTGCTGCGATTCCAATGCAATCGACCATGCTCGAATCGAAGAGCGGACGACAAGGCGGGAGATCAGGGAAGATTCGGCCATATGGGTCGCTCTCAGATGGACGAAACATGAAGAAGAAAATGCTTCTCTTTGTCAGGAGTGACCCCGGTCCGTTTAATGAAAAAACTAAAGTACACAGAGTGTACATATTTAGTACATGACATGTACTTCTATTTTCCGTACTCCGAATTAACTAGCCCCCACCTCATCCATACACACCTTGTGTGTGGCTCGGACAAGGCCATCACATGGAATCAATTGGTAAAAGAGTACATGGCGTGTACTCAGACGGTACACGACATGTACTTCAAAAATTTCTAGAAACTTCATTTTTCTCAAAAACTCCAGAAAAAGGAAAAGCATACCTGAAAAAAAGATCCGGGTTCTTACAAACACGCATTTTAAATTTTATCATACATAATATATAAATTCATAACCATTGGAAAGGAAACATATAAAGAAGAGATCTCAAGTTCACAGTATGGGTTAACAAGGGATATGAAAAAGAATAACTTGAAAATAAGGGTATGTGAACATGAGAATGACATTTCCCAACTATAAAATACTTATAAAAAATCGTAATAATTTGTCCTTGAATAAATATTTATAGTTCTATATATATAAACCACAAACATATAAATGAACGCGAGACATGTGAGAATAACATTGGAATAAGACATAAAATTTTTGGAATACAAATAAGTATATATAATTATTTCCATATTATCCAAGGCCCACTACCAAGACCATCATAGTGAAAAAACGTTCATTACTAAACTAGGTTCACTATTCAATCCACCCTTGTCTGTCTTAAATGGTATCACTCCACGTTGAATATATAACATAATAAACTAGGTTCACTCCTTTTATTATCTATTTCTTAATAAAATGAGTTCACTCTCTGTTCCAGTCAAGTCTATCTCATGAGATATAAATCATTACCCAGTGAATTATAGGGGGAGGAATATATCACCCATCACTTAATGAAAACCATATTTATGTGTTTATAAATATCTATAAAATTAATCATAACATAAACTGTGAAATGATATAAATATAATAAAAATTTCATCAGATTATAACCTATGGAAAATATACATGTTTTTAAAACTTTTTATCATTTAATAGACTATGAAAAAAAGTCGGTGTCATAAGTATTTCATTAGGGTATAAACTAGGGAAGAGAATTGGGTTTCATAAACATTATATCATCCAAACATGAACCATTACATGAAATAATATGAATTCTATACTGGGATAATATCCCTAGTATGAAATATGTATTACCATAGTTTGATACATTAAATTTTAAATAATTTTGAAATACCGTTTAATAAAATTACTGAGGAAAATTCCGATTATTCTGTGAAAACAAATTTTGAAAAATGAAAAATTTTGAAAAAAATTTCCTTTGAATATATCATTGAAAACATAAAATGGAAGATTCAAATTAATTATTCCAAATGACATCAAAAAATTCCATTAATTCCATACAAACTAAAATAAAGTTTCCTTTCAATTTTTTAGTAAAAGGAAAAATGGATTTTTTTTGGATAATGGCCAGAAGATTCATTTAAAAAACAATTTAAAAAGGTGAAACATGTGTAAAAATTTATTTTAAATATTAAAATTTGGTAAATAATGTTTTCAAAAACTATTTTCAAAAACATGGTTTTGTATGGAAATAGATTTCTGATTTTTGAGCGAAATAATGTCAGGTTTTATTTGAAAAATATTCTTAATAATTTAGTGTGCTGAGTAAAAAAGGGTACTATTACATGAAGATATCATGAATAACCATAGTATAATATAATTCATGACAATTTTTGAGTGTTAGATCATGAGATTTTAATATTGGATATTTAATCACAAACAATCCTAAAAAAATGAAGAGATGGTAACATAAAATAATTACCACTTTGGTACCACTGATTCATAAGAACAATGATAGAATAAAATAAAAATATACTTAGAATACCACATGGGTGATTAAATTAATGATATTACATGTAAAATAGGTTGTATATACACCTTATCAAAGAATATAGGTACATATGTCTCAATGAAAGAAAATTGAGATAAAAATCCCTCATCACATTAGTAATATTTTTTATAATAATCCGGATTAAAAAATAACATTAAATGAAACTCGAAATATCATGACTGTAATGAGGTTAATGATATAAAACTTAAAAGTGTTAGTATATACACCACTAAAATGAATGAAGTTGTTAATTTTTATATGACTAGCACAAATAAACACTAGACTAGAAATCCATTACCATGAGACTTGACTTCCGTAAAACATGGTAAAACCTCATGTATAATTAATATATGTTTATAATTAGTATATTACAGAACCAGATTAAACTTTATCATACCATATATGATTCTATAATTACCATTTATTACCCATTTATTAATAATTCTTTATTAATGTTATGTTTTGGGTAATAAACACTTTGTTTTTTTAATGTTTTGATTTGTTATATTTTTTTATATTGCTTTGATCATGGTTAAATAATATCTATAATGATAAACATGAAATTAATATCATATATGATATGTATATATTTATTTATAATAATCTATAAAATTAGGTGATCGGAAATGAAATAAATATTTCACATAGACGATAGGTTGTACGTACGCAAGAACACTATTTTGTAGATTCTTATTGGGTGAAAAAAAATAAAATAAAATTATATATATAATAATTACATAATCATGGTTATAATATATATATATATATATATATATAATATTAATCTCATCCAAAACTCATTCCATTTAAAGTGTGAACAAACCAAATTTATTCATAAGGTTGTAGTCCGCCATATAGACGAGTGACATTATTGTATTCCAATAAATGGAATTCTAGAATTTATTTTTCATATAAAAATTATAAAATCATAAAAAAATAATAAATCTATTATATATAATATATACAAAAATTTATCCTTATTACTGGACTTCTTAATGGGAAATGAAAAAATAGATGACATTGGTTTGCAAGGTTGTAGTCTATCGTACACACAAACGATGGATTTATAATCCTTTTGATGCAAGTGGATATTTTTTAGGTTTTTACCATAATATAACAACATATTAATATATGGTAGATACTTATTTTATTATATAATTATTGTATAATAATAATTTCTGAGGGAGTAAGAATAAATAAATAAATAATTCTTGTTAACAAACGTTTCCACTTCTTTGGATATCTGCATCAGGTTTACATTAAAATCATTCCTTGGTTGTATTTATTTATAAAATAAGGCTTATATAATGAGGGGAGGAAATTTAAGAAGCTATATTATAGGTATTTTCCAAAAAAAGAGGTTTTCACGTGTTAATAAGAGAGGAGACGATGTTGCCTTTTATAAGTAGGGGAGAGGACACAATTATTATTTTTTGAAATTAATTGAGTTATTAAAAATATTTCATTAGTATCAAAGGTCCAAAATGAACCATTATAGAACCTTATAGGATAAATATTCCAAATATATCCATTAAATAATTTTTAGATAATTTTATAAGTTATTTTTAACGTTGTCTTTTTAGTTTAAACCCTAGTAAACCAATTTTTACCTTAACCGTAACAATTAATTTTTAATGCATTCAAAATTTATTTTGATAAAAAATTAAATTGAAATTATAATAAATTATATTTTTTTGATAAAAAATATAGATTTTATTTTTAAAAAATATATTCACATAAGTGGTAAAAATTAATTAAAATTTAATTTAGTAAACGTGAGGAAAAATAGGGTTCTTAAAGATAACATGTTCAAAATATTACAATGTTTTTTCCAATCAAAATTCAATATGAAATATATTATAGTGATTAATATTAGATTAATTTATGTGTTACTGAACTAATTATAATTTAAAACAAATTTAAAGTATAATTTATATTAGTCAGTGACATAAACTAAAAAAAAATTTCAATTAAAATTCAATATTTTTCACTATTCTTATAAATTAATTATACTTTTCAGAAAAATATTGAAAGTTTAACTTAATATAATTTAAAAATTAAGAATTTAAAAAATTATTTTTTACCTTGTCAGAATAATTATTTATAATCTTCCAAATTTAATTCTATTGTTGTTCAAAAAAGTCAAAAAAACATTTCTTTTGGAAAATAGTATTTTTCAAACATACAATGACTTTAACAAATATTATATATTTTATTCTCAATAAGATTTAATTATATAAAACCATTATAATTTATATTTGAAAATTAGTGATTAAGATTCATATAACTATTTATAATTACGAGGTTATAATATCAACATTTTAAATTACTATATGAAAAATATATCATGGGTTTTTAGAACTCTGTATTATCTCTAATGAAAACCAAAATAGTGTTATATGTAGAACATGATCAACTTTGTGTTGTAGATAACACAAGATTAACAATGTGTCTTTTATTGTAGTTTGTGAATTAAAATTAATTTAATCAAAAAAATTCGAAAAAAATTTATGTGTTACATTGCCAAGGGACCTGAATAATCCTCTATGATTATATTCTTAGCACCATATAACTGCTAGATTCTCCCCCATTATCCTTTATTTCCTACTATAGTTGCATTTTTTGAGTGTTTGTGTATTTTTTCTAGAATCAACCTGGCTAACTCAGTTCTATGTATTGGAAGAAAATTTATCCTATTTATCTAGTTGTATCATAAGATATCTGAGACACATGAGATATATTTTCTACAAATGACATTATAGTGCTAGGATAATGACACTTAATTTGTCTCATATGATAATAGTTGTCACATTATTTGGGTTGGGTCATTTAATCTCACTTATTATGCTCTAAAAACCATATTGGAAACTTTTGGGCTTGGTAATAGAGGATAGAGGAATCCTTACTGATCTAGTGAGTTGATTTTTTGATGATCTACCACCTTGGAAGTTTGTTTCTATTTTCATATACTTCCAAGAATTAGTTTTCCAACCAATAACCATATTGGGAAATATAATTCCTCTAGTAGGATTCTTAGTAATATCTATTTCCTAAATTTTTTAACTATTAACCATGTTCCTATACTTAGTAACACAGAGAAAACAAATCTTAGAATGATTTATGGACATAATCTAGACTTGAGTATACTTCCATTCATAGATTCCGTAGCAGCCACATCGGGAGAAAAACAAACCAAGATCATAAAAATTTGTTCATATTACATCACTGATAGATTTTCATTCTTATGGGAAATCTATTATTCTAGATATCTTGATGGTGTGTGTGTAGAATAATATATCGATGAAATACTAAAATCCATCCCATATAAGGCCATGGTCGAATTTAACATGGACATAAAAATCCCACCATTTTCATGAAATATCTTATAGTATTTAAGCTCATAATATGACTTTTATATCACCCATGTTTCCATAAATATAAATGATCTGGTTCATTTCATTAAACCATACATCTATTTTTTGGGTTCTAAATCTCCTTGAAGGTTTTTCAGATCTTGTTTCTAAAAATATATAGAATCATCCACATTTAATGGTTTCATTTTCTTATTTCTATTATCAAAAGATGGAATATCATGAGAAATGATCAAAATACACTATTTTTTACTTATGATTCATGAGAAATGAAATTCTCTACAAACTCTTTTTATGGGATTCTAGTTCATCTAATAGGTTACAATTTTGCATAGTCATAAAAAAACACCACTTAGTCATCATTGAACTATAAACTAATTGCTTAAAATATTCCAAATCTTCAAAATAAACTATCATTATATATAGTTTCCAAGAAACATCAAATATAATATGATAAATTCCGTCCTAGTGTGAAGTATCATTACTAATGAAAGATACACTATACTCATCAGTACAACCCATGCTTATGAGATTAAAACACTTCTATAGGTGTCTTAAATAATATTTTATACCCAAACCACCCTGCTAAATTGAATTATAGATTAAAGTGGTTAGATATGTGTTTTATAATATACATTTCATTTTTTTTAAATTTTATATCCTCTTTTTATAATCCCAATTTGAGAGAGTGGTCAAAAATAATACCATCTGTAACTTCCCTTCCCAAACCATTAGATTAGAAAGGGTCGTGGTGCCAATAACTATAGATGACATCCCTAAGATACCAAGTGGTGGTAATAAATTATATGAACGTACAGAAATATTGGGGTACATATTTCCCTTTAAACAATAACAACCTATTAAAACATTATAAGAAAACTAAATGAAAATATATGATTAATGATATATAAAAAATATAACTCAAAATTAATATAATCAATAATCTTAGAGTGATAATGTGTATAATAAACTATAAAAACTAGAAGAAAAAATAATATCTCAAGAACCAATATGACACTTCTAAAAACTCTATGGACATGTCCAGCTCTAATGATCTATCCCTATATAGCTATATCAAGATCCATCACTAAAAAAATATGAAATATTCCCCCTTCAGGAATCATGGATATTCATTTATACGTGCACCCTAAAGCACATATGTAGGGGGTGAGTAATCCTACAATATAGTCAATCCATAAAAATCATTCCACACATTCCAATAGGATTATAATATGATATATAACATTTCAATAGAAATAAATATAAAGAAATAGAAAATCCCATGTAGTTTGAAATTTGTAATTAAATCAAAATAGGAAAAAAAAATTCTATTCAATTATTAATTTAAATGACATTATTCAATTCACAGGGAATACCCAGACAACACTGCATTACTCTCATAGAAATAAATTTAATGTTATAGTACCCTACTTAGGTGTGACTGAACATTGATCCCCCATGTAATCATTAGGTGATCATTCTCTAGGTTTCTCTAGTCGGGAACATCACACCTAGTTTTAAAGGAAAAGATAGATTCAATGTAATGATGAACACACAACTCCCAAGTAAGAAAATTTCTCAACATATTAATATTTATTGAATTATTATTTTTAATCATTAAATCAAACACCTTGAATGCATCATCTTAGATTCACTATTTAAACCATGGAAAATTTTTTTTTAAAAGAATTATACAAATCCAATATTTCCAAATTATCATGAAATGTGGGTCTCCAATAAGAAATAAACATGAATTTCATTGTAAAATCAAATAAATTATTTTAGAAATTCAATGAATCGAAATATAAAATAAGTGGAGAATATATAGAATCCATAGTCCACACAATGAGTGGAAAAATTTATTTATGTCACAATGAAACCACTATATCTAGGCTCAAAATTTATTTACTTCAATAGATCCAATCATTATCTCATCATAAAAATTCCTATATCTCAAATAATTCAATTATATATTGTAACACCCCGAGATTTTATGAAAAATATTCTTTTTAATTTCATTAATGTCTTGTGTTGTACGCTACACCAAAAGGAGATTACACAACATGCATCCTTGACTTGCCTTTCATTACATGCAATCGCGACCTTCCTCGATAGCGTTTGTAGTACGCAATACCGAGTTTCACTAAACAACGATATGCAATTAAAATATTATTAAAACTAGCCGTTATGAATAGTAATAACCACTTTTTGGAATTTGGTTATTTTTTATTTTTCAAAATGGACTTCATTTCTGGATTCGGAATATCGAAATTAGCTTAGGGTGAAATTTTTGTTCTTTTCGGATAAATTTCATTTTCTGATGAATAGTGAAAATTACTAAATTTTAATTAAAAACAACCTTTTTAATAAAAATAATTAATAGTGATAAATTATTAATTTGATTGGTTTTAAAGTATATTTAGAATATATTTTTACAATTTAATACAATGTTGGTTATTGGATGTAATTTCACATTTAAACCAAACATAATCAACTGTCAATCTTTTGATAGTTATTATCTCTTAGGAACACGCTATTTGTTTTGACGATGGGAATAAAATTTTCAATTAATTAATGCATATGATATGTTTTGAATTTGGTAAAATATTAATCATTTTTTAATTCATAATATCAAATATAGATTAGGACTAATTTTTGGTATTTTTCTGAAAACTTTCAATTTTTGATGAATTGTGAAACCACTAAGTGGTAGTTAAAAAAACTGAATTTTTCATAAAACATAATTTTATCGCTTCTGTGAGTGGAATTTCGAAAATCTGAGAGACATGGTAAATATCAAGGACTAAAATGTGGTTCAATGAGATGAAAATTATTTTTGGTGAATAGTAACTTTTTACTTTTTTTTACTACGGTTAAAAGTAAATAGGGTAATTAAGGGTAAAATTGATATTATTATTACCCTAACACAAGTCCTAATTCTATTGGATAAGTGTAATTCGACCAAAAAAAACCTTATTAATAACATATGACCATTTAGGCCCACTTGGATTAGATTAGGATATTTATTATTATTTAATTCAAAGAAGAGTTAAAAGAGTTAAAATCAAAGTTTATTTACTAAAAAAATTTTAATATAGGGTTATACATAAGATAAATACGATTGTAAATATTCATTATGAATATAATAAGATTTAAAACATAATGATATTCTATTTAAAATATTTAGACATTAAATAATTTAATTTATTTATGACACAATGATGATGCAGTAATTACCATAATAGTGAAAAATTAGAATAATTGATATTATAAATACCCAAATAAGTGTAATTTGAGACTTTTTATGAATTACACTAATTTTATAGGTTAACATGACATTTTTATATTGATTTAAATAACTTTTTTCGAACTAATCATTCTGTTATGATTTTCACAAAAATCAATTAATAAATAGTGTCAAAATTGACATAAAGTAGTTTTTAAAACAAATAATATATTATTAATTGTTATTTTATTACTAAAAATCTAAGGGTCGGCCAAATGACTTAGATAAGGTTATATATATTAATAATAAACAACTTGGGGTTTGTTTGGATTGTTATAGTATGTTTATTAACCTTATAGTGTAAGAACACAAGAAGACACGGTAAAAGTAAAATTATTTAACTTAATGTTAAATATAAATGATTAGGTTAAAATAGGAACTTAAACTTGTCTAAATTCTATTTTATGATGGTATTTCGACCCATAACCACCTTATATTCTAAATAAATCAATTTGGATCTATTTAAAACCGAATTTGACTTTATAATAAAATAATAGATTTAGTTATTCCAAAGGTGCCACTCTCCTCCCTTATAAAAGGGCACCTCCTCCCCCTCTTCCTCACACCACTTTGAGCCTTCAAGCTCGGACAAACCATGCCAATTTCTCCTATACACTTCCCTAGAAACATCCTAGTGGTTCTGGTCTTCTTCAAAGACCTATTTTAGTGCCCTAAAAGGAGGTATCAAAGAAGCACTTCGAAGAAGAGGTAATGTCTGTTACCGATTCATTCATCTTTATTTATTCTTCCACTTATTCTTCTTTAGTTTTTTCATTATGAAGTAATAACATAAGTATAAATAACATACTGATATGTTATTATAAGTATTAAACAACCCTATTTCACCATCTATCCATCCTACGGAAAACAAAATCACTGCACGTGCGTACGTACGGAATACCGTCTCCACGCCTTGGTGTAATCTATTTTCCACCACCACCTTACTTGGATGGGTATAATGGTGTAAATAATTACTATATATGATTATTGTAAAGTGATATTCATTCTGAAATAGTATAAATACACTGTAATACAATTCCACGATCATGAGAATGATATCATCGCTCGTGCGTACGTACGGACAACCGTCTCCACGACGCGATGAGATTAATTCTCCACATTAACCATTCTTGAATGATTATAAAGTATATATAATAAGTAATAATGAAATATATGACATAATAATGATACTTTATTTATGTGTATATATATGTATGTCATCTACTTAATTCCATTCAACTCAATAAGGAAACGAAAACAGCGTTCATGCGTATATACGGCATACCTTCTCCATGAATGGTGTATTTCTTTCCATTTACTGATCTATTATATATATATGTATATTCTGAATATATATTATATATAAATCATGTTTTATATTCTGGAAATAAGTAATCATGATATAATTAATCATATGAATTATTACAATTCAAAACACGGATGAAAAATGAAACGATTTTACCCAAAACACTCTTTAACATGGAATTTACAAAAGAAACGGTAATATAAAGTCATAATTGAACCATATATGATATCGTAATAATGATTATGATTCTGAAATAAGTAAATGACATTATTTAAATAATTATACAGGAGGTTCGGACATTTACGAAGAAAATCGGACCTAAGGTAAGGGAAATATCACAATCTCATTTTTATCCGAGATTGTTTATACTTTGGAATTTACTGGGGTGTATTTTATCATCCAAATCCATGTTTCCTCAATATGTAATATTCATATCCTTATACAATAGTTTATATCCAATTTTTATATTTGGTGAGTTTTTAGTGAAAGATATGAAAGTAATCTTTTGTCGTTTTCCGTACGTGGTACTTTTTGGCTTTTCTGACAAAAGTACAAGAAGAATGTTTTTTTAACTTATACGGCATGAATGGATTTATAATGAATTATTTCCAAGAAGCTTCCTTTACAAGTTTCCATGTTTATTTTTAATCAACTTCTTTTAGTTTAAAATTGTATGACATTTTAAGAATGGAAAAATGTTTTTGAAGTAGAAAGGATATTTTCCTAAAGAATGGAGTTCAAGTGTTTTATCAAAATTATTTTCCATCTATGATAATAAAGGGTTCTGTTTCTATCCCTATTATTACATGGATTTGATTATGTTGTGATGGAAATATTTTTATGAATTCCATTATCCAATATGAATTGTTTTATGATGTCATGATGTTTAAGATTCCCATTTTTATTACATGGGTTATGTTATGATGTATGGTTTATGATTTTGTGGCACACATAAGAATGGTATCATTATGAGATGGGTGGGACCTATATCTCCCTCCAATTAATTGGGTAACGATTTTAAATCTCATGAGATAGACATGGCTGGAATGGTAGGTTATACCGGTTCAGTGAAACAGGACTGAAACGAGGGTGACTCGGTTCAGAAATGGACTTTGTCCACTAAGATAGTCTTGGCACTGAGTCTTGACTAATAAGATATGATTCTCTATGATTCTGTGGCTATGCCACAAAGTTTCATGTTTTATGTTATGATTATTGGGATTTCATTTCACTACTATGATTTATCCCATGTTATGAAATTATGCTCTCTTTTACAGGTTACGATTTCCAAAATGTTATGTTCTTATGAAAATGATGTGATTGATATTTCTTTTGTTTACCCTTACTGAGCATTTGACCTCACCCTTTTATGCTTTCTTTTCCCCAGGATATAAAGAAATATTATAGGTAAAAAAAGGAAGATCTTTATGGGAGATGTTGAAGATGTTTCACCACGATTAGAAGATTATATTCCGAGTTTCCAAAGACAATAAAATATTACGATCCTTGTGTATGTGTTTTTGTTATGTACTAAGTATTCCGCAAAAGTAATGTAATGTCCATGTACGTCAAACTTTGGGTCTCTACAGTTGGTATCAGAGGAAAGGTTTAGTCAACCTTTGGAAACTAGGATGCGAAAACGTTAGTGAGATCCCTAGAGATATTTCTAAGGTATGTCTAGGGATGTCCCTAAGGATAATTTTATATATAGGATATAGTCCTATAACTATGGCAACAATATTAGATTAAACCAAATATGTTAGATATTGATGTTACTCCCCCTTTATTATAATTTTTACCTCTCACACTATTCTTTTTGGGTTTTAGACGATGGCTGGAACGCGAAGGAACCGTGTTGATCAATGCAAAGGAAAATGCAATGATTTTCCTCCTGAACAAACAAATGTTATGGGAGATGGAGTGAAAAATCTTATTTCTATACTTACACAAGCTATAAATCATTCTGGACTTCCAAATGAGAAGAGAAGATAACAATATACTATTGAGTCCTTCATGAGGCAACGTCCAACTTCTTTCAGTTGGTCTTCCGATCCACTTATTGCTGAAAAATGGATCAGTACCACTGAAAACATATTTTCTGTTCTTCAATGTTCTGAACATGATAATTTCAGCTTAGCAGTATATTGTTTGGAAGGTGAAGCTGATCAATTATGGAATCTTATTAAGAATACAAGGCAAAGAGATGAAATTGAGTAAATGTAATGGGACGAGTTCAAGAACATATTTTTCAATAAGTAGTTCCCTCGTATTCTTTGATCAAAGATGGATAAGGAGTTTCTTGAACTAAAGAAAAAGTATGATGAATCTGTTGGTGTATACGAAGTGAATTTTACAAGGCCTACAAGGTATGCATCTAGCTTTATCATCCAACCTGAATGTAAAGTTGATCGACTCTTCAGTGGCTTAAAACCAAATCTTCGAAGGGCATTATCTATAAGAGACTTCCGTAGCTATGAAGAAATTGTGCGTTGTGCTATCAAGGTAGAAATGGAAGTTGGTGTTACTTATCCATCTCATAGTTTTGACAGGAAACGAAAGATGGAGTTGAAGGAGAAATCTCAGAATAATGGCGAAAAGAAGATGAATGTTTCCTTATGCTCATAGTGTGGAAAGAAGCACGGTGGAGATTGTCTTAAAGGAACAAGTAAATGTTTGAAATGTGGAAAGGAAGGTCATCGGGCATTTGAATGCCGCAATGATGGGAAGAAGATGTCAAATGATGCAAACAAAGGAAGGGATAAACATAATGAACCAAAAACACTTCAATGCTTCAAATGCAAGGAAATGGGGGCATTATGCTAATAAATGCACTAATCCAAGGGTTAGTGATGATCGACGTGAGCAACCACTTAATGCAAAGGACAAAGGGAAGTCACACGCGATCACCATTGGTGATGTTGAATCTTACAAAGATGTGGTGGAATGATTAAGTGTTTATGTAATGGGATTTCAAAATAATGTTGAGTATAGGAATATTTATGTATTGGTCTATTGTGGTTTTCAATAATTTTATGGTACCGGTAACCATGGAAAGTGATTGAAATATTTTTTTAAAAAAAAAGATGATATGTACATAATGAAGGGATAGGGAAAAAATTGAAATGTTTGACAGTATTCATGAGCTCATGATTGATAAAAGGACTAAGTGATATCATGGTTTGAGTATATAGAATTTTAAGGATTTTGGTATGTGGAAAGTGTTAACTTTTAACTACATTAATGTTTTTCCTAAGGTTCAATGGGTATTCATTTTTCAAGAGAATACATGATTAAGGCCTTCAAATGTTTGGAATGTGACCAACAAGACATATCTCATGATATACGGGGATCAACGATGGTATTAACATACTTGTTATGTGAACTCTTTGGTATTTGTTTTCACTATAATATTAGAATGGACTGCAGTATTATGGATAAGACTAAAGACTAGAATGGATTATGTTGGACATAAGTTAGTATTGTTTAAGGATAGAAGTTTTTTTTCGATGTTATTGATGGTATGTTATAGTAAAATAGTTTTAGAAAAAAGGACAAACTGCAAGATGGGCGACAGCCCATCGCGTCGGACAAGGATGTGGGAATCGAACCCACAACCGAAGTGCAACTGGCCTTTATCACCTACCACTGACCTACAGGAAGTACCTGTTTAGTAGAAACTAGTTTTATTATATTAAGCAGTATGATATATGAAGTATAAGTCCATTTTAGGAACTGTATATCATTAATCTCACTATAGATGGACTTATGTATTTTTTTCTAACCTTTTGTTTGAGACAGGTGGAATGACTCATCATTCTATCACATGATCTTATAACATATCATGAATGAAAAATTCAGCTTCATTTCTTTAAGAGATGAAGAGGAAATTGTCCAAAGAACGACAAATGGTGATACTATACCAAAATCACGAAAGTATTTCTTCTAATTCCAATTTCATCAACTTTAGGGAAATGATCTTTAAAACCAAAAATGATGTCCTTGTGATCTTATATCTGATGAATCAGATGGTACCTTAGATCGTCACAAATTTATGGCTTTGTGATTGCTAACTTTTCTATAGCCATGTTCTCTACCACTCTCCATCAGAATATGATGGTTAGATTTCTCTTCCATATCAATATTTTCACCTATGTGGAAACCTAGTGATTAGTTTATTTGGGTAA
This sequence comes from Viscum album, assembly GCA_963277665.1. NCBI lineage: Eukaryota > Viridiplantae > Streptophyta > Magnoliopsida > Santalales > Viscaceae > Viscum > Viscum album. The sequence goes on along the minus strand of OY728148.1, from coordinate 258,956,447 downwards.
CCGTTACATTTCATACTTTTATTTTTAAAGATTGGTTTTGGTATTCCTTTTTACGATGAGGGTTTCTATTAAAGAAACTTTTTAATAGTAAACCATTTATAACCCCAACGAATTTCGAGGGCGAAATTCATTTTAAGGGGGGTAGAATGTAACACCACGAGATTTTATGAAAAATATTCTTTTTAATTTCATTAATGTCTTGTGTTTTACGCTACACCAAAAGGAGCTTACACAACACGCATCCTTGACTTTCCTTGCATTAAATGTAATTGCGACCTTCGTCGATAGCGTGTGTAGTACGCAATACCGAGTTTCACTAAACAACGATACGCTATTAAAATATTATTAAAACTATCCGTTATGAATAGTAATAACCTCTTTTTGAAATTTGGAAATTTTTATTTTTCAAAATGGACTTCATTTCTGGATTCAGAATATCGAAATTAGCTTAGGGTGAAATTTTGGTACTTTTCAGATAACTTTCATTTTCTGATGAATAGTGAAAATTACTAAATTTTAATTAAAAAAACTTTTTTAATAGAAATAATTAATAGTGATAAATTTTTAATTTGATTGGTTTTAAAGTATATTTAGAATAAATTTTTACAATTTAATATAATGTTGGTTATTGGATGTAATTTCACATTTAAACCAGACATAAACAACTGTCAATCTTTTGATAGTTATTATCTTTTAAGAACACGCTATTTGTTTTAACGACGGGAATTAATTTTTAAATTAATTAATGAAAATGATATGTTTTGAATTTGGTAAAATAGACATCATTTTTGTATTCATAATATCAAATATAGCTTAGGCCTAATTTTTGGAATTTTTCTGAAAACATTCAATTTTTGATGAATAGTGAAACCACTAAGTGGTAGTTAAAAAAACTGAATTTTTCATAAAACATATTTTTATCACTTCTGTGAGTGAAATTTCGAAAATCTGAGAGACATGGTAAATATCAAGCACTAAAATGTGATTCAATGAGATGAAAATTATTTTTGGTGAATAGTTACTTTTTACTTTTTTTACCACGGTTAAAAGTAAATAGGGTAATTAAGGGTAAAAATGATATTATTATTACCCTAACACAAGTCCTAATTCTATTGGATAAGTGTAATTCGACCAAAAACAACCTTAGGAATAACATATGACCATTTAGGCCCACTTGGATTAGATTAGGATATTTATTATTATTTAATTCAACGAAGAGTTAAAAGAGTTAAAATCAATGTTTATTTACTAAAACATTTTTAATATAGGGTTATACATAAGATAAATATGATTGTAAATATTCATTATGAATATAATAAGATTTACAACATAATGATATTTTATTTATAATATTTAGACATTAAATAATTTAATTTATTTATGACACAATGATCATGGAGTAATTACCATAATAGTGAAAAATTAGAATAATTGATATTATAAATACCCAAATAAGTGTAATTTGATATTTTTTATGAATTCGACTAATTTTTTAGGTTAATATGACATTTTAATATTGATTTAAATAACTTTGTTCGAACTAATCATTCTGTTATGATTTTCACAAAAATCAATTAATAAATAGTGTCAAAATTTACATAAAGTAGTTTTTAAAACAAATATTATAATATTAATTGTTATTTTATTCCTAAAAATCTAAGGTTATGCCAAATGACTTAGATAAGGTTATATATGACCATTTAGGACTACTTTGATTAGATTAGGACTTTTATTATTATTTAATTTAATGAAGAGTTAAAAGAGTAAAAATCAAAGTTTATTTACAAAAACATTTTTAATATAGGGTTATACATGAGATAAATATGATTGTAAATATTCATTAGAAAGATAATTAGATTTAAAACATAATGATATTTTATTTATAAGTTTTAGACATTAAATAATTTAATTTATTTATGACACAATGATGATGAAGTAATTACCATAATAGAGAAAAATTAGAATAATTGATATTATAAATACCCAAATAAGTGTGATTTGGGACTTTTTATGAATTACAATAATTTTATAGGTTAATATGACATTTTAATATGGATTTAGTTAACATTCTCTGAACTAAGAATTCTGTTATGAGTTTCAAAAAAATCATTTAATAAATAGTGTCAAAGTTGACATAAAGTAGTTTTTAAAACAAATATTATATTATTAATTGTTATTTTATTCCTAAAAATATAAGGTTCGGCCAAATGACTTAGATAAGGTTATATATATTAATAATAAACAACTTTGGGTTCTTTTGGATTTTTATAGTAAGTTTATTAACCTTATAGTGTAAGAACACAAGAAGACACGATAAAAGTAAAATTATTTAACTTAATGTTAAATCTAAATGATAAGGTAAAAATAGGAACCTAAACTTGTATAAATTCTATTGGATGATGGGATTTAGACCCATACCCACCTTATATTCGAAATAAATAAATTTGGAGCTATTTAAAACCGAATTTGACTTTATAATAAATTAATAGTTTTAGTTATTCCAAAGGTGCCCCTCTCCTCCCTTATAAAAGGGCACCTCCTCCCCCTCTTCCTCACACCACTTTGAGCCTTAAATCATCGAAAACCCCTGACAATTTCTCCTTTACACTTCCCTAGAAACATCTTAGTGGTTCTGGTATTCTTCAAAGACCTATTTTAGTGCCCTAAAAGGAGGTCTCAAAGAAGCACATCAAAGAAGAGGTAATGTCTGTTACCGATTCTTTCATCTTTATTTCTTCTTCCACTTATTCATCATTAGTTGTTTAATTATGAAGTAATAACATCAGTATCACTCATATACTGATATGTTATTATAAGTATAAAACAACCCTATTTCACCATCTATCCATCCTATGGAAAATGAAATCACCGCGCGTGCGTACGTACGGAATACCGTCTTCACGCCGTGGTGTAATCTATTTTCCACCACCACCTTACTTGGATGGGTATAATGGTGTAAATAATTACTATATATGATTATTGTAAAGTGATATTGATTCTGAAATAGTATACATACACTCTAATACAATTCCACGATCATGAGAATGATATCATCGCTCGTGCGTACATACGGACTACCGTCTCCACGACACGATGAGATTCATTCTCCACGTTAACCATTCATGAATGATTATAAAGTATATATAATACGTAATAATGAAATATATGACATAATAATGATACTGGATTTATGTGTATATATATGTATGTCATCTACTTAATTAAAATTCAACTCAATAAGGAAACGAAAACAGCGTTCATGCGTACGTACGACCTACCGTCTCCATGAACGGTGTATTTATTTCCATTTACTGATCTATTATATATATGTATATTCTGAAAATATATTATATATAAATCATGTTTTATATTCTTGAATTAAGGAATCATTATCTAAGTAATCATATGAATAATTACAAGTCAAAACACGGACGAAAAATGAAACGATTTTACCCAAAACAAACTTTAACATGTAATTTACAAAAGAAAGGGTAATATAAAGTCATAAGAGAACCATATATGATATAATAATATTGAGTATGATTCTGTAATAAGTCAATGACAATATTTAAGTAATTATACCAGAGGATCGGACACTTACAATGAAAATCGGACCTAAGGTAAGGGAAATATCACAATCTCATTTTTATCCAAGATTGTTTATACTTTGGCATTTACTGGGGTGTATTTTGTCATCCACATCCATGTTTCCTCAATATGTAATATTTATATCCTTATACAATAGTTTATATCCAATTTTACCATTCAGTGAGTTTTTAGTAAAAGATATAAAAGGAATCTTTTGTCGTTTTCCGTACGAGGTACTTTTTGACTTTTCCGACAAAAGTACGAGAAGAATGTTTTTTTAACTTATATGTCATGAATTGATTTTTAAAGAATTATTTCTAAGATGATTCCTTTACAAGTTTCCATGTTTATTTTTAATCAACTTCTTTTAGTTTAAAATTTTATGAAATTTTAAGAAAGGAAAAATGTTTTTGAAGTAGAAAGGATATTTTCCTCAAGAATGGAGTTCAAGTGTTTTATGAAAATTACTTTCCATCTAAGATAATAAAGGGTTCTATTTCTATCCCTATTATTACATGGAATTGATTATGTTGTGATGGAAATATTTTTATGAACTCATTTATCCTATATGAATTGTTTTATGATGTCATGATGTTTAAGATTCCCATTTTTATTACATGGGTTATGTTTTGATGTATGGTTTATGATTTTGCGGAACACATAATAATGGTATCATTATGAGATGGGTGGGACCTATATCTCCCTAAAATGCATTGGGTAAAGATTTTATATCTCATGAGATAGACATGGCTGGAACGGTAGGTTATACCGGTTCAGTGAAACAGGACAAAAACGAGGGTGACTCAGTTCAGAAATGGACTTTGTCCACTAAGATATTCTTGGCAATGAGTCTTGACAAATAAGATATGATTCTCTATGATTATGTGTGTATGCCACAAAGTTTATTGTTTTAAGTTATGATTATTGGTATTTCATTTCACTACTATGATTTATCCCATGTTATGAAATTATGCTCTCTTTTGCAGGTTAAGATTTCCAAAATGTTATGTTCTTATGAAAATGATGTGATTGTTATTTCTTTTGTTTACCCTTACTGAGAATTTGAGCTCACCCTTTTATGTTTTCTTTTTCCCAGGATATAAAGAAAGGTTTTTGGTAAAAAAAGTAAGATCTTTATGGGAGATGTTGATGATCTTTCACCACGATTAGAAGATTATATTCCAAGTTTCCAAAGACACTAACGTATTACGATCCTTGTTTGTGTGTTTTTGTTATGTACTACGTATTCCGCAAAAGTAATGTAATGTCCATGTACGTAAAGCTTTAGGTATCTACATATATCCTATGTAATATGTTTCATTGGTGTAGATGAAGAGATATAATAAGAATGGAAGAAAAAATTGTCTTTACATTGAGTCTAGAGATCCAACACTCCAAGATATATCAAAATAGTCTTGCATATCAAAAGGAATAAGAAACCACATAGAGGAGATATTTGGTTTAGTATGCTCTGTGAATTGACTATGTAAGAGGTTTTTTAGGTGAAAAATGGATTTATTATCGAAATTTAGGAAGTTATTTGTTCACATTAAATGGTTATTCTGTACAATTTAACAAATTATGCCCCAACCATGTCAGTGCTGCTGGATAAAAAAGTGGGGACTACATGGTTCTGTCACATGTTTTAAAACACTATGATAAAAATTAGTGTTTATAGTACCATAAAATACCAATTTACATGGTTAGTCGAATGATTTGGCTAAACTATTCACATTCCTAGTGACTCCAAGATTCCCTTACTGTATTTCATAAAGAAGATGCAGTATTACAAGCAACCATTCTCAAAACTATGATCGATTTAAAGAACATACAAAAGACACTAAAACCGTCTATAAAATTTCAATACTCATAACTACTGTATATAACTTCAAAATACATAATAAATAGGTAAATTTAATCAAACATGGGGGGTTACAAGTGACACTTTTGTAAATACTTTTAACCATTAAAATTATATAAATGCATATCTAAATTTCAAGTAGAATCATGGAAAGAAAAATAATAATATACGGTATTTTTGGGCTAAATACACTCATCTAGTAAAATTAGAGATTTGATTTTGTGATATGTTTTGACATAAGAAATAGTTCTAAACTTTTTAAACCAATTTTACCCTGACTGTGTTGAGCAAATTTCACTATAGTAAATTTTTATGAAAAAATTAAATAAAACCTATTAAATAATTTGATTATTCTGATGGAGAATATGTACTACATTATATGAGATTAAAATTGTTGATTTGGTAAAAATTAAATTTAATATAATTATAAAAAATGAAATATTTCTTTATATTAAAATGCCTTTATAAGAATAAAAATAAGTTTAAACGAAAATAATGTATCAAATTATTCATAATGAGATTTATTTAGATATTAATATAAATATGATAGTTATGTGAAATTAAAATCAATTCAAAACTGAATGTAACCGCGTATATACATAATTAATGAAAATGATCAAAAATACTTCATTTATTTGAATAAAACATCACATAGGTTTTAAAATTTTAAACATTGGTTCATAAAATCAATATAATTTTTTTGAATGTTTCTTTTTCCCTAAAAGACATATTAGGTCTATAAAAACGGTTTTATAAACTATTATATCATTATTGTATCATTATGATGTCATAGAATTGGAAGTATTTGTAAAGAATATATTTTTCACTATTCACCCTCAAAATCATCCTTTACTGATAACCTGATAAATTAATCCTAAGATAATTATGATATCATCTGTTAAAAAATTAATTTCATTTTATAAAAATTATTTTAATAAATTATAAAAATTATCTTACAATTGGAAAAAATAATAATTAAACTTTTATTTTATAGAAAATGGATTTTATGTTTTAATTATTCATAATTTTATTTAATACCAATTACTTATAAAATTGATGTTAATATATTATATCATATGATGAAATATTATATGATAACATAATCATCTTTTAAATGTAGTAATGTTAAATTATTTTGATTAAAATACAAAACCCTTAAATTGTTTTTATTGAAAACATTCTTTTTAACATTAAATCGTATTAATTTTTTATCCTCTATATAAAATAATTTTTAAATTATTAATATTTTTAATATAATGGTGGTTTCATTCAGCATATAATTTTCATTAAAATTTCCATATAATTTATATTTGTTCATTTTAGTTTGATGTTTTGAGTGAAGCAATCTATTTTACATTGTGTTTACTTAAAGAAGAATTACATATGAAAATCTTAGGGACTTAAATTTATTATGTGTACACAAAAACACCCACATGTTTATATAAATATATAAACACATATATTTATAAATATGATTGTATTAGACACATATACAAATGAATTTTTATTTGTATATTTATTTATTATTTTTATAGGTATATACTTATTTTTATATACTTATATATAATGAATTTAATAACTTAATATATGAATTTATAATATGAAATATATAATATAATAACATAAATATAATACAAATATAATATATATATTTATATTATTAATTGTATATACTTATATATATAATGTATTTATATATTAATATTTTAATTTATAGTCATTTATTTTAATATTAATATATTAAAATCATCTTTGTAATGTGTTTATAAAAATAAAAATAATATAATAACAAATACATTAATATTAAATTTACATGAATAAAATTATATATAAGTATCTAGTTAATTTTTTTATAATGACATTATATATATCTATAGTATTTAAATGTAGTTATAGAATGTTTTTGAAATATATATATATATATATATTATCACATTCTTTTTAAAAAATATTAGCAGTAATTTAAAACCATTATAATCTATGTGATTAGCTACTGTTTTAAACCCTCTCCATTTTTTTTATTTTAATAAATCAAGGGTATTTAAATAGTGATATCCCAAAAACACACCTAAATTCTAATTTAGTGGTTGGTTAGTACAACCATTGTGAATTTATGAATAAAATGAATTTAAATGGGGTTGTAGATAACCTCTTATAAATAATCATTATAATTTAAAAAAAAAATTTGTAGTTATTAGTGCCCACACCAGCATATCTTTCTATCCATCAATAATGTCATAATTTTTTTTAAAATTTTTTTTTATGTTTCTTATGAACTTTTTTAAATAATTTATGGAGTATGTGGATGGGATTAGGGGATGTTTCTTTTTTTATAGACAAATGAATACAATAATTTAATTTTGTAATTAATATAAACAACATGATATATCATTTATGGATGTTAAAGGAATTAATTTTGACAACCATGTAGATTTAATAATCAATATTATTCCTTAATAATTTTAATTTATTTTATTTTATTTTTCTTTATTATTTATAATAAGGCTATGTAATTTTTAAATAGAAAAAAACAGTTTTATTCTTATTAAGTTCATTTTCATGTATAATATGGGTTTACTTAAAAGTATAATTTTTAAATAAAACATTTTACTAAAAAATAAACTTAATTTTTTAAATCTGAAAATCAATGTTATATTTTGGTGAAATTTTGGGTGTTTCCAAAAAAGATTGAATTTTCAATGAATAGAAAAAGTTCATTTTTTGTGATGTTTTCATTCATATTCATTACATTGTGAATTTAAAAGTACTATCTAATCCTAAAATAGCATAACCCTACCTTAATAAATATAATCTAATTAATAACATAGGAATAATAATTATAAATGATTGTTGTTTTCATTAATTTTTGGGATTAAAGACATATTTTTCTAAAAACTATATATTTTTTATTTTTGTTTTTAATTATAAAATTAGCTTCCTCTACTAATATAAGTTTCATGTAAGAAAATTTAATCAATATTTTGGATCAAGATTATCATATTAGTTAAATATTTCCCTTTTATTTTTTCCAATACTAATAGTAACCATTGTAAATATTTATCACCATAGTAATGGTAAATCGGGTAATTATATTTAAAATTAATGTGATGCAACCTAAATATATCCCTAAAACTTATATATATTTTATTTTATAATTATTTTTCTACCATGACCAATTTTTTTTAGAAAATTTGAAAATTTCATGCCACTTTTCTTTGATAATAACATTAATATAATTTTAAATAAAGAAGATGAAAAAAGGTCACTCTGTTTATTTTAATAACAATAAATTTATTCAATTGGGATAAAAAGAATGAATGTAAAATTATAAATGTTCATTTTAAATATGAATTCTTTTTCATCATGTAATTTATTATAAAATTTTAGTGACAAAATAATTACCATAAATACTTATAAAATGACAATTCAATGCATGTGCATGTCATAGTAAAATAATGTTAATGATATTAGGAACTATAAAAGTAATATATTCATGTTGATTTATAGGTTACGAAAAATTTATTGATATTTATAACATATCAGGGATGTTTTAAGGGTTTATATTGTCATTTCATTATTATTTTTTAGAATTTAAGGTCAAATTAATTGAATAGTTCCAAAAATAACATTATGTATATTCTATAATAAAAAATATATTTATGAAAAATAAAATCAATAAAAAACATATATTTTCCAATGTAATGGGATATAGTTAAAAATTTCATAATCAGTTCATTTATGTTCCAATTTTCATTTTATATCTTGTTTCTTGGCTCTTATAGAGTAAAAAACATTGATATTACAGTAATCATCAAATGTGTTAACATGTGTTAAAACTAAGAGGTAAGTGTGAAAAATCACTTAATAATTTATATATTTTATAATATGAGAGGATTAATGCTCCTCGTAATCCTATTTTCTAAATATACATATTTAGATGTGGCATGCCGTCTTTATATAACATAAACATTCATTATATTACACAAAACTGAGGATCATTAAGGTTTAGTGTCTTGGAAACCAGGAACATAAAACATGAAAAAACATAAAACATTCATCTTAATAACTTGAAAGACATATCCTTAATTTCCTCCTAGGTTCATTACTGCATCGCATAACCCGGGGACATAAATCAAAAGAAAGGGTGAGAAGAAGGCCCAATAAGGGAAACAAGAGAAACATTTTACATGTGAAATTGAGATACCTCAATAAGGTAATGAAAATAACTTTAGGTCATGAGAAAGAAACCATGAGGAATATCATAATAAAAATAAAGTTTTCATAACATTAAGATGTGGCTACAACATTTTACAAAGATAATCATTTCTTGTTTCCCCACGGTTCATCCCCAAGGTGTCAATAAAAATTACCAATATTATTCACCAAGGTATCAGTCTAAATAGTAATCTCTAGAGATTAAGTCTTTACCCAATTCATTGGAGCAATATCATGGAGCACCCTTAAATTTGTATTTTTTATCATTTGATCCACATATATCATCATCAAACATTTCATAAACAACCCGTATAGCATAAAATAAATGGGTTTCATTTCATAATCATAACATTTTAAAAACTTCTTTAAAGACATGATCTTTGTTTCACTTTAATACCCATAGAAAAGGAAGGTGGATATAATGTATGTAAATCCCAGAATTTAAAATAGAAAAACTTGGTATATATGTAAATACCATTATATAAGAGAGAGGTTTGAGTATTCACTTAATAAAATAAAATAACTTTAGAAAAAGAGAGAGGCATTTTGAGACGGAAATTCTGCAGCATAACTGCTATGTTACGAGGTTTTAGAAAACATTGAAAAGAGTGGGGACATGGGTCACCCACTCATAAATGATACATAAAACAGTAGGGGAACAGAATATAAAGGATTTAAGAACAGGGTAATGAAATTTGAAGGACATACCATTTGAGATGAAAAACATGGAAGGAAGACAAAAATTAGATTTCTCTTATTAAAATTCGGCAGCCTAACAGCGTCACTTAAACTTCAACAAAAATTAATTGATGAGATCAAATATGGAATATAAACATATGAACATAAAAGTTCAGTATGATAGATATATATATAGTACCCCAACATAATAAAAAGGAACTTGAAAGACTTGAGATGAAAGTAGAACTTTGAAAAATGAGAAGGGTGAAAGAATCCCTTAAAAATTCGGCAGCCTAACGGCACCACATAAACATTCTTAAAACGAATTGATGTGAGAAAGTGTTGGTCTCTAATTATATGAAAATGAAAAGGGAAGTAAGATGAATATAGAAGAAAATCCTCCAACATAAGAACATGGAGAATAAAAGAAATGACATAAAATAGATTACTTGAAAAGAAAGAGAGAGGTCGGATCCCTTACCTTAAATTTAACTCTAAAAACACAATGGTTAAGACCTTGAGAGGCTTTAGGGAACCTTTGGAGGACTACTTGGGAGGTAAGGACACCATAACTTCGTTGAGGATGATTTTGGAGTCAAATGGATGAGAGGATGGCTTGGTATTTATAGGGAAAGTGACGGGACAAGGCATTAATGGCCAAGGGACACCTCATTGGTGGTTTTGGCAAAACCATGGGCTTTCCCATTGTATTTTCCCATGGTATTGGCCACTTGGGACACCTCATACAATAACTCACCCCCTTTAGTCGACCATCCCTTAATATATCTCATGACATCATCATGACACAATTATGATGTCATTAAACATACCGAAACCCTAAAACAACATTTTTACTATTCACTGAAAATTCATCTTTCTTAGAAAAATCCTAAAATTTTACCTTAACCCTATATCGATTCTCTGATTACAAATATGAACTCCATTTTATAAAAATAGTTTTCTAAATATTTTTAATTTAATTTTTAAATAAAAACACTATTCACCGAGAATTCAATTTTTTCAGAGAAATCCCCAAAAATTACCATAACATAATATTGATGCTCTAAGTTGAAAAATAACGTCCATTTTATAAAAATAATTTTCTAATTATTTTTAATTTAATTTTTAATTAAAAAACACTATTCACCTGAAAAAACTAATACTTGACTAATAATTTATGAAACCGTTATTTACCCATTTTATTGAATCACATTACTTAATCAATGTGTCTAAATTATAATTAAACATTTATTAAGTGAGATTACTAATCCATTTGGTCACATTACTAATTGTAAGTGTGAAATCACTATTCATAATTTACTATTTATCAAAAATTAAGTTTATCTTGTTAGACTCCAAATTAGTTACTGAACACTTTCGCAGAAGATCTTTTTTCGAAAATCATTAAACATCATTAATTATTTAAGATTTACATAAATATTTTAAAATATGATTTTTTTCAAAATTCATCAATAAAATACATCCTAAAATTATCCGGACATTTGAAATTTCACAAACTTCACTAAAATAAGTAATCTCAATTTATTCATCCCAAATGATTACACATAGAAGCTACGGTCTCATCACATAGCCCCTTATAACACCAGCATATGTCCTAAGTGTAAGGTGTGCTTTGGCGAGAGAATATGAGGGAGGCTCAGATATCATTTCCCTAGTAGTAATCTCTACTATCTTGAACTTCTCACATAGGCGTTTCTGTTCGAGCTTGACATGCTTGAGTTTGGATTGGGATTGGTCCAAAGCAAAGCCGAAAGATGCCACCTCCTTCCCAAGCCCTGCTAAGTGGGATTCATAAGGTTCGAGTCTACTAGATTAAGCCATCGACTCCTCTTTCTACATTAACCACTAACATCTCTATTAAATAGTTAAGAGTAAGTTAATATACTATTCAAAAAGTTTGGGTTGTCACATTCTTTCCCCCTTAAAAAATTTCGTCCCTGTAATTTTCTACATGATGCCTAGTCGAAGAGGTGAGGGTACTTTTGCTTCATTGTTTCCTTAGGCTCCCAAGTCGCTTCTTCATACGTATGATTCCTCCACAACACTTTCACAAGGTTGGTAGTCTTGTTTCATAGAACCTTGTCTCTGTGGTCTAAGATCTCCACTGGCTGCTCCTCATAAGAGAGGTCATGTTCCAGTTGTACCACCACTGGGTTCAGTACATGCAAAGGGTCGGGTATGTAATTCCTCAAGAGAGATACATGCAAGACATCGTGAACTTGATCTAGGTTCGGTGGAAGTGCTAGACGATTGGCCGCTGCTCTTATGCGATCAAGGATTTCATAGGGGCCAATGTACCTAGGGCTGAGATTCCCTTTCTTCCCAAACCGCATGACTATCTTCCATGTAGAAATTCGAAGCAAGACTTTTTCGCCAACACCAAACTCCAAGTCCCTTCGATGGTTGTCAGCATACGCTTGTACCGACTCTGAGCATCATTTATGTGTTGTTGGATGGAATGAACTTGTTCTATCATCTCTTGCCCAAGATCAGGCCCAAAAATCTTTCTCTCACCAGTTTCATCCCAAAAAGTAGGAGTTCTAAATCGCTTTCCATTCAGAGCTTCATAGGGTGCCATCTGAATACTCGAATAGAAGCTACTGTTATAGGAGAACTCAACTCATGGGAGGTGTAATCCCATCCACCTTTAAATTCCATTGAGCATAATATCATCATGTCATCGAGTGTCTGAATAGTCCTTTCAGATTGACCATCAGTTTGAGGAGGATATGCCGTACTAAAATTCAATTCAGTATTCAGAGCATGTTGAAGACTTCTCCAGAATTTAGATGTGAATCTTGGATCATGATCAGACACGATGGATAGTGGTACCCCATACAGCCTTACCACTTCCTTTACGTATATCTTGGCAAGTTGATCCAGAGAGAAATCTTCCCGAATAGAGATAAAATAAAAGGTATTGGTGAGACGGTATACAATAACCCACATCGCATTGTTTCCTTTAGATGTTTTCGGGAGACCAGTTACAAAGTCCATAGTGATATTATCCCACTTCTATCCTGGTATGGGTAGCGGTTTTAATACCCCTTTTTGAATTTGTCATTCTTCCTTTATTTGTTGACACACCAGGCACCTTGTAGTGTAATCGGCAATATCCCTCTTCATGTTATCCCACTAATAAAGATCATGAAGGTCTCTATACATTTTAGTGCTTCCTGGATGTATAGAGAAAGTAGAACTATGGGCTTCATCCATAAGTTCATTCTTTATCTCCAGAATAGATGGAACACATAGTCTTGTATGAAATTTCAATACACCTTCATGATCAATATAGTAATCAAGGAACTTCCCATCCATTACATCCTCAAACTTCTCCTGCAGTAAATGATCTTTTTTTGAGCCTTCTTAATCTTCTCTAGTAATGAAGCTTGAGAAATCATTTGGGATAAGGTTGATGATGTCCCTTCCCTTACAATTGCCATATCCAGTTTTACTAGATCATTAATCAAGGGATCTCCTAGGATCCTCATTATTGCCAGAACAACATGATATTTCCTGCTTAACACATCCACGACATTGTTTGTTCTTCCAGGGTGATAATTAATTGAACAGTCATATTCTTTAATAAGATCCAACCATCTCCTTTATCTCATGTTTAATTATTTATGCGTGAAAATATACATTAAAATTTGGTGGTCGGTGTATATATCACATTTCTCCCCATAAAGATAGTGCCTCCATATATTTAGAGCAAAAACAATTGCCGCTAACTCTAGATCATGTGTAGAATAATTCTGCTCATGAATCTTCAACTGTTGAGAAGCATAAGCAATTACCTTGTCAATTTTCATGAGGACGCACCCAAGCCCTTTCAGAGATGCATCACTAAAAATAACGAATCCTTCTCTGATAGAGGGTAGTGTTAACATAGGAGAAATGACCAATCTCTTCTTCAGCTCTTGGAAACTTTCCTCGCATTCCTTTATCTAAATAAACTTAACCCCTTTTCAAGTCAACTTGGTTACTGGATTAGAAATCCATGAAAAGTTTTTCACAAACATCTGATAATATCCTAATAAACCAAGGAAACTACGAATCTTAGTTACTGTTGTGGTTTGAGGCCACTCCTCCACAACCATTGTTTTTGCAGGGTCAACGAAGATTCCTTCCTTGGTTACGATGTGGCCCATGAAAGCAACTTATTGTAACCAAAACTCACACATGCTGAACTTTCCAAAGAGCCTCTACTTCCATAGATTTTTCAAAATAACCCTCAGATGATCTTCATACTCCTCACGAATTTTTGAATATATCAAAATATCATCAATAAAAACTACCACAAAGTTATCAAGGTAGTCCTTAAAGACTCTATTCATCAAATACATGAAAATAGCAGGAGCATTAGTCATGCCAAAGGGCATAACAGTGAACTCATGATGCCCATATTTTCATCGAAAGGCAGTCTTTGGAATATCTTCCTTCTTCACCCTCAGTTGATGATAACCAGATCGAAGGTCAATCTTGGAGAATAATTGAGCTCCACGAAGTTGGTCGAGTAAATCATCAATTCTTCGAATAGGGTATATGTTCTTCACTGTGATCCTGTTCAGTTCTCTATAATCAATGCATAGCTGCATTGATCCATCCTTCTTCTTTACAAAGAGAACTGGTGCTCCCCAAGGAGACACACTCGGTCGGATAAACCCCTTCTCCAACAAGTCTTGGAGTTGTTTCTATAACTCTTATAGATCCACATTTTCCATTCTATATGGGGTCTTTGATATTGGTTGAGATCCAGGTACTAGTTCAATGGAGAACTCTACCTCTCTTTCTGGGGGAGGTCCAAGTAACTCCTCAAGAAATACATCCATGTATTCTTGAACAATCAAAACATCTTCTATTTTTATACTCCCTTTTCCTTCTTCAGAATCACCAATTAACTCCATAAAGAAAGCTATAGGAGGTGCTTCTAGATAGGGATAAGTTCGGGATATCTCTCCTTGAAAGATAATTGTAGGTCGTTCTTTCAAGACTTCTGATATTTCCTTACTTCTACTTTTTATCTTAGCATTATACTTTGAGAGCTAGTCCATCCCTAGTATAACATCGAATTCTAACATGGGAATGACTACTAGATTTGTGATAATATTGTGCTCACTGAAGTAAACACAAGAGTGTCTAAACACTATTGATTCATGGATAATCCCACTGGGAGTATTTAATGAAAATTTTACCTCAAGAAGTTCAGGGATTGATTTTATATTCTTTTCAAACTTGGAGGAAATAAAGGAATGCGTAGAGCCAGAATCAAACAAAGTACTTTCTAGTTATGAGAGGACAACAAGAGTACCTGCTACCACGTCATTCAGAACTTCAACTTCCTTTATTGTAATAGAAAAAGAATGACCTTTCTCCCTTGGCCTTTGCTGACATTGATGGTGATTCCCCTCCACTACCCTCGGATTTGGACAGTGATTAGAAAAGTGCCGAATCTTTCCACACTTGAAGAATTTGACTTTGGGTAGGGCTGGAACCATCTTTCCTCTGTCGTTAGTGTTGGGAAGTTGAGGCTTCCCCTCACTATGACAAATCTGAGCAATATGGCCTTTTCTTCCACACTTGTAGCACTTGACACTTCCGATCAAGAAGTTCCACGAATGATTACTTCCACATTTATTGCATGTGGTAAGTTTCATTTGCTTCCCACCTCTTCCTTGATCAAAATTCTTCCCTAGACTGGGCTCTAACGATCCCTTCTTGTCATTTGATTTATGAGACCACTGTGTCTCACCATACTCTAGCTCGACTTTCATTGCACTCCGCACGATCTCCTCATAGATATCGTAGTCCTGGTTGGATAGATTCATCCGTAGATGAGGTATTAGTCCACTGAAAAATCTGTCAACCTTCCCACTTGGATCCATGACAAAGCTAGAGGTATATCGTGAAAGTCGGGTGATGTTCATCTCATAGCTTCCGAAAGATGCATTCTCCTTCTGCTTCAGCTCGAGAAACTATTTCTCCATTCTCGTTCTCATGGAACGAGGGAAATACTTATTAAAGAATATTCCGTGGAACTCTTACCACTCCATAGATTCCATCTCTCCTCATGGCTTCATGTTTTTGATTAGTGACCACCACTGATCAACTTCTCCCTCTAGGCGGTAAACGACAAGGGTGACTTTTTCTTGTTCTGAACAATGAAGTACAGAAAATATCTTTTCAATGGAGCTTATCCATTGTTCTGCAACCAATAGGTTAGTACATCCACTAAATGTTGGTGGTCGTTGATGGATGAAGGACTCAATATAATGTTGTTCCATTCATGGTGAGATCGGCCTCTCAGCTTGATTCAAGTTATTACTCATAACTTGAGTTAGTTGGTTCATCATTCGCATGAATGTTTCCATTCCAGCTTCCATCGGAGGGCCATCAGCACATGGTGCATTGCGGTCACCATCTGCATGGTTCCTCCTATTTCCCGCCATTTTATAAAAGAATAAAACCATAGTGAGAAACTTATTTCATCTAGGAATCTTTTAACTAAGACTTCATTCTTGGACAATTACATTTCTCTATAATTCCTTCATAATTATACATAAAAAGATTGTGATTAACCAAACTTATCCCTCGGGAGTGTCGTATCCAAGAGTGCAGCAAGGCCTGTTATCGTGCACCAGTTCCCATTCAAGTCTAGCTCAAAGTGGTGTTTTCGGGTTTTACCCCTATGTACATCTGTTCCAGAGCCACCTCTACCTGCTAGTATCCAGACATGGATGTATTTGTTTAATAAACCACTTACTCAATACATACCAAAATGCTAGAAAGTTTTCCTATATTTAAACTTTTCTATAGGGTTCTTCCTAAATTTTTTATATCCTAATTTCCACAATTAACTAAACCATCCTTTGATACCAACTTTGGCATCCCGCCTTTAGATAACATAAACTTTCATTGCATTACACAAAACTGAGGATCATTAAGGTTTAGATTCTTGGAAACCCGGAACATAAAAGATAAAACAACATAGAACATTCATCTTAAACACATGAAAGGCTTCTCCTTAAGTTCATCCTAGGTTCATTACTGCATCTCAAAACCTGGGGACATACATGAAAAGAAAGGGTGAGTAGAAGGCCCAGTAAGGGAAACAAGAGAAACATTTTACATGTGAACTTGAGATACTTCAATAAGGTAATGAAAATAACTTTAAGGCATGAGAAAGAAATCATGAGGCATATCATAATAAAAATAACGTTTTTCATAACATTAAGATGTGACTGCATCATTTTACAAAGACAATCATTTCCCTTTCACCAAGGCACATCCCCAAGGTGTCTATGAAAATTACCAAGGTTATTCACCAAGGAATCAGTGTAAATGGTCATCTCTAGAGATTAAGTCTTTACCCAATGCATTGGAGCGCTATCAAGGCACACCCTTAAATTTTCCTTTTTTATCATGTGAGCCACATATATAATCATAAAACATTTCATAAACAACCCATATAGAATAAAAGAAATGGGTTTGATTTCATAATCATAACTTTTTAAAAACTGCTTTAAAGACATGATCTTTGTGTCACTTTAAAACCCACAGAAAAAGAATGTGGGTCCCATTTATGTAAATACCAGAATTTAAAATAGAACAACTTGGAATATATGTGAATACACCTATAGAAGATATATCTTTGAGTATTCACTTAATTAAATAAAATAACCTTAGAAAAAGAAAGAGACATTTTGAGATGGAAATTCTACAGCAAAACCACTATGTTACGAGGTTTTAGAAAACATTGAAAAGAGAGGGGAAATGAGCCACCCACACATAAATGATCTATAAAACAGTAGGGGAACAGAATATAGAGGATTTAACAACATGGTAATGAAATTTTAAGGACATACCATTTGAGATGAAAAACAGGGAAGGAAGACAAAAATGAGATTTCTCTTATGAAAATTCGGCAACCTAACGACGTCACTTAAACTTAAAAAAAATGAACTAATGAGATAAAATAGAGTCTCTCATCATATGAATATAAAATTTAAGTATTATAGATATAGATATCATACCCCAACATAATAAAAATTAATTTTAAAGACTTGACATGAAAGTAGAACTTTGAAAAAGGAGAAGGGTGAAAGAATCCCTTCAAAATTCGGCAGCATAAAGGCGCCACATAAACATTCTTAAGATGAATTGGTGAGAGAAATAGGGGGTCTATAATCATATAACATTAAAGGGGAAGTAAGCTGAATATATAATAAAATCCTCCAACATAAGAACATGGAGCATAAAAGAAATGACATAAAAGAGATTAAATGAAAAGAAAGAGAGAGGTCTGATCCCTTACCTTAAACGTAACTCTTAAAACTCAATGGTTGGGACCTTGAGAGGCTTGAGGGAACCTTGGGAGGACTCCTTGGGAGTTAAGGAGGCCAGAAATTCGTTGAGGATGATTTTGGAGTTGAATGTATGAGATCATGGCTTGGTATTTATAAGATAAGTGAGGGGACAAGGCATTAATTACCAAGAGACACCTCATTTGTGGTTTTGGAAAAACCATGGGCTTGCCCATGGTATTTTCCCATGGTATTGTCCACCTGGGAAACCTCATACAATAATTCATCCCCTTTAGTCGACCATCCCTTAGAATATCTCATGACATCATCATGACATAGTTATGATGTCATTAATAATACTGAAACCCTAAAACTGCATTTTTACTATTCACTGAAAATTTATCTTTCTCTGAAAAATCCCAAAATTTCACCTTAACCAAATATAGATTCTCTGATTACAAATATGGAATCTATTTTATGAAAATAATTTTCTAAATATTTTTAATTTAATTTTTAAATAAAAAAACTATTCACCGAGAATTCATTTTTTCACAAAAAACCCCAAAAATTACCATAACATAATATCGATGCTCTCTGTTCAAAAATAAAGTCCATTTTATAAATATAATTTTTTAATTATTTTTAATTTAATTTTTGATTAAAAAAACACTATTCACAAAAAAAACTAATACTTGACTAATAATTTATGAAACCGTTATTTACCCATTTTATTGAATCACATTACTTAATCAAGGTGTCTAAATTATATTAAAACTTTATTTAAGTGAGATTACTAATCCATTCGGTCACATTCCTAATTCTAACCGTGAAATCACTATTCATAATTTACTATTCATCAAAAATTAAGTTGATCTTATTAGACTCCAAATTCCTTGCTGAACACTTTTGCAGAAGACCATTTTCTGAAAATCATTACACATCCTTAATTATTTATGATTTACATAAAAATTTAAAATATCCTTTTTTTTCAAAATTCATCAATAAAATACATCCTAAAATTATCCGGACATTTGAAATTTCACAAACATTACTAAATGAAGAAATCTCAATTTATTCATCCCAAAGGATTACACAAAGATGCTACGGTCTCATCACATAGCCCCTTATAACACCAGCATATGAACTAAGTGTAAGGTGTGCTATGTTGAGAGAATCTGAGGGAGGCTCAGATAACATTTCCCAAGTAGTAATATCTACTAACTTGAACTTCTCCCGCAGGCATTTCCATTGAAGCTTGACACGCTAGATTTCGGCTTGGGCTTGGTCCAAAGCGAAGCCCAAATATGCCACCTCCGTCCTAAGCTCTGATAAGTGGGCTTCAAAAGGTACGAGTCTACTGGATGAAGCCATCAAGTCCTCTTTCTGCATTAACCATTAACATCTCTATTAAATATTTAAGAACAATTTAATACACTATAAAAAATGTTTGGGTCATTACATTAGATCCACTTTATAGGAAAATTAATTTATATTAATTTAGTATATTTTGTTATCTTAAGAGTGCCCCTCCCCTCACTTATAAATGAGATCCTAATATCCTCTCTTACTCAATCATTTTGAGAAATCTAGTTCATCCAATACCTACCCAATTAACTGCCCATATTCAATCCCCATTTCAAATTAGTTCTCGTGTCTCCAAAATACCATACATATAAGACTTATTGTTGAATCCAAAGAGGTTATCCGAGGAGAGGGTATAAAACCAATCCAGTGTATTTCAGGATTATTTCTCATTACACATCCTTTAAATATTCTTTAAAAATAATAAAATAATAAAATAATTTTATTAAATATATTGAAATGTAATTATTAATATGATACAACACCTTTTAATCAACTTTTCAATGCTATGAGAAATGAAAACATCATTTGTCTTTAACTGTGGATTACCACATCAACCAAGCTACGTGTCTTATTTTCCATCACTTCCACTATGGATATTTAAAATGATTTATTTTACATATATATATATATATATGTATGATACTAATTTAATTATTATAATTTTTAAATTACAATATATCATCCAATTTTATAAATTCCATGACATTGGAAAACAATATTGTGGTTGATGCATATGTGGGGATTACATCCTCCAAGAAGTAATGTGACTCATTTCTCATCAATGCCTTTCATGAATGGATACGAAAACATAATTAATATATAAAAATGAATAATATTTCATGTATATTGTTATTTATATGTTGTATCAATTACCTCTTTCAACACAATCAAACTACTAAATTAATTTAGGACATATGGCTTGAATATCATAAAAATATCTGACATGAAAATAAATGAACAAGTAATTTATTATAACATGGTAATAAATAAAATAAAATAAGTAATAAAATTGAAACTGGTTCTTAATAAACAAAATAATGAACTAAATTTTATTATTTTGTATGATAATGAACATACATGATGATTCTAATATGATTTAATTGAAACATTAACTTAAAACCATGTTTTAAATGCCCAAAATATACATTTTCAAAATATTTTTCATCCATGTCCATATTCTAAAAATTATTATATGGATTTATTTTTATGTAGATAATAAAATTATTAAATAAAGTTTATGTATCTTTTTAATTTATAAAAAATAGATTCAAAAGTATTATTTTAATAAATTTTATGTAAAATGTTTTTACATTCATTACAAATAGAAATAAGAATGTTCTTTTTTTAGACATACGACTAAAATAGATTTTTATGCCACTAGAACTATAATGTGATGTTTTTATAAATTTATCATATTTCCTGTTTTCTTCATATAAAATCTAAATTTTCCTTTGTCATGGGCATATTATTTTTTAGAAAGGGGTTTTAATAATAAATGATTTTTCAATATCATAAAGTGTTTTTCAAATGGGTTCAAAATTTTTTGTAAGGTATTAATGATGAAAAGTTAAATATTAAATGTTTTTATTCATGACATTGTACTTTATCATTTTTGATGATAATAGTTGAGAACAATAAAGATTATAATATTAGTGATCGTAATACAACATATAAAATGGGTTTTTGTGATACAACTTATATGATAGATAATCGTAATACAATATATATGATGGTCGATCCTAATATAGCTCTCTAAATCAATGGTTAATGTTCTATATCTTTAAATGTAAGAATATTAGAGTTAACCAGGGAGGTTATTACTTCTTATTTTAATTGAATATTGTCATTTTTCACATGATCCGTGAATATATTTGTTTATGTGTCCTATTAGGTAATATATTTTCTTTTTATTGGTTTATTTTTTTTTTGATAATTTTTTTCATGTGGGTATGTCTTATTACATAGTATCAAAGAATATTTTATTAAAGATAACAATTTAATAGTTTTCCTATCTTTTAATAGATTAATATATTTTTTAATTTTTTTTACTTTCTGAGATTTTTATGCCCATCCCGCATTTTTAAATGTTTTTAAAAGGGTTTAAAGATTATTAATAAAAAAATAAGAAGTAATATTGCAAGTCAAAAATATTTCTCAAGAAAAGGGAAATTATTTAATTACAAAATATTATTTTGTGGAAAAAATGAATACTGATTGTAAGTGAATTAATTATAATATATATTATTTTTATGTAAGAGCTATAACCTAATTATCAGAACCACTAAACAAAAAATCCTAGAAATGATTGAAGATGAATTATTTTCGTATGACATGATTTGAGTATTATTTTATTCCATGTCCTTATAATTAGTATCAGATGAAAGGATTAGATAAATTTAGACGTTAAGAAAATTTTTATAGAATACCCTTGAAAGATTCTAATTTATGTTTATATTTAAATGATATAGAATTTTAATATTACAATGTGTCTTCATCTTATCGATATCTATTTAGAATTGTTTTACATAGAGGGAAAAAGGAAGATTAAATTGGAATGAATCAAGGGGACAATATCCTTCCCAATCAGTAGCATAGCGTTATTGGAATTGAAATTGAAATGTTTCATATAGTGAATAAAGAGTTTATGGTAACTATCAATTGTGGTGGTATCCATCTTATATAGAAACTAGATTTTACATATAAGAACATGTTGATATATGAAAATTTTATGAAATAATACTTTTTATCCTTTAGTGGAACATCTAATCTATTGGTAGATTCCAGATGAATCAATATTATGGAAAAGATATTCAAAGTCTTATTATATTTAGAACATAAAAAAGGTATCTCAAAAAATTTATCATTTTGAAGGTGGAGCTAATTATTTATGGTAATTTCTTAATAATACAAGATAGAGAGATGATAATAATAGAAAAGAATGAGAGACATTTATAAATCTTCTCAAAGTGAAATATTACTAGAATCCTTTTCTAATCAGTATGGGGAAACAAATATTATAATTGTGGGAAATTGGGGAGGATTTTGTAGCCACATATGAAGAAAGTGTTTCAATATTAGACATGTATGCACTATAATTTTTTTAATACCTTGATAATAAAAATAACATATTTCAATCATTCATGAAACAATGTTTATGATTATTATTGGCATCATGACAATTTAAAATTTATAAGAGTGTTTCATGTTGTATTGTGAATGTTTGGACAACGTTTTCGAAAATTATGTGCCACGTGATGAGAAGAGTAAGAAATGAACATGGTTTAAATAATTAGAGAACTAGTAAAATAATAAATGTACAAGTAAACCAAAAAAAGTATCATGTGTGGTGAAAATCATATCATGGAGTGTTTTATTGGATCTATAAAATGTTTTCAGTGTAGTATTTCAAGTTATATGGCACATTAAGATAAAGATAAAAGTCCATAAAATCCATGAATAGGGTAATAGATAGAAAACCAATGGTGAGATTTTTTTATTGAATTTATTTAGTTAATTATGCTGATGTGTTACCAGATAATGTTTATTAGGGAGTAAATCATCATTATTGAAATAATAAAGTTGTGGAAAAATCATTTTATACTATTGTGGTTGATTTTGGTCAATCTTATGAAGTGTTTAAATGTACATTACTTTATTATTAAAATAATTTTGATGCACAATTTGGGTCTATATCCTTAAATTCCTTCCTTTTTTGGGAATTTTATATAAAATATATCTATATCCTCATGAAATTAAGTTATAACATTTGTTGAAAACTCAAGGTGAAAGTATTAGGGAAACCATGTTTTATAAGAATTTTACTTTTTTATCAGTGGGATGGTATTTCTTGGAATGGTTGTCTATATTCCCATAGTATACTTTCTTATTCATTTGTGTATGGATTGAATTTATTTTTACCATGATAAGGTATATTATAGTTATAAAATAGTATTTCTTTTGAATGAGTTTCTATTTTTATACAAGAATCAATTCATACATTTGATATGATATAAAATAAATTTGAAATTGATAAAGTATAGAAGTGATAGTTATCCTTCACATAGTTCTGAGAAGAGGTAGACTATCTAGATTAATGATATGATTTAGGTGAATGACTTTATAGATGTAAATAAAAATGTTTATCCTATTATTATTTATGTTTGATAGGTTATGTTTATTGTTGACTTAGTGGTTGATTGCAATCCAATATCAAAACATCATGATTGAATATATTTAGTAGATCTTTTTCAATCAAAAATTCACATGTTATGGATTCTGGATAAAGTATTCATTTATCAAAGAACATTATGATGGGTGGGGGAATATTTTATTTGATCAAAATAATTTTGGTTCAATTAGTCTTTTCATTGATTACGGAGCCCTAAATAATTTCAATATTAAGAAAAATTTTCATTTTCCTCATATTGATGCTTTATTTGATAAAATATAAAGAATGTAGTATTTTTAAGACTGATCTCAAGTCATGGAACCATTAAGTGATGTTATAAGAGGAAAATATTCTAAAGAAAGCATTTCAAATAAAAGAAAAAACATTATGAGTTTGGAGTTATACTCTTTCGGTTATCTAATACACTATTTGTATTTTAGGATATTATGTGTTGATTATTCCATGACTATTTAAATAAGGATGTTTTTATGTTTACTAATTTTATATTGCAATATTATAAAATTCATGATAATCCTGGAAAACAAAGTAAGATTGTTTTTTAAAATATGAAATAAAAATGATATATTGATTATGTAGTATGTGTGAAATGCCGTTGTAAAATATTTCCTTAATAGAGAATATTTTTTCTAAATGTGACAAAACTACTGAACCTACTAAAACAATTTATTAATGAATGGAAAATACCTACAAATATCACATATATTCATAGTTTTCATAGATTAAAGGTCACTACTAATGGTTTGTTGGATGATTTACTCATTTATCATTCCCACTGACTGAATTAACAAGAAAAGGAGTTAAAGTCATCTAGATGAATGAGTGTGATTAATTTTCCCATAAACTAAAAATAAAATATGTTAATACACTTACATTTTCCATAACCTCATAAAATGGTTAATTATTCATCTATAATGATTCTTCATTAGGGGTACTTAGTTTTGTTCTAATGTAGAATGATCAAGTAGATACTTATTATTCATGTTAAATTCAACCTCATGCATTAAATTATCCTACACATGATCTTGAATCATATTCTATGTTTATAAAAAAATATTAAGCCATCATTTATTTGGATCAAAGTATGAATTAAATAAAAATATAAATTTTTAAGTATATATTAACCCATAAAGTGTTGACAATGATATAGAGATTGTGGATGGAACTTAATATGGATTATTCCTACATGATTCATTACAATTCTAAAAAACCAAACAATGAAACTGGTTCTTTTAGTAGTAAAGATATCTCGTTATTAATAATTCTTTTATTGCAACACGAGACTTTGGATAATGATTTAATGAATGATGGCCGTGAAATATTTCATATTGGAACTTCATTTTTTTAGTTTTAGGATTCAGTGAATTTAAAATTGTCAAAAAGAATTAAGGAATTTAAAATGGAGGATTGATGGCACTATCATGGGTTTTCTGAACTAATTTTTTTGGCACTTTGATGTAGTAGATTGGATGAACATTTTAATTCAATAAGTATGAACTATATAAAACAAAATATGAAATTATTTTTATAATAATTAAATAAACCTAATACTAGAAATTATAAAGTGTTTGGTCATGGATCCAAATAAGATTTATGTTGGAAGGATATTGGAAAAAAAATTTCTTTGAAATTTGAATGACAAAAAACAATGACATGTATTTTTTTAGGAAATATTTTTTAGAAGGAGTAATAGATCTAAATATAAATCATCAATTAATTATTAAAAATTATCTTTCAAATTAAAATCTACTAAATTATGATCCTCAATTTTGGTAACCCCCGTTCTCTATTATAATTCACTATAACCGCTAAGAGGAAAAGAATTAAACCATAAGCGTTCTTTATAAAAGGAAACCATAAAATCCTAATTTTGTTTTTCAAATAAAAGGTTATATTATAGTTATTGGTGAATTATGGAATATATCCCTATTATAAGTGAGGATTAATTGAGTATTGGCAATATATTTTTACCCTAAAAATTGATGCCACATTGTTTTGTTTTACCAACTAATATTATGCACACACAATTCACACATCACTCGACCAAACATGATTTGTGTAAATTAGAAAATTTATTTATTGGTATTCATTAACTTAAATACTCAATACATAGTCACATTAAGTTAATTAATTTAACATATTTATTAAAAAATTCATGAAGGAGGGGATTAAATTAATTAGTATGAAAAAGAACTCTTCCATGGATTGTGTTGTAACCGTAGATATGTTTTGAATGTATAATGGTCTAGAGAGGTTACGAGCGAGTATTGTTCATAAAAATGACTTGAATACCAGAAAACATGATAAAATAACAATAAAAATAAAATAAAATATTTAAAATATAAGTGAAAGATAGAAATTTATTTATCAAACTACAATGCTACAATAAGGAAGAGGAAAAGAAGATCATTTTATTTGAGATCTATGATTGTGAGATTCCACCCAAAAATTGTGTATAGAAATAAAAATGAATAACTTATTCTTGAATCTAGTTAATGTAACAAAAGTTCATCAAATAATTTAAACACACATTTATAGAGGGGATTAGAGGCTATAAATCCTAGATATTACATGTTTTAATGAGGAAATCATCTAAATATTTTAATATAAATTGAACCGACCTCTTGACATCTAAAACTCCTAAACTGATTATCCATACTGAAGGATGGTTTTTGAGTAACTTATTTTTCTCTCTACTATCTATAATGGAACCAAATAAATTATAAAATTTATAAAATATATTTGAAATGGTTAAGTGGTGTCTAATTTTATGAGTATAGTGTCTATTTGATTTAATGGAATGTTTTCTCTAATCATACACAATATTGAGTTTTAATTATCTAAATGAATGTTTTATACTATTAAGTTAATCATTTTTTATGAAATATTACATTTAAATAATCCATAGAAAAATATTTTTAGACCACAATTCTATAGATCACTTTAATGATTCAAAACAAGATTTTCATAAATTTGAAATTGAATGATTTAATCCCAAATATTCTATAAATAATGTTTTCTAATATAATGTGAGGAAATAATGTCATTTTTCAAAAATAAAATTTTTAACCAATTGTGTTTGATCAAATCCTCCACACATACCCTTTTGCACTCCTAGGAAAATTCACTTGTCTTGTATTCCAAAAAAAGTATGAAAAGATATTCATGTTGATATTTCCCAATCTGTATTGAAAATATTGGAAAATTAAGAATCACATTATGAATTATAATTTAGTCAATTTGGAATTCATTGTCTCAAGAATTTTATAAATAAAAAATAATGATATTATTGACCATGAACATTGATAAAAAAATTATTGATCTAATATCTTGTTAATTAACCACGTGTATGCACCAACCATTTTTAGATCATATCTCCACCCTTTGTTAATTATTTTTAAGAAATGTAAAATATTTATTATTCTATACATGTTATACAATTCATCATTTCCCACTATATTAAAATTTTTATTTGATTTTTAAGGCAGAAAAATATAAAATAATATGTACACATGCATTGGTAAATTTTATATAACAATGAAATTGATTTGAAATGAACATATAAATCAACCACTGAAGTACATTGAAAAAAATACAAAACTTGACTAAAAAGTAAATTGAGTATGTAAAATTTCACAATTCATGGTTGAATGCAATGTTGTGTAGAGTAATAAATGAAACAATTTATGATGAATAAATATCATAAATAATGGGGTTACAATCTAAAAGGTTTTATAATAACATAACCAACCATAGCATCGATGACATTAAATTTTATAAAAAAACTTACAGTAATGAAATCATTCCCACTCTTATCATTATATAAATGAATATTGAAAATGTAAAGACATGTTTTATATATTTTCCAAATGTAAATGAGCTTATTACATGGAATTTTTTCTTTTTTCTTTTTTTATTGTTATTTATAATTAAGAGAAAATATACACACACACAAAATAGACTAATGAGAATCCTAAATAAGGAACCCCAAAATGTTTTCCCCCGAAACATAGAAAATATTACATTTTCAATGATTTGAACCTTAGGATAGAATATATACACATGAAATGTTGAATTTGGAGTATGAAAAATAATATTAATGTGAAAGGGTTAGTGAAAACCTATTACAATCAATTGGTTATGGGGTTATGCAGTGTGATGAAACTATCTTCATATGTGGGAAGAACCTGAATGAGTTGCTTCAACATCTTCCCATTAATTGTATATATCATTCCAATTTCATATAGTATATTATGCACTACACCATAACAAATATCATTAAATATAATAGATAGACGCTACCATCTGGAATAAAATATACCTGGACTCAACTTTAATCATGAACTATAAAGAATTACATTATCACAACCATAAAACTCCCTTTTCTATATCATCTTATTATGGGATAATTTTTTCCACTCTGTATGGACCCTCCAGTTATCATATGGGGATAAATGGATCCCTTAGATCTATTAAAGATTCATATTCCTTTGTTCCTATGCTTATGATAAATCCATGTTACACTTCTTTATCACTGAAAATGTCTGATGCTTGACTTCATAGGTGAGATGAAAATATTTTCAAAAATAATTTTGAATTGGGACATAAAAATTGGAGACTTGTATGCCATCCTATAATCCCAAGTGCATCATCCAAGAAATTTCTATAGACCTTTCTATAAGGCTATATAGTTGTCTTCCAATTTTTTTTCAACTCCAAATTTGAATCTTTAGTGTTACCATTTTTTGAAGGTGGCATGAAGTATATGTTTTTATCTCACCAAAAACATTTTAATTATAGAAAAATATATTATTAAAAAATATGGCACTTAGGCCAAGATGATTTCCTTTATTGTTCCAATCCTGTAAAAAATATATACCATAAAAAATAAAAAACAACATGAGAATAATTATTCTTTATAGCCATGGTATTCAACTATTTTATAACATAATAAATATATACAAGGATATATAATAACCATATGAGCAAGAAAATGGTACCATAAAATGGATTCCCTGAAAAAAAAATTGATTGGATAATATGTGATGTTGTGGGTTCTTAAGAATCTTAAAATTCTACAAGTGTGTCAGCTACGTACACATGACTTAAAAAACATGTGGTAATAATGAAACAAACTATGAATATATTAACCCATTATTAAGATCATCTAAGCCTCCCTTTTGGGGAAAAATTTTACTCTATGAGGAAATATATGTTAAAAATTAAGGACAAACTCAAAATCATAACCAGGAACAAAACTCCTAATAACGTGGTCATTACACATGGACCATGAGTTGGGATTATCCCATACATAATACAAAAAATATATTCTTAATTTTTAGTCCTATTCTTTATTTTTTTTATGTATTTATGATGAAATAATTTAGTTATCAAACTCAATAAAATAATGATTTATGACTACGAGTTCATAAACATTCACATCAATAAATGTGTCCCAAGGTGGTAACTTGAACAATGTGTCATCCTATAGTTTGTGATTGATACTACTCATGTGTCATACCGACATGTTCTATGAACCTCTCTTATAATTCATTAAAATATCTAACTCTTGAAGAATGAGTATCAAATGGATAATTTTGGGAAATTCATTTGGATTCATTATGATTTTCCTCAAAGCTACATGATCTAAATAAACTACTTTAGATTACAAGTAATTAGAGTAAAATTTATCTAAAGTAAATATGATTGTAAAAAACACCGTTTCCGTGGTTTATTTATTATTATTGGGTTGAATCCAATATTGTTGAAGTATAGGAAATCACTTGTGAATGTCACTCGAACCAATGCATTATGATTTCTACAACTATGATATTAGAATCATCACACATAATATCAAATAGTTACTCCCCCCATGGGTGATTAACGATTGGTAGTGTGGTGAGAATTTACATTAACTCACCACTGAAATCCCTACACGAATCATAACACTTTTAAAGAAATATTTTTAATTGATGTGAAATAATATTAAAATATGTGATGATGCATCAATAGAAACAAATATTTCCTAAGAAAAATCTAACGTCACAAACACATGTAGGATATAAAAATGATTAAATAATGTACAAATTAGATCTTTCAACCTATATTACATTTTTTTGAATAACTTGCTAGGTCAATTAACTTATTGATCATGAAATGAAATTTTTGAAAATTTAAAACCATATTTTTCTCAATGCAATAATGAAACACATTACCCAATCATAAGATTCACTCATCAAATATGGAACTATAAATAGTAATATCATCCAAAAAATACATATATTCATGTATAAATCTAATAAGAAAAGATACTCACCATACATCCTTAGAAGGTACATGGGGAATCACAAAGTTCAAATGGCATACAGTTGCAATAAAATGTACTGAATGGACATGTGAATATTAGATTCTCTAAGTCCTATACTTGAATGGAAATTAGAAAATAGATAAAGACACCATCCAAGAAGAAACATTGTGTCCTAATTACAAGTCTCTCAAGAATCTATTCAATGAATGGAAGTGGAAATGGTCTTTATGAGTTTATTGAATCAGTTTTCTATAAAATATACACACTAGCCAACTATTTCTCACTCTTAGAGGATCTCACTCACCATTTTAAAATTTTTATTCTAGTTAACATAGTTTTCATTGGTACAACTATGTAGGGATTAACTAATGGGATTGAAAATGGGTTAAATGATACTAACCTCAAAAAAATACACCTATTTCTTTTCAAATCATTATTATGTGAAGATAATTATATTTTGTGGTTTTATATCATAATTAACCCCAACCACTAAAATAATCCTATGCATGAAAATGTAGGGGCTAATACATGGTATGTTTTTAAGGACAAAATAATTTCAATAATATAATATCATAATGTATTTTAATGTTTTTTATTATTATGTGAGGATATTATTTGATGTTATTAGAACAAAATTTTCATCGTTCAATTGCTAGGAATATTTATAAATTTTGGGAAATGGATTGAGATCTAGTTTGGGTGGGTGTTGTACTGATGGAAATGACATTATAAATGAAAAAAATTAACAATATTATTTTTTTTGAATGTACTTCATTTACAATAGAGAATAATGCATCAAATCCATATATAAAATTGAAATTCATTTTATATTTAGAATGTTCATGCTCAAGATAAAAATAAACATCAAAATTACTATCATGAGAGAAAATCTTATGAAAATAGTCATGTAAATGTTTTGAAACATTAATCCAGAGCCATTAATAAAAATACCTTTCTTCATGGAATGATTCCCATTTGAAAAATATTAAAAATATAGTTTTTTAGAATCATTAAAAGATTTTTTATAATGATAACTGAAGAGATAAAAATAGTATTCTGAGGGGTACTACATAGGGACTAAATTGTTAAATCTGATGATCTAATATCCAAACTCCATAAAAATTGTACACTTACGGGTATTTAAGATTTCAATTAGCATTTTGAGTCTGGTTTTACCAAGAATGATAAGTTAATAATAACCAACCTAATCATTCACCATATTCATCACATAGAAATCTACAAGAAAGATAATGTCCCTTACCCAAATAAGTACATCTTCGAGTACTCCTGCTATATATTTCATAGCTATATTTTGTAATTTCACCAAAACTCTTTTTATCTTCAACCAACTAATCTTCAAATAAGATAAAACATAGAAATGAATTTAATTTATTAAACTTAATATATCAGATAAAGAAATTGAAATGTACAATTCTATTGTTGTAGATGTAGAAATGATTTTTCTTAGGTCGATAAGCATTATCAATATCACCATGTATTTTATTATGATTATAGGTAAACGTATCCCAAGTATGATGCTTACATTTCCTATTTTTCCTTTACTATTTGTACATGGTTATTTAAAAAACATGGCATACCATTGAATTTTCTTGATTGCTTCATGTAGTGGTATATTGACCTCCATATGGTGGAATATATGTAAAACATCTGTTTTGAATCACATATTTGAAAATATTCTAAATTATAAAAACATCATTCAAAAATAGAATGGGTTTATCAGTAATAACATCAAAAAATTTATAATGATGATTATTATCACAATGTTTCTCACCATTTCTTCATGAATGGGGATTATTTAGGGTTCATGTGAATCATGGTAAATAGATATGTGATGATGTATCAACTATTTTCATCTCACTTCATAGTGTGATGGAAAAAATGTTCCCCGTTGGATTTAGAGTAGGTTGGGATGGAATATTTATAGATTTTTTTTACCATATTATAGATGGTTGTGGAAATATGGCTATTTTGAAACTTCATCACCCTCAACTCTATACTCAGACACTTTATCTCATTATTTTGATTAAGAAAATTTTGTTTCATAAGATCATTAATATTAGAATCTAACATTCATTGGTATGACCCTTGATGTGTTTTACTTGTTGATGATTGATATTCAGATCACATTTGGGGTTGTTTGAAAAACCATTGGCCAGACATGGAATGGTAGATTTTTTTTAAAATGTGTGCCTTTTTTGTTTTCCAATTCCATAACACTTGTCTAAGTGATCTTTCCACCTCTGTTTCTATGATTGTTTTTGTAATGATACTTATTTTGGGATGTGGTAGTGTTAATGTGGATATGGACTTCTAGGTAATATAGATACACAATCCTCTATCTATTTTAATAAGTTGTAATTGTCCGTAGGGTGGTTTGGTTAAATAAAAATTCCATATGTACTTACAGTAGTTGGGTTTAATGTCTTTTGATCCGAATTAAATTTTCTCACTATAGTATTAAATTCATGAACCTTAGTTTAATATAAATTGTTTTCAATAGAATTAGTACTTACATAATTTACTTATCTAACATGTTCTATTCCATAATCACTAATTTTTTTGTAGTTTTGTACCATCCTATTTATCAATTATATGGAATCTTATGGTTTTTGGGTGACAAAATCTCCTTGTATTTGGAATCCACCATTCTCTTATCCATAGGTTTTAGGAATTTATAGAATTACTCAATGGGGTGTTTCTCACAGATATAGTGATCTGGGATGGTTGAGAAAAACTTCTTGAATCTCTCCAAATACTCATACATTGACATTAATTATTATATCATGGTCTTATAGATCTCATCTTGAGTGGTGGTAGTCCTCTATACTATAAATATATCAACAAGAAAATACATTTCAAATCATTCCAACATGTTTCTTCTTCATGCTGAAAAAACATCCAATACGTTTTATTTCCATCATTTGAGAATAGTAATTCAAATATTTTGGTTTTATATTAGATAAATTTGATGGTTTCATTGTTGATAATGCCACATTGAGTTCATTAAAGTGTTTTCTTATCATTTTGAGATAATCCAAGATATTATAGGATAAGGTAATTAACTGATATTCTAGTTCAAAGTATGACTGTGGAGTTAAATATCCAAGGAATTTAGGTTACTAATTAATATGATGTGCATCTAAATATTAAATATTTATATCAAGTTATTAATTGTTATATACAATCATTTTATTTAGTTTTATGTTTTATTCATATTTCCTTCATATTTTAAAATTACCTAAATAGTTGAATTACCTAATTGGGTGAATGTTAAAAATTCCCATAGATAGAGATTTCATGATAAAATATCTATTATATAATTATGTCTAATGGTTAGGGTCAAATCTATACTCATTATTATTTCATTTCATTATTAAAAAAATGAATAAAAATGAAACATAATAAAAAGATAGAATGTTTGAGATGATGGTACCAAAAGATGAAATTTTAAAAATGGAAAATATGGATGAATAAATAGAAGAATAAATAAAATTAAAGTAAAAAATATCACCAATTAGTTAATTAAAGTATATAATTCGTTATAAATGTTTCAAATTTTAATGTTGTTCCCATTGTAGGTCTGAAATAATTTGTGGTTTTTGGTAGTTAGGAGTTGTAAAGTGGATGTAAAAGGGTGTAATATAAGGTGGAAGTATTTGAAACAAAATATTAAAGGTATTTAAAAAAAATTAAAATCAATAGTAAAAATGATTTGTGTATTCATCAATTTATATAATATATTAATATTTATGTTGGAATAAGATTTTATTTTAATTTTGAAACTTTTTTATATAAAAACAGTAAGATTGTTTTTTAGATAATATTTGTTAGAAAGTATAATTGATCTAACTATTCAAATAAATCTAATTATTAATTATTTTAAATAATATTAAATTAAAATTCATAATGATTGCCTAATTTTCTAACCCTCAAACCATGTGATACTTTACCTCAACCACAAATATGAAATTAATTAAACCACAATCTGCTTTCTGACCATGTTATAATACCACCCTAATTTTACTATTATTCCATGGATTGATTATGTATGGTGGTTAATTTAGACTGATATAACAAGTGTATGTGGTCATGAATATATTTTAGGTATTATAGATGAACCCTACAAGTGTATTTTGTAAGTTTTTTTACCGATTAATATTATGCTCTAACATTTCACACATTACTGGACCTCACATACTTTCTGCATTTTCATAAATTTCTAGATTAGTATCTTATATGTAAAAAATTCAATTCATAGAACATATTATATGAATTAATTTATCTAGTTTATCAAAAATAAATACAATAATAAGGTGACAATTAAAGCGATTTCAATGAAAAAAGAATGTTTCATGGGTGGTGTAGTCATTTTAGAAATGTATTACATGTGCAACGGTCTAGAAAAAGTATACCCAGTCACATTTCAAATCCTAATTTCCAACCCAAATAAAATAATAAAAAAATGAAATGATATTGGAAAAATAGAATATAAATATAAAATTTTATTTAAGAACAACATCGTTATAATAAGGAAGCAGAAAATATAATCCTTTATACAGGTTCCAAGATTGAGAGAATCCATCCTTAAATAGTGAATAGAAATGAAAAACCACCACTTATAATTTTATCTTAATCCTATTATTAATAGTAAAACCCCTCTAAATTATAAAAAAACATATTTATAGAGTGGAGGGGAGGCTAGGGTTCCAATACAATATAATTGTGTATAAGAATCTGGGCCACATATTTTAATTCAAATTGAATAGATATTATGTCCCCCAAAAATCATGAAATAAATTTCCTTCCATAATGTTTTTTATGAAAAAATTTGTTCTCCATCTGCTATTCCAATTTTATTGCAATCAAATTCATATGTAAAAGATATGGAAAAATTGTGAAGTAGTTTTTAATTTTACGATTCCATACAATCTTTGAATTCAATGTGAATTTACTAAAATAAAATACAATATCCACCGTAGATTAACTCAATGAAATTTTAATCTCATTATGTGATGAATTATTTTATGAAAGTATAAATTAATATAACTGATAGTAAATTATTTATGAACAAAATACTAATATTCACATTAGAGGATCAAAACATGAATTTCATCAAATTCTCAAATGAATCATGTAATCTAAAATATTCCATAAATAAAAATATCTAAAACAATGATAGGAATTTATGGAATTTATCCCCATTGAAATATTCAATAATTCTTCTATCAGAATACAATGATTTTCATGGAATGGTGGAACTAGTAAAGAATGTGAAGTTACCTGAATTTATCACTGATAGGGAAAGTTTCTTGAGAGTTGAAAAATTGATGTGTGTCCTAGATATCTCCAAATAGATAAGGAAATTATTAAGATAATAACACATATCATCCTTTTCTATTCATCTAATAAGAATTAAAATATATAGCGACCCTTGACAATATTACTTGTGGGATTGATTGAAAAACACATCGTTTAGTTTTCCATGAAATGATTGACTTGTGAATTGGTTAAAAAGTGACCATGTAATGTTGAAAATTATTATTCAAAATATGTTTTATTTTTTATCATGGTAATTTATTTTTATTATATATTATTTATATAATTACCTTTAATTATAATTCAACAGTAACATAATCATTATGCTATCAGTAAAAATATCTAGTAAATGATTTTAAAAACAATAAAATTAATATTTCTTTGAGTCATATTTTGCCATAAATTTGATAGATATAAATAACATATTAATAATTTTTTGAAGGTTTATATTATAATTAAATTGGTATTTTGATCAATTTTTCATCAAATGAATTGAATTGATCAATAAAATTTAATTTATGAAATTTTATAATAAATAATATTGTAAAACATATTTTAAATATATACATATAATTTATTTAGAAAAATTAATGGGTTTTGGTTTATAATATAAGGCAAGGTCTATTTATTTCCCACTTATTATTTTATATTAACTTTCATGCCTTTGATTGTATAAAAAACATTAATAATGCATTTATCTTAAAAAGTGTTAACATGGGTTAATATTACATGACAAGGGTGAAAACTTCATGTAAACTTTTCATAATATTATTTTATGAGATTACATCAACAAATAATCATCCAATATTCTGAATATATCTATTTGGTTACATTTTCTCATAAAAATAAAATTATATTAATTTAATTATTTAATTAATTTTAAGAGTTCCCCTCCACTCGGTTATAAAAGTGATCCTCCCACCCAATATTCCTCACAAATTTTTATAACCCTCATTCCAAAAATACCTATGCCCATATCTCCACAAATTCACCCCAACGTCTTATATATACTAGCCTCACCAAAATTCCAAACATAGAAGTATTATGTTGTCTGCTAATGAGGATAACTGATGAGAAGTTTTAAATCCTAATCCACCAATTTCATATTGATTTCATCACTCACCATCTAAAATATTTATTAACCATTATTAAATAATAAAACTTTTATATTACATAAACTAACACCTTATTATCATTTTCTATCACTCTTTTTCATATTCATTCATTCATATGAGAAATAAAATCCTTCCTTGTGTATATGTGGATTATCACATCCACCAAGAGAGGAGTTTTGTTTCGATCGATACTACTCATGGATGATTATAATTATGTATTTAATGTATATATATGATATTAGTTACATATTTTACATTATAAAATGATAAAATATCATCTAATTTCATACCTCTCCATCAACTGGGATATGATAACGTTCTTTATGCGTACATTTGAATTACCACCTCCAAGAAATGTTGTGATTTGTTTCTCTGGTATACCATTATTTTATGGATATAAAAAATTATTAATTAATATAATACATGTTTAACTAATTATTTTCATTCTATATAATATGGGACAATTACTTTTTTGAACATATCCAACCTACTGATGTCACTTTGGACATACGAGCTGAATATTGTCAAAATTTCTTAAATGAACATAAATGACAAAATAATTGAATATAATATAGAAATGCATAAAATATAAGGAATAATAAATGATAAAATGTTTATAATAATTTAAATAATTAACATTATTTTATTATTCATTATGATAATGAACATACTTAATACATAAAACTCGAGGTAAGTGAAACTTGAACATAAAAACTAATTTTAAATATTTAAATGAATTAATCACAAAATACTTTTATTACGTGTCTATTTAATTAAAATTATTCTTTGGATTTTTTTATTTGTATAGAATTAAATTATTTTCATAATTTTATTTCCCTTTTTAATTAAATAAAATAAATTAAAAATGGATCAATATATATATTGTGTTTAGAATATTTTAACATTCCATAAAAAAGTCCAAATGATGTTCAGTTTTACCTTATATAGAATCATAAATTTTCCTACTTCTATGACATTAATATTATGTTTTTATTCAATTATAATCTTCCAAATTTTCATTAAAGAAAAACTCTATTTGTTTTTTATTTTGTTTCATTTATTAACGTCGGTTTTCAAGAGGATTTATTATTTTGATTTATGAAACCGTTTTTCATATGGGTTTAAATGAGTTGTCATGGAAATTATGAAAAAAATGTTTCAATAGAATTTTATTATATAATTTTATAATATTGTAGAATTATTTATATGGTGAATGGTGATCCCAAAAAAAATCATATAAGTTTCATTCAAATAAAAATTATATGATAGGAGAGCCTGATAAAGCTTAGACGAAAAGTGAGCCTAATACAACTTATATGATGAGTGATCCCGATATAATCCCCAAATACATTGGGCAATGTTTTTTTCCACTATAAGAATGAATAATGTGTTAAATCAATGTTTTTTCTTCTATTTATTTAATTGGGATCTGATTATTTTGGGACATGAGTTTTGTATATAGATCTCTAAGTTTCCTATAAGGGTTTATATTTTTCTTGTTTGGGTTTTAAAGATTCTATTTGGGAAAAGAGTTTTTTTATGTTGGAATGTTTTATTTCATACACATAAATAATATTTTGATAATGGTAAAAATTTTAATATGTTTTCATTTTTTTATTATAAGAATAGATTTTTTAATCATTAGAAATTATTGAGAATTTCATGCTCATCGCATTTTTTAAAATGTTTATAAAATGGTTCAAGGTTGAGTAAGAAAAAAGAAGAAGTAATGTTGATTAACATGAATTTTTTAATGAAAATGAAAAAATATTTCATTATAAATGTTTGATTTTTTTAAAAAAATGGATACTTAGTGAATGTTTCCACTTTGTAATATATGCGTTTTGCATTTAAGTTTAATGTCCTATATCTCTAAAACTATTTGTTAAGAAATACTCAAAATGTAATATTGATTATTTTTTCAAAATATTTTATCTAAAGATTATTTAATGTCAGGTGTTTATATTACTAACCACCATAATCTTTCTGATAGGAAAATGATTTCTTGACTACAAAAGGATTTCACTAATATAAAATTATTTCACACATGTCAAAGTCTTTCAACACCACCAATGGATTTGGAGATTTAAAAAGGATTCCTCTAATTTGGTATGGTTTCATGAAAACAAAATGAATTCAAAACCACTAAAGTATTCATCCACTTCCAAATGCCATCACAAATTCTAAATGATTTCATGACTATTAGAAGAATTAAT
The DNA here is from genome assembly GCA_963277665.1 of Viscum album. Taxonomy (NCBI): domain Eukaryota; kingdom Viridiplantae; phylum Streptophyta; class Magnoliopsida; order Santalales; family Viscaceae; genus Viscum; species Viscum album. Next base: position 258,917,255 of record OY728148.1, on the reverse strand, counting down.
CACTACAAATTTCTTTCACAACTGTGATATTATTTCGATATTTTCAATTGATTTCATGAATTCTTATCGATTTCACACATGAAAGGGCATTCTTTCATCATCTCCCATAATTGGAAATCCCATAATTTTTTCCTTTGTGAAAAAAATCATAATATAATGTCGCATTTATTTTACCAGTGATAAACTAACCATTGTGTGATAAATGAATCCACAAAAAATATCAATATCTAGTCACATTTATTTAAACCTAAATAATTATGAAATGTTAGGTATTTTGTAATCATATATAAGTACAGTTAATGTGTTATTAAAATTCCTTTATATATATATTTCAGTTTCCATATAATGAAATAGAGAAGTAATTTATCAGAATCATGGTCTTAGCTATAGTTTACAATGAAAAGAGTTTCTAATTTTATTGATTATATGAAATTCTAGGAATATCAAATAGGGTTTAACATATGATTAAAACTATGTATCATTAATTAATTATTCCAATCACATATTGAAATCTTCATTATATTGATTTCTTATAGATCATTGCATATCATTTCCCTAATGATTGGAATTTGGTGGAAGCATTATATTTGTTCAATAAATAGTCCAATAATGTTTTAAATGATTTTTCTCTGGTAATTTATATTATTAATTTGGTGTTTCCCATTAATAATTAACACTATCATCTATTGAATACAATTCATCTCAAAAATTTTACTTAATTTTCTAGCCTATGTATCTAATAACATAGGCAACTTATGAACTTTATTACCCACATATGAATGGAACTGTAGGAGATAACCATTTCGATTATATACATTTATGGAATGTGAATTTCTATAATGAGAAACTATATGATCATATGATATTAGATGCAATAGGTTAAGAATATGTGGTCAATAAACCAATTTATATTCCTTTGATAGGAAGAAAATAACTTGAATATTTTAATCATGCTTCATTATTTAATTCGTTAGTTTATGGAATATAACTTGTAGAAATATTTTATTGGGATTTAATTACACTATATAGTGACTTTCCACACACCTAAAATAGATGAAAACACATTACATGGTAGAATAACTTTTTAATGTAAATTCTCAATGTTAAATTTGGTTTAGAAACACCTCTTGGAGTGAAATTTTTCATTCCTGGTTGATGAGCAAAAAATGTTAAATTTTTCATTCAATGTAAAAGATATGGTATATAATCTAAATTTCATATGAAGAAAATATATAATTTTTTTTATATTTGAACATATCTATTTTTGATGGTCTACATACTTATTTTCACCCAAGCCTAGCATTAATTAATTATCCTCTATATAAATATTTATTATTTTCTATGGATTTTGAGGTTATACGAATGTGTAGGGATATTCTTGATCCCCTTGTCCAAGAATGAATACAATAAATTTTCAAATGAAGTATATCCTATGAAAAATCTATGATGGAAAAGAAATAGAAAATTATATGTGTGTGGTTATTAGGGTGAATGATATAAGGTTTTACAATAACTAATGGTATTGTTTTCAATTAACCATCTAGTCATTTATCATCATCACAATACTGAATATGAATCCTAGTGTAACTGTTTATAAAAAATAAAAAATACAATAGGTCAAAATATCTAAAGAGACATTTAAAAGATTATATATGAATCTATACCATTTTTTGTTAAAATATATGATTGAGAATGGATAAAATTTTAGGGAACAAAATTTCATGACCCAATCAAAGGAATTAGTGTTTGAGTGTATGTGGTATTACTAGAACATAGGCACAATGATTACAGTTTTTTGCAAGCACCGAGGTTTCAATGTGAACATGTTAATGTAGAATTTTCATCGATTAACCCATATTTGTAACCCTATATTGTTCCATTATATAGCTTGATAACTTCAATGGACAATTATACTATTCCTTTCATGGTTGTTGGTGATTTTCATCATTTTACCTTGAATGTTTTTTATACAAATATTGCCCTTATTATTATTAGGTTGTTACCCTAGGGTTTTAAAATGTTTAATTGTATATGAAATGTGATTGATTATCTTTGATAATTGGGTATTTTACTATGAAGCACCATTTATCATGCAAAAGGTCACAATCCAAAAAATGTCTTCATGTGGTTGGAAGGAGCTCCAATTCTCATCAGTGTTGAATTTTTTTATATTTTATCATTGTTGTATAAACATTTTTATGTATTATGGATTTTTTCTTCTATTATTATGTATATTATTTTATTTTTTCATTTTTACATTTAAAATTCATAAAAATAAGTTGTATAAAATATATTTCTTTTAGAATAAATAGTAATTATTATATCATATATAGATATAACAATGATTCCTTTTCCCAACTTCCATGAAAATCATGTTTCGTATGTAGTCATAGTGGGACCTCACATTCCAATTTTGAGCATATGAAGTCCACACAACTTCCATAATGTAGCACCCCCTCATGTGATTATCCCCAAATTATGACATACATGGATTCTAAATGTAGTAATGTGAGATTTTTTATTTTTTTATCACCATCTCATCACAACACTTGTAGAGAGATATAGGATAGAGATATAAACATTCCATTTACCATAGAGAGATTAAAATTACACATGAGGATGTATTTATTATTTTAATGAATTTATATCATGGTTTAGATAGTGACTAGATGTGTTTTAGGTGATTTTTTATTTTTTCTACTAATATTACTATCCATCAAGGTTTAATTAGATGGAATGTTTATCGTCACTAGTCCTCTATAAATACTATGCACATGTAAGTACATCACATATATGAAATATGATTTTGAATAGATAACTGTCATAAAATTTTCAATCACAAACATTTTTAAAAATATTGGAAGCATGATAGTTTTTGACCATTCTATAATATTCATATTTCTGATGTATTTAACATTACTTGAAGACACATACCAGATAGGGCAATACAACAGGGAGTCAACATGAATTCATTATACATATAGGTAGTTTTGTCATGAATTAAACATTGATAAGACACATATTATATAATGTGTTATTCTTATTCAAATGTTGGTATGGGAGTGAACCTATTCCTTCACTCCACATTTTAACAAATCAATTCATATGGATATTACACAGGACTATCCACATATATTATGGAATTTTTATCCATCCATTTGTTAAAGTTATATATTTAAAAATATATTATTTAAATATCAAATTAATAATATAATCTATAGGTGGATTTTGACACATCTACATTTAGATATATCTATATATGAAATCCTATATTGCCATCATGTATTGGACAATATTCTTTCATTTATTGAATGTTTTTGTTAATTATAAAAAAATTATTACTGTCTACCGTAATTAATTTTTAATTAATTTTATATTCATTTCATGTTATTCCAGGTATCATGGTTTCCAAACAGTGATCCATTTTTGCAAACACTCCCACTTTACTGCAAGGTGATGCTTGCATCCATCACATGTGTGGTGCATTTTATTCATTTTCACATGGTTCTTTCACACCATATAAATCGATTTATGAATAAATTCAGTTTTCTATGGTCCATTACTATATCACACAATCATTTTATATCACATTATTCATATAAGATGTTAGGTAAGTGATGCACTAACTAGATGTGATATCATATGCAATATACTGAGATGTGGGGAATATATAACGAATTTTAATTACAAGGGAATAACTGGGTATGCAGTCTTCTATCACTGCATATTATAATCCATGTTTCCCCATGATCTTCTTACTAATCCATACCTGAAATGGGTATAGATATCATGAATTAGTTATAACCCTTTTTTCTTTTTAATATATATTCAATGAACTACATTTAACTACATAATTATTATTCTTGGATGCTCTTATCACACAATTTCTACACATATCTAATCCCATAGATAAATTTTTGTTCTCCATGATAATTTTTATATATCAATAAGAGAACTAATCAATCCTATAGATGATAATTCTCATGATATTTTATTTGATGTGTCACATGATATTGATCCCCATCATAATGATGGGTTTGAAGGGATTAACATATGATTATACGTAGTAAAAAAACAAATATACATTTTCACAATCTGACTTTTACAATTAAGAATTCATATTTAAATGAAAAATAACATATAAATATTTTGAATGTAGCGTAATCTATATTACATGTAAAATTATTGATGACGATCTTGAAATTTTGGATGAAATAATCTTACCTCTAAGTGAATAACATCGACCAAAGGAACCATGTTTGTAAAATGTAGATTCGCACAACTCTGAAAATTGGTGCTAACACATTCTATTTAAAGAGAATAATGACAATATATATAAGAGGGAATTATTCAGAAATCATTAAATGAGACTAATGATTACAAAAAAAATTATGCAATGAAAAAATCTAGAGGGATTGTGTCCCTTTTAGATACCTCATTTATGCTCCTCTATGAATGAAGAACATAACATGAGTATTGAGTATCATAAAATGACACCATTGATTTATAAACCATTATAAATGCATTTAATATATTTAATGACCCCTTTAGAATAAATAAATCATGTTATACTGGATTATTAACTGAAATAAACTATGTGGGAGGATTGTCTGAGTGCATGCATCATAAAAATGATGTATCATAAGCATGTTGTATCATATGTTCAGGAAATATAATCCCACCATATTATATACACAAATTATATCCCACAATTTAAATCAAAGGTGTATATTATGTTATTAATCATGAATATATATCATAGTACTCATCCTGGTTTACGTTCATATCCAATAATCTCCCACATTCACATAAATACAATAATGACATATTGTAAAACATTTTAACTCTTTTTAAATCAATCAAAAACACCTTTGGTGTGGTGTCATAGAAATCTTTTCATTTTTGGACACACACATTTTACATAACATTATCATTATCTAAGGGCCTTACTAGGTGTATCTATGGGCCTTAATATCATTGGAAAAAATATTAATTCCATATTTGAAACTATTTTTCAAATAGGGACTCCTAGAAAAGAATAAGTGATACAATTTTCACTAAGGGTTGTAATTTAAACTTTATCAAACCTTCTAATATCTTTGTATAAATATTTCCACCACAATATGTATCATATAAATCATATTTATACCTATAAAATCAATATTCCTTGACATAAATTTACTACTAGACATGGACCATATCAATCTATTACATGAAAACTCATCCTTAATTAATTCATAAAAATAGATAAACAAGGTCAATGATTACATCACATTTAATTTTTCTAATAGATGGGAACATCACATGTTCCTCATAAATGTATTTGAATAGATCATATGTGACTAAAATAAAAATTTACGTGAATCACTTTAGCATAATTCATATAAATTCCAATTATATTACTCATTAAATAAGATAAAAAGTACTGTCTTTGTTTTCCTCCAATAGATGACATGATCATCAACATATCCAATAATCTTCGATTAGTTTAGTCTAGATTATAAATTTACACATTCAATTTATATCACTAAAAATAGGTAATTAGGATTGATGATATTTATTTATCCCTACATATATAATTGAATATATGGAATTTTATGAGATATAATTTTTCATGTCTATCTAAGTAGTATTTATTCAATTATAAATTCATGAATTTATTCTTCCTATTTCATATATAAGAATTAGTAATGAGTGAAAAGACTATATTCATGCTAAACATAACATATCACCAAAACCCATTATACTCTTTTATAATCAAGGAATAGTGATAATTAAAAGTAATACATTTATGTAATATAATCATTCATCCATTTATGAAATTTAAATCACAACAGACATAAAAGAATGATAAACGGTGGTTGCATTTACTATAAAATAATACTACATTTACAACCATTATAAAGAATATCCCATATGATTAACACCATTATAATACAAATGAAACTCAATTTATTTTTTTCGTAATTTTTTCACAGATGAATCATCTATATTATCTTATTTTTCCACCCTATATATCATTACATTTCTTGTCAAATTTATTTCTTATATAATTTTTTATTTAAAAAGTGTTTTTGGTTCATTGGTGAGAACATGATTTCTTATATTAATTAATAGAAGTATTTTTGTGTCAATAAGGCTAATTACTCCTTCAAAAATAAGAACTACTCCATATTCAGTAATAAATTTATTGATTGAAATATATTCCCTCATAACATCTGATGCAGAAATATATTATTCCACTATTATCAAATCTCCCTTGATTTTTTTGGAATAGTTCAATTAAGTATCCCCACCATTAAAAAACATTAATCGAAATCGAAATATCATGTCATGTTTAATGATTTTGAAGCTACCATATGTGTAACCTTTTACATAGAGCCTATAAAATCTATTAAAGATGAAGAGAATAATCTTGGTCCTTGTAAAGTACATAAGACATATATTAAAAATACTCTAGTGAATCTCCCCATGATTATATTGAAATCTACTCATTGTACACAAATAATAATAGTCAATAAGTTTATTACAAAACATGAAATAAATTATAGATCCTATGATAGACAGATAAGAAATCATACCTATCATTTTTATATCATTTGAAGGATATTGAATCATTATGTGTTTTTATCATGAAATGATGGTAATAACCCATTATTGGAGTTCTTGATTTAAAAAATCTTTACCACTTTACCAGTATATATGTTATGACTCATTCTAAGAAATTTCGCTGAATTATCACTATAGATCATTATACCCAGTATGTGGGTAGTTTAACCTATTTATTTTATCAAGAAGAACAGAATCATCCACATCATCATAGAGTGGAGTGTCAAGATTAAATTTATGATAATTAGTATGTTAATTGCATACTATATTATAATTACTAATATCCTAATACTAGTAAATTTATTTAATAGGTATTATGTGAATTTTTTGATGAAACCAAAATCTGCGATAACATCATTAAACTGGATAATAAATCTCTATGAATATTTCTCCAAAACATAAATGGATCCTTGAAGCTTGAATAATTTAGTAGTTTAAATTATAATTTCAAAGTTTTTGGGTTTTATCAAATACGCATCCTCAACTATATTCCTATTCAAGATGGTAGTTTCGACATCCATTTGATATATCTCATAATCAAAATATGTTGTTGTGGAATGTAATTATAAACATGATTGAAATAATTTACCAGTATGTGTGTTTTATAGGTTGGAAATCTATCACTCATTGATGTTTCTTTTTCAGAAAAACCGTATTTTGTTGTATGGGACTCACCACTTTATGTGAATCCACTAAGTTCAAAATGTTTTCAATGTAAATAGAATCTATTTAATATTCTATGTATTTTAATGATTTCATAGAATTATAACTCTCGATAATTTCTCATTAGGTTTTAGGTTCATATACTATGAGAATTACTTCATAATAATTTTCTATATTAAATCCTCATCAAATGATATCTTGATTAATCCTACCAAACCTTCATGGATAATTATTGATTTGATTCAATTAATTGTGAAAAACTATTTGTGGAATTGACTGAATGTACACAATAGGAACACTTCTACTTTTTTGGTTTCATACATATCCAAGATTAATAGTCCTCTCAATTATTCCTCAACTTATGTGTAACTTTTAATGGAAAATAAAATGTCATGCTACAAAAAATTGATTTCTATAGGATTATAAAAAAATTCAACATTATATTTGCAATAACAAAAAATTAATCATTTTTATAATATAGGTATTTCTTTATGAAATTCCAATTTCCATAAATATTCCTCACAAACTAAAATTTTCAAAAAAAAATATTAGATTAAATTTCTCATTCCATATATCTTATAGTGTCTTCATTATTACATTAGATGTAACATAGTTTAGTTGAAATTGATAAGTATCTGGATAATATCACTATAATGTAATAAGAATATCATAAAGATTCATTATTTTTAAAAAAAAAACTCCAATCATATAATAATTCATTCGATAATACAAACCTTAGGAACACTTAATTTTTTTGGTTGTGAACTTCTCTATATTAAATAGTACTCCACCTAATTCATCATCTAATTTGTTCTTGTTCAGGGAAAATACCATGTCAGGTCAAAGAAAATGTGTGTTATATATAATTATTGAATGAAAATTCCACAATCTATTTGGTATAAATAATAAATAATCATTTTTCAAAATACAGTAGACTCTATCAAAATCAAAATGACGCACATATAATTTACAACACCAAATTCTCATTAATGAAATTCTAGGAAATTTCGAAATATATATCTCATATAGTATCTTTATGAATAAATTAAATGGAACATGGTTAAGTAGAAAAAGAATTTTATCCAGAGTATACCCCTTGAATGTTATAAAAATGTCATATTGACTCATAATTCATTGAGCCTTGTGTATTCAGGTATGATTACTTCACCCAGGTGTAGAATTACATTGTGCTCTTCTACCTGGAGTTAGTTTTCCAAAACATTCCAAAATCTCTTAAATTATTAGAGATTTATATGATTTAGTATTCACAATCATTGTCTTATTATATAAGCATAAATTTCTTTATAATTTTATAATTTTGTTTGTTTTAAAAAACATTTAAATTTTCAAAAGTTTCTTACTTTTTTTATTAGATATATAACACCATACCGACTAAAGACATCAGTAATGAAAATAACGAATCTAAAACCATAAATTTCCTGTGTTCTCATTTTTTTCACACACATCAATATGTAAGATATCCATCAATCCAAATCCCTTTCATGTATTATACTAAAAGGTTACATGGTCATCTTACCAAATAAAAAAAATCACATGTATCAAAAAATTCATTACTGAATCAGTCCAATAGTCCATCATTATGGTGTTTTTATTAAATTTATCATGTTTATTTCCAATGTGATAATGCCAATGGTAGGTGGGAATAGAATCTACCATTCCATTCTAACTCTGATTTTTTTAAATAATGTTATCCCTATAAATAATTTATAAACCATTTTTCATATTACCAATTCCATGAATCATTTCATTAGTATATAAGAAAAAAAATTCTTAATAATTGATAATTCAAATATGTTCCTTTATAACCAAGGTAGAAAAATAAATTATTATATAGTGAGAACAAAATAGTTTTTTTTCAAATTATAAATTAATCCAATTTGGTAAAATCAAAGCATATGTATAGGCCTCTAATGCATAAACACTTGCTTCATTTCTAATATAAATATAAGTGTCACAATTTTTAATTACATTATATCTCCAAGTATTTTACTATTAGTATAAATGTTTGATACAATCAAAGTATCTAATACCCTTGAATCATAGGTTGTTGGATTATTCTCTATAATATTCAAATTTAGTTGATTATAAAGATTCTCCTTTAGAATAAATTTGAACCCATGCTACCAATTTTAATATGTTTCATGGGGAATATCTATAAGTGATCCATAAATTATTATAATGAATTAATACATAACCTATAAAATTGGTATATTTGTGGGTGAGTGTTGTGATTTATACCTTCAAATCAATATATTTTATTGGAAGTGATACAACTATAATGATGACCCCAAGACATATCATCTATTTGGTGATCCAAGATTCAAATTTAACTACTAAAAACACCGATTAGAGAAACTAAGTAATCCTTGTATATTTAGGTGGGGAATCATACCAATCATAATAGGTTTCATTGTTATATATTTATGTTGGTCACTCTTTACACAATCCATCATATTGATAAAACCATATTTATTCCTGGGTTATCCTTCAAAAGAGTTTCCTAGCTAATTTTAACCCAAATGATATTCTAAGAATATGATAACATAGTTGAATATTGGGGAACAAATATTTGGAATGAGATACACAAGGATTTTAGAGTGTCAATTATCACTATATTTATTTACAAAAGATAATCCATGGAAAACCATCATTGTAATGACCTACCTAGTTGGATAATTGAGATCTTGATAAGTGTCACATTAGAAGTAATATCACATATAGTTTTTGAGTATTGTTTTTATTCAAGCCTCTTTTAATTAATATATATCATATTCATATAAATTTTGTAAATATTACATCATATTAAATAGTTATTTCCTCATGTTTTATTCCCATTTGTATAAATTATTCTAATGATTTACTTTTGGGATCCCTATTCCATCAAAAACAATATGTAACTCTTTTCACAAACCAAAATATTGTGTTAGTCATCCAAAATATTTCAAGTGTATTCATCCATATCTAAATCCATCTCAGGTATAAAGTAAATAAACATTTCTTGTAAACACATAATGTTATATAATATTGAAAAAATATATATAAGGAAGCAGGAGGTGACATAAGGAAAATCCTATAACTTTCTAGAACAAGGCATAATATTCAATGCTAGAGGGTAGTTCTCCCTTTACCTTCATCCTCCCATAGATACTATACTCAGGGGGGATCAAATTCATAATATCAATAAAAAATAAAACAAACAAACTATATTAAAAAAACACAAAAAATCTCATTACTGTAAATGAGAAACTATATTCATGGTAGAAGAAAACTAAATATCATGTAGTCATTAAAATCATGTAGTGCGTTGATAAATCTACTAGAAACTAATTATAATAATAATTTAATCATAAATAATATTCATACTTCTTAAGAAACATATTAAAAAATTATATTAAAGGAATAAATCAATAAATACAATCATTATATATTATCCAAAACATTAGTTTTTTTAAATTTTCATATTTAATAGAACCATTGAAAAAATAATTTTATAATGCATAAAATTTATAATTTATAAGAAATTTAAAAAATAAATCTTATTTAGTTAAAATAATTTTTTACTGAAATATTTAGGCACTTCATATTTTAGGACTTATAATCATATTATCTGTCATATTTTAATAAATATATTTGATTGATGTATGACCATATAGAAATCCTAATTTATAACATGGTAGACAATCAAAAAAAATGTTTCATATCTTTGATTATGATTAGTGATATCGTATAACACCAATCAAATTTAATGATATAGTATGTGTTATAATTATAGATTGAAACTCAGTTTTGCGGAAGAACATAATTGTTTTTTACATAGTGATATATCATATCATCTTTTATGATAATAAAGAAAACAAAGGGTTTAAAATATTTCATTCTTGATGATATAAATCTATCATATTCTATGATTATCAAAAAAGGAAAATATAACTTTCATATATTAGGATATATTCTGAGAATATTCTAGTATAAATTTTCATCAAAAAATAATATATTAAATAACATTAATCCTTCAATAAAAAATATCTAACATATATGACGATTTTAAGGGATCATCCTATGTTCATGTGTAGTGGAAACAACCCATATACTTTTTTTTCTCTATGTTCAAAAATTATACATGCATATGTAACTGAAATAGAATTTAAATGTATCAAAAATAAATTAGACCTTATCATCCAAAGAGTGTTTTTGATGATAATAATGAAGAAATATATGAAAATATCTCTATTATGATTGATTATATTGACTATATGATCCATGTTCGTATCTTGGGGATTTTTACAGGGGGTTCTTCCACCGTGACTGTAATGACATGCCCATGGTTTGGGAGAAGAGAACATTATGCATAAATATCTTAATTAATTTGAATATCATATTAACCCAATACACACACACACGAAGAAGAGAGAATATATCTATTTAATATACCCCCTTGATACCCTCTATGAATGAAGAACTCATCAGGAGAGTCAGGTGTCATCAAATGCCACCCATTATCTATACCCCATTAATGAATTATTTCAGGACATTAAATGATATTTTTTTAAACATTAATCAATTTATAATGGATTAATAACTAACGAAATCTATATAAGAGAATTAGTAGTTGGAATGCATTGCAATATGATAGTATCATAAGCCTATCGTATCATATTATTTAGAAACATAATTACCCTTTTAATAAATATAATAATTATATCATATGATAGTAATCACATCCATGCTATAGGGTATGATTTTAAAAATCATATTATATAATTTAGTATGATTTATTTTCATAAGTGTTGGTAAAAAATTTCATGGTGTGTGATTATGGTTGCACTTGTTGATAATTAAGAAGAATGAATATTCAATGAATCCTTTATTAGTGATTTGCATTTATTTTTTAAACGATGCATAAGGCATTGTGGCGTTTTCAGTGAATTATATGAAAACTAGTTTTGATATGTTTATGAAGAATGTTTAATTAATGTCTATAAGTTTTAATGGGGCTAAATTAGAGTCACTGTAGTTGTGCATATGATTCATTTGGAAGAATTGTAATATTAAACCTAGCTAGAATCATGAAATATAGCAGAAGTAGGGACTTTGTATGCATGTTTTAGATCTAAAAATGAGTAAATTTTCATGTTATTAAAAGTATTATACATATGTGAATGAGTGACTATTGTTTTTATATAAGTTATCTGGTCTATGCATGATTATTTTAGAGATTCATATGATTCATCCCCCTTTTCATATTAGTTTCTTGGGAATTTGGAATATCCAAAGGATGAAAAGAAGAATAAATTTGAATATATTATTAGTATTAATAAAAAATAAAAGAACAAAAAATTTAGAGTTGGTATTATTATATTGATTTTGAGATAGAATCGTTCATGGAACCTCCCAACAAAGATTCCCTTTATAAGATGGAGATGAAGGAAAAGAGATAATGACCCTCTAGTCCCACCTTCTGTATGCCATATGGTGGAGACTTGTACCAAGGTTACAAAGATATCATAATATGGGAGGCATTACACTTTATAAGAAATTTTTTTTGGGCATAATATGGTTCATCCCAAAAATATTACAAGACATAATATATATAAATGAAATGCAAAACCATCCCACATTCATTTCCAAAAAAAAACTGTTACAAATATAATAAAAATACAAAGTAAGAACCCCAAGTAAATTTAAGTAGTGACACATCAATTTTCATATTGTCTGAGATAGTAGCACCCGACAGGATCCATGTAATCCTACATGAAACAAAAAAGAATAATTATTTATGTAGTGTGATCATAAATGTATACACATAAGAGAAAAAAAAGTCTCTCATGAACAAGTAAGAAAAATACAATAATTCTCTAATGAAAAAAACCGTAGAACCAATAACACATAACAAGATATACTATTTATCCCCACCCCAACAATGCATACTCTCTAAGTAACAGAAATCAAATATAGAAATATAGTAAGAACATCGATGATATGGTACCTGCACCACATTACCACTAATTATATACACTCACAACCTAACAAAAAACATCATGGCACTCCCACCACTTCCATAAGAATAACATCACAACCCTCTGTCATACACCTAGTCCACATCACACATCATAACCCACACAAAAACATGGTCTATATACCACATCAAATTCCACCCACACAAACCTAGGACACATACCACATCACATCATAAAAACAACTTGGAAATGAAAAAACATATCATCCCAAATAAATATCGGAAAATAGAGCTCACCCACACACACCTGGGCCACACAAACCACAACATGTCTTAAGAATCTTGGGCTATCATCGCCTAGAAGAGCGGGTGGACAACTATCCAACCTTCCATCGAAATTTTTGGGAAAAAAACATCCCCCATGATGATGTGTGTGTTCATCAAATAGTTATCAACAAGGGTTGGGAACATATAAAATTACAAGGAAAAAATACAAGAAATATACGTATATATGATGACAAACTATCTTATGAAACCAATGGGTTTTTTAAAAAATAGCTCACAAAACCACCTTTGCTACTACCTCTAAATGCAAAACCACACATCTAGGAACAAAATCAATAAATACCCTCATCCAGTTCATTATAAAATTATAATTCTTTAGTAAAAAAATAAATTTTTAATTGCGTATCTACCTAGGAAACTAATTGTAATAGAAAAATAAAATGCTAGATTGAAAAATTGTCATCGAGGAAGAAGAACCATGTTATGTTAACCCACTTCACATTCCTATCGGTCTAACACCCATTCATGACATAACATGCCAATCCCAAGATACAAGAAAACATTGAACATGTTATTAATATAGAAGAAGCGATGTCAACCACATATATCATCATTATTCTATGTCATTTCTCCCAATCCATCCTCCCACCAATGCAAGCACCCAACTCACATATGCACATATCAACACATCTCATCAAAAATAATCGTGGAAGCCCTACTGCATAACCACATTACACCCATTCCATAAAACAACAAATATAATATATAGAGAAACTAAAATAGATATTAAAGAAAACTGACATGGAATAATAAATGATCATCAATTACATAATGCACCAAATAAGGGGTGATCATGCCGTCGAAAAACTCTTTGAGAAAACTCAGTCCAAGGACTACAACAAACCATAAGAATCCCTAAGGAATAATGGATATGGGGAGGTATAATTCCAAGAAAATTGATGAATAATTAATGAAATAATTCCTCTTCTTCTTAGAAGGACTATAACTGAGTCTCATAGAAAAGAAACTGTTTTAAAAACCCATTAATTGTGGATCTTGACAAATACCACGTGGTTTGGATGTCACAGAAAGAATCAGTTTTTTTAAAAGATAATTATGAATTGAAATGGATGAAAATACAAAAAAAATATGATATCAAACATAATTTACATCAATGAAAATATGAAAGGAATTAAACATGAGAAATTGGAAGAAAACTAAAATTTTGAAAAACTGTTCGAGATGGCTCACTATTTGGTGAGTCACCGTTGGTGATATTCTTGTGTGAGACCCTGATGCGGGTCACTGGTGCAAGATACAACAAACAAGCAACAAATGTGAGATTCTAGTGTGAGACAATGGTGCGAGCTATAGTTGATGATCTACTAGTGTGAGTCACCGGTGCAAGTCAGCAATGTGAGCTACCACAATGACACACTATTGTGACTCACCATTGTGACTCACCGTTGCATCTCCCCATTGGGACTCACCATTGTGACCTAGAAGATCGAGTTACCGTTTACACTCATTTCAATAACCTATAAGTGTGACTTTCCCTTCTGATCTACCATTGGAATAAATGGATATTTGGTAAACTCTTTAAATGAGTCACCTTGACCTCCCAGAACACTTCAAACAGAGAATTTTTACAATGTAATGGATCCAGAGTTCTATTACATTGAATAAGATACCTTGATTACTATTCTCTCCTCAGGAATCTAAGTCTATTCCTAGATGAAATATTCTTTCGAACAACCATCCTTCCAGTTACCTCTCAAGGTTCTCGGTATACTTGAAGCATCACTATAGACTAAACACATCAAGGATCAATGATAAACCACCCTATGTTTTCTGAAATATAGTTTGAATCCTTAACATATAATAGAACCTCCCCCAACATCTTCCAAACCAAACAACCACAAGTCACACCATACAAGTACAACAACCTCACTGTCCAATGATGTGAACAAGTGAGTTTCATCTTCCATGTCATGATACTATCTATTGTGGGTGGAACTAGCTCACCAGGACAGGTTTAATAACATCACAATTAATTTTACTCAATTAGTAATTGGATCACACCCTCTTTATTTTTAAGTTCTTTATCACATATTATGGACCAGGAAAGCATCTCATCTCATAATAAACAAAGTTCAAACATTACATTTCTGAAACAAAATAGAACAAGAAAAAATTATAAACAACTCCAGGTACTAGGCACACATAAGTGTTTCTCATTACAATTTAATCTCTCCTGGGACACCATTCCTACAAAACACATGAACCAACAGAATGATCTGTCCATGAAGATCCTTCTCATGACGATCCTAGATCTATATTAGTTTCTCTTTGTATGACATTTCATCATCAATAACTAACTCTCCCAAGTCAAGGACATATGTGTCATGATGAATATTCTAAAAAAATTTAGGGTCATGTTAAACATAATGCATCCTCTCCATATGAATTGTAAATAATGATTGGTATTCAAATTCTCCAACTCATCCCAAAACCTTGAAGAGGCGATTAATCCTAACAGAACATTTTCTCCCTCTACCAAACATCCACTACCCACATTGAGGGGAAAAATTCAAGAATACGTGGGCCCCAACCATGAACTCCAAGGGCCTCATCTAGTGATCGACATAAAAGTTATTATGGTCCTTAGTATCCATCATCTTATCAGAGAAAAGCCTAACCTTATCAGTCATGCCTTACAACATATACAGACCACAAATAGTTATATCCCCAATCCCTATCCATCATAATGCTAAAAAACACGGTCATTCATACTTAGAATCAAACTATGCCATCCCAATTGAATAAAGATAGCTGTTATTATAAGAAAAATAAACCAAGGAAAACTGTTGTACCCATGATCCACTAATGTCCAAGATTCATGCTCTCAACATATCCACCACTGTCTAAATGATCCATTCTACCTTCCTATATTTCTTATGGAGGAAGATAGTTCTGAGGTGTAACTTATTTCCAATATCATGTTGCAATCCCCTCCAGAATCATGAGGTAAATCATGAATCCCAATATGAGATAATGGATCTTATAACTCCATGACACTGTACTAACTCATGCACAACCCTCTTTCAAATGCATCCACAATGCTCGAAACCTTTATTTCTATGAAGTGATCTGATTTCATCATCCAATCCACTAATACGTAGATGACATTGTATCCACCATGAGAAATGGGTAACCCTATGATAGAATAAATTTATATTTCATCCCATTTCCAACCATACACCAACCATCCATCTGAATCATCACCATGGGTAACACGATCACACATCACATCTGACTTAGACTCTACAAAAAAAATACTTCTTCACCTTCTTCATCAAATTAGACTACACTATCATCTAACAATCACCCGCTACAATAGTCCATTCTAGCATCTATGTTCAGGGTTTCCAACTCCTCTATCACATTCCAAGCATCCACAGATTCATGAACTACCTAATTCGGTGACTTCCTTCTCAATGAATTGATCACAAAATTCCCCTTTAAGTAGGTATATGAGATCTCAAAATAATATTCCTAACAATAATTTATCCAATTTTTTAATCACATGTCAATATCTCATTGGAAAAATATATACGTCAAACTCTTGTGATCTTTGAAGACCACAAAGGTTTCCCCAAAGAGGTAATGGCACCACAACATCATAACAAACATGAAAACTTCTAGATCCAGATCAGAGGATGCATAGTTATGTTTGTGGGGATGTAAAATCCTAGACCCATAAGATCTCATTTCTTGTTGTAGCATCAAGATTCATTTAATTCCTGGAAGGGCTCATCAAAAAAACCTCTAAAAGTAACCCTTACTCTGAAAACAAGAGTAATAAAGCACTAACAAAATTACCCTTATGATAGTTGAATGTTTTTTAAAAATTTTCACTCCACACAAAAGCATGGTCTTTTCAGGTTAAAGTTGTCAACAAAGCTGCAAGTCAAGATAAATCATGTAGGAAACACCAGTAATAGCTTATGAGACTAGGAAATCTATGAAAATATAACACATTCTTGGGTTCTTCCCAAGAAACAACTACTTCGTCCTTTGATGGGTTCATGGTAAAACCTTTCTGTGAAATCAAATGGTTGAATAAATGCACCTCTCTTGTCTAGAACTGACACATTGATAAATATTTATTGATTTGTTGGTTTCAAAGGACATGCAAGACTATCATGAGGTTCTTGGTATGCTTCTCATGTTAGTTTGAGTATATTAAGACTTCATCAATAAATGTGATGATGAACCGGTCCATGAAATCCTCAATCATGGAGTTTATAATCACCATGAACATAGATGTCGTGTTCATAACAACATATATCATGACTACAAAATCAAAGTCCTCATATATACATTTGAAAGAAGTTTTCGAGATATCAACCTCCTTCAACATCTACTGGAGATATCTAGACCATAGATAGAAAACAAAAAACCAACTTGAAACTCTTAAATGGTTGAAAATGGTGTATATCCTCAAGAGAGGGTAATAGTTCTTAACCATAAACTAGATAAACCTCTGGTAGTCTATGAAAAACCCTAGAACTACCATTCACCTTATTTTCAAACAACGCTATAGCAAACAATGGTGACAAATTGGGTCGAATCAATAGATTCTTCATTAGGTCATCTATTTGGATCATAAACTCTCACAACATAAAATGTTCCATCCAATGTAGAGCCATCAAAAATGGATAATCATTGAGCTACCAATCAATCTCGAACTCAAAATATCATCTATGGGGTAGTGTCACAACCTTCTTATGGAAAATAACTAGGAACTCCCTCAATGACTCATGGAACCTCCACTATCACAACATCTACTAATTCCCTTAACAACTCATCCAATAATGATTGAAACATCATTACATGATGACTACCCACTTGATATCTCCTCTCACCAATGAAAAACACACGCCATCCATCCACGTCATAAAAAAGACTCCTCTCTAGAGGAAGTCAATAACACCAAAAATAGAATACAACATGTCTATACAGATAATGACATCATATTGTTCCATCTTTAGCATGAATAGATCCCTATGGGACTGAGGTAGCTCCATAGTTAGTCTATATCCCCAGCACACATCAATGAATATCGTGTTTCCCCTTACTGGAATACTCAACTCCAGGGTCATTGGAAGACCCTCTACATATAATCCCATACCATGGGTAAGGATGTGTGAAAAAAAGGAATCTGAATATTTAGAATCTAACAAATCTCAAGAAATGGTACTAAACAAACTGATTGTACCTCTAACAATCTATGGCCTTGCTGAAACTGCTACTTTTGTGGTGTGAAACTAACCACACCCAGATTCTCTACCCCTCTTCTAATGACTTCCTCCAAAACCATGCATGTGTCAAGGACCCTAAGGAACACCTTGAGGTCAGCCTCTACCTTCCCTATCTCCCCATAGTGGAGCATAAACCTATTGTCACAATAGTTGAAATAAAATAGCTAGAAGCTATTGCTGAGGATCTCACTAAACGTATCCAAATAAACCATAGTGGTATCAAAACACCACCGGACACCAATTCTGTTGGTGGCTATAAAACCCAGATAACAAACACATTGGCCTGAAGTTCATGAGAAAGGTATGAGGACCAGATGTTTGGAACGGTAACTATGGAGGTTGACTCCCCACTAGTCGAAAACTCAATGTCCCTGGTGCCTAAGACCTGATGCAAGAAAAAATACCTCTAGAATAACCCAAAAGGATCCCCTCTTAGTGACGACTTCATCATGAGTGAATCCTCCCAATCACTAACACCTTATCTTGGTCCTCCAAGTACGTCAGCAACCTAAAGGGGGTAACCATGTACTAGATAGAGGGATAAAGTTCCAACTCTAGATGTCTAACATGAGACTCCTCATTTGGAAAGTGATCTAAGGAAAAAATAAAGGAGATCCAAGATATTAATACCCATATACTATAATAGAATACTCCCATTTCAAATGGAGTGTAAATCCTACCACTTCTTATACATCATGGTCTTTGAAATGAATTATTCTCAGAACCCCTTAAAATTGACCCCAACACTTATACCTCCTCCCTCTCCCCCAGATACATATTACACTACTGACGCATAGATCACCACATCTGGATCACTGGAAAAGGAACCAAGTACTCTATCAGAGCCTGAATAAAACTAACGACGATCTCATGCTTCTCGATCTAGCTCTCCATCTCCATGTCTGAAAAACCAGACTCATACTTTCATAGGGCCTACTACTGGATGTCAAATAACTTTATCTACCATTTTTAGTTCTTATCTAATAGTTCATCCTTCTTTTTATTATCTGAATCATCTTGTTGAGCCTCAACTACCCGATCCACACATGGATGAAGATCGGGTTCCATAGCTGAAAAAGGTAAATAAGGAATTCCAGTACCTGGATAGTATGATATTTTTTTAAAATCCATTTTAACTAATTTAACTCATTATTCACTTCAAATTACCCAAAATAACACAATTCAAATAATAACACAAGTTATTATGATGCATGTTCCTTTCAGAGTGTCTCTACCCTAAAAAGGGGGTATCCTCACTTGGTAATTCAATAGGTTTAGAAACCTTTCATCGGATCACGAGCGGGTGTCTAAAATTATATGTCCAAAATAGTATTTCTATGACTATTTAATCATCCATGATCACCTAACACTATTACCCTCCCATCCCATCAAATCCTCACTATTCTTAACTCCATACATTATCGTATCTCTCCCCCACCACCACTAATACCACTGTGTCATGACACCCTCCATTCAATGATTCCCATCTTGAGTTAGAAATGAAGGATGAAAGATAATGTCCCCTGGGTCCCTTCTCTATTATTCGTTGTTTTCACAACTATCCCCAAGGGAAAATAGATCTCACAATATGGGAGTCATTAGTCATTATAAGAAAACAAGATCATGAGATCAGATGGTTCATCCCAAAAAAACTCAAAGACATAAGAAATATAAAATAAATCCAAAACCATCCCACATGAATGTTCAAAAAAAATTAAAAATAAAATAAACCTTTATAGTAAGTACCAAATGTAATTTTAAGGATTAACACATCAACTATCGAAAATTCTAATCTATTTTCACCATAAAAGGTCTACGTAATCCTCTTGGAACCCTAAAAATTGTTTTATATACATAGTGTGAGCATACATGTATACTCAATTTTAAAAACCTATGTCACAAATAACAAGTAAGAGAATCATACTAAAGTTTTTGGGAGAAAATAGATGACCCAACTACACATAAAAATGTATACTAACCATCCCCACCTAACCAAGGAACACTCACCATGTAATGCAATTCATGTAATGTAATATATTAATCACATCGACGATAGGGTACCACAAACCGTTTTTACACTGATTATCCACTCTCAAACCCTAACAGAAAACATCATGGGGCTCCTGTGTCTTCTGAAAGAAGCACATCACAATGTTCCCGAACAAAATAAGGAAACATACCACATTACACCCCCACCCACACACACACACAGAAACCAGGGCCAAAAACCACACAACATCCCACATGCACACACCTGGTCCACTTACCACATTACACCCCCACCCACCCACACAGATAGAAACTAGGGCCAAATACCACACAACATCCCACATGCACACACCTGGTCCACATACCACATCACATCCCAAAAACACTTGGGAATGAAAAATACATATCATCCTAATGAAACCTGGGAAAACACAACTCACCGCCCCACACACTTGGTCCCCCAAAGCACAACCTCTCTATATAATCTTGGTTTATCATAGCATAGAAGAGGGATCATTTTAGATTAGGTGGCTAACCATCCATCATCCCCTTAGAATGTTTAGGAAATACACCCTCCTGAATAAAGAAGGGGGGTATTCAGAAAATAGTTATCAACTAGGGTGGGGTTCATATAGAAATAACAGGGGAAAAATAAATGTAATACATATATATAATTCCAAGCACTATTACCCAATAATTGGGTTATCAAATAAAAAATAAACATGCAAAATTTCATTGGCTTCTACCTCTATATGCACAACCACTCAACAAGACACAAAATAATTTCATACCCACAACCAATTAATTATACAATCCACATTTGTTATTAAACAGTAAATCTATTCATTCCATATATAACTGGGAAACTAATAGGATGAACTTGAAAAAATTCACACAAAGGAAGAAGAACCATTTTATATTAAACCACTTCACATTCTTTTATGTTATATATCCATACATGACATAACATGACAATCCTAAGATACGGGAAAATTTTATAAAGGTTATTAGAAGAGAAGAACCCATTCCAACCACTCCCGTCATCATTCTTCCAAGTGATTGAACACAATCCATCTTATGACCAAAGAAAAATCCCCGAAATCACATCCCACCCAGAAACACATCTCATAACAGTTTTTATCTGGAGACCGTCTACATAACCACACCACACAGATTCCATACAGTAAAAATAACATAGTACAACCTGATCACAACCCTACTACACAATACTACCCATCTGTTAACTGATCAATCAATATGTCTACCCGAGATTCCAATACTCCACTCGAACCACCCCAAATCACATAGAAATTCCCACGAACTGACCGTCACAAAAACCAAACAATACATAATAAGAATTCACAAGGATACCATATTTAATTCCACAAGTTAAAATACATGGTTATCATATAAATAGTTGATCCTAGGGTAACCATTTATTAGCAGAACGTATGTGGCTAACCAATTTCATTATAATTGTTTGAAATGTACCAAACATAATGCATTCCAGAATCATTTCGGTGAAAAAACAATGACACCACACAAAAATGATTTTTAGTAGGAATATATCATATAAAATTAACATCATTAATCAAAACATCAGTAAAAAATTACGATCAGACACCACATTCCCCAAGTGCCTCAGATTTAATTAGATAGTTTAAATATCATCATTAATATGAATTTAATTGTGTTATCTTGAAACATTGATATAACCAACCCACATGATTAAAAGATAAAATATAGATGAAGGAAAACATACATGGATGAAGAGGAAATCATCGCATCCTTAATGAAGTATAGCAGGGTAACACATGCATCATAACAACTCTAGGGGAAAAAATTGGTCCAATGGCTACAATACAATCACAGGACTCCTTGGGGAAGAAGAGTTATGGGGAAATCTCATACCATGATAAAGGAGAAATAATTAATGAATGGAAATCCCCCTTCTTAGATGCATTAGATCTGTGACTCCTACGAAAGAAATGTTTTTTAAAATATAGTCACGGAGGATCCTGAATTGGACCGTGTGGTTTTAAAGTCAAAGGAAGCGTTCAGTTTGTAAAATATAGCTATGATTAGAAAAGGATCCAAAAACCAATAAATATGTTAATAAATAAAAATTACGTGAAATAAAATGTTAATTGAAAAAACTAGAAAAACTAGAAGAAAACTGAATTTTGAATGACTACTGGAAATGACACACCAATAGGAGAGTCATTGTCGTGAGTCACCAGGGAGAGATGCCATTTATGTGTTGCCAATGAAAGCTATAGGTACGAGATACTATTGATGAGCTGCCAATGTGAGCTATAGGTGTGAGATACAAATTTTAGTCACCAGTGCGAGCTACTACTATGACTCAACCTTGTAACTCACCACATTGACTTACTCTTGTGGCTCACAGTTGTGACATATGGGTGTAAAGCACCATTTTGAGATTCCATTTGAGAAACTATAATTTTTGTAAGCTATTGATGTGAGTAACCTTGACATCCCAGAAAAATTCAAAGATTGGATTTTCACAATGTAATGGACATGGAGGTTCGGGCCAATATAGAATACTTCATCATGTTTCAATTATTTTTATAGAGATTAATGATGATAATATGATCTGGTTTTGATCACTCACACCATTTTGTGATGAATATTTAGTGTTGATGAGGAAGTTGTAACAACATGAGTTGGGTGGTTTTTTAAATTATTTATTTGGATGATATTTCAGATGTAAATCATATATGTTATTTTATGAGATTTTTTTAGAGTTTTAAATGTGAATAATATCACATTGTTGAGAATTTATTTTCAATAACCCATTATTGATTCATTTTATAGAATGGATAATTGGAATAATAAATGAAATAGAAATTAAATTAATTAAAAGGTAGATGAAACCATGGGAATATTTGTATATATAAAATAATAAAAAATGAAATAGAGAACAAGTTTTTTGAAAAACATAGTTTTTAGTGATAAATACAAATTCCAATTTTTACACTATAAATAGAGGAATAAGTGGATGGATCCAACAATTTTTTTTGTTGATATGTCTTTATTAGGATCTTTAAGAATAATAAAGTGAATTATATTTCAACACCATAATTGGTGTATTTTTATCTACTTTTAATGGAATGAGAATATATATATATATATAAAGAGTAGTGTTTTATATACTATAAGGATATCACCGAGCATTCAATTTTTCATGGTTGTAATCCAGGAGTGTCAATATTGATTCTCTGAAGCATGAAACTGAAAAGAAATAATCTTTAGTGCTTTAGGTTCATAGTCACATTACAATCTATGATCCTTCAATTATCCCATTCCATTTAACCATGTAAGATCCCATTCATATTTATTTCATTTCATTAAATATTTATAATTTATTTGAATGGGAGAACCAAGGGATTGAGGAGATCCTAATAACTAATAAACATGATCATAATCATGGTAAAATTAATCATGAAGTTCAATTATTCACCCCACTCCCTACTGGGTATAATCTTTATTTGTGACTAAGAATATGAATCAAAGTAAATCTCCAAATTCAAATATTCTCTCTGAAGAATCCATGAGAAAAAAATTCAACAAAAAAGGAATACCCCATTTTGAAAGTAGAAATATTAATCTAGGGGAGAATTATATGAATTATTAATTTTTTCATGTCATATGATTTTTTGGTGGAATAAATACCATGGATCATAATAATCATGGATTTCAGAGAATAATTGGAAAAATATTACAATGAGTTGGATATCGATTTCATGGACATTAATTCTTAGGGGGGATATTGGAAAACCATATGTATACAAAATTTATGTCATGTGATGCCACTTATGTAATGTGGTAGAAGATTAGGAATATATATGAAGGAAATTATACTGTTCTAAAACCCAGGATGGATGTGTTTTGGAACAAGAATAAATATTTTAAAATGAAAATGAGTGATATGGTTGATGCATTCTTTAATTGAGTGAACACTCTTCCAAAAGACAGAAATCCACATTGATGGGACCTCGAAGATATCAAAAATTTTAAATGAAAAATGATAATATTATATCTTAATTTCAAAACACAAATATTTTGGTTCAAAATGACAATAATGTTAAGGAAGAAACATTGGATAGCTTACAGAACACACATGTGGATTAAGAAATGAGGAATAATGATATAGATTTTCTTCTAAAAGATAATTATTTTGAGATAGAATTTATGGAATTGGAATAAATATTATAAAAAAGAACTCATGGATGAATAAGTTGATGTTATAATGTCATAAATTTCCACTTCTCAAATGAAAAAGGTAAATTCACTAGAAATCAACAAATTGATTATTTTTTATATAGAAATGTTTAAAAGCATTCTACTTGTATCGCTAATAATTTTAAATATAATGATCGGAAGAAGGGTCAATAAAGAAAAAAAATAAAATGAATGAGAACAAAGATAAGTCAATAGTAAAAACTAACCAAGAAAAAATATTTCTTTTCAAAGAGGATGATATATATAAAGTAGAAAAATTAATAGGGGAAGGGGATTGTAGTTACTATAGTAAGAGGTTTCTTATTTTTATTTTATGAAAGTAGGAAGTGGTGTAAGGTGATGATGATGATTCTATAATCATGGTAAAAGTTGATATTAAAGCTAAAAAAATAGACCTTGTAAAACATGACATCTAGGGATATAAAACAATGTTAATGGAGTTATACATGATTCCATAGTCTATATACTGCAATATGAAGATGAAAATTCAAAACTAAAATAAGATATTGAAAGACTCAATTCTGAAAATTATAGAACAACATGAAATTACCTTGAGCTCTAAGCCAAAATTAGGGAACATTCCAAGATTATTGATGTCCTGAACAACATAGTGAATGAATGGGTCAAAATAAAAGAGGAACATGAAAGTGATTTCTAGATATTAAAGTGAATGTGTGATGATCATGAAATACTATTTACTATCATTATGGAAATACATATTTATAATGTTTTATCTCCTAACGAAAATAATTCATTTCATGGGATTTCCAATAAAAAACTTCTTATTATCGCAATAAAGTGAAGTATTTTGATGATATAATATCCTAAGAAGAATAAGGCATCAGTGGAGACAAAATATCAAAAACTAACACCACAAGAAGCATATTAAGCTATAAAACCCAAAAAAGTCTACTATTGATGACATATAGGGTGAAAACAAGACAGAAAAATCCATGTGATATTGTTTTGGGAAGGCAGGGTATAGTAAATAAGTTTTCTCAATTTCTATGAGATATCTAGAGTAAAAAATTATAAAATATGTGATATTAATTCCATTCTCTCCGTATAAAATTGATAGATATTTTTTCATAACGGTTTTTTGGACAAGGACATTAATAATCCAAAAAAATTACAAAGAGAAATGTTTAGAACAAGATCCAAATATGCATTACAAAATAGTAGAAGACTCAATAATATTTAAACAAAACTCAAAATGGAATATTTGTTATGAAAGGTGAATAAGGGTATTTTGGGTAGATGAAGAGTAGGTTAATCCATCATTAAATAATGTTAAATACTGATCATGGATCAAAAAGGGAATAACTGAGAATGAAATTTTTTTACGTATATTTTTGGGATATGAATAGGTCCAAAACATGGATTATGAAAAGTTAGTGGGATTCCCATAAAAATTGAAATAAATATATTTTCATTTTAATAAAATTTAATGAGGAAAGAGTTGTTATATTTGGGAATTCTAAGGTAAAAATTTGATGGCTATGAGAATTAAATATTGGTGGAAAAGATCAATGCATCACTTAATTTTCATTAGTTGAATGTATCAACCACAAATTTATTAGTATATTTTAACATTGTGACATAGGGAATGCAGTGAAATTCAATAATAAAACACTAATGATAAATGGTATTGAAGAATTAGTTTTTTAATAAAGGAACCTAAATGTGAACCAATATATTATTGATGAAGCAAGGGATAGGTTAATGTTATCTAAGCAAGTGGAGATCCAATTATTAATTAATAAGGCTATTCCATTGATCTAAAAATATAAAGATAACATATTCTACTTTTAGTTTTCTTGATAAATCACAAATTTTAATCGTTACTAGACAGTTACATGTGATAATTGGTAAAAATGGATCACTGATCAATAGATATAGAAGATAAAAGATTATAAGTATAGAATATTTCTTGAGAAATTATATATAGATGTCTTTGGTAAGATAATACAAATATCTAGTTATATGAAATGGAGTTTTGTTTTATTTATTGATAATTACCACATGATAAAATGGTTGTTGGTTATTTCTCAAAAAATATGATGTGTTTAGTCTCATCCTTCATCCAACATCATTTAATACAAATAATACAACAAATGACTTTTCAAAATTTTAGAAATCCAAGAGTAGTAAATGTTAAACCATGATAGATTTTTAAAATAGAAAACATTATTTTGTAGAAAAACTATGAAGAAATTAAGGAATAATGTGATGTGAAATTAATTTGATAAAGGGACGATAAAGGGGTTATATAAGTTTTAGGTGAGATATCTGTGGATGAGAAAAATATTGTACCCACAATAATTAAAAATAGGATGAAAAACATTGAATAAATTATTGAAAAGTACCATATTATTAACCAAACATCCAATGTTCAAAATAGAAGGAAAAAAGATCTCCAGTAGTCATCTTATTTAAATTATGCCTAACCTCAAATTATTTATGTGGAATTTAAATATTAAAGTCGGGTCAAATCTATGTCTGTGAAATGACCAGAAATTTAAAGCAATGATATCTTGGAAGTTGTTCCAACGTCAGAAAATAAAAATGTTATTAGTATAAAATGAGTTCTATAAAATAAAATCAATTGGTATTTAAAATTTACATGAATCTATGTGAATATAATATTAATCATCTATTCCAATATATAAGGCATTAATGTGGACAGAAAGTCCACACCAATGGATCTTTTCAAAACCATAAGATTATATTTTCATATGGTGATGAAATGATGATTCAAATTATATCATATTTGTATAAAATAATCATTCTTTAACGGATTACTTTATTTGGAGGTTCACCTAGAGTAACTATATGGTTTCCCTACGCATAAAGATGAAAAAATGATTTCTGGGAAAATAATTACTTATATCACATAAAACAATAAAAAGGATGGGATACTCAATGATGGATCCGTACATTAAGAGGCATGATTTTCAAATAAGAGAGGATGATAAGAAACTATACGTTTGATAAGGATAAATATATATGAATAGTTGTACATACCTATGTAAACTAAACCATTTTTCGATGATTATTTTTTTAATAAGTTTTTTGAATACATGATGTGTGAATTTAAAATGACTTTGATTGATGAATTGTTATTTTTTCATTCCTAAAAGGTGAATCAGATCAAGGATGATACTTTTAATCTACATAAATACTCTTATTATGTATTAAAATTATTCTGAACAGATTATTGGAGGATAATGATAAATCTGTTAGTTTCCTCGATGGAATTGTAAAAATGCGAGGAATGAAAGGAGGTCGATATGACCATTTATATGAAAATAATTGGGATTTTGATATATTTGATATCCATTGACCATAATTGTTATTTTATTCATTTCAAAATTCTCTCTATCAATTCTATCCCAAAAATTTCATCTGAATGTAGTAAGATGAATAATTTATTGT
This sequence comes from Viscum album, assembly GCA_963277665.1. Lineage (NCBI taxonomy): Eukaryota > Viridiplantae > Streptophyta > Magnoliopsida > Santalales > Viscaceae > Viscum > Viscum album. Next base: position 258,888,707 of record OY728148.1, on the reverse strand, counting down.
ATTTACCAATCAATGCACATTCAGTTTTTTATTATAACACTTCTTCTTAAAAACTATTGAGCTATATTATTGCAGATTAGGATGGTTTATCATATGACCTAATTTTAACTTATGGATATGTATTCTAACTCATCGGATCATGAATCACATATATTAGTAATAATTTGTATTTAATTTCATTAAGGAAAATAGAGTTTGAATATGTAGAAATTACTTAGTATTATTCAATGTTTATTATGGTGAGAAAAAAATATAATTCATTTCTATGGAATTGGAATATTTAATTTGTATCATGTGTGAATAATCGAGTTCAATAAAAATTAGTAAAAATATCATTCATCGTATTAGGACTAGAAAAATTTAAATTAAATTCCATTTCCACATAGAGAAGTTGGAGCATCATGTTGTGAATTTAGTGTATATTTTAACCCAACATCAACTGGATGATATCATGACAATGGTATTACCCATGGATGATTTTCAATTTAATTTGGTTTCTAATAGAATCCAACAAAATACCTCTAACTATATGATTTTTTAAACGGGAACCCCTCTCCCCCCATGGTGGTTTCTATCAATGTAAATGTATGTTTTCTAAAAAAACCAGGATTGAAATTATAATTCTATTTTGTTAACTAGTTAAGGAAGAGATAATTATGATCATTAATAGATGTGTATAAATCATTAACACGTTACATTGAGAAGGTTTTTGTTGACTATTCTACATATTGATTTAGTGGGAGAATGGTTGTGTTGGAATCGAGGAGAGTTTATGAATGGTGAATCAAGGGTATAAAATAGCCTTGAAAAGAGTATACAAATTTGTGCTGGGAATAGAGGTACATGGGGATTTTCATGAGTTTATGTTAATTTAAAAATTATTTTTCAATCATAGATTAACTCATGCTGGATTAAATTTATCATTAATTGAATCATTAATACACTCCACGAATTTAAGTAGTTCATTTTGTGTTTATGTTCTGATATTTTTAGTTTTAAAATACATCAATGTATTATGTGATCTATTTGTTTGACGTTTTCAACCAACCCAAAGGTGGTATTTCTATAAAAAGTAACATTAGTGTGTGTTTTTTGTTGTTTTTGATGACACTAAACTAGAAGGAATCTTACAGGTAGTATTTACGAGTGATTAGAGTTCATTCCTTAAAGGATGTAAGAGGTTTGGATGTGTTTTAAATAAATTATATAAAAAGTATTTTTGGGTATATTTTTATAGAATAGTTATGTCTATACATACTAGTATGTAGGGATTTTTTTATGAATTACTCTATTTGTGTGTATGAGTCCTCAAGCAGGAATATATGAGTCATTCCACCAGAAATCATGGAATTAGGAAAAGACATGGAATGTGTATGAGTGTTTTTGAGCAATGTATTTATAAATAACATTCTCCTTAAAAATATTATTAAATTATTTGTAATCATAAGTTTCACATAATTTACACCATAATGACCATGAGGCCATGTTAATTTGGAAGACTAGGTTTATATTGAATCAAATAGAACATAAATCAATTTATCCTGATTTTAATATTCATAATGAGATATTAAAATAAATTTGGGATCTTAAAAACACATGGGATTAACTAGACAATACATGATGAAATGGGTGAGTTAAAAATCCTAGTAGGGACTAAACATGATATAGAAACATAATGTCCACGTAAAAGGAGTAACCTGATATAATAAATGATAAGGCTAATAAGTAATCACATGGAATCATAACATAAAGGTAATTTTATCATATGATAATGTGATTGTATGAAATGTGGTAAAAACATATAAAATTACATAAATATGAGTTAATGGTAAGTTTCTAGATAGTATCAAATGATGTAAATAGTTCTATAATTGACTGAGTTTACTCCAAATATGATATATGATGTCTCATGAATGAAAAAAAAATACCCAATGTATTGGATAACTGTCTAGGTGAACCCATTATAATATTTTATTTATTATGTTCACCAAAAAATGAAATTATCATAATTAATAAACATAATAATTACTCAGGAAATGAAATGGTTTGCATAATATAATTTAATTTCATAATCAAAGGAAATTTTATTTTTAAGCCATTTGAGAGATAAAGATAAGGAATTTAATACCCCATAAAGATTAATTGAAAATAATATTAGGATATATTTTAGAGTCATATATAAATAATTTATAATCAATCTATAACATAAAAATTCATATTCTTTGATATATATCCATTTAAAAGATTACATTGATCAATTCTTGAGGAAAATACCCTTTCCAATTAGAAATAACTTCTTTAAAATCCAAAAAGTTAGAAAATATTACAAAAAATAATTTATTTTAAAATAACCATGGATACATATAAATTAATATTCATAGAATTAAGTGGACATAATGGTGGGAAATTTTGTAAAAGTAAAATGAGTTAAAAAATCAATCCATTTACAATATTGTAAAAATGGTAAAAATTCCAAATTTGGGAAATGATGAGATGATTATTTTCAAAGAAAATATAAATATATATTCATGTGTAAGAATGTATTTAATAAATCTATTATACAATGTTAAAAACATTTTAGAAGAGTTATTTCTAATACATGTATTTGGAAGAAAAAATATTTAAGTCCAAATAGATATAAAATGAGATTTTATTGAATAAAAATTTTCAATAATTTAATGTAATAATGAAAGGAAAATAGAAATATAACTTGAAAATTGTTGGATCGGATTATACCAAATATACAAAAGTGTGGGGGGGGGGGTGAATTGAGTATAGTCAGAAGTCATTGAGATATTGTGTTCTTCCATTGAACATAAATCAGATGAATTGATGCAGCAGAAATTTAAATAGGAGATACACAAGATATATAGTGGTTTAGGGAACAGAAGGCCCCCAGTCCACCCCACCAATGCTCTACTCCACGAGCTTACTAATTTTCACTATCTGGTCCTCATTTCAACATACCTTACAACAACTGAGTACAGGCAGTTGATACCTTTAAAATCAAAGGAAAAACAAATCCTTCTAGTTCACTCACAGAAATTTCACAGCTTTGTACGGGAATCCGGTCACTCAAGAATAGAAAAGAAAGATTTCTGTATTCTAAAAATACTTTCCAGATGTTATTCACAATTGAAACATCATGAATTTCACAGTAGATGAATTGTCATCTTCAGAAATAATAATCATCACATAATAGTTGTTCTGAGTCGATTTAGTTGCAATAGATATAGAAATATAATTCATAGTTTCAGCAGTAGCAGATCCACAGTAGATCTTCGATGTAGAACAAGTGAGTCTTCTATCATGTTCCTTCATCTTTAATAAATAGAGCATTGTAACTCTCTTGAATCAGCAGATCTGAATTCTTGATAGTCTCTGTTTTTATTTACTTTTCCTAGAATGATCGAGAGATCACATAAAATAATTAGATATTGTTAAAAAGGCTCAACAATATAAAATAGTCATATGCACTTCTCCTGTAAATTTTAGATCCACAAAATTTTCCTTTTTAATCATGATATTCAAACATTTGAATTTATAGAGTAGTTCAAACTTCTATGAAGACTCGGCGTAAAAATATAGTTTTAAATCGATCATTAAACTATAAATAAAATGGCTTTGACTTAGTCAATGTCAAAAATTAAAATAAGTTTAAAATCCAGATTGAAATCTGTATAATAAATATCTTGATGACCATTGCATAAAGATATTGACTTTAAATTCTCTGACGCCAAACGTAAGGTTGAGTTGTACTTTATCCATACTCTGAACGTAAGGTTGATGACATAGTACTAAAACGTAAGGTTGAAAATATAGGGTTGGTCACATTTGTAAGGTTAATGTCACTTTCTTTAAACGTATGGCTGATCATAAACGTAGGGTTGATCATCCATACTTTTATCTTCAAACTTTCAAATGTATGGTAAAAGATCCATACTTTTACTTGATTCATACTTTTCCAAGAATGTATGGTTGTTCACAAAAGTAAGGTTGATGAAACATACTATTGACAAACAAACATACCATTTAATACTTACATACGGTTCTCCTTTCATACTTTTCTGATATCCAAAAATGTAGGGTTCCTTCTTAACGTAGGGTTCTTCTTTCATTCTTTTCCGATAATGTATGGTTGATTAACCATACTTTTCTATTATCTCAAAAAGTATACATTCTTTTCATCCTTATGATACGTTTCTCCACGTAGGGTATAAACTGTGTTTCCAAAACACATTAAAGAAGATTCCAAATAAGAAGGGACTGAATAGTGTTTCCAGAACATGCTAAATACGAATACTTTAGTCATAAATTCTCTTTATTTCAGGAGTAAAATAAAATAATAAATTCCGTCAAAATACATTGTAAATAAAATCATTATAAAATAATTAAGGGTATTTAGGAGCATCAAAATTATCATAAAGAGATTGAGTATTAATTTAAATAAACTCCCCATTTAAATAACAATATTATTTATTATTGAAAACAACACATGCCCAATAATCTCCCACTTTTCGATGATCAAAAAACCCATAAAATAACTAATGAAATTATCATACAAAATTAATTATATATAGTTTTGATTTTAGAAAAAATAAATACAACATTAATTTCTCCCTTTGATTTATCCATTTTTTAATTTCTTCCCAATAAAATAAATTTAAAATAAATATAAAAATGTACTAAATGATGTGTTTATCCAAATTTATCCCCCTTTTGTGATATAAAAATGAATGATGGAATATGGAATATAACATAGATTAATGTAGCAATGAACATAAGTAAATTCTAAGTAACTGGTTCTTAGTAATAAAATTTTGATGAATGGAATATCTAAACAATGTTAGTAAAACAAAATAAACATAAAAGGAGATATCAAAAAGTTTTATTGAAATGATAGGATATATATAACTATTATGAACAAAGGAATCAAAGTTTGGTCATGGTAGGAAATAGGTTTTTTCTCCTCTGAATTAGAGATTTGATCTCGGTCAACTGTTCCCTCAACCTTTTCATTAATCCATCACCGAGCTTAATAATACGATCTATGGCCTCTTGAGTCATATGAATGTATTCAATGAGATTCACTATGAAAAACTCATGAAGTCTTTCTTCCTTCTCCATAAACAAAGACAACTTCTCTGTGGACTTATTTAAGATAGTGCTGATTCCTGTCTCACTGGATATCAACTGATCAACCATGAATTTATGATTGTATAATAGTATAGATAAAGGAGAACTTTTACATTGAAGATCTTGAAACCTATCATTCATGTAGTTTATTGCAGCTGTGATTTCTTGAAACCTTCTGATTAAATTAGGTGAAGTACCTGATCCACTAGCAGCACTACTCCCAACTAATTAAATTTGTGTCTACATAAAATATTTAATATCTGATAAATCTAACTTCATAACCATTTCATATTTCAATTTTGGAACAACATTCAGCCTATCCTCAATAAACATTTTAACTTCTTGAATTGAAACTGTACTCTCCTTAAGACTTTGAAATTTCAACTGTTCTGATACTAAGGTTCTTCTGAGAGTATTATTCTCAGATTTCAGTTGAGATATCTTTCTGTATAGCTCTTCAGATTCTTTATTCATTGAATTAGAGGCACCTTGTGCTTGATTCTCATTTTCATGTTTAGTGCGATGCAGTAGTACCAAAGGTAGCGAATCTTCATCAGACTTGTATTTATAATTTTCTTGAGTAGGTTGGTCCACATATTTTTCCTCAGAGTCCTTTCCAGAATCTTCCATAGAAAAATCCTCTTTAAGTACTTCTCTATGAGCTTTAGAAACATGCTCATCACAAACATCAATAATTTGATCTTCCAAAGGATGTTCTATAATTATATCCTCTGGAGTTTCCTGAGGTCTTGCCACTTCCTTACCAGGCTCTGCCTCCTTATATTTTTGAAGTTTAACTTCAACATCAGCTACAACCTGTTGTTCTAATATTTCAACTTCAATTCTTTCAGGGTCATGGTCCGGGACGACCATATTCTGTTCTTGAGATTGTTCCAAAACCTTTTCTCTGACAAAGCTGTAAGAGATTAAATCTCTTGTGGTCAATTCTGGGGATGTATGTGCTGCAATCGCAGTTATATTCTTCTGAGAATGAATTCCATCCTAACATATTTCATACTCAGCATATTCGATTTCAAATTTGATCCTTCTTGCTGCAGTGCTGACTCTCAATTCAGCTTTTCCGTCATTGGACTTAGCAGATTGATCTTGATCACTCTCTGTTCATCCTCAGCTCCAACTGGAAATTATTTTCCTTTTATAGTGCTCCATAAATAGCTAATCATTCTTAAAGTTCCAGCACTAAATAAATTACTATGATGATAATGAACTTTGGCATTCACCATTCTCACCATATCCTTTTTAAACAACAGTTTGGAGATGAATATGCCAAAAGGGTAAAAATTCATTCGGACTTCACTCTGAAAAACTATCTTAGGTATCTAACCATATACCTTGGAAAATTTAGTTTAATATCACTGAGAAAAAGATACATTATATAAATATTGGTATATAATAACTTTTCTATCTCATGCATCCTCGGTGCAATCCTTGTTTGCACAAATGTTACCAAAATATTCCGATTTGGATCTATATCCTTTATGAACATCTTCCTTACAGATGAACTTACAAAAAGAAAAAACATTATGTCCTCTGATTTATACACAGAATCTCCAATAATTTTTAAATCTAAATGAAAAACTTCCTCATGGGGGATGTGTAAAATATGACCAATTTCAAATGAAGAGATTGAAAAATCTCTATCCTCTATCTTAGCAAACATAGTGTCCTCATTATCTCCCTGACTAAATTGTACAGACTTGAAGAAATTATAAAGCTATACCTCATACTGAAATTCTATATTCTCATTGTTGAATGTTTGTTCGAGATTCTGGAACGTCAGTGCTTATTTCAACATGAGATTTGTCATATATAGCCATTCGAGACCAATCAACTTTCCTTGTAATATTTCCTTCCTTATGAATGTTGTTTCTTGGCACTGATGGTTTCGACTTCACCGGCTCTCTTAGTCATTGTAATTTCAGTGAGTATCTCTGAAGGTTTGAAGATTAGGGTTTCCGAGGTTCAAAGATTAGGGTTTTCGAGGAGGGGTATGATTTCGAGGGTGTGAAAGGATTTTGGTAGAAATGAAACGGTTTAGAAGAAGAATGGTTTCTAACAACCTTGATTCCAATGTTTTTATTAATCATTACATAGATTTTGAAAATAAAATAAAAAAGATTACGCTGGGAAGAAAATTTATTTAGTTTGAAAAATGAATAACTAAATTATTATACACAGAATTAAAATAATGAAGCATCATAGAAAAAAATACATCTTTATTTAAAATTAAATAAACCAAGCCCCCCCTAATAAAATCAAACCTTACAGTGGGAAGTGGTTTAGTAAAAATATCAGCTAGTTGAATTTCAGTACATACAAATTCCAAAGATATATCTTTTTTAAGAACATGATCTCTTAGAAAATGATGTCTGATATCAATTTTATTAGTTATATAATGACTAATAGGATTTTTTGAAATATTTATAGCACTAGTGTTATCACATAAAATAGGTGTATTATTAATATTTTTCTCAAAGTCTATAAGAGTGTTTTTCATCCACAATACTTGTGCATAGCAACCGCCAGGAGAAACATATTCCGCCTCAACTGTTGACAGGTAAACTGAATGTTGTTTTTTACTTGAACGTGACACTAATGATTTTCCTCAAAAGTTACATGTCCCTAAAGTGATTTTCCTATCTTATCTGAAACTCCCAGTTTCTGCATCTGAATATGAAATCAAATTAAAATCAAATGTTTTGGGATAAATAAGAGATTGAGAAATAGTACTTTTTAAATATCTATAAATTCTTTTAACAACAGTTAAATGAGATTCTTTAGGATCTGATTGAAATCTTGCAAAAAGACATATTGAATACATTATATCTGCCCTGCTAGCAGTATGATATAACAAACTACCAATCATACCTCTATATAAATTGTTTTTAACTAATTTTCTAGTTTCAACCAAATCATGTTTTATATTAGTGCACATAGGATTTGTATATGTCTTACTATTTTCAAGTCCAAATTTCATTAATAAATTTGTTATGTATTTTATTTGATTCAAAACATTTCCAAAATATTTTTGATAAATTTTAAGACCTAAAAAGAAATTTAGTTCTCCAATCATACACATTTCAAATTCTTTTTTCATTAACTTTTAAAACTCATGACAAAGAGTTTTATTAGTTGATCTAAAAATTACATCATAAACTTAAATTTGAACTAATAAAATATTAGAATTTACAGTTTTCATAAAAAGTGTTGGATCTACCATTCCAATAGTAAAATTATTTTCCAATAGAAAAGAACTTAATATCTCATACCAAGATCCAGGTGTTTATTTAAGGCCATAAAGAGATTTAGAAAGTTTAAAAACAGAATCTGGTTTTTGAGAATTTTCTAAACCAGGAGGTTTCTCAACATAAACTTTATCCATTAAATAACTATTTAGAAATTCAGACATTACATCCATATGAAATAATTTAATGTTCATATGAGATACATAGGATAAAAGGATCCTACTAGCTTATAATCAAGCAATAGGTGCAAAGGTCTCATCATAATCTATACCATCTTCCTGATTATATCCTTTAGCTACAAGCCTAGATTTATTTCTAGTTATTATTCCTTGATCAACTTTCTTATTTCTAAAGAGCCATTTGGTTTCTATCATTGGATAGTTCTGTGGTCTTTAAACTAATTCCCAGACTTCATTTCTTTTAAACTAGTTTCATTCTTCTTGCATTGCTATCATCCAACATTCATCATCTAAAGCTTCTTCTACAGACTTGGGTTCTAATTGGTGTAGAAATGTAGATAATTCTACAAGATTCCCTATATTTCTTCTAGTTTTTATTCTTGTGTCTAAGTCAACTATTATAGTCTCTAAGGTGTGATTCTTTGGAGTTATTGTCTATCTAGGTAACACACTCATTGGGTATTTAGTATCATGTTCTTCTGAAATGGACTGAATTTCATTTATATCTTTTTGAAAATAATTTTTCATGATCTCAAGTATCATGTTATCATTAGAGTCAGATTCATCAATTTGAGCTGTCCTTTTCTCAAAGGGATCCGATTCATTAAATTTCACATGAACTGATTCCTCAAAAATCCTTAAATTCTTATTATAGACTCTATAAGCTTTGGAAGTAGCAGAATATCCAAAGAAAATTCCGTCATCAGATTTTGTATTGAACTTACCAAGATTATCCTTGGCGTTTAAGATGTAAAACTTGGATCCAAAAACATTAATGTAGTTATCTTTAGGTTTTCTGTTAATCCAAAGATCCGAGGGTGTCTTTTTCATAAGTGGTCTAATTAAAACTCTATTCATTATATAGTTGGATATTCTTACAGCTTCTGCCCAATAAATAGATAGGAATACTGTATTCATTTAGCATAGTCCAAGCCATTTACTGAATATTCCTATTTCATATTTCAAAAATTCTATTTTGTTGAGGTGTTCTTCATGCAGAGATGACTTGTTTAATACCTATATTTGAGAAAAATGATTTAAATTCATGATTCTAAAATTCTCTACCAAGATCACTTCTTAATGAAATTATTTTAAAACATTTTTCATTTTGAACAGCTTTACAAAAACATTCCAATAAAGAAAAAGCTTCATTATTAAATTTTAAAAAGAAAATTCATGTAAATACAGAATAGTCATAAACTAAAACATATACATATGATCTGCCAGCCCAACTTTCTACTCTTGGAGGTCCAAACAAATCCATATGGATATGTTCTAGATTTTTAGATGTAGAAATTCTATTATCAAATTTGAAGGATGATTTGTTTTTCATACCAATTTGACATTAATCATAGATTCTATCACTTTCAAATTTGAGACCTGGAAAATCAAAAACTAAATGTTTCTTTGACAACTTATGTAAAACATATACATTAAAATGACCAAGTATCCTATGACAGATCCAAGATTCATTCACTTCAGTAGTTAAGCAATGTACTTGTTGTTTACACAAGGAATATTAATCCAAGGTATGCACATTGTCAGTTTTGGGTGCTCTAAATTTAAGCTGTTTATTCATGAAAACAGAACAACAATTGTTAGAAAAATAAAAAACATAACCATCATAACATAGTATAGAAATACTTATCAGATTGTGTTTCAATCCTTGTATATAAATTACATTGTTTATTGATACAGATTCTGGATCTCCAACTATTCCAATACCAATGATTTTTTATTTGGCATTTTCACTAAAAGTGACAAGTCCACAATAGTTTAGAGTGAGTGTAGAGAAGTTCAATGAGTTCCCACTCATATTCCTTGAGAAACCACTGTACATATACCTTATGTCCTTTTAGCATTTGTGACCTGCTCCCTGCAAAGGTATTTACACTATTTACTTTGGTACCCATATTTTTTTGGGTGTAGGGGTGTTAGCTAGCAAGGATCTGGGAATCCAGAATTGCTTAGTTTTCATAATTTCAGAAGAATCATATAAATTATTTGATACAAGGTCCTTCTTAATACCAATGAATTTGTGTTGTCTTATGATTTTTTTTTTTGAAATATGACCCCTTAATCCATAGTAATTACAATCTAGTCTTTTAGTACATGGAATAAAAAAAATTCTTGTACTGCTTGGGTTTTTCACCATAACTGCTAATTCCAATTATTTTTTTAATGAAATTTTTCCCAAGAATTTAATTAGAAGTATTTACTACTCTAGTAAAAACAAGGGCTGCACTTTTATATGTTCTTACATCAGTTTTCAAGGATTTTATCTTTGATTCATAATCTGTATTGTTGGTGTTAATTGAGTCAAAATTTTCAATTATCTCTTTATATTGTTTCATCATTGTATCTATTTCATTAGAAAAACCCATATGAATGTTATTAAAGGATTTATATTTCTTAAACAGAGAATCATATTTTTCTTCAAGCATTTTGCAGTAGGATGTAAGTTTTTCACTAGTGTAACTAGATTCAGAACTAGAGTCAGAGGAGTAGTAAGATTGTAACTCATCTGTTTCTTCCATATAACACATGTTTGCTATCAGATTTTATTCCTCCTTCTATGAGTTTGATTCAGAAGTTCTACTAGAGTCTTCAGATATACTCAATGAAGCCTTCATGGTTTTCTTGTCCTTATGCTCATAATCATTTCTTTTGAAGATTTTTTTTCTAGTCTTATTTTAGCTGAGCACAGTTAGGTCTGATATACCCTATTTTCTTGCATTCAAAACATCTGAATTCCTTATCAACCTTTTTGATGGATATTCTAAATCCCTTGTTCTTTCTATAGAATTTAGTGAATCTTCTTTCTAGCTAAGACAGATCCAAATCAAAATTTGATAAACCAGAACATTCTGATTTCTATTTTACACTTTTCTTAACCTTTCTTTTTTTTTCTCCATGATGTAACTTTCAAGGTAGTGTCATCTCTCTAAATAAGCACTTTGTGTTCATTAGCTTCAAAATGAATCTTAGATTCACATATAATTAGTGTTCGAATCATATCTCCTATGGTTAAGTTCTTGATAGGTGTCGATTGTCTGATTGTAGCAGGTATTCCATTCGACTTTGTAGGAAGTACTCTCAGTACTTTTAAAGCTTTATCAGCTTGTTTAATGGTATCTCCCAAGGATCTTATATTATTGAAAATCCATGTCAATCTTCCATTCATTTGAGTAATACATTCACCTTCATCCATTCTGGATGTATCAAATTTAAGTTTAGCAGTTGTATGTCTCATTTCCCTTATATCGTTAGTTCCTTCATAAGAAACAACAATAGTTTGACACATTTCATATGTTTTCATGAATTGAGATACTCTATTGAATTCATCAGGTCCCAAAACTCATATATTTTCCTTCATTGCCTTTGAGTTCATTCCATACTCTGCTTCAGTAGCGGTACTCCATGTTTCTAGTTTTTCTGGTATTTCATATGGAGTCAGAATATTCAAATATACTCTGTATCCAAGATTTTTTATATTGATAATCATTCAAGACTTCCAGCATCCATAATTTTCTCCATTGAAGTATAGTGCTCTGACCATAGACATTCCCTCTCTTGTATCAATCATCCTGCTCTTTGTATAATCACTTTCATCTTGTTAAGGCTTTATCATAATGTTCAACCTCTTATACCTATTGTTGGATCAGATTATACCAAATATACACAAGAGGGGGTGAATTGTGTATAGTTAATAATCTTTGCGATATTGTGTTCTGCCTTTGATCTTAATTTAGATGAATTGATGCAGCGAAAATTTAAATAGCAGATACACAAGATATATATTGGTTCATGGAACAGAAGGCCCCTATTCTACCCCACCAATGCTCTACTCCACGAGCTTGGTGATTTTCACTATCTAGTCCTCGTTTCAACAGAACATACAACTACTGAGTACAGACTATTAATACCATTAATCTCTAAGGCAAAACAAAGCCTTCTGGTTTAATAACAAAACCTACACATCTTAGTACGAGAAGCTGGTCACTCAGGAATAGAAAATAATGATTTCTGTATTTTAAAAATTCTATCCAGATGTTCTTCACAATTTCAACAACATGAAATTGACAATAGATGAATCTCCACCTCCAGAAATAATGATCTTTACATAAGAGTAGTTATGAGTCAATTCCGTAGAAATAGATATAGAAATATAATTCACAATTTCAGCAGTAGTAGATCCACAATAGATCATTGATGTAGAACATGCGAGTCTTCAATCATGTTCCTTCTTCTTTAATAAAAAGAGCTTTGTTACTCTCTTGAATCAGCAAATTTGAATTCTTCATAGTCTCTGATTTTATTTCCTTTTCGTAGAATGATCGATAGATCACATAAGATCGTTAGATACTTTTCAAAAAGGCTCAACAATATAAAATAGTGATAAGAACTTCTCCTGTAAAATTTAAATCCACAATAGATTCCTTCTTTAATTGCGATATTCAACCATTTGAATTTACAAGGTAGTCGAAACTTCCAGGAAGACTCGGCATAAAAATCTCATTTTAAATCGATATTTAAACCATAAAAAAATTCCTTTGAATCAGTCAATGTCGTATTTTAAAATCTACTTTATATCCGAATTAAAATCTGCATAATAAACTGCTTGCTGACCGTTGCATAAGGTAAATTCTCTGATACCAAAAATAAGGTTGCATTGTACTGTATGCATCCTATGAACGTATGGTTGATGACATAGTACTCAAACGTAGGGATGACAATGTAGGGTTGGTCACAGATGTAAGGTTCATGTCACATTCATCAAAGGTAAGGTTGATCATAAGCGTACGGTTGACCATACATACTTTTCTCTTCAAACTTTCAAATGTATAGTAAAAGATCCATACATTTACTTAATGCATACTTTTACAAGGATGTATGGTTGTTCACAAAACTAAGGTTGATGAACCATACTTTTGAGAAACAAACATAACACTTAATACTTACGTACGGTTCTCCTTCCATACTTTTTTGATATCCCAAACATAGGGTTCCTTCCTTTCATATGGTTCTTCTTTCTTACTTTCCTGATAACGTATGGTTGATTAACTATACTTTTTTCTTAGCTCAAAAAGTACACACGCTTTTCATCCTTACACTACGTTTCTCCACATAGGGTATGAACATTATTTCCAGAACACACTGAAGTAGATTCCATATAATTATTGTATGAACAATGTTTCTAGAACACGCTAAATACGAATACTTTAGTAATAAATTCTCATTATTTCAATAGTAAAATAAAATAATAAATTCTTGCAAAGTACTTAACAAAAAAAATAATTAGAAATAATTAAGGGTATTTGTGAGCATCAAAATTATCATAAAGAGATAGATTATTAATTTAAATAAACTCCCTCTTTAACTAACAATATTATGTATTATTGAAAACAACACTTTCTCAAAAAAACATATCATGCCTAACCATATTATAATAAAATTAAATTACTTTATTATAAGATGATCAAATACATTCATACAATGAAAATTCAAGCATAAATAATCTAGATTAATAGGAGATTGAAACATAAAACATTACTGCTTTGGTAACATCTGAATCATATCTCCTATGAATTATATAAAGGAATTATATTTTAATATAAAATTAAGACTAAATGATTTGTGATATAATTTTTTTGGGGAATTATATACAACATTAAAATAAATTGGGTACATAAAATAACATGTGTCTTAATGAAAGAAAATTCGAGATGAAACCCCAACATCTAGTTCAGATATTATCATTTATGTGTTTTATCTAATGTACAATAAACTTATATAAATTTTTTTACTAAAATACATTTATAGTTATAATACCATATACTTAAACAATTTACTTCTTTTATTTTAATGACATGTTTAATAACTTTTTTTGGCTATGTCAATATTCGGTGTTTTAATGGTGTTTGGATCATTTTTTTAAAATGACATTGGTGTGATGACCATGGGAAATGGAGTCATTGGTAAATCATATAAATATTACTAATCATGAAATAATTATCTTCTTTATACATTAATTACAAATTTTATAACATTAAATAGAAATGGTTATGAAAAATTAATTACTTTACAAACAAAGAGATAAGGGGTCAAACGTATGCATGAGTAACATTTTCATTATTCAAAAATCATGATCGAAGGAGAGTAGTATTAATTTTTAACTCCATAATGATATTATATCTTAAATATCACATAAATTCTTTAACTATACATACATATACAATCTAAGTTATTCCACAATAAAAAACTAATCACATTCCTTCATGAGGTAGTTTTCTATCACACACATGAAGTACGTTGTCAATTTCAATAGATGGAATGGTAAGACAAATATGATATATTAAATTTCCAAAATGCTTAATGTTTCATAATTATAGTACAAATAAATTATTATAAATATCTATCTGAGACACTGATGGAAAACAAATTACATTGTGTTGTGAGTTGGTAGTTCATCGTACACATGATTTACGGTTTCATTTCTCATTTGATGGAAGTGGAGATAAATTTAGTTTATGACTAAATCCACCGTAGATTGTCTTTATGATCAAACTATGGACTAATGAAAATTTTAGGGAAATTAATTTATATATTTGGGTAGGTATTTTATGAAACATTGGGTTTTGAAATTCTGTAAATGTGAGGTTATGGGGGTTCCCTTTTATAATGGAGGAGGGTGGAATTATTATAAATACCCAAGACTATTCAATAATGGGAAGTCACACTCTATACAAAGGGATTTAAAATAAAAAATAATATTAATGGGGATATAACTTCCACAAAAAACTATAAAATTATAAGGAATCATGTTTTAAATATGTCATTTCATTTACCTCATTAGTTTAACAACCATGGTAGGAAAAGTTTCAACACTAACCATGTTTATAGATTTTTACTATTTCAACTATTTATTATGAAAAAATTATGTTGAACACATTATCTAATATTAATATTACTGATTTACAATATTTAAACAATTTTATCAAATTTTATTCATATAATTTTATGAGTTTTATTTAATAGTATGCCTGTAGAGATTTCAAAAAACAATTTTTTAAGAAATGTATATTTCAAACATAAGATGATATTATTATAAATAAAAGACAACTGAACATAAGAAAATGAATTTAAATTAATATTTATATATTTATAATATATATATTTCATTTAAATCAATTTTCATTAGTGTTTATTTTAATTATTTAAAATAGGGAAACATTATGAAATATTAAAAAGTTTTTAAAAAATGTGTTTTAAAGCCTATGAGTATTCTTATAATAAAATTCATTATAAAGATGATTTAAATTTAATTAATTGGATTAAATATCATTAAATAATTGTTATGTTACTTTAAATCACAGTAATAAATAATTCTACTTTTAAATTACTTAATTTATAAAAATGAAATGAAAGTTTGACCAAAATGGGTATTTTCTACTATTCACTGAAAAATCATTATTTTACGAATGAATATGAAAATTTCACCACATGGTAATATATATATATATATTATGATATTAAAAATTATGTTAATTTTATAAAATAAAATTTCTAAAATTTTTATGAAATAATTTTTATATTTTTTCACAAAAATCATTGAAAATAATTTTTAAAGGAAATGTATTTTTTATAGAATAAAATATTATTATTAATGTTGAGTGCTTATTTAGTAAATATTTGTTGATATATATATTGATTAGGGAATATATATATTTTATGGATTATTTATTACTATTCATACCCTGAAAAAAATGTTGATGTTATATCATAGACGATTAAATAATAATGTTTTAATATTATATCATCGTCTGTTTTAAGTAAGTGTTGTGTATTGAATGTGTTATCAAGAATAATGTTATTTTAAAATATCTTGTTATTAAATTACATCCCAAATAAAAAATCACACCCTCGTAATTTCAAGTGGTTCTTATTAATCCCTGGGTTACCGTTATATTATTCATTTCTGGGAAACATAAATTGTAAAAATGGGTTAATAATACATCCTCTAAAAATATAGTAAATGGTAACATCAAGGTCATCACATAACATTGTTCAAACATAGAATATCATTGGTGGGATGTGAAACCATGAATTTTAAAGGAAGATACATTTTAAAGATAATGTTATTCCCCTTTTTAAGAGAAACGAGACCATCGATTTATCAAAAATGAATGAAAGTTTCATTTCACAAAATTTTGCCTAAAGTTGTGGGGTATTTTTTCCATAAATATGATGGGGATAAGGAAATATTTTTTTACATGGAAAATATAATTTCATCCTTTAACCATTTTTACCACAGTCTCATTTTTTTTTCAAATGATGATTGTTCCAGATAAAATTTTTATGTGTGAAGCACCAAAATTTACTTCTAATGGATCACAAGATTCCAAAAAATAGTACGAAGATATTCATATTCTCGTTAGATATTAACAAAAATAAAAAAAAATTGAACCTGGGAAGTTAATTTTTAAAATGAGTACCCATTCATATTATTCTCCAAATCAAAATTTTAACATCAATCAATCTTAAACTAAGAATACCTACATCCAAAATAACCTAATCATTCAATGATTTATTTATTTATTCCATAAATTAATATTCATGTTTAATATATTTCTAGACCTAAGGGTTATATATACCTCAATACAGTGAAACCTTTCACAAAAAATAATAATTATTTCAAAATCCTAAAAATTCAAAAAATTGATAATAAAATATATAACCCAAAATCAAAGTAATATTTACCCATAAAATAATTTTTTTTAAATGAATTGTATACTATCAAAATCATCAGGTAGGCCATTGGTAGTCACTACATAATTTTCATCATTAGGTTATGGGTTAAATCTCCATGAACATGCTAGATACGATGAGTTTTCACCTGACATATGGGTGATCCTTTTTGTTAAAAAATAATAATATAATATATATAATGTTAGAAAAACTATTATAAATATAGTAAGAAACCTTAAAAAAAATAATTTTTTAACCAAAATATTAATTTATACAGATTATTGTTTCCACAAAATAAAATAATTAGAATTGACTATAATTATCCCAATATCAAGAACAAATCAACAATTATATTTTCCACAATCATGTGTTTTCACATAAAATACCAACTTATCATTAAATTACCTTTATATTTCATTAGTAAATCTCAACATATTTTTTAAAGTACTTATTGGAAAACTATTTTAGATTAATCTATAGAAGTTTCATGATAACATTAACAAAAAACACATAATCAACTTGATTATAGAAGTTCAAAACCTAATATCTTAAATAATTATACATCAATGACTATAATAACATAGAATCTTAGGAACTAGCATTATGATTTGGGATTTGACTTAGTTAATGATAAAATTGTTTATATCAAGGACATTAAATTAATAGTTGTTCTATAGGTTGATCGTTATCCCCCAATATCTCATTAACTAGAAAATTATTTTTCCATCAAGAATTAGCTAATTTATGCGGACCTTTCCCACACATAATTCTTCTTAAAATTTATTAAATTCATTTTCCATAGTTCCTCGTCCCACATTTTTGACATGAATGAAACATACTCTATATTTATTTATCAACTTTAATAGAAGAACATCCATGAAACACTATCCTTATCTTCTTTAGTGTGTTTAGAAATTCAACTATGTTCCAGATGTTAATCATAATTCAAGATAGATCATTTGGTACTATAACTATAAGTCTATAAACTATTCCCATTTAGTTAGGCTTATAATTAAGGAATAATTATATTTACCATCACCTTGATTATTGGAAAGTTATCTTTTCTTATCATATTTTTTTTAAAAAAAGCAGAAAATTGGGTAAGAATATATTCACTAATATTTATAAGAAAGGGAAACATAAACTATTAGAAGGAATTACTTATAAATATATTTATATCCAAACATATGAGTCTCTATGTTTTAATATTGGTTATCCATGGTAATATTTCCTATTATACTTTCTAACAAGAAATTGTTTTCATGTGCATCATAATAGTTCATAATTTTTTTTTAAATTTCTAAAGCATATCCCCGAGGGGAGTCAAACTAGCTGTACATCAAGGATAATTTTTGTAAACAAGGTGATGATTAAGTGAAGCTCATTATTTCATTTTCTGAGTTATTAAATCCATGTATAATTGAGTTATAAATAAATATGATTGTACGATCTAGATAGGGATATAATTTATCATAAACCAATTGCTCTATCCCTTACTAATATTCTAGTATATTTTCGTACATAATGAATTATTGTTAAATTAATCCATAAGGTTATCACCAGAGTTTTCTTATCCTATTTACTAAAGGTAAAAAATCCCTTTCTATGTTACAAAAAATATGGACTAATTTCTTTTACACATATTATTAAATTATTTTTATAATAAATATCCAACAAGTACAACCCCAAAGATCATGAGACAATGTTTTTTTTAGAATAATATGTTCATATGATATCAATGGAAATTAAAACATGGAATAATTATTTTATTCACCGTAATGAGCACCTAAAATCCATTTAAGCTCCAAAAACTGCATGAGATAACGTTAAAAATACATAAATAAAGTGGTTTTATATAAATCCTTATAAGGTAATATACATGATAAGGAAACACAACATGTGAGTAAAAGGAATAAAATGATATGATAAAAGAGGAGAACATTGAGTAATCATATTGATGCATAACATAAATAACTTGGCATCATAAGATCATGGAGCCATAGGAAATGTGGAAGAAACATATAACATGACATAAACATGAGTCAAAAATAACATCCTAGATAATGTCACATAATGGATAAAGTCTAATAATTGATTAGATTCACTCCCTAATCCCATAAATGACATCACTTGAGACTAAAAAAATTACCCAATGAATTATAAAACTATATGGGAACACATATCATAACTTATTCTTGATTTTCTGTTCCAAAAAATTAAATCAATCATAAGGAATAAACCTATGGATTACACATGTTTTGAAATGGGTTACAAAAACTTGTCTAATATCATCATTAATGAAATTTTCAGAATTATTTCATTGGAGAGACGAATATAAGGCATGTATTACCCATCATAGTAAGGGAATAAAAGCTTGGTATATATGTGAGAGACAAATATTGATAATATAGAACAAGCCTATAAGATCAATGGTTTTTTTCATTGAAAAAAATTTGATTAAAAATATTAAATTGGAAATTTCATGAGGAAAATAACCTCTTCACATTGAAGTATGTTCTTCAAAATCTAAAAAAATAAAAAATATTATGGAAAATAGTAACTTTATTATTATTAATTGAAACATTGAAAGATAATAATTTTTTCTGTTTTAACCCAATTCAATATTTTTATCTCTTAACTACCACAATTTAGAAGAAACCATGCTTTTCTCTCAATGAGGCTGCATTTAAGGAACATCCATGGGATAATAATAATAATTATGTACTAATTAATATATTTTAAAAGATATTTCTAAATTAGTAATTTAAAATATCCCAATATTCAAAACTATGAAAATAAAACATTGGAATACAAGAATCTGTAAAAGAAAGTTGAAGAGAAGACGAAATGAATCGATGTCATTTCTATGTGATTATAACGGTTCATCCATTTTAATTACTTTTAAAGAATCAATTTCCATAATAATCTAAATTCTATGAAATATATAAAATGCGTGTCTCATATGTTGGAGAAATTGAAGCCAATGATTGAGATCTTAGTAATTCACCTCCATTCATATAAAGATGATTAATGTATTCATTAATCAACAAATAAATCAATAGAGTTGAACTATTATGCTCATAATTCTTGATCGATAATTTAGAATATTCAATAATGAGAATTGAACAATAATCATATAACCAGGCTAACCCAACAATCTTCCATGGATGAAAAACCGGTGCTGAACAGAAATGTTTCTGTCCAAGATTGGAAGATAAAATGAAACAAAATGTCAAAAAACAATTATTTAACATCATTAGATTTTATAAAAAATGTTAATCCCGAGAAAAATACAATTTTAAATGTAATAACATGAACTGTTGAAAATATTTTGTTTCTGGTTTTTGTGTGTTATTTTATTTTTTACTCAACCAAAATATACCATTTTCTTAATGAATTGAGTATAATTGAAGAAAGACCATTGGGTTTCAAAAATTATACAACCATTGGTTAATTATGACCATTGGTCTATATGAAAATTGGAAACAATACTCTTAACATTATAATGATTATTTATAAATAGAAATTATCATGGTTAACATATACATAAAGAGGAGTCGAAGGCCTCATCTAGTAGACTTCAGCCGTAAAAAGCCTATCTATTAGTGGTTGGGAAGGACGTTGGGTCACTAGGCTTAAATATGAAACAAACCCAAGTTGGGCTTTAATATGTGAATCTTGAATGGAATTTCCTTCAAGAGAAGTCCATACTAATAGAAATCATCATTCATGATATGTTTTCTGATCCACACTAATATTTTATGACCATTTCAGATTTTACTCTTATGTCGTACTCGGGTTCTATAAGGGGCTATGTAATGAGGCCTTAGATACATTGTGTAATCCATTGGAAAAAATAAAATTTTTAATTTTTATTATAGTAAAATAAAAGAAATTCTGAATTTCAAATGTCTATATAAATATAAGATGATTTTTTAAAATTTTGATATTATTAACGCATAATGAAAAAAGTGTATTTTAAAATAATTTTTATACTTTAAATAATTAATAATATGAAATGATTTTTAAAAAATGGACATATACATTTGTGATCAGTAAGAAATTTTGAGTCTGAAAAGATCCACATAATTATTTCCTGAATAGTAAATTATGAATAATAATATTACCCTTATGAATAGAAGTATGGCCAATGAAATAGGACCCTCACTAAATTACGTATAAATATAATTTATGATTCATGAATGCTAGTATGATATAATATCATAAGTAAATAACTGTTTCATAAATAATTAGTTAGGAATTAGTATTTTTTCACGTAAATAGTCATTTTACATAAAAATTAAATATATTGTATTTTTAAATTATTCTCATAAAATGGAGTTCATTTTTGAATTCCGAACATTGATATTAGGTTAGTAAGCCTTTGTGAAATTTTTTATAAATGATTTGTATTTTGGTGAAAAGTAAAAAATACAGTTTTTGATATTTAGTTGTGCTTTATGACATCATAATGATGTAATATGTAATTTAAAATTATTATTGACTCATTTGAATTAAAATATTATATTATTTGTCCTATGTGGCCAAAAACATAAGAAATCACATGTTTTTGAAAATACAACTAACGAGGTGTCCCTTGGAATATATTAAAATATTGCCTCAATTTTGATAAAAATACAAACCCATTCCTTCATTAAATTGATTCAAAATTACTCATAAACAAGTCTCTGGTCTTTTTTTACCTCACAATGAGTCCTTCTAAGGTTCCCTCTGGCCATAAAGGTTTTAATCCTAGTGTTTTAGAAGATACTCTTAAGTGCATCCGGGAGACCGAGGTCTCCTTGATGTTTGTTCTTCTATATCATTATTACTTTATATTTTATTTTCAAAATGATGAGATACCCTTTTCTCAATAATAAAATCATTTTATGATTTTTTATGTGACGTCGTTAGGCTCCTTAATTTTCGTAAGATAATTCTCAACGTCTCTTTTTTTCCATTCAAGTTCTCTTCTATGTGGTATGCCTTTTAGGAATCCATACCATGTTCTTATTTCAATTATATTCCATCCATATACTATATTACGATTCTTTTATGATTGTGTAACCCCTGTATTATCTCTTTGTAATGATTTCTAAAACCATGTTGCATATCTGTTATTCTGCAGAATGTTTGTCTCAAAATCTCTCTCATTTTTTCTAAAAAATTTATCTTATTTTATTTATGTGAATTCCCAAAAAAATTAATTTACCAGGGTATTAACGCTGACATAAAAATTTTATATTTTATTCTGGAATTTAAATACATAAAATCCCCATTCCCTTTCCATGGGTTATGAATGAAATAAAGATCATGTTTTTAATAACTTTTTAAAATGTTGTGATTTGGATATGAAACACATTTATTTTATTCTCTTTGGGTTATTTATGAAGTTTTTAATTATGATATATGTGATTCAGGTGAAAATAAATACATATTAATACTTCATCTTTATAGAACTCCAATTAATTAGGTAAATAAATTAATCTTTAGAGATGACAAGTTCTACGATACCTTGGTGAATACCCTTTGTAAATGTTTATGACACCTTGGGGATTTACCTTGATGAAATGATTATTAATGTATAAATAAAATTTTGTAGCCAAATTTTCATGTTAGGATTCACTTTCATTTATTTTTATATATCTCTCTTTCCATTTCCCATGTCTTAATGTATTAATCATGTTCTTATATAATTCAAGTAAACTGATTCCCCTATTTACCCTTACTAGGTTTTCTACTCACCCTTTACTTTGATTTATATCCTTAGGTTATGAGAGTAAATAATTGAATGTAGGTTAAACATTAAATAATACTATTATAGTATTAAAATAATTTTATTTGTTCATTTATTATGTACCTTATTTACAAGATTCTTGACTTTAAATATCCACTATTTATAAAATATAATGAAAAGTAAAGTAATAAAAAGGTGAGATGCCATAGTTGGTATCAAAGTATAACTTTGTTATTTATGTAAATAAGGATATGAAAACACTAGGAAAACCCAAATAAAATATTTTGAATATAAGAATACATTCTGGAATTTTGTTGAAATATGAAGTAAGTTTTTTCTGAACTAATAGATCCATGTCTGGATATGAACTAGTGGATGTGTCTCTTTCACTGATGTATCTTGGGATAAAACAAAAAAAACCACATTGACCTATACTCAAAAGGGTACTAGTGCACAACAACATGCCATTTTACACTACTGGGTTAACACTCCTAGTTGATATGATTGGTTAATGACAAGCTTTTTTTGAATCATTATGAAGGATTTATAGAGAAATGTATTTAATGATAAAGAATAATATGTTTAAGAATGATGTTTTAAGAAATAAATATACTATATAGATAAAAAATTCTTAAACGAAATAATCTTCTCACTAAGGTTTTATTCATTTATAAAATCTATGGAAATATGAGGAACTATGAAAATGGAAACTGTAGTAAACAATGCACTGACAACCCTCCAATAGAAGTCAGAATGGAAAATTTCATGAGAATGATGAATGAAATGAATCAATTTATCAGAAACAAATTGAATCAAGATAATAGAATAATTTAACCTTGAAGAGAAAAACATTATTTTGAGTCCTTTATGCATCAATGACCACAAAAATTCAGTGGATATACCAACCCACTGATTTATAAACAATGGATCAGCTATATCGAGATGATATTTTATGTGATCTACTATTCAGAATAAGAGAAGGTCACCCTAGATTTTTATTGCATAGAGGGATAAACTGATCAGTGTTGGGAACTAATTAATAACATTAGTCCATGAGTGGAGGTTAATGATATGGATTAATAAGTGTCTAGAGGGATCTTCTTCAATATGTATTTCCCTCATTCGATGACAAACAAAATGGAGAATGAGTTTCTCAAGTTGAATTATAAGGAGAATGAATCTGTTGGAAGCTAAGAGATGAACATCACAAGTATTTCCTCTTACACCTCAATATTTGTCAATGATCATAATGGGATGGTTGATAGATTCTTTTATGAACTAAGACATCATCTATAGAAGAATCAAGCCAACTATGATTATAAGATCTATGATGAGATTGTGCGGATTGATATGAATATTGAACTGGATTTAGTGAGAAACATTGATGAAAATTGTAAAAAATGGTATTTTAAAATATTTATTTACTTTAAATAATTAATAATATTGAATTATTTTTTAAAAATGATCTTATAAATGTGTGATCAGTCAGAAATTAAGATTCTAATAAGATCAACATAATTTTTGGTGAAAAGTAAATAATGAATATTAATATTACCCTTATGAATAGTAATATGACCAATTGAATAGTAACCTCAAATAATTATGTATAAATATAATTTATGAATCATGAATGGTAGTGTAATATAATAGCATAATTAAATAACTATTTATGATATTATTAGTTAAGTATTAGTATTTCTTTCGGATAAATAAGTATTTTACTTAAAAATTAATTATCCTATATTTAGAAAAATATTTTCGTAAAATGGAGTTCATATTTTAATTCAGAACATCGATATTAGGTAATGGAGAATTTACGATATTTTTATAAAATATTTTGTTTTTCAGTGAATAGTTAAAATACATTTTTTGAGTTTTTGATGTGTTTTATGAACATATAATGATGCAATATGTAATTTAACATGATGATAGACTCATGTGAATTAATATAATATATGAGGTGTCCCATGAGTTAAAAATCATTGGAAAATACCATGGTAAATAACATGGTTTTGCAAATTCAACAAATGAGTTATACCTTGGAAAATAATAAAATATTCCCTCACTATTTCTGAAAATTCCGACCCATTCCTTCAATAATTTGATTCCAAATTCCTCATAGATGATGATATGGTATTTTTACCTCATAATGATTCTTCGCATTTTTCCATAAATCCCTCATGGTTTTGATCCGAGAGTTTTATATGTTACTCTTCAAGGTAAGGGAACCTCCCACCCTCCTCTATAAGTCAAAGACTTGTTTTATCTAATGAATTTTTTAATATCGATTTTATTATGTGGGGAATGATATTATATATTATTATTTCTGTAAATTTTATGATAAAATTATTAGAGACATGTTTTTATCTCATCCACTAATTTTAAAATGTTTTCAGTGACATCGTAAGGCTGCCAAATTTTTGTAAGAGATTTCCCAACATCTCTTTTTCCATTCAAGTAATCATCTATGTGGTATGTCTTTTATTTTCCATAACATATTATTATTTAAAATTTATTATATACCTATAATTTTATATGAGACTTTTATGGATGGGTGACCCATGTCCTCTCTCATTTTAATTTTTTCTAAAACCATGTTCCCAAGCTGTTATGCTGCATATTTTTTGTCTCATAATTCTCTCTTTTTCTCAAAAAATTATTTAATTTGATTTATGTAAATAACCAAACAAATTTTATTTCTTATGGTATTCATAAATAAATAAAAATTATATATTTTATTCTATAATTGACATATATAAAATCCTCATTAACTTTTTCTGTGTTATGAATAAAATAATGATCATGTTTTTAATCACTTTTTAAAAAGTCATGATTTTTATATGAAACCCATTTATTTTATTCTCTTGGTGTTATTTACAAAATGATTGATTTAGATATATGTGGATCACAGGAAAATAAGGAAATTTTAAGGGTTCTCCCAAATATCTCTCCAATGAATTGGTTTATGAAATTAATCTCTAGATATGACAAGTTTTATGACACCTTGGTGAATAACCATGGTAATGTTTTATGAAACCTTGGGAATGGACCTTGGTGATATACTTATGAATGTCTAAATTAAAGTTTTTATCCACATTTTTTAAGTTATGATTCATGTTCTTCTATTATTATATACATATCCTTTCATTACCAATGTCATTATGTATTTTATCAAGTTATTATTGATATCACGTAAACTGATTCCCTTGTATACCCTTACTGGGCCTTCTACTCACCCATTCCTCTAATGTATGTCCTCCAATTGTGAGATGTAGTAATTGAATAGAGGATGAACTTTTGAGAATCCATTAAGGAGGATTAAAAATATTTTATATGTTCAATTATTATGTACCTTATTCCCCAGGCAATAGACTTTAAATATATTATGTTTGTATAATGTAATTTAAAGTTATATAATTAAAAGGCGGGATGCCATATAAAATAAATATATAAAATAATTGAATTAATTTAGATGTAAAACCCATAAGTATTTTCCACTAAAAAATTAGATGATAATGTCTATGAAATTGAATATGACTTTGATATTCTCTCTATGATTTGATGTTTATATTCTTCAATATTTTCAGAATATCTCTAAGTAACACTCTACATCGATCTACTCTCGTTTTGTGAAAAAAATTCTCTATCTGTACGCATCCTTAAAACTCATTCTAGAATAAATGTTCCTTAAGTGAAAAAATTTCTATATTAATTATTATCTCAATATCCATGAATGTATCAAAACATCTAATTTCTATGTGGATGTATCTCTAAGGATTTTAATCCATTCTTCATTGTCACTACTATGTAAAAATAGATTTTTCAAGAAACATATTAAATGAAGAAATTGTTCATCAAAATCAACATGAATATAGAAAAATTCAAATCTACTCTCAACCATAATTCCATTAATACACTAGACTCAAATGTTTCATCACCTAGAATCACAAGTGTATCTATGATGCCTTTCACATCGATCACTCGATTTACATTACTCAAAGCATCAACTTCATCAAGAAAAATGGATCACTAATGCTATTTGTTTTTTCAAAAAAAATAATTGAACTCACCCACTATAACACATAATTATTTTAAAACAAGCCAACTCAAAATAATACAAGACCACATATCATTATTGCATCTAAAATCAGTAAATACTTGTTATAGGAATTACAAATAACATCCAAAATGAAAATAAGAGAATTCCTAAGGCTGATATTCTGGGTTAATTGGACCTATAAAATAATCCGATAATCACTTTTTTAATGTTTCAAAACCAATAGAAGAATATTCAGGGTGAATAGGTTTAAAAACCACATTACAACTTCTAAAAAATGACTTAATTCTTCAGAAACAGGCACCAAATTCATCTCATATTTTCTTAACAGCTGTGACCACACATCGTTGTGGATTTCTAGCTTCATAAAGATGCTTCTATATACATCTGAAAAACCCATGAACATCAATTGAATTTGATGAGATCTGATATTGATTATTAATGGGAGATTCATCAATTATCTCTACCTGCAACAGTTTAGATCTAGGAACTATTTTCATCAACAATAGGTTTTTAAGGATCTCAGTTCATCCTAAAACATAACAATGGTGTGTTCAGTGTGGGAAATCGAGATCTAAAACATCCTATTTAGTGTAAAAAGTTTCATGAATCAGTTAAGTTAAGAACATATCCATCGTCCTCTTCAATGGGTGTCTCACAAGATCAAATCTGCAACATCAAAACTCTACAATGGTGGTGTCAAAGGTTCTTTCATATTGTGTCATCTTCTTCCAAGTTTAGATCATCAAGGGACTAGTCGTATTGAAGGTGGCATCATCATCCTCATAACTCGTCAAATGAATGACCTTTTGATATTGTCTTATAAAGATATAAAATTATATCATTAAATGGACACTCAATAGAAAATATAATACTAAACAATTAAAGATATTAAAATAAAAAAAATTAAACAAAACAAAATAATAATGAAATATTTTTTTTAAAATAATAACTATATATAATTATTTTTTAAATAAATAAATGATTATAAATCAAATTCATCCTTCTTCAAAAAGTTATCATAAGAAATTAATATAGAAATTAAAAAATAAATGAAAAATAATTAAAATATTCTAATTCATAAAATATTTTAAACAATTTAAAAACCCTTATAAAAATTAATCAATTAATTAGAAAACAAGGAAAATAAAAAATAAATAAAATTAAAACATAATTAAGAAAGAAAACAAAATTTATTTCTTTAAATGATTCTTTATAATTAACTAATAAATAAAAAGTTAAAAAAATTATAATTAAACATAAAAAATAAACGAAATATAAAAGTAAAAACATTATTAGTTTAACACTTAAGTAATAAATATTATTATTAAACCAATTAAAAATTTTGTTTAAAAATAAAACAAAATAAAATTTTATATATTATGTCACATATTAGCACCAAAATGCCACCACATATACTCCCCCATATAATGATTTTTCTTATTCTTAACAAATAATTAAATTCAGTGGAATAAAATAAATATTTTATTTTAAATAACTTAGTTTTATAGAAATCAAGGGTTTAAAAAATATTCTCATCATTGTATATTTGTCTTAATGTGAATGAATTTAAACTTACTAAATTACATTTTTTTAGAAAAATTGATTATTATTTTTAAAAAATAATTGACCCCAAAAATTTGAAAACAAATTATACTAATTTCAATTAATATTCATATAAAATTCAAAACATATGTGTAGCTCTAAGAAGACATACCCACATAAATTTAAAAAATTATACGCTCTATTTGGATGACTGAAATTAGTAAATTAAAACTAGTACAAAAAGAAACACAAATTGCTTAAAGAGTACATGATGGAGTTAAACCTATATTTGAATTTTAATTTTTTAATTATTTTTAATCCATATCTTATGAGTATGAGTCCAAATTAATAGATATAAGTTAAATCATAGTTGTAAAAAATTCTCATGATTCTTTTCCAAAATATAATTCTTTTCAAGAGGGGGTGAAAATGTATTACAAGATTAAATTTAATGTTTATTAAAGAATTAACCTTTTTAAAGTAGCAACACAAAATGTTGCCTTTAGAAAAATTTAAAATCACTAAAAATAATTTATTAAAACTTGAGAAACAATAAAATTTGAAACATTTTTGGGATCTTTATGGGCTCACATTATGGTACAGTTAAGAACGTTAAAAAACTCTCCCCTATAATAAAGCTCACCATTTTCCTCAATGTTGAATCTAAGGGGGGAAAACCTATAAATTCATTTTTAATGTTCAAACAGATTTAACAATATATTAGATAAGAGTCAGTATTTATGGTCTAAAAGAAATACCAATTAATTTTTTCCACAAATACAGTAAATATATAACAACTCAAATCATTTTCAATGATATCATACTAGTTAACAATTTAATCATTTCTAATATGAATAATGATTTTATGGTTGTTCATGTCCAATGAGTTTTTCATCATTAATTTCATGAATGTAATGAATATGAAAACATGACATGAAACTAATATATAATCCAAGTTAAAATATTTAATTGAAGCTACTATATTGTTTCCTCACTAACATTTTAAGGAGAAAAAAAGATTCTTTTATTTTTTTCATAATAGTTTAAGGACCAAACTAGAAGCAACATATGATATAAAATACATGTAAAAGTGTGAAAAATTTTATACTCAAATACTCATTGAATTAGAATCATTATTTATCTTTAGATCAACCAAAATTTTCCCCTTTAGTTGGATTTTATATTGTTTTTTTTGAAAATAGCTATAACTCCAAAAAAATTCAACAAATTAATTTTATAAAAATGAAATTTTAGATCTAGTAAAATGAATCTAGAGTTTAAAATTGATCGTGTTAATCTTATATTCATAATCTTATTACTTCTCTTGATTATTGAATTTTAATGTATCTTCTCTAAATGGTGGAGATTATCCCATAGTGTATTTATCATAGAAAATTAAAAAATATAGAATAAGGTGAAAATTCTTGAAAAGATGTTTAAATAAGGGTATTCTAATTTATTTTCTACAAGAAAAACAAAAAGTTAATAATTTTTATTGAAATTTTTAAACTAGAATTTAATGTAATGAAAATGTAAAAGAATAGTAAAAATATATTGGATTAAACCACCCATGTGGTTCTTCTTTTTATTCTATCACAAAATGGACAACTTTGTGTTCATTCAAAATCCCCCAGTGGGTGAGGGTTTTGTGGTAAAAACCACCATATCCATTCCATCCCAAAGCTCTTCATCTGGACTCTTTTGTATGGTTCCCATCAATAAATATTTTTTCTATCCATCCCTTGCATGATTTTT
Source organism: Viscum album (assembly GCA_963277665.1). NCBI lineage: Eukaryota > Viridiplantae > Streptophyta > Magnoliopsida > Santalales > Viscaceae > Viscum > Viscum album. The sequence continues at coordinate 258,858,284 of OY728148.1, read as the reverse complement.
AAAAAATTGGAGGTTGGGTATTGAAAAAAAAACATAAGGGCCCCACTCATCTACTTTTACAGGGGGATATTTTCTGCAAGTTTATCCAAATATTTTTAGATAACCATAAATAGATGAATAATTATACTTTTATCCATAAAATTTATATCCACATACTCTAATTATATATTCAAATATCCTTACATTAATATTATCCCTATTTCTATATCATGATCCATTTCATCCTTGAATTCCCACAACCAAGTATACTCTTATATAATCACATGAAAATAAATCACGACTAGGGATGTGATCCCTTTTTATATGGTGTAAAACTAATTGAATTTAGTTGAAATATCATATTCAAAAATATATAAAGAATAAATGTTTAAAAATAGTGGGTTCCTCTATGATCATAGAGAAATCAACTAAATTGAGAAGTTTCATGTCACAAATTTCAGCCTCAACCTCTTGGATTTATTCATCGCAAGTTGGGATGTGAATTTATCCTATATGAATCTTTAGGAAAAATTTGATATTTATTTTAATTATTTATATAATTATTTCAAGACTTGTGGATTAAAATTTTATTATATTTTTCCTAACATGATTTTAAATTTATTTCTATTTAATTTCTTGAATAGCCTATAGGTGTTTTAGGAAAAATATCTAAAACTTCTCTGAAAGGTTGGGTAAGCTTCCAAATGTTTTCTTAAATTATAATTAATTAAATTGTAGTGTTAAAATCCTTTTCAACCTCACCAAGAAAAATTCCAATTGAAGGATAAGGTTTAATGCAATTTGAAAACACTTAAATATGTGTATCTTCTAAATGTTATACTATAGAAGAAACCATTGTTGTATCTTAATGAAACTACAATTAAAAAACCTCTATATCACAATGTAAATTATTATTAAATAATTAAAATATTTCAAAGGATATTTCTACAAAAGAATTATAACTATCCAAATTTCAATACATAAGAAAAGAAAACATTGGGGAAAAATAATTAGTGAATGAAAATTGAAGTGAATAAATAGAACAATCGATGAGCTTACCAAGTGATTTTACCTGGTCATCCATTATTTATTGCTTTGAAAGAATTAATTCCCTAAAAACTCTCAAAACACCGTATTAAATCACTGAATTTTGTAACATATTATGTTTGAGAATTAAAATCCAATGAATGGTATCTCAGTAATCAACCTCATTTCATCAAGAGTTGGTCAAAGTATTCAAAAATATCTAGACACATTAAAAGAGATGGACTGATGTTATAAATATTATTTTTCAAGAATTGAGAATATTATACAATGTGAATCAAATAGGAAACCCTTAATTAAACTGACCTAACAGTCTATAGATAATAAAAAATATACAATGCTCAAAAATAAATTTATAAATTAATGGAAAATAAAATTGAATGAAATAAAGTAAAAAACTTTATTAATCATCAATTTATTATCTCAGAATTTAAAATTTGGAGAAAATGGTAGTTTAAAAGAGTGAAATAAAATCATGGAATGAACTATCTAGTAAAAGCCACAAGAATCAGCCAATTCAAATAAAATCAATCATGTACGTGAAATGTGATCAACATTAGATCTTCATCTCTATGATCAGTAGAAAATATTATTCATGCTTACTAGAAGATCACCTAGTTATGCTCTCATCACTCTACTCTAGTGTCAATAAATCTATTTATTGTCTTTATTATTATTTATTTCTTCATCTACAATGATTTTTCATAAAAATGAAACATTTATTTCTTAGTAATTTTCTCATTCATCATGAAACTATCACTATATCTAACTGTAAGCTGATTATAGATCAAAGGATTTTCATTAATTAATCTTATGACCACAAAGTAAAAAATAGATTTTCTATGAAACCTACAAAATTCCAAAACAAGAGTCTAGATCATAGTGCACCACAAATTATTTGTATCAAAAATCAATCATAATTACTTTATTTCACTGAACTCAAAAGATTCCACTATAAGAAACACAAGTGAATATCTAGCTCCATGAATACTTATCAGTTAATTTCAATTGATCAAACTTTTTCCATCATCAGGAGCTAAGAATAAATAATGTTTCTATGTCAAGACAAAAAAAAGAAAAACACTGACTATGTGTTACTCTTGATGATTTTCAATCCAAAAATCACGATAAATACAAGACCACCGGTCAACATTGCATATGTATGTAGTATAAACTCATTATAGAATTGCAATGAACATCTAATAATGCATTAAATACTATTCAGAAAACCATTGTTGTGGGTAAATTGAACCTCCAAAATCATCCCCTTATCACATATTCAAATGGATTAAAACCAATAGATAAATATTTAGAGAGATTTAATTAAAAAAAAATCCATTCATCCTCTAAAAAATCACCGAATTACTTAGTACTGGGAATCAGCTTCCACTCAATTTTTCTCTATAGTGGTGTCCAAAATTCACAATGAATATCAAGATCCATCAAGAATATTGTTTAGTAATTGGAAAAATATTCCAATATCGACTCATGTTCAAGTACATAAGATCTATATTTTTAATGGGGGCTGCCTTGGTTGTCTCCCCCAATGACGGCTACGATTTGTGATTTATCATCATCAAAAACATGTTTGGATGGATCTTATTTAATTATGAACCATCATAGAGGTGATCTTGATGTGAGAAATAATATTCTAGGATATTTTATTTGGGGTCAATAACATCACAAATCGATGAGGTTCAGACCTGATCTATCTTCTTACATCATTATGCTTCTCTGGATCTTAGTCGTATTTTTTCGAACTATAACAAAGGTGGAATGTCACACCCATTTTTTTCATTTCAAGTCATGGTTTGATCCTGTTCATTGAAAATACCGATAATTTTATGGGTGTTGGGTGAGATTAATTTTGAGTTTTTAGCTAGAATATATTTTAATCACCCTAATTTGGGTTCCACATTGATTGTTTAAGTGTTTTTGGAGAAATGTGGTTACTTCATGATTTGGGCCTACTGTGAGCCCTTTTCTAGTTTTAATAACAATTTTTTTTCTTGTATAACACTTTTGTTTTTCAAAAAATTTCATCCCTTCCACTTTATATATTTATTCCAATAAAATATTCAAACCACAATATCTTTTTTGACACCTTAATAATTCATAATCATGGTTAATTTGGGTTACTTATTTTTATATAGGGCCAGCCCATGGGCCCATTTATAGTTAAAAAAAAACTAATTTTTTTATATATTTTTCATGTTTTACTAGTTTTTGGTAATTAAACCTCCCAATAGAATCCATTATACATATCCTAACCCCCATTATCTATTTTACCTCTTTGGAGACCATTTCCATCGCATATTTGGGCGAAATATGTCAAGTTTCATTAAGTCATCCAGAATTGAGAAGGTAAATTGTTTTATACGTAAATCATTAATTGCCTACTCTATTTCCTAATAACCATCTTATAAAGATTCATATAGACCTTAGGAGCCTCTACAAGATGTTCCAATCCATTATATGTTCTCTATGGGTGCATATCTAATGGAAGACTATGAATTTTCTAGTGGAAAATGTGAGATTCCGTCTCTTTTCTCCTCCCTCTTCCTTCCCCTTTCCTTTTTTCTTTGTTTTATGATATTTCTTAGTAATGATAGACCTTGGGTTATATTATACCATGATATTTAACAGGGGTTTGTTCGTTTGGGGATGGTATTCATAGTATTAGGGTTTATAAACCATCAGATAGTGATATTGAGTTTGTGTTTCCATTTCTCCAAGGATTTGAGGTTAAATATCCCTTGAACAAGACATTATAATTTAATTTTAATCATTATCATGCTGTTATAACTGTATTTATATGATATGTGCTGCTGTGAAACCTTGGTTTTAATTTTTTTGAGTGTAAATGATGTTGTATTCCATATTTTGTTAAAAATATAGTTGTTTTGGTATAAATGTGCAGTCCTCTTGTTTGATAGATTATTACATGATATATCACACTTTTTTGTTGTATTATGAATATCATTCAGTATATTTAATAAATTTAAGGCATTATAATGGTATTTTATAATTTTTTTAGTACATAAAATAAGCTTTTTTTAAAGAGTGCATGAAAAGTGTTCGGTAAATTACCCTCTTATATTTTATGTGTCTAGTGCAATTTAAAATGATTTTTTGGATTTATAATTACATTGGAAGCATGAAAAAAAAATATTTTTCGATCCTATTATGGTTTTCAAATTTGGATTTGGTATTAAAAACAAATGGTTTTTATTTTATAACATGTTTTCGCTTGGGTTGCCAGAAAATGGCTCGTTCCACATCCTTTTGAAAATGGTTGTGTTTTCAATATGTAACCTGAGTGTTTTAAGGGATTTATGAATGTGGTTTGATGCTATAAATTGTGTTTATACACCTCCTTAATAAAATTGAAATGCATAACTTTTTCAAATGTTAGTTTTGATAAAATGTTAAAATGCCCGACTGGCCTTTCCTAAAAATGAAGATTGAGTGTTTTACATGTATATAAAATTTTGTGTCAATTGGGATTGTTTTATGGTCCATGAAATGATTTTATGTAATCATTTTAGGGCTGAGAAATATGGTTGGGTATGGTTTTTTTGTGTTTTTATACTTAAAGTCATGTTTTTGAATGGGTTTTATGTGCAAAGCCTCAATGACCTCCTTGAAATAGTTTTACAAAAACTTTTAGTGGTTTATTGATTCGTGAAAGAAATGTGAAGATTTTTTATTGGATATTTGGGTTTTTATGGTTTGGGAATGGAATTTTTATGTGTATTTTTTATTTTTCAATATGTGTAACTTTATTGAACACTAGAGAGAATCTTGGGTATCTATTTGCGCGGATGTGTTCTAGTATTCAAGTGATCCTATAGGGTTTGACCCCTATTTCATGTAGAATGTTTTATGATGAAAACACTAACTAAACTATGATGATTATGATGTTGGTGGACTACTAGTTTATGTGTATTCTCCCTACTAGTGGCTCATGTGAATGAGAACTGATATTTATTATGGTTACATTCACCGAGATATGAGGTACATGTGGCTCACAACTAACTAGTGCCTTGGGGTATTCCGGTGACTTGTGCTCATTGGCTATTTTGAACTCACCATTAGAATTCAGTTTGTTTGGTTGGTAAATTCAACAGTGTGTGTGATTTATTTAAAAGTGTACATTATTTAAAGTAGCCATCTTGAAAACTATTTTTATTTTAAATTTTCTCTCCTTTGAAAATTTTTACTAGCATTGTGGTTTATAAAACATTCAAGTTTTTGTCTCGTACATTTTTTTTAGCATGGTTACTAATTTAGAAAAAATACCTTTATATATTGTTTTTAAAACTTGAAATTGATGTTTCTTTTATTTTAATGTTTGTGCATTATGAATATAATACCGGTCTAACCTACTGAGTTTTAATACTCACTCCTATAGTCTTCTTCTATTTTTAGCCCTTGTGCATGTTTTAACTTAAGTTCGATCACCTTTGGAGATGTGTGATCATTATGTTGTTGAGTGACCTGTGAGGTCACATGAAGCATTTTTTTATCAGGTTTGTTCAATTGAGTTGTTTTTTAAGTCTTTCTTTCTGTTTCTTCTACCGATAATGTCCAGTTCATTTTTTATGTAAATGTGTTTTGGGATGTCCATTTATTTTCGATGTTTGTTGGATTGCTTATATTTGGGATAAATTGTTCCCTTGTGTACTCTATTGATTCCCTTTGTTCTTGTATCCATACCTAGAGGATCAGGAATACATCTCGGGACTTGTCGTGGGCTGTCTTGGGTGACCGGTTCAAGGTCAACTCATGCTGGTTCATGACAAAATGGTATCAAATGGGGTCCGCTCTTAGAAGACCTTTCTTTTAAGCGCACTCTTGTTATATGGGGGATGTCAATATGGATTAGTATTGCTGGGACTTGAGGGTTATGTGCGGGAAAAGTGTCGCAAACTCTTACTCGTTCTGATTCTCGAGTTTCTATGGGATTTATGGTTTTATTACGGTTCATTATTCATGTTGATTGTTTGGTGTTCGGATATGACAAGGGGAGTCTTAAAAATGGCCTCTCTGAGATTGTCAGGCCTACAAAGCTATGTGGAGCATGTGAATGGTCCTAATAAGTCTGTATGTGTTGGTTTTGTGTTTGACATATGGACAAAAACCATATGATCAAGTGACCCACTGACAATAGTTCCCTTTTGTGGGTTTCTTATACCTTTCTTGAATTCTGAATTTTTGTTTTGAAAATAATTATGTCAGAATTATGGAAATTCGTTTTAAAGTAAGGATTGGATTTTTAATGGTGGAAATGGGTTTTCAAAAAATTAAATAAAGGAATGGTTTTGGAAGGTTGTCATTTTTGTGAAACAATATATTATGAGGAAGTGTAAATGATTTAACAGGATTGTAAATTCCCTAATCTAAACATGTTGTTTCTATAAATAATATGTTTGGACTGTGTGAACAATTTTTATGTGATTCTGAATATTTTTTAAATTGGGTGTTCTAGGATGTTGAAAAGTGTTTATGTAAAGACCCGTAAAATTCAAGGGAAATTTTTTCTTAATTTTCTTTGGAATTTTAATAGAGCGCGGTTTCTGACGGCACCTGATTCCGAGGCCCGGAGAGCCCGGAATTAATTTCCGAAGTTTGGATCGGGTACGTTCAGTGAACGAACGAGCGGGATTTCCTAACTTTTGATCTGGTGCTCGGAATTGAAATCTGAGGACACCGATGAACTCGTAGCGCCGATATTCGCTTAAGCAGACCTTTCCCGAAGTTGCGTTTGCCTAGGAGGAGATGTTTAATTTTTCTGGATGAAATGAAGAGTAAAATAAATTTGTTATACAATATTTATTTTATTTATCTTCTTAAGTGGTTATATCCTAAGTGTGGAAGTTGGGGTGGAATCACAAGTTCCTAACTAACCAAGTGAGGATTAAGGTGAGGTGGGGCCCACACGATCCCCAACCCTTCACCTTCCCCTTAACTCTCTTCTACCCCCTTAAACTCCCTTGCACTTAATGTGCCAAAACCCCTCAAATTCCCTAACTCCCCTCTCTCCCTCTTAAAGGCTTGACGACTTAACTTTTAATTAATTATACAACTCATGTATAATTAATAAGTGAGTTTAATTTTGAGTTTTTGAAATTCAAACTCTTGAATTCCAAAGGTTGGGTTGTGTTAATAAATTAAGTGTAAGCTTGATTTATTTTTGGGTTAGATCCTTTGTTACTTGAGAGGATTGGGAGAATCGTTGAGAGACTTGAAGATCTTCTTCGTCTTCGATGAAGAACATGATGAACGCTTCTTCTCCGACAAAGAACATCGATCCCACGACCATCGAGACTCGGCGTCCCGGATTCTTCTGTCTTCATCTTCCTCCTCGACAAGGGAGAAGTCGCCGACCGTGGTAATCATCGCCAACGACAACGTACCTCTCTTCTTCGTCTTAAGCGACAAGTGAAGAGACGTCGTTCCCTCCTCGGACGCACCCCGACGTCCACGGAATCTACGTCCGACGCCGCGACGCCTTCCTCCGCAATAACCGACGTGTGACGTCAATTTTCAAGGTAGGGGGGTTGACCTTTTTAAATTACGTGTTTTCATTCCCTCGAACATGAAAGAATAATCCGTTGGGCGTAGTTCCAGATTTTATTAAAAATTGTGAAACATTCATTGTTGTGTTTATACGATTGGCCAACTGATATCGTTATAACGGGAGGAGACCGGACCGCACGAACACGGCCGATTCTCCTCCCCCTTCTATTCGTTCGTGTTAATTTAGCGGAGACAGCGCGGTGTCGTCGCAACCGCGCAGGAACAAAAGAATTAATGGCCGGAGCGAGCTGCGACGAAGAAACGCGGTACCGACGCACCGCGTCGTTGTTTACGAAAGAGACCGCGGCCGGAGACGGGCCGCGGCGGAACAAGGAGGCGACCGGCGGCCAGCCGGGCCACCGGCGCCGGAGATCATGAAGGGCCGTGGCCCTACGGCCGCGGCGGAGCAGCCAGGGGCACCGGCCTCACCGGCGCCGGAGAGCAGGAAGGCCGCGGCCCTACGGCCGCGGCGGAGCAGCCAGAAGGCGGCCGGCCTCGCCGGCCGCCGGAGATCGAGGAAGAGCCGCGGCTACGGCCGCGGCGGAGAAGAAGAAGGCGGCCGGCCGCCGGTTTGGTTAGGAGGCGGGACCCGCGGGTCCCGCGTGAGAAAGAAACGGCCGGCCTTAGGCCGGCCGAGATCCGAAAAAAGGGGGAATTTACCCCCGCAGCGCCGCCCCCCCCCCCCCCCCCCCCCCCCCCCGCGTGCGGCACATGCGCGGCCCCCTGGCCGCGCCGCCGCGCCGCCACCGGCCGGGCCGGGTCCAGCGGACCGGGTCGGTCCGACCCGGTTCGGGTCGGATCCGGGTCGGGTCGACCCGGATCGGGTCAGACCAGGGGGGTCGGGCCGGGTCGGCCCGGACCCGGACCCCCCGTTTTCGAGACGACTTCGGTCTTTTGGCCTTAACTTGAGCCACAGACCTCCGATCGATGAACCGTCTGCGGCAACGCGATCCTTGGATCGAGACGGTCGTTTCGGTATACTATACTCAAGGCGCACCTTCTTTTTCGGGAGCCTACGTGGTTAAAACTCCGTAGTTAAGCGTGCTTGGCATAGAGTAGTGATCAGGATGGCTGACCTCCTGGGAAGTTTCCCAGGGTGGGTGTCAGACGGAAAGGCTGATATCTTTCAGACTGGACGTCCGATTGACGAACCGTCAGCGGCGATGCGATCCTTGGATCGAGACGGTCGTTTCGGTTTATCGCACTCAAGGTTTCGGATTACTTTGAGTTCGGCCGGGTTGGTTCGTTCACGAAACCAACAGGGCCTTCGGAGCGGAAACGCTCATATCTTGAGCTGCGGACGTCCGATCGACGTTCCGTCAGCTTTGTTGTGTTCCTCTTAGTGAGACGAATCTTTTGGCATACTCCGCCCGAGGTTTGGACGCTGGTGGAGTACGGTCGGGTTGGTTTTTCCTTAAAAACCAACCGGGCCCTGGGGACGAAAATGCCAATAACTCTCAGACCGGGCGTCCGATCGACGCGCCGTCTGTTGCGTTGAGTTCCTATTGACGATACGGAACTTTTGGATAAATCAACTCTGGACTTTGTGACAGTTGATGTATCAGCCTCTCGGCTCGTGGAGCGGACCCTCCGAACGAGCTTGCTGTGTGCGGGAACCCTAGTGCTGGCTACGACTGTTACTGTGACTACTACTGCTACTACTGCTACTGTGACTGCGACGACGACAGTACAGAGATCCTGTGTGGATTCGACGACGACGACTACAGCACTCATCGATCCTACGTGGATCAGTGCTACAGGTCCTGTGTGGGCCCGATCTTGTGTGGATTCGACGACGACGACTACAGTGCTCAGCGATCCTACGTGGATCTGTGCTACAGGTCCTGTGTGGGCCCGATCCTGTGTGGGTCCGATCCTGTGTGGGTCTTTGCGCTCAGCGGTCCTGTGTGAACCAGCGCCTACTGGTCCTGTGTGGGCCCGATCCTGTGTGGGTCTTTTGCGGGGGTTAGTTACCTATCGATCCTTCGTGGGTCCGACGACTTAGATGGATCAGAGATCATCTCTATCGTCTTTTGAAGAAGTATACCTGTGTGAGCTGAATCCTGTTGCTTTCCTGTGTGGATTGTGTTGTGCTATCCTGTGTGGACTACGTTTTTCTTTCCTGTGTGGAATACGTTTACTTTCCTGTGTGAACTGAGTTGTATTTGGGCTCGGAGGTTGGAGCGTATTTGAAATTGATGACTTAGGTATATGTATGGGCATATACCTAAGCACTGTCGGTTGTTACTTCGTGATTGTACCTTTTTCGTGGTTTATCCTTTGTGGATTTGAGATACCTTCAGGGGTCTCGGGGTCCCTACTGAGTAGCTTATACTCACCCCTGCACGGGCTTTGCCCGCACTATGTTGTGTTGGTTGCAGACGACGGACAGTGTTGACCTTGGCTGAGGCTTGCAGAGCGGGACGGTACCCGGAGGTGGACCACTGGGCGGGACGTGCTTGGAGCGGACGACGGGACCCGTGGAGCAGTGGAGCTATCTGTACCCACCCTTCAGGTGGGATTACCGGTGGACAGCTCGGCGTAGCGGCTTTTACTTTTCAGTTGCTGTTTTCCCTTTCGAGTTGTACTTTACTTTCAGTTTGGGTTTATATACTGGCCCATTTACTTTTCCGCACTTTCAGTTGTACTCTACTTTTGCTTAGTGTTTACTTTCTGCTTGCTTACTCTATGGTGTTTGTTTACTTAAAAAGGCAATGCCTTCCCTTTTTACGGGGATTTACGCCTTTGTGCTAGTCGCCAGCCCCTGGCCTATGGAAGGCGGGCTTGGGGTAGTCACGGCACGGACCCCGAGGGCGGGTCGTGACAAATTGGTATCAGAGGAGTTCGGTTCTACCGCGAACTCTGATCTTTTCTCTATGAAGAAATAATGTTTAGCGTATTGAGTGTGGTTATCAGTCCAGGGAGTCCAGTGTTGGTGCGGCGGCCGACGTATCCGTACACTAGGACCCTGACTTCTGATTTCCGACTTAATGCACGAAAACATTGATTGCGTGTGTGTTTAAAAGTTTTCCTTGTGATTACTTATATCAGCTCACCAGGTATACTGTTTGACCGTGGCGCACCTGTTTCCTATTCAGGATGGCCCCACGACGGCAGCCAGCTAGGGTTCCGAGAGTCGGGCGTGACGACAGCCCACCGAGCGACGAGGCCTCGGTGCATGGCCCTTTGTCAGCAGTGGCACCGGCGGTAGCACTACCCGCCGAGCCCCCGATGCTTCCAGCGCCAGACGCTGACGATGCACGTCGCCTCAGTGCACTGCATGAGTTTTAGCGCCAGCGACCACCCAGGTTTCGTGGGGAGACGGATCCCCAGGCAGCAGAGGAATGGCTGGAGGCAGTGGTACGTGTGTTTAGGCTAGTGAGGACGCCAGCAGACTTCATGGTGATCTTTGCTGCCAGCCTCCTTCAGGCAGCAGCAGGCAGGTGGAGGAGCCACTTGTTTTAGTTCTGCGATGGGATGACCTTCGCATGGGAAGACTTCGATACCTTCTTCAGGGTGGAGTTTGTGCCAGTAGCTCTACACCCCGAGCGTGTACAGGAGCTCCTGCCTTTACCACGTGTTTTTCGATCAGTAGCCGAGTCATCTGTGGGCAATAGACAGATGATGCAGAGGTCCAGGAGGACCAGACTAGCAGTTGGACGATCTCGGGTTTTAGGACCGGTGGTGCGGGGCACCCGGGGTGGGGTCAGAGCCAGGCGTGCCAGAAACGGACAATGTTACTCCTATGGCGGGAAGGGTCACCTGGCACGCGACTGTCCGACTCCTCGTACGATTGATCAGCGGGTGTTAGAGGAGCCACTGAGACAGAAGCAGCGGCGAGTGCTTGAGCAACATCCGAGTAGTGGACAAGGCAGTAGAGCTCCGAGAGCAGGTGGACAGGAGCAGAACTAGTGGATACATCCTTTGTACTTTTGGTTCCTTGTTGCTTTTGTGTAACGTCTTGTATTATGAGCTGTAATAATAAAAGACGCATACCTTTGTGATATTTTCGTTCATGTCCTCTTTCGTGATATTACTAAGAGGTTCCAGTTTTGGATGTTGACTTGACCCTCACTTGTGAGACATCTACTGGAGGAGACCCAGTTACCACACACTGATGCCGACAGTGTGACTCAACCCTTGGAGGCGAGAGTAACGGTTGAATCTCTTAGTAGTAGCGTCGAGGCCTTACGACGTCATCCTTGGTATGGATTAGTATCATCCATGTTAGGATTGACTATTTTAGGCGAAGAATGTGGTTCATCCAGGGGATGATACCAGATTTCTCTTATTGGCAAAGAAGAAATCTTGCAGCTCCTGTGGGACCTAAGATGGTCCAGGTCATCCAGGGGCGGATGAGTACAGCTCAGAGCCGGCAGATGTCTTATGCTAACAGGAAGCGGAGGCCACTGGAGTTCGAGGGTGGCGACCAAGTCTTCTTGCGGGTCTCACCTCGACGTGGTATTCGGAGATTTGGACGAGGCGGCAAGTTATCTCCGTGCTTCATCGAACCCTTCTAGGTCCTCAGCAGCATTGGTGAGGTGGCTTATCGCCTGGATCTACCACCTCAGTTGCACGGGGTGCACGATGTCTTCCACGTGTCTTAGCTAAGGAGATACGTGCACGACCCGACGCACATCATTGACCATGGGGAGCTTGACGTTGACGATGGGGCGACTTTTACGGAGGTTCCGGTGGAGATAGAGGATCAACAGGAGCGGGTCCTGCGTGGGCGATCAATTCCTCTTGTGCGCATCAGATGGCAGCACGGGAATCTCCAAGAGAGCATATGGGAGCGGGAGGCTCAGATGCGTGCTCAGTACCCTCTTTTGTTTCCCTAGTTTTTGATGTATCTTTACGGGGACGTAAAGACCTGAGGTGGGAGTAATGTAAAGACCCGTAAAATTCAAGGGAAATTTTTTCTTAATTTTCTTTGGAATTTTACAAGAGCGCGGTTTCTGACGGCACCTGATTCCGAGGCCCGGAGTGCCCGGAATTAATTTCCGAAGTTTGGCTCGGGTACGTTCAGTGAACTAACGAGCAGGATTTCCTAACATTTGATCTGGTGCTCGGAATTGAAATCCGAGGACACCGATGAACTCGTAGCGCCGATATTCGCTTAAGCAGACCTTTCCCGAAGTTGCGTTTGCCTAGGAGGAGATGTTTAATTTTTCTGGATGAAATGAAGAGTAAAATAAATTTGTTATACAATATTTATTTTATTTATCTTCTTAAGTGGTTATATCCTATGTGTGGAAGATGGGGTGGAATCACAAGTTCCTAACTAACCAAGTGAGGATTAAGGTGAGGTGGGGCCCACACGAGCCCCAACCCTTCACCTTCCCCTTAACTCTCTTCTACCCCCTTAAACTCCCTTGCACTTAATGTGCCAAAACCCCTCAAATTCCCTAACTCCCCTCTCTCCCTCTTAAAGGCTTGACAACTTAACTTTTAATTAATTATACAACTCATGTATAATTAATAAGTGAGTTTAATTTTGAGTTTTTGAAATTCAAACTCTTGAATTCCAAAGGTTGGGTTGTGTTAATAAATTAAGTGTAAGCTTGATTTATTTTTGGGTTAGTTCCTTTGTTACTTGAGAGGATTGGGAGAATCGTTGAGAGACTTGAAGATCTTCTTCGTCTTCGATGAAGAACGTGAAGAACGGTTCTTCTCCGACAAAGAACATCGATCCCATGACCATCGAGACTCGGCGTCCTGGATTCTTCCGTCTTCATCTTCCTCCTCGACAATGGAGAAGTCGCCGACCGTGGTAATCATCGCCAACGACAACGTACCTCTCTTCTTCGTCTTAAGCGACAAGTGAAGAGACGTCGTTCCCTCCTCAGACGCACCCCGACGTCCCCGGAATCTACGTCCGACGCCGCGACGCCTTCCTCCGCGATAACCGACGTGTGACGTCAATTTTCAAGGTAGGGGGTTTGTCCTTTTTAAATTACGTGTTTTCATTCCCTCGAACATGAAAGAATAATCCGTTGGGTGTAGTTCTGAATTTTATTAAAAATTGTGAAACATTCATTGTTGTGTTTATACGATTGGCCAACTGATATCGTTATAACTGGAGGATACCGGACCGCACGAACACGGCCGATTCTCCTCCCCCTTCTATTCTTTGGTGTTAATTTAGCGGAGACAGCGCGGTGTCGTCGCAACCGCGCAGGAACAAAAGAATTAATGGCCGGAGCGAGTTGCGACGAAGAAACGCGGTGCCGACGCACCGCGTCGTTGTTTACGAAAGAGACGGCGGCCGGAGACGGGCCGCGGTGGAACAAGGAGGCGACCGGCGGCCAGCCGGGCCGCCTGCGCTAGAGATCATGAAGGGTCGCGGCCCTACAGCCGCGGCGGAGCAGCCAGGGGCGCCGGCGATGCCGGCGCCGGAGAACAGGAAGGTCGCGGCCCTACGACCGCGGCAGAGAAGCCAGAAGGGGGCCGGCCTCGCCGGCCGCCGGAGATCGAGGAAGAGCCGCAGCTACGGCCGCGGCGGAGAAGAAGAAGGCGGCCGGCCGCGCCGGCCGCCAGTTTGGTTAGGAGGCGGGACCCGCGGGTCCCGCGTGAGAAAGAAACGGCCGGCCTTAGGCCGGCCGAGATCCGAAAAATGGGGGGTTTACCCCCCCCGTGTGCGGCACATGCGCGGCCCCCTGGCCGCGCCGCCACCGGCCGGGCCGGGTCCAGCGGACCGGGTCGGGCCGACCCGGTTCGGGTCAGACCAGGGGGGGTCGACCCGGTTCGGGTCAGACCAGGGGGGGTCGGGCCGGGTCGGCCCGGACCCGGACCCCCCGTTTTCGAGACGACTTCGGTCTTTTGGCCATAACTTGAGCCACTGACCTCCGATCGATGAACCGTCTGCGGCAACGCGATCCTTGGATCAAGACGGTCGTTTCGGTATACTATACTCAAGGCGCACCTTCTTTTTCGAGAACCTACGTGGTTAAAACTCCGTAGTTAAGCGTGCTTGGCTTAGAGTAGTGATAAGGATGGGTGACCTCCTGGGAAATTTCCCACTGTGGGTGTCAGACGGAAAGGCTGATATCATTCAGACTGGACGTCCGATTGACGAACCGTCAGCGGCGATGCGATCCTTGGATCGAGACGGTCGTTTCGGTTTATCGCACTCAAGGTTTCGGATTACTTTGAGTTCGGCCGGGTTGGTTCGTTCACGAAACCAACCGGGCCTTCGGAGCGGAAACGCTCATATCTTGAGCTACGGACGTCCGATCGACGTGCCGTCAGCTTTGTTGTGTTCCTCTTAGTGAGGCGGATCATTTGGCATACTCCGCCCGAGGTTTGGACGCAGGTGGAGTATGGTCGGGTTGGTTTTGCCTTAAAAACCAACTGGGCCCCGGGGACGAAAATGCCAATAACTCTCAGACCGGGCGTCCGATCGACGCGCCGTCTGTTGCGTTGAGTTCCTGTTGACGATACGGAACTTTTGGATACATCAACTCTGGAATTTGTGACAGTTGATGAATCAGCCTCTCGGCTCGTGGAGCGGACCCTCCGAACGAGCTTGCTGTGTGCGGGAACCCTAGTGCTGGCTGCGACTGTTACTGTGACTACTACTGCTACTACTGCTACTGTGACTGCGACGACGACAGTACAGAGATCCTGTGTGGACTCGACGACGGCGACTACAGCACTCAGCGATCCTACGTGGATCAGTGCTACAGGTCCTGTGTGGGCCCGATCCTGTGTGGATTCGACGACGACGACTATAGTGCTCAGTGATCCTACGTGGATCAGTGCTACAGGTCCTGTATGGGCCCGATCCTGTGTGGGTCCGATTCTGTGTGGGTCTTTGCGCTCAGCGGTCCTGTGTGAACCAGCGCCTACAGGTCCTGTGTGGGCCCGATCCTGTGTGGGTCTTTTGCTGGGGTTAGTTACCTATCGATCCTTCGTGGGTCCGACGACTTAGATGGATCAGAGATCATCTCTATCGTCTTTTGAAGAAGTATACCTGTGTGAGATGAATCCTGTTGCTTTCCTGTGTGGATTGTGTTGTGCTATCCTGTGTGGATTACGTTTTGCTTTCATGTGTGGAATACGTTTACTTTCCTGTGTGGACTGAGTTGTACTTGGGCTCGGAGGTTGGAGCGTATTTGAAATTGATGACTTAGGTATATGTATGGGCATATACCTAAGCAGTGTCGGTTGTTACTTTGTGATTGCACCTTTCTTCGTGGTTTATCCTTTGTGGATTTGAGAGACCTTCAGGGGTCTCGGGGTCCCTACTGAGTAGCTTATACACACCCCTGCACGGGCTTTGCCCGCACTACGTTGTGTTGGTTGCAGACGACGGATAGCGTTTACCTTGGCTGAGGCTTGCAGAGCGGGACTGTACCCGGAGGTGGACCACTGGGCGGGACGTGCTCTGAGCGGACGGCGGGACCCGTGGAGTAGTGGAGCTATCTGTACCCACCCTTCAGGTGGGATTACCGGTGGACAGCTCGGCGTAGCGACTTTTACTTTTCAGTTGATGTTTTCCCTTTCGAGTTGTACTTTACTTTCAGTTTGGGTTTGTATACTGGCCCATTTACTTTTCCGCACTTTCAGTTGTACTCTACTTTTTCTTAGTGTTTACTTTCCGCTTTTTTACTCTGTGGTGTTTGTTTACTTTACAAAGGCAATGCCTTCCCTTTTTACGGGGATTTACGCCTTGGTACTAGTCGCCAGCCCCTGGCCTATGGAAGGCGGGCGTGGGGTAGTCACGGCACGGACCCCGAGGGCGGGTCGTGACAGTTTATATCTGAAGAATTGGTTTCATAAATTGGTTTTGAGTGGATGGTTTTTTCCAAGAAATTGTATTGGTCTTAATGGCCATCAGATTATGAAAAGATACCTTACTGAAATTTATAAAATGGGAAGGGGTTATTTGGTGTAGCATGGTGGTTTTAAAATTTATAAAAAATGGAAATGGGTAGGGTTATAAGAAAATGGTTCTTAATGAAATGTGGTTAGTTTTGTGAAATATGAAAATGGTGTTTGACTTTGTGGTTGGTGTTCCTTTTGATGGTACATGATTTTTGGAATGATTTCGTCTTGTTTTAGCCATTGGTGTTTTCATGGGTGCTCACTTGCATGGCTTTATTTATATCTGTAAGGATTGCCTATATGTAATGGTGGTTGGGTACCGGTGGTGGCATGGAAATGTGCATGTGTATGAGTCTTGATGAAACACCGTTGATGAATTTGGAAACCCAACAATTTAGTTTGTTTTTCCAAGATATTTTGAGATGGAAAATTGTGCCATTTTTTTATAAACCAATGGTTATGTGGCTTGTTTTTTTATGTATTAGAAGATTTTATTATTATGTAAGAATTTTTATCCAGATTTCATACTCTTTTTGTACATTGTGATGAGATCTTGTTGGTGTCTCGGTTTTGGAGTAATGTTCATTGGGATTATAAAAATGGGATTGATGTTGTGATGTGGCCATGGATATTTCTCTATTGGAAAGAATTCTTGTTGATCAACCTAATGATTAATTGAAAATGTTAAATCCACCTCTTCGGATGATGCCTAAACCTATTTTTGGAATATATAGTTCTTTTCGATCGATTTAAAGTTCATCCAGATCATGATAATTATTTTTGACATATCAGCTGTGTTCGGTGATGTGGATGTGTTTCATCATATTCATTCTCCATTCTGCCCCTCGTTCGGAGTGATACAGAATTTTGATATGTATCTATGAGTTACTGTTTATATGATGTTGTTTTTTTGGTCAAGTGTGTTTTTTTAGTAGTGTGATCCTTACAACCCTGACTGCGGTGAAGCAGATGCTTCAAGAATCAGGGTTACAATATTAAGCCTCGGAGCGAAGATTTTCATGTAGTCAGGAAATCGCCAGAGGTGTGGGGAGCTTGACCAGGCTCCTACCTCCACTATTTTGGTATGTTATTTTCTATTTCTCTATTTTGTTTCCTCATTTTTCCCTTTGATGAAATAATTGTGGTGGTCTTACCCCTCATACAGTTTCTATGGTGATGTTGTCATGGATGTGGGTTTTCAATCAATGTCCTTGTGTGGACTGCCTATAAAAATCATGTGTGGTCTTGGTGTTACATATTTATAGTTTTTGAGTGTTGGGTAGTTAGTTTGTTTTTTTGGTTTTGGTGGCCAAAGTTTTGGGCCCCCTTCCACCCCCCCCCCATCCCTGAGTGGTGGGGGTCCGGATCCATGCTGAAACTGTTGGCCCAGTTCTTGTCCCCTCTGTTTGGGAGTGGGTGGTCTAGATTCTCATGTTGAAACCCTATTAACAAGGGTTTGTCAATTACTGTGGGAGAGTTTTGTCGGTCCGTTGTGGGTGAGTCCCAATTCTAGTTCATTTTTAATTCTTTTTATTTTTTCACTTCTAGTTGGTCTCTAATTGTGGGGAGACGCACTACAGGTCTCAATGATCTTTCATTTAGGATTTATCGGATGGTTTTTGTGATTTAATGGTGGGGAGTGCATTACAGCCTCCCCGCCATGTCATTGGATTTTTTTGAGTTAACTATGGTTTAGGTGATCATTTTTTTCATTGGGAGGAGGCCCGAAAATCTATTTCATGGCTTGGTTGTGGAGGAGGTGGCTTGATCTTTCTGTAGATTCTCCTGAAGTGGTGTGAGTTGGTATTTTTTTGGGAAATATTATTAAGTTACATTGTTAATGAATGATATTTCCTTATCTTTATAGGGTTTATTATTATGATATGTACCCCTTGGGTGTTTTTCTATCAGTTGAAAATCATTATGGATTTCGGGGGGTGGATTGGTTTAATTCAGGGGAGAATTGCCCCACCTGATTTTTTTTATGTCAGTGTTTTGATCTGGTTCATTGAAAATAATGATCATTTTATTGGTTGTTGGGTGATATTATTTTTGAGTTTTGAGCTACCATATATGTCTAATCACCCTATTTTTGGTTCTCCATTTCATGTATAGAAGTTTTTTGAGAAAGGGTGGTTACTTCAAGAATTCATCCAACCGTGATCCCATTACTAGTATTAAAAACCCAATTTGTTTATTTTATAAATCCTTTGTTTTTCAACTTTTTCAACCAATTACACTTCATATATTTCATCAAGTAAAATATTCTAACCACACTATTTTTTGGACCCTTAATAATTCATAATCATGGTGAATTTGGGTTACTTATTTATTTGTGGGGCCAAACTATGGGCCCATTTCTAGTTTTTTAAAAATAATTTTTTACTCTTCTATATTTATTTTTTTTAAAACTTTTCTGTGATTACTCCTCCCACTCAAAAAAAATACCTTTCCTTACCCCAATTAAAAAGTTTACCTCTTTGGATCTCATGTGAATCACATGTTTGGGCAATGTTTCTCAAGTGTCCTCAAATCGTATAGAATTAAGAAGGTAAATTGTTTTATACATAAATCATTCAATTCGTACTCTTTTTCCGACAAATATTCTTTCCCTGATTCTTCCATACCTTCATAGCCTCTCTAAGAATTTCAATGCCATTCCCTTATCTCTATGGGTGCAGATATAATGGAAGACGAAGAGTTTTCTAGTTGAAAATGAGGGATTCCTTCTCCTTTCTCCTCTCACTTCTTCACCCATTCATTATTTCTTCATTTTATAATATCCCATAGTCATGATCGACCTAGGGTTCCATTATTCCATGATATTTTATGGGGATTTTGTTCGTTTGGGGAGGGTTTCATAGGATTAGTGTTTATAAACACTCATATTGTGATATTGAGTATATGTTTTCATTACGCCAAGGATTTGAGGTAGAATATCCCTTGCAATAGAATTTATCATTTTTGTGTCATCAATTTCATGCTTTTATAACCATATTTATATGATATGTGCTACTGTGAAACCTTGGATTTAATTTTTTGTGTGAAAATGATGTTTTATTCCTTTTTTGATAAAAATATTGTTTTTTTGGTATAAATGTGCAATCCTCTAGATTGATAAATTATTTCTCGAGATTTTACACTTTTTATGGTATTTTGAATATGTTTCAGTATAATGAATAATTTTTTTCCATTAAAATTGTATCTGAACTCTTTTAAGTGCATAAAATAAGTTTTTTCGTTAAAGAGTGCATGTCATGTATTCGGTAAATTTATAGATTGGATTTTATGTATTAATGAAATTTAAAAAGCTTTTTTTGATGTATAAATACATTGGAAACATGAAAAAAATTATTTTGGGGGTCCTTTTATGGATCTCCAATTAGGAATTTGTTTTACAAACAAATTGGTTTTTGTTTACAACATGTTTTGGCCCGGGTTTCTGGAAAATGGACCATTTCACATTCTTATGAAAATGGATGTGTTTTGAATATGTAACCTGAGTGTTTTAATAGATTTATGAATGTGTTTTTCTACTGTAAATGGTCTATATACAACTCCTTAATAAAATTAAAATTCATAACTTTGTAAAATGTTAGTTTTGAGAAATGTTTTAAAGGCCCGTTTGGCCTTTCCTAAAAATGATGATTGAGTGTTTTACATGTATATACCATGATGTGTAAATTGGGATTGTTTTATAGTCTATGAAATGATTTTATTAAATTTTTTTAGGGCTGAAAAATATTAGTGGGTATGGTTTTGTTATGTTTTTATTGTTAAAAGAGTGATTTTGAGGGTCTTATATGTGCAAAGCCTCAATACACTCCTTGAAATTATTTTATGAATTTTTTTAGTGGTTTATTGATTAGTAAAAGAAATTTGTAGAAATTTTGTCATATATTAGTGTGCATATGGTTTGGGAATGAAATTGTCATATAAAATGTGTATTTGATAACATGTGTAACTTTATTGGGAACTAAAGAGAATCTCGTGTATCTATGTGGGCGGACGTGTACTAGTATGCTAGTGATCTTGTGGGGTTTGGCCCCTATTTCAAGTAGAATGTTTGACGATGACAAAACTAACTAAACTATGATGATTATGATGTTAGGGGACTACTAGGTTATGGGTATTCTCCATACTGGTGTATCGTGTCCACAAGAAAAGATATTTATTACGGTTACTTTCACCGAGATACAAGGTACCTGGGGATCACAACTAACTAGTGCCTAGGGGTGTTCCAATGACTTGTTCTCAATAGATATTTTTGAACTCACCTTCGAAATATAGTGTATTTGGTTGGTAAATTCAAAATTTTGTTTGATTTGTTTAAAAGTTTAAATTAAATAATGAATCCATAATGAAAACTATTTTCATTTTGAAGTTGCACCTCTTCGAAAATTGTTACTAGAATTCTTGTTTATAAAAAATGTATGTTTTTATCTGGTAATTTTTTTTATCATAGAACCTCATTTGTCAAACATACATTTATATCTTGTATTTAAACCATTAAATTTATGTTTCTTTTTTTAATGGTTATGCCTTGTAAATATATTATATGGCTAACTGTATGAGTTTTAGTACTCATGCCTATAGTATACTTTTGTTTTTAGTACTTGTGCAGGTTTCATATTGAGTTTGATCGCCTTGGTTGACATGTGATCATTGTGTTAGAGAGTGTCCAGAGTGGTAACAAGGAGTTATTTGGTTATCATGTTTGGTCAGTCGTGTTTTTTGTTTAGTTTTACTTTAATTTTCATATACCAATAATATTCAGTTCAATTTTTATGTAAATGTATTTTGGGTTTTCCATTTCTTTTTTCTGTTTGTTTGATTGTTTATAATTGGTAAAAATTGTTCCCTTGTGCACTCTATTGATACCCTGGGTTCTTGTCTCCATCCTTGGAGGATTAGGAACACCTCTCAGGAGCTTTCTCGGGCTGGCCTGGGTGACTGGTTCAGGGTCGACTTGGGCTGGTTCGTGACATGGAATCTATGGGTCCTTTATGAATGGAAAAAAATTACCCAGTTCAGATCATCAAGGGACTAGATGTATCAGTAGAGTAATATTAAACCTTGATACTCCACAAATTATGACAATAATTTTTAGTGCACATGGATTCAAATTGGGGTTTAGTATTTTATGTTTTATTATGAATCCATTAACCACTCTCGACACTATCTTGGGTGTTCTTAGGGGAGTCTTCATTGGATTCATCTATATTTGGAAGGTCAAATGAGTACGAAGTAGGTCTTGGACTTCCCCTAATAAAATATATCATTATGTAAATTACCATTAGAATAATTTTGATTAATTATGTTATGATGATCCTTAAAATTATGTATTTTTATGAACTTTGGTGTGCATAAGTTATGGAGAACGTGTCTATTGGGAAACTGGTGTTTATTGGTGGGTCAGTACATGATAACCATTTTATGGTTTGGTGCTTGTGTTAATAGTAGGGTCCAGTTTCACATTCGTAGCATAGGAGGAACCAAAACTCAAGGGTAATGGAACTACATAGGTTGAGATATAGATTTCACAACTAGAACGTTCTAATATAAATTTGGTGTGAACATGACACCACATAATGATAAAGGATTAAATAAATAATCGATATGACTAATGTCAATACGATGAATATGATAATGTATTCTAGTTGTTGGTTTAATAATGAAGTGGTATGATTGAAGTGTTTATGTATTGGGAGTCTATAATAAGAATATATGAATCCTGAAATATATAAATATTTTCCATTATATGCTTTCTAATAAATATTTTTTAAAAATATTTTGAATAGTGTTTATGATCGAGAAATATGATCTAATTTAAATGTTAAATTTTATTATGGAATATTACGCTTAATGTCTTCTTGATTTTGAGAATGTATTGTTTGTTTTGGATAACCATATGATTGATTTTAATAAATTTAATGAGATAGTACTGATGGCTTCATAACCGATTAATGATTTATAGAAAAAGTGGGTTATTTCATCATTGATAGAGTTTACTCCATTATTGGATTTTGGGAATATATTCAATAATATTATTTTTACACAAGTAATTTGGAATTATGTATCTTTCCATTAAGGTTTTATTGTAATATTTATTATCAACATAAATCTATAGAATATATGTCTATGGTTTCAAATTTTTTTGTATGTGACACTAAAAAGATGAATTATGAAATTTGGAGGATTAATGTTATGTTAATTGATTTTTTTGAAATTTAGTGACTTTAGTATAAATTATTAATTTTGGAAGTGTTATATAGTAAATTATTTATATAATATTTTATGTTGAATTTTTATGAGTCTGTAGAGATTAGTGTATTATTTTACTATATGAATATTTATGAAGAACTTGTTATTACCATTTTTATTTGGATAATAGCTAGAGATCGAAGGAATGACTTATCATTATTTTATGGATATTATTTAGTACTTCAGTCCTAAAAAATATTTCTCCTATATTATGAGATGAAGTAAAAATTGATTAAATAATAATCAAAGGATAATATTATTCTTATTAAACAGAATGAAATCATGTTACTATATATTCTCATGAAAATTACCTAACATTCATAAAAATACCATGAAATGAAATTGTGTCATATTATTTTTATTTTTTATTTTATCAATGAACTTCTTCACACCACTTTGGTTTATGGCTTCATTGTCTTTAACATTCTCATCAAAATGTTCTAAATTACTCTTAATAGGTATTTGGTTGATAGTTTTCTCTTCAAGGTACATGTTTTTACATACCACCTATGTTCTCTAATTTTAAACCTAGAATGTCTTATTCCTGATGACATTCACAAATCTCATTATCTCAGTTCGAGAGGAAGTTTGTTTAAACCATTTTATGATGTGGGTTTCCTATAATGGGATTTTTAAATTTTAAACCCTTTATATATATGAAAATGTTAAAATTTTGGGTATTCAATTTAATTAATTGGGGTAGAATGAAACTCCCATATATTTTGTGATAATTTTTTAATATAATTTGTTCTTTTCAATATTTTTCATTACATGAAATTCAAAGCATAGATTACGTTACATTGGACACCTATTATACAAAAAACACGACACAATTAAAATATTATTATATGGTAGTTTTCATTAATAACATACTATCATCCTTATTTTGATCATAAGTACAATCTAAGAAATCTTTTTGTGCAATCCAAAATATGTTTATGAAGAATAGGCAACGCCCCCAACTGAGCATTTTATTTTATATTTTCATTCAACCCTTAAATTATTATTTAACCATTTTTATATATTAAAATCATTATAATACATATAACATGAATCATTAATTTAAATGGAATTTCATAAAACCGTATCTTATTCTATCAAGTGGGATATGAAATCCTTATTCGTGTTCAAAATAGACTACTACTTCGTGAACCAATGTTATTTTTTTCCATCACCATATATTGCCACTGGGTTTAATGATTGAATAAATATTTATATAATAAATAATTGATATTATAATACATATAAAATTATTATATCACATAAAATTTCAACATTTCAATTTTATTAGGATGCGATAATGTCACTCATGTGTACGGTGGACTACCACCTTGCAAAGAGAGTGATTCAATCACACATTAGATAGATGACAATAAGGATGTTTTTAATAAACATATGTGATATATATGAAAAAAATAAGATTATGGATTGGAAATATATGTTTTAATTTATTTATTTCAATCCATCATGAAAATATAAGTAGTGTTTATATATATCATACTGTCTCCGTGAATATTGTATTTCATTTTCAATTTTCAATTTTTATGGACTATTATGAAAACTTATATATATAATATATATTAAATTTATATCATGGGTATAATTATGGAGATTATGGAACCATTGTCAAAATTATTAGGGATCAAAAAAAAGTATTTATATATGAAAAATATTGCAATTATTTACAGAAATGTGACTTTAACATATAATAACTAATAAATGTGTAATAAAATGCCATGAGAATATCATATATGGTATGATATATATATATATATATATGTTTGTGTGTGTGTGTCTTTGGTTCTTTAATAGTCTTATAATATTATTAAATTTATTGTATAGGTGTTTTTAATGTGTATGAAGGGTGTTGAGACTTAAGGTAAGATATTTTTTTCTCATTTTTTACTTATTAAGACACATCACATATTCATCACATATTTCTATTTTTTGGTGTATATACTGTCCATGAATGTAATTTATGATTATTTTCGTAAAAATTATTCGTATTTTGTAGAAAATGTGATTGAAATATTTTTTTAATGTTTACAACATAAATAAAATTTCCCTCCCTCGTGACCAAAAGTTTCATTGAATATTACACTATATGTATTCATGGTTATTTCCAAGGAAAGTTATTTGAAAAATCATTCATGTTTTTAAATGTTTTTTTGAATATGTAATGGATATTTTCCTCATTATATTATTTAAATTGATTTTAAATATTACAATATAATTTTTCATGGTCTTTTTTAAAAGAAAATTATTTCCAAAATATTTGATTTTTTTTTTAGTTTTAAAAATACATTTCAAATGAAAAGATATTTTCTTCCATAAATGTTCCAAGTTATCTTTGAAAATAATTTTCCATATAATATTACATTCTTTTATGTTACTTATTCTGTATAGGAGATACAATCCAATTATATCATTCTTATTATTTCATTGGATGGCTTATGTGTATGATGAAAATATTTTTATGAAACCCGTTTCACTTCTTATGCTTATAAAAATAAATAATTATTATTAAACAAACTTATTTTCAATATCTTTGCAATGATGAGATAATTAAATGATTATAAAACCTATATTTTTTCCATAGATTACGGTATGATGAGATGTTCATGAAACCCATTTTATTTCATGTGTTATGGAATAATTAATGATTCATGATCTTGTGGCACACATACATAAGATTTTAATTATGTAACATTTGAGACATATATCTCTATCTAATACAATGGGTAATTATGTATATCTCATGAGATATACAATACTAGAATATGGAGTGTACTCGGTAGAGTGAGGGATGTTGCCTAATATGATGGTCTTGGGAGTGAACCATGAAAACTATTATAGTTTCGGTAGTGAACCCATTCCTATATGAAATCCTTGTAAATGAACCATTGAATTTAATGTATATGATTTTCTATGATCATGTGTATAAAAAAAATTCTATTTCTTATAGTAAAATTATGCTCTCATAGCTCTATTTCTTTAATTTTAGTATGATTTATGTCTTATTAACTGTTAATACATTTTCCAAGACTCATTTGATATATAGGGTATGTTTTTCAAATGTTATTTTCATGTTATCATACACATAATCAAATTTTTTTCTTATGTATCTCCCTTTCTTAACATTAATGAGATTCTGATCTAAACCTTTATTATGTTTCCATTCCCTATGTTATGATGAAATTTTTATTTAGGGTATTTCCAAGATGAGTACTATGTGGGAAGATCTTTATGAGAGAAATTTAACATGACTCAATATTAAAAAATAATTTAATTATTATCTCCAAAGGAACTATACCATTAGGATCTATAGTTTGTTTATGTAACGTAATGAAAATTTGTTTAAAATGATGTAATAAAATATATATATATATATATAGTGATCATGGGTCAGTATACAACCAATATTTTGTAAACAAGAAGATATATAGTCACCAAAAAATAAATATAATTTATCATTAACACTTTGTGATTTAATATAACTAAGTGAAAAATAGTTATTAATTTACTGTCCATACAAAACATGAAAATATTCATTTTAAATAGAATTGAATTCTACTGACTGTGGTTCCACATCGATATTAACCTTGGTTTACTATCATAGAATCCCACATTAACCACATCTTATCATCTATAGGGTCATCCTATGGAATATTTGTTCTTATTTATAGGTCATTTTTTCAATCAGTTCACCCCTCATTTTTCTTTAACACAATTATAGTCTCATTATTTCAAGGAATGTGTCCCATTAAGGCTATAAGAATAGGATTGTCAATTTATAGTGGTATGCTCATCGCTTGAACAAAATGATTCCTGTAACATCCCATGAATTATTCAAATAGTTTCCTTTTTTAATTGGTTTTCATCATAATTAAAAAAAGTTATTATTTCATGTAATATTCTATAAAAATAGATTCTTTTCTTTAAATTAAATAAGTCATGATTTTAAACTATTTAAAATATAGAAAATAAATTTTATTTTTCAATAATAAATATTATTATTGGGTAATATTTTAAAATATTAATTTTTCATATATAATTATATTATTTAAACAAAATATGAAATTTAAAAAATCATTTTTATTCAATAGGATGAAAATCATTTTTTCTAAAATTACCTTATTATTAATTATGATTTTATGTAAATAAGTGTTTATAAATTATTTAACAAATAATTTTTTATATGGATAATTTAATAGATTTAAATTAAGATAATTATAAAATTATTAAATTTAAATAAAACATTATTTTCATGAAGTATGATACAAACCAATATAAGATAATTATAACAATTAATTTATAAGTAAATATAATATTATTTCTCAAGTGGATGTTTTTAATATTAGTAGTTAATTTTAATAATTTATCTTAGTAGGTGATAAATAAGTAATAATGATAAATTTGAAATAAAAATGAAACATATATAGTGATATAGATAGTAATGTATATTTTATATATAAAAAATAAGTTTTATTACAATATTATTATAGTTTTTATTTTATAAATTTTTGAAATATGTTGTTAACATTACTTTTAGTAAAAAAATGGCTATCCCACAATCTAACAGAGTGACCAATCAACACACATGTGGGGACCTATATTGATCAACCAAATATATAGGTCTTCCCAATTCATTATGAAGGTAGCATGTAAAGTGGATGGTGTAGAAACCAACAATATATTAAAAGAATATTGCACGAAAAGCATGCCCTATAGGTGCAAGGGTTCATTGGGCCATGAAGCGAGATATTATCATGGTGAAGGATGGAAGAAGATCCCTTTACTCACATATTTTGACTAAACATGATGTGTTAATTATTAAGGGATTACCTAACCAGCTAAATAGTTGTTTTAGGATTCTCTTGTTTGGTTACTGTTCAGCTGACTTAAATGTTTTGTTTTATTATAACTATGTTTAAGTGTACCTTTAAAATCATGGAATACGACATAAGTTGTATCTCTAGTAACTTTACAAAAAACTGAGTTGTTGAGAGAATGGGTTATATCATCACCATATTTCTTGAAAAAAAATCTTAAAAAATTATACCAGAGACATATTGGAAATAAATATTTTATACATTTGTTTACATCTATAATATATAATTACTATGTCTTAATTAAGATAAGACCCACTCTAAAATATGGTACTAGATTAAACATATTCTCATTTAATTTCTTTTTTTCCTAAGTCAATGTTTTATTCTTAATAAATAAATAATATTATAGTTTATTATATCTTGTTGAATAAGTTTTATTCTTCATATATTCATCCATAATCAGGTCATATATATGGTATAATAAACAACTTTTCTAAATTTCAAAAATCCTAGGGTAGGGAAATGTTGAAGATGAGTAGAATTTTAAAGTAGTAAAGTTTATTTTTTAGAAAAAAAATGAATAAATTGAAGAGGAATGTGATGTAAAATTATGTTGATTAAAGGGATCTAAATAGGCTGTAGATTTAAGATTGAGATATTTGATGATGTAAAAAAGATTTTAGAAAAAACAACTAGAAACTGGAAGAAAATAATGGAATAAATTATTTACAACCACATTGTTATTGGAACGAAATACTATGTTCAAACTAGAAGGATGAAGGATCTCTAGATATAATCTCATTTATATCATGTGTAACCTAAAAATCATTAATAGTAATCTATAGATGAATTTTGGGACAACTATATGAATGAGTAACCTAAAAAAATTGAAAACAATGATATGTGGGAAGTTGATCCATTTTTAGTAAAAAAAAATTTCAGAATAAAAAGAGTTTTTTTAAAATAAACTAAATTAATATCTAAAATTTAGATAGATAAATGAAAATATAGTATGTATGAGTTATTACAAAATAAAGGGTAGTAATTTTTACAATATGTTTACCTGGAAGACTCATTTCAAAACTATATGTTTATATTTTCATTTGATGATGAAATGGTGCTTCAAAAGATATCACATGGATATAAAAACATTATTAGTGAATTTAATATATGAGAATAATGGTGTTTATTTTTGTAAACCACAACATATTTGGATAGTTAAATTTAAATTATGTTTTTTGAATAGATGATGTGTGAATTTCAAATGGAATGGAATGTCAAATTTGTTTTTTGGATTGAAGGTGGTTCAAAATAAGCATTTCACATTTTGTTCAGAATAAATATTCTTATTATGTATTAAAATGTTTCAACTAGATTATTCAAGGATTTTGATATATCTGGAAGTTTCCTTGATGAAATTTTTAAAAGAAGTAGAAGGAAAGTTGGTCGATACGGCACATTATATAAATATAATTGGGACTTTGTTATACATTATAACCACTTGACCGGGCATTATATTTTACACATGTAAATATACTATCTATAAATTCAATCCCAAAAAATAAATGTTAAATCTATAATATGAATAATCAATTATATTGGCCAAAGAATGAACTATGTGTTGTTTTATTATAGCACTTCATAGTAGAAACTATTTGGCTATATGATTGTAGTTGGAATGGTTTATCAATTGAAAAAATTTCAACTTAGGGTGGTGTATTCTATCTCATTTGGTATTATAAATCATGGATCAACAAGAATGAGTAATTAATTTCATTAATAAAAATAGAGGTCAAATATGTTGCAGTAACACATGCTTACAAAGAGTTGATTTCGTTAGGAAAGAATCTTCAAAAATTTTTCCTAGAAGTGGAATATCATAATCTTTTAATGTGTGACAACTTGAGTTATATACATATTAGTTAAAATACCATTCACAAAATGAGGACTAGAAACATTGAAATTAATTATCATTTCCACCTAGAGAATTTGGATCACCATGTTGTGAAATTAAAGTATATATACTCTATATTAAGTGGTAAATTTCATGACTGAGGTACTACCCATGGAAGATTTTGAGTGTAATTTAATTAATATTGGAATCTAGTAAAATCCCTCTCACTATAACATTTGTAAAAAAGACCCTCACTCCCCCATGGTGGTTTATATCATTGAAAATGAATGTTTTCTATATATAAAAAAATTAATTATTTCATTTCTAAATATATTTTTTCAACTTATCAAAGGAAGTGATCTTTATGATCATTAGTAGAGGGGTATAATGTATGCACACGTTATTGGGAGAAGTTTTTAATTGAGTGTTATATATATTGAGTAAATAGGATCATGGTTTTTTTGGAATCAAGGAGAGTTCATTAATGATGAATCATCGGGATAAAACATATTTGAATAGAGTTTACAAATTTTTGATGTCCATAGAGTACCATGAGGATTTTTGATGAGGGTACATTCATTTAAATCTTGTTTCTCAAAATATGATTTACTCATTTGGTATTAATTTTTACATTAATTTAATCATTAATACACTACATCAAGGTAAATAGTTCGTTTTTTTATGTTTTGATCTCATTATTTTTGAAATACCTGAGTGAATTATGTAGTAATTTAGATTGAATTTTTAAAAAATCCCAAAGGGGTTATTTTTGTAAAAAATTCCATTTGTGGGTGTTTTATGTTGTTTTTGTTGAAAATAATGTGTAAGTTATCTTACATATAGTATTTATCAATGAATGGATATATTTTCTTATTGATGGAAGAGGTTTTTATTTGTTTTCAATAAATTATATGAAAATTATTTATGAGAATATTTTGTTAGAATAGTTATGTCTATACAAACTAGTACTTTTGGATTTTTTATGTGTTAGTTGATCTCTATGTATGAGTCATCCAGTTATAGTATTTTAGTAATTATTCCAAGAATCATGGGATTTGTAAATGGCATGGGATATGAATGAGTTTTTTTAGATATTTATATATAAATTTTATTCTTATTACACATATTATTACATGATTTTTGTGCATAAATATCCAATAATTGGAAACCTAAAGGTTGTGTGGCCAAGTTTATTTGGAATACTAGGTTCATATTGAATCCAATGGAACATAAAACATGGAATAGTTATTTTATTACACATAATGAGATCTTAAAATCTATTTGGGATCCTAAAATTTCATGAGATAACATAGAGAATAAATAAATAAATGTGTGGGTTAAAAATTCCATTCATGAATAAACATGATAAGTAAACATAATTTCAAGTCAGAAGTGAAACGTGATATAATAAAAGATAAATCTCATGATTAATCATATGAAATAATAACATAAGAAACATAGTATCATAAGATCATGGAATTATATAAAATACTCTACAAACATATAACATGACTTAAATTTGAGTCAATGCTTACATTCTAGATAATAGAAAATATTGGAAAAAGTTCCACAACAGATTATGTTTATATCTAATATGATACTTGATGTCTCATGAAACTAAAAACATTACCCAAATTATTAGGGAACAATCTAGGTGTAAACATTATAACATGTTCAAGATTATTTGCACCAAAAAATAAAATTATCAGAATTCATAAACAAAATAATTACCCATTGAATGAAATGGGTTTCATAATCTCATTTAATGTCATGATCAAAGGAAATTTCATTCTTAAGGTATTTAAGAGATAAACATAAAGAATTAAATACCCCATAAGAATTATTAAAGAATAATATAGGTAGGCATTTTTATAGAAATATATAAACAATTTAGAATAAATCTACAAATTCAATAATGGTCTTCGTTTTTAAAAATGCCTTCAAAATTTGAAATTGAAAATTTCTTAAAAAAACTACAATTTTCACTCTATATATTTTCTTCAAAATATAAAAATTTCTTAAAAAATATAGGAAACAATTTATTTTAATATATCCTTGGATACATATAAATTAATATTCAATTCCATAAGTGAAAATAATGGTGGGTAATTATGTACAAATCTAATGAGTAAAAAAACATTCCATTCACACTATAGTAAAAAGGTTAAAAAATTCACCATTTAGAAAATGGTGTAATGATTCTTTTAAAAAAATTTATAAAGAGTCAGTAATGGGTAAAAATTCCATCAATAAATCATTTATATAATGTAAAAAACATTGTGGATCACATTTTTAGAATACATGTATGTGGATGGGAAAATATTTTTAACTAAAGAGAAATAAAGTCAAATTTTATTGAAAATGGGTTTTCAATATTTTTATGTACCAAAGAAATGAAAAATGGAACTAGTACTTGAAAATTTAATAAATAAACATATGAGAATAATATTAAAGGATTTCATTATATAGAGATCACATATTTTCCAATAATATATATTCAATCATAAATATTCCTAATTTGATTAAGATTGAATTATAAACCCTTACAGCTTTGGTAAAATTTGAATAATAACTCTGATAAATTATGCAAAGTTATTATATTTTAAAATATCATGATGTATGAATTATTCATGATATAATATTTTATGTGTAATTATATACACCATTAATATAATGTTACATAAAAGAACACGTGTCTTATAGAAACATGTTTTGAGATGTAACCCTCACATCGAGTATAGAAATTTTCATATATGTCTCAAATCTCATGTAAAATAAACGTATTTTTATTATTATTTTTACTAATATAATTTCATATTTATAATACCTTATAATTAAATAATTTACTTAATTTATTTTAATTTTGAGTTTAATTATCTATTTAGTTATTTCAACTTCTGGTTTTTTAAGAATGTTTGGTTCATAATTTTGAAACAACAATAGTTTGTTTAACATGGATAGAGGAGTAGTTTTTCAATCATATCCAGAAAAATAATCCTGAAATGATTATAATTTTTACATATCAATTATAAATTTAACTCTAACCATGAAATATAGTTATGAAAACTGAACTAGTTTACAATCAAAGAGATATTGGGTCATAGGTACGCATGTGCAATGTTTCCACTTTTCATAAATCCTAATGGATGGAGGGTAAGTATTATTTGTTATCTATATAATGATAATTATGTCTGAAATATCATATTATTTCTTAATGTATACTTACATATATAGTCTTTGTGATGCAATAAAAAAACTAATCACATCGCTTTGTGATGTTGAAGAATGTTGAACACATGAACAATGTTGCAATTTTCAATTGATGGTATGGTAAGAAAACATATGATGTATTAATTTTAAAAAATTATAAATATTTATTTAATTTATTATATATATAATAATTATAATTTTATAAATACTCATGTGAGGTAATGATGTAAAACCAATTGCATCGCGTTGTGAGGTGGTAGTCCTTTGTACACATGATCGATGTTTTTTTCATGGAGGTGGAGATGAATTTAGGGTATGAAATTGATATAATAAAATATTATTATATTTCATATACTAATTTTATGATATCATCAACATTGAGAATGATTTGAAGGATGTGGAAGAATAAATAAATCAATGATTTTCGTTTAAGAATGATATATTTTCTTTGGACCACCTCTTTAGGATTATGACTAAAGGCACCCAAGATATCCTTTATGATTAAACTATGTCCTCTAGAACCTGTTATTTTAATTTTGGAATATATTTGTGTAGGTAATGAATGAAAAAATAGTTTTTGGATGTCTGTAAAGTATAGGTGAGGGGGCTCCCTTTTATAAAAGAAGATGAGTGAAATTATTGTAAATACCTAATACTATTCAATAATAGGATGTCACTCTATATAAAAAGGCATAAAATGAAAAATAATTTATTATAGGATATAAAATGTCAGTAAGATACACAAAAATTCAATATGAACATGTTTTAAATGTGGTATTTCATTTTCCACTTTATTATAACACCCTAGATAAAAAAGGTTCACATTAACCGTGGTAATAGATTTTTACTGTTTTTACTATTCATTATGAAAAAAATTATGTTTAACTAATTATATAATTATAATTTTACATCTTTAAAATATTTAATCCATTTTATGAAAGTCTATTCATATAAGTAGATGAATTTAATTTAATTATATGCCCGTAGAGGTGTCGAAAAAACAAATTTTCAAGAATTGTATTTTTCAACCATAAGATGATCTTATAATAAATACATGAAATGTAAACATAAATAAATGAATTAAATTAATATTTATATATTTATGATATATATATTTTATTTAAATAAATTCTAATTAGTGTTTATTTTAATTTTTTTATAATCAAGAAACATTATGTATAATAAAAGAGTTTAAAAAACGTGTTTCAAAGTATAAGAATAATCATAATTTAAAATTAACTATAAATATTATTTAAAAGGAATTAACTTGGTTAAATATACATAAATAATACTTATGCTACATTTAAATCACACTAAAAAATAATCATATTTTTAAATAACTTAAATTATTAGAAAGAAATGACACTTTTACACAAAATTTGAATTTTCTAATATTTTCTGAAAGATCATTATTTTCCAAAAAATTCACAAAATATAACCCTATGTTAATATAGATATTATGATATAAAGAATTATTTTAATTTTATAAAATAAAATAACTAAAATTTTCAAAAAATAATTATAATAATGTTCTAAAAAAGAAATAAAAATATTTTTTAAAAGAAATGTATTTTTTGTTGAATAATATATCATTAATAATTTTGAGTGATTATTTATTAATAATTTTTAAATAAATTTATATTGAGTAGGTCCCTTATATATATTTCATAAATTATTTAATAGGATTCATACCATAAATAATAATGGCTCTGTTATATCATACACAATTAAATAATATTATTATAATATTATATCATTGTTCATTTTATGTCGGTGTTTTATGTTGAATATGATACTGAGAATAGTTTTATTTTAAAATATATTGTTATTAAATTATAAAATTAATATAAAAATTCCATCCTCATAATATGAACATGTGCTCATTGATCAATTTTTTACCATTCGATAATTCATTTGTGGTAAACCCATATCGTAATAATGGGTTAATAAAACATCCTCTTAAAATATAGGAAACAAAAACATAAATTTTATCACATATCTAGGTTTGAACACAAGATAACAGTGGTTGGAAGTGATACTTTGAATATAAAAATAATATCCATTTAGAAGATAATGTTATAACATTTTTTAAAGATATAATATGACATCAATTTATCCAGAATGAATGAAATGTTTATTTCATGAGATTTTACCAAAAGTGGGGGGATGAGTTTACTATAAATTCTAATGTAATAAGAATATATACTTAAATTACATTTATAAGTTCATCCATTAATCATTTTTATGAAAATATTATTTGGTTTTCAAAGGATGAGTATTCAAGATGATTGTTTATGCCTAAAGCACTAAAATTAACTTCTAATAGATCATATGATTCCATAAATTGTTATAATTATATTACACTTAATTTTAGAGATTAACTAAATAAAAACTGGTTAGAACATGGTAGAAAAATTTTCAAAATGTATACACATTCATATTAATCTATAAATCCAATTTTTAACCAAAATCAATCTATAAATAAATAACCCTACCTCCCAAATGTCACAAACCAGCCCGGGTACCCTGGTAACCGGATAACCAAGCCGGTCCTGACATTACCCTAAGGGAATTCCCGATCCCCACTGATCCGCGACTAGCACCTGGCATCGTACAACATACATGTGGTAAAGATTTTTCCACAAGAATGCGGAAGTAAGAGTAAAACAAAATAGTATTCATAACATAAGAAACTCCACTTGGAGTAAAATAACAGAAAAAAAAGAGGCATAAGAAGCCAAAGTACAACAACCCAAGTTCTAAAACGGGAAAAAAATAGAAAAAGGTCCCCAAGGACACAACTCACCTTGTCCAAAGAGTAGCAGCTAGACCCACCTCAAAAAGGTCCCTTCCCTTTGCTCTATCTTGGAAAAAGAATGTCTAAAAACACCTGAAGGTAAAAGTAGGGTGTGAGCCTAAGCCTAGTAGGATTCAACCAAAGATTCCATAACAGATGCCAAATAAAAAATATCTAGAGAAAAGCTTTCAATTTTCAAATAAATAGGTTTGGCAATTTCAAAATCATATTTCAAAAAAAACATTCTATTCATTTTCAAATGATGAAATATTTCTAAAACAATGGCTTAAATTAATCATTTATATAAAACAGTTTATATAAATTCAACAGGCATAGAAAATATTTCAAAGCATTGGCATAAATTTATATCACAAATATAAATATTCGAGTGAGAAACATGGTAATCTTCTAAAAGATATGATAGTATGAACCAGATATAGCATTCCACACTCTCTATGTGAACTCAGAAAGATGTGTATACACATGTCCCTATGACCAGGTTGAAAATCCATTCAAAACCAATCCCAATATCATACAATTTATTTCCACAATCAAATTAAACAATTTAATTGAAACCATTTCCATAACACACACCCAATTCAATGGAATTTGAGATTTCCAAATTTCCATGCCAAAACCATTTCAAATATATCAATTCAATGGAATCTAGTTTTTTTCAATTTAATTGAAAGAAAAATAAAGTAAATGAATTTAAATAAACAATTGAAATAAATCTTTAAATACAAATATAATCAATTTGGCATGCCTGGATGGAACCACCTACCTCAAGGGTTTGGACCAAAACCACAACGGACGAAGAAAACTCAAGAATCCCGGTTGATTCTCCAAGAACCTGTTCAAGATCCCTACCCCATAGCAAGACCAAGACCAAAAATCATTATTTTTGAATTTACACACTTAGACAAACCCATAACGGGTGTAGATCTAGGAAACCAAGTGGAAAAAAGATTTAGATCTAAGAAACTAAACAAGAAAGAAGGAGAATGATGACATACCTTGTGAATCCCGCTTTGATTAACCAAGTGGAACCTATGAATCACCTCCGGAATGATGGGAGAACCTTCTATGACCTTGAGGGAAGTAAAATCCTGAGTTAGGGACATATATGAGAAAAAACAAAGCACTTATAGGAAAAACTTCCGAGATCCACAATTTAAGTATTTTACTTTAAGTGGCCGGACGGTTGTCCACATGGATTGTCAAACCTTGTGCACACCGTGCGGATCTCACTGTCCTGGGATGATGGTCCGTATGGTTTAGTCACAAAGGTTTACAAAACTGTGTGCACACCGTGTGTACCCCTCTGTCCAGTGCTGCTATGTTGGCATGGTTTGATCACACAGTTTATCAAACCGTGCGCAAACCATGCACAAGCCACTCCCTATTTTGTTTTTGATAAAAGTCCACCCAAATGCACCACAAGTCACTACTCAAAAACAGAGGCACATAGAGACATCAAAAGTACCTGAAAGCGTAACAGGATTTTACGAACTCCCCACCATAAGACATTTCTGTCCCCAGAAAGCCTATGAAGATACCTCCTCGTCCAAAATATGAGGCCACTACTCTTTTATTAGTAACTCCCTTTCCCATGTCTCATGAGAATCAAAACCATGCTAAAAAAGTATACAGACCAGAGGTATCATTCTCCAACTATGTACCATGGTCTCAGAATCAACAACCATGACTGGTCGCTCAGTCACAGATAAATCTAGTTCAATCTCAAGATAACTCCAGCTCACAACAAGAGATGGATCAGAGAGGTACTTTTGTAGCTGCGATACATGGAACATGTTATGTATCGATGTCAGCTATGGTGGTAGATCTTGAAGGTAAGAAAATTTCCCCACAAGACCAACAACCTTTAAAGGTCCCACAAAACGAGGAGAAAGCTTCCCTTAGCTCCCGAGCCGTCGATGTCCTAACCAGGGTGAAACATTCAAGAACACCTAGTCAACAATAGATAACTCTAATGGTTTACTCCGATGATTAGCATAAGACTCGTACCGACTTTGAGCTTTTAACATTCTATGACGAATTAACGGGATCTTACCTGTCCTCTCTTGGACCAAACTCGGTCTTACCAATGAAATTTCATGAATCTCTGACCATCATAAGGGAGATTTAAAAGGATAGCTATACAATGACTCAAAAGGAGCCATTTTAATTGCAGATTGATAACTGTTGTTATAAGAAAACTCACCTAACCCCAGATGATCATCCCAAGATCCACCAAAGTCGAGAACACAAGCGCGGAGCATGTATTCATGGATCTGAATAGCTCTCTCTATCTCGCCATCTGACTATGGATGATAGGTCGTGCTCAAACGGAGCTGAGATCCTAGTGCCTCTTGAATGCCTCTCCAAAAGAGAGAAGTGAACCAATGATCCCTATCTGAGACTATAGCTAATGGAACTCCATGCAAACGAACAACTTCTTTCACATAGATATTTTCCAACTCCTCAACATTGGTCGTATCTCAAGTAGGTATAAATTGAGCTGACATGGTCTGCCTTTCAATCAAAACCCATATCGCGTTCTTCTTCCTATGGGTTTGAGGTGACCCAACCACAATGTCCATTGAGATTTCATCCCACTTCCATGTAGGGACTGGAAGTGGTTGAAGTAAACCCAATGGTTTCTGGTTCTTGGATTTTTCCTGCTGGCATGTATAGCAACAATATACAAACTCAGAAATGTCTTGTCTCATACCTCGCCACCAGAACTACCGCTGCATGTCATAGAACATCTTTGTGGTTCCAGGGTGTACCGCCCACATAGAGTTATGAAAACCCCCCATCACATCCTTCCTTGCTGCTAACGGCACACCGTAACAGTTTTTATAACACAGAACACCCTATTTGGAGAACAACCACTGGGTTTCAGTCTCCCCACCATAAAGAGAGTCCATAATTCTCTGGAATTCAACATCCAGTTGTAGTTCTTAAATAATCATCTTGAGAATAGAATATGTCAAAAGAACACTAGCTAAAGAAACATCATTCCCCTTCAACTGAACTCCAACATGAAACTGTGCAAAAAAGAACCACAAAACTGCACTCTTCTGAAGATTCTTTCACAGGATGTGATGGAAGTTTCCTACTTAATGCATCCGCAACATCATTCCCATTACCTAACGTATAGGAAATGTCAAAGTCGAAAGATTGAAAGTACTCCACCCAACGCCTTTGGTGGAGATTCAAATATTTTTGAGAGAAGATATAACACAAGCATTTGTGGTCTGAAAACACATTAAAAAATTCCCGATAAGATTGTCTAACTAAAACTTCAGTTCATTTAATTTAGCTGGAGCAATTCAGTAAGAAGGGATAGAAACCTGTTGATTACCAGGTATTAAATAAAATGAAAAATTGTTCTCCCTTATCGGTGGCATTCCAGAGGTGTCAGAAGGAAACACGTCCGGAAACTCAGCAATGAATGGAGGAAGATCACCACTCTTTAGATCTTTCTCTAGATCAAAAGAAATCACTGATATAATTTAACCCAACATTGGATAAGAACGTACCGCTATGATAGACCTTGGGTCCCATTCTCCTTGAAAAACAAGAGGCACACCAAGAGGTGTAGTAATATCCCTCGCAGAAGTCAAAAGTTCCATTATTAGATTAAGTATATTAACAACATGAGTTGAAATAAAAGAGTGAGATGCACCAGTATCGAAAAGTTCCATCACTAAGGATGATGCTATAGTGATAATACCTCTCACAGTCGCAAGACCTGCATCAGCTACCTCAGGAGACTCTTCCACTGCTTGATGAAGCTTCGTTCCAGATGCATAGGGCCGAAAACATTTTTCATGTG
The DNA here is from genome assembly GCA_963277665.1 of Viscum album. Taxonomy (NCBI): domain Eukaryota; kingdom Viridiplantae; phylum Streptophyta; class Magnoliopsida; order Santalales; family Viscaceae; genus Viscum; species Viscum album. Next base: position 258,819,009 of record OY728148.1, on the reverse strand, counting down.
AATCATTTGATTGCCCCATAGTTTCTGGAGGTGATGATGATCCTGTTCTACTATGTGGAGTAGAGAAGTGATGGTAGAATCTCTGTATGTGCCATAAATTTCTGCATGAGATACAGTTCTTGGGTTCCTTAGTGAAAAACCTCTTAGAATTACCCATCTTTCCACACTGATAGAAAGTCAATGAAGCCCATCCTGGAGCTACCGGAGGTCTAGAATGAATTTGATGTCGATAACTACCATATGAGACGTCGCGCATTCATTTACCTTTAACGGAACCAACACTATCACAAGGAGGAAAAGAAACTCCATTCAACCCTGAATTTCCGGCCAGGTCCATCTAAACCATCATCGCCCTATCCAGCACATCAGCATAAGTGGGAAACTTCAACAAGAAAATCTGAGAACATATATCTAATCGAAGCCCCAACTCCAATCATCGAGCCTTCATCCTCTCATTAGATACAATTTCAAGAGAAAATTTTACCAACTCAGCCAAGAGATTTGAGTACTCAGTCATGGTTTTTTTGGCCTGTTAAACCTTGAAAAACTCCACAGACTTGTCCAACACCATTGAATCTGTATAGAACTGATCATTCAAAAGAAACCTAATGTCTTTCCACTCCAAACCCTTATTTTTTCCTGCTGTCACCCTCGTGATCCACTATCTCCTGCTAGGTCCCTCCAGCACGAAGGTGGAACACTTCACCTTGATCACCTCAGGTGTCTCCAAGAACCCAAACATACATTCATTCTTACTCAACCATTCCTCAGCATGTTAAGTGTTAGTAGAGCCTTTGAAAATGGGTGGCTTCTAGCATAGGAACTCTTTAGCATGACTTCGTAAATTATCACTTTAAGGATCTAAATCGTGAGTCTGAATAGGTACTGGAGGTGGTGCCAGTCCTAGAGCATGGATAGTGTGAAAAATCACCTCAACTAGACTCGGATCCACAATAGGGCTTGCTTGCGGAGGTTCATCAACAACCACTTTTTTAATCTGAGTACCACATCTTTTTGGAGTAATGATGCTACACAACACCAGAAAAGACATAGATTAAAACACCAACCGAGTAACAAGGAAAAAAACTATTATAAGAAGGAATAAAATGATTTGGATTCCACACTATCCAAATAAAAATAGGGGAAATACTAGAACAAATACATAAGGTGTATTTCCCTAACTACCCCAGGTGACTTCAGGTTCATTGCGGTGAGATATTTCCACGAAATCAATCACAACTAAATCCAAAGTCCTGAAAATAAAACTCAAATGCATGCTGTCATCAGTGCAAGATGTTCAAATAACCAACCTCCCTCTAATACCAATTTGTTTCGAACCAGCCCGGGTACCCTGGTAACCCGATAACCAAGCCTGTCCTGACATAACCCGAAGGGCGTTCCCGATCCGCACGGGTCGGTGACTAGCACCTGGCATCGTACAACATACATGTGGGAACAAATTTTATATAATAATGCAGAATCAAGATTAAAATAAAATAGTTTGCATAACACAAGAAACTCAACTGGGAGTAAAGTACCAGAACACGAGGAGGCAGAAGAAGCCAAAGTACAACAACCCAAGTACTAAAATGGAAAAAATTTCCTAAGGTCCCTAATGACACAACTCACTATGTCCAAAGATCAACAACTAGAACCACCACCAAAAGGTCCATTCCCTTTTCTCGATCCTGGAAGAAGAATGTCTACAGACACCCGAAGGCAAAAGTAGGGTGTGAGCCTAAGCCTAGTAGGATTCCACCAACGATTCCATAATAGATTCCAAATACAAAATATCCATAAAAAAGATTTCAATTTTTAAATACATTGGTTTGAAAATTTAAAAATCAAATTTCAACAAATCATTCTATTCATTTTGAAATTATGGAATATATCTAAAACAATGGATTAAATATAACATTTATATAAAATAGTTTATATAAATTTAATAGGATGTAAAATAGTTCAAAAGGATTGGCATAAATCTCTATCACAAATATAAATATTCATGTGAGCAACATGTTCATCTTCCAAAATATATGATAGTATTAACCAATTATAGGATTCCTCACTCTCTATGTAAACTTAGAAAGATGTGTATACACACGTCCCAATGACACTAGCCAAAGGATACTCATCACCAACCCAACAGGGATATGACCCACTGCAAGTATGTTTTAGAACGTTGTTATATTGTAGAGTGTTTCCAAATAACTGACTATCTATTTAAAGATTTCATGCACTAATTCATGATGGGAGAACTATTTTCAGAATGGTTAATATACGATCAATATCATTCTTCCATTTCAAGAATGCCAACCTCATACCACTTAAAATCAATACAGGTTTTTTTTTCAAAACATGACTTTTCACAAGATAAAACCAACGAGTTTTTATCAAATAATTTTAATCCATTTCACTAGTTTGAAAATCCATTCAAAACCAATTCCAACATAATACAATTTATTTCCACAATTAAATTAAAATTTTAATTGAATCCATTTCCATAACACACACCCCATTCAACGGAATTGGGGTTTCCGAAATTTCCATGCCAAAACAATTTAAAATATCTCAATTCAATGGAGTCATGTTTTTCTCAATTTATTTTAAAGCATAATAAAGTAATTGAATATAAATCAATAATTGAAATAAATCAAGAAATACAACGATAAAAAATTTGGCATGTCGGGATGGAACCACCTACCTCAAGGGTTTGGACCAAAACCACAACGGACGACGAAAACTCAAGAATCCCAGTTGATTCTCCATGAACCCATCCTAGATCCCTTCCCCTAGAAAGACCAAGACCAAAACTCATCATTTTTACATTTACACACTTAGATATACCCATAACAGGTGTAGATATAATAAACCAATAGGAAAGAAGAAGAAGATCTAGGTAGATCTATGAAACTAAACAAGAATGAAGGAGAACGATCACATACCTTGAGAATCCCGCTTCGATTCACCAAGAGGAACCTTTGGATCGACTCCAGAATGATGGGAGAACATTCTATGACATTGAGAGAAGTCAAATCCTGAGTTAGGGCCGCATAGGAGGAAAAACGAAGCAATTAGTGGCAAACAGACGAGATCCACAATTTAAGGATCTAACATTAAGTGGCCGCATGGTTTGTCCGCACAGTTTAGTTTCACGGTTTACCAAACCATGCGCCCACCATGTGTACCCCACTATCTAGTACTTCTAGGTTGAAACAGTTTGATCACATGGTTTATCAAACCGTGCGCAAACCGTGCACAATCCACTGCCTTTTTTTGTTTTTTTCTAAAAGTCCACCCAAATGAAACCCCAAGTTACTGCTCTAAAATAGAGGCACTTAGAAACATTACAAGTACCTGAAAGTGTAACGGGATGTTACACCAAATAACCTAATCATTCAAGGATTTAATTGAGTTCTTATCGAAGAAACATTCATGTTAAATAACTTTCTAGACATAAGGGTTACATATAACCTGAACTAATAAAACATTTCCCAAAAATAACATCAATTAAATAAAAATCCTAAAAACTAAATAAATGGATCATAAAATTTGTATCCAAAATTGAAATTGATATTTATCCATAAATTAGTTTATTTAAAACCAATTTCATACTAACCAATAAATATTGTACGCGAGTGGTAGGTGTTACAGCCTTATCTTTGTTCAAATATTGGTTAAGGCCCCCTGATAATTCTAGATACGATGATTTTTCATCCATCAAGGTGGTTGTACTTTTTATGGAAATATATTAATATATTAAATAGGGTGTTACATAAAATATTATGATCATAGTAAAAATAACATTTATCATCAAATCAGTTTTTAACAAAAAACTTCTATAAAGATTATTTTCCAAAAAAATCAAATAATATTAATTGACTGCAATTATCAAAATATCAAGAAAACATCAAAGATTATATTTTCCACCATCATGTTTTTTCCATAAAAACCCACCTTAAAATTAATTCACCTTTCTATTTCATATGTACAATTCATCATATTTTTAAAATCCTTAAAAGAAAACTATTTCTGAATAATCTATAAGTGTTTTTTATACCATTATTAAATAACACATCAACTAATTGATTCTAAAATTCCAAAACCTAAACACTTCTATCATTTCACTTCAAGGATTTTGATAATATAGGACTATAAGAATTAATAGTAAATTTAGTAATTGACTCTGTTAGTGATAAAATTCCCCACATCTGTAATATAGAATTGTTAGTGTTTCTTTAGGTTGAACATTATCTCCCTATATCTCATTAAATAGACTCTTAATTTTCCCTCAATAATTAGATAATTTATTCCCCTCTTTCACACACAAAATACATCTAACAGTTCCATAAATCTTTTTTCCATAGTGCCTCTTCCAACATTTTTGACATGTAGGAAATTGAATCATCTTTTCATTATCATCTGTAACACTTTAAATTCCTTAAGACACCATGATTCTCTTCTTTATTATTTTTATAAAATCAACTATGCTCCCTATGTTAATAATAATTAGAGATAGATCATTTGTCATTATAACTAGATTTCTAACAACCATTCCGTTTTTTAGGAATCTACATTGGAAAATAATTATATTTACCATCAAATTTATTGTTGGTAAGTTATCTTTTATTCCCCAATATTATCAAAAAGAAAAAAATCCATATGGAAATACATTAACTACTAAATGTAAAAAAGTTAATCACAAAAAATTATTAGGAATAAAGTATAAATGAAAAGTGTATGTTGAATTGTCTTTTTCTAGGGTGTAAAATTGGTTCTCCATAGTAATATTTCCAATTTTGTTTTCTAACATGAAAATTAGGTCAGGTCATACATAATTGTTCAAAAAATATTTGTGCATTTATAAATCATATCTCCAAGAGTTTCAGATCAGTTCTACATCAAGGCCCACTGTTTTGAACTCAGTGATGATCGGGTCGAGATAAATGTTTTCTTTTTCAGAGTTATTAGCCATAAGTATAACTAATTTCGATCTATATACAATTCTAGAATCTATATAGGGATATAATTTCTCAGAAAACACTCACTCTATCCCTTAAAAATATTCCATTATATTTTTTTGAACAATGAATTATCCATTTATTAATCCACAGGGTTATCACTAATGCTTTCTCATCCTAATTACCAAAGGGTAACTAATCCATTTCTCTGTTACCAATAATAGGGACAGATTCCTTTTACATGTATTATTAAATTATTTTATGCGTAAATATTCAACTTGTGAAACCCCAATACTTAGTAGACATTGTTTCATTGGAATACTAGGTTTATATTAAATAAAAAGAAATATAAAACATGGAATTCTTATTTCATTATCCATAATGAGAATAGAAAATCCAATAGTGCTCTTAAAAATACATGAAATAAAATGGGGAATATATAAAGAAAAGGTTTATCTAGAAATACCTATAAGGGAATATACATGATAAGGAAACAAAACATGTGAGTCAAAGGAATAACATGACATCATAAAAGATGAGACTAATGAGTAATCACATTGAATCATAATAGAAATATTATGGTATCATAAGATCATGGAACCATAGGAAATGTGGCAGAAACAAATAACATGACAAAAACATGTTTCAAGGATAAATTCTTATACAATATAACATGGTGGAAAAAGTCTCATAATGGATTAGTTTTACTCCTCATTCCCATACATGACATCACATGAGACTAAAACCATTATCTAAATCATTGGAACACTATATGGGAATAAACAACATAAATATTTATTGATTATATGTTCCATAAAATGAAATCAATCATAAGGCATAAACCTAAGGATTACCCATTTATTGAAATGGGTTTCATAATATTATCTAATTTAATAATCAATGACAATTTCAGAATTATTATATTTTAGTGATGAATATATGGCATGTATTACACATAAAATTAAGGGAGGATAATAATGGTATTTATTTGAGAGACATGTTTTCATAATTCTAAAGAATCTTATAACATAAAATGTTTTTCTCATTGATAAAAATTTCTACAAAATATTAAATCAAATTTTTTTGAGAAAAATAAACTTTTCACTTTGAAAAAAATTCATCAAACAAATATCAGTAATATTATAAATAATAGTACCATTAGAAATATCCATGGAAACATTTAATGCTATGTATTTTTTTCATTTAATCATACTTCAATATTTTTATATCTTAACTACTATAGTATAGAAACAACTATGTATGTATCTCCATGATACCTCATTTATGGAAATTCAATTTCATGATGATGATTATTATTATCTAATTAATATATTTCAAAAAGGATTTATAAAATAGGAATTAATACTATCCTAATTTTCAAAACATGAAAAATAAAACATTGGTAAACAAGCATCTATGAAATAAAAGTGATGAAATTGCATTAAATAATTTATTGATTTCTTGAGTGATTCATTTAGTTCATCCATTCAGTATCTCTTTGAATGATTTAATTCCATAAATACTCTTAACAAAAAACCAAAATATCAAAACTGTGTTTCTCATTATGTTTGATAACACAATGATAACATCTGAGATCCCAGTAATTGACCTTCTTTTCATTAATAGATTATCAAATTATTCATAAATAAACCAAAATTTTGATAGAGTAAAATCACTATGTTCAAAATTCTCAATTGAGAAATTAGAATCTTCAACAACGACAATTGGACAATAAACTTATAACCAAACTAACTAAATAATCCACACCTAATAAAAAATTCATTCCGAATAGAAAATTTATATGTTCAATATTGGGAGATAGAATGGAAAGAAGTGATAGAAACCTAATTATTATAGATAAATTTTTTATACAAATTTTAAATCTAGAGAAAACTACAATTTTAATTAAAGATATAAAACATCAAAAGGAAGTTATAATTAAAATCCACAAGGATCATCCATTTAAAAATTGGTCGATCATGTATGTGAAATGAGATCGGCCCTTGATCTTCACATATGTTTAGAATAAGATATTATTTGATATCATTCAAATATCATTTAGTGACACTCTCCGTCAATCCTATCTAGTTATGTGAATTTTATTCACCATATATGTGATTCCTTACATCTCATTCCAGAATAAATATTCCTTAAAAAAATCATTTCTTTATGTATTATTGTCTAAATATTTTATAAAATATCACTATATATAATTTCAATGTTGATGTGTCTACAATGATTTTAATCCATTATTCTTGTGACCACTAAGTGAAAATATATTTTCCATGAATAATATTAAAAGAAAAAAATTCTCTTCAAGGTCAGAATTAATATTGTAGATTTCCAATCTAAAATAAATCTAATTTTATTTAATACAAAAAAATCAAAACTTTAAGCACGTAGAAACAAAAGTGAATCTATGACTCTATTACCACCACTAACTTGATTTCTTTTACACAATGCATCAACATCCACCAAAACCACAATGAACTAATCATTCATGGATTTTCTAAAAATATAATCAAACTCACCGAACATCATTTCATCGCAATATAGTAAAAACTTATTAAAAAATTAAAATGAACATCCAAAATGCATATAGAACTATTCTAAAATATCATGTTTTGACTACATTGAACCTCTAAAATCCTCCAATTATCACACTTCTAAATGGTCCAGAACCAACATATTAATCTTTATGGTGAATTTTTTCAAAAACATTCCCTACAACTTTTGAAAAATGACTTCATTCTTCAGCAATGGGAATCAGCTTCTACTCGGTTTTAGATATTGACTGTGACAAGAAATCATCATGGATTTCAATCTTCTTAATGATGCTTCAATAATAATAAGATAAATATTTCATCATCAATGTGGATATGATGAGTTCAGATCTAGATTTGAAATGGGATCTTCATGAATTTTTTCCACCAAGAATTGTGTAGATCTAGAATTTTTATTCATTAACAACAGGTATGGCCAGATCATAGTTCATCCTCAACCTTTATTTTGGTGAGATAATTGTGGTAAATCAGGATCTAATATATCCTATTTGGGGTAAAAACATCAATAATCAATGGTGTTCAGAAAAGATTCATTTTCTACATCAATCAACAGCTCATGAGCTTGAATCCAATCCATCCTAACTAAAAAATGTAACAGTTGAAGGACCTTTCAAACCCAGGTATCTTCTTCGTAGTTAATATCATAAAGGGAAATGGAAGTATTTAAGGTGGAATAATCGACCTCAAAAATCCTCAAACGATGTCGACCAACTTCTTTTTTCTCTTCTATGGATCTGGGTATGGTCATGTTTGATTCATAAAGTAGCTTTCGAAACAATGCATAATAAAAATATCTTATTCCGTGGAAAAAAATATTATCATTCTAATACATAATTATTTTCTCTAAATATTCTTATCCCAACTCATCATAATATATTTTTGTATTGTAATGACATAGTTGCAGTAGAAATAATTTACTAGAAATAATTATTTTCTTCCATTTCAACACAATTTACTTAAAAAGATGTTAATATTATGCATGTTTTTAAGAGTGTCTTACCATACATAAAATAAAATTATTCAGAAAATTCCTTGCATTAAAAATAATTTTTAACAATCATAGAAGTTAAAATATATAAAAATTTTGAAAAACCCAACAATGAAATAATTTTTTAATAAAATAAAAAGTATGTTCAAATTTTTTTTAAAGGAATAAATGATTAGAAATTAAAAACAATGTTCTTAAGAAAATTATTTCAGTAATTAAACGTAGCAACATAAGTAAAAGAAGAATAATAAATTTTCAGATTTATTAAAATTTGTGAATTAAATATTAATTTTTCCATTAATGAGATCTTATGTTTGATAGAGTACCTGATACACAACGACGAGATTCATTGAAATCTTACATTTCACACAACATTGGGTCATACTGAAAAATAATAATATAATATTATTTTAAATGGTAGTTAATGACTATCCATTGTATTGGAGGGAATGATTAGAACTATCTTAAATATGATTATATATGTTTGTTAAATGTTTTTACATTTCTCTAATAAAAGTTATAGGCTTAAAATGAAAAAGAATCTAATTTTAAGCATAAATACATTAATATTTTTTAAAATTTCAATTTACTACATTTTGATGGAAAACCCAATTTAAATCGAGTTATGGTAACTTTTATATTTTATATTTGAAAAAATGAAATTCTTCTTTAGAATCAGGATATCAAAATTTACATTGGGTAAATTTTTGTTATATTTCTGATAAAAATTCATTTTTAATAAATTGTGAAAAATACTGTATTTTATTTCAAAACTGCCATTTAATATAATTTATTTATATTTCTTAATAAAATTTTAAATTAGTTATAAAGTGAAATTTTATTATATTTTTACCTTTCAATCCAATGATGGTCATTGGAGGCAATTTTACATTGAAATTGGACATAAACAACTGTCAATCTTTTGAATGTTATTAATTCTTAAGAACACTCTTTTTGTATTGACAACAAGAATTAATTTTAAATTAATTAATGAAAATTCTATGTTTTTTATTTGGTAAAATTGACATAATTTTTGAATTCAGAAAATCAAATACATCTTAGGCTGAATTTTTGGTATTTTTCTGAAAACCATCAATTTTTGATTAATAGTGAAACCACTTAGTAGTAGTTAAAAAGATCACTTTTTCATTGAAATGAAATTTTACCGCTTCTATGAATTGAATTTAGAAAATTTTACTTACATGGTTTTTATTAGTATGTAAAATTTGGTTCATTATGATGAAAATATTTTTTGGTCAATAGTAACTTTTGACTTGTATTTACCGCGGTTAAAGATAAATAGGGTAATTCAAGGAAAAAAATATATATTATAACAATATAAAATTCACTTAAAACATGTCCTAAACTTATTTGATGAGTAATTTCCAACCTATAAAATTCTTGGGTTAGTATTTTGGCCTTTGAATTCCACTTGGGTAAGATAATGATATTAATAAGTTTTTATTTAAAGGAAAACTAAAAATATCACAAACATGTATTATTTTTCTAAAACAATTTTGATGTGAGGTTATATAATTTATATATTTGTCTATAAATATTTTTTAGAACGATAAAAATATTTCCTAAATCATGGTATTTTATTTATAATTTTTAGAAATTAAATAAATAAAATTATTTATGATACAATAATGATGTAGCATTTACCTCTTTAATTAATGATTTAAATAAAAAATATTATAAAGATTAAAAATATCCAAAACCTCTAAAATTATTATTGGGTGATTTTATTTCTAACAAGTGGCATATTATATTATACTTTATTGAGTTTTTAACTTTTTGAAACCGAAGATCAATAGATTATAAAATAATATTTTAAAGCTTTCCTAAAGAGCCCCTCCTCCCCGTTATAAAATGGCCTCAACTCTAACCCATTACCCACACCTCTCAATCCCCTTGTATTGTCCAAAATCTGCCAATATAATCTTTAAAGATCCACATATTCCATTTATATGCCTTACCGTATGCAGAATGAACATCAATAAATCCTTTTGGCTCAAACCAAATGAAGTTACCTGATTTAAAGGTAACGTATTCTCTTAAGTTCTTTGGTTTTATTTTCTTCTCCAACCCCTAAATTTATTCTATTACTTTATTTTATAAAAAAAATTTCCTAAATATACTAGGCTGTTGTTATGAGAAGGATTCAAACAACACATTCACACACCTCCATCTAATGTGTAAGGATCATACTGTTTGTGTGGACGCTGAACTACTGCCTCACAAAATGATGATTGTTCAATCTTCTCCTACCACATATTATGGTGGAAATTATTATAGAACTATATTTATATTCGATATATATTATATTTATATGTTCTTTATGATTCTATATGTTTCATGTATATCAATCCTTTATTGTTTTCATAATGGGTAAAAGTGATAATTTCATTTGTGGAAGTCCATACTCCCGCCACCTCAAAGTGATATGACTCGTTCATGACATACATGGGACATATAAAGGATGGAGTTAATGAATTATATTTGATATTATAATGTAATTATTATATACCAATGTATAATTATGTTTTCATTCCATTTAAATATGAAATAGAAATGAAAGTATTGTTCATGCGTACGTACGACTTACCGTCTCCATGAATAGTGCATTTCATTTCTTATCTCCAAATGTTATGTAATGTTATATATATATATTTGATATATGTGATATCTAAATCATGAATATTACTCTTGAGATAATGGACTTTTGACCACATGGACAAATTATAATTATAACAAGTTTATTTTTAACTAAAGTTCTGAACATCGACAAAATGTCTGATATGAACTCAAATAATAAAATAATTGTTATATAAATGTAATAAGTGATATAAAAGGAATAATACAGTTTAAAGAGGTTCTTAATAATTTCTAAATTAACTTTTTTTATTATAAATGAATTTCAAGAACGAACAGGTCATGTCAAACACGAGGTAAGGGACTGCATCTCAATCGCCATTCATTGAGGCATATTTTTCTTTGTACGCGACATTATTTTATTTGGTGTATAAAAAAAATTGACTTTTAATTCCATTAAAAGGTAATATTTCGTCTATGAAGAATTTTACTAAATGACAAAGGGAATGTTTTTATCATTTTTGGCGACAATGACCTCTCCTCCAACGTAATTGTTAGTTGTCTTCCTCTATAAGCCTTAATATTTTTAAAGGAAATGAAATCCAGTATTCTATTTTTGGGTGTTTTGGTATTGAAAATGTTTTATTAAATGGATTTATTTTTAAAATATCATGAAGTTATTTCTTTTCTTTTCAAATGAAATGTTATTAGTGAAATGTAAATATTTTTAATATTTTATGTGTTAGGATTTTATAATGGTACATGGAAAATTGATGGGTGGTTACCTGATAAACCAAATTATGTATAGGGCCATGATAAACTAGGATAGGAGGTTACATTATAACTTCCAATGTATTGGGTACAAAATTTGCCGTATGGAAATTCCATTTAGTGATATGTTTTGATGTTGACGATGTGGTGATTCCATTTATGTATGTTTATGTCCCAAGTTACATTTATATGTTATGTGTTGTTTTAATGGGTTTAATGGTAATTTTTTGGTTACAATTGGGTAAAAATGATATTTTTGTTCAGTGGATAGTATTTAATACTTCATAAAGGTGAAAATGATTATTTATGATAAGGTATTCATGGTTTACATGTTGTTTTGAGAAACAAACAGTTTTCCTTCTTCTATATCCCTTACTGATCTTTTTTATGTTTATCCCAAGTTTTTGAAATGTTTTTCAAAGGATATATACTAGAATAGGGTCAAAATTGGGATCAAGGAACAGTAATGATATCTAAACCATGGAACTAGACATGACTCCTTTTTTCAAGAGTTTTTATTTTAAGAAAAAATGGATACTGAGTAGAAGTGTCTACATGAAATATTCATATTTTTATATATACATTATGATATAATTCTATAAATCTCTAAACCTAAAAAGATCCTCAATGTGTATTATTATCTTAATTCAATATTATGTAAATTTTTAAATCTAGGTCCTTATAGTTGGTATCAGATGTCTGTTTAGACAACTATAAGTGTTAGAATATTGGTAAATTAATGAACATGAATTATTTTATGGTATGATTGAAATGATATAGAATTTACAGATTACAATTTTGCGTTGCCCAATATATTTCTATGTTTAGAATGGTTTTCCATAGAGGGAACATGAAGCTATGTTGGGAAGTCATGCAGAGGATAATAACCATCCAAATCGGTAACCTAGGATAGTTTGAATCAGAACTAAATAGTTTTTTGTAGTGATGGAATAGTTTACACTGGCTATAAATAGTGGTGGTATCCATGCTTGAGATCAGTCAGATCAACCATAGAGGAACATGTCTGTAGTGGAGCATTTCATGAGGTAACTTCTCCCATAATTCAGAGGATCATATTATCTTCTGCTAGATTAAGTGTGGATTAAAGCACTAGAGAATATTTTTTATATCATGGGGTGTTCAGAAAATCAAAATGTTAGTCTCGTTGTTTGTTTTATTGAAGATGAAGTTGATGAGGTGTGGTAAATGGTGAAAAATATTAGGGATAGTGAGTAGATTGATGCAATTTATTGGGATGAATTCAAAGGTATGTTTCTTTAGAAATATTTTCCTAATGTTTTTCATCTTAGGATGGAAAAACAATTCTTGTAATTGAGGTAGAAATATGACTTAGTGACTACATAAAATTAAAAGTTTACTAGACTAGAAAGGTATGCTCAAAATTTCATCCGAGATCTTGTTAGTAATATAAATCGATTTGACTATGGACTGAAGCCATGATATCAAAAATAATTAGCCTCTCATGAATTAAAAAGCTATGGAAAACTTTTTATATGTGTCGAGAAGGTAGAAATGGAGTTTTCTAATGATCAGGTGTTCCAAGAGAGAAAAAAAAGAAGAGGTCCACATGGCAGGAAAAGGGAAAATATTCATAAAATTATTATGGAGGTAAGAAAATTAAATATCCATCTTATGAAAAGTGTGGTAAAAAGCATCTTGGAGAATGTTTATTAAGGTCTGTAAAGTGCTTTCGGTGTAGTGTGTCAGGACATATTGCTTGTAACTTTATTGAAGATAATCAAGAAGGTAATGAAAAGTCATCGATAACAGGTTTTAAGTGCAATAAAATGGTTTATTATGAAAACTAGTGTCTAACGAAGAATTCAACTAAAGGAAAGAAACCAGACTATAAGCATAAAGGGGTGGTAAGATCCTTTGAAACTACTATAGTAGATGTTGTGCCATCAAATGAAGTAGTATCAGGTACACTATTTGTTGTTCTGATTATTCCAATGTGTTTTTTGATTCAGGTTCTACACTCACTATAATTTCTAAGAATTTTTCTCATAAATTGGGAATTATATCTCAAGAAATGAACCCTGAACATATGGTGAAAATACCTGGAGGAAATGTTGATCCTAAAAAGAAAATAAAAGAACCTTTATGTCCTTGTGTGCGGAACGAATCTACCTGAAAAACATATTGTTTTGCCTATATTAGAGTTTGATGTTATTTTAAGTATGGATTAGATTTATTTTTATCATGCTAAAATTAACTGAAATATTAAAGAAGTTTATTTTCAGAAAGATTTTCATTTTGGGTAAAAAAATGAATCCTTACTTTTGATATAATATCAGGATGCTGAGAAACTAGTAAAACTTAGAAATTAATGTTACCTAGAACATATTATTGCAAACAAAGGAACTTTTCAAATTAATGATGTGATAGTGGTAAATGAGTATCTTGATATTTTTCTTGATGTGTTTCTGGTATAATACTTGATCAAGAAGTTGAATTTACTATTGACTTTGTTGATGATTATATGAAAATTTCAAAAACCCTTATCCAATTGCTCAAATTGATCTTTTTGAGTTAAAGAAGAAATTGAAGGAGTTATTAGATAAAGGTTTCATTTGACCTGGCACATCACTATGGGACACTACTATCTTGTTTGTTAAAAATAAATATGGTTTAATGATACATTTCATTGATTATTGAGCATTGAATAACATCACTATTGAAAAGAGGTATCATTTGCCTCATATCGATGATTAATTTGATCAGATCTAGGGTGCTCAATATTTTTTGAAGATTGACTTGAGATTGGGGGTACCATCGATTGAAATTAAAGGAATCAAACATTACGAGGAAAGTGTTTTGTACTAGATATGACCATTATCAATTTGTAGTTATTCCTTTTAGTTAAAAAATTCACCTGATGTATTCGTGGATCGTACGAACAGAATTATCCATGAGTTCTTCGATAAATTTTTGGTTGTATTCATTGATGATATTTTGGTTTATTTTAAAAGTAAAGAGGAGCATGGAATTCATTTAAGGGTTGTCTTAAAAACCATAGAAGAAAAGAAACTGTATGGGGAATTCAGCAAGTGTGAATTTTGGTTAAAACAAATTTCATTCCTTGGTCACATTGTATAAAAAAAGGAATAACTATTGATATTGCTAAAATAAAAGTTGTTGAATAATAGCCAAAAACCCCAAATATAACTTAGATCCATATTTTTCATGGATTTATAGGTTATTACAGGAGGTTTCTTGAGAAATTTTCACAGTTATCTAGTACAAGGGATATATAAACTTGAAAAGGTGATAAGTTCATCTAGAGAAAAAAAATTCATGATTGTTTTCAAGAATTGAGAAGAGGATAGGTGAATGATCTAGTATGTCACTGCCTTCCACAAATGGTGAGTTTGTTATCTATAGTGATGCTTAGTTGGAAGGAACTTGTTGTTTCTTTATGCAGAATGATCAGGTAATTGCTTAGGCTTTATGTCAGTTGATCCCTCATGAGTTAAATTACCTTACACATGATTTGGAATTAGCAGCTGTTGTTTTTGCTTTAAAATTTTGGAGGCATCATATGTATGGAGTAAAATGTGAAATATATATTGATCACAAAATTTTTATGTATATATTAACTACAATAGTGTTTGACATGAGACAGAGGAGATGTATACAATTAATCAAGGATTCAGATTTCATGATTCATTACCATCCTGGAAAGGCAAATAAAGTGGATGGTGATTTGAGTCGAAAGAGTAATGATACCTTAACCATGTTACGTTTGGAACAATATCCTTTGATTAATAATTTGGTGAACATTGGAATATATGTTTTTGGTGTAGGAAATTCCTCTTTCATGTTTCAGGTGTCAATGAAATCATCTCTATCATATAGAATAATGAAAGCGCAAAAATAAGAGAGTTATTTATAGAAAATTGTAGAGTTGGTTCAAAAAGATAGTTTTCATAAATTTAACATTGATAATGATTTTATTTTGAGATTTTGAAGGAGATTATGCATGCATTTTGATTCACAGTAGTAGAATGTATTAATATGTGAAGCTCGTAGTTCTCCATTTTTAGTTCATCCCGACAGTACTTATATGTACTGAGATCTTTTGGAGTATTATTGGTGGGATGGAATGAAAGAGATATTTCTGACTTTATTGTGATGTGTTTGAATTATCAATAGGTAAATGTAGTGTGGTAGTTTCTGAAAGGGGTGATTCATTATTTATCGGTTCCAAAGTGGAAATGGGAAAAATATTCATGGACTTTTTTTTGGGTTTACCGAAGACATCTCAGGGTAACAATGCAATATGGGTTGTTGAAGATCGATTGACTAAATCTTATCATTTCCTTCGTATTTGAGATACTTTGTCTCTAGATAATCATTCTTGGTTGTATGTTAAAAAGATAATCAGGTTTCATGATATTCCCCTATCCAATGTATCTGATCAAGATCCTAGGTTTAATTTTTTACTTTTGGAAAGGCCTTCTGATGTCGTTGGGTACTGAATGAATTTTTTTTACATCTTCTCATCCTCAATTAGATGGGAAGTCAGAATGAACAGTTTAGAACGTGGAAGACATGTTACGTTCTTGATCGATGGATTACCATGGAAGGTGGGACCAACATCATTCATTGGATGAATTTTCATATAATAACAGTTTCCATTCCAGTATACTGATGGCTATATAAAATTATTTATGTGGGATATAGTGTCGAACTCTAGCTTTTTGGGATCAATTAGGTGAAAAGAAGCTTTTTGAAACAGAATTGGTAGAATAGATGGAAAAAAAGTTTCATTGATTCAGAATCACCTGAGATCATCTCAGAGCAGGAAGAAACATTTTGTGGATAACTGGAGGTAAGATATTTCCTTTGAAGTATGTGATCATGTATTTGTCAATGTTTCTCCATTGAAAAGTGTGATGATTTTTTAGTAAGAAGGGAATGTTTAGTTAGAGGTTAATTGGACCATATCAAATCCTGGGGAAAGTTGGATCAGTTTGAAATAGAGTGGATTTTCCTCCAATTTTATCCCAGGTAAACAATTATTTTCATGTTTCAATGTGGGGAATGTATATGATGGATCCATATCAGGTTTTGAGCATAGAGGTAGTATGGTTGGAAGAGAATCCCCCTTATGTGGAACAAACTTTCCATATTCCTGACCAAAGAGAGGATGTGTTTTGAAATAAGATAATTCACCGGGTAATGGGTTTGTGGAAAAACCATATGGCAGAAGAGGCAACTTGGGAATATGAAAATGCTAGAGGGGATAAATCCCTCATTTATTTCATATGTGAATAAAATTGTGAGGACTCAATTTCCGAAAGGGGGGAAGGATGTAACATCCCAAATAATAAAAAATAATAAATTTTCATATTTATTAAAATTTGGGAATTAAATATTAGTTTTACCTTGAAGGGGATTCTATGTTTGATAGCATACTCAATACGCAACAATGGGATTCCTTGAAATCTTACATTGCACACAACCTTGGGTCATACTGAAAAATAATAATGTAATATTATTTTAAATTATAGTTAACGCCTGGACATTTTATTGGTGGGATTGAGTAGAACTAACTACAATATTATTAAAAAAATTTGTTAAATGTTTTTACATTTATCCAATAAAAGTTACCAGCGAAAAATGTGAATGAATCTAATTTTAAGTATAAATACTCTAATATTCGTTAAAAGGTCTATTTAACACCTTTTGATGGTGAAACATATTTAAATCAAGGATTGGAAAAATTTATATATTATATTTAAGAAAATAATATTCTTATTTTGAATCAGGACATCAAAATTTAATTTGGGTAAATTTATGGTATTATTCTGATAAAATTACATTTTTAATGAATAGTGAAATATACTTTATTTTAATTCAAACTACCTTATAAACTAGTATATTTATTTAGTTAGATTACATTATTAATTGGTTTTAAAGTGTAAGTATATTATATTTCTACCATTTAATACAATTTTGGTCATTAGAAGCAATTTCTTTTTGGAATTTGACATAAACAACTGTCAATCTTTTTGTAGTTATTATTTCTAATAAATAGGCTTTTTATTTTATCAACAAGAATTAATTTTATATTAATAATTATAAATTCCATGTTTTTAATTTGGTAAAATAGAAATCATTTTTGAATTCATAATATAAAAAATAGATTAGGCTGAATTGTTTGTATTTTTCTGAAAACCATCAATTTTTGATGAATAGAGATAACACTGAGTGTTAGTTCAAAGGATTAATTTATCATTTAAATAAAATTTTACCTCTTCTGTAAATTGTATTTTAAAAATCCAAAATACATGGTTGTTATTAGTAAGTAAAATTTGGTTCATTAAGATGAAAATATTTTTTCTTAAATAGTAGATTTCGACATTTATTTACTACGGTTAAGGGTAAATAGTGAAATTTAAAGTAAAAATAATATTACAATAATATAAAATTACCTTAAAACATATCATGTCCTTATTGGATGAGTAATGGATGTCCAAGACAGAATAATGATGTAGTGTTTACCTCATTAAGGAATGATTTAAATAAATAAGATTATAAATATTAAAAAAATATCAAAAAACTGTCAAATTCTTATTGGATGATTTTATTTAGAACAAGATTCATCATATCTTCGAAATTAATGAGTTTTGGACCTTTATAAAACTATGATACTTACAATAATAAAATAATATTTTCAAGATTTCCTAAAGATCCACTCCCCCCTTATAAAAAGCCCTCACTTTTAACAAATTACTCTCACCCCTCAAGCCCCTTGGCTTGTCGAACCTTTTACCAAATAATCTATCATGATATATATGTTACTCCTATAAGACTTACCTTAGAAACAAGGCACATCAATAAATCCTTTTGGGTCAAACCAAAAGGATTTACTCAATTTTAAGGTAACTTTTTCTCTTATGTTCATTTGTAATATTTTCCTTCTCCAACCCCATAAAATATTTTTATTCCTTTAATTTATTACAACACTAGTATCATCAATATACTAGGTTTTTGTTATGATAAGTATTATAACTGCACTTACACACACATCCATCTGATCGGTAAAGAACATATTGTTTCTGTGGATGGAGAACCACTACCTCATGAAACGATGATGGTTCAATATTATCCTACCACCTATTATGGTGGACATTATGATGGAACTATATTTATAAGTGACATAATTTAAATTTAAAATTTCATTATACTTCTGTATTTTTCATTTATATCATACCTTTATGGTTTCTATAACGGATAAACATGATAATTTCAATTGAGGAAGTGCGGACTACAGACCACTCAAAGTGATATAGCTCATTCATGACATATGTGGGATGTATAAAGGATGGAGTTATTGAAATTATATAATATATTATAGTGTAATTATAATATACCTATTTTTCATTACTTTTTCATTCCATTAAAATACGAAATAGAAGTAAAAGTAGCATTCATGTGTAAGTACTACTTACCGTCTCCATGAATAGTGCATTTCATTTCTTATCTCCAAATATTATGTACTGTTATAAATACATACACACACACACACATATATATATATATATATGATATATATGATTTCTAAATCATGAATATCATTATGGATATAATGAACTTTTGACCACATGTAAAATTTATAATTATAACAAGTTCATTTTTAACTCAAGTTCCAAATATCGACAAAATGTATTATATGAACTCAAATAATTAACAAATTGTTATAGAATGGTAATAAGTGATATAAAAGAAATAATAAACATGAAAAAGGTTCTTAATCATGTAGAAATTAGATTATGTTTATAAATCAGAAAATTAAATAATGAACGGGTCAAGTCGGACATGAGGTAAGGGACTTCATCTAAATCTCTTTTCATTGAGGAATATTTTTCTTTATACACGACATTCTATTATACGGTGTATAAATAGCTTTGAAATTTAATTTAATTCAATGATAATTTTGTTTCTACGAAGCGTTTTACTAAATGAGAAAAGAAATTATTTTAACATTTCTGGCGACAATGACATCTCCACTGACGTAATCGTTAGTTTGATTCCTCTATAAGCCTTAATGTTTTTTTAAAGGAAAAGAAATCCCTTATTATATTTTTGGGTGTTTTGGTATTGAAAATGGGTTTTTGAAATGGATTGATTATATCAATATCTTGAAATTATTTCTTGTGATTTTAAATGAAATTTTATTAGTGAAATGTTTATATCTTCAATATTTGTTTCTTATGATTTCATAATGATACTTGGACATTTTACGAGTGGTTATGTGATAAACAAAATGATGGGTGGTGTTGTGATAAACTAGGATAATTGTTTACGTTATAAGCTCTAATGCATTGGGTATGGAAGTAGGCCGTATGGCTATTCCATTTAGTAATATGTGTGAAAGCTGGCCGTATGGTTATTCCATCTAAGTATGTTTCTGTCCCAAGTTACATTTATATGTTATGTTTTCATTCTATGGGTTTTATGATAATATTTTGGTTACAAATGTGTAATAAATGATCTTTTATTAAGAGAACCGTATTTACTACTTCATAAAGGTGAAAATTATTACTTCTGATAAGGTATTTATGGTTTACGTGTTGTTTTGAAAAACTAACAATTTTTCTTCTTGTGTATCCCTTAATGAGATTTTTATGCTCATCTCATGTTTTTGAAATGTTTTTCACATGATATAAAGTGGAATGGGGTCAAGGATTGGATCAAGGAAATGTCATGCTATCTAAAAAATGGAACAATACAAGCCTCATTTTTTCAATATTTTTTATTTTATGAAAAAAATTTATACTATGTAGAAGTGTCTACATATAATATTAAAATTGTTGTGTGTATGTTATTTTCTATTTCCATAAAGATCATAACCAGAAAGGATCCTCAATGTGAATTATTAACATAATTCTAGATTATGTAAATGTTTAAGACCGAGTCCTTATATTAAAAATATAAATTAGAAATCAATTTAAATATAATTTAATGATTATACTTCTTAAATAATTTTAAAAATATTAAAATCATCTCTAAAATTTAATTAATTAATAAAAAAAATGGGGAAAATAAAATCTAATTAATAATAAAACTAAATTAAACACAAAATAACAGTTTATTATTTTAAAATATTTGACTAAAATATAAAATAAATAAAAAGTTAAAAAAATAACTATAATTAAACATTAAAACATATATTGAACATAAAATAAAGATTAATTGTAAATTAATAAAAATTAATTACAAATAAATTAAAAAATTATTTTAAAAATGAAATAAAAAATAATAATACATATTATGTAGAATATTTATATAAAAATATAACCACATTAATTCCCTCACATTAATTCTATTATCCTTAAGTGGACAAATAGTCAAAATCTGAGGATTGAAAAAAAATATGATCTTATAAATTCTAGATTTTAAATAAATATATAATTATCAAAGGGATTACCACCCTGGTATTTTTTCATGATGTAAAGTAGTTTACCCTTATGAAATTAGTTATTTTTTGTGAAAATTTTCTTTCTATTTTACAAGAATAAATTTTCCTAAAAAAATAAAAAATATTAAATACTTTTCAATTTTCAGTTATCTAAAATTGCAAACAACCCTTCACCTCTAGGAGAACGGATTCACATAAATTAAAAAAATTAAAATATGTTTGGATGAGAAGAATTAATAAATTAAAATGAGTATAAATAACATATCCAATATATTAAATAATATATGATTGATTTTAACTTACATTAGGATTTTCTTTTTTAAATCCATTTGAATTAATATCATACATGTTTTAATTCAAATTAAATTTTTTAAGTGAAAGAGAAGTTGTAAAACATTCTAATTATTCATTACCAAATTCATATTATTTTCCATATCATGATGAAAAATGTATTACGTGAAAAATCTAATGTTTAGTAATTAATTAACCTCTTTATGTGGTTACCAAAAATTTACCCTTTAGAAAAATTTAAATTCACTAAAAAATATGTATCTAAACATGATAAATAGTAAAAAAAATTGTGGATTTTGATTGGATTACATTATGGTAATGTTTAGAACATGGAGAACTACTCCCCCACACTAAATATAAAATTTTTCCATAATTTTGAATCTATGTTGTATAAAACCTATAAATTCAATTTTAAAGTTGAAACAAATTTAACAATTTAGTAGATAAGAATCATGATTGAAGGGTTACCAGAAACCCATTGATTTTTTTACCAAAAAACCAATATATAAATAACAACATAAATAAGTTCTAATTTTTTAATAATAGTTACCACTTCAAACCTTCATCTAAAGAATAATTTTGGTATTCTTTTGTATGTGTAATGATGTGTTTAAAATGATATTCATCAAAGTATAACATAATTAAACATTAGATGATAATAAGGTAATCTCCAAAAAAAAACTATTTAATTTATGTAATTATCTTGTTTTTTTAGTAATATTCAGAAATATAAAATCCTCGTTTTAATATTCTTTTAAACAATTCATTGACTATATCAGCGGCTGAAACATATTTTAAATGCATGTAAAAGTGAGAAGAATTTTAATCTAAAAACACCCTGAATTTTAATCATTATTTATCTTCAGATCCACTAGAATTCTCCCAATTCCTTATATTTTATATTTTCCAATGGAAATATCATGAAATCATAAAAATTTAAATAAATTAATATCTTATTCAATAAATTTTACCTCATGTAAAATGAATCTAGTGTTTAGAACTAAGGGTGTTAATACAATATTCATAATCTTATTTTTTCTCTTGATTATTGAATTTGTATTGTATCTTCCCTACAAGGTATAGAGTATCCCCTAGTGTATTTATAATGGAGAACTAATGAACATAGAATATGGTGTAAATCGGTTGAAAGGTATTTACACAAATGTTTTCCAATTTATTCCCTATAATAAAAACAAGAAGATATTGTTTTTTATATATTTAAGAACTCAAATTCAATGTAAATAAAATTTGATGTAATGTGAATGGTAGTAATGGGTTAAACCCCGAAATAAGTTCTTATTTTTATGATATATGTTGGTCAAATGTTTTTTGTTCATCCCCATTCCAATAGTGGATGGGATTTTTTTGGTTAAATCGTCACATATTTTCCACCCCATAGCTCTTCAATTAGTCTCTTAGGTGGGGGTCCCCTCGGTAAATATTTGGTGATCTTATCTGCCTTAATTGGTTTTACCATGTTTATCCTAGGGTTTAAAAAAATAATAATAAGGCCCCAACTAATATACACTTATACGTGGATATTTTCCCCCAGTCCATACAAATCATTTTGGGACATCATTAACAGATGAATAATTCTCTTTTTTTCCTAAAAGGTGAAGATTCCTCCTCAAACTCTATCTTCAAATATCAATCAATGGAGACTATCCCTATATCCATATATGGCTCCATTACATCCTTGAATTTCCAAAACAAAGTATATTATTTTATAAGAAATTGAAAATATTCTTCGCCACGTGAAGTGGGTTCCATTTATACAGTGTAAAAATAAGGGAATTTAGTTAAAATATCATATTAAAAAAAATTTAAAGAATAAATATCAAAAATATTGAAATTATAAAAATTTTAAATAGTTGTAAACAAACGTTCTTCCTCAATAACCATAGAAATATCAGTCATATTCTAAAGCGAAGAGTTATAAATTTCAGACTCAACCACTTGGATTAATTCATCAATAGTTTGGAAGTGATTCTCTCCTACATCGATCTATAAGAAAACATGTGAGAATAATTTTAGTTATTTAGATAATTCTTCTAATTCTTGAGGAGTGATATCTTCATAAAGTTCATTCAACATGATTTTAAATTCAATTTCATTTAATTTATTGAAAAACATTTGTGTAATGTATGGAAAATATCTAACAATTCTCTCCATGTTTGGTTGAACTTAGATATATTATTATTATTATTATTACTACTTTATCTTTTAAAATTATAGTTAATATAAATATATATATATTTCCAAATATTTTACATCTTATCCAAAAATAATTCAATTTAAAGGATCAGGTTTTACGGTTTTTAAACACACTTAAATATTTTTATCACATAAATTATATATTATAGTAGGAACCAAAGTTTTCTCCCTATGATAAAACATTAAAGAACTTTATTATCCCAATTTTAAAAATTTTCATCTAATTAATATTTTTCAAAGGGGATATCAAATATGAAAATTAAAACTACACTAATTTTAAACTCTAATAAAGAAAAACATTATTTAAAAATCATCAATGAAATAAAAGTTATGTGAAAAAGGAATAAAATTAGTGGACATCCTATGTAAATTTATCAGTTCATCCATTATTCATTAATTTTAAAGAATTAATTCCATACATTTTATCAAAAACCCAAAAATCTCAAATTTTTGTGTGTTATTACATTTGAGAATTCTAATACAATGGATAATATCTCAGTAATCATCCTTATTTCATGGGAAGATGGTAATAAATTCTATAATATACAAATAATTAGAATCATTCCAACCAATGTGCTCACAATTATTGATCAAGAATCGAAAATATTCAAAAATGAGAATCTAACAAAAAATCTTAACCAGACTCACATAATAGTCTGTAGCTATGATGATATACACATTTATCTAAAATGTATTGGTAATATAATTAAAGAGAAACAGTAATGAAATAATGGGTAAATTTATTAAAAAGCAATATATTATTTAAAAATTCTAAATCTAGTGAAAATTGTAGTTTTAAAGAGAGATATAAAATCTTGTAATTAATTCACTAGTAAAAACCACAAGAATCTGCGATTGAAAAAATTATCGATTATGTCCACAAAATGCAATGAGCATTCGATCAATGTCTCCATGCATAGATTAGGATCTTCCTAATTCTCACTAGAAGAACACCCATTTATGCTCTCTATCACTTTGCTCTGGTGTCATAGAATCTATTAATTTTCTTTATGCTTCTTTATTTCTTCCTTTATAATGAATATTCATTAAAGCGAATCATTTATTTTTTAATTATTTTAATATTATCCAGGAAAATAACATAATATCTATTTGTAAGGTGATTGTATCTTTAAGGACGTTCATCCACTATTATTATTACCACCAAGTGAAAATATATTTTCCTCTAAACATATTAAATTAAAAAACCTGATTCCATATTTGTATGCACCTGGTAGGATTTCATACTCAGATCAATCAAAATTCCTTTATTTCACTATGCTAAAATGATTCATCTCATTGATTCACAAGTGATTCTCTGACTCCATGAATAAAGATCAATTGATTTAAATTAATAAAATCTTCATCTGTATCATGAACTAAAATGGACTAATGTTTCATGATTGTACAAACAGCAGAAAAAAACTCACCGCTTGTTACTCCTGATGATGTTCAAACAAATCAACTAAAAATATACAATACCACTAATCATCATTATTTCAGTGTTGATTATATACTCATTAAGTATTTTATAATAATATAATAAATACATACAACACTATTATTTAATCCTATGTTGTGGGTTATTTGAACCTCCAAAAATCTTTTCATCACATGTTCAAATGAATCAAAACCACCAGATGAATCATAATATTGAATCAGTTTCCAAAAATTTAATTCTATCATCTAAAAAACCACTGAATTACATAGAAATGATAATTAGCTTCCCCTCAATTATTCTAAGTAGTGGTTTCCAAAATTCATAGTGGATTTCAATATTCCTAACAAATCTTCCATAGAAATTGGAAAACTCTTCCAATATCAACTATGGTTCGACGTGTTACGATTTAGATTGTTAATGGGAGACTAATCAGTCATATACACAAATAAAAAAAAAATCAAATTTTGGAACAATCATCACCAAAAATAGGTTTGGATTGATATCATTTCATCCTGAACCTTTATAGTGGAGATCTATTCATGGGAAATAATATTCCAAGACATCCGATTTCAGCTTAGGAACTTTATGAATTTATGAGTTTAAAACTAGATAAATTAAATTACATCATTATGAGACACATGATCTAGGACATATGATTTCAAAACATAAAAAAAGATTATTTATGGTTCCTTAGTGCTAAAGAAACATTGACCTACTTTATATATTCAAGGGACTCGAGTATCGATGGAGTTAGCTCTAACCTAGAAACTCCTCAAACGATTCCAGACATCTTCAAAACACTCAGATTCATATCTGTGTTAGTTCATGTTACCTTCTTAAATAATTCATTCATCAGTCTCGAAAATATATTGAGTGTTCTTCATGGTGTTTTATTGGATTCATATTTATTTTGGAGGCCATGTGATGTCGTAGAAGGTCATTGAATTCCACAGAAAAAATATAAAATTTGAAAAATTATCTTGAGAATAATTATCCTTTGAATATCCTTAAAATTATATGTTTTAAGGAATGTGTGTCGGCCCTAGTTTTGGAACCACATTTCTGTGGGGAAACATGTAGTTCCAAGTGGGTTTGGATTGGAAGATGATGCTAAAGCTAGGTGGCAGTTCTATCAGTAGGGACCAGTTTCAAATTGGTATTAGAGAAAAAACCTAAAAGAATGTTTGGTGGTACTGCATGGTTTGAGATATAGATTCCACAAAAGGTGGAAGTGAATCTAATACCCCATAATGATAATGGGTTCAATAAATAAATTACATAACTCATCTAAATAGGATGAATATGGTAATTTATCATAGTTAATGGTTAGAGAAAGAATAAAGAAGATTGATGTGTTTATGAATTGGAATTACATAATTATGTTATAGGAATCATGAATTATATAAATATTTCTCATTATATATTTTTCATTAAGTATTTTTTCAAAAATACAATGAATTTTGTTGATTTCCTAGAAAAGATATCTAATTGAAGTGTGATATTTTTATTATATGAAGATAAACCTTAATACGGTCCCAATGTGGAGAAAATGGTGTTATGTTTGGATAAAGATATGATTTATCATATTAAAGTAACATATATATTATTAATGACTTATGAACTGATTGATAATTTATTCACAAAGTGGTTTATGTTATCACTGATAGAGTTTACTACATTATTAGATTTAAGGAATATATTCAATATTATATGGTTTTACACAAGGAATATAGAATTATTTATGATATTATTATGGTTTTATTGTAATCATGATTATTCCCATGATTGTAAAAAAAATATTCCTATGGTTTTCACATTTTTGGTGAGTGAAAATAAAGAGATACTTTCAGATATTTGGTGGCTTAATATTACATTATTTCTTTAATTTTAGTTTCCTTATTTATAAATTATAAATTTTGGAAGGTTTATAAGGTTAAATATTTATAGAATGGTTTAAGTTCAATTTTGGATGAGTTTTTAGAGATTAATGTATTATTTAAATATATGAATATTTATGCAAAAAATTATGATAACCATTTGGATTTGGATTTAAAGAGATCAAAGGAATGACTTATCCTTATTTTTAAGGATATTATCTAATGCATCAGACATAAAAAATCCATTTTATAGAGTATGAGATGATGTGGAAAGTTATCCAGGTGAAATCAAAGGATGATATTGTTCTTATTAAATTGAATTAAACAATGTAGGTATATCTTGTTATAAAATTTACAAAAAATTTGGAAAAGGGCATCAAAATAAAATTTCGTCTTATTATTATCATTTTTTGTTATCAGTGAATTTTTTCACACCATTTTGATTTATGGAATTATGGACATTATATTTCTCCAAACAGAGTTCTATATCACTCTAATCAACAATGGGGTGTTACTTTTCTATTCGATGTACATGTTTTTACTTCACACTAATCTTCTCTTATTTTGAAACATAGTATGTGTTATTCTAGATGACCTTTACACATCCCATTATATCCATTCATGAGGATTTTTGGCTAACACATTTTAGGATGTGGGTTTCCCATAATGGGATTTTGAAAATTTAAACCCTTTCTTATCTAGAACATGTTGAAATTTGAGAATTAAATTTATTCAACCTGGGTACAATGTGACACAATAAAAGTTTTTAAATTTTTTTAAAAAATTAATTTAGTCTTTTAAATAGTTTTCATTACAAGAAATACCAACAATAGATTGTATTAAACAAAAAACTGATTATAAATGAAACAAGAAATACTTATAATATTTTTATATTATAATTTTCACCTAACCATAGAAATATAGGGGATGGATAGGATTAAATAAATTATATAAATATATGGTATAATCATTTAAAAAAATTAATACATTGGTATCCAATTAATTTTAAATGAAAATAAAAACTATTTTAACCAAATGAAAATATATTTATAAAAAATAATTTTAATGAAAAAATGAATATTACCTAAATAAATTAAGAAACCAGTATTGGTGAAGGATTTTAATGGAATTTAAATACTATATTTTAAATTAAAATTTAACAATCATTTTATGTGTTTCAATACAACACACAATAATATTTCTAATTTTATTATTAAAGGCTATGTTTCTATATAAAGATGTTTTTTCACATTTTAAATAATTATTTTAAAACTGATTTTAGAGTGTAAGGAAATTTTATTCAAATAATAAAGTTTATTTTTAAAATCATTATTCAAAAATTATCTTAGGGTGAATATTTGATAATTTTATGAGATAATAAATTTTTGGATGTATACTGAAATATATTAGTTTATATTATGAATTATTATTTCTTTTTAATAATAAGAAAATCCACTAAATGTTTTAAGATGGTTTTAAAGGAAATATTAGTTTAATTATGTAACTATTAATTCAATTATGTTCATATGAGTTATTTTCATATTTACTTTTATATAAAAACAGTTTAATTTTTGGAACATTTTCTATTTAGAATCCTTCTTTTTCATCTCATAAGTGGGATATATTTTAAATTAAAATAATAAAATTTTGTTAATGATGTTTTGAAAAATGGATTGAGTGTTTTTAATTACAAAAATTTATATTATGTAATATGTTAAACATAATTTATCCCCATAATTTATAATAAAAATAATAAAAATTATTTTCTATGTAGTTAAGATAAAAATTTGATTTGCCAGCGGTTAAACTAACATAATAAGATTTAAACATGGCCCAAAAATTATCTGATGCCCATTTATGGATATATTTCGACCTTATATCTTATATTCTATAAAATAACCTATTTATAATCCTTCTTTCATGTAAAAAAACATGCTAAATACCTTTTCATTTCAAAATTACTTGTGTGTCGATCAACTCACATATAAAAGGCCACCACCTCTAGTCTCTTATTCATTCATCCAATACCCATTATCTCTAAAAATATCTACCCAAAAACAAATATAATTCCCTCATAACATACAATAATCCTTATTTTTGTCGTAAAGAAAATAGAAGAATCCATATTCTACAATCAAAAAGATTTTTTTATGAAGAATAGGTAACACCCATAAATGAGTATTTTATTTTATTTTTTCATACACCATTTAAATTTTTGTTTAACCATTATGATATAAAAAATAATTACAATTCATATTATATGATGACTTAATATTAATTTCATTACCTATAACAATATCTTATTCCATCAAAAGGGACACGAAATCCTCATTCGTGTGTAAAAAAGAGTACCGCTTCACGAACTGATGTTATTCATTTTCCATCACCATATCTCACGGTAGGATGTAATGATTGATTAAAATTTTATATATTATAAAAAATATATTATAATATGTCTCGAATTATTATATAATATATACCTTTATACATTACATTCTATGATAGTACAATAATGTCACCAAAGTGTAAGGCGGACTATCACATTACGAAGAGAGTGATTCGACCACACATTAAATGGAATAAAATAAATAATTTTTTAATTAGCATATGTCATATATATGAAAGAAAAATAAATTGAATGGAAATTAATTTTTTATCAATATTTATTTCAATGTATCAAGAAAAAAACAGTGTTTATGTATATCCAACCATCTCTATGAAGTGTGTATTTAATTTTCAACGTCTAGCTGTTATAGACTGATATAATAACTTATATACATAATATATAAATATATATATTATTTATATCATGGTTAACTTTTTTATATTATGTATCCATAATCAATATATGATGAAAAAAATAAAAATGAAGTCATACATGAAAAACAAAGAAATTATTTCCCAAAATGTGACTTTAACATAGAATTGTTAATAAATTCATAATAAAAGTTCATAAGTAAATCATATATGGTATGGTATATATGTGTGTGTGTGTGTGTCTATGTTTTTGTTTTTCTAATAGTTTTATAATATACTTAAATTTATTATAAAGTAGGTTTTAACATGTATGAAGGATGTTAATACTTAAGGAAAAAGATTTATATCTCACTTTGAAATTTTATGAAACATTCCATATTCACAAGCTATTTATATTTTATGGTGTATATAATGACTATTAATGTATTTTATTATTATTACAATAAAAAAATTATCTCAATTTACATATCCATTTTTTGATCTCACTTTCATGGGGTTTAAACTTCACATGTTATGAATGTGGTCAGATAATTTTCTCTCAATTTTCCTTCATTGATACATATGTTATTATCTACATCTATCATCTTTCCTAAAGTGTATATACAGAAGCACTAACATGAAATGTCATGAATTTATTTATTATCATGGTATTTTACATTTAATTTTATGTTATTATTTCATATTAGTTTATAAGTCAATCTTACCTATGTTGTAAGCGTTTTATAATTCAATTTCAACCATTATCATGATTATTTATGTTTATGCTTATAATGAGGAAATATTATGAAACATCACTACATAAAATCAAATTTTTTCTTATCCACTATTTATTACTTTAAAATAAATATATTCCATTCATTTTAATCTCATCATGTACTCAATAGTTCGACACAATGTTTTTAATAAAAATTGTATTTATTTTTTATAGATAAAAACCCCTTCTTCATCCAAAATCATATTTTATAAAAAAAATTAATTTTTTTTAAATTCATTGAATGATTTATTAGACATTTTATACTTGTATAAATATATAATATTTTTTAAGGGAATCATCATTTTATTTTTTCAAATAATTCTTATTAGTTTTTGCTGAAATTAGGAAAGTAATATTTCTATAAAAGTGTAAAACAGAAAAAAAATTTCTTTCATCATGAGCTTAATTATATCTAAATATTTCTTTATATATTGACAAGGTTATTTTCTAGGAAAATTGTTTTAATGTTTTTTACTAATTTAAAAAGTGTGTTTAATGTCTAAAGGATATTTTCCATAATAAATCATTTTAATAAATTTTAATGATTACATTAAATTTGTTCAAGGTTATTTTAAATAAAAAATATATCCAAAATATATTATGGATTTGTAGTTTTAAAAATGCATTTTCAATGAAAATTTATTTTTCATAAGACAATTTTCAAGTGATATTTCAATATAATTTTCCATATCATATTACATCTTTTATGTTACTTATGATTTACTAAAGATAGGATTTAATAATATCTTTCTTATTTTTTTATTGGACGGTTTATTATTATGATGAAAATATGTTTATGAAACCTGTTTCCCGTCCAAGGGTTATACAAATATAAAATTATTATGAAACCCATTTATTTTAATGGGCTATTAAACGATGAAAAAATTAAAGGATTATGAGTCCTCTATTTTCTATAAGTTATGATATCATGGAATTTTTATGAAACCCATTTAATTTCACAGGTTATGGTATAATTAATGTTTTATAAGGATGTGGATCAAATATATATGATTTTCATTAAGCAACGGGTGGGACCTATGTCTCCCTCTAATATAATGGGTAATGATTTATATCTCAGGATATATACTAGAGTTGAACAAGGAGTGAACCAGATTTAGTTTGGGACATTATCCACTACGATGGTCATGGGAGTTCAACTTGAAAACTGTGATAGTTTGGGTAGTTTACCAATTCCACTATTAAATACTTGACAATGATCCATGAAGATAATGGATATGATTTTTTTGGATCATTTTTATGAAAAATTTCTATTTCTTATGAAAATATTTTTCTTGAATGGATTTTTTCATTGATTTTAATATTATTCATGTGTTATGAACTACAAATAATTTTTCTAGGACTTGTGGTTATGATGTTTGATATGATGGGTATGGATTTGAAATGTTATTCTAATTTTTTCATACCTTTATTCTAATGTTATTATTTTTTATCTCCTTTTTTACCCATAATGAGAATATAAGGAAAACCTCTCTTATGTTTTATTTCCCCAAGTTATGAATAATGTAATACATAGGGTATTTATAAGAAGAGTACTATGTGAGATGATATATATATTAGACATTGAATATCATTCAAGACATAAAAAATATTTTTTGTCTAGTCTCCAAAGTTAATAAACAATTATGACTTATAGGTATTTGTTTTTAGAATGAAATAAATATTCATTTAAATACATGTGATATCTATGTATTAATATTATGGGTTACTATAAAAAACAAATTTCATACAGAATAAAATATCTAGACACCAAAAAATCAATATGAAATAACGAGAATTTTTTTTTATTTTAATATAATGAAGTGAAAAATAGTTTCTAATTCAAAATCCATAAATAACATGGAAATATTCATTAAAAGATGTTGAAACACACCCAAAAAAGGTTCCACAACTATATTAACATTCATATATCATCTTACTAGCCCACTTTAACCACATCATATTATCTAAGGGATCATCCGAGGGAATCACTGTTCATATTTCTAGGTAATTTTGTAAATAAGTCCACTGATATGTTTTCTTAACACAATTATGAACTCATTAGTTCAAGAAATGTGTCACATTGATGCTAAAAGTATAGGCTTCACTTTTAAAAGTGGGTTAATCATGGCCTAATAAATGTGAATCTATAACATCCCAAAAACTCATAGGATAGTTTACTGAATTTATTTTCATAATAAATAATAAAAATAAAAATTTTCCTTCAATTAATCATTTATAAAAGAGTTGTTTTTCTTTAAATAAAAAACTAATTATTTTAAGTTATTCAAAATATAAAATATAAATTTAATTTTTACAAGATAAATTATTTTTATTAAGAGATATTTTAAAATATTAATTTTGATATATACTTATATAATTTAGAAAAAAAATTAAATTAGAAATGAATATTCAAATCATTATGCTAAAATTATATTATTATTAATGATCATAATTAAATTTGAGTTTATAAATTATTAAAATGTTCAATTATTTAAATATGAAAAATTTCATGGATTATAATTACATTTATATAAAAAATTATATTAATGAAGTATTATACAAACCAATTTAAAATAATTATAAGACTTACCATATTATTTATTCTAATTTTATTTTCTAGTGGCAGTATTTAATATTAGTACTTAATTTTGAGAATTTATTTTAATTTTTTCCAGTTTATGTTAATAATTAATGTATATCTCATAATAAAAAATTAGGAAAAAAATTATCTTGTAGAGATATATGGATACTATTATATATTTTATGTATGAAAAATAATTTTTCTAACTATTTTAATACATTATTTATTTTATAAGTTTTTAAAATATATATTTTTAAATTTACATTTAATAAAACTAATTGGCCAACCTTCTAGCCATTAGAGGGATCCTCAACACACATGTGGGTTCCTATAAGGGCCAACCACTTATATATGTCAAGGAAAGTTAGTCATAAGGTAGCAAGAAAGGTGGTCTGTGTATAATCCAATAGTAGAGTCATGGCATACTACCAGAAAAGAAAGCCTCATGGGCGCAAGGGTTTAGTGGGCCATGTAGTGAGACTGTAGCATGCTAAAGTCTAAAATCATACCCCTTTACACACATCTTTTAACTAGACTAGATGATTTAATTATTTAATTATTTTTTAGTAGTTCGAATATCCATTGTGGTATACACTTCTTCAGTGATTGCTCAGACAACATGAGAGATCTATTTAAGTCGTGGATGTCTAATTGACCTAATCATAGCCAGCTAATAATCTAAATAATAGTCTCATGTATTGAGCATGAGCCAGTGAACCCTAAATCAACTATTTTCCCATTATCCATCCTCATAATATCATTGATTGATATATCATCAATATTCATTTCATATATCAAATCAAAATCACTAGTACTGTCAATATTTGAGGCATAACAATACTCATATCCATAAAGCATCATAAAGAATTTTGATCCATCAGAATAAAAATAAAAAAATATATATATGAAAGAAACATATTTAAATAAATTGTTTTTCGATAGATATGATGATATTCAAAGATATTTCATCCTCTTAGTAGTGTCATACTAATTAAAAAGAAAAAAATATGTAATATATTTACATATGTTTCCTATTTCTGTCTAAGGTTGTTTTACAAGGTGGGGAATAAATGGATTCTCTAAAAGAATAAATTTTGATCATTTCATAACTATCATTATAATAATTTTTTTAAATATTAGATACATATTCATATATTCCAATATATGTATATATATATATATATTTATATTTATATAAATATTTTCTACTTTTAATATTATACATATATAGTTGCAGTTTGAGAATATATAAAGAACCTACTTTTCTATTATTTTTTATAAATCGGTATAGAAAATACAGAGATAGAGATATGGCGAGAGAAACTTTAAAATAAAAGAAGAATGTATTCTATAGTTCTATAAGGTATGGGGAAAACATGTTTTAATAAAACCATTTATTATAATTATGATTTTTCTATATACACATAATATAATTTAAATGTTTAATTTTAAATTAGTATGGGATTATTATCAAAATATATATTTATATAAGGGAGAATTATCAAATTTATTTTTATGTAATAGTTAGTATATATTTTCCTATAAATATTTTAAATACTTTCAAAACCCTTTTACAAAAGTGAAATTTTATTGTTTCCATTTTTTAATTATTATTTTTTATTACAATATTGATTTTAATTTAGTAATAAATTTTATTTTGAAAATTATAAATTAAAATAATTAAAATTATTTTATGTTATTTTACTAAAAATATCTTATTTTATTTGTTTAAAAACAGTATTGTAGTG
Source organism: Viscum album (assembly GCA_963277665.1). Taxonomy (NCBI): domain Eukaryota; kingdom Viridiplantae; phylum Streptophyta; class Magnoliopsida; order Santalales; family Viscaceae; genus Viscum; species Viscum album. The sequence continues at coordinate 258,784,019 of OY728148.1, read as the reverse complement.
GAGAGAAGTTATATTATTATCTATTTAGAAGATATCTTCATGAATTTTAAAAGTATTTTTGGTAGTTGTGAAATATTATAATTATTATTTTTTGTTTTTATATCTGTTTTATGTTATGTCATTGATATTAAATGGATATTAAAAAATAATATTGTTGTTTAATTAATTTTTTATTTAATGGAATAACATCTAATTTTTATAGTTTTTTTAATATATGTTTTTCAATAAATTGATTTCTTAATGATTTCCGAAAAATATATTTTATTAAAGAATATGATATATAAAATTATCTTCCTCTATGAAAATATGTTATATATGATTTTTAATAGGTTTAATTGATTAGAAATGAGAAATTTATATCTAATAAGAAAATATTTTTCTTAAAATTCAACCATGCACTTGGGTATCAAATATGATAATGACGAATGAGTACTGAACCCATGATCTCAAGGGGATGTTGTCTCTTAGTTGATACTAATAGTGACTGCATTGATTTCTTAAGGTTTTTCATGTATTGTATTAATCCATAAATAATTATTATTTTCAAACTGTCCTAGATGGATACTTTCTCTCCCAATAGCACTCCCAAGTACGCAGTTCATTTTCTCCTTACATGGTTTCTTAACCTTATCTATAGAGTGACTACTTCTAGATTTTATTTCATCTATCGATTTCATTTAGGATACACTTTACCCTATATTATATACTTCCTCTTTCTTCAAATTTTATATCTTTATTATAGATTCACCTTCTGGAATGGGTTCCTCTCTATTGGAGACCTAGTTCTTCTTTAGGGTCACTGTCTTTATGTGAATCATCACTTTTACTCTCTTATTATCTCATCCCACCTATCCTGGTCAGGTTATCCTTCTCTCTAAGTATATGTCCCACTATCAAGACCCTATTAATCATGATATCTTCTATTGATCGTAGATTAATTGTTCTTGAATAAATTTAATTCTAATTCAATTGCTCTCACCGGGGGGGGGGGAGGTGGGGGTGGGGGTGATAGCACACCGGTTTCTTGAGTAGCCATTTTTTTGTTGTATCTCTTCTTCCCTTGGGTTTCCTATTTTTTCATTGGTTTCGATTTACGCCATCATTTTCTATGGCGTTCTTTCATTCATCATGGTGTTTTTAGTCATGTTTGATTTAAGACATTGTGTTTTTTGGATTTGTTCCTGGTTTTAAACTACTTCATCTATAGAAGCTTTCGGTGATGATATTTCCACTCGATGAAATCCACTCCTAGTCTGTTCATTCTATAAGATTCCACCACTCTCCACCAAGATGGAATTCCATTATGGTATTCAAGGATTCTTAGGAGGTGTGTTCGGGTGGTCGATGTAGTTCTACGGGTCAAATCACACGATGATTTTATTGTTCTAGATATGTTAATTATAGTTACTCAGTTCCTTAATGGTTCTCAATTTTTCTTCTTCAATGATAATGAATATTCTATGGTTTCAAATTTCTATAGGTTATGGTCTTTATAGTTTTCCTCAAGGGTTTCAAATTCCGATGATGATTGATTTATATTATTGTTGAATTGTTATCTTTTTTTTTCGGGCTGATGTTGGCTATGAGAGATGTTTCTCTCATAGGAAGGTTACATTGGTGATTGATTCATAATTGATTTCAACTATTGGTGGGTGGGTTGAGGCTGTCAATAATGGAAATGAGATAGATTCATCTTGTCACGAACTTCTAATTTTGATTATTTTTTCTATGTGTTTCAACTACTGTGTGTTTTTGAATCAAGAGTTTTTGTTGAGAACCATTTTCATTTATAATCTTGTATTGAAAAATATAGATTTTTTGTTTTCTTAAAGTATGGTTACCACTAATCATTAAAGGTGATTTTATAAAAATAAAAAATTTATTTGGTGAAAAATATTAATTATTTTGAAAAAAACATTAATGGTGAAATCCAAGAAAAATTGTAAAGGTTATATTTTTTTGAAATTAATTGATTTCAAAAGTGGTATGTATTTTTTATGGTTTTTAAAATTATTTCTTAAAAAAAATGCGTTATTATATAGGAAAATATTATTTACTATGTATATTATTTTATATTATATATAATAAAATTTGAATGTAATTTCAAATGTATTTTGTAAAATTTTTAGTCATTGTTTTAAAAACCCTTTTTATGAAATTTTGTGTTCTCAGCCACATTTAAAATGTTTTAGAGGTTATTTAGAAGTTATATAGATGTTTTATGTATTATATGAAGCTAGGGTCAGTAAAGTAAAATATATTTTTTATCGATTAATTATGTAAAATATAATATTTTTTAAGATATTTTCCTAATCCTCCCTACCCTAGACTATAAAAGATCCTCATATATGAAAAATGTCGTATATTTTCTAGTTGTTTTTAAAGGAAATATACTAAATGTTTTTAACATCAGATCTGAATGTGCATGTCTCAAGCTATTATTACTTGTATTAAGGGTCTGATTTAGGAAAATTTATATATAATGATGTTGTTATTTGTTGATAAATTAATAATCATAGGTATTACTTCATGTTTTAGATAATGACATAAGAATATATAACATTTATGACCCTAATTTTACCCAATTTTGAAGATAAAATTCCATAAAATTCTTTAAGAATAATAAATGAATTGCGATTTAAGATTTAATTTAGGTGGGATATAACATCCTACAGATTATAGGAAATAGTATACATTTTTTTAAAAAAGTCTTCATAATTAAAACCAACAATGAAATGAATTTATATTATATTTAATGAATGAACGAAATTTTCAATAAAGATAATTATAATATGATTTTAAATTATTCAAAATATACTATGTCACATTTATTTTCTATGATATAATATTTTTACTGATAAATATTTTAATATAAAAATTACTATATATACTTATTTTGTTTAAAAAAAGGTGTAATTAAAACAATAATTTTCCTTTAATAATATGTAAATATATATGCTTAAATTACTTGATTATTAATAATGATGTTTATTAAATAAGTGTTTATTAATTTGTTAAAAGTTTATTTCTTTTATTATGATAACTGTTATATATTAAAATTAATACTTCTAAAAATTATTACTTTTAAATAATATATTATCTTCAAGAAGTAATATATAAAAAAAATATAAAATCATTACTTTTCTTAGTTTGTTAGTAAATATAAAATTATTTATGTAGTGGTATTATTTAATGTTAATAAAAAATATTATAAATTTTTGTTAATAATTAGAATATAAGTAATAATAAATAGGCTAAAATAAAAAATAAACTCATATTGAAAGAATTATTGTAATGCATATAAAAATAATTTCTTTTAGTTATTATAATTATGTATTTTGTATTTTTTATATTTTATATATAATTAATTGAAAATTTATTCTTTTTTGATTTGTTTTAAAATACCAAAGCCAACTAAGGTACCCCACAACCCACATGTTGGACCCTATATGTGTAAAGCATGTGGAGCGGTTTAACTAGCTTAGCTTTAAGGTAGAGAGAATGTTGGGCATTATATAAAACCACATTTGATTAAGTTCATAGAACCCGTAGAGCGCGCTTAGTAGGGGTATGGGTTAATTGGGCCATGCTGTAGATTGGAAGTATAGTGATGACGAATAGAGACCCCTATTACTCACAAATGCTATGTAAATAGGGGGAGTAGATTAATAATGGTGTACTTAACATGCTAAATAATGGATGTTATATGCGCTTCCTTGATCATTGTTCACCCAACATAAAATTACCATTTAAGTCACCATCATCCAATTGATCAAATCATAATCTTCCATTCATCTCACAAATCATATCCTATATCTATTCGGGTCTATAAAACCCTAATTCTATCATTTTATCCTTCTTCTTCTTCCTTACAACACTGATCAAGAAAACATCCATGTCACAAACCATCCCTCGGGGCTCGTGTCGTGACTACCCCAAGCCCGCCGTACATAGGCCAGGGGATGACGACTAGCATTGGAAAGGCATATCCCTAAACTGGGAAGTCATTTCATTTATGACCTGTAAAGTCACACAACTAAGCACACATCAAGATATGAACACAAAGTAAACTGTATAGTAAAAAGTGTGTGTTCAGTAAGTAATGGGGCCAGTATACAATCCCAACAAAAAAGTACAAATAAAACTATAAAACAACTCCAGTGAACACCCTCCAATGAACCTACATGAAGGATAGGTATAGATCATGAAGGGTGGTCTCTGAAGATCATCTTGTCTAATGTCTTAATCCGAGTAGCCTCCAGTCATGGTACTCTCAACCTCGATCAGCGTTGTTCGTCGTCTCCCAAAGACATAGCAATGTGCGGTCATAGCCCGGGCATGGGTGAGTATAACGATACTCAGTTGAGACCCCGGGAGCCCCTAAGGTCTCTCAGAATCCAAAAAGTATAAGCCACAAAGTATGAAAACCGTACTCACCCCTACATAGGTATATGCCCACACATATACCTACATTATCAAGTATATCCATCTCATACCTGAGAAAACACAAGAACCAGATCTTTACCCAAAAGCATAACTGTTCCACGAAAGAATAAGTACCCTAAGGTAACACCACAAACGTATGTACCATAAAAGTAACGCCACACAAAAGATTACCACAAAGGTAAGTACCACAAAGGTAACACCACACAGAAGAATATCACAAACTTATCACCACACAGAAGTGTACCACAAAGGTAAGTACCTAAAAGGTAACACCACAAAGATGATTACCACATAGGTAAGGACTAAACTCAAACCAGGAATAACTTAAGTATATAAGTACAGATGATTAGTCATAAGGATGGATCATCTTATTCTGTTTAGTAGCACTGATTCTGACCCACATAGTATCGATAGGTAACTAACCCCCGCTGACCCACACAGGATCAGTATGTGCTGACTAACACAATATTTCTTATCACTTACCCACACAAGATCTATATTTTCCACCTACATAGGATTTCTGAGCACTGACCCATACAAGATTGATGATATTTCTTCACGATACATCCAACCATAGGACTCCTGCACTAAGAATTCATGATTTTGGAAGGTTCCAATACTCAAGACATCGGTCGATACATCAACTACCAAAAATTCATACTAGGAATAATCTCATAGGTTAATCACATAAAAAGGATCACAATTCAACTAACGACACATCAATCGAAAGCCCAGTCAGAAACATGGTATTATTTTCGTTCCGAGGCCCCAGTTGGGTTCAGGTTTGATCCAACCTATCCATAAAAATAATTTATATAAAACTTGAGAGGATTATACTGAAAGGACCAGCTCTATCCAAGGATCCTGATTACGTATATGTTTCATCATACATACTCCAGGTTCTCATGATTTGACCAAAAAGGCATTTTTGTGTCCAGATGGGCTCGGGTCCGGTTCGACTCAGTCGGACCATCCCAAGCTAACCCTGATTGGGTCCGACCATGTTTTCCTGTTCCATGGAGGGCCCGGACCACTAGGACGTGGTCCTGACCAACCCGTGAAGGGGGTATCCCAGCCAAGTCCACTAGGCACAGTGCGACCCGTGTTGTGCATGGCCCGCTAGGCACGGCCCGTTTACGTGACACACTGTGGTGAGTCCTGCTCGGATGAGTGGTCCTCCTTGGCGGTGTCCATCCTGGCCGATACTCGGGGCATGGAACCCCCGATATCACGAATGGTCCAATGGACTATTCATCCTACTGGTACGCATGACCCACCGGAGGAGTCCCTCTCAGTGTGACGTGGTCGGCCGATGTGGTCGACCCTCCTTCCAGTTGCGCGATCGTGCACAGCTCCTCCACCATGGTCGACCGAGTGTCGGCCACCCTATAGTCTTTGTCACGGACAAGAGGCCGTGATCTATAGCTCTGGTGAAGAGGACGTGTGATACAGCTTCTCCAGGTGGCCGACCGATGTGCCATCCACCCTATAGGTGTGCCGCTTGCTCGAACCACTGTCGGTCGGGTGTCGGCCGCACTTCCGGTGCATCATCGTAGATCTACAGTCACAACCTTTTCCTCTAGTAGTGACACGAATGCACGCCTCCCATCTTCTTCTTGGTCGGCCAATGTGTCGGTCGCTTCCTTCTTTGGTGCGCTATAACATCTTCAATCCATGCTCGAAAATTATCACGTTTTCAGATTCCCAATCCTGGGGTCATGATCTCCACGTCCATATGTCTCTCTCAATGAGAAATTTTGTTTTTAGTGTGTTTAAATATTTGGCATTGATGAAACCATGAAGAACGCCACAAAGTATTAAGACATATGTGCGGATCGATGGCCATGTTGGTTTGGATGTTGTCATTGAGAAACAAGGTTATGAAGAATCAAACAAACAGATTTAATCTTACATCAAATTAAACACCCTACCTAGATCATCTGTAGGAGGAGTCTTAGAGAGGAAGACAATGATGGTGACATCGGCATTCGTCTCTCCCACAAGACGCTTCTGATCTAGGCTTGAGCATCATCCACCTCAGAGGTTGGTTCTTCGTTGGAGGATTCTCCAGCAAAGGCCTCCCCTTTCTTTCGCCAATGGAAAAACAACCCTCAATTCCCTCCAGAAAAGATAATAAAATAACACTTAATTATCTTGTTTTTTCATTAATTTAGATTTCATGAACCCTATTAATTAAAGAGAGTTGAGGATACATATTATGTGTAACCTTGCATTTAATTCCCATCATTAAATGCCCGACCACCCTCGTGTGGTCCCTATCATTATGATTTAAATGGGATGTTTTAAAAATAAAATAAATGTTAATTATTTTATTTCATTTTTTTCTAACCCTCCCACAAAAATCTGAAAAACTAACTTCTACCCTCGACCTACTATGGTCAAGGTGAATGTCTCCATAAGAAAATATTGGTGATGTGAGTTCAATGATGCCCACCAATTTCAATTCTGATCACTGGTTCAAAAGTAACAAAATGACTCACGCGCGTTACTAAACTTACCTAAAAAAAGTTCATAAATTCATTCCGGAGACATCGGCCCTCGGAATCATGGACTGTCAATTTTCACAGGCTCGTATAATTTCTATAGAATGAAAAAGAAATACATTGAAAAATCCAGGCCTTTACAATACATATATGTGGCTTATATCAAATCAAATTCATTTTCAATGTTGATATTTGTGGAGAACCTTGATTCATTTCAATTAATCTTCTTGAATAAAAATGATCAATATAAATAAAAAAAATAAAAAATTATATAAAAACATTTATAGAAATGGTGTTTCGATAGATAAGATTGGATGTAGTGTAATGTTACACTCTTCATCATGTAGTATCATTTATTTGAATATATATATATATATATATTCAATATTTTTTCATGGTTGTTCCCCATTCTAGGGAACAAATCAATTCTCTGAATGCATATATTTTAGATCATAGGCTAACTGTCATTATAAAATGATATATACAAATATTTAGATAATTATAAGAATATACATATATATATATATACATATTTATATACAATCATTCTTGTTTTAATAATATATATATATCAATAGTATGGGTGTGAGTATATATAAAGAACACACCTTTAGATTTATTTTTGTAAATGTGTATGGAATATAATAAGATATATATATATATATATTGAAATATATGTTTGATAAGAATTAGGCCTTCTGAAAATACATAAGGTAAGGAGATAACTTATTATTTTTTAAATCACCTTGATAAAAATTTGTTTTTTATATAAATGTACTATATTTAAAATGATTAACTTTCAAATTTATAATGGACCATTCAGAAACATTATATTTATGTAGGATTGTATTCTCAAATTTTATTTTTTGTAAAATGAAATATATATATTTTTCTATCAAATATTTTAAATTTTTAAAAAACCATTTTTTATAAATAAAATTTTATTATTTTTAACAACCAAATTTTTCTTTACAAATTCATAATGTTTTATATCAGGATTGATTACAATTTAGTAAGGAAATTTATTCTCAAAAGTTAAAATTAAATAAAGGAAATTATTTTATGATATTTTATTAAAATATATTATTTATTGTTTTTGGAGCCCTAATCTAAGGGAGAATTTTTTTTATCATTATCTCTTTAAGAGATATCTTTAATAATTTAAAATATAATGTTTACAATTTTTAAATATTAGAGATATAATTCAATTTTTTTTTTGTATTTTTAAAATTTATGGATTCTGCTATAAATATTGGTATGGACATGCACAATATATATAATTTACCATCCATTCATATTTATTAATTATTTTTTTAATTTAATTTTCTTGTTATTTAACAGAATTACAAATAAATGTTTACTTATTCATTTAAATGTAAGGATTTTACACTGTTTATTTTTATAATTTTTTTTCAAAATATATTTCTTTAAATAATAGTGTATATAAAATATATATCATCCCTAAAAAATTATTTATGTTGAAAAAAGATTTAATGGATTTTAAATGAGAATGGAAGATATGATGAAAGAAATAGTTTTCTTAATATAAATCCTGGAACATGGGTATTGAATATGATTTTGATGAATGGGTAGTGAACCAATGGAAAGAAAGGGATCTTGTTCTTTATGAGAAACTATTAGTGGAATCATGGATTTCTTAAGGTTTTTCATGTATCAATTTAATCCATTAAATGTATTTATTTTAAAAAAACATTAAAAGAGAAATCCATCAATAATTTAGAAGTTTAATTTCTTCAAAATAATTAGATATTAAATGTGGTATATATTTATAATTATTTTTAAATTTATTACTTGAAATCCATAGCTTAAGTTTTCAAAAAAATAATTTACTATATTAACTATTTTTTATTTGATATAAAATGTTTTCAAAGGGATTTAAATGTATTTTAAAATATTTTAACCCATTGTTTTAAAACCCCATGCCAGAAATTTTTTATGCTCCTCCATGTTTAGTTTTTTTTTTCAAATTATCTTTAGATATTCTATATTTCTTTGATGCTTCATACAGTGATAGCCCGAGTAAATCCAAATAGTTGTTTTATCTGTTAATTTTGTAAACTCCTTTATATTTTATTGAAGTTTCATAATCATCCAAAACATAAACTGTAAACGGTCCTTGTCTATGTAATGGAGTTCATATTTTGAGTTAATTTATGTAGAAACATATATATATCATGTATTTAATAATGGATCTGGATGTTCAGGTCTTGAGTAATTATAGATTCCCACTTAAATAATAAATATACAACTTTTATTTAAATTTTATTTTATATCAAAAAATTATTTCCATAATTGCACACCATACCTGAAAAAAACAATACTACACTTTCGGGATAACTTATAGAAATATTACATTATTCTTACATAGATCATTATATTGAATATTTCCAGCTAAACCATTCGCAAACAGAATAAATTATTCAATCTGAAAAAAACTATCAAATAGAGAGTACAATAGAATAATTGTAAAAATATAATGGAAAAATAATAGATAATATGGTGAAATCAAAGTGGAATAATATACGCAACTTTTACTATTTATCATATTAAACATCACTCAAATTAGGTGAAGGAAAAAAATAGTACACCTTTAAAAAAAGACATGAGGTCAAAAATTAATGTAAATAGGTGCATTATTATAAGAAAAATGTGAACCCTTTAAATTTAATGTTAATATTAAAATAAATAAATAATTAATAAATATAAATACTATCTAGGTTATGATTCAATGCATTACCACAATTTTCAAGCTGTTGTGTTCATTTTTAGCCTTCGACGTGGTGTGCCATCCTCTTGTCATGCTACATCACACCAATCTTAGATAAAATCCAATATAATTCTCTATACGAAATCATTACTTTACCCATGTCATTTATGGTGTAAATATCCTCCTCGACTGTTTCCCTAGATAGACCCCTTCAGATTAGTGAACTCCCTCTTCATCTTTCATAGCATTAACCTAAAGTCCCAAAATTAACATCCCTCTTCATTAGAATGTTTAAAATATATAAATTTATGGTTTTTATTAGAATAATTTTATCATGGAAATATTAACTGATAATATATAAGGGTATCCACCTAAGAGTGACACTATCTCCCAAGCAATTAGTTAACATGCTCATTAAATTCCTAAAATGAAAATAATTATAACAAAATATGTAAGTATTTATATCCTATTATGTCTCCCTAGACCATATTATGATCCATAAAAAACCCATTTAATATAAAAGAAATTGTTTATGGATTTATAAATTAATACTAAAGGGTTATGAAAAAATCATGACACTCATTTCTATGGATTAATACCCAAAAATAATTTTTTATTGGGTGTTATTCCCTATGCCATTAAGTGGTTCATAATAATATTGGGAAATAGAAGAATTCTCATGGGAACACATTGTCATGTGATCTCTACTCATCCTCAAATGATGGCCCCTTAACCAAAAACATTCAATCCACCTGTAATTAATTATTACTCCCAATCCTGGGTGATGTTTAGGAAAAAACTCCCATTTTCAATGCCAATACATGAAAATTTTATGAAATTCTAGGAAAAATGATGTATTGAAAAAATATAATTAGATTTAAACCTCTGCACGATTTCAGGTGTTACTAAGGGAATCTATTTTCATTCATCATGATTTAGAACATTGTTTCACATGTTTATCACCAACATCTATGCGATCAAAAATTGTGTAAAATAATTTAATTATAATAATAATCTATTTGGTTTCTTGCTAGATATATTATTTTTGGTATAAAACATATTTGATGAGTTGATTATAATGGTTTTCTTATATATGTATATACGACTAATACACAATTTTTTAGTTAATGAGAGCTTCAATATTGTTCAGAAACTAGTTGTGATATCTTGTGTCATGGGGTACACCCTTAGAGTTTATCCCTATGGTTAGTTGTCTGTGTACTCTTATTCATTCATATATTCTCTTTATATTTAATATGTTAAAGGTGGATATATATCTCTTTTTAGAATTTAAAAATTGGTTCCAAGAATACATCACATGGTTCCAAACTAGGATAGGGTTGGGGATATCCCTATGGTTATTATGGCCCCCATTATATTTATATTTAATCAATAGGTGGGAACATAGAATCATAGTGAGGATTATTTAGTGGGTTATTCCACAAAACATTTTTTTGTAATAATAGTGGTAGGCAAAATATGACATATTGGAATGAATTTCATGACAGTATATGCATAGAAAATCTTTGTGGCATAGGCCCCTTTCCCTCATCCAGATCATTGATTTTGAAATCAAAACATACATTAAGGTAATGATGCATGGTGTGAGTATAAAATTAGAAAGAATACACAAAAAAGTACTTACCATAAAATCACAATATATATGAAATCATATTCTATGAACAGAAGGAAAAAATAATAATAAACTGACAAGTCATCATGTTTTAACCATGATTCCATAAACCCTATCTGTTCCTGCCATTGCACCACACCTAAATGATGGTAAAAATTAACAATTTCATGAATTTAATCATTCAATTAATATTACAATTTTTCTTTAAAAATGAATCTAACGATCATGTACCAACACACTGGCTTTAAATAAAAATCCAAACAAATCATTTATGGAAATTTCATGGTGTCAATAAGTCAGGACAATTCATGAATCTCGTGATAGTCGTAGAATTTAAATTAATATTCATCTCTGGGGAAGTCCATATCTACACATGACATCCCAATATCGTTATTTGGAAAAATCATATTCCAAAAGGTAGACTGAAAATAAAATTACAACTTTCTGATCAAAATGATGACTCTCCACCTCTAATGGGATAACTAATTTAGTCATCCTTCCTAGAACCATTAAACCATTAAGTAGGGAAATATAAATGATTACATTTATAATAAATAATACAATAAAAGATAATAATGTAATAAAAAACAAGGTACCGTTATCCACACACACACACACTTGGGATCCATATAACGAAAGGGTATCAAAAAAGCATATGGATAATAACCAATATGTCCTAGAATAAAATTCATATACAAGGCTCCATAAATCTTAAATAAAACATTCCATAAGTTAATCAATTCCTAATTCCAATAATTACAACTCGGAAAATGTTTCCACCCCAATGATTCCAGGAACCATCACAAATACATTACATGAGGATACTAGAATCATGATATTATAAGAGGTATAAGATAGGGGGTTTAATTTCATTATGCCAAAAAAAAATAAACTTCTTCATCAAATATAATAATAATCGATCAATTAAATATGATAATACTTTTGATATTTCATACTATCTAAATAAATATCATAAATGATTTAATAGATCATAATAGAATTCAAATATCTTTCAATAACAACCTGGATTAATTATCTTTTCCATGAATATAAGTGGAGACCTAGAATAAAAGTGAAGAAAATATGGAGAATGAACACTTAAATGTTACACTCAAGAGAGAAATCCAGATAATACACAATGATTGGAGGGTGTAGGAAGTGGATTCGCTAATGTTTCTATTAGAGCCCTTATGATTGAGAGACCTATATATTGGGAGATTAATGGAGATATATAGGTTGGATCTATGTCAAAATCCCATTTTTTGGAATAATTAATTTTTTATATTGGTTTTGGTCAAATATATTTCCAAACCACACTCTAAGGGTTTATGGAATGCATCCTCTTTAGGTTACCCACCTAATTTGGTTGGATGAATTTGAAAACCATATTCCATCTTTGGCCATTCCTCAATTCCAAGTGATATGGTTTTCATAAGAATGATTAATGGTTTGTTTATTAGTGCACAGAATGTGCACCATTTTTTATACTGATTCAATAAGACACACAGTTTCATGTGGATAAACCCATTATTTTCCTTAACCATACTGAAACCATGTATCCTAATAAATGTCCCTAAAACCATCCAAAAAAATTAATAAGGTACTAAATTCTTCACCCAAGTAAATAATAACCCCTATAATCTTAAATAAAGGATTAATGAAACGTGTAATGTACATTAAATGTTTACTTTATTACAATGTTTCACTATATTGACTTCTTATCCTTGAAACATGTTGTTATAGTTCCTGCTCAAACAACTCAGGGCATTGAGCTTGAACATCTTATTCATTCTTCCATGTATCCTCTTAGATGTGATTACAATACCAAATTATATGAAAAATGGAAAATTTATTCCCTCACATCACATTCTCACTGCATCTAACAATCAATAACAACTGCTTTATAAGTGAGGCATCAGGTTCTAACTCAACATCCTCATTGTCAGTCACATGAATAATATTGGGATCAAAAATCTAAAACTACAAAACATAAAACATATAATAAATTATTTCTTATTATTCATTAAGGTATAATCGAAAATTATTTGGTCCAATTTTCTCGACAATCTCAAATGGTCCTAGGAACCATGGTAGCAACTACCTAGATTTTAGGAATATTTGATTTTCTAACTAAGGTTTCATGCACAAAAAACACAATTTAACATAGTGTACACTATACTTTCATCAAATTTACTCATAATATGATTATTAAATACTCTAATAAGATAATGATAAATTCTTGATCAACTAGACCCAACAAGAGGTCTCCTTCACCAAACTCAACTCGATAACCGCTACCTCATGCCAACATATAAGGTAATGACTAGACCAACCATAAATATATTTGATTGAATCTATCTAAATTGAATATTGTTGAATGTTATTGTACTCAAACTCTTGGAAGGATATATTATCTTTTGATTAATCATGGAAATCAAAGTGTTATGCCCAAATCATATAATCGATAATCTGGATCTCCCTCTATGTATTCCCGTAAATTTATATATGTTACTTAAAATCATATTTAATTGTGTCTCAATAAAAATTTATAAAAATTTCAAAAATTAGGACATTAAATGGGGATCAATTTATGATTGAAATATTATAGTCAACCCATGGAACTGCATAATCTCTATGACATAGTGTTTTTCTAACTGATCTATAGAATGGGAACCTCAGATCAATATGAAATGTCCCACCTTTTCGGACCTATCAACCAAAACCCAAACATCATATTGATCTCTCTAGATATTCAGAAACTACTGAAAAATATCAACTCTAACTTCATCCCACATCTACAATGTCATAAGAATAGGTTAATGAATACCACTGAGTCATTGATACTCGACATTAAACATATAATAGGTAATATAATGGTAGATAAAACTAGTTTTTACCCTTTATGTACCTAGATATCAGAATAATTTTCTGTCATCATGATATATTTTCATTGATTTTGTTTTCACTACCCACTATGATGGTTGTTCTCTATGTTATGACATCATTATACTAAGATATAATGGCTCTAAAACATATAGGAATGTAATCAAATGTCCACATCTATTCCATTCATATGTTAGTTTCATGAATGTTGTCACATATCATAAAACCCTTAATAATCAACCAAATGGAATTTAACAAAAAAAATCATAATTCAGTATGTGAGTCAAAAAAACTACCTACATATTAAATTATTATCATATGTAAGGAAAAAATTATAATTATGGTCAATCTATTCTTCATCTCTAGGTTGGATTCTTAATATAGATATGTTTTCTCAATCTTCACCAATTCCTATCGAAAATTATTCATATGTTCTTCTAGATGGGAAGAATCTTGAATGATTCATTGTAGTACTTGACTGAACATAGTTAAATATTATGCTCAAACATGTTCCTAGAGTGTTCATAAGACATCATTGCCTCTACATTCTTTAGAAAAAAAGTATTATTCCTACAATATAAATCATTTTACTATGTATATTCAACTTATTATTCATAATGTAACACTTAATTAGTTTTTTATAATTTTTATTTTATTGATGCACATAAATTAATATCATGCTATCTTACTTGAATCTTCAGGTATAATGACTATACTTGGATTTCATCAACGAGTAAAATTAAAAAAGATTCATAATATGAATTGAATGTCCTATATATGTGATCCATGAACTGTTCATGAGGATTCATCAACCAAAAATCATGGAAAGATACTCATATAGTTTACACTTTCTTCTAATCACTATCATTGATATATCCTCTTCTCTAACCCAATGCTGGTATTAGATCAATAAAAAGAAAATCTTGGAGAACAACTAGTATCCACTCAACTGATAAAACAAATCAATAAACCTCAATAACATGTACCTATTTGAAAAATATAACCAGATTAATTTTCTATAGTCCCCACATATCAAAACCATCCCATCCATGTTCTTAGTAAAAGAAGATAACTGCAAGGAGATGTTATTGATATGACAAACCACATCCCATAAAATTCCTGATGTTGTTCACTAAGTTCCATCATCTCTATTAGTGTGATAGCCTACAAAGGGATCAATATGTGTTTCAATCCAATTAAATGGCTTACCACAAATTCCATTACTATATCTTGTAGATTTAAATAGAAATTATCTAATAATACATCCAAAAAATGGCCCCTTATTAGTATAAAAGTCGAGGGGCCTATTTTGTAATATGAATTAAGAACCATGCCATCTAATTTCATTGTAATTTCCCAAAAATAGACTCTGGTATATTCTTATTCCTCAAGATCGAACATCCAATTATCTATAAATATATATTATTTCATTTAAGAATATAAATAGATACTCATCTTTTGTAGCATTAAATGTGCACATAAGAAATGGTATGCCAATCCACGAAGAAAATCATAGATAAGATAGTCATATCTAGGATCATTAAATACCTTAAATGTCAAGTACCAAATAATACTTTATAACATTCGAGAAATTTATAGAGATATTACACATTTTTCCCTAAGCCTGTATCACGATATATCAATTCAAAATACAATTTATCTAGATAACTTTATACAATAATGATTATATATTATATTTAAAAATGGGAATATAATGTATAAAAAATTAGAGATAATATTGTCAATTAGAATAATAGTTTGAACATTTAATGGTCCTTATCAACTGAAAATCATTTCATAGTCCACTTCATTAACCTATCATGCTTTGGAACAATGGACCTTACACTAAGGCTGATGAGCTACTAGGTCCATTGAATTCATTGATGTACTAATATTTGAATGCGGTCCTCTGGCCATATGTTTTCTGAATCTCCTAGTATCCAACTATAATAGCTTCACAAAAACGATATTTTGATTATTTATATTTCTATGTTAATGTTAATCATTAAGAGTTTTGGGATATAACATAAGGTAATTACATTCATGTTAAAAAATGTTACATCTAACTGAACTCACTACATAAAATGGAATAGGAGATACTCCACTCATATTTGGATATATATAACAACCTTCGTTCATTTCTTATGATTTCCCCTTTCTCCCATTTTTAAAGGAACTTACAACACTAATAGGGATTTCACTCATAGGCCCATTGAGAGTGGGAAAAAGACATGCTACCTTGACCTCATGTAGCCCCTTCCCAATTAAGAGAGCCTTATTATTCACCTAAGAGTATGTATGGAGTAAAAAATTCCAATCATAGGGCCTAAAATTCATTCAAAATCCGATATTAATGTTTTAGTCAATCTATTCCTTATTCTAATCCAAAAAAGCACTGAATCATAGAATTTCCATAAAATGAGAGGAATATATAAATGCAAACATCATCACTTGATGGAGATCAGTAAAATTATGAGCTCGGTCATCATTCATTTCATATAGGGAAGACACTTCATAGAATATATTATTAAGGGTTTATAAATTTATATCATCATTACTACCCTCCCGGATCATAACACCCCACCAACACCCAGTTGCTACCCAAGGGAAAATTTCACCTACGTTAAACCATTGATGCTCTAACATCTCCACTTGGCCAATTATTTCCTCAATAATATTGACATAATTCCCAACATCCATTTACCATATAGTTTACTATATGTATGGGGGATGTTGAAGCTATAATTCTCATTCTTAATGGATGATCGTATTTTGGGTTACTTTACCTTAAAGATGTACTATGTGAATGTGTCTAGGTTGAAGAGGTTAAAATGACTGAACCTTAGGGGTAACTATTTGATCATGTTCAGTTACACCAACTATAATGTATAGAGGCACAATAGAGATGATACCATTCAAGTTGCTCACATACCGTCTTATATAGCCCTTCCAGAACAATGATGTCATGGGAGTGTTATTTTAAATTCAAAATGAACTCTAAAAAACATCGAGAATAGAACATTTATATTAAAAATTGGAGAATTTTAAAGGGATGTGTAAAGTATTTGTTGTGATAATAAATATCTTGAAGGTTAACCACATCTATAATGTAGAGTCCCCATATAACTACCTAGATACTAACCCATTTCTCTAATACCTACACATTCTTCATAATCATATATATATATATATGATAGAATGATCAGTTTGATTAATAAAAATTATAATATAAATTTATCATAAAATAATAGATAAAAGAATAGGAATGAAATTTTATAAACTGAATTATTATGTGTGATTCCTAAAAAACTATAGTAAGAACCTGGTATTCGATAGCGTGTATGAAACATGACCGCAATCACATAGTGTAATATAATATCTGTATAATTTATATTATATTTATTATCTAAAACATATTATATAAATTCCAATTCATGAAACATTGAATTATCTTGTAATTAAAGCGACACTAAGTTGATATACATCATATTCCATAATGAACTTTCTCTATATCATGCGTTATATGCAAAAGTGACCTTTTTTCAATGGCTTACGCTATACACAATACCGAGTCTTATAAGAAACAATCTATAATTAGAACATTATTATTTAATATAATAATATATAATCTAGATTTTATCATGATTAATATCTAAATTATGAAAATATATGGTTTATTTAAAGAAATCATTTTTGACAATTAAAATATAAATGAATATAAGAACTAGTTTAATATTAAAATTATATTTTTTATAGAATTTATTTCCACAATATTTTTTCCCTAATATATTATATTAATTACATTTAGTGAGACATAATAATTATATAAATATGTTACATATTCAATCAATTAGTTTTTATATTTTTCATATAGGTTTGGTATGAATAAGATAAGAGAAAACCCAATATTTAACATTATAAATCTATATTAACGCATTTTGAACCGCCTTATAATGGTGAACCTATTTTAGATATTAATTTTGAAACATTTATAAATGTAATTTTATAAAATTAACATAATTTTTTTATTCATAATTTCAATATTGTAATATGTTGTTTTTTTATATTTTTATGAGAAACTTCCTTTTTTAGTGAATTGTGAAAAATTCTTCTTTTTAGTTAAAGACTTCCTTTTCGTTTAAATAATAATTAATGATAAAATTTATTATCAATATTTTTTAAACTTAAATTTTTCTAATTATACATATAATAATATAACATATTTTATTAAAATCAATATAACTTTTAAAATGTGTATACAAACATAAAAATCTTTTGAACATTGTTCTACTCAAGGTGAATGAGAGACGATGCGCCCGTAAGGGGCTCTCATCCTAGGGTTCTCCTCTCGCCATCACGAGATTCATCACTGCGGATGGAGCGGCGTTCCTCTTCGAGCTCATCCGGTTTTGGTGGAGGATCTTTGTTGTAGTGTCATTGCGGCTTCGCGGACTCCTCTTGTTGAGAGGCACTATGGGTTTTGTGGTTGTTGCTTCGGGCCTGTGGGTGTAGGACCAGATCGTCGTCAGCATAGTCTTCGGAGCACTTCGGGTTCTGTTCGGAAGCTTATTGTTGTCCTATGGTGTGTTTTCCTCGTTTGAAGGTCGTGCTCATGCGACAGTGTTTTGGTGTTCCGCCTCTTCTTTTTTGAGTGAGTTAGGGTTTCACTGTGCATGATCTGGTAGGTGTGCTCGGTGGCAGAGGGATTTACTGGTTTTCTGTTCGGTATGATTTTGGGGTGTTTGTTTCTTCTTCTTCTTTTCTTGTTCCTTTCCGAGGTTTCGAGACACAGCTATTCTCTATTCATGCCTCTTCGTGAGCATGTGTTGAATCTATTCCTCAATGTTTCGAGGATGATGTTTTGGAGTGCATGGACTATTTTTGACTGTGGTGATGGTTTTCTGTGATTGTTCCTAATGATATCTGTCTTGCATCGTCGATGTGTTTCCATATCGATGAATGGTTTGAAATCTGGCAATATCAATGGATGCTGAAGGTCCTTGAAGATAGTGGGAGGTCCGACTTGTATTGCTGGATACATGGCCAAAGGTGGCATTGGGATTCACAATGACTCGCATCTTGAGTTCGATGTGGATAAGAACGAAGATGTGTCTGCCAAGGTGACGCAGAAATTGAGTGTCTCTGTTTTCGAGGTTGGCACGTGAGGTCTCAGGTCACGTGTTGGGGCTCGTGGATCAAGGAGATGATGGCGATGGAGATGAATTTTTAATTTTGAATTTGAAATATGAATGTTTAAGTTTGAATTTTGAGGGTCTGTTTGGTTACCGGTTCTCCTTAAACCGGTTTTGATAAATACAAAAAAAATGATTTGATGTTATACTAAAACTAGTTAATCCGTCTGTCTGTGAGATTAGAATTAATATTAATTTTGTCACTTATATAATTTTAATTTGGAATATCCATCATACACCATTATAATCAAGATGTTATTTTTTTTTCTAATTAGATAAACGTAATTTTTGACCAAAATGATAATTGAAATTCATTAAAATTAATTACATTGATTAAGTTGTAATTTGGCTTAAAATGAAATAAAAAATTAATTTTAGGTCCCAAAATGACCTATAAAATTTTACATCACATATTGTATTGACATAATTAGTTCATTAACCTTCCATTAATTTGTTTTTTTGGTTTTCTATGAATTTAATTAGTTATTAACATGTACACACCTAACTTCTTTTCAAAAATACCAAGTGATCCCTTTTCATTCCATATAAAAGGCCACAACCTCTAACGATTATCCACACCTCTCAAACCCCTAAATTTCAGAAAAAAACTTCCCACATTGTCTCTCATAATTCCTAAACATGACCAAGATGCATAAATTTGTGAAGAATCCCTTCCATCAAATCCTTTTGTTCAAACCAAAATAAGTTACCCAATTAAATGGCAATGTCTTTCCTTAATCTCCTGAGTTTCATTTCCATTATCTACCACCATAAAATATATTTATTCTATTATTGTGTAATTGTACCATTATCCTCAATATAATAGTATGGTTTTTGTTGATATTTATACCTAAATTTACACACACCACTATCTATTAGGTAACAAACATAATTTTTTTGTGAACAACGAATTACAACCTCATGAAACGATGATTGTTCAATTTTCAATTACCACCTGTTATGGTGTGAATTATAATGGAAAGTATATTTTTATATGATATATATGTTATTTATAATGTTTTAACCTTATTTATTATTTATTTATAACATACTATTATCCTTTCCAAGTTGTGTATATACGATAATATTGTTTGAGAAACTGTGGACTACCATCCCCTCATGGAAATGTGATTCATTCGCACAAATCATGGAATGTATAAATGAATGTAAATAATTAAACATAAGTTACATACCCAAAAAAATAATATATTCATTACATAATTATCTTTATTTGGATTATATATATATATATCTTCTGTCTTATTACCAATTCACACACTTTAAAAGAGATAATGTCTTTTGTGGACTTTTGTACTACCACCTCCTCAACATGATATGATTACTTTTACATCACATAATTATATATTTATTTTTATATGAATAAATAATATGATATTAAATATATAATTATCTATTTAGTAAGGATATTATTTACTTACCTTCTTTCCACAACGATCATTTTAAAATGGGAATGTTACTCATGCGTACGTAAGGTCTAATGTCTCCATGATTGTAACATATTATTATTCCCATAACCATATTTAATGATTGATTTTAAAAGTATAAGATATATAAAAATATGATAAATATTTCATGGTTATCATTCTATAGATTTTATATAATATCCCCTCTGACCATAGTTGACCAAAATAGTTTTTTGATAGATAAATAGAATTTGGGCAAAACCACATGAGGTAATATAAATTTTTTATGCAATTGTCAACAATATGTTAATTAGTGAGAGAAAAACATTTATAATAATGAAAAAGGTTCTGATTCAAGTTTAAAATTAACATAAGTTTATTATAAAAAATGTTAAAGGACGTTCACCTAAAAGGAAACACAAGGTAAGGAGTTACTGTCTCACTTTTCATTATAGGAGGTATAATTTGATATTGTGCACCTACTTTATTATATATATAGTGTAAATACTTACAAATTTTCATATAATATCCCAAAACATATTATATTCATGTTATTTAAATTTTTCATTTGATTATTACCACTTTTGGGTCTTTCGACTCATATGTAAGTGATATTTATATGACTTTTTAAATCTATGATATTAATGTCACATTCACTATATACATCATTTGTGTGACATACCTAAAAACCAATTTGTTATATTATGTCATAAATCTTATTATTCTCATGATATTATATGATTCATTTAATATCATGAATATATGGTTATAATGATTTAAATAGGTCAAAGTGGTATAGGACACTTCAGAATGTTTAAAGATTATTCTCCTCAAGAATGTTCTTTATACCAGTTGATTTTTTGATTGATAACTTTCCATTGAAGTAATATCTTTATTTTAACTAGGCTTCTTTGAAAATTTAATTGAATATCAATTCTCCCAAACAATAGATATTGGTTTTTCAAAAACTATATATCACTATTAATATGGTGGTTACCTTGAGAATTATTTAATTAGTTGTGAAATTATTGATAAATACATAATTATCATTCAATACAGATTTATGATAAGTCATTTTATTTAATTTTTTCTATTTAATATGAAGAATGCTTTGGAATAGCAGTGAAAAGTGGAGCTCAGACTATATATATCCCCTCGATGGATCAACATTGTATCATGAGATGAATAATTACGTAAATGGTTTTCTAACCTTAGTTTTAAACCGTCTTCTGAAAGGTCTTGATGGTAATACGTTTTCTTATTCCTAAGACAAGTCTTCCATAATGAAATCAATTTCCCACATAGTAGTTTCAGTTATTATAATCTATGAGATTTTTTGTTGATATATCTATTGATATATTTCATTTCAGTTCATTAATTAATGCCATTTGTTTTAGTTTCATAACTTTCCATATTTATTTTTCCTTATATAGTTTTTTGAATCGAATTTGTCTCTAGTTATTATATTTCCATTTTTATTATGTACGTTCATTTATTTTATTGATTACATGGTATGTGAGTTAAGTTATTTACCTTGTTATAATGACTTCTCTCATTCATTCATTATTTCTTCTTCTACATTTTCCCTTATTGATAATTTGAGCTCAAACATATTATGTTTATTTCCCCAAGAATAATGGAAGAATACTATAAAATAAATCCAAGAGTATACTAGATTAATTAGAGTAAAACTCATGATATTTATTTTTTACGAAGAAAATAATATTCTTTAATTACTGTAACAATTTTTAATGAAATTGTAATTTATGTATCTAGTTTACCAAGACTATTAAACTAATCTATTTTTTGGGGATTGATTCCTTCTAATCATTCCAATATAATTGATAACAGACACCGGCTCTAGGATATCTGGGTTTGGGTCACTACTATTGATATCTGATGAAGTTTAGTTGCAGCCTTGGAACTGGATTTAGAAAGACCTATATCAGAGAACATTAACCAAAGTTAGAATTAGAATAAGTTTAGATGGAATACCGATAATTTTGTTAAATTATAGATTATGTGGATCTTCCTAGTGATAAAATCCAGTCTAGATACTACAACTGAACGTGGTTCTGGAATAGATGTACCTAGGCGTAACAACTCTGACACGGTGTTTTGGGCTTTACTCGAGGTAACCCGGTACAAGACAATGAGCCATACTGTGCAACAAGTTTGGCAATCATGGGGGGTATTCTTAGGATAATCAATTTTTTATTTGAAAACAATTATGAAAAATTTGAATTGATTTTGATAATGAATAATCAAGGTTAAACATAAGGAGTTTTAGTTTGAAGATAAGGTGTCATGATTTAGAGATCCTACTAATGATATTATATATAAACCAAATACCAAGGAAAGGCCTATGTAGAAATTAAATGGATGAGGTATTTAGGTTTTGAGGTTGTATTGAAAACCGTAGTTAAATTTATATTTAGGGATTAAGCTAAATTAAATGATGTCCGTCATATATATTTTGGAAATTATATTAATATGGTTTTTGAAAAGGACAAACTATAAGTCGGGTGACATTCGATAAAATACTGCAAAGCAACGTCATGAACCCATGACCAAAGGATGATAAGGGTTTAATGAAAACCTATAACCTAATCAATTCCCTTGTAAATATTCATTGATGTTAGTTAAACAATTCAAGGAATAAATATTAATGAAGAACCGATAGTAACATTTTTTAGGATTAAAAAATTAATTTATTTACCATACTTATTTTGGGAGATATTTAAAGACAAATAGTACGACTTTTCAGACTTTTATATGCCTTATGATCATTTAAATGTTTATTTTTGTGCTTCAATAATTAAAAAGTTCATTTTGGAAATTAATTATTTGTAGTAAAGGAATGAATTAGAATTTGATCAATGTACAAACAAAAGATAAGATTGTCCATATGAAATTCATAACATTCGAGTTGGAATATTTTATTATAATATTGGTCTGTAAAAGAATTAACCAACATTAATAAAATGAATGAGAAATATAATGTCCTCCTAATACCTAATTTTTTGTTAAACCGATGGTCTTATAAATCATCACATATTTATGGATTTGATTCCCTTAACATTCAATTTATCATTCAATTTTTTGTGATTGATCACCGCATTCACTTCATATGAATATTTACACATTTAATTCATGTATGAATCTCTACATTACTCTAATTTTCTCTTACTTATTTACCTAGTTACATGGTATACCATGTGACCTTTTTCACATGACAAACTCTCTTTTATAGAGGATGTTTCATGAACCATTATCATGATGTGGGACTTTTAACTTAGGATGTATAAAAAATATATCACCAATATATAGGTTAAATCATGAAGACACAGTTCAAATAAGTTCTGGATAATTTTAGGCCCCAAAAAACTATATAAAATTGTATTTGATAGCATGTATTACATGCGATAGCAAGAATGTATGTAATATAATATCTGTATAGTTTATTATATATTTACTATTTAAAATATATTCTACATATTTCAACACATGAAATACTAAATTATTATTAAATGAATGTAACACTAGGATATCCTACATTATAGGCATCAACGACCTTCCTCTATAGCTTACGTTGTGTGCAAAAGGGACCTTTTTCGATCGCATACACTATACACAATACCGAGTCATACCAAGAACAAATCTACAATTAAAAAATTATTATTGTATATAATAATATATAAACTATCCATTAGTATTAACTAACATATTATAATATATGGTTTATTAAAATAAATAATTGGTTACAAATAAATTAGAAATTTAACTTATAAACAATTTAATAATTAAAATATTTTTTTATAGAAAACTATATTTCTGTTCATATGTTATTTTACAAAAACAAAAAAAAATTTCAATTATTGAATGATATTTTTATCATAAATATGATACACATTAAATAAATTATTTTTTATATTCATCTAATATATTGGGTATCGTATGATAAGTGAAAACCCAATATTTCATATAAAAACCTATATTCCAGAATATTTACCCTCCCTATAGTGGAGATCCTATTTTTAATATTAATATTGATACATTTATGATTTTAATTTGATAAAATAAAAATATTATTTGAATTCATAATGTTAAAATTACCTTAGTAAGAATTTTTGGGATTTTTCCAAGAAACATCATTTTTTAATGAATAGTAAAAAACTCACCATTTTAGTTAAAAATTGAATTTTTAATTTAAATAATTATTAATGATAAATTATATTATAATTTTGTTTTAGAGTAAAATTGTGTAAATTATAAATCTGTGAATTTTACTTGTCTGGAACAATGAGTAATCATCCCCTTGTTATGACCTTAGATCCTGCCCAAGCTAACTTTCTTGAAATTGAAAAAGAAAGAGTTAATTATAGGTCTATCAAAAATAGAAATCTTAAATATTGAAATTATGGAGAAAAATATGTCCTTATCATTAACTCAAAGGAAAAACTGAATCTCTTCTTATACACCAAAGTTGTACATTGGTGGCTTACTCAGATAAACAGCTACATGCTTCTGCTACTTCTTACTTGATTCCTATTTCTAATTCAACATAACGATCTACTTTCAATTATGGTAAAACTAATTTTCTCATGAGGCCAAAAACTATTTTGGCTTCATCTCATAAGTATAATATATCAAATTCTACTGTACATGGATAGGTACATGATACTTATTCTTTGAATCGTTTTTATGCTTGTCTGTACAAAACTGGTAAAACACAGTCTGCTAAAACTGATCTGTCTATGGACTCTTCTACTATTTTGAATGCACCCCAAAATAATGTTATTTATAATACAATTTTAAGGGGGCCTAATAATCATGATACCACTTCCCTTGTTCATTTTCATGATGGAGGTGATACATCTGATCTCAAAACATGTAATGAAACCGATGTCTTAGTGTAGGAAGATTCTGCATCTAATTTGAACTTATCACATCATGCAGTCCAATATACAGTTACCCTTGAGATATCAAGAGAACATGATGCTCCTATCTACTCAAATTCACAAGCCAAGGGCTGTGCAATGGTTTCCACACTAAGAAATGTCACACCTGTTTTGGTTCGGAATACAGTTAGTGATGGTACCACTAACAATTCTCCTATTTCTTCAGCTAGTATGCAAGAGAAGAAACCTAGACCGACTTCTACTCAAGAAATAGTGAGATAAAAAATTAATAAGGGTTTGGGTAACTCAAATAAGGGGTTTCTAACCCCCACCAGAAATTTAAATGCATTATTTTTTTTGGAATTTTGAGGGAATTGCAAACACTAACACTCTGATTATGCTTAAAATATTATTGACTACACATAAACCTAAAATACAATTAATTGCTAAACATAAGGTTAATTTTTCAACTAAATGCACAAATCCTTGATCTTATGGTTATAATTTCTTATATTCTTGTATCGATGGTTCTTTGGTCGAATCCCTATGGGATTTTTATCATTTATCATTTCAAAATATTAGAACATTCAATGTTACTAAAAAACTATTTACCTGTGACTTTTTCTGTGAGGTAAATGAATTTTTGGCACTATTATTTATTCTAAAAATAGATTCCATGATCAAATACCTCGTTAGAATGATCTTCTCGCTTTAGCTAACAATTTACAAGACCCTTGTGTATTAATTAGGGACATTAATGTTATTCTTATCTCTAGTGAAACAATTGTCCCCCCTCACTCCCCCATCTCAACTCATCAATTTAGAGCTTCCATAGTGAATAGAAATGTAGTGGAAATTAGCCTTATTAGTGCTAAATACACCTTGTATAGAAGAAACTACAACAGAGTGGTTCCTAGAAAACTGGACATGGACTTTTCCAACACTGTTTCTCTTGATAATTGGGACACTATTTCTATCATCACTTTTCTTAGGAAGAAATATGATCACCACCCCATACTTGTCAACATTTTCACTAAAAATATTCAACCCATTCTCCCATTTAGGTTTAACAATGATTGGTCTGCGGATCCCAAATATGCAACCCTCATTAAGAATAATTGGGATTCCATGAGCCATCATCATGATACCTTTTCCTGTGTTACTAAACTCAAACATCTTAAAAAATATTTTAATGGATTTTGTATAACCCAATTAAGAAAATCGACAACGAAATTTCATCTTTCGAAAATGATTTAACACAAATTCAAAAACAAAAATACTTGGTCTGATTTTTCCCTGGATCCCCTACTTGAAATTAACCCTTCTCTAAAACTCAATTCTTTACTAAACCCTAGATACAACATGTGTAAAAAAATATTTAAAACAAAATGACTCTCTTATGGTGATGTAAATAATAAATTCTATAATTCTCTTCTAAATATAAATAATGTCTGTCATCCTCTCACCCTTCTTTTACAAGATAAAACCCTTATTGTAATTGAAGAATCCATTTAAAATCATGTTGTTTATTACTTAAATAATATTTATTATGAATTATATGTTAATAAAGATCTTAGGTTTGACATCATTCTGTCTATGGTGGATGAGGCTAACAATGTTTTTCTGTTAAGTGTCCCTCTTAACCACAAAATAAAAGACATTGTTTTTAGTTTGAAGCCTGATAGTACCCCGGGTCTGGATGGCATCAATAGTGGTATTTTTCAATATCATTGGGAGGTCATTCATTGGGATGTTTTCAAAATTGTTAAATATTTTTTCTCCAATGGTGTGCTCCCTTATGGTCTTATTGCTCAATTTCTTTCTTTAATCCCTAAAGTGGATAATGCCTCTGATATTCAAATTTTCCACCCTATTTCTCTTATAAACAATATTTGTACAATCTTTACTAAAATTCCTACAAATCAGCTTAACCCTATATGTAATAAAATTGTTTCCTGGAATCAGTTTGGTTTTATTAAAGGTAGATTTATTCAAGACTACATCTTTCTTGACTTATAATGCACCATCATTTTAAATAAAATCACTAGAGGAGAGAATATTTCTATTAATCTTGACATAAGAAAAGATTTTGAAACAATGTACTAGACTTTTAATTTTAATATTATTCAATAAATTAGTTTATAGATATTTTTATTAAAATAATTAAAATATTTTTTAACACTTCTCCAGTTTCCATTATGATAAATTGTGCCCCAGAGGTTATTTTTAAAGGACCAAATGTGTCTGGTAGGGTGATCATCTTTCTCCTATACTCTTTTCCATTAATGAGGACTATCTCAGCAGATCTATCTCTCAACTTGTTAATTAAAACAACTTTAAACCCATTCAGGCTTCCAAAAACCTCAACACTCATACCTATCTTTTATATGGAGATGACATCATTTTGTTTTTACAAGGTGGAATGAATAATATTAGAGTTCTTAAAAATTATCAGACAAATTATGAATAAGTTCTCGTCATGTTATTTTCTGGAGGAAATCTTCAGTTTTATTTGGGAAAAAAATTTCTCCACACAGAAAAGGTCTTGTCAACAGCTATCTGGGAATCAAATAGGGTTCTTTCCCCATCACATAATTTGGGTTTCCATATTATGTTAGATTCGTAAAACCAGTTATTTTAACCGCATTGTGGACCAAATCATTAATAAAATTTCCACTTGGAAAGGGAAGTCTCTCTCCATGGATGGATGAATTTTCATTGTTAGATATACTATTCTCTCTAAAATGGTCTACTCATTGATGATATATAAATGGAAGATTGGTACTCTTAAAAAAATTAACGTCTACATTAATAATTTCATCTGGACATGAAGTATTATTGGAAGGTATCTTGTCACAATTCTATGGCCTACCTGTTTTAAAAATTTAGATAAAGGTGGTACTATCATTAAAAACATTAAATTTTTTAATGATGATATCCATGTGAAACGTACTTTGAGGTTAATCCATAACAACTCTAATGAAATTGATTTTTTAAACAATGATTTCTTTATTAACTTATGAAATGGAACTCAAATTATATCACTTCTTCGATCTGGACCTCCATTAGACATGACTTCTATAACATTATGGAAAACTATAGATGGATAGTTAGTACTAATTATTCTATTATTTTTTTGTTTGGATAATTGCACTGGTACTCTATAAATCACCATGTTAGCTCCAAACACTCCTCCTAAGAATACCATTTATAGTATTAAGGATCTTATTCAGTTCCATCGCAATGGAATCCCTGATAACATTGCTCATGTCATTGATAATTACCCTTACTCAAATTATGAGGATTTAATTATCTAGGAATCTTCTCCTAATTGAATTACTCATTCAATGATTTTTTATATTCACATATTTTGAAATTATGACCCTAATTTTGGATGGTTTATGTTTTTAACAAAACATGGATTAGGCCCTCCAAACTCACATTTATTTGGAGAATTTCTCATAACAGGGTTCCCACTAAGGTTTGTCTTCAATATTTTGGTGACCAAATCTTCTCTGAATGTATCCTATGGAATTAGCAAAGGGAAGACACTATCCATATTTTTCTATCTTATCCTACTTCCTTTTCTCTATGGAACAATATTCAATATATTTTTAACTGAATATAATCTATCCTAGATTCAGTAAACACTTTCTTAAAGATATATGTTGTACAAGAAGACTCCCAACAAATTAAAAATGTCTTCATCACTGTATTTCTTGTGCTCCTCCATGTGAAATGGTATGATAGAAATAATGTTATTCATAATAAATACTCTTTAAATCATAATGCATATAAATCTTGAGTACTCATTGTGGTTCGCGTGGAATCCTTGATTCCGAAGTCCTACTACAAATATTATATCATCAGTGAAGATATTCTTTATAATCTTTGGATTGAGGGTGTTTATAGACAACCCAAGCACACTTTTGAAGTGTTTTGGAATGCCACACTTATCGGTTGGATCAATGTGATCGTAGATGGAGCCTCTAAATGAAATCTTGGTCCAGATGGTTATGATGAGATATTTAGATACTATGTTGTTCAATACAATGGTTGCTTCTTTGGGAGTTGTGGGATGACCTCAAATTGGAAGAAAAAATGATGCTTGTGATTCAAGCCGTCATCTTTTCCCTTCAAAATGGTTAGAGAAAGATTTGGATTGGAAGGGATTCAACCACCATTGACCATGAAATCTAGAATGGTATGATTTATCTTTCTTGTACCCTCACCACTTGCTGGATGAACTATCTTGATTCTCTTATGGAGATCAAATACATCGCCACACATGCTTATCAGGAAGCGAACATGGTTTTTGATGCTCTTACGAATAAAGGTACCAACCAGAATATGACTTGGCTTGATGAATTTCCCTCTGATTTAGTCAATCATTATGATAAGAATTGTATGAAAATCCCATATTTTAAACTCTTGTCACTTCCTCTTTTTATATATTCAATAATTGGTGCCTTTTTCTTTAACTGAGGCACTACTTTCTTAAAAAAAGAGATAAAATCGTTCGTGGATGTGTGGACTACTGCATTCTCAACATGATGTTTCCGTTTTACATAACATAATTCTATATATAAGAATATATGATTTAATAATATGATATTTATTATATAATGATCATTCTAAAAACATTTGAGTTTCTTACCTTCTTTCAACAATGATCATTTAAAAATGGGAATGTTATTCATGCGTACGTACAACCTACAATCTTTAAGATTGTAACATATTCTCATTTTCTTAAACATATTTAATGATTTATTTGAAGTATAATTGATGTAAAAATAATGTAATTATTTCATGGTTATAATTTTTTAGAAGTTATATAACGACCCTTCGACCATAGTTTACCAACAATAGTTGTTTTGACACATAAACTAAATTTGGGGAAAAAAACCTGACATACAATTAATGATTAAGAAGTTATACACAACATGTTAATAAGTGAAATAAAATAATCATAATCATGAAATATATTCTTAAGAAGATATAAAAATATATTTTTATTATAAAGGAAGTTAAAAGTCATTCACCTGAAAGGAAAAACAAGGTGAGGAATTCATTTCTAAATTTTCTTTCCGTGAGGAATAATTTATTATTGCGCACCTAATTTATTATATATATATGGTGTAAATCATTCCACAATGAAATATAATATAATAAAACCTATTATATTCATGGTAATTAGATGTTTCATTGGATTATTATCACTTTTGTATCTTTAGATTCATATGTAATGTATTTTCATCTCAATTTTAAATATGTTAGATTAATGTCATCTTCATTACATACATCATTTGTGTAACATAACTACACACAATTTTGATAAATTATATCACGAATATTATAATCTCATGAAATTATGAAATAAATTTAATTTAATACATATCTGGTGATTATGATTTAAATGGTTCAAAGTGGTATTGGACACATTGAAATGTTTTAAGATTATTGTCCTGAAGAATTTTCTAAATGTAACTTCATTTTGTGATTGTTAAAATTTCCATGAAGGAATCACCTTATTGTAATCATTGTTCATTGAAAATTAAATTGAATATTAATACTCTCAGGAAATGGATATTGTAATTTCATAAAACTTATACCATTAATCATATCGTGGTTACTTTTAAAATTAGTTTATGATTGGGTAATTATTGAAAAATCAATATTCCTCATTCAATAGGTTTAATTGATATGTAATATTATCTCTTTTTATTATTCAATATGAGAAATTAGTTGGACTGGATGTGATGGGTGGAGCCCATACCTTATATAGATCCTCAATGCATCGATAGGTTCTCATGATACCAAGAATTGTAGAAATGGGGTTCTACACTTAATTTTATGTCATCTTGTGAAATGTCTTGACAATAATTTGTTCTCATGTTCCTAACACTTTTCACCCATAATGAAATCAATATCCATAATATTATTTTTAGTTATTATTCATCCATAAGATTTGTTATTGACATATCTATGGGAAAAAGTTATTTTAGTCAATTGATTAATGGCATGTGTTTTAGTTTCATACCTATCCATATTTAGTTTACTTATATAGTTATTTTAATGTAATGTATCCCTAGTTATTAAAATTCCATATTGATTATGTAATTTAATTATGTTTATTGATTGCATTTCATGTGAGTTCAGTTATTATCCTTCCTAAAATGACTATTCTCACTGATTCATTATTTTTTTTCTATATTTTTCACTTACTGAACATTTGAGCTCACCTTGATTATGTTTCTTTTTCTAGGAATCAAAGATACATACTATGAATGAAATGTTGGAATATATTATATGGATTATAGTTATACTTAATCTATTTATTTGTTAAGAAGAACTAATATGTTGTAAATAGTGTATCTATTTATAATCGGTCTTTTGTGCTTGATTCAATATAATTATACTAATTTATTTGATAGTAGACGCTGACTCTAGGTTAGCTAGTGTTTGGTCACTACACTTGATATAATAGAAACATTATTAGCCTCCATGAAGGTGGATTTAGGACAAAATTTATTTTAGAACATAACCCTTAGGTAGAATTCTAATAATTTATATGAAAACACTATAATTTTTGTAAAGTATTCATTATGTGGGTCTTGCTAGAGATACGTCTCTGTCTGGATAATATATGTGGGTGTGGTTCTGGACCATATGTACCTTGGAGGAACAACTACGGCCAGGTGTTTCGGGGTTGACTCGGTGTAAACTGGTCCACAAAAGCATGGTCCACTACTCAAATGGTTTGACACTCTCAGGGGATATGCATAGGATAATCCATGTTTTTTTTGAAAACCCATTATAAAAAATTTGAAAGGAGTTTGAAAATGAATAATCGGCCTCAACCCAAAAGATTTTCAGATTTATGATAAGGTGTTATGATTTATAAATATAATAATGATAATATAGATAGAACGTAACCCAATGAAGTAGCCATGTGGAAATAAAATAGATGAGGTATTTATGTATTGAATTGGTATTCATAACCTTAGTTAAAATGGAATTTAGTGATTAACCTAATTTTAATGATGTCCATCATATATATGTTAGAAATTATTTTAATATGTTTTATAAAAGGGAAACCTATAAGTTGGGTGAGAAAAAATCAAATACGGAAGGGCCACGTCTTGAACTTACAAACAAATCATGATAAGGTTTTAACGCCAAACACTGACCTATTCAATGTCCTTGTTAATTATAAATGATTTTAGTTAAAAAATTTAACGAATAAATATTAATGAGGAACTAGTTGTTACACTTTTGATGATTATAATTTAATCTATTAACCATACTTATTTTGGGACATATTTAAAGACAAATTGTAAGACTTTTCATTATTTTATAGGGCCTATAATCATTTAAATGTTTCTTCATGTGATTCAGGCATAAAAAATCATTTTTTAAATTTATTATTTATATTAAAGTAATGAATTAGAATTTTATCGAATCAAAACCAAAAGGTATGATTTTTAATATGAGATTCATTCCTACCTTGTAATATTTTTTTGTTATAATATTGTTCAGTAAAATTATTAACCAATAGTAAGGAAATTAATATGGAAAAATATGTACATCCTAATACCATAATTTTTGTAAAACCAATTGTCTTATAAATCATCACATAATTTTGGATTTGAGGTCCTCAACTTTCCATTTATCATTCACTTATTTGTGATTGATGACCTAATTCACATCCTATGAATTTTTAAAATATTTCTCCAAGTATGTATCTAAACCTACAACTAATTTCTTCCAACATAGAGTCCAAGTTACAGGGTAGTCCACGTAACCATTTTACTTTACATTCTATATTTTCTATTGCGTATTTCATGAAGCATTCTAAAAATATGGGATATCAAACAAAGTAAGTATAGAAAGATATATCACGAAGATTTATATTAAATTTATAGGTTGAAATTAAAATAAGGTAGGGAGAATTTGATTCCCCAAAAAACAAAAGTATGAACCTTTTATTCTATATCATGTATTGCATGCAATAGTTAGCATGTAATGTAATATAATAGACATGTACTTTATAAAATATTAACTATTTAAAATATATTCTATATATTTCAATGCATGAAACACTGAATTAGCTTTCAATTAACATGAAACTGGGTTAGCATACATTATATGTAACAATGACCTTCTTATATAGCTTGTGTTACATGCAAAAGAGACCATTGATGGCGTAGTCTGTACACAATATCGAGTATTACCAAGAAAACTTATTTTATTAAACAATTATTCTTCTATATAATAAGATATAATCTATCCAATATGAATAATATTAAATAACATATGAAAATATATGGTTTATAAAACTAAATAATTGGTTACAAATAAATTATAAATGTATATAAGAACCAATTGAATTTTAAAAGGGTATCTTTAAAAGAAAAATATTTGTATGTTTACAATTTTTTTTACCCTAATAGTATAAATTTATGTCAATTATTAAGAGATATTAATTGAATAAATATGTTACATATTCAATAAATTACTTTTTATATTTATCCAATAGATTGGGTAAGCATAAGATAAAAAAAAACACAATATTTCACATAAAAACCAAGATTCAGGCATTTTTAACCGCCTTATAATAGAGTTCCTATTTTAAATTTGAATACTAACACTTTAATTAATTGAATTTTATAAAATAAATATTTATTTTTTATTTTTTATTTTCAATCTTACCTTAGGATTATTTTTCGGTATTTTTCTAAATAACGTCATTTTTACTAAATAGTATAAAATATTGAATTTTATTTAAAAACTTCATGTTCGTATAAATAATTATTAATAATGAATTATATTATAAATTTGATTCAAAGTTCCCATTTTAACAATTATAAATCAATTAATAAAATTTAGTTCATTATAATGAATAAAAATATGAAATTGAATATAAAAACATAACAATATTTTGAAAAGTTTTATACTAAAACTAGTTAGTCTGTGTGTCTGTGAGATTAGTGTTAATCTTAATTTTTCTGCTTCTGTGATTTTAATTTTGAAAATACTAAATAGACCATTTTAATAAATATAATATTTTTTTTCTAAAAATATCAAATAAATATTTAAAAAAAATATTAGTGAAAGTGATTAAAATTAATTAAAGTGATTAAGGTGTAATTAGGCTTACAATGGACTACAACCCTATGTTTAGTGCCCAAATTACCTATTCGCTTGTCCAAAACCAATATTAAGGCCATATATTGGCCATGAAACTTCCATTAATTTTTTTGGGTGGGGGGGTTGTTTATGGAATTTTATATATAAGAACATGTGCAGACCTGACTTCTTTTCAAGTATACAAAGTGAGTCTTTTTCCTTCTCTTTAAAACGCCCCCAACACTACCCATTCATCACACCTCCCAATCCTCTCATGTTTGGAGAAAACCTTCCCAAAGAGTCTCCCATAATTCCTCTACTTGACCTATATTAATCTCTTTGGGTTGAAACCCTTCCCATTATGTCTTTTGGTTCAATCCAAAAGAAGGTACCTGATTAAAAGCCAATGTCCTTCCTCAATCTCTTTAGTTTCACTTCCACTCTCCACACCCACAAAATCTTTTCGTCCTATTACTACGTAAGAACAAAAGTATCATAAATATAATAGGATGTTGTTATTATGATATTTATTCCTACACTTACACACACAATCTTCTAATAGGTAAT
This sequence comes from Viscum album, assembly GCA_963277665.1. Taxonomy (NCBI): domain Eukaryota; kingdom Viridiplantae; phylum Streptophyta; class Magnoliopsida; order Santalales; family Viscaceae; genus Viscum; species Viscum album. The sequence goes on along the minus strand of OY728148.1, from coordinate 258,748,612 downwards.
GAACATGATGTTTCTTAAATCGGGGAATTACAACTTCATGAAATGATGATTGTCTAATTTTCCATTACCACCTTTTACGGTGGTCATTATGACAGAAACTCTATTTATATATGAGATATATGATTTTTATAATGTTTTACCCTTATGTAATTTTTTTATAACATAAATTTATGCTTTCCAAGGTGTGTAAATACAATAATCTCATTTGAGGATGTATGGAATATCTCCCCCACAAAGTTATGTGATTCATTCGCACAATACATGGATTGTATATTTGAATTTACATAATTTAAAATAAATAACATAAAAAAATAAATATTATTTTCATGACATAATTATCTTTATGAAAATAATATATATATATATATATATATATATATTCTCCTTTATTACCCCTTTACACACTTTAAAAGAGATAACGTCATTTATAGATGTGTGGACTAACGCTTCCTCAACATGATGTGATTCCTTTTAAATAACATAATTATATATATGTGTGTGTATATGATTAAATAATATTATATATACTATTTAATGATAATTATAAAACTATTTGAGATACATACCTTCTTTCCACAACAATCATTTAAAAATGGGAATGTTACTCATACGTACTTACGGCCTACCATCTCCATGATTGTAAAATATTTTCATTTTCATAACTATATTTGATTATTTATTTTAAAAAGTTTAATTGATGTAAAAAACTGATAATTATGGAAATTTAATCATTCTGTAGATGTTATATAATGACCCATTTGACCATAGTTGACCAAAAATACCATATTTGAAAATTAATATAATTTTATTATTCTAGAATGTAAAGGATGTTCACTTGAAAGGAAGCACAAGGTAATGAATTCTAGTCACACTTTTCTTTCCGTGAGGCATACTTTATTATTGTGCACAAAAATTCTTATTAATATATGATGTAAATACTGCCACATTGACATATAATATCCTGAAAACTATTATATTCATGGTATATAGATGTTTAATTTTATTATTATCACTATTTGGTCTTTCGAATCATAAGTAAGGGATTTTTACCTCACTTTTAAATCTTTGAGTTTAATGTCATATTCAATACATACTTAATTTGTGTATCATAACAAAAACCAATTTTGATATATTATATCAGGAAACATTTTATTCTCATGATATTATAGATTCATTTAAGGCCATACCTCTATGGTGATTATGATTTAAATATTTGAATGTGGTATTGGGAACTTTGGAATGATTGAAGATAAATAACCTCAATAATGTTCTTAATCTCACATACTTTTGTGATTATTAACTTTCCCTTAATGTAATCACATTATTCCAATAATTTTTCATTGAAAATATAGTTTAATATCAATAATTTCATAAAATGGATATTTGTAATGCCTAAACTGTATACCATTATTCATATGGTGGTTGCTTTGAAAATTATTTGATTAATTGGAGAATTATTGATAAATCTGTATTTCTCATTTAATACAGTAATTTGATAAGGAATATTAGTTGTTTTGATTATTCAATGTTAGGAATTTTTTGGACTTTCATTGATGGGTGGATCCCATTCATTATCTAGCTTCTTAATAGAATGATAGGTTCTCATTAGAAGAATAATTATGCAAATAGGTTAATCCCAATGTTTTAAACCGTCTTGTGAAATGTATTGACGGTAATAGGTTTTCACGTACCTGATACATGACGTCCATAATGAATGAAATTTTCATGATAATAGTATTAGTTATTATTAGTCCATGAGATTCTAAGTCGACACATCTATGGATATATTTTGTTTCAGTTCATTGATTAATGTCATGTCTTTTAGTTTCATAAAGTGATATATTTATTTTTCCTTATCTAGTTATTTTAATATAATGTGTCTCTAGTTATTAACTCTCTATATTTCTTTTGTACTTTCATCCAGTTTATTGATTAAATGGAATGTGTGATCATTTATTTACCTTCCAATAATGACGATTCTCTTTGACTTATTATTGATTACGCTATATTTTCCTCATAATGAGAATTTTAGATCACCCTTATTATGTTTCTTTCCATAGGAATCCATGAGTCATACTATGATAGAAATGCATGAATACACTAGATGTATTATAGTTATCCCCAAGCTATTTATTTTATTAAAATAAAAGTATATGTTGTAATTATTATATCCATTTGTAATGAAATGATCATTTATGTTTATGGTTTACTGATACTACTAAACTGATCAGTCCTTTGGGGATTCATTCCGTGTAATCATGAAAATTTAATTGATTGGAAACACTGAGTCTGTGATATCTTGGTGTGGGTTTCTACATTATGTGTAAAATGTAAATGAAAACTCTAAAAAAAATAGAGATGAAAAAAAACAAAATTAATCATAAGGAATATATGTCATGAAAAATTCACCAAATGAATATCAGTGTTGTACAAAAACTAAGGTATGATAACCAACGAACTAAATCCCCAAAACAATAATTTTTCATGTTCCTTGACTAGGAAATCTACATGTGAATCGATATTATCATATCATGGATGATTATAAACCAATTAAAACACAACCAATTTATCCTTAACATTAAAGAATAATATGTATGAAATTGTATTACAAGAGAAGAAGGTAAAATAATAAATATAAAATCATTTAATGAATCATCATACAATAACTATGTAACAAGGTAACCTAGACTTTAGAAATTTGGCACTATTACCAAATGAAGGTCACAAGTAACTACTTCATGACATAAATTAATCCATGTAAACAATAAATCGGGTCAATAAATTCAGCTGACTATCATTTAACTATGTTCAACCAATAATGAAAAATTATACACTATTCATTAGGGGATAGTTATGATGTCAACCTATAATACCAACATAGGTTATTGGGTATGTTATAAATGTAGACTCAATATATGACTGTGTGAAATGTTTCTTTAACACATGTTGACCCAATATACATCTCTAGGGGAAACTGTATTCCACAGTTCATCATTAAAGCTAAAAGCACAAGCTTCTAATAAAAAAATGATACTCCCATAATATAGGGTTTATTGGTCAAGTCATCAGACCCAATAACATGAAAAAATTCATAGTGGAAAATTACATGCCTCCATATAATAGAAGTAATATAGGGAGTGATAATCATGTCATGACGTGTATTATATCACTAGATACAGAAACACCCATATATGATTCAAATTAAGAATGGGTTTCATGGCTACACACAGACAAGATTATCAGTTTATATAGTTAACATATAAAGTCAATTATATGGTATGGTATTTATACATCAGAGTATCAATTCCAAACACCATGAATTTTCACTTGAAAAAACCATCAACTCGAAATAATTCTAGAACCTCACCCAATTAATCACATGAGATATCAAAAATCATGCTTCTGAGGAACATGATATATCAATGATTTTAGTTCTTCTTAGCCAATGAGAACCATATCTATCAATGGATCTATGATCAATCAATGTTTGATAATAATTTTATAGATTTGGCCACATATCCATTGAAAAATCCATAATTCTGTAATAGATCACTGTATAATTCAATGATTTATTTATTTCATCCCATATATATGAATCATTCCATATAGAGGAGAGTATATCAAGAAAAATCAGGGATAATAGAGGTTGAATGACTTACTACCTTGAATTATCATTATTTTAAGCCTCTATATTGAATTATATTGGATTTGGAGGGAGATTAATTTCTAAAAATACCCACTATGGTCATGGGCCCGAGCATACTAGGAATTAGAGGAAGAATGATGGGTTTTTGTTTAAAATACCAAATTTTATATTATCTAAATTTTATCACAATATATGGTTAAAATTTTATTCATTCTATGGTCCAAATTTTGATGTCTCACTACCTCATAGGGAACCCACACAGTTTTGATTCCTTATTTTTGTAGACCATGGACTAACTTTTACTCTATCCCAAGTAACACAATTTTCTAGATAAATTTACATGGTTATAATAACATTTCACTAACCATGCCCCATATAATTTCTCTATCCAATAAGAAACATGGATTATTTAGGATAACTTCATGGTTTTCCTAAATTTCTCTCAAATTCTACACCCTCTTAAATTCAACTAAAACCCTCCAAATCCATCCAAAAATTACTTGAGACATCACCAAAAAAATATTACTCATAAAAACATAATGAAGGGTTGACATCATGGAATAATATACAAAAAAAATTTGGGCCATTATATGAGGGTAAATTTTTTTCCTAAATATAGGATAAAATATCGCAAAGCATTTAGGTCCAAGTTTGGTGAAGTTAAACTACATTAAATAAAATCCTCACACTACCAAATTAAAACATGTTGTCAACTCACCATCTACATAATGTTAAACTATATTTATTGGTCCACACAATAAGACCCAAAACTATATGTGTAATGTATTTCTATAAGATACATTATATATATAAATATATTAGATTCTTAAATCAGAATGATTCCCCTATTTATTTTCTATTTTGTCACAAATATCACTTATTTCTATGAACGGAATATGGGTTTATATATATTTTATAAGATATAGATATACCCAAATATAAAATATCATGATTATCCATAATTATCCCATTTTAACCACTTTTTCATAATTATCAATTACACTTTATTTGGGTTCCATTTTCTAGTGAGATTCATGATAATTCTCTCATATAAGAATAATTTAAATGTTATACAAACACAAACTCCCACTCTCCCACGATCTAGGAATCACTATGTTTAACTACGTGTAAATGTTTTTATGATTTTCTATATTAGAATCAACATTCCACTTCATATTGATTTTATATTTCCCTTATTACTATATATGGATTATTTAATGCCCCTCCTTGTGGTACTAGTTCCATTACCATAAACTAAGAACATGCCCCCACAGTTCAAGCATTATAACCTTAAACTCTGTGAATATTCCCCCATGGATGTTTACATAAACATTTGGTTGTCAATTTGTGAAATAATTATTTATCAAATATCACTAAATATAAAATATCACAAATATAATTTATGTTATATGGAATTAAAATTCCAAATACACCCCCACCCTCATGGATTGAGTTCCAGGATATTGTTATGTTACCCATAGAATGGATAATTAAAAATATAATATGGGTGAATTGATTTCATGAAATTTTATTTCATTTAAACCCACCCTTGTTGATATATGTGGGTTCCAATAATTTCCTTAATATAAATAATTACTATAAATAAAAAATATTAATGGAAAATTATTGAACACATGAGTTTTATTGTTGTTTGGGGAACAAAAATCACCTAGTCAACCCCACCAACATTTTAATCCACAAGTTTAGTGATTTTCACTAAGACAGACCTTCTTCTATGGGCTCTCAGTTGACTAAAATAATTTTTTATATGTCAAAAATATCTTAATTATTCTAACTATACTCTCCATTGACATGAACTATCCACGTTCTTAACACAGTAACGTATAGTGAGTGTAGATGAAATATGCATGAGTGATCTTTAATGAATCATTTCACCACAGAGTTGAAAGTAGAAAATGAAAATAGATACATATAAATGTATTTATGTTTATGACTGTTAATTTATTTCTCTATAGGTAGTTATATTGAAATATAAAAACTTGCAACATCAGCACACAAGTGTTGTATTAGATTTCTTCTATGTACATGTATTTTTACATTTCATTTTCAGAGTATTCATATATATGAGTGTATTCATACCTATATATTCACGAATTAGATGGAATTATTATTTATAGGGCCACATTGAATTTGAACTTTAGAATATTATCCAATAACAATGGTTGAGTGAATAATATACTAAGAATTTGATGTAATAAAATCTAAATTACAGCCACCCTTTTTTTCAAAATATGGAATAAACATCTGCAATAATGATGTATGAAATTTTATTATTTAGATCCTTACCTTCTTGTCAAAGTAAAATGTTATGAAAATCAATCATTACTTAATTAGGAAAATTTATTTATAGTATTTTAAAAATCAATAAACAATGTATCTATAGTTTATGAATGTCTTACAAGATTAATCAAAACAATCATTATAAGAAAAATATGTCATAAGATAATAAATTTATTCTGATGATATCATGTGATAAATTTTTATGTACATTCATCAGATAAAATACATAATTAACTTCTACAGTTTGAGGATAAATAGAATTAAATGTTTCCTAGAAAAATTATTCCATGTAAGATAGCTATGTTTCTGAAGTGTGATATATAACATTCACAAATTCCGTTGGTTCTTTTAATATAATATTTTTGTGAATATCCTTTAAATAAGATAAATACTTTTGATAATAACATAATGAATTAAATATATAAACTTGAATAGGAAAGTGATAAATTTATACATAATATATCATCTTATATAGTAATATAAACATTCAGCAGTGTGTATCCTAAATTTTAGAGAATGAAATATGAAAAATCAAAACTAGAGTCCTTTAAGATAAAATATTTTTCCATGGATTAAGAAATATAATCAACAAAAGGTAAAATAATTTGTAACAAATATCTCACCACTTATAACATGAAAAAAATATGAAATACTAATATAATATCATTAGACTACAAATATGAAATTTGTTGAGTCATCGTAAAATATGAAAACTGAAATATAATAGAAAAAATATATATATTCCAAATAATCTACCTCATTCTTATGATCACAAAACCAATTGATTGATAAAAAATAATGATGGTGATGACATAAAGGGATTTTTATATTTTTGTTCTCCTTTTTCTTCTTCTCAGTTTTGAGATATAAAATAGAAATAGTATAATTGAAATGTGTTTAATTAATTTTTTACAAAAACAAGAGTATAGTATCTATATAATACACAATAAATATGAACATAATTTCACAAAATGTTTAATTGAAAAAAGTGCAGAACAATTATTTGAAATTGTAATAAAAATTATGAATTAATTATAGAAAATAAATAATGAGTAAAGAAACATAAAATGATAGTAGTGAATGAAAGATAAGAATTTGTAAACATTTAGAAAATATATTAAATCCTTCATTATATAGCGTAATAAGAGAGAAAGAATGAATTGAATTGGAAATATAAAATATAAGGATGAAACTATTAAAATATTTCTGAAATCACATAACAAATGTTTGTTAGGAGGAATTCAATTAAATAACCAAATCATGAATTTTTTATAGTATTTAGGTGAAAGATGATTTTTTTGAGGGGGTATCATAAATTATTATGGATGGAAAACACAACAGGTGGATGTACGGATAAGATCATAACACATTTCTCAAAAAATCATTATACGACATGAGTAAAGATATACTAAATCCTGCTCTGTCACCTCGGGAGATCCTTACTGTAGTGGATAGAATGTCATGATTAGTTGGGTTTTCTCTTGTCACATCAAATTTATCAAGGATAAAAGATATCATTGAAATGGTTTAATTATAGTTAATGAAAATTTTTCTATAAAACACACATTATCCCTTAAGATGAATTAATTTTGATCACTTATCTATTTAAATATCTAAGATGTATAGGCATGATATTTATCCTCAAAGGCCCAAAGGCCTTCTTTTTATTAATTTATTGATGTTCCATTTTAAAGGGATGAAATTGATTTAATAAAAGGACCTAAGTCTTATAGAATACATAACCTGTATGTATTAGAGTAAATTTATATAATATAACTAATTGGAACCGCTCCTCTGAATCTTTTATATCATGATGTCAGTTGTCCTCCTTCACATGGTTGTTCTGCAAGGCTTCCCATGGATGCACATGCTGGTCTAGATGGAAATTCCATACCCTCTCTTTCTTGAAAATCATATTAACTTCTGCTCTGGTGAATGCACCTTCTATGAATCCTCATATCTAGTATGCTTATTTTAGAGTTTTCTTGGTTCATTAAACACACTTTTAAGTGTCATGAAATACTTTAGGTGTCCTGAAGGCCATGAGTTAGCCTAAAAACCATGTTGGCTCAAAGGCCTTGGTTGGACCTATGTCTTTGAAGGTCCTGAGTACTAAACTGGTAGCCCGAAAGCCCAATGTGGTTTCTATAGTACCAAAAATCAACCGCTACAGTACCTGCTACAGTACTTCTACATTACATAGAAATTATATCTCCCCTAGTATTTGAACTCAGGTCTCCTTGATTAATTTGTAGAGTCCTCACCAAATGTGTTGAGGATATTGTTCCATGATATTTTGTAAAAGGATGCCCAAGTTAATGTATTACATGATAATGAAATAGATATTTTTCACATGTATCAATTGTCTTTAATATATCATTGTTGAAATAGTCTAGGAGAGTCACAAAACTATTCCCCACACTATGAGTGAAATTTCCAAATTAAATTTTAAAATATACTTTCTAGGAACAATTTAAAACTATGTTCAATAATGTCATAAACTGATTTTTTTGAAAGACCAACCAGGTGATCAACAAGAGAAGAGTCCGAATGTACAATATTTGTCTACTTTTTTGGTTGAAAAAGATGCTTCAGAGGTTCATTTAATGCATCTTGTTTCTATTTAACATCCTTTTCGACAATGCCTTCTTCAAATGTGTCAAAATTTATGTTGTATACTAGAAATGGATACACATTTCAAAACTTCTTATTTAATAGTTTGAAATTATTTTCAAATGATATAACCCTTTTTGGAACCCTGTGATAATAAATAATTATCCTTTTGTACTTGAACTAAATAATTTATTATTTATATCAACTCTTCTCTTCAATAAGGAACTGATTTCAATATGACATTGATTGACAGCCAAGGTAGTGTTTTGAAAAAATGTAGTCATCCTCCTTCTATTTGCAACCAATAAACTTGATTTTTTGAGTATTTATCTATAATGGATTACACATAGTATGGAATCAATGGTGGAATATATCATGTATATATCCTAGGAAACTCCATCTAATTTGGACCATTTTTCTTGATTTGAATCTTCTTCAGTTGATTACTTTGAAACCCTCTACGAATTTATTTAATCAACAATGTTAATTCCCCAATATCAATATTTGAAACTAATTTCTCATGGAGAGTCCATATTTCCCCTCTAATATTAATTAATGGATTTATAAAATAAACCAATATAGAATTTATCTTAAAATTGACCACTTGATAACTTTCATTAGAACCATTCATGTCTGGTTTGGAAATTTCTTAAATTTTAAGAACAACAAAAAAAGGTGAGAACATGTAATGATGATCTTACAAACTCTTATCATCATTACCTATTGATATTCACTAATATAGGGTACTTCATCCACAAGATATGGTTTTATAAAATATTATTGTGATCTTTATTATTCAAAAATATTAGTTTCATCCTCTTTTCATTCTTCTTCTTCATCGCAATCAAATATAATTTTTAATGGAACTGACTAAATATCTACTAATTCGTTAAATTGTATCACCAGATATAGATACCTCAAAAAGAGTATAGTTTCTAATGTTGTGGAAATATTAATTTCTTATCTAATACTAATAGATCTATAAATATCCACAAGTGATCCTTCTCTAATATAATAAACATGAAAGATATTAATATCAATTATTTTAAGAGAAAGGGATGGACTAACATGGGTAAGAGTTCCTTCCTTAGTTTGAATCGTTTCTATAAAACTGTCACTCCCCTTAGCATTGTAGCGATAGATTCACCACCAAAAAAATATCTTATGTCTATATATTGAACAGTTTCTTCAAAATAAACATGAACAATTGCTGAAGCTTTAGAAATAACAATATAAGTTACTACCTTGTGAGATGACCCACACTAAAAAGTGGCAGGATATATCTATACTTATTCTTCTAAATTAACTAAAAATATATTATTTAAAGATGAACTCCAATAAAACCCACTTCTCCATAACATTTGTTTTCTCAACATTGTTAATCCATGAAAATGTGTGGGAGTGGATTTTCTCTTTTGAAATAAGAAATTTAACAAAAACTAATGTCACCAGTGTTATAAAAGGATAAAAATTTAATGAAATTTTTTATATGGTGTGTATATATAAAAATATATTGTTTATATTTTTCTGTTTTCTCTATCATAAAAATATATAATTTTATAACATCATGAAAAATAACATTTTCAAACTCATCATTTCATTGTTTAATGAAGGACAGAATGAACATTACAGGAAACTTTCTCTCGGGTTTTAAATATTTCACTAGCTTCATCTCTATATTTGTCTTTCAAAAAAGACACTTTATTATTTTTGGTGGAATTACTTCATCAATTGTAATTATTGATCTCTTGAAATTGAATGTTCATATTTAGGGAATCTATTGAATTCAACCAATGATAGAGATATTATCTCATAAATTTTTTGGTTCACTATTACTATAACTAGTTCCTCGTTATTTTTTAAAAGAAATAGTCCATTTCAAAAAGATATTGAGCTTATTTTTCATAAAAACATTCTATTCATTATTCATAAAAAAATTCTCAAACTTGAGGATTTATTACTTTTTATGTAACCCAATAGTACCATCCATCCAATTGAAATCGATGGATTGTACATTAAAAACCTTTCTGGAAATTCTTGGATGTTTGATTCTACTTGAGGAAGATATATGTTATCTCCTGTATTTTTTCTATTAATAATGGTTTGAATGATTTATTTTTTTGAAAATAATGTTTTGGATAGTGACGCGATAGAGGTTTTCAAGGGTTTCACAAGTATAACAAATTTACATTTATTTTTTCTAGTAATCTTGGTGTCCTATTGTGTGACATGAAGAGGTATAATATCTAAACTCGGTTGTGTGTTCAATTTTTATATTACTAATACTTGATATGGTGATTCTATATATAATAAAAAATATATAAAATAATGAATTTACTTTAGTATAGTTTCAAGTAAGTAAATAAGTTAAAATGAAATAAAATATACCAATGTAATCAAATGGAATTTGGATGTGATAAAATGATATATGCTAAAGGATATAGACCTTGTAAAGATATATGAAAATTAGTTTTCAATGATATTAAATTCTATAGATATATCACCATTCTATGCATGGTATTTCAATAAATAATTTCTTAAATCAATGTTCATTTTTCAGAAATATTTATTGGATTATTTAAAAAGGTGATATCACTTTTTATCACACATGATTAGACCCCAATTAATATCAAATCCAAAATCCATTAGGATGTATTTCATCCAGAAGAATTATTCGGAACAACTTCTAGATACAATATACTCAAACTAAATATTTGATATTTCTATATATAGTTTCTTTTTACTCAACCTTGATAGTAATGATTTCCTATAAAAATGAAAGGTTTCTAATGCTCTTTTCATATCTAGTATAATCCCACCTAAATCATCCGATAGACGTGAAGTTAAATAAAATTAAAATGCATTTTAGAAAAATTCTTCAAAAAATAAATGGTTTTCTTTTAATTACTTTTAAATTATTTTTTAAGATTCTAAATGAGATTCTTTTGGATTAAATTTTAATCATGCCCACATGTATACTAAAAACATAAAATCTGGTCTAAATTTTTAATGAAATAGTCAACATCCACTGACTCCACAGTATGAATTATTTAAAAAAAAAATTCCATGTTCATCCATGTAATGTTTATTTGTGTAGATCATGAGAGTTATATATGGCTTACTATTTTAATATAATAAATTATTAATTAAATCAATAAGTTTTTTCTATAATTTTAAACATTTCAAAAATATTTTTAAAAAATTTGAAAACCAATTAAGTAGTTTTCCTCACCAATAATTCTTATATAAAGTTATTTTTTAGTAGGTTTCAAAATATATTTACATAATTTCTAGTTTATTGAACAAAAATAATGTCATCAAAATATATTTATACCATAAAATGTATTGGAAGATTAAATTTTATTAAATAATGTTGGATCTGCATTTCCTATTAAATAACTATTTTATCTAATAAAATTACTTAATCATTCATACCATGATCTTGGTGATTTTTTATGTCCATATAGGGATTTAGTATCATTAAAAAATAATTTTTGCAAATAAGGGTCTTCCAAACTAGGAGGTTGATTAACATAACGTTACTCTATAAAAAATCCATTTATAAATTTATATTTAACAACCATATTATATAATTTAAAATCCATATGAGATTTATATCATAGATATATTCCAGTAGCCTCTAAAGTAGAAATTATGTAGAAGGTATCCTCAAAATCAATTCATTCTTCTTGATTGCAACATATTTAAACTAGGATAACATAATTTTTTGTCATCGAACCTTGATCATCGTTTTTATTTAAAAATACACATTAAGTTTTAAAGAATAGATATTCAGAGGGTCAACCAACTAATTTATATTCCATGTACCTCTTGAATTAGTTTATCTCTTCATAAATTTGTAAAACCTAACTTCCATTAGATAATGATTCTTATAGGGTTTTTGGTTATCTATGAGATAAAAGATCGTAGATTTTTAGTAGATTTACAATATTACTCCAGGTTATAACTCCTTCATCTAAAAATCCTATAACTATTTCTAAAAGATGAACATTTAGGTTTTCAGGTTCTCTAGGAAACATAATTTTAAGTTCAGTAGTATAAATAGTAATAGGATTTGGATCGAAGAAATCATGTTTCAAATCATAATCCATACAGATTTATACGATATTAAAAATTGATTTCATCAATAAAAGCATTCAGGTCAATAGCATGAGTCATTTTGTCATCAAAATGACAGATTTCATCCAACATCACAAGAGTTGATTCTTTTAAAATCCTTGTCCTTTAGTTAAAAACACATTGTTATTTGGAATTAGTATAATGTATTGGGATGATACCTTCGTTAGTTATGGGATCAAAGATACCAAGAATGTCCTTGGTGTTGAATATATAAAACAAACATCCAAACACTTTAATGTATCCTACCATTTGATTTAAATAACTTTATAACTCAGAGGGCGTCATATTTATAAAAACCTTTCTTGGAAGTATATTAATGAAATAACATGCTATGTTAATAACATTTTCCCAAAAATTACTGGGAATGTTATATTCATATAACATTGTTCTAGAAATTCAATGAAAGTTGTATTCATCTTTTCAACATCACCATTATGTTTCTAGGGGATTAAAAATTATTTTTAATAAAACAGTTTGAGAAATTTGATTTAAATTCATGATTCCAATTTCTCCTCCAGGATTAATTCTGAATAAAACAATTTTATCCTATTTTTCCTTTTTCACATCATACTTGAAATTGTAAAAAATAGAATTGGATTCACTTTTAATTATAAAAAATTAATCCAATGTAAATATTGAGAAATTATAAACTAACACATTAAAAAAATGATACCAGCAAAAAATATCTATAATACAAGGATCAAACAGATCCTTCTGGATGAGTTATAGGGGTATAGACGTAGAAAAATATAAAATTTGATTAAAACATGGCCTATGTTGCTTACACAAATGACATGTATCATGTAGATTCATTTTATCAAATTTAATATTATGAAAATTAAAATTAAAATTTCTATTAGATAACATTCTCAATGATTGAACATTAAATTTTCCAAGACTACTATGTCAAATCAATGATTCATCAATTTAAGCATTAAAATAATAAAATTTTGTCTATAAAAAGAAAACATATCTAAAATATAGATATTTTTTGTTCATGGTTAATTAGACATAATTATATTTTCTTTGAAAAATGAGTAGAAATTGTTAGAAAAATCAACTGAATAACAATCATCACAATTATGATAAATACTTATCAGTTTGTACTATAAGCCTTACATATAAAGAAATTTTTTATTTGGTGTTATTTTATATTTCCAATATATACAACTCATACCATGTTACATTTACGATTATAAAAAAATGTAACAAAACCGAAATAAATAATAGGTAATTATTGAATGTTATGAAAATAGAAACTCATGTGTGTAACACATCAGAAATTTTAAAAGAGTAACATTAATTTTACAACATATAACCTCTCAAAAATGTGTGGTATATTTCATATTTAAATAATATTTCCTATATAATTCTTCTTTAAATACATGAAATACTAAGTTATCTTTTATCATATGGATCAATGAGTTTCATTGTTGTCCAAATATACACGAATGACCTAGTATTACTTAAAAATCATATATTAGAAAAATATTATTATTTAATTTAATTGGACTTAACATAACCATTAAATTAGAGGTTATGAAATTTAATAAATAACATATGATAACATATATATTATATAACAAATAAATTTTACGTTCCTTCATCCAATATGTTTTATTCTCTTAATATAAAAGAAAACCCAATATTAAACATAAAGATATATATATGTATAAATGCAGTCTTTCCACATTTTAATGCATAACTTATTTTAAATTTGAGTTTTGGATATTTTATAAATTTAATTGGAAAATTATACTTTATTTTTAAAAAGAATCATCAAAATTAGATTAAGGTGAACATTTAGAATTTTTCTATGAGGTTTTATTTTTTATGAATAATGAAAAATACTGACTTTTAATTCAAAAAAATTTTTCTATTAAATTTATTTATAACTATAAATTCTATTTTTGATTGGTTTTATAGAAAATATATATATATATATATATATATTAAATAAATTAATGAAATTCTGGTCATTGAAATAAGTTTCACTTAGAAATTTAATATATAAACATAGAAAACTTTTCAATATTTTATTTTATAACCACTCTTTGTCATCCCATCTGCTGAATTATATTTAATTAATTTTCTTCCACATATTCTTTTTTGATATAAAAATTAGATTCAATATTTTGAATCAGAATATTTTATAATTTATAAAATGGTAAAATTATTGTTTGTAATATAATATTAGTGAAAGTAATTAAAATTAATAACATTGATAAAATATTGACTATTTTTTGAGAACATGGCAAGGGAAAAATGTGGGTGGAATTACCTTTTAAAAAAATTACAACAATTTCCCTCCTCCTCCACTGTAAAATGCAATCAGCCCTCCCACTTATTCACACTAATCAAGCCCTTTTTGATCATCCAACTCATCCCAAATAGGCTCCCAATGTCCCCTCCAATATTATATACGACTAAATTTGGGAATAACATAATCCAAGGACTCAGTTTTCTATAAACTAAATGGTGTTACCCAAATAATAGATAGTATTTTTCAACGATCACATTAGATTTATTTGTTTCTTAACTGAATAATTTCATACTATTACATTATTATATAATAACATAATTATTATAAATATATAGAGATGTTTTTATGTTATTTTTTATACCCACACCTATACACCATTCTATGAAATGGGTGATGAATTTACCATTTTCAGTTGATGAACAATTGCTTCATGAAACGGTGTTGTTTGATTTTCCTCGAAAAAAGCTCATGGATGGGAATTAAGATGGACCCACTATTTGTATATGATATATATGAAATTTTTTATTTATTAATAATTTTGTGCTTTTATATAACACATATCTTCATTCAATCCATTAGTTGTAATATAATAACATCGTTTGTGGAAGTGTGGACTACTGCCTCCTCAAAGCAATGTGACTCATTCAAACTATAAATGGAACATTTAAATTATTTTCAGTAAACATATGTGACATATATGACATAAACATTATAATTGATCTATAATATACATATTTATAAAGTAATTTTTATTTTTTATACAATTACGAAACGGAAGTAATATTCTTGCATACGTACAACCAATGGAATTCATGAATGGTGAATTTTATTTATTATCTCCAAATATTATGGATTATCTTAAATACATATATATTGAATATATATTGTAATTACATGATGGTTTAAATTATGCAGATGAGTAAATTATGATCTAAGTAATAGGAACAATGAGTAATATGCCAAAATATTTTTATTCACGGTGTTTAGTATTTAATTTTTTGTTATTTATTTCACATGTATTTTGATTACAATGTTTCCAAGTAGTAAGGGAATTAATCTAAATTTAATTTATTTTAGGAATATATTATAACTGTGCATGTTATATATTATATATGGTGAAAATACCATCAAATTAAAATGTAATATCATGAATAATTCATTATTCATGGAATTTGGAGTCTCAATTTCGATTATTTCATCTAAGGGTTTTTGAATATAAATTTACCAAGTGGTAATGATATTTTATAACTCAATTACTTGTTCACTGGGTTGTATTAATTCTTTATTATAAATAATATTATATGTTTATGGGTATAATTACACTAAATATGTAATTATGTATTTAAACTTATAATATGTGGAATTTATATTTGATACACATAATCAATTTGTTAATCAATTTTAACTTCAATGTTATGATTCTTTTAAGAGTTTATTTCACAATATCATTCTAATCTAAATTTATTATAATTTAAATTAAATTAAAGTAAATTATATGATAATTGTTCAATAAACCCTTTTTTTTTCTAATCCTCTAGTTATTTATGAATTTTTATGTAATATTACCATTTCCCACACATTGGTACTAAATTTTTTTTAGAAAATGTTTTTTCTAAAAGAAGTCTTCATATCTCTTTAATAGGAGAACCAATTATCCTATAAACACCATATTTTATAAAAATGTCTTCAAAAAACTTTTTTATCATTTCCAAAATTATTTATTAAATAAAATTCATCCGTTTTTGTATTTCAAAAATGTTTTATAGGTATTGTATTGTCTCATTGAGAACCAGAATCTTTAATAAAATTTCACATTGAAAAATGAATGTTATTTTGACCTTTATTTACATGTACAAATTTACCCACCATAATTTTTTGAAACTTACATTGCAATATTTAATGTAAATTTATTAATGAAATTTTTGTACAACTATGTTCATTGAAAAAGACTTTCAAAATTAAATGGATATTTTCCCCATGAATGTAATTAAAATAAATCTTTATTATATTTCCATTAATAAATGAAAACCACCCTTTATATTAGTATTTAGGGGGAATTTTATGTTGATACCATCTTTATTATCAGTATGGATGGTTTTTGATTGATTTTACTAAGGATAATGTTGACATTGACTTTATTATTTTTTATTTACCTTGAAATATTCAATTCCCTTGGACTATTAGAAAATAAATTTCCCCTAAATACTCATATTATTTATCATTGATATGTATATTGCCTAAAAGTTATACCATAATTACATGTGGTGTTTTAATTTGAAGGTGGTTTCATTTACTATTGAAAAATAGAAAAATTTATATCCTTTACTGAACATGAATATTTGAGAAGGAATGTAGTTTATAATTTTAAATATGTTATTCAATATAAGGGGAATACATTTGAAATCAACTATATTGGTTGGGTACTGGTTAATGAAATACCAATGGGATTGGGACTAGTTAATGCAATCCCAACAGGTTGTGGACTATTTAAATTAATCCTCATTAATGAATTTGTAGTCTCATGGGATTTAATCATTTAGATAGCCTATGTAAATTGGTTTTTAACAAGAATGATTTAAAATTTCATGTTGGTAGATCGTGGTAGTAAAAGTATCATGTTCTCAGAAAACATGACATCCTATAAGAAATAATTTAATTTATTTACAATTTGTTTATTATTAGTATCCAAGATATTATTTCATTGATATTATATATATATATATATATATATATATATTCAATTTTACTATCATATTATTCATTACATGAAATGTGCTTTCATTTATTTATCATTACACATTAAATATGACTTATCCAGTTATCTCAAATGGAATATGAGTTCAGTTATTTACCTTTCCATAATTTTTATGGAAATCCAAATCAGTTTGTGGATTATATGGAACATGTGTTCAATTTTTACCTTGAAATATTGATTTGTCTTATTGATTAATTATTTCTATCATTGTACTTTACCCTTACTAGTTATTTCATATCACCCATAATTTATTTTACATTCCCCTGTATTCCATGATTTGTACTATGAAATATATACAAGGATACACTATATTGAAAAATGATATTTCTGGAAAAAAATTATTTATAATTTGTGTGTTCATTTTTAATAAAATAATCATTTATGTATCTTATTTTCCAAGACTACTAAACTATTCAGTTCTTTGGGTTATCATTTACTTGTATTTTTTTCTAATGTATTGGTATCATGACACTAGCTATGGGATTTCTTGGTTCAATTCACTATAGTTAGTATCATAGTAAGTTTAATAGTATTATTGGGAACATATTTATGAAAGAATATACTAGGGAACATAACCCCGAGATAATGTTTGAGTATAAGTGTAGAATAGATTGATAAATTGTTTGTTAGAAATATATAATGTGGTATTACTTG
Organism: Viscum album; assembly: GCA_963277665.1. Lineage (NCBI taxonomy): Eukaryota > Viridiplantae > Streptophyta > Magnoliopsida > Santalales > Viscaceae > Viscum > Viscum album. Next base: position 258,730,240 of record OY728148.1, on the reverse strand, counting down.
AAAAAAAATTGTACCTTGATAGTACATGTGGATTATGTTTTAGTACATATGTTCTTATGTGTTAAAACACTAAAAAGGTGTGTTGGGTCTGACTCAAGCATATCATGGTACATGAAAATGGGCCTTACTACTAACTTGGTTTTCCACGCTTGATTCATATACCTATTATTATTCAAATTTTATTTAAAAACTGTTATAAATAATTTCAATTGATAATAACAATGAATTATATAGGCCAAATCAGGTGTGTTTTAGATTGAGAATAATGTTTCATGATTTAGATTTCCCATAAATGATTATACATTTTTCTAACTATGACTATTATTACCCATGCTATTCTTTCAACTTTTAGTCAACGGTTGGAACATGAAGGAGTCATGTTAACATTGAATATGAAGGAAATGTTGTTAAAAATGAGCAAACAACTATGGAATTTAAATGAGTGAAATATATTGTGTTTATTCCTAATTTGTTTTCCTGAAATCTAATAACAAATTATTCCACAAACAACTCCTAAACACACTAAGGAAGTGTAGGACAGAGGTTTATAAGTTCTTTATTGATAAAGACAATTGAGAAAGAAATTTTTTATTTCTATCACTTATGAAATTTTGAAGTGTAAACCTTGGGAATTGGATTAATTGAATGGGAAAATACATTATGTGTGAGAAATATGGGAATAAAGTAAATAATTTCGGAGTAAAAAATGAGTAGTAGGATGGAAGTAAATAAATATCATTATAATGATCCCCTCATTGGCTCAATGATATTTATTCCAAATAGTAAAAGAATAAATTTTAATTTTATCAAAGCACAACCAAAATATGTAATTGTTCCAATATAATTTAAAGTTATCATATGAAAAGTTTTTGATATAATCTTTTTTAATACAATAATTCCTCAACATTATTAAAATCATATTAAAATAGAAATGTTATCCTAATTCACTAATTGTTTTTGGATTTATGGTATTTTAAATAATCATGAATTTATGATTTGAGGCCCTCTAATTTCCAATAATCATTCACTTGTTTATGATAAATTAAACAAATAAATAACAATAAATATTTATGATTTTCCTCTAAGTATATATTTTCAAATGACACTAATAGTCTCCTACCTAGATTCATAGATATATGTTAGTCCACAAGACCTTCATACTTCTTAGTATCTCTTTTATAGAGGAATTTTTATAAACCCTTCTCATGATGTGGGATTTCATTTTAATTAATATCAAAAAAATTATTACCATGATCATATTTAAATAATGAGGATGAAATTTATTTAAGTTGGGGTGAATGTAACACATTCAAAATTATAGAGGAGTTAATTTTACTTGATAGAATATATCCTCTCGAGATATTATAGTATATATAATAATTTAAATAAATTTAATACACCCTTTTGTATTTAATGGAAGAAATATTGAGTTAGATTTTATCACATGGAACAATGAATTTCTTTATTGACATTTATTACACACATCACTGAGTTTTACCAAATTACAATATACCATTTAAATATTGTTATTTAATTTAATAATAATTTGCATATCCATTTAATTATATGTTATTAATATTAATATATATTATGATAATATATACATTATATATCCAACTCTTTTTTTTAGAAATTCATCCAATATTTTTTATAGTAATAAGATAAGAACAAACCCAATATTAGTCCTGAAAAGATTTATCTTAATAAAGATATTATGGTCATATTTTAATAGAGAACTTATTTAAAATATGATTTTAGGAAAAAATATAAATCTAAAATGAAAAAATTAAATTAATTTAGGATTTAAATATATAAAAATTAGTTTCGGGTGATTTTTTGGTATTTTTGGGAGGTTTCATTATTTGATGAATTGGGAAAAATGAATTTTATTTCAAAAATGATTTTCCTATAATTTATTTATAATGTTAAATTATGTTTTTGAATGGTTTTAATGTTAAATTATATTAATTTTTAGTCAAATAATCCAATTTAGTTAATTGGAATCAATTTCTCTTTGATATTGTGTCTGAAAACATTGCAAGCTTTTCGATATTTCACATTAAAAATATTCTTTGTCATCTCTTCTGTAGGATCAAATCTAAATAAAATTCTACTATTTAAATGTCCTTAACTTATAAAACTATATTGAATATTTGAAATCAGTATTATATATAATTTCTAGTATGCTGAAAATATTTTTGCACCAAAATTATTAGTGAATGTAATTAAACATTATTAGAGTGGTAAAGAGAAAAATTATCTTAATGAGGGATAAAACCTAAAAATTAATGACAAAATGACCTATAAAATTATAATAAATCAAATTTATATCTATATTAACAGCATATAATTGCTTGTATCGAATTGTAACCATTTTTGGTGACACATGAAATAGTAAAAATAAATGTCATATTCTCTTTTATAAATATTATTGTAATTCAAATTTTCATCCAATATAAAAAGGAACTCACACCTAACACTTATCAACCTCTATAATTCCATTGGGATCTCTGAAATCAAATAAAAATCTACCAAAATCCCTCCCCTCATCCTAGAATCCTTAGTCTGTGAAGAAAAAACAAAGGATGACTTTTGGTATAAACCATATAGAGTGACACAATTTTGTTGTAATGTTATTCAATTATCACTTTTGTTTTTTATTTATAAACCCATTAATTTAATATTTTTTATCATTATATAAAAAAATAATTTCCCTAAATATACTTAAATTTATTTATGTAATGTTTTAACCAACACCTACACACGCTACAATCAAGTGGGCAACAAACTTATCATTCATGTATGGTGAACTACTGCATTGCGAAACAATGTCATTCATTTTTCTTTTACACCCTCTCATTGTTGGGAATTATGATGGAAAAATATTTTCATATTTTATATGTGATATTTATTTTTTCTTAATAATTATGTCATTATTATATAACATGTACCCTAATTCATTATTTTTTGGGTAAATAAGATAAAATCGTTTGTGGATGTGTAGACTATCACCTCCTCAATGTGATGTGACTCATTCACACTATACATGGAAGACATAGAGGTAAATTTTCAAAAACAAAAGTGACCTACATGAAATAGAAATTGTACTTGAATTATAATATATGTATATCTCATTTAATTTTCATTATTTAAAAATGACAGTGAAATGGAAGTAGCGTTCATATATACGTACGACCTATCATCTCTATGAACGATCCATTTTATTTCAAATTTTAAAATATTCTTTATTATTATAAATTAATATATAATAAATATATATAATAATAAATCATTTTTTATATTCAATATAGTATGAAATAATGATCTATGTAAAAGGAACAACATGTAACAAGTCAATAAATACTAAAAAACTAGGCAATCAATACCCCAAATTGGGGAAATAATAAAAGTTTATTAAAAAAATGGTAATGAAATATTACTATATGATAATTTATGAAATTATAAATATGTTTTTCATCTTGGAATATGTTATTAAAATGTTTAAAACCCATATAGAGTAGTTTAAAATATGTATACCTGAATGGAAACTCACGTTAGGGGATTCATGTCTCACTTTTTTCTCTGTGAGCCACACACCATTTTCACCACTTATTTATTTTGGGTGGCTTTTATACTTATCATATTGTATTTTATATAAATATTAAATTAAAAATAATTTTATTTAGATTTTAATTATATATTTTTTATTTTATATGGCCAGTTATTTAAATGTTACGAAGTGGTATGTTTATTCTTCACCATTTTAATTCTTTGAAGGAAAACATTATCGTTGTGCACCTAATTTTCATATATATAGAGTTAGTAATACCACATTTTAAACAAATATCATGAATACTAAATTCCTTTATTTTAAACATTCAAATTTTTTATTAATGTAATTTATACTTCTTTTTTATTTCACAAATATTTTTAAATTAATTTTCTTCTCTCTTTCCAAACAATGGAGTTTCTTAAAATATTTACCTTGTGAATGAAATTTTATTTTTACCTTTAATGATAGGTATGGAATTGTTTCCCATAATTTAATTCTTGATTTACATGATTAGACGTATTATTAATAATATAAATGTTTTTTTAAAAGTGAATTTCAATATGTTTTTCAAAATTAAAAGATTATTTTCCTCAATAATTTTTTTTAATATATTTTTGTATTATTTTCAGTGATCAATGAAAATAATTATTTTATTAATCCACATGGAATATATTATATTAATACCATCCTTATTCTTTCTAGTTATTATTAATTATTGATTTGGTCAATGATATTATTGATACTCACTTTATTGATTCATTTTATAGTCACCTTAAAATACTCAATTCCATGTGATTATTAGACATTTTATTTACCCTAAATATCCTTTTTATTTAACATTGATATGTTTATTTCATAAATAATATACAATAATTACATATGGTTTATAATTTGAAATTTATTTTAATTAATAAAAATAATTAATAAATCTCTATCTTTTACTCAATACATATATTGTATAAATAACATTGTTTATGAATTTAAATTAGTCATTCAATATGTGAGAAAAGATTTGGATATAAAATATATAGGTTAGGGACTGGTTAATGATATCTATATGGATTGGGGACTGGTTAATGAAATCTATATAGATTTGGGACTAGTTAATGAAATAACTATAGGTTAGGGACTATATAATTTAAGCCACATAATGCATCGGTCGTCTCATGAGACGAAATTAGTTGGTTATGCTAAGCTAATAGGGATTTACTAATAATGATTTATAATATCTTGAGTATAGATCTTAATCGTAAATATATCATGTTCTTAGAAATAATGACATCCAATAATCAAGCATTTTCTTTTATTGAGAAATCATTTTTTATTATTTTCCATTATATTATATCATTGAAATTATCTATGAATGGACGGTTATTATTAGATTATTGATTACATGGAATGTGTGTTAGGATGTTTACCTTTCCATATTTTTCATGAAATTCCTAATTAATTTATTGATTATATGGAATATGTGTTCAATTATTATCCTTCCATATTTATTAGTCTCATTGATTCATTATTCTTATGTTGTAATTTTCCATTTTTTATTATTTGAGCTCACCCTTATTTTTTTCCATTTCCATATGATTCTAGGAAGATTACTAAAAATATTATTCTAGGATACACCATTTGGAATAAATCTATTATAAAAAAAGTCATGTTTTAAAATTTTTATTCATTTTTAACACAAGACTTTTGTATGTATCTATTTTACCATGAATGCTAAACTGTTAGGTCATTTGGGATGTGATTTACTTGTATCATATGGTAATTTATTGGTAGAATGACATTGAATATAGACAGTATAGGTATGGGTTTCTATATTGTTTCATCAATAGCCACTGTTGATGAACAATTTTTCTTTCATTTTTATACATGTAATTTCCTATAATATAAAATAATAGAATGTTGATTTTTTTGTTCTCAAACACCCTTTGATATTTGAATATTTTCTAAAAAAGATGCGTGGAGACAAGTTTTTTTGTTTTTTATAGAAAACCTATTAGTAAATTTAGATAATTTTTTTGTAAGAAAATAATTTTTAATTCCATAGAACTGAGGATTTTAAGGATTGAAAATATTTTAATAATATATTAATTTTCTGTAATTAAAAAATGTAACCATGAATATGTTTTTTTGAACTAGTAAAAAAAATACTTATAAATAATGGGTCAATAACCCTTACAACTATTTCTAAAGTTTTATAAATTTATTTGGTTTTTAATATGATTTTTTTATGTAATCATCCCCATAGTAAAAACTCTTTAAGAATCATTGATGTTTCAAACATACTTATATAGGTTCACAATTATGGTGTTATTTTTAGTACAAGATGAAATATACATTCTTAATAAATTTTTTAAATTTTAAATTTATATTTTTATGTGCACCTCTTCAATAATAATTAGGTTATACTAATTTCTATGAAGAATTATTTTATTTTTTAACCTTTCATAAATTATTTTTAAAATGGTTAAATATTCTTTTAATTCCTCATTATGATATTATAATTCTATGATTCAAACTCATTCATAGAATAATAATAAGAATATATGTAATCTGAATGTGATATGAAACACATGTTAGCCATTTCACTAAATGGTTTTTCTTATGAATATAATGATATATATGCACTAGATTATTTAGAATCACTCCATATATACTTGTTATCCTTCTTGGAATTACTCTTATATCTGGTCCTCTTTAATAATTTTTTTATAATTTTTATTTAATTTCAGTTATGGAAAACCTAAATTAATATGTCATTTATTTTTTTCACCCATACCAACTCACTTATTTTTTATCATTACCCTTATTCCTGTAATTGTGTAAGTGTATTATAAAACATCTAACATTTTTTTGAATCATTCTAAACTACTAATAAAACATATAAAATTTATCATTTGATCAAGAATTCCAGATAAATATTTTTCTTCATTTGATAAAATGATTTTAAGATCCTTGTTTATATTTTCATTTATTAAAGTAGAGGTCTTAATAGTATCATTTTAATTCATGGTAATCTTACATTTCTAGCTAAAAATTTTGTCTATGCATCATACATCATGAAGGTCCCAATGAGATATTTTATTTGCTAATTATTAAATTATTTATATTTCTTGATTTTAGGTGAAATTCCACTCTACTTAAGTGGTAGGACACTTAAATCATTCAATTCCTTCACTGAAATTGTAATTTTTATTCCAAGATTAAAAACAGTATTAAAAATTTTCATGAGTCATCCATTTTTTGAGTAAATATTTCTACATTAGTCATATAATGTTTTCAAACATATGTTGTTAGTGAAATATCAAAGATCCATCTTGGTTTCTATTATTTCATAATAATATTGTATAGTTCAGTTAAAGGGATATTAGACATTGGGAAACTCTATTATTCTCATCCAAATCAAGTCTATATATTATAGAGTGATTTTATTTAGAATTTAGATCATATATTTTTTTAGTATCAGCATCCCATGTTTTTTTTTGAGTTTCTATAATTTTATAAGGCTTAAAAACATTTAGATAAATCATTAAGGCATCATACTTTAAATATATGGTAACCAGAGTATTCAAACAACAATTATTCTCACTGTTAAAATTGGAATCCCTAACCATTAACAGTAATTATCTATTGTTAAACATTAAAGAAATTTTAAATAATATATTTTTAATTAAACCTTTCATTATTGAAAAGTAACAAGTCATGATCTTTGACTTCAATTGTTCTCCCAGAGAATCAAAAACATAAAACTAATGAGTGGGGTGACTTGATTTCCTGAAATTTTCCTTCCCTATGAGAACCATATTCGTGTTATGTGGGTTCTAATCATTTAATTAATTGAAACTGTAAGTGGAAATAACAATAAAAATGGAAAAGTATTGAACATAAGAGATTTGTACTGTTTTGAGGAGAAACAATAATCTAGAACAGCCCACCACCACTTTTTCTATGAGTTTGATGATTTTCACTATATCAGCAATTTTTTGGGCTCCCAAATTAGTTAAATAATATCTTAATTTTGTAAAAGGTAAAATATATTTTAACCAAGACCTCCCTTTATAAGTCCAATTCATGGTAATAACACACTCACATACAATTTGTGTAGATAAAATATAGATGACTGTACTTTATTGATTCGTTTCCAAATAAAATTGAAAGAAAAAACTAAATATAATCAGAGATACATCCATAAAAGATGATAATATTAAAATAATATCTCCATAGTTTCTATATTTGCAACAGATAAACATTTAACCACAATAAAAAATAATTTTATGATATTTCTTCTATGTGAGAATGATCATTATTTCTGTCATTAAAGTGTTCATATATAGGCATCTATTCCTCCCCCCTTCTCCACACAAAAACTAAAATTCTTATTTGTATAGTCTCTTCGATTTTGAACAAAAGAAAATGAGATAATCCCAATTTTTGGGTGAATTATCCATATAATATTTGATGAGATAGACTCTTAATCTCATGATTACTTTTCTCCAAGATATGGAATATAAAATTTTAATGGAATTTCAGAAATCATCTTCTTCATATGTTTCCATTCTTAGAAAAATTAAACTTTATTAAAATTGTTCCTTCCTTAATTAGACAACTCATTTTATAATATTCTAAATAGATTTAAATGACTTATTGAGATGTTATTCCAATGTTTTTAGTGTAATCATGATGACCTAAATACTAGATTATTCTTCATAAGATAACTAACTAATTTTAATGTTCTATTATGATAAATATATGACTAGTTTGAAAATATAAAAAAGATATTTTACTTCTATGGTGATGGGATAAACTAAATAGAATTTTTCATTGAATAAATATTCTGTTTAAGATAAAATTTCCTAGGCATTTTATATTTTACTTTCACAACATTATTGTGATGTTATAAGATAATATTTTTATAAATATCCATCAAATATGATAAATACTTTCAAAAATTAATTCCCGATTGAAATACCAACCTCTAAACATATAAGAGATAATTTTATTTGTAAGATGATATCTTATGTTGTACGATAAACATTAAAAACATAGTTTCCTAAACTTGAGAAAATAAATTATCATATTCCAAATCTATATTTATGTCTGATTAAATAATTTTCCATGGATTAAAAACAATACATATCATAATATAACATCCTTTTACGTAACTATCACACCACATAAAATAGAATAATATCATATACACTTAATATAAACTCATTAAATGAAAAATAATAAGATATTTAATCTTTGTAACACATAAAAACCGAGATATGTGAGAACAAAATATTTCCTTCCAATATATTATAGGAAAAATATTATTTTTTGAGATATATTAACTTAATTTATTAAACCTCATATATCAAATTAGTTTCCCTATGGAAATATAAAATCCCATTCGCATGTATCTAGTGGGTTAGACACTTCATTTTTACTGGTATAATTTTTCACCATTCATATTGAATATTTATGTAGATATATAGAACTTGAGCTCCCTATTATTATTAAGTTCACCCACTATCTTCATATGTGTGTCTCTTAGTTTTTAATCACTCCATTAATATGACATTGTAATATTTCATGATATATATATATATATATATTAATTTTAATTTCCTTTATTGATTGCGATACAAGAAACCCCGAAGTATAATAGAACCATAATATAGTTTTCCATTATAACCTATTTGTTAAAGTGTCCATATTAATTTTAATAATTAATGTATAAAAATATGTTTAATGGTTTTAGATAATGAATAAATATTTTTAACTGGGTGTTTATATTATTATAAAAATTTAACCAACAACCAGTTTTATTTACCTATATGATAAAATAAAATGATTAATTTTAACAATTAAAAAAATTGACACTCTAAAATTCAATTCTTAAATTTATATTTCAAAATGATCTTAAATTGAATTATTGTGATTTTTTTTGAAAATTTAATTTTTGTGATGAATATTGAAAAATAATTTTTTATTGAAAAATGGCATTTGGTTTATACAATTTAAAAAGTTAAATTTTTTATGAATATGTTTCTAAATGTAAAATTGTGTCATTTATATTATTATTAATATAATTATTGTGATTGGAATTAATTTTATTTTAATTCTTATATAAAAAAATTTTATACTTAGGGATTTTTTCTTGTAAATAGTTTTCCTTCATGTTTTTTTAGTTTACCTTAAAGTTAATTTCATCTATATATAGAGAAAAAAATTTATAAAATTAATTAAATAAATTTAATAATCATATATGATTTTTTCAATTATTACAGAATCATTTTTTCTTATATTTTACAGTAAAAAGAATAAACATAATTCACCGAAGTTACGGTTAAAATGTGTTTATCGGTGGTGGACCAAGAGATATTGGTAAATTTTAAAACTAATCATGTATAAATCCTATTTTGAATTCAAATTTACATATATAACTATCTTTGATTTATATAATTTGAAATTTAAAAAATAATATGGATAATGATGTTATTTTATTTGAATCTTTCAATATTTTCCACATGTGTCATCTCCCATATTTATAAGTAGATACCCTCATTTATCTTGTTAAAAAAATGAGGCCTTTTATCTCAAAAAACCTAACTAATAACTTATAAATTACAACATACATTATTTAGAAGTATAAAAATACAATTCATAGTGTCTTTTAAAAATGATCTATATGATGAAAACCAAAGGAGAGCTGATCATCTTTCCTGCCAACTTCAATTTCATTCTATTTCATCCACCACTAAATATATGGTGTTTATATTAAAATAATATATTACATGTATTTAATATATTTCAATTATATTATGACTATATATCCACAAATAACCACCTATATTCAATTAAATGAGACATGAAATTATAACACACATGTTGGTGTAGTCTACAAAATCCAGGTATCAATGTTATTCATTTTTGAGAAACAGTTGACATGTATGGTTATTATGATGGATATAAATATTATATATGATATTTATGAAACAATTATTCTTCTATAATTAAAATATGATATATTAATTCTTACCATACTATTCTTTGGAAAACAATTACGTCCCTCATTTGTACATGCAGACTACCACCCCAACAAATCAATGTGATTAATTTTTCATTTCGAAATTAGATATATGGAAATAAGGATATATCAAATTATATATATGGTATAATTTATATAAATTTTTTTGGATCGAATATATAGTTGTATATGTATATTAGATGGAACAATAAAAGGGGGTGGGTGAATTGTAGGTTTAAAAACTATGTGTTTAGACACTTAAGAAATTTGTTTAAATGGTCTTAAAATAATACAATTCACAAAAAAAAATAAACAACCACAATTGTATTGAATATAATGATATGATATGATGTAATACTATAAGAAATGTAAAGTAATTTTATTGAAGATGAATACAATAATAAGAGTAATACAATAGTGTAGGATTCTACTATATAACGTATAGAATCAATCGATACAATATGTAATAGTATGATTGTAATTGAAACAATTACAATTGAATATGAAATGAATAAAGGAAAAAAAATTACAATTCCCTTTCTTAAAACAAATAGCAGCAGAAATGTAAAAGTATTACAATTATTTTGACCCTAAGAGAAGGGTTATCCTCTCACCCAGGATATGTGGTCTGTCTTTCCGCCACCTTGGTAAGCCCTCGATATGATGATCGGTACGTCTGTCTTGCTATCCCCACAAGCCCTCGATTTTTTAGGTAATCGACACCTCTGTCTTTAAATCACTTGAAATCCCTCGATATGATGATCGGTAGAACCTTCTACCTATCCCCAACAGCCCTCAACCGTTATCACTTGATCAGTCTCATAATGCAAAACAAAGCACTTATAGAACTACAAATACTAAGAATAAGCCGTTCACATTTTGTAATGTCAAGGATTTCGCACGAAGAAAAAGAGAAGTCATAGGTCTCCCTCTAGAACTTGATATATAAAAATTCTCCCAATTGTATTCTTGGATTCAAATGACCTCCTATTTATAGGACTTATTTTCCAACGGTCGCATTGCCTCCAACGGTCATATTTCTCTGGAAAACATTGTGGGACTTGGACACCTGGCATTATAACTGTCATATTGAAACCGAAAACATGACATCATTTTGATTAGTTTATAACTACCTCCACGACATCGTTTTGGTTAAAACAAAAGATATATGAAGATGATAAACATGGTTATGATTGAATTATGTTGAAAAAGAATAAAAACAAGCATATGATAAAAGTAATGTATGAGTAATATAAGTATTACTTAGTGTAATGTATTGATATGATACAAAGTTAGTATGAAATACAAAAGTCAGTACGATTGATAGAGTCTGTACGATTGACAGAGGCAGTACGAATGACAGAGTCAGTACGATTGACAGAGTCAGTACGATCAACATAGTCAGTACGATCAGCATACCTAGTACGGTCAGCATAGTCAGTACGATCAGTATAGTCAGTACGATCAATATATACATTTGTTATTTCCAACACAAGACATAAAAGTCAAAATAGAACTCTTTACTCAATAATTTCATTATATAATAGTTAATTATTATTTAAATTTATTTTTTTCTATCCGTCAATAGTGAAAATAGCTTTTATGCATTTGTACGCCCTAACTTCTCCATGAACAACGTAATTAATTTATCCATATCAAAATTCTTTAGAATAATTAAAATATATATATAATTAATATGTATATATATATTTTTTATATATATATATAATTATTATCATCATTTAAATTATGGAACCATTATCAATGAACAAGGAACAGAATAACAAAACCAAAATTTTAATGTGAAAATAAAGACCTAAAACATGGAAATGTTGATTTTAAAAAGAATTTATAAATAAATGGGTGTTGAAATGTTATTAATGGATAATATGTTATATAATGAAAATTTACATGATTCTTGAATATAATTATAATTAATTTGAATTCATTATACAGGAGTTTAGAGCAATTTTTTAGGAAGTTGAACTTGAGTTAAGGGAGTTATGCTAAAATATCATTGTTTATCAATATTTTTCATATAATGTTTCTCTGGATGAAATTTTATGACCTTTATATTATGAGGCACATTAGTTTTATTTTCCACTAATTCTTTTTCTAGATTATATTTTTCCCTTTAATATTCCTCTATTCAATAACTCATGATATCAAATGAATGTTTTTATGGAAATCGACCTTTTTTCATATATTGAATATACTTCCTAAACCATATCAATATTTTTTTAAAATATTTTCCAGAATTATTTTTATTTTATACAATTAATGGTTATCAACAATTTTATACATGACAATGTTTTTTACTTTCATATAATTTTCCTAATGATGTAGTTTTTACTTTTTACTGAATATTATAAAGTAATAATTGTTTTATTGTACATGACATGAATGAAATATCCAACCATCAGGACACCCGCCACTTTAAATATTAATTTAATATTTTATATAATATCTTAAAAAAATTTATTTACATAATATTTGATATTTTTATAGTTTAAATAAGTGATTCTATAATGAACATGAGATTTTCCTCAATAAATATTTGTAGTTTCCTATCAAAGCAATTATTAATTATGATAACATTATTGGATGTTACCTTTGATTTACTAGGGACATGATTTATGGATAACATCCTTTTTCTTCAATTGATGGTTTATTTTTATAATGATTTGATTTCATAAAGCCCATTTATTTCCAATGGGTAGTGATATGATAAATTTATGAAATATTTATGAAACCTATTTTCATTCCATAGGTTATGCTAAGATGAATATTTTTTCATACTATGGAAAAAACATGTATGATTTTTATTATGTGATTAGTGGTACCATTATTAAAAATCCCTCTAATAAATTCAATAAATATGGATATTTCATGGCACAATAAGGACTATAATGGGGAGTGATGACAATTTCGTATCATAATTTCTCTACATCTATAGTTTTGAGATTGAATCTTAATTACAGATCTGGTGGAATAGAGAAATTAATCCAACATATAATGATATTATTGGAAGTGAGGATTGACTAAATAAATTATTTTCTATTTTTATGTGTCTACAAAAGAAATATGTGTTATATAAATTTTACACTCTCTTTGATCATGTTCTTTTACTCTTCCATGATTAATTTATGATAAATTTCTTAGATTTCTTCTATGGGTTTATATTATAATAAATGATTTGTAATATATGGTATTATCTTTTTATTTTAATGTTATCAAACCCTTATAATAATGTTATGTTTTTTATCTCCCTTGATTGACAATACATAAAAACAGATATAACACATACTTATGTTTACGTTCCTCAGTTTATGAATAATGGTTTTAAGTAAAATTTTCTAAGAATGGTTGTAGTTTTAAAGAACATAGTCGAGGATTATTTATATGTATTATGAACAAGTTGTATTTGAATAAAATTTTCCAAATAAAAATGATATTATAATTATATCTTTGATTATAATGTTATATAACAAATATTATTACAAAAAGATGTTATATTTACATATAAAAATAATCTATATCTATAATTATTATCCAAGATGGTTTAGTTATATTTTGAAACTAGGAAGATAAAACAATTATGATAACCCTCATGTTATAAATTTTTATAATATAATTTTAAAAATTGTGGTAAATAAAAGATTTTTGTTTTCCTATATTAAATCTTGGTCTTTATACTTCAAGTGGATATTGTTTTTCACAGATTCATATTGGGATAATATTGACAAAAATAGTTGTTTCAGTATATAGTTTCCATCATTATAACGCATTTTGAGTGTAATCTTACTGAATACATTGTTTTACATAGCTGTGTCGTATGTTTTTAAGAATAAAATTCATTATAACTCATTATGTAAAAATAGAATATATTATTACTTTAAATGAACTAGGGTAAAAATAAGTTGTTATAGAATGAAATAAGGTGTCCTGATTTAGACATCCTATAAATAGTTTTTCATTATTATTTTGTTTATCTCTATGATTATTGTTAATTAAACTAATATTTTTTGTATTATTTAAATTTTGGAACCTTAAGGAACCAGTATAATGTGTAATCTGAAAGTTACATCAATGTTTTTCTCATGGCCATCGAAATATTATGGGACCATGAATAAAAATCTATTTTATATTCTATTAAAACATTCACATGATTTGAATCATATGATGATTTAAAATGGGAAATTGAGGGAGATATTTTCTATTATTTCATCATGAAATAACATTCACGTTATTTTAGTGATTTAGGTGATCCACATTCAATAAGAAATAGGTCATTTCCCCCAAAAAGATATAGTCAGTTTTCTAGTTTTTAGAATACGAAATTGTTATTTTTTTTTTATATTTTGAAATTAAAAGTAAATAAATGATAGAGTCTTATAAATTAGAATATGAAATTAAGTTAAATTGAATACCTAGAGTGGGATAGGTATACAATCATCTTCCACAATAAATAAAATACTTGTATTCCTTAACGGAAAATATTGAAATAATTCCTTGACATAGAGTATAAGGAAAATGAATCCTTTAGTATATATGAGTTTAATTTAAAAAAAATTATTTAAAATTCTTGTATTATTACCCAATGTATCATTAATTTTAAAAAAAATCTCCAGTGAAATAAAACATAGTGTCTGAAGTGTGTTATTTATAAGTGACATCAGTAGAAATAATGAATTTTTTAATATACTATCAACTGTGAGATAAATAGTGGATTTACCAATCAATATCATAGGTTTCATAAGATATTAAAATTTTAATTTAATGTATATTTTAAAAACCATGGAGATAAGATGATTATAATTAATTTATACCCAATATATTGAATGAAACATATAGGAAATTATCATAAGGGAATGGGTACATGTTTAAATTCTTAAAAGTAAAATAATTAAGTAGTGAAATACTAATGTGATGCTAATAAAAATATAGATAATGATATTGAAAATGAACCATAGAATTAATGGACCAAAATTCATTGTTCCAAACATAGGGATTATGTACATTATCTTAACTTGTGATGAAATTCAAATTTTAATATTCTTGATCAAGGTTAGAAACCTATTAATACCATATTCAAAGGGAAATCTCATTCGATTACTCTTTCTAATGTGGGGTACAATAACAAAACAATCAAGTGTTACATTCTATACAATATAGAACACTAGTGAGAAATTTAATCTAGATCTTACTAATATATTATATCTAAAGAATTTTTGAGGGGTATAAAAATAAATCAATAATGATTAGATGTTTAATTAGTAGTAAAAAACCTAAAAGTACGATGATCACACCTCATGTCCATGATAGTTAAACAATTTATGATTGTGAGAATGTACTTCTTATAAATGTTTTTATTGTCTATACGGTTGAATTTTATGTTTTCTATGGAATATAAATCCCATAATAATTTATGAGGTTTAGAAAATGTATTTGATATTCTAAACCAACCAAAGACCATGTATCTATGTGATGATAAATATAAACATCTAATGGAAATAACATTATTATATGGGTCTTGAGTCTTATTAAAAAGGTATTTTTATCTCAAATGGTTGGGGAGAATATTTACATTAATGATATGCTTATTTTCAATGTTTTTTATGATTACTTTTCATAATAGAATTATAGTATTCTATTGAATCATGAAAATGAGTTTTCAACATAACACATAAATGGAGCTACAGAACTATTATAGACTCCATATAAAATATACTCGACAAATTTTCTTGTAATTAAATAACAAAATCTTGGATTATCCTAACAATTGTGACATTCATCTACGTTCATTAGGTTCTCCAATTCTTTTTGTTAAGAAGAAATATAGATTAATGAGACATTTCATTGATTATATGGAACATAATAATATCCATATTAATAGAAAGCACCATTTACACCATACTAATGATTTTTTTTTGATCTTTGTAGTGATAAAATGTTTTATAATGATGTTATTGACTCTAGATATCATAAATTTAGGGTCAAGAAGATTTATATAATCATGAAAACACTCCTTATAAAGTATATACACTATTAATTTATAGTGATTCTATTTGGGCTTCATAATTTACCTTATATATTTATGGATATAATTAATAGAGTTTTTAGATATTATATTGATTTGTTTTTGGTAGTATTTATGTAACACCACAATCATCCACGGTACGTTTCTCTTTGAAGAATTCAATAGCTTGCGTTGTACAATACATCGAGATTTTAACACAGTAAGACCAATCAAACTAGTCGTTCTGAATAGAATTACCAAATTTTTAAAATTGAAATAAATCAACATGGACTTCATTTTTGAATTCGGAGTATCGAAATTAGCTTAGGGTGAACTTTTGGATTTTTTCTGAAAACTTTCAATTTTTTGATGACTCGTGAAAAACACTGCGTTATTGGTTAAAATGGAATTTTTATTTAAATTATTAGTTATTATATTTATATTGGGAAAAAATGGATACATAATACGTAGAATAGTTCTGTGTAATTCATTGGACTCATTTTTATTATAAAATTACATGTATAAATGTTTATTGATCTTTTTAGCATCTTTTACCCACCTCTTAGAAGCATTTTCAAATTTGCATAAAACATAATTTTACCGCTTATGTGAGTTGAATTTCATAAATCCAAGAGACATGGTTGACATTAGTAAGTAAAATGTGGTTCAATGAGATGAAAATAATTTATGGTGAATAGTAACTTTTGATTTCAATTACCATAGTTAAAAGTAAATAGGGGAATTACAGGTAAAAATGATATTATTATTACACTAAAGCAGGTACTAATTATATTTTATAAGTGTATTTAGACCATAAATATCCTTAGGATAAAATATGATCCTTTTGTTTCACTTGTATTAGATTAAGAAGCCTATTATTATTTTATTTAAAGAAGAGTTAAAAGTGTTAAATTCAAAGTTTAATAACAAAAACATTTTTAATATTGGGTTATACAGAATATAAATTAGAGTATAAATATTAATTAGAAATATAAAATTATTTCCTATAGAATGGTATTTTATTTTTAATTTTTAAAAATTAAATAATTAAATTTATTAATGACACAATGATGATGAAGTAATTACCTTATTAATGAAAGATTAAAATAATTGATATTATAAATATCCAAAGAAATATAATTTAATTTTTTTTGATGAATTGCACTAATTTTCAAGAATAATATAACTTGTTAAGGTTAATTAAATGAATTTATTTCTATGTAATCATGCTGTTATGATTTTAACAATAACAAAATACCAAATAGTGTCAAAATTGACATAAAAGATTTTTTAAAATAAATATTATATTATTTATTGATTTTATTTTTCTAAAAATATGAGGTTTTGAAAAATGGATTATATAAGGATATATATATCAATAATGAACATCTTGGGGTTCTCTATGAAGTTTATAGTAATTTTATCAACCATATAATATAAAAAAAGGGTATGGTAAATGTGAAACTATTTAAATAAGACTTAAATCTAAAAGATAAGGTTAATATGGTGATCTAAACCTGTCTAAAACCTATTGTTTGATAGGTTATTGACACATACCCACTGTATCCTAGAAATAAATCATTTTAGAGCCATTATAAACCTGAAATGAATTTATTATAAAATAATATTTTAATCTTTTTCTATGGTTCCCCTCACCCCTTTTATAAAAGGGCACATCCCCTTCTCTCAAATTCATATCTTCAAGGCCATTTTTCATGGACAATCCCTACCCAAATATCCTCTCAACTATCCTCCCTTAATCCTAGAGGAATTACTTTGGTCATAAACCAAACCTAAAGATCCGTTTTTATCAAATCAAAAGGAAGAACCCGAAGAAGAGTTAAATATTTCATCACCTCCTTCAGGTTCCTTTCTTATTCCACTTCCTTTTTCTTTAATGTGAATTTTATAAAATAATAACTATAGTATCTTCTATATACTATTATGATATTAAAAAAAATGGCACAACCATATTCATTATTCTACCCATCATATGATGATAACGTCACCATACGTGCGTACGTACAACTTACCATCTCCACGTCGTGGTGAAGTTCGTTATTCAAACACTTCATTATTTGGATGGGTATAACAAAGAGTATAACTGATTTAAATAATAAATATATCATGTTAAGGATTCCTTATATATTATATACCATCCAATTAATTATGATCTGACTATCAATATAATGATATTTTAACTCGAGCGTACGTACGGATTACAGTCTCCACGAATGCAATGAGATTCATTTCCCCATCGTACCCATTCAATAATATTTTTCATTTGATGATTAAAAATAATTTTTAAGAACATAATATCATTCTAGATATGAATCAAATACATCATATCCATAAAAAACACAACTTATATAACAGAGCATATAACGGAAAACGAATAAGTTAACACCCGAAACGACAATAATAATAAAATATTAGCAAAAAAGAAATATTAGAAGATCATATATGATATCATATTTATTTATATGGTTCTTGTATAATTTAATAACATTTATTTCACTATTATATAAATGGTTAACGTACCCTCGACCAAGGAAATGTACAAGGTAGGGATTAATTTCACAGTCTCTTTACTTATTCGAGGTTGTTTATATGTAAGTAATCCACTAGGACTTCTTTATCATCCACATCAATGTTTCTTAAAAATGTATTTCAATTTTTTTTACTATATCATATAATATATCCTAAATTCATTTATAAACATAAATGACCTTATATGTTTGAAAGGAATCTTTCCATCATTTTCCAAACAAGGTGCATTATGACCTTTTTGACAAAATTAAGTTAAAAATGTCTTTTTTTACTTATACGGTGGGTGAGGCTATATTATGCCGTTATAAAATCATTGAACCTTTACTTAAAATATTATAAAAATATTTCTATGATAAATTTTTTCTTTTAAATGGTTTCAAAATTGAAAGAGGTATTTCATTCAAATAGTTTTCATTTCATCTTTGTCAACATCCTTTGATGGATTTTAATCTTGTTTGAAGTTTATTTATTATGATAAAAATCTTCCATATTATATTGATGTTTTTGTGATATGCTTGAATGTGGATGTGTTATATCTTACCATTGGTGGTTTAGGGATAAAGTATTTACATTTCTTATACTAGTTTTAATACAAATGTATTTTGTTTTGTTTAAACCTTTCAATATGATGAATGAATTGGAATTAGTAAGTGACGGGTGGAGCTCGTTAAAGCTCCATGATCCATCGGTAGGTCTCATGATAAAAAACTAGTGTCTTAGAACAAGTCCTTGAAAAAATATGATTTGTAGACTTGGAACAAGGCCTTGACTTTGTGGTTATGAAGTCTGGCATTATGCATTCCATCATCATGAAAGTGGCTTTTTGATATTGCATGTGATTATTCGACTATTAGAATATCCATGTGAGTAATTAAGTGGCATTATTTTGATTTATGTTTTCCATATTATGATGAATTTTATGTTTTATAGGAGTTTTTTTAAGTCTTATAGATTGACTTAAATGTTTATTTATGAAATTTTCACCTATATTGTTATCCTTACTGAGCATCTGAGCTCCCGCCTTCCTATGTTTTATTTTCCCAGGATGCGAATAAGAATATTTTGACTGACCTATAGGGATATTCTAAGGGATATGATTATAGTCTATAGAGGAAATGAGGTTGTAGTTTTTCATTTTATAATGTAATGTAAAACTTATGAATGTATCTAGTATATCCAAGGCTACTAAAATAATCAGTCTTTCGAGACTTGATCTTTTTTGATCATGTCAAAGTTATGTAATAATGCACCAAATCTAGGTAAATGGGGTTGGGAAATTACATTTTGTATCAGAGGAAGTTTAGTAAAAACCAAAGAAACTATATTTAGAAAAAATACTCTGATTAGAGAACACTACCCTAACATAGACATTGGGGATTAGTATAGAATAACATCATATAATTTTGGTAAAGTAGATATTTTGTGATTTTTCATAGCAATAAATCTCTACCTGGATTAAAAAATGTAGAGGTATCTCTAGAGCAGATGTACCTATGGATAAAACCCAGAAACACTGATTTGAGCTAGACTCAAACAGGAACAAGTGCATGACAATGGGCCTTGTTGCACTCTTGGTTACGACACTCATGGGGGGTATTAATAGGATAATTCTAATTTTCTTTGCAAAATATTTTGAAGCATTTAGGAGTATAAACATCCTCAAAAAATAATTTTTTATGATTAGGGATTATATCCATAAACTGATCAATTTATGTTAATTGTTATACTTGTTTGGAATTATGTATTGCGATTCATAAACTAATCGTGAGTATGACATTGTTTAGAAATTGCGCCGAGTGGAAGGAATGGAAACCGTATCAACGAACATAATCCATCTGTGGATTTCCCTCATACTCAAGATAATTATAGTGGATCTAGTGATGCAACAAGTTCTGGTCATCTTATCACCATACTAAGACAACTCACATAGGTTATGAATAATAACTTTACCCTTATGGAGCACCCTAATCCACTACAAGGAGAATCAATGTTAGACCGCTTAATGAGGAAACAACCAACACCATTCAATGGGTATACAAATCCATTTGTAGCTGAAAAATGGATAAGTTCCTTAGAGAAAATATTTCATAATTTAGGCAGTAGTAAATGGTAAAAACATTTCATGGTAGTTTATCGCCTCACAGGAGATGCAGATCAATGGTGGTCATTGATTATAAATAAAAACTGGGATAATGAAGTATCAAGTATGTAATTAAGGGATTATAAATAACTTTTCTTAGAAGAAATACTTTTCTCATGACCATTGAAAAGATATGGAAAGTAAATTTCTGAGTCTGAGGAAAAAAGAGGATGAGAATGTCGCAAATAATGAATCTAACTTTACAAGGTTATCAAGACATGAATTAGATTATATAAATAGCTCATGGAGTAATATTAATCGATTATGTGATGGGATAAAACCATTTCTTCTTCAAGAATTATTCTCACAACATTTCTTGTATTACGAATATATTGTCTCATGTGTTATCAATATAGAAAAAAAATTATCTATGTATTACGAATTTAAATCAATGAAATAGAAGAAGAGATCTGTTGAACACTCTAGAAATGGAAATTAGGCGAAGAAGTGAACAATTAAATATCTATCATACAATAAATGTGGGAAGAGACACCCTAGAAATTACATGAAGGGAATGGGAGTCTATTACAAGTGTGGTGAAAAATGCCACCAAACTCTTGATTGTAAGTGGGAGAAAGTGGTTTTCAATGTTAAATGCTATAGTTGTAAAGAAATGGGGAATTATGAAAATGAATGTCCTAAGAATTAGGGAAACCTACCTCAGAAAAGACATTGTATCATTGTCATGATTATAAAATCACAACTACTAAGGTTGATGCTCTGAAAGATGTGGTGGCAGGTAATTTAATGGTTTCCTCAAATTTATCCAAAGCTTTATTTGATTCTGGATCATCTCATTATGTCATATATTCCCAGTTTTTTATGAAAATTAGATATTTCCAATTTGATTTAACAAGGTATTTGTCTGTAAATGCTTTTAAGGGAAGTATCATTGCAACAAAGTTTTGTGAATTTGTTCCTATTAAGGCATATAAATGTTATTTATCTATTGATCTCATTGTCTTACCAATGATTGAATTTGATATAATCCTCAATATGGATTGCCTTTCAGACCATGATGAGAATATTTCTTGTAAGAATAATGAGGTTAATTTTTTTGATGATGATGATAAAGAATACCTTTTCTTTATAGAAGAAATGCCACCACATGATCCATATCTAGATCCACCCCTTCTAGTTCAACTAAATTCAATTATTGGGGATCAATATAATGAAATAACCATGGGTGAGGGAAGAAATATTTGAATAGAGGACATACTGATTGTGAAAGAATATGTTGATGTGTTTCCAGAGGATTTACCTGGACATTATCAATAATTAGAAATTGAGTTTTCAATTGATTTAATTTTTATTTCAAGGCTCATATCAAAGACCCCTTATATAATGAAAAATGTAGAATTAGTGGAACTAAATAAACAAATATAGTAATGGAGAAATAATGGATTTATTCTCTATAGTGTTTCTCCATGAGGACCTAATGTTCTTTTTATTAAGAAGAATGATAGATCTATGACGTTGTGCATTGATTACATGGAGATCAATGCAATAAAAATAAAGAACAAGTATCCCCTACCTTGCATTGATGATTTATTTGACCAAATTCATGGAGCTCAATATTTTTCAATGACTGACCTTCGGTCTAGATATCATCAGTTGTGTGTGAAGAAGGAAGAAATTCCAAATATAGCATTTCTAAATAGGTACAGGCATTACGAATTTACAGTAATGCCTTTTGGGATGACTAATGCACCCAATGTTTTCATGGATCTAATGAATAGAGTTTTCAAGGGATATCTTTATGAATTTGTAGTGGTATTTATTGATGGTATCTTGGTATACTCCAAAACCTACGAAGATCATAAAAATACCTTTTTTATTATCCTAAATACTATTAGATGAAATGAATTATATGGGATGTTTAGCAAGTGTGAATTCTAGATTCAGGAAATTTATTTTCTTGTCCATATTGTCTTTAAGGATGGAATCATTGTCGACCCTTATAAGACTATGGAAATCCAAAAATGTACATCACCTAAAAGAAAAACTGAGGTACGCTGTTATATTGGTTTAGTAGGTTATTATCAACATTGTGTCCAGACTTTTACCCCATTGGCCATCTCATTAACCAAGCTCAAAAACAAAGGGGTTAAATTTGTTTAAGAAAAAGTGTGTGAAGAATGATTTGAAGAACTGAAGAGAATATTGGTTTATGCTACAATCTTGACACTACCATCGGGGAGTGATTGATTTGATATTTATAGTGATGCTTCAAATAATGGACTTGGTTGTGTATTTATAGAGAATGTTAGATTTATTTTTTATGCATCACGATAGCTAAATATTTAGGAGAAAAACTATCCAAATCATGAACTTGAGTTAGATTTTGTAATCTTCTCTCTGATGATTTTTAGTGACTATCTCTATGGTGAAAAATGTGAGATTTATACTGATGAAAAGAGTTTGACATACATTTTCTCATGGAAAGAACTCAACATGAGGTATAAGTGATGGCTTGAACTACCCAGTGATTATGATTTCTCTGAGGGATATGAGTGTGTTATATAGAGGCAATGTTGTTGTATTTTTTCATTTTATAATGTAATGTAAAACTTATGGATGTATCTAAAACTTCTAAAGCTACTAAAAAATTGGTTTTTTGAGACTTGATCTTTTTTGATCAGGCTAATGTAATATTATAATGCACTGACTCTAAGTAACTAGTTTCAAGGCATTACAGTTTAGAAATTATTAATATATATATTAAATGAGTATGGAGGAACATGAATATCACTTGAGTATTTTAATGAAGACTCTACGGAGTTATAATCAATATAAAAAATGTTCGATATTCTTATTATAGATAAAAAACCATTTTTGTGCCATAAAATCTCCAGAGAGTTTATATTGTTGGATCTATCATATGTTAAAATTGATGAATGTTGGTCTATATTAACCAATATGACATAAAAATGCAGTTTTATAGGTTTGTATTTATATTATCATCTCCTTGTAAATAATTTATCATTAATATCAAATCAACTATCCAGAAATACTCAAAAGGGAGGCATGTTCCATCAGTTAGATAAATGTGATGAAAATTTCTATCAATTGAATAGAATTTTAATCATTTCCTAATGTCATATAATACGCTGCTATGGAGAATGGTTTTTGGTCAATACTGATGCAAAAAATATGGGGTTTGTATATTTAGTCATTAAGAATGATATGGTTTGAGAATATGCCCTATATAAATTTATGGTTATTGAGAAGAATTACCTAAATCCTGATTTAGAGATAGTTAGGGTAATGTTTTCATAAAATATATGGATGAATTGTATTTATGGATAAATTATATTCAAGTATAAATTTACTAAAAAATAACTAAATAAGTGACAGAGAAGATAGATTGATGTTATTAATTATTATGATAATTCAATACATTACCATCATGGGGAAGAGGATAAGGTGAAATATTATTTGAATTGATAGGACTGTGATAGATTATCTATTATATAGATAAAAAATTATCCAATATTTTATGATTTTCAGAATATTCATATATTGATTCTGATAGAAGGGGAGAAATATTATCTTGTTCAAATGAGTGTTCAACTATCTATCCATGTAATGATTAAAGAGGAATAATAGGATGATTTGCACTACAAAAATAATTTGAGAAATGTTCATGAGTTCAAATTTGATTGTGGTTAAATAATTACTGTTAGTAACCATGTTTTTATCCCATCAATATTAGACATGAAGAAGGATATATTGGGTGAATCTCATTTTTCTGCATTCTCAATTCATAGTGGATGCATGAATATGTATAACAATATGAAGGAGTACTTATGTTGTGATCGCATGAAGAGAGATATTTTATAATTTTTATCTCAATTCATGGTTTATCTATGTTTTAAGGTTGAAAAAGATAATATTAATGGCATGGTACAACCATTAACAGTAAAATAATATATATTGAAATAAATCACAAAGGATTCTGTAATCAGACTCACCAAAATATCTAAGGTCAGTATTGTTATGTGGGTTGTCGGAAATGACCATAAAAAGTCATCATAGTCCATTTAAATAATATAATACTTTACCCTTATCAAATTTATATAATATAAGTTAAGAATGTTGAAATGTCTCATAGAGTACCACATTCTATTGTATATGGTCGTTATCATAGTTTTATCTCAATTTCTTTGAAATTTATTCAGCAAGCTCTTAATTTAAAAATGTTTAATTTTTTATAATCATCGATAGATTTATATTTATTCTAAGATAACCATTAGAACCTTGGAGGATCTATTTAGGCCTTCTATAATTTATTTTAAATGTTTTGGGTTCAACTCCATTCTCTGGTTTATTTTTATAATAACAATATATTTCACTTTCTCATTTAGATTAATCCTTATGAAGTCATGTACGGATAAAATTAAAGAAAATAATGTGATTGTATTAATTGGTAGAAATTAATATATTGGGAACAAACATCATTTAAGAAAAGGAATAGAATTTCAGATCCACTTAATGACACGTTAATGTATCTAAGAGTTTAGAGAAAAGTTAGGATGATAATCTTCAATGAAATCTATAATTCTACATTGGTGATAAGGTATTACATTGTATTTCTCCGTAGAATAATGTTATCAGATTATAATAAAAGGGATGTATGAGCCCTAGTTATATTATCCTTATTTAGATTCTTGATCATGTAGGGAAAATAGCTTATAACATATAACTTCCATCGAACAACTATCAACTTCAAGATGTGTTTCATATAACTCTAGAGAGAAGTACATACCTGATCCTTTATATGTATTGAACTCAGAGGACATAGTACAAGATAATTATTATTCATATGAAGAACATGAACTAGAAATGATTAAATTTAGAGGTAAAGTGATAGATAAAAAGACTACTCACATGGTTAATATTCTTTGGAGGAATCAAAAATTCAAAGAAGCTACGTGGGAACTAGAGGGTGGGATGAAATAGATATATCATGATTTTTTGTATCATTGTAAAGAAATATAGAGATTGAAATTCATTTTAATGGGGTTAGAATTTAACACCATGATATATTATGATATATATATATATTAAATTAATTTAATTTCATTGATAACATGTGATACACGAAACCCCATGTCTCAATAAACATTAATATAATATACTTCTATTGAATAGTTCTTAAATAATCCAAATGAATAACAGAAAAACAATTTAAAAATATTTATAATGGTTTTAAAGAATTAAAAATATAAATTTTTTTAGTATCTTAAAATGATTTAAAAATAATTTTTAATATAAAATGGGTATTATTTAGTTTTTTTATAAAATAATATGATTACTTTTTTTAAACTTTTAGTAAATTAATATGAAATAATAAACATAATTTTAGAAATTAAAATTTCAAAATTATATTATACTTATTTTTATAGAAATTTCAATAAATATTTTTTTTGGTAAATCGAGAAAAATATTTATTTTTATTGAAAATTTTCTTTTCATTTAAATAATTAAAAAAGAATCATTTTATTAAAATGGTTTTAAAATTATTTATTTCTATTATAATTAATTTTATATAGATTTTAAAATAAATAATATTATAGGTAAGAAAAATTTTCTTAATGAAATCCATTTTTCATCGCGTTTTTTAATTTTTATTATCTATTTTTTATATTACTATTCTAGAGAATGGGATCACTTGTGAGCTATAATGGGTCTAAACCCTTAATATAATCTATACGAAGCTCGTACATTTCAAATGAGCTATAATGGGGATCAACCATTCATTTAAGATATATCAAGATCACCCAAGAGCTATATGGGCATCATCCCATTGAATAGGTCGTAACATGCTCACCAATTTCATATAATTCTCAATAATCATATCAATTTTAAAATACAATCATCGTAAAACCCTTTTAAAAATAATTTTTAATCCCATAAGAAAAAATTGGATAAAAACTCAATTATTTTTAAAAAATTTGTTTTTCAATTCACAAACACCCTTTTACTTTAAAACCCATTTTCAATATCAAAATACCCAAAATATGAAGATGGTTATTAATTTTATAAATTATGAAATCTTTAAATATAATCCAAAAATAATATAATGTCCACAATTGTTAAAAATTCATTGTCTCAATGTGCATTAAGAATAAAAAATTCCCTTTGTAGTTTGTCAAATCGTTTCATACAAAGCATGTAAAAATATTTCTATTGAAAACCTTTGAATGAAATAAAAAATAGACATAACATTTATTTTATAACTCATTTATATATATATAAATAAATATTTATAATAATATCAAGAATATTAACATGGATAATATATTTTATAATTAAATTATTAAAAATTACTGTGTCCCGTAAAACATTGAACATTTACATAATATTCCCCACGAGGGAATAATATATAAAAACCATTAAATAACATGATAATAGATAAAATATGGATATCTATATTCAAATGCAATATATATAAAACCTATAAAATAATGAAGGTGCATATCATCAATAAATATCCCAATGAATGAAGATTGAGACGAAATCCCTTACATTGAGTATTACTTGTGACATGTTTCTTTATCTTCTGGAATAATAAACATATGCTAATTATTTATTTTGAAAATATGATATATGAAGTTTATCATTAATTTTTTCACTTATTTCATTGTTCTAACAACAACTTAGTTATGTATGTTTACATCAGGTGTTTTTACCATATTTTGTTTATATGCAGAAGAAATTTGGTAAGTAAACTATGGTCAAAAGGGTTGTTATATAAACATGAATAGATTAATTATCTGGAAAAAGTTATATTATTTACACATGAACTATATTTTTGAAACAAATCATGAATCCTGGTTATGAAAAATGATGGATGTCACAATCATGGAGATGGTAGGTTGTTCGTACGCATGAGTAATATTCCCATTTCTCAATCATCGTTATAGAAGGTAGGTAACATTTATTTTTACATAATTATAATTATATGATATATACCATGTTTTTAATCATATATACATAAAAATAAACTTTTCTTGATATAAAAGGAATCACATTGCGTCAAGGAGGTGGTAGTCTACATATCCATGAATGATGTTATCCCTTTTTTAGTGTGAGAAAATATTTTAATGAAAAGTATATATTATATTTATTTAAAGGTAATTATTTCAATAAAATGATATATATGTCATTTATGCCACATATTTTTAATTAAACTCGTTTTTAATACATTTCATGTTATGTATGAACGTATTATATAGCTTTGAGGAGGTGGAAGTCCACATGTATACAAATGATGTTAACGTATTCCCACAAAATAGAAAGCCTGAATGCATGAGTTATATAAAAATTTAAGAATTATGAGTAAAAAATAAATATAAAATATTTCATACAAAAATATAATGTCCAAAATAATTCCCTTCAATGAGAGATGGAAATTCAAAACCGACCCACGTCATTTCAGGTGGGGGTAGTCCTTCGTACACATGAATGGTTATTTCATTACTCATTTGATGTATGTGTGTGTAGGTGTTGGTAAAAACCATAATTTAAAATCATATTATTTTATTTATGTTAATATGATTATTATATATACATTTTATTAGAATAATTGAAGTGGAATGAGAAAAAAATGCATGTCAAATAATTATACATATTTTTCCGGTAACTCATTTTTCTTTGAAAGAAAGAGTTATCATTCTTGGATTTATTCCCTATGTGAGGATTATAGAGTTAGAGGGTGGACATTTATAGATTATTTGTAATTTTTTGGTAAAAAACAAATGGATTTATTTGTGTATAGATATGAAAAGAGATAATTCCTTTTTTATAGTGGAGGAAGAGTGGGTTTATTATAAATATCAAAATTTAACACTATTGGTAGGTTTACCTTTACAAATATTCATTCAAATTGAAAAATAATAGATTAATGGGTATTTATGGTTGACACACAATCAAACCACGCCAGTATAATGGAATTGTTATCATTTTTTCCTCATTATATTTGTTTCTTTATTTTTTTCATTTTGGATTTTCATTGGCGTTGCTAGTTTTCTAACCTATGTAATTAATCCATTAAGAATAAATTAAAGTGATAAATACTAGAAAATTTATAAAAAATTATTATAAATTTCGAATTATTATTTATTAAATGAAAATAAAACCTATTTTGGAAATTAATTTTAACAAAAACATATGTAACAAGTATAAATACCACTTTAACCATAACTACGCTAATAAAGATTTTAATATTTATCAGTCAATATATTAATTAAAAAAGATAAAATTTCCCATTAATAAAAAAATATTCTTTATTTATTAATATATAAATGTAACTTTTCAAAAGATATGTTTTTTAGTAATTTTAAATCAGTTAATCAAATATTATTTATTTTATATAATTATTAACTAAATAATCAAAGTGTTTTTATTTCTAAATAATTTAGTGTAAATATTTCATTTTTTAAAACTAAATATAAATTGTAATGAAAAATAAAAATCATTTATCTTATAAATAAATTTTTTGACTAAACCTTTGTAGGCTCTTCCCTACTCCAAAGTTGTATAAGTGATAAAGGGAAGGAAGGGCCATTTAAATGTATGTTTCCTCACTAAACTTATTATATTGGTCTATATTAGGGAATAGTATCCCAATAACTCATCAATATCTATTCAATTGTGTTTATTATATAAATTTTTCCATATATTTTATGTTGGACATGTTTTGGGTAATATATACACCTTAAATTCTATGTCTAATCATAATGTAATCTTATTTTTACCTTTATAATAATAATTAATTTCATTTACCGTCATTAAATATTTTTTGTGAAAAAATTTCTGTGATATTTTTAGACAAAAAAAGTAATAATTATTCCAAATATGTGTAACCATTTTTAAAAATTCAATTCATATATGTGGGTAAAATTTATTAAAAATTAATCACAATATGTTGCGTGCCATCAGGTTTTTAAAGATATTTGAACAAAATATTGAAATGTTTTTATATCCAATGTCATTGTGAAAATGAATAAATTAAAATAAATTGGATTTATTGATTTATAATTGAAATAATTATACTTTAAATCCATTTTACGACATAATTTAACTATATAAATAATTATGTCATGAAATATGTTTTTAATTAAAATTCTATATGATTCAAAATTCATCAAAATGTGAAACTTCTCAAAAAAATAACAAATGTAACCCAGAGTAAATTATGATATTAATCTTCTTAAATATATTTTTCTCAAAAAAAAATTATAAAATTTTGATAATTTAGTTTTAAAATATGTCTTCTATTAAAAGGTGGAAGAACATTTTTTTGAAAAATACATTTTAGAAACAAAACTATATTTATTCCTATAATATCCATGTAAAATATTATGGAATAATGTAAAAAGAATTTATAATCATTTTTAAACATAATATATCAAGTATTATTAACACCATGAAATATAATTTCTATGATATAACTTTTTTATTAGATAATAATATAAATAGTGAGATGTTGTTCTATAAGACTCGCCATTTTTTGTAACACAAGTGATGTGGCTTTATTTTTACATATTTTTTCACATATTTTTATTCAAATTTAATTTAATTTATTTTTTTTTCACATTATTTAAATAAATTCACTTATTTATATTTACAAATAATTTTATTATTTAACCAATTTTTAAAAATAATTATGTATTTTAAACCATTAAATTCTTTTTTTTGTTTTTCATAGTTAATTATTCTATTACCTGGTAGTTTTTAATTCTTCATCACTTATAATTTTATATCAATTTTTTTTAATTATATATTCTTTTTTCCATTGTGTTTTAATTATAATTATTTAACGTTTATTTTATTTTTGAGTCATTCTTTATATAATTTTACATTAAATTACTATTTAATTATTTTATTCTTTCCATTTATTTATTTATCTATAAATTATATTTTATTAATAAATTTAATTAATAAAACTCAAAATTAAAACCATATTCCAGTTTCATTTTAGATATTTTATTTATTCAATTTTTAATTTTAGATTAATATTATTTTGTAGTATGTTAATAATTTAATTAAATTCATTAATTAATTTAATATTTCGTTTTAGTTTCTATTAACTAAATGATTTAAGATTTAATTTTGAGATTAAATTGTAAGTCACTAACATATTGTCTCACCAACATTACGTCGTTAGCTCAACCTACCCTCACTTCCCATTTCCATTATCGTTGACTCAATGAGTAACTAAGAAACATCCATACACAACCCATGACACATCCTTTAATTTTATCTGATTTTATTTATTAAATTAAATCACATTACTTTATAGTTTAATTGAATTTTTTAATCTAGTATTAATATATTTAATATCTCGGATTAATTTTTTATGTTAGTTAGTTTAATTTTTGTTTACTATTTTTTACTTATTAATTAATTAAGTGTTTATTTAATTAATATAATTAATTTTTATTTTTATTTATTTATAATTCACAATTTTGTTTTTAATATTTTAATTTTTAAATTTTTATATTTTAACTTTTCATTTAAAAATATAAGTAACCTTTTGGATTCAACAACACTACACCACTACCCTATCTTCAACTGTCGGTAGCACGCAAGCTATAGACACACCATTTATCCCCTATTACTGAAATTTCCAGTTGGTAGCACAACCCACCAACATCTTTATAGTTCTCTTTATCTATGTGCTACTAACACTGATACTCCCTACAGTACCCCTTCAACCATATACCGATGCAATGCTAGCTATCCTGTTTCCCTCTGTCAGTGTCTTGGGACTCACTAATAGCACCCACTCACTATTCCTTTCTCATCCAAAGACATGGGTACCCCATCCTTCCTGCATCCCTTTCCCCGCCTACATCCATTATTCATGTTATCAACAATACCTTATTTAGGATCTACCAACACCATCGATTTCCCCTACATCCAACCTTTCCCAACCAACACTACTACCAACCAAGATCCAAATTTGTACAAAATTTGAACAAATAAAAATCATCCCGAACAAGAATCCACATGCTGATGCGGCCTGGGAGCTTTCCATTTCATGTCCCATGAAATTGATAGAGAATCAATTATATATAATGTCACTAGTAGATTAAAAATGAGTTTCACTATCGATATACACCTTTAGATAATAAAATTCTCAAGTAACTAAAGATCCACCACCAACTAGTGATGAAATAGGACCACACCGCCACTATTGGTTAAGACTAATGAAGATCCTGAGTCTGACACACAACATGCCACATTCATCCACCGCCAGTCATGATCCATAAACTAAATCACTACCGGTCTTCAAGTATCCATCCATATTCCACATATTGAAGACTTCCACTAGAGCTGGTGCTAGAATCCACATTAGTCGATAAGAAGGTGACTTATTAGAGACGCCTGTAGCACCACGTAGAAGCTTAATACCCCCATCACATGGCACAGTGTGGAAGGATATGGGGGAGTGAATTAAAATATAAAAAAATAACAAAAAAATACTTAATGAATTAGAAGAATGAAAATAATAATTAAATAAATATAAAAAACAAATTAATTAAAAAATTATTTTTAAAACTAAAGTATTATCAATAATTTATAAATAAAATTAAAAGAAAATAATATAATTTAATTAATTGAAAATAGTTAATACATTAATATTTTAAAAAATAATAGACATAAAAACTATATTAAAAAAAATTAACATTAATAATTATAATAAATTTAGTAAATTAATAACGTAATAAAAAATAACATTTAATAATGTTTTGGTAATATTATTTAAGATTATAAAAATGCTATCTATAATAATGTTAAATAAATAATTTAATAATAATTGTAAATAAAATATAATTAAAATTAATTAACCTATAACAAATACCCATTAATATAAACTATAATACATTTAATTTTAAATTAACTAAACATATGTTTATTTATTTATAAAAGTGAACATTTTTAATTAATGAAAAATTAAATATTAATTATTATCTATTATAACGATGAAGGTTCACACTAAATATTCATTGATTTCCAAATTCACTCAACTACTTGTAACAGAGTTAGTTTTGAGGGAAAGGTTAAAATGATGTGTGATGTATATAAAAGGCACACTTCTGCAGTGCATAAGATATAGACCTGCCTGTATAAGTGGTGGACAGGGGTGTTTTGGAGAAAATGAAAGAGGAATTTAATTGAACATAGTTTCATTTGAATAGAAATTATTATTCAATTTTAATGACACATCATAAATGGATAGAAACAGATGATAAAACGAGATGAGTGAGAAGGAATCAAAAGCATACTAGGAGGAGAAGAGCAGCCTATTCTTAACGACAACATTTCTAGTGGGGGACTATTATTCCTTGTTTATTTTCTTATTCTATGATATAAATTTTTGACCAACATGATTTAAAAATGATTTATATTTATAATATTTAATAGATTTTTTTTAATAATGTTGTTTGAATCATTTTGTTTTATCATAGATCATTTTCTATGAATGTAATAATTGATCGATGATATTAGTTTTAAAAAATATCTAGTTGATTCACAAATTTTGGTTTAAAATTCAAATTTCAATTTGAATTGGTGAGATGGATCTTGAATGACTTTCACAGAGCTTTAAATTGAAATCCAATAATGTTATAGTGAGTTTCGTTCCAAAAATTCTATTTTAACATTCATTATAGTTTGATAAATCTCAAAGTGGTGAGCATCTGGATTTTGTCTTTCTAGGGGGTTAATAATCTGGAGAGGGAGATTGATCTAGTCGTTTTTGAGGTTTTAATGTCAATAAATTTATATGAATATTATTTATTTTTCAGGAAATAGTGTTATGAATTCTTGAGCATCATTTCTTGAATCGTTTTCCTTCTTTGATGACTTTGATATCTAAATAATTTATTTTATTATTTTTTGGTCATTAAAAATACTATCATCATCACCATAGTTGTAAAATAATATTAAAAAAAGTTCAAAGATAAAAATTCTAAAAAATATCACACTGCTAACAATAATGGTCTTGTAAAAAAAATAATAACATTTATTTTCCCCAAATATTGACACTATTGGGGTTTGTTTGTTTTTGAAACCCTTAAACTCTCAAATGATTTCCCTATGAATCAATCCTCCAATGTTATCTAGTGTATTCTATTAAAATTAATTTTCATGTCCATGAGGACCACCAAAATATATAAAAATTTGGCACCATTATTGAGGTAGGCACACAATGACTTTCCTATGATATAAATTTCATTCAAAAGAATCAAAAATATATATAAAAAAAAATATGACAAAAAATCTCTTTTATGTGTTATACTTTGAAATTATACTTGAATTTGAATGTGTGTTTAATTTTTTTCACTTTTTAAAAAAGGAAATACATTGGAACTAGAATCATAATGAAATTCTCTATGAATGTTTTTGATATTATTCACACACAACCTAGTAGTGTTCCAATAACCAACCACCACATATTAACTATTTTGAGGATAATGATAAAAAAATTATCCCTAACTGAACATCCTAGAAAAAAAATGACCAAATTGTATATAAATGGATTCTAGGATTGATGCCAGAAACTCCTTGTTGAACGAAAACCATTAAATTGAATTTATAAATTCATATGAGAAATATAAAATACTCAAATGGTCATAAAAAATCTTCTTAGAGTAACAAATAATGTTTAAAAACAAGAATAATTTGAAATTAATGAAGTAGAAAGTGTCTATAAATTAGTTGAAATAAAAAATTTAGATGATAGTGAGTCTTAACATGAGAAAAAAACATTTTAATTTGTAGAATCTTATTCTGATTGACCAAATATGGAAATAACCTACTCACTAAATGAATAACACTTTACTGAAGATTTCATGAATAACTTAAATGGATTGGAAATGGGAAATTTTTAAAATAAATTTAATAAGATTGAATTAGAATGACATACTGTTTTCATGATACCCAATCTTGAGAAAAATAACTACTTTAGGAACATTGAAGAAATTATTTCAATATTATAATAACATTTCAATAAAGTGAACTTGAAGGTTAAAATATCATTAATCAACATTTCCGAATTTTGGAATTATGAACCAAAACATGAAGTGGGGAATAATATAGAAGAGGATAATAAGATGAAAAACATAGAATCTGAATTTTATGAACCTAAACGAAAAACTAATCTTTCATGTTTATAAAATTTTAACCCTTCAATCTCTAAAATTATGTTGGGTGAAATTGATGAGGGAATGATATTTGATGAAAGGATAACTTTGAATTTTCTCAACTGTATTCTAATGTTGAAAATTTTTCTATAAAAATTATAATGAAATTAATAATATTGTTGACCTATATTGTGAGGATTTTTTGAATTTGAATAATCTAGAATCTGAATTTATTAAATCTAAACTAAACAATTGTGTTACCATTATTAAAGTCCAAGAACACTTAATATAAAAGATATTAGAAAAAGAACATTTTGAATTTGAACATGGAGAAGAAGTTGAACAAACACTTGATTTAGCCAGAATTTATTTTTCCGAAGTAGTAGTCGATATTATTTCATTCACTAATGAGTATTTTTTTGATGAAATTTATAGAATTGTTAAATATAATTTTTCTATTAGTGAAATAAATTCTATTCCCAATTTTTCATATATTTTTCCAACTGATTCATGTGTGCAAGATAATCTAGATTCTGAGAGTATTTTAGAGGGGGAATCACA
Source organism: Viscum album (assembly GCA_963277665.1). Classification (NCBI taxonomy): domain Eukaryota; kingdom Viridiplantae; phylum Streptophyta; class Magnoliopsida; order Santalales; family Viscaceae; genus Viscum; species Viscum album. The sequence continues at coordinate 258,694,240 of OY728148.1, read as the reverse complement.
CATGTGTTCCAGTGTTCCTAATTTTGTACCACAAATTATTGATCCACTTCTTGAACATTCTATTCCTAACTCACCAACAAGATCTGTTGAATCATAATTTGATACTATTGAAATATAAATATGAAAATGTGAGTATAATTCCACAACCTTAGAATCAAATAATTCCTTTCCTTCCATTATTAAAAATGTTAGTTTTTTCATATATGTAAATATTATGGATGTTTCCGGCACCATTACCACAACATCAAAATGGTGTTACTTAGGAAATTTTTTAATTGACGAGAATATTGTTTCTATTTAATAAATTTTTGGTGACCATACAATTAATTCATTGTAAAAAAATGGTTTATTTAATATGTGGCGGTTTATGGATAGGATATCACATCCACCTAGTGAATACAAATAAATTCTTGGTGTTTTTGGTTGGGGACATAAAAACTAGTGCTATGTGGGAGGAAAACAATGGTTCATGATTTTCATAACATTCTTTCTACTTATGATTTGAAAAAGGTGCTACCTTGCTTCCTTTTTTATTCTTTTTCATTGTCAGAGTGTTGTTATTGGTCTTCTTATACAATGAGTTTTATGCAGATGGTGTCACAAAGGAGTGTAATTCCCCTAATTGCTCACTTTGGAAAAAACATCATCTAGAAATTTCTTTCATTTTACTTTGTTCATTATGTTTATACACGTTTCATTTTAAAAAAACTTATAAATTTTTCAGTAACTGTTTCTCAGGTTATCAGGGAGTCCCTAATTCACTGATGCATGTCATCCACTAATACACTTCTATTGGTGAGTCACCTCAATAGTGACTCACTAGTGGTAGTGTAAATTAGATAGTAATTTTCAACTAATTCTATAAAATTTGTCTATTTTATTACAGTTTCATTGAAAATGAAAATTATTTTTCATGTTATGTTCCTACTTTAGGAATATTTTTATTTCATGTTCTCATTTTTGGAAACATAAGTTATAATTTTCTAAAAATATCTTCACTATGCACCCACATTATTCACTTACAACAACTTTAACATAATAGGTATTTTTTGTCACTTACTTAAATTTAATTGTATGTGAATTTGTAGTATTAATTTTTTTTGTCCCATAAAAAATTATTTTGAACTTCATTGAAAGCCTTTAAACATGTCATTAATAATCTTTGTTGATAATCTATTTTGAGCCTTAATAGTATAATTGTTTTCATCCCCACCTTAGAATTTTAATTTTGGGTTAATGGTGGGTTTTATGTGTAGGGGAGGGGATCAATAAATTATTGAGCTAAACTGTTCTTCATAAAGGCCATTAATTCCAAGTACTCTTAAATATTTTTTAAAAATATGATCAATTTATTTCAAATTATTTAAACTTTTCCCCCAATTTAAGTATTCTTTATTTTCTATACTATACAGAAAATGTGTCATGATTAAGTAATTGTTATGTATTGGTAGTTAACATTTTATTTGAGTCTATAATTTATGAGGAGGAATGATTACTGAGTGAATATGCTTAGTGATTTTTTGGGATTTTTTAGGAATTAATTTTGAGAGTGATATAGGATACTTGTTTTGTCTAATTAAGATCCTAACATTATGATCTACAAGTTTTAACTCTTATATAGGGGGATCATCTCACCATTTAATTATTCAACAATACATAGTCACCTTTGAGAGTCAATTTGAATGTTTTTCATATGAACCTATTGAAAATGGTAGAATTTGGGAATTTGGGAACCCACAATGAAACTTTGAGACTTTATGAACTTGGTTTGTTTCTTTTAACTAAACCCCCCTAAAAAATAATGAATAAGTTTATATGAAAACTGCTCAGAACATGATACATGGATTTGGAAAAATTTAAATAAAGCATATAGGGTCCATAATGTATTCATTAAGGTGAGGGGAATAATGAAATCATATAAAGAACATGACATAGATTAGTATCAGATCATTTATGTTGCATCTGTAAGATAATTTTAAAGATAATTTATTCATTTTTGGAACACAGTTGAATGTAATATTATATGTTTCTTTTTTTATGTTTTTAATTCCACTTACTTTTAACCTTTTATCACTCTTGAACTTATAAATTGTATTTCAATTGGAGTAAGTCATTAGGAAGTTTCATATATGAGGTAGGAAATCCTCAATGGTAGATGATTCAATACTTTCTTGAAAACCAAAAAGTGTTTTTTTGGGAAATATATCTTTTGAATATTTCATTTCTAAAGCCTAATGCTCAGTTTCTTTTCCACTATTTTGAAATTTCTAAACCTATTACCTTTTGTGTTTATTAATAAAAAATTATTCTTGTTTTGAAAGATATTAAAACATGAAATTTTTTGAATAAAAACAATGTTTATGTGTTGGGGAATTTCATGTGGAATTAATTTTATATATTTTCACATATTTTTATTAAGTTTGTATTTATTTTATAAATTATTTTTCATATTTTTACAATATAAATGAACTTTTGTATTTTTTGAATAAGTTTAATGTTTAACAAATCGTTATAATTAATTCTGTATTTTAAAATTTTAAATGCATTTTTAGTGTTTTACTAATTTAATTTTTTTAACTTTCAGTTTTAATTCTACTTCAATTAAAATTTATGTTAGTGTTGTCTTCATTATTTAAATATTTGTTTCCTTTAATTTTTCATTATATTATTTTAATATTTATATTATTTTGAGACTTTATTTATATGATTTAACATTAAATTACTATTTATGTAATTTAATTCATTTCATTTATTAATTTTACTCCTAATTTTATTATCTGAATTAATTTAATTAATGATTTTCAAAATTAAAATTGTATTCTAGTTTTATTATAGTTATGTTCTTTATTTAATTTTTAGTTTTAGTTTAAGTATTTTTAGTTTTTTTTAATAATTTAATTAAATGATTTAATTAATTTAATATATAGTTTTAGTTTTATTTTATCAATTTGTTTTTGTTTTTATTAGAAAATTAAATTTTAAATCAATGACACAGTGTATCACTAACACTGCATCAGTTACTCAACATACTATCACTTCCCATTGCAACTGTAAGTGATTCAATGAGTCACCGACGCACATACCTGCGCATCACATGAAAACTCTGATAATTTTATCTAAATTTTTATATAAAATTATATCACAATATTTTATTATTTTAAATCAATTTATGAATCTATTATTTATATAGATAATTAATCTCATTAATAGTTTATGTTAGTTAGTTTAATTAATTTTAATATTCAATACATATTAATTTATTAGGTGTTTATTTAATTAATTTAATTTACATTAAAATTTATTTTTTTCATATTCCATATTAGTTTTAAATATTTTAATTTGATAATTAATTTATTTTAGTATTCAAATTAAAAAAAATTAGTCACCATTTGGAGTTATCGACACATCAACACTACTATGTCTTCTACTATCAGTAGCACAAATTCTACGAACATTCCATTTATCATGTTCTACTGAAACTGTTATTTGGTATCACGACCTACCAACAAACTAATAGTTTCGTTTCCCTTTCTGCTACTAACATTGATACTCCCTACAATACCCCTTACACCATCTACCAATGTAATTCTACAGATCCCCTTTCCAATTATCGGTGTCTCATGACTCACTGACATCACGAACTCACAATTCCTTTCTCATCCCAATCAATGGGTACCTCATCCTTCTTACCTCACATTCCATTACTAACTCCATTCAGTGTGAAATTGACAACAGCTTGTTTAAGATGTACAAACACCATTGATATGCCCACTTCTTCCCGCCTTGTCCTACAAAAATGAAATAAAACAAAATCCAAATATGTACTGAATTTTATCAAATTCAAATCATCTTGATCAAGAGTCCACATGCTAATGTGATTTGGGAAATTTTCATAAACTATCACAATGAAATAGAAGGATAATCCATTATAGATGTTGTCACTAGTATATTTAAACTGATATCCACTGTTGATTCACACCTCAATATTCAGAGATTCACCACTGGCTGGAGATCTAGAATCAACTAGTGAGGCATGAGGACTATGCTGCCAGTAATGGCCAAGCCTGAAGAAAATACTGAGTCTGAATCACATCGCTTCGCAAGTTTCCATCACCGATCATGAGCCCTAAACCGAATCATCCCTAATCTTGATGTATCGAACCAATGATAACCTGTAGAAGCCATCTACTAGAGCTCGTGTTGGTGTCCATCTTAATCTCTAAGGAGGAGACCTACTAAGGCCAACTGAAGCTTCACGAAAAAGATGAATACCCCCCCCCTTGGAGCATTTTGGAAGGAGTTATAGGGAGAAATAAAATAAAAAACAAAAAAATAAATAATTTAAGAATTAAAAATAAATGATAATTCTAATAAAATAAAAATATAATGTTAATTAATTAAATAAAATGATTATAAAACAAAAACATAAATTATAATTTATAATAAATATTAAAATAATATTTTATAATTAAATTAATTTAAAATAATATATATTTAATATTTAAAATAGTAATATTATTAATAATTATATTAATTAAAATTATTAATAATAATAACAGCTATGATAAATAAAAAACTAACTTAATAAAATAATGACTTTTAATAATATTTAGATAATATTTTATAACAGTATTAAAATTTAAACTATAATAATGTTAATTAAATAATTTAATAATATTTCAAAATATAATAAAATAATAACAAATAAATTTAGATCAAATTAATATTAATATAAAATAAATAACATTTAATCATAATTTAACCAAACATGTGATTATTTATTTAAAAAAGTTAACAATTGTAATTAATGTCAAATTAATTATTAATTATTCTCTATTTTATGGAGGTTCACACCATCTTGTTATTGACGTCCAGATTCACTGAACTTTCTGGAAGGGATTTAGTTACGATGGAAAGGTTAAAATGATGTGTGATGCATAAAAAGGGGTATGTGTGTAGTGAAGAGGATATGAACCTACCTATGTCAATTGAGGCCATGAGTGATATGTAGTTGATGTCTGAGGCATTTAAAATTATAGATTAGCAATTGAAAAATAAATTCATATTCACTATTCTTGATACATCATCCATGGAGAGAAACAGTAGAGAAAAGGAGATAGAAGTCAAAGAAATTGAACCTAGTTAGGAGGAGCAGTGCAACTTATTTTTTATGACAATATTTCTAAAGGGGAAAAATTAATCCTTATTTTGTTTCCTAATATGTAATTGAATTTTTTGATCTATATGATTTAGCAATGATCCATGTTTAAACTATTTGTTAGGGTAATTTCATCAATTATGATTGAATCCTTTTGTTTTTTCACATATCATTTTCTATGAGTGATATAATTGATTGGTGAGATTAATTATAATTAATTTTTAGTTGATTTTCAACATTGGTTTTTAACATCAAATTAGAAAGATCAATTTGTAAGATTTATCTTGAATGTCTTTTATGGAGAATTAAATTCAAATATAGGAATGTTACACGGAGTTTTATTATATTGTTTCCATTTAATAATTCATTATAGTTCGAAAAATCTAAGGGTGGAGAGATCCAATATTTCATCATTTTATGGGTTTAATCTCCTAGAGAGGTAGATTGATCCAGTCATTTTTAGGTTGTGCTTTCCATAAATTTTTGTGAAGATTGTTCTGTTTTCAAGCATTAGTCTTAAGAATTCATGAGCATCATTTATTAAATCATTTTCCTTATTCATTGACATTATTTTATGATGACTTTATCTTCTTATTACCTAGTTCATTAAAAATATTTTTATCATCATCATCATTGTAACAATATATTAAAAAAATTACACAGTTAAAATGTCTAAAAATTTAATCACTACTCACAATAGTGGGATTGTGAAAAATCAAAAAAATTTATTTTCCCCCACTGTTTACACCAGTGGGGTTTATTTGTTTTTAAAACCCTTAAACACTCATATTCATTCAATGTGGATCGAACCTTCACACTTATACTAGTGTAGGATAATAAATTTAATTTTTAAGGTCATCATGACCTACATACATTATCATGAAGATATTGAATAAACATGATGTTTTGCGAAATTAATGATAAACATGCCGCTTTGTATAATTGAATATAGACTAATCATTGCATGTAACACAATATATTAATTAATTGAAATTAATATGAAATACATTTCATAATTTTATATGAAGTTTCATCATACCCCCTTAAAAATGACATCTTTACAATTTAAAAATTATCTCATAAATGAATGGCTTAACATTTGAAAATTCAATTTTTGAAAATATCATCTTCCCAATGTTTAGAAAATAATTTATTATTAAAAAATATAACTAAATAAATATAGATGAAATTTTTATAAAAGCAGAATTTCATCCTAATAACATTCCCAAAAATATAACGAACATCCCAAAAATACCCACAATAATCAAAGATCATATAAACTCTAAAGGATATCAACACCTTAAAACTCATGTACAAAAGTATCGATATAAATATCACTAAATCAATTTTTTACATAAACATAAACCCTAATAAAGATCTCCCCAAATGTCCATATTAATTTAATGATCACATCACTTAAAATATAAAAAGGTGTATATTTAACTAGGAAGATATGGTTAATCATCAAAAAAATAATGAGCGCCTAATAGCATCCATCACATTATGAGATGTCTCAGCTTCAAATACAATTTTATAAAAATATTTTATCACATATTTTTGTTTCCAATCATGATGATTTTCACCCTGAGAAGGTAACCCTAGACACACAATAGAAAAATGTCCCACTTAATTGTATCTAAAGCAACATATTGTTTTATGACTATCTGTTTTCTCATTCATAGGTTTCTATGTATATTATCCTTGTAGTCAATGAACCCTATGACCAAACTCACAACACTATTACCACTTTCCAGATCCAAACAACGATTCCACAAAATGTATTTTAGGACACATGGAATAATTGTTAGTCATACAACCTAAATAATTAGATTCTTGATTCTCCATTTCCTCTCAAATTAACTATTTCTTAATCTTGTCACCTCATGGACTATAATTATTAGTTAAAACCTTTTATACTTTTACATCATAAATAAGCACTTTCTCATGAAGTTTAAAATCCCATAAGTCCAAATCTCTTTATAGAGTTGGTTTCAATATTATGAAAAATATATTAATATTATTATCAATGTCTCGAATAAAATATGAAGCATACCTATCCAATAAAGTGATGTTTTCTTCATATATAAAAACTGAATTGTCATCATTATTCTTTAATTATAAGAATTTTCTCTCTATCCTAATCCCAGTAACATTAGGGAAATATTTTTTACGGATATGATCATTTAATTAGCATATTCCTTGGAATCAATATCATATTTCTCTCTAGTGATCTTATCCATATGACAACATCAATCACATTAACCATCAAAATCATATATGGAAAGATTTATCCTTTCACATTACAAACATCACATGAAATCAAATATCATCTCCATGGAATTGATCCATCCTTCAACTACCACTAGTCCTGATGATCCATAAAATGATGGTTTATTTGTCCTCAGGAAATGATACATATCATCATGTTCCTTCATTGTAGTTCAGTTTCCTCTTTAGAAAGGATACCACCACTATTTATATCTTATTTAAACTAATTGTTCACTATAACAAACTACCCAGTTCTAATTAAAACAATCGCATGGTACTTTTTTGGATTGATATTTTCCTCTTTCTTGCATCCCCCTACATCTTTTTTACTTCCTCTGAAGAGAACCATTATGAACAAAAATACCATAGATGAATAAAAATGGAAATCATTAAATTATATATGATTTTTACTTAAACAAAAATTAAAATCATCTATGGAAATTCTATTAACACTATCCAGACATCTAAATTTTTCTAAACCTTTAATTTGATACCAAATATAAGGACTCACCCCTAAAAATTATATAATCTTGAAATAAGTCTAGAAATTAAATATCTGTCAAATTGAGGATATTTTTATATATAGATTGTTTGATAATTAGGCCACAAATTATACATAATGAAATCATAAAACATAATTAAGACACTTCTTATCAGTAACCATTATTCCCATAATATTATTTTTTAAAATAAACCACGAATTATTTCCATGGAAAATCCCCAAGAATTTCAAACCCAATTATTTTATTCACATACACATGCATAAACCCTATGAAGAAATTTTAAAAACCTTGGATGAGAAAAAAAATCAGTAAGGGATATAAAAATATAGGTAGACATCAGTTTGGTAAAATGTTGAAAATTCATATAACATTTACCTTAATATTAAAATTTATTTGAAAATATAATATGAAACATTTTTACATGAAAAAAACACACATAAATTTCAAATAAAATAATTAGAATCCATATCAAGTAGGTAAAACTCCATTAGGTGACTTACAGAATCAAATATATAAATCCTTTCAAAACCATTTTAACGGTAATAACCTTGAGCCTAACTTCCACCAGTTCCACTACCCAATAAATTGGAGGTCATTAATGGAGATCACAGTTTGAATAAATTATATTGGACTTACCGTTGGTCTATAATGGGTCCTAATCCTCTTTATATTCTATATCGAGCTCACCTATTTTTCATGATATATAATGGGGATCAACCCTTTTTATAAGCTATTTTGGGTTTAACCATGAGATATAATGGCTCTCAACCATTTGTATAAGCTGTATGGGGCTCACCTATTTAATATAATTCTTAATTAATATATAAAGAGTAATAAAATATCTTTATAAAACCTTTAAAAACAATTCTTAAACCTATATGAAAAACACATTCGAATTAAAATACCCTTCTCATTTCAAATCCCATTTTCAATACAAAAACTCCATTTTCCTTGAAAACCATTTCCTTTTCTAATACAAAAAAAATTGATGGTTTTTCATTTAAAGAAACATTATATATTTCAATGTAATAAATAAAATTACCATGACGATGGAAAATTAATTATCTCTGTGTAAGTTATGATTGAAACATTCTTTTTTTGTTCGTTAAAATGTTCTGTATAAAAAATGTAAAAATATGACACTATTCTAACATTTAATTAAATAAAAATAGACATTAAATTTATTTTATAACACTATTATATCCATGTATTTTAATATAAAAAATAATATCATGAATATTGACATGTAGAAAATATTTCTAAATTAAATATTTAATCATTCAATGTGTCTCATACCACTTTGATCTTCTATTTCATAATCCTTATGAAGGAAAAATATTAAAAAATATTAAAATGATTAAAAATATAAAATATATATAAAATTTAAAATTGGAAGTATAAAAATCCATAAAATAATAATGGTCTGTATCATCAAGAAATACCTCAATAAAAGGAGATTGAGACGAAATCTCTTACCCTAAGTTTGGATACTCATGTGTGTCTTAATCTTACAGAAAAATAAACCGGAGTTAATTTCATTAATTTCTACAAACACTATTTAAATTTTATCATTAATTTTATTTCTCCTCTTACAATTTTTAAAATTACTTCTTAATAAATTAAGTTTACATCAGTTTTTTTGACCATATTCGGTTGATGTGTACAATACTACGTTGGAAGGTCAACTATTGTCAAAGAGGCCATTTTATTTAAATATATAAAATAATATAATTTAAATAATTATCATATTTTTACATCAAATATATTTATAAAACCAATTATGAATAATGTTAATGAAAAATGAACCTACATTACAACCATGGAGATGATAGGTCGTCCGTACGCAAGGGCAACATCCCCATTTTTCAATGATTATTATAGAAATATGGTAAGTAAAATGTATCTTTAAATAATTATAATTATATAAAAAATAAAATTTTAATTAATTATATATACATACATATATATAATTTTTTTGAAGTAAAAGAATCACTATTCATTGGGGAGGAGGTCTTCCACACATCCTTGAACAATGTTACCACTTTTTTTAGTGTGTGAAAAGATTTTAAATAAAATTATACATTGTATTTAAATAAAGGTAAATATTTCATGAATATAAAATATATGTGATTAATGTAACATATTTTTAATTTATCCTATATTTAGTACATTAAATTTAATATGTTAAAGTATCACATCTCTAGAGGTGGCGGTAGCCACATATCCCCAAACCATGTCATCATATTTCCACAAAAGGGAAATAATGAAAGAATTTTTTTGTAAAAGAATTAAATAATAATGATAAAAACTTAAATATAAAAATATAATATTAAAAAATAATTTATATTATAATTACCAACCATGATATGTGGAAGACAAAAAATAAACGATATCATTTCGTATACTCGTAATCTGCTGTACACATGAATGACATGTTTTTTACTCATTTTTTGGAAATGTGTGTAGGTGTAGGTTTATATATTAACATAAAAAATATAATTATATTTATTATATTATTTAGTTTATATATAAATGGTAAATGACTAATTTATAGGGGATGATAATGAAATAAAATATAAATTCATTTTGGAGAACATTACCCCTTTTTTGGAAACAGTTTTCTGTTCCCACCAAAAAGGATTCCTTGTTGGATTTTTGTGAAAATAAATTATTCTAGTATGGGGGGATTGAGGTTGGGAGTTTATTTTTGTAGGTCGTTTAAGATACAAATTTCTCTCTAGGTATGAAGAGAGGATAAGATTTAATTCCTATTTATAGTGGTGGAGGAGTGTCATTAATTTAAATACCAAAAGTAAGCGCTATTGTGAGGTCTCTCTTAGATATTGTTCATAAAAAATAAAAATTAATAGATTAAATGAGATTTATGGTCAATAAAAACTCGCAAAAAAATATAAAAAGTTTTTATCATTCTTTCCTAAGACTTTAAGTTTTCTTATTTTTATTCATTTTAGTGTTCTATTTTGGTAGCTAGTTTTATAACCTATGTAAATCATCCATTAAGACTAAATTAATGTTACCATTTTTAGATAATTTTGAAACAATTAATCTAAATTATTTCCTATAAATTATATTTTTAAAATACAACATGTTTTGGAAATAAAATTTAATAGAAACACATGCAACATGCCAAAACACTACTTTAACCCTAATTACGCTAATAATGTTTTTACTATTTATGGGTCAATATGATCACTATAAAAGATAAATTGTAATATTAATGGACAACATATGATATTTATTAACACTTTAAAATAACTAGTAATTTGATAATATTTTTATCATTTTTAAATCATTTAATATAATATCATTTATTTTATTTTATTATTAATTTAAATAATGCATTTGCTGTGCTTTCTTACGAATTGTGTGCAATTATATAATCTATAAATATTAAATATAAATTTTAATGAAAATATTACTAATTAATTTTATAAATTAATATTTATAACATACCATATGATGATTTTTCTATAATCCTTGTCTTTAAAACTATTAATGGCATGGAAGGTTCATTTTCAGATATTTTCCTTACTTAACTTATTATATAGTTCAATGTCACTGAATCATATACTAAAATCTAATAAAAATAGTCAAAAATTTTGTTAGGGAAAACATATATCCATAAACTTGGTGGTGGAAAAGTTTTAGTTAATTTAAATAATGTATATTCTAGGTTTAATCATTAAGTAATTCTGTTATTACCTTAATCATGGTAATTTATATTATTTACTTTCACTGATGTTTTTTTTAAAAAATAATTTTAGTCTTATCAAAAAACATCATAATAATTGAAAATATTTATATCATTAATTCAAAATTACATTTACACATGTGACTAAAATTAATTTAAAAATACTCCCACAAACACTGTGAGACAACAGGTTTTTGAAAAAGAAAACATAAAAAATATAGAATGTTTTTGTAAAACATTTCATTGTGAAATTGAATATATTGACCTAAATTGGATTAATTTCAGTATAATTTAACTAGTTATAGATCAAAAACGAATGATAACTTAATTTAACTCTATAAATAAATTATCTGAAAACCCATTTTTCAATTAAAATTCATTATTATTCACTATTCATCAAAAATGAAAATTATATAAAAAATATCATAATATAACAAAATGTAAATTTTTTATTATTATTTAATAAAATAATACTCATTAATAAATGATATTTATAAAATTTCTAAAATTAGTTTTAAAAAATTACATCCAATAAGTGGTGGTAAAATGTCTTTTTATAGAAATACAGTTTGTATGCATAAACCAAGATTTTTTTCATATATTATTCCTATAAAATATATTGGATAAATATAAAAAAATAAAAAATTGTGTAAACATGATTCAGTTGTAATTTTTCACCACCAAAAATATAATTTCTATACAATAACATTCACATTAAATAATAACATCAACATCATATTATTGTTTGGTAAGAATCAGATTTTCCATGTAATGCAAGTTAGCGAAGGAACATGATGTTACATGTAATGAAAGTTAATATTGGTGTTCAGTATAATAAAATATATATATTTAATTACATGTTACTCAAATATCAATTAATTTAAATAAATTTAAAAGTTTATATTTCTGAAAATCCTAGGATGTTATAGTGTTCATAAATAATAAGTATTTTAAATAAACAGATATTTTATTATTGAATGTTTGTTGGAAATTAGAAAGACTGATCCTAAAATTTATTAAATAGAATGTAAAAAAGTTTTGGCATTATAAGAGGGATTATATGGACGAGGGTTAATATCACCGCTGTTTTCTGTATTCAGCGTTGATCCAAAATAATAAGGGTCATAAAGTACAACATTGTACACATTTTCAGGTTCTCTCTATTATACATGGAATATACCACTTCATCATCCTCTATATAAACATCAAATTCAATAAAATTTTGGTTGATTGTATGTTGGAAACATTCAATACATTCATGTATCACATTATAAGGAACATTACTTGGTCAAGGCTTGAGGGGTTCAACAACAAGTTTAGAATACAACTACATTTAGATGAAATTCTAATCACGGTGTAAAATGTGTTCGATAGAACATATCATGGACTATATCACACATTCATATGTAATTAAAATTCCAATGTTGTGATGTAAGAATCATTTGAAAAATCCACAATGGGTGAAGAAAACTTCTCCCCATCATGTGGTCCCCAGAATGATAGAGTCCACTCTATCAAAATTAACCTTGACTCACAAGTGGGTTAGTGGAATCCCATAGTTATATTTGATAACCAATGATTTTTTCAGCCTCACATGAACACCCCATAGTCTAAGTTTGTTATGTTCATAAATATTGTGTCCTATTTCTCTTGTTTTCACATTTAAAGTAGTTTATACCTCTCTAGGAACGAAATTAATTCTCATACGAATATAGGTTAGACAGTTATTAAACAATAGTGCATTTATTTGGTTATAGAAAATTGAATACATCAATGATGTGTCCACCAAAATATTATTATTCACTTTTTCACTATGGATAGCCTCACTCATGGTCATTAAGTGGTATCCCAGTTATATTCTTGAATAGATGATGGTTCCAAACAGGTTCCCTATATAATTAAAGAGGTATTTGTAAAGGATAAAACCGAAAAAAGAATGTATGCATTCCCTTTATCTCTCAGGTATTGGTATAAGGGTGAAAAAGTAATTTACATAATCTCTTGCACTGATCATGGGAGGATAAAATGTATTTTAGAACTTCCAAAAAACTATAATCCTTTACTTCTGTATGAAGTGTTTCATGAATACATGAATCCTTGGTCGAATCCTAGTGGATGAATTATAATTTTTCTTTAGTACACCTTGAAATTAAATTGAACATTTCTGCATTTCTTCTTAGTCAGGTTTTCTCAAATCCATAAATGAAATCCACTTTAATTTATATCAAATTCGAGTGGGATAATTCTCATTGGTGTAGTTTTTGTTTGTTGATAGATTAGATACAGTCAATTGGTTAATTTTCTAGAGAAATACATGATGTCCTTGAGGGTTCTATATAGGCCGTGGTAGTCTAATAGTGAGGTTGGACACAATGCTTACAATAAAACTGGAGTTACACATTATGTCGTTATAAGAATACCTAATTTCATGGAGGAAATAAGATTCAATGTTGTGAGGGTATCTAGATTATATCCTTATATTTGACTTGGATGATAGAAAATTAATAGAGTACTTATCATACATCAGTAGGTTCTATGTATTTAATAGAATGTCTAGCATTAATGATCCTGATTCCCATGATTCAAAGTCCCCCATGTCTATAGGATAAATCATTCCATCTATGAAATGTTTATCAATTTTTTTATCATGGGAAGATCCAATCTAGTGGAATATTTTTATCATGATTTATAGATAATTTTTCATCATCATGCCTAATAGGGAACGCACCACCACTAACCTAAGACCACCTTCATAGGCCAGGGGATGACGACAAGAACCTAAATGATTAACTAGTGTGGGAGAAATTTACATAATATACCTGTATGTTTACACCAAACCATCATGATAAAAAAGTTTACAAGAATCGTAATAAAAATATGAAACAACTATAATGATAACCACAAATGAAAATTCTATAGCTTGTACAAGAGTATAATATTTAAAACTAAAAATGGGAAATATACATTACTAAATAGAAAGGTGTCCCAACCTGAGAAAACATGAAAGGATATACTGAGAGATCCCATCTCTGAACGTCCATGATCTATCCACATTATGAGGACAAGTGCACCATTTATCAATATGGTCCTATGTAATCTCCTCTAACCTATCCATTTTTCTATATAATAAAAAACATATGTGGGAAAATCCCTTGTTGGGGTGAGTATATGTATACCCAGAAGGGTACCCCATAAAGATTTAGGGGGAGAGGTAAGAGACACAATTGAAATAGATAGGCATATAGCTCAACCAAAATCCATAGAGTAAACAAATTGGATTTCATTTATATATATATATATATATATTCTCAAACCAAAGACAATTAAATGAGATATATGAGGATATCTATCTCATAGAATAACCTAGGGAAGGTGTTCCATTAGTTCTAGAAGTCCGATAATATTTTATATTATCTTGTGGATCTTTAATGCATAAAGCACTCAATGCAATGTACACATGACCACTTCATCTAAAAGTATAGGGGGACAATATATAGGTAGATGACTCATGACCAGGTATAATTGGAGGGGTCCACTTTGTACATAATTAATGTACCTTTTACCTTTTCAATAGGATGGTTCCACTCATGTCCCATTACATGATCTATTCCATGTCCTGGTAGGAGGGTACCACTGTAGTATTCAGTAGAGGACCCATGACCTATCAAAATAAGAGTGTTTCACTATTTAATTTGATAACCCATATCTAGAAACAATAGGAGGGTGACTATTGGATAATATATAAAGGAACCATTACCAAAATATATGGAGTTTAACACACCTATAATCAAGTACCCAAGCCCTATCATCGCAATAGGGTGCCATTGAGTTGATAGTTAGAGGACCCATGCCCCATCCCAATATTATGATTCCACTCTATAAGTACCTAGAGGACACATTCCCTATCCAAAAGAAGGGTTTCACTCTATATATGGGTAGATTACCCATGCCTAGCCCAGATGGAGGGTTCCACTCTAAAGCCCCAAGAGATCCTACATAATCACTATTGTCATCGAGCATCGACTAAAGAATAATCTCACAAAGAATTCCTCACATTCTATCCTAAAATTCACAAATAATTACACTATCTCAATCTAAATCAGAAAAACTATGGATATTGTCCTCACAAGAAAAAATACATGTATAACAAAGTAGATATCAGATGTTAAAGTGTCATTAGAAGGGAATAAGTGGTAAACAATGCAGGTGGTGACCCACAAGGGGATTGGTAACACACCATTACTTGGTTGTGTCCCTATCAGAACATGGATCACTACCCATATAGGGATAAATGATGTATATAGGGTCTATATGGTGGGTCCAAGCCACTCAGGTTTCTTCTCGTGTACCCTATACATAGTTATATATCCTACCCACTTATGTTCACTTCCACACATGGAGGGTGTCTCGATGTGTGTTTTCCCATGTACTCATAAATTATAAATCATGCCACCATCACAAGGAGAAATAGATTTCTAGGAGTACCAAATTGTGAGTGATAATTATAATCCCACATAACCTTAGTCGCCAAAACAAAGGCCCAACACACCATGAGTTATTTGGACTACATGATGTGTAGTAACGATTTCTCTAAAAAGATAGATCCAGTATCCCCCCCCCATCAGATTCATTATCCGACCAAATAAAATAGATGGATCTCATGTTCTCTCAACAATTGTTCCTATATAGTGGCTATAAATTGGATTCCAAAACACCAATTTGAATCCATATGCACAACACATACCTCCCATTGTTTTCCATCAGTGATTTGGACATTGAATAATGAAAATAGATCAACCAAAACCTAAAAATCATAAGATTCAATCTTTTTTTTAATTCTCTTCACATGAATCTGACATGAATCTCGGATCCGATCAGGCTTGGTCCCACCCAAAAATTTTAATTCATGACCCCATGGTCTAAGGATGACTACCGTGAAGAATAAAGTGATAAATGCACTAGAAAGAGAGATTTAATGATTTTTCTCTGTTATTTATTGGCCAAAAATACAAATTTTCTATACTTGGGAGAGAAAACTGAATTAAAATTTAACCTTCAATACATGGGAAGATGAAATGACTCACAATTGGATATAATCAAGATGAACTATAATCTTTCCCATTCAATTTAATGAATACGGGAAAACATAAATTGATGATTTCTACCAATATTTGGATCATTTTTCAATGAAGAACCTGATTTCTAATGATGAATATGAATCATTTTGTTCATGCATCTAAATCATCCAAGATCCATAGTTTCTTAATCATCTGAATCCTATTTTTTAACAATAGGATGAAGGAGTCTCTACAAAAAGATCCTAGGGTTATGTGGATTTCCATTAGAAAATCACCATAACAATGTTAAAATATTTTAAATTATAATTAGTTTAATTATTAAAATAAATAAAATTATTTATTTATTTAACTAAACACACTCTCCGATGGATAATTTTAACTAAATTCCATTCTCTGAACAATTTCAGGTCATGCATGTGGTAAACCTTGTGTTCTATTCCCAACTGTGTTCTCATATTTCATCTTCGGAATATTTTTTAAAGAGTTATCAAATTTACTTTAAAAAACTATGTGTGAGTAAGATTAAAAATATTAAGTATTTTTATAATATTATTTTTTAGCACACCGTGCATTAGAATCACATGTATTTATAATGCCAGACATTGAAATTATTTATTCTTATATTCCAATGTATTATAGGGGATAAATGGGTCTTTATTGTATTCTCTCCAGAAATTATTTAATCCCTAAAAAATTAAAACAAAATAAATCGATAGGGATATTGAGCCCACATTTTGCTATCCTACACCCACCATCTCTCCAGCTTGTTATATTTCTTCTACAACAAGCGACCCAAGGGGATGGTCCATCTGAAAATGGTACTCTCCTATTGATCATTTATCGCAACTAGGTTCTTCACAAAAGTGTCTCCATAATCAATGTCCATCTAGAACCATTTGATAATTTTTAGGGGTCATGCATTCATATCCTTAGTTGCGACACATGGAAGATGATGCAAACCAACTCCAACTATGATGGAAGGGAGAGGTAGTATGTAACCTAACCAATCCTATGAAGGATCTTGTATGACCCAATAAACCTTAGGGATAACTTTACTACCTAGAAGAATATTTGGAATCCCCATCATGGAGAGACAATAAGGAAAATGTGGTAGCCTTGCTTGAACTCAAAGTAGTAATATTGTCGATCTTTATAAGATTTTTTGCTTCTCTATGATGTTCGCATTATCTCGTAGATGATCTATACCATATTTGTTATCATATGTACCATCTCTTGGTATAAAAGATACGCCTTGTAGAAATCTATCCAACAGAAGGGTAACCTTCATGGTCTTCCATTCAAGGCCTTGAATTGTCCAATGCTGATAGTGTAGTGTTATCTTTTTTTTGTTTATAAAATATACTAAGGTCAGTTGTTCCTACGAGATCCAGAAAAATTCTAACATGAATGTCCTCATCCTACAATCCAACAAATGTATGGTGAACTTGTTTTCACATCTTTTTGGGGTAGAAAGGTAGTACACATTCTCATCTCGGTCATGAAATCCTTCTATATAACTCTCCACAACTGTGATGTGAAACATGATTTAAATTCACATAAAATACTGAATGGAATCCCATTAAGGAGAAAAATATCATATACATACATCAACCCCAAACTGTCCACCGATCTGTGATCCCAAATAGTAAGTAATTGTGCTAAATTTCTGACTCTATCAAATCTAACTCAAATGGAATTGTGGACCATCACTATCCATGGAAGACCTGTCATGAATTCCATGAATATTATATCTCATTTCTATACATGAATCTCAAGGGAATTTAAAAAACCATCCGAATCCTAGTGGTTATCCTTCACTTATTGATAGGCGAGGTACATAAATATAAACCCAAACACACTCCAACTCATACCAGCCCAAAAAAACATCCACTATAGGCCTCTATAGATATTATCAACATCAGTATAAAAATCCAATAGAGAATTTTGAAACTCCCACTATCAGGACCCATCACCCAGGGCCCGTTTCGTGAGTACCCCCAAGCACGCCTCCCATAGGCCATGAGATGGAGACTAGAGCTAAGTAGGCATATCCCAAAAGTGGGAGTCATTTGACCAAGTACTGATACACTTGCACCAGTCTCCAAAATAATTATGAAAAATAAAACACTAAGTAAACATGGATCCAAACCACTTTGAAAACTCGTTTAGAGTAGGATACAAAACTGAATGAAAATGGGACTGAATAAATAAAAAACATAATAGGAAAGTACAAGCTACAAGATGTCATCCACCAAAGGCCCTAAATAAATGGTTGGTACAGAAATGAATGTTGGTTATCACTAATGTGAACCATGTCTGTTAGGTCTACCTCTATGAACCACCTGGACCTAGCCTATTGAGGGCTCTGTCAAATCTATCAGGCTTCTAAACAAGACACTACACATTCGGGAAAATCTCATCCATGGGTGAATAAAAAATTATTGATAGGAACCCCAAACTACTAATTAATAAAAAAATGTAAACCAAAAGGAAGAGAACAAATAAATACACCATATGAAAAAAATGATGCACATGAAGTGTATCCACAAATCGGCACAGTTAAGAGAGTCACTATAGTCATCTCACACCAAGTATATATCTACGGTATGTAAACAAAATTGTTATAAGAATCCAAAATACCCTCAAGTAGTAACACATGGAATATTGGTAACACCGAGAGTCAATTAAACAGAGTGAGTGTAGGTAACACACGGAGTGTAGGTAACCCATAGGTTTATGTAACACACAGAGTGTAGATAACAGATGAAGTGTTGGAAACACAGATAGTGTAGGTGAACCATGATGTGTCCTCAATTACTAGAGGACCTACACCCCAGTGGGATAGGAGAGTACTAAGTTAGTCTTGGTAAGGTAAAAAGTCATAATAAGACACATAGTCTTGGAAATAAAAAAATTCTAGGTTATCACATAGCTTCTAGGTTTCCACCAGCAGCATGATTCCGTCTTTAGAATGCTCATTTCAGGAGAACATTTTCCATGAGACAATAGGCCATATTCCTGAATCCATGGATTCTCACATAGAGTATATCAAAATCAACGCCTCATCACAAGGGTCCCAATGATGAAAATAGCTAGTCAAATTGGTACATAGTTTGAGAGTTATGGGATTTTAAGTAAAAAGTGGCCAGTGGGGTCTAGGTCTAGTCCGTCTTGACCTGGTTCCCACCAAACCTGAACTGCCAGGTCTGACCCGACCCATATGGTTGACCTGACCAACTAGGTATGTCCCACTGGATCCATCCCATCCCACTAGAGTGGGATCGTTAATCCTCCATGATGTGACGAATGTCGCATCAACTCCCTATCAACAAGGGGTCGCCAACGATTTTGACGCAGTGGTCCACTATGTGACCACCCTTCATGCATGTGATGAGGCCTCCATCCTTGTCTACTGAGGCCCACTATTATCCCTTGTCTGCCGCCCCACACTAGCCGTGTCGCGGGTTCCTCCTACCGGGTGGCAGTACTGCCTTGCACCTCAACCGATAGCTCCCTCTTTTGTTGTCTTCCAAAGAAACTATGGTGGTCCACTTATTATACCAAAATGAGTCTCATGATCCCCAGGCTGTAAAATCATATGTTATGGGAATAAATAAATCATGATGTCAATCTTGGGGACTGGATAAGTTTTAAATATTTTTGAAAAATTAACAGTGCGACCTCGAGGGTCCACCAACGAAGAACAGATGAATGTGAGAAAAGAAGCACATGAACGCCCTCTATAATGGACATTGTAATTATAATTTGCCTTAGTCCATTCATGCCAAAATAATCACAAAATAATAAGAGAGTAATAATCACCATGATCTATTCCCTTTAATCCCACAATTTTTACAGTCCCGTAAAAACTGTTGAACCACAGATCAACTTGTTCATGGATTGGTCTATGTTAATCGTTAAACATAAGAAATGAGATAGAATTAACTCATAAAATTAACCCCATACATGGACTATTTGATCTACTATTAGAGAACAATGAAGTTTCACCACTGTGGTTTGTATGTCCTTGAACTTTAGTTCGTGATCCGCAATCCTTCATCATTCATTGGCATACATCATTTTCTAATAGGAGAAAATAACCATGCTATCCTCAAATGTTCATAGGTAAGGATCAATAATCCTTATCATGAATCCATTTTAAATGTTAAATATGTTTTTTTTCACATTACTAATTCACATTTAAATAGCTTCGCCACATTGTTCCATTTATGAATGGAAACATCTTCTTTCTCACCACGTGACATCATTATTGCATCTTCAAGAAAAAACTAAAAGAAAAATAAAATTTATTTTTGAAGTTTATTTTAAATCTTCCTGAATATATCTTACAATGATTTTCTCATAGTCAACAAGAACCTCTCAACGGTTGGTACTTCCAATAAAAAAACCACTTCTCTAAATGAAACGTGAATTCATATTTCAAATAAGAGTACTCATTTAAAAGTTACTAAATATGAGAACGCGAGATATTTTTAATAAACATTAAAATAGTTTATGCATTGTTTTGGGCACACAGGGTCTGTCGTCTCATCACCTGGTCTCAAAAAAATACTATATAATTTTCAAAAAAATTACATGAACAATCCAAGACAGCACATTCTCCCCACCATAGGGCTTCACGCCCTCGAAATCCAAAAAAATGGCTGTAAAAACATATGCAGATACTGAGCATGAATCTGAGCCTCATGCTCCCAAGTGCCCTCATAGTGATTCTTTTTCTCCAACTAAATGATCACAAGATAAATCTCATGTCCATGAAGGATACACTTCTATTGATCCTCAACCTCCACCATGTACTCTTTGATAGTTGCCCCATCATCAATATCCATATCACCCTAGTCAATGACGACTGAAGGGTTGTGTATGTATTTCCTCATCCGGGATACATGAAAGACATCATGCAGTTTCTATAACTACAGAGGTAGAGGCAAGTGTTATTCCAGCTCACCCACTCTACGTAGTATCAAAAAAGGTCTAATTAACCTCGAAGATTACTTTCCACCCCATGAAAATCTCGATATCCCACATCATGAGAGACCTGAAGGACCACATAGTCTCAATCCTCAAACCCCAAGGTTCTTTGTAACCTACCAAAATAAGAGTTTGGATTCATTTGTGCAGTCTTTATCCACTCTTGGAATACCTGCACCATCTCCATAATAGCCTATACCAACTGTTGGACCATGAGTTCTAACTCTCTGGGGTCATTCAAGGAAAGTGGAGACCTACATGGTCGCTCATACAAGGCCTCTAATAGTTCCATACCGATGGTGGAGTGATAATTATGGTTGTACATGAACTCCACCAGGGGTCGGTGATCCTATTAATTGTGGCCAAAATCGAGGATACAAGCACATATCATGTCCTCAATGGTCGGAATGGTCAACTTAATTTAGTTTTCTATTTGCGGGTGGGGAGCTGGGATCAAGAACAGATGAGTCACAAATACCTTCTATAATCCCTTCTAGGAACAAGATTTATATCATGCATCTCAATATGAGAATATCATCAATGGGAATCTATGGAGTTGAACAATCTCTCACGTGTTGAGGTGTCCCAGACTCTCTACGGAACTCTACTCTTGAATCGCTATGATATTGGATGACTTGGTGATTCAGTCAATGATCACCTAGATGATTTCATTCCCCCTAGATGTACTTGGTAAAACAGTCTTGGATTCCATCGATATTACATCCCACTTCCACTCCACCACTTCAAGGGGTTGAGTAAAACTCACAGAAACCTGATGCTCAACCTTAACTTTTGGGCATGCAAGGCACCTCGAAACAAACTCTTCCACTATCTTCTTTATCCCTAGCCACCAGAAATGATGTTGGAGGTTCTAGTACATCTTTTCTCACTTGGATGTACCACAAAATGCGGTTACCTATTCTGACACATCATTCAGTATATGTGAACTTGATTTCCTACTGAGAAACCCCACCACCATATTCCCCTTCCCAAGAGTATAGACAAATTCAAAGTCGTAGCCCTAGAGGAACTCCGACCATCATCTTCCTATTAAGTTAAAAATTGTCTAAGATAATATATACATGATAAAATTGTGGTTAGAGTAGATGAAATAACATTCTTCAGTAAGGAAGTGTTTCCACATCTATAATGTGAACACTACCGCTTCCAACTCAAGGTCATGGGTCGCATAGTTCTTCTCATCTGGTCTCAAATTACAATAACCATAGGCAGTCACTACATGAACCTGCATCAGGGAACAACCACAGTTGGTTCCTAAGACATCAAAAAACACCACTTACTCAGCATCCTCCTTTTTCGACCTCAGGATAGTTGTTCTTTTCAAGAACTATATGGGCTGCTGAAAAATCTGGTGGAAAACTTCGGGTCCACACGAAGGGTTTCCCTATCATTTTCAAAGATTTCATCGGTGCATCTACTATGGAGAATTCGAGCAAAAACCCCTAATAGTACCCTAACAATCCAATGAATCTCTACACCTAGTAAAAGCTCTTGGGTGGATCCCAAGAACACAATGCTTCAAACATCACTCGATCCACTGAAACTCCATCCTTTAAGATTACATGTCCTATAAAATTGACCTCTCAAATTCATAACTAACACTTTGAGAGAATCCTGTAAAGATAGTTCTCTCAGTGTAATTCGATTACCATCCTCAAGTGAATTGTGTGCTCCTCCTTGGAAGCATAATACACTATAATGTCATCAATGAAGAGAATTATAAACCGGTTTATGTACAGATGGATCATAATGTTCATGAGTGCTATGAACACTTCTAGAGTGTTCATCACACCAAATTAAATAACTAAATACACATAATGATAGTACCACCATCTGAAATCTGTCTATTATATGTCTTCATCCCATAATAAAAAATGATGATTCTATGATTTTAGGTCTATCTTCGAGAACCATCTGGAACCCTTCAGCTGATCGAAGAGATCATCAATACTCGGTAGAGGATACATGTTCTTCATGGTCACCTGGTTTGGATCTAGAAGTACACACATTACCTCATTCTCATCTTTTCTATATTGGAAAAAAAATCGGTGGTATCCCATGTAGAAATATTGCACCTCACGAAGCCCTTTCACTAAAATTCCTCCAACTATAACCTCATCTCTCAGACCTCCACATGAACCAATTGATATGAAGGTGAAGATATTGGTGTCATCCTAGGTTAAAGATCAATGAAAAAAATATACCTCTCTATGAGGAGGTAATCCTAGGACATCATCAAGGAATACATCCTCATATTCACCTACAATCGTTGGAAACTGAGTACTCATATCCTTCATTTCACTGAGGATCATTCCATAAAACGGGTGTGTGATGGGATGTACCCTCATACGTGTGAGTCCTTCCTTCCCTGTATGAATTTCCTTTTCTCCTATAATGGAAAAACCAATGTCATCTACGCATACACACCACACTCTGTGCCTAAAACATTCAATCTAACCATAGACTTTGGATAACCAATCCATACCTAGAATGACGTTGTAAGGCCTAGACGCCACTACTAAGAGATCTCTATCGAAGCTCTCACCCTCTATAGTAATATCAAACTTCCAGAATCAGTGTTTGATCATTGAATACACTCTCGTAATATCCTTTAAATGTAAGGATCGATCCAATGACTCCACCAGAAGGTCTGATCTCTGAATAATGATTATGGTAAGGAAATAATTACTAGCACCTGTGTCTATAAGAACAATAACTAGGGTGGTGAAGATACATATCGTACCTTGAATTTTCTCTAGAGAATCAATAATTTAATCCTCTATCACCTAAATTGGGGCCTTCCCCTATCCACCATCTCCCAGATCTTATGGTGGACCACTGGGTGTGGTAGTGGTAGTACCTCAAACCTCCAACCATTTCCTACTACTTGACCTACTCCCATGCCACATATGACACACTGTATACAAAAATGTTCAAACCTCTTCTATGTCCACTAATGTACCTCAACCATATCATGGTTGGTCATACAATAGGTGGGGAAATCTCTATTCAGATTCCACCTACCTCTTCAAGAGTATCATAGTCTGTTCTTTAGTTTAATTGACATTCCCTAGGAGTCATGCATCAATGATTTCGTATCATGGGGTCATCCCCTTTAGTACTGGACCCACCAGGGTTCCTACATAAACTTTTTTCTACCCACTACTAAATACAATTCTACCTCTCACCTGATGTTAGTTACTATTATCCATTCCTACACTACAAGAATACTCTTTACTAGTATAACTCACTCCAGCACCCTAGAACTCATAGGGATGCTAAGGGATATCATCAACACCCAGATCTCCTGTTATATTCCCTGCTCGAAGGTATTGGACATGAAAAATGAGCCTCTCACCATGTATATAGAGTAGTAAAAATGATTTTGGAATCTCAATCATTACTATGCCACTGTTTGGAAAACCTGCTTCAGATGCAAGAGATCTTATATACACTCAGAGCGTAACATCATTGGGAAGAAACCCTCATTGAAGATATAGTAAATGTCTATCCAGTAGAGGGTATCTTTCTCTTTTGTATGGATCGTCAAGCTTTACAATATCCCTGCTGTACCACATAGATGGCTCACGACTATGACCACCATCTTGTTAAGAGGCTTCCTCACTAGGTAGAAAACTCGTATCACTACCTCTGACGAGTCCTTAGCTACCTCAGGATCTATCTGATCTAGAAACCTGGGAGGTCTCTGTATCTGAAACTCATAAAACACAATGATCATGCATTCATCATAAACTGGTAATGTTGGTAGGAACTACTACTCTACGGGTGGTGGTATCATCGGTACACCACTGGGATGTGATATCTCTGACAGCGGTCCCTACACCAATGCCTCATCGCTCGGCGGACCATCATCATGGTCAGTCCCCAAAATCATTATTGGTAGCCTATATAGAGACATCCAAAAATATAAAAATATGTACCATAGTCAATGAGTATTCTTGGTGAGCTAGCTCTGAATCAAGAAGGACATAAAAACACACTCAATTCTAATATGAAGTATAAACCATTTATTTATCATCCAACTAGTGTTTTCATGTAATGAGTCAAAAAGTAGAATTCAAGAACCTTTTATAGGGATAAGTTATCCTCCACACCAACATTAGTTCCCTATCATGTATACGAACTCAAAAAACATAACATTGATTCCCCAAAACAAGAGTAAAATTAACTTCCCTCTAATAAGACTTTTTCATGACCTATCCCTAAGGGACTGTGTCATGACAAACCCAAACCCACCTCCCATCGGCCAGAGGATGGTTACTAGTGCCAAGTAGACATATCCCATAAGTGAGAGGCATTTTCCAAAGTATATGTACACACACACTCGACTCCAAGAAAAAACTAAAACATAAAAATCTAAGTAAACATGGAAGAATACCGGTAAGAAATCCCACTCAGAGTATGGTATAAAATGGAATGAAAATGGGTCTTGAATACTAGACCAACTAAAAGGAAATTATAAGCTCTTTAATGTCATCCACCAAAGTCCCTACCTGAAGGGTAGTTGAAAAATGACTATCAATTGTCACTGAAGTGAACCTTGTCTATCAGGTATACCTCTAAGCACTACCTAGACCCAACCGATAAAAGTATCTGTCATAGTAGACCATTGTCTTACAAGACACAATACAAGTGGGAAAATATTATGTAGTGTTGATTAAAACAATACTCCTAAGGAACCCCAAACCAAAAACTAATTACACAACATAAAGATTAATAAATATCACTAAATAATACTCAAATTAGACTACTAAAGAGGCACATGAAGTGTATCCTATTAGTGATATAGTCAAGAGATTCACTAGAGTTAGTTCAAACCAAGTATATTGTTGGAATCATCGTGTATTAATCATGTTTTAATGATCACAAATCCTATTACTGTTCATTAATCTCAATCTTAATTGACAATCATGTTAGTGCTCTCTAATCTCAATAAAAACTACACATCCAGTTTTAATGAAAGCAAGTCTTATTCATTACATACAAGTCTTATGCATGATCACAAGTCTCACTTATATTATCAAGCCTTTATATTTATAATTCAATTTCTCTTACTCTATACTGGTTAAACTTAATCCATATTCTGCATATTTCTGGATAAGTCTAAATACATATAGTTGTCTAAGTATAGAGACACTGTGATGTTTGAAACAGTAAGACATACAATGTACAAGACACAGTCACAGTCACCCAGAAACTGTGATGGACAAACCGTGACCCAGACTCCATGAAGGACAAACCGTGACCCAGACACCGTGAAGGACAAACCGTGACCCAGACACTGTGAAGGAAAAACCTTGACCCAGAGACTGTGAAAGACAAACAATGATCCAGACACCATGAAGGACAAACCGTGACCCAGACACCGTGAAATACCAACCGTGACCTAGACACCGTGAAGGACAAACTATGACCTAGAAACTTTGAGCTAGACACTGTGACATGGAGACATAGTGAATCACGTACCGTGAAGCTTATACCGTGAAGAAGAAATCATTTAAATAATCATTGTGACATAGTTTCTTAACTTTTTGTCAGTATTATTTAAATAATGTTAATGGCCATATTTGATGGTTTTAATGCAATTAATGATATTTATTGATAGTTGTTGGTATTTCAGGAAACCCAACCCCATAACTATGAAAAGGGAATCATTTCCTACTTCCAAAGCTCGTTGAATATAAGGAAGATTAATCTACAGTACACGAGAGCAAGTGGGTGAATATACATCAAGAAGAACTTAAATACGCACGACAACTCACAAACACAAGAACACTGTGATGAAGTAGAAGAACAATCCTGAGCACGAAGCGGATATTGCAAGAAATAAAAAGAACTCTCATGAGTACAATCCAACACCTCTGAAGAACACAAGAACACAAGAACACAAGCTGAACTACGACACTCTGTTTTTCAACAGAAAAACCAGAGATGGACTCAGAAGATTTTCTGCTGAATCCAACAAGTCCAGAGCTGCATTGCTAATCACTAGAGCTCTCTAAACTCTTATCTGTCCTCTCAAAGTGATTTTTTTATTTACTTTAGAGCAGTGTGGTGTACTCTGTATATCTTACACACACATATTGTCTCCTGCACTGAACTGGAGGATATCAAAATCCTCACTCAAAAACTCTTAACTCTTGTTTACCCATGTCAGCTGTGGAAGATTTCCTTTTGTGGTCTAGTCTTTTTTTTGTTTCCCATGAAGAACAGTTGTAAAGGTACCTATGTGGATTGGACAGTTATGTAAACTGTTGTTAACCCTGATCCAGGGTGTGGATAAAATTTATATAAATTTGAGAGGAGCATGTCATGGCTTGAGAATGAACCTCTTTTTATATCTGTTTTGCATCTTTAGTTTAATTTTAAATTATACTACATATATATTTTATATTATACTACTGTTACATTGAAATAAAAAACTATTTTAATGCTGCTTTGATAGTTAAATTAGCAAGTGTCAATATTTATTGTAAACCAGTAAGTTAGTTTCAAGAGTTAATTTAATCTTCATATTAAGTTAACTGGGACCTAATCAATCATTGAGAAACAGATTGAACATTTACACTCTGTATAGATTCACTACTGTTTAAATTGTTTCATAAATTGGGTGATTTTAAATAGACAATGTTTTAACAGAAATTTTAATTGGAACTCAATTCACCCCCCTCTTGAGTATCCACTCTGACCAACAGTTGGTATCAAAGGAGTTGATTTTGTTAAAGTATTTTTAAAATACTCTGTTTTTTCAACTATGATTTTAGTTGCACCTTTAATGATCTTAAATTTATGTTAGTTCTAAATTTTTATCTCTTTAAATTGACTTTCTAAAATCTAGTTATGGATAATAGAATAGAAGTTGTTGCTACTAATAGGACACCATTCTTCAATGGTACAATCTACGCTCAGTGGAAATTGAAAATGAAAATTCATTTAGAGAGTATGGGTTTTGATATTTGGACTGCTATAGACTCACAATATAAAATTCCAGAAACTGAAAGAACAACTTGGGATGAACCTACTAAGACTGCTTACAATAATAATTATAAATTCGTCAAATTCCCTATACTGTGATCTATAAGATGTGGAATTTAACAGAATGTATTCCTGTAAAGGTGCTTTTGAAATTTGGGATACTTTGGATGTTTCTCATGAGCTGTTAATGAAATGAGATTAAATACTTATACTATTAAATATGATAATTTTAAAATGAAGACTAATGAACCCATTTATGATATGTATTTCAGTTTCAATTATATAGTCAATAAAATGAATTCACTTGGAAAGGTTGTTCCTGTAAAGGAACAAATTATGAGAATATTGAGGTGTCTACCAGACCAATGGAGAGGCACATCTGTTTCAATCAGAGAGTCGTGTGACATTGCTACTCTACCTATCAAAGAACTCATTGGTAAGATTACGATGTTTGAGGAAGAACTCAAGGTATGTAAAGAGGAAGAGGATGAACTAAAAAGGAAATCAGTGGATTCTAAGACTACTACTTCAAAGAGCAAGGAGAAATAAAAAGCTCAAATAAAAACAGACAGTTCAACAAGTGAACACTCAGACTCTGATAGAGATGCTGAAATGGCTCAGATAGCCAGAAAGTTTAAGAAATTTTATAGGAAGAAGAAATTTTTCATAACATCAAATTACAAGGGAAAGTATGACAATAAGGGACATTGGAAGAAGGACTGGAAAAAGCCAGATAAATGTGAATAAGTTGTTTGCTACGAGTGAAAAAGAAAAGGACATATAAAAGCAGATTATCCAAAAATGAAGTTCAAAAAGAAACACGATTATAAGGAAAATAAATAAAATAATGCAATGAAGGAAACATTGAGTGCTTCAGAAGACAGCTCAAGTGAATCAAAAGCTACTAATTCTGAAACAAATCATGCCAACATGTGTTTTATGACTAACACATCCGAGGTAACCTTAGATACTCCTGTTTTAAATTCTTATTGTTCTGGAGATGATGCAGAATCTGATTCTGATTCTGAAGACATGACTAAAGATGAAATATATGAATATTTTAATATGATGGGAGAGACATGCAATGAACATAAGGATAAATTCAAATCATTGAAGAAACATCATGCTCTCACTTTGACTGTAAAAACTGAACTTACTATTGAAAAGGAAAAAAATGCTCAACTATAAAAAGAGAACACTAAACTGAAAATGTCTACTGAGAAACTTAGAAAATGCTTAGAGAAGTTCACAAATGGAAAGCATACACTAACTCAAATTCTAGGAAAGAAAGTTTCACCAAAATACGACAATGGAATATGCTAAAAACCTGGACAGAGACAGATTACTAAGAATAGATTTAATCCTAAATCTGGACAGAATACTGCTAGTTCAAGCTCTGGAAATGCATTTACTTCAATAGGTTACTCACATAGTTATAGAACAAATTGAGTTTATATTTAAAAATCTTTTGACCATAAATATTATATTAGACCCATAAGAAAAATTTGGGTACCAAAATCATTGATTTCTAACCTTTCTGGACCCAAGAAGGTATGGGTACCAAAATCATATTCTATCTAAAAATATTTTGTATGAAACCTGATTGAAGAGTTCCCACAAGAAGACATGGAATTTGGATAGTGTATGTTAAGGATATAAGTCTCGGGATTACTCATGCTTCGAGAGATTAATAAAGGTTGATGGAGGCTATGTCACCATTGGTGATAATTCTAATGAAAAGATCATCGGCCTAGGCCAAATTGGTATCACTAATTCAGTTTTAATATCTAAAGTTTTATTTGTTGATGGACTGAAATATAATCTGTTATGTACTTCTCAATTTTGTGATGATGGTTTTAATGTAAATTTTGAAAATTATTCTTCTAATGTTTTTAATTCTAAAAATGTTTTAGTATTCTCTTCTTAAAGGAATGAAAATGTTTATGTTGTTGATTTAAATTCCTTAGCTAAGAAAAATGTTACTTGTTTGAATGATTTTCATAAAGAGTCCTAGTTATGGAATAGAATATTAAGACACTGCAATATACACTCACATAGGAAACTAACTAGGAAAATTTTAGATATAGACTTACCCAAACATGAGTTTCCAAATGAAAATGTTTTTAATCCCCGTCAAAAGGGAAAGCAATATAATGTTTCTTTTAAATCAAAGAATGAAGTCTCAACTTCTCAACCTCTCGAGTTGGTTCACATGGAATTTTTTGGATCATCTAGAGTTTCTATATTAAATGGGAAGAAATATGGCTATGTTTTAGTAGATTAAATTTCTAGATATACTTGGGTTTAATTCTTAGCTCAAAAAAGTGAAGCTTGTTCTTATTTTTTTAAATACTCCATGATTGTAGAAAAGCTTAGTAGACTTAAGATTAAAAATCTAAGAAGTGATCATGGTCGTGAGTTTGAAAATCATGAATTTGAATACTATTGCTCACAAAATGGCTATTGTCATATCTTTTCTGCTCCTAGGACACCTCATTAGAATGGTGTAGTGGAAAGAAGAAATAGAACCCTTCATGAAATAGCAAGAACCATGCTTAATGAGTATGACCTGCCTATTTACTTTTGGGTTGAAGCTGTGAATAAATCCTGTTATATTATTAATAGTCTTAATTAGACGAGTTCTTAAGAAAACCCCATATGAGCTATGGAATAATATAAAACCCAAAGTTAGTTACTTTAGAGTCTTTGGTTGAAAAGTCTTTATTCTTAATGAAAAAGATAATCTTTATAATTTTGCTTCTAAGAGTGATGAAGGAATATTTTCAGGATATTTTTTAACTAGAAAATCTTATAGAGTTTTCCATAAAAGAACAAAGTGTGTGGAAGAATCTGTTCACATCAAGTTTGACAAAACTGATCCACATGAGCTTAAAACCTCTCTTGAAAATCTTGAAGAAGATTTATCTGTTCTGCACCATAATGATAAAATCAATGGACCTTCAATAAAAACATCCAGTTCTAGACTTATTCCAGAATCTACTCCTAATAAACCTGAACCGAGAGGAGAACCTGAAATTTCTAGTCCTTCCTTTACTAGATCAACTAGGATTCTAAAGAATCATCCTCTATATGTTGTTATAGGAAATCTGGATAGAGGGACACAAACTGGAGCTTCTCTTAGAAATCAGGTTGAACATCAAGCCTTCTTATCACAAATTGAACCGAAAAAAAATTGATGAGGCTATTAATGATGAATTTTGGGTGATTACCATGCAAGAAGAACTCAATAAATTCGAAAGAAATAATGTTTGGAATCTTGTTGAAAGACCTAAGGACACTTTCACCATAGGCACTAAATGGGTGTTTATATATAAAGTAGATGAATCTGGAAACATAGTTAGAAACAAAGCTAGGCTAGTTGCACAAGGATACAGTCAAGAAGAAGGAAGTGACTATGAGGAGACTTTTTCTCTAGTAGCCAGATTAGATGCTATTTGGATTTTACATTCTTATGTTGCACGTCTAAATTTCAAACTATATCAAATGGATGTCAACAGTTCATTATTAAATGGATATATTGTTGAGGATGTTTTTGTTGAACAACCACCTGGATTTTCAACCCATCATTTTCCAAATCATATTTTCAAATTATCAGAAGCATTATATAGTTTAGAGAAAGCTCCAAGAAATTGGTATAATAGATTAAGTACTTTTCTAAATTCAAAAGATTTTACAAAAGGTATAGTTTTTCCTACTCTTTTTATAAAACGTATTTCTAAAGATATTTTATTTGTACATATTTATGTAGATGGTATTATTTTTTGATCATCAAGAAATACCCTATGTACTGATTTTTCTAAAATGATTCAAAATGAATTTGAAATGAGTTTAATGGGTGAACTAATATTTTTCCTTGGATTTAAAATCTTTCAAAATGATGATAGAACTGTTTTAACTCAAAGTAAATATACTAGAGATATTTTTAAATGATTTGGATTGGATAGAACAACAAAGTAGTGACACTCTCATGAGTACCACATGTAAGTTGGATCTTGATAATGATGGTAAATCTGTTGATCAAACCACTTATAGAGGAATGATTGGAAGTCTACTCTACCTGACTGCTAGTCGTCCTGATATTAGGTTTAATGTGTGTATGTGTGCTCCTTTTCAAGAAATCCCTAAGGAGTCCCATTTAAATGTTGTAAAGAGAATTTTTAAATACCTCCAACATACTCCCAATTTAGGACGGTTTTATCCCAAAGGACAATCATTTGATTTAGTTTGTTATTCTGATACTGATTTTGCTGGATGTAAGTTAGATAGAAAAATCACCTCTGGAACATGTCGGATTTTAAGAAAGTCACTAGTATCATGCTATAGTAAGAAACAATATTCGGTTGCATTATAAACTGTAGAAGCTGAATACATAGCTGCTGGAAGTTGTTGTGCACAAATTTTGTGGATGAAACACACATTACTAGACTTTGGATATCAATACAGACATGTCCCAATAAATCGTGACAACAAAAGTGCTATTAAAATTTCTAAGAACCTTGTTTCACATTCTAGGACACAACATATTGATGTAAGACATCACTTTCTAAGGGATCATTATCAAAAAGGTGATATCACTTTGGAATTCATTGGTACTGAATATCAACTTGCTGATATATTCACTAAACCAATAAATTCTGAAAGATTAGACTACATCATATATGATCTTGGTATGATTAATCATAAATCGATATCTTGCTGATCGTAATGTTTAATACTCTACTGTATTTTACTTTACATTATCATTCTCACTGTTTTACAGTTATTGTTTCATGCATACAGTCTCACTGTTAAGACCTTGTGCTCACGGTCTGTCAACTCACTGTCTCACCGTGACTGCACAGAATGGTCACTGTCTCACCATGATGACCAACAACTATCTCACCGTGATGAATGGTATTCATCACACCAAAATTCCTACTCACAGTCTTACCATGAAGATTATTTATACTCTTATTTTAACCCATATCGCGGTTATTTTTATTTCACCGCTATTTGATTTCTCGAGTTTTTGTTTTTATGACGTTTGACATTCCCCAATGATAAAAATTAAGGGTTTCATTCGATTCCTTACCTGAACGCCCTCCTGAAAATTCTCATTCTTGAAAAACTTCTCTTCCCTCTCGCCCGAACCTTCAATGGATGCCAAGGATGAAGCGTCCATCCTCACCCTCGTCTGAGAAGCGCCGCTCTAAGAAATAGAAGAAGATACCGAGGATTTCTCTCGAAGGACCTCTAAACCTAAACCTGGTAAGTCGTACTGTTGTACCTGAAAAAGTTATTTTCCATGAGTGGCTCCTATCTAGAAAGTCATTAGAATTGAATGTTTTAAGAGAACAAAGAAGTCTTGAATGGTTCTCTAGACAAAATAGACCAATTTATCTGAGGCTGGTATCTCAATTCTATCAGTATGTGAAGTTTTCCTTTGAGTTTTGAGAAAGATTTATGGTGACAAGCTGGATAAATAGACAAAAGTGTTCTTTCTCTTCACGGATATGGGTTTTATGCCTAAGGATTACTCATGAAGGAGTGATTGATGACTACCAGAGAGACGATCCTCCATCATATGATATCTTCGATCTAGAAAATTCCTTTGAAATTAAAACTGGTAATGGCACCAAGCGAATGGCTATTGCTGTAGAGCTAGATGGAGAAACAAGACTACTATTCAAATTTGTTCAGAATTTGATCAGTACAAGAAAATTGGAGTTTTCTAGAATGAATTATCAGGATGTGTTCTTGATTCACCTATTGAAGAATGGCCATAAGATCAATCATTGCAATTATGTCATTAAATATATATGTCATCTGATTAAAGTCACATCCAAATACACCTACTTGTTTTACACAAGGATGATTTCAGTCATGCTGGTTGGAAAAGGAATGGTTGGACCGAATGAAGAAAATCTAGATGACTTTGATTTTTTCTTATCCAATACTATCATCAGAAGGATAATGATTAGCTGGAACCCCTGGATGAAGTAGTGGGTTGAGGATATTAATGAACTGTATAAAAAGGTTAATCTTGTTGACTATCCAAGTAGGCCTGAGAACCTAACTGATCCTTGTTTTGAACCAGATGTAGTGGATGAGTATTCAGAAAAATAAAAATAAAAAGAGGAAGAGAAAGCTGAAGTATCACCTAGAGAAGAAGATGGAATACCTCAAATGGAAACAAATCCTGTTGAAAAATAAAGGACTGGTGTCCCTGCTGTTATCCCTTCTTGAATACCTCAAAGAGAGGAAGTTGTTGTTGGTTTGAGAGAAGAGGAATCCCCTGCATCTATTGAGGATGTCAATCCAGAAACTCATCCTACGGCTGCAAGAAAATTGGTTTTTCCTTATTTAGAAATGAAAGAAACAGTAGAGATAGATCCTGTTGAAGAGGATCTCCCTGTTGGGAAATAAGAATGTATGGAAGCACAACTAGTGGAACAATCAGTTCCTGAGTATATTCCCTCTCTTGAAGAGAGGATGGAAATTTCCTTTCAGCTAGCAAGGCAAGAGTTTGCTGAAGAGATTAGAGATGATCTTGTGGATCTTGACCATGTTTTTGAGCCTACAGTCTCTGAAATGGAAGCACAATTTGAGGGGGTGGAACCTCAAAACCATGAGATTATAGAAGCTAGATCTGCTAGATCTTCTCAACCCGCTATCTCATACTATGTGTACACCCGATATGTTTTCCCAAGATTTAATCATGTGAATGAGTCACAACAAGTGACTACAACTGGAATAGATCTCTCTTCTGTGTTTCAACTGAAGCCTCTAGCTCATTCATAACTAGAACGAGAACTAGAGCCTCAGTCTCAATATGAATCAGAATATGAGTCTGATGATGACTCTGAACCACAACCAGAACCTTCTCCACTACCTTTACCTGCACCCTTACCGAGCATCACTCATTTGTAACTAAAGATGATCTGAAATTTTTTGGAGAGACTCTGTTAGCTGGAGTTGAGAAAATTGTATCCACTCAACCTCATCCAGTGACTCAACTGAGTCATGAACATGCATCAATTCTCCTGGAAAATATTTTATTTCATATTCAACCAAGGAGGATCTGAGAAATTCAAGAAGTCAGAGTAGAAAATAAGTTACTAAGTGATGATGTTGCAAGCCATAAAAGTATGGTAGGAAACTTGCAGAATGAATTGTCTTAGAGATCAGAGCCTACTCCTATTTCTGCCGCTGCACCAATTGATTCTTCTATTGAGCCAACTGTTTCCACCCTTGCTCGGGAGATTGCGTGTCAAGTTCATCCATATATACTGTCTTTTGATTAGGACATTGGAAAAAGACACACAGAAATATTGGAACACATGAGGGAGCTTGTGGAAAATTTGAATAAGCTCACCGATGAATACACTGGATGCCTGCAAAAAGTTCTGAAACAGCTCAAAGCTCTAACCGAAGCTATCAAGGCATCTCCTGATTCTGGTCAAACCTCTACACCTTCTTTGGATGATTCTCTGCTGAGATCCATAATCAACGGAGAAATTCAGAATGCCTTCAGTGGCTTGAATCTCTCTTCTTGTTCAGAAGTGGTTAAGAACAGTGATTGAGCA
The DNA here is from genome assembly GCA_963277665.1 of Viscum album. Taxonomy (NCBI): domain Eukaryota; kingdom Viridiplantae; phylum Streptophyta; class Magnoliopsida; order Santalales; family Viscaceae; genus Viscum; species Viscum album. The sequence goes on along the minus strand of OY728148.1, from coordinate 258,657,926 downwards.
TTGTACATGGTTAGGAATCATTCAAAGATTGCTAGTGATGCTCAACAAGATATCACCAAGAATATTGATGCCTATCTCAGCTGTATTTTATCTAAAAGTGTTATGACAGATCACTTTAGATATCTTTTGGAGAATTTGAGAATCCCTCTGGTAACTCAAGATTTTAAAGCTCTTGTTCAGAAGCTTACAGAGTTCACCAGATTGTTGGACAAATTTATGGAGAATAAGAACAATTTTGAAAAATCTTTGCAATATGGTGGTGAAATCATTACTGATTTCATAAATGTTTTGAAGCCATATCATGATGTGCAGAGTACTACTATAGTCGCTCCAGCTGCTGCACCCCTTAGACATGGTCTACCTGCCTTAGCCTCAATTGCCATGAAAGTTAGCCAAGCTCTTTCTCAGATCCGGATATTCATTCTTGACAAACCATAGGCTAGATCTTCTACTGATCCTACTTTGGATCCATCCGTTTTTTGAAGGTCCACCCTTACCCTCTTTATCTACCACATTTATTCCTTCTTCTACTTCATCACCAGCTCCTGCTACTGATAAATGAAAGGAAAAGGTGGATCCCTGAAGAGTCCAAGGACTGTTTTCTTTTTTGGTGTGATGTCATATGTTGTTTTCTGTTTGTATTTCCATTGTATGGTATATTCTGAACCCTTTTTAATTACAAATGTTGTGTTTCATTTCATTTTATCTAGATTTTGATAATCCCAAAAGGGGGAGAAACTAGTACAAGTAAAAGTACAAGTAAAAGTACAAGTATTAGTATTCTAATTGTCGAGTCTGTTAATTTCTTTAATGTTGCATTTCACATATTTGTACCTACATGATTTTTGTTCATAAAAAAGGGGGATATTTTTGGAATCCTAATGTATTAATCATGTTATAATGATTAGAAATCCTATTACTGTTCATTAATCTCAATCATAATTGACCACCATGTTATTGTTCTCCAATCTCAATAAAAACTACACATCCTGTTTTAATGGTAGAAAGTCTTATTGATTATTTACAAGTCTTATGCATGATCACCAATCTCACTTATATTATCAAGACTGTACATTTATGATTCAAGTTATCTTACTCTCTACTTGTTAAACATAATCCATATTCTGCATATTACTGTCTAAGTCTAAATACAGATATTTGTCTAAGTATAGAGACACCGTGATGTTTGACAAATTAAGACAGACTGTTCACAAGACACAGTCACAGTCACCTAGACACTGTGATGGACAAACCCTAACCCAAACACCGTGAAGGAAAAACCGTTACCTAGACACAGTGAAGGACAAACCCTGACCTAGACACCCTGATGGAAAAACCATGACCTAGACACCGTGAAGGAAAAACTGTGACCCAGACACCGTGATGGTCAAACCCTGACCCAGACACCGTGAAAGAGAAATTGTGACCCAGACACCGTGAAGGAAAAACCATGACCCAAACACCGTGAAGGACAAACCGTGACCCATACATCGTGAGCTAGACACTGTGACATGGAGATAAAGTGAATCACATACTGTGAAGCTTATACCATGTAGAATACACCATTTACATTATCACTGTGACACCTTTTCCTAAATTTTTGTCAATATTATTTAAATAATGCTAATGGTCATATTTGATGGTTTTAATGCAATTAATGATATTTAATGATAGTTTTTGGAATTTCAGGAAACCATATCCCATACCTAGTAAAAGGGAATCATTTCCTACTGCCAAAGCTCGTGGAATATAAGAAAGATTGATCTATAGTACACAAGAGAAAGTGGGCGAATATACAAGAAGAAGAACTTACATATGCATGACAACTCAAGAACACAAGAACACTGTGAGGAACTAGAAGAACAATCCTGACCATGAAGCAGTGATTGAAAGCCTTACAAATAACTCTCATGAGTACAGTCCAACATCTCTGAAGAACACAAGAACCCAAGAACACAAGAACACAATCTGAACTATGCCACTCTATTTTTCTACAGAAAAACCATAGAAGGACTCATAAGCTTTTCTGCTAAATCCAACGAGTCCAGAACTACATTGCTAATCACTAGAGCTCTCTAAACTCTTATCTATCCCTTATAAGTGATTTTTTACTTTTGAGCAGTGTGGTGTACTCTTTATATCTTACACACACATACTATCTCCTGCACTGAACTGGAGGATATCAAAATTATCACTTCAAAACTCTTAACTCCTGTTTACCAATTTCAACTATGGAAGAGGTCCTTGTGTGGCCTGGTCTTTTGTTTTATTTCCCATGAAGAATAGTGGTAGAGGTCCCTGCGTGTCCTATATAGTTTTGTAAACTGTTGTTAACCCCGATCCAATGTTTGGATCAAATTTATATAAATTTGATAGGACTAAGTCTCGGTTTAAGACAGAACCTATTGTTATATCTTTTGTGTATCTTTTGTTTAATTTTAAAGTATACTACATATATCTTTTATATTACACTGTTGTTACTTCGAAATACATAACTATTTTAATGATACATTGATAGTTAAATTAACAAGTGTCTATACTTATTGTAAACCAGTATGTCAGTTTCAAAAGTTAATTTAATCTTCATATTAAGTTAACTGAGACATAATCAATCTTTGAGAAACTGATTGAACATTTACACTCTTTATAAATTCACTAATGTTTTACTTGTTTTATAAATTGGGGGATTTTAAATAGACAATATTTTAACAGAAATTTTAATTGGAACTCAATTCACCCCCCTCTTGAGTATCCACTCCAACCAATATATTTTTATGGATTATAAACAAGAGTTTACAAAAAATACAAAATACCCACATGTATTAACACATAGAGCATTGATAACACTTGGTGTGTAGGTAACACACAAAATGTCATCAACATGTAGAGTGTAGATAACACATGGAGTGTTGGTAACATACAGAGTTTAGGTCGCACATAGAGTGTTGTCAAAGACTAGAGGACTGATTCTCTGGTGGGATAGGGGATTAACAACATCGTATTGGTATGAAAAAATTCTAGATAGGACACATAGTCTAGGGAAGACACATTTTCTAGGTAATCACATATCTTCTCAGTCATAGAAAGTCGTATGATTCCGTCCTTAGCATGCTAATTATACGAGAAACTCATCCTCTATCCAATAGGTTAACACCAACATCCATAGAAACTCACTTAGCGTATTACAAAAGGAACACCTTATTTCAAGTGTACCAATTCCAAAAATGCATCGTCCAATAGATAAACTATCTTAGATTTATGGTGTTTTAATTAAAAAGGGGTTGGGTCTGGTGCATCCTGGCCAGACTGACTTAACCCGTCCTGACTCTGGTCCTACCTGAGAAACCCCAGTGGGTATGATCTAACCCACAGGGTCGAAATAACCCTCTCGGTCTGGCCAGCCAGCTCCACCCCTATCTGCTTGAGTGGGAAAATTCCTCAACCACAATGTGGTAGCTGCCACGTCCGCTCCCCAACAATGTGTGGTGACCACTACATGACCACCCTATGGTCATTGAAGTGGGGTCACACTACTGTCCACAAACCAAAGGGCCATTTCTAATGGCCTGAGGTAGCCATGTCATGGGTTACACCCATCGAGTTTCCATGTCGACGGGAATCATTGCCGACATGTTTCTCTTCTAAAGGCCGCCACCGATGTTGTGGAGGTCCTTTCATCGAACTTAAAGGTGATATGTGAAACTTGGGTCATAAAATATTCTTCTATGGGATTTAAAATTTGTTTCCATCACTTTAGGGGTCTGGGTATGTCTTTAACCTCCCAAAATATTAACAGCGCAACTATTGGTATCCTACAACATGGAACGTTTAAACAGGGAAAAAGAAGAAGTACATGAACACCCCTTAGAAATGATCTTGTCCATGTTCATTGGACTTGGTCCATTCATGTCATAAGAATCAAAAAATAATAAGAGATGAATAATCACTAAGATCCATTCCATTTAATCCAGTGCTTTTAACCATCCTGCAAGAACGATCGAATCATGGATCAACCTATTCATTGCCTGGTCTGTGATGAATGTTAAACTCAGGAATGGAGAATGAATTCACTCAAAAAATAAACCCTCTAACAAGATTCATGGATCTGTCATTGGAGATGAATAGAGTTTCACCACCATCGTTCGTTGATCTTCAATCCTCAGTTCGTGATCTACGAGCCGTCAGTATTTTTCAGTGTATTTATTTTCCAATGGGAGGAAATCACTAATATCTCCTCCAATGTTCCAAGGAATGGATCAATAATCCTAATCTTAAATCCCTACCAACGGATAAAAATACATTTCAGCATTACTATTCTATTTCGAAATAGATTTGACATGTTGTTTCATTTTGGAATGGAAAAAAATTCATTGTCACTGTGTCACATTATTGTTTCATCATCACGAAATGCTAATATAAAAATAAAATAAACTTTTTTAGTATATTATTAATCTTCTATAAAACATACGAATAATATTTCCCACATTAGACCTGCACCGCTTGATCATAGGACCTTCCTTATCAAAACCTGTTACTCTAAACTGAATGGTGCTATCTGATTTTAAATCTTATCACTCGTTTAAAATTAACTAAAACTAAGCACATGTACTATTTTTAATAAACATAAAAATAGTTCAAAAATTTGATCCATAAGCCTCGGTCCTCTGAATCACATGTCGTCTCAACACTTGGACTCAAAATAATACAATATAATGTTAAAAAAAATACATGGAAAATCTGGGACATTATAGACTTATGGCCTCCTCTCAGATCGTGATTGGGACAATCGTCTATCCCAAGATAATTATGATGTGATTCCCTTCTCTATAAAATATAACTTCTAGATCTTCTAATGATATCTATTTTGGAAATAAATAAAAGTTGATGTATACTAAATGGGTCTCTCTCTCTCACACTGAAATAAAAGAGAAGTAAACACAATCGAATGATGAAAACCTTCATGCTTAGTCTCCACTAGGGTCAGCTTCAAGGAAGCCGACTGGTTAGAATCCTTCTGAACTAATAAATTGTCTGTCATCATGATATGGTATTCTGGTAACACATTACACTTCACCAGAGTATAGACTATATCATAGTCATAATCCTATAAGTACTCCAATAAGTTATACTATCTCAAGTTCAAGTATATCTATGTGAAGACATAATTCAGAGTCTATTTGTCAGAGTAAACCACAAATCATTCTCCCATTAGAAATTACATCCACATCCCCATAGCTAAGACTAGAAATATCATCTATAGAATATGATTCACGTAGTTCTTCTCATGGGGTCTCAACGTCTGTGAACCATATTTCATAACATTTGTACACTACATCAACATGCATTCGTGCCCATATTCCTAGGGACCACATTATATGGTGTAATCCATGACATACTAGTATAGTTTCAACCTAGAAGAAAACATAATCATCAACATCAACTAATTTATTTCTTTATGAAACATCTCATTCGAGGTAAATAGTTTCCCTTTTCACATTAGGGAGGTCAGAGGTGCTAAAATACTAGAGAAGACTTCCACAAACCTGTGATATTACCATTGTAATCAAATAATTTTCCATACCTATTACAGGATCTTGGGTGGCTCCAAAAAAATAACTAAATTAATTTTCACTGGATTCATGTATGAACCAATTATCACTAATGATGTGCCGCAAGAAGTGAACATCAATATCCATAATTAGAACATCGAGAGTTTCCCATAAATATGGTTCTCCCAAAGTATATGTAGGCCCATCTTATAGTGTTCTCAATTATCCTACTCTTATGTACAATATATTACTATGTCATCAATGAAGACAATAAAAAAATGGTCCATGTATGTATGAAAGATCTAGTTCATTAAATCCATAAACACGGTGGGGATTTCATCATAGATAATGACATTACCAGGTTATAATAGTTTTTGTATCATCATCATAATGGTATATTCATAATATAATCCTTAATAACACTAAATTGGTGTTAGCTAGACCAATGATCTATCATTGAGAACCAACTCATGCCTTAAAACAAGTCAATGAGGTCATCAATAGTAGACTAGGGGTACTTATTTTTTATTTTGGCATGGTTTTGGTGATTATAATCCATGGAAATTGCAATCCCCCATTCACATTTTTTAGGAACAACACTGAACTTCCAAGGGGGCACAATGGGTCTAATATTTCCCTTCTCTCAAAGGTCCCATCACCGTATCCATAGATCTCACATCTTAGTAGGGGCCTTTCGATTCTCCAAAGAAGATATTAGAGTGGTTCAAGGATTAAATTCGACTAAAAAATCAATATCCCACACAAATGGTAGTCCCAGAATGTACTTACGGAAGACAGCCATAAAAAAACCACGAACTAAGGAATCTAGATGCCTGCAGAGCATGTTGCACTAAGGGCTACACTCTCCAACTGATTGGTGACAGGATACAACATTCCTTTCATAGAACCCACACATCCCACCATGAGGTCCTTCTCACTTGTAACGGATTATCTCATACCATCAGTGAAAATGAATTTGAATCATCTGCAGTGTAATACAATACAGTCGTGAAACATATAAAAAACCCATATACAATATTCTGTCATAGGGTTTCATCATGATTACCAAAAGGTCCCATGTAAACCTCTCAATCCATTATGTTATAAATCACTTTTCTAGAAGATAAAAAATGTAGATGATGCTTTCCTAGTATGATAATCATGTATAATCTAGTAGTCTAGCACGTCAACCCGGATACCCAATTCTGGAAATAGGAGTAAATATAGGAATTAATTACTCCAAAAAAATGTCTAAAAATAGAAAAGAAAGAGTATAATAAACAAAAAACAAACCTCTCATCATCTTATGAGACGCAAGGTCATAATCCTACATATCCATCACCAATATGTATCCCCGACCACTAGATCCCTGAGTCTATTGTAGGCTGCCTATTGGTAATTATGGTGAAATATCATAACATCATCCACCACCATAGATCCTCCTCATAGAGCTCCACCCACTAATCCTATAGCTCCACCACCATAGGGGCCTCCTTTCCCTCTATGGGGAGATCTGTGATCACAGTTCTACCTATAACATGGTAGTTCATCAACTATCTTTTTATGATTGTCATCAAAAAATTTCATGTATTCATGATCTATGTGATATTTTACAACAAAAAAATGTTACCTCCCCTCTTCGGAAGTCTTTGTTCCTATGTGCTATCCATGACAATGAGCTTGAGCATGATCCTGGGAATATATCTTAAACTGAGATCCTATAAACTGACATCTACTCGCTACGTTAGATGACTAAACCTTTTAATGCAAGATACCAACTCAAGATACCTCACGTCCCTCTGAGAGGAAACATTCCATCACTAGTTCTCACTGCATCACCACAATATATTTGGAGATGCATATGGGTAGAACACTTGAAATAATATATTTTTGGAGTCCCTACTCAAACATTCATACTCAGAGGTATCCATCTAAGATCTTGTAAAGAAAGTTTATTTTATGGTTTTTGAAACGTTGCTATGTACTAAGCCACAATCATCACTTCATGTTATATCTCTAAAAGATCCAATATCTGGATCTAGAGAAAACAATAGGGGTTCTAATTCTCAAGGGGCAACTGCTTGAAGTAGGGCTATGAGAGTGTCTACTCATCATGTATATGGGAAACAAGACTCAAAACATGCCCATATTATATATATAACCATCTAGCTACCAACACAATCCCCCAATTATTCAGTTTTCAAATATGTTTGAAAACATGGAAAACCGAATCTAGAAAATACTTTTATACCTAGTGATCTAGATCTCTACTAGAAATTAGATACCTCTATTGCTGGAAATCATAGTTTCTACTGATACTAATAAAATACTATGATTTTACTATTAGATTAATCTTCAACTCAATATGTTGTGGTGCTACATCAAATCCACCTAGTAGATGTATCTTGTGTGATTGACCCCAAACTTAGGCCTCATAATAAATCATACTATATTCACAATTGAAAACTCTTTATGTCGATAATTTTCATCATAGAGGCATCATGAAAAATAAATAAATACATAACACAGTTAGATGAGAATATATATATATATATATATATATATATATATATATATTTAATGGGGAGTTGAATCAGGAAGGAATGGAAAAACTCAATCATATATCATTCATGCACCATTTATCTCTTCTATAAACATCTTAGTATTCTGAGTTTAAAAGCATGTTTTCAAGGACATTGTGAATGGACAAATAGACTTATGCACCAACACTAGATTCCATGTCTCAAGTTCCACAATAAAAAAACATTGCCAATGTTTCCCTATATTCCAACCAAATCATCTTCAGGGGACTACTTCAAGTATCGTTCCAAGGAAAGAACTTCTCTACCAAGAATCTGTCATGACCTGACCCAATGGGGCTCTAATCACAACTACCTAAGTCCCACCTCTATAAGGAATAAACTATCGAAAATAATTAAATTGAATAAATAGTATGGGTGTCCTTTTCATAATATATATATATATAAACCCAAAAAATCATAATGAAGAAGTGCATAGGAATAATAAAAAATGATGCAATATCTAGAATGATAAATATACATGAAAAAAACATTAGGTGTACCAGATTATGATAGTGAAAACTAAAATTTTATAATATAAATAAACACTCAACCAGAAATATTCCCCACCTCAAAAATAATGAAAAGTAAATAATGAGAGAGCCTAGATTCAAATCTCTATGATCAAACCACCATATGTGGACAAATGAAACAATTACCCCTATGAACCTCTATAATTCATATCGACATGTCCTTCATCTTCATTAGAAATGACACATACGAGAAAGTCCCATGTATGGGTGATTATATACATAAATAGTAGGATTCCATGATTTATGATGGGGGATATGTAAGATACATGATAAGAATAGATAAACATGAAATCTCATCCAAAAGAAAAAGAGTAAACAAATCCAATTAAAAGTATGAAAATTAATATATGATCAAATTAATGATACCCATATAAGAGAAAAGGGGATCTCCTTCTGATAGAACAGGATATGAAAATATTTCCATTAGTTACACAATTAAATCAATGATTTCCATCATCTCATGTGTCAATCCACATGAAAGCATCCATGTAAAGCCACAACTCACCGCTATTCCCGAAAATATAGGGTACAATGTTTCTAGGTAGAGAACCCATGACTTGTTAAAATAGAAGCATTAGACTCTATTGATAGCTTCAGGACCCATTCCCTATCCAATATGGGGTGCTTCTCATGCTTCTAGAGGAGGACCCATTCCATGTCTCCACTCGATGGTTCCATTGTAGTATTCGATAGAGGACCCATGAAATATCCCAATATAGGGATACCAATCTAGTTTTTGAGTACCCATTCCTTGATATAGTAGGAGGCTTACACTCAGATAGAAAATAGAGGAGCCATTCCCATCCTAGATAGAGGGTTCTACACTAACAATTGATATAACAGACCTCTCTTTTCAAACATTAACATTACATAACTATTTTTGAATACATAAAACATTAAAAAAGTGATTCCAAAATACCATAATAGTTTATTACTTTTTGAAACATGGAAGCATAAACTATGGTATATAAATGATGTACATCATCTCCCACTAGGATTTTCTTTACTAGAACCCTTCTCAGACACAATTTACATAAAACATATCTTCATAGCCATGGCTAAGGAAACATAAAAAGGGGTGATATATGATGCCGAGTAAAGGTGATAAATGGTTATATGTATGTATAATAACAATAATAAGGGTATGATTACATGGTAATGAAAATGGAATAGCATAACCTGTATGTAAAAGACCATAAACTTGAATCATGGAATAATTCTTAGAAGTTCAAAAGACATTAATCAAAAAGAAATAAAGAACATAATCCATGAAATAATTTCATATGAATAAAACATAGAATTGTGGCAGATAGATAAGAATATATAATGACTTCCATAAGAGTCAATGCTTTATTTCCAAGGCCATCCTAGTGGACAAAGTCCTTTACTAACCAGGTTCACAAAACATTCTAGACCTATATTACTAAACTGAGTTCACTCCTCATTCCATCCCTATATTACTCAACAAAGTTAATTTTTCATTCCATCTGGGTAATAAGAAACTTATTTCATTTCTCTTTACTTCGAGGTGTATCTCATGAGATATAAATAATTACCTAATGTATTAGAGGGAGATATCAGTGCCACCCATCTTAATGTGAAACCACATATACATGTCCCACAAAATCATAAATAATGATATCATAACCCATTAAATGAAATAGGCGTCATAATTATTTAATCATATCTTAATCTTTGTAAAAAAATATGGGTTTCATTATAATTTAATCATATAATAACCCATGAGAGGAATTGGGATTCAGAATAATATTACCCATGAAAGAGAAGAATATTTCATAAACAACACTCCTTAAAATGTAAACTATTCAGCGAAAAAATATGAATATAAACATTTTATCATTTCCATAGTATGACATTATTAATACCAATAAATGATATCTCATATGGGAAATATTTTTAAAATACAATATAAAAAAAATTATTAAAGAGCCTAACCTTTCTTTTTTTCAAAATGCATTTTAAAACATAAAACCCTTTTAAAACATTTTTCTTTGAAAATATTTTTAAAAACATATAATGGGATATTTAAAGAACAAAAATATTTTCAAATTATTTTTTGTTGAAATTATCATCATGTATCATTTAAAAAAAATCAAAACATGGTTTTTTAAATAAAATAGAATTTCATCCATACAGAGAAATACATTAATATTTTATTAAAAACTTTTTATCAATTATATTAAGTAACAAAGAGTGGAAAATTATTAGTAATACATGGAATTATCTTGAATATACATTTTATATAGAAAATTCATAATTTTTATTGATATATGATCATAATTTTTCATCAAAGAAGAAAAATCATTAACAATCATGAAAAGCAATGAGATTGTTTCAAGAAACACTTATCACTTGTTTACATTGGATCATATTGTCCATGTAAGAAATTGAAATTACATAATGCTTATGATATCATTAAAAAATGATTTTCATGATATAACATGTAAAATGTAATTACATACACCATGAAAAAGAATTTAGGTGCATAACAAAATATGTGTCTTAATGAAGGAAAATTGAGACAAAACTATTTTACTGATTGGGTATCATTTGTAAAATAAAACCCATGAAATAAATATCATAAACTGAATATGTAAAGACACATAAGTATATTTATAAGAATAATTTAATACACTTATGGTAAGTATACTATCCACACAAAAGTAATGGGTGGTCAATGAAGCCTATATGTTTCGGAAATAAAAATTTAGATGAAACCCCCTTACCTTGTGTCTTAACTCTATTTACACTCATAAAAGATTACTATATAAAAAATTTCATTTTATTATAAATATATTTATACAAACATATTATTATATATAATACCATATTTTGTTTTTTTATTACCATATATTACGTGATTTTGACAATCCTATGTTAAGGGTTCACTTTGGGTAAAAGTCTCATTGTTTATCAGATGATCCTTAATTTGTCATTATTTTAGACCTTATAATTATATCATTATTTAAATAATGTACACCATGATATAAATATAATTTATATTCAGAATATCTATATTATTATAACCATTAGTATATAGAAGTATGAAATTGAAAACACCATTCATGGAGATGGTAAGTCATACGTACGCATGAATAATGTTTCCCTATTTTTTCGTATTGAAATAAATAAAGAAAATGGCACATATATTATAATTATAGTATCTTTATTATTTAATATATATCATATAATTCCACTAAATTCATAATTTATACATTCAATGTAATGTTTGAAGGAATCACATCTCTTTGAGGGGAAATAGTTCACACTTCCTCAAACGAAATTATCATATTTACACCAAATGGAATATAAATATTTATGGTTCTTTAAAGGAATAAAGAAGAATAACAACATAATAAATATAATATATGACATATAAAGACATATTTTTCATTCTAATTTCCACCATGAGTGTTGTTAATGGAAAAAAGAACAATCACCGTTTAGTGATGTTGTAGTTCTCTGTACACGTAAACAATATGTTAGTTACCCATTAGATGGATGTGTGTCTAAGTATAGGTCAAAACCTTATAATAAAAAAATCCTACTATATATAAGATATTGGAGTTTTTATTCAATAAATTATTAACAATATTTTATGGATTGGAGAATGAAAATAAAATAAAGGACATTGAAAAAAGGTGATACCTCTTAATCGGGTAACTCTTTTTGGTTTTTCCCAAAAGAAATCATTGGATTACTTTATGCCCCAAATGTGTCTTCAAGGATGATGGTAGGGATTTTGGGATGATAATTTATATGATATATACTGAACCTATTAGGTTTTATAGGTGTTAATAAATGAGATATTTGGTGGCCTTTTATATGGAAGGGAAGGACACACAAGACAATTTGGAAAACAAGTCAGCTGTACCCACATTTTTACATCATAAAATTAATAATAAAAAAACTATATAATTAAAGTTTCATGGACGAATAATATCTATAAAATAGATTTTATATAATTTTTATTATTACTTTGGGTCCTAAATTTATGGTCTATTAATATATTAACATAATTTTTCTCTTAACAATTAAAAAAATCGTCACTTTCACAAATAATTTTTATCAAAAAATATGTTAAAATCATTAGAAATTAAAAATTATGATGGTAAAAAATATTGAATCAATTATTTTAAATTTTAATCACCAACATGTAAATAATAAACTAAAATTTAATCCCAGAGTCAGGTCGACAATGTGGGTTTTTAATGTAAAAATGTTATGAGGGTTTCTATGTTTTTATATTCAATTTCAAATTGAAATTTATTAAGATGTTAAAATTTTTGTTAATTGATAAAAATATGATATAATTAAACTTCTAAACAAATTTTAAATATAATTTAATCTTTTAAATAATTTAGATCAAAAATCATGTTTGAAAATAAATTCAGTATTTTTTCACTATTCATCTAAACAATGTTTCTCAGAAAAATCCCATAAATTTACCGTATGAAAATTTTAATATCCTAAATTCAAAAATGAGGTTTATTTTAAAACAATAAATTTTTAAATGTGTCTAAAATTAATTTTATTTATTTTTGTTGATGTATATTAAATATAGTTTATATGACAGAATAAAATTTTCAAATATATAAGCACATTACCAAAAATTATTTATTTCATTATAAATATGTTTTATCTGTATATAACCATTAAAAAAATATTTTAAACATATTTATTACTATTAAAATTACTATGTTTAATTTATAGGTTATTATTATGTCATTATAATAATTATAATAATAAAATGATGCTTCGTAGAAACCCAATGTTGCGTATAACGTGCGCCATGTATGTTCTATGTGAATGGAATGTATGAATTAGTGAGAAAATAATAAAAAAACTATTTTCAGTGTTGTGTGAAATGAATCATATACAATGATAAAATTAATTCAAAAAAAATATTTAACAAAATAATGGGGTTTTATATTCTACCCCAATAAAATGAGTTTCTCCCACAAAATTCGTCTGGGTTATCAATGGTTTAATAAATGAATGATCATTTAATATAAACCCTCATCATAAAAATGAATATAAAAATTTACTCAAAAACAGATATTTGGAACCATAATGGTTACTAAAAGTGACATATAACTAGGTTTCCAAATATGCTAGAAGTGAATATTGGACAAGGATGGAAATCCTAAAAATATATAGACAGTGATTGAGGTAATCAATCAAAAATATGTGAATGATAAAAGTAAAGTTTTGGGAGTCAAAGTCATAAATATATGATGATTTATAAGGCTATTGTTTCAACATAAATAAAGGTAACAGGACACCATTTTGTTGATCATTATCTAATAATTGACTAATTATTTTATTCTCCAATAATATAAGGAAATATGGTTACTTGATATAATTATATAAATGAAATTTCATTATATTGTTGTTATCATTACTATTTTTGATTCATCCATATATCATCTTGCCTTTTTATCACAAAAACATTCATTACATTTTACAAAACCGAGGATCTTTAAGGTTTAGTGTCTTGGAAACCAGGAACATAAAACATGAAAACATAAACCATTATTCTTAAACACTTGAAAGGCTTGTCCTTTTGTTCTTCCTAGGTTCATTACTGCATCTCATAACCTAGGCACGTACATCAAAAGAAAGGGTGAGAAGAAGGCCCAGTAAGGGAAACAAGGGAAGACTTTTAACATTTGAACTTGAGATACATCAACAGTGTCATGAAAAAGAACTTTAAGGCATGAGATAGAAATCATGAGGCATATCATAACAATAAAAATAACGTTTTTCATAACTTGAAGATGTTTATACAAAATTTAATATTGAAAATCATTTTTCTTTCACCAAGGTCCATCCCCATGGTGTCATTAAAAATTACCAAGGTTATTCCCCAAGGTGTTGTTAAAAATAGTCATCTCTAGAGATTAAGTCTTTAACCAATGCATTAGAGCACTATCAGGGAATACCAGTGACATGTCTTTATTATCATGTGAGACACATATATCATCATCAATCATTTCATAATCAACCCATATAGAATAAATGTAATGGGTTTCATTTCATAATCATAACGTTTTAAAACTTCTTTAAAGACATGACCTTTATGTCAGTTTAAACCCACTGAAAGGGATAGCGGGTCTCATGTATGTAAATACCAGAATTTAAAATTCAACAACATGGTATATATGTGAATACCCCTATAGAAATAGAGCTTTGAGTATTCTATTAATAAAATAAAAGATCTTTAGAAAAAGAGAAATACATTTGAGACAGAAATTCTGCTGCATAACGGCTATGTTTCGCGGTTTTAGATTACATTGAAAAGAGAGGGGACATGGGTCAAACAATCATAAATGACCCATAAAATAATATATTGATATAATATTAAGGATATATGAACCTGGTAATTAAATTTTAAGGACATACCATTTGAAATGAAAAACATGGAAGGAAGAAAAAAATTAGATTTCTCTTATGAAAATTTGGCAGCCTAACAGTGTCACTTAAACTTCAACCAAAAAATGAATTGACAAGATCAAATAGGGTCTCTAATAATATGAACATAAGAGTTAAGTATGACAGATATAAATATCATAACCCAACATAATAAAAACTAACTTGAAAGACTTGACATGAAAATTGATCTTGAAAACGAGAAGGGTGAAAGAATCCCTTATAATTTCGGCAGCCTAACGGCGCCACTTAAAACATGAAAATACTGAATTGAAGAGATCAAATAGGGTATCTCATCATATGAACATAAGAGTTTATTATGATAGATATATAGATCATAACCCAACATAATAAAAAGGAACTTGATAGACTTGACATGAAAGTAGATCTTGAAAACGAGAAGGGTGAAAGAATACCTTAAAATTTCGGCAGCCTAACGGCACTAAATTGAAGAGATCAAATAGGATCTATAATCATATGAACATGAGTGTTTTGTATATATATAGAGAGATCATAAACCATCATAATAAAATTGAATTTTATTGACTTGTCAGGAAAGTACAACTTTGAAAAAAATGAGAAAGGTGAACAAATCCCTTAAAAATTCGACAGCCTAACGACGCCACTTAAACATTCATAAAAAGAATTGATGAGGGAAAGAGGGGGTATCTCATCGTATGAAAAAGAAAAGGTCAGTAAGATGAATATAAAATAACATCCTCCAACATAAGAACATGGAGAATAAATGAAATGACATAAAATAGATTACTTGAAAAGAAAGAGAGAGGTCGGATCCCTTACCTTAAAATGTAACACTTAAAACTCATAGGTTGGGACCTTGAGGGCTTGAGGGCACCTTGGGGGGACTTCTTGGGAGGTAAAAAAGACCATATCTTTGTTGGTAGATAGTTGGGAGTCGAATTTATGATAGGATGGAATGGTATTTATAGGAAAGTGAGGGGACAAGGCTTTAATGGCCAAGGGACACCTCATTAGTGGTTTTGGCAAAACCATGGTCTTGCAAAAGGTATTTTCCCATGGTATTGGACACATGCGTCCCCCCATACATTTATTCATCACCTTTGGTCTGCCAATACTTAAAATATCTCATGACATCATCATGAAACAGTTATGATGTCATTAAACATACTGAAACCCTAAAATTGTATTTTTACTATTCACAAAAAAATTCAACTTTCTCAGAAAAATCCCAAAATTTCACCTTAACCAAATATCGATTCTCTGATTTCATAAATGAACTACATTTTATAAAAATAATTTTCTAAATATTTTTAATTTATTTTGTAAATAAATATACTATTCACCGAAATTTTTTTTTTCAGAAAAATCCCCAAAAATTACCTTAACATAATATCGATGCCTTGAGTTCAAAAATGAAATCCATTTTATAAACATAATTTTCTAAATATTTTTTAGTTAAATTATTAATTCAAAAACACTATTCACCCAAAAAAACTAATACTTGACTAATAATTTATGAAACCATTATTTAACCATTTTATTAATTCACATTACTTAATCAAGGTGCCTAGATTATATTAATAATTTCTTTAAATGAGATTACTAATCCATTTGGTCACATTACTAATCCTAAGCATAAAATCACTATTCTTAATTTACTATTCATCAAAAATTATGTTGATCTTATTAGACTCTAAATTTCGTACTGAACATAATTGTAGAATACCATTTTTTTGAAAATCATTACACATTTTTTATTATTTAAGGTTTACATAAACATTGTTTTTAAAATTTCTTTTCTATAAAATTTACCAAAAATATGAAAACTATATTTATCCAGACATTTGAAAATTCATAAACATCATAATAAGAAGAAATAAAACTTTTTACTTAAAAAAGGTTTACACAAGGCAGTTACGGTCTCCTTACATAGCCCCTTATCACACCAGCATAAGACTTAAGTGTAAGGTGTGCTAAGGTGAAAGAATATGAGGGAGGCTCGACCAATATTGCTTGAGTAGTAATTTCTATCAGTTTGAACTTCTCATGAAGGCGATTCCGTTCTAGCTTCATACGATGAAGTTCAGCTTGGGTTTGGTCCATGGCAAAGCCCATTGGTGCTACCTCCTTCCCAAGTTCTATTAGATGGGATTCGATCGGTCCAAGACTACTGGGTGAGGCTATCAAATCTTATTTCTATATTAATTAACTAAGATCACTTGTATTTAGAGACAAATATTGAAATTTTTATTTTCCAGCAGTCATATTGACCAATGGTTACATAACAGTCAAAACCCAACAGTCTCATTTTAGTTATACTCATGTTATCCAATGAAATAGTTTTTTCGAGTATAAAACAAATAACACACAAAAATAGGAAACAAGATTTATTCAAAATTTCAGGTCATTACAATCTTCCCCCCTTAAGAAATTGCGTCCTCGCAATTTTTAAGATTGGGTTTTGAAATTTTATTGAATGTCCTAGACGGGAAAATGAGTCAGTAAAACTACTTCTTTAAAAGAATGAAAGGGAAGTAAAAAAGGTATCCCGAGTTAACCCATACTAGGATTCCATGTAGTAAAACATTGACACGGAGGAAAAAAACAAAGGGTCACGTTCTAAGGGAGATTGATAGAAAAAATGATTAGGAGAAAGTTAACAACAATAAAATCAAAAACTTATGGTGGGTCAAATGGCATTTGATTTCCTAGTAAGAAACGTTAACAGAAAACGTTTTTTTTTATATGTTCCTTTTCATAGTTTTGAGGAATTCATTTACTAAATAGAATAAAAACATAATGAAATATACCTACCTTCAAGTTGAGTTTAATCCTTTAATAAGTTTCTACCAAAACAATTATTTTCCCCAAACGATGAGCATTCAAAAACACAGGGTCTCATCAAAAGCACAAACTAGAGTTCATCATAGATAATTTCGAAAATAAATGTTCTTAAAATTTCTCAAAATAACCCAAACTAAGATTGAAACTCAAATAATAGAAGGACTTTATAACATAGTCTTCCAAGATAAACATTGTCGTTCATCTCCAAACAACATCAACCACTCCTAACATCTTATAAAAAAAGTAACTAACCTAAACATTTTTTCCTCAAGATAGGTCAATAATTCCCATAAGTAACCTATAATACCATATGTTCACCTTAAATTCATCAATTCTTCAAAATATAATTCAACCTTTACTCCTCAAAAAAAATGCCGTAGTAATCTATTTTCCTCGATCAAATAGGGTTCCCAAAATAGTGAACGCCTTCCAAAATAATAATCATCTTTTAATCCCCTAATCATCTCTGTCATATTAACATGGAAATCGTCACATTTTATATCACATTGGTTTTTGGGACATGTTCTTCCATTTCCCACCATTAACTTTGAAAATAAGGTATAATTAAGGGCTTAAATACTTTAGCCAATAATCATGAAATTGAACATAAAGAATATAAGGATAACTTGTAGAAGAAAAGTATACCCTAACTTGGGATCCCATTGGTTCTGATCTAGGTTATCCATGATCAAATATTCTTATGTGAATCTTTATTTTATTTTAAATTTGTGCCTTTAATAATGGTTCATACTAAGCTTATTAATTTACCAAAGCATATCCCCTAGGAGTTTCATAAACAAGAGTGCTACAAGGCCCGTTGTCGTGTACCAGTTCCCATTCAAGTATAGCTCAAATCTGTGTTTTCGGGTTTTACCCCTATGTACATCTATGCCAGAGCCACCTCTACCTACTCGTATCCATACAGGGATGTATTTGCTTGGCAACCCCTTACTCAATACTCACCAAAATACCAGGAAGGTTTCCTATATTTAAACATTTCTATAGGGTTCTTCCAAAAAATTTCATATCCTAATTCCCACAAATAACTAAACCATCCTTTGATACCAACTATAGCATCCTGCCTTTTTATCACATAAACATTCATTACATTTTTCAAAACCGAGGATTTTTAAGGTTTATTGTCTTGGAAACCAGGAACTTAAAACATGAAAACATAATACATTCTTCTTTAACATTTGAATGGATTCTTGTTAGGCTCATACTAGGTTCATTACTACATCTCAAAACACTGGGACATACATCAAAAGAATGGGCAATCAGAAGGACCAGTAAGGGAAACAAGGAGAAACATTTAACATGTGAACTTGAGATACATCAATAATGTCATGAAAAAGAACTTTAAGGAATGAGAATGAATTCATGAGGCATATCATAATAATAAAAACAACGTTTTTCATTAAATGAAGATGTGTCTACAACTTTTAATATTGAAAATAACTTCTGTTTCACCAAGGTCCATCCCCAAGGTGTCATTAAAAATTACCAAGGTTATTCACCAAGGCGTCGTTAAAACTAGTCATCTCTAGAGATTAAGTCTTTACCCAATGCATTGGAGTGCTATCAGGGCACACCCTTGACATGTATTTATTATAATGTGAGCCACATATACCATCATCAATAATTTCATAAAAAACCCATATAGCATAAAATTAATGGGTTTCATTTCATAATCATAACATTTTAAAAACTGCTTTAAAGACATGATCTTTACGTCACTTTAAACCCACAGAAAGGGAAAGAGGGTCTCATGAATGTAAACCCCAGAATTTAAAATAGAACAAAATGGAATATATGTGAATACCCCTATATACTATAGAGCTTTGAGTATTCACTTTATAAATTAAAAGAACATTAGAAAAAGAGAGAGACATTTGAGACGGAAATTCTGCAACATAACGACTATGTTTCCGGGTTTTAGAAAACATTACAAAGATATGGGACATGGGATAAACAATCATAAAGGAACTATAAAACAGTAGAGGGATCGAATATAAAGGATATATGAACCTGGTAATGAAATTTTAAAGACATAATATTTTAAATGAAAAACATGGAAGGAAGAAAAAATTAGATTTCTCTTACGAAAATCTGGCAGCCTAACGACGTCACATAAACTTCAACCAAACAATGAATTGAAAAAATCAAATAGGGTCCCTCTTCATATGAAAATAAGAGTTCATTATGATAGATATAGAGATAATACCCTTATATAATGAAAAGTAACTTGAAATACTTGACATGAAAATGGATCTTGAAAACGAGAAGTGTGAAAAAATCCCTTAAAATTTCGTCATCCTAATGGCGCCAATTAAAACTTCAAAATACTGAATTGAAGAGATCAAATATGGTATCTCATCATATGAACATAAGAGTTAAGTATGATAGATATATAGATCATAATACAACATAATAAAAAATAACTTGAAAGACTTAACATGAATGTAGATCTTGAAAACGAGAAGGGTGAAAGAATCCCTTAAACTTTCAGCAGCCTAACGACGTCACTTAAAACATCAAAAATAGTAAATTGAAGAGATCAAATAGTGTATCTCATCATATGAACATAGTATTTAAGTATGATAGATATAGAGGTCACACCCCAAAATAATAAAAATGAATTTTAAATACTTGACATGAAAGTAGAACTTTGAAAAAAATGAGAAAGGTGAACAAATCCCTTAAAAATTCGGCAGCCTAGCGATGCCACTTAATCATTCTTAAAAAGAATTGATGAGAAAAAGAGGGGGTCCCTAATAATATTAAAAAGAAAAAGGAATTATGATGAATTTAAAATATCATCCTCCAACATAAGAACACGGAGAATAAAATAAATGACATAAAAGAGATTACTTGAAAAGAAAGAGAGAGGTCGGATCACTTACCTTAAAACGTAACTAATAAAACTCAATGGTGGGGACCTTGAGGGCTTGGGGGCATCTTGGGAGGACTCCTGGGGAGGTAAAGAGACCAGATCATCGTTGGGGGAGAGTTGGGAGTCGAATGGATGAGAGGATGGCTTGGTATTTTTAGGCAAAGTGAGGGGACAAGGCATTAATGGCCAAGGGACACCTCATTAGAGGTTTTGGCAAAACCATGGGCTTGGCCATGGTATTTGCCCCTTATATTGGCCACATGGGTCCCCACGTACACTAATTCACCACCTTTGGTCGTTAAAAACTTAAAATATCTCATGAAATCATCATGAAACAGTTATGATGTCATTAAACATACTAAAACCCTAAAACTGTATTTTTAATATTCACTGAAAATTGAACTTTCCCAGAAAAATCCCAAAATTTTACCTTAACCAAATATCGACTCTCTGATTTCAAAAATGAACACCATTTTATAAAAAAAAATTTCTAACTATTTTTAATTTAATTTTTAAATAAACACGCTATTCACCAAAAATTCATTTTTTTCATAAAAATCCCCAAAAATTACCTTAACATAATATCAGTGCTCTGAGTTCAAAAATGAAATCCATTTTATAAACATATTTTTCTAAATATTTTTTAATTAAATTTTTAATTAAAAACAATATTCACCCGAAAAAACTAGTAGTTGACTAATAATTTATGACACCGTTATTTAACCATTTTATTGAATCACATTACTTAATCAAGGTGCCTAGATTATATTAATGTTTTATTTAAGTGAGATTACTAATCCATTTGGTCACATTACTAATCCTAAGCATAAAATCACTATTCTTAATTTACAATTAATCAAAAATTATGTTCATCTTATTAGACTCTAAATTTCATTCTGAACATAATTGTAGACGACCATTTTTTGAAAATCATTACACATTTTTAATTATTTAAGGATTACAAAAAAAAATTTTAAAAAATATTCGTTCTCTAAAATTCACCACAAATATGAATACTATATTTATCTAGACATTTGAAAATTCATAAACTTCATCATGAGAAGAAATCAATATTTTTATTTAAAACAAAGGACTACACAATGCAGTTACAGTCTCCTTACATAGCCCCTTATCACACCAGCATAGGACCTAAGTGTAAGGTGTGCTAAGGTGAGAGAATATGAGGGAGGCTTGTCCAACATCACACGAGTAGTAATTTCTATCAGTTTGAACTTCTCGCGAAGGCGATTCCGTTCTAGCTTCATACGTTGATGTTCGGCTTGGGTTTGGTCTAGAGGAAATCCCATTGGTGCTACCTATTTCCCAAGTTCTGTTAGATGGGATTCGATCGGTCCAAGACTATTGGGTGAGGCCATCAAAACTTCTTTCTATATTAATTAACCAAGATCACTTGTATTTAGAGACAAATATCGAAATGTTTATTTTCCAGCGGTCATATTGACCAATGGTCATATAACAGTCAAAACACAATAGTCTCATTTTAATTATACACATGTTATCCAATGAATCAGTTTTGTTGAGTATAAAAAAAATAACAGACAAAAATAGGAAACACGATTTATTCAAAATTTCGGGTCGTTACAATCCATTACTTCAAGAAATAGATGTCCATCAAATAACTATAATGCCCGAAGCACTAAAATACACTTTTAATAAATATTAATGTCCATAAAATAATTAAAATTATAAATAAATTTTTATAAGTATTCTTAAAAATTAATATGGTTAATAAATTAATATATAAACATAAAAAGTGACACTACTATTTCATCATAAATAAGTATTTAACAAAAATAAATATACATTAACCTGGACATTGTGTAGGCTAGTAGTAGGCGCGGAACCCTTGTCATCCTTATGTTGTGGGTTTTAAAACCATGACCCTACCAGAATTTATTGTCTTTCACCCAACATTCACGATGTCCTTTTATAAAACCACAATAATATAATTTCTAAAATATTATAGACTTCATTGAAAAAATTTTAATCACTAAAAATTATTTTGACCAATGTTTTCAACAAAATATCAATAAATAAACACTTATTCAAAAGTTTAACTTAATATTTTCTAGAATGGATAACCCTATAACCCCACTGAAATATAAAAATTATAAATTTTAGAAGGAAATTAATGAAATTAGCTTAACATTGATCTCCCATATATCATAAATTAGCTCTTGGTTATCAAATTCCTAACATGTGAATACCTACATGGTAAATTCTCTTAGAACATAGTAGGAACCTTAATTTCCATAAATCCTTTTGAGAAAAATAATTATTCATTATCCCATATATTAATGGATAATTTATTTAAATGTATGAAGATGTAAACTTCATCCTTAATGGTAGTTAACACCTTTTCAATAATCAGTTCCTGGGTAATTTATACTATCCAATTTACCTATTTATATCTAACATATATTTAATAAAATATCATTATATCAACAACATAAATTAATTAATTGTTACCTTCCCTTAATAAAAATATCACATTTTAATGAAATAAAGATTCAACATATCCTTTTAATTTCTTATTGAAAATTTAATCTTAATATACTTATATATTTAATAATTCATATAAAACTGTCTTTAAATTCCAAAACATAAATAATTTATTCATCTACTATTATTTGTAAATAATTTCTATGCATTCAACAATTCATTTCTCAATACCACATTATTAGAATATAAAATATAAACCATGTATTATGGTTACTCAAACAGAATCTAATAAGGATTATTATGTTTAATGGAAACAATACTAGAAGAATGTCGCATACCTTTCACATGTGGTTTGTGGACACTTTATCTTTATAAGAATAACCAATACTCAGACCACCTTCATAATTCTCATTATAGGATTCCACCGTGGGAAATTAATTTAAATAATTCACATACTTTCCAAATATGAATCATTCAATGTTAACCTCGTTTCTTCTAGTTCTCTATATTGAATAAAACCACAATGCACAGAGTCAGAAACTCATATCATTGAATAAACACCCATAATAATGATAAATTACATATAGGGTGTCTAAATCCTAAAAAATAATTTTAAATCCATTTCACCTTAGTTTTATCCTAGGTTATTCATAGTAATATTCCATTTATGTACTTTATGATGGTTTGTGAATAATATGTGAATTTACAAAGCATATCCTCCGGGAGTGTCAATCTATGTATGCAGAAAGGCCCATCTTCATTTAATAGATTACTCAAGGTTGGTCTTGGGACATATTTTCAGAGTTATTACCCCTATTAATGTCTTTTCATGAACACATCAAATTTTAGTATCGAGATAAGGATTTATTTCTTGGAATCCACTCAATCTATCATTTACCAAAATTCTAAGTCATCTTCTTGAATCTTTACTCATCCTTACACTAATTATTAGAGATTTACCATGACATATCCTTATAAAGTTACTTAGTTATATCACTATTTTTTCTCATCCTAGTTTCTAAAATATGGCTAAACATTTTCTTTGATACCAACTATATCAATCCTATCTTTCTATACATTAACATTACAGATCCTTTTCATTAATATGTAAAAATAAAAAAAAAATAGATTACAAAAGACTGTAACATTAAAATAGCCTTATAAACATGGAAATATATTCATTGGTACATATATGAGCTACATTATCTCAAAATAGGTTCTTATTGACTAGAAAAATTCTCAGACACATCATACTTAATACATATCTTTATAAATTGGGGGAATAAAACATAAAAATGGGTTACCGCAGATGATTAGAATTGCTAAAAAAGGGAGATATATTAGAATAATAGTGATCATAAGGGTATGATAACATGATCCTAAAAATAAATGATCATACCATATATCAAATATAATAAACATGAATCGTGGCATATATATTGGTAGTTCATAGGACAAGAATCATAATTAAATAAAGAACATAATACAAGAATAAATGGTATGGGAATAAAACCTAGAATTGTGGAATACACATAAGAATATTTGTTTGATTCAAAGTATCCATGGAATTAATATTGATAAAAAATTAGTGGACAAATTATTTTACAGAACTGGGTTCACATCCCATTCCAACCCTATAATACGGAACCGAGTTCACTCCTCATTCCAACCTTGTGTTACTAAACCATGTAAATTTCTCATTCCAGCCCTATAATACAGAATGAAACTCAATTCTAGTTCTATACATGTCTATATAATAAGATATGAATGTCTAATAATTTCATTGGAGGGAGATATAGGTCCCACCAATCTCACTAAGTAATTATACACACATTTTCTAGAAAATCATAAACAATCATTTAATAACCCATGAAATTAAATGGGTTTCATAAATACATAATAATATCTTAAACAATAGAAAATAATAGGTTCCATTATCAATTAATCAAATAATAACCCATGAAAAAAGTCTATTTCATAACCATTAAACCCATGAACAATAAAAAAATATCATAAACATCATTCAATAAGATGTAAAACATTTTGAGAATGAATATAAATTTAAATATTATTTCATTCCCTATAAATACTTTATTATTAAAAAGGACGTAATCTTATATGGGAAATAATTATAAAGGTCCTTTTAAAAATATTTCTTGAGGAAAATATCTTTTCTTCTTTGAAAATTATATTTAAAACATAATTCCTTTTGAAAATAATTTTTTAAATATATTTGAAAACCTATAAATATGGCTTTCAAAAAAAACTTTTCCCTTAAAAATGATCATCATGAATAGATTGACGAATTTTTTTTAATCATGGTTTTTTAAATGAAACAATATTATTACCCAAGAGATAAATACATTCATATTTTATTTAAAGCAATTTATTAATTATTTAATGTACCAATGACATGATAAATAATATTGATACGTGAATATTTATTTAATATATAAAGGATAAGGAAACCCATGAGTGTTATTGGGATATGGATCATAAGATTTCATTAATAAATCCTAATCACTATCAAAATCGAATAGTGATGAGATTATTTCTATAAACTCTTACCACATGGTTACTTGGGATCACACTCTCCATAGAAGAATAGAAATTAGATGAAGCTTAAAATATCATGAAAATAATCGTATTCATTTGATATCATATAAAATTTATGTATACACACCTCGAAAAAGAATTTATATGCATACAATAACATGATTCTCATGGATGGAAAATTGAGACAAAAATATTTTACGGATTTTTTATTTTTGAAACATAAAACACAATGAAGATAAATGATAAAAATTATATTTAAATAACCATAATTTTATGCATGATAACAATTTAATACATCAATTTGTTGTATACACATGACACAAAAACAATGGGTGGTGAAGAAATATTGCATCTTATGGGAAAAAAATGTGAGATGAAATACCTTTACCTTATGTCTTCACTCTCTTAATAATCGTATGAGCTTATTTATAATAAAATTAATTTTGTTAAAAATATTTTAAATAATCATATTTATATATCTAATACCATATATGGTTTGATTATGACCTTATATTACCTACATATTAACAATCTCGTGTTATCGTTTTAGTTTAGGTAATATTTTCTTTGTTCATCATATGAGTCTTAATTTGTTATATCATTGGCCCTTATACTAATATCATGATTTCCAGAATGTACTCTATGATATAAATATAATTTATATTTATTATATTTTTATTATAATAATAAATATAATATATATGTATGAAATTTAATACATCGTTTATGGAGACAGTAAGTCGTACATACACATAAAAGGTGTTTTAGTTTTTATTGTTGTATTGAAAAAAATGAAAAATGAAAAATGAAATATATATATATATATATCATAATAATATTATAATTATTATTTAATATATATAATATAATTTCACTAATCACATCCTTAATAAATTCCAGTATTTCGTGAACAAATCACATCCCTGTGAGGGGTAGTAGTGCACACTTCCCCAATGAAATTATCATATTTACACCAAATGGAAAGTAAAAATGTATGTGTTGTGAAAGGAATGAATAACCCTAAACATATAATAAAAATTACATATTACATATATAAACATATTTTTCATAATAATTTCCACCATTAGAAGCAGTAATGGAAAAATAATCAATCATCATTTGGTGAGGTGGTAGCTCTCCTTACATGTAAACATTATGTTTGTATCCTATTAAATGGATTTGTGTGTATGTGTAAGTAGAACCATTAGAATTAAAAAAATTCTAGGATATAGAAGAATTTGGTCCTCTTATAAAATAATGTAATAATAGTCTTTTAGGGAGTGTTGAATGAAAATAAATGAAATGATGTTGAGAGAAGACGTTACCTATACATCGGGTAACTCATTTTGGTTTGTACCAAAAAGGTTAAATGGATTTATTTCATAAAAAATTGGAAGATTTAATTTGTAATGGATGGATATTGGTATGTTTATTGGGTCGATATTGTCTAACTATAATTGGATTGAGTGGTGTGGAGAATATGGATAAGTGGTGGCCTTTTATAAGGTAGGGAAATGACAATGTTGGCATTTTTTAAAATAAGTTTGGGGTACCCAGATTTTTACCTAATAAAATTAATAAAAAACCCCCAAATAATAATTTATGTTTCATGGATGAAATATTGTTATAAAATTGTTTTTGTGAATGTTACTATGTTATTTTGGTTCTTAAATTTAAGTATTAGTAATTTATGAATATAATTTTTCTCTTTACCAGTGTAATTAATTTTAATTAATTTCAGTAAAATTTCAGAAAAAAATAAGTTGAACATATTATAATTTATAAATTATTATCAATAAAAATATGGTATCCATTATTTCAAATTAAAATAACTTAAGTGGAAAAAGTTAATTTAAATTTAATTATGTAATCGGGTCGACAATGCGAACTTTTAAATTAAAAAAGTTCAAAAGTTTGATATGTTTTAATATTTAATTTCAATGTGTAATTTATTACGATGAATGAAATTGGATTTAAATAGAAAAATTTGATCTAATTAAAATTTTAACCCAATTTTAAAAATAATTTATCTTTAAAAATAAATTATATGAAAAGGCAATTTTAAAATAAAATTCAAATTTTTTCACTAATCATCGCAAAATGATGTTTCATAAAAAAATTCCATAAATTCATAGAATGATAATTACAATTATAATAATTCAAAAATGTATTTCCTTTTATCAAATTAAATTTCCAAATGTATCTAAAATCAATATTACTAATTTTCACAGAAGGACATTAAAAGATGTTCATTCAAGATAATAGTATCTTTAAACATATAAGGAATTTACCAAAAACATTATATTTCATTATCAATATGAATTATTTCTAAAAAATAATATATATCAAATTTTCAAATATTTATTACTATTCTTATTATTTTTTTTAATGTATTGGTTATAGTTTAATCATTAAAATATGTATAATAATAAAATGATGCTTTGTAAAAACTCTATGTTGTATGTAACATATGCCACTTTTGTTTCGTCTAAAAGGAATTTTTTATTTAGAGTTTTAATATAAAAAATTATCATTATTTTTTTCAGGAAAATTAAAATATAAAAATGAAAATTAAATTAAAAATTAATTCATAAAATATCGACATGTTACAATCGAGGACCCATGCCTTGACATTGTAGTAGGGTGACACTCGGTGGAATTTTCGTTGACCCATTACCTATCCAAATATAACAGTTAAAATCTAGAAAAATATAGGTGAACCAATCTATTTACTTCATGAGGGATACACTCTATAGATAGAATGAGGGTCCACATAATGCTTAGTTGGAAGATGACACTCTAAATCCCATAGTGATCTTGTATGATCACCTTTACTATCGAGCATCACATGAAGAAACATCCCACATAAAACACCTCACATCATATATCAAAATACTCTATAAATAAAACTATAATGTTCTATGAACAATAAAATCAGGATAACATACATGATGTCCAAACTATTGAGACATGAGAGGTTAAAATTTCATTCAATTGAAAGAAGGGGTACACGGTGCGTGAGGATACCCACACAGTGCCTAGTCCTACTCTATCATATAGAAGTTTCTATTATGGTACATGAATCAATACCTGTATAGTGATACATGATCTATCTAGGTTCTACAAATAATTTTCGATCCACTCATGTTTCTGACCATGTTCCCTACCCGTGTCCATGTATCCATCCCCTATCCATGAACATCAATATACATTGTGTTCCTGGCCATTTCCATGCTTCTATATACTTTGAGTACAGTTTTTGTAACTAAAACAATGTCACATAGTGTTTGGGGCTTCCAACATGACGTATTATACATATAATCCTTTCGAACGCAATAGAACATAGTTAAGTCCCTATAAAATATGCATTCATGAAATTTCTTTTCATGTAGTAATGATTTTTCTAAAAAGATAAATTTGTATCTACACTCTAGATTTGGTATCTATGCATTCATATATATTTTTTGGGCAACCTAACTCAGTGGATACCATGTCATATCTCTATTTCAAGCCATAATATTCCATGAAATTGGATTCCAAAACATGTTTTTGTAGTTGTGAACCTCGTACGCACCTCCCGTAATTTTACAACCCTCATTTGACTTCAGATCAAAATATTATTTTAAAAAAATCACTAATATTACCTATTACATCCATAGGAAATAGTTCTATTCTCAACACATGAATCCATCATATAATTAGGGATCCGACCATGTTCAGTCCCAACCGGTAAAGTAGAATCTTGAACCAATAATCAAATGATGACTAACACAAAAAATTAAGGGAGATATACATAAGAAACAGATGTGAAGCGATCATTGGAAAATAATTCTTGGTGAACAGATACAAATTTATGGTGTCATTGGTGAGAAAAATTAACATACAATTTAATTTAAAAACATGGGCACATGCAATATCTAGAAACAAGCAAAGATCATGAGGTAATACGACCTTGATGAATAAATTTTATAGACAATTGAATAAAATATGGTTTGAAGTGTTATACTTGGTTTTTTATAATTTTTTATAATTAAATTTCTCACCAATGAATGAGAATAATCACTCCATTTTCTATTCCTATATCTTCCTAGATTTGGTGTTATATCGTCATCTAAATCTAATTTTCCAAATAGTGGAGGATGGAGTTGTTGAAGAATGATCCCAGGTTTATACAAAATTTTTTGGAAAATAACCCTAACGTTGATTGAATAGAGGAAATTATAATTATGTTAATTATTAAAATAAATAAAATTAATAATTTAACTAAACACAACCCCCCATGGATGCTTTCATCTAAATTCCCCATATCAAGCTGTTTTAGTTCCCACCTCTGTTAAACATTTCATTTCATACTAAACCACAGTCACAAATCTCTGATCCATGAATCCAATTACTATTTTTAACATTTTATTTAAAAAACTAGGTGTGTAATATTAAATTTATAAAATGTTTTTATAAAATCAATTCTGGCCACACAGGGCCTCAAAATCACAAGATGTCTTAGTGCCTGACTCCAAAATGTTTTAAATATATATTACAAACAATTACAATTTAAAATGGGTCTCTACATAATTGATGAGCCTTTTGAACATCTATAAAGAGAAATGAAGTTTACAAATCTAGAGGATATCATCTAGTTGAAAAGGAACACCCTTCTACTGTGGTATATAGTGTCCCCCTTCCACTAAGCTTGTTGAATAATGATTCCATATAGAAATATTTATAAGGTGATAGACAATCAAATTTCCAAAAAATATGGGAATCTAGGTTATGTTATTGGGTTGGATCATCCTTTTACACCAAGAGTTTTGGAGATCATGAATTTCATGGTAACAAGTACACCATCCCTAAAGATAATGAATTATTTTCTCAAAATAATGGATTGTGCTAAAAGTAATAATGGGAAAAAAATTCATTGATGGAAGAAATCATGTTCATAGATTCTTTTCTAAGGAGGATTTTTTCATCAACATAGAATATTTATGATCGATTAACATCTTCTACCTGGTCAATTATTATCTTAAAAATTCAAATCTTAGGGATTTTATTAATGCATCCCCTCATGTTTTCCATAATAATGGAAAAAAAATTCCTGAGATGGAATATCTGTTTCTAACACCCATAGATCATTTAATAACCATCTAGGCGATCAATTTATTATAACACACATCCTTTTAGAGATGATTGATTTTGTTGATTAATATTATAATATCAATTATAAAATGATATTTCTTGAGGATGAAAAGATGAAGCTTTATTTCATTGTGTGAATGGCCTTAGAGATATCATTTTTTATTGAACATTTCCAATCCTTTTTTCCAATTAATTATATTGACATATATTGAGGGTGTGAATGATAAGTTTTGTATGTTTCTCCCATGTACAATTCCAAACTAGTTTCGGTTAATAATTTCTCTATCCATGTCTCCCATCCAAGTCAAAATGATATTACTATTATCATTATGAATAGTTTTCCCAAGTGTAGCCATCTTAATGTCTATGATGTCATATTCATTATCATTTTTGGGTATCTGATAAATTAAATTCATGTTAAATACATATGTTAATGATCCATGAATGAAGAATTTCTAAACTAAATTCATCACCTCATTATGAGCGATATACTAATATAATATTATAATTTATTGGTGACTTCATCTAGGTCATTGGTACTATCCATGATAAAATATAAGAGTTATTTGTTCTTCAGCATCAGATGGTGTCATGGAGTGAGCATGTTTTTGGTGATCCTCAATGAAAAGGGGAATGTCTTAAATCATATTTTAGGTTTTTTCTACCCCATCATAGTTGTAAATATCATTGATAGGGTACATTATTGCATTGAAAGTTTCATTTTTAGATGTTTATAGGAATCCATTATTGTGGAGGAAATTATTTTTTATCCTTATCTTATTCTCTATATATATATGATAGAAAGTACATGGGTTCTTATCACCATCCTTCAACTACAGAACATTTATTCGGTTATATTCCTTACATTATTTCACTATTAAGAGGTCAATGTAAAAGTTGATTGGAATAAATTTCATCTTTATATAGAAAATTGTGATTCTGAATTTTATTTTTATAGGATTCATATGTAAATCAGTAACATTTATTTAAAGAAATGTCATATAGACAGATTTTATGCTATGTTCCCTTATAATACCTTTAGTAATATTTATATTTTTATCAGGAATCTTGAGAGGGATACCCTAGAGGCCCATCTTCAAAGTCTCCAAAATAATTTCCCTTTATTTTAGAGTAACAATACTCTCTATAGTTAATTTATGTGGATGAGTAATAAACCTTATCAAGTGGATGAGGAGTTTTACCATGATTAGATTATGATCTGAGTATTTCTTGGGGAGGGTTAAGCCCAAGGTCCCACTCGAAACTCTTCTATCATACATTAGGGAAAAAATTATTGTAGGTTACTTTTTGGTATTAAATTCAAGGTGTATACACAATATGTGAATGTATCTAATGAATTTGTTACTCCAAAATGGTTTCAACAATAAATATAGGAGGATAATATTAGGTTGGTATAATATTTTATATTTGACTCTATTTTTTATTTAGCCCTTAAATAAGTGTTAAAGTACACCATTATTACCCATTATTTATTCATGTTGTTTGAGGATACCCATAGTTCCATCAATAAAATCCTTATCATAATATAGAATTTTGATTCATAGAAAACAAGTATCTATATAGTGGGAAAATGGGTTCATAAATAATCTGAAATAATGTAGGATTTTTTTGTATAATAGGTGGTGGATGTATTTAGGATTGAGAATCCATCGGTGGTAGTTATTAGTTTCATGTATGTTTAATGATACAATGGAGTACCCAAACGAGGTACATTTAAAGTAATTCCAAATCAAAAATAGTTTATTTTTCTATAGTTTTAATTTAAAATGGTTTGTAGGTGATATTGTAATGTTTATGGGATCTATTTTTGGGGGATTTACCTATCCCTTAACAACTAAAAAATGGGATCTTAATTTCCTATTAGGTTTCCCCGATTTTAGAATATCTTCATGCTATGTAATATCTACATGATCTTTTTCGCATTTTCTATTTTTACTATTCTATATCCCTTTTGGGTTTATAACCATCTATGAATGTTCTATGTCGCTAAAATGATTAATTTTATGTATAAATTTAGTATGTTTATTCCCCTCATTATTCAAATTAATTAATGTTGTATCAGTTTGATTATATCGTGGAGTGAGTAATTCCTATTCCTAATGAATCCAAAAAATCACCACTATGAGGATTAAATTTATTTTTTCATTGAATATGCATAGAAGTGTTATCCTTTGGGGTAATTCTTTTAGTTTATTTATAGAAGGGTACCTTTGAAAATGGTGTCTCCATTTTTTCAGGAGAATCGCAACATGATTTATTTATTTAGTCCTTGACGTTTTCTTATCTAGGCATGGGTAATCTTATAGAAACTCTTATGCATTCCTGTCATGTGTCTCCATATATTTCAATGTCCAACTATAATTATCTTAATGATTTCAAATAGATAATATCAACCCATGATATAGTGACAGGTTAGGATTTCCCCCTATATCATAATGTTTTTTTGAGAGTCGGGAAAGCAATCCTTATGTTGAATTAGCATCAAGGAAATAATAGAGTTCCCCAATATTTATTTAAAATAAGAAATTAGGGACCTCCTCATGGTTCATGAATATTCCTGATAAAACATCTTGGTTTTTGTTGGAATCTTGTTTGTTTGTATCATCATGATATTTTATTCATAGTATGGGTTCAATGTAATATCATTCCCATAATGGAGTAATTTTTTAACTAATTACACATAAATGATACTAATAAATTAGGAAATTTCATTTTCCAGCTCCCCCAATAATAGTTTGAGGGATGCAGGGGAATTTATAGAGTGACCACATGGGTATTACACAATGGTATGCTCCTATTATCCACCCCTAATTATGGATCCATTGACTCTATCATTTGAATACTAAGGTTCAATATTAATATGGGGAAAAACCCCATTAATTGTTTTGACCCATTTACCCATATATACTTGGTATCATCATATCACTTTATTTTGAGAAAATTGTACACCTTGTATGTGTTGGATTCCGAGGATATGTGACCATTGAAAATATATTGTATGAATAATTTGTCCTTGTATAGCATTGAATGTCATGACTAATACAGTGATACCATTTTTTTAAAAACACTTCTTCAACCTAGTTTTTAGAAATTTCAATATCCATAGTGATGCTATAATAGTTCCGAAATCATGGATTATTAAATTTTCTATCCATCCAAATACGATACACAATTTAAGAGGATACCTTCAAAAAAATGTGTATATACTAATAAAACCAGTTCATATTACAAATTTAAATCAAAACCTACATTTGGGAGTTCATGAAATTTCATTGATTAATGTTCCATACCCATTATTAATTTTTTAGATATCCACAAATATGTGATTCATCCCATGTTTTATTCCATTCATCAGTAGTCATCTGAGTGGAACACAACATGGTAATAACATCACACCATAACCATCATTATCTAGTTAAAAAAAGAATATATATTTAATCCTTCATGAATGACCATTAATCATCTGAAGATTCTAAACATTTTTTGTGTCAGAACTCTCACAATGATGGAATATTTTCCTGAATTCACAAAATATTTAATATCATCTTTATTTTCTTAAACATTAACAATTTAAACTATCCTTATCATCCTTACGGGCATTGGGATATCAATGTCCGAGAAAAATATGAATGATCCTAACCAAATCAAATTTATGATGACATTATTTTGACATGAAATTTCAGGGAGGTGGGATCCACAAAAAATAATTGTCTTGTCACGGAGATGTAAAAGAGATATTTTTTCTTTTATCCTAAAACTCCACCATAAAAGGTTCAAAAAATATTTTTTATATTATAGTGTGAAAAATATCCACCTCTATCGAATCAAATGGGATTTGAATGTATTATTCAGGAATATGTGTGGAATACAACCGCCTAGTAGTCATACAATTATTTTTCCAACACTATCATTCATGGATGGTTATTATGATGAGTTTAATGTTTATATATAATTTTTGAGATATTATTATTTATATAGAAATATAATAACATATTTACTTTATTTACTTTCTATTTTTTGGAAAAATATAACACCACTCATCGATATATGGGGACTACCATGTATATGATGTGATGTGATCCATTTTTCACAGTCTATTTACATGTAGAATAATAAGTGTATATTTAATGAATATACATGATATTCAAGATACAATAATAAATAATTTCAATTTAAATTTTTATTAAATTTCTTCCATTACGTTCATCAAAATTTTAAAACAACATTCATGCATACGTGTAACATATGATCTCCATGAACCATGTAAATCATTTTTAAATCACTATCATTTTTGGATTAATATACATATATATGATATTAATATCACTATTTTAATTGTGAAGATGATGGATCTATGATCAATATACATGGACCAAAACTACCAAATCAAAATTCTCATGAAAGACGATACAACCAACACTCGAAAATGATGACTTTAATAATATATTATTAATAAATTAGTGCTGAAAGGTTATAAGTGGGTCATATATGATATAATTAATTATTAAATGATTATATTATTTAATTATAATAAATATATGTTTATTTAATTGGTTTTTAGATAACCTTCAATGAAATTATAACTTGAGGTAAAGAATTTATGTTACAATGTTATTTTTACTGAGATTATTAATGATAATGTTTCTGATGATGAAATTTAATAACATATCTATAAAGAAAAAATTTAATTTTATTTTCTAGTGGTTATTTTTAGATATTACATGCTTTAATTTAATTTTACACACGTTATGAAATCCATATACCGTAAGAATGCCTTCAAGGAAAATGTAATATTTTTATTTATTTTGTCAAAACCATCTTCATTCCATATCCATGTTTTCGAAAAATAAATTCATGATGGTCTTTATAATAGCCTAAACTTTATCAAATTATTTTTTACCCATTAATTAATGATAATAAAATTAATTAAGAGGAATATTCTA
The DNA here is from genome assembly GCA_963277665.1 of Viscum album. NCBI lineage: Eukaryota > Viridiplantae > Streptophyta > Magnoliopsida > Santalales > Viscaceae > Viscum > Viscum album. Next base: position 258,621,977 of record OY728148.1, on the reverse strand, counting down.
ATCATTTAACAAATGTGGTAATGTTTACTTTTATTGAAAATGTTAAATGAATATTTTTTTAATATACATGACCTGAAAGAAAATATTGATGTATCAAACACTTAATGTTTTTGGGACTCCTTTCTATATTTCTAATCATATTTTAAAATACAATATTTTACACAATATATTCCTAATTTTTATTTTAAATAAATTATTCTAGAATTATATATTTTTTACTCAAGAAAGAATCCATGTGATATTTTAAAGGCATTTCCATTTTTGATTTCATCAATAGATAATAAATTTTAATTACCTAGGATATGATAAAGGGATACCATTCATATTTCTTCTGATTATAGTTTATTATTATGATGATGATATATTATAAAAATTATTTATTTTACAATGTTATGCTTTGATGAATTGTTGATATTCCAATAAAACCTATTTCCCTTCAACAAGTTTTTCTTTGATGAATGTTTTATGATATTATGGAACACTTTTATATATTATTCATTATCTAAAGGGTGGGAAAATAATTTTATATCCTACCAATTAATTGGATAAATCAGAATATCTAATTAGATAATAAGGACATGAATTGGGTTTTAATCGACTTCATTAAGTGGCTTTTTCCACTACAATAGTCATTGCAGTGAACCTTGACTACACATATTATGGAATGGGTAAGTGAAACCAATCTACTATGTATGTCCTAGTAATGATCATTGAATAATGAAATGATTCTATATAGTTATTTTATTCCATAAAATTATGTCTTATTCCCATGTTATATTCTCATGGATCAGGTTTTGTGATTTAGTTAAGATTCATGTCTTATGAACTGCCATGTCTTATTCCATGACTCATGATTATGATCTATGATAAATAGGGTATAATATAAATTTTTTTACTCATTGTTTCATAATCATATACTCGTATACTAATATAATCACCCTATTCTACCCTTACATAGAATCATAGATCACGCTTTATTATGTGACTTTTACCCATGTTATGAAGAATGGTTTTATGTTTGATATTTCTAATAAGGGTTGTAGTTACGAATAATATAGTGGTAGTTGGTGTAGATTTCATACAAACACACTTTTTGTTTCTATGTTTTAGAAGACATCAAACCTATAATGTAATAGAATTTACCACAATGTTATGTATTAAATATTAATATAATAATATATTATATTTATGCATGATGTGTATGGGTATATGTTATCAAACATTAATTTAATAAAAGTATCCCCTTGGTCTGTGGTGAAAAAATAAATACTACAGTCTCAGATCGCCTCTCAACCAGGGAAGATATTATAGGGGAACAATATTTTTCAACAACATGATGTGAACTATGTTTTATATATTTTAAGTGGTCATCCATAATAATTATTTCTTTATTCTTCAATATAATGAAAATTTAACTCCACTCATTCAATAATTTCCCAATGGTCACCCTTATCTAATATATAACCTTCTACTATTTTTGGAATCCTCATTATGAAATTTAACATTTTTATCAATGAAACATTTTTGATTTGGAGTTTCCACACTAAATTTGTTACCTTATATGGAATTTTCATGTTGATAGGCTGAAGTTATCAATTTGGGCCACATATAATATGTTCCCCATACACATTGTTTCATTGTTATTGGTCAATGCAATGCTCTATGCTCGACCCATTTACCCTATCATATACATTCATTTATCATGAGTAATACTTTATTACCCTTTGTTTCCTATCATGATAATTACTAATGTTATATCAGTTTACTTTTTATAATTTGTTCATGTAATCATTTAGATACATAAAAATAAAAAATAGGTAAAATAATTAAAATTGCATGAATTTTAACTGAATAGCCACGAATTGTTCAAATTTCATGAAATTAAAGGACACAAAACCCAATAAGTCATGTTTCATATGTCAAAATCCTCAATCCCATGTAGTCCTAGATGTATAAAATTATACTACCCACAAATAAATGGTTCATGTTTATAATATTAAACTACACAACCCAACTCCATCCTCAACACACAAAATTAAATCATGTGAAAGATTTATATTCTATTTGATGTTAAAAAAATGTTACTATTCATATAACATGACATTAGAATAAGTTGTTTGGATTTTCTTAAAAAAATACACCTTTATGTTTTAGTCTAACACATATTGTACCCATAACATCGTTGTTTTGATTGAATCATCTTATATTGTATATATAGATATACTTAGTTGTTTTGCCTTTGGATAATCCTAAAAATAAAAAACATTTATATACAAGTGTTTTGGTAGAATATTCACCATACATAGAAACAATATTCGATTACTATCACTCATAAGATGAAATAATAACTTCATTTGTATAAATTATATACAATCATTGAGGTTTCATTTCACAAACAACATATAGTTTAGTTAAAATTATTTAGGATACATAATGACGCTGAGATTACTTATCCTAAAGCTTCACATTTAGTTTATCTTTGTGACCTTGTTATCTCTATGTGAGTAGACCCTATCAATTCACATGATGTTTATTATGTCTTATCTCATCATGGAATACATGCATCTATCACTATTTTCAATCATGTGATTCAAATTTGGGTATAGGTTTCACCTATATAACATCCAATGAATTGATTCTCATTTCATATATTATAATGTTATTTAAAGATATATATTACCTCAATCCAAGAAGCAATTTATAATTATAATTCATATATATTTCCTAGAAATTATTTTCATATAGAATTTTTCATATATTAGTTTGAGTCGATCAACCTTATACCTTATCATCCATACGGTCGAAGATCAATGACTATAAACTTGTAGACACTCCCTCGACTCGACATATATGAAATATAACTAGGAAAAACCCATTTATGGTCAACATTTTTTAACCTTTAACTTCAATTCCTATACTATATATGGTATGAAAAATTATCATAGTTTCCCCTTTTAGGTCAAAGTAATATAACCAAAAACTGTGAAAATTTATAGAACACCTTGGTATTATCTCTAGATCATGATCAAACACCCATACTTATTCCTTTCTTATTGTCAAAATTTGCAGATGTCCCAAAATCATAGTATCTCATATTCCGTTAATTATTTTTGAATTCCCTATAGAATTAATCAATGAATGATGATATGACCATAATAATTATTGGAATAATGTAAACGATACTTTTCCCTCACAAAACACACAAATTGTCAACCATTACTTGAATCACCATTAACCTTTCATTTCACAAAACAATCCACTTTTTCCATGATAACGGTATAGGTTCCCCAATCTATTCCTACTTCCTTTCGAGTATACACATCTTGAATTAAACATCCCAGGTACTGATGATTTGGAATACATTTATTGAACATGGTAAATATTAATCCTCAACATTTTTTCCTAATTCTAGTAATATAATTATGGATCCTGCATTTCATTTAATCTATTATAGGTAATACCGAACATTTCATCCCATATCCAATGATATAAACACGTTTTCATAACATAAAATTCTCCCTCAGAACCTTTCTAATGTTATATTATAACACCCTTCATATTGTTCTCTTATATATATTTCACATTAGAGGGTTTATTAAATATTTTGAATAACCCCAACCTTTTTTCATTAATTATCATTTCTTTTTTACAGTGGTTGATGGAACATTATGATCCTAACACATCCACCACTATTAAAAAATTACATGTAATACATATAACTTACTATTATATGTTATTTTTACATTGAGGATGACTCCAATGGGATTAGATATTTTTTTATTATTTCATTAACATCATCGAGATGCAGTAAAATATGATAGAAGGAACATAAAAATGTCACATTATTACATGTAAATTTTCAGTTATCTCATATATAAATTGAATCACCACACTCAAATAAAACTATATATTGGTGATTCACCCAATAAACCACCTCAAAAATCCCAATTAACTTATTATGGGAGGATTAAATGTCCTCATCTAGTCTAGATAGCTCACTGATTTCTTCATCTGACCATTGGTTCACCCCAATCATTAGTATCTAGTGTATAATTATTTAATTTTTACAGATTTCCAAAAGATAAATGTCTTTCACTTACTCAAAATTATCCACTAATATTCAAGTCTTCTGAAGGGTGTCCTTTTTTCTATTATAAGAGATAGTGCGTAGTGTTATCTTCCCGCCACTTCATACTAATCTTGATCCTACATAGTCTCCATCAGATCTTCTAATTATTTAAAAATAAACATGGAATAGGAAGATTAAGAACGTTATGTATCTCGAAATTCGTTCTATGCCTAGAATGTTTTAGGTTATTTCACGAAGTGTGTGATTTTCAAAGATTTATATTACAAGGTTTTTTTGGCCAGTGACATAGTTTCCTCATATGACTTCCCATGAAATCTAGCAGTGTGCAGGTGAAGAGGTCCCAATTGGTCATCCACCCATGTTCTAGACCACCCTTTTCTCCTGAGATATATATGATGAAAAGTCAACTTCAACTTCTAGAGAAGAATCATTCTTATCTAATTGCTTGAGAATAAAGGATAATTCTCATATTTAGGAAGAATCTAGCTTAATTAATGAAATGTGTGTGGAGGATGTGGCTAACCAGGTGTCACCTACATTAGAAATTATTATTCAATAGGTTTAATGATAATACGTACAAGAGAAATTGGGGCCTCCATGATCTACTCCACCAATAAAATTCTTACAGACTCACTAGTATGAGTATAGGGTGCTTCATATTCCTAATCAGATTTAGAATCCATTATTTTGGTAAACCCCCTCAGAACCAATTCACACTTTAGAATCATGCTCCCATGTCTCTCTAAACATGTCCCCATGAATCATGATGTTAGATGATTCTATAAAAGTAGTATATTATTATATGAGTTATAAACAATGTACTAATCTAATATGATATATTCATTGAGAGTGTAATCATATTGCTATGTTTGAATGTAAAGGGTCCCAGATTCATATCAAATTTTATATTTTCAACTCCCCAGTAGGATAATTCTTGTGGAATGGGATTCATTATTCATCACTTGGGACCCCTTAAAATCAGTAGGAAACTAAGAAAATGTAAAGGGGGTCTCTTAAACATGGTGTACTAGAACTATATATAGGAATCAAAACTACATTGAATAAAGGCCCCAAAAAACCTGATTAAAGGAAGTGGGTTGTAGTATACATTTAAATACACATAATATATGGTTTATTTTCTTTACTAAAAATTAAAAATCATAACAAACATGAGGAATACCCATTGATTTTAGATTTAGTACTCCCTAAACTATATTGAAGGTAATGGTGTTAGGTGATTCCCTTCCTAAATCATAGATATTTTGGGGTTACTCCCCATCCCCCCATCTATTTACCATATTCTTATTCAAATAATCTTCAATTTATAATTTCTACCAACATTGTAAAATATTACTGAATCCCATTGCATTTAAAAAATGATAACATGATAATTGAATGATTTTTTTATTTTTATACATTGAAAAGTCCACATTTTACTAATTGATAATCAAATTATACCACCATCCACATGACATTCTATGAAATTTTCATCACATACCTATGATACCTAATTAGTTAGATACCTCTAATACACATCCTGTAGTTTCAGGTAATCTTTAAGAATTTATCAATTCCCTACTAAAACATATCTTTCACCCAATCATTAAATACATATCCATTATGAAAAATGTATTTTAGTGCCTCCAAATAATTCATGTGGTAAATTATTTCTACACATGATTCTATATAGATATCCATAGATATACCAAGGCATGGTAAAAGTGTCTCTAATATATGGAGAAACAATGAAAGTTGGTTTTTTTATGATGAAAAGTGGAATATTATACTATGTACTATAGGCATTTGGGAAGATCACATTGTCTGGTATTTATATGATTGCATGTTGGATACTATATGTAGAATATTTGTATGTAGCCTCAATGGTGTTAAAATATTACCCATGCTTCTAGACTCATTTCTCTAAATATCTTTCACCATTTTGTGCATCCTCCCAAGGGGGATCACAATGATTAAGTGATGGTGGCCTCAAACATCGCCTAATAGCTACAATTTCATTAATAGGAGAGTCCCTCCTTGGTGGGTGGGTTTCACTAGAATCAGCATATCCCCTCACCTAGATTCCTCTAGACGACACTAGTTCATCAATATAGAGCTCCATATTTAAAAATTAATTCATTAAATTATATATTGTGTCTCCATGAATAAACTTATAACTGGCTAGTTATGTTTCCAATATCCAATATCATGATGCTTTCACTAGTAACCTCATAAGAAAACCTGCACAATAGTTATCAAACAATCAGGGTGTGATGTTAGTGGTGAACTTAAGTTTACACATTTTACGTGAGTAACTATTTGAAATTAAACTATCGCATGAGTTAGTAGGGGTTTATGGTATTTAGATGATTCTACCATTAATGTAGATGACCAACACCCTATCTTTAAATGCCACTATATATGAAATACTCTATATGATTCCATTTTTATAATAAAAATTTACAAATGATAGTGTGCTAAATAAGAGGATGTTAAACCACTTATGTGTTCTAATAATAGAAACCATCCATTATCTATTAGTTTATAGAGGCCAAACTTTGATGATATTTAACAACACTCATTTGAAATTCTAACTAAGGGGTTGTTAAGATTAAATAATTATTATCCCTTTAAGTGTGTGGTGAACATTGATTTTTTAATTTTAATGGGAAAAGGTGGGATTTTACATTTCATCGACTAATTTCCAATATTATATTGTATAATTTTTATAACATTAGAATAGTGTGTTCCAAAGGAAATTCATGCACTAGATGCACATCAATAATCAATGTTTCTATCCTTTCATGGATGTTAGTGATAAAAAATGTAACAATCCATAAAATATAGGAAACCACAAAGAATTATAATATTGAAAACTGTTTCTTATCATGGTGGTTATCACAGAATCTATATTTTATATATTGGTTCAATTATCAAAAGAGACTATATAACCCAGGATTTCCTTGTTCTTCTAGAAGTGTCAACTTCTTCAGCCACCCCACAACTAATCAATGAGGCATGTTTAAGAATATCATATATAAAAAATTGAAGGGGAATTATTGGAATTGGTAGGGAACCTTCCACTATGTTTTCTTTAGAGAATAGAGTAATGCTTTTACCAAAAAAATGTGTTTTAACTATATCCCCACAAGAATTCCCTAGTAGTAGAAATTCATCGTCTATTCCATTGAAAAAGGGAATCCCTATTAACCAAAGGAAACCCATATCGTAGATCCTAATCTCTCAATTATATAGAAGGAATGTATTTTTTTATAGACACCAACTACTCCATATCTGTGATATGATGTATTCATTTAGATAGATAATGAATTATGATATCCACACTACCACATACTGTGTAACCCCACATAGGAGATCAGAAAACACCTTGTAGTTGAGATATAACAGGTGGTCATATTTTCATTAAAATATAATGTTTCCTCCTGGTAATATATCCCACTCATTCATCATGAATTCGAAGCTATCAATTATGTTTTCCTAGTAGACTCTAGAATACCATGTGAGATGCACCTTAAAAGTAGGTGGTTGTCTATTCATGGTCTTGATTGGATTACACATGATATAGATTAATGATAGGGTGTGTTCCCTCATATATTTTCCTAAAATTGATATATTACAATAGGTAAGATATAAAGAGATCACAAATAAATAACATGGTGTACATAAATCATATTCGGGTGTCTTGACATTACTCGATAGGCTAAACCCATATCGAGGAAGACTATTAGTTAACATTTACCCTCTCTATTATTATATCATTATATCCTTAATAACTTAACTCAATAGATGAATATGGGTTCTTAACATCATATAAGGATTATATTTCATATCCATTTGCCATGAAGAAGAATCCTGATCATTATGAGTATCTATTTTTGATGATTTTTGTACCTAGTGAAAGTATGTTGGAGTATTAAAAATCTGAAAAAAGAAAATTCGAGCATTTATCTTAATAAATTGTTCTAGGTGTGGATAATCTCATGATTGAATTTTTGAATAAAATTTTAATTGAAAAAATTATCATTTAAGTAGTGAAGACATGAAAAACATATTGAATTTACCATAAGAATATAACTCCTGAGTTTAGATTCAAAAAAAGAGAGGATTCCTTTAATTTTAATGAAATAATTGTGGTCACCTTTGATGTTACCACCCCAAATTATCTGAAAGGTGTGACCCTTCAGCAACTCAAATTATACAATAACAATTGATAAATTTTTTATATTTTGGAATTTTACATTGAATTAATTCCAATTCTCCCTTTTCTGAACCAGTTATAAGGGTTTCTCAATTGATTCTGAAAAATATATAAGAAGAAGAATAAAAGATTAAGGATATCCAAAATTAGTTAAATTAGAGAAGGTGACTAGATTAATTTGAAAGTCAATATTTATGGTATCATAACATGTGATGTAATGATAGTCTAGAGTTTAATTCTTACAATTATTATATGAGGCAAAATAACACATAAAAAAGATAATTTATTCAGAATAAAAATAATATTACCCATGGAAATATAGTGGAAAATTATTTTTGGGAGCCTACAATATTAGAACACTACTATCAATATATCTTGGGATATAATGGTGTTAGGATTGTTAGAATCTATGGGCTTTTCACATGGTATGTGTGATTGTGGAAAAAGTTCACTAAAATAACATGTGTTGTCCTATAGGCACAACTACATGAATAATAACCCATTCGAGTATTAGAGAGGGGAACATGGGAAATAACAAATGTCTATTAGGAAACTGTTAGTGATTGATGGTCCCAAACCTAATGATGACATTAAAAAGGTGGGAGACTATACTATAATTTGGGTCTCATTTTAATAGTGGTATCAGAGTGGTATCTAACCAGAAGTTAATTGAAACTTCTTCTATTGAAATGTCTGTCTAGTAATTTAGAAAGTGTACTAAAAATGGGATATATAATTGAACAATATAAAATTTAAATGTGTTAATGGAATAATAGATACCCACAATTTCAACAATGAAATACTTTTTTCTTGAGATCCTTCCTAATAAAAACTCAATAGTAATGATATATTATCCAGGAGTATTTTTAGGATCGAAAACATCCATGGAAGTTTATGTTGGGACCATGTTTGTTAGAACTATTTTAAATATTCTTAAGTTTTTGTATTTTGTTGTTCAATAATAGTTGGTTAACATTTTTGAGTACATAAATCAGAATAAAAATTCTAAATATTGTGGAACTAGTTCTATATTCAAATACATGTATCAAATTTGTCATATGTTTTAAAAAAGTGAACCTTTTTTGAAGTTGAATATTTTATTTGAAATGAATATTCTAAAAAAGAATAGAATAATAAAATATGGTCATTAATTATTTCATTATTTCATGTGAATATTGAAATATTTAACTTAAATATTATTCATATTATGATTTCTAAGAAGGAGAACCTTCTATCATAATTATTATTTTCAATTTTTGTTAGTATGAGATCTATGAAATTTATATTCAATAGTGGATGAGTTCAATAAGATATAGTAGCATGCATTTTATGGACCATTGTTTATATATGGTGGAAATATTCAATTGGAATAATTTTATAAATTTTAAAAAAAAATATGGCAAAACATGAAAGAAGTGAAGACATCCTTTACTAGCTCAAGAAAACAATCATGTCAGTAGATGAGAACAGTTCCTAAAAGAGGCAATCATTACTATGTGTAAGGACCATGGCGTGCATGGTTGATGCTGTGCATGGATTGGGAAGATATATTTCAGGAGAAAAGGCACCACCATCTAGGAGTGGCATGATAGTGGGAGGTTAGGGATTTATGGCCAGTTTGGGTACCATTTGTTGGATATACAACATGATAATATTTTTTGGATTTGATGTGGGTCTCAGTTTATCCCTGTAATGTTCCTTATCCATTTATAATGATGAACATTACACGAAACATTCGAACTGATCTATCATTTGATCATTCATTTGCAATTCATTTGTATGGTATGTATTCTTCCTCAAAACTGGACATAGAGCTAGGTCACTAGAGTTCTTACTGAACTACTATTGATCAAGATACTGACTATCTTCTACAGTTATTTCAATGGATTGAGGCTCTCAAGATCATCCCAATGTAATGCATTAAGTTACATTATGCATTCACATGATAAACTTCATGGATGAAATTACTTCATCCAAACAATAATCGATAGTTACATGAGGCTGTTTGGGCATGATGAGTAAAAGATTCATGATAAAATTAAGATACCACTTTATTGGAGAATTTTGAATTGTGAAGATGATACAATATTTTTGGGGAACCACATGAACATTTATTAAATGATAAATCATTGGTCATTAAAGAGGCTGATAGAAGGCTATATTTTTGGATTTTTGTTGAGTCTTTAATATGTCATAAGTTGAAGATCATTGGTGGTGAGACTCCCCTAAAGAGAAGGAACCACTAACCAAGGGTGTGTTTCTAAAAATAATTATCATTTTATTACTTTTCATAGAATAAATGGTCACTAAAGAACTCTAGTTAATGATGAGAAGATCTCCTCAAGATAGTCTTTTTTTGAAGGAGTAAGAGGATGCTCGCGAGACTTCATCTTGAGAAAATTACTGTAGAAGTGATTTGCGAATAACATAGTTCCGTGAAGCCACATGAAACAATTATATAATTCGTCTCCAAGGATTTAATTAAGATATGAGATCTTTGTAGCCTTTCATGTTTGGTTGACTTATCTAGGAATCACAAGAAAAGGTATGAATAAAGTATGTTCATTAAAATAAGATCTTACGTACATCGAGTTTGTTTGACATAAGGACTGTGAAATAGTGTGTGGACATTGTGTGTGAAAGTAGTATGGTAGAGAAGCATAATTACCCATGTAATTTATTTTGTGAATAGTGTGGGCATGCATATATATTTATGGAATTGGATAAAAAAATAGTGTGTGTATGTATAGTGTGTTCATAAAGAACGAGAGAACACTCATTGGTATTTTCCTGAATGTGTGAATTCCTATGTAGAGATTTGAGAATTTCCATGTGATTATTAACCACATTCACATGTAAATAACTTTTTTAGAAAACTCAAAACCTAATTTTACATGAAAATAAAATAATAAACATAAATAAATATTTGAGATATATTGGGTTGGTTAATTTATATGATTAAAGGATGTTCTTGACCACTGATAGACAATAAACTGAAAAAAGAATAAAGGACTTTTTTGAATAATGAGTGTGAATTAAAAAATGTACCACAGTGAAATATTACTGAGTTCTATTTGTGAATATTCTACTATTTATTTGAAAATATTTGTTACATTATTTAATTATTCATGAATAACATGCACAAATAATTTATTAAATTGCATCTCAAGTGTTATGGTATATTCTGCATTCTGTATCCATAATTAAATAATTTATTTTATTGGTTTTGTGTTTTCGATCATTACCAGAACTTTTTAAGGAATTGAGACCCTTATTGGGTAGTGAACCATGTGAATAATTATGTTCTTTTGGTTTACTTATGTGTTTTTTAGGAAAATTATTATCATTTTTACAAGAGGTGAAGTTTGTTTCTTAGGAAATAAATTTTAAAAGGGATCACTAATTAACCTTATCCACCTCTCAGGGATCACACTGATCCATTTTTGGGAATTTCAGTTTCTATCAGATCGATCTTACATTCATTTTCTCTTCCTAAATTTTGTTGTAATAAGAAAATTCTATGGAAATTTATAAATTTATAAATATTAATGGTTTCCTATATTAGATTGGAATAACAGTCATATCTAGATAGATTGAATTTTACCTTACGTTATGTACATTGGCTATACAGTTCTTAATGTCATTATATATGGTTCTCCTACTAAATCTATAGATTTACCATGGACAACAGATGATATTAATAATATGAAGAATGATGGTTGAGCTAGCAATTATATACATTCATCAAACTGTAAAAGTGATTTTCTTATAGTAAATGGAATTTCATTGGACAAAAATACCAGGAAAATTGAAGAACATCGTTGAAGGAAATAAAAAGGTGATTAATTCCAAGTAAAAAATCTGGAGGTTTATGTATGAATATCTTATGAAAGGTGATAATGAATCTTTGGGTGACATATTTACAATGGTAAAAAAATTGTGAGCACCATAAAATTACTCGGGTGGATATTTTAAGATTAAAAAATTATTGAAAAAATTATAAAAATACATCATGATAAGTTTTATATTGAGTTTTCATCTATTGAAGATAATGATCTTGAGACGCTATTTACAAATGATATGATCAGTAATATCACCATGTAAGAGTTGATAAGGGAAATGGTGATGAATAACCATTAAAAGGTTGATCAATAAATTTCATTCAAATATACAATGAAAGGAAAAAATAAGAATTCCCTTAAGGAATATGACAATAAATCTGACATTGAAATGAAGGTTAATAACTATTTTGATGAAATTATTTTATATTTGAAAAACATTATCATTACGTTAATGGAATGTACAAAAGAAATATGCCTATAAAGTGTTTCAGTTGTGGAGTCGATGTAATTTTCAATGAAATTTCTCTTCAATAAAATGATGATTAATAAATTTATTAATATGATAGAAAATCTAGATGATATTTTAAAAAGAAGGTCGAAAAATAAAAATCATATTCTACTTTAAATAATAATATTCTATTTAAATAAAAAAAGTGAATCTATCTATATATGGATGATGAAAATGATAATAGTGGAGAAGAATCATATAACTTCAGTGATAATGCTACCAAAAAACATCTAATTTAAAATGTTCTTGATGAAAAATTAACATGTGATGAAACTCGAATTTTAGAAGAAGGGGAGTCCCAGTTGTTGTTTATTCTGAAAAAAAGTTTAAATAATGCATTACAAAACTCGTAATACTTGAAAGGGAGAAAAATAATTTAAAAATGTGAAATATTTTTAAAAAATGAATCATATTTTCTTGATGGAAAAGAAATGTATCTATGTGAGATTGATACTTTTGAAAAGATAATTAATGAAAAGAATAAGTTCAACATAATTCTTGAGAAATGTTAAAATGGAGGAGTAGTTCTATCTTTGTCAACAGATCCATATTGAAGATAATAAATGGATTATAAAAAAAATATTAGATAATTTTTTGAGAACTCAAAGAAGTACACAAATTAGTAACATATAGATAAATAGAAGAATTAGAAGGCTAATAAAATAATTTCGGTTTCTAAAAAACAATTGATGAAAATCTATATGCTTTTGTGATTTCATTATTTGAATCAAAAGGTTCTAAATTATTTTTAGGGTTTCGGATAAATCAAATCTAAAAGATAGAATTTTATGTGATGACCCTCTCTTTAGTGTGAAATAATGTTCTAATGTAAAAAATAAGAATGTTGATGAAAAATAGGTAAAATTATCAAGAAGGTATAAAAAATACATAGTGAAATATAATCCTATAGTTACTTATAGAATTGTGGTGGATTTTGGAATGCAACATATATGTGTTTGTTTAATTATAATCATTACAAAGATTCCAGATGATTCTATAATCCAAGGTTGAGGGGTTGTCAATCCACTTGAAGGAGAAAACTAGAGAAAGTTAGTCTGTTGGTCAAAAATAGATTCCAACCATTGGAAACAAAAATTTAGATATGTCATCAACCTATAAATCCTGAATAATGATCTTTTTTCATGGTAATATAACAAAAAAATTATACCAAAATTTTCCATAACAATATTATTAGAAAGAAAAAATCAGGAAAATAGCCTTAGTTGTTGAAATTGATCTCAAAGAAAAAATAGAATAAACTAGGATTATAAATACTTATTTTATCCCACGTGATAGGATAAATAGAGTTTTTAATTAATTTTAAAGAGTACAATGACGGTACACTAACTTTTGGAAATGATTATTTACACAGAATCAAATGCATTTTTTATTCCAAAATGATGATAGAATAGTTAAAATCAAAAAGAAACTTTTTTTTACTGGTTGAAACAAATTTTTTTGAATTTTTCACAAGTTAGTGATAAAGTTAAAAAATATATTTTTATAAATTTTGGATTTATTGTTAATATAATTGGATAAGCTAAATTTTTTATTATAGGCCAATGGACCAAGGGAAACGTTTTCGAAGTTGAGATGTTGGATGTTCAAGTTATCATAACATGATGGAAGAAAATATATGTAGAGTAAAATGTTGGGGAATATGTGTTACAATAAAATGAGAAAGTTACCTAGTAGAAAAAGTATTCTTTAAACAATTGAAAAATAGACTAGTGTTATTCCATATGCTAGAAGAAGAAAACATTACTAATATAGTTAACAAGAAATTTGAGATACGTTCAACTTTCCCTTTGTTGTTAATACAGTATGACATTATTGGGCCAATGAGTCTGTAGTTAAAACAATAGAAATATCTTTATAAATTTTGTTAATTCCCTTAATAGTATTACATATATTATGTTATTTAAAAATAGGTCAGAGGATCTCAAAATGTTTAAAACCTATATGAGAAGATGAGAAAAAGAATTTGGATACACTATAATGAATATTTGAACTTATAATGGTGGTGAATATATAAGTCGATAATTTTGATATTATATTTAAAATCATAAAATTAATTATGATTTCAGTTCACCATACACCCCATAGTATAACGATGTTGCTGAAAGAAAAAAGAAGTTTGGTGTAGATGACCTGAAAAACATCGATTAGGAATTATAATTAACAAATTTTTTTGAGGAAAGCTATTGGAAGGACAATATATGTATAGAATTGATGTTTTTATGAACTTGGTTTCTAAAATGAATCCTTATTAGAGATATTACAATGAATCCCCATGTTTGAAACCCCAAATTATATTCGGTTGTCCTTATATTTTAAACATCAATGGTGAAAATCATGGGAAGATTGATCCGAGTTGTATTGATGGAATATAACGTGGATATACTCTAGATGGTAGATGATAAATGTGGTGTAAGAAATAAACTCCAAGTACTTTTTATTCTATATATGTGATTGTTCTTGAAGAATATGAAAAGAATGTCTCACACATAGATATAACGTGGTTGTAAAAATTGATCTGGAGGTTGCAGTTGAACAATGTGAAAAGACTTTTAATGGTAGTAGTAATGATTAATCTTCTCAAAATGATGATTTTAAATAATAAATCTCAATTAATGAGAAACAAATTTGTTAATATCATCGAAGGCTGAGGAAAAATGTGTAATTTCAAAATATCTTATTAATAAATGATAATAGGTTTAAAACTGTAGAAGTAGAAGAAAAAATTCACATACTTCAATATATTAAAATGTTAAGAAAAATTATAGATAATGATTTGAGACATCAAGAGTGGATTAATGTTCTAAATAAACATAATTTCCTAATTAAGAAGAATAATACTTCAAAATGTGTACCCAAACCAAACAATAAAATTGTTATTGGTAAAAAGTTTAAATTCTAAAACAAGTTTATTGAGGAAGGTGATGAGTTATCAAAATATGAATTACATTTTTTTTAAAAGGCTACCCAGAAATGTAAGGAATTTATTTTGCTGATACGTTTTCTCCTGTAAAAATATTAGAATCTATCCAATTTGTTTTTCCATTAATGCTCATGGAAGCTATAAACGTTTTCATAAGGTTGATAAGTTATCTATTTTTAATATAGATCTTGTTGAGAATGATTATATTAAAAAAATTATTCATGAATGAAAATGTTCAAAGTTATGTGAACAAGATGGATAATGATTTTTATGGATTGAATCACGATCTAAGAACATATTATTCAAAATTGGAATATTTCTTAAGGAATATGATATTTAAGAAAGGAAGGCTTGATATAAATCTCTAAATAAAACAAAACAAAGTTATCTCTATCACTGTAATTATTTATGTTGATGACATCATATTTATAGAAAATAATGAACACACTTGCAAGAAATTTTCTAAGGAGATTAACAATCTTTTTGAGATGTCCATTCTTGAAGAAATGAAATACTTTGTTGGATTAGAATATTAAAAAAAAAGAAGAAATAAATTTTCCTATCTCAAGATAATTATGATAAGGAACTTCTAAAGGTGTTTTAAATGATTATTAATATCATTTTTATACACCAATTTTAGCGGGAACAAAATTTTCAAATAAAATGTTAGTAATGAAGGTAAATTCTCTAGTTTAGAAGGATTAATGGATGTCGATAATATGTCAAATCTTCTATAACTTATATATTGTCTGATGCTATTCTTTTTTCTAGGTACCAATGTTATCCTAAATTATATGATCTCATTATTGTAAAAAAAATTCTTATATATATCAAAGGAAAAATATATTTAATGATGAAATATGATTTCATAAGAATGATTGATTTATTTGGATATACAAATTCAAATTGGGACAGAAGTGTAGATGATTGAAAATATCCATCTAGTAGAGTTTTTTTAGGATAATGATTTCTTATTTGGAATAAAAAGGAATAAAATTTAGTTACTCAATACAATTGAATATGAGTATGGTGATACACCTAAAGATGCCACACAACTTATGTGGATGAAGACATAGTTGTATGAAATGTTTATTTATGTGATGTTTCCCTTTATCATGGTATGTTATAATCACAGTTCAATAAATCTAAATAAAAATAAATTGAAAAATTCTCATTAAAAGAATATTGATATAAAATATCACATCGTCAAATAGAATGTGGGGAAAAATGTGATAAATATGTTATTTTTTCATATAATGGAGAATGTTTCTCATATTTTGTAAAATAAATTTTCAAAGGAATAATTTTATTTGTGGATATTAAACATTGTTATAAAACCTCTATCACATTAAGGATAAGGTGTGTGTTTCAGGGCCCCATTGCCTAGTATTTGCATTGTTTTGTCATGGGGGGGGGGAAACGTAACATATATTTACCAAATATTATGTTTTTATGAAAATGGAATGCATGAATTTAATGGGAGTTCATAAAAGAAATAATCTTTATTTTAGAATGTGTTAACTATTTTATAAGTTTTATGAATTAGATTAAGGAATAGTTGTTCATGGATCATTAATTTTCTGTTTTTGAAGTGTAAAATAATTGTTTCATAAGAGGATTATGAAAAAGGTTCTTAAATCATTAATTATGGACTACATGGTAATATTGATCCATGATTCTTGTTTCACAGACTGAGTTCGCTCACATTGTATTAATCCTGTTAGATAAAAAATATGGTCCATGAGTTTCAAAATTTTAGTGGTTTATGTTTTGTGGTTTACAAAAAAATAAAAAGGGGATATTATTTGGATCTAGCTTGTTCGAATTTCTTTGCTGATTCATAAGATGTTTTATTTTTTTTCAATAATATCTGTTTATATTTTTTTAGTACATAAATAAAATCACAAATTATGATGATTTTTGAGATGATTCTTTGTTCAAATAAAAGAATCAAAGGTGATACATTGATTACATAAATGATTAAATTTTTTAAGATGTTGAATATTTTCTTTGGAATCAATATTAAAAAAATAATAGAATAGAAAAAGAAGGTCGTGAATTATTTCATTATTCCATGAGAATCATGTAAGGGATAACATGAGGGTTATTCAGATTATGATTTTACGGAAGGGGAACCATGAAACATAATTATTATTTTTATGATGTTTTAATGAGAATGAGATATTTTCAATATATATTCCAAATAGAAGGAGTTTGGAGAATAAATAGTAGCATGGATTTGATGGATCATTTTTTATTGTATAAATTTTCACATTGAGTAATTTTATATGTTTTAATATAAATATTTCCAACCTAGAATGTTTCCAATCCAACATTGAATAGGGCACATATTGGACAAAATGGGTTAACACCACCCAACATCATTAGTTCAAGACTCCTAGAATGGCTTTACATGAGAATAGGGCCTACAAGAGGAAATTGATATGACATGTAAGGATCACAATGTGAATGGCCAATACTATGCATGGATTGGACCAACAACCCATATGATAATTAGTTCCACCATGTGGAATAGAACAAAAATAGGGGGATTGGTTTTTTGACTTATTCAGATAGCAGTTGTTTGACATACACCACCCCATCATTTAGATGATTCATTGGGGGATGCAGTTTAGCTGTGTACTATTAATCCACCATATAAAATAACTAGCATTAATAAGATTTTATAATAATCTATTTCAGTTTATCTCATCCATACAATTCATTATTGAGGGACTTCAACTTCCATGGCCCTCATAGATGATCCAATTCTATAGAGTTTCCCCCAAACTACAATTGATCTGGAACTGACTATATTCCATGATAATGCCGATAATTTGAGGCACATATGATCATACTAATATAATGAATGAAATTAAATTATTCATTCATGTGATAAACTCAATGGATGAACTCACTTCATCTGAACAACAAATTATAGTTGAAAGATTCCATTTAAGAAAGGGGAATTCGATATTCACGTTTAAATGTGGAATCCACTAAAGAGGAGCATGACGAATCATGAAAATGAGACTCATGTTTTTCAAAATCACATCAATATTTATTTAACTTTATATCATTAGGAATTATACTAGTCAAAACACTACTATATTTTTGAGGTTTTGAATGAGTCACAAACAAAGATTAAGTACAGGATCTTAGGCTGTGGTACTATCCTATAAAAGGGGAGACCCTTGAATGATGGTGTGTTTCTAAAAAACATGACAGTGATCTTGTTTTCTGATGAAAATTAAGCCAAAAATATCCTATAATTCATGAAGGGAATATCTCCTCATAATATTCTTTCGTGAAGGATAAGGAGGAAGATTGTGATACATTGACTAATTTCAAGTACCCTTGAAGATTTGTGTGAAGAATGTAGTTCTATAAATCCAAATAGGTAAACGCTTTTTCATGTACTGTAGTCTTTCAAGAAGATCTGAGATTAATGAAACCTTACTAGTTCATGTTACTTTTTTGATAATCACTATGCAATTAATTATAACTCTGTGTTTGTGAAAAATAAGATCATGTGTACATCAGATTTTTGTGCAAGAAGGATTTGGAAACAGAGTGTGGAATGTCTGTGTTGGAAAGGGATGTTTGAGATGGATATAAATTTTTGGGAAGTATTCTGTGAATAGTATGTGCATGAATATTAATTTGAGACACTAGATAACAAAATAGTGTGTGAGGATTGTGTGTACATGAAGAATGGGAGAAGGCATCTTGGTATTTCCATGGATTCATGCATGCCTATTTGGATATTAGTAAATTCTCATTTTATCATTAACCGAATACACATGTTAAGTACCTTTTGAGAAAACACAAAAAATAATTTGAGGTTAACATAAAATAATAAAATCAAATATTAATTTGCGAAATATTGGGTTTTGGAAGTTATATGTATTTAGGATGATCTTGACCACTGATAGTTTAAAATTGAAAGATGAAACAAGAAATTTTTGAATAAAAAGTGTGAAGCAAGGAAACAAACATAGTGAATGTTTACTGAATTATATTATGTGAATATTATATAGTTTTTTTCAAAAATCTAGTTTTGAATAATTATGTGTGCAAGAAGATCATGAAAAATTAATTAATTAAGGTCCATCACAAGTGTAAGGGCATATCCTACTTCTAGTAACCACACTTATATGATTTATTAACAGTGCTTGTGTTGTTAAGAACATTTCTAGAACATTCCATGGACTACCAACTCTTATTTGGTAGTAGTCTTTGTATATGTATTTGTTCTTGTGGTTGTGCATATGTGTTTGTTTTCGAGTAATGTCACATCTCTTTAGTGGGAGGTGAATGTTTCTTCTTTGTAATGAAAGTTATAAATAGAACATTAATTCACACCCACCCCCTCTCAGCGATCACAATGATCATATTTTGGGATTTCTGTTCACCTAGGTTTGTTGGTTAGAGAAAATCACAGTCAATGATCATGTATTGTAATTTGGGGATAGTTTATAGAAAAATGAACTATTTAAGAATGTGGGTGGACCCCGTGGGGGAATAACATGATTCTATATATAAACTGATTGAACCTAATGGGAGAGGAGACAATGAACATTTTTAAAAGGTGAGGTTAATGTGCCCTCCTTGTGGCCTAGTTGGTACATATACATAGTTATGTACTCTAAATGCCTATAAATTCCATAGAGGATACCATTTTAATGGGTATGGATGTTTCTTTTCTGATTTATGGTTAGAATATACTCACAAATCACAGATACTAATCATTCTTGGATCTTCTATTCCATGTAATTTCAATGAAATCTTGCAGCTAAGGAATATATGGAAAATTCTTCATGAAACTTCAAAATTTCAGTAGAAATTCCTTGAGGCATTTTTATGTGAAACTCTCTATCGATGATGAACATATTCTTCTTGAGTGACTAATTTCCTATGACATTTGAGGTCCAACTGACATCAAAATTGCATGAAATAGTTTTTTAATTTTCTATTTCATTCCACATTCACTGTGAACAATTAATCATAAGTTAATGAAACATGGGATCCATATATACTTGATCTGATATCATTAATGAAAAGTACATACACATAAATATAATTGTGTCTCTTAATATATAATCACTATGTAATGGACATAGAATAGGAAATATCTGAATAAACCCTATACATATCCATTTTTCTTCTAGGATTCATCCATATACTAAAACATTAATCCCCACACATATGATTTTTACTCATAATCTTTATCAAGGTATAACAATCAAGAATTGAAACTCAAATTCTAGTCATCATTTCTTTCTTGGAACAATCATATCTACTACATGACAATAAACTTCACGGATTGGTATTTAGAATCATATAATTACATAAAAGAACATGTTCTTGTATGACTGTATGGGAAGGGTTTTCTATATTTTAATGGAAGGAGTGGAATTTATTTAAATGTATGCATGTGATTTCCCAAACGAAAACATTTAATTTTATAATTTATTCCCATTTAAATTATTATAAATTTAAAACTTATTTTTGATTCATTTTGAACCACTAAAATAATGAGATATAATTTTAATTATTCAAAGTTATTCAAAACTAGCTGGTTACACTTATGTGGATAATTACCCTTACATAAGGATCATTCACTTCATAATGGTAATGTTATTTCATTGTTACAAATTCAGTCACCCCTATATGAATTCAACCATGCACATATGAAATGGTACACTACACTTACCTAACACTTATAAATTAATTTTTATTCTATTAAATGTATTGGAAACTTGTAATACCCCTACATGAGGTAAGTATTTCCATTATTTAGAAAATGGTTAATAATTATGACATAAAAATAAATTCCAAACTACACTTATATAACTTATAACTATTATCGATTATCTTTACCCAGTGCTTAGACAGTGTTCGATACCTATATTAAGGGTTATAAAATTTTGTCATACCCTTAAAAAATCATTAAAATTACATTTACTCATTCAAAACCCCTTTAGAAATAATATCTACATGTATATTTAGGTATTCCCATGTGTACTAGTAGAAATAACCATAAAAAGGTTTTCTTCCACTTACAAAAACATAATTGAATTAATTAAAGTTATTATTTTAACATCAAAAAACATACTAGAAACAATTTAAAAACATGTAAATTATTTTTGAAATAAATTACATACATTTTTAAATTACTCCCATATCATCAAAACCATTTTAAACTCACATAAAAAATTTAAAATATAATTTAAAAATAATTATAAATATATTAAATTTCTCCCAATCTACCATAAATAATTATTTAAAAAGGTAGAAATCCTAAAAACATGAACACTTAAACATAGAATTATCCCTTAGACTTATCAATAATGGTTTAACTATATTTATCTCATTGAAATTCACAAACCAATATATATAATCCAAAAAATATTTAAATCTTTCTTGGATGCCAAATAATAAGAACCAAGCTAAAAATATATTTATTTTACATAATTTTAATAAGAAAAAAGTAAAATTCAAAAATAATACCAAACTCCAAAAAAGGAATTTTTAATATCTATAATGACTATCTACAAAAGGAACTTATTCTATAATAGTTGTGACAATTCCTCCATAATTGTGCCATAACATAATCATATTCATTCTTTTCATATGTTATAGAATAAGTGACACAAGAAAAATATATATAAACATTAAAAAAAATTTAGATAAATATTCTATATATACCACAATAAAACATATATAAGAACCATAATGGTTTATTGTATTTTGACACTAGATATATAATATATTTATTTCATGAAATATCTTCAACATCTCCCATAATTATTTTCCCACTTAGTACTCTTCTTATAGATACCCTACACAGAATCATTTTTAATAACCTAGGGAAAGGAAAGGTAAGAAATGTTATTCTCAGATGCTCAATAATGTTAAACAATGGAGTTATTAAAAATTATAGAAAATAGTTATCATAATGTTATGAATAAATTTGAAAATTTATGTTCTCCATATAAAGGTTTAATTAAAAAAACATATATTATTGAAATTAATTCATATCAAGATTCATGATCAATAACGGTGTCCAAACAATAATCAATATCCAAGAGTCATAAAATATGAATGGGTTAATGGAAGCATAAGAAATCATAATATTGTTAACATTGCTGAATGAAAACATTTTTACACTGAATATTATGAAAATATCTTTTATTTTTTCATACTAACACATCCAAATGTGAAAAATTTATTAGAAACCATGTCAATGCACTTTTCTCTGAGCATAGCAGGAAATAAATCATATGCATTCTTCAACATGTGAAAAATGATATTTACAATAACATAAATAGATAAAATATTCCTACAATGAGACGTTAATATAACATTACCCAATCTATTAGATGGATATAATTGATCCAACCTTTATATAATCATTATTTATCCATATAAATGTCATAAGATAAAAATAAAATTTTTATATCATCATAGAATTACAGAAATAAAATAATCACAAGAAATCAAGAAATGGAATTAGAATTTTATCATTTGATAATAATCCCAGGAATAAATAATTAACATCAATGTATTTTGTCATAAATGAATATTCCTTTAAAATAATAACTATAATATTTTCCTGAGGAAAATAACATTTTCACTTTGAAATCACTTCTATAGATATATAAAAAATTCCTAAAAATTAATGAAAACATTTACCTTGAAATGATTAATGATAAACTATAAATTAATATTTACTGCATTGATTATTTAGGTTGGTATGAAATTCCTTACATACTATATATGTTAAAAGATAACATTCCTTTCATATTTTGGTAAAAAGTAAAAATGTAACTCATTCAAAAAACAATAGGGATAATACATCTAATATCAGTTATAAATTGTAAAAAAAATTAAAATTGAGTTACTAAAATAATAGGTAATATGAAATTAATTAGTAAAATTTATAATTGAAAACATGGACATATAAGAGGAAAGATTTTGACTAAAGAGATAAATAATGTTACTTTTCTATAAAACATTTTTTTAGTATCCCATGTAATTAAATATAATAAAATTAATGTATAATATATAATCTAAATAAATAATAAAAGGATATGAATAATAATGAGAATTATTCAGAGGTAGATTATGATAATTCTTTTTTGGAAGAATAATCATAAAAAATCTTAATAAACAATGATATTGTAACATAATTTTATTACCTCTAGTCTCATTATTGTATTAAAATAGTCAATAAACCTATATAATAAATATATATCAATTATAAATGTATTCCATAGCCATAATAATATTTATAAAACAAAAAATTATTCTACTATAACATCTGACCACCCAATAATTCATAATATGTTGTCAACATAAATTTTTTGAGTGATATGTTCTTCGTTTTTCATGCATTTTTTGGTTCAGTAGTGTGACATACCAACTTAGATTCTCTTAAAATGATTCCCCAATATGGTTGGATATAAGGCCTCAAGAACACCTCCCCACATGATAGAATATTCTGACTAGCATTGAGGGGCTATAACGTGATAGAGGGGAGACTATGCTCTCATATAAGAGTGAGAAAATAGTACAAAAAACTAAGTAGCATACACAATAGTAAATATGAAGAGTGATGATGTAGTAAAAAACTAAAATAGAAAATGATGTAATAATAAATGAAAAATTCTATAAGAGCAAGAAAAGCTATTCCGTACATAAAAAACTTTTCACCCTCTAGGCTGACCACATTAATAAATAAGTACAAAATAATCTAAAATAAATGTATAAGAATCTACTACTAAGATAGATCCAGACCACGTAGCCAGTCTCCAAAAACTATAAAACTACATTAGTCTAATATTAAGAACCCACACAAGTGGGTCTTCTCAATAATGAAACTACGGTCCTCATCCTTATCCACCATGCAAACCACGCAAAACCCTAAAAAACGACACAAAGTATACATGTACATTGATATTCACGTTCATGTGTGTGAAAGTTTCTTAGTAGGACACCCTCAAAAGGAACCTATAATGTGTGTTGATGTGTTTGTATCCAAATTTAACACAATCAGCCTTGCAGAGAAACAACAAAAAATAAAATTAAAACTAAACATGAAACCACAATTGAACACCAGGTCCATAATCCTGGTCAACTGGGAATGTTCAACCATGGATTCCCATTCTATATATGTGTACTTATATATTCCCATACTTATGTATATATATAAATATTATGATTCATGAGTAAGTAAAAGAAATAACTCAAAACCAACAGCCGTAAATCCTTAGGTCCATAATCCTGATCATATGGATATCCTATATAGGGCATTGAGCTTGATGTCATACCACTCAATCAACATATCATTACGTCAATCTCTAGTTTCATAATTTCAATTGATATATACCTACTTAGGCCAACACCAAGAATATTTCTAATAAATCTACATATGAAGAGGGGGATACATGTCCTCCACCTTGTTTCATCTATACTCCCCTCTAATAACTATAATCTTGGATTCCTTGGAAGTTCATTTGGACATCCTATAAATAGTCACTGATCTAGATGGATGATTCTCAGGCCATGAAAATCTATTCAAATGTCTGATCCCTAGGACATTGTCTGTAGGTAGTCATGACATTCAAAAAATGGATTATCACTAAGGTTCTGACCTTCAGGTGATCTATAAGGAGAAATCACAGGTGGGATAACCTTCCAATACCTCTAAATATCTAATAAGGGAGATCATGATAATTCCTATCATCTATGAGTGCATAATCAATATGTGTATCCAATAATGCAAGAGTCAATCCTGAACACCATGATCATGTAACTAGTTAGGGAGAGAACAAACGTCCTTATCCCCTGGGAGTCCTTAATAATCCATGAGTATAAACAAATTGAGTAGATCATAATCATCCTCATCACATATCAAAAAGAGGATAGTGGAATCATACTCATCACTTTGGAGAGTATAATCATCCATGAGTACCATTATTAGGGATCACATGACCATATATCATGATTGAAGGCTCGACATGTAGATTCTAGGATACATGTCTATATATCCAAAATAACAATAACATTGAAACATATAGATAAATATCCCAATCCCCCATTGTACCTATGGGTATAATATTAAAAATCAATAATAACATGGCTTTGATGCTGAATTCTAGGAATGAAAGTCTGTCCATCCCAAAGAATATGAAAGATCCTAGGAATAATGTCTGAGCATCCCAAAGAGAATGAAATATGACTTTTTTCAAGCTCAACATCTGCAAACCATGAATCACCTATGCTATGAATTTTTATATAAAAAATAAATAAGTGAAGTATACAAAAAGAGTATGAGTGGATAAACACATCAACCTAATACAATTGGAAAAACCCCAATGGATTACCTGTTTGGCATGAGTTCTATTCTGAAACCCACTTACATCTCTATCCAAACCCAATATACTAGATCAGGGTCACCAAAAAACATGCACCCAATGGGTCCCTCAAGTCAACACATTTAATAGGAATCCTACTTGAGAACTTTGAGGTGAACACATAAGTGAAGGAATCCCTCTTTAGGTCCATAGCTATAAGTTAAGGGATGAATCTAATATGGTATACCCTAATAGAAAAAAAAATGGAGGCATCCAACTCTGGATCCTCAGAATAGTACATAGGAAAAGGCATTGAACATGGGATCCTAAAGACACCATATGAATCAATGTCATCCTACATGGGATCCTTGAAACTGTACATAAGTAAAGGGATACTAAAATGGACTCCCTAACACAACTGATAAGAATATGTGTCCATTACGGGATCCTTGGTACAAAAAAGAAGATATAGGCATCCAACATGGGATGATCTATGTCCAAATGAAAATGGAGGAATCCTATAGGGGATCCTCATAAGCAACTGGTCTTATGGGCTCATAGGATAAGAGGGCATATATCACATGGGATACCTCCACGTAGGAAAAACTAATAGTGGAATTCATCGGGATATATATCTCATGGATCACTTAAGGATAGGTCTAACACATAGTGGACACTAGATTCAATTAGCATAAAATATATCTATTAAAAAAATGTTCAAAATGCCATGTAGGAGTCCTAAAAACACATCACAAGTCATACTACCGTGATATACCTGAAACATTACTCATATTTGAATACACAAGACCCCAATTCCATATCTGGGGTGAAAAACTTTTAAAACCCCCAAAAGGGTTTTAAGGGGGAAGTACACGATGTGTCTCCATAAGCACATGGTGTGTGCTCCCAAATCCCCATCTGGGTGTGTGTTGTACTTGAGCATGGAGTGTAAATGACCATGTACATAGTGTGTAAGATGGGAACATTGAGTGTACCATACAAGGAGTACCTTCCCATGTCCTTCAATTGGTCTGGACATGTACATTGCATTACTGTGTACTTCGTCCTGTTGTGTGACACTCATGGGGTCTGGCTATGTACAATATATGGCTGTTTACCCTATATGGAAAAACTGGATTGGAGCTCGACTATGTGTGTAAAGACCTGGAAATTCCATTTTTTTTTTAATATATGGGTATTTTATAAGTCCAAAATAATTGATGGATCATGATTCCGAGGCCCGGTGTTCCCAAAATATATTTCTGGTCATTTTTTCGGGTACATTCAGTAATGTTGTGAATGGGTTTTTGTAACTTTTTTACCGGTGATCGGAATTGAAATATGAGGGCACCGTTGAACTCGTAGCACCGATATTCACTTAAAGAGACCTTCACCTCGACCGCATTAGTTCGAGGGTGAAAGATAGTTTTTCACTTTTGGTGGGAAAATAAAAATAAAATTATTTTGACATTTTTTTTATTCTTCAACCTCTCTACATGGGTTATGGAGGTGGGGACCACCTGAACTAAAACCCCTTATTTGAATTCAAAGGTGGGGATCACCCGAATCTTGAACTCCCTCTTTAATGAGGGGGGGGGGGTGACCCTTGGTTTCATCTTAATGAATTATGCCAACACTCAATTTAATTGTTGCAGCCATCTAACAAATAATGAAATGTTACAGCATTTTAATTATGCCAACATAATTAATCTTCTTAAGTTAAATTATATTGGCACCTCTTTCTTTTGGTGGGAAAATGAGAAGTTGAGAGCTTTTGGGAATATTATGCTTCTGCAACAAAGAACACCTCCCAATGAATAACTTCTCCAACGAAGAACTTATCATCCAAATGAAGACCGCCATCGATGAAAATTATTCAGAATCAAGAAAGAAGACAACGTATGAGCCCGGGATCAGAGGTGTGTGGCATGCACGATGAATGTCAACATCCTAAACTTCATCCTCACCCAACGACAAAAAACGAATGAGGTAGGGTTTTAATTATTTTTGATTGTGGATTCCCAGGTTATTCCCTTCTAAACAAAGAATGTGGATCAACTGTCTAACTAGCTGATCCGTGGATTTCTTTTTCGAGGGTTTGGAAATAATCATTACCAGAGGTTGTAGGGTTTGATGATCTGAAAAAATCATTTATTAATCTACTTAGTACCACCCTAACATGGAGGGTGTGGGCCAAACGAACATGGTTTGACCTCTAAACAATTTCTTCAGGTTTTTATTGTGTTCCTCGCAATGGAAGAAGGCAGTGACTGGTGCCAGTGAATTGCATTTGTGGGACTCAGATACAGCGGTCGGTACACCGTCGGCAGTGACAAAGGCGACGACGCAATCACGACAAACACCTTCCTCCCCCCTCCAATGCATTGTAGCTGCCTCACACCACACTGCGGCCCTGTGCCATCCCACGACCCCCATGCCGCACAACTGCTGCCTCGGCGCACCGCGGGCCGCTGCCTAGGCCGGGCCGCTCGGGCTGGGCCGCCTAGCACGGGCCGAGCCACCCATTACGGACCAGACCACCCAGCACGGGCTGGGTTAGACCAAGCGGGCCAGTTATACCCAAACCGGGTCGGGTCGGCCCAGGCTGGGTCGGGCCGGGTCGGTCAGACCGGGTCAGACCTAACCTGAGCCAACTTCGACCCATTTTTTCTCTATTGGAAATAATTTTGGCACCGGGCGTCCATTTGATGAACTATCTGTGGTGCTGGAAACCATTGTGCGAGAATGTCCTTTTGTAATACCCAATTAGATATTTGGATAAAGTTAGGGTACTATCAGGTTGGATCGAGAACGAATCCAATCGGGACCTCGAGACTAAGAGGCCAATAACCTACAGATCGGGTGTCTGATTGTTGCACCTACTATTCCATTGAGACCCCTATGACGTAGCGGTCCTTTGGAATACTTTTTGTGGCACTTCATGGAAGTCGTATTATCAACCAATGGC
Organism: Viscum album; assembly: GCA_963277665.1. Lineage (NCBI taxonomy): Eukaryota > Viridiplantae > Streptophyta > Magnoliopsida > Santalales > Viscaceae > Viscum > Viscum album. The sequence continues at coordinate 258,593,051 of OY728148.1, read as the reverse complement.
CTGATTAGAGGATCCTCTTGAGGATGAGAAAGCTTCGTGCGGGAACCCTGTAGCTTGTTGTGACGAGGTACTAGGATCCTATGTGGGTCTGACAATGTACTAGGATCCTCTGTGGGTTTGATGAGGTACTAGGATTCTGCGTGGGTCTGAAGCTGTACTAGGATCTTGTTTGGGTCCTACAAGGTACTAGGATCTTAAGTGGGTCTGACAATGTACTAGGATTATGTGTGGGTCTGATGAGATACTTAGATCCTATGTGGGTCTGACGATGTACTTGGATCCTGTGTGGGTCTGATGAGGTACTAAGATCATGTGTGGGTCTGATGATGTACTATGATCCTATGTGTTCAAATGAGAATTTAGTATCCTATGTGGTTCTACCTCTTAATGGAGTAAGATGATTATGTAGTTATATCTAATCATCTTTACAATTATACATAAGGTATATCTAGTGTGAGCTGAGTTTGTACCTGTGTGGTACTTGCCTTCGTGGTAATACCTTGGTGGTATTCTTCAGTGTGGCATACCAGTGTGGTACTTACCTCCGTGGTATTCTTACCTTTGTGGAACAAATGAGCTTTGGGATAATGAGTTGGTCCTTTTGTTTATTCATGTTTGAGATGGGTTTACTTGATAACTTAGGTATATGTATGGGAAGATACCTAAGTAGGGTGGTAATTTGTTTTCATTCCTTGTGGTTTATCCTTTGTGAATTTGTGAGACCTTGAGGGTCTCGGGGTCCCTACTGAGTATCGTTATACTCACCTCTACATGGGATATGCCCACACCTTATTGTGTTTGGTACAGATGACAGATATCCCTGACTGAGGATTATGGTACCAAGACTAGAGGTAGCTCGGAGGTAGACCTTAGATGAGGCTTACCGTAGAGAAAAACATTCAAGAGTTGTACCTACCCTTCTGGTAGGATCATTGGCATGTGTTTACAGCTGTTGTTCCAGTTTACTTGCACTTTCAGTTTCATGTACTTTTTAGTTAGGTTTGTATACAAGGCCTTTTTATTACTGTACTCACTCTTTTACTATATAGTTTGCATTAGTTCGTATCTTGTTTTGTGCATAGTTGTGTGTGTTTACAGGTTATAAAAGAAATGCCTTCTCAGTTATGCAGAATACCTCTTTCGTTGCTAGTTGCAACCCCTTGGCCTATAGAATTTGGACTTTGGTTAGTCACAGAACGGGCCCTGGGGGATGGGTCATGACAAATTGGTATCATAGGAGTTGGTTCTACCATAGAACATATGACTCTGATCTTTTCAATGGAAATAGTGTTAAGTGTAGTGAGTGTGGTTATCAGTTAAGGGAATTAAATGTTGGTGCGGCGACTGATGTATACATACACCAGGACCCTAAATTTTGATTTCTGACTTAGTACATGAAAAAACTGATTACGTGTCTATTTTCAATAGTTTTCTTTATGATATCTTTGAGTTAGCTCACTAGGTATAACTTATTGACTATGGAGCACCTATTTCTTTTCTGGATTCCTCTACGTAGAAAACTAGCTAGGGTTATAGATATAGTACGTATTGATAGCCCACCGAGCAATTAGGCCTCGGTGAAGGTCCGTCTTCAAGTAGAGGCCCCAGTGGAGGCACTAGAGGTACCATTACCCGTTGGGACACCGATGCCAGTATCCCCAACCGGATAGGGTGCATGTTACTTGAGCACGTTGCACAAGTTCCAGTGCAAGAGGTCACCTAGGTTCATGGGACAGACAGACCCACGTGCAGATGAGGATTGGCTGGAGGCCATTGTTGGAGTCTTTCGACTAGTAGGGACACCAGCTGATCTCATGGTGATCCTTGCTGCCAGTATTCTATAGACAGTAGTAGGCAGTTGGTGGAGCTTGATGCCCCATGTTCACGGGGAGGTGAATCTTCTCTGGACAGACTTCGAGAGCCTGTTTTGGGTAGAGTTAGTCCCAACGACTCTTCACGCATTACAAATACAAGAGATTCTTCATCTACAACTGGGCAACATAACTGTGGCTCAGTACTCATTGAGGTTAACTAACCACTCATGCTACTCTACAAACATGCTATGGGACCCATTCTTTTGGGCCTGAATCTTTGAGCAGGGGCTCAGGCGAGAGATCAGGGATTCGATGATTTCTCTCAGCATCCCGACGCAGGCGGGGGGGGGGGGGGGGTTAGGGAGAGCCATATTAGTGGAGAGTTTTCTTACTGAGTAGTCACCAGTAGTGAGACCCACCACTGGACATCCAATAGTAGAGTCTTCTGCATCTGGCAATAAAAAATGATTGAGAGGTCCAAGAGGACAAGACCTACAGATGGATGACCGCATGACTTAGGATCGATTGTGTGAGGTACCGGAGACAGAGCCAATCATGCGTGGAACAAGCAGTGTCTCACATGCGACGAGCAGGGTCACATGGATCGGGACTATATAACCCACCATACAAATGATTAGTATATGGTCTAGGGATAACCCAAGAAGAGACAGTGGTTCGATTGAGTTGTTCCTCAAGGAGCGGGCAGACGTGGGAGAGGAGATGGACATGCAGCTGGTGATGGGTGAAAATTCGAGGTGTTACCGCCACCACCCCCAGGTGGTCCACCCCGCCCATAAGGAGCAGCTGGAAAGGGGAAAGATCAGCTTTAGGAAGCTAAGGCCTATGGCCATGGTGCTCTAGAGATGATACAAGGTACGATCTGTGTCTATTCCACCTTTTTTGTAGTACTTATAGACACAGATTCCAATTATTCTTTTATTTCCACTACCCTTATTCAGAGAACGGAGATTCCAACGGAGCCATTGGCTCGGTCCTTGCAGCTAGAGACTCCTAAGGGATTAGATTCGATGATTACGCAATGGTGCTGGAAATGTGGGCTTACTCTAGGAGGAGAGAGCTTGGGCTAATATCTCCAAGTAGCGGCATCAAGGCCTTTCAACGTCATCTTGGGTATGGAATAGTTATCTATAGTCTATGTTCAGATTAACTATATTAGGAACAAGGTGTGGTGTGTCCACATTGATGGGACCAGGTTTACCTTCACCGATGAGAAGTGAGCCTTTACAGCACATAATGGACTTACCAGGAGGAGAGTGAAGCCGATCACTCTTCTGTTGGCTAGCCTTACCCTCAGAGCAGTTGATGTGGAGAATCCAAGTTTTCCTGTAGTGGTGGACCAGTACATGGATGTCTTCCCTAATGATGTTTTAGGTCTACCTCCTCGAAGAGAGGTGGACTTTTAAAATGACTTTTACCCCAATAAGGAAACGATATCTACACTATCATATCAGATGGAATCTGTGGAGCTTTGTGAGCTGCGGGTATAGCTGGATGACTTACAAGGGATGTGATTCAACTGGGACCCTGTTTCTCCTTGGGCAGCCCCAATTTTGTTCTCCAAGATGGTAGATGGGTGCTTGAGTCTTTTTTTTTTGACCATCTTCTCCGGAATCAGGTGACCATGAAGAACAAGTACCCATTATTGAGGATTGAAAAACTTTTTGGTCAGTTGAATGGAGCACAGTTGTTCTCAAAGATAGACATTAGATCAGGATATCACCATCTCAGAGTGCAAGACGAGGATGTGAAAAAGATTTATTTCAGATGTCGGTACCCCCATTATGAGTTCTCAGTTATGTCATTTTGCATAACCAATGCTCCAACAATGTTCACGGGACTCATGAGAAGGATATTTCAACCATACCTTGATCGCTTTGTAGTAGTGTTCATCGATGACATTCTGATCTACTAGAATACTGAGGAGGAGAATTCCTATCATCTGTAGATAGTTCTAGACACACTCCGAGGGCACCATCTTTACGGTAAACTCTTGAAGTGCCAGTTTTGGATCTGAGAGGTTAACTTTCTGTGACATTTCATATTGGAGGCTGGAGTTGTAGTGGATCCAGCAATGATTGAGGAAGTACTTGTTTGGTAGTCACCCAAGACTGTGATGGAGGTACGGAGTTTCCTGGGTTTAGCTGGATACAACCATAGATTTGTACCATATTTCTCCAGAGTTGCAGCACGTTTATCATCATTGATGATGAATGGGTAACCCTTTGTTTTTTCAAAGAGATGGTAGTGAAGTTTTTAGGAGCTGAGGTAGAGGCCGGCTAGTTCCCCCATATTGAGGCTACCAGAGGAGGGCGTAGAGTATGTAGTCTAATGCGACTATCAGGGACTGGGCTCGGATGTGTCCTAATGTATGAGCAAGCAGTTATTGCATATGGTTCTCGACAACTGAGACAACATGAGTAGAACTATGCTACCTATTACCTGGATTTAGCAGCAATGGTCTCCCCCTGAATATGTGGTGAAATTACGTGATGGGTGAGTGTTTTACATTCAACTTGGTTCACAAGAGTCTCAGGTATATCTTCTCTCAGACGTACCTGAACCTAAGACAACGATGTTGGATTGAGTTCCTCCAGGATTATGACTTTGAGATAGTCTATAACTCTAGGAAGGGAAATGTTGTAGAAAATGCACTTATCAAGAGATCTTGTATACAACCGTTAGGCGAGGTGACAGAGAAGCTGGCTGCTTTGCAGATATCCTTTTTGGATAGAGATGGAGCATCTTTTCTTCATTCTCTGACAGTCACACCCCCACTTCTACAGTGAGTCTGGTAGGCGTATCACGGAGACACTAACCCTAAGGCATGATGTGCTCAAATATCCACAAGACATGCACATGATGGATTTCTTGAAGGTGGGGACAATTTCATTCTCTTCAAAAAAAGTACCACGGTACCAGTGTCCCATTAGGAGGAAGTGTTGGGGGAGTTCCACACATCCCCCATAGCGCTACATCCAAGAGTGGCGAATATGTACCGAGATCTCCAATGACAGAAATGGTGGCTGGGAATTAAGAATGAAGAAGAAGAGTTTGTCTCTCAGTGCCTCACTTGTCAGCAAGTGAAGGCAGAGCATCATGTACCAGAAGGCTTAGTTCAACCTCTAGAGTTATCAGAGTGTAAGTGGGATGAGATATCCATGGACTTCGTGAGAGTACTTCCACGTACATCCAAAGGTGATGATTCTATTTGGTTGATCATCGACTGACTCACAAAATAGTTCCAATTCCTATCGATTAGAGAGTATGGTTTAGTAAGGATCTTTGGACGCCTCTATGTGAAAGAGATTATGCAGTTATATGGAGTACCATCAAAGATTGTCTCCGACCATGATGCATGTCTCACTTCCCGACTATGAAAGGGGTTACATGAAGCTTTCGGGACGCAGACTCATTTGAGCACCGCCTTCCATCTGCAGATGTATGGCCAGACTGAGCAGATTATTTAGACCCTCGCAGACATGTTGTGTTCTTGAGTCCTCAACTTCAATCATAGTTGGGAGGATCACTTTCCTTTGGTGGATTTTTCAAACAACAACAGCTATCACTCCACCATTGGGATGGATCCTTTTTAGACGTTGTATGGGAGACCATGTAGATCACCTCTGTGCTGGACTAACCAAGGGAAGTTATCACTCATGGGACAAGAGATGGTAAAGGCTTCCATAGAGAAGGTGAAGATCATCCATGAGCAGATGAAGACTGCAAATAGTAGGCATAAGTCTTATGCCGAATTGAGATGGAGACCATTGTAGTTCGAGGATGGAGAACAAGTATTTCTACGGGTCGTACCACAATGAGGTTGGCAGAGATTTGGCCGAGGTGGCAAGTTATCTTTGAGGTTCATTAGACCCTTTCAGGTCCTCAGAAGAGTTAGTGAGGTGGCTTACCACCTTGCACTTCCACCTCAGTTTCACAGGGTGCATGACATCTTCCACGTACCCCAACTAAAGAGATACTTGGCTAACCCTTCTCACATAATCGTTCTTGGTGAGTTGGACATTGACGATGGGGTGACGTTTTCGGAGGATCCTGTGGAGATTGAAGATCGACAAGTGTGGGTCCTTCATGGGAGGTCGATACCTCTGGTGTGCATTCGCTGGCAGCACGGGAACCTCTATGAGAGAACATGGGAGCGAAAGGCTTAGATACGTGCTCAGTACCCCCATTTGTTTTACGAGTTTTTGTGATGTGGCATTCGGGTATGCAACAACCTAAGGTGGGGAGAATGTAAATACCTGAAAATTCCATTTAATGTTTTTTAATATATGGGATTTTTACGCGTCCACAAAAATTTACAGCGCATGATTCTAAGTCCCGGTGTGCCTGGAAGTAATTTTTGAACATGTATTTCGGGTATGTTCCGTAAAAGTGCGAATGGGTTTTTGTAACTTTTGGATCGGTGCTCGGAATGGAAATCTAAGGGCACCGTTGAACTCGTATCACGAATATTCACTTAAGGAGACCTTCACCATGACCGTAGTAGGTCGAGGATGAAAGATAGTTTTTCACTTTTCATTGGAAAATAAAAATAAAATTATTTTAACATTTTATGTTGGTTCTTGAAACCTCTCTACATGGGTTATGGTGGTGAGGTCCACCCAAAATAAAACCCCCGAATTGAATTCAAAGGTGGGGTCCACCTGACTCTTTAAATCCCTCTTTATGGAGGGGGTGACCCTAGGTTTACTCTAAATTAATTATGCCAACTCCCCATTTAATTTTTGGAGGCATCAAACCACTAATGATATGTGTAAACATTTCAATTGTGCCAACATAATTAATCTTCTTAAGTTAAATTTTATTGGAACCTTTTTCTTTTTGTGGGAAAAGGAGAAGGGGAGAGCTTTTGGGAGGATTACACGTCTCAATCGAAGAACACCTCCCAATGAAAACTTATACAATAAAGAACTTCTCCTCCAAACGATGAACTACATTGATGAATGTTCTAAGAAATAAAGAAAGAGGATGATACACGAGCCCGGGATCGGAGGCGTGTGGTAGGAGCGATGAACGTTGACATCATCAAATTATTCCTTGTGCCAACACCAACAAATGAACAAGGTAGGGGTTTAATTATGTTTGATTATGGATTCCAATGTTCTTCCCTTCTAAAAAATGAACGTGGATTATCTCTCTAACTAGTTGATCCACAGATGATTTTTTTGAAGGTATGGTAATAATAATTGCAGGAGATTTTAGGGTTTTATGTTCTTTATACAATATTTATTAAGCCGCTTACTACCGCCCTAAAGCAGAAGGTGCAGGCCAAATGAACATGGACCGACCTCTCCGCATTTTCTTGAGGTTTTTGTTGTGTTCCTTGCAATAGAAGATGGTTGCGACTGGTGCCAGCATATTTCACCAGTAGGACTTGAATATGGAGGTCAGCACACCACTGGCCGCGGTGAAGGTGACGGTGCAACCACGAATGCCCCGCCGCACGGCAGCCACCCCACGCTGTACTGCAGCCCCCATGCCGCCGCTCCGCGGGCCACTGCCCAGGCTGGGCCGCTCAGGCCGGGCAGCCTAGAGTGGGAAGGGCCGCCCAGTGTGGTCCGGGTCAACCCGAACCGGGTCGGGTCAGCATAGTCCTGGTCGGGCTGGGTCGGACCAAACCCATGCCAGCTTCAACCCATTTTGCTCTATATTCCATAACATTGGCACCAGATTTCTATTTGACGAACTTTCTATCATGCCAGAAACATTATGGGGACACTACTAGAAATACAGTCTTTCCCAACAGTTCTGAACCATTGGTAAAGGCTGCAGGACCATTGGTATATGTTATACCAATGGTTCAGCAAACCGTCGGGAAGTAAGCCATGGGGAAATCTTTTCCCAATGGTTTACTGTGAACCGTTGGTATAGGGTGGGGAAAACCAACCTATCCCAACGGTTGTTCCAAACCATTGGGATAGTTTTTCACAATGGATTGGATTTAACCATTAGGAAATCCCAATGATTATCCTCTTTCCCAATGGTTCATTGAAACGTTGGTAAAAAAAGAATCAGAGATGATATTCCCACGTTTTGGAACCATTGGCATAGCCTATGCTATGAAAATTGCACAACAGCCTGCAATTTGCACACCAGCTCTGAAATTTTTATAGCAGGCCTCATTTTGTGTATTCCCTCCCATTTTCAATTCAATTATTGTACTTGTAATAAACTAACACATACATATACAATTATTGTACCAGAAAATAACCCACTAACATATACATATAGAAAACAAATTCATACACATTTAACATATAATGCATCCTGGAATTATACACATCCATAATTAAATTATAATTCATAATGTAATTATAAACATACATAATTCATTTAGAATTCAATTTAAAATTTAGGTGAAAATTATATGTGGAATTCGGTATTTAATTCATAATATGATCGGTTTTTTGTATACCATATATTTTTACCTGTAATGATGTCAATTTTAAACAAAATATATACACCTAGAGTGATACCGGCCACACCATGCCTTATATTGAGGAGAGGTTAACTTTTACAAGTCAAAAACGACCCATCGATCATTTTCCTAAAGTATCAACATATTTCAAAATCATTTGCATGGTTTTATGTATGTCAGTTGATGTTTTTCACTTAAAATGATGTCCCTTTAAAACAAAAGACAGACACATAGAGTGGTTCCGGCCACACTGCTTCTCAAATTGAGTCGGGGATGATTCGTACATGTAACATATGACCCATGGATAGTTCTCCAAATGTTTCAATGGAAACTGAATGCATTTGGTCGGTTTTCTGTATGTACTTAAAATGTTGTCCATTTTAAACAAAAGAGAGACACTTAGACTGATCCCGGCCACACCGAGACTCGTATTGAGCCAGAGTTGGTTTGTACAGGTCACATATTACCCATGTATTATTGTGATCAATTATCAACAGATTAAGAATTTTTTTGGTCGGTTTTCCGTATACTAGTTTTTCTTTTCACTTACAATATTGTCCATTTTAAACAAAAGAGACACAGTTAGAGTGGTGTCAGCCACACCGTGACTCAAATTTAGGCGGGGATGACTCATACACGTCACATATGACCCATGGATCGTTGTTCTAATGTATTGACATAATCTGAATGTGTTTTTTTGGTTTTCCGTATGCCAGTTGATGTTTTTCACTTAAAATGACATCCTTTTGAAACAAAAGACAGACACTTTGAGTGGTTCCAGCCACACCGCATCTTATATTGAGGCAGGGTTGATTCATACACGTCACATATGAAACATGGATGGTTCTCCTAATGTATCCATGGAAACCTAATTCATTTGGTCAGTTTTCCATATGTACATAAAATGTTGTCAATTTTAAACAAAAGGGATCCACTTAGAGTGATCCTAGCCACACCGTTCCTCGAATTGATCCCGGGTTGACTTTTACATGTCACATATGACTCATGGATCGTTATCCTAAATCATCAACTGAATCCGAATGTGTTTAGTTGGTTCTTCGTTTGTCAGTTGTTCTTTTCACTAATAATCTTGTCCATTTTGAACAAAAGAGAGACATTGTGAATGGTTTCGGTCACACAGCGCCTCAGATTGAGGCGGGGTTTACTCATACACGTCACATATGACCCATGGATTGTTTTCCTAAATCATCAACACATTTCGAATGCGTTTGGTTAGTTTTTCTTATGCCAGTTGATCTTTTCACTTATAATCATGTCCATTTTAAACAAAAGAGAGACACTATGAATGGTTTTGGCCACACCGCACCTCGGATTGAGGCGGGGTTGACTCGTGAACATCACATATGACCCAGGGATCGTTATGATAAAGTATCAGCACAATCAGAATTTGTTTGGTCAGTTTTCCGTATGTACTTAAATTGTTTTCCATTTTAAAGAATTGAGATCCACTTAGAGTAATTTCGGCAACACCATGCCTCAGATTAAGGTGGGGTTGGCTCGTATAGGTCACATATGACCCAAGGATCATTGTGATAAATTATAAAGTCATTCTGAATGCGTTTGGTCCGATTTTAGTATGCCAGTTGTTCTTTTCACTTATAATCATGCCCATTTTAAACAAAAGAGACACAGTTGGAGTGGTGTCAGCCACACCATGCCTCTATTTGAGGCAGGGATTACTATTACACGTTAAATATGACCCATGGACCATTTTTCTAAAGTATAGACACAATCTGAATGCATTTGGTCTATTTTCCATATGCCGGTTGATGTTTTTCAATTAAAATGACGTCCTTTTAAAACAAAAGACAGACACATTTAGTGGTGTCAGCCACACCGCATCTCAGATTGAGGCAGGGTTGATTCGTACACGTCCCATATGACCCATGGATCGTTCTCCTAAAGTTTCAACAGAAACAGAAGTCATTTGGTCAGCTTTCCTTTTGTACATAAAATGTTGTCCATTCTAAACAAAATAGAGACACTTAGACTGTTCTCGGCCACACCACAACTAGGATTAAGCCCTGGTTGGCTCGTACAAGTCAAATATGACCCCTGTATCATTGTGATAAATTATCAACACATTCCAAATGTGTTTGGTCAGTTTTTCGTATGGCAATTTTTCTTTTCACTTATAATCCTGTCCATTTTAAACAAAAGTGACACAGTTAGAGTGGTGTCGGCCACACCGCGCCACGGATTGAGGTGGGGTTGACTCGTAAAAATCACAAATGACCCATGTATAATTGTTCTAAAGTATAGACACAATACGAATGCGTTTGGTCAGTTTTCCGTATGCCAGTTGATGTTTTTCAATTAAAATGACGTCCTTTTGAAACAAAAGACAGAAACTTTGAGTGGTGCTGTCCACAACGCATCTCAGATTGAGGCGGGGTTTATTCGTACACATCCCATATGACCCATTGATTGTTCTCCTAATGTTTCAATGGAAACCGAATGAATTTGGTCAGTTTTCCGTATGTACTTAAAATGTTGTCCATTTTAAACAAAAGAGAGACACTTAGACAGATCTCGGCCACACCGCGACTCGGATTGAGCCCGGGTTGGCTCGTACAGGTCACATATGACCCATGGATCATTGTGATAAATTATAAACACATTCTGAATGCGTTTGGTTGGTTTTCTGTATGCTAGTTGTTATTTTCACTTATAATTATGCCCATTTTAAACAAAAGAGACACAGTTCGAGTGGTGGCGGCCACACCACACATCGGATTGAGGCAGGGTTGACTCATACACGTCACATATGACCCATGGATCGTTTTGATAAAGTATTGACACAATTTGAATGCGTTTGGTCGGTTTTCCGTATTCCAGTTGATGTTTTTCAATTAAAATGACTTCTTTTTAAACAAAAGACAGACACTTCGAGTGGTGCCGGTCACACCGCGTCTAAGATTGAGGCGGGGTTGATTCGTACATGTCACATATAACCCATGGATCGTTCTGCTAATGTTTCAATGGACACCTAATGTGTTTGTTCAGTTTTCCGTATGTACTTAAAATGTTGTCTATTTTAAACAAAAGAGACACGCATAGACTGATCCCAGCCACACCGTGACTCAAATTGAGCTCGAGTTGGATCGTACAGGTCACATATGACACATGGATCGTTGTGATAAATTATTAACACATTCCGAATAAGTTTGGTCGGTTTTCCGTATGCCAGTTGTTAATTTCACTTACAATCCTGTCCATTTTAAACAAAAGAGACACAGTTAGAGTGGTATCGGCCAAACCGCGCCTCATATTTGGGCGGGGATGACACTTACACATCACATATGACCCATGTATTGTTGTGATAAAGTATGAACACAATTTGAATGCATTTAGCTAGTTTTCTGTATGGCAGTTGATGTTTTTCAATTAAAATGACAACCTTTTGAAACAAAAGACAGATACTTTGGGTGGTGTTTGCCACACCGCGTCTCAGATTGAGGAGGGCTTGATTCATACACGTCACATATGACTCATGGATCGTTCTCCTAATGTTTCAACGGAAATATAATTCGTTTTGTCGATTTTCCGTATGTACATAAAATGTTATCCATTTAAAACAAAAGAGAGACACTTAGACTGTTCTCGGCCACACCGTGACTTGGATTGAGCCTTGGTTGGCTCGTAAAGGTCACATATGACCCATGGATCATTGTGATAAATTATCAACACATTCAAAATGCATTTGGTTAGTTTTCCGTATGCCGGTTGGTCTTTTCACTTATAATTCTGTCCATTTTAAACAATAGAGACACAATTAGAGTGGTGTCTGCCACACCGCACCTCAGATTAAGGCGGGGTTGACTTTTACATGTCACATATGACCCATGTATCGTTGTGATAAATTATAGACAAAATCCGAATGCGTTTGGTCGGTTTTCCTTATGTTAGTTGATGTTTTTCAATTGAAATTACTTCATTTTGAAACAAAAGATAGACACATTGATTTTTGTCGGCCACACCACATCTCAGATTGAGGCGGGGTTGATCCGCACACATCACATATGACCCATGGATCGTTCTCCTAAATTTTCAAGGGAAACAGAATGCGTTTGGCCGGTTTTCCATATATACTTAAAATGATGTTCATTTTTAACAAAATAGAGACACTTACAGTGATTTTGGCCACACCGTGCCTTAGATTAAGGCGGGGTTGACTCGTACATGTCACATATGACCCATGTATCGTTTTCATAAAGCATCAACACATTTTGAATGCATTTGGTCGGTTATGCGTATGTCAGTTGTTCTTTTCACTTATAATCCTGTCCATTTAAAACAAAAGAGAGACACTGTGAATGGTGTCGGGGACACCCCACCTAGGATTGAGGCGGAGTTGACTAGTACATGTCACATATGACCCATGGATAATTGTGCTAATTTATTGACACAATCTGAATGCGTTTGGTTGGTTTTCCTTATGCGATTTGATGTTTTTCAATTAAAATGACGTCCTTCTGAAACAAAAGACAGACACATTGAGTGGTTCCAGCCGCACCGCATCTCATATTGGGGCAGGGTTGTTTTGTACACATCACATATGACCCATGTATCGTTCTCCTAAAGTTTCAATGGAAACCGAATGCATTTGGTTGGTTTTCCATATATAATTAAAATGTTGTGCATTTTAAACAAAAGAGATCCACATAGTGTGATTCTAGCCACACTGTGCCTCAGATTTAGTCAGGGTTGACTCGTACACATCGCAAATGACCCATGGATCATTTTCCTAAAGCATCAACACATTTCAAATCCTTTTGGTCAGTTTTTCATATGTCAGTTGTTCTTTTCACTTATAATCCAGTCCATTTTAAACAAAAGAGACACACTGTGAATGGTGTCGGCCACACCACGCCTCAGATTGAGGTGGGGTTGACTCGTACACGTCACTTATGACCCATGGATCATTGTTCTAAAGTATAGACACAATCTGAATGTGTTTGGTCAGTTTTTCTTATTCCAATTGATGTTTTTTCAATTAAAATGGCATCCTTTTGAAACAAAAGAGAGACACTTTGAGTGGTGCCGGCCACACCGCATATCAGATTGAGGCGGGGTTGATTCGTACACGTCACATGACGCATGGATCGTTCTCATAAAGTTTCAATTCAAACCGAATGTGTTTGGTTAGTTTTATGTATGTACTTAAAATTTTGTCCATTTTAAACAAAAGGGAGACATATAGAGTGATACCGGCCACATCGGGCCTCGGATTGAGCTTGGGTTGACTAGTACACGTCACATATGACCCATGGATTGTTATGATAAATTATCAACAGAATCCGAATGCGTTTGTTTGGTTTTTCGTATGTAAGTTGTTCTTTTCACTTATAATCATGTACATTTTAAACAAAAGAGACACAGTTAGAGTGGTATGTTAGTTGTTTATTCACAATATTCAAATACATTATTTGTCTATGGGTCATTAAATTAATTTATTAATGAAAAATTTAAATTTAAAATGAGAATATCAGAAAATTAATAGAAGCTAAAACATTTACTAAAAATCCATGTGCAAATATTAATGTAAAAATGATTTATGAGAATCCTCATGTGTCTATTAGTGGAATGGTATTTACTAAAAATATTTTGGACATTCATATTGAATATTTTTATATAATTCTTAGTATGGATTAGATTATAGTTTATCATGCTATGAAACATTTCAGAGATAACAAGGTCATGCCCAATGAATACATCCCTTTTATAACATTACAAGAAACTATGATATTGATTAGATGTGTAAATGTGATTTACATTTATTATCATGTTGAAAATAAATAAAATATATATTATAGATTTTCTATTAGCAATTGAAATCAAAGAGGGTGGGGGGCTATTCGGGGGGGGGGGGGGGCTATCCGGGGGTTGTGCGGGGGGTGTTCGGGGGGTTGTCCGGTGTCAAAGGAGGAGGGTGGGGGAGCTGTCCAGGGGGCTGTCTGGGGGGATGTCTGTGGGGAAGTCTAGGGGCTGTCCGGGGGGGTGTCCGGGGTCCAATGAGGATGGTGGGGGGTTTCCCAGGGTCCAGGAAGGAGAGGGTTCCCAACACAAATTCACTAAAAGACAACAACATCCATAAAAACAGAAAATATATAAAAATAAATCAACTCAAATACTATCCTACGAGTGTAGATAAAACCAACAAATAGAATAGATTAAATATCAAATCTCAGTAATATTAGTAAATAATGAAATGGATAAATTTGTCCCACATCACCATCACCATCATCACCATCATCATCACCCTCATCCTCTTCCTCATCATCGTCCTCGCCCTCCTCAGCACCCTCCTCCTTGCCCTCGCCCTCCTCCTCTCCCTCGCCATCCGCCTCGCCCTCCTCCTCTCCCTCTTCTTCTGCACCAGAGTCCTTGCCATCATCATTGTCAAGTTGATCATCGTCCTGAACACCACTAGAACTACCACCTAGTGCACCATATATAGAACGTATCGATGACATATATTCATAAAAATCTAGGTTGGCCTCTACTGGAATTGTTGGACGTAGAACTTCAATAAATTTCATAAATGGACTGTTTTCCCTAGCAGACTATTTTGCCGTCTCTGTGGCCCTTTTCTCAGCCTGTTCTGCCTGTACCCTAACGTTCTGTAGCTTGGTGGCACTATAGCTCGTACCTGAGGAGGGAAAATACCTCGTCGGGGCTATCCTAGGTCGGTAGCGTACTCTTCCAGGATGCTCCTCTCCCGACACCTGATGTAAGTGATTTGTTGGCCCAAAATTGTCTAGTTCTTGGGAATCAAGGGCCTCTAAAAAAACTGATACAAATATAAATATATTATTAAGTTAAAAAATAGATATTAAAATATAAAATCAACAGATTAAAACATAAAATATACTGTTGAGTCACTTCGTTGATGGAACATTTATCCTTTTTCCGTCTACTCGAGCAAAACAGTTTTCCTCAAGGAACACGTCCTTCAATATTCTGTATTAGCCTCTACAATGACATTGAAAACTAAAGTAATATGAAAACATTAGCAAACGATTATGTAATTGAGAAAACAAAAGAAAATGTAAGTTGTAATGAAAACTTATAAAAAATTGTCATACCTGCTTCCTCTCATGATCCGGCATCGTCGTACATCCTAGTGTGTGGAGGTATTTATTTTCATCAATGTTGTTTTATTTTTACTGATGATTCCTAAATAAAATTCGACAATGAAAAGGATAATATTAATAAAAAACATGACATTTATTATTTAAATAACTCAAATGGAATTCATACCATAAACTGGGTAATCATCAAATGTGTAATTATCTGAAGATACTACTCTATAGGACAATCATCCACGACTGGTACCACCTCCAACTCAGTTCTAACTCTAGCACACCATCCAATATACAACTCAAGCTTGTTGGCTCTCCAAATCTCACCTAAATCCTTTAGACGTTCCGCTCGATCAGCCTCACCATCGGGAAAATTAAATAGAAGCTGACATCAAAATATTAATTCATATAAATACAAAAATAATTCATGGCATTAAATACAACATATTTTTTTACCCATATATCAGACCAAGCTCTATCCTTGACCTCATGTGGAAAATGTCTCCATGACAGTGGGCTGACAGGAATGATGTCGGAGTATTTGGCAAGCATCGCCAAAAAACTCTAACATTGCTGCCCGGATTTCTCAACCATTTGGTTGTCTTCATTATAATCCACCATAACCTGTGTGCGGAGGTTCCACACCGAACTCATACATGTACGCCTACACCCCCGCCTCCTATTAGTAGATGCATCTGTAATGAATGAAAAAAAAATATTTTATTAAAATATGTTATAATGAAAATAAATATTTCTATAAAAATTTGTTAGGGTTTTATAAATATACATTCGCCAGTCTGATCGCTGAGAACCGACGGATCCACAAAAACTAATGGAACACCCTATGGTGGAACAGGAGTCGAAGAAGATAGAATATAGAATCTTGGAGAGAAAGAAGTAGAATAAAAAGAATATGGGACAATAGTATGACTAGATTCTGACTGGGGAGTTGGAATCATCATGGGATGTGAAAAAGATGGGGCATAAAATTCAGAAGGTAGCGAAAACATGGGAGGCCTTAATATCCCGTGTGTCCCTAACGACACACCGGGATCAGAATGTGGGAAAGATGACATGTCAATGGGAGGGGAGTGGTATAGTTGGGCACGCGCAGCTGATCGTCCACCTCTGGTACAAACCCTCCTCGTACCACCGGCCTGAGTACTTGGACTAGTAATAGGCTCCTCGTCGAATAACTGTCAACGTATAGGTGGATCATACAAAATTGGTTACAAAATAAATTAATCACATGACATTATATATTCCTTAAATATATATATACTTTAAATAAAGTAATCACTGTAGGCACTAATGGTGGAACGCCCATCTCTTCCATCCGACGATTGTTCTCCATCATTTTTTTCCTTTGTCTCTTTTAAATTTGCTGCATTTCCGTCTTTTGAAAACAAATATGTAATTAATTAGAAAAAAGAAACTAATGTGCAAAAAAAACTAAATATATTAAGAAATAGGGGGATTCATTTATAATTTATCTTTCAATTGTTTTAGAAGAGCTTGAATGAATTTAATAAATCATACAAGTTGAAATGTTCTCCATGTTAGAAATATTGCTTGACTAGGTTTGAATACAGTTCAATTCCAAATTTGAAAATGCAATTGAAATAAAATAGCAACCAATAAACATTGAAAAATCACACAACATTCAAGTCAGCTAAAACATATTTGTGATCAATAATAATCAATTTGAATATTACCAACCTTAACAACCCAACTCGAGGTAAACCAAAAGAATTCAGAACATGGATGAATGATTCGTTATATTTTAACCACAACTTCAGGTTTACAATCAACTCTGACCATTGATCTATTGGAGTCATCAAAATAAATAAATGGATTGGTTCCAATGGAAATAGGAACAGTGTCAATTCCATCATCACCATCATCAAAAATTTCTTGGAATTACTTCAACTATGACACGAAATTTAGGTCAAAGTTGTTCTTTGACATTAAAAACATGTTTGTCAATTGATTCCAACACATATGGTTCATCAGTAGCAAGAGTGTGAGTCATATTAATTACTCAAAATCCATAGTCATTAATAAATTTTCCATGTCTCCTCATCGAATCAAACCAATGGCATTTCATCATTGTGACTCGTCTATGAGGGTAATAATCCAATATTATTATTTTCTCAATGACTCCATAATAACCCACATTTTCATATCACGGTCTACTATATGATGCACTATCATAAAAATATGTTGTGGCAGTAACCATAACACCATCATGTTGTGTTCTCATGTTCTTTTCTCATTCAGTGACAATAAATTTTTACCCATTGATAAAAATTGATTTACAGTCACGAACCACAGTATTAGGACCAAAAGCCAAAGATCTTATTTCCTTAGAGACAGAGTCAGTAGAAAAACACAATACCTGAAAAATAAATGAATGTTAAACTTAATTAAATATTGAAATAAATAATTTAAATAGTAATATTTTTACCCTCAATTTTAACCAAGCAGAAAACTCATTGCTATGAAAAGTATCTCTCCGTCTCAAAGATAATGAATGATGCTTCATATTTATCATTGTTTTATATTCCTTATAGATAAAAATATGAATATTTTAACAGATATATATGTAAGATATACATAATCAATTTCGTTACTTGATATAGTCATCGATCAAATCACAGTTGAACAAAACTGTGCGATGTGCCATCTCCCACTCTTCATGGCTTTATGTCTTCAATGTATATGATCCATGAATTCCACCTGTTTGAGGAAGTGATGGAAAAATGGGTTCAATTTTCTCATATTGTTCTTCTTCATTTATCATTGTTCTGTTTAATCTTGTAGTAAGATCAGACAAATTCATCCAGCAGAAATCCATACATTCTTGATCCAGGTAACCGTTCATGATAGAACCTTCGTGATGATTTCTGTTTTGTACATAAGAATTTAATGTGAGCATATTTCATTCAGTTGGATAAATCTAATGAAAATAAACAGGTCTTCCAAGAATTATTTCAGTGGGAATATGGAAAATCAGAGGCAACATGCATGTGAAAAATGATGGAGGAAATATTTTCTCCAACTCACAAAAAAATAATGGGGCATCTGTAAACATTTTTTTCAAGAAAGACTTGGACAACATCTTAGCACAAATATCTCTAAGAAAATGGAACAAACGAACAATATCCAGCATTAAATTATTGGAAAAAAGATGAAGTATTTCTATTGGAAGCAACTCATGTAGTAGAACATGATAATCATGAGTCTTCAATGATTTTATCTTCAACTCTATTCTATTGACTAGTTTAGATATGTTTCTTGAATAGCCATCAGGAACTCTAACAGTCTCTAATACTTCCAAAAAATATTTTATCTTATGTTTCATCACATAAGAAGAACATGGAAGTTGCCATTTATTTTCACTGATACGCACAGGATGCAATTTTGGTCTGATGCCCTAATCCACCAAGTCACACCGAGATTGTTAATCATCTTTTGTCTTCCCCTAGACATTTAGAAGAACTGAAATCAAAATTTCACATATATTCTTTTCAATATGAATTACATCTATGCAATGACATAACAAATTGGATGACCAATAATAAAAATGAAAAAAGATACTCCTCTTCCTCCAATTTTAACAGGTTTCAGTGGAAACATTCTTTCTCTTTCCGAATTTCATTTGACCCTTCCCATTCGAAAAACTGAAATCTTCTAATTCATTAAGAACACCAGTTCCAGACATATGCTGAGGTGGATCATCGGTCTCTATGGTATTATCAAATCTTCAACGATTCATTCTATATGGATGATTCTATGGAAAGAATCACTAATGCCCCATAAAATTGATACTACAGTGATGTTTCAGTCTTCTGGATCATGTATTCTTCATACAAAATGGACATGAAAGTTTTCCCTTCATGCTCCATCCAGACATCATTTCATAAGTCAGAAAATCATTGATCATCCATATAAGGACAACACACATCAGAAATATGTCTTTCGAACATGCATCGTATGTGCGCACACCCACATCCCAATGAAGTTTCAGCTCTTTTATTAAAGTTTTCATGTATACATCAATATCAATGCTGGGATCAAAAGGACCAGATACGAGTATACTCATGAAAGTGAAGGGTTTTTTCATACACAACCTTGGGGGAAGATTATAAATGTGTATAAAAACTGGCCATGTGTTGTGCGAAGTAAGAATCTGCCTAAATGGATTAAAACCTTCACATGACAGACCCAAACTCACATTACGCATGTCAGCTGCAAAATCAGGTGTCGAGCATCAAATCTCTTCCATGCAAATTCATCTGCAGGATGAACCAAATAATCATTAGTCTTCTTTCTCTGGGTATTATTCCATCTCATTTTTATTGATATGTCATCAGAAATAAAGATATTATGGAGTCTGGGGATGAATAGAAAGTTCCACATTACTTTCTATGGAATGCGGGATGGTGTTCCATCAGATTTTGACTTCCAGCGGGATGTGCCACATTTTATACAATCATTCTGTTTAGGGGTTCCCTCCCAGAATAAACTACAATCTTTTGCGCAAGCATGAATGTTGTTTCTTGAAAATCCATGTTCCTCAACTAACTTCCATGCCATATAGTGGTTTGAGGGAATATCTACATAATCAGGATGTAAATCCTTCAAGAGAGTATTAATGTAATCTATTGCTGTATTATAAATCCCATAAATAGTTACACATGAAACAATCGGATTAAAAATTTCAGCCTTTTCATTTTATCTCATTGTAAATATAATGGAGTCGTGGAAGCATCATTCAATTTTTTCACCCTATCAATATCATCATTTTCACTAGATGAATCAGCTGTCCTCATATCGAAGTCTTCCTGAGTCAAAATCCTTTCTTTTTCATGACGAAGAATAAACAAAAACCAACCATCTAACAAATTTTTCATTCCAGTCCTTTCATTTCGATCATCACCAATTTTAGATTTCATTTTCTCCCCATTGTGATACCACACAAAGTAGTTTGCTTGAAAACCATTTTTGTTTATGTTGTAGCTGAATTATTCTTGGATCAACAAAGGTCTACCAATTCAATTAGGACATGGGCAGTTTATGCGACCACTATCTGAAGCATTGTGAAATGCATAATCTATAATGCTCTCTAAATTGTTTTGAAAATCGATTGAGATCCGATCGGTATCATACGTCCAACTTCTGTCCATTATGTAAAAAGAATTTATATAAGTCATTTTGTCATAAACAATTCAATAGGATTAAACATTAATAGAAAATAAATTTAAGTAAATGATAAAGGAAGAACATAATCAAGGTATCAACTACACATGTGAAAAAAACATACTAATATGTTATTGAAAAGATGTAAAACCAACAAGAACTTAATGTGTTATCACATCACAGCATGCCTCATCCCATAACCATATTAGTAGGGTATCATGAACATGAATAACATCAACCTTGTGCCATTCTCCTACCCTACATGACCCCAACCACATGCCACCTCTTATTATAGACTTATCACATCGCACCTCACCTGAAAACACTAGGTAAATCATACTACATCTCACCTGAAGACACATGGACAATCAAATCGCATCTTTCCTAAAAACACATGGAAAATCACTTATGAAGGAAGAGGATGGAATACATGGTAGATATACAACCATATAACACCATCCTAGATATTAGAAAAAATACCCATAACTCAAAACCTCTGATTGCTGGTATGTTTATCCAACCGTGGTTCGGAATGTGCAGATATAACATAAAATACATGATATATAGATAGCACAAAATACCCAACCTATGGGTTCACATTAACTACATAATCACACACTTCACTACTACCATACAACACATAAACCATCAATACCAATTTCACCACTATATGCAACACACCACACCACCACCACACAAGACACATAGCATTTCCCAATTTCATTTATAAGCCACTTCATTCACACTTAAATTGTCCATTAATTTAATGTTAAATTAATTAAATCCTTTTACCACACATCCATTTCTATTCCATCTCATTTATTTACTATCTTGTTTTTTTGTTTTAACAGCATAATTTATTCCATAGATATCTTGGAAACTACTAAAACCACCACACAACAACTCAACATCTCACAATAACCATCATCTCCATGTTCCATCGGCCAACCATCTCACTAAAAAAACCACATATCAAAACAAAAATATTGCACACCAAAAACCACTGCACAACCAAAACCACCTCACCACATCATACACCACAACCTCATCACACAACACCTCCACACAACACAACACCACCACACATCATCACTATCACACAACTTCACATGTTACATCCAAGCCCACTAACCATCACATTACAACCCCACATATCACAAAGCCCAACTGGTCACCTCAATCACTATACAACAGCCTAAAACATACAATGAAAAACAAGAAAAAACCTCTCATAGAAGCAATACACCCCAACTTCCACACTTTATTCAAGGTCTATTATTACATTTCTATTTTATTTAGTATGGACATTATAACATAAATGATATTCCATTGGAAACTAATTAATTAACAAAATATTATTTAATTTACATATTTTTCATGGTGAAATCACATTAAAATCCAAACTTAAAACTAAAATATTAGATAAATAACAATAAAAACAAGGTAGAATATGTGTATAAAGAATAAAATACCTGATTTGAGATGATTCAGATGGTTTTTCACCTATTAGGATGGGGGCGTTAGTGAGAGGAGCAGAGCGCCAGATTGATTTTACGGTTCTGTCGCGAATGGGGGAGAGCAGCAGCCCGACTGTATTTGTTGAAAAGATTTACCAACAGTTATTAAAAACCATTGGAAAATGGTTGTTCAGGGTAACCTTACCCAATGGTTCTGTTGAACCGTTGGCAAAGGTGTACCCTTTCCCAATGGTTTCATAAAACCATTGGGAAAGGGTAACTTAAACACCCCTTTCCCAACGGTTCTAGTGAACTGTTGGGAAAGGGTTCCCTAAACCTTCTTTTCCAATGGTTTAAACAAACCGTTGTTAAAAACCACATTTCCAGTAGTGGGAGAAAGTCCTTTTGGTATAACCTACTAGAGATTTGGATAATGTTGGGTATGATTGGGTTTGATCGAGCACAAATCCATCCAGACCCTTGGGACTAAAAGGCTAATATCTTACAAATCAGGCGTCCAATTGAAGAACCATCACTTTTTGAGACCCATTTGAAGTAGTAGTCCTTTGGGATACATCTTCATGGGAGTTCATGGAATATGGAGTATCGACAAGTGGATTGAGTAGAAGATCCTTCTAGAGGCGAGCAAGCTTAGTGTTGTAACCCAATAGCTTGCTATGATGAGGTACTAGAATCATGTGTCAATTTGATGATGTAAAAGGATCTGGTGTGGGTCAAATTAGAAACTAAGATCCTTTGTGGGTCTGAAGATGTACTAGGATCTTGTGTTAGTTTGATGAGGTACTAGGATCATGTGTGGGTAAGACGATGTACTAGGATCCTGTTTGGGTCTGACGAGGTACTAAGATCTTGTGTGGGTCTGACAATGTACTAGGATCCTTTGTGGGTCCGACGAGGTACTAGGATCCTCTTTGGGAATGATGATTTAATACAATCCTCTGTGGTTCTGAAAAGGATTTAGGATCCTACGTGTGTCCGCCTCTTAAAGGATGAATATGATTTAGTGGTTATATCTAATCATCTTTACTACCGTACCTAAACTATACCTAGTGTGAGATGAGTTTGTACCGATGTGGTACATTCCTTCATGGTAATACCATGGTGGTATTCTTCAGGTTGGCATATATGAGTGGTATTTACCTTCATGGTATTCCTTCCTTTGTGGAATAGTTGACCATTGTGCTAATGAGTTGGGCCTTGTCATTCCTCATGTTTCAGATGGGTTTAATTGATAACTTAGGTATATGTATGGGAATATACCTAATTATGGTTTTCAGTTGTTTTCATGCCTTATGGTTAATACTTGGTGGATTTGTGAGACTTTGAGGGTCTCGGGGTCCCTAATGAGTATCGTTATACTCACCCCTGCACGGGCTACACATGCACCTTGTTGTGTTTTGTGCAAATGACAGAGAACACTAACTGACGATGATGGTACCAGGACTGGAGGTAGCTTAGAGGATGAACATAGATGAGGTGTACCACAAAGTCAACAATTAGAGAGCTTTACCTACCCTTCAGGTATGATCCTCGGTAGGTGTTCACAGGAGTTGTACAATTTTACTTGTACTTTCAGTTTCTTGTACACTCTATTTGGTCTTGTATATTGTCCCTTTTTCTTACTGTACTCACTATTTTACTATACTGATTTTTTTAGTTCATATCTTGTTATTTTATTTCTTGTGTGTGTTTATAGGTTATAAAGGCAATGCCTTCCCGGTTTTTTGGAATACGCATTTCGGTGCTAGGTGACAACCCCAGGCCTATGGAAGGTGGGTATTGGGTAGTCACATGACGGGCCCTGGGGGATGGTTCATGATAATGTAGATGAGACCCAGTACATTGTGTGTACACCCTATTATATAGAGTGTAGTTTAAAAACATTTTCTTCCCAAAATGGGAAGGAAACTCAGCATGTACCCTTGAACCACACAATGTGTGGCCTGGTTTTCCCAAATGGAAAACCTTTAAAACTCCCCAAACCCTCGTTTCCACACTTAAATCAACATATTGGGCTGCTAGAGGACCTAAATATGAATAACAATGGAATAATTATAGTAAATGTTAAATATATAGGCTGATAAAGAGATTACTATAAAATTACTATATTTCTATGGAAACCATAAAAACATTGTCCATCTTCGTGGTTCACTATTGTTGTATGTCGATCCAGTGCATTGAGTGTTCTATGAAGGTACCACACTACCTCCATCCCTCTCTCATTGTTTATCCATATCACTTTACTCTCAAAATTATGTGATGAAGCGTACAACATAGAGGACTATGTGAGAATCAGTTGGAACAATGAAAGACTTGTAATATAAAAGAAAAAAAGGAAAAAAATGACAGAAAAGAAAAAGAAAAAGAAAAAAAGGGGTCCAGCACCCAATCTGAGTTAATGACCCCCCTCTAAAAAAACTCCACATTATAGACTCAATGGAAGATAAGAGACAAAATATCAATCTGATTTTCCATTCAAATTTTATAATAGAACAAACCTTCATGATTAAATTAATATTTATTTAATTATATTAAATATTAATTATTCCACTTGTATTTTAATAGATTTTATTTATACCAAACTCCATTACATGGGAGAAAACCATATTCAGGTACCAACACAGTGGTCATAAAAATTATCTAAGATCAACTTCAATGGGAAAAATTAACATTTTTACATTTTATAGGAATCTTAAAGAAATAAAATAAAATTTCTGATCAATAATTTATTTTGGAAATTTATGGGTCCTAATAATCTCCCCACATAATCATTCTAATCCCAGAGAAGATTGTTGGTATGATAAGACCCCTGCTATCAACCCAAGAATCTTTAGAACAAGTTATATGTATTGCCCAATGACAAGTCTCATAGCGTCAACAACCATCTCCTATGTGGATGACATTTAAATGTGACTAATTTGCACACCCCACCAATTGAATACCCTTATCAACATCTCAAACCCATTATTTGATCTCAACATCATATGATAATTCCAATTTTCAATTAGAAAGGACCTTTACCACCTCTAAATAGACTAGGATGCAATCCCACCATATTTTTTACCTTACACCACTCCTCAAGAGCAAGCTCAGTAGATTTCCTTTCTCAACCATGGAAACACATAAAAAAAGAAGCTCAACATAAGGATGATTATCCCTTGGAATACTCATGATTATTACAAGATAGATAACGATTTTCTCTAATAGGTGTACACTATGATTCCATAAAAGGGTGTATAAAGATCCCTCCTAGGTACACACAACAAAAAACATGGTAACTACCTTATGGAACCCCATTAATTTTTTTTCACTTATAATATAGAGGTACTTTTTTCATTTACCCCATAACTCCTAGGAAACTAATCCTATGGTGTTTCCTGAAAGCATTTGTACTCATATCACACCTGACCACTCATCTATTTATGATTTAAATGGCACCACAGTCAACCGAAATGTACCTAATCACCTGACTCATACTCAATCAGATTATCTAACAAGACGATAATATGAACACTATACAAGGAACAATAGTTTTAAGTGGTTTTAATCTCTCTTGGGACTATTCTTATAAAATAGTCATGTCACCTACACCACAATTCATTTCGCGATAGCCTGATACTCCACATCGTTCATTTCACCAGAATCTAACAACAATATGACTACAATAGAAACAAAATTAAAACCTTTCAACAATACCTAGAACCTGAAGAGTCCTACACATCGAATATAGTCATGATATCAGTTCACCATAGGTGATTATCAAAAGTTGAAGGCATCATCACGATTATAATGTAGATCTCAAGGACCTACCATGCCTCGATCTCAAAAGGAGCATAAAAAAAGATTACTACCTAAAAATGAAAATGAATACATGACCCAACCCATCTCTCATAGGTTTCCCTTGAACAAAATTATCATCAGCCTATAGGGGTTCAAATAAAAAATAAGGGTATCTAAGACTCCCACATAGCCCAATATATCAAGACTGACAACTAGGTCACAAGGTATAACCATAAAGCCAAAACGATCAGACATCTATAAAGAAGATATAGATCATAATGACCTATGAGTGCCAAATAATGAAACCCTGACAATAATGGGTCAATAATCACAGAGCATCCTCATAAAGAACTGCTCCCTAGAGGTCATGATACCGACAGAGAAGAAGAGACTAGAGGAATACTCACTGACCATCTGTATATGGTAATACCACATCAAGGTCTAGTTTGTAAGAAAATTCATTTTATCCTATAGAATTATATATAGAGATCCTAAGATATAACCATGACATGAGAAAAATACCCTAAAAGGGTAAAAACAGAAATTCATCATGTGTGACAATGAACTACTAGGATCACTATGCCTATCATTTATGATGACTGAGTTATTAGACTCAAATTAAATTCCTCAATTTATATCCACATAACCTACATTTAGAATAATATATATATATATATATATATATACATTTTCAGCCCAAATAAATATTCATTGTTTATTAGTAAAATCTCAACCTAAGAGGATTTTATGATGTGAATCCTACATGCCATGTATGATGCATGAGTTGCCACAAACCTTTGTTGGCAAAGTGTCAAAATCTATATCTTGCATGTTTGCAATAACCAAGATTAAGATATCCAATATAAATCATAGCATCAAAAAAAATCATTTCTCAAGGAGAAAAATACAGATAACTATAATTTCATAGATCAGAACAATGTTACCATACCCCTGGATACTAGGAATTCATAAAAGAATAAGTGATCTTGATACACCTGAATGATACCCATCACAGGTTCTGACACATTATTAATACCTTTTTCTACCATAATCCAAATTGTATAGACCAGTAAGAGAGAAACTCTATTTCCACTTCATAACATCCTGAACTGGATGCCACTAAAATGGTGCCCTGAGTAGGTTGTCTACATAACATTATGTGTGCCTCCCTGTATGCAAGATGCTTACGACTAGAAGTGAGTACCAATGGTATGATAGTGGTAAGACTATTACCTCATATAAGAGTAATATAAATGTGTAAGTTTCTATGTATCATACATATAAGTAAATTAATATAGTATTCAATAGGTAAATAAACTAAAATATATCATTTTGTAACAATAAATGAAAAATTATATTATGTACCAAACAATTAATCCATACATAAAAAAATAATCAAACAATGGGCCAACCATACATATTCAAAAGTAAAAAAAACTAAAATAAAAATATAGGGCTCTAATACAAACTTCAAGATAGACCGCATAACGATTCTACAAAGACTATTAGACTACATCAAACCGATTAGAAGAACCCACATGAGAATCTATACATGATTATGAAACTCTGGGCCTTATCTCTATCCACATTGAAAAATGTTCTGAACCTAATAAAATACATAAGGTCTACACATAAACTAATATGTATAGGAATATGTGAGAAATATTTTTAGTAGGCCATATCAATTATGAACCTATAAATAATTCTATTATAAATGAATGAAAAAGATTCGTTCATAGCCTCGACAAGACACAATTCAAAAGATCAGTAAAATGAAATGTTTTTCCACTATCAAACCCCAGGTCCATAATCTAATCCAAGTGGGAATGTGACTCCATTGATGATGATATATATGTACATATACATGTATAATCACATACCTCTAAATATATTCATAAATATGAATATTCATGTGTAATTGAAAGGAATAACACAAAACTAATAGTAGTAAATCCTTGGGTCCTTAATCCCGATCGGTTGAACATAAGATGTAAGGGTATTGAGCTAGGTGATGTACCACTCAATAAATATATCATTAAGTTGATCTATGGGTCTATAATCACAATCAAAATTTACCTACTTCTGAGAACACTAGAAATATATTTGAGCAAGATACTTCACCATAGGGGGAATTATCATCCTACACATAGGTTCACCCATACTCACCTCTGAAAACTATAATCATGGATTCTGGGTAAGTACATTCGAACATCCTATAAATGGTCACTAATCATAATTCTATGAACCTAATTCTATAAAAATATAGTCCAATTTCTTATCCCTAGGTCTTGGTCTAAATGTATTCACAACATTCATAACTTGGTTAATCCCTAAGGGCATTACCCTAAGGTGATTTGTATAGAGAAATCACCAGCGAGACACCATACCTCCCCCATGAGTCTCTAATAACAGAGATCGGAATAATCCCTAAAATACATAAGATCGTAATCATTTTGGGTATCCAATTATGTGAGACAATATTCTCAACACCGTGGTTATGTAACCAGTCAAAGAGATTATAATCATCCCTATACCTCAATATATTGTAATCATCTACAAGTATAAACAGAATAATTAGAGTGTGATAATCCTCATTAAATATCAAATAGAGGAGTGAGTAATCATCCTCACTACTTGGGAGAACTGAATCATCCAATAGTAACATTACTAGGGATTCCATGCCCCTATATCATAATAGTATGCTCTATATCCAGATTCTAGGAAATGCATTTAGACATCCCAAATAACTATAATAATCAAAAAAAATGTATCATCAACCCAATCCAAGGTAGTACCTATTATTATTATAGTAAATATCATAAATAAAATGGGCCAGAAGCCATATCCTAGGAAATATTGTATGAGAATCTCAATGAATAAGAAGGATCCCATGAAGAATATATGGGAATCGCAAAGAGAATGAATGGAGTCTGATGTCTGGCTCAATAACCCCAAACAAGGGGTTACCTCTAGTAGGTATTGTTGCATTGTTGAAAAATATGTGTAGTGTAAACCAAAGAGTGAAGGTGGAAAAAATGCCTAAACCAAATACAAAATACATAGAACCATTGGAATAAATGTTCGACATGGGTTCTAAAGAGACACCCACTACAATTTATTTACAAACCCGGTGTACTACCTCACTGTTAGTCCAAATTTGGTAACAATTGGGAACCTCAAGTCAATATACTGAAGAGGCATCCTACAAGGTATCCCTGAGGTGAACATATAATAAAATGAATCCTACTCCAAATACGTTGCATTAAGGTGAGGGATTAATCTGCCATGGAATCCTATTATGGTATGAAAAAAATGCCTCAAACATGAGATCCTTATATTAGTACTTAGGAAATGGTGTCCTACAAAGAACATTCAGGATATAATAAGAACCAGTGGAATATAAACTAATATCCTTAGAATGTTACATAGGTAATGAGATCCTCGAATGAACTCCCAAATATAGAATATATGTAATGGAATCCCTCAAGGTATCCTATGTATAGAAATAAAACATAGGAATCCTACAAGGGGTCCTATATGTGGAAAACAATTGAGGATTATTATTGGTTATCCTTGAAAACAACTAGTCTCATGACCTCATAGGAATAAAGGGAACAAATTGAAAAACATATTTACACAGAGGAAAAACTAATATAGAAAAAATAAATATAGATAGATCATGTATCATCTTAGAATAGGTATCACTCTAAGTGGACACTGTATTCAACTACTAGAGGAGTAACATCTCTATTAAAGAAACTTCCAAAACACAATGTAAGATTCTTCAATAAATCTGATAGGTCCTACCATCAAGATCTATGTAAAAAAACTAGTATTGGACTACCCATTTCCCAAGTTACTAATCAAGGAAAAATCATATGGAAATATCTAAAAGGGTTACAAGGGGAAGTACACAATGTGTCTCCCTGAGCACATGACTTGTACTCCCAAAGAAACATCTATACATGTACTATTCCCATACATTCCATGAAAACAACCAAGTACAAAATGTGTAAGAAGGGAACACATTGTGTACCCTATACGAGGTAAATTCCCATGTCCCTAAAATAGCACAACCATATACTTGGCATTACCAAATACTTATACATGGCATGTCACTCACACAAGGTCTGGCTATGTACTCCACACGGTGGTGTAACCATACCCGAGTAAAATAGATGAGTTTAAGGATACACGAAAGACACATAGTAAATCAATTTTAGAGCCTTGTACATGAAATGTACATATAAAAACGCCTCTACCGAAAATTTTAAGAACACATGGTGTGTCTCCATGAACCACGAGTAGTGTAGCCTCATATTCTTGAATGAAAATCCTCTAAAATGACTAAAACCCTCATTTTCACCCTTAAATGTATAGATCATGCTAATATGGGTCCTAAGAAAGTATAATTGGGTATTTTATATAAAAAATATATAATATATGGAAATGTATTGAAATAAATTGCCAAATTTTGGGTTAAACGCGCTGTTGTTTAATCCATTTTTTGGTCCACAGTTGTCGGACATTGATCCAACACATGATGATCTCTAGGAAAATACATCCCTTACTCACACACAATCTCTTTATCCATAAAAATATCAATACTTTGTCAGTCATGTGGAGAAGAAGACCATGGAGGGGAATACACAAGATTCAAGATAAAGAAAGACATAAAATGAAAATAAAATTAGTAAATATGAATGAAAAGGAAAGGAAAAGAAATATAATATTTTAAAATAAATGGGGCACCCCATCTAACCATAGTGCACAACCTGATTTTTTTCTTTCGTATGAAAAACCCTTTTTTCTAGAATCAATGGAGGAGATAGAAATTTAATATGACCCTCTATTGAAAATATATGTCCGAATAGACATGGGATATTAAATTGATATTTTTTGATTATATTAAATATTAACTATTCCATTAAAATTCAAAAGGTTGATATTTCTACCAATATCCTATAATTAGGTAGAAAAACATTTATCAAAACAACATAGGGGTCATAAAAATTATCAGAGATTATATGATAGTAATAAATTACCATAATTATCCATAACAAGAATCTGAAATAAAAAAAATCATATTTCTTCTAATAAATGGAGTTCGGAAAAACACGGGTCCTTACAAGAAATCATAATACATGTATATTGAAAATAGAACCATATTATATCAAATATTAATAATTATATATATATATGTGTGTTTGTGATATTTAATAATTACATATAAGATTATATTCTTCTATAAAAGAGAGATATTGAAAAATTAATTCCATAGTTCATGGAGATAATAAGCCATATATACGAATAAAAATTGATTCCATCTTTAAATGGATTGAATGAAATAAATGTAAATAATAATTATGTTATAAATAATAATAAATATACCAAATAAATCATAATATATAATAAATTACATCCTTAATATCATTCATGTACATCTTAAATGAAAAAAATAACATCGCTTCATTGAAGTTGTAATGAACTCGTACATGTGGGAAATATTATCACTTTCCAATGGATTAGATTGTAAGAAAATATATATAATATAACCATTAATGAATAAAAAATACTTCATAAATATAATATCTAATAATTAAAACCATCATAATATCTATCTAAAATGATGTTGATGGAAAATGAATTGTATTCTTATGTGGAGATGGTAAAAGAAACATACGCATAAGAGATACATTAACATCCTATTTTTTGTGAAAGAGGTTGGATAATGGTGGTTTCAAAATAGTAATAATAATATTTTAGGATATTATCGATTTTTTTTTATTTTATGATAAATAAAAAATATTTTAAAGAGGTAAATTAATAATTAAAAGTAAATTGATTAGTTTAGGATATTATAATTTTTTTAAAGAACACATTTATGTCTCTATTTATGGACACTAGGGTTGGTCTTTTGGGAATATCAGAACCAATAAAATTCTTCTAAGGATGCTTATAAGAGAATATATAAGATTTATTTGATCTAAATAGATCATTTTGGTGTAAATTTATAATGAAGGGGGTTTCATCCTATAATGAGGGAATGTCACACATGGAATTACATAAATCATTAAAATATAATTATGTAATTCTCAACAAAAACACATCAAAATTGAATATATTATAGGAAATAGAGGATATGGTGAATATATATTCCTGAAATGAAATTTATATTGGTTTTGTAATAATTTTAAACCTTATGTTTTATATTGACCCCCATAGTATCCATTTATAGCATTAATTGTAATAACAACTATTATAATTTGTAATGGTTATTATTTTACTTATAAGGTAAAAATTCTCTCATAAAATTTGACGGAATCACATTTTGGACCTTATAATGTCCCCATTATCATCTTTAATTATTTTTTATTTTCATTAAATAATTTAATAATATATTTTACCACAAAAAATCAATAATGGAATTTGTTATAGTATTTAACTAATTAGAATTTTGAAAAAAAATTCCATAAAAGGTATTAAAATAAACACCATTAACAAATAAATAATATTTAATATATATCTAAAAAATTCTAGAAACATAATAATTTATCGTAATTATATTTCCATGAATATTTTTAAAATAATTTGATTTATTTGTTTATTATAAAGATAAATATCACGTCAGTGTTACATAATAATTTAAGGCAATTAGAAAATTTCAAACAATTAAGAATAAATTAATATAAAAAAATTTAATATATATTAACAATATTCATTTATAAAAAATTTCATCTTTTTATCCTTTGTTTAAAATATTAGAAATATTAAATTCACAATAGTGAAATTTTTTATTTAATCTAATCTTACATTAATGTAATGGTCTTAATAAAATAAATATTCCACTAAGTGGAAATATATTGTAAGGTTAGATAAGAATGGTCGACCTAATACCATATAATAGGGTAAATTCTTGTTTAATAAAAAATATTAATGCCTTATAATATTGTATTAACCATATTGTTCAAATTTTACCCTTATTATGGTGAGAAAAATTTACTATGGTTAATATTCATTTTGAAAAAAATTGTCCAAGTTACCAAATTTTATCATACTAATTCAAAATATGAAATCCATTTTTAAATATAAAATTTAATTACGTTTTATAAATATATTTTAAAATAATAGTATAAAACAAAATGAAATCCATTTTAAAAAATAAATTTTATGAATAAAATAGGATATATATACTTATCTCATGCGTTAATAAATGGTAGATGAATATTTAAATATTTTACTAATTTTATCATATAAAAATTTCATTGAAATTATTTACCAACATTGACCAATTTAATGTATTATTTTAATAACACATTTCCAACATCGAATCAGTTCTTCTAAAAAATATACCTTTTACTTGAAAACAATTTTTATATTCAATTATAATTAATTGATGACCAATGAATTAATTTTATACATATAAAAAAGCAATTATTTTATAATTTAGATTTTCTTATTCATTCACTCCAACCTAATGTTAATTTGATAATCTTTTACTTTGTTATGGTTCATTTTAAATTAGGGGTTCATGTATCAAAAGATATCAACTAAATTAAATTTATTTAACAAGAAATATGAAATATTATAGTGTTACATTATACCCCACCTCAAAATGAATATTTTCATTAAATAACATCACTATAAAACAAAAAATTAGTAATTTCTTATTTTCATCACGTGATTAGGGCTCCATGTAGCTTCCTATAATTTATGGTTTTACCCAAATCCATTGACTAGGTGTTTGGTCTTGTATTATATAACATTATTTCTATGATCTATAATATCCATTGTTTTATACTCATATTATTGATCTTTGTCTATTATAATTACCTCCGAATTTATTACATTTTAAATTTTAGGTATGTGCTTTTTCAGATATTGAAATCCACTGTAATGTTTTACGATTACCATTCAAGAATGTGATGTGGTTGTAATACCCCCTTATACTTATGTCTTCCATTATTAACTTCTTGAAATACTAGGAATTGTTTTATACACTCTACAATATCAACTTTATTGATATCCCACCATAAATATTCTATCAGATTGTTATACATAATAATACATATCGATAGAATATATATTAATGAACTATTATCCTTATTAGTCACATTATTATTCAAATATCTTATGTATGGAACACATACTCAATTACTAAACTATTTCATTCCAGCAGCATCACGGTTGAGGTCAAGAACACTTACTATTTTCATCTATTATTTTAAATATTCCATATTTGGATCCTTAATCATCACATGGATTGATGGTTTAACATTAATTATAGATAGATAGGAACTATCCCCTTTCATTGGGATTTCATGTTCATATTTTCCAAATCCATAAGTACTAAATCAATTTCAACCCTAGTTATAGAAAAACTAAAATGGTCTCATTGAATCAATGAATAAACCACCTTGTTTATCATCCCAATGTGGTTATGTGTTGACAAGTAATAATCATTTTATAAATTCCTACCCCATTATTTGGAACATATCCAAATATTTTTGAGTGAATATATGCCTTATACTTTTATAATCCATTATTATGTCACACCATTGACCATAAATATAAGGCCTCCATATTTTAATTAAAAAATTACAACACCTAACAAAAAATCATATTTTGTGTAATTTTTCCAATGAACCATCAATTTTCATGAGGAATTATATATAACCATACAACTCTATATGAGTACACATCAAAAAAACATCATTGATACATAACTATATATCACAAACCATTCTCAACTATAGGGTTCTGTGAGTATAAGTGTGAGGACAAACCATCAATTTAGTTCTATGAAATTGTATTCACATTCAATTATCCACAATAACATATCACCTTCTGATTCAACATAATGGGGGGGGGGGATTAGATATTTCTAATAAATAATACTAAATGTGTTGATAATATCCAATGAAACCTAGAAAACTATGGATCCCAGTTATAGTGGTTAGTCATGGAAATTTCAAAATAGATTATTTCAATGAAGGTTCCACCTAAATACCATCCAATGAGAATATGTAACCTACTAATGAATCATTTTGATTCCAAAATTATAACTTATTAAATTTTTTATAAAAATTCTCTATCATTAGGGTCCTCGACACAACTAAAAAATAATCTTCATATTATTCCTTTTTATTCAAAAATATAAGCATAGAATCTATAAATACTACCACAAAATCAATAGGGTAATATCAAAATAATTTTAATTAAATAAATGAAGATAAAATATCATTATAATGTCCAAATTTAGTCACTATAAATTCATAATTCCCTTATCTAATATGGAATGATTTCATCAGAATATACTCTTTCTTAAACCACAATTGATGATATCTAGAATATTGGAAAATAATATGAATTTCTATTCCACAGTACTATTGATAAAAAAATCTTGAATATGGGGAAGATGATACATTTTCATGAAAATTTTATTATTCAATTACCAATTATAAAATCAAAAAAACTGGCCATAATTTCTTAACAAAAATATGGGCATACCTTTGGTGATGCACAAGGGTGTGTGAATCCCTTGTCAATATTATCTTGGGTTTCATTATCCGTTACTACAACTAAACTAGTGACATTAAATGTGGATTCTTTGAAATATCTATAGTACCATAAATGATTTCTATTG
The DNA here is from genome assembly GCA_963277665.1 of Viscum album. Lineage (NCBI taxonomy): Eukaryota > Viridiplantae > Streptophyta > Magnoliopsida > Santalales > Viscaceae > Viscum > Viscum album. The sequence continues at coordinate 258,557,568 of OY728148.1, read as the reverse complement.
AAAAATAAACTTCATGTTTTGGAGGAATAATATACATAAATTCTATAATGAAGTTAATAAACTACTGTAGACATGGAATATCCCCAATTCTGAGTATCTAACCAATAATATGATATAAATAACCACAATGAATATGAATTAGGACTCACAAGATATTAGTAATTCCCATGTTGATTTCCTATACATGCTCACACTGATAACAGATCATTGTGTTATTCTGTTATTATAAATTAATATGAGATCTATATTAAGAAACACAATCCATATATATAATAACATCAAATTCAACAAGTCTAAGAGTCAAATGAATTTATGGAAGAACCTCCATGCACATTTCTGTGTAGGTGGAACTATAGACTATATATTCTTCCATAATAACTTTTAGATATTTAAACACTAACAGAATATATAAATGTTGAGATATGAATTAACCATATTTGAAATTTATTCTAATATACATGAATTATTATAACAGATCTCAAATATGGTATGTCATAATTTAAGAATCCCCATATCCAACTCTACATCATAATTCTATCATTAGTACCATTTAAAAAATGGTTTTCATGTTCATAAAACATCATTATTAAAATTAATTAATCATATTAAAATAAAATACAATTAATAGGATGTACAATCCATTACATATTATTCTCGATCATTGGAATATTAGTTTTAACATTGGTTATGCATGTTCATTACCAAAAACAATTATGTTTTTATCATATATATCGACTTATCCCCAGAGTTTTGACTAAATTTTCTAACCCCAACCTCTAAATATTAACTAAAACACTTATCTGATACCATTTCAAGAGTCCCAAGAACAACATATAAAAATATTGCATCATTTTTTATTATTATTTAATATGTTTCACAGTAATATTAGCTTGAGGACAGTAAAATATTAGTGTGTTTTGAGACTTGACACATACCCTCCTTTTTTATAAAATATTTTATGCATTTCACATTTAGATATTCTCACATGTTAGTCTTCATATAAATACCCCAGTAAGAACTGTTCATCCTAAACCAAGAAAAGGAAACATAAGAATGGGAGGGAAAGGATGCATATAACGAGTAAAAATATAATATATAAATAATTAAAGGATAAGATGATAATAGGGTAATTATAAAATATTCAAATTTATCTTATCAGTATAAAATATTCATTCAAAAAACAGAAATCCTAAACATTTAAATGAATTAATATATATAATAATGATTAAGAATTGTGTGAAAACATCTATAAACAAACAAGAGTAATAATATAGGGAGTTAGAATTAAAAAATATGAAATAATAATTTATTGAACCTTGAAAAATAAAATCATTCCAAGGAGAAATATGAAATAATAATTTACATCTCCTCTTAGATATCACATGGATTGTTTTTTGAAAATAAAATATCCTATATATTGTTTATATTCATTTTTAGGAGATATTTGGATATGTTAAGGTTGATATAGATGTCTTAAGGTGGTGTATAGTAATGAGGTAATGGGGTTCCTCGCATAGAGCGGGGAAATGACACACATTGAATTACTAAAATGATTAAAACATAATTATGTAATTATCTATAAATATTATTTTAAATGGATATTGGATTTATGAAAAAAGCTAATTTTGACAATGTCACTTGAAAAATAAATCTATAAAAGTTTTGGAATCATTTTAAAATTTCCCTTTGATGAACCCATACATTAACCATTTTTAACCATAAGTGTGGTGAATTTTTTTAAAATTATAAAGCATTATAATTTTACATATGACGTGAAAATGTTCTCATTAAAGGAATATGGTTGATATTTTTGATGATATATTATCAACCAAATCCTATTTCTATATTTTTTTAACATTTTAATGTAATTTTAGAAAATATTAATTTCATAAAATATCATCAATTTCATTTTTAACACGATTCATTCATTTTGAATTTGAAAACATCATGATAGAAAAGTAATAAAAATATAGATATTTGACACATCCATAATATTTTATATTCATCTACAAAAATAAAATAACACAATAATTCATAATAATTATTTTAATTATAAGATATTTAGAATCATTTATTTTTTTATTCTAAATTTTTTTTAAATATTGTGTTGGTATTGTGTAAACATTGAAGGTAATAATTCAATTAAAAATATTATAAATAAATTACTTATTTAAAAATTAATATATAATAAAAAAACATTAATAACTGATCATAACACTAGTTTATCATTATTATACAACACTAGGGATATTTTAGTCAAGAGAGTTACATTTTGTATTTATTCTTTTCTTAAATTAATATAAATGTAATAATCAATGAAATTTGGAACCATTTGTATGAATATTGGATAAATTGATGGAAAAAGATGAACTCCCCCAATTAAAAATTATAAAGTAATGATTTAGAAAATTTTTAAATACAAATACTAATTTTTTAACACTATATCACATGCATTACCCTTAATATAATAGAAATATTTTACTATTGCAACTATTCATAACAGTGAAAAAAAAGTAAAATTTGAAAATTTAATAAATATTATCCTCAATAGTAATAATAAGGAATCAATTTTCTTTGATTCAACTAATATCAATGAAGGAAATATATTTTAAAATATATATAGAAAAACATGATGAAAATAGTTTAAAAAATATCTTTTTAAGAATAAAACAAGATATGAATTCCATATCATGCCTTGAAAAAATATTATAAGTATGTTAATTCGTTTTCTGTAAAATAATCATTATAAATTTCATTAATATCATTCAGCAATAGTGATCAATTTATTTTTTTAAGATAAAGACACATTGTACGAATAAAAATTGTTTTTAGTGAACCATATTTTTCAATTTCAAAATTTTTTTATTTTAAATATTAATCAATTTATAAACAATTAATTTATTTTATAAATGTGTAAACCGTAACATTTTTATAATTAAGTTATTTTTATTCATATATTCCAATTCAACGACTAGGAAATTACCCTATAATTTATTATAGTTCTTTTAAACATAAGATTTCAAAAATTGCAGGATGTCGAAGAAAATAATTATATTTAAAGAGTAATATATAATCCTAGTGTGTTATAATAATCATATTAACTACTGGGATGATGGAAATATACTACATGAGTGAGAATATCCAAGAAGTAACACACTCTATTATCTAATGATATATAGAGAATTGAAAGATCTACAAGAGGTTCATATGGGCACCCACACATCATCAACCATAAATATATGTGGTGTAATATGTCAATAACTAAACATATGATGAAGAACAATTGGATGAAATATGGTTTCAATAATGAAAACAAAAATAATCCATTGAAATAAAAAATAATTTTCAAAACATTTCATAATGTTATCATAAATTTTAGTGAAAGAATTTAAATGGATGATAAATAAAATTCAAACATGGAAAATGTGTATTTAAAAAAAAAATTTGAGTTTCACTCCTTAAAGATAATTTCAAAATAAATAGTCACATTTATGATAAATATTAAAATGTTAATTTATTTATAAATAGCCTCATATAAAACTTTCCTTACCATTATATTAAATAGTAGTTATGGATAAAATTCAAAGCATTGTTTCAAAAAGGTAAAGTGAAAAATTGTAATTATATCATATAATTTTAAATAGAAACTGAATATTTTATTTTTTAAAATGATATAAATGTTATCAAAATTAAATATGGCATGAAAGATAAAACATTTGATTAATAAAGGATGAAAAACCTTTTATGTTTTTTAAAATATTATTTTTTTTAAAATATAAATCATTAAATGATTTTTATATTTTTTGAAATATTGGTAGGATAAAATTAAATTCAATGAAGGTAACATATAATTGGTGTTCCAAAATAATAATGAGAACATAAGAGAGAGAGTGAAATTAGAACAGGGATATGAAATCAGTATTTAAGAGGATGATAATTATTCTCAACAACGATATAATGTTTAGAAATAAATTAATCAATGTGTGGATATTAAATAAAAATGTAATTTTCCCTAGATATTGGTTGACTTATTGTATCATAATATATCAATAGAAATATAGCCAATAAAATCATAGAAAAAAATAATTATTATAACATAATAAAATAAATTTAGTCTACAAAGCCCATACATGGGGTCATAATTTATTTTACGCATGGTACAAATTTCCAAGACAATAAATTAAAATCATTTAAAATATTTATTAATAACTATATTCATATATATTTCATTTTACAGTGTTTATTTATTAGAATTCATTATTCATTTATTTAATAGTTTTATATTATGTTGGTCGCATGAGGTGGTTCATCCAATTACTCTATATCACTCTTTGTGTGGTGACCATTGTCGATAATTTTTTAATATATACTAAAATGATCCATGTTTTTATATGTGTATATTGTAACACCCCAAGATTCCATGGTATGCTTCTCTTTTAATAAGATAGTAGTGTGTGTTGTACGCAACTTCAAGTTCTAACACACACCACAAACAATCAAACTAGACATTATGAATAATAATACCCACTTTTTGAAATTTTATAAATTTTATCATTCAAAATGGACTTCATATTTCCGTTTGAAATATCGATATTTTCCTAGGGTGAATTTTTGTATTTTTCTGAAAACATTCAATTTTTGATGAATAGTAAAAAACACTGATTTGTAGTTTAAAAATGAATTTTTTTAAATAATTATTTATTTTATTTAATTTTAATTAAGGCCAAAATAGAAACATAATACGTATATATGTTCAATTTACTTCATTGGAGATAGTTTAGAATAATTTTAGATATATCAAAATTTTATTGAACTTTTCACCGACTTATACCCACCTCCTAGGAGAATTTGGGAATTCACGTAAAACATAATTTTCTGCTTTTGTGAGTGGAAATTCAAAAACCCGAGAGACATGGTTAATATCAAGGATTAAAATGTGGTTCAATAAGATAAGAATAATTTTTGGTGAATAGTTACTTTTTACTTATATTTACCACGGTTAAATGTAAATAGGGTAATTAATGGTGAAAAATTATATTAATATTACCTTAACACATGTCCTAATTATATTGGAGATGTGTATATCAACCAAAAAAATATTAGGAATAAAATTTTATCATTTATTTCCACTTAGATTAGATTAGGACATTTATTATTATTTAATTCAAAGAAGAGTTAAAAGAGTAAAAATCAATGTTTAATTACTAAAAAAATTATATTGGGTAATACATAAGATAAATTCGATTATAAATAGTCATTAGAAATATAAAAAGCTTTCCTACATAATGGTAATTTATTTATAAAATTTAGACATTATATCATTTAATTTATTTTTTACACAATAGTGATACAGTAATTACCAAATTAATGAAATAATAAAATAATTGATATTATAAATATCAAAATAAATATAATTTGAAATTTTTTATGAATTACACTAACAATATAGTTAAATATGAAATATTAATATTGGTTATATAAATTTTTTTTATGTAATAATGATTTTATGAAATTATCAAAAAAAAAATACCCAATAGTATCAAAATTTACAAAAAAGAGTTTTTAAAACAAATATTATATTATTAATTAATATTATTATATTAAATATCTAGGTTTTGGAAAAAGGACTTATATAATGATAGGTGCATAATTAATGGACAACGTGGGGGTCTCTTGGATGTATATAGTAAGTTTATTAATTATATAATATAAAAATACAAAGTGACATGGAAAATGTCAAACTAATTAACTAAGAGTTAAAACTAAATGATAAGGTTAGTATAGTGACACAAACCTGTGTAAAACCTATTGGTTGAGTGGTTTTAGACAAATACCCACCATAACTTTTAAATTATCCACATGGGAGCCATTAGAAAATGAATATTAATTTATTATAAAATAACATTTCTATCTTTCCTATGGTCCCCCTCACCGCTCTTATAAAAGGGCACTCCCCCTTCCCTCTAATTCATACTCTGAATGCCTTTTGGTTCTGCCAAAACCTGCACAAATATTCTCTTAAATTCCCTAACTTCATCCTAGAGGCATTATTTTGATGAGAAATCCATCCTAAAGAGCCCTTTTGATCAAATCAAAAGGAAGAACCCGAAGAAGAGGTAATGTTTTCACCACCCTCTTTCAAGTTCCTTTCTTCTTCAACATCTTCATTCTTTGTTATTTTGATTCTAAAATAATAAATCCAGTATCTTCTATATACTGTTATGTTATTATAAATATGGTACAACCATATTCAGTATTCTATCCATCCATTGAATGACCTGTCACCATACGTGTGCACGTACGACCCACCGTCTCCACGTCGTGGTGTAATTTTTATTCAATACATTATTATTTGGACTGTTAAAATAATGATGTATAATTCATATAAATAATAAATATAACATGATTATTATTCTGTATATATGATATACCATCCAATTATATGTTATTTTAATATCAAAATAATGATATTGTCGCTCGTGCGTACGTACGGACTACCATCTCCACGAACCCGATAAGATTCATTCCCCATCGTATCCATTGAAGAATAATTTTCATTTGATGATTAAGAATAATTTTTAAGAAATTTATAAAATTTTGTATATGAACAAGATACAACCTATCCATAACAAACATGGATTATGTAACAAATCATATAAAGGAAAATGAATCTCTTAACAACCGAAATGTCATAACACTATGATATTATAAACAAATCAATGTTAAAAGATCATATATGATATCATATTAATGTATATGATTTTTATATAATTTAATAACAATTATTTTACCATTATATAGAGGTTTAAATTACCCTCAACCATGGAAAAGTACATTTTAAGGGTTAATTTCACAATCTCTTCATTATCTGAGGTTCTTTATACGTAATTATCTAATGGGACCTCTTTATCATCCACATCCATGTTTCGTAAAACTGTATTTCAAAAAATTATTACTATTTTATATAATATTGGTTAAAGTCATTTATACCCTTGTTTGACTTTTTATAAGAGGTTTACAATGGAATCTTTCTGTTATTTTCTGAACAAGGTCCTTTTTATCCTTTTCGAACAAATTAAGGTAAGAATGTCTTTTTTAACTTATATGGTGGCTGCGGATATTTTCCGCCCTTATAAAATCTTTGAAGCTTCTCTTACAAGATAATAAAGATATTTTCATTGTAAATGGTTTATTTTATAACTATGTGACTTTTAAATGATTTCAAAAAAGATATATTTCTCTCAAATAGATTTGATTTCATCTATGTCAACATCCTTTGATGGATTTTAAACTTATTTGAAGTTGATTTATTATGATACAAAACATCCATATTGTATTTATGGTTTTGTGATATTTTTGAACGTGGATGTGTTATTTTTATACCATTCATGGTTTATGGAGAATGTATTGACATTTCTTCTGCTAGATTTATTACGAATTTTTATGTTAGGTTTAAATCTCCTCATATGAGGAATGAATTGGACTTAATAAGTTATGGGTGGAGCCTGATATAGCTCATCGATGCATCAGTAGGTCTCATGAGACAAACTAGTGTCTTGGAACAAGGCTTTGACAAAATCTTCTTTGTAGTATTGTAAAAAGGCCTTGACTATGTGGTTATGATAGTCTGGAATTATGAATTCCTTCATTATGAAAGTGGTTATTAATATTGAATGTGATTATTCGACTAAGAGAATATCCATGTGATTATGTAATGGAATTATTTCATTTAATTTATTACTTATTATTTTTATGTTCATGTTTGAAAGGGTTTTGTATTAGTTATACATTGCCTTAAATGTTTATACTAATTTAAGAATGTTTCCGCTATATTGTTAACCTTACAGGGCATTTGAGCTCACCCGTTTATATATTTTATTTTTCCAAGGATGTGAAGAAATATTTTATGGCTGACCTACAGGGATAGTCTGAGGAGACCTGAGTTTGGAATATGGAGACTATGTTGTTGTATTTTTCATTTTATGATATAATGTAAGACTTATGAATATATCTAGTGATTCAAAGGCTACTAAACTAATCGGTCTTTCAAGACATGATCTTTTGTGATCAAGCCAATGTTATGTAATAATGCACAAACTCTAGTTAACTGGGTTCAGGGCGTTACAGTTTGTATCAGAGGAAGTTTAGTACAAACTTGGGAGCTAGATTTAGATAAACTCTGATTAGAGCATGTAGCCATAAGATAGACATTGAGGATTAGTATAGAATAACTTTCTTGAATTTTGGTATTGTAGATATTTTGTGAGTTTTCAATACAAAACATCCCTATCTGGATACGAGCAGGTAGAGGCGGCTCTGGCACAGATGTACCTAGGGGTAAAACCTGAAAACACAACTTTGAGCTAGACTCGAATGGGAACTGGTGCACGAAAATGGGCCTTGGAACACTCGTGGTTACAACACTCCTGGTGGATATTTTAGGATAATTCTCATTTTCATTAAAAACAATTGTGAAGGGTTTATAAGTATATACTTCTTCAAATAAAACATTTTTATGATTATGGATTATATCCATAAACTGTTCAATTCATGTTAAGTGTTTTACATGTTTTGAATTGTTTATTTTGATTCATAAACTGATCTAGTTTTTCCAATATTTATAAATGGAACCTACTGGAAGGAATTGAAACTTTATCAATGCATGCACTCCATGTAGGTATTTCCCTCCTAATCAAAATTATTATAGTGGAGCTGGTGATGCAACTGGTGCTGATCAGCTAATCACCATACAGGGACACCTCACTCAGGTTATGAATAATAACCTTACCCGTATGGAGAACCCTGATCCACAATGTGGAGGATCAATGTTAGACCTCTTTATGGGGAAATACCACCAATATTCAATGGGAGTACAAATCCATTGGTAGATCAACAATCGATAAGTTATTTAGAGAAAATATTCCAAGCCTTGGGGAGTAGTGAATGAGAAAAAGTTGTCATGGCAGTTTACCGCCTCACTGGATATGATGATCAATGTCTTCATTGATTCAAAACACAGTGGAAGGTGATGGAGAATCAAATATGGAATAAATGGAGTTTAAAGAGATTTTATTAGAAAAATACTCTCCTCGTGACCATCGAGCAGATATGGAACGACAATTTCTCAGTCTGAGACAAAAGGAGGATGAGAATATTGCAATGTATGAGGCTAACTTTACAAGATTATAAAGGCATGCAACAGATTATATACGTAACCCAAGGAGTAATATTGAGTGTTTCATTGATGGGTTTGTTATTTATAGTGATGCATCAATGAAAGGACTTGGTTGTGTCCTTATGTAAAATGATAAGGTTGTTGGCTATGCATCACGACAACTGAAAATTGATGTGCAACACTATCCTACTCATGATCTTGAGATAGTAGCTGTAATCTTTCCTTTGAATATTTGGAGACACTATCTCTATGGTGAGAAATTTGAGATTTATACTGATCATAAAGTTTTGAAGTATATTTTCTCACAGAAATAACTCAACATGAGGCAAAGGATATGGCTTGAACTACTCAAGGATAATGATTACACGATACACTACCACCTAGGGAAGGAAAATAAGGTTGCATATGCTTTGAGTACAAAGGATCATGGAGTTTTGAAAAATATGTGAATTGAAAGGGATCCTATTTTCATGGATCTAGTAAATATAGACATGGGAATAACCATAGAAGGGGAAACATCAATGATTTTTCAAATGGTTGTCAAACCGTATTTACTGGAAAGGATTAAGAGTTATCAGACCAATGATGAATAATTTCAAAAGAAGATTAAAGATGTTAATGATGGGAGATTGAGTGACTTATTGTATGAACATGGAATTTTGAAATTTGGTAAGTGACTTTGAGTTCTCGAAATAACTAATCTAAAAAGGGAATTGTTGGATGTTGATTATAGTTCCAATTTCTCTATACACCATGGTAGAACCAAAATGTATAGATATTTAAAGGAACATTTTTGGTGGGAAAACATGAAGAGATAGATTCCTGATATTGTCTCAAGATGTATTGTTTGTCAACAAGTGAAAGCTGGAAGGAAACAGCCTGGAGGAGTAATGCAACATCTTCCCATACCTGATTGGAAATGGGATAATATCACGATGGACTTTGTCAAGGGACTACCAAATAATCCTAGAAGGAAAAATGAAATATGGGTCATTGTTGATCGTCTTACCAAGTCAGCACATTTTCATAGTATAAGGGAAGATTTACCACGTGAATGTCTAGAAAGACTATATATTAATGTAGTTGTGAGACTGCATGGAGGACCCCTATCGATTTTTTTTGATCGTGATCCCAGTTTTACTTCTTGATTCTGCAGGAGTCTTCATAAGGCTTTGGATACTGAACTTTTTTTGAGCACTACCTACCACCCTAAAAAGTTGGACAATCAGAATAGTCTATTCAAACCGTAGAAGACATGTTGAGATCTTGCTCACATGAATTTCTTGGTACGTGGGATCAATATTTACCACTAGTAGAGATTTCAAATAACAATAGATTCAATTCAAGTATTCGGATGACACCATATGAAGCGTTATACAGAAAGAGATGTCACACACCAACCTGTTGGGATGACATCGGTGAAAGGAAACTCGTATCCCCAGAACAGGTGGAGGAAACGATGGAAATGGTGAAGGTAATCCAAAACTACATCAGAACATCTCAAAGTAGGCAGACGAGCTATGTCGATAACTAAAGGAAGGATATGGAATTTCATGTAGGAGATCAAGTTTTCTTGAAAGTATCTCTATGGAGGGAGTTATACGTTTTGGAAAGAAGGGTAAATTGAGTCCCATGTACATAGGACATTTCAAAATTCTTGAACGAATTGAGGTTTTAGCTTACCGGATAGAAATGCTTCCAAGTCTATCCAAAGTTCACGATGGGTTCCACATATCACTTTTGAGATAATAAATACCTATCCCAATGCATGTACTCACCTATTAAAAAGTATAACTGGAACCCGATCTATCTTATTGCGAAGAGCCCAACAAGATTCTTGATACGAGATAACAAGTACTGAGAAACCAGATGACTCGTCTTGTAAAATTTCTATGGAGAATCCATAAAATTGAAGATGCAACGTCGGAACCTGAGGAACTTATAATGAAGAATCACCTGAGTCTTTTCATGCAGTAGTATTCTAGAAATTTCTAGGATGAAATTATTTGAAGGAGGGTAGAATTTAACACCCCAATCTTCCATGGTATGCTTCTCTTTGAATAATACTGTAGTGTGTGTTGTATGCAACATCGAGTTCTAACACACACCACATCAAACCAAACTAGCTATTACGAATAATAATACCCAGTTATTGAAAGTTTTTAAATTTTTTCTTTCAAAATGGATTCATATTTGGATTTGGAATATCGAAAATATCCTAGGGTGAATATTTGGTATTTTTTCTTAAAACATTCAATTTTTGATGAATAGTGAAAAACACTAAGTTATAGTTTAAGAATAAATTTTTATTAAAATAATTATTTATTTTATTTAAATTTAATTAGGGTCAAAATAGGAAATTAATACTTATATAAGTCCAAAGTTAATTCATTGGAATTAGTTTAGAATAATTTTAGATATATAAAAAGTTATTGAAATTTTCACCGCCTTTTACCCAGCTCCTAGGAGAATTTGAAAACTCATGTAAAACATAATTTTACCACTTTGATGAGTGAAATTTAAAAACTCCTAGAGACATAGTTTATATCAAGGAATAAAATTTGGTTCAATAATATACAAATAATTTTTGGGGAATATTAACTTTTTACTTTTATTTACCACTCTTAAAAGTAAATAGGGTAATTAAGGGTAAAAATTATATTAATATTACCCTAACAAATGTACTAATTATATTGGGTAAGTTATATCTACCAAAAAAAATATTAGGAATAAAATATTATCATTTAGGTCCACTTGGATTAGATCAGGACATTTATTATTATTAAATTCAAAGAATATTCAAAATAGTTAAAATCAAAGTTTAATTACTAAAACTTTTCTAATATAGGGTAATACTTAAGATACATTTGATTATAAATATTCATTAGAAAGATAAAACGATTTAATATATAATGGAATTTTATTTATAATTTTTAGACATTAAATAAATTAATTTATTTATGACACAATGGTGATGTAGTAATTACCTAATTAATTAAATAATAAAATAATTGATATTATAAATATCAAAATAATTACAATTTGAGACTTTTTATTAATTACAATAATTTTATAGGTTTAAATGACTTATTAGTATTGGTTATATAAATTGTTTTCGAAATAATAAAGCTGTAATGTAATTATAAAAAACAAAATACCCACTATTGTCAAAATTGACATAAAAGAGTTTTTACAACAAACATTATATTATTAATTAATATTATATTCCTAAGAATCAATTGTTTGGCCAAAGGACATATATAATGATAGTTGTATCATTAATTTTCCACTTGGGGGTCTCTTTGAGGTATATAGTGTGTTTATTAACTATATAATATAAAAATACAAAGTGACATGGTAAATGTCAATCTAATTAACTATGAGTTAAAACAAAATGATAAGGTTAATATAGTAACTCAAACCTATATAAAACCTATTGGTTAAGGGTTTTTAGATATATCCCGACCTTAAATGTTATATAATCCACTTTAGAGCCAGTAGAAACCCAATATGAATTTATTATAAAATAATATTTCTAGCTTTTCCTAAGGTGCCCCTCACCCCTCTTATAAAAGGGAAGTCACCCTTCTCTATAATTCATACCCTGAAAACATTTTGGTTTGTCCAAAACCTTCCCAAATATTCTCTATACATACCTCAATTAAACATAAAGGCCTTATTTTGATCATAAATCCTTCCTAAAGATACCTTTTGATCAAATCAAAAGGAAGAACCCGAAGAAGAGGTAATGTTTTCACCACCATCTTTCAAGTTCCTTTCTTCATCAACTTCTTATTTCTTTTTTATTTAAATTCAAAAATAATAACTCCATTATATCATATATACTTTGATGTTATTATAGATATGGTACAACCATATTCAGTATTTTATCCATCCCTTGAATGACATGTCACCATATGTGCGTACGTATATCTTACCGTCTCCACGTCATGGTGTAATTGTTATTCAATAAATTATTACTTGGATGGATATAATAATGATGTATAATTCATTTAAATACTAAATAAAACAATATAATTATTCTTTATATATGATATACCATCCAATTATATATTATTTTAATATCAAAAGAATGATATTGTCACTCGTGCGTATGTACGGACTACCGTCTCTATGAACGCTATGAGATGCATTCCCCATCGTATCCATTCAAGAATAATTTTCGTTTGATGATTAAGAATCATATTTAAGAAATTTATATCATTATGGATATTAACAACATACAACCTATCCATAACAAAAATTTCTTACGTAACAAATCATATAAAGGAAAACGAATCAGTTAACACCCGAAACAATGATAATACTAATTTATTATTAAGAAAACAATGCTAAAAGATCATATATGAAATCATATTAATGTATATGATTATTGTATAATTTAATAAAAATTATTCCACCTTTATTCAGGAGTTTAACCTACACTCAACCAATGAGAATTACAAGGTATGGTTTTATTTCACAATCTCTTCAATATCTGAGGTTGTCAAAATGTAATTATCTACGGGGACCTCTTTATCATCCACATCCGTTTTTCTGAAAAATGTATTTCAAAACATTCTAACTATTTTATTGAATATGGGTTAAAGTCATTAATTACATTTTTTTGACTTTTTATAAGAATTTTATAAATGAATTATTCCGCCATTTTCCAAACAAGGTCATTTTTATCCTTTTTGACAAAATTAAGGTAAGAATGTCTTTTTTAACTTATACGGTGGGTGTGGCTATTTTCTGCCATTATAAAATAATTGAAGCTTCCCTTAAAAGATAATAATTATATTTTCAATGTAAATGGTTTATTTTATAACTATGTGACTTTTAAAAGATTTCAAAAAATGAGATATTTCTCTCAAATAGTTTTGATTTCATCTATGTCAACATCCTTTGATATATTTTAAGATTATTTGAAGTTGATTTATTATGATACAAAACTTCTATATTGTATTGAATGTTTTGAGATTTGTTTGATAGTGGATGTGTTATTTTTATACCATTCATCGTTTATGGAAAAAGTATTCAAATATTTATGCTAGTTTTATTACGAATGATTAGGTTATGTTTAAACCTGCTCATATGAGGAACGAATTGGACTTAATAAGTGATGGGTGGAGTCTGCTATAGCTCCCCGATGTATCGATAGATCTCATGAGACAAACCAGTTTTTTGGCACAAGGCCTTGACAAAATAATATTTTTAGTCTTGGAACAAGGCCTTGACTATGTGGTTATGATAGTCTGGAATTATGCATTCCATCATTATGAAAGTGTTTATTGATATTGCATGTGATTATTCAAATAGTAGAATATCTATGTGAATAAATAAATAGCATTATTTCATTTTATTTCTATCATATAATGATGAAGTTATAGCTTAGAAGGATTTTTTTTATTTATACATTGCCTTAAATGTTTATGATTATTTATGAAAGTTTCCACTATATTGTTATCCTTTCTGGGCATTTGAGCTCACCCCTTTATATATTTTATTTTTCCAGGATGTGAAAATGTATTTTATGACTGACCTGTATGGGTAGTCTGAGGGGATATGAGTGCGGACTATGGAGTCTATATTGTTGTAGTTTTCATTTTATGATGTAATGTAAGACTTATAAATATATCTAGTGATTCTAATGCTACTAAACCAATCGGTGTTTCGAGACTTGGTCTTTTGTGATCAAGAAAATGTTATGTAATAATGCACCAACTCTGGGTAACTGGGTTCTGGGCATTACATATATTCTTTATTTTTCCATGACGAGAAAACATATACAATTATATTTATAAAGATACCCTACTGTTTCTTACATTACCATTACAACATTTTAAAAATAAGAAACATAATAGAATTACAAATTCATGATCCAAACAGATTATTTTCTTAGTAAAATGGGGATCATTCAAGAAATTTATATAATAAAAAATATAAAATATTTACTTCTTTTTTCTATATCTTCTTATTTTCCCTCTTATTCTATATTTCAAAAATAATCACTTGAGGATATAAATCAACGAAATAATTATACTAAATGGACGGTAAGAGGATGAATAAGAAACATGAATCAATAAAACCTAGATGAGAATAATTATCATATTGTAGGAATATGATCAGAATAAATATAATTAGGATGACATGTGAGAAATTCATAGAATTTTTCAATTTATAAAATAATAAATCATGTCATAGTGGTCAAATACCACTTATAGTAGTGAACCAAACAATCATCATGTTTATGCATAAAATATGTAAATAACTATAACATCATCTTGTTAGAAAATATAGATTCGTTTTCGTGAGTAATAAATATAATATATTGGGATAAATTAAATTAACCAATGAATTGTAGAGATATAAAACTATGGTCTTACTCATCATATCCTAAAAATTAAATAATCTTGCGTGCCACGGAGAAAATAAAATAATAATAATCGTGAAATAAACCAGGGAAAATAATTGGTCTCATAAGTAGTTCATAAAAAATAATTTCAGGAATAAAAATGTGTTTCCATAATTATTAAGGTAAAAAAATATTTGGAATAATTATCCAAATTCATGAGTGAAGAAGAAAAAACCCTGGAGGAATAAATGTTTTGTTTTTTTAAAGAAGTGTTGTTTTTAAAATTATTTTATTTGACATAAAATCAGGTAGGAAAAGTTTATATCATTGAAAATGAAAGAAAATAATAATGAAATTATATATATATAATATTATATTATTATTTATACCAAATATTTCTTGAAAGGGAGATAACACAATGAAAATGAGTATGGTTATAGAATCCTCTAACCTTATGTTCAGATGAATTCTGGACGCACACTTATCATCTTAAAAAATAAAATTCAATTCATTAATTACTAAATTCATAAAATTATACACATATATTTTATGTTTTATATTTCTATTAACTTCATTAATGACCATTTTGATGAGTTATAATGTTTAATTTTTCCATTCTAAGAGCATTCGTTTCATAGTCTTATGGTCAGTTCCCTTGAGTATAATTGTGGGTGTTCTTGAAAAAAGGAAGTGAAACTGTAGAATTGTAATTAAATTGTTTTAATAAAACTCATGGATTTTAATTGATCACACATATAATTTTATTTTCAGATAAGATATATATTCATTAGTTAAAACATTATTGAAAATGTCTAATTTATTTTGTGTGTTTTTACGACCATTACGAACAAGTATCATTTTATTTTATATTTTATTTATAATTTTTCTCCAGAACATGAAAAAAGTTATTATATGTATATTTAAATATTAATTAACCATAATAATATTTTTATTAATCTTATTCATGGATTTAATCTAAAAAAATACTCATCAACTACATAGGTGGTGAATCAATATATCAGAGATAATGTTTCAATGTTTTTAATAAAAGGAAAAGAGAAGAGGATTTATGATGGTTATTTAATGAAAATAAGAGAATTATTATATATATAAGATAATTCAGTTTTCATGAAACATTTTATAGGTTATCTTACAATATCATAAGAAAAGATATAAATAAAAAGAGAAAGAAGTAGGATTTTACCTCTTTAATATCGTCTCCTTGAGAACCTCACCACGACATAGGGGTTTGATATTTTATTGAGAAAAAAAAATATTTAATGTGAATAAGTGTTTTGATAAGGTAATTAGATATAATTTAGAAAATATAAATATCTTATAATGAGTGATGGGAATAGGGGTTATGGGTGGTATTTATAAGGGAGGATGTGGTGTTATTTTTTATTTTATTCATTAGTTCACTATTTTGGATATAGACTGCCAACTATTTTGATTATTATGGGTAAATATAGTAAATGGTTTAGGATTGTATGACTAAATGTGTTATTACCTCATCCATATTTCATCCATTACTCATAAATTCATGTATTTGTTAAATACCATAAATTACAGTATTTCAATATTTATGGAAAATTTAACTATTTATAAAAAATCGCAAAAAAATCACCTAAAATATTTTTTGATGTATATATTTTTGAAATGGAATCCATTACATGAAAGTAATTTTCTCTATTTGATAATTTTAATATTTAAATAAAATCTTCATTTATTTAAAAATATCTCTAATTTTATAATATAATTGATTTTGTGAGTACTTGAACAATTATTTAAGGTATCATAAAATTCTATTATAATTATAATATAAGATAATAAGAATTTATGAATATATTTATTGAAAATAATTTTTGTAAATCATTATATATATTATAAAATTATAAACAAACATTTATTTTTTACAAAACTACCAATCCTTAATTTATTATTTTTAAAAAATTTATTTACTTATAACACGACATAACCATATCATATTTTAATTTATAAGATAAAAAAATTTAATTATACTTTCATAGGTTTTGTTACTATTCTAATATATATATCACTATTCTTAATGGTCATATTACTATATGTACGCTCAGGTTACTATTCAATCATATAAGTTCTTCAATTTCAATAAATATCACTTATTTCATTCTTAATTTATGTGAATAATATTTTTATTGAGTTATCTATGCGATCCATGTCTTTTATGTCATAATTATTAGAAGAAAAATTCCATAGAAAAAAGTTTTGGGTCATTACATTCTTCCCACTTCTGAAATATCATCCTCAAAATTTCAATAGACATACTATGGTGAAAATAGGCGAGGGTATTTATCATTCATTTTTTATCTGGTTTATATGTCACCTATTCATTATTATAGTTCCTCATAAATCATTGACAAGGTGAGTTTACTTGTTTTGTAGAACCTCTTCTCTATTGTCCAAGATCATCATACTATTTTTTGATATGAGTGGTCATTATTTATTTTTACCACCTCCAGATTCAGTACATGAGAGGGTCTAATTATGTACTTCATCAGGTGACATATGTGGAACACATCGTTAGCATGAGCCAAATGTTGTCAAAGTGAAAGCCTTTAGGCCACAACACCTATGTGATCAATGACATTCAAAGAGGATAATATTCCTTAGGCTATGTTTCTCTCTAATTACCAACAATATTATTGTCTTCTATGGTGATATTTAATGGAAATTATTTTCTCCAAAATTGATATCCAAGTACCATTCACAGTTTCAAACAGATTACTATTACTGACACTATGAATATTTTATATACTATTCGATGGATTGATCCATTTTAGTATTCACTTGAATAAGATCTGGTCCTAGTATCATTTATTTTAGGAAATCATCCCCAAAAAATGGATTTCGAAACTAATTCCTATACATAGGATCTTATAGATCCATTTGAATAGTTGACTTGAAGCAATTATTATTTGGGAATTGAACTAATGGAATATGTTGATCCCATACTCTTTTTAATTCTATTTAGTAAGATCTCAGCATATTTTTAAATTTCTAAATAGACATTTCATATTGGACATGAATTTGGTGGTGATAGGCCTAGAAAAAATTCAATTTGGCACTAAAATCATATTGAATAATTCTCC
Source organism: Viscum album (assembly GCA_963277665.1). Lineage (NCBI taxonomy): Eukaryota > Viridiplantae > Streptophyta > Magnoliopsida > Santalales > Viscaceae > Viscum > Viscum album. Next base: position 258,538,904 of record OY728148.1, on the reverse strand, counting down.
AAAATTTAGATGTTAACCATGGATTGTGATCATATATGATCAAAAGTGGAACCCCATGTAGCATCACCACTTCATTCAAATATATCATGAAAATTTGAATAAGTGAGAAGTTTCCCCAATTAGGAAATAAAGTGGGTAGTCTTGGTGAGACAATCCACAACAACCCATGTCACATTGAATCATTTGGATGTCTTAATAATACTCATGATGAATTCCGTGGTCACATTCTCTAATTTTTACATGGGTATATGAAATGGTTGCATCATCCCTCAGTACATCTATTAATATTATTTAACATTTTAAATGGCCGTGTAATATAAAATATAATATAAAATCTCCTTCTTCAATTATTCCCACTAGTGGTGATCTTGAAGATCACGATATATCTTATTAATATCCATATTGATAGATAATTATGAGTTTATTTAATTATCTGGTAGTTTATTCATTATCTCTAGTGATAAAGGCACATAAATATTATTTCCAAAATGGATGAAACTATATTCATCACTTCAGAACTCATGTAGCTTCCCTTCTATTAAATAATTCAGCTTCTTTTGAAACTCCAAATCATACATTTTGTCATCTTTGATCTTATCTTGTTTAGATGGTTGGGAAATCATTTGGGACTGGTGGGATGTATTCTTTGCCGTTATGATTTCAAAATCCAACATTTTCATATCCAATGAGATTGTATCTTTCTCAATTCTTATAATTGATAAGGTTGTAGGATAATTTTTTATAAAAGAATTATCTACCTTTATCACCTTTATAAATGGAAATTATTAGGTCACTAGTGAACAAACGTTTTACATCATTTTTAGGGTTTTCAAGTCATTTTTATGGACATGTTGTTTTGGGAGATGTAAAAAAATAATATTCTTTAATGTTCGTTTATATAACCGATGTAAAAATTATTATTTTAGAGGTTTTTACATTGGTTATTTAATAACCGATGTTATAGATGCATCATTGAATTTTTTTACAGCATTTATTATATAAAAAAAATAATGATATATCGGTGAAATTTTTTGATGTCAATTATTACCTTTCCAATGTAAAAAAATAGTCTACCAAGATGATTTTAATATAACTGATGTGGAAAAACATGATCCTGATTAATTTTTTTACCATATTTATATAATAATTGATCTGAAAATGCATCCGGATGAATTTTTTTCATGTCAGTTATTAAATAACTGATGGAAAAACAACATACCAATTGAGTTAAAAAACACGATGTGAAAAAAAATTATCTTAATAATTTTTTACATTGGTGTTTTTATAAAAAATATATGAAACCCACCAAAATTTATTTTTATCATTATTTATAAAATAACCATTGTAAAAAACTTATTCTTTTAAATAATTAATGAAACCATTCCTCTCCACTACAGAAACAATCCTGAAAATACCAAAACCAGACTAATAAGTATAACCAAAACAAGTAAAAATAGACTAGAAACAATCAAAACCAGTAAAAAAATTAAACATTCACGTTTACAAAATTTATAAATTATAATATTAATTAAAAAAAAACTACAATATAACCAAAAAGACTACTAAATACACATTTATAATTTCAATATTCTATAAAAAAGAACAAAAATTCAATCAAAACTGTAAAATAATTTGACCATTCCACTTATAAGTGTTTGACCAATTATGAATTATAAGGAAAGTTTTCATTAAATAAATAAAAATTAAAAATAGAGTAGTTATCATGAATAATTATTAACACAAATGAACTATTAAGGAATAATTTATAAGAAAATATAACATGGTCGAACATTGTATCAGTTCCAGTTGTAATTATTTCATACATAAATCTTAACATATAATATTTTCATTCTATGACAACAATTTTTTATGAATATTCTGATTAAATGATATTTTCAATTCAAAATATCGTTTTTATGTATGAACTCCCAAATGTACTAATTAAAAATGGATATTCAGCTTTACCTTTACAAATTTGGTCTTTACCCTCTTTTTCATTATGGATCATCGAATGAAATCCCATACCCTATTATAAAATATTATGTATTAAATATATCTAAAATTAATTATAATATGAACAATTATTAAGAAATTATAACATAAGTTTCCTACATTTTTATAAATTTCCTCACACATAGCCATGGACAGAGCATATGAAATAAAGTCTTTTATCTTGTTGACATAAAAAAACTAACATCCCATGGTCACTGATATAAAATATTATTGTTAGTTTTTATTATGAGAAATGGTAAATAGAAATTTGTGATATAAAGGTTTCATACTTCTAAATATAAGGAAACATCTAACACTGGGTAATTATATTCTGATTAATGATTTCATCAATAAAAAATGATTTTTGTTCCCCATACAATTCATTCCTTTCATGTGTTATCAACAGTGGGTCCAAACACCCATATAAATCTTTCTACACATTCATGTCACACATTTTATTAAGATAACGAATACAAAAAAATATAAGTATAAATTTTCAATAAGTTTAACGCAGGGAAAGAATTTTGTTAAGACTTACATGGAAAAAACATTAACCAGATCGATGCACAACATATATCTAGTGACCTGATCAATGATATCATTATTCATAATTCCAACATCTATTTCACTTACAAACACATGAGCTTCAATTTGAAACATATAATGACCCGCCAATTTTTTTTAAATATCTTGAAAATCTATCAAGACTACTATAATATAAATCTAATTTCATTGTCCATTGTATCTTTAGTTGGAAATAGTGTATTTATTTACCTTTAAATTATTCTCATTGATAAAAATATAAATATACTAACTTTTAAATGTTAAAAAAAATTAATAAATAAAATAAAATAAACGTTATAACATACACATTCCTCTATGGTAATGGGTAGCAGAAGTATTTATAGAAAATCATAAAAGTGTCTGATACTTTCTCCAATTCTCATCACCTCAGTTGTAGGTAATGGTACTCTAGTTGATATATAATTATATGTAAAATATATTATATAGTGACTATATGGTGATCTACCTCTAAATAGTTATGATGAATTTTATCTCTTATATAATATATCAGCATATATGCAACTATATAATACTGAGGATCATCGACATACAACTCACAATAACTAGGAATTTGTAGAGGAGGGGTGTAGGAGTTGGAAAAAAATGGGATCTGCCGGAGGAGGTCGATGATAAATAATGGGATCTATAGGTTGAGGTGGAGAATAAATATTGGGGTCTATAGGTGGTGGTGGGGGAGTGGGTACTACTTGCGGAGGTAGAGCAATAACATTAGTATGAGATTATCATTTCATGTCTGCAAAAATAGAATGCACCGACTCTCTGATATTTTAATTAATCATCGCATTATTATTGTAAACATCAACCTCCAAAAATTCTATTTTTTTTATATATATTCTCTATGGAAGAAGATCAAGAATATGATAATAGTTTTCTTATCAATAAACCTACCAGGTATCCTTGTAAATAACTAGGGTTTTTGGTATTTCCCAATATAGCAGAAAAATTATCATGCCTTCCATCAGCCTTAAATACCCCATGTGTTCTATGCTCCTCAAGATAATGCTATATAAATTATTTGAAAAATTATGGAATGATTCAATGTTTATAAAAACAAAATTAATTAAATATATAAAATAAATAACTATTAATCCTCTCATCTATGACCCTCAAGTATTATGTAAAGTATTGCCTCTTTTTTTCATCTGATACCTCTTACATTTTTCATGTCTAGATGGATGGGATGAAGGGTAAACCTCTCCCAAGATGGAAGACTCAGGACAATTTCCTTGTAATTTTGTAGCTATCATTTGTTCTTTATAATAAAGTGTACCCTCCCCAAGATAAACTATGACGGTATACATTTCTGCATTAGATCCTCTGATAATGTCTCCTTGATTCCTATAATGTATGAATAAGAAATCATTAAGAATTCATTAATAAGATCATTAAAATAAAAAAACCTCTAAAAAATTACATTTTACAAACCAAAAAATGCTTCTTGTCTTCTGTTATCGACAAATTGTTTCCATATTTCTTCATTTATAAAACGATATACATGACATGGATTGTCATGTTTCCTATCCCCAAAAATAAAATTAGATGTCATGGTTGATTTTAAATCCCTCTGACTTCGAGGATCCATCGATAAACATTTCATCCTAACTCCTCTAGTGTCAGGTATATCAAATTTCATCTAATAAATAATAAGGAAAAATTACAATATAAAAATTTCAAGATTATGAATGCAATAGAAAAAGAGCTTAGAAAAATGGTCTCCAACAACTCATCTCATGTTTTTTGTCAAAACTTCACCAATTATTAATCACAATGCTGACTTTTCATTATCCTCGAGTTGATACAAATCTCATGAACTTTTTTTCTTTAGGAACTCTTGGAACATCATTATCCTCAATGTCTATAACGATGATTTGGTTTTGGCTATGAGCATGTGATAATTTTGGTAAATGAAAACTGCCACTTTTAGCAACCCTTGAACTGTTCTCTTCTATTGTTGGAGAAAATGATGACGATTGGGGAACGTCAAGGGAATCATGGGGATATTCCTCCCTATAAGACTCATCATGACACTCATTACTAGAAGTTTGTGGTTGATCAACTGATTGATCTGTCATTATCCTTCAAATCAAAGAAACAAAATTTTAGTACACAAAAAATAAAAAATCACATATTACAATACTAATTTAAAAAAACAAATAAAAATGATGAAACAAAAAAGTAATCTAAAACTTAACACAATATTATCCATGTTTGTTATAGTTAACTAAAATGATAACAATAGTAATGATATATGAAATTCTGCTTAAAAAATTGAAATCAAATCTAAAATTAGTATGGGAATATTAAAAATGGTCCAAACTAATAAATAATTTTTTACAAAAAAAATTAATACTTTTTAATATATGTATTTAAAATAATTTTCATTCAACAAAATAAAAAATATATATGTTATGTAATGGTAAAAATGGTAAACTAAGATAAACTGAAATAAAATATATAATAATTTCTTCTCATTCATTTTAATTTGTGTTTTCATAAAATAAAATACAATAGTTTACATTTTATGAAAATTGTTAAAATTAAATGAGAAATAAACACATGTTACTTGTAATATTAGGAATGTACTAATTGATTTTTGGCCTAAATTTTTTAATAATGATCTTTCCTTATGCCACAATCAATGTCTGCAACATGCTGATAGTTATTGTGTGTTATTCTTCCCATGGATGTAGGGATATCATAGATATCAGCATCTTCATCAGGTTGATCATCACCAACATATTGTTTTTTCCTTGAAAAATAAGAGACCACTTTATATTAGATTGATCAAGAAAATAGGAAATTCAATTTTCATGTGTTTTCATTATAAAAGAATCATTCATGTCTTCCAATATATTCATATTGCAAAGTTTCATTCCAAATTCATCTTGTCTGACACTTTTGTTACTGATAACCCATTTGTACTTAAATATAGTAACATTAATTTTAGTGTAATAAACCTCCGATATTTTTTCAATGACTCCATAATATGCACATGATGTATAAAATGTGTTTTTTAATTTAGAATTCATCAAATTAATTTATTTGGAAAACACCAATACACCACTATTTGGAACTAAACATCTCTGTTTCTGAGCTTTTTTATAAAATTTATAGCCATTAATGTTATACCTTAACCATGTTATCACATTTAAACATGGACCACCCACTAACTGTCATAATTTCTCTAATGCATATCATCTACCAAGCATGGTCTTTTTAAACCATGGAAAACATGTTTCATTATGATAATTCAAAATCCATATTTCATTCTTATTTGGACTAATTTTTTTCAACCCATTAATATGATATCTTATATATGGTTGAGCATCAGGTATGTTATTTAAGATGTATTAATGTACATTCTTCATCTATTCATGTAACATCCCAGGTAAATAAAGGATATGACATTTCTATATTTATTAATAGTTTTGAATTAAATATTAATTTTACTTTAAATTCGATGCAATGTTTGATGGCATACCAGAAACACAACAATGGGTTTCTCTTGAATCTTATGTTTCACACAAGACTATGTCATACTGAAAAATAATAATATAATATAATTTTAAATGGTAGTTAACGTCAATCCATTGTATTTTCTAGAATGAAAAAAACTAACTAAAATATGTTTATAAAAGTTTGTTAATTTTTTTTACATTTATCCAATAAAATTTAGAGTCTTAAAATGAGAATGAATCCCATTTCAATCCTGAAAAACTCTAAAATTCATTAAAAGGTTTATTTACAGCATTTTGATGGGGAACTCTTTTTAAATCATGTTTTTGTAAATATATTTGAAAAAATAAAATTCTTCTTTAGAATTGGCACATAAAAATTTACGTTGGAGGAAATTTTGGTATTTTTTTTATAAATTTCATTTTTTAATGAATAGTGATAATACAAAATTTTAATTGAGAACTGCCTTTTAATATAATTTATTTATATGGATAGATTAACCTTATAATTGGTTTTATAGTGTACTTAGATTATATTTTAGCCATTTTATCCAATGCGGGTAATTGTATGTAATTTCTCTTTGAAATTGGACATAAAAATGTCAATATTTTGAAAGTTATTATATCTTAAAAACACATTTTTTGGTTTTTAACAATGAGAATTAATATTAAGTTTATTACTCCAACTTCTGTGTTTTGAATTTGAATAAATGGAATCCATATTTATAGGTATTAGGAAAATTAACTTTAGTAAATATTTTATTTTCCATGGTTAGTTGGTAAATCTGGTAAATAAGCATAAAAAATACTATTATAATAATACTAAATTACCCTAACAGGTGACCTAACCCTATTGGACAATACATGTACCTCCATGGGAATCCTTCAGTAGATTTTGGTATCCCATGGATCCAATTGTAATTGAAGATTACATTTTATAATAATCAATTAAATGTTATGGAATATTTAACAAAAACTTATATGTTTAATAAAAAAATTATATGGGGTCATATAAGTGATATTTTATACTATAATTATTCATTATAAAGATAAAAATATTTAAAAAATCATGATATTTTATTTATAATATTTAGAAATTATATAAATAAATTTATTTATGAGACAATGGTGAGGTAGTGATTACAGTATTAATAAAATATTTAATTATATTATATTATAAATATTGAAAAAAATTTATTTTGAAACTATTTATGCCATCAAAAAATTTTGGAGATAATTATTAATTATTATATTTGAAATAATTAAGGGGTTTTTTAAACAATAAATATGGTTTATTTTTTATAAAAAGTCATGATATGAATAGTATTAAAATTGTCATAAAAGAGATTTTAAAAAAATAAATATATAATTAAATGTAAAAATAGTAAAAAAATATTATATTCAGTAAAATGAAATACATGATATTATAAATATCATTAATTATCCATTTTGGGTCACTTTTCATTTTATTGTAACTATATTGACCATATCGCATAAATATTCAAGAAGACATGGTAAATGTTAAATTAGAAAACTAATGGTTAAAGATAAATGATATGTTTAAAAATGAAACCAAAACATGGATAAAACATAATAGTTGAGATTATTTAGAATAATAGTCATCTTATATTGTAATATCATGAATTTTGGACATTTTAAAAAAGAAAATAAATTTATAATAAAATAATATTTAAAAGCTTTCTTAAAATGCAGCTCCTCTATATTATAAGAGGACACCTCCTCTAATGCATTACTCACAACTCTCAAGCCCCTTGGATCGACCAAAATCTACTCCAATAAGCTCCCAAAATCTCTCTATTCCACATTGAATCCTTACTTTGGACAGAAGGTAATTCAATAAATCCTTTTGGTTCAAAACCAAAGGGAGTTACCCGATTTAAAGGTATCATCTTCACTCAAGTTCATCTATTTTATTTTACTAATAAAACACCTAATATAATATTATTAATTTTTTATATAACAATAACTATATCCTCAATGTTATAGGTTGTTTTTATGAGTACTATTCAAACTACGCATCCACACACCTCCATATAATGGATACAAACATATTGTTTCTATGGATGACAAACTACTTCCTCACGAAACGATGATTGTTAAACTTTCTCCTACCACCTCTCGTGGTGTATATTATGATGAAAATGTATTTATATATGATATATATTATATTTATATTGTCTCCATGCTTCTTTATTTTCATTCATATAAATCTTTCATGGTTTCTATAGTGGGTAAATACGGTAATTTTAATTGAGGAAGTGCAGACTACCTCCCCCTCAAAGTGATATGAATCATTCATTCCATTCATATAACATATAAAGGATGAAGTTAATAAAATTATATATGATATTATAATTTAATTATAATATAAATATGTATAATTATTTTTTCATTCCATTATATACGAAATAGAAATGAATGTAGTGTTCAATCTTACGTATGACTTACCATCTACATGAATGGTGTATTTCATTTCATATCTCTAAATGTTATTTACTATTAAAAATACACACATATATATATACTAGATATAAATGATATATATGATATCTAAATCATGAATATAAATTTGGAGATAATGGAATTTTGACCACATTGAGAACTTGTAAGTATTAGAAGTTCATTTTTGACTCAAGTACCAAATATCAACAAAAGGACCATTATTAAATCAATGATTATTTAATATTTATAATGTTGTAATAAGTGATATAAAAGGACTAATAAACATATAGATGGTTTTAATAATGTACGAATTAACTTTATTTTATAATTCATTATATTAAAGAATGAACGAGTCATGTCAGACACGGGGCAAGGAAACTTTTTAACCCAATATCAATTCTTTGAGTTAATATTATACTTGTAATTATGTCATGATATGATTAATTAAGAAATAAATTTTTTTATCCTATATTTAATTTGGAAATTAATTATGTGTAATTATAGTGAATATACATAACTGGTCTATTTTACTTACAAAATGATCTTTGTAAAGGAATATTTCACCCTCCTCTTTTAGTCAAAGACTTATTTTATGTTTTGTATTTTTCAATTTAATTATGTTGGGATATGTCCTTATATATCCTTATTGGTATAAATTTTTTGTCAATGTGTTTAGATTACCTTTTCTCTCTTGTCAACTCAATTTATGAATTTTTATGTGATGTAGTTAGGCTGCTGATGTTTTGTAAGGGAATTCGTCTCAATCATCTTTCATTGAGTCATATTTTGATTTATACACGTTGTTCATTTATATGGTGTATAAACCGCTTTAAATTTTCATGTCATTCAAAGGGAATAATTTTCAATGTACCGTTTTACTAAACGACAAAGGGACTGTTTTTCTACCGTATGTGGTGACAATGTCTTTTTTGTTGTCATAAACATTACTTGATGTTTGGATTCCTTAACAAGCCATGATGTTTTTAAAGGAAAAACAAATAAAATATAACATTTTTACATATTTTGGATTAAAAAATGGCATTGATAATGCATTTATAATTTCAATATATTGAAATGATATATTATGATTGCAATGTAGAAATGTTATGTTTCCTTTATTCTTGTTTTATGTGTTATGGTTCTTAGTAATTGTTTATGTATATGAGTGGTTTTGAGATAAAACTATGGGTAGAGAGCCCGAGATAGATCTCCAATGCATTGGGTAACATGACAGAGGTAAACATTGATGTTTATCCTAATAGATTTAGGGAATATACTGTGATGGGTATTCAATGTAACACCAAACGTAGTTTGGAAAGCTACAATGTAAGAATGTCATGAATTCCACATATTACCTTTATGATTTGTTATTTATATGTGTTATTCATAAATATTTTGATTTCATGAGGTATGTTAATGAGATAATTTTTTATCTGTATTGATTAATTAATGTATTCATTCATTATATTATTACCATTATAGATCCTTTTATGCTTATCCCATGTTTTTGAAATGTTTTTCACAGGGTATTAGGAAGGGTAAGAGAATGGAAGATTTATAGAAGAAATATATCAAGAAAATAATTCTTGTTTTCTTTTAACGGTTTTTATTTTATGAAAAAAATGGATACTGAGTAGGAGTTTCTACTTTGTAATTTTTGATATGTAATATAATTGCTACAGACTAATTCTCTAAAAAACTGAACCAGAAAAGATCCTCAATGCGAATTATAAACATAATTAAATATTATGTAATGTTTAAGGATGGGGCCTTATAGTTGGTATCAATGGTCAGTTTAGACAACTTTAGGAGTTTGAGTATTTTTAAATTAATAACCATAAATTAATTTATGTTAAGATTGAAATGATATAGCATTTTCAGAGTACCATGTTGCATCACATAGGATATTTTTGTGTTCAGAATTGTTTTCTACATAGAAAATAGGGTAGATATGATGGTATGACCTCAAGAGGAAGACAACCATATAAATCAACATACAAAGATGGTTGGAATCATAATTGAATAGTTTGTTACTATGATGAATCAGTTGAATTAGATGATAAATAGTGGTTTTGTTTATAGATGATATTTTGGTTTATTCTAAAAGCAATGATTGGCATAAAAGTAATTTTAGAGTTGTCTTGAAAACATTAAAAGAAATGAAATTGTATGTGAAATTTTGAAAGTGTGAGTTTTTGTTACAAAAAATATCATTCCTTGGCCAAATTCTTCTAAATATGTCATAAATTTTGATCCTTCTAATAAAAGTTGTTACTGAATGGCCAAAACGCACAAATATAACTAAGATCCATTGTTTTCTTGGTTTGTATGGATATTACAAAAGGTTTTTTGTGAATTATTCATTGTTATCTATCCAACTAACTATATTAACTCTAAAAGGTGTTATGTTAATCTGGACAAAAGAATGTGTTGATTATTTTCAGGAATTTAAAAGAAGATTAGTGAATGCTCCAGTTTTCACTTTACCTTCTAGATATGGTGAATTTTTTATCTACAATGATTCTTCGTTGAAAGGACGTGGTTGTTTCCTAATTTAAAATGATCAGGAAATTTCTTATTCTTCACATCAGTTGAAAGATCATGAGTTAAATTACCCTACACATGATTTATAATTATATGTTTTTGTTTATCGTTTAAAATTTTGGAGGCATCATCTGTATGGAGTAAAATGTGAAATATATACTGAACACAAAAGTTTGAAGTATATATTCACTCAGAAAAAATTGAACATGAGATATAGGAGATTTCTAGAATTAATCAAGGATTAAGATTTCACAATTCATTACCGTCTAAGAAATGAAAATAAAGTGGCAGATTATTTGTGTCGAACAATTACAGTTTCATTAACTTTTTTACATTTGGAATAAGATCCTATAATTATAGAGTTGATGAAAATTGTTTTAGAAGTTATTGGTGATTGAAATTCCACTATTTTGTTTCAAGTGCCAGTGAAATAATCTCTATGAAAAATAATTAAGATAGCGCAGGAAGAAGATAGTGAGTTGTAGAAAAAGGTAGATTTGGTTCAGAAGGGAAAGTTACATATGTTTAACCATGATATAGAATATGTTTCGAGATATGAGAAGATATTATTTGTTCCCTATGATTCACAAATAATGAAAGAGTTATTATGTGATGTTCATAGTTCTCCTTTTTTTGTCCATCCTAGCAGTACTAAGATGTACACAGATCTTCAGAAGTATTACTTGTGGAATAGAATGAAAATATATATTTCTAACTATATTGTGAAGTGTTTGAATTGTCAAAAGGTTAATGAAGATCCATGGTTACAGAAAGGGATTCTTCATCCTTTATCGGTGCCATAGTGGAAATGGGAAAATATATCCATAGACATCATTGTGGGATTAACAAAGACATCTCGACGTAACAATGCAATCTGGGTTATTGTTGATCGATTTTCTAAATCTACTCATTTATTTCCTATTTGAGATACTCTGTCTCTAGATCAACTTTAACAATTTTATGTTAAAAATATATTAAATTTTCATGGAGTTCCCCAATACATCGTATCTGATCATGATCTGAGGTTCAATTATATCTTTTGGAAAGTCCGACAGAAGTCGTTGGGTACTAAATAAAATTTTAGTATAGTTTTTCATCCTCAATCAGATGGGATGTCAGAATGAACAATTCAAACTTTGGTTGATAAGATATGTGCTTCTAGAATGGATAACCATGGATGTTCGGAATGACATCTTTATTTGGTTGAGTATTCTAATAATAACAGTTTTCATTCGAGTATTTAGATGGATCCATTTGATGCATTATATTGGAATTGTTGTCGAACTCCATCTTTTTTGGATTAATTAGGTGAAATGAAACTGATGGGACCAAAATTAGTAGAATAGATAGGGGAAAAAGTCTTGTTTATTCAGAAGCACATGAGAATAGGAAAAAGTAGGTAGAAACATTATGCAGATAACTAGAGGAAGGATCTCTCTTTCAATTTATGTGATCACGTATTTCTCAATGTTTCTCCATGGAAAAGTGTGATGCATTTTGGTAAGAAATGAAAGTTGATTCCGATGTTCATTGGACCCCTCGAAATCCTGGAGAAAGTTAGACCAGTTGCCTATAAAGTTGATTTACCTCCTTGTTTATCCCAGGTGAAAAACTATTTTCATGATTCAATGTTTACAATGTATATACCATATTCGTCTCATGTTTTGAGTCTAGAGGTAGTTCCGTTGGAAGATAATATTTCTTATGAGGAGCAACTAGTCCAGATTCTTGACTGAAGAGAGAAAGTGTTGTAAAATAAGGTAAATCATTAGGTAATTGTTTTTCTGAAAACCCATGTGGTTAAAGTGGCAATTTGGGAATATAAAAATTATATGAGGGATTAATACCCCCATTTATTTGATAAATGAATAAAATTGCGAGGACTCAATTTCCAAAAGGGGGGAATGATGTAACATACCAGGTATATAAGGGATTTAATATTTTAATATTTATTAATATTTTTTAATTAAATATTAATTTTACATTAATGCGGATTCTATGATTGATGGAGTACCTGACACGCAGTAATGGGTTTCTCTATAATCATATGTTTCACAGAAGGATGAGTTATACTGGAAAATAATAATATAATATTATTTTAAATGTTAGTTAATGCCTAGTCATTATATTGGTAGAAATTAACAGAACTAACTATAATATGATCATCCATGTTTGTTAAATTTTTGTACATTTATCCAAAAAAATTAGAGGCAAAATATGAGAATGAATCTGATTTTAAGACTGAAAAACTCTAATATTCATTAAGAAGTCGATTTATTGCCTTTTGATGGAAAACCCTTTTTAAATATAGATTTTTCACTTTTATATATTTTATTTGAATAAATAAAATTCTTCTTTAGAATTGGAACATCAAAATTTACATTGGGTGAAATTTTGGTATTTTTTTGATAATGATCTTTTTCTAATGAATTGTGAAAATACTGCATTTTAATTAAAAAATACCATTTAATATAATTTATTTATATAGATAGATTAACCATTTAATTGGATTTAATGTTTAATTAGATTATATTTTTACCATTTAATCCATTTTTGGTCTTTGGGATTAATTTCACTTTGAAATTGGACATTACCAAATGTCAATCTTTTGATAGTTATTATTTAGTAAAAACACGCTTTTCGGTTTTGACAATGGGAATTAATTTTAAATTAATATATGCAACTTAGTTTTTTTGAATTTGAAAAAATTTATTCCTTATTTTAAATCAGTAGGTCCAAATTTTGTAAATAGGGGTCTCTTATTTTTAGACCTTATGAATAGTAATATTAGAATATATTTTATTTCCAATGGTTAAAGGGTAAATTAGGCCAATAAGGATAAATAATAATATTATGATAGTACTAAATTACTATAAAACATGTCCTAACCATATTCGATGATACATGTACTACCATGGGAATCCATGGGGCAATTTTGGGACCCCATGGAGCGACTTTTAAGTGAAAAAAACCTTTTATAAAAAATAATTTAATGTTTAGGAAAATTTAATATTAACATATATGTTTTAGTAAAACAATTTTTATATGGAGTAATATAAGTGATTTTTTTTACTATAAATATTCATTATAAATATAAAAATATTACCTAAATCATGGTATATTAAATATAATTTTTAGATATTATATAAATAAATTTATTTATGACATTGTTGTGATGTAGTGATTACCTTATTAATGAACAATTTAAATAAATAAGATTATGTTATGAAATTGATCGAGCGCCGATTGAAAACACGAAGCATTTCAAAACTGGAAATGTAAGATCGATCGTAGGCGAAGCACATCATTGAGAAAGCGGATGTTGTATTTGTGTATAAAGATGACGACGACAAATGGAAATACAAATATAAGGTAAATACAAGAAGTAGAGAACAAAAATGTAGAACCAACAATCCATCATCCTTTCATTAATCATATCCATGTATTTATAGTGTACAATGTATACCAAAGTTGGCATATGAAAGGTTGGGCACAAGAAGGGGCTCATTGAGAATGGGAGTTAACATAATTATGACATTCATATTTAATGTTTCATAACACTCCCCCTTGAATTTCATAATTTCATGGAATCTTATATAATTTTCACTTAAAAAACCCTATGGGAAATATAAGTGAAGCCAAAGTAATTGATTTCCATGTCATGCTGCCTCATTAAAACACTTACCTGGAAAACCCAGTGGGAAAAACCTGATGAAGGGAAAAAGAGTGCAGAAATCCCAACTCACCCTGACTATATCATTTAATTATGTCTTTAGGACATCAATTAATATTATTATTAAATAACGTCTTCAGGACATTGGAGGAAGACCAATAAAATAATGAATTATCTCATTGAAGATTATAACTCTTGGGGAAGGACAACAATTGCCATTAATAATAGATATCCATAATAATTTATAAAATTCCTTTGTATATCTTTTATGATGTATGATTGCCTCATTAAAAACCTTACCAAAGAAAAACCCTTCATGGGAAAACGCTTTATTAGGAAAAAGAGTACAATAACATCAAGTCCCCTTAGTGTTGCCTCATTAAAAAACATATCATGAAAACCCAGTGGAAAAAACATGACTAAGAAAAAAAGAGTACAATAGTTACATCTCCCACTCATAATGATCATCATTTCACTCATAGAATGTCCATGATCAATTCAGAACTAAAACATTCAGTTTTGAATTTTGAAATAAAAATAATCTATACCCTTTTGATTCCAATGAATAGGGAAGAACATTACCTTGCATCATAATATGATTCATTTCCATTTGCAAGGTACATACGCACATGTACATGTATATACTTGACGGATTAATAAAATGTGCATTTATATTTAATCTTTCTGGGATAATTATGTTCTTTATCAACCCCTTATGTATAAAATTTATCACTTTAATTATTCATGAAGCATAAATCTATTCCAAAAATTTAATATTTCATCTTTAGGATGATTAATTCACGATACAAGGACATTCCATGTAATTTCATGATCAAATAATTCATTGATTTCAGAAAACTCTTCAAGAGTGTAGATGTTTTTCAAAACACCTTAATAGTAAAATGATTCATACAAACCATGGGATGATAAATTCAACTCATATTATTCCTTAACTTAATATGGATAAATCTTATTTAATTCACCACATAATTTATCAAATTGGGTGAAACTTCCATAATTTTGAATATGCTTTAGGCATTTCAAATCCTTCTGGGATTCATATAAATATCAAAATAAGTAAGAATATAAGATCATTGATATTCAATAGTCTTTATAGTTTGGATAATCAATCCAGAACATTATATTTTGAACATTTCATAAGTTACTTCAATAATTTTGGCCAATTATTATGATGTCGACATCTATAAAAATCCATAGTCATCAATGAGTTTTAAAAGAATTCATAGAAAATATATCATCAAAAACATTTGATTGAGATCTCATAATTTTTCTGGTACCAGTGTCACTTCCGGGACAATATCTAAAAAGATATAATAAGGTCTATATATTCATTTTCCTCTTCAAGGGAAAATATATTTATTGGTTTCTACTCATGATGAACAATGATTTTATATAATCAGTTCAACCACACATCAGGTGTGTATAATCATACTATTGATTTTCAACTCTTTACATTCATGTATGTGTTTTGAGCATCTTGTAGATGGTTCTACAGGACCCTATAATATATGATACTCAATATTTCATTTAATCAACATGCATATCGTGCAATGTATACTCACCAACAGCAAATAACACATGTGATCACTTAGTGTATGCATCTTTCAAATAGATGGATCACATGGTAGGTGGGCACGCCCATATATACTTCTTCATAAGTATATGGGAAATTTATTTCCCTAATAGCTGCTAATAATATAAATAATTTACCTCAAAAATGGGTACCTCATGGTAAATTATTATATAAGGGGGATTCATAATGACATAATGATAATAAATTTATTGATAATTTTGTAGACATGCATCCATTAAATAAATTCATCATTCTCCCCCTGATGGATGTCTACTATGTTATCAATAAATTGATGCTCGTGTATACTTGAATCAATTTCTTTCATTATAATTAATCACAGATGGCCTAAATCATCATGTCATATATTTGAAGTGACAGGATCAGTAAACATATGGTTTACCATTATTTATTTGATTGTACATAAAAAATTCTTTATAATCACTTTTATGAATGCTTGTTACAGATCGAGGAACCTCTTTTGTCTCCATATGATATTAATTATCAAGAATACCATTCATATATCCCTTTGAGACATAACAAAGCATTAAGATTTTGTACTACCGGGTAGAAATATATTCTCTCTTCTGGAGACATTTATTAATTTTCACTACCAGTAGATGTACTTATATGAGCATATACTAATGCATATACGAGTTCTTTTGAAGCATTTAATCAAAATAATATTTTGCTTCAATATTGACACATATAAGATCATCAGTATCCTTCATTGTGGAAACTCATATTTGTCGTTATAATTTCCACTTATGGTGGTTGATGAATTCATAATATAATCATAACGGGTTAGGCCCATCACCAAGCGGATTATTGCATAATTTAGGACTTCTGGAAAAAATATTTTGGAACATCAGGTCCAAATATTATTTTACAATACATCTACCTCGGATAAGAGCCCCCACATCTTTTAAAGCTGGTAAATGTGGTAGCGAGAACCAATGTGGAAGAATCTTTTGGATTCACGACACACTTTATCACCATCCAAAATTATAATTCATAAACAACATTTACTTTATCAAATGAAATATAATTCATTTGATCAAACCTCATCAACTCTCAAATATTCATGATATCATAAATCATAAAAAAAATCATGAATAATTTCATTCGCTTCAAAGAATGAGATATTGTAGTTAAAACTATATTCACATCGATGAATTAATTAATTCATTGGATTTCATGATCCATGAATAATAATTTATTATTTATCAATAATGATCATCATGCATAAAATATAAATTTTATTGATTATGATGATCAATGTTTTAACAACTTTAGGTGGTAAAATCATTTTCATAATATATATCGGATTATCAAAACTATGTAATTCAATCATTTCATTTATGAATTATATAAACAACAACGTCCACTTCAGGGGATATATGAATTACCTGAGATGATATTGATAAACCATAATAATATGATAAATAATAATGTTTCACTTGATATTGTTGTTGTGAGAACAATAAATGATAAATGAAGATATTCTTCAATACAATGTCAAAGGACATTATTTTCATATCATCCTTTAGGGATGCAATATTTTATAAATATCAATAAAATTCATTGTGCTATGTAGATATTTACTATCATCAAACCAATTCTGGTGGTTATATTTTTATTATTTGTTATAAACGAATACAACACAATGATCATTCGCAAAACATCATATTCACCTCGAACATGATTTATAATAAAATGAGGTATATTTTCATTCACTTTGGGGAATGAAATAAATCATTTTCAATAAATATTCTCATTCACTCCAGGGAATAGAATAAAATTGTTTGTTCTAGTTTTATAGTGTCTTTAAGAAAATTACATGAATATTCAAATCAATTTCATCTACTACGGGGGATGGGTATTATAGTGTCTTCAAGACAATATGATGTATATTCAACTCATCAATTTCATCCAATTAGGGGGATGG
Source organism: Viscum album (assembly GCA_963277665.1). Lineage (NCBI taxonomy): Eukaryota > Viridiplantae > Streptophyta > Magnoliopsida > Santalales > Viscaceae > Viscum > Viscum album. The sequence continues at coordinate 258,520,653 of OY728148.1, read as the reverse complement.
ATATATATAAAATATATTTATTTTTGTTTATCAATAATATTTAATTTCTGTAAAACATTTTAAAAGAAATAAAAAAAGAGAAAAGAAATAAAACAAATATTTACAAATATTCAATGTAAATATCATCTCCATTATGAACCATTATATAACATAATCAATGTTGACCCCTTTAGGGTGAAAATGAAATAAGAGATATTGAATTTCCTGGTGCATGGAATGATTAGCAAATTTTGGATGGACATACGACAGGTACGCGATGATCATCAAACTTTGACTCAACGTATGACGGGTACATGATTTTCATTAAACTTCCTCTCGACGTATGACGGGTACGTGATGTTCATAGAATTTCTTCTTGACGTACTACGGGTACGCGATGTTCATCAAACTTCCTCTCAACAAACAACGGGTACACGATGTCCATAGTTCAATGGCTCGACGTACAACGGGTACGTGATGTTCATCGTTCAACGGTCCGAGTTACGACGGGTACGCGATGTTCATCATTCAACCACTTCTGGTGGTGTAGTTTTTTATTCATTTGATGAATGATGTTTTTCTCGACATTGAACACATCATTTATTAATCAAAAACATTCTTTTTAGGGAATGAAGTGAAATTTGTCAACCGTGAGTCATTACAACTCTTCAGGAACTCATTATTTTTTGCGCTAAAAAAGATTAAGAAAATCATATATTATTTTCAGATTTATCAAGAGGGGAAAAATAAATGTAACAATATCTTAAATATAAAATAAGACATACCCTTTTGATGTATCACTTCGAATGAGTGGAGCCTATGCACATGCGAAAGAGTATGTCAAAAGAATAATGATTATAAAAACATGTGACATACCTTTTTCCCGCAAATTGTTTCTTATGTCGATGATGGGGATGAAGGTAGCAGCGCCATGATGCACAATGCAAAGAAGACGATCATGCTGATAACGTGTTATGAAATTGATCGAATGTCGATTGAAACCGCGATGCATTTCAAAACTGTAAATGTAAGATCAATCGTAGGCGAAGCGCATCGTCGAGAAAGCAGATGTCATATTTTCATATGACGATGACGACGACAAATGGAAATACAAATATAAGATAAATACAAGAAATTGAGAACCCAAATGTAGAGCCACCAATCCATCAAACATTCATTAACTATATCCATGTATTTATAGTGTAAAAAGTATACCAAAGTTGGCATATGAAAGGTTGGGCACATAAAGGGGCTCATTGGGAATGGGAGTTAACATAATTATGACATTCATATTTAATGTTTCATAATAGATTATAAATATTTAAATAAATTTATTTTGAAACTCTTTATGCCATCCAATAATTTTAGAGATAATTATTACTTGTTATATTTTATTTAATGTAGTTTTTAGAAATAATAATATTGTTTTTGATTTTGTAAAAATTCATGATATGAATAGTTTTAAAATTGACATAAAAGTGTTTTTAAATCAATTAATATTTTATTAAATGATAAATTAGTTTTAAAAATAAATTATTCCACCAAAAGAAATATTTGATATTATAAATTTCATTAATGATATATTTTGTGTCTCTTGAAAAATTATTGCAACTATATTAACAATATAGTATGAATATACCAGAAGACATGGTAAAAGTTAAATTATTGAACTAATTGATAAAGCTAAATGATAAGGTTAAATATGAACCCTAAACATAGATAAACCAATTTAAAGTTATTATTTTAAAAAATATTTTTATTATCTTCTAATTTAATGAGTTTAGGACCTTTCAAAACTGAATTTTTTTTATAATAAATTAATATTTCAAAGCTTTCCTAAAGTGCCCCTCCTCTCTCTTATAAAAGGACACCACCTCTAACCCATTACCCACAACTCTTAGGACCCTTTTCTCATCCAAAATCTACTTAAATAATCTCCCAACATCCATCTATTCTACCAAGAAGCCTTACTTTGGGAAGAAGGATATTCAACAAAGCCTTTTGGATCAAACCAAAGGGTGTTACACGATTTAAAGGTAACATCTTCTCTCAAGTTATTTTATTTTATATTCATTCTCCACTACATATTCTCTTCTTATTCCATGTTTATATAAAAACACTAGTTTCATAAATATAATTATATGTTTTTATGAGGAATATTCAAACTACACATCCACAAACATCCATCTAATGGATATGAACATACTGTTTCTGTGGATGGAGAACTACTGCCTCACGAAACAATGATTGTTCAATTATCTCCTAACACCTCTCATGGTGGACTTAAGATGGAACTATATTTATATTTGATATATATTATTTTTATATATTCTCTATTATTCTTTACTTTCATTTATATCATACATTTATGGTTTTCATAATGGATAAATATGATAATTTTATTTGAGGAAGTGTGGACTACTGCTCCCTCAAAGTGATATGACCCATTCATGCCATACATGGAACATATAAAGGATGGAGTTAATGAGATTATATATTATATTATACTTGAATTATAATATACCTATGTATCATTATGTTTCCATTCCATTACATATGAAATAGAAATGAAAGTAGCGTTCATGCTTACATACGACTTACTGTCTCCATGAATGGTGCATTTCATTTCTAATCTCCAAATGTTATGTACTGATATAAATAAATATAAATAATGGATATATGTGATATATATACTATCAAAATCATGAATATCATTCTGGATATTATTGAATTTTGACCACATAGACAACTTGTAATTATAAGAAGTTCATTTTCGACTCAAGTACAAAATATTGACAAAACTACTGTTATTAACTCAATGAATATGTAATGTTTTTAATGTGGTAATAAGTGATATATAATGAATAGTAAACTTTAAAAATGTTTTTAATCAAGTAAAAATTAACTTTAGTTTATTATTCAGGAGATTAAAGAATGAACGAGTCAAGTTGGATACGAGGTAAGGGAAATTTTTAACCCAATTTCAATTCATTGAATTAATCCTCTACTTTTAATTACATCATGATATGATTATATAAGAAATAATATTTTATATCCTATCTTGAATTTATAAATTAATTATTTTTACATATATTGAATACAAATAATCAATCTGTTTTACTTACAAAATGATCTTTGTAAGGGAACCTTTCACCCTCCTCTTATAGTCAAAGACTTCTTTTTTATGTATTTTTCTATTTTATTATGTTGGGATATGTTATTCTATATCCTTATTGGTATAAATTTTATATATATGTGATGGGATACCATTTTATCTCTCATGAACCAGTTTTTTGAATTTTTATGTGATGATGTTAGGCTGCTGAATTTTCCTAAGGGACTTCGTCTCAATCTCCTTTCATTGAGGAATATTTTCGTTTATACATAACTTTATTTTAAATTGTTTATAGCCCCATTTGACTTTAAATTTCATTTAGAGGTTATAATTTTATTCCTATCATTTTACTAAATGAAAATGGTAATTTTTGTTTTATCGTACGTGGTATCAATGACATTTCCACTACCGCAGGCATTATTTGATTTTTGGCTTCCATAACAAGACATAATGTTTTTAAAAGTAATATAAATACCATATATCCTTTTTACGTATTTTTGTATTGAAAATAATTTTGATAATGGATTTAAAATTTTAATATCATGAAATGATATATTGTGATTATAATGTGGCAATGTTATCTTTTATTTATGCTTGCTTTATGTGTTATTGTTCTTGGGAATTGTTTACGTATATAGGTTGTTCCGTGATAAACCTAGGGAGGGTGATCCCAAAATAGCTCTCCAATTCATTTAGTAACATGGTACAGGTGAACATTAATCTTTCTCTTAATAGATTTGGGGAATATATTGTGATGGGTATTCCAACATAACTCCCTATGTAGCTATGAAAGCTGCATTGTAAGTATGTTATGGATTCCACATGTTACCTTTATAATTTATGATTTCTATGTGTTATTCAAAAATATTATGATTTCTTGAGGTATTTTAATGATATTATGTTTTTTACGTATTAATGGAATATTGTATTCATTCATTATCTTAAAACCCTTACTGAGATTTTTAGGGCCATCACATTTTCTTGAAATGTTTTTCACAGGGTATAAGGAAGTGTAAGAGAAAGGAAGAATTCATGAAAATTAATTTTAGAAAAATCAATCTTATTTTCTTTTAAGGGTCTTTATTTTTAAAAAAAAGGATACTGAGTAGGAGTGTCTACTTTGTAATTTTTTAGATATAATGTAATAGTTATGGACTAATTCTCTGAAACACTAAACCTGAAAAGATCATCAATATGAATTATTAACATCATTCACGATTATGTAATGTTTAAGGCTGAGGACATATAGTTAACATGGAAACAATTTGAATTTCAAGCCATGAATCCCATTTCCCTCATTATTAACTCATTCATGGAGAGATGGATACAAACCAATGTGCTCCACCACAGAAAAATAGCTTGTAAAAAACATCCCAACATCCTCAAAAATATACTCTTCAATAATGGGGGATTCAGGTTGATATGGATTCACAACATACCACTTCAATGTCATCATAAATCTTTCCAAAGGATACATCCATCATAGATATATAGGTCCATAAAGATTAATTTCTTGAACCAGTTGAACCATAAAATTTACCATTATATCAAAAAAAGATTGAGGAAAATACATTTCTAATAGTGTTGTTATATAAATCTCTTCAATTTCTGAAATGTTCAATTCATCCAAATCATTCACCTTATTTCAAATTGGAATAAAAAAATAACTCACCATTATGATAGTCTCTATAACACAGATAAGAAATATTCAATGCAATGATACTTGTATAATTTTTTTCATGATGACATGAAAAACATGAGATTTCATACCTATCATCTTCAAATCCTTCAAAGAGACAAACAAATTTACTTTTGAAGAATAACCAAGAGGCACATTGATATAATTGAGACACTAAAATATCTAATTTTCTCCCTCATAGATAATGTATGACAAGACGAGGGAAGAGATGTTCATCTTCCATCATGAGTGGGAGATAACTCCAAAGTTATTCCCATTTATAGTGATTCTAATCTTGCATTCAACCCATATTTAGACTTTCCTTTAATATCTAACAGTGTTCTAATCAAAATATCACAAATATTCATCTCTATGTCCGTGATATCAATGTTATGTATCACTTTATGATATCTACACTATGGTAGCTCTATAAATATTTATTGTTTCATCCAAATATGTTCATCATTACCAAGTTTATGTGCCTTCCCAAATATAACATCATGTTTGTTCACCCCTCAAAATACTCATCAGTGGATAATGTTTTTGGAGAAATATCTATATTTTTGGGTGCCATTGAATGAATTTTTTAATCTTCTAAAATAGTGTTCCATATGAAAAAACAATCAATGAAACATGTATATTATTTCCCACCCCTAATGAATTTGAAAACATGAAGTATGTTGTTCACAAATTGGACCTGCCTTATTCCCTTTAACACTATATCCAAACAAATTTCCATATACTGGGAAGTCATTTATAGTAATCATTTTCACTGCATTTTGTTCAAAATAATCAATTTTATAAGAATCATACACCTTAATACCTTCCTCCCATTATAGTTTCAAATCATCAATTAATGGTGACAAGAAAACATCAATATCATTTCTGGGTTGCTTTGGTCCAGAGATCATTAAACTGAACATGAAATATTTATTATTCGTACAATATTTGAGAGATAGGTTGTAAATTACCCATAAAATAGTCCATGACCTATCTGTTATAGTGAGGCTTCTATATGGATTCATTCCATCCATGTAGAACCCATGTTTTAGATTTCTAACTTCAATTCCCAATGTCGGTCACAACACATCAGTTTTCTTCCACTGTGGAAAATCTAATGGTTGTTGTATTTTTCCATCACATATCCACTCATTAGTATTCCATCAAAACCATTATCCATCATGTGAATTTTCAAATAAACTTTCCAAATGATGAATTATAGGAAGATTTCAAAATACCTTGGTAGGGATCTCTGTAATCTCTACATCATCCTATGATTTTTCTTTCAACTTATACTATGATGTCCCACAGTTAGGACACTCTGATATAAATCCATATTCCATACTAAATATTTCATAGTAATTTGAATACACATTTTTTTTCTTGTATCCAAATACTATAAGGCACAATATTTTATTGTAATTATTATTTTCATTTGGAAGACCATTGTCTGTAGGAAGAATATATTTCACCAATTTTAACAGCTCTATAAAACTCTTGTCACTCCATCCATGTTTCTCTTTCAGGTTAATCAATCCTAACACTGATGAGAAAATAGTAAAATTTGAACATCAAAGACATAGTGGGTTTTCAAAATCACCATATAGACACTCAATTTTTGGTTACATCTCAATTTATTCAACTTAAATATCATGAATTATTTATTAAATTTCATAACAGTTTCCATATTTCAAAGAATCATCATCCGTAGATATGAAATTTTTCCCAGTTTCACCCACCCAAATCTAAGGGTTTAACAAAGATTAAAATCATGTAAAATTAATTGATATTTTATATCTATAATTTTCAACTTTTTTATATATAAATATTTCTGGCATGGATAGAAAAACATGTTGTTGTTTGAAATATTTCATTTAGAAAATACCTAATAAGCATCAAGACTTTCCTCATATTCATCACTCATTTTATGTGCCATAATCCAACTTTGACTAATTATTTCCTATAAAAAATATACAAATTTTACATTTAATTAAGATAACATAACTTAATATTTATATAAAATATGTCATAATTTGAAATTTTCACAATTTGGAAATATAAAACAAATTTATGGATATTTGAAAAATATAATGACAAATTATACATAGTAATGAAAGTTAATTACAAATATAAATGAAGAAACCAAAAAATATATGCATGGAAATAATTTTAAAAAGAAAATATTGATAGATAAACAAGTTTTATATTTATTTGAAATGTTCCATAATTTAATAAGTAACACAATTTTGAAATATAAAATAGATATATGTTTATTTGAAAATTATAATTATATTGTTTTTGATAAATAATATAGAAATACACTAAATTAAATTATTATTAATCATATTGGTATTCAAGTTACAATAATAAAAAAATATATCATTTATATAGTATTTAATCCTTGAATATGACATTTCAAAATGAATATTTGAGTTTTTAACAGTTTATCTCTTTGGATATGTAATACAATGTATCTATATTTAATATAGATATATATATTAATAAATTATTTTATAGAAATTGATATTAAAATTCAAAAATAGTTTAATTTATACAATACTCTAAAATTATTTTTTGTATTGATAGCCATGTTTACTTCCTCCGTGGGTAAATTAGGTTCCATAAACTACATGAATGTCTCTTTATATATAAGAGAGGATGAAAAAACATACTGAATTACATTTTATAATGTTGTATGAAAATACCAATATTTTTAATGATATCCATAAAATTTAGTATAAATTCCTTCAATATTTAAGTAATGACACATGTAATGCAACAAAATTAATATCATAAATATGATATAATCAAATGTAAAAGATCCATACCACATGGATGAAAGTCATATATAACTATTTAATTAAAAAAATATCATCTACTAATCTGATTTTGAAAACATTATGAGTATAATCTACGAGATAAATTTAATCTCATCATCTAAGAATTTTAGTGTAGTTCTATTTTAGAGTGAGGTCCCAATAATATTTTTCCTAAATAGATATTATATTATTTAAGAAGGTTATGCATAGAGCAGAATAGGCAAAAACTAATGGATCCGGTAGAAAATATCAATAAACACAAGTGCATATAGAGTATGATATGGTTCTAATAAAATGACCAAAAAATGATAGTAATATATATATATATATATATATATTAAATAGCCACAGGTTTTGCATAGGATCCAAAGTGTGAAAATCCTTGATTCATCCTTAGAATAACTAAATACACCACATGAGTACTAACATGGAATCATATATCATTTAATAAGATTTAAAATAACCTATCGTGAAATATATGATGAACGAAATCACAAAAATAAGATTTAGGGCATCCACACATGACTGAAATTGAAGCGTAGGGAGATTACATGAGAGTTTCATGTTTATTAGATAGATGCACTAATGAATTACATGATTAACAAAGATACAAAATGAGTTTGGAGTCCATGAGAGTAAGGAATTTATTGTAGGGATTCCACATAAGAGAGATTAAGTCATTGTCTCTTGAAAGAAAAACAAGAGAAGAACTCCAAAAAAGAGTTCATAATGTTTTTAAAATATTTATTATGTCATTTATTTGTTATTTCAAATGAAAAAGAGTCTATTATTAAATTTATCACATCATTTATAGGATAATTGATGTGATAAATCCATTTTTCCATTAGTTAAAATATATTCGATGTGATAAATCAATTCCATTTGTTTTATCACATCAGTTATTATAAAACTGACGAAAAAAGGGATTTATCGCATCTATTATTTTATAACTGATGTGATAAATAGAGATACATGTTTTATCATGTTTTTATTATATAATCAACATGATACATCTATATAATGCATTTATGATGTTGTTTATAATATAACCGACATGATAAATGAATTTTTATGACTTTATACATCAGTTATTTATTACTGATGTAATAAATACCAACATGGTAAATATTTTTCGTACTACTGGATCAATCATTGTCAATGATTATCTCTAAATGTATTCTTTTGAAAATGATGATCTACTTCTATTTTAATACACACATTAAACTCTTTTGATTATAATATATTCCAAAATTCTCATGATAGTGGTCGTTTCATCATATTTTCAAGGACAAAATTAACGAATATAGCGCTAGATCACGTGTCGAGTAGTTATGATTATAGATCTTCAATATCCATGAGGTGTAGTGTAACGTCACATACCTGGATTCCACTAAATAGTTTCCTGATCATGGTTGGTCATATAGTCTCAAGTGCATCTTCCCAAATGTTAGAGGTTTTCGACTGGCAGCGAGGGCCAAGGGTATGTTGGTGGGGAGACTATGCCCTAATTATCAGAGTGTAACAAATAATAAGTAGATAAATAAATAATAAAACTGATATGTAAACATGTATAGAATATTTAATTAAACCAAAAGTGTCTTATTTATATTGATGAAGATACATGTATCAAAAAATCTACCAAAATATGAAAATAGAAGTTAAATACAATACATGTATCCAAGATAACAAAAACACCAAAAGTACTATCTCTAAATAGCATCATGATCCTCATCTCGATCTCATGATCCCATACACCTACTAATGGAAAAAATAAACAGTCAAACTGTGGGTTCTTTCCCCAGTCCCTAACAACATCCATATAGTCTTTTGGGGTACCCAATAACAGTCTAAATAGGGTGTGTGATACAATCCTAGTAGTTTACCACCCCAAAATCTATAAAAATTTAAACATTTCAATATAATCTATGTTTTGAACAAGTAGAAAAGGGCATTAATAAATAAATGAAAATATCTTAGGGAATATATACTTCTAATAATGTGATATCTTATATCATTAATAGGCTCCATACAAAACATGTTTGAGCTACTATAAAAATATATCTATCACAAATAGAAATAACCAGCATGGAATTTATATAAATCCACACATATAAAACCACTATTACCTTAAAATTTAACCTGAAGAGTCATAGAGAACAAGATCGAGAAGTACAACCAAGCATATCATAATTTCCATGGTTGTGCATATAATAAATGTATTAGCAGACGAAGGGCCAGATCCATTCTATCAAAGAACAAGGAATCCTTGTCACATCCCATGATCATTCCGATGGAAAATTGGTTAGGTACTAGTTGAATTCCGAGGATCAGGTCCACCAAACATGTCTTATAAAAGTCAATGAAACTCAGCTCTAAGGGGTGGTAATGACCACAAAATCCCAGGAAAAAATGACCCTAGGATAAATCTTTACCCAAAGCATCTAGTACCATGTCAATATCAATGGAATAACATCCAAGTCATCTAAATAGTATAACGACCATTATTATACCAATCATGGCATCCACTGCAATTTCAAATAAATCTCAATTTATTTATCATTTGATTTCATTACCATTTCTTACCATGTGTATACCCACTCATTAACTACAATCCACATTCGACATCACCAAGAGTGTACACACTCTTACCTCTATTTCTAAATAATCAATTAAGCAATTCATGTTACATGTAACTTCATAGTTAAAGATTGAACATTAAAAGGAGTCAAAAAATAACATAACTGTCTCACCCCGATTTTGAATTAATTTTTAATTTATTATTTCTTAGTTTCGGGTTTTCGCGCCGAGTTTTGGGTTGAGTCCCGATTTAAATTTTTTGACGTTTAACGTTTTTAGTTTGATTCAGACCCGTGCGCGACCACCGCACGGTTGGCGGTCACCACACAACTCATCCATGTGATGTGAAATTGCTCATTATTATAATTATTATTATTCATATTGTTATTATCTGAATTGTTAATAAATTTTCTTAATATTATTTTATTGATTTATCTATTTATTTATTTTATTATTCATGTTATTATTGTTGTTATTCTTTATATCTTAAAATTTATATCACTTACATCATTATTTGTATTACTATTACCATTTTTTTAATAATGTTATATTATTATCATTAATATTTTTAAAACTTAGTTTCTCATTATTATTATTGTATTATTATGAACAATGTTGAATATTTTTAACAACATTTTTATTATTAATGAATTATTAGTATTTTTATTATTATTACTATCTTAATTATTGTGTTTTATATTATTGTAATTATTTTGGTATATCATTATTATTAATATTTTATTAATATTTTTATTATTTTATTTAAGATTTTATTAATATTTTATTATAATAAAATGAAAAAAAGGAACCGAACCTAACCCTAGTGTTGCATGACCGCCCCCTCTCTCTTTCCCTCTTGTGCCGCAAGCCCCCCCACCCCTCCGGCTTCCCTTCCCCGTCGCCCTTCCCTGACCACTGTTCCCTGCGCCACCACCCCGCGCCTACACCCCCAGTCTGGCCTCCACGCGACCCCGGCCTTCGCCGGTCTCCTCCCGGCATCCCGACCGGCCTCTGACCCTCCCAACCGCTTCGCCCCGCTCGCCGACCCGCTGCGTCCCGCCCGCCAGCCTCCACGCCCAGCCGCTGTTCCGGACCTAGCTTACAGTCGTCGTGCCCCTGTCACCTCTGCCAGCCCGACCGCCAGCCTTCCCTCCCTCCGGCGGCCCACACCCCTGCCTCCGCCCAAACCCCCGAGCTTGCGCCGTTTTCCGACCGCCATCTGCCCCCCCTGGCCTCCGCCGTTTTCCGGCGATACCCCACGGCCGGCCAGCACCTCCAGCGAGCCCCGCTCCGGCCAGCGACCTCCGCCGCCCATTCCGACATCCCGTCCAAACCTCCGGCCACTTCCCGACCTTTTTTTCAGCACTCTGGTGCACCCCCTGGCTCTCGCACGACCCGCCTCCTGTCCGGTGTTATTCCGACATTCCCTGCCCCATTCTGGCGACCCGTCGGCATTCCACATCCCCTCCGGCACCGCCTTCCAGCGTCCCCCGGCCTTTTCCGGTGCTCCGGCCGGCTCTGCCACACCTTTGGTAGGCTGTGTACCAGCTTTTCGCAGTCCGTCCTGCCGCCACCGTCTTGCGTCGGGCAGTGGCGCACTTGATAATCCACGCGCGACCCCAGCGGTCGAGCGCGTCTGCACCGAGGTAGTCTTTTGAGGCTGATATCTAGTTGAGTCTTTTTTTATATATCTATGGTCTGCCGCTTTGTTGTTTTGGTGTTTGTTGCAGTGCATCGGTGGGATAATTCCGCAATGTTGCGGTCTTCAGCTGGCGCGTGCCTCCGCCGGTCGGGCACACCCCTGCGCCGATGTGATCTCGTGTTGATTATCTATTTGTGTTTATATTTATCAATGTTGAGCTATTTTAAGTGTTCCGTGATTGTTGTAGCGCATTGGCGGAATGATTCCGCGATGACGTGTTCAAGGTAGGTCTCCCTTTGCACTCACCATTAAATTTAGAATTTATTTATTTCCTTGTCTTTTTATTGAGGTTCAGTAAATTTAAAAGTATTATTAAATAGTTATTTATAGTGTGCTGATCTGCTGATAAAAGCTGTTTAAATTCTAGCATTTCATTGAAAGTGCTTTCTTGGTTTCAATTGTGTGCTTCCATGGTAATATTTCTAAATTATTCTTTATGAAATGTGAAATTATGTTTTGAAATGTTTTTGGTGCGTATAAATTAGTAGGTGTATTTTTTAGGGAAAATGATGTTTTTCTTATAATATTGATTAGAAGAAATGTCGTATGACCTTTAAACATGTATTTGGAAACTTTATTTGTGGTTCTTGGTTGTTGAAAAATGTTTTCATTTGACGCGTGATTAAAATTTTAGATTTCATTTGAGAAATATTACTCCTTCAAAAAGTGATTAAAGGCCCGTTTGGCTCTTGATAAAAGCGGGGTGCATTTGGTTGTTGGAAAGTGACTCTACTTGTGAGACAAATGTGTTCCAGGTTTAATATGTTGATTTGAGTTTCTTAAATAAAGTTCTATGGGTGTTTCTGGTTTTCAATTAAATGGCATGTGTCATATCCCTTTAGAGATTCTTTAGTATTAAATGGTCAAAATGTAAATGATATGACGGCCTGGTTGGCACTTTATTAAATGTGAAGTGATTATACATATATATATATATATACGTACATATGAGGGAATATCTACAGGGGGACTTCCCTTCGAGGGTTGTCGTGTAGCGATGTCCGTGTAAGGGGTTGGCAAGTGCGGTGAGATGAGTCACGCATGCGAGGGTCTCCCACTTACACAGTGTTACTAAAACCACCATGGGTTCCTGGGCGTCTTGTAGATTATCGAGTGACGGTTGCTTTCTAACCCTAATTAGATGGGTTAGTACCCCCCTAGAGTTGTGGACAGGCCAGGAGGGATGTGCCACTGGTTAGCTATTAGGGTGGCCAGTTGGTTATTGACTATGGAGTACCACGCCAGCAGGTAGTCTGAACCCGAGTACATCCAGGGGTTTTCTAAGGATGGTTAGGATCGCCCATGGTTATTGCTGATAACTTTTGGTTTATTTTTACTTTCACATGGTTTTCCTTGCTTGTTTACCTTTACATGCACTTGTTTTCCCTGCTTGTTTACTTTCAGTCATCCTTCACAGCCTATACTGTTAGACTTTGGGAAAACGGTTTTCAAAGGAAAATACTTTATTCTCTTTGTGTAAGATTAGAAAATGTAACACTTTTCTTTTTCGAATGAGTTTAAAACTAATGAAAGGGAACCAACTTTCGAAAAAGAATAAGGGAAATGTATTGGTTTTGATTTTCAAGGAAAGCATTATGAAAGCTTACTTTTATACATTGTAGTTCAAACCTGGAATATGTAGATACTTTATTTACTGGCAGGGCTTTGGGATTTATTGTGGGGCTCACCTATTGAGTACTTTTTTACTCACGCCTATCTTTTACCATTTCAGTTGCAGGTTCCTTGTGTTCAGGTTTTCTTGGCTTGAGTCGCTCAGTGTGGGAGCGACGTTGGTTGTAGTTGGGTGGTGACCCGCGAGGTCACGTGGAGGTATGTCGTGGAGTAGTTTTTTTATGTATTTTGTGTTTCTCTGTTTGTTTAGTTTATATTCTTTCTTTCGATCCTCTTTTTAGTTTGGTAAGAAATTGTTCCCAACTATCGGAATTTTTAATGCCCGACACTTGTTGCCATCCCGGGGGGATCGGGAACGCCACTCGGGACTTGCCGCGGACCGGCTCAGGTGACCGGTTCAGGGTCGACCCGGGCTGGTTCATGAAAATAACTAAGTAATTCAATGATATTTTAATGAAATTTTGTATATGTTAACTAGTGAATATTATATCTCACCCCATGGGAGGTTTTAGATATAGAATTTCAAAAGGAAATACCCTATGGGTGGCCTTGGATGGGGAATAAACAACCAAAACAACTGAAGGGTAACTAATAATTTTCTTAATATGACTGAATCCATTTAAATCATTTTATCATTTCAATTTTGGGACTTCTCTTGAATGTACGGTGTGAATTATAGTGATATATAGGTTTATAATGAACCAAAACCAACAGGAAAGGAATAGAACACCAACCCTAGCTTGGTAGTATAGTGATCATCTAGTATCAACTCCAAATGTGACTCGGAATAAAATTAAATTGAACAAAATAAGAAGAAAATATTAATGAGGTGTACTATATTATAGAAAAAATTGATTTGATACAAAATCTAATGAAGGGATGATAAAAATTAATTGTGTTCTCCCCGATGTTGATCCAATGAGGTTGACGATTCTTGAATCAACAAACATATGAAAGATCGAGATCAAATCCAAGAAGATATACCAAGGGGGATCTCAAAACTTTTGAGTTATTGTGTTGGAGAGAATAATATATTTAGTTTTATAAATATATTAAAAAGGGTGAAATTTTTATTTTTTTCAAAAATAATATGGTCAGACTGTTTAAGTGCACTTTTTGGTAAAATGTGAACCAACTGTGCATGGTTAGCTATAAATAAGGGTCACCCACATGGTATTCTTGCAGAGTTTTACAAACCATGAATAAATCATGATAACAATACTATTTTAGAATTATAGATCAACCTTCATAGGTGCATGCCTCCTCTCAAAAGGTTTTCTCAAACAATGTGGGTTTTCCTTCTATATTCTCATTCCTAGCATGATTTTATCCAACCGTGTATCTTGCATGACAAGGATTGATATAACGATGTTCTAAGTAATTTAAATCCAAAAATGGGTTATGGGATATAAAAAAGCCTTGTACATCCTCGAAACAACCATGATAGAATTGGGTAATCACATTGGGCTATATTGAAACATTTAAACAAAAATAATTTTTTTTACATCTAACAAAAATTATTTTCTTAAATGTTCCCCCTTAATGAAAATTTACACCAAAATTTCATCTCTAGGATGGTCAAGATTCATCTGATGGAAAATCTGGCCACTGAGCATGTACATTTTCCTCACACTCTGAAGTCACATCCAATAAATGGTCATGTTGGAAAATCGTTGATACTATCAGAACTGGCTATCCTAATAGAGCTTTCATTCTCTTATCAATGATATGATTATGATACACCTCAATGGATACATCAACTTGTAACAAAACATCATCAGGTAGAAAATAAAGAGACATGTTTGGGTGATAACAGTGTAGATGAGATATGTAGAAGATTTCATGTATGGCTCAGTACCTATGAGGTAACTTCAATTGATAGGCTACCGACATGAATCTACTATGAATTTCTAATGGCCTGAAATATCACCGTGAAAGTGTACCATATCTCTTGATCCATTTATTCCCACCTTAGGGAATTCTGAAAAAATACTCCATACCCGACATCGTACTCTAGAAGTCATCTATGGTGTTTAGTGTAGGATTTCTATTGATACTTTATAGTATTCATATGATTTTGAATCAACTTTGCCAGAATAGAAGTTTCCTACATTAGATATGGTCCCATCAAGATACCCCACCTACCTCTATCAAGAATAGTGGTGATCACCATGGTCTACCATAAAAATAATAATAAGGTCCAACTTGAATAGTTTCCTGATAGCTATTGATGTTGGAAAACATATCCAGGGTTATATACCTATTTTTAGAGATCCCAAAATATTGGATGTATGCTTGTTGCATGACATCAAGAAAATTTATTATTTGTTCTCATAGGCCATCATTCTGAGGGTGGTAAAATTTCAATAAGAAGAACTTGTGTACCCATCTCCCTATATAATATTTTCCAGAAATATGACATAAATTGGGTGTCCCTATCCAAAACGATATTGAACTGGACCATGTGGTGTTGTAATATCTCACAGATATATAACCTTTTTAAATAATTATCATTAACGGTCTCCATGATTAGAATCAAATGTGTATCCTTTTTTAGCATGTTGATAATAACCCACAAATAATCATTACCTCGAGGTGACCTCGGTAAACCGATCATTAATTTCATCGCAAAATCATCTCATTTCCACTATAGAATAGGTAACTACTATAAACGTCTATATGGTTTTTGATGTTCTACCTTCACCTACTGATAGGTGAAACATCTCATAACAAAACCAGCTGCCTCTCATTTCATACCAGAGCACCAGTACTGATGGCATAAGTCACTGTATTTTTTGGTGACTATATGATGGAATTTCAAAGTTGGGGCATGAAACTCCAATAGAAACTCTTCATATATGTCCAAAAGAACCTAAACATGACCCTGTATACGAAAAACCTCATCATCACATATCTTCCTAATAGGAGGATGATCCTCACCTTCCAAACTCTACTATAGAAAATGTTCTCCAGAGTCCAAAATCTCCCTCAATATGACTCTATCCAATAGGGTATATGTCACAATTATTCATGATAAAAAATAATACCCTTGACTTTTAGGAACCGCCATGTGCAACTTAGATAATGAACCTATAAGCTTCTAATCGCTACTATCCTACTGAATTGTCTATATCTGATTCCTTTATCTCGGGGCATCAACATCAATACTTCCTTTACTAGGTGTTTAAAAAAATTCAAAACTAAAAACTATAGTTACAACATGCCCATTCTATAATTCATATTTAGATCACACTTTGTAAAAATTTACATCAATATATTTTTTGTTTGTGTACACCAAAAAAACTCTCCTAGTATGTAATGTCTCCAACAATGCAATACATGAACTAAAATAGCTAACTTGAGTCCCTATGTTGGGTAGTTCCTCTCATGTGTCCTTAGATACCGAGTACTATACAACGTGATTGTATCTCCCTATAGAAGAACTTCTCTAAGCCCGATTCTCGATGCATCATAATGCACAATGTATCTACTTCCCTATTATGGTAGTTTTAGATTTTTTTCTCATGTAAATCTCTCTTTTAGTTCATAACAGCATATCTCACAAGTATCGGACCATGATAACCTCACACCCCTCTTAGTGATGCCTGATAATAGAACAAAAATATGTGAAAAGTCTAACATAAAATTCTTTTAATATAAAGCATTCCCTATGAAACTAATTATATCAAAGACATTATTGGGATTCTCATATGATTCTACATTTCTGATATTATCGGGGCCCACTGATACTCTTTTCTCTGAGATAAAGAGACCCAAGAAGTGAATTTGATCCACCCAAAAGCGGAACTTTATATGTATATCATTTAAATATACTATCTCATATTTTATTAAATATTATCAGAAGAAGTTTGTAATGGTCTTGTTTATTATTAGAATACACCAAGATATTTTCCAAAAAACTACCACAACCAAATCCTGATATGGATTGGAGAATTGGTTCATTAGTGCCATGAAAACTTTTGGAGTATTCATGAGAGTGAAAAACATAACCAAATACACATATATAACATACATTTTATTAAAATATAAACTATGTATTTTTACATCTCGAACTAGTAACCAATTATAACCGAACATCAAATCAGTTTTCGAGAACACCTGATCTCCTCAAAGTTGATCATATATGTCATCTATCCATGTGTGGGCATACCAGTTCTCAATCGGCACCTGGTTCAGTTTATATTATTCCACACATAGCCTAAGGGTACCATTCTCCATTTTTGAAAAAGGACTGTCAAACCCCAAATAAATGCAATATCTTGAATAAAAATCATACCGTTCAAAACCTCTATCGGCATAAGGATATCCTTCAACATTATTATATCCATTCTATATGGAGGAATAGATATTAGTGCATTTCTTGGAACTAGGTAAATAGAGAAATAAACCATTCCCTCTAGAGGTTAATTTGAAATTTTATCCTAAAAAACATCCTTGAATCATTCAATCATTAGAGGGAAGTCCTGAAATGCTCATGGGTCACCAGATTTAAAATATTGATCTGTTCTACCATCACATCCATCACAAGATACTGTGGACTAGCATGGATCACGAGGACATACCATTTACCCTTTAAGTGTAAAGTGTAACCTCTAGTGATGTTCAAGTAACCCTATATCAATAACAGTCAAAATTATCTCAATAATATACTAGACAATCCATCATGGGTATGAATTCATTCACTATCAGCATGAGGAAATAAATATTATAGATGATGTGATACTCACAAACCCCAAGGCCTAACTCCATGAACTCGTTCCCATACTCCATTATGATTCTTAATAGTGTGTCAAGAGTCATAAAACTCTTGGAAGTCATTGTAACGAATCGAAGCGTTTTCACCAGAAGTGCATATTTGAAACTATTTATTACACCTGTATAAAAAAGAGCAGTTGAAATAGTAGAATCTATTATGATCGTTACTCTCACTATAGAATGTCTAACACTTTATTATTAGTAGTAGGCTATGAAAAATAGATCTTGTTGAACCACAGTCATGCGACAAAACCTCACTTTTTGGAGTAGGCCAACTCTGATGTCTTAGTGTAAATGGTGTGTGGATGCCCTATCGATGGTCACTACTACATTGACCAGATAAACTAGTACATCTCCAACAGCCTTACTGACACAGATCTGAGAATTATGTTGCTAAAATTTTTGTCAGATCAGATCCCATACCACTCAAACATGGAAGTATTTTCATACAAAAACATTTTACAAGTCTCATCATACTACAAGATTGACACTGTATGGGGTCACGATCACATTGATTCTTCATGTGGCCACATTTTCCACAGTAATTATTGAAACCCAGTAATGGTTACTAACATTTTGAGTGGTACTAATCTCATGGTACATCTCAAAATGTTCCATCCTACTATTGGAATTAAAAATAATGGTTCGAGAGACAACACATCCATGATATGCACCCCCATATTCTATCAGGTTCTACATTGTAATTATCGCCTGATTCACAATTTTATTAGAAGGGTTCAATTTGATTATTTTTACGTAGGATCTTCTAGCATGTTGAAGAACATACTTGAAGAGTCTCTCCCTCAATAGTACATCAGTAAATAATTTTGGTAAAAAATACTCTTCAACTCTATAAAGCATGTTGAGTACTCAATAACTGTCATAGTTTCCTGCTTCAGATGCATGAACTCGCTACCCCACTCTGCATGAAAAGTCTCTCAGTAAAATGTGTCATAGGAACTGTTATAGAAATCATCCCAAAGAATGTATCACATTGTTTAAACCTAGTTCAATACATCCCACCAGTGCTTTCTTACCCCTAGGGCACATATGTAGTGAGATTTACCCTCCTCTCTGGAGGAATATCAAGATGATCAATGATATCTACAGTAGTCTGAATATATATATTTTTAACCTATTGACTGATATCCACTGATAACATGGTAAGATTATACTATTATAACACATGTATCATCTCACCCATAGACTTCACTCGTTGGAGTGCTCTTTCTAAATCTATCATGATGAAATATATACATTTGATGAACTTTGTATCAGCACATATTTCTTAAATAGAAACTAGTGCCACAAAAAGAATAATACGGGGATCTACCGGTGGAACATGTTCTTCCTCCTTCGGAGTGCGGTCATCACCTCCCTCCTAGCATAAAATTGGAGGTCGTGGTTGTGAAATGCCAATATAATTCCAAATAAACTTCTAGGGTATGAATGATATCGTAAATCAAAACTAAAAAACATAGGAAAGTTCAAAACCCTCCAAAAACTAGATCATACCACACATCATTCTTCTAAATATATGACATTAATGAAATAGTCACAACAACAATATAGAAACTACCTCTTTACCACCCAAATTCCATGTCTATATCAAGTCTCAATTTCCAAGATCAATTAGTTCCATTAATAAATTTAGTTCTATTTTGTCACATTTTAATGTAATCGTTAAGCTAAATTGTTCTTCAAATTATGATCTGTGAGGGCCCATACACCTCATGAATCTAAGTGTGGCGCTAATATAATATTATCCATGTCTCCATGAATGATATTATTGAATTTTCTATCATTAATTTTAAAATTTACTGATAAAAATTATATAATAAATATATTATATATTTATATAATGATTAATATTATAGCTTTAATCGAACCATGAACAATGTAAAATGACTAAAACTACCAAACAAAAATAGAGATGAAAAGTGAAGAAGATAACACGCGGAAGAGTGATTTTAATAAACAATTGTTAATAAAAAAGTGATAAATGGTTATAATTAAATCATATATGGTATGATATATATGAATATGGTTATTTAGTATATTTATAATAAATGTATAATTATTATAAAGGAGGGTTGAACACATATTATGTATGTCATACCTATGGTATGTGGTTTTAAACTAACATTTACTTATAGAAGAAATATTCCATATATGGAACTCATTTATATTGTGTCTTGTATATACTTCCCTTTAGAAATGTTATTTCTTCAATAACTTAGTTTTTAGGATTTAAAATTTTTTAACTAATTTTATTCATTCAGGGGGCTTATTATTCATAATTTACCAAAGTGGTAAGAAAATTCTAGTCTCAATATTATTTCAGGCAGGATTATGCCAAATTTACATGTCATTTATTTAATGTAATATATATTTTCCCTTTTACATGTGGTATCTTGTATATTCTACATTTAATGATATTAAAATTTCATTTTATTTTATTCTTTCATCAGTCTTGAGATCCAAAAGTTACCAAATCTGTGATTGATTTACATTGCAATATCCTTGTTTATCATTGTTGATTATTATTTAGTTTATAATGATGATATATTATGAAATAACATTCAATAAACTCAATAATTATATCACCCTCTAGTAATTTATTGAAAATACAAGTCTTCCTTTTTATTTACAACACCTTAGATAATATATAAATGGAAAATATTTTTAAAGAAACTCAACAATATTTCTTTATTCAGTGGAAAAATATTTTTATTATGTATACATTTTTCTAAAAATGATTTAAAGAAATTAATTACTAATATATTATTATTGTTGAAATTTAATTTTACCATTCTCACTTTTTTTTCAAAATGGATAAAAAGGAATGTTTTATTATATTCCATATAATGTACATTTTGACTTTTTCTAAAAACATGTGATTGGAATTATTTATTTTATATTATACTACATGAATGAAATATCTCTCCATCATGAATAATAAATTTTTTCTATTTAATTTACATGTTTTCAAGGTTTTTTAAAGGATCATATTTCATTTATATTTGGGAAATTATTAAATAACTAATTCCAAATTGAAAATGAAATTTTAATCACGAATATTTTAATTATATTGCAATGGTATTTCAATTAAGAAAAAGATATAACACTTGATTTAACTTCATATTTAATTGGGATATTATCAAAGGGTATTTTATTTATTATTTTTCTAAATGGTTAATGATAATGATGAAAAAATGATTATCAAACCAATTTATTTTCCCTGGGTAATGCTATTAATAAGTGATGAAATGATTATGAATCCTGTTTCTTATCCACGATTTACTTTATGATTAAATATTTGTGAAACACATGTCTTTTCATAGGTTTTAATATGATGAATATTTTATGATATTGCAAAACACATATTTATTATTTTAATTATGTGATGAGTGGGACCTTTATTTCCCTCAAATTAACTTGGTAATTATAGATATTGTTATATACAAATATTGTTGGAATGGGGAGTGAAGCTTGTTCTCTTAGGGAATATATACACTAAGATATTCTCGGTAATGGACCTTGGATACTATGATGGTTTACAAAGTGATATTAATAAACTATGATAGTATTGATAGTGAAAATATAATACTATGATGGTCTCGGGAGTGAACCCAATCCACTTTTATAATATTCTATCTGAGCCTCGACAACTAAGGAAATTATTTTATATACTTATGTGTATTCCACAATTCATTATCTTACGCCAATGTTATACTCTCATTACTCATATTCTTTTATTACAATCTGATTCATGTGTTATAAACTATAAAAAATTATGTTATTTATCAAGATTATGATCAAGAGAATGTAGTTTATAAATTGAAAAGGATAATATCATGTTCTCATACGCTTATGCGCTGATTATTATTATGTGATAATTGTTATATCCCTTTTTTACCATTACTGAGAATCTGAGCTCACACATTAGTATGTTTCCCTTCCATGGATATGAAGAAAGGTTATAGTATTTATATGTCTAAAATGATTAATGTTATGCTAATCTAAATTGGGGAGTCTTATGAGATAGTTATTTATGTTTCCATGTTTTCAAAGATAATTAGACTTTATGATTCATATATTGATTTTTATGATATATAATGAATATTCATATAATAATATGCAACATATAGGTATGAGAATTGTAGGTTGATATAATTATCCAACTCTACAACCTATTAATTAATTTACTATGAGGTATTTTTTATATACTTCATCAATGGGGATACATAGAATACATCTTGTACATTGGACATGCCTAGTCAGAGATCTACCAGATATGCTCTGGAATCAATACGATCAATATTATCTAAGGGGATAATTTATCTCATACATATCTCTCTATTATTCCATAATATTTTTGCTATCTTTCATAGTGATATAGAAATTAAAAAATATTCAATAACATAAAACTCTAGGTCTTGTAAACATTTATCAACATAACTGATCTATTGAATTTAAACTAATTTAATTTGCTATTTAATTATCTTGAACAATTTAACTATTTCCATATCCATGAAAGTTATAATAAAAATTATTTCATATAGTTTATACCAAAATATCAAATTTTTATATATCTTCCAATGGAGGGATTCTTATGGCTCTATTAGGATGTTTTAGCAGAAACGTATCTTTTATAAGAACTCAACCAGAGGAATATGATGGTCCTAACCAACCATGATGTCAATTTAACTAGCTATACCATATCCTCAACATTCTAGACAGCCCCTTCATATTGGATGACATCATAGGGATTATAAAATATACTTAATTACAAAATTCTATTTTGAGAATATTGTATTCTCTTCCAAATCTCTAAGGTGAACCCTATATCTAAATCCGATAAAATTGATAATGGAATTCCAAAAACATCACCACTTCTATAAGGAATATCTTTATGGAATGATTGAGTGTGAATTCCTCTTAAATTTCAATGATGTGAGAAATATTTATTTGATGGTCCAGTATAACCTATGTAGAATTGTACCATATTCTTTTCTGTGGAAGACCCGTGACAAAATCCATTGCAAGGATTTCAAATTCCATAAGGTATAAGAAATTTTTTCATCAGACTTTTGGTATTTTTCATATCAACCTTTAATTTCTAACACACTAAGAATAATATTTTCTACTATTCACTATCCTTCTACATATTTTCCTAAAAAATTGAGTTCATAGTGGTCACTATACTTTTTCATGTTTCCTATATGAATAGATAATGTTTAGTAATGATAAATATAAAATCAATCCTTTTTTCTATGTATTTTATGGGAAAAAAATTCATTTTCCCAAACATCACATCTCCTTTATCAAAAACCATGATCCTAGGAAATATTTTCATCCATATGTAATTCACTATCTTTTATATCTTTACATCATCAAATTGATATTTCTTAATATTCGCAGGTAGTTATGGTTTTGTAATCACTTAATAAAGAAAGAATGAATTTCTCATATTCATGATTCCCAAGTCCATCCTTTTCATGCCCTCAATGATTACATCCTTACCCTTCCCCATACTATATGACACTTGATTATACTTTATACCTAAGTATTCGACCACTTTTTCTTCATCCCCATATCATAGTTGATTGAGAAATTGTTATCCGAGTTAGCTATAAATATATTCATTGGTTCATGAGAGATGATTCTATGTGAATATATATTTCATGCCCTTATGGTATATGTATATATATATATATATATATATTTCCTCTTTCCATATCAAAAAATTATCAAAATTTTCAATGTGAATATTTCTATGGGAAACTAATTTTCATGCAGTAAATCATTTTGTCCATGAACTATCAATTTTCTTGATGAATAGGTTTTCCCGTTATCTTTATACCGAAGTACAATACCCAATCCCTTTTTGATGTATCACTATTGAACAAAATTTCATCGATGGTTATGGGTATGGTGAGTAGAGGTAATGAGGATAGCCTCTTATTTAAATTTTCAATGATTTATAAAATATCACCTATCCAGACATACTTTACTCTAGTCAATGAAATATTGGTTAGTGAGTTTAAAAATATATTTAAATTTCTCACAAATCATTGATAGTACCAAATAATCCAATAAAACTATAGATCTTCAACATAGACGATGTACTAGTCTAATATCCAATCAATTTAGTCTCCAAACAATCCACATAAATCCGCGAACATGTGATAAGATTCCCAATGATTTCTAATAACACTATTTAAAACCCAAATTTACCGTTATTTTCATATGAATAATCCCGATTTATTGTCTTTAGAATATGATTAAAATTTTCCTTGTGTCCTTCCTTCATTTTGGAGTACATATTTATATCATCTATGAGGACTACCACAAATTTATTGAGTAAAACTCAAAATTAACAATTTATTGTGAAAAAAATATCATTAAACAATTCATTAGTCTAAATGGAATGACTATGAACTCATTGTTATTATACCTTATAGAAATGGAGTATATGAAAATAATATCCTTTTTTACCATTAACTAATGATATCTTTAATGAAGGCTATATTTAGGGATGTATTGAGATCTATATAATACATCGAAAAATTTATCAATTCTTCATAGTGGATGCAAGATCATTACCATAATATTGTTGATTTCATGATAATAGATAGGGAGACATATAAATAAATAATTTTAATTTAAAATGAGGATTAATGCACCAATTTTTGAATAAATATAGCATTTGGAAACCATGACTATGTCTTTCAGAAATTAATTTTTCAATTCATCCAGTTTATTGGGGACCATTTTATATAGAGTCTTAGATAAAGGATGAGTTCAAGGTATAATAAAAGTTTATAACTCAACATCATGGTCAAGTGGAAGACCAATTGGCTCTTTGGGGTAATATATTATTATAATCCTTCACAATGTGAATGTAATCAAAATTGGACCTCC
The DNA here is from genome assembly GCA_963277665.1 of Viscum album. Classification (NCBI taxonomy): domain Eukaryota; kingdom Viridiplantae; phylum Streptophyta; class Magnoliopsida; order Santalales; family Viscaceae; genus Viscum; species Viscum album. The sequence continues at coordinate 258,495,448 of OY728148.1, read as the reverse complement.
CATTTGATTCCATATTTATTGAATGAAATACATACTCATAATTAAATAATAAAAATTGATCAAAATAAGAATTAAAAAAAGATTCATCCTATACCATATAGTTTAATATAATTAGAGGGTAATTCAAGATATAAAAGGTAAATTCCCTCTCCCAGGAGATGATGTTTTCTTGATATAGAGACAAAAAAATCATTGAAAAATAGAAACCAATACAAATAAGGGGATTATGGAATGTCATAATGGGAAAATAATCCCATATATGTCAAATTTAAATGATTTATATAATTAATATAGAATAATCATACCATTAACATTTTCCATTGATAACATATTCTCTATGTTTTTACTGGGGTTTTTGAATACATATACTAAATTTGAATATGTTATAGAGTTTTTATAACTAAAATAAAATAGAATGCTCAATGTTCTTGAACAAAATACCAGTGTACCTGTCACCACATTATTTCCATGATCCACCCTTATTGTATTAATTTCATTGAAATTAAGCATATATAAATAGTTATAAAATCACTTTTTAAATATGTAGAATTGAATATCAAAAAAACAAATATGTTCTCTTAAGATAATAAGAGAAATGAATATTTTGGAATTATAATTCTAATGACATAAAATAAAAATAAATATTAAACTCCCTTATATAAATAATTTTTGAAATATATAAAAATTTGAAGATAAATTGTTTCCCTTACAAATCATATATAGAAAAATCCTATTGATGTTGCTGGATGAATAATTCTTATGTTTCTTCTCATACTAACTGATTACAATAGAGGATATAATATGGAATTATTTCCTTTACACACTCATCTCATAGAAAAAATCAAAAGAAATAAAACAAGGCTGATGATTTCTCCTCTATATATCCTCTCATATACTCCCATATATACACTTCACACTAAATAATTAAGATTATTTTATTTCATCTTTTTGGGAGATTCTTAATTCTTATATTTTCTTACATTTCTAGCTGTAATAAATGAGATTTATTGTTTGGTAGAAATGGATTTACAAATATTTTTATTTTCTAAAACTATCATAACATAAAGAAAAATGAATATAAGTGCATACATCAAAGATTACACATCAAATTGAGATATTAATTTAACTGATTAATTATTAATAAATATTGAAATTTGATATGAGCTTTAAATATGAAACTATGTTGACAAAGATATGTAATTAGAAGATTATACTAGTATCAGTCATATGCTAAGAATCAATGAGAAGAAAATTTTATAAAAAATAAAAAACATGAAGAAGATAATTGAAAAAATTGAAATAATTTGAAAAATAATTAATCATATTCCAAATTAAGTTTGGAAAATGATGGACTGAATGAAAAAAGAGTGAAGAAATCAATGAAAAAAAGAATATGAGGCCCATTATTCAAAATGATTGATTTAGACAACTATATTCATATTTGAAAAATCAGGAGGAATATTCGATTAGATCTATATGCGTGAAAGTATTTTTCAAGAAATAGAACCACAAATCCTAGGTAAAGATCATCATCTTGGTTTAAATAATCCCATCAGTGTTCTCTCCCTTGATTCACCCTGATGACAAACCACTACTTACTCTGGATTCTGAATTTCCACAACCAGTATAAAATTCACTGAATCCCTTTGATTGAAGCTGCCTTTACCATGACCAATTATTGGATTCCACCCAAGAGTTGTGGTGCTCATCTGGATGTGAGGGCCTTTTCTCTTCACCATTCAGTCTACTGAATATGAGATCTACTCAAAACCCTTATCATGATTCATCCCATTTCAATTTAATTTTCATTTTTTAAACTATTATTATTATTATTATTATCTTATAATTGATATGAATCATTTAATATTTAAATAAAATTATAAAAATAATTAACATAATTTATAATTTTATTATATATATTATTTTTACTTCAAAATTTTAAATGTAAACTATTATCTATGAATTATAATTTAATTTTTGAAAAAGAATTTTATTAACATATATATATATATATATTATATTCTTATATAAATATTTTTATAGTCATAAATTCAGTTACTTTTTATTTAATTTTATATAATACCTATTTTTACATGTTTTAAACCTAACATTATCAATAATTATATAATTTTAATTACAACGTTACTGAATAAAATAAATTTAATTATTTTTTACTCTAATTCATTTCATTTAGGATTCCTATAATTAAAATATTATTTCCATATCTATGGTTTAATAATTCATGAAACTAAATTAAAATGTTTTGTAGTTGTTGTTAACTTGTCGAGTAATTCGATATAATTATTCAATAAAATAGAAAATAAATTTTCATTACAATTTTTTATTTTCTTAAATAATATTTATTTATAATTTTGATTATTAATATTATTATTATCAACATTTAATTAATGTTTAATTATAAATTCAAATAATAAAATAAATAACTTTTATATTTAAAATTCATGATGTTAAATCCCCCCCAATAAATAAATTGTTCGCATAAAATTCATTGATTTAAATTTATAAAATTTTGAATTTTCATAATTATAATTAAGAAAAACTAAAATTTCCAAGGAATATTAATTATCTAAAATTTTGATGATGATTTCAATCTTGATGTTTTTGTTTTACTCAAAAGGAAATGTATAATATCGAAAAATTTCTAGACCGTTAGTTTGATAGAAATTATAATACACCAAACCCACAATTTTTGATTCAGTGCATATAATTTTGTTTAAATGTTTTATAAAAGAAAATGAATAATTACCAAAAAAAAATACAATCTAGGTACATTTACTGGTCTTAGTTTTGGATAATTAGTAAATTACATATATTGGTTTAGAGTTGGAAAAAATAAAAATAGAAATAAATACATTTTTATGTGTGCACATTCTCAAAAGTGTATATGTTCATTATAAAACATCAAATATACATGTGCAAAACATTTAAAAGAAGGGATTTGCATTCAATTTTCTATTAAGGGTTTTTAAAATTATGAAATTACATTTGATTTTTTTTTTTAAAAATTATTTTGAAAAATAGTTCTAAAATTATTTTGATAATACCTTTAGAAATACTTTTAGAAATACATTTTTGAAAATAATACTTAAATTATTTATCTATTGAAAATTATACCACATTTTAAATATAATTGAACATACAAATTTCTTTAAAATTCATCCTGTGATTTTCTGAAAACACTATGAAATCTTCTAAAAACACATTGAGGAAATAAGAATCATTGAAGGTTGTCTTAGGCCTACCTACGTGAGTGATGGGTTCACTACTCACCTCCCTGTAATATTCAAAAAGTTCAAGTGATGAATTTTAATAATTGTTTTTATGATTTATTATATATATATAATTTCACTTGATTTTTTAATCAAAAAAATTCCCTACATAATTCCATTTAATTATATTTATATATATGTTCATAATAAATGAAGAGGAAACTAAATCTCTTCTTCATTAGATATTTATTTAATACATTGATTGTTAATTGATATAAACTAACCAAAACCTTGAAAACAATTTCCTATAAAGGAAATAATTATTCAGTTACGTACATAAATTAGAACTCAATAAAAATTAAACCGGTACATGCATGGAATGACCTAAATTATAAAAAATGGAAATTTCTTATAATGTAAATGACTTTCATGAACGTATAAGTAATTTTCATACATAAAATGATATTTTTTATTATTTATAACTATACATAATAAAAATAAAATTATATCATAGATTAATAACTTTTATTTTGATATAAAAAATTAATAATAATGTTTCCTATATAGGGTCATTATTTTTCATTAAAAAATAATACTCCTAGAACACTGAAAACAATAATATTTTTAATATTTTAAAACCAAAATATGACATATTTTCAATTAAGAATGTATAAATAATTATAAAATATCTTTTGAAATATGTATAATAGAATATCCTTAAAAAATTAAATTTCTTTATGATAATAAGGGAAAAGTGGATTTGGAAATTATAATTTTAAGAGAATAAAATAAATATAATTATTAAACACCCTTATAATAAACTCTTGATGATTTGTTGGAATAAAACATCTTATTTTTTCTCGTACTCATGTATTAAAACAAAGGGTATAATATGGCATTATATTGTTTAAACACTATGCTCATTGAAAAAATAACAAGAAAGAAACATTATTGATGCCTTCTCCAATAGCCAGAATCTCCCACAATAACTTATATACACTCAACTAGTCAAAAATTAAGATAATTTTACTTCAACAAGATGATAGATTTTGAATTCTTGTATTGATTCATAGTGTAAGATCAAGAATATGATATCATTTGGTTGATAGAAATAGATATACATATATTTTTATTTTTTCTACAACCGACTTATCGGAAGGAAATTTAATATTGTTACATGATTCAAATAGTCCATATTAAATTGAGATTTTTATTTAATATATTTATTAATATAAACAATTTATAAATCAATAAAATATTTAAATATTAAACCAAGTTAAATTGCGAAATAATTGACATATGAATATATTAGTTAGTTGTGAAGAATTAGTGATAATAAAAAAATGATTAAATAAAAAAAATCACACAACTAAAAAAATTGACATAATTAGGAAATGAATTGAACATATCATAAATTAAAACTAGGAAATGATGGATGGATGATGAATCATTGAATATATTGTAGGACAATCCATAAAATATGACAATTGGTATTCAAAAGGATCGATTTGGATCGCTACATTCATATATGAAAAATCAAAAGGATGATTCGACTAGTCCTCCATGCATGAAAATATCTATCATCAAATAGAACCATAGATCCATGCTCGAGCTCATTGTTTGGGATTGAAGAAACAATTCTGTGTTTTAACCCTCGATACATCCCAAAGATGAACTATTACATTAAAATGTTTCCTTATGGCCACTTTCGACATTGAATTCACTAAATCCCTTGGATCGAAGCCACCTCTACCTCATCATATGATTGGATCCCACCTGAGAGTTGTGGTGCTCATCTCTATGTGAAGGACTTGGCTCTTCACCGTTTTGTATCATAAAAATAGTAACTACTCGAAACCCATATACTGATAATAAAAATTACATTTTCATTTTCATTTTTCAAAATAAATAATTTTATTATTATTACTATTTATATATGATTAATATAATTCTTATAATATTTACAAAATATTATAATAATAAATAACATAATATATAATTTTACTATATATATATAAGTTTTAATATAAAAATTAACTGCATATTATATTTTAAGAAATATAAAATCCTATTTTTTAAAGAGGAATATTATTAAAATATATATTTCATTTACTCATATAGAAATTTTTATAGTTATATATTATGTTACCTTAAAATTAATCTTATCTATAAATTACTTTTACATTTTTTAAACATTACTTTGTTAATAATTATTAAATTTTAATTTAAATTTTACTTTATAAAAAAAATATAAGTATTTATAATTCTAAATTATTTTATTTTTGACTAATATAATTAAAATAGTATTTTTAGGTCAATAGTTTAAGAATTAATGAAACTCAATTAAAACATATTTCAATTGTTTTTAACTTATCGAGTAATTCGATATAAATACATGATAAAATGGAAAATAAATTAACAATATAATTTATTTAATTTATTTATTAATTTTTATTTTATAATTCTCTTTATTAATATTATTAATATCAATATTAAATGAAATATTATTAAAATGGTAATAATTAAATAAGTAACTATTTTATTTAAAACACTGGATGTTATATACATTTTCTTTTCTTATAGGCTTATCCCTAGGGTTTTCAATAATTCTTTATCATCCTAATATAAAAAAATATCTAGTCCTTAGTTTGATACCACTTTTTTTGAACAATTCCCTAAACCCGTACTATTATTAAATTCATAAATTTATTTTCAAAAAGAATAGAATGATCTAGAGGTATATAATCATAAGAATATTTGATATAATAATACATAAACATATCCAATTTTGTCATAAAGAGTTCAAATAGTTATGGAAACTCCCCTTGATCGTCAAAAATTATAAGATATCGGTAACGACCCGTCCCCTAGAGCATGTTCCGTGACTACCCCAAGCTCACCTTCCATAGGCCAGGGGCTAAGAACTAGAACCAAAGTCATACTTCCCTAAAACTGGGAAGGAATTTCCTTTATAATTGTAAACAAATACAAAGAGTACACATCTGAATACGAAACAGTAAGTAAAACATTATTATAAAATAGTGCTGAAAAGTAAAGGGGCCGAAAATACAAGCCCAACAAAACAACAAAATAAACTGAAAGTACAACTATAGAAAATAAAAACAGCTACAGGGTCATCCTACGGGATTCCTACCTGAAGGGTAGGTACAGATAACCTCCTCATCACTCCATGTCACCAGTCTCCTCTGGGTATCGACTCGTTGTGAGGTCCACCTCCGGGTACCATCCAATTATAATACTCAAAGCCTCGGACTACGTTGTCTGTCTTCTGCAACCAACACAAATAGGTGTGGGCATAGCCCATGCAGGGGTGAGTATAACAATATTCAATAGGGACCTTGAGACCCTCAAGGTCTCTCAAAATCCAAAAAGGATAACCACAAAGTATGAAATCAACTGATAACCTCGCTTAGGTATAGTCCCATACGTATACCTATGTTATCATGTAATCCATCTCAGTCATGAGGTACAAAAAAGTTTCTAACTCTTCTCACACAGGTATACACCTTTTGTAGAGAGATAGAGATGATCAGATGTAGCCACTAAATCATTTATTCTGTTGAAGCCACGTAGGATCCTGGAATAGAACACATAACTGTCAAACCCACACATGATCCAGGAATAGTAAATACAGTTGTCCAACCCACACAGGATCCAAGAATAGTCATTAGAGCTGTCAAACCCACACAAGATTTAGGAACTGTAGTCAAAGTTGTCGAACCCATACAGGATCTTGGAACAGTAGTCAAAGGGAAGCCAGCCATAGGGTTCCACAAAAATCATGCATGATGCCGAGAGGGACAGCTCTTAAATCCAAAATTCGATTCGTCAACTTCCACAAAGTCCCACAAAGAAGTATCCCAAAGGTTTTTCACATCATAGGGGTGTCAACACAATAGACAACCCTTCAATCAGCCCCCCTGTCTGTGAGTTATTAGCCTTTTAGTCCGGAGGGACCGGTCGGATTCGTGCACGATCCAACCTGAGCATATCTCAACTATACCCAAAATATCTGATGGGGTATACAAAAATTGACCATCGTGCTCCAAGAATACCAATGCTGCTGATGGTTTTTCAAATGGTCGTCTGGTGCCAAAGATATCACAAATGAAAGTAAAGGGTCGGTTGTGAGCCCGGGTCTGGTCTGACCTGGTCGGACCAACCCAGCCCAACCCAGTTTGGACTGAACAAGACTGGTATGACCCAACCATAATTGTTGGGGTAGACCTAAGCCATTGGGCGAGTCATCACGTTAGGTTCGGCTCAGCCCGCTAGGGCCATCTCAGCAGGTCGTGTGGTCCGTTCGGCCCAGAGGGCGCTGCTAGGGCGGTTCGGCTCGAAGCACCGTGAGGGGTGCGTCACGGGAGACTCTTCCTGGGAGCCAAGGCCCATTTCAACCCGGAGTGCCACGAGGGGCATAGTGCCTTGGAATGGGTGGCATAGTGAATGGAAAAAACTATCTTTTATTTTCATCCCACTGTTGTCTTAGTGAACGTATCCTTAAATAAATACTAGAACCATGAGTTCAACAGTGCCCTCGGATTTCAATTCTGAGCATCGGTTCAAAAGTTATAAAAACCCACACATACATTTACTGAATGTACCTGAACAAAACATCATCAAATGATTCTGGGCACACCGGGCCTCGGAATCATGCACCGTCAATTTTCACAGACTCGTAAAATCCCCATGTACTTTAGAAAAGAAATTCCACAGAAATTCCATGTATTTACAGTATCCCCACCTCAGATCTCTAAGTCCTCATATGTTACAACATGAACTATGGGAACAAATAGGTGCACTAATCACGGATCTGAGCCTCCCACTCCCTTGTGCTATCTTGGAGGTTCTTGTGCTGCCTGTGATCGCACACCAGAGGTATCGACCATCCGTGTAGGAACCACTCTTGTTGATCCTCAATATCCACTAGAATCAACATAAATTCCACCCCATCATCGATGTACATCTCTCCATGGTTGATGATTTGATAATGTTCATGCACGTATCACCTCAGCTAGAATACATGCAAGACGTCATGAACCCGGTGAAACTGAGGTGTATGTTCTAAAAGGTATGCCACCTCGCCAACTCTGCTGAGGATAAGGAATTTGCTAATTAATCTCGGAGATAACTTGCCGCCTCAGCCAAATAATCATAGACCTCATAGTGGTGAGACCCATACGAAGACATGGTCACCATCCATGTACTCTAGAGGCCTCCATCTTGCATCAGCATATGAATTTTGCCTACTCTGTGCAGTCTTCATCTCTTCCTGGATGATCTGCACCTTCTCCGTGGTAGCCTATACCATCTTTGGTCCCACTAGTGTGGGCTCACCAAGGTCAGTCCAGCAAAAAGGTGATCTGCAAGGACCCCCGTATAATTCCTCTAAAGGGGTCGTCCCTGTGGTGGAGTGATAATTGTTGTTGTATGAAAACTTCACCAAAGGTAATTGATCCTATGAATTCTGACTGAAGTCAAGGACACAAGAATGCAACATGTCAACAAGGGTATGAATGGTTCGCTCAGTCTGGACATCTGTCTGAGGATGGAAGGTGGTTCTCAGACGAAGCTGTGTCCCGAAAGCCTCCTGCAACCACTTCTATAGCTGGATGGTAAACCATGAGTCACAATCTGAGACAATCGTCGAGGGCATACCTTGTAAATTCACAATCTCCTACCAATAGAGGCATCACATGCTCATTACTGTACCTTCCTCTCTGATCAGTAGAAAGTGGGATGACTTGGTGAGTCGGTCGATGATCTCCCAAATTGTGTCATGACCAAATATGTACGTGGAAGACCCATCATGAAGTGTAGGGATATCCCATCATAATTCCACTCTGGGACCTCTAGAGGATGAACCAAGCCAGCTGGTACCTAGTGCTCTGCCTTCACTTTCTGAAAAGTGAGGCATCGAGAGACAAACTCGGCTACTGCCTTCTTCATACTTGGAAACCATTGATGTTGTCAATGTTCCATGAACATCTTCGCCACTCATGGATGTACCGCTAAAGGGGATATGTGGAACTCCATCAACACTTCCTCATGAAGGGAAACTGGTACCACAGTATGTCCTCTGAAGAGGATGACGTGCTCCCCACCTTCAGAAAATCCATCAGGTGTCTACCTTGTGGATATCTGAGCACATCTTGTCTAACAGTCAGTGTCCCCATGATGTGCCTCCTTGACTCACTAAAGATGTAGGGGAGTGATACTAAGGGACTGAAGTAAAGATTCTCCATCTCTATCCACAAAGGATATCTGCAAAGTAGATAGCTTCTATGTCGCCTCACCATGCAGTTGTATACTAGATATTCTCCTGAGAGCATATGCTACAACGTTCCCCTTACCATGAATGTAGACTATCTGGAAGTCATAAACATGGAGGAACTCAAGACATTTCCATTGTCTCATGTTTAGGTCCTTCTGAGAGAATATATATCTAATAATCTTGTGGTGAGAGTACATGCTAAAACGTTGAACCATAAGATAGTGTTGCCACATCTTCAAGGCAAAGAACACTACTTCTAAATCAAGGTCATGGGTAGAATAGTTTTTCTACTGTAGTTTTAGCTTCTAATAATCATATGTGATAACTGCTCACTCCTGAATCAGGACACATCTGAGTCTATTCCTTGATGCGTTACAGAATACTACGTACCCCACACCCTCCTTTGGAAGCCTCGTGATGTGGGAACTATTAATCCTCTATCTCAGCTCCTGAAATCTCTTCTGGAATATCTCCGACCACACGAATGGTTTACCCTTCTCTATCAAGGCTGATATTGGTGTTGCAACTCTGGAGAAGTCAGGAACGAACCTATGGTAGTAACCGGCCAAGCCTAGGAAAAATCGTACCTCTGACACACTCCTGGGGGGTCTCCCAAGCAAGTACTGCCTCACTCTTCATTGGATCTACTACAAATCTAGCCTCCAAGATGGCATGACCCAAAAATTGATCCTCTTGAATACAAAACTAGCACATCGAGAGCTCACCATAATGCCGGTGCTCTTAATGTGTGTCTAGTACTACCTGGAAATGGTAGGCATGCTCCTCCTCAGTAGTCGAGTAGATCAGAATGTAGTCAACGAAGACTATGACAAAGAGATTCAGGTAAGGCTAGAAAATCCTATTCATGGGTCCCATGAATACTGCCGGAGCATTGGTTACGTTGAAAAGAATAACCAAGAACTTGTAGTGGCCGTACTGACATCTGAATGTTGTCTTCTACACATCCTCTTCTTGAACTATTAGCTAGTGATCGACTTATCTGAGGTCTATCTTTGAGGACAACCATGCTCTCTTCAACTGATCAAAGAGGCATTCAATCTTTGTGAGTGGGTTCTTTTTCTTCACGATCACCTGGTTAAGGTGATGGTAGTCAACACAAAGTCTCAAGAAGCCATCCGACTTCTTAGTGAATAGAATCGGGGCTACCTAGGGAGAAACACTAGTCTAGATGAATCCCTTCCATGTAAGTCCTCCAACTATACTCGCAGCTCATGAAACTCAGCAGGAGCCGCCCGATATGCTGGTGTAGATATCAGTTCCATCCCAGGGAACATGTCAATGTAAAATTCCACCTCTCGGTGAGGAGGTAGTCCTAGGACATCGTTATGGAAAACATCTGCGTACTAGTCCACCACTATAGGATAGCTCAGACTCTACACATCAACCACTTCGAGGATAAGGCTGGCCACCTCCTGAGTAATCGGTTTCCCCACCCCCTCTAGGTAAGTCTATCATGTGCTGCAATGGCTCCCTTCTCACCGGTGATGGTAAACATAGTCCCATTCATGTGGAGACACTTCACATTGTGCCAAATATAGTTAATCTGGTCATGGACTATAGATAACTAGTCCATACCCAAAATGGCATCGTAAGGCCTTAACCCCGCTATGAGGAGATCCCAGTCGAAGCTCTCGCCTCCTTGAGTAAGCTCACACTGCCGGCACTAGTGCGTAATCATCGATTCTTCTCCCATATGAGTCTCTAGCTGTATGGATCGATCCAACGGTTCCATCGGAATCTCCGTGCTCCGAACGAGGGTGGTAGAAATGAAAGAGTGACTAACACCTGTGTCTATAAGAACTGCAGTAATGGTAGAGTAGACAAAGATCGTACCTCGAATCATCTCTAGAGCACAATGATCGTAAGCCTTAGCTACCTGGAGTTGAGCTCTCGCATTTCCAGTCGCTCCCGGTGGTCGTGGTGGACCTCTTGGTGGTGGTGGTGGTAACACCTCGTAACGTCGTCCACCAACAACTACATGACTAGCTCCTCTCCCACGTCCACCTGCTCCTTGCCAACCACCTAGATTGAATCTCTGCCTCTACCTAGGTAGTCCTTAGACCATCTATTGATCATCCGAATGACGGGTCGAATAGTTACAAGCCATGTGACTCTGCCCGCTACATGTGAAATAATTCATGTTCCTCATATGATAGGATGTATCTCGTGTTCCTCGCACAACCGGATCCATGTACTGAGGTCATCCACATGTAGGTCTGGTCCTCTTGGACCTCTAAGTCATCTGTCTATTTCCAACTAGAGAAGACTCCGCTACGTGATGCCCGGTGGTGGGTCTCACTGCTGGTGACTACTCAGTAATGAAAACTCTCCACTACGAGGGCTCTCTATAACACCCCTTCCTACGTCAGGATGCCAAGGGAGATTATCAAAGCCCTAATCTCTTGCCTGATTCCCTGCTCAAGGGTCCGGACCCTGAAGAAATGATCCTGCACCATGTCTGTGGAGTATTGCGAGAGGTCGGTGAACCTCACTGTGTAATGAGATACAATCATAATTCCCTGATGGAGATGATGTAGCTTATGTATCCGTACTTCACGTTGTGTGGCTGGGACAAACTCTGCCTGAAACAGACTCTCGAAGTCTTCCCAGTGGATTGTCACCTCATCATGCACCTAGATCATCAGGCACCACCATCTGTCTGCTACTGCCTGAAGGATACTCATGGCAAGGATCACCATAAGGTCGACTGTTGTCCCTATAAGTCTAAAGACTCTCACCATAGACTCCATCCAATCCTCCACGGCCTTCAAATATGTCTCACCATTGAACGTGGGTGGCCTCTAGTGTTGGAACTCATGCAACATGCTGAAGCGGATTGCACCTTACGCTACTAGGGATGGTGGCATCGGTGGCCTAACAAGTAGTGGGACAGCTGTAGCCTCTACTGTGATAGGGCCACGCACCGAGGCCTTGTCGCTCGGTGGGCTGCCATCTCATACAAAGCCTGGATCCCTGGTTGGTTGTCTACGTGGGGCCATCCTAAAAAGATACAGGTGTTCCATGGTAAATAAGTTATACCTGGAGATCTAACTCAAACAGATCACAAAGAAAACTCTAGAAGCACAAACACAATGAGTGTTTCCATGCACTGTGTCGGAAATCAGAAGTCAGGGTCCGGGTGTATGGATACCTCGGCTGCTGCATAAACCCTAGACTACCTGGACTGAAAACCACACTCAGTACTCTAAACACTATTTTTCACAGAAAATAAAGATCATAGTCTTATGTTCTGTAGTAGAACTAAATCTTATGATACCAATTTTCCACGACCCATCCCCTGAGGCTCGTGCGTGACTACCCCAATCCCACCTTCCATAGGGAAGGGGCTGTGGACTAGCACCAAAGGCATAATTCACTAAAACTAGGAAGGAATTGTCTTTATAACTGTAAATAAACACAACAGAGTAGACAACTAGATATGAAAAATTAAGTAAAACTCTATAACAAAGGAGTGCTAAAAAGTAAAGGGGTCAGAAATATAATCCCAACAGTAAAGTACAAGGAACTGAAAGTATAGTTGAAGAAAAGAAAAATAATTGATGGGTCATCCTATGGGATTCCTACCTGAAGGGTATATACTGATTGCCTCCTCAGTTCTCCACGCAGTTAGTCGCCTCCGGGTACTGACCTGTCGTGGGGTCCACCTCCGAGTACCGTCCAGTCCTAATACTCTTAGCCTTGGTTATCTTTGTACATCATCTGTATCCAACACAAAGAGTTGCGGGCATAGACTATGCTGGGTTGAGTATAACAATACTCATTAGGGACCCCAATACCCTCAAGGTCTCTCAAAATCCAACAATGATAACCACAATGTATGAAATCAACTGAGAACCACACATAGGTATATAACTATACATTTACCTTAGTTATCATGTAATCTATCTTAGTAATGAAGTAAAAAAATGTTACTGAATCAGCCCACACATGTATACAACTTATGTATAGAGATAGAGATGATCAGATGTGGCCACTGAATCAACTATTCTGTCAAACCCACGTAGGATCCTGGAACAAAAACAAAGAACTATTGAACCCACATATGATCTAGGAACAGTAAATAGAGCTTTTGAACCCACATAGGATCCAGGAATAGTCATCAGAGCTATAGAACCCACAAAAGATCCCGAAAAATTTGTCAGAGATGTCGAACCCACACCGGATCTAGTAAAAGTAGTCAGAGCACAACCAGCCACAGGGTTCCGCACAAAGCATGCTTAATTCTAGGAGGGTTCGCTTGTCGAGCCAAGATTTGATACATAAACTTCCAAAATGTCACACAAAGAAGTATCCCAAAGGTCTTCCACGTCATAGGGGTCTCAACAGAACAGACGTCGCGTCAATCAGACTCTCGGTCTGTGATTTAATTGCCTTTTAGTTATGGGGGCCCGGTTAGATTTGTGCATGATCCAACCAGACCATATCTCAACTATAACCAAAACTATTGTGGGGTATACACAAAGAGATTGTTACGCTTCAAGAATACCAGTGCTGCTGAAGGTTCATTAAACGGTCGTCTGGTGCCTAGGATATAGCCAATGAAAGTAAAGAGTTGGTAGTGGGCCCGGGTCGTTCCGACCCAGTCCGACTTATTGGGTCTGACCCAACCCATTGGGCGGGTCAACCCGTTAGGTTCGGCTCGCCCGGCTGGGCACATCTTAGCATTCCACGTGGGAAGTTTGACCCAGAGGGTGCCGCAAGGGCGGTCTGGCTCAGAGCGCCATGAGGGGCGCAGCTTGGGCGACTCGGCCCAGGTGGCCGGGGCCAATTCGACTCGGAGCGTCGCAAGGGGTGTTGGGCCTCAGCCAGGGTGGCTCGGAAGGTGGAAGGGATGCTGAGTGGCTACTGAAAAGGCCGGCAGTGCGGCTAAGAAGGCCGAGAGGTGTTTGGGTAGGGCATGGTCATGCCAACAGGTGGCCGTTCATGTCACCGATCTGGTTAGCGGGTGTTCAGGGCAGGGCGCTAGGCAGGACGACATGCGAGTCGGGGGGCTGCCGGGCAGGCATGTTGGCGGGCTTCTGAGAAGGGTTCAGCAAGGCCGGCTGGCAGACCGGAGGGGGCTCGTCCGGGGCTGGTTTGGTCGACGGTGGGGCTGGACGCCGCAGGGGTGGCGCGGATCACGGAGGCCATAGGTAGCACGACCTTTGTCTTCGCCACCTTCATCACCTATTTTCTTCGTCCCCATGCCGAAGATCATCATAAAAAAAATGGTAGAGGTGTTGGGCCTTGTTGGTTTAGTCCGAACCCTCTACATTTTGGGTGGTATCAATTGGTTCTTCAAGAAAAATGCACAACAAAACCCTTCCTCTATGATTTTTCCTAAAACTCTCAAAAGGAAAAATATCCTCGTTCTTCGTTTTAAAAGAAAGGAAGAACATGGGAGAAAATCATACTTAAATGAAATTAAACACCCACCATGGATTCATTGACTTCAGGAAAAATGTAAAGAATTCAAGGAAAATGTCGTTGGCGTTCATCATGGATGGTTCTTCCTCCCTTGTTCCGGTTGTAGATCAAAGAAGAAGATGTCTGCCGTTGGGAGATGAAGTGTTCTTCGTTCTCCAATGGTAATTATTCGTTGGGAGGATAATTCTTCGTTGGGAGCTTTCTCCCAATAATACTCCCCTCAAATCCCCAAAGTGAATAGACATGCCAAATAATAGATTATATTATCTATTATTTCATTTGAATGAAATTCAAATAGAATCCCTAAAAACTAGGTTGGCATAATAAATTAATGTGTAGTAAGTGGTGCCATTAATTTGATGTGTTGGCAACATTAAAGGTAGAGTAGATCAAGAGGCTCCCCTAAATTAATTCAAGAGGTTGTCACAATGTCAAAATGGAGGACTTTTCACCATAAATGTCATGTGTTAGCTCCATTAAGGTGGAGGGGTGGTGGCACCATTAATTAAGGATCTCAAGAGGTTTCTCCCCTCTTAATGGGGAGTTCAAGAGGTTTCAAACCTAGGTGGTCCCCACCATATCAAACATGAAGAGGAGGTTAGGTTTGTGTGGGACCCACCACCATAACCTCTAATGTGGGGTTAAGGTGTGGTGGTCCCACCTCCATCTTCTAAATGGAGGTTATAGTCTTAGTGGGTCCTACCTACCAACACACACATGGAGACTCAAATAAAATAAAGTGAAGCTCGCTTTATTTTATTATTTTCCATGAAAACCCAAAAAACTATGTTTTATTCTAAACACAATGTTTTCGAAGTGAAAGTATTCTTAAGAGAATACCAGCGATGTAAGTTCAATTGTGACCTCATATTTCAATTTCGAGCAACAGTTCAATAGTTATGAAAACCCACTCGTACATTTACTGAACGTACCTGAAAAAAACTTCAGAAATTGATTCCGGGCACACCGGGCCTCGGATTCACACACCGTTTGTTTTTGCAGACTCATAAAATTCCCATGTATTTAATAACAAAAACAATCCTTGGAAATTTCTTGTCATTACAATATCATAAAGAAATATATAAAGAAACAGGTGATACTAAAATCCCTAAAATGAAAAAATTTCGAAATAATGTGTATTGTTAAATTCAATTGGTATAAAATGATATAATGTTGTGTATTATCTGAAGGATAGTGATATTGAATGAAGTAATGATTTCAAAAGATAAAAATCATGAGTAAATAACATAAAAATTATTTCATAAACATAAGTTACTGGTCACTAATAAAAACATTATCATAATACTGACAAAGCCCCATGTTGTATTAGGTTCTCTCCATAATCCATTAAACAACCTATAATGATATTTAGAGAATCATCCAAAGAATTGTATGGACATATAATTTTATTCCAAGCACATAAATGAAAACCATATATATGTGTTTCACTTGAGAAAAACAAAGCATTCATAAATAACAAAAATGATCAAACCCATGAGTGGGAAGTGGGTTTTATAATTTTGATTAAAGGCATAACCTAATGATAAAACATATAGATTCAAAAATTGTATGTAGAATTAAAATATATTGGATTTTCGAATTTTTAAAATAAAAGTAAATCTTTATAATTCTATGACAACATGAAGAATATATCATAAATATATAGGAGAATAATAAATCAAAATGCACCAAATGTCAGAAGCATTACGAAACAATTAAATTATCTTTTAAAGAAGGAAAAGAAGTATTATTTTCCATAAAACAATAAATTTTTAAATAGGGTTATCCTTAAAATAATGAGTTCCTTTATAATCAATTCATGATTTAGAATCACTTTCATGGGTGATTCTAGACAAGAGATAAAAAATATGATTCTTCCCTAGTTTATATAAATGTTTTAGATTTAGCAGGAAGTAAACAAATATATAAACCCAAAAATGAAAGGGATATTTAATGTAAAATATATTTATGGTATACATAATAAAAAAATAATATGAATTTGAGAATAATATTTCATTAAATAGTTAAAAATAATGTGAAATTGTAATCAACATGTCATGAAGGAGGTATGGATAATCCCTTAAATCGGGTTCATGGTTTGTTCAGTGCATAACCATAAATAAATGAAGAACCAAATTAATTTCACTAAAAACTTAAATAATAATATTATTCAACTATAGATTAATTCTAACATTATTTATATATAATATATTATTTATTTATAATAAATTTTTTTCATAAGTCTTTTACTTGAGGTTGTTTAGTAAATTTTTCATTACATATTATTTTAATTGACCTTGGTGAAAAGAATTGTGAAATGTTTTCTTAATATCCAAAATAGTTACTCTATTATTGGAATAATTTATATATATTAGATATAAAATTAAATCAAACCATGATTGGTGGTTATGGAAAATGAAAATCATTTTAAGTGGATGTGATATTTTCAATGTATGAATGATTAAATGTTCCTTTTCTAAATGAAACATAGGGAAATAATGTAAAGGATAATTTTAAACCTCATAAAAATTTTAAAATATAAATATATGATTTATTCATACATTTCATACTTTTAATCTTCATTGTATGGGGTTGATGAAAAACATATTACTTCCCTTTGCATAGGTGGTAGTTCTTTGAACATAATAATTGTAGTTATTGTTTTTCATAGTTAGTGGAGCAGAATAAAAAAAGATCATTCGATTTATATAATACAATATAAGTTTAATAATGGTACATATGTCATTATATTTTTTTTATATGAAAGTAATTTGGAATTGAAAGTTTATATAGAAAATGTTATGAAGAAGGTAATACTTACATTTTAAAATTTATCTTATCTTATAGATTTCAATTGAAGGTATTGACTTAAGAAAACAAATAGAGACATGCAGCTTATGGATGATCAAAAAAATATAGAGATGTAATTTTAGAATATTTTAATTTTAATTGTACTGAGACATGTATTCATGGTTTGGTGGAAGTAACCCCCTTTTAAAATTGAATAAAATTGTATTTTTGGGAATAAACTTTACCATTCCATGATATCACAAAACTATTCCGTGGTAAATGACTCAAAAAGTTCATAATAAATAATTTAATAAGGATAATAGTTCAGGAAAGCCTCACATATGACTTTTAGCACATGTTTAAATCTTGTTTCAAGCCTTTTACGATATAATTTTACATTTTCTAAATTGACATTTACATTGGTAACTTGTTTTTTACTATGATTTGTTTTAAAACTCATAAGGGTACAAATATAAAAAATTATTGACGTTTTGACCCAAAATTTCATCACCATTTATTTAAATTCATTTATTAATTTTAAAAAATAATATTTAAAATTCAAATAAATAATATATATTAAAAAAATTGAATAAATATGTATTTTAACCATTATGTGTTCTTTAATTTTCTAGAATTGATTACCAATTTAAGTAGTTTTAAAATGGTGATATATAGGTTGAGAAATAATATTTTTCTCATAATTTAATATAGACAACTTTTATTGATTCAATAAAAATTATATGAAAATTAGAAAATAATTGTTAAACATTATTTCACCATTATGAAGATAATTAACACCAATATTACAAAAAATATCCGCATTCTTAAAAAATTAAAATTTTATTGTTTGAAAATATTTTCAATTTTAAAACAATTGGGAAATAATTATTTTATATTTCATTTCAAAAAGTGATAATGTCTACATTTTATTATAAGCGGGTATAAATAATTTTGGTGTGAAATATTAATTTAGTTTGAAAGACATTATTAATGTGTATTTTAAATTAAAATAAATTTTTTTATTTTTTATTAATTAATTACCATGTAAATAAAAATGGTTTCCTAAACACTTAAGTCTTTATTTTATTATAAAAGTAATATTTTATAGAAAAAAAATATAATATTACAATTCTCTTAAAAATGAATTTATGTGTTATCTACTTTTCAATGTGGTGTTAAACCTTCAGTTTTCATTTTTATTCCATTTTTTAATCCTTATAAATGATAAATATATATTAATGAATTTTTTGAAAGAATAAAGGTCTTTTTCAGAGCACAGAGCTCAAGTTTTTGAATACAACAATATATATGCACTATTAGCACATGGTCTATACTAAGTATGCACCTCAAATTTCATGGCTATATAAGGGTGTTGTGTGGTTTGATCCAAACCATGAAATGGTGTTTTCTAATATTCTATGGTTTGGAAAATTGTGTACATTGTTTGTTCATGGTTTGTTTAATAGTTTAATGAATGTTCTGTATGATGTTCTCCATGAGCAATGGGGTACCAAAGGATAGATAATGCTTTGTCAAACCGTACAACCAATTTGTGGGAATTTTAATTATCAAAATATTTATCTAATTCTCCCACTTATATCATAATAAAATTCACATTTTCTATTATCTTCTAGATTAAATCATCTCTATTCCCTTTTAAGATATATCCATGCAACAAGCTAGGCTTTAAAAGATATTCTGTGTCCATTCTTTGATTCGATATTCATTTGTCACACTTGATCATCACGAGTATTTTCCATCTACATTTGGATATATTTGAAATTTTTCATCCCATAGAAGAAGTTATTTTAGTGAAAGTTAATATGAACTATATTAGGTTATTTTAATATACTTCCCTTTTCATCTAATTTGGACCAAACTAGAGGTCATACATGAAAAGTGTTTAACCAGATGAATGAGTTAGGTGGTCTATAAATTTTACATAAGTGTTTATTTTATATTTTACTATCCCCATTGTAATTAATTTTGTATGTTATAAATTAAATTTTAATGATTAAATTAATTGGTTCACTTATTTTGGGTCACATTCATAACACTGATTCTTGGTTGGATGTTTTGAACATATACATAATCCACCCAGGAGGTGTGTTTCTTAAATCTTATTCGTTTTATGTAATCTGTTTGGGTGTGTGAGATATCCAACTATATAGTGGGATCCACTATAAATTAAATGAGTATGTTCGAGAGGATCATGCACTTTTTTTATGCTATTTAATTATATTAAAATAAATAAATGTATAAATAAATGGTAATTGAAAATGGGTATGGAGACTAACATACCCCTCATAGTTTATTTTATTATTTCCATAATGTTGGACACCTCTATATAGAACCGACATATTATCATGTTATGGATCCTAATATTATTAAGTTATGGAGCTTATTATTAAGCAACATAACCTATTATTATGTTCTATCTCTTATGATTATTATGGTATGAAAAAAATTAGTAAGGTATCAAACCAGTGATTATTAAGGTATGAAACTTATTATTATTGTAAGGAATCTAATTTTATTACGGCATGATACCTGTGAATATCACGGTATTGAACTTTCCAGGGTATCAAGGAATGACAATTGTGACACCATGGTATGATTTTTTATAGTATAATACCATTGAGATGGGTATATGTATGGAACCTATGACCTCCATATATATTTACAAATTCTTATATAGGACTCTTTGTTTATATTCCCTTAGTCATAGCCCATGTAGGTCTGTTACTCTTATCTCATATGTCTTATGCTGAGATTATTATTACCCATTGTTGATACTTTATATGTAAACTGATTATCATATGCTATAACCTTATTCTTTTGTAGCTTGTTCCATTAAGATATTATGTTTAACATACTTTACTATTTACCAGTTATACCTAAAAAAGTTACAGTTAACATAAACATGCTAGATTTCTTATATACACCATTAGTGGGGGCCCATTGATTATATATCTCTCCTTATTCAGTCCCCTGATTAGTACTTGAATAGAAATCATGGGTGATGTTAGGCACACAAAAAAGATCTCTACTACTGATGATTGATGTATTTAATATAATATTGGGGGAGCCTAGGACTGAGCTATGTCTTGTTATGAAATTCATAGAGTATTTTTTATTTTTTAGTGGTTTTGATATACCAGTATGTATGTGTGACATTTCTATGTTGTATATTACTATTTTATTTGCAAAATGATATTACATAAATATTTATATGGTACTGATATTTATATTGATTACTGTTTTGTTTATCTAGATGATTTACCTTCAACTATTAGTTGATATTATTCATCTTCTTTTTATACAATTATTACATCCCACTTATGCTATGATTATGAGGGTATAGCCTCCTCAATGTATCAATATGGATCCTCAATACATTTTAACAGCCTCTTTTCTTTGGGGTTTCATGCTTGACGACATGTGACCCACTAACTCAGACATAATTTTTTGAATCCCTGCTCATGATGTTATAAATTATAATAAGAGTTTTTTTAATTTCCTTACTATTTTGGGATGGTATAAAGGATACTATGACGTGTTGGTATTTGTTAATGAGACCACACGTAATAGTATCTAACTCACATGTTCGGAAAATCCAAATTACCTTGGATAAGACTTGATGTAATTATTTATTATTGTTATACGGTATTTGATTCAACTGATTGCGGACACACATGTATGTGATGTCATTATTAATAGGATATTGGATTATATTTCATCCTTTTCCTAATATGACAATGTGGAATTGATCATGCATCATTATTGGAACCTTATAAGATTAACATGTCATACATTTTTCTATGTCATGTAGGATGAATTTTCTAATTGCTTGATACATGATATATGTACCTTGAATGATGTATATGTTATAAAACAAATATTTTCTTAGGAAAAAATGTGATTGAGTGATTTTTCATAACATATACATCATTCAAGGTACATATACCACGTATCAAGCAATTGTGAAATGTCTTAGGAAAAATGGGATTGACGAATTTTTTATTAATGTGCTTTCTTTAATCTAAATATTGTTTCCAATATAAATTTATGATGGAACCTTAACTAATCAATTATAATATGTTCTAGTTATGTGAATGAGGTTACATATACAAAAAAAAAGTTGATTTTGAATATATAAATGAAACTTGTAATACAATGAGTTAAAGTACATATTTAGATTTGGAATGATGATTCATTTTGTTAAATAATATTTTATTTCCTGCTACTTTTCGCCATCATATGTAAAGGTCATCATATAGTTAAATGAACTACCCTTCCAATTTATAAATTATGTAAATGTATATGTGGAGAATTATAATTGTGTTTTCTGGTCTATTATATAGCAAATAATTTTTAAATATGTAATATAAATATAGTCCCTATAAAATAAGGACTCAAATTTACAATTAAATGGGGTTTTCCTATAAAACATACATTTTATATTCTACACACTGTGACCTTTATAGTGGAACTGAGTACATGAACCATACAAGAACATAGTAGTGGGTAGTAAGAAGTGTATTTCATGTTATTTATGACTGCTTCTGTCATCCATAACATTATTTATGGATTTATATATGGTTATTGATATTTCCCTAGATGTCTTGTACCTATCATATAATGATAACATTAATTTAACTTTTATCAACTCATATGTGAGGTGTGTCCATGAAATTTCTGAAGATATGCCACCATGATATCCTCGAGTCAAGTTCGATGTTTTTTGTGATGATCTTTATTTAGAGGTGGTGTACCTAGAGCCACTTACATTACCTATAATAGTTACGAATGTGGAACCTCCTATTATCCTTGATGTAAGTGATGATTCTCAAATTTGAGGACAGTTTAGGTTTCTTATGAAGACTATATAGGGATCTTCGCAACCCATCCCTTATTTGAGAGAGATGATATGGGAGCTTTAGAAGAAAAATACACTTACTATATCAGGATATTGTGGCCCCAAGGTTACAGATTTATGGATAGAGACTATATCATCTATCTTAGATAACATTGAGACACATCCATATAGGAGAGTGAATATCACAATGTATATGCTTTAATTATCTACTAAATGTATGTGGGATATTCTAAAAGAGGATGTTTAATATCGGGAAGTAATTTTGAAGTATCTCTCATCTACCTTCCAAGACATCATTTTCCCCAAGTCTTTGTGGGTTAAAAATTCCAGGGAGTTCATGAACCTGTTGTAGGTTTCTATGTTTATTATGGATTACTATTATCATTTTACATACCATTAATGCTTTGTGGATATCTATACCACTGATGATCTATAAAAACATTATGTTTTCAAAATGGGTTTAGGAATCCTATTCATTCCCAGGGTAATGTTATCAAATTGACTATTATGTTAAAAATAGTGAATTATTCACTTATTAATGAATGAAACGTGAGGGAAGATAGAGGTTCAATCTAAAGTGGATTAGCATCTAGAACTTGTAGATCATATTCTAATAGAAGGAATCATCATATTTAGACTACTTATAAGGAAAGTACCTGTTAGAGTGCACATAATGGTATTTTTTTCATCTTTCAATAGTCTCGGAAACATAACCACATGAATCGATTGTGTGAAATGGACCAAGTAGAGTGTAAATACTATAGAAGGAGGCTATATTTATAAATTATTTAGGGGATTTTATCTAGTTTCTATTGATAGAGGATCATCGTTGACCATAGGTCTTGAAGAAGGGTCAACAACTCTATATTTGGAAGGGATATGGAGTACCACTAGATGGTCATGAAAAAGTAATTGTCATGGTTAGGTATCTAGAAAATTTTCATGGAGCATCAGTTGAGCGGGACTACTCATGTAACATATGTTATATCTATTAGATGTGTAATTATATAGATTTATAAAATTAAGTATGTGGATGGGGAATAGAGTCACACACCTCCCACAGTTTTTTTATTAATTTAGTATAGTCTACCATGGTATATGTTTTATTTTACAGAAGGTATTGAAATTATTTTATCACTATGGATTTCATGGAAATAATCTAACTCTAAATTCAATATTTCTATAGTTTCAGGATCCTTAACACTCTTCAAGGTATATTTTTAGTGTATTTTCACTAGTTTAAGTAGTTTCCCATATATATAAGAGTTTATCAGGATTTAAGGTTCTTCATCCTCGAGAGGAATATGTTTTATATTATCCAAGGGATGGAAGTGATGATTAATTAGCATGAATAGGTGGATATCAGTCAATAGAGGTCGTTGTTTACGTCACTAGATGGAATTAGTTATATTCACTTGTGTGATTGGGATGTCCAAGAAGTTATAACTGGACTAGATAAATATGGGAAAGGTGGAGTGATGACCCAGATTACTATCCTTTATATGAATGATAAAGGAATATGTCAGGCTGAATTCCATCCAATAATTGATCATTATAGGTATGCATTACAAGATAAAAAATTTCACCTATTGATTGATATGTGAGCTTCTCAATCAATACAATTTCAATATTTTCTCTAGTGTCTATTCCTCCTTATAAGATAAAAACTACTAAGTTACATGTTCTCAAGTGACAAATAGAGGACTTAGAAGCTATGGTATTTATAATTCTTATTAATTCTCCAGGGGTTTTACTAGTTCTTTTCCTTAAAAATGGATATAGAACCCTCAATATTTATATATTTTAGTAGATATTGAATCATATAGCTATGAAGAACAATTATCACTTTCCTTTCATAGAGGACCTATTATATTACAAACAAGAAGCTCATATATTATCAATGATTTAATTAATGTTAGACCATCACCAGATATGTGTTAGACCTTAATATATACATCATAAAAAATTCTAGATTTGGTATGGTATTAAATATTATTTTGTTATTCCATTTAGTCTTATAAACACATCAACAATTTCAATGGATTTGATAAATCTAGTGTTCCATCCATTTTGGGATTCATTTGTGGTATTCTACATTATCGACAACATGGTGTAATCACATTCTCCAAACTACATTGCAAAAAAATAGATATCATTATAAATAAAATAATTGAGAACCAGATGTATACTAAGATACATAAATATCACTTTTGGATTTATAATTTTATCTTCATGGGTCACATTTTCTCTGAGGAGAGAGTATCAGTTGACCCTATGAAGGGGATAGCTAGAGTCACCTGGGAGAATCCCAAGATCATTTTTGACATACATAGTTTTAGGGGGATATTTGTTTATTTGTTGATCTTTATAAATGATTGTTTAATCCATGAAGTACTGCTTACTATATTGACTAAAAAGTGTATAAAATCTAATGGTCATAATCTTATGAGATGTCCCTATAGAAGATGAAAGGGATACTAACTTTAGTACTGATCCTGATTCTCCCAAAGCCATGTATAAGCTATAATTTTTATTGTGATGCATTCAGTATTAGGATAGGATCATTTCTGATGAACTAGATCGAGTCGTGGAATATGGGTATCACCAATGGAGATATCATGAGAGAA
This sequence comes from Viscum album, assembly GCA_963277665.1. NCBI lineage: Eukaryota > Viridiplantae > Streptophyta > Magnoliopsida > Santalales > Viscaceae > Viscum > Viscum album. The sequence goes on along the minus strand of OY728148.1, from coordinate 258,470,179 downwards.
ATTACATGACATGTAATATTGAGTAAACACTATGGTTAATGCCTTTCATTTTATGAGATATTATTTTCATGATGAGTGTTTTTAGTCCATTACAAATCACAAAAGCCTCATGTTTATATTCAAACAATATGAATTGAACCATAGGTAGATAAGGTCAGCTAAATACCTATTTCCTTTGATTTTTATCATTATTATACACATGGGAGATGCGATTCTTTTGTAGTTTCAAAGGTATGGAGTAATAATAGACAGGTAGGTAGAGAGGCCAATGTTTAGTGGAAGCTTATGTATATTTTTTTAGATTCACATAGAGGTTATTGACTACCTCGTAAATTATGTACTTACATCATTATAAGTGACCTATTCCCTTTAGGAGAGAGTGATGGTGGGGTAGTTATTATATTCTAAGGTATTTTCCATATGAGAGAGTATATTAGGTGAGGAAATATTTCCAAAAATGAATCATTGATGAGAATGTGGTCATGAGCATCCATGGAGGTGTATGGATTCATAATGGAATCTAGGAAGAATTTATGTTAGGGCCTCATGCTTATACATGGGATGGTCATCCAATTATTTCCCAGATGTATCATGACTTAACCCTCCAATACATCTAGCGTTGTATCAAAAGGGAGATAACTGTTTCTGTTACATAGTGTACCACCTTTCGACATGTGAAGGAAGAACACTAGTGAATAGAATAGATTATATATATGTTTCCCATTCCTAAATAGAAATTTGATGATGTCATTGTGTATTTTGTGACTGGATTTCTATGTTCCGCTCATGGTAATTATGGAATATTTGTGATTATTGATTGGATTATGAAGTTAACTCGCTTATAACCTATCAGAGAGACCCTCTCACTGGAAGAGATTACTAAAATGTATCAATGTGTGATTATAATCCTTCAAAGGGTCCCTTGTAATATCATTTAATATAGGGATAGTCCTTTTTAATTGAGGTTCTGACAAGGGTTATATAGATCTTTTGGTACACTAGTCTTTTTTAGCATGATATTTCACACTCAAATCAGAGATCTATCTGAATGGATGATACAATTACCAGAGGACATGCTCCATGCATCAAACAACGATTTTGGAGGTTTGTAGTAGAAAAATATAACTAATTTCATGTTCTCATTCAATAAAATCATTCTAGAGATGATACATATAGATTTTAGGAGGCCTTATAAGGTATACTCTACTTGTCTATATTTTTAAGGTCATTAGTACGTAAGGAAGAATTAATTGGTCCTCATCTAGTTCCTGAGAAATCAGAGAAGATCAGTTTATGAAGAAATGAAAGTATACATATTAGTCTAGGAAAAATTCATACAACGATCTTCACCATTGAATATTAGAGTTCTTTGTAGGGATTTATGTTTTCTTATGTGATTTACCTAAATAGGGTAACACACAATTTAAATAGAGTGAAAAGACTTCAAAACGATTTGTAGGACCATTTTAGGTTTTGGAGAGAGGAGTTCTGGTAGCCTGTTAGTTATAGTTACCACATAGGTACATTATTATGCATACAGTTTTTTCCCTTTGACATTTTTTCTAGAAATATTGAGATCCATATCCTATCATTAAAACTAATGATATTGACAAGGAGGTAGATGTGTCAATTGAGGAGCATCTTATTTATATTATGTACCAAAGAATGAATGTTCTCCAAGTCTGATCAATATCCTTACAATGGGTTATAGTGAAGTATGGTCCAATAAAAAATGAAACTAGGGAGTGTGAGACCAATGTATATGCTCAATGGCATATGTTATTAACATAAGATGATTTAAAACCCTATGAATGAAAACATAGGGACATTTTTATTTATGGGGGGTCAGTAAGATTGTAAACATTAATAAATGTTTGTAACATTAATTTTAGGAGTTTAAATCCGTTTTTTTATCCCTATAAATCTTCCTTAGGGTTTAAGGAAGGGTCTAGGATTATCTGAGTCATGTTCAGATAACAACCACCAATTTCAAGAAAAAACTATAGAGTCTCATTATTAGCACACTGTTAATGCTATCCCTACACCTCAAACTATGTGGCCTTACAAGGGATCCACAAGGATTATCCAGACACTAAAAGTTTGTTTTATACCATGTGGGACTGAAGAAGAGGCTATGAATAGGCCGCACATGGTTTCATTAACCATGTGTTCTTGGTCATATGGGGTTTCTCCCTGGGCAGTGGGGTGTGCAATATTGGTATACTATTTGGACCACTATGTAGCTAAAATCAATGTCATTTAATCCTTGGGCGTATTTAATATTTTTTATTTATTCTCCTTTATAAACACCCCTCTCTTTCTATTCTCTTCCAATAGATAGCACCTATCCTCTATTTTTAGAGCTATCCACCACTAAAGTTAGGCATTGGTAGTTATTCTACATAAAAACCTATAATAGAGATCCATTTCCATGTCATATTTCCACTTGTAATCTTTTAATTCCTTTATCTACTTTGATTTCTTATCTTCCCATGGACAATGTTATTTTTGTGAAAGACACATTTCCATATTTTTATTGTATTCTTTTATTCTTCTATTTTCGTCTTAATTGAACAGAACCAATGGATGAAACTGGATGAGTTCCCTACCAGATGCATAATGAATGTGGTCTAAACCATTTCTTTTTTTTTTCTATTTGAATATTTCTATTGTGTTACAGAACAAAAATTCGGGTGGTTTCTTTAATATTAAAGGGTAATTCATTAATTCAATAATTTATCTATTTTGGGTCACCTATGTTGCATTTCATCAGGGTTAGAGGTTGAAAACCATAATTGGGGCCACCCATGTGTTGTTTTCCTTATATCTTCTCTATGTTACACTAGCCCGTTGGGTGTGTGAGCTCTCCACTCTTGTATTGTGAGACCATATAAATTAAATGACATAGTTAGAGAGGATCATGCCTCTATTTCCATGTTATTAAATTCTATTAAAATTAATATATAGTTGGTTAAATGGTAATTGAAAATGGGTATGGGAACTAACACATCCCTTGACTATTATTATATTATTTTAATGATAGTGGACACATTAGTATGGAAACAACCAATTATCAATGTATAGAACCTAATATTATTTACGTATGGAACCTATTATTATGGTATCAAGCATAATATTATTGTATTTCACCTATTATTATGGGATGGAACATATTATTAAGGTATTGAACCTATTATTGTTAATCTTTGACACATTTTTCTAAGGTATGGAACCTAGTATTATTATGGTGTTGAACTAATGAATATCATGGTTTGGTACTGGCATGATTTTTGAGGCCTTCCACATATTACCCCCAAATACTTTTACATCTCTAGATATAGGTCCCACATGTTATATGCCTTGGGACCTGTACCACATAGTTCTTATTACTCATATCACTTTTATCTTATGTCAATATAGTTAATACGTGTGGTTGATACATTATATATAAATTTATTCTCATATATTATATATATTTTTGACATATTTTGGCATTGAGTTATTATGTTTACCTTACATAACTACTTAAATGGTATACCTATGCACGTTTATAGTTATTATTCACATAGTATATTTTTTATAGATTTTGTTCCCTACTATGTATATCTCATGCATTGTTTAGACCATCTATTGGTACTCGAAAAAACATCATTGATGAAGATAAGGACATGGGAAAGTGCTTGGATACCAATTCTTGAGTATTGTATTGTGGGAGGGGGAGAAAAAGATAGATATTTGTCCTTTGATCCTACTTGTAGATAGAGTTTTTTTTGTCTAGTTATTTTGATATACGTATTTGTATGTGTGTCAATTCCATATTACATTTTCATTTTTTATTAGATACCTGACATTACAACATTATGTTTATGGCACTTATATTTATATTTATTGTCGTTTAGATTATATAGATGATTTTACTTCCATTTTAATTTTATATTGTGGGGACGCTATTTTTCCCTTAGTTACATAGCTATGTTACATTAATTATGAGGGTATAGTCTCCCCACTACACCCCCATAGACCATTACTTCTTCTAATAATCCTTTTGAGAATGGGAAAAAATGATTGAGTCCTTTTGACCAAATAAATTCTTCATAATTTTTTATCTCTACGGTCTAAAAATAAAAATAAAATAGAAAACACCCCGAAATCTCACTTATATTAATGTTGACTTATTAAATCCAAACAATATGTTAATTTGGTCAAATTAAATATATAAATGAATAAAAAGTATAACAATTCAAAAATATAGTTAAAATAATATATACTAACTAGTTTAACATTCATAATTTTCCCATTGAATAATGTACTTTTCATAATGTTTTGAGGTGTTTTCGTCTCTTATTTCATATAACATATGATACAGAATGGAATACTTATCAATAGACAATAATCCATAATATCCCAAGATGTTACACCTTGATCGTGAAACTAGGACAAGATCCTTGATACTAACATCAACAATCCATAAACCTACCATAATATTTCCTAAAATAATCAATCCCAAACCCGTTCTCATAAACATCATGACTTTTGGGGTTTGATAATGCTTAAGCTGATTTGAAAATGTAAAATTGTTGACCCTATGTATAAGAACATTATTTTTATTAATGAGTCACTATTACATCAAATTTTGATATAATTATTTATCTTGGACCTAATATAGATAATTAATGATGATATGGAAGAGTCTGAGAGTTTTTAGTATTTTTTTGGGCTCGAATCATTGACCACTAGAAGAATATGACTGGGATAAATTGTGAGAAGAAAGAATGAGACCATGTCAACTCAATTTCTATTATTAGTATAGAGGTTATAAATGACAAATAAGGGTGGACAGTCTTCCCAAATTTCTCACCTTGGGTGCATTCTTGTGTGCGTTTTACAATATATTTGTCAAACACAAATATGAAATTTTCATCATGGTTTCTAAAACTATAAATCCTAACAATATAGGTTCCCTTTAAAGAAAATAGGGTTTTCACAATTGGCACATAGTTTTCACAACCATGCAACCAATCTGTGCATCCGAGTAATATATGGGTAAATTACTACTATCCCTTATATAATCTTATATGTTATAATTGTTTTTGTCCCCTCTCATTTATAGAAGGCATAGACATACTTATCTATATAAGATATTCAAGTCCTCATAAAAAATGTTGTTTTATTTCTAGGTTGTTCGGACACTGATCGATCTTCATTCACCTCTGTTTATTTGTATCTGTATTTTCTTTATTCGTTAGGCTCATTTTTTATTCATCATATCAGTTGTGCTATATTGATGCGGTATCATATGCCTTATTTTCATAGAAAATATTTTTTCTTCTATTATCATCCAATACAATAATTAATAAGGACCAATTCAAGATGAGGATAGAGCAATAGGTTTGATATAGGTTGTCTATGACTCATCCCTTAACATCTGACTAATTTATAAAATGTTGTCATTGTGCACACTCTGGAATCACCAGGATGGGCTTCTTATAAACCATTTTATATACTTGTGATCCTTGTATTCATGTTCTATATCTCCATTAATAATTTTTATTTGTTTCATTTTATTGATTAACCTCAAATTCATGCACCCCAAGTAGATTTATTCCATATTTATTTCCATTATAACCCATGTTGCGATTACATGTGACATGGTTCAGGTGCGTTGGATTAACCAAACTATTTTTGGAAGTAATAATTTATTAGAAGGAACCGTGAATTGAAAACGGATTGCACATGAACATTGTATAAAAATACCTATTTTTCCCTATAATCTAAGTGTTTCAATTTAAATAAATAAATATTTAATTGACCAATGGAAAGTATACATATAGATATGACATGTCCTCATTAAATGATAATTGTAGTTGCATGGTAATTGGTTTCATGTCCTTACCTTACCATTCAATTTTAATGTAAGGTAAAATAATGAACCCATTAAATATTTATAAAATAATTTTCTACATGGTTTCATGCACCTGTTTTACCTTTTCATGAAAATGATAGGTGATGGAATGAACATATTGGATATTTACAAAATAAATTACTATTACATGGACAAAATTAATTTATTAACTGAATATAAATTCCTACTTTCATTGGATCATTTTATCATTATAGATGTTATCTGACTTTAGATAACCTTTTTTTCTATAGTGAATTTTTTGAGCACCTAGAGTACTCAACAATGATTCATTGATCTAGTTTTAACGGGAGATACCCACCATTGACCATTTTCTTTTTCTATGTATTTGAATGCCTAAACGTAGTACAAAATGTTCACCAGATATCATTTATGGTTTATTAGGATTCCTTGGATACAATCATTAGATATATCTTGATGTCTTTATACATGTATCACAATGAATTTACCCCAATATTCCCAGCCATTATTTTCCCATGTTTACATTGGATGGGATAGTTAGAAAATAATAGAATAACTTGTAGTGGAATTATGAGTCCAATTCACCTTGGATTACACTCATTCCCTATTATTGATAGACTTCATTAGTTACTACTATGATTTGATAACCACTGATGCAAATGATTTGTTAGTTATACTGTGTATCCTTTTTTATTATTATAATGATATATTATAAATATAGTTAAAAACTCCCCTGAATTATCTATATTTTCAAATCATAAATGAATGAATTAAAAACATGTCATTTTAATATACATTACCAACTAAGGATAATGTTGGAATGAGTTATTTATTTTTTTATTTCTTTACAATGATATAGATATATAAACAATTCCAATTTATAATAAATGAATGGATTATATAGGTGCCATTGGAAATGACCTACTATGTTTTTCATAAAAACCTATCCTGGATGCCAATGGTACCTGGGAAAATTATATAAATTCACGGATTGATAAGTTCAATCATCCCACTCTAGAGAGCTATGTTTATTTATTTTCTTTAGGATGTGAGATTAGTAAAAGAATACTGATCTACTGCTCGGGATGTTGTATATTTTTTTTTCTTATTTTTGAATATTTTGTATGGAATTTATTTCATACTCCCATGTATAATTATTTTCCATTTTTATAAACATGACCTTATATCATAATCATTTGTATGTCATAATTTTTAGCTACTGGTTTGATTATTTTTTTAGATTATTATTCTTACTTATACAAACATATTTATTAAAACTCTTCTATTATTATTATACTAATATATATATATATATATCTAATCTAACATATAGGAGTAGTCTCCACCCACACACACCCCAGGACCCCATTGGTAGTTTATAGCCTCTGATTTATGGGGAGGCATTCTAGAGGCAATATGGGCCACTGGTTCGGGAAACCATTAAGTAAAACTAGGGTTGGGACATCAAAATGTTGTATTAGATCATTTATTCAATTATTTATTTTTCTTTGGGATACATATAACACATTATCTTATTTTGTAACATGGTTATAATTGTTCCCGTGACTATCTAACCCACAGTCACGGTAAATAACTTGTTTCCTAGGAATATGGAATTTTTGTTTTGTATTTTTCCTATTATAGTTGATATAATTTCACCATTGGGTGATATACATGAATTTTTTTTATGATTATGTATATTTACCGCGAGATGGTATGGAAAGGATAATTGTTACATGCATTATTATGGGCACCAAATATACACATTCCATCCATATTCCATACCATATATGTGAATTTCATTGTTTGAATTACTATAGTTTCCTATGTTTCTTGATTAAGCTATGGTTGTTATATATTTTTGGGCATCTAATATCTTCTGAAGGGTGCTAGGATATGGATATTTAGGTTTTATGAATCAATCTATATACTATTTTTCTGTATTGGTTGATGGTGACGTCTTAAATAGATATATACTACCCATGTCTGCTATTTAATTTGGTCAAATGATCTTGGATTTGTTTGTGATTGAGTGACTACCAGTTTCAATTTACAAGGTGTTTGCCCCCTAATGAAATGTATGTGGTTATTTAGCCAGTCAATAAATTGTATATTATATAATACATTATGATATTGAATGCATATGGGGTTGATTGAAATTAAATTGGTGTCTCTTTCAGAAATAAAGTGTATGATATTTTACTATCCAAGAATGTCGATTCATTTAATCAATCCTTTATATATGTACATATGAAAATAAAATCATTATAATGAAAACAATACCGATAAAATTAAATGGATTACATGGAATGACGATGAATAGTGTAACTCACCCATCACTAATTGGGAAATCTATAAATCAAATTTTAACACTTACCAATATCCTATATTTCTGTGTGGGTAGATGCGGTGTAATATTGCCTAGTGAGGCCTTATTCTTCAGTTTTGATTATACTAGTAATTTTAACAACTTTTAATTTTTTTTTGAGTAATGATCTTGGAATTTGTATAGCTATTCCAAAACATCTACCTCCAGTAATGCTCCAGGAGGGTGTCTATGACCACAATTCAATGGTCATTGGACTTAAGCAACTAGTGGTACCTATATTAGTGAAACCTGAGTAAGAAACTATTATCCTCAAACTGGTATATAACTCTACTTTTCTAGAGGGTTTCTAATGTATGTTTTTATCCATTCAAGGCGCTCTATGGCATGCACCTACAGTGGTTTCTCTTACTCATGAGTTCCAACAACATAATCCTCACATCTTCTAGGGGTGGTGCTCCAAAGGGTGCTAATTATTAGATTGATGATACTAAGTCAATCTTAAATTATCTAAGGATCCCACTAGAGAGTATATTCAATACATCTATTTATATTCTTAGTTATTCCTCTAAAAACTATTGGGATGTGATTAATCAGGTTGTTTTTCATTTGGGAATGGTCAAGATGGAGTTGGAGACTACCTTTTATGATTACTTTTTCCATCAGATGCTGAGATATGTATGAGCTAGAGAGTTAAATCACCATAATAAGTGTTCTATTTCATTCATTTAATGTTTTTTTATTTTAATGAGTAACCATTATTTTCATCATTTCTAAATGGTATTGAGTTGTCGCAAGCGATGTGTATCGATGATTGGATAAAGTATTCTATATTCTCATAAGTCAATGAATTTTTCCTACTTGGATATTCTGGGATTAGTAATAATTCTATTATCACTAAATGCAACTTGAGAGAATCTTATAGTACAAGACACTCTTGTTTACTACTGAGGTAGGGAAGTAGTTCATCTGGTACTATGAATCATATCCATGCGGCTTCTAATCAGTGTTGTGGAAAATTATGTATCCACACTGTAAGATTCATTATATTATATTATCATGAGAAGTATGAGAACACAAATCCACAATGTGATAGATACACTCTTCAGTTCCTTTATTATGACTATTTGAGAAGTATTTATAGATTATACCAAAAATTTCCATGAAATTATAGTGGGATAAGATACAAAATAGATCCACCATCAAGGGAAATATTAGTTACACTATGCCAGGTACTGAGTTTGGGTAGCACTTATAGGATAGACTACATTGGTGGTCCTCGTCATGGTAGCTATAAATTTGATTATAAGTTCAAGATGAGTGAGAATGATCAGTGAAGTCTAGCTGTAGCTCATAAACAATTATGATGTTACATGCATTCCTTAAAACTGATACCTGCGGATTAGAATACAGGACTATCTAGAGTGAGATTTACTATTCTAGTTACATCCACTACTATATATTTATTTTTGAATATAGGTTACACTCAATCCATTATCTCTATAATGGTAGTTGAATGTTTTGAGTTGTAAATTTTTTAATTCAATGGTGTGGGGACCCAAAATGCTTCATTGAATGTGTGGTCTATGGGAAAATTCCAATGAATGTCTTTATCTTTGATGTTGGCCATTATCCATTCTTGTAGGACCTCTTCTTCCATGAGGTGATGGTCAATGATTCAATTCATCAGATGGGTTTTTTGGATCCATATAACTCCTATGTGGACTACTATCATCATAGGGTTTCATTTAAATCACAAGATGGAGTTGGTTATCTCCACAAGGGTGAGTGGTTATCCAGGATTGTATATATGGATCATAGGATCATGGTATAGGTTTATTTACTACCAATTTTTTCATGTATTTTCATGAATAATTGGGGAATAAATATGACAAATTTTCCTCACATGGTAGATCATTTCAGCAATATTTTCTTTATTATTTTTCTATCTTACCTCATGAGAGAGAGGTAGAGTTTAAAATCATTCTTTCTCCAAGAGAAACATCATTTTCTATTCATACATACCAAATTTTCCAAACTGATATCCAGGATTTCAAGATATATTTAGAGGTTTTATAAGAGAAGTATTTTCTCTTAACAACCACTTTATCGTTGGTTTCACCAATTTATTCTTCCAAGAAGGTGAATGGGACCCATATTCCTTGAATATATTACCTATGTATGATCCTTCTTATGGTTAATAACTATTATCAATTTTCATGGATAGATTACCTCATTGTATATCTCTGAGGGACTAGGGTATTCTTGAAGATCAAGCTTTGATCATTATGTTGTTATGTGTGAGTTAGGCCAATAAATATACCACGTACGACATTCCAATTTTTTTATGGTTTATGTGAGTATCATTTTATTCCATTTGAACATACAAACAACCTCACCATTTTCATTTATCTGATGAACATGGGTTTCTAGACCTATTTGGATTATTTTTTTGTGGTCTTTATAGATAACATATTGGTGTATTGTAATTATCAGAGAAACCATGAAAAACATATTGAAATTGTTTTGAATAAACTAGGGTAGAATCAGCTTTGATCCAATCATGTTTAGTATCAATTATAGATTGATAATATTCACTAATTAGGTCAAATTTTATCTGAATTAGGAGTATCAATAGACCAAGAGAAGGTGAGTGATGTGATTGTATAGTAGTATCCCATGAAAAATTTTGAAATACATAGTTTATTGGGGATGTATAGATATTATAAAAATTTCATAAAGGGATTCACATACCTTAATAAAACTCTTACACATCTTAAAGAAGGTGTGAAGTTCATGATGTATAAAGCATAAAATAAGGCCTTTCAGATGACAAAATGAAGGCTTAAATTTTCCCCAATTATGATTCCTCTAGATCATGGTAATGGAGATGAAATATTTTGTGATGTATCATGCATTAGACTAGGTGTTGTACTGATGTAGAAGGATAGAGTCATTTAGTATGGCTATCTCTAGTTGGGACCTCACAACCATAGTAACCCAACTCATTACCTAGACTTAGTAGCTTTTATCTATGCCTTACATTGTTAGAGGCACATTCTGATGTGTGGGAGATTTGAGATGTATAAGGACAATAAGATAAAAAAAATAAATCTTTTCACATCACGACATGAATAAAAGATAGTGTATATGGGTCTAACACCTTTAACCCCTAATATTTGATCTTTCTTATATTAATCTGAATCGAAATATGGTAGCACATTTTATGAGTTAAAAAACTCAATGACATGCCTTATAATAGGAAAATAATGAATGGACATTGATGACCATATTTTCAGAGCTACATCAAGAGTTTCAAGGGATTTATGGTTTACCATTTAATTTAGCCTATGTATTTAACTCTCCAATCCTTGATAAGGTGAAGACAAATTTTTTCCAAATCCTATTGTCTTGGTTCTCTAGGAAAGTATTTCTGGAAAATAACCTCATATGTATTGTTCTTTTGATAGATACAACATCCTAATTAAACATGGGTGTGCCCGGATACCTATAGACATGAAAGAGGAATGAAGGATAGATTCCCAATTTTCTAAGTGAATTAATCATCTAGGTATCTTAAAGATGTTTTATGATATGGATTTCAAGTGTTGATGGCCTAGGATGAAATTTTATATTGTACAATTAATCACTATTTGTTTCACATATCTGTAGGTGAAGGTGGAGAACCACCGACATAATATCTTTTTTGAGTCGTTTTGTGTCCCAAAATGGAAATATTAAGATGTTGAAATGGATTTCATTTTAGGATTACCAATTCTTCCTCATGAAGCGGCATGGTTTTCTTAGACATGTATCGACTGACTAAATTTTCTGTCTTCCTACCTATCATGGAAACATTCTTCATTGATGAGCTTGGAAGAGTGTATATCTGTGAGATCATTCTGCTATATGGGGCCCCTTATAGAATTTGTTAGATGTAGATTATTATTTCAAATTTACGTTTTAGGTGTTACATAGATAATTGGGTACATGTGGTGTTCTAAACATAGTGTTACATGAAATGAATAATGGCCAGGTGTAATGGAAAATATTGGTTTTGGAGGAATACTTCGACCATGAATCCTTGATTTCGGGGGTTCATGGGAGAAAAATATCCCACTCATTGAGATAGACTACAATAATATTTTTCTAGTGTTGATTTAGATATATCTTTTAGGTTATTCTATGGTAGGCTATACGATTCACCCCTGTGGTGGTTAAAGTTAAGAGAGGTAGTGATCCAATATACTTTTCTCATGTAGTAGACATTGAATAAGGTTAAACTGATTAGAAAAATTAATTCCACTAATCTATCAAGTTGGAAATATTATTCCAATAATTCCCAGTGAACTATAGAGTTTCAGGTCTATGATCATTTTTCCTCAAGGTATAACCCAGAATGAGGATTAGATGAATACAATGGCGGTGGAAGCTATTCCCTCTACATGTTGCTCGGTTTGAGATCTTTGATGGAGTAAGTATAATAGTATATTAATTGATAATACCTCATGGGATTAGTTAAATTCATGAATTGTTCCAAATATTATATCTTCACCATTTTCATGAGGACCTATCAAATAATTTTGATCTTGATGAGGATGTGTTAGATTTCGATGTTTCTTTTGAGAAGTATCATATACAAATTATTGAACAGAGCAAGAAGGATATATTAGGCCGATCTATCAATTTTGTATGGATACTATTGAATCATTACAATGTATTGGAAGATACATGGTATCCTAAGGTCAATGTATGATACCATTGGCCATATTTGTTCCTAGATTTTGTTTTTCCACCCTTTCAAGGTGAATTAATGGATAACTTACATTATCGAGGGAACACTGTAAAAACCTATTTTTTTGAATGAGGTGTGAATCCTTAATATTTTGGGCTAGTTATATATATTGGACCAAATATGAATTTCTAATGAAGTCATGGATGTTTTAGGGGTTTTTGGGATTCTATGGAGCTGAAAATACTAGATAGTGGAACAAAAATCACTTTTTCGATGGTTAATAGAAAATGTTCTCCCATAAATCACCATTTATCCTAACCACATAGAAAAATTTATAGGTAAAAGTAGGACCCACAATCTTCCCTAATAATGAGCCTAGGGATACACACCAATGTGGGTTGTCTGCAATATTTAACAGATCCAAATACTATAGTGGATTGACGTTTTATCAAATTATGCGGCCTATTCAAGTGGGTTCCCTCTTAATATAGTGGGGGTGCACAAGGTTTATGCATAGTTTGGTCCATTATGCATGAAAATATTACAACCCCATAATTTGTTTGTAAATTATGATTGTTTACTTTAAATAAACATATACCTTATATTTATTTTTCATCCTTATCATTTCTAGTGTGTAGAGGCTTCCTACTCTATTTAATATCTCCAAATCATTCTAATATTTGTTCTTCTACATATTTTCCTTCCATACTCCGATTTTATCTCTTTTAATATTCTTATATTTATATTAGTAAGTTCATAATTCCATAGCCTCATTTCATTTTACATCATCCTATCAAATGTGATACTTTTAGGCATGGTTATATACCCTATTTTCAGGGTTTTGAACCATTCATCCATTTTCATAAAATCCACAGCAAAAATAAGGCCATTAAAAGATGATTTGAGTGATATAAGATTGAGATAGGTGGAATATGAATCATCCCATCAAGTTTCAATTTCATAAAAAATTATTTTTGTGCACAATATAGAACCACATCAAATTTCTTAATAAAATTCATATTCCAAGATTATATTCATTATCGTCTTGTTTTGGAGCGATATTCAAAAAATTTCTTAATTCCTTTGGAGGATATGAACTCAATTTCATCCACCACTTATAGGGTGCTTCATTAATTTTTACATTTTTACCCTAGGTTTTGTTTACATATAACGCCATTAGACTATGTTTTTTTGATCCTTCTAATGGTATATCCATTATTATTAAAGTAATGTCTGAATAGACATTGTCTAGAAAATGTACATTTTATGAAGTTTTCACATGAATGTTCTAACAAAAGTGTTTCAATTTAAATATATAGATATTTAATATTTAAATGGAAATTATATTTATAGATATCAAATGGACTCATTAAATTTCAAAAGGAATTGAATGTTAATTGGTTTCATGATGTTGCCCCACCTTATCATGTTAATGAATGGTTATGGAATTAACCAAATAAATGTTTATAAATTCAATTTATAAATGGTTTCATTTCCCATCAAGGCCTTATATGATTATTTAAAGTTGATGGAATGACATGAATAACATATTGAAAAGGAATGATTATTATACTTCCAATACGATATAATGAAATTAATAAATGGTTCCTACTTGATTTGGACCTTTTTATCATATTACAGTGGTCAATATTGATCCATTCATATATTACTCTATGGAATTCCTTGAGATCTAAAAGGACTCCATTTTGATTCACTGATCCAGTTCATTAAGAAGATACCCACATTTGGAAAATGGTTATTATAATAGTATGTCAACGACTTAGTAAAGAACAAAATATTCACCTAATATCATTTCATGAGTAGTAGAATTCCTTGGATTAAATCCTTGGATCCAGCTTGATGTATTTAAACACAATGAACTATGGATTTACCACATTTGGAATAGTTATGATTTTTCAATTATTACCTTGGATAATATCCTTGTACTCAGTTAGATTCATTTATAGTGGAATTCCATTGGAAATTCCCCTTAGAATAAAATCACACCCCTTTATTCCTATACTATATAAGTTACTACTATGAGTTAACCAACCCATGAGGTCAAGGATTTCTTGGTTATACCTTCAATAATATTTTATTATTATCTTTATTTATTTTCAGGTTTGTTTAATCCTTAAATGACATATCTAAATAATCTTACCTTAAATGATTTAATTAAACGATCTCATGATTAGTGACATTACAAGCTGAGGTAGAAGAATTTATGAATTATTTATGTCGAAATAATTTTCATTTATATATATATTTAAACACATTAAATTTTTATTCACAGACTTGAATCTAAAGAGTTCACTGGTGGAGGCCAACTTATATTACTACTACACCTTCTCCGAGAATATGATCGTACCATGGAGGATTAAATGTATACAAGTGTTGATAAGGGTATGTTTCCTTTTCTGGAAACCTATATTTCATTATTTAATTAGGATGAGATATTAGTTTGCAGATGACTAAGGTAGTGCTTGAGAAACTATATAGTTTCCCATACTTTTTTATTCTTTTATATATCATGTAATACTTTCTACGAGGTATACTTTTTTCTTGTTTTTTATATACATGACATTATATCATCTTATTTTTTAAACTTTACTATTTTTATTTTTAGTTGATTATTTTATATGTTTGATTATGATTATTTCTGATGACATTTTTATTATAGTACATAAATAATTTTTATCGAACTGTATATTAGTATCCATCTTGGAATACTTTTATATGAGTTAATAGTCACCCCATGGTAACACCCTTGTCCCTTACTACTAGTTTGAAGAGTATGACATATATGGATACACGCTTGAGGACATGTCACCCACTAGGTTAGGGAATCAGTAACTCAAACCTTGGTCTAGATGATACATTGTGGGACAATGTTTATTAATAAAAATAATGATGTTTGGAGGTGAAAAAGGAAAATGTGGTAATATCATTTACCACTGTGAATACGTCCAATGTTCATAATCAGGAAACCCTGAAATGGTTATTAAAACATGTATAGAGAAAAAGAAAATTTAGTGATTTTCCATTCATTTCTAGAAAACTATATTCAAATTTGATAATTCAATACATAATTAAAATAACATAATATGGGAAGAATCCATTATTTAAGTATACTTACCTCAATAATGGATTATTCATTGGTTAATAACATGTTTTATAGTGATGTAACTGATTCTTCCACTATGTACCTATTTCATCATATGAAACTTTTCTATTATTCAATATATATCCATGATCATGAGCTTATTAACTTCAATGGTGGATCTCCTCCTACTCTTAGATATCACAATATTTTTCAACTACACCTAGGGGTTTTCAATAATGGGCAATTTATAGAAAACAGTTGTTTGTTTAGAAAATAAAAAATTAAATAAATTAATCTTTGAAGTTATTATACACATATTCCATTGAATTCACATCATTGTAATGTATTACATTGACCAAACATATGTTTGTATTATGGTGAAACAAGAATTTAGAAATCAACCATGATGTATAATTTTTTATTTTAGGAATTGATGAATTAGAATTCCATTAATTTAAAAAATATTCCCCTTGTTCTATAAAAACATTAATATTTTTCATAAATTCATAATGGGGTCCCATGTCACCCATTTAACTCCACCAACACCATAGAATAATCCAATGATAGATAAGGAAGTATTCAAAGGATATAATGATGATAAATGGATTTGTTACATCTTTTTTAACTAAACATTTAATGAGAAGAAATTTTAAATTATCACTCGTACTTAGGTACCTTATTCCAATGTCAGATTTTTCAATTACATGATACCACTTGAATAAAATGCGATTACATTTTTTTAATCTCAATATATGATTTAATATTCTCCACACCTAATTGAATTAATTTTTTAAAATTAATTCCTTATTAAAATTTCCCTAACCATATCATGTGAGAAGAACATATTGGATTGTAAAATGGAATTTATGTACCCTTATATATTGTTCATAATATATTATAACATCATTGTAGGATCATAATTTTCCATTCTACTATATTTTCAATGAACATAAATCAGTTCATTTGGTTTTGTCTCTCTGAGGTGTTATTTTTCACATGCACATAATTACCTAGGTTCATGTTAAAAAATGTGGTCCCCTAATGATATAATTACAATTTCCTAGAGATATATTTAATCAAACACTGATTCTAACTTTTAAAATATATTTTTTAAAATAAAAAGGAAAATTTCCTCAAAAATATTTCAAATTCAATAATTTCTTAAGAAATTGAATTTTTTAAAAATTTCATGTCAATTTCTGTCAAGAAGAAAATCTTTTACAATAATGTTTCTTATCCAAAAATTACTCAAAAAAATATTAAATTCATACAATAAAAAATGGAAATATATTATAATTCAGGAAAATTATAATCATAATTTTTTTACTAAAAATATTGTTGAACCCTAACACTTAAGATTCAAATACACCTTTCATTTATACTCATAAAAATTAAAAATGATAGGTATGATAAATAAATGTTAATGAAAGATACCACATGACAATTTTTTCTGATGCAACATAAAGTGAATCATTCTACCAAACCACAAGAACTCCTAGTATACAGGGAAAAAAACCTAACAAAAATAGAGAAAATTAATAATTTAGATAATGATGATATAATATGGTTTGATCAACCATGTGAATACAATTTTTTACTCTATCTAGTTGTATGTTCTAGTGGTCACATAAAAATAGATGGTGGGTGTGAAATTTTTTATTTGAAAAACCACATACATTTCCGTAAAATGTGAATCATTTCACAAATATTATATATTTACCCATTTATAGAGTAATTTATATCCTTCCCCAGGGAAATTAGGTAAATGTTTTTTCTTAGGGGAAATAAAAAAGACGTGTTCCCCTAATTAAAATACACTACTTGTAAGATTTATTTTATAACTTTTCTCTTAACCATATGGGTTGTGTAATTTTTTTATCAAATTAATAATATGATAAAAGGTTCAACATTAATAATATATAAACATGATAAATTAATTGTGAAATCTTCCCCTTCATGTAGGTCATTTTGGAACATGATTTATTCTAGAGGAAACTAGTTACTCGGTTTCAATGGGGAATCTTATAATTAGTATTATAAGAAAGTTCATGTGTTGATAAAATATGAATGTTAATTTCAATAGTAGGTTACAGACAAATAATTTTAATAAATTATAATGAAATGAGTTTATGGAATTATAATCTCCATATGTAATCCCATATTCCATCTTTTCTACTTCAATTAGTACCACCAGGATTATGCTTAGTGTGGATGGTGAAAAGTTGTTCATGTCCTCATATTTTCCTTTAAATAATAGCACAAGGTTGTTTTTTCAATCCTAATCTCGATATAGGTATATGGGTACTAAATTTTCTTTTTAATTTTGGAGAATCACATATCTTTTATGCTTCAATGAAGTAATCAAAATATTTATATAATTTATTTATATCTCCTATATAAACATAAATTACAATTTCATCTTTTTAAACATCCAATACAAATATTATGGATTTATTGAGGCATTCTCCATATTTTTTTATCCTCGTAAGGTTATTCAATAGGAATATTTGGTGAAATATGGTTTTATTCTTCTATTTATTAAGAAACTTTTTGAGATTCTAATTTCATCACAGAATTAGAAATTGTTTCCATTTTATTCCTTAATTAATTTATCAATTTGAAATTATATTAATTTATTTTCCTCTAATAATCATCCTCACTAGCCTCATAAATATAATTTGTTAAGAATGAAATAGAAAATTCACTATTAAGTTCCATAATTAATATTAGATAATAATGATTTATAATTAGATTCTATCATTTTATTTTCCTCCAAAAAATAAGAATAATTAGTTGTTTTGTGGAAAATAGTTTGTGATTTATCTTGGCCTCTATGTAAATTGAGAAAAATTTATAGGTGTTATTTATCATGAATTGCAACTACAAAAATTATATTTTAACATAGAATATAGTAATATGGTTAACTAAAGGAGGGTAATTACAAAAAACATTATCCTATTAGAAGTGTATAAATATTTTTCGTATAACCATACACTAATCTATAACATATTAGATAATACCCTCTATGAAAAAACCACCAAATTATACCCCAAATAGTATTTAGCACAATAAAAATGGAGGAGAGGAATCAAGATGAACATGAAGAAGAAGATGACAATAAGGAATATATAAGTGAATACATACCCTAATCACATTAAATTCAACAAAAGTAAAAAAAGATATAGATATTTTGATTTATAAAAAAACAAAAAACTTCCAATACTATTCTCCGTCGAACAAACACTGATCTTAACATAAAATTTATCATAGGTTTAAAAGCATGTTAGGGGAAAGGAAATGAGAAAATTATCGAATATGAGAAAGAGGAATCTAAAATAATATATGTTGTAAATATTAAATAATATTATGAAAATAACCCCTACATCGATACAAGAAATCAACAAAAACATGAATCAATGAGGAGGAACAAATTTATATGTATTATATGTTCAAATGTTCAGATCAAATTCAATATTTTTAAATAATTCATCGGGTTAACATAAAATTTGATAAACTTGAAAATGAATTCTTTATTTTTCCCCTTTCTATCATCCATCCATCCATTTTTTCTCACTTTTACATGTTTATTGACTGTTATCACTAAATTAGAAATGAATTTTTGAATGGTATGGATTCTTATTCACATTACCATCTACCATATTTCAATGAATTAATGCTAAAAAATTTCTGAATGATACATTAACATTGTTAAATAAAATTTTAATTTAGTATTCTTCTTTCTCAATGTGTATATTCATCTCATTTGGTCTATCAGGTTCTGAAATATGATCTAATCAAAAAAATTCATCCAATATAAGAACGATTTCTGTGGCCCGAATTGCATGCTCATTTTGGGCCCTATAATAATAAAATAAACTCCATTTTCAGTTGAATGGAATGTATTCCAGTCATCTATAAATACCACAATTTTTTTACAATTAATAATTATTTTTAAAAAGTTATAGTGTAATTTCCATGATTAAGTCAAGATTTTAATATTCCAAAATAAGAAATTTTTACAATTGAGTCAAAAATATTATTAATATAAAAAAATTAATTAATCTAAAATTTTAATTTATTTATACTATAAAAATTTATTAAGAATAAAATTTTAGAATTTATTATTCATAAAAAAATTGGAATAATATTAATTCACATTCTCACAAAATATTTATTTATTTTCACTAAGTATTGTGGAATATTTTACCTAGGTTATCTCACCTGAGGAGGAAGTTAATTGAACAACCCAAAAATATATTTCATAATTGAATAAAAATGATTTGTGAATGAAAAATATGAATTTCTAGTCAATTGCGTGATTTTGGATTATAAGGAAGCATTGTATGAATTTTATGAACATGGAAGTGAGATATGAAAGAATTATTTTAAAATAACAATATGAGTTATTTTGATTTATCTAACCATATTTTCATTTTTCATTAATCACTATATACAAATATGAAATTTAATTAGTTTTGGTTTCATACTTTTTGTACCCTAACACTATTAAAATGTTATGTAAAAAACCTCAATGATAACTTCTTGTTTCCGAATAAAAATATCATATATTGATTATATTTATAGAGAATAATGTCTTAGGTTTGGTTGCGAAATTAAAACTATATGAATAAATCCCATGTTGGTTATATTTAATTGTTAATGTTTTTCCATAAAAAATTACATATGAATGACCTCACATACCTTTTGTGAGTATATAAAGTGAGAAAAACGTTACAAAAATAATTCAATAATATTAAATTAACAATAAATTTTTTTATTTGTTTCCTAACTAATATGTGAAATATTTAATATGAGATAAATCTAGATTAGGGTTATGATCCAATGGGAAAACCTACAATTTTGTGTTAGAGTTTGAAAAATAACAAATTTAAAGACTAATAAAAAATTTATTCATCAATATATGATTAAATTATATTTATTTTTTATTTAATAAATTGAAAAAATAAATTTATAAAAACAATGTAACACAATATAGTGCTAGGATAAGAGTACCTTCATTAGAGATATCAATACACAATGGATTCCAACTTATAAATTGTTTGAATTTAAATGTGACCACCCTTTTTGAACAAAACATAGTCAAATGTCATCAAACCACTATAAATAATGAAAACTAATTTGAATTGATTTAAGGAGGAACACGATTTCAAATTCCAAAAATATTACATAAATAAATATGTGTCAAAAATGTACTATAAATTGACGAAGAATTTTAGACCACAATTCGATGAAAACCTTGTGTAACTATAATTGAATTAAATTCTCAAAATGAGGTCATTTAACACCTCTAAAAATTTAATCAACATCTAAGAACTAATGAAATGGTTATGAAAAAATTAGTTAGGTGGAGTCCATTCTATAAAATCAAATCCAGCATCAACCATAGTGTAGTTTTCCAACATCTAAATGTTAGACTCAACATGTATGATCAAAATGTAATATATCGATTATTTAGTGAAGAATAATTATTTTAACATGAATATCAAAATTCAACAAATGAAATTTTCATTATAAAAATACACCAGCAAACATAAAATATGAAAAATTGATTTTTCATGAAATTTAAAAATTCATGATAAAAAATATCAATTAAGGCCTAAAATAAAGAATAATGTGAATAAATTATACCCATTATGATCAAAAATATATTCAATAATGCCAAGGTTTGTCAACTCCCCCACACACAATCCTTTTATCCTGGTAAATTCATTTTTAATGTATTATAGAAAATTATACATGCTGACATTTCTAGTTAAATGAAATCAATATGACCATAATAAGACACAAAAAAATTCAATATCAAAAAATATGAAATTAATTTACATATAACATATATCATATACAAATATACCTTAAATATGGATATTAATCTATTAAAAACAATATATCCGTCCATAATTCTCCAAACTACCCACATGTGTGTCTTCAAATAATTTCACGACTATCACTACACCCTTCATTTGAAGAATTCAAGTCTTTTAAAATTGATTTTCAAAGCCAATTCTATTCCATTGATCCTATTATATATTCCATTGAAATTAAATTTCAAAACCTACTCAGTTAAGAATTCCTGGATACCAATCCTAATGATCCCATTATAAATATCTTAAATGTTTTACATTTCATCACTACCATAATTTTTTTATTTACATTAATGGTGTATGAAGGTAATATATTATATAAAAATAAAAAATGGCTATATTATATATATTAATAAAATTAATCCAAAATGGAATAAAAATATTTTAGTACCAATTTTTTGAGATTAAACATTACACTTAAGATGGTTATTCATTAAATTGGGTAATAGAAAATCACAAGTCATTGTTTCAAATAAATACGTGTGAAGAAATTAATTGAAATTATTTTACAATAAAATCTAAATAAATAATGGAATCAAAATATTTAATTTTTCATAAATATGGAATCAAAACTATCAGTGGAAAATATTAAATGTTAATTTAATAAAAAAAAATAATTAAAACATACCCATCATTAATATTATTCAAATGATATTGGATATTAAAAAATGAATATCTAATAGGATTCATGGAAATAAATGAGAATGGAGAAGAATTTTATTTGTAATTTTGTTTTCATTTTTGAAAGATAAAACTAATTATAAGGTAAAACACATAAGAAATAAAATAACTTAATGAATCAGTCCAAAATTAAATCCCCTCAATATTTAAATGAAACTACCCATTTTAACTGAAGAACAATCATTAAATGGGTAATAGAAATTGAAAAATAAGGAGAGATCTATCCTATTTTATTCCATATATGGTGGGTTTGAGTTTTCATTTCATTACGAACAATCAAAATAAATAATTTAATGAAATAGAAAAAAATTAGTTGAAGATAGAAATACATGAAAAGCATAATGATAAATTATATTTCTCCCTGTAACCCATTCGTTTTTATGAATCATTTATTCTTATATAATATTGGTTTATAAGTATTGTTTTTTCTATTTATTCTATGTATTTGAAATATATTAGGTAATAAGTCATTAAATTATCAAATTAAAATGTAAACACTTTATTCATTCAAATTAAACTATTATAACAAAGGTAGATGATATTATGTATTACAACCAATAAATTATTAATCATCGTGAATAAATACATGATTTAAAAGTGACTTAATTAATAGAGAGAAATAAGTAGATATAAATAATATATTCTCAAAATTGAGATCTCTGAAATTATCTTCACCAATGTGGATCAACAATAGACAAAAATATTATAATAATGAATAAAAAACACCAAAGGAGAAAAAATAATGATATATCTAAAATGAATACTATGAAAATGAGATGTATAACTTAATAATTTATAATGAAATGAATGATTACTGGATGTATATATATAGGAATGAAATATTTCTATTATAAATATATTAGTTTGAAATACCGTCACCGTAGATATAGACCTTGAGAATATTTTCATTGGATATACATGTATCTAATAGGTATTCTAAAGTAGTGTGTTTTAATAGTCAATTTAAAATAATTCGACTCAAAATAAAAGAAAATCATAATATTGAAATATTATAAATATATATATACCTTACATATTAATATTAATAAAATGATTTTTAAAATATGATTTTCTGTATTTTAAAAAAAATTAAATAATTTTAGTATCAATAAATTTGTAATATAAAATTATTTATATTTATATTTCTTAGATTTTATTTAGTGTAAAAATAAAATTTTATTCTTCAAAAAATGATTTTATTTACTGTTTTATATTTAATATAAATAAATTAAATTGAATGTTTTTAAAATATGGATATTTAAACACTAATATATTAAAATTATTTAACATAAAAATTTATATGAATTTATTTTAAGAACACGTCATGTTTAAAAATTATATTTTTTAATAAATTTTTTGTTTATTATATATTTAGTTCTATTATAAAAATAAATTCTATACTTTTAATTTTATAAAATTATCTTTAATTTAATATTTAGAATAAAAATATTATCCTTGTATTTTTTTATTTTTTTTCTAAAATAATATATTTTTAGTTGTATAGTAAAAAAGACCTGATTTTGATAATAACAATGTTTTTAAAAGGTTTCCATACTGAAAGAATGACTCTAATGTTTTAGAAACTCATTTTATAATTAAAATATTATAATTTAAAATATATAATTTAAAATTACGGTTTTGAATTTCTATAACTCATATTTATTAAAATATAAACCTAAGAATTATTTTTTACTAAAAAAAACTTTTATTTTATATAAAAAAATAGTTTTTTTACAAAATTTAAAATTAAATATAATAATAAGGATTACATATTTTTGATCAAAATATTAATATTATTAAATTATTTTAAATTTATTTTAAGGCAAAAGAGTGATATTACATAGATTAAAGTTAATGACCAAGATAATAGTGGAAGTATTATTTTAACTCAATTATTTTATAAATTTTATTTAATTACATTGTAATACATTTAAAGAAAATATGTTATATAAATACGTATATATGTTTTCTGAATTTATATATAAATATATTTTCACCCATTTTTTGGAAACCAATATTTTTTAACATTTAGTTATCTAAATATTTCAGACATCATTTTTCAGCAAAAACACTTTTTCTATATATTATATTTTTTATCTTAAAACATAATTTTCTCATTTTTAGAAATTGAATTCAATTATATAGACCCTATATTTAGGTATATATAAACCAAATTATTTATGATTTGTTATCATAGTTTTTTAGTTATTATATTTTACATAGTAAAAAACAAGTTTACATTGTAAAAACAATTTGCTTATATGTAAAAATATGATGGAAAAAGACACAATAAAAGGTCATAACATGTTAAAAATAATTTTTTAGTCACCATAGATACAAAATACCCTCGACTCAATTATTTCTCACATATTGAGTAAATAAATCTTGAATAGTGTCGTGCTATTATGAAAAAAATGGGTGTTCCCAAAATTTCAATCTCCTCCTCTTATAAAAGCAAATCACTTAAAATAAAATCATCCTCCTATAATAATGGATTTTATATTCCAATACACATCCCCAGTAACAAAAAAATCCTCTCTCTATTTCTTAAAACTATTTTTAATTCCAAATTTCCATGTAAAAATGATTTAATTCATTTCCATTAGGAGAAAAAAAAAATTAAAAGGTAATTCACTTAACTGAGCACTCTTGTATTAGATATACCTAAACCTTCTGAAAAATTTTCAATCTATGAAAGAGTGATACAAAATGTTTTAATAATTTTAAATTTTATTATTCTAATGTAATGTCATTTTCCTCCCTCTACAAAAAAATATAATAATAAATACATCATATTGTGTTTTTGATAACTATTAACTCCATGAATGACATCCTCTATTTCTCATAATCTCAATTCATGGATGTAAAATACGAGTTATTTAATAGAAAAAATATATTTTTTTTCAGAAATAATAGTAGCTATTAATTTTATTTTTATACGCCGTTTATTCTATGAAAAATAATATCTTCAATCTTGTGTGTGGGGACTACCTCCTCCAAAAAATGATATATTTCAGTTTTACATTTCCACTAAAAATGTGTGACATTAAAAATGAATTTTGATCATAAAAAATATTTAAAATACTATACATGTTATAAAATGATAATATTTTACATTGTATTGTTGATATTAATAATAATCATTTATAGTAAATTATAATGCATTAATTGAACATATCTGGGTATCCTTCATCATTTGAGTCCATTTTTGTAAAATAAGGAATTTATTAATTTTTATTTATTGGAATAATAATGTTAGAAACATTTAAAATTATGGATATTAATAATATATTTTTTAATATTGTTAACAATATGAATCATATCTACAACGTTAATGAGATATTGACAAAATAATCTCATGTGATCAACATACGCTAAGAACATTTAATAAATGAAAAAATTTGATAATAAGTAGTAATTAGATAACAAAAAATTGTTTAAAATAATTGTGAATAATT
The DNA here is from genome assembly GCA_963277665.1 of Viscum album. Taxonomy (NCBI): domain Eukaryota; kingdom Viridiplantae; phylum Streptophyta; class Magnoliopsida; order Santalales; family Viscaceae; genus Viscum; species Viscum album. Next base: position 258,444,113 of record OY728148.1, on the reverse strand, counting down.
ATTTCAATAAACATAATATGATTTTCTAGAATGTTAGGAACACTCTTATTATAAATCAAGACCTTTGGTAAGAACTTTTGGATCTCGATTTTGTTTCATTGGGATATGATTTGTGTTCCCCTATTTGTTGATTTTTTCGGTAATTTTATTAAATAGATTTAATTTATTCAATATTTTTCTAAAATAAAATGGGGTTATAAAACCTTCAAATGTTCCCCTCCATATATTTTTAATTCATTATATTTTGTCACTATAATTGATTTCATAACTCAAAATATTTTTTTATTGAGATATGATTCATGTTCCATAGTTGTTATCATGTGATGAATGAAACCCATTTTATTATGATGGGATTTAAATATATGTTAAAGGATTGAAATATTATGTCACTCATTTATATCTATAATAATGGGAGAGGACTTTTATCAAAATATAATTCATTGTTTAATGTTTGACATCTCATAAGATAAAATAGTTTGAGTCATCTTGGGTAAGCTTATAGAATAATGGTCTAGAATTCTTGGATATGATCCCAAAGTAATTTCAGGTAAATCATGAATATAAATACAATATGATGATTCCCTATTCTTATTCTCTATGAGTAATATATTATAAATCATTATATTCACTATTTTTTGATATTATATGGTTGTTTATAGAAGTTTATTTATCAGGAATCATGTACTACAGATATAGTTCCATGTTTTTTAAATATTATAATTCTCTCCTAGTCATGTTTTTTAATATGGTCATGATATAATCAATTATTAAATTATGATATTATTTCCCTTACTAAGGAATTACTTATTTTTTAGGACTTTTCAATTTTCACTCTGATACACGAACAGTGGGCCTAAGACTGCACATCAATTTGGACACTCTTGGGGGGAATTATTTGGTTAATCACATTCTATTTAAAAACTAAAATAAATGATTTAAATATATTTGAAACTCTTAACAATTTTTTTATTGAACCTAATAGTAAAATGAAAATAGACAACCTAGGTTAAATTTATGGGGTTATAGTTAGATATAATTTTATCATAGTAGAACCAAGAGTGACATAGTTTTAAATGAATGTGTCATTATAGAATTCAATATAGTATTAATTTTCCAAATTCATATGATCATTTAATCTAATTTGATTGGAAATTTTTATATTCTTTTTTTTACTATATGGTTGGAAATATGTTCATGAAAATGATTTTATGAAACTTCTATCCGCAAGAACTCCTATAGAAGAATAATTTTTAAAAATTGATTTCATTACTTACCACGAATATTGTGGTGGATATCTTATTGGGAGATATATCTTTATATTCTTATGGATTATATATATTCATTAATTAGAAAAATATAAATAAAATAATAAAGGCACAATTTTTTAATGGGGTAGGGGAGATAATCTAATGTCCTTAGTTTTTAGGAATCATATTTTTCACATAATATATGTGTTTATAATAATAAACTATTTTTTCCATTTTTTATAAGTATGTGAGTTATATTTGGTGACATGTAATATGTGATATAAATTAAACTAATAACAACATAATAATTCAATTTAAAACAATAAAAACAATTATATAAAACTAACTATTACCCACTACGAATTATTACTCACCATGGATTATTAAATATATTAAATGTTCATAATATAAAAGGGGAAAATAAATAGAAAAGGATAAAATCCTTGCCATGAACCTCCATCATGTAGATGAGATAAAGGACAAAATATTTCTAGACCCTTCCTTCCTCTAGTTGAAGTAGAGATAATGACCTCCGAGACCCACCTTCAATAGGTCCTGGAGTGGTGACTAGCAGAAATTGTATAGAATCACACAAAATGATGGAAGGAATTACCCTTTTTATTTAGTAGGATCAAAAGATAAGATAGTAAATCCCAACAACAAAAAATCTGGAGGTAAAAGTAAATCCAAAAGCAAGACATTACCATATTCAATTCTAAAAGTAGATGCTACAAAAGAACAAGAAAACCTCAAAGGAATGTACCCAGAAAATTAAGAAAAAACAGCAACAACAAGTGCCCCAACGTCTGAGCTAGTACGGTCCCGCCCGATCCCTGATGTCCTCATAGAAACCTAAAAGCAATTTATATATATAGGGATAGTATACTGGTATACTAATTAGGGAAAACCAAAATCTCTCATGCACAAGTGGGGAGACATTCTAATGCCTCGTGAGAAATGTAAGTAACCAAAACACCCAGCAATGAAAAAATATCCACGGAAAACTCACCAAGGCACACTCCTGAAATAACACAAGTCATGTAATTTAATAGTAATAACACATAGATATTTGGTACCCCCTACCACTTTCCCACTAGTTATTGATGATATCCTACACATCAAACCTCTCCCACCATTCTCACCATTGTCCCACCACGATCCCCCTGCCCAGACACACCTGGGCTACCATAACCACACATCCCGACCATAAACACCTTGTCTATCAAAACCACACATCCCTCCCACCAAACACCTATTCCTTAATAACAACATGTAACCGAGCTCGCAAAAACCTAGGTCATCACATCTACCACCATTCCCGAAGACACCTAAGCATCATCCCAATGATCCTTGGGAAACAATCTGCCCATAAAACACCTGGGAAAACCACCACGACTACCCTTCCCAAATAATATTGGGCAATAACAGACCCTAGGCCATCACAGCCTACCGGTAGGATCTAGGGAAACCCAATAAAGGGAGCAGAAAAGAATATAATAACCATCCACTCATAGGAGTGTTGGGAAAACACCCTCCCCCATGAAATGGTGGTGTTCGGTACAAATTACTCATCATGGGTGGAGCATGAAAATGAAAAATAAAAACTAAATTATACATATATGTAACAAGAACTCATCCCATCCTCAGGGGTCCAAAACCAGACCAACCATAAAAACCATTGTTATTATTCATTCATAAGAAGCAGCATACCCATAACCATGTCACAAATAATTCCAAAAAAACAAATCCCCATTGAACCCATTATTGTTTTCATATCCAAGTGATTATATTTAAGTAAATTCTTCACTACTAGGAAACTAACCGGCATATCCACAAGCCATGTAAAGAAAAACAGCCAAACAATAATTCAAGCATTCACACCCGGCTCTCTTATAGAGTCAAAACAACAAAAGGGATATGTGATATCCCTCAAAGTACTGGAACCTAGCCAAGCCCCACAATACAACCCCACATGGCCTCAGATACAGAAACCAACAACTTCACCACAATAGAGGATCACATCCACATCCACATCACTTCCGAAGTATCAACTGTAAAAATAACCAAAATAGAGCAAGGGAGTTATGAAATTTGATACATTCAATTAATTTAGTCTCTTATTTATTTTTGGTTAACCGGGATAACACACAAAGATTCTTATTCATTGGGAATCCATTTAGTCAACAGAGTTTACATGATTAACCAGTTTTCATGTTATACACATTCAATCACATAAATATGCAGAAAAACAAAGGTTCATTAGTGTACATGAAAAGACCACCAACGTCCATTATTTTCAGTGGACACAATCCCCAAAAATTCACAACACATAATCAAGGATAAAGATTACAAAAGAAACATTTGTCACACCCCCTTCATTATTTCAAAGTCCATTTATTACCTTCATTAAGGTTTGGTTTTATCCATCCTTGTAGGAAACATTTTTATACCCACCCCGCATGATACACTGTAAAGAGAGATAAAGGAAAACCCTACATGGATGATCAAAGATTGATGTTTATCTTTGCACATCATGAACTGGGGATGCGTGACTTGCAAGTGAGTAACTTTGGGGACTCGTAGAATGAGTTGGAATGGATACATCATAGGCGCACCACTTTCCTCGGGAAGGGGACTCCAAATGCACCAGGGGAATTATGAAACCAGCATTGAAAAGGAAATAAGGAATTCTACTGTGATATAAATATGAGATCATGACGTTATGGGATTTCAAGATATTTTGTGGAATTAAAGGAGGATCATGGTTTCACCACGCTATTGGGTTGTTACACATGATGGAATTAATTGTTATTTAATAATTCTCATTGGGGAGGTGGCCATAACTGCAGTGAGTTAAAACATTTATTTAAATATATGAAAACACCTTACACAGACACACAGTCTGGGTCCGTTGAGGGTATCCCCATTATTAGTATTATAAAACATTGTTTATGTGGCTAAAAAATACTTCAAATAATTTCAAACAATTAAAAGGACTTAAGAGTGGTGTTACTGGAAAAACTGGGGACGCAAAACCCGACCAGACTCTCTTACAGTAATTGATGACACAACGATTGGTGACACACCTCACCGATCAGTGTCACACCGATCATTGTCACACCAATCAGTGACACACTGATCTGTGTCACACCAATCGTGGACATACCGATCGGTGTCACCGATGGTTGACACTATGATGAAATCCTACCACCGAGATGCCACCATATGATCTGAACCAGATAGGTCCAGGGCATGAAAAACACTAGAAATTTGGCAAAGTTATGGATCAAGAGGGTCTGAGCCATTATAATCCTCAACACCAGGAGATCTCCTAGATTATAATCACCCATAAGTATCACCAATATACAATTAAATCCTATTATGAGAAATAACATTATGAAAGGACAAACCACATTTTGAGACTTAAAATTATAACTATGAAAATGAGAAGTGTCATTTAAGAAGTGAGAATTTAATGTATGATTCTAAAATGTATCTATATAAAACTGAATTTGAGCCTTTATAAATATTGTCAAGGGAAGTATTATTATTGGAAATATGGGTTTTGAATATTTTTTGTTGGATATAAATATTTCCAATAGGTTTAATACCATTTTAAATTTTTTAAAAATTAAGTTTATGCAAAATCATAGTAAAAACTATAATAATAAAATAATATAAAAATATATTTTTATGTTTTTAATATTAATATTAATATCAATATTAGTAAGATATAATATTAAATATTTATAAAAAATAAATAATTATTTTAATATCAAAGTATGTTAAAAGATATTTTGAGAATATAAAAAAATTATTTTAATGGTTTTTGTCAAAATATATTTAATATAAAAGAAATAATATTAATTTTCAAAAAACAATTTTATTTGGGATTATACATTTTATCCTAATAAATTAATCTGACCATATTTTAAATATTATTATATATGAAATAATTTTTTAATATTTTTAAAAATGGAAACTATTATGAAATAATATTAAGAACACTTAATGTTTGACAATTATACTTTAAATAAAAGTATGTTTTCTTAAAGTATTTTTTTACTGTCTAAAAATGAATATTTTTTATTCTAATTTGACCTTAATAACTAAAATTATGGATTTAGATTAAAATATTATTCATGGAATAATTTTTGTGTATTCTAGAAAATATTGGATTGTTAGGTGAACAAAAAAATAATTACTTTACTAATGTATTAACTTTTATAACATTTTAATTAAACATGGATGTACTAATTTTCTTTAAAAAAATAACTATAATTATATTCTTAATGAAAATTAAACCATTTAAAAAAACAATTTATAATTTATGAAGCACATCTTTATCATTTTTGAAATTTATTTAATATTTTATTCTAAAAACCATTTTTATTTTATTATGTGAAAAATTAGTTATCATTTAAAAAATAAATTAAATTTAAAAATATTTTTCAATGTTCAGATAAAAACTATATAATTATAAAAATATAGTTATTTTCATTTTAGGAAAAATTAATGATTTCTAAGATTAATATTAATAGTTATATTTAATGGAGAATGTTTTATTTTCATATAATTATTTTATTAATGTTTTGTGACTTTTATGTAAATAATTTAAAATATTTACTCAAGATAATTACTCTGAAACTACATTTACACATTATTTAAAAAATATTTTCACAAATATAATTAATTATTAATTTCATATTATATTTAATACAATTAGTGGTTAAAAAATCATTTTTTAAACAAATTGGATTTTGGGTATGTTATCTTTAAATTTAAATGTTACATTTCTTATTCATAAAAATTGAAATGGAAAAATTAGTTGATAAATTTGGGTTTATGAAACCCAAAATCTTTATGAGGAGTTACTTTTATTTTATTTAGTAAAAAAATGACTTTCTAAAAAAACACGATACCATGGTATATGAAAAATATGTTATGGTGAAAAAGTGTAATCATTATTTGTAAAAAAATATTTAAAAATATTTTCAAATGTATAATTTCTAACATGATTTGGCCAAAATCAATCCGCTCAATTACATCTCCCTTTTTACTCATTGTCCCTTGAATAAAGACATTCCATTTTTGAAATGTAATGGGTGTTCTCAAATGATCCTTTTTACTCCACTTGAAAATGGTAATCAGTTACACCTCTATTAACTTGGTATTTAGAAGATTTATCTATAAAACAAACCTACCATAGCTGTTCTAAATCCTCAACCCACATAGTAAAAACAATGGTCTTTCCAAAATTCCATGGTAAGAATCTATTAGACGTCACTCAAAGATAAATACTAAAGGGAAAATTTAATTATTTCAAACAATATATATTTGATTCTATATAGTCATAAACTATAAAAGCGTATATATAACGTAATATATGATGACATAATTATTATTAATATTATAAATTTTTATTGTAATAATTGATGAAAATTTTTATATGTTCGTCCGAAACTATTTCAATAATGAAGATGTTGTCATGTGTTTCTTTGGATTAATGAATCCATGAAATTAATGAACTATTTTTAATAATTAATATTCACAGTGTTTCAATAAATGTTATTTAATAATGAAATAAAATATTTGTAACATGATTAAATTTACAAAATGAAAGTTATTTTTTATACCCCTCTAATTCTATTAAATATATGGGAATTTTCTTGTAGTGTGTAGACAACCACCTCTATGAAATAACATTTTTCAATTTTACACTACCTATAACTGTGAATAATTTATAAAATGTGTACAATTTATAATAATATAATTTAAAAAAATATTATGGGATGATAATGCATGGAATTATATAGTATAAATTATTAATTAACAATCATTGTAAATTTAATTACATTAAATTGACATATCGAGGAACCTTTATAATTTGAATCAATTTTCAAAACCTATGTAATTGAATATATTTTCTTATAATAGATAAATATAGGGAAAACAATTACATATATTATGATGAAATTTTATAGTACACACTATAATAGTAAATATACTAAGAGAGTTACATTAAAATTGACCAAACTATCTCATGTACCTAATAAAATATTTAACAATTTCATTCCTATATAATTTTCATTTTCTTCATTCCCTATATTTCTTATTCTTCTAATACTATCCTTTTATTTGTGAAATTCAACAAATTTTTTTCATATAATACCATTGTATTTTTTCTTCTCCTGCAATAATAAGATTTTTTTAATCCTTTTACATTGGGTTTTTTCCAAAATATGTTATTTAATAATTTTTAAAAGGGTTTGAAACCTTATATAATCAAATATTTATGTTTCACACAAAATTTCATTCCAAAAAAATTATTTTATTTTATAAATCTATTTTTTAGATTACATTGGGAATAAAATGATATTTACTATTTTCACAACACATACTCGTAAATAAAATTTTAGAGATATTAGTAACAACTTCTTCCATAGAAATTTTAAAAATGTCTTCTAAAAACTCATTTACGTCTGCACTAGTATTATCCTATTTCTCATTAAAGTACTTATTTCCATTGAAAATATTTGGTCAGGAATCATATTCTAAATGATATTTTGAATGATTGTTAAATTTTTTATTTCATTTCTAAATAGTTGTTGTGTAGGGACTGATATCACCCTTCAATTCAATGGATAATTTTTTATATCTCATAAGATAATGAAGTATGATCCTTCCTAGATATTTTTACAGGCTAATGGGTAATTCAAATTGGATATGATTATAAAATAATGTGTTTTAATATTTGATATTCTCACAATATTATGATTCCATATACTTATGATGGTGCCCAAGACTATTGTTCTTATATGTATCAAGGAAATTTAACATTTGAACTCCATATTCCAAAGATTATGCTCCATGAATCATTTATATTTTCATATGATTACACACTCTCTTTCAATAGTATATGTTTCTTGTTACATATACTTCAATATTTAGTGATGGAAAATTTTTGTGGATCCATGTCCTTCAACTAAAATATATATGACTAGATCATGTTTTATAATATTCATAGGATCTAAAACATGATGAAATGATGATAGTGTTTATATTAAAGAGAGTTTGTGCTAAAAAAATGTCTTATGTTTCCATTGAAATGTGATTGACGATTGTTTTTTTAAAAATTTTAGATAGGAATTTAGTGTGACAAACTTTTAGAGGAGGTTTAACGATTGATGTAGATTAATAGTCATATGCATAATAAGGTATAAGTTCATTATTTTTTTATATGTTTTGTTTTTTAAATGTCTCTCTTTCATAAATGATGTGAAATAAATATTTCATTATCTTGGGTCATTGTATATGTTGGTTTTAGTTTTTTTTGTTTATATATTTCTATGGATTAGGAAAATCTATAATTTTTTAAAACCCAATATATAAATTAGTGGAATAATTATTAGTATAAGGTTGCATAATAATGTATTAGTAATGTTGATATTATATTATTATCTTATATATTAAATAAATATATGAATTCTTGGATGTGGTTGTGGTTGCGGAATATATGCACATAGGGGTAATCACCATGTAAAATGATGGTCGAATATAGTATCTATCATTAATTTGGTGAATGATGAGTAGGAATAGGACTATACACCTAGATATAAAATCACATGGGATCATTATTAGTATATTAAATTATATTTATTTTAAAATAAAGTGTTTTAATTTATTATAATTCTAGGATTTAACTTAAAGAACATAATTTTCAAATGTCCTTCGAAGAAAACGATAAAATTAATGAAGTAATATGTTGGCCTAATTTTATAATAGTTGTACTGATATTATGATAGTTTTAAATGAAGGTTTCATTAGAGATTAAATCTTATGATTGGTTTTTATAATCATATGGTCATTTACACTAATTTTATTGGAATTTATCATTACATTTTTTGATTTAGATGTATTTAGTCGAAAATATAATTATAAAAATGGTGTTGTGAAGGGTATATACATAATAACAAAAAGAAGAAAAATATTTGTTAGAAATAGTTTCAATTTAATACCAAATAATTGTGAGGAATATAACGTAGTGTTAGATTAATCTTGAGTTTCTTATGAATCCATTCTCTTATTCTATTTGGGAACGACAATTAATTTGTTGGGGATGTAAATTGTTTTGGTGAGAGGGGCAGAATATAACATCATAGGATTTTACGAATCATATTATTTCCATAAACTATATATTATTAATTTTATAATATCTTTTTATATTTCTTAAAAAATGAAAATTTATTAGGTGGGAAGTTGCAAAAGATGGAAATTTTACTAAGAATACATTATTCATTCATTGTAAATAATTAAATCAAAAGCACATGAAACTATGTATTACAAAATATTTATTATTAGTAATAATGTATTTTTTAAGAACAATAATATTTCATAAATTAAAAATTAAAATAACTAGGGAATAATAAATAATTCAATAGTTGGATATCACCTTGATACTCATTACTAACAAGGAACAATAGTAGCCCGATGAAATCAATAATGACGAAGGACATCATGAAAGGAGAAAGAATATTATGAGATATTAAATGAATAATTGTAAAAGGATAAGTGAGCCATAATAACTGATAATGTAATGAAACATTTTATCTAATAAATACATTGGAATGAAATATGGAAATAATAATTACAGTTATATGAAATATGGTTGTTGGATGTATACTCATAAAAAATATGGTCATTGGATATAAATGTATCAAATATGTTGTAATATCCCAGGTAAATAAAAAATATGAAATTATAATATTTATTATTATTTGTGAATTAAATATTAATTTTACTTTAAATTGGATTCTATGTTCGATGGCGTACCAGACATACAACAATGGGTTTCTCTGAAATCTTATCTTGTACAGAGTGCTGTGTAATGCTAAAAAAAATATAATAATATTATTTTAAATGGTATCTAATTCCTAGTCATTATACTAGAATGAATTAATATAACTAAATAAAATATTATTACACATGTTTTTTAAATTTCTTTACATTTCTCCAATAAATGTTTTAGGCTTAATATAAGAATAACTCCAATTTTAATCATGAAAAACTCTACTATTTTTATAAAAGGACCGTTTAACACTTTTTTATGGAGAACCCTTTTTAAATATAGTTTTTGTCATTTTTGTATGTTCTATTTTACAAAAAAAATCTTCTTATTCAGAATAGGGACATCCAAATTTACATTGGGTAAATCTGGGATATTTTTCTGATAAAGTTTATTTTATAATGAATAGTGAATATACCGCATTTTATGTCAAAACTTTCTTTTCATATAATTTATTTATATATTTATATATTCCATATAAATTGTTTTAAAGTGTAATTGGTTAATATTTTTACCATTTAATCCAATTATGGTCATTTAATGTAATTTTTCTTTCTAATTAGAAATAAACATTTGTCAATCTTTTGACAGTTATTATTTCTTAAAAAAACACCTTTGGTTATTATAATGGGAATTAATTTTAAATTAATTTATGAAACATATGAATTTTAAATTTGTAAAAATTTATTCCATATTTGGAATCAGGAGGTCCAAATTTTCTAAATAGGTAACTATTTTGATACTCAATGTGTTATATGCTTGATAAAATAGTAAGAGTAAAAAAGGGTTAAATAAAAATGATAAAGATTAAAAAATATCCAAAACATCTCCAATTATTATTGGATGATTTTATATATATTTATATTCAACTTATCTTAAAATTTAACGAGTTTTGGACATTTTTAAACCAAAAATTGTTTTACAATAAATTAATACTTTCAAACTTTCCTAAAGAGACCCTCCTCCCCTTTATAAAAGGTCAGCACCTCTAACCCATTACTCACACCTCTCAATCTTCATGGATAATAAATCCTCTGCTAGAATAATCTCCAAAAATCCTTATATTACTCCTAGAAGGCTTAACTTATGTAGAAATAAATTCAAAAAATCATTTTGGTTCAAACCAAAGAGACTAACCTGATTTAAAGGTAATGTCTTCTCTGATGTGCATTTCTTTTATTGTACTTATCCACCCAATATTCTATTAATTTAATTTGATAAAATAACAAAACTAGTATCCTATATATAATAGGTTCTTTTATGAGAATTATTCTAACTAAACATACACACACCTCCATATAATGGGTATAGAACATATTATTTCAGTAGACGGTGAACTATGGCCTCAGGAAATGATGATTGTTGAATATTCTCCTTCTACATTTCATGGTGGCCATTATGATGGAACTGTACTTATATATTACATTTATGATATTTATTTAATCCTTTTCTTTGGTAATTCTCATTTAGAACATACATTTATTCTTTTCATGTTGTATAAATACAATAATTTCATATGAGGAAGTGCGGACTACCTCCCCTAAAAGTGATATGATTCGTTCATGGTATACATGGAACTAATAAAGGATGGAGTTACTAAATTTATGTAACATAAATAAAATTTGATATTATAAAATAATTATAATATACCTATGTATCATTATGTTTTAATTCCAATAAATATGAAATAGAATTGAACATAGCATTCATTCGTACATATGGCTTACCATCTCCATGAATGGTGCATTTCATTTTCATATATCCAAATATTATGTTCTATTATAAATAAAAATATACTAGATCTAAATATATATATTTGATATATTCGATATTTCAATCATGAATACAACTCTTTATATAATATACTTTTGACCACATGGACAATTTGTAATTATAACAAGTTCATTTATGACTCTAGCACCGAACATCGCCAAAAGACCAATATGAACATGAATAATTATTTGGTTATTATATAAATTTAATAAGTTATATAAAAGTAATAATAAACTTTAAAATGGTTTTTAAGAAAGTAGAAATAAATTAATCTTATAATTAAGTGAGATAATGAATGAACAACACATGTCGGAAAAAATGTAAGGGAACTTCTTAACCCAATTTCCATTATTTGGGTTAAACTTCTACTTCTTGATTATGTCAGGATCTGATTATGTGACAAAAAACTTTTGATATAATATATTTTATTTATACATTAATTATGTGTACTTATAGTGAATATAGATAATTGATCTATATTATTAAAAATGATCTTTGTAAGGGAACTTTTAACCATCCTCGTTTAGTCAAAGACTTCTTTTATGTTATATCATTATAATTTCCATTTTAATATATTGGGATATGTGATTATATATCCTTAATTATAAAAAATTTATGTCCATGTGATGATAGACCCTTTTCTGTCTCGTCAAATCCTTTTTTTAATATTTAAGTAATGTCGTTAGGCTAATGAATTTTGGTAAGGGAATTTCTAAACTGAATTTCCACTCTTTGGGTTTTACGCATACCTTGTTGACTATATTTTTTATTATTATGTTTGTAATCATTGTGTGTTTTTTTACGTTGTAATTTCCAATTCCCTTTGTGTTAATATAGTTTTTCAACACATAATCACCCAATTGATAAATTCTTATGTCATTTATATGATCATTCTAAGGGATTTTGACTCAATTTATATTACCTTAAGTATTATTTATCATTATAAAAAAATTTCCAATTATATGGTGTATAAACTACCATTTGAAATATTATATCATGAATATCATTATTCTCGTGATATTATAATATCTGTTTAATGATATTATGTAATTATTTTTATTCAAGTATTTTCACATGTGGGAATAGACTTCTTCTCAATCTACTTTCATTGAGGCATACATTGATTCACACCTGAATTTCCTTTATACAGTGTATAAACCGATTTGAATTCTACTTTTATTCAAAATAAAAATTTATTATGAAGTGTTTTACAAAAAGAAAAATGGAATGATTCTTTTTAATATACGCGGTGACAATGACCTTTTTGCCACTGTGAGCATTATTTGACATTTGGATTCCTTAAAAATCAATAATTTTTGTAAAAGGAAATTAAATACCATATACACTTTTTACATATTTTTGGATTTAAAATTGTTTTGATAATGGATTTATTTTGTCAATATATTGATATTTTATATTTTGATTGCAATGTGGAAATTTTTTCTTTCCTTTATGCTTGTTCAGGTGTAATGATTATATTATGGTTCTTGGGCATTGATTACACATACGGGTGGTTCTATGATAAACCTTGGGTGGGTGAGAACGATATATCAATTTATTAGATTGGGTAATTTGAAAAAGGTAAAATTTTAGATTCTTCTATGATATTTATAGAATATACTCTGATTGGTATTCAAAACGTAACTCTCTATGAAGCTGTGAAAGCTGCAATGTATGTATGATATGGATGCCACAAGGTACCATTGTTATTTATGATTTCTATTTGTTATTCATAAATCTTATGATTTCATGAGGTATATTAAATATCTTATGTTTTCAATGTATTGATGGACTAATGTTTTCTATCTTTATTTTAACCCTCATTATTCTTTTTATGCTCATTCCAAGTTTTTGAAATGTTTTCCATAGGGTATAAGGAAGGGTATGAGAAATCATGTTTTCATGAATATTTATATCATGAAAAGAATTACTATTTTCTTTTAAGATTTTTTAATTTATTAAAAATTGTATAATGAGTAGAAGTGTATGCTTTGTAATATTTGAGATGTAATGTAATAGTTATGGCCCAATTCTCTGAAACTCTAATCCTGAAAAGATCTTAAATGTTAATTCTTGATTTAACTCAAGGTTATGTAATGTTTTAAGGATGGTGACTTATATATGTAATCTAATGTTGTGTGTTCATATCAGTAAAATTAGAATAATATAACTCAAAATGATTTATAAATTTAATATTAAATTAATATAAATATGAATATTTATGAATAATATGGTAGTATAAATAATATTATTGTTAAAATATGATATATTTTATTTATATAATTTAAATAAATATTTCCATATCAATTTATTTTTAAAAATAAATTTTCATATATAAATAATTAATTTTAATGACATTTTTCAAAAAGTATTATATTTAAGAGTTATTTTGCATTTTCTAAAAATAGTTTTTTGGATTTCTTTATATTCTATAACAAAATAATTAAATCAAAAAAATTTAAAATTTTTATAGCAATTAAATAATGTGATCATATTATTGTATTTATAAATTGATATGAAATAATATTGAAAACATTAATTTTTTTTAAATTAAATTTTTCCAATAAATATTATTTCTCATTTTATTTTTTTTATTATAAAAAAATTAGTATTTAAATTTCGAAATAAATATATTTACATTTTTATTTTGAAAAAAATTATCGTTATTTGAATTTAATATTTTATTTTAAAATAATAAATTTTTAGATAAATAGTAAAAAATATTGATTTTTCTAGTATCTTTACTTTTATGACATTATCATAATAAAACAATTGTATAAGCATATTTGGAAAATTTTTCAATGAGATATATTTTGAAAATATAAAATTCATTTATAAATAAAAATATGGTGAATTTATAAAACACATCATTAATATTTTTGAATGTTAAGTTGTATTTTATATTAAAAATTATTTTTAAACATCTAAATAGAAATCATGTTTTTATTACTTATATGAATTAAATATCATAAAATGGAAGTTATATTTTAGATATATATATTTTAAAATTATTAAATTAATTAAATTTTATATTTTTCATAAAAGTTTGATTACAAATACTGAATTTGATGGACATGATAATAGTGAATGGGTTAAACTCCCATAATTAATATATTAATTTAATATAATTTATAAGAAATAAGTTAAATGATAGAATTTATATAAAGACTATGACATTTTTTTGATAAATATATATAATTATATTTTCACCCATTTCATTTTAAATTAATTTTATATATGATTTATAATACTTAATGGTAAAATTATTATTTAAAAATAAGTTTTCGATATATTATATATTTAAATGTAAATGTTAAATTTATCAAGTTTATATATATATTTAGATTAAATTGAATACAATTTTATTTTCTTTACACCCAAATTTTTTGTGAGTTATTATCATAAATTTTAAATAATAAATAAAATAAATAGCATAAAAATAGTTACCATAGTAAACACCCAAATTGTAAAGTATAAAAATATAATGGTAAAATAATAAAAAAATGAAAAAATAAATGGGTGAAGATAGATGATTTAGAATTTATTAACACACACCCTATTAAAAGTAAATTTTTCAATGTTTTTGAGAATTTTAAAATTGAATAGTTTCTTGCTATTAAGGAAAAATAATGAGTGTTCAAAAAATATCCAATCTCATCAAAATATAAAAGGAGATCACATTCATCACATTTATCAAATAATTATTAAAATTTATCACCAAAAATGATATCTTATTCTATCCTCAACCTTATAATCATTTACTAAATGTATATTTCATTCCAAAAGACTAAACTATGGATTCGTAATGTGTTAACGGAAGGTGATCATCCAGTGGGAGAAATTAATTCTCCCAACTGTGCTCTCTTAGTCTCTTTATAAATATACCATCTAAAACCTTTTTCTATATTGATGTTTATGATAACATTATATTTTTTTATAATATGAAATGTTATTTTTCTAATGAAATTTCACATTTACTCCTCGAATCAAAATTATTTAAAAATGAAGATTTCATGAGGCATTTTTTAGACCACAGCCTCTATGAATGGTGGTTTTTATTTTTTAAAAATCATTACATGGATAGTCAAAAAAAATTATTAGATGAAAATATATAATAATTATAAATTTATGAAGGTTCATAAACGATAATTATTATACATATATTCCCACTTATTATCTGAAAAAATATATCATTGTCCATGTACATCTGAACATTCGCCTCTGAAGAATGTTATATTTAGTTTTTCTATTAACAGCAGACATGTAAGACTTTATAATTGTATCTCAAAAAAATGTTATTTATGAAACTACTATGGATATTCAATGATTATATTTTACATTCTATATGTGACAATAATAATTAATGTTTATATCAAATTTTAAATCAATAGATGAACATATCAAGACAAAATTATTAATGTGAATCATTTATCGAAACCTATAAAAATGTATATACTTTTTCCTAATGGAATGAAAAATGATATAATCATCTAAATATGGGGTGATTATCAATATAATTTACAACATCAATGATATAAGTAAACATATGAATATTGTTACAATGAAATTGAAAAGACCACCTCATGTAAACGACAACAGGTACAATGCTTTTACATGTAACAATAAATGATAATATACAGAACATGAAAAATGAAATAATGACAAAAAAATTCCAATAAATATTACATTAAACCAAATTTTATAATACGTAATATGAGGCACACATGTATGACTATGTTTGATCTAATGTAAGGGTTTTGGATCTCAATTTGGTTTCAATGAGATACAATTCATGTTTATCACTTATTCCATTTTTTTAAATGTATTGAAGACGAAATAATTTTTTCATTAATTTCCTAAAATCAAAGGTAAAAAAAATCTATCTCAGGATCTACATTCCACATATTATCATTTCCAAAGTTTTTTTATGTTGTAAGGGTTTTCTGAATTCATCTTATTTTATCGATTCATAGTGTTTAAATTTTGACTTCAATTTTATAAGATATATTTAATCCATTATATAATTATATTATAATACATCATATCCCAAGGGAATGTGAAATATTAACTGAAATATATAACTTGATTAATTAAATTATCAAAATTATATCATTTATGAGAATAAATTGCAACCATTATAAAAATAATTTTCCCTACTATTATACATTTCCTTATCATTATAATATACTCATTTTTGAGTTTAAACATAAATGTGTGTTATATTTGGTAACAATAATATTTTCCTTATCATTTTTTTTATTTTTTAAATCATTTTATGAAGTGGTTTTTTCATCAATTGTTATTTCAGTATATTTAAAATGATATAAATCCTTTTATAATCAAATGTTTTATCTTAAAACATAAATTTTCATTTGAAAACCATTTCATCTTTTCAAGTATGTATTTTGAAAATTAATTTTAGAATAAAATTATTGTATAAATTTTTTTATTTAAATGTTTTAAAATTAATTTTGGATGTGATCCATAACTTTTTTTATGATAACTTTTAAAAAAATTCCCAATGCCTCAATTAAGGTCAATCATCTATATTCATCTTTAACAATAACAAATTTATTTACTTATAAATTGTTTTTAATGAATCACCCTCTAAGGGATCCTGTAGAATAACCTTTTTGATTTATTTATTATAGGGTATAAGGAATTTAAAATTTTTACTAAAATACTGGATATAAAATTTGGAAATATTTTAAATCTTATTTTTCGTTCCTTTTATTTATTAGGAAGGAAAAAATGAAACCAATTTTTGTCCAATGGGATATATGGTTATTTTGAATGATTGACATATTATGGGAGATATTTGTATGTATAATGATGGATAGGGTCCAATATCATCCTCCATTACATTACATAGAGATTTATATCATAGGTGATAATATAACATGATCTTTATGAGATAATATCACAAATTTAAAGATGATCCTTCATATATATGCTCAAAAACATTGGGGTGGACCTTCATGTATATGATCAAAATATGATGATATATTATTCTTTTGTTCATTCCAAATATCACGGTTATGATATGGATCATGTTCTTGTTACCTTCAAATGACACATTTTTATTATTATAATCTATGGATCATGTTTATTATCCCATTTTTCCTAAATATTTCAATACAATACTTGTTTATTCATAAATTTTCTTTTACCATGACTCATGGAAAAATATTAATGTATCACATTTTTTTAATAATATATATATTAAATTCTCATTTTTATTTTATTCTCATGTTATAAACCATGATGATATGATTTTATCTCCTCTCTTATTAAATGTCAATATTCACCCATTTCTTTTGTTTCCATTACCATGGTTATGAATATGTTACAATGTTACGACAAGATCATAAAAGAGTGTAGTGTGGCTTAATTTATGAGTATTGTTCACACGTTTATTGGAATAATTTTCTTATATAGCTAGTCCTTAAAGTAATTAATATTTATCCTCTTAGGGTTTTGTGGTGATTTTTGATTTTTATTATTTATCTTACAAAAATAGTGAAAATAAATATATGATTATCTTTCTTTTTTAGAATCCATCATGATGTGTTCTATTTATAATGCTTATATCTTGGAAATATCATCCCAAATTTAGTGGCAGATTGGGTTTTTCAGGAAATAGATTAGGTATTTTACTTTTTTAATTTCAAAAAGTTGATACCAAGTTTGTGAACAACAAATAAAAATGAGAATACATGTATCATCCACTAAGAGATTAAGTAGTGAGTAATAATAGTTCAAAATTAAATTAAATAATTGTTAGAGGGGGACATGTTCACATTTTATCCAAACAATCACTTCACATGGAAATTTAATAACATTAATTTACAAAACTATTTTATCTTTAGTGGTGATCACTTTATACTCATTATAAATATCCATTGATAATATAGGATTTGATTATGAAAAATAATTGTTCGTAGTGATTTGAAATTGATTACAAATTAAAATTAATTATATTTTAAAACATAATTATGTCTACTCCATTACTTTTATCATCATTGTGTTCATGTTCTCCTTAAGTGAACATTATTAGCTATTCTATGAGTTGTGATAGAGAATTATTTTTTAAAATAACTTCTTCTTTAATAATATATTCATCAAATATATTTAGTTCATTTTGATCATTGTATTCATATGGCTTCATGGATTGTATCTAGTTATCATTACACGGTGTGTATCCTAGTTACAAGACGTCAAATACTTCCACATCCTATGAAAAAACCTGGTTAATATTATAATTCAAACAAATTAATGACTTCACCATTATAGGTATACTAACAATTCCGTCTTAGTACATTATAGATAAGTGGGTAAAATGAGAACCATGATGAGGTCAAGAATGTACTAGATAGATCAGTAAATAGATGTTAGATATATACACCTCAAACCTAGAAAAATAAAATTTATTAGTGTAATACATGTTTTATCATTATATACACTGAAAATGTTATCATCTACATTTATGGGTACCATCAATTATTTTCCATTTTACTATTCACATATAAATTTTGTCCAACATCACCACTCAGGAATTCCTTCTTCTTAAAGTGATTTTTAGTCAATAAATAAATGCTTGAGGTTATTAATTTATTAAATAAAAAATCAATATTTAGATGACCTGCCTTATTTTAATCGTCATCAATTCGATAGGTGTCTAGTGTTCCAATTTGATATTTTGTATGTGTAACACATTGAAAATGTTATTTTTATATCCATTTGGTATATTTTATAATTCCTTTGGATTATAATAATTATAAATAAATTAATTTATTCATCTCCTAAAATGGGTGGAAAATAATATCCCACATTAATACCATCAATTTGATCGTAACATATTAATAATATTATATCCTTTTTTCAAATAATATTTTCATGATTATATAGTTTATTTTTCACAAAAAATTGGTTCTATTGATATTTCATTAATGTTGTCTATTCACAAGCTTCAATTATTTATTCAATCTTGATTTGATCATGTGAATATTTTTCTAATATTGATATATAATTCATCTTTTTCAAAAAAATAAAATTATTTTTGATTTTTATCTGAAAAAAATCAAACAAACTTAATATTATTAATTCTATAAGTCTATATATGAATTCTGTTTAACATTTATATGAAAAAATTTAGAGAATAAATGTTAGATATATAATCCAAAAGATCTATTTGGTGTGAAAAAGATAAAATATATTAGAAAAACTTAAATAATTATTTCCTCACATAAAATTATCTATGTTATATGACAGTGGTTTTTGAAGACCCTTCATTAACAACTGAATGATTTGTTTCTCAAAAGGTATCACTAATGAAGAAATAGAATTATTGAATGATTTTGAAAAATTACTTATAGTTCAATGGTTTGGATGATCTCTTTAATAAATAAAAATGAATAGAAGACTTTGAGATAGATCTCAAACATTCCAAAAATGATGTCAACGAGCTCTAATATATAGGACTCCACCATTCAATAATAGACCATATTAGTTTTCAAAACATTTATATGCAATGAAACTCCCACTCTTTGTATTCCATTAAAACTATTAAAATGTATCATAATTTTTTAATAAATTTTTTATATGATTTATACATATAATAAATTATTAACAATTAATTACAAAATGACTTGTATGATTTCATGACTTGATGATAAATTATATTGGTTATGATGAATAATATCTTATATTTTTCAATATAAACACCTTGACATCATATCAAGAAAAATAATATAAATCAAACCATATTGTGTTCCATATCTATTAATCATGGATTATTAATCATTTCTAAATTTCAAAAACACATCTACAATTATTAAATGTACCAATACTTTATAAAAAACATCAACACTTTTTTTTGAAACTATCCAAATACATTTAAATTTGATTATGAAAAGAACACACCCAAATTTTGAAAAATTTCTGTTTAGAAATAATAATACTCATTACTTATATTATCACATAAAAAATTGTTATTTATATAATTTAATAATGTATAAATTCATTAATCAATAATTATCGGAAAAGAGTAACCACTAGAGAAATGATAATACTATTATGTCTGTAATGTTTTATGGAGTAATATCAATAAAACACAATAATATCTATATATGAACATTTATTATATAATATGTTTCACTATATGTCATATTTATGCTTATATAATCTATCTATGAAAGACATTATGTAAATTATATGATTTAAAACATGTGAATATAGTATAGGCTAAGCCATATATTCTCAAATTTATGATATATAATGATCATATTGAATAATTACATGACATATAATTCTAATATGTATTTTAGTATAGCATATGTCACCCAAAAATGAAGGGAAATTTATTTCATAAATTTAATTCATTCTATGGTGGATATTTCATAAATATAATGAAAGAGAAAAATTTAAAATATTTTTGAAAATTAACCACCAATATGATGATAAATATTCTCAACCACCCTCAAATCATCTCAACCTCAAGGATATTAGAATAATTTTTTCAAATAATAATGGTTTATGTCCCAGATATATTATAAACACTTTATATTTTTTATTCATAATAAATATAAATGCATTTTAATATTAGTGACACTATGACATTAAATGTGTTAAAATTTTGTGGACGAATTGTATTAATAAGTATCCAATAATTATCTGATGATTCTAATTTACCTCATATAAAATATTCTATAAATTATAGTCCTCACATATCCTCTAAAACCGTTATAATCAATGAACATCATCGATGTAGGAAAAATGAATGTCATTCATTGATGGTTATTTGTTATTCCAATAGTCCGGTAAAATACACAGCTCACATGAATGAACATTAAATAGTTATTTTCATCTTTACATTACAATTATACATTCACATTAATAAAAGTAATTACATCTTGTCACAATTTTATCTTGTAATAATATTGATATAGATATTTTTTATTTTCCTTCCAAAATTTCATGTGTCTCATATTTTGTAATATATTATATCACAAATCATATACACCATGTATTAATAAGAAAAAACACGTTATTTCATAAATATTAAAATTATATTTGGTGAATATTCATACCCCATTAAATTAAAAACATTAATGTAGAGAAATAAATATTAAAAAATAAACCAACTATAATTGGAATGTTTGGATAATTTTTATCCAATAGAATTATCACAATTGTAAACAATAATATAAAAATGATAAATAAACAATACAAATACAATCACATTTTTAAAATAGTAATTGTAGAACAATGATATATATTTAATTCAAATAATAATGGAAAAAATATTATTTTTTATAATATTTATGAACCCAATAGGACTATTGAAATAGTAAATAGATTTTTAGTAATAGTAACTATATCGACAGAATTAGTAACTCGACCATTAGAATAGTAATATAACTATTCATAAATTATCTTATCGAATAAAATAGTATATTAACATATAAGTTACATTTAAAATAAATAATTTATGTTTTTTTAAATATTAGGATTCAAAAAAATAAATATTAAAATAATAAACTCAAATCATTTATATTATTTTATAAATTGTATAATAAATTATTTTTTAAATATTCTTAGTTTTTATATTTATAATTATAATTTATTATAGAATAAATTTAATTCCATAAAATGAATTTAATTTTTTGAAACATCAATGTTAATATTTCTGAGTGTGTTGTTTAGCTAATTTTTTAGAAACTATAATTTTTAGTATTGTAGTAAAAATAGATTTTTTACTGAAAATTTAAGTTTTAATTAAAAGAAACATGATTTAATAATTTACTATTCAACTATATGATTGGTGGACCAACTAAAAAAATTTAAGAATATAATTTACTTATTTTAATATTTAATAAAAAAAAATTCCAAATAAAAAAATTAATTTTGAATGAAAAAATAGAAACATATTCATTTAATAACATACATTATTTTTTTCTTATATTGTGTTTGTATAAAATTAAAAATATTTTATAATAGGACATAAAATTTCCTTAAATTTTAATTGAAATAATATATTATTCATAACTTCAAAAAACACCATTACAATTTTTAATGGTGATGTAATAAATAAATCAAAATATTAACCAAAAAGTTCCCTCCCCTCATGTATAAATACCCATAATACCATTACATGGAATATCACATCTCATAAACCTATCAAAGACTAATCTCTAAAAAATTATCCGCCCTTGAACAATATTTTACCCTTATCGGTGTTTCAGTGTCATCTAACCCCAGTCCTTCAAGGATTTACGGTCTTATTGAAGGATAGACCTCATAATCAATGTTATTTACACTTTTTCCTCAATATCACAATTTTAAATCAATTTATCAATTAACCTAGTAATATTTATTTATTATCCTCAAAAATCATCGATTTTTAAATTCATGTTTTATTGAGGACATGAAACTACTCTAAAAAATTTATTTAAAACAAAGATATATATTATACATCTCTCCCTCTATAAATATCCCTTCAAATGTGTATAGAAACAATAAAGAATGATAAATATATAAATTTTTAATTCTATGAATTTTTATTGCTATGTCATTAATTTTTCTAATATATAATTGTATTTGACTAAAAATTATGAAATAAAAATCAATATGGGATACTTTTTAAAAAACATAACATCAGAACATTTTACATTTAATTAATAAGATTAATAAATAAAATATAATTATTATAAGTGATCAGGAGTGAAATAATAAATATAATTTATTATTAGTAACTTTTGTAATGATAATATGTATACTAAAGAAGATTTACAAAAGTTATCAAATAAAACAAGACATATGGTAAGGGTAATATCGAACCCAAATCATTTTATTTGTGTTTTTCAAAAATTTCTATCTTCTCAATGTGGTTTTTTAAATACCTTATAAAGTACATTTTCAATTATTTCCATTTTTAATTTGATTATATATATGTTTTAAAATTATTTTATGATTGTTAACATACCATCAGGATTTTTGATGTAAATTTATCAAAATAATATCTTCAAATATTATTATGTTTACTCTTCTCTAATATATGAATTATGACATGTTATTTTTAAATAATTATAATTAATGACCAAAATAGTGTTTTCTATTCATTTTTTAGATCCTCTAATTTTTTATATTTTATATGATTTATGATATATTGATAAAAACTGATTTTTCTTATGGGTTCATATCATGATTATTATTTGTGTACATTTTCTATTAAATTTGATATACATGATTATGATACTGTTATCATATTTATGGTTTGTAAAAAATTATATACCCCTCCAATAACTAAGTAATTTTAAATATATCATGATATTATGTGTATTACTTGTGAACAATAATTATAACATGGTCTACATTAATAATTAATTGATCTGTAAATTTATTTTCTTATTTACATGAAGGTATCTTTTTTCAAAACCATTATATATTCTCAGACTACAATGTTTTGTTAAATCATTACTATCAATATTCCGTATTTTTTTCAATATTCATATGATACCTTCATACATATCTTTTGGATCAACTTGTTATGATATGATTATTATTACCATTCTCACCGATTTATTATACTAATTAATGTCATATATTCCTTTTCTATAATTCCTCCCATTAACGGGTGAATTTGAGATTTAATAATAGGGCTATGATGAAGGAATTTAATAATGTTTAATGATTTATATATGATTATATTTTATGGGAATGATTGAAAGAAAATATATTTTTCATAATTTTACAATTAATTTCACTGTTTTTATACCCCTTACATGGAAATTTTATTAGAAATGGCTACATTTTATCAGTGTAGTGGTATTTTGGTCTTAATTGGAAAATGACCCATTTATGATTTTTAATAGTTTAAAATTATTTCTGTATTTTAATAAAAAGATTTTAATAAATAATTAAAATTGTTAAATACTTTTTTAATGATCACATACATCCTGGGATACATTCCATCTTTCTAGACCACAAACCTAATATGACAATTTGAGGCCCAAAAATTTCTCACACTATAGGCACAAAAAACTATTCAAAAATATAGAATTTTTTATATACGAGCTTATATCCACATGATTAATGTCCTAATGTAGTTTAAATTCGATGTGGAGATGAATAATTAATTTAGTAATAAAACTCATTACGGGGTCCATGTGTGAATTTTGCATTTGGATTGATTTTAATGCATGGTAATATGGAGACATTTAATAAGGAGAGTCTCTATGGGAAGAATATATTCTCATAGGGAAACATTCGTAACATTAATTACACATGGATAAATATGATCAAATATTTAGAAAAGACATGAATGGAAATTGGAAACAACTTCCACGAAGGGGTACATGCATGTATTATCTACTTTATGGGCCTAAAATGCATAAAATTTAGAAGTGAGAGTTTGGCCTATAATAGGTGGAGAGATCCTCCTTCCTAATTAATTCCATTCCATCCCACATCATCCTAGTTCCAAGGAGGAGATATCTATCGTGGGAGGCCAAAAACATCACCATATTATCCCCCCCCACTTTCTTTATTATTTATTTTTAATGACTTTCTCTTCTAAATTCATCTCGAATACCCTTACCATGGTGGGGTGAACATATTAGTGATTGGGGAAGGGTTGGTTATAAATTATTTAATTCTTGAGTTCTTTGATATAGTTTAAGAAATTATCTTTTTCTTTTTTAGGACATTGATTTCAATTTAATATTTTTTTATTATCTACTGTGACTGTAATAGGTTTTTAAGTCTGTTAATGATTTTATATATGGTGAATGACCATTATGTACCTCCACTAATTTCTATTTTATATATGATTTAGTAGACTATGGTTTAGTGGTGATGTATAAAATGATCATTAGTAACAATGAGAGGGGTAATGTATGTTCTTAATTATATGGAAAAAACAAGACTACAGAAGGTATTTCCTAAGAGAACTGAGGATATAAAATGAAACATTATCACACATGGTAGGATATTATACCATACTGAGATCTTTTAGGGGTTTTCTCTCACCACCACCAATTAATTAAGAGAGTAAAAGGAAACGATCAAGGAATCTATCATTAATCAACTAATATGAAGAATATTTATTTATTTGGGACAAGGGTAGCATAGAAATTAGAAAATCAACTCTAACCCAATCACCATTATCATATCATATTTTTAAATTATGTGAATTTCTCATTTCATTTAAATATATTTCTTAATTAATTTATTTTATTTCATTCAAATCCAAACATTTTCAAAAAACCAAACAATTTCACTCATAGAATAATTGACGAACTATTTTGGGTGCACTCATCTTTGGGGACATCATAGGGTTAATCACTATAATAAAAATAGAAAATACAAACAAATTGTTTTTCTTTCGCAATGATAAGAATACGTCATACTTGGAATAATTTTGGGGGAGGGAGTATTACAATATAATTGAAAATATTTTAATCCATTCAATAGCAAATAATTAGAAAACGTTTTCCAATGATGCATTCAAATGATTATCTCTTCAAATCATTGAAAAATTACACACCGATGAAAGAAAAATTATTGAATCCCCCATGTCCATTTTTGATGGATTTTCTGTTGTTCTAATATATTTGAGGTCATTTGGGATGTAAAAATAATGGGGAGAAGTCATTTAAATAATACATCTATGGCATGCGAGATGACTTGAAAAAACAAATTTTTGATGTGATGGCCTGTGAGATAAGTTATTTCTCCCTTTAATTTATTGAATTTTATAAAGTGGACAACGTAAATGAAGAGTCCCCTTAAGTCTTACATGATTTTTCTATAAAGATACAAGAAATATAAGAGCCTAACTGCCTATTTTTATCAGATAATAATCAACTAAAATAGTTTCTTTCCACTAAAGAACAGACTAATCCAAACAAAATCAAGGAGATGATATTTCCATGAACTCGTTATCTTGTAATATTCTTTAAAATTAATTGTGTATCACCTCATATTTAATTAAATTTTCAGATTTGGTCAAAGAATTTATTTTCGTGGATGATGAGAAAGAAAAATGTTACACATATGATGAAGAAAATATGGAACTCCCTAAAAATGTTGAACACTTATTAGAGGGAGTTCTTGAGGAGACCCGAGTTATTTTTCCTATAGAAAATGAGATTCATAATAATCTCATTAAAATGTATCAATTTGATATTGATTCTTCATGATTTAATTTTTTTCAAATATAATTACACTATGAAATTAGATTTTATTATTTCATTAACGAAACATACCTCAAGAAATCACGGGAGAATGAAGAATGTGATGTGAAAGTGGAAACAAAAAAAAAATGAGGAATCATTCATTATCCTACACTGACCCTGAAAGTGTTATATAATTCCCATGGGGATGGATTTGGTACAAAAAACACATGGTTTCCTCTAATATATAGAACAAGTTTTTTATGGAAACATAATTTTTCTTGGTTCATGAGAAAAAAACATCACCAACCATCATAATGAGTATAACCAATTATTACTATTCTTTTGGATAATGAAAAATTCAGGTCCCACATAGAGGGATCATATTGTGATTTCTCTTATAAATTAATTCTAGAACATTCAATTTCAATAATAGGAATTTAGATTTTAATTTAATTTTTATAATTATTCTATCATGTAGTCAATTCCCTATTATCTTATTGAGACTAAATGAAATAATCCTCATTCATAAATTTGTTAATATATTTTTTAAATTCATGATGATAAAAATAATCCCCTAATAACAAATCATTAAAGAGAAATATTCTTAATTTAATAAGGGAGATCAATTTTTATATTTATATTTTAAACTTGATACATTTTCATCAAATGGAATGTTTTGAGAATTAATGTTGAAATTGTATTCACTCAGTTAAAATGTGGTTACATTGAAGGGGATGTAGTTCCACAATCATGTTTTAAATATTAGAATCATTAAAAAAAATTAGAAAAATATTTTCCATGAAGTTTTCAATTGATTATTTATTAAATTCTTATAAGAATAACACACTAATTAAAGAATAAATTATTGAGTCACCCTTGTCCACGGATAATGGTTTTTCTGTTATTGATAGATATGAGAGGTTATTTTTTATGACAAATAATAGAGATCTGGAATTTAAATAATTCATTAATGGCCTGAGGGAGGATATGAATGAAGATATTTTTGAAGTGATGTCACTGAGAGATAAATAAGTTCTCCAATAACATTCCCGAATTTTCTAAAGTGGCTAATCTCCATGAAGATTCCCCCTTAGTTTTACCTAATTTTTCTATGAATATCCATGAAAAAGAGGAGTTCAACTACCAATCTCTATCAGCTACTACTCAAATCTACTATGTGGTTTCAACTAAATAATTGATTGAATCCAAGAAAACTCAGGAAGATAATATTTTCATGAACTCATCATCTCTTAATTTTCTTCAAAATGAATTAAGTATCAACTCTAATTCTGTTAATTTTATTTATTTGGTCAACAAATCTAGTACCTTGGTGGATTATAAATATAAAGAAGAGTCACATGATGAAGAAGATATGGATGTACATCATTTTTTGAACACATATTAAAAGGAGTTAATAATGAGGCTAGTGAGATTATTCCATAGTAAAATGAGATGCATGACGCTCAAATTAAAATGGATCACTTTTATCTTGATTATTTAGGATTTAAAATTATTCAAATATAATTAAACTCTAATATTCCCATTGATTATTCTATTGAAGTAGTATACTATGAGAAATCACTCAAGAAAGAAGATGATGATGTGAAAGTGGAGACCAAGAAAAAGGAGGACTCAGTTATTCTCCTAACCTACCATGAAAGTGTTATATAATTCCCATAGTGGTGGTTTTGGAATAATATAACCATTTATTACTCAAAAAAAGGAAACATTTCATGTTTGAATGAAGATTTGATGTTTCTTAATGAGAAAAAAATCATTTCCCACCATCATATTGGGGATAACCGACTATTACTACCATTTTTAATATTGAAAAAATTCAGGGTCCAATTGGTGGATCGTAACAATATTTTTCATCTACCTTCATTCTATTACATTCAATTTAAACCAAAAGAATTTTTATTTCAATTTCAATTTTAAAATTATTCTATAATGCAACCTATTCCCTATTATCATATTGAGATTAAATGAAATGACCATTATTCTTAATTTCATAATTTTATTTATTATGTTAATCATGGTACAATGAAATCCCAAATTGATAAGGAGGAAAGGGGAATAATATTCATTTTAAAATAGAGTTCAATTTTTATAGTTATCTTTTAAAAAATTTACATTTTTTCCAACAACATGTTTTGAGCATTAATGTTGAAATTTTATTCCCTCACTTTAATTATGTATTACATGAATAATTAAGGAGAAATTAATTTCATTGTAATCCTTTAATTCCATGTTATATATTTCAATGTTGATCTGATTAAATGAGTAAATTCAAAAATTATATATTTTATGTGAAGCATAGTTATTGAAAAGAGTACTTATGATTTGAAGGAATTAATTGATTCATGCAAATGAAATTTACCAACCATTTTTCATTCATTGGATTTATAAAATTAATGTTAATTGATTTTTAATTATTAATAATGCCTTTACTGATTTTCCAAAATCATATGTCCCATTCCAGATAGGTTTTTTAGACCAAGTGCTTCCTATTTTATCTTGATTATATTTCTTGAGTGATCTAGGGAGATGCCACTGGATAGATCATTAATTTAAACATTCCAAATCTATTATTGTACAAAGACACGTTTATAATGATTTATCCATACATTGAAAATAAATTTATCCATGAAAGGCCATTTTTACATTAGTCCATCATTATACCTTGAGACTTTGAATGTCTTTTATTGGAATGATCCATATTTCAAACTATTTTATCCATCGCTACCCTACTCATTGTATTTTAATGATATTTTAATTTTGATGTTTGGGGGTGAATAGAATCATGGTAAATGGGATTATTTACATTTTAAGGAAGTATTTTGGGGGTTCCTATTGTGGTAATTATAAAAGGTTTCGAAATAAATCATTGTAATCTGTTGTTTTCCAACTTGAAAATATTTAAAACAAAAATGTTCCTTTAAAATGAAATTAAAAGGAAAAAAATCAATATATGGCAAATTTATTTCATTATTATTAAAATGATCATGATCTTTACTTTGAAGGTAATGGAAATTTGGGATTTTTTATAATTTTAAGGAGAGAATGTCATTAAAATTTTTACATTAAATATCATGATTTATGATTTAAGAGTTAAGCCTCCTTCTTGACTATTATTTTAAATCATCAAATCCTACTACCCTTAAGAATCATAGTCCTTAGAAACTTAAATTCTTTTCCTCGTGATTTTATGTTCATTTTTTTCTTTGCAAACCTACTAATGTACTTCTTTTACCAGCTTATGAATGAGGATAATTTTCTAGTAACATGAGGATAACTATACTAGTATTATATAATGATTTATGAGATAAAATATTGAAAAGTGAGGTAGATTATGATTTTAATTCTTAATAATAATATATTGAAGAGATTTAATGAATGAAAGTAGAACCCAATTTTTTTTTAAACATGGAATTGTAAAATACATGGATTGGTTGTTTCTTGAAAAAATGTGAAATTGAATTGATATTTTATGTGGAATTTATGAAATTTATTTGATATCAATAACTGTTTTATTATATCTCATTGACATTTGAATATTGAAATCATTTTTTCCCTTTTATTTTCAATGTTTATATTTTGTACATGAGGTAAATGATAGCTTAAGTGTGGGGGAATTGATTAAAAATATATTTTCCATTATTTTAAATTTAATTAAATTTTTTATACCCACCAATGTATTATATTATTGAAAATTTCCACATTTATGAATTTAGTTTTTTTCATATTTATCAAAAAAATGGCCCATTTTTTGTATTTTTAACAGTTTTATATTATTTATAAATTTTATCAATAATATTTTCTAAACTAATTTAAATTATGGAAATCATTTTTGGTGGGATCATAAATATCTGGGGATACATTTCATATATTTGGATCAAAATCTCAGTACATCAATGGGATGCCCAAATATAGCTCACAACATGTGACTAGAAAACTATTCATAGATTTAGAATATTTTATACGTGATATAATATATATAAATTTAATATCCTAGTGAATCTAAAATTCGTCATAAAGATAGTTAAGGAATATAGTTACAACTTTCATGAAAGAGTATATTCATTAACATTCCATTTGGATGGCTTTTATTGCATCAAAATTATGTGACATTTCATATGTATATTCTATTTGGGGAGATTATATTATCACTATTAAATGTTCACTACTCTCACTAAACATGGCCAAATATGCTGAAATTTAGAGTTATGATGTGAATGTAAATTTGAAACCACTTCAATGAATGGGTACTTGCATAAATCAGCCTATTAATGGGCCTAACATGCCTAAAAATTTGAAGGGAAAATATAGCCTATAATAGGAGGATATCTCATCCTTTCCGATTAATTAAAATCCATACCACACTATCTGGGGCCCCAAGTAGGAGATATCCACTGAGGGAGGCCGACTAATTCACAATATTATTCCTCCCCTTTTCTTCTTCTTAGTTTTTTTAATGCTTTTTTCATCACAATTCATCTATATTAGACATGAAATGATGGGGGTAAATATTTGAGTTACTGTGTAAGAGTTGGTTATAAATTAATTAATTATTTATTTTTAGACAAAGATGAATAAATTATATCTCTCTCTTATATGACATTGTTTTCAGTTTCATATAGTTATTTTTATTATCTAGTTTGATTTTATTTGGTATTTAATTATATTACCGAATTTTTTCTAATTTCAATAAACATTATCCACCTCCTCTAATTTCATGTTTATATATGGTTGAGTAGACCAGGGTTTAGTGGTGAGGTACATGACAATCATTAGTAATTATGACATAGGTAATCCCTATACTTAACAGTTTGAGATAAACAAGACTTGTGTAGGTATTTACCATGTCATTTGAGGGAATTAAATCAAATATTCACACAATTGGAAGGATAGTAGACCAAAATGATATTTTGTTAAGGTTTTATGTTAGCATCACTATATATCCAAGGGATATAGAGGAAAAGAACATGGAATCAAACTGTAAAAAACTAATCTAAAGAATATTTCATTATATAGAACAAGGATAGAATTGAAAATGGTAAATAAACCCCGAACAAAGTCACCCGTATAAAATATTATTTATATATCAAGTGAATTTATAATTTCATTTAAATAAAATTCTTAATTAATTTCATTAATTTCATTCAAATACAAAAAAAAAAATAACCGCCACATTTTATCATCTTATTAAATGTGAGAAAATATTTTTAGTGCACTAAAATTTGAGATACATACTAGGGTTAATCAAGATAATAGACATATAAAATATTAAAATTTTATTTTCCACACCCAAGGATAGCTGTTTGTCAAACATAGAACTATTTCTGTGGAGGAAGGGCCACAATATAATTGTAAATAATTGAATCTATTCAAATAATTTTTTTTAAAATAACTTTTTTTTGTTTTATCAAATGATTACTTGTTAAATTTTTTAAATAATAAAACACCATTGAAAGAACCAATTATTTAATCACACTTATCCATGGATGATGGTGTTTTTATTAATATTATACACGTGAGGATTTTTAGATGTGAAATAATGGGGAGGAAGAATTTAAATAATTCATCGATGGCCTAATGTATATCATGAACAAATATATTTTTTATGTAATGGCATGAGAGATAAATCAGTTTAGCATTTCATTCCAAAATTTTCTAAAGTGGCAAGGTAGATGAATATTCCCATTTATTATTCCCTAATTTTTATAATGATATCCATGAAATAGAGGAGCCTGATTAATTTTTTCGTTCAGCTACTACTTAAATCCATTTGGTAATTTCTATAAAAAAATATTGAATCCAAATAAACATAGGGAGATTATATATTTTAGATCTCATTATCTTCATTTTTTTCTTTAAAATTAATTGAGAATCTCCTTTCATTTTCTGGAATTTTCATAAATGGTCAATAAATCTAATACATCGGTGGATGAGAAACGAAAGGATGATACACTTGATGAAGAACATATGGAACTCCTGAAACATGTTTAATAATTATTAGAGGGAGTTCAAGTGGAGACCAGTGTGATTTTTCCTTAGGAAAACAGTATGCATGATAATCACATTAAAATGGATCAATTAGATATTTATTATTTATGAATTAATTTTATTAAAATATTATTACACTGGGATATTTCTGTTGATTATTTAATTGAAGAATAATTTATTCGATATATCATTGGAGAATGAAGAATATGTTGTGAGTTTGTAAATGAAGAAAGATGAGGACCCATTC
The DNA here is from genome assembly GCA_963277665.1 of Viscum album. NCBI lineage: Eukaryota > Viridiplantae > Streptophyta > Magnoliopsida > Santalales > Viscaceae > Viscum > Viscum album. The sequence continues at coordinate 258,410,819 of OY728148.1, read as the reverse complement.
ATTAGTCATACCCCATCATAGAATTTCTATCTCCTTCCCATGGGGGGGATTTGGAATACTACATCTGAGGGGTCATCAACATAATTGAACAAGTTCTTGTTGAAAAGAATAATTTAGGCTTGTTCATGAGAAAAAAACATCCCCCACCATCATATTTTGGATAAATGATTATTAATACCATTTTGGTTGATGTAAATATTTAGAGACCAGAAGGGGGATTATACAAATATGTAACCTCTATATATATTCTAGTACATTCAATTTAAATCATAGGATTTTATATTTCAATTTCATTTTTAGGATTACTCCATCATTAAACCAACCCCCTCATATTATATTGAGATTAAATGAAATGATCCTTGTTCATAATTTTGAAAATTTTTAGCTTCATGATGGAGAAATAAAGCCCCAAATATATAAGAAAGAAATATGAATACTCTTCATTTAAAAAGGGAGTTAAGTTTTTATATTTTTCTTTTAAAATACATACATTTTTTCAATAACATTTTTTAAGCATTAATATTTATATTTAATACCCTCAAATAAATTTTGCCTTACATGACTAACCATAGAGACATTAGTTTCATTGGAATACTATGATTCTTTGTTTTGAATTTCAGTGTTCATATGATTAAATGTGTAAAATGGAAAATTAAATGTTTATAGTGTAGCATGGTCATAGAAATGAGGACTTGTGATTGATGGAATAAATTAATTCATGTAAATGGAATTTCTCAAAAAATTTACATTCTTTTTATTTCTAAAATTCATATAATCTAATTTATTATTTTTAATCATTCCATAAGTGACTGTGCAAAATCATATGTCTTATTCACAAGTGGGTTTCCAAAACCAAGAATTTCATATTTTATCTTAATTATATTTCATTAGTTATCTTGGGGCATTATACCTAATTGAACTCTAATTTTACTTTTCCAAATCTATGACTGTGAAAAATCTCATTGAAAATGATTTAAGAAGTCATTGAAAATCCACGTATCAATAAAAGAAAAATTTAACATCAAAACTTATTTATACATAGATACCATGAATAAAATTTATATGAATCAACCATTTTTCATACCATTTTATAAATTTCTACATTTCTCATACTATTTTAATTATTTTAAAGTTGAAGTGTAGGGGTGAAACGAATCACGGTAAATGGGGTGATTTAAATTTTAAAGAAGATGTGTGGGGGTAATTATTGTGGGAATTTTAAAATGTATTGAAATCATTCATTGTAATTTAATTTTTCCCCTCTTTAATAAATAAAAAAATATTATTTTTTTAAAAAAAAGGTAAAATCATGATGGGAAAAAATCATTCAATATTCCAAAAATGATCATGATATTTACATTGAGTGTTTGGGAAGGATAATAGGTGTTCTATTTTTAAGGGGAAAGTTCCATTATACTTTTTCAGTATTAATTTCAGGATTTATGTTTTAAGAGTTAAAATTCCTCCTTGAGATTTATTTTAAATCATCAAATCATAAAAAACTTAATCCTCCGAATCATTATATCCTTAATTTCATGTCCTTGTGATTTTATCTTATTTTTTTTCTTTTCAATGTGGATAATTTATTTATTTTACATGATTATTGATAAAGAGAATTTTCTCATGACATGACCATAAATCTACTTGAATTTTTTCATGAGTGATGAGGGAAAAGATTAAAAAGTGTGGTAGATCATGAATTGGAAAAATTAATAATAATGAATTGAGGAGATGGAATAAATGAATGGATAAACACCTTTATTTTTTAAAAAATTTAAAATAAAAATTCTTATATTGTTTTTCTCCTTGAAAATTTTGAAATTAAATTGATATTTTCTGTGGAATATGAAATTTCAATTTATATCAATAAATTTTTTATTATATAGCATTGAAATTTGATTATCTATAACATTGGTTCCCTATGATTTTCAATGTTGAGAATATATACTTACGGAAAATCATGGATTAACTGTGGGGAAATTGAAAGAAAAAATATTTCTCAAAAGTTTATATTTAATTTACAATTTTTATACCCACCACAGTGTTATTATATTGGAAATTGCCAGATTTTATGGTTTTATTGGTATTTTGATATTAATTGTAAAATTGACCCAATATGGATTTTAAGAGTTTTAATTTAATTCTGTATGTTGTCTACATATTTTTATTTAATGATTTAAATTGTGAAATTAATTTTGATTAGGATCCAAGACATCCTATGATACATTGCATCCTTTTGATACGCAACCTCAATCCTTCAATTAGATGACAAAAATAACTCATAATACACAACTAGAAAATTGTTCATGCATCTTGAATATTTAAAATATGAGCTTATAATTATATGTGTAATTTCCCAATGAATATAAAATTCTACATAGATATGGATATATAATTTAGTAATAAATTTCATTAATGAGTCCAAAAATGAATCATCCGTTTTAATGGACATTAATGCATTAGAGTATATAGACATTTAATATGGGTAGTCTGTCTGGGAAGATTATATTCTCATAGGGAAATGGTATCAACTCTCTCTACACATTTCCCAATATGCTTATATTTTTTGGGGAGATGATAAATACAATCGGAAACAACTTCTATGAAGTTGTACATGTGTGAATAAAATAATTATTTTTCCTAACATGCATAAACATTTGAATGGAAAATATGGCCAATAAATGGATGAGATGTCCTCCTAAATTCATTCCAATACATCCCACCCATTTGAGGAGCCAAGGAAGAGTTATCCACTATGGGTGGCTAGATACTTCACTATATTATCCATCAACTTTTTCTTCTTCTTAGTTTTTTAATGCCTTATTCTTCCCAATTTATCTCGATTACCCTGGCCGTGTTTTTGTAAAAATTTGAGTGATTGGGGAACGGTCGGTTGTAAATTTTTCAATGATTCGGTTCTTAGATATAGTTGAATAAATTATATTTCTCTCTTTTGTATCATATTTTAAATTTTATATAGTGTTTTTTAATTTCATGTGTGATTGTATTTGGTTTTTAATTCTATTATTTATTTTTTTGGAGGTCAATGATCACTGTCTCCCTCCACTAATTTCTAGTTTATATACGATGTGGTATATCAGGGCTTATTGGTTATGTATATAATGATCATCATAACGTGTGAGGGGGTAATTGATTCTATTAACTGTTTATGATAAAATAAGTCCAGATCAATTATTTCATATGTTTGGTGAGGATATTCATTGCCAATTTCTCACACGTGGAAGGATAATAGAAAAAACTACGATGTTGGTATGGTTTTCTCTCATCATCACCATTTAACCAATGGATTAAGAAGAAACAATCATGGAATCTCAGTTTAACAAATTAATATGAAGTATATTGAGTTAAATAGAGCAATGGTAGATTTTAAATTGTAAAATTAAACCTCACCTAATAACACTTATCATATCCCATTTTTAAATGATGTGAATTTCTAATTTCATTGAAATATATTTCTTAAAAAATATCATTTATTTTATTCAAATAAAAAACAGTTTCAAAAACCAAACCATTTTATTTGTAATTAAAACTGACAAAATATTTTGTGTCCACTTTCCTTTGTGGACTTCATTGGGTTAATCAATTGAGTACACATAGAATATATGAAAAAATTGTTTTTTCATACCCCATGATAGGAATACGTCATAGAAGGATCCATTTCCAGGGAGTGGGTTCCACCATCTAATTGATAATATTCAAATCCTTACAATTAAAAAAACATTAAAAAACTATTTACCTTCATTTTTCAAATGATTATTTCTTTATTTCACGGAAGAATTACACAACTATGAAAGAACTAATTATTGAAAGACCATTTTCCATGGATGATGGATTTTCTATTATTATTTGATATGTGAGGTTATTTAGTATGTACAAAAAAAAATTTGTAGTAATTTAAATAATTCATCGATTGCTTTTGGTAGGACATGAACAAACATATATTTGACGTGATGGACTGAGAGATGACTTATTTCTCACTGTACATTATATAATTTTATTAATTGGTCAAGTTCTATGAAGAATCCCCCTTATTATTGATTGATTTTTCTAAAGAGATCCAAGAAATAGAGGATCTGGACTACATTTTTATATCATCTTCTACTCAACTAAATTTTTTTTCTTTCAATTTAAAAATAGATTAAATCCAAAAAAATTTTGGAACATGATATTTCATTAAACTCATTATATTCTAATTTTCTTCAAAATAAATTTAGTATCCCTTTTTATTGTCATAAACTTTTATATTTGGTTAAAAAATATATTTCCTAGGTAGATGATTAAGAAAACGAAGACATATATGATGATGAAAATATGGAACTCCCTAAAATTATTAAATACTGATTAGAGGGATTCAAAGAGGAGACCCAAGTTATTTATCCCAATGAAAATTAGATTCATTATATTCACATAAAAATGGATGAATTTTATATTGATTATTCATGATTTAATTTTATTCAAATACAACTGCACTACGAAATTCACTTGTATTATTCCATTGAAGATATATAACTGAGAAATTCACTAGAGAATGAAGAAGATGTTGTGAAAGTGGAAACCAAGAAAGGTGAGGACTCATTCATTCTCTTACACCCACCATACAAGTGTTATCTCATTCCCATGGGGGTTCATTTTTCAAGCGATATTCCTGGAGTCCCCAAGAAAATGGGACAACTCTATGATGTAATGAAAATTTTTGTTGGTTCATGAGAAAAAAAACTTCTACCACAATCAAATTGGGGATAACTGATTATTACTACTATTCAAGAGGTAGTAAAAATTTAGTTTCCACTTGGAGGATCATACCATGTTTATCCTTTACATAAATTCTCGTATATTCAATTTCAATAAAATGAATTTTGAATTTAATTTCATTTTTAGGATTATTATCGTGTGAATCAAACTCCATCCTATCTTATTGATATTAAATGAAATAATACTAATTATTAATTTTGTAATTTTATTTTTTTAGGTTCATTATTTCACAAGGAATCCCAAAATAGCCAGGGATTAAAGAGAAATATTCATCATTTAAAAAGGTATTTCACTTTTTATATTTATATTTTAAACTCTTTATACTATCATCAAATAACATGTTTGGAGATTGACGTTCATATTTTTGGGACAAAACATAAATTATGATTTACAAGACTAATCAATGATACATGAGTTTCTTAGGAATATTCTGATTCCCTTTTTTATATTTTAATTTCGTTATGATTGAAGGTGTAAGATGTAAAATTAAATTTTTAAAAAGAATCGTGGTTAATGAAAATAGGACTCATGATTTGAAGGAATTGAATGGTTCTTGAAAATGAAATTTATAAAATATTTTTCATACTTTTGATTTCAGAAATATATATGAATTTATTTATTATTATTAATCATTCCTTGTGTGATTGTACCAAATAATATGTTCTATTCCTGAGTGGATTGTTTGTCCATGAGCTTATTATTTTATCATGATCATATTTCCTGAGTGATATTAGGAAATTCCTCTTAATAGAACATTAATTTCAACTTTTCAAATCAATGGTTATGCAGAAAAAACATTAAAAATGATTAAGGAATTATTTGAAAAGTCACTTATCCTTAAAAGACCACTTATCCTTAAAAGACCACCTTTGGAAAATTATATTCTCAAAGGTAAATGGTTTTAACTCTCACTACAATTGTCCAAATATAATGGAATTATGATAAATGATGCGAAAGACAATTGGAATTCACTTTCACTAAGAGGTAGATGCATTAATCGTCTAGTTATAGTCCTTAACATTAAAAATATTTCATTGGTAACATATAGATTATAATGGGAATATACCTCCTTCCCCATTCATTACCATCTATCCCACACCATCTGGGCCACCATGGAGGATATCACCCCCGAGGGAGGTTGGATAAGTCACCATGTTATTCCTTCCCTTTTTATTCTTCTTATTATTTTTAATGACTTATTCATCCCAATTCATATTAATTACTCTTACCATGGTGGGGTAAACATTTTTGTGAGTGGGATACGGTTGGTTATCAATTTTTTAATTATTTAGTTCATAGATATAGTCGAATAAATTTTCCTTCACTCTTTTGTGGCACTGTTTTCAATTTCATATAGATATTTCTATTATCAAGTAATATTGTACACTGTTTTTCACTCTATTATTGATTTTTTATTAGGTAAATGATAATTATCTCCCTCCACAAATTTTTATCTTATATATGATGTAGTATACTAGTGATTAAGGTTGAGGTACACGACGATCATCCGTACGTGTGAGAGGGGAAATGGTTGATCTTAATTTTTTGGGACACAAAAGATATTTTTCGGTATTTACCATATAAATTGAGGATATTCAATTAAACTACCTGACACATGGAAGGACATTAGACCAAAATAATATCTTGGTATTTTTTTATCTCACCATCACCACTTGACCAAGGGAGTAAGAGAAAACAATCCTGGTATCTCACATTACAAAAAATCTAAATAATATTGAGTTAAATAGAACAAAGATGTCATTAAAAATGGAATATCTACCCAATACCAATCAAAATTCTCATATAATATTTTTAAATAAATTGAATTTCTAATTTCATTTAAAATCGTTCATAACTAATTTCATTTATTTCATTGAAATCCAATCATTCTAAAGAACAACCCCATTTTTACCTCTAATTAAAATTTACAATATTATTTGTGTGCACTCTTATATGGGATAATTCCTTGGTTTAAACATTATAAAACACATAAAATAATGTTTCTTCACCATGAACCATGATCAGAATATGTAAAACTTGGCATCATTTCTTGGGAGGCAGTTTTAAAATCTAATTGTAAAAATTTGAATCTTTTAAAATTGAAAAAAAAATATTTCTCCATGATGTTTTAAAATGTCAATTTATTCAATTCGTGGAGCAATTACACCCAAGTAAATTAAGCAATTAAGAAGTCACCCTTGTCTATGGATGATGATTTTTCTATTATTGTTAGACAAGTGAGGTTATGTTGGATGTCAAATAATGGGTATCATACATTTAAATAATCCATAGATATGCTAAAGGAGGACATGAAGAAATATAATTTTGAAGTGATGACTAGAGATCTTACTGAGTCCTCCCATTACATTCCAGAATTTTATAATGTATCCAAGGAACATGATGATTCCCCCTTAGCCTTCCTTGATTTTCCTACAGAGATCCAATAAATCGAGGATCCTATTTACATATCTCTATAATCTACTACTCAACTCCAATAGGTTTTTTTTCACTAAATAATAGATTGAAGTAAAACAAATCATGGAGTTGATATTTTCATGAAATAATTATCTTATAATTTTCATATAAATTAATTAAGTATCACCTATAATTGTCTTAAAGTTTTAGATTTGGTCAAAAATCTATTACCTTTGTGTATGATCATGAAAGAGAAGTCATGCTTGATGAAGAAAAAATAGAACTCCAAAAACATATTGAACACTTATTATAAGGATTTCAATAGGATACCATAGTGTTTATTCCTGAGGATATGATATGGATGATACTAAAATTAAAATGGATTAAGTTGATATTGATTCATCGTGCATTAACTTTATTCAAATAGAATTACTCTCTGATATTCAATTTTATTTTTCCATTGAATAATAATTCCTTGATAAATCATTGGAGAATGAAGAAGATGTAGTGAACGTGGAAACCAATAAAGAGGAGGACTCATTTATTATCCTAAACCCACCATGAAATTGTTATCTCATTCACACGGGGGTGGATTTGGAAAACTATATCCATGGATTCCTAAATAAAAAGGAAAACCTTCATACTGGAAAGAATATTTTTTATTATTTTACTGATTGGGGATAATTGATTATTACTACCATTTTGGAGGTAGTAAAATTTTGAGTCCCACTTGGGGGATCATACAATCATATATCCTTTATCTTTATTCTAGAAGATTAAATTTCTATATTAGGAATTTAGATTTAAATTTCATTTTTAGGATTAGTCCAACTTGCAGAAAACTCCCTCTTATTATATTGTGATGAAATGAAATCATCGTTGTTTGTAATTATGTAATTTTATTTTTTATGTTCATGATTACACAAGGATTCCCCATACATACAAGGAGGAAAGAGATCTTATATTCATTTAAAAATGGACTTTACTCATTATTATTATCTTATAGACTCCCCATATTTTTGTCCAACAACATGTTTTGAACATTAATATTGAAATTGTATAAGCTCACTTAAATTATGATTTACATGACATATCAATGAGACATGTGTTTCATTAGAATCGTATTATTCTGTATTTTGGATTTCAATTTTGATATGATTAAATAAAATAAATGTAAAATTACTATTTTAATGTGAAGAATGAATAGTGAAATTCGAAATCATGATTTGAAGGAATAAATTGATTCATGTAAATAGAATTTCCCAAAAAAAATTTCATGCTTTGGGTTTCTGAAAGTCATATGAAATGTTTTTGTTATTGTTAACATTTCCTTGAATAATTGTATAATATCATATGTCCCACTCCCATGAGGTTTTTTAGAATAAATACATCTTATTTTATCATGATCATATTTCTTGAGTGATTTGTGACATGCAACCTAATAGAATAGTAATTTGATCTTTAAAAAGCTATGAATATGCATAAACACATTTAAAATTATTAAGGTGTACCTTGGGAAACTTTTTATCCTTAAAAATAACTTTTATATCAAATCATAATTATACATAGAGACCATGGATGAACATTATAGGAATGATTCATGTTTCAACCCATTTTATCTATTCCTACAATGCTAATAGTATTCGAATGCTATTTTAAGCATTATGTGTGGGGGTGATTATAATCTAGGTAAATAGGATTATTTACATTTTATGGAAGAAGTTTGGGGGTTCTTTTTATGTGAATTATAAAAGATAGTGATATCATTCATTATAATCTATTGTTTTCCCTAATTGAATATATTAAAAAATAAAAAAATTTCTTTTAAAAAGAAAAGGAATAAAACAAAAATAATAATAATAAGGAACAAAGAAATCATTATTCTTAAACTGATCATGTTCTTTATTTTAATTGTTCGGGAAAATTTAGAGTTTTTGTACTTTTAAAGGGATGATTTCATTAACATTATTAACATTGAATATCATGATTTATGATTTAATAGTTAAACATCCTCTATGAGATTTATTTTTAATCATCAAATCATACTAACATTAACCCTCAGAGTTATGAGAGACTTAATTGGAAGTCCTCAAGGATCCATGCTTGTTTTTTCTTTACAAAGTGGAAAAGGTAGTTATTTTACACGATTATGGATAAGGATCATGTTTTCATAACATGAGAAGAAATCATCACGAATTTTATTATGATTTATGAGGGAAATCATTGAAAAGTGAGGTTGATCATGATTTTTCATGATTAATAATAATTAATCGAGGATCTTGAATGAATGAATGGAGTATATCCATCATTTTCTAATAAATGAAAAAGTAAAATACATGGATTGGTTGTTTCTTTAAAAAATGGGAAATTTAATTGATATTTTATGTGGACTTTACAAAAATTAGTGGACATTAATAATTGTTTAATTATATTTCATTGAAATTTAAATTTCAATATAATTGGTGCCCTGTGATTTTCGTGGTTGAGTTTTAATACTTGAAGAAAATCATGGTTTAAGTATGGAGGAATTGAATGAAAAAATAGTTTTCATAATTTTACATTTTATTTAAATTTTTTATACTAACCATAGTGATATTTTTGTTATAAATTCCCACATTTTATGATTTTAGTGGTATGTTGATATTAATTGAAAAAATGGACCATTTCATATTTTTAATTGTTTTAAATTATTTCTATATTTTGAACATTACTTTTATAAAGTAATTTACATTTTTAAATTCATCTTTGGAAGGATCCCACGCATCATGTGATACATTTCATCTGTTTGGACCATAAACTCTATCAATCAATTAATGGCCCCAAAATAGCTCACAATATAGGCCTATAAAACTATTAACAGATCTAGAATGTTTTAAATATGAGATTATCTATATAATTTTATTGTCCTAATAATTATTATATTTTACATGAAGATATATAAATAATTTATTAACATGTTTCATTGAGGAGTACATGCATGAATTTTCCTTTTGGATGTATTTTAATGCATTGGAATATAGAGACAGTAAATATGGAGAGTCTGTCTATGAAGATTATATTCTCACAATGAAATGGTTGTAACTCCCACTAGACATGGCCAAATATGCTTCACGTTTGAGGGTATACCTGAAAAACAATTGGAAACCAATTTATGAAGGGTTACTTGAGTGAAATAGCTGATTAATGGGCCTAACATGCGTAAACTTTTGAAGGGAAAATATGGACTATAATTGGAGGAGATATTATTTTTCCCATTTCATCCAAATACACCCCACACCATCAAAGGCACCAAGGAGGACATCTCCACCAAGGGAGGTTGGCTAATTCATCATATTATTCCCCCACATTTTCTTTTTCTTAGTTTTTTAATTCCTTCTACTTCATAATTCATCTCAATTACCATTACCATTTTGGGTTAAATATTTGAGTGATTGTTGAAGGGTTGGTTGAATTTTTTGAAAATCTTGAGTTCTTAGATATATTTGAATAAAATAACTTTTCTCTATTATGTGACATTGTTTTCAATTTCATAGAGTGGTTTTTCTTATCAAGTTTGATCATTTTTGGTTTCCAATTCTATTATATATTTTTTATTTGGTCAATGATCATTATATCCATCCACTATTTTTTGGCATATATATGATGGAGTAGACCAGGGCTTATGTGTGAAGTATGCAACGATCATCAGTACATATGAGAGGGTTATTGGATGTTCTTAATTGTTTTAGATAAACATGACCTGATATGTTATTTCCCAAGTAAATTGATGGTATTTAATTAACCTTTCTCACACATGGTAAGATGTTAGACCAAAAAGAGATCTTGTTAGGAATTTCTTATCCCCATACCATTTTAATAGGAGTTAGAGGAAACGATCATGGAATGTCACTTTATTCTACTATTCTAAATAAGATTTAATTAAATGGAATAAGTAAATCATTGAAATAGGAAAATCAACCCCAAACCAATCACCTTTATTGTTTCATATTTTTAAATATCGTGAATTTATAATGTCATTTAAATTAGATTTCAAATTAATTTTTTTTATTTTATTCAAATCCAAAAAAAAATCATAAACAATACCATTTTACCCTTTAATTAAAATTAACAAACACTTTTTTGTGTTCTTCTATTTGGGGACTTCTAACAGTTAATCACTAGACTACACATATAAAATATAAAAAAATTCCATTCCCCATGATAGGAGTACATTAGACTTTGAACCATCTTTGAGATGAATTTCCACAATCTATTTGTAAATATTTCAATATTTTCATATAATAATTTTTTTAAAAAAAATCCGTTATGTATTAAAATGATTATTTCTTCAAATCATAGAATTATTACACACAAATGAAAGAAGAAATTATTGAATCAACCATTAAAATGGTTAACGGTGTTTATATAAATTTTGGATATGTGAAGTTATTTTTGATGTCAAATAATGGGGAGAGGGCATTTAATTAATTCATCAATGTCCTGAGGGAGTACATGACCCAAAATATTTTTGAAGTGATGGGAAAAGAGCTAAATGAGTTATCCAATTAATTTCTAGAATTTTATAATGTGGCCAATATACAAGATAATTCACCCTTAATTTTCACTAATTTTTATAAGAATATCTATGAAATGGAGGATCCTAAATACCTATATCCATCAGATACTACACAAATCCAATATGTTTTTTCTATTGAAGAAGAGATTGAAGGCCAAAAAATCATGAAGATGATATTTTCATGATCCCATTATGTTATATTTTTCTAAAAATTGAAATTAAAATAACCACTAATGGTATTACATTTTTAGATTTGGTCCAAATATTTATTTCATTGGTGCATGGGAATGAAAAAAAGACACTCATGGTAAAGAACATACAGAACTCCCTAAACATGTTGAGAATTTATTTAAGGGATTTCAAGAGAAGACCATAGTGATTTTTCATGGGGAAAATAATATGAATTATAATCATAATATAATGGATAAATTTTATATTGTTTCTTAATTATTTAATTTTATTCAAATAAAATTACACTCTAACATTCCCATTGATTATTCTATTAAAAAAAGAATACCTTGGGAAATCGCTGGAGAATCAGGAATATGATGTTCAAGTGGAAAACAAGAATGTGTATGAATCATTAATTATACTACACCAACCATGATGGTGTTATGTCATTCCCATGGTGGAGGATTTGTTAATCTATTTTAATGGAGTCACCAAAAAGACAACAAGCTCATGCAGGAAAGAATAATTTTTGTTGTTTCATTAGAAAAAAATAATTAACCATCATTAGATTTGGGATAACAGATTAATAAGACCCTTTCTGGAGGTAGTAAAAATCAAGGTCCCACATGGAAGGACTTTTCCATGATTTATCTTTTACCTTCATTCTAGTATATTCAATCTCAATATTCGGAATTTATATTTCAATTTATTTTTTAGGATCATTCCAACATGTAGCTAACTCCCTCATATATTTTTGAGATTAAATGAAATAATCCTTTTTCTTAATGTTGTAATTTTAGTTCTTATGTTCATGATGGAACCAGGAGGCCCCAAATAAATAAGGATGAAAGATGAAAAATCTCAATTTTAAAAAAGCGTACACCTTTTAAATTTATCTTTTAAAATCCTTTTGTTTTTTCTAACAACATATTTTTAGTTTTAATGTAGAAATTCAATGCCCTCAAATAAATTGAACATTACATTAATTATAAATGAGAAATTAGTTTCTTTGTAATCACATGATTCCATAATTTGTATTTCAATGTTTGTATTATTTAATTAGTTAAATTAAAAATTGAAATTATAAAGTAAAGAATGGTTATTGAAATAATGACTCTTGATTTGAATGAATTAATTGATTCATGTAAATGAAATTTCCCATCAATTTCTCAGGTTTTTGATTTTTGAAATTGAAATGAATTGATTTTTTATTAATAATTCCTTGATTTAATTCTGAAATCATATAACTCATTACCAATAGGGTTTTTAGAACACATACATCCTATATTATCATGATCATATTTCATCAGTGATCTTTGGACATTCTACAAGGTAGATCTTGAATGTGAACTTTCTAAATCTATGATTATGAAAAACACATTTAAAATGATTTAGCCTTGATTTAAAAAGCCACTTATACTTAAAAGGCCACATTTACATCAACCTTTAATTATACCTCGAGACCAGGAATAACCTCTATCGGAAATATCCATGTTTTAAACCATTTATCCATTCATACACTAATCATTTTTTTACTGATATTTTAAATTTGTAGTGTGGCGGTGAAGAGAATCATGGTAAGTCAGATTATTTACATTTTATAGAAGAAGTGTGGGGGTTCTTATTTAGGTAATTTTAATAGGCTGTGAAATCATTCTTTGTAATAATTTTTCCTTCACAAATATATAAAAATATAAAAATAGTTCATTTAAAAATAAAAAAATAAAAGAATAAATCAAGAGAGGGAAAAAATAAATGATTATTCTTAATATTATCATGATCATTACTTAGAATGTTGTGGAATGTTAGGAGTTTTTACAATTATAAGGGGATAATTTCAATAAACTTTTCACATTGAATATCATTCATTATTATTTAATAGTTAAACCTCATTCTTGAGATTTATTTATAATCAGTAAGTCCTTCAATCTGAAATCCTATGATTCTATAGAACCAAATATTAAAATTGTTATGATTTTATGTTTTTTTGACTTTATAAAGTGGAGAAAGTAGTTATTTTACATGCTTGGGGATAAAAATCATGTTATCATCATTTGTGTATAAATCTTGAAGAACTATATAATTAGTGATGATAAAAATGATTGAAATATGAGGTAGATCATGATTTGGCATGTTTATTATAAATTAATCGAGGATCTTGAATGAATAACTGAAGAAGATTTATCATTTTTCAAAATGAGAATGAAAAATAAATAGACTTTTATTCTCCTTGAGAAAAAAGGGGAAATTAATTGATATTTTATAAGGAATTTATGATTTTTATTTGATATCTATAATTTATTGATTATAATGTATTGATATTTTAGTATTAATAACATTGGTGCCCTCTGATTTTCAATGATGATATTTTATACTTGAGGAAAATCATGGTTTATGTTTGAGTGAATTCACAGAACAAATTTACAGTATAATTTTACATTGAATTTAATTTTTTTATACCACCATATTTTTATTTTATTTTCAATTTATAAATTTTATGATTGTAGTGGTATTTTGATTGAAATTGGGAAAATAGACCATTATTTATTTTTAATATTTTTAAATTATTTCAATATTAAGGCTATACATTTTTATAAATTAATTTAGATTGTGAAATTCATTATTGGTTGGATCTTGGACATAATGGGATACATTTCATCCATTTAGTGAACATTCTAAATACATTAATTGGAGTCCGAGAAATAGATCACAATACACGCATAAAAAACTATTCACAAATAAAAATTGTTTAAAATATGATTCTATATCTATAAGTTTAATTTTATAGTGAAGCTTAAAATTTACATGGATATGTATAAGGAGATTGGTATGAACATTCACTCAGTAGACCCCATGTGAATTGTCTATTTGGATGAATTTTAATGAATGGGAATATGGAGACATTTAATATGAAGAGTATTTATGGGAATATTATATTTTCATAATGAAATAGTTGTAACAATAGCTAAACATAGACAAATATGTTGAAATTTTGATGGGAGATGAGAAAGAAAAGTGGAAATAACATCCATGAAAGGGTACATATTTGACTTATCTAGATAATAGTCCTAACATGAATAATCATTTGAAGGGAAAATATGGACAATATTAGGAATATATTTTCTCCTTCCCAATTAATTCCAATCCATCCCACACAACTTGGGGCACCAAGGAGATGATATCCACTAAGAGAGGCTGATTACATCACCATATCATTCCTCACCTTTTTATTCTTATTGGGTTTTTAATGCCTTATTATTCCCAATTTATCTCGATTACCGATACCATTATGGGGTAATCATTTCAGTTATTTATGAAGGGTTGGGTATTAATTTTTTAATGGCTGTGTTCGTAGATATAGTTGAATAAATTCTCTTTCTATCTTCTGTGAATTTTGTTTCAGTTTCATATAGTGGTTTTTGTTGTCAAGTGTAATCACATTTGGTTTTTAATTGTTTTATTGATTTTTTCTAAGGTTAATGATCATTATATCCCTCCACTAATTATGGGTTTATATATAGTGAAGTAGACTAGGGTTTAATGGTAATGTACATGATGATAATTTGTACACATGATAGGGGAAATTGATTTATTAATTTTTTGGGATAAAAAAGAGTAGATCAGGTATTTCTGAAGTCAATTGACAATATTCAATGAAATTTTCTCACATGTGGAAGGAGATTAGACCAATATGAGATCTTAGTAAGGTTTTCTATAACCCTAAACATTTTAACAATGGATTAAGGGTAAGAGATCATAGAATCTCACTTCATTAAACTAATTTGAAGAATATTTAATTAAAAATAACATTGATAACATTGAAATTCGAAAATCGACACCAAACTAATCACACATATCATATAATATTTTGAAATCAAGTGAATTTATATATTCATTTAAATCATTTTATTAATTAATATCTTTTATTTTTGTCAAAAAAAAAATTAAAAACTGAACCCATTTTTTTCTCTAATTAAAAGTGACAAACTGTTTTCTATGCACTCCTCTTTGGGGGGTTTCATAGGGTTATCTCTAGACTAAAATAAGAAAAAAAATCCCATGCCTCATGACAGATATACATCAAACATGCTGCCATTTTGGGGTAGTAAATAACATAATCCAATTTTAAATATTTTAATTTTTCTAAATAACAAATTTAAAGACATTTTCTTGGATGTTTCCAAATTATTATTTCTTCAATTCTTGGAAAAATTACACACTGATGAAAGACCCAATTTTTGTATAACCCTTGTCCATGAATTATAGTTTTTCTATTATTTTTATACATGTGATGTAATATTTGATGTCAAATAATAGGGAGTGGGAATTTAAAAAACTTCATTGATGGCTTATGGGAGGACATGAGAAAACATATTTTTAAATTGATAGCCCAATAGCTAACTGAGTTATATTATTAATTTATAGATTTTTCTAAGGTGGAAATTGTCCATGAATATCCCCCCTTAGTCTTCCCTGGTTTTTCTTACAAGATAAATTTAATAGAGTATCCAAACTACATGTCCATATCTGCTACTACTCAACTCCAATAGGTTCTTTCCACTAAATAATAGATCGAAACCCAAATCAATCTTAGGGAAATGTTATTTTAATGAACTAATAATCTAATAATATACATCATAATTAATTTATTAAAATCTCTAATTGTCTTAAATTATCATATTTTGTCAACAATTCTATTGTCTTGGTGGATGAGTAAGGAAAAGGGGAAACACAATTTTAGGAACATATTGAACTCCCTGAACTTGTTGAACAATTTTTTGTGGGAGTTTAAGAAGAGACCAATGCGATTTTTAATTAAAAAAATGATACTCATGATAGTCACATTAAAATGGATCAATTTGATTGTTATTCTTTATGGATTAATTTTATACAAGTAGAATTACACTCTGAAAATCCATTCGGTTATTTCATTAAAGCATCATGTCATGAGAAAAAACTCAAGGATGAATAAGATATTGTGAAAGTGGAATTTAAGAAATATGAGGACTTATTCATTTTTCTTATTCCCGCCATAAAAGTGATATATCATTCCCATGGGGGTAGATTTGGAATACTATTTCCATAGATTCCTTGATAAAAAAATTAACAAGTGAATTTTAGAATAAATAATTTTTGTTTATTCAAAAGATACAAAACATCACCCACCATTATATTGGGGATAACTAATTATTACTACCCTTATAGAGGAAATATAAATTTATGGTTCACTTTCGGGATCGTAACATTACATATACTTTACCTATCTAAATGGACCAAAAGCCTAAATATTTATTAATTTTTAGATAAATATTTATTCCTTCGATCAATCAAGTTGTTTGGATTTATATTTAAATTCCATTTATAGAATTATTCTACTATTCATAAAACTCCCCCTTATCTTATTGAGATTAAATGAAATGGTCATTTTTTTTATTTTATAAATTTATTTTGTAGGATCATGATGGAATAAAGAATCCCGAAATAGACGATGAGAAAAGAGGACTAGTCTTCCTTTAATAAGGGAGTTAACTATTTATATTTATTATTTAAACTCCTTACATTTTTTTCCAACAACATGTTATTATAATTAAAGTTGAAATTATATGCCCTCATATAAATTATGATTTACTTGACTAATCAAGGATACATGAGTTTCACATAAATCTTGTGATTCCATTTTTTGTTTTTCAATGTTGATATGATTAAATGTGTAAAATTTAAAAATAAAATATTAATGTGAATAATAGTAATTGAAAATAGGGCTCATGATTTGATGGAATTAATTGATTCATATATATATATATATATATATTAAATTTCCCAACCATTTTTTATTCTTTAAATTTATGATATTCACCTGAATTAAATCTTTATTATTAATCTTGGCTTGAGTGATTGTATCAAAATAAAATTCCCATTTCCGAGATGTTTTTTTGGCAATTTATGTTTTATATTATCGTGGTCATATTTTGTGAGTGATCTTGGTACATCCCACCTGATAGAAATTGAATTTGAACATTAAAAATATATGACTGTGAAAAAAACACATTTTAAATGATTGAGATATACATTGAAAATAATCTATTCATTAAAATTCAACTTTTATATCGATTGATAAATATACCTAAAGACCATGAAGGAATATTATAAGAATGAGCCATGTTTTAATCTATTTTATCCATTACTACCCTATTCATAGTATTTCAATGATATTTTAATATTGATGTTTGGGGGTGAGGAGAATAATGGTAAATTGAATGGTTTATATTTTAAGGAAGAAGTGTGGGGGTTCTTTTTATGGGAAATGTAAATGTTTGTGAAATCATTGATTTTATTTTATTGTTTCTCCCTCTTGAATATATAAAAATCTAAAAATGTTTATTTTAAAAAAATGTAAAAATATTCAAGATATGGCACAAATAATTCACTAATCTTAAACTGACCATGATATTAAATTTGAGTGTTTGGTAAGGTTTGGAGTTGTTACAATTTGAATTTTATAATTTATTTAAACTTTGTTACATTAAATATCATTCTTTATGATTTAATATGTAATACTCCTCCGTGAGTTTTCTTTTTAATCATCAAATCCTATTAACCTTGATCTTTAGATTCATTAGAATCTTAATTTCATGTCCTCATGATTTTATGTTCTTTTTTTCATTACAATGTGTAAAAAGTAGTTCATTTAGAATATTATGGATAAAAAGTATGTTCTTATGACATGATCATAAAAATACATAAATTTTATCAAGATTGATGAGAGAAAAGAATGAAAATTGAGGTATATCATGATTTTGAATGTTTAATAATAATGAATTTAGGATTTTCAATGATTTAAATGAGAATCAACATTATTTTTTCAAAATAGAAAATTAAAATACATGTACTGGTTATTTCAATTAAAAATAAGATATTGAATTGACATTTTATGTGGAATTTAAAAATTTTATTTAATATTGATAATTTATTGATTGTATTCCATTGAAAATTGAATATCAATAACATTTTTGCACTTTAATTTTCAATGATGAGATTTTATACATGAGGAAAATCATGGATTAAGTGTGGTGGAATTGATTGAAAATTTATTTTTCATAATTTAACATTTAATTTAAATTTTTTATATCCACAAAAATGTTATTTTATTGACAATTTCCAATTTTTAGGATTTTATTTGAATTTTGATAGTAATCAGAAAAATAGCCCATTTTTTATTTTTAATAGTTTTAAAATACATTTTTATTTCAGCCATTACATTTTCTAAATTAATTTAAATTGTGGAATTCATTTTTGGTAGGGTCCTTGAAATAATTGGATTAACTTCATCCTTCTGGACCACAATCTCAATCCATCAACTAGAGGCCCAATAATAATTCTCAAAATAGGCATAGAAAACAATTTTAATATCATGAATGATTTAAATATGAGCTTATAACTAATTGTTCAGTGAAGCCAAAATTAGATGTGATCATGGAAAATGAATTTATTAAAAACTGTTATTATGAATTATATGTGTAAATAGTCAATTTTTAAGGCCTTTAATGAATGGTAACCATAAGACATTGAATATATGGATTCTTTCTTTGCATATTATATTCTCACAGTGAGACGGTCATAACTCTAACTCCAAAAGGCCATATACACTATAATGTTTAGGGGAGATGAGAAAAGATATAGTAAATAACTTTTAGTAATGGGTATATCCTTGACTCTAAAATTTTACTAGACTAACATGTGGAAAAATTCAAAGGTAAATTATACCATATAAAAGGATTGGAGTGCCTCCTTACCAATTCCTTCCATTACATCCCACACCATCTGGGTCACCATGGAGAAGATCTCCAATGAGGGAGGCCAGATACATCACTATATCCTTCCATCCCTTTTATTCTTGTTAGTTTTTAATGACGTACTACTCCCAATTCATCTAGATTACCCATATCAAGGTGTTGTAGACATTTGAGTTATTGGGGACGGGTTAATTATCTATTTCTTAATGATTGATTTCATAGATATATTGGAAAAAAAATCTACTTATTTATTTTCTGACATTGATTTCAATTTCATATAGTGATTTTTATTTTCATGTGTGATTGTATATGATTTTTAATTTGGATATTGAATTTTTATTTGGTTAATTCCCATTATCTCCCTTCCACTAATTTCTGGTTTATATATGATGGAGTAAAACTGGTCTTAGTGGTGAAGTACTCAACAATCATCAGTACATGTGAGATGGGTAAGGGATGTTATTGATTTTTTTGCGGTAAAAAATACACAATCATGTATTTCCAATGTTAATTAAGGACTTTTACTGCCATTGTCTCACACATGGAAGGATAGTAGACCAAACTGTGATATTTGTAAGGTTTCCCTCAACATCACCATTCTCCCAAGGGAGTGAGAGGAAAAAATCATTGAACCTCACTTTAATCTACTAATATGAATAGTATTGAATTAAATAGAACGGTGATATAATTTTTTTAGAAAATAAATATCAACCCAATTATCATTTTGATATAATGTTTTCAAATCATTTCAATTTTTAATCTCATTTAAACCATTTCAGTAATTATTAATCGTTTATTTCTTTCGAATGTAAAAAATTTAAATAACCACCCCATTTTTACTACAATTAAAATTGGAAAACTATTTTTTGTCAACTAATCTTCAAGAAACATCCTAGGGTTAGTAACTATACTACACTTATGAAATATGAAAAAATTCTATGCACCACGATAGGAATGCGTTCCTAGTTCTTAAAATATACAGAAATAGTTTATTATAGATTGAAATATTGTTATTTTTTTATAAATAAAATATTTTATTAACCATGTATGATAGATGAGGGTACTAATATTTATCTTTTGAGCCATGTTTAGTTTATTGGAAAATGGATTACATAAATATAACCCAGTATTAATATAGTGTTCACATTAGTGTGGGATTTATAATTTATTTACATAAGTGAATATGTTATTTATTCATTATTTATCAACGTGAGTTTTTCACTTTATATTTATTTATAGGTGAAAATTTGGAAGAAGAGGAAATGAAACAAAGTGGATAAAAGTACACATGATAAATATAGAAGATTTATTGAAGTATTTTTGTATATATTCTTTGATACAATACATGGTCTATATAAATATTGATCTAATTCCATGAAACTTTTAAGTTGATATGTCTTTGTAAACACCAATTTGGGTAATCAATTAAACATAAGTGTTAGAATCTCACCCAGTTAGTGTATATTGGATGGTTATTCTTACATGGGGTAGATTTCAGTATAATTATATAAAAGTAACTATAAGAAATGATAATTATCATTTGATATCCCAAACAGTCATTTTCTCTATAAAAAATGTCATAAAACTATGAATATAAATTAGAATATCCCTAAAACATGTTTCTATTGATAACAACAGAAAAAAAAATATTTCATAAATATTAGAGTTAAAATAAAAAATCAACCTTGAGGATTTTCAAATTTTGTGTGAATAAACTATTGTAAATTATATATAATTATAATTAATTCATGCAGATTGTGAGGTAGATTTTTTCAATAATTATTATACCTAGAGCTAAACCTATATCCATGTGTCCCTAAAATATAGAACTAATAGAATTTTTGGATTTAAATAATTAACTACATGGGAGTATTGATGAAGGGTTCATACTCATATTGAATTACCCTAGGGCTACATAAGCGTTTTTTTCAAGAAGAATGATAGATCTACATGGTTGTGCATCGATTACTGAGAGATTATTAAGATCACCATAAATAATATGTATCCCTAACATTGGACCGATGTATTTATTAGTCAACATCCAGGGTCCCAATACTTCTTAATATTAGATCATCATTAGTAATAACCATAGGTGATTTTTAATAGAAAATATATTCAAATTATAACCATCTGTACGAGATATAGACACTATTAGTTCATATTGATTCCATTCATACTTAAAAATTCCACATTAGTTTTCATTGAGTTGGTTAATTAATTCATTAGATATCCCTTAAATAAATATTTATGTCTATTTTTCATGAATTTTCATCTAGTTCAGGAGGATATAAGAGCATGATAAATGAATAAAGATTGTTTTAGACACATTAAAGAAGTAAAAATTGTACTCTATTTTTATAATGATATAATTTTTTATCATATTTTCAGTGAATTCTATCAATTCTGGGGAAATGTCTATGGAACATTAAAATGAAAATGAAATTGAGGAATGTAACAACCCACAACCCTCCTAAATTTTCTTAGTTTTCTTGGATAATACTGCTATAAATGATTCATTGTGTGTAACTTCTCATGAATTTATTACCAAAAACTATGTTTCCATATAATTGGTTAAGCCATTTTTTATTAATAAATGTTACAAACCATTTAGTATCCAACTACGTGTCTAATAACTGGATTGGTACTCAAAATAATCTCAAGTGGAGATAGTGTTGTGATATAAAATTATGAATAAATGTAAATACCTAACCCCAGAAGACCTAATCTTATGAAATTTTTTAATACATGTGTTTCATTACAAGGAATCAAATATTGAAGGACCAATCATTTTAGCAGTATTGGAAAGATAGATTAGATACATGATTCCCATAATATAATGGTAAATACAAATTACATACATTATACATAATTACAAGAAATTAATTATATCCTTTAATTCTTATTCAATGATTTCTTCTTCATAACATGGGAAAGGGAAAAAATAAGGATTAACTCAAACACCTTATAAGTGTAGGTAAAAAAGATTAAATAATGAATCAATGATAATAAATTAACATGGAAAGGAAAATTAATTATAAGACATTCCATTTAAATAACTATATAAGGAAAAAGATATATTTGTTGATATGAAATTTAAAAAACATTTCGTTTAATCAATGAACTGAAAATGAAATACATCCGTACATATATTGAAAAAAATCACATGGATAACTAATAATGAAAACATTTACAATAATAAAAATATGTAAATATATGATTTCATGTTTCCTAAGAACATTATACTTTTACTTTAATGTGATAGTTTAAACCTTTCTAATTTGTCCAACTAATTCATCTCATGAGATTAACGATGTATCAAGGGGCTTTCATTGACCAGTCCCAGAACTATGTATTTCATCTCCAAATAATTCATTATATATTGAATAAACAATGTTCCACATAAAAAATTAATATTTAATATAGAATATTGTTTTAATCAATAATACCTCAATGAATTACATGTAATAACAAGGGTAGTTTCCATTAAAACGTTCTTGTGGGAAAATAAACTTCAAACATACCAAAGTGTCCCATACCAATTTTAAACTTTCTAAATCATAAGATTCACTAAGGAATAAAATAAAATGAAAATTTTAATATCATGAGATTAATTATATTTCTTACATATAATTAAAAAATGTATTATATACCCCACATAAAATAATCTAGGTGAATAACAACAAATAAGTCTCAATAGAATGTAAATTGAGATGAAATCCCTTACCATAACCATTATTTTGTTTTATGGTATTTATCATCCAGTATAGTGTTTTAAAATATGTTAAAAAATTATAATACAATCATACTCATGTTTATAATATCATATATTATGTTTTAATAATATTTTATTAGTCTTTTATAACACTATTTCTTTATTATAACTATTTCATGTGTTAATTTCCTTGTTTTTTCATGTATGTTTATAATTTTCATTTATTATTACTATTACATAGATACTGATTTAACCAGATCCATAATTTAATCCATGATTTAATTTTCATATATATTCATTACATATTCATTTAGTAAAATCATTATTGTTTGGAGAAAATTAATCAAATGCATTGTGCATTGAGATGGTATGTCGTACGTATGCATGAAGACTACATTTTTTCTTTTTTGTATTCATCTAATTAAGATTGAATGATATATATAATAATAATTATAGTACCATATATATGTTATATATGTTACACATTATAATAAATTGAATACTTCATACATTCCATGTATGAAATTAATGAGTCACATCACGTTGAGGGGGCGATAGCCAATACTTTCTCAAATGAAATTATCGTATTTACACAAGATGGAAAACAAAAAGGTATGTTCTAAATAATAAATATTGATGATTAAAGAAGTTATATATATCATATATTTCAGACATAAATATAGTTTCCATCATAATGGCCACTATGATAGGTGGTAAAGGAAAAATTAATAATGATTATTTCGTTAGGCCGTAGTTCTCCATAAAAGATACAGAATGTTCATTACCCATTAGATAGAGGTGTGTGTAATTGTGGGTATAAATCATCACAAAAAACAACCTATTATATTTAGGATTTTTTTTTGTTTTGTAATCATGGTACAATAATATTATATGGACTGGAGGAGAAAATTAAATAAAAGAGGTTATTGGATAACATTACATTAAAATCTGCTATCTCATATTAGTTGATATCAAATGTCTTACATGGAAGGATTTTTTCTAAAATTGAGGATTCAAGGTTAAGAGGAGGTATACTGGGAAGATATTGGGTCAAATTTTGGCCTATCTTAATTGGTTTTTTAGGTGTGAGTAATGGGGATAATTGCATGATTTTAATAGTAGAGGAGTGACATTTATGTAAGATTTTGATAATGGAATTACAACTAGGTTTTTCATAGTTAATGTTGATCCAATAATGGACCCAATTATATTAAATGGATTATAGGGTCTAAATATTTCAATAAAATAATTTTTTTGAATAGTTTATAGGTACTTTTGGTCCTCAAGGTTATGGTTAATCCCTTGTTATGCAAAAAATAACCATAATTGTTTCAATTAATTTTAGCCATTTTCACTAACACTTTTTTTCGAAATATTAGTCTTATTAGATATTATAAAGAATTTTGAATCCAAATATCTAATCCATTTTTACATATTAAAATCACAAAATTAGAAAAAATATTTAAAATCTATCCGATAGGCAGGAAGATAATTCAGATTTTAATGTAAAACATCTAAAAATTTAATATGTTTTAATAACAATTATCAAAGTGAACATTCTCAATGAAAATTAAATTGTATTAATTTTAAAAAAATTATCTAATTTTACTATAAAAACAATTATAAATATAATTTAACCTTACAAATAAATTAGATGAATGAACAATTTGGAACTAAAATTTAGTATTTTTAACTATTCATTAAAAATGAAACATTTCATAAAAATATAATAAATTCACCCTAATATAATTTTTTTATTTCTATTTCAAATATGAAGTCAAATTTGATATATTAAATAAATTTATGTATAAAAATAATATTTAAATTGGGTTCTCTATTAAAAG
The DNA here is from genome assembly GCA_963277665.1 of Viscum album. NCBI lineage: Eukaryota > Viridiplantae > Streptophyta > Magnoliopsida > Santalales > Viscaceae > Viscum > Viscum album. The sequence goes on along the minus strand of OY728148.1, from coordinate 258,385,556 downwards.
GTGGTAATGTTGCTTTATATAAATATAGATTTTTATGTGTAAAATATATTTTTTTCGTATATTATGCCTTTCAAAACTGATGGATGAAAAAAATATTATATTGAATATAAAACATATATATTTCATTAAAATTATTAAATTATAGTAATTATCTATGTTTAATAAGATAATAATCCTTTGGAAGCATAAAAATAAATAATTATTTATTTTAAATCCAATTGGTTCTTATTTTTATTTCTCATCAATTGGAAACAAATGAATTAAATTATATATTTACATAAACCATATCTTTTCATAAGTTAATTTATAGTATTTATAAATAATATTTTATATCTTAATATATTAAATAGTAATATTTTAATAATATATTATTATTTGGAAAATCTAGGTCTTGCCTATAACACATGCCATTGAAGATTCTTATTATTACCTATAATATATGCTAACTCATTGTCACATATATTTAAATCTATAAAATATATTTAATTTTTTCAAATATTTAATTTATTATAATTTCTTAGGGTATTATTTTCCCTTACACTCTTGGTGTTTCGTGTCATACACACTATCAAATATAACATTCTAACTCTTAAAATTTGGAGTGTTATAACCAATGAAATGTGTGGTTTTCATATTTAGGAAAAATGAAAAAAATGAAAGAAAAGGTAACACGAAAGGTCAATTTCCACATGTAATATGACATGAATAATTATTTATAGCTATCAATTAGGATCATTACTTTTAATATTTACTGACAGTATATCAAAACAAATATGTGTGAAATATATGTATATATATATTGTAATTATTTTAATGTATATAATAACATTAAAGGTGGTGAACACGTTTCAATGATGATGGTTTAGTTAATCAAAACAATGATTTAATAATTAATTGCAAATATAAAATATTGAATAAGGTTTTCTGTGATCATTTTAGAAACATACCTACTACCCTTTTGATGACAAGGACTTAGAATGACCCAATATTACTAGATATGAAAAATATATATTTGTAAATCCCCATGGTAAGTAACATATCTTAACATTCATAAATTATTTCAATACAATATATATAATAAAATATTAAATAGGCCTAGAGGAATGGTTTCTAGCACCCAATAATGTCATAGTAATAAATGGATGGAATCTTTTAGAATTTTGATACTATAATGTTAGGTTGTTTCAGTGTGGAAGTAAAATATATATTAAAACCCAACAAATTTTAAATAAATTGTTATTGGATGACGGATATAGATCATCTTTTTTCATCTATATTTGGATTACATCGGTGTACAGAGATCTTAGAGATTACTTTTGGTTGGAAAAAATAATGTTAGGTATTAATGACTACTCTTCCAAGGTCATGTTATCTTATATAGTAAAATTAGATCATAAAATTTACAAAGGTATAGTTATACCATTACCAATAATAACATAGAAATTTTAAAACAAAACCATGTACTTTTTATAGGACTTATAATGGTATTCAATGGGATTAATATTATACAGGTTTTAGTAGATTAACTCACTAATACTGAATACTTCATCATTCTCTTAAAATATTTCTCACTCAATCAAATTGTGATTATTTAGGTATGTTTAGTGGTAAGGATACATGGGGAACCAATTTAAATCACATTTTATCCTGATTCCTGGTTAAACTCTAATAGTTATTAAATATTATTCAACATTACTGAAATACTATGTTGAACTTTAGTATAACCTATCACCACCAATCTAATTTCCAATATGAAATAATATTTTATTAAATAGAATAGATACTGATATATTATTAAATGGACATTAAATAAGTTTGGGACAAATATATTCCATTGGTTTAATTCTCATAGTAAAAAAAATTCCACTCAAATGTTTATAGGACCACATGTGAAACTCAAGGTCAATAGTCATATAGAACTCCTAGATTTTTGGATGAAGTTGGTGAATGAAGCTACATTGAAATAATATTATCTAATATATTATAAAGGATGTTTACTCAATTTATAAAGCATTAAAATAGAAATAATATTAACAAAGTTCAATTTTATCAACAATTTAAGAGATGTGTATTTTAAAGATAGAGAAAATTGGTTCTTTTAAATATCTCCATATAAGATAATCATTGGATTTTGTAAGAAAGGAAATCTCTTCCCGTGGTACAGTAGCCCCTTTTAAATCGTTGATCACATAAACTTTTTCCCCTATAAACTATAACTTACACAAAATCTATATCATTTTATTGATGTGTTCCACATATATCTTTGAATGAAATTAATATATGATCCATCACATATACTAGATCCAAATTTCATATGACTATAGAATATTCTATATTATAAGAAGAAATCATTTAATATATTTTACATTTGAGACATCTTTAAATGAAATAACACAACTCAAATTGCTAATGTATATTATTAGATCTATATTTATGTCTATGAAACATGAGAAATCAAGGATGTAATGAAATAAAAGAAATATAAAATATTTCTAACCAATAATATGAATGAAAAATTTGAGGAAATGAATTCTATATAGTGGAGGATTATAACTATCAAGGGTTTCGAATTTTTTTGCTTCCTTTTCTTTTTTATATTTATTATTTCAGTAAAGTATAAAACAAAGGCACCAAAAAATAATACTAAACCACTCATTATTTCATTAATTGTGAAAACTAAATTAGTGAATTTGTATTCTAAATCAAATTTATAATATTATAATTCGAAGTCAAATAAATAAGATACAATTACTCGAATAACCAAATTTGAATTAATTTGATCACATAGAACTATCTCAACCAAGAACAATGCTATTAAAATGGAAATAACATTTCTAAAAATATTTATTATTTTAGAAGTTAATATATTTAAAATTAAAAGGAAGTGACCTGAATGGTTAATCAAACAATTAGGATTTATTTATTGGAACTAAAAACATATATGATAATTAGAGTAATATCCAAAATATTATGAATAGTAACATAATTATTATGAATAGTAACCTTACTATTAAAATAGAATTATGAATGTTATAATTGTAACATTCCATATATAATAGTATTATAACTTCTAAATAATATTTTTCATGGAAAAGTTTTGTATATATATAAATTTTAATTCCAAAAACTGGGTAATCAAATTATAAACCCAACGAATGTATAATTTATTTTTTTTATAAAATGTATTTATATATTTATATCTAGTAAAAATAAATAATTTTGTACTTTAACAATTATAATTAGTTAATATTGAAAAATATTATTATAAAATGAATCTCCATTTTGTAATAATAATTTTATAATAGTCTATGAGTAATTTCTTTTCATATCTTTCTATATAAATAAATTGTTAGGTGAATTTTTAAAATATAGTTTTTACGTAAATGATATGTTTTAATTAAATAATTCATTATAAATTAATGAACTAATCAATTTAGAATATGATTGGATTTACTAAAAACATTTTCAATAAGAAAAAATAATCAATAAAAATATTCAAAACTTCCAAATCAATAATGTACATTTCAAATCACAAAACAATAAAGTATTCAATTAAAAAAATTTACTTTAATAATTTCATTTTACATAGACCAAAAAATAAAATTTTTAATGGGAGAAACGTTGATAAAATTTTAATTATAAGTGACATAAAATATTACCTAATATTGTATATATCACCATTCACTTTTTAAAATTTCATATTAAGGGTTTGTTAACCACCTATGGGGAATTTATCTAGTCCTTATATATCATTTAATTTATGAGAAGTTATAATAATTATTTATAATATATACAAATATTTAATATTTAATATTTTTATCTATTTTGGGATTATTCTGACTAATTTATAAATGGTATTGTATTGAAATAAAATAATCGAAACAAGATTGGATAATTTAATGAATACATGAAATAAATTAAGTACATATTTTGAAAAGAATATTAGAAAAGAATAAAATGATTATAATTGATCATGTGTGGGAAACTAAATATTATTCACTACTAGTTTAATGTTTTATTGAAAAACAATTAATTAAACATGAGGATCAAGTATGATGGAATAAAATGTTGAGGGTCCAGATCCATGTTATATGATCCTTTTCATTTTTCTAAAGAATTTAGTTCTTAGGAAAAGGTTTGAGGTATTTTAATGGTGGTTGGATGTTAGAATATGCATGTATGGATAATTGGACACATAAATAAGGTTTTTTTACTAAATGATTGTTTTATTGTATAATAGGGTTCTACAGATCATGTGGGTAATTTCATAGAATAATAATTTATAATGTAACATAATTATGTACTTCATTAATTGTAAAACCCTTACACCCATTAAATATGTTGATGATAATCTAACATGGTAAATATAAAATTTATAATTTCAATTAAATGAATGATCTATTGTTTTTTGTGATGATTTTTATGGAATCTAAAAATGATGTATTCAAGATGTATATGAACCATTCATGTCATAAATATATTCCTGGAAATACACTATAAATCAAAAAATTTGATCCTCTCCACTAAAACCCTAAATTTCTCCAAATATTCTAGGAATCTAGTCATGCTTTAAAAGGAATTTTGGGATCCCTTCGAAGGGGATCAATCCCATCCTTATGTATTCATCTAACATGATCCAATATACATTCCTCCTCTTATCTTTATAATCATAGATTTAATTCCTCCTTTTTTATTATTTTCATCTGATAGAGGTTTCATCTCTATGTTCTAAAGACGTTATTATTGTTGGAGTGGTACCTTCTATGAAATCCTTATAGAGATGAAAACAACATGTGAGAGGTGTGGTCGGGATCTATGGTTCAATTTTCTTATATTTCTATAATGTTGGATAATTTATGGTATGAGGTTTGTTTCAGTTCCATTATTTTTTCTAAAACCATAATTTGAACACATTTTATACATTTTCATAGTTGTTAATTAAATATAATTAATATATATCAGAATTAAAAATGATTTTTTTAGAGAAATCACATGTCGTTGTTTATACAATGATAATCATTTTTACTATTTATTATATAGATAGTGTGATATAAAATATGTGATTGTGCATCAGGTTTTTACTCATGGAATAACATGTTGCTGATTAATATGTTATAAAATGTAATGTCTAAATTAGTTGATTAATTAGTGCAATATTTTTAAGAAGATTCATGTTTTTAATCGCATTTTATTTTTCTATGGTAATCTAATTGATGCAAAGATAATGTTTAATTAAAGGAATTTATTCAATGAGATATTAAAATTGGTCAACATAACTATATTATTCTAAATCATAAGAATAATGAAATAATAATAAAAAAATGTAAGGGATATTATTTGTTTTCATTAATTTTTTTACTGGTTTATAATATATATAATGTTTTTACTTATAGTACATTGAGATATATAATACCTTAGGCTTCATGTAGTTGTGGACTATGTATAATGAATCAATTAATTCAAAATGAAATATGAAACAATAGTTTTATAAGGGATAATATTTGGTTTAATGTGTTCCCATTTGTTCTTAATGGATGAATTTATAGTGGTTTGGGGTTTTGATAGATCAAATGCATGTGAAGAATGATTTCCTTATTTTATTCAAAATATTCCCTTATTGACAATGTTGTTTTTATTTCTTCTTTATAATGTTCTTTATAAATATATAGTCATTTTTATATGATGTGATGTGATCCTGGGGTGGATGATCCTAGTATAGTTGATGAAATATGTTTTAAGTGACCCATATAATGTTGTAGTAGTTGACTAATGTGATAGTGAGATGTATCATGAAATTCTTGTGGTTTTTAAGATTGGATCTAGATAATTTGGAATGAGTTAAAGATGGTTTTAACACTTTTTATATCAAATTATAGATACTTTATTGAGGTGAATGTATCTAATGGATATATGAAAGGGTTAATTATTTTATTTGAATTCATTTACCCCTAGTTGATGTAACTGGATGTGCTTAGTTTCATCTCTTGGTGGATTAAAATTTTGTTTTTCTAGAGTTTTTATAAATTATGGAATGATGTTAATAATTTTTAATAAATGAAATAACCCATGGGGTTGGCATTTCATCATTTTAATGAGATGTTCTGGAGAAATATTGGACTCATTTTAGATCATGCGTAGTGCGAATAGACTTCTCCTTGATAATTATTGTAATAAAACTTGAAATCATAATGATCTGAAATAATGGTCATTGAATTAATTAATTTAATGTAATTGTTAAAAAGTTAAGAAAAATTGAATATATATCTTTAAAATTATTTTGATATTATAGTATATCTATATCTTAATAGTTGATTATGGGTTTCCAAGTGATGTTAACTACAGGTGAGATTATTATAATGTTATACCCATAGTTTTGAATTATGATATATTATATCCTAAATATTAGATGATTTCATTTGCTTCCTCACCAATTTTTTCTAGGGAAACTAACACCTTGTGAACTTTGGGAGTGAGTTATCTTTAATATCCTCATGGGATGATGAAATTGTGACTACCACCTATGGCCCCAATCTATTCTCATAGCAATATTATGTTCTTCTATGCATAGTAGTTAGTTTCCCTATATTTTTTTAATGAGTTGTAATAGATTTTGGTTATTTAACATACATTTATCTCATGATATAGTGTACATAGTATTATTATTATAGGTATGATGTATAAAGACTGTGATGGATTGAGGTGCCTTAATTAGAGTATATGATGTGATGGCCAACGGTAAATTTTTTGATGTATTATACATGTTATATGGGCTATGGTAAACCTAGAAATTAATTAGCTATTATATATGGATTCATGAGAGGATTTTTGTGATGAAGAAGGTTTATATTCTGATATATATAGCCCATGTTCCTATGAGATGTATTAATTTAGGAAGAGATGGTTCAAGACGTGCAACATTATGGAAAATCCGAAAACTAGTGGAGAAGTGGGAGATGGGTACCAGTTTGTTTATTTTATATTACATTCCCTCTTGTCTGATATATCCATGGTGAGGTTGTGATCTTAGTAAACCTATTTTAGTGAAAAAATATGTTCAGTTTTTTCATTATTCTTTTGTATGTCTTCAATGTATTTATTCACAGGGGGATCCATAGAGGAACCTACGGAATATAATTTTATAATCTAACTACAAACACACATATATATATTTATCAGGTCATACGTATTAGGCTGTAGGATGGGTGGGATATTACTAGACTAATAATGTATAGGATATGTTTTGGATTCATGTTTTCCAATGAGTTACCTTTTGGTAATTATGGTTATCCATTTAGTTGTTCTAATACTATATGAAATTGCATGTATTCACTTTGGATTCATTTTAAAAAAAATTGAATTCCTTCATTTGTGTATATTTCTAATATATGTATTACACATATTCTATTAGTGGTTTATGACTTCCATTTTCTATGTTTATTGTACCCTTGACACTAGTCAGTAACCCACAACCTGTTTTTGGTAGGACTCGAATGTTCACAAACTCCCTTATCTCATTGGATTCCTAGGATGGTACCAATTGGGGGGATAGGGTCATGAAAGAGTGATGTTAGAGGTTTGGGTTGAGGTAGAAAATTTGTTTTAGTGTTATAAACATGTGAGTATTCACAAATTTGTTGGTAAATATGGTCAACTAAGTGTAATAGGTGATTCAAACACAAGACCAGTTTACTAAAGGGCATTTAGATCCCTATATGATATGATTTTTGGAAACATATGAGGGATGAGTCTACTAAAAATAGTGATACTTATTTGAAGTTAGATACATAGAAGAAAATCATGATCCAATATTCTTTTAACATGAGTTAATAATAGGTATACATCTTGATTCGATAAAAACAAAAGAAAGATAAAAATTAATTAATTTTTTAATATAAAAAATTTCATATTCTAGTATTAGGAGTCTATACATTTTTTATTCTTATAGGCATGTTTTTTGGTTGATTTCCTCATTATTTTCATGCTAAAAATATCAGTATGTTGTATTAGGAGATCACCACAGGGTATAGGTCGATGAAGATAACACATGGAGGAGGAATCCTCAAGAGATTCAATGTCCATGTTTTTAAAAGTGTAATGATTACATATTTGATATTGTCATATTCTACTGATGGGAGGATATTAATATATCCTTCAGTTCTATATATAATAATAATGAGAACATGTATTCTTTGTTTGTGAAAAATTATATATATTGTAGTGAGGATGTGGGTGATCTTATTCTATGGAGTTCACAAGGAGTTAGAAACCTTATGAGAGAATTTATAGGTCTTGTTCCAAGTAGGGATTCATTATACGATCACGAAGGCAATAAGACCCAAGATTTTTCATTCTATTTGATAGTGGTGTTCAAGTGTGAGATAGATTTGGTTCCATTTCAGGACACTTTATTAGTATTCATTAGACCAATTTCATGTTTAAGATTCTAGGGTGAGGAATATTTAGGATTATTTTCATATTAAGATCTAGTACTAGGACACCCTATTCATTATATTAATATATCATGAGTTTTTTATAGATAATCATAATTTATGTGAATGATGTCATAATCCAAACAATCATGAGTGGGGAGTTTTCAGGATTCCTGATGATGTAGAGCTATGGTTTTGGGTTCTTAGTTTCCTGGACATAGGTACTTTCTATTATATATATGTTAGCCCCATCCTTTATCTTCTAAATTCACTAGGGGTGGAAGATAATATAAAATTTACATTGGAGTATAAAAATTTTATGCATTTGAAGCCTTAGGTTATCTATTGTGAGAGTGTTCGACTATTATGAGAAATTAGTGTTTCCAGATTTTCAACATTAGGTTCCTATGTTGATGCAATTTTAGCCCAGGAATTAGTAGATATATATTCATGTTAGGTATTAGAAGTTTTGAGATGTGGTTGGAAGAATAAATCCCTGAGATTATACCCATGCTTAGATAAAATGTAATTAAGATAGAGGTGGACATTTTTAGTGTTAGTGTGGTCAGACAGTAGGTCACGGTCGACTTCATGCTCTAGTATTTCTAACATTGTGATATCTATACCTTGTTTGAGTTAACTTCACTAGTTTTTATGATGGGTGAATTATTTTTTATAATCCAATTCTATACACTTCTTTATATCACATTATATTTTTCATGATATGGTGCATGGGATTGTGAGGCTTCCAGTTTCCTTGGACTTCACTTTTATCATTGTAGGTCAAGCATTTATGTATGAAGTATATATAAAGTATGAGATATTTCTAGGGATGCACTGGTCATTGGGGGACATCCTATGTTTGATTATATAGGCATATAACCTCATCCTCATTATGGATTTGTTATTTTTTCTGTAGGATATCATTTATTGACTAAAGAAATAGTATGAGTTCTATGATTTTGATGGTGAGCTGAAAATTCTTTTTGGGAAGCAAGGCCCTTAGATGGGTTTGAGGTTTTCTCAATACTTGTCATCCTTAATGGGCATCTTGATGTTTAGTTTTAAAGATATTATAAAGATGTATTTTTTTAGGGTTGCAGGGGAGTACACTAATTTCATTCCATAGGAGGTTTTAGGAATACACCTTTGAATATAGATCATGTATGGGACTATGCTACAACCATACATTACTCATATCTCAATGTCTACTTATATGATGGTTCCTTCTGAGATGTGAGAATTTTGAGTAGAACTTGACTAACTATTATAGATATATTTTTTACTGCATATGGTGTCTCCTTTGGGTGTGTAATATTTTCTAATAAACAAGGATGATCGTAGCCTTTGGAAATTTTTCAATTATCTTCATATTCACTTTCTGGAAACGAATACCCACTATCCTCTTATGGTGATTATTTATGTTTTTGATAAGATGAAGGGGTAATGTGGGTTATCAAAATTTGATATAGCATATGGATATTATTAGATGTTGTTAATGTATGATGACATTATTTAGATTTATATTTTTTTCACTAAGAGCATTATTACTTAAATTTTATGCTATTTAGTGTGACGAACACTCCATCCAAGTTCAGGTTATTGATGAATTTCATGTTCATAGATTTTCTAGAAAAGTTCATTATGGTGTTCATTGATGACATATATGTGTACTCCGAGTTTGAGGAGAGGAAAGTAGAGCATCAATATTAAATTTTATTTTTTCTCCTTCCTCTATAGATGTTCGGGATGTTTTAATAGGTCAGTTTTTGGGCTTGTGATGTTCATTCCTTGCAGAATTTCTTGTTCCAACATTGAGTAGTTTTGGGTCCTCTAAATTTGAAGGCATTTGTTTCTTGGGTTTCCTCCAACACTTTTGTAGATTAGGGAACGTTCAATTTCTTTATAGGCTATTATAATATGTTCAAATATAATTTATTTTTGGTCATGAATGAACGGTAAGCTAGGACTTGGAAGGATTAGGCATTCTTGTGGACTGACTAGTGTCGAAAATCATTTTAGTTCCTAAAATAGAAGTTGTTGAGAACACCAATTATTTGTTTTCAAGATGAGGGGGGTTGAGTTTGATGTTAACATAGATTCCTCTCTTCATGGGATTCATTGTGTTCTGATACAGTAGTAATCTACTCTTTTTAAATGGGACACTATAGTTGAATCCCCATAAATGTAACTTATCCATCCATGATCTCGAGCTTCAAACATTTTTTTCTCATGAAGCATTCTTGGGATTTCAAATATTATAAGAAACTAGAACATGTATTCTCTAAATGTGACTACTACATTTGATAGTTAAGGTGGATTAATTCTCACAATATTAAAACATCATGATTTCATATACAACATGAAGGGGAAATCATGTAGATAATGGGATGATAAGGTAGTCACATAATGATGAAATGTATGAATCTAGAGATTCATGGAGGGTGATGAATGTTATCCCAGAGATGGATAATAATATAGGAGATGTTGGAGGCACAAGTAATAAATTTTAAATCATAGAGAATTCATCAATAGTGTAATGGGTGGAGGAGTCGAAAATGGTGGATTTGGAGGTGGAGTTCTGGAGAGACCGGGTAATTTTTAATAGTTTCCCTGATGGTTGTTATAGGGATGAACTACATCCGGTCTTGTTATAGGGATGGATTTTAATCACTTTGGAGATGTGTGGAATGGTTATTTTTTGTTACATTTCTCACCCTTCATGGTAAATCTACTCATGAAAAAGATATACCAAGCCTTGAGTATTCAGTTTTGGTGGAATGATATTAATAATGTAGTAAAAACATTCATTTCTCAATGCTTGTTCTTTTAGAAGGTGGAGAATGAGAACAATGTTGCCAATGATTTTATCCAGCTGTCACAAGATCCCAAATAGAAGTGGAAGGGCATCTTGATAAACCTAATTAATGGTTTACCTCAATATCATGATGGTTAATGTGTTATATGGGTTTTAGTAGACCATTTTTGGGAATGAGGATGTTAATTGTTATCTAAATGTTGGGAATATTGTAGGTAATGTCAAAGAAGTATCTAGAGGATGTGATGCGAATCAATGAAGTCCATAGAATGTTCATCTCAGACATTGATATTCATTATACCATTAGGGTTGAGAAGGGCCTCCAATGTTTTTATTGAACTGAGTTATTCCTTATCACTTTTTATCATCCATAAAAAGATGGTTAGCTAGATTGTAATATCAAGGCTCTTGAAGAAATGATGTTATTTTTTTCCAAGATATCGTATGATCATGTTTGGGTAACCGACCATTTTCCAGGTCTTCTTACAATAAATAATTTATATTCACCGTTAGAATGACACCATTTGATTCTTTTCATTGTTGAATAAGTCATTATTTGGGGAGCAAGAATAGGTTTATAGAGTTAGCATTTATCAATTTAAAACATGTATAAAATTAAACACTGATCATTTAGGTGATATGTGAGAGGATAAAATCAGTATAGTATAATCAAGAATCCCATCCTAGTCATTGGAGGAGACCTATGGGCTTTGAAATTGGAGATCATATTTCCCCGAATGTGACTCCTCATCATAGTAAGTGAAGTTCCACTTGTGGGAGGAATTTTTATCCCCATTTTGATGGGAATTTCCAATCGTTAGCTCATGTTAGTGTTGTGACATACCATATTACACATTCCTTATAGATGAAACAGATACAAAATGTTTTTCACATTTTATAGATCCATAGTTATCTTTAAAAAGACAATAACATCATATATTGAGGAAATATTAATGTTGATGAAGAAGAATCTACCATGGATCTGTTTGTAGAGTTCCATGACCACTAGGAGAAATTGTAACATGAACATGTAATTTCCATGATTAATTAATTATGGTGACATGGTGGGATGGAAGAGAGTACCTAGGAATATGAGTCAAATATTTTTATTAGTATCCTGATATTTTTTAGCTATTATTTTTTATATTTTTTGATTATAGATTTTCCTCTCTATGTTATGATATTGTTTCTTCTTGTTGATTATTGTAACATTGCTCTCATTTAGAAGGCATCTCCCCTAGAGAGTGTTTTGGGATTCGATGATTATTGATGTGTTGTTTTTTTCTCATTCCAATGATGTTGTGGTTTATATACTATGATATCATGATCCTTGATTGTTATATCATAGGGTGGCTATTCATAAAAACCCATTATATTTATTTTACATTTGTAATGGTTTTTGATTCTCAATATTGAAAATTGTTTGAGAGGTATTTTATGTATGTGTATATACCTATATAATTTAATCCATTAAATTTGTTTAAAACCCATTGTTTGTAAGGGATATCTAAAGTTGTTCCAAAGGTTATTGAAAGCTAAAAATTGGATGCAAGTATAATTTACATCATAAAGATGTGTTTTATGGAATATGATAGTTTTATAGTATAATGTGGTTTTTACATATTGTGATGGATGGTTTTTGGAATATAAAGTTTTGATGTAATATTAATAGTTTTTCCTAAATAGTTTAATCCCTACAGAAAAAAATGTTTAGGATAAACTCACATCGTATATATGAAATTTACAAAATGAATTAAATGTAGCATGTGAAATTTGAGGTGCTTTATTTTCAGTGGAAAATAAATGATTGTACATTTATGATGTAAATAACCCATTCGTATCATAAAAAGTCACATGGAAATGTACAATAAAAATGATAGATTAATCATATCATCTAAAACCTTATGCATCATCTAAATTCCCGGCAGTCTACAGTGGTTTTTCAATGAGTTTGATGATCCCTCGAAAGGGATCGATCATAGCCATTCATCTTCAATCTGTGGTGATCCAATGTAGGTTATTTATTTTCTACTATGGAAATTTGATTTCATTTACTACAATTTTCTTATTTCCATGTAATGGTTGTTTCCATTCCATGTTATAATGGAGTTTTTATTATGTTGGTGTCACTCTGGAGTAACATCCTTATAGGGATTCATACTTCATGAAAGAGCAGTGATAAGGATTCAATTTTCAATTCCATTAAATTTAAATAATTTTTGAAGCATTGAGGTAGGTAATTAATTTTATCTCTTTAATTTTATGAATAATTATTTGTTTATCATATATTTATATTTGTGTGGTAGTGAAAATAGTCAAATAATAATTGAAAAAGATTAATAAATAATTTTTTCCAGCGATCAGATGGTGGTGTGTGATACCATGATAATGACTTTCTAATTAATTTTTTAGACAGTTCACTGTCTATTTTAGGATTTTATAATATTCTATTATGTGTGACTTATCATGTTTCTTAAAAACTTATAATTAACATAAATTTGGAATTAATTGATAATTAGATTATGAATTTAAATGAGAGGAATGTGTGTGATCTGATCATCGTTATACTTTAATAGTGATCAAAGTGGTGATATTTGTATTTTTAATTAAAGAGGGTTATTGTATGAGATAAATTAATTTGTTAAATATCATCATGAATGTAAACAATTGTAAATCATGAATGACTAATAAGGCATATAATTACGATTTTCTTTTGTCACAGTTTATTGAAACTCATTTATGTAAGAGAGTTTGTTTAATCATATAATAACATGAGATAGATAATTCCATAGGGTTCCCATAGTTAGATAATATTAATTATTAATCAGATATTTCAAGAAGTAATAATAATATTTTTTTTTTGATTAAGATAAATATTTTGGGTTGTGTGTGAATATTTCATTATTTAGAATTGATGCCTTATGGTTGGGGCCCATGTATTCCCATTATCATGTGAAGATTGGATGCTTTGTTTTGGGTCCTAGATTATATTATTTATTGTGATCGTTCTATTAAATCCTTCCAATATTATATTGATATAATACTTATTATGTGATGAAATATTAGTTTATGATGGATGAGTTTGAGATAGCTGATGTGATATAGGTGGGGCGTTCCAGATAATGTGGTAGTATTTATAACCCATGATGTTGAAATCCATAGAAATATACATGTTTATGTAGAGGATGGAGCTATAGATAATGGAATGAGATGATTTTGGGATTACCGGTTGTTGATATAAAATATCGATGATTACTTGTGGTGGATATATTTAATATATGGATTAACTGGTTACTTTTTTTATATTGAATTACATTCCCCACTGCATAAAGTAGTTGGATGTTATTGGTTACGAATCCTAGCGGTATATTAAGATTATTTTCATGAGTTAATTAAAATTATAGAATTATGTAAATAATATTTTTTTATATGACTCATACCTTGCTGTTGGTGTTTCTGGAATGTGAAGGGATAATCTTAAGAAACTATAGACATAGTTTAGACAATGTATGGAAGGAATATAAATCACTCTTATAATTAAGTAATGAATATTAGAGTAACGATGATGTTAATTAATGATTAATGAATTAGTTAAAAAATGTTTCTTTTAAATGAAAGAGTTAATTTAATATGACTCTTCTATATTTTTTTTCTTTTATACTATCTTCTCCCCATATGTCGAATTAAAGAATTTTAGTGAAAATGGATTCACCTAGTATTTGGAGTATGTTATCACCATATTGTTGTTTTGAGATATATCATATCCTATATATTATGTGATTTCATATGATAAAACAC
Organism: Viscum album; assembly: GCA_963277665.1. Taxonomy (NCBI): domain Eukaryota; kingdom Viridiplantae; phylum Streptophyta; class Magnoliopsida; order Santalales; family Viscaceae; genus Viscum; species Viscum album. Next base: position 258,370,511 of record OY728148.1, on the reverse strand, counting down.
CCTAGTCAGTTAGGTTGACGGACACCCAATGGACTCATGGAAGGTGTTTTCACTAACATCCCAATGGGAGGATGGGTGGCTGGCTACCCCCTATGACCCACTATCTCATTTAGGTAGTATAATCTTTTAGGTATGTATGTTGATTAATTTCCATATATATGTTATTAGAGGGAAATAATGGATATTGGTTTTTTCAATGATGTATCTCAAGATATATTTTCCAAAATTTTATTAAATATATAATGTGTATCATCATTAATGGCTTGAGGAACCTTACTCAGTGTATGTGTTGTGATGGTCTGAGGTATAATACCTGATGTAGGGTACACATCATTAAATAAATGATTAATCCCAAAAACATGTTGATTACTATATAAAGACACATGGATGATATGATGTTGTGATGTGATGCATGTGGTGGATGTTGTGATACATAGACCAGGTATCTTCGAGGTAGAATATTTTGGAGACATATAGATTAAGATGTGTGACATTAGGCCAGCATGGCACACTATCTAGGATGCATGAGTGGAGTAAACGTGTTATGGATATTATGATATATTATATTCTATATGAGAAACTTAGTGAGATATATTTATGGTGAGATATATAATACAGTATAACTTTTTCTCTAATGAGTTAGTTTTACAGGTTGTTCAATGTGCTTTAATAATATTTATTTATCTTTTTCATTATATAATCTGGGGAGGATCCTGTAAAGTATTATTTTATTATCACCATACATATATATAAACTATTTTTATGTCATTAAGAGTATCTTATAAACCAGACCTGACATTTTAAGATCATTTTTTCTTAGGAGTTGTTTGGGCATCATGGTCGCAATTGAGCTATCATTTTTATAATATTTGATTCCCTTTAAGTTGTTTTAGTATTTCATAACATTAAATGTATACCCATAGGAATAATTTTATATATCAGAGTAGGTTAATATTTGTGTATCATTCTGTTCACTCTATTCTACATGTTCTTTTATAAGGAAATTCATAACATTATTGTGTTTAATATTACCATCAGATATAGTAACCATCCTTGGACTTATTGGAGGCAAGAATTAGGTGTACATCATCTCCATTATCTCATTCCTATCCTAATATGGGAGATCATTAGGGGGATAGGGTCATGAAAAAAATAAATAATGTCTGGAAAATCCTGAACAAAAAATCATCCCATTTAGGGTTCTCACCTCTTTAACATTGATTTTAACATAATTATTCTATATGAAGTCTAAATTACTTTTTCATTTTTCTAATTTCTTTTTTATGGATATATATGAACTTACATACATGAGATGAATGATAATAAACCTTCATGATTTTTTTATCAAAGATATTTCTCTAACAACTCAGTTTATCTTTTTTGTGCTTTTTCCTTCTCTCTAAGAAGTGTAATCTCTTCTCTTCTAATACATCCAATTAATGTAAAAAACAATTTTTCCCATAATGTTTTTAAACCTCAAATTGAATTCATTTACATATTATTTTTCATATCACTATTGAATCTATTATTTATCATTGGTTCATATCATGATTATTATTGGGTGATTTTTTCCTTTATAAGTGGATTTCATGATTATAATTATAACATGATGGGAATGGTGTGTGGAGAATTATATTGTAATAAATTAATTTAGTAATGGTATACATGTCATGATATTAATTTTTAATGATTCAACATGATTCTAGACTTTTCCAAAAAATTTGATGTTATGATTTATCCACATATTTTATGTGTGAACATAATTATAGCATTCCCCTCATCGTATGTACATGATTTGGAAATAATGTTACTTGTTCATTATTTTTCTTACATTCCTGAAAAGATTTTGTGGCTGGATTTTTTTTAATAAAAATTAAAAAAAAAATCATTTATGAATATAATGGATTAATAGGTTATTGTGGATGAAACCAATAAATGACATAATATAAATACACCTTCATCATAAATAAAAAAATCATAAAAATTTTCTTGGTGTGTACTGTAACATCCCATGATTTTGTGATTTTTTTCAAATTAATTTAATATTTTTTATTTTTTTCTTCTTTTTTTGAAACTCTAATGTATTGTGAATTTCAATATATGAAACACCATGTTAAGCTTGTGATACACACAACAAATAAAATAGATTTCAGTATACGTGAGTCTGAGTATTACCAACTTTTAATAGTGCACCTATTATAAAAAATAAATTTTGACAATTTTATTAATTTGAATTATAACAGAAAAAAAATTGTATTCAAAATGTTTAAATTACTTAGGATTAATTTTTTTGATTTTTTTGAGAAACATCATGTCATAATGAATAGTGAAAAGTAGTATATTTTAATTAAAAAGCAGATCTTTAATTAAATAATTATTAATATTAAATTTTATTTACAATTTGGTTTTAAAGTCACAATAAATCAGTTATACATATATTAATCTAAATTTAATTTATTAGAATAATTTATATATTTAAATTTGTTATAAAAAATTATTGAATACTAAAAAATTGACATACAAGATTACAATCTTTTTAATATTTGTGGTCTAATATGACCAAATTATTTTTTTGACAAAAACGTTTAGTGATTAAAATTAATTTTGAAAATTAATGTAAAATAAAGGATAATAAGGGACTAAAACACAATCATAAGGACTAACATGATATATGAAAGTTGTCTAAAGGACATTGGCTTCCAATATTTCAACCAAATCCCATATGATTTCAAAATTTAAGGGTTATTTTTATATTATTAAATGGATGTTCTCTATATAGAAGTTTTAGTATGGAAAAATAAAATAAGGGAAATTTCCATACCATTAACTTTTATAAAGCATTGAGGTGTGACAAAAGAATCATATTTTTTGTTATAAAAATAAATTTGAATGATAAATAGGTTATTGTTATCATAATAATATAACATTTATTTTTAGAGATTATTTTTTACTAAAAATCCATATCAGATACAAATGTAGTGATTATTTTTTTAATAGCTTAATAAATAAAAAAATTTATGAAAATTAAAAGTAATGTAAATTGATTAAATTATTGTCTTTATTTATTATTTTAGATTAATATATAATTTTACATAGCTATAAAATTATTATATTTTAAGTCCAATATTTTTTTTATATTTCAAAATGAAAATTCAATAAATAATGTCAAAATTAACATTAATGTTATATTATAATAAATGATATTTTATGAAATTATTTAAAATTAATCAAAAACATATATTATAACAAGTTAATTTTAAGTGTTAATAATTATTAAATATGTTCTATTAATGGACCAATTTATCTTTTATAATTAACATATATACCTGTATATTGTAAAAACATTTTTTCCACGACCCGGGTATAAGAAGTGTTTTTCCCATCACATGCACTTTTTTAAAAATTAATTTCATAAACACATTAAAGTTTTATTTTATAAATTAATATATCATATTAATAATTCATTGGAATTATATTTTCAAATAAATATTACATTGTTTTATTCTTAAGGATAGAATTATATAGGTTAGAAAACTAGATGCTTTAATAAAAAAATCATAAAATTGGGGATTTTTTGAAGATATAGAGCCAAATTATTAAAATTATAATATTTTATGTGGTGAAGGTTTTTATTTATAATTATTATCCTTTAATCCATTATATTTTAATTTTTGAGGCACATTATATATGGAATACCTCCCATTAACGAATATGTTTTGGTATTTTCAAGAGTTACACTCCCCTACCACTATAATTATGAATGCACTCTGCCAAGTTCTCACACCCATCAACCCGCATAGGTTATGAAAACCTATACCCAAACCACTACACAAAAACCCTACCTTAATCCTTTAATACCTCCCTTTATGTATAAATACATCCAAGTAATCCCTTTATTGAAACTCAAAAGGTGTTACCAAATTAAGAGGTAACACCCTCCCTCGGGCTCCATTCTTTTATCTCCATTATCCACTCCCTAAACTCATACTATTCCATGATTATATTATAAAAACAATACCATAAATATACTATTATTTCATTATTCAATCATTTAATCCAAAACATACACAAACATCCATCTAATGATTAACTAACATGATGATTAAGTGTATGGAAAAATACAACCCCACGAAATGGTGATTGTTCATTTTTCCTTTAACACATCTCATGATAGACATTATGATGAAAAATATATTTAAATATGATATTTATGATATTAATATAGTCTTTATGATTCTGAATTTTTTTTATAGAATATTCCCTTTATTCCTTCTATCTTATTTTAATACGAAAATTTCATCTGAGTAACTGTGGACTACAACCCCCTCAATGCAATGTGATTCGTTCACTCACTATATTCTATGTATTAAGGATATGGTTAGTGAACATATATTCTATATATTATATAATTATTATTGTTTTATTATGTTATATTCATATGTAAATATACATATATTTCATTTTTTTTTTCAATAATTCAATAAAAAGGAAGAAACATTCATCTGTAATTACGACCCACTATCTCCATGAACAGTGTATTCCATTACATACTTCTATATTATATAGATAATTATAATAGAAATATAAATTATATAAATTATATTTTTATAATTTTTTAAATTATATAAATTATGATATAATTATATGTATCAAAGATATATCAAATTTAAACACAAGAGAAAATCAAATTGAATATTAACCAAAACAAAACATTAACTTGAATTTATTTTCATGTGGGTAAAATAAAGTTATAATAGAAATAATTATGGTGTTATATATAATATAAAGCTTCTTTAAAATAGGTATAATTTACTTATTTTTATTACATTGAAATTTTGACAGAGTTTGATGAGAATGAAGACACAAGTTGAGGGAATTTCATCTCATTTTTTATTTCCATGAGGTACAAGCTTCATTCACCACCAATTCCATTTTTTTGGTTTATATAAAACACATAAATGTTTTCAATAATTTCAATACATAAAATTATGGGTATATAAATATCCATTTTTTTTATATTTTCTTTCATGGGGTTTATGTTTCAAAAGATACCAAATTAGAAATGTAATTTTTTTTCACAATTTTTCATATTGGAGACACATTCCATGTAATGATAATATATTTTTTGATGAGGTGTATTTAAAAATTTCAAATTTCATCCAAAAAATATATTTATTTTCAGGATATTATAAAAATAATGTAATTTCATTTTCTTGAATAGGGAACATGGGAAAAATTTACCAAGGGGTTAGTGTTTATTAAAATAATCACATTGCTTTTTAGGATAGTTTACATTTATACATACATTGATTAAATCATATGATCAATATCTCAATAGACATCATCAATTTTCTTTCTGTATATATATGAATTTTATATCCAAATAATATAACTTTTTTATCCACTCTTTCGTAAATAAGATTTTTAATAATGTGTTTCTTAGGAAATCCCTACATAAACCTCTATTCGGTCAGAAATATATTTTCCTTGAAAATCGTTGTATTTAAAAAGTGTTTCGAGGAATATTATAATATTATAATATAATATTTAAAATATATTTTTACCCTTTTTAATTTTACATATGTTTTCATAGAAGTCTACTTTTCACTTTTTGAACAAGTCATTTTTCATAAATTTTTACAATGTAAAAGAAATTTTCATTTTACCCCATTTGACATATACGAATTTACCCGCCATAATTTCTATGAAGATTAATTTTCACGCTCAAAAGGTTAATTTCTAGGAATATTATTTTAAAATAATTATTAAAAAAAATTCGTTCTATAACATTTTCAATATTTCTTTATATTTTTTCTATATATTTTTCATGTAAATATTTTTTTAAAAAGGGTTTTAATATAATTTTATATTTATTCAAGGAATATGTTTTTCAAAAATATTTCAAGATCCTTTTATATGTTTCTTTAATGAAAATTGTTTTTAATAGTGTTTAGGTCCTATTTTTATGTTTTCAAAGAGAATAGCTTCCAAAAGGTTTCCAATTTTTCTTTAAATTTCCATGTTTGTTATAATGAAAATGGTATTAAAAAAGTTATATGTTCTAAAAATCCGATTCAAAAAAAGAATGGACATTTTCACCAAAATATGTCCTCAAAATATCCAAATAAGTTATTTTATAAATAATATTACATCCATTGATGTTACTCATTCCCTTATAGGAAATGTTTCAAAGGATCTATTAATATTATTTCTTGAATGGTATAGTATTTGATTGAATGATGATTATGACAACCATTTCTCTTCCACAAGTTATTTTAATTTGAAACTAGCTTTTATTAATAGTTTTTTTCATTGATGAAATGATTATGAATCCTAGATATTTCCCATAGGTTAAGGTGTGATGAAATATCAATGATTACCATTTAGTTTCATGGAATTATTATAAGTTTTTTATAAAACACATCTATTTTTATGGATCATGATACAATTAATATTTTTATTATCCCATGGAATATGTGTGAATGATTGTATTATGAGATGTTTAGGACTAATATATCCATAAAATACATTGGGTAAATATTTATATCTCATGAGATAATTATGGGAATCATGTTGTTGGGAATCATCTAATATGGGAATATGGGAGACCTAATCCCTTACAAGGAAAGGATTATGATTTGGGATGGTGTTGTGTCCCATCCAATAGGTGTTTTCTCCATGAATATGGATGATGGGGAAACCCAATAAACAATGGGATGATAGATAAAGCTGATCCACTATATCAATATGGAGAAACCTGATCCATTCAAGGAGTGGATTGTGACTGGGGATGATGGTGTGTCCTACCTAGTAGGTGAAATTACCATAAATTACCATGATAAGATATAGAAATTCATCTTGAATTATAGGGAATGTTATCTCATGTTTATATATTCCACAATTCCATATATTTTTTAATGTTATGATTTCACTACTTATGTTCTTTAATTTCATTTGATTAATGACTTTTGAACAACTAATATTTATGAAATTATTCATGTTTATGATATTTGGTATCTAGGTTATGATCTTATAATGTTATAATCACGTACTCATACCCCTTGCCTCAAGATTATTCTTACATGTATCCCTTATCAACCCTTACGGAGAATCTGAGATCACCCATGTTTATGTTTCCTTCCCTACATTTTGAAGATATTTATTGTGTATGATGCGTCTAATAAGGGATCTAGTCATGAATAACCATTTGGAAGATAGTATATCTTGATAATGTAGTAGGGTTTATGTTTCAATGTTTTCAATAGTACTAGACCAATTACGGACATTGGGTGTCTATTTATATAATGGGTAACGAATTCCAAAAAAAATTTTGTAATGTTAATGTATCTCAATACTGGGTCATAATAGTAGTAATTATACAAAAGGTTATGTTATATTTTTTAAACCAGTATGAGAAAAAATTAGTGATATTGCTAGGGATAATTCGGAGGATATATCCAGGCCTATCTCTATGGACAAGTCTATAGATGAGATAATTTATAGTAGAATGTCTAGGAATTTTGTTAAAGGATAGAGTGAGTGGTTTCCAGGAAATACACCAATTTCTATATAATATAAATTTATTTGGATTGGGAATAGATGTAACTAGGGTAACAACATCGACTTGATTTCATGGGCCTCACTTGGGGTAATTTGGTACACATTAGTGATCCTTGTTGCAACCTAGTTAGGCACTCTCAGGGGATATTCTATAAAAATACACAATCTCTTCGAAAAAACATTATAAAGGATCATAATAGAACAATACTATGAATAAACTAGGATAAACATAAGGTTTTGTAGATTAAGGATTATGTGATAAATTAGAAATCATATAATGGAATTTTCAGGATTATGTGGTTCCTCAATATGATTATCATATCTTATTAAAAGATTTTTTGTTTTATCCATTTGAGTGAATCCTAAGGAATGTGATTAACATTGCTTGTGATGGAAAATAAACCGATGAGAAGTAAAATTCAATGAACACTGGTGTGATGGATGTTGTGATCATTTCTAATAATTTTCAATGAACATGATTAACAGTGTGAAACATAACCAGCTCTCAGACACACCAAAGAAGAGAAATAAGGACTTAACTGAGAGTTCAGGTAACGGAGACTATAGTGAAAAGAATATTTGGTTTCCTTTTTTTCAATAATGTGTAATGGATCACCTAAGTTAATGTATTATAAAAACAATAACATGTTTTTATTTTTGAAAATAAGGGCATAAATAACATTAATAAAAAGAGAAAAATGTGGATTTCAGTTTACATAATGGATGAGAATGTTTACCTCCATATGGTATTATGAATTTATAATTACTTTTAATTTGATTTATGGTTATGAAAAATAATTTCCAATGTGGAAGGCTCGTGATGAGAATCATTATGTTGGTAAAAGATATTTTTTTTCTATTGATGATAAAAAGACCATGAATGATATATGAATATTATGTGTTGTTTTAATAGTATTATTGATAATCATGATTAAATTGAGTTTGATAAATGTTAAGACAAGATTCATATTTCATATTTTTGGAAGTACTTATTAAGTAATATGTTGACAATGCCTGAATAATGGTTTTAGAATATAAATGGATTATTTAATTGTATTTATTATGTAATTCAATGATAATTTTAAACAAATTTGAAAATATAAAACTATTTTCATGTAATGTTCTCTTAGAAGTATAAAGGATATGGTAAGTTGTGCCAGTGAGGTAGAAAAGTGATTTCATAGAATGGTGATATTTTGATTAGGGGAAGGTAACCCTTAGTTAATTTCTGACATCAGGATAAATATATTTGGATAATGATATGTTGGATATGAATAAGTAATTTAGATTGTTATGATTACACTATAACTAATTATTTTAAATGTGGTCTATGTAATCAAGGAAGAAGTTTACAACTTCTTATATTAATTGAATGTATCCAGTAATTGTTATAATAATGAAGAATTCATTTTTTCAAATTTATTTATGGAAATTTAGGTTACGACCATGTTATAATGGAATATATGATGAGGTTATTAACATGTATGGAATGTAACAACCAAGTTGTACTTTGTGATATATGGGGGATAAATGTTAAGATGATATCATGAAATTATTTTTAAGGATTTGGATTTTCATATTTCAAAGGTTTTATATGTTTAACAATTTATGTAATTATTAAGTTAAACACTAGATGAAGTTTTTGAGAATAATTTATTACCTTACCAAATAAGAATTTATGTATAAAGGATAATCTGCTCTTGTGATTTTGTGTGGAAAATGATTCAAGAGAGATAAGATAACTTATAATAGATATCATAATATATTAATTCTTAAAGAATGAAAATTACACTTTCATTTCATGTAATGAGAGAATAATTGGATGTTGATCATGGATCAATGAAGGGTAAGGTTTTCTTGAAATCATGTAAGTACATCTTCTCATGAAAATTAATCATACTTGGGGAAAGGATCATGAAACAATAATGATTATCCTAATAACATCATTTTTTGATGAATAAAATGCTTCCTTATACAACCATAGAATTTTGGATTTGGGATTATAAACATTCTCATGACCATGTTCTCGATCACCCACCCCCAAAACATGATAGATAGATTTCACTTCCATGTCCATGTTTTCACTTGCCACCTATGTTCTCTTTCACGGTAACCAAAATACATGTATGTATGGGTAAACTTTATAGTTTCATTAATTTTTGTAAAGGAATATTTATTTTATATTTTTTTTATTTTTGTTTTCCATTAGAGTAATGTAAAAGTATTAATCCATTGATAACTAAGCTGAAATCCGAGGGAGAAATTCATTTTAAGGGGTGTAGAATGTAACATCCTTAGATTTGATTATTTATTTTTAGAATTAATTATATTTTTTTGATATTTTTTTCTTTTTAATAAAAATTAAATTTATTTTTTCATACATTATATGAAACACCAAGTTAAACTTCTGTTACACTCAATACTTTGATTAACTTGCGGTAGACCTAAGACCAAGTTTTACCTTTTTTTCATAGGGAACATATTTTAAAATTTTCATTTTAAAACATATTTGGATTTTATTTTTAAAAATAAACATAATTTATGAATTCATAATGTTTATATTATCCTAGGGCAACATTTTGGGATTATTATAAGAACAATATTTTTGGAATGAATTGTGAAAACTACTATATTTTAGTCAAAATTTTCCACATCATTTAAGTAATTAATAATGGAAAATTATATTTTAAATTATTTTATAAAATCAAAATGGATAAATTATATAAATATTAATCCAATTTGGTTAATTGTAAACATTTATATATTCAAATTTAGATATAAACACTTTTTTAACTTTTGAACATTTTACTTTAAAAACCCTCATTCTCCCCACTTCTACGAGATTAATGCTGAACTTAATTTTCTCAATTATATTATTTTAATGTTGAAAATCAAGCATACATGTTATTAATCAATATAATATTTACGTTCTAAAAATATCACTTTATTGTTTTGACCAAAAATATTATTTATAGTGTGTAAAATTAATTACGTATATTAACGTAAAATTTTGCTTAATAAGGTACTAAGACCTAATCTTTAATAATAATCCTATATTCTTCCTTGTGACATGTAAGTGTTAATAAATATCAAATATTTTATATTAATGGACAAATTTTTCTTTATAATTAATATATTAACCCATATATGGTAAAACAAATTTGAGCACAATCCAGGTTTAGGTAGAGTTTTTGCGGGTCACATTCTCTTGTTTTAAAATTAATATCCAAAATACATGATTTTTTTATAAATTATATATAATATTAATAATTAATTTTATACATATTTTCTAATAAATCTGTATTTATTTTAATATTAATGGTCAAATTACGTTGGTTAGAATAATATATGCTTTAGTAAAATCAAAAAGGATAAAATTGGGGAATTTTAGATGGAAAGGGACCAAATAATTGAAATGCACATATTTTTTTTGGATGGGGTTTTTCTCGATAATTATTCCAATTTAACATATTTTTTCATTGTGGAGGTACATTTTATATGTAATACTTCATGTTAATGAATACCTTCTGTATTTGCAATAGTGCCACTCACCTAGCACTATAAAAAGGAAAGCACTCTCCCACTTCCTCACAACAAATAAACCAATAAGGATCAATAAATATCTAAAAATTAAAATACCAAAAAAACCCAAATATAATACTTGAATTATCCCTTAGAAATAAAGAATTCCATGTAATCACTTTGGTGCAAACCAAAAGGAGTTACCCGGTTAAAAGGTAACACCCTCCCACAAGTACCTTTTTAAATTTCTATTTTACACACACTAAAAACATATTTTTAAATGAGTGAATAAAATACTAGTTTCTTAAATATACTATGATTATTTATAATAAGGTTTATACCAACACTATCACACACCTATATCTAATTGGTAATGAATATATTCTTTACGTGTATAGATAACTATCATCTCACAAAATGTTGACTATTCATTCTACCTTTCCTGCCTATAATAGCAGTCATTATGGTGGAAAATAAATTTCTATATGATATATATGATATTAATAATGTAATTTTTCTTATTTTATTATTTTATTATATACACTTATTATTTCCATCTTAGGTAAAAAAAATAAATTTTTTTGAGGAAGTGTGTCCATCCACCCCCTCAAAACGATGTTATTCATTCACACATTGCATGGAATGTATTATAGATATGTTTAGAGAACATATATGATATATATTAAATAATAATTATACTAAAATTATAGTATATACATATAAATCATTTACATTCTTTTATCTATATATCAATACAATGGTAGTGGTGTTCATGTGTACATACAACTTTCTCCATGTATGATGTATTCTATGTCATACATCAATATTATATAGATTATTATAATACAAATATAATTAATATAAATTACTTTTATATCATGTTTATGTTAATTTATATCATTACATAATTATAATTAGGAAAATGTAACAAATTAATTCTCGAGAAAAAACAAATTTAATATTACCTAGAGTGTAACATTAACATGATATTGTTAAAAATGGGTAATATAAATTCATTATATAAAATATATGGTAATAAATAAGAATATGGTTTATAAAAATATTTATGATAAAATTAATCTTCTTACACATGAGGTTGGAATGAGTATTATGAGATTATATACTGAAGGCAAGTTAATTTCATCTCATGTTTTATTTTTGTGAGATACATGAATTATTCACCACCCATTCCGCTTGTATGTTGTGTATACTACCCATGGAAGTTTATAATAATATTAAAATTATAATTTTGGGTATTTATATATCAATTTTATGATATTTCTTTTCATGTGTTTTATATTACAAATTTTACCAAATCGGTAAAGTAATTTTGTCTCATGTTTCCTTCAATGAGATACATACCAGGTAATGAATATAATCTTTTACATGAGGTGTATATAATGAAATTGAAATTTTATGTCGATAATATACTTAATTTCATCATATTTTATTCTTCATGAGATTTCATTTTCATAAATTGGGATTATGGTACAATGTTACTAATTCGAAAGAGTTTATTAAAAGAATGTCACCGCTTTTCGAGATTTATTATGTTTATTCTTTCGTAGATGTAATATTATGATCAATATCTCAAGGAATCTACTAAAATTTACTACCCTACGGATATGAATCTTATATCCATTTAATTTTACATTTTTTAACTATTTGGTACAAAAGATAGTTAATAAAGTGTTTTTATGAAATCATTACTTTGTCCTCTCTTCGATCGAAAATCTGTGTTCCTTCAAAAAAATGTTTTCTAAAAATTATTTCCACGAATATTATAATATTCACCGATAATATTTAAAATAAATTTTTATCATTTTTTATTTTACTAATTTTTTCATGGAAAAATTATTGTCACATTCTGATAAAGACATTTTTCTATCCTTTTTATAAAGAAAATAAGTATTCTTTTTACCTTGTATTATCTGTATTCATTTACCAGCCAAACATTCTCTGAATCTTTAATTGCATGTTTAAAAGGATAAAATCTATGAATATGATTTTAAAATTTATTTTCAATGAAATGGTTTCCAATTTGTTTCGAGATTAATTTATAATTTTTCAAAGTGTTTCCATGGAAAGTGTTTTTCAAATGGATTTTCAGATTCATTTTTATTTTTTCAAGGAAAACGGTTTTCAAGACCCTTTTATATATTGTAAAGGAAATTGGTTTTTTAAATTTTTCATTCACTATTTATATTTATCCAATGAAAAATGTTTCAATGTTTTTCAGATATTTCTTTAAAAATTATAATATTTGTTTTCAAGAACATGGTTTTTCTGAGGTTTTAACCTCTAAAGATCCTTTTTCTAATGAAAAATTTATATTTTTCTTAAGATATGTTTTAAAAATGTCCATACAAGTAAGTTTCTATATAATTTTACATTCAATGATTTGAAACATTCACTTATAAGAAATTATCCAAAAGATCCATTTATATAATTTGATAAATGATTTATGTTTTGATGGAATGATGTTTATGACACATGTGTCCCTTATATGAGTTATATACTTTTTAAACACATTTCTCTTCATTGGTTATGATTTGATGAATCAATTATGAAAACTATATTTTTTTACAAATGTTATGATGTATTGAAATGTTAGTTTTTTCCATTTAATTTCATTGTATTATGATATGATGTTTATAATCCCAACCACTTTTTGTGGGTCATGATATGATAAAAGTTGTATTATATTATGGAACATGTATGCATGACATTATTATGAGATAGGTGGGACCTATATCTACCTCCAATGAACTGGGTAATTATTTATATATCTTGCGAAAATGATGGTAATCAAGTCAATGGGATTAATCCACTATAAATAATATGAGAAAATATAATCCATTATGAGGAAAGGACTGCGACGAGGGATTGTGGTATGTCCCATCCTAGTAGGTGTCGTTGCCATGAAAATGGATGACGGGGAATCCTTATCTACTATGGGAAGATTTGGACTCATATTACACTATGTGATGACGGGAAAATTATATCCCTTACAATGAAAGAACCTCAACGGAGGATGGTGGTGTGTCCCATCTTGTAGTTGAAGTTCTCATAATGTGACTTAATAATTTTTAGAAATGCATCATTTCTTATAGGGAATGATATCACATGTTTATGCATTCCAAAATTCAATGTATTATTACTATGTTTTGATTTAATGGCTTATGTTCCTTATTGTCATGTTATTCCGGACTTATTAACTACCATGATCTATTGAATTATTGATGTTTATGGACATTTTTATGTATTCTACGTTCTCCTAATGTTATGATCATGTTATCATACCCATTTGATCATGTTTTTTCGTATATGTCTTACTTTTTTTACCCTTACTGAGAATTTTAGCTCACCCCTTTTTATGTTTCCTTCACCATGATTAATGATATGTATTTCATATGATGTGTTTAAGAATGGTGATAGTCATGTTAAACCTAGTTGGAGATAATGTATCTCGGTAATGTACCAGGGATTGCATTTCAAAGATTCCAAATCCACTAGACCAATTACGTTCTTTGGGTATATATTTATATAATTTTTAATGTATTCCAAAAAATATATCTAATTTTAATTAATATCAAGACTATGTCATTATATATAGTTCATTAAATCAGACGATTGATGAGTTCATTTTAAATTGAATGATAAGGGTTGAAATGTTATTTATAATATCAATAATATTTTACAAAACCTGGTAAGTATATTTTTGAATCTTGTAATTGATGTGTTAATAGAAAAAAATTATAGCTGTAAGTAAGAAGGTGAAAATAGGATCCATGATTTATGGATGCTATATTTATTTTATATAAACTATAATTGGATGACATAACATTAATAATAATAAAAATAGAGATAAATATACATTGGATGAAAGTTTAGATGACATGAGTTTCCTGATTGAATTATTGAGGTAGTGAAGAATGTTACAATATTATACATAATTATTTATTTTTTTATTTACATTAAAATCAACACAAAGGGGTTTATAACTATTTCAATAATTTTAATTATTATACAAATAAATTTCAAATTGATTCGATATGATTTTAGTTTCATAATTTTGATTTGAGGATGTTTTGAATTTTGATGTAGAATTGTATAAATTCATTTTTGGATTCAATAATTTCTAACAACTAAAAAAATACACTCTATATTGTGTGGTACCAACATTTTGATTTTACATATTTATAATAATGGTAAATTTATTAGTGTTTTTTAAAATAAACATGATCAAACACAATGCATCATATGTTTCACAAACATCATAATTTCTAAACATTTCAATAATTCAAGATTCATAATTTTTCTCTTAAAACATCATAATGTTCCTTATCTTTGAATGGTTATGAGTTCATAAGGTTCACTGCATATTTCATAGATTGTAAAAATTTTAAGGATGAATTGTATCACATCATAGAGTTTTCTATTAACACTTAAAGGTTGATTGATTCTTCATAGGAAGATGAGGTGATGAATTTATATAATTAAGGAATCCTATATTGGGACATTATAGTCCATTGCTATAAAAAAACATGTGTTTTCTGGACATCATTTTTTTCATATCATTGAATAGTTGAAATGTTTATAGAGTTTATAATTATATAGTTTAGCATATGATATTCAATTATTTTTTCCAGTATTTTCATTTTCCAAACATTGTTAAAATTATGATTTTAATAAAATTAAATATTCTCAGAATATAACATGGGATGACTATTATACATCCCTTCAAATTTAAATAATTCATGAATCTTCATGAAGATGTGATTAATATAGTGAATTACTGAATATAAAATTAAATTAAAATTAGGACATCACTATTCTAGTATGATATGATTTTCAAATAAGGAAAATTGAAAATCAATATTAGTTATCTTAGATTAAATTAAATTAAATTAATCCAGATATTAACATTAACGATTGGATCCTATTAAATTACATTTTGATTTGTGATGCATAAGATTGGAATATGATTTTAATGATTTTGAAAAACCATATCAGTGTTTATATATAATTTTTGGAATTTAAATTACTAATATATGATGGTGTTCTGTATTAATTAACATGGAAATGAAACTTGATGATTTTTTACTATTATTCTTTATTTTATATATCACAAATGAACATTGATTCAATATAGGAATGAAATGATCAATATGAGAGTACTTATAAACATTTGTCATTGATTTTGAATAATTTAGTATTATTTTATATTCAAACACACTATTTTTAAATGATCTACAACATATTAATTAATTCATCAGCAATTAAAAATTGGAATACATATTGATTTAAAGGAAAATTCATTTAGATTATATTTTAGAGGAATAATATTAAGGTACCTTGTAGAAATAAATTAATGAATAATTATACTATTTGAAAATAAGAGGAAAATGGAAGGGGTATTTATATAACACCACTAAATTAATTTTTTTGAAGAGAAATGTATTATTTGTAATCATTAAGACAAAACCACGTACCATTCTTGAGAGAAAACCATGAGATCATGAGAAGAAACCCATGTGGTTGTTTGAGGATAATGATCAAAAGGATATTATATTACTATAGATATATTATACTACATTTTAGAGGGGTTAATCATGTTTTTAAAAAATTTCAAAATTAGAAATATACATAGTCGTTTTTTATTCTGAAACATAATTTACAAAATTATTTCAATCAATTCTGAAACTCTTCAACTCCATAGAGGAGAAGCTAAATCACTTTTAATCACTTAAAAATAACATAAAATAATTTAGTGAATTATTATAATTATTCCTAACTAATTAATACTATTTCTAATGACTTTTATGGTACATAATGAATCATGTATTTATGGAATATACCTCCACAAACAAAATACTTATCAGTTAAAATATATCCCTTCTAAATATTTGGGAAACATTTATTCATCATTTTATAACACATCCATCATGTCAAATTATCTAATGATGGATTGTACACACTTTATTAAAATTAATTCAAAAATTTGGTACATTTTATTATTTTAAATTTCATATATATATATATGAAAAAAATCAACACCTATTTATAATGATTAATTCATGGTAATTTTTATGGTCATTTAAATAATATATGATAAGGATTATTATTCTCACACATGTAATATTATAATCCATGTGATATGTTCCATTCATATTATTCCTTCTATGTATAGGATTTCAACTCACCATTTCATAGATATACATATTTTGGTGACTATATGTTCTAAGGATAATATTAATTCAAATAGTTGGATTTTGTTGATAGAATTAAACAATTTTTTATATATTATGTATTATTTGGTTAACAAAACTAAGTTCCCAATGATAATAAAACATTCTATTCTACATTTTAGTATTATCATGTGGGGTTTCATAAAAATTTTGTAATAAATATAGATGATATTTGTGTGTAACTATATATAAATTTCATACTGACATTATATATAGCTTATAATTTTTTTGCATATTTTATTTTTAATATGTTTTTTATATTCCCCATTATAGTATCCTAAATATTTGTTACAACACATATACTCATGATATATTTTTTGAGATAATGTTTCTAAATGATATATTTTTTCCATTATGAGATCAAGGATCCTTATCCATAGAAATAAATCCATAATTTTCACATTATAGATTGATTTAAAAAAATTGAAACATACCCAATTTAAATTATGGAATCACTATTAAAAAAATAATCCTTCATGACATATTCTATATTAATATACACGACCATTATTTTTTATTCCACCATGGTGTGTGGTTTAGTAATATTATATCTAATAGGTACTCTATTGATAAAAAACAAGAAACTATAATGTGATCACATCTCTACATAATTTTTTGAGATTCTAAGATCATTTTAGACCTTTAAAATGATACATTTTTCAATTCCAAATTGAAAAAAATAAATAGTTATTATTGATTTTTAATATATATTTAATATAAAAAATTTGTAAAACTCAATAGGATTGGGATAGTAGTTACAATATATGGTAAAATAATAAAAGACATTATGTAGAGTACATAACATGATATACATGATAGACCCATTTATAGATGAATATGGATTCTTATCCATATTTTCAATTTCAAACTATTTTCATGGAAATTGTGTATTTATAAGGTTTCGGTTCATAAAAAACTAATAATGACCCATATATTATATTTCCAATTTAATAAATTTTTTACATATATTTCAATTGATATCCATACTCAAAATTTAATACGATACAAATATATTTGAAATTTAAAATAATTATTTCATCCATAACATAGTATTATATAAATATGATATTAAACATTCAATGTTAAATATTTCATCCACAAACTATGGAAAAACCCATTTCCAATCACTTTTTTGTATACACGTGAATCATTAAATTTATTAATGAATGAAAATTTTATGATTTCATCTTGAAACCATATATTCCAACTATGTGAATAATTCTTTAATTTACAAATGTATAAATAAAAATTTTACACATTTGAATCATACTTTTCATGTCAAAATCATTTTAAATATAACATATATTTATCCATAAGATGATATTAATTAAGAGATGTTTTTTTGACATCTAGTTTACATATCTCATAATATTAATGAGCTTCTATCTCATGTAGAATAATAATATATATTTTTACTACTATTGGGGAAAAGTATTGTTTATAGGAGATTCCTTATTTTTTTATACCATTTCACTACCAATATAGATTTAATGGTATGAACTCTACTATAAATGTGAATTTTATTTTATAAACTAAAAAAATATCCCTATGGGTATCGCCCCTTTAGGTGAGTCCACTGTGTTTTAATGAGGTTTTTGAACAATGATTACATCTCATATATCATTTCCTCTAATAAATTCTCATAATTATAACTCTAATTTTCATTTTTATTTGTATTAGGTTAATATACTATACATTTTTCTCTATAATAATTCTTAATATAAAATCCATATATCCTAGGATCCTCATAAAATCCACCAATACATTGATTTGGTATAAAAAAACAATTTAGTTTTGTTTCCTTGACCACATGTAGGAATCAATTATTTATATTCTCGAAGGGATTACCTATTTTTTGGTTTTTGAACATCTACTGGTATAATTTGTATCCCACTTGAACTGAAATTCAAATATTCATTTTCAATGAATCAAAAAACTCGGACACATACTTTACATAAAATGATTATAAAAATTAAGTCCTATTATTTCTTTGTGGAGAGAACATGTTTTAAATTTATGGATATGTTTTTTAAAGTAAATGTTCATATATAAGCATTATAACATATAATCCTTCGAAAATACAAATAAAGTTTCCTAATTGTCTAAATATATTTTGGTGCCTTTTTGAATTCTTTACATTGGTTGTGGTTGACTTTTAACATATTAAATTCCATAGAACATACAAATGATGATATATGAAAGTATCAACAAATTTTCAATTGATGATCACTTTATTAAAAAGGATTGATTTCCCTATTAAAAAACCATCTACTATAGTTTTCTAGAAATATTTAATAATTAAATAGTTTAATAGCCTTATTGATAGAAAATAAATTCATAGGATATTTATCTCTCACTAGAATAATTATATATTTTTGAATACATCAAATTTATGTGGTTATGTGAGAACCATACAAAACCAGATCTGTTATTAACTTACAAAAAAAAATAACAAAATAATCTATAAAGCATAAAACAAAAATACAATAATCCCATTTTCAAAATTTAAATTATAATCAAAATAAAGACATAAATGAATGAAAATGTTGGAAATTCTAGTGATCCCATATAGATCATGTTTGAAAAAATTGACTAGTGAATCTAGATTTCCATATATTTAACCACTTAATCCTTACGAGCATGAAATAAGGTTGACTAATGAGCCATAACCACATATATCATCCATTGGATAATGTCTTACTGTAACATATTAATATATGAGTAACATTGGATCCTCACTAACTCTATGTGAACTCATTACCAATATAGATAATCACTAATAAAGAAATACCATTGTAAGAACAATGATAAAGGGAAATATTCACCTAGATATCAAAATACCTCATCCAAAAAACCATATCGATCTGAATAATGACCATCGACTTCTGGAATGATGCAATTTGAGAGTATACCAATTCAATTGTTACACATATTCAACCTTATATAGATACAAAATTTTTGTTACTTCACAATCCATAAACCGTAAAAAATATAAAATATTAAATATATATGGTAGATTCCAAAATAGTTCATAAAAAATATTTATATAAAAGTTTTATGCGAGAGAAATGGAGAAATATACAGAAGAGTCCATCACCAACAATGGTTATAAAAATATTGGTGTGCATGTAAATAATACATTAAACATATATCCCTAACATTATAAAATGGAACCATTGTGAAATATATTCCATAAGGGAAAAAATTATCAAAACAATCTTATATAAATTAATGATTTCCCCAAACATAAATGAAATGAAAAAACATCTCATAGGGAGAAAATTCTTGGAAATAAATTAGATCACTACTTTATAATGGTGGTTAATTCAGTTCTATACATAGGTATAATAAACCACCCCTAAACTATGTGGGACCCAATGAATGAAATATGAGATAATAAGGATATTGGAATACATTTTAGTTATTTATAATTTTATAAAAATTATTTTTTTAGGAAAAATGATGATGATTATATTGAATCTAGGAAAATATACAGAAAATATTGTAGGGGATAAAAATGAATACGTTTGAGATATAGATTCATTTATATGATAACCCAACAACCTATCAAAAGAACTATGGTGAAATTAGAAATATGAATAAATGTAATTTAGTTAGAATTAATGATGAGATATGACAAGAACATTAATAGGAAAACTAGAAGGAAATTCTAACGATGATGAAAGTTGATATAATAATTCACCACTACCACTAATATAGAAGGGGGTCATAAATAAATTGTGATATTAAATACACCAACTCTCGAATAAATATTTCAATACATATTTTTTAATTGGGTCTTGATAGTGATGAAATAAGGCTGATAGATAACGTGAGAATGAAAACACACAACATATGTCAGAAATTATGGATCACTGACACATTTCATCATAAGATTTTTCCACGATATCTAGAATTTTTTTTAATTTTTTCTTATTATAATAATTTTAAAAATATAATGATGGAATAATATGGGAAAAATATTAATATTCAATGAATAATAAAGAAGTAGATGATCATTAACTATTAAATTAAACAATAAATTAAATTTTATGCATAAAAAAAATATATATTCACCCTCATTTATATAATTATTCATGTTGAACACCCTCATGGAATGGGGGATAACTGTCTCATATATTCATCTATTTTTGGTCAAACAATGGCTCACACATTACATCATACATCAATATTTTTTATTATATCAGATGAATATGTCTATTACATGATAACCAAATTAGTAAAATGATGGTGATATCTAAATAATAAATATAAATTATCCATGATATCTCATATATCAATATAACCACAACTATGAAATAGACACTTGGATTATTTCACGAACCATTAATCATTTCAATCCTACTAAAGAAGTAGATTTTAAGGTCGACGTTGTTTTTAAATAAACTTCTCCCTTATAATGTACTAAACTATATTTTGGTGTGATAACATTCAATTATAAAAACAATGTGTATAAAAAACTAATTTTATACACTTCATAGAGTAAAGAGATCTTCTAAATTCTATACATATAGACATCTTGGAGAAGCTCTTTCATAAGGGAAATAATTCCTAAATGGTGTGAGGATTAAGTATAAAATTTGTACCTTCACCAAGAATATACACATAAAAAACATCTCTGATATTCTGATGTGGATTTATTTATTAGACAATATTTTACATGGATCTTTACATATTTCATATGTGTCTCTGACCCATCCATGAGCATGATTTTAATAAATACCGCAAAAAAATACCTCCATAACTAATGAATCAATTTCTTGCAGAACAAGTCACTTCATGTTTAATATGTTTATATAAATACTATGTTATAGATTGGAATTTTGGTTCTGAGAATTCTACAACTCCTTGTAGGTAAATAATTCTATATTTAACATGTCTTAATTAAAATCAACTCACAACTCAACAATTTTTTAATTAATATTATATGGTACATCATTGATATTTAAAACTTGAAAACATTATTAAATACTTAAGGAATCTTCAAAATCTCTCTAAATATAAAATTGATTTAAATCACTACCATTTAAATTTTTTAATCATATGAGATGTTTATTGTTATATTATATAATATTATGATTAATCTATTAAAACCCGAAGTCAACCACATGATTTTCACCTGAAAAAATATACATGAACGTATCACACATTTCAAGAAGTGATACAGTCTTGTTCTCTATATTTTTTTAATAATCAACAAGTTATGAAAAATAAAAAATGAAAAAAAATATTATAGGGGTTTCATGAAAGAATACACATTCATAAACACTACAAACTCATATAATGAATCATTTATTAGTGGATTTATCCTTTTAAATGTTAAATTATTCATAATTTAAATCTATAACATAATATCCTCAAATTTTTCGTTCTTCCCTGTGATGAATTTACACTTGATTTCAACATGCCTCAACCTCAACTATTTAATTATACTAATTTACATGATGATCCAACTTTTATTATGAATAACAATCTTAAAAGTGTGTAAATAATTAACCATCATGTATACAATATTTCATTCCAAACACAAAATTATTATCATCACTGACGATGAAGAAAAATAATCAATATATATCATACACAATCGAAGTGAATTTTTCTTCATAGGGTATTGTGAAATGAATTTTCATAAGAATATATCAACAGATTCTAAAAAAATTATTTCAATTTAATAATCACTCCCAATAATAAATGGGTATAGATCATTAACCATCGTGTATTCTAATGATGAATTCATGCACATTACTTGTTTCATGTATTATCATACAAAAAACATTAATCCAATATCATAAAAAAATTATAGAATTTTTCTTTACTGAGTTCTTTGTGATGCCTCATCCCTCCATAATGATTTCACTTCCAGAAGTAGATTTATTATCACTAATTTTTTTTAAAAAATTCAAATTTTTTATCAATAAAAATTTAATTATTTGTTTTATTCTAATATTATATTGAAACTAAGAGTTCCATTAATCTAGTGTATGGTCTATTTTAATATTGAAATATAAGACCCATCAAGATTACATTTGAATCATTCACATTATGTAACAAAAATATGAAGTATAATATTGATTTTATTTTGTAAATAAGAAAAAATATAAGACATAAGAACACTATTTTATCTACACTTATATAATCAACATCAATTGAAACACTAAAATCTGGGTTAGAAGGTGGAGATACAAACACAATTCATCTATGGAAAACAAAGTCAAATGGTAACTAATAAACAATATTTTATTATAATGATTCAATAGATGTTTTTATCACCAAAAACCCAAAAATAATTCCATATATTTTATATTTAATATCTATAAATATTTTAATCATGTTGGGAGAAAATTTCTCATAGGATTCCACTTTGTTTTCGATAAAATTTATTTCCTCCTTATAAATTATCAAAATGAGTGAGTTTTTCTTGTCTCCCATTACAAGCATATCAAAATAAATGATTCTATTAGTGAATCAAATTCTCCATAATTTGGAGTAAAAATCAAACTTTCATGACTATATAGAATTTATGAGCCTATTTAATGTTTTCTTCATCTTGAAAACTAATGAAACTTCAACATAAAACATAAACCCTTCATATTGGTCATTTTTGACCTTCTTCTCTGGTACACCATTTATAAATGAGGTATTTTCATCTATATTTAGTAATGAATAATACTGTTAATGTTAAATAATATCAACATTTTAGATTACTTAAATACTTTTGGTTTTAAAAAACATTATATTGAAATTAGAACACTCAATTTGAGAGTATCCTTCAATAGAAAAAAACCTATTCATTTACTCTTGACCTTTCCCATGGAGTATATTTATGATAACCATATTTTTAACAATAATCATTTTTAATTTATGCTCTCATGTGAAGTACTATTCAATTTAATATACCTATTATTCAATTGTTTTTATCCAATTAGCATTTTAAAATGTTTATCTAGCATGTTATAATTTAACAAGAATGTGAAAGATACTATGGCTGGACTTCATCAAAATTGTACAAATTTCAAAAACCATTCTAATATCTCTATGAAATTTTTATACATTAATAGGAATTATATCGGTTAAAATTATAGGTTCTTTTTGTATTTTGGATTCGTCATCAATGGGTATTTCATAATTAACAGTGGAGTTTAGAATTTTTTTTGGAAAATAGAAACACTTACATTGAATCAAAAATATTATCCATGATCTTTCTCATCATGATAATTAATAAATAGTTATTTTTGTGAGGATTTCGTTATTATATTCCTATATAATTAAAAATATAATATCAATGAACAGTCTTGAAATATTATTATAATTTTGATAACTTCTTTTGTATTGTGTATATATACTAAATATTCATTTGTTAGAATCCTAAATAATATTTCCCAAATGTTTTATGTGATCATAAATTAAAAGGAAATTATGGGTATCTTCTAGGTATTCATATTTTCATTCATCATGAACCATTCAAACATGGTATGAAGACTGAATAGGGATAAAATAATAATTTTTTTGAGTGTTCATAGAAATAACAATTGCTTGTATCTATAATTATGGTAATATTCCATGAATTGAAAGAATAAATCTTACCATTACAACATTTAAATTGGTTATTTCACTTAAATACTACATTTTAATTTTTTATATAGACAACTATAGTCATTACATATTATATTCCTATGAATATTATTTTTGAAAAAATTAATTCATATATTTAGAGCCATTTCTTGATTGAAATATTTTTATACCATATCATATTTTATTGTAAATATTAACTACAATGTATTTGAATATATTAAGGTCATATAATTTACTTGATATAAAATTATCGTATGTCATCATTAATAAATTTCATTAAATACCTACCTATATTTGTTTTCTTTTATATCATTGCATAGAATACAGATCAGGGTATCAACTCAAGAGACTTTTTCATTTAGATTTCTAGCACTTTGTTTTTCTAATTCACTATATTTTCCATATAACATCTTTCACAAAGTGATCAGTTTCTTACCATTAATCGTCAATATATTTTTTAAAATCTTATATCTGAAAATAATTATCCTGTAATTATGGGCCAAATAAAAATATATTTAATTATTTAGATATATTTCCTAGTTTATTTTTATGGAAAAGTATATTTTTCATTGGAAATTTGAAATAGATTATAGTTTTATTTAATTAATATATTAAAGAATTGTTTAAATAATAAAAAATGTAAGGAAAAATCAATTATTTTGTAAGTTTTGATAATTTAATGATATTATAATGAAAATAGAAACAAGTTATATTGGGGACTTTGCAACCAATATAGAGAATATCAATAGATTTCATCATATAAATCATGGACAATCCAACTAATATAAAATTAATTTACCATCACTATTGAATGTAATTTCACCTCTAACATTCCTTTTTATGTATTTTAAAATAGGCTTATTTCTGATCATTGGTTATGAGAAACAACTTTCATATAACCTAGCCTACTCTCTATTTCAATAATTATATGAAAACACTCCATTAACATCATAATGATGATAAAATATATTGATATAATTTTTATTTTCATATAAAGAGAATGTTTCAATGAGGGAAACATATCATTTTATGTCTAACTTGATGACACTTACTCTAATTTTCTATAATATAATTAATAAAATTATAGAATTTCACCTTCTCATTTTGAATGTGTATATTTCTATAAACATATAATTTTATATTTATTCCATCATAACTCTTCAAATATCTTAGATATAGGGAGTGGAAAATTATAATCTAACACATAGTATTTGTTTATTTGTGTTAAAAATTCAAATACCCACTATCAAAGTGACGTATAATTAGTTATTAAATAGATTCTTAAATATATATTCATTATTTTGAAATCTATTTTGAAATCTTGTAGTTTTATTTATCATTATCATGATTTGGTTCACTCTTTTTATCATTTATTTTCTAATATATTTACTATAAATATTATTCTTCTCACATTCCTTATTTAACAGAGAGTTTTCAAAACTGTAATTTCATTTAGTAATTGGTCTGTTTACCATATTAAGAGATTTAAAAACAGTATTCCAAGATTCTTCACTACTACCACCAATATTGTTGAATTATTCTGTTTATAAAATGATTCTTTATTGATAAGTATAAAAATATCCATTATTCATATTTCCATTAGTGAATTATTTCATAGATTTTATGATTTATCCTACTTCATTGAATATTTTTTGAATAGTAGGTGAGTGTTTATAATAGAATATTTTGAATTAATTAAAATTTATTCTACATAATTTATTTCTTCATTCTTTAAAATTATATAAGATGTTTAAATATTACTAATATAATAATTATAATGAATGATTTCATTGGGATCACCCATATTTTTTTTTGAATTGTAGTGGCATATTAAATATTTTAATTGATTTGTAATCTTCAAGAGAATTACAAAATAAATAATTCATAGATTTCATTGTTTTTCTCACTCTATATACTCATATACTTATTTTTACCAAGAAAAATGATTTATCCTTAATTTTAAATCAATTGGGGTTTTTGTTAATAGTACTCTATACTTCTTCACTACTACATTTTACTTATTCTTATAATGGTTTATTCTGATTGTTTAATTTAGACACGAATTAAATTATACCCTTATCCATGGATTATTCATTCACTAATACAAGTTACTCAATAAAATATTAGTTTTAATGATTTGATAGAATTTTCATCTTCATTATTATATTGGATTTTCTTTTCCAATCGAAATGATTTTTTAGATCGTATTCACTTGTATCAATTTTTCCTCTTTGTAGTAATTGGTAATATTGATCACCATCATTATCATTTGATTCCATATCAACAATATTAAAAATATTAAAAATAGATCATATTGAGAAACTTTAATATAATTTTATCTTATATTTTCCTTTACCATGTTGCATTGATTTATAAATGAATATGATATTCTCTTCAATTCCAATAGATAAATTTATATATAATTTTTTCCACTCATGAGAATTTTTATGATCACCATTTATAGAACGTTATCATTAATTAAATGAATTCCCAATATCATATTTTCTTTTTTTACATTATCAATTCCATTTTCTTTCATAATAATAAATAATTTTTTTTGATCTTAATGACATTCCACTAATCCATGAAATGATCAATAAGGGTTGAAATATTTTTAACAAATTTTTCTATTTGCATGTTCATATAATTATTCATGATGGTATAGTCATCATAAATATAACAATAAGATTATCAAGCATACATTTTTTATGTAAATAAAGGACCATACAATCGTTTACCATTCTAAAATTTAGATGTATTTAATTTGAGATCAGAATTTCCATAATAGTGACTTTATCACTTTATTGTCTACTTGTATTCCTTTTTTTAAATGATCCATTCACCATAATTAATCCCATGAATCGTATAATTTTTTTAGTATTATTAATGGAATATATTTCATACTCTCCCAAAAACATCAATCTGTTTATTAATATGAATTATAAGGGATTCTCAAAATTTTCAAATATATACAACATTATTGGTGATATCAATAAAATCAATGCCTCTAATTGTGATGTAAAATAATCTTCACCACATTCCCTCATAGATTCACAACACTCACTGTCTATTAATAGGTGGATCAACTCACCCCAAAGGATCGACACCCAAACCCTTCTATTTCAGAGATATCATTTCGTGAAGCTCCCTTTTCACTGTAAACCAGTCAAAAAAGCATCACCCTAGGTACCTGAGTAATAAGAACCAGGTTTACCTTTTATATATTTTCCTCCAATTTATTTGGGTGTTCCCATCATGGCTCCCTATGGAAATTATGATGGTATGAGTCATTTTTGGATACTTTTGACTTTGTGGAGCATTAAACCTTCATGAACCACCCTCAAATAACAAGCAGACCCCATGCCTCAGCTAGGTCTCAAATATTTGCGAAGATACTCTCTTAAAAGAGATGCTTTTCTCAACACCATGCTAATCACCTTCCTTTTAAAGGCATATTTTCTTCAATAATAACTCGAGCTTCATGAAGCCCCTCTTCTTGAGGCCTTCTGCATCGCGATACCTTCAACCGTGCGGCCCTCTAGGATCGCATGAAGTTATTTCATGGTTCCTAGAGTGGTTCATTATGTT
Organism: Viscum album; assembly: GCA_963277665.1. NCBI lineage: Eukaryota > Viridiplantae > Streptophyta > Magnoliopsida > Santalales > Viscaceae > Viscum > Viscum album. Next base: position 258,341,997 of record OY728148.1, on the reverse strand, counting down.
GTGTTACCTTTCCTTATGATTCATTACATAGTCACACTATCGACTACTATGTCTTCACATATCTATGCTAACATGAACCCCTCGAGTGATCACACCTCCACCTCATTGATTCATTGATTTTCATGAACATTCCCTTCCTGAATTGCGAGTTGGAACAAGTTATGTATGTCATTGGACAATGGAGTGAGTCCTCCTCATCCAATCTGTAGGATGTTAAAATTACATCCACCTCATGTCCCCAACACATGATGTTAAACATTGATTTTTTGCTTGTATGCATGACCTGAGTGGAGTATATTGGGGATGGGATCGAGAGCCTTTATTTCACCTTCTTTTTTAACTAATTTCTATTTTACTTTTCTCTCTGTATTCATGCACACATGGGGAATCCTTTTTGTATGTCCTAACTAACCACTAAAGGGTGTTCCCAATACGAATACCACATCCTCCTCATTCATTTGTATATCCACATTGGTCTTCCCTCTTAGAGTAAGTCCAAATCTTTATCTACCAGGGTTTTAGCCCTACATAATCGCTGAACCATCCCTTGTGGCCTCACCTCAAGTGAAACGATCGTCCAGTCTATTTTCATCTCTTTTTTCTCACATCATGCATCACTCATGTGGGAATAATGTACGAATAAACCATTAAATAATCCTTGGGAAACTAACAACACATAATCCCTAGCATGTATAAAAGTCATTTCCCTTTGTGTACAGCTTAATTCTATACCATACCTCTAACTACATGGATTTTGATCTCTGCCTCCTTGGAAGGGTATGAAGGAATCCTCCTTGTGGTTCTATCCCATAATCTACTTGTTTTGTCTGTTTCACATAGGTTCAGTTCTGATTATGCATGACATTAAACAACATGTAATCCCTAGAACTATATTGACATTTATTCATTTACAAAGAGATACATAATAACTCTCTCTAAGGATCAGGTCCAACACATTTCTTGAGTCTAGAATGTTGTTAATATTTGATCAATTTTTTTATTCTTGAACTACGTGTGTTTTGAACCCTACCTCATAGGAAGGGTATGTAAGAGGCCACTCTGAGTTTCAACCCCCGACATTGGTAATATTTGGTGCTCGCTCCTAGGGGTATACCCTCTTGATGTGACATCTCCCCTTTTAGGGAACATCTCTGGTATCCACCTCCCGGAGGTGTTTTGGTCCACCTGGGTAGCTCAACACGCATAATCCCCCCACACATGATCCATAGTCCACCAACCAAGAGTATCCATCTTGTGATTGGTTTTTAACCTCGCATTAACCCCAACATGTCTCAGGGTTGTTGTCCTTTTTGTATACGTCATGTAGTGACCTAGCCCAAGGAAGCCCAAAGATGGGGTCTACTATCAATTAAATTGGCATGATTACATGGAATCAATCCCTGATGGACCAATCAGTTTAGTGTTTTTGGTAAACCATATACATGAATGAGAATTATACTACAAATGGATACACTAATTGCCGCATGTTTTTTTCCTTTAAAACATATATACATTGTGTATGATCTCTAATCCACTTAGAATATTCATGTAAATGTTTCAGAGCGTGATTCTTGGATTCTGGGAAAAAGAAAGAAAATAAGGGTGTGCTCAAATTCTCAGTAAAGGAAAAATATAGTGGAAGTATTAATGAATCAATGTAAATAGTCAATATAGAAAGGTAAATATCTAAGCACACATTCCATGTAATCAAAAATCTGAATGAATGTACATAAGAAATATTGGAAGGTAATAATTCGAAACACATTCCATTTGAATTACTAGATATGTTAAAATATATATGGAAATGTATGAAACCAAAACACATGCCATTATTCAATGAACTGAAATTAAATGTAACCGTAGATATTTCGACACAAAATATCATGGATTAAGAATAAATAAAACTACAATGAGGAAAGTTTATTTCATTATGGATGTCATGTATTAGGAACATGAAAACTTATTACTATTAAGATATTTCACAATATGGTTTAAAACTAAGGGTAGAAACCCATTTGCCCAAATATTCATCTCTAGAGAACCAGTCGAAGCATCGACAAATATATAATTTTCGGGATCAAATAATAATTTAATTCTAAATAATTCCACATATTTAATAAAAAAAATAAATAGCATTCCTTATCAAAAATCCGTATTTAAATATAAATACATATTTAGCAATAATTAACTGGTTAATAAAATAATAGTCAAAGTAACCATAGTATCAATAATCGTATACAGTTTAAGAAATTAAAAATCCCATAAAATGATAGTAATGATATTAAAAAAAGCAATGAAAAATTATTACAATAATTTTATTTCTTCAGTGGGAAATTTGACAATCAATAACGGAATTGATATTCAGATCATTCTTGAGGAGAATAATCTTAAAACATTCCAATGTGTCACATTCCACTTTAAAAGATTTAAATCAAAATCACTAGAAAGGTATGAACATAAATGAATCATATAATATAATTATAATAATAGTATTGATGATATAAAATATCAAATTTGGAATTATTTATGGAACAAAAATTAATTAAGTAGTGAATACGACATTAATCTCACATGTTTTAAAAGTGAGATTAAAATCTTGTACATATGAATTGAAGGAACCAAAAGTGATAATCATAAAATGAAACATCTAAAAACCATGATGATAATAGAGTTCATTATATTATATTTCAATGTGGAAATATGTACACCATATATATATATACTAAATTATATGCAGATCAATCAATTATGCCTCATGGAAAGAAATGTGAGATAATAATTCCTTACCAATGTGGTAACAAAAGAATTAGATAACCCAAAGATAATAATCCTTAAATAAAATATTTAAATAATAATAATATAAATTAATTCATCAAATTATATGTAAATTTGGATTTATATACACCATATATAAGAGATTATGTGAACAAAAATTAAGTATGTCTCTTGGAATGAAAATGATGCAATAATCCATTAACTTTTTTTCCTTTTGGGTGATCATACATTAACATTCGGTATAATAAATTTATTTTATTTTTATAGTTTATTCAGAAATAATTTCATTTTTATAATTAAATTTATATAACTTATTACCATATTATTTACAACTACATAAACAACTAAGTTTATTTCGGGTGTTTTTTACCAGATTTGGTTTATGTGTCAAAACAACTATTATTTGGAATCTATGGTCAAATGGGTCATTATTTAACATCATTATAATGGTAACCATGACATTATTGTAATATTTCAACATCAATTTTACCTTTAAAATAAATCATTAAATATCTTTATGAAAATTAAAATAAGTAACAATCATGGAGATGGTAGGTCGTACGTATGCATGCGTAACATTACCATTTTCAAATTATCATTGTGGAAATAAGGTAAGTTACTAATAATGATACAAAATGATCATTATATAATTAATATCATATTATTTAATCACATTTACTTATATATATAATCATGTGATGTAAAAGGAATCACTTCTTGTTGAGGAGGTGGTATTCCACACATCCACGAATGACATTATCTCTTTCAAAGTGTGTGCATGGGTAATAAAGAAAATGATATATATATATACATACATAAATTTCCATAAACATAATTACATACTGAATATCATATAGTATTTTTAGTTCTCATATTTTTAATTATAGCCCCCATTTATACATTCCATGTATTGTGTAAATTAATTACATAACATTGAGAGGGTGGTAGTCCACACTTCTACAAGGGATGTTTTAAATTTAAAAGATACATCATCATTATGTCGTGCCCTTGAATAAATTTGATTCATGGAGTATATATATAGGAATCTCACCCTCAACCCATAGGATCACCACCCTGAACATTTTTCTTCTAATCTATGATTTCACAATGATCCCTTACCTCCGAGAACAAGCCAGAAAATGTATCACCCAACGTACCCACGCATTGCAAACTATATTTTCCTTTTTTACATTTTTCTTCCAATTAAATTGGGGATTCCCTTTGAAAATCCTTACATCCAGTGTGAATGTATTATTCCACTTTTGGGTACTTTGACTTCATGGAGAAATCATCCTTTATGAATCATCCCTCAAGAATATAAAGACTCCATGCCTCACCTGGCTCACCAAGGTTCACGAAGCTCCTCCATTATCAAAGATAATTTTCATCATGCCTTGTGATGAAAAACCCTTTTAAAGCATCTTTTATTTATGAATCACTCATGATTCATGAATCCCCTCTTCATGAGGCATTCTGCTTCACAAGGCATTACCCTTGTGTGGCCCTCTGGGATTGTATGAAGTGATTTCATGGTTCCTTAAGTAGTAATTTGTGTTCAGTTTTCTTGAATTATGCTTAATCACATAGACATGATAATGGATATCATTTCTTTACAAAGACACTCTAACGTGAGATCCTTAATTGAACACTCCTTCACCTCGGTGATTATTACAATTTCTTGTGTGTTTCCTTCCCCAAGTGAGGGTTGGTACATGTTATGTAAGTCCTAGGGGAAGGTAGTGAGTCCTCCTCATATGAGAAGTAGGATGTTAAACTGCAAGGCACCCCACATCCCCAACAACTGATGTTAAAATGTGACTTTTCACAGGTGTGGAAAGCCTGATTGGTCCAAATAGGGGATGTGATCGAGATCATTTCCTTCCCCACCTTTCCAATCCTCCTTCTCTTTTAATTATCACTTTGACAATGTGCACACCTCGGGGAACCTTTTCCTAAGACTTGACCCACCTTGATATTGTGTTCCATATATGATTTCCATATCCTCCTCATACATCTATATGTCCTCCTCGGGATTCCCTCTTGGAGAAAGTACCAACCCTCATATCTATGGGTTTCTAGGAATGCGTAAGACCCACACCATCCCTTGTGGCTGGACCACTCGTGAAACGATTGTCTGGTCTATTTCTACCGCATGTTTCTCACACCGAGAAAAACACATGTGGACTTAGAATAGGCATTGGCCAAGACATCCTCCTTGGGGTTCTAACAATGTGTAATCCCCATCTTGTCTCTAGGTCACCTTCCATTTCATAAACCAAAATTCTATGCCCCACCTGGAATGATGTGGACTTAGATCCTTGACTTTCATCTAGGGTAAGGATGAATCCTCCCTGAGGATCAATCCTGTTATATATTTGTCCTGGAAATTTCATATCGGATCACGTCTCATATCGCAAGATGTAAAACTACATGGAATCTCGAAAACTATGTTGACTCCTATTACTCACCACATGGATATATAGGAAACCTCCCAGAGGTTCCAGACCAACACATTTCCATCATCCACTGTGATGTTAAATTGGGAACCCCTTTTTTACCTCAAACTATTTAGGTTTTATCCCTTTCTAATATGATGTGTATGTATGAATCCTCTTGGAGGTTAAACCCCGGTCAATGGTAAACATTGGTCCTCCATCCTAGAGATATACTCTCAAGATATGACATATTCACTTTTCGAGACACATCTCTTGAATCTGCTTCCATGCGGTGTTATGATCCTCCAAGGTAATAAATCATGCATAATATCCACACACACAATCCATACTCCATAAACAATGAGTATCCCTATTGTGATGGGATTTTAACCATGCATTAGACCCGGCATGTCTTTGAGTCACTTTCCTTGGTGTATACACTGATTCTATGTGGCATCCTGGACTACATGGACATTAATTCCCAACCATGGAGATACATGGGAATATATTATGATGTTCAATCTCATCATTCATATAAGGCCTCATCAATAAACCTTACTTAATCTTGAGATATTTCTATAATACACATTGAGGATCTTTCCAGGTTTAGAGTTTTAGAAAATTATATCATAAATCATGCATTACATTCCACATTTAAAAAATGTGGTTTCATAAAAAATAATATTCAATTTTCCCATAAAAGGATACATATTCAAAATAAAACATGGATTCTTTCTTGACACTTCCTCGACACTATCATCACATCATGTAATTTTCCCTTGACCTGTGAAAAACATTTCAAAAACATGGTATCAGCATAAAAAGCTCATTAAGGGATATAAAAAAACGGAATAAAACCATTAGTCCATGTACACATAAGAATCAATGAAATAATATTGTACTCATAAAACATAATCACTTTAACATACCTCATTAAATCATAAGATTTATGAATAACTCATAGAAAAGATAATACATAAAGGTAACTTGAGGCATTCATAACATTATTACGTAGGGAGTTCCCCTCATGGTTAAGTTTGGAATACCCATCACAATATATTCCTTAAATCTCTTCAGATAAACCATAATGTTTAACCCCTTCGCATTAACAAATTCATTGGAGATCTATATCAGGCTCACCCTCCATTAGTTTATCACGAAACCACCCATCTTCATAAACAATGAACAAGAACCAAAACATAATCGTATCACATAAAACATGCATAAAGGAACCATAAAATTTCCACATTTCAATCACATGATATCAATAAAAAACATTGATATAATAAAAAAATTATAAAAACCAATTACAATAAAAAAAATAAAAGAAAATTAAAACACGGTATTTATTTTTCATGAAAAATAGTTATGGCTTGTAGAGGAAGCCGAAACTCAAATAATGGTCACGGTAGCAGAGAAGTCGTTGTCACCGCATACATACGATAAAAACATTACCTTTTGTAGTTTAGTAAAACTCTTCATATAAAAAAGATTACCTTTGAAAAAAAGTAAATGTCAAAGGGGATTATACACCGTATAAAAGAATGTTGTGTATAGAACAAAATATGCCTCAAATAAAGGAGACTGAGACGAAGTCCCTTACCTCATATCCGACTTGACTCGATCGTTCTATAATATTTTGAATAATAAATGTGAGTTAATTTATACTTGCTTAATAAAATTTTTCAAGTTCATTATTTTTTTATATCACTTATTTCCATGTTATGAACATTATGTAATTATTTAAGTTAAAAACGGTCATTTTGTTGATAATTGGTACTTGAGTCAAAAATAAACTCCTTATAATTACAAGTTGTTCATGTGGTAAAATATCCATTATATCTAAAATTGTATTAATGATTTAGATATCATATATATCATATATATCTAGTATATACGTGCATTTATAATATTACATAACATTTGAAGGTAAGAAATTAAATACACCGTTCAGTGAGACGGTAAGCTCTACGTACGCATGAACGCTACTTTATTTTCTATTTCATATTTAATGGAATTAAATAATAATGATATAAAGGAATATTATAATTATATTATAATATCATATATAATATCATTAACTCCATCGTTTATATGTCCCACATATGGCATTAACGAATCAAATGACTTTGAGGGGGAGGTAGTCCCCACTTTCTAAAATGAAGATATCATGTTTACCCATAATGGAATCCATAACAGTATTCCATAAATGAAAAATACAAAAGAATAAAGAAAACATAAATATAATATTCATCATATATAAATATAGTTACATCTTAATGGACACCATGAAAGGGGTTAAAAGAAGATTGAACAATCATCGTTTCGTGAGGCAGAAATTCGCCATCTATAAAAATAGTATGTTCTTTAACCATTAGTAGAAGGTGTGTTTAAGTTTAGCTCTAATACATCACAGAAACACATACTAGTATATTTAATACACTGGTGTTGTTACAAAATAAAGGATTAATAATAGTTTAGGGGGCTGGAGAAGAAAAATAAAACAAAAGAACACAAGTGAAGACATTACCTTTTAATTGGGTAACTCCTCTTGGTTTGGAGGAAAAGGGTTTCTTGATCAGCTTCCTGCCTAATGTAAGACTTTTATGATGAATAGAGTGATGTGGAGAGATGAAATGAGAAGATCCTGGCCAATGAAATGGCTTGAGAGGTGTCGGTAAGGAGGTAGAGGTGGGGGCCTTTTATAAGAGGGAAGAGGGGCACTCTTGGAAAGTCAAGAAATGTTACTTTATTATAAAATGAGATTGGGATTTTTAAGGTCCCAAGATGATATATTTCTAGGATACTATGATAAGGGTTTTAAATACACTCATCAAATAGGTTTTTCTACAAGTTTATGTCTTAGATTTTACATTATGGTTTCATTTTATTTAAATTGTCCATTAATGAGGTAATTGATGCATCATCAAGGTGTCATAAATAATTTAATTTATATAATGTATAAAAATTATGAAAAAAATTCAATGATATAGTAAATACTATTATCTTTAGAATGAATATTTATAGTCTAAGAGGGATTTAACATAGACCAATCTATAATTGTTTTACTTAGGAGTTATATACTTTTGTGATATTCTCCTTTCTTTAAAAATAAAATGATAAAGTGTCACTATCACCAAAAAGTGATTCCAAGGGGTCCCTAAGATTTTAAACAGCATCCCATGGTTGGTAATGAAACAACCAGTAGAATTAAGACACATTTTGGGTTCATTTTATATTGTTATGATATTATTTTATTACCCTTAACTACTCGATTACTAATTAATTACAATAATTAATGATAATTACCGTCGTTAGTATTCATAATGTCGATAAACATGTCTTAATTACATAATTTGGAACTTATGATTCCAAATATGGAATCCATTTTACCAAATTCCAAAAATATATATTGCAATAATAAATTTAAAAATAATTCTTGTTGTGAAAACAAATAGCGGGTTTTTTCGAAACAATATCTATGATAAGTATGGCACTTGTTTTTTCCCAATTCCAAAGATAAATTAATTATAATTACCACCATTGGATTAAATGGTAATCATATATTCTATTTATACTTAAAAACCAATTAAAAAGATAATTTATCCATATATTTAAATTAGATGAAAAAGTAGTTTTGAAGTAAAATGCAGTATTTTTCACTATTCATTAAAAAATGAACATTGTCAGAAAAATACACAAAATTTATACAATGTGAAAATCAATTTCACAATACTAAATTATAAGTTTATATTGACAAATAGAGCTTATAAAATTGTCAAAATAGTGATTTAAAAATGGTTCTCAGTCAAAAGGCGGTAAAACAATCTTTTAAAAATATTAGAATATTCTATGCTTAAGATTGGATTTATTCCCATTTTAAGACTCTAAAACACTATCTAATACATAAATAGACATGGATATGAAAACCCATAATTTTTTACTTAAATGGGATGTTACATCCTTCCCCCCTTTAGAAAACTATGTCCCCGTAATGTATTTACATTTCTAACAAGTGGGGGTATTTATCCCTCATTGCATTTTCAGATTCCCATGCTGCCTATTCAATCATGTGGGTTTTCCACAAAACATTTACTTGATGAATCACCTTATTCCGTAAAACATTCTCCTTGTGGTCAAGAATCTGTACAGGTTTTTCCTCATAAGATAGATTCTCTTCCAACTGAACTACCTCTGGACTCAAAATATGAGATGGATCTGGCATGTACTTCTTTAACATTGAAAAATGAAAAACACTGTGTACCAGAGATTAACTCGGAGGTAAAGACACTAAGTATGCAACTGATCCAACTCTCTCCAAAATTTCATATGGTCTAATGAACCTTTGAATGAACTTTCCATTTTTACCAAATCGCATTACACTTTTCCAGTGTGATACTTTAAGAAAACCATGATCACCTACCTCAAAAGAGAGATCCTTCCTACTTTTGTCCGAATTACTTTTCTGCCTGCTCTGAGCTGTTCTCAAGTGTCTCTGTATTAGCAGAACGTTTTTTTCCAACTCCTCTACCAAATCTGGACCCATCAACTTCCATTCAACAACTTCATCCCAAAAAGCTGGGGTTCGACACCGCTTCCCATATAATGCCTCAAATGGTTCCATCTGTATACTATAATGAAAACTATTATTATATGAAAACTCAACCAAAGAAAGATGTTGGTCCCAAATTCCCTGATACTCCATCGAACAGGCATGTAGCATATCCTCTATGGTCTGAATTGATCATTCTAACTGTCCATCTGATTGAGGATGAAAATCTGTACTAAAATTTAATTCAGTACCCAACGACCTCTGAAGGAATTTCCAAACGTTAGAAGTAAACCTGGGATAATGATTATATACAATTGATAGGGGACCTTTATGTAACGTGAATATCTCTTTAATATAAAAACGAGAAAGTTGATATTTGGAAAAATTATCTCGTATAGCAAGGAAATGAGAAGATTTAGTCAAGAAATAAAAAAACAATGATTTCATTATTACCTCGAGGTCTCTTCAGTAATGCAACAATGAAGTCCATGGATATATTCTCCCATTTCCACCGTAGCACTAGTAAAGGCTGATGCATCCATTTTAGTAACAACCTCCCTACTTTATCATATTTACAATTCAAACACTTCATAGTAAAATCAGCAATGTCTCTTTTCATTCTGTCACACAAGTAATACTCCCAAAGAACTCTATACATCATAGTAATGCTTTGATAAACTGAAAACGGAGAACTATAAGCTTCACGTAACAACTCCCTCTTCAATTGAGAATCAAAAGGCACACACAATATCTTCCCAAATCTCAAAACACAATCATTATCAGTTCTTAATTCTGGCAACTTACCCTTCTGAACCAGCTCTACCTTTTTCCGCAACTCATTGTCTTGCTTATGTGCTTGCTTAATTCTGTCTGATAGAGAAGATATCACTCATACCTGAAACAAAACAGAAGAAAATCCTGTACTAACAACTTCTATGCCAATGTTATTCAAATCCTTAACCAAAGGATCACATTCCAAAGGCTACATTGTTAATGAAGCATTACTTTTTCAACTCAAAGCATTAGCCACTTTATTTTATTTTCCGGGATGGTATTGAATTGTACAATCATAATCCATCATTATTTCTATCCATCTCCTCTGTCCCATGTTCAATTATTTTTGAGTGAATATATAATTTAAACTTTTGTGATCAGTATATATTTCACACTTTACACCATAAAAATGGGGCCTCCAAATTTTTAAAATGAAAACAATAGCAGGTAATTCCTAATCTTGTGTAGGGTCATTTACCTCATGAGTTTTCAGCAGACGTGAAGCAGAATAAATTACCTGATCATTCTTCATTAGGAAGAAACCATGTCCTTTCAATGAAGTATCACTGTAGATAACAAACTCACCATTCCTGGAAGGTAGTGCCAAAACATGATCATTCAACAATCTTATGTTCAATTCCTAAAAACAATTATCACATTATTTTGTCTAGATAAACATAACACCCTTCCGAGTTAGCTTTGTCATTGGACATGATAACTGGGAAAAATTTCTAAAAAAACTTTGGTAATATCCTGCCAAACCAAGAATAATATGAATCTCAATTACATTTGTGGGTCCTGGCCAATCTTCAAAAACCTCTGTTTTTACAAGATCAATAGTTATCCCATCTTTAGAAACAACATGACCAAGGAATGAAATTTGTTGCAACCAGAACTCACACTTTCTGAATTTCCCATACAATTTCTTTTCTTTTAAGGTTTGAAAAATAACCCTTAAATGAATTTAATGCTCCTCTTTACTTTTAGAAAACACCAAAATATCATTAATGATAACAACAACAAACTTATCCAAGAACTCATGGAAGATTATATTCATAATGTCCATGAATATAGCAGGTGCATTGGTTAGACAAAAAGGCATAACTAAAAATTCATAATGTCCATATCTTGTACGAAACGCGGTCTTCGGAACATCGGCTTACTTTACCTTCAACTGATGATACCCCGAATTCAGGTCAATCTTTGAAAAATAATGAGCTCCCGGGAGCTGATCAAAAAAATCATCGATATGAGGAAAAGGACATTTTTTCTTAATAGTGTTGTTAATCAAGGCTCTATAATAAATGAAAAGCCTCATAGAACCATATTTCATTTTAATAAATAAGACAGGGGCACACCATGGTGATGTGCTAGGTCGAATGAAACCTTTCTCTAATAAATCTTACAATTGCTCCTTCAACTCTAAAAGTTCAATTTGATCCATTCGATAAGGGGGTTTTGAAATTCTCTTAGCATCAGGAAATAAGTCAATAGTAAATTCAACTTTCAGATCAGGTATTATTCCAGGAAACACATTAGGATAAACATTAGGATAGTCATTTACCACTGTAAAATCATTAATCTGAACGGTTCATTTGTTTTCAACAATATGTGAAAGGTGACATTCATTTCCATCTTTTACAGGTTTCTCAGTCTCTTGATATGTTATCAATAGTAAGGGTTTATTCTTGTACACAAACAAAAAGTCTTTCTGAAAAGAAACTTCTTTATCTCTATAATCAATCATAGCATGGTAAATAGAGAGCCAATCCATACCCATGATAACATCAAACTCTACTAGAGGTAAAAAAATAAGGTTTTCAAGTAGGTTCTTTCCATGAATAAGGATAGGAATATTCTTATAAATTCTTTTTGCCTAAAAATTTCCCCCAGGTGTTTTTACCACAAGTTCAGGAGTCATTTCTTGAGATGGAATTCCCAATTTACTAGAAAAGTTTTCAGAGATGAAAGAATGTGTACACCCCGAATCAAAAAACACATTGGAAAAATATGAGAAAACAAAAAAAGTACCTGTTACCACTTCATTTGATGGCCCAACATCTGCTGAAGTAGTTTTAAAGGATTTCACCACTCATTTTTTCGTGTATTCTGACTGCTTCACATCACTCGAGCTCTTTGTCGGACACTCGTTTTCATAATGACCCATCTCATTTCACTTGAAACATTTGACTAACTGTAATTCAAATTTGTTCTTACCATTTCCTTGATGTATTCCAGTTCAATCACAAGCCTTATGTCCCATCATTCCACATCAGTAGCACTTTCTAGAATTCATAAGACATTCCCCAGCATGCCTTTTACCACATTTATCACAATCTTGAAACATAGTTTTCTTACCATCAGACCTTTTTGAAGAAATATTCCCATTCTCTGGTCACCACGGTCTCTTCTTCTATTTGTTGTTATAGAACACTTAATCATCGGAAAACTACATTTCCTCCTTCTCATCACATCAAACAAGCTTTTTATAACTCAAAATCACGCGAGAAGCTAAATACCTTCAATATTTTTGCTTTAATCCTAAGTAAAAACGATTTATTTTACTATCAAGGTCTCAGATAAAATTTGGAGCATACATTGCCAATCGCGTGAACCTTTTTTCATAAGCAGCCACTGAGTTATCCACTTATTTCAATTCCAATAAATTTTTTCCATCCTATGTTGAATAGCCTTAGGAGAATACTTCTCAGGAAACATACCTTTGAATTCATCCCAGTCAAGAGCATCAATCTCATCAGTGTCCCGGATATTTTTATCCATCGAACAACACTAATCTGCTTCACCCTCTAAATGGTAAATAGCAAGACTAACCATTTTATTTAATGAACACCCCATGACATCGAGAATCTTTCTAAGTGCTTTAATCCACCCTTAAGCTAACATAGGGTCAGATGATCCTCTGAATGATGGGGGATGTTGTCTCATTAAATGTTCCACTACTGACATGTTCCTCTGTAGTTGATCTAGATGATCTCATGCATGGATACCACACCATTTATCGCTTGATTCAACTGCGCCATTACTGTAACAAACTATTCAGTTCCAATTCCAACCATCTTAGGATGCTGATTCGGAAGGTCATTTCCTTCTGTATGCCTTCCTAACACTGCTTCCCTGCTTTCTCTATGGAAAACCATTCTGAACAAACATGTCTTAGATGAAACAACACGGTAGACTTCAAATGCTATATCATTACAATTTTTCCATAAAATATATTTTTGGATAATCATTTAATCGAAGTATAACTCCTAATGTTATCTAAACCGATCTCTGATACCAACTATAATGCACAAACCTTAAAACTTACTTAATCTTTAGATATTTCAATAATACACATTGAGGATCTTTTCAAGTTTCGAGTTTTAGAGAATTATTTCATAAATCATGCATTATATTCAACATTTAAACAAGGTGGTTACATAAAAAACAATATTCATTTTTCCCATCAAAGGAAACATATTCAGAATAAAACATGGATTATTTCTTGACACTTCCTTGATACTATCATTACATCATGTACTTTTCCCTTGACCGGTGATAAACATTTCAAAACCGTGGGATGAGAATAAAAAGCTCAGTAAGGGATATAAAAATACGAAATGAAAACATTAGTATATGTAGACATAAGAATCAATGAAATCATACATTTCTCATAAAACATAAGCACTTTAACATACCTCATGAAATCATAAGATTTATTAATTACTCATAGAAAACATAAGACCTAAAGGTAACTTGAGGCATTTATAACATTCTTACGTAGGGAGTAACCATGATGGTTACGTTTGGAATACCCATCACGGTATATTCCCTAAATCTCTTAGGAGAAACCTTAGTGTTTAACCCCTTCGTGTTTCCCAATGAATTAGAGATCGATATCAGGATCACCCTCCTTTAGTTTATCATGGAACCACCCGTCTTCATAAACAATGCCAAAAAACCATAACATAACTGTATCACATAAAACATGCATAAAGGAAACATAACATTTCCACATTTCAATCACAGGATATCAATACAACACATTGATCTAATAAAAACATTATCAAAACCATTTTCAATAACAAAATAAAAGAAAAGTATAACATGGTATTTAGTTTTTCATTCAAAAAAAGTTATGTCTTGTAGAGGAAGCTGAAACTCAAATAATAGTCATGGCGGCGGAGAAGTCGTTGCCGCCGCATACGTACGATAAAAACATTTCATTTTGACATTTAGTAAAACGCATCATATAAAAAAGATTCCATTTGAATAAAAGTAAAATTAAATGGGGTTTATACACCGTATAACAGAATGTTGTGTATAAAACAAAATATGCCTCAAAGAAAGAAGATTGAGACGAAGTCCCTTACCTCATATCTGACATGACTCGGTCATTCTTTAATCTCCTAAATAATATACATGATTTAATTTCTACTTTCTTAAGAACCTTTTTCAAGTTCATTATTCCTTTTATATCCCTTATTACAATGCTATGAATACTCTGTAATTATTTAATTTAATGATGGACATTTTTTTGATCATTAGTACTTGAGTCAAAAATAAACTCCTTATAATTACATGTTGTTCATGTGGTAAAATATCCATTATATCAAGAATTATATTCATGATTTAGATATCATATATATCATATATATCCAGTATATATGTGCTTTTATAATATTACATAACATTTAGAGGTAATAAATGAAATGCATCGTTCCTGGAGACGGTAAGCCGTATGTGCGCATGAACGCTAGTTTTATTTCAATTTCGTATTTAATGGAATGAAATCATAATTATATAAAGTTATATTATAATTCTAGTATAATATAATAGATAATATCATTAACTCCATCCTTTATACGTCCCACATACGGCATTAACAAATCAAATCACTTTGAGGGGGCGGTATTCTGCACTTCCAAAAATGAAGATATCACATTTACCCATAATGGAAACCATAAAGGTATGCAATAAATAAAAAATACAGAAGCATAAAGAAAACATAAGCTTAATATATATCATATATAAATATATTTACATCTTAATGGACACCCTGAAAGGTGTTAAAAGAAGATTGAACAATCATCGTTTCGTGAGGCAGAAATTCGCCATCCCCAGAAATAGAATATTCTTTAACCATTAGATGAAGGTGTGTGTAAGTTTAGCTAGAATAATTCACATAACAAAATCCTAGTATATTGAATATACTGGTACTGGTGTTGTCACAGAAGAAATGAATAAAAATAGTTTAGTGGGTTGGAGATGAAAAATAAAACAAAAGAACACAAGTGAAGACATTACCTTTGAATTGGGTAACTCCTCTTGGTTTGAACCAAAGGGGTTTCTTGAAGAGATTACTGCCTAAGGTAAGGACTCTATGATGAATATAGGAATGTGGAGAGATGAAATTATCATAGCTAGGGCAAGGAAATGTCTTGAGATTTTTGGGTTAGGAGGTAGATGTGGGGGCCTTTTATAAGAGGGAAGAGGGGCACTCTTAGAATGTCAAGAAATGTTACTTTATTATAAAATGGTTTTCGGATTTTAATGGTCCCATATTGATATATTTCTATCATAAAATGATAAGGGTTTTTTATATACTCATCCAATATGTTTTTGACAAGTTTAAGTCTTAGATTTTACATTTTCTTTTCATTTTATTTAAATTATTCATTAATGAGGTAATCACTACATTATCATATTGTCATAAATATTTTAATTTATTTAATTTCTAAAAATTATAAAAAACTACTATGATGTAGGAAATATTTTTATCATTCCAATGAATATTTATAGTCTAAGAGAGCGTTAACACATACAAATATAAAATTGTTTTAATTAGGAGTTACATACTTTTGTGATATTCTTCTTTCTTTAAAAATAAAATGATAAAGTCTCACTATCAACCAAAAGTGATTCCATGGGGTCCCTATGTTTGTAAAAAGGGATTCCATTGTCGTCCATGTCACAACAAGTAGACGTAGGACACATTTTGGGGTCATTTTATATTATTATAATATTATTTTATTACCCTTAACTACCAGATTACTAATTAATCACGATAATTAAAAATAATTACCGTCATTACTATTCATAATGTCAAAAAAAAGAGTATTAATTACATAATTTGGACCTTCTGATTCCAAATATGGAATCTATTTTAACTAATTCCAAACATAGAAATTGCAATAATTAATTTAAAAATAATTCCCGTTGTCAAAAAAATTAGTGGGAAATTTTTTAAACAATATCTATGAAAAGTTTGGCACTTGTTTATTCCCAATTACTAAGTGAAATTAATTATAATGACCACAATTGGATTAAATGGAAAAAATATATTATATTAACACTTTAAAAAAAATTATAAAGATAATATATCCATATAATTAATTTATATGAAAAATCATTTTTGAAGTAAAATGCAGTATTTTTCCCTATTAATTAAAAATTGAAAATTATCAGAAAAAAATCAAAAATTTATCCAAAGTAAATTTAAATGTCCCAATACTAAAGATTACATTTATTTGTACAAATAGTTCTTATAAAATTGTCAAAATATAGATTTAAACCTGGTTTTCCGTCAAAAGGTGGTAAAACAATCTTTTAATAATATTAGAGAATTTTATGCTTAAGATTAGATTTATTCCCATTTTAAGCCTCTAAAACACTATCTAATTCATAAATAGACATAGATATGAAACCCCATAATTCTTAACTTACTTGGGATGTTACAATTCATGTCTCCTCCTAGTCTATCCCTTGATCCCATGTTGTTTGGTAAGATCATGCCTCAACCCCAAGGTTCCATTTTCATTCATGTCTCCACCATGCATCTTTTATCACAATCTAACTCATCAGAAGAGTCACCCACCACTCCAAAACTACATGGACTTTAATTACTTCCTCCTATATGGGGTGCATAAAAAAACTCTCTGAAGTTCAAGACCAATGCTATCATATTAAAATATTTTTAACCCCATTCATCTCATCTACTTCATTAAATCCTCCATCATCCATCCTGATTCTTAATTATGACACCACATCCCAGTGGGATCATTCCATTCAAATGGAAAAATAACAATGCGTAAGACCTGAAAATATACTCAATCACCACACCCTTATCACGGTGGGATCACATCATCTACATGGCGTGTATTGGTGTGTAAGCCCCATTCATCTATATGATTATTGATCCTAGAATCACCTGTGTTGTTTCAGTTCACATGCCCTAAATCATCCATTATAACTATTTGGGCTTTGATTCCCACCATGGGGACTCATAAAAAGCCTC
The DNA here is from genome assembly GCA_963277665.1 of Viscum album. Taxonomy (NCBI): domain Eukaryota; kingdom Viridiplantae; phylum Streptophyta; class Magnoliopsida; order Santalales; family Viscaceae; genus Viscum; species Viscum album. The sequence continues at coordinate 258,324,164 of OY728148.1, read as the reverse complement.
CACAAAGTTCAATCCCCGTTCATGGTAAACATTGGTGTCACCTTTTCTGGGTCCCACCTTCTCTGATCTTCCCCTTGTGGTGTCTAGATCAGCCTTGACAGTGTGAAACATTGCCTTTTAAGGGACACAAATTTTTTGGTCCATCCTCAATGGGAGTTCTAATCCAACCATCCAATAACCAATCTATGTTCTCTTTCTTAGGGATGTACACATATATTCCACTATTATCGGTGTTCTAGCCATTTCTATATATATATATATATGATTTTAAACTCATGAAATACGCTATTTTAAACATGGGAAGCCAAGGAAAACCATGGAGACACTCCTCTCGCATAAGAGAACCTGCAATCAATGAGGGAAGTCGTGTGTTTCTATTCCCTTGAGAAGCTCTATGATGAATAATAATATAGTTGTTACATTGTTACAACATCGATACATGACACATATGACTCAACATGACTACACCTCTGACTGAAGGTTGCTGCACTGACCAGACCCCTTGGAATGTCCGAAAGAAGTAACATAATTAATTGGAATCCATGAAAATATGGCATAGGGAATAAGATTAAGGATCAATTCCTTAATCCTTAAGGGATACTTAGACTAGCTAATTAGATTAGAAGAGGAATCCATAGAAGGATGAACTGATATACCATCATCCCATTTTTATTGAAGAGAAAACATACCGAAATAGGTGATGGATGTCACCCACCTATGGAAAGAATTAACACAGGATAAAATGAGACCCTCATCAAATGTCAATATGCACCATGCAGTACCCCATAGTGGAAATCTTCTGAAAAATATATCATTTATATGTCAATGGATCTGCAGTAATGATTCGCTTCATTTTGTTCTATAATTTGAATAATATTTGAACCCTCATTCTTATCCTCTTTCTCTAAAAACACCATTTAAGAAATGGTGACTAGTTATCTAAGATATCAATATATTTTTATCACATAATCACTCAGACATTTGATAAGAATAATCTCCCTTTTTTATAAACTCTGTATATATTAGAGTGAGGTAACCATGATTTTTTTTGTTTAGACAAGATATTAAGGATATAGAAAATTAATCCAAGATATTGGATATCTACTATTGAAAACAAAAGAATAATGACCATTTAAATTAAATCATGAAGTACATATCTCATTAAATCCAATAATGCACCAAAAGTTTATATCAATGAGACTAGAAAATGAATACACTTTTTATGAAATGATACTTTATATTTTAGCATATTGATATTGGATTCCAAAGAAAATAATAGGCCAGTCTTAACAGAACAAAAACTCATCTAAAATACTCAATTTTAGGATTTATGAAACAGATATTTTTACTATGGTTTTACTTGGGTTCTTATAAACTCATTTTTAAATAATTGATTCGATTATCACATGATTCTTCAATGTATGATTAACTTCCCCACCTAGAACATCCCAACCAAAATATAGTAATTGTATTCAGACCATTATGTTCATTAGGTAAAAAATATTTTTTCTTTTCACTATCACACATTTCAAATTAGTATCTAGCACATCCTTGCGTATAATGTCTTTAGATATGAAATTAAAAACTTATAAACCCCATGAAATAATTTCCTTTGGAAATAAGTGCTATAATTGATATAAATGTGAAGGTTTTATACACACCACATTATAGCATTGAATGAAATTTTTTTGAGTACTCAAACCCATAGTCTAAGAATAATGATATATTTACCATTTTCTCGTTGGTAAGAACGAATATCTACCCCTTTGGAAATTTACTTCATAAGGGGTTTCTTCAATGATAAGCACTCTTTAAATTCCCCCAATAATCAAGAATAATATAATCACTTTCTATATATAAATGAGTATTTACTGAGAATACCTAGTAGTGGATGGAGGATAATATAGGATATTATATATCCATCCACAACACATGTATTCACAACAATGATCTAATTAAAAAATCTATATATTTTTTAAATTGATTATGTACATATTTGGAACTTTAATCATTTTAATGGTTTAAAAATTGTGTCTCCTTAGAATGACATGTTATTTCTAATTAATTTAAATTGTGTTTAATAGTATTATATATCAAATATATCCATATATTGTATTGTTTCTATGTTTATCACTATTAATTCGGTCTAATAGTCTAATTTCTCTATCATCGTTTCCACAAAAATGTTATTTGGTGTTTTTCCCAAAATATTGATTCATTTTTATCAAACGATAAAAAATGATATAAAAATTTAGTCTCCAGAACATCATTTATTGGATTTATCATTTATAAGATAAATGATATAATTATAATGATAAATGGTGCTATAAATAACTAGCGTAATACTGAATTTTAATGACTATATTATCAATAAAAACAATTTATAAACAATTCAACACATTCAAAATGGTATAAAATATATCATTAACATCTGTATAACAAATCATCTACTTAACAATTAATGAAAATTCATTCATTTTAAAAAATTTATATTGAATGAAAACATATATTTATAAATGAAACATAATAAAACCATTATAATTTCATATTCAATCAACATATATGATTTATATTATAAATTATAAATTTAATTGCGGTGAATCGTTTAATATTCGAAAAACATAAATCTAATCCAACTATCTTAAATTATCATATATTTATTATGTGGTTATAATCAAATAGTATGTCTGATTCATTTTTAGTATCTAGTACCCATGATTTACAATTTGAGGATATTATCTCCATAAAATTTACATCATTATTCTAAATATTAGTTTCCTTGTAAAAATCTCCCAAAAATATATAAAAATAATCAACATATGGTTCTATCATTTCGTAGGAAACCATATTATAATCATGATGTATTAAATAATCCATAAAAATATAAATATTTTTATGAGAATAATGTTTTGTGTTAATTCAATAATAATTCGTATTGAATATACTCCCACAATAATGTTGAACATTTATTTCATATCCATTACTGATAAAGATTAATATATTACTATCTTTGGTTTATAATTATTATTTTTCATATGACATAACTATTTAGGAACATATTTATTCCAATCATATAATATTTGTTTCCTTTATAGTTGAGTGGAATAGTAGTTTCATAGTTCTGTTACATGGAGAGTCTCAACACTATTCCATTAGTATCCTAACTCTTAATTCATAAAATTTTTGTTGTATCAATACCTCCCAAATGAAATTTCATACCAATATTTTATGATTTTATACATAATTAATTACCTAAAAAATATAATACATGGTGAATAACTTTTTGGATTATTTTTATTAAATGATCATTATCATAACATGTGTTTTTTATAATGAAATATACACTTTGTATTTTAATAATTTTCATTGTCTATAGTTTTCCATGTAAATAATATGTATATCATATATGTCCATTTCTTCTAATTCAATCATTATACATCAGAATGTTCATCTGTTGTTGCATACATCAATAGATTAAGTATTTATCCATATTTCATCATCAAAATTTGTATATATTTTTACACATTCATAACACATTTAATAACTCATGATTGTTTTTAACTTATTAAAAATAAAATCTACAAATATGTAAACTTTTCTAAAAGAATTACTTTTATTTAGTATTAAAATATCTTTCATAAAGGGTTAAAAATCATTTGTAATTAATATCCCTATAATTTATTGTATGGTTTAACTAGTAGAAAACCATAAAATTTATTAAAATAGTATAATATTCTAGTTTATTTATAAGTCAAACCGAAATTTACCCTATCCATAGAAGAATGGTATCAAAATACTATGATTCCAATATGAATCCAATATATACTTTGTAAAATCATAAATAAACAGTATTATTAAAGTCATAAATAAAATATAAAATCATATAATTGGTAGAATTAAACTAGATCACATGTCATACCTAATATTTATATATTATATAAATGGTATGGAATCAATAAGATATATAATAATTTAATTAAATTAACACATACCCTCATTAATGATATAAAAAACTTTATGCATAGAAATATTAAATTATCATTTTGGAAATAATTAATCTATTCACATACTAAGTAGCTGATATTTGAACTTTAAATACTTATTTATTATAACAAAATGTATTTTGATATATTCTATTGTAATGGTAAGGTCGATCACTTGTGAAGGTTGTTTTATTTTTAGTTATATTAAATAATCATTGAAATGCATAATTTCTTAGTAACATTTCAAAAGTTGGTTTGGATAGATATTCTATCAATATACCTTATTGAGGCCAAACAATGATTTATATATGTAATATTTTTTTAATTATTAAACCATGAACAATAAATTTTTAATGTCCTCGATTTCATGGGTTTCTCATGGAATTTGAATCATTATAAATTATGACCATTTTGGTCAAATTCATGATGCGAAAATAAATATTTTATAATACTCTATTTTTAGTTGATAAAACCAAAGGTGTTTTTCTAAAATTATTAATAAACCATGATGAATTTATATAATACAAGGTTTTGTATTTGTAAAAAACTCATATGTGTTTTCAATTTTTGAAAAACAATTATTCAAATTCACATATACATTCTTTCATTAGATGGATGTGATTTTTATAGTTTTTATTTTCATAAATATAATAATGGAAGGGTAAAACCCTATAAAAATACTTACTAAGAGAGTTTAAAACAAAAAATAAATGAAATTTAAAAAAAAATTATCACATCATCTATGTTGAATCCTAGGATCCCTTGAGGTTTATTCAGATACCTTAGTAGTAATTAAATTTATAATTTCTCAAATGTATTATAAACAAAAGAATGGAATCGAATAATTACTAGAATACAAAATGTCTCGTTAAATTCTTTCCTAGAACCACCCAAAAAAGGTAATTTATAAAAGAACATTAATGGTAATTTTATTTTTTGAATAATATCAATTATAAAATAAAAATGATCCAAGAACACCATTATATTGAACTCGATCAATCATAGAAGGATACTATTATATTCCATTGTTTTTATACATTATGAAATGTTATAATTTTGGATCCCATTATATAAATTACAATTTTCTATACATAATCACATGATTCATAATAATTTAATAAAATATTATAATAAAATATATGAATGTTTAATGGATGACATCCCGTAAAATTTCCAATGAATACCATGGAATAATTTAAAAAACATTGAGATAACACATAAGGTAGTTTGGTAACTCTCTTCAAGACTTTATTTAAAAATCTGTGTAAATATAGAATAGTATTATTACTAGGTTAGACCTGAGATGTTTGATTCATCACTTATGGATTTTAAGAGTTCTTTCCAATTTTAGTTAGTAAATTAATTTACATATCATCTTCATAAAAATAAAAATCATTTTCATAATTATCCTCCTTTTATGTACAATTGTGTTATTGTTTTAGGTTTATATTATAATCACATTTCATGAATTTATTGTTTCTATAAAAAAATTTCTTATTTTGATATTTTTTTCTATTAAATTCACTTCATTTCTCTATTTTCTTCTTGTATAAACACATGTCGGTGATGTTTTCGGTGGATTTTTTAAAATATATATGATCGTTCCTTATTTTCAAATATATTACATGTTTTTCTTCATTTTCATAAAAATATTTAGTTCAATTACATTAATGGATTCCAAATTTGATTTTGTTCCTTAACATGCCTCATATGATCTCATAATCTCCTAGATAATATGGAAATCATATATTTGAACAAAAAATAAATCATGAGATCACTCAAAGAAATAAAATATGTAAATAATTAATTAAATAAAAAATTTATTTTCCATATTATTAATTACTCAATCTTTTATTTCTACACTCTATTTATCAATAATTTTCTCACTACTGGGACTACAATATGTATTACTTATTTCTAAAAATAATTCACCGGTAAAATCAGTGAATAATTGGGGTTATTTAAAAAAACAATTCTACTAAATTTTACTCAATTATATAAAACAAAATCATACAATTAATCCATTATTTAATTGAATACATAAATTAAATGAATGTTATCCAACCATAATAGTTAATTTTAAAAATATAATTCATTTCACCTCTTGTCACCTCCTGTGTCAGCAAACCAAAAACTTCCAAAAGTAAAAATATTCTAAAATTATGGTGTAATCATATATTTTGGATTATATATGTTAAAAATAAATTTTAATTGTTGAAAAAAATATATTTAATTCTATCATTTCCTTTTAAAATAGGCATGTCATTCATTATTTGAATCCCCTAGAGTTTCTCTATGATTTCGATGCATATATAATACATCATTGGTGGAAGATTTTTTATTCCTATATAATAGGATATTTTTTTTATATATTATATTCACTTTATAAGTATTTAAATTAGAGTATTTATATGTATTGAAATTATCAATATTATTATTTTTAATTTAATAACACAAAATTTTGAAAAATACTTCAAGACTAGAGTAAATTAACTAACTCAGACCTATAATGTATTGAGGAATTTTATCCAAAAAAATTAGCTAATTTTTTTCACCTCATATATGGATATATGGATATTATCACATCAATTTATGAATAGAGGCTTGTCTATTAAAAAGGAAACCGATTCATTGAAAAAAATTGTTTTATTTGATGAATAAATTTTCAATCTAGGGAGACAAATATATATAATTGTTGATATTTTTTCTATTTTTATAATTTACATAAATTAATTAATATCCATTTTTTTTTATTCATTTTTCATTTTTTCCAATGTTTTTTTTTGATAATTGAATATTTTTTCAACACTTTTATACTCACTTAAGGTTCAATAATAAAATTGTTCACCTTAAATAATTATATTTATTTCATTCATGGAATAATGTTCATGATGAGAGTTTTATTTTTCCATGTATCACTTTTTTATAAACGTCTAGATCTTATCATCAATTAAAAAATAACATTTCAATATAATTATAGAGATAATAAATAAAAATTGATGGAATTTTTCCTTTTTTCAAAAATATGTTTTAGATTTACGTTGTTTTCATTTAATTATTTAGGATTGTATATATGCACTTTCCTCTATTCAATATTTATTCCATTTTCCCATGAATTATAAATGTTAATAATTTTTTAATGGAAATTTCTTTAGTTAAATACTAAATTATATCCAAAGATCATCCAAAATTTTAGGAAAATATAAATTAATTTTTATACTTTCATTTAATTAGTTTATTACACTTCCCCATTAATCCAACTAGTTTAGCATTAATAGGTTATGGATTAAGATATTTCCAATCACACCAACATTAGATTATCACATAACAAAAGAAATAATCTTAAATAGTAATTTTAAGATATTTCATGATTTATAATCTAATTTCACATCAATTTACAAATATTTTATATTTCCAAACACAATATTAATTTCAAAAATTATTTATTATGATTTAAATTTCAAATAATTATTTTTTATAACCATTAAATTAACATGATACACAATTATCAAAATATTTATTCAAAAAAATAAGTATGATCATCTATTAGATGTCCTTATTCCTCGCTTTTTTTCTAATCATGATAACTTTGTCAATTTTTATATGGTCAACAAAATTTTATTTATAATATTTTTTCAATTAAGAAGTTATAGCATATAACTAGTCATTATAATGTTTTAATAATTTGTAATAATATAAATACTCTTATTCATATTTATTTGGGGTTATATATCTTCATAGAACAATCATGTATTATTTTTATACAATTAAATACTTAATATTTGTATTTATTTGAAATACATTTTTTATTTAATTTACAATCAGAATCAAGATAAATTATATATATTATTTAAATATGGAATATTATTTTTTAAATATTGATTCATTATCTTCATCTTTATTAATAATGTAAAAATAACTATGATTTTTTCATTATTTGATTCAAATGAAATATTGATTTATAGTTCATAGAGGACAGAAAAATAATTAACTCTCTCCTTGATAAATCCCATTCTTTTAAAACATCATATTGTCTATTTCGACACGTTTAAGATTTGTGACTAATTATTCATTATTTAAAACTTTTTATTTATAGTTTGAACTGATATATACATATTTTATTAATTTCAAATTTTCTTGAAATTATTCATTAAAAATCAACAATCATATATTTTTCTTCTTCCAAATGGTTTAACTCCAATATTTCCAATTCCATCAATGTCATATCATAAAATTGATTCATAGAAATGAATTTTTTAGAAATACCCCTTTTATAATCCACTATGAATATTTTTATGTTCCATTGAATTATTTTACTATGATATATTTTTGACAGAACTAAATTTTTTTTTATATAATGGTTTCTAGATTATAATGTATTTAAATATTATTTTAGTATTGTAGATCATTTTTTTAATTCATCACATAAATCCACATTTAGAAATGACAAAATAGAATATTAATTAACAAAATATTCATCATAATTATTGGTCCCAAGTCAAACAGACCTACCAACCAATATGGCTCCTCACTTTTCTTGTGGAACATTCTAGATCCCCAAATTCTAGTGGCATATAGTAAGGTATAATAAGTTAAAAATAGGGAATAATATGCCCCTCAATGATCTATGTAACCAATACATGAATTCCCCCTATAATCTCATCATGACCTATCCATATATTGGATTCCCATTCTATTAAATACGTATATTCAGTAATAAATATCAACAATTTATTATATATATAAATATAATAGCAGAAACCAAAATAATAAATAAAGATAAAAAATGAATTACAATTGTAATAGAGTAAACAAAAGTCCCCATAACCGATCCAAGAGCAATTATTTCAACACATACAAATAATCCAACTATTGATTAAATAAAATTAATAAATTAATTGCCTGAAAAAATTCAAGCCGACCCATCATTGTGTGACCTCAGGTATCCATCGATCATAACACAAAAATATTAAAAGAGTTTGAATATGTGCCACTTTAATGATTTTATCTATTCCCTCTTCCATTAAGATTATTATACAATGAAATTTCTGTATATGACAAGAGGAATATGAAGGCTGTGACGAAATAACTAGTAGGATTCAAAAATGAATTTATATATTTTCCATTATATTTAAATCCATTCGTTAATGCTTCAAAATATCATTTAAAATTCTATTTTTCTTAAATGAAATCTTTAAATATCCTATATTTTTAATAAATGAATCCTTAGATATATGTTAAATTTAAAGATTATGATTGAAAAATTACAAAGAATGAAAAAGTTAAAATATAAAAAATAACATTCATAAATCTAATTTACCAAAAAAAATTCTATAAAACTCAACAAAAATGAAATTTGTGGGATATCAGACCAATAGGTTCTAGTGGTAATGAGGTATCACTTTTAGAACACATGTCAAACTATGTGATCCAAAAAATCTATTAAAATCTAGTATCTCTCTTTGTGTGAGTACATAAAACACATCTATATTATATAGTAGACTAAAGCATCACCCATCCAATTACCCACACATATAAGGTCACCAATGTGAACCCATTATCGATTCATTATCAAAAAAGAAAACAACATGGTCTAAGAAATAAAAATAGATTATGAAATATCAATCTTAATCCAAATCACATTATCTAACATCGTGTATTCTCCAATGGAATTCAATATATTCTTTAAATAATTTTTTGATGCATATGTCATGCAAAACAATAATTCTTTTATAACCCCATTATAATTACTATTATAAAAATAATATGAACATGAAATAAAAAGATTCAATATTCAATTATTAAAAACATAATTTAAATAATTGTTTTAAACTAAAATAAAAAAAAAATTAAAAAACTCTAGTTATTCCAAAGAAAATACCCAATATGTCTATACAACTACCATGAATCTAATATATAACATAGTTCATTCGCTAAAGATTATAAGAATATGGGAAAATTGATCATCAATAACATATCCTTTAGAATAATCTATAAAAACTCATTCTCAGCCATAGGTTCGACACCCTAGGAAGTGATAATGTTCCAAGACAAAAAAATAGGGAAGAATAATGGAATATTAGAGGATCAGTGGATGAAAGTAAAGGAAATCATGTAGTACCTCATGTGTAATTATCATGGTTTAAAGAGATCAACAGTAAACTCTATCAAAAGAGAGATCATTTAAAAATTAGAGAAATTATTTTTGAGTGTCTGGAAATTTAGTGGGTATGTATTTGGAATTCAAATGGTTGAATGATTCATTTTATAAAATTATATAATATAAGAATAAAAAATTGTTTTTCTGCATGGTTAGGAAAAACATTTTTAAACCATGCAGGTGAAAACACAATACAAAAGTAGATACATAGAAACCTTGAATATCCCAATCTATTTAAAAAATCATGTATTAATTGTGAAAAATGGAACTGGAATCCCTTAATCCCCTCTCTAATGGATTTTTTAACAGTTATCACTAAGGGTGTAGTAATCATGAACCAAATATTAATTTCCAAAAATTTTAAAAAAATTACCACGAAATCCTAGAAACATGACAATTAAAAAATAAAATTAAATGATACAATGGTAACATACTAATGACTCTAAGGATTTTACATTATCCCTAACAGAACACTATTTAACCTTAGAATGTTCTCAAGAGTCTATTTTTAATAAGAGGAGATGCCAATCCTCCCTGACCAAATATTATTACTCCCATGTATGTGGTTTATCCTTACCATACATCCACAACACAATGAATAATGTGATCAACATCTTGTTAATCACATTATTAGAATAAAAATGATATTAACAAGATATTATACCATATATGTTTCAGTATGAGACCAAAAATTATCCCACCATTCTACTTGAGCGGTGTTAAGATTATATTTATTCGGATGGTTCATAATGAATTCATCATGAATTGAATTGAATTCAAACTAAAATTTTAGCTATTATTCTTCTTAATAATTCAATAAGATCCCAAAACTTCCGACATACTATGGATTCCATAAAATATATTTTCCCAAATTATAATTTCCCAACTAAAGAAACACATAATAAACACCAAGTAATATATGAAAAAATATAAATGATGGTGATCATTGTTGGGGTATGATTTTTATAAACTTTGTTATTTAGTAAACCATTTATAGATAATTGTAATAATCATAATTATCTCTTATATGAAACTTGGACCAGATGTAAGATCTCATCAACTAACATCCAACAAATTTGTGACTGAAAGATTCTTCCACACAACAAATTAATGTGGATATCATGATAAAAGAAATGATTATATTATTTTAATATAATATTCCAAATTAATGATGAATCTCCAAATATTAATAAAATTAATGACCGTACAACCAAAAAAACACCTCATGAATCATGACGAACAAATATTTCTAACCTTCCATCTATTTATTATATTTTCTGATAAAAAAAATGAGAACCAAATTTCTCCTAGATATATATTTTAAAATAAATTTTTCAAAACATCAATATTTATGAGATATGATGGATGATGTTAAACCATGAAACTTATTGATGACCTTTACATATGGACCCTATGTTCATTAACATTAATTTTTCACATAATGTGAATTAAATTGAATAATTTATTCACTTTTTCTATAATAATTCATATTTCATTATTCCTTATTAGAAACTGATGTAATTTAACCATGTAATTTTGTATAAATCTTATCCAATATGCATATAGGATTAGTAAGAGGATACTGTAATCCAATGCCTAATTGGTTCTGGGATTTAATATACTTGCATGAAACTCACCTAAACACAAAATCCACAACAAACATTCATATCCCTTTACAGAAATATTGGTATTGTAGATAATACAAGATTTTTATATCCTTAGGGTGAATAACCAAGATAATGTGGTTACCGACACTCTTCCCAATATGACAAAAGGACAAAAAATTAACTAACCATCTCCAAGAATGAATTGAACCATTTTTGAGAGTGAAACTATTCACTTGAGGTATCCCCAAATTTCAAAAAAAAATAGGGAAATTAATAATAACACAATTAATTATGTCAAGCTTGATCAACATGAGAATTTTTTTCTTCCCACAATTTTAAAATTCAAAAAAACATTACTCATTCAAATCCCAATTTTTCTCCTTGAAAATATAGGACATGTGTATTTCCACATTTGAATCTCTCAATACATGAGTCTGCTACTTTCATCTTAAAGTACTCACCACCACATTGCAATTAACTAGGGTAAAAACCAAATCAAAATACAATGTATTTTAGTATTATAATCATTGTCTCTTCATCCTGTTTAGATTATGTGGATTGGAAATATTCTCTAGATATTTAATGTCATAATGTATAGTAGAATTCTCCCCAAAGTGGTTGTGAGACCATGTATTGAAGGTATCGATCAATAATACTAACTGTGAGTCATATGTGGGGCAATTTTTTTCATGTGGGTATAGTTGGAAAGCTACTTACTCCAAAACATGATCCTCCAAAATCACAAAACACCCCCACACCATACATATATCATAAATATATATAGAATAGACCATACCAAACATAGGAATAATTCCAATTAGTGTTGAAGTATATTAGGATTTTCACTACTCTAAAAACCTTTAGAATATCTAATTCCATTAAAAGTTCATACATTTAATTATAAACACTTTTAAGTAATATTAAATCCATTTCAATTCTATAATAACCAACATAAATATATTTTTAGTCCCAATAAACACATGATCGTGAATAAATTCTTGGTTCTTGACCTAGATATTACATCATGGGTTGTATTTATGTCGATTCATACGACATAACATGAAACCATATGACCCATGAATATAAATTTTAGTTCTAAAAATATAATTTTTATCATATTTTATAATGGTTCATATCTCTCAACTTTCCCAACAAAATAATCATATGATCCTCAGGTAGAACAATCATGAAATGATAATCCAAGATTTCATTCAAAAATACCCAAATGAAGGCATCATGATATATGTGGAAGAGATGGATCACAAAGGACATGAAAAAGTTATGGGAATATGTGAGACCAAATAGAAGGATTAGGATCTAATATTTTTCATACTATGGAAATTTATTTAAGTTATATCCTATTTTTTCACAATTAAATTTCTAGACACAAATCTCATATAAATTTTTGAAAACTAACTTCCACACATGTGCTACTAAATAATATCCTCGATACGAGGAAAAGGGTAAGTATTACTAATCACCCCTATATTAATCTATTGGTAATAAATATAGTGAAACATAATCCCATCATCCATGTTGTTGGAAAGAACTCATAACCCCATATAATTATAGTATAAATACCTCATAAACCTATGAAAAAATACAAAACTAATAAAATAATACTCCCCTATAATCCAAAGCATCTCTCTCTTGAGTAATAATATAGTTAATACATTGTAAATCCTTAATATAAATTTTATTTAAAAATTCTCCCACATAGAAACTAATAAAACTACAAAATCCACAAAAACATGTTAAGGAAATATAATGTATTATAAAATAATCATTAACAAATTAAATAGTATAAAAGTACATGAATGTAAAATATATTTCACAAGATCACTATCCAAAAAATAAAACAACAAAAATTACATAATACCACATGCATTCCATATGAAAAACTATAAAATTGAATGTATATTAGAAAAAAAGATTTAAATCACCATGGTACATATAAAAAATTAGGGAAAAATAATATTTGAAAAATGATCATTCATGATACTAAATTTTAAAAGGGATTCAAAATTTGACCGAAATAATTTTTTTTAGAAAAATTATTTATTATGAAAACATGAGTAAATGAGTCATATTGAACAATCAAATTCATAATGACCAAAATAATGACATTTATAAGAATTAATCAATTAAATAATTATATTTTTACCAATGAAAATAATTTCAATTATATTTGAAGTAGTACCCCATAATATAAATTTATTTTCATTGTATTTTTAATTATAGTCATATAAATAATATTCTCATATATAATTATTCATTGAAAAATTCAGAAGATTTTTGTTCCAATAATTTACGTCACATGTCATTAGAAAATATACTTTTTAATATCTTCTTGTATCATCAAAAAAATACATTATATATAGATGTGTTATTCTATATTTTCTATTATATTCGATAAACACCTCATTTTATTCATATACCATTCAAAATATCAATATAAACAATATTTTTCACTTTAATAAAATATTTTTAAACTTTTATAGTTTCATGTATCTATATACAATCTTAGTAGTACTTCCTTAAAACTCATTAACTATATTGTTATGATATTTTACACTCATCATTGTGTAAAAAAAATTTCATCTGAATAAGAATAAGAATCAAAACATCTTGCTTTTACCATGATACCCATTAAACATAAATTTTTTTCATTCAGTGTTGATTATCCCAAATTACATAATGAAAATGAATGAGAGGATGAGAAATAAACATTATCATATTTAACATTATGTTTATGGTTAAAAAAGTCCATTTCACATCAATCATCATCACATGGATCTATATTTACATTAATTTCATGGAATGCATATATTTATTATCTTTATTATTATTATTCATATCTTTTTTTTATCTTAAGGACTCTGAAAATTAAAATTGATGTCTCCTTTCAATTTTCCACCCACTAACAAGTAATATCTGAAGGATTGAAATTTATATTCAAAAAATATTTATCTTTGATTCCCTTAATATTTTGAAATATTTTTTTTGATAATATCTGGAATTCATTTTTATGTGTCAAGGCCTGTTATAAATATAAAATATCAAATAATTGTTTTCATTAATTATAAAACAATATATATTCATCATTTTCGCATATTTTACTTTCTCAGGATTTATTTGAATCTAATAATTAGAATATTATCTACTTATTTTATCAAACACATTTCCCATAAATGAGATAATATAATTTTAATACCATTTAATATATGCTTATATCATTCATCATCTACAAATTTTAGATTAACGATTCAGATTAAGGTAATAAAATAATTTATCATTATTTTTTTTAAATATCAATAATATTTAGATAAGATTCCTTTAAAATATTCCACTTATAATGTATAATACTATTTTATAATGGTTTTAATATATGATTCATGTAATTTATATCTTATTAATCAATAATATTTATTCAATCTAATTTAATTAATTTTTATTATAAAAGTGAATTTTATTTGTTTTAATTTTTTCATATGAGTATTTTATGTCATTACTTGTATTTTTATTATACATATAGTTTATATTTTACAATATTTCAAATTTACTGACTTTATATATAATATGTTTTGTTATATTTGAATTAAGATAATTTTAAAGTATATAAAATATAAATTGTAAATTAAATCTAATTGAAATTAAAATCATATACTAACCACATGAAAAAACATTTCTAATAAAATTATTTTTCATAGAATTAATAAATAGATAATAATATTGTTTACATAAAATTTTTTTGTTTCAAAATGAAACCCTTAAACATTAAAATACACAAATAAATTTTATATAATTTAAATTATATTTTATAAATAAGTTATTCATCATATTTATGACATAAAATTAATTATTTAAAATAACAAAAAAACAAAAATAATTTCAAATAAATAATATATTGAATATATTACGAATTTATAATAAATAATGTGTTAATTATAATAATATAATGATTTTAATAATTAAAAGTTTCATATATTATATTTATAAATAATAATAATAATAATATGAAAAAATTATATTATTGTGGTTATTAATGTTTTGAATAAGAATATTATATTCATAATTATTGATATTTAATAATAATACCATTATCTATATTATATTTATGAATATTATTAATGTGACTATTATTATTGGGATTATTATTATTGTGATTTTTATTTCTCTATATAAGGGAATCCCTGGGGAGTCCTTTTTTATCCCACCAACACAACAACCCCCATCCCCATAAATTTATCACTCTAGAGGGAGCCCTAGCCATGAATGAGCGATTTATAGGAGATATGGTAGAGCATCCCATGTTGTAACAGCCTGATGAGCAATGGTTTGATACAAAAATCCATCATCTGGGTGGGTTGTGCCCTATTGCACACTTGATTTTTTCACTGGGTGATCTGATAGGGAAAGCGTACCCGGGGCGGCAAAAATCTCCCCAATTGTGAGATTCCAAGATTTGAACCCTATATCTCCAAAGTAATGCCATTACTATTACCATTCTCCCTTATCATTGTGCCACCACTGAAGCGGCGTTGAGACTAGAAATTGGGTAATGAGGTATATGTGGGTGCCAAAACATGTCATTCTTGTGCCCAACTATCGTCACCACAATGTCCCATCCCCAACCAAATTCCAGCACCAAAGGACTTGAACCTATGCATGTTCCATTGCTAGAGAGTGGATGGATGACATCATAAAAATTATCCCACCACGATCGACATGTGATTGTTTTTTTTTACTACGTGGGTATTTATTAAGGGATGTATGTCTACAAAATCATACATGATCTCGAGGGGTGATGAGTGACCACTAATGACACTTGATTTTGTGGTAATTTCCAAGTTACTTATAATAATACTGTAATAGTTTACATAATTGTAGAAGAAATTTATTCACAATTGGTACACTAGAAGTAACATAATAGAATTGAGTGATATATTAGTGGTGGGTACTATAATATTACAATTAACAGTTGAATTCTAGGGTTTTATTTAAGGACATAGTTCCCTGTGGCCTTAGAGACATATAATATTTGACATTCGAGTCATGTTTGATTTTTCTCTCATAAAATATTAAATGATATATTTTTACTTTATAATATGGCTTGATCCATGTTAATTTTAAATAATAGTGATAAAATTTTTAATTATAATTATTTGTAATATTTTTATTATAATTACAATAACAATAATACCATTTCATTTTATTGTGATATCATTATGATGATGAAATTTTGTCATGGTTGAGTGTTTAAGGAATCCCTATAATACTCGAATATAGAGAGTTTGGAAACTATTAGGGGGAGGATTTTCTTAAATATTATAAAAATATTTTAGACGGTACTGATGACGTACTTTAACAATTATACTATTCCATTAATTATTGATTTAGAGAATTTTATTTAGGTAATCATTCCATAATTCCTATTTATCGTTAAAGTCCATCAATTGATATGGCCACCAGGTCATCATCAATCAGTGGTAATTATGTGGAATGGTTTTAAAAGTCTAACAAATCAATGTATCTAGAAGTTAGTACAGTATGGAGACACATAAGTGTTCCCATGAAGGGGATATTGAAAGAGGGATGGGAATGCTGGCACTTATAAAAACATCATTCAGTCTGAGATTTTATATATGGAATGGATTATTTCATAAGAACAAGACTATATAAATAATGGGACCCTTCTAATGAAGTATATTGATAGGATTGTGATTCAGTGGGGAACCACACAATCATCGTTAGGTGTGTTACTTGAAAGAGAGATGGGCATTCTAGAATAAATCAACTGAACCCCCTCCCACAAAAATATCTAATATGGTTTAAATGTGTTCCCTACAATGATTTTGTAGAGTCTAGAACATTATATTGAATGATGGTATGTAGGAAAGATTTTTTCGTATAGGTAACTTATTTTGATTACAATTAACATGGAGGGAAGTGTTATTTTATGATTGGTGATAAAAAATATACATTCTCCATAGATAGGACATCTGGGGATATGCTCCCTTTCCATTGATCAACATTTAGTTGGGACTTTGGGCCATCATGATATGGGGACTTAGGTTAATTAATATATAATAAATCCAATCTATTTGGTTTTTTATCATTTCTTATG
The DNA here is from genome assembly GCA_963277665.1 of Viscum album. Taxonomy (NCBI): domain Eukaryota; kingdom Viridiplantae; phylum Streptophyta; class Magnoliopsida; order Santalales; family Viscaceae; genus Viscum; species Viscum album. Next base: position 258,306,287 of record OY728148.1, on the reverse strand, counting down.
TGAGGTATGAGGAAGTATCCACAGTGGTTCCTTCATGTTTGTTTTTTTGTGGGATTTAGTCACCTCTATTTATATTTATAATGACTTTATTATCAAGGATTTATTATCATACAATTATAATTTCACAACATTGGTAATAATTATCCTAACATTGATATTTACATTAATTTATTATTTGTAATGATTATTATAATAAATTTTATATCATAACATTATTATAGTGATTTTAATTTCATGAAATTACAATATTGAATTTATTAATAATAATCATGACATTATTAATACACTAGTTTAATTATCATTTAATAAATATCATGACTTTATTAATAATAAAATCATTACATTATAATGTTATATAAATTATTATAACTTTATTGTAATTTAGTTTTTCTGATTGGTCTTTTTAGTCAAGTTATTATTGTGATGACAAAATTAATAATAATATTACCATCATGCGTTTTTTTATCAGGACATTATTATCATGGATATATTATCATAAATTTTATCCCCAACCCTTATAGCTATGGTTAGGACCCTACTGTAATTTTGTATACACAGATGTCATTGAACGATGCACAGAGCCCAACTAGTAAGATGGTCTCAAGTGAATCTCCCAAATTGGAAGAGCTTATCGAAAAGTAGTGAGGGCCTAGGGTGTGTATGTGTGGGGAATATACCATATTCTCAATGTGTAACAAATTGGTCATATAAATACAATTAATAGTGGAAGTAGTAAATCAATCAGATACCAAAATAACATCAAAAGATATGTATATATTATAATTCCATAAGTAATCTCAAATATAATGATGATCGTGTAATGTATCTACAAATCACCCAAAAATGATATACATAAAACAACAGAATACATGAAAACAAATAAAAATACACCAAAAATTCTCCCAAAAATAATCATGATCCTTATCTCAGTCCAATACTCCCCTTATTTGATGAAGAAATAAAAAACATATACCATGGAACATTCTCATGTCCATACCTGTAGTGATATTTTCTTCTGAGGTACCAAAGGAAAATCGTGTGTTGTATGAGATAACATCCTAGTAGGCCACCACCAACAATGTCTATTTCTATCAGGATAGAGGATATATAATAATAAAATTTTGAATGAAGGAATATAATATTTATTGGAAGTACTGAACATAAAAAATCTATAAGGTCCTTGTTCCAATGGACACACATCCTCTACTACCTACATTGGTCTTATTAGAAAATTACTTGAATAAATAATCATTATTCTATCTATTTATGTATAAGTTTCAAGACCTATCATGAATCCCAACATTACCCATAAATATATGTGATCATGATTCTCTTAACCAAGCCATAGAAAAGGTTTAATACCTTGACCGAATCCCTAATTATGCTTTATCTTATTATACACTTCATATAAATCACTTCATTAAAAATTCTATTAATAACCCTATCCTTATCGATGGAATTCAGTATATGAAATTAATGTATAGTTCTAGGCATAACATGACTTAAACACATTAAAATATAACTCTGTGAAATACTCATAGTAGTCCTGGTATTACTCTGGGTTGGTATAACATCATCGACATTTGATTATGTCCTTGGTGATACACTAAGGTAGGCCACCTCTCACTCATGGAATATATAGAATCCATACTCTGAGTCTATCATTGGTAGTTTGCATGAGGATTCCAGGTGTTACTCAGGCACATAGCAGTAATGCCTTTACGTCCATCTTTGGTATTCCATTGTAGAGTCCAAGTGTCACTCAGGTGTATGTAAGGATGTATCTAATTTTGTTCATCCATGTTGTTCATATATTAACCTTGTGTCAGTCATAGAAAATTAGAAACATTTAATAAATATCATTTAATTGTTTTAAATTTCATCACCATGATCATTCCAATTAAACCTCACCTCAGAAAGAGTCTTAGAAAAAGGTACGATTAGAAGACTTAGAATCTTAATTAGAGACATGGACTTCCATTCCTTGTATTTAATCAATTCAAATTAAAATTATAACTTAAAAATAAATTCAATATTTAACATCCCATAGATAGGGGTACCTGATTCAATTAAGGTTGATCAAAAAACATTCCACCCATCATTGTCCATTTAATTAAACAACCCATCTAAGGATGTTTGGAATTCAGGGTCCTTCACATTTGATCATTTATCAACGCCTCTTGTTACATACATGGGTCATACCTACCCGTTTTAATCAAGGAATAAATTACATTTCAAGGGAATATATCCAAAAATACTGCATACAACACAATGAAATATATATGAAAACCCCAACATTAAGGGATAATCATGAGACAACATACCATTTGTTTTTAGTAGAGCACTCATCCTGTATTGGTTCCTGTGTCAACTTAGATCAAGAGAATAACAAAGAACATATGAAGGCCATGAAAATAAGTAATATATTCTTTCACATAAATAGTACAACTAATACATTTAAAAATGAATAAATACACAAAAGGAATGGATTACATACCAGAACAGATCCATGGAGTTGAATGACTATCAATTTCAGGTATGGATGGAGAAGATCTCCCAATTCCTATATCAGGATTCAATGGAGAGCTCTAATAAGGATATTTTCCAATGAATGTGAACTGAAATAAGGATTTAGTTTTAATATTATTTTAATGATAAATGTTTAATTTTCCTAAAAAACTATTCATCATGGTTTGGATGCACGGTCATCCAAACCATGCACGAACCCTACACCCTTTAGTGTATGGAGAGTCACCTCACACAGTTAGTGTGCATTGTTTTCCAAACCATTAAAAAACATAGTGATTAGGCTCTAATAAAAATTTCAGGTTCCCAGTATAGGCATTCACCTCCATCTTCACAATTTCATTAAATCCTGGGGCCTTTATCTCCTTTATCTCTACCAACTCACAGTTAGTAGTAACTGTCGGACTTGCACCACACAATTTCTGCTAACCATGCGACCAATCATATTTTTTAAAAAGATATGTGATATTGGCTTCAAACAAGACATAGACACTTCTAAAACTACTATGAATTCATGGTTCTATAAAATTAAGTTGTAATTAATAATTTAAACAAAAAAATAAAAATAATGAAAATGATTTGATTCCACAAGAAGGAACCAGGTTCTTACAAACACCCCTCTAAAATTACTTTGACCACAAATTTCCCTTTCAAGGATTGGGAAACATCATCTATGAGGAAATCAAGCCACTATTCTCATTTATCCCACCACCATGCTTGAAGTTCATATCCTACAAATTCCCATGATAATAGGGAACCCATACTAGAAGAACTTCTTGGACTCAAAGAACCTTCTTTCTACGATCCATTATATTAATTGGATACTCCTAAATTGAGACATCTACCAATAGCTCATCCTCATAATGGAAAAAATAATTAGTTGGGTTTAATTGTAAATTGTGTAGTTGAGATACGTGGAAGATGTTGTGAATGGATTAGTACATGTGAGGTAACTACAATCGATAGGCTACCATCATAATACATTCCCCGATCTCGAAAGACCAAATATGTTAGTGTGAACATTTACCATTTCTCATATTCCTACTTTGTCCCATCAATGGTGTGATACCAAAAAATAATTGATTCCAAACCTCTAACACTAGTGGATATCTATGGTGATCAATGTAATAATTCTATCATGATCATGCAGTAGTCATCCTCATTCAAATCAACTGATCCTACTCTATATTCCCTAGTGTGAGATGTGTTCTAAATAAAAATGCATCTCCTTCCTATAACCATCGCAAGGGTGATCAACATGGGCCACCATAGAAATCATCATTAGACACTATCTAAATAGTATTCTGAAAACTATTGATATAGGAAATCTCACTTGGGATATATGCCTCTCCCAAACCCCCAAAATTGTGGATGAAAACCAGAAACATGTTCTCAAGAACCTGTATTATGCGTTCTGACTGGCCATCAGTCTAAGGAAGGGATACTATGCTTGGAACTGCCTATATACCCAATTCCCTCTATAACCCTTGCTAGAACTATAAATTGAACTGGGAATCCATATCTAAATTTATAGAATGTTGTACCACATGATTTCGTACTATCTCATGAATATACAACCTCTAATGGTCATATACTAAAATAGTTTCTTTGATAGGTAGGAAAATTAGAAACCCTTGTGAGACCATAAAAAACAACCCAAATGGAATAATTGACTCATGGTGACCATAGTAAACCTATCATGGAATCCATCAGATCGTTAACCCAATTACAATAAGGAATATACAGATGATGTAAAATTTAGGCTGGTCATTGGTGCTCAATCTTCACCTACTAACTTGTGGAAAACTATTCAAAAAACTAGCTATATCAATTTTTATACCAAGACATTAGTATTTTCTATATATATCGAAATACATATTAGTGATGCTAGGTTGAAATTCCCATGATGAACCATGAAAGTCTCACATCACCTCCTTATGCATGTCTTATTAATCCCATAAATGACCATATATACACAAAATTTCATCCTCCCCTATGGTCCAACCAGGAAGATGATCCTTATCTTCTACTCTCTACCATAAGAATAGTCCATATGAATCTGAAATATATCTCATTTTCAATATGTCTAACTATGTAAAGTACAAAATCAGAGAATATATAATGGCCTTACCTTGGACATCCTTTAACAGCAAGTGCATCTCTGAAAAAAATCCAGTATCATCTACTCACTACCAATCTATTGAAATAGTTGTATCTATATCATAGTTCTCAATTCATCTGCTAATGCATTGTCTTTTTTCTAGAATATAGGAAAGATCATTGAAAAAATACTATAGGTATTAACCAACCTTCACTATATCATATTTATATCACACTCTATAAAAATATACATGATGATTTTGTTGTTAGTGAAAACCACAAAATACTCTCCTTGTAAGTAGTGCATCACATAGTTTAATGCATGTGAAATCATATCTACTTCTAGATCATGTGTTCAGTAGTACCTCTAGTGTGGCCTAACCTGGTCATACCCATATTCCATGACTTTCTCCTCTTATATTAGGAAAACTCCATAATTGAAATTGAATGCATCATAATAAAAATTTTAATTCCTTCTTGGTTCTAGAAACATTAGTATCAGTGCTGAATTAAATCTCCATGTTAGCTCCTGGAAGGATGAATCACAAGAATCCAACTATAAAAACATCACACCCTTATTAGTCTACTTTGTAATTAGTGATTCTAGGTGTGTGATGTCCAATATTAAAATCCTGTATTATCCATCAAGCCCCAAAAAACATAATATCTCAAAGATGTTCTTGGGTTTCTCCCATGAAACTATAGATCTCACCTTCTCTATATTTATTGATACACCCATATCTGGGATAATGTGACATAGGAAGATAATTTTATCCATCAAGAAGTGGATAATTATTGTCTTTGAAAATAACTAATCCTCTCACATTGTATCCAATATGATCTCAATATGTTTGTTATGGTTGTGTTGAGTGTAAGAATACAACACGATATCATAAATTAATTCAAAGACACACGAATCTAGATAAGGATTGAATTCTTGTCTAATCGATGCCATTAAAACTACTAGAACATTCCTGATAATGAACAATATAACCAAATACACATATAGTCCATTCCTTCAATGCAAAGCTATGTGAGGTATCTGTAATGGTCTAACACCCACATGATTATAACCTAATATGAAATCAATTTCTGAGAACACCCAACACCATAGAGGTTATAAAAAAGATCATGTATTCTTGAAAAGGGATTCCAATTCTTATCATTTTTTTGTTCAATTTTTTGTAATCCATGCATATCCAAAGGGTACCATCCACATTTTAAAAAAAGGAAAATATAACCCCATGGAGAAGTATCAGGTTAGGTAATCCCATTTTCCTCCAAATAAACTAGTTTCCTTGTAATCACATGCAACTTAGTAGTAGTCATCCTGTTAGGAGGAATGGATATCTGTTCAAATTTGGGAATAATTTGGATAGATAAAAATATCTCTCACACTTGAGATAACCCAGTAAATTTCCTTGTAAAACAAACCTAAATTGAACAACTACTGGGGAATAATATTCCTAATTTGTTCCCTGATTATCAAAATAAAACATAAAATCTGGGTTGTTAGCTTATACATCCCATGATTCACCAGTCTAGTTCGTTTTTTTGGGACAACCCTCACACCATTGTGAATAAAATCTACACCCTATTGTGATGCCAAAGTCACCCTTCGATGATAGAAATCAATGAAATCATGAATGGAAACCAACAAGTCCATCTTAATAATGATGTCATAACATGTCATCTCTGTGAAAAATATATCCCAAATAAAGTAACACACTTCAATCTCAAGGGGGAACTCCTTGTTTTTTCTACATCCTCTTATTGTGTCCCCAATAATGAATCATGCTACCTAATGCCATCAAAATAGTGAGTACTAAACACAAGGCTCTCAATAATGGGAAATTATATAATGATATGATAAGAAATTTTATCAAAAATAGAATATAATAAAGTGCATTCTACTAGAATAGAACCTCCCACATTAGATATTGTAGTATCCTACTCATCCAGTTTTGATTACACAGTGTATATCATTCTTAATCTGTGACCCTATGATATAACATGACAACCCTAAGTAGATCAATTATACTATCATTGGAAATCTATGGCCTTAATCCACTATCAATGACTACCTCATAAAACTAATTGTACATCTATACACTAGTCCCAAAGAAGAAAAGGATCTACTAACCCTGATCCTACATGTAGAGTCAGTTCATACCCTCTCTCACTAGCTTCTGGAGGAAAGGTTCTTCAAAATTGTTGTAGATGGACTTTATTTCCATAGGATCGACACTTAATTGGGGTTTTCATGCCCTAAGGCATCATATGTCTTAGTCAAAATCTCTAGTAAAACCTCACATGGATAACTAATCATGTTATCAAGAAAATAATATCACATTGTGGAAGATCCAAATAATTTTTCCTACAACTGCTTGATGAAGTGATAGATATAGGTGCTGAACAACCATAGATCACACCACCAACCTTTCTCAGGTTATTATTTGTGATAATAACTTGATTCACTATTCTAAAGAATGTGTTAAGATGAAATAAAATCACTTTTGAAAATATCTCAGTCTCTATTGGACGTAAAAATATCGGGATATATGTAATTGTAGAATGCAACATGAAAATATCTCTAATCCATTTCCCAATGAAAATTTGTCTGGGTTATTATATCCCATAATCTCTTAGACGAACCACACAATATATAAGTATTGTTGTTCATCATCATATCTTGAGGTGATTGCCATAATAGAATATAGAAGCAAGGTCTCTATCCATGAATCCATATCCTCTGATCATTTATCCCCCAAAATTTGGGTGGATATTTCTACTATAACAAATCCATTAACATAGTCATAGATGAGGCTAACATAAGTGCTCCTAGAAATGTATGAATGAAATTAAAAATCCTGATATAAAATTGTGCCTCAAAACCCATGTCTAATAAAAATTCTAGTTCCACAACAAGTTATATAGGAGGATCCATGGGTATCCCAAAGCATACTTTTTTAGAGCATGGTCGTCTCTATTCTCCTAGTGTAAGATTTGATGTTTTTTGTGGTTTCATGTCTCTACAATTCCAAACATACAACTGAAAAGATAATGTTATCAATGTTAATAGATAAAATAAAAGATATTATAACAGGGTAGGTACAAGCCATCCTATAACAAATCACACCCATATTCGTACTCCTTAACTCATTATAAGGATATGTACATATCACTGTAAATTAAGAGATAATACCTACTACCTACTAATTAGGTAATGTATCTGTTATGTTTTTTTGTCAAAAAAATAATCAATTTCCATTTTTTCCTATCTATATAAAAATTTATTATAAATGGTTGATCCAAAATTTTCACTATATTCAAATCAGTATGGTCTCATAGTAATCATTAACAAGAAAATAGTGTCCACATAATCAACAACATTAAATTTTCCATTTCATGTGAATCATGGTCCATGACTCAACATGCCACAATTGTCTTCATTGAGTGTTTTGTATATAATAATCAAGAGAATAATACATAGGTTTTTGAAACAACTCTAACTAATAACCATGATCCTTAATACCCTCAACAAAGTCATATCAAAATTTTAGGTATAACTACAACACCACCTATAAAATTACAACACCAACAAGAAATACATCATATATGGAATTCCATGTGATTCCTATAAGTACATAAAATGTACATGATATGGAATACCCTCATCTACTTAGGTTGAAACAAAATTGAACCCACAATCTTATAAATAATAATATCATAATCTAGTTCATCTACTAATGGTGGAATCTAATCAACTATAATAATAAAAAATATAGTGAACAAAAATTTTTATTCAAGGAAATCTGGATTCATCCTATATGTGGGTTAGCCACACAGAAAACAAATCCTTATAAAATTATTAGTCTGCCCTATCCCATTTTATTATCTCAAAATAATTAATAATACTAGAAAATAACGTCTCTAATACCAACTTATCATCCTATAATAGGATTCCATATAAAGGGGCCTTGATCCTGGTTAGCCACATAGTCTAGAGTGTATCTCCACAAACACCAAACGATGCATATTTGGATCGAGGGCATAAGGTGTGTCTGATGGGAGATTATTCCCTCTTTTTATAGTGTAAAATAGTGGTAGAATACATAAAATCAATGGTTAAAGCAATAAATAAATCCTATAGAATAGAAACATAAAAATACAGGAATATATATTAATTACATAAGTAATATCATATACATTGTATATCATGTAATTTATCTACAAATCATAAAAAAGGTATAAATAATACAATACACTACATGAAACAAAATACCCAAAATACCCATAACAATCGGATCTAGAATCATGATCCTAAACTCAGTCATGTTCCCCCCTTCACCTATGATGCAATGGAAAACATGTTTTAGGGAACATTCCCTTATTCATACCTAACATAATATAATCTTCTCAGGTAATAAAGGCATCTTGAGGAGGTTGTGATATAAAATCGCAATACGCCATCACCAACTGTGTCTAATTCTATCCAATATGTAAATATATAATAATATTATTGTAAATGAATTAGTAGAATATGTAGAGGATATATTAAAAGTTAACAAAACATAAGGTCTGGGTTCACATGGACATATGTTCTCTTCTACCTAATTCAGATTTATCTATAATGTATCTAAATAAATATTATGTCTTGTATCAATTTATAAATAATTGTCATGACATGGCACATAACCCATCATTTCTGATAAATATATGTCATCAAGAGTTTCCTAACAAGTCCATCAATATGGTATATAACTCTGATTAAATCCAATATATAAATCACTTAATTAAATATTCAATTAAGATCCTAATACCTACATTTGAACTTCATATTTGGAATCAATGGGTTACTCTAATCATAACATAATCCAAGAACATTACAAGACAATCCTAGGCATTTCAAAATGGAATCTTGATATCGTTCAGTGTGTGGTATGGCATCATCATCATTTGAGTCTTTCCTTGGTGGTCCACTATGATAGACTATATATCACTAATGAAATATATATGAGTGACCCTCTGAGTCTGTCATTATTAGTCAATATAAGAAGACTAAGCTTCACTCGGGCATATATTATTAAATCTATTGAGTCCATCCATGATAGTCCACAAAGAATTCCATTTGTCACTAGACAGTAAGTAAGGTAGTAGAAAAATTAGTCTATCCATGTAATTATTATGAGAATACAGATGTGAACCATGTCATATATTAAATATTCAATTAATATTACATAATTATTTTAATTTTGATAACCATGATCATTCCAATTAAACATTACTTCAAAATGTGAATCCAGGAAAGTCCCAATCATAGAATACATAGCCTATTAATTATCACATGTGGTAATTTCATTATTATAAGAAACTCATTCTTAAGAATTTTAAAACATGACCATAACATAGGGACATGGTATTTCATTCCCCAGCATTAATCAATTCTAATTAAAATTAAAATTTACAAATCAATTAACCATTTATCATTCCATACAAATGGGTAGGAATGTCACCTAAAACTGATCAAACAATATTCCACCCATGGTGGTCCATTTAATTAAACAACTCACCCAAGGGGTGTTTGTAATTGTGCGTCCCTAACCATTAATCAGTTATCATTCGGTCTCGTTCATTATGTGGGACATACCAATACATTTTAATAAAGGAATAAATTCTGTTCCATGGTTGTAGCTCATAAAATAAGGCACATGGGACAATGAAATATATATAAATGTCTTTATTTTCAGATAAAATTATAAGACAACATACTGTAGGTCCATAGTAGAGTTATTGTCCAGTATAATCTCATAATTTGATTCTTCTCGGGATAAAAACAAAGAACCGATAAAGATGCTAAAATATGGAATATTATACTGAACCAAAATACTGAATCTGATACCAAGAAAAAATATTATAGACACAAAATAAAATGAGTACTTAACTAAAAAGATCCAACGAGGCGAATAACTATAAATTGTGATTAAGGGTGGAGAAGATCTCCCAATTCCAAGATTATGTTTCAGTGGAGAGATCTAATGTGGATGATGTCTGAAGAAGGGAAAATGAAATAATGATTTATCTTTAAAATGAATTTGAGTGGAAAATGATAAATTTTCCTAAAAATAATGGGCAACACAGTTTATCAGCATGGTTGGACAAACCATCGACCGACCATCTCTATTTTCTGTTAGGAGGTTCACCTCAATCAACTAGTGCACACAATTTTCAAAACTATGTGTAATACTTGTGATTAGGATCTGTTAAAAATTATAGGTTCCATGTACTGTTGTGTTCCTTAATCTACACAATTCTATCAAATCATGTAGTATGTAGATCAACTTTTTCCAACCTCTCACTATTTTTAGTAATTGTGTGGCCTACCCTACATAGTTTATATTAACCTAGTGGCATGTAATGTTTTTTATAAAAAGTCATGATCCAAGAAAAAAAAAGATCAATACACCCCTAATATATTAGTGACCTTAACGGGTAATCACAGTAGGCTGTGATTAATCATTTGAGCATAAAATTGAAAGAACACAAAAGAATCCATATCTCATGAATGAACTGTGTTCTTACACCGAAATTTATTTATTCTATTATTATTTTCAAATGTATGTATCCTTCATTAATAATAATATTTATTAAAATTATCATTTATAAATATAAAAAATAATATATAATTTAAATTCTAAAAATCAATATTGTTTAATAAATAATAATAATAATAACATTATCATTGAATATTAATATATTTTAATAGATAAATTATTATTTATATTTTTTTAATTTTTCCTATTAAAATCACGATATTGAATGTTTATTAATTATGTTCATTAAGGAGGACATATTTTTTAGTCTTTCTCTCAATATGATTATTTAAAGTGTCATAATGATTCTTAAATTTCATTAGATCATTATTCTCAAATTGATCACCCCTCACTATAGGCAAAAACTTCATATTAATATTTAATACTATGGGCTCGAGTCTTTTAGTCAACCACCCCAGCCATTTCTGATTGTTAAAAGTCTTAATCAATTTATTGATAATTATTATTAATATTTAATTGATTTTTAAGTAAATTTTTTTAATTTAATGTCTAATTAATTATATTATAAATTTAACTATTGATATTAGTTATTATAAATTTTTAGTAAATATTTTATTATTTTTAATTATAATTTAAAAAATCATGTCATTTTTTTATTTTTATCAATTATAGTTCTAAAATTTTATTAAAACTGGGTGCAGTGGGGGAATCACAAATTAACAAGAAAACCTATCATCACCTACAACATACTTGGGGAGACTCGATAGAGAGAAAACCCAAAGACCCTACATAGATATAGCCTCCTGGTCGAAACCCTAGGGGAATAGTTTAATCATCATTAGTGACATTATTGACAATAATTATTATATATTTAAAAAATACTATTTAGAACATTTTAAAATAATAAGTAATTACTGATATTGGAATATGTATTTTTTAATCCCATATTAAAATATGGATAATATGTTAAGTTATGTATCCTTATTAAATGGGGTATTTTTTGATATTTTGTGAAATATGTTTACAATAATTTGATTATTGAAATACCAAAACAATAGTTAAATTTCACGGTATTAAGAATTAATATTTACAATAGGATAAAATAATATACTATTAATTATTTGATTTTTAATTTTTATTTAATACATTTTTCAATAATTATTATAATATTGTCAATAATATAATCATATATTATTAATATTTTTCATTATTATTTTATATTTTCATTTTATTAATAGAAAATAATATATTATATTATTAATATTTTTAATATTGTACTAATATATTATATACATCAATATAGAGAGATATATCATTTTAAATGTGTGGGAGAGGGGTCCTCGAACATTTTTATAATAAAAATATTTTATGAAAAATATTTATTTATAAAAATGGTTTCATAAATTCAAATTAAATGAATAAAATAATATATGAACACAAAAATTTTTATTTAAATATTATATTAAGATTTTAATGTTAATATTTTAATTATATATATATAAATAAATTGATTCACAAAAATTATGTTTTTAACAAGGTATGATACACATGTCCATTGTTTTATAATTTAACATATAATTATTAATTGAAATTTAATGATTTTATATTATCAAATGAAATTTATATGCATCATTTGATAAAATTGAACTAATAAGTAATATTTATAATCTAAAATAAAATTTAATGATTTATTTATAAATAAAATACCTTTTAATTTAATTTTTGATTTATTGTTTTAATATTCTATGATATTATATTATTATTTAAAAAATTAATTGAAATATTAAATAACATGTTTTAAATTTAAATAAAAAATTGAAGAAATTATTATTTATTTTAAAGATTCATAAATGGAGACATCTATATTTTATTATTATTATAAAATGGTTACTAAATTTTTATATGATATTGTTAGAAATTTAAATTGGTCTTCAATAATGCATTATAATCATAGGGTATACAATTCACCGAACAAAAATGAATTTTTATCGGTGCACATAAAATTAATGTTCCTATCAATTAGAAGGATGATTTTTTGAATTTTAATTGTTTGATAATTTTACATTATGAATTATCAAACATATAATAATAACAATAATTATATTCTAACACAAAAAAATTTATTTTCTGATAAAAAAAGAAAATAAATTCACATTATGGAAAATAGTTTTTCTCTTAATTTATATGATTTTGAAAAAAAAGTTAAATTTAAAACTATTATAGTATGGATATGTCAAAATATATTTAATTTTAAGAATAATCATGTGAAAAATATCTTATCATTAATATTTTATGTTTTCTAAAAAATCATTATTTTCATGTGTATATTAAAAAATTATATTTTATGATTAAAAAAATGTTAATGTATCCACCCTTATAAAAATGTCAAATCATATATATGATAGATCCAAAATCGCATATCCCATTATTTAAAAAAAATAGGTAAAAATATATGAATATGTGGTCAGACAGGATTGAAACAACCCTCTTCAATAAATCAAAATCACAATGTCAGATACACCAACCAAAAAAATAACCAAAATCATCATCTAGACATCAAGACACATTCCTCAACATTAGAGACAATATAATAATTTAGTCAAGGAATTATAATTTTTATAAAATACTTCCAAAAAAATAAATTTCACCACATTTCGTAGCATCTCTCTCATTATGATAAGATGAGTTATAAGATCCTGAGTTTTAACAAATTATTTTTTTGAATAAATTAAATTTCTCTTATGGATTATATTACATGAAACACCATTTTCACCATGTTCTTCACACACCACTAGCTTATCATGAGTTATATAAAACCCAGAGTTTTAACAAAACAAATGAAATATTATTAACACAACTATTACAACCTATATCCTAAACATTGTGATGTGAATTGTAATTAATAATTATTTACAATTAATTTAAATGGATTTATACAACTTAAATATATTTTTATAATTATTTATTCCTTTTGGTAACATATTATTATATTTCAAAAATACTGTTTTAAAAAAAATGTTTTTATGTCATTTTTGAACAATAATAAATTTGTTTATAAAATATTTAGAATTTAAAATTGATTAAATAAAAATTATATTTTAGATAATAATTTAAAAATTCACTAATAGTAATGTTTATATTTTTTTAATATTTTCATTTTTTGAGGATTACTAAAAATTACTGAATTACAAATGAAAATAAAAATTGTCTTTAATTTTTTTATAGTGATTATTTTTATTTTTAATTATTAATAATGTATAATTACTTCTTTTATACATATATTAATCAGATTGTGGTAATTTAAATTATTTTCATATTTTATTTAGATATAAGTACATTATAAATTATTGAACCCTTTCACATATGAAACTAACTTTCTTATCTCATATGTGAAATTAATTTTAAATTAAAATTTTAAAATTTTTTGAATTTAATTTTTAAAATGGATTCAAATTTTGAATCAATGTAATTTATATTTTATAATAACATTAAATTAACTATTGGGAAAAAATGATTTCTGAATGTAGTAAAAAATATTTATCATGGAAAAATTTGAAATGGGTTTACTTGGGGTGATCAAACTACTATGAAAAGAGTGAGAATGGAAAAAATGTTTTATTTTCATTTTATTTATTGAATTTATCTAGATATTGGCCATAAAATTTAACAAAATATGGAAATTTATTTCCACTTTCATTTGAACATGACCCACATGATTAGTTTTGTATGGAAAAATAAAAAAATATATTTCAAAAATATAATATATATAAACCCTCAAGATAGTGAGAAAACAACATTTATTCGATATTATATATATTATAAAAATATAATTTAATTTTTTTAATATCATTACTTATTTTAATTTTTTTGAGATAAAATTATTATATTAAATACTTAAGAAACGCCAACACTGTAATTATTTAGTTAAAAATAAAATATCAAAAATGATATAAAAAATATTAAAAGTAAAAAAGTTAAAAGAGTTATTATGTAAATTTTTTTTGACTAATATATCATGCTATTTTTATAAAATATTATATTATAATTCTATCACTGTTTTTATATTTCGTAAATTGAAATAAAATGAAAAATTTCAAAACTGACATTATTATTATTTTATAATAAATATTATTGTATGAAATAATTTCAAATTACAAAAACTAATATCTTATACAAAGTGATTTTTAAATATTAATAAATATAAACTATTGTACAATTATGGTAACATTTATCTTTTATAATGTCTGTATTGATTATTAATTAGTGAAAAATATTTATCATTGTTTTGGTTAATGAGATGTTTTTACAAGTTACATGATCTTGTGTTAAAATTAATTTCCAACACAAGTTAGATTTATATATTTCCTATAATTGATACCATATTTAGAATTATTGGTTCTAAATTAACTAATAACGATCACTCTAATTATGTTTTAATGGATAGATTTCCAACAATAGAAAACTATTTACCATAGTTAAAACCCAAAATGGTAAAAATTATGATATATAGAAAGTTAGTAATGAAATTTTAAAAAAAAGTGAGCATCATTGTGCGGTAGTGATGTGTAACAAACATATAATCTCTCTAAAAATTTAATTTTCATATTTTTTGAGACATTATATTATATTTGCCTCCCAATAGTGACTAATTTTTTGTATTTACAAGAATTAGACTCTGCCTCAACTATAAAATGGAACTCACTCTACAAACCACTTCACACATATAAAGTATGTTTTGTCTACCATGATTTTACCAAATCACTTAGAAACATTCCTCCCTAAACCATAGAACCATTATTTTGGGTATATAACCATCCTAAAAATTCATTAGTGTAATCATAAAGAGAATATCTGAAGAAGAGGTAATGTTCATCCATATAAATCTCTATTTATTTACTCCCCCCATCACATTCATTTATTTTTATAAAATGATTATATAATAAACTCAATACATTCCATATAATGATATGTTTTATTTTAATTTAATGACCTTGAACCTCACACTTTACCATCAAATGTGTTATGACATATTCATTCATGTATAAGGAGGACTAGCGCCTCACTAGACATCATTATTTGTTTTTCTATTACCACTATTCAAGGATTGGAATAATGATTAAATTATATATATATATATATAATTTATGATGTCATTATGAATATGGAACAATTATATCACATATATCGTCATATTCTCCGTTTTTCAGAGTGTGATAATGTTGTTCGTGTGTATAGTGGACAACCACCACATCAAGAAATGTGATTCTTTAATGATTTACTTGGAATGTATTATGGATGTGATTAGTAAACAAATGTGATATGTATGAAATAAAAACTCTACTTAAATTTATATTTATATAATCAATGTTTCTTTCATTCAATACAATCCAAAAATGGAATCAGCATTCATGTGTTTGTACGACCTACAATCTCCATAAACAGTGTATTAAATTTTACTATCACTAAATGGTTTTTATTATTATAAAAAAATATATAATGAGGATATATAATATTTCTATAATGATTTAAATTAACAAGATGATATAATTGTGATCTTAGAATGAGGACAATGATTTATTAAGTAAATGAACACGTTAATAAATAGTAGTTGTGGACACAAACGTTACTTTATTATGAAAATTATAATAAATGGGTAATAAAAGGTTTTATGAAAATAATATATAGTCTGATATATATGAATATGGTTCCTTAATATATTTATAATAAATTTATATTTAGTATATAATATTTTTTATTGTGAACGATGGAAGTCAAGACATATGATATGGTATTTTCAATATCACCTTTATTTATGTGTGAGACACTTTTCATGTTCACTTGATGTTTTAATTCTGTAGTGTATATAATATCCATGAATATATTTTAATATTATTATTCATAAAATTAATGGTATTTTCATATCAATTGTGGAACTCTCTTTATGGGGTTTATGGTTTGATTTTTACCAAATTTGTAGAAGATTGTTTTCTCAACTTTCTTTCTTTGAGACCTATGCCATTTTTTATTTTTATATACCGACACTATAATATCTAATCTCATGAATTAATTTTTTCCTATATTGTTATAAGTTT
Organism: Viscum album; assembly: GCA_963277665.1. Classification (NCBI taxonomy): domain Eukaryota; kingdom Viridiplantae; phylum Streptophyta; class Magnoliopsida; order Santalales; family Viscaceae; genus Viscum; species Viscum album. Next base: position 258,289,015 of record OY728148.1, on the reverse strand, counting down.
AATTTTATTTCTTCTTGGGGCTAAAAATTCAATGGTTTCAATCTTGTGATGATTTAATGTTACGATCTCATTGTTTGTCAATTTTGTTTATGATTTTTATTCGATGGAAACTTTTTATGATATATATCGCTTGAAACTAATTAATTTTAGTCTCATTTGGTAATTAAAAAATAATGCTTGTTTTGTATTCATTTTCATCTTTTCATGTACTCAAGATTTCAAAAATAATATTTTTATGAGAAATCATCTTTTTCGCCAAAAACCTTTTTTTTTCTAAAACCATGTTTTATAAAAATGATTTCATAATGATTTATTTTATAAAAAAATAATTTTCAATGAAAAAATATTATTTTAAAAAAATATTTTTATAAATTCTATGAAAATTATTCATTTAAAATTTTTCGATTTTTTTCAATGAAAATAATTTTCATAATTTTTAATGTTATCAAAATTTACTTTCAAAGAAAATATATTTTTCTCCATGAAATGTCCCAAGTAATGTTTCAATATTATATTACATATAACATAATATTCTATTATGTCACTTATGATTTACTGAGGATACGATCCTAGGATAAAAATATTATTATTTCCTTGTATGGTTGTTGTTGTTATGACAATATGTTTATGAAACCCTTTTCTTTTCCTTGTGTTTTTGGATCATAAAATAATTATAAAACAAACATCTATTTTCATGTATTATGACTTCTATAAAATGTAAAATAGTTATGAATATTATATATTTTAATTGGTTCATTGTTTATGATGTTTTAAAATGTTTATGAAACCCTTTTCATTTCATGGGTCATGATATAATGAATATTTATGATCTAATGACAGACAAATGTATGATTTTCATTACATGATGCTGGTGATGTTAAATCCAAGGATTGAAACATTATATCCAAAGATGGATGGGAACCATATATCCCTCTAATTAATTGGTTAAATATTTATATGTCAATATATATTTTGGAATGGAATGGAATGTAAAACCAGTTAAGAAATAGAGTGATGAAACCCAGAGTGGAATAAGTTTAGCAAGTGACTTTTTTATACACTGATGATTTGGGGAGTGATCACATAAAATTATGAGGAAAGGGATGAATCTTGTGATGGTTGTGGGTCCCACATTGAGGTAAATCCTCTTAAAATAAGGGTATACCTATTCACATCCCATGGATGAAAGAGGGTATACATGAGGCCATCCCAAGCCCGAAGAAGGTACATATGTTGTCAGCCCAATCCCAAAAGATGTTAGATGGAAGGTTATCCCATGCTTGAAGTAGGTATATAAGGTGTTAGAAAAATCCTACAATGTTATGAATATATTGGTGTGTATACCTAACATAATATGTTTTATTTATATGTGTATTCGAACAATCTATATTTTATTCCAATGTTATGCTCTCATTGATCTTGTTCTTCGATTAGCTTATGATTCCAAACTTATGAACTAAAAATATTTATTACCTTAACAATTTTTATGATTTCAACCTATTTTGTATGAAAATTATAGGTTATGTTCAATATCACATTTCCTTATGATTATTTTATAGTTTCATATGATCATAGAATTATATCTCTTATGTTTACCCTTACAAGGTATCATAGATTTCCATTTCTTATGTCTCTTTTACCTAGTTTATGAATTAATGTTTTATATAGGGTATCTCTTTGAGTATTACTATATGTCAACATATTTATGGTAATCATTGATGATATTTTACCATATTAGAATATTTTGTTCTATTTTTCTAATTGTCCTAAACTATTATGATCCTCGGGAGTATGTTTTGGTAATGAAATGAATATTAATCTAAAATGATTTAATATCCATGTGTGGTAAGCATAGTTCACAATACCCTATATAAATGGATTTTTTTCTTTATATTTTATAAACAAGGATTAGAAAACACTATTGAGATAACTCGGGATATTTCTAATGATATGTATTAGGACGTCTCTAATGATATTTCGAAGGATGAGTTAATGTATAGGAAATTTCCTCAAATTTTGGTAAATTATAGAGTTAGTGGATTTAAAAAAAATTACATCCCTGACTAGATAATAATATTGGATATGGCTACAACAAAATGTTACCTACTGGTAACAACCCTGAAAGGACTGTATTGAGAAAACATTACTGGGAACTAATGGATGAGAATGAGCCTTGATCCACCCCAAGTTTGACACTCATTGGGGATATTCTTTATAATGTTTAAAAAACATTATAATCCATATTAAAGGATTTAAATACAATTCCATTATAGATGAACTATGATAAACCTAATTAATTTTACATTAAAAAGAAGGTTTCTTTATTTAGACACCCTTATAATATTTTCTAGAGTATGTGATTTTACACTATAATTTTAATTTATCACAATATTATTTTCATCTTATGTCAATAGTGGAAAGTAAAACAAACTAGAATAGCATTGAATGTGATGGAATATTTTTGTATTAAAATCCAAATGGGATGATTACCACCGTAAAGTATACTGTGATGATTCCAAATCATTTTCTACAAAACAAGATTAACAAAATGTACCTTAAAATACTCTAATTCTCATCAAAGAAGAGAAATAAAGAGTATGTTGAGTGTACAAATGATGATAACCACAGAGGAAAGGAGATAATCTTTCATATATATGGATAATGTGGAATGATTCACCAATTAAAATGTATTATAGGAAAATGAAGATGATTTGAAATTGGAATTTGAATTACATAATTAAATTAACTACAAGGGAAAACAATGAAGTGTTTGGTCACAGAAATGGATTGGAATATTTTCCTCTCTAAGGTATTATCAAGGGATTATGGATCTAAATTTAGAAATATGGGAATTATGAAAATTAATGTTATTGGGGGAAATATTGTGAAGTGAACAAGCATGGTGGTACAAGTAATGGTATTATTACTGATGAATAAGTGACAACAAATGAAGTGAAAAATAAAAAAAGTGTTAAGGAATAAGATGATTAAAATTAAATAATTATTTAAGAATGAAGAGCGATTATTGAAGTATGTATGTATTACAAAATAATAATTATGAATCAGGGAATATACAATTATTTTTTATTATATGTCTTTTGATAAAGATTTTAACAAATATGTTTAATGTAACTGAGGGACTAGATAAGTGATTTAATGGAAAGGTGATATTTTTATTGTGGGGTGATAAACCTTACCATGATCATGGGGTTGTGAAAATGGTTTTTATTTTGGATAATGAGAATATTGAAATGGGAAAACTAAATTGGATATTACTGATGACCTTAGAATAGATTAATGTTTTTTTATTGAAAAAGAGGATTATGATATCATAGATGTATTTTAAATCAATTTTGGATTTTAATAATATATCAAATAAAATGTGATATATTGAAGGAATAAAGAATAAATATTGATTTTAATTATTATTTATGGTAATTTATAGTAATTAACTTAACTCAAGAGAATACATTATTGGTGTATTTACATTTTTGGAATGTCAAAATCTACCGATGCATTATGATATATATGGATTGATGATATGTTAATTTTGGAAAATTAGTTACCTTATTTTCAATATTTTTATATAAATATTTCATAGGGATAAAAATTTTATACATTTATGAAATGATATATAAATAACATTGACTGTGGTTTCGTAGATTAATGTATTATTCCTCCATATGAGGATTAATAAATATTGGATAACCTATTATAACATTTTTTATGACATATAAAGATACACAGAATAGCTTATCATTATATATATGGACCATATGATCTATTAGTTATTGAGACATAATAAATTCACCATCATTTCTTATAGTAAGAGATAAAGTGTAAATTGATCAAGGTACAACTATATGGTGAGATTTTCTTTATGGATTGGAATGAAATCATGTAAATATATATTCACAGGAATATTATTCAACATTAAAAAAGTGATTTTAAAATAACATATTTTCTTTTTATAATCATTTTATATGATATCAATAACCATATTTATGACTGTTTTGGTCAACGGTGTTATTATCACTAACCTTATCTTGATCACCCACTTTCAAAGGATCAATTATCTTTATCGATCTCTATAATTATTTACATTTTTCTTCCTTTTCAAAATATTAAATTACCACCTATGTATTATTATTTTTAAAGCTATTATGTGTTATTATAAATGACCCTAACACATCACTTTATCATTTAAAAAAGTATTTGTTAAGCCTTTTTACGATGTTTATTTCTAAAAAAATTTCAATTATTGAACCTTTGATGACTAAAATGGATTTCTAGGGAGAAATTATTTTTTTAGCATATATATTATAAAAAAACTATTTTTAAAGAATTATTATTTTTCGAAATAATTAATTTTATTTTATGTCATTCATTATATGCAAAACCCAATTATGGTGGAATTTCACACAACATTAGATTAGCTTATGCTACATGTAATACATAATTTTAACAAAATAATGATATATTATTAAATAAGTAATTTTTAACTAGCTTTTAAACATCGTGAAATGAATATAATAACTAATTATTAAATATTACGTCTGATGGGTTTATTTATAGAAAAATTATTGATATTAAAATACATATTTTTAGTAAATTATTTATATGTTTCAAAAGTACTATTTTTCAACAAAATTCATTTTTCGCATTTTGTGTAAAATAATATTTTTTGAAAATTATAGAAAATAAATTTTAAAAAATAAAATTCATTTTGGGTTTTTCCAATTAATGATTAGCATAGGGTTCATTTTCAAAAAAAATAAAATTTTCATTTTTTGATGAAAAGTAAAATGTAATGAATTTTATTTGAAAACTGTCTTTTCATTTAATTTATTTATAATTCTAAATTAAAATTTTAATTTGGTTTAAAGTATAATTAGTTCTATTATACATCTATTAATAAAATTAAGAAATGAAAATAATTTTCCTCATAAATTTTTTATAAAAACATTTTATCCTTTTGAACATTCAACTTTAACAACCTAGTTTTCCATCATGTCTATGGGATTAATTTTAAATTAATTTTTGACACATATGTGAGATAAATTTGGAGAAATGGATTCAATATTTAAAATAATAATAATTTATAATTTATAATAACTTAAAAAAATGTTTTTAAAATAGTGATAATCCATGCTATAAAAATTAATTACTATAGTTAAATAAAAAATAGGTTTATTGGGGGTTAAACTTGTATGATATGAGTGAAAATTACATGAAATATTATATTAATTTTAATTAATTATTTTATATCCATATTTTTAATATTATTTTTTGAAAAAGGAAACTTCTTACTTCTTTACGTTGAATACGACCCATATAATATGCTACGTAATGAAAAGGACAAAATAGATACTTTTTATACGATAAATATATATAAAACCATGGGATAGGGACAAAAACAACATACTTTTAGTTTTGAATGCCCTTTTTAAATATAAATGTGTTTTTTTCATGATAATTTATATTAATATTTTTTGAATGAAATGATCGAATTAAATTCTAATAAAACACTAACATAGTAATTATTTTCAAAACAATTATATAAAAAATGGTAGTAAAAATATTAAATTTGAATAAAAATTAATTGATTATTATTTTATATTATTTTTTTAGAAGATTATATAATTATAAAATAGTGTTAAAATAATATATTAAAATTAAATAATTTTATTAGATATTTTTTAAATTGTAATTAAATGAATAATTTAAAAGTGACATTAATGATATTTTATATTAAATGATATTTTATCTAATGATGGAAAATAAATAAAAATACAACCATTTGAAAATATATTTTAAAATATTAATGAATAAATATATATTTCAATTAATAAAGTGATTTTTTATAATTATTAAATTAATAGTTAAATTGTTAGAACAGAAATAGTGTGATTAAGTTCAAAGCGGTCTGTTTGCATGTTACATGAACTTATGTTAAAAATAAATTTATCAAACACAGGATTTCTATTTTATAATCTATATATCATATTTATAAAAAATGGTTATAAATAATCTAATATAGTTAACTCTAGTTTTCTTTCAGTGGGTAAATTAACAAGGTTATAAAACTAGTTACCATAGTGAAAACCCAAAATACTAAAAATATGGATACCATGATGTTAAGGAATAAAATGTTATAAACATAGGATTAATTATGTGGTGGAATTTTTGATAGGTTATATCATCCTTAAAAGGATTAATTACTTTTCCCTTCCACTTTAGGTATGATTGACATCCAAATAGAGAATACTTTTGAGAATTTACAAGATTTCCACTCCACATCATCTATAAAAGGGGAATCACTCTTTCAAATTATTGAAACCTATCACTCATTTTGAATGGGCCACTAACTAAAAAAATAACATCCCAAAATCTTTCCCCTTAGACTAGTAGCCTTATTTTTGGCAGAAATCTAACCTAAGAAGGATTTAGTGAAAACGTAAGTAGAATACCCAAAGAAGAGGTAATTTTTATCAATGAGAATCTCGATTATATTTATTCATACTCCCCATTAAATTATTATTATACCATGAGTGTATAATAACATAAATATCAACCATATACCTAGAATTTTATAGTGTTAGGATTATTTCCTATAACTAAACATAGTTCCATCAAATAAGTTATGAAATCATCGATCATGTGTACAGTAGACAATCGCATAGCAAACCAATCATGTTTTTTTCCATTAAAAACATTAAAGGTTGAGAATAATGATGGATTTACAGTTAATATATAATTGTTATTATAGTTATAATTTTATTGTTATTTTTCTACTATTATATCAAAAATACCATCATACTATCAAATGTGTGGGAATACGATAACATCATTCCTGTGTAAGATGAACTACCACATTGTGTTGCGATGTGATTCATTCACAATATACATTTAATGTACTAAGTATTGGTTTAATAAAAATATGTGATATATATGAAATAAAAATTCAAATAGAATGATAAGATATAACCATGTTATTTTCTTCAGTTTCATTCAAAAAAATAATAAATCATAAACAACATTCATGAATTCGCACGACTTACCCTTTCCATTAATGGTGTATTTAATTTCATGTCAATAGATATTTTTGATTAAAATAAATACATATATAATGAATATATATGATATTTTTTATCATGATATACATTCAGGAGTCGATTAAATCAAGATCCAAGTAAGAGGAATAAGAAATAACATCTTCAAACATACACATAGAACAAGTGAGTTTTTTCCTAAAACCTGAAATTACGATGAATATTTTTATAAAATACCAATAAAAGTTCATAATAAAAAAATAGGGTGTGATATATTTGTTGGTTATTTTATATATTCATAATAAAATTACATATATTTTATAGTAGTTTTGTATTTGAATGATGGAATTCATGAATTAATGTATGGAATTTCATTCTCACCATTATTTTTTGTGAGTCACATTCCATGTTCACCACATGTGTCATTAATATTTTGTATATAATGGCCATGAATGTATATTATTATTATTTTATATAAACTTATTGGTACTCACATATAATTTTTAGAATATCTCTTTCCCGGGGATTAAGGTTCAAGATTTACCAAATCGACAAGGTATTTTTCTCTAAATTTTTCTTCATTGAAACAAATGACATGTCTTATACCTCTCTTATTTTATGAGAAATACATATAGAACCTTTCAACATGTAATATCATGAATTGAATTTTTACATGATTATTTTTGTTTAATTTAATTTATTCATGGGGTATAAAATTCAATGTTATCAACATGGTAAATATATTATGTTACAATCTCATATATTATCTATGTCATATCAGAATATGATTTTGATGATAATTTTTTTTTTGAAAGATGGAGGCCGAGGCTCTTTTTTTAAAAACAAGAAAAAGATATGAACGGAAAAGAGTGCTGGAGAACATGGCAAAACAAAAAGAAAAATTATGTGTTTATCTTTTTCAAAAATTTCTCCTAACGCCTCATTTCATCTTCATGAAATATATACCAGTCAGCCCTTTCAAGACCACACACCCATCCTATAAGTCTCCCCCTACTCACAGAAAGAGATCAGAGGATGTAATAAAGATTCTCACCATCAGTGATCTCAGAATCAGGTCTATCCTCTTTTCATTTTTGGTAGTTTATTAGGAAAATATTCTCTTGTCTCTAGCATCATCATCATTTCCACATCCATAATTTTATCTAGTTCCAGAGCCTCTTGATTATTGTTCTCATTAGGAGATCTCAAAATTTAATCATGCATCTCAGTGGCACCATCAGTGTTCTGATCCGAGAGAGCTATAGTTTTACCAACAATTTATTGTTCATCCACTACTAGGGAAACAACCAGAGACTATGACATATATAAGATACAATATGTAGTCCCTAATTATCCACAATAGGCTTTGATGATGTGTGTAATGTTTTTGAAATTACTGGATAGTAAGATTAAAAAAATTAATTACATTTTAAGCTACCTAAAGTAGCTAATAATTTCTATGAGATCTGATCATCCACCTCTCATTGTAATTCTTCATCATCACATTTATTTCTATTGAATAATCTCCTCTGATATATGTGTTAATATTAAGAAAATTCATCTATATGGAAACAATTTCAGCCCCAAGACTTCATCTTATTCATAGAGGTGAAGGAATAATCTTTAGGTGAGTCACCTGAGTGGTCACCCTTATCATTATCATTTATATTTTCTTTATCCCCAAGAACAACACCTTTCATATCCATTTTCCATACTAAATTGTCGGTATTAATGTCCAGACTATCATCACTCTTACAAAGGTTATTGTTATCCTTAGGTAGTAGTAGCTGAGGAAGAGCATTAGTTTTATTGAGAAGATTCATATTTTGTTTTCCTGAGACAATTACTCACGTCATGAACATGAAAATCATATAAGCTACAAACTATGGAGTTCCAATAGTTGGATGAATCATGAACAAGAACATTAAAATCCTCAATACATTTTGGATGATCCTCATCTCAATAATATCATCGTTAGCTGCTAGAATTACTTTATCAACAATAGTCGATCCCAATCCTACATTAAACAAGAACCTGTAAAAGTGACCAAAATGAACCACTTCTCATTAATTGTAAATTCTAATCTGGATCTCAATGGATATAGAAATATCATATTATATTTTTGGGGTTTTAGAGTGTCTAATTTAACCCAGAAACCCTTACAAAAATTTTATTAGTGTTTTAACCAACCTCCAATGGATTGAATTTTTTTCCCATTCATGTCTGTGAATAATACCAAGTTTGAGCACAATGGAACCAAATCCCCAGGCTCATAAATTTAATAATTCCATGGTGAAAAGAATGTAGAAGTGTCCTTATCCACGGGAGATACTCATCCATGATGAAAAACTAAAAATGAATGAAATATTATCTTTGATTTCATCAATTTTCTAAGGCTGAGAGCCTTTATTAAGAAATAATCGAGAAATAATTGGGAACTAAACCATTTTGAGCCACTCAAAGAAGGAAATATGGTCATATTTGATGTTTTCTATGTTCCATTTTCTTCGAATTGAATAATAAATTCCCACTTTGAAGCTACCAAAATAACATTTTCTAGATGTACCCTTATTAAGATCACCCTAGTTAGTGTAAGAAAGATTCCCAAAATTAGAATTACCGCCCATCGCTACCCCCATCATAGAAACTAATGTTTCATAACCAGAAACATCCTTCATGACTAACCCTTCATCGGATCGAACCAACCCATCATCATCTCACAAAGATCCCTTCCTCTTAGATGAGTACAACTTGTATGGAACCTCCGCAATAGGTGACCTAACTTCCTGGTCTAGCAGCATAGAAGAGGCAAGTTCGGATGGGAGTACTGTAGTATACATTAAAGCCTACTAGATTCACTGAGAAGTGAACCACATAGAAAAGAAAAAATATAACTAGATCACTGCATTAGTCCCATCCTTCTAACACTAAAAATCACATCTCTCCGAAGAAGTAATTATGGGAGGAACCACCACAATAGTCTCTAGGATCTCCTCATAGTGCCACAACTGATTCCCCTATGATGAAGCTAGTGCAGAGATATCATGCTGTAGATATAGTGCACATATCTCAGTCCAGGCCTCCTCCATGTAGCATGATACTAGATTATGGAAGAAAAGATGAGGAACCATTTTGGATCATGGGTCAAAACCCTTTGCCACTATGACGTTATCGGTGATGGAAATCCACACCATCATCTCCATGAGCTAGTAGATGGTAAATTATTGTGACCTATATCTCATGGAACTAATATGTTTTATTTCCTCTAGCTACTCCCTGAGAATAAATTTTTCTATTCATTTTAAACTCTTCATGTTTTGTAGAGTTTAAAAATAACGTTTTTATGAAAAAGCATCATGTTTTCATGAAAACCCTTTTTATCCAAAAACAATGTTTTATTAAAATGTTTTCAAAATAATTTTAATTTTATAATGTATTTTAAATATAAAATGTTAATTTAATCAAGAAATGATTTAAATTATTTTTAAAATATTACATTGTAATTTTTCAATTTTATTTTCATAGAATATTATTTGTGTAATTTTTTATTTTTTTAAAAATTTCATTAAGAGAAAGGTTATTTTCCTCCAAGAAATGTCCAATGTAGTATTTCAAAATTAATTTCCCAATAAGAGGAAATTATTTGAGGTTACCAATTATTTAATTATGTTATGATCAATGGATATGATTGAAATTATCTATTTAAATGTCTTATATTTATGATGAAAAGGAATTTATGAAACCTGTTTCTCTTCCATGTGTTATACCATGATTAAATAATTATGAAACCTACTTATTTTTTCCATGGTGTATAGTTTGATTAAATGATGAAATTATAATACTTCCATTCTATCATTCATGGGTTATGATAGGATGAAATTTTGAGGAACCCCATTTAATTGTTTATGTGATGATATGATAAATTTTTATGATCTTGTGGAACACATATATATGATTGTCATCATGTGATGGTGGTTATGTTATAACTAATGAAAGTGGATACATTATAACGAATGATATATGGGGTGATTCCTCCATAAAATTCATTTGAAAAATATTTATATCTCATGAGATATATAATACTCTAATGGAATATGAACCTGGTTTAGAAAGAAGAGGTTGGAATGGGGATTAAACATTGATTTATAAGATATGGCTTGTGTATGGAGTAATATTTGTTTAGTTATGTAATTTTTCCACTATGATTGATTGGGGAGTGAACTCATTCCACTGTGGGGAATATTATTCCATTCGCGGTGGTGATGTGCTATCCTAGGAGGTGAATATACCTAAAATAAGGGTACATTTGTGGTCAAACCCTACCAAATAGAGAGTATATGAGAGGTCATCCCAAGACTAAAGTAGGTACATGGGTGGTATGCCTATTCGTGAAAGAGGGTACACAAGAGTTTATACCAAGATTTATGTAGGTTCATGAGTGGATATATCAATCTAGGCATTCTATGAATTTCATGGTGGGTAACATTGATGTCAAAATTTCCTTGAATATGAGTATGCAAAAAATCTATGTTCTATGCGAATGTTATCGCGTCATGGCTCATTTTCATTGATTCCCTTTTTCATCATGTCTTGTGAACTACCAATTTGTTTGCCATGACTCGTGTTTATGATCTATAACTGGTTTGTTATGTATATATAATGTTATTTTAATTATCAGACACCCCTATGTTTATATTATTCTTTAATCACTAATGCAGAAAACGTTTTTTACGTCAGTTATTTTTCATTTTTACGTCAGTTTCTATCCGACGTTAATACGTGCGACGTTATAAATAAGCTTTTTGACGTTAGTTATTTAAAAACCAACGTCAAAAACATAAAATCGCAATGTTTATCACATCGATTATTTTATAACATACGTGATAAAAGAAAATAGTAAGGGTTTATCACGTCGGTTATTAAAAAACTGATGTGAGAAAAGGACGATAAACCGGGGGGAGGGGGGTTTATCACGTCGGATTTTTAGGAACCGACGTGATAAACAGGGGTTAGGGGGGTTTATCAAGTCGGTTCATATAGAACCGACGTGATAAATCGGGGTGAGGGGGGTTTATCACATCGGTTCTATAAGAACTGATGTGATAAACCGGGGTGAGCATGGTTTATCACGTCAGTTCTTATAAAACCAACGTGAAACACCGTGGGGGGGGGTTATCAAGTCAGTTATTATATAACTTCCTTGATAAACCGGATGGAGGCAGTTTATCACGTAGGTTATTGAATAACCGAAGTGATAAACCATTGTCCAGGCCTTTTATCACGTCGGTTATTCAATAACCGACCTGATAAACCATTGTATAGGCCTTTTATCATGTCGGTAATTAAATGACCGACGTGATAAACTGGGGGAGGGGTGTATCATGTGGTTATTATATAACTGTCGTGATAAACCGGTGAGAGGCGGTTTATCATGTCGGTTATTGAATAAACGACGTGATAAACCATTATGCAGGCCTTTTATCACGTCGTTTATTAAATAACTGACGTGATAAACCATTATATATGCCTTTTATGATGTCGGTTATTAAATAGCCGACGTGATAAACCATTCTCCAGGCCTTTTATGACGTAGGTTATTAAATAACCGACGTGATAAACCATTCTCCGGGCCTTTTATAACGTCGGTTATTAAATAACTGACGTCATAAACCATTCTCCAACGTTGGTTATTAAATAACCGATGTGATAAACAATTTACAGGACTTTTATCACGTCGTTTATTAAATAACCGACTTGATAAACCCTATTTTTTGTAAAACAGAATGCAGTCATCTTCTCTTCCACAGAATCAACCCAAAAACAAATCAAGAAATCGTACCACAAAAACAGAAGTAGATCAAAATTAAGCATGTACATTGATAACATATAAAACATACCCCCTAGACAGCCCCCACCCTCATTTATACCCCATGGACAGCCCTCCCCCACCCCGTTGGAGCCCTCACCCTCATGTATACCCCCTGAATAGCCCTCCCCCACCCCATTGGAGCTCCCACCCTCAAGTATACCCCTTGGACAACCCTCCCCCACCCCATTGGAGCCCCCACCACACTCCTGGACTGCCCCCCGACCCCCAGACACCCCCAAACACCCCTCGACAACCCCCAACCTGCCTGAACAGCACCCATTCACCCCCTCACCCCACTTCACAGCCCCCAACACACCCCTGGACAGCCTCAAACACCCCTGGACAACCCCCACCCTTGGACAACACTCCCACACCCCCGAACCGCCTTCCCACACCCCTGGACATCCCTACCACCCCCCAGGACTGTCCCCCCACCCCACCGGACAGCCCTCCAAGACCGCTGGACACCCCCCAACCCCACTGAACACACCCCCACACCCTTGGAACCCGTCCCCCACAGACCCAAATCCATACCAGAGAAACCATCAAAAGTAGACCAAAACAAGAAGTAGAGAAAAATTAAACATTCACTTATATAACATTCAAAACATACTCTCTCAACTTCAAAAAAAAACTAAATCCAACCTAAACAACTACCAAATACACAATTAAAATGAAAATATTCAAAATTTCATTTTACATTACAAACAAATAAAATTCAATCAAACCTGTAAATTAATTTGACCACTCCACTTGTACGTGTTTGATGTCTTCAGCAATATAGGGTTGAGGGTCATCAAAAAGCTACAAATGAAAATGAAGATAGTTAACATGTATAATGAATAAATAAAATTGAAATATTATGGAAAAGTTTAAGAGGAAATTGTACCAGGTAAAAATTCACAACTGTCCTGGTTGTTATTATTTCATATATAAATATTTACATATAATATCAACATTCGATGACGCCTTGTTATTCGTGAAAATTATGATTAAATGAGTGTAAATTAAATATATTATTTTTATGTAATAAATCAAAAAGTACAAATTATAAATGGAAATTTACCTTCGCATTTACATATTTGATCTTTGCATTTCTTTTGTTTGTGTTTTTTCAAAAGTAGGCCCATGCACTGTTATAAAATAATACGAATGGGTTAAATTTAAATTTCATTATAATATATAAAACTATTGAGAAATTGAAACTTACTTTTCCAATATATTCTTAAAACTTTCCCGCACATCACTATGAAAAGTGAATATCCAATAAAGAGCTTTCTCCCTTGGGAAAAAAACCCCTAACATCCAATGATCACTGATAAAAGTAAATTAAATGTTAGTGTTTTTTTATGTTAAAAGATAATTAACTCTTTGAGAGAAATGTGTTTCATACCACTCACAAAAAGGCATCATCCAACATTGTGTGATTATATTCTTTTCAAATCATTCAATAATATAAACCATTGTTTGTTCCTCATTCAATGCACATGCTTCAGGGGAAATCAATTGCAGTTCCATGAATCCATATAATTCTGTCTGCTCATTCCTCTCACAAATTTTATAAAGATACCTAATTCCAAACATATATAAGTATACATTTTTAATAAATATAATGCAGGGAAAAGGTGTTAAGACTTACATGGGAAAAATTTGCACCATGTTGATGCCCAACTTATCTCCTGTAACAAGCTCCTTGATATCAGTTTTTATAATCCCCACACTTATTTCACATCCACAAACATGGGATTCAATTGGAAACTCATAAAAACCCAACAACAAATGTGAATATCTTGACAATCTGTCAAGACCACTAGAATCTGTATCTGATGAAATAGCTTGTTGTCTTTGTTATTGTCTATACAATATTTCATTACCTTAGAAGTATTCCAGTGAAAAAATTGAAAAATATAGTAGTTTTCAAATTATAAAACAACTTTAATAAAAAATAAAATAAAAGATATAACATTCATACCTCTATGGTAATGAGTCGAAGAAGTATGGATGGACAAAATAAAAAATGGCTGATACTCTGTCCAACTGTCCCTACCTCATCTGTATGTATTGGTACCCTAGTTGATTTATCTATAATATCATGTACAGTGACCCTCTGATTGTCTACCTCTAATTGTCGATGATGAACTGTACCTCCTACACAATATACCAACCCGTATGCTACTATATGATGTTGAGAATCATCAACATACAACTCGCAATATGTAGGAAGCTGCGGCGGAGGCATAGGATAAAAAATGGGGTCCGCAACCTGAGGTGTGGGAGTGGGAGCTACTGGCGGAGGTGGAGGATAAATAATGGGGACTAGAGGGGGAGGTGGATGAGTGGGAGATGCAGTCTGAAATTGTCTTTTCATTTCTGCAAACATAGATTGCACCGACTCTCTAATCTTGTCCGCCATCGTCGCATTAATACTTTGAACTTCAGCCTCCAAGGATTATATTTTTTTATAATCCCCCTCAATGTTAGAAGTTGAAGAACGTGGCAACACTTTTCTTACCGATACACGTGCCGGATATCCATTTACACGACCAGGATGTTCGGGCCTTCCCAATGCTGCAAATAAAATATCTTCCCTCCCAGTAGTTGTAAATGTCCACTCTGAACTCTGCTCCTCAAGAGAGTCCTGTATTAATTAATTAAACATTTCTATAATTATTGAAACATATATGAAGAATAAAGTTAACATAAATAAATTAAATAGATATCTTATAATCATCTCAGATATGATTCTCGATTCTTCTGAAAGATATTTCCCTTTTTTCCCTTCCAAGCTCTCTTCCATTTTTCATGTCTAGATGGAGGGGATGGAGGGGCCACCATTCCAGAGCGTGATGACTCAGCTCTTAGTTGTTGAAATTTTTCCGCCATCATTTGTTCTTCTAATAATTCATACCCTCCCTGAGATAAACTATGAGGGTATACATTTTTAGATTGGATCTCTTGATGAGATTTCCTTGTTTTCTGTAATTTAAGAATAAGAAATCATTAACAAAACATTAATAAAATCATTTATATAAGAAGGTTTATAAAATTTTACATTGCCCTTACTAGAAATGTCACTTTTTTCAACATTCAAAAAACTATCTCCATGTGTCTTCATCTATAAAAGGATATGTACGACATGGATTGTCATGACTCCTATGACCATAAATGAAATCAGATGAGAGGGTTGATTTGAAATCCCTCCATCTCCTGGCAGCCAACGAAAAGCATTTCTTCCTGACTCCTCGCGTGTCAGGAATATCAAATGACATCTGAAAAAGAAGAGGTTAATCATATTATATATACTATAAACATTAAAATAATGGTCAAAAAATGACAAAAGATCTTACCAAAACCGTCTCCCACAACTGAGAGATAATCGCTTTATCCACACCTCTCCAATCATCATACAGAATGCTTACTTTGGTCTTAGCCTGAGTTGCAACAAAACTCTTAAAATCTTTGGCATTTGGACCTCTATGAATATCATCATCATCAAACTCAACGAATTTCCCCTGATCCTACGTATGAGCAAGTGATAATTTTGGTAAATGTGTGCACCCACGTTTACCAGCCTTCGAACTCTTTGTCGTAATAGGATCATGTGAATGTTCATCCCCAGAGGTATGACCAGCAATATGCTCCTCTCCATAATCATGTCATTGATAATATGAATGATCTGTCATTATCCTTCAAATCAAAAAAACGAACATCAGTTCACAAATATACAAATTCAAATATTTTAGTACTACTATAATTAGAAAATAGAAAAGTGTACTAAGTTACATAATAGTAAGCATTGGTAATATGGAAAGCATGTTAAACAATGGTAAAGATAGAAAAGATGGTCAAGATGGTCATGATGGTAAAAATGGTAAAAATGGTAAACCTGGTGAAAATTGTAAACATGGTAATGTAATTTTCAGTGAACAAAAATAAGTATTTTAAAATTCATGTAATGGTTATAAACATGATAAGGTAAAGTAAAAAAACATAAAACAAACAAAAACACATACTTATTTTATTTTAAAACATGTTTTAATAAATAAAAAACTTACAATATCTAACATTTATGGAAAAAATAAATGTAAAAAAGAAATAAACATATGTTACCTATAATCTTAGGAATGTACAAATGGATTGTTTTCCCAAATTCCTTCGTCGTGATCATTCCTTATGGAACAAACTATGTCTTCAACATGATCATCATTATGTTCTGTTAATATTTCCATGGAATTAGGGATCTCACATAAATCAGCATATTCATCAAGTTTATCCTCACCAACATATTGTTTTTCCCCTTGTAAAACAATAGCCCAATGCATATATGATTGATCTACTATATAGAAAATTTGTTTTTCATGTGTTTCCATTATAAAAGAATCAGATGTGTCTTCCAATCTATTCAGATTAACAAGTTTCATTCCAAATTCAACTCTATCTGACACAGTTTTTACCGTTAAACCATTTACAGTTAAAAACGGGAACTTTAATTTTAAAGTAATCAACCTCCCATATGTCTTCAATCACTCCATAATATGCACTTGATGCAGAAATTGGGTTCTTGTCCTAATCACTTGAAAAATGCATTGCTTCTGCAAACACCAATACACCACTATTCTGAACTACACATATGTTGTCCTGAGCTTTTGTATTCAATGTATAACCATTAATGTCATAACTAGACCATGTTATCACATTTAAACATGGACCACCCACTATCCATTTTAATGTCTCTGATACATCTGATCCACCAAGAAAAGTCTTTTTAATCCATGACAAAAAAGTTTTTTTGTGCTCATTCAAAATACACATTTCTTTCTTCTTTGGATGACATTGCATCAACTCATTAATATGCAATGTGATATACGGTTGAGCATCAGCTATGTTATTCAAGATGTATGATTCTAACTTCTTCATCTGTTCATCTAACAATGATTTGACTTTCAAGTCGTGAATCCCCTTTCCCTCATTATTAACTCATTCATGGCGAGATGGAGGCAAACCTATGTGTTGCGCCGCAGCCAAGTAGCTCGTACAAAACTCTACTACCTCCTTAGAAATATACTTATCAATAATGGAGGCTTGAGGTCGATATAGATTTTTAACATACCCCTTTAATATTTTCATATACCTTTCAAAGGGATAAATCCAATGAAGATATACAGGTCCACAAAGCTTTATTTCTTGAACCAGATTAATCATTAAATGCACCATTATATCAAAAACAGTTGGAGGAAAATACATTTCAAATTGAAAAAGTATAAAATTTTTATCCTTTTCTGAAATTTTCAAAGCATTCACATCAATCTCCTTGTTACAAATTGAATTGAAAAAATTACACAACTTCATTATAGTCTTTCTGACACGAATGGGCAATATTCCACGCAATGCAACTGGTAGAATTTGTTGCATCATGACGTGACAATCATGTGATTTCATACCAATCAACTTCAAGTCCTTCAATGAGACAAAATTTTTTACATTAGAAGAATAACCTTAAGCCACTTTGGTATCATGAAGACACTGAAAAAAGCTAATTTTCTCCCTCTTCGATAATGTATGACATGCCAGGGGAAGAAATGTTCGTCTTCCTTTAAGAGTGGGAGCTAACTCCAAACGTATTCCCATTGACAGTAAGTCTAATCTTGCATTCAACCCATATTTAGTCTTTCCTTTAATATCTAAAAAGGTTCCAATCAAAGAATGACATATATTCTTCTCCACATGCATGAAATCAATATTATGTTTAACTTCATGATACCTCCAATATGGTAGCTAAAAAAAATTGTCCTTTTCATCAATATTTGTCTATCATTACCATATTTTTGTGTGTTTCCCAATGTCACATCAAGGTTTTTCACCCTCTCAAAATACAGATCAGGGGATAAAGGTTTTGGAGAAGTATCACATTCTTATGAGCCATTGAATTCCTTTTTTAGTCTTCTATAAGGGTGATCCACAAGCAAAAACATTCGATGACCCATGTACACTGTTTTCCTCCCATGATTCAATTGACAATATGACATCTGTTGTTCGCAAATTGGACATGCTTTATGCCCTTTAACACAGTATCCAGACAAATTTCCATATGCTGGGAAGTCATTTATAGTGAATAGAAGCACTTCATGCAGTTGAAAATATTCCATTTTATAAGAATCATACAACCTAATACCATCAGCCCATAACAGTTTAAAATCATCAATCAATGGTGACAAGTAAACGTCAATATCATTACCGGGTTGCTTTGGACCAGAGATCATTGTACTCAACATGACATATTTGCGCTTCATACAAACTTCAAGAGAGAGGTTGTAAATTACCAATAAAACAGGCCATGAACTATGTGTGCTACTGAGTGTTCGGTTTGGATTCATTCCATCTGTGCACAACCCTAGTCTGAGATTTCTAATATCATTTCCAAATGTAGAATAATGCGCATCAATTTTCTTCCATTGTGGACAATCAGCTGGATGACATATTTTTCTATCACATACCCGCTCTTCAGCATTCTATATTAACATTTTTGCATCATGTGAATTAGCAAATAAACATTTTAAATGATTAGTTATAGGAAGATACTAAAATACCTTTGAAGGGAGCTTTGTAATATCTACATCAGCCTATGATTTTTCTTTCACCTTATACTGTGATGTCCCACATTTAGGACACTCTGACAGAAATTCATATTCCTTCCTATTTATAATGAAGTCATTCGGACATGAATGTATTTTCTTGTATCTCAATCCCATCGGGCATAATATTTTCTTGGCTTTGTAATGTGAATCTGGAAGATCGTTATCTTTTGTAAGAATGTCTTTCATCAATTGTAGCAGCTCTGTAAAACTTCTGTCACTCCATCCATGCTTCGCCTTCAGGTTAATCAATCTTATCACCGCCGACAAAACCGTCAAATCTGTACAACCAGGATATAATGGTTTTTCAGCATCACCATATAGACGCTCAACTGTCGGTTCTATCTCAATTTGTTCTTCTACAATATCGCAAATCATTTCTTCAATTCCATTAAAGTTACCATCTTGCGAATCATCATCATCAGTGAAATTCCGTCTAGTTTCACCAATCCAAATCCAAGGGCTGTAACTCGGATTAAAACCATGACAAATCAGATGATCTTTTATCTCTCTACTTTTCAACTTTTTCATATTCAAACATTTCAGGCATGGACAGAAAAAAATGTCACTACTTGGAACATTTCGTTTTGCAAATTCCAAAAAGGCATCAACACCTTCCTCAAATTCATTTCTCATTCGATGTTCCGTAATCCGACATCGACTCATTATTACCTATAACAAATATCAACAAAAAATATATATTTTTAAGATAATATAAATATATGTTTATATGAAAAAATCATAATTTGAATGTAAAACAATTTAAAATATAAAACATATCTATAGGTATTTAAAAAAATATGCTTGAATATTATTTTTAAAACAAAATATAGTTAGATATAACAGTTTTATATTTCATTGAATCAAAGAAAACCATGACGCCTACATAGTTTAATATTGATTGCAGTTTTTATGTTTTAATATATTAGATAAACTACCTATTTAAAATGTTATTAATGGTTTCTGTAGACCCTAAATCCATTTGGTAAATATTTTCACACAATTATAAAAATCAATGGAAGTGTTTTTGGGAGGAATATGTTCAATAATTTGATTTTGATGTCCTATATTCTATAAAAAAGGCAATGTGGATACCAAAGCCCTTAGTTTGGTTTTTTATTCTCAAAGGGTTTGTGATGAAAAAGAAGAGTATAAGTTGATGTATATGATAAATAAAATACAACTATATTTTATTTATGGTTATGGTATAATGAATTCATACCATATAATTTAGGATCTTCTCCCACCAAAAGTAACCCTCCTCAGTTCGAAATGAATAAATTTAGATAATTATGCAAGAATCCCTCCTTTAATAAATCATGGTTTTTTGATTAGCAGCGATGATATTTAAACCAAAAACATTAGAGGAAATTACTACTATATATGTTTACATAATAAGATATATGATTAGATGAATCACTAAAAACAAACAATAAATAAAATAATTATTCAAAATACATGTATTACTGTATATAAACTAAAAAGAAGATTATTAGTACTAAAAGTAAAACTAAGAAGAAACAATAAACTCTATATACTCATGAAAGCTACTCCACAACACTTCCATGCTACTAACATCTATAAAAATTTACAAATTTCTTTTTAAACCCAAAAAAAATTGTTTATATTTATGTATGGTGGGCATAACATGTATACATAGTAAGATCCTCCCTAAAACATGTCATGAAAATGTTGAGGAAGCACACTAAAGCCCTATGAAAAAAGGAATCTAAATCATCACCTAAACATGGAAAAATAGTTTCATATACTCACTATGGATCACTCACAAAATAATTCATATAAATAAACATTTTTGTTTAAAAAATTATATATATATATATATATATATATATATATTAAAATTATGGTTCTTGGATACCACTTCTCCACTAGTTTTCCTCTCACACCCCAATGCTAATGTCAAGGTCTCACCCCGCCCATAAATCATCCTACACCATGTGAAATTGTATCACTTCCATCAGTGAATCATATCTATCTTAGATTATCTCATCACCATCTTATAAAAATAGTAATTAAGTGCATACTTGGAACCCACTACATCTTGTTTACATTAAATGTACAAAAATCGCTAAACATAATTATAGACTATCTGTGAAAAAAAACAAATGAAATAAATTCATGGAAGTAATACTTGAATGTTGCGAGTTGAGATGATAGATCCGAGAGGAGTGAAAAAGATAAAAAATGAAGCCAAAATGAGTTTAACCCATGTCAATCGATGAGATGATTAGGTTTTACCGAGCGAGAGAGACAAGCCGGCGGACTGTCAATCGAAAAATCGTAAATGACAGTCCACAGGGATTTAGTTTTTTCAAAAGTTTTAAAATGTAGGTTACATAATAACCGATGTTATAAACTATTTTTTAAATTTATAACGTTGTTTATTTTAATACCGACGTAAAAAAACCCCCGTGCATTGGTTTTTTATGTCGGTTATAAAATAATCGACGTAAACCCCCCCCCCCCCCCATACTTTGGTTTTTTACATCGGTTATTTTAAAACCGATGTAAATAACCTCCCGTGGTTTAGTTTTTTTCATCGTTTATAAAATAACCGACATAAAATATGACATATCTATGGGTTTTTTATGTCGGTTATAAAATAACCTACGTAACCCCCCCCCCCCCATGCTTTGGTTTTTTACGTAGGTTATAAGATAACCGATGTAAAAAACCAATGCATGGGGGGTTTTTTACGTCGGTTATTTGGAAACCGACGTAAAAAACCCGATATCTACATATTTTTTACATCGGTTATTTGATAACCGATGTAAAAAACTATAGAACGGGGGGGTTTACGTCGGTTATTTGATTACCGAGGTAAAAAACGCGTAAATATTGGGTTTTTTACGTCGGTTTCCATATAACCGTTGTAAAAAACCCTCCGCGCATTGGTTTTTTACGTCGGTTATAATATAACGTACATAAAAACCGAACCGGCACGATTTGTGACGTCGGTTATTAGAATAATCGACGTTAAAAATCTACTCGCCACAATTTTTAAGTCGGTTATTTTATAACTGACGTAAAACACCACGTTTCACAAATTATCATGTCGGTTATATATAACCGACGTAAAAAATGGTGACGTAAAAAACGTTTTCTGCACTAGTGAATATGATTATATATTTATATCTCCTATGTTCACCTTTACTGATCATATATGTTCACTATTTCTTATGTTTCTTTTCCATAAGTTATGAAAGAAATTTTTTTGAGGATTTCATTGAAGTCTAATAAATGAGAACATGAATTTTTGAATCATTAAGATATTTCAATAGATTAGAAGATTATTGTCCAATTTTCCAAAGGAACTAAACTATTTTGTTCCTCAGGAATGTGTATGTTTAATGTAACAAATATCTATATAAAATTAAGTAATATTAATGTATGAGAAGCCTAGGCCTCTATTGGATTCATCCATAATGGGATGTGAATTGGAAGAGGACAAATGATGTTTCACTATATTGGTCAATAAAACATCTGTATTAGTAATTCCTTGAGATGATTCCTTTATTGAAACATGCCAAATTTTTAATAATGAACCTGCTACCCCATAGAATCTGAATGCATCCAGTTTGATGAAGTTATCATTCAATGACAAAGAGTTATACCTACTTTGATCTATTTGGTTAATGTATTGAACATGAATAGAAGAGGTGTGATTGTAAAATATAGTTACAATTACCACAAAACTTGGGAATCATCATGTACATTTGTTGTAACATTATTGTAGTGTTCACAAGATCATATCCCACAATGGGGGGAGTCAATATATCTTGATTCTATATAGCTCGTGAAGAACCCAATTAGGAGAAATGATTCTACAATTCTGTACCCATAGGTTCACTTCCACTATTATAATTAAAAATATCAATAGAGATCTTAGGATTATCCATAGAAGTATTTTTTTTTCTTTTATGACAATTAAAACCAACCATTTACAAAAAAATTACATTGTGATTCCTCATATGGTCACAGTCAATCTTAAATATTCCAACACACACTGGTCGAGAAACATTACAATTTTGGTGATTGGAGTGAGGCCTTATAGTAACAAAGATCAATAATATTTATTTTTATAATACTCTCTTCTAGACATAGAGGTAGCTTTTTGATTTTCAATAAGGGAACAATTATTTTGTTTTTAGGAATTAAAAGCTTGAATTTTTTGATAGAGATAGTAACATAAAAAAAATAAATTTCAAATTTTATTAGGAATTTTTGAGGTAATCCACTGATAATGGGTGTACCTGAATTGAGGTTTCACTTCCATATAATATGAGTGAAAAATGTTAGTCATCATCATTTTAAATTAAGAAAATAGTTATTAGTCACTCCATTAGAAGTAATGTTTGGGGATCCTATAGACATCTATTTAAGAATCCACTCCATTTTAACATTAATTTGGATCTTTTATAACATATCTTATTCAATGGGATGATGGATTCCCTATATCATATATGTGATTAGTCAGGTCTTGTATTAAGGGTTGGATAGTAGAATCATTCTATATCAATAAATCACCTATAATTCCTATTTCTTGGACAAAATTCGTTAATAGCACCAATCCCTATATGAACATAATTTAAATATTTACACTTTATATTTCTATTAGACTATTTAACTTCATCCTATAAAACCGATAAATAGATATTTTAGGTGACATATTAGTGTGTTATTCTATATTATAAAATCTAATGAAAACTATTGGTATTTTATCATATACTATATGATAACAATACCTCATTTCCTTAGTAGGTAACAATATAGTTTTAATAATATTGGGTAGTCATCTGTTTGTGAACAAACCATTTAATCCAACATGACTCCTAGAATAAAATACATATAGGGGAGTATTATTGGGTTACCATAGAAGTGTTATAGAAGTAACCCTGTAGGTAATATAGCTATAATGTAGCTGTGAAATGATTTATTCAATGTTGGCCATTGTGCCATTGGTTTTGGAATATGAGCCTCGAGAGGGATACTTAAATAAACATATGTACTTAGAACATTGTGGTCTCTATGATGTTATACAATATTATAAACCGTGAATGGTGGGGATCTTAGATCTATCGATGATGAATATGTTGGGGAGGGGTAGTTCTACTATGTATGGGTATTTCTGAGTTCATGTCATGTACTATACATTATGCCTCTCAGAATATGGTTCATGTAAGGGTAACATCACAACACAATAACAAAGGGAGATAATACAATAGAGAATTAAAAAAATATTATCTTTGAGTCATCATCCAAAACCATTTTTTAACTATGAGAGTTGTTATATTAGCCTCCACCAACAAGTGTAAATATTTACATTATATTTTTTTATTTCATTAACATCATTAAATGTATCCCATTTGATGATGAAATATCTGGTGGAATTTCTATGTACCATAAAATCCCATTATGTCCTATAATTCAAACATATATTTGAGTAATATAATTTTTAACATTAAATTGATTAATGAATGGTTCTAATTCATTGAAATATAGAAATTTGGGCTTTAAATTCATAAATCCAAACCAACAATATTTTTATTTCAAAACCTTACTTAGAAATATAATATGGAAGAAACATTTAAAGAAGGTAAAATATATATCAATTGAATTTGTTGAAGTCAGTCAGATTATTCTTGAGATTTAGAATGTCACAACACATTTCGTTAAATTTTAGTGATTTGTGTGAAATAATATAACACTTAATTACTTTATTTTTTTCAGTAATGATTCAATGGATCAATTAAATAATGGGTTTCCCCTATCATTGTGATCTTAATAGAAAAAAAATTACTTTATAATACTATATTTTATATTCTAAATTATATTATATTATATTTAATTCTAATAAAAAATGTGGTATGAATTTTTACATAGCATAAATTATTTTAATGGGGAATTATGGTTTTTTTATTCATAAAGAGGAAGATGTATAGCCCATGTTTATATTATACTATAATAAAAATAACAAATATAAAAATAATTATTTAAAAAAATATTAAATTAGTGAATATTGTTTTCTAAAATATCCCTCCCTGAGTTATAATAACTCCCCTGGTTTATCCCTGTATCCTATGTTACAAAACCATTTATATTTCTACAGATATTCCCAATGACATCTACAAAACTTATTTTCAATTTTCTCAATCCCCTAACATGAAAATATATTCAAATCCAATGGATTGGTCTCAATCAAAATGGGGTGAAAGATATGGTATAAGACATGTTTTTATCATATATAGTTCATTTAAAGCTATTTTGATACAATGTCTTCCCAAATTCTATTACATATACTAGAAGTATTATAATAACAATGTATTGTAATCCCATTGATCAATTGGTGAGGATTTATTTATCATTCCCTCTCATAAAACCACATCACATATATTGTTAATGTTTTATTGTCCATGTTCTGAATTCACTTTCTCATATACATAATTGTGATTCTTTTATAAAAAACATGTTTAAAACTCTTATTAAATTACATAACTCTTATATTAAAATATTAATGACATCTAATTAATTTATTATTCATTACTTATCAACTACACCCCCTTGTCGATCAATTATTTCATAACATGTTCCTATGTAGAAATATATGTTTTAAAACTCATGTATTCCCGGTTCAGTTATACTCTTACTAATTAATTAAGTTATATTAAGATTATATGTAAATATAAAAAATCAGATGAACATAAAAGAACATTTAAATAAAACTAGTTTATTTTTGAAATTTTCCTCTTATTTTTTACTAATTAAAAAAATAATATTTCACCATTTTAGTGTTGACACAACTTAAGTGAATGGAGATATTTTATTCCTTTATCATTACATTTATGATTATTATTAAAAATGGAAATCAAAATTTAATACGATTGTAATAATCCTATAATCTAATTATTGAGATTTCTTAATGATATAAAATTCATGAACATTATTTTATTTAAAGTGAGCAATCATTGAAAATGTATATTATTAAAACAAGATTATAAAGAAATATTTATCTATTTTCAATTTAATTATTGAATAGATATAAATACATAACTATATTAATATTGGAATGACATACAAACTATAAAATATAACCTTTATATTTTATATAACCATTTATTAATGAAAATATATCATTTCCATTATACCAATGATATTTTGGAATAATTAACTAATCCACATAAAAAATAATTATTCAAGTAAGAATAATATTATTAATTACATGTATAAGATACTAAATTAACTAAAAATTACTAATATTTTATTAAAACTAGAAAAATTAATGAAACATTTACATAATTACTGAAATATTATTATTCATGATGGTAGACGATATATTAAGCTAGTAAGGGTCTGATGTAAGGATTTCTTATTCAATCAATGGATTTTTTATAGTTTTATTATTATATTTTATAGATTCCCATATTTAAATTATATAACATGTCATAAATGTATAAAATTATATTTTACCTTAATTTATGGTACATTAATTATGATCTTTTCTCGCATTTAATATTACACATTATACTCTACATTGTTCTTAATGGGATATTACTGCTCTTCACTATTCTTGCGGTTATTCTTAATATAAATCTCTCCCTCAATCCCCTGTTTTTCACTCATTCTAATATGACTCCCTTATTTTAAATATGATTCCTCTTCCATCCTTATATATGAATACTCATGTTTTTATGGTTCTTCTCAAATTCATCCCTCAAGTCAATTCATATAATATTTATAACAGATGGATTATGGTTATTTTTGATTTTTTTCAATTTTTTTTCTATTTTAATCTGATATAATTTTATTATTAAAATAATGGGGAATTTATAAATAAATAATTTCAAATCCTAGTTATCACAATATGAAAATACTTTTTACATTTATTTGGTTTCTTTGTTTTAGTTTAGAGAATGATAAAAAATGATAAATAACTCTTTATATGTTATCAAATCAATATTACTTCCAAAACTTATTAAAATTATATTTCAATTACATTAACTTTATTATATGATACAATAATTATTCGTCGTGAAAATTTGAAATTTTTAAACAATATTAAAAATTTAAAATTTAATAAAAATGATATTTTAATTATATATTTCATCATTGGGAGAAAAATTAACTATTTGTTGCAATCCTATTGAATTTAATATATTCTCTAAAATTTATCCATCTAAATAAATATTTATTGAATATTCTCTAATTGAATTTTTTTTATTGTATTTACTAGTTGGATACCTTTTTTATAAATTTTAAATTTTTAAAAATGTTCCACTAAATAATTATCCATTTATATATATGTGTGTGTGTTGTCTCATGGAAATAAAACTTATATTTAGGAAATGATACATCACTAACTATATCTTTCCTTATCATAAAATTTTTATATTGACATCCATTTTTCCAATTCCTATCTATAATAAAAAATGTAAATATTTCAATCTTCTAATTTAATGGTTCAAATAGAAATTTGTAGTTTTTATTAACTGGAAAAATTATAGACTTAATATTTTAACATTTATTCTATGTTGTGTGAATACCCAATTCATGATTTTTTAAATAAATTTATTCTTAACTATATAGATACCAGATTATTTTCATTAATATTTTATTCCCATGATTAGTCATGATATAATTTTAACTTATTTATGATTGTTCTCAAACTCAGGTGGATCATAAAGACACACACACACACACACACACAAACACAAAAACACACTCATATATGAATATATAATTACATTAATATGTTTCCCCTAACATATATAATCATATAATATATTATTTACAAATTTATATCTCATGGGATAACTATGTTTTGTGTGGAATTTTTATAGTTAGATCAACTCACATTGTTATAAATAAACAAAATGTAGTTATCTATTACTTTAATGTTATCTCTTGAAATAATATGGTTGGATTTTTCAAAATAATTATGATAGTATAAATAGAAATAATTTTAATATTTTATAACTTATTATTATGTACATTCCACATTACAATTTCATAAAAAGGGATACCCTTGGGTATGATTAAAAGAGTCCTACCTTAGAGAATTATTATGCCACAGAATGAATTGATATGTATTATCCATTATTTCAAGATCAAACATTTTTGGTTTCATTTTTTGTTCACTATTATTATTTAAAAATATTGTTATATAAATATGTTTATTTCTCCCAACATAATGTTTTTCACATGTTTACATTATATTGATAAGTACTATATATATCATCAATTTCGTTTCAACCCTTACTATGAATTTTTTAAAACTCAATTGTTATGTTCCATTATTTACCATGGTGAATATAGGAACTAATGTGAGTATCAATATTTTATAACCTCTCCTTAATAAATAATTTCCTAAATATTATAGGATGATAATGTTTTATTCCCCTACATCCCATAAAAACATGTTATTTTATTTTAGGGGAAATTTATAATTTATATTATCATTGAAAGTATGTATATCTATAACTAGAAATAACATTTTAGATATGGAGTTATTTAGATGTTATTGAAGTGGAGTTACATTATATTTGGGAATTAGGATTGAAAAAAGTGTGTATAAAACCTTTGACAACCATTAGTTACCCAATTCTTGGATAATTATAACTATTATCAAATCATGGTTTTAATATTTGTAATGAATTTATGTTGAGTCAAATTATAAACTGACCATAGGTAATGTGTGAGGTAATAGTAGGATTTATTGATTTTTTTAAGTAATATATAATATTAATAAGTGTTTATAAATGAGTAAGTTTTTTTGAAATAATTTCTCTTGAGTGGCTACGATTTAACATTCCATATTTATAATTAATATTTTTATAATTTTTCCTCATAAATTATTTATATAAGATGACATTATGTTGTTTATAACTCAAGGATTTCAATGTATGATCTCTTCACATAATTAGTTAGATTGGATGTAGTATTTCAACTTTAATAAATTATTATATATTACTCATGTATTTTATTTTATCACGATAATATTTTTTTATTTCACTTATTTATAGTGTTTATGAAATTTAGATTTTATTCATTATTTATATTATACATAACGGTACCAACCATGTATTTTTAATTAAAATTTCATAATTGTTTTTTAGGATTATTAATTATTTTCAAAAATCATTTTCATAAATAGCCCAAAGGATTTCATTTTTTATTATTGAATTTTTATAACCCTATTTCAAGGGATGTGGGGGAACCCTTACAAGGGCCATAGGATTATATATTACATGACCCAAAGGTATTAGGAAATATACAAACTATACATGGAACTCCTCCTCCTAGCATCTTCATCGTGATATTAGCTCTCCACCTTCGCATGTATGTTCGGCTAGACAACCCATAAAAGCATAAGCTGCTCTGGTGAATCATCCTTCTCAGAATCCTCATCTAAATACATCTCCTTATAGAGTATTTCTGATCATTAAGAACAATTTCAGGTGTCTATAAGGCCTTGAGGAGTAATGGAGGCCTTGAGATGGCCCAGAGGCCTTGTGGTGGCTCGAAGGCCTTAAAGGGCCTGAGGCCCAAACAGGCGGCCCGGAAGTCCAAACGGATAAATATTTCCAACTTCTAGAGTACCAAAAATTACTGATACAGTACTCTTGAAGTACTATTATAGTAACTCATAAATATGTCTCCACTCGTTTTTGGACTCGAGTCTCATTGATGCGCTTACCGGTTCTTCACTAACTGTGTTGGGGCTCTTGTGCATGTTGGAAAATCATTTTGTAATATGAATTCAAATTATTTCATTAATATTTTCAAATATATAATTTTA
This sequence comes from Viscum album, assembly GCA_963277665.1. Lineage (NCBI taxonomy): Eukaryota > Viridiplantae > Streptophyta > Magnoliopsida > Santalales > Viscaceae > Viscum > Viscum album. The sequence continues at coordinate 258,258,646 of OY728148.1, read as the reverse complement.
TATATTAATTAAATTACACATAATAATAATGTAACTTTAATATTTATTTTTAAATTGAAATAAATTCATTAAAAATTAATTTTTAACAAAGTATTTAACGTGTTTTCATATTCATATAAATTTAGAAAGTAACAGTAGAATGTAATGTAATGTATTTTTTAGGACGATGGTAAATATTTATTTGTTATTTGATAAAAATATATTATTTGGTAATTTTTTTAATTGAAAATAATATTTTATTAGTAATCTATATATTTTTTAAAAAATATTTTTAATTGTAAATATTTTTATTTTTATCTATTCATGCCTTATTACATAAAAAACTTCTTTAAAAAATGTTAAATAGATTTATTTAAAGTAATGTAAAATTTTTATGAAATAATTATTTTTTATTTTAATATATAATTACTCACATGTATAGTGGGTTATTTATGAAAACGTTAAATAAATTTTGATAATATAGTTTTTATCCTCCAAATACTTTTTTCTAAAAGATGCTTTCAGGTTTATGGGTAACAGTTCTATAAAAAAATATTGTTTTTTGGAAACAAATATATTCAATTTATATAATTGTTATAAAAGTATATAGATTTCATTACACCAATAAAATGTTCATATGTTATTATTTAATAGTTAAATTCAACATAATTTGGAGATTTTTTTGGAAATATAAAATTTTTCAGTTTATAAATAATTACTTATAAATCAAATAACAATAATATAGACATAACAAAAAAATTGTAATCCAACATCAGAAAAGATATAGAATTTAACCAAGATAGAATTTTTTCTATATATTATAAGATTAATATAAAAGGTTAAATTTCAAATTTATGAAATAAAAATTGTATAAAATAAAAACAATTTTTTAATGATGACACGAAAACTATCTTATAGTAATTTTTTGATATTTTTCTGTAAAAATGTTTTTAAATTGATAAAAAAATCAGTTTTACTAATAACACCTCTCTTCTGAAAAAATTGAAAAATTCATTGTTTAAAATTTTAAATTTTGTCTTCAACATAAAATTTATATGTTATGTAATTTTATGTAGTTAAAAAAATTCAGATTTTTTTATAAATATATATTTTAAATTTCAATTTCCATATTATATTTCATTCTAATAAAAATAAATTTCATATTCTTGACATAGTATAAAATATTTCAAATAGTCATTATGATATTTGGTAACTAAAATTATCATAAAAACTCATTTTTTAAAGTTTTGATTAATAAAAGTATATGATTACACCATTATACATGGTGTTCAGCTTAAAAGTTTAATCCAAATTTGATGATAAAATACACCTCTTATTAGGCTATACGTAATATCACAGTTTCAATGGAGGTATGACATTGTTTAAAATTTTGTTTTAATCCAATGTTTTCTGTAAATTTAATTTTCACTTGATGTATGAGGGGTCTCGAATGTATTTTGGGAGTTCAGGAAGAAAAATGATGTGAAACTGCTCAAACATGAGCATGGAACATGGTTGGTGCATTGATAAGTAAACCGTGTAGCCTCTCCATGAAAAACATGTAGCCTTGTACAGTAGAATTACACATGGTTAATTCATGATTTATCAAACTGTATGAGACTTCCCAGGTAACCTTGCAACCCATCTTCCAATAGACAATGGATTGCACATGGATTATGCACAATTATAATGACTATGCAGGTAAACCATACACCCCATTAAAAGATTGAAAAATTATAGTTACTCCACCTCAAGATTTTTATTTAAGACCTAATTTCTCTCTCATTTATTCCGCTCACTACCATATTAATGATCCAAATAATCGAAATATTCAGAGGGGATTTATTTCTTAATTTATAGTTCTCCCTCATTTTATACCCTCTCACTAAGGAACCATAGTCTTTAAGTGGATTTTTTTTCATATGAGAGTGTGTTCTTCATTGCACCATTTTTTATTTTTTGTTATTTTAGTGAGATTAGGAGAAATATGTTTCTAAATTAAGAAATAAACCCCCTCATGATTCACATGGGATGAACATACGATGATTTGACTGATTTAGGGCCACCAATGGGTTGTTCCAACATTCTCCTCCCTTAAAATTGCAAATATTAAACATGGAATTTATGTGTGATAAAATGGATTCATGATGAACATATTGATAAGATAAATTGAGTTTAAATTAGAAAATTTATAGATATTTTTATACATGAATAATTGAAAAAGGGTTCATTTTTCAAAATGCTAATGTGTTCTATGAACCTTGATATGTGAAATTGTTAAAAAGATGATTTTCTAAGCGTTGTTAATGATAAATTGGATTATTGGGTTATGAAATTTAAATTAGAATATGTGAATGGGTTTGAGATTGTGATTTTATTGAAATTTTAATAGGCTAATAGACAGATATTGTTAAATATAAAAAATGATTTACTTGTGTTAATGTGAATGTGCCAAATAGATTATGAATAGTACACTGAATGGATAAGTGTGTTGTCTCATGTGAACTGATGAATGGGTTACTATATGAGAATTTAAGAGTTTTATTAATGGAATAACATATGGAAATTATTTAATATTCTTAGTGATATTGGAATATAAAACAAAAAATGGTATAGATGGGATATGTAATATAAATGAAAAATGTGTTAATATGTTATGAAATTATATAAATTTCATTGTTGATAGTTATGATTTTTTATTTTTATGAGTTTATTTTTTACTATGTTTTTGTGATTTTATGCATATTTTTCTGAGTATGGTTTTTGATATGTTATTTTGTGGTGAATGGATAAATATGTCTTTGCACAAGGACTGGATGGGTGTTGTATTTACTTGAGGCTCTACGCCCACTGGTCGAGTTAGATAACGTCTCTAAACTCTACCCCAAAATTAATAGGTTAAGGAAGTGGATGAAATATCTATTACCCTAATAGTTTCATTCGATGATACCTCCAGGAGTGAGGATTCAAGGTGAATGAAATGTATTTTTTGTGATGTGTTTACGCCTAGTGAGATAGGGAGTTTTATTATTACCTTATTCCTAATGATGAATTCCCTAACCCCTTACATGTGAATAATATAAAATCTTGATCCATATAACATATGATGATAACAGATTATGTAATAGTGGTTATCCAAATGTATAAAATGGTAATAAGTTTAGACATGGTTGTGTAGAGATTGTTAACTAATGGAACCCAATGTTTTCTTTTCTTTTACATGTCATTTATTTATTACATTAATGATATTTCTTCATAGATTCGATATTCAGTGGACACCATTGGTAGTGTCATACTAGGTTTTACTCACTCTCTGGTTTGGTATCATTGGCTACTAGAGTAGATTCCATGGTTGTAGGTAAGGACATGGTTAAGGACCCTATTCTATGGAGTTGAGTACAAATTAGTTTATGTAGGGATGTGGTTTTATATTTTCATTAAGGACCATATTGGGGATTCATCTATTTGTATTTTTTTGGGTTTCCATCACTTTTGGCATTTTTAGCATGACATGGAATATTTACTATTTGGATGTGGACTTGTATATTTTTTGGGAAGTGGTTTTTTATGAATGTTCATTGGTTATTACATATTTATTGATCTCTTTCATTGTAATATTTGTAAATAGGGTATAGTCTCCCCATGTGGCTTATTAGGCCCTCACTACTAGTCAAACACCTTTAGCATATGGGGAGGAATACTTGAGGTCATGTTGTGACTTCTCTTGGCGAACCAGTTAGTGGAATATATGTTAGGGATGTTATAAAGTTGTACTAGAGTTGTTATTTTTATCGATTATTATTTTGGATGGTAGATCAGAGAATACGATGTATTGGGTCTTGAAAATGATGTCATACGTGGGAGTATCTAACACATGTAAGAGGGTAAACCAATTTACGAAGGGCTTGAATTATAGTATTTCAATGTGTCTTGTTTATGATGATGATATTTAACCATTTGGTGATGCACTTCTTTTTAGATGTGACTATTTTTTAATATATTACTCATGGATGTAATGACAAATTTTTTTAATTAATGAATCATTATAACAATCAATGTATATAGATGGAAGAATCATGGTAGGCACACATAGAATGGATCTGTGGGATATGGAAGGTAGGATTCATTTTATATTATTGAAAAATTTGAAGAAAATGGGGTCTAAAAAAGATGATTCTATAAAATTATTGTGTGTTTAAAAGAATTCTATAAAAATGTTAAAATTATTAGTGGTTATAAATTTTAAGTATTGAATTTTGTCTAAATGATATAGGTTTCTATCATGGTGGTAAAATTATTAAATAAATATCAGTATGAATGTTTTGAAGGATTTATAATATGGGTTGACAAAAGATGTATAATAGGAAAGGTGCATAAGGGGGAATGATTTCCATAGTAAAAGTGGAAATGGATTAAAAAGTGGGTGTATCATGATTGTTTTGTATCTAAAAAAGTTGTATTATCCAATGTTAACAATGAACCATGATAGAAATGGTAGTCTGTAGTATTAGAGATGTTATCACATCCATTAGAATAATTTATATAGAGTGTGTTGACAATGGAAGCTACTGTATTTCCATTGATCTCTTCACTGATTAGACTTCCCTTGAGGTGTTTGTTGATGAATTTTTTTTGAAGTATGAATCTGAGTATGGATTTTTTAAATTATAGGCAAATTAAACATACTAAATTGTAAAACATTTGTGGTTTCAATAAATGATGTGTACTAATAGAATTTTGGTTGAAGAATGTTATTTATTATTTTAAGTGTCCCTTACCTAGCCCTTTTCGGGGTGGATTGAAAACTAATAGTTCCTTAGGAAGATTCATTTATTATATGTTGGGATACCCTATTGAGTCCTGACTTTTTGATAAATGTGTGACTTTCATTATTCATTCAGTAGGGATGTGACCTTGATGGTTCTGGGATGTAGCATGATAACTTGATAGTGGTAACCCATATGTGCTGTAATTTCTTGGTTTGTGTTCTAGACATAAGAATGAGTTTCTTCATTGGTTGTTAATTATTGATGGGTGTTTTGTTATATTTGTTGTAACCCATGTGGTTTCAGACCTTTCGATTTGTTTTTTAGAGCGTTGAAGTTGGTTTTTTGGCCAATAGTGATAATGTATGTGTGTAGGTACTCTTGGAGAGACACCTATAGTGACTGTTATCAAGGTTCATTGGAAACAACATTTTGAAAAGAGGGAAGGAGAGCCACATTTGAATGAATTCTTGTCAGAGCTTGATGTAAGTTTCTTAGAGAGATAAGTGGGAAGGTCAATAGTTTTGGGAGATGAAACTTCAGTAGTGTTGATTATCTGACATTCTTGTTGAAATCGAGGGTGACCATGCATGAGGTCATCCCCAAGATGACGGTTACTTGGAAAAATGAATCATGTGGTATTATTCAGTGTGCAATTAATGCATAGTGAGTTTGCTTGAGTAATAATAAATGTTATGGGGTTTCTCTAGTGTCATTCAAGAAGGAACCTTTGTGATTTTAGGTAGTTGTGTAGTTGTCTTTGAACGGTTGTATCATTGAGGGTTTTAACCCATCAATTTGAATAAAGATTAATTGAGGACCCAACATTAATTTTTGGTGGACGATAAATTGTTGAATGGCCTCAAAATGGATACATTTTTTGTGAATGTGAAACTCAAGGTGATATTCACAAAATGGTTTTGATTTCATTTAAAAATGTGTTTTTTGTTGGGTGAGATGTTAATAATGTCTGGGGGATGATGGGATAATTTACTTGGAGGAATGGTCAGATGAGTAAGTTGGAATTGGGCTAGGATCTAGTGATATTATCTTTTGAGATCTTTATACTGTTTAATTGTGTGGTCCCAAGAGGGTGCAAGACCTCGAGGGATCTGGTGAGGTCTAGATGCATCCATGTATAGGTAAGTTATGAGTCCATTTGGGATGAGAGAACTTATTCTTGGTAAATACACTTTTTGTTCTCTATAAAACCATGTTGGAAGAATTCCTGTTCTAGTGACCATATGGTTTTGGTCATTGAGGTGGAATTTTGGTGTTTTTATTTTTAATTGATAGGTTTATGATAGATAAAATTGAGTGATGAGGTGGTAGTAGTGATAAATGAAATGATGGTTAATAGTAGTTTGGTGGATGGATATTGTGTATTGGTGAGTCTTGGTTGGAAATCACACCTGAGTTCTAGTGGATAATTTTTTATGATAAGTGTATAGGAAGGGAGTACTATAACTCTTAGATGGTCATGATGCCCATAGTGGGAGGTCGAATCAGTGTTGAATGAGTTTTGGTAGTGTTCTTCAACAAATTATTAGTGTACTTTTTTCTAGTGATGATCATGCCCAACATATTTACATAATCCTGGGTATGATGAGAAAACATTGTCTTTATTCCTAGTGACTTGAATGTGTTATTATTGATATGGTACATCATGTAGGTAATACTCATTAGGGACGTTTGTGGAGAGTTGGATGTTTGGATGTGCACCATTGATTGATCATGGACAAGGTTTTTAGGATAGAATTGATGTTGAAAATATAATAGGTTTCATTCTCAGAAGCTGTGAACAGGTATTCTATGATGTTTTAGTTGTTATTCTATAAAGAAAATAGACAACCATGTCCACGTATTGGGGGTACACCTTGTCATTTAATCATGAATCGGGTTGGTTGGAATTCGTTGAGGATAATAATCCCAAAGAATATTCTAGGATGGGGAGTGGAAAGTTGATCCTAGATGTGTGGTGATGAGTGTAAGGACGATGTGGTTACCTCATGATAACAATGGGAAATTTATGAGGTGCATGGTGGGTTACTCATAGTGTCAATGTGGGTCTTCGAAAAGGTGTTTTTTGATAAAAGAATTGGTTTTGTTCACAAGGTGGTTCAAAAGGAAAATCAAGATTCCAATGATTGAGTTGTTAAAGTGAATGGTAAGAAAAGTCATTAGGTTATGGAAAAACAGGATGGGTTCTTGTATATCATCAAAAATAGAGCATGTACTGAGGTATGTTTCTATGAGGTGCATTATAATTTCATTATGTGTGAAGGAACCATGTCCATGTGATGTAGTTTCATTCTAATAGTGATGCTGGGTGTTTTTAGTGGATTTCACTGAGGGTGGCTCGACTCGATTAAAAAGAGGTACATAAGTGGTGTGTCATAAACCACCTCTATGGAAGTTTTTTGGAGAGGAAAAGTGAAATTTAATTATGATGCTGGGTTTTGAGAGAGATCGTAATGGACATTAGTAAATGTATAGATCATGAGGATTTTTTAGGGATAATAATGGGTGTGTTGGAGCGCAATTATGTTTTGGATGGTTGAGTATGTCTTGATGGTAGTGTTTCTAAATGTATGGGAATGACCTCGGTAGGATCCTTTGTGATGGTGTTATGTGTTAGTGAAGAATCACCATGGATGAGTATAAATAGTTGTATGTCAATAGTGGAAGGTGGTTATTTGGGGTCAAGCCAGTCAGGTTGACCAAACATGGTATTGTAAAAGGAATATGATGTGGTATGTTGTGTTCCACATCTATTCTGATGTTCATAGTTGAAGTTATTTTTTGAAATTAAGGAAAACATAATGGAGTTAAAATTGTTCTTAATCTACAAATGGATGATGTAGGTATATCATTCTAGGTGGTTTCATAAGTGATGATGGATTCCATCATAGGTTGAATTCCTTTTGAATATCCAGGCATAGTGAGTTAGGAAATTCATTGAGTATATTGTTATAGTTGAGTTGAGGTTCTAGTGGACTTTCCAATAGTGAGGGATCCAATAACTAGAAAATGGTGGTTTTGTGCTAAAGTATTTGGTGAGGAGATCCATTGTAGGACAAGGGTACTTTTGAGGACATGAATGCTGTTTCATGATGAAGGGACTCTAGTAAGTACAATTTTAGTGTTTCAGACCTAGAAATGAGTATTAGATGGGATTTTGATCAAATATATTTCCTTAGTGTTTTTTTTGTGTTTTGGGGATTTTATATATAATTTTGTCATCATGTCATTGGTTGTGGATCAATGTAGGTTCGATAATATTTTCTTGAAAACCATGTGATTATTTCGGCGATGTTGATGTACAGTGACCATTAGAATATTTTTAAAATAGGATAAAATGTCTTCAAATGATTTGTGCCATGATTTGTGAGGTGTATCAGACCAATGAGATGTCGATTGCCTCTTCCATGAGGTTATGACACTATGTGTGAAATTTATTTATGTTGTGATTTATGCAGAGTTTCTTATGTTTCCCTATGAATTTCTTGTGAATGATATATGGGTTTTGGTTGATGTGTCCTTTATGGAGGGCCCAGTTCATTTTTTGGACCTTAGTGAGAATGTTCTATGGGATACGACCATTATTTATTTTGGGTTTTGTGGATGTACTGTACTATTCATGTGAAATCATGGGAAATAAAGTTGGATGTGTGATAAAATATTCCGAATACATTTACAATGGAAGCTTAGTGATGCTTGGGATGAGGGGTCAAGGATAAGTCGTTATAAGTTGGGGAGATTGTACGATACCAATTTATATGAAGTTAAATACTTCCTTATGATTTTTTATAAATCCCTTAGTTTTTGTTAAATTTTTATTGGTAGTATGAGGGGTTATAGGGGTGTTATTGGGTTTTGGTACTTGAATATAAGGAAAAGAGAGCCATCATATACTAGGATCATGGTTCACTAACATTTAAGTAGAAAGTGTGACATCCCAAGGAAAACTATACAACCATCAGAAGGGGCATTACACACTATTAGTGAATGGGTTTTCAAACCGTTCAGGACTTCCTGAGAAAACCTGTGACCCATATTATCATAGATATTGGATTTCAAACAGTTCTTGTAAGGTTTGAAAAACCATTCGGGTAAATACATTTCCCCATTTAAAGATGAAAAAATTACAGTATTTTCATCTCATGATTTATAGAACACCACCCAATGTCCCTCTCATTTATTTTCCACTCAAACATATGGATGAAATAATTCACCCCATGATTCAAAAGGGTTGTTCTCCTTCTATTCATGGACACTTAATGTAACATTGGTTATAGATCGATGATTCATGTATTCCTAACACTCCTCTTGTTTTCATTTTTCTTATTGGGGGTATAGTTCCTCCCATCTTCTTCTGAATCCCATAAACCCACTTCTTTTGGTGGAAAGTAAGTCAGGGAATAAAAATTTCTTTGAACCTAAATATAATGAAATTATTAAGAGGTCATTCATCTTTGGATTCAAGGTATGTGGTATACAAGTTATATCCCACTATTTTTAAATTTATTTTTTATATGATTTTATTTTCTAATTTCCCCCTTGTTGTGATTTTGGTGCCATTCGTGAGACTTGGTAAAATAGGTTTCTAAATTATAAATTTTAATTGATACTTTTAGGATGCATAGAATGAAATTTCTCATGTTTATGTCCACCCATTGCGTGTTTTGACAATCCTTGCTCTTGATATTGGTAATGATAGACATGGAATTGACATGTGATAAAATGGGTCCATGATGAACATGTTTGATAATTTGATTTGATTTGAAAGGTAAATATGGATAGATGTTTCTAGAAATGGATAATGGCATATGTCGTTGTTTGAAAAAAATCCTAATTTGTTAAATGAGCCTTGAAATATTAAAAAGGTTAATTAGTTGATGGTCTAGGGATTATGAATGTTAAATGGGAAAGTTGGATTGAGAAATGTAAATGGGAACTGGTGATTGGGTCATGGATTATGATTTCATGGAAGTGTTAATCAGATAATGTGTAGAAATTTTTAAATATATCAAATTAGTTAATTAGATTATTATTAACAGTTCAAATGTATTATGGATTTTACACAGAATGCATAAGTGGGATGTTGCATGTAGAATAAGGAATGGTTTAAATGTGTTAATATAGGGGAATGTAATTGTGTTATAATTGGGATAATGTATGGTAATTATTTAATATTCCTAATGAGTTACTGATAATAAATTAAAGTGGACAAAGTGGGATATGTAATGTAAATAGAAAATGTTTTAATAGGTTATTGTTTAATATAAATTCTATTGTTGATTATTATTTTTTGTGATTTTTATGAGTGTTGTTTTGAGTCTGGTTTGTGATTGTTATACATTTTTCTTTACTATGGTTTGTGATATGGAATTGTGTGGTGATTGGATAAATAAGCATATTCACATATCTTCTTAGTCTAGGGTAATTGTGTGTGGTCTATACACACATGTGGAGTTATACAGGGTCTATAAATTAAACTAAAAAATTATCAGGTTAGGGTAGGGGATCGATGATCTATTCCCCTAAATGTTTCATTTAATTATACCACCTGAACTGAGGCATTTAAATGAGTGAAATGTGTTTTTTTTAATGTGTTCACCCCTAGTGAGATAGGGATGTGTATTATTCCATTATGATGTACGATGAATTCCCTTAACCATTTTGTAATAATGATTTAAATTCATAACCCATGGAACACATGACGAAAATTGATTTTGTAATGATGATGGTATAAATTTTGAAAATGGTACTAAGTTAAGAAATGGTTAATGTAAATATTGTTAAATAATAAAACCATAGATTTCATTTTTTTTACTTTTCATTTATTTATTAATTACATGAAATATCCTCTTTTACTATATATTTTGTAAACACCATTGGTGGTGGCCTATAGAGCGGTACACACACCCTCCTCACATACTCTTAGGTACTCGAGTATATTTCATGGATACAGGTTAGAACATGATCAAGGCACATATTCATTTGATTTGAGAAGGGAAATGGATTTTTAGTGATGAGGTTCTATAGTTGGAGTCAGTTTCGTCTTTGGGATTATACGATTTTTCATTGTTTTGGGATTTTGGCACTTTTGGCATTGGTATCAAGACATGAAATATTTATGATTTTGTTGTGGACTTGTACCCTATTAGGTAAATGGTTTGTTAAGAATGTTCACTGGATATTAAATATTGGTTCATCTATTTAATTGTTATTTATTGTGGATTTATCTCATAAATAAGGAATAGTCTCCCCATGAGGCTTATTAGACACTCAATGGTAGTTGGAAAACTGTACCTTATGGGGAGGCGCACATGAGGTCATGTTGTGACTCGACTCAAGGAACTTGTTAGTAGATCCTAGGTCATGGATGTTACATTATTTTAACTATCTACCAACACCTCATTCTTGTCAATAAAAAAACTCATTCCCATTAATGATGTTATCTCAAATCCTTCTATTAATGAACATATCAATGTTATTAATTGTAATGAAATATACATGTCTATAATTTTTCTTCTGATAAAAATGTGTGTCTTATTTAGTTATATAGTTTGATATAAAACACATTAAATACATAGTGAAAAAAAATTCCATACAAAATTAATTTAGATAATTATACTAAAAATATAATTAAATCCCAATAAAATTGACAATAATACAAAGTAATAATAATATATATAAAATAAATTCCATAGAGTTAGAATATTTGGACAACACTGGCCTCAAAAAAATCCCACCCTTGAAAAAAATGAAAAAGGGGGAAAATATTATTATTTTAATAATAATTTTAATAATGAAAAATATGTCATTGACAGAAATTGAACTGAATGATGAATGAAGGAAAAAATATATTTATTAAATGTATAACACCTATAACACTATTGGAAATATAGAATTTAGGAATAGAATAAAATATATAGAAATCTTAAAATAATATCTGATAACCTTATGAAAAAGCACAAGGAATTTAGGCAATAATACAAATAAAAAATAGTGGCAAATATAATAAAAACCAATCTTTGGTATAAGGATAAATAAATATCTTTTTTCAAAAGCATATATGTATTATTTTTATTAAAAAACATTTGAGAGTAAATTTAAAAATATGAAATAATTTTTTTAGAAAACATTTTTACGAAATTATTAATTAATTCAAATGTTTAAATAAGTTTCTGATTTTAAACGTAATTTTATATAATTCAATCATTTTATCATGTCATGAAATAAAAAAAAAAATTATTTTGTTAAATTTGGAAATAAAATTTCACATATATAGAAAAATATTTCAATACAATGAATTTTTTATTTAGAATGGGGAAATCTAGTGTATCCAACATGATGTTTTTGTTTTATTTTTTGGTAAATATTGAAAAATGTGGTAATAAAATGTGAAACACATTACATATGAAATCATATATGTAACTGATCAACCCGGATATCAACAGAAATTCAAACCCTAACTGAATCATCACATACCTAAATGTCTTTCATGATCCCCATAGGATGGATACATGCAAACACACATCTTCAATATCTAGAGGGAAAAAAATCATCCAACATGATGTAAAATGAATTGATATATATATATATATATATCAATAACTCACAGTGGAATATAAAACCATGAAATATATATCAAAATAAAAATCAAACAATATATGTGATTCAACCTACAAGTGGCTAAACAAAATCCGATGTATGATTCCAAAATAAAATGGAAATCCCAGAAACATGAAACAAATACTCCATGTGATAATATAATAACATCCCACTGTCTCACCACCAGCTACATAACTCAACTGACAGAAAACATTATGTCTCACTGTAGTGCCCTGCCATTCCCTATATTAAAAGTCATAATAATGTATTATTGAATGGTTTCACTATCTTTGAGATAATACACTTAATATGACCCCACCTAATTGTTCCAATACAATTCTATGTAAAAATACCCAAAAAATGAAATAATAATGAAAAAAATCAATGATAATTAGTTCAACAGTTTTTTTATCAAAACCCCAGTGAAACATAGCACTTTATTTATAGTTTCAAATAATATAGGTAAAAAGTATGAAATAATACAAATAATCTAATTTCAAATGTAATAACATAAATCAAATATGTTCAATGCTTGTATCAAATATCATATCAAGTGAAAAATAGAAAAAACCAAAAGTATACATAACATAATTCCAAGGATTTATATAAGTATGTATATCTAGAAAAACCACACCTAGGAATATATAATGATATAAATCTTTTATTTATACATATTTATAAATTATAGACACCTGAGGAACACCGCATCAAGTGAAACTCTATTCATTTCTAGAAATTCCATTGATAAATGGTTCTATGGGGTAGAAGAACACCACATCAGTGAACCCCCCCAATAGAATCAATGTATGAGCCCAATTAATACAAATTCCACCAATGTACCAAATGCAACTCAAGTGATTCAGTTTCCATTTTATATCATCAAGACCATGCACTAAAAACCAATTCATCAATCCAATTCACAATTATTTGAAAATTACTATTCATTTAACAAGGTAATGAGAAAAATAACTTTTATCAAAACACCATCTCTAACACACACACAAATTTCTCAATCAATAAATCATTCCATTTTATTTACTGAAAAATTTATCAAAACCATAAAATCATGGTTGATCTGTCATAGTCTAGAGATAAAACCACTAAACTAACACTTTGATAACACACATCCAAAACTAGATCCAAAATAATTAAATATAATGAAAAATAAAAAATGTAGTCTTTATCATTGAGTCTCACACTTTTGATTTTTATTCAATAACATCCAAGTTTATTGGAGAGCTAATGTAACACAATCAATATATAAATCATAGCCACAACACTACGACCAACAAAGGATTTTCCATCCAAATAATATTGCATAAGCGATCTATAATGGATCAAGAATAAAAAAAATTAAAATATCAATGGATTGGGAAATATTATTCAATAATGATGTTGGGACCAATGAAAAAGAATAAAAAAGATCATATACCTAGGGATATGCAATGCATCAACCATGAAGATCGATCTCTAAATGAAATGATCTTAAAGGAATGTAGGTCCCCAAAATGGAATGGGAGACATCCAAGATTTGGAGATAGAATTTTACTTGTTCAATGGGTAATGCCCCTAAAATTCCATGTCAATTTTTATTTAATATTTTATTGGTTTATTTCGACACCAGTTGATGATATGGCATGAGATTTTGTGGCCTTCTGAGCTCGGAATAAATGGTTGATCTTTTTTGAAGTTATTTAAAATAGCGTGTCTGCGTAGTTTTTGAAGCTTCTAAACAAGAGCCTAGATTAAAAATATGAGGCCACTATTACATCAAGGATATTAAAATTACCAAATAAAGGACCCACACTTGACCAACGTTGGTCATGGTTAAAAGTTAATTTTTTTTACATTTTAAAGAAAAAATAAAATAAAATATTGAAATTTTATTTTATTTAAATTTTTTTATGGAGACACAAAGTCGGGCTGGATATTTCATTGAATATGTTAAACAATGTAGAGGCACTGAAAATGATGTTTAATAGAAACAATCTTTCATTTATTAAATGAAACTATGTAACGATAAGGAAGCTTATCATTACTAAAAATTCATAAATGCATTTCCCATATTTAATTCTTTAACCAGGAAGCAGGATCATTGTCACGATCCTAGATTGACGGTAAAACCGTAGAGGATTTGTGTGGGTGAGCAATGAACAATGAATCACCACCAAAGATGGATTAATGATTGGGGAATGACGTATGATGATGTTTTGACTTTGATCTTCACCATCGAATGATCCAACCTAGAGGTATGGGTTTATTTTTTATGTTATTTCATTTTCCTTGTTCATTATTTCAAAACGACCAACACGGATCAACCCATGAAGATATTTATCTTTGGGTAGTTGTTTCATGAAGGATGAGTTATCTAAAATTTGGTTTGAAGGGTTCAAAACTACAGGCTTATATCATTATTCCCATTCACTTTTCTAACAAGACGAATGAAGGAAAATTAACAAGGCCAATGACTTTCACCAAGGTGTTCATGGTGATTTAACCTCATCCTCGATATTATGTTCTTCCCCAATGTAAAACCATGGTTTTGTATAGACTTTAATTGAGGTTATTAATGAGGTCGGACCCTTAGAGAGATGTTATGTCACTTTGGACCATGCGTTAGTGATGAAGATAAACCAAGGATCCTAGAGGTCTTATTGGTTCTGAAAATGAACCACTGGAATGAGTCAGGTGGCCCGTGAAAGAACATTTTGGTGCATAGGAATTTTCATGCTGGAGGTTTAAAGAATTGGTGGCATGTCATGATGGTAGAGGTCACGTCCAGGTGGGATGTGGTGGTGTGAAATAGATTCACTGGTGGGATGTTGCATCAAGACGAGAGACACGTGGTCGAACTGCATGTGTGCAGTGTCACACGGTCCATGTTTCATGTGGGGGAGGTGGCTAACCAGCTATCATCCAAGTAATGTGGAGCAGACATGGGGCCTACCATATATGGGTTGGAATGAACCATCCTACTAGCGCGGGCTAGTCCAGAGGGGAAAACCAGACCATTAGGAGGCTCAGATAGACAAAAAATGGCCCGCTAGTGTGGGCCTGGATGGATGAAGGGGATAGGGATGTTGGGTGGTCTGGTGGGCTAGACCCAGAGCCCAATGAGAAAGGTCAATAAAAAATAATGTGCATGAACCATTGGCTAAGAAATAACGGGTCAGGTTGGTCGTATCATGTCAGATCAGACCAAGGAGGAACCACCCAGTTTTTCCTAAAAAACCCATAACTTCCAAACCGTAATTACGTATGACGATCCATTTGCAGAGTTTTAACCCACAAGATGTGGTATTACTTCGGTATACAATTAATGGAATTTAGTGGAATTTGGGAAATAACTAATGGCCTGAGGTGTAGAATTTCATCGAATCTAGGATGCTTCGAGTGGGAATCCTGTTACTGGCTGGGACAAGAAATAAGTGATGAGTGTGCCTTAGGGGACCAGCAGATGAACGGAACTAAGTGGATGAGCATGCCTCTATGATAAGTGGTCCTTAGTGGGCCATCAGGCGAGAGGACCTTAGTGGACAAACAAATCTCAGTCACGAGAGATCCATAGTGGCCAACAAGATGTTAGAAAATCAGTGTCACATGAGACCTATATGTTGAGTTGACCATAGTGGCCCAATAGACGAGCATATCTCAGTATCCCATCATACCTCAGGGATGGGGGGACCTCTGTGGCATCGCTGATGAGCAGACCAAAGTGGCCCAGCAGACGACTAGACATTAGTGGCATAGCAGACCATTGTTATGAATGGACCTCAATGGCCTAGAAGACATAATAACTCGCCATGGTTGAGTGCTTTTGTGGTACAAGGTCTTATGTGTAATGATTATTAGTCCTTATTTCCTTTATTTATATTTATACCTATGTGAGATGACTCTAGTGAATCTATCTGGACTATAATTTTAGGGGATACAGGTCATGTACCTCTTTGGTGGTCTACATTGTGCATACTTTCCTTTGTGGTATTACCATTGTTTTTTGGGGTCCTTACTCAGTTTTTTGTTACCCACCCCTTAACAAGATCCGCCCACATGTGTCATGTCTTGTGAATATTAAATAAACATTTATTGATACCATGCTGTTCTAGGACCCGATGATTCTCAGTGATATCTGATAGACGAGGTGTACTTAAATGGCTTTAGGAAGCACCACATTTACATACCCTTCTGGTAGGGTTTCCCATATACAAGATTCAGGAGATTATACTTTTATTTTTTGTTCTTGTATTCTACATTCTTTACTTTCAGTTTTGTAGTTTTACTCTCAATGTTTTTCTTAGTGGCTTGTATATTTACTTTTCATCATTGCGGGCTTGGGATGTATGTGTGTGTGTTTGTACTGGTACTCAGGTAAATGTTTCCCAATTTTGGGATAATTCGTTTGGTACTAGTCTCCATCCCATGGGATTTGTGAGACCGGATTGTGGTAGACACGACATGGGCCCCGAGGGATGGGTTGTCATAGAGTGGTATCAAAGGAGGTTATCTCTACCTTATAGACCGTGATTCTATGGTTTTGCTTTGGGGAAACAATGTTAAATGTTTCAAGATCGACTTTCAGACTCGGGGAGTCTAGTGGTGGTGTGAGAGCTAACATATCTATACACCAGAACACTGAATTACATTATTTGACTTAGTACATGAAAACGTTCGATGCATGAATAGTAACAGAGAGTGTTATCGTTTTCTTCTAGATTCAGAGTCAGCTCACCAAGTAAAATCTATTGACTATGGTTCATCTTGATTTTTGTCAGGATTCCTCCATGTAGACAGATTACTAGGATTCTGATGTGTGACCGCGAGGATGGCACACATATTAATGAGGCATTAGTGCAGGGACTAGTACTAGAGATGGCCCCACCAGGTGGTTCACTATTGCTACCACAACCAATCAATTATCAGTTCCATCCAGCGTTACTGGTAGAGGATGCACACAGTATCAGTTCCATACATGAGTTATAGAGGAATAGGACTCCCATGTTCATGGTGGAGAATATCCTCATAGGTGTCCATGTATTGGCATGATGTGGTTACGTGAGTCTTCCATCTTGTGAGGACACCTCTCGACTAGATGGAAGTCTTAGCTGTATGACTTCATCAAGAATCAACAGGGAGATGGTAGAGCTGGACTATCCAAAAATATGATGAGTTGACCCTCACCTAGACAAACTTCATGTGCCTCTTCAAGGATGATTTGTTTCATGAGACCTTAAGCTCTATAGGTATACAAAACCTACAACACCTATATTAGGGTAGCATCATAGTAAAAGGGTACTCAATGAGATTCACTGAGCGTTATCGCTACCTATAGACATGGGGGGAAACTCATTCTTCTAGAAACGGGATTTTTGAGAAAGTACTACACGTAGAGATCTGTGAATCCATGGTATCTCTTGGCATCCCCACTCAGTATTGAGTGCTAGATCTAGCTCTAATCATAGAGATATTCTTAGAATTGTAGGTTCCAGCAGTTGGAGCAACATATAGACACATGGTGGTGGAGCCTTCAGCAGTGGGTAACAGATAGCTGATGTAGAGACCCAATCGGGTCAAGCATTTCTGGTTATGACCCTATGACATATAATCAGTGAGAGGCCCCCAATGTATAGTGACTCAATAGAGGAGTAGGGTGTGCTACTTGTGTTGTGGTCAGAGAAACGTGACTCATGACTACCCGACTGGTCATGTAGATGATCAGCAGACAGTCTGGGGACCGTTAAGGAAGAGGCAGAGGGTCGAGCAGCGTGGTCCACAGGAAGGCAGATGTGGAAGGGGAGAAGAAAAACAGTAATGTGGTGGGTGTATGTTTGATGCACAACCACCACCACCACTAAGTGGTACACCAAGGACTATGGGAGCTAGTGGATAGCGGTGAGGCCCACTACTGGTGATGAAGGATTACGACCCCGATGCTCGAGAGATGATTGGAGGTACTATCTATTTTTCTCTACCATAGCTTCGGTTTTTATAGACATAGCTTCATGTCACTATTTTCTTTTACACATAACATGTTTAGATATCAGAGATCCTGGAGGATTTTTTGGCTCAATCATTACAATTACTAACTTCTATAAGAGGGGATTCGACAATCGCCCACTCTTTTAGGCAGTGTGAGGTTACTCATGGAGGTGAGAGCTTCAGATGGGATCTCCTTGTTCTGGCGTTGAGGCCTTATGAATTAAGTTTGGGTATTGACTAGTCATCCCTAGTCCATGCTCATATTGACTACTTTAGTTGTAGAATGTGGTGTGTTTGTGGAGACGGAACCGGGTTATCCTTTACCAGTGAAACGGGAGAACATACAGCATAGGATGGACTTACTCAATGGAGGGTTAGAGCGATCACACATCAGTTAGCTACCCTTACCCTCGGCATGGTGGGAAAGAGGGTTATTCAATTTCATATTGTGGTGGATAATTATGAGGAAATTATCCTTAATTAAGTTCATGTATTACCTCCTCATAGGTAGGTCAACTATTTCATCGACCTATACCCATGTCTGACACTGATATCCACACTGGAATATCAGATGGCTCCAGTGGAGATTCATGAGTTGAGGGTATTGCCAAAGGTCTTATAGAGGAAGGGATTAATGAGGCCTAGTGTTTCACCTCGGGTGGCCCCAATTTTATTTTCTAAGAAGGCAGAAATATGTGTGAGGATGTGTGTGGACTATTGGAGCCTGAATCAGGGGACCGTTAAGAAAAAATATCCATTGCCCAGAATTGATGACCACTTCGATCAGTTGAATAGATAACGGTGGTTCTCAAAGATAGACCACATGTATGGCTATCATTAGCTTCATGTATGGGATGAGGATGTACTGAAGACATCCTTTAGATGTCGGTATGGCCACTATGATTTCTTGGTGATTCCATTTGGCACAACCAATTCCTCACCATTTTTCACGGTACTCATGAATAGGATCTTCCATCCTTACCTAGATCAGTTCATTGTGGTTTTCATTGATGACATCTTGGTGAACTTAGCGTTTGAGGTGGAGCACAAAACACACCTAATGATGGTCCTAAATATTCTTTGGGAGCACTATCTATTTGTGAATGTCTCAAAGTGTCAATTCTTGATTTGGGAGGTCCATATTCTGGGACACATAATTTCAAAGGATAGAGATGCTGTGGTCCGAGGTAAGATATAGGAATTGCGTGCTTATGAGACACTTAGTATCATTAATAAGGTTTTAAGTTTCTTGGGATTGGCTGGAGACTACTAGAGGTTTGTGATTGACATATCATTGTTAGCATCACCCTTATCAGTATTGATATTGTAGGGAGAACCCTTTTTGTGGATGTATAAGTGACAACAATAACTTCCAAGAGTTGAGGCAGAGGCTGACGAGTGCCCATATCTTTTTTCTACCATAGGATAGAATTGGATATGTATAATTTACTACAAAGCGTAAGGGATAGGATTGGGTTGTGTCCTGATGTATAAGGAAGTGGTGATTTCCGATTGTTTATGATAGTTGAGGAAGTATGAGCATAAAAACACAAGCCATGATGTTGAACATGGAGGAATGGTTGTCTCTTTGAATGTGTGGTGACAATACTTGATGGGTGATATTTTTACTGTTTACTCCAAACACAAAAGTCTCAGGAATATCATCTCACAGATGGACCTAAACATGAAGCAGCGATGGTGGCTAAAGATCCTCCTAGACTATGACTTTGACATAGAATATACTTATGGGAAGGGGAATGTGGTGGTGGAAGTACACAATAGAAGAACTAGGTTACAATTTATGAGTGAGTTGTCAGAGTAGTTCGCCACGATGTAGATATCCTTCATGAATGGAGATGGGACAGCCTATCTTCAGTCTATGGTTGTCACTCCCCACTCTTATAGTGAGTATAGGAGGCATAGATTTAGGATGTAAAATATGAGACCCAACATGCCCAGTTGTCCAAAGGGAAAGCAATTAAATTATATTCAATAGGTTGGGAGCACAAATCCCTTTTCAAAGGGTGCACTATTGTACCAGTGGTGTTGTGAGAGGATATTATGAGTGAGTTCCACGCCTACAATATGGCGGTGCAACCGAGAGTGGTGAAGATGTACCATGATATCTGATGTTAGTACTGGTTTTTGGGGGTGAAGAATATAGTAGAAAAGTTTGTTTCTCAGTGCCATAAATGTCGTCATGGGAAGGCATAAAATCAAGTTCCAACTATCTTGGGTCAACCACTTGGGGTTCTGAAGTTGAAGTTGGATAGTATCTTGATGGGCATTGTGATATGTTTACCACAAAAATCCATGGGACATGATACCATCTAGGTGATCATGGACCAACTCACCATGTCAGACCACTTCCTATCCTTTCTTGTATAGGGTTCAGTAGAGAGCTTACGATGCCTCTACATTCAAGTGATTGTGTGGAATCATGGAGTGCCTTCAATGATTTTGTCGGAGTGTGATGCTCATCTCACATCACGACTGTAGAAGGGATTATAGGAGGGTTTTGAGACTCACCAACCTTTGAGCATGTATTTTTATTCATAGATGGATAGTCATATGGAGAGGACTATCTAGATTTTAGAGGACATGCATTGTGTTTGTATCTTGGACAAAGGTCGCAATTTGTAGGATTATCTATCACTGGTGGAATTTGTGTACAAAAAATCTACACCAGTACACTATTAGTATTGAACCGTTCAAGGAACTATATGGTTGACCATGTAGATCCTGGTTAAGATAGAAAGAACTAGTTGAGTCAGCGCTCAAGGGTCCAATGTTGGTACGTGCTACCATTGAGAAGGTGAAGGTTATCCAAGAGTGTATGAGGACTGCACAAAGAAGGAATAAATCTTATCCTAATAGGAGATGGATGCACTTTGGGTTAGAGTATGGAGACCATGAGTTCCTTTGGGTCTCACATCAATGGGGATTACATATATTTGGTCAGGGGGAAATTTGTCTCTGAGATTCATTGGTCGTTTTCAGGTTCATCGCAGAGTTTGAGAAGTGGCATAACACCTAGCTCTTCCCCCACAAATGCACCAGATACATAATTACATTCACAAATTATATTTTATAATGTATGTACATGATCCATCACACATCATCAACTGTGGAGAGTAGGAAATTTACGGTGGGGCTACCATTGTGGAGTTCCCAATGGATATTTTGTATCAACATGAGTGGGTCCTCCATGGGTAGTGGATTTCTCTAGTGCACGTTTTATGGAATCATAGGAATCACTAGGAGATCACATGGGATTGGGAGGCTCAAATTCATGCTTAGTATCCCCATTTGTTTTTAGGCAGTATTTTAGCTTTGGAGGGTGTAAATCCTTAAGGTGGGGATAATGTAATGTCTAGGAAAATCAATGTAATTTTTTGGAAAGTTTTATGGGATTATTCATAGATTATGAGGTGAGTCAAATCAAGATTATGAGGCCCAGTAATCCCAAAATAAATGTTTAAACAATTTTTTTAATTATTATACCGTACAAGTGTGGTTATTGTACCTTTAAAATGTGTGCCCAAAATAAAAATATAAGGGTGTCATCGTATCCAGGATGATGACATTACCTAATAAAAAACCTAACCACAACTAGGAGAGGTTGAGGGTAAATGTTAATTTTGGTGCGTTATAAAGAAAAAATAAATTAAACATATGAATGTTTATTTTATAGAAATTTATTTCTATAAAATGAAATGTTGAGATGAATATTTCATTTAATAAATGAAACAGCCTAGCGACACTGAAATTGAAGCATAAACGATAAAATATTTCATTTATCATATGAAACGGTGAAATTATTCAGTAAATCAACATAACAAAAAATTCAAATACTCATTTCCCCCATGAATTGTTTAATAAATATATTAGATCGTTGGCACACTCATAGAATTTCTCTAAACCTTTGGATGATTTGTGTTGTCAAGTAAAGAATGAAGAATCACCACTAAGGATGGATTGAGGATAGAGGAATGATGGAAGATGAAGGAACAACTCTGATATTATCCTTATAACTATCAAACCTTTTGTTAGGGGTTTATTTTTTATTTGATTTAATTTACCCCAAAATTTCTTTAAAAATGAATAATGTGAATCAACCCAAGAAAAGGTTGATCAGTGGGTCATTAGTTCATGCGTGATGGGTTGTCTATGGTGGGGTTTAAAGATTTAAAAACATAGTTTTTATCCCATTATTCATTTCTCTTCATTTCTAATGGCATAAAATAAGTCTAAATGAACAAGGTCAATGTCAATCCATCAGGTGTCAATAGAGCCTTTCCTTCATCCTCGATCTTTTTTTCTTCCACGATGGCCCAACATGGTCATGTCAAGCTTTGCAGGAGGTTCAAAATGAGGTTGAACCCTTGGGGTTATAGAAAGAAACTTTGGAACATATAGTAGAATCATAGATTACCCAAGGATAATGGAGGTGCTCAGGGTTCATAAAATGGAACACCCAAGCTAGTTCGGTGGCCCGTGAAGGAAAAGGCGGGCGTCGACGGCGACACCATTGACAACCAGCATCAACAGTGATGGAATTCATCAATAGCGATAGCCTGAGGCACCAGCAATAGCTAGTGGTAGAACATGGTGGAATTTTTTTGCATGATGCAGGACGCACCAGTGGTGCGTCATGTTGGAAGAGTTTGTAGCCAGGCAGGCCTAGCGGTTTGGAATAGCATTGTCGATGGGGAACTGCATTATGTCAGAAGAAAAGAGGCCATGCTGAGGGTTTAGAGTGGCACACAGACTGAATGAACATGTGCTGGGTAGGTGGCTAGCCAGATGCCAGACACCTGATGAAGAGAGGATGTGACACCTCCCGTATCGGTACTGGACCGAACTCTGCTGCCAATGTGGGCTAGTCCAGATGGGGGGATCAAAAATCTTAGTAGGTGGGCTGGAAAGAATTCATCCCTCCATTGCGGGCCGAGCCAAATGTAATGGATTGATCCTCTAGGCATCCCAGTGGGCTAGACCCACGACCCAATGTCCTGGGTTTAGTAGGTCCATTGGGCCTCGACAATGGGCCAGGTCAGACTGAGCCTGGACCTAACTAGCCCCTTTTTAGTAAAATAATAATAACATCCAAACTGTACGTCTTCATGATCAGTTGTTTTTAGAGTTGGGACCATCGGGACAATTTTGTCCTTTTGATATACACTAAATAAATTTTACTGATTTTGGGATATGACTGATGGCATGATGAGTATATTACCCTAGAATCAAGGTCACTATGATCGAGAATCATGCAGCTAATTGTGATGAGTAGGAAGTGAATAGTTTATATAAGTGGGCCAGTAAATGAGTGGTCCTTAATGGAATAACATACCTTAGTGATGAACAGACATCCATGGCCCATCAGTCGAGTGTACTTTAGTGTCCTAGAAAATGAGTGGAACCCAGTGGCCCAATAGAACTAAGTGACGAATATTCCTCAGGGGCTCAGTAGACGAGTGGACCAAAATGGACTAGCAGAACTCAGTGATGAGGAGACCACAATGGACTAACAGATCTCATTTCCCAGTGGACCTCAGTGTCACATTAGACCTTAGCACTCATCAAGGATGACTTCTTTACCAGTAAAAGTTTTTTTGTGTAATGATTTTTAGTCTTTCTTTCCACTCATTATATTTATAACTATGTGACCTGACTCTAGTGACTGTCTCTTGAATGTACTTATTACGGTCTACATATCATATACCTCTATGGTAGTCAAATTTTTGAATAATTTCATCTATGGAATTACCTTTTTGTTTTGGGGTCTTTATTGAGAATTTTTTACTCACACTTGCACAGGCTCTGCTTGCACGTGTCTAGTATTCTACATATGACAAACTCTTTGACAGTGTCATTGGTTGTCTAGGACCCAGAGGTGGCCAGTGAGATCTGACAGATGAATCATACTTCTACAGCTCTAGGAGCCACCCTCTTAACCAACCCTTCAGTTAGGGTTTTTCAAATATGGACATCATGATATTTTACTTTTCTTTTATTAGGCTTCTATTATGGACCCTTTACTTTCAATTTTGTACTTTTACTCTTAGTCATTGTCTTAGTATAATTCATGTTTACTTTTCAGAATTGTGGGTTGGGGATGTGTCTGTGTGTATATAGGTAATCGGGAAAATACTTCCCACTTGTGGGATAATTCCGTCGGCACTAGTCGCCAGCCCCTGGCCTTTGGGAGGCGGGCTGGGGTAGTCATGACACATTCATAAGGAGATATTTCGTGACAAAATGAATAGAAATTATTCTGTCTTTCATACTTAAAACTATTTCAAAGAAAAAATTCATGATCTTAAACAATTTCTAGATGTTAATTTAATTATTTACTAGAGATTCCAAAAAACGCATCCGTTGAGATTAAAAAGAATATAGATCGAAATTTTAGTGATGTGAACTAGATTCATGTCATGTAAACATTTCATGATCTAATCTAGTTCACAAAATTATCCCAAAAATACATTCATTTCTTGTATCTAATTCATGATAAGAAAGTTTTCAATAAGAAGTTCGAAGTCAATATTTCATAAAAAACATTCAAAACCTCTAATTCATTCAAAACCCATGTAAAACTCTCCAAATAAATTAATAAATATATACCAAATATATATAAATATAAAAAAACATACATCCCCCAATATTATGAAATTTTACTGAAAAAACAATCTCCATCACCGAAGTGTCCAAAAAGAACCTAAAAAAGAACGGGAAATGAAAAGAGAGATGAGAAATAGATGAAATATCATGAAAAGATGATATAAACTCCCCACTAATAGACATTACTACCTCAAGAATCAAAGTGGAAGAATAAATATTCTAAAAGAGATTAGGAAAGTACTCCATCACTAAAATATCATGCTTCCAAGTCTCATAGAAATATGATCCGTGTCACCATAACACTGGGAATGAAAGTATAAACATCCCATATATAAATTTCAAATCAGAATCAACAATTCCCACTGCTTCTCTAGAAAATAAATTTCTTCCTCGACGTCAATTTATTTAAAAAAATGACCATGGGTCGAACCTATATAATATTTCTTTATCTAAGATATATAGAATTCATCTGGATTACCAATGAACTAGACTAGAAATTATTACAAATATGAAACCATCCCAAGCTACACAATTACCACAAATGGAAAATATATCTTAGATCCAACATCACTTAATTTTCAAGGATATATTTACCCAAATGAGGAGATACATTCATGAAAACACAAATCTCGAAAAAAGGATGACATCGATATAAACATATGATTTTTTTTCATCTATGAACGTTAACCATAAGACAAATTTACATTATGAATCATCATTAATGTGTCATAAATGAGTATCGGTCCTACCATAAAGTAATCACCCACATAATCCTAAAAAAGAGGTGCCTTATATGGGTGACAAAAAAATCCAAAAAGGGGTCAATTATTATCAAAATAATTATAACTATTTTGATAGTAAAACTCATCTAGTCCCTGATGCAATTTTAATGATCCACAAAAATCCCAGATGTAGTCAATGAGAATATTCTCATGAATCTGAGTAGCATGCTCAATCTGACCATCATTCAATAGATGGTAAGCTATACTCAGCCTGACATAAGGGCCCATCACATATTAAATTGTCCCCAAAAATCATTAAGCAAACCTAGGACCCCTACATGAAATAATTGAAGTGGAAACCCCATGAAAAATCATGATCTCCCACATACATAACTAACATAGATATTCATTATTAGTAGAGTCCTTTCATGGAATGAAAGAATTTATTTCATCATCCAATCAATCACAACATAGATATAATTAATCTCTCAAGGATTCCATGAAAATACAAAAAAATATATATAGAAAACATTTCCAATTTTCAAACTAGAGTTTTGATATGAGTCGAAAGAACTAGGAGGTTTCATAAACTCTATTTAAAAATATTGGTAGGTGTAACATTTGGAAAAATACTCTATAATGTAACAATTTAAAAACAGATGTATGAATCTTCATCTCATGACATAAAAAGGTATTTCTAGTACACATAATAATAAAAAATGAAGAGCTATACTAATAAAAAATATATATCCACATCGGTATTGGAAAAAAAAGATAACCAAAATGGTGAATTCCATCTATATGGGGAGAACTACAAAAAACGGTATCCCTACCATTAAAGGTCATGATGAATTTCATTAAACTCAACGTCCTCAACTGAACCTATGAAATAGACTCAAGGAGAGATGATGATAATTGAACACTTGTCAGAACCATAACAAAACAATCCTACACATCATCTATATGCAACCGAGTTGTAACTCCCTAACCGTAGTTACCAAGAGTCGTTAAAATATTACATAACATTGGCATGAACACGAAAGATCATGTCTCGAAAGTCCAATAAGTTAAGTATCCTTGGAAGTACCAGATACATACATAAGTTTTACATTACATTATGAAATGAAAAGAACAACATTGTGTCTCCTTTGAACACACTCAAATCCATAAGCATTTCGATATAGGTTATTCACAATATACTTTTTCACATCCTAGGAAATGTAAAAAATATGAACGGTTTGTGATCAATTGATCAGTAAGGATAACAATATAGTAGAAACTATCATAAATAAGAATGAACATTTAAAGTAATGTATAAAACTGAAACCCAAGCCTGTTATACAAAAACATCAGCATAATATGGAAATGATAAATCAAATAATTAAATTTACTTATTCATATGGATATTATATTAGTCTAATAATCACATGTAATATCAATAGTTTATCTAATAATGATGCAATGAATAATGCCAAACATCATAACCATAGATTTATGGCCTTGTGCCAAGACTACAAATAAAATTATTTTCAGTGCCACATTCCAAGAATATGGTTTGTCACATGAGACCTACTGATGCATCTAGGGGAAATAGAGGGTCCCACCTATCACATACTATGTCCAATTAATTCCACATATAAAATGTATGATACATAACATAAAAATTTATATTAAAATAGCATATGAAATTTTATTACTTTTACCATTAACCATGAATGGCAAAAAAAATATCACATCCACAATCAAAACATATCATAAAACTGTCAATACAATATTGAATATTGTATGATAATAAATCTACTTCAATTAAACATAAAATCCAATAACATATGTTGACATAGATGAAATCAATCCAAAAACTATTTGAATGAAGTATCACTTTCTATCTTTAAATCAATCAAAAGTTCACTAAGTATAAAATAAAACATTAATTCTGAAAAAATTCTTATAAGGCTGTAAGGGAAGCTTTCAATGTGTTATAATGGTAGAAAATAGCCCCACCCTTCATATAAGTTAAAAAAATCTTTCTTTATTTGGTCAAAAAGTTCATAAAGAACCATGTATGGAAAATGAAGGAAGGATTCCTTTCAAGACATTTTATAGAAAGTAAAAAAATGGTATAAATGACGTTAAAACGTAGCCAAGGAAATTTTAAAAATACCTCGAAATTAATTTTTTATAAATACAGAAGTGGATGATAAATAAGTCCCAATAGATACGTATAAATAATATCGGATAAAAATGATATGGTAAAATTACCCCTTAAATTGTACATTTCATTAGTCAATGGAATGTTAAAATCATTTATAATGGTTAATGAATTTTTATTAAATTATAGAATAATCACATACATAAATATGATATGATATATGATCCTCTAATATTCTTTATTTTATAATATTTAAGTATTATTATTGTTTCGAGTGTTAACTGATTTGTACCCATTTATATGTTTTGTTAAGTAAGTCATGTTTTTTATAGATAGGGTGTAATTCACTTATCTTCAGAATTATATTCAGTTCTTAAACATTTTTTTTAGTCATAAAATGAAAATTATTCTTGAATGGTTATGATGGGGAACTGATCTTATCGCGTTGTGGAGACGATAAGCTGTACATACGCACGAGAAAAAATATCATTCTATTAATGGGGAAATCATTTTTAATCGGATGGTATATTATATATACATAATTATTGTATTTTTATATTTATTATTTACATAAATTTTACTCATTATTATATACATCCAAATAATGTAGTGTTGAATAACAAACTACACCACTACGTGGAGATGGTAAGCCATACGTACCCACACATGGTGATTTTATCATTAATAGGATGGATAGAATTATAAATAGTTATATACCATAATTATAATAACATCTCAATATGTAAAAGGTAATTTAGTTATTATTTTATTATGGAAACAAAAAAGAAATAAAAATTAAAAGAAGAAAGGTACTTTGAATTATGTCATAAAATAATTACCTCTTCTTCGGGTAATTCATTTTGATTTGAAAAAAAATGTATCCTTAGGACGGCCTTCTAATAAATGTAAGGCCTCTAGGATGAAGTGAGGGTAGTTGTGATGATATTTTGATTGGGGTTGTTAAAGACAAATTTCTTTGGATGATTGAATTTTTGAGGAGTAGTGCCCTTTTATAAGAGAGGTGAGGGGACCTTTTCCAAAATCATGAAATATTAATTTATTATAAAATTATTTTCAATTTATATCAGATAATAATTGATTCATTTCAATGATAATATGAGTATGGGTCGAGAGCCTCTCAAACAATAGGTTTTATTCATGTTTAGGTCACCATAATAACCATATATTTTATGTTTAACCCTTAGTTAAATAGTTTATCTTTTACCATGTCTTCTTTTATTTTTATACTACATGATTAATATAGTTACTATAAAATTCCAACAGAACATAAAATTGCTAATTAATAAAATATGTAACATTATCTAAATAATTTTTCCAAATCATATATTTTTAGGACAGTTATATAATTTAATAAAATAGTTTTTGTTTTAAAACTCATTTATGTAAATTTTTAAACTATTTAGTAATTGGTTTTTTAAGTCATAACAACATTATTCCTTCAAAAAAATACAATTAATCAACCCTAACATGTCATATTCATGTATAAAATTAGTGGATTCAATCAAAAGTTTTACTTTACATCTATTTTATAATTTATAATATCATTTATTTTAATCATTAATCAGTAAGGTAATAAATGAAATATCATTGTGCCATAAATAAATATATTTATTTAATTTCCAAAATTTATAAAAAAAATTCATGATATATAAAATATTTTTATATTCCAAATGTATATTTATAGTTTAATTTATCTTATAAATAACCCAATATTTAAAATGGTTTAATTATTGAAATTTGAATATAACAGTTTTAACACTTCTAAAAATAAAATAAAATAAATGTCCTCATGAGAGCCAAGATGATAAAAAAGGATCATATTTTTGTTTTAAGGTTTATTTTTATCAAAATATACTTATCCAAAAGAACTTGGACATGTGTTTGGGAAAATTTATATTATTATAATATTTATATTCTATTAATTAACCTATTCACTTTTAAATGTGGTAAATATAATTAAAATTTTACTATTCAAAAATAATTATTTTCATCCTATTGAACAAAATTTTAATTATAGGTGAAATCTATTTCTGTCAGTTTTTTTAAATTCAAATCATATAAGAGGTAAATTTACAATTCATGCAAATTTGCAAATGTGCTTTGAAGGTTTGTAAAAGAAGTTAATCAGTTCTATAAAATTTTGTATATCATATCTAATTATTAATTGACTCCAATGAATTACATTAGAATAATATAGGTATTATGTATCTATTTCTACATTAAAATAAATTTAAAATTAAAAAAAAATTATTTCAATAAAATGTTGTTTTTAAACAATATGGTAGTGTTTTTCGCTATTCATGAAAAATTGAATGTTTTCATGAAAATTCCAATAATTCACCCTAAGATAATTTTTATATTATAAATCCAAATATGAAGACCATTTTAAAAATTAAAAATTAAAATATTTAAATAAGTAGTATTATTATTCATAACTTCTTTTTAAATGGCTAGTTTGATTGGTTGTGGTGTGTTAGAACTCGGAGCTGCGTATATCTCAAGCAATTGTATTAATCAAGGAGAAGTGTACTATGTAAGATTAGGGTGAGCCATTATTCCCTCCATAAAATAATTTCTCCCTTGAAATTTCTAGAATATTGCTGCATAATAATATTCAGGTGGTTCATCACCATAAGATCCTCAGGTTCCCACATTGCCTCTTCCATTTTACAGATTCTCCGAAGAACTGTTACCACACAAGTCATCCGGTTTCTCAACACTTGTTCTCTAGTATCAAGAATCTTGATAGGATCTTCACAATAAGATAGATTGGGTTCCATTTCTATTAAACCCTAGGTGAGTACTTGTGTTGGGTTTGTCATGTATTTTCTCGAAAGTGATACGTGGAACAAATCATGAACTTTTGAGAGACGTAGCATTGTTTCCAATCAGTAATCTACAACTCAAATTCATTCTATTATTTTGAAAGTTCTGATGTTCTTGGTCCTTAATTTACCCTTCATAACAAAATTTATAACACCCTTCTGTGGAGAAGCCTTCATGAAAACATGATCTACTACATGAAATTCAAAATCCTCCCTTCAGTAATCGGAATTGATTTTTAGCCTACACTGAATTGCTTTGATATTGGTTTGGATAATTTTCACCTATTCCATTTTTTCCTCAACATGTTATGGGCCTATGAGTTTTCATTCACCATCATCATCCAGAAAAGATGGTGTACAACATCTCTTTCTATATAACTCTTCATAAGCTGCCATCTGAATACTTGAATGGAAGCTATTGTCTTAGGAAAATTCTACCATAATAAAATATTGATCGTAAATACCTTGAAATTCATGTGAAAAAAATATCAACACATCTTCTAAGGTTCGAGTAGTACATTCTGATTTTCCATAAGTTTGAGAGTCATAGGAAGTGCTCAAAAAATGATTAGTATCTAGGGATTTATGAATACATCTCTAGAATATTGATGTAAAATAGGGATCAAAATAAAAAACAATTAATAGAGGTACACCATGAAGTCTTAAATATCCATCAACATATTTTATTTTTAAACATTCAAGTTCTAAATCTTTTCTTATGGAAAGAAAATATTCCGACAAGGTAATACGATCAACAATGACCCATATTGCATAATTACTCCTAGAAATCCTCAGTAGACCCATTAATATTCCATTGTAATATCATCACATTTCTAGTCAGCTATGGGAAGAGGTTGAATGACTCATCTATTAGGTTGTATTCTATCCTTCACTTGTTGAAAAACCATACATCTTGACACATAATCAGCAATCTTCCCCGTCGTGTTTTCCAACAAAAAATTTTCATTCATATATCAATACATAGTAGTGATACCATGGTGTATAGAATAATTGGAACAGTGATCATTATCCAAAAATTACATTTTTAGATCAAGTATATCAGGAACACAAATCATCGTACCAAATTTCCAAATTCCATCTTCATATACAAATTTGACCAACCTCCCATCATTCACAACATTAATTTTCTTTTAAAACTCCTCGTCATTTGTCTGACAAATTTTTATCCTTTCTGGTAAGTATTTTTTGGAAACCATTTGAAAATGTATTGATGTTTCACCTTCCATGATTATTCCCATATCCATCTTTAACAAATCCATGAACATATGATCCGTTTAATAACTCATATTGTTTAGAACACCATGATCCTTTCTTCTCAAAGCATCTGCCACCATATTGTCCTTCCCCAACTAGTAGTATAATGTGATACCATAATATTTGAGTAGTGAATGAAATCTCCTTTGCCTCTTGTGGAGTTCTTTATATGATAAAATATAATTTAATCTATTGTGATCATTATATATCTCACAATTTTTCACAATAGATATAGTGTCTCCACATCATCAGAGAAATGATTACAGATTATAACTCAAGATCATGAGTGTGATTTTTTTGTTCATGAGTTTTTAGCTATTGTGATGCATTGACAATAATTCTATCCTTATACATAAGAAAACAACCAAGTCCTCTCTTTGACGTGTCACTATAAATAACATACCCATCATTCCTTGATGGTTGATTCTAGATAGTATCATTTAATAATATTATCTTAAATTATTCAAAATATTCTTCATACTCTTTTGTCCAAAAAATATTAATGCCTTTTGTGTGAGCTTGGTTAATGGGTTATCTAATAGGTAAAAATTCTGAGTGAAATTATGATCATAACCTACTAAACCAATAAAACGGTGTACCTTAGTTATACTCGTATGTGATGGAAATTTTTGGATTTCCCTTATATTTTAAGGATCAATAGAGCTTCCATTCTTAGAGACAATATGACCAAGAAATGAAATTTCCTGATACCATGAGTCACTCTTTCTAAACATCCCAAATAATTCATTTCTTCTAATAGTTTTTAGAATAATTAATAAGTTATTTTCATGATCTTCATAGATTTTGGAGTATACCAAGATATTATCAATAAATACCACTAAAAATTCATCATGATATTCCTTGAGAAATCTATTAATTAGATACATGAATATAGATGGTGCATTAGTCTGTCCAAAAGGCACTACTAAAAACTTGTAATGCCCATACCTGGTTCAAAATTTTTACTTTGGAATGTTTTCATTCCTCACCCAAAACTTATGATATCCATATCGATGGTCAATATTTTAATAAATTTTGAGCTTCATAATGTTTATTGAATAAATCATCAATGTGAGGTAGGGTATTCTTGATCTTTATTGTTATAGAAATGATCTCCCAATAGTCAATGTACAACCCCATTGATCCATCTTTGATCAGAACAAAAAGAACAGGGGTTACCCATGGAGAAACAGTAGGGAGACTAAATCCTTTATTACATAATTATTCTAGTTATTTCTTCAGTTCCAAAAATTCCACAGTAACCATTCTATAATGAGTCCTCAATATGGGCCTTCAACCAGGAATTAAGTAAATAGAAAACTCAATTTCTCCTTCTGGTGAATATCCAGGTAAAGCCATTGTAGACACCTTAATATATTATTATACAATAGATACATCCTCAATTTTAACATTTATTTCTTCACCCATTGTTATTTCACCCCCTTTATCTCCAATAATTGAATTTAGTAGAGCTACATGGGGTGGATCTAGATGAGAATCAGATGGTGATGTTTCATGTCAAAAGATAAGGGATTCCTAATCATCATCAAAACATGTAACCTTCTTCTTCCTATAATAAATTTTTGAATCATGGTTCAAAATACAATCCATTGCATGGATTATATCAAATTTAATCAAGGTTATGCCAATAAAATCATTACATAATGTACATTTATATGCCATAATGGTAACTGCTAGAAAAACATTGTGTAATGATACTTCCCTTATGAGTTTTGACTAACAACTCCATTATTAAGTGTAGTTGGAAATATCTAATTTTATTTGAAAACTAGGAATATTTGAAAGAAATCTATGATCTAGAATAAAATAAAGCATTGGAAAATTTTGAAGAAATTATTAAAGTACCTGCCACCACGTCATTAGGATCTTCAACCTCATCAGTAGTGATCGAAAAAGATTAGCCATTCTACCTTTTATTTTTTTTTTGGGAAATTTTCATGGGTACATAGTAAAATCATTTTCATAATGTCCCATCTCTTTAAAATTATAGAATTTAACATTGGTAGATTCTTTAATTCCATTGCAATCATGAGATTGGTGGTCTTTTTATCTACACTTGTAACAA
This sequence comes from Viscum album, assembly GCA_963277665.1. NCBI lineage: Eukaryota > Viridiplantae > Streptophyta > Magnoliopsida > Santalales > Viscaceae > Viscum > Viscum album. Next base: position 258,224,603 of record OY728148.1, on the reverse strand, counting down.
ATCTAACTCTCTTCAGTAATGTACTGGAGTGTTTCTAAGCACATTTATTATAGGGTGGAAATTTAAATTTTACCTTATTCCCCTTATTTTATGTTCCAGAGTGTTTAAAAGATCACTTCTTCTCTACCTTGACTTTAATGTTATAATACTTATATAATTCCTTTTCTGTCTTGATAGCACATGAGACTATATCTTCTTATGATGGGAAGGATTGTGAGACTAATCCTCCTAGGGAATTTTTTTTCACCCATAAAATAATCAATAAATCTTACTTATTGGGTTTTTTTTATAATATGTAGCATGCCTGGATAACCTTTTAAAGTTATCATCATACATTGTGACATTCTCCTCCTCTTTTTTCCTCAGACTCAGAAATTGACTTTCCATAACTTCTCGATGTTCACGTGGAATGTATTTTCTATGAAAAGTTCCTTCAACTCCATCTATTTCATATATTATACTTCTTTATCCTCCATTTTTTTGAATTAATGACCACAATTGATATGCATCTTCGGAGAGTCTATAAACTACCTTGAAAACTTTTTCCCGTTCTTCACTCCCCAAACCATTAAATATTTTCTATAACTAACTTATACATTTCTTAGCTACAAATTTATTTATAGTACCTTTTAGTGTTGGTGGTTTTGTTATTATTAAGTGGTCTATCATTGATCCTCCATATTGTGGATCAGGGTGCCCTATATAGGAAAGGTTATTATTCATAACCTAAGTGAGTTGTCCTAGTATGATTATAAGTTGTTTATAACTTTTTGCATCACTATCTCCACTATAATTACCATCAATAGAAGGGAAATACCATCATGTATTACATGTATTGATATGATTTCCATTCCTTCCACTAGGTGTCATTTCTAAAAAAGGGTATAAACTAGACTAGTTTATGAATCACAATTCATAATTCCAAACTTGTAAAATACTTATCATAGATTGAAGAGTTTATACATATAATCCATAATCATAAAAATGTTTTCTTTGGTAAATTTTTACCCATAAATTCATCATAATGGTTTTAATGAAAATTTTATTTATCCTAAGAATATACCCTAGGAGAGAAAAACCAGGTGCGTAGTAAGGGCCATTGTTGTGTACCTGGATACCTCAGGTCAAGCCCAAAACTCTGTGTCAAATTTTTCACTCCTAGGTACATCTATGATAGAACCATGTTAACTTGTAGTATATATACAAACAAGTATTTCATTGAAGACCCACATAATATCTACATTGTCAAATTATTTGGATGTTATTCTATATTAAACCCCTATGTCTTTCAAAGGGTAATGTTCTAAAATCAGAGTTTTTATAAATCTAGTTCCAAATGTTTTTACTAAACTTCATATGATACCAAATATAACTCCCTGAACCCAGCTACCCAAAGACGGTAAATTATTTCATAATATTGACATGATAATAATGGTCATGTTTGCAAATAAAAGATCAATTTACAATCCTTAGAAGTATTAGATACAAACATAAGTTTTGAATTTCATTTTGAAATGATGGAAAACAAAATTGTGTCTCTTTTGAAAAATCATAACACTTAGAAAATCCCTAGAAGTCATTCATAATATACTTCTCCAAATCCTAGGTAAAATGAAACATACAAAAGGGGTGAGCTCAGATGCTATGTAAGGATAACAATATAGCAGAAATTATCATAAATAAGCATAAACATTTAAGAAAATGAATAAGAATAAAATACAAGAATTATAATCTTAAACATCATAATAATATGTAAAAGATAAATTAAATAATTACATTTGCTTGTTCACATGGATATTTTAGTAGTCAAATAATCAGATGAAATATCAATAACTAATCTCATAATGATGGAATGTATAGTGTCAGACATCACAACCACATAGTCAAGGACTCGTGCCAAGAATAAAAATTAAAATACCAATTGGGACATGTTCCAAATCAATATTTTGTCTCATGAGACCTACCAATTCATAGAGGGGCTATAGCGTGTCCTGCCGATCACTTAGTATATCTAATGAATTCCTCATATGAAAAGGGTTAAACATAATATAAACATTAGTATTAAACTAGCATATGAAATGTTAATAATTTACCCATAAATTGTGAATTACATAAAAATTTCACATCCATTATCAAACGTTTCTTAAAAATATCATAAAATTAGAAATATTATATAATAATAAAACAACTTCAATTAAACATAAAATCGAACAACATATGATGACATGGATGAAATCAATCATAAAACTATTTGATGGAAATATATCAATTAGCATTGATGTCATTTAGAAGTGACATAATTGTAAAATCAAAAAAATTATTAAAATATTCTTATAATATTGTAAGGAAATCTTCTATGGTGTTATAATGGAAGGAAATAGCCTAACCTGCCATATAAGTTAAAAAACATTTTTTTCTTAATTTTTTGAAAAGGTCAGAATATACCATGTTTGGAAAATGATGGAATGATTAACTTCAAAAATATTAATAAAAAGTTAAAAAAACGTTATAAATTACTTTAAACCATAGTCTATGAAATAGTAAATGTGTTTTTAAATACATTTTTAAGAAATACAGATGTGGGTGATAATTAAGTCCTAGTAGATACATAGGTATAAACAACCTCAGATAATAATGAAATTTTAAAATTAATCATTACCTTGTACTTTTCCTTAGACAAGGGTATATTAAACTCCTGTATTATGGTTTTAATAATTGTTCTTAAATTATAAAATAACCACATACATAAATATTTTATCATATATGATCTTATAATATTTATTTGTTAATAATATTTTTGTGTTTTCATTGTTTCGGGGGTTAACTGATTTGTTTTCCTTTATTTGATTTGTTATGTAAGACGTGTTTTTTATTGATTGGATGCATTTTATTCATATATATAATGATATAATTTTCTTAAACATTATTTTTAATCATAAATTTAAAATTATTTTATAATGGTTATTATGGGGAATGAATCTCATTGCGTAGTGGAGATGGTAAGCCATACGTACGCACGAGCGACAATAGCATTCAATTGATGGTGATTTTTTTTAATTGGATGGTATATTATATATAAATATTCCTTAAAATTATATATTTTTTATATACATCAATTATACTCATTATTATACCCATCCAAATAACGTAATCTTGAATGACATACTACACCATGACGTGGAGACAGTAAGTCATACGTGCACTGACAATGTGATTTTTCCCTTTATATGATGTATAGAGTAATGAATATGGTTGTACTATATTTATAATAACATATCATTATGTATAAGGAACTAGATTTGTTATGTTATTATGGATGCAACAATGAAATAGGAAGTTGGAGGAGAAAATAACTTTGAACGTGGTGATAAAATAATTACCTCTTATTCAGGTGATTCCTTTTGATTTGAACAAAAGTGCTCCATAATTTGGCTTTATGATCAATTTAATGCCTTTAGGTTTAAGTGAGGGTAGTTTGGAGGGGATTTTGGTTGTGTTTGTCCAATCCAAGTGTCTTTGGAGGTGTGAATTTAAGAGAAGGGGAAATTCCCTTTTACAAGAGAGGTGAGGGGACTTTAGGAAAAGCTTGAAATATTAATTTACTACTAATTTATTTTCGGTTTCTAATAGATCAAAATTTTTTAATTTATAGGATAAGATGACTATGGGTGAAAAAATCTCAATCAATTGGTTTTATACATGTTTAAGTCCCCACATTAACCTTATCTTTTTGGTTTAACCCATAGTTGAATTGTTTTACTTTTACCATGTCTTCATGTTTTGGTATACTACATGGATAATATAGTACCCATAAAATTCAAAGAGAAACTATAGTGCTTAATTAATGAAATATGTTATATTATACAATTGATTTAGCCAAATTTTATATTTTTAGGACTGGAATGTAATTTAATAAAATTGTATTTTTTTTAAAACTCATTTCTGTTAATTTTTAGACTATTTATTAATTGTTTTTTTAATTCATTAAAACTTTATTACTTCAGAAAGATACATTGAATCAACCCTATAATGTCATATTCCTCTATAAAATTATTTTATGGAATCAAAAGGTTCACTTTACATTTAATTTAATATTTATAATTTCATTTATTTTAATCATTTATTAATAATGTAATAAATGTATCATCATTGTGTCATAAATAAATTTAATTATTTAATTTATAAATTTTATAAAACAAATACCATGATATAGAAAATATTTTTATCTTAATAATTAATATTTTTAGTCTAATTTATCTTATTCATAAACTTATATTAAAAATGGTTTAGATTTTAAAATCCGAATTTAGCACATTTAACTCTTCTTAAAATAAAATATAATAAATATTATCATCTATCCTAAGCTGATAAAAAAGGATCATATTTCATCCCTAAGGAATCTTTTTTTTGATACACACTTATCTAATTGAATTATGACATGTTTTGGGGAAATTTTATATTATTATAATATTACTTTACCTTTAATTACCCTATTTACTTTAAACTGTGGAAAATAAAATTCAAAAGTTATTATTCAACTACAATTATTTTCATCATATTGAACAACAGTTTACATACTTATGACAACCATGTCTAATAGATTTTTGAAATTTAATTCACAGAAGTGGTAAAATTACATTTTATGCAAATTTGAAAATTTGCCTAGAAGGTGGGTAAAAGACGTTAAAAAGTTCATTAAAATTTTATATATCTAATATTATTATAAAATTAATCCTATGAATTACATTGTAAAAATATAGTTATTACGTATCTATTTTGACATTAAAATAAATTTAAATTAAAATAATTATTTATATAAAAAGTCAGTTTAAAACATTAATGAAATGTTTTTCACTATTCATCAAAAATTGAATGTTTTCAGAAGAATACTAAATAATTACCCTAAACAATTTTGATATTCCAAATCCAATGATTAATTCCATTTGAAAAATAAAATTTATAATATTTTAAAAATTATGTATTACTACTCATGACATCTTTTTGAATGGCTAGTTTGTTTCATCGTGGTGTGATAGAACTCAAATCTGTGTATAGCGCAAGACATTTTATTGATCCATGTGAAGTATACCGTGGAAGCTTGGGGGGTTATAAGAGTCAATATTCTCATTTCGGTTCCACTACATCGATTCCGGAATATCCTGTGATGGGAATTTCATATAAAAAGTGTCTAAAATGACATTACCATTATTCACAATATATGTCATGGTGAAGTAAAATGTCTGATGTTATTCCACACAATGTATCTATATGAGGCTCAAGTCCTTATGTGAAAATATAGTTCTCAAATTCTTATCCTCATAAAATTATATAAATATTTTCCCAAAAATATTGTTACACAAATACATAAGAACTTTATTTTCCACAACATTAACTAAATCCTATGTGGAATAATTAATTTCATGTGGTCAAAGATGAAATGTTATTTAAGAAATAACATGACGAACCAGTATAGCATGAAATTAAGACTAGCACTAGAAGCTTTATAATACACAACATTATATTTTATAGGCTCATGTAATCTCATAAAAGGTTATAATGTCCGAATTCTTTTCAACTCATAGAAACAAGTCTGATATATTTCCTCCCATATGAGTTCCAACCCTTTCAGGGTATGTTTAGTCAATAGAGACTTACTATTTGAGAAATCCTTGATGAACTGTTGATATGTATCCATAAAAACCAAGGAATATATAAATCTAAATGGAATTATGCGGATCATCCCTTGACACGGTAGACTTCTCATTCATAGGATCATCTGATAATTAATGTTAAAAAATCTGGCTCCCCATGAACATAACTACTTGGATCCAGAAACTACATTTTGAATGTTCTTTATATAGCTAGTGACTCATCATGATTTTGATAATAAAACTAATATTGTTCTCAGGCTTGTGCTTGAATCTCAAATAAACCATAATATCATCCAAAAAACTACAACAGATGTGTCAAGATAATAAATTGATATACGGTTCAAGAATTCGATATAAATAGAAAAATAATAAATAATACCAAAAGTCAACATATGATATTAATAATATTGATACCTCATATTGAAAGCGCTCTTTAGAATATCATTCACACTAAATCTATGTCAATGATTACACAACCAAATACCAATACCCAAAAACAACTTTGACCCCTTTATATAGTTAAAAAAGCATCCATGTGAGTTAAATGATATTTATTCCTATTTTCCATATGATTCAACAACTAATATTCCATGAAAAATAAATGTGAATAATCATCTTTCTTGGAAAATATCATAAGGGAATCTCAAGGTGAAACACTAGGGTGTATGAAACCATTCACCATCATATCATCCAAGTAAATATTCTTCTATTTTAGCTCAACTACTTCCATATGTTCTGATGGAATTGAAAATGGATTCATGCATGTACCTAGATCAACCATGAAATTTTCCTTCATAACTGGAGGATGACAGACTATGTCATGTTGTAAAATATTAAAAAATTCTCTAACAATAATAGGACTATCAACAACAGAAGAAAAATCATAGATTTCAACAAAAACAACAAAAAACAATGTCTTGATATGTGAGTGGGAATGTCTATCACAACTAGGACTTAGATCCAACTCTCCCTGAAACATATGTGATCCTAAAATGGAAGTGAAGCTCAAAAGTCACCAATGAAAACAATCATTCTCTATATGGTCAGTAATAAGTCGATGCATCTTAATGATTCTATCAAATATATCCTGTGAGAGAATGTGGAAATACTTGACTAAATTCACCTTAGATATTATTAGTAAATAATAAACACACCAGAACCCTTTCTATTACTTTTTCACAAGAGGTGTTTCTAATAGTATAACAAAGGACATGAGATCCATTGTAATTTTTAGAACATAAAAAAATCATTAATAAATGATTGGGAGGAACCAATGTCCCATAAAAAATTTCCCTCAAAAGATTTAATAAAGATGGTACCTCTCATAGTACAATGGTCCAAATCAACCTCCTCCAAAAACCAATATAATGTATGAAGGTGATTCACTCAAGAGGATTACTGGATTCTTATAGTTCTCAATGAATTCGATTATGCTAAAGTAGCCTTTGGAGAATGAAATATTTTACCATAAATAAGAATATACATAGCATGAAACAATAATTTTATTAGACGGTGGAGGATACAATCATTAACCATATTTTAAGGAAAAGGAAAGAAAAATTGGTTTTATACGACATTTACACATTGGCACCAATTCCTGTGTACACCACTAGTTATAACTAGTAGTTTGAATGATTTCTATTGTTGGGAACTACCTCAACCACCCCTGTTAGACTCTTTAAAATTACCCTCCCTTACTTGTGTGCCAATGAGGATACCATTGGGTATAAGGGATAGGAGAGATTGGATAACAATGACTCCCATATCAATCTCTATATTAAATTCCCTATCTACCATCTCTTCATGGGTTGAATGTTTCTGCATAAATATGAATGATTTGATATTCGGTTTAAATCCTTATTAGATATTTTGGGCCTTTATATGATCATTATTTTCTATCAATGGAGAAATGATAACTCGCTCCATGAACCAATTTGTGCACAATAACAGCAAATAATACTTCTTTAATAACGATAGGAACTCTATAGACTTTTCTATCATCATATAATGTATAAATGTTTTTTGGATTAATAGGTTATTCAATCCCTTCTAGTACAAGACGACATGTTTATCTGCATGTACCATGTAATCCCATCATCTCTTTATGCGACTATCAAGTTTTAATGTCATGAACTTCACCTTCATTTTCATGTTTCTTGGAAGATAAAGATATTTTCAGTCTTTTTCAACTAGTCCTATACCTCTTGAGGTTGATTCATATCATTAATGGACAATGATTTTTCATATAAGAACTTTTTTTGTAGAAGCCTTCCTCCTAAAACTCATGGATGTACATCAAAAACTGTATTATGGAATGGTGGAATATTTTGTTCTATGGGTAAAACATATCACATGATTGTCTCTATATGATTCTGATTCAATGGTAAATTCATTTAAAGATAATATATGACACCCTTCTAAGGATCCTGTAGATGAAATCTCAGAGGGATATAAATGAAAACAAAAGAAAGAGGATGTAATCCAATTATTATAGAATTTCATTTAATACAAAAAAATCATAAGTAAAAACTAAGATTAAAATTATGATCTAAAAAGATGAGATATATACCCAAACATCACATGTAACATGAGTATTTCCATCAAAAGACTTTCTAAGAACCCCCCAAAACCTACCCATCACGGGATGATAATTATATCTATAGTATAACCACATATAAAAACTGAGAAAAAAACCTCCATTGATACCAAACTATAATAAACTGACCCAAAATAGCCACCCAAATACATTCTTGACCAGATCTATCACATACTAGGCCTAAACATTATATACTGGAAGGAAATTCTTGATTCTGATGGGCAATAGATAGGCACTCAAGAACTAACAACATCCATAGGGAATGATTTTTCCCTAACTAAATGAAATGATATGGAATATACATATACATTTAAGTATGGAACTGAGGAGGCGAAAAATTGGAAGTTCATTACATAAAAAAGGATTCTTGGGAATAAAAACTTCCAAAAAGTGGCTAAAAATTAAAAGGTATCTGTTCTAAAATAATAATAAAAATCCCAATATAAGTATAAACTACTCTATGTGATAAGTATACAATGAATAACTTATCACCACTTGTTTTCCGACTTAGCCGACAGAAACATCAATGCCTCACTACAGTGCATTGACTTTCCCTATATCAAAAAATATATCATGGTATAAGAACCACTGAAGGAGTGAGTATGGTTTCACATTATAAGATAAGTATGATCCAAGATAAATGTTCCATAGAATCACTATGTTCATCAATTCGAACATGACCATATTTAAATAAAACAAGGCATTATAATTAGTTAATTTTTTCATATCAAATTCATGTTAAAACATCCCCCTTTCTCAATAGTTTCAAATCATCCAATAAACATTGTTTCAAATGATTCACAAAAAATATACTCAATGAATATCACATATATTAATGTTATAAAAATTATGTTTCAAGTATCATATAATATCTATAATAGTAAAAACAAAAAGCACTTTTAAAATCAAGAAATGGATATTTATAATTCAGAATAGATTGAACACTCATACCCAAACAAAGACAATCACACACCTGAGGTCTATATTTATATAAATCAAATATATAGTGCAGATGAACAGTCCATAAGGAGAACCTCCCAAAAAATTCTAACAAGTCCCCATAACAATGTGCCTATTGAGTAGTGGAATACCCAATTAGTGAATCCTGTGGATATATCAATGGATTATGTCTATTAATACTCCTTATACCTAAGTACAGAAATGTAATAATGCACTAAATTTTCCTAATCTTCTCATCAAAAATAGTATTTGAATATAATTTAATAAATACATTTCAGAATAATTTGAAAATATGATTTATTTTACAAAACCATGTGGAAGCCATCTTTTCTAAAAAAATAAATTTAACACACACAAAAATCATCCATTAAATCTTGTAATTTTGTTGATAATTTTTTTTATCAAAACAAGATCAATCATTGTTTATAGAACATAAGATTGAGAAGGAACATCCCCATATGAAACTATGTTCACACATGATTGAAAATGCATCAACAACCCATGAATAGAATGTGGAGGAACAAATAGAGGCCTAACATGTGATTAAAACAATGTAGATTTTTATTTCGTAGAAGAAATGGTTAGATGATAGGTTATATCTTGTATATGTCACATAAATCACAAACACCACACATCAACCAATAATGTGCCGAACTCCATAAATTTATCACATAGAATATCTATATTGGATCAAGAATAACATAAAAACATGGTCAACGGAAAATAAAATGTATCACAACATCACTCCTATAAACAATGGTAATGATGAATTAGAATGATCCTATATCTGGAGTGGACATAAGACATTTACCATGAAAATAAATCTCAAAACAAAATTATACACAAGGAGTAGTGGACCCCAAAATCAAATAGGAGATATCCTATTTATCAAGAGATATTCATATATGTTGAAAATAAATATTCTATACGACATGGTTAGAACCCATGGACCTTAAAAATTCAGGATGTGAACCACTTGAAGGGTGTAAATTTAAGGATTTACAACACACCGAAAATGGTAAAGTCTTAGATTTAAAATAAAATAGATTGACCATTTCATGATATGAAATAGTATCAATGTCTATACCCTATTAATCATTTGAAATAATTCATGGAATCTACCCAGAAATATATTCCATTCATGTGATGAGTTCATGATGTGAAATTTTCATGTATGTATTTTTTTAGTTCCCATTCTAATGAAAAAACACAAACCAAATCCAAAGACTTAAATTCTCAAGAAGAACCCTCTAAATCCTTTGATACATTCATAATTTGTTTCTATAAAATAAAAAAAAATCCCCACATCATATTTCATTTTATTCATAACACAGTATCTATCCCTAAAGGGTTTTAAATACACCCAAAAATTTGAAAATTGAAAGGGAGATGAGAAATACATAAAATATTGTAACAAGATGTTACGATATATTTATTTATGGATGAATAAACTCTAATAATATTATTCATGATTAATAATATTTAAACTAAAAATTATATTGGATCACAAGATGTTACGATATATTTATTTATTTTGGTGTAATGTAATAATGGCACACGAAATTGATAATTAATGTTTTCTATTTGTTACATCATTAGTTTTTTATTATTCCACTAAAAAACATTATAATTTCCATGAACCTCAATTCCATCATATAATTACGAATTTAATTATATTTTAATATTAATTATATCAACATATAATTTATACAATAATTATTTATAGTTTCTTAAAACCCTCATCCTAAATTGGACAGGTTTAACAACTTATAAGGATGATGATCTAAGAAATAAATTTCTTCCTTAAATGTATGGAATTAAAAATTTATTTCATAGTTATAAATTATAGTTATAAAATTTTATACTATTTAATATAAAATTTATCATTATTTTTATTATATAAATAATAAATGATCATGGAAACTTTTACTGTCCAAAATCATTGTACAGTGATAAGTATAAAAGTTTTAATAAATTTTTCACTATAAAATGAACTGTATAGAATTATTTATTCTAAATACATAAATAAAATAAAACTAATTTGTTTGGTATCTTAGAACTATTTAGGAACAACATAAAACATGATCAATATCCTAATTTAGTTCTGCATAACTTGACAAGACAACCCCATGTGGCGATTTAAGAAAAAATTATATAATAAATTAATGATATATAATAATAAATATATGTTAACAAAATAAATGAAATTATCATGTTTCTAAATAAATTTTTTCACAAAATTAATTTTAGTATTTTGGATGTTGGATACTTGTAACAAGCGACTTAGGACATTTTCTAAGGGAATCCCTATACCACCCTTTTTTTAGTACTGATTTCTCACACTATATGCCTCTTTATCTCTATATTTTCCAAAATTTATTCATTAATATTATCTTTAAATGTTCCTTAAATGTATTCTTATTATTTTCCAAATATTTTATAGGTATTTAAAACAATTCAAGTTCCCTTTTAAGTACATTACCTAATGAGAACCCAATTAAAGTGAAAATTACTCTATTTGAATATTTACATGTATCACTATTTTTATAATATTTAATAAAAAATGGTTTTTTAAAATGACCATTAATTTCATATGATTTATTTGGTTATTTTTCATAATTTATGGAATATACTATGTAGTTTTTTAATACAATGGTTATTTACTTATTTCATTGCATATGTTTTGTGTGTTTAATATCAATTCCAATAACCCCCAACACCTTTATATTATTTTTTCTTTATATGACCAATATATAAATCAAATACCAGGAATTACACAATTATTAACATCTAGAATGATTTAATATTTTTAATCTTTTAGATATATAATTTTGTTATGCTTTGAGACAAAATTATGCAACCTCCTTGACTCTCTCAGATTTTCTCATCCTTATTCATTATGTATGATTTATTTTCCTTATGTTTGAAAATATATTCATGGATATATTTTTATATTATTAGTGGTAATAAAATTAGACATCCACTAATGAATTGGTAAATATTTCCCTCACATTATATTCCATCTATGGAGGTACGGAAATATGTCGAACACACTATATTTTGTTTTCTTAGTAATGGATATTGACTTGTAATTATTATTTCATATCTTATATTGTTTCTAAATTCATTTGTATTATTAATTTAGATTATTTTACATCAATACATGAGATTTTTTTTATCATACACTTTTAGGATATAATATTATGTTTGTTGACTCATATGTTTCACTTCATGATCAAAATTGTTCCCTTACAGGGGTTTATGGATAACCATTTTCCTCTATGAACCAATGTTGTCAATGTAGCAATATAAATTCAATGAGAAAAAGGATAACATTATATATATATTTAAGTAAATATGATATATTTTTTATGGTGATGTTTTATGTATCATGTCTCCAAAAGAAAATATATCATTATATATATGGGTTTTCTTGTTGATTTTTATTAGAAATAAAATGTAATAATATGTGTATAAGATTATTTGTTGTTTATTTTGGTAAAATAGTATATTTTAATTTTTGGGAGGGATTAGGCTTTAGAATATTATATTTAATAGATCATTTATAATTTAGATTTAAAGTAAAAAATTTATATGTAATGATGTATATTTCACTCTTGTAGTATTTTTTCTGATTTCATTATTTTTCTATTTATAATATTATTACTTTGAGTATTTTCATATTGAAATTTATATTGGATTAGATAGATTATTAAAAAATGAATAAAATTAAGAAGGTTACACATATTATCTATTAATCAACTTCAGATATCAAATAAAATTATTGATGTATTCATTGTTTCATATCATTCAATTTTATTGGATAAATTCAAACTCCACATGTAAAGACCCGTAAATTTCAAGGAATATTTTTTCTTAATTTCTTTGGGATTTTACGAGCACGCAGTTTTTAATGGCACCTGATTCTGATGCCTGGTGTGTCTAGAATCAATTCTCAATGTTTATATCGGGTACGTTCAGTGAATTGACGAGCGGGTTTTTCTAACTTTTGAACCGGTGCTCGGAATCAAAATATTAGGGCACCGATGAAACTGCAGCGCCGATAATTACATAAGAAGACTTTTTCTGGAGTTGTGTTTTCCTGGGAGGTGTTATCAAAAAATATGGTTTAACCAAAGAGTGAAATAAAATATGTGTTATAATTTTTATTTCACTTCTAAGTAGTTTTACTCCCATGTGTGGGAGTTGGGGTTGGAACCATTTAATCGTAACACCCCTTGTTAGGATATTAATGAGGTGGGTCCAACACGAGCCCCACCTTTTTCACATTCTCCATAACCCCTTAAACTCCTTTTAAACCTCCCTTGTTTTTAATGTTGTGGATTCTCCTCTTCCACATTAATAATGCCAACTTAACACTCCATTAATTTTGACAACTCAAGATTAATTAAGTGAATCTTACTTTTGATGTTTTAAAATGTTGCATTATGTAAATAAAATAAGACAAAAGCCTTATCTTATTTTGGTTGTTTCGCTGTGTGGATATATTAGGGAGAAAACTCTATGTCTGGAGGAACTCCAACATCTTGGTTGCTGAATGACAAGACTTCGACGAAGAACGTCGTCACCGCATGGAGAGATCAGAGTGTCGTTCATTCTCCTCTCCGCAGCCAGTGTGTGATGCCATCCCCTCCTTGGATGTATGCCGACAACGTCATCCACAACGCCAAATTTTTTCATCGTTGTTGAGGTAGGGTTTGATTCATCGATCAAGATTAATTGGACATTCTTTGTTAATTTAATTCACCAATTTCTATCAATATAACGGGGGAAGGTCAGACCGCACAAACATAGCCGATCCTCCTCCCCTTATGTTGTTGATCTTCTTCGTGGATTGAAACGGAGGTGACCCAGTACCGTTTCACCATGTGGGAATGAGAGAACCGCAACTGGAGCGGGCCGCGGCAATAGAGCATGGCGCCGTCGTGCCGTGTCAGTGATGCCGAAGGAGGCCGCAACCAAGAGCAGGTCGTGGCGGAGGGGCGTGGAACTGTCGCGCCATGCCGGAACACCATGGAGAGGTGTGGTGCTGTCACGCCATGCCAGATGGGCAAGAGGGGTGGTCTTTGGCTGTGGCAGTTCAGAAACTGGGCGGCCGGACTCAGTTGGTCACCGGAGCAACATGAGGCGGTACCCGCTGGGGTCCCACGGTAGCTCCTCGGCCGGCCATTTTGGCCGGCCGTTTCCAAATAACCGAGGGGCGTAACCCCTATTTTTACTATGGAGGACCCCACCTAAAATGGGGTTACACCGTTTCTTCAATCAGGGGGGGAATCCCCACCCCCACCCCACCCCCCTGCATCTCGTTCGGCCGAAAGTCGAGCCGCCAACCACGCGGGTCAGGCCGCCCGCGCGGGGCCGGACCCCCGCACCGAGCCTGTCCACGCCGGGTGGGCCGGGACACGCCAGCCAGGCTTGGACATTCCCAACTAGGCTGGACCCGGACCTAGGTTGGGTCGACCCAGTTCGAGCTGACCCAGGGGGTATTGGGCCGGGTCGGACCCGGCCCAAACCCCCTAACTTCAGACAGATTCTTTCAAACGCACATAACCTGAGCTACAGACCTCTGATTCAAGCGCCGTCAATTGAGTATCTATCCTTGGATTGAGACAGTCATTTCAATATATTAAACTAAAGGTTTTGGTGAAAATTGTGTATGGTCAGGTATATTTGAACACAAAACCAACCGGGCCCTCAGAGCGGAAGTGCTTATAACTCGAGCTCCAGACATCCGATGGAAGTGTCGTCAACTTTGTTGAATTCCATTTGATTATAAGAAACTATTTTCATACTTCACATGCGTTTTTGATGCTGTTGGTGTAATTCCAGGTTGGATTGTTCCCGAAATCCAATCGGGCCCCTAAAAAGGAAAAGCCGAGAACTTTCAGACCGGTCGTCCGTTTGACAAACCATAAGTGGCATTGGTAATGTCCTTGGGAAACGGTTCCTTTGAGTATGCCCTATGACTGTTCGGGGTACAGTTGAGATACGGCCGGGTTGGTTCGTACATGAAACCAACTGGGGCCCCGGGATGAAAAGGTTAATAACCCACAGACTAGGTGTCTGATTGACGCACCGTCTGTTGCGTTGAGACCCCTAAGACGAGGCGGTCATTTGAGATACTTCTTTCATGGGATTTTGTGATACTTGGAGTATCAACCTATAGATCATAGATAAGATACTCCCATTGATGAGAGTATGGAGTAAAGAGACCTTATATCTAGCTGAGACCTGAAGACCGCTTGTCCAATTCGAGTCAGAGTGACTTTTATAGCCCAGTGGAGAGAACTACTGTGTTTGGGTGGTAGACCCACGGTGGGGAGCACTACTGTGTTTGGGTGGTATACTCGTGGTACTCAATAGAAGGAGTACCTGTGCAGGCAATTATGGGGGGTGCACTACTATGTTTCGGTGGCAGACCCCGACGGGGAGAACTATTGTGTTTGGGTGGATGACCCGCGGTACTCGACATGAGAAGTACCTCAGCAGTCTTAGGTTAGTGAGCAGCACCTCGGAGTCATGACAGGATCAGTGTACTCAACAGAGAGGGATCTCTTCAGTAGTTGCAATTTTGATATTATTAACGAAAATCCTAGTTTGAGCTGAGTCATTGATCTTTTTGTTTTCCTCATGATTGAGATCGGTTACTTGATAACATACATATATGTATGGCCATACACCTAAATAGGGGTTATCCATCGACTTCATATCTGTTTGATACCTAGTGGATGAGATGGGTTACTTGATAACTAAGGTATAAGTATGGGATTATATCTAAGTAAGGGTTATTTGTTGAGAACATTCTTTATGATTATCCTTGTTGGATTTAGTGAGACCTTGAGGGTCTCGGGGTCCCTACTGTGTATCGTATACTCACCCCTTGATGGGATATTCCCGCACCTCGTTGTGTTGGATGCAGACGACAGACAACGCTGACTGAGATCGAATGTACGAGGACCGGACGGTGCCTGGAGGTGGACCTCACAACGAGTCAGTACCCAGAGGTGGACCTCACGATGATTCAGTACCCAGATGTGGACTTCACGACGAGACGGTACTCGGAGGAGGTTGGAGGGAGAGAGCATTGAGAATGCTATCTGTACCTTCCCTTTAGGTAGGATCTGAGGTGGACAACCTAGAATCTTCTTCTATCTTTTAGCTGTTTGACTTTTCTATTGTACTTTCGTTCAATTGTAGTTGTACTTCTCAGTTGGGTTTGTATTCTGGCCCATTTACGTTTCAACACTTTCTTTTGTACGTATTGTATTCCTTCCCCTTTTACTCTAGTTGGATGTGTTTTTGTTTTATAAAGTCAATGCCTTCCCAGATACCGAGTTTTCCGCCTTTGGTGCTAGTCACCAGTCCTTGGCCTATGGAACGCGGGCTTGGGGTAGTCACGGCATGGGCCCCAAGGACTAGTCACCACACCACATTATGTCATAAAATTTTATTTATTTGATAAAATAAATTATGGTGCAATTATTTCATAACAAGTATATAAATCTCCCTAACAAAATGTTTCTATGAGAATCCAAAAAAAACATTTTTATAAATCATTTTTTATAATGTCATCTTATAAAATGAATAAATTAGTTTCTTTTATAAAGTTCCAACATCTAATTCAAGGAGAAGTAAATAAAATTCAATATCACCAACCATCCTTTGATTATATTCTTTTTCATGGAGAATCATGAATATATATTTGAAAATACTCCTCAAACATGGATATTGTTCACTTTTGAGAAAACATATATATAATGGCCCAAAATTACCTTACATAGATTTTATATAAATGTCGATATATATTATTATCCTTGTATAACGATCCATGCAATATTCTTATAGTTTTTTGTGATTAGAAGTATGGAAATTTAAGAAACTGGTTCAATGTTGTTATATATCTTCTCCCACATAGATCATCGTAACTATAATCCATCTTAAAAATATCATACATAAATCCATTCATAATATACTATAGAGATAAACCTAATAAATTTTGATATATAATTCTTATTAAGGTTATATAAGGGAGGTAAAAATGATTATATAGTAATAATATGTTAGCAATGGAATGACAACATGATCTAAATATTTAAAATCCATACCATGTATAGCATATATCTTAATAATGAGACATGGAATCAATCATGGATGTTTATATGACATTAATCATAAAAAAAACCAATAACATTAGCCCTAAAATAATAATATAGTAAGAATACATACGTTTTTTTCACCTAGATAATCATATAAAATTATTTAAATAGTATTTAATTCTATTTTATAAGACAATCATTATCGAATGGGTTCACTCCCAAAACTAGAGTTGTAGTGATGGTTTATGCCTAGGATTATCATTTTGAAAAAAACCATTATTTAATTAGGTTGAGTCCCCATTACATTACTATTAATCTCATAAATTATCAATATATACCCACTATAATAGAGAATCATAATTAAAATCATACAGATGTGTTTCACTAGATCTTAAATGATTTATCATATTATAACATAGTAAAATAAACCTTTCTTCTTAATAGAACTCTTGGAAAAAGAATGGTATTAAAAAATATCATGAAATAATAATCATAAAATATCTATATAAATTATAAAGAATTTATATTTAGATTATATTCACATTAAATCATTTGTATCAATCATTTTTGTTGTCATTGTTTAATTAAAGGATCATTAAATGATTTTTTATGAAGATCCTCCTTCGATTTTGAAGCCACAAATTTAAAATTTAAAAATATCAAAAAGATTATAGAAATAATTTTCATTAAAAACATCAACGGTTACATATAAATAATTATTCAAATCATTTTTTGGCTAGTCTAGTGAGAAATTCTATGCATGTCTTATACAAAAATAAAATTATATTCCACCTTTTATCTGAGAAGTCCCAAAGTACCTCGTTTGGAAAATGACAGGAATAATCCTTTAAATCCCTTTGGTCAAAAAGATATATAATAATGAAATTACATATTCATAGAATAATATTAGGAATTATTTTAAAAATATTTTTAATGAAACATGGATATGGAAGAAAATTTATTTTTCGACTAAATAGATTATTGTAGTCAATTTTAATTAAAAAAATATTTTAGATCTCTTGAGTAGAAAATGTAAGGAAAATTTATGGAAAAAATTTATTTTCTATAAATTAATAGAGGATAATAAATTTAATTGTTTTCTCAAATGGTACATAATAAAATTTAATCATTTTAACATAATCATAAAATATCTAAATAAATAATATTATTGTAACTTAAACCATTTACCTAATTTCTAAAAATTTCAAACATTTTTTATACTACATTATAATAAATGTCGGGATTATTATATAGTATTCAATAAAAAGACCAATATATTTGAAATCATATGTGATTTAATGTTATCCTCTTATCTTGTGTTTAATAACAATAATTTAATAAAATCACTATTAAGGCTTATAATTGCTTCAATTTTCATTGAATTTTTTGATAGGTATTTTTGATCAATGTACATTGATAATGGTTTAATAATAACAATTTATTTAATAAATATATTAATACCAAATATATTTATTATATATATAAATAAAATTATATTTATATTTATCCATAAAATTTAGAGATAGAAATATGAACTACACCGTTAATGGACATAGTAGGCTATACATTAACATAAACATTGTTTTCATTTTTAAATGGATATAAAGAACAATGATAAATATTAAATAACCATTTAAATATAAATATTATATCAGATATATAATGTATATTCATCATTTTCATCTTTACTAACATCCATACAAATTTAACACAAAAAACGAATCACATCAGTGTGTAGAGGTGGAAGTTCACATGTGTCAACAAGCAATTTTATCATTTCTTGAAGGATTTAATGGTAAGATAGTAGACATGATGTTTTCTTTAAAAAATACAATTTGGTCATTAATATCATATATAAAAATAAAATCAATCATAATACCCTTTCATAAATTATTGTGATGAAAAATGAATTGTATCGTTAAGGGGAAATGAGAAGCCATATATATGAATGAATGATAATTTCACATATCATTTGATTTAAAAGGTGGTTTATAATAGTTTTTTTATAATAAGAAAAACATTTATTCATATTTTGTATACTGAAGTTATTAATTTATGGTAAATATAACAGGTTTAGAGGAGTTAAATACGAAATTAAATAAGAAGTGACCGGTTAAGGTGATTACATGTTATTTGATAAGAATCTTTTAGTTACACTCTAAATGGTCATGGGTTTAAAATTTGTTTTAATAAAAAAACTAATAGTATTTGGATTGGTATTAATAGAAGATAAAATGTTAGAGGTGGGTTGATATAGAAGGTTTGATGTAGTGTGATGGAGTGAACGGAGGGTTCCCCTTTAAAATTTATAAGAGGGACACTATTGAACATTCTTAAAATATTATATTATTATAAATTAATTTATAAGTATAAATGGATAGGATAGCCACCCTATCTTCTCAAGGATATAGATTCCATTATTTTTTGTAGAATAGATACGACATTACACAAACAAATAACCAAATATGATATTATTTTATTGATTTGGAAAATCATAAATATTAATAGTTATCCATAAGTGAGATAAAATGTCTCCCACTAGGCTCTCTATGATGATCAACATTATTGAATGAATCATGCATAAAAGATATATTCATCACTAGGGGAATGGTATCCTAAGAAAGGGTTTTCCCAGATGAGCTGTATAAGTAAAAAAATGCGATATGTAATAATAATAATGACCACAAGGATATGAGGAAATTATCATAACATTCAAAAAAACACCATAAATATATAAAATTATAATCACGATTCATTGCATAAATATTTATATATTGTAGGACTTGAATAATATGGAAATCAAGAGAATAATCCATAAATGAATAACATAGGAATAAGAAATGGAATTGGGGAAGACACATAATAATAAAACAATTATTTCCATTATAGTAATGACTTATTTCCAAGGTAATATTAGTTGAATGGGTCAAATCCCCAAACCATCTCAGTAGTCAAGGTTCACAATCATGAACTTCTTGGAGGAAAATGTTCTTTCATAAACTGAGTTTACTCCATATTATATCCATGTATATCTCATAAGATCTTTATATTTACACAATTAATTAGAGGAAGATATAGGTCACGACCATCTCATAATGTAATAAAAAATATGGGTCCATAAAATCCAAAAGAATCATCATATCACGACAAAAGAAATGATTGATGGATATCATAAATATATCATCATATCATAGACACTTTAAAAGAGATAGATTTCATATTCATTTCATAAAAAAACGTTCTATTAAAATATGAAGGTTTTATAATAAATTCGTCATGGTATACCCCTTATAAGAGAAATGGGTTTCTAAAACAATATTTCATGAAAGTAATAACAGTTAAGATAAAAAATAAGAATCGTATCAATGGATCATAACCTTAGTAAGGCATAGTTACCATTAATATATTTCATATAGGATAGAAATTAATTTTTAAAAATCATTTTCCAACGTTTATTGCGGGGAATATAATTTATTAATTGAGAATATCGTTTTTAAACATAAAACACTTTAGAAAATAACCTCATTTTAAAATAAATTTGATATCCTTGAAATGTTTATTTCAAAAAAATATAAAAACATTTCTCCAACACAATACAGTTTTAAAATTTTATTTCCATTAAAATGATCATAAATTATCATTTAAAAACATTTTTTAATAAATTATGAAAACAAATTTTTTAAAAATCGATCAGATTTCTGACCAAAGAGAAAAAAGGTGAGGTTTTATTAAAAAACAATTATGAAATATTATTAGTGAAAAAAAGTGTAAAAGTGGAAAGAATATGTTATGACATCATTAAAAACTATTTAAAATTAAAAAAAATTAGAAATATTTGGATATAGATCATAATATTTCATCAATTTATTTATAATCATAAACAATCCCGATAGACGATGTGACTGTAGTAATGAACTGTTACCACTTTGGTAATATTGAATCAAAATTCCCATTAAATGATGAAGTTACATGAAGATTATAATGTGACATAAATACTTATCATTATGGTATGAATTTTCAAATTTTAGTATAAATAACTACTAAAATAATATAGTCATATAAAAAAACATGTGTCCCAAAGATAGAAATTTGAGAAAAATTAATATACCGATGTGGTTAATTTTTAACCGTAATACCCCATGAAATATTAGTCATAAAATAGATAAGTAAATAAATATAACTTAAAATATAATTACCATATAATACTTTTAAGGTAATTATATACACCACATAATATAATGGGTGGGTAATAAGGCATAGGTCTTAGAAATAAAATGAGCCTTGAAATATCCTTACATTATCTCTTAACTATTACCATATTCATTCAAAACTGTTGTATAATAAATATAAATTTATTATACATATATATATAGGTACATGATAAATTATATAAAACCACAAATTATTCACTTTTTAACATTATATTAACTTTTTATTAATAATTCCGAGTTTAAATTATTTTTTGAGTAATTACCACACTATTTTTCGTACATGTTTTTAATTATTATTCCTGGTCCACATTTGTAGATCATGATTTAAATATTTATATGATGTAATCCGTGACATTAGAATAATATATGTTCAGTATATAAGTATTCATAATAGAAAAATGATAGAATAGGAAATGAAATACACTATTCATAGAGATGGTGGGTCGTACATTCACTAGAACACTGATTCCAATTTTTATCTTATTTAAAGAATGAATATAATTAATTTTTATATATATATATATATGTTATCATTAAAGTGTAATTAATATTTAATATATATATTATATGTTTAATAAACCCAATATTAATACATTCCATGTAATTCATGAATAAATCACACTGCTTTGAAGAGACGGTAGTCCACACGTCGACAAATGAAGTTATCATCTTCAAACAAAATAGAAAGCCTAAATTTATGAGTGATATAATAACAAAAAACAAAAATACATCAAAAATATCATTTATATCATTTAAAAATAGTTATTCCATCATTAATCCCATCCTTGAAAGGTGGTAATGGAATAACAAATGACATCGTTTTGCAAGGAAGTTGTCAACCCAACTCACAAATGATGATTATATATCTGATTTAATGGAAGTTTGTTTCAGTGTAGGTCATAACCAAAAAACAAAAAAAAATCTACGTATATTTATAAAACTGTGGTTATTATTTAATCATGGCATAATAATAATTGATAGAGAGGATAAATAATTAAAATAAAAGATCACGTTGAAGTATGTAAAATTTTATTTTGGTAACCTCTTTTGGTCTGTACAAAAGTGATTCATTGGTGGTATTTCATCCAAAAGTGAAGATTCTATGATTAATACATGGAATTAGAAATGGTATTTTTCATATTTTATGGTTGAGTGTTTGGTTTTGAGAGGTGTGAAAATGTGAAGAGGTTGAGATCCCATTTTATAGTGGGGGAGTGGCATTATTGTAAGTATAAAAAGGTAAACACTAATGAGATACCTAACTTACATCATTTCTCTCAAATAATGAATAATTTTCTATAAAATAAGTTAAACAGTCTAAATATGGCTATAAAATTGATTTTGGAAATGTTTCTATGTCATTTTTCCATTTAGGATTAATTTTTAACCACAATGTAAACTTATGTTTACCTTAATCGATGTAATTAAATTTTATTTCATTCTATAATAGTTGAAAAAAACAAATTTTACATTATCATAAATTATATATTAATATTATTCTAAATATGGAATAAATTTATCCAAATTCTAATCATAGATGTGGTAGAAATTAATTTTAAATTAATCCTGCAAACAAGATGAGATGAAATGTTTTTGAAAAGGGAATGTTCAAAATAATGAATTGTTTTTATATCCAGATTCATTGTGAAATTGGATCTAATGAACTAATTTGTATGTACTTATGTATAATTTATCTTATTATACATTTAGGAAAATTAAAATATAAATATATAAATAAATAAAATAAAAAATTAGTTTTGTATTATAATTACGTATTTTCACTATTCCTCAAAACAAAATTTCTAAAAAATCACAAGAATATAAACTATGATAATTATTAATTATTTATTTATATATTTAAGTTTCTTTTCTCATATTTTATTTATAATTTTTTTTACATTAGTTTTATTATTTGTAAGAGAAGGACATAAAACATAGTTCTTTTGAAAAAATAGTATATTTCAAAAAATATATACTGTAGAAAAATTTAGATATTTTATTATCAATATGTTTTATTTATATGAAAAAATTATAAATAATATTTTTTATTTTTTATCAATATTTATATCAAAATATTTAACAGTTAGGATATAACATTTTAGATTAAATAATTATAATAATGAAATGCTGATTTCTTGAAACTAAGTGATGCATGTAAAAAAATCTATGCAGAGGTTGCATACAATGAAAACATACTTTTTAGTATATAATGAATGTTTAAAATGATTTTTCATGAAAAACAATAACTTAAAACAAATTAAATTATTTTAGAAAATGTTTAAAAAACTCACGTTGCTTCATTATTCTAACGGTAAAATGAATTTTTCCCACAAATTTCATCATTATGATATAAAATTGAAGATAATTTTAAATAATCATATCCTAAATTTTATATATATATTCCTCTAATTCATGGTTTCTTAAAAATAATCGACCCTTTCAGTGGTCTTGTTTCATTGAACACTATATATATGATCTTCAATTTCATCTAGTTTTTCCTCCCAAGAATGATCAGGCTTGAGTGGTATTACCAATGAGTTCTATACATGTGAGGTTCATGTACGTATTTTCCCAAGATAGATACATAGAACACATTATGAAATTGAGAGAGGGTTTTTTTATTTTACATGTAATAGTTTATATTCTTTATATGATCAATAATTCCAAAGAGACTAATATACATAAGGATTAGTTCCCCTTTTATCATGAATCATACCACCATCTTCCATGGAAAAATTCATAGAATAACCATATCACTAAAATAAAATTCTTTATCATATAGATTATTATCAATATAATATATCTACCAACAATGAGATGAATTGATATGTTGATGAATGGCTCGACCCTTCTCTATCATTTATTCAACTATCTCAGGTACAAATAGCTTTCATTATCCAACATCATTCTTTCATGATGGTGCTATATGTTTCATTTTATATAAGACTTCATATGGAATCATATGAATTATTGAATGAAATATTTTATTGTAATAACATTAAAATAGAAGAAGGTGTTGATCACAACCAACATTGACACCCAACGAACAAGATATCAACATATCCTCTAGAGTATGAATCTTTCTTTTAGACTAAACATATATATGAGGATGATAAGCCTGGACAAGACTCAATTCTATATCTTGGGATTTCTGAATAATTTTTCAAAACATTTGGGTAAACCATATATCCCAATCATATACTATAGAATGTGGTACTCCTTGCAACCTTAAAACATCCTTATTTTATAATGTAGAAGGATAATCTAGAGTGAATTCAGATTTGATAATGATAAAGTTATCTAACATAGTAAGGATATCAATTACCACCCATATATAATTATTCCCATTGTATGTTTTTAGGTTTCAAATGAAAAAAAACCATAGAAATTTTCTCCCATATCCATTTTGTGTATGGGTAATTGATGCAATATCCCCTTAGAATTATGGTTTTCATCCTTAACTTTCTAACATACCATGAACTGAGAAACAATCATGGTGATATATCACTTTATACCATTCCAATATAAGTATTCATTGATATCATTATACTCATTTGATATTCTAGGATGAATAGAGAATGAATCACTATGAGCTCCATCGATGAAATCCTTCAAATCTAGTATGTAAGGAACACATAAAAGGTTCCTAAACTATATCATTCTGTCATGATCAAGCTTAATATTATAAAAATTTCTAACCATTTATTATAGTTATATATCATCTTTCCATGCCTGTTTAATATTCACATGGATAGAGGTCAAACATTAAATTTATATAAATAATATTTTTCACCATTATTTAAGATTTCTATGTCTATCCATTGAAAATCCATAAATATTGGATCTTCTCCGATCCTCATTATTTATATGCTATAAAAATCCATTAAAGTCAAGAATCATCCAACTTTTTTGTTTTCCCAGCGTGGTATTGTATTGAGATGTCATATTCCTTTATTTTCTCTAAAATATTATCTGGAGAATGTTCAACTCTGTTTGTGTGAATATATTTCAAACAATTATGATCAGTATATATTTCATTGATTCCTCCATAACGATAATACCTTCATATGATTAATTAAAAAATTATCTATATCTAAATAAAAATATTTAGTTGTGTAATTTTTCTCAGTAAAAAAAAATTGTCATGGTCGATAGAATATAACCATTTATTTATAATTAATAACAAATATTAAACTGTTCTTGGAAGAATAAAACTATTTTAGAAACCCATTTCCATTATAGGGTAATGTAAGAACATGTGGAATGACTAACCTTCTTCAGTTCCTTAAAATCATCCTTACATCAATCATTCTATAGGAACTTTGAACCCATCCGTTGTAATTCGATCGGACTATTTGACACACCTGATAAACTCCCAAAAAAACAAAAAAATATCCATCTATGTTTTGAAAATAATGGATCTCAGTCACCGATGTTGTTCTATACCAACACTCAATATCCCCCTTCTTTAATTGATCTAGTCCTATACACTTTCATGATATTATATGACTAAAAAAGTAAAACATTCATCCAAAATACCCATGTTGTAATATTTTCTTCCATTTTATTATTCCTTTTGGTATTTGGTATAATTATAATGTTCTCATCAAGCTATTAATTCCTATTTTAAATAATAATAATATAATCTATAAAAACTACCATAAACTAATCAAGGTTATCTCTAATGGATCAATTCAATAAATACATGAAGATAACAGGGGAATTAGTAAGACAAAAATCCTTCCCTATATATTCATAGTGTTCATAACTTGTACAGAATGTCATATTATGTATATATTCATTATTTACCTTCAATTTAATATATCCAGAATGAAGACTATTTTGGGAAACGTATTGAGCTCTGTATAGTTGATAAAAAAATTAAAAAATATGGGGAAGATGATTCAGTATATTGGTTGTGATATTTTTCAATTATACATAATCAATGAAATGTTTCATTGATCAATATTTCTATTTCCAAAAAATAATTGGTTCATCCCTATGAGATACAGTTGTCTGAATGATTCCATGATAGATGGTTTCTTTGATTTTCTTCTTCAAATTCTATAACTGTACAAGTGCTATTATATAGCGTGTCTTGGAAATTGTTGTGGAACCTGGTTTGAGTTCTATTAATAACTCAACATCACATTTTCGTGGAAGGCTATGAAAATATTTTTTAAAGACATCAAAATAATTTTTAACAATATGGATATAATCAATGATGAGTTTCTCTTCCACCATTTGTGATATACAAGCCTTCTAAATTTGAATTATGAACTATATATAGGATATAATCTTCATAAGAAGATCATATATACCGCAACACTGGTAGAAAATCACAATTTGGTTTGAAATACCAAACATAAAATCCCATCATCGAAAATTAATGTTGGATTTATGAAAATAAATCAAATCCATGCCTAACATGACATCAAACTCAACCATAGGATGGATGAGTTGATTTTCAGTAAGAACAGTCCTACCAAATTCAATAAGAGTGGAATCATAGATGTGACATACAATAATATAACATTAGCGGTTTTCACTACTAAATCCATGTCTAATAGATTGGGTGGAATATAAATACCCTATTAAAAATACATAAATATAAATGAGTGGGAAGATCTATGAAAAATAACACCTTACCAATTCTATTGTTGATGGTAAGTATACATTTAAACATGTTATTATCGCACCCCACATTAGAAATATTAATCACATGATATTTTCCCTGGTAACTCAGCTCAATAGGATTATGAATTTATTAATCATCATTATCCTTCTAGTTTGGGCACTAGTTTTCATTTTTCCCATTCATCATAAACATGATTCACCGAAGTGTGGGAGGTGGATTCAGTTCAACTTTTTCTGCATTCTCATTTTTAGATGTATTCATCCCATCACGTGGGAAATCAAATGCATTATGGCATTCAGTTATTCACATAAAAAAATTATTTTACACCTTAACACAATTTCATCCATGATCCTTCCCAAACAAAGAGAATAAAGGAATGATCATTTAAATTTCTACATGGTTTTTATATTTTTCTTTCTAACCCCATATTTTTATTCTTGTCCATACCAAGAGGTTGAAACGTAACCTCAACCTTCACAAAAACCAATATTTCACAACGCATTGTCTCTTCATAGATACCAGAGTCTCCCATGACTAATTCTCTTTTGAGGTTTTCCATTATGCCACAGAAGTATTGGTTAACATTTTATTCTTGTTAGATGATAATACTAGAATAATACCTCACATATCATGTAAAATTAACCTCGTTGGTACCAATAGATTCATTATACATTTTCATTAACCTAAGGAGCACATTTTTGATATTCCTATTAAGAGTACATGAAACTTACTTAATGAAAAAAAATCTTGAATTAGTCCCAATAAATGGATTCAATTTTATATTTCAGCCTTGTATTTGTGAATTTATTCCACCAATGCTCTAATTCTCCTTCAAAACGATTAATAAAAAAATTAACTATCCATTTTATGAACACTGAGGAATAAAAAATCTGTTTTCAAAATAAACAATAAATAGTTTAGTAATAAGTGGATAAAAATTATAATTGAAAGAAGATGTATATTTATTCCTAAAGGAATCACCATAAATTTGTTCCCTATCATGTTTGTTTGAATGATTATCAGGGTTAATAACTTCACAAAGCATTGTGTTAACAATAATGGATTTTATCATTCATTATCCCATAACACATGGATTCTCGTGATGGAAAACATTTCATTTTTCATTCGACTCAATTTTAACAAAGTTCATTTGAGTTTCATCCATTGACTAAAACCAAAACCTAATGTATAAGAAACAGAAATCCTTTTTGGGAAACTACATAATACTGGAATCACATAAAGGATTCTTAAGTTATGAAACCATCATTAAACTATTAAACTATAGGTTTATTCTAGGTTATTTGTGTAAAACATTTATTTAAATCCTTCCTAATGTTTTTTATGTTTTTATGGATTTAAAAATCATATCCCTTAGCAGTGTTAGTCTTGGTGTTCAATAAGGCACATTTTCATTCACTATTTCCCAATTGATTCTATCTCAATATGGAGAATTTAGAGTTAATACCCCACTGTACTTCTATTCAATGAAATTATACACTTTTTTTATATATATAGATATGTATTTGTAGTAATACTCTCACTATATCATTTTCCAAAATTACCTGATATTTTCTTATACATTTCAAGGCCTTTGGATATATATGTTCCTAGGGTTCTCACTATGTTTTTCTCATCCTAGATTCCAATGGATAAATAATAATTGTCTTTGATAAAATCTTTAGTGACCCTCTATTATCATAAATATAAGTTACAACATTTTTTCATAATACATAATACATTACACAAATAGATTCTCAATTACCATATTAGATTAGTGCCTATTTTATCATGGAAACATAAACATTGGTACATATGTGAGCTCCATTATATACTAGTAGTTTTTGTATGACTATATCCCTTCTTATAAAAATCTTATGTGATACATATTTTCACAAACTATGGAAAAGAAAAATAAGAAATGATGAGATCATATGCCCAATCAAGGTAAAATAGGGAGATGTGTAGGAATAATCATGTGAGTATGTGTATGAGAACATGATCATTAAAATAGAAGACCATAAAATATATATCAAATACCATAATCAATATTCATTGAATAACGATTGGGTTTTCATATGTAATTAATAGTTAGGGAATCAAGATAACTATCTATGAAATTATGAAATTTTAAAAAGAGAAGGAAATACACAATACAAAGAATCATATGCAAATGATTTCTATATTTGTCATGTAATATTTACAAGGACATAATAGTTGAAGGGCCAAACCATCATTATTATCCGTATTCACACCCAATACCATATTAGAAGAAAAATTCCTTAACTGAAATGAGTTCCCTTCCCATTCCATCCATTTTTATCTAAGGAGATATAAATCATTTCCCAATCCATTCAAGAGAGATATAGGTCTCACTAGTCTTATAATGAAATCATTCACATGTTTTCCACATGATCATAAAAAATCATCATATCATAACCCATAAAATAAAAATTCTGTATAAAAACATATAATAATATAATAACATGTCGAAAAGAGATCAGTTTCATAATCATTTCATCATAGAATACCACCTATAATGAATCAAGATTCATAAGCATTTTATCATGGTATAACCCCCAAAAGATAAACTAGTTTCATAAAGAACATACCAACAAATTCATAATTATTCTTAGAAAGAATAAGAATGGTATAACTTTATCATAACACTAGTAATATAGAGGAAACATCAACATATTTCATATTATATGGAAAATAATTTTTAAAATAATTTTGAAAACATTTCTCAAGGATAAAATCATTTTTATGTAAAAAATTATTTTTAATAGAAAAAATATACATTTCATTAAAAATTAATTCGATAACATATACAGGAAGACCTTAAAACCATTTTGAAAACATTTAAAAAACTTAGAAAAAATTAAAATAATTTATATTTGAAATTAAGCATAAACTATCATTTGAAATTGTTTTTTAAAATATCTTTGGAAACCTAATTTCTCGAATAAATAGATTTCCAACCAAAGAGAAAAATAATACTAGATTTTGGTAAAAATATATCATTAATTACTAAAATTACCAAAGAGTGTAAAAATGGTACTAATAAATGTTGATATTATGAATAAATATAAAATAATAAAATACTTATAATTTTGAGATATATATCATAATACATTATCAAGGGAAGTATAATTGTAAATAATCCTGAAAAATGATAAGATTGTAGTAATAATCACATACCACATTGGTAAATTTGAATCACAATCCTCATAAAAGGATAAAATCGAATGATGCATAAAATAATTATAAAAGAAATATATTATTGATATAACAGTTAAAATGGTATTATATACATATCATAAAATAATATAGGTTCATAACAAAACATGTGTCTCAAAGAAGGAAAATTATGTCAAAATTAACTTAAAAAGTTTGTAACTAATGAACCCTAAAACCAAAGGAATTAGAGAACATAAAATCGACATTTAAAAACACAAAAATTTAAGGATAGCTGCCATAGAATAAATTCATGGGAAGTATATACCCAACAATAAATAAATGACTGGTGAATGAGGAAAATGTCTCGTAGAATTAAAAGTGAGGCTCAAATTCCCTTACGTTGTGTCTTAACTATTAGTATAATCATTAAATAATATTGTAAAAAATTATAAGTTTATTATACATATATCATATAATGATATAAAATTATATAATTCAATATATGATTTTATTACGATATTATATTACCAGATTATTAACTATTCCATTCTAATAGAATGTTTGAGGTAACAATCGCATTACTTTTAATACATTTATTTGAATTCTAATTCTTGATTTTATTACATAGATAAATATTTAATTATTTTAAAAATGTAAAAAATAATTTAAATTTTATATAAATTCTATATATAAATATGAATAATAATATAAAAAATAGAAATATGAAATGAAATACATTATTCATTCAGATGATAGGTTGCACATATTCATAAACTTTGTTTCTATTTTTTTATTTTGTTAAAGGAATGAATCATTAAATGATTTGTATATATTTTATAATTAATAAATAATTATTATTTAATATATCATACATTATTAATTAACCCATGCTTAATAAATTCCATGTAAATCATAAATGAATCACATCGCTTTGAGCATATTTTTATCCACACACCCACAAACGATGTAATCATATACCCACAATATAAAAAGAATTATTTTATATGTTATATAATAATTACAAAATAATAAATAAATAAAAAAATTATCATTATAATATTCAAATTATAATTCTACCATACCGACTTTTAAAGGTAGCAATTTAAAAAATAACGACATCGGTTCATGGCCAGGGATTCCTCACTGAAGACGAATTATAATTTTGTATCCCATTTGATTGAATAGTGTGTTATTATATGTCATATCCTTGACATAAAAAAATATCATTATGTTATTTATACTTATTATTTTGTATGGGAATGGATTAAAAAATAATGAGGGATTGGATAAATAAATAAAATAAAAATTCTTGTTGTATAATGTTACATCTTATTTGTGTAACTCTATTTTTTTCACCAAAGGGAACCCTTGGATGGAATGATGCCAAAATTTAGGCCTTTAAGAGAACGTAGGGAAGACAATAGGATACATGGAAAGTGTTTTGATGATAAAAATGGCATCACAGGTGTGAAGAAGACTGGGAGTGAGTGCTCTATTATAATGGATGAGGTGTGACATTTCTAAAATTATAAAATGAAAAAAAAAATATTGAAAATAGTACCTTAAATGATATGTCTCCAATAAGGATAATTTTTTTGGAAAATAGTTGAAATGGTATAAATATGTACATATATTTTCTTTTTGAAAAATTTATAGTTTATTTTTTTCTTTTTATTATTAATGCTTAACGATTATGTAAACTCATTTTTACATTAATCACTGTAAGTAATTTTAATTTCGTTCACCAATATTTTTTTATCAGAAATTAGTTTTACCATATAAAAAATTATAATTTTTGCTGAATCAAAATATGGAATCCATTTTTCCAAATACTAATAACATAATTATTATAAATTAATTTAATATTAATCCTAAAGACTGGATGAGATGGCATGTTTTAAGAGTGAAAGATTTCAAAAGAGTAAAAAACTTTTATGTCCAATTTCAATTTGATATTGGTTACAATGACCAAAATTAGATTAATTTATTTATAAATGATTTAATTCTACATTAAAACCGAATTAAATTTTTTTTTTAACTATTTAAATTAATTATATGAAAAATATTTTCTAATTAAATTTCAATATTTTCCACGATTCATCCAAAAATAAAATATTACTGAAAAATACCAAAAAACAACAAAAGATAATTTTTATATCCTCAATTCAAAAATTAATTTCATTTTAAAATATACATTTTTTTATAGCCATTAAAATTATATTTTATTATTATCCCAAAATGGCATAAAAATTAGATCTTTTGTATAAGTCCCAGGCCTTAGTCCTTACTTAATCTTGAGTTATTACAAGATTACACATTGAGGATATTTTCGGGTTTATAGTTTTAGAGAATTAGGACATAACTATTACATCTCAAAATATTACAATGTAGAAACTT
Source organism: Viscum album (assembly GCA_963277665.1). Classification (NCBI taxonomy): domain Eukaryota; kingdom Viridiplantae; phylum Streptophyta; class Magnoliopsida; order Santalales; family Viscaceae; genus Viscum; species Viscum album. The sequence goes on along the minus strand of OY728148.1, from coordinate 258,191,856 downwards.
CTACTAAGTTTCCATAAAATAAAAACTCTTAAAAATAAACATGTCTACTTCCATGTTTTAGGTAGCATGACATTCCCTTGATCCCATCCTTGACCCTATTCCACATTAAGTCCTGTGAAAAACATTTCAAAAACTTGGGATGAGCATAAAAACCTCAGTAAGGGATACACAAAGAATGAAAACTGTTAGTTTTTCAAAACAAAAAGTAAACCATGTATACTTTATCAAAGTAATACTTTTCACCTTTTCGAAGTAGTAAAAAATCTTCACTGAATAAAAGTTCATTACTTACCCTTCTGTAACCAAAAGATTACCATAGAACCCATATAAATATCACATAACATATTATGGTAACTTGGGACATAAACATACTTAAGTGGAATAACCGTAAGGTTGACTTCCACACATATCACTTAATGGAATAACCATTCGGCCAACTTCTATACATACTTAATGGAATAGCCATACGGCCGACTTCCATACCCAATTCATTGGAGGTTATAACGTAACCACCCGTCCGGGTATTCACGGCACCACCCGTCATATGGTTTATCACATAACCACCCATAAAATTTCTAAGTACTATTATAAAATTATAACACATAAAACCAATATAAAGGAATGATAACATTTCCACATTTCAATCACAATGTATCATTTAAATATATTGAAAAAATAGATTCCTTTATCAAAACCATTTTTAATACCAAAATACAAAAAAGAGTATATGGTATTTATTTTATTTTAAAAACATTATGGATTTTTGAGGAAGCCAAAGATCAAATAATACTCACGACGGCAGAAAAGGTTGTTGTCACCGCGTACGTTAAAAGAAACATTCCTTTTTTGGTTTAGTAAAACTTAATATAAAAAGATTCCTTTTGTATAAAAGTAAAAGTCAATGGGTTTTATACACCGTATAAATGAAAGTTGTGTATAAAACGACATATGCCTCAATGAAAGGATATTGAGACGAAGTCCCTTACAAAGACGGTATCCTTTGTTTAAGGATAAATCAATTACATAATTATGTGTGACAAACGAATACACCAAATATAAGTGGATATTAAGTGTAAAACAATCAGAGGTTATTCACACATATTCATATAACAACATATTCAAGGAGTATAAGTTTATCCCAAAGAATAAAATTTGTGTTAAGAAGTTTCCTTGAAAAAATTCGACAGCCTATTGGCGTCACTACATAATTCAGAAAATGAGTTGATGAGAGATAAAAAGGGTATCTCATCACATGGAAATAAAATTTAAATCAATAAGGATATAGAAGAACATATCCCTACATAATATTATATGAATTAAAATACATAACAAAAGAAGTCTCTTAAAAAGATTAGGGTGAAAGGTTCCCTTACCGACATGGGTATCTTTCGAGACATGCACCCCGTGAAAGAAGGACAATAAAACATTAATGTAAATACTCATAAATGAAAGTATTATACACTATGAGTAAAATAATGGGCAGTACATACACCACTCAATGGAAATTGTGGCAAATGTAGCATAAATCACACGGAAATAAGAGTGAGATGAAAAATCCCTTACGAAAACTTGGCAGCCTAACGGCGCCACTTAAAACTTACAAAAATTGATTGATGAGATCAAATAGAGTATCTCATCATATTAAAATAATATTTACAGAAAGATGAATATAAATGAACATCCCACATAAAAAAAAGAGGAGCTTAAAATAATTTACATAAAGGAGAGTACTTAAAAAAATAGAGAGGTTTGATCTCTTACGAAAATTCGACAGCCTAACTGCGCCACTCAAAACATCCAAAATGGATTGATGAGAGAGAATAATGTCTCTCATCACATGACAATAAAAATTACAGTAAGATTAATATAAAATAACATCTCAATAACATGAAAGATGAGCTTTAAAATGAATGACATAAAAGAGTGTACTTAAAAAGAAAGAGAGGAGTAGGATCCCTTACCTCAAGTCCAACTTGACTTGTTCGTTTCTTTATATTCCTGAATAATAAACTTTGGTAAATTTATAACTGCTGAAGGACCTCTTTTAGAGATTATTATTCAGTTAATATAACATATTATAATGTTATAATAATTGTTTAATAATGTTAGTTCATATCAGACGTTTTTGTCGATGTTTGGTATATGAGTAAAAAAGAGAACTTGTTCGAAAAATGATTGTCCATGTATTTATAAGTAAATAATTTCCAGAATATTATTAATGATTAAAATATCATATATATCGAGTAAATATTCATTCTATACTATTTTATATCATTTGAAGATAAAAACGAAAAGCACCGTTCATGGAGATAGTAGGCCGTACGTACGCATGAACGCTACTTTCATTTTTTGTCATATTAATGGAATTAAAAATAAATGAGATATATATATATATATATATTAATTCCAGAATGGTACCCTTAATTTAGATGTAATATATTACATATATATATCCATTATATATATGTACTTATAATAGTACATAATATTTGGAGATAAGAAATAAAATGTACCGTTCATGGAGACGGATAAGCCGTAAGTACGCATGAACGCTACCTCCATTTCTATTTCATATTTAATGGAATTAAAACATAATTATACATAATAGTATTTTAATTCCAGTATGGTGTCATATATAATATCATTAAATATATCCTTTATACGTACCACATATGGTATTAACGAATCAAATCACTTTGAGGGGCGGTAGTCTGCACTTCCTTAAATGAAGATATCGTGTTTACCCATAATGAAAACCATAAAGTTATGAAATAAATGAAAAATACAGATGCATAAGTAAAACATAAAAATATTATATATCATATATAAATATAGTTTAATCATAATCTCCACCATTGAATGTGTTAAAATAATGTTGAACAATCATCGTTTTGGGAGGCAGCAATTCGCCATCCACGGAAACAGTATGTTCTTTAACCATTAGATGTAGGTGTGTGTATGTGTATCATGGATCATTTTTATAGAAACATCCTATTATATTTAATATTCTTTATTTGTTACAAAATAAATGAATAAAAAAAATTTAGGGGGTTGGAGAAGCAAAGTAAAACAAAAGGACTCAAGTGAAGACATTACCTTAAAATCGGATAACTCCCTTTGGTTTGAGCTCAAAGGCTTCCTTGGGAAGACTTCTTCCCAATGTGAGGCTTCTAGGAGTTAGAGAGGGTTTTGGAGAGAAAAAATGGGTAGGGTTTGGCCGAGACAAAGGCTTTGGAAGTGTGGGTAAGGAGGTAGAGGTGGGGGGGGGGGGGCTTTTATAAGAGGAGAGGAGGGGCACTCTTGGAAAGGTATAAAAGGTAACTTTATTTCCAAATGAGTTTCGGATTTTAATGATCCCACATTAATTTGTATCTAGGATAAGGTGATAAGGGTTATAAATCCACCCATCCAATAGGTTTTTGACATGTGTAGGTATTAGAGTTTACATTATCTTTCCATTTTATTTAAATCGTTAAATAATGAGGTAATCGCTTCATCATCATGATGTCATAAATAATTTATTTTATTAATGTATAAAAATTATTAAAAAAATACTATGATGTAGAAAATATTTTTATCTTTCCAATTAATATTTATAGTCCAAATGATAATATATGTAGTCAAAATTAAAAATACTTTACTTAGGTGATACATTCTTTATTACATTTAACATTCTTTAAAAATAAAAAGATAAAAAGTCACTTTTTCACAAATTTGATCCCATGGGGCCCCCAAGTTTGGCACAAGGCATACCATGGTCGTCCATGAGACAACAATTATCCTGAAGACACATTTTGGGGTCATTTTGTATTATTATGATATTATCTTATAGTCATTAACTACCCGATTACTCATTAATCAAGATAATTAAAGATAATTACCGTCGTTACTATTCATAATGTCCAAAAACAAAAGAGTCTTAATTAAATAATTTAGACCTTCTGATTCCAAATATTTAATTAATTTTACCAAATTCCAAACACATAATTTACAATAATTAATTTTAAAAAAACTTCATGTTGTCAAAACAAATAGCGGGTTTTTTAGAAACAATATTAATGAAAAGTTTGGCACTTGTTAATGACTAATAACAAAGTGAAATTAATCCCAATGACCATAATTGAATTACATGGTAAAAATATATTCGAATTAAACTTTAAAACAAATTAAAAAGATAATATAACCATATAATTAAATTATATGAAAAAGCAGTTTTGATGTAAAATGCAGTATTTTTCACTATTCATTGAAAAATGAACATTGTCATAAAAATACCAAAAATTAACCCAAGGTAAATTTCAATGTCCCAATCATAAATAATATGTTTATTTTGATAAATAGATCGTATAAAATTTTCAAAATGTGGATTTAAAATGGGTTCGCCATCAAAAGGTGGTTAATCGACCTTTTAAAGAATATTAGAATGTTTACGCATAAAACTGGATTCATTTTCATTTTTAATCCTCTAACATTTATTGTAAAGAATAAAAATATTTCACAAAAATATATAATCATTTTTTAGTTAGTTCTATTCATTCCCGCCATTAAAACGGCTAGGCGTTAACGACCATTTAAAATAATATTATTTTATTATTAGAGTGCAACATAAGATTTCCAAGAAACTCGTTGTTGCATATTGGGTACGCCATCGAGCATAGAATCCTCTTTAAAGTAATATTAATATTTTATTCACAAATATGGATAAATAGAAAGATTTCATATTATTTATTTACCTAGGGTGTTACATGCTTCCCGCCTTTTGGGAATTGCATCCTCGCAATTTTAAAATTGGGCATGGAAACATCCTTGAAAGTCCCACATCGGAACAAGATTCGGTAAAATAGTCACTTTAAAATAAAGAAAGATAAGTACAAAGGTCACCCGAGTTAATCCATACTAGTATTCCATGTATGAAAATATGGACATGGAAGAAAAAAAAACAAAGGGTCATGTTCTGATGGAGAGTGATAGAAAATATGTTTAAGAGAAAGTTAACCACAAGAAAATCACAAACATGTGATGGGATAAACGGTATTCAATTCCCCAGTAGGAAAAGTTAATAGACAAAATTTTTGTTTTAAGTTACTTTTTATTGAGAAATTTATTCATAAGGAAACATAATCACTTATCATGTTGACTTTTAACTTTTATTAAATTCCTTACACAAACTCATATTTTCTCCAAAAGACGAGTATTTAGGAAGACTTGTTCACATTAAGAGTACTATAATCAACTTCTAGAGAATCAATTAATCCACAAAAGAGAACTATATACTTCCCAGGACTTTAGACTTTAACCATAACCAAAACCAAAAAGGATAGTACATGATCAGATAATCCAGAAAAGGATAACCCTTTATAAAAAGAAAATCTCTACTTAATCTCCAAAATTTGTCCAACAAAACCCAAAGTTCAACGAGGACCATTCGATAAACAATTTGTCCATAAAATTCTTCAAAGTAAACCAATCTAAGATTGAAACCCAAATATTTGAAGTATTTAGTCACAATAGTCTTCCAAGTTAAATCGTAACATTTATCTCCAAACAACATCAGTTGCTCTTAAAGTCTCGTATTGAAAAGTAATTAACCTAATCACATATCCTCCATGATAGCTTAATCATTTTCATAAATAACCCAAAATCAACTTAATCTTAATTCATAAAATAATATAACTAAAAATAATCGGTCAAAATGACCAGGGACTTCACGTAGTCCAGTAGTAGGCGATAAATACCAGTCGCACTTTGGTTGTGGGTTTGATTCCCGCGGCTTTGTCTGACGCGACGGGTTGTCACATGGTCTGTGTGTTGTCCTTTTTCCAAAACTATATAATTCTTAAAACATTCCCCAAAATGAGATAAAATCTTCTAAAATAATCATAACATATTTTAACCTCAAGTTTATATCATGCCTTTCATTTTCCATCATATCATATAATAACCCATAATTTCCACAAAATTAAGGATCATATAAACTCTAACGGTTACCTTTTTAATTATTACCTGAACATCCTCATCGATAGGTCATATCATACATGATGCATTACAGAACATACCAAGGTTCAAGTGGTTGATCATGACTCCTTGATAGTTGGTTTAGAACAACCACGAATTTCCTCATTGAATACAACATTTTATTTAGTATCCTAATCAGAGAACCACCACAGTTTCCTTCAAACCTGTTGTCTCATTGGTGCCTTCTGGATCCATCCAATCACTAAAAACAGAAATGTCAGTGTGAGTATATCAAAAAAACCATCATGTACTAATGAGGGAGATAAACACTAATATATACTTACTCATTCACTTTATCTAAAACTAGGACTCATTTTGAAATCCTAACAATTGTGGTGATGTCACTTATGCTTAGAAAATACCATAACCTCTAATGTTATCTAAACCGACCTTTGATACCAACTATAAGGCCCTAGCCTTAAAACATACTTAATCATGAGTTATTACAAGATTACACATTGAGGATCTTTTCAGGTTTATAGTTTTAGAGAATTAAGACATAACTATTACATCTCAAAAGATTACAAAGTAGAAACTTCTACTAAGTTTCCATAAAATAAAAACTCTTAAAAAGAAACATGTCTAGTTCCATGTTTTAGGTATCATTACTTTCCCTTGATCCCATCCTTGACCCTATTCCACGTTAAGTCCTATGAAAAACATTTAAAAAAATTGGGATGAGCATAAAAAGCTCAGTAAGTGATACACAAAGAATGAAAACTGTTAGTTTTTCCAAACAACAAGTAAACCATGTATACTTTATCAAAGTAATACTTTTCACCTTTTCGATGTAGTAAAAACTCTTCACTGAATAAAAGTTCATTACTTACCCTTCTATAACCAAAAGATTACCATAAAACCCATATAAATATCACATAACATATAAAGGTATCTTGGGACATAAACATACTTAAGTGGAATAACCGTAAGGTCGACTTCCACACATATCACTTAATGGAATGGCCATTCGGCCAACCTCCATACATACTTAATGGAATAGCCATACGGACGAATTCCATACCCAATGCATTGGAGGTTATAACGTAACCACCCATCCTGGTATTCACGGCACCACCCGTCATATGGTTTATCACGTAACCACCCGTAAAATGCCCAAGTACCATTATAAAATTATAACACATAAAACCAATATAAAGGAATGATAACATTTCCAAATTTCAATCACAATATATCATTTAAATATATTGACAAAATATAATCCTTTATCAAAACCATTTTCAATACCAAAATACATAAAATAGTATATGGTATTTATTTTATTTTAAAAACATTACGACTTGTTGAGGAAGCCAAAGATCAAATAATACTAGCGGCAGCGGAAAAGGTCGTTATCACCGCGTACGTTATAAGAAAAATTCCTTTTTGTCATTTAGTAAAACGCTTCATAGAAAAAGATTCATTTCGTATAAAAGTAGAATTCAAAGGGGTTTATACACCGTATAAAAGAAAGTTGTGTATAAAACGAAATATTCCTCAATTAAAGGAGATTGAGACGAATTCCCTTACAAAGACTGTATCCTTGGTTTTAAGGATAAATTAATTACATAATTATGTGTGACAAACGAATACACCAAATATAAGTTGATATTAAGTGTAAAACAATCATAGGTTATTCAAACATATTCATATAACGACATATTCAATGAGTATAAGTTTATCCCAAAGAATCAAACTTGGGTTAAGAAGTTCCCTTGCAAAAATTTGAAAGCCTAATGGCGTCACTACAAAATTCAGAAAATGTGTTGATGAGAGATAAAAAGGGTATCTCATCACATGGAATAAAATTTAAATCAATAAGGATATAGAAGAATATATCCCAACATAATAGTATGTGAATTAAAAGACATAACCAAAGAAGTCTTTTAAAAAGAGGAGGGTGAAAGGTTCCCTTACCGACATGGGTATCTTTCGAGACATGCACCCCGTGAAAGAAGGACAATAAAAAATTGATGTAAATAGTCATAAATGAAAGTATTATACACAATGAGTAAAATAATGGGTAGTACATACCCCAATAAAAGTAAATTGTGGAAAATTTATCATAAATCTCACGGGAATAAGAGTGAGATGAAAAATCCCTTACAAAAACTTGGCAGCCTAACGGCGCCACTTAAAACATCCAAAAATGGATTGATGAGATAAAATAGAGTATCTCATCATATTAAAATAAAATGTACAGAAAGATTAATATTAAATAACATCCCCCATCATATAAAATAGGAGATTAAAAGAATTGACATAAAGGAGAGTACTAAAAAAATAGAGAGGTTAGATCTCTTACAAAAATTCGACAGCCTAACAGAGCCACTCAAAACATACAAAATTGATTGATGAGATATAATAGGGTATCTCATCAAATGAACATAAAAATTACAGTAAGATTTATATAAAATAACATCCCAATAACAAGAAAGATGAGATTTAAAAGGAATGACATTAAAGAGTGTACTTAAAAAGAAAGAGAGGAGTAGGATCCCTTAACTCAAGTCCAACTTGTCTTGTTCGTTTCATTATATTGCTAAATAATAAACATTGGTCAATTTATAATTGACTAAGGACCTTTTTTAGAGATTATTATTCAGTTAATATCACATATAATAATGTTATAATAATTGTTTAATAATGTTAGTTCATATCAGTCGTTTTTTTCTGATGTTTGGTACATGAGTAAAAAAGAGAACTTGTTTGAAAAATGATTGTCCATGTAGTTATAAGTAAATAATTTCCAGAATATTATTAATGATTAAAATATCATATATATCCAGTAAATATTCATTTTATACTATTCCACATCATTTGGAGATAAAAAACGAAAAGCACCGTTCATGGAGAAGGTAGGCCGTACATACGCATGAACGCTACTTTCATTTTTTGTCATTTTAATGGAATTAAAAATAAATGATATATATATATATATTATAATTCCAGAATGATACCCATCATTTAGATGTAATATATTACATATATATCCATTATATATATGTACTTATAATAGTACATAACATTTGGAGATAAGAAATGAAATGTACCGTTCATGGAGACGGTAAGTCGTATGTACGCATGAATGCTACCTCCATTTCTATTTCATATTTAATGGAATTAAAACATAATTATACATAATAGTATATTAATTCCAGTATTTTATCATATATAATATCATTAAATATATCCTTTATACATACCACATATGGTATTAGCGAATCAAATCACTTTGAGGGGGCGGTAGTCCACACATCCTTAAATGAAGATATCGTGTTTTCCCATAATGGAAACCATAAATGTATGACATAAATGAAAAATAAAGAATCTTATGTAAAACATAAACATATTATTTATCATATATAAATATATTGTCATCTTAATGGCCACCTTTGAAGGTGTTAAAATAATGTTGAACAATCATCGTTTCGGGAGGCCGAAATTCTCCATCCACGGAAACAGTATGTTCTTTAACCAGTATATGTAGGTGTGTGTAAGTGTACCTCGAATACTTATTATAAAAACATACTAGTATATTGATGATACTAGATTTGTTACAAAATAAGTGAATAAAAAGATTTTAGGGGGTTGGAGAAGCAAAATAAAACAAAAGGACTCAAGTGAAGACATTACCTTAAAATCGGGTAACTCCCTTTGGTTTGAGATCAAAGGCTTCCTCGGGAAGACTTATGCCCGAAGTGAGGCTTCAAGGATTTATAGAGGTATGTGGAGAGACAAAATGGTCAGGGTTTGGTCGAGCCAAAGGCTTTGGAAGTGTGGGTATGGAGGTAGATGTGGGTGCCTTTTATAAGTGGAGAGGAGGGGCACTCTTGGAAAGGTATAAAAGGCAACTTTATTTCCAAATGATTTTCGGATTTTAATAGTCCCACATTAATTTTTTTTGAGGATAAGGTGATAAGTGTTCGAAATCCACCCATACAATATGTTTTGGACAGGTGTAGGTCTTAGAGTTTACATTATCTTTCCATTTTATTTAAATCGTTAAATAATGAGGTCATCGCTGCATCATCATGATGTCATAAATAATTTAATATATTAAAAGTCTAAAAATTATAAAAAAATACGATGATATCGAAAATCTATTTATATTTACAATTAATATTTATAGTCCAAATAATCATTTATTTAGACAAAATTAAAAATATTTTACTGAGGTGATACATTCTTTGTTACATTTTACATTCTTTAAAAATAAAAAGATAAAAAGTCACTTTCTCACAAAATTGATTCCATGGGGCCCCCAATTTTGGAACAAAGAATCCCATGGTCGACCATGAGACAACCAGTATCCTTAGGACACATTTTGTGGTCATTTTGTATTATTATGATATTATCTTATTATCATTAACTACCTGATTACTCATTAATCAAGATAATTAAAGATAATTACCGTCGTTACTATTCATAATGTCCAAAAACAAGAGTCTTAATTAAATAATTTGGATATTCTGATTCAAAATATGTAATTAATTTTACCAAATTCCAAACACATAAATTTCAATAATTAATTTAAAAAAAACATTCTGTTGTCAAAACAAATAGCGGGTTTTTTAAAAATAATATTTATGAAAAGTTTGGCACTTGTTTATTCCTAATTACAAAGTGAAATTAATCCCAATTACCATAATTGAATTACATGGTAATAATATATTCTAATTAAACATTAAAACAAATTAAAAAGATAATATAACCATATAATTAAATTATATGAAAAACCAGTTTTGATGTAAGATGCAGTATTTTTCACTATTAATTGAAAAATAAACATTGTCAGAAAAATATCAAAAATTAACCCAAGGTAAATTTCCATGTCCCAATCATAAATAATATGTTTATTTTGAAAAATAAAGCTTATAAAATCTTCAAAAAGTGGATCTAAAATGGGATTTCCATCAAAAGGCGGTTATTCGACCTTTTAAAGAATATTAGAATATTTACGCTTAAAAACTGGATTCATTTTCATTTTTAATCATCTAACATTTATTGTAAAGAGTAAAAATATTTGAAAAACATATATAATCATTTTTTAGTTAGTTTTGTTCATTCCCGCCATTACAATGGCTAGACGTTAACTACCATTTAAAATAATATTATTTTATTATTAGAGTGCAATTTAAGATTCCCAACAAAATCGTTGTTTCGTATTGGGTACGCATCGAGCATAGAATCCCCTTTAAATTAATATTAATATTTTATTCACAAATATGGATAAATATAAAGATGTCATATTCTTTATTTACCTGGGGTGTTACATTTTGAGAAAATAATGTTTTTCAAAACATATATACTATACAAAAAATTATATATTTCACTATAAATAATATTTATTTATATGAAACTATTATAAGTAATATTTTAATGTTGTTATTATTAGAAATATGAACATTTTTAATGGAGTGGTTGTAAGTATATTGTTTAAATAATTATATTAATAAAATAATGCTTTATATAAACTCAATGTTGTGTGTAATATAGGATAAATAGATGTTGTGTATAAATCAATAATTAAATAGTGGATAATATAAAAAAATCAACATGATGTATTTTGAAATTAATAACATCAAAAAAATTAATTTATTCTAAAAAAAATTTTTTAGAAACACATGGTGTTTCTATTTAAAAATTATAAGAACCATTTCTATAATGAAGATGATTCAAAATGATGCATTTCTATAATGAGGCTGATTAAATATGATATCATACAATAAAATAATTATTTCTAAAACTTCTGCCTAAAATTTTTTAGTTCTACACAACCAACCATATAGGGATTCATAAAGAACCATATGAATGTTAGAGTGAAATAAAATGTTGTAATAAAATTACACCAATGTCAGCTGAGGGATAATATTAATATCCATATTGGTCTTTATTCCATGTTTTTTAATTTCCTCTTAAATAGACCGTATTTATAAGAATAATAATATTTTTTAAACTTATCTATGTATCCAAAGTCACCTGATGGATTCTCTAAAACATCTATGTAAACTTTAGGTCCCATTCAGATATAATCGATAGTGGTTCACCAAGAAATCCTATCACTTTTTAATGTATTACCATGTAACTTTATCAAGAGATAAATTTTCTATACTAGGAATAAATTTTATTGACATCATAAGAGTATAGGATTCAACCCATGGAGAATTATTTAATTTATATGTTTTGTAGAGTATGATGAATAAAATATATGGTGTTGTTTTAAATTTTCACCCCGGTATGGGTAATGGTTGTAACATCTTGTTATACATAAAATTATAATCTCTAAATTTTCTACATACCATGAAAAAATAATCATACATAAAAATATCTCCCTTTATTACATTCCACCAAAAATACTCATTCCAATATTTATAAATATTCCTACTTCAAGGATTAATTATGAAATAAGAACTATGAGAATCATCTTACTACACTAGCAAATTCGGTACCAGAGTGACACATACATAATTAATGTACAATATTATTCAATCACATACAAGATTTAACTCATGAATTATTCTCCCCCTCTTATATATATATATATTCCTCTTTCACCACCTTAATATACCCTTCTATACATGGTTGAAGGGTTATTTATGAAAGATATGATTTATCCGCTTCCTTCAAGATTTCAATATCCATCTTTTTGATGTCTAAAAAAATCATATGTTTTTTGATAATAATCATTAATAAGATATAATGATCCATTTTACATATAGTATCTTTCACACTGTTCAATTTCCTTTTTTTGGAATGTATTGAGTACTTATAATCTTTAATCACCTATATCAATCATCCTTTTAGAATATATTAAGATCCTAAACTTTTATAAAGATGACTCAATATTTTTTTCAGTACCTTAATTTATTTTTTTTGAGTATATCTAGTTTAGTGTTTATATAGGGTATTTGTTGGTAAAAATTGGAGGTTTTTTGAGGGGTTTTGGGCCTACAATGTTCGAATATGGTTTTCAGAAACAGTGTTCCCTTCCCAAGTAAAGTAGTCCAACCCTAGGGAGAATGATATTTCATAGTGGGTGTACGGTGTATAAAATCATAAATCCTCTTAGTAGTAAATGTATGATCCCGTGAGATGAGGTTCATGTCTAGGAACATAGATAGTGGAAATAGGGAACATCATAAAGGATTCCATGAAAACAAATAATTAAACACCTGAAAAATTAAATTAAAATTATGAACTCCCCGATAATAAAAACAAATCTAACCACATAGACCTAAATTAATTCCTATATGGTTTAGGGTCTCTCATTATATTTATAAGGTATTGAAAACATGATCATTAATGAATCAAATATATGTTGATAGATCATAACCTATTTCGACTATAGGATCTAAATCTCATTCTTTGTCTTGACTATAGTTTTTCTGATTAAATTGGTAAATTTCTATTGGTGAGCTTCTATCAATGATGTTGAGGTAGGTGTTTTGAATCCAATTCATAGATTCATGAATTACAATTGTGTGTATGTGTTGTGAAAATTCAATTGCAACATTTTTAAATATTATATTTAACTTAATAACTTAATTTAAATATTAATATATAGAATCAAGTGATTGATTAATTCATTTGGAATTTTATTAAGAAATGAGTTATACGTCAAAAAAATTATTTTTTAATTTTGATCATGAAAATGGTGGGTGATTGTAAATTAAATTTATTGATTAGTTTGGTTATGGTAGTTGGTCATTTTATGGGATTTATAATGGGTTAGTTAATATGATGTCTAATTGGTCAATTAATAGGATTGATAACTGTTCAATTGATGGGATTGTGGAATTTATTTTTTAATTTAATGTTGAATTTGTTTGTAAATGAGAATAAAGGGATATTTTGATTAGAATGTAATTGTTAATTAATTATTTGGTTAAATGTTTATAATTGGATTAATATTTAATTGTTCATATTATTCCATGTGATTGAATTAAAGAGTTATGATTGTTTTAATATCTGAAAAGGTGAACTTAAATGATATTTTTTATGGGATAGTCAATGAATCACAACATTGATGTATGAGGAATTTTGATTTCTGTGGCATTATTATATTTTTATATTTTTTATATTTTTTATATATGATTTAATTAGCGCAGGATATGGAATGAGTCTCCAAACACACATATGAGACATTGAAGTGTGTGACATTGACCGAGGTTCCAAATAAACTTATGATATAGAAAGTGCGGGATAGGGAATGAGGATCCAAATACCTATGTTATATTGAGGTGTGGGATAGAGACATAGGCTCCAAATACCAATGGGCTATTAGACGTGATGTTCTTAACCCATGAGATTATCATTGGACAATGGTTACAATTTTCTGGGTAATGATTTGAAATTAAATGCTAATTATAAAAATGGTATTATGATATGTGGTATCCCTTAGGTAGAGTTCAAACATTTTCATGGGCTGAATAATATATTGATAATATGGGTGTCATCATGAAATGGGGAAACCATGTAGTTAGTTAATGAATAAAAAATTTTCATTACTATTTACTTTGGGAAATGTCGTTTATTCTTTAAACAAATTCATACAATGTTATTGAATGTATATTATTTTAGACACCATTGGAGGTGGCATACATAATTTCACTCACACCTTACTCATGTGGACCAATTTGTACCCTAATAGATTTCATGTTTAGAAGACAAGATAAGGGAATGATACATTTCTTAGATGGTTGATTTGGGAAGGAGAATGTATGAGGGAACAAAGCATAGTGTCAAGACCCAATTTGTATTTTTAGTGTGTCTATTTTTTGGATATTCATTTGACATGTGATAGGTACATGTCATTATATAACTACTATTTTTGTTTTGATATTTTATTCATGTTTTTGTCTTCATATTATACAGATATGACATGTTATTGGTTATATAATTTGGTTATTGATATTATATTTTATATATTTAATTACTTTAATAAAAATATCATATTCTAACCATATTTTATATTATACCCTCACTAATACTCACTAACCTATGGAATTCAGGGAGGCATGAATTTGATCATGGTAATGACCAACTTGGGGAACTGATGCGTGGTACCCCAGTTTGGATGTTAAAAAGTACTATCAAAGCCACATTTTCTCTTCTTTTCATTTTTATTTCTATTTTGGAATGTTAAAAAAATACAAGAATTTTTTAGGAAGTGGTCATGGTCTCATGAATGAGAGTTGATGACCCATGTATAGGGGGGGAACCCAAGTAACTAAGTTGGGATTGTTTTTATTAATACGTGTTGTTACATTTAGATTATATTTCACCTCAATTGATGCACTATATGTGTCATATGATTTTTGTTTCTATGATTTTATTATATTTGACCCATGGTCCAGTTTGAGATGGCAGTTTAGTATGCATGCAGCATTTTAGACACCATGGAATTATGGTGACATGCATCATTTTTAGGCATGAATGGGGAAATATGATTCGGTCAAAGTCATTAACATTAAAATTATTTTCCATTAATTTGTAATTGAAGTATAAATGGTTCTTGATATATAATTGAATGTTTTAAATTGATGAAAAATGTGAATAATTGGCTCCCTAGTGACAACCTATAAATGAGAATGTTTTTATCCTTAATATCCACAACCTAGATGTAGGATGGGTAGGGGTAGTGATAGTGCCTTAGTTTCTACTATGTGGAATCCAGTGGGTGAATGAATTTTTTTTTCATTTATGTGAATACCTCTTGTTAGATACATTAATCTGGTGTAATGTGTCTTAAGGTCCATGTTTGGAATTGTAGATATATGCCTCCATGATGATGTTTACTGATACAACAAAATGAGGATATGGCTATAAATGATCCTCTGGTACTGGAACCAGAGAAACTAATAGTTATGGATGTTGGATCCATAGGAATAATAATGATAACTTTTCTTGTTTCATGCAGTTTATGAATAGCTACCTAGAGAGGGTTTTAAAAAGTATTTCTGACATGATATGAGAGTTTTAGTTACATCATCCTCATAATTTCTCCAATGATAATGGAGATGAGGTAGAAGGGTTCTCAATTGAGTGAATCCAGACTATAATTTACCATTTAAATAATCATCCTATGATGTGGGTGAATTTGGATGAATATATGTTTAGAGGATTAGTGATGACCTAGTGATATGTTCATCCATGAATTAGAGGGATAAATGGAAAGGTATAAAAGGATTTCCAAGAGAAGTACCTAGAGAACTTTTATCTTTAGATATTTAGACATGACATGGAGGAAGATTTCTTTCTATTGATCCATGGGAAAATTTTTGTGATGGACTACATTAGTAGCATTACTGACTTGTAGTTGTTTACTCTATCATTGATATGGGATGAGAAAGTTATGACAAAGGGGTTTCTAGGACATAATTAAATGTGAGATGACATCCTAGGTTAACATATTTGGGTTAAAGATTTTATTGAGGTTGTGGATTGTGATACCAAATCTAAATGAATATCAAATGAGTCTACTAGTGGAAGAAATGTGGTTTCTTCTTTGATATTAGGACGTACTCCTTCT
Organism: Viscum album; assembly: GCA_963277665.1. NCBI lineage: Eukaryota > Viridiplantae > Streptophyta > Magnoliopsida > Santalales > Viscaceae > Viscum > Viscum album. Next base: position 258,175,310 of record OY728148.1, on the reverse strand, counting down.
GAGGGTAGGAAGAATTATTATGAGAATCGTTACTAGAGAAATGGAAATAAGAATGACTAGGGGGAAGGATAAATTATTTAAGGTCTTAATTGAGTGATTTTTTACAAGAGTGGTAGTATGGAGCACATTCATTGACATTTTACCTTACCACCAGTAGAGTTTCGAGCTTTAGGTTGGATGTGAAATCTAAAATGGTTCTACAAGAACCCACGACAGATGGGAAGTGATGGGAGGGTAGAGAGAAGCATAGTATTGGAAGGGTATCTTCTACACCATATTATTTTTAACAATTGTGTTTCTACTAGACATGGAGGTATAGGTTGTATAAGTGGTGATTCATAGAAATGGTGCATGTATCAACAGAGTGGTGTAGTTTAGAATGCTTAAATAGTATCATAGTGTTGTGTGGAAGGATATTTTCATGCATTTCATCATTCACTGGTTGATAGAGAGGCTATAACATTGATAGTTATATGTATTATTCTTGTATATTCTAAATATCTAGTTCTTTATTTGATACAACTGCCTCCTCTTCATTTTTATCAACACAACATGTGAATGCGTCAGGTCTATATGTGTAGTTTGTTAGGGGGTTATAACAATCGATACACATTTGGGAGTACTATCTTGAGACATCCTCTTGTGAGTGGGGTGTTATCTTGAGGATATGAGTATCATTTTTTAGGGATCTCTATTACTATATTTGATAGACATTGAATTAATTTTTGGCATGGAATGGTTAGTTTCATACTGATCTGACATTGATTGTTACCATACTAGATTCACATTTACGTATCCTGAGGGTGAAAATTATGTACACTATGGAGAATGGGATATCAAAGTTGGTTCGTACTATGATAGTTCATCTAAAATAGGGGGAGCTCACCACCTATGTTTTAAGGCTATTTCTGGATAATGATGGTTTAAGGAGTGATGTCATTCCACCTTTATTGGATATGTTTCATGTTGTATTTCATGAGGAATTATCAGGGAGGACTCTTATGCGAGATGTGGAATATATTATTGATATCATGGAAATGGATGAACTAACATCAATTACACCTTACAGAATAGATTTAATATAGCTCCAAGAGCATAATAATTAACTAAAATTGTTTATGTATAAATGTTTTATCAATTTGACTACAATGCATTTGGGTTCAATAGTCATGACTGAAAAGAATTCTAATGAGAACATGTGCTTTTATGTTGATTTCTGAATGATGAAGCAGATGACAATGGTGAACCATTATCTTATTCTATATATTGATGATATATTTGACCACTTAAGGGAATATTGTGTTTTTCCCATAATCGAATTGAGATTAGGGTATACTCTATTTAATATTGAGCCTTCCAAAACACATAAGACTACTTTCAGAAGTATGTATGGCCTATATGAGTTCTTACTAATTCCATTTGGGATAAAAAATACTCTAATAGTGATTATGGTCTTGATGAACCTAATATGAAACTCTTACATAGATCCATTTGTGGCTGTTTTTGTGAATAAAATCTTGATGTACTCTAAGACTCACGATGATCATTACCATCATCTTAACATTCATCCTGAGTACATATAGAGAGCATCAACTATACACAAAGGTATAAAAGTGTAAATTCTAGATTCATCTGGGTCAATTCAAGGGGAACATCATCTTAGTGGAAGTTGTGTGAGTAAACCCATTGAAGGTATAATAATTTTTATCTTTGGAGCATCCAATTTTTTTTCGAAATCCATTGTATTCTGGGCTAGTTTGATATTATTAGAGGTTCATCCATGTTGTTTCTCACTTAGAAGATTCACTTTTTATCTTGACCAAGAGGGGTGTTATGTTTGAATGGTTGGTAGCATGTTATAATTCAATATAGTATTTTATTTAACACATGACTATGTTGCCAGTATTGATTGTACTAGAGACATGTGAGTAGTATATAGTGTTTTTTGAGGGTTTTGGGATTGATAATGGAGTAGTGTTTATGATGGGAGATCAACTTGTGACATATGGGTCCTGGAAGTTATGGACACATGATTAGAATTACCCTTTTCACTTCCTCAAATTAGATGTTATGCTGTATTATTTAATGTGTTTGATGAATTATATTTTGAGGGAAAAGTATACTATTTATACTTATCATAATATATTAAAATACAAATTTTCAAAAATATATTTTAATATTTGATAATAGAGATTGGTTGTGTATGTGAATTAATTTTACTTTGATCTGGAATATACACCCAAGAAGGGAAATGGTATTTCTAATGATCTAAATAGGAAAACATAGACTAATGTAGATCAGGAGTCTATATATGAGTTCAAGATGATGATATTTTTACCTGATATGTATGTTATGGTTCAAGAGGTTCAGGAGAAGAAGAATATTATATTAGATTCATTGTAGTATAAAATCGTCAATTAGATCAGGGAATGTTAGTATCCAGACCCAGAGTGTTTATCCTTGAGGGAGATCCTAGAAGGTGGGTAGTCACCTTCAGATTGGAAAGTATAAGAGGAAGAGATCAACTATGTCATAAATCAGTTTATTTTGACTATAAGAATGTGGTAGGAGATGTTGCATGAATTTCATGACACAATGTGGGTTGTACATATAGATTCTACAATAATGTACCATGACCTATAATGAATGTATTTTGTGGTTAGGCATGAAAAAGGGGGAATCAGGGTTCCTAACAAGATGCAACACCTATCAACATGTGATGATCATGCATTAATTGCCCATTTTTTACGACAAACATTTCCTATTAATGAATTTATGTGGGACAGTGTGACCATGGATTTTTTCTATTGTTATACCAATGATGCCTAAGAATAATGAATCTATTTTGGTAATTTTCGACCCATTGATTATAGTATATGATTTATTTCAGATATCATATACCTTATAGGTGTATTTTTGGGATATATGTACGTTATAGAGATATTTTGTGTCCATGGGGGGGCCACATATTGTTGTTTTAGACCGTGAGACATTCTTTAGTTCAGGATTCTTGTTGGAATTGTAGAAAGATCTTGGTACATAGATATTATTGAGTATAAAATTCCACCAATAGGAAGATAGAAAGATAGAACATACTATATAGGTGCTTGAGGATATTCTCTGAGCATTTGTTATAGACTTTTTTGGGTAGTGGGAGAATCACCTAGAACTTGTGAAGTTATCCTATAACAATAGTATGCATGAAACTATTTAGAAGGATCCTTATGATGATATTTATAGTTGGACATGCAGATCACCTATATAATAGATCTAGTTAGGTGATTTAGAGTTTTTAGGACTGAGTCATCTATAAGAGATAGTGGAGAAGGATCAAATAATTTTTAATCATGTGGTATAGATTAGAGAAGGAATAAATCATATTATGATAGACGTCAATGACCCATGTACTTTATAGTGTGTGATCATGTTTTTATTCGAGTGTCATCTTCATGGGGACACTATAGAATTTTGAGAAAAGAAAATTTGGATCCAAGGTTTGTTAGACCATTTAAGGTTGGGAATTGAATCAGTATGGTGGAGAAATTGTTTGTTCATACATAGAGGTATAGTGTTATTTATGATGTTTTTCATGTGTGATAACTTTTGGGGTGTCACCCAAAACATTCTTATGTGTTCAATGCGAATGATGTTGATATGGAGACTAATGATTCATTTGAGGAGAATATAATATATGTGTTGGATTTTAGTGAGAGAGTGTTATAGGGATGGACCATTCTAATAGATATTATATTGTAGAAACATGTCCATGATCAAGAAGAAACATTGTAGAGAGAAGTAGATATAATGATTCCACAACTTGTTCCATTTTTCATTAGATCATTGAGATTACGAGGAGTACAGCTTGAGGATAATTTGTTATATGGTTGGGATAATGTTAAATACTGACCTTTTATAGATATGTCTCGAGATTGTTTTCTGGTATTCTTTTCCTTTATTGATTATATCACATTTTGGTTTTCCCTTGAGTATGTCTGCGTGAAATTTGGATGTGTTTGGAGTTGTTTTGGGCAGTTCACTCTTAGAACACATTTCTCTCAAACAATGAACCCTATTAGTTGTAACTGTGTGACCCATTAAAAGGAGTCACCTAGTAAGGCTCTTGGGTATGGAAAACCATATCCCCCGTATAGGAAACTATGCTCACATAAAATGAAAGCATTGAAAAATTAAAACAAAATTCCAAATCCCTTAGTATTAATTCCAAATATCCCCACTCATATCTAATCTAATTTTTATGAATTTTAGAGGCTCCCAGATTATTTCGAAGCCATTCAAACCACAGTTCTCGTTAAATAAATGATCCATTTAAGGATATGCATCAATTTCCAATTTAAGATGTATATATATTTCTTCATCATGATATTGAGTTTTCTGTTTCAGTGTGGGAATTTTTATTGGAGTGATAGTATCAATGAAATTGTGGTATCTAGTATAAATTCAATGACCATATTCATGAATTCCAATTTCATGTATGTTTTGTGAAATATCAATCAGAACTTTTGTAAATTGAATCTATGATTTAATAAATTAATTTAATAAATAATTTATGGAATAAAGGGACTAATTAGTTGATATTACATGTGATTATGAAATGATTTCAAATTTGAATAATTAAATTTGGTATCTTAGATCATTCAAATGGTGAATAATGGGACATTAAATTGATTGACTGGTGAGGTTATAAATTTTTTTCATTTATTGAGTTGTATATTTGGTCAATTACTGGGAGGTATAATGGTTATATTAATGGCATTATATAATTGGCCGATTTATGGGATAGTTGAATTTATTTAGTAATTTAATATTTAATATGTTGGTTAATGGGAATAAATTGGAATTTAGATTCACCTTCAAGGGTTAGTGAATTATTGGATTAAAGGTTAATAATTGATTTAGTAGTTAAATTTTCATATTATTCCATCTGATTTATATAAAGAGTAATGATTTTTGTTATTATTTAATAGGTGGACATAAAAGATATTGTTTTATGAGAAGGATAATAATGCATAAACTTGATGTTTATGATTTATTTATTCGTGGGATATTTGTGATAAATGTTTTAATGATTGTGGGATAGGGTTTGAGGCTCTAAATACACATATATGATATTTAGGTGTGGCACAGGGACTGAGGCTCTAAATACCCATATGAGATAATGAGTGTTGGATATGGACTGATGCTCCAAATACCATTGTGATATTGATTGGTGGGACAATGACCTATGACCGAGATACCCAGAGGGTATTGAACATGATTTTTTCTACAAATGATATTTTAGAAATGTTTTGATTAAAATGAAATGATAAATGGTATCCATGGTATTTAGATATTAAATACACCATTCAGATAGTTCAGCCATCAACATGGGTTGAAGCAGGTATTGATAATATGGGTGACATTAGTAATTGGGTAAACAATATAGCTCATTAATGAATAATGAATTGTGAAAAATGATTAATTTATTCATTTTACTTTATTATTCATAAAACTTCATAAAATTGTATATCTTTTTTTAGTCATCCTGTTTTACTAGTTTTTATAATTATTGGTTATATCATTTGGTTATTAATTTTCTAATTATGCTATTGTTTTACTATGATAAAGAGGTTATAGTCTCCCAATGATTTATATTAAACCATCACTATTAGTCAGTAACATTTGGAATATCAGGAGGAACACAGGAGGTCATGTGACATACAGTCATGGTGCCCCAGTGTTTGTCTCTTGGGTCATTATGTTATATATGTACACCTATTTTTGACTGAAAATATACATTAATTGTTTTATCAATATATATTTCAGAACGTTATATATTGAGAAAATACATCATTATACTTACTCAATAAATTTCCATAACTTTCTCCATACCCTGTGTTACATCGTCACTCACATGAACCATCAATTTTACAGAAACATATGTTATAACAATTTAATTTTATGTGGGGAGTGAATTCTAGTCACATCATTGATACTTCCCTATAGATTACAAACACTTCTCCACTAAATACTATTGTATATGCTGGTGCACTATCTAGCCTTCTAAAAATTTCCTCATAACTGTAATAATATTCATCATCCTAATGGAAATTATTCCATCTCAGTTAATGATTTATTGTTGATTTAATTTTCAGGATAAATTATCCACAAAAATCCCATAAAATCATGACAACTCATGAAAAATATGGATCACATACATAGTTCTTATTCTGCGCCAATGTTCAGTAACTTGTGTATTTTACGAATCAACTGATATACCCTAACATCAGATTATATTACCCATGAATAAAAATTTTCATTAACAAAATTCACACATGAAAATTTTTAAAAAATATTCTCTGTCATCGATGTCTTCATCAAAAACAATAAGTTATGTTTATTATCCTCGATTATATTTTAATATATAATAATTTCATCTATAAAGATTACCATATATAGATAATGTTATTATATAAAGGTGATACTCATTAAATCATTGAATATTATAGGGGAATTAGTAAAACCAAATAAAAAAACAATAAATTCATAGTGTCCATACATTAACATGAATTTTGTATTTGGTATACCATTTTTATTGAGAATAACCTGACGATAAACAGAATGAAGATCAATCATGGATTAGTATTAATCTCCACGTTATTAAACAATCAAGTCATCAATATGGGGTAGATGATAATGTTTCATGATAGTGATCTTATGATGTTCCCAATAGTCAAATATTAGATGTGTGGATCAGTCTATGGTCCTAATAAAACACAGGTGTACCCAAAGGTAACATGCTCTATTGAAATAATCCCTCATCAAGGGACATTGAGGGTTACATCTTAAATTTTTGCAACTCAATAAAGGGTATTATAAATTGCATCTTTGAAATGGGAACAACCCCACACATGAGTCTAATTGAAATATAACATTATAATTATATGGATGAAAATGAAATTTTTCAAAAAAAAAAATAAACGATATATAATATGAAAAAATTTGACATTGAGTTTCTCCCCAACCATCTGAGAGAAATTACACTTTTGAATAAGAATTATGGCCCATATAATAAGTATAATCTCCATTTAATGTTGGATGTTTTGATAAAACTGATGGGTTATCATTCATTGGTTACAAACATCAATCATAAAATCCCTTATTTCATAGTTGATATCAACATTATTTAATAAAATTAAATAATTTCAAAAAAATAACAAATAATTCAACTAGATAAAGAATGTAACGTTTAACAGGAAGCACATTCCACCAAACATAATTCATACAAGAATCACAGAGTTGGAATGCGATTATCATAACATTTGGGTGTTATACAGGTAAATAAAAATATATTTTTCGGTGATATTATGATTACCTAAGAAAACTCTTTAGATATAAAATTGAGGATATATAAAGAATAAAATAAGAAAATATAAGTTATAATGTGGATGGTAATTGTACATTTTAACTAATTTTTGTTTTACTAATTATCATAAATAGTTATTTCATGATATTTTCCTTTCTCTCTAGGCTTAATAGGGTTTTAACAAAAATAAGTTTTATTATCCATTGTATTTCAGTGAAGGTTTGAAAAATTTCAATACTCCTAGAATTTAAAACACTGAATTGTTGGTGAAGAATTCTACGGTTCATTTTCTATATTAAAATAATTAGGTATGTTATTCTCATTACATCAGCATAGTATTTTATTTTCAACTTCCTTTCTAGACATGAATCATTTACCTATTCCATTAAAAAACTTTCTCCCATGTCTCCTTCAAAATTTTGGGCATAAAGTATATCTTATCATTTTCTCTCTATTATTATAAGAATATCCTTTGATTTCCATTTTAATATTTTGGTTAAAACATTGGGATTAATGAGAAACACTATTATCCATATCCACCTCGATAACAAATCAAATTATATATGCATATATACTAATTTACCTTAGGGATAAGTCCCTTTATAGATTTGGTTTTAAGTGACTGAATAATCAATTAACGTTATTTTTAAGGATATTTGATAATATTAGAAGTGTAACAAACATGTCATATAATTTTTTCCTATTAATTATAAACGGGATCATCATCCTTTAATTTACACTCAAGGAACACCTTCTAAATTTTCATGAAAATAATTCAAGGAAATAATTTCTTGAGAAATATGCTCTTAAAATCATCCCAATTTATAGAATCAATTCCAATTTCATACTTTTTTTCAAAAAATTACTCTACCGATTTTTGTAGACTTCAAAATGATATACATAAAAAATAAAATTCTCATATTCCCAAAATAAATTAATATAAAATATCATTTTAGTGGAATAGATCCATTTCTATGTATCCAGTGGAAAAGTGGACCAAGAAAATTATGGTGGACATTTCCTTATTATAGACTAAAAAAATAGATTCCTCTTCACTTTTTTTAAAAAGTCAACATGATTTGTATATTGGGAATGATTTTTGAGCATAATAATGTGATTTTTCATTCCATTTATGAAAAATCGTGGTTGTTACAAAAGTAAATCATTTCATTTCCCATCAGATCCCTCATTAACATGATTCATGCTGATTTCAGGCATTAAAAAATGAAAATAATAATTCGAGAAAAAACAATGACAAGGGGAAACCATGTAATCATCAAAAATAATTCATCTGATTTCTAAATCATGAAATACTATTCTATGAAAAAAAGGTTTAAACTAGTAAATTCATGATCATTACCAAATTAATTGAATTTTATCCTATAAATAATCATATCCATAGTGTTCTCACTAATGTTTTCTCATCTTAGTTTTCAGAGAATAAAAAAATATTTATCTAAAAACAACTAATAATAATAAAAAATTTTAATTCATTGATATTACATATTATTAAATTAATAATATTTATATGACATTTGGATACACACCATAAATCTATATATCTAGTATATTTGGAAACCTGAAGACATAAACAACTTGAATAGTAATAGTACTACAACATCCCCCAGTTAGGTCCTCATCACTATCACCCTTCTTATAAATATAATACGTAAATCAATTATTCATATTCGGCGACTTGAATCATAATAAATGGTGATCTTTAATTATTAGTATTTTTAAATAATGGAGATAAATATGATTATATATTCATAACATGATAAAAATTGTATGAGAATATAATAATAACATTTAAAAACAATACCATTCACATCATTAAACAAAATCATGACTCATGGAATAAATCATGGTAGTTTATAAAACAATAACAATAAAGGAATCAAAGAACCTGATCAGTGATATCATAATACAATAATAAGACAAAATTTTGTGTATTAAAAATATGTATAGAAAATAACTTCTATAGAATTCAATGTTTTTTCCTTGACAATGATAATGGAGTGGGATCACTCTCCAGACTATTGTAGTAGTCAAGGTTCACATCTGAAAAGTTCATAGTTGAAAAATTTCTTTCTTAAACTGGGTTCACTTTCCATCCCTTTCCAATTTAACTCATGGTATATCAATATTTACATAATTTATTTGTGGAGATATTGGACCCACCCTTAAAATAATTAAAATCATATATTCATCTTCCACAAGATCACAATTATTCACAACATCAGAAAACATAAATAATGGGACTCATGCATTGTTCATTATAACATATCCTGTGAGAAAATATAGAATTTTATAAAAATAATTCCATCCTAAACACAAACCACCTAAATAAAAAATAAAGATTGAATCCTTGGATCATAATCCTACTAAATTATCAAAAAATATAAGGTTATTATAATTAATGAATAAAAATAAAATTAAAACATTATTAAGGAAAAACCTGGTTAAATTTTATAATTGAAACATTAAAAAATAAAAAATATTAAGAAATATACATTGAAAATAAAAATCAGATATTATTATGGAATATATAAAACATTAAATAGACAAGATGATCGGAAATTCTATTCATTCTATATATGAAAAAACATTCCTTCCATATTTTCTTTAGGAAACACATAAAGTACATCATTTATAAATTAAATATAAGATTGATTTAAAATATAAATAAATTAAAAAATTGGTATAAATGACTTTAAATTATTATAGTATAATAATAAAAAATTTAATTAAAATAATTTTAGAAAACATATTTTTGTAAAAAAAAATTTTGAAGAGAAATAAAGTCAACTATTCATAAAAACATATTTTTTTTATATTGAGAACATAAGGTGAGGAAAATGAGAGTAAAAAAATATATTTTCCAGAAATAAAAAGGGGAGAATAAAATTAAAATAAATCATGATAGGTGTATCATAAAATTTTATCATCAAAACATAATCATGAACAACTGCAATTAATAATGATATTGTAACATAAAACACCTTAACATAGGTCAGACATTGTTCATAAATTTTCAGATAGATGGTATAAGAACTATATGTTTTTTATGAGTATTATTGAAGAAAAATACTCAAATGGAAAAAAAATATAAAATTGAATTTTATCCTTTTTCACATGTTTATTAACAAATATTTATTACAACCACTATTACATGTTATAATTTCATCATTTTTCATGTTAGTATTGTCTTGGTAGTTTAAGTCCTTGTACTTTTTTTATAGATATATAACCTATTTTTTTTAATTTTGGTAAAAAATATTATATATATTTATTTATAGTCATCCATAAAATTCATTGATTTAAAACTGAAACACACCATTCATGGAAATGTGAAGTTGTGCATACTCATGAATGCTATTTTAATTTTTCAAAAAATTTAATGAAATAATGATAAATATTCATTAATCATTATAATAACATTATGATTTCATATATATCATATATATTAATCAATATTTTCATCAAATCCATCAAGGTAATGTATAAATGAAAAATGAATGACATCACTTTGAGGTGGTGGCAGTGCATGCGTATACATGGGTGACGTTATCTTTTCATGAAGGATTGATGATAGGAAAAATATAATGATATTATCACTAAATAATAAAAATTATTTCTTCAATAAAAAATATATTTTTTATTCCTATAAAAATAATCATTCATAAAATATAGTGATGTAAAATTAATTTTAAAACTTGGTGGAGACAGAATGCCATACATATACATCAGATATGAATTTATTTCTAATTCAAATGGAGAAAGGTTTCATAATAGTATTTCAATAATCAAAATAATATTTTTTATATTTAATATACTTTATTTATTATTATTTTTGATTAATATTACATATTTAGTAGAGGAAATAGTAAAATTTTAAATAAAGTGATTAGTTAAGGAGATTACCTCTTGTTTGAAGTTTATCCTTTAGATCCCTTCTAAAGGGAAAAATGGTTAGTCTTTTGGGAATAAAAAACCACTAGGATGTGTCTAGTGAAGTGGAGAGGACGGATATATTGTTTTTGGTAAATATAGAAGGATAAATATGGTGTGAATAGTTGATATGTTGGTTCTATTTTATAATTGAGGGGAGGTATACTTTTGGAATTTTGTAATATATTAAATTAATAAAAACTAATTTTGACACCCAAATGGATCCAATAAGATAATATTATAAGTAATGATTTATATTAATTTAAATCATCTCATCTTATAAATGTTTTACATATTTTTTTCAATTTTTTTATCCTTGTAATTTATTTTTAACCCCTAGTTTACCCATTAGAAAATTACCATAATATTATAGTTTTATACCATTTAATTGCTTATAATTATTGTAAAAAATTAACAACGATAACTAAATGGTTCATGGATGATTTTTAAAACCTTATCCCATTTATTTTTCAAACCCTTGTATTTTTATCAATTATATTTCAATTAGTAAAACATTATTTGTTATAAAATATCTATATTTACATTTTTTATAATATGAATTTATTTAAACATTATATACTTCAATAAAGAAGTATAATTATAATATAATGCTTTTAAACTTCTCTAAAATTTCATATTATTATATAAGATTTGTGTTAAGAATTAATAATTTTAATTATTTCACTTTTATATTTTTCAAAATCATTTATTATAATTCACTATTAAATAGAGAAATAATATATCAACATTTCATATGAAATTAAGGTAATTCTGTAATTATTAAAAATTATTGATACATTTATATTGATAATATAATTTACTTAATCTCAAAATAGAATCATATATCCATTTAGAAATTTTTTTTGTTTCTTTTTGGACACATATGATATATCATAAATAGGCAGAGTGGCATTTGGTTTATTTCCATGATTTAAAGATTATATATGTATTTTTCAGGGAAATGTGTCCAATAATATAAGTAATTTTATCCTAGAGTTATATAGGTTAAATTAATTTTCTAAAATAAGAAATAGGGTAAAAACTTATTGCTTTAAGATTTAGTTTTATATTAGATTAACATGATTTACCCTTTACTGTGGTGGTATGTTTATCAACGGTTACTATCCATATTAACCAAAAATAAAAGGCACCTATTTAAAAAACAATAACATTGTGATTATAAATATTTGAATCATTTTATATTATTAAATTTAAATAAATGGTTTTCAGAAAAATTTAATTATTGGCACAAAATATGATGACAACTATTTTTTAGTAAATTAAATTTTAATGAAATAAATTTATTTATTATTTTTCCATGCATAATTAATAATAATACACGAATGAAAAAAAAAATTATTGATTATATAATATATAAATTTCATTGTAATAATTTAAAAATAGGGATAAATATAATTAGGATTATTATACATTTCACACATAAAAAATGTTTTCAGAAAAAAATCCTTTATTTTCCATTTTTTCATTTCTAATTTATTGATAACTAATTATTTTATTTTATTGAATTGTAAAGAAAATATTTTCATAATTTAGTTAGTTCAATTAATATCCTCTAATCCAATGTCACGGTTATAGTAATAATTTAATAATATATTGTGGTTTATTTAAAATCATCTTTTATGTAATGTAAAAAATCAATGAAATTAAATTTATTCTAAAAATTATTTCTTAAACCCATATGGTGTTACAATATATATTTCACAAACTGAATTTCTCAAGATTAAGGGGAGATATCAACCCATGATTCCTTTCGTCAATAGGACCCAGAGTGTAGAATAGCACCAATGGAATAGACTATCACACAAAAATAGAATGAATTACCCTTTTTAATGAAAATAGGATCAGGAGATAATAAGATAAAATCTCAAAACAACTCCAATAATATATAAAATAAATCGTGAAAATTCCCATGTTGCATTTAATTCTAAATAGCGAGAAAAGTACAACAAAAATTCCTAAATAGAACCATGGAAAGATACTAAGAACCAACACAGCAACTATACCAACACCCGAGGTAGTAAAGTCCATCACGATCCTCAAAGTCCTCATAGAAAATTGAAAATAGTCTTACAGACATAGGGTGAGTATACATGTATACCGAGAATGAAAACTAAGTCCACCCATGAATATGTGTGAGAACATTCTAATTCCCCTATGAGAAAATAGTAGAACCTCAACGCACATACAAGGGAGTTCTAACCAGGCCAACCTCACCAAGGTACACTCACCAAATAACACAAGTCTAGTAACGTTGTAATAAGAACATAAATATTTGGGTACCTAGCTCCACTTTCCTAGTGGTTAATATCCCATTCTTAATAGCTAACGTCTTGATGATACAACTCTTCCAAAACACAGTCCCACTGCCACAAACATCCCACACAAACCTGGTCCTCATCCACACCACATATATCTCATACAGACACCTAGGCCACAACAACCATGCTTCTCGCCCAGAGACACCAGGTCCTCATCTCGAAGACACCTGGGAAAAAACATTGCATGAAAACACCTGATCCCATTATCCAAAAAATACCTTATAAAAGGATATTTGACTATGGCAATCCTCATTCCATTATATCCTTCCCGAATATGCATGAGTGGTATGAATCGAAAGAGTGTCCATGGAAGAAAGTTAGTTACCAGTCATCTATCCTCTCACAGGGATGTTGGGAAAGACCCCCTCCCCCTTAAAATGGGGGTGTTTTCACATGGTGATCAACAAGGATGGGGTGGGTATAAAAATCACAAGAAACTACAATTTATGTAAAAGTAAACAAACACTCAACGCATCCTACGGGTCCCGAAACAAACAACCAACCCACACAGAAAAACATTTACTGTTATCCCTATATACAGAATCATACAATAGCCACACTAAAGCATAGACCCAAATGCCTTATTCATTCAATAATTCCTATTTATTTATTTAGGCTTGAATTTATTTTATTCTAGTACATCATGGTGAAAATTCCAAGAACAAAATCCACAATTGCCTCAGATGTTGAAGAGCCTGATTAATAAAACATACTGCAACCAACACACTACGTTCTTCGGTACTTCTGACATCAAAAAGGGAAGAGGGAAAATGTTAACATTTCTATTTTAACAGACATTTAGAAATATAACCAAGAAAAGACAACCTGCAGTCCCACTTCACAGTAATACCAAACCTGGAACACCTATTATCAAGAAGTTATGACACAACCCTAATCTACATCCCCACTTCCCAAACATTTCTCAAATGTAGTCCCACTGCACAAAACGTTCATAACTATACCACTGTACTACTTCCTACAAGTATATCCACTCCACAATCAATATGTCTCTCTACCGGGATACTCACAGGCCCCCGGTACCACCCCATACACAATGATAAGAACAATCACAACTAAAACTGCCACCCCATTTCCCAAACATACCAAACCAACTCACAGAACCAACTAAAAAAACATGCAGCCACACCATTTTGAAAAACATATTCAGATTTATAATGTGAGGTGATTTTATTCCATTTAAAAATAAACAAGGTGATCACACAATAGGTTTAATCCTTGGGAATCCATTCAAATTATCCTAGTGTTTGTGATTTTGTAGATTTCATGTTACAACCATTTATCAAGAATCATTAAATAAGAAGGATATTATTAGTGCACAAGAAAATTACACCAATGGATATAATATTCAGAAGGAATAAAACCACAATAAACAATAAAATAATCAAATAAAATAGGTGATCAATATCAAACCACTTCTAACCCTCTATTTTATTAACCCCTGATTTCTTTGGATAATATTCCATTCTTATTTATTACTCATTTTAGGAAATGTATTCACCCGTTATTTATAAGGATTAATTATTATGTCCACCCCACATGATGGAAAAATTGAGAGTGGTAGAAGAAATCCCTAATTGAAAAAAGTAGGACACCCAAACTCATCTTTGCGCCAAAATAGGGGGTCATGTGGGTAGTAGGAATGAACTCCATGAAATCTCAAAAATAAATTCTATACAAATACATGACTCTTGGGAGGGGAGAATCTCTCATCAAACCAATGGAAAACTGAAATAGTCTAGTGAAGAGAGTATCTCATCATTGATGATCCAAATCCTATTTTAAATAAGGAACAGTTTCAAAAGTTATCAATATGGGATCATGGTCATGATCATGAAGTTTGAGTATCTCAATGTCCCCGACGAATTAGGATATTAGAAATATAACATGAAATTCCCTTAAAAATGACCAAACAAGGCTTTAATCACAGTTTATGTCAGCTAATTCGAAAGAGGGGTGAAACTAGAAAACTAGGAAAAAATAGAGAAACCAGAAATAATCCACTGATGGGTGTGTCATCGACGGGTGAGCCACTAACATGATGTATCGATGTAGAGCCACCATCACTGATATACCGATGCAATGACTTATCGACGACATGCCTCACCATAGCCTTGACTCACCAATTATCTAATACCAATGCTCTGACTCGCCGACACTGATGACCTCAACTCACTGACTCTAACGCCCTAAAATCACCGATGTCAATTCCCTAGGTTAACCAATGTTGATGCCCTCAGCTCATCGATATTAAAGTCGTCGGATCACCAATACTAATTCCCCAGACTCATTGATATAAATTCCGTTATCTCAATGATGTTGACCCCCTGGACTAACTGATGGAACGAAGAACTGATTCTTTGACTCACCGATGTTGATGCCTCTGACTCAACGATGCAGACGTCCCTGACTTGCCGATGTCGATGGTTCAAACTATATTTTTTCATAGATATTAGAATGAGTCACCGACTATCCCCAGAACACCCAAAACACTAGGTTTTCACAATGGATTCCCCTCGAGGTGTTTGAATCATAAATCATATACCTATCAATCTATTCTAATCCCAATGAATCCATAAACATACCAAAAGAAAGATGGGTTCAAAAAAATACCTCGTAAGATCCATCTTAGGGATAAACTACCCCACATAGTTTGAAAAGGGCAGTGAAAACCTAAACATAAAAGGACCCCACTTTGACATCTATCTCATGAACAACTGAAGAAACACTAAGGAATCACTACCTCAAAGAAACACACAACAACAAAGGTATCACTTTCCAAATACATGGATTTTGGATATCCTTCCTCCATGTCAAGATACTATATGCTTTGGGAGGCACTAAATCTCTCTCATAGGGTTAATAAAATCCATAGTAATTCATCTCAATTAGGGATCAGGTCCACCCCTCCGCACAATTAAGACTTCTCAGAAACATTTAGAGACAATGGAAATAACTTTTCTAATGATGAACAAGGTCTGGAATTACATAATAAAACAAAGCACAAAAGTAAAACACGTAATAAAACATAGAATAGATCTTATAAATAGGTACACGTCTTCACATTCCACTCCCATGTACTATCCTTGAGGACACCACGCTTCCATAACACATAGACGAAAGGAATTTTCTATCCATGAGGCACCTTATCCTTATGATCCTCTATTCTTACTCACTGCTCCACAAACATCATGCCATCCCTTTGACCTAACTCTACCCAATCAATGACATGGGAGTCATCATGTATGTACCGATAGAGATGAGATACATGGAAGAAATTGTGGATCTTCTCTAACCGTGGTGGAAACATCAGCTGATATGCCACCACACCAACTAATCCCAAACACTTCAAGGGATCTTATGAACTTCGAATAAAGCTTTATCGTCCTATCCAAACTCCACTACACCTGTCGAGGGGAATCCTTCAAGAAAACATAGTCCCCAACCTCAAACTCCAATGGCCTCCACCTATGATATGAATATGAATTCTTCTGGTCCTAAGCCTTCTTTATTATCTAAGACACAAGACGAACCATCTCTATTGTCCTCTCCACTATCTCTGGTCCAAGAAGGGATTTTTCGCCATCGTTTGTCCATCATAAGGGTGAGTGAAAAAGAATTTTGTAAAAATCATCGAACAGTGTCATACTAATGGTAAAGTGATATCTATTATTATAATAAAATTATAACAAATGAAAATGTCACACCCATGACCCACTAAAGTCCAGAACACATGTATGTAACATTTCATCCAATGTCTTGATTATCCTCTCTGTATTTCTATCCATTTGATGATGGAAAGCAGTTATAAGGTTTAACGGAGAGATAAAAGAGTACTAAAATGCCCTCCAGACTCATGACATAAAACGTGTATCGTGATGTTAGACAATGTATGTTGGAACACCATATACCTATACCACCGCATCCTTATACCTCATTGTTAAGGAATATACTATGCTTGATTACTTGATCACCCTGAAGTGATATGTTTTCATCATCCGGTCCACTAATACCAATAGTGAATCACATATTACCTGAGTCTAAGATAATTCTGTGATGAAATCCCTCGATATTTCATCCAAAATCTATTCGTGAATTTCTAAGGGCTACTATAGACCACTAAGAACACAGTGTTCAACCTTCACCTGCTGACACACTAGGCAACTTGAGACAAACTATGCCACTTCCTACTTCACCTTAGGCCACAAAAATTGTTCCCTCAAGCCTCAGTAAATCATAGAGAATCCAGAATGCATCTCTTGGGGTGATATATGGAACTCATAAATAATACCCAATGTGCATTTACAATATGAAAAATACCATCCCAATGAACAACATCTGAATCTGACTATCCTCTAAACATCCCTCTGGAGAATCTCCCTTGACAACGCGATCACGCATGACTTCAGTCTCAAAGTCTCCCCACCGAGACTCCTCCACCAACTGCACTATGTAAGACTATTTTTTCATCTAAAACAGATATCCTCTCTAATAATCCACTCTCTCATCAATGATAAAATCATCCAACTACTCCATTTCCTTCCAAGGATATGTGGATTCCCAAACAACCTCCTCTTGTGACATCTTGCATAAGGAATCATCCACCACGTTCCCCTATCCTGAGGGGTAAGACATCTCAAATTCATAGTATTGGAGAAACATTATCCACCTCCACTACTACATGTTATGGTCCAACAGGGAGAAGATATACCTTAAGCTCTTGTAATCCATGATGACAACAATGTACTCCCCAGTAAGGTAATTTCACCAAAACATCAGCACGAATATGACTATTGTGAGTTGTAGATCATTGGTGGAATAGTTACGTTCATGTTGACGTAATTACCTAGACCCAAAATATATCACTCCTTATTGAAGAATTAGAACACACCCTAAATCTAACCCAAAGGAATCGTAGGAATCCTCGAACATCGCTCCTTACTCCAGAAACCTTGGAACTAGAGAATTTAATAGCTTCCCTTTCAGGTAGTTGAAAGCTTCCGGACACAGTTCGTTCTACAAAACAGACTGGTCTTTCTTGGTCAAATTTGTCAACAGAGTCTCAAAACATGATAAGATATTAATGAACCTCTGGTAATAGACCACCAAACCCAAGAAGCTATGAACCACCCCCACATTCTTGGATGCTTCCCCATAAACAACCACTTTGACCTTTGATGGGTCGCATGTTATCCCATGATGAGCACCACATGTACAATGAAGGTCACCTCTCACTTCAAGAATATGCATTTAGACGAATTCCCACAGTGCTAATGGTGTCAGAGAACATCCAAAATAGTCCTTAGATAATCAGCATGCTCCTCCTCTTAGCTTGAGTAGATAAGGATATCATTGATGAACATGACAAAAAATATGTCCAAGAACATGTTGATAATAGTGGTCATGAGCCCCATGAACATTGATAGTTCATTTTTAATGCCGACGGGCATGAACACAAAATCAATGTTCTCATACATGCACATTATAGTTGTCTTCATGATGTAAAATTCCTTCACCATCAACTTGTGATATCCAGACCACATATCGATCTTAGAGAACCAACATGATCCCATTATAGAGATGAAAATATAATTTATCCTCAAGAGGGGGTAATGGTTCTTGATTGTCACCTGATTCAATCTGTGATAGTCTATGAGCAGTCTTAGAACACCATATGCCTTCTTCTCGAGCCAGATTATAGCACCCCATAGTGACACACTCAGTCAATTAAATCCCTTCTTCATCAAGTCATCATCCTAAATCTGAAACATTGGCAATTCTGAAGCCACCATCTGATAGGGAGCCATCGAAATAGGACAGGCACCGGGTGGGAATTTTTTTCCAAAGTTAACATCATATCGATGGGGTAAAGTCACAGCCACATTTGGAAACACATATAGGAACTCTATGACCACCCCCAAAATCACCACCATCTTCTCATTTTCTAATCCAATTGATAGTGCATCCGACAAAGAGAGAATAGGCCCCACACACCGACTGTTGTCCAAATAGCTCCACTCATCAATGAAAACTACATGCTGGACAACCATGTTCGAAATCACGACTCTCCTCTAGAAGTAGTCGATAGCAGTGTGCACAGAAGACAACAAGTAAATTCTTAGGATGAAATCATTTGACTACATCTACAGTAGAAGAATATCCCCACTGGACTGATGCGGCCCCACCATTAGTCTACATCCCCAGTAAACATCCAACAGACCGGTCTAACATCCAAATGGCATAATCATCACTATGTGCATGTAAATAATCTCAAATTTTAGTCCCAATTAATGGGCTAAAGTAGCTGCAACAAAAGAGTGTGAATATCCTGAATCAAAAATAGCACAAAAAAGAGTAATAAACAGACTGATCATACCTGAAAAAAACTTTGGCCCCATTGGAAATGCTACCTCAGTGGTATGAAAATACCCATGCCCAACTCCTCTAACTATATTTTTTCTACCACCTCCCCAGCCAAACCTTGGTCAAGGTCCCTAGGATCACCCTATGGTCGGCCTCCCAAGAACCATCTACCCTGTGGGGTGGGATCCCACTGTCCCTGGTGCTAGAAGGGCCTGACTAGAAACTATTATTGCTAAGATGGGTGATGAACCTTCCCACAACACCTTATAGTGCTCAAATTGGGTACTGGTTATAAATATTTCTATGGACTCCATATACAAAGAACCTTATTCCAGATCTCATGGGGAAAGGGTGAGGACCATGAGATCTTAACTGGAACTGCTAAGGCTCACATCCCACTAGTCGAAAATTCGATGGCCCAAACAATGGTGAACTACTTCTAACTACTTTCCCAATCAACGAAATTGGTTGAATCCCTTCTCACGGCACACATCCTTGTGAGTTCATCCTCTAAACTAATTCATACGTTTTCTAAACATACTATTACGTTATTATGGTAAAGGGAGTGATGACACACTAAATAGAAGGTCAGAGTACTTCCTCCAAGTGTATCTCCCGAAAATCCTTATCTGGAAAGAGATCCAGATAAAAGAATAGGAGATCCTTGAAGTTGATCCCCAGTTAACTCACCGACATACTTCCCTACTGCAGGGAGATAATATACTTCCTCCTCTTGTCCATCATCATTGAGAAAATGAAATATTCTAGAAACTCCTTCTCTAGAAATTCCCATGACATATCGGTGACATTCCCCTCACTGAGATAATGTGTCCACCACTAATGCGCCACTCCTTGTATCAAGCTCACTCCTAGAGGAACCCTATACTCCCTTGAGGCACAAATCAAGGTAATAGTTATTGTCCGCTCCTCAATCCATCCTTCCATATCTAAGTCTAAAGCACTACCTTTGTAGTTTCTCAGGGTCAACCACTAGAAAGAACGAAGGTTCCTTTTCCCGAAGTCATCTTTGTCCTCTTATTCATCCATACACTAATCAACCAAGTGAACCTACTAGGCATCAACTACTTATACTACACGTGAGTAACATCCAGGTTCCATAGATAAAAAGCGTAAACAAGGAACTCCTATTCCTGTGTATTTTAAAACATTCTATTATGTTTATTTTAAATCATTAGTTAAATTACGTTCTCAAAATTCCCAAGACAAACTAGAATAAAATTCATTATGATGCATGTACCATTCCTAGGATCTCTACCCTACAATCAGTGTAGCCTCATATGTTTGTTTAGTAGGTCTATAATCCTTTAATCAGATCACACAAAGCCCTAAAATACTATGTCCTAGTTGGCCTTACCTACCCTATTTCAAGCACCATGATTTCCTAATACCATTTCGTTACCATCCCATGCAATCCTCGCCGTGATTAACACCAAAATCCACTATATCTCTCAACCTCCCTCTGATACCATTCTGTCATGACCCACCATCCTCATGATGAAGGAGAGATAATGATCCCCCGAGTCCGGCCTTCAATAGGATCTAGAGTGGAAACTAGAACCAAGGGTGTAGAATATCACTCAAAAATGTAAGTAATTACACTTTTCAATGAAAAAAAGATCAAGAGATACGATGGTGAAATCCCAAAATAACACCAAACATTTATAAATGGAACCAACCCAAGCCCATGCATGATGTAAAATTAGACAATGAAAAACATAAAACAAAAGTACCAAATCATGTAACAAGTAAATAATCTAAGTGAAAACACAACAACTACCTGATGCCTAGACTAGTAAAGTCCAGCACACCCCTCAGATTCCTCTTGGAATCATGAAAATGGTTTTACAGATATAGGGTGATAATACATATATTCCTAGTTTGAAAACAAAGTCAACCCAT
Source organism: Viscum album (assembly GCA_963277665.1). Classification (NCBI taxonomy): domain Eukaryota; kingdom Viridiplantae; phylum Streptophyta; class Magnoliopsida; order Santalales; family Viscaceae; genus Viscum; species Viscum album. Next base: position 258,153,356 of record OY728148.1, on the reverse strand, counting down.
GAACAAGTGGGGGAACATACTAATTCCCCGCTAAGAAAATTGTAGAACATCAAATCACCTACCAAGGAGTACTAACCAGAATAGCCTCACCAAGGCATGCTCACCAAATAAGACAAGTCTAGTGAAGTACTAATAAGCACATCATCATTTTTGTACCCCACACCACTTACCACCTAGTTAACTACCCATTTATAACATTTATAAACTTGATTGTATGACTCTTAAAAAACACAGTTCCACCACCCCTTCCTTCGCGCACACACATGGGCCTCAACCGCACGACACATCTCACACACAAACACATGGGCCATAATAACCACAACTTTAACCCAAAGACACATGGGCCTCAAATTGAGGACACTTCGAAAAACAAACCTAGCCTCCAGAAACACGATCCACTAAGCCACAACAAACATTCCATAAGGATCATGGACTATAGTAAACCTCAATCCATTACAGGCTTCTGAGATTTGCTCGAGCGGTAAGAACAGGAAAAGGGTGCAGGGTAGAAAGTCAATAACTATCCATCCACCCACTAACCAAGATGTTGAGAAAGACACCCTCTCCCATAAAATGGGGGATTTTGGAAATTTTTTCTCAACAAGGGTGAGGTATGTATAGAAATTATAAGGAACTACAATTTATTCATATAAGTAAACCAAAACTCATCCCAACCTATGTGTCCCAAAAAAAAACCAACCCACTCAGAACCACATTTGTTGCTACCCCTATATGCACAATCACAAAATAAACACTACTAATTTATACACCCAAACCCCTTCTTTATTCAACCATTCCATTTATTTATTAAGTGTTCACTTTAATTTATTCAATCACTACCCAGGGAATCTACCAAGACCAACATCTTTAACCACCTCAAAAGGTGAAGATCTTGTTTAACTAAACATACTGCAACCAAACAACATCATTGTTCAGTACATCCAACTTGAACAATGGCAGAGGGACCTAGGAAAACATTTCCATTTTAACACCCATTGATATAAAAAGAGAACAAACAACCTACAATCCCACTGCACAACAACGCCACTATCATGAACCCCTCCCCATAAGGTGTACCCCTCCTGGTCTGGTAATGTGAGACGGGAGATAATGACCCCTGAGTCTATCCTCCAGTAGGCCCCAGGTTGGTGACTAGCACTGAGGGTATAGTAAACACAGAAATGGGAGGCATTAACCACTAAGAGAATATATGAGAAAGAGATAGATGAGATAGAAATCAACCAACTCAAACTCAGAATAAAATATAAAATAAATCCCATGTACACATATTCAATGTCATGAAAAACTACTACAACTAAATGGGTAAAAACTAAAAATACCTCAAGGAAATTAATAAAATAGAAACAACCACGAATCCCAAACAGCTCCTCCAACCCGAAGCTAGTAGAAACCAGCATAATCTCTAACCTACTCCAAGTGACCTTAAAAATGTGTATATATACCTAGGGTGAGTATAAGAGTATACAATGTAGGTTCTTACCCGGATCCTCTCATGAAAAAGTAAATAATGCATGTTAAAGGATAGTGAACAACACATGAAACCAACTTTTCATATAAATAGGTAAACTATGTTCCAATCCTCACCATGGACACTCTCACCAAGTATCGCATACAGGTGTATATAATATAATTAAGAATATCATGGGTACCCTGCTACTACTTTCTCACTGGATTTCTATTTTTCGCCAATGTTTCACATCTTAAGAATCTCTCTCTATAAAGGCTTGCCCGTAGAAACCTGGATGAAGCACCACAACATGCACCTCATGCCACAAAATGACCACATCCACATAAGAAATGTAACCAGTTAGTTTTCAAGAGCCACTACATCTCGCATAACGTGTATCATACATCAGATATTATACATCAATCTATTATATCCCATAAAATGAGTAAGGATCCTCAAGCTATCACAACCTATACATGTTATACCTATAGTATTCTATAGAAAAATATTTCCAGAATATATGTGTGTGTATAACTGCAAGCCATTATAGCCCTCTACACACATATATGGGGAAAATTAACTGATGTTCCTACCATCACATGTAACTACTAAGAGAATAGAGAAGGGAAAAAGAGGGTAGTCCGCCATCCATCCTCCAACCAGAATGTTAGGATAAACACCCCTCAAGGCTTCGAATCCACAAGGAGTAAGCCACCCTAATAGATGGGGTGGATTATCATATAGAAACACAAAAGTACAAAATATACTATTCCTCACAACAAAACTATGGTTATAACCTAGTCTTTGACTCAACTGTAGCTAAATTTTCTCGGACTCCCAGCTGCCACTTCTAAGACTAGGTATCTTATAAGCACACAACCATTTAAAGTGCTATAATACATCATTTCATTAAGTTCTTATCATTTTCACATTATGTTAATTAATTCCTTAAATATTAATTTAATATTAATATTTTCCACATTATATTTCATTAGAATCACACCCAAAGTACACTATTCCTTTAAATTGCAACATCATCATTGTGTACCAGCACGCTCCAACCCCATAGGATAACATCATTTATTAAATGATTTATTAACAACATTTATTACTTATTTATATTTCCATCAATTATAGAAAAAAATTCTATGATACTAAACACAAGGGGGATCAACATGGTGAGTATAAAAACTACCCATCGAGTCATTTCTGCCTATAGTAATAGAATAAACCCATCCTCCCTCTGGAAGATAAACACGAAAAGAACGTGGAATAACCTGCACATGTTTTCCCCTTTTGGAAGTAGGGTACGAAAACCATTTCCCTTGAGAAGTGGAAAAATTAAGGAAGATAAACAACCAATAAAAAACAGAGAGCATACAAGCATTAAAATCTAAACCATTCCATCAACTATGGTGTCCTCCTCGACACCTACATGCATAAACTAAAACATCTCTCCACTAAAGGCATCAACTACTACCACAACCAATAGCCCTCCCTTTCCCCACATATCACAGTATCCTTACATCCCCACATCACAACATAAGTATTACAAAAACAAACATCATATCAATTGGGATCTTGAACCTTAAAAAACCAATAGGGTAACTTAGAACCCAATAAGGAGTTATATTTTATCAAACAACCAGTTCTTTAATCAATCTTGTATTAACCTATTTATTATTTGTCAATTCTAAATAATGGAAACCTAAATCGTAATCTATCACAATTGATTGAACACGATTATTACTTCAATTTGATTAACATAAAATTAAAAGAACAACAACTAGATTGATTTCCATGCCTCTCTATCTCTAGCCAAACTATTAACAATTAATTCCAGCTTTACATTTATTACCAATTTCCATCAAGAAGGAAAAGCTAAAAAATCGAGAACATATGTCACACAATTATGAAAAACAAGAGGCAATAACATATGATCGATATCAATTTATTTATCCAGTTAAAATATTTAATATGTAAATTCCACTATGATCAAGTGGGCTAAATCATGATAACTCTATAGTTGCACGTAAAATAAAAGAGAAGAAACGAATCCCCTACCTCAAATGGTTCTTGACGTTCTTTATACGAGAATGAGCCACACAACGGGTTACAATCTCCTCCCTCGTGACAATTGTATCTACCTGAGGATGTATTGAAACCACCACACCGATAAAAACCCAAGAAAATTACATTAGTAACATGGAGATAGCATTCCATAGAAAAATTCAAGGAGAAACATAATGATAGGAACATAAAATAATGACTATAGATCATTCCTTATATCAACTATTGATCCATACTACTTTGTTACATCAAAATAGAGGGTAACCAATCCATGGAGGAACTTTTGATCATACAACTCCTACAGGATAGAATGAAAGGTTTGTGTGTCTCACACCATAGAACAAGGAGGAAGAACTAGGGAAGATGATTTTTTTTCCTTATACGATTTAATGGAGAAACAGTTTAAGATATGCTGGATTTTCCATTAAATGTGGATCGCATTAAACCACACAAATTGACCAAGTAAAAGCATCCCGATCCATAGAAAAAATTAATATATGGGTTATATCCTTTGAATCAGCCTTAGAGTCCTTTAAACATGGAATTAAATGCTTTTTACGTCAAAGGAAACATCAATAGGGAGAAATGTAGGAAGATAGAAATACTATTCATGAACATGAAATTTGGAAAACGAAATAGATGCTACCTTTGAACCTAACTATTCTGGAAACATTGTTCATGAACTCAAAATTTGGAAAAAGAAATAGAGGCTACCATAGGACCCCAGCGTTTTGGCAAAACTGTTCATGAACTGAAAATTTAGAAAAGGAAATAGAGGCAACCCATGGACCTCACCATTCTAGAAACACTGTTCATGAACTCAAAATTTGGAAAAGTAAATAGAAGCAACCATTGGACCTCACCATTCTGGAGACACTGTTCTTGAACTCAGAATTTGGAAAAGGTAATAGAGGCTACTGTTGGACATCACCGTTTTGGAAACACTATTCATGAACTCAAAATTTGGAAAAGGAAATAGAGGCTACCATTGGACCTCACCATTCTTGAAATACTGTTCATGACCTCAAAATTTGGAAAAGAATATAGAGGCTACCATTGGACCTCACCATTCTGGAAACACTGTTCGTGAACTCAAAATTTGGCAACGGAAATAGAGGCTACTGTTGGACCTCACCGATCTAGAAACACTGTTCATGCACTCGAAATTTGACAAGGGAAATAGAAGAAACCATTAGAACCGCCTACCATTGGACTATTCACATAAGTCTACAAATTGCAATATTCACATAATCCTACCATTAGAGTGTTTATATAAGGCTACCGTTTCACTGTTGATATAAGTCTACCGTTTCACTATTCACAAAAGGCTACCATTTCACTATTCACATAAGTCTACCATCACATTATTCACATATGCCTACCCTAGCACTGTTCATATAAAGCTACTGTTGAACTTTTCACATAAGCATACTACTGTACTATTCACATAAGGCTACCGTGTCACTATTCAAAAAAGGCTACCATTTCACTATTCACATAATTGGAAATTTTGAAATGTGTTGGGGATAAGTCACCTTGACCACTAGAACAACTCAAACACTATATTTCTGCTGAGGAATTGATCCGAGAGGTCCGGGCCATTACAACTATACCTGAAACACCTATTATCATGATGTTACAACACAACCCAAACCTGAATCCCCGCTACCTATACATTTCCCAAATGCAGTCCCACTACATAACAAGGTCATAAATACATCACATTCCCACTTATTATAATTTAATCCATTACAGAATCCATCATTCTCTTACCCGGGATTCCCACCACCCCTCAGTACCACCCTATACACTAATCCCTCAACCACCACCACAAAAACTGTAGGCCCACTTCACAAACAAAACAAACCAACTCAAATAACTAACTAAACACAACACACGACCACACTATTTAGCAATTACTATTTAGGTAGTGAAATATGGGTTGTTTAATTAGATTTAAAATTACTAGGGTGATCACACAATTGGTTTAATCCTATGGTGTCCAATTAAATTAGCCTTGTATACCTGATTACCCAGATTTCTTGTCACAACCATGTGTCAAGAATCATAACAAAAGTAGGACATTACTGGTGCACAAGAAAATATAAACAACAACCATGATTTTCAGAAGTCATACAACCACAAAAAACCATTAAAGAATGAATTAAAATATGTGATCAATATAAAACCACTCCCATCCTATTATATCATTGAACCCTGCTATCTTTTGATCATATTCCCTTTCTATTTATTACCTGTTTTAAGAAACCTATTCACCTATTATTCATAATAAATCATTAGTACACCCACCCCACATAATACTTAATTAACTAGATGTAGAATAAATTCCTACTTAAAACAACAGTAAACCAAACTACACTTTGTTCCAAAATAGGGGATAATGTGAGTAGTAAGAAAGAACTCCAAGAAAACTGAATGATGACTTCTTCCCAAATACATGACTTTGGGGAGGTCAATTGATCTGGCTGCACCAAAGGAAATCTAAAAGGGTACAAGGAATATATTATCTCACCTTTGAAGAGCTATATCCTATTTTAATGGAGAAGTAGTTTCAAAATTTATTATTATGGTATCATGGTAAAGATCACATGGGATGAGAATCTCAATGTCCCCATAGATTTATGAAATTAATGATATACCTAATATCAATTGAAACACCATTATAAATCCCCAAACAAGGTGTTGAACTCAATTTATGTCAAATAATATGTAAGAGTGGTGAAACTGGAAAAATGGGAATAACTAGAAAAACTGGAAATGAATCACTGTGGGGTGAGCCACTGATGAGTTAGCTACCAACGAAACCATATAATGTTGACCCACCGAAGTTGTGAAACCAATTAAATGACTCATTAACACAATAAATCACCAACTCCTAGACTCAGCAACACCCTGATACTGAGGTTCTGACTCACTGATACTGATTCCATTGACTCACCAACACTAAATCCTTCGACTCACCAATGTCGACCCACTGACTCATAGATTCCATGCACTCGAGTCACTGATGATAACACCCTAGACTCACTGATGCTGATACCCCAGACTCAGTGATGCTAATTCCCCTTACTCACCTATGCCAATGTCATTGAATCAACAATTCCATGACTCATTGATGCCCTGAATCACTGATGATGACGCCCCTGACTAAGCGATGATGATGCCCCTAACTCACCAATGACGACGCCTTCGACTCACTGATGATAACACCCCTGACTCATTGATGTTTATGTCCTTGAATCACTGATGCTAATGGTTCAATCTTTATTTTGGTTAACTCCAGTAATGAGTCACCAGCGACACCAAAAACGCCCCAATAATTGGTTTTTCACATAGGAATATCCCAAAGGGGTCCGTTTCATTATAATATAGCTATAATTATAGAAAAAATCGTGGGGATCACATATGATAAAATTTACATTCCAACAGAATAGGTTAATGTGTTCACAAAAGATTCTCCCAAAATTTTCCAGATGGGGTGGTTGATGTCTCCATTAAAATTAATCTATGATATCTACCTATACCCAATAATTGATAAAATATAATTTTAACTAAACTAGAAGAAACTATGAATCAACGTCATGATAATTTAAAAAACTTTTTTAATCCCAAGTGATTTATGTTATGGTGTTCTACTCCTATTTTTAAAGCATTAGAAATGATCAATGTGTTAATGTATCAATTATTGTGTACCCAATAAGATGACCGTAATAAATATGTTTCTCATTCAATAGATCAATTGATTATTCAATAATATACATTTTTATGATTACCTCTATAAATTATATTTCAATTGAAGATATTTTCAATTGAATGTAATAATGTTTTATATTTCACTGACCTTTATTCATATATTGTATGTACAATTGTACATCATAATGAATCTATCCAGACTCACAAATGATCCAACAATTTACATGGAATATATTAATACAGTATTTAAAGACTACATAAGAAATATTTTTATTTTATTTAATGAATAAATTAAAATGTAAATTATATTTATGGTGGAAGATGAATATCATTTGAGTATAATGGTAAACACATTCTTAAGGAAAATATTATATACAAAGTAATGTAAATGTTACTTTTATATGGATAAATTATCATTATTTTGGAGAAATAAAACATAAAAATGTTTTTTATGGATTCAAAAAATTTAATAGATATTTAGGAGTAAAATATCAAAATAATTGTAATAATGAATAACAATTTCACATATTATATTGGTATTACAAAATATTTTTTAGGAACATGTCAATATTTTCAAAACCATTGGGAAATATAAAAATGAAGTGTCTTATGATTTTTCGACTAATGAATGTGAAGGGAGATTCATGGATTTAAAGAAGATGCTAATCAATGAACATGTACTTAAACAAATTTAATGCGAATAAGGATTTTAAATATAAAATGATGCATTAATTAAGGACATGGGTTATGTCCACATGAAAATGATGATGTTATCATCTAATATAATGTATAGTTGATGGTGGTTGAGAACTCTTACCCAACATATGATCATGAGTTATTTAAATTAATATATTCATTACTTATTAAGAAGCCTTAAAAAATTATAAGTGTGCGAGAAATATATAAGAATAAAAAAATATATAAGTATATATTAAAATAGAATATCAAAATCATCCATCAAAGATGCCTTTATGTCACTGTAAACTATGATAGATCAATCCATTACCCTAATGCGGTAATAATGAAATATGAAAAAAATTTAAGTAGAAAGGATATGAAAACCTTATCCATGATTATGATTGATAATGATCATATATTCGTAGACATGAAATGGAAGGTCATGGGAATCATAAAATAAATAACCACTTAATATATTGCTCAAATTACTTCATAATCAATAACATTGGACATGATCAAGAAATATTTTAAGGATGATGTAGAGATAAAAAAATATGGTGAATACAATAATATAGGTTAAATGAAAAATAATAAAAATTGATAAATAATTGGTTATTAGATTTAGAAAATTATTATTCATAACAACATAGCTCCAAATAAAAAAAGAGAAATTAGGTGATGATCATAGCTCAATATTGTCTATCCAGTCGATGTGTAAAAAAAATATAGAGATATTGGAGAGAATTATTTGTGTGTATAATATGAAGATGTAGATTTAGATTATACATATATGATCTTTTATATTCCGACAATAGATCATTGAGAGGAAGGAGATAATGAGGATGATGTGTCCATTTCCCGTAGTTTTATTCAAATACGATAACTTTAACAAATATTTTTTAATTGGTATTTTGAAAAAATCCAAATGAATAACTCTATATGGTATGTAGTTGAAAAATATCAATAATTCTCACTTCATCTCCATTCATAAATCATTTTCATTCAATAATATTAAAAATATTTACATCAATGCATTAGTGATGTAGTATAGAACACCACAATTGATTAAATATGATTGGGATCTATGGTTCACCACATTTTTGTAGAAAACCCATTATCATGACATGAATATAGAAAAAATATTTTTTATTGTATTACATCATAAAATAGACCATCAATATGAAAGAAAATTTCAATCCCTAAAGTATATTCTCACATATTTATCTATGGACTTTAAATAATGATATAAAAATATATTAATTTGGTGAAGTTATCCATAAATTTTATCTTCCACTTTTGAATTTGGATTTATCCATTTGAAGAAAAATATGGAAATAAATTTATAACTCCCAAATGTTTGGATGATGATGTAAAATATAATGTAATGGGATTCATACTAGTCAATTAAATTGTAGAGAATGCTAAATCTATTCACAAGAACATCATAAGATCATAGAATTGAAAAAACTACTATGATGAAAATAATAGATGAGAATTGCGGTTTATATATGGATGAGTTTTTTTCATGTCTCCATATAAGTGATTCATGAGGTTTTTTGAATAAAAGAATGATATTCACAATATACCTATGTACCATTGACAATCATGATGATATTTTTATTATTATCAAATAACACTACCACCAATATAATTTGATGTTCTTATCATGTTACATATATTAATATTGATGATGTTTATACCAATAAACTCACATGTACTAAATCCATTGGATTTACATTTAGATAACTACCTCTCTAACATGGATCACCTGATGATGATCATTGAACATAGAATTTTTTTTATCACAACAAGATAACTACCAATGTCATAGTAATTTAGTGAAACCACATGTTTGAATACAAAACATGGGAACCTGATAAAGAAATGATGTAGAATAACTCTCGCCTATTTTTTCTCACTCTATTAAATAAAATATCAATGGTATAATTTCAAAAGGGTTAAAAATACAAAGACCCATATTTTTATGGAATTTTATCATTGAATAAACATGTGACTCATATTAGTGAATATATTATAAGATAATTCACATGGATCAAATAATAAATCAAAAAAATATTTTTTGAATTTATAAATTACATTTAATATATATATTTAAACAATAAAATATAAAATAATAAAATGCAGCAATAATCAAAAACAATAATGTCACAAGAATATGCATAATTGGATTAATTTCATTCCTAAAATAATAAAATACACAAATAACACGAGAAACAAAATAGTAGTAGTGTAATTAGATATTTGAAAATCAAGGATTTAACCAATGGGGAAATTGATATTAATGATCAATGAATGAAATATGAGGTATTTATAAGATAAATAAAATCTATATGATAATTGGAAATATAAATTTTATTAATAGTTATTTATCCATTTTAATTGAAAAATAAATTTTTTGAATATTATAAAATATAATAATAATGAATTTATTCCATTAAAAAATTATACAAAAGCATTATAAATAATTGAAACAATATTTCACAAAAGGAAACCATAATTGTATTTATAATGAAAAAAAATATTTTTTGTTTAAAAATAGTACATTTTGAAATAATTTCTAAAATTTTACATAATTTTTTTAATAAAAATTGACAAAATTTTATTTTGTTTCTATATATATAATAAAATAAATTTTTCATTCGGTTTTAATTTTTCTATGGGTCAGAATCTTTACCATGTCAAGAACACTACTATTTTAAATTAAGTATGTAATATATTTAAAAATTAGATTTTTATTTTAATTAAAATAATTTCATAAAAAGGATTTTATATATATATAAAAGATGTAAAATTATCCAAGTGGTGAAATTTTAATTCATTTTCTAAAAATAATAAATTAAAATAATTATGGTGAAATAAATTTAATATGAAATTATATATATGTGTGCATTCATCAACTCAAAAAATGTTGTGATATTTTACAAATTTAAGAATTACATTTATAATGGATATCTAAAAGAGGTAAAGGGACACTATGGGGGTAGTTAATAACATAAGTTAGTGGGAAAAATTCGTAGTTTTATTCAATGAAATTAGAGTCACCACACATACATACATAAATATACCAATATATATTTATATAAAAATCCTTTTACATGGCCAAAATTTTCCTAAATACCTCCATGAGTTTGTTATATATTTTATAGAATTTTTTGTATAGCCAATAAAAATATCAATGTATTATTATGGTACTATGTAAAGGATCAATTCCTCTGTTATAATGATATTTTTATATTTCATGATCCTATAATATAAACCTACTTATTCCTCCCATGTACTACTTATAATTAACATCAATATAAAATAGAAAATATAGTTATTAATATAATTATATTATATTATGTATATTTTCAAAATATAATTCTTATGAATATGTTTTTTAGTTACTTATAGCATACATCATATCATGGAATGTTTTAATTGACAATAGTGATGGTTATATAGAACTTATATTACCTCCACACATGGATGGTTTGAAAAAAGGATTTAATAAATAAATATAATATTTATAAATTTTTTAATATTATAGAATGAGAATTTTTTTTTAAGGTTATGGCCGAAACCTCAAATTATTATTAATGAAAATACACCTTTAGAGGGTATAGGGAGACTCAATACATAGCCCGAAGGCCCAAGGCCAAGTGGCCTGAAAACAAGGCTTGTAAGCCCATTTTTTTGGCCCAATGGACCCCTTGGTGAACAGTACTGCTATAACACCCTATGCAGCTACAGTTCCACCACTGTTATAGTGTCGACTACAGTGCCCTACTACACTTCCCGAAAATTCATCCATGTCCTGATAAATTGATTCTTATATCCAATATATAAAAAAATAAACTTAATAATACTCATTAAATATGATTTCACCATGAAACTTCACGAAATTTAAAACTATTTAGGGACTTCTATTAAACATCGTTGAATTTGAACCACATACCAAAGTAGTTTTGCATAATCGCACTAAACACCCCCTTGTGGAAAATACAAATATTTCTTTTATATATAATAATAATAGTTTATAAAAAATATAATTCATCAAATAAAATATAATTCAAAAGGATTAAAAAGTAAAATATTTATGTTATAGAAAATTATACACATGTACCACAAATTTCATGAACACTGTTATGGGAACTCTCAAACCACATTTTACCACTTAAGGAATGATTTAATCCTTCGAAATATATTTATCTCCATATTATTCAAACATTCATATTCAATATAATGAATATATTTTCCTTATATATGTAGGAAGATTAGTTTTTGATTCATTAATGATGTTATACATGAATTGGAAGTTATATTTTAAATATTTTCTTTACAGAAAACATGATTCAACAATAAATTAATATTTTATGTAAATTTACATATAATTCTATTATAAATGACCCGTTATTAAAAAAATTCAGAAAATTTCTATTAAATTATGAAAATGGATTTAATTCAATTATGGAAATTATGGAAAACCACAAGCACATATTTCTTTAGATTATTTTTTTCACATTTAATTATACAAAATTTAAAAGGATAATTTTTATACTTATGTATCCACAATATTGTTTTTATTTATTATTCACATGAAGTCCATTTATCAGTACTATGTTTCTATAAACAATTACTAAAATGTAAAATCCAATAATCCTTTATTTTCAGGGTAATCGATATGATATTTCATTTGGGTATACCATGAGATAAAACTAAATATTACATTCCTTTATTAGGGGTTTTCTTATACATATAATCTATATATGATTTATTTTCCTAAAAATGAACATGTGTTAATGTAAATATTATGATAATATTTATCAGAATAGGATTTTATATCCTCCAATTTATTCCATTATGTATCTATCCTATTAGATTCCATTTATAGTTCACAAGAAATAGGAATTTCAAACCTTGTAATATTTTCTTTAATGTGCCAACGAGCCTGTACCAAAGTGGTACAAGGTCCTTCTTGGCATCCAAAATACCCGGGATCAAATCCAGCCAAGGACATAATTTCGTGGGTACTGTAGTAGTACTATAGCATCGGTACTATAGTAGTACTATAGCAGCGGCGGGACTATAGCAACGATGACATTGTAGCGGTGGAGGCACTGTACCAGGTGCTATAGTAGAGACTATACTGCAGCAGGAACTGTAGCAGCTCAGGAACTATAGCTGTACTGTTCATCTAGGGGTCATTTGGGCCAAAAAAATGGGCTTTGTGCATTATATTCAGCCCACTTGGCCTTCGACCATTGGGCTTTGTAATTGGTCTATCTCTACCCACAATAAAGAGGTCTTTGCATTAAATAATTAATTAAGGCTTTGTCCCCAACCTTTTTAAAAGAAATCCTTAATGTGATCCTGGAATAAAACAAATGACGTAATTGTTATATCCGTTCTATATTACTATTATTCATTGAACAAATGATATCATCTTTTATATTCTATTCTTACATGTAATTTAATATTATCATAATATTTTATGATATTATATAAGTTCCTTTGAAAAATATGTATTACTTAATGATCATGTTTATTCTATTTTGGGATTTAATTCTCACAATTTTCCTCAATGTATCCATGGATTCCATTGTAGTAATATAATTAAAATGGGACTGAGGATAACATTATCAAGATTGAAATAAACATGATGTGATTTTTATGTCAATGTATTATTTATCTAATCACTCAAATACATTATACTCCATGATTTCTAAGTTGTGTTACATATATTTTTATGATATTATTCATGTAAAAATATTTGTATAGGTATTTGGGATTTTATATTATATACCTAGTGTGTCTAAATTTCATCCTAATATGTTTTTATGATCACAGAAAAGAAGGAATCCCTAGGAGAAAGGTATGTACTCCTTATCCTACAAATAGTTTTGAATCTCATTTTTTGTTATCTTTTTTCTCTATCTTGATTAAATAATGAAATGTTTAAAATTAAATTGTATTCGTTTCATATTTCTCATTTAATGATGTCCTATTTTACATTCCTTAACATTATCCCATTTTTATATGTATTTACTATGTTATTATAGGGGTTACCAAATCCGTTTTCTATATCTACATTCTGATTCTCCAATAATAAAATCTTTAAATACTCGAATATTTATTCATCCATTGTTTTGTTACAATCTTATTAACATTATTTGGATCCATTATTTATGAGATATTGTCTATTGTCTATCCTAAATCCATATGTTTCTATAATCTGTTACAGTAAGCATATATAGGATTTAATACTAATTTCATCTCTTTTAAATTATCATCCTACTCATTATTTCATGAAATTTATCAATATAAATATCCAAAATATAGTAGTTTAATTAAAAATAGAAAATTTATATAATGAAACTATTTTTTAGATTTTCATCTTTTTTGAAGTCTCTAAAAAACATAGTCCACCAATATTGTATTTATGCTACCTAATCCAATGATTATGTTTTTTATTCACGTATGTATTTTATAGCTATTATATTTTTTTTAATATTTAATATAAAATTAATAGTTATACTCTTACATTTTTATGATATTATATTTATAATATAGTCACAGATAAAAGGGTATTAAATGTAGGAAATCAATTTCATGTTAACAGATTAGAAATATATTTTGATGAATCATTTTATTGGCCACTATTTAGTTGAAACTATTTATCCATTTAACTATTTTAATTCTATAAAGAGAATAAAAATATTACCTAACTCATTTGAATGTTATAAAACCATTTCATAGTGACTACTGACCCTTATCACTGCATCAACTACTTTTTATAATGAGAAAGTAGTTACCGTATAATTATTTGTGAAAAAAAATTATTCTAATAAATGAATAGTTAATGATAGGGGATTATTATAATAATAATTATTAAAAATTTTAACAATAATTTAAATAATGAATACGATCCTTCTACTCATAATGTTATATGACATACAAAGTGTGTGGGGACTTGAGAAACTATTTTCAATTGAAATATCTAATCATTCGAAGTATTATTCATCTATTTTCCATTATTACATCCATGAATTATATAATATTTTTGAATGTATAAATTTCAATTTTAATTTCTGTTATTATGATTTTATAGTCTTTCCCATGTTATTATTTTATAAATAATACCCTATATTTTTAATAAGAGGTAATTACCTCTAGTTATCACACCTGATGTTATGTTATATATCACTTTATACACCTCTCACAAAGTACTTATATATTTATAATACTATTTAAATATGTTATATATGTTTCTCTCTTATTCTATTTTATTGAAAAATGATGAATTTGTGTTTCCCTTCCTACTCATTCCGGTAGTAAATCCCAACAATATTTTTAAAGTATGATTTACATTTTTTTAATATTCATATAAATGCTTCTTCAAAATTTCATCTACATAATTTCAGGGGCACGTTATTGGGAACATTTAACGTTTAATATATCTTTAATCATCCTATTTATTGGGATTTTAAAATAATTTTGTATGTTACACATATACTAGATTTTATGAAAATGTGAATAAAATATATGTCTTTTCCTAATAATATATCGCATCCAATATCAACTCAATTAAAATAAAAACTGTTTTCCTAATGTTTTCTTTATATTATATTTTATAATAATTAATCATCATAAAAATAAAAAAAATTATTGGTTCATTCATTTGTTACCTTCTTGAAAACAATGTTTTCCGAATTTATTTATACTTTTCAAAAAAAAATAATGAAATTCTTTAACAAAATATGTTAAATTTTAGATCATCCTAAAAAATATTCTCATCAATATCAATACTATTTAAAATTAATCTCTTTGATAATATCATATTTTTTATTTTCAATTATAATAACTTCTTTTATAAGTGGGAATTATGTATTAATAATCATCTGAATCATTATCCATGTTTCGGTTTATGTGGGGTGTGGTGGACGTGAGTTCTATATGAGATATAATTTTCATATCTATCTTTTAATTTCTATTTTTTCATCTATAGATAAGGATAATAATTCTCTTAATACAAATATTAAGTGAATACCTTATGCATACTTCAACTGATTGAATAGAGTTAACTTATATAGTCATGTGTTTGTTGATATGGGAAATTATTGAATTTACCATAAAAATTTCATTTTATATATCGTGAATAAAATATTCTAAATTATTTGGATTAAAAAATATCAACCAATAAGGATAAATTCTTTCATTAGATTACAATTTTATTTTGATATGTCAATCATGGTTTTTCTGATTGATTTATAATTTTTTAGAATTTTATGCATCAGTTATATATGGATGTATTATTATGAAAACATTTACATAGAAATATATTGACCAAAAAATGATTGGGTAATATTTTTTATCTCATTAGATCTCTATCTAATGATTGGGCATAATTCAGTTTTCATTGATTATATAATAATTT
Organism: Viscum album; assembly: GCA_963277665.1. Classification (NCBI taxonomy): domain Eukaryota; kingdom Viridiplantae; phylum Streptophyta; class Magnoliopsida; order Santalales; family Viscaceae; genus Viscum; species Viscum album. The sequence goes on along the minus strand of OY728148.1, from coordinate 258,136,989 downwards.
ATGGAAATGACTATGTTCCCATTGATCTATTATGTTATGCTTAATGATGATGTAGTTATCCTTTTCTAAAATGATAAAATTTTTATTACATATTTCATTAACATATGATATTATTCTATTTGATAATATGTGTTCCGGATTATTATGTTGTGAGTGAAGGTATTGTATAATGTATAGTGGAAACAATACCACAATAGAGGTGTATCCACCCATGAAATTATCATATTGTTTTATTACATGCATTCATGTTCACTATTTTTTGTATTTTATACCTTTAAATATGATTATTCTATTACACCTCATGATCAGTTAGCTTTATTCAAATGTATAATTCCATTTACCATTCTGTTTCAATCAAGATATTGTAGGTCACCTATTTTTTATTTATTTATAAATACTTTTTGTTTCAATGATTTTTAACCCATTTATAATAATTTTATGTTTCAATTTTCTTCTATTATCCCATTTTTATATATGATCCAAGATGTTAAAGGGAGTATAATCAATTTGTAAGAGGTATATAAAGAAGGACAGATTAAATATTCTAGGAGAGTTACTCATTATGTCACTAGATCTAAAATACTTATGAAATTTAATAATGGCAGTTCAATTTTGTTAATATTATATTTTTGTTTATATATATTGAGTAACACATTAATAAAATTATGTATCAAGAAGATAAAATATGTTTTAATTCCCTGATATTTAATAGATATATAATTTTAATAACATATGATTTAATTTCCTTCAAAGAAGGTTATGATTTTTTTGTTTATACACAAAATAGTAATTGAAATTTATTAAGTAAGAATTTTTTGGGATATGATTCTAATGGAATTGGAATCCAACATGGGTATTGAAATATGTTTATTAAGATATTTTATTAGGTTATGTTTTCTTTTTGAAATTTAGTCTTTGTGTAATGTGATTTACTATGTAGTTATCACAAAATAATTTATCTTGATGAATATTTTATATTCATATAAATTGAAAAATATTCATAAATGTTTTAATTTTTCATACACATAGGATACATTTTGATATCTTGGGGAACGATTAACTTTTATTTTGGGTGAGTAAGACAAATTATTGGCTGAAAAATGAGTTATATATTAATATGATTGAAATTGTTTAATTTCAAAAAATTTAATAGTTTAAATTTTATAACGAAAGATTTATGAATATATATAGGAAAAACATAAGATAATATTATATGATTAGAGAGGATGGTTGTCTGTAGGAGATCCTCACAATTACCTAATGCTGATTAAAGTTTCATTTCTTTGGCATGTTTGGAAGATCCATATATGGAATTGGAGGCATCTTTATTCCTCTTTAATGGGATATTTGATTCACACAGGGGATTGGTTGAAGAGTTAATCACCTTTTTTCACCTGAGGGATGCAGGTAAAGTTTTTTCGGCATCTCCTCCTCTTGGAGGTTCTTCTGATGGGATATACAAGGTTGATGTTTCTTCTGAACTGATTTGAATGACTGATGATGCTTCCGACCATGTCTAGAAGGCCGATGTTGCTTTTGAATAGAGTAAGGCTGATGGTGCTTCCAAATAGTTTTAAATGATTTTTATTGGTTTGGATCCGATCAGAGACATGAATAAGGGAGTCATCTAGTAGATTCCTTCTTATGACATTGTTGTTGATGACTGTCACAGATTGGACACATGTGTGCGAGTTGAAAGAGAATGGTTGCTGAGAATTCTAGCTAGAAAATTTTGATATTTTCCCTGCTTCTAACCATAATATCAGCAATAAATGGGAATATAATTTTTTTGATTTGAATCTTGGTTTCTTCTCAGTATGATTACATGAATTCAAGCTCTTTATTTTTTCTCATTTATCATCCAATAAAGTGAATCATTTGGGAATTATGGATATCATAAAGTGCTTGCTAGATTTTTGTGGCATTGCTGCATGGAGTATAACCTCTATCAGAAAAGGCTTTTATCATGTTGTGTTTTCCTATTCAGATCATAAATCAAAGGCATGGTGTCTAGATTTATTCATCCTTAAACCTAGTTTATTTCACATCAATGATTAGGATCCCATTTTCTACCCATTTAGGATTTTAAATTCAATTACCCATGTTTGGTTATAGATCAGAGGCCTATGATGGATTTTTTGGTTTCCAAAAATCTTTTTGGAGATCACTTCTGCATTTGGGGTCCCAATTATTATGGACAAGGAAAATGGAAGAAGTAGGTATGTTCAATTTTCTCCAATGCTTATTGAGGTTGATCTCTACTCACCTCTGATCCATTAAATTATTAAATCAATGAATGATAGAGGTCCAAATCTAGTTGTTAATAATGAGAGGGTTATTTAATTATGTTCCATTTTCCTTAACATTGGTCATAATATAGATAATTTTCAGTGTAGATTGTTTTGTGTAGGTTTTTTCTCTTGCAGGAAAAACTGTTGATTCTTATAAAAGAAAGGAACAAAATCATGTTGTTGACACTGCATTGGTTCAAAAAGTGGTGAATCCTACTAATTGATTCTATATGGATATTCTATATTAGTCTAATTTCATTTAATATATGTCTGTGGGGAATCCTCATGTGGAAGAACATGATACTATGGTAAATATTCATGAAAAAAGTGTAACCACTCATCTTACTACTCAGATTTATCCTCAGAATGTGACTCCTCTTATTTCAGTTACCTACAACCATGTTAATGTTGGGACTGGATCGGAAAAATATAACATTGAAGGTTTTGAATTGGGAACGAAGGCTTCGAAGTCTTAGGTGAAAATTATTGAATAAGATAACCTTTATGATGCTAATGAAGGGATGACATATGTTTTGAGAGACACTAGATTGACCAGTCCACCCATGATGATGAGTGTGTTGATTCAGATTCAGGTTTCTATGCGTCTTTCACTCACCTAGCATATGGTGAGATGAGAATTAAAGTGGGAGGAGTCATCTAGGGAATGGATGATTCTTCCTTTTTAGAAATAATTGAGTTTATTTATAGATAAACTTCTCAAGTCATGGTAGATGATTTCAATATTCATAAGGAAATGGTTTCATAAAGTATCAATGGTAAGAAAGCAGTGGATAATTAAGCTTTTAAAATTCCAAGGAAATATGGTCAATCTATGTAACCCAATTTTTCTGACATGATATTTGATCAGTCAAATAATTTCATAGATGGTTACTTTTTTAGAGTACATGAATCCCTTAATAATGATGGTAGTCATTTGTCGAGTGGACATGATGTAATGCTGCCTTACAAAACATTTATGTTGTGTAGACATCTAAAATGTTAAGGATAAAGTTGTCATGATGATACAAATTGATGTTGTGGGTTAGGTATCTCTTCTAGGTCAGTCATGGAATAGCTAACTCTTGAGTAGGTAAAGCATAAATAGAAGTATACTGCACGTTTAAATCAGAGTAATTCACAGTAAGAGTTTCTAATGTTAAAGAGTATGGTCATGACTCTTATCATGATTATGGTGACTCTTGAATTGTTGTTTTTTCCCTCATAGACGTGGGTTTTCCGTTTTTACTCCATCATTGTTTCATCTACTATTTACTTTTCATTCATTTTAATAATTAGGGGATTGAAGATGAACCTTCTTTGTATTATATGATCATACTATGATAAATTTTAAAATGCTATGTTTTAGTTTCTTACATAATTAAAATCATTTCAATATATCTATCTTCTAAAATGGTTTAATTTAATAGATATTGTGATGGGTTGGACCTCTCCGGTACATTCCTTGTGAAAATGTAGTGTTGGAAGTGTTCTGAGAGGTTTGGAAGACTTGGTTTGTGTTGGGATTCACTTTTATGGAAAGATAAAGGGTTATTTCCTTCACATGAGAGGTGCACGTTTTGTCAAACCGTGCGTCCAAAACGTGGAAGGGTGGTCTTGGAGGTAGTGGATAACACACGGTTAGCGCACAGTTTGTCTAACTGTGTGGACTAACCGTGAGAGGGGTGTTTGAAGAGGCAGAAGCTAACGCACAGCTAGCGCACGGTTTGTCTAAATGTGCGGACTAACCATGCGGGCACTTAAAGATAGATCCTAAAATTTTGGATCTAAACTCTTTTGTCCTTAAATGGTTCGTTTAATCTCGTAAGCAGCCAAAACTCGGGATTATCCTTCCTTAGATGTAGAAGAACCTATCCCAAGCATTTTGGAGGTGATCTAGAGGCTTCTCTTTGCGAATAGATGCCGGTTTGTCGAGGAATGTGATCTTTTTTGTTTGGTTTCTTTGATCTACCTTGATCTACTCCTCCTCTTCTCTTGGGATCTTAGATCTAGACCTGTTATGGGTAGATCTAAGTGTGTGGATGTCGATTATGATGAGCTTTGGACTTGATATTTCTAGGAGGAGAGATCTAAGGCGGGTTTTGGAGAATCAACCTGGTTCTCTTGTGCATTCTTTGACCGATGTGGTTTCGTCGAAAACCATTGAGGTAGGGGATTCGTGTCTTCTCTAATTGTAAATGTGCAGTCATAGAGTTATCATGATTTGGAATTTGAATCACAATGTAATTAACCTAATTAAATACTTGAACCAAATTTAAATAATTTGTTTGATCACATGTTGTTGCTTTGCACTGTGATAACGGTTTGCCTCTTGATTTGCTAGATAGTGTGATATCTATGCATTTCTTATTAGCATATTGATCTTGATGAAACTGATAAAGAACGTAAAGACGGATTTATTTGATTAATAATTGGCTAAAGATAAAGAGGAATGTAAATGAATCCGATTGTTATTGTTGTGGATGTTGTTCCAACTTGATGTTAATCAAATTGATGCCAATTTATGTGATTGTTTTAGTTGTTTGGTAAACCTAAAATCCATTGTTGATTGTTCATTGAAGGCCAGATTCCATGATAAAGGGCCAAGAGGCCAAATTTTATCTGAAGTTTGTTTCTCATACTGCTTGTGTAGTGATGTGACCCTGGGAGGGTGTTGTGAAATATGTGGGGGCATGGAGGCCTTGTTGTTGTGGCAGTAGATGATTCTTAGAGTGGCGAGATGCATCAGTTTATGAATGTGGGTGTTGGGGATGACACTGGGGATGGTGGAATGGGATGGATGTGGTTGTTGGATGCTTGTGGATTCTTTGGCTGTTTATCTACTTTACCTTTCCCCACAGCACAAGGCAACTGGTGTTTCTTACCCGTCTTCTGAAATGGGTGAAGACTTGTGGGGTATTCCACGTTCTTTCCGTGTTTAGACTCTCCAGTGATAATGGGTCTACCATTTTTCTATAGGCGGAACATACTCGACGGGTAGTATATCTACTCACCGTGTTGAGCCCCCTTGTGTTTAGTAGCATATAATGCTTTTCTAAAATGCCTGGGAATATGGGAAAATAATTCTATAATGAATGTTTGAATAATTGATGTTAACCCATGTGGATGGAGAAGTTGTAACATAATGATATGGTTGTATCATTGAAGGAAAATTTGACTTTGGGTGTGATACTAATAAAATTTTAATGTGTTTTTGTTCATGGATAATTAATGTTTGAAGAATTAATTAATGTACAATGGATTTGATAAAAAGGGAATGATGTAATCTAATAATGCCCTTAAATGGTTGTGTTCTTATAGGATACCTAGTCTTAGAAGTGGTAGCCTGGAGTCCGATAGACGTTAGTTGCAGTTGTTTCTAAGAATAGTTTATTCCCATTGTGTGGTTGTGAGTTATAATATAATTTTTTTACTTTTTTGTTTCTATACGCTACTCCACCCTGTCAGTAAGGGCAACTAGCACCTCGGGGATTCTGAGCCCTAGGTGGTGTTTTCCCTAACATTCCAATGGGAGGGTGAATGGCTGACTACCCCCTTTGACCCTGCTCTCTTATCATGGTAGATACTAGTTCCATTGGCACATCCGTTAGTTTTCCCCATATGTATATGTAGAGGGCTATAATTTCTTCTGGATATTCACAAACATATATTTTGAATATAGTATCCTATGGACTACTGTAGGTGTAACGTGTATAGGATGTGAAGGCTTGAGGATTCTTACTCAGTGTATGGGCTATAATGGCTTGAGGTATAATACACGACGTATGATACACGTTATGCGAGATATGGTGGCTCTCATAAACAACCTGGTTACTTTTGATTGTGAGGATGGTGTGGTGCTTAGCCCAGGTGTCTACGGGAAATCCTTTGTGGTGCACGTGGTGCATAATGTGGTGCATAGCCCAGGTGTATTTGGGATAGCCTTTGGAAAGAGATGCACATGACATATGACATTAGGGAAAAGCAGCAAACCAGTGGGGAAGAAGTATCAGGGTACCCTTTACTATATGCTATATTCTTGTATGAGTTACTTGGTGAGAGTATCCATGGTGAGGTTGGGAAGATAGTATACATGTTTAAGTGACGAGTTAGTTTCACTAGTTCTTCACTGTGCTTTAGCACGCTTTCTTTACTTTTGCACGAGTGGCTTCGGGGAGGATCCTACTTAGTGTTCTGTTATACTCACCCTACGTTTATATAAACTATTTTTCAAGTCACTTGGAGAAGGTTGGAGATCATGCTTGTTACAACTATCTTGTGGTTGGAGGATCTGTTAGGGCTTGTGGTCGCTGCCGTTTTACATTCCTTTCGGTACTTGTAGTTTTCCCTTTTCAGTTGTAGTACTTTTTCATGGAATTTCATATATGTACTTGAGTTTCTTTTATATTTCAGTTCTGAGTTGGATTTGGTTAGTGTCTATCATATCTCTCTTTTCTGCATGTGTTTTCTTAGTGGGTAATGCCTCTCATTTGTTTTTTTATTATACCCTCGGTGCTAGTCACAAACCCGGGGCCTACTAGAGGCGTGACTTGGGGGGTCATTATCTCCATGTTCACATTTCCGGCCCCGGAGAGGTACACTTTGTGGGGAGGGGGTCATGACAGAGTGGTATCAAAGGGAGGATTGAGGGATAAGATGGAGTTTGGAGTTTGGCACATGTGAGGTTGCATGGGTTGTTAGAGAAGTGTTGTCATTCATGTTTCGCAAGTGAGTTAAACACTGGAAACCGGCTGAGAAATAGGCGATTAGGGCCCCCTATGATCTGTTCCATGGACCATTATGTTTTCAATGTCTACTAAACATGGTGATAATAGTTCTAGGGTAGAGACCTAGGAAAGGATCATGCATCATTCTTCTTTTGTGCCTGTGTTTGAATGGGTAGACCTTGGGATAGGTTAAACTAAAATGAATAAAAAAATGAATTAATTAATAAATGATGAGTCTTCCATATTCGAGGCATATGGGCTCTAAGTGTTTGTTATTTTGCAGGTATGGTTCCAGTTCGAAATCATTGTCAGGTTTGCATAGAAGATGCTCAGCTGGCTGTTCCAGCAGGTCACCGCAGGGCAGAGGTTGACGATGATGACACTTGGAGAAAGAAAATCTGAGAGTTTCCATGCCAGAGTCTATAGAAGTATGATGGCTCCATTTCAAAAGCATTCATGGACAACTAGTTAGAGGTGGTCGATATGGGCTTCAGTTCGATCTGTGCTTGGAAGGAGCGCTGGGTGTCCTTAGCTGTGAGGATACTGTGTGGAACAGCAAGGCAGTGGTGGTTCTTGTTCCACGGGGATCGTGAGGAGTTGACAATCTCATGGGAGTAGTTCCGAGACAAGTTCAGAGTCGAGTTCCTTTCCTAGAATACAAAGTCATCTAGTCTCCATGATCTTCTTAACCTTTGACAGGGGAGCCCCAGTGTTTGGGAGTTTGGGATCCATTTCAAAAACCTTTTACGATATGCTTCAGACCTGTTACTGGATGAGGAGGCTAGGGTGGGGCATTTTGAGGAGGCTTTGCAGCCAGAGATCCAGCTCCAGGTCACCCCATTTATGCTAAAGACATATCTAGTGGTGCTGGTGAGGGTAGAGGTTGTTGAGAGGACTTTGAACAGGACTGGATCATCACGAGAGGGGAATCAGCATGATTCCTTACAAAGCAGAGCTGCGGTCTGGGGTTCCTGGTTTCTTGGTCAAGAATAGTTTTTGTTTAGCCAGGGGTAGGTACCAACCCTTCACATCTCATTTCTCAGGAGGCAGCAACTCTCAGGCATATTCCAAGTTATCAGGAGCTTGTTTTTCTTGTGGTTGTCATGGCCATCAGTAGTGGGAGTGCCCGACCTTTAAGAGAAGCCATCATGCACCGGGCGCTACGCTCCAGGTTCCTCCTTTAAGGCAGTTCCAGCCAAGGATGCAGAAGCTAGTTGCACAAGCTTTAGTGTAGAGACCCGAAGCTTGACGTACATGGACATTACATTACTTTTGCCGAATACTTAGTACATAACGAAAACACACACACAAGGATCGTAATAGTTTAGTGTCTTTGGAAACTCGGAACGTAATCTTCTAATCATGGTGAAAGATCTTCAATATCTCCCATAATGATCTTCCCTTTTTTTACCTAAAAACCTTTCTTTATATCATGGGGAAAAGAAAACATAAAAGGGTGAGCTCAAATGCTCAGTAAGGGTAAACAAAAGAAATATCAATCACATCATATACATAAGAACATAGCTTTTGGAAATCTTAACCTGCAAAAGAGCTCATAATATCATAACATGGGATAAATCATAGAAGTGAAAATGAGATCCCCATAATCATAACATGAAACTTGAAACTTTGTGGCATGCACACATAATCATAGAAAATCATTTCTTGTTAGTCATGACTCATTTCCAAGACTATCTTAGTGGACAAAGTCCCTTTCTGAATCGAGTAACCCTCATTTCAGTCCTGTTTCACTGAACCGGTATAACCTACCATTTCAGCCATGTCTATCTCATGAGATATAAAATCATTACCCAATGCATTGGAGGGAGATATAGGTCCCACCCATCTTATAATGAATCCTTTCTTATGTGTGCCACATAATCATAAATCTTACATCATCACATAACCCATGTAATAAAAATGGGATTTTTAAACAACATGACATCATAAAACAATTCATATAAGATAAAGGAATTCATAAAAATAATTCCATCACAACATGATCAAATCAATTTAATAATAGGGATAAAACAGAACCCTTTATTATCTTAGATGGAAAATAATTTTGATAAAACACATGAACTCCATTCTTGAGGAAAATATCCTTTCTTCTTCAAAAACATTTTTCCTTTCATAACATGTCATACAACTTTAAAATAAAAGAAGTTGATTAAAAATAAACTTGAAAACTTGTAAAGGATGCTTCTTGTAAATAATTTTTTAAAAATCCATTCATGCCGTATAAGTTAAAAAAAACATTCTTCGTACTTTTGTCGGAAAAGTCAAAAAGTACCTCGTACGAAAAACGACAAAAGATTCCTTTCATACATATTACTAAAAACTCACCGAAGGGTAAAAATGGATTTAAACAATTTTAGGTGGATGGAAATAATATTACATATTGATGAAACATGGATGTGGATGATAAAATACACCCCAGTAAATACTTACGAATAAACAATCTCGGATAAAAATGAGATTGTGATATTTCCCTTACCTTAGGTCCGACTTGCTTTGTAAGTGTCCGAACCTCCTGTATAATGATTTAAATCATGTTATTGACTTATTCTAGAATCATATTCATTGTTATGATATCATATATGGTCATATTATTAGCTTCTTGTTAGTAATATTTCATTGTTACTTTTTACTCGGGTCTTTATAACTTTTTGTTCTTATGCGTGTTTTGTCGAATAAATTCTTATTCTTATCTTTAGGTTATAGATAATTTATTTACAGAATGGTATTAGTGTAGTATATACCATATTCATTCATTCAATTCATTTATATAATCATTATGAAATGAAGATCATGTAGAACGAGTCGCATCACATCGTGGAGATGGTATTCCGTACGTACGCACGAGTGATGATATCGTTCCTATGATCGTGGAATTGTATTGGAGTATATATATATTATTTCAGTATAAATATTACTTCATAATAATCATATATAGTTACTCATTACACCATTATACCCATCCTTGTAAGGTGATGGTGGAAAATATATTACACCACGGCGTGGAGACGGTATTCTGTACGTACGCACGCGCGGTGATTTCATTTTTCCGTAGGATGGATAGAAGGTGAATTAGGGTTGTTTCATATTTATAATAACATATCAGTATGTAAGTAATACTGATGTTATTACTTTATCATGAAACAACTAAAGAAGAAGATGTTGAAGAAGAAAGAAATTGAAAAGATCGGTAATGGATATTACCTCTTCTTTGGAACGCCTCTTTGAATCCTCCACTTAAGGAACTAAGATTGGTCTTTGGAGAAGACCAGGACCTCTAGGATTATTCTAGGGAAGTGTAGAGGAGAAAATGTCAGGGGTTGGCCGAGCTTGAGTGCTCAAATTGGTGTGAGGAGGAGGGGGAGGAGGTGCCCTTTTATAAGGGAGGAGAGGGGCACCTTAGGAATATCTCAAAATATTATTTTATATTAAAGTCAAAATCGGTTTATAATGGTTCCAAAGGGTCTTATTTCGAATATAAAGTGGGGATGGGTCGAAATACTATCAACCAATAGGATTTAGACAAGTTTAGGGTATTATTTTAACCTTATCAATTAGATTTCACTCTAAGTTAATTAATTTAACTTTTACCGTGTCTTTTTGTTTTCTTTCACTATATGGTTAATAAACTTACTATAACATGTCAAACGAACCCCAAATTGTTTATTATTAATATATATATACTTATCTAAGTCATTTGGCCGAACCTTAGATTTTTAGGAATAAAATAACAATTAATAATATAATATTTGATTTAAAAACTATTTTGTGTCAATTTTGACACTATTTGATATATGATTTTTGTGAAAGTCATAACAGAATTATATCTTCGAACCAAGTTGATTAAATCAACACTAATATATCATAGTAACCTAGAAAATTATTGTAATTCATAAAAAGTCTCAAATTACATTCATTTGAGTATTTATAACATCAATTATGTTAATATTTCCTTAAAAGGGTAATTACTGCATCATCGTTGTGTCATAAATAAATAAATTTATTTAAAGTCTAAAAATTATAAATAAAATATCATTATGTAGAAAATCTTTTTAGATTTCTAATGAATATTTATAGTCGAATTTATCTTATGTATAACCCCATATTAAAAATGTTTTAGTGAATAAACTTTGATTTTAACTCTTTTAACTCTTCTTTGAATTAAATAATAATAAATGTCCTAATCTAATCCATGTGGGCCTAAATGGTCATATTTTATTCATAAGGTTGTTTTTGGTCGAATTACACTTATCCAATAGAATTAGGACATGTGTTAGGGTAATAGTAATATCATATTTACCCTTAGTTACCCTATTTACTATTAACCGCTGTAAAAAAAAGTAAAAAGTTACTATTCACCAAAAATTTATTTTCATCTCATTGAACCACATTTTACTTACTGACATCAACCGTGTCTTTCGGATTTTTGAAATTCCATTCACAGAAGCGGTAAAATTAAGTTTTATGAAAAATTCAGTTTTTTAACTACCACTTAGTAGTTTCACTATTCATCAAAAATTGATGTTTTTCAAAACAATGCCAAAATTTCATCCTAAGCTATATTTTATATTCCGAATTCAAAAATAAAGTCTATTTTACCAAATTCATAACATAGAAGTTTCATTAATTATTTTTATAATTAAATCCCGCTGTTAAAAAAAATAGCGTGTTTTTAAGAAACAATATCTATCAAAAGATTGACACTTGATTATGTCTGGTTTAAATGTGAAATTACAACCAATGACCAACATTGTATTAAATTGTAAAAATATATTCTAAATATACTTTAAAACCACTCAAATTAATAATTTATCACTATTAATTATTTCGATTAAAAAAGTTGTTTTTAATTAAAATTTAGTAATTTTCACTATTCATCAGAATGTGAAAGTTATCCGAAATGTACCAAAATTTCACCTTAGGCTAAATTCGATACTCCGAATCCAAAAATGTAGTTCATTTTGAAAAATAAGATTTACAGAATTTCAAAAAGTGGTTATTACTATTCATAACGACTATTTTTAATAATATTTTAATAGAATATTGTTGTTTAGTGAAACTCGGTATTGCGTATTACACACGATATCGAGGAAGGTCGCGCTTGCGTGTAATGCAAGGTAAGTCAAGGATGCGTGTTGTGTAAGCTCCTTTTGGTGTAGCGTACAACACAAGACATTAATTAAAAAGAATATTTTTTATAAAATCTTGGGCTGTTACATTCTACCCCCCTTAAAATGAATTTCGCCCTCGAAATTCCTCGGGGTTATAAATGGTTTACTATTTGAAAGTTTCTTTAATAGAAACCCACAGCGTAAAAAGGAATATCAAAACTAATCTTTAAAAACAAAAGTATGAAACGTAATGGTTACCCAAATAAACTAATCATTGGGTTTCCACATAGGTGAAAATGTGGATATGGAAGAGAAATCTAACCATCATGTTCTGATGGAGAGTGGTAGAGAACATGGCTATGGAAAATCCAATAATCACAAATCCATAAATTTGTGATGATCTAAGGTACCATCCGATTCATCAGGTATAAGATCACTAGGACAACATTTTTGGTTTTCAAGATCATTTCCCTAAAGTTTAAAATTTGAATTGGAATAAATACTTTCTTTATTTTGGTACAATCTCACTATTGTTCGTGCCTAGAACAATTTCCACTTCATCTCTTAAATAAATGAAGTTGAATTTGTTATTCTTGAAGTGTTAGCAGATCATGTGATAGAATGACGGGTCATTCCATCTGTCTAAAACAAAAGGTTAGAAAAAATTATATACATAAGTCGATCTATAGTGAGATTAATCATATATAGTTCCTAAAATGGACTTATACTTTAAAACTAGTTTCTACTATACAGGGACTTCCTGTAGGCCAGTGGTAGGCGATAAAGGCCAGTCGCATTTCGGTTGTGGGTTCGATTCCCACAGCCTTGTCCGAAGCGATGGGTTGTCGCCCATCCTGCAGGTTGTCCTTTTTCTAAAACTATATTACTATAACATCCCATAAATAATATCGAAAAAACTTCTATCCTTAAACAATACTAACTTATGTCCAACATAATCCATTCCAATCTTTAGTCCTATCCATAATACTGCAGTCCATTCTCATAACATAGTGAAAACGATTACCAGAGATTTAATACCATCGTTGATCCCCATATATCATAAGATATGTCTTGTTGGTCACATTCTAAACATTCAAAGTCCTTAATCATGTATTCTCTTGAATACCTTAGTGAAAACCTGAATGCAGTTTAAAGTTAACACTTTCCACATACCAAAATCCTCAAAATTCTATATACTCAAACCATGATATCACTTAGTCCTTATATCAATCATGAGCTCATGCATACAATCAAACATCTCATTATCATCTTATCCCTTCATTATGCGCATATCATCTACTTTCCAAAAATACTGGTACCATTCATCACACACTTTCAAAACTTAAGGAAAGACAACAATGTAACAATCCTTAGATGTCTCTTTATCCCATAGTACCATGAGATTACTTATACAACATTACACATGATAAACATGTAATCATTCCACTACATTCTTAAACCATTGATCGAGCTTCAACAATTCTTTCATCTCACATATCATTTGTAGTCTCATCATCATCATCAACATAAATACTACCCATATGACCATACTGATTCTCTTCATGAGACTTTCCCTTAGGGCATTGGTTTGTATAATGCCCGTACATTCCACATTTAAAACATTTAACCATTGTTGATGTCGTAGAAATACCATTATCCTCATCCATGGTGTTAACTGAACCTTTTCCTTTGCACTTATTTGCTTTGGGTCCTTCTTTTCCACACCCAAAGCATCTTCCAGTTCCTTTGAAACATTCTCCTTGATGCCTCTTCCCACATGATTTACATATGGAAAATTGAACTTTCTTTCCTCTATGATCATCATGAAACTCCATCTTTCTCTTATTAGCCGAGTCAGGAAACTTACCAAATTTTACTTTATTGATCATATTATGAGATTGCTGATTCGGCATAATAATGATGTTTGGACTTCCAAATCCCATTTCATTATGAAGAATATCATTCCATTGTCCATCATATCCTCCATTATCGTGAATCATCTTGCTTCCAGCCATTTTCTAAAACCCAGAAAAGAATAGTGTGAGAGGAAAAAATCATGCTAGGGAAAAAAACATAATAAATGTGGAGTATCCTCAATATCTAACATCTTAGGTTTAATTCTATGATCGTTAGCGTAGTTCTAGTACTATAACTTATACGTCTACTTAACCTTAGGGACATCCCTAGACATACCGTAGAAATATCTCTAGGGATCTCACTAACGTTTTTGCATCCTAGTTTCCAAAGGTTGACTAAACCTTCCCTCTGATACCAACTGTAGAGACCCGAAGCTTGACGTACATGGACATTACATTACTTTTGTGGAATACTTAGTACATAACAAAAACACACACACAAGGATCGTAATAGTTTAGTGTCTTTGGAAACTCGGAACGTAATCTTCTAATCGTGGTGAAAGATTTTCAATATCTCCCATAAAGATCTTCCCTTTTTTTACCTAAAAACCTTTCTTTATATCCTGGGGAAAAGAAAACATAAAAGGGTGAGCTCAAATGCTCAGTAAGGGTAAACAAAAGAAATATCAATCACATCATATACATAAGAACATAGCTTTTCGAAATCTTAACCTGCAAAAGAGCTCATAATATCATAACATGGGATAAATCATAGAAGTGAAAATGAGATCCCCATAATCATAACATGAAACTTGAAACTTTTTGGCATGCACACATAATCATAGAAAATCATTTCTTGTTAGTCATGACTCATTGCCAAGACTATCTTAGTGGACAAAGTCCCTTTCTGAATCGAGTAACCCTCGTTTCAGTCCTGTTTCACTGAACCGGTATAACCTACCATTTCAGCCATGTCTATCTCATGAGATATAAAATCTTTACCCAATGAATTGGAGGGAGATATAGGTCCCACCCATCTTATAATGAATCCTTTCTTATGTGTGCCACATAATCATAAATCTTACATCATCACATAACCCATGTAATAAAAATGGGATTTTTAAACAACATGACATCATAAAACAATTCATATAAGATAAAGGAATTCATAAAAATAATTCCATCACAACATGATCAAATCAATTTAATAATAGGGATAAAACAGAACCCTTTATTATCTTAGATGGAAAATAATTTTGATAAAACACTTGAACTCCATTCTTGAGGAAAATATCCTTTCTTCTTCATAAACATTTTTCCTTTCATAACATGTCATACAACTTTAAAATAAAAGAAGTTGATTAAAAATAAACTTGAAAACTTGTAAAGGAAGCTTCTTGGAAATAATGTTTTAAAAATCCATTCATGCCGTATAAGTTAAAAAAACATTCTTCGTACTTTTGTCGGAAAAGTCAAAAAGTACCTCGTACGAAAAACGACAAAATATTATTTTCATACATATTACTAAAAACTCACCGAAGGGTAAAAATGGATTTAAAAAATTGTAGGTGGATGGAAATAATATTACATATTGATGAAACATGGTTGTGGATGATAAAATACACCCCAGTAAATACTTACGAATAAACAATCTCGAATAAAAATGAGATTGTGATATTTCCCTTACCTTAGGTCCGACTTGCTTTGTAAGTGTCCGAACCTCTTGTATAATGATTTAAATCATGTTATTGAATTATTCCAGAATCATATTCATTGTTATGATATCATATATGGTCATATTATTAGCTTCTTGTTAGTAATATTTCATTGTTACTTTTTACTCGGGTATTTATAACTTTTTGTTCTTATGCGTGTTTTGTCGAATAAATTCTTATTCTTATCTTTAGGTTATAGATAATTTATTTACAGAATTGTATTAGTGTAGTATATACCATATTCATTCATTCAATTCATTTATATAATCATTATGAAATGAAGATCATGTAGAACGAGTCGCATCACATCGTGGAGACGGTATTCCGTACGTACGCACGAGTGATGATATCGTTCCTATGATCGTGGAATTGTATTGGAGTATATATATATTATTTCAGTATAAATATTACTTCATAATAATCATATATAGTTACTCATTACACCATTATACCCATCCTTGTAAGGTGATGGTGGAAAATAGATTACACCATGGCGTGGAGACGGTATTCCGTACGTACGCACGCGCGGTGATTTCATTTTTCCGTAGGATGGATAGAAGGTGAATTAGGGTTGTTTCATATTTATAATAACATATCAGTATGTAAGTAATACTGATGTTATTACTTTATCATGAAACAACTAAAGAAGAAGATGTTGAAGAAGAAAGAAATTGAAAAGATCGGTAATGGATATTACCTCTTCTTTGGAACGCCTCTTTGAATCCTCCACTTAAGGAACTAAGATTGGTCTTTGGAGAAGACCAGGACCTCTAGGATTATTCTAGGGAAGTGGAGAGGAGAAAATGGCAGGGGTTGGCCGAGCTTGAGTGCTCAAATTGGTGTGAGGAGGAGGGGGAGGAGGTGCCCTTTTATAAGGGAGGAGAGAGGCACCTTAGGAATATCTCAAAATATTATTTTATATTAAAGTCAAAATCGGTTTATAATGGTTACAAAGGGTCTTATTTCGAAGATAAAGTGGGATGGGTCGCAATACTATCAACCAATAGGATTTAGACAAGTTTAGGGTATTATTTTAACCTTATCAATTAGATTTAACTCTAAGTTAATTAATTTAACTTTTACCGTGTCTTTTTGTTTTCTTTCACTATACGGTTAATACACTTACTATAACATGCCAAACGAACCCCAAATTGTTTATTATTAATATATATATCCTTATCTAAGTCATTTGGCCGAACATTAGATTTTTAGGAATAAAATAACAATTAATAATATAATATTTGATTTAAAAACTATTTTGTGTCAATTTTGACACTATTTGATATATGATTTTTGTGAAAGTCATAACAGAATTATATGTTCGAAACAAGTTGATTAAATCAACACTAATATATCATAGTAACCTAGAAAATTATTGGAATTCATAAAAAGTCTCAAATTACATTCATTTGAGTATTTATAACATCAATTATGTTAATATTTCCTTAAAAGGGTAATTACTGCATCATCGTTGTGTCATAAATAAATTAATTTATTTAAAGTCTAAAAATTATAAATAAAATATCATTATGTAGGAAATATTCTTAGCTTTCTAATGAATATTTATAGTCGAATTTAACTTATGTATAACCCCATATTAAAAATGTTTTAGTGAATAAACTTTGATTTTAACTCTTTTAACTCTTCTTTGAATTAAATAATAATAAATGTCCTAATCTAATCCAAGTGGGCCTAAATGGTCATATTTTATTCATAAGGTTGTTTTTGGTCGAATTACACTTATCCAATAGAATTAGGACATGTGTTAGGGTAATAGTAATATCATATTTACCCTTAGTTACCCTATTTACTATTAACCGGTGTAAAAAAAAGTAAAAAGTTACTATTCACCAAAAATTTATTTTCATCTCATTGAACAACATTTTACTTACTGACATCAACCGTGTCTTTCGGATTTTTGAAATTCCATTCACAGAAGCGGTAAAATTAAGTTTTATGAAAAATTCAGTTTTTTAACTACCACTTAGTAGTTTCACTATTCATCAAAAATTGATGTTTTTCAGAACAATGCCAAAATTTCATCCTAAGCTATATTTTATATTCCGAATTCAAAAATAAAGTCTATTTTACCAAATTCATAACATAGAAGTTTCATTAATTATTTTTATAATTAAATCCCGCTGTTAAAACAAATAGCGTGTTTTTAAGAAACAATATCTATCAAAAGATTGACACTTGATTATGTCTGGTTTAAATGTGAAATTACAACCAATGACCAACATTGTATTAAATTGTAAAAATATATTCTAAATATACTTTAAAACCACTCAAATTAATAATTTATCACTATTAATTATTTCGATTAAAAAAATTGTTTTTAATTAAAATTTAGTAATTTTCACTATTCATCAGAATATGAAAGTTATCCGAAATGTACCAAAATTTCACCTTAGGCTAAATTCGATACTCCGAATGCAAAAATATAGTTCATTTTGAAAAATAAGATTTACAGAATTTCAAAAAGTGGTTATTACTATTCATAACGACTATTTTTAATAATATTTTAATAGAATATCGTTGTTTAGTGAAACTCGGTATTGCGTATTACACATGCTATCGAGGAAGGTCGCGATTGCGTGTAATGCAAGGCAAGTCAAGGATGCGTGTTGTGCAAGCTCCTTTTGGTGTAGCGTACAACACAAGACATTAATTAAAAAGAATATTTTTTATAAAATATTGGGCTGTTACATTTAGATCACCCGAGGGAGGATGGGGTAGGCATAAGACAACCCCATGATACTCCTCGCCCTCAGAGTGCAGAGCGCGGTCATGGTGGTAGTCATCATCAGGGTCAGTGAGGTCTTGGAGGAGGTCGTTGTCATCTTGATGCTCTAGAGTTGCCAGCACGAGACAATCCAGATGTCGTTCAAGGTAACTTTTTCTTGTTTTCTACCTTGGTGTATGCCTTGTTTGATTCAGGAGCGACACACTGCTTCATATCACCTACCCTTGTCCATGCTTTGGGACATGAGGTAGAGCGGCTTCCAGTTCCCTTGGTGTTGACTATGCTAGTTTGAGGTTGAGCTAGTTTGTTTGACGTATGTAGAGACTATGAGCTAGCATTGGGGTAGCACTGCTCTTGGGGAGATTTCCTATGTTTACAAATACAACCATATGATGTCATCCTCGACATGGATTGGTTGTATTCAGTGCCGGCTATCATTGATTGGTTCAAGAAGAAGGTCATCTTCATTGGTGTAGATGGAAAGTAGGTGGTGTTTGTTGGCGAGCGAGATCCTCGGATGGGTCATAGGTGTGTTCCATCCTTATCAACAATGATGGCCTAGATGATGATGGGTTCTTCAGAGGTTCATCAGTTGGCATTTCCTCGGGTTGTAGAGGAGTACCCTAACATTTTTCCAGAAGAGGTTGTAGCCTTACTCCCTCGACGGGAGATCATGTTTGGGATCGAGCTACAGTCGGGAGCTTATCCTATATCTATGTCTCTATATAGGATGGACCCTTATGAGTTACCAAAGCTACATATAATGCTTAATGGTATGTTTCCATGCGGTTTTGATTGACCATGTGTGTCCCCATTGGGTGCACAAGTTCTGTTCGTGAAGAATGCCGACGAAAGATTGCATTTGTGTGTCGATTATCGTCCCTTAAACAAAGTGACAATAAAGAATTCCTATCCTCTTTCGCAGATTGATGAATTATTCAATCAATACAAGGATACATGTTTGTTCTCAAAAATCGACTTGTGGTCAGTATATCATCAGAAGAGCGTGAAGGATGAGGATATCCCGACGACTGCTTTCTGTTGTTGTCATGGGCATTATGATTTCGTTGTAATTTCATTTGGTGTGATGAATTCTCCAGCTGTGTTCATGAGTTTTATGAATGCTATGTTCCGTGAGTTCAAGAATGAGTTCATGGTAGTTTTGGTCGACGACATCCTTGTGTACTCCACATCTGAAGAGGAGCATGAAGAGCATCTACGAGCCATTTTGGGAGTTCTTAGCCAATTTTAGTTGATCGGGAAGTTGTCGAAGTGTGAGTTTTGGGCTCATGAATTCCATTTCTTGGGGAATGTAGTTTCCCAAAAGGGACTAGATGTGGATCCATTGAAGATTGAAGCAGTTGTGTCTTGGGAAACTCCCTAGATAGTGTCAGAAGTGCGAATTTTCCTTGTCCTGGCAGGCTACTACATGAGGTTCGTAGCCAATTTCTCACGGGTTGCGACTCCTCTGACTGCTTTGACCAAGAAATATCAGGCTTTCATAGGGACTGATCAATGTCAGGCAGCTTTAGAGTATCCAGAGGATAAGTTAGTAAGTGCTTCAGTTCTATGTCTTCCAGCTGAGGGAGTTCAGTTTGATGTCTTCAGTGATGCATCACATCTAGGGTTAGGTTTTCCTCTTATGTAGTAGTGGTTATTCATTTCATATGGGTCTCGGCAGTTGGTCCCCATGAATTCAACTATGCCACCCATGACCTTGAGCTGGCAGCCATGGTGTTTTCTCTGATGTTGTGGAGACATTATCTCATTGGTGAACGCTTTGTGGTTTTCACAGATCATAAGAGTTTGAGGTATGTTTTCTCCCAGCGTGACTTGAACTTGTAATATCAATGATGGATAGAGTTCTTGTAGGAATACGACTTTGAAATATCATATACACCAGGAAAGGTGATTGTGGTAGCTGATACGCTGAGCTGAAAGTCAAGTAGTGATGCTGTTCATGAACCTGGTGATTCCTAGAGAGTAATGGAGGAACAGTCAGCATTACATCTTGATATGGGATAAGTCGGAAGTAGAGGTTGTCTTTTTTAGATGACAGTACAATCATCCCTAATACAGAAATTAGAAGAGTCCCAGTTGGGGGATCTTGAGGTGGAGTTCTATAGAGACCGAGTTGTTTTTGGTGAGGCCTCTGATGATTGGTCTAAGGATGAACAACACAGAGTGTTGTATCATAGAAGGCTTTTTGTTCCATTGGAGATGCGTGAGATGGTCCTCAGAGAGTTCCACATTTCTCCTTTAGCGGTGCATCCTGGTGTTTCAAAGATGTATGGATCATTGAGGAGTCAGTTTTGGTGGCTTGGGATGATGCATGCAGTTGCAGAGTTTGTTTCTCGATGTTTAGTCTTCCAGAATGTGTAGGTCGAACACTGTGTTCCTGGTGGTCTTCTCCAACCATTAGAGATTACTCAGTGGAAGTGGGAGGACATCTCAATAGACATTGTTACTGGTTTACCTCATGCTCTAGGAGGTTATGATGTTATTTGGGTGGTAGTGGATCGTTTAACTAAATCATCCCACTTTATAGAAATTGAGGAGTCAAGCTTAGTGGAATTTTTGTTGAAGAAGTATCTGGAGGAGATAGTGAGACTTCATGGAGTCCTAATGATGATCACTTGTGATTGAGATCCTCATTTTGCATCTAGGGTGTGTAGAGGTCTCCAACATTCTTTAGGTTCTCATCTATTCCTTAGCACTTATTTTCATCCTGAAATGGTTGGTCAGACAGAGCGAACTATCCAGACTCTTGAAGACATGTTCTGCTCTTATGTTCTTGATTTTGGAGGTTCCTTCATGAGGAACATACCCTCGGTGGAGTTTAACTACAATAATAGCTTCCACTCCACCATCGGTATGGTGCCGTTTGAAGCCTTGTATGGCCGGAATTTCCTTTCTCCGTTGTGCTGGACTGGGGTCGGAGAGTCAGAAATTCTCGGACCGGAACTAGTATAGAATATAGCAGAGATGGTTCATGTGATTCGTGAGAGGATGAAGGTAGTGCAAGATCGTCAGAAATCATATGCTGATCAAAGGAGGAGACCCTTGGAGTTTAATATTGGGGATCATGTGTTTCTGAAGTTGACTCCCCGTCATGGGCAGTGAAGGTTTGGTCGTGCAAGTAAGCTTTATCCATGGTTTTTTGGGCCTTTTGATGTGTTAGATCATGTTGGAGCTATGGTGTATTGAGTAACACTTTCCCCGCAGATGATTCAGATACATGATGTTTTCCATGTATCACAGCTACATCGTTATCTTCATAACGAGTCTCATATCATCAATTGGGTAGAGATAGATGTTTATGATGATTCCACCTTTGAATAGCAACTTGTGGAGATCCAATACCATAAGGAAAATGTGTTGTGCATGCATTCCATACCCTTAGTTCGTGTCTTGTGTCGACACTGTGGCATGGAGGAGAGTACCCGAGAACGCAAGTCACAGATACGTTCTCAGTACCCAGAGTTGTTTGATGATTAAATATTTTCAGGTTTTGATGTAACTTATGTGGTTGTGGAACTTCCATGTTTATGAGATGGCTCCCTTTGTTGCTTTGGTGGCATCTTGTCTTTTGAATGGTATCTCAGTGGGTGGTCGTCTAGACCCTGTTTCTTTTTCTCTTTAGGTGGGTTTTGGACTCTTGAGGATGAGAATGTTTTGATAGGTATCTGATGTGATGTCCCAGACCTCTCCGGTCCATTCCTTGTGAAAATGTGGTGTTGGAGGTGTTCTGGGAGGTCGTGGCGACTTGGTGTGCGTTTGGGTGCACTATTAAGGAAAGATAAAGGGTTATGGCCTTCACACTCTTTGTCAAACTATGCGGAAAAACAATGAAAGGGTGTTCTTGGAGGTAGTTTTTAATGTATGGTTAGCGCACGGTTTGTTTAATAGTGGAGAATAACCGAGCGAGGGGTGTTTGAAGAGGTAGAAGCTAACAAACAGCTAGTGTACGTTTTTTCTAACCGTGTAGGCAAATAAAATTAGATACAAAAATTGTGGATCTGGAATCTTTTGCCTCTAAATGGTTTGTTTAATCCCCTAAGCGGCCAAAACTCAATATTATCCTTACGTGGAGGTAGAAGAAACTCTCCCAAGCATTTTGGAGGTGATCTGGAGGCTTCTCTTCACGAATCAAAGCCGGTTTCTTGAGGTATGTGATCATTTTTGTTTGGATTCTTAGATCTACCTATATCTACTCCTCCTCTTCTCTCTGTATCATATATATACACCCGTTATGGGTATATCTAAGTGTGTGTATTTAGTTTATGATGAGATTTGGAATTGATCTTTCTAGGAGGAGAGATCCAAGGCGGGTTTTGGAGAATCATCCCAGTTCTCTTGGGCGTTCTTCGACCGTTGTGGTTTCGTAAAAATCCTTTGATGTAGTTGATTCATGTATTCTCTAATTTTTTATGTGAAATTGTAATGTTTGCATAATTTTGCATTTGGATAACAATGGAATTGACCTAATTAAATAATTGAACCGGATTAAAATAATTGTTTTGATTGCATGTTGTTGCATTGTACCATGATAATGGTTTGCCTCTTGATTTTCTAGATAGTGTGATATCTATTCCTTTCTTGTTAGCATGTTTCTCTTGTTGAAACTAATAAAGATCATAAAGCTAGAATTATTTGATAATTAATAGGATAAAGATTAAGTGGCATGTAAATGAATCTGTTTTTTTATTATTGTGGATGTTGTTCCAACATGATGTTAATCAAATTTATGCCGATATATGTGATGATTTAGTTGGTTGGTAAGCCTGAAATATGTTGGTGTTTCTTGTTTGAAGGCTGGATGCCTTGTTAAAGGACCAAGATCCAAAATTTTATGTGATGTATTTTTTTTCCTACTGCTTGTGCAGTGAAGTGACCCTAGGAGGGTGTTGTGATATATGTGGGGGCATGGAGGCCTTGTGGTTGTGGTCGCTGATGATTCCTAGAGTGGCGACATGCATCGATTCATTCTTGTGGGTGTCGGGGAGGATACCATGGATGGTGGAATGGGATGGATGTGGTTGTAGGATGCTTGTGGATTCATTGGATGTTTATCTACTTTACTTTTCCCCACTGCTCAAGGCAGCTGGTCTTTCTTACCCTTCTTCTGAAAGGCGAGAAGTCACGCTAGGTATGCCACATGCTTTATGTGTTTATCCTCTCTAGGGAGAATTGGTCTGCGGTCTTTCTATAGGAAGCACAGACTCGACGGGTAGTAAATCTACTCACCGTGATGATTCCCCTTGTGTTTAGTAGCATTAAATGCTTTTATAGAATTCCTGGGAATATGGGAATGTAATTCCATAATTAATGTTTGAATAATTGATGTTAACCCATAGGGATGGAGAATTTGGAACATAATGATATGGTTGTAACTTTGAAGGATCAATTGACTTGGGGTGTGATGCTAATAAATTGTTAATGTTCTTTTGTACATGGTTAATTAATGTTTGAAGAATTAATTAACATACAGGGGATTTGATAAAAAGGGAATGATGTAATCTAATAAAGCCCTTAAATAGTTGTTTGCTTATAGGATACCTATTCCTAGAAGTGGCTGCCTGGAGTCCGAGAGACGTTAGCTGCAGTTGTGTCTAAGACTAGGTTATGCCCATTGTGCGGTTGTGAGTTATAATATATATTCTGTACATCTTGTGTTTCTATACACTACTCCACCGTATTAGTAAGGGAAACTTGCACCTCAGGGATCCTGAGCTCTGGGGGGTGTTTTCCCTAACATTCTGATGGGAGGGTGAATGGCTGAATACCCCCTCTGACCTTTCTCTCTTCTCATTGAAGATACTAGTTCCATTGGAACAGAGGTTAGTTTTCCCCATATATGTGGGTAGACGGCTGTAATGGCTTGTGGTTATTCACGAACATATATTCTGGATATAGTATCTTATGAACTACTATAGGTGTAACACATATAGGTTGTGATGTCTTGAGAATCTTTACTCGGTGTATGGGCTATAATGGATTAAGGTATAATACCCGACATATGATACATGTTATGCGAGCTGTGGTGGATCCCAGAAACTACTTGGTTAATTTTGATTGTGAGGATGGTGTGGTGCTTAGCCCAGGTGTCTGCGGGCAAGCCATTGTGGTGAACATGGTGCAGATTGTGGTTCTTAGCCCAGGTGTATTCGGGAAAGCCTTTGGGGAGAGATGCACAAGACGTATGTCATTGGGGAAAAGTGGAATACCATTGGGGAAGTAGTAGCAGCATACCCATGATATTCTTTATTATATGCTATATTCTTGTATGCGTTACATGTGAGAGTAGAAATAGTGAGGTTGGGACCTTCGTATACCTGTTTAGGTGATGAGTTAGTTTCACTTGTTGTTCACTTTTCTTTAGCATTCATTCATAACTATTGCATGAGAGTCTTCGGGGAGGATACTACTGAGTATACTTCTAAACTCACCCTACGTATATATAAACTATTTTTCAAGTCACATGGAGTTGGTTGGAGATCAAGCTGGTTACTACCAGCTTATGGTTGGAGGAGATATTCGGGCTTGTGGTTGCTGCCGTTTAACTTTCCTATGGGTACTTGTAGTTTTCCCTTTTCATTTGTTGTACATTTACATGGAATTTCATATATGTACTTAAGTTTCGTTTATATTTCATTTCTGAGTTGTAGTTGGTTGGGGTCTATTGTATATCTCTCTTCCGCATGTGTTCACTTAAAGGTTAATTCCACCCATTTGTGCCTTTATTATATCCTCGATGCTACTCGCCAACCAGGGGCATATTGGAGGTCGGACTCGGGGGTCATTATCTCCTTTTTCACATTGCCCACCCAGGAGGGGTACACATTGTGGGGAGGGGGTCGTGACAGATATATTCCCAAGAATTTATGTTTTAAGGATCTTAAAATATAGTTAACCCTAAAAATTATATTAAGTTTCATTACATTAGATATCAGTTATAGATAACAGAAAAATATTTTAATTTAATAACCAATGGAATCATATTTTGATATTCCATGTAACGGTGAAATGAAGACTCTGAGTGTCATCCACCTCTCCCTCTTGCCTTATGGATTCCCACATTGGTGATTTGGAGGGGGAGGATTCATCAATCCATTCCTCGTACTCTTCCCCCTTTCCCCTTATCTTCTCCCCTATTTCCAATATTTTCTCATCATTCATTGAGGTTGGGCTTTACTACAGTTTCTCAATCTTGGCAGTGCTATGTCCAGTGTTTGTAACGAGATGATGTGATGATCGTGGAGCCCTTTAACTTTTTATCATAATCAATTCTAGGTGATGTAATCTATGTTGATAGTTCCACGTTGGTGTTGGAGGTCTTGTATATGGACTGTGTCATTACATCCCCCGGGATCCCATATGCTACTTTGATCTCTCCTTCCACTTCTCCTCTGAGTTTTTGGGCTTTGTGGGTCGGTGAACGAATGTTTTCCCAGAACATTGAGTCATTGTGTTCCTTTATGGAAGCTCATGGCTTCATCCATGTCTGTGATGAAGCCTTCATGATCCCACGACCATCAAAAATCTACCCTGAACCCATCTTTCCACTACTCCTCTCCTAATGGAATATAGTGTCGAGGTGACATAAAAGTTTTTGGGAGGTTATGTTAGGAGACGATCAGTTCTTCAGGGGTGTAAATTTTTTTATTGGTCTTCTCTTATGATGGTGTTTTCTCATTTGATGAGTTTTTATGATGTTTCTCCCTTAATTTCATCTATATGGTTGGTTGGTTACTTCTATATAGGATCATTATATTTGGGGTTCAATTTGTGAATTGGGGTTTGTATACTGGTTGTGGTTGCGGTCTCCGGAGTTTCCACAATGGTGATGTGATGATGATGTTTAGCGATATTTATGGTGTACTATGATGCAATATGGAATCGTTCATGATGATTGTAAGGTATTATGAAGATAATTATGTTGAAGCTTATGTTTAAGGGTGTAACTGGAAATGATGAGTAGATTTTTATGGCTAGGCTTGTTAGTTTTATTTTTCTGATTACAAGATCCTGTGGTGGTGGGGAGATTATAGCGACAATGGAGGATATATAATATTGTTGGAGGCTGGTGAGATGAATTCATCTAAGGAATGATGTTGAGTTTTCTAGGGGTGAGGCTTGGAGATTTCTCAAGATTGGCTTGTGGATGCAACTGGCCATGGGAACATCACTGTGTCGTGTTAGAGGGCAACAACCTTGATTTTTTCCATGTTTGAACTTTGGTTGATCAGTGTTTGAATTTTTTTATCAAATATTTTGAAATATGGTTGTATTTTGAATGTACGGTTACCACTACCATAAAGTGGAAAGATTGAAAATAAAAAAATTGTTTGAGGGTATTCTATGTAAGGGACCATGTTATTAGATGTAACTCGATTTAAAGATATCCAGGCAATGGAATATAGGTGCTATGTGAGTTTGAATTTATATTAAATGTATATGTGGATGGGTTTTTATATTATTCTTTTGTAATATTGGTTATATATTTGAGTGGTGGTAATGATTGTGTATAGGGTATGGAATTATCCTTGATTCTTAGTGTAAAAACATGATATTTCACTTTTTATTTTAATTAATTATATATTATATTAATAGATTGTTCGATGTGTAAAACTGAACTAAAAGAAAATATATGATTCTATAAAATAAACTATTACTATTTTAAGATATATTTTAAAATATTTTATTCGAATATTATTAACTTAATAATGATATATATATGTCAGTTTATAAAAATTTACAATGTTTATTTTGTTCATATAAAAAATATTTTAATAAAGATGTTTTTTATGTGTTGAAAATTTTATTAATGTGAAATAATTATAATAATGTCAAATGACGATATTAAAAAAATATTATATTTATTGATTCACTATAATTTTATTAATGTTATATATAAATTACTAACAAGAACAACTATTATTTTTAATATTTATTATCCTATAAATTTTTCCATCATTTTAATGATTTCATCCACCATTACTTTTATAACAATTATGTTATGTAAGTATGAGTTTAAATTTTTTCAATCCATTTTCAAGAATAAATATATATCTTATAATATACATTTTAAAATCAAAATTTTTTATTTTAGGATATATGCTAATGTTGAATATTTTAATATAAGTTACAGTATTATCTTTAATTTATTTTAACATTTTATAGATTTAGAATTTAAAAATAAAATTTTATCAATTTTATAAAGTGTGTTTGAAAAATTGGATTTAAATTTGTTTAATTATAATCTCTACATCATGTAGAAACTACCATTTAATTTGTTCGAATTAAACATTAATTACATGGGTATGAACTAGTTTTTCTATTAAAAGACTTGTGGGTACGAAGGTTAATCAAAGGCCTAAAAGGATAATTGTTTTTAAAAAAAAGTTTCCAATTGAGGGGTTATTTTGTGTATAGAATCAAAATATATGCACAAAAATATTATCAATCATGGATTCTTCTTGATAGGTCAATGATGTGCTCTCATTAAATTATTATGTTACATTTATAAAAATGACCTTCTCAACACATAACAAATGAATTTCTATCACCCCTTGAAGATAAATATATATTTAGACATCCAATAGAAACAGTTATATTTATCTATACATTTTAACCACTTTACACAACCTTTAGGATTTTTCACATGAAATTACATTAATCTCTCTATTTCCAGAGAGTTCTTCAAGAGAAAACTCAAGTGCCCAGTGTGATTACTAATATCTCTCTAATTTCATCTGTTTTATCTATTAATTTTAAAATCCTAATATAATAATTCTTATATAGTAAAACCATTATAATTTCTGAACTTAATTTTAGTGTGGAATGGTATCATTAATAATTTTCACTATAGAAAACATAATCAACATTCATGTGTTTGTGCATATTACAAACTATACGTAGAAAAGTATGACATTTTTCTTCTAGTATCATTATTATTTTCTAAAATATATTCAAATAGAAAAAACCACATTAAAATTATATTAATAATATCATTATACTTATATAATAATTAAATTATTTCAAATTGAACAACCTTCACAATAATATTATCC
Source organism: Viscum album (assembly GCA_963277665.1). Taxonomy (NCBI): domain Eukaryota; kingdom Viridiplantae; phylum Streptophyta; class Magnoliopsida; order Santalales; family Viscaceae; genus Viscum; species Viscum album. The sequence continues at coordinate 258,108,455 of OY728148.1, read as the reverse complement.
ATTAATTTTGGTAAGATTATTTTTTGGTAGGATTTCCCACATTCCTGAAAAATGATATAATGATATCATGGAAAACTACATGAAATTAATTATTTATAATATATTAAATAAATAAGTAAATTATCATTTAATTTTGGTTATTTATTAATCACATTAATTTTATACTCATTAAATGTTGTATAAAATCTCATAGTTAAAAATCACAAAAACCTGATCATCGTTGTTTTTTATCATTATGGATCCAAACCACCATAAACATAAATATAAATTATTAAATTATAAATAATTATATCAGTTTAGTTATAGTACCTTTTATGATTTAGGAATGATGAACTTTTTTTAAGAATGATTAACAATGTCTCAATTATGAATCTAATTCAACATGATTAAGATTACTCACATGCGATATAGAAAATAGTTAATTACTAATAAATATACATATAGTTAAAAGTTATAAAATATGATTAAACATATAAATAGATATGAATGTGGTTTGGAAATAGTTAATAAAGATATATATTTTTATATAAATGATATTCATGTTCCTTATATGAATTTATGAATTAAGGAAATGGTTTATTTATTTTGAAATTAAATTTCATAGGAAAAATTTCATAATGTGCACTATGATAATTTTTATATTGTGTTTTTAATTGAAAATTATCTATTTTACATTATTTATATAATTTATGGGGTTTTAATATACATATATGTTTATCTTTAAAAGGATTTCAATTTAAATGATTCCATTATTTTAAGGGTTTCATTGTCTTATTTACAAAATCATAACACATGTCAGATTTTTCACACCATCCATCCAATGGCCCGAAGGCCTTCAATTTTTTTATTATTTTGATAAACCAAATTTTAAGGTAAAAAAGGGGAAACTTGTATAGAAATAATGTACATAATACGAATCACACCTAAAATACAATATAATAAAAACCATACTGAAAACATGGAGCTCCCCTACCTTAACATTTAAACATGATGAAGCTATATACCATTATAAGGCAGTTAGGCAAGAAAGATTCCTGTGTCAAAGCACAAGCCTGATCCGATGGAAAAATCCATACTCTCTAAAACAACCTAATCCGTAAAGCATTGCATAGATGATTCGCATGCTCTAAATCATCCGTTAGAGCCTGTTCTATGTGGTCAATATGGCTGCACTATCTTCCCACCACAGGGATCATAGGAAAGATCACAAAACAAAGATTCTGAAACACTTCCACCATTCAAAGGAGAACCACCATCATTACACGATGAACCCCATCACACATCACAAGACTCCTTTCACCACTGGTTTCACCGAAACGGCCAGAGGACAATCCAGTGATTGCGAAGCCACGACATTATCACCTAGGATTGATAGATCAACCCTACACCAAATGAACATCACTAATGAGAGGGTTTGGGCTGATCAGGACAAGAAACACAACTTAGTGTATGAATCCCCTCCAATCGGAACCGCAAACGAACCCTCATCAGATTCCAACACAAGTATACCACATATGAGAAGAAAATATTCGGATTGATGGCCGCACCCGTTGCACAACATTCCAATAGAGTCACATTACTAAGAGAACCACCACTCCAACAAAATACCATTCCAGTGAAAATAGAAAAAATCAAAGAAAGCACCCAAAAAACATATAGAAGGACTACAAGAACACTAGAAGAAAACATAGGGAACTCCCCACTCCTCGTGCCACTCTGAGGCCGACACCAATCTATTGACACAAAAACTCTTGAGACATGTTTTATTTTTTGATCCATGTTTCCTTTGTTTGATGTTATTCTGATTTTTGTCCTATAAAAGTAAATTATTATGTAATTCATTGGATATAAAAGGCCAAATTGAGTTCTTTCCATCATTCATACATAGATTTTTATTTTTACTGATGTTTTAATTGATGTTTATCATAAAAATATTCTTCTATTTAGTTATGTACCACCATCTTGAACTTATTTACTATACCCATGTTTTCTTCAAATAATTTTTTTTATTTTATCCCAATTTCCATGAATCTCTATCTATAATTTCGTTTTAATTAAAATATTTTAACATGAAAAACTTATTTCGAAATATCTATATCACTTTTGAGAAAAAAAATATGTAACATTCCCACCCAACCTATTTTTTTGGGCCAGGTCAAAGGTTTAAATGACCATAGATTATGTCACTAAGTTACCAATGGCTAGAAGTAAATTCCAAGGGAATATTAAAATATTGGGGGATGATTTTTCTTTTAAGTATAACATAACATTGAATAGTAAATTATAAATAACCACAAAAATATTTGGGATACTTTTTTTGAAAATGTATTTTGACCTAAGACTAAAAATAAAACAAACATCATAGTTTCAAGGATAATGATATAAAACAACTAACAAGGACTAGGATACAACAAGACCTTATGAAATAAATATGGAATGACCTTATGAATAACCCAAAGTTTCTTGAATCTATAACTCCACATGTATTTACCTTGATATCCTAATGCATTACTTGGGTAGTATGAAACCATTTTCTTCCTTATTCAATGAAAAATATATATATAAATACACCAATGTGACTAATAATGGGATGAATATGAAACTAAATAATAAATCCAAAGAGAAATATATCCACATTTTAGTAGGATTAAAAATTATATATCATATTATATAAAATAAATGATTAGTCTATAAGATGTCTTATACAAATCCACAACTGAGATTCTTGTAACACATCACTAATCAACGCCTAATACATTTTCATACCACATTGAATAATTATCCAATGTTCAAAAACACATAAAAATCATTCCATGGACCTCTCTATAATTTAATTTGGTGAGTCATCCTTTCACAAAACCTTAATTTTGTAACACATATTGATAGTGGCACTTCATGAGAAAGCTCTGTTCCAAATAGATGGTGGTACTTTAAGACCATACTCTATCAATGTTATCAAATATCGAAAAAAATTTAAAAGTTATCTTATTAAAAATTTATAAAAAAACATTCCATTATTCATTTTATGTGTGTTAAAAAAACAATAATTGAAAAAAATTTATATTATAGAACAAGGAATTCTCCAAAAGCCATAACAATTTCCATGTTACATAATAACAAACCAAAATGCATTCCTGCATGAAAATATTCTTTTTTTACATTTAATATGAAATAAAATTTTTATATAAAACCAATACATTATGTTTTATCATAATTTAGTTGAAGAGAAGGCACATACCTCTCAACGAATGATTAAAATTTGAAAATAAAAAAAATTAATTCCTATAACCGAGGTTGAAACCTATTTCCTTCAGTAGATCCAATTTAAATCTCCTAAAAATAACCCATAGAACATATATATTTCAATAACGTATTAAATATATAATTTCCATTTAGATAATATTTTTATATATAAGGAAAAGGATAGAAAATTGAGACATAGAATTGATTTTATATATCCAAATCAATCAGATTCTTCAGATTCAACATCTAGATTAAATATAATAACTAGGAATTTCTAGGTATGTTGAGGATCACATGAAGTTAAGAGATTATAATAAAAATTAAAATGTATAAGAAAAAAACATTTTAAACAATAATATTTATAATAATAAATGCATGTATATTGTTAAGCTTCCATGGATTGGGAATAAAAGTGTTGATCATGTGTAATCCATAGTCTATAATCACCCCATAAGATGATATACTCTCATGTTATGGAAAATATTATGCTGAAATTAATTTTACCCAATTATATACTCATTAAATTTCACCTAAAATACACACAATATTGTCAAATAATGCACTAGTAGTGTGCCATTCTAGTTACTCCCATAATATATTACAAAGTTTCTTGGAGTAGTAACATGGAATCCCATAAAAATTCGAAAACTATAAAACTTTTAAAGTCCTAATAAAATAGTCCATAAAAACCAGTAACCCCTGATATGTAACACATGTTTTTTATAACTTCATATTTCAAACTAAAATTGTAAATTTTCCAAAATTGAGGGTGTTAAATTATCCAAAAAATATGGATTTTATTTCTAGGAAACCGTTATATTTTTTTATGGTTTGGAAAAATCTAAATCATTTCTCTAGAATAAATTATTTCCATTCCAATTTGTCTTCCAAATTTTTAATATTTTTATATAATATTCAAAATTCATAGATACTATTTCTCGATGACCCCTTCCCTTTTTTTTCAGGAATCCTTGTAATTATATGTAACAATTTATCATTTTTTACAGGATATTGTGGTCAAATAAGATCAAATGGTAAATATCATGTTGATAATTATTCATGTTATATGTAATAACTACAATGCATATGGATCTGAATTATAGAGGTAAATCTATATTATAAGTGAAGTCACCAATCTGTTCTAGTGTGTGAGATGGTTCAACATACCATGAAGAAAATTATCCTTTCATAACTGAATATTTATTCCCTTTCCATAGATTGATTTCCAATATAACACTATCTCACACGTAGAATGATGATAGATGATGAAAATGACCTATATAATATTTCTATTGACTTTGATATTTCACTATAATTTTATTAATCATATGAATTTTATCATTCTTCTCCAAACCATGACTAGGTCCCAATAGGGAAAATTTTCTATTATTCACCCAACTAGGTGGAGACCAAAAAACATGAACATAAAATTGTTTAGAAAAAGATATATTCTTTTAGGCATGATTTCTAACATTATATGATAACTCCACTAACTATATGTTATCCTTTCATGATTATATGAAATAAATAACATAAACTCAAAGAATTTATTGTTATGTTGATATTACTCATTAGGATATTCCATCTAGTTGAGGATGATTATTGTAATCTTGTTTAATATGGTACTGAAATATTTATATAATTACCCCCAAATCGTAGAAGTAAAATGAGGATATCTATCAAAGACATCAAAAATGGTATATCATTAAAAATTTACAGATCAAGAATGGAATTTTTTTTGTAGTTATTCAATTGTATTGGATTTATGAATAGAGATTAGGGTAGGAAAATTTATGATCTTATCCACAATAAACTATTGGTAATCATGGTATGAAAAATTAATGGTAAAATCATTGAAAAATAAATTTTTTGTTTCCTGATTTATAGAAAGGAATAGGTGATGTCGACAACATAAATATATGTCATTGGTGATCATCCTTGACCAATTTATATGTGATTCTCTATGAAAAATCACTACCACATTCCTTATCATTCAAATCCAGTAATATTTTTTAAATAATTCATTATACATCATTACCAGTCTCGGATAATTAGACTATTTCAAATAGTGGTTTTAAAATAGGAGTTTCTCATTAAAAGACTATATAATGAAAATCTAATAAAGAAGTAGAAAAAAGTATTTCCTATCTAGTGTCCATAGGTAAATAGTAATATATCCATTATGTTTTGAAATAATAGAAATTAAATTTGTATCTCATCATTGATAATATTTTACTTATTCAATTAAGTCAAGAATAAGATTTACTTACTTGAAAATTGAAAAAACTTCATTGTATGAGAAACTATGGTTCATATCTGATAACATTTCAATCGATTTCCACTAATCACAATATTATTTGGCTATTTTGATGAAAAACATTTATCTCAATGAATCTTCCATGGTAATACATTTTCCCAATCTATAAAACATGTCAAAGTCCACCATCTAGAGGTATTCCAATACTCATTATTCTCAAATGTTTAAGTATCACTGTTAAAAGATGGGTTTCAAGATTTTATAATCTCTAAAACAATGATAAATAATCCAAAGAGATATTTAATCCATATTTTATAGGAATAGAATACTGTTGGGAGGAGAGTGATGGCAAGAGGGGGGTGAATTGCCTTTTAAAAATTAATTAACAATTTAAAATCAAAGTTAAAAGTGACAACGGTAAAAAATGTCTAATGGCATTTCATGAGGTATCCTCTTCCGACTCCTCATCCTCTAGTTCTTCAAATTCTTTCAATCATTTATCTTATGAGGATCTCCAACATGATAGAGATCAATTGGAGGAAGGTTTTCACGAACTTTCTTCCAAATTTATTGCTTTAAAAAAGAATTTCAAAAAACTTTCATCCGAAAAGGAACAACTTCTCAATAAAAAGGAAGAGTTGTCCCTCAAGATCCAAAACCTTCCCGATGTTGATTCTATGGAATCAACAATCAAGGATTTATGGGAATCTCTTGCCAAGTTCACCCAAGGTGAACAAAATTTGACCAAATTGCTTGGTTCCCAATGCATATCTAGAACCACCCAAGGGCTTGGCTATTCCAAGAAAGCTTCCTCTTTCCATGCTCCTACTATTTTTGTAAGTGGGAGATCCCAATATAAATTTTGCAACTATTGTAAAAAACCTGGGCACTTAATTTATGAGTGCAATTGCAAAAATGCCCGGTATGGAAGGCCCAAAACCATTTCCTTTAATGAGGAATTTCATAGGAGAAGACCCACCACTAGACAAGTTTGGATTGAAAAATACCTTTTAGCGAGTCTCACCAGACCAAAATTTGTCTCGGTTTCAAAAACCTCTCCCCGGTGATTTGTTGTTTTTATTTAGGGGGAGTTAGGATCGTTTAAGCCTTTTTGCGTTTTCTTTTAAAACTTTCAATTCAAAACTTTCAATTCAAAACTTTCAATTCAAATTTCAAAAATTTCAGTTGGTTTCAAAACTCTATCTTGTTTTTCAACCTTTCCCACAATCAATTTTTATGCCCCGTGCTATTTTGATAATCACAAAGGGGGAGAAATTCTTGGTTGATTGGGGGATAAATCTTTCTCTCATGCTTTGCATTACTTTTTCAATTTATCCTTTAAAGCATGCCTTTCATTTCAGTCTTTTACATTGCTTGTTTTGGTGATTGTGATCATCCAAATAGGGGGAGATTGTTGTACCTCTCGTACCCATCGTGGTTTAATTTTCATGATCACAATCACTCTCTTTTTTATATAATCTTGTTTTATTAAATTCTTGGTTGATTGGGGGAAAAATCTTTCTCTCATGCTTTTCTTTACTTTTTCAATTTATCCTTTAAAGCATGCCTTTCATTTCAGTCTTTTACATTGCTTGTTTTGGTGATTGTGATCATCAAAATAGGGGGAGATTGTTGTACCTCTCGTACCCCTCGTGGTTTAATTTTCATGATCACAATCACTCTCTTTTTTATCTAATCTTGTTTTAAGTGTTTTTGTTGATAGGAAAAAGGTTGCCAAGGAATTGGGCCAAGAAGGACTAAAAGTGGACGGATTTTCAGTCCACCGAACAACCGGTGGATGACCACCGGCCAGCCGATGGAGTCTTGACGGAAGGGATCACCTCAGTCCAGACCACCTGCCAACCGGTGTCCCATCACTGGACAGCCGGTGGAACCCAGACAGAAGAGACAGCTACTGTCTCACCACCGGCCAACCGGTGGACTCCTCACCGGCCAGCCGGTGGTGCCTGAGCCCGTGGCCTCTCCATTTTTCAAAGCACCGGCCAACCGGTGGCCAAGCACCGGTCAGCAGGTGGAGCCAGTCAAACTAGCCGTTGGGGAGTCCACCGGTTGGCTCAGGCACCACCAGCTGGCCGGTGAGGAGTCCACCGGTTGGCTGGTGGTGAGATAGTAGCTGTCTCTTCTGTCTGGGTTCCACCGGCTGGCCGGTGATGGGACACCGTTTGGCCGGTGGTCTGGACAGAGGTGATCCCTTCTGTCAAGACTCCATCGGCTGGCCGGTGGTCATCCACCGGTTGGCCGGTGGACTGAAAATCAGTCCACTTTCAGTCCTTTTTGTCCCAATTCCTTGGAAACCTTTTGCCTATCAACAAAAAAACATAAAACAAGATTATATAAAAAAGAGAGTGATTATGATCATGAAAATTAAACCACGAGGGGTACGAGAGGTACAACAATCTCCCCCTATTTTGATGATCACAATAACCAAAACAAGCAATGTAAAAGACTGAAATGAAAGGCATGCTTTAAAGGATAAATTGAAAAAGTAAAGAAAAGCATGAGAGAAAGATTTGTCCCCCAATCAACCAAGAATTTAATAAAACAAGATTAGATAAAAAAGAGAGTGATTGTGATCATGAAAATTAAACCACGAGGGGTACGAGAGGTACAAAAAATACGTCAAATAATTCTTAATTAGTGTTATGATTATTCATTATAGTAATAAAAAAATTCATGATATATAAACTATGACATAAAATTCTATCGTGAGAACAAAAACGAGTCTTGATCGAGAAGCATGAAAATAACCCACATATCATATTCTAGTTTCTGGGAAAGTAAAAATCAGTGTGTAATTAAAGATCACATTATTGTGAAAAAAATGTTGAAAATATTTACAACAATTTAATTAAATATAATTTCATTTGAATTATTTAATTATAAATATGATTCACATGATGTCATGATGAAAATAATTATAATAACCTAATAATTGCAAAATGTTTTGTATCTCAATAAATATTTTCAGTAGATTCAAGGAGAAATAATCTTCTATATTTTTAGTTTCTATAGATTAATATTTCTCATAAATGACATGTAAACATAAAAAAACATATTTTATTCAGATATTTCATTTTAATAATTTTTTATATAACAGATCATATCTCAAAATTATCATAATAGTCACCACATTTTCTTATTTTTCTTTATATGTTTTAGAGAAAACTAGAATTTCATACAAAAATACCACAAAGAATGTTTCTAGGTACCATGAGAAGATAGGATTCCTCGATTCCATGAAAATAAATGGTGTATTTTTTATACCAAATGGAATTACTAGATATTTATAGTGAATATAATGGCTCCTAAGAGATGTCATTGGTATACAAACATTCTTAAACTAGTGTTAGTGATACACTACTTATAGATAAATTTTAGAGACCCACTAAGATCTGTTATATGGACATTGAAATGAAACAGCCTTAGGTAATATAATACATTTTTTTGTTACCTGATTCATCTTATTATTTTCAATAAAGAGTCATAATATCTACTCACCTTCATGAAAATAGAATTGTATCGACCCAAGGTGACATAATTAGTGTTTTAGAACCATTACAAACCAATTATTCAAATTATATTTTAAACTCTATTAAGTCTATCAGTTCCATTCTTGATGATGGAAGTGAAATATGTCTTTTCCCTAGTAAGAGATCAATTGAATCGCCCACTTCCATTTCATGTTGTAAATTTGTGAAATTTTCAATAAACACTTCTGAAAAACAATTCACATTGATAGGAAAACATTTAGTAGCAATTATATCATTAGTCATCAATGTTAAGATATATTATTTGATAATAAATAGTTCCAAAAATTTGTTATATATTTCATGATTTTCCTCCATTTTCCTACATGAATTCACTAATAGAGATTCACCATCCCATCAAGTGGATCAAACATTACTCTTCATGTATAAAAATTGATAGGTTTTTAAATGAAAATAATGAATTCATTCCCATGAACATGTTAAAAACATCAATGTAGAAAATGTTAAATTCCCCATAAAACTAGTAATCATTTAATTTTTTATAATAATAATAAAATTTAAATCCCTCGGTCCCTTACTACAGGATATTCATTTATAAACTCATCGGGTGTTCAGTCAGATTGATAAGAAATATCATTTTTTTCAAAGACACATAGACTAATAAAAGAGTGGGATACATATGTATCAAATAAAACATTCATGAAATTCATGTCTATAAAAAACATACCAAATTTAGTTGAAAGAATTGATTGGTTATCCATGACCATATACTCAATACAAAACTACTCTTTACTTTCTCCACTATGATCCTTACTTATATGATAAGGGTCTATTATCTAATGAGTCTGTGTGTTCTTGGAATCATAATTGTTTAATCTATTATATGGATGATATCTTTTATAAAGAGATAATTTAGTGGAAGAATATGATATCGAAAATACATGAGTTTTATTCCAAATGTCAGACTTAGTTGAGATGTAATAATAACACTAGATATTTTTAATCTGATTATAGTTATTACATACTCTTAGTAGTCTTATACAATATCATGTGATATACTCAAGATATACAGATTGGAATCATCATAATATAGTATTGGGTTATGGAGTAAAGGTAATTGATCCTATTTTCTAACTCTTAAATTCTCCACATCCTTGGGAATAAGTTTCCATCTTCCATTATTTCATAGTAATAAATATTTATCCTATTCCAATAGAGATAAATAATCTTTCTCTATTGATATTTCTATCTACATCCTTTCTACAATTATCACTCTAATAAAAAATGATATAGAGTCAATAATACAGAGTAAAAATACCTTATAATGAATTGTTCCAGTAAAAACTCAAATATGTGTTCTGTCAAGGACACATTAACAACAACATATATAGAAACAAACTATGTTCACAAACATAACATCAATCCTCACCCCTAATAGAAATTATTGTTTTATGATAATAAAATATATCATCCCGACCCTCTTAAATGTGTGAGGATAGAATTTTTTCTTGTATATTTATTTAATGTCATTCCATATAAGGCCTTATTTATCATTATTCGGGATAACTAATTCCCACTATTAGTGTGAAACACCATACAACATGTAAACTATAAAATTTTCATTTAGTTTAGTCAGTGTTACTTGGAAATATATCACACAGTTCATTATATTAATCAATCAAAATATATCTCTAAGATATAAATCATCCCATAATATTAATGGACTCTTTTACGGAAATTGAATAGAATGAATCAGTTTTATTGATTTGTAATTGAAAATTTCATTGATTAAATATTGAAAATATGAAACATTTATCAAATTAAGTTATTGGTTCACTTATGGTATCGGTGAAACTAAATTTTCTAATCCTCTTCCTTTGATATAATTTTTTATCTAACTTTTTTCATTAAAAAATTTACTTATAGATCCACCACATATGAAATACATACTATTATGAGAATGGCCTATAATATTTTAAATAATTGAAATAAACAATTATCATAACCACTTTCAATTTATCCTAACAAGTGTTATAAAAAATTATCTCCTATGAGAATTACCATTAATAAACTTTGATATGTTACAAACATCATCTAAAACCATTATGATTATATGAAAATGCACCTATATTTCATTTAGAATTCTTTTTATTCATGTACCACCCTATTAAATTTATGTTTATCATAAAATGGTTAGATGCATATTTTTAGGAAATAAATCTCATTTTAATGTTATACTATCTCCAATACATCATCCCATGATGATGGACCAGCCAACTCTAATACCATTTTAACATACTCACTCAACCAGTTGGATTTTTCTTGTTTAGAGTTCTCAATTAATTTATGTGGAATCCTCCAATCAACAATGGAAAGAAATAAATTCCAAGAGCACATAAAAACAGTAGTGGTATGATATTACACAATAAAAACACAAAACATGAAATGTTTAAATATATTAATCCAAACCAACTATATGATGCATGATAAGATAATCATTTTAAAATAGAAGTCAATATATAAAGAATATTTAGGTTTTGGACAAACTGACCCTACAATTTATTAATAATATCTAACAAGATCATAGTCATGTGTTACTAGGATTTATACAAAGGTTGGGGTGGACTACTCCCTACAAATTTTCATCCACCATATGTTCATAGTACTAAGGTGTCCTAAAAGACCATATATTAATCTTCTACATAATATTTATCTTTAAAAACACACCCATAACTTTATTTTCTTCCTATAGGTATAAAAGAATAATATGTTGAGATATGTACATGACTGAGACATTTGACCCAATATGTAAGGAATTTCTATTGGACAACCATATTTTTTCACTTGAGGGGATTAATAGAATGTGTTGAATTTCTTATAATCAAATGTTCAATCTATTTGTGATAAGAAAGAAACATTATAGCAAAAAATGATGCCCCAAACATCAGATTTATATTCACTTCCCTAATTAATAAAATGATGAAATTAATCTTTTACAAGAAAAGATGGGTCTAGAAGACACCTCTACAAACCAAAGGCCTCTACATGACAAATGATTATCTAAAAACATTCTCTCTAACACATGATCTTATCTAAGGAATATAAAAAATACATTTAATCATTAGATGTTTATTTAGTCTGCTAGAGGTACCCAACATCTTGAGTGTGTTGAGGTCTAAAAAGATGTTATTTTTGCAAACTTTTTGAACACCCAAAGTATCATGTATATATATATATATGTATATTTAGGATATCTTCATTTTTGGAGGGAGGAATGCTATCAAAAATGATTGGCTTTCGAGTTTTCAAGACATCATTATAGAACACCACTGATATCACTAGTAGAACGATATGGATTTTTCACCTTTTATAGGTTTGTAGATAAAAATCATCAACTCGTCCATATGTATGTGAACATTCATATCAATATTAAATATTTTTTATGTATAGATCCAAAAATATTGAGAAAAGTTACAACTCAGGAAAAAATGTTTCCCAAATTCTTCACCCCATAGACAATTATTGCATGATGAGACATTGTACATTACATCCTTTCTCATATGGTCATGAGGAGGAAGATGATTCATCTATAATAATGAAAATATCATGAGCCTTGATTGTTGGAAAAACGGTGATAGAAATTTATGAAACCATGTATGTTAATCGGTGGATCCATTACACTATATGTTGTAATACTCCATTGAATTTGATTGTATATGACTTCTGGTCATCCAAATAATCGTTTCACTATCCATAAATTTATAATTTAGAAGATAGAGGGATTTTTATAGAGTGATAATTTCATAAAAATTTTTATTATGAGTCAAGAAGTATTCTATAGTCATGACATGCATGGTTGAAGGAAAATTTGTAATGTTAAATGGGATTTCTGGCCACATTGTATCCCAATAGCTGAGGGTGGGATTTGTAATAAGTAACAATTTTGAGTTCTGAATTATATCTCTGAAGGAATGTATATGAGATGGATAGACAAATAAAATGAGGTATTAGGGATACCCATTTATCAATTTCATCATGAATCATCCTGAAAAACATATAGGGATGAATAATTAGAGTTTAATAGATTCCAAGTAAAATTATATGTAGGTCCATTAATAAAAATATTGGGGTACTTGATGCCAAGGCCTCCCATCTCAATGGGATGGATGAAATCTCTCTAGGAAATAGTTATTTGTTTCATTTCGTCTATATATCTCATCCATAATAAGTTCATCATCATTCCTTTAAAGTCACTTAGGAGACTTCTGTACCATCTATAAAGAGAGAATGAATAGTCCGATTTTTTGGTGGTAACCAAATTAATCATCCACACTCTCCCAACATGAGACATATCTTTCCCTATACTTTTAGCAAGCTTATTAATGATTCCATAGTACATTTCAAAAAATAATTCATTTTTTTACTAGCAAAAAACAATTCGACTCTAAGATAATAAATTGTAATTGAGGCTTTTTTTCACTCATGTTTCATATGTAAAAAAACATCTAAAAACACTCCAATGTTACCATGTACAGGATGAGTAAATAACTAAGTTGGTAATCTCCCCAAAAATACAAACACATACCAGTTAACTAAAATTATTTAAAACATTAAATAAAATAGATAAGAGGTAGAAAAAATGTATTATAAAACTATCAAAAATATTTCCATGTAAAAACACATTAATCAATTAATATTACCATTTTATACAACATGTAAGAAATATACCATGTTAATACACATTGAACCAGAATTCCATAAACCTACCTATACTCATAAATCATGATCCATCCTATCATAAATTTTCCACTTAGTGATGAACATTGACATTGGTAATGAAAACCATGCTCTTCCTCACATTGATGATGGTATATTGTAACTATTATCCATACTAATGAACACACAAAAACATTAATTGTTTGGTTATCATATCAAATAGTACCCCAAAAAATATTATATCCCATTTAAACATATCATTGAACATCATTCTTTTGATAAAACAAAACCAAAATTTTAAAACCAATTTTAAAAATAAAAAACAAGGGGTTTTCCAAAATCAATTATTATTTCATTTTCCACAAATCCTAAAAAAACTTATTTCCTTAAAGATATAATTCAATGTTTTAATTTGAAATACATGAAAAAACATCTAACAAAACAAAACCTTGATGATATATAAGAGGTGTGTTCGAGAAAATCCACATACCTCCCAATTTGTGAGGGAAACGATCAATAACAAAATAAAACCACTAAAATCCAGACCTAATCATTTTTTTATTAAATGAAACATTTGATATATCATCAAAAAATTCATAGATCAAATATATATCAATAAATGATCAGATATAACATTTCTTGTAAGAGACGATGAAAATAGCTATGGAGAATGAGAAAAAATGGATACTTTCCATTGATTCTTGATATCTGATGGACATTGATATGTCAAAATCAACTAATTAATAAAAATGATATCTATAATAATGCATGAGATAGGTTAGTATTTATATATCCTATGATATGAGAATAAATATTATGGTTTGGGGGATAAAACCACCACAATCTCTAGTTTTCCGAAATATAATTTAATATATCATTGTTAAGATGAATGGTTTGGGAAACCATGTGCTAAAATTGAATGTGATACTATCTCCAAACACCCATGTTCATGGTTTTACTTCAATATTTGAAAAAAAATTATTTTTTTCCTCTATATATCTACTCACATAGTTTATCCAAAAACATGAAATTTTTTGTCTACCCAGGTTCCAACTATGAACCTACCTAGTGATTCCCATATTCTCTTGCATGATTTCCTAGAGATGTATCACAGTTTCCACAAACCATTCTAAAATACTGAACCCAAAAAAACACCAATTTAAATTAATTAAAAATAATCCAAACACTCTAAAAACTCTAAATTCTCATCCCATGTATTATATAAATGGAAAATAAATAAAAATGGTTAATGTACTTGAAACCTTGGTGTTTATTAATTTATTTAATTTATAAAAATGTTTCCTCATACCTTTAAATTTTTTATTTCTAATGAATATTCCTATTTAAATTAAGAAAAAAATTATTTTTTATATTAGGTAACATTAAATTTTAGGTTAATGTAGTTTCTAAATGTATTATTTTAGTAACACACAAATATTTTATATGTATAAAAGGTGAAGTATTTGATTGATTTCATTACAGAAAAACCCAAGTCTATATGAAATGTGATATAACATACTACTATAACAAGGCCATTAATGTTTTAGATATCAATAGTAAAAATGAAATTATTAAAAATATGCATATTGCTTTGTAATAATCTGGGTGAATTGATGAATTCACAACAAAGTACTTAATTTTTAGAAAAGTATATTCATTTTCCTAAACAAGTTATTATAAAATATTATTATTATCACATTTTGGTGTTCAAAGATTACAAATAATTTATAATTTTTTATAATTTTTTTTACAAAAGGTATTCTTTTTGAAATAATAATTTCATTATCTATTGATGGTGAAATTTGAGAAATTTTTTAAAAATGAACTATTTTTCAATGAATACTGATAAATAATTATTTTAACAAAAATAATCATTTATATTAAAGTAAAGTAACGACTATGTTTTGAATTTTATATTAATTAAAAAAAAATTATTTTATTTATAAAATATATAATTATATACATAATAATCATTCTAATTTATATTGAAAAAAAATAATATTTTGTTTGAAAAACACATTTCAAAAAAATAGTTACATGTGTAAATTTTTTATATATAAATAAATTAATGTAATATCAATTGATTAATGTTTTTAATTCTATCTATATATTATAAAATAATATTATATTTTAATTTTTTTTCTACGAATGGAGTTTATGTAAAATTTTTCAAAATTTTAATGATACTTTCTTCTCAGATGATATTTCATTAGGAGATTCACCATTTTGTTAAATAATATTCATATAATTATAGAAATTGAATCTAGTAAAATGGTTTAAATATTTAACATCAATATAAATTATATATTATAATATGGATAAAATAATTTTATATGACATTTAATTATAAAACCAGGTAAAAGTAGTTACCACGATTACTTTTAACACTTGTTCGTTGGGGTGTTTTTTCAAATAGATAAGGGTATACTTCCACCAAAACCATTATAATTATTATCTGTAAAATATATTCTGTCCTTATATTATCCAAACATAGAATATGAATCCCATTTTCAATACTTTCGCATGATCATGACCTGATATCATTGAAAACATTAATGAAATATCATGTGTGTCCCTACCTTTAATTAAAAAAATAAACCCTTCTCCTCACATATCCAATCTATTTTAGTCCTTAATATTAGAAAATGAAAAATTAAAACTGTAACATCCTAGGAAAATAAATGATATCATATTTTCATATTTATTAATATTTGTGAATTAAATAATAATTTTACTTTAAAGGGGATGTGATTTTCGATGGCGTACCCGATACGCAACAACATGTTTCTTTGAAATCCTATGAGTTTATAAAATATTGAGTTATACTGAAAAATAATAATATAATATTATTTTCAATTGTATTTAACACCTAGATATTATATTGGTTGTAATGAATATAACTAAATACAATATGATTATATATTTTTGTTAAAGTTTTTTTTTATCGAATAAATTTTAGAGGCATACAATGTGAATGGATCCAATTTTATGCATAAATACTCTAATGTTATTTAAAAGGTCAATTTTACACCTTTAAATGGAGAACCCATTATAAATCTTGTTTTTTAACATTTATATGTTGAATTTGAAAAAATGAAATTATTCTTTAGAATTGTAACATAAAAATTTACTTTGTGTAATTTTTTTGTATTTTTCTGATAAAGTTCATTTTGTTAAGAATAGTGGAAAATACTGTATTTTAATTCAAAACTACCTTATAATATATTTTATTTATGTGGTTATATTATCTTATTAATTGGTTTTAAAGTTTAGTTTGATTATATATTTACCTTTTAATCCAATATTGGTAATTTTAAGTAATTTGACTTTGAAATTGGACATAAACATGTGTTAATATTTGGATAGTTATTTCTTAAAAACACGCTTTTTATTTTGACAAACTGAAATTAATTTTAAATTAAATTCTGAAAATTATGTGTATTTAATTTGGAAAAATCGAATCCATATTTGGAATCTTGAGGTCTAAATTTTTTAAATAGGTAACTTTTATTTTTAGACATTATGAATATTTACTTCAGTAAATATTTTATTTACCATGGTTAAAAGGTAAATATGATAAATTAGGTTAAAATAAATAATATTATATTAATAATAAATTACCATAACACAGGTCCTAATCCGATTTAATGATATATGTTAGACCATGGGATTCCTTGGGTCGATTTTGAATCCCCATAGAGCCACATGGGAGTGATAATGACACTTTATATTAAGTAATTTAAAGTTAATACAAAAATGACATAAACATATATCTTATAGTAAAAAAAATATTTACATGGGGTTATTTAAGTTATCTCTTAGACTATAAATATTAATTTTAAATATAAAATTATTTACTACATCATGGTATTTTATTTATAATTTTAAATATCAAATAAATAATATTAATTATGACACAATAATGATGCACTGTTTACTTCATTAATGAATGATTTAAATTAATAAGATTATAAAAATTAAAAAATTATCCAAAACCTATCCCATTATTATTTTATGATTATATTTCCAAAAATATTCATATTATATTATAATTTAATTATTTTTGGACTTTTATAAAATGATAATCAATTAATAATAAAATAATATTTTCGGACTTACCTAAAGTGACCCTCCTCCCCTTTATAAAAATCTATCACATATAACTCATTAATCACACATATAAATCCCCTTATCTCATCAAAACTCTACCCAATTAAGCTCCCTACATCCCTCTATTCCACCTAGAATCCATAACTAAGGCAGAAGGTAATTCAAGAAATCCTTTTGGTTCAAACCAAATGGAGTTAATTTATTTAAAGGTAACGTCTTCTCTTAAGTTTTTTCTTTTATTATTCTTCTCCAACCACGTAAACTATATTTATTCCTTTATTTTATAAAATAACAGTATCCTAATTATACTAGGATGTTGTTATGAGAAGTATTATAACAAAATTTATACACACCTCCATCTAATGGGTAAAGAACATACTGTTTCTGTGGATGACAAACTACTGCCTCACAAAACCATGATTGTTCAATGTTTTCCTACCAGCTCTTATGGTGGGCATTAATATGGAAATATTTTTATATGTGATATAAATTATATATATATTGTCTCTATACTTCTGTATTTTTGATTCATATCACAGGATTATGGTGTCCATAATGGGTAAACATGATAATTTCATTTGAGGTAGTGCGGACTACCACCCCCTCAAAATGATATTACTCATCCATGCCATGCGTGGAAATTATAAATGATATATTTAATGAAATTATATATTATATTATATTTTAATTAAAATAAACCTATGTAACATTATGTTTTCATTCCATTAAATATTAAATAGAAATGAAAGTAGCATTTATGCATACATATGGCTTAACGACTCTAAGAACGATGCATTTCATATCTTATCTCCAAATGTTATATACTATTATAAATACATATATATACTGGGTATAAATTACATATATTATATCTAAAACATGAACATCTATATGGATATAATGGACTTTTGACCACATGGAAAACTTGTAATTATTAGAAGTTCATTTTTGACTCATGTACCAAATATCGACAAAATGACCGTTATTAACTTAAATGATTATATAATGTTAACAACATGGTAATAAGTTATATTATAAAAATAACAAACCTGAAAAATGATATGAAGCAAGTAGAAATTAATTTTAATTTATTATTCATGAGATTAAATAACGAATGAGTAAAGTCGTACATGAGGTAAGGAACTTCGTCTCAATCTCCTTTCACTGAGGCATATTTTGATTTATACATGAATTTATTTTATATGATGTATAAACCCCATTGAATTTTCATTTAATTTAAAAGGAATCTTTCTTCTACAAATCACTTTACTAAAAAAAGGAATGTTTCTTTTCAACATATACAGGGACAATGAACTTTCTTCCCCCATGAGTATTATTTGACATTTCACTTCCTTAACAAGCCGAAGTGTTTTTGTAAAAGGAAAATAAATAAAATTTACCCTTTTATGTATTTTTTTATTGAAAACGACTTTGACAATGGATTTGTTGTTTCAATATCATTAAATGATATATTGTGATTGAAATGTTGAAATGTTATCTTTTTTTATGTTTTTTATGTGTTATGAATATGTTATGTTTATTGGTAATTGTTTACGTATATGGGTCGTTCTGTGATAATCTAAGGGAGGGTGGTCCCGAGATAGCTCTAAAATACAATTGGTAACGTGACATAGGTAAAATTTAATGTTTCTACTGAGATATTTAGGGAATATACTGTGATGGGTATTCCAAATGTAACTCCCTATGTAGTTGTGGAAGCTAAAACGTAAGTATGCTATGGATTTCAGAAGTTACCATTAAGATTTTTATTATATGATAATCATAAATCTTATGATTTAATGAGGTATATTAAAAATATTATGATTTTATGGAATAATGTTTTCTTTCATTATTTTATAACTCTTACAGAACTTTTTATTCTCATCCAATGTTTTGAAAGTTTTTTCACATAACATAAAAATGAATAGCGTCAAGGATGAGATCATAGAAAAGTTTTTTTTATTAATCATGTAACTAGAAAGGTTTTTTATGAGTTTTTATTTTATAAAAAAATTGAAACCTAGTAGAAGTGACTACTTTTTATGTTTTGAGATGTAATGTAATAGATATGGCGTTATTATCTAAAACTTTAAACCTGAAAAGATCCTCAATGTGAATTATTAACTTAATTAAAGATTATGTAATTTTTATTGATGTGGCCTTATAGATTGTGTCATAGGTCAGTTTAGACATCTTTATGAGTTTGGGTATTGTTAAATTAATATCCATTAATAAATTTTTATAAATATTGAAATGATATAGCATTTACAGATTACCATGTTGGTTCGCCTAAGATAATTCTGTGTTTAGAATGGTTTTTGGTAGAGGAAAATGAGAAGATATGATAGGAAAGAATACAGAAGGAAATGAACGTCCAAATAGAATACTGATTTAGTTAGAATTAGGATTGAAATAGTTTTTCGCAGCGATGGATCAATTGAATCAGGTGATAAATGGTGGTTGTGTTTGTTGATGAAATTTTGGTTTGTTCTAAAAGTAATAAAGAACATGAAAATAATTTTCTGGTTTTACTGAAAACCATAAATGAAAAGTGATTATATGGGATATTCATAAAGTGTGAGTTTTGGTTACTACAAATTTCATTCATTGGTCACATTGTTTTCAAAAATGGCATAACTATTGATCCTGCTAAAACAAAAGTTGTAGAAGAATGACCAATACCCACAAATATAAGTGAGATTTGTAGTTTTCATAGTTTGACAGGTTATTACTGGAGTTTTGTTGATATTTTTTCATGGTTATCTACCCCACTGACTAAGTTAACTTGAAAAGGTGTTATGTTCATCTGGACAAAATAAAGAGATGACTGTTTTCCGGAATTGAAAACCTGATTGGTGAATGCTCCAGTTTTGGAGCTACATTCCAAAAATTGTTAGTTTATTATCTACAGTGAAACTTCATTGAAAAGGCTAGGCTATGTCATTATGCAGAATGATCAGGTAATTTCTTATGCTTCACATTAGTTAAAACCAAATGAGTTAAATTACCCTACACATGATTTGTATTTTGGTGATGCTGTTTTTGCATTAAAAATTTGGATTCATCATCTATATGGAGTAAAATGTGAAGTATATACCAAAACAATGTTTGAATTCTATACTCACTCAGAAACAATGGAACATGAGACAGAAGATATGGGTGTAATTAATCAAGGATTATGATTGCACAATTCATTACAATCCAGGAAAGTCAAATAAAGTGGCTAATGCTTTGAGTCAAAATAGTAATTATATATTAACATTATTACGTTTGGAACAAGATTCATTGATTAATGATTTTTTGAACATTGGAATAGATGTTGTTGGTGTAGGAAATTCTTATATTTTTTTAGGTGACTGTGAAATCAACTCTAGCAGACAAAATTAAGAAAGCGCAAGAGGAAGATAATGAGATGCATAAAAATGTAGAGTTGGATCAAAAGGGTAAATTCCTTATTTTAACATTGATAATGATTCTATTTTGAGGTTTGGGAAGAGATTATGTGTGCCTTATGATTCTTAGTTGAATAAAGTGTTATTATGTGAAGCTCACATTTCTCCTTTTTTAGTTCATCCAAGAATTATTAAGATGTAAAAATAAATTTGAGAGTATTACTGGTGGGACGGAATGAAAAGAGATACTGATGATTTTACTATGAAGTGTTTTACTTGTAAATAGGTTAAAGTAGAGAAGAAATTACCGAAAGGGATGCATCTGACTTTATCTGTGCAAGAATGGATGTGTTAAAATATATTGTTGGACATAATTGTGGTATTACCGAAGAAATCTAGAGGTAACAATGCAATATAGGTTATTGTTGATCGACTGACAAAATCTTCTCATTTTATTCCTATTTGAGATAGATGGTATCTAGATCAACTTTATTGGTTGTGTGTTAAAGAGGTAGTTAGGTTGCATGGATTTCCCCTCTCTATTGTATCTGATCATGATCTCAGGTTTACTTATTACATTTAAAAATTATTTAATAAGTCATTGGGTACTAAATTTAATTTTAGTATTACTTTTCATCCCCAATCTGATGGGTTGCCAGAATGAACAATCCAGACTATAGATGATATGAAACGTGCTTGCTCAATGGATTATGAGGGAAGTTGTGATCAATATCTATCTTTGGTTTAATTTCCATATAATAACAGTTTTCATTATAGTATACAGATGGCTCCATTTGAAGCATTATATGGAAATCGGTCTCGAACTACGATTTTATAGGATGAAGTAGGTGAATGAAAACTGATGGGACTAGAATTGGTAGAAAATATGGCATAAAACGTTCAATTGATTAAAAAGAACAAGAGAACAGCTCAGAGAAGGAAGAAAAGTTATGCTGATAACCGGAGGAAGAATCTTTCTTTTGTGGTAGGTGATCATGGTTTTCATAAAGTTTCTCCATGGAAATTAATGTTGCATTTTGTTAAGAAGAGAAAGTTGATTCTTAGGTACATTGGGATGTATGAAATCCTATAGAAAGTTAGACATAATGAAGTGTCAATATAATGTGTAATTAGATTAAATTATTACCATTTAATCAAATTTTGGTCATTTAATGTAATTTAACTCTGAAACTGGACATAAATAAGTGTCAATCTTTTTATAATTATTGCATAAAAACACACTTTTTTTTACCATGGAAATTAATTTTAAATTAATTTCGACAACTTCTATGTTTTGAATTTGGAAAAATGGATTCCATAATTGGAATTTGGTGGTCAAAATTTTGTAAATAGATAAAATTTATTTCTATACATTCTGAATATTTACTTCTGTAAATATTTTATTTTCCATTGTTAAAAGGTAAATGTGGTAAATAAGGGAATAATAAATAATATTATAATAATATTACATTATGCTAAAATGTGTCCTAATCCTATTGAATGATACATGTCTGACCATGGGCATCCTTGGGTTGATTTTGGGACCCCATGAAGCCACATGAGAGTGATGATAAAAAATTATATTAATTAATTTAAGGTAATGACAAAAATTATATAAATATATATCTTATAGTAAAAAAATTACATGGGGTTATAAAAGGTGTATCTTTGAATATAAATAATTAATTTTATATCTAAAAATATTTCCTACTTCATGTTATTTAATTTATAATTTTTAGACGTCAAATAAATAAAAATATTTATGACTCAATAATGATGCAGCGTTTACCTCATTAATGAATTATTTAAATAAATAAGATTATAAAAATTAATAGAATATCCAAAACCAGTCCAATAATTATTGGATGATTTTATTTCAAAAAATATTCATCTTATATTCGAATTTAATTAGTTTTGGACCTTTATAATCCGAGAATCATTTTATAATAAAATAAAATTTTCAAACTTAACTTAAGAGACCATCCCCCCCATTATAAAAATCCATTACATATAACCCATTAATAACACCTTTAAATCCCATTGGCTCATACAAAATCTACACAATTAATCTCCCTACATTTCTATCTTCCACCTAGAAGCCTTACCTTAGGTAAAATGCACTTCAATAAATCCTTTTGGTTCAAAACAAATGGTGTTACCTGATCTAAAGGTAACATCTTCTCTTATGTTCTTTTTTTTATTTTTCTTCTGCAACCCCATAAACTATTTCTATTACATAATTTTATGAAAAAACATTTTCCAAAATATACTAGGTTGTTATTATGAGATGTATTTGAACTAAACATATACACACCTCTATCTAATGGGTATTGAACATTAAGATTTTTTGGATGGCGAACTACAGCCTCACGAAACACTAATTATTCAATATTCTACTACCACCTCTTATAATGGAAATGAACATCTAAATATATTTATATTTGATATATATTATATTTATATTGTCTCTATACTTTTTTATTTTTTTTATATCATACCTTTATGGTTTCCATAATGGGTAAACATGATAATTTAATTTGAGGAAGTGTAGACTACTGCCCCTTCAAAGTGATATGACTCGTTCATTCCATACGTGGAATGTATAAAGAATGAAGTTAAAAAAATTATATATTATATTATACTTTAATTATAATTATCATTTGTATCATTAAGTTTTCATTCCATTAAATATGAAATAAAAATTAAAGTATTGTTAATGCGTACGTACGACTTACCGTCTCCCTGAATGGTGAATTTCATTTCTTATCTCGAAATGTTATGTACTATTATAAATACATATATATATTAGATGTATATTACATATATGACATCTAAATCATGAATATAATTAAAGATATAATGGAATTTTGTCCACATGGAAAACTTGTAATTATAAGAAGTTCATTTTTAACTCAACTACCAACTATCGAAAAACGATATTTATTAAATTAAATGATTATATAATGTTTATAATGTGGTATTATGTTATATAAATAGAATAATAATCCTGAAAAAAGTTATGAATCAAGTATAAATTAAATTTAGTTTATTATTAATGAGATTAAAGAACGAACGATTTAAGTCAGACACGAGGTAATGAAAGACATCTCAATCTCCTTTAATTGAGGAATCTTTTGATTTATACACGAAATTATTTTATATGGTGTATAAAACCATTTCAAATTTCATTTCATTCAAAGGGAATCATTTTTCTATGACTAGTTTTACTAAATGAGAAAAAGGAATGTTTCTTTCTAACGTACGTAGTGACAATGTCCTTTCCATCGCCGCGAGTATTATTTGATCTTTTGCTTTCATAAGAAGACAAAGTGTTTTTTAAGGAAAATAAATACCATATACCCTTTTTATGTATTTTGGTATTGAAAATGGTTTTGATAATGGAATTTTTATTTCAATATATTTAAATAATTTATTGTGATTGAAATTTTGAAATGGTATATTTTCTTTATGTTTTTTTATGTGTTACAAAAATTTTATGGTTCTTTAGAATTGTTTACACGTTCGGGTCATTCCGTGATAAAACTATGGCGGGGGAGCCCAAATTAGCTCTCCAATTCATTGGGTAACTTGATGGAGGTAAACGTTAATGTTTCTCCTAATAGATTTTTGGAATATACTGTGATGGTTATTTCAAATGTAACTCCTTACATAGTTGTGAAAGCTACAAAATATGTTTGTTATGGATGCCACAAGTTACCATTATGATTTTTTTTCTATGTGTTAATCATAAATCATATAATTCCATGAGGAATGTTAAAAATATTATGTTTCCACAGAATAATTATTTAATTCTTTATTTTATAACCTTTACTGATATTTTTATGCTCATCCAATGTTTTGAAATGTTTTCACATGACATAAATATGAATAAGATCATGGATGGGATCAAGGAAAAGTCATGTTGTCTAAATCCAAGAACTTGAAATGTTTTTTAAGAGTTTTTATTTTATAAAAAAATGGAAAGTGTCTAGAAGTGTCTACATTGTATGATTTGAGAAGTAATGTAATAGTTATTTATTAATTCTATAAAACTCTAAACCTAAAAAAATCCTCAATGAGAATTATTAACATAATTCAAGATTATGTAATATTGAAGGACGGGGCCTTATAAAAAACATAAAAAATACATACTTTCATCTTAGATATTTATTTCTTATCATAATACAAATCCTTCATGGACTAAGTTGCAAACCAATGGTGGTCAATCGAAGAAGAGGTATAGATCTCATCAAAAATCTTTAATTTTTTTTTATGTTTTACTTCCTATATAAATTATGAATATTTTTAAAAATTTATTATTTTAATATCATAAATACAAAATTATTTTTAGGGTTATGTTAAAACCAATTACCACATCCTATCAACCAAATGTAAGATAATTGTATAACTCATGCCTACATGTTGAATACCTCCTCCAAGATGAGATGATATCCATTCTCCTTCACCGTTATTCATGGGTTGTTATTATAATATATTAAATATTTATATATGATAATTTATTATAATAAATATTATATATGGGTGAATTAATAATTTTTTTTATCATACCATCGAACTAATAATGGAATCATCACTTATGCATACATACAGACTGCCATCACCATATAGTGACATCATTCATTTTTTATCGCCACTGTATAAAAATAGTTATAATTATATATAATGAATATAACTTATATCTATTTTAATATTGACACCCTAGAGATGAATTAAACATTACCTATATAAATGGGTCAAGAAAGAATAAATTTAAAAACACATGAAAAATGAATAACTTAACACATGAAATGGTGATAATAATGAAGTATTTTTAATAAACCATTGATAAGATTTAACATGTAAATTGTGAATGGTATTTTTGGTAATATTAATAATTTATCATATTTTTATAAATTCGTTATATTTATTATTCATGAATTTAGATTGATGAAAATGAATGTTGGTCTTGCGGTAGAGGTTTTAGTATTTTATTTTATTTTTTTATATGGATGCTTTATGCATAAATTTCCTTATGATGAAGTGATATGAAAAATTATTCCCAAAAAAATATTTATTTTATATTAAAGAATTTAATTCTTTAGATATATTTGTTTTATTTCATTTTATACCCTTTAGGAACTGTTGATACCAAATGAATTGTTTAAATGGAAAATGACGTTATTTTCTTATTAAACTGAGAATAATTTATTCCATGTCCATATTTTATTCAAAATGATTCCATGAATTTTTTAAATGTTCTAAGAATATTATTTAAATACATTTTAAAAATATTTTACTTTTCTTAATATGACTAAATTTAATTTTATTATCAATTTTCAAAATATGATTATTTTTTATTTTTTAAAAATATATGAAATTAATTTTATTTAATGTACACCAATTAAAATACATTACTCGCCATCATGAATAATTTGATCTTTAGTATTTAATTTATTTGATTCCCTTGATATTTATAAAAATAAATTTTTTATTTAACTATATTATACATTTTATGACTATAATAAGTTATTTAAAATGAAAGTAATATTTTTCTCAATTCTACTGATATTTTAAATTTATTTATAGATATAATAATATCTTTTAATGTTTATTATAATTTATTTGGGATGAAATCCAATATTAAAATAGTATTTTTATTGTTTATGATTTTTATTATAATTTTTTGTAAAACCTATATACACTGCATTGTTTATGGCTCGATGATATAGTGAATGTTTTATGATCTGATGAAACACATATGTATTGTTTTAGTTATGTTATTGGTGATTCCATTATAAAAAAATGAGGGGAGGTTATGTTATAAAAAATTGTTGGGTTGGTTCTTTATTTCCCTATAATGCATTGGTTTAAGAGGGATATCTCATGATAAAATAAGGAATAAAATTTTGAGTGAACCTAATTCATTGGTGTAAATTATCAAATAACATTGTAATATGGGTCGTCCTTGACTTATGAAAGGATATAGTATGATTATTTGAAATAAAGATATTTTTTCATTATAATATTTTTAGGAATGATGATTGATTACTGGTGATTTTAAACAATAATTTCTTAATTATTTATATTGATAAATCATTGAACCATGTTTCAGGTTTATGATATATAATTTTAAGGGAGTGATTTATTAACATTCAACTCATATTATAATAATCATATTATTATATTAATACAACTAATAACCATTAATTGATATCAATTATCTATACCGTTGCTGATCATTAGAGATCCCATTGTTTTATGTTTCCCTTCCCCCGATTTTAGAGAAGGGTTTTAAATATCTTATAGATAAGAGTAGTTCATGGTTTTAATAACTAAATGGTAAATGATATAGTTTTTTTATAAACATGTTTTTTATACATCTATTTTACAAAGCACAAAATACCATTATGGTTATGGTGTGGATAATATTGATATAGAATGGATATTTATATTAAGAAATTTAAGTATTTATGTATGAAAATTATAGTTTGGCATAGTTGAAATATTAGAAAGGTTATGTAATTTTTTTGAACTGGAATGTAGAAACATTTCAGGGATCCCTTAGGATTATCCTTTGTATATGATAATGTATAAATTTTTGTTAAATAAATATTTTTAATTCCTTATAAAAATATATCCCTTTGAGATATTAAAAGTTTCCATTGTATTGGGAAAATTAATATAGGGGTGATAACCTAATAAATATTTCACTAAGTATATCTTGACCATTATTTTGGTACATGATGAATGGGAAAAAACTAAAAACCACATCTAAAACTACCAATGAATATTCTTATGTTTGGACACATTTTCATTAAGAGACATTTAAATGGATTTTTTATAGATAATGATGACGGTTGAAAGAGGATAAACCTAATGTTTCATATTTACAATAATTAATGAGTTAGAAATTCTATAATTTATTTCCCAAATTATTTTATTTCCCATTAAATTCATTGTTTCTAAATCTATGTTATAGGATTATTTAAATGGATGGAACTACTGTGAGTCAAGTTTAAATAAATTTCTATAGGCAATGGAATGAAATTCCCATAAAGAATTAAAATATTTTTGGAAAAGGAATGAAAATTCTTGTTTTTATCTATATGAAACATTCTCAAACAATAAAAATTATGGATATTCTGAATGAAGAAAATAAGAAACTACATATTTTTTAAACCCTTAGGATGAAATATCCACCTTCTTTTAGTGGGTCTGTTGATCTCCAATTTTGGGAGCAATGGGTCACTACAACTAAAAATAGATTTATTTCACTACAGTGCATAGAAAATGAAATATGTACATTACCTATTTATAATTTGTAATGAGAAGAGTATTAATGGTGATATATTATCAATAATATGTGTAAATAGGAATAAAATGATAATATAGAGTGTTATGAGTTTAAGACCATAATTTTATTTAATTAATTTCCCCAAATTGATAATAAAAATATAGAGAGGTAATTCATATAATATAATTATATGGATGTATAATCTGTTGGTACCTATGATAAATATTTTAGAATACCTACGCGGCACCCTTATTGTATTATTTGACCGAAAAGTAAAATTATTTGATTATTAAATAGAATAAATCCAAATATCTAAAGGGAGTTATCCATATGTTACGTCATTAGTTATGAAGGATTCTATTGATGTAATTACAAGGTGGAAATAGATATTAGAGTAACCCATTGATCTTATGGTTTTTATAATTAATGAATATTGTAATTCAATGGAAATTTTAATAATAAAAACTATGAAACTAATAATATGAGTTTTCCATTATGTTTAAATTTTTTATAGATGAATAAGTAAAAATATATTAAGGGTACTCATAAATGTATTTTGAGTTTTAAATAAGGCCATCGAGAAATTGAATATAGAATTAATTTTAAAAAGTTATAAAATAATTAAAATTGAGATAAAACACTATATAATTCCCCAATAACACTCTTATGATATTATAAAATGTATTATAGACAATATACTAACTAACAGTCGAAAATGAGGGTGATCGATTATGATTGATAAATGTGACCTCTTAATCAATGTTACAATGGGAAATATCATGTGCTCACTATTTGTGATATTGGGTGAAAAAATCATTGCTGAGAGGAAGAGTTACATAAAACCATAGAACTTCTAATTTCATATTTGATTATGTTTCTACAAATTCTATTATATCTATAGAATTTTGTAAGTGTATCACAATACCAGCTCGATTAATAGATGTGTAAATAATAGTGAAGATTCCCAACAGAATTTTAATTACATCTTATACATATGAATTATATACAATGGATGATTAAGGAAATTTCCAATCTAAAACACATTATATTATTCCAATAGAATAATTAGGTTTTATTTTGGGTAAGGTTTCAATTAATTTATATAATTCCAATAAAAATTTTGATTAAAGGGAGGTAATATTTGATATTCTGACCAAAAAATGATTTTCTATAAGTGCAATGATAAATATGAATATATAGTGGAAATTAAATCCATTGAATATATATTTATTCATATAGAAAAAATATATTTTTCATAGATGGTTTGTGAGAAACTCATCATATAAGATATCACTATTTTATAGTATTTTTTTATGTCATTCTATGACAGTTACTGAATCTTACTCTGATTTGTGATGTCATGTATTCAATCAAACTCATAACTAGTGAATCATATATTTAAAATACCCCATATTTGAATTACTAGATTTAGTTGAATTGATGGAAAATTAACACTATAAGAATAATGATAAAAGATTCATTTAGTCATGTCTGTCTCCCTGGGATATACATGACCTTTCTTCATAAGAAGGATAAATTAATGTGAATATATATTTACGATCAAGAGAATAAAATTATAATGATTAGGAATAATTTTCCTTTTCCCCATATTGATTATTTTTTGATAAATTATGGGGATCTAAATAATTTCCCATGATTGATATTAGAATTATATAATATCATTTAAGGGAAAAAGTGAATTTATACCAAAAATAACATTTCATTTCATGAATGAACAATACGAATTTTGAGTTATTTAATATTGTATTATTAATTACCCTTAAATATTAATGTATTAATTGAATATATTTTTTATAAATTACCTTGATCATTTTGTGGTAATATTTATTGATGATATTATTTTTATATTCTATGAGCGAGGAATAGCATGAGGAGAACATGTTTTTTTAATTTAATACCCCAATGAATAATAATTTGTATAAAAAATTTACTATATCTGGATTAGAGATATATAAATTTTCATATTTGGGTCATATAATACCCATATAGTTTATATTCTGTGACACATCAAAAATGGTTGTTATTAAATAGTATCCTAAAGCAACCATCACGACTAAGATATGTAGTTTTCCTATATTTGTTGGAAATTTTAGAAGATTATCAAATAATTGTTAAGGTTTTTCTAATACACTAACTAGTTTTAAAAAATGAGTTATATTCCTATGGATTTATGATAATGAATAATATTTCTTGTATCTAAATAGATGGATGGAAAATTAAAGTATACTCACACTTCTATATGATGTATAATGGTTTTTGAGTTGTAATGATATATCAATGAAAGGGATAGGGTGTGTTATTATGCATAATGACATGATTATATATTATGCCTCATTCTAATTGATTTTTATTAGAAAAATAACCTTACTCATAATTTTGTGTTAGAAGTGGTAATCGTTGCAATAATCATCTCGATCTATTATATTTATCGACAAAGATGTGAAAAATATATTAATTATAAATTTTTATGGTATATATTCACCTAAAATAATTTCAATATATTCCAACTATGATAGTTTGGTTTGATTAATGATTATGAGTTCCCAATACAACAATTCCATGGGAAAGATAAAAAGGTGGATGATAATTCTAGTCAAAAGGATCATGATTGGTTATCTATGATGCATATCAAAAAAGGTAAAATATATGTTGATATATAATTGATGGCTCTTGAAATCATGGAGGGGGAGATGTCTTGTCTCTATAAAATTTATGTTCTACCATTTATCAATGTAATGAATAAAGATTCACTTATAGAGGATAATCAGATAAAAAATGAGGTGACATATGTTCCAAAGTTTACACTTGATTGTGAGGTAATGATAAGGTTGAATAACCTTGTGTGTTACATGTTAATATGAGACCAAAATCTGAAACTATTTTAAGAATGTCATATCTCATAATTCCATTTTCTTTCTAGAAGTACAATAATATATAGAAATTAGAAATGTTATTATTTAAGGAAAAAAATGAAGATAGATATTGTGGAGAATGTATCTGGATGATTTTTATATCACTATGTTAAGGGTGACATACAAACGTTTATGATGAATTCATAACTATTAATGACACTGGATTGAAAATGTGAAAACATCACCAAGTACTTCATAATCAGAATCTACAATACATTTAAATTCCACAATGATATTAGAATTATAGTTGACCAACTTATGGAGTGAACATGTGTTTTCCCCTATTAGAGAAGATTTCAAAACTTATTAGTTTCCTAAGATAAATTTTTTGTATGTTATGGGGTTTCGTAGGTTATGATATACAATAGAATCTAACCAGAATCTGATATTTACCTTAATGTTTTTGGATAATCCTTCAACAAGTTCCAGATAAAGAGTTTTTTTTCGTAGTAGTTATCATACTCAAATAGATTTTCAGTCTAAGAGGACTATTTAAGTTATTGGGGATTTTTTGATATCTGGTTCTCTAGATTTCAAAGGTGGTTGGGATCAATACCTTCCTCAAGATGAGATTTTATAGGATAATATGACTAACTCAAAATTTCAGATGATACCACATGAAGACCATTATATAGAAAATCATATAATTTTGATTATTATGAATGAATTCAGATAAAAAGGTCTAATGGGTCATAATCTAGATGAGAAATGGTATAGTTGTTGGTGAAATTCAGTAAAACATGAAGGCAACTCATAAATGATAGAAGATATACATTAGAAATCATCATAGATATCAATAATTTGTTGTTCTTGAGAAGGATTTGATAATAATTCCACCTTGGAAGAAGGATATCGTATTCATAATGAATTAAATGATTATCCCTAGTTATATTAATCCATATAAAAATATTGACTATCAATGAAATGTTTCTTATTATTTGGGTCTCCCACAAATCCCCTCTCATGTTCATGATGTTTTTTCTGAATAACTCTTAATGAATTACAATCTAGATCCTTATCATTAACTAAACACAAATGCTTTCCAACTAGAGAATGATCTTTCCAATAAATAGAAACCATTAGAAATATTGTATCAATGATATAATGTTCTAAGAAACAAAAATTCTCTTCTTATAAATGGTCTTTATAGGATTCGAAAATTCAGTGTACTTTCACTTAATCCCTTGTATGTGGTGAAGAAAATATATCCACATTTATTTCTATAAAATTGATGGATTTTTAGGAGATTATTTCATTTTATGTTGGTTGTAATGTTACAACCCATGATTTTATATTTGTAAAACATGTATTATTCGATAACTCTACACACACACAACACTGAGTCAATATGAATCATGTAAAATTAAATTTTTATCACCTAGATGTAAACTTAGTAATAATTAATAATATAAAATTTTATAATTTATTATCAAATTTATGGTATTTCTTAAATAAATAAAAATATGTTCTCAATTTTTAATAATATTGTTGAATGATTCAAAAATATTTTTTCATCAAGTAATAGTATTTATAGAATTATTTCCTATTAAAATTATAATTAATATTAAAAAAAATTATAATTTTTTTGTGAAATGATATTCATTTTTTATATTTTATTTTCTATATTATCTTTGGATTTGTTTTAATGTTTTTTATGTAAATATTTATTTTTTAGTCAATATCGAAAAATTCTTATTTTTTTACAACATGTAATTTCATTTCCATTGATGGTCCCATTATATTACAAATTTGAAAATAACTTATCATTATTATACTTTAATTATAAATAATATTATTTATTATATAATAACAATGAATATTCTGAATTTATTTACAAGTTTATTTATGTGACTAAAAACACATTTAAAAAAATATTTTTATGCGCCCAATTTGTTATTATATTAATAAATTAAATTAAAATATATTGATTATATATTTTAATGATATATATACAATATATATTAATTAATATATTTAATTACTAATATCAAGGTTTTTAAATTTAACAATGTTTGTAAAAATTATATTTTATTCTTAAAGATTCATTCTTCTAAAAAACATTCTTATTGTGGGTTGAATGGTATTTTATAATAAAATTCAACACATAATCGAATTTTAAGTAGGTATAACAAATTCCATATTTTTAATTAAATTAATAAATATAATATTACATCAAAAAAAGAATTCTTGGTCATTGTAAATAGTAAAAATACAATTTTTTTACCATGGTTATTATTAATTTCTGTATACTGGTGGTGAAATGAATAGCCAAAGGTATTATAAACACCAAAAAAATATTTGATTATTATTGTGATGTAATATTTGAATATTATATTATACTAACTTTGAATCAATATAAATTTAAAGAAAATTTCAAAGAAAATTTACCTTATATTGATGAAGTATTTTATTTAAATCCATGTGTGTCCATGTGATTGATTATAAAGGGTACCATATTCTTCTCCCACTTTCATAAAATTTGAGCTTTCTTGATTTGAAAAAATCTTCTTCAAAACCATTAAATAATCCTTACATTCGTCCAAAATGTTCTATTATTATCATTAGAAAATTCATTCTTGGTTTGATGCTAAGTAAAAGGAGGTCCCTCAAAGAAGATCTATAGATATTAACCATCATCCTTCTATTTTATTTACTCTACTACACCATTTATACATGTTGTATCTATAAATGATAGGTGTTTATGGTATTATAATTATACATTGATTTTGTTAGGGTTATTTCAAAACCAATTTCATCATCTTCACGTTCAAATGGATGATAAATCTATCACATAGGAATACATGAGGACTATCACCTCCAAATAGAGGTATGATTCATTTTCCTCCACCATAATTTGTTTTTGGTTATTATGGTATATTTAATGTTGATATATGATATTGATTAGATTATAATTTTTTTTAATGGTGAATTATTATTTACCATTCTTTAATTCCCTCCATCATAAAATTGATACATCACTCATGCATTTGTGCAGAATACTATCTCGACATAGTGATGAAATATACTTTTCCTTACCGCATCATAGTAATAGTAATAATTGTGTATATAACGAATATATATATGATATTTATATAAATATTAAAAATTTTGAGATTAAGGAACCATGATTGATTTTCATGGACCATAAATTCCAAACCAAAACATACCAAAAAATGAAGTAGTCAACACCCAAAGTGATTTTGATAATAATAGATTGTTACTGAACAAGTGATATGATGTTAAACAAAATTGATGTATTATATTATAATTACTATTTATGTTTTGGTATATAACTAAAATATAATTTATATTTATTATATGGGATGTTAGATTTATTATGAATAATGACTGACTTAAGGTAAGGGTTTTATGTTACATTCCTATTTTTTACCTTGATTTTTTATGCCCAAATTTTTACACAATGAATTGTTGATATTTATACCCCCAAAATTATATATTTCATTTTAATTTAGTCATTTATAGATATTTCATATTTTCCATACAATTTAATTTTGTAATAAAATTGTGATAAATATAAATCTTTAAGGAAACCCAAATAGATTTCTCTCTTTGTTCGCGAATATTTTATCATTTGTCGTTATTTTCCTAGAAATGTTTTCAATAAAGCTTTTAATATTATCTAAATATTATTTTCAACCATTTTAATTATATTATACTTTATCTACTAATGTTTAAATAAAATTTTCTTATCTTTTTAAATGTATGGTGATGTCCTATATTAATAAAATGATAAATGGATTTTTTGGTTTATCTTACAGTACAAAAATATCACAACCTCCCATTATAAATAATATCTCCTTCAAAGATTCATTTATAACTTTAATTTTTTATATTCAAATTTAAATTATTTGTATAAATTTTTTATATTTTTTTTATTCAAATTGTAAAATCATATTACCATTTTAATAATTACACTATTAACCTCATCATGATATTCCATCCTTTTAGATTGGGATGATAACTATAATGGTGATGTCAATGATTTTTAGAATTTCAATATTAACTAGACTTTTAGAAAGATATAGGAAGATTTCACACTGTGTATCCGGGTATCACGTCATGTGTTTTTTACTAGGTAAAAGTTGTGAAATGGGATTCATGATGCGAATAATTAAAATTCATTACTATTGGTTTCATGTTGTGAATGTTTTAAATAATAGAATTCAAATTCATGGTAATTAGATTTTTTCCATACTTAACCAGTGTCAACATCATGAAGTGAATGGGATTTTGAGTTATGAAACGACTCACGTCAAGTTTTAAAACACATGAATGGAAGTTCTTCTCAGTCTTTTAATTCTAGTATCTGTCACCGCCAACCCAGGGTCTCTTATAAGTTTTTTCAGAAGACACAATTCCTTCAAGATTGATATGTTTAACCTTCAATATCTATTATGATTTTGGTTTGTATCTTCGGTTAAATCATCGTCCCACTTCTTCATTGTCTTTGATCACATTATCACTATTGGGTGGTGTGTTTAGATTTGTTGATTTAAGATGGTGTTTC
Organism: Viscum album; assembly: GCA_963277665.1. NCBI lineage: Eukaryota > Viridiplantae > Streptophyta > Magnoliopsida > Santalales > Viscaceae > Viscum > Viscum album. The sequence goes on along the minus strand of OY728148.1, from coordinate 258,072,473 downwards.
ATCCTAGATTCTTCTAGATCTGATGTCTAATATTACTCCAGGGACCATTTCCTTTCTCAGTCATGGTGGTGTAGGCATTCGTTTCTGAGGTATGTTCGATTCATTTTTTCTACCGACCCCTTGTCTTCTGATTTTGATCCAAAATGGGATGTTGATTTGATTATGTGGCCTTCGTTTCCGTCATTGGGTTGTCATTATTTTTTGATCCCATTTCAATCATGAGTGACCCGATCATTGAGGTTTGTGGTTCCGTCTGTAGCCTATTATAATGTATCTTGTTGTTTTCCATTACAAACTGATTCATCATGAATGATTGGCATGATTTTTATGTTTCCTTTAAGATGATTTTTTCAATGAAAAATGGGTTTTATCTGGTTATTGATAAATGGAATGGAAAAGGGGTATCTTCAAATAATTTAAATGCAGTCTGAAAGGGTTCTTAATGTCTTTAAATGAATTTTAGAAAAGATAACATGTAATAAAATGGGTATTTTGTTGGAAGGTTTTTCATGGGGCCTTCATCCAATTTTTTTAAGATTATCACGGATTCTTTTTTGGAGAATTCCACTTTTTCCTAGGAATGTTGTTCTATGGGACATATATCGACATTATTGGGGGGTTTACACATAGGGTTTTCCTCTTCTTCATAGGACCATTATCTAAGAGTAGTCTACTTGTATATGTTAATTATTGTGGTACATGAAGTCTACTTGTCCAACCTACAGTATTCATCGGTGTTGTGATACATGTGATTCTATTTTTTATTCATCGATTTATGAGTTAGCCTTTATTTTCTTGTTTGTGACTCTGAAACTGATATGGAAAATTTTCTTTGATATTGATGTATCATATTTTTTTATAGAAATGAGTAAAAATTTAAATATTTACCATGTTTTCTATAAAATTTCATTACTACTTTTCATGCTATGTTTTTACTTAAAATGAGCCTATAAGACTTTTTATATAGAGGATTGTTTTGAAACAACTTGGTGGGATACAACTGAGCATGTTAGATCACATGATACCCATCTCCTCAGTAGTGCATAGATCTTTGTTTTACATCTAGTGTAGGGAATTTCATGGCACCATAGTGAGGTGGTGAGGATCATGTCAGCTGGATGGGTAGCTGGTTGTCAGATGATGGGTTTTTTGCATGACATAGCTTGTATTAGCTGTTTCGCCTAGTTCCTTTGCAATTAGATTTGTCCTTAGGATATTCTACCTAATTTTTCTGTTATCTATTTCAATTTTTTCTTAGAGTTATGAAATATATATCTTGTTCATCTTCTTATGTTCGTTTTTTAGTACATATATTCTGTGTTTTCTATAATGTTTTGTGAAATTGTTCTCTCTGTTGTGTTGTTGATGCCGAGGTTTTTCTCGCATTCCCATAGGGATCAGAATGTCCCTTCGCGTATTTAAAAAAATAGGATGGGTGTATGTTTTGAGGGAAAACTGGGTCGGTTTGTTGCAGTTTTCTACAAGAGTAGGTCTATAGTCAAGTGTCCTTTTGTTGTAACATCTATTAAACTAGTTATAGGATTTTAAAGACATGAGATGTATGTTTCCATAAGTGCATGATCATCTCTTGTCATAAAGAGACACACGTTTACATGGGATATTGGGATGTGTTTATTTAATGTTGGGTTTTCTATTAAATGTTATTTTTTGATTATATGTTTTCTAGATTGAATTAAATTATTTTTTCTGTTTTATGATTGGTCTTTAATTTCATTGTGTAACAATGTTCCTCTGAGATAACTTACAAGAGTTCCTCGTGAAGGTTTAACCAATACTCTTCATTGAAACCAACATATAGATAATAATATCCCTAAGAAAAAATTATATTCAGTTGGTACTATTGATTATGATGTTCTATATGTTTAGAATATATTGTTTGAGGTATATCCATGTGTTGGAGTAGAGAGATATCAATCATGTGAGTTCATGTATGAGAAAAAAATTCCTCATAATGAAATGAAAGTGCCTCAATAGGTGGACGAATGGCTTCATAGGATTGATCAAATCTTCAACTTTCTAAGACTCCTGAGATCATCATTTTGAAGTGTGTAGCATTAAAAAACATATGGTATAGAGAGAGATAGTGGGATTCTATGGTCCATGAATATAGACATGTGTAATTGGATTGGAAGGTTTTCAAAACCATTTCCTTCCAGCAGTTTTACCCAGAGTTACTGATGTTATCTATGTCAATGGAGTTATTGTATTTGCAATAGGGATAGTTTTTGGTGTCGGCATACACTAAATTTTTTACTGAGATTGTCCTTTTTCCTCAGACGTGGTGAAGAATGTTCAGCTAAAGGCTAAGAGGTACCTGTAGGGTTTATAACCAAATATCAGATCATAGGTGTTTAAGTTGAAACATTATACCTATGTGGATATGGTAGACATATAAATAATGGAATAAATGAATATGGTAGGAATGGTTGTTTTTCCACCTCTTCCCTTACAACTAGTGGATGCTTTAGTGGTGCACATTGGAATAATAGGAATTGTTAAGGTCATTATTGGAGTAGTGGAGGTGGTTATCAACATCAAGATTCCTCTACACCATCTATTATACAAGGTAATGTGCTTGTGACATTCTATCTGTGTAGAAAAAGAAGAGACACAATATGTTATTGTCCTATACCCATGTAGAAATGAAACAGATGTGTATGTGTTGTTCCCTTACAATGATTTTACCAAGATATGAAAATTCCCCATTTTGGTTTGGGTTCTTTGGCTAAAAAGATTACTACGGTGTAAATAAAAGCTTCAAATACTATAGGGATCCATCCATAGGCCTTTGTAGTAACACATTTTCACATATTAGATAAGTGTACCACAGATTTTGATGTAGGTCTAGTAATAGTCATAGGGACTACATATATTTCTTCTCCAGAATTGATTGGTTTATTTGGTATTGGTTCCTCACACAGTTTTATATGTGAAAATTTAATTGATCTTCATAAACATCGAAAAAAACATATATCATTTACAATAGAGTAAGTGATACCTATCAAAAAGAAATTTTTTTAGGGTTTTCAGTTTCGATCTTGTTCATTAAATATAGATGATACAGAGATTGTATGGGATTTTATCATTCTTGATCTGGATCAATTTGACTTCATCATCGATATGGATTGTCTTATCACCCATTGAGCTATGGTTGATTTTTAACATTGGAATGTTTTATTTCTTTCACCCGATGGGAGAAATAATGTGTTTTAGGGGGATTGAGACACAAGGTTTTGTCTTGCAGGGCCTCCATCCCAATGCTTATGATATTGATGTCTATTTTTGTGTTGGATCCTAATGGTATCTCTTATACTATTTATTTTCCCATTATTTTTCAAAATCATTCTGATGTTTTTTCTAGCAGAAATATTCATTCTTCCTCCAAAAAAAGTGGTAGAGTTTACTATTAACCTGGATCAAGGTACACTTCCAACATCAATACCTTATTTTCATATGGCACCAGTGGAACTGAAAGAGCTCATGATTTAGTTAGACAAACTATTGAAAAAGTGTTTCTTTATTCCTTGCATTTCGCCTTAGGATGACCATATTCTCTCCTTTCGAGAAAGATGATGGTTAAAATCTATTATGTGTGGGCTATTGGAAGTTGAACTGGATAACTTTTAAGAACAAATATCCTTTTCCTCTTGTGGATAATCACTTTGATTAGTTAAAAGTGGTGAAGTGGTTCTCAATGATCGATATTTAATTAGGTTATCATCAACTAAATTTTCGGGAGTCTAATATACAAAAAGTTATCCATTAAGAGTAGGTATGGAATTTATGAAAATATTTTTATTTCTTCTAGTCTAATTAACACTACTATAGTTTTATGGACTTTGTGAATAGGATATTCCATCATTATGTTGACACATTTGTGGTAGTGTTCATGGATTATATTTTGGTTTGTTTGAAATTTGAGATTGAGCAAGAGAACCATCTATGTTTGGTTCTGGAAATTTTGAATATTCACTGTTTTCATTAATAGATTTCAAAATATAATTTCTAGATTCAGGATGTTATGTTCTTGGGGAATGGAATTTCTAATAATGGATTTTCAGTTAATCCAATGAAGATAAAGTATATTTTCACCTAGAAGGAACCACATAATCCCTTTGAGATATGAATCTTCCTTAGTCATGACATATAATACAAAAATTTCATCAAGGATTGCTCTAATATAGTTTCACCATTGAATTCTCTTACTAAGAAGGTGGTGATATTCACATGGAGTGCGAAGTGTCAGTCTTCTTTTGTTGAACTAAAACGTCTTCTAACATCATCTCTTATTCTGATACTACCTAATCCAGGTAAGGGATTTGTTGTGTTTTGTGATGCTTCCGGTGATGTTTTGGGATGTATAATTATAAAATATGACCATGTGGTAGCTTAAAGCTCTCATCAGATTCAGCGACACGAGAATAATTACCCCACTCATGATTTATTTCTTGTTGTAGCTACTCATGCTTATAAATTGTGGAGACATTATCTTTTTGGGGATAAGATCATGATATTCTCTGATCATAAGAGTCTAGGATATATCATTTCTTAAATGTACAAGAATATTATATAGAGACAATGGGTATAACACCTTCCATAATTTTAATTTGATATCACCTATACCCAATAGAAGTAAAATGTAGTTGTAGAATCTCTTAGCTGGATGGTACCTTCACTATATTTTCTGGAATCAAAGGAGGAGTGGATCTTTATAGGGATTTTAACATAGTTCTACTTAGAAGCTGATTAGAATGATTTAGTCATGGTTCTAACCCACGTATAGTTGTCGTCATATCTCCCATAGTCTAATTTTTAGAGTAAGTAGATGGAAGTCGAGTTTTAGAAGACTCAAGAAATCCCTTATGGTGGAGAGACCATTTCAGGTTGGTCTTTTTTATTCAAATGGTACTACTCACTTTAGGAAAAGTATTTTAATCCTAACATATATTACAAGATTATTTTTATTTCTATTTTCATAGAACTTCATGGTCCATTCTTTCTACAACTACGAAGATGTATTATGACTTGAGGTGGTGATTCTTGTGGTTAGGTATGAAGCATGAAACCATGGAGTTTTTGTCTAGCTGTTACACATACTAATGAATAAATTCAAAACACTGAAAACCTTATGGTTTCTAACATCCTCTTATAGTGCCGATATATAAATGGAATAAGGTGTCCTTCGATATTTATTATTGGATTAACATGGACTACCTAAGGGAGGAATTCTAACTAGGTGGTTGTTGATAAGATGAATAAATATTCCCATTTCATTATTTTTAAATACACCACTAATGTTAATGATCTTGGTAAGCTTTATGTGAAATATATATTGAGGTTACCTTGTAATCCTTCTTCATTTGTTTTGAATTGGTATATTTGGTTTACCTTGAGGTTCGGGAAGAGTCTTCTTGGGGAAAAACAAACTCAAGTCAATTTGAGTATAACATACCATCCAAAGATAGATGGTAAAATTTATTGAGTAATTCAGATCCTTGATGATATGATCCATTCTTATGTCTTGGATTTTATAGGATCATGTGATAGCTCTCTAGAACAAGTTTATTTTTCTAAAAACAATAGTTATCGGCCATAAATAATAATGTCACCCTTCGAGGAAGTGTATAGTAGCCCATGTAGATCACCTTTTTGTTTGGCTGAGGTGGGTGAAGTTTCTCTACATGGAAAAACATTGGTTTAGGAGACATCGTTGATGATTTAGGATGTACATATAAATATGATAATAAACTAGAGTTGATAGAAATCTTATGCGGATCGGATATATCAACCATTTGAGGTTTCCGTAGGTGACTGGGTTTTCCTGAATGTTTTTCATCATTTGAGTCTCCATCATCATAGAAATAAGAGAATGTTGGTTCTAATATATGTTGGACCATTTCAAGACACTGATAAGATCGAATACGTTTCTTATCAGTTATCATTATTTGTTCATCTTACACATTTTAATGATGTCTTCCATACATCTTAGCATATGAAGTATCACTGTGATCCCTATCACATTCTGAGTTGGGATGAAATTGAGCTAGAACCAAATTCTTATTTTCAAGATAAACCTGTTGAGATCTTGAATCATAATAAAAATTCATACATGGGAAGTCTATTCTATTGGTCATATTTCTATGGAAACAAGGATCACAATCTCATGAGACTAGGGAATGTGATAAGTTGATGAGGGAGGTGTGGAGTCATATTCTTTTATCAATGTATTATAACTTCCACATGGCTTCTTGAGTATGGAAAGACTTTATGGTCTGGAGTTTGTAACATACAATTACAATTTATTAGGTAAGACTTTACCATCTTCACAGTTTTCCCCTCTGAAATTGTTTGGATACCTATAATGGCAATGTCATTGAATTTTTTGACCTTCAACTTTATCTAACCTTTTTTTGCATGATACATAATTATTTCACACACTTTAACAGGGCTACACAATGGGTAATTTCATATTGGTACAAGCTGTGAAGGGGAATTCCTGATTTTAATGACTACATGTCGTGAATGGTGGGTCCATATCATGAATGTTTTATCTAATAGTTTTTTAATTACAGGCGACATGTTTTTCAGCGTACTTGTCCAGAATTTAATTCAAGACCTAAATGTGAATTTCACACTATAAATCAGCTCATGTATAGTGTTAAAAGAAATTCAATTTTCAGTTTTTTTCACCCCATTATATCCATAGTTCTTCACACACGACCTAGGGTCTCTCATATGTGTTTTTTCAAAGACACATTTCCTTTCAGATCGATCTGTTTGAAGTCTGATCTCTATTAATAATTTGATGCATCTCTCTGGTTATTTCGTCTTCCCACTACTTTTTTTTATTTATCATGATGTCACCATTGGATGGTACGTTTGGATCAATTGGTTTAAGATGGTGTATCTTCATGGTTTCTTCTAGTTTCATTGTGCAATATCGCTCTAGATTCCTTTTTCATTTTCATTCTTGATGCTTCATGTATTTGTTCTTGAGTTATATCGGTTTCTTACATTCCAAATACCACTTTTGTTTGGATTTGGATCGACCATGTTATGTGGATAGGATTATAGGGCAATCATTGTTTTCATTTGGTTTTCAATGTCGGTGGATACCTTTGCAGCCATCTCCAACCCGATCTTTATGGTATATGGTTCCATCTTTAGACAATGATAATTGATATTCTTTTCTTCTTTTCTAAATGAGTAATAATTAAATATTGGTATTCTTTAAATGTTTTTGTTGAGTGGACTATTTAGGGAAAAAATGTTTTTACCTGGTTATAAATAAATAGAATGGAAAATGGGTGTTTTTGATGAATTGAAATTAAATTAGAAATTGTTTTCATATATTTTTCAATTAATTGAAATGAAATTTGGAAAAGTGAACGTTTTTTACCCTTGGTAATTACATTGAAGGTTTCTCTTGGATTCATCATCTAATTTTTTGTTATGAAGGTGGTTTGCCTTTAAGATTTACTCTATTGCCTAGTCACGTTGTTCTAGGGGACCCATAATGACATTGTCAGGTGGTTTACTCATGGAGTATTCCTCTACTTCATAGGCATATATTCTAGGGACTGGATAGTAAATTTGAATTATTGTGGTATGAGTAGTCTCCTAGGCTAACATTTAGAATTCCTTAGAGATGAGATTCATATTCTTCTATTTTTAATTACTTGTATTTCTATGTCATCCTTGATATACATGTTTCTACTTTTTAAATATGATATGGAAAATGTTATTTGAAAATTATATACCTTTTTTTATTAAGAACAATATGTAATGTAAAATGTTTTCCATGTTTTATATAAATCCTCTTTACTACATATCATTACATGTTTTTACATAAAAGGAGAATAAATTAATTGTTATATAGAGGATTATTTTGGAAAACATAGGTGGATCCTACTGAGCATGTTATCTCACACCTTATAAAACTATTTAGTAGTGAGTAGACCATTGTTTTTCATTCAGTATAGGGAAAGGAAATATTCTATAGTGAGGCGGTGAGGTTTGTGTTATCTATTTAGGTAGATGGTGGTGGGATGGTAGGAGTTGTACATTCCATCACTTGGAGTAGCAGTTTGGATTTGGTCCTTTGTAGGTGGACTTTCCCTTTAGAGTTTTTAGATACTTTTGTTGTTGTTATTTCTTCAATTTTCATATAGTTATGGAATGAATATTTTTTTTGTCTTCCATTGTTCATTTTTCTTTAGTACTTATATTCTATGGGTTTGTTCAGGTTGTGTGGAAATTTTCACTTTATTGTGAAGTTTGAGTCCTGAGTGTTTGTCGCCTACCCGTGAGGATCGGGAACACCCTTTTTGTATGCAACAGAATGGGTCAGGTGAAATTTTTGAGTTAAACCTACGGCAGTTTATTACAATAATTATTTTATTTGAAATGAAAATGGTTTTTTACACAATACATGCTGTAGATATATTTTTTATTTATTATTATTTTTAACAATATATAATGATGTTTCTATTGATTTAAATGGAATACAATGAAATTTATTATTCTACATTGCTTCACAAGATGGTATATGATAATTATTAAAAAATTTCTGTGAAATCTATATACTATCCATGGTTCAATATGCAATGATATGATTAATTATTCATGATCTTGTATGACATGTATATATGGATTTAATTATGTGATTCTTTGTTCTATTATAATACCAGGATGGGTGGAAAATTTATAAACCATATTCAGGTAGGAGATTTATATCCCTCCAATGCTTTAGGAAAATATAAATTTTTCTCATTTCATAAGAAGGAATGGAATGGGATGTGAATAATGTTTAGTAACAGAATTTCTCATCTAATATTTCCTTTAGAGTGAACATTGACCAAGGAAATGATGGAATAAAGTGTAAACCCAATTAAATATGATGATATAAGACAAAATACTTGACAAAGGAAAAGATTTTATATTCATTTCTGCATAAAAAACTTATATATTATTCTTATGAAACTATTTCAGGGATCATGATTAATTATTAATGATTCATTACTCTTATGGATCATGTCTTTTGATCGATAAAACCTTATTCAATGATTCATTACTATTATATTCAAATTGATGAGAATGATTTTATAATGTTTAGATCAGGTTATAATAAACCAACCATTACCTAACTCTCACTTGTGTTCATTTATTGATATCTCTTATGATTTCGCATACAATGAATTTATGCTCACCATTTTATAAGTTTACCATACCTATGTTATAGAGAAATGATTTACATATGTTATGTATAAGAAATATACTTATTGTGGATAAGTAAATGGTAAATGATGTAGATCATTTATATACATGATTTTTATGTATCTATGATACAAAATATTGTAGACCATTATTATTATAGAAATAATCATATAGATATTTAATTGATATTTTAGCTAATGATATGTAGTATTTATGCATGAAAAGTATGGGTTTCCATATTTTTTTGGGTTTATGATTTGGGTTTCAAAAAATGCATTGTAAAATATTAAAAACCTGCATAATTCCAGTTTATGTTGATTTATATTATACTCGACATTACACTATAATAACCATTATACATTTTTTATGATATTTGATTGTTGTATGTTTGTAAAGAAAAAGTTTTTAAAATAGTTAAATAAATCATTAAAAAATAAATTTATTTTTTATAGTGATACTTAACATATTCAATTATAACAATGTTAGGGATATTTAAAAAAATTAATAGTTTAGATTACACTTTCCTCCATATGAAAAAAATGGTTGTATATCATCATGTTTTTTTCAGAAACATCCCTCTATATTATCATACAATATTTGTTTTATTAAACTCATGAAATTACATTACATGTGTCAACTTTGATAATAATCCAATTTTTATGAACATTATTCATCATCAAATTCCTTAACATTGTGAAAAATCTCAATTTTCATCATTTGAATGAAGGGTGTCCACCTAGTTTCCATACATTGATATATTAGGAAAAATATTGGTTTTACAATCTAACTTTTATCTATTAGATTTAAATTACATATACCAAATATTTATAATTTATTGGAATTTAAATATAAATTTTTAAATATATTTTAATACTCACATAATTTTAATATCATTGTTATGTCATACTTATTAATATAATTATGAATGATTTCATTATATGGATACATTTGAATTAGATTTTGAAATCATTATCATCCTATGGGTACTTTATTTTGTGATGAATGATTGATTTAGATTGAAAAATATCAGTATGCATGAATTTCATGTGGGTTTCTATATCATAATATAATTCATTTGTATAATATTTTAATCTATTGAGATATTTTAACCCATGAAATATGAAGATGTCTCATAAGTGTGTATGTAAGTGTATGACCCATGAATACGATGTTTACATGGGAAAAATTAAATTGTCCCACAAATATTGGTGCATGTATGTTATAAAACTACATTATTTTTCTCAATACTAATATTTGTGCCACATTTAAAAGGGAACATGATGGTATTCTATCAATGATCATGTTTATTGACTAATGTTTCAATAAAATTATGATTCGTGTATTATTCTATGTCAATCCTTAATATAAGAACCATGATTTTTTTCAAGGTATTGATAGGTATTAATATCTTATTTTTTTTACTGTATAACTTAACAATACTTATATTCTTCGCATATAATAATTTATTATCATTAAATTTTTTTCATATTATTACACTTACTGATCATTTTTTTCATCCATTTCATATTTTTCAATTTCCCCTAGTTATTAAGATGAGTAAAATGTATATAAGGGAGCCTATTGTAGATCAATTATGGATAAATGTTGAAAAGTATAATATAATAAGTTTCTTATGAATAAAATCTTGAAAAACACTAAGCAATATGTTTATGGGATTGTGTGACTATTTTTTAAACTAAATGATTAAATTATGTTAAGGATGTAAAGTAAACATAGTTGTAGACTTATATATATCCCTTTAATGAAATACAATGTTTATGGAATGACAATTTAGAAAGAGATCGAGGAGTGTGGTTCTAGTAAATAATTTTTGCTAGAAAATCATAGTTTAGATAACTTTGGAGATTAAGATATTATCATTTGAGGATATAAATGTCATAATGGGAAGAGACGTAATGGTGGATCACAATATAAAAGGGATAGATAACCCAGTTGGCTAGTTGGGGTAATATTAAATATTTTATGGACTCAGAAAAGACAAAATGTATGAAATACTTATTAATTAGCCTAAGTTATAAGTATAAGTATTAGATAAAATCATATAGTTTTGATTAAATAGATATGTTATGTTTTCTTTGAATTTACATCCCTATTTCACAATAGAATGTTTGTAACACCCCATGCTTCCATGGTATGCTTCCCTTTGAATAATACAGTAGTGTGTGTTGTACGCACCTTCGAGTTCTAACACACACCACAACCAATCAAACCAGCCGTTATGAATAGTAATACCCCATTTTTGAAATTTTATAAATATTATATTTCAAAATGGACATCATTTTTGGTTTAAGAATATCTAAATTAGCCTAGGGTGTATTTTTGGTATTTTTTTAAAAACATTCAATTTTTGATGAATAGTGAAAATCACTGAGTTATAGTTTAAAACAGAATTTTTTTTAAATAATTATTTATTTTATTTAAATTTATTTTAGGTCAAAATAAATAGTTAATACCTATACATTTTCAATGCAATTCATTGGAGTCAGTTTATAATAATTTTAGACATATAAAAATTTTATTGAACTTTTCACCATCTTTTACCCATTTTCTAGGAGAATTTGCAAATTCACATAAAACATAATCTTACCACTTATGTGAGTGGAATTTCAAAAATCCAATAGACATGGTTAATATCAAGGAGTAAATTTTTGTTCAATATGATATAAATAATGTTTGTTGAATAGTAACTTTTTACTTTTATTTACCATGCTTAAAAGTAAATAGGGTAATTGAGGGTAAAAATTATATTATTATTACCATAAAAAATGTCCTAATTATATTTGGTAAGTATAATTAGACAAAAAAAACCTTATGAATAAAATAGGAACCTCTTTGGTCCACTTGGATTAGATTAGGACATTTATTATTATTTAATTCAAAGAAGAGTCAAAAGAGTTAAAATCAATGATTAATAACTAGAATATTTTTAATACAAGGTTATACATAAGTAAAATTCTATTATAAATAATAATTAAAAAGGAAAAATTATTTCGTACATTTTTTTATTTTATTTATAATTTTTAGATATTAATTAATTTAATTAATTTATGACACAATGATGATGCAGTAATTATATTATTAGTAAAATATTAAAATAATTTATATTTTAAATACCCAAAAAAATATAATTTGAATCTTTTAATTAATTATAAAATTTTTATAGGTTAATATGACATGTTAGGGTAGATTAAATGAATTAGGTTTGATTTAATAATGCTGTTATGAATTTAGAAAAAAACAAAATACCAAATAGTGTCAAAATTGACATAAAAGAGTTTTTTAAAAAACAATTATATTATTAATTGATATTCAATTCCTAAAAATCTAATGTTCGGCCAAAGGACTAATATAATTATAGTTGTATCATTAGTGGACCAATTTGGGGTCATTTGGAAGTATATAGTATGTTTATTATCTATATAATATAAAAAATACAAAGAGACATGGTAAATGTAAAACTGTTTAACTATGAGTTAAATAAAAAAGATAAATTTAATATTGATACCCAAACCTATCTAAAACCTATTTTTTGAGTCTTTTCTTACTTATACCCACTTTAACCTTTATATAATCCACTTTGGATCCATTATAAACCGAATATAAATTTCTTGTAAAATAATATTTCTAGCTTTTCCTAAGGTTCCCCTCACCGCTCTTATAAAAGGGCACTCACCCTTCTCTCTAATTATCACTTTGAAAGCCTTATAGATCAGCCAAACCTGCGCAAATATTCTCTCAACTTGAATCACTTCAACCTAGAGGCCTTAGTTTGATCATAAAGCCAACCTGTGAAGTCCTTTTGATCAAATCAAAAGGAAGAACTCAAATAAGAGGTAATGTTTTCACCACCCTCTTTCAAGCTCCTTTATTCTTCCACTTATTCTTTCCTTGTTATTTAAATTCTAAAATAATAAATATAGTATCCTCTATATAGTATGATGTTATTATAAATATATTACAACCATATTCAGTATTGTATTCATCCTTTGAATGACATGTCACCACACGTGTGTACGTACGGCTTACCGTCTCCACGTCGTGAGGTAATTGTTATTCAAAACAGTATAATTTTGAAGGGTATGATAATGATGTGTAATTGAAGTAAATAATAAATATAACATTATAATGATTCTTTATATATTATATACCATCCAATTATATAATATTTTAATATGAAAAGATTGATATTGTCCCTCATGCGTACGTTCGGACTACCATCTCCACGAAATTGATGAGATTCATTCCCCATCATATACATTCAAGAATAATTTTCATTTAATTATTAAAAATAATTCTTAAATACTTGATATCATTCTGTATATGAATAAGATACAACCTAGGTATAAAAATCATGGTTTATTTAACAAAACATATAAAAGAAAATATGTAAATGAACACCTAAAACAATGATAATACTAAAATATTATTAAAAAAGAAATATTAAAAGATCATATATGATATAATATTTATATATATGATTCCTGTATAAATTAATAAAAATTATTTGTCTATTATAAATAATGTTAACCTACCCTCGACCAAGGAAAAGTACGAGGTAAGTATTTACTTCACAATCTCTACATTATCTGAGGTTGTTTATAAGTAATTATCTACTAGAACCCCTTTATCATCAACATCCATGTTTCTTAAAAATGTATTTCAAAACATTCTTACTATTTTATATACTTTGGGTTAAAGTCATTCATACCCTTATTTTACTTTTTATAATATGTTTATAATGTAATCTTTCTGTCATTTTCTAAACAAGGTCCTTTTTAACCTTTTCAACAAAATTAAGGTAAGAATGTCTTTTTTAACTTATACGATGGGTGCGGCTATTTTACAACATTATAAATTCATCAGAGAATCATTTACAAGATTATAAGAATATTTTCAATGTAATAGATTAATATTATAAATATGTTACTTTTAAATGATTTAAAAAAATGAGACATTTCTCTCAAATAGTATTGATTTCATCTATGTGAACATCCATTGATGGATTTTAATCTTATTTGAAATTGATTTGTTATGATACAAAACATTCATATTGAATTGATGGTTTTGTGATATGTTTGATTTTGGATGTGTAATTTTTATACCATTCATGTTTTATATATAAATTATTGGAATTTTGTAAGCTAGTTTTAATACGAGTGATTAGGTTATGTTAAATCCTGTTTATATGAGGAATGCATTGGACATACTAATTGATGGGTGGATCCCGCTATAGCTCCTCGAAGAATCAGTAGGTCTTATGGGACAAACTACTGTATTGGAAAAAGGTCTTGAAAAAATCCTATTTTAATCTTGGCATAAGGACTTTAATATGTGGTAATGATAGTCTGGAATTATGCATTCCATCATTATGAAAGATGTTATTGATATTTCATGTGATTATCAAAATAATAGAATATCCATGTGAATAAGTAAATGAAATTATTTCATTTTATTTCTGCAATATTATGTTTAAGTTTATGTTTAAAAGGCTTTTGTTTTAGTTATACATTTCCTTAAATGTTTATGCTTATTTTTGAAAGGTTCCGCTATATTGTTATCCTTATTGGGCATCTCAGATCACCCCTTTCTATGTTTTATTTTTCCTAGGATGTGAAGAAGTATTTTATGAATAACCTGGAGGCATAATATGAGGGGATATGACTGTGGTCTATAAGGACAATATTTTGTAGTAGTTTTTCACTTTATGATGTAATGTAATCTTCATGAATGTATCTAGTGATTCCAAGTATACTAAACTAATTGGTCTTCCGAGACTTGATCTTTTGTGATCATGCCAATGTTATGTAATAATTCACCGACTCTGGGTAACTGTGGTCAGGGTGTTATAGTTGGTATCAGATAAAGTTTAGCATAAACTTTGGAAGCTAGATTTAGATAAACTTTAATTAGAGCAAATTTTCCTAATATAGACTTTGAGGATTAGTATAGAAGAACATCCATGATTTCTTGTATTGTTGAGATTTTTTGAGTTTTCTGAGAAATACATCCCGGTCTAGATATGAGTAGGTAGAGGTAGCTCTGGCACAGATATACCTATGTGTAAAACATGAAAACATCGCTTTGATCTAGACTCGAATGAGAACCCATGCACGACAACGGGCCTTGCTGTACTATTGGTTACGACACTCCTTGGGGATATGCATAGGATAATTATCATTTTATTTACCATCCATTTAGAACAGTTTATGAATATATACTTCCTCAAAGAAAACTTTTTTATGATTATGGATTATATCCATAAACTGTTCAATTTATGTTAAGTGTTTTACCAGTTTGAATTTATGTATTGTGATTCATAAACTAATATAATTTATGACATTGTTTAGAAATGGAGCTTAGTGGAAGAAATGGAAACTGTATCAATGCACACACTCCATGTAGGGATTCCCATCCTACTGAAGAAAAATATATTGGAGTTGGTGATGCAACTGGTTCTTATCAGCTAATCACCATACTGGGACAACTCACTCAGGTTATGAATAATAACCATACCCGTATGGCGCACCATGATCTGTAGCATAGAGGATCAATGCTATATCACTTCACAAGACAACAACCACCAAAATTAAATTGGAGTACCAATCCATTAGTAGCTGATCAATGGATAAATTCATAATAGAAAATATTCCATTCCATGGGGAGTAGCAAAAGGGAAAAAGTTATCATGGCAGTTTACTGCCTCAATAGAGACGTTGACCAATGGTGGACAATGATTCAATACACAAAAAATGATTATGAAGTATCAAATATGGAATGGAGGGTTTTCAAAGATATTTTCTTAGAAAAATACATTCCTCATGACCATCGAGCAGATATGGAAAGGCAATTTCTAAGTCTAAGAAAAAAGGAGGATGAGAATGTTGTAATGTATGAGGGTAAGATTATAATGTTAGCGAGGCATGTAGATGATTATATACGTAACCCAAGGAGTAAGATTGATCATTTCTTTTATAGGTTAAAACCATTTCTCCAATAAGAATTAGTCTCATACTCCTTATGACTTTAAAACAAATAAAGAGAAGAAGTGATATGTTGATCACTCTTGAAATGGAAATAAGGTGAAGAAGGGAATTGTTGAATATCCATATTGTAGTAAAAGTGTGAAGAAACACCCCAGTACTTTCATAAAAGGAATGAGAGTCTGTTACAAGTGTGGTGAAAAAGGCCACCAAGCTCGTGATTCTAAGGTGAAGAAAGAGGCTACAGATGATCAATGATATAATTGCAGGGAGATGGGACATTATGCAACTGAATATCCTAATCGTCATTGGAAGATAACTCATAAAAGGCTAAAGGATCAAGGCCATGATTATGCTATCACTACTGATGATGTAGAAGCTATGAAAGACATGGTGGTAGCTAATTTAATGGTTTCCTCAAGTATGGCCAATGCTTTATTTGATTCTAGATCATTGAATTGTTTCATATCTTCCCAGCTTTCAATGAAAATTAGATATTTCCAATTTGATTTTACAAGGGAGTTGTCAGTTAAAACTCTTAAGGGATGTATCATCGCAACAATGTTTTTTGAATCCGTTCAAATTAGAGAATATAAATTTTCTTTTTCTATTGATCTTATCGTCATACATATGATTGAATTTGATATAATCCTTGGTATGGATTAGATTTCATACCATGATGTGTGGATTTATTGTTAGAACAAGGAGGTTACAATTTTTTAGGATAATGATAAATAACACCTTATATTTAGATCATAATTGTCACTACATAATTCTTATCTAGATCCACATCGGTAGGTGAACTAAATTCCATTATTGGGGAGGAATAGAATGAAATGATTGTGGGTGAGTAAAGGAATGTTCAAATAGAGGTTATACCTATTGTGAAAGAATATGTTGATGTATTTCGAGAAGATTTACCTAGGCATCCTCCAGAATGAGAAATTGTGATTTCCACTGATTTAATTCTTGGTTGAAGGCCTATATCAATGACCACGTATAGAATGGCCACTATGGAATTAGTCGAACAGAAGAAACAACAAGAGGAACTGAGTAATATAGTATTTATTCTCCCTAGTGTTTCTCTATGGGGATCCCCAGTACTTTTTGATAGGAAGAAAGATGGATTAATGTGGTTATGTATCGACTATAGGGTGATCAATGCTTTAACAATAAAGAACAAGTATATGCTACATTGCATTGATGATTTCTTTGATCAAATCTATGGAGCTCAATACTTTTCAAAGATTGACCTTTTATCTAGATGCCATCAGTTGTGTGTGAAGAATGAAGACATTGTAAAAATAGCATTTTGAACCAGGTATGGGAATTATGAGTTTATAGTAATACCTTTTGTGATGAATAATGCACCATCTGTTTTCATGGATCTAATGAATAGGGTTTTCAAGGAATATATTGATGACTTTGTAGTTCTATTTATTGATGATATCTTGGTATATTCAAAAATCTATAATGATCATTAAAATAACTTTCACATTATCCTAAGGACTCTGAGAAGACATGAATTATATGGGAAGTTTAGCAAATGTGAATTCTGGATTCATGGGATTTCTTTTCATGGCCATATTGTCTCTAAGGATGGAATCTCTGTTGATCCTTCTAAGACAAGAGAAATCCAAGAATGGCCAGCACCGACGAGTATAATTTAGGTACACAGTTTTATTGGTTTAGTAGGTTATTATCGATGTTTCATCCTGAATTTTTCCCGGTTGGCTAACCCATTAACAAAGATCACATGTCAATGGGTTAAATTTGTTTTGAAAAAAGAGTGTGAAGAATGTTACGAAGAACTATAGAAAAGATTAGAAAATGTTTATATATTGACTTTACCATCAGGGAATAATGGGTTTTTTATTTATAGTGATGCATCGAAGAAAGGACTTGGTTATGTCCTTATGCAGAATGATAAGGTTATTGCCTATACATCACGACAGTTAAAAATTAATGATAAAAACTATCCTACTCATGATCTTGAGTTAGAAGTTGTAATATTTATTTTGATGATTTGGAGACACTGCCTCTATGGTGAGAAATGTGAGATTTATACTGATTACTAGAGTCTGAAGTATATTTTCTCATAGAAAGAACTCAACATGAGGCAATGGATATGGCTTGAACCTCTCAAGGATTATGATTGCACAATACACTACCACCCGGGGAAGGAAAATAAGGTTTTAAATTCTTTGAGTAGAATATATCATGGTGTTTTAAAGAAGATGAGAGTTGAAAGGGATCATATTTTCATGGATCTAGTAGAAATGGATATGGTAATCACCATGGAAGGTTAAACATCAATAATTTTTCAAATGGTTTCCAAAACCAACTTTACTATAAAAGATAAAGAGTTCTCAGACCGATGATGAAGAATTTCAAAATAGATTAAATCTGTGAATGATGGTTGATTGAGTGACATTGTGTATGAATATGTTGATTTGATATTTGGGAAGAGACATTGTTTTCTTGATATACCTGATTTAAAAAGAGAGTTGTTGGATGATGCTCATAGTTCTACCCTGGGAGCACCAAAATGTATAATGATTTGAAGGAACCTTTTTGGTGGGACATCATGAAGTGGAAGATTAGTTATTTTGTGTAATGATGTATGGTTTGTAAACAAGTGAAAGATGGAAGGCAACAGCCTGGAGAAGTCATGCAACATATTCCCATACCAGAGTGGAAATGGGATAATATCAC
The DNA here is from genome assembly GCA_963277665.1 of Viscum album. Lineage (NCBI taxonomy): Eukaryota > Viridiplantae > Streptophyta > Magnoliopsida > Santalales > Viscaceae > Viscum > Viscum album. The sequence goes on along the minus strand of OY728148.1, from coordinate 258,053,520 downwards.
GATGGACATTATAATGGGCCTACCAAATAATCCTAGAAGGAATGATGCAATATGGTTCATTGTTGATCGTCTTACCAAGTCAGCACATTTTCTTGCTATAAGGGAAGATTTACAACTTGAATGCCTAGAATGACTATATATTAATGAATTTTTCAGTCTTCATGGAGTACCCATATCCATTGTTTCTGATCATGATCCACTTTTTAAATCAAGATTCTGGAAGAGTCTTCAGAAGGCGATGGATACTGAACTTCGTTTGAGCACTGCTTACCACCCCAAAACTGATGGACAATAATAACGGACAATTCAAACCTTAGAAGACATGTTGAGATCTTGATCACTTGACTTTCAGGGTATGTGGGATCAATATTTACATTTGGTGGAATTTTCCTATTACAATAGCTTCCATTCAAGTATTTGGATGGCACCATATAATGAGTTATATGGAAAGAGATGACGCACACCAACCTGTTGGGATGACATTGGTGAATGAAAACTTGTAGGCCCAGAACTAGATGAGGAAACGATGAGAATGGTAAAGGTAATCCAAAACCACATCAAATTAGCTCATAGTAGGCATAAGAGCTATGGTGATAACTGATGGAAGGATATGTAATTTCAGGTAGGAGATCATATATTTCTGAGGCTATCTTTATGGAATGGAGTTATACGTATCGGTAAGAAAGGTAAATTGAGTCTCAGGTACATCAGACCATTCGAAATTCTAGAACTAATTGGGGTCGTAGCTTATCATTTGGCAATACTGCCAAGTCTCTCCAAAGTTTACAATGTGTTCCACGTATCACTATTGAGAAAATACGTACCTGTCCCAATGCATGTACTAACCCATGAGGAATTATAACTGGAACCCGATCTGTCTTATTGCGAAGAGCCCGTCAGTATTCTTGATACGAGAGAACAATTATTGAGAAACCGAACGACTCGTCTGGTAAAAGTTCTATGGAGAAACCATAAAATGGAATAGGCAACGTGGGAACTCGAGGAACTTATGATGAAGAACCACCCAAGTATTTTTATGCAGTAATATTCTAGAAATTTCAATGATGAAATTATTTGAAGGAGGGGAGAATGTAACACCCCATGCTTCTACGGTATGCTTCCCTTTGAATGATACAGTAGCGTGTGTTGTACGCAACTTCGAGTTCTAACACACACCATAACTAATCAATATAGCCGTTATGAATATTAATACCCACTTTTTGAAATTTTATTAATTTTATATTTCAAAATGGATTTCATTTCTGGATTCATAATATCGAAATTAGCTTTGGGTGATTTTTTGCTCATTTTCTAAAAACATTCAATTATTGTTGAATAGTGAAAAACACTCAGTTATAGTTTAAAACCGAATTTTTATATAAATAATTATTTATTTTATTTAAATTTATTTTAGGTCAAAATAGATAATTAATACCCATATATGTTCAATGAAATTCATTGGAGTCAGTTTATAATAATTTAAGATATATAAATATTTTATTGAACATTTCACCGTCTTTTACCCATCTCCTAGGAGAATTTTCAAATTCAAATAAAACATAATTTTATCATTTCTATGAGTGGAATTTTGAAAATAAGAGATATGCCGTTTATATCAAGGAGTAAAATGTGGTTCAATAAGATAAATATAGTTTTTGTTTAATAGTAACTTTTTACTTTTCTTTACACGGTTAAAAATAAATAGGGTAATTACGGGTAAAAATGATATTATTATTACCCTAACACATGTACTAGTTCTATTGACTACCTATAATTCTACCAAAAACAACCTTAGTAATAAAATCATAACCTCTTTGGTCCACATGGATTAGATTATGACATTTATTATTATTAAATTCGAAGAAATGTTAATAGAGTTCAAATCAATGTTTAATAACTAAAACTTTTTTAATATAAGGTTATACATAAGATAAATTAGATTATAAAAAATATTTAAAAATATATAACTATTTAATAAATAATGGTACTTTATATATAATTTTTAGATAATAAATAATTTAATAATTAATGACACAATGATGATGCAGTAATTACCTTGTTAGTGAAATATTTAAATTATTGATATTATAAATACCAAATTAAATATAATTTGAGTCTTTTAAAGAATTAAAATAATTTTATAGGTTTATATGACATGTTAGGGTTGATTAAATGAATTATTTTTGAATTAAGAATGCTGTTATGAATTTAGAAAAAACAAAATACCAAATTGTGTCAAAATTGACATAAAAGAGTTTTTAAAAAAAATATTATATGATTAATTGATATTCAATTGCTAAAAATCTATTATTTTTTCAAAAGACTTGTATAATTATAGGTTTATAATTAATGTACCACTTGGGGGTCTCTTAGAAGTATATAGTATGTTTATTAAATATATAATATAAAAATACAAAGAGACATGGAAAACGTCAAACTATTTAACTAAGAGTTAAATCTAAAAGATAAAGCTCATATAGTGCCACAAACTTGTCCAAAACCTATTGGTTGAGTGGTTTTCGACCTACCCCCACCTTAACCATTAAATAATCCACTTTTGAGCCATTAGAAACCGAATGTAAATTTATTATAAAATAATATTTATAGATTTTCCTAAGGTTCCCCTCACCCCACTTATAAAAAAGCACTCCCCCTTATCTCTAAATTACAACTCAAAGCTTTTTTCCTTGGACAACCCCTGCCAAAATATTCTGTCAACTTCCCTAAATTAATCCTAGAGGCCTTATTTTGATTATAAACCTAGCCTATTGAGACATTTTGATCAAATCAAAAGGAAGAACCCGAAGAAGAGGTAATGTTTTCACCACCCTCTTTCATGTTCGTTTCTTCTTCCACTTCTACTTTCCTTTTTATTTCCATTGTAAGATAATAAATCCAGTATCATTAATATAATGTTATGTTATTATAAATATAGTACAACCATATTCAGTATTCTATCCATCCTTTGAATGACATGTCACCATACGTGCGTACGTACGGCTTGCCGTCTCCACGTCGTGGTGTAATTGTTATTCAAAACATTATAATTTGGATGGGTATGATAATGATGTGTAATTGAATCAAATAATAAATATTACATTATAATGATTCTTTATATATGAAATACCATCCAATTATATAAAATTTTAATATCAAAATAATGATATTGTCACTCAGGTGTACGTACGGACTATCGTCTCCACGAACACGATGAGATTAATTCCCCCATCGTATCCATTCAAGACTAATTTCTATTTAATGATTAAAAATAATGTTTAAGGACTTGATATCAATCTGGATATGAATAAGATAAAACCTATTGATAAAAAAATTGGCCTATGTAACAAAACATATAATATAAAATGAGTAAGTGAACACCCGAAACGACGATAATACTAAAATATTATTAACAAAGTAGTATTAAAAGATCATATATGATTTCGTATTTATGTATATGATACTTGTATAATTTAATAGCAATGATTTAACTATTATATAGGATTTTAACCTACCCTCAACCAAGGAAAAGTATTAGGTAAGGATTTACTTCACAATCTCAACATTATCCGAGGTTGTTTATATGTAATTATCTAATGGGACTCCTTTATCATCCACATCTATGTTTCTTAAAAATGTATTTCAAAACATTCTTACTATATTATAGACTATGGGTTAAAGTAAATAATATCATTTTTTTATTTTTTATAAGATGTTTATAAAGAAATCTTTCTGTCGTTTTCCAAAGAAGGTCCTTTTTAACCTTTTCGACAAAATTAAGGTAAGAATATCTTTTTTTAACTTATACAGTAGGTGAGACTATTTTACGCCATTATAAAATCATCAAAGCTTCCCTTACAAGCATATAACAATATTTTCAATGTAAATTTTTTATTTTATAATTATGTTACTTTTAAATGATTTAAAAAAAGAGATATTTCTCTCAAATAGTTTTGATTTGATCTATGTGAACATCCTTTAATGGATTTTAAGATTATTTGAAGTTGATTTATTATGATACAAAACTTCCATATTATATTGATAGTTTTGTGATATGTTTGACTGTGGATGTGTAATTTTTATACCATTTATGGTTTATGTATAATGTATTGACATTTTGTATACTAGTTTTAATATGAAATTTTATGTTATGTTTAAACCTATTCATATGGGGAATGCATTGGACATAGAAAGTGACAGGTGGAGCCCGCTATAGCTCCTCGATGCATCGGTAGGTCTAATGAGAAAAACTAGTGTCTTGGCACATGGAATTGACAACATCTTATTTGTAGTCATGGCACAAGGCCTTGAATATGTGATTATGATAATCTGGAATTATGCATTCCATCATTATGAAAGTGGTTATTGATATTGCATGTGATTATTTGACTAGTAGAATATCCATGTGAATAAGTAAATGAAATTATTGTATTTTATTTCTTCCATATTATGATTATGTTCATATTTAAAAGGCCTTTGTTTTAGTTATACATTTCCTTAAATGTTTATGCTTATTTATGAAGGATTCCGCTATATTGTTATCCTTACTAGGCATCTGAGCTCACCCCATTGAATGTTTTATTTTTCCAAGGATGGGATGAAATAATTTATGAATGTCCTGCTGGGATAGTATGAGTGGATATGAGTGTGGTCTATGGAGACAATATGTTGTTGTAGTTTTTCACATTATGATGAAATGTAATCTTTATAAATTTATCTAGTGATTTCAAGGCTACTAAACTAATTGGTCTATCGAGACATAATATTTTGTGATCATTCAAATGTTATGTAATAATGCACCGACTCTGGGTAACTGAGGTTGAGGCGTTACAATGTCGATGCATCTGTGGAATAGATTCACTTAAGGATAATCACCTTGAACAAGGAATGTTAAGTATCAATTCAATCCTTACTATGGTGCATGATTAGTGTACTAGAGACTACACATTTCAATGGACACTCTCGCTCTATATTCATTTTTAATTAAAATTCAATTTATATATAATTATGATGGATTTGTATATTAAATAATTTGGAAATGTAATATGAGAAAAATGATCCTAATAAGAATATGTTGAATAATTAGTGATTTAGGTTTAACTGAGTTATAATGTAATATGATATAAGGTAAGACAGTTTGATGCTATTTTTTTAATGTAATGATCATACAATAAATCGTTTTTTGTTTTCAACAGTCATGTTTATTTCTTTTGGTTATAGTAATAGATGGATCCTTAAGGACCCATATTACCAACAAATTCCATTAACAATGCCTAACTTATCCTAATGAGAAACCTAAAAATATACTAGATGGTTTGGGATATCATGTAACTATACCAATTTTTCTATTAGGAATTATGATAAGAAAAATAATAATAGTATAGTTTCTAAATACACTATTTATGATAATGGATGAGTCTCATGGATGTTCAAGTGATTATGATAATAAAGTAAATAATTTACAAATTCCATCATGTGCTAAATTTGGTAGGATTCACCATTGAGAATGGTATGAAGGAAATAAAAGATGTTTTATTTTTTGGAAATGATGTTATAGTGAAACGAATTGTCATAGAATAATAATGATATCTCTATAATTTTCATCTATATGTTGAAGTAATTTTTAAAAACCATAAACATTATTATAAATAACATTAGAGTTGTCAATTCCCTAATCTAAGGGAATGTAGAGAAAATATTCACTATAAAATTATAATAGTATATAATGAATATGAAACCAGAATGTGGAAGTGTGTTCAGAAAATGAAATGGAATGAGGAACAAATATAACCATCTCAACAATTATGTTTTTTATATTCATATCTTGTTCAACCCACCATTGTTTACTTATAATATAAAAAAATTCATAAAATCACAACCATGAAGAATATATTTTATTTATTAATAAAAAATTATCATGGAATGATTATTTATTCCTAACAATATAACATTTATATAATATATTTTTATCGTAATTTTATTCCTTTTAAAATACTATTATCCTTCCATTAATATTATTTTATGTGATATTTGTCATATACTAGTTGTTTTCCCATAGATTCCATAATAAATACCTTGATAAGAAAATAAAATCTAAAATTAATTAAATGAAACTACACTAATGCAATTATAACTATAGGATCCATAAAAAATATCACATATTATATTGGGTTATTAAGTATAAATATTTAAATTAAGGAAAAAATGTGGGTTATATTCCTATGTGATTTAACAGATGTGTTCTCTTCTCATGCCAAAGATAGTGATGAGGAAATCTCATTAGAAAATAAATCATGGGTCATTTTTATCTTATAAAAACACATAATTATATAATTATATTTGAATAATTAAAAATTTCTAGGATAATATGAATTTAATGTGGTAGAATGTAATGAGAAAAAAATAATATTTATTTTCCTTAAATAAAAATTATGAAAATAAGTTGTTTTATAAACAAAACCGAACAAAAATAAAACCCTGGTACGATTAATTTTTTTTAAAATATAATAATATATATTTTACATGAAATATATTGAATTGGATTAAATAATTTTTGAAATATATAATTAAATAAATTTAGTGGACCTTTTATTTGAGTTCACTAAGATCATTTTTGAAATACGATATTACTAAATGCTGTATCTTTTATGTGTTGTGTATTTTATTGAAAAAAATAATTAAATTATTGAAAAAATATATAGTTAATGAAATATAATATTGATTAATAAATTTTATTTTTTAATTTTAAATGTAAATTAATAATATGAAGAAGTTTTATTTTAGAAAATTATCCTCATATAAAATTTTCTTTAGATTTTATTTTAAGATCATATTTAAAGGATAAAGTCAAAAAACATAGAACAAGAATGAATAGTACTAAAAATAATTTATATATATCTATATATACATTACTAGTATAATATATATTTGTCGGGGTTTTAATGAATGTTTTATTTTTAGGAAGATGATGTAAAATAATGATTTTCAAATAATGTGGCATTCATGAACGAATAATTTTATATGCATGACTAGTAAATTTTATGAAATAATTTATAGAAATAATATTTTTTGGAATATAATTCTTAGATTTATTTATATTTTTTTAGAAACTTATGAATGATATTTTTACCTAATATGTTGTAACCATTTAAGTTATTTTTAATACATTATATATTTATTAAATTATAGTTAATTTTTTTCACTTTTAAAAATTTAATTTAATAAAAAAATATATAAGATTAAATTATAAGGTATTTTATATTAAATAAATACCATTTTATCTTTGGAATAAAAAATTAATTACTTAATTAAATACTATGGACTCTATGGAAATCCAAATTTGAAAAAAAGGATTAAGCTATGTGGTAAAATTCTTAACATTTTGAGAGGAAGTTTCTAATTGGGTCTATGGTGTGTCTCATCCAAAAATTATATTTAATCCATTATTTTTAATTTTGGATTATTCTTGATGTTTAAAACATATACTCTTTTTATATGAGGAATAACTATTTAAAATATTTCATTCTACCCATTTCTAGAAGGGATTTCCAAGACCCCTTTTTGAACACCTATAATTTTGGTTTCCTACTACAAATACATACATTTAATCCATCCCCTATGACCAAATTCCTATTCTTTTATCCTCCATTCAATAGAACATAGATTAACCCCGTTGTTTTAAATGATATTTCAAAGGAAATATTCAAGATACCAATAAGAGTAAAAATTATTGAATAAATTCATTCCATTTCTACCTTACTTTTAAAAAAATTTAGTTTCTCGTTTATATATATTAAAATAACTATATTTTATATTGAATTTTATTATTTTCATGTAATAAATATCTATCCATATTTTCCATTTCCCATTAAGAAAAAAATCATCATTCATGTGTTTTTGTGGATTAATGGTTCCATGAAGAAACTTATTTCATTTTCCATATAGATTCATTACCACATTCTAAATAATAATTCAATATTATTCAAGAAATTACTAATATGTAAAAAATAAAATAATTATTTTTTATTAATTATATTTTCCCAAAATAAACAAATTTTATAAACATAATCATCCATTAACTATGGTATGTTAACATTTGATTTGGTCGAACCACCTACATGAAAGAAGATATAAAATTGTATCATATAAGACAAAGAGATCATAATTACTATTAAAATTTTATATTACCATATAAATAATGAATTTTATTGAATTTTGACATAGAAAATAAACACATTAATTTAAACATAAATGATCATTCATTAAAATCATTGAAACCAACTCATCAAAATTTTCCAAAATAAGGATCTTTAACATAATAAATATATAATGAAAAATTATAATTATAATTAATAATAACTCATAATATATGTAAAACATAATTATTTTAGAATGATTATCATTTGGATAAGAATTATGGCCATCACCACCTTCACGGATCTAGTTCAAAATTATCATGACTACTCACAAATAATATTGAAAATATATAATAAATAAAAAATATTAATATAGATAAAAAATTTAAATAATGTTTATAAAAGTTTATAGATATAAACAAAATCCAAAATCAAGTTACTTGGATATTTTTTTATAAATTATTTTCAAGGGATTTATTGAAAAATATAAATTATAAGTTGGGGTTCTTTTTTGAAGTTTAATATCATGATAAATATTTCATATTCCATTCCATGATATCATTGATAAAATATTATTATATCACAAATATAACATCCTCTATATGTATTCCATTGATTGAGTTCCAAAAACCATTCCATATACTTATTTTAAATGGATTTCTATACATGTGATACCAATACTGCAAGAGTTTCTTTATATCATATTGAAATTAATGAGAAATGACTTATTTTTTGCACAATGTTTTTCTATATTCTTTATACACAACCCATTTGATATGTTATATCATAAATTATATTTCATTTATGTTATTTTATATTCAAATAAAATTTTCATTTTTAAAATGGTTTGGAATGAAATATTACTCAAACCATAAGGGTTTTCCTGGAATCAATCCTATCACTCTATACATTTTATATTTTTTGTATCATGATTTATATTATATAGATTTTTTTTATTTAAATCCTATTAAAATTTACTATAATATAAATCATGTGATATAATATGACTAATTGTGTTCCTTCCTTCATTTATATATATATATTTAAATTTCTACTAAATCCATAATGTATTTTGATAACAAAAATCTTTTTCTTTGAGTTATTAAACCTTACATTGAAATTTTTTATTATATCGTTTTCAACCACCATATGATATTATTTCATGTTAATTTTTTCCTCCATATATATAATTCATCTTAATTCAATTTTTATTCCATGATAAAAGTCTTATTCAAAGTAATATAATTATTGAGTATAATTTTAATCCTATATAATAATAGTTTCCCCTCTTGATCCATATTTTTCATTCTGACTAATGTTATATGTTATATACGGTATTTGATTTATGTATTATCTCATGTGAAATTATCATTTAAAATATCCTATTTTCAAAATGATGGGTTTTAATTCATTTGGGAAATGAAATTTTAATTATAGGATTTTAAAACATTAAAATGGGTTTCCATTTAGGATCATGTGACTTATCTTCCACTCCACATTTCACTGTGATAATAATAATATTGTTTAAACGACATGTTATTTAATATACCTCTTAATGATTTTTTTTCTTAAAGTTTCACATCACCATTTCAAATTATGAAATTTAATTTTTAATGTGATCCATAACATATTATTTTATAATAAGGGTAAATATTTTTATAAAAACACTTTTATAGTTTCAAATCCATTTTCCTCATTATCACAAGAGTAGATTAATTAAAAATGTTTTTTCATAAAATACACTATAAATTCTCTTATACTATAATGGGGAATTTAGATAATAAAAATCTATTATTGTTTTTTCTTTATAATCATCTATTATGTAGAGACCCGAACCCAGATATCCTGGATCCAGTGTACACTATTTTTACATTGACACGATTATAAGTAATGAAATATCTATGTAATGATAATTTATTAGTCTTGTTAATCCTGATACATACATGAGATATGAATACACTAATTACAACATTTTTTTATTATTTATAAATTCATAACCATGAGGGTATATTTATTCAATGTAGTGAAATCTTAAATATCTTATTTATTTTTATTCTTTGATTCCTTGGTAAGTAAACATAATAAGGGTTATCTAAAATGTTGAGTGAGAGAAAAATATTGAAGAAGCAATAAAATGTCAACGAGAATGGTCAGTATAGAATGTTATGTAATCGAACACACCTTCCATATAATCAATAAACTGAATGGAGGTGTGTAAATAATATTTCAAGGAAATAAATAGACTCAAATGTAATTTAAATAACAAGATATTTCAAAATAAATATGGTAATATATGAAACTGAAACTCATTCTATCTATATATCTAAAAATGATTTGTATCCATGGAAATGTCGACAAAAAATATTATATATGAATAATAACTATAAATAAATGATAAAAATGATTTATTTATTGGAAACCATGTTTTTGAGGTATGTGAAACCTTTATCATCAAGACCCTTCGCAATACTTTTTGAAAAATATCTACTAAAAACCCATCTAAGGCAGGTATCCAAATGACTCGTCCCATGAGATAACCGATGCATCGAGTGGATATATAATACAAGGCCATACCCATGTCATAAAAGTTTAATAATTTCACATATATTGAATAAAATATTAAACAATGTTCTTTATCTAATATATATATAGAGTAAGAGTTAAAGATTTATCAATATTTACAAAATAATCAAATAACATTATCAGTAGGTACCATGTGTAAAATGGTATATGGTTTCAAAAATGGTAATATCGATTGTGTGAGAACATAGATATTAAAAGTAATTTAAAATGAAAAATTTATACAATAAAGTTATTTTTTTCAAGAGAAACATAAAAATAAAAAAATAATTTGTGATTTCAAGTATAGTCATTGAGAATAATTGTTTGAGGAAAATAATATTTAAACTTCCCAAAGTTTCCCATACAACTTGAAATTTTTAAATAAAAATCCCAATGAAGGAAAAATATTCTTACCATGATGAAAAATTATTCATGATATATTGTATCAAATTTTTATAATATACACAACACTAAATAATTAAGTGGTGTATATGGTGTATGGATCATATAATGGAAAGTAAGAAAAGAATCCATTACCTTGCATTTCCTTTTGGGGAAACATCATTTAACATCCTCTATAATAAACATATGTTAATTTTATACTAGAATGATATCCCTTATCATTCTTATCATTACTTATAGTCCACTTATTACTATATTTTATACAACTATTTAAACAACTAGGTTTACGTAGGGTATTTTGAAAAAAATTTAATTTATGTGTCAAAAATGACTTTGGTAGGTCAACAGTGGTCAAAGGTATCATTATATAACACCTCTAAAACAATAATCATGAAATTATTATCAAATTTATAAATTAATTATACTTTTGAAATAAATCATTTAATATGGTTAAAAATGAATCAATGTTATGATCATTGTGATGATAGGGCATACATATGTATGAGTAATGTTTTAATTCTTCAATGATCTCTATGGAAAAAGGTAAGAAACACCATATGATTTCATAATGATAATTATATCATATTTACATTTATATATTAATTTTTTTATTATATATAATTATATATAATTCATAATAATACAATCGAATCACAACATGTAGAGGAGGTGGTACTCCATACATCCATGAATGATGTTATCATTTTTTTTGTGTTGGAAAGGGTAATAAAAAAATTATATATATATATATATATAATTCCCAGAATTGTAATTATTTCATGAATATAATATAGATTTTTTCTATGTGTCATATTTTTATGTATAATCATCTTTTATACATTCAATGTATCGTGTGAATGAATCACATTGCTTTGATGGGGTGGTAGTCCAAATTTCTTCAAATAATGTAATCATATTAATGTAAATTGGAAATTATTAATCATATGTGTAATAAAGGATTATAAAATTCAAAATACATAAAAAATTTCTTATTTATTATATATAAATAGATTTTACTTCATAATTTCTATCATGAGTGGATATAAGGTAAAAATAAACAGTCATCATTTCGTGAGGCAATAGTTTTCTATATAGAGAAGTAGTATGATTGTTACCCATTAGATAGTGGTGTGGGTACATGGAGGATAAGAATATAGGATAAAAAATCATATAATATTGAGGATTTTTTTTGTTAATTATTAATAGAATAATATGAGATGATGGGTTGTAGAATGTAAATAAATCTAAAACTATTGAGGGAAGACATTACCTTTTAATTGGGAACCTTATTTTAGTTTTTACCAAAAGGCTTACATCGAAGAATTTCCACAGAATGTGAGGATTCAAGTAATAAGGGAGGGATTTTTAATTCTATATTCAAAGATATTCTCAGAACCTAATTGGTTTGAGAGGTGTGAGGAATGGGGAGAGGTGGTTGCATTTAATAGGGTTGGAAAATGACTCACTTGGAATTTTTGGAATCAAGTATGGTGTACACACATTTTATCTAAAAAAATTCATAAAAAACCAACAAAACACAATAATACAAGGTTAAAGGATGATATATTTTTTTAAAATGGGTGTTGCAAAAATGTAGAGGACATTTGGACCCTAAGTTAATGGTCTAGTACTTTATTAAGCTTAATTTTTTTTCCTTAATAATTTTGATTAATTTTATTTACATTCAATAATAATTTTTGTAAAAATAATTTTTTTTTATTATTTTATTTTATATTTTATTATTATTCGAATTATTAACCCATTTTTCTAAATCATAATTAATTATGAGGATGAAATTAACTTAAAATGTTTCCTGTAAGTGGGTTCACAATGCATGTTTTGAATGAAAAAATGTCCAAATGTTTGCTATGTTTTTATAATCAATTTAAATAAAACATTAATTCTAATGAAATAATTTTTATTAATTGATAAAAATAATATCTAATTAAACATTAAAAAAAATTAAAAAGTATGATTTAACCTTATAATTATTTAAATAAAAAATATGATTTAAACTAAAATTTTGTTTTAAACTATCATAAAAATTTTAAATTCTTCAAAAAAATGTAAACAATTTACCATAACCTATTTATTATGTTTAAAATTAAAATATATAGTTTTTTATAACATATTCAATCATTTAAAGTGTAAAAATTCTTATTTATTATGGGGTTTTGATTAAAATGGGGTAAAATTACATTTATAAAAATATTGATTTTTTATGTGATATTGGGTTTGTTCTTATCTTATTGATATAGAACCCAATGGATAAATATATAATTTATTTTATTTGAAATATAATATATATTTCTCATTAAAATAAATAACTAATTGTAATTAATATTTTTTATTATTTGAAAAATCCTTTTGAACCATGAAATTGATAATATTTCTTTTTATAGCCAATGGGTTCTTATCTGTGTATCTCATTAATTAGTAGTAAACGAATTAAATTTATATTTAAATAAAAAATATATTTTCTTATGTTAGTTAATATTATAATTAATGGATATCTCAATGGATAGGTTATATCATATTATATTAACGAATAATATTTTTGTAATAAATTATTATTTGGTGAAACTCGGTCTTGCGAGTAACACATGCTATCATAGAATGCCACTCTTGTGTATAACACCAATTGTCAAGGAAGGTATTTCTAGTGTGTAATGTAACATAACTTGGTGTTTCATGAATATAAATATATAGAAACAATTTTTATATATTTAATATATAGTAGAGTCTTCGGATATTATATTTTCATACATGCTTGGAATCACTTATCATACACGCATTCAAATACAACGTTTTTAATTTAGATTTCCAGGACGTCACAATACCCCTCATTATTAAAATTATATACTCACAATTTAAACTAGATCATGGTGATATATTATTTGATACTTTCTATGTTTGAAATCCCAAATTGTTGGAAGGGATAATTCATCCACAATAAAAGGGATAATTGAACATACAAAGGTCACATGAACTACCATGTAACTAGGTCTCTATGAATGAGAACACCAGTGGAATGTAGAGATACTTAAATGGAGGAAAATCATAAATATTTAAAGGGAGTTAATGAGGTCACAAATCACAATGAAATGAATGATTAATAGAAAATTGAGGGCCTTAAATCTACAAATCTGCAATTATTTAAGAGGCCATTAGTTCAAAATAAATTAAGGTATTATGATAAAATTTTATTTATAAGCCATTGTCTTAATGTTGGGTAATTATTTTATTTAACATGAATATATTGAAATATTCAAACTAGATATGTTTCAATTTTAGGTTAATAATCCTAGCATTTAGTTCTTCTTTGATCAAATTCTAATTTATCCCTTTAATCCATGAAATTAATTACCAATAATGAATATTTTCCATTTGTGGAGAATTAATAGAAACTTTTAAAGGAACTTAACACCTGTAAAATTGTGAAAATACTAACTATTGGTCTTTAATCATATTCCAAAGATAATATGGTTAATAGATAAATCTCTAATCCTCATAATTGATTCTAATAATTGTCAATTATCTTTTCTTAATCCATTTTTTTATATAAATACAATAAAATTTTAACCAGGACACATAATAGGTCAATGGTTAGAATGAAACCTATATCATCCCTCTATCATGGGTCCATGAACCATGGCCCTGACCGATTTGATTGGTTTTCACCCAACTTACTGGTTATCCTTTTCTAAAACCATATTAATATAATTTCTAAATTAACCATGCTGGACATCCTTAAAATTAGGTTAATCAATAAATATCCTTTTAAAAATGTTTTTAATAAAAAATCAATACATAAATACTTCAACCATTTTATAATGACATAGGTCAATTCCTGGAACAATGTTTATCAATAATTTCATATATAGGGTTTCTAAATCACGACTCCATATATTAAATATAAAACACATTAGGATTAACCTAGGTTATTAATTTTAGAAATCCATTGTTATAGGTTGTAATGAAAATATTAATTATCTTAAGTGTATCTCCTGAGAGTGCCAAACTAGGTGCATAGGAAGGATTATTGTTGTCTATTAGGTTACCCCGAGTCAGGCCTGAAACATCATGTCTGAGTTATTACTCCTATGTACATCTATATGAGAACTACATCCACATGTAGTTTCTAGATAGGGATGTTTTACAATAAAAACCATGTAATATATATCTAATCTAAATTCTAGGATGTTCTTCTACACATATAATCAAATTCTTCCTTAGGGTTATGTTCTCTAACTAATGTTTTCCTAAATATAGTTCACAATATTGCTACTAAGCTTTTTATGATAACAATTGTAGCGAAGTGACCCTAGATAGTTTAGAGATAGTGTCTTATACTATTAAATTATCATTATTAAAATGTATCAAATATTTAAGGAACAATAATTTAGTAATAGTGGTAAACCATATACATGCATCAGAAAAGAATACACTAATTAAAACATATTTTTTATTCTTTCAAAATAAGTAACTTTGAGGATAATTTTATTCCATCTAGTGAATCAATGCATATATTTCGTAGTATTATTTTTTTATTCATGTAGAATGAAACCTAATATGGTGAGATGAAAAAAATCAAAAAAGGAAAAATATTTCAGAAAAAATAAAGAACAAATGAGAATAGTCTATATGGAAATGTAAGTAATTGAACACTCCTAATATGTAATAAATAATATGAATGGAAATGAATATATACTATGTCAAAGTATAAAAACTGAAACACATTCCATTCAAATAACTAGAGAAGGAAAAATAAATAAGGAAAGGTAAGAAACTAAAAAAATTCCATCTAAATAAATGCTAATAAAATTTATCCATGGATGTATCGATTCAAAATCATATAGATAAATAATAACTAAAAATAAATGAGTTATGTTTTTATTAATTACATTCCATATTTCCTAGGAACATGGTATAAATACCATCAATACCCTTCACAAGAGGATTTAAATAATATATATTAAAAACCCTATTAGGGTGGATATTCAAATGACTCTCCTACAAGACCACTGATGCATCGAGGTTTTATCTATAATGGGTACCCACCAAGGTAAAAAAATTCAAAATAATTCCCCATACTTCAAAGAATTTATTTCATAATGTGCCTTATCAAATATATGTATGGGGTAAGAGGAATATATTTATCAATATCTACACAAATAATCATATAACTTTTTATGTATACAACATATGTAAAATGTTAACTTTATTATGAAAGATTAATATATATTTTTTTAGAATATGAATATTAAAGGTATTTTCCAATGAAAAATTCTTACAATAAGGTGATTTTTTTATAGAAAGTTACCGATCAAAAAATAAAGTGATATTTCAATGATAGAAATTAAGAAAATACTTTTGGAAAACAATATTTAAACATCCCAAATTATCCCATACCACATGAGAATTTTACATCATAATCCCTATGAAGGATAATTCTGTATACAATGAAGAAAAATGATGCATGATATAATGTATAAAATGGAATGTAGATACACTAGACAAAAGAGGTATGTTGTGTATATGGTGTATTCCTCACAGAAAGAAAAGTAATATAAAAATAAATTACATTTCATTTCTATTCGGGGGAATTTCCATTAAACTAATATATAATAAATTTATGTAAATTCAATACAGTTATTTACAACCCTTTTTCATGATTATCATTCATCAATTTAAATTATTACAATGTTGTATATAACTACTTAATCAATTATGTTTACATCGGGTGTTTTGACCAAATTCTATTTTTGTGTCAAAAACAACTTTGGTACATCATCTATGGTCAAATGGTACAATATATAACATCTCAAAAATAATTATCATGAAATATTTATCATATTTAGGTATTATTGGTTTTTAAAATTCAATCATTAAATATGGTTAGGAAAAATGAATCAACGTTATGATCATGGTGAAGGTAGGTCGTACGTACACATGAGTAAAGTTATCATTTTTTCAATGATCTTTTTGTAATGAAGGTATGTAAAACCATATCTATCCAAAATGATAATTATATCATAAATAATATTTTATTAAATTATATATACTTATATATTGAATTCTTGTGACGTGAAAGGTCTCACATCTTTTTGAGGATACGGTAGTCCAAATGTCTATGAATGATGTTATCACTTTTAAGTGTGTCAAAGGGTAATAAGGAAAATGATATATAAATATATATTATATATATAATAGAGGTTAATTTTTTCATGAATATCATATATGTAACACCCTGAGTTTTTCGGGATCAATTTTTTAGATAAATTAAAATTTTCATTTATATCTTCTATTGCACTAAGTCAAACATTCCATTCCCAATAAACCCACTAATCATATATTTCACGCAACATTGAGTTAGTGTAAAATACACACAACACCGAGTATAGATTTTTTTAAATATATAAAATTAGAAAGTTTCGATTATTTTATACTCAACATTAATGGTATATTTTACTTTATGCAACACTGACTTGGCTTGCGGGACATGAAAAAATGACCTTCCTCAATAGCTTCTGTTGTATGCAATACCAAGTATCACTAAAAAATGATATATTATTTGAAATATTGACATTTATAGGATATGATGTCATGAACTGACCCTATCGGTCTTGAGCCGAAACTACCCCAAGCCTGCCTCCATAGGCCAGGGGCTAGCGACCAGTGCTGAAGGCGTAACAATCTCGGGGAGGCGTTTGCCTATGTACATGTACACACACATAGCCCACTTAATGCAGATGTGTAGAGAAAAATGGAAACCAAAGTAAAAACCACTATAACCCAACCATAATCTTGCACCAACTTCCAAATAGTATAAGTAATGTGCTGAGAAGTACTGACAATATAATTGAACAGAAAAAGGGGAAAAACACGTGCCCAACTAGAAAGGTGCAACAACACAGCAACATGTAAATAAAAGTAAACAGCTGGTGAGTCTCACACCCATAAATCCACCTACGTACACTGAACACAGCCCAAGCTCCTGTGTCCTCTACGCTCCTCCATAGTCTTGATCGACCTTTCTGTTATCTGCAAGGGAACACTATGTTTGGCCAAAGCCCAAGCAGGGGTGAGTATAAAGATACATAGTAGGATGCCCCGAAAGCTGAAGGGAGAAAAAAGGAGTTACTAAAATGTTAAGAAGTAGACAGAAAAAGAACAGAGTAAGAGTACAATAGAGAGAGTGCAGATCAACCCAACAAAAGGAATGAAGTAGACTCATCCAATCCAAGAAGATCTAGACACAGAAAGCACGTGGCATACCTCATGCGTCTTCGCTCCTCCTAGAAGGAGAGTAACCGAACCCAAGGAGTTGGAACAAAAGTAGGGTATATATATATATGCTCAACAAGAAACCTGGACTAGTGTGTAAGGGGATCTCTATCTCCAAGCTCAGCCCATGAAAAGTTGCCAATAGTTCTAAGTGTATCCATCACTGATGCCCAAAAATCCTTCACATCAATTCTCTTTAATCGCTAAACCGTTCAATCAAGGGTCCCGTTACGGTAACCACAGAGAAAAATTCACTGACTAGCCTCATAGAAAGGGTTGATTCTAAAAGAAGTCGTTAGGTAACACACTTCCCAGCCCAACTGGAGGTTAAACCCCAAGAGGTCGTAGGGTAACCCACTACCTAGCCCTACTGGAGTGTATACCCTAAGGTCAACGGGCAAAACACTACCCAGTCTCACTAGAGGGTAAACCCTAAGGTCAATGAGCAACCCACTCTCTAGCCTCGCTGGAGGGTAAACCCTAAGGTCAATGGGAAACCCACTACCCGACCTCACTAGAGGGTAAACCCTACGTTCAACGGGTAACACACTTCCCAGCCTTGCTGGAGTGTGAACCCTAATAGGTCAATGTGTAACCCACTGCCCAACCTCGTTGGAGGGTAAACCCAGAACTGGTCTGATATATCCGCACTACCCGTGCCATTACTGGGTGTCACTAGCACCGCTACCGTGCATAGGTTTGGAGTGCGTCAAAGGAACCTCCGACCAATGCCCCTTCATGTTTCCACATTTAATGATATCTTGAAAGAGGCTCTTCTCACCCAAATAGATTACACCATTGTATTCCTCGCGGAAAAACACGGGAGATAGACTACATAATTGCTCGATATAGACTCCCAACAAAAAAGTTATTCAACACTGATTTCTGCCCACAAAAAATCTCATGGGGCCCACACCTAGTTCCCAAAAAAATGTCGGGGGGAACTAGGCCATCATGATGCTCTCTGAAAACACGCCAAATCGACTATTCATTCGCCTCGAACAGACGTCTGATGAAAATGTCAAAAACGCCGGACGCATCTTGAATGATATTAGAGGGGCCCACACCTTGGCCCCAAAACAAATTTTATAGATCATGCCAGTGCGATCCTCTCAGAAAAAACACACGGGATTGACAACTCATTCGTCCAAAACAGATACCTGATGAAAAAGTCACTTTTCACCATAATGCATGTGAACCTACTTTGTGGGGCCCACCCCTTGACCTCGACGTTAAAAAACAAAATTTTTATTCAATCATCCGTCTTAATTTTAGGGTTGCAACATCATAGACGGTTCTGCATTCCGACACCGTATGAGGGATAGATGTTTGATACAAGATCCCATATTATTATTATTATTATTATTATTATTGGGTGTTTTTTGGAATGAAGCCACGAACCATAATTTAATATAGAACATTATACTTGAATCGATGGTATTAATGATAGGATCACATCTCCACTGATGAGAAGTCAATCAGACGTCGCAAGCGGGAGTTATGGCGGGTCTATGATTTAATAATAATATTAAATCTATTAATTCACGAGCGTTTCAGGTACCCGATCTGTAAAAATGAAAAACACATCCAACATTAGACTCATAAATTCCATCTCAATTTCTAGGTCACACTGCCGCTGAATGTTTGTGAAACTGAGGTTGCACGATGAAGATACCATCAAAAATCAGTTTCCCAACGAAAAGAATAATAACATTATTATATTATTATTATTTTTAATTTAATTTAATTCCTTAAATTATCACATTCATAATCCACTCACAAAGTCTTCTTCCTCTTGTTTCACACCCCACTTCACCTTGATTGATTTCTTTTTTTATTTTATTATTTCACCATTTTATTCTCACATTCTCTCTCCAATCTAATTCTTTCTTCTTCCCCAATTTTATCACGCTCCTAAAAAATTGATTCCCACCCTTGACTTTGCTCCATATGGAATTCCCCTTTCCTTTATTATTTAATCACCTTTTAATCTCTCTCCAATATCATTTGAGATTCACGAACAAGGTATCCAAAGTTCAAATAACACCTCACTTTAAATTGTATTCCCATTATTATCATATAATTACTCCCTCTATCCCATCAATTAAACCCTTCTCCCATGATACTCGTGTGGCCTTTTCCTACCCCTAATTTTCAGCCACCATTTTGTGCACAAAAGGATATCCTAATGATATCCTGGAAACCACACTGCTCCTACACCTCTTCCCTCCAGCCATCCACTGTCGTCAGGAGCCAGAACCCTTCGGCCTTCCACCACACATACTGACCAACCTTGTTGTATGGGCCTCACGGTGCCGCCCATGGAACTACCCTATCCAGCTTGCTATGCCACTACATCCCTGGCCTTACACTAACGCCGCCTCAACGTCGAATCTCGACCACCACCAATCTGATCAGGAATCATGATTTGAGTGTCACACCTCTGTCTCTCCAAACCGAGTATGTAAACCCTAGGATCGGTCCTCAATTTTATTCCAAAGACACGTCAAACAATATCACATCATGAATGATCATGAATTTGAATATGAATTTACCGAGGTTTGGTTTCGCATCAATTTTTTGTCAGGTTTTGTTGAACCATGGACCACAACAAAAGATGGCCTTGAACGAAGGAATAACGAAGAACAAACCATGAATAACAAATTCGACAATTAACCATGACTCATCGCTGTTAGAAGGATGAACAAAGAACAATAATAATTTATAAACTGATTAAAAATAGTTTATTTGATTTTCTAGGATGGTATAAGAAGGATAATATTGAAGATTCAATTATCATCATGCTCGAAGTTTAAATAAAGGCGTATTTCCAACAAAGACGAGTCCTACCTAGAGATTGGATCGATCGTTGGAGAAGATCGCATTCATTAAGATATGTTCGGTGTTGATGAGGATCGCAATTGTATAACACTGAGAAGAAGATGTTTAGTTTGTCTCTCTTCGATTCTCTTGGACCCAAGACTTCATTTCTCTTTATTCGTCATTCAATACCATAGAGGATATGAGGGTAGACGAGGAGGAGACGTTGGAAAAAAGGGTTATAAGGCCATGATCTCATGACTATGATTTTATAACCTCCCATAAGATTAAATGAATTTGATTAAATAATTAGATAAACAATTTTTTAATTATTTAATTATTCTCCCATGATGACGCATAAGCTGAACACCCAACACATACATAGGTTATACCTTTCTAAGGGTAAAAAATACATTCTGAATTCATCAGGGGTCTTAGTTTTTTTCATCCAAGTCCTTATTCGAGAGATATTCAGGTTGTAAATATTAAATGAATAAATAAGTAATTTAATTTATCCATTTAATAAATCACAAACAAGCGAGGTGTCCAAACATACAACGCCGACTTATTTTATGCCGCGCTTAGGCCAAACATTGCATTCTGAACCCAACTGTGGTCTCGGATTTCCGATCCGATAAAATTTCTAAGAGATATCATGTTTTCATTAGTTAACCACGCGTGCGTAATACAAAAACACTTAACATTTTTTATAAAATTAATTTTAGGAATGCATGGCCTTGGAATTTCATGCCATTTCAACCCCCAGCTCTGGAAATATTCCTTGAAATATTTCAATGTCTTATTAGGCCAAAAACTGGGTCTCAACATTATTACCTCCTTCAAGCATTTCGTCCTCGAAAAGAAAAACTAGTGAACCAAATCAGGATTCTGATCCCACACTTAACTCTTCTGCTCCTAGGGAAACTGTTATGTTTTTGTGCTTCCAAAGAATATTGTCCAACATATTAGTCAATCATTATAAGTTTTTCTTGACTTGATGATGTGTGTATGAAAACAAACGTATCTCCTCTGTTGCAAAATGTGTAAGGTGTCGTATACCCACTCAAACTATTTGGGATAAGGCAAGGAAATATGCAACCTTGCCATCTCCTTGCACAGTCTCAAATGACCTAATAGAACTTGGGGAAATGTTTTCCTCCCCAGCCAAACCTCTACATGACATGTCACAATTGGAATCAATGTTTGACACTAGGAAAGAGTATCATGATTCCCTCCTTTAGAATATTCATACGATGAAAAAACTATGGATATATGGCCACATAGGATTTAACAGTCATTGAATCACAACTTAGACTCTCTTACACTCTTGAGAGGAGAAGGAGTAAACATCATTGACTGTAGAAATGTTGTACCCTCTTATTCCACCAGGGTCAGGTACATGGCAGTTAACTTTTCTAAATCTTCCCGCACCAGGTGAGTTTGGGACTCTCTGCTAAGGGAACCTACTACAATACTGCCATTTTTCTAGAACATAGAATACCTCGAAAACACAGTCCTTTAGACATTTCAACCTTCACCATCACCTCAGGTTCAAGTATCTCTAGGTGGGGACACACCTGAGAAACTGGAGGTATGAGAAAACCACAAAGCGCTCTTCCAGAAGATAGCGTCTCCACATTCTCAGGGAAAAAGACTACCACTACCAGCATTACATAGTGAAACACGTAGCTCTGTTTATGGGGTGTCCATCACCTCGACCTATTCTTGATAACAGTATCATTATTGACATTGAGCACGCAAGGCACCAATGAAATGGTTAGTTGAGAAAACTCATTCACCAACCAGAGTCTTGACACCGAAAGCATGTGGAATATACCACGTGTCTTTGCCACTCTTAGAAGGAGATTAGTCCCCAAAATAGGCACTCCTCCAAACCCACTAGTGGAACCTCAATAAAAAAAGTGGGGTCAAGAGGAAAAGCCCCAATGGAATGTCCAGATCCTTCTCTAACACTCCACCGCATAACCCCGACAAGAATTCACATGCCATAGTGACTCATCCACCACACCTCAATACTATCCTCTTTGGGTGGTACTGACTCTCCCTCACGGTTTTTATCACATCTTAAAAATGCATCTCAGTGGGGGAAGAACCCTTCCTTCCCTTTCATTCAAAGCTACGTCAGACAACACCAACACAGGGTTACACTGATGCCCTGTGTCACCCTCTACAACCCCTCCAAAAAGGAGTTAGACGAAAAGAGTACCTCACGCAGCGTCTAACCATTTCTATTGAGAATAGTAGAAAAATACACAAAGCCTACCTCTTATCATCTCATGCGGTGTAGGATTGTAGACATCCATAGAATACAGCTTCCATCGTCCCCATTCGTCATCTCCTTGAGCCTAACATGGGTCGCCTAGCGGTGATGGATGGACTGCGAAGCATTATTCACCAACCACAGTTCTTCTTTCTTTTCTGCCAGCACCGCCTCCCTAGGGACTACCCTATGCTCATATAGGAGTTCTCTGATCATAACACTACCTCTGCTGTTGTAGTGCATCTACCAACTATCTAGAAATATCAGCACATTCGGTTTAGTAGTTTCATGCCACGTGACCTCACACATCACAACCATAGCACTAGTCCTCCTTGGGCTATCTCAGCGCTCTACTATGTCCCTGACCATGTGCCTGAGCCTCATAAAGGGGATACCTCAAGCGTCGAGGCCCTGCCAATTGACATCAAAAGAGTACCGAATAAAGTCTCTGAACCCAGTCGCATACTCATCCACTTTGATCACTCCACACTGAAGCCCCAACATCTCCTGAAACCATATAAAGTGTTAGTATTAGGGGTAATACTCCTCACAAAATAGCTTCTAGAAGACATACCATAGGAGTACTGACTCATCGTTCATCTATGTAACCCTGGATCTACTATTCCAAACTGCTTGGAGGAAAAACTGGTCGTCAAAGCAACCATATAACCTGTCAGTGTCCGAACAAGCCTGAAGAGGCGAACCACTGACTCTAGCCAACCCTTCACTGTCTGAGGGTATGACTCTCTATGGAACCATAGCAGTCTCTGATACTGGAGCTCATGTAGCGTGCCTAGCTAGCACTCTTCATCGGCCTTCGCTGTCGGTACTATCTGCTACTCCATAGGTGTAGGTGCTGTTACATGTCCTCATGGAGAAAGGGTAATCAAATGATGGATCTTGAAATGAGGTCTCGTTGCTCGCGGAGTCACCGTCATGAACCAGAGCTAGTATCCGGGCTAGCCATCATCATGGAGACATCCTGAATCCGATCAATTAGCACTAAAGTCAATTGAGAATATATATAACAGCAACGATGGGGAGATGACTCAATAATTACAGTCAATAAGCGGGTTATCAGGGTCCTCATGAATGGATACGTCAGCCATCACACCATCACTGGACTCCCTGTCCTGAGTGCCGCCCTCGAGACACATTGAAACTATTGCCATAAAATCCAAACAATACCTTTTTAGGGACGTCCAAATAATTCCCCATGGAATGAACCACCTTTGATACCACTTTGTCACGACCTGACCCTACCGGTATCAACCCAAAGCTACTTTAAACCCGCCTCTATGGGCCAGGGGCTGGCGACTAGCACTGAAGGCATAACAATCTTGGGAAAGCCTTTGCCTATGTACCTATACACACACACAACCCACTCAATGAAGAAGTGAAAAGTAAAAAATGAAACCAAATTACAAACAACTATAACCAAACCACAATCATGCATTAACTTCTAAATAGTACAAGTAATGTGTTGAAACGTACTGACAAGATAAATAAATAGAAAAAGGGAAAGAAACACGTGCCCAACTAGAAAGGTGCCAAAACCCAATAACAGGTAAATAAAAGTAAACAGCTGGTGAGTCTCACACCCAGAAATCCTCCTACGTCTATTGAACATAACCCAAGCCCTTGTTTCCTCTACACTCCTCCATAGTCTCAATCGACCTGTCCGTAGTATGATGAAAAAGTCGCAAACACTGCACGCATCGTAAGTGATGTTACGTGGGGCCTAAACCTTGCTCCTGAAACAAATTATACGGATCACGCCATTATGATCCTCTCATAAAAAACACACTGGATTGATGACTCATTCGCCCAGAACAGATACTAGATGAAAAATTAACAAATGCGTGCGAACCGGCATTGTGGGCCCCTCTCCTTAACCTAAACATAAAAATTCAAAATCGGTCTTGAATAATCCGTCTTAATTTCAGGGTTGCAACGTCATAGACGATTCGTCATTCCAACACCGTGTGATGGAGATATGTTGGATACAAGATCCTATAATAATTATAATATTATTATTATTGGGTGTTTCGTGGACCCGAGCCACAAACCAAAATTTAATATCCAACTTTTGACTTGAATCAATTGTATTAATTACGGGATCACATTGCCACTAATTAGAAGTCAATCGGATGTCGCACGCGGGGGTTATGGCTGGCCGAAGATTTAATAATATTATTAAATATATTAATTCACAGGAATTTGGGTTCCCAATTGGAAAACCCAAAAAGACATCCAATATTGGAATCATGAATTCCATCACGAAGTCTAGTTCATACTACCGTTGACAGCTCATGAAACTAAGGTCACATGAGGAAGATACCGTAAAAATTTATTTTTCCCAACAAAAATAATAATTACATTATTATGTTAATAATTTTTTTTATTTTATTTGATTCCTTAAATTATCATATTCAAAATCCATGCACAAAATCCACTTCCTCTTGATGCTCACCCCACTCCACCTTGATTGATTTCATTTTTTTTCTTTTATCATTTATCCATTTTATTCTCACATTCTTTCTCCAATATAATTCTTTCTTCTTCCGCAATTTTATCACACTCCAACAAAAATGGCACCTTCCCTTGACTTTGCTCCATGCGGCACACCCCATTTCATTATTATTTCATCACCTTGTAATATTTCTCCAATCTCATTTGAGTTTCATGCACATGGTATACCACATTCAAATAGCGCCACTCTTTAAGTTTTATTCCCATTATTATCTTATAATTACTCCCTCTCTCCAATCAATTAAATCCTTCTTCCACGACTCTCACACAGCCTCTTCCTAATCCTAATTTTCATCCACCGGTTCATGCAAAAACATATCTACAAGCGACGTCCTGAATATCACGTTGGTCCTACAACTCTACCCTCCGGTCGTCCGCCGCCGCCGGGAGCCACAACCGTTCGGCCTTCTGCCGCACGTCCCATCCAACGTTCATTGTATGGGTCTCATGCTGCCATGCATAGAACTAACTGATGTGGCCTACTATGCCTCTGCGCCCCTGGTCTTCCACCAACACTGCCTCACTGTTGAATCCCGATCACCACCAATCTGCATGGGAATCACGATCCGAGTGTCGCACCTCCTTCTCTCCAAACCGAGTATAGAAACCCTCGGATCGGTCGTCACTTTGTTTCCAAAGACCCGTCAGACAATATCTCATCACGATTGATCATGAATTTTTATATGAATGTACTGAGGAATTTTTTTGGAATCAATTCATTGTCAGGTTTTGTTCAACCATCGACCACGACAAAATATATCCTTGAACGAATGAAGAACGAAGAACAAACCATGAATAAAAAATTTGATAATTAACCTTGACTCATCACCATTAGAAGGATGAAAAAAGAACAATAATAATTTATAAACTTATTAAAGACAATTTATTTCAGTTTCTAGGATGGTATAAGAAGGAGCATATTAAAGATTCAATTATCAACATGCTCAAAGTGTAATCAGAGGAATAAAGACAACAAAGAGGAGTCCAACCTAGAGATTGGATTGATCATTGTAGAAGATAGAATTCATCATGATCCATTCGGTGTTGACAAGGATAACAAATTTTCAACAATGAGAAGAAGATGTTGTGTTCTTAATTCTTCAATTCTTTTAGATCCGAGACTTAATTGCTCTTCGTTCGTCGTTTATCGACAGAGAGGATGTGAGGGGAGAGGAGGAGGAGACGTTAGCAAAAAGGGATACGAGGCCAATATATCATAACCATGAATATATAAACTCCCACAAGGTTAAAGGAAATTAATTAAATAATTAAATAAAAAATTCTTTAATTATTTAATTATTCTCCTATGATGGCACATAATCCGAACACCTGACACAGAAAAAGGTTATACCTTTCTTAGGGTAAAACCTATGTTCTGAATTTCTCGATGGTCTCAGTTTTTTCATCTGTGTCCCGGTTCGATAGATATTCATGTTTCATATATTAAATGAATAAATTAATAATTTAATTTATCAATTTAATATATCTCCAATGAGTGAGGGGTCTGAACATCCCGCACCGACTTATTTTATACCGCACCTAGGCGAAACACTGCTTTACAGACCCTATTGTGGTCTTGGATATCCAATCTGATCAAGTGTTTAAGAAATATCATGTTTTATTTAGTTAAACATGCATGCATAAAATAAAAACATGTAACATTGTTTATAAAATTAATTTTGGGCACACTTGGCCTTGGAATTTCACGTCATCTCAATGCCCAGCTCTAAAAACATTCTTAGAAATATTTCAAATTATTATTAGGCCAAAAACCAGGTCTCTACATATAAAATAATTTTATGACTACTGTTAAACATTTATTAAATTTTATATATTCCATATAATATTATAAATAATCTTTTTTATTTTGTAGACATGAAATATGAACAAATTCAATTTATTAGATAAAAGAAGTATTTTTTCAAAAAATGCAGTATTGCAACCTATTTAAGGAGAACCCATTTTAAATATAGTAGTTAACACTTTCATATATTATATTTGAGTAAATAAGATTCTAATTTATATTTGTTTTATTATAATTTAATTTGTTTAATTTTTTTATTTTTTCTTATAAAATATATTTTGTTAATTAACTATGAAAGATAGTGGATTGTAATTAAAAATTGCCTTTCCATCTAATATATTTATAAAGATAGATTGTAATTTTATTTGTTTTAAATTATAATTATTTTATTTTATCATTTAATCAATTTTGGTAATTAGAATCTATTTGAAAATGAAAAAAAATATATAAAAATATTTCAAACTTTTGAATGTTTCACATTAAAAACCCATTTGTTGTTTCGTTTGCAAAATTAATTTTAAATAAAATATTCTAAATTATGTGAATGGAATATGATAAAATGGATTCCATATTTTTAATGATAAGGTCCAAATTTGGTTTTATGTTTAATTTCTTTTTATGTAAAATAATTTTATTATAGAAAAAAATTATTTAGCGTAGTAAAAGTGAAATTTTTACAAGGTTTAAAGTTAAAAGATAAAAGCATAACATGGAAACAAACTACCGAATTTAATGGTTTTGTAATGTTTTTATTGAACCTACACACCCTATAAAACCTTAATTACAATCCAATATTGGGTAAATTAATTCCACCTCTATATGGATTGATTTTAATATAAATTAATCAATAAATTAATCACTTGAACCCACCTCACCTCAAGTATAAATACCTCCTCTCAACCACCCTATTTTTACCCAAAAATCCTTGTAGCTCCTAAAATCTCTACCCAAACCTCTATTAATCACAATACCCATGTCCATGTTCTATCGGTATAACAAAAATGACAAATCCAAGGTCTTTAATGGTATTTCATGGAGGGTATATTCAAGAGGTAATTTTCTCAAAGCACCTCTATTAATTTATTTATTTTTCTACTTTCTCATCACCTCCTACATCCATTAATGATTCATTACTCAATATTCTTGTATATAGTTTATTTTTATGATTCTAATTTAATATCTCAAATCCATTTCTTTTCTCTCCTCCTCTAATTCAAATAAACAAAATTATTATCCAAGTTATGTGAGTTAATCGACTCAGTGAATAATGGTTTTGTTCTTTTTTCATTACCGCCTTCATAGTAGGTTATAAAACCATTCTCATAGTCAAATAATATTTTATTATATCTACTATAACCTATTTTATATTCATTATATGTTATATTAAATATACCTTCATTCTTATCTTGTTGTTGTTATATGCTAATTTTGTTTGAGGAAGTGTGGACTACAACCTCCTCAATGTGATATGACTCATTCAAACTATAAATGGAATGTATAAAGGATGGTTTTTTAAACATAATATAAATATGTGAAATTAATATTATACTGGAATTATAATTATGGTACAACATTATATCTCCTTTTATCCATCCTACTAATAACAATATCACAATATTTGTGTTTGTACGGCTTACCGTTTCTACACTATGGTGTAAATTGTTATTCAATAATACATTATTTGGACGAGTAAACTGATGATTATAATGAATGTAAATAATCAATATAACATGATAACTATTTTTTTTAATTAATATACAATCAAAATACATACCATTTAACTATTATGTGAATGATATCGTTGCTCGTGTGTATGTACGACCTATCGTCTCCACGATGTGTTGTGATTCATTCAACATGATATTTATTAAAACATGATTTTATACATGACTTGAGTGAATAAATATGATATAAATTATACTATTAAAAATTTGTAAATGATACATTTATAACCTAATAAGTGAATCATGAAATTATATGACAAAACGTGCTTAAGAACATAAAGAAGTTAATATCCAAATAATGAGTGATAATGAAATATTACTAAAAAGGGATGATAATATTATCATATATGATATAATAAAAACTATTATGATTCAATAATAATTCAATAACCTTATTATAATCATTATAAAGTATGTTCAAATTCATACGAATGAAATCAGACCTCTGGTAGGTGATAAATTTTAAATTTGATTATCCTAAGAGATTGTTTATATATTAGTATTTACTGGGGTATATTTATCATTCATGTCCATGATCCGTAAGTATGTAATATTATTTATATATTTCCAAAATTTTAATATATAATTTTACCCTTTTTTGAATTTTTATTAATTGTAATGAAAGGAATCTTCCTTCATTATTTGATTTCATGGTATTTTTTGACTTTTTTAGAAAATTTTGGAGGATAATGTTTCATTAACTTATACGGTATTAACAAGTTTTTTTGATTTCATAACACCTTACATAAATTAAGCTTCTTTTACAAGATTCCATGTTTATTTTCAGTTAAATTATTTTATTTTAAAATTGTCAGTCATTTTGAGAAAAAAATGTTTTTGAAGAAGAAATGAGATTTTTTTCAAGAATTGAGTTATAGTGTTTTATAAAAATTATTTTCCATCTAATATGACCCTTTTTAAATAAGGGTATGATTATATCCATATTAATACTATGATTTTATTGTGTTAAATATAGAATTATATTTTACAAGGATTATGTATTGATGGAATGATGTTGAAGAGACCCATTTTATTCCATTGGTAGTGTTATGTTGAAAAGATTTATGTTTTTATGGAACATGTAAGAATTATTTCATTATGAGATGGTTGGGATATATATATATATATATATTTCCAGTGCATTGGGTAATGATTTATATCTCATTAGACAGACATGGATGGAATGTCATGTAAATCTGGTTCAGTAACAAAGGGTTGGATCGACAAGTAAAACCGGTTTAGTAATAGACTTTGTCTTTTATGAGGGTCATATAAATAAGACTTTAATATTATGAAATTATTTTCTAACAGTATATTTATGAAAACACTTTATTTCTTATGATTTTTCTTTTGGGATAATGTCCATTAATTATTATGAACTCTTATTCCATTACATGATATCTCTATATTTCATATGTAGGATAAGTCTTCCAAGTATAATGATCTCTTTTATTATTATTATGATATGATTGATATATCACTTGTTTACCCTTACTGATAATTTGAGCTCACCCATTCATATGTTTCCTTTCCCCAGGTCATGAATATAGGTATTACATAAGATATGTCAAAATGATTCTAGTTATGAAGAAACAAATGGGAGACAATGTAGATGTTTTATAATTCAGTTGTTTATCATTCTGAATTTCAAAATAAATTATACCTATATGGTCCTGTCATGGATTTATCATATGTTTTAATTAAGATACTTAAATTTTGAATTAACATTAATGTATGTAATGTATGGGTTGTTATAGTTTTTATCAGAGGAAAGGTATAGTTATCCATTGGAATCTAGGATGAGAAAACCTTAGTGAGAAACCTAAGGATATGTTTAAGGATAAGTAAAAGGATAAGAGAATGTATATTATGTTTTATTGCAATTTTCGTGATGGATATATTGAGTGATATCCTACAAATAAATCTGTTTCTAGATACTACAAGTTGATTTGGCTTTGGAACAGATATAACTAGGGGTAACAACTCTAACAAGATGATCCAGGCCTAACTTGGGGTAATGTGGTACATGAGAATTGGCTTTCTGCACACCTAGTTTAAAACTCCAAGGGCATATGCTATGGAAATTCACAAACTCTTCAGGAACCATTATAATGGATTTAATAAGTTTTTATCCATGAAAATCCTATGGTTAACCTAAGGTGTCAAAGATTAACGAAGGTGACATATTTAGTCATATTATATGTAAATTTTAATGATTATGTGGTTTCTCATAAGTATAATTTTTTCGTACTCTAGGAATTTGGTTTTAGTCAATGGCTGGAACATTAAGGATCTTAGTTAATGGTAATTGTGATAGACAATTCAATGAATATTCTTCAGGGAAAATAAATGATATGGGAGGCGGAATGAAAAATGTTATCACTATAATTACTCAAGCTATGAACCATTTTGAGCTTCCAAATGAGCAGATAAGTGAACCACATTTTTTTGAGTCCTTCATGAGGAAACATCCACCATATTTCAGTGGGTATTCTGATATAGATGTTTTCAAATAATGGATTAGTACCACTGAAAAGATATTATCTATTATAAACTATTCAGAACATGAGAAGTTCATTATGGATCTTTATCGGTTAGAAAGAGATGAAGACCAGTGGTGGACTCTAATAAAGAATATGAGGAGGGAAGATGAAATTAAATCCATGGATTGGGAAGAGTTTACGACCTTATAATTCATTAGGTACTTTCCTCATTTTCAACATATGAAATATGAGAAGGAGTTTCAATAATTAAAAAAATGGGATGATGAATCTATTATATCCTATGAGTCAAATTTCAAAATACATGTGAGGTATACTTCAGGATTTATCATCCAGCCTGAATGTAATTGATATGTTCTTCAGTGGCTTAAGATCAAATCTCAAGATGGAATTATCTATAATATAATATAGTATATATAAAGATATTTCTCTTTGTGAAATCATCGTTAAAATGGAGATTGGATTCAAATACCAATCACATGGTTTTGAAAAGAAGAGGAGCATAGATTTTAATGGGAAATATAAACACCCTAAAGAAAAAAACAGGATCCCTCATTTATGTTCATTTTGTGGAAAATATCATGGAGGAAATTATCTTAAGTGGTTTAATAAATTTTTTATTTTTATAAAGTATGTTCATCGAGTATTTGAGTGATGATGTGATAGGAACAAGTAATAAAAAATGTGAATAGAAAGAATGATGCACAGAATGAACCTCCCCCACATAAGTCTACAAGTTCAAGGAGAATGGGAATTATGAAAACAAGTTCCTTAATCCAAGTGTAATTGGTGATAATAGATGTCATCATCTTCTTAATGATAAAGGAATAGGAAAATCTCCTGAAATCACTATTTGTGATGTGGTGTTGGACAATGAAGCTGTGGAATGATTGATTGTTTTCATATCAGAATTCACGAATAATGTTGTAAAATAATTTAATAATATTATGGAATAATGAAAAATATATTTATTGGTCTACTATAGATTTTAATTAAGTATTTAAGTACATATTTTTAATGGTACTGGTAACCTTGGAAAATACTTGCTACAATTAGGTGATATTTTTGAAGAATACATTATTAAGGGAAGGATAACCCTTAATATAATCATGATGTTGAGTTAATGATATTTGGATAAAGATATGTTGGATTTGAATAAGTAAATAGGATGATACTAGTCACCTTTGAACTTATTAAGGATGTATTAACATGTTTTTTATGCTATTTTGGATGAATTTTACATCTTTTTTTACTTGAGAAAAAGGAAATATGAATGTTTTCAATAAGGCTGTAGGTTAATTCTGGTAATTTCCATGTATAAAGATAATAATTGATTATATTATTCAAATGTTTGTAATGTCAAAACCATGAACTTCCATATGAAATATTAGAGATCAATGTTTAGTCGATTTAGTATACTTCTATCTATTGTTTTGGATTTCCAACATTCAGAAGGATTGTGGGATTTCCATTTATGGAACATTTAAGATAATACATAGATAATTTAATGTGATTAATGTATTATAACACCCTAGGTAGATGTATACATATTTTATATCTTATTATAACATTTTTTAGATATAATGACATATCATTCTTCTCATTACTTTTTAATGCTCCAAGAATGACAACTTCAAATTAATTTCATGGAATATGAGATGATGTGGAAATTGATAATAGAACAACAAAGGGAAATGTTATGATGAAATAAATTATATATTATATTGAAATTTATTCAGAACTAATAAATGAATGATGATGTAGAAGGGTTTCTTGTTATCATTATTTTTATTTTATCAATAACCACTTTCCTGCTTCTTGAGTTTACGTGTTTTTAATTGTTTACATTCTCTAGATCACTCAATTACTTGTGATAAGTAATATTTATCAATATCTATGAATATTTAATCTTTTACTATATGTAAAAATCATTACTTATGTTCTCGTAAATAGACACATCATCATGATTTAATTTGTCAAACTGTTATTTTCCAACTATTCCTTTTTAAAAGAATATTTCAGTGTGTGGTTTTTACAATGTGGGTTTCTATATTTTTATAACCCTAATAAATTTTGAGTTTGAAATTAAATTTAATGGGGGTAAAATGTAACAATAATTGTTATTATGGATCATTTTTTTGAATAAATTTAAAAATTCATTTATATATTAAATTTATCTAAGTCAAACACTCCTTTCACAGTAAACCGACTTGTCATATTCTTAACAGAAGACCTAGTTAGCATACGATACACATAACACTGAGTGTAGATATTGTTCGATATATGAAATAACTATGGTTTAATATGTTATAAAAAACATAGA
The DNA here is from genome assembly GCA_963277665.1 of Viscum album. Lineage (NCBI taxonomy): Eukaryota > Viridiplantae > Streptophyta > Magnoliopsida > Santalales > Viscaceae > Viscum > Viscum album. The sequence continues at coordinate 258,019,152 of OY728148.1, read as the reverse complement.
AGGATTATTCCACTACACGTAACACTGACATGTCAAGCGTTACATGGAAGTGTGACCTTCCTTGATAGCTTGCGTTGTACACAATACCGAGTTTCACTAATCAACGATATTTAATATAAAATATAATTATTTATGGGATATAAAAATTCATTATGAATAGTATTAGCCACATTTTAAATTTTATATATTCTATATGAAACTAACATTCATATTCTGTATTTTAAGGACATGATATAAGAGCAAATTCAATTTTTCAGATGAAAGAAGTATTATTAAAAAAATGCAGTTTTGCCGCATTTCGAGGATGAACCAATTATAAATATAGTATTTACAAATTTTATATATTATATTGGAAAAAATAAACTAATAATTTTTATGTAGGAAATCATAATTAATATTGGTTGAATTCTTGGTATATTTTCAAAAAATCCATTTTTATTATTAATAGTGAAAAATACTGCATTTTAATTCAAAATGCATCTTCATATAATTTATTTATGTAGTTATATTGTACTTTTAATTGTATTTAAAGTATAATTACATTATTTATTATAATTTAATCAAATTTAGATAATTGGAATAAATTTCAAATTAAATATAGATATAAAAAAACATTTCCAACTTTTCAACATTTCACTTTAAAGACCAATTTTTAGTTTTGTTTTAAGAATTTATTTTAAATAAATTTTTACCAATTATGTAAATAAAATTCAATAAAATGGATTCCATATTTGGAATAAAAGTGTCCATATTTTGTTTTATGTTCAATTTCTTTTTTAGGTATAAAAGAGTTACGTTTGTAAAAAATTTATATACCTTAGTAAAAGTGAAATTTTGAGAAGTGTAAAAGTTAAAAGTTAGAAGCCTAAAATACCAAAAATATAGAACATTTAATGTTTATTTGAGTTTTGGATCAACCCTAACCTACCTATATATATTTAATTACAATTCAAATCTGTGTAAATTAATTTCCCCTTTATATGGTTGGATTTTAATATAAAATTTTTTATATACTAATCATTTGAACCCACCTCTTGTCAATTATATATACCAGCTCTCTACAACCCTATTTAGAAACCCATAGAAGTTTAGCTCTGAAAATAAAAGACCGATCATATTTTACTGACTCTCCAAATGTCCAAGTGCTTATGATCTCACTAAAAGGCCAAATAAATGGTCATCAATGGTCTTTCATGGATGTGATATTGAAGAGGTAATTTTCTCAAAGTACCTCTCTTAATTTATTTCTTTTTCCAAATTTTACTCTCCTACATAATAAATCAATGAATTATTGTTAGAAAATAAATTTAATATTTTATTTTTATTTCGATATTTTGATATCTCATATCCATTTAATTTCTCACCTCATATTATTCAAAAAAATTAAATTATTGTGTAAGTTATACCGGTTAATCGCCTCCGCGAATAATGATTTTGATATTTTATCTTTAACACCTACATAGCTGGTCTTAAAACCATTATTATGGTCAAAAAGTATTTTAATATTTACATTTAAACCTATTTCATATTCAGGATATTTTATATTAAAAACACGTTCTTACTTTCCATGTTTTTGTTATACAATAATTTCATTCGAGGAAGTGTGGACTACCGGCCCCTCAAAGTGATATGTGTCATTCCGACTAGACATGGAATGTATAAAGGATGGTCTTACTAAACCAATGATAAATATATGAAATTATTGTAAAAATTGAATTATAGTTTTGGGAATACCTTATTTCTCCTTTTATCCATCCTACAAATTACAATATCACAATGTGTGCGTACGCACGACTTACCGTCTCCACACCATGGTGTAATTTTTTATTCAATAGTAATTTATTTGAATTGGTATAATAAAAAGTATAATAAATGTAAATAAAGAATATAACATTATTATTCTTCTATATAATTAATATACCATCCAAATCCATACCATTTAACCATTAATTAAATGATATCGTCCATTGTGTGTTTGTACGATCTTCCATCTCCACGATTTGATGCGATTTATTCTACATGATCATAATTAAACAACATGTATATACATTAATGGAAAATATAAATATGATATATATTATACAAATAATTTTTTTAAAAAAAAATTTAACAACAACCTATGAAATGGAACATGAAATTATCTAACAAAACATGCATAAGAACATAAATTAGTTAATATTCGAATAATGAGTGATAATAAAATATTAAAAAAAATATGATAATATAATCATATATGATATCATAAAAATGATTATGATTCTAGAATATGTCAATAGAAATATTTAAAACATTATATAAGACATTTAGATACATTCTAAGGATGATAATATAATCATACATGTTTCATAAGTATGAAATATTATTTTTATTCTTCCACAATTTATAAAAGTTAAATTCACACTTTGGTTTTTTTTTCTAATAGTTATGAAATGATTCTTTTTTTGTTATTTTATTCGATTTACTTTTTGACTTTTCTAAAAAAATTATGAGGACAATGTTTTTTATCTAATAATAAATGAATGGATTTTTAAACCTTCATAATTCCTTAGTAAAATGAAGCTTACCTAACATGATTTCATGTTTGTTTTTAGTTAAATTCGTTTCTTCTAAAATTTCACAACATTTTGAGAAAATAATTTGTTTGGAGAAGAATGGATATTTTCCACCATAATTGTGTTCAAGTGTTATATCAAAATTATTTTTCCATCTATGATTACTATCTTTGAATGAGGTTATGTTTCTATCCATATAAATACTATTCTTTGGTTGTTTTAATGATGAATGATATATTATATGGATTATGTATTGATGGAATGATGCTTATGAAACCAATTTTATTTCTTGGGTTTTTCTATGATGCATGATTTATGTTTTTGTGGAGCATGTAAGAATTGTTTCATTATGTGGTGGTTAAGACCTATATATCTGTCCAATGTATTGGGTAATGAATTATATCTAATGAGATAGACCTGACTAGAACAAAAAGTAAATATGGTGTCATAATATAGGGCTGAAACGACATGTTAACCCAGTTCAGTAATGGTCTTTTCTTGTTATGATGGTATTGGAAATGATCCTTGACTAATATGAAATGATTTTCTAAATATATGTGTATTCCACAAAACATCGTTTATTATGATTTGTCTTTTGGGATTATTTCCATTAATTCTTATGAACTTTTACCCCAGGACGGTATATCACTATCTTTCATATGCATAATAAAACATCCAAATTTTATGTTCTTATGTATTATTATTATGATATGATTGATATTTCCTTTATTTAACCTTAAGGATAATTGGAGATCACCCTTTCATATTTTTCTTTTCCTCAAGTCATGAATAATGTTATTAAGTAAAATATGTAAACAAAATTCTAGTTATGATGAAATTAGCAATGGAAAATGTAGATTTATCTGAACATGTATTTTATCATTCCTAGTTTCTGAAGACACTAGACTGATATAGTAATTTCATGGATTTATTAAATATTATAATGAAGATACTTCAATTTTGAAGTAACTTAATTATTTTAAAGTATGGGTCGTTATAATATAGATGTTTTTATGTCTCATATGTTTAATTATATTCATCTTTTATATATTCCATGTATCGTGTGAATGAACAACATCTCTTTGAGGGGGCAGTAGTCCACACTTCCTCAAACGATGTTATCATATTTAGGTAAGTTGGAAATTATTAATGAAATGTTTAATAGAAGGATTAATAAATTATAAAGACATAACAAATATCATATATAATATATAAACATTTTGTTCATAAAAATGGCCACCATGACTGATGGTATGGTAAAAATGAACCATCATCGTTTCGTGAGTCAATTGTTCATTGTACACAGAAGAAGTATGTTCATTACCAATTAGATATTGGTGTGTGTATGCATAGGTAAAATAATTAGTATGAAAATTCCTACTATATTGGGTATTATGGTTTTTTTAGAAAATAATTGAATAATAATTGATGAGGGGTTGTAGAATGAAAATAAAACTAAAATATTTATAGACGACGTTACCTATGAATCGAGTACCTTCTTTTGGTTTGTATCAAAAGGATTCCATGGAAGGATTTATAAATAAACATATGCATAAATATTTATGAGAGAGATTTTTGGAATCTATATGGGAAATCCTGTCAAAACATATGTGTTTTGAGAGGTGTGAGGAATGGAGAGAGTTGGAGGCCATTATTAGAAATGAAAAGGACTAACTTGGAATATTTGGAATCAAGTAAGGTGCATAATTGTTATTATATTAAAAAATAAATAAAAATATGGACAAACAATAAAATTAACATTTCATGGACAAGATATTTCCCTACAATGGATGTTGGACAAGAAGGATGATAACAAATGATTTTAATGTAAAAAACATCCAAAGGATTGCTATGTTTTTAAAATAAATCTCAAAATAAAATTGATTACAATTAAATAATTTTAATTAATTGTTAAAATTATTATTTATTTAATCTTTAATAACAATTAAAAGTATAATTTAACATTATAATTATATTACCTAAAAATAATTTTTAAACTAAAATTTTTTATTTTTAATTATTCATTAAAAATGATATGTTTCATAAAAATATAAAAAATTCACCCTCAAGAGGTTACCATATTTATATTTAAATTATGAATTTTTTTTAGAAAATTTACATAAATTAATGTGTAAAATTTTATATTTAAAATGGGTCCTCCAATAAAAGGAAGTATAATTTCTTTTCAATAAATTTGTATTTTTATATGTGAAAAGGGTTTTCTCTTGTCATATGAATATAAAACCAAATTGATAAATAAAAAACTTATTTTATTGAATATATAACATATATATCTCATTAAAATAATTGAATAACTGTAATTAATTAAATTTATTAAGATAAAACACCATTGTAACCATAATAATAAAAATATTTTTCTATATCGAATTGATTATTATTTTCACTTCTCATTAATCAGAAAACATCAAACTTATTATATATATATATACCATAAATTCTAATAAGTTAGTTAATACTAATCTTAAACACTATCATAAAGGCTAGGATATATAATTATATATAAAATAATAATATTTTAAAAATACATTGTTATTTTGTGAAACTATATAATGTGTGTAATAAATGATATTGTGGAAGGTCGCTCTTGTGTGTAACACAAGCTATAGAGGAGGAATTATATTGCATGTAATGCTGGATAACATAGTTATTCATTCATTAAAATATATTGACTAAATTTTAAATCGTAATTATACATTGGAGTCTTGGGGTATTATTTTCCCCTATAAGCTTGGTGGCACGTTTCATAGATGCTATAAAATACAAGGTTCTTACTTTGGATTTTTGGGGTGTTACACACTATGTATAAAAATGGTTAAATTTGAATTAATTTATTTTATTTAAATATCTATTTTTACTAGAATGGATATAAAGGTGTTCACCCACACGCTCGATGTTAGATTATTTGTCATATTATAGATGAATCCATTTATGGTTTATCTATATAGTAAAAATACAATATACATAATAATCATAAATGATGTTTACTAAACAATAAAAACCCTAAACATCTTTGGAAAAACATTTATTTTGATTAATTGATCATGTTATGAATATTGATGGAATTTGGAATGATTTCATTATGTCAATCTATTTGAAAATGATATAAAACCCATTTTATGAAAATGGTTTTTTATGTCAAGATGAATGATTTATTTCTTATTTGTCAAATGAGTATGGATAAAAGATTAGTCGTGTCTTGAATCCTTTTATAATGAATTTCAGATATGTTTAAATATCAGGAAATATGTATATGGGGGAATAATTAATATTTATTGCATGCATGGGTGAATGTATGTGACCCATGATAATGATTTATACATGAAAAAAATTATATTGTATCACTAGGATGGGTACTAGTGTGTGAATAATGAAGTTGATGTCCACCTATAATAATTTTTAGGTAATATTTCTTAGGTATCCTGTTGTTTAAATCGTATATTCTATTTTTATTGATTAATATTTCCAAATCCTTTTTATTATTTTCTTAAGATATTCCATGCCTTATGTGAAGAATCATGTTTATTATCTATGATTTTCTAGGAATGGTATTACTATGTTTTTCCCATATATCTTTAATATAAAAATTTAATAATTTAATGCCAATTTATGATCATTAAATGTTATATATATTTTTACCACTTCTATGCATTTTAGCTCACCCCTTTTATTAGGTTTCCTTATTCATTTATTAGAAAAATAATTGAAATTTATGATAAATATTTAATTTATTCAAGTAATTATCTATAATAGTGGAATGCTCAAAATTATCAGAAATATAATTTCTTCTATAACCTATCATCAAAGACAATATATATAAAAATATCAATTGTCGACATGACACGTTACATGAGATATTCCACCAAAAGATATAGATCGTCATAAATAATGATAAATAAGTCTCAAGTAAATTTTAAGAGAGATAAAAAAATAGTGTATAGTGTAGAATTAAATATTACTCAACTAGGAGACTTATAAAGTTATGAAAAAAAATTCTAATACCAAAAAAAACAATAAAAAGATCAAATGATGTCTTTATATCACCAACCATCACCACCATCCAAAAACTCTATGAAGAGGACATCAACAAATTAAATATGGTTAGCTACGTGACCCTCTTCCCTTTACCTATGTCCTACAAAAACATGTCTATATAAGCCTGAATAAATATTAATGTGATGTTAAATTTCCCATTATGATACAATAATGAATCGTTACAATGTCTATAATGGTGGGAATATTACTAATATATTTTATCCAATGTATGATTATAAAAAAAATTATATGAAAATATTTTTTGTGACACATAAATTGTTTTCTTTTAAAGTATTTCATATTCATATAATCTTGGAATATCAAAAGTACAAAATACTATAGTATAAAAGTATGAATTGGATTATATCTAGAAACACCATACACTGAACCTGGAGGCATAAAAACATGAAATAATACAGTAAAACATAAAACAATGAACTATTAGTCTCTAACATATTGGAATATAAAAAATACACTCATGTAGGAACATAAATATTTACATACCTTGAATCCTTTCAATATTAATTCCCTCTATAATTTTTTGACATAATGATTATATACTCTAGAAGTTTCACACTACCTATGGTGTGAAAAAACCATAACTCATCACACCATAGCTTCCCAGTGTACCAATTTTTTAATTTTATTTAAAAAAACCATTTATATTATTTATAAAAATTATCATTGAAACTAATAACCACTCAGGTTCTTTAAAAAATATTTTTTAGTTAAATAAACTTTTATTCATTTCATTGATCACATAATTTTCATAAGGATTTTCAAATCTAAACCCCCTAGGAACCACTATTCTCATTCCACCCAATTTCCATTTTATTAAAAAATGTCCATTAATATCCAATCCATCAATTTCATAAACACAATAAAAGGAACTCACTTGTACATTATGTAATTCATGTCTTAACACCATTGTAGTAAGACACATAACATAAGTTGGTGGAAAACTAATTACCTTCATGAAAGATGACTTGAAATGAAAATATATAGTCTTGATAGGTATATATACTTAATAAACATCATTAATTCCCATAAACTCTTCTTCATATAACAATCACAGAATAATCGAGTTCCAAAAGAATAATTGGAATTAAGATTAAGAGATATCAGGAAAGAAGAGAAGAATTTATATAAAGAACTGAATATACATTAATGAGATCAAACTAGAATAAATGAAAATCACCTATTATCCAAGAATTGAACCCTCAATATTTTTAAAAGAGAGGTTAATTCATTCATAATAGAGATTATGAGAGGATTAGAGATATAAACAACTAAGGAAATAATAGAAAATTATTAATTTCAATAATCACATATAGGTAAAATGTTTATTAAATATAGTTTGGAAATCCATTGAATAACCCAATGATATCTAATTCCTCTTAGAATACAAAATTGTATTGTTACATGGGGATGGTTATACAGTTAGTCAATCCTTGCTTGAGCTCTGTGACAAATACTGTACCAAAAAATATTAAGTAAAATGTTTTTCTTGAGTCATATATGGTTAAAGAAACCATTTTTAAGAAAAGAAAATTGACACTAGAAACAATAAAGATATTATTTTTAAATTACCATAGGGTAACTCTTAATAGTTCAAAGGCCATGTTATATTCTTATTTTTTTACAAAATTCCCTGTTTTCAACCCCTAAATCATGAAATCCACTAGAACGATTCATGTTATTGAACAATGTAAAAATATATAATACCAATGAATTAAAGACTATCAAAATTTTAAAAACTATTAAAAAATCAGAACCTATAGAGAAATCAATATTGTAGACTCACAAATGGTAAATCCCACTGCGTCCACATATACAGCTCAAACTCCCATGACTTGTGGAAATCCCATATACAATTCTACAATGGATGGAGAAAAGTAATTTTATTTCACTGGTTAACTTATCTTAGAGATCCATTATATGAACCTATTGGTAAAAAATATAGGTTCCAGTCATATGATCGACCTATTCTAATTGAATAATATCAAATGTATTGTGATAATAATTCCTTTTCACGGAAACAATAACTATGGCATAAATCGATGTCTGGTGAACTCGTTGGTAAAAAATATAGGTTCTAGACATATGATCGACATATTATATAGAAACATACCTTATATACCCAATAAACAATGTCCCACTAAACATGAATTACTATGATAGTATTGATCCCTAACCATGAAAACCAATAGGACGTGAAGATAGTACCTGTATGATTTGTGATGATTTTAAATAATCTATAAAATCTTTCAAATAAATTTATCATTTTCCATTGCCTACTGAATAAGGTATAAACCAACTAAATTCCACTCTCTCAACTATTCCCAATAAGGGGAGATCAACATATCAACACATACAACACATTAAAATGTTATTTTATAATACAATCATGAAACAAAATAATTCATGGAATATTAGGACAATGGAATATTCATTCATTATGAACTAAAAATATAAAGCACACACATCTAAATCATATCCCTAAGAATTTGAAAATATCACTCAATCTACCCACCTATTTTATAATGGTATGCTATGATTTGAATTATTTGGATACCAATCACCTACTATACATCATTCCAAAACATAGATAAAAATGTGAGTCCCTATTAGATTATGTTTTATATGGAAAACCATGAATCTTTTTTATCCCTCAAATAAAAAAGTGGTCCTAAATATTCACCATCATCATATTATTGATATTGATAAAAAGAGATAATTTCAAATGTTGACCAATAATCACCCAAAATTCATCATTCACACTAAAATTATGTGGCATATCAGTGATAAATTCCATAAATATCTTATCCACATAAAAACATAAATGGGAAATTTTTCAATAAACTAGTAGGCCTCTGGTGCCACCTAATCTTTATACATGTAAGGTAATGAGTCAAGAAATAAAAAATCTACTACACAAATCACATACCCCAATTATGATTTTTCAAATAACAACACATATTTCAAGTCAAAAGGTTTTAATGAAAAATAAGATGGATTAAAACTTTCAATAAACTCTTACTTGAGAGATACTGGAATTACCAACCATCCTAAAGAACTCAAAGCACTTACATGAGAGACCGAAACAAACACATGAAATTTCCCCACTATTAAGTATTTCACTACAATTCCAGAATATTTGTGTTTGATTCCAATTTTAGATGAATTTATTCATTAAATGATGATTTAACCTCTATTAAATCATAAAACACGAATCTTGTAGCCTTCATCTCTCCCATGATAATCTTTATCAAAGGCATCGTTAGTAATAACTCCACCACTAGTTCGTTCATGTCTTATCTTAGTAAATTTATTCCCAATGCATCAAAGACAACATTTATGTTTTTTTGAGTGTATATAATATCCATGTAGAATTTTTGAATATATTTTTATAAGTATCTAGATCATATGATGGGATCCATTTTGAAAAAAATATGTTTCAAAAAACTATTATATAAATATACCATGAAACACTCCCCAAAGAGATATTGGAACAATTTTTTGACATCATGCATCAAATATTCGAAAAAACTTCATGTATAAGATAGTTATTCACATTGTTTTATAATTAGAAATATATATATTCTACCACAAATAATCATTACATCAAAATACACCCAAACCCCATACCCCAAGGAATTAAATAAAACATAATATCTTAAACCATGTTCTGGATGAATCATAACTGGAGTTGATCTCAACCTAACTTTTATCACATAAAAATTTTCATAACATTTTTCATTATAATAAAACATAAAATCATTACTTGGTATTTATAGATTTAAAGATGAAGTCATGGTGAAGTCTTGAGAAAACCATATATTGAAACTAATTAAACCCATTACGAACTGAATGTCATACATATTTCTAGGTTTCTTTCACACCATTACTACACATATCATTTCAGGATACATTGAAACGACCATATTTATATAACATAGTTATGAAACATCACATTATAGATACAATATTCACATTTATAATTATTACCATATATGATAATTTATTTATGTATTTTGAGGATGATATCCAAATAGTTCTTATCCACCACCTCAATCTTGTAATACAAAAAAAATATCATCCCCATAGTTAAAAATGATTCTATAAACCTTGGAATTTTCTAGTTCATCAACAACATAAATACCTTAAGTGAGTTAGTGAGACTGAGTAGAATAACAAATAACTCTAAATTACCATACCATCTCTTAATTGTTTTCATAAGTATATAATGTTCCCAAACATTTATCTATTATTACGATGACCATATGTAACAACCCCAGATTTTATGAAAAATATTCTTTTTAATTTCATTAATGTCTTGTGTTGTACACTACACCAAAAGTATCTTACACAACACACATCCTTGACTTTCCTGGCATTACATGCAATCGCGACCTTCCTCGATAGCGTGTGTAGTACACAATAACGAGTTTCACTAAATAACAACATGCTATTAAAATATTAATAAAACATTCCGTTATGAATAGTAATAACCACTTTTTGAAATTTTGTAAATTTTATTTTTAAAAATCGATATCATTTTTGGATTCAGAATATCGAAATTAGCTTAGGGTGAAATTTTGGTACTTTTAGGATAACTTTCATTTTCTGATGAATAGTGAAAATTACTAAATTTTATTTAAAAACAAGGTTTTAATTGAAATAATTAATAGTGATAAATTATTAATTTGAGTGGTTTTAAAGTATATTTAGAATATATTTTTACAATTTAATACAATGTTGGTCATTGGATGTAATTTCACATTTAAACCAGACATAAACAAGTGTCAATCTTTTGATAGTTATTATCTCTTAAGAACGCGCTATTTGTTTTGACGACAGGAATTAATTTTTTAAATTAATTAATGCAATTGATATGTTTTGAATTTGGTAAAATAGAAATCATTCTTTAGTTCATAATATCAAATATAGCTTAGGCATAATTTTTTGTATTTTTTTGGAAACTTTCATTTTTTGATGAATAGTGAAACCACTAAGTGGTAGTTAAAAATTAATGACTTTTTCATAAATAATAATTTTACTTCTTCTCTGAGTGGAATTTTAAAAATCCGAGAGACATAGTTGATGTTAGTAAGTGAATTGTGGTTCAATGAGAAGAAAATAATTTTTGGTGAATAGTAACATTTTACTTTTTTACCACGGTTAAAAGTAAGTACGATAATTAAGGGTAAAAATGTTATTATTATTACCCTACCACATGTCTTAATTCTATTTGATAAATTTAATTCGATCAAAAATGACCTTATGAATAATATATGACCATTTAGGCCCACTTGGATTAGATTAGGACATTTATTATTAATTTATATAAAGAAGGGTTAAAATAGTTAAAATCAATGTTTAATAAGTATATCATTTTTAATATAGGTTTATACATAAGATAAATTAGACTATAAATATTCATTAGAAAGATTAAAAAATTTCCTACATAATGATATTTTATTTGTAATTTTTAGACTTTATATAAGTTAATTTATTTATGACACAAAGATGATGCAGTAAATATCTTATTAATAAAATATTTACATAATTGATGTTATAAATACCCAAATAAATATCATTTTAGAGTTTTTATGAATTACACTAATTTTCTAGGTTAATAGGACATGTTAGTATTTATTTAATTAACTTTTTTCGAACTAATCATTCTGTTATGATTTTCAAAAAAATCAATTACTAAATAATGAAAAAATTGACATAAAATAGTTTTCAAAACAAATATTATATTATTAATTTTTATTTTATTCATAAAAATATAATTTTAGTCCAAATGACATATATAAGGTTATATATATAAATAATAAACAACTTGTGGTTCTTTTGGCTGATTATAGTATGTTTATTAACCTTATAGTATAAGAACACAAGAAGACACGGTAAAAGTAACATTATTTAACTTAATGTTAAATCTAAATAATAAGTTTAAAATAGGAACCTAAACTTGTCTAAATTATAATGTATGAGAGTATTTTGACCCATCCCCACCTTAGCTTTGAAATAAATCAATTTGGAGCTATATAAAACCGAATTTGACTTTATAATAAAATATTATTTTTCGTTATTCCAAAGGTGCCCCTCTCCTCCCTTATAAAAGGGCTCCTCCTCCCTCTCTTCCTCACACCACTTTGAGCCTTCAATCTCGGCCATCCCATGCCAATATCTCCTCTCCAATTCCCTAGAGAAATCTTAGAGGTCCTGGTATTCATCAAAGAGCAATTTTAGTGCCCTAAAAGGAGATCTCAAAGAGGAGCTTCAAAGAAGAGGTAATGTCTGATTACCAATTCTTTCAACTTTATTTCTTCTTCCACATCTTCTTCATTAGTTGTTTCATTATGAAGTAATAAATTCAGTATCACTAATATACTGTTATGTTATTATAAGAATGAAACAACAATATTTCAGCATCTATCCATCCTATAGAAAACGAGATCACCGCGCGTGCGTTCGTACGGAATACCGTCTCCACGCCGTGGTGTAATCTATTTTCAACCACCACCTTACTTGGATGGGTATAATGTTGTACATAATAACTATATATTATTATTGTAAATTGATATTTATTCTGAAATAGTATACATACACTCCAATACAATTCCACAATCATGAGAACGATATAATCGCTCGTGCGTACGTACGGACTACCGTCTCCATGACGTGATGAGATTCATTCTCCACGTTAACCATTCATGAATGATTATAAAGTATATATAATAATTAATCATGAAATATATGACATAATAATTATACTGGATTTATGTGTATATATATGTATGTCATCTACTTAATTCCATTCAACTAAATAAGGAAACGAAAACAGCGTTCAAGCGTACGTACGGCCTACCGTCTCCATGAACGATGTATTTCTTTCCATTTACTGATGTATTATATATATGTATATTCTGAATATATATTATATATAAATCATGTTTTATATTCTTGAATTAAGTAATCATGATCTATGCAATCATGTTAATAATTACAAGTCAAAACACGGATGACAAATGAAACGGTTTTACCCAAAACGCTCTTTACCATGGAATTTACAAAAGAACGTGTAAAATAAAGTCATAAGTGAACCATATATGATATCATAACAATGAATATGATTATGGAATAAGTAAATGTCATTATATAAATCATTATACAGGAGGTTCGGACACTTACGAAGCAAATCTGACCTGAAGTAAGGGAAATATCACAATCTCATTTTTTTATCTGAGATTGTTTATACTTTGGAATTTACTGAGGTGTATTTTATCATCCACATCCATGTTTCATCAATATGTAATATTTATATCCTTCTACAATAGTCTATATCCAATTTTACCCTTCGGTGAGTTTTTTGTAAAATATATGAAAGGAATCTTTTGTCATTTTTCGTACGAGGTACTTTTTGACTTTTCTGACAAAAGTATGAGAAGAATGTTTTCTTTTAACTTATACGACATAAATGGATTTTTAAAACGTTATTTCCAAGAAGCTTCCCTTACAAGTTTTCATGTTTATTTTTAATCAAATTCTTTTATTTTAAAATTGTATGACATGTTAAGAAAGAAAAAATGTTTTTGAAGTAGAAAGGATATTTTCCTCACTAATGGAGTTCAAGTGTTTTATCAAAATTATTTTCCATCTAAGATAATATAGGGTTCTGTTTCTATCCCTATTATTACATTGATTTGATTATGTTGTGATGGAATTATTTTTATGAATTCCATTGTCTTATATGAATTGTTTTATGATGTCATGATGTTTAAGAATCCCATTTTTATTACATGGGTTATGCTATGATGTATGGTTTATGATTTTGTGGCACACATAAGAATGGTATCATTATGAGATGGGTGGGACCTATATCTCTCTCCAATGAATTGGGTAAAGATTTTATATCTCATGAGATAGACATGGACAATGCAATGATTGTCCTCCTGAACAAACAAATGTTATGGGAGATGGAGGGAAAAATCTTATTTCTATACTTACACAAGCTATGAATCATTATGGACTTCCAAATGAGTAGAGAAGGGAACAATATTCTATTGAGTCCTTCATGAGGAAACATTAACCTTCTTTCAGTGGGTCTTTTGATACACTTGTTGCTGAACAATGGATCAGTACTACTGAAAATATATTTTCAGTTATTCAATGTTCTAAACATGATAATGTCATCTTAGCAGTGTATCATTTGTAAGGTGATGCTGATCAATGGTGGAATATTATCAAGAATATGAGGCCAAGAGATGAAATTGAGTCCATGGAATGGGACGAGTTCAAGAAATTATTTTTTAATAAGTACTTCCCTCGTATTCTTTGAACAAAGATGGAGAAAGTGTTTCTTGAACTAATGCAAAAGGACGATGAATCTGTTGGTATATACGAAGCGAATTTTACAAGGATTGCAAGGTATGCATCTGGATTTATCATCCAACCTGAAATTAAAGTTGATCGATTCATCAGTGGCTTAAAACCAAATCTTCAAAGGGAATTAGCTATAAGAGACTTCAGTAGCTATGAATAAATTGTGTGTTGTGCTATCAAGGTAGAAATAGAAGTTTGTGTTACTTATCCATCTCATTGTTTTGTCAAGAAACGAAAGATGGAGATCAAGGAGAAATCTCAGAATAATGGTGAAAAGAAGATGACTATTTCCTTATGCTCAAAGTGTGGAAAGAAGCATGGTAGAGATTATCTTAAAGGTACTAGAAAATGTTTTATTTGTGGAAAACAAGGTCATCGAGCAGCTGAGTACCAAAGTAATGGAAAAAGGTTTTCTAATGATGTGAATAAAGAAAAGACTGCAGAGAAGGAACAACCAACACTTCAATGCTTCAAGTGCAAGGAAATGGGGCATTATGTTAATAAATGCCCTAATCCAAGGGTTAGTGATGATTGACATGAGAAACCACATAAGGCAAATGACAAAGGGAAGTCACATGCGATCACTATTGGTGATGTTGAATATGACAATAATGTGGTGGAATGATTAAGTGTTTATGTAATGGGATTCCAAAATAATGTTGTATATAGTATCGTGGAATATTTGAATATTTATGTATTGGACTATTGTGGTTTTCAATAATTTTATGGTACCGGTAACCATGAAAAGTGATTGAGATATTTTTGGTAAATAGATGATATGCGCATAATGAAGGGATAAGAAGATAATGAGATGTTTGATTGTTTCTTGAGATCATGATTGATATAATGACTAAGTGATATCATGGATTGAGTATATAGAATTTTGAAAATTATGGTATGTTGAAAGAGTTAACATTTAAAAGCATTCATGTTTTCAATATGGTTCAATGGGTATTCATTATTCAAGAGAATACATGATTAAGGTATTCATATGTTTGTAATTTGACAAACAAGATATATCTTATGATATATGGGGGATAAATGATGGCATTCTCGTGATTGTTATGTTACATTCCAAGTAATCATTTTCTTTATACTATGAGCTTGGACCGAAGTATTTTAGATAAGCCTAACGATTGGAATGGATTATGTTGGAAATAAGTTAGGATAGAAATTTTTTCGATATTATTGATGGGATGTTATAGTAATATAGCTTTAGAAAAAGGACAACCTGTAGGACGGGCGACAACCCATCGCGTCGGACAAGGCTGTGGGAATCAAACCCACAACCAAAGTGCGACATGCCTTTATTTCCTACCACTGGGCTACAGGAAGTCCCTATTTAGTATAAAATATTTTTATTATATTAAGAAGTATAATATAAGAAGTATAAGTCCATTTTAGGAACCATATATGATTAATCTCACTATAGATGGACTTATGTATTTTTTGATAACTTTTCTAACCTTTTTTTGAGACAGATGGAATGACCCATAATTCTATCACATGATCTTCTAACACATCATGAATTAAAAATTCAACTTCATTTTATTAAGATATGAAGTGGAAATTGTCCAAAGAACAACCAATGGTGAGACTATACCAAAATAATGAATGTATTTCTTATAATTCAAATGTCATCAACTTTAGGGAAATAATCATGAAAACCAAAAAAATTCTCCTAGTGCTCTTCTATCAGATTAATCATATGGTACCTTAGATCATCACAAATTTATTGCTTTGTGATTTCTGGATTTTCCATAGCCATGTTCTCTACCACTCTCCATCAGAACATGATGGTTATATTTCTCTTCTATATCCATATTTTCACCTATGTGGAAACCCAGTGATTAGTTTATTTGGGTAATCATTATGTTTCATACTTTTGTTTTTAAAGATTGGTTTTGGTATTCCTTTTTACGGTGTTGGTTTTGATTAAAGAAACTTTCGAGTAGTATACCATTTATAACCCCAACGAATTTCGAGGGGAAAATTCATTTTAAGGGGGGGTAGAATGTAACACCTCGAGATTTTATGAAAAATATTCTTTTTAATTTCATTAATGTATTATGTTGTACGCTAAACCAAAAGGAGATTGCACAACACACATCATTTACTTTCCTTGTATTACACACAATCGCGACCTTCCTCGATAGCATGTGTAGTACGCAATAACGAGTTTCACTAAACAACAATATGCTATTAAAATATTATTAAAACTAGCCGTTATGAATAGTAATAACCGCTTTTTGAAATTTTTTAAATTTTATTTTTAATAATGGACTTCTTTTTTGGATTAGGAATATCGAAATTAGCTTAGGGTGAAATTTTGGTTCTTTTCGGATAACTTTCATTTTCTGATGAATAGTGAAAATTACTAAATTTTAATTAAAAACAACCTTTTTAATCGAAATAATTAATAGTGATAAATTTTTAATTTAAGTGGTTTTAATGTATATTTAGAATATATTTTTACAATTTAATACAATTTTGGTCATTGTATGTAATTTCACATTTAAACCAGACATAAACAAATGTCAATCTTTTGATAGTTATTATCTCTTAAAACACGCAGTTTGTATTGATGACGGGAATTAATTTTTTAAATTAATTAATGCAACTGATATGTTTTGAATTTGGTAAAATAGACATCGTTTTTGATTTCATAATATCAAATATAGCTTAGGCCAAATTTTTGGTATTTTTCTAGAAAATTTCATTTTTTGATGAATAGTGAAACCATTAAGTGGTAGTTAAAAAAAATGAATTTTTCATAAAAATTAATTTTACCGCTTCGGTGAGTGGAATTTCAAAAATCAGAGAGACACGGTTGATGTCAGAAAGTAAAATGTGGTTCAATGAGATGAAAATAATTTTTGGTGAATAGTAACTTTTTACTTTTTTTTACCACGGTTAAAAGTAAGTAGGGTATTTAAGGGTAAAAATGTTATTATTATTACCCTAAAACATGTCCTAATTATATTGGATAAGTGTAATTAGACCAAAAACATCCTTTTGAATAATATATGACCTTTTAAGCCCACTTGGATTAGATTAGGACATTTATTATTAATTTATTTAAAGATGGGTTAACATAGTTAAAATCAAAGTTTAATAAATATATCATTTTTAATATAGGGTTATACATAAGATAAATTCAACTATAAATATCCATTAGAAAGAAAATACGATTTACTAAATAATGATATTTTATTTGTAATTTTTAGACTTTAAATAAATTAATTTATTTATGACACAAAGATGATGCAGTAATTATAATATTAATAAAATATTGACATAATTGATGTTATAAATACCCAAATAAATATAATTTGAGACTTTTTAGGAATTAAAATAATTTTATAAGTTATTATGACATGTTAGTATTGATTTTATTAACTGTTTTCGAACTAATCATTCTGTTATGATTTTCACAAAAATAAATTACTAAATAGTGTCAAAATTGACATAAAATAGTTTTTAAAACAAATATTATATTATTAGTTGTTATATTATTCCTAAAAATCTAATGTTCTGCCCAATGACTTAGAAAAGGTTATATATATTAATAATAATCAACTTGGGGTTCGTTTGGCTGATTATAGAAAGTTTATTAACCTTATAGTATAAGAACACAAGAAGACACAGTAGAAGTAAAATTATTTATCTTAATGTTAAATATAAATTATAAGGTTAAAATTGGAACCTAAAGTTGTCTAAATTCTATTGGATGAGAATATTTCGTCCCATACCCACGTTAGGTTCTAAATAAATCAATTTGGAGCTATTTAAAACCGAATTTTACTTTATAATAAAATAATATTTTTAGTTATTTCAAAGGTGCCTCTATCCTCCCTTATAAAAGGGCACCTCCTCCCTCTCTTCATCACACCACTTTGAGCCTTCAATCTAGGCCAACCCCTTCCAATTTCTCCTCTACACTTCCCTAGAGACATACTAGAGGTCCTGGTCTTATTCAAAGACCAATTTTAGTTCCCTAAAAGGAGATATCAAAGAGGCACTTCAAAGAAGAGGTAATGTCCAATTACCAATTCTTTCAACTTTATTTCTTCTTCCACTTCTTCTTCTTTAGTTGTTTCATTATGAAGTAATAAAATCAGTATCACTCATATAATGATATTTTATTATATGTATGAAACAACCATATTTCACCATCTATCCATCCTACGGAAAAAGAAATCACCGCGCGTGCGTACGTACGGAATACCGTCTCCACGCCATGGTGTAATCTTTTTTCCACCACCACCTTACTTGGATGGGTATAATGGTGTACATAATAACTATATATGAGTATTGTAAATTGATATTGATTCTGAAATATTATACATACACTCAAATACAATTCCACGATCATGAGAACAATATCATCGCTCGTGCATCCGTACGGACTACCGTCTCCACGACGCGATGAGATTCATTCTCCACGTTAACCATTCATGAATTATAATAAAGTATATATAATAAGTAATAATTAAATATATGACATAATAATGATACTGGATTTATGTGTATATATATGTATTTCATCTACTTAATTCCATTCAACTTGATAAGGAAACGAAAACAGCTTTCATGCGTACGTACGGCCTACCGTCTCCATGGACGGTGTATTTCTTTCCATTTACTGATCTATTATATATATGTATATTCTGAATATATGTTATATATAAATCATGTTTTATATTCTGGAATTAATTAATCATGATCTATGTAAACATATGAATAATTACAAGTCAAAACACGAACGACAAATGAAACGATTTTACCCAAAACGCTCTTTAACATGGAATTTACAAAATAACAGGTAAAATAACGTCATAAGTGAACCATATATGATATAATAACAATGATTATTTTTCTGTAATAAGACAATGACATTATTTAAATCATTATACGGGAGGTTCAGACACTTACAAAGCAAATCAGACATAAGGTAAGGGAAATATCACAATCTCATTTTTTATCCGAGATTGTTTATAATTTGGAATTTACTGGGGTGTATTTTATCATCCACAATCCATGTTTCCTCAATATGTGATATTTATATCCTTCTACAATAGTTTATATCCAGTTTTACCCTTTGGTTATTTTTTAGTAATAGATATGAAAGGAATCTTTTGCCGTTTTTCGTACGAGGTACTTTTTGACTTTTCCGACAAAAGTACAAGAAGAATGTTTTCCTTTAACATATATGACATGAATGGATTTTTAAAACGTTATTTCCAAGAAGCTTCCCTTACAAGTTTTCAAGTTTATTTTTAATCAACATCTTTTATTTTAAAATTTTATGACATGTTATGAAAGGAAAAATGTTTTTAAAGTAGAAAGGATATTTTCCTCAAGAATGGAGTTCAAGTGTTTTATCAAAATTATTTTCCATATAATATTATATAGGGTTATATTTCTATTCCTATTATTACATTGATTTGATTATGTTTTGATGGAATTATTTTTATGAATTAATTTATCTTATATGAATGGTTTTATGATGTCATGATGTTTAAAAATCCCATTTTTATTACATGGGTTATGCAATGATGTATGGTTTATGATTTTGTGGAAAACATAAGAATTGTATCATTATGAGATGGGTGGGACCAATATGTCCCTCCAATGCATTGGGTAATGATTTTATATCTCATGAGATAGAAATGGATGGAATGGTAGGTTAAACGGGTTTAGTGAAACATGACTGAAACGACAAGTGAACTCTGTTCAGAAATGGACTCTGTCCACTAAGATAGTCTTGGCATTGAGTCTTGACTAACAAGAAATGATTCTATATGATTATGGGTATATGCCACAATGTTTCATGTTTTATGTTATGATTATTTGGATTACATTTAGTTACTATGATTTATCCAATGTTATGAAATTATGATATCTTTTGTAGGTTATGACTTCCAAAAGATATGTTCTTATGTATATGATGTGATTGATATTTCTTTTGTTTACCCTTTCTGAGCATTTGAGCTCACCCTTTTATTATCTCTTTTCCCTAGGATATAAAGAAAGGTTTTAGGTAAAAAAAGGAAGATCTTTTTTGGAGATGTTGAAGATCTTTCACCGCGATTAGAAGATTATATTATGAGTTTCCAAAGACACTAAACTATTATGGTCCTTGTGTGTGTGTTTTTGTTATGTACTAAGTATTCCGCAAAAATAATGTAATGTCCATTTACGTTAAGCTTAGGTTATCTACACCATAGGTCATTATTAGAAATAAAATAGAACCTCTATGTTGATCAATGAGATCATAAATCATAGGAAATGGCTATCTATTTTAATTTTAACATGACTAATCATTTTGTAATTAAGATAATGTGTGAGGATTCCATCTTCTTTATTTTCTATAAGGACTATATAATCCCAAGGTGTCACTCAAGGTTGAATTTATCCCTTAGACTAAATAAACTAACATTTATTTTAGCTTCTATAAACGTAAATAGAACCATTTAATATGATGTAATAGTATTGGAATCACCTGGATAGTAGGAAAATTGTGAACTCAACTTCTCTATAGGTAGTTGGTCTAGATAAATTGTTATGAAATAACTTTGCGAACATAGTCACCACTATAGGAAGTGTAATAATCTAACATTGATAAAATATTTCCTGAAATGTTTAAAAAAATCGGCGTATGGCCATTTTGTTATGATTAATAAACAACCATGCTCCCCCTATCTAAAGTCCCACTCGCATTGAAGGACATGGAAGACTCTCTTGGGAGATAGAAACATAACTCAATGATGTCAACAGTCAATCCCAAATGGTAACAATTATCATCCATATATTCCATTAATATGATTTATCATATCATGGTCAACAGCAATGGAATCCCAAACCACGTAATTGTCATCAATTTTCACCAGACATGTTAATAATTTAAAACATTGTTCTGATAACATTCTTGTAGTAATAGAATGAAAAAACATGAATTTAAAAATATTATAATATAATCCTAACATAGATGTCTACATAGGCGATAAATAATGAATGTGTTTCACTTGTATTAAAAAATTATAGAATAGTGGTGGGGGGAAAACATCATACCTCAAATAGTTGACATACATAATTATGATTCTTCTCCTATATTACTTAATCCATGACTAAATTTGGTTTCCACTAGGATTTGATATTTCATCACAACTTGATTATCCCCCATTTCATTAAAAGGAGGTCCACCACCTTTTTTCGTATCATATTGACCTTAGTTCCGTTTATGAGAGATGATCAACCAATACTTCCATAGTTCAATTTTACACAATAATTCATAAGGTGACTAGATTAACATTAATAAAAACTGCTCATGGGTTATTTTGTACTATTTTAGTTGGTATGTATAGTAATCCAGAATCATATCATCCTACCTGGTGTTATCCTAAATAATCCATAAAAATTGCACCATTATTAAATTGATCACCCTTACAGAACTTCTCCTTTCTTAATGACACAACCTTATTACCACATTCAATAAATGAATCTCTACCCAATATAATTTTCCAATATTTTTATTCTCTATCATATCTACATTATCATAATCCTTAGTAAATGACAATGGTTATAAATGAATCTACATCATGTGGACATTAACCCATACATCCATCTCAAACCTCTAATCTTTAAATAAATCATTATAAAAATTATCAGGTAATTAGTTGAACAACATAGAAAAATGGTTGGAATAATACATTATTGAATACTAACTATTCTATATGGTTAAAAAGTCATCATGAATTCCAGAAAAATGTTTTAAAGTATAAAATTGGGTCAAATCCATTCATAAAAATAGTATCGGTATGATCCTAATGTAACTTATCATTCAAGAAGAAGATTAAAAATTTTCATCATATTCCATTGATAATGAATTGAACAAACCCATATTAATATCATATATAGTGTTCAAATAGTATAAAATTCTCTCAATATACTTAAACAACACTTCAGTTTTCTGGAGTCCCTTGTCACCAAAGATTATATGTGAATTATTCTAAGTAAATACTATGGCATGATCCACAGTTAGTCAATGGATACCAACACCCACCTGACCAAGAGTCTAAAGAGTGAATATAAATCATTCCACCAAGGAAGGGTATACATGTGGATTCACTAATATACTTTTATTGTAAGATCCTATCCACGATTCAGAAGAGATACCATAAGAGGATTTTTCTACTAATCAAAAAAGGAAGAAACCAATTAGCTCGTGAAGAAGTACCGGAATCAAAAGATGAACATCATGAATCCATATAAAATATATTGTTCAACAAAAATTTAATGAAAACATAGATTCAAAAATTGTGGTAAAAACAATATTAATGAATATGATCATATAAATGATCTCTAAATCATTATAATTTAAATAAACTCAAGAACCAAGTTCATCCTTGATAAAAATCCATTGCCACTGATTGTATCCCAAGTTATGACATGATAGTGAGTTGGATAGTCAAACTACTACAATTACTAAATTAATTATGATAGTCATAAATCATATCTATCAAAGACAATGAATCAAACATTGTATGTTTCATAAAATATCTGATAGTAAATTGGTTATAATACCATTTTTTGTAAAATACCTGAGCCTCCATGTCAATTCACCTAATATGACCTACCACAAGGAAGAGATCATCAGAAATGCTGAAAATTACATCACAAATAAAACTAAAAAATAGATTAAAAATAGTGAACAATATAAAAGAAATGATAACTCAACAAAGGGGTAAAACACATCCATCTAAAATTATTAAACAAAATACCAAAAAGATATGTTTTATACAATTACATATGTGAATAACCATCATAACTATCTTAAAAAACTAGATTAATGAAATCATCAATGAGTTTCCAGCTACCTATATTATTCCATTACCTTTACATGTGTTTGAAAAAATAGGTCATCATGCACCCAAATAAAAATACATGATGTGAGGAAAAATCCCAAAAAGATACCCCATTATTATATATAGTTTTTATCAATATATAAATATTACATATATATTAAAAAAAATTAAAATGAAATTAAAAATAAATTTATTTGTATAAAACATCATTCGGTTACATTTAGATAATTTTATTTTCACATAAATTATGAATCTGATAAGTAAAATAAAATTTTTTGAAAAAAAGTAGAATTATCCATCTAAGTAAAATTCCACAAACATTTGATAAGTAAATAATTAAATAATTCAATCATGTATAAATATAAGAAAATGAATGTGATTTCTTATGGTAATGAATACTAGGGTAGACGATGGAACAATAATCTAGGAATTCTAGGAATCACATCTATATCACATGAAAAAACCTTAGTAGTTCAAGAATCACTATAGTTTCATATAATACTAAAGGGGTGCACTAAATATTCCCAAATTCCATTATTTTAAAAATAATTTAATAAACCATGCTTGTAATTTATAAAAAGAAATCATAGAAAATAATAATTGTTATAGTTCATGATAATATATTTCAGATTAAAAATCATAATTATCGAATTTATTAGACATATACTGTGTATAAGTAGTAATTTAATGAAAAATTTATTTAATAAACCTTTTCCATATCACCTTAAATTAATTTCATAAAAATATTCTTCACTTATTTATTATACATCCATTTCTCAAACTCAAAAAATATAATTTGGATGAATATAAACTATTTCAAATGTTTTAACCATTATATTGAGATTCCAACCTCAAGAACAAGGGAAAACTATTCACCCTTGCGAAAAAATATTTTAAACAAGATGATCAAGACCAACAAATCCAAAATTCCTAAGAAACATAATTATTTCTCTATAATTACATCCAGATCTTGCAACCATAGTATAATCAGATTCTACTTTTTGTTTGAGAAAAGTAATTAATGATATAAATAGAGAGAAGGGATGATTTGAAATAAAAAATAGAATATATCTTAAATAAATACCCCATGAATGAAGAGAAAAAACCTATGATCCAAGGAGAGAACACTAATGATTATCGAAGAGAGCTTAGGTTGACCCTAATAGTTATACATATAATAATTGAAATTAAAAAATCCATTGGAAATATAGTAAATTCTAAAATTTTATTATTACATATGTTGTTCATGGTATGTATATGTGGTTATTGAAATTGGGCACTATCCATGAGGTAGCGATAAACACCTGAAGAACCCTTATAGTTACATAGGGATATTAATATGGTTACTAAAACCATGATTATTTTGTTCAATATCCACAATAAAAAAACCTTATTCTCAAAATGGGTTGTCTGTTAACCTACATAATTAGAAAAATAGATTTTAAAATTATAAAAATATCCACTAAAACCAAAATATTCTTTTTCTCAGTTACATGGGAGTTAATTTTAACTACACATGTAATGTGTGAAATATATGTTTTCTCAAAAACGTCATTGTTTTAAAACCTATACTATTAAAATACTCTATAGAATATAAAAAAAATACTATGGTCAACCAACTACATAATCATATCATGATGTCCTTCATAGAATAAATGTTATATTAATGGGATTGTATAATTATTTTTATGATATAATGTTAACCATATGTAAAGGATAGCAAATAAAGTATGTTTTGGCATATTAGATCATATGTTATTTCAAATACATTCTCTAAATATTTTTTTAAAATAGAACTTACTGTTTGATTATATGGATTTATACTCAAGTTAGGGCTTAGTAATCCACCACATATCCTAACATAATCCTAGAAGAATAATTCTTGATGGTCAATTGGCTAGATAGAGGGTAGAATCCAATCCCATAAAAAATTGGACTAGAGTTATTTCAATGAGATATAGGTGTCCCCACAAACATCTTGTTGTGGTTTACTGAGATTATATTTTTGTTAATCAACCATTTAATTAATTGGGGGAAATTTTTTTCATGTTTTTTTGGGATTTTTTATAAACCCATTTTTTAGTTTTGGGATATGGCTATCTAGTTGAGTGTGATAGGATCTCCCATTTCCCCTATCCACCTAAAATTTATTCCAATGAACTATGTTGGATAAATATGTATTATATAAAATATCTATATATATTTTTCCCACTTGATATCTTCAAAACAATTGTTTCTCTCCCCCTAATTCATATGATCTTAGTATAGAATATGGGGTGATATTTAACCTAGTATAGAGGTATCCTTTATATAAAAAGCGTATCTATATGGGGTTTTGATGATGTAAAGTGTGGAAGAACAATTTTTAAATTTATTCATTTAATTGGAGGTATGTATTTAATTATTTTTATTAGAATATATTCAAATTCATTTTATATTAGTAAATAAGTACTTGTTAAATCATTTGTATTATAATAGATGTAGTATTAGTGGAAAACTATGGTAATATGACTTATATTGACTATACATTTAGTGGAACAACACTGATTGGTGAGTTTTATTGGATTAAACTATTTGAATTATATAAGGATTAAATTGATTGATTTGTTATAAATGATTTTAATAAATTAATATATGGTATTTGGTTAAGATATAACCATATGAAGAAGGATGTCATTTGTGCATGAATAACTGTTGTTGGTCTCGCATGTCTTGAGTACTTATAAAAAATTATATTCATGTACCATGTGAAATGGGATGTTCTTGAATTTTATTTCATTTCATGTATTAAATGTAATATTCCATAGGTTCGAAAATGAAGAGATCAGTTTAGAAGGGTCTCTTTTAACATTAATAGGTATTCTACAATCTTTTTATAGCATTATTATCCCCAATAACATCCTTTAAATGGGATTGGATATTTTTTTATGTGTGAAATTACCCATTTGGGTAATTGAGATTAAATTGATTTATCAGGATCCCAAAATATATCACTGTAGGAATGTTTAATTACATTTTTTGATCTTACCCATTTTAAATATTTATAAATATTTATATTTTAATTATGATTCTTAGGAAACTCTCCATAAGGATAACTAGATGGTAAAAAAGGATTCAAGTTTAATATTGTATCCATGTTTGGGGTTATTAAATATTGATATTTATCTTGATTTTTTTAATGGATGGTAATCTATGATTATATACCATTTGAATAAATAATTTGATAAATTAAGGGATAATATTTTGATACATGTGTTTCTCTAGAACGAAATAATTAATTGATTAATGAATGTGGTTGATCTGGTGCTTTGGATGGATTTTTGGGTATTGTTAGTATGCCTCATTAGGGTTATGGGTTTTAATATCTAGTACCCCTGATTTATGGAATGTTATATTTCCTTTATGATTTTTAGGTTCATTTTGTATAAGGGTGAATGTTGGGATATTTTGGTAGTTTTTTTTTATTTTTTGGGCTAATGGTTTGGAACACGTGTTCCTCACAATGTTTCCAAACCATAAATAAGCCTAGTAGAAACCCTAAAAATGTGAAAATGTTTGACAGAGGATTTAGAATATTCATCACAGGTTATGGAAGTCATAAAAGGAGTCCATGTAATGTATTTTTTAATGTAGTAGTAGGATCCCAGTTAGTTCTTGGTTTTTCTAACCATGCGACTAAACCATGTGTGGGTCATAAACCACCTCCTCAAATAGTATATCATGGACAACCATGCCATTAAGACACTCAACTTTCCCCAAATGGCCTTAACTCAGGATATTGCTTCTCATGAGGCCAAATAATGATCTCCCATCAATATGGAGGTGATCCAAAGTCTTCTCCAAGTGATTAGAATTTGATTCCTCATGGTAGGAGCTTTTTCATCACTGTTCTAGTAATATTTTCTTAGATATACATAGATCTACTTGTCTTCTTTTATTGTTTTATTTCATATACACCCATTATGTATATATCTATGATCATGGATGAAAAAGATAATGATATGATTCCTTTATAATTATAGGATAATATATCTAAGGTTCTTTCGTGGAATTCTTACTCAGTTTCATGAGCATTCTTCTTCAATTTTAGTTTTTGTCAAAATTGTCGAGGTAGATTGATTTACTATCAACTCTTGTTATTATAATTGATTAGATTAGTTTCATATTAATTTAATTGAAAGAATTTTATTATGAAATTTTTGTGAAAATCATTGAATAAATATTCTTTTGTGATGATTTATGGTTTTGATAGAATTTCGTAATTTTGTTCAATTATTTTGAACAGTGGTTTCACTTCTTGATTGTAAAATGTTTAATTTAAAAATAAGTTTTTGATGGAAATAATGATATGAATTGTTGGAAAATTGTTTTCCAAATTTTTTTTTTGATTTAAATGGGTTGATGGGAAAAAAGAATTTAATTAATGGAGTGTTTATTATAATTTTCATAACATGGTTTTTGGGAATTATTGGTGTGTCTATTTATATTTCATTTAAGAGATATGCTTAAAATATGAACTTCATGTCGGTCCCAATGTTATAATGTCACATGGGATAATTAGCTTATTATGAATTTGTAGATCTATGAGATACCTCTCATGAGTATGGAACTATCATAACAAAACAAGAATGGTTGGATATGTTGAATGGAATGGTTATGAAAAAGGGAACTTGAGATATATATTCGAAGTATCAATCGGTTGTGTTCATGAAAAATATATATTTTTTGAATATGGGGTGACATTGGAATTAGTTTATATTTAGTTATAAACTTTTTTGTAGGTGTGTTACATAAAATATTTTTTTTGTTTTTTATATTTAGTTAAAAATTGTTTTGGATTTTTTATATAAATTGTTTTAAATAAATGTGGAATAATCTTATATTATAGTTTCATTAGTAAATAATTCATTGGAGGAAACCAAATAAGATTTAGTGTTGACCCCTATTTTGGAACTGTCATGCTTTTGTGTATTTTATCATTTGGGACATGGAAAAAGGTAATGAATCACATGTATTTAGCACGACCTCATGATACATGGTTTCTTTGGTGATGTTGTTGCATAATGATTGTGGATCATGGAGTCTTATGGTTGTCTTGGTGTTTTATTAGAATATCTTAGACACTTTAATTTTATGATCTAATCTTCTATCGTAGTACATGATTTCAGTATAATTTTGATATCTGAAATGTTGAGTTGGATTTTATGGTTATCAAGCATCATATAGTGTTATGTTTTATTATGTATTGTTTGTTAGTTGTTTTATTCAAAATGGGTAAATTGTCCCCCAAATTTCTTAAAAACCTTCTACATTAGTTACCAGTATTTGGAATCTTTGGTATGTACCTTATGTAAAAGTAGAATTCCTCCCACCTTCTAAATCCAATGAGGATGATGGATATTACAAGTGGTATTAGCATGTTCGGTCCTTTCCTTGAAAGTGGTATACAATTTCTTGGTATTAGAGTTTAATTTATTCTTATATATTCATTGGTTTCAAATCATTGAATTTTGTAGGATTTTTGAGACTTGAAATTTATAGAATAAATGTAACACCCCATGGTTTTAAAAATAAATGCATTTTATAATATAGACAGTAAACACAACTTCTCCTCTTCTATGTTTTGAATTTCAAAAAACGGTCATCTAGAGTTGTGATCAGTAAGTCATTTGTAGTCTGATAGAACAAAATTGATTTTGTTGGAATAGTAAGAGACCCTTATGAATAGTAATATGAATAGTTATATGACCCTTATTAATAGTAAATAATGATATTATTTTATTTTCTTAAGGTAATAAGTTAATGAGATCTTAATTAAATTTTCAGTGTGATATAAAACTCTTTATACCTTTAAATTTGATATTTTTCAAATTAACTATGATTTTATTTAAAATTAAATTAATATTATTTAGAAAATTATTTTTGACAAATGGAGTTCAGTTTTGAATTCTACGAATTGAAAAATGGTAGGGGTGAATTATTTGGATTTTTTAGGAATTCATGAATTGTTCATGTATATTGAAATGTGGTAAAATACCACATAATCAAATTATCAGTTAAATTCACTATTTATGACATCAGAAGCTATGTAAGACCATATGGTTTGAACTCAAAAGAACTTATTACGATTTGGGGTCACATGAAACAACACTATTGGTTTTCATGATGGAAATAAAAAAATAATAAATAAAATATTCAAAATTTACCCCTCTGCTCTACTATAAAAACCTACCCTCAATCCCTCTCCTATTTTCTCTACTAAGCCTTGAAGATACTCAAAGATCATCCCAATTAACCTTTCCTAGTCACTCCCCATGTCCAATAAGCTTATGGTCTTTCAAAAGGCCAAAACCCCTTCCCATATGGAGGTTCTCAAGGATGTTATTTCATGAATTAAAGAACCCTTCTTTTTCATTTAGATTCATTTCAATTTATTGTATTTTTCTATCCACTCCTCACTTCCTCTGTAAAAATGACAATTATAACTACATTATCGTCTATATACTGGATTTATGTCATGTTAATGGAAGAAAGATCATAAATATTCTTAGTCCCTCTCTTTTATTTTTAAAAACAAAATCAACGTCCATGAAGTTCCAATTTATATCCATTGTGGAAGTTGGAGTTTCGTTCTTAAATTTTTCCTCCGTTAATGGTCATGAAACAATTTTTATGGTTGAACTTGAATATAATATATTTATTATAACCTAATTACTATTCATGAACCAATGTATGTAAATATAATTAATTTATATGACAAAACTAGATCATAATAATTCAAATACCCCCAAATAATCGAAGTGGTTGTCATCTAATGATTCATCATCATTAAATGTAATAAATGATAGAAATGACCTTTAAAAAATTTTGATGTTCATAAATAATATTTAATTTCAATTCTGGATATTTACAACTATTCCACATGTACTCCATTATTTAAAAACACGAGTACCCATTATGAAAATAATGAAAACTAACAATCTGGAATGACATCATTAGATATTATATATTATCAATAAGGACATAAATGAACTAAATATAAATATGATAAACTAAATAAATGTATAATATGTAATTAATTAAGTCATTAATTATTCTACTTTCATATTCGAGAACACTAATTTTTGGAGGTGAGCACATTCGGACTTAAGGTAAGGGTTTTCTCACCCGAACATTCCTTTTCATTCGGGTTACATTCATTGTCTAATTACCTCAATGAAATTATTATGTATTATTATGTAATAAAATTTAATTATGTGTGAGTATTATATATATGTACACCAAACATAAACCTTCCATATTTTATGGATAGTTACATGCTTTAAAAGAAACATTCAAAACTATTTCCAAAATGCAAGCCCGATTCAAGGGAATTCCTCAAATTCGTATCTATTTTCAAGGGCACTCAATAATCCATTTTTGGAAACCTTTATAATTTATAAATCACTCATTTTATTAGTAAAATAATATCTTACGTCACTTATGGTTTTATACAAATATGTTTTCCAAGATAACACTTCTTTTCAAAATAAAAGAGTATTTCTCTCATGAATTTCTTAATGATTTAATAAGAGTTATTTCGTTTGATTCAACGCTCTTGTTTATTCATATGTATTATTGGGTTTAATAAATTTTGATGTCATATACCATATTATAGTTAATGTTTTATGACTAATATTATTTTGGATGATCTATTCTAAAAACATTCTCCATATTACTCAAAATGGTTAGTGTTTTATGTTTAATGATTGGGGAAAGTTAGTTACATTTCATATGAAAGTTTAAAAATGAATGTATATTTTTCTTATTTTTACCACCCTCATATGAAGATTGAATTGGACTTATTATGTTATGTGTGGGGCCCACTATATCTCCTTTAGGAATCAGTAGGTCTCATGTGACAAATAGGCATGGAATTGGCTGAGGCCTTTCCCAATGTGATATATGGCTTTGGCAGAGAGCTTAATCATTTATAGACGTCTTAGTTGAGGCCTTGATTTTTTTTTTCAGAATGATAGGAATATTCAATTCCTTTATCATGAAGTTATTAATTAAATGTTCATGTGGTTATTCGACTAGTATAATTCCAATGATTATGTTTTATTGTCGCATTATTTACTCATTTCAAATTCCTGCCATAATGTGTTCAGGTTAATTATTTTTAAAGGCATGTGTTTTCAATTATTCACCATGTCTTACATTTATGCTATCTTCCACTATATTTCTTACCCTTATTGAGAATTTGAGCTCAAACCTTAATTATTTTTCATTTTTTTAGGATATGAAGAAGTAAATTATGAATGACATGTAAGCATAATCCTTGCGTCATTGATGTTTCTAATAGAATAAATTCGTGTTGTATTTCCTTTGATAATGTAATTTTAAACTTATTTATGTATCTTGTTTCCAAAATTAACTCAACTAATTGGTCCTTTAGGATGCATATTCCTTGTTTATATTCCAATGTAATACAATATGGCATAGACTCTAGGAAACTTGGGTCGGGTTCTTAGAGTTGTTATCAGAGAATGTTTAGTAGAAAATGTGGAACATATATTTAGAAAATATAGATTGGGGAACAAAATCCCTATAGTAGTGTTCTAATAAAAACATACAAGAACATCGTGGTATTTTGGTAAGGAAAAAATTATTTGGATCTTTCTAGAAAATACATCCTTATCAAGATAAAAACAAGTAGAGGTGGATCTGACACAGATGTACCTAGGAGTGAATGCTCTGACAAGGAGTTTTAGGCATGACCCAGGGTATCCTGGTACACGACAATGGGACATTCTTCATTCTTGGTATTGACAATCCTAGGGGATATTCTAAGAATAATTCATATTTTCTTGACATTAAATTATGAAGGATTTAAATGTAAATTTTTTCACAAATAAACCATTTTTTGTAATTATGGGATTATCAATGCACAAGATCTCAATTTATGCTATGAAAATTGTTATGATAAGATTATAAATTAGGATTCATACCCTAATCTAGTGTATTCCATTATTTAGAAATGGTGCCAAGAGGAATGAATGGAAACTGCATGAATGCTTGTGTTCCCTATAGGGATTTACCTCTGATGCAAGATAATGATATTGGCTCTAGAGATGTAACTAGTGAGAAGAAAATTATAACTATACCTGGACAACTTACTCAGGTTATGAATAATTACCTTACCCATATGGAGTATCCAGATCCACCACATAGAGGAGCTATGTTAGATCTCTTTATGTGTAAATAGAATCTATCATTAAATGGGACTACAAACTCATTTTTAGATGATCAATGGATAAGTTCCCTATAGAAGATATTTATCTCTTTGGGATGTAATGAAATATAGAATAAATTCATGGAAATTTATCGTCTATTGGGAGATACAGATTAGCGGTGGTCATAAATGTAAAAAACAAAGGAGGAAAAAGACATAGAAGAGATAGAATGAAGGGAGAATAAGGAAATATTACTAGAGAAATACTTTCCTCATAAATAGCGATAAAATATGGAAATGAAGTTTCTAAATTTGAAACAAAATGAAATTGATAATGTTGAAAAGTATGAATATAAATTTTCAAGGTTATCAAGTCATGTTATGGACTATATAAAAAATATGAGGAGAAAAATTTATCGATTCATTGATAGTTTGAATGAATTCCCTTGAAGGGATCTAGTCTCCTAGAAATTCTCAGCATATGAAGAGATAGATTCATGTGCTATCAGGACAAAATAATAATTCTCTAAGTCTTATTACTTTAAGGGAATTAAAGGGAAGAAGAGAACTACTGAAAACATTGGGAAAGGAAATATGGATGAAAGGGAAGAGTTTAGTTTCCACTCTATGATAATTGTGGAAGGAAACACCCTGGTTTATGCTTAAAGGGAAAATAAGAATGCTACAAATTTAGACAGAAAGGTTTTCATACTGGTGATTTCAAGGGGAAGAAAGAAGTTATTAATATCCAATTCATTAATTGTCTGGAGTTTGGGATCTATACTAATGATTGTACAAAACATCAAGGAAACATGCCAAAAAAGGCTAAGGGGGAAAGGCCAAGCTTATGCGATCACGACTACAGAGGATGAGGTTCTGAATGATGTGGTGGCATGTACTTTAGTAATTTCCTCAAATTTATCCAATGCTTTATTTGATTCTGTATCATCGCATTCTTTCATATCTTCCCTGTTTTCCAAGAAAATTAGATATTTCTATTTTTAAAGATTAAGGGAGTTTTCAGTCAGAACTCCAAAGGGATGTATCATTGTAACAAGGCTTTGTGAATCAAATACCAATATGGAATATAAATGTGCCTTATCTGCTAATCATATTGTCATAACCATGATTGAATTTCATGTAATGTTTGTTACATACTGGCTTTCGTATCAAGATGTGATAATTTATTGTAAGAAAAATGAGGTTACAATTTTTTATGATAATAAGGAATTTCTTATCTTTAGAGAGGAAACATCACCATCTAGTTTTCCTCAAGATCCACCCTCAGTAGATCTACTAAATTCAATTATTAGGGTTGAAGGAAATGAAATAACTATGGGTGAGGAAAATAATGTTCAAGTAGAATATGTACCTGTTGTAAAAGAATATATTGACGTCTTTCTAGAGGATTTACCTAGACATCCTCCGGATCGGGAAATTGAGTATTACATTGACTTAATTCCTAGATCAAGGCCCATATCAAAGACCCCTTACATAATGATCATTTTGAAGTTAGAAGAAATAGATAAATAACTAGATGAATTGGGTGATAAAGGATTTATTCTCCCTAGCATTTCTCAATAGGGAACCCATTATCTTTTAATTAAGAAGAAAGATGGGTCTATGAGGTTGGGAATTGACTACAAGAAGATAAATGATATGATAATAAAGAACAAGTATTCCCTAACTCGTATTGATGATTTATTTGATCAAATTCATGGAACCCAATATTTTTTTGAAGATTGATCTTTGATCTGGATATCATCAGTTTCTTTTGAGGAAGTAATTCATTCCAAAAATAGCATTCCAAACCAGGTACATGCATTATGAGTTTATAGAAATGCCTTTTGGACTAACAAATGCACCATTTGTTTTCATGGATGTAATGAATAGTGTTTTCAAGGAATATATTTATGAATTTTTGGGGGAGTTTATTGATGATATCCTGGTATACTCTAAAATCTATGAAGATCATGAAAATCACTTGCACACTATTCCGATGACTCTTAGAAGAAATGCATTATATGGGATGTTTAGAAAGTGTAATTTTTAGCTTCAATAAGTTTCTTTTCTAGACCACATTTTCAATTAAGATAGAATATCTGTAGATCCTGTGAAGACAAAGGTTGAAAAAATAATGGCCTACTCTAACTAACATGACTGAGGTACGTAGTTTAATTGGTTTAGCATGTTATTATCGATTGTTCATTCAAAAAATCTCCCATTTTGCCAACCCAATTAAGAAGCTTACAAGAAAGGTTTTTTAGTTTGTATGGATAATGGAATGTGAATACTATTATAAAGAATTGAATATAAGATTAGTTAATTCTCTAATCTCGTCTCTACTATCAGGGAATGATGGATTTGTGATCTTTAGCGAATCATCAAAAAAACGACATGGTTGTGTCCTTATGCAGAATGACAGAGTGATTGCCTATGAGTATAAAAAGATAAAAATTCATGAACCAAACTATCGAAATCATTGTCTTGAGTTAGCAGTGGTAATGTTTGATATGAATATTCGGAGACATTACCTCTATGGAGAAAAATGTTATATAAATACAGATCATAAGATTTTGAAATATATCTTCTTATAGAAAGAAATCAACATGATAAAACGGATATGAATTGATATACTCAATGATTATGATTGCACAATATACTACCACCTGGGGAATGAAAATAAAGTGGAAGACGTATTAATTAGAAAGGACTATGAAATTATGAACAAGATAAGAGTTGAAAGGGAACCTTTTTTCATTTATATAGTAATGATGGATATGGGAATTATCATGGAATGTCAAAATTCACTAATTTTTCAAATGGTTGTCAAACCATCTTTATTGGAAAGGATAATAAGTTACTAGGTTGATGATGAGGAGTTTCAAAAAAAATTAATGTTGTAAATGATGAGAAGATGATTGCATTTATATATGAAGATAGAAATTTGAAATTCGGAATGAGTATTTGTGTTTCCTATATTCCTATGCTAAAGAGGGAACTATTGGTTGCTGATCATAGATTTAATTTCCCTATACACCATGGTTGCAAAATGATGTATAGAGATCTAAGGAATGTTTTTTTCTAGGAAAAAATAAGGAGGTATATTTCTGATTATGTGATGAGATGTTTGGTGTGTCAACAAGTGAAGGTTGGAAGAAAACATCCTAGAGGATTCATGAAACCCATTCCCATTCCTATGTAGAAATGGGATGATATTACAATCGACTTTGTCATGGGGATACCAAAGACTCCATGAAAGAATGATGTGATATGGGTCATTGTTGACCATCATAAAAAATACACAAATTTTCATGCTATAAGAGAAGATTTACCACTTGAGTGTTTAAAAATACTATATATGAATGAAGTTGTAAGACTTCATGGTGTAAGTTTTTCAATTTTTTCTGATCGTGATCCCCATTTACCTCACAATTCTAGATAATTCTTCAGAAGGCCATAGATATTAATCTTATTTTGAGCACTTTTTATAACCCATACATTGATGGACAATCAGAATGGACTATTCATACTTTTGATGGATGGTTGAGGTTTTGTTCACTTGACTTAAAAGGTATGTAGGATCAATATTTACCTCTCTTAGAATTTTCCTATGACAACATCTTCCATTCATGTATTCAGATGGCACAATATGAAGCGTTATATTTAAAGAGTTTGTTTACACCAACTTTCTGGGATGGTGTTGGTGAGAGATAGTTCGTAGGCCCAAAACGTGTTGAGGAAACATCAAAAAGGGTGAATATTATCCAAAACCATATCAAAATATATCAAAGTAGTAAAAATATCTGTGATGATATCCAATGTAATGATTTGGAATTTCAAGAAGATTATTATGTTTTCTTAAAGGAATATCCATGGAAGGGTATTATACGATTCGATAAGAAGATTAAATTATGTCCCAAAAACATCAGACCATTTGAAATTATGGACCGAATTGGAGTCGTAACATACTGTTTGGAAATGCCGCCAATTCCCTCCAAAGTTCAAAATGTGTACCATGTGTTACTGTTAAGGAAATACACGCTAGAACCGACACATGTACTAACCTATGATGAAATATATCTTGATCTCGATCCATCTTATTGTGAAGATATTATAAATATTATTAATGCGAGAGAACAATTATTGAGAAATCAGGAAACATTTTTGTAAAGGTTATTTGGTGGAACCATAAGATGGAGGAAGCAACTTGAGATTATGTGGAGATTATGTTGAATATACAACCATAATTTTTTTGGTAACATTTTGTGAATTTCAATGATGAAATTTTTGTAATGTGGGGAGAATGTTACACCCCAAGGTTTGAAAAACAAACGAATTTTATAATCTAGCCATTAAACATGACTTTTCCTCTTCTATGTTTTGAATTTTGAAAAATGTTCATCTATAGTAGTGATCAGTAGGTCATTTGGAGTCTGATAGAACAAAATTAATATTATTGTGAATATTAAAATACCCTTCTAAATAGTAATATGAATAGTAATATTACCCTTATGAATAGTAAATAATGATATTACTTTATTTTCTTAAGGTAACAAGATAATTAAATATTAATTAATTTTTCATTGTGATATAAAACATATTATACCTTTAAAATTGTTATTTTTTGAATTATCTATGATTTTATTTAAAATTAAATTAATAATATTTTGAAAATTATTTTAAAAAAATGGAGTTCATTTTTCAATACTAAACATTGAAAAATGGTAGGGGTGAATTTTTTGGATTTTTCTGGAATTCGTGAATTTTTTATGATTAGTGAAATATGCTAAAATAAGGTATATTCAAATTATCGGTTAAATACACTATTTATGACATGATAATTGATGTAAGGAAACTTGGTTAGAACTCAAATTCACTTATTACTATTAGGGTTCACATGAAACAACACTATTGGTTGTCTTGATGGAAATAAAAAAATAATAAATAAAATATTCAAAATTTACCCCTCTACTATAACCCCCCCGATCACTCCCTCATCTCTTCACTCCTCTAATCCTTGAATATCCAAAAATATCTTCCCAATTACCCATTCCTATTCACTATTAACGTCCAAGAATCTCTTAGTCTTTCAAAAAGTCCAAAACCCCTTCCCTTAAGGAGGTTCTCAAGAGGTTATTTCAAGAGGTAAAGCGCCCTTCTTTTTCATTTAGTTTCAATTAAATTTAACATATTTTTTTCCACTCCTCACCTCCTATATCAAAATTACAATGATAAATCCCGTATCATCTATATACTAGATTTATATCATGTGAATGGAATAACCATCATCAATATTTTTACTCCCTCCCTTTTATTTTTATAAATGAAATCATTGTCCATGAGGATCCTATTTATAACGTTCATGGACGACGAAGTTTCATTCTTCAATTTCTCCTTCATTAATGGTCATGAAACTATTTTGATGTTTGAAACAGACTATAATATATGTATTATATCCTAATTAATATTCATGAACCAATTTATGTACATATTATTAATTTATAATCAAAACTAGTTCATAATAATCCAAATACAACAAGATAATCGAAGTGGTTGTCATCTAATGATTAATCCTCATTCCATGTAACCAATGATAGGAGTGACCATTAAAAATTCTGTATGTTCATAAATAATATATAATTTCAATTTTGGTGATTTTCAACCATTCCACATGAACTCCATTACTTAAAAACAAGAGAACCGATTATGAAAATCATGAAAATGAACACTTCGCAATGAAAAAATTCAATATTATAACATATAAATAAGGAAATAAATGAACTAAAAATAATTAGGATAAACTAAATAAATGTCTGATATGTTCTTAATTAAGTCATTAATGACTCTAATTTCATATTATAGGACCCTAAGTTCAATAGGAAAACACATTCGAACATAAGGTAAGGTTTTTCTCACCCTAACTTCCATTTCCATTCGTGTTACATTCATTTTCTAATTACCTCAATGAAATTATTATGTATTATGATGTTATTTTAATAAATTATGTGGGAGTATTATATATCTGTACAAAAACTAGAATCCTTCCCTGTTTTATGGATAATTACATGTTTTAAAAGAAACTTTCAAAACTGTTTCCAAAATACAAGCCAGATTCAAGGAAATTTATCAAATTCTTATCTATTTTCAAGTAAACTCTATAATCTGTTTTTTGAAACCGTTATCTTTTTAAAATCACCCATTTCTTTATGAAAATAATATCTCACTTCACTTCTAGTTTGATACACATATTATTTTCTATAACGACCCGAATTTTTCATGTAATATTTTTAATTATTTTGAATTATTACGAGTTTGCAAAAATTGACAACGCGTGATTCCGAGGCATGGTGTGCCTTGAATTGATTTATGAACCTTTTCTAAGGTACGTTCAGTAAATTCACAAGTGACATTATCTAACTTTTGAAACGGTGCTCGGATTAAAAACTTGAGGGCACCATTGAATCCACATCACAAAGATTCACTTAAGGGAGACATCACTTCGACCGCAGTAGGTATTGAGAAAAAGATAGATTTTGGTAATTTTTAAAAGAATAAATAAAATATCTTTGTTTTATTACTTTCTTTCTTTTTCCTCCAACAGACAAGCGGCAACGTGGGACCAACGACGTGTCAAGATAGCAAATGGATTGACCTTTCAATCCTATGTAACAGAAACATTGGGAAATTAGGAAGGTTCCAAAAAATGAGCCCACATTAATTCCCAACATCGTTACATACCCTCCCACTCTCCTATATATATGGAGCTTGGGGAGAGGTATTGTCACAAATTCACCAAGCCACAAAGTGCTGATAAAGTGTCACGATGCCAAACCATTGGAGGACAGAGCCGGTTCCGGCGAACGGTGATGAGCGACATTGAAACCCCAAACCAGATATCGACGATCGAGTTACATTATTCGAGGTTAGTTGTGGGGGACGTAGAACACATACCCACTTCCTCAATCATGGGAATTTCTCTATCTTTCTTGAGGAAGAGTTTACTTTTGGTTTAAATTCAAGAGATATAGATTACTTTTTCCTCCATCATGTTGATTATAAGCTAACACAGAGGGACCGGTCCTAACAAACCAGGCTTGGAATCTCTGATACCTCGCTAGCCATGCACCCTCCAGGGAAGACCGCCGACCCAGTGGCACCAATCAGTTACAAAAGATTTTGTGCGCCGTCAGGCGCCGCCAGGGAGCAAGGGGTTGTGGCCAAAGCTGTGATGAATGAAGGTAACGGCCGACACACCAGCCATTCACGAGGAAGGAGGCAGAGAACCCGCACCTCCGGAGGAACCAGACATGGCCTATCAGACACAATGGTCAGAAGAGGTGGTCGGTGGGACCCGCAGTGTGTCCAATGGTGACCTAGAAGCTCCCTTAGGCGTTGTCTTTGCACCTGCCGAATGGGGGGTGGGGGCGCTCTCCTTCTATGATAGCTTGGGAGGACCGAGCTACGAGCCGGAACACACTACACCTCAATATGGGCCGCGCCTCATGCAGCTGGTCCCTATACCCAGTGGGCCACATGAGCCTAGCCGGTCATGCTTCTATGGGACGAGCCTTCCCCTTGAGGGCTGGGTTGTATCTCATTTGTGGGCTAGGTCGTGTTCCCTTGCGGGATAGGCCGGGCTAGACCGCGGCCGAGCGGGCCATGCCCACCATGGCCCAGTCTAGCCGAGCTCAGACCTCGATCAGGTTGGGTTGACCCAAACTTGGTCGCCGCTGCCCAGACTGGGTTGGACAGACCAGGTCGGACCAGACCTAGCCCCAACCAGACCCAAAAACACTTGAAGGGCCATAACATGAGAACCAAATGTTCATTTGATGAACCGTCTCTGGCATTGGGATCCTTGGATCGAGAAGGTTATTTTGGTATACTCTAATGGAGTTTTGGAAATAGTTGTAGTATGACTGGGTTGGATCAAACCCAAATCCAACTGGGATCTCAGAACTAATAAGCCCATAACTCATAGACTGGGCGTCTGATTGACACACCGTCTGCCACATTAGAACCCCTAAAACAAGGAAGTACTTTTTTAATCCTTTTGGGATCTTAGTGGTGTTCGAGTTTTGACTAATAACACTAGGGGCAGATTCTACAGAACTCGAGCACATCGGGGGCGATGAATGATGTGGCAGCCTGTAACTTGAAGAAAGAACATCGATCCTCTGTGGGTCAGCATCTATCAATCCTGTGTGGGTATACATCTATAGGTATATCATGGATCAGATTATATCAAATCATGTGTGGTTCAAGGATGAAATATCCTATCTGGGTCAGTGTATACTGATCTTGTGTGGCTCTGATCCTGTGTGGGTCAGCGGGGGTTAGTAACTATCGACCATGTGTGGGTTAGCATCAGTGCTTCTTAATAGAATAAGATGATCAAGCATATGAATAATCATATATACTTCTATACATAAGTTATACCTAATTATGAGTTATGTCTCTTCTACCTTCGTGGTGTTACCTGTGTGTTACTACTATAATCTTGGTGTCACATGTTTGGTAATTCAATTTTCATGGGGTTACCTGTGTGGTACTTCTACATTCATGGTGTTGTCTTAGTGGTGTTACCTATGTGGTACTACTACCTTTGTGGTGTTGTCTTCATGGTGTAACCCCTGTGTTACTTTGATATCAGTGGTGTTACCTGTGTGGTATTTCTACCTTTGTGGCGTTACCTTTGTGGTATTCTTCGTCATGCATGAGATGATTATATCTTTATAACTTAGGTATATGTCTGGCCATATACCTAATTACAGTAGATGTCTTTATTTGTGGTTTTTCCTTTGTGGAACTCTAGGAGATCTATGGGGGTCTCAGGGTCCCTACTAAGTATCATTATACTCACCCATACAAGGGCTATGCCGA
This sequence comes from Viscum album, assembly GCA_963277665.1. Lineage (NCBI taxonomy): Eukaryota > Viridiplantae > Streptophyta > Magnoliopsida > Santalales > Viscaceae > Viscum > Viscum album. Next base: position 257,977,186 of record OY728148.1, on the reverse strand, counting down.
CACCTTGTTGTGTCTTGTGCAGATGACAGGAAACACTGATCACGGTTGAGGGAGCCAGGGCAGAACAGAACTTAGAGGTGGACCATTTGGCGTGACGTGATGTGGGGACTACTGATCGTGAACTGTACCTACCATTCAGGTGGGATCCTTGGTGGACGATATAGGAGCTATTTTGTACTTTTCCGTTGTATTTTTACTTTTCAGTTGTAGTTGTATTTTCCAATTGGGATTTTATTCCTACCCCTTTACTTTCAGCACTCTTTTTACAACTGGATTTTACTTCATGGTTGATTCTTGTTCTGTTTTTGGACAGTTTTTCAATGTAGGTTAAAAGGAAATGCCTTCATGTTTTATGAATATGACTTTTCGGTTCTAATCTCCAGCCCCATGACTATTTAAGGTGGGATTTGGGTAGTCATGGCATGAGCCCCACGGGATGGTTCATTACAAAGTGGTATCAGAGGAGTCGGTTCTACTGAAGAACTAGGACTTTGATCATTTCAATGGGTCAATAGTGTTATGTGTTATGAGTGTGGTTTTTTGTTTGGGGAATCCAGTGTTGGTGTGGTGGCCAATGTATCTATACACCAGGACCCTAAATTCTGATTTCCGACTCACTGCACAGAAAAACTGATTGTGTGTGTTTTTTAAGAGTTCTTCTTATGATCTCTTGAGTCAGCTCACTATGTATAACTTATTGACCGTTGAACACCTGTCTTCATTGAGGATGCTTCCACAAATACAACCATCTCGGATTCCTAAGAGAGTATGTGATAACGGCCCACCGAGTTATGAGGCCTTGGTCCAGGGCCCTCTTACAGAGTTAGCACCTTCAGGTGGTGTATCAGTAGCACCACTACCCATTGGGTAGACATTTCCACCATCCCCACCAGCAGAGGATGCACACTGATTAACAATGTTGCACGAGTTTCAGCGGTAGAGCCCAATGAGGTTCTATAGCAAGACCGACCCGGGGGGGTCGTAGACTGGCTGGAGGCTATAGTCATAGTTTTCCTCTTTATTGGGACACTAGCTAACCATATGGTGATCCTAGCAGCTAGTATTTTTCAGGTAGAAGCATGGAGATGGAGGTGCTTAATTCTCTAGATACATGATGATGTGACCCTCATCTGGGTGTGCATTGATAGCCTTTTCAGGGTAGATATCGTCCCAGTGACCTTAGGCTCTATGTGTATATGTTTCGCACGGAATTCGGGGATGACCTCCTGGATGGGAGATTCAAACGTTCCGATCAGTTTCTAGCAGGTTTGTTCATAGAACCGGAAACATCCAATGATTCCACATCCGTTTGGACCTACTTTCCAAAGGTAGGCACTCATTAGCTTGTGGACTGATGAGGCTTAGGAATTTTCATTGGTCGAGAGGATGGGAGGTTGGACTCATCACACCATTTTGAGGGGAATTATTGTCTACTCCGGGACTCTCTTTATAGATTTAAGTTTTGTTCGTCAATCCTTATTACATTACCAAGTATAAAATGAGCTTTTCTTTAGTTTTAATAATCAATGATTAAATATATAAGAAATTTAGATAATCTTTTATATGTATTCGAGGTTCTTCATCAATAGAGAATCATCTATATCTATTTAGAGATTCTTGGTCAATGGTATCCTTCAAAACATTTATATAAAAGACTCTTGGTAATTTATGATGACCAGGCTGGTTTTAAAGCCACTCAGTGGGGCACTTGGAGTTTATTGTCATTCAGAAGGAAATGGATTATTTCAGAGTTGGGATCGAACCCATAAATGGGCTACCTACGTATCCTTTGTTTTGGAAAAGGAATCAGAACCCATGTAGTTCTAGTAAGGGAGTATGACGTTTATGATTGATGGCTCAATGAAGGATGTCATAATTACTTTTACACTCTAAGCTCACGTGAGTCATGCTCGGTGTGAGAAACAAGAGGTATTGGTAAAAATTAGACAATTGTGCCATGAAAGATGCAATCATAAGAAATGTTTTGGGGCTTTTGTATGGATGACTTCCCTGATAGATGAAGGTTTAGGATTTAATTTTAGGGAGAAAGTCCAGGAACAGGGTCCATAAAGGTATATGTGCTTCATAGATATTTGAATACTCTAACTTGGGACTTATTCCTGAAAAGGAAACCCAAATTAGGAGAGGATTGATAACTGGGTTTTACTCCTAAGAAGGAATCCCAGATCAAACGAAAATTAGGACTGGTTAAAGAGAAATTAAGGGGCTTGGGGATTACTTCTAAAGAGGATGCCCATTATTATGACTGGGACTTATTCCTAAAAAGGAGTCCCAGGTTAGGGGACATGGGGCTTATTCCTGAAATGGAAGCCCAAGATTATAACTGGGACTTATTCTTGAAAAGGAGACCCAGTTTATGAGATTACGGTTTGGGGCTTACTCCTAAGGAGGATGCCCATATTTGGGAATTTTAAAAATTTGGGGCTTACTCCTGAGGCGGATGCCCATGTTTGGAGGACTTAGGACTGGGGATTATTCCTGAAAAGGAGTCCCAGGCTAAGGATTCTCTCATCTTAAATGATGAGGTTGAATGAATGAACTCTCAATAATTAGTGACATAAAGATGTCTAAATCACTATGTTTTGAGAGATATTGCACAGAATTCCTTTCAAATAAGGAAGTCAAATCAAGAAATCATGCCATAAATGGCTTTGAAGAGTATCTTGAAGACTGAATCTTGAATAAGAAAGGTGAAATGACTTAAGAGGGGTGAAATGGGCAAGATGGGCACCCAAAAAAGGCAGAGGAAGGCAAGTCTTGTAAGGCGCGCAAGTACTGCGTGGGCGAGAAAGTATTGGTCGCGCAGGTATACCTGCACGACACATGGATTACTTGCGCGATGGTCAACCAACATTGAAATACTTGAGCGACTCTTTATTAAATACTTTAGAATCCTCTTGAGGTTCTTCCAGAAAAGGGACATGCAAGTTCTATCGAAGGAATAAGGCGGCACGCAAGTGTGACCACTTCCCTTAAGGGATGACCACTTAGGCGCACAAGTGTTGATGAGTTTCAACACTTATGCTTTACTCCCTCCATTTAGATCTTCCGTTCTAGGTATGAAATTACCTTATAAGTGTTCCGGAAGCTTTTCGAAGAGACTTGGGAATCAGGAGCTTCAATCTGAGTTTCTGGAAAAAGATCCTCTGGAATGGGGGGCCCACAGGGTCTATTTATAGGCAGGAGAAGGCCCTGGGCGGTTACCGGGTAGTTATCACTTAGGTCGCGGAAGTCACTTGCGCGACCATAAGGGCGTCGCTCAAGTGGGCTTGCATGGCAGTGATATAACTTGCGCGGTGCAGTTGATTTTGATCTTTGGTTCATTCCTTTGTCAATTTTTGATATTTTCTTCAAAGGTTGAATCACATTGAGCTCAGATATTCCCCTTTTCCGATCTATAGATTCTGTGACGAAAGGAGCGTCAACAGAAGTCCCCCCATAGAGTTGGATTCGGAAGGAAATGAGGATTTGACTCTGAGGAAATTGAATACATTCAAAGGAAAAGGGGGCGCGCAAGTCTTCAGGGCACAGAGGGCGGCGCACAAGTTCTCTCCGCGCAGACCTTGAGCGCACTGGGTACGGCGCGCAGATAGGCCTCCTGGCCTATAAATACATGGCTTTTGGCCGTGTATAGCATCTGATACTGAATTTCTCGAGCTCTCACCGCACAAGTCATCTTCACTGTGCAAGTCTCTTTTTTCCACTGTTTCCTCGCTACCGCGCTACTCTCAAGGTAATAGGACTTGCGCGGTGACACATGCGCAACAAAAATTTACGCGGCACATGTAACACTTGCGCGACATCTTCATACTTGCGCGCCTTAATGCCTTAGCCATTTTTTTGATTTCTTTCAAAAATTTTGTGAAAAATTAATTCATTTATAAATTAACTTATTCAACTATGTGTGTAGAATTAATGGCTCTTAGACCCGGATTAATTGATGAACTGGATAGCAAGCGTATAGTTGATAAGATGAACATCATTGGCCACGATTACTATGATATATGCGATAGCACTCTCCCAGATTTGGATAAGTACTTGAAGAAATATCATCTTAATTTCCCACAGAGCATCTACCTATCTCTATGTGGTCATGGTCACTTGCATGGAGTCAATGTTCCTGATGCAAAGAACTATACACCTGAAATGCAGCTGCGCTACTACTCCTTCATTTCGGTTATTCTATGCATTAAGAGCAACAACAATGATGTGAACTTTCAAATTCTTCCTCCTTGTAATTTCCTTGCAGATATGAAAATGGAAAACCCATGGGTTGAAATTTTTTCCACTACCGTTTGGTGGAGAGAAGGCAATCATGGTATTAGAGCAATATCTGAAAAGAGTACTCTCTCCAAATGGCTCTTTACTTCCAATTATCCATTCTCAAATCCATGTATCCATCTTCCAAGTCTCTTGGACAGAAAAAGAGTCATTGTTTGATCAGCAGAAAATTTTCTCAAACCACACTCATGAACATAATTTTACAATTGTTCCAAGAAGATCTGGTATCACTGCATCTCTTATTGTATCCAGTTGAATGAATGAATTACAGGTGGTTGCTGATGAAGCTCGGGATTCCATACATCAAATGAAGTGTTATGTTGAAAGCCTCTTGTAATTCTTGAAAAAGAGAAGAGACTCAAATCTGTGGATGTCCTTCTAACTCTTCTGTATCAATGAAAAACACTTTCATCTTCAATCATTTGTACCTGCATTCTTTCACTACCTGCTTCAAATTTACTTAATCCAATGGGCCTAGTAAGCATAGTTTGATTTTTACTAGGATTAAAAAAATAACGCTACAAAATTTTAATTTTTTAATTGCACAATATTACCTAAATCATAAAAAATGTATATTTAGTGAGCTGGAACTTGACTTTTATTCAGAGTTCCTTTGTCTTTTGTGGGCAGTTTAAAGTCATGCATGCCGGACATAAAGGGGCTAATGTTTAAGGTCGAAATATCATTGACCGAAATGGATTATAGTTGACACAATTCCTTGAAAATTTATCTAAAAACATACTACCATACTCAAGTATGAGGGAAAACATGTAAACTATGGCTTAAGAATATTTGAATCCGAGGAATGATATGAAAAAGAGCTAAAAGGCATTAGAAGAAGTAGTTTCCACGAATGAAGTTACTATTATTTAACAAACCCATTAGGGGGTTGAAATATGCAGGGCCACCTAAGGGAATTGGCTACATGGTCAAATAAATAGCATCTTTCGGCTGACAAGTCTGTTATGTGGACTGTTTAAGCAAGGCCACCTATGGGCACGTGCTGCATAGTCAGGCAAAAGAACTCCCAGAAATTTACTTTCCTTGTACTAAAAGCCAGTGAAAGTTTATGGAGATTCAAATTTTCTAAAGTATAGAGTTTGTTGTATGGAAAGAGGTACTTGAATATGCAGAAGATATTTCCAGACAGGATTATCGAAGAACTGGATGAATATCACTCCCATGAAGGTCTGACAAAAATGTAGGGAGGAAGAATAAACCATAGACTTGAATACTTTCGGATCATGAAAATGGATATGGGACAAATATGTTAAGGATGGCTATTTTTTTGCGGATCCCTACATACTGTCGTTTAAGACAAATAAGGACAAAAGAGGCATTCTTCCAAAGAATGAAGTTACCATTATTTAACAAACCCGTTAGGGGGTTGAAATATGCAGGGCCACCTAAGGGAATTGGATGCATGGTCAATTCAATAGCATCTTTCGGCTGACAAGTCTGTTATGTGGACTTTTTATGCAAGGCCACCCATGGGAACATGCTGCATAGTCAAGAAAAATAATTCTCAGAAGTTTGACATTTTTGTGACTAGAAGTCATGAAAAGGGTTATGAAGATCTAATAAATATTTTAGGTTAGGATTATAACACATAAATATGGGTATTGTCCAATGTATATAGAGATACATAGGTCAATGATAACCATAATCGTGTTGTGGCTGGGTCCTGAATTGAAATTTTGGACTTCACTATGTATCTCATAAGAATGAGAATCAAGGAATAGGTAGTTCTTGAAATGCAGTTTAACGTCATGCAGGAAGAAAATATGAGAGATCTTATTTTATGGTCATAGAGTTTGGACCATAATAATGAATACACAGTGTGTGTTTTCATGAGGACTTTTCAGCTAAGGGACTGAAAGTGAAATTTGGGGTTAGGCCCAAAAGACTTCGGGCTGGATTCGAGGGATACTCGAACGTTCCTACGTATCCCATAAGGATTGGAATCAAGCCCACGTAGTTCTAGAACTACCCTTTGTACAAATTTGTTTTGTACATGTGAAGGGTGAAAGGGGACTTTAGTGCAATGATGGTTTAACCCGAGATAAAAAAAGTTTTGGCATTACCATGTATGCATGTAGTCTTTTGAAATGAATCATGATTGAAAAAATCAATGTCTATAATAGTTCTCTCTCAAATGAGGAAATCAAAGAGTATTTTAGTTTATTGTCGTACCGGACAAAAGTGTTTCATAGTTTAACATCATATAACAAGGACAAAAGTGAATCAATGTAAAGATATTGATTCCAGGGGCAGTTTCATGAATCAATATCATATGAGATAGTGGTGAACCGATGTGAATAGATTGTTTTTTGTCTTGAACCCTGGGAGGTTGCCTTCATACCCATCCTGGAGGGAAAGGATCAAAGTCCGTGTAGTTAAATTAAAGAATGAATTAATGATCAAGTTGTTCTTGGGGACAACCATCTAATAAAAAATGTTTTTGGGACTTACACATGGTTAGTGGCCCAAAGAGAGTGTTATGGTTGAGGTTTTCTCTAAGCTCACGTGAGTCATACTCGGTGTGAGAAACAAGAGGTAACCACAACCTTAACGATGCACAGTTTAATGTCATGTAGGACATATCAAGGGACTATGCAGTTTAAAGTCTTGCAGTTAGGACTATTGGTGCTGCACAGTTTAGTTTCATGTAGTAGGGACAAAATACAGTTTAATTCCATGTAGGACATATCAAGGACTTTCTGTATAGTTTAGTGTCATGTAGTTAGGATGATGGGGACAATATAGTTTAACGTCATATTGGATGAAAGGGGGACTGTGTAGTTTTAATGTCATGTAGTGAGGACAAAAGAGTGCATCATTTTAACGTCATGTTGGATGCATTGGGGATTTGTTCGACTATTTAGTGTCATGTTGGACAAAAGTGTGAATAGTTTAAGGTCATACAGGACCATTGATGATTATATAGTTTAACGTCTTTTCGGACATAAGGGACTTTTATACAATTTAGCGTCATGTAGTTAGGACGTCACAGTTTGACGTCTTGCTGGATGTAAGGGACTTTCAAATAGTTTAGGGTCATATGCATGGACCATTGATGATGCAGTTTAATGTCATACAGGACCATGGTGTAGTTTAAAGTCATACAAGACATTTTAGGGAACTTTTTCATGGTTTAATGTCGTGTGGGAAAATGTTGTAGTTTAAGGTCATATTGGACCATTGCTGTATAGTTTAACGTCATATAGCAAGGATGAACTGGTGCCGCACAGTTTAGTGTCATGTTGTGGGTCATCTTCTTTTCTACAGTTTAATGTCATGTTGGACGAAAAAGGGACTTTTCTATAGTTTAATGTCATGTTGGATGAAAAAGGGACTTTTCTACAGTTTAACGTCATGTTGGACGTAGCTGCAGTTTAAGGTCATACTGGACCATTGTTGTGTGAACCAATTGTAAGAATCATGGTTCTGGTGACCATATTTTGTGTTTATAAAAAATATTTCTTCAGAAATATGGCATTGGTTAGAGTCGTGATGATTTATCCATTCATTGAGATTAATGAATAAGCTCCATTGGAGTAGGCCTTATGTATTGAATAAGGTCCTTCCCATTTTGGTTCAAGCTTGGGAAGCTTCTTTCCTGGTATCATTGGTGTTCTGAGAACCAATACCAATACTCCCTGAATGAATGGATGAAGACGATCATTTTTGTTAAAAGCTCGTGCTATTCGATTCTGATAGATTTCCAAGTGGTGCAAAGTGCACAATCTTTTCTCATCTAACTGTTACAATTCATTCAATCGCTTTTGGGATTTCTCATCTATAGATAACTGATCACAAATGGCTACTTTGAGTGAGGGAAATTGAACATCAATTATCAAGAATGCTTCCGTTCCATATACCAATGAATATGGAGTTGACCGCGTTGCATTGCGGGTGGTAGTCCGATAAGCCCATAAATCATGAAAGAGTTTATCAGGCCATGACCTCTTATCTTTATCCACCATCTTTTGCAGTATATTTGAACGATTCTTGTTAAAGGCTTCTATTTTTCCATTGGTTTCCGCATGATACCGAGATGAATGGTTGGATTTAATGTTGTATTCTTGATACAATTTCTTCACCTCAGAAGAACAGAAGGTGGTGCTGTTGTCCTTCAATATGGTATTAGGGACACCAAATCTAGTAATGATGTTAGACTTGATGAAGCAAACAATGCATTTAGAACTGGCTTCTTTGAGAGGTACTGCCTCTGCCCATTTGGAAAAGAAATCAGTAGCAGTAAGAATGTACTTAAACTGCTTGGCCGTAGCTGAAGGGTACGGTCCCACCATATCCATTCCCCATGTGGCAAATGGCCATGAGTATTTAGCTGTATGAAGCAACTCTGGAGGTTGATGAATGAAGTTGGCATGTACTTGACAAGAATGAAACTTCTTTGTGAAATCAACACAATCTTGTATCATTGAAGACCAAAAGTATCAAAGCCTTCGAATTTGATCAGACAATCTATGTCCAAAATGGTGGGCACCACAGACTCCTGCATGCACTTATTTCATGACAGCCGTTGTCTCTTCACCATCAATGCATCTGAAGAGAACTCCATCCAAACCACGTTTGTAGAGAATTTTTTCTAGGTGGTTTGGGCCATCATAAAGGGTAAAATTGACCACACGTCGCTGTATTTGTTCTTTCTCAACTCTATCAGGTGGAAGTGATCCATTTTGAAGGTATTCCCTGATAGGTGACATGTATCCTGTAGTATGACCATACAGTTCAGGAATGGGACTAATTTCATTAATTTCCTCTATTCTGGATTGAACATAAGGTGAAATTGCATGACCGTGGAAAATACTGGTGGTTGTCTTGTCCTGATTTGGATCTGCTAGAGCTGTGGCTATATTAGCCAGTGCATCAGCTTGATCATTTTGTGATCTTTGGACATAAGAAAATGTCCGTTCTGAAGGTAATTACTCCATTAACTCTCTAATGTAATCATACAATGGTATTAATTCTTCTTTTCTAATGGCATAATCCCCATTGACTTGTTTTATTACCAGGTCTGAATCACCTTTCACCTTTAAGTGATTCACTTGTGCTTGGAGCACTAACTCCAAGCCTGTAATGAGAGCTTTGTATTTCGGATTCATTATTGGTACCACCTTCCCACAATAAAAAGGAATAAGGTAGCACTGCCTTATCTAGAGAAATGAGCATAATTCCTAACCCAAATTTGTTGAATTTAGGATTTTCCATTTTCCTCCTTGTTGGACTTCTGGAAGCACCATCAAAATAAATTTCCCATGTTTATGGATTCTCTTGAATAGAGAAAACTTCCTTATCAGGGAGTTCAATATCTGAAGACGTGTCTTCATTTGAAGGATGTTCATCCAGGAATTCAGCCATAGCTTGGCCCTTTATTGCCTTTTGAGACACATACTGAATGTCGAACTACTGCAAAATAACTTCCCACCTTGCTAGACGTCCTGTAAGCATTGGACGACTAAGGATGAATTTGAGCGGATTATTGTGAGATACCAATTGCACCTCATGATGTTGCAGGTAGTGTCTCAGTTTCTGAACTGCAATGATTAATGCCAGGAAGCACTTCTCAATACTTGAATACCGGGTTTCTGCTTCAAGCATATTTCTACTGAGGTAGTAGAGGTTATTCTCATTCCCAGCATCATTCTTTTGAGCGAGAAAGGCACCCAATGATCGCTCTAGATCTGTCACATAGAGGATAAGTGGTCTACCTTCAACAGGTGGCATGAGTACTGGTGGACTCAAGAGGTATTTCTTGACAACATCAAATGCTTCTTGACATTCTTCAGTCCACTGGTAAGTGACTCATTTTTTCAATAATTTGGTAAAGGGTAAACTTTTGCCTGCCAAATTGGCGATGAAACGCCTAATATAGGCTAAGTGTCCTTGAAGTCCTCTTAATTCTTTCAAATTCTGAGGAGGTGACATACCAAGGATTGACTTGGTCTTCTTAGGATCGACTTCAATACCACGATGGTGTACAACAAAGCCGAGAATTTTTCCGGAGGTTACCCCAAAAGCACATTTTAAGGGGTTCATCTTCAAATTATGTTGTCGAAGCTTGTGTAATATAACTTCTAAATCAGCCAAGTGATTAGAACGTTGTTTGGATTTAACCACCCAATCATCCACATAGAATTCAACAAACTTCCCTAAGAAAGGTTTGAAGATACGATGCATGGCGCGTTGATATGTTGCACCTGCATTCTTTAAACCAAAGGGCATCACCCGTTAACAAAACACACCTTGAGGAGCTCTAAAGGATGTAGATTCCTCATCTTCTGTGGTTATTCGGATCTGATTATATCTGGAATATCCATCCATGAAAGAAAGTACTTCATAGCCAGTCGTCGCATCAATTAAGAGTTATATAATAGGAACTGGGAAATCATCTTTAGGACAATACCGATTAAGATCTCTGAAATCGATGCAAACCCTAATTTGTCCGTTCTTCTTCTTTAAAGGGACAATATTAGCCAACCACTTGGGATACTGAACTTCTCTGACGAAGTTATATTTGATCAGCTTATCCACTTCAGCTACAATTTTGGAAGCATATGTTGGGTGTGTTTTTCTCGTGGCTTGCTTAAATCCTCAATGTTCTTTTGGGAAACCCAAATGATGAGTAGAAACATCAGGATCAAGCCCAGGAATTTCTGTATAATTCCAAGCAAAAATATAATTATTTTTTTTAGAAAAGAAATATACATCTCTTTCTCATCAAGGGTCATGGCCGCACTAATTAAAGTGGGGCGTGGATATTTCTCTGTACCCAGATTTACTTCTCTGAGTTCATCCACAGTGGTAGAGATACTTTCTTCAAATGATAGAGGAGCATCTCTAAGATCTTCCTCTTCCTCTTCATCACGTGCTATTTCTTCCATTTCAACTTGCAAAGTAGATGAAAAAACGAAATTCTCATGATCATATGAGATATCAAAATTTTCACATTTTGAAGAAGAAGCTTCCATTTACGACCCTGTTGATGATAAAATGGCCTTCTTTGGGAAATAAAGAGGAGATGATGGATTGAGAATCGACATCATTATTCACCTCTGGTGTTGCTATAACTTCTTCTGGCCTGATTGGAGAAGTATAGACTTGTTGGACTTCATAAGATGAAATGAAAACGTCACCACTTAGGCTTTCATCACTATTTGGAAGGTTACCAATTTCCCCCATGTTGTCTTGCTCGATTGTCGTAATTGACATTATGGATCTTTCCATAAGAGTATTTTGATTTGGGCCTATTTTGATAATTTGACTAATAGGTAACACATAATCTGTACTAACATGCGTAAATGGATTTATTGTAATTTTCTCCAAACCATATGGAGCATTAAATTTGGTAATTTCCTTCATTGTAGATTTTTCTCATCCCTTCATGTGATAAAATTATGCTTCAATGTATTGAGACTCACATGTCTTGAACAGGGTCTTATCACCATACAATGTTCCAACTTGACCATTGAAACAGTATTTGAGACATTAATGGTATGATGAAGGAATAGTTGCATGCTGATATAGCCATGGTATTCCAAGAAAGATGTTGAAAGATGAGTCTTGATAAACAATCATGAAATCAGAATTGGATACAAGATATCCAAACTGAGTTCTGAGTGTAACTTCGCCCAGTTTTTCTTGTTCATTTTTATCATATCCTTGTAACATCATGGTAGAAAGAGATAAATCAGATCCCGTGAGGCCCAATCGATGATGTGTACGAATGGGCATGAGGTTGACTCCTGAACCATTGTCAATGAAATATCTTCGGATATCTACACCATTGACTTTTCCAGATAAGTACAAAGGTTTTATGTTCCCATGAACAACATCATCTTCATCTTTATCAGTAAAAGATATCACTGCATGGCATTCTGCAGGATTAATCTCTATGTGATAGACATCAGCTGCAGCAATTTCAGCTTCAAACTCATGAGGACTTGACAAAGCTTCGATGAATGCTTCCCAAAACACTTTTGACAGATTCAAATCATCAGAATTTGATAACATGGCTGGTACTTGGGCCACGTGTTTCAATATATCATACGTTTGATTTAAAGGTCTGCGTTTCCCAACAGGAATATGCGGTTTAGCAGGTACCTTGGAAGCAGATGATTTTGAAGCTGATGCATCTTGTATTTAAGTTGGCAACATCCTTAGTTTTGGAAGATTAGACTGATTAGATCCATTTCTTTGCTGAGATAAAGAAGATGGAACCTTTACTCGGTCTTCAAAAATAACTGTTCCAAAACTAAGTTAGCCATTGGCAGAAGAACCTGCTTGTTCTTTTTGAGCTCGCTGAAGGGCTCTACCATGAGTTTCTGCTGCATACACAGTGCTAGCAGGGGTAGAATTGGAGTAGTGGCTTCGGAAAAATCCACATCTTCCCATGTATCCTGAACCTCTAGAACTTCCTCGGATTCCCTTATTTGATACAGGGAATTCAGGCTCATCAAGACTGGAATATGGATCTATTAATTGAATCATATTCACAGAATTGAAGATTAACCCTTCGTCTGATAAAGACTCTGCCTGATTAGCCTGTTTAGGCTGTGCCATTTGGTGGGGCGGTGCCCGTGGATTTGAATTAGATGGCATAAAGTATGCCCGAGTCAAAGACAATATAGGCTTTGACACATACTCATCTTCTTATGATTCTTTTTTCTTCATTGAATCAAGCCATTTCTTTGTGGATTTTCCCTCTAATGAAGAGGGTTTTACCGCAATATTCATGGTAGAAGACACAATTGGTTTCTTTAATTGGGTTCACAAAATGGCATGAGTCCGGTTGATTGTCTTTCTAACCATCCAATCATCATACTTCTGTGAATTTCTGCTTTTGACTTCTTTCCATTCACCATCCTCCTCTATAAATGTAGCATTTACACATGCTACCTGAGTCGATGAACCTATCAACTTGACTTGTCCCAAGTCGACCATCTTTTGCAGGAGGTCTTTAAAGACAAAACACTCCTCGATGGGTTTCCCTAACATTTGATGAAAGGGACAATAATTTGGATGGTCTTCATCTCCTTCCTTGTTTGGCCTCTTGGGCACTGGTAATTGAACCAAATTATTTTCCAGAGCTGAAATGAAGTAACCAGGAACATGCTCACTTCAGAAAGAGTATGTTTTACTCTTCAAATCATCAAATTTTTTTCGTCATTGATCTCTTTGATCATTTGGATGAAACGGCATTTTTTTGGCGTTCAGGAGGTGGAGCCCATTGAGAAGAAGAAGGTTTTGAAGTAGAAATAGGTACAGGTTCTTGTTTAAGAATAACTGTAGCAGTTTCTGCTTTACCCATTCTCCTTCCTGGAGCTGATGGAATTACACGAGATTTAGCCTTAGCCTGTATAAGAGAATCTTCAATATGTTGATTGATTGAAGTAAGATCTCAAAACCATCCTGTGTATTTCAAAGGGATCAATGGCCTGTGTAATTCGTCACGCAAATTTTCCACACAGATTGGCAACAACTCTTCCTGAGGAAGTGCTAAACTCAGGGAATATGTTAATCCCTTCCAGCGAGCAATGAAATCAGAGACTCTTTTACTCTCCCTTTGCTTGCAGTTTGTATGATTGAAAACTGTCGTTTTTTGAATAGTTGAGTTGAACTAAAGAAGGAATTTTTGCCGAAGATCCTCCCATCCGATGATTGACCGGGATTGCAAGCTTGTATACCAGACAAAAGCTGGTACTTCCAAGGTTCGCACGAAGCATCTGAGTTTCACTGCTTCTTGCTGCTCTGGAGTTCCCATCCTAGGATCACAACAAGACACGTAATGTGTCAAATGTTGTTCAGGGTCGCCTGATCCACTGAAAGTAGGGAAAACAGGGTTTCCAAAACTAGATGGAGGAGAAATTGAATCTACCCATTTAGGGTAAACATTCTTTTCTGGTTGAACTTGCTCCCATTTCCCTTCCATAGTTTCTAACCGAGATGTTAATGACTCAATAGTAGTTATCAACTTTTGAGAAACATCTGGTTGAACATGGTATTGGGTAGGTGCAATGAATGGAGCTTGGACAGACATGGTGGTTGGTGCTGAAACTGATGGTAGTGCTGCCAACCGTTGTTGCGTTTGACCCGTAGGATTAGACCTCTGAGGTTGTACTGATAAATGACGATATTCCTGATCCATCTCAGTAGTTACAACAAATTCCTTTGGCTGTCGGACCTCATCATTCTTAAGAAGATGACTACTCTGAAGTAGTTCTGCATTCAACTTTCTTAATTATTTCATTTCTTCCTCCTGTTATGCAAACCTTTTCTCTAACGAGATCGATTGACCTTCTCCAGGGGAAGGATATGTAACCAGATTCTTTCCCCTCCCTTTCTTGGATACCTTTTGGAGGGAGGGAAGTGGATTACCTAGGATCTAAGTAATCCTTTGACTTCGTGTACGCACACCTTCTTCATTTGTATCGGCACATACATTTTCTTGAGCAGGATGCTCTTCATCTGAGTCCCCTGAGTGAGTCTCCTCCGGTGGATTAGCAACAACGGCATTGATGACATTGATTGATGTATAATGCATCACATCCCTTCTATCAACATTTCTGTGATATTGTCTTCTTTCATGTCTTTGATGAGACATTGCCTTTTGTTGATTTAATCTTTTAGGAACTTCTTGATGAGCTATAACTTGGAGGGAATCTCCTGATAATTTGGTTCTTCGTTCCACTTGGGGCTTCTTCCCCAATATAGAAAAGACCGATATTCTCTAAGATGGGGATTTATGATTTGAAAGAGTTCCTAGTCTCGAGAACCGGGGATGTTCCTGCTGCTTCCGCTCAACTCCTCGAATCCCATTTGTTGAATCTGAGGGATGGGTTAAAGAAGTCCCCAGTTTGACAAGCTGGGGTGTCTCTTAACATGCTATGTCTGAGATCTTCTTAAAATCTCTCTTCATCATGCGAACCATAGTTCGTAAAGTAGCTGGATGCATTAGCCTGTATCCACTTTTATCACCTGGTTCAACAGACCATTGGACGATTTCCGAAACTTCTGTCATTTGATGACGTGTTTGCTCCATACAAGTGGCTTGTGCAATATTCTCTCCTGCTTGATGTAGGAGAAATTCAACATCTTGTTCTCTATATGCTTGATTTTGAGAGGAACTAGTTGAAGCCGGTTCTTGAGAATGCTTTTGATTATGAACAAATCTCATTGATTGTGGCCGGCCATGGGAAATAACATTGCATGAGACCATTTTCGGCGGGCTTTGCTGACTGGAAAACACTGTGAAATGTAGTGCTCCGTGAATACCCCATCCTCTTATATGAACACCAGATGGAGCATTGGCAATTAACTGACGCAATTTTCTTAGTACGCCAAGGCATGAACGTTGAAGGGTTCTATGTTGCTTTTCAGCCTTCGGATACCGAGAGACTGATAGAGATGCCAAATCAATCTGAAGTTGTAACCCTTCTATTATCATAAGATGATTTTCATATACATAATAAGATAATACCTTCTTCTTCAATTGAAAAAGAGTTTTACATATGTTGAGACAAATATCATGGACTCCATCTTCCGTCAACATCTTTGGAATGTCATACTAGGAGTCAGCCAAAGGGAAAAACATGACTGGTACCTCACCTTTTGCAAGTTTTTTCCTCATGTTCAGCATTTCCTCTTTATCATTAAATGAAGATTCTTATACCTGTTTTGACCAGAGTTGGTGTTTCCTTGTTGCTTCATCGTATTCAACAAGATTCGTAGAGATACCATTGATCAAACTAGAAGATGCATGACTTAGGGGTGGTTCGGAGAATGACCTACACCCTGGGCTATCTTCTGATTGAGAAAGTATTTCACTTGTTAGCGATAAAGCATCAGACATGATTGGTTTCGCATTTGCAAGTGCCTCAAGATAAGAGGGCTTTCTCGGAACTACATTGTCCACAGGAGTATTTTCCCGGCAATGTGAATCACTACTGCGGAGAGGACTTTCACAGTGAAATTCATCATCATGGGGAGGACCACCATAATGGGTTACAGCAAAAGATGAGATCTCTTGCTCCTTAGACTTCTGACCACACAGAGGGTTCTTGTGGCACCCATCTGAAGATGAAACTTCAAGATTGACCGAATTGTCACGAAGCAAGCCTTCATGAGAAAGTGTCTGTTGAAGACTTTTGGAATTAATGTTCCTGTTATTGGGAACTGAGGGAGTAGAATCTTGAGTTCTAACAGATAAATGTCTGAGGGCTTCAAGAACTCTAGCATCGAGCAAGGCCTTGTTGCAGATTGGCCTTTGATCTCCTGACTGTGTTGGGCATATCTTTTTCTTAGATTCCTACTTATTCGCTTTGGAAACCACTTGTTGACGAAAGTGGTTACTCTGAGCAGGTGTATGTGCCTGATCAGGAAAGATGGTCAGGTTAGGCTGATGATCTCCACTCAAATCAGGTGTATGTTCCTGACTTGGTTGTCCGTATAATATGGGGGAGTATGCCCCATAACCCTCTTGGACTGGAACAGATGTGTGTGTCTGTTTCGGAGTAAATCGTTGATGTGTCACTCCAATGGTAGGGATAGAGTTATGTGTCTATCCCTAAGATGATGCTGAAGCTGTTATGATATCCTGGAAAGCGTCCAGAATATGAGCAGGAATTTGATTCTGCTCTTTCACCATTGACAAAATATGTTTGGTGACTTCAACCGCCAGAACGGGGATATACGTCCATTCCGAGCATGGAGTAGGTGTATGTGCCTGCTCCTGTCCTCCTTTTCCTGTCAGTGAATCCTGACAGTACTCAAGTGTTGAGGCAGAGAGTTGAGTCTGCCTCCTGTTTGTCATCGGGGCTTTCTGACTGACATCTCCGTGCGCTACCAAACGAGACTGTTGGTAGGCTTGATTAGTATTAGAAGGTGTATATGCCTGCTGATTACACTTCGCCAAACGCGGTTGACGAGATCCATCATATATAGTCAGGAGAGCCTGCTGACTAACTGATGATGTATATACAGCTGTATGTTCCTGCCTATAGTACTCCGCTGGAATTTCTTGGGGGGATTGGCGTGATGCTTCCAGACGAGTCTTCTAGATAGCGGAATTAAAACGGGCAGGTGTGTGTGCGTTCTCGTTGTTCGCCACCAAGTTAGGTTGGTGGACTTCTCCGGAGATGGCAAGGATGATAACCTGCCCATTGTTAATAGGATTCCGTCTCTGGCGGTTCGTCTTGCCTGCTCGGGTTCGAGGAACCTGAGCTGAATGCCTGGAGTCGGTACCCTCATCATGTTGAGGGTTCACTACCGCCCGAGTCTGGCGGTGATTGTTGATGGGAGACCTCGGGAAGGACTCCTGTCTTTTTGAATTAAGGCCCTGAGGGACCGGCTCATTCACTTCCTCAGAGTAAGGGAGCTAATGGAAATTGCGTTCCGGGGATAACGACCCGAAACAGTTGGAGACGGTAGTCAGCACCGTCTGCCTCGTGATCACGGGTCGTTGTTGTCCGGACGACCTGTTTGAGTTGTTCACTTGGAGGGCATGTCGGGCAGCCTCCAGAGTTTGAATGGTACCGTGTTGATGGTACTCCTTATCCAGAACATTTGATACCCAGCGTTGAAGACGCTGAGTAGGTGATGTCATCCTCAGAGCGGATGACGATCCAGTAGGAATAGCAGTAGTGGTATTTGCAGCAGCAGTATTCACATATGCGAATTTGAGAGCAGCCATTATGGAAATACAGTAGATCCTGGAAAAGAGTGCATGTTCGATATAACAGACGTAATCAAGATAAATTCAGCCACTTCATCCTTTGGGTGAGCACATATTTCAATGATTGTTTTTGTTAGCCA
The DNA here is from genome assembly GCA_963277665.1 of Viscum album. NCBI lineage: Eukaryota > Viridiplantae > Streptophyta > Magnoliopsida > Santalales > Viscaceae > Viscum > Viscum album. Next base: position 257,959,048 of record OY728148.1, on the reverse strand, counting down.
TGTTATTGAGTTTTACATAGGGGATTAACAAATAGGTAAAACATCATTTTAACTTGGTTAAGGATTCATGTCGGGTTCACCATTTTTGTTTCGCACGGAATTCATGGATGACCTCCTGGATGGGAGATTCAAACGTTTCGATCGGTTTCTAGAGGATTTGTTCGTAGAACCAGACACATCCAATGATTACACATCCGCTTGGACCTACTTTCCAAAGGTAGGCGCTCATTAGCTTTTGGACTGATGAGGCTTAGGAATATGAATTGGTCGAGAGGATGGGAGGTCGAACTCATCAAACCTTTTTTAGGGGAATTATTGTCTACTCTGGGAATCTCTTAATAGATTTAAGTTATGTTCATGAATCATTATTACATTACCAAGTATAAAATGAGCTTTCCTTTAGTTTTAACAATCAATGATTAAATATGTAAGAAATTTAGAGAATCTTTTATATGTATTCGAGGTTCTTCATCAATAGAGAATCATCTATATCTATTTAGAGATTCTTGGTCAATGGAATCCTTCAAAAAATTTATATAAAAGTCTCTTGGTCATTTATGATGACCATGCTGGTTTTAAAGCCACTCAGTGGGGCACTTGAAGTTTATTGTCATTCAGAAGGACATGGATTATTTCAGAGTTGGGATCGAACCCATAAATGGGCTACCTACGTATCCTTTGTTTTCGAAAAGGAATCAGAACCCACGTAGTTCGAGTAAGGGAGTATGACGTTTATGATTTAAGGCTCAAAGAAGGATGTCATAATTACTTTTACACTCTAAGCTCACATGAGTCATGCTCGGTGTGAGAAACAAGAGGTATTGGTAAAAATTAGACAATTGTGCCATGAAAGATGCAATCATAAGAAATGGTTTGGGGATTCCGTATGTATGACTTCCCAGATAGATGAAGGTTTAGGATTTACTTTTAGGGAGAAAATCCAGGAACAGTGTCCATAAAGGTATATGTGCTTAATGTAGATTTGAATACTCTAACTTGGGACTTATTCTTGAAAAGGAAACCCAAATTAGGAGAGTATTGATAACTGGGTTTTACTCCTGAGAAGGAATCCCAGATCAAAAGAAAATTAGGACTGGTTAAAGAGAAATTATGGTACTTGGGGATTACTTCTAAAGAGGATGCCCATAATTATGACTGGGACTTATTCCTAAAAAGGTGGCCTAGGATAGGGGACTCGGGGCTTATTGCTGAAAAGGAAGCCCAAGTTTATAACTAGAACTTATTCCGGAAAAGGAGACCCAGTTTATGAGATTAAGGTTTGGGGCTTACTCATAAGGAGGATGCCCATAGTTGGGAATTTTAAGAATTTGGGGCTTACTCCTGAGGAGGATGCCCAAGTTTGGAGGACTTAGGACTGGGGATTATTCCTGAAAAGGAGACCCAGGCTAAGGATTCTCTCATCTTAAAGGATGAGGTTGAATGAATGAACTCTCAATCTTTAGTGACATAAAGATGTCTAAATCACTATCTTTTGAGAGATATTCCATAGAATTCCTTTCAAATAAGGAAGTCAAATCAAGAAATCATGCCATAAATGGCTTTGAAGAGTATCTTGAAGACTGAATCTTGAATAAGAAAGGTGAAATGACTTAAGAGGGGTGAAATGGGCAAGATGGGCACCCAAAAAAGGTAGGGGCACGCAAGTCATGTAAGGCGCGCAAGTACTGCGTGGGCGCGCAAGTATTGGTTGCGCAGGTATACCTGAGCGACACATGGTGTACTTGCGCAATGGTCAACCAGCATTGAAATACTTGAGTGACTCTTTATTAAATCCTTTAGAATCCTCTTAAGGTTCTTCCAGAAAAGGGACGCGCAAGTTCCATCGAAGGAATAAGGCGGTGCGCAAGTGTGACCACTTCCCTTAAGGGATGACCACTCAAGCGTGCAAGTGTTGATGAGTTTCAACACTTAGGCTTTACTCCCTCCCTTTAGATCATCCGTTCTAGGTAAGAAATTACCTTAGAAGTGTTCTGGAAGATTTGTGAAGAGACCTAGGCATCAGGAGCTTCAATCCAAGTTTCTAGAAAAAGATCCTCTCAAATGGGGGGCCCACATGGTCTATTTATAAGCAGGAGAAGGCCCTGGGCGGTTACCGGGCAGTTATCACTTATGTTGTGCAAGTCACTTGGGTGACCATAAGGGCGTCGCGCACGTGGTCTTGCGCGACAGTGATATAACTTGCACGGTGCAGTTGCTTTTGATCTTTTGTTCATGCCTTTGTCGATTTTTGATATTTTCTTCAAAGGTTGAATCACTTTGAGCTCAGATATTCCCCTTTTCTGATCTTTAGATTCTATGACGAAAGGAGCGTCAACAGTATATAAGAGTTGTTTCACTTACCAGAGGGCATCATTACTGTGGCCCAGTACTCGCCAAGGTTCACTGATCTCTCCGGCTACTCCACCGACATTTTATGGGACCCTTTTTTAGGGACCAACCCGTTGATTAGGGTCTCCAATAAGAGATCAGAGCATCAATGATATTTCATAGCATTCTGACATAGGCTAGGGTAATGGAATGATAAATTTTGGTGGAGAGAATCCTAGTTGAGTAGGCATCAGCAGTGAAAGCCACAACCAGATGACAGATAGCAGAGTAATCTATAGGAGGCAGTAGGTGGATGTCGCAAGGGGCCCAAGTGGGATAGACCTTCTGGTGGATAACCTCAGGATACATGTTTTGTCATGGGGGGCTCACAGGATAGATGATGAAAGTTGAGGAGAAGGCAGTGCTACTCGTTCAGCGGGCAAGGTCACATGGCCCGCGACTGCCCCCCACACCATACGGTCATCCAACTGATGGTTGAGGGACCGTTGAGGAAAAGGCAGAGATTCGATCGGGGAGGTCTACAATTATATGGTAGACGTGGTATAGGATATGGTCATGCAACAAGTAGTGGGCAGCGATTAGAGGTTCTACTACCACCACCTCCAGGTGATCCACCTCGACCCCAGGGAGCAGGTAGACATGGATGATCTCATCTCTAGGCAGTTGAGGCCTATGACCACGACGCTCCAGAGATGATTTGAGGTACGATTTATGTCTACTCCACCTTATATACAATATGTATAGACACAGGTTCCCGTCACTCTTTTTTTTCGATGAACCTCGTTCGGATCTCAGTGATTCTGGCATAGCCGTTGGCTCGATCCTTATGGCTAGATAATCCTATGGGAGATGATTTGATGATTACACACTGGTTCCGATAGTGTGACCTTACCCTAGGTGTAGAGAGCTTCGTTTGGGATCCTCTAGTAGTGGTTTCGATGAAAAATGATGTCATCTTGGTTAAGGACAATTTATCTATAATCCATGCTCATATTGAATGTATTAGGCACAAAGTGTTGTGTGTCCACAAGGATGGGACTAGATTTTCCTTCAATGGAGAGAAGGGAACATTTCCAGCACATGATAGAATTACCAATAGCAGGGTGAATCCAATCAAACATCAATTGGCTAGCCTTATCCTTAGAGTGATCGATGTTGACAGTCTGAGCTATCTTGTAGTGGTGGACCAGTATGTCGATGTATTTCCGGATAATGTTCTGGGACTACCTCCACGCAGATAGTAAGAATTTTACATCGATATGTACCCTGGGATGACACTGATATCTACACCAACATATTGGATGGCTCCAGCTGAGCATCGTGAGTTATAGGTATAATTGGAGGACTTTCAGAGGAAGGGGTTCATAAGGCCCAGTGTTTCTCCATGGGTAACCCTAATGTTGTTCTCCAAGAAGGAAGATGAGAGTTTGAGAATCTTTTGGGACTACCGATGCCTGAACTAGGTGAATGTGAAGAAAAAGTATCCACTTCCAAGGACTATTGATATTTCCAATTAGCTGACGGGAGCTCTTTGGTTTTCAAAGATAATCCTCATATAAGGCTATCATCATCTCAAGGTACAAGATGAGGATGTGTAGAAGATGACCTCCAAATGTCAGTATGGCCACTATGAGTTATTTTTTTTTGTCATTCAGCATGAAAAACGCCCCTTCAGTGTTCGTGTGACTCATGAACCTGATATTATATCCATACCATGATTTCATTGTGGTGGTCTTCATTAAAAACATCTTGATATACTTAGTGTAAAAGGAGGAGAATGCATATCATCTGTAGAATGTTTTGGATACAATCTAAGAGATCCAGCTTTATGGTAAGCTCTCAAAATTGTAGTTTTGGATATGAGAGGTCCAATTTCTGGGAAACATTATCTCAAAGGTTAGAGTTGCAGTGGATACAAAAAAGATATGGGTTTTACTTGCTTAGGAGCCACCTAGGAGTTTGACTGGGGTGTGGAGTCTCCTGGGGATGGCTGGATACTAATGGAGATTTGTGACCAAATTTTCTTGAGTTGTAGCATCCTTTTCATCATTGATGAGGAATGTAAAACCCTTCATATGGATAGAGAGATTCCATAAGAGTTTTCAGGAGCTGAGGAAGTGACTGACGAGTGCCCCCATCAGGAGGCTACCTGAAGAGGGAGTTGGGTATGTAGTCTACTACAACACATCAGGGACTGGACATGGGTGTGTCCTAATGCAAGAGTGAGTAGTGATCACCTATAGATCATGAAATCTGAGGAAACATTTGTAGAGCTTTTATACCCATGAACTGGAGTTATCACCAGGGGTCTTAGCCTTGAATATGTGCCATAATTACTTGATGGGAGAAAGTTTTACTAACTACTCTGATCACAAGAGTCTTAGGTATATATTCTCTCAGAAGGAACTGAACCTCAGGCAGTGGTGATGTCTAGAGTTACTCCAGGAATATGACTTTGAGATAGTCTATACTCCGTAGACGGAGAATGTGGTAGCATATGGAATCATCCGGAGGGCTGGTCGGCATTTTCCGAGTGATGTCACAGAGAAACTATCCATGTTTCAGATATCCTTCATGGATAGAGATAGAGAAACATACCTCCAGTCTATGATAGTCACATCCCCACATCTTCAACGAGTTCATGAGGCACAACTTGGGGACATTGACTACGAGGCTCGTCACACTCAGATATCCCCATGATAGGAACTTGATGGATTTTATTAAGGTGGGAAGAACATCATCCTCTTTAGAGGACGTACCATGGTACCCGTAGATCTATAAGAGGAGTTGTTGAAGGAGTTCCATACATCCCCTATGGTAGTACATCCTGGTGTGGAAATGATGTACCAGGACCTCTATCATTAGCACTGGAGGCCAGGGATGATGAACGAAGTGGTAGAGATCGTTTCTTTATGCCTCACTTGTATGTAAGTGAAAGTTGAGAATCAGGTTCCAGTATGCTTAACACATCTAATAGAGGTTCCGGAGTGGATGTGGGATGGAATCTTAGTAGACCTTGTGACATGGATTCCACATACATCCCGGGGACATGATTCTATCTGGGTGACCATGGACCGACTCACCAGGTCGACCCACTTCCAAAATATTTTAAAGAAGGGATCAATAGAGGGATTGGGACACCTCTACATACAGAAGATTGTGTGACTTTATGGGGTTCCATCGATGATAGTATCTGACTATGACACACGTTTTACTTCCTAGTTGTGGAAGGGATTGCAGGAGGCATTCAGGACTCATCTATGTTTGAGCACCTCCTTTCAACCTCAGACAGATGGTAAGACAGAGAAGACCATTCAGATGCATGAGGACATGCTTTATGCATGTAATATAGATTTTTCTTGTAGTTTGGAGGATCACTTTCTCATGATGGAGTTCTCATACAACAACAGTTATCACCCCACTATCAGTATGGCACCATTTGAGGCCCTGTACTATTGACCATGAAGATCACATCTATGCTGGACAGTCCCAGGGGAGTCAACACTTATGTGACTAGTGTTCGAACTAACTACCACAGATAAGGTGATGATCATTCAGGAGAGGATGAAGAATACACAGAACATGAATAAGTCTTATGCTGACAGGAGATGGAGACCATTGGTGTTCGAGGTGGGGGACCACATATTTTGGTTAGTCTACCTTTTATGGGGACTATAATGATTTGGAAGAGGCAATAATTTATAACTGAGGTTTATCAGACCATTTTTGATACTTCATAGGAATAGCGAGGTGGCATACCTCTTGGAACTTCAACCGCAGATCGAGAGGGTGCACGATGTCTTCCACCTATCCAAGCTGAGGAGATACATGCATGACCCATCTCACATCATCGACCATGTCAAGCTGGACATTGATGATGGGGAGACGTTTATGGAGGTTCCAATAGAGATTGAGGGTTAATAGGAGTGGGTCCTTTGTGGGAGGTCAATACCATTGGTGTGCATTCGCTGGTAGGATGGGAACCTCCAGGAGAGAACTTGGGTGCGGGAGGCTCATATTCGTGATCAGTACCCCCATTTTTTCTTATTCTATGTTGTGGATTTTAGGGAAGAAAATCCCTAATGTGGGGAGAATTTAAAGACCCATATTTTCCATGTAATTTTTTTAAATTATAATGAATATTTACGATTCTAAAAAAATTGAAGGTGCGTGATTCCAAGACCCGGTGTGCCAGAATATATTTCTGAACTTTTTTATGGTACATTCAGTAAACACGTGAGTGGAATTTTATATCCTTTGAACTAGTACTCGGATAAAAAATCTGAGGGCACTGTTGAATCTGCAATGCTAGGATTTGCATAAGGGAGATGACACTTAGACAAGAGTAGGTCTGCCAAAAAAGTAATATTTTGTGACTTTTTAAAAGAATAAGTAAAATAACTTTTCTATTTTACTTTAATTCTTTTTTCTACAACTGACAAGCATCGACGTGGGACCAATGATGTGTCAAGACAATAACTGGCCTGACCTTTCAATCCTATGTAACATAAACATTGGGGAATTGGGAAGGGTTCTCATTATTGAGACCCCATGAATTTCCAATGTCGTTACTTACCCTCCCCATCTCCTATATATATAGTGCTTGGGGAGAGGTATCAACACATATTGACCAGGAAATAAAGTGCTGATAACATTCCATGATGCAAAACCCTTGGAGGTTGGATTCTGTTACTCTAAGCAGCGACGAATGACAACAAAACCCTGAACTGTAGATCGATTATTGAGCGACATCGTTGGAGGATAGTTGCGAGGTATGACGAACACCAACCCACTTTTTCAATTGACAGCATTTCTACATTATTCATTAGGTAAATTTTATTTTTGTTTTAATTTCATTAGTTTTAGAATAATTTTTCCACCCCTGTGTTGATTACAAGATATCTTGGAGGGCTCAGTCCTAACGAACCTGGCTTGAAACCTCCGCTACATCTCTACCCATTCACCATCCATGGAAGACCAATGGTACAACGACACCGATCATATACAAAGGATTTGATGGGTCATCCCATTCTGTAAGACTAGGTCTCTACACAAAGTCATGACGGTCATCAAAGTGGCCAGAATCGGACTACCGCGGAGGAGGTGGGCTGTTCCGTCACACACCGCCAGTGACCAAGGGGCTGCGGCCAAAGCCACTATGGATGAAGGTGGCGGCTGGCACACCGACGGGTCGCGAGGAAGGTGGTGGCACAACTACACCACCAGAGGGACCAGCCACGTCTCATTAGCTCTGGAGGTCAAAAGAGGTGGCTGGCACACCGGCCGGCAGCGGATGCAGAGGGCGGAGAGACCAGTGCACCGCCAAAGGATCTGCGGGTCCGATTCCATGGCGGTGAGACTCGAAATAGTTCATGTAGTTACCTAGAAGCATCCTTAGATGCTACCATTCCACTAGAAGAATGATGTCTTATCCCCTTCTGTACCTACTCAGGTGGACTGTGCTTTGAGCCGGCCCATGCTCCACCTCGAGCTGGGCCATGCCTCAACCAGCCGGGCCACATATCTTGCGTGCCACGTGCCCAGGGGGCCACACCCCACCGTGGGCTGGGCCACCCCCTTGAGGGCTGGGCATGGCCCCCCTTCGCGGGTGGGGAAACGCTCTATTGTGGGACAGGTCGGACGACGTCCTAGTGGGCTGCGCCCACAGCAGCCCAGACCGGGTCGGGCCGGGTCAGTCCGACCGGGTCGGACATGACCCTGGCCTAAGCAGACAAAAAAAAATAATGGGACATAACATGGGAACCATACATCTTTTCGACAAACTTTCTATAGCATTGAGGTACTTATATCGAGATGTCCCTTTTGGTATACTCCACTTGAGTTTTGGAAGTAGTTGGAGTGTGGATGAGATTGATAAAACCTGAATCCAATCATGCCCTCAAAACTAAAACACTTAAAACTCACAGACAGGGAGTCCGATTGATGAACTGTCTATTGCATTGGAACCCTTACGACATGGAAGTCCTTTGGGTTACTATTTTTTGGAGCTTAGTGGATGTTTAGGTTCGTCCGATAATGTGAGGGGAAGATTTTATGAATCTCGAGCACACCAGTTTGGAAAAATCATGTGGCAGGATGTAGTGTGAATAAAGAACATTGATCCTATGTTGGTTTTCATATATCAATCTTGTGTGGGTCAGCATATATTGATAATGTGTCGGTCAACTTCTATCAGATCATGTGTGGGTTAGCACTCAGTGATCATGTGTGGGTCAGCGCATACCAATCATGTGTGAGTCAGATCATATGTGGCTCAGTTGGGGTTAGTACCTATCGATCCAGTGTGGGTCATCCAAAATGCTTCTATATAGAATTAGATGGTCTAGCATACGACTAATCATCTTTACTTCTGTACTTATGTTTTACCTGATTGTGAGATGATTCTCTTCTATCTTCATGGTGTTACTAGTGTGGTACTCCTATCTTTGTGGTGTTACCTGTGTGGTACTTCTATCTTTGTGGTGTTACCTCTGTGGTACTTATCTCTTCGTGGTGTTACATTTGTGGTACTTCTATCTTCATGGTGTTACCAATGTGGTACTTCTACCTTCATGGTGTTTTCTTAGTTGTGTTACCTATGTGTTACTACTACTTTTGTGGTGTTGTCTTCATAGTGTTACATGGGTGGTATTTCTATATCAGTGGTGTTACCTGTTTGGTATTTCTACCTTCTTGATGTCAACTTTATCTTATTTTTCGTCATGAATGAGATGAGTATATCATGATAACTGTAACGGCCCAAAATTTTAAATAAATATTGTTTCCTAATTTTATGTGTTATTTTATTTTATTTTTATACTCAACAAAAATGTTTCATTTGATAACATGAGTATAATTAAAATGAGACTGTTGGGTTTTGACTGTTATTTGACCATTGGTCAATATGACCGCTGGAAACTAAACGTTTTGACTATTGTCTCTAAATACAATCAATCTTGGTTAATTAATATAGAAAGAAGATTCGATGGCCTCACCCAGTAGTCTTGGACCGATCGAACCCCATCTAATAGAACTTGGGAAGGAGGTAGCACAACTGGGCTTTGCTCTGGACCAAACCCAAGCTAAACTTCATCGTATAAAGCTAGAACAGGATCGGCTTCGCGAGAAGTTCAAACTGATAGAAATTACTACTCGTGCGATGTTGGCCGAGCCTCCCTCGGATTCTCTCACCTTATCACACCTTACACTTAGGTCCTATGCTGGTGTGATAAGGGGCTATGTAAGGAGACCGTAACTGTCTTGTGTAATCCTTTGTTTTAAATTAAAATTTCGATTTCTTTTATGAATTTTCAAATGACCGGATAAATATAGTATGCATATTTTTTATTAATTTTAGAAAAAAAATATTTTAAATATGTTTATGTAAACCCTAAATAATTAAAAATCTGTAATGATTTTCAAAAAATGGTCTTCTACAATTATGTTCAGTACGAAATTGGGAGTCTAATAAGATCAACTTGATTTTTGATGAATTGTAAATTATGAATAGTGATTTTATTATTAGGATTAATAATGTGTCCAAATGTATTAGTAATCTCACTTAAAGAAAGTATTAAAATAATCTAGGCACTTTGATTAAGTAATGTGATTCAATAAAATGGTTAAATAATGGTTTCATAAATTATTATTCAAGTATTAGTTTTTGGGAAGAATAGTGTTTTTTAATTAAAATTTTAATTAAAAATATTTAGAAAATTATTTTTATAAAATTGACTTAATTTTTGAACTCAGAGCATCGATATTATGTGATGGTAATTTTTGGGGATTTTTCTGAAAAAAAATAAATTTTCGATGAATAGTGTTTTAAATTAAAAATTTAATTAAAAATATTTAGAAAATTATTTTTATAAAATGGATTTCATTTTTGAAATCAGATCATTGATATTTGGTTAAGATGAAATTTTGGGACTATTCTGAGAAAGTTGAATTTTAGATGAATAGTGAAAATACAGTTTTTAAGTTACGGGTGTTTAATGACATCATTAAATGATGTATTAAGTATGTAATAAATATGGTCGACTTATGAATAGTAAGATAAGGTATTATGTGTCCCATGTGGCCAATACCATGGGCAAATACCATGGGCAAACCCATGGTTTTTCCAAAACCACTAATGAGGTGTCCCTTGGCCATTAATGCCTTGTCCCCTCACTTTCCCTATAAATACCCACCCATTCCTCCTTTAGTTTTCACTCCCAACTCTCCCCCAACGACATTCTGGACTCCTTAACTCCCAAGGAGTCCTCCCAAGATGCCCCCGAGCCCTCAACGTCCAAAACTTTGAGTTTCAAGAGTCACGTTTTAAGGTAAGGGATCCGACCTCTCTCTTTAATTTCAAGTAATCTCTTTTATGTCATTCCTTTTATGCTCCATGTTCTTATGTTGGAGGATGTTCTTTCATAATCCTCTTACTTCCCTTTTCATGTTAATATAATGAGATATCCCCTCTTACTCTCATTATTTATTTTTATGAAGTTTTAAGTGGCGCCATTAGGCTGCCGAAATTTTTGTAACGGATTCTTTCTCCCTTCTCATTTTTCAAAATCTATTTTCATGTAAAGTATTTCAAGTTCCTTTTTATTATGTTGGGGTACGATCGCTAAATTTATCATACTGATCTTTTATGATCATATGATGAGAGACCCCATTTTATCTCTTCAATTCAGTATTTTGAAGTTTTAAGTGGCACCGTTAGGCTACCGAATTTTTAAGTGGTTCTTCACCCTTCTCGTTTTGAAGTTCTACTTTCATGTCAATTCTTTCAAGTTCCTTTTTGTTATGTTGGGGTATGATCTATATATCTATCATACTGGACTCTTATTTTCATATTATGAGAGACCCCATTTGATCTATTTAATTCAGTATTTTGAAGTTTTAAGTGGCGCCGTTAGGCTGCCGAATTTTTAGGGGATTCTTTCACCCTTTTCATTCTTTTCAAAGTTCTGCTTTCATGTCAAGTATTTCAAGTTCCTTTTTTATTATGATGGGGAATTATCTCTATATCTATCATACTGAAATCTTATTTTCACATGATGAGAGACCCTATTTGAACTTTTTCAAATCATTTTGTTTGAAGTTTAAGTAACGTCGTTAGGCTGCCGAACTTTCATAAAAGAAATCTAATTTTTGTCTTCCTTCCATTTTTTTCATTTCAAATGGTATTTCCTTGAAATTTCATTACCAGGATCATGTATCCTTCTTATTCTGTCCATATACTGTTTTATGGGTAATTTATGAATGTTTGACCCATTTTCTCTCTCTTTTTAATGTCTTCTAAAACCTCGTAACATAGCCGTTATGCTGCAGAATTTCCGCCTCAAAAGGTCTCTCTCTTTTTCTAAAGTTCTTTTATATTACTATGTGAATACTAAAATCTCTTTATTCTAAAGGTGTATTCACATATATAACAAAATGTTCTATTTTAAATTATGGGATTTACATACATGAGACCCACCTTCCTTTTCTGTGGGTTTTAAAGAGACGTAAAGATCATGTCTTTAAATCAGTTTTTAAAACGTTATGATTACAAATTGAAACCCATTTATTTTGTGATATATGGGTTCTTTATGAAATGTTTGATGACGATATATGTGGCTCACATGATAATAAAGGAAAATTTAACGGTGCGCCCTGATAGGGCTCCAATGCATTGGGTAAAGACTTAATCTCTAGAGATGACCATTTTTAACGATGCCTTGGTGAATAACCTTGGTAATTTTTAACGACGCCTTCGTGAATAACCTTGGTAATTTTTAACGACGCCTTGGTGAATAACCTTGGTAATTTTTAATGACACCTTGGGGATGGACCTTGGTGAAACGAAATGCTTGTCAATATTAAATGTTGCAGCCACATCTTCAAGTTATGAAAAAGTTTTATTTTTATTATGATATGCCTCATGATTTCATTTTCATGCCTTAAAGTTATTTTCATGACTTTATTGATGTATCTCAAGTTCATATGTAAAATGTTTCACTTGTCTCCCTTGTTGGGCCTTCTTCTCACCCTTTCTTTTGATGTATGTCCCCAGGTTATGAGATGAAGTAATGAGACTAGGGTGAACATGAGGATAAGCCTTTCAAGTGTTTAAGAAGAATTTTTTTTGTTTCATGTTTTATGTTCCTTGTTTCCAGGACACTAAACCTTAAAGATCCTCAGTTCCGTGTAATGAAATGAAAGTTATGTTATAAAAAAGATGGGATTCTATAGTTGGTATCAATGGATGGTTTAGTTATTTTTGGAAGTTAGGATATGAAAACTCTAGGAATAACCCTATAGAAAAGTTTAAATATATGAAATATTCCTGGTATTTTGGTGAGTATTGAGTAAGGGGTTTCCAAGCAAATACATCCCTGTCTGGATATGAGCAGGTAGAGGTGGCTCTGGCACAGATGTACATAGGGGTAAAACCCGAAAACACCTCTTTGAGCTAGACTCGAACGGGAACAGGTACACGACAACGGGCCTTGCTGCACTCTTGGTTACGACACTCCCGTGGGATATGCTTTGGTAAATTCATAAGCTTGGTATGAACCATTGTTAAAGGAACAAAGATAAAATAAAATAAATATTCACATAAGAATATATGATCATGGATAACCTAGATGGGAACCTAGGGGATCACAAGTTGGGTTATACTTTTCTTCTACAAGTTATCCTTATATGCTTTAAGTTCCTTTTCATGATTATTGGTTAAGTATTGAAGCCTCTAATTATACTTTTTCTTCTTAGTTAATGGTGGGAAATGGAATAACGTGTCCCAACAACCAATGTGATAGGAAATGCGACAATTTCCGTATTAATATGACATAGATGATTAGGGTATTAAAAGATGATTATTATTTTGGAAGACGTTCACTATTTTGGGGACCCTATATGATCGAGGTAAATAGATTACTATAGTATTTTCATTGAGGAGTAATGCTGAATTATATTTTGAAGAATTGATGAATTTAATGTGGACTTATAGTAATTTAGGTTACTTATGGGAATGATTAACCTATCGTGGGTAAAATATGTTCAGGTTATCTACTTTTGTTATAAGATGTTAGGAGTGGTTGTTGTTGTCTGGAGATGAACAATGAAGTTGTTTTAGAATACTATGTTATCAAATCCTTCTTGTATTTGGGATTCAATCTTATTTTGGTTTATTTTGAGGAATTTTAAGGACTGTTAGTTATGGAATGGTCTATAATGAACTTTGGGTAGTACCATGGAACTTTGAAGATTTAAAATTAGTTTCCATTCCTATGGGATTATTTCTTTTTGAAGAGTTGTTTTACCTTAACCTTTCTATTTTTCGGATAATGTTTAAAGATAGAAGAAATAAATAGTTAATCTTTTGTAGATTATGTGATTCTCTAGAAGATGATTCTTTTTCTTTTATGAGACCAAGTGTTTTTGAATTCTCATCATTTGGAGAAAATATTAGTGTTGGTAGGGACTTATTAAAGGATGAAACTCTACTTTAAGGTAGGTATATTTTCTTATGTTTTTGTTCTATGTAGTAAATGGATTACCCAAAATTATGTAAAGAAACGTAAAACAAAAATGTTGTTGGTTTACGTTTCCTACTAGGTAATCAAAGACCGTTTACACACATCATAAGTTTGGGATTTTCTTATGGTTAACTTTCTCTTAATCATGTTCTCTATCACTCTCCCCCAGAACGTGACCCTTTTTTTCTCCTCCATGTCCATGTTTTCCTGCATGGAATCCTAGTGTGGGTTAACTCGGGTGACCTTTGTACTTCCCTTTATTTCTTTTAAAGTAATATTTTTACTGACTCCTTTTCCGATGTGGGACTTTCAATGAAATTTCAAAACCCAATTTTAAAAATTGAGAGGACGCAATTTCTTAAGGGGGGAAGATTGTAACGACCCAAAATTTTAAATAAATATTGTTTCCTAATTTTATGTGTTATTTTATTTTATTTTTATACTCAAAAAAAATGTTTCATTTGATATCATGAGTATAATTAAAATGTGACTGTTGGGTTTTGACTGTTATTTGACCATTGGTCAATATGACCGCTGGAAACTAAATGTTTTGACTATTGTCTCTAAATACAAGAAATCTTGGTTAATTAATATAGAAAGATGATTCAATGGCCTCCCCCAGTAGTCTTGAACCGATCGAAGCCCATCTAACAGAACTTGGGAAGGAGGTAGCACCACTGGGCTTTGCTCTGGACCAAATCCAAGCTGAACTTCATCGTATAAAGCTAGAACGGGATCTCCTTCGCAAGAAGTTCAAACTGATAGAAATTACTACCCGTGCGATGTTGGTCGAGCCTCCCTCGGATTATCTCACCTTAGCACACCTTACACTTAGGTCCTATGCTGGTGTGATAAGGGGCTATGTAAGGAGACCATATCTGTCTTGTGTAATCCTTTGTTTTAAATAAAAATTTCCATTTCTTTTATGAATTTTCAAATGACCGGATAAATATAGTATGCATATTTTTGATGAATTTTACAAAAAGGATATTTTAAAAATGTTTATGTAAACCCTAAATAATTAAAAATTTGTAATGATTTTCAAAAAATGTTCTTCTACAATTATGTTCAGTACGAAATTTAGAGTCTAATAAGATCTAATTGATTTTTGATGAATAGTAAATTATGAATAGTGATTTTATGATTAGGATTAATAATGTGTCCAAATGGATTAGTAATCTCACTTAAAGAAAGTATTAAAATAAGCTAGGCACTTTCATTAAGTAATATGGTTCAATAAAATGGTTAAATAATGGTTTCATAAATTATTATTCAAGTATTAGTTTTTTCGGATGAATAGTGTTTTTTAATTAAAATATTAATTAAAAATATTTAGAAAATTATTTTTATAAAATGGACTTCATTTTTGAACTCACATCATCGATATTATGTTAAGGTAATTTTTGGGGATTTTTATGAAATAAATAAATTTTTGATGAATAGTGTTTTTAATGAAAAATTTAATTAAAAATATTTAGAAAATTATTTTTATAAAATGGTTTTCATTTTTGAAATCAGAGCATTGATATTTGGTTAAGGTGAAATTTTGGGATTATTCTGAGAAAGTTGAATTTTAATGAATAGTGAAAATACAGTTTTTAAGTTACGAGTGTTTAATGACATCATTAAATGATGTATTAAGTATGTAATCAATATGGTCGACTTATGAATAGTAAGATAAGGTATGAGGTGTCCAAGTGGCCAATACCATGGGCAAATACGATGAGCAATCCCATGGTTTTGCCAAAACCACTAATGAGGTGTCCCTTGGCCATTAATGCCTTGTCCCCTCACATTCCCTAAAAATACCCACCCATTCCTCCTTTATTTTTCACTCCCAACTATCCCCCAACGAAGTTCTGGTCTTCTTACCTCCAAAGGAGTCCTCCCAAGGTTCCCCCAAGCCCTCAAGGTCCAAAACATTGAGTTTCAAGAGTCACGTTTTAAAGTAAGGGATCTGACCTCTCTCTTTAATTTCAAGTAATCTCTTTTATGTCATTCCTTTTATGCTCCATGTTCTTATGTTGGAGGATGTTCTTTTATACTCATATTACTGATCTTTTCATGTTCATATAATGAGAGATCCCCTCTTACTCTCATTATTTCGTTTTATGAAGTTTTAAGTGGCGCTGTTAGGATGCTGAAAGTTTTGTAACAGATTCTTTCTCCCTTCTCATTTTTCAAGATCTATTTTCATGTAAAGTATTTCTAGTTCCTTTTTATTATGTTGGGGTATGATCTCTAAATTTATCATACTGATCTTTTATGATCATATGATGAGAGACCCCATTTGATCTCTTCAATTCAGTATTTTGAAGTTTTAAGTGGCGTCGTTAGGCTGCCGAATTTTTAAGTCGTTCTTCAGCCTTCTCGTTTTGAAGTTCTACTTTCATGTCAATTCTTTCAAGTTCCTTTTTGTTATTTTGGGGTATGATCTCTATATCTATCATACTGGACTCTTATGTTAATATGATGAGAGAACCCATTTGATCTATTCAATTCAGTATTTTGAAGTTTTAAGTGGCGTCGTTAGGCTGCCGAATTTTTAGGGGATTCCTTCACCCTTCTTATTCTTTTCAAAGTTCTACTTTCATGTCAAGTCTTTCAAGTTCCTTTTTTATTATGTTGGGGAATTATCTCTATATCTATCATACTGAACTCTTATTTTCACATGATGAGAGACCCTATTTGATCTTTTCAAATCATTTTCTTTGAAGTTTAAGTAACGCCGTTAGGCTGCCGAACTTTCATAAGAGAAATCTAATTTTTGTCTTCCTTCAATGTTTTTCATTTCAAATGGTATGTCCTTGAAATATCATTACCATGATCATGTATCCTTCTTATTCTGTCCATCTACTGTTTTATGGGACATTTATGAGTGTTTAACCCATTTTCCATCTCTTTTTAATGTCTTCTAAAACCTAGTAATATAGCCGTTATGCTGCAGAATTTTCGTCTCAAAATGTTTCTCTCTTTTTCTAAAGTTCTTTTATATTTCTATGTGAATACTCAAAGCTATTTATTCTAAAGGGTTATTCACATATATACCAAAATTTTCTATTTTAAATTATGGGATTTACATACATGAGACCCACCTTTTCTGTGGGTTTTAAAGTGACGTAAAGATCATGTCTTTAAAGTAGTTTTTAAAACGTTATGATTACAAATTGAAACCCATTTATTTTGTGATATATGGGTTCTTTATGAAATGTTTGATGACGATATATGTGGCTCACATGATAATAAAGGAAAATTTAACGGTGCGCCCTGATAGGGCTCCAATGCATTGGGTAAAGACTTAATCTCTAGAGATGACCATTTTTAACGATGCCTTGGTGAATAACCATGGTAATTTTTAACGACGCCTTAGTGAATAACCTTGGTAATTTTTAACGACGCCTTGGTGAATAACCTTGGTAATTTTTAATGACACCTTGGGGATGGACCTTGGTGAAACGAAATGCTTGTCAATGTTAAATGTTGCAGCCACATCTTCAAGTTATGAAAAAGTTTTATTTTTATTATGATATGCCTCATGATTTCATTTTCATGCCTTAAAGTTATTTTCATGACTTTATTGATGTATCTCAAGTTCATATGTAAAATGTTTCACTTGTCTCCCTTGCTGGGCCTTCTTCTCACCCTTTCTTTTGATGTATGTCCCCAGGTTATGAGATGAAGTAATGAGACTAGGGTGAACATGAGGATAAGCCTTTCAAGTGTTTAAGAAGAATGTTTTTTTTGTTTCATGTTTTATGTTCCTTGTTTCCAAGACACTAAACCTTAAAGATCATCAGTTCCGTGTAATGAAATGAATGTTATGTTATAAAAATACGGGATGCTATAATAATTTAGGTATATGTATGGGAATATACCTAAGTATATTTGATGTCTGTTTTTTTTGTTTTTCCTTTGTTGAACTCTAGGAGACCTACTGGGGTGTCAGGGTCCATACTGATTATCGTTATACTCAACACTGCTTGCGCAACGCCGAAACCTTGTTGTGTCTTGTGTAGACGACAGACATCACTAATTGAGGCTGTGGGATCCAGGACTTGACGATACTCAGAGGTGGACCATTTGGAATTATGTGACGCAGGGACTTCTGATCTTTAGTTGTACCTTCCCTTCATGTAGGATCCTCGGTGGATGATTCAAGAGTTTTTTTTTGTATATTTTAGATTTATTTGTACTTTTCAATTGTACTTGTAATTTTCAGTTGGGCTTATATTCCGACCCCTTTACATTCATCACTCTTTTTACTACAGGTGTGTAATTTGTTGTTTCTTGTTGATGTGTTCTTGGACAGTTTGTCAGTATAAGTTAAAATGTAATGGCTTGCCGTTTTAGGGATACGCCTTTCCAATGCTAGTCACCAGCCCTTGGCATGTGGAAGGCGGGTTTTGGGTAGCCACAACATGAGCCTCGAGGGACGGGTTGTGACATTTTCCAAAAGAACTCTATATTTAAAAATAAAATAGTATTTTTTTTCAAGATGTTCTTAATGATTTTATAAGATTATATTTGGATAATTAAAAACAGATGTTCATTCTTATGTATTATTTGGTTTAATAAATTATTATTTCACGTACCAAATTTTATTTAAAGGAGTATGACTAATATTATTGTTGGTGATCTATCCTAAAACCATTCACGATATTACTCAGAATGGTTAGTGTTTTATGTTTAATGATTGGGGAATGTTAGTTACATTTCATATGATAGTTTAAATATGAATGTATATGCAGTTTATGTTTATCCGCGTTCATATAAGGAATGCATTGGAATTATTATGTGATGGGTGGGGCCTGCTATAGAAAATCGATGCATCGGTAGGTCTCATGAAGTAAATAGACGTGGAATTGGCCATGTCCTTTCCCAAAGTGATATATTGTTTTGGATGAGGACTTAATCAATTTTAGACGTCTTGACCTAGGGCTTAACAAAATGATTAAGAATGTCTAGAATATGCACTTCCCTCATTAAGAAGCTAGTAATTGAAATTTAATGTGGTCATTCAACTCTTACAATACCCATGATTATGTTTTATTATTGAATTATTTACTCAGCTCATATTCCTGCCATAATGTGTTCATGTTTATTATTTTTAAAATGCATGTGTTTTCAATTATTCACCACGTCTCATGTTTATTCTATCTTCCACTGTATTTCTTACCCTTACTGAGCATCTGATCTCACCCATTTCTTATGATTAATTTTTAACGGTTATAAAGAATTAAATTATTAATGAATTTCAAGCACAATCTAGGGGACATGGATGTTTGTATTGGAATAAATTATTGTTGTATTTCCATTCATGATGTAAATTTGATGTTATTTATGTATCTTGTTTCTAAAAGCTACTAAACTACACGGTATTTTGGGATACATATTCCTTGTTTATATGCCAATGTAATAAAATAAGGCATCATCTTTGGGCAAGTATGGTTGAGTCCTTACAATAAAAAATACACAACTAAACTTTTTATGTCAAACTTCTTGCTACATGGGAGTTGATTAAATAAGTCTTTTCGAGACACATATAGGACTATAGAAATATCATTATCATGAGTTTAGACAATCAGATGATCATTCCACACGCTGGAGGAATGTCTTAAAACTAGGAGTACATATATTATTTTGGAAAACTGATATATAATGTTATTAACGATATTGATTTTTTAAAATTGGCAAATTATTTTTCAACTGAATGATTTTGAAAAGGGAATGGTTTCTAAATTTAAAAAAAATGGGTTCATTTTCAAATGAAGGAATTGATTTTTTCAAATTGGTTAATCTTGTAAAAGTGTGATTTTGGAATGTTATGTTGGGATAATTTATGTGATAGAATTTCCAATGGTAAGCCATAAATTGCTAGAGAGTGAGACATAAATAGTTGTTATTGTTTTAAAAAATGTATTTTGGAAGGCATCATAGAAACTAATCCAAAGAAGCTACCATGAATGTGGTTGCACCATAACCATATGTGAACCAATATCTAGTATAGGGTATTTCCCACAAACTCTAGGAAATGAAAACTAGGAACCGAAAGAATGATCCAAGGCATGAGGATGATTCAATCATGTTCATGAAGAAGAATCCAGCAATTTATTAGGGTCATTCTGAACCTGAAATGGTAGGGGTGTGGCTAAATATAATGAATCAAATATTTGATTTCATCAGAACACCAGTGGGGATTATGGTCAAGATAGATATATATATTCTTGAGGATCATGCATGCAAGTGGTGAGAACTAGTGTTGCATGATAATGTGGATCAATACCATAATTAGGTGTATTTTGTGTAATTTTCCAAAAAAACATTCTATCCTCACATGTTCATAATCTAGAGAAGGATAAATATTTTCATAATAAAGAAATAAAATCTCTCTATCATAGAGTGTGAAATTAATTCATTAATTTAGTGCGCTTTTCACTCGAGGATGTGACTAGTGATGATTTAAAGGCATGTATATTTAAATAGGGGCTATGAAATGAGATTCATTCAAAGACAACTGTGTTCTATATTACTGACTATACAAAGATGATAATTAGAGAAATAATGGTAGAAAGAGAAATCTCATGATCTATGGGAGGAGGAAATATGTTGATGCCCAAAAAAACTAGAGGGATCTCTAATACAGGGAGAAAGATGAAGAGGGACACCTATTTCTAGGGTTGGAGAGGAAACAAGAATTAAATAGTTAGATCAGTAAATATTCCTCTGAGACCCATCATAACAGTTTGAGGTTTCCAATGGGGATTTTTTGACCGAATGAAGTGAGAGTGTACATCACCAATAAAATAATGCCATAATTACAAAAATATGATACATCTGAAATGCTATTGTTGTAGTACTCTGAGGTCAGGTGCTCAAGACAATTATCAAGGGTCATAGGCATCATATGCTTCAACCAGGCGAGGAAAATAGAATCAGTATCATCAATAGAGAAGAGATAACTATGGGGATTCTAGGAGTGCCATGACTCCTCGGTAATGTAAATCTTCGCAAGACAACAAAGAGAAGCGTTCATTGACTAAGAAGTTGTATAGGGATGTTTATATGATTGTGGATCATCACGATGGACATATATTTCTTTTTAATTCTACCCTTACTCAAGTGTTATTTGATACCGGTGTGTCACATTCCCCCATTACTTCTCATTCTATTGATTTAATAATTTTAAAAATCAAAATGATACCATCTGTGTTAAAATGTAAAACTCCTCTTGGGGAAAGAGAATGTAGAGCCTTCCTCTGTAGATAATGTTATATAAACAGTGCTGGACTGAGCTAAAATGAGACTTCTCGGTGTTGTATATGGATGTCTATGATGTATTCCTTGGTATGGATTGGTTGAAAACGCTCAAAGATCACATGAAATTTTATATAATGATGATTACTTTTTTCCATAGAGGACGACGTTGAAAATATTTTTAAAGGATAAAGGGTTTTAAAGGAACGTGAAATGGGCAGGATGGATCTATATGTGGGAACAATATCTCACCAATTAACTATTTTTACTTTGAAATAGATTGAATAGATCATGGAATACATTTTTACAAATTTTGTTAATCAATTTCCATATGTTATTCCAAATATCTTCTCTAGGTTACCACCTCTAAGGGAAGTGGAGTTTATAATTGATCTCCTTATAGGGACCAATAATATTTGCATTCCATCTTATAAGATGTCACCAAAAAATTCATGGGAATTGAACATGATGTTGTAGGAGATGGAAAGCAATGTTTCCATTCGGTTGAGAACATCTTTGTGGGAAGCACCAGTCAACTTTTTGAATGAATAATTTTTAACTATAATGTTTTCTGTTGATTATCATAATAATATCCACGTTACGACAATGAATTGGTTTCCACTACCACACATTGATGATCTATTTGATCCATTTTTGGGATCTCATTGGTTCTATAAAACTTACGTACAATTAGGATATCACCAATTGTGGTCATAGATGGATTATATTCCTAAAATAGATTTTATAATCCTATATGTCCATTATGGATATGTGGTAATGACTTTTAGTCTAACTAATGAACCATAGGACACTACGAGTTTGATGAATAAAATATTTCAGTTATATCAAGATTTTATTGTTTTAGTGGTCATGGATTTAATATTGCTATTTTCGAAGACAAGGAATATGCATGAGAAACACATGTAGATAGCACTCAGAAATAATAAAAGATCATCATTTTTATGCTAGACTATCAATGTGTGATTTTAGGTACAAGTGTTATACTTTCTGATCCATGTAATTTCAATGAATTGGTATTCAGTTGATATAGAAAATATAGAATCTGTTATATGTAGGAATCCACCATAGATCATCAATGAGATATGATGATTTCATGGTTTATATGGCTATTGTAGATTCTTTGTGCATGATTTCTAACAACTTACATCACCTATGATATCTTTAATGAAAAATAATGATCCATTGTAATGGACTGATAAATGCTTGAAATATTTTCTAGAGTTGAAATTCATCCTTACACATGTCTTGTCTTGATTTTTCTAGAATGAGGTCAAGGGTACATGGTGTAATGTAATACTTTGGAATCGGGGTTGGAATGCATTCTCAATAAAATAGATCATGTTGTTGCTTATACCTCAAAGTAGTTAAGGGTGCATGCGAGCAACTATCTAACACATGATTTTGTGTTTGATGGAGTTTCCCATGCTTTGAAGACTTGGCATAATTATCTATTTATTGATAAATTCATTTTTCTCTGAAATCATTATAGATTGAAACATATTTTTTCCCTTTGATATTTGAATAAAAGGAAAAAATATAGATGTAGTATCTTCAAATTTGTGTCCTTGAATTAATGTATACACCATGTAAATGAAATTTGGTGGCAGATGCATTTAGCAAAAAGTCATATACTCTGTTGAAAAATGATAATTTAGATGAATAACAGCTGATGTCGGTCCTATGAAACATGCTTGTGGAATGTGGTAAACGATGTGGTGTTTCAATTTTAATTTCATCCACACATTATCCTAATTTGGTAAATATTTTCAAATAGGAAAAAACATCTAACAGAGAATTCTTGGTTATGAGTTCGCAAATCAATCTTAGGGAGAACATTAAAGGCTATAAACTAGATGGGGGTTCAATGTTGGGGTTACAAAATTAGATGGTTGTACCTATGCATTGTTAGGAGAAACTACTTCATGCTTACCACCATTTGATATGGTCTATTCATCTAGGAATACAGAAGAAGTATAAGGTGTTGAAAGTGTTTTTTGTTGGAGTGACATGTAAAATAAAGTGACAAAGTTTATTTCACAGTGCTTGACATGTAAAAAGGTTATAGAAGACCTTTAGAGGGCTGTTTTTATGTTACAATATTTACCTATTTATGTGTGAAAATGTGATTAGATATCCTTGGATTTTGTTATAGGTATACCATGAATGGTTTGGTAACACGATTACATATGGGTGATAGCGTACTATCTCACAAAATCATCACATTTCGTTCTTATTTTTGAAACTCATATAGTGGAGGATCTATCCAATATCTATTTATCTCTTGCGGGAAAGAGGCATTGATTACTGGTTTCATTCATGTCAGACAGTGATCCTAGGTTCATGTCTCATTTTTTGAAATCCTCACAAAAATACATTAGGACCTAGATGACTATGAGTACAATGTATCACCCTCAATTAGATGGCCAGTCTGAATGGATGATACAGATGTTACAAAACATGTTGTGGTATTTTTTTTTATTTTTGTTGGCTCATGTGAGGAGTATATACCCTTATTACAATTCGTATATAAAATTTTTTATCATGTCGTTATACACATGCATCAGTTTGAAGCATTGTATGAGAATCCTTGTCATTCTTCACATTGTTGGGTGGAAATAGACGAACCATCACTAGTTGCGACGAGCCTTGTCCAAGAAGCAATGAAGAAGATTTAGTTGGTAAAAAAGAGGATGTGGATGGATTAAAGTCGTCAAATATCATATGTGAATCCTCACCAAAGACCCATGTCATTCATCATAAGGTATGTTGAGTTCATATAGATCCCTCTATTGCTTGGTCATCGTCATTTTCAGAAAAAAGGAATCTTATCTCCTACATACATATTCCCTTTTAAGATATTGGGATGGGTTGGATAGGTGGAATATTGGTTGGTATTACAAAAACTATTCAGGTCATTACATAATGTGTTCTATGTATCATAGTTGAAAAAGTATCATCCTGATATTGACCATGTGATCAGATGGGATCACATTAACCTATAGTTGGATGCATCATTGTCATATATTCTAGTAAAGATTGATGGTAGACATGAAAATGACTTGAGGGAAAAAATCATCATCCTAGTGTGGCTTTTTTAGGAAACCTGTTCAATTTTAGGAAGAGCATTGGGAACGAGAGATGAAAATGAATGTGGAATTGTCAGAAAACTTTCAACACCCTGATGGTGTTTTATTTTCCAGGGATGGAAAAACCAATGGTGGGGAGAATGTAGTACCCCTAGTTTCTGGTATGTAAGCATTCCATTATTATTTTTATTCTTATTAATTAGAAGGGTGAAGTATGGGAGTGTTTATATAACTTGTTGAGTTTTTTTATGATAGAGGGAAGGTGCATGGGATGTTCATGATTTGTCCAAACTATGCCGAATCATAGTAGAAACCATGAAAATGTGAAAATATTAGACAATGATATTTTTCATGGATGGAAAATGGTGTGGAATACACATGATGAGTATTGGAGAAATCTTTCTTAAGGAAGTAGTAGGATCATAGTTAGCGCAGAGTTTGTCTAATTGTGAGACTAAACACTGTGTGTGTCAAAATAATAACTCATTAAAAAATGGAAGTAGGTATCCATTTTTATTAATCCACTAATAATTTACCAAAATGGACCTAACTAATTATTTTTCTTCTCCCTAGTCCAAATAATGGTCTCCTATCATTCTAGTGGTTATCCAAATTCTTATCTTGGTGATTAAAAGTCGACTCCTCATGGTATGTTCTTTTTCTTCACCATTCTTGTCACGTTATCTTAGATCTAATTATATATACTTCTCCAATAATATTTTTTCATATATCTGCTCATGTTATGGGTAGATCAATGATTTTGGATTCCAAAGATGATGAGATTTTGTTTTGATCATGATAGGAGTAGATTTCTAAGGTGGTTTTGATGAATTCTTACCAAGTTTTGTCAGCATTTTTCATCTATTTCAGTACATATTGAAACATTCGAGGAATGTGGCTTCACACTCAAATCATATTTCTAGAATCGATTGGATTATTATAAAATTGATCTAATCGCATGAATTTTATAAATAAATTTGTGTGAAAATCATGGAATAAATCTTATCTAGTGATGATCTATGGTTTTGATAGGACTGTGTAATTTTGGTGAATTTTTTTTCAAAGTGGTTTACCATCTACATTTTTATAATGGTTATTTTAAAATATTCTTTAGCTTGAAATATTGGAATTATTTTCTGAAAATGGGTTTTAAAAAAAAGTCATTTGATTGAAATGTCTTGTTGGGAAAAGGGTTTTCAATAATGGTGGATTTTATGGAGATGGCCTTGGAATGGTTTTTGGGGAATACATGGTGTGTGCTTTCATATTGAATTTACAAGGATAGGTTGATATATGATCTTCTTCATGGTGCCAAAGGTGTAATGGCATATGTGATAATTGCCTTTGATGACTTTGCAGATCGATGAGAAACCACTCATGAATTTGGAACTCTCATAACGAAGCTTACATGGTTCGATATATAAAATTGAATGGTCATGAGAATGGGAAATTCAAAAATGTATTGGAATTATTGGTTGGTTGTGTTAATAAAAAATATATTTTTCTGAGAATGGTTTGAAATTGGCATTAGTGTATATTTAGTTATAAAATTTTTTGGACGTGTATTACATAAAATATTTTAGAAGTTTTATATATTTAGTTATAAACTGTATTATAATTTTTTTTAAATAAAATTTTTTACATAAATGTGGATAACTCTTCTATCATAGTGGAATTAGTAGGGATTTCATTTGGGAAAACATACAGAGTTTTATTACTCACCCCTTCTTTGGCACAATGGTTCTTTTTCAGATGCAATCTTTAAGGACATGGGAAAAGGTAATGTATTACATGTATTTAGAACCATCTCATGATACATGAGTCGTATGGTGATGTTAGAGCATAGAGACAGTGGATCATAGAGTCATGTGGTCACCTTGATGTTTTATAAGTTTATCATTCATTGTTTACTTTGATGTTGTAGTCTTCCATTGTGGCACTTTATTTGTGTTTGATTTTTCTATATGAAATATTGAGTTGTATTTTATGGTATCATGCATCATATAGTGGAATGTTTGATTATATATTTTTGGTTAGTTGATTTATTCATATAGGGTAAATTATCTCCCAAATGTTTTGAAACCTTGTGCATTTATTTGTATCCTTTGGCATCATGGGGATGTCACTTAAGGCCAAGTAGCTTTCCTCCCAAATTCTCAATCCAATGAGGAGAAGCATGGATGTTAAATAATAGATTACTGATTCGTGTAATTATATGAAATTTGAAGGGTTTGTAAAATAGAGTGTCATTCATGTTATCAAAATCATTGTGGAAATGTTTTTAATGGAATTATATATATGAGTTGTCATGAAAATTATTGTACGAGTTCTACATGAAATTAAATCGCCATATATGGAATTGATGTTAGTTATAATTTATTGGTTATCAAATGAGTTTATATTTAATATATAAGATTGATTAGTCTTCCTTATTTCATACGTGAGTATAAAATGGTTTATCTTAGCATGACTTATGAGGATATATTATTAATATTTTTTGGCATAGGATTACAATGGATTAAGGCTCTCAAATGTTAGTATTTTTGTAGTATGTGGTGAATAACCCTAAAATACAATAGGTTATGATATGTGAGACCCATGATAATGTTATCTAGGTGTAACCATGGGGTGAGATGGGTTCATGATGGAATCTATATGTGGTTTGGGTATTCCACGAGTGTAATATGTTATCTTGATTATATTTATAGTTCATTCCCATTATGGGAAAAAATTGTTTAAATCAATGATATCCTCTTGGAGATTATGTTGGTATATTTTTAATTGTTTTTCCTAGTGATTAATATTTGTATATTCTTAGGGTTTTCTATGTTTTTTCATAAATCAGATGTTGTTAATTATTTTTATATTCTTGGTCTGATGATTTTTCTTAATAAACTACCAAGATTCTTATAGAGACCCAGATAGTCTAAGGGTATCACATAATTATGACCTTCCTCAATGATACTCATATTGACAGGAATTTTTTTGTTAAACCTATTTTGTGATAGGATTCCTAAATGTAAGGTCATAATAGATATCTGTTTTCAAAACTTTTATAAGGTTTTGACATATATGATCACTATTATTGGTCAAATAACTTAGGTTTTGGTTTCATTTTCATGGTTAACACATATATGATCACTATTATTGGTCAAATAACATAGGGTTTAGTTTCATTTTCATGGTTAACAAACAATGACCAAAACCGATTGGTTTCCTATTTGTTTAAAAAAAATCCATGGAATAATATAGTATGTCATGGAATATATTTATTTATCCATTAATGATGTTGTATAAAGAATTATTTTCATTTTCTATACATGAATCTTATTTTATGTGCATATCCTATGTCAAAAATATAGGTATAAAACTGGTAGTACATGAGGATAAATATGAGTAGCGTGATTCTACTTGGTTATTATATAAGGTATAATATATGGGTTGTGTTGTTTCATATTATTGTGTTTTTTCTATTTATATTTACATGATTGATAGACTAATGAGTTATCTTTTTTACAGATTACATGTATGGATTTATAGAGACTTATTTTATATAAAATTATATTTATTAAGGTATGGTTTATGTATTCTATTAAACTATATAAATAATCGACTAATTTTGTAAATTTTATTTTTTTAATAATTATTTTAATTTTTAGTTTTTTTTATATATAGGATACATTAACTAAATAATTGGATATAGACACCTATCTCTAGTTGATGTCCTTGAGAACATGAGGTGACATACCTCATCTCAGATATCTCCCTTAGCTCGATTGTTGTTAGGGATAGAAGGTTAGGGAATGTCAATCAATATTATGGATTTCGGATAGGAGTTTTCTACCCAATCATCATAGAGTCATATTTTATTTGACTTTCAGGATTTTAAATTAAAATATCTATGTGTTGTGTAATTACTCTGATATCTTTTGTATTATTTTTTTGTTATTGTATGGAATATTTTCAAGAACACAAGCTAAAACGACATGTTATTCCAAGGCCTGATGAAACCGAAAATATTGTTTGGAATATATTAAAAAAATAAATTCATAAAAAAGTTGTTTTTATAAAAAATAAGAATATATTATAAACGGGGGCTCAGATAAATAATATGAGGTCTCTATTGAGTCCATAGATTGGGGTTCACGCTAGGCGTGATATAACCATGGAATAAGTCATGTGTTCAGGTCAAGGTGTGGTTATGGGTGGATGTTTAAAAAAATGAACAAAATAATTTAATTAATTAATTAAATAACATAATAAAATTATCTATATATATATAAAATATTATTAAAAATGTTTGGGATTTTCTATATAACCATTCAAATCATCAATAGTTGTTGGAGATATTGTTGGGTTATTTTCATAGACAAACAACCATTAAATCATGCATAGTTGATCGGTTTTCTGTATAATGGGTCGATATCACAAATGACAGTGATTTGACATCATTATTTACTAATGAATGATCCAATTTGAGGTTTCAAAATTGTGTTTATTTAGATTCATTCCCATTTTAGTTTCCCAAAAATTGTTGTGTATAAATTGACAAACGGTTTGATTTTCTACTTTTTTGTATTACATGGAACGATTACATTAAATTGAGAATTTTGGATTACGTGGTGATTATTTAATTCTATATTAATTCGTCATTAGAATGGAAATTAATTAAGGCCCACATTATTAATTTATGTGGTTTATTACTCAGGTTTTATTTGTTTATTTGTCTCCCAATTCATCTCTTTTCCTAGGCAGCTTTTTGGTCTGCTCCTCAAAAAATACAAATGAATAAATCAATACATACTTGTTTCTATGTAGAGCGGATTGATATTATAAATCCGATTTCAGATCAATGAATGGATCAATCTACAATGATAGTGATGGTGGATCAAGACTGGATGGGGTATGTGCTGGTGTGTTTTGTGGATATACAATGTTGGTAGACCTCCAAGGAGATTCCCATGCGACTAAAATGTATGGAACCAATTCTGCGTCAATGGATAGGTATGATTGAATTATGTACAATATTTCTTACATGAATCATGGGTATATTTAAGGCTAGTTGAGTTGGTGTTGATGCGGAGTAAGGTTACGTATTTCTAGAAAATCACACCATTGATGACATGTATTACAGACCTATATAATTTTGGGGACCCTTGGTATAGTGCTATGATTTATGTGTGGAGTTAAATATTACAAGGCATACAAAACATGTCACACAACATGTGAACCCTTTCTTGGTACTCGAAATTTATGACGAAGGATACACCTCTAACCATATAGGGATATAACTACCTAAAAATGGACATGTCCTGCTAGACATGGACACATCTAGGATTATATAGGCTTGGTCATGTTGTGTACAGAGAAAAAAGTACAGACATGAAAGAGGTCAATTTTATAAGGAAATAACCTGGTTTCAATGGGACACATGGTATAATAATAGTAAATAATGTGTACCACATCAATGTTGTCTTGGATCCCTTATCATATTCATCTTGGACAAGTTTCATCCTTGAGTTCTCATTTGATCCATTCCACAAGGGTTAGTATGGAATAATGTATTACACATAGTATAGTTATCCATTAAGTTGAAATTCATGTATAGAGTTATTGGAATACTTTATTGAGGACTAGAGTGAGATACTTTGTCATCTTATTCTCCTAGGTGGAGTTCTAGGTATCCTTGAGAACAACACTACATGGGCATTGATCCTCTACATTGTGTTTTATTCCATATTGATTTGTTGGTATACCCCATGGCCATGGGAGTGAATCTAATCTATATATAATTTTCATTATAGAGCCAGTATATTTTTTTATGGAATGATCTTATGGTCATGAAACATTAGATAATCGACATTGGTGCCATGTGACTCATAAAGTGTTTTCTCAAGGATGAATTCTATGACAAACCATTGATTATGATTCCTTAACATGAATTATAGTTGTGACATTACATTGAGACTATGTTTCTTTTTTAAGTACATATGGGTATTTATGTTACATGTGTTATAGAAATATACTCATGTTGAGCTTAATTATATTTATTTTGATCATATGATAGTTATTTTCGGGTTTCGTACTGATTACTACTATACCCACCACTATATGGAATTTACCAACATGAGTCGTGTCTTTCATAGAAAATTGAACAGTTTACAGTGTCATAGAGGGACCAAGACCCTATATAGATAAGTGAGACAGAAATACTGAGGAGTATTTCTATAGTCAATCAGCAAAATTCATCTTCAATACTTTCATTTTAGAATTGATTTTAGTTCATTTGGATTGGAATTTTTTTTCTCCATTTTTTCATTTAGTACTTGATGTCATAATCTGATAGTGTGGTTTAGATATATTCTTTCATGGTTTATTTTTTTTACATGTAATACTTTTATTGGCTTGGTGGTGTGCAAATGTGTATCTGAAAGAACATTATCCTAAGGATTTCAATGATAGGGACATGCCTACATGGATCTAATCACCAGCCAATAGCCTATTGGAGTTAAGCATTTGTTGTCATGGAAAGGTCCCTATTGGGATGGGTCGAAGAAGATTTGTATTAGATAATTTAGTTTTACCATAGGACCAGATTATATCTAATTTTTTGGGAAACATTTTTACGTATTTATAGTTTGACATTCAGTCCACAGAATCTAGTGTTTGCGTGATGACCTAAGTATCCATTCACCAAGACTCTGGTCACTTTCCTTTTGAATCAGTAGATGCAGACACTTGTTCAAGGGAAACAATTTGTCACATGAACCATATTTGAATGGGTTTTGGTTTCTAATATCTTATAGAATTATCTATCGATATTTACCTATTGACCATGGTAAATATTGTCATTTTTAGGATGCACATGTGATGTACTATAGTAAGGATTCAATATTAGGATCACAAGGATGATCCCATCAATTATGGGGAATCAATACATGGTATTGTTACAGAGGTGTTAAATCCTGGTGGTGCACATATTATACAATAACCCCGTGAGAAGCAGGTGGTACCCACAATACTAGTAGATGAGGTGCATAGGCTGAGCGTGCTTCACATGTTTCAGTGAAAAAAACCTATCATGATTAGATCCAAACCCACTGAACATGAAGTTTAATACTGACTTGATTTATTGGATCATGTTTTCTATCTTTTTTTGTCATTGGGAAATCATATAGTGGACAAAACATTGATCCCTCTTTTTTAGATATACTATAATATGGTTGTGTATAGTGACTAATTCATCTGAATAGGTTACCCTAGCATGATCAAAGTTCTTATTGTTTTTTAGAGAGGTGTTCACCCATTCATTGATGAGGGTTGTGTTCATACAAGAGCTTCTATAGATTCATCAGTGTAGTACGACTATGGTAGAGTATACATCCAGGTTCAACACCCTTTCAAGGTACTCGATGTATAAGGTTCATGAGAAGTTATTTTAGGCTCAGAACATTGAACAAGGGATTTATAGAGACATATGATACATTATTATACAATTGTGCATACCTACCTAGTCTGTGGTTTTAGAGGACGATTTGGCAGTCAATAGATTTTTTTGATCAGACGTAATAATTAGTTGTCGAGAGTGGGTTTGCAGGAGAAGAGGTTTCACTACATAGAGAAAAAAAATTATATGGGACCTAGACATGTGAAATATTTCAATAGGTAGTCACATTATAGATTTTTATGGTTCATTTCTCAAAATATTGTTCAAGTAAGTATAGGGAGAGGTAGTTGTACTATTGTGATATAAGTTGACATATGATGGGGGATTTTCCATCCTCTCATATATATAACAGGGAGATAGTGTATGGGACACATATGAAGAGATAGAAATAATAAAAGACGCGTTTTTAGGGAAAAATATGTAGAAGAGGATTAGTAACTATAGCTGGTAGATGCTTTAATATGTTACCACCACCACTCCCAGATGGTCCACGCTAGGCTCAGGGAGATGGAGGACATTGTTAAGGGGATCTACAGGAAGTTGAGGATTATGAACCAGAGAATCTAGGGATAATAAAATTTATTATATATGTATTTTATAACATAGATTCGGGACTGATATACGTATTTCTGTTTTACTCAATTATTTCTACTTATCATATTTGATAATTATATTGTTTGGTTCAGCCCTTGGCTGGACTCCTGCACTTGGATACTATTACTAGAAGTGACTCAGTGATCACCCATATCTAATGATAGTGAGACCTGATTGTTGGAGGAGAGATATATTTTTTTGATCTCCTTATAGAAGTGGTGAGGCCCTATACAATCTTCATTGTTTTGTACTGGTTATCAATAGTTTATTCCTAGATAAACTATTCTAGGCGTATGATGCAGTTTTTCCTGGTGATGGAAACATATTTTCCTTTATGGGTGAAAAAGAAACCTAGTCAGCACATAATATAATCATTTATAGGAGGGTGTAATCAATTACTAATTATATAGATATTATTACCCCCTTTGTGGACTCTTGAGTTTTTAGTTCCCATTATTAGTGGTAGAGTATGAAGCTTTATTTCTTGAGAACATTAATGGCTTACATCCCCCACCAAGAGATGTACTTCTTCATTAACCTGAACCTCAACACAACACTGATATCTATTCCATCATATTTATTTAATCACATAGGTATTCCCAAGTTGTGGGTGCATTTGGAGTACTTTGAAAGGAAGGAATTTGTTAAAGCCAGTTTTTCACTATGGGGAACCCTAATGTTGTTCTCTAGGATGTAATAATGATTAATAATGCAATGTGTAGACTACCATCTCAAAAAATAGGTGTTTTGAAAATAAAATCAGATAATACAAGGATTTATAACCTCATCAAGTAGTTGGTAGGGGCATGATGGTTCTCAATAATTGAACATAGATCAGTATATCTCCATTTTTGAGTATGGGATGAGGATATAATACAAAAAACATTAAAATGTCACTTCGGCCACTATGATTACCCGGTGAAGCATATTGGTGTAATGAACTCCCTAACTATATTTATGGGACTCATAAACTATATTATTAAGCCTTTATTAACCTGATTCATGGTGTTCTTCATTAATGATATCATAAATTACTAAGAGTCCATAGATGATCTTCTATGTCAATTGAGGATGGTTTTGGGAAAAATTTGAGAGTACTAGATATATGGAAAGATATCGAAGTTATAGTTTTTGATTCAGTAGGTCCACATTATATGAAATTCTATCTCAGTAGATGATATATTTGTGGACCCAATAATGGTTGAGGTAGTGTTATCTTTGGAGTAAGAAAATTGTATGACAGAGGTGAATAACTTCTGTCAGTTTGAAATGTAATAGCAGAGAATCATATATGAGTTCTCCAATATATTATATATCTTCACAAACATAACCTGAATGGGAAGCCTTTTATGTGGAAAGAGAGTTTCTGATATACATTACATGAGTTTATGTTGAGATTGATGAGAACTCCATTATTTATATTTTTAAAGGATGGTTTCAAGTACATAGTGTTATATGATGCATCTATAATCAGGGATGGTTATGTTCTGATTGAGAGGTTTGAATTGATTTTTTAGGGTTCATTCCAGTTGAGGAAACATTATAGTAACTATGTTTCCCACAATATTGTTTTAGTAGTAGTATTTTTATCACTAAATATGTGGAGAAACTAACTGGTGGGTGAGAAACTTATCCTGAATTATGATGACAAGTGTATCAATTATATATTCTCTTCGAAGGATATTAACTTTAGATAGAGGTGAAAAATATAGTTCCTATAGTATTTTGACATATATATTTTCTATACTCATGGGAATGGTAACATGGTGAAAGATTCCCACAACTAGAGATACTGTTTGGATTTACTAGGTGATGCATTGTGGAAGATATCCTCCTTGCTGTTATGCCTTTTGGTTGGGGATTGAGCACATTTCCTTTAGTTGTTAGTTGTTATCCATACAATTGTACATCATGCAGGGGAGTAACATCTTGGAGAAACTAAATATGAGGCCCAAAATACATAGATATACACTAGACATGCTATTAATGGATTTTCTAGAGTTGGAGAGCTTCTTGTTAATTATAGAGGACACATGATGGTTTCTGTGGCATTATAGAAGGATGTTATGATAGGGTTTTATAAATCTCATTTATAAGTACATCCTATTGTAGAAAATATATACCAATGCCTCCAAAAATTACATTTAATTTCCATTAATGAATAAGGGAGTGGCATATTATGTCTAGTGATGACTTATATGTAAGCATGTAAAGGAATAGAACCATCTTCCATCGGGTTTAGCTAAACCGCTTGAGGTTCCAGTGTAGAAGTGTGATGGTATATCAATAGATATTGTGATTGGAGTAAAAAATACATATAGATGATATGACTACATCTTTTGAGTGTATACCGACTCACCAAGTTAGACCACTATCTATCTATTTGAGAGAGGAGTAAAATTGCAATAATGGGATGTCTTTACATTCAAAAGATAGTCTGACAACAAATATTTCCCTCAACAATATTTACTAATCATAATTCAACTTCACATATCAATTATGGAAGGGACTGCATGAGTATATTGGGACTTAGCTAAACATGATCAGGAATTTAAACCCCAACAATGTCTACTAAAGTTGGTGTACTATTCAAGTTGCGGGGGGAAATGATAAAGGCTTTCATGTTAAAATTTGTAACATTTTTTGGAGGATCACCTAAACGTGATAGATTAATCATGCAAAACAACTACCATTACTACACGGATATGGTACCATTTTAGGCCATTTATGGGATACCATATAGTTGAAAACATTTTTTGAATTATACTTGTGATTTGGTACCCCATGATTCTAGAGATGGGGTGAGAAACTATAAAGAAAGTGAAAATCATCTAGGGGAATCTGAGGAATCCATAGAGAAATCATAAGTGTTATACGAAATGATGATGAATATATATGGATTTTGTGGTGGTATACCACACATTCTTAACGGTATCACATTTACATGGACTAAAAATATTTGGTTGGGGTAGCAAGTAATCTCTAATAATAATTGTCTCTATTTAGATAGTGTGTAGTGTATGCAATGTGGCATGCTACTTAGCTCTACTACCATGTTAAAAATGGGAACACAACATCTTCAACATGTCTCAGCTAATCAGTTACATTCATGATTCTTCCCACATTATCATTGAATATGGTTGGATTAAAATCAATGTTGGAGTGACCTCTGATGTGTACACAGCGGGGATCGAAGATTTTCATGATATAATCCCTCATGGGGGATCATATATCATATTATATTTTTGGATATAGCATGAAAACCTAAAAGTGGGTAAATTGCAACATGAGACTCATACACATTCTCGGTACCTGCATCTCTTTGTGTAGACTTTTTTTTTGAATTTCCATGAAAAAAATATCTAATATGGGGATAATATAATCTGATTTTATTTTCATGTACTATTTTTGAATATTATATGGAAATATTTTGAGACCATCCATTGAGACGATGTGTGATTCCTAGGACCAATGAGCATGTAATAAATTTTTAAAAAATATTTAATATAAACAAATACACATGTGTGTAGTTTTAAAAAAATAATTGAAATAAAATATAAATGAATGATTGGATCATAACTCAAAGTCCACCATTGAGTTCAGAGCATGGTTTTACCATAGAAGAAATATAACCTTGGAATGTGTCATGCAATTCTGCTGAGACACAGTTGTGGGAGGATGAATAAAATATATTGAATGAAAAAATTAATAAATTTAACTAATTTCTTTAACTAAGAAGATTCAATAAAAAATAATTATTGAATATTTTAAGGGATATAACATAACCGTGAAAATCAATGAGAGAAATTGTAGAGAACATTAGACGATCATTCTTAGCCAATAAAACCACTAGATATTGGATTTGTGATTAGTGTAGAACATAATGTGTAGATATCACCAACAATAGTGATGTGTTATCATTGTTCACCAGCGACTGATCTAATTTGAGGTTGGTAATATATTTTTTATTTTGATTATTTCCTGTTTTATTATTCCTATGATGAATGAGAATAAATTTTTCAATGGATTGATTGAAGTATCAAGAATATTATTGGGAATGATTATATTTATCTAAGAATTCGAGGTTTATTAGTTTCTATTTTATTCCTTTTCATTCCTCATTCTATCAGAATGAATCGAGGAAAACAAAAACATTGTTTGAGATTTCATTGTTATTTATTTAGGCAATGTATTATTTTCCCAATTCATTATACATCATGAGAATTTTCTTGGCCCGTGTTTTAGATAATACCAATGAATCAATAATTTCACACTCGATTCTTGAAGCAACTGATTGATGTCATATATCTATGTTTGGATGGACAATTAGATCGAGCTAAGACGATAGTTAAAAGGAATAACAAGTGAATCAAAAATGATTAGGTGTAGTTCTAGTTGTTATGAAAATTATCGACCTGTGAGGTGATTACCAAGGGAAATAATGGCCAAAAACTAAATATTTGGCATTAAGAAGTTCAGTTTGATGCTGATCCTTGATTTTCAGCATGAACCAAGGATGGGGTGGTGTATGTTTAAATGAGTTAATGTTCTTTAGTTTTATACAAACAATTATTATTTGTCTTGTGTTGAAGACAAATCTATTTTGTGGGACCCTAGTTCTACAGTATGGTTTTCATGTCGATTTAAGAATAACATAGTATGTGACATATAAAACCTCAATATTTTTTTAAAATATTTTTTTATATAATTTTATATTTTTCATATTTTTCATTTCACACAACACTGAAAATAGATTATTTTTTTTTGAAATCACTATTTAAGGTTTTCTTTATATGAAAACCTATATTAATCATACACTATACACAACATAAAATATATCTTTCTCTACATGATACACCAATGCGAGCTTCTATTACATGAAACAATAACTTTCCTCGATGTCTTGTGTAAAACACAATACCAATTATTACCAAATAAAGATATATTATTTAATACAACAAAGCTGTTAAATTAGTAGTAATGAAAAGTTTTAACTTAATTATGAATGTATATGGTTTACAAAAATATAAAATTAATTCATTACTAGAAGTTAATTAGAAATAAATATAAAAATAGACTGAATATATATGTTATATATTGAATGAAATATTTTTTATATTCATCCAATATATTTTATAGAAATTAGATGAGAACAATCAAAATTTTATGCTTAAAACATATTTTTTTATTAAGGCATTTTTATCGCCATTTTAGGGAGAACCCATTTTAAATATTATTTTATAACTCATAGTGATTTAATATATCAAAATAAAAATAATATTTAGATGAGTAATATATGCATTAGATTAGGGTCAATTCTTGGAATTTTTGTGTGATGATTAATTTTTTAATGAATAGTGCAAATTACTAAATTGTAGTTCAAAAATATTTTTTCATCTAATTTATTTATGAGGCTAAATTGCATTTTATGTTTTTTTAGATATTTAATTAGAAAATATTTTTAAAAATAAAACCACTATTGTAAAATGAAATCAATTTCAATTTGAAAATAAATATATAAAACATGGAAATCATTTGAAATTTTTTTGTTTAAAACCTGTATTCTCGATCTGAATATGGGATTACATATCAATTAATTTCTACAACATATTTGATTCTAATATGAAAAATTTTATTCCATAATTTAAATAAAAATAATTTCTAATTTCCAATAATGAGAAATTTATTTTTGACCCAAAATATTAGAGAATTTAATTAAAAATATTTCCACGGATTAAGGTATTATTAAGATAAAAAGGGAATAAACATAAAAATTAAGGGGCCAAATGACCCGTCCACTTTTCTAAAACACATTATATGCCAATGATTCCACCATTAATCTAAAATTATTCATTCTTTTAGATTTTCATATATTTTTTAATTAAAAACATAGGTAGACATAACCTGTTTTCAGTAATCCCAACTGTGTCGTTTCCCTTCCCAATAAAAGGCCACCATCTCTCCCTCTTCGTCACTGCTCTCAAACCACAAAAGATCGGACATCCTCTACTCAATACACATCCAAAAATAAATCCCTTACTCTAAGAATCCCCCATTGTTCATAATGTAATCCAATGACTGATTTTTGAAAAAACCGAAAAGAGTTACCTGATTAAGAGGAGGTTTTTATGAGTCTGACGAGAGTCAAGACACAAGGTAAGGGAAGATCATATCAATTTTTATTTCAATGAGATATATGATTTATTTACCACCCATTATTTTTTTGGTATTTATACATCCCTTTGATATATTTTATGAAACATATATTTAAATTTATTGGAATTTTTATATCCATTTTATGTCCTTTTATTCATGGGGTTTATGTTTCAAAAAATTCTAAATCGGTAAAGTATTTTTGTCTCAATTATCCTTTTTTGATACACATTCCATGTTATTCACCTATATCCTTCAATGAGGTTTATATACTAATTTTGGAATCAAATATCCTGAATATCCTTCTTTTAATTATATTTTAATTATATGGCCCCAGCCTTAAACATTACTTAATATTGAAATAAATGAATAATTCACATAGAGGATATTTTCAGGTTTAGAGTTTTAGAGAATTAGGTCATAACAGTTACATTTAGAAAGATTACATAGTAGAAACTTCTACTAAGTTTCCATAAAATAAAATAAAACACTTAAAATGAAACATGTCTAGTTCCATGTTTTAGAAAGAATGTATTTCTGTGATCCCATCCTTGACCATATTCATCTTTAAGTCCTGTGGAAAATATTTAAAAAACGTGGGATGAGAATAAAAATCCCATTAAAGGATACACAAAGAAGTAAAACTGTTAGTTTTTCAAAAACAACAAGTAAACCATGAGTACTTTACCAAAGTAATACTTTTCACCTTTATGAAGTATTAAAACTCTTCACAGAATAAAAGACCATTACATACCCATTTGTAACCAATATATTACCATAAAACCCATATAAATAACCCATAACATATAAAGGTAACTTGGAACATAAACATACATAAATGAAATAACCATATGGTCTACTTCCACACATACTTAATGGAATAGCCTTACAGCCGACTTCTATACCCAATTCATTGGAGGTTATAACATAACCACCCATCCTGGTATTCACGACACCACCCGTCATATGGTTTATCATGTAACCACCAGTCAAATGTCCAAGTACCATTATAAAATCATAAGACATAAAACAAATATAATGGAAAGAAAACATTTCCACACTTTGATCACAATATATCACGTAAATATATTGACAAAACAAATCCATTATAAAAACCATTTTCAGTACCGAAATACATAAAAGAGTTTATGGTATTTATTTCATTTTAAAAACATTACGGCTTGTTGAGGAAGCCAAAGACCAAATAATACTCGCGACGGTGGAAAAGGTCATTGTCACCGCGTACGTTAAAAGAAACATTCTTTATTGTCATTTTGTATAATGCTTTGATGAAAAAGATTCCTTTTGTATAAAATTAAAAGTCAAAGGGGTTGATACACCACGAAAAAGAAAGCCTTGTATTAGAACAAAATATGCCTCAATTAAAGGAGATTGAGACGAAGTCCCATACAAAGAAGGTATCCTTGGATTAAGGATAAATCAATAACATAATTATGTGTGAAAAACGAATAAAACAAATATAAGTTGATATTAAGTGTAAAAAATTCATATGTTATTCACACATATTCATAGAACGACATATTCAAGGAGTGCATATTTATCACAAAGAATCAAAATAGGGTTTAAAAAGTTCCCTTGCAAAAATTTGACAGTCTAACGGCGTCACTTCAAATTTTAGAAAAAGAGTTGATGAGAGATTAAAAGGGGTATCTCATCACTTGGACATAACATTTATAGCAATAAAGGTATATAAGAACATATCCCATCATAATAATATTAAATGACCTAAAAAAATTTGTCTTTTAAAATGTGGAGGATGAAAGGTTCCCTTACCGAATTGGGAAACTTCCAAAATGTACACCCCATCAAATAAGGAGTATACAACAAATGAAATTATATTACACCAATAGTAGAATAATGGAATGTTCATAAACCACTCAAAGGAAAATGGTGGAAAATTTAGCATAAATCACAGAGGAATAAAAGTGAGATGAAAAATCCCTTACGAAAACTCAGCAGCCAAACGACGCCACATAAAACTACCAAAAATGGATTGATAAAATTAAATAGGGTCTCCCATCATATTAAAATAAAATTTACAGCAAGAGAAATATAAAATAACATCCCCCAACATAACAAAGAGGATCTTAAAAGACCTGGCGGCGAGGCGGGTCATTTTCATCATGGGGTGCTGGGTGTTATGGCAGGCTAGGAACCGTGCCAAGTATGAGGGGTTCCTATCCTCTGAGAGGGCGGTGGTGGCCAGAACAAGGTGGGTTCTGCATGATTTTGTTGGTCTCGGTGCCATCAGGAAGGAGGCCCCGTCCCTGGGTGCTCTTTTCGGTTTGAGGGTTGCAGGTGCACAGAGCGCTGCCAACCATCTGGGGAGTTGGATCCGGTGGATACCTCCTAGGGATGGCCTTAAACTTAACACAGACGGCTCCTGTGGGATGGGTATAATGCGTGGAGGAGGGGTTGTGCGGGACGCCCGAGGGAGAGTAGTGCTAGCTTTTTCGATCTTCTATGGAAGTGGCTCTCCAATTCGGGCGGAGGCTAATGCGGCCCTATCCGGCCTTATCTTCTGCAAGGAGAAAGGTATTCTCGTCAGTGAGATAAAAACTGACTCCAAGATTGTCCATGATGCCTTAATGGGCAAAGGCAACATTCCCTGGTCCATATCCTACACCATGAGGAAATGCAAGCTCCAGCTCAACAACCATGTGAGAGTCTCTCATACGTGCAGGGAGAGAAACAATGTGGCTGACCATCTGGCCTCTCTTGCTTCTCCGAGTTCCCCGGTTTGTTTCTTTTATAATGTGTCCCAGTTTAATTCATAGGGGGAGGAATTTATATGGGGAGATTCCCTTGGCTTACATTACTTTCGCCCCCCCTAGGTGGACCCTCTGCCCCCCCTCTTTTCTTTCTTTTTTTTCTTTCTTTTCTTTGTTGCCTTTGTCTCATTAATAAAAATCGTAACGTTGGATGGATGGTACATGAGTCAAAAATGAACTTTTTTGAAAATGATTGTCCATGTAGTTATAAGTAAATCATCTCTAGAATAGTATTACTGATTTAAATATCATATATATCTAGTACATATTAATTTTATACTACTCCATAACATTTGGTGATAAAAAGAAATCAAATGCACCGTTCATGGAGACGGTAGGTCGTACGTATTCATGAACGATACTTTCATATCATTGTCATATTAATGGAATTAAAAATAACTGAGAGATATATGTATTATAATTCCAATATAATATATATTTTATATAGGTAAAATATGTTCATTAATTTCATTCTTTATACATTCCATGTATTGCATGAACGAGTCACATCTCTTGAGGGGGCTGTAGTCCACACTTCCTCGTATGAAATTATCGCATTTCCACAACATGAACAACGTAAAGTCATGTTTTAAATATAAAATTAAGAAGTATATAGAAAACATAAATGCCATATATTTCATATATAAAATATAATGACATCATAATGGCCACCATGAAAGGTGTTAAGAGAAGATTGAATAATCATCGCTTCGTGAGGCAGAAATTCGCCATCCACAGAAACAGTATGTTCTTTAATTATTAGACAAAGGTGTTTGTAATTTTATCTCTAATACTTATCATAAAAACATCCTAGTATATATAATATACTGGTGTTGTTACAAAAGAAATGAATAAAAATAGTTTAGAGTGTTTGAGAAGAAAAATAAAACATAAGAACACACGAGAAGACAATACATTTAAAACGGGTAACACTTTTTTATTTGAGCTAAAAGGCTTCCTTGGAAAGACTTATACCCAAAGTGAGTCTTCTAGGAGTAATAGAGGGATGTGTAGAGACTAATGGGTAGGGTTTGGACGAGACAAAGGCTTGAGAGGTGTGGGTAAGGTGGTAGAGGTGGGGGCCTTTTATAAGAGGAGAGAGGGGAACTCTTGGAATGTTATAAAAGGTTACTTTATTATAAAATTATTTTCAGATTTTAAAGGTCCTAAAATTATATATTTCGAGGATAAGGTGATAAGAGTTCGCAATAAACCCATAAAATAGGTTTTTGACACATGTAGGTCTTAGATTTTACATTATCTTTTCATTTTATTTAAATCATTAAATAATGAGGTAATCGCTGCATCATCATGGTGTCATAACTAATTTACATTATTCGATGTCTAAAAATTATAAAAAAACTATCATGATGTAGGAAATCGTTTTATATTTCTAATTAATATTTATAGTCAAAAATATGACTTGTATAACCCCATTTATAAATTGTTTTAGTAAAACTACTCATGTTTGTGATATTTTTATTTTAACTTTAAATAAAAAGTTATTAATGTCATTTTCCTACCGAAGTGGCTCCATTGGGTCCCCAAGTTGACCCATTGATTGTCTTGGTTGGACATGACACATAAAATAAGGGTAGGACATGTGTGAAGCTCATTTCATATTATTAAAACATTATTTTTACCTTAAACTACTCCAATTACCTCTAATCGCGATTAAAAACGTAAAAGTTACTATTCACCAAAAACTTATTTTAATCCCATTGAACCAAATTTTACTTATTAATGACAACCATATATGTCGGATTTTTGAAATTCAAAACACAGAGGTGGTAAAATTTTATTTAAATGAAAAATCAGTTTTTTAAGTACCACTTAGTGGTTTCACTATTCATCAAAAATTGAAGTTTTTCAGAAAAATACCAAAAATTCACCCTAAGATATATTTGATATTCAAAATTCAAAAATGATTTATATTTTACAAAATTAAAAAAATATAAGTTGCATTAATTAATTTAATAATTAATTCCCGTTCTCAAAACAAATAGCGTGTTTTTATGAAACAAAAAGTATCACAAGATTGACACTAGTTTATGTCCAATTTCAAGGAAAAATTAATTCCAATGACCACTATTGGATTAAATGGTAAAAATATAATCTAATTTCACATTAAAACCAATTCAAAAGACAATCTAATAATATAAATATTTGATTAAAATGTGGTTTTGAATTAAAATACAACATTTTTCACTATTCATTAAAAAAATGAACTTAATCGGAAAAATACAAAAAATTTAAACAAAGTAAATTTTGATGTCCAGATTCTTAATAAGGATTTTATTTTGTCAAATAGAACATATAAAATTTTCTCAAGTATATTTAAAACGGGTTCTCCATCAAAAGGCGGTTAATCGACCTTTTAAAGAATATTAGAATATTTGTGCTTAAAATTGGATTCATTTGCATTTTACGCCTCTAACATTTATTGGATAAAAGTAAAAATAATTGAAAAAGATATATAATAATTTTGTAGTTAGTTCCATTCTTTCCCACCGTTAAAATGGCTAAGCATTAAATACCATTTAAAATAATATTATTTTATTACTAGTGTGCAACGTAAGATTTCAAAGAAACTCTTTTTTGCATATCGGGTACGCTATAACAACCCATTTAAAGTAAAATTTACATTTTATTCATAGATAGGGATAAATATAAA
The DNA here is from genome assembly GCA_963277665.1 of Viscum album. Lineage (NCBI taxonomy): Eukaryota > Viridiplantae > Streptophyta > Magnoliopsida > Santalales > Viscaceae > Viscum > Viscum album. Next base: position 257,915,159 of record OY728148.1, on the reverse strand, counting down.
AAATTTCATATTCTTTATTTACCTGGGGTGTTACATCCTTCCCCCATTTTGGGAATTTCATCCTCGCAATTTTAAAATTGGTCTCGGAAACTTCATTGAATGCCCCACATCAGAAAATGAGTAATTTAAAATATCACTGTAAATGAAAGAAAGGGATGTACAATGGTCACCTGAGATAACCCATACTAGGATTCCATGTATGAAAAAATGGAAATGGATGAATAAACAAAGGTTCATTTTCTAAGGGAGTGTGATAGAAAACATGTTTAGGAGAAAGTTAACCACCAGAAAATCACAAACTTGTGATGGGTTAAATGGTATTGGATTCCCTAGTAGGAAAAGTTAACGGACAACATTTTTTTAAGTTACTTTTCTTTTACGAATTTATTTTTGTGCTTAACTACAACATAAGGAAACATAATTACTTTTCATGTTGACTTTCACATTTACTAGATTTCATACAAGAACTCATATTTTCTCCAAAAGATGAGTATTTAGGATGACATGTTTACATTAAGAGAGATATAATCAACTTCTAGAGAGTCACCTAATCCACAAAAGAGAACTATATACTTCCCATGTCTTTAGACCTTAACCAAAACTAAAACCAAAAAGGTTATTATGAGATCAGATAATACCCAAAAAGGATAATCATTTATAAAAAGGAAATCTATTCTTAATCTTAAAAATTTGTCCAACAAGACCCAAAGTTTAAAGATGACCAAAAGTAAACCAAACTAAGATTGAAACACAAATATTTGAAGGATTTAATCACATAGTCTTATAAGTTAAATCGTAACATTTATCTCCAAACAACATCAGTTGCTCATAAAGTCTCGTATTGAAAATTAATTAACCTAATCACATATCCTCCATGATAGGATAATAATTTCCATATATAACCCAAAATAAACCTAATCTTAATTCATAAAATCATATAACTAAAAATAATTAGTCAAACTAACCCGGGACTTCACGTAGTCCTGTGGTAGGTGATAAATACAAGTCGCACTTTGGTTGTGGGTTTGATTCCCGCAGTTTTGTCCGATGCGACGGGTTGTCACATAGTCTGTGTGTTATCCTTTTTCCACACTATATAATTCTCAAAGCATTCCTCTAAAAAAGATAAAATCATCAAAAATAACCATAACATAATTTAACCTCAATTTTATCTCATGCCTTTCACTTTCCATCATAACATATAGTAACCCATAATTACCTCAAAAGTAAGGATCATATAAACCCAAATGCCTCTTTATAACTATGTCCACAAAAGAACAGATAACTATTCCTTGATTAAAATTTTCATATATCAAACATCAGGGTTACACATATATAAAAAGTTTTCTAATGTAATCCCCATCATCAAAAGAGACTTAATACACTTAAGAATTTCACTATAACTCTTGAAACCATTATATGTTGACTTCTTACTCATTCAACATTCTTCACGATCTATTAACCATTTCTTTCCAACTTATTCTGAAATACTTCTTTCCTACAAACAAAATCATGAATCATATCCTATGATTCCAGAATAGGAAAACAAATGTTAAGAAATAATCCCTACCTGTGATTGGTCATTGTCAGTTTCATTATCCTCAATAGGAATGGCATTAGGTATTGGTAAACGAATATTTTTACGATTTTGGTGATCCCATTTCTGCAAATTCTTCATAGGACATGTGTTTACATAAATACCGTGGACACCACATTTAAAACATTCAATTGATCCCTCAGAAATAACTTCATTCCATTTCCTTGAGTCAACTGGATGCTTCCTTTTTCCATGGCAGGTTTTTGCTTTATGAACTTCATTTCCACATCTATAGAATATTTCTGTCCCTTTGAAACATTTTCCTAGGTGTTTTTTCCACATCTTTGACACATAGGTTTTTGAACACACTTACCTTTATGATTATTACCTGTAGTTCTGTAGGGATTTTTTCTCGCATATATGATTCCAAATAGAAATCACCAAGGATTAGCTGGTCAATCATGACTCCAGATAGTTGGTTGAGGATAAACACAAATGTTCTCATTGGATCTCCCATATCATTCAGTTGCTCACTCAAAAAACTGTCACAGTTTCTTTCACATCCACTGTTACTTTGGTGCCAGCTAGATCCATCCATTTACTAAAACCAAAAAGGTCATTGTGAGTATATAAACAAAACCATCATGTACTAATGAGGAAGATAAATACTAAGATATACTTACTAATTCAATTTATCTAAATATAGGACTCTTTCTGAAATCCCAACCATTATGGTAAAGTCACTTATGCTTAGAGAATACACTAACCTCTAAAGTTATCTAAATAGACCATTGATACAAACTATAAGGCCTCAGCCTTAAACATTACTTAATATTGAATTAAATGAATAATTAACCTAGAGGATATTTTCAGGTTTTGAGTTATAGAGAATTAGGTCATAACTATTACATCTAGAATGATTACATAGTAGACACTTCTATTAAGTTTCCATAAAATAAAATAAAACACTTAAAAAGAAACATGTCTAGGTCTATGTATTAGATATAATGTCTTTTATTGATCCCATCCTTGACCCTATTAATCTTTATGTCCTGTGGAAAACATATCAAAAACATGGGATGTGCATAAAAATCCCAGTAAAGGATAGACAAAGAAGTAAAACTATTAGTTTTTCAAAAACAACATGTAAACCATGGGTACTTTACCAAAGTAATACTTATCACCTTTATGAAGTAGTAAAAACTCTTCACATAATAAAAGACCATTACTTACCCTTTTTTAACCAAAAGATTACCATAAAACCCATATAAAGAACACATAACATATAAAGGTAACATGGGACATAAACATACTTAAATGGAATAACCATACGGTTGACTTCCACACATACTTAATGGAATAGCCATACGGCCGACTTCCATACCCAATGCATTGGAGGTTATAACGTAACCACCCATCCTGGTATTCACGGCACCACCCGTCATATGGTTTATCACGTAACCACCCGTAAAATGTCCAAGTACCATTATAAAATCATAAGACATAAAACAAATATAATGGAAAGAAAAAATTTCCACACATTGATTACAATATATCACTTAAATATATTGTCATAAAAAATCCATTATAAAAACCATTTTCAATACCAAAATACATAAAATAGTATATGGTATTTATTTCATTTTAAAAGCATTATGGATTGTTGAGGAAGCCAAAGAACAAATAATACTCGCGGCAGAGGAAAAGTTCGTTGTCACCGCATACGTTAAAAGAAACATTCCTTATTGTCATTTTGTAAAACGCTTCGTAGAAAAATATTCCTTTTGTATAAAATTAAAATTCTAAGGGGTTTATACAATATATAAAGGAAATCCCTGTATTAGAACAAAATATGCCTTAAGGAAAGGATATTGAGATAAAGACCCTTACAAAGAAGGTATCTTTGGATTAAGGATAAATCAATTACATAATTATGTGTGACAAAATAATACACCAAATATAAGTTGATATTATGTTTAAAAAAATCAGATTTTATTCACACATATTCATATAATGACATATTCATGGAGTACAAGTTTATCCCGAAGAATCAAAATAGGTTTAAGAAGTTCCCTACCAAATATTTGACAACCAAATAGCGTCACTTCAAAATTCTAAAAATGAGTTGATGATAGAGAAAAAGGGGTATCTCATCACTTGGAAATACAATTTATAGAAATAAGGATATATAAGAACATATCCCATCATAATAAGATTAAAAGACCTAAAAAAGATGTCTTTTAAAATGAGGAGGGCGAAAGGTTCCCTTACCGAATTGGGTAACTTCTGAAACGTACACCCCATGAAAGAAGGACTATACAACATTGATGTAAATACCCATAAACGAAATTATATTACACCAATAGTATAATTATGGGTAGTCATACATGACTAAAAGGAAAATGGTGGAAAATGTAGCATAAATATCACAATAATAAAAGTGAGATGAAAAATCCTTTAAGAAAACTCGGCTGCCAAACGGCGCCACTTAAAACTTTCAAAAATTGATTGATGAGATCAAATAGGGTCTCTCATCATATTAAAATAAAATGTACATAAATATGAAATTAAAATAATATCCCCTAAAAAAACAACGAGGATCTTAAAAGAAGTGACATAAAGGAGAGTACTTAAAAAGAAAGAGGGAGGTTGGATCTCTTACGAAAATTCGGCAGCCTAACGACGCCAATCAAAACATCCAAAATGTATTGATGAGAGAAAATAAGGTCACTCATCATATGAACATAAAACGTAAAGTATGAGTAATATAAAATAACATACCAACCATAATAAATATGATCTTAAAAGGAATTACATAAAAGAGTGTACTTAAAAAGAAAGAGAGGGGTAGGATCCCTTACCTCAAGTCTGACTTGTCTTGTTCGTTTCTTTATATTCATAAATAATAAACATTGGTCAATTTATAATTTATTAAGGACCTATTTTAAAAATTATTATTCAGTTCATATCACATATTATAATTTTATACTAATTTCTTAATAATGTGAGTTCATATCAGATGTTTTTGTCGATGTTTGGTACATAAGTCAAAAATGAACTTGTTTGAAAATGATTGTCCATGAAGTTATAAGTAAATCATGTCCAGAATAGAATTAATGATTTAAATATCATATATATCCATTACATATTCATTTTATACTACTACATAACATTTGGAGATAAAAAGAAATGAAATGGACCGTTCGTGGAGACGGTAGGCCGTACGTACGCATGAACGCTACTTTCATTTCGACGTCATATTAATGGAATTAAAAATAATTGAGAGATATATATATTATAATTCAAGTATAATATATATGTTATATAGTTCACATATGTTCATTAATTTCATTCTTTATACATTCCATGTATTGCATGAACGAGTCACATCACTTGAGGGGGCGGTAGTCCACACTTCCTCGTATGAAATTATCGCATTTGCACAACATGAAAAGCATAAAGGCATGTTTTAAATATAAAATTCAGAAGCATATAGAAAACATAAATACTATATATTATATATATAAAATATAGTGACATCATAATGGCCACTATAAAAGGTGTTAAGATAATATTGAACAATCATCGCTTCATGAGGAAGAAATTCGCCATCCACAGAAATAGTATGTTCTTTAACCATTAGACCAAAGTGTGTGTAAGTGTAGCTCGAATCCATCACATAAAAACATCCTATAATATTGAATATACTAGTTTTTTTACAAAATAAATGAATAAAAATGTTTCAAAGGGTTGGATAAACAAAATAAAACAAAAGAACACAATAGAAGACACTACCTTTAAAACCGGTAACTCTTTTTGATTTGAGCTCAAAGGCTTCCTTAGGAAGACTTCTGCCCATAGTGAGACTTCTAGGAGTAAGAGAGAGATTTGTAGAGACAAAATACGCAGTGGTTGGCCGAGACAAAGGCTTGAGAGGTGTGGGTAAGGTGGTAGAGGTGGGGGCCTTTTATAAGAGGAGAGGAGGGGCACTCTTGGAAAGTTATAAAAGGTTACTTTATTATAAAATTAATTTCGGATTTTAAAGGTCCCAAAATTATATATTTTGAGGATAAGGTGATAAGAGTTATAAATACACCAATACAATAGGGTTTTGACCAGTTTAGGTCTTTGATTTTACATTATCATTTCATTTTATTTAAATTGTTAAATAATGAGGTAATCGTTGCATTATCATGGTGTCATAAATAATTTAATTTATTAAATGTCTAAAAATTTAAAAAAAATCTATTATTATGTATTAAATCTTTTTATCTTCCAAATTAATATTTATAGTCAAAAATATGACTTGTATAACCCCATTTATATTTTGTTTTAGTAAAACAACTCATGTTTGTGATATTTTTATTTTAACTTTTAAAAAAAGTTATTAATGTCATGTTCCTACCAAAGTGGCTCCATGGGGTCCCCAAGTAGTCCCATGGATTATCATGGCCATCCATGACACATCCAATAAGGGTAGTACATGTGTCAAGGGCATTTCATATTATTAAAACATTATTTTTACCTTAAACTACACTAATTACCTGTAATCGCGATTAAAAACTTAAAAGTTACTATTCACCAATACTTATTTTAATCCCATTGAACCACATTTTAATTTTTAATTAAAACCATGTATATCTAATTTTCAAAATTCAAAACACAGAGGTGGTAAAATATCATTTAAATGAAAAATCGTTTTTTTAAGTACCACTTAGTGGTTTCACTATTCATCAAAATTGAAGTTTTTCAGAAAAATACAAAAAACTCACCTTCAGATATATTTGATATTCTGAATTAAAAAATTATTTCTTTTTTACATAATTAAAAACATATAATTTTCATTATTTAATTTAATAATTAATTCCCTCTCTCAAAACAAATTGTGTGTTTTTATGAAACAAAAAGTATCAAAAGATTGACACCAGTTTAAGTCCAATGTCAAGGTGAAATTAACTCCCAATGAACACTATTGGATTAAATGGTAAAAATATATTATGATTTCAGTTTAAAACCAATTTAAAAGATAATCTAATCATATAAAAAATTATATTAAAAAGAGGTTTTGAATTAAAATACAACATTTTTCACTATTCATTAAAAAATGAACTTTATCGGAAATATTCCAAAAATTTACACAAAGTAAATTTTGATGTCCAGATTATAAAGAAGGATTTTATTTTGTCAAATACAACATATAAAATTTTCACAAGTATACTTAAAAAGGGTTCTCCATCAAATGGTGGTTAATCGACCTTTTAAAGAATATTAGAAGATTTATGCTTAAAATTGGATTCATTTGCATTTTACGCCTCTAACATTTATTGGATAAAAGTAAAAATATTTGACAAAGATATATAATCATTTTTTAGTTAGTTCCATTCTTTCCCATCGTTACAATGGCTAGGTGATAACTACCATTTAAAATAATATTATTTTATTACTAGTGTGCATCGTACGATTTCAAAGAAACTCTTTGTTACGTATCGGGTACGCTATAGCATCCCCTTTAAAGTAAAATTAATATTTTATTCACACATAGGGATAAATATAAAAAATTTCATATTATTTATTTACCTGGGGTGTTACATTAATCTTCCTTTAATTTAAATTTATTATATAGGGTGCATTTTTCAATGCAACCTAGTGGTACGAGTTTATTGAAACAATTTCATCAGTTCCCTAGAATGTTTATATTTATTCCTACATTGATGAATGTTTATAATATTTCTCATAATAAATCTAATTAATTTTCTTATTCTCTATTTATTAAGGATCTATTCATGTATATCTACCATTGTCCACTATTTGGCCAATAATATAGTTATGGAAGTTTTCTTAAGAAAGCCCGAAGTTACAATCACTTCAGTCCAAAATCCATTTTCCTTCAGACCATGTTTTCTAAAATAAATTTCTAAAAATATATTACTATTATAAAATAATATTTAAAATAAATTTTTATCGATTTTTCTTTAACTAATGTTTTCAATAGAATCATCTTTTATCTATCTCAAAAATGAATTTCAAATCCTCTGTCGTGAAAAGGAATGTTCTTTTTACCTCGTATGATCAGTACAGTGTTGCCAATCATTGTTTATTTGAAGCCACCATTTAATTTTTAAAAGGATATTCTTTAGTTATTTTTTAAAATAATTTTCAATGAATGTTATTTAAAAACGTTTTAAATATGTCATTATAACTTTGCAAATTATTTTTCAAATAAAGTGTTTTGTGAACGGTTATTTTATATTCTTTTATATGTTTTAAGGAAAATAATTTGAAGTTTTTTTAAATATTGTTTTATATGGTTTTAAGGGAACATGTTTTCAAAATCATTTAAACATTCATTTTTATGTTTTAGTTTCATTGTTAATGAAATTTGTTTTATAAAAATATTATGTTTTAAATATGCTTTTCCAAAATGGAAGTATATTTTTTTCAAGAAATGTAATTAGAATATCTTTCCAATTTATTCTCTCTCTTAGATGACATATATTGTTGTTAGTAATTCCCTTATAGTAAATTATCAAATGGTTCCATTCATATTATTTCATGAATGGTTTATGTTCCAGTGGAATGATTATTATGACATCTGTTTCATTTCTACAGGTTATATTCCATTGAGACCTGATTCTTTTCATGAGTTATGCATAGATTAAATTATTATGAAACCTATATATTTTATAAAGGATTTGATGTGATGAAATTATAATGATAATAATTTAATTCCATGGGTTATGATTTGATGTTTATAGAACCCATCTCTTTTTATTGATTTTTATATGTTAAATGTTTTGTAGAACATTCATGTATGAATTAGGTAATGATGGATGACACATTTGTATAAATGTTATGTGTGAAATTGAAAACATTTTCTCAATGATACACAAGGACTTTGTTTCATGTCCATAATTGTATACATGAACCTAATTAGAGGTTTATAATATTTTTTGTAAACCTTATTATGTTTACATAAGGTTTTGTGGGAACACAATTAAATGTTCAAAATGTTATTCATGGACATGGTTTTAGGTCCATATTTTTATGTGTGAACCTAATTTCATGTTCAAAATTTTATGAATGATACTAATTGAATGTTCACAACATTATGCATGGACCTGGTTCCATGTATATAAGACTATAAGAGGTAATTATTTCATATCATTAACATAATGTGTAAAACAATTTCTACTAATACATGTTGCCTAATTTATACATTGATGGGTTTTCTATAATTCCATTTATTCATCCAATGATATAATTTCATGCTTATTCTTTTTAATTCCTTATGATTCATGTTTTATGAACTATATATCATTATACTACGATTCATGTTTATGATCTTTGATATTCATGGAATGATCTTCCCTTGATCATTATCATGTTATTATACCATTATATCATTATATATATATATATGCATTTTCTTATTTAACATTACTAGGAATTTGAGATCACCACTTTCTTATGTCTTATTTCCTTAAGTTATAAATAAATCTTTTTAATTATAATTACTAATGGGGAAGATCTTTTGGGCAAACCATTGAAGATATTTCACTGAGTTAGAATATTTTTTCCAAATTTCAAAACTAATGTAATACTATTTTTGGGAATCTATTTCTATAATGTTTTATGTATTCTAAAAAATTGATTTATATTATATCTATGTTAAGATTGGGTTGTTATAGTTGGTATCATGGAAGCGGTTCAGTTATCCATTGGATTCTATAATGAGAAAACATTAGTGAAAACCCCCAATATATGTCTAGGGATATATATAAGAATAAGGAAAATTATAAGAAAATGTACTAGATTTTTGGTAAAGGATTGAGTAAGTGGTTTTCGAGAAATACTTATCTGTATAGATAAAACAAGTGGATGTGGATCTTTCATAGAAGTACCTATGAGTAAAAACTCTAACAAGATGTTCTTGGCCTAACTCGAAGTGATTTGGTACCTAAAAGCGGTAATGGTTCACAGTTGGTTTTAACTCATGAGGGATATGATTTGGTAATCAAAAAACTCTTCACGAACCATCTTGAAGCATTTAAAAATAATTTTGATATGAATAACGTTTGATAAACCTAATTTTTCATATATTGGGGAAGGTGTAATCATATATAAATCATAAAAGTGAATTTTCACGATTATGTGGTTACTCATTGTAGTAATTGTTTAAAACTCTATTTTTTTGGTTTTAGTAAATGCTAAGAACATAAAGGAACCATGTTAAAGGTGATTGTAACAGAAAATGAAACAATTTTCCTTCTAAAGATCCAAATGCTATTGGGGCTATAATAAAAAAACCTCGATTATATAATCCCAGAGATTTCTGAAACTATGAATCATGATGATATTAAAAATAAGATATGTAGGGAATAATGACATATTGAGTCCATCATAAGGAATCATCCAAATTTTCCTAGTAGGTTTAATGATCCATATATTGCTGAACATTGGTTTAATAGCACTGAAAACATATTCTCCATTCTCTAGTGTTTGGATCATGAGAAAGTAATTATGGATTTTCATTGGTTAGAAGATGAACCAAAAAAATGGTAGAATCTAATCATTAATACAAGTAAGAAAGTTTAAATTGAATCCATGCACTGGGATGAGTTCAATTATTTATTATTCTATAAGTAAATTCCTCATTTTGATAAAACAAATGTATAAAAGATTTTTCTTATGTTGATGAAAAAACATAATAAATATTTGGGTAACTATGAGGATAATTTTATAAGTATTTAGAAGTATTCTTTTGGTATTATCATCCAACTTGAATGTATGGTTGACTGGTTCTTTAGTGGATTAATGGAGAATATCATTGGGGAATTAGCAATAAGAGAATTTAGTACCTAGGATGAGATTATGTGTTGTGTGATCAAAGAAAAATGGAGGATAGATTAACATATAAATATCATGTTTTTAAAAATAATTAGATGATTGAGTTCAAAGGGGCATCTAAAAACATGGAGAGAAGAAAATGTTTCACACTCATAAATTCCAATACGGTGGGAAAGAGAACATATGAGAATTCTTGAAAATGGAAAATAAGTGTTTCATGTATGGGAATCCTAGACACCGAGTAGAAGAATATAGAAGTGATGAGAAGATAAAATTATATGAAATTTGTGGAGATAAATCTCAATAGAATGAATAAACTAGACTTTAGTGTGTAAATTATATGGAGTTTGGACATTATGCATGTCATTTCCCCATAATATGGGCTAATAAGGATGATAATACACAGAAAAATCTGAGTAAAAAAGGGAAAATATAAATCTTATACATTCACAATGGATTAAAAGAATAATAAAAATTAGGGTAAAACACATCTTTTCCCCCTTAGTTAAGAAGTTTATGTTTTATTTTTTATTAATAAGCCCTATGATGATATTATTTTCCATCATTTAGTGATGTTTCATTTGATTATATCTCTTTTAATATGTTTTTTAATAATAAAAACAAATTTAATTTTCTATTTTTGTAAGGATAGAACCTTGTATTTAATAAAAATGTTTTTGGAATATGATAACATTATAATTAATGAAGAAAGAGTGAAATATATTTTTGAAGGGTTTCAAGGTAAACCATTTTATTAATGTTTATGTTAATATTAGAATAAATTTTTTGAGGTAAATGTATTATCTTTTCACATGAGGACTAATTCATACTAGTCAACCTATTTATTTTGATGGAAACTGATGATAGATGGGATGACTTATCATGGATCTCATAATCTTTTCATACTTTAGGGAAAAAAAGTATCATTAATTTCTTAGAGTAACAGATGAAGGGGAAATCTATAAATGAATACAAAAGAGTGATATTTCTCATATGAAAGGGAATAAAATCTAGTAACTATAACTTCTCATAAAACACCGTTAACTCTATGTAAAGAATCAAGAATACCAGAAGTTTATTATTGTTCTTTCTTATCAAGTGAATCAATAGATCACATAGATAATCATAGATTTATGGAACTGTGATTGTAAACATTCTCTTGACCAAGGTCTCTATCACTCTCCATTAAAAAACAAATATCCATATTCTCACTTCCCACCTATGTTATCCAATTTTTAATCCTTGTTATATGTTACTTTGGGTAACCATTATGTTTCCAAATATCCATTTTAAGGGATGTTTTATTATTAATCTTTAAGATGAGGGTTTATAAGAATGAAACATTAATGTATTAAACCATCGATATCCAAAATAAATTTTGAGGGTGAAATTCATTTTAAGTGTTTCAAATATAAACCCATGATATTTTGTGAATTTTTAAATTAATTTAATCTTTTTTAGTTTCTTCATTTCATGAAACACTAAAAATTGTTTATTGAGTTTTAAGGAACTATGTTTGTATTGAGTTATAAGAAAATACATGTTAATATTCCACTTCAAGAAAAAAATATTTTATCATAGTCTACATGAAAGACTGAGGTTAGCTTTCATTAAACACAAAACTCGCATTCCCCAATGGCTTGTGTAACATGAAATACATTGTTTTAAAAACTAATGATTCATTATATAATATTACATGTTTGTTAAAATAATATTAATGAAAAGGGTTAACTCATATATGAATTTATATGGGCTAAAAAAAATATAAAATTAATTCGTTGTTTCAAGATAAATTATAAATGAAGAGTAACTCTGATTGAATATAAATGAAAATATTATTATACCCACATAGATGTTTTACCCTAAAAATTTAAATTATTTAAAATCTGTGAGTTATTTTAATTTAATATATATGTAATATATTAAATAAATTATTTTTCATATTCTTCAAATATATTGGATAGGAATAAGATAAGAAAAAACACAGTTTTTTTCTTAAAAACCTATATTTAATTGTGTCATTTTAACACCTTAATGGAAAACCCATTTTAAATTTATGTATTTTGTAATTTTATTGATTTAAAATGTGAATATAAAAATAATATTTTAAAATTAAATATAATAATAATGTTTGTGTAATGTTATTTTTATTTTTATGTAAAGCTTAATTTTTTAATAAATAGTGAAAGGTAATGAATTTTTTATCAAAAATATTTTTTGATAAAATTTATTTAGAGGTTTAATTACATTTTATATAGGTCTAAAACATTAATTAGATAATAATACTTTTTAGAGAACCAATTTAGGTAATTTAAATCAAATTAAATTTGAAATTGAATATAAATACATTGCAAACTTTTAAACGTTTTATCTCTAAAAACCCACATTCTCAACATGATTGTAGGAATTAATTTAAAATTATTTGTGCCACTTATGATATGGGAATATATAAATATGGATTAAATATTTTGATGAAATTAATTTATAATATCTATTAATTTCAAAATATTATTTTTCTAATAATATTAGTGAAGTTAATTAAATCTAATATCATTGATTAAGGTAAAATCAAACATAACAACAGAATAAACCATAAATATAATGGTCCATATGTCCTAGCCACATGTTGAAAACACATTTGATATAAATTATTCTGCCATTAACATTCAATTATGGATTTTTGTATTTTTTATGACTTTTTATAGGTAAACACATGGGTAAAGCTAACTTTTTTTCAAAACATTCGGCAATACTCCTTTGTATTCCCTATAAAATTCCACAATTTCTCCCTCTTCTTCGCACATCTCGAACCACTTTGGTTTTATAATACACATCCCAATCAAAAGAAACATCCCCCCCATCCTCTTTGAATCCTCCCATACAATAGATGAAAATCCCATGAATCCTTTTGGAAAAATCCAAAATGGGTTACCAAATTAAGAGGAGGATTGTACGAGTATGATGAGAGTTAAGAAATAAGGTAATGGTATTTCATCTCACATTTTTATTTACATGAGATAAATTATTTATTCACCATTGATTATTTTTGTTTGGTTGTATAATTCCAATTGATGTATTCTATGAATTTTAAATCTATTTGTAATATCATATCTATTCTATGACCATTCTTTCATGGGGGTTATGTTTCAAAACATTACAAATTGGAAAAGTAATTTTGTCTCAATTTTCCTTCATGAGACACATGGATTGTTATGCACTGATATTTTTCAATGAATTATATATACATCCATCAAAATGTTATTTTATAAACCTACTTCTTTTCATGACATTTTTTGCTTCATGTAATTTAATTTTCTTACACTAGGACTATGGTTTAATGTTACCAAGTGGTAAGAGTTTATTGAAACAATATCATCTCTTTCTGAGATTGTTTATGTTTATGCTCCGTTGATGAAATATTATAAATCATATATTATGTAATCTTATTAATTTTATTATCCTCTGGTTAGTTTGTATGGATTCATGTATTGGTACCATATTATACTATTTAGTAGATAATATATATTAAAAGTGTTTTTAAGAAAGCCCGAATTTACCCTCACTTTTTTCAGAAAAATGTGTTCTTTCAAACCCTGTGTTATGGAAAGCGTTTCCATGAATATTTAACTATACTATAATCTATAAAAGAAATTTTATCATTTATTTCATTAAACATTATTTTCAAAGGAATATTCTAATCACTTTATGAACAAGGCCTTTTATATCATACTTATAATACAAAATAATTTTCTCTTTACCTCGTATGACATGTACAAAGTTACCTACTATCATTTCATTGAATCTTACATTGCATGTTTAAAAGGATAATTATTAAGAATTTTTTTTAAAAATAACATTCAATGAAATGTTTTTTAAATAATTTTAAATATTCGATTACATATTTTTGAAGTATTTTTAATGAAGGTGGTATTCAAAATGTATTCAATATTCATTTATAGTTTTTCAAGGGAAAAGGATTTCATAAGTATATATTGAGTCATTCCTATGTTCTAAATGAATTTTCAAATAATTTGATTGATAGTTTTATGATTTAAATCACATTTTTAATGTTAAAAAGATATTTTTCTCAAGAAATGTATTCAAAATATCAATCAAGTTATTTTCCATCTAAGATGAAATTTGTTGATGCTACTCATTTGATTTGAGGAAATGATCTAAATGATCCATTAATATTGTTTATTGAATGGTATATTTATTATTATAATGATGATTATGACACCCATTTCATTTATAAGGGTTATATGCTTCAAAAAACCACTTCTTTTCAAATTTTATGCTCTGAGGAAATGGTTATGAAACCTATCTGTTTTCCACAGGTTAATCTGTAACGCCCCGACCCCAGCAACCCAGAGTCGGTGCATTACTTCGTAACATTGGCATGATCACAAAATATCAAGTCTTGAAATACCGATTACTTTAGTAGCTATGGAAAAACTAGATACATTCATAAATGTTACATTACATAATAAAGTGAAAAAATACAATAACAAAGTCTCTACAGTCGACACTCATTTCCTCTATTTACTATCCCTGCAGGTCATTCATAAAATTCTTCTTCACATCCTAGAAAATATTAAAACATTGAAATGGGTGAGATCAGATGCTCAGTAAAGATAACAATTTGGCGGAATCTTTCAAAAATAAACATTAACATTTAAGGCAATGTATAACTAAATCAAAAGCCTTTTAAACTTGATCTTTATCATAACATGGAAAAAGAAAAATGAAATAATTCCATTTACTAACTCACATTGATATTCTACTAGTCGAATAATCACATGAAATATCAATTACCACTTTCATAATGATGGAATGCATAATTCCAGACTATCATAACCATGTAGCCAAGGCTTCGTTCCAAAAACACAAATAAGATTTTGTCAAGGCCTCGTGCCAAGACACTAGTTTGTCTCATGAGACCTACCAATGCATCTAGGAGCTATAGCGGGCTCCACCCGTCACTTATTAAGTCCAATGCATTCCACATATGAACAGTTTTTAACATATCATAAACCATAACATAATCGTATCACATAAAACATGCATAAAGGGAACATAAAATTTACACATTTCAATCACAAGATATCAATACAACACATTTATATAAGAAAAACACTTTCAAACCCATTTTCAATACCAAAATTAAAGAAAATTAAAACATTGTATTTATTTTTCATTAAAAAAATGTTATGGATTGTAGAGGAAGCCGAAACACAAATAATGGTCACGGTGGCAGAGAATTCATTGTCACCGAATACTTACGACAAGAAAAACATTCCTTTTTTTCTTCTAGTAAAACTCTTTGTATAAAAAATATTCCTTTCGACTAAACGTAAAAGTCAAAGGGGTTTATACACCGTATAAAAGAAAGTTGTGTATAAAACCAAATATGCCTCAACGAAAGGAGATTGAGATGAAGTCATTAAAAAGATCATTTTTAAAATTAAATAGGTCTATTATATGTATTCACTATAAGTACACATAAAGAATGTAAAAATACAAGATATGACATAATGATATCATGTATTAATTTGAAAGTAGGAGATTAACCCAGAGAATGGAAATTGGGTTATGAAATTCCCTTACCGTTTGTCCGACTTGAATCGACCGTTATTTAACCTCCTTAATAATAAACTAGAGTTAATCTATACTTTCTTAGGAACCTTTTTTCAAGTTCATTATTTCTTTTACATCACTTATTATAATTTTACAAAAATTATGTAGTCATTTAAGTTAATAACGACCGTGTTGTCGATCTTTGGTACTTGAGTCATCAATAAACATCTTATATTTACAAGTTGTTTAATTGGTAGAATATAAATTATCTCTATAATTATATTCATGATGTAAATATCATATATATCATATATATCATGTGTATATATTCATTTATAATATTACATAACATTTAGAGGTAAGAAGTGAAATGCACCGTTCATGGAGACGGTAAGCCGTACGTACGCATGAATGCTACTTTCATTTCTATTTCATATTTAATGGAATGAAATTATATTTATATAAAGGCATAATATAATTCCAGTATAATATAATGTAAAATAATATTTACTCCATCATTTATACATATCACATATGGCATTAACGATTCAAATCACTTTGAGGGGGCGGTAGTCTGCACTTCCTAAAATGAAATTATCGCATTTATCCATAATGGAAATCATAAAGGTATGAGATAAATGAAAAATACAGAAGCTTAAGTAAAACATAAACATATTATATATCATATATAAATATAGTGACATCTTAATGGCCACCTTTGAAGTTGTTATATGAGTGTTGAACAATCATCGTTTCGTGAGGCAGAAATTCACTATCAACAGAAACTGTATGTTCATTAACCATTAGATGTAGGTGTGTGTAATTGTAGCTAGAATAATTCTTATAAAAACATCCTAGTATATTGAGGATACTATTTTTGTTACAAAAGATATGAATATAAATATTTTAGGGGGTTGGAGAAGCAAAATAATACAAAATAACATAAGTGAAGACATTACCTTAAAATTTGGTAACTATTTTTGATTTGAGCCAAAGGCTTTTTTCGGAAGAGTTCTATCCAATTTGAGGCTTCTAGAAGTAAGAGAGGGATTTTGGGAGAGTATTTGGGCAGAGGTTGGCCGATCCAAATGGATTAAAAGTGTGAATAAGGTGGTAGAGGTGGGGGCCTTTTATAAGAGGAGAGAAGGGGCACTCTTGGAAAGATTGAAATGTTACTTTATTATGAAATGATTTTTTGGATTCTAAAGGTCCCACACTTATTTATTTCGAGGATAAGGTGATAAGGGTTCGAAATCTACTCATCCAATATGTTTTGGACAAGTGTAAGTCTTAGGTTTTACATTATCTTTTCATTTTATTTAAATTGTTAATTAATGAGGTAATCACTGCATCATCATGGTGTCATAAATAATTTAATTTATTTATTGTCTAAAAATTATAAAAAAATTATCAACATGTAGGAAATATTTCTATATTTCTAATGAATATTTATAGTAAAAATTATGACTTGTATAACCCTGTTTAAAAATGGTTTTAGTAAAACAACTCATGTTAGTGACATTTTTATTTTAAAATTATATAAAAAGTATTTAATGTCATTTTCCTACCAAAGTGGCTCCATTGGGTCCCCAAGTTGACCCATGGATTGTCTTGTTCGGCCATGACTCATCAAATATGGTTAGGACAAGTGTAAAGGTATTTTCATATTTTTATAATATCATTTTTATCTTAAATTTCAGTAATTACCTTAAATCGCGATTAATTAAACTTAAAAGTTACTATTCACCAAAAATTATTTTTATCCCATTGAAGCACATTTTACTTCCTAATGACAACCATGTATGTCGGATTTTTGAAAATCAAATCACAGGAGTGGTAAAATTTCATTTAAACGAATATTCAGTTTTTTTAACTACCACTTAGTGGTTTCACTATTCATCAAAAATTGAAGTTTTTCAGAACAATGCAAAAATTTCACCCTAAGCTATTATTGATATTCAGAATTCAAAAATGATGTCTATTTTACAAAATTACAAACATATTAGTTGAATTAATTAAATTTACAATTAATTCTCGCTGTCACAACAAATAGCGTGTTTTTAAGAAACAATATATGTCAAAAGATTGACAATTGTTTATGTCCAATTTCAAAGTGAAATTAATTATAATGACCACCATTGGATAAAATGGTAAAAATATATTCTAATTATAATTTAAAACCACTAAATAGTATAATTTCTCACTATAAACTGTTTTGATTAAATGAGTTGTTTTTATGTATTTTTCACCATTCATAAAAAATTGGAAGTTCTCAGAAAATTACAAAATATTCAACTTTGGTTAATATTGATATTACGAATACAAAAATGAAGTCCATTTTGAAATATAAAATTTTTGTAATTTTAAAAAGTGTGTATTACTATTCATAATGGATACTTTGATTAGTCGCGGTGTGTTAGAACTCGAACTTTCGTAAAATGCAAGCTATTGCATCATTGAAAGAGAGGCGTATCATGGAAGCTCGGGGTGTTACATTCTCCCCTCCTTCAATAAATTGCATCCTCACAATTTGAAAATGTTCTTCGAAAATTAAAGGTTGAAAATAGAAAATAACTTTCTGGAAAACCCACATCGGAAATAGGGTTAATAAAAATATAACATTAAAAGATAGAAAGATAAGTACAAAGGTCACCCGAGATAGACCATATTAGGATTCTATGAAAATATGGATATGGAGAAGAAAAAAACAATCAAGGTCTGATGGAGAGTTATATAAAACAGGATTAGGAGAAAGTTAACCATAAGAAAATCACAAACATGTGATTGGTTAAACGGTCATTGAATCCCCAGCTGGAAAAGTTAACCGACAACATTTTTGTTTTAAGTTTCCATTCATAAAGTTGAGGAATTTATTTAAGAGATTTACTAAGAACATAAGGAAATATACTTACTTGTCATGTAAGCATTCATTCTATAATAAATTTTTACCATGAACCCATCTTTCACTCTAAAAGGTAACAGATTTCAAAAATATTACATTTATCCTAATCGTACAAAGTTTAAAATATTAACACAGACCATTTAAATTAGGAAAACTATTTTGTAATTACCAGGGACTTCCTGTATGCTAGTGGTAGGTAATAAAGGCATGTCGCACTATGGTTGTGGGTTCGATTCCTGCAGCTTTTTCTGACGCGATGTGTTATGCCCCACCCTACAAGATATCCTTTTCCTAAAACTATAGTATTCCAAAAATAATCTTCAGAATTTTTTTTAACCTTAAATAATACTATCCAAGGTTTAACTTAATCCATTCCAACCTATATAGTTTTCCAAAATACCTCTGTCCAGACTTTCTCTAAAGGGTCCTTAAATTCCAAAATCAATTGTAACATTAGATTCCTTAAACAAAATAAAGTTTCTATTATTGTCACATACTAAAAATATGTTTTCCTTCATCATATTAAAACCTTAATGATAGCAAAAAGTACTGCAACACAATCCTTATATATATCACATTATTTTTATAACCAGAACATATTCCTTGAGTCCAAAAGCACCAATACATTAATTATTATGCTTCAACTGTATTAACAACATAATATTTTCTTTGATCCCTTGCCCTTTTCTGAGGTAAGTTTCCCTGATGAATAGGAAATTCATTTTCATAATGCCCCATTTCCCTACAATTGTAGCATTCAATATTGATAGCCTCTTTATTTCCCTTGCAATCACGAGCCTGGTGACCTTTTTCTCCAAATTTGTAACAAACTCCCATTCTTTTTAGGCAAGTACCGGGGTGATTAATCCCACAATTATCGCATATTGGAAAATCCTTATTCCCCTTTTTCCCATTATCTGTCTCTTTTTCCACCATTCTCTTCTTCTCTTGCTGTACTTTGTTGTCATAAGGCATAGAGAATTCCTTTTTTGTCTTGATAGCACACGAGACAATATATTCCTATGATGAGAACGATTGTGATACTAAAGCTTGACGGGGAAATGGTTTTAACCCATCAAAGAAACGATCAATCTTACTTCTTGGGTTACGTATAAAATCTGCAGCATACCACGCTAACCTTGTGAAGTAGGCCTCATACTTTGCGACATTCTCATCCTCCTTTTGTCTCAGACATAGAAATTGCCTTTCCATATCTGCTCGATGGTCACGAGGAAAGTATTTTTCTAAGAAAAGATCTTTGAAATCACTCCATTCCATACTTGATACTTCTTCATCTTCCTTTGTATTTTGGATCAATGAACACCATTGATCATCATCTCCAGTGAGGCGGTAAACTGCCATGATAAACTTTTCCCTTTCACTACTCCCCAAGACATGGAATATTTTCTCTAAGGAGTTTATCCATTACTCAGCTACTAATGGATTTGTACCCCCATTAAATGTTGGCGGTTGTTTCCTCGTGAAGCGATCTAACATTGAATCCTCCACGTTGCGGATCAGGGTGTTCTATACGAGTAAGGTTATTATTCATAACCTGAGTGAGTTGTCCAAGTATAGTAATAAGTTGATCAGCAGCTATTGTATCTCTAGATCCACAATAATTATCTTGAGCAGGAGGGCAATACCTACATGGAGTGCGTGCATTGATAGAGTTTCCATTCCTTCTGCACGGTTATCCCACACGGTTTGACAAACCATGTACTAACCGAGGGAACAGTACTATCTTCTAAGGAGGGA
This sequence comes from Viscum album, assembly GCA_963277665.1. Classification (NCBI taxonomy): domain Eukaryota; kingdom Viridiplantae; phylum Streptophyta; class Magnoliopsida; order Santalales; family Viscaceae; genus Viscum; species Viscum album. The sequence continues at coordinate 257,894,538 of OY728148.1, read as the reverse complement.
TCCTCACAGTTTCCTTCCAAGGTTTGGAAAATCGTGCATAGGCCATGTGAAGCCTACTATTTCCCCCTACACGGTTTCCTGAAGAACCCGGATGGTTTCCACTAACCGTGCTCAAACCGTGCTCCCTCTGAAAAGCATCCAAACTTTTTTAAAACCATTCCAAACTCTCCTAATCTATTCTAAACTCATACCATGCACATTAAAAACATAAAAATTCATAAATAAAGGCTACATACCTCAAACCGAGGGTACTAAATTCTCCCCACCATTGGACTTTCCTTCCTTAGAAAGTAGTGAACCCACCATTTTCCAAAAGAGCTCAGCCCATTTCTCGACCATCTGTTTCTCCCGCTCCCAAGTATTCTCTTGGATCTGGCTATGCTGCCACAAATCCTGAACTAGACTGATGCTTTTACCCCACAATACTTTCTCTTTCCTGTCCATATCCTGCACTGGAATGTGCACCAATGAGGCATCTGACTCTAGATCAACATCATCCAATAAAATATTATGGCCAGGATCTGGATGATACCTTTTCAACTATGACACATGAAATACATTGTTCACCACATTGAACCTATCTAGAAAACATATACTATAATCCACTTCCCCAACCAACTCAAGAATCGTAAAAGGTCCAATATTCCTCAGAGATAACATTCCATGCTTTCCAAACTGACGATTTCCCAACCTAAGAGAGATCCTCAAGAAAACATGATCACTCACCTCGAACAACAACGACTATCAATGATGATCTGCATAAAATTTCTGATGACTCTGAGACATCTCCATTATCTTCATGAATAAATTGATCTTCTCCATAGTCTTCTGGACAAGGCTTGGTCTAACCATCAGGGACTCAGCCATTTCCACCCAGTATAGTGGAGAACGGCACTACTGCACATACAATGCTTCAAAAGGAGCCATATGTATGGAATCATGATAACTGTTATTGTACGGAAACATAACCAATGACAATTTCTCCTCCCACGATCTACCAAAATCCATTATACAATCCCGAAAGTTATCCTCCAATGTTTTTATCGTCCTCTAAAATTGGCCATCCGTCTGAGAGTGATATGCTATACTCATGGTCAACTTAGCTCGAAGGGATTGCTGTAAGGATTTCAAGAAACGAGTTATGAACCTCGTATCTCTATCTTATAAAATCAAAATTGCAACACCATGCCTATTTAACACCTCCCTAATATAGATTTTTTACAGATCATCCACCGCATAAGATTCATGAATTGGAATGAAATGGGCCGACTTCGTTAGCCGATCCACTATCACCGAAATGGAATCGTGATTTCTTACCATTCTTGAGATACCTGTGAAAAAATCCATTGCTATTTTCTCCCACTTCCAAATAGGGATTGGTAATGAACGAAACATTCCCGCTAGCCTCTGATGCTCTTCCTGAAAATGCTAGAAATTTATGAATCTCGAAACAAACACAACCACTCTTCTTTTCATACCAGCCCACCGGAATTGCGCTTTCAACGATTTATACATTTTATGAATTCCATGATGAAAATCCCACCTAGAATGATGATATGATGTAAGAAGATCCTCATTACAAGAAAATTGTGTAACCATCAGATTCTGAAAACACAAAACTGAATCTCCATTTAGTTTCCAACTCTCAATGGTGTCCCCACTATTGAGTTTCGACCTCATGATCACACACTCAAAATCAGATATATGTGCCTTTTTAACTAGGACAACAAAGTCAGGAATCGAAAAAACTGGAAAGAAGACCGCTCTATCACTCTATTTCTCACATTCCAACTGCATGTTAGCTATAACCGACATCAACTACTACTGGTCTGATGCCTGTTTCACCACTTGGGCATTTGATTTTCTACTTAATGAATCTTCCACCGAATATCACATACCCGGTGTGTACATCAAGTCCAAATCATACATCTAGATATATTCCATCCCATCTCCATTTACTCTATTTAGAATTCCTTTGTGAGAAAATGTGCTTCAAGCTCTTATGATCTGTATATATCGTGAATTTCTCACAGAAGAGATAATGACACCACACTTTCAAAGCATGGACCACTACTACCAATTCCAAATAATGAGTAGGGTGGTTCTTATCATGCACCCTTAACTGTCTTGATCCATATCCAACAACATGATTCCCTTTCATGAGAACACACCCCAACCCTGATCCTGATGCATCACAATAAACCACATACCCTTTTCCTGGTTCTGGAAAAACCAAGATTGGTGCTGATGTAAGGTGACCCTTTACCACTTCAAAACACTACATAAACTGATAATTCCACTAGAATAGACCATTCTTTCTTTTAAAAATTATCATCAGTGAAGCCAAACGTGAAAAATCATGAACAAAACGCCGATAATACCCACCTAGACTGAGGAAATTCCATACCTAAAACACATTGTTTGGCAGTCTCCATAGGATAACAACCTCTATCTTTTCTAGATCCACTGAAACAACCCTTTTAGAAATCTCATGGCCAAGAAGACGGACTTCCTATATCCAAAAGTCACACTTTGACAATTTGGCATACAAGCAATGATCCCTCAAGATCCCCACCACTATCGCCAAGTGGTGGTCATGCTCCATCCTTGTCTTTGAATACACCAGTATATCATCTACAAACACCACCAAAAATGAATCTAGATATATTTGAAATATCAGATTCATCAATGCCATGAACACCGCTAGTGCATTCGTTAGACCAAAGGGCATAACCACATTTTCATAATGGCCATATCTACTTCTAAAAGATGTTTTAGGAATATTTTCCTTCCTCACCTGCAATTGATGATATCCCGACCTCATGTAGATCTTGGAGAAACACTTGTCTCCCCTCAACTAGTCAAACAAATCATCAATTGGTGGAAGTGGATATCTGTTCTTTATCATAACTTTGTTAAGTCTACGATAATAAACACAGAGCCTCAAAGATCCATCCGCTTTTTTTCACAAACAACACTGGTGCTACCAACATAGACGTGATAGGCTGGATAAACCCTTTGTTTTATAACTCTTCCAATATATTTTTGAATTACCACAATTCAGCTAGTTCCTTCCGATAAGATAGAAGTGTGATAGGACTGGTCCCCAGAAAGAGATCAATCATAAACTCCACTTCTCTTACGAGAGGTTACCTAGGGATTTATTTAGGAAAAACATCCATGCACTGATCCACCACAACCAGAAGAACACTATGATCAACAACCACTACCGATTCCAAAAATAACACTACCATCTGATACAATAACGTGCCCACTACTGGTGCCAACAAACCAATTGCACCCTGCCTTTCATGCCTCTCTCCTCTAAAGAGATTTCTAATGCCATCGTGTGTCGTAAAAGCCATTTTTCACTCATTACAGTCTATGTGGGCCTTAAATACCACCAGCCAATCCATTACCAGGATTACATCATACCCATCCATCTCAAGCACTGAAAAATTCCACATTAGCTTAACCTTTCCCACAATGATACAACATGCCTACACAGGAAGGCTCGACACTCTCTTCGACCCAGAGGAGTTTTATGTTTCAAAACTGAAGGCATCATTTCTACCCTTAAACACAAAAAATCAACCATGCGTGCAACAATAAAAGAGTGTGAGGCACCTGTATCAAACATCACGTGCATCAAGGTAGAATTTAAAATAATAGTACCTCGCATCGTGGATGGTACCGACTAATCATCTGCCACAACCTGCTCAGCTTTGAACAACGCCTTTTTTCCCACACTCTTCTCTTTATTTCAATGCTATGAAGTTGTGGTGTTCCGAGAATCAACATGAAAGACCTTGATCTACTGATGAGGGGTGTGTTGTTGTCCCCGTCCGGTCGAAGCATACGACGTCTGCAATCCCTAAGGAGTGTCACACGCACCTGACCTCGGAGCATTCTGAAAAAAATGTTGTAGATGCCCCATATGATAACAATTATAACATGCTCAAGGTTGTTCTATACAGTCCCACCTGATCTGTGCCGTAGAGCCACACTGAAAACATCATGGTTTGCTCAGGGTCTTCGGAGGATGATTTCTCGATACTTCCATCAGATTATGTTCCATAATCTCACCCAAGGAATAAGTGTCCCTCCTCCACTTGAACCTAGTGTAAGAGTTCCCACTATTACCCATGGGTACCACCATGCTCCCTCCGCCTGGATATCTCAAGAGATCCTGCTCAGCCGCCGATGCTCGATTCCCCATATCTGTGTAATCATCGATACACAGCACTTCTATTTTTGACAGGATTTCTTACCTCAAACCAGATTCTATGATACAATCATTCAACGATGTAAAACCCTCCACCTAAATTGAAAATCTCACTAAGTTTAGAAACCTAGCAGTATACTCCGTTACCGAAAGTTTTTCATATTTCAAATGGAAAAAATCCATTGTGCCCTGAATTCTGAACATTTTTTGGTAGAATTGTTTATTAAACAATTCTTCAAAGCCATCACACTTCAGACCCTGGTCTGTTCCATCTTGGACTACCAAATCTCACCACTAAAGGGAAAGATTCTTCCAACATATACATGGCCATCTTCACTTTTAACTCTACTGGCGTTCCCTATAATTTGAAGATCTTTTTCATTCTATTCAACCTCACTTCTACCCAATATGGCTCTGAATCACCCCTGTAGATGGGTGGGGTTTTCTTTTGAAACTGAGCTTCATGATCCACATGCCTTGGATTATCCAATTTATTTCTACTTTCCACAACATGGAATGCTTGCACTATACATTGCACTAATTTCTGGTTCACTTGAGGCTCAGGTGCAACCATGTTCTCATCGGATACTTCTGTTTGGTCTCTACAATGATTTCCCGGTACGATTTCTATAAACAGAAAACAAACATCCATGAGTCTCACTTTTATAAACATCAGGAATTCCAATTTCAAATCACATTACACAACACTACCACAATAAGGATTTCCACTTTTCCACATTTGCCATGTTTCACCATTTTTGAAAACAAAAATATTTTCAAAATACCCAATTTATTCACATTACAATTTCACACATTTTAAAAAAACCATTTCTCAATTCATCCCATAAATCATTATGCCCAATGAAATATGCATCCTAGAGGGAAGTCATTTCTACCGTATATGCCATGCACATCTCATTGTCTACCCCCATGAAAATAAGATTGCCAATGCCTATAAGTGTCTTCAAAACACTTATGTAACCAACTCCCTGGTAACATGAAGTTCAGCATAAAAGGGTTAGCTAAGACCTTTTATGATATACATTCCAATTTCCGACATTCCTACGCCCTGCTACCATCCTAACTCAAGGAATATTTAACAATAAATGTCAAATCTAAATCTGAGAATCAACTCCAAAGGACCGAACAAGCTGATACCACTTATAACACCCTGCCCCTACCTCATTGGTTTGAAGAGGCGGTGAGGGTTACATGGCCATAAGAAACGTTCCCAAGGAACCAAAGGCTGGAAATAAATGCAGAGGGATTCAAGGAACAGTGGGGAATGATTTTCCCTTAAGAATATAACCCAACTCAATAAACCAAAAACTAAAGATGCATGAACTTTCAACCCAACCATGTGATACTAACAATTCCATCACAAACCCCAAAACCATTCAACTAGACATGTCCACAAAACATTAGAGAACCAATCAGAATCTAAACAACAAAACACCATGAGCCATGACACCACGACAGCTCCACGCCATGCTCCGAGCTCCAAGCTCCACCAAGACATCACAATTCACCAGTAAAGCAGGTTGATGCCTTAGCTTTGCTCATGACACGGTACAGGACATATGCAGAGATAAAAAAGTGCCAATGTTGGGGTGATTAAAACTACTCAGTAGGATTTCCCCGACTGACTTCCCTACACACGCCACTAGGATAAAACCGATAGCACATTTATATAAAACGGTTTATATAAAATAATCATAAGTGAAACCATTACTATAAACCAAACACGCCCTTACTAAGTCATCTCACCCTAACCAAGCAACCATGGGAAAGCCAAAAAAACATGCCAAAGGCAATTTCATCATTTACACAATAATACAACAATTTCTATCTTGAAATGAAATGCACAAAAAGAAATCATAATGCTGGGACTTCTTCCCATCAATTTCACCCATTCACAACATGGAGTACTTCACAACCACTATCCATTATGGTGGTTCTTCTGACCACTATCCATAAACTTTTATAGTTAGTCTTCCTGCCCACTTTCACACAACATTTAAACAAGCCACAACCAAAAATATAACCCACTAAGGCCACAACAACATGCAATAAACCATTTCCATTACAAGTCAATCCACTTCAATAAATCACTCATTTATTGAAAACCCCCTTTAATCATTTTCCATGGCAAAAAAATACAATAAAACAAATTTTTTTTATTGAAAACCATTTTCCATCAATCATTTTAAAAAGTCAATCTCCGAAACCCATTTGAAAATATCCATTTTAAAATTCACAACATTAGCATATCACCACAACACCCCTTTTTCCCAAACCCACCAAAACATCACCAAAACAATTTCCAACCAAATTCGCACAACAAAACAAAATTAATTTTATGCCCAAAAAATTAATTGTAACCAAAACCACTAGTTCTAACCAATTGGTGTCGAGAGAGAAGCCACCTACCTTTAGGGTTTTGGTGAAATTGACCCACAAGAAATCACACCTCAAATCTGGAAAACGCACCACCGAAACCTTTGTAGATCCCCTTACCAAACATTTACAAGACTTAAAAAACATCCAAGGAAACCAAAACCCTAGATCTACACACAAGAATTGTAGATCTAGAAAACCAAGAGAGAGGGAGATGTAGATTTAGAGGAAACCACAACAACCACGAGAGAAGACCTACCTGAGAAGATCTCCTTTCAAAACAGCAAGAAACCCCTTTAAATCAATTCCAAAACGAGTGGGAGAGCCCCTCCAAACTTTTATAAGAGAAAATACCGAGTGAGGCTTGGGTGGGAGGAAGCTTGGAGGGAAATGAGGCGAGCCCAAGTGAAACTAGGTTTTAAAACCCAACTTTTTAGTGGCCACACGGTTATCCCGCACAGTTTGACAATCCTTGCGCTAACCGTGTCCACACTACTTTCTCAATAATAGGGGTTCGAATGGTTGCCTCACATGGTTTGGAAAACCGTGCGTAGGCTATTTGAATACTATTATCTCCCCTACATGGTTTCCGGGAGAACCTGCACGGTTTCCACTAACCATGCTCAAACTGCACTCCATAATAAAATCTTCAAAACTCATTTAAAACCATTCCAAACTCTCCCAACCTCTTCTCAACTTATCCATTTCTCTTTAAACACAAAACAATGCATAAATACGTGATATATTACTCAAACCAGGGGTACTACAATTGGTGTCTCTCAATATAAAGTTTCCACCATATAAAAATGATTTAAATTTTATAATAAAAAATTTAACTTCATTTTGGAAATTTCTATTTTCTAAAAAAAAGATTTTACACATTATGTCTACCAATATGAAAATTATTTATTTATCACTAATATAGTTTTTTTTGAAAAATCGACTTTTTAATTTGATCAAGTAGGTACATATTATATTAAATTTCAAATATCATTTTTCCTTATAAATAATATTCTTATAATTATAGACTATTTCTTTTAAAATTGTAATTCAATTGTATTATTAGCACATTGTATTTTTTTCTAATAAAATAAATTATTATATGTTAGAAAATGAGTTAAATTTAATTTTTAATCTCTTATATAATTATATTATCACTCGTCAAATTGGTAATAAATTTCCAAAAAAATTATGAACACATAGTGGTAAAAATAACATTTTCCTAAAAAATTGTGTATATATTTAGTTATATTAAATGTTTTAATTTAAATTTTCTTTTTATAATATTTAGAAATTTTATTATATTATAAATAAGTTTAAGTCAATTCATCACACTGAAATTAAGAATTAAATTTTATTTTATATAACATATATTTAAAATCTAATTGCCTAGTAAAAACAATTATGGTGAAATGTAAGCACCTAATGCATAATGTTAAAAACAATTATTTAGAACATGTGTTAATATGAGAGGTAGAGTAATTATAGAACTTATCACACCCAAAGAATTATTATATCCCATGTTTGGATCCATTTTACCTTTAATAGTCTCATTCAATCATTGATATGTAATGTGTTTTTACAAAAATACCATTTTCCTCTAATTATAGAAGGATATCACTTCCACCAAAAGTCTCATCCCATTCCAAAAAATTTACTTTACCATAACTATCCTTGGACACTCCAAAACCGTATCCCAATGTCCATGAATCATTTCTAATTTTATAAGACCATGACATATAGAATTTAGTCATTGCCCAAGGGTGAAATTCCAAAGGAATATGGTAGTTCTCTAAACTAAGCTCTCTTTGTTTCATTCTATTTCACCCCCTCAAAACATTTATATCCATGAAATTGTTATCGCATTAATATTACTAATAAGAGTAGTTATATTATGCTAATGGAATATTACATTTACACCTTCCTCTAAAATGGTTTAAAAAATGAATATGTAGTCATGTGTTTGTGAAAACTATCCCCTCCATGAATGTGGGGTTATATTATTCAAAAACTGTTAACATGTCTTGTAAAAAAGATCAATTTAATTATGAAATATAACAATAATAATTTTATTAATTTCAATAACGAAATTTTTTTCATTTTATACCACCTCACGTCCTATGAAAAATATGATAATTATTTATGTTTTTTAAGACTTCCATATATATAGAACAAAAAAAGTACAATTTTCATTGCATAATTGTGTGGTTTATATTTAAAATATATCTAATGTACAAATATTTTATTAATGAAACTATTATTATACTATAAGGAAAATATTTGAATTTTAATATATATTATTAATAATAATTAGATATTATAAATTTGACCTCCTTATATGAACATATCTGTAATGACCCAAGGTTTGAAATGGAATCCATTATTTTAATTATGTCATATAATAACATTAAGTTACAACACAATAAACTATTATGTACTAAGTGACCATTAAACATAAGTTTCTCAATTTTGATTTTTTAAATTAAAAAAATGGTTATCTACAATTGTGGTCAATAAGTGATTTGGAGTCTGATAAGACACAAATAATTTTTGATGAATAGTAACATACCTCTTTGAAAAATACCATTCCTTTATGAATAGTAATGAATAGAAAATCGGCCAAAATAGAAACTTCAAAAATGAATGTACAAATACAATTTTGACATATTAAATGTGAAAAAAATGATCATAGTATAAGAATTATTATTTTTTTGGATCAAAAATATTTTATTTATAATATTTTATTTAATTAGATAATTAAAAATGGAAATGTATTTTCAAAAAACCTAATCATAAATTTTTTCTTTTTTTAGTTATGGTTCTAAGATAATTTTATGGGATTTGATTAATTTTTCAAGGTTTTATAAAATTTGTTATAGTTTTAATGTTGATTTTTGTTGAATAAATTATAATTTTATTTAAAAATTAAATTAAAAATATTTAGAAATTATTTTCAAAAAGTGGAGTTATTTTTTAATTTTACATGTTGAAAAATGGTTAGGGTGAATTTTTTGTAGTTTTCTAAAATACATGACTTTTTCGTGAATAATAAAATTACAGTTATCGGTTATCAGTATATTTGATGACATAATAATGATGTAAAAATTAAAAAAAAGTTCTAGTAGACTTTTTAACAGTACAATAATATTATAGGTGTCCCAAGTGGATAATACCATGGGAAAATATCATGTGAAACACCATGGTTTTTCAAAAAACCACTAATGAGGTGTCTTTATAAATTAATAAAAAAAACACCCACTTAACCATAAATACCCACTCATCCTTTCCTTTTAATTCAGTACAAATTCCTCCTACACTAAGATCAGATGATTTTACCCCTATTATCCCTCCCAATGTGTACTCAATCCCCCAAGGTCCCAACCTTCTTGTTTTATGAGATACTCCATAAGGTAAGGGATCCTTTCACCCTCCTCTGTTTTCCAACACTTCTTTATTGTTATCTATTCAAATTTCCATTATCATAAGATAGGGTTCGATATAATGTATCAATATTACTATAATATTTTTTTCCATATGATGAGATACCATTTTTATCTCATAAATTCATTTTGTGAAATTTTATGTGACATCGTTTGCATGTCTAATTTTTATAAGGGATCTCTAAAACTCTTCTTTCATTTTCAAGTTCATCTATTTCCTTTTTCATTCCTCAAAACATTTTATCCAAATTTTGTGATGACTCCATCAACATAAATGTACTGTATTTTTGTCATGATAAAGGAATAATTCTTCATTATCACTCCTTCTTTTTTATTATATACTAAAATGAAAATAATATATAAGATGTTTTATTTTAACCCATTCAAGGAAAATTGGTTTTCAATTTATATTATGGTATTAGATTTTGTTCATGAAAACATTTTCATGGTTTAATGAATCTATAAATTATGTATTATTTTTCATATATGGTTATGGAACCCTTTTTAAACAAGGTTTTTATTTATAAAACAAAACATGTTCCTTGTGGTCAAAAACCGCCAATTAACACAAATATTTATCATTAAATAATTTATATAATGATTCATCTTCATGATGACTAACCAAATAAAATTACAATAATTAAACCTCTTATATTTTCACTAGTAACATATAACTCTAATTATGGACAATCATCCCCATTTTACAAGATTCTTCAATCATGAATATATGTTAAATGATCATTAGAACCAAGGAAACAAATGGACTCGAACAATGAAATTGATCCTCATAACCAATCTAAACGTTATGAATGAACTAAAATAGGTTTTAATAAATAATTTAAATATATAAGATGTTATTTAATTATTAATTAATGAACTTAATTTTATTATTCTGGTAATTAATATTAAGTGGAGAACACCATCGAACTTAAGGTAAGGGATTCTACCCAAAATGCCCTTATTCCTTCTGGTTGATCTATCTTTCTTTTTAGACAAAATAATTTGTCATTTCATTATAATAAAAACTTATAATTTTTTTATATGCTCAAAACCCATGTTTCAAGATCCATCTCTCATTATCTTTCGGGGATATACATGTTTATATGTGATTATATCCTTAATTCTTCTTGATAAGAAAACCTATTTTAAGGGAACATCCCGAATTCATAAATAATTTCAATCCCAGTCTTTTTTTTATATTAAGTCAACATTATATTTAAAAAATCCATCATTTTATTTTGAAAACATTCCTATTTAACTTTGTTTTTTTATAAATGATTGTTCACTTTTTTTATTTTAAAGACTCAATAGTGTTTTCCTTTAAAACTTCTCAATAATGTTTTAATGATAAATTTTCAAAACTAAATTTATTATATATCATAAAATATGTTTGAAATCACTTAACATGTTGTATTACCATTTTACCTTATAAACTAACATATATTTTCTAATCAATTTCTTTCATTTACACTTTCATGATACGCCCATTTTTTATGATCTATCTCATGATTATGGTACCCAACTATTTCCATGGGTTCCATTATGTTTATGTATGGTTGATTATGTATGATTATTTATGTAGAAATAATATTCATGAAAATATTGATATGGGTGTCCCCAAATAGTGCTCCAATGTATTGGGTAAAGTTAAGTCTCATGAGATGTGATATAAAACTGGATTGGCGGTTAGCCATGACCCATAATACTATGGCAAACATGATTCACAGTTAGCCTTGACTCATAATAATGTCATTTTTTATGTTTCTATCACATATATATTATTACGTGTTTATATGATCCAATATTTATACGTCATGATTCCTTATTTTACATGCTTTTCATTTCATTATTTCATGTCCCCTAACTCATGTGCTTAAGATTTACTCGTATGTTCATTCCCTTACTAGGTTTTTTTAGCTCATGCCATTTTTATGTTCTTCCTTAGGATATCCTTTACAGATGTACGAGAAAAATGGAAGTTAGGATATCATTTTGGAGATTAAATAAATAAATTTTTATTAGCTCTCTGTTTAATGTTTTATGTACCTAGTTTTCAAAGACACTATACATCATGATCCTTGGCATGTACTCTGATTTATATGTATGCTTAAGATCATGTAGTATTATATGTAAAAGGTTAGGGTCACTATAGTTTGTATCAGAGGATGGTCAAGTTATTTTTGAAGATTTGGAATAGAACACCTTAGTGAGAATGTTAAATATGATACAAATTATAAGAAAACATTCCTAAATTTTGGTGAGTATTGAGTAAGTGGTTTATCAAGAAAATACTACCATTTCTAGATACCAACAGGTAGAGGTGGATCTAGATCATATGTACCTAAGAGTGAAAACTCTGACAAAGAGTTTCGGGATTGACCTGGGGTGTCCTCGTACACAACAATGGGCCCTGCTACACTCTTGGTAATGACACTCCTGGGGGATATGCTTTGGTAATTCAATAGCATGGTACAAACCAATATTAAGTGAAAAAATGATAAGAATATTAGATAAGAAATAGATCAAGGATAACCGTGATTTAAATATAGGGAATCACAAGTTAGAATATAATTGACCTTTAACAGTTTATTATTTTATGATAAAAAATTTCCCTTTTATGTTTATAACTTTGTATTAAATCCTTATAATTTTATGTTCTTTTTCTTAGATAATGGAGGGAAATAAAAGAACACATTCCATCAATCAATGTGAATGGAAATGTGAAGAATGTCCAAATGGTATGCCTGATATGACATGAATGGGTGATCAAAACATCATGACAGAACGTTCTCACCTGTCTCAAGTTATGAATAATATCTTGAATCATGTGGAAAACCCTCATCCTCAAATAAGAGAGAAATATTCCATAGAATCCTTCATACGGAAAAGTCCTCCCATGTTTAGGGGATCGTCTTATTCCCTCCTTGCAGAACAGTGGATTAACTATATTGAAAACATATTCTATGTCCTCTAGTGCTCGGAAAAAAGAAAATGTTGTACTTGTGGTCTATCATTTTGATGGGAAATCTTATCAGTGGTGGATACTGATCAAAATACAATTTCCTAAGAAGAAATTGATTCCATTGATTGGGAGGATTTCAACAGTATATTTTTAAATAAATATCTTCCTTGAAAAATTCATCTCAAGATGGATAGAGAGTTCCTCAGACTCAAGAAGAAGTGAAATGAGTGCATCAGGGTGTATGAAGAAAAATTTATAAGGAATTCATGGTACACCTATAGCTTTGTCATGAACACTGAAAACAAGGTGTATCGCTTCTTTATCAAACTAAATATGGGTCTACAAAAGGCATTAGTAATTTGAGACTTCAACATATATGAAGAGATTATCTGTTGTGCCATCCAGGTTGAAATGGATATTGGATAATCTCAATGGTAACTTGGGCCTGGTGATAAGAAGTGAAAAAATGGAGAACAACATGGGCTGTTTAACAAAAAAATACCTTGACAGAAAGAAGCGTGAATATCCCACTTGTAAAAGTTGTGGGAAGAGGCATCAGGGGAACTATTTAAAGGGAACAAAGAATTTCTTGAATTAAGGAAAGATATTTCATCTAGCTAAAAACTGTATAATGGATATGAAAAATCCCGCTAACATGGAAGAATAAAGGAAGGTTAAGATCAACTATCAACTATTGGTTTAGTGTTACAACTATAAGAAGCATGTTCATTATGCAAACAATTTCTCTAAGCCATGGGTTTCTAGAGAAAATCAACAACAACCTCCAAGGAAAAAATGAAGGGATTTTGTTAACACTACTACTGAGGTTGTTCCAAACAATGAAGTGGTGGCATGTATGCTAGTTATTCATTCAAGAATAGAGAAAGTACTATTTGATTCAAGTTCTACGCATTATTTCACATCTTTCATGTTTCGTAGAACTATTCAACCACCAACTCAAAGTTTGGAGGAAAATTTATCTATGAGAACAGAAAATATGGAAATTATTGGGTCCTTGCTTTATAACTCCTCCCCGATTGACGTTTTTTGACTAAACCTCCCATAAAATATTGTCATACTTACGTTAGTGGAGTTCTACGCTATCATGGGAATGGATTTTCTATCTTTATTCAAAGATAACATCAACTTTCAGGAAAGGGAGATCACTCTTCACATCCCAAAGCATCTTATAATTCTATATATGTTTAAGGAGGATGATGAATCCCCTTTAGAATCATCATCTCAAGTGTAAATATTACTTTTTTATGATAAAGCATATCTAGCACAAATTTTTGAGACAAATGAGAGAATATTACATGAAGATATGCCCATTGTGAGGGATTACACTGATGTATTCCCTGAAGAGTTGACTGGTCTTCCTCCTGACCAAGAGGTAGCGTTCTCAATTGAACATATTCATAGATCTTTGCCTATTTCAAATACACCTTACATAATGGCCACCGTAGAGTTTGAAGAGCCGAAGAAGTAGTTACAAGAGAATATAGAGAAGCGTTTTATGGGCCTGAGTGCCTCACCTTGTGGTGCGCTAGTCCTCTTAATCAATAAGAAGGGTATATCAATGCGCCTATACATTGATTATCATGAGATCAATAAAATCACGATTAAGAACAAGTATCCACTTCCTCATATAGATGACTATTCTATCTTCCTTGCGGGGCCTGTTATTTCTCTAATGTGGAACTTCGTTTGGGATATCAACAACTAAAGGTTAGGAAAGAAGATATCCCCAAGACTAATTTTCTAATGAGGTATGGACACTATGAGTTCATAGTGATTCCATTTGGACTCACTAATGCTCTAGCAATTTTCAGGGATTTAAGGAATAGTGTCTTTAGAGATTACCTCGAAAATTTTTTGTAGTATTTATTGATGATATTATGATATACTCCAAGAGAAAGGAGGAACATGAGGAGCATTTGAATAATATGTTAATGGATTTTTGAAGGGATAAGTTTTATGCAAAGTAAAGTAAATGTGAGTTCTGGATGGAGGAAGAATCATTATTGGGGAATGATATCACCAGCAATGAGATATCTGTGGACCCTTACAAGACAAAGGTAATTGAAGAGTGGCCCAGGACAACTTATGTAATATAAATCCACATCATTGTGGGTATGTTTAGGAATTATTGAAAATTTGTGTAAAACTTTTCAAGATTTCTAAACCCAATGAAAAAACTTACAATGAAGGGAGTAATATCTGTCTGGACTCAAGAATGTGAAGACTATTTTAAGGAGTTGAATAAGAGGTTTCTCACTACAATAGTACTCACACTACCAATAAGTGGAGAAATCTCATTGGTGTATAGTGATGCTTCTAGAAGGTTATAAGATGTGATCTGATGAAAAATGATAATGTGATATCCTATGCCTAAAATCAGTTGAAAATAGAAAAGCAAAACTATCCCACAAATGATCTGGAGTTGGCGGCTGTGATCTTTGCATTGAAAATCTGGCGGAATTATCTCTATGGGAAGAAGTGTGAGATATATAGTGAAAAAAAGAGTCTCAAATATATATTCACACAAAATGATCTTAATATGTGCCTCTGAATGTTGATAGATCTTATCAAGGATTATGACTACTCAATCCACTACCATCCCGATAAGGAAAATAAGGTGGAATATTATCTAAGTAGAAATGATCATGCATCTTTATCAATTATGATAATTGAAAAGGATCAGATCTTATTAGTTTTTCAGAGGATGTACATTGGAATATTTAAGGGAGGAACATCATCAATCCTTTCTTAATGATTTCTCAACCATCCCTCATGGAGAAAATAAAGGATTCTCATTGAAAATATGTGGAACTTCAAAATATGGTGGAAGCTATCAGAATTGGTAAATAATATAATTTCATGACTAATAAATAATGATTTATAACATTTCAATAATGATTATGTGTACCATCTAATCCAGAGATAAAGAAGGATCTTTTGAATCACTCACTTAGCTCAACCTTCTCTATCCGCCCTGGGAGCACATATATGTATCTAGATCTCCGAGAGAACATCTGGTGGGACAATATGAAAAGGGATATTGATAAATATACATCAAAGTTCCTGGTATGTCAATAAGTGAAGGATGATATACATAATTATAAGGGGAAGATGAAACAACTACCCATACCAACATGGAAGTGGGAGAACATCACCATGGAATTTTTCACTGGACTTCCAAGGGCATCCAAATAGGAAAATGCTATATGGGTCATTGTGGATCTTCATACGAAGACAAATCACATTATCAAAATTCGAGAGGACTTATAAATAGATCAACTTTCATGAATATATATCAATGAAGTGGTATGGTTGGATGAAGTACTACTATCTATTGTATCTGATCGTGATCTGAGATTTAGCTCGAAGTTCTGGAAAAATTTTCAACATGCTCTAAGCACTGAACTGATATTTAGTACGGCCTACCATCCAAAAACTGATGGCCAATCTAAGTAGACTATTAGGATAGTAAATGAAATGTTGATATAATTTTCTATAGAATTAAAAGGAGGATGGGACTAAAATCTTCAAATTGTTGAATTATCCTACAAAAATAGTTTCCACTCGAGCATCTGAATGGCACCATATGAAGCCCTTCATGGGAAAAGGTGTATAACACCGACGTGTTGGGATGTAGTCAGTGAGAATAATCTGATAGGACCTGAAATGGTCGAAGAAATGTTGGATAAGGTTACAACCATTCCGCACCATATCAAGGAAGCCCAATGTCGACAAAAGAGTTATGCAGATAACCATCGATGATACCTTGAATTAATAGTTAGAGATATGATATTTATACACATATATCCATGGAATATGGTCTTGGGATTTGCGATGAAAGGGAAGGTAAGTCCCAAGTACATCAACCCCTTCGAGATCCTTGATCGAGCCAGAGCTATGGCCTATCGACTAGCACTTCTACCTACCATGTCCAAAGTACATGATGTCATTCATGTATCCCTCTTAAGGAAGTACATACCAGAATGTTTACATGTACTCTCTTCAGAGGTGGTACAGTTGGGGGATGATCATTCTTACAAGGAGATGCCAGTGAAGATCTTGGAACGTAGAGATAATATTCCACATAAAAATTCTACTCACCTGGTCAAGGTATTATGGTGGAACCATAAGTACGAAGAGGCAACATGGGAACTGGAGGATGAAATGAAGGAATAGTAACCACATATGTTTTTGGCCAAGAATATAGACTAAAATATCAAGCATGAAATTTATTATGGGGGGGGGAGAATGTAACGACGAAATTTTTCAATGGAATCCCTTCTTTTAATTATGTCATATAATAAAATGGAGTCACAACATAGTGAACTATTAAGTACTATGTCACTTATAAACATAATATTTTCACAATGGTGTTTTTAATTTTGAGAAATGGTCATCTAAAACAGTGATCAGTAAGTCATTAAGAGTCTAATAAGACAAAAATGATTTTTGATGAATATTAACATACACTTAGGAATAGTACCATACCATTATAAATAGTAATTAATTGTAATGAATATAAAATCGACCAAAAAATATAAACTTCACACATGAATGTACAAATACAATTTTGACATCTTAAATGTGAAAAAAAATCATAGTATAAGAATAAGTATTTTTTTACCTCAAAAATATTTTATTTATAGTTTTATGTATACTTTAATAATTTAAAATGGAAATTAATTTTCAGAAAACATAATCATAAATTTTTTCTTTGTTGACTCATGGTTATAAGATAATTTTATGGGACCTTGAATAATTTTTCAAGGTGTTATAAAATGAGTTATAGTTTTAATGTTGATTTTGTTAAATAAATTATGATTTTATTTAAAATTTAAATTTAAAATAAATAGAAAATTATTTTAAAAATATGGGGTTCATTTTTTAATTCTACATGTTGAAAAAAATTTCGGGTGAATTTTTGGGATTTTTCTAAAATAAATTTATTTTTCATGAAAAATAAAAATATAGTTACGGGTTTTAGGTATATTTGATGACATAATAATGATGTCATAATTAATAAAAAATTCTAGTCAAATGTTTTATAGTACAATAATATATTAGGTGTCCCAAGTGGCTAATAGCCTAAGAAAATACCTAGGGAAATCCTATTTTTTACAAAAACCACTAATGAGGTGTCTTTTAAAATTGATAAAACTTTTCTCTCTTTTACTATAAATACCCATTAATAAATTCGTTTTCATTCATTACAAATCCATATTACTTGAATATATAGTGGTTTTACCTCCCTAGTATCCCTCCCATGGTTTCCTCAATCCCCCAAGTTCCCAACCTTCTTGTTTTAGGTGATACTCCACAATGTAAGGGAACCTTTCACCCTCCTCTTTTTGTCAACACTTCTTTTATGTTATCTTTTTGAATTTACACTGTCATATGTTAGGGTTTGATATTTTTTTATCCATATTACTGAACTTTTGAATTTTATATTATTATATACCTTTTTTTCTTTCATCAATTAATTTTGTGAAATTTTAAGTGACGTCATTAGACTGCTGAATTTTCATCAGGGATCTCTAAAAATCTTCTTTCATTTTCAACTTCATCTATTTTCTTTTTCATTTCTCACCACCTTTTTTCCAAATTTTGTGATGAATCCAGTACATTAAATTTACTAGATTTTTTTCCTTATGAAGTAATTATTCTTCATAATCACTTCTTCTTTTTTTATGTATACTAAAATGAAAATACTATCTACGATGTGCTAATTTACCACATTAAAGGACGATGGATATTCAATTTATGTAATCATCATAAATTATGGTCTGAGACCATTTTTATCATTGAAATGGAACATAATATATGTATTATCTCTCATATATGGTTCTGTAATCCTTTTTACTCAAGGTTTTTATTTATAGAACAAAACAAGTTCCCTGTGTTAAAAATCCACCAATTAACCCAAATAGTTATCATTAAATAATTTATATAATGATTCATATACATTCCAAGTAATCAAATGGAATTACAATCATGTATCCTACTATAGATAAACTAGTAACATATAAATCCAATTCTAGACAATCATCCCCATTTTACAATATTCTTCAATCATGAATATAAGTGAACTGATCATTAGAACCAAGGAAACAAATAGACCCAAACAATGAAATTGAACCTCGTAACCAATCAAAAGGTTATGAATGAACTCAATCCAGTTTTACTAAATCATATTAATATATAATAGGTTATGTAATTATAAATTCAAGAACATAATTTGAATATTCATGTCATTAATTTCAAGTAGAGAACACCATCATACTTAAGGTAATGGATTCTACCCGAACCACCTTTATTAGATCAGGTTTCTCTATATTTCAATTTACCAAAAAAAGTTGTATTTTAATTATATGAACAGGTTTTAAATTCTATTTATATTCTCCATACTCATGTTTAAATATCCATACCTCATTATCTTTCTAGTATATACATGTTAATAAGTGATTCCCTCCTTAATTCTTCCCGATAAACAAACCTATTTTATGGGAACATCCAGAATTCATACCCAATTTCAAGTTCACTCTATATTATATTTTAAGAAACAATTTTATATATAAAATAAGTCCTTTTATTGTGGAATCATTCCTGGTTAACTTTTCGTTTTGTATAAATGATTGTTCCCTTTTTTATTTTAAAGGTTCAATAGTGTTTTCCTTTAAAACTGTTAAAAAATGTGTTAATGCTAAAGTTTAATATATACAGTTTTTATATATTCTCACTTTTGTTTGACATCAATTA
Source organism: Viscum album (assembly GCA_963277665.1). Lineage (NCBI taxonomy): Eukaryota > Viridiplantae > Streptophyta > Magnoliopsida > Santalales > Viscaceae > Viscum > Viscum album. Next base: position 257,874,737 of record OY728148.1, on the reverse strand, counting down.
CCATGTCGTATTCCCATTTGACCTTATGAAAAACAATTTATGTTCTAATCCCTTCATTTCGTAGACACTTTCATGATACACTATTGGTTTTGCTTTATGTCATGATTGTTGTCACAACCCGACCCAACGGGGCTCGAGCCGCGACTCCCCAAGCCCACCTCCAATAGGCCAGGGGCTGGCGACTAGCGCCGAGTAGGATATCACACACGTGGGAGGAATTAGCCTATGGTACCTGTACACACGCACCCACAAACACCTCCATGCAATAGTGCAAGGATATAGAAACTGAAAAGTAAAAGCATGCATACAATCTAACCCAAACCAGAGTGCAACAGCAAAAGTACAAGGGAAAAACTGGGCCCACCAAAAGAAAACTACAAAGCGCGTCCAACCTGCTCTGAAGAAGGGAAACACTACAACAAACACCCGCCGGAAAGCTCCCTCGGCACAGCTCCGGTAAACACCCCGGTCAACTCGCTCACTAAGCTCCGCCTGCTCTGGGTCCTCCTGGGACTCCGTCAAAAGGCTTGTGGTTTGCAAAAGACACAAACCTATGTGGGAAAAGCCCGTGCAAGGGTGAGTATAAACATACTTAGTAGTCACCCCAAAAACCCAAAACCTAAGGGAGCAACTGAAAGGCAACAGTCCGCTCAACCCAGCCAGAGGGAACCCAGATGAGAGAGAAACTCCATCTCGTGACCATCCTAGGCTAAACACAACTAGTCATCTCAGCTCAGCTCAGCTTTGGTGTGTGACCATACAGACACCTTGAACAATCCAGATATACACAGCTCACGCCACAAAGCCACAAGAGGTACCGACCCCATCACCAGCAACTATCCACAACCGGGAGAGTACACCACACAGACACTGTCATACTATATGACACTCATCCGAGAGATACACTCCATCGGGTCCCAAAAAAACATCTCAGATGTTCTCCTGAGAGACCACACTCGTCGGATAACATCACTGAGGAAACCTCACTGAAACAACATAACCACCAAACTCCTTAGAGAGGGGATTGCCGCTTGGGTCTGCTAGGGGATGCCAAGACCCAATCCGGTATACGTAGCTCACAGATAGGGGATCACTCCCAGGGTCCGCTGGGGGATACCACGACCCGATCTGGCATACGTAGTTCTCATAGATAAGGGATCACACCCAGGATCTGCTGGGGGATACCACAACCCGATCTGGCGCTCGACAGAAGCTCCACACTCAGATAGAGGATCATCGTCCATATAACGATAGTCATGACGATACCGGAACCCTATCTGGTATAACTCTCGATGTAGGGGATCGAACTGACGATGCTGCAACCCTACCGAAACCACACGCTGAGTAGGGGATCACATAACCAACGATATTGTAACCCTACTATAAACCACATGCTGTGTAGGGGATCGTATACCCGACGATGCCACAACCCTACTGAGCACTGCCCACCGCGTAGGGGATCACATTTCCGATGATGCCACAAACCCTACGGGGTTAACCTGCTAGATAGGGGATCACCGCTCGTGAATAAGCGGTCACAACGATACCAAGAACCCGATCTAGGGTAAAGATGCTAGAGGATCCACTCCAGGCCCACCGGAGGGATACCTCAACTCTAACAGTTTAAACTTCCCATCGAGAGGATCACAAACCCATACGAAGGTTGTGATGCCACACGAACCCTCTTAGGAACGAACCAAGGGAGAACCCTCATCCACTACTGGTCCAAACGTCGCTAACCCGAGTGACCCACCACAATGCCACACTGCGCACCTCCTAGGCCAAAACCGAGGCCACCATCGCGTTCCACGCCGAAAAACACGCAGGATAGGCTGTTTACTCGCCCGAAACGGAGCACCAGTGAAAAAAGAACTATTCACCGTAGTTAGCTCGTGCGGGGGCCACACAACAATCCCGAAACCCATCGAGCGGGTCACACCACGACGATCCCCTCGAAAAAACAAGCGGAATCTACTACTCGCTCGTCCAAAACGAACACGAGGTGAAAAAGGTACTATTCACCGAAGGCCAGCTCGGGTGGGGCCCACGCTTGGATTCGGAAACTCATCGAAGGGAATGCACCATTGCGTTCCTCTCAGAAAAACACACAGGATCGACTATTCATCCGCCAAAATCGGACTCCTGGTGCAAAAGCTGCGTTTCACCGTAAATGCCAATCGGACGCTCCGGGTAGAAGTTACAACGGCCTGAAGTCGTAAAATAATAAAATAATCTTATTTTATACGACGTTTCTAGCTCCCGGGCCACGATCCAGAACCATTAAACCCTCTAACCCATTCCGGAGGGTTCGCCTCATCGTCAGGGTCACGTCGCCGCAAACGGCGCGCGAATACGACTCCCGGAGTGCAAGATACTGGGGTTTTAAGACCCCCGTATGCAAAAAGGGGCCGGTCCGGCAGGCCTAGACCGTCCGTCGCCGCCGGCCTGCCCTGGCCGGCGGCCTCCGCCGCACACCGCCGCACTGGGCGGCCGGCAGCCGGGCTCCGCCGCGTGCCGCCGCGCTGGGCGGCCGGCGGCCGCGGCTCCGCCGCGCGCCGCTGCGCCGGCAGACCTTCCGCGGACTGCCGGGAGCACCCCGGTGGTCCGTTTCGCGATCCAGAGGCATCTACACGACCCTCGGGACCCAATCTACACTGCTGCGGCTTCAATTTGCAGAAAAACGCCGCAAAAACAGGATCGGGGGTTAAAACTCAAAACTGCCTACCTCGCGGGCGAAACGCCGACGTTCTACCTCAGATCCGCGCTCCAGAGCTTCCGTTGCGCGCTCCTGGAACGTCCGCCGTCGAATTCTGAGCTCATGGGCGCTCCAATGGCTCGATTCGGTGGAGTGGCGGCGAAGAACGGAGAAGAACGATTAAAGGGGGGGGGGGGGGGTGCTGATATTTATATCAGCGGCCCACCGGCGCCAAACCCGCCTCGGACCCGACGCCCGATGCGAACAAAAGTAAGGTCACCCCTAGGGTAAACACACCGTTCTGAACGCAACGGCGGTCTCAGATTTTCCATCCGAGGCTCCGTTCAGAAGTTATTCGAGCCGACGCTCACCCACTAACTTGCTACTTATTTATGGAAACGCTCCTGGTGGCGTTTCTCACCGCAGGCCCGTGCCCGCAAAGCATACACCCCGCCTAGGGTAAACGGAACGTTCCAGACGCAACTGTGCCCTCAGATTCCCGTTATGAGCTACCGTTTAGGAGATATCATACCTCCGCGACATGCATAGTATAAAAATACTTAATATTTTTATAAAATTAATTCCGAGCACACCGGGCCTCGAAATCGCACGCCGTCTTCGCGCCTAGCACTGGAATTATTCGTAGAAACATTCCAATGTATGACAGGGCCAAGAACCTGAGTCGCTACATCCTCCCCCCTTAGAACTTTTCTTCCCCGAAAAGCTCTAAGCACAAGGAAAGCGATTGGACTCTCAACTGGGACTCACACACCAGCGAGCTCACCAACAAACACCCACACAGGGTCTTACCAACGCCCTGAACAAAACTCGAGCAAGAAACAAAAGGAAAGAGTACCGCTAAACAGTGTCTGACAAACTACTGCAGTAAGTAGAAAAACACAAGGCGTACCTCTATCCATCCACGGTGCCTTTGGGTCAACATCCTCCAGGGAATGCAGCTGTCCTCACCCTCGACCACCAGCACCCTGAGCTTGGCGTGGACCACCTGGGGGTGGGGGTGGTGGAAACTGGTACTGCCTACCACCACCTCCCGCTGCACCAGCTCTGCCGCCACGTCCGCCGCCCTGCGGACCTCCATGCTCGAGATGCTGCCTCTACCAAGGCGGCCCATCGACCGGCTCCCTCTCAGCAGCACGTCGGGTCGGAAAATCTCAAGTAAGATTTCCCCGACCATCGCAACCGTAACACCGCCTCTCCTACGGCTGACCAAAACTGGCATGCGAGCCCTGTGAGCCCTGAGGCTCAGATCCTCCATCCCGGGGTCGCCTCCTGTATCGTCGGCCACATCCAGACCCCTTAGTCTGACGTCGGCTACCAGATGCCGATCCGATCAACGAAGTCTCAGCTCTCGAGTGCCCAACACTAACAGGGAGAAACTGCTCGGCCAGAAAGCTCTCCACCACCAGTTCTCGCTCCAGCACTTCAGCATAGGTGGGCAGGCACAAGGAAACCACACCTGCTCGAATATCACTGCGTAATCCCTGCTCGAAGGTCCGAGCCCTAAAGAATGGGTCTCGAACCATATCCAGGGAGTAGCGCGATAGGTCTGTAAACCTCGCTGAGTACTCCGACATAGTCATGATCTCCTGTCGAAGCTGTAGAAGCTCCTTGATCTGCAATGACCTCAGCGTCACCAGATAGAACTCTTCCCTGAAGAGCCGCTCAAACTCTGCCCACGTGAGCGTCTCCTCGTCATGGGACTGCGTCACCAAACTCCACCATCGCCCGGAAGAACCATGCAGAAGGCTCACCGATAGGACCACCATCTGATCTGAAGGTGTCCTCACTAGGCGGAAAACTCAGGTGACTACCTCAAGCCAGTCATCAGCTGCCTGGGGGTCTGGATCACCCCGGAACCTCAGAGGTCGCTGCCTTTGGAACTCATGCAGCGCACTCAGCCTGCTCGCAACCTCGTCTTGCACCACCGGCACAACCAGCTGCTCAATAGGTGGTGGCTCAACTGGCAGACCACTTGGAGGTGCAACCTCAGAACCTGCACCCTGCTCCACAGCCACTACATGGGGCAGGTCATCAGCACAATCATGCTGTGGAACCCTTTCTGGTTGTCATCGTGGAGCCATCCTGAAATACATTCAACACACACCCCAGTCAAAGAGTATATCTGGAGAGTTGACTCAAGAAGGACAAGGAAAAACCAAAAACCCAGTCTTATATGTTGCATATACCATTATGTCCCCGCGACCAGTGTACGAATGTCCCGAGTTGAAAGACAGGTTATCAGAGTCCTGGTGTATGGATACGTCGGCCGCCGCACCAACACTGGAGTCCCTAGCCTGAAAGCCGAGCTCGAAACACCCTAACACTGCCGCTATGCAACCCAAACCAAGCTCACAGCTAGACCAGCTACGCTCTGAGATCGCAAAGGTGGAACCTCCTCTGATACCACTCTGTCACGACCCGACCCAACGGGGCTCGAGCCGCGACTCCCCAAGCCCACATCCAATAGGCCAGGGGCTGGCGACTAGCGCCGAGTAGGCCATCACACACATGGGAGGAATTATCCTATGGTACCTGTACACACGCACCCACAAACACCTCCATGAAACAGTGCAGAGATATAGAAACTGAAATGTAAAAGCATGCATACAATATATCCCAAACCAGAGTGCAACAGCAAAAGTACAAGTGAAAAACATGGATCACCAAAAGAAAACTACAAAGAGCGTCCAACCTGCTCTGAAGAAGGGAAACGCTGCCACAAACACCCGCCGGAAAGCTCCCTTGGCACAGCTCCGGTAAACACCCCGGTCAACTCGCTCACTAAGCTCTGCCTGCTCCGATTCCTCCTGGGACTCCGTCAAAAGGCCTGTGGTCTGCACAAGACACAAACATGTGCTGGAAAGCCCGTGCAGGGGTGAGTATAAACATACTTAGTAGGCACCCCAAAAACCCAAAACCCAAGGGAGAAACTGAAAGGCAACAGTCCGATCAACCCAGCCAGAGGGAACCCAGACGAGAGAGAAACTCCATCTCGTGATCATCCTCAGCTAAACACAACTAGTCATCTCAACTCAGCTCAACTCAGGTGTATGCCCATACATACTCCTTGAACAATCCAAATATACACAACTCACGCCACAAAGCCACAAGAGGTACCGACCCCATCACCAGCAACTATCCACAACCGGGAGAGTACACCACATGAACACTATCATACCATATGACACTCATCCGAGAGATACACTCCATCGGGTCCCAAACAAACATCTCAGATGCTCACACGAGAGACCACGCTCTTCGGATAACATCACTGAGAAAACCTCACTAAAACAACATAACCACCAAACTCCTCGGAGAGGGGATCGGCGCTAGGGTCCGCTAGGGGATACCAAGACCCACTCCGGTATATGTAGCTCACAGATAGGGGATCACTCCCAGGGTCCGCTGGGGGATACCAAGACCCGATCTTCCATACGTAGTTCTCACAGATAGGGGATCACACCCAGGATCCGCTGGGGGATACCACAACCCGATCTGGCGCTCGACAGAAGCTCCACACTCAGATAGAGGATCATCGTCCATATAAAGATGGTCACGACGATACCGGAACCCTATATGGTATAACTCGCGATGTAGGGGATCGAACTGATGAGGCCACAACCCTACCGAAACCACACTCTGAGTAGGGGATCGCTTAACCAACAATACCGTAACCCTACTATAAACCACATGCTGAGTAGGGGATCGTATACCCGACGATGCCACAACCCTACTGAGCACTGCCCACCGCGTAGGGGATCACATTTCCGATGATGCCACAAACCCTATGGGGTTAACCTGCTAGATAGGGGATCGCCGTCCGTGAATAAGCGGTCACAGTGATACCAAGAACCTGATCTAGGGTAAAGATGCTAGAGGATCCACTCCGGGCCCACCGGAGGGATACCTCAACTCTAACAGTTTAAACATCCCATCGAGAGGATCACAAACACATACGAAGGTTATGATGCCACACGAACCCTCGTAGGAACGAACCAAGGGAGAACCCTCAACCACTACTAGTCCAAACGTCGCTAACCCGAGAGACCCGCCACAACGCCACACTGCGCACCTCATAGGCCAAAACCGAGGCCACCATCGCGTTCCACGCGGAAAAACACCCAGGATAGGCTGTTTACTCGCCCGAAATGGAGCACCGGTGAAAAAGGCACTATTTACTGTAGTTAGCTCGTGCGGGGCCCACACAACGATCCTGAAACCCATCGAGCGGGTCCCACCACAGTGATCCCCTCGGAAAAACAAGCGGAATCGACTACTCGCTCGTCCAAAACGGACATCCGGTGAAAAAGGTACTATTCACCGAAGGCCAGCTCGGGTGGGGCCCACGCCTGGATTCCGAAACTCATCGAATGGAACGCACCATTGCGTTCCTCTCAGAAAAACACACAGGATCGACTATTCATCCGCCAAAATTGGACTCCTGGTGCAAAAGCTGTGTTTCACCGTAAACGCCAAAACCCGGCCTCGTGGGGCCCACACCCTGTTCTCAGACCCAACACCTAGAAACCATCTCAAAAATTCGGTCGTACCATCAGGGTCTCAACGCCATTGACGGAACGTCAATCGGACGCTCCGGGTAGAAGTTACAAAGGCCCGAAGTCGTAAAATAATAAAATAATATTATTTTATACGACCTTTCTAGCTCCCGAGCCACGACCCCGAACCTTTAAACCCTCAAACCCATACCGCAGGGTTCGCCTCGTCTTCAGGGTCACGTCGCCGCAAACGGCGCGCGAATCCGACTCCCGGAGTGCATGATTCTGGGGTTTTAGACCCCCATATGCAAAAAGTGGCCGGAACGGCACGAACCCGCCGGTCGGCCGGCCTGGACCGGCCGGCGGCCTCCGCCATGCACCGCCGCGCTGGGTGGCCGGCCGCCGGGCTCCGCCGCGCGCCGCCGCGCTGGGCGGCCGGAAGCCGGGCTCCGCCGCGCGCCGCCGCGCTGGGTGTCCGGCAGCCGCGGCTCTGCCGCGCGCCGGCGGACCTTCCGCAGACCGGCGGGAGCACCCCGGTGGTCCGTTTCGCGATCCTGAGGCGTCTACACGACCCTCAGGACCCGATCTACACTGTTACGACTTCAATTATCAAAAAAACGGGATCAGAGGTTAAAACTCAAAACAGCCTACCTCGCGGGCGAAACGCCGACGTTCTGCCTCAGATCCGCGCTCCAGAGCTTCCACTGCGCGCTCCTGGAATGTCCGCCGTCGAATTCTGAGCTCGTGGGCGCTCCGTTGGCTCGATTCGGCGGAGTGGCGGTGAATAACGACAAAGAATTATTAAAGGTGGGGGGGGGGGCGCTGATATTTATATCAGCGGCCCACCGGCGCCAAACCCGCCTCGGACCCGACGCCCGATGCGAACAAAAGTAAGGTCACCCCTAGGGTAAATGCACCATTCTGAACGCAACGATGGTCTCAAATTTTCCATCTGATACTCCGTTCAGAAGTTATTCGAGCCGACGCTCGCCCACTAACATGCTACTTATTTACGGAAATGCCCCTGGTGGCGTTTCTCACCGCAGGCCTGCGCCCGCAAAGCTTACACCCCGCCTAGGGTAAACGGCACGTTCCGGACGCAACCGTGCCCTCAGATCCGCATTATGAGTTACCGTTTATGAGATATCATACCCCCACCACGTGCATAGTATAAAAATACTTAATATTTTTATAAAATTAATTCCGGGCACACCGGGCCTCAGAATCGCACACCGTCTTCGCGCCTAGCACTGGAATTATTCATAGACACATTCTAAAGTATGACAGGGCCAAGAACCTGAGTCGCTACAAATGTGGTACCCAATTCATTCCAGGGGTACACTTATGTTTATGTATGGTTGATTATGTATGATTATTTATGTAGAAAGAATATTCATGAAAATTTTGAGATTATTGCACCCAAATAAAGATTTAATGCATTGGGTAAAGTTAATTCTCATGAGATGCGATGTGAAACGAGATTAGCGGTTAGCCTTGACCCGTACCACTTTGGGAAACATGATTGGAAGTTAGCCTTGAATCGTACTACATTCATGTTTTATGTTTCTAAAACATTTATATGATTCCATTTTTATATTATCCCATGATTATATTTCAGGATTCCATATTTTCCATGCTTTTTAAATCATTAATCCATGCCTCCTGACTCATGTGCTTATGATTTATTCTTATGTTCATTCCCTTACTAGGCATTGTAGCTCATTCCATTTTTTATGTGTTTCCCCAAGATATCCTTTGAAGATGTATGAGAAAAATGGATGACATGGAGATATAGGAAATGTAATAGAGTATTTCTTAGAAACACATTAATAAATATGGATGTATAATGTTTAGTAACTAGAAATACGTCTAATCAAACCCCTAACTAATGAAGTAACTCTTTGAATACTCACAATGATTATCATTTTATATACATCATGTATAAATATCTAATGAAAAACTTCTAGTTGGATAATATGAAGTGGGGGTCACATGTTGTGTATATTTTTTTTTTTATGAATTTATGTTATGAATGAAAGAAATAAACATATATGGATAATGAAAACATTTCCATTACAAATATTGAAGTAGTAAAACATCACTATGGATTTCATTAATGGTCTCCCTAGGATATCCACTATCTATAATTAAATTTTTCTTATAGTTTATTTCCTAATCTAGTGAGTGAATTTAATTATGATAAACGAATGTTTATATAATTATGAACTCTCCATGAAATAAATAAGGTATTTTGTAATGATCCATTGAGTAAACATATCAATTATAGCATGGGTATATCTATGATTTACATAATGGTTCACGAAAAAAAACAATGACCTTTATAAATATAGGTGAGTTTTACAACTTCTTATCACCCTCAAATAGATGGTCAATATTAGAGAAAAAATAATTAGGTTGAATATATGCTATGATCTTATTCATTGGATATACTATGTTGTTGGTACCAAATTCTTACCATTGAATTCCTCAAATTTAAAAATAATTTTTATTAAATTAGTCGTATGGAATAATATGAGACTCTATAGGGGCTGGGATATTGGAATCCAACATACGAGGACGAATTAGGAGAGAGGAAGATTATATTACTAGGAATTTTCCAAGAATTTATAGATAGGTTTCCTAAAAATCATCATCACATACAAGAATCACAATACTAATAGTGGAGTTATGTGGATAATCATTTAAACAACATGGATTTTGATGGTGATCATACGGTGTTCCTTGAGATATCTTCATAAAAACAAGTAATGATATTTATGATGAAATACAATTTGATCCCTATGTATATTAATCTCATCATGTTCAATGATCTTGTTAGGGCTATAACATATAAAATAAAAATTCCCCTGACCTGAACCATGTACATGATGTGTTTCATGTATTTTTTGTGTGGAATTACATAGTTTAATCTTCACATGTACTAAATTACAAATCATTTCATCTAGATGATAGTATATCACTTTATAAACAACCAATGGAAATTATTTATTGATTAGATAAAGTATTGCAGAAGAAGACCACATATCAGGAAAAAAATTTGTGGATGAATCATTTGCTTGAAGAAGATACAAGAGAAAGTGATGATGTAATATGAGAAAAGTAAATGTTCTAATTTTCTTCATATTAATAAAATTTTATTGTTGAGGTTACTTTTATTGGGGATATAATATAATGACCTACTCTTTTAATATATACATTTCCTTAACCCATATTGAGTATCTTTCCTCATATAAAGAGAACCATAATTTGTAAATGATATAAAAATAATATACGTAACCTTTATATCATGGAAATTATATTAGAGGGTATCATTTAGAAGAAACCACCTTATGAAAATGATACAAAAGATATAATTTAATAAAAGTCAATTCATGCTTCTAAATAATCAATATTAGAAAAAAATATTTTTATATGCTAGGATCTCAAATATTTAAAATAATTTTTTCATAATCATGGAAATTTTATTTTGTTAAATGGATTTTTTATTTGGAATCATTAGGTATATAATCTATAAAAATCCAATTTCTTTTTTTTGGCATAATAATAAAAATACATGGATAAATTTTAATTAATTATATAATGGTATAAATTATGTTTTATTAACATTGCAATATTTTAATATGGTAAAATAGATTATTCTATTGTCAACAATGACCCTTAAATAACGTTTTTTTATATGAAAATATTTTAATACACATTTAATTGGTAATATATTTTAATTAATATTAGGATCACTTAACATCAAAAATAATATCTTACTAAAAAAATTATATATCATAAATTCTTTAATTTAAAATTTACTTTCCATTTTAACGAAAATTTATCTATATTGAATATTGGTGTAATTCAGGTTCTTTATTGATGAATTTGGATGAGGGTCCATTCAATAAAACAAATATTAAAAAGTAGTTACCTAAGTAAAAAACTATGATCGTAAAAAGGAAAAAACTTATGCCAAATGACATGAGACATGGTTAAAAGATGTGTATAAATTAGTAGAAGAATATTCATTGACTTTTTAACTCCCCAAACATCATTATTTCCGAAATTTGGGATTTTTAACCCTTGATTAATGGAATGGAATCATTGAGATGTAGTGGGAATTTTCATAAATTCTATTTTCATCACTTATCAAAGGATATCATTTCCACAACATTTCTCCACCCACTAAGACTATTTATCTTATCCAAAAATCTTGTATATTATCCTCTCAACCCTTTATAAAGATCAAAGAATCATGGGTTATAAAACCCCATTATTTTTTAATATATTTAAATTAAATAATACATTTTATATTGTGTGTCATACACGACATAAATCATACATAAACCATGATGTACTGTTAATTAATTATCACTATTATTCAATATTTTCTGGTTTGGGTAGTCTATATTTGGGAAAAAATATTATAAAAAATATATATAAATTTTTGAATTTATAAAATTATTAATTTATTAAACATTACTTATCATTTGGTTTTAATTTAATATTATATCATTTTTTTTAAAGTGATGATTTATATAACAATGATTTTATTCTTTAATATAATGTTTTTCATAATTTATCAAGTTTTTCATTATTTTTAATGATTCTGAAAAAAATATTATATAATATATCCAATTTAAGGAATTAAAACCCTATTATTTGTTGATATTATTCAACGATTTAAAATATTCTCATTTTATGATTTTAAAATAATTATTCATCAAAAATGGTTTTTATCACATTTTTCACTTTGATATTGTTCCTAATTTCATCCAGAATAATAGTTTTCATTTTGAAAAATTGAAATAATATTTTAAATCATCATTTCAAAATATTATTAGGATTAATTTTTTTGAATTTAATGGAATGATTTATTTTTGAGAAAATAGTAAAAAATGTAATTTTTTTTCCAAACCACCATATATTTTCATAATATCAAGAAATTAAAATGTCCCATTATGTTTATGTTTTTTATTTTTATTATAATTCTATCCATATGATTGAAAATAATAAAGATAATACCATAGGAATAAAAAATATATTTTATTTTGTTATTAGTTAATTTTATTCATTATAAATGATTTTATAAATGTTGTTTTTAATTTTGGTTTTCATTTTTATATTGAAATAAATTAATTACAATTAAATATTTGAATATTGAAAACTAGATTTCATATTTTAAATAACGAGTTTTAAATTTATTAATTAAGTAAATTTATTTTTTCAATTAATATTATCAATGTTAAATTATGTCACCATGGTACATTTTTTAAAGGTTGGGGCCGAAGCCTCAATTTATTATTTAATGAAAAGATCTATTTAGTGTGGGTAGAAGGGGACCCATTATATAGACCGAAGGCCCAAGGCCAAGTGGCCTGAATACAAGGCTTGGAATACTATTTTTTCCCAAAGGACCCCTCGATGAACAGTATTACTACAATAACCACGCTGCTACAATACTGCTGCCTCTACAGTACATGCTGCAGTGCCTCTGCTGATATACTTCCGCCACAACTAAAGTTTCACCACAGATATAGTACCCTACTACCGTACTACTACAGAACCCCGAAAATTTGTCCCTACACAAATTTGATCCTGATTCTTTTCGATGCTAAACAAGAGATTGTAATCAAGGAGTTACCTGCAAGAAGCATTTCAAAGTTGGTTCAATTTCTCTTCAACTGAATCCCTGTTATGCTCTGTACTTTAGTATGGTTTTAGTGATCAGTTGAATGCATTACTGCTTTCTGCCACTGTTTTAGTTATTTCTTATATATGGAAGTCTCAGAACAAGATGCTCTTCAATAATGGCCTGCCCAACGTTCGTGAAGGGATTGTGGTGATTCAAAGAAGCATTAAACTTGCTTCGATGAATAAAATAGGCTCCATGAATAATGATATATCTGACTTTCATCTCATGAGATTTCATGGTGTTAGTGGAAGGGAAAGGAATCGATTAATTCTGATGTATATTTGGTGGATTCCTCCTATTTTTGACTGGTAAAAGGATAATGTTGATGGGGTAGATTCTGGTGCCCTAGGCCCTGCCCAGTGTGGTGGAGTCATCAAAACCCATTGGATCTTTGTTAAAGGCTGTTTCTTCCACTATTTTGGGCATGCTCATGCGATTGAGGCAGAAGTATGGGAAATGACTAAGGCCATTAGGTAAGCGGTTCTTTATGGCTGGCATAGTGTATGGCTGGAATCATATTCTTCAGTTTCTGTCTAGATATTGAAGGATCGGTACCGAAGTTTTCCATGGAGGATGTTGTCCTCTTGGATGTCTTGTTTGAATCATGCTGAAGGGTTATGCCTTGATATCTCTCATGCTTACAGTGAAGCAAACTAGGTTGTGAGTGCCCTGTCCAAAAGGACTATAATGGAGGTTAGTTCCAGTTGGTCTATTGTTCTACCCAACTACTGTGATGGTTTGGTACGGAAAGACTGTAATGGTGGTTTTCACACCAGGATTTGTAAGGCTCCCCTATATTGAGTTATTCTATAATGTCTAGCTTTTTTATATAATACTTTGTTAGGAGTAGGCTTATGCCTGTCTCTCGGACCTTCTGGATAATTTATTTAAATTATTTGAGACATTATAACTGCCTCTAATTCTTTATGAATTCCAAAAATCCCTTTTACAAGGTAAATAAAAAAAATGTTTTCAAAATATCAAAATTGATAATGTTTTGATGATTTGTTGTAATAATTTAACTTTATAAGAAATTATGATATATTAGAGGCTAATTCAGTGTTTTAAATTAAATCACATGTTTATAATGATTAATTTTACATAAATATATGTGAATTTTCGAAACAAATTACATTATATGTTTTTTAATGTTTATGAATCATTTTTTATCCTTAGTAGATAACAGAAATAATAAAAATACTAAATATGATTATAAATTGACTAGGGAATTCATTAATATTTTAGTGATTTCATACATATAATTTTTTAAATTACATTAATGAACCTTGTGTTTTAAAAAATATGTTACAATGGTTAATTTTAAAAATGGATAACATGGGGTAACATTGACATGATAATGGTTAAAATAACAAAAAGAATTTTCTAAATACTATTGGGTCAACGAATTTAAATCCACTATCATCGAACCTTCAATATGGATCAATTTTTAGGCTACATTCTAATGAATGTATCCATATATTAGTTTAATTATTATATTAATTAAAATTGAACAACCCACCTAACTTATAAAATGGAACCACCTATCCTCTATTAGTCACAATTATTAAGACATTAATTTATACCACGATCTATCAAAATACCAATAGGGCGTCATTATCCTTTTGCTAGATATTTTGGGATTAACCTAATAACATCCAAAAAAGGATGAAGTTTTAATCCATTATAGGATTTCCCATGATGATGTGAGGGATACAAATTCTTAAAGGCATTTCCTGTTCATTTTAGAAGTATTGGTGTTGATGAGAGGGAGTTTTATGGAGTTTCATAGGCTAGGGAGGTTTCTTGGAAATTATAATTGTCACCAAACTCTTGGTTGATGGTATGGTGTCACCTCTTTTCCCTTGGTGAGTCCTTATGTGAAACATGCAAGTTAAATTGGATCGGCCAAGCCATTGCGTTGGGCATAAGGTTTTGGGATTTCCACTATGTTCAACAACTAGAGAAACTAGCAAACACCCACTGTAGATTCTTTGGTGAGGGAAAAATTTCCATTAATTTTAAATATCCCTAAGAAGATGTTTTTTATTGATAAAACATCTATGAAATCCATGAGTGTGATGGAGGAATTTTTGTAGTCCATGAAGATAGTGTAGCTGGGATTTGGGTTGAAAAATGGCCACTCTCCTTTTTGGATTCGATCGTGTTCAACTAGGGAAATGAATATAATGATTTGAGAGGTCATAAATTAAATTTTAAATCATTAATTCCTCAATTAATCAATTAAAACTCCTCTACTAATGTTACATTGAATTCTAGATGTAATGGAAAAACATGGGGAGTGATTGATTCATTTTAAAAATTGAGGAACTATTGATGGATGTTGTTACAATATATATTTCATTCCTACCCACTAGGAATACATTTATCGACACATTGAATATTTTATCATACATTCTAGAGAATCATAGGATCCTAATCAAGGTAACATCCCCCCTTCACAATTTCATTTTCCATTTTCTGGATGTTCCTTGTTCTGTACTAATATTTTTGGGGCTCAGATCTGAGCATAGATTTGTGGTGATATTTCAGTAAAAGATTGCAGTTATTCCTACCTATATATTGGTGATGGAATGTCCTTGATAATATAATATTTCATAGAGAACATTACTTTTCAATTTAAAGGTAAAGGATTTTTTTATTGACCCTGTTTTTTTGTGAAATTAAAATATTATCATTCTTTATATCATTGGGAAATAGTTTAATTTACTATAATGAAGAATAAATTGGAATCTATAATATCATTTTTTGGATGTAGTGATCACATATATGTATTCCATGTTAATATTTTGAAAATAGTTTTTCTAGTTAGAGTGATATAATTGTTTATGTTATATTTAGTAGGTTTTTTATGTATGGAAATTTGATTAGGGACCTAAATATTGTATGGATTGTTAGAAAAATAATTTATTATCATATTAACTGTATTATGTATAAGTTGTTTGTTTCCTACCTTTTCTCTTTTCCATGGATGAAGTCTTGTACTATATTATGTGATGTGAGCCAAGGATAGATGATAATTTGGGATAATTTTCTTAGGGTTCTCTTGTTTTTGGAAGTAGATATAAATTTATATAGTGGGGTGCAAGGTTATATTGATGGTGGTTTTGAGGATGGAATTATGATTGATTTAGTGTTTTTAGTATGATGTTTCCCAAGAATTTTTGATTAAATCTATGAAGATTTATCAATAATTAATCAAGATTAAAGACCAGATAGATGGGTTCCTTGATATAGAATACATTTCTACAGTTCATGATACTACTATTTTTTCTTTGTGTATCAATCCTTTTTGTATTGTAAATCATTTCCAAGAATACTAAGAATTATGAAATTTTATTCCATGTTAAATACTTTAAACCATGTGAATGGTGGATTAATGGAATTTTGAAAGATGTTAAATATTTAGGAATAATTAAATAGTTTTTATTATACCAAAAGAATGGGAAGTTTTTTTATTTAAGAAAATGATCAAATTGATCAAAAAGAATTAAATTTGACTCACTTCAAATTTTTGACTAATATAGGATATCTGATCCTTAATATTTGTAGTTGGGTGTCTGAGAGATGATAGCTTTAGATTGGTTTACTAGAAATGTTTTTTCCCTAGTGTTTTTATGACATATATATATATATATATATATATTAATATTTAATATTATTTCATATTATATCAAACCCATTTCAGTAGGATGATAATAAATAGTTTACTTTAAAAGTGTATTCTCCAATATCTAGTTTGGAAATTAATTGAAGGTCTGTTACCACTCAGTTTCCTTAATATCTCCTTCAGGTAAAATTATATTTTATTTTTCATGGTGGTAAACATTCTCGTATAAGTGTGTTATGATATTTTGTTACACATGGTTCTTTTTCCAATGGGATTGACAACTTGTGTGGAATTCTATAGCTTCTGAGGTTTTTTGAGGAAGCATACCTTATTAGGAACGATATGGAATATGATTTGGGACATTGGAGATGATTCAAAAAATATTATGGAATTTTTAGTGTGGTACATTCAATGATATTATATTTGATATTATATTATTACTTATATGTGACACTTGGTGAGATTGTCATCATGTGGCTTGGAACATGGTCTACATACTATGACAAAATATTTATTTTTCGATGGTTTTTTTTTCATTTAGTGGCGGTTTAAACAAACACGAAACCAATCTATGGCGGTTTTGGAAAACCACCACTAAATCTTTTGTCGAAAAATAAATAATAGCGGGTTTTTAGCAGTTATTTAAACTGTCAAATTTTTTTTAATTTATTTTATCTTTTTTATTTTTTCTATATGAGTAATTTATTTATTTATATAATATTTTTTTATCTTCGTAATTTTTTTTATTTTCAGAATTTATTTATCTATTTTTTTATTGTTACCACGCACATTCCCATCCCCATGCATATATCTATGTCCAAGCACAAGTCCATGTCCATGCAAATGCCCATGCACATGCCCATGCCATATATATAAATTTTGTGTTGGGTGAGATTTGAACCTCTTACCTCTTGCTTATTCTCCAAAGACTTTACCACTCCAGTATGCTCTTCATGTGGTCAATAAATCAAATTTAATATACTTAAACACACACACACACACACACACATATATTAAATGGAAAAAATTAATACATAACAAATAGATACAAAATAAATAAGTTTTAATAAAAAATTTATATTCAATAATTATTAATCAATAACCGATAATCAATAATTAATAATTAATAATATAGAATATAGAATATATAATACATGACATATAATATATAACAGGTAATATATAAGACATAATATATAATATATAATATATAATACCTAATATTAAATATACAATATACAATATATATTATATATTATAGATTAGATATTATATATTATATATTATATATTATATATTATATATTATATTTTATATTTTATATATTATATATTATATATTATATATTATATATATTATATTATATATTATATAACATATAATATATAATATCTAACATATTATATATATATGTAATGTATAAATAATAGATTAAATTAAAAAATAATTTAATATAAAATAACTAAATTCAAAATTCAAAATAAATTAATAAATATTAGATAAATAAAATAATAAATAAATAAGTAATGACTAATAAATAATAAATAATAAATAATAAATAATAAAGAGTAAATATTAAATATTAAATATTAAATAATTAAAAATTAAAAATTAATAATTAATAATAAAAAATAAAAAATAATTGTTCATTAAGAATTAAGAATTAATTATTAGTAATTTCTATTTATAAATTTCTAAATAATTAATAAATAATTAATAATTACTGAATTATGAATAAATAAATAAATAATAATCTAATAATAATCTAATAACAAATTTATATTTTGTGCATTAAAAATAAATTAATAAAAAATAAAAAATAAAAAATAAAAAATAATAATTAATAATTAATAAGAAAGAATAAAGAATAAATAATAACTAAATAATAATAAATAAATAATATATAAATATTACATAATAAAATAAATAAACAAATAAATAATATATAAATAAACAAATACATAATTACATAAATAAGTAGATAAATAAGTAATAAATAATAATTAAATAATAATTAATAATGTGTAATTATAAATTCAATTATTTATAATTTATAATTAATATATTAATTTTAATATTTAATACGGAATATTCAATATTCAATATTCAATATTTAATAAATAATTAATAAATAATTAATATTTAATTAATAAATAATCTATAATTAGTCAACAAAATGGTAAATAATAAATAAATAATAAATGAATAATAAACTAATAATATATTAATATTTAGTAAATTAAAAATAAATAATAATGAATAATGAATAAATAATAAAGAATAAAAAATAATGAATAAAGAAGAACGAATAAAGAATAATAAATAATGAATAATGAATAAATAACAAATATTAAATAAATAATAAATAAATACATATGTAAGTAAATAAATAGATAAATAAATAATAATTAATAATTAATAATAACTAAAAACTTATAATTTATAATTTATGATTAATAAATAGTAATTAAATAATGATTAATTAATAAATAATTAATAAATAATGAATAATGAATAAATAAATTAATAAATAAATAATAAAAAAATAATGAATAATAAACTAATAGTTTATAATTAATAATTAATTAATAAATAAATTAATAATTAATGTTTACATAATAAATAAATAAATAAATAGTAGTTAAATAAATAATAATTAATTTATTAATAATTATTAAATAAATAAATAAACTTTTAATTAACTAAATCATAAAACATTTTGAACCAATGAAAACCCTAAAAATTGAGTAATGACCATAAAATATGATCCAAGACTCATTTTTTAGTGATATAACCAGTCATATCAAAGACCGTGAAATGAGTTTCGATATGATATGTTGTACATGCCGAACAGACACCAAGATCAAATGTTATAAACATTTGAATTTTAAGAAATCTGTTTCTGCAACTAAAACCTCTCTTTTAGAGGCCTTTTGGGCCTTTCAGACAGAATAAAATGGGGTACAATAATCAAAGAGTTGTTACAACATCTCAATGATATAGATCTCGTCATAGACTTTGATTTGATATGTGGTAGAGCCCAAACAGACGCACAGATTAACAAATAAGGTGGTTTAATGTTCGAGTTCGATTTTCAACTTGAATTTTTAATATATTTTTTTCCGTTGATTATCACATGATTTAAATCTCACTTGGTTTTTTCTCATTTGATAAACTATGATTAGGCTAGTTTTGGAGCTGGAATGGACTCTCTGATAAGAAGTTATGGCCAATTGATGATGAAGCATGTTCTTCTACTTATTGAAGATTTTCTTTCAGTTTAAAAATATTATTAACTAATAATTGTAAATATTAATTAATTAATACATTATAAATATATAAAATAATAAATAATAAAATATATTTGATTGTAAATAGTGAAAAAAATAAAAAATACAAAAAGAAAATAAATAATAAATAATTTTCATAATAATAATTATTAATTTTTCATAAATTTTGCTGTAGTTTTCAAAAAACAACCACTCTTTCATGGCTGTTTTTTTAAAAACAGCCGTTAAAAAACTGATTTTTAGAAGATATTTTAAAAAAATTAAAAATATTTTTTTAATAAATAACGGTGGTTTTTTGTGGAAATTTTAAAAACAGCCGCAAAAACGCAATTTTCTTATTGTGACAGGATTAGTTGATGAGTTAGTTTCACTTGTATAATCACTAGGAATTTTTATATTTTCTTTATATTTTACATGATAGGTTCTAGAGGGTATACAAATGAGTATACATGTTTTTTTCACACTACATGTATTTTTTTTAAACATGTATGATTAGGATGGTGATCGTGTTGACAAATAATATATTGTTGTGTATTTCATGATCTATAAGGGAGTTGAGGTCAATGTTGAAGATTTAATTTTTGTATGTGTATTTCCTTTTTCATTTATTCAATTTTATAAAATTACATGAATGTATTAGGATATTTAATTCTTTAATACGATGGATTTTTTGGGTGTTGTTATCTTATCTTTTATTCACCATTATTATTAGAGGAAAATACCCCAAATTTTTGGGTATGATATTAACTTAGTAGTTATCTCTATCCCATGGCCAAATAGGGGCATCCTATATGATTCATCATCTCTTGACATTCATTTCTTTCATAGGAGGGGTACCATTTGGTAGTATGACATGATATAGTTTTATCAATGGTTCATGTTGAGGGATAAGACGAAGTATGGAGGTAGGCACAATTGAGGAATACGTTGGATGGTGGGGGAAACATTCTGATGAGCATAATATATAATGTAAAAAAGGGATATCATAAAGAAAAATAGTATTTAGGGAACCGACTAATCTAATTCAAAAAATACCCTTTTTACCGAGTCTACAAATAATGGGGACACTAGTTACGAGGTAGAGACCGTGGAAAGGTACATACATCATTCTTGTATGATCCTGTATTTTAAATGGGTAAACCAGGTTGTTACGATGAACATTAATTACTGAATTAATATTAAATATTTTATATTACATGATTAGTTTCACATAGACATATTTGATTTTATAAGACTCTATCTAGGCTGAAATCGTTTTCAGGTTCATAACGATGATTTTTAGTAGGGTGTGCTAGAAAATTAATGAAGGGTTTTGGTTTATTAATTTGAAATTTAGAGGAATAAACTCAATGAGTGTTGTTCCATATTCATTAAAACATTGAGGGATTCATTTTGGCATCAGTAAAAATGAAATGGAATTAGAAGTAGAGATGTCTATGTTTTTGAGAAAAAGTAGAAAGTATAACTGTGTTTTTTGGTGGTGGTGATGGTTCTTAGGCAATCCTGGAATTCATAGTTCCCATCCCATGGGTTAGTGAGTAGTCAACACTAGCATCTGATAAATTTCAAGATGAGTTTCAAGTTGAGATTCTTTCTTCAAAAACCATGGTTTACAATATTTAAGAACTCATTAACCCACATCATCATAGCTTGAGTATCCAGGTGTTGGGTATCTATTTTAGTAATCATCTTTGATATGATTCAGACCTATTTCAATATTACAAGGAAATAAATATGCATTTAAATTATGTTTTTGCATCGATATTTTCATTAATAGGTCAGTCCATTTTTATTCCTGCCAGATTGAGATTTATTGGTTAGAGTACATAGTGTTTAGTGGATTTTAAAAACATCTTGATCAACAAAAGAGGAGAGTAGTTAGAATTATTTTTAAAGAAGATTTATTATTTAGGGTTCTCAATTTCCAAAATAGAAGGGTTTTTAGATAGCATGTTGTTTTTCTCAACCCACATTATCTCATTTCTACTGGGGTTGTTCTTTTCTTATGGAGGTCCTAGTTATCTGTCGTGATAGTTATTTTATATTATAAGAATGAATCGATTTGTTGGAGTTTCTCTTTACGCTTTAGAATTATAGTATTTTTTGAGTCAAAATAATTAATAGGGTGATCAATCATTTAGAAATCCTTTTTGAGATGAGGATTGTAGAGGATAACCTCATGATTCCTCATATACCCAAATGGAAGTGTTTTTCTATGGAGATAATATTCATCATGGTATGTGGGGCCTTGGATTATTTCATCTTCAGATTCACACTTTTCTATTTAAATCATTAGATGAGTCATATGTTATTCAATGTATCATTTTCATATTTTATATGTGGGATCATGATTAATATGATTCATAAGATATTCAATCATTTATAACACATGGTGTAGTTCATGATTTGGAACAAGAGTTGGAGAGGCTTTTAATTCACTTAGCATTGAATGTAATAGCTATAGGTTGAGATTATTTGTTCGAAGTATGAAGAAATTCTGATATATTTCATGCATAAAAATTCTATTTGTGAGACTTTTAATGTTTTTCAATATAACCATTTGATATTATCCTAGAAAAATATTTCATGTATTCAGTTTAGGATATAATATATTTCCCTATTAGAGAGATTCTGCTTAATGATATTGAAAACATTTAATCTATGTTCCTCAGTGATTAATACTCTCATATTTTTCAGAGGCACATTATTTCCAAAAAATCCATGATAGATGAGTTAATATTGATATTTTCAATGGGTAAGATAGTGATTTTTCATAGTATTATAGAATTTTTTTCTAGATGTCCTTCATAATGAGGTTTTGGTTCTATCCAACAAATAAAATATTGAACATTTGATATCCCTATAATCGATCACTTATTCAATCTCTATGTATCCATATAGAATGAAGCCATTCAAGTTATAATAGGTATGGATTCTAATCATTGATCTATTATAGTGAGGTTTGGTATCACCAATGTTTTCATCATTGGGGGATTTAGTTTTTTCATTAATTAATGATAATGATAGTTTATATCTATTTATCAATTAGCATATCTTTAATCATTTAACAATGAAGAATCAGTAAGCTATTTTATAGAATGTTGGTTTATTCATTTAGCAGGTGTTTCATGGTTCTATAAGATCAATCAATTATTAAGATATCATCATATACATAGGAAGGATTATGGTTTTCTAAAGATGAAATACTAATTTTGTTATTGGGATTATGATTTTTGGGTAATATCACCTGTTTGATGAAAAATAAAGTATCATTCACAGGATAGATAAATTTTTTGTTTGGAGACCTTCTTGATATATTCTTAGTGGGCATCATTGATGAAATCCATATATACTCTACATTTTAAGAGGATCATGAAGATCATATATTATCCATTTTTGGAGTTCTTCATCATCAACAGTTTTTTATAAAGTAAAAATGTTCAAGTTCTAGGATTTTGAAGTTATTTTTTTTTGGTACTACATGTCCCATTTTTTATCTATGGATCCTTTAAATATTGTATATATTTATGAGAATCCCCCAGTACTATTACAATGGATTGTATTTTCCTTTCTCTTACATCATGTTATAGGAATACCGTACTCAAAATAAATCCAAATATGAACCGTTAAAATTATTAACCTAGAATGATCTAGAATTGTTGTGGGATGGCCAATGTAACAGTTGTTTTTAGTATGTGAATGTGAATTTGTCCAATTCTATAGTTCATAATTTCCCAAAAATGGGATTTCAGTTTAAGCTTGACTATGAAGCTTTTCATCTTTTCTTGTGATGTTTATTAATGTATATTAAAGATGTTTTTTCCTATTGGTCAGGGAATTTACAACCCTAGGAATTTAAATATTCAACCCCTGATATTATTTTACAAGTTCCTAATGATTGAATTCTCAATGAAAAAATATACCTAAAAAGGATTATGGATGGAATTCCTATATTATTATTTCTTTTAAATTTTCGTATAAATCAAGGATGTGTAATATTTTGGCTGATGTTCTCTATAAGAAGTCACAATGAGATTCCATTCATGAGGGTAAGTATTAAAGGGGTATGAAGGAGTAGATATCATTGATATATTTTGATATATGAGAGGTTTATTGAAGAGGAATCCATTTTTAGATGATGGTGTGGATATATTTATTATGGAATGAGTTGTATTACAATCTAGAAAATTATGATGGTCAATATTTGAATGTTTGAGTTGTCTATGGTGATTCCCCAAGTGGATTTTATGAGGTTAATCAACATCAAGTTTCCATCTAGGGGATTATTGTTTTCATATTGTGATGTGTGAGGGGGATATAAGTGAGTTTCATTCTTATCATTCAGTTTATATCCTAGAATAAAAAATATATTCTATTTTTTAGAGTTCATTTTTAGGGGACACATTTAAAGTGTTTAGATTAAGATCTTGTTTCTAGAAATTTAGTGTTCTAGATGGTGAAATATTAACACTATGTTCTTGGTGGGGTTCCCCATCCATTAGATGTTCCCAATTGTAAGTGGTACTAAAATCTAGTAGAATCATTCTTCGATTTACATTAATCCAACTTTTATTGTGATTCTATATTGATTGTAGTGGACCGTTTGAAAGAATAATGTAAATTTATATTATTGAAGGACCCATGATCAATATAGTATTATAGTGTAAGAATCTATAGAAAGTTTTTACGATCCATGGAATCATGAGGAGGAACACATTTTATCATGATCCCCATTTTACCTCCCTTGTGGGGAGATTAATTCAAAATAATTTAGGTTCTCAATTTTATATTCGAACATCCATTCCTCCATAGATGAAGGGTTATAAAGAATATACCATAACACTCTTGAAGACATGTTGTATAATTTTGTATTGAATTTTGGAGGATCATGATTGATTAACCTACCTATGGTCAATTTTTCATATAATAAAAATTTCAATTCCAAAATTTGTATGAACCCATTTTATGATTTATATGACCACCCTTGAAGTTCTATATTGTCAATGAATGATGTTATATAGTTTCTAATTTGTAAGTCAAAATTTTTTTTGATCAACATTGAGATGGTTCAGATTATTAATGAGATAATGAAGGCTTTATAAGATCATTTTAAGGCCTATAATGACCATATGAGGAGGCAAATGGTGTTTGACATTAGAGATAATGTGTTATTTAATGTGACTCCTCATCATGGATTGTAAATTTCTAGTGTTGGTCCTATGATTCCTACCAATTCTATTGGGCCTTTTGAGGTTTTGGGGTGTGTTGGGATTGTAGAGACTGATATAATTCAAATATATATATTATATACATTAATATTAATATTCAATAAATTTAAAAAATACATTCTCAGAGACTATATAATTTATGTGTCTATAGAGTCAAGATTCAGTATATTTTTATTTTAATAAATATATTCACTTTCAATCAAAATTTTCTTCAAACATATTATTTTTCATAGATATAACCAACTTAAAACCTTTTCATCATAAATAGGGAAAGGAATCATAAAAAAGAGAAACATCAAATGGTCATTATGGGTAAACAAGGGAGATATAATCATATCATTAGGTTATGGGTATGTGAACATGAGATTAAAATTTGAAAACAATACCATACATGTCATAGATAAAAAACATGAGTCATGACAAAAATTTTGGTAGTTCATAAGGCATGAATCACTATGGGATCAAATAACATGAGTCATGGGATATTAACATTGGAATAATACAGGGTGTTTTTTTAATATCCTTAAGCATATAAAGTGTTATGTCAAGGCTACCCAAGAAGACATTCAGAAAATGTTAGAAATTCACTAAGAACATGTTTACATATTTTATGATTGGGATAACCTCCCGTGTACACATGTTTTTGAATGGGATAACCTCCCATGTGTGCTATTTCGATCATTGGATACCATCCCATGTACTCTCTTTCAGGATTGGAATAACAACCATTATAACATCTTTTACTCTTGGGGTAACCTCTCATTTTCCCTTAGAAATTATAAAAACATTAATCATTACCCAATGCAATAGAGATATACATCATCCTCACCCATCACATAATGAAAATCATACATATATGTCTCACATGATCATAAACAATCCATCATATAAAAACACTGAAATTAAATGGCATCCATAATACATTCAATATATTTGATAGGAAGAAAATAAATTGGTTTGATAAAAATCATCATAGTATAACCCATAGAAAAGGAAGGATTTTTATAAACAACTTGTCGTGATATACATAAAACATTCATGGAAAGAATAAGATAGGTAAAATTTCATTATATCCTTAGTGAGCACAATTTACATCCAAAAATTTCATCTTAAATAAAAAATTATTTTTAAATATTTCAATAATGTTTTCTTGTAAAAAATAACCATTATAATTTTAATTTTTTTAAAACATAAAACATTATCAAAATATCTTTATATGATATATATACTAGAATATTAACAAGGAATATTTAAAAACAAATTAAAAATATTTTTTTTTAAAAATTCCATTTTTAAGATCACTATGAATATATAAAATATTTAGAAAATCCATTTCATAAAAAATAAAAATTTAAAACAATAAGGTAATCTCTGAATCATTGAGTGGTCATGATGAGAAGAATTATATTCATGTTGTATACATTGATATAATTATTCCACGCAATTTTTTTGAAAATTCCTAACTAGAATAATTTTGATAATGACATGAAGATTCCAATCAATTTTTTTTTGAAAATTAATATATGTTAAAAAAAATTGTAAAATTTTTGGATAATCTTATAAATAAAT
Source organism: Viscum album (assembly GCA_963277665.1). Taxonomy (NCBI): domain Eukaryota; kingdom Viridiplantae; phylum Streptophyta; class Magnoliopsida; order Santalales; family Viscaceae; genus Viscum; species Viscum album. Next base: position 257,848,112 of record OY728148.1, on the reverse strand, counting down.
CTATTTTTTTGACAAAAATAATTGGAAGAAAAAGTATTTCCAACCGAATAGGGAAATAAAGTTGGTTTTTCATAAAAAAAATTGTTTTTGAATATTGTGTACATAAAGAGGGAAAATGTAGGGAATCATTTTATTATCAGGTTAAATCCATAGGATAAAAAATTTCATGAGTTTATTAATATATTGATCATATAATATTATCATTGTAATCTTATTTGTAAACAATCCCTATAAATGAATATATTTTTTCTTAAAAACATTAGAACTTTAATAGCATTGAATAATAATAATCCCTGTAAAAGAAAGATACTCAAATGAATATGTGAATGAAAATAATTTTATTGAGAATAATAAAAAAATATGATCATGGGAATTATATATACCTTTTAAAAGAAAAATGTGTGGAATATGTCATTTGTGTCATAGACAATAAATGTGGCACGATAATCACTTACCTCTTTAGTAATATTTTGATTATGAAGCCCTGATAAAGAAAAAATTAACTGAAATGTTAAATATCCTTAAATAGAATATATTAATGGTATAACATTTAATAGGGTTAGTATATTTACCACACAATAGAAAAATGTTTTGAATTTCCGTGTCTCCAAATAATAAATGAGTGAGTAGAAATCTCACAACTTAAGTATTTAATTCCTTCATATATGTTGAAAAATTTTATATAAGAAATATATAGTTACTATACATCACTTAAATAAAAATAATAATATATATCACACCATATATGATTTACTTATTACTTTTTATTGTCACCTTATCAATGATTCCTTCATAAAATTATGTTTTGGGTAATAAAAGCTATATTTTCATGTCTGTTTTTATTTTTTATAATTTATACACTAAAATTGATAATGTTATATCATTTACAGAATGTAAAAATTGATTTAAATATCATATATATTTAGTATATATGTATTTATTATTATCATTTAATGTGATGAATAGAAACTAAAATACACCATTCATGGTGACAGAAGGTCATACGTTGTTATCTTTTAATGTAATGATTAAAAAATCAAATGCACTATTCATAGACAAGGTAGGCCATACGTACTCAAGACTGTTTTTCTAATTTTCTCAATGAAATTAATAAAAATGGGTCAAAATATAATACCAATATTCGAATCATTTTTTTATAATCTATATGATGTATTTTTATTTAATAATTTCATTATAAAATTTAATTTAATGAATAAGTGAAAAATAAATCACATCCCTTTGTGAGGTGGTAGTCCACCATACACACAAACGATATTATCATCTCCCCCACAGAATGAGGAGTAACAATTTTTATATGATATCATAATTAAATAAATATATAAATTTTAATTATATAATATATATTTATTTAATCTATTCATATTACTATCCATGTAAATCAGAAATGAAAATCACATGTCATTTTATTGTGAGGAAGTAGGTACCCGTATAGATGTGTGATACTATTGTTTTTACTACAGGAGTGATGTTATGAAGGTAGAAGAAATATTGTAATTAGATATATATAATAATACCTTAAATAGTATATAAATAAACATTAAAACAATAATTATATCATGTTTGAATACTGGTGATGGAAAAAAAATAACATCGTTTCATTAGGCATTAGTCCGCTATACAAATGAATGATGATTTTGTATCACATTTTATGGTATTGGATATTTTTTTCTATTAAAATATAAAAAATATATGTATATTAAATATTATTAGTATATTATATAAGCATGTTTTCATACTAATTGAATGAGGGGAGTAAGAAATAATGTATAGTGTTCTGTTAGGGACGTTATATCATCATCAGACTATTTATTTTTGTTTGAAAAAAATGATTCATTGTCTTGATTTATGACCAAAATAAGATTATAGGATTATATTAGGGATGTAAGGATGTGATTTTGGTAGGTGTTTTCTGATCCAATGGGTTGTGAATTTTTTAATTGGAGGGGATTGTAGTGGCCTTTTGAAAGCCCGGTTAGTGGCACACATGTAAATTTTGAAAAGAAAAACGTGTACCTATGTTTTCCACAGTAAAAAATGGTCAAAAATGGCACATTCTGGGTCCTTAGAGGTGATAAGGTCTTAATATTGATATGAAACTGGTGTTGTACATTTTTAACACAATTTTGCATGTTAGGATTTTAATTTATTCCCTAGGTGAACTCTCTATATCCTTAACCATAGTAATTAACCTTTACAATTTCTAAAACTTATTTTCATAAAAAAATATGAACATTTTATGTACAATAAATAATTAATAATAGAAATATTAAATAAATTTTTCATAATTTAATTTACTGGAGTTGAATATTTTTTTCAAAGATATTATTGTAGGCATGACGAAAAAGTGGTTCTCCAAATGTAAAATTTTTAAAATATTATAAACATTTTACATAAAAATTAAATATGAAATTAAATCCAACGAACAAAATTATATTAATTGATATATTATTGAACTATTTTTAAATTTTAATTCAATTAAACTAATTTCTTCATTTTCATGTTCATTAATTGAAATGAAAATTCTTAATAAAACTAGTTTTTTTCACTATTCGTTGAAAAGTTTTTCTTTTCAAAAAATACCCAAATATTCCCAACTAGATAAATTTTACCTGAAAATTTAAAATATGAATATTATTTTTCAGAATAAATTTTATATGTGGAAAAATTATTTTTCATATAAGTGTGAAAAACATGATTGAACTTATTTTTGTAAATATAGTTTTAAGTGTAAAATCATATTCACTTTTATATCTTGTCTATAAAACACATTAGATGAATGATATAAAATTAATGAATATACAGAATATTAATTATATAAAAATCATGTACTAAAAGTAATTTTTAATTTATTTATGTAAAATTCATTTGTGTTCATACATATAGTTTTTAAGAATTGTTTTTCATTATTTTCAAGTATTTTTTATTAACAGTTCTAATAAATTGGTAAGAAAATAATTTATTCTATTTAAATTTTTATAATATTTATTTTCATGATTTAGTTAATTATATTCAAACATTCCATTCCAATGGATAGGTGATAAATATCATATCGAATAATAATATTTTAATATTATTTCATTTTTCATTCAAACTTGATGTTTCATGGAACACAAGATAAACTCATTATTCTATGTCATTCACGCTGAAATTGGTGTTGTGTATTACAAAAAATAATGAAATGATAAATTTTTTTGATAAAACATCACAATATCTCAAGTTGTTACATTCTCCCCTCTACAAATTACTTTCTATATCAAAATAAATCAATTTGGTACCATCAATTAAGGATAATTCTGGCATATTACATCCTCACATTCCCACGTAACATTCATACATGTTTACAAATGATTCTAAACATCTCTGACATTTCATCATCTATTTCATTTTGAAATATATTTTATTCAACAAATTTATATCAATATTTCCACATTCTATAATTCTTTCCATAATGAGATTTATAAGGACCCATCTAGATTCTCATGTGATAACTATTATTATATGAAAAAAATAAATTCCAAAGGTCTTGATTCCATCCACCTTTTAAATCCATATAAAAAGATCAAAAAAATAAATTATCAGGTTTTAATTATTCTCTCATACTAACCATCCAATTCAGGATGATACGCATTAAAGAATCATAACTCTTTATGAAGTATTTCCTAAAGACAACGCCAAGATAGAAAGGTAAATATTACATCCTTATAAGATAAAATTTATTGTTTTACTCGATCTTACCATAAAAATCCCTTAATTTATATACTATAAAGTGGATCTAGAGATAAATATTCTCTGATATTAATGAAGTGGGATGACTTAATGAGGTGATCGAAAAAAACCAATAAATACCTCACCTTATTGAAAAGATACACCATTAAGGTTACCAGTTCCTTTAATAACATTTCAAAAACCTAAAAAATCATTCCTCCTAAAATATTATTTTCACTAAAACATATACAAAACAAAAGGGTTTCATTAATTAAATTTCACTAAAAAAATTAATAATCATTATAAAATCCCACACATGAAACCTCATAATTGGTGTCAAATAAAATGAAGATATTATATATCATAAAATAATAAAAATAACAGGGTATGAAGAACTGTTAAATTAATATTACTTTGATACAAATATAAATACAAATTTAAATTTACCCATTATTCTTAATATAATCTCTTATCTTGTAAAAACATTTAATCATAGACTGGGTTCATCTGTGAAATGATAGAATGTAATATGTCATATAATTATTCTATAATTAGTGTAAAGGGTTATAAATAACATGAAATATTAATAATAGATGATAAATATGATTTTAATAGGGCTCATTCATTCAAAGTAAAACATGAAATTACAGTCCAATCAGTAGAGCATAAGTGTGTCAGAATTATCATGATTCACTTCATCAGTTTTAATTGCATGAAATTTCTCATTGTGATTTATATTTAGAGGTTTTGATGGTACATCATCAACATTTTCCCCATTATTTAGGGAATTGATTCACATAATTATCAAATTCAATATACTTGAAACACTAGAGTGTGGGCAGTGTATTATGTTGGACTCTCTCGTTATTAATTTCCTTGAATGGCCTCTTAAATTAACTTCTACATTAATATTCTCGATAAATATTCTTCACACACTTTCAATACCCATTTATTCTATTCAATATTTTAAAAGATTTCTTTTTACAATAAATCTAGAATGTAGATGGCTAAAATTTCATTCCATTAGATGATTTATTCGAGTTCTCATGAGATATAGTCTTTCTTTTCCTACCAAAACCATGAGAATAGTTTAAATCATAAATTTACATTTTTACCATCATCTCACATAAGATGAAGTATTTATAGCTACCAAAATCCATTATATAAAAATACATTTGATGAATTTATCATGATCTATCAAAGAATAAAAAAATCATTCTGAAATGATGATTAAACCAAAAGTGCACTGTGAAAGACTTAAGAAATTAGCTTTGTAGTTACTAATGCATTCTCCATCATTCTATTTATTCTAGATAATTTCCTTATCCATAATTGTTTATAGATTATGTGGTATGTACATACTAAAAAATAACATATTAATATTATCAATTTAATGGATTCAATTACCTCCTCTTTATTCATATTATTAATAAGGTTCTATTTTGGATATGATTGTCCTTCCAAATGATATACAACCAAAATGATATTTTTATGATCAAACACTAGAAAATATAGAATATCTCTTCAGTGCTACAGATCTATTTCTCAGGTACTAGTTGAATATTTGAAACAATTTATGAGGGTGGAAATTTTCTCATTAAGGACCCAATAGAACATTATTACCTCCATTTTTATTTTTAATATCATTTTGATTAATGGCATGTGAATGTTGTCGGATCTTAACAATGAGATTTTACATTCCATATCCTAGGGGAAAATATTTTTATATTCTATTGAAATATACATAAAAATGGGTCATTTGGGTTCTATCCATTCACTAAAAGTCGAATGAATATTGTGAGAAAAATAATCCTTATAGAAAACCATGTAATAATGAAAAAAAATATAAAAGTATGTCTATATTATTAAACCATATTTTTAATCAATGAAACCTTATTTTTAACCTCAGTAATTCATGTTCATTTTTAAAATCATTCATCTTGGTTCATAAATACATGGTCAATTTCAAAATAATATCCCCCAAGGAGTGTCAAACAAGGTGCGTATCAAGGCCCTTAGTCTTGCACCAGGTGATGATTAAATCTAGCTCGATGAGAACGTTTTCATTTTATTCCACCAATCTATATATGTTCTAGGGCCACATCCACCATCAATATCCAAATAGGGATGTAAATTCAGAGAATCCACTAACATTATCCTTGAAAAAAATTATAGGAAATTTTCCTAAACATTTTATAATCTCATGACTTGTCCTTTTATATCCCTTGTAATTTGTTTAGAAATATCCCTATATATCTCACTAAATATTTATCATCCTATTTTACAAGGATTAGGTAGACTATTTATCTAAAACAAACAATAGAGATCCAATCTTCTTATATATTAATATTACATCATTTTAGATGAATATTAAATATGTTACACATACACATACCCATGGATCATATATTTAACACATTTGAAGAATATATTCACTATCCTATTATTTTGTGAAATAAATTCAATGTCTTCCAAATATATCGTCCTACAGTGTACTATTCTTATACATACCCTTTTTCAAACCTCCCATCCTAAACTAGGGAAGGTAAAAAATGATGGGAAATTTTAAATTCTTAATAAGGGTAAATTAGAAACATGTTAATATAATCTGAAAATATTGGTATGATAACATGATTGTAAAATTTGAAAATTATACCCCATTACACAAGCCTACTCAATGGGCCTCGATTAGTAACTATTGTAAGCCTGTATCCATAGGCCATGGGATGGCTACTAGCTCTAAAAGGAAAAAGTACAATGTTAATAATTTCTCTATATTAATTTCAACACACAACCAACCCTCTCTATGATGTTTTGAAGAAAAATTAATGAAAAGGAAGTACCACTTGGGTTAATAGATAATCATATGACAAACTCTGAGGAATAAAATAGAGTATGACATTGCAGAGTAAACTGTTAAGGATAAAATACATGCCTAGCTAGAAATATATACCAATATAACAACAATTGGAAAAGTAAATGATGAGAGATCCTAGATCCAGATCACAAATACCTGACTAATGTATGTGGTAAAATAGACCCAAGAATCCCAAGGATCATTTATAATCACCTATGACCTATCTTTCATATGTGTAATACATGAAACGAGTGAGAGAAATCCCAAGAATGGGTGATTATATACATACATAGGAGGACACACCATAAAACTAATGAGGAGAAATATGAGACATGATATAAGTACATAGCTCAAACCCCTTCATGAAATCCCAATTCCTAGGGATTCATAAATATTTTTATAAAAAAACCAAGATGATAGAAAAGGGGCATATCCATCATACAACCCAACCCATTAAAAAATTCAATCATCAGTTCCAAAGGAATATAATCGATGTAACACATCTTATAAATATATCTAAAAAAATCATACATAGAATATGCAACATGGTGACATTGGGGAGTTCAATATCATTAGATAGATGACCCATACCACAGATTAACATTGTTGTTCCACCCTTATATCAACATGAAAAATCATGGTGGGACAAAACCATTATTCCATAGGGGATTACCATCTCCCTGGATATAGGACCCACACCATGATGCTACAAGGGATTACCAACTATATATTTATAGCCTAATTGTGGAGTAATTGAACCCTGGTTCCATAAGGGATTACCCTCTACATTGATAGAGGACTTGTAGTATAATGATATAGCGGAGTAGCACATATTTACGAATAATGAGTGAGGATGAACTAATCCCTAGTGTGATAGGGGTAATGCCTTCATCAATAGAGGACCCATTTTTAAGGGATGCACGGGAGTACCACCTATACATCTATATAATAATAATGGAAAACCTAAACCCCATTGTCACCAAGGAATACCATATAGTGGGTAAGAGGTCCCAAACCATGGTTCCATAAAAGGTAGAACCTCTATCTAGACTGTCTAATAATGATACTCGATCACTACCATTTTCAAGGGTAACCAAATTTGGTGTCACAATTATAACACCCTAAGGAAACTATCACGTTCGATGTGGGGAATGCTCTGGATTGTTTACTCATAAAAAATTAAATTTCAATCAATGTAGATATGATATGTAGATGTTTTTTCAAGAAGTGGGTGCACCGTCTATAAAGTGAACATCTTAGCATGTGTCCCCTCTATCAATCATGGTCATTTCTTCATCATAACATGGCTTCTATCTATTTATTACAACATGGCGTGTCATAGACACTCTAGTTTTAGTCATGTTCTCCTATTTGTTCATGTGTTCTTGGATCCATGTCTGTATACACTATCCATGTTCCAGTACATGGTGTGTGTCCCACTATACACAATGTGTCAGGTTCTGGTTGGCAGTCAACTAATACTACATGACTAATCCTGTGTAAGCTCTGAAGTACATGAAATATCTTCCACCATATATGGAATGTGATGCCACATAAAATCATGTGTGTTTAACATCTATACAAAATAATTAACTCAACACGGGTTACATGATATTTTTTATCACTTTATGAAGTTTCATATTTAACTCAATCATGAAACACTACCCCCCAAATATACTAGACTACACAACATGTGTTCTTAAAATAGCATGATGTGTAGTAGGGGTTTCCCTTGAACTCTTTATCTGCTCTTTGTCTTCCAAATATGCCACTCTCACATCTATAATTCCATCATTATTCCATGGAAGTCACCAAAACCAAGGATAATGATTTTGAATGTGAATTCCTTAGCCTCTATTTCCGTAAAATTGAGATTTTAATCCATTGTTCGAAGCCCACACAACACTGTTCCATGTGGAACGTCCGTTTTTTTCATAAAAATGGTATTTGACACTTGATCTTGGGGAATCCATCATCCACATCAAACAAGCATCACGATCAATACTCTAATCACATATTTGTTCATCACACATTAATACATTGTGAATTTGAGGCTTAGATCATGCTCAGCCTTACTCGGAACTGATGAATAGTGACCTCGTAGGAAAATGACGAAGAAAATTAAGAAAAGTGATGGAAAACATAAATAAAAAAGGTAATAAAATCATTTAAAATGTTTTATTGACTAGATATTATTTATTGGGGGATCATGGGTGAGAGACATGTCCCAAATAGTATAATAGAAAGAGTTGAAAATTTAAATCTGCTACATTGGATCACAATAAGGCTCTATTTAAACGCATATCAAAGGATAAAAATATGATCATGCTAAATATTTTAATCAAGAATATAATAAAAAAAATTGGGGAGTATTTCCTTAATATTTTATCAATTGATGGTAAAAATTATATTCCCTAACAAAGGGTAAGATCCATTAAATTATCAATTTGATGAATCAGCTTGATCTGATCACTGGTCATCGTACGATCTCAATTATCCAAGTAAGGATGTTGTTATTCTCCTCTAAATGATCCATGTGTTACATGTATAACCCTGTATATTCATTATAATTGGATACATATATATTTAATTATGTTTTAATAAATCAAATGAATTTATTAAATATTTTAATCAATTAATTCACTTAAAATTACTACCAATGGTCACTATATTGGAATTTCATGTGCTGACAATAATTATGTCATTCCTAGTGTCTATCCTCTGTTACATATTCATCCATGGTCTCATAATTTTTTATGGTACACTTTTATTATTTATAACACTATTTTTGAAAAACAATGTTCACGTGATATAAAATAGATTTAATATTTTTGGAAAAATTAATTTTGGGATCACTTGGACTCATAATCACGATGTGTCCCAGAAACTAGATCTGAAAATATTCATTGATATATTTGAATGACTTACAAACGAAAATGGATCTCTACATTATTACCTACTCAAATATGTTTATTCTAAAAAGAAAAATATAAGAAAAATTATGTTGGGATACTATGAAAAAACATGGCTCTCCCGCTCCCAGGATCTCTCGTTCATGCTCTCATTCTTCCACATCACACAAACAAAGGGAATGATCTCTCAATCTAAGATCCTATAATACTAATCCCAAGTAGATATTAAGAGATCTATAATTCTTTCTCCATCTTCAATGTCATGCTCGAACCAAAAAATAATTTTTGTATTATCATTCATGTATCTCCTCATCTGAGACATAGGAAGACTTCTTTAACACACTCTAACTATGGGATTAAGATGAGGTGGTAAGAACCCTAGAAAACCTTATCCAAGATATGAAATTGCTTTATGAACCTCCGATATAGCATGCCTCCCCAACTGAATATCTTATGTACTCATCATGGGGAGACTCCGAACAAAAAAATGGTGTCCATGTTATAATTACAAAGACCAATGATATCAATATGAAAAATAATTATCCTTGATCAAGGAATTCCTGATTCAATCATAGATCATCTGGTTCTTCTATATTGTCACATAAACAATATATGGACCAACTATATATTACTCACCTATTTCGGTCTAATATAACGGTGAACATCAAAGTCTCCATAATAAGGATTAAAGGGATTCATGATACAATTAGAGAGATAGATATTATTATAAAGAAACTCTTCCAATGGTATGTGATCATCCTAGAACTGAAGTCAAACACAAAACCCCTTAACATATCCTCTATAACCTAGATAATGGAATTACAATACCCGTCCTTTAGGGGGTGAAATGTTATAGTCATCCTAATATGGTTCCTGAATGATTCCCACATGCCTCTAAAAACCATTATGTAAACCCCAAAACATGGAGGGGTAGATTAATCAAGGTAACACATAAAGGCATACAACCTCTCACATGTAAAAAACCCCAGAATATCCACTAAACACACCTTCTAGATTGTATGAATGTGTGATAACTTTGTAATTCAATTAATTATCACCCAAATGGAGTTTTGACCTCTCAACATATAAAGAAGCCATGTCACTATTTAATAAGATATTCCTTCCCATTTCCACCTCGAGATCTCAAGATGATTTAACAAAACCACCAATAATAGCTGCTCAACATTTAGGTGCTGATAGGTGAGACACCAATAGATGAATATAGCAATGCTCTGTATCATATGAGCCAAAAAAAATTATGTTGAAGATATTAATGAGTATTCCCTTATTCATGATCTATAACCAAAGTCTAATTTTGAAACTCTCTCATCATCTCCCCTCGTATCATCATTGAGACCACTATTTTTCATTGGAATTTGATTAAACGACTCCAATAATTCAATAATCAATACGGTGAATCTCCTAAGGAAACCTAGTCACATATGATCTCATAATCAATTTCCCATAACTGATCCTCCCTCACATGATAATGAAGTAGAGGACTCAACACAATCTAATAAAGGAAAATTTCACCTTCAACCTCAACCAAGGTCACCTGCAACGATGCCAATATTTAGGATGCCTCTTATACTATGCATGAACTAGAAATTTTTATAAGGGAATCTGCCACCTTGTTTCCATTCATAGAATTTAATAATTTCTCAAATGTAATAGTCATGGAGGAAATAGACCCAGAACCTCTATAATATAATCATATATCTTTTTGTAAAAACTACATAAGACCATGATGGTATATTAAAAAAGATCACACCCACTAATGATAGTACTTCCACATCCTCTGAAAGAAGGTCGTCACTGCTAACTCAAGGGGATGAGTTACATAGTTTAACTCTTTGGGTCTCAAATACCAAAACTAATATTTGATCACTACCTAGCTTAACACTAATACAATACCGAGAGAATATCTATAGTCATGGTAATATACTACATACTCTACGCCCACCTATGGTAGTATCAGAACAAAAGCACTCATCGGCCACATCCTGAACATCTTATTGGATCTATAGCATAGATCAGTCCTAATAAGTGGCTTCCCTATATATGTCTATGTGGAAAAGGGGGTTTCAATCATGGATATTTATTCCACACACCACTTATAGTACCATACCATGTTTATAAAACTCATTAACCTCTTAAAATATCTTGGGTGGAACCCATGAAAGAACTAAATAAATCATAACTCGGTCCATAAATATTTCATTCACAAAAATAAAATTAACCAAAATTTGTACCTTTTGGATCCCAAATTGGTATATTGATAGATCACCATAATGTTGGTTCTCCGAAAGATAGTATATGACAATATTTAAGTTCTCTTCACGATCCTTCTATGACATATAGTATATTAGATTGTCAATAATGAAGACAACTACAATTCAGTCCATGTATTGATATATTATGCTGTTCATCAAGGCCATAAATATATTTGGGAAATGTTTCAAATAGAAATACATCACAAAGAACTCATAGTGTATGTAGTGACATCAGAATGATAGCATTGGAATATCAGTATCATGAACTCTCAACCGGTGGTTACTGAACCTAATATGATGCTTTTAGAACCATATCAAACCTCACAACTGATAAAAGTGGTCATCAGTAATTGGAAAAGGGTACTAGTTATTTACCATCTCCTGTTTTAGGTTAAAATAATCAACACAAAGATGTGATCTCCTATCAACCATTTTCCTGAACAACAATGAGGACGTCTAAGGGGACACACATGTTCTGATAAAAATCATCTCTAAGTTCCTCTAGAAACTCCATTAGCTCATAGAGCTCGATAAGGGAAATTAGATATTGTTTTCGATGATATAAAACTAGTCCTAAGGTGAAAGTAAATGAAAAAAATCAACATCACAACTAAAAGGTAGTACATAAATGTCCATTGGGAATATGTCCATAGAATCTTCCATGAATAAAGAAATATAAAATCCTTAATGTACCATTGAACTAAGCCCTAAAAAACCAATTTATGGGTTTTGGGTTGTATTATTATACTTGAAAACCCCCACTTTATTTGGAATGAGATAACACTATCTTATAATGTAAAATCTCATTTAATTAGTAAAAATCCATCTGACTCATCTATGATGACAATAAACCTAGACTCAAAATGTTGAAAACCATTCTAAATAGCAGATGAAATATTATGTTCCCAAATTGATAACTAATATTTAAAATAATATAATTCTCTCTACCAAGTGATAGATGAAACAACAAACATTCCAATGATAATGAATAATTGTTCCCTGTAAGATCATCAAGGAAACGTTGACAGGAGAAAAAATCAATTGAGAGATCCAACTCTCGCATCTATAATATAGAGATGAAGGAACAACTCAAGACTGTGTCTACTAGTACTGAAGCTAGAGTATAATAAATATATATATTATTATGAAAAATCTCATAAACTTTAGTGTCTTATGGCTCTATAGCCTATAGCTGCCCAAGGCCTCGACCGTCATCTCCCTGACCCTGATATGGACTACCTGGTGGTGAAAGTGGAAGGATCTACTAATATAATTCACTACCTAATGCTCCTCCTCATGGAGCCCCACCCAATCATCTTTTATCTCTACCTCTCCATTGGTCTTCATACCCATTCCTATGCGAACATTGATCATAACATGGTTGCTACTATTCAATCCTACCCTCTATCTAGCTACTATCATCAACTTATTGGATCTATAAGTCACATGATATGTGACCTTGCATGTCACATGAATAAAATTTCCCTTCTCTAGAATTACCTAATATATAGTGCATTCCTTGAGTCGTATGCCCATGTTCTTGAGTTCGATCATGGGTATGTCTCCTTTTCCACAACCCCATTAATCTACTAGCCCCTATAAATTACTCGACCCTATGATTATTAATAATTTCATGCACTACATATAGTCCTTCATATAGGAATATTTACATCACTAGTTTCAACTATAACACTATATTATATATGGGAATTCATAGGGACATCACACAAGCACAGATGTATCTCCAGAGAACTAGGTCAAACATTCATGCTCATAAGTATCCATCCCAAATCATATCAATGGAGTACCATGTACAATCACTAAGTATCATTACATATTCAAAAAAACTCTAATCTCTCCCTAATACCACTTTATAGGCTCTTGAATATAAACTGAGTGAATTACTGATCATTATTACTCATTATGGTATAGTATTGGACATCAGACCATGAGAGTGTCGAATAATCATGTTTCTACGTATCCTAACTCCACTAGCACCCAGTTGCTCTGTCATGAAGGATAGTTTCCATCACAACCATGTGATTAGTTAGATTCCATATATGTGTAAAACCTCAGATCTGGACTCAAATAAATGATTCACCGCATAGGTATCTTGTGCTTTATGAAACGTAAGCATCACCTTCTAATGAAAATCATGAATTGCGCTAAGCCTGTATGGATCCCCGACCTACTCTTCTGGTATAATATGTTTATTTAAATTCTGAGGTGCTTCTACGTTCCCAGCAGGGGGATATATGACACATAATATCCCCTAAACTGATACAACATCAGTCATCAGATCATCTTCACGATCATGAATATATTACATGGATAGATGGCTTTCCAAAGGTATCCTCAGTTTTTTTATACATACATGTGTTATATGAGAATATATATATATATATATCTTTGTGTGTGTGTGAGTGGATATGACTAAATAAGTAAATTCAAAAGACTCAATCCTATATAATTAATGTACCACAATTCCATGCAACCATTGTTTTTCATGCTATGTCCAAAACCATTTAGCCTGAGTCCTAGTGAATGGATATGTCAGCTTCCAACCAAGCACTAGGTTACATGGAAAAAAGATTTGCAATCCAGATACTTTGACACAACATCTTTAAGCCACAATCGAGAAAATTTAACTCTATTTCCCAATGATTAACTCCTTTGATACCAATATTTCATGACCAGACCCAATTGGTATAAAGCCGAAACAATCCCATTCCTACCTCTAAAGTTTAGTGGCTTGTGAATATCACAATAAGGAATAACTAAAATGGATTCATTTTACTAATTATATGTAAACATGCACCCAACCAACATCCAACATAAGTAAAGAAGAATAAATTAAAAAATAGTTACATCATGAGTAATATAAATGCATGTAAAAACTGCTAGTGAATAAACAAGAGTATCACAATATATTATAAAAAGTAATGGAGAAAACAAATTTAGAAAAAATTCACCCAATTATTCCTATTTTAAACTTTAATAATCTAGTAACTATTCATTTTCTAAATATATAAAAACACATGTGGGAAAAATCCCATGATTGGGTGTGTATATAAAATACGAATAACATATCCCAAAAGTTGAAGGGGGAAAGATAGTTGACACAATAGAACTAAAGAGATCAACACATATCAATTAATCCCAATTAATAGTTGTACAAACATAGATATATATATATTATCCTAAAATAAACCCATAAAAGAGGAAAAGGGGATCTCCATCTGACATCCCAACATATGGAAAGAGTCTTCCATCGATTCCAATGGTCCATTGTCAAAGTGCAACATCTCTCACCTTTTTCTAAAGAAGTCCTATGGTAGAATCATTCCCTTGTGAAACATGGGAGTACTGTATCCATGGAAATAAATATTATTCTATGATGTGATAAGGGAGTTCTACCTCTGTATCACACAAACTAACATAGATGACCCACACTGAGTTTCTATGTGGTGGTACCATCTCTATGGATAGTGTCCCACACACTAATACACTAGTTAGTACCATATCTATATCTATACCCTATGTATAGATGACCCACACCATAGTTACACATGGGAGTATCATTTTTATTGATAGAGTACCCGTACATAGATGTGACATGGGAGTACTACCTTTGTATGTATAAATTGTGTGGAGAGCACCATTGTTTGACATGGGAGTATCATCTCAATCATTAAAGGACCAATACCCAAGTGCAACATGGGAGCACCAACTCTACATTTGTATAACAAATGTCAATTACCAAGGCTTAGGTTCAGTATGGTAGTACAATCTCCATTGATAAAGGATTCATACACTAATGTCACTTGTGGGATTACCACCTATAATTGGACTCTCTAATGATCCTTATTTATATAATAAATCCTCATGTTTCTTATAAATAAAAATCACACTCATAAAATCTCATGTCAAATCATGAAATACACAATTACATCCACCATGATGTTTTTCATGAAAAAAAACATAGGATATGCTACATCAAAGAAAAAATATGAGTCCACATGAAGGAGATTCGAGAGGTGGATGTCTTTCCAATAAGTGGCTATGTGGTGTGTAAGTGGTCAACATGGCCTATGGTCCTGAAATACATCCTTGGTGTGTCCTAAATAGAAAATGGTTTTCTAGACATGTAGTAGTGAAAGGAATGTAATTTTACTACAAGTTTTTTATCAACCACCTATGGAAGAGACATGTTCTCTCATATGTTCATATTTCGTTTTGTTTTTGGTTTCTGTATAACATATATGTTCTAGTTAAATGTGAGTGGATCTCCCTAAATGGATTATTAGGGACATTATGTGACTAAATGTGTTACTCCTATGGAATCTTGTCTAATCTCTAAAGTAAAAAACATGTCTCCCACAATACCCATTGTGTGGGGCCATATGGTATCCTATTAATGTACCCTCGTTAAATGAAAATACAGTCAACTTGTTTTTCAGGGCATGAGTTCTGTACACATGATGTGTCATATTTTACTTTAATGAAAAACCCTAGCTGTTGTAGATACTAGACTACAAAGTCTATGTTCTTCTAACTACACGGTGTGTAGTTTGGTTTTACCCATAATTTAAGGTATTCTATATAAAATCCAAATCTAATACTTCCACTACCTTAACCACCCAATTACTCCTTTTATATCACAAAATCCCTGGATGATGGTTATGGCCATCAATTTCCTCACCATATATGGATGTAAAGTGTGATTCTTTTCTTTTTTTCGAATACCACATGCCACTGTTTACAGAATCACTTCCTGTTATTGATTCAAATTTTCCCTAAAACCAAATACATTGGATTCAATTATCCACATTTAATTACAATAATGATACATCCATAAATTTCTAATCCTTTCCTCATATTTTAATCATCAATAATTCCAGGTGTTCAACCACACTCGAACCCACTTAAATTTTGTATACATGACCCCACAAGCCATATATAAAGAACATAGAGAAAAGAAAAAAAAATAAAAGAAGAGATGAAAAAATTGGAAAAAAGTTATTGAACAATGAAAATAAGTTAGGGATAGTCGGTGTGATTGAAAAAACACAACAAGAATAATAAATTAAATAATATTTTAAATCCATTTTGCGTGATTATAAAAATTCTCAATTTAAATACAGATTAGTGGATGACATAACTTATCATCATCAATCATGTAATCAAGGATCAAATCCACAATTGATGATTCAAAACTCCATATTTTAATGAATTTTGATGAATTTTTTTTTCACCAATGGTGTGGAAGATCTATTTCATTCACATCCTATCAGTTTTGATAGATCCAATCAATTGTTGTTTTCCGATCTCAATTCACCAACAAACAGTGGTGGAAATATCATCTCAAATATACTTGTGTTATATAGTTACACTAGTGATTTGACATAACATGATACTTATATAAGGAATTATTATTTTAAAAATTAAATTAACAAATTAGTTATTTTAATTAATTAACTCTGTTAACATAACTTCCAATGATAACCTGATACAACCATCCCACAATGACCAACATTACATCACATATATGTTAAACCCATGCATCTGATTCAACCATGGTCTCATGTTTCCAATCATAGAATATGTTTAGGATCTATCCCATTATTTTTTTGAACTTTTCATGCATGTTATAATATATATTTAGTATTTATATAAAACATTATTTCAGGATCACTAGGCCTCGAAATCATGTTCCATCTTAGTGATGGGCCATAAATATATTCCATTATATATTTCAATTTCCAACTATGAAAAAACATGTTCTATACACCCTTCATATCATAGATCATAAATTTGATTAAAGAGATAACCAATGGATGTTCAAATGAAATGTATCATAAGGGGATCATGTGTGACGTACCAGACCTGGATTCCTGTTAACAGGTACCCCGAGCACGCTGGGCCACATGGCCTCAAGCATATCTCCCTGAATGCCAAAGGCTTCTGACTAGGAGAAAGGGTCTGGGGTGTATAAGTGTGGAGACTATACCCTCATTACCTATGTGTAGAGATGGGGATGGATGTGAACATTGCTAAATAGAGGAATTAATACAAGAAAAATGAAGGCACAACATAAATGTAGAGACAACATTAAAAATAACTCAATCAAATATAATTAAATTCAATGAATTATGATGATATGTCATGTACTAGAAAGTATGAACAATTCTATACAGACAATAAACATAACATGCTTCTTAAAGTATAAAGGAAATCAAAGACTATCCCAAGCATCAAAAGCACAGAATCTGTTATCTTCTATCAAGATCCATAGAAAATAGAACTATATCATGTGTTTGAATCAGTATGCTTCCTTTTCTAACACATGCAACCATGTAATCTTCCCTTGGCTCCAAAAGGAAACTAGAGAGGTTGTGATATAAATCTCGGTGGATCATTCCCAATGGTGTCTATAAAATCTAGTCTATGTAATAGAAATGTCATAGTGTGAAATCATGCATATATAAAGTAAAATAGAACAATATAACTAAATTACCACGTAAGTGATTCAACCATGGATGGAGTCTAAAAATAAACAATACATTAGTTGATAATTACCATTTTACTAATAATTCATATATTATTAAATGTTATGGACCCAAGATGTAATAAGTTAACTTGTAGTGATATTTCATTGTGAAGTCCTGAGGTAATAATCAAGGTGACATAGACCTCAAGGGTGTCCAACTCAGTAATAATTGTAGCATGGAATTTGTTAAGAGTGTAATACATGGATCATATTCCAAGGAATTCCACAATAAGGTCCCTACCAAATCCAAGTTGATCTTCCAAGTTAACATGGTGCTAAGAAGAGATTTGAACATATGGTCTATAACAACGGAACCTACTTTTCAATGATGGATCTAATGAGTGTATCAATGTAATAATATAATGATATTTAAGGGATAATATGGTGTCCTAATAAACATCAATGAATATAAATGTATTGGGATCTCGGTGGGTATCAACCAATGCAAGCTTTACCCTTGAATTGGAAAGAGGTTGTTGAGTGCCCATGGAATTATTTGATTTGAATCCATGGAGATCTCGAGTCAGTCCATTTATGTTTAATTATGATGTCATGTAATATTTCATCCTTATCACACAATTACATTTTTATGAAAGGTAAATGAGTGAACTTGGTAATTAAATACTAAATGAAATTAAACATATACTTGATCACTTACCGATGCATGATATTCTATGCAGGTAGTTGGGGTAGTATGCCTTTGGTAGGGAGTTTTCTTATTTTAATATTATAATAGTGATTCTTTCATTCAACATAGTCTTAATCTGAGGCATTCACATAGAAATTTTAGATCAATTCCACCAAAATGTCCTCGTGTCATACGCCAAGATCATGGTGATGACCATGCTTTAGAAGTGGTGGGTCATAATCCACCTATCTTACCTCCAGAAGTGAATCATAAGGCTCTACAATCCATGCCTTATTTGGGAACTTATGCGTAGTTAATGATAGATTCCTACATATGATGTAGTCTATTCATGGTGTTCCACGTCTTACACCTACGATGGAGGATTTGATTTGTGAGATCCAACATCAACATTCTTCTACTTTCTCAAGGGATGGTGGACTGTAAGCTACTGCGCCTTGGATAGAGGTCATCCTATATATCTTTGAGCATTTAGATACACCTCTAGAGTAATGAATCAATGTTTACACAAACATGATTTGGGATTTGGTGAAGCGTTGGTGGGTTGTGATTTCCCAGGCTGGTCGTCATCAGGGCATGTAATGGGTTGATTTCCAGAATGCCTTCTATGGTCAATTTGTTACTTAGATGTTAAGAGTTGATAGAGACAGAGAGTTCATTCATCTCAAGTCCGGTTCTATGTCAGTTATAGAGTATTCAGTGCATTTCAGGGAGTTACAATGATTTTTACTTATTCTTGCCAGTGATGATTTTTTGTGTGCTATACGTTTCATGGTTGAGATGCAGTGTGTTACCCATACGCAGGTCAATGTCGTTTTCTAGGCTACTATTTATACAATAGTTAAATGTGCTCATATCACTAAGCATAACCTGATGGAAAAAATAGTATCGGGCATAGAGGACTAATGTTGTGCCAAGCCAGTAGTTCATCTAGAGGTACAAAATGTTCCCTAGAGGTCTCTTGTATGGTGAATGACAACTGCAATGCTTCTTCTGATTGATCTATAGAGTTTCATCAGTTTGGATGATGGGGAAACATGAAGCCTCATTGTGATATAGTCCAAATAGTGTACTGGGATTCCAGACGTATGGGTCATATTTAGAATTTCATTAGGACCTTTCCACCATCATTGAGTGGAAAATGATATGCTCTAACTCCACCTTAGGTAATGAGTTCATTTACACAGTGCCAGGTAGGGAGTTGGAGTATCACCAGAATGTCTGGCCGAGGAGGAGTTCATGGCCATACTAGCCAGACCCTTGATCACCAGTAGCACAAGTAGAGCAATAAAAATCCCAGTAGTCCATATTTTTCATAGGGTTGTGGATCATTCTAGATGAATGAACTACAACCGATATTTGAGGATCAGGCTACATGACCATCTACAGTATGATGTACTATTCTTGTGACATCTAATATAGTATTTCTTTTATTTGATATACATTCTTTGAACTCTTTTATCTTTGTTACATCAAGGAATATCTCAAAATAGATATATATTATCACTATGGATTAATGAACCTAGATACATTGTTTGGGATACAATTAGTGGGCATAACCTATGTTGAGACTCCCACCTTTTTGTAAGCAGTTACCATATTTTATGGATCCTGTATTTTTCTCAAGATGGTCTGCTTCGACATCATACTTGGGATGGATTGGTGGGTTCATCATCATGCATTTACAGACTTTTATCAATGTATGGTATCATTTACATCACTCGATGGTAGTTGTTATCTACATAAGGTTTATTTGTATGTCTATTATGGTAGAATAGGACCATATCATTACGATCTAGGAGGAGTGACCACCTAGATTGTGAATATATTCATGGAGGATTAGTTTTTATGACAAGATGATTTCCCTCTAGTAGTGGATCATTCCATGGAGGTATAATATAACTGTTTTTATAGATTAATTTTTGATAGATAACTAGTGCTTACAATTGATCTTATTAAAAAATCATCTCCAGTGTTCATACCTCCTTACAAGATATAACCTAGAGAGATTCAATATCTCAAGTAGTAGTCAGAGGATTTAGAGGCCATTGCATTGTTGACCTAATTCATCCTCTTAGGGTTTTTACAAGATTTTCGATAAGAATGAGGATGAAACCATATGTATATGCATGTATTATAGAATGTTGAACTATCTTATAGTAAAGAACCGATATCCACTTCCTCAAATAGATAATTTTTTTGACCATCTCCAAGGAGAAAATGACCTCTCCATGATAGACCTGAGATCAATTTATCTCCAAGTGTGTGTTAGTCCATCAGACATAACACATACAATTTTTATTAGTAGGTATGGTCTGTATGAGTACCTAGTTTTTCAATTCAGTCTTATGAATGTGCCCACAATTTTCATGGCTATGATGAATATAGTTTTCCACCCCTATTTGGAGGGTTTTCTCACAGTCTTTGTGGATGAAATATTCATGTATTATCACACTTATAGTGACCTTGAATAATTATTGAGATCATTTGGAGTACTATGAGAGAGATTCTGATTTATTCCATGATTTCTAAGTGAACTTTTGTATAAAAAATGTTCACTTAGTGGATCATATTATATCAGAATTAGGGAGAATCAAAATAATGAGATTGATATATAGAGATTCTTGGGGATGGTTGGATATTACTAGAATTTAATACTTTACTTTTTTCTCCTTTATTAATCTCTTAATTGTTTGAAAAAGTTGGCTGTCTTGTTCATAAGTTCAGATGAATGTGAGAAATACTTTTAGGAGATAAAAGGGAGGCATGTTTTAGAAGTTATTCTGACTCATTCAGATCTAGGTATAGGTTATACCGTCTTCTGTGACTCATCAGGCATCATCCAAGGAGCATTATAGATGTGTGATGACCAAGTAATTGCATAAGGATCACAGAAGTTCAGGCCTCATGAGATAAATTACTCAACACACGACCTTGATTTGTATTATTTGTCCCTTCATTGTGTTATTGGAGACATTATATGTTTGTTGAGATCTTTTTGGTGTACACATACCATAAGATACTGAAATATAATTTTTATCAGTGTGACATGAACCCTATAAAACATAGATTTGTAGAATATCAATAATACATGGATTATGATCTTCCCACTACGTATGGGAAAAAGCAATGTGGTTTCAGATTCACTGAGTTGAAAAAATCAATAATAGGTCATATATGAAGTCAGTGATGAATGAGAGTTAATAGACCTATTTTTTAGTACCATATTGAGTATCATGATAGTCACATGTAGTCTTACCTATCATCATTGATAGATACCTATTCCCATATTGATAAGGTATATAGTATAAAATATTTAGATCCAAAAGGCTTGGTACTCCATTGGAGTATATCAAGAGATAACCCACCTCTAGATAGGTCTATGTATAGAGATGACATCCTGTGTCTATGTGGTCATATCTGGGTTTTTATTGGCATGAGAGAGGATTTGATGCATGAGTTATACAATTCATAGTGGACAGTTCATCTAGGCATCTGAAACATGTATCGAGACATGAGATGCTTGTATTGGTTTCCTAGGATGATGTTTCAGATAGTAGGCTTTATCACAAGGTGTTCCACCTATCAGTCGGTGAAGGAAGAGTACCAGAGAATTCCAGGCTTTCAATAGCTGCTTCATGTCCCAGAATGGAAATGGGATTATGTTTATATGGATTTTTTAGTCAGTATACCTTGGTCACCTAGGGGTTGCGATGAAATATGGGTAGTAATTTACTTACTAATGAAATCACCACACTTCAGTTAAATTAAAGAGACATTCTCAGTTGATGATATGGGAAGACTAAATTTCCTGGATATAATACAACTTCATGGGGTTCCATGTACTATCATTTCAAATAGAGATTCTTTTTCACACCACAGTTCTGGCAGGGAATACAAATTTCAATGGGATCATAGGTGCTTCTAAGAACATATTTTCACCCTCAGACCAATGTATAATAGGAATGGAAAATATTGGTTCTATAGAATAAGATCCCAGTATGTGTCCTTGAAGTTGGAGGTTCTTGGGTGAAGCATATCCCCCTCCTCATGTTCTCATATAATAACATCTTTTAGTTGAAAATTCAAATGGATCCTTTTTATGCCTTATATGGTTGGCCATGCCACTCACCCCTGTGGTATCTAGTGGGTGGTGAGGCAGCCCTTATAGGTACTCATCTAATTTAGGTGACTTTAGAGTAGGTTCAACTGATAAAACTGATTATGATTAGTGCTCAATACAAAAAGAAATTTTATGCCAATAACCACAAAACATATAGAGTTCGAGGTCAGGAATCATGTTTTTTTTCAGGTATCGCCCAGGTGAGGTCATAGGCAAATACAGAAGATGGGAAAATTTTATCCCCATTATGTTGGTCAGTTTCAGATTCTATAGATAGTCAGGCTTATAGACTATTTGTTACTACTATCTTAGATGTACTGTTCCATTAATGAGATCTTCCATGTTTCAAATCATCACTAGTATCATGAAACCATGTATCATATCATTTTTCCTATGGATGTTGAGGTAGATGATGATGATAACTTTGAGGAGTATCCAATATGCATTGTCGACCAGAGAACGAAGGCTCTCTGAGGCCGGTCTGCCTCTCTAGTATGAGTGCAATGGTAGCACAACTAAGTAAATGATGAGACATGGGATAGGTAAAGCTGACACACATACCCAATGTGTAGATTTGTTTTGGAAAAATGTTTTTCTATCCTTGAATGGTGAACTAGGGGACATGTTCTTTTTTTGGTTAAGATTGTACGAACTCGGGGTTTCACTCAAATATGGATCCTTTAAATTTCATTATATGTCTTTTCTTTTGACTTAATATGGATTCCAAAATGATTTAGTAAAGGTCACAGGGGTGTTCGAGGATGGTTCAATTCCCAGGACCCATCTTTTTGAAAAAAATGGATAGGTCGCATGATTAGTGAACAGTTGGTTCATGGATTGGCTAACCTTGTAGAATGGAATTTCTGGACAGAAACATTTTAGACACTTTTCACATAGTCGTGTGGACTAGCCATTCAATGTTCCCATTTTACCAAAAAAAATCACACGGTTTGTGCATGATTTTTCAAACCGTGTGGAAAAACTATTCACATTCCAGTTTTCAGTGTAATTTCAAAAACATTTACTTAATGATTTATTAATCGTTCTTCTTCTTCATAATACGAGAACAATAGGTATTAAGAACTATTACTATCAATTTGGAACTTTTTTATGGCCAAAGATAGAGATCAAATGATCTTTTTTATGGGCTCTGATCTATATTTTGTTCATCACATTGGATATGCTATGTTATGTACTAACGTCCTCTTGATCCATTCCCCTGCTCTCTTTCTATCAACCGAGTTATCTTGGTATGGGTGTTTTTCTATAATTCATAGATCTTCTCTGATCCAAACCCAATCAAGGTACAATACATGAGGAAGAGAGTCTTACAACCCTAAGGTGGGTGGTTTATAACTCATCAATAATGTTTATTGATTTTGGATTTGTCATGTGGGGCCCACTGATTTCATCGGGTGACATTTGTGGAATTTATATGCCATGATTATAATCATTAGAACCATATAGTTTTGATCATTCCAAATATGATCTTAGTTTTTATTGTTTACAACTATAACTACAAACTATCCATGAAAATGGTTATTCTATATTGGTTGTTTAGTGTTTTGACACGTTTGCACCATCGTTTAGGCGTTCCTTGGATTATCCACTATAAGGTTAAGATTTCCTATATTAAATTTCTTTTTTATAATGAGGATTATATAATGTAAGTACCATGTATTATCAACACTTGATCTACCTAGGGTACATTCTTTAATTTGACCACGAAATATGAAATGTGATTTGGAACCTATACTAACGATATGGAATGGCCTTAAATTTAAATGAATAGTATATTGCATATCTATTTTTGGGTTTCATTTAGGGAAATTATATTCATGTTTATAATAATTAGAACCATATAGTTATTCTCTTTACAAATATGTTATTATTTATTAATGGTTTCACCCATGACTCTATAGTTTCCATGTAAAAGGTTATACGGTATTTTTTGTTTAGTTTTTTGACACATTTTCACCACCATTCAGGCGTGCCTTGGCTTGACAGGAAGGCCCTATGTAGGGTGTGAGCCAAATATCAACACGATACCACCCAATTGTGTGTACACAGTATAAAGGATTAAGAATACATGCTTCTCCAAATAAGGTAAATAGTATGATGTAATAAATTAACACAACCACAACTAGTTCTCAACAAAAACTAGGGAGATTTGCCTACTTCGACCTAGATGCCACTCAATGGGTGCCCTGAGCCTAGTCAGCTACAAGGCCTCAAGCACATCTATCTAAATGAAATATGTCTCCGACTAGTAGAGAGGGCCTATGGTGTGTCCTTGAGAGACTATTCCCTCATTACCAATTTTTATCACAATGGATTGGTGAGAATTAAATTCATATTAGATATCATGATTAACATCATAATGGATTTTCATTTACGATGAATCAGTTCCCATACACCTAAAACTAGAAATGGTAGCTATTTAATTATAACATAATGGATTGTCTCAGTAAATTAATAATCCAAACCCATAAGGGACAGTACATCAAATAAATTGAGATAGAAAATCACTCAATCACCTCCAAGAGTAATTCTGGAATAATCTAACTATCACAACATCAATCATCAATAAAAATCAAATCAATAAATGAAAATTGGTGAAATAAAACTTTATGGTATAGAAATATTCATGATATGGGAATTCTAGTTGTGTATAATGATTCATGTAACAATGATCCTTACCCTCGTATCCTCATGACAAAGATGAAAGAAAATAATTAAATGGTGTAATAATAAACAACACCCCACAATGTGTGCATCTCACAATAGTGAAATATTATCAACTGCAATAGAAAAAAGAAGAAAAAAATTATAATTTATCCATCTTGGTTTTCACCCCAATCATGGGTTCGTGATGCCGATGCATGACTTACGACCAAGTACCAAACATTACTAATATCCAATCTATTATCTCCAAATAGTATGCTTTGAAAAATAATGTCTTTTGATAACACTTTGTGATATCCCAGATCTGAAATCCACACAATGGGTGCACTGATCACAATGGGTCACATGGGCTCAAACACATACCCCGAAATTCTAGAGGCTTCCAACTAGAAGAAAGGCCCTTGAGTGTGTCCATGGGGAGACTAATCCTTCATTAACAAAGTTTAGTGAAGTGGATGGAAGTAATCATAGGTAAATATTTGAAGATATATAAGTAAATAGAAGGCATAATGAAAGAATAATGGAAACAATAATAACAACTAATACAACTATAAGGACATTTAACATGTAATGATTATATGTTATATACTGGAAAGCTAGAAAATATGGATACAAACAACATGAATTACATGTTCCAAAAAGTATGTAGGAAATGAATTAAAATCTCAAGCATCCCAAGCTATAACTCATTCATCTGCTATCGAGATCCATAATAAACAGAAAGCAATCAAGTGTCTGAATTTGAATACTTCCTATTTTCAACTATCGTGACCACGTAATCTTCCAAGGATACAATACGGCGTCTGGAGAGGGTGTGAGAAATTTATCAATGGGCCACCAACCATGTTGTATATTACATCTGGCCCATGTATTTTAAGTTTAACAACATGAAATCATGCATATATAATGTAAATTAGTACAATGTAACGAAATATCCATGTACCTAATTCATCCCTCAGATGGTCTCTAAACATAACATGTATATTAATTTATCATTACCAATTTATAAATAAGTCACAAGTTAATTAATGTGAAGGTCCCAAAATGTAATAATGAAACTTGTACTAATATATTATGGTCAAGTCCCAAGGTAATAACCAATGCGATGTAGACCACAAGTGTCACCAACTCAATAATAATTGTATCCTATAATGGGGTATGAGTGTTATCCAAGGATCATATTCCAAGGAATTCCACAATAATGTGCCAACTGAATCTAAGGTGAGCATCTATGGTAATATGGGGTAAGGGGAGACAAGTCCCTATTGGTTGTAACCATGGTACCTGCATGGAAATTCTTGATCCAAGGAGTGTATCCATGGAATCAAATAATGATATTATTAGGATCCTATGATGTCATAACAAGAATCCACAAATAGAAAAGGCTCACGATATAGGTTGGTATCAACCTATACAAGACGTATCCTTCAATAAGAATGGGGTTCCCGAGTGCTCATTGAATTCTCCAATCAGAATCTAAGGTGATATCAAATTAGAACATTCCTTTGTAATTATAAATTCATTTAATATTTCATTCGGTTCAAGCCTTACCTTTCATTGGGGTGATCATATCATGTAGCAGACAACCTTTTTAAATAGTCATTTGGCTTAGGCCATAACATTAATTAGTGTGACAATGTCATGTAGCATGAAACCATTCATTTAATCCATTTAAAGTATATTCTATATTAATGGTTTATTCAAATACATTAAATAAATGTATTAAGGGGTGCTACAGATATGAAAAATACTATTCATTTATTTTTAAGGACATTCCATATCCTTAGTATACATTCCAATTCACATTTCACATTTCATTATCAAATTGATGCACTTACATTACGCAGCTCATGTGGTGATAATATGTTTTCCATTGCATTATACAATTCTCAATATAAAAAAACATTTAATATATGAAAGATCATCCATTGAGTGGTCAATAAAATGCATGCATGAATAGTGGCACAATCGTGTCAAGACACTAAACAAAAAATATGGCATGACCTTGGACATGGAACATATGAAGATGTGGGAGTAACCAATAAAAACTAATAACATATTTGGATGGAGAATAACCGTATGGTTCTATATATTATAAACATGGAATATAAATTCCATAGATGGAACACGATGAAATCAGTGGTCCCCAAATGACAAATAAAAAAGTCAATGAACATTAGTGATCAGTTATAGAAAACCCACCTAAGGGATGTATGAATATCCTCCTCCAGTAATGGCCCTTGATTTTTCTCAGATCAAAGTAGATCTATGAAAAAAATAAAAAACACAAATTCCCCATTAATTTGGTCGAGAGTAAGAGAGAAGGATAATGACATAAGAAGATGAGAGTACTTACTGTTTTGCATCCAACGGGTTGAACAAAAGATTGATCGGATCCCAGAAGAAGGAGATCTTTAGATCCCTATATTTGGACGTGAAAAATATCCAAATTTAGAGGAAAGGGGATTAATACCATTGTTTCTTGTATTAGGAAGAAGAAAAATGATTAATATATCATTGTGGGATAAATTTTTCAAATTACCTTGAAAATGACATGTGCACAGTTTGTTCGCGCGGTTTGAAAAAGCGTGCACAATCCGTCTGTGGTTTTCTGGATACAAGGGGCACATGGAACAACTAGGCCATGTGGTCATGCACCAACACTACACTATTAGTTTTACCAATACAATTTTCCTAAAAATATGGGTTCTGGGCTTTGAAATTTCCCCGGACACCCATGGGATGATTAATAACCCTTTATACATCTATATTAGATTCAATGTAATGTCACATACAAAAATTTAAAGGATCAATTTATGATTGAAAACCTAGGTTCTTACATATAAGAACATGTTCCATGATGGAATAACCTTGGCATGGTCATGACCCCCTCCCCATAAGGTGTACCCATTATGGGCCGACAATGTGAGAAGAGAGATAATGACCCCTGAGTCCTACCTCCAGTAGGCCCCGGTTTGGTGAATAACGCGGATGGTATAGTAAACAGACAAATATGAGGAATTAACCTATAATAGAACACATACGAAAGAGAGAGATACGATAGACACCAAACAACTCTAACTCAGACTGAAATATAAAAAAATCCAAAGTACACATTTGTAATTTCATGAAAAACTACTACCACTGAAAGGGGGAAAACTGAAAATACCCAATGGAATGTAAAAAAATAGTAGCCACAAAGGCCAAATAGCTCCTACAACCCCAAGCTAGTAGAAACAAGCCTAATCTCCAACCTACTCCATGTGACCTGAAAAACTGCTTATATATACGTTGGGTGAGTATAACTTTATACTCACTAGGATCCTCCCCAAAGCCTCTCAGGAAAAAGTAATGAAAGTATAATAAAGAACAGTGAACAACAAGTGAAACTAACTGGTCACCTAAATAGGTAATCTAAGTTCACATCCTCACCATGTATACTCTCACCAGGTATTTCTTACAAGATTATATAATATAATAAATAATATTAAGGGTACATTGCTACTACTTCCCCACTGGTTTTCCACTTTTCCCCAACGTCACACGTCCTAAGAATATCTCTCCAAAATAGGATTTTCCCAGAAACATGTAAGAGAATATTCAAAACATGAACCTTGTGCAACAAAACTACTTCTTCCACACAAGAAAAGTAACCAGGTAGTTTTCAGGAGCCAACATAGCTCCCATAATGTGTATCATACGTTGGGCATTATACATCAAGCCATCACAAACCATACACCGACTAAGGATCCTCATACTGTCACAACCTATAAATGTTATACCTATAGTAGACCATACAAAACTATATCCATAATATATGTGTCTGAATAACCACAATCCATTAGAGCCCTCTACCCACATATCAGGGGAAAACTAACCATTATGTCTACCGGAAAAAGAAACTACCAAGAGAAGAGAGTAGGGAAAAAGGGGGTAGTCATCCATCCATCCTACCATCGAAATGTTGGGGAAATCACCCCCCCTACCAGGGCATTGAATTACTGGGGTGTCAGTTTCTCTAATGATGGGGTGGAGTAGCTTATAGAAACACAAAAAGTAAAAAATATAATATTGCTCACAACCACACTATGGTCATAACATAGTCTCATACTCAACTGCGGCTAACATCTCTCGGACTCCTAGATAACACTTCTAAGACTAGGATTCCAATAAGCACACAACCATTTAAAGAGATTTAGTACATTACTTCATTCCCTTAATATCAGATGCACTTTACGTTAATTAATTATTTAAATATTAAATATCTATTAAAAATTTCCTCATTATATTTCATTATCATCACACCCAAATTTAACCGTTCCTTTAAATTGAAACCTCAAAATTTCATCCCAGCAAGTTCCAGCCCCATAGGTTACCATCATTTATTCAATTATTTATATTAACATTTATTACTTTCCAATATTCACAGACATTCTAGAAAAACATTCTAAAATACTAAACATAAGTGGGATTAACATGGTGAGTATATGAACTACCCGTTGAGTCTTTACCGCCTATAGTAAGAGCATGGACCCATACTCTCCCAGGAAACTAAACACAAAAATCACATAGAATACCCCTCACATCTTCACCCCTTTTTGGAAGGAGGGTAAGAAAACCAGTTGCCTTTATCAATGGGGAAATTAAGGAAGATAGAAACCAACATGAAATAGAATGAATCCAAGAATTCACATACAACCCATCCCATCATCTATGGTTTCCTCCCCGACACCCACATGCATAAACCGATGCATCTAGCCACTTTAGGCATCAACTACTTACACAACCAATAGGACTCCCTACCACCACCTATCACAATATTTTTTAGGCTCACATCATAATAGAAGAAGATGGATAACAAACATCATATCAATTGGGATATTTTCCCTTAAACAAGAAGGAGGGAAACTCAAAACTCTACAAGGAATTATCTTTTATGAATCATCCATTTCATTAATCCATCTTGAATTAACCGACATTTTATTTGTCACTTCCAACATCAGGAAACCTAAATAGTAACCTATAACAATTAATTAAAAATGATTACTACTTCAATTTGATTAACATTAAATTACAACAATAATAACCAGATTCATTTACAAGCCTCCTTATCTCTAGCCAAACAATTACCAATAAATTCCATCATTAAATTCATTACGAATTTCCATCATGAACAAAAATCTAAAACAAGAAAGTACTGATATGAAACTATATAGAAAAATAAAAATAAATAAGATATGATTGACATAAATTAATTTATATGGTTTTAAAATTTAATATGTAAATTACATTTTGATCTAGTGGGCTAAAACTTGCTAACTCTATGGTTTCACGTAAATGGAAATAGAATAAGAAAATCCCCTACATCAAATAGTTCTTGAAGTTATTTATATGAGAATGATCCACACAACAGGTTACGATCTCCTCCCCTGTGACAACTATATCCACCCGAGGATGAAGAGACACCACCACACTGGTCAACACCCAAGAAAAGTCCATTATGAACATGGAGATACATTCCATTAAAAATTCAAGGCAAAATTGAAGGAGATGAATCCTAATGATTGACTATAGATTATATCATATATTAAAGATTGATCGATACTACTTTATTGCATCAAAGAAGAGTGGAACCAATCCAATGACGGAAGTTAGATCACGTAACTCCTACGAGATGGAATGAAAGGTTCATGTGTCTCACAACAGAGATAATGGAATAATAACTAAGGATGGAGACATCTAGTCTCTTTAAAAGATTTAATGGAGAAGCGGTTTAAGATACCATGAATTTTCCATTAAAAGTGGATCGCATTAAACCACACAGTTTGACAAAGTAAAATCATTATGAGTCTTAGGTAAAATTAATATAGGGTTTATGTCCTTTGTATAGTCCTTAGATTTCTTAAAACTATTCTATAAATGCATTTTACGTCAAAGGAAATTTCAAAGGGGAAAAATTACAGGAAGCTGTAAAAACTATTCATGAACATGAAATTTGGAAAAGGAAATAGAATCTACTATTGGACCTCACCATTCTGAAAAAACTATTCCTGAACTCAAAAATTGGAAAAGGAAATAGAGGATACCGTTGGACATCACCATTCGGGAAACACTATTCATGAAATCAAAATTTGGGAAAGAAAATAGAGGCTACTGTTGGACCTCACCGTTCTGGGAACACTGTTCATAAACTCAAAATTTTGAAAAGAAAATAGAGGAAACCATTGGACCTCATTTTAATGAAAACAATGTTCATGAACTAAAAATTTGGAAAAGTAAATAGAGGATACAATTGGACCTCACCATTCTGGAAACACGGTTCATGAACTCAAAATTTTGAAATGGAAATATAGGCTACCATTGGACCTCACCATTCTAGATACAATATTTATGAACTCAAAATTTGGAGAAGGAAATAGAGGCTACTATTGGACCTCAACATTTTGGAAACAATATTCATGAACTCAAAATTTGGAAAAGAAAATAGAGGTTACCATTGGAACTATTCACATAAGCCTACTGTTGGATTGTTCACATAAGGCTACCATTGCACTATTCACATAAGCTTACCATTGGACTGTTCACATAAGAAAACTATTGGACTATTAACAAATTTTTACCATTTCACAATTTATATAAATCTACCATATTGCTGTTAACATAATGCTACCATTGCACTATTCACAAAAGGCTACCATTTCACTGTTCACATAAGGATACCATTGCACTGTTCATAGAAGGAAACCATTTCACTATTCAAATAAGGATACTGTTTAACTATTCATATAAGGCTACCATTGAACTATTCATATAATTCTACCTTTTCACTATTCACATAATTGGAAATTTTGAAATGTGTTGTGGATATGTCACCTTGACCACCAAAACACCTCAAACACAAGATTTTTTCCAAGGAATAGACCAGAGAGGTCCATGACATTACATCAAATACCACTGAAAACATTCTCATCCTCGATAATCTATATCCCACCAAAAGGGAAACTGAAATGAGGTCTAAACAACCACCCATTGAGATGCCTCTCAATAGAGAGCTTGCTACAAGAAGTAACCAAAAAATCCATCTTATAAACCCAAAATGTCTATAACCACAAAGGGAAAATTATTACATGAAAAGAGTTAAACATAAAGTAAATCTGGGTACTGAGCATGTATATATGACTCACGTTCCTATGTACACTCCTCTATGCCATCGTGTCTCCACAAGACACAAACCAAGAGGATAGAACACATGCACAACAACTTCTTTTTGCGGTCTTAGATATCTAAAGGCCGCTCATCGAAGGTCACATCGTCATAAACATTGATCTCTCCACAATATATGACATGTGAGTCATCTTGAAGATAACAATGGAGTTGTTATATGTGGAAAAAATCATGTATGTAGCTCATCTACCAGGGAAGTGATACTCGATACGCCACAACTCTAAATGAGCCAACACCTCAAAAGGCCCAAAAAACTGGGGATAAAGCTTACTCCCATGACCAATCCTTCGCTTCCCAATACATGGAGTCAGCTCCAGAAACACGTGCCCCCCAAATTCAAACTCTTTGGGACTCCTCATTTTAATGGAATATGATTTATGATGATCTTGTGCTATCTTCATCCTCTCACGAATAACCTGAACCATCTCTGTTGTATAATTCACTAGTTCTGGTATGAGAATTGCTGACTCTATAACCTTAGTCCAATACAATGGAGAACGACAAGGTCATCTATACAAGGACTCAAATGGCTCTATACCGACGGTGGAGTGAAAAATATTGCTGTAAGCGAACACTGCCAAAGGTATGTGTCTCATCTGTGAACCTCCAAAATCCAGGACACAAGAGCGTAACATATAGTCATGTGTCGGGACAGTCCACTATGTATGTCTGTTCATTTGAGGATGAAAAGTAGTGCAAAGGAATAACTGAGAGCCGAAAGCATGCTGGATACCTCTCTAGAACCAAGATGTAAAATGAGGATCTCGATTAGAAATGATCGTCCTTAGGATCCATGAAATCTCATCCCATCCTCTAGATACTACATCAAAAAAATATTTAGTCAATAAGGTTTACTTATGGTTTTTCCATTCCTTTATGTTTTGAAAATCACAAACACTCTATCTTATGGAAAAATTTATTTTATCTTGATACGGAAAAATTTCTCTTCCTGAATGTAACTTTCCATCCTGATGAAATTTTTTTTCCTTACAAAGTTTTTCTTCCATAAGGTAAATTTTCTTTCCCAAAGTAAAATTTATCCTTAAAATATTTTCGTTGTTGGTGTCTTATTTTATCTAAGGATAAAATTTTTTATCTCAAAGTGTAAAATTCGGTTTCATATCCAAAACCTCGAAATCCTATAATTACATAGATATGAAGCATTCTATTTTTAGGATCCAAATTCAGGATCCATGTTATCTGAATTCAGACTCCATACATTCTTAGTTCAGACTCCTAATTCATATGAATTCAGACTCTGAATTCTTATGAATTCATACTCCAATATATATGAATTCATACTCTGAATTCTACTGAATTTAGACTCTGAATTTCTTTGAAATTTAGATTCCAAATTCAGGTTATGAATTCTTTGGAAAACAGAATCCAAATATTTATGTATTATAGACACCAAATAGTTGTTGGATTAGACTCTAAACTTTTTTTTTCTTTAGACTCCAAAAAATGAATTTTCTTAGGAAACCATATTTTTATTATCCTTGTTATAGTTATGAAATGATGTCATACATTCTAATTCTAACCAACCATTGTTTGAGTGACACGTGTACATGTCCTTCTGAAATTCACGGAAAAATATTACCATTGGAGGCGGGAGTTGACCGTTGGAGATGTGCCTATAAATAGGATCCCATTTGAACAAGGTCATAACACAACTAACAATTTTTGTGGTTCCATCACTCGAGAGATTGCATGATGTTGAAGTGATTTCTAGAGAGAGAGACTCTTATGTTTAGTGTGTACAGAAAATCTAGTTCAGATTTCTTTGTGTGACCCCGAATGTTGCTGAGTACATTCGAGGGGTTTTGGGGATAGGAAGACCGAGGTGAAAACTACCATAATGTTCCAGGAATTAATTTCTGAGGAAGAAAGAGGTTCTAACTACATTGATGTTTTAGGGCTTGTGGGGATAGAGAGGGAGATTTAGATATTCCCATTGAGGGCTTATCCTGGTGTGGGTAAGATATAATTTCATGAAATCATAAATCAAGGGACCATTATCCATGGTTGTTGGATACCCTACTCTTTGGGTTAAAATATTCCATACTTGTTACTTTCATTGTTTCATGATTGTTTATCATTGCATTTTGATTGATAAAGGTAAGTATATCTATTTATACTTTATTTTATTTGAATAATATGATTAATAAAATTCTTTACGCTTTATGGTAGAATCTTTTTCTTTGTGTACTTTTATTAATTTTCATTTCCGGAATCATAATTCTAGAACCAGAATTTCCATAACCATATTTCCCGAACCTAGTATGTTTTTAGAACTAAGAGGTCTTGTGAATTTTCCTTTTTAACTCTATTAAGAATTATTTTACTTAAGTTTTAAAACAATTGTTTTATACCAAAATTAAAGGTTCCAATGGAATTTTTAAAGTATACAATTCATCCCCATCTTGTTTATTGAGCATCTACATTCATTATTTCAATGATACAATTGGTATCAGAGTAGGTCCCTAATATACTTATATTCACATATATGTTTTTTGGCTTAGTTTTCATTGTTCAATATTTTCCTTGCTTAGGATGTTTTTCCTTGATTATGAAGTTTTACTATTAACAAGTTTGTGTGGAATGGTTTATTCTTATGATGACTGGAATGAATGTTGGTTCCATAGACAACCTAAATCCTACTAGACCACCTATTTTAATGGGAATGTTTATGAATATTGGAGAGATCATATGAAGACTTTTGTTATCAATACTAGAGTAGAAAATTTTGTCATTCTTACTGGAGGTTATAAAATTATTCACAAGAAAAGAAGTAATTTCACCAACCAAGAAAAGCATGAATATAAAAGAATTATAAGGTACAAAATAATTTTTGTTGTTTTATGACTAGAAATATATATTTCCAGATTACATCTTGTGAAGCAGAAAATTGTATTTACAAGAAGCTTGATGTTACTCACTTTGGAACTTCAAAAGTTATTGAAACTAGAAGAGCCATGCTCAGAGCTGAATATCATGGTTTATGATTTTCTTATGGAGAACCCATATGTAACATACAATAGAAATTCATGAATATTGTCATTAGTTTATAATCTATAGGTGAGAAAGGATTATATGATGAAGCTCTTGTAGACAAGATCATAGACATCATGCCTAACGAATGAGAATCTTGGAGGAAAACTATAGATGAGAATATGAATGTTTCTCATATTTCTCATAATGAGATATTTAGAAACCTTCTTCAACATTAAACTAGAATGAGGAGAGATGCTGATAATATAAAAAAGAAGAATGGAAATCGAAGTGTTGTTTTTACAATGACTTCAAATCATATGAAATCCAGGACACCTAAGAGTGTTACAAGTTCCAAAT
The DNA here is from genome assembly GCA_963277665.1 of Viscum album. Lineage (NCBI taxonomy): Eukaryota > Viridiplantae > Streptophyta > Magnoliopsida > Santalales > Viscaceae > Viscum > Viscum album. The sequence continues at coordinate 257,811,765 of OY728148.1, read as the reverse complement.
CTAAGAAGGTGGTTATTCAATCTGAATCTAGTGGAAGTGAATATTTAGAAAATAAATTATCCAATATTTTGAGAAGCATGAAAAAGATTACTAGACAGAAGAAATTTTATTATAGATATAAGAATAAAGAAAGGAAAGACAATAAAGACTCTGAAGTCAATTGCTATTAATGAAAAATGGATGGAAATATAAGGCCAGATTGTCCTATTATTAAGAAAAAGGATAGAAAGGAAAAGCATTCTGAAAAGAATAGAATGAAGTACTCAAAGTCTATAGATAAGAATGTTTTAAATTCCTGTGACACCTAGAGTTCTAGAGGTGGTGACTCTTCTGATGAATCCTTAGAGTATGAATCATCTGTTCAGAATAATCGTGGTTTACTAAACAAACTATCTATTTAAAATCATTGTCTAATGGCTAAGGTACAAAATGCTGAATCTATCACCAATGTTTATTTTAATTAAAATTATAGTGATAATAAATATTATGAATATTATGATGAATAATCCTCTTCTAATAAAGATAACACTTTGCTTACTTATGAAGATGTTTCTAGATTTACTAAACTCCTTGAGAATGAAAATTCAAAACTCAATAAAAATCATGATAAGTAAAATTATAGAAACATTATTCTTTATAAAAAATTATCATATCTTTCTAAATATCATGATTTGAAATTTAATTTTTTGAAAGTATTTAAAAAATCCATAAGAAAGTTAATTCGGAGAAGGATCAGCTTTCTAAGGATCTTGAAAATGTAATTTCTAAGAAAAATATTTTAAAGACTAGCTCTGGTTTTAAAATTAATGTTGTTGTGAATAATAAATTATTTCTTAAACTAATTAAAGAAAAATATTCCTTGAGGAATTAATTGTTAATCTTTACCCTAGTTAAAGAAAATTTTGATAAAATGCATTATCAAATATGACCTCTAAGGAATAGTTCTAGATTTGGTTATAACAGTTCAAAACTGATTTTCATTAATAACTATTTTGTTCCTCAAGGTGCTCTATTATACACTAAATGTCATTGTGGTTAAAATTGGGAAAATATTTATTCTTTTAACAAAACTAATTCTTTAGGTTTTCATAAAGATTATTTTTCTATGAAATTGTGGACACCTAAAATTTTTCATTGTCAAATTTCCGGATCCAAGAATGTCTGGGTTCTGAAAGTCTAGGACTATTATTTTCAGGAAAATAATAAAAGTACCAATAGTAATACTTGGTACAAGGATAGTGGATGTTCACATAATATGAATGGTAACAAAAACATCTTTTAAAATATTATCAATGATGAAAGAAGGAAAAGTAACATTTGGGGATACTGCTCAGGGACAAATTATTGGTATAAGTAACATTGTTCTTATTGGAAAAACATTGATTTCAGATGTTTTATTTTGTTAAGGGTCTTAAGAACAACCTCATTAGCATACGTTATTTATGTGATGAAGGTTACCTTGTGAATTTTATGAATGACATGTTCTTAGTAGACAATTCAAAGGAAGATTTTATTATTTCTACTCATAGGTAAGAGAATGTATTCACACTAAACATAGGAGACCAAAGGACCCAGGATTTACCTTGATTTAGTGCAATGTAAGATCATTCTTGGTTATGGAATAGAAGGTTAGGACACTGTAAGCATAGGAACCTTTGTAAACTCTCTAAGAAAAGACTAGTTAAGGATCTACCAGAGCTTTGATTTGATTCTTCAAAAGTTTTTGATCCTTGTCAATATGAAAAAAAAATCAAGTTTTAAATCAATCAGTGATGTTTAAATTACTGAGGAATTATAGTTAATGCATATGGATCTTTTTGGACCAACACAAACTGGAAGCATTGGAGGTAAATATTATGTATTTTTCCTAGTTGATGATTACACTAGATTTACATGGGTCTATTTTCTAGAAAAGATATCTGAATCATTTTCTTATTTCAAAAGTTTTAGAGCCCAAGTTAAAAATGATAAAAACCTTCCATTGATAACTATTAATAGTGATCATGGAGGAGAATTTCAAAAATCTGATTTTTAAACTTTTTTTAGTAGAAAAGTTATTAATTATAACTTCTCATCACCAGGAACTCAACAAAAAAATGGTGTAGTTAAAATAATAAATAGAATTTTTCAAGAGATAATTAGAACCATGTTAAGTGAATATTCGATATATGAACACATTTGGGTTTAAGATGTAAGTACTACTTTGAATACTATAAATCAAGTTTCTATTAGACCCTTTCTTGACAATACCCCATATGAGTTATGGAATGGTAGAAAACCAAGTCTTTCCTAATTCATGGTTTTTGGTTACAAGGTATTCATTCTGAATACTAAAGATAATCTACACAAATTCACACCAAAATTGGATAAAGGAATTTTATTAGGATACTACACAACTTCAAAGGCTTATAATGTTTTCAATAAAAATACTTGTACTGTTGAAGAAATAGTACATGTTAAATTTGATGAAACTGATCCATTTGTTTTAAAACAACCCCAAACTATATCCTCAGAAGTGTTCTCAAAAACTGATTTTCAACCCTTGATAGAAGTTACTTCTGATAAGGAAAATATTCAAGAAAATGTTTCTAAGACATTTACCCTAGAATATTTCCTACCATATATTGATGAACAGGTTTTACAAAACCCAAATAAGTTGATTCTAAAGAATCAACCCAGTGATAGCATCATTGGTGATTTAAATCAACCTTTAAGGACCAGACGTTCCTTAAGGAATGAATTAGAACATTTAGCATTCCTATCCCAATTAGAAACAAAAATCACTGATGAAGGTTTAGGTGATGATGATTGGATTAAAGTTATAAAATATGAGCAAAATTAATTCCAAAGGAATATTGTATGGACCTTGGTTTAATGTCCTAAGGAAAATTCTATTATTGGTGTAAAATGGGTCTTTAGAAATAAGTGGGATGAAAATGGAATCATAGTTAGAAATAAATCTAGATTGGTTGCTAAAGGCTATAATCAACACAAAGGAATAGACTATGAAGAAAACTATTCTCCAGTATCTAGACATGAATCTATTCGTATTCTACTTGCCTTTGCAGTATTCTTCAATTTCAATCTTTTTCATATTGAAGTTAAATGTTCTTTTCTTAATGGTTTTGTTCAATATGATGTTTTTGTTGAACAACCACCTAGTTTTGAAGATTCAAAACATCATGAACATGTTTTAAAACTTACCAAAGCATTATATGGACTTAAACAAGACCTTAGAACCTGGTATGATAGAATAACAATATTTTTACTTCAAAATAATAATTATTTTAGAAATGATGATCCATATCTTTTTATAAAGAAAGATAAGACAAATGTTTTTATTGTTCAAATTTATGTTGATGATATTATATTTGATTCAACTCTGCAATCTTTAACTGATTCCTTTATCGAATCTAATGAAATCTGAGTATGAAATAAGTATGATGGGTGAGTTAAAATTTTTCCCAGTTTTTCAAATTACTCAAAAACCATAAGGAACCTACATATCTAAACATAAGTATATTAAATATATTCTAAAAAATTGTGGATATGACAACACTGAGAGTATTAGTACTTTCATTGGTACCTCAAATTCACATTATCTTGATGAAGCTTGGAAACCAGTGGATCAAATATCATTTACTGGTATGATAGGAAGTTTAATAAACATGGCAGATAGTCATCTAGACATAATGTTTTCATTATACTTATGTGAAAGATATAAATTCAATCCTAAGGAATCTCATTTAAATGCAGTGAAAGAATTTTTGGCTACATAAAGGCAACCATGGTTTTAGGACTCATTTATAATTCTTGGAAATGTTATTTTTAAAAGTTTTTCAGAAGCTGACTTTGGTGGATGTAGAATGGATAGAAAAAGTACATCTGGAAGTTGTCATTTCTTAGATGATTCATTAGTTTATTGGTCAAGAAAAACGAAACACTCAGTAGCACTTTCCACTACTAAAGCAGAATATGTAGCATCTGGAAGTTGTTGTACTCAAGTGTTGTGGATGCAACACACAGTCAAAGACTAGGGTATGAGTTTTACCAAAACAATTTTTTTTTCTAATAATACTAGTGCCACTACCTTAAGTAAAAATCCTGCACATCACCCTCATGAAAAACACATAGATATTTGGCATCACTTTCATAGGGATCATACACAAAAAAGAGATATCATTCTTCAATTTATCGAAGCGCAATACCAAATTGTTGATATTTTCAAAAAATGTTTACAATCAAATAGATTTGAATACATTAAATAGAATTAGGAATGATAAATGTAATTTAATATTCTTTACTAACTTCTTCTTGAAATCTATCTCATTATAGTAACAACTCATTTTCATAGGGGAGTACATTTGTTTGTATTTTCAAAATTTTCATAGTTTAATATTTTTTCAAAATTTTCATACTATAGAAAATTTTCAAAATTTTTGCAGTCTAGTAATATTTCAAAATTTTAGTAGTCAATAAATTTTTCATAATTTTCATAGTCAAAAAATTTTTAAATTTTTTCGTAGTCTACAAATTTTTCAAATTTGTCTGTCTAGAATTTCTTTTTTCTAAATTTTCATATCTGAATTTTCGTACTAAAGATTTTCTATGTTTTTATAATTTTGATTTTCAAAATTTTTCATAATAAAGATTTTCAAAAACAATTTAATGATGATTTTTTAAATATTCATAATGAGGATTTTCTAAATTTTTCGTAATGATGATTTCTAAATATTCATAATGAATATTTTCAAAATTTTCGTAATGAATATTTTCTAACTTTTATTAATGAATATTTTCTAAATTTTCTTAATGAAGACATTATAAATTCTCATAATTAAGACTTTAAATATTGTAAAAATGAAGATTTTTATACCCAAATTGTTTTTAATTAAAATTTTCTGTATTTTTTCATAGTTATATTTTTTCGTGTTGTTGTATATTCTAAAATTTTTCGTAGTTTTAAATTATTTGTAGTCAATGTTTTTTTAATAATGTTTTCAGAATCTGAAGTTATTCAAGATGAATTTTCCTCATTACAAATAATCATCCTAGAAATTTGAAAGGTATATTTCCTTTTTTAAATTTTCGTAATCATCTTTTACTTGATGGTATTTTCATATTTTTTTAATTTTTTTCTATTCACTTTTCATTAAATATAAATGTTTTTTCTATAGAAACCCTCAAAAGATTAGATTCTACCAAAATTTCCTTGCAACTATCACCTCAACCGTCAGAAGATATCAATTAGGGAAGTCGAACCGTCTCATAAATTTCATATATAAAGGACCCCTGATGGTTTTCCCATATCAAAACTCTATTCTTCGCTTGTGGAAGCTCTACCATCTTACATAAGACCGTTCCAAACTTCTCATATCTTTATTACATTCTAATGTCTACCAAAGTCTCCTCATTAAAAGATATATCAACTGTAAGGCCAATATCTGATTGGAAGATATATAGAGAATGGTTAGTTGATCTGAATTTTTTTTTTCAGAAATTGTGATTCTATTATCTCCGGAAATATAAAGCTGAATGGGTGGGAAAATGTTTGCCTTTCAAAACCAAAAGCATTGGATTTGGTATATCGGGTGTTTTAGAAGAATTAAATGAGTCAGTGACTTGCTTTATTGAATAAGACATAAGTAATTTTTCCTTAATGTGTTTTGGAAAGTCATATTCACTTTCTTACACCAAGGCTACATTCTTGGTTGGTATTCTTTATGAAGGGGAAGATGAGTTCTATACTCACAACCTAATGTTAAAGTAAGTTTTATTAAGGAGAAGTCCTTGGCATGTCTGTGTCTTTCAGAAGTAAAGACTCCGACTATTCTTTATCAATTTACAAACTATCAGATTCTTGAATTATGGGTTCAAGGATTCTTCATTCGGAGAATATGTGATAATGATACTCTAAATAAGAGTGAAATGTATATTTTTTATTTCTGGGTGAACCTATTAAATATAAATCTGGCTAAGAATATTCTTATTACTATTGAGAATATAAAGAATAGAAATCTGATGTCTCAGATCATTAAGTATCCAGCCATTCATTCAAACATGATTGTTTAATTCTTATAATCCTTCAAAATTCCTTGCAAATCTATGTCAAGAAATAGAAAAGTTATGTTGATGAGTGATGACACCTTAAGAAGGATGAAAGTTGGTTTTTCTAGAGAATCTCAAGAATTCTTTGATTTTCCATAAGAGAAATATGAAGCCACATCAAATAAAATAGAGGTTGTTGAACCTTCTAAAAAGGGTGGATGAAATAGGAAGCTAATGGAAGTAGAAGAGAAGGAAAAAACCCCAGTGGCTAAGGAAACCCAATCTCCACCACCAAAGCGAAAGAAGAAAAAAGACTATCTGGATAAGGTATTAGAAAAGTGGAGAGAAGACAAGATAAATAAGAAATAAGGGGAGCCTAATTTTTCCTTGGACCATGATGAAGCAAAATATATGAAGGAGAATACAATAGATAATCTTAGAAAGGGAAGAGAAAGAGAAGAAGCAGAATAAAAATATGACTGAGGCTTAGTTAGTCCAATTACTTCTAAAGGCTTCTGAGAAAGAATCCGAGAATATTCTGGTACCAGAATACTTCCTTATAGAACCATTACCAGAGACTTTGGGAAAGAAGTTTGTGACTCTAGAAAAATCCCAAGAAAAAGAATTAGATGAAGTACAAGTAGAAGAAGAAGAAGGAAGTGGTGATACCAAAGATCTGATAAAGGAAGTTGAGGATTTTCATTATTAGGAAATCCCTTCTGAGAAATTATCTTTCATGAACCTATCTTGTTGAATCATTAATTCTTACTAATCTTGGAAATTATTTAAAGAAGGGTGAATATGAAGTATAGAAACCATATGAAGAAGAAAGAATCAATAAAGATTTCATTCACATAGAGGATTCTGAGGATGGAGCCGAAAATGAAGAATTTAATGAAGACAAAATCATTTAGCTATCTGATAGTGAACATGATTCTCTTGATCATGAGGAATCCATTCCAAAAGATGATAAGGGAACACATGTGGTTCTTGATACACCTAGAAAGGATATAGTAAAGAAGAAAGTTGATGGTGTTTCATCGAAGAGGAAAGCTGTTGAGTTAGAAAAAGTAACCTCACCAACCAAAGTCTTATATTCAGAATCATTCTCCTTTGGACATGATTTTTCAGTTCAGTCATTGAAAAATATTATTGGAACTGTCCCTATATTTATAATCATTGTATCGATATTCCAGATGCTTCAACACACCTTAAATAAAAAGTCATATTCAGTATCCATGGCAATGGATAAGTGTGTCAAACTAAAGACAGATTTCAATACATTTCTTATTAACTATAAAGCTCATAAAAGATCCTGGAAAAATATGAAAAGTTGTTCAAAAAGTAATAGAAGAGATGATAATTCTTGATGAATTCCATGAATGTGTCAAGGATTATTTTGACACCGAAGATAGTAACTTCAATGATCTCACCATGCCTTTTGAGGAAAAGCTAACCCCGGAACAGAATTCATGTATGCAAGAAGTAAAACATCTGAATGTTAAGTTTTATTTAGTTTCTCATATTTGGAAGAGAGAAAGGGATATCGGTATTGAGATATAAATGAAGCTGGTTATTTAAGAATAATTTCTATAGGGTTAGGAATAATCTCCTAGGTCTTTGAAGAAAATATAAAAGCCTTTGAGAAGAAAGCTGAAGATCAAGATTAGCATCTCAAACGTGCAGAGGAAGATCACAAAGAGATCAACAAGTTGAAATACATTGAAAGGAAGTTGATGCTGAAGGAGAAGGAAGGATAATCATATTTAATTCCATTCTTCTATTATATTTCTTCATTTTACAAGTTTTTCCAATCATAATGAAATTTTGTTTTGATCATATTTTATTGTTCAGTACTAATATTTCAGGTACCATGTTTCTTTTTCCATTCCATATATTTCTGTTTGAAAATATCAAAGGGGGAGAAAGAAATGTAAAAATTAATAGTAAGTAAAAGAAAAAATTTCCTAAGTAAGGGGGAGTTATTCATAGGGGGAGTTTTCATCATGAAAATTTTCATATTCAAAATAATTAAAAATCTCATTCAAGAAATCAGAATATGATCCTTAGTAGTTCTAAAGCCCAAGGAGGAGTTATTCGTATTCATTATGATCTATAAGTAAAGGGATATATGTTTTTATTTTCAATATGAAAAAAATTCTAAGTCCTCATATTCCTTTTCGTAAGGATGTTATTGATTTCCAAAAAGGCAGAGATTGTTGAGTCAATATGGTTTCCTTGTGAATTTTCCATTCCTTCATGTTTTGAAAATAAAAAACACTCTATCGTAAAGAAAAATTTATTTTATCTTGATAAGGAAAATATTCCTTCATTATAGAAATTCTCCTTCCTCAAGAAATTTTTTCTCCTAACCCAATTTTTCTTTCATAAGGGAAATTTTCCTACCCTAAGGAAAATTTAACCTACCCATATTTTCATTATTCATGTCTTATTTTCTCTAAGTCTAACTCATTTTATTTCTAAGTGTAAAATTTTATTTTGTATCCAAAACCTCATAATCCTATAATTACATAGATATGAAGCATTCTGTTTTCAAGATCTGAATTTTGGTTCGATGTTCTCTGAATTCAGACTCTGAATTCTCTGAATTCAAACTCTGAGCTTTCTGAGTTCAGACACAAAGTTCTCTGAATTAAGACTCCAAACATTCTTAGTTTAGACTCCGAATTCTTATGAATTTTAACTCCAAATTCTTATGAATTCAGACTCCAAACATTATGAATTCAGACTCCGAATTCTTATGGATTGAGGATCCGAATTCTTTTGAATTCAGAATCCGAACACTATAAAATTAGACTCCAAATTCTACTGAACTCAAACTCTGAATTTCCTTTAAATTTAGACTCCAAATTCAGGTTACGAATTCTTTGTAAAATAAAATCCAAATATTTATTAATTATAGACACCAAATAGTTTTTGGATTAGACTCGGAACTTTTATTTCTCTTATACTCTGAAAAATGAATTTTCCTAAGCAACTATATTTTTCTTATCCTTATTATAGTTATGAAGTAATGTAATACATTATGTTTCTAACCAGACATTGTTTGAGTGAAACATGTACGGGTCCCTCCGAAATTCAAGGAAAAATATAACTATTAGTGGAGGGAGCTGAACATTGGATATGTGCCTATAAATAGGTTAACATTTGGATGAGATCATAAAACAACTAACAACATTGTGTGGCCCATAACTATAGAGATTTCATGATGTTGAAGTGATTAATAGAGAGAGACTCTCATGCTTAGTTCTTACTGAGCATATTGTTCATATTCCTTCATGTGACCTTGAATGTTGCTGAGTACATTCGAGTTCTTCCACAGATAGGAAGACGGAGGTGCTGAATACAATAAATTTCGAGGACATCCTTACTGAGGAAGAATGTAGTGTTGACTACGTTTATGTTCGATGGATTGAGGCGATAGAAAGACAGATTCCGATATTCATATCGAGTTCTTACCCTGGTGCGGGTAAAATAGACTTTCTTGAAAGTATAAATCAAGGAACCTTTATCCAAAGCTGTTGGATACCCAACTCATTGGGTTAAAAGTTTACATACTAGTTACATTTATTATTTCAAGGTTGTTTTCCGATGAATTTTGGTTGATAATGGAAAGTGTAACTATCTTATACTTCCTTGTATTTGTATACACTGATTTATAAGATTCTATATGCTTTAAGGTAGAATCTTTTCCTTGTGAACTTTTCTTATGATTCATTTCCAGAATCATAATTCTGGAACCTAATTTTCTGGAACCATATTTGTTGAACCTAACATGTTTGTAGAACTAAGAGTTATTGTGAATTTACCTTTTTTAACTCTGTTAATAATTGTTTTTCTTAAGGTAAAACAAAAGTTTTATACTAACTTTAAAGGTTCAAAATGAATTTTTAAAGTATACAATTCACCTCCATATTGTATATTGAGCATCTACATTCATTATTTTGATCCTATAAAAACATCCAATATGATTTACTCTTTAATTGATATGAATTGGGCTGATTTGGTCCAAAGATCCACTACTACCCAAATATTGTCATGTACTCCCTACGATCGAGGTAAACCAGTAAAAATTCCATTGATATGTCCTTCCACATCCACTTAGGAATATTTAAAGGCCAGATAAAACCATTAGGGAAACGGTACTCATCCTTGACCTTCTGGAAGACGAAACAATGAGAAACAAACTCCAAAACTACATGCTTTAACGATGGCCACCAAAACTAAGTCCTCAAGGCTCGGTACATCATTGTTACTCCAAGATGAACCACTAAATGTGAACTATGGAACTCTCTAAGAACCATCTCATGCATCGCCAAGGGAACAAATAGACATCAGTGATAGAAAACATGGTGTTGTTCATCCTTAGACCAAACATCGGGGGCCCCATCACAAAAATTTCGGTCTCTCCAGACCTCCTCCTCAAAATCCCCCAACTCGGACTCTTCTACCTAGTGCACTAGAGATGAATGTGATGTAATCTGAAAAATACAATCTCTACCCAAATTTCTTCTATATCAGTATGTAATGTTGAACGTTCTTCCATTACTCTCTAGGAATCATTAGATTCAAGAACTGCATCACTACGTGACTTCTATCTCAACACATCAGCTAAAACATTCCCCTTTCCAGGTGTATACGATATTTTGAAGTCAAATTTTTGTAAAACATCTGTCCACTAATGTTGTCGTATGTTGAAGTCATGCTAGGAGAAAACATACCTCAAACACTTATGATCCGTGAAAACCAAAAGGCAATCTTCAATGTGGTAATGTCTCCACAAATTAAGAGAAAACACCACAGATGACATCTCAAGATAATGGTCGGCATATTTACATTCGCGGGGATGCAACTACCGAGACACATAAGAATAAAAAAATATCTACTACATCAGAACACTGCCTAACTCCAGATGCGAAGCATCGTAGAAAACATCAAACTGAACTCCCTCTGTTGGAATACAAAGAACTAGAGAACTTACTAACTTCTCCTTCAGATACTCAAAATCTATCTGACACTGATAAGTCAATATGAAAACTAGATCCATCCTAGTCAAATCTATCAGAGGAGTCGCAACTCATGAGAAATCATCTACGAAAATCTAGTAGTATCCTTTGAGACCAAAGAAAACGGCGCACATTTGGCACTATCATAGGGGATCCCCAAGACACAACTGCTTCTATATTAGATGGATTCACAACTACTCCCCACTGGGATACAACAAGCCCCATGAAACAGACTTCTCAAGCCCAAAACTGACACTTCTACAACTTCCCAAATAGCTAATGTTGACGAAGAAATCCCAAAACAGTGTGTAGATACTATTCATGCTCCTCCCCAGACGTGGAGTATAGAAGGATGTCATTAATGAAAACCAGCACAAACTTGTATTGGAAGTCATGCAACACAACATTCATGAATCCCATGAATACATCTAGAGCATTCATCACGCCAATCAGCATTACAATGATCTCATAATGCTCATGATGACAATTGAATGTTGTCTTTGGGATATCCTCATCCTTCACACACATCTAATGATATCCCGACTGGAATTCAATCTCTGAGAACCAACATGCACCCTTCAGTACATTTAATTAATCATCAATCCATGGAAGAGTGTAGAGATTATTTACTATCACTTTGTTTAACCGACGATAATTGATACACAACTGAAAAATTCCATCCACATTCTTTATGAAAAAAATAGGTGCACCCCATAGTGACACACTTGGACAAAAAAACCACACTATAATAGAACATCAAGCTATATACATTTCTCTTGTAACTTAGATAGGTCTATCTTATATAGAGACATATAGATAGGAGATTCTCCTAGTCAGAGATTGATCCCAAACTTGATCTCTTGTCAAGGGGCTAATGCTAAAACCTCTTCTGGAAAGAAATCAGGGTACTCTTCTATGACCCAAGGAAATTCAACCTGCTAAACCTCTGAAGAACTCAGCACCAGCTCATCCATCATGGATGATAAAGACAAAACATGCCTCTGACCCATCTGAGGGTCTCGCTCGCCAATAAACACCACTGAATCTCCATCCGCATCGAAGAACACAAAATGCCTCCTATAGAAATCTACGATAGCCTACACCAAATAAAACTAATACATGCCAAGGATGAAATCATATGCTTGTATCCACAAACATAGGAAATATACCCAAGATCAATTCTTCCCTAGCACTTGCTCACAGTCTCTACATACTTCAAATAAGTCCACTCCACCTCCAATTGGCATAGTCAATGCCAAGGGAATCAGAAGCCTCTCTAACTCAAGTCCAAAATCATGGAAAATTATAGTTGATTGAAGAAGTGTGTCACTCATGAATGAATCAAGGAATACACCAATTTAGAAAACAAGAAAAGAGTACCTCGAATGACATCTGGCTTACATGGGGATGGAAACAATAAATCATGAAGTTGACCATGACCTACTCCATGGCCCCTCTGACCCTAATGGAGACCACCACCGTGGTTGAACCCTGCTCTTTGAGGATGGGAGAGTCATGAGGATGACCTCTTCTTGACCCATCCACCCTCTAATGATCTAAACCTGGTGCAACTTGCTACTATTTCCTTGGCTAGAACTACCTTAATGGGGGAACTTGGAGCGGAACACCTGGTGCACGATGGATTCTCTAATAGGTCGGGCACTCCAGTTGATGATGTCCTCAACGACCACAATAAAAATATTCTTGATCCCTTGGAATAAAACTGAGATCCATTTCCCCTGGAAAAATGAGATTTTGTGGGCTGGGACCTACCCCCTGCTGAATGGAAACTCTTGTTCCCAGAAAACTGAGAACCCGAGACCACATCTCTGCTCCGTGAGGAATCACGATGAATCCCCTCTCATGAAGATCTATTTCTAGCCAATTTATTCTTGAAAAACTCTAACCTCTCCATCAACTCAAGATATGTCTTCCGCATAAATGGGGTGATTTGGTTCTGGATTGTTGGATGAAAAGCCTCCTCAAAATGCATTGCCCTATCCTCCTCACCTGGAAACAGGTCTGAATCATATCATAAAAGGTTCTAGAAATTGATTTCAAACTCTCGCACACTGGAGCTCCCCTATCGAAGGGTTATAATATCTTGGTGACTGGATTCCTTCATGGTCAATGAAAGAAAAAATGATTCTAAACTAGTCTTGAAACTCCTCCGATGAGATCACTAACTCCTAGTGATCCCTGAGGAACAAGAACCACCACGACCTCACTGCTCCACACAACATCGTCATTGCCAAGGGCACCCAATGCTTCATTTGAGCACAGATCAAACTGGATCCTCTCTTGACCACCTCCAACCAGTCTTCTATGACTGCATCTAAAACAAAGCCACTTCTGCAGACTCTGGTGTTGAAACTCTGGGAGTGTCCTCTTCCACGTTTCTTCATCATTGAAATCTACCCTATGACGATCTTTTGGCACAACCTACTTGAAATAATCTATGTGATCATGATAAGGACATCGACCTGGTGAAATACCTTTAATAGAACAAATATATAGATCTCCTAGACCTGGAATATGGAATACTCAACATTAATTAATTAATTGTTTTCTTTTATTCTTTCTAGGTTACCATATCAGAAGGTCTACCCATTCAAACACAATCACAATGAAAAATGATGCACCATCCTTTACTAGGTCTCTACCCTGAAACTAGTATCACCTAATTTAGTAGCCATTGAAAACTTAATGGTCCATGCATTAGATCATATGGGGACCTAAAAAACAATGTCTAAGCCGGTCTTCTTTGTTTACATCACTTGCTAAACATTACTGACACCATTTCCCTACCAACCAATGCAACCTCACCTGCACCTAATACCAAACTCCATCCTATCCCTCAACCTCTATTTGATACCACTCTATCATGACCCCCTCCCCACAAGGTGTACTCTTCCTGGGCTGGTAATTTTAGAAGGCAGATAATGAACCTCGAGTCCCTCCTCCAGTATGCCCTGAGTTAACGACTAGATGCGAGGGTATAATAAACACACAAATGGGAGACATTACCCTCTAAGAGAACACATGCGAAAAGAAGAGATGAGATAGACACAAAAAAACTCCAACTCAGGCTGAAATATAAAATAAATCCCAAGTACACATATGAAATTTCATGAAAAACTACTACAACTGAAAGGCGAAAAACTGAAAATACCCAAAGGAAAGTTAAAAAAATATTAACCATGCATCCCAAACAGCTCCTACAAACCAAAGATAGTAGAAACTAGACTAATATCCCACATTCTACAAGTGACCTGAAAAATAGTTTATATATACTTTGGGTTAGTATAAAAATATACTCAGTAGGATCCTCCCTGAAGCGTCTCATGAGAATGTAAAGAAAGCATGCAAAAGCACAGTGAACTACAAGTGAAACTAAGTCATCACCTAAATAGGTATACTATGTTCCCAGCCTCTCCATGGATACTATCACCATGTATCACATACAATAGTATATAATATAATAAATAATATCAATGGTACCCCGATACTATTTCCCCACTGGTTTTCCTCTTTGCACTAATGTTGCATGTCCTAAGCATGTCTCTCCAAAAAGGATTTCCCCTCAGACACATGGGTGAAGCACCATAACATGAACCTCATGCAACAAAACCACCATGTACACAAAAGATGTAACACCCCAAGATTGTATAGTGTGTTATTTCTTCAAAACAATTCAATAACTTTCACTACATGCAACACCAAGTTCAATCGCACCATGACATACCAAACAAGCTGTTCAAAAGAGGTTATGAATAGTGTTAACTAAATTTTAAACTTTATATAATCCTTATAATTTTAGAATCCATATTATGAGTTTCTTAGACATAATGTAAGAACAAATTCATTTTCAGTATTTTACTTTTACCAAATTTAAATAGTGAACCCTTTTTAGATACTATATTTTAAACTTTTTGACTAAATGGGGACATCAAAAATTTAAAATGAAACATCCCAAGCTTCCACGGTACGCTAGCGTGTGTTGTACGCAACACCGAGATCTAACACACCGTAACCAATCAAACTAGCCGCTATGAATAGTAATACCTACTTTTTGAAATTATATATATTTTATATTTGAAAATGGACTTCATTTTTGGATTCGGAATATCGAATTTAGCCTAAGGTGAAATTTTGGTACAATTCGGATAACTTTCATATTTGGATGAATAGTGAAAATTACTAAATTTTAATTAAAAACAAATTTTTTAATCAAAATAATTAATAGTGATAAATTATGAATTTGAGTGGTTTTAAAGTATATTTAAAATATATTTTTACCATTTAATATAATGTTGGTCATTGGACATAATTTTACAATTAAACCGAACATAAACAAGTGTCAATCTTTTGATAGTTATTATCTCTTAAAAACACGCTTTTTGTTTTGACAGCGGGAATTAATTTTAAATAAATTTCTGCCACTTCTGTGTTTTGAATTTAGGAAAATGGATTCCATATTTGGAATCAGGATGTTCAAATTCTGTAAATAGGTAACTTTTATTTTTAGACATTTTGAATAATTACTTTGGTAAATATTTTATTTACTATGGTTAAGGGTAAATCCGGTAAATAAGAGTTAAAAAATAATATTATAATAATACAAAATTAACCTAAAACGTGTCCTAACCTTATTGTTGGACACATACCCGACCATGATCATCCTTGGGTCAATTTGGGGACCCCTTGGAGCCACTTGTATGTGGTAGGGACACTTTATATTAATAAAGTTAAAATAAAAATAAAAATGGCATAAGCTTATATCTTTTAGAAGAACAATTTTTACATAGGGTTATACATGTTGGATTTTCGATTATAAATATTAATTAGAAAGATAAAAAAATTTCCAACATAATGATATTTTATTTATAATTTTTAGACATCAAATAATTTAAATTATTAATGACACAATAATGATGCAATGTTTACCTCATTAATAAATCATTTAAATAAATAAAATTATAATTATTAAAATATTATCTAAAACCTGTCCAATTCTTATTGGTTGATGTTATTTAGAATATTAGTAATCTTATCTTCGCCCTCAATGATTTTTGGACCATTATAAACCGAATATAATTATATTATAAAGTAATACTTTCACTCTTTCCTAAAGAGCCCCTCTTCTCCCTTATAAAAGGAGACCACTTCTACTCATTCCTCACACCTCTCAAGCCACTTGGCTCGTCCAAACTCTGTCCAAATAAGCTCCCCACGTCCCTCTCCTACTCCTTGAAGCTACCCCTTAGGCAGAAATCATTTCAAGAAGTCCTTTGGTTCCAACCAAAGTGAGTTACCTAAATTAAAGGTAACGATTTCTCTTAAATTATTTTCATTTATTTTGCTTCTCCAACCCCCAAACTATTTTTATTTCCTTTCTTTTGTAACAACACCAGTATCCTCAATATACTAGGATGTTGTTATAAGAAGGATTCAAACTACACATACACACAACTCCATCTAATGGATGATGAACATAATGTTTCTGTGGATGGCAAACTAACGCCTCACGAAACGATGATTGTTCAAATACATCTTACCGCCTCTCATGGTGGCCATTATGATGGCACTGTAATTAAATATGATATTAATGATATATATTTTATATATAAGCTTCTGTAATTCCATTTTATTTCATACCATTATTCGTTTCATGTTGTATATACATACGATAATTTCATTTGAGGAAGTGCAGACTACCGCCCCTTTAAAATGATATGACTCGTTCATACCACACAGAGAACGTATAAAGGATGGTGTTAATGAACTTAAGTAACATATATAAAATATTATATTATACTGGAATAGTAATATACCTATGTATCATTTGGATTCAATTCTTTTAAAATAAAAATTAAATGGAAGTAGCGTTCGTGCGTACGTACGGACTATCGTCTCCACGAACGCGGTGAGATCCATCCTCCATCGTATCCATTCAAGTCTTATTCTCATTTTAGGGTTAAAAATAATGTTAATATCATTCTGATTATGAATAAGATTTAATCTATCCATTACAAACATGTCTTACGTAACCAATCATTTAAGAAGAACGAATCGATTATCACCTGAAACGACGATAATACTAAGATATTATTAATAAAGCAATGTTAAAAGATCATATATGATATCATATTAATGTATATGATTCTTGTATAATTTAATAACAATTATTTCACCATTATACAGGAGGTTAACCGACCCCAACAAAGGAAAAGTACAAGGTAAGGGTTATTTCACAATCTCTTCATTATCTGAGGTTGTTTATACGTAATAATCTACTGGGATATCTTTATCATCCACATCCATATTTCTTAAAAATGTATTTCAAAACATTTTTAATATTTACAAGAATATGGGTTAAAGTCATTTATACCCTTGTTTGACTTTTTATAAGAGGTTTATAATGGAATCTTTCCGTCGTTTTCAAAACAAGGTCCTTTTTATCCTTTTCGACAGAATTGAGGTAAGAATGTTTTTTTAACTTATACGGCGGGTGCGGTTATTTTACGCCGTTATAAAATCTTCAAAGCTTTCCTTACAAGCTTATAAGAATATTTTCAAAGAAAATGTTTTATTTTATATGGATCTTAAATGATTTCAAAATAAAAGGAGATATTTCTTTAAAAAAAATTTGATTTCATCTACGTCAACATCCTTTGATGGATTTTAAGATTATTTGAAGTTGATTTATTATGATACAAAACTTCTATATTGTATTGAAGGTTTTGTGATATGTTTGACTATGGATGTGCTATTTTTATACCATTCATAGTTTATGGTGAAATTATTGACATTTCGTATGCTAGTTTTAATACGAATGTTTATGTTATGTTTAAACCTTTTCATATGGGAATGCATTGGACTTAATAAGTGACGGGTGGAGCCCGCTATAGCTCCTCGATGCATCGGTAGGTCTCATGAGACAAACTAGTGTCTTGGCACAAGGCCTTGACAAAATCTTATTTGTAGTCTTGGCACGAGGCCTTGGCTATGTGGTTATGATAGTCTGGCATTATGCATTCCAACATTATGAAAGTGGTTATTGATTTTTGCATGTGATTATTCGATTAGTAGAATATCCATGTGAATAAGTAAATAGAATTATTTCATTTTATTTATGCCATACCATGTTGAAAGTTCATATTTAAAAGGCTTTTGTTTTAGTTATACATTGCCTTAAATGTTTATTCTTATTTATGAAAGTTTCCGCTATATTGTTATCCTTACTGGGCATTTGAGCTCACCCCTTTTATAAGTTTTATTTTTCCCAGGAAGTGAAGAAGTAAATTATGAATGACCTGCAGGGATATTATGAGGGGATTATAGCGTGGACTGTGGAAACATTATGTTGATGTAGTAGTTTTTCATTTTATGATGTAATGTAAAACTTATGAATATATCTAGTGTTTCCAAGGCTACTAAACCAATCGGTCTTTCGAGATTTGATCTTTCTTGTGAACATGCCAATGTAACGAAGTAATGCACCGACTCTGGGTAGCTGGGGTCGGGGCGTTACAGTTGGTATCAGAGGAAGTTTAGTACAAACCTTGGAAACTAGATTTAGATAAACTCTAATTAGAGCACGTAGAACTAAGATGAACATTGAGGATTAGTATAGAAGAACTTCCTAGAATTTTGGTATTGTAGAGATTTTGTGAGTTTTCCGAGAAATATATCCCTGTCTGGATACGAGAAGGTAGAGGCGGCTCCGGCACAGATGTACCTAGGGGTAAAACCCGAAAACACCGCTTTGATCTAGACTCGAACGGGAACTGGTGCACGACAACGGGCCTTGCTGCACTCTTGGTTACGACACTCCCGGGGGATATGCTTAGGATAACTCTCATTTTCTTTACAAATCATTATGAAGGGTTTATGATTATATAATTCCTCAAAGAAAATATTTTTATGATTATAAATTTTATCCATAAATAGTTCAATTTATGTTAAGTGTTTTATAAGTATGGGATTATGTATTTTGATTCATAAACTGATCTAGTTTATGCCATTGTTTAGAAATGGCGCCCAGTAGAAGGAATGAGAACTCCAGAAATGCACATGATCCAAAGAGAAGGAAGGATCATATCTTTCATGGTCTTAAGCTAGAATTTATAAGAGAAATAGTCTCCCATGTATTATCATCATATGAATAAATAATATCATGTGTTGATAAGATAAGTAAAGAGTTTACTGAGTCCTATGGCTTTGAAGGGAAGCAAGAGAAGAAAAGGATGGAAGAGAGAAAGATGGATAAAAGTAAGAGGGAAAAGAAGAATTTTCCCATATGTGGTAACTGTGGAAAGAAACACCCTGGAACTTGCCTGAAAGGAATGGGAGTTTTTTATAAGTGTGGAGGAAAAGGGCACAAAGTACGTGACTGCAAGGGTAAGAAAATGGTTTTAAATGTACAATGCTTCATTTGCAAGGAGTTTGGACACTACGCGAACCTATGTCCCAGTCATCAGACTATGCCGCAAATGATGCAATTGGATAATAATCAAGTTATGATACTACCACAGATGAAGAGGAATGATTAGAGTTCTTATGTTGATTATGTCAATTGAGTGTTGTATCAACAATGTACTTGTTATAATAATTATGGAGTATATAAGGATTGTACTGCAGTACTATTTCATTAAGGACTTGAGATTGTGTGGAACAAAGAAAAGTGACTCAATAGAAGGTTAAATTTTTGGAAAATATATGGTTGAGAGAATGATAAATCATAATATAGTTCTGATACTAAGGTAGTGATTTTGGAATAATATGTGATTATTTTGGATAAATTATATTGGATATTCTTGACTACCTTGGAACTGATTAATGATTTGTATATTCCATCATTGTTGGGGTTTAAAACATTTTTGGATTAATGAAGTATATCCATCATTCTATATGGAATAAGGGAGCATGAATGTAATCAATAAGGAATATGGTAATACATGATGAAGGTATTCATATGCTATTACGGGGTAAAAGGATCTATATTATGTTTACCTTCCTTATAAATGTTGGACTGTGAGTTTGGACAGAAGTATTTTGGATAGTTCTAGTTTGGATTATTTTTGATTACCATAAAAGGACAACCCGAAGGTCGGGCGGCAACCCGTCGCGTCCGACAAGGCTGCGAGACTTGAACCCGCAACCGAAGGGCGACAAGGGTGTATCACCTACCACTGGCCCATGAGATGTCCTGGATTAAATAATGTAGTTTTTATTAAAGGATCATGTAGATGAATTATAAATTCGTTTATTTTGGAACCCTGTACGAATAGTATAAATAGAATTTTTTTACGAGTGAAAGATGAGTTTGTGGTAGAAATTTATTAATGGACAAAACTATAATTATAAAGTAAGTATATCTCCATATGATATTATCCAATCTCATAAATAAATTCCTCAACATTAAGAAAAGGGACTTAGAACAAAAATGTTGTCCTAGATGGTACCTTAAATCGTCACTAATTTATGGCTTTGGGATTGTTGGCCTTTTCATAGCCATGTTCTCTACCACTCTCCATCAGATAATTGATGGTTAGATTTTTCTTCCATATCCATATTTTCCGACATGGAACCCTAGTATGTGTTATTTTCTGTAATCTTCATACTTTCGACTCTTTATTTTAAATAGAGGCCTCATTAATTCATTTTTCGATGTGGGATTTCAACTAAGATATTTTGAAATGTCAAAAATGTTTTATCCTAATACCCTATGTTTTGTTGAACCGATGGTATTTCAAATCATCATAGATTGATGAATTTAAGGACCTCAATTTTATACTTGTTTGTGATTGATGACCTCAATCACTACCTATAAATATTTACGTTTTTCCTCCAATTATATGTCTCTAATTGCCACCAATGTTCTCCTAATCGAGATCATAATTTGGTGGTGACCCTTTGATTTCTCTTTTCCTCATATTAAGACTAAATTTTAGTAACCCAATTTCCGATGTGGGTTTTCCCACAAATATATTTTCTATTTTCAACCTTTTATTTTCGAAGAACAATTTCAAATTGCGAGGACGCAATTTATTGAAGGAGGGGAGAATGTAACACCCCAAGATTTTATAGTGTGTTATTTCTTCAAAACAATTCAATAACTTTCACTACACGCAACACCAAGTTCAATCGCACCATGACATACCAAACAAGCTGTTCAAAAGAGGTTATGAATAGTGTTAACTAAATTTTAAACTTTATATAATCCTTTTAATTTTAGAATCCATATTATGAGTTTCTTAGACATAATGTAAGAACAAATTCATTTTCAGTATTTTACTTGTACCAAATTTTAATAGTGAACCCTTTTTAGATACTATATTTTAAACTTTTTGACTAAATGGGGACATCAAAAATTTAAAATGAAACATCCCAAGCTTCCATGGTACGCTAGCGTGTGTTGTACGCAACACCGAGTTCTAACACACCGTAACCAATCAAACTAGCCGCTATGAATAGTAATACCTACTTTTTGAAATTATATATATTTTATATTTGAAAATGGACTTCATTTTTGGATTCGGAATATCGAATTTAGCCTAAGGTGAAATTTTGGTACATTTCGGATAACTTTCATATTTTGATGAATAGTGAAAATTACTAAATTTTAATTAAAAACAACTTTTTTAATCAAAATAATTAATAGTGATAAATTATGAATTTGAGTGGTTTTAAAGTATATTTAGAATATATTTTTACCATTTAATATAATGTTGGTCATTGGACATAATTTTACAATTAAACCGAACATAAACAAGTGTCAATCTTTTGATAGTTATTATCTCTTAAAAACACGCTTTTTGTTTTGACAGCGGGAATTAATTTTAAATTAATTTCTGACACTTCTATGTTTTGAATTTAGGAAAATGGATTCCATATTTGGAATCAGGATGTTCAAATTGTGTAAATAGGTAACTTTTATTTTTAGACATTTTGAATAATTACTGTGGTAAATATTTTATTTACTATGGTTAAGGGTAAATCCGGTAAATAAGAGTTAAAAAATAATATTATAATAATACAAAATTAACCTAAAACGTGTCCTAACCTTATTGGTGGACACATACCCGACCATGAGCATCCTTGGGTCAATTTGGGGACCCCTTGGAGCCACTTGTATGTGGTAGGGACACTTTATATTAATAAAGTTAAAATAAAAATAAAAATGGCATAAGCTTACATCTTTTAGAAGAACAATTTTTACATAGGGTTATACATGTTGGATTTTCGATTATAAATATTCATTAGAAAGATATGAAGATTTAATACATAATTATATTTTATTTATAATTTTTAGAAATCAAATAATATAAATTATTAATGACACAATAACGATGCAATGTTTACCTCATTAATAAATCATTTAAATAAATAAAATTATAATGATTAAAATATTATCTAAAACCTGTCCAATTCTTATTGGTTGATGTTATTTAGAATATTAGTCATCTTATCTTCGACCTCAATGATTTTTGGACCATTATAAACCGAATATAATTATATTATAAAGTAATACTTTCACTCATTCCTAAAGATCCCCTCTTCTCCCTTATAAAAGGAGACCACTTCTACTCATTCCTCACACCTCTCAAGCCACTTGGATCGTCCAAACTCTGCCCAACTAAGCTCCCCACATCCCTGTCCTCCTCCTTGAAGCTTCCCCTTAGGCAGAAATTATTTCAAGAAGTCCTTTGGTTCCAACCAAAGTGAGTTACCTAAATTAAAGGTAACGATTTCTCTTAAATTATTTTCCTTTATTTTGCTTCTCCAACCCCCAAACTCTTTTTATTTCCTTTATTTTGTAACAAAACCAGTATCCTCAATATACTAGGATGTTGTTATAAGAAGGATTCAAACTAAATATACACACAACTCCATCTAATGGATGATGAACATAATGTTTCTGTGGATGGCAAACTAACGCCTCACGAAACGATGATTGTTCAAATACATCTTACCGCCTCTCATGGTGGCCATTATGATGGCACTGTAATTAAATATGATATTAATGATATATATTTTATATATAAGCTTCTGTAATTCCATTTTATTTCATACCATTATTCGTTTCATGTTGTATATACATACGATAATTTAATTTGAGGAAGTGCGGACTACCGCCCCCTTAAAATGATATGACTCGTTCATACCACACATGGAACGTATAAAGGATGGTGTTAATGAACTTAAGTAACATATATAAAATAGTATATTATACTGGAATAGTAATATACTTATGTATCATTTGGATTCAATTCTTTTAAAATAAAAATTAAATGGAAGTAGCGTTCGTGCGTACGTACGGACTACCGTCTCCACGAACGCGTTGAGATCCATCCTCCATCGTATCCATTCAAGTCTTATTCTCATTTTAGGGTTAAAAATAATGTTAATATCATTCTGATTATGAATAAGATTTAATCTATCCATTAAAAACATGTCTTACGTAACCAATCATTTAAGAAGAACGAATCGATTATCACCTGAAACGACGATAATACTAAGATATTATTAATAAAGCAATGTTAAAAGATCATATATGATATCATATTAATGTATATGATTCTTGTATAATTTAATAACAATTATTTCACCATTATACAGGAGGTTAACCGACCCCAACAAAGGAAAAGTACAAGGTAAGGGTTATTTCACAATCTCTTCATTATCCGAGGTTGTTTATACGTAATAATCTACTGGGATATCTTTATCATCTACATCCATATTTCTTAAAAATGTATTTCAAAACATTTTTACTATTTACAAGAATATGGGTTAAAGTCATTTATACCCTTGTTTGACTTTTTATAAGAGGTTTATAAAAGAATCTTTCCGTCGTTTTCAAAACAAGGTCCTTTTTAACCTTTTCGACAGAATTGAGGTAAGAATGTTTTTTCAACTTATACGGCGGGTGCGGTTATTTTACGCCGTTATAAAATCTTCAAAGCTTTCCTTACAAGATTATAAGAATATTTTCAAAGAAAATGTTTTATTTTATATGGATCTTAAATGATTTCAAAATAAAAGGAGATATTTCTTTAAAAAAAATTTTATTTCATCTACGTCAACATCCTTTGATGGATTTTAAGATTATTTGAAGTTGATTTATTATGATACAAAACTTATATATTGTATTGAAGGTTTTGTGATATGTTTGACTATGGATGTGCTATTTTTATACCATTCATAGTTTATGGTGAAATTATTGACATTTCGTATGCTAGTTTTAATACGAATGTTTATGTTATGTTTAAACCTTTTCATATGGGAATGCATTGGACTTAATAAGTGACGGGTGGAGCCCGCTATAGCTCCTCGATGCATCGGTAGGTCTCATGAGACAAACTAGTGTCTTGGCACAAGGCCATGACAAAATCTTATTTGTAGTCTTGGCACGAGGACTTGGCTATGTGGTTATGATAGTCTGGCATTATGCATTCCAACATTATGAAAGTGGTTATTGATTTTTGCATGTGATTAGTCGATTAGTAGAATATCCATGTGAATAAGTAAATGGCATTATTTCATTTTATTAATGCCATACCATGTTGAAAGTCCATATTTAAAAGGCTTTTGTTTTAGTTATACATTGCCTTAAATGTTTATTCATATTTATGAAAGTTTCCGCTATATTATTATCCTTACTGGGCATTTGAGCTCACCCCTTTTATATGTTTTATTTTTCCCAGGAAGTGAAGAAGTAAATTATGAATGACCTGCAGGGATATTATGAGGGGATTATAGTGTGGACTGTGGAAACATTATGTTGTTGTAGTAGTTTTTCATTTTATGATGTAATGTAAAACTTATGAATATATCTAGTGTTTCCAAGGCTACTAAACCAATCGGTCTTTCGAGATTTGATCTTTCTTGTGATCATGCCAATGTTACGAAGTAATGCACCGACTCTGGGTAGCTGGGGTCGGGGCGTTACAAAAGACAAGTAACCAAGTTGTTTCTGGGATCCACCAAAACTCCCATAACATGTATCATATGTCGGGAATTATACCTAAAGCCATTACAACCCAAACACCAAGTACGGATCCTCAAGACGTCAGAGCCAATACAATTTATACCTATAGTAGTCCATCAAAAAATATATCCAAAATATATTTTTGTGAATAAAAAAAATCCATTAAATCCATCTACAAACGTATATTGTGAAAACTAAATATTGTTCCAACCAACATATGTTACTACCAAGAGAATAGAGAGGGGACAAAGGGGGTAGTCAGCCGTCCATCCTCCCTCCAAAATGTTTGGGAAAACACCCCCACGGCTCAGAATCCCCAGGGTGTCAGTTTCCATAATTGACTATGTGGAGTAGTATATAGACACCAAAAAAGTATAGAATATATGATAGCTCACAACCACACTATGGGTACAACCTAGTCTTAGACTAAACTGTAGATAAAATCTCTTGTACTCCTTGATGCCACTTCTAAGACTAGATATCCTATAAGCAAATGAACATTTAAAGAGATCTAATACATTACATCAATCCCTTATTATTAGTTTCACTTTATTATTTGAGAATGAGACACATAACGGGTTATGATCTCCTCCCCTATGACAAATGTATCCACCAGAACATGCAGGGAAACCACCACACTAGTGAACACCCAATAAATTTCCATTAGGAATATGGAGATAACATTCCATATAAAAAGGAAATGAGAAAGAGAAGTATATGAACACAAAATAATGACTATAGATTATACATTATATCGAAGATTGATCGATACCGCTTTGTTGCATCAAAATAGAGGAGAACCAATCCAAGGAGGAAATATTTATCATGCCACTCCTACGGGGTGGAATGAAAGGTTCATGCATCTCACTCCGAAGAACAAGGAGGAAGAACTAGGGAGGAAGATATATAGTATCTTTAAATGATTTAATTGAGAAGTGGTTTAAGATACACAGGATTTTCCATTAAAAGTGGTTCACATTAAACCATGCAGTTTGACCATGTAAAAGCATCCTGAGCCTTTAGAAAAATTAATATAGGGGTTATAGCCTTTGAATCAGCCTTAGAGTCCTTAAAATAAGGCATTAAATGCATTTTACGTCAATGGAAATGTCAAAGGGGAGAAACACAATGAAGTTAGATACAGTTTTGATGATAATTAATTTTGGAAAAGAAAATAGTGGCTACCATCGGACATCATCGTTCTGGAAACACTTTTCATGAACTCCAAATTTTGTAAAGGAAATAGAGGCTATCGTTGGTCCTCACCGTTTTGGAAACACTGTTCATGAACTCAAAATTTGGTAACGGAAAATAAGGCTACCGTTGGACCTCATTTTTCTAGAAACAATATTCATGAACTCCAAATTTGGAAATGAAAATAGAGGCTACTGTTAGACCTCACCATTCTAGAAACACTGTTCATGAACTCAAAATTTGGAAAAGGAAACAAAGGCTATTGTTAGACTTAACCATTCTGAAAACGCTATTCATGAAATCAAAATTTGGAAAAGAAAATAGAGGCTACTATTGGACCTCACCATTCTAGAAATACTATTCATAAACTCAAAATTTGGAAAAGGAAATAGAGGATATCGTTGGACCCCATTGTTATGGAACCACTGTTCATAAACAAAAAATTTGTAAAAGGAAATAGAGGATACCATTGGAACTGTCCAGATAAGCCTACTGTTACACTGTTCACATAAGGCTACTGTTGCACTGTTCAAATAATCCTACTGTTAGACTCTTCACATAAGGCTACCGCTGCACTATTCACATGAGGCTACTATTGCATTATTCAAATAAGGCAACCATTGCACTATTAATATAAGAATACTATTTCACTGTTCACAAAATGATACAATTTCAATTTACACATAAGGATAATATTTCACTACTCACAGAAGGCTACCGTTGTAATATTCACATAATTGTAAATTTTTAAAAGTGTTTGAGATTATTCACCTTGACCCCCAGAACACCTCAAACACAAGATTCATGCCGAGGATTGGACCAGAGAGGTCCTGTCCATTACATGCATAATACATTTATATGTCCAATATGAATTGGAATTGAAAATCTTATGTTGAGGAGACCCACTAAAAAATTAATAAAATGTTAGTATTATGGTAACCTTCTATGGACCTACGTTGGGAATGGGATAAACTCTTGTGTATCATATTTTGGGTTTGGGATAACCTCTCATATACCTTCATTGGGGATTCAGATCACATCATGGGTACATTCTTTTGGTATTTGGATAACTTGTTTGGTATACCCTTCCAGGCTTTTGGTATCAACCTGTGTAACTATTGATCTCATATAACATTAATCATTTACCAATGCATTTGAGGGAGATAAAGGTCTCACCCATTATATAATAGATATAATTCAAATTTATCCCTCAATATCATAAAACATTCATCAGATCAGAACCCATGAAAAGAAATTGGAAACATAAAACACTAATAATAGTAGAATGAATTAAGGTTGGTTTGGGGTCAAGATCTCAAGATAATTAAGAAGGAGATGCAAGGGTTCGACGAGGGTTTGGTGCACGAATAGTGAAGGCAGTAGCCTCTGAGCAGGTTCCTCCCCCTTCGAGGGAGGGACCTCCGCTGTATTCCACACAAGAGAAACCCTATATCCCACCATTTTCGAAAACAAACTTTCTTCCTCCATCTACACTAAGTTTTCTGAGCCATAAGGAGAAATATCTTCACGATGGGTGTCCCAATATTCTGAATTCAATCACTGAGTTTAACGAAGAATCGAGCCTCCATAGCTTTTCATTAATCTCTCGATTCTCAAAGAGAAGACCTTCAGCAGATTTATTTGACAGATTCGTGTTCGGTTCTATGGATTTTCAAGAGAGGGCATCCATAGGTTTGCTGGACAGCAGAACCATCTTAATTCATTATTCTTTGGAGTAATATCTGATAAAATAATGGTCGAGCGCCCCCCACAGCTGAAATGGCTCACGATACATCCTTTCCCGATGGTCGTACGACTTTCACATGATGTGAGACTCTCCATTAGTGGCGGTCTGGGTAAGATTTCCGAATATTCCACTTCCATTTCAGAATCCATCGATTGTCAAAATACTTGGGATCCTTCTGGGTAGATACTTGTGTTTGGATAGCCGGACCAATACGTTATCTTACCTGATCAATCCTCATGTGTGTGTGGAGGTGGATGCATCCAAAGCTACATTAGACTATGTTTGGATTACTGTTGGGGAGGAATTCTGGTGTAAGCAGCAAGTGGTTTACGAATCGTGGTTCCAGTTTTTCCAGGTCTGCAAGCGGCTAGGTCATTCATTGGAGAATTGCAGTTGGGAAGCAAATAATTCTGTATGTCCAAAGGATGAGTGCAATTTTAACTGTGGAATTCTGGAGAACAGCGTAGTGGAGGGCATTCTAGAAAAAGTAATTGGCGGGGTTAGATGCAGTGGGCTAGGTGAGGGAAGTGATCCAGTGAATGCTTCTATGGTGGTCCAGTTTGTAGTTCTATACAAAGATGACATAGGGAATAGAGAAAATCCAATTTGCGTGGGGCTTTCTTCCGGTGACAACCAAGGAAGGGAGGGGAAACCGACAGTTTTTCCTACTAACCCGACAGTTCAAGAGGTGTTTAGAAGACTGAAAAGTGACCTCAGTGGCTGGAGTATACCTGTCATAGGACATAATGGAAATGTAGTGGCCATGAATATTCAATATAAACTTTTAAGTGAAACCCATCCTAGTATAGATGTGGAGTGTCTTAGAATGTCGGCTTATTGCACTTCACAAAGTGTGGTCCTTGATGACTTCCCCACACAACTGCAGTTCATGGGGAGTGGATTCAAACAACCTGGCCAGGTAGATAATCATGGTATGACACTGCTGGATGTGGAGGCCGATTTAAGCATGGAAAATATTTATATGGGTGATAATGATAATAAAACTGAAAGGATTTTTCAAATGGTGTAGGAGGAAGGGGGAATCTTGGTCCCCTTGTGCAATAGATTTCAAGGCCTCCTAGAGGCCAATGTGGATGCTGCACCCATTTCTATAGCTGGAGGAGATGGGGCCAGAGAGAAGGTCTCCATGGGGAGAGATCATGGCCAAATTGTAGATGATGAGTCACTTACAAAGAGTAATAAGGGTTTTGGAAAGAGGAAGGAGAATAAGGACTTCTCCTCGTTACCTCCACCTCTAAAGACACGATCTGCAAAGAAAATGAAATATAAAAAGAAGGAAAATGCGCTTTTTTATTCTCCATGTATAGTGGAACAGGTTGAACAAGACATGGTTCTTCTTTTATTCTCTGATGAAGAAGTGTTGGAGAAGACCTTGATGCTTAATGCATCAGAAGAGGAGGCATCCAGGATGATGGGGAGGTCACTGGAGGTGCCTCATAATGAGGAGTAATATACATGGATTGACAGAAATGACTCCATTCTGGTTAGGGGGTTCAACAGAGGGATAATCAGTGTTGAAGAGTATATTCATACATGGGATGAACTTTATTCTATGCTAGAGAAAATGAATTTTGAGGTGGCTGATTTATATCTTCCATCCCTATCCTGGAATATTTTCAGGGAGAAAGATTCAGGTAATTTAATGTTCCTCTTTAATGATCCGGGTTAAGGGAGGATTTGTCTAGGTGTTGAGAGGGTTGATTGAGGTGCACCCCTCAAGGTCTGGATATTTGTCTTTGTTTGGTTCTTTGGTGTTTTTTTTCATTCATCTTGGACATATGCCAGAGGGGGACAAGGGCATTAATTCTTCATCGATGCATTCCTTTTAGAGTGGGATGCTGAGAGGGTATGGCTTTCCCATCGATATTGTACCTGTGCACTTCTACACAAGACTGATTGCTGAAGGGCCTACATTGGTGAGGTTTGTCTGCAAGATTATCTGTTGGGGGGGTAGTTTCAGTGGTTTTCCTTGGTTTTTCTTTTTCTTGTGTTGTCCTATGCTTTGTTCAGACTGTTTGGTTTCTCACTTTCTTCCCAAAAGTGAATGGATAATAAAAAAATTAATTTTCAGTCAGTCAATTAAAATAAAGCATTTCAAAAACATTTTATCATTGAATTTCCCATGGAAATGGAATGAGTTTCTTAAAAATATCATCATCATTGATGTAAAAAATTAAAATACATTATAATAATAGATTCATAGAATCATATTCCGAGTAATTCTAAAATTTCATCATTTTATGTCATCTTAGATGAATTCTTTTGAATGATCACTTGTAATGTTTTTTGAGGAAAATAAACATTCTAAAAAGAAAAACACTTCTTAAAACATAAAGCATTCTCAAATTTATTTTTATTTAAATAACTTTGTATTAATACAATTTTGTCTTTAAAATTCATTTTAATAATTTTTGAAGAAAAATACACTATCCTTTTTAAAAATCACTAAATATTCAAAAAATATTTTGGAAATATTTTTTTAATAAATAAAATTTGAACTTATAAGGAAGCCTTAAAAAATTAATTTCTCATGACCAGGAATTAATTTTTCATACAACATATGTTATAATAATGAATAGTTTTATAATTTCTTAAAATCCAAACAAGCACTATTTAAAAAAATTGATGAATATTCATTTGAAAACATTTTGTAATACATAAATCATGGGTAAAAATTTCTGAGTAAATCATTATGGGAAATTGAAAAACATTTATAATGACTTTATTTTGGAAACCTAATTTACGATGAATTTTTTTTTAACCAATGAGATAAATAGAATCAGTTTTTCATAAAATAATTCTTTTCAAATACTGAGTAAATTTAGAGTGGAAAAGTAATGGAAAATATATATTATAGTGAAACTATTATTGGTGATGAAAAGTAATGAGTTTCTTCTGTGATGGATCATCATATTTCATGATTTGAAACATACTCAAATAAAATAAAATAAAAGATGATATTGTATCATAAAACACTAACCACTTTGGTAACATTGTATCATATATTCAATGAAAAAAATATCATCAAATGGATACATAAATCCCAATAATTTTTTGGAGAATAATTGTAATATAAATTTTTATTAAGTATATAAACTACATAAAATAAACATAAAATACTTGAAAATTTGACATTTTCGATGGTCTCTTTGATATGATCCATGGACCCGTCAAAATTAAATATTTTTCACATTATTTGCGATATGAAATCATTAATATCGAAAATAATTTTGTCATGAAGGACCACCATACCACATGAACTATAATTTTCGATAAAATTGATTACCCATATAAAATAATTATTTATATCTATGTTAAAATTTTTAATGTTATGGTATTCATGATGGGTCCCACAATCAATATTTTATATTCATGATGGGTCTTATCATAAATAAATTCTTATTGGCGATTGTACCGATGAAACTAATTTGAGGGCCTGATTTATTTTAATTGGTTTTAATCAAATATTGTTTTATATGACCATTATATGAATTTATTATAATATATATTATAAAAAAATTTAAAATAGATGGATTTTTGATAGAAATTAAATCTCAAATAGTCATTCACAACTAATCTAAACAATATATATGAAACTTCATAAAAGTTTTGAGGAAACATCCTTCACTCTCATAATTGGACTCCAATCCTCCACCACATTCTATTTTTATTCTCATATTTTTGTTTTCTAGAGATTTCATGCAACCAGAAAACCAATGTTGTTACAATTATGTTAAATCCACCTTTTGGCTAAGATTTTTAAATTATTAATTGTTAGTTAATTTATTCTATTTTATATATGAAACTATTGGAAATAAATAATTGAAAGGAGTGTTAATTGATATTATATATAGATAATTGATAAAATATTCATAAATAATTATTGATAATTAGTATAATGTTTTGGATAACTATAAAAACATTTCGATAATAGACATCAACTATTACTAATTAGAGATAATTCAAAATAAATAAATGCAATTAGATTACATAATTAAACAATAATTGGTAAATAGAAATAAATACTGCTAATTAGAATTAATTATAAATAATTAGTCAAAATCAGTATAAAAAATAATTAATTCGATGTAAATAGAAATGATTAGTTGTAAATAGAAATATTGATCATAAATTAGAGGTAAATAGAAACAATTATCCATAATTAGTTGTAAAAAGATGAAATTATAAATAATTAGTAGTCATTAGTATATATTAGTGGTATTTAATGTTTATTATTAAAATATAATGGTTATTAGTGAAAATTGGTGGTAATTATTAGTAATTAGTTAAAATTAGTGGTAAAAAGTAATACTTAAAGATAAATAGAAAGGGTTACCTATAATTAGAAATAATTAGTGGTAATTAGTAAATAATATTGGTAATTAGTAAATATTTGTAAAAATAAGTGAAAATTATCATTTAATAGTAAAATTTATTTGTAAATATATTAAATTTTTGTTAAAAAGTAAAATATATCCCATATTGGTAAAAATATGAGTAATTAGAAAAAAATAGATTTAATAATTAAAAATTACTTTTAGTTAAGAATAATTAGTTGTAATTAGGAAAAATTATCTGTAACTATTTTGAATTCATATGATGATTACCTAAATAGAAAATTCTTGCCTTAAAAACTAAATTTTAGCGGAAAGTTGTAATGATTACAGGTAAATTGTAAAATATAGTTGTAAATAGTATAACATAGTGGTAAATAATAAAAATTGTGGGTAGTAAGCTATAATTAGTTCAATGTAAGTATAGTAGTTAACCATATTTATCTACAATTATCCATAATTTACCAATATTTGTAATAGATATATAACCATGGGGTGAAAGTGAATAATGGAATAGAGGGGATGATGGAGATGGAAATTTGAAATAATTTTAGTGTAAATATGTATTGATCATTTGGAGGAGAGACAACCAGTTATAATCATATAAATGATGGATGTATAATCAAATATGGGAGATGAAAATGAATGTATTATTGATTTTTTCATGTTTTTTAGTCAAATATATCTTCATGTAAATTTGTAGTTTTATATAAAATCTTAATGTAACTACTTGATTATCCTTAAAACATAATTTTCTCAGAATGATAAATTTAACCATAGGGGGAAATAAATCACTAAGATGGTTATTGTTATATGTCACATATTTTTTCTCATTCATTACTCATATGTTTATCGATGATGTGTTGTTCTCAAATTGTTCTCAACCCAGGGGACTGAAATTATTTCCCAATGATGTTTCCTCCATCCCCTTTATTTAATGTTTCTATTAAATGAAGAAATGTTTGGAGGGGACATCAGGGATCATAGAGAGAAATAATTTTTGTTTCAATGTGTTTAGACCATTTTCTAGAGAGGCATTCATGGGTAAACATTCAAGTTAAACTAGGAATGCCCTTACTATAAACAATATGAACTTAGGGGAATTAGAATTCTTCCACTCTATCATCACCATCATACGATATATTCCCAACCTCCCTCATTCTATTTGGTCATCCAACTATTTACCTTAATAAAAATTAGGGGTAAATAGAATTCATTATTAGTAGTTATATAAAATAAAATTAATTTGAAAAAATAATGTTGTTTTATGGAATTCAAAAAAAAATTATAATTATTGGTAACAATAAAAATATTATAGTAAATTGATATAATTTTTAATATTTACATGTAATTTTTAAATATTTTTTTCTATTTTTTTAACCATATATTCCTTATATATTTTTATTAATATAAAACATTTTTTTGTTTTTATTTTTAGATTAATATTGTAAAATGATTCATAGAAAAATATTTATTACATGATCACAATTGGATAAATCATCACTAGAATTCAAATTATTATGGAATAAATCCCTTATATATTACGGTAATGAAGAATTTTTATCATTTTAAAAATAAAAACATATTTTTTTAGTAGGTATAGTTAAATATGAGTGAAATAAATAAGCTTAGATGATTTTAGAAACATATGATAATATTAGTGTACATCTATTCCATTATTATTTTCATAAACATTATGTTTTACGGTATCAAAAAATGGAACACAATTTTATGGAAGATATTAAAAAATTGGTTCGATATTTTTCATTTATTATAACTTTAGAACATGTTTTTAATGATTAAACATTAAAAACATAAACTCAGAATGATATTGATTTATCTCATCTGTACGAACCATCTCAATTAGATGTGTTTCTGATGACTACTGAGGATTTCTTATATCCTAGTTGTGTAATAAATATTTTTTCATAATTATAAAAATTATAGATATTAAATTTGATAGTTTATTTCCAAATATATATTTTTATCATATATTATCCCTGGTTAAATCACATTCACTAAAGGAATATTTATTGATAATATATTTTGTTAATAGAAAGTGGGTTGTTAGTAATATGGGTAATTATTATAAAAAAATCCAAGAATTTTCAAGGTATTACATCCAATATTATGGTGGAAATGAGTTTTTATTCAATTGTCCAACATGTGGATAATCGAGGTACAAGGAGGCTGAACAAGGAAATTACAGATTGTTTCCTATTAAACAGTTGGGTTATTTACATATTACACCCATATTATAGTGCTTATTTATGGCTCAGAACATAACATCATTGGCTTGATGGCACAAAAACAATATTTCAACTGATGAAATACAAACTCATCAATGTGTTGTTGATTAAGGGAAATATATTTTCTGGGTACATTCATCCTTTTCATAAAAAATATATAACTTGTGCTTGGTTCTTTTTACCCATGGTTCCAATCCATTTGGATCAAAATATAGTTAATATTCTTTCTAGAAAATCGTAGTTACTCCATAAAATGGACCTACTTCGATCTTGCTAAAATATCAATTTATCTCTTTGACATTAATATTTCATGTTTATAAAGAAACTAAAAAATGATATTTACATGAATTCATTGATTTACGAGTTAATTTTATTGTGTAGGTGTTTCTTAATTACATATGACATTTTTTTGAAATAGAATATCTTAATGAATAGTGAATTGATGTGGAAAAGTAATGAATTACCATCATATAGAATGTTATTTGGATTAAGTACACATGGTCCAAAGTCATTCATGAATAATATTACTGAATATAAATATTTTATGTTCATAAATGGAAGAAAACCTTTTTTCAATAGTAATCACAATTTTATTCATAATGAGCATCCTTTCCAAAGGAAAAAATCATTTTAGAAAAAATTATATCTAAAAGAGTATGAACTATATAAATGATCCCATGAATTGATATAAAATATGTTTCTTCTTCATTACTTCCCATTTCATTTAGTCCATATAAAAAGAAAAAAAATATTTGTTTTGGAAATACCACAATTATATAAAATGGATTATTTTTCAAGATCTTCTAAATTAGAATAATTTGTTGGTCCATCCCATGTCTTATTTCATTCTTATTAAGTTGAAAAATTATGTTAATATATTTTATACTATCTTGCACAAACTTGTAGGTCCTTAGATAATTTATATGATTTTTGAGTGATTTTATAAACTTATATGTGACCAAATGATGGGTTTTTTGAAATTATTGTTCAAAAATGTTAACAAATAAAACATTGGAATATTTTTTTTATAATGAAACTAGTTTATTATTCTTTCAATGGATTCATATTTGAGCCTACCTGATGGTTATGTTTCCAATTTAGATAAATGTTTCAGAAATAGTAATATTTCTGAACTAAAAAGTCATTATTTTCATGTCATAATTACGTGATATCAAATGATTGGATTTAAAGGATTATTTGAATACATTGATTTGGGATGTGCTAATAGAAATATATTTATTGTAAAATTGTTTAATAAAAACATAATATGATGCACAGATTAGACAATTATAGGATATAGTTTTAAATTGATGTAAACTAGAATAAAAAATCCTTCGACATTTATTTGATATAATGGAATATTTTATATTACATTTATAAAATTATAAAAGATCTGGTGTGCTACATATGTTCTAAGGGATTTACCCATAGGTGTGATCAATGAAAAAATTGATTATAAATGTACATTGTTATAAATTGGTTGAGGGGTTAACTTTTTATTCTTATTCTTTGGATGAAATATTTTTCTCCTATTTTTCCCAAACCAAATGTCCTTCTAATCATGGATTGATAGGCCATAGTGTGAAAAATAATGGTGATGTAATATTACTAAAATTATCTTTTTTAAAAATGTGAGAATTTATATTTTCTAGAATACATGAATGATAGGTTTGAGATGATCAAAATAAAATGACGCAAACATATTTTCTAATGAATGGTAAAGAAGTGACATTATTTGTACAATGAGTGATATTGTCATATTTTTTAAAAAAAATGTAAATTAATATTTTTTATTTCATGATTAAATGATTATCATATTAGGAAGATAATTCCATAATTATCATGAGATTATCAGGATTCATGTCGAAAACAAAAATTTTCTTGCTAGTTTCAAAGCCTAGTAAAGTAGATTATTTACTATTTAACATTTTATTTAAATTTTTTATTTTTTTTTATTTTTCCAAATTTTTAGGTATCAATATATTTTGAAAAAATTAATAATATTTTTTATTGACTAACCCACTATAGAAAATGGTTAAATAATATAATCCATATGTGGTGAATGATTTTCGATTTCCATCAGGTGTATATAGTGAATAAAAAACAATTAATTTTGGGGTTTTCTTGAAAGGATCAAATTCTAGATAATGTGATGTTCACATTTATGGCATTTTGGATGAAGTAACTAATCATTTTTATGGGATTGAATTATTTAACAATGTTTAAATGCCTTTGGTTTGTTACTGGTTCAGGGTTGTCTGTTCATCCATGACATGAAAATGTTGATATTAATTATAATTTTTTTTGAAATAAATGAAACATTTATATATCATCAAGAACATCAAATATATTATGAATGTTATTATACTGCATCATGAAATTCTATTGATTGGTGGAGAATTATTGAAATAAAATCACATGCAAATTATTTTATGAAAACTGAATGAGGTTCTTAGGAAGTGTATGTAATAGAGTTTTTCGAAGTGACAACTCCAAATACATATGTTGTGTGAATATTCATGAATAAAAATGATGAGAGACCTCAGTTACGGGTAGATGTTGATGATGATGTCAATGATGTAATGAATGAATTTGAAATTAAAAGTGATGATAATATTAATAAAAGTTGATTTTATAATGAAAATTAACATTTATCATTCATTCATACATTCAATTTATAATTTCATTATAAACCAATAGCTTTCGAATCATTTCAATAATCAAGAAAAGCACAGGTGATTATATATCATACAATCACCCAAATTACATGTCATTCTAAATGTACATTAAAACATTTAAAAAATTCATTTTATAATGAATGGTTTTCCCACCCGAACGGTATACACAAGCTCAAATTTCAACCAACTGTATCCAAAGTGGACTTCATGGAATAACAATAGTTATCAATTAATTTATTCATTACATGATATGTTGGATTAATTTTTAATATTTCACATACTAGTGAAATATCATGCCAAAGGGTTGTGTTTTAGACCCCCTACCTTTAAGTGATGAAGAACACAATGATTCTAATGACCAAATCCAATGAGTAATATAGTTAGGATGATTTCAATAGGTATCCAAGATTAATACTGATAATAATAAAAAACAATGAATAAGGTAATGTGAGTACACCATAATTGTCAGATAACAACAAAAGAGAAAGGGAAACAGAATCTAAAAAACAATTTTGGAATTGATTGCAAAAACAGGATGTACTTAATCAAGTGAGGCTCTCTAAAATCACATAGATTCTACCCTAGGGTTGATAGGAAGAATTTTTAGGCAAATTATAAAAAAACAACCACAAGACATAAATTAAAACAACAGGTCCAGAAATTACACAGTGTGTAATATACATACAGATCTTGTAATTTTTTTAGAGAGATTCACCCAAAAACCCTTCTCCATGGGTGAATATTAATTTTACCCAAATGTTATATATTTTTTAATCTATTTACAAAGGGTGTAAAGGTTTTACATATGGTTTCCCCGGAAATTTTCCTTTTAAAATATGCTAACCCCCTATAAGGAATCTATATATACCATGAATATATGGCAACACTTAACTAATTTATTCACTGATTACATTAATTCAAATAAAAAGACATCCCTAGTCATTAATTTGGTTGTCAGTATCCGAAAAATAATTGAAAACAAAGGATCAAACAAAAACTCCAAAAAGGGAAATTACTTGAAAAGGATATGATGTTACAACATATTTTTCTATAGAAATAGAAAACTTTTATCATATTTATGAGATTATTGAAAGTAATATTTATTATGGGATATAATTCCAAATAAAATGGGTTTTATTATTATAGTAGATGACATAAGTTTTTTATTCATTCTATTATTCTTGGAAATGTTTTATGAATGATGGGTGATCTCAATATAGAATGATGATTTATGAGCCATATATTTCTCTCCAATGAATTGTATAATGTTATTGAGTTTTCCTAAAATGAGTATGACCATTGAGATATTGTAATTATCCGCCTAGGGGATTCTATTTTTTGATTCATGTATGGATAAATGTAAGGATAATTTCCCAATATAATAAAAATATATGATTCAAAGGGTTTTATTGGAAATATTTCTATATCATTTGGTACATTAATGGAATCATGTTTACCAAAAATTTTATTTCCATTTTACAGATGAATGATATTTTTCTCAATTAAATGATTTAATATTGCTAAAATTTTATAAGATATCCTAATTTTTGTGATTTTCCCTTTATAATTTCATATGAATATGATAATGAAACCTGTCATGAAATAATGGTGCTCAAATGTAGAGGTATTTTAATATTTTATTTAAATTGATAATTAAAAAAGGAAATATTTCTGATTGATTTTTATATGTTATAAAAATAAAATAATGGGTTTTAATCCTTCTTATATCCATTAACATGTTTTTTTACTCATCCCATATTTCTATATTATTTCCTAACCCTAAGGGTTTGTAGGAACTATATGATGATCTATGATTCTTCTATGAGGATTTTTATTAAAATAAGTGAATTTGTTTTGAATGAAACATGAGATTAATTTGAAGAATTATGTTTTTGATTGGAATAAAATGAATATTTAGTTTAATGTTCCACTTGTACAAGACATTATTGAAATGGAATATTCTTCCCTAATTCTATAAAAAACTAAACCAATATATTCATAAAAATTTAATAATTTCAAACCATATGTAAAATTATTTAATAATTTATTTTTTAATATATGGGGCATTATAGTTAGAATTAGCTGAATGGTTTATTTTATAATATTTGTTGGAATGATTTTGATGATGATATTTTTTGTGTTTTATATACAATAATTGGAATAAATGTAAAGGATTTATCATTATTGTAAAGTTATAGATATCAATTTTTATATTTATGTAATGAGAGTAATATCAGAGACATTTATTGAATTTTCATAAATTGTTAAGGATTCTATGAAAATTATGTTTAACATGTGTAATGGTGAAAAAGTTAATTGAGGAATGATATAATTTATATTTTTTAAATTTATGATGAATGGTATTGAAAACTTTTAGGTTTAAGAGAAAATTTTGTATTGATGTATTTATGGTTATGTAATAAAAAATTGTAATTAAATTTTTGTTGTAATTTATTTTTCATGTAGATGACAATGGGATTGAAAAATTACACGGTGAATGTGTGATTAATTTTATTCAGGATGAAAAATATTTTAGGTTATATTTATTATTAAATTAGAATTAATTTTTTGGATAATATTAGATTTTATTTCTGTAGTATTTGTTGATTTATCTTTTGAAAAAATATGAAGCTATTTTGGATTTATGGTGATTCATGTTATTTTTGGAGTAGGATAACATATATTGGATAATTTCTCATTAGGGAATATACAGTTTTTTCTATCTTACATTATGTGTGATTAATAATTAATTGGGATAATTGTTATGTTGATTTTGGAAGAATATAAGATACAATATTTCTGAATCTTATTTGGATTGAAATTTGTTTTGGTATATTTGTTTTAATATTAGTTATTTATATAATGTTTAATTTTTAACTTTTGTTTTCATTGGTTAGGGTTTTGGAGAATGATGGAATATTTATTCGTATTCGATAACACCCTATATCTTTTCTACACATTATGATATAAATTAGTGTGTAAATATATATTGAATAACTTGTTATAGATTTGTGGATTTTTTAATTTGTTAAATTTTAATTTTAGTTATCTAGTTAAAAAATTTCTAAATTAAAATTAATTTCAGGGAGTATGTGTTGATATTGATATGGAAAGTGAACAATGAAAAAAACCAAAATATGAAATTATAATAAGGAAATGGAAAGAAATTATGATATTGAATTTTTTTTTCATGTTATTATTGTTGAAATTAAATGAATACATTAAGTCTAGGAAAAAGAACATAAAATATTATTACATACATTTCCATGAAATTTTCTATGTCTATTATACATTAATTATTTATGGATTCATGTTCTATATCTTTCTCACGATCATTTTCTTTATCACTTTTTTTATTCCTTCGATACTTTTTTTCTCCTTATGTCTATATTTTAAATTCCATCCATTGTTCTAATTATTTTATAATATGATTATTTGAATTTCATAGATAACATCATATTTCATTTCTTTCCTTTTCAAAAGGATATTTTATTATCAGTTCTTAAAATTTGGATATTCAACTATTTTATTTTTAAATATAAAATTTGATATTCGTTTCACGATCATATGTTTTATCTTATACACAATTTATTTGATTTTTCTGAAAAGTTTTTTATTACAATTTAAGTCATACTTGAGATGAAATAGTAAGGGTGGAATAAATTTTAGTGGATAGAGTGCAAAACCACATTATTTATATATTCTATTTATTTAAATAAAACATTCCATATGATTTTTTATATGTAATATCATAGTTAATAAAAATATGATATACAATAATTTAAACATGAAACCAAAGAAATAGTGTTTGGTATGGTATGATGGCATAAAAATAAACATATTATGAAATAAACATAAAATTTTTTGATTAAAAAAAGAAAAATCAATTGTCCAATGATTATCAAAAGGTTGGATGTGAATTTAAATTATAATTTATTTTCATAAAAATGATGTTATATGAGAAATGTAATTTTACCATAACAGATTAAATTTATTTTTATTGAAAAATGATTATAAATTAATTATTATATTATATGTCCAATTAATTGATCTACTAATCATTTATTTATGTTTAATAAGAAATTAATGAGAATAATTTAATTTTATGCATCAAAAATACAATTTTATCAAAAATAAATATTATTTCATTTTTTGAAAGGATATTGTCATTATATTAATCTAGTAATTAGAATTTTATTTTATAAAATAGAAAGAAACTTAGATCTTCATGTTATAATAAAAATAAGAATATTTTTTTGATCTTTCTAAAAATAATAGTTTTTGAGTGAACATTTATAAATTACATCTTCTGACAAACCATTATTTATTTTATGGAAATAAGTAATTTAAATTCCCCATTAAACATTGGATTTTATTTTAACTCTACAGGATATGCATATCAATATGAATTATCTAAATAATTCTATAATAATTGACTATATTTTAGATTTTATTTTATGTTCATTTTTATGATTAAATTTCAAATTTCTATAAACATTATTAATTTCAGATATCTTTATTATATTGAAATAAATTTCTTCAAATTGAATAACTTAAATCAAGAAAAATATATTTCACATATAGAATCATGTTTTTTAAGTTTATTTATGAAGCTCAAATTAATTTTCATTAATTATTTATAGTAATTATGGAATAAATATGTCACCATTGTAAACATACGTAATGTTAACTATGATTAACTCTCTATGATGAGGATAAAATTTTTCATATAATGTATTATAACAAGTGGTATATAAACCCTAATAACTTTAGATCGAAAATTTTATATTTTTTTTGTTTTAAATGTAATATGATGTTTTATTTATATTATTTTATTTGTTAAAAAATTAAAAATTGTCACTATTGATCTTTTCATATTTATAATATGCTTTCAGAATTATAAAAAGAAGATATTAGTAGATATAAATATTCATTTTGAATATGTACAGTTATTATAAATAGTTTTATTACATTTTTAGATATATTATAATATATTTAAATGCTTACACAATGTTGAGGTAGTGATTTTTCTAGAAATATAAATATAGTTTTTTTTGAAATATATTAAAATAATATATATATATATATGTGTGTGTTATTGTATTTTCATAATTTTATAATGACTTATGATGTTTATGTTGTTATGTATTTGTTTCAATTCGAATAACAATGCCATCTTGATGACTTTTATGTCAATATATTTGAATAATCATGAGTGTAACCCTGAAATATAATTAATGATTAAAAGTAAATTTTATTCATTAGTAAATAGTTAATATTATATTAGAAAAATCGTAGGGTAAATTTTTTTTTATAAATTAATGAATTTTTAATTTATGATCCCCTTAGAATTTTTAAATTAACATTATTTTTTAAAATATTGGAAAGAATACCTCTTTTATTGAATATAAGAATATAAAACATAGGACCTAGATTGGGAGAAGGAATAAAAAGAAAGATACCCAAAGAAAAAAAGCTACCTACCAAAATTTTTCTTCAATCTTTCACTTAGTTTACTTTCCTCGGCTCGGATTTCATTCCATTCAAAAATAGATCTTCAGTATTAACACCCCTAACCTATATATCTCCCTCTACATTGAGGAATAGATTTAATACTTTCATATAGGGTCTTTACATCAGTGAAATCAATGTCAAAGCTATAAGTCTACTTCTCAGTGGTTTTTTAGGAGAGGTATCTCTTATCCTCTCAACGTATACTGAACTAGTCTTGGGAAGGGCATTAGGATGTTTAGTCTCTTTAGTTGGCTATTGAACCACCACATGGGGCCACCCTAATACCATGTCTTCTTGTAAGAGACAATTTGGAAACTCTCCTTGTACGAGATGATATTCTTTTTGAAACATTACAAATTTTAGGAGTGTGTGGGGAATCAACGTCTAAATTTTTTTTACCCTTTGGGTTATTTTATACATTCATTCATTCGTAATGAAGCTAATGAATTACCACATATTGCATTTGTTCCAAATTGAATTATTCAACCATCGAATCATTTTCACTACCTTTTTTAGGGCTGATCTCTCTACAATATAGTATTTTTTCCACTACTATAAATATCAGAATCAATGACATTCTTCTCTTCTATGAAGATGACAGACCATGATTTTAGATTATTCTAGATGTGGAGACATTAAAATTAGTTGACTCGCATGGGAGGTCATTATCAGTGACCATAAAACCCTATCCCATAGGCTCTTGATAACCATGAATCAATACGTCCAACACATTCTCATAATGGGGATGTCCATCATGAACAATAAATTTTTTCAAGACTACATATTTTAACATTAACTTCTTTCAAAAATGATTGGCTGAGTTACCTATCATCCCAAATACCTCACATGAAATTTTATTCTAATTTATGTCTAATGAGTTCCCAAAAACAATACATTAAGTATAGAAAATAGTCTTTTTTCACACTCAACATCAATTTGAATATTATCAGAAGGATTCGAAAGGATTACCTTGTCAATCAGGGTGGAGCTGAAAACATTTTACACCAGCATCCTCGAAATTTTTCCAAACCAAACATCTTAAGTCTCCATGTAGTGGCAGATAAGACTCCTAATTAACATTCTAATGTCATGAAGTATCTTTGAATTCCATCACACCCAATTTAGTCCATACAGGTGAAAACATACCGAAAAAATGCATTCTGATCACTTGAGACATCACAGTCTAACAACCACCCATGAAAATTAATCTATACAAATTTATACTACAACAAACCAATTCCCCCTGATCAA
Organism: Viscum album; assembly: GCA_963277665.1. Taxonomy (NCBI): domain Eukaryota; kingdom Viridiplantae; phylum Streptophyta; class Magnoliopsida; order Santalales; family Viscaceae; genus Viscum; species Viscum album. The sequence goes on along the minus strand of OY728148.1, from coordinate 257,767,709 downwards.
ACCTTCAATTCATCTGAAGTGAATAAAAAATGAAAAAATAAATTCCTAAGGGAGATACATTGCAAGTTGGAGAACCCCCATAAATTCGAGATCCTTATATTATATCGTCAGGATTTTACGGTTGTTCTCCTTTAGGTAATACAATGCATACAATCAGAGATCTATTTCCAATTTCTATTATCATAGAAAATGTTGAGGGTTGGAATCAACATGGTATGATGATCCCTTGCAAAGTTTTCTACTTGGACATGAATCCTTCATAAGAGTTAAGTCACGTGTTCCACTAGAATTTTTACCTTTAATTGAACAGGTTTTCATCGCCTGTTCATACGATCCACATGAATCATTTATGTTGGAAAAAGAATGAGTCATTTAGGAATCCCTCATTATCACATTATAAGGAGTGGATTTTTTCACTATTTTTTTATCTTCTGCCAAAATGTTGATCCTTGTCAACAGATCTAGGGCCTAAAGCTCTTGGTTTTTCAGATCTGGACACAATAGCAGAACTCAAGGGCATATTTGAGGTCCGAGGTCATGATTTTTCAGATCCGACTGTAAAACCAAAGCCTAAATCTAAATACAGGAATGTGAACAATATTTTCACATTAAGTAGAAAAACCAGATGCTGAGGCCAGATTCATTGACTTCACATCTGTGAAAGTGAAAATTACTGTTGGGTCGTGCAGCGATTGGTCGGTACTGACCAAGTATATAGCTACCGAAGTCATTTTTCTATAAGGGGATAGATTGTAAAAGTGAGGTATTAAAGAAACTCTACGAGTGATTTAAACCCTAGGGTTATTCATCACATCAATGGAAAATACTCTGACTACCTAACATACAATCCAATTTTTTTTTAAAATTACTCTCATAACCACTAATATTATAAAAATGTGTTGTAAATGTTAATTCTAGACATGACTAATGAGTAGTTAAACTATTTAGATATGTATTAATAGAAACTAAAACATATCGTTATCCTATGGGTAGGGAGTATTTTGACATTATTATTTTCGCGTACTAAATGGATTCAATTTTTAGACCCTTTTAATTCAATGTAACCATATATAATTTTATTGGTTATAATAATTAAATGTGTTTCTATTACATCACTTATAAAATGGTTCAATCTATCCTATTTGACTCAAACATTACAATAAATTTATTTTGGATAATTTTACCCAAAATACTATCTTATATTTCATATCTACTATCTAGATCTTTTGGTATTACCCTATGGCCTTCCAAAAATTCAGAGTATGAAAGCCAAAGAAAGATTTATAAAGAAGGAAAATGACACTAAATTGGTTACTTACTTAAACTTATTGTCCTTATTCATTCAATTATATCCATAACATAGTGGTATAATATCATATCTGAATTCAATATAATTTAATGTTAGTATTTTTATGGGGAAATAGTTTTTAAATCACAATTTCCATTCTATGGGAAATAAAAATATATTTGACACATACATGTTGTGTATCCCCTCCATGATGTGATGTGTATTTTTTTCATATCAACCTCATAAGGGTGGTTATTTTGAGGGATTTAATGAATATATGTTATAGTTGATAATTTATTCAGACTATATAATGATAATATATTACTCACCTTTTTAGTATTCGATCCATTGGTAAATAATAACAGCATTCAAGCGTCTGTGTGTACTACCACCTCTATAATGTGATGCGATTAATTTTTAATGAATATCATTAATAGAAGATTAAAAAATTCATTTAATGAGTAAATATAATAGTAATTTAATGGTTATATTCTTAATATTGTTTTATAATGACCCTTTTTTCTGTGGTGACCCCAATAAACTACTAATGGTATTATAAAAAAATCAATCGAAATCATGTGACATGAACATAAATTTTTTTATAACCATATAAGGAATTATAATAATTTAAATAGAAATGAATGTTATATGTTGATATACTATAAAATTGAAAAAAAATATAAGTGATATTTAACATATTTTTATAATAAATTGTTTAAAGTACATAAGTAGCGAGTCAAACTAGAGGTATGAGTCATTATTTAATTTTTTTTTGTTTTTCACACAAATATATTGCATTTAGGTGGTAGTTATTTTAATAAATTAAATAATTCTATATATAATTATTTAATGCTTGATAAAATTCATATTTTAATGGTTTTTTACATAGATTAAAAATCACATAGAATGAATCATTTCAATACATTTCGTATGAATTATTTTTCATTTTTATAAATGTATAAAGAAAATTTATTTCTATCATGTACTGTATAACCCCTTTATATTATGTTATATACATTAATAATTTTCAATATTACTATATTGGATTCCATGGAATATTTCAAGGATAATTTTTCTCTCATTATTTGGGGATGATTTAGTTTAAAAATGTTTTTTCCAAGTAAAAGGAAACATTTTTTTTTCATATTTTGAATAAAATTGATTTTCTGATTACATATGGAATTGAATAACAATTTCAATGTGATTTGTTATTCAAATTAAATCTATATTTGTTTTATTAATGGTCTAGTACCTATAAATTTTATATGAATAAGCAATGATACTGATTTATTTTTTCTCTTGGGTGAGACCAATATTGCTCTCCAATGCATTGGGTAAAGCCACAAAGTTTACCTATGTTAAATTACTCCAAATAAATATGAAAATTATATGGTTATAAGAATCCATTATAATGGCTATTCTATTTTTTAATATAAGGATTATTTTCCAAAGTAAATATTTGATATTTTTAAACTAATTTAAAGGAAATATTTTCATTTTAATATGTAATATAATGGAACAATGTTTAATGGAATGTAAATGCACCTATTATGGGGAAATATATATTTTTTATGAGAATGTTTTGACATGTTTTCATTTTTTATAATAAACCATCAATATTTTGATTCTAGATTTCTAATTCCATATAAAACATTTTATGAATGCTATTATGATATTAAATTAATTTCATGAAAATGTAAATAGATATTTGAGGTCGAATATTAATTATGGAAAACAAAAAAATGGGTTTTCATAAATTTTCCAATGGATATACAATATTCATTTCATTATATATCATTTACGTAGATTAGGTGCTCAAAATAATGCTTAAAAATCATTTTAGGTCTTAATGATGAGTATGTACTATAGAATTTATATAATTCCACCATTTTTTTTCTCCAAAAATATACTACAGACTGTTAAATTATACAATAGATTAATTTTACGATGCTTTTATTTTATATAAATAATTAATATTTAATATATGATTCAGCATACATTGAATGGTTAATATATGTAATAATTTATCATATATCTATGAATGAATAAATCCAAAATAACTTATAAATGTTCTTATGTGAAGTCTGTTGGGACGGAGAGTGATGGCAAGAGGGGGGGGGGGGGGTGAATTGCCTTTTAAAAAAGATTAACAATTTAAGAAAAAGTTAAAGCACAGCGGAAATAAAAGAGGAAAGACACAAAATTGATAACGGAGTTCGGCCTAAATCCCAAGCCTACGTCTCCGCTCCCAACTCAACCGTTGAGAGATTTATACGACAGCTTGCTTTTTAATGGTTGTAGAAAGAAACCCACTAGACTTTAAGGCAGCCTAGAAACCTATTACAGCTTGATTTTTATTGGTTGTAGCAAGAAACCCACTAGCCTACTTACAGGTGAAGGCTAGCTCACCTATGAATCAAGTATTTTACAGGGATGACTTGACGAACCTCTTCACACCTTGAAGGTGGTGTGAAAACCCAAACAAAGAGAGTATGAGAGAAAGAAGGGTTTGTATGCACAAACTCAAAATAATGCTCAAAATGATAAAACAATAAAAACCGTAAAGAGGAGAAGTATTGGGCGCCAATGGATTGATTGGTGATGATGAAGGGCACTCCCAAGCTTCTATGGTGGTGCTCCTTGGTTGTGGAAGTGAGTTGGAGCAGGTGGACATCCTTGAAGGAATGCACCGGAGGTTCGCCAAATGATTGAAAAATGTTCCTGTGGGATACCATATGTTTCCTGGGATTTCTAGTCCCTTATTTATAGGAGAGGAACTCATAAATGGCCGTTGGGGGTCTTCTGAGCCGTTGGAGAGGCCTTCGGAGCCGTTGGGAGTCAAAAGTACAAGTCTGGTCAAAGCCCAATGGCTAGTTTGACTGGGCACACCGGCTGGCCGGTGGTGTCTCACCAGCTGGCCGGTGGTCCACCGGCTGGCCGGTCCTGAGACACCGGCTGGCCGGTGCTCCAGACAGAGAGCAGGCTCTCTGCCTAGGTTCTACCGGCTGGCCGGTGGTCAGCCACCGGCCAGATGGTGACAATACCGGCTGGCCGGGGAGCTCACACCGGCTGACCGGTGGCTCTGGACAGTAAGCATTGCCACTGCCAGAGACCTCCGGCTGGCCGGTGGGAATTCACCGGTTGGCCGATAGACTCAGAGAGTCTACTTTCAGTCCTTCTTGGCCCAACTCCTTGGCAACCTTTTGCCTATCAACAAAAACACTTGAAAACAAGTTAGAACAAAATAAGAGTTATTGTGATCATTAAAATCCAAGAGAGAGGGGTACAACAATCTCCCCCTATTTTGATGATCATAATCACCAAAACACGCAATGTAAAAGACTAAAATGAAAGGAATGCTTTAAAGGATAAATTGAAAAGTAAAGCAAAGCATGAGAGAAATATTTCTCCCCCAATCATCCAAGGAAATCTCCCCATTTGTGATTATCAAAATAGCATGGGGCATAAAATTTGATTGAAGGAAAGGATTGAAAAACAAGATAGAGATTTTAAACCAATTGAAATTTTTGAAATTTGAATTGAATGTTTTAAATTGAAAGTTTTTAATTGAATGTTTTGAAAGAAAATTTTGAAAGAAAAACGCAAAAAGGCTTAAACGATCCTAACTCCCCCTAAATAAAAACAACCAATCACCGGGGAGAGGATTTTAGAACCGAGACAAATTTTGGTCCGGAGATACTTGTTAAAAGGGATTTTTCAATCCAAACTTGTCTTGTGGTGGGTCTTCTCCTATGAAATTCATCGTTAAAGGAAATGGTTTTGGGCCTTCCATACCGGGCATTTTTGCAGTCGCACTCGTAAATTAAGTGCCCGATCTTTTTGCAATAGTTGCAAAATTTATATTGGGAGCTCTCCCTTACAAAAATAGTAGGAACATGGGAAGAGGAAGCTTGCTTGGAATAGCCAAGCCCTTTGGTGGTTCTAGATATGCATTGGGAACCAAGGAGCTTCGAAAGGTTATGTTCACCATCGGTGAAATTAGCTAGGGATTTCCTTAAATCCTTGATTGTTGATTCCATAGAATCAACATCGGGAAGGTTTTGGATCTTGAGGGACAAGTCTTCCTTCTCTTTGAGAAGTTGATCCTTTTCAGAAGAATGAATTTTGATTTTCTTTTTTAATGAAATAAATTTGGAAGAAAGTTCGTGAAAACCTTCCTCCAATTGATCTCTCGCATGTTGGAGATCCTCGTAAGATAAATGATTGAATGAATTAGAAGAACAAGAGGAAGAGGAGTCCGAAGAGGTTACCTCATGAAATGCCATTAGACATTTTTTACCATTGTCTTTTGAGGAGGAGGAAGATGAGGAGCTATCACTCCAAGTGGCCTTGAATGCCTTTTTATTTTCCTTTTGCTTGGCCCTTGTCTTGTGGAGTGGGAAATCGGGCTTATAATGGCCTTTCTTGCCGCACCCATAGCATATTACATCAGGCTCGGATTTTTCGTCGAGTTCTTCCTTTCAAGCCTTGCGAGATTTCTTCTTTTTGTTCTTCTTCATGAATTTGTGCATCTTGCGGGCAAGGTTATCGATTTCTGAATCTCCGCTTCAAGAGGAAGAAGATGAGGAGGAGGAGCTTTCTTCTTTTTGAACTTTGAAGGCGATGTTCTTTGGAGTTTTGATGAGTTTTCCTTCCTTTTCAGCTTTCCTCCTCATGGTGATCTCGTAGGTCATGAGGGATACGATGAGCTCTTCGACCGTCATTTCTTTTAAATTCTTCGCTTCTTGAATTTCCATGACATTCGGTGCCCATGAACGTGGTAAGATCCAAAGGATCTTCTTGACCATAATCTCTGCAGAAACATCATCTCCAAGAGATTTTCTTCCATTTCAAACGTCAGTAAAACGTGTAAATATTTCAGTAATTGATTCGTGTGGTTGCATGGTGAAACTTTCAAAATCTTGGTGATACATGTATAATCTAGTGTATTTGACTTTTTTAGTGCCCTCATGGGTTACTTCTAAAAGTTTCCAAATTTCATAAGAAGAGGAGAAAGTAGAAACACGGTTGAATTCCTTACGGTCTAGCCCAAAATGAAGAGCATTCATGGATTTTCCATCAAGCTGAAAATTGGCAATGTCTTCAGGGGTCCATTTGGACTCATCCTTGTTAGATAAAGTATATCCTTGCATTAAAATCCTATAGATAGGATAAACAATGCTTCTAAGAATAGTAATCATGCGAGTTTTCCAATAAGTGTAATCGGTTCCATCAAAGAATGGAGCACGACCCAATGAATAACCTTCGGGGGCAAAAGAAGATGAAGCCATCACAATGGATCTTGAATTTGAAACAGGTTAAGGTATTACACAAACACTTGCTCTGATACCAATTTTTGGGACGGAGAGTGATGGCAAGAGGGGGGGTGAATTGCCTTTTAAAAAAGTTTAACAATTTAAGAAAAAGTTAAAGCGCAGCGGAAATAAAAGAGGCAAGACACAAAATTGATAACGGAGTTCAGCATAAATCCCAAGCCTACGTCTCCGCTCCCAACTCAACCATTGAGAGATTTATACGATAGCTTTCTTTTTAATGGTTGTAGCATGAAACCCACTAGACTTTAAGGCAGCCTAGAAACCTATTACAGCTTGCTTTTTATTAGTTGTAGCAAGAAACCCACTAGCCTTCTTACAGGTGAAGGCTAGCTCACCTATGACTCAAGTATTTTACAGGGAAGACTTGACTAACCTCTTCACACCTTGAAGGTGGTGTGAAAACCCAAACAAACAGAGGATGAGAGAAAGAAGGGTTTGTATGCACAAACTCAAAATAATTCTCAAAATGATAAAACAGTAAAAACCGTAAAGAGGAGAAGTCTTGGGCGCCAATGGATTGATTGGTGATGATGAAGGGCGCTCCCAAGATTCTATGGTGGTTCTCCTTGGTTGTGGAAGTGAGTTGGAGCAGGTGGGGATCCTTGAAGGAATGCACCGGAGGTTCGCCAAATGATTGAAAAATGTTCCCGTGGGATACCATATGTTTCCGGGGCTTCCTAGTCCTCTTTTTATAGTAGAGGAACTCCCAAATGGCCGTTGGGGGTCTTCGGAGCCGTTAGAGAGGCCTTCAGAGCCGTTGGGAGTCAAAAGTACAAGTCTGGTCAAAGCCCAACGGCTAGTTTGACTGGGCACACCGGCTGGCCGGTGGTGTCTCACCAGCTGGCCGGTGGTCCACCGGCTGGCCGGTCCTGAGACCCCGGCTGGCCGGTGCTCCAGACAGAGAGTAAGCTCTCTGCCCAGGTTCTACCGGCTGGCCGGTGGTCAGCCACCGGCTGGCTGGTGACAATACCGGCTGGCCGGGGAGCTCACACCGGCTGACCGGTGGCTCTGGACAGTAAGCATTGCTACTGCCAGAGACCACCGGCTGGCCGGTGGGAATCCACCGGTTGGCCGGTAGACTCAGAGAGTCTACTTTCTGTCCTTCTTGGCCCAACTCCTTGGCAACCTTTTTCCTATCAACAGAAACACTTGAAAACAAGTTAGAACAAAATAAAAGTGATTGTGATCATTAAAATCCAAGAGAGAGGGGTACAATAAAGTATTTGTTATAAACTATGTATCTAAAGGCTGTTTAAGGTTTTTGGTGTTATTACTAGTAACCGATTAATGGTTTAGATAAAATTAGTGGTTTGGATGATATAGATGAGGGTATTTTATGATTTTGTTCACCATCATGGTTTAATTGATCTAATTATGATTGTATGTATATAGATGTAGATATAATTTTTGTGGTTATATGTCATCTGAGTACATGGGTGAAATTTTTGAGTTACCATTAACAGTTGATATTTATGTAACCCACATGTATAACTTATGTAGTGTTGAAAAGATCATTTTTTGGATAAATTATTTTATCTTTTGGTTACATGTGATGAATGTTATTTAATCAATTTTGGTTATAAATGGCATTCATGTTGAGGAAATTATGGTCAATTAGGATAAAAGTGTTATAACATTCTAAAAATCTATGATTTATCTTGTAATAAATCATGGTATTGAAAATTGATTTGGTTAATATGTTATTAATGATATTTTTGAACAAGTTCACAAAATTTTAAACATTATATGATTATTTTATATATTAAATATTGTTTTATAAGATGATATTTTTATGGAATATGGGTTGGAGTATATTAAAAATGAAGTATGGTTTTATTTTTTATTAACAGTCATTTTGATTACTAATGGAAATTAATAACATTATTTATACAATATATGATTATGGAATATAATTTTTTTGTTATGTTACATTAAGGATGATGAATATATTTTAGAGAGAAATTATAATATTATATTCAAAGAATAGAAGATTAAATATTTATGAATCATTTTGGGATTCTACTTTTATTTAGAATATTTTGATGAATTTAAATGTTAATTATTTATGGATTGGTTCCATTTAAAAGTTGGGTGTTATTTGTTTATGTTTTTGATATTGATGTAGTATTTACTCAAATTGGATATTATCTAAAATTATGGTAACCATCTTATTTTTGTTTAATTCTTAAAAAAATTATTGTTAACGTTTTATCCAGTTATTGTTTTCATTATCTATTAAAGTTATATTTTAAATAAAAATGCATTCAAAATTCATCATGAATATTCATTTAATTAAGTAAGAGTTTAGAAAGCAGTGTATATTGATAAAAAATAGAAAACAATGATTAAATAATTCATATAAAATTGAAGTAAATCCTATAATTATATTTTCTAAGGTTTTCTATTTTAATTAATCATGCATGAAAAATTCATATTAAATATTAATTTAATTATTAAATAGTTTAGATATAATAAGAATTGATAAAAATAGAACCAAATGATGAAATAATTCATTTGAAATTGAATAAAATAATAAAATTATTTAAAAAATATAATTATATTATAATACAAACATTTTACATTAATTTTCAATATATGAAATGTATTATTTTTACATTATTTATTTATTTTTATTTTACCCTCTATTCTTTATTGGAAACCATTTTCACATCCATGTACATTTTTTCAATGACCAAAAATGTTCACCATATTTGGGAACCATATTATGTGTTATTATAGGTGACCATAATATTACATTGCACCTATTTTCAAAATCATGAACTGTTATTAATTTTTATTCGAACAACCCATAACAAACAGTCCTAGATCCTTTGCTAAAATCCAAAAACAATTACTTTCTCTGGATTGATGCTGATGACTATGAACAAAAATATTCATCAAAACCATTATCCATTATTAGGAAATCATGGATAAATTACATTATGGGTATCCTTTTTGGTTTATAATTTGTGATAATTATATAAATCTCTTATATAATCAATTCAAAAAACATTGAATGATAATTTCTCCCACTTAACCTATATTTTATAGATCACATTAAGAAATCATATTCATTCATATGATATCCCTTCGAGACTTAATTAATTCAAAATCATTTCCTTAAAACCTTTGGAAATGGAAACATAATAAGGGTGAGTTAGGATGATATGTAAGGGTAAACATACATACTAAAAATTTAATTCCATCAATGAACACAAGAGTACATAATGGTCTGATGACATAATAAAAGTTCTTAAGTGAGTCATAAATGAAGCGACAATGATAAGTATATGGATAATCAAATATGAAAACAAGTAGGAGGAAATAAACATCATAATGAATAATTTTTAGACATCTAATATCAACATTGATCATGAGATAAGTTATAAAACACATAAATTAATTAAAACTATTTTTGGTAATGTGGATCATCACATTTATAAAACCCTGCAAAAACCAACTAAAAAATCATTCAATAACCCTTTTAATTAGAATATCCATATATAAATCTTTTAATATAATCATTACTCAATTCAACTAAGACCTATATTAGGGATCACATTTAATATAACCTATACTAGGATCACCTATTATATATTATTTTCAAATACCATGAATAAAACATGGTCATCATAAATATCATAGAAAAATTTGTTATAAATTAATATGATAATAAATATAAGTAAAGGAAATGGGTTTAATGTAAATATTTTTGAAACATGAATAAACTATAAAAAATAACAGACTTTTATAGAAATCTACATGAATCATGGTTATCTCATGAATTAGAAATGAGTTCCATAATAATCTCATTATAACATGGTAATCTAATAGAAGAGAAAAGAGTTACATAACAATATCATGAAAACATGGTTATATTACGGAAAATAATCTGGATGCATTAAAATCTAATTTAAATATTATTAACCCATTAAAATAAATGGGTTCTATAATAATATCATTTAAACAAGATTAACATGTGTAAAAGAAATGAGTTTCTTAATAATATATTTGAAAAAATAATAATACATCAAATGAAATAATTATTAAGGTATTAATAAAGAATACCTTCTATAGAGTATATGTATAAAAAATTATTTTAATTATTATGAATGTAAATTTCCTAAATATATCATTAAAAACATTCTTTAGTTAAATAATATTTAAACAGTCAAGGTGTCCCATACCACAATGATATGTTCGAATCCTAATACCCATGAAGGAATAAAATTTAACAAAACATTAAATATATTTAGTATAAATAAATTCATAATATGATATTTTAATGGGGCTATATATACACCTTGTAAAATAATATAGTTTTATAATATAACCAACATCATAAAGAAGAAAAATTATGAAAAAAACTTATTACCACTTTGGTGACATTGAAACTATAAACATCATGAAAGATATAACATCAAATGTATATGTAAAACCCCATAAATATTTGGATAATAATCTAAAAGGGAATTAAAGGGATATATATAAACCCATATATAAAAATAAGTGGCTAATATGGCATATATCTCATAGAAATTAAAGTGATACATGAAGAAACACTTACTACTTGAGTAACATTTGATTCATGAGATCAGTGGAAATATATAATATATTTAAACTACTAATATAATTAAATATATTAAATTCATTATATTAACTATAATATATATATATATATATACACCACACAAATGAAACAAGTGGTGAATATGGAATAAGTGTCACATAAATAAAAAGTGAGACTCGAAATCTCATTACAATTATGGTAACATCTGAATCAGAATCCCAAAAAGTAAAAATAATAAAATAAAACATTTAAATATAATTAATATAAAATTACTAATGATATAATATATCCAAAAGTTATTATATTGACGAAAAAAGTAATATAAGTGGTGAATATGAAATTTTTCTCATGGATGTAAATAATATGATGAAAATCCCTTAAAAATATTTTATAATTGGAGTGAGAATATGTCAATGAAATAATTATGTGTAAAATATTTAAATAAAAATATAAAATAAAATATAAAATATAGTATGATCCAATAATAGTTCATTTAACACTTGTTTTGGTCATAAATGACCAATGAAATAGAATATTATCCCAATGAATGGAAATTGAGTTTAGAAATCCATTACAATGAGTACGATTTGACATGATTTTCCACTAACTTCGTAAATAAATAACTATTTTAATTATTTACTTTAGTAATAAACTTATCATGGTTTTTTTATTATATTTAATTAAATTTTAAAAATATTATGTACAATTACTTACCAAATAATATCAATGTTATATGTTTTCAATTGATTCATCTTATTTTTCAACACTGAATTTGATTTGAAGGCTATGGTCAATGATGTTATTATTTAAACATATCAATAACAATAAACATGACATAATTATCACATTTTACCTAAATTATTATTTTAATATCAAATAGGTGTGGTGGTTATGAAATATTAACCAACTTTATGGTATTGGAGAAGGTAAGCTATACATACATATGAGTAACTTTAATTTTTTTCAGTGATCATTATGGAAAGAAGGAAATTAATTACTATCATAAAATAATGAAAATTATTTAATAAATAACATATTATTTAGTAATATATATTTAACTATAATATTGTTTTGATGTGGTGATGAAAAATTAAGAATCACATCACTTAGAGGAGGAGGTAGTCCTCACGTCCATGAACTACATTACCACTTTTTCAGAGTGTGAAATGGACATATGAAAATGATATGTTATATGTAATTATTGATAATTATGTCATTATTATATAAAAAATTTAATTTATATCATTTAATTGTATTAAACCCCTCTTTAATACATTTTATGTAATGTTTGAACATATTATATTTCATTGAGGGGGTGGTTGTCCACACATCCACAAACGATGTAATCAGCTTCCCACACAATGGAAATCCTGAAGGTATATGTTATATAATAATTAAATAAATATAAATAAATTAAAAATATATTATATATCATTTAAAAATAGTTTTTAAATAATAATTTTTTTCTATAATTGGTGGTAATGGACAAAATGGATAACATCGGTTCCTGAGACAATAGTTTTGCATTCACATGAATGGTGATTTCATTAACTATATGGTGAAAGTGTGTGTATTTATAGGATCAAACATAATAAAAAAGAACATATTAGAATATTTCAGATAGTATTTATAATATTTATGCACAGAATATGAATAATTAAAGGGTTGAAAAATGAAATTAATCAAAAGTCCTCATTGAATAATGTTACCCCTAATTCCAGTAACTAATTTTGGATTTGACCAAAGTACTTAAATGGGATTATTAATGGAAAATTTGATTATTCTATGATAATAGTAGTTATATTAGGAGCCTCTTTTTTAAGTTTGTTGCATAGATAAAAGGATTTACATATGGGAATATGTGAGGAGGGTGAGTGCCTTTTTATAGTGGAGGGGGAGTGACATTCCTGTAAATATAAAAAGGTAAAAAATAATTTGAACATACTATAAATAATATATTATTCTGATTAAAAATTTGTAATTTATTTTCACAAATTCTAATAACATATGTGGATGAAAATAATTTTAAATTAATGTTATAGATATGATGAGACAACAAGTTTTTCTAGAGAAAATTTCAAAAGTTTGAAATGTTATTATATCCAATTTCAATGTTAAATTGGTTCCAATGAATTTAATAGTTTAAATAATTTATAATTTACCTAATTACACATTAAAAACTATTAAAAATATAATTTAACACCCTAAATTATTTAGAATAAAAATAAACGTTCAATTAAAATTCTGTGCCATTCACTATTCATCAAAATATGAATGCTCCTAGAAAAATACCAAAAATTAAACTAAAGTAGATATTTATATTAATATTTCAAAAAAATAATTATATTTTCTAAAATAAATATTATAATATTTTTTTACTTTAGTTGTAAAACAATTTTTCAATTAAAAGGCGGTAAAATTATCTTTTAGAAATATTGAACTTTTAGGCTTAACAAAAGATTTATTATTATAACAATCCAATAAAACTTATTTTAATAATTTTAATAAATTTTAAATAATTTATAAATGATATATTTAATTAATATTATTCATTAATAGTGAATAATTTATTATATTGACATAAAATGCCATTCTGGTCTGAAATATTTTTTTTTCACAAAAACACATCATTTATATAAATTTTTTAATTTCAAATTAATTGTCCACAAATGAATTAAGGAAATAAACATTCTTAATTAAAATATTAAAAATCTAGTTAATCATATTCAAGCATTCTAATTCTTTCTGGGTGATAACTATCATATTAAATAGTAATACTATAATGTTTCTCTATAAAACATGTTCATGCATGTAACACTGGTTATCGAAGATACCTGTTGTTTCATGCAATGAAATCTATACATGGTTTCATGTATAATGAATGATAAACTATAAATTGTGTGTATTGAAATCTAAAATTGAATTTAAATTTTTTTTAATGAAGTTATTTCCTAAAATCCTATGATGTTACAACCTACCACCCTTAAAAATAATTTCTTTCTTGAAATTTGACATGTTTTTCAAAGGGTGACATTTTTAGAATTACATTATTGAAACCCACATCACATAATGGTTTAACAAAACATCGTATTTAAAAGGTAACGTGGGAAACTTAAAGGTCTCCAAAAGACACACATAAATAGGATTCCATATTGGGTGAACATTGGTGGGAAATTGTAAGATTTTTTTTAAAGATAAAATAATTTATATGAACTAATAGAGAGTGATATAGAACATAGACAATAATAAGAAAAATAAAACAAAAATAAAAATCATATGGTTGTTGAAATGTTCATTGATGTCATTATAAAAGATGATAATAAGAAAACATTTAATATAAATATCCATTTACTAATTTTGAAGTGTTTCATTCACAATCTAGAATGAAAACATTAATAAAAATACAAACAAGAAATGTTAAATTCATCATTTACAGAAATCTAATATTTTTGTCAATATGATGAGTAATGCTGATGGTTTTTCCCAACTACAATAATAAAATAAAATTTTGATGAACAAAAAATCATAAAAATGAAAACAATCTATTTCTCATGTATTTTGTCATTAAAGAAACCAAAATTATTTACACATGACATGATGTTTACAAATAATAAACCATTAAATTATACAATATTATTCAAAATTCAATTATAATACTCAATTATTAATCTAAATAATTCCATTAATAAATATACATAAAATAATTCAAACATTTCCTAATTATTTTAAAAACCCAATAATAATAAGGATTTCATTAAAATTTCATCCATGATAAATCATGATTTATTAACCAAATAAAATCAAATATGTTTCAACAATAGACATAATATTTATAGAAAAAAATCTTCCTAACATGGATATCATGTAGGCTAGAGTTAGTTCATGAAACCCTTATAATCTTTTGGTCACGGGTTCAAGACCCACAACCTAGCTAGTTGCAATGAGTTGTCAACTAGAATATAGGTTGCCCACCTATTTTAATTACACCTAAAAATTGAATCCTCCCAAAAAACACTTCATATTGTTCATAGGGGTTACAAATACCTGAAACAACAAAATTACCAAATACATAGAAATTATGAATATAGAAGCGCTTATAAACCCATGAAATTGTAAATAAATGTTAATATAACCATTATGAAAACATCCTAATCTCTAAAGTAACCTAAAAAGTCCTTTGATAGAAACTTTAATATCCTAAAACCCACACTCTTGGATCAAATATTCAATTCTATAACATTATATTCTCAACATTGATACTGCAAATTGTGACAAAAAAATTCAACTAAGCCCTAATTCATTAAAATAAAATGTTGTATCATAACCATTCTAAAATAATCTTATATTTTAATTTTTCTTATAGTTTGAAAAAAATCATATATAAGAATGTCAAAATACATTAAATGAGTATTTCACACACATAACCCATATCTTCTTTGTCACATTTTTATATCATCATTATTCATAAGTAATAAATTCTAGACAAAACTAATTTAACATCATTTCATTAAACCATGGGGAAAAGGAAACCTAGAAGGGTGAGATTAGATTATGAGTAAGGGTAATCATAATCATTTCCAACTGAATGTTATCAATGTGCATAATAGTGAATAATGGTATGATAAAACAATCAAATTTCATGGCAAAGCGATAAAATAAGTAATACACATCAGTACCAGAATCGTCAAATATGAAATCATTTAATAGGAAATATACAAAAGTAACAATAATCATTAGCCATTTGATATCAGTATTTATCATGAGAAACATTATAAACTCAAAGAATTAAATTAAAACTCTTTTTGTTAACATGGAGTGTCACTTTTAAAATATAATTTTAAAACCTATTCAGTTTGAATAACTATACAACTAACTTCTAATATAATCATTACCCAATATATCAATGTGATATAATGGGTCTGACCCATCATGTATGCTATATCTAGATCACTCATTTCATATAATTCTCATGTACCTTAAATAAAATAAGTTCATCATAAAACTAATTGAAACAATAATTACTCATTTATTACATGATGAAGCAATGTAAAAGAAATGGTTCTAATGTCAAACTATTTGAATCATGATTAACTTCAGAAAAAAAAAATTGTTATATAACAATATCATAGAAACATGGTTATAGTATTGAAATGGAATGGGTTCTATAACAATCTCATTGAAATATGGTTATCCTATGGAAAAGAAATAGTTTCTATAAGAATATTATTGAAGCAATGTACTTTTGTGTAAAATAAATGAGTCTGATACTAATCTCATTCAATCAGGATAAACAAGTGGGAAAAAAGGTCTCCATAACAATCTCTTCGAAATAATATTAAACTATTTAAATGAAATAGGTTCCTTAAAAATATATTAGAATCGATAATAATCCATCCACCTAATTCGGAGGATGATATCTATATAAAATATCCATAGTGGATGATAAGTTACAATAATGGTTGTTGATAATGAAAGTGTTTTCTTCATGTTAAATTATATTAATATGAAATTAGTGATCCTAATACTAATTATATGATGGTTTCATCCCCACTATAAATCACAAGTGCTTCTGATATAGATTATCGAAGTGTTGAGACCATTTATAGGTGATTAAAAATAGGTAATCCCAATATAGATTATATTATCAGTGATCAACATTATAAATCTCCAATATAATTGTTAATTATAATTTTGGATGTAACACCCCAAGCTTCCACGGTACGTTTCCCTTCGAATAATGCGATAGCATGTGTTGTACGCAACCTCGAGTTCTAACACACACCACAACTAATTAAACTAGCCGTTGTGAATAGTAATACCTACTTTTTGAAATCATATATATTTTATATTTCAAAATGGACTTCATTTTTGGATTCGGAATATTGAAATTAGCCTAGGGTGAAATTTTGGTACTTTTCGGATAACTTTTATATTTTGATGAATAGTGAAAATTACTAAATTTTAATTAAAATCAACTTTTTTAATCAAAATAATTAATATTGAAAAATTATGAATTTGAGTGGTTTTAAAGTATATTTAGAATATATTTTTACCATTTAATATAATTTTGGTCATTGGACATAATTTTACAATTAAACCGAACATAAACAAATGTCAATCTTTTGATAGTTATTATCTCTTAAAAACACGCTTTTAATTTTAACAACGGGAATTAATTTTAAATTAATTTCTGCCACTTCTGTGTTTTGAATTTAGGAAAATGGATTCCATATTTGGAATCAGGAT
Organism: Viscum album; assembly: GCA_963277665.1. Taxonomy (NCBI): domain Eukaryota; kingdom Viridiplantae; phylum Streptophyta; class Magnoliopsida; order Santalales; family Viscaceae; genus Viscum; species Viscum album. The sequence continues at coordinate 257,750,269 of OY728148.1, read as the reverse complement.
GTTCAAATTGTGTAAATAGGTAACTTTTATTTTGAGACATTTTGAATAATTACTGCGGTAAATATTTTATTTACCATGGTTAAAGGGTAAATCCGGTAAATAAGGGTTTAAAAATAATATTATAATAATAATAAATTAACCTAAAACGTGTCTTAACCTTATTGGTGGACACATACCCGACCATGGGCATCCTTGGGTCGATTTGGGGACCCCTTGGAGCCACTTGTATCTGGTAGGGACACATTATATTAATAAAGTTAAAATAAAAATAAAAATGGCATAAGCTTACATCTTTTAGAAGAACATTTTTTACATAGGTCTATACATGTTGGATTTTCGATTATAAATATCCATTAGAAAGTTAAAAATATTTCCTACATAATTATATTTTATTTATAATTTTTAGACATCAAATAATTTAAATTATTAATGACACAATAATGATGCAATGTTTACCTCATTAATAAATCATTTAAATAAATAAGATTATAATGATTAAAATATTATCTAAAACCTGTTCAATTCTTATTGGTTGATGTTATTTAGAATATGAGTCATCTTATCTTCGACCTCAATGATTTTTGGACCATTATAAACCGAATATAAGTATATTATAAAGTAATACTTTCACTCTTTCCTAAAGAGCCCCTCCTCTCCCTTATAAAAGGAGACCACTTCTACTCATTCCTCACACCTCTCAATCCACTTGGCTCGTCCAAACCCTTCCCAAATAATCTCCCCACATCAATCTCCTCCTCCTTGAAGCGTCCCCTTAGGCAGAAAGCATTTCAAGAAGTCCTTTGGTTCCAACCAAAGTGAGTTACCTAAATTAAAGGTAACGATTTCTCTTAAATTATTTTCATTTATTTTTCTTCCCCAACCCCCAATCCCTTTTTATTTCCTTTATTTTGTAACAACACCAGTATCCGAAATATACTAGGATGTTGTTATAAGAAGTATTCAAACTACACATAGACACAACTCCATCTAATGGATGATGAACATAATGTTTCTGTGGATGGCAAACTAACGCCTCACGAAACGATGATTGTTCAAATACATCATACCACCTCTCATGGTGGCCATTATGATGGCACTGTAATTAAATATGATATTAATGATATATATTTTATATATAAGCTTATGTAATTCCATTTTATTTCATACCATTATTCGTTTAATGTTGTATATACATACGATAATTTCATTTGAGGAAGTGCGGACTACCGCCCCCTTAAAATGATATGACTCGTTCATACCACACATGGAACATATAAAGGATGGTGTTAATGAACTTAAGTAACATATATAAAATATTGGAATAGTAATATACCTATGTATCATTAGGATTCAATTCTTTTAAAAATAAAAATTAAATGGAAGTTGCGTTCGTGCGTACGTACGGACTACCGTCTCCACGAACGCGATGAGATTCATTCTCCCTCGTATCCATTCAAGTCTTATTCTCATTTTCAGGTTAAAAATAATGTTAATATAATTCTTATTATGAATAAGATATAATCTATCCATTAAAAACATGTCTTACGTAACCAAACATTTAAGAAGAACGAATCGATTATCACCCCAAATGACGATAATACTAAGATATTATTAATAAAGCAATGTTAAAAGATCATATATGATATCATATTAATGTATATGATTATTTTATAATTTAATAACAATTTTTTCACCATTATACAGGATTTTAACATACCCCAACAAAGGAAAAGTACAAGGTAAGGGTTTATTTCGCAATCTCTTCATTATCCGAGGTTGTTTATACATAATTATCTACTGGGACCTCGTTATCATCCACGTCCATGTTTCTTCAAAATGAATTTCAAAACATTTTTAATATTTAAAAGAATATGGGTTATAGTCATTTATACCCTTGTTTGACCTTTTATAAGAGGTTTATAAGGGAATCTTTCCGTCGTTTTCCAAACAAGGTGCTTTTTAACCTTTTCGACAGAATTAAGAAAAGAATGTTTTTTTAACATATACGGCGGGTGCGGTTATTTTCCGCCATTATAAAATCGTCAAAGCTTCCCTTACAAGCTTATAAGAACATTTTCAAGAAAATGTTTTATTTTATATGGCTCTTAAATTATTTCAAAAATAGAAAGAGATATTTCTCTAAAAAGTGTTTTGATTTCATCTATGTCAACATCCTTTGATGGATTTTACGCTTATTTGAAGTTGATTTATTATGATACAAAACTTCTATATTCTATTGAAGGTTTTGTGATATGTTTGACTGTGGATGTGCTATTTTTATACCATTCATTGTTTATGGTGAAATTATTGACATTTCGTATGCTAGTTTTAATACGAATGTTTATGTTATGTTTAAACCTTTTCATATGGGAATGCATTGGACAAAATATGTGACGGGTGGAGCCCGCTATAGCTCCTCGATGCATCGGTAGGTTTCATGAGGCAAACTAGTGTCTTGGCACAAGGCCTTGGAAAAATCTTATTTGTAGTCTTGGCACGAGGCCTTGGCTATGTGGTTATGATAGTCTGGCATTATGCATTCCAACATTATGAAAGTGGTTATTGATATTGCATGTGATTATTCGATTAGTAGAATATCCATGTGAACAAGTAAATGGCATTTTTCATTTTACTTTTTCCATACTATGTTGAAGTTCAAGTTTAAAAGGCTTTTGTTTTAATAATTTATTGCCTTAAATGTTTATGCTTATTTTTGAATGTTCCGCTATATTGTTATCCTTACTGGGCATTTGAGCTCACCCCTTTTCTATGTTTTATTTTTCCCAGGATGTGAAGATGTACGTTATGAATGACCTGCAGGGATATTATGAGGGCATTATAGTGTGGACTGTGGAAACATTATCTTGTTGTAGTAGTTTTTCTTTTTATGATGTAATGTAAAACTTATGAATATATCTAGTGTTTCCAAGGCTACTAAACCAATCGGTCTGTCGAGATTTGATCTTTCTTGTGATCATGCCAATGTTATGTAATAATGCACCGACTCTGGGTAACTGTGGTCGAGGCGTTATAGTTGGTATCAGAGGAAGTTTAGTACAAACCTTGGAAGCTAGATTTAGATAAACTCTGATTAGAGCACGTAGACCTAAGATGAACTTTGAGGATTAATATAGAAGAACTTCCTAAAATTTTGGTATTGTAGAGATTTTGTGAGTTTTCCGAGCAATACATCCCTGTCTGGATAAGAGTAGGTAGAGACGGCTCTGGCACAGATGTACCTAGGGGTAAAACCCGAAAACACCACTTTGAGCTAGACTCGAACGGGAACTGGTGCACGACAATGGGCCTTGCTGCACTCTTGGTTACGACACTCCTGGGGGATATGCTTAGGATAACTCTCATTTTCTTTACAAATCATTATGAAGGGTTTATGAGTATATAGTTCCTCAAAGAAAACATTTTTATGATTATGGATTATATCCATAAATAGTTCAATTTATGTTGAGTGTTTTATAAGTATGGGATTATGTATTTTGATTCATAAACTGATCTAGTTTATGCCATTGTTTATAAATGGCACCTAGTGGAAGAAATAGAAACTGTATCAATGCATGCACTCCATGTAGGGATTTCCCTCCTGCTCAAGATAATTATAGTGGGGCTGGTGATGCAATTGGTGCCGATCAGCTAATCACCATACTGGGACAACTTACTCAGGTTATGAATAATAACCTTACCCGTATGGAGCACCCTGATCCGCAGCGTGGAGGATCAATGTTAGATCGATTCATGAGGCAACAACCACCAATGTTCAATGGGAATACAAATCCATTAGTAGTTGAGCAATGGATATTTTCCCTAGAGAAAATATTTCAGGCTTTGGGGAGCAGTGAAAGGGAAAAAGTTATCATGGCAGTTTACCGCCTCACTGGAGATGCTGATCAATGGTGGTCATTGATTCAAAACATGAAGGAAGATGATGAAGTATCAAATATGGAATGGAGGGAGTTCAAAGATCTGTTTTTAGAAAAATACGTCTCTCGCGACTATCGATCAGATATGGAAAGACAATTTCTAAGTCTGAGACAGAAGGATGATGAGAATGTCGCAAAGTATGAGGCTAACTTTACAAGGTTAGCAAGGTACGCTGGTGATTATATACGTAACCAAAGAAGTAAGATTGATCGTTTCTTTGATGGGTTAAAACCATTTCTCCGTCGAGCATTAGTCTCACAATCCATTTCGTCATACGAAGACATTGTCTCATGTGCTATCAAGACCGAAAATGAATTCTCTAATTCTTATGACTTTAAAAAAAATCAAGAGAAGAAGAGACCTGCTGATCAATCTGGGAATAGAAATAAGGGGAAGAAGGGAATGGTTGAATATCCATCCTGTGGTAAATGCGGGAAGAAACACCCTGGTACTTTCTTGAAGGGAATGGGAGTCTGTTACAAGTGTGGTGAAAAAGGCCATCAAGCTCGTGATTGCAAGGGGAATAAGGAAGCTACCAACGTTCAGTGCTACAATTGCAGGGAGATGGGGCATTATGCAAATGAATGTCCTAAGCGTCAGGAGAACTTACCTCAGAAAAGGCCAAGGGATCAAGGCCATGCTTATACTATCACTACTGCTGAGGTAGAAGCTCCGAAAGACGTGGTGGCAGGTAATTTAACGGTTTCCTCAAGTTTAGCAAATGCATTATTTGACTCTGTATTGTCACATTGTTTCATATCTTCCCAGTTTGCTAAGAAAATTAGATATTTCGAATTTGATTTAATAAGGGAGTTTTCAGTTAAAACAACTAAGGGAAGTATCATTGCAACAAAGTTTTGTGAATCAGTCCCCATTAGAGCACATAAATTTTCTTTATCTACTGATATCATAGTCATACCTATGATTGAGTTTGATATAATCCTCGGTATGGACTGGCTTTCGGACTATGATGCGAATATTTATTGTAAGAAGAAAGAGGTTACGATTCTTGATGATAATGATAAGGAACACCTTATTTGTAGAGCAGAATCGTCACCACCAAATTCTTATTTAGATCCACTCCCAGTAGCTCAACTTAATTCAATTATTAGGGAGGAAGAGAATGAAATAACTGTCGGTGAGGAAAGGAATGTTCAAATATAGGATGTACCTGTTGTGAAAGAATTTGTAGATGTATTTCCGGAAGATTTACCTGGACATCCTCCAGAACGAGAAGTTGAGTTTTCCATTGATTTAATTCCTGGATCAAGGCCTATATCGAAGACCCCTTATAGAATGGCCACTGTATAATTAGCTGAACTAAAGAAACAACTAGAGGAATTGAGAAATAAGGGATTTATTCGCCCTAGTGTTTCTCCATGGGGAGCCCCTGTTCTTTTTCTTAAAAAGAATGATGGATATATGAGGTTATGTATCGACTACAGGGAGATCAATGCTATAACGATAAAGAACAAGTATCCCCTACCTCACATTGATGATTTATTTGACCAACTACATGGAGCTCAATACTTTTCAAAGATTGACCATCGATCTGGATACCATCAGTTGTGTGTAAAGAAGGAAGACATTCTGAAGACAGCATTTCGAACCAGGTACGGGCATTACGAGTTTACTGTAATGCCTTTTGGATTGACTAATTCACACTCTGTATTCATGGATCTGATGAATAGAGTTATCAAGGAGTATCTCGATGAATTTGTGGTGGTATTTATTGATGATATCTTGGTGTACTCCAAAACCTATGAAGATCATGAAAATCAATTGCGCATTATCTTGAAGACTCTGAGGAGGCATGAATTATATGGGAAGTTTAGCAAGTGTGAATTCTGGCTTCAGGAGATTTTTTTTCTTGGCCATATTGTCTCTAAAGATGGAATCTCTGTTGATCCTTATAAGACCAAGGCAATCCAAGAATGGCCAGCACCTACGAGTATAACTGAGGTACACAGTTTTATTGGTTTGGCAGGTTATTATCGACGTTTCGTCCAGAATTTTGCCCGATTGGCTAACCCATTTACGAAGCTCACACGAAAAGGGGTTAAATTTGTTTGGAAAAAATAGTGTGAAGAATGTTTCGAAGAACTTAAGAGAAGATTAGTCAATGCTTCTATATTGACTCTACCATCGGGGAATGATGGGTTTGTTATTTATAGTGATGCATCAAAGAAAGGACTTGGTTGTGTCCTTATGCAGAATGATAGAGTTATTTCCTATGCATCATGACAGTTGCAAATTCATGAACAAAACTATCCTACTCATGATCTTGAGTTAGCAGCTGTGATCTTTTCTTTGAAGATATGGATACACTACCTCTATGGTGAAAAATGTGAGATTTATACTGATCACAAGAGTTTGAAGTATATTTTCTCACAAAAAGAACTCAACATGAGGCAAAGGAGATGGCTTGAATTACTCAAGGATTATGATTGCACGATACAATACCACCCGAGGAAAGCAAACAAGGTGGCAGATGCTTTGAGCAGAAAAGACCATGGTGTTTTGAACATGATGAGAATTGAAAGGGATCCAATTTTCATGGATCTAGTGAAGATGGACATGGGAATAACCAGGGAAGGTGAAACATCAATGCTTTTTCAAATGGTTGCCAAACCATATTTACTAGAAAGGATTAAGAGTTCTCAGACCAATGATGAAGAATTTCAGAAGAAGATTAAAGCTGTGAATGATGGGAGATTGGGAGACTTTGTGTATGAAGATGGGATTTTGAAATTCGGGAAGAGACTTTGTGTTCCCGATTTACCTAATCTAAAAAAGGAATTGCTGGATGATGCTCATAGTTCCAATTTCTCTATACACCCTGGGAGAACCAAAATGTATAGTGATTTGAAGGAACATTTTTGGTGGGACAACATGAAGAGAGAGATTGCTAATTTTTTGTCAAGATGTATGGTTTTTCAACAAGTGAAAGATGGAAGGCAACAGCCTGGAGGAGTCATGCAACCTCTTCCCATACCGGAGTGGAAATGGGACAATATTACGATGGACTTTGTCATGGGGATACCAAAGACTCCTAGAAGGAATGATGCAATATGGGTTATTGTTGATCGTCTTACCAAGTAAGCACATTTTCTAGCTATAAGAGAAGATCTACCCCTGGAACGTCTAGCAAGTCTATACATTAATGAAGTTGTGAGACTTCATGGAGTACCCCTATCGATTGTTTCTGATCATGATCCCCTTTTTACTTCAAGATTTTGGAAAAGTCTTCAGAAATCCATGGATACTGAATTTCATTTGAGCACTGCTTACCACCCTCAGACAGATGGACAATCAGAACAGACTCTTCAAACCCTAGAAGACATGTTGAGATCTTGGTCACTTGACTTTCAGGGTATGTGGGATCAATATTTACCACTGGTAGAATTTTCCTATAACAATAGCTTCCATTCGAGTATTCAGATGGCACCATATGAAGCGTTATACGAAAAGAAATGTCGTACACCAACCTGTTGGGATGACGTTGGTGAAAGAAAACTTGTAGGCCTAGAACTGGTGGAGGAAACGGTGGAAAAGGTGAAAGTAATCCAAAATCACATCAAAGCAGCTCAAAGTAGGCAGAAGAGCTATGCCGATAATCGAAGGAAGGATTTGGAATTTCAAGTCGGTGATCATGATTTCCTGAAGGTATCTCCATGGAAGTGAGTCATACATTTTGGTAAGAAAGGTAAATTGAGTCACAGGTACATCGGACCCTTCGAAATTCTAGAACGAATTGGGGCTGTAGCTTACCGATTGGCAATGCCGCCAAGTCTCTCCAAAGTTCACGATGTGTTCCACATATCTCTGTTGAGGAAATACATGCCTGACCCAACGCATGTACTCACCTATGAAGAATTAGAACTGGAACCCGATATGTCTTATTGCAAAGAGCCCGTCAAGAATCTTGATACGAGAGAACAAGTGCTGAGAAACCGGACGACACGTCTGGTAAAAGTTCTGTGGAGAAACCATAAGATGGAAGAGGAAACGTGGGAACCCGAGGAACTTATGATGAAGAACCACCCGAGTCTTTTTATGAAGTAATACCCTAGAAATTGCGAGGACGCAATTTTTTGAAGGAGGGGAGAATGTAACACCCCAAGCTTCCACGGTATGTTTCCCTTCGAATAATGCGATAGCGTGTGTTGTACGCAACCTCGAGTTCTAACACACACCACAACTAATTAAACTAGCCGTTGTGAATAGTAATACCTACTTTTTGAAATCATATATATTTTATATTTCAAAATGGATCTCATTTTTGGATTCGGAATATTGAAATTAGCCTAGGGTGAAATTTTGGTACTTTTCGGATAACTTTTATATTTTGATGAATAGTGAAAATTACTAAATTTTAATTAAAATCAACTTTTTTAATCAAAATAATTAATATTGATAAATTATGAATTTGAGTGGTTTTAAAGTATATTTAGAATATATTTTTACCATTTAATATAATGTTGGTCATTGAACATAATTTTACAATTAAACCGAACATAAACAAATGTCAATCTTTTAATAGTTATTATCTCTTAAAAACACGCTTTTAATTTTAACAACGGGAATTAATTTTAAATTAATTTCTGCCACTTCTGTGTTTTGAATTTACGAAAATGGATTCCATATTTGGAATCAGGATATTCAAATTGTGTAAATAGGTAACTTTTATTTTTAGACATTTTGAATAATTACTGCAGTAAATATTTTATTTACCATGGTTAAAGGGTAAATCCGGTAAATAAGGGTTAAAAAATAATATTATAATAATACAAAATTACCCTAAAACGTGTCCTAACCTTATTGGTGGACACATAACCGACCATGGGCATCCTTTGGTCGATTTGGGGACCCCTTGGACCCACTTGTATGTTGTAGGGACACATTATATTAATAAAGATAAAATAAAAATAAAAATGGCATAAGCTTACATCTTTTAGAAGAACAATTTTTACATAGGGATATAAATGTTGGATTTTCGATTATAAATATCCATTAGAAAGCTAAAATGATTTCCTACATAATGATAGTTTATTTATAATTTTTAGACATGAAATATTTTAAATTATTAATGACACAAAATGATGTAATCTTTACCTCATTAATAAATCATTTAAATAAATAAGATTATAATGATTAACATATTATCTAAAACCTGTCAAATTCTTATTGGTGGATGTTATTTATAATATGTGTCATCTTATCTTCGACCTCAATGATTTTTGGACCATTATAAACCGAATATAATTATATTATAAAGTAATACTTTCACTCTTTCCTAAAGAGCCCCTCCTCTCCCTTATAAAAGGAGACCACTTCTACTCATTCCTCACACCTATCAAGCCACTTGGCTCATCCAAACCCTGCCCAAATAATCTCCCCACATCCATCTCCTCCTCCTTGAAGCTTCCCCTTAGGCAGAAAGCATTTCAAGAAGTCTTTTGGTTCCAACCAAAGTGAGTTACCTAAATTAAAGGTAACGATTTCTCTTAAATTATTTTCATTTATTTTGCTTCTCCAACCCACAAAATCTTTTTATTTCCTATCTTTTGTAACAACACCAGTATCCAAAATATACTAGGATTTTGTTATAATAAGGATTCAAACTACACATACACACAACTCCATCTAATGGATGATGAACATAATGTTTCTGTGGATGGCAAACTAACGCCTCACGAAACGATGATTGTTCAAATACATCTTAACGCCTCTCATGGTGTCCATTATGATGGAACTGTAATTAAATATGCTATTAATGATATATATTTTATATATAAGCTTCTGTAATTCCATTTTATTTCATACCATTATTCGTTTCATGTTGTATATACATATGATAATTTCATTTGAGGAAGTGCGGACTACCGCCCCCTTAAAATGATATGAATCGTTCATACCACACATGGAACGTATAAAGGATGGTGTTAATGAAGTTAAGTAACATATATAAAATATTGGAATATTAATATACCTATGTATCATTTGGATTCGATTCTTTTAAAAATAAAAATTAAATGGAAGTAGCGTTCGTGCGTACGTACGGACTACCGTCTCCACGAACGCGATGAGATTCATTCTCCATCGTATCCATTCAAGTCTTATTCTCATTTTAGGGTTAAAAATAATGTTAATATCATTCTGATTATGAATAAGATATAATCTATCCATTACAAACATGTCTTACGTAACCAAACATTTAAGAAGAACGAATCGATTATCACCCGAAACGACGATAATACTAAGATATTATTAATAAAGAAATGTTAAAAGATCATATATGATATCATATTAATGTATATGATTCTTTTATAATTTAATAACAGTTATTTCACCATTATACAGGAGGTTAACCTACCCCAACAAAAGAAAAGTACAAGGTAAGGGTTTATTTCGCAATCTCTTCATTATCCGATGTTGTTTATACATAATTATCTACTGGGACCTCGTTATCATCCACATCCATGTTTCTTCAAAATGTATTTCAAAACATTTTTAATATGTAAAAGAATATGGGTTAAAGTCATTTATACCCTTGTTTGACCTTTTTATAAGAGGTTAATAAGGGAATCTTTCCGTCGTTTTCCAAACAAGGTGCTTTTTAACCTTTTCGACATAATTAAGATAAGAATGTTTATTTTTAACTTATACGGCGGGTGCGGTTATTTTCCGCCGTTATAAAATCGTCAAAGCTTCCCTTACAAGCTTATAAGAACATTTTCAAGAAAATATTTTATTTTATATGGCTCTTAAATTATTTCAGAAATAGAAAGAGATAATTCTCTAAAAAGTGTTTTGATTTCATCTATGTCAACATCCTTTGATGGATTTTACGCTTATTTGAAGTTGATTTATTATGATACAAAACTTCTATATTGTATTGAAGGTTTTGTGATATGTTTGACTGTGGATGTTCTATTTTTATACCATTCATAGTTTATGGTGAAATTATTGACATTTCGTATTCTAGTTTTAATACGAATGTTTATGTTATGTTTAAACCTTTTCATATGGGAATGCATTGGACTTAATATGTGACGGGTGGAGCCCGCTATAGCTCCTCGATGCATCGGTAGGTCTCATGAGACAAACTAGTGTCTTGGCACAAGGCCTTGGAAAAATCTTATTTGTAGTCTTGGCACGAGGCCTTGGCTATGTGGTTATGATAGTCTGGAATTATGCATTCCGACATTATGAAAGTGGTTATTGATATTGCATGTGATTATTCGATTAGTAGAATATCCATGTGAACAAGTAAATGGCATTATTTCATTTTACTTTTTCCATACTATGTTGAAGTTCAAGTTTAAAAGGCTTTTGTTTTAGTAATTTATTGCCATAAATGTTTATTCTTATTTTTGAATGTTCTGCTATATTGTTATCCTTACTGGGCATTTGAGCTCACCCCTTTTCTATGTTTTATTTTTCCCAGGATTTGAAGATGTAAGTTATGAATGACCTGCAAGGATATTATGAGGGGATTATAGTGTGGACTGTGGAAACATTATGTTGTTGTAGTAGTTTTTCTTATTATGATGTAATGTAAAACTTATGAATATATCTAGTGTTTCCAAGGCTACTAAACCAATCGGTCTTTCGAGATTTGATCTTTCTTATGATCATGCCAATGTTATGTAATAATGCACCGACTCTTGGTAACTGGGGTCGGGGCGTTACATTGGATGTTGGATTTATGTTTATTCTTGTAAAATTGTTTTTTGAAAGGGTTTTAATAATTTATGCACCAAGTTAACAAAGAAATTCTAATTTCATGTTATGAGTTTATAATTTTTATAATGATCAATATTTATTTCAAATTAAATTTGAATATTAATTTTTATGAATATTCCTTTTTCCAAGATGTCATATGTGTTATTTGAGGTACTAATGGGTATGGGTTCTTTTATGACCCTCTTATTCCCATTGATTATGTCAGTATTCCCTTATTCACTCTTTCTCTCATTGATGACATTAATTTTTAAATTCATACATTTACCCTTACTGAGAATCAACTGTCACACTCTTTATCTTTCGTTTCCCCTCGTTTTAAGGAAATAATATTGAATGAGTTGTATCTTGAAGGTATATAATATGTCTGATGATGATATATTAATAATATTAATAAAACCTACGTTATGTGGGAGAAATTATTCATATGTTGTGGGAATTGATTATACAGTAGTCCATTCTAATTCATTATAACTCTAAACCTAAAAGGTTTCGTAGAATATAAACTATCCATGTTTTCTTTTTGATGTTATATGGTTTTTATGAAACATTTTGGTCATAATTATTTTCATTAATTCCTATAATTAAAAATTATTTGTTTAGAAGCACATCCAGAATTTTGTGTTCTAGGTTTTTTTTATTTTTATAAAATGTCAGATTAGATAAATTTGGATATGTGGATGTTTTTATTTCAGGTTATATTAATATTTATTGAAACCATCATTGGTCTATAAAAATAATGAATATAATAAGTTTGAATTTTTATATACCATATTAAGGTATTAATATATGATATTATAAAGTGATTTATGACATTTTTGGAGACATTTTTTTGGGGATTTGGTATTCATAACCCATATGATGAACATGAAGTGTTTTTATAAAGTTTATATATTTTTTGGATTAATTAATTAAAGTTTGAAAACTGTATTCTTGGTGGAAACCTATCACTTTCAACTACGTGATGGGCTTGAACACATGACTGAAGGACGATAATATAAGGCCTCGGCCTTAAAACTTACTTAATATTGAATTAAATGAATAATTCACGTTGAGGATCTTTTCAGGTTTAGAGTTTTAGAGAATTAGAACATAACTATTACATCTCAAAAGATTACAAAGTAGTCGCTTCTACTAAGTTTCCATAATAAAAAAACTCTTAAAAAGAAACTTGTCTAGTTCCATGTTTTATATAGGATGACATTCCCTTGATCCCATCCTTGACCTTATTCCACATTAAGTCCTGTGAAAACATTTCAAAAAAAACTTGGGGTGAGCATAAAAAGCTCAGTAAGGGATACACAAAGAATGAAAACTGTTAGTTTTTCAAACATCAAGTAAAGCATGTATACTCTATCAAAGTAATACCTTCACCTTAATGAAGTAGTAAAAACTCTTCACTGAATAAAGTATCATTACTTAACTTTTTGTAACCAAAGGATTACCATAAAACCCATATAAAGAACACATAACATATATAAAGGTAACTTGGGACATAAACATACTTAAGTGGAATAACCATACGGTCGACTTCCACACATATCACTTAATGGAATAGCCATACGACCAATTTCCATACATACTTAATGGAATAGCCATACGGCCGACTTCTATACCCAATGCATTGGAGGTTATAACGTAACCACCCGTCCTGGTATTCACGGCACCACCCGTCATATGGTTTATAATGTAACCACACGTTAAAATGTCCATGTACCAGTATAAAATCATAAAACATAAAACCAATATAAAGGAATGATAACATTTCCACATTTCAATCACAATATATCATAAATATATTGACATAATAGAATCCTTTTTCAAAACAATTTTCTATACCAAAATACATAAAAGAGTATATGGTATTTATTTTATTCTAAAAACATTATGGATTGTTGAGAAAGCCAAAGACCAAATAATACTCGCGGTGGCAGAAAAGGTCGTTGTCACCGTGTACGTTAAAAAACATTCTTTTTTGTCGTTTAGTAAAACGCTTCGTAGAAAAAGATTCCTTTTGTATAAAAGTAAAAGTCAAAGGGGTTTATACACCATATAAAAGAAAGTTGTGTATAAAGAGAAATATGACTCAATGAAAGGAGATTGAGATGAAGTCCCTTACCCCGGGTCCGACTTGACTCGATCGTTCTTTAACGTCCTTTAAAAGTGTAACTCTTTTTGATTTGAGCCTAAAGGCTTACTTTGAAAGGATTCTGCCCAAAGGGAATCCTCTAGGATGAGGAGAGGGATGTGAAGAGAGTAAATGGGAAGGGGTTGGCCGAGCCAAAGGCTTGAGGAGTGTGTGAAATGAGGTAGAGGTGGGGTTCATTTATAAGAGGAGAGGAGGGGCACTTTTGGAAAGTAAAGAAATATTACTTTATTTGAAAAAAAAAATCGGTTTTAAAAGGTCCAACATTGATATAATTCGTGGATAAGGTGATAGGGGTTAGAAATCCACTCATCCAATTGGTTTTGGACATGTTTAGTTCATAGATTTTACATTATCTTTCCATTTTATTTAAATCGTCAAATAATGATGTCATCGCTGCATCATTATTATGTCATAAATAATTTAATTTATTTAATGTCTAAAAATTATAAAAGAAAAATACTATGATGTAGGAAATCTTTTTAGATTTCCAATTACTATTTATAATCAAAAATCTAACTTGTATAACCCCATTAAAAATTGTTTTCGTAAAACATATTATGTTTGTGTCATTTTTACTTTTACATTAAATAAAAAGTTATTTTTGTTATTTCCCAACCAAAGTGTCTCCATGGGGTCCCCAAGTTGACCCATGGCTTGTCTTGGTCAGCCATGACACAACCAATGATGGTAGGACATGTGTCAAGCTCATCTTATTTTATTAAATCATTATTTTTACCTTAAACTACACTAATTACCACTAATCGCGATTAAGATCTTAATAAGTTACTATTCACCAAAAAAATAATTATAATCTCATTGAACCACATTTTACTTCTTAATGACAACCATGTATGTCGGATTTTTGAAATTCAAAACACAAATATGGCAAAATTTCATTTAAACGGAAAATCAGTCATTATAAGTACCACCTAGTGGTTTCACTATTAATCAAAAATTGAAGTTTTTCAGAAAATTACCAAAAATACACCCTAATATATATTTGATATTATGAATTCAAAAATGAAGTCTATTTTAAAAAATTCATAACATATAAGTCACATTAATTAATTTAATAATTAATTCCCGTTTTCAGAGCAAATAGCGTGTTTTTATTAAACAATAAGTATCAAAATATTGACACTAGTTTAAGTCCGATTTCAAAGTGAAATTAATTCCAATGACCACTATTGGATTTAATGGTAAAAATATTTTCTAATTTCACTTTAATACCAATTCATAAGATAATATAATCATATAAATAAATTATATTAAAAAGATGTTTTGAATTAAAATACAACATTTTACACTATTCATTAAAAAAATGAACTTTATCAGAAAGGTTCAAAAAATTTACACAAAGTAAATTTTGATGTCCCGATTCTAAAGAAGAGTTATATTTGGTCCAATAGAAGTTATATGATAGATAAAAACTATATTTAATGAAGGTTTTCCGTCAAAAGGTGATAAGTGGACCTTTCGGGAAAATTAGGGTATAAATGCCTAAAATTGAACTCTTTCCGTATTTTAAGCCTTTATCTTTTATTGGGTAAATGTAAAAACATTTAAAAACATATATAATCATATTTTAGTTCTTTCTATCCATTCCCGCCAGTAAAATGGCTACTCATTAACTAACATTTAAAATAATATTATTTTATTACTTGTGTGCAACGTAAGTTTTCAATGAAACTCATCGTTGCGTACCAAGTACGCTATCGAACGTAGAAACCCCTTTTAATTAAAATTAATATTTAATTCGTAAATATTAATAAATATGAAAATTATTTATTCATTATTTACCTGGGATGTTACATCCTTCCCCCTTTTGGGAATTGAGTCCTCGTAATTTTATTCACTTATCAAAATAAGTGGGGATATTTATTCCTCATAGCATTTTCAGATTCCCATGTTGCCTCTTTAATCATGTGGTTTTTCCACAAAACCTTTACCTGGTGAATCACCTTATTCCGTAACACTTTCTCCCTGTGGTCAAGAATCTGGACAGGTTGTTCCTCATAAGATAGGTTCTCATCCAGCTAAACTACCTCTGGACTCAAAACATGAGATGGATCTGGAATGTACTTTCTCAACATCGAAACATGAAAAACATTGTGTACCTGAGATAAACTCGGAGGTAAAGCCACCCGGTATGAAACTGATCCAACTCTCTCTAGAATTTCATATGGTCCAATAAACCTTGGAATTATCTTTTCTTTCTTACCAAATCTCATTACACTTTTCCAAGGAGAAACCTTGAGAAAAACATGATCACCTACCTCGAAAGATAGATCCGTCCTCCGGTTATCTGCATAACTCTTCTGCCTGCTCTGAGTTGTTGTCATGTGCTTCTGAATCAACTGAACTTTTTCTTCCATCTCTTCAACCAATTCTGGTCCCATCATCTTCCTTTCACCCACTTCATTCCAAAATGCTGGAGTTCGACACCGCTTCCCATATAATGCCTCAAATGGTGCCATCTGTATACTGGAATGAAAACTGTTATTATAAGAAAACTCAACCAAAGAACGATGTTGGTCCCAACTTCCGAGATAATCCATCGAACAAGCTCGTAGCATATCCTCCAAGGTTTGTATTGTTCTTTTTGACTGCCCATCTGATTGAGGATGAAAAGCTGTACTAAAATTTAATTCAGTACCGAATGACTTCTGAAGGCCTTTCCAAAAGTTAGAAGTAAACCTGGGATCACGATCTGATACATTGGAGAGAGGAACTCTATGTAACCTGACTATCTCATTAAGATACAAACGGGAATGTTGATCAAGAGAGAAAGTATCTCGTATAGATAAGAAATGAGCAGATTTGGTCAAGCGGTCAACAATAACCCAGATTGCATTATTACCTCGATATGTCCTCGGTAATCCCACAATAAAGTCCATGGATATGTTTTCCCATTTCCACTCTGGCACTAGTAAAGGCGGAAGCATCCCTTTCGGTAACTGCCGCTCTGCTTTAACCTGTTGACATGTCAAACACTTCACAGTAAAATCAGCAATGTCTCTTTTCATTCCATCCCACCAGTAATACTCCCGCAGATCTCTGCACATCTTAGTACTGTCAGGATGAACTGAAAACGAGGAACTATGAGCCTCACATAACAACTCATTCTTCAAATGTGAATCACAAGGCACACATAACCTCTTCCCAATTCTCAAAACACAAACACAAACTTATCCAAGAACTCATGGAAAATTTTATTCATAAGGTCCATGAATACAGCAGGTTCATTGGTTAACCCAAAAGGCATAACTAAAAATTCATAATGGCCAAATCTAGTATGGAATGCAGTCTTCCGAACATCTTCTTCTTTTACTTTCAACTAATGGTACCCCGACCTCAAGTCAATATTCGAAAAATACTGAGCTCCATGGAGCTGATAGCACTTCATTCGATGGCCCAATATCTGCTGAAGTTGTTGCAAAGGATTTCACCACCCCTTTCTGCTTGTAGTCTGGCTGCATTCCCCCAGTTGAGATCTTCGTTGGACACTCATTTGTATAATGACCCATTTCATTAGACTTAATACATTTTACCGTTGGCTTTTCATTTCCTACTTGATCATCTTCCTTACAGTTACGAGCAATATGACCAGACTTACCACACCGAAAGCACTTACCAGACTTGGATAAACATTCTCCAGGAGGCATTTTACCACACTTCTCATAGGATGGATATTTGGTTCTCTTACCTCCTTGCTTTTTTGATGAATTCTTCCCCTTTCCCTGCCAACTAGACCTCTTATTCTGTTGTTTGTCATAGAACACCTGATCATTGGAAAACTCCATTTCCACCTTCTCTGCACATCAAACAAGTTTTTCATAACTTTTGAACTCACGAGAAGCTAAATCCCTTCGATACATTGGCTTTAACCCTGAGTAAAAACGGTTTATTTTACTATCAAGATCTCGTATGAAGTTTGGAGCATACCTTGCCAATCGAGTGAACTTTTCTTCATAAGAATCCACTGAATCATCCTCCTACCTGCATTCTAGGAACTGTTTTTCCATCCTAAGTCGAACCACCTTAGGAAAATATTTCTCAAGAAACATACCATTGAATTGGTCTCAGTGAAGATCCTCAATCTCATCACTATCCCTTATATTTTTCACCATCGACCACCACTGATCAGCTTCAACTTCAAAACGGTAAACAGCAAGACTAACCTTTTGATGTTCTGAACACCCCATGACATCAAAAATCTTCCCCAGTGCTTTAATCCACCCTTCAGCTTGCACAGGGTCAGATGATCCTCTGAATGATGGGGGATGTTTCCTCATGAAATGTTCCACCACTGACATGTTCCTCTGCGGTTGATCTGGCTGATCTCGTGCATGGATACCACTATGATTTATAGCCTGAGTCAACTGTGCCATCACTGCAACAAAATATTCAGTTCCGATTCTGACCATCTCAGGTTGCTGATTTGGAAGGTTATCTTCCTCCTGATGTCGTCCCAACATAGCTGCTTTTTTTCCTCTGCGGAAAACCATTCTGAACACAGAAATATCTTAGGCGAAGCAACATGGTAATCTGTAAATGCTATATCATTTCAATCATATTATAATTTAACACTTTTCTAACTCCTAAAGTTGTCTAAACCAACCTCTGATTCCAACTATATGGCCCCGACCTTAATCCTTACATAATATTGAATTAAATGAATAGTTCACGTTGAGGATCTTTTCAGGTTTAGAGTTTTAGAGAATTAGAACATAACTATTACATCTCAAAAGATTACAAAGTAGTCACTTCTACTAAGTTTCCATAATAAAAAAAACTCTTAAAAAGAAACGTGTCTAGTTCCATGTTTTATATAGGATGACATTCCCCTGCTCCCATCCTTGACCTTATTCCACATTAAGTCATGTGAAAACATTTCAAAAAAAACTTGGGGTGAGCATAAAAAGCTCAGTAAGAGATACACAAAGAATGAAAACTGTTAGTTTTTCAAACATCAAGTAAAGCATGTATACTCTATCAATGTAATACCTTCACCTTTATGAAGTAGTAAAAACTCTTCACTGATTAAAGTATCATTACTTACCTTTTTGTAATCAAAGGATTACCATAAAACCCATATAAAGAACACATAACATATAAAAAGTTAACTTGGGACATAAACATACTTAAGTGGAATAACCATACGGTCGACTTCCACATATATCACTTAATGGAATAGCCATACGGCCAATTTCAATACATACTTAATAGAATAGCCATACGGCCGACTTCCATACCCAATGCATTAGAGGTTATAACGTAACCACCCGTCCTGGTATTCACGGCACCACCAATCAAATGGTTTATAACGTAACCACCCGTTAAAATTTCCAAGTACCAGTATAAAATCATAAAACATAAAACCAATATAAAGGAATGATAACATTTCCACATTTCAATCACAATATATCGTAAATGTATTGACATAATAGAATCATTTTTCAAAACCATTTTCAATACCAAAATACATAAAAGAGTATATGGTATTTATTTTATTCTCAAAACATTACATCTTGTTGAGAAAGCCAAAGACCAAATAATACTCGCGGCGGCAGAAAAGGTCATTGTCACCACGTACGTGAAAAAAACATTCGTTTTTGTCGTTTAGTAAAACGCTTCGTAGAAAAAGATTACTTTTGTATAAAAGTAAAAGTCAAAGGGGTTTATACACCATATAAAATAATGTTGTGTATAAAACGAAATATGCCTCAATGAAAGGATATTGAGACGAAGTCCCTTACCTCGGGTCCGACTTGACTCGATCGTTCTTTAACGTCCTTTAAAAGTGTAACTCCTTTTTATTTGAGCCTAAAGGCTTCCTTTGAAAGGATTCTGCCCAATGGGAATCCTCTAGGATGAGGAGAGGGATGTGGAGAGAGTAAAGGGGCAGGGGTTGGCCGAGCCAAAGGCTTGAGGAGTGTGTGAAATGAGGTAGAAGTGGGGGCCTTTTATAAGAGGAGAGGAGGGGCACTTTTGGAAAGTAAAGAAATATTTCTTTATTTGAAAATGTGTTTCGGTTTTAGAAGGTCCAAAATTGATATAATTCGTGGATAAGGTGATAAGGGTTAGAAATACACTCATCCAATTAGTTTTTCACATGTGTAGTTCATAGATTTTACATTATCTTTCCATTTTATTTAAATCGTCAAATAATGATGTCATCGCTGCATCATTATTATGTCATAAATAATTTAATTTATTTAATTTCTAAAAATTATAAAAAAAATACTATGATGTAGGAAATATTTTTAGATTTCCAATGACTATTTATAATAAAAAATCTGACTTGTATAACCCCATTTAAAAATTGTTTTCGTAAAATATATTATGTTTGTGTCATTTTTACTTTTACATTAAATAAAAAGTTATTTATGTCATTTCCCAACCAAAGTGTCTCCATGGGGTCCCCAAGTTGACCCATGGCTTGTCATGGTCGGCCATGACACAACCAATGAGGGTAGGACACGTGTAAAGCTCATCTTATTTTATTAAAGAATTATTTTTACCTTAAACTACACTAATTACCACTAACTGCGATTAAGAACTTAATAAGTTACTATTCACCCAAAAAATTATTATAATCTCATTGAACCACATTTTACTTCTTAATGACAACCATGTATGTCGGATTTTTGAAATTCAAAACACAAAGATGGAAAAATTTTATTTAAACGGAAAATCAGTCTTTATAAGTACCACCTAGTGGTTTCACTATTCATCAAAAATTAAAGTTCTTCAGAAAATTACCAAAAATTCACCCTAAGCTATATTTGATATTACGAATTCAAAAATGAAGTCTATTTTACAAAATTCAAAACATATAAGTCACATTAATTAATTTAATAATTAATTCCCACTGTCAGAGCAAATAGCGTGTTTTTATGAAATAATAAGTATCAAAAGATTGACACTAGTTTATGTCCGATTTCAAAGTGAAATTAATTCCAACGACCACTATTGGATTTAATGGTAAAAATATTTTAAAATTTTACTTTAAAACCAATTCAAAATATAATCTAATAATATAAACAAATTAGATTAAAAAGATGTTTTGAATTAAAATACAACATTTTACACTATTCATTAAAAAAATGAACTTTATCCGAAAGGTACCAAAAATTTACACAAAGTAAATTTTGATGTCCCGATTCTAAAGAAGAGTTATATTTGGTCCAATAGAATTTATAAGATTGATCAAAACTATATTTAATGACGGTTCTCCGTCAAAAGGTGATAAGTGGACCTTTCGTGAAAATTAGGGTATAAATGCCTAAAATTGAACTCTTTCCGTATTTTAAGCCTTTATCTTTTATTGGGTAAATGTAGAAACATTTAAAAACATATATAATCATATTTTAGTTATTTCTATCCATTCCCGCCAGTACATCGGCTACTCGTTAACTAACATTTAAAATAATATTATTTTATTACTTGTGTGCAACGTAAGTTTTCAAAGAAACTCATCGTTGTGTACCGAGTACGCTATCGAACGTAGAAACCCCTTTTAATTAAAATTAATATTTAATTCATAAATATAAATAAATATGAAAATTCTTTATTCTTTATTTACCTGGGATGTTACAGATAATGTTTTCTCTCACTACCTCCAGCTTACACAATGTCTTGGATAATATGTAATTTTTTTCTATTAAAAATTATGATTATTAAAGAAAAATATGGGATTTTATTTTGTGAAATAATTGTTGGTATTGTAAGATTATAAGATCAAATCCTTATAATATTTGGGTTTCAAATTATGTCTAGAAATGCATGTTTAATTTTAAATATATTTATGTTTTGAGTAATTTTGTTCGGGAATTCTGTATTTCTATTTAATACTGAATATTGCCATATCTTTTTATTGTTCATTCATTTTAGGTATAATCATACTATGTGCTGACTAATTTTTTTGGATAATGTTTAAATATTTGAGGAATAAAATGTATAGCCTTTTTTGATTTTATTATATTTAAATGATTATTTTACTAATTTAGTTGTGAAAAATTCCACTTAGATAATCATTATTTTGATAAAATGGTTATATTATGGAATTGGATGTAATTAAATAGACTCTTTTTTCAAATTCCATTATTTTAATATTGTATATGGTGAAAAAATGTACTTCAAATATATTAAAAGGATCTTGATATGATTATTTTTTCCAATTATCATCTTTTCTAATGATATCAATAACCTTTTCCACTCCCATTTTGTTTATGTTTTTTTTTCATTTACTTCCTCATTACCATGTTGTATATCAATATTTATTAGTCAATGGAAATTAATTTATCCCTCCAAATCAATCTTTTAATTTCCCACCAATGTTCTCCCGATGTGTATTTCTAGTTATGTGTATCATCTTCTGAAATATTTATTTTCCCACATTACCATTTAAAGGGGATGATTTAATAACCCGATATTTTAAGAAATATAATATTTCAAATTTATTTAAAATATTATATATATATATATAAATATACACAATTAAAAAATATCTCAAATTATATGGTACACTGGGTATATATTGTGTTGTATGAAATAGTTAATCCCTTCCAAAATGTGTGTTATATGCAAGAACAAGTTTCATGGAATAATAATAAAATATTAGTAATTAATATGATAGTTGTCAACTCAAAGTCTGAATTTCAAGATTAAACGCGATAATCCAAATTATTAATATATGGTTAAAAATATTTATATAATTAATTCTATAGTGATCAATTAATTATAAATAAAAACAAAAATCAAATGAATATAAAGACATATATTTATGAAAAATATTTTTAAGACCAAAATGGTATTTTATCTTAATAAATTGAATTAATCATTAATATTGAAATATATTATCAAATTTTATTTGTTATATATTTATTGGAATGTTTTTACGGTCATACAATGTGTTATATAAGCTTATTCTAAGAATAAATTCAATTTTGGGTATAAAAATATGTGTATTTTTAAAATATAGTTTTATAGTGTTTTAATGGTAGAAATATTTAAATAATAATTTTTTTAAAATTTCATAATTTTCATTTAAAATATAAAATTCATTTTTGAAATTATAATATTAATATTATTAATGATATAATATTTAGTATTTTTTGAGAACTACTATATTTTGATAAATAGTGAATGCACAAAATGTTAATTGAAAAAAGATTAGTCACCATAATAATTAATATTATAAAATTATATTTATAATTAGTATTAATGAATAAATAGACAAATTTTATATCATTTAATGAAATTTATTTCATTATAATAAACTTATCATGGAAATTGTATATAAAAACATTCCAAAAATTTGAGATTTTTAATCGAAAACCCTTTGTCCTGCTCAGTCACTATGATTAATTTTAAAATAATTTCTCCCACTTATCTTATAGTAATTTCGAAAAATGGATTCCATATTTAGAATAATAATAAATTATTATTTATTTTAATTCAAAAATATGATTTTATAAAAAAAATTAGTGAATTAAATTAAAAATAATCACAACGATTAAGGTAAAAAAATTATTTTGTTAACGGTTAAACATTAATCATAAGATGCCAAATGACCTATAAACATATACAAAATCCAATGGATGTGAATTTTTGACCTCATACAATATTTTATATAAATATTTTATTTATTGGACAAAAATAATGTTAAAGAGTCTTCCCAATAGTGTTTACGATTTTATATTTATAAGAATGTCACTCCCCCTCCACTATAAAAAGAACATATCCCTACCAACTGATTCACAACAAAAAATCTCTTCGGGTCATACAAAACCTTCAAAAATAATCTTAAAAAACTTTTCCAATCATTCTAGGAATATCAAATTGGTTTTTCATAAAACCATGTATGTCCCTTGGTGAAAACCAAATAGAGTTACAGAAATGATAGGTAAAATTATTTAATGAGTACTTTGGTTTTACTTTTTGGTACACCCATTAAATTAAAATTATTCCAAGATTAAATAAAATAAATATTATCCTAAATGTAATAAAAAAAATTTATTTTATTTTTTTGACCTAAACCTACACACACAACCATCAGATCAGTAATGAAATCACTGTTCGGGTGTACTGTAATCAATCGCCTAAAACAAATGTCGTTCATTTATACAATACCACTTATTATGGTCGGAAATTATTCTGGAAATTATATATTTATAATAAAAATATTATATTTTTAATTTCTTTAATCTTTTTTAATTATTATTTAACACATTCCATCATGATTTTCATTTTAAGTGAATATGATCCTATTAATTTTGGACGTGGGGACTAGCACCTCCTCAAAGAGATGGGATATGTTCTCCATTTATTTTGAATGTATTAAGATGTTTTTTATAAAATTTAATGAAATTTATTATATATTTATCATATTAATTACATAATATTTTACATCAAAATATAACATACCATTTTCTTTTATCCTTTTCAATCATTGTAAAACTGATAACATCATTTATGGACATGTACTCTACCGCCTCCTCAAAGTGATGTGATTATTTAGTTTCAATCAAGACATCACAAGAATGTTATATTTAATTAAATTTAATTAAATAATTTATATTTTTTGAAATAATCATAATTTTGGAATGATAAACATTACATAAATTCTTTCCAAAATGATCACTGAAAAATGGAAATGTCAATCATGCGTTTGTATGACTTATCATCTCCAAGATCATAATGTTGGTTTATTTTTCTTTATCACATGTAATGAATGATTTTAAATTTATAATTTATGTGAAAATGTGAAAATTATTTCATGGTTATTATTCTATAAAAGCTCAAATAATGTGCTCATTGTACATAGTTTATATATCAATGTTTGTATTGTCACATATACTGAATATAGTAAAAACATATGGCATAAACCTCATCAATTAAGTAATTGTATATAACATGTTTTTAAATAAAATAAAAGTAATAATAACCAGGAACAAGTATCTTATGAAATTAAATAATTATCATATCTATATTACATATTAATATAGATGACAAGCTTGACAACTCAGACTCAATGAAAGGGATTTTTTAACTAAATTTTCTATCATTGTGTTAAACATATATATCATCAGTTATGTTATTCCAAGAATATGTGTGAAATGAACATTGATGGTATTAATATATATTTCCAATTTTATTATGAGGATTTATAATTTTCACACATAATTATTTTTTAATTATTCTCTCTCCAATGATATGATCTTTGTAATGGTTTTTTTCATCTCACTTTTATTTCTGTGATGTATAATAAATATTCAATTGTTATTTTTTTGTGGTGTATATACTGAAGATGAATTTATTTGATTAATATTAACAATATTTTTTTGTGGTTCTATATATACATTTTATGATATGCATTTCATGGGGTTTCTGGTCTCAAAGCTACCAAAGTGGTAATGGATGTTTGAAAAAATTTTCCTTTGTTGAAAATTTTCCAATATTATACACCTATCTTCTTCTTAAGATGACTATACTGCTCCTTTGATAAGTAATATCAAGATTATACTTATTCTCATGATATTTTATGTTATATTTATTATTATTTCATTTATGGGGTTATTGATTTGAATGATTCAAAGTGGTTTGGGGCACATTAGAATGCTAAGGAATAGTATCCTAAAAAATGTTTAAATTATGTTTTAATAGTATTTACATTCATCATGATTAACATACTGTATTGTTATTAATCCTCGAATGGAGATAATTTTTATTCTGAACATCCTTATTCATTTTTGGATGAATTATGATTGTATTAAATATATTTTTTGGAAAACATTTATTTCCCTTACACTAATATTTCTTCAAAGGGACTGTTTGGGAACCCATTTCATTTCCATAGTTTTATCATATTAATGTTTTTTCTGAGGATTTTTTTATTCATGGTATATTTGGATTATATGAAATAGGCGAGCCAAGTATAACTTATCTGAAGGTTTAATCCCAATTATTACATGTGGGTGAGCTTGATATATACTATGTAAAGGTTTAAGCCCTATTATTCTCATGGAAAATGGTTGTTCATGATATATCCTATACAAAGGGTGATCCTAATTATATTTCTTTATTGAAAATGGTAATGATAATTTCTGAAGATGGGTATATGGTTATTTTATTTAAAAGTGTTTTAAAGGGGTTTTAATGTGTTTTGTGATAGTTATCCTCTATATTACGAATATGAATTTTAATTACATGATATAAGGTTATAAAGTGTAAAATGGTTGAGATTTATATCACACAACCATTGATTATTTATTATGATGACATTTTTTCTTTCCTTTTTTCATATTTGATGATCCAGTTATTGATGTGTATACGTTCTGTTATGAATCAATAGTTTTCAATAAATATGTTATCATACTATTACACACTCTTATTCTCATTGATGACATTAAATTATTCATTCATAGGTTTACCATTACTGATATGTTTATTTCACCATTCATATGTTTCTTTTTGCTATAGGTTTTGATGAAATAATGTTGAAAGAGTTATATTTAGAGGCTATTTCATATCGATGATGATGACGTATTAATTTGATAGATAAAAGAAGGTTTATGTATGATAAATGATCATTAAAAGTAATGTGAATATTTTATTCCAAATAATCTTGTAATTTGATAAAACATAAACCAAAAATTTATCAAAACAGTTATCTGATCGATGATTTCCTTTTGATGGTGTATGTTTTAGATGAAATATTTGGGTCAAAATTAATGACATCAAAGTCATGAATGTAAAGTTAAGGATTTTATCCCAGGATCTAGGAGTGTGTTTATATTATTTTAATAATATTTTCGTTTATTTTAAAGTAAAATTTGATCAATTTTATATAATATCGATCATTTTATATCATTTGAATAAATTTCCAATTGAAAATGGATATAAAAAATTATAAAAAATTTGAATTTTTCCCATGAAAAATCTACTATATCATCCCATATATGGGAATAATTTTAATTTTTTGTATACCAACTATATTACTGAAACCTGGAAAAATGTATTCCATGTCTATAATTAGAATAATTTACAATTTTCAACATGTTCAACATAACATATGACAACAAACATTAGTGAAATAAATTAAAATTAATTTATGTCATTAAGCTAAAAAATTTATTTTCTAACTTTTTAATTATTATTTTTAAGTGGCGAAATAATCAGGAAAATTGTCCAAAAAAATGTCAAGGAACTTTTTAGAAATTATATCTTTTATTATTAAATTTTATTATAGCCACATAATGTAATAGAGATCTCCCAATTGTGATTATATTTTTATATTTATAATAATTGCTCCCCTCCACTATAAAAATACCATTATCTATCAACTCTTAACAACAATCAAAACATTTTTCTCATCCAAAAACTACCCAAATAAGTTACAATCATACCTCATCACATCTGATATGCCTGATAATTGGTAGAAATACATCAATGAAGTTACTTGTTGTACACTACAAAGCATTACCCTAAGAAGAGGTGAAATTTTTTAAGGAGTACATTTTTTTTCTTTCTACACCTATTATATATTTCATATTCCATAATTATATAATATTTTCATTTTCATAAATATAATAATATTTTTTATGCTACATTTTATACCTACACCTACACAAACATTCGTTAAATGGAAATGAAATCTTTGTTTTTTTGTATGTGAAATTATCACCTCACAAAATGAAGTCATTCATTTTAATGTTACATCGAATTATTGTTAGTAATTATGATATAAATAAGATATATAGATATGATATTTATATTCTATTCAAAATTATTGAGTTATTATATAACACAAACAATCACGAGTCCAATTTTTTGGGAATAAAATAATGTCATTTGTGGACGTGTGTATTGGCACCTCCTCAAAGCGACATGAAACGTTCACCCATTCCGTTTCACACCTTGAAATAGTTATAACATTGTTTGGAGATGTGTTGAATACCACCTCCTTGAAGCGATGTGATTCTCCATTTCTCATCACCACTTCATAATAACGATATATATAATTAACAAAATTAATATTTAAGATATAATTATTATTCTAGGAAAGTAAACATTATATACCATGTATCCATTAAAAAAATTGAAAAATGGGAACGTTACACAGGTGTACATATGACCTACTATCTCCAGGATCGTAAAAATGGATCATTTTTTATAACCATAATTATTATATTAATTTAAAATTACCATATATTTAGTAATGTTATATTTATTTAATGCTTATTATTATTTATATTTTTAAATAATGACCACATTAATCATAGTGAACATATCAATATCCGTTTTGACAGAAAAGTTAAATATGGTCAAGACATCTGACTTAAATATTATTGATTATGTAATTATATAAAACATGTTATATTTGAAATAAAAGTAATAATAAAATTAGAAAAGCGTATTATACAAGTAAATAATTAACATAGGTTTGGTATTCTACAACATCGAGGACATGCATGAAAAATTGGACCCAAAGAAAAAGATTTTCTCACTCAATTTCCATTCATTATTTTAAACTCACATGTCATTGGTAATTTTATGTCATTAGTATGTGTGAAATGACCTTCTATTATAATGGTGTTAGAGTAATTATTTTTATTTTAGAAGGTAAGAAAATGGTAATATTTTTAATTTAATATTTATGTACCTTTCATTGTGAAAAATTATGTTTTCAAGAGTAATGTTCTAATAAGTGATCTTATTTTATAAGAAATACTAATGATATTGATATTTCCATTAAAATTTCATAAATTTTTTTTCTGTAAGCTATTAAGAATATATTTGTTTTTTGAAGGGAAAGGTAACAAATATTTTGTTTGAAATAACTATTATGGAAAAGCTTTTTCTTGGGTTTTTATAAATTTAAAAATAGACTAATAGATTTACATTAATTTAATTTCCCTAATTTGGATTTTGTGTGTCTATAAAAAGTTGAAACATTATTTTCTAGAACAAATGATGAGTAGGAACTATATAATTTTTTACCTTTACACTATTCAGATTTATCTAAAAATAGGTAAATGATTGTAGAATGAAACATGTGTCCAATTTTATGAATTTAGTTTATTTTGGAATGAATGGATATTTTTTTTGAGTTTATTACTTATATTTTAATGGTATGTTATATAAGAGATTTTATAAAATCTCAATAACTATTAACTAAGAGACCATATAAATGTGATCTTGAAAAATATATTTAATAAATCTTTTAAATATGATTTTTATAATATAATATTTTGATTTTTCTTTTGAAAATCCCAATCTAAACATATTTAATGCATTACCTAAGAGAGAACATCCAAAGATAAAAGGAATGTCTATCAACATTCTTTTCTTAGTTTCATTCAAATTATTTAACACCTGAATGGATTATATGTAAAATTAATATAGAATTAAATGCTTGAACCAGTGAGTCTCTATGATAAAAAACCTAGTTATTTATATTGGATAATTATAACCTTATTGTTAAACTTAATTATGTTGTTTCTATGTTTTGAATTTCAAGAAATAGACATACATGGTTGTGATCAATAAGATATTTAGAGTATGATAGGATCAACTCACATTTTTGGTTAGTAGTAATTTGACCATTTGAAATGGTAATGTATAATTATGAAAAGTTATATAGTAACCTCACTCATGTATTTATAAATAAAATTTTTTAACCTAAAAATTAATTTAAAATATAATTATATCACAACACAAGTAAGTGAATATTTTAAACATTAATAATTATGTATTGGTATTTTTATGAGTAAAAAATACTTAAAAAGTAATAAATTGACTGAAAAAATTATTTATAATAAAAATTATTCAGAAATAAATATTTTTTTGTGTTATGATTTTATAATAATTTTATGAGACTTTATTTAATTTTTGAAAGAGTAATAAAATAATTAATAAAAATAAAACTATATATTATTTGTAAATAATTATTTTAATTACAAATTTAAATTCTAATATTTAAAAAATTATCTTAATAAAATGGAGTTTTTTGGAATTATACACAACTAGAAATGGTTAGTGTGAATTTATATGATTTTCGAAAATACATGAAGTTTTTGTGAATTGTAAAATTCAATAATTTTCATTAAATGAAAAATGAATGATTTATTGTGTCATATGTGATGTCGGGATGATTTAAGAACCATTGTTTTGAATGAAATTTTAGTTAATTCTACATATAGTCATAACAATCCAAACTATTCGTTACCTTAAAGGAAATAATAAAATAATGAATAAAATAATGAATAATCACCCCTCTCCTCCCATATAAAAACCACCCTCACCCCTCTTCTCTTTACTCCTCTATTAATTGAATCATGTCAATGTTCTACCCAAATAATATTCCCAACTCTATTCCCAATTTCATAATATCTTGGTCTTAACGAAAATATAAAACCACATTCTTTATGGAGGTTCCTAAGGGGGAGTATTCAAGAGTTAAAATCATCTTCATTTTCCATTTATTTTCTTCATAAGTTCATTCGTTTTTTATTACCTTAACAACTACAATACCCATATGATAATGATAAATATAATATCATATTTATACTAAAATTATACCTTGTTTAATTTAATTACCCCTTTATAAATCCTTACTCTCCCTCTTTTGTATTACAATGAAATCATCATCCTAGAGGTGCCAAATTACAACCATTTCATTCTTCAATTTCATCTTCAAGGATGGTAATGATATCATTTTTATGGTTAAACTAGACTAACATATATATATTATCTCATTTATTTGTTCTAGATGTAACATACTTACAATACAGATAACGATAAAATAAAATGAGTTTGTTATGATCAAATAACTACTATAATAATGAAAACAAATATCATTAAATGTCTTATTTAATAATTAATCCTAAAACCATATAACCAAATTCTATAAACAACCATTTAATATTTTTTATGTTCATAAATATAATAAAAATTAAATTCTTGATAATTATACCGATTTTAATTGAACATTTGTACTCATATACAAGTATATCGATAGTGAAAACCATGAAAATGAATGCACAGAACCAATAAAGATGTATCTTATAACTCATATAAACATATATAAATAATATTAATTTAATTAATAATAAATAATTTTTTTTTATTTCTTAATTAATTAATTAATGTATTTAATTATATTATCTTTTATGTTAAGGTCAAGTGTCAAACACTTTCATATATAATGTGATGGTTCTCTTCCTGAACCTCCTTTTTCTTTCAGGTTTTGATTTATTCCACTGTAAACCAATGTAATTATTAATTTATTTAATATATATATTATATATTAATGTTATATGTTCCAAAATTGTGTTTTATTATTAGATTATCTTTGGTTTGTGAACAATACATGTTTTAAAAGGGTCTCTTTATTAATCATTCAGGATAAGAAATCCCGATTAAAAGGAACTTCGTGATTTCTTACATATTTTCAAATAATATATATAATATATTTTAATCAACCATTATTTATCTAAAACCACTAATTTTGTCATGAAAAAAGATCTTAGATAATTTCTGGGTTTATGAAAACTTATTCTAAGAGAACTCCTCTTTTCAAAGAAATGGGTTATTACTCCCATAAATTCATTGATGAATTTATTTGACCATTTTAATATATTTCAACACCACTATTGAATCTGAGGATTAATTGGAATTTAGCTATTATTATTAATTTTCAAAAAATGTTTATTAAAAGGTTTATGAATAGTTTTACCATAGATGTTATATCTTGATACCATTCACTATACTAGTCATAATAGATAGTTATTTTGTTTAATGGGTAAGGAAAGTTATTTAATTTTTATATGTATGTAAAGACCCGAAAATTTCAAGGAAATTTTTTTCTTAATTTTCTTTGGAATTTTGCAAGAGCGCAGCTTCAAACGGTACCTGATTCCGAGGCCCGGTGTGCCCGGAATCAATTTCCGAAGTTTGGCTCGGGTACGTTCAGTGAACGGATGAGCGGGTTTTTCTATCTTTTGAACCGGTGCCCGGAATCGAATTCTGAGGGCACCGATGAAATCGCAGCGCCGGTATTTGCTTAGAAACGCCTCTTCCAGAGTTGCGTTTGCTCAACCGTGGTTTTTAAAATTTTGGGCTTTAAGTCGGAAATAAAATAAAGGTTGTGCGACAACTTTATTTTATTTCACTTAAGCCGCTTGAAAGTCACTTGGAAGCCACTTGAACTGAGTTAAAGATGATAGGGTGCTATCCAGAAATACCCTACCCCTTGGTAGGATATTTGTGAGGTGGGGCCCGAACGAGCCCCGCCGTTTCTTTCGCTAAGTAACGCACCCGCGAAAACCCGTCAAAGTAACTGAAAAGTCAACCGGCGCGTTTTCTTTAATTTCTTAACAGACCATTTAATTGGGCGGTTTATTTCGTGAATTAAATGGGCTGTTTCATTCGTTGAATTAATTCAACGAATTTAATGGGTCGTTACTTACGCGTCTGCGTTCGTTGGCGATTTAATAAAATAGACCAACGTGTCTATTTTGGAGGATTACTCTTCATTCTCTGGGCGTCCACCCTCCCCGCGAAGAACGCTAAAACGCGAAGAACGCGAAGAACGTGAAGAACGCGAAGAACGCCGGAACCAAAATCCGACGACGCACACCGTGATCCGCGATGTCGACAAACTTTTTCCATGACCTTCTTCTTCTTCTTCGGCGCTTCTTCTTCCGCGGCAGACCTACGATCGGTGGTTAAAGATTGTCGGCGCGACTCCTTCCCGCGGTGCGACGAGCGTCTCATCCGCAACGATCACCAAATCCGCGACGACCTCTCGTCCGACGACGACGACAATGTAGGGATTTAATTCTTGATGATTCATTCCCGTGTTTTTATTTCTTTTTGAATAAAGAACGGGCATGAATATTTTCAATTAATTAAAATTGAATTGCCGTTTAAAAGAAAAAGAAGTGAACAATTTTTATCTTGATTAAAAATTGTTGTAGCCCCTTTCTCCCGTTGTTTATGACTAACGCGGAGGGTGCGGGTCTAACGAACAAGACCCGACAACCCTCCGCCGATCCTTTTCATGTGCGGTTTTGGCAAGCGACGACGAACCGTGCGGTAAGGGCGATCCGTTGATCCCGCAGTGAAGATCGGCCCCCAGGAGGAGCAACGGCGCAGACGGGAGAGGAATCGGGCCACCAGAGCAACTCCGGCGGCCCGCGGAAGGCGGCGGCGGCGCGGGTCGCCGCCGCGGCGGCGCCGGCGATCGGGGGCGGCGGCGCCCGACGCGCCGACGAAGGATCCGCCGCGGCTCGGTCGCGGCGGCGGCGAACCGCCGGACCACGTCCGTGGTCCGGCCACCCAACACGCGGCCCGCGCGGGTCGCGTTCCACCTAAGCCGCGGGTCAAACCCGCGGCGCCCCTTGGCTGCTCGGCCGAGGTCGAGCCGGCCGGTCCGGTCGTCCGGGCCGCGCCCAGGCCGGATCGGGTTGACCCGGTTCGGCCGACCCCCAGGGGGGGTTCGGGCCGGGTCGCCCCGGGCCCAGAATCCCCGTTTTCAGGACCTCTCCGGTCTTTTGCCCATATCATGGGCCTAGGACCTCCGATTGATGAACCGTCAGCGGCTACGCGATCCTTGGATCGATACGGTCGTTTCGGTATATTACACTCAAGGTTTCGGAAGACTTTGGGTTCGGCCGGGTTGGTTCGTACACGAAACCAACCGGGCCCTCGGAGCGGAAACACTCATAACTTGAGCTACGGACGTCCGATCGACGTACCGTCAGCTATGGTAGTTTCCTCTAAGTGAGACAGAACTTTTGGCATACTCCGCCCGAGGATCGGACACAGGTGGAGTACGGTCGGGTTGGTTTTGCCCTAAAAACCAACCGGGCCCATGGGACGAAAATGCCACTAACTCTCAGACCGGGCGTCCGATTGACGCGCCGTCTGTTGCGTTGAGATCATACTGTCGATACGGAACTTTTGGATACATCAACTTCGGACTACGTGTCAGTTGATGTATCAGCCTCTCAGCTCGTGGAGCGGACCCTCCTAAACGAGCTCGCTGTGTGCGGGAACCCTAGCGCTGGCTGTGACTTCGACGACAGAGCAGAGATCCTCCGTGGACTGCGACGACGACAGAGCAGAGATCCTCTGTGGACTGCGATGACGACAGAGCAGAGATCCTTCATGGACTGCGGCGACGACTGTGCAGAGATCCTCAGTGGACTGCATCGACTACTGCACTCAGCGATCCTACGTGGATCAATGCTACAGGTCCTGTGTGGGTCTGATCATGTGTGGGTCATCTCTTACGGTTCTGTGTGATCCATTGCTACATGTCCTGTGTGGGCCCGATCCTGTGTGGGTCATTGCCGAGGTTAGTACCTATCGATCCTTCGTGGGTCCGACGACTTAGATGGATCAGTGATCATCTTTGACATCATCTGAAAAAGTATACCTGGTTGAGTTGAATCTTATGTTACTCTCCTTTGTGGATTGTGTTGAACTATCCTATGTGGATTTACTATTTACTATTTACTCTCCCTGGTGGATTTGAGTCTTGCTTCCCTGTGTGGATCGAGTTGACCTTGAGCTCGAGAGCAGAG
The DNA here is from genome assembly GCA_963277665.1 of Viscum album. Lineage (NCBI taxonomy): Eukaryota > Viridiplantae > Streptophyta > Magnoliopsida > Santalales > Viscaceae > Viscum > Viscum album. Next base: position 257,715,841 of record OY728148.1, on the reverse strand, counting down.
CTAGAAATGGGGACTTAGGTATATGTATGGGCATATTCCTAAGTCGAGTCAGATGTTTCTTCGTGGTTGCCCCTTTCTTTTGTGCTATATCCTTTGTCGATTTCGGGAGACCTTCGGGGGTCTCGGGGTCCTTACTGAGTAGTTTATACTCATCCCTGCACGGGGTATGCCCGCACCTTGTTGTGTTGGATGCAGACGACGGACAGCGCTGATCTCGGTTGGGGCGTGGAGCATGACGGTACCTGGAGGTGGACCACTGGGCGGGACGTGCTCGGAGCGGACGTGGGACCCGAGGAGCCTGGAGGCTATCTGTACCCACCCTTCAGGTGGGATTGCCAGTGGACGACACGAGGCCGCCGTCTTTTCTTCAGTTGCTGTTCTTTTCCTTTTTAGTTGTACTTTCAGTTGGGCTTGTATTCTGGCCCCCTTTACTTTTCTGCACATTGTAGTTACTTTCCGCTTGCTGACTCTGTGGTGGTTGTTACTTATAAAGGCAATGCCTTCCCTGTTTACCGGGATTTTACGCCTTGGTGCTAGTCGCCAGCCCCTGGCCTATGGAAGGCGGGCTTGGGGTAGTCACGGCACGGGCCCCGAGGTCGGGTCGTGACAAATTGGTATCAAAGGCGGTAGGTTCTACCGCAGACTCTGATCGTCTTTTCTTCCTATATGAAGCAATAGTGTTTAGTGTATTGAGTGTGGTTATCAGTTCAGGGAGCCCAGTGTTGGTGCGGCGGCCAACGTATCCGTACACCAGGACCCTGACTCCTGATTTCCGACTTAATTCATGAAAACATTGATTGCCTGTGTGTTTCAAGTTTTCCTTGTGATTACTTGTGTTAGCTCACCGGGTATACTGATCTGCTTCATGAAAGTCTCAAGTTTTCCTTGTGATTACTTGTGCCAGCTTACCAGGTATACTGTTCTGACTGTGGTGCTCTTGTTCTCCTTTTCAGGATGGCCCCGCGACGACAGCCAGCTAGGGTTCCGAGTGTAGGGCGCGACGGCAGCCCACCGAGCGACGAGGCCTCGGTGTAGGGCCCTTTGCCAGCAGTGGCACCGGCGGTAGCTTTACCCGCCGAGCCACCGATGCTACCAGTACCAGACACTGACGATGCACGTCGCCTCAGGGCACTGCATGAGTTTCAGAGCCAGCGACCGCCCAGGTTTCGCGGTGAGGCGGACCCCCAGGCCGCCGAGGACTGGCTAGAGGCGGTGGTACGGATCTTTAGGCTAGTGAGGACACCAGCGGATCTCATGGTGATTCTCACAGCGAGCCTCCTGCAGGCGGCGACAGAACGATGGTGGATCTTGATGCTCCAGGTTCACGATGAGGAATCCTTTCTCTGGACGGACTTCGAGAGCCTCTTCCGCTCTGAGTTCGTCCCGGCCACCCTCCGAGCGGTGCGCATCCAGGAGCTTCTCCAGCTGCGCCAGGGCAGCATGATGGTCGCTCATTACGCGGCGAGGTTCACTGACCTATCTCGCTACTCGACCGACATGGTACGAGACCCCTTCTTCCGGGCCCGGACCTTCGAGCAGGGCTTGCGGCAGGAGATTCGGGCGTCGCTGATCTCCCTCAGCATTCCGACCCAGGTGGGAGTGCTGGAGCGAGCCCTCTTGATCGAGAGCTTCCTGGCAGAGCCTTCTTCAGCAGCGAGACCTAGCGCAGGGCGGCAGGTAGCTGAGTCTTCGGCAGCAGGTAGCCGACGGATGACTCTCGGGTCCAGGCAGACCAGACCCCCACGCAGATGGCCTCAGGACACCGGCTCAGCAGTGCGGGGCACACAGCGGAGTGCCAGCCTTCCGAGAGGCAGGCTGTGCTACTCCTGCGGCGGGCAGGGTCACATGGCTCGTGACTGCCCGACTCGCCGACCAGAGGAGCAGCAGACGGTGGAGGGGCCACCCAGGCAGAGGCAGAGGGTCGACCGTGGCGGTCCGCAGGGAGGAGGCGGACGAGGCAGAGGAGCTGGCCGAGCAGCGGGTGGTGGGAGACGCTTCCAGGCTCTACCCCCACCACCACCAGGAGGGCCACCTCGACCACAGGGAGCTGGCGGGCAGGGACAGGCCCAGCTCCAGGCAGTGGAGGCCTACGACCCCGACATGCCAGAGATGATTCGAGGTATGATCTGTGTCTATTCCACCCTTGCTGCAGTACTTATAGACACATGAGCGAGTCACTCTTTCATAGCCTCTGCCCTTGTTCGGAGCTCGGAGATTCCGACTGAGCCGTTGGCTCGATCCTTACGGCTAGAGACTCCTACGGGAGCAGACTCGACGATTACGCAATGGTGCCGGCAGTGTGAGATTACTCTAGGAGGCGAGAGCTTCGGCTGGGATCTCTTTGTAGCGGCGTCAAGGCCTTACGACGTCATCTTGGGCATGGATTGGCTATCCACGGTTCATGCCCAGATCGACTGTTTTAGGCGCAAGGTGCGATGTGTTCGCACCGACGGGAGCAGGTTTACCTTCACCGGCGAGAAGGGAACCTTTGTAGCACAGGACGGACTTCCGCGGAGGAGAGTGCAGCCCATCTCTCATCAGTTGGCTAGCCTCATCCTATGAGCAGTGGACGTGCAGAGTCCAGTTTTTCCTGCAGTGGTGGACCAGTACGTGGACGTCTTTCCCGACGACGTTCCAGGGATACCTCCTCATAGATAGGTAGACTTTTACATCGACTTGTACCCCGGGACAACCCCGATATCTACTCCAGCATATCGGATGGCCCCCTCCGAGCTTCGAGAGCTGCGGGTACAGTTGGAGGACTTGCAGAGCAAGGGGTTTATCCGACCCAGTGTTTCACCCTGGGCTTCCCCGATATTGTTCGCCAAGAAGGCGGACGGGAGCTTGCGACTGTGTGTCGACTATCGTCGCTTGAACCAGGTGACAGTGAGGAACAAGTATCCGCTGCCACGGATTGATGACCTCTTCGATCAGCTCAAAGGAGCGCGGTGGTTCTCGAAGATAGACCTCCGGTCAGGCTATCATCAGCTCAGAGTTCGAGACGAGGACGTGTAGAAGACGACCTTCAGGTGTCGGTATGGCCATTATGAGTTCTTGGTTATGCCGTTCGGCGTAACCAATGCTCCATCAGTGTTCATGAGCCTCATGAACAGGATCTTCCAGCCATACCTCGACCGATTTGTCGTGGTCTTCATTGACGACATTTTGGTATACTCGACGACTGAGGAGGAGCATGCCTACCACCTGCGAGTTGTGCTAGACACACTCCGAGAGCACCAGCTTTATGAAAGCTCTCAAAGTGCCAGTTCTGGTTACGTGAGGTCCATTTCTTGGGGCACGTCATCTCTGAGGTGGGAGTTGCAGTGGATCCCGCGAAGATCGAGGCAGTGCTAGCTTGGGAGCCACCCAAGAGCGTGACGGAGGTGCGGAGCTTCTTGGGCCTAGCCGGATACTATCGGAGATTTGTGCTAGACTTCTCCAGAGTTCCGGCACCACTCTCAGCCTTGAAAAAGAAGGGGAAACCCTTTGTGTGGTCAGACAGATGTCAGCAGAGCTTCCAAGAGCTGAGACTGAGATTGACCAGCGCACCTATCTTGAGGTTGCCTGAGGAGGGAGTTGGATACGTAGTTTACTGCGATGCATCAGGGACTGGACTCGGGTGCATCCTGATGCAGGAGCGGGCCGTGATCGCCTACGGATCACGTCAATTGAGGCCGCATGAGCAGAACTACGCCACTCATGACCTGGAGTTAGCAGCAGTGGTCTTCGCTCTGAAGACTTGGCGGCACTATCTGATGGGCGAGCACTTCACAGTCTTTTCTGACCACCAGAGTCTCAGGTATATCTTCTCTCAGAAGGACCTGAACCTGAGACAGCGGAGATGGCTTGAGTTCCTCCAGGACTATGACTTTGTGATAGTCTATACTCCTGGGAAGGGGAACGTGGTAGCCGATGCCCTCAGCAGGAGGACGGGCATTCAGCTACTTGAGGAGGCGACGGAGCATCTAGCCTCCTTACAGATATCCTTCATGGATAGAGACGGAGCAGCCTTTCTTCAGTCTCTCACAGTCTCTCCTCCACTTCTACAGCGGGTCAGAGAGGCTCAGCGTGGGGACGCTGACTGTGAGACCCGGCGTGCACTGATATCCTCAGGTCAGGCGCCTGATGGCTTCTCCCTTGGAGCAGAGCACGACATCCTTTTCAGAGGACGTACCTTCGTACCAGTCTCTTTACGAGAGGAGGTGCTGAGAGAGTTTCACACTTCTCCCTTGGCGGTACATCCCGGAGTGGCGAAGATGTACCAGGATCTCAGACGACAGCACTGGTGGCCGGGCATGAAGAAAGATGTGGCAGAGTTCGTTTCACGATGCCTCACCTGCCAGCAGGTGAAGGTAGAGCATCAGGTACCAGCAGGCTTGGTACAGCCCTTGGAGGTCCCAGAGTGGAAGTGGGACGGCATATCTATGGACTTCGTGACTGGACTTCCACACACTTCCAGAGGTCCCGACTCCATTTGGGTGATTGTCGACCGACTCACCAAGTCGGCACACTTCTTACCCATCAGAGAGCAGGGCTCAGTGGAGAGCTTGGGACGTCTTTACTTCCAGGAGATCGTACGGCTTCACAGTGTGCCATCGTCTATCGTCTCCGATCGAGATGCTCGTTTCACTTCCCGGCTTTGGAAGGGGTTGCAGGAGGCGTTCGGGACGCGGCTCCATCTGAGAACAGCCTTCCACCCTCAGACGGATGGTCAGACTGAGAGGACCATACAGACACTCGAGGACATGCTCCGTGCATGTGTTCTCGACTTTGGTCGCATCTGGGAGGACCACCTACCCTTGGTGGAGTTCACGTACAACAACAGCTACCACTCCAACATCGGGATGGCACCATACGAGGCGTTGTACGACAGACCCTACAGATCACCGTTGTGCTGGACAGACCCTGGGGAGTCAGCACTCGTGGGACCAGAGATGGTCCGAGCCACGACAGAGAAGGTCCAGATCATCCAGGAGAGGATGAGGACAGCTCAGAGCCGACAGAAGTCATATGCTGACAGGAGGCGGAGGCCACTAGAGTTCGAGGATGGCGACCACGTCTTTTTGCGTGTCTCACCTCGAAGTGGTTTACGGAGATTTGGCCGAGGCTGCAAGTTGTCTCCACGCTTCATCGGGCCTTTCCAGGTCCTCAGCAGGATAGGAGAGGTGGCTTATCGCCTGGCTATACCACCTCAGTTTCACCGGGTGCACGACGTCTTCCACGTGTCTCAGCTGAGGAGATATGTGCACGACCCGACACACATCATCGACTTTGGGGAGCTGGACGTGGACGATGGGGCGACTTTTGCGGAGGTCCCAGTGGAGATCGAGGATCGACAGGAGCGGGTCCTACATGGGCGGTCGATTCCTCTTGTGCGCGTCAGATGGCAGCACGGGAACCTCCAGGAGAGCACTTGGGAGCGGGAGGCTCAGATGCGTGCTCAGTACCCCCATTTGTTCCCCTAGTTTTTGTTGTATCTTTACGGGGATGTAAATCCCTGAGGTGGGAGTAATGTAAATACCCGCAAATTTCAAGGAAATTTTTTTCTTAATTTTCTTTGGAATTTTGCAAGAGCGTAGCTTCAGACGGCACCTGATTCCGAGGCCCGGTGTGCCCGGAATCAATGTCTGAAGTTTGGCTCGGGTACGTTCAGTTAACGGACGAGCGGGTTTTTCTATCTTTTGAACCGGTGCCCGGAATCGAATTCTGAGGGCACCGATGAAATCGCAGCGCCGGTATTTTCTTAGAAACGCCACTTCCGGAGTTGCGTTTGCTCAACAGTGGTTTTTAAAATTTTGGGCTTTAAGTCGGAAATAAAATAAAGGTTGTGAGACAACTTTATTTTATTTCACTTAAGCCGCTTGGAAGTCACTTGGAAGCCACTTGAACTGAGTTAAAGTGGATAGGGTGCTATCCGGAAATACCCTACCCCTTGGTAGGATATTTGTGAGGTGGGGCCCGCACGAGCCCCGCCGTTTCTTTCGCTAAGTAACGCACCCGCGAAAACCCGTCAAAGTAACTGAAAAGTCAACCGGCGCATTTTCTTTAATTTCTTAACAGACCATTTAATTGGGCGGATTATTTCGTGAATTAAATGGGCTGTTTCATTCGTTGAATTAATTCAACGAATTTAATGGGTCGTTACTTACGCGTCTGCGTTCGTTGGAGATTTAATAAAATAGACCAACGTGTCTATTTTGGAGGATTACTCTTTATTCTCTGGGCCTCCACCCTCCCCGCGAAGAACACGAAGAACGCGAAGAACGCGAAGAACGCGATGAACGTGAAGAACGCCGGAACCAAAATTCGACGACAAACACCGTGATCCGCGACGTCGACAATCTTTTTCCGCGACCTTCTTCTTCATCGGCGCTTCTTCTTCCGCGGCAGACCTACGATCGGCGGTTAAAGATCGTCGGCGCGACTCCTTCCCGCGGTGCGACGAGCGTCTCTTCCGCGACGATCACCAAATCCGCGACGACCTCTCGTCCGACGACGACGACAATGTAGGGATTTAATTCATGATGATTCATTCCCGTGTTTTTATTTCATTTTGAATAAAGAACCGGGATGAATATTTTCAATTAATTAAAATTGAATTGCCGTTTAAAAGAAAAAGAAGTGAACAATTTTTATCTTGATTAAAAATTGTTGTAGCCCCTTTCTCCCGTTGTTTATGACTAACGCGGAGGGTGCGGGTCTAACGAACAAGACCCGACAACCCTCCGCCGATCCTTTTCGTGTGCGGTTTTGGCAAGCGACGACGAATCGTGCGGCAAGGGCGATCCGTTGATCCCGCAGTGAAGATCGGCCCCCGGGAGGAGCAACGGTGCAGACGGGAGAGGAAATGGGCCACTGGAGCAACTCCGGCGGCCCACGGAAGGCGGCGGCGGCTTGCCGCCGGAGGATCCGCCGCGGCTCGGCCGCGGCGGTGGCGAACCGCCGGACCGCGTCCGCGGTCCGGCCACCCAACACGCGGCCCGCGCGGGCCGCGTTCTACCTAAGCCGCAGGTCATACCCGCGGCGCCCCTTGGCCGCTCGGCCGAGGTCGAGCCGGCCGGTCCGGTCGGCCGGGCCACGCCCAGGCCGGACCGGACCCGGCCCAACCGGGCCGGGCCGGGTCGGGTAGACCCGGTTCAAGTTGACCCGGTTCGGCCGACCCCCAGGGGGGGTTCGGGCCGGGTCGCCCCGGGCCCAGAACCCCCGTTTTCGGGCCCTCTCCGGTCTTTTGCCCATATCATGGGCCTAGGACCTCCGATTGACGAACCGTCAGCGGCTACGCGATCCTTGGATTGATACGGTCGTTTCGGTATATTACAATCAAGGTTTCGGAAGACTTTGGGTTCGGCCGGGTTGGTTCGTACACGAAACCAACCGGGCCCTCGGAGCGGAAACGCTCATAACTTGAGCTACGGACGTCCGATCGACGTACCGTCAGCTGTGGTAGTTTCCTCTAAGTGAGACGGAACTTTTGGAATACTCCGCCAGAGGATCGGACACAGGCGGAGTATGGTCGGGTTGGTTTTTCCCTAAAAACCAACCGGGCCCCTGGGACGAAAATGCCACTAACTCTCAGACCGGGCGTCCGATTGACGCACCGTCTGTTGCGTTGAGATCCTGTTGTCGATACGGAACTTTTGGATACATCAACTTCGGACTACGTGTCATTTGATGTATCAGCCTCTCGGCTCGTGGAGCAGACCCTCCTAAACGAGCTCGCTGTGTGCGGGAACCCTAGCGCTGGCTGTGACTTCGACGACAGAGCAGAGATCCTCTGTGGACTGCGACGACGACAGAGCAGAGATCCTCCGTGGACAGCGACGACGACAGAGCAAAGATCCTTCGTGGACTGCGGCGACGACTGTGCAGAGATCCTCAGTGGACTGCGTCGACTACTGCACTCAGCGATCCTATGTGGATCAGTGCTACAGGTCCTGTGTGGGTCCGATCTTGTGTGGGTCATCTCTTACGGTTCTGTGTGAGCCATTGCTACAGGTCCTGTGTGGGCCCGATCCTGTGTGGGTCATTGCCGAGGTTAGTACCTATCGATCCTTCGTGGGTCCGACGACTTAGATGGATCAGTGATCATCTTTGACGTCATCTGAAAAAGTATACCTGGTTGAGTTGAATCTTATGTTACTCTCCTTTGTGGATTGTGTTGAACTATCCTATGTGGATTTACTATTTAATATTTACTCTCCCTTGTGGATTTGAGTCTTGCTTCCCTGTGTGGATCGAGTTGACCTTGAGCTCGAGAGCAGAGCTAGAAATGGGGACTTAGGTATATGTATGGGCATATACCTAAGTCGAGTCAGTTTTTTCTTCGTGGTTGCCCCTTTATTTTGTGCTATATCCTTTGTGGATTTCGGGAGACCTTCGGGGGTCTCGGTGTCCTTACTGAGTAGTTTATACTCACCCCTGCACGGGCTATGCCTGCACCTTGTTGTGTTGGATGCAGACGACGGACAACGCTGATATCGGTTGGGGCGTGGAGCAAGACGGTACCTGGAGGCGGACCACTGGGCGGGACGTGCTCGGAGCGGACGTGGGACCCGAGGATCCTGGAGGCTATCTTTACCCACCCTTCAGGTGGGATTGCCAGTGGATGACACGAGGCCGCCATCTTTTCTTCAGTTGCTGTTCTTTTCCTTTTTAGTTGTACTTTCAGTTGGGCTTGTATTCTGGCCCCCTTTACTTTTCTGCACTTTGTAGTTACTTTCCGCTTGCTGACTCTGTGGTGGTTGTTACTTATAAAGGCAATGCCTTCCCTGTTTACCGGGATTTTACGCCTTGGTGCTAGTCGCCAGCCCCTGGCCTATGGAAGGCGGGCTTGGGGTAGTCACGGCACGGGCCCCGAGGTCGGGTCGTGACAATGTATGTTTTTTGGGTTCAACCCCATTCATATGAGGAATTTATTAAACATATAAAATGATTTTTAGGTCCCAATATAGCACCTCTATGCATCGTAGGTCTCATGAGATAAAACAAAATTGGGTTTTGGCTGAGGCCTTACCCAAGTAGATTATGAAGTCTTGGTCGAGGAATTCCAAATATGATTTAAATGTATAGAATTATGAATTACCTAATTATGATATTATAATTTGATAAACCATGTTATATTTGACTAATATAATTTCCAAGACTCTAGTTTATTCCTATATGATCTGTTTTATGGAGTTATTTACTCAGATTTTGTTCCTCCCATATTATGATCATGTTTATTTTTAAAATATTTTTTTATTCATCATGAATAATTTTTATGTTAATGGTAACATCCCATAAATTATTTACCCTTACTATGTATCTGAGATTACCATTTTCTTGTGTTTTATTTTTACACTGATGTGAAAATCTATATTGTTATGAATGAATTACAGTAATCATCTAAGATTTAATGGGTGTTTCAAATGGAGTTGCCATGATTTTTTTTTCAAGTTGTAATGTAAATATTATGTTTGTATATGGTTGTCCAAAAATACTAAAGTATTTTTTTCTTTGGGATGTATCTTCCTTATTAATATTGCAATGTAATGAAATAAGGTTGTAGGTCAGGGATATTGGGGTTAGGGTCTTTAAAAATTACACCCTCTAAAACTTTTTATTTCAATGAATGTATGATATCATTTGTATTATTAATATAATGACTATTACTATATAAAGGAAATATCACTTTTATACGGTCCCTTAAAATTGTTAAATAATGAAGATGTCTTTATGTGTTTATGTGACATACCCCACTAATAAATTATGATTTGTATATTTCATAAACTATTTACATGATTGGAGGAAAAATATTATTAATTTTTAAAGCATGATAAATATAAAATTATTATGCTTCAAAAAATGATTAATATTTTATCTTTATACACCTCTACCATTTTATGGGAAATGGGTGAATCATATCTGTATGTATGGACTACTTCCTCAATGGAGTGAAATAATTCATTTTCCTTTTTCCCTAACAGGGTATAATTTAAAAAAATTAAATATTTTATAAAAAATATTTTTGAATTATTTATATTATTCGATTATAATATTTTAATGTTTATAATTATTATTAATAATTAAAATTTATATTAAATTTAATAGTATTAAATATAGTTATCACAGAACCACTATAATTTGGGTCAATTTTGGAACCATAGAGAAATTGAATATATTTGGTTCTAATAGAATAAAAAGGAAACAAACATATAAAATTTTATATATTATGAGTCTATTTTATAAAACCTTTTACAATGGTCAAAATACCATGATAGATTCAATGAAAATCATTAAAACACTATATATAACAAAAATAATAAAAAAATTAAACAAAAAGATAAAAAATAACTGTAAATAGACCATATATAGTGTATTAAGGGGGAAATTATTTATAAATTCATTAATAGACATAATTTTATTATCCTGGATGTCAGGAAAACACATGGAATGAATCCGTATCTAAGGTAATAGTACTGTAGACTCAACATCTATTCTTTAGACAAAATAATTCTTTTTTTAAATTGGTTTTAATAAGATAGATTTAATTATTTATAAAATGTATATATAATTACTCATATTTCTTAATAAATATAAATATTTAATTAAAATATTGAACTTGAAGAATTTATTCCTCAAAAAGAATTCATTGGTGAGAATAATTATTATCCACTCTAATAATATTTTTTCATTCATATCTATATTTCACATTCTAGAAATTACAGAACCATTTTTATGGAAAAACAATATATTCTGTCTTTAGTGAAATTAAAATTTTCATTATAATATTATAAAATTATCTTTTTACTCTTTTTAAAATTTGTGTTTTTAAAAAATTATATTCCAAAATATTAGAATGGAATTACATTATTTTTAAATTAAATTTTTCAACTTCCATTACACATTAAATATTGATAAAAATAATATAATTTCATGGAAATATTTTTTATTTTATATATTAATATAGTTATATTTTTATTATGTTTTTACACCACCTTTTTTAAAATAATTTTTTAATTTGATCAATAACATATTATTTTATGAAAATGTTAAATAAGTTTTATAAAAACCCATTTACAATTGCACATCAATTTCCATTATTATACTAATAGGATTTATTTAACTGGAAATTGTTTTCACTTGAATCACACAATAAATTATATTATTAAATATCCATTTGAGATTAATGAATTTATGGTTCCAACCATTTATATTCCTGAGTTAAATAATTTCCTTTCCATTTTGAAATTTTGTCGATACCATTATTATATTGATAATTTATTTATGATGTGATATATAACACTGATTTTCATTTAATTATAATTTATGATACCAAAAATAATTATATCATATGAAACACATATTTATGGATGATTATTTTTGGGGTCCTATATTACCCTCTAATTAGTTGGATAATGTTTAATATTTAATAATATAATTTATCATCATTTTTCATGGATATAATCCCAATGTAATGTGTGATCCATCTAAGATATGATCACAAAATAAAGAGTTATCCTTCATGGATATGATAATAATTAAAAGGGTGATCCTTCATGGATATGACCAGAAAAGAAGGGGCATACCTTCTTGTATATTAACATAATATGATGATATCTAATGTTTTTGTTCGTGCGAATGAATGTTGTTGTGTTTTGTCTATACGACATGTTATATTTACATTACATATTCATATGATTGTTCTACATAGACTATGTTTATTATATCTTGATTCCACATTGTTCTCACATTTTATATGTATGTTCCTACATTTTTTATTTATCATGTCTCATAAACAACTCTTATGAATCCAGGATAATGTAATAAGATATTTCACACACTCAAATTATTTATTATATGCTTATGATCTTTCTGATGATGACATATGGTTATGTTTTCCCTTACTAAATTGTTTAATTGAAACAGTTATTTGGATTCCATTTTACATGTTATGAAGATTGTCATAACTGATTTTAAGGATAAATGGTGGTGTAGTGTTTCATAGTTAAAGAGGAATTCAATCAACTATTATAGAATATGTTTATTTTTTAGGTAATCCTTTTAGAGACTAATCATTCCATTATTGGTTATGTTTATATGATCTCGACCTTTATAGGAGAAGAAATGATATTGATTATATTTATTATTTCTACATGTATTAATTAATTTTCTACTGTGTGTTACTTTTGGGTGGTATTGAGAATAAATTTATAAAAAAATAGATGAAAACAAAGTTGTGAAGGGTTGGCATAGTTAGAGACAACTGTGTACCCCATCCTAGGAAACTGTGTAACCCTAGACAATGAGGATTCACATATTTGTTGTAGAGTTTTCATACTGTGTTCCCTAAAATGAGAAACACTCAACCCTGAAACAATATACACTCAGTTGGCACATGGTTTTGGAAATTCATACGCCCCTTCCTGCGAAACCATTTTCGAGTTTTAGAGTGGCCCAGAAATTAGTTTTTGATTATCTCAAACACCAAAAAATCTCCTATTAAAAATAAATATCGAATAAATTGGGTTTTTATGATTTCATAGCTATCCAGAGGGGTTTTAAATCCATTTACCATACTTTAATCATGATTCAATTCCCAAATTAATGATCGTCATTCTACCATGTAAGTGGATTCTATCATGTTGGTTTAATGTTCATTCAAATTTCTTCTCTTATCCTTAAAAGGATTTATTATTATATTATGATTTATATATAGATATAATATTTATAATCTTGATCGATGATTATAAATCTAAATCATGATTTTAGAGATTTATATTTATTTGACCATTATTTGATGTTATATATTCATATATTATTATAAATCATTATACCTTGGGAGATTCAATTGGGTGTGTATCCATTTATAAATTGGGCTAGGAATTCTAATATTTAATTCCCATAATCGTGTATTTGATTCATTTATGAAAAATTATATAAGTCATTGTGTTCTTTTGAAAATTTAATTCTTAATTTGGGTTAATTAATGGGGCCAATTAATTTATTCATTTATTTTTGAAAGAGATTATTAATTCCGAGTTAATTATTATATAAACAGGATTTACAATATGATAATTATTTGGGGTATTGATTATGATATTTAGGGATTTAATAGGTGAGATAATTAATGGTTGATTAATTATGAAGATATTGATATTACTTATTGAGATAAAACATTGTATATTTATTATTAGGTACAAATATCATGAGATGAAGTAATTAATCTTAGATAATTTATAAATATATTAATATTTCATGTCAAGATAATAAATTTTAGATTTATTAATGTGATATTGATATCATTTTTTGAGATAATTAATGGTATATTAATTTTGTGATATTAATTGTAACGACCCCATGTTTAATCATTAGAAATTCCATTCTTATTGTTATGTCATATAATCACATGAAATCACAACACAATGAAATAATAAGTACTATGTGACCTTTAAACATAGTATCCTCACATCTGTGATCTGAATTTATAAAATCACACATCCACGGTTGCATTCATGGTCATTTTTGGGGTCTGATGGAAGAAAATTATTTTTTGGTGAATAACAACCTACCTTTCTGAATAGTAACCTACCCTTATGAATAGAAATATGACCCTTTTGAATAGTAAATCATCCAAAAGAATATTAACCTCACCCATGTATGTATATATAAAATTTGGGCATCATATATGTGATAATGTGACCATAGTAAATATATTGGAATTTTTTTCAGTCATAAATAATTAATTCCAATTAAATAATTCATTTAGAATAATATATATTTTATTAAAAGGTGATACTAAATTAAATATTTTATTTCATCTGGTTTTAAGATAATTTTATAAGACTTTACGTAATTTTTGAAAGCAATATAAATTCAGTTATAGTTTTAAAATTTATATTTTTCAAGTAAATAATAATTTTAATTAAAAATTAAATTAAACATATTTTGAAAATTATTTTTGAAAAATAGATTGAATTTTTAGATTCTTTACATTACGAAATGGTTTGGGTGAATATTTGTGATTTTTCTAAAATACTTGATTTTTTATGAATTTTGAAATACGGTAATTTACCTTATATATACATTAAGGGTTACATATACTATTCCTAGAATCATCACTGATGTTAGCACCTTGGGTTCGAACTCAAATTCACATGTTACTAATTTTTTTCATGTAATCATCACTATTTTTTTTATGGAGAAAAAATAAAGTAACAAATAAAATATTTAGGGAACCCTCCTCCCCTACAATATAAAAACCACCCCACTCCCTTATTTGTTTCACTACTATCCAAACTTGCACCTTCCCTAAATTCTTCTCAAATATCTCCCCAAGATACTCACCCATGACCAAAATCCCATGGTCTCCTCAAAATACCAAACACTCTCCCCTAAATAGGCTCTCAAGGATGATTAATTTAAGAGGTAAATTCATGTTTTCAATTATTTTACATTCCTTTAAAGTTCCTTTTTTTCTTTTCTCTCTTTACCTATCTCCTTAAAAATATTATTAAAACTATAGTACCGTATATATTCTAGAATTTCATTAGGATAATTTAATAATTTATTATCTTCTCTCATTTACCATTATTTTATACTAGTAGTAAAAACACCATACGAGTTGTGTTAATTTCCCACATTCAAGGAAAAATGGATTTCACTTTTCATTGTTGTCATCAATTCTGGTCATGAAAACATTCTTATGGTTGAGGTAGACTATGATATATTTATTATGCCTCATCTAATTTTTTGGAATCTTATAGTATACATGGTTTTGATTTAATGAAAATGTGTTCGTTGTGACTAAAAACCACCAATTGACCAAAAAGGTTATCACGAAAGATTTATATAACCATTCTTATTCACTCAAAGAACCCAAATTATATTTACATCCATGTGACCTTAAGGATGTTCAATAAGAAAATATAGCACCAATTATGGAAAACTATCCTCATTTTACATGATTATCCATACATATATATACATAAACCGATCATGAAACAAACGGACCCAAACAAAGAAATTGAACCTCATACCAATCAAAATGGTTATGAATGAACTCAAAAATATTTTACCAAAAAAATGAACTGTAATTTTGTTATAAAATTATTAATTAATAAATCACTTTTGAATATTTGTGTCATTAATATAACGTGTAGGACACAATAAAACTAAAGGTAAGGGATTCTCTATATATCACATTTATTCAGGAATCTACTCTTTGTTATACCTTATTATGTGTAATTCCTAATAATGGGTTATGATTTAACACACCCCTCATACTCCCATCATGATTTAATAAAAAATATAAACCCATTTATCTCTCATTAATCCTTCTTAAGTACACCATGTACCGTGCAGATATTCCGTAAGGGATTCTACCTGGACCTCCTATATTCCTTCTGGTTGATCTAGCTTTGTTTTTATCCAAATGAAGTTGACTTTTATTTTTATGAAATACTTCTAAATATTGTTTATATTCTCAATACTCATGTTTCATGATCCATACATCATTATATTTCAGGGATATACATTTTTTCAAATGATTCCCCCCTTATTACATCTCGTTAAGCAAACCCATTATAATAGAAATTCCAGAATTCTTACACAATTTCATGTACACTATACTATATATTTTTAAGAAAAAATTATATTTATAAAATGAATTTTTTTTTCATGAAAACATTATTGGTTCACTATTGGATTTATATAAATGATTATGCCTTTTTATAATTGATATTTTATATTTTCATTAGACAACACTAAAATGTTTTAATTTTAATGATTCTTAAAAACTATTTTACCTGATATCACATAAATTTGGCATCACTTATTATGATATATACCTATTATTCCTTATGAATTTCCATTATTGATATATTTTTTCATGTAAAAATATATGATTTTCCAAATAAATAATGATTTACGGCTTGATTAAAAAACCCATTTCTTTCTATGGGTACCCCTATTTTTATTTTTTATTGAATATATATGATTATTTATATAGAAATCGTATTCATGAACATGTTAATATGGGAGTTCCAAGAAAATACATCTGATTAATCGGGTAAAGATGAGTCTCATGAGATGTTATGTGTAAATGTCTTGGTGGTTTTCCTTGACTTGTGCTACCATGTGCAACAGTCTTGGTAGTTAACCTTGGCTTTTTCTCCTCTATGTTTAATGGGCCTTGAATCATGATTAAGTCATGTTTTATGTTTATTCCACATTATTATGAATCCATTTATATTTGATCTCATAATTATATGTTATGATTTCATATGTTTCATTTATTTTATTTTCATTTTTTCATGCCTTCTAACCCATGTGCTAAGGATTTTATATTATATCTATTCTCTTACTGGGAATTTAAGATCACCCATTTGTTCATGTTATCCCTAGGTTATCCTATGACGATGTCTGGGAACAATTAAAGTTAGTAGCTCCATATAAATATTAAATAAATAAATGTTTTATGTTTTCATTTTTATGTACCAAGTCTACAAAGACAGTAGAATTCACGATCCTTTGCATGTATTCCGATGTATAATAATGCATAAAATCATGTAATGTTATGTACCAAATGATAATGTCACTATATTAATTTTATAGGATGATATATTTTACTCTAAAATATAATAATGGTATTTCAAATGTGAATATTGATTAATTAGTTGCTAAATTAACCAATGGATTTTAATAACTAAATTGATTGGTGAATTAATTAAGGGTAATTGTGTGATAATGTAAATGTTGAATTAGTATTGGAAATTTGGTTGATATTTATATTTTATTTTAGTTATGTGAGTAATGGAATGGGAAAATTATTAGTAAATTGATAAGTATACATTATAACATGGTCATTATACTTGTGAGTAATGGAATGACAACCTATTCATTAAATTGAGAAGTATACAGTGTAACATATTCATTATAGTTGAGAATAAATGGGTGGGAAGATGGATATTATCTGTTGTGATGGTTGAGTAGTAACAGGAGCATTGAAAGATGAATTAAATAATGGTAACATGGGAAATAAATTATGATCTATAGAATTATAACAAAAAATCTTTGAGATATCGCTTCACATGAGAATACATTCAACTCTTACAGGATCTGAAATAGGTATTGAGGTATAATATTACATATGAATAAATCGGGTCTAGCATGAGCCAAAGCACATATTTATTTGATAATAACTCCAAGAATATCAACTTATGAAGCACTAAATCATTGTAGTGGAATCTAGTAATTTTTTTGAAAAAAAAACAAATTTTTTATATAAATGTATTAATATATGGTATTACTAAGAAACATTTGGTCACCAACATGATTTGAAGGTAGAATGTGGTATGGGTGTCCTCAAGAACCCTTCATTTAATACAGATAATTAATGAATAAATGATAATTCAATAACTATTTATATATTAATTCTACTTATTTATTTACAAAAATCAATGATATATTATTTAACTAGATATTATTGTTGACATTGTTGTTGGTGGGCAATTGAGTTGTACTCACACAGTACAAGAGATGCCTTATCAATAACTGAATATACATAATTTTTTTTGTACATGGGTTAGATAGATAATTTTGGAATGGAGCTTTGATGAGATAGTTGGACATAGTCCAAGACACATTTGGGAGTGGTTAATTTATATATTTTCATTTTTCATTTTAGACACATGAAATGCACATTAGAATTTCATGTTTTTATTCAAGTTGAATATTTTATTTCTTAATTTTATTACATGAGATATATTTGTTGTTTATTGATATATATTTATTTTGTATATTATTTTTTATTTATGATGTGGTATTAATCTAATAAAAGGTGGTATAGTCTATCCATTAATTACTTATCAGACCATCACAGCTTTCCGGCAGCCTACAGAATATAGGGAGTAGTTCTTGAGGTCATGTGGTGGTCTAACTCGAGGAACCAGTGTGTGGAAAGTCGGTTGTGATGTTACAAAGTTTTATCAATGGCCAAATTTTATTTTATTTTAATTTTTACACGATATTTTGGAAAGGTAGAAGGATAATAGAAAAAGACTATTATTGGTTATGAGCATCTGCATGGGTGTTTTAAGACTATGTTTTTGGTAAAACCAAAGTACTCAGGCTAGGACTATTGTTATTATTGTTTGCTATAATAGTTGCATATTATTTCACCTTGGGAGACACACATGTGGTTTGATGTGAAAATTATTTTTTAATTTTTTTAATAATTGGCTCATGGACTAGAATGGAATGATATTTGATTCTTCATGCATCATTATCATAAATCAGGATTATATTATTAGATGAATCATTTTATGCTTTTATGGGAAAATAGGTTTTGGTTATGTTGTTGGGAATGTACTATTTTCCCTAACATGGGAAATTATATTAAAAATGGTGACTAATATGAATTTTTAAGGGTTATCAAGATAAAATAATGAATAAATTGGTTATTAAATGAAGAAAAATTGAATATAAAAACGTGATTACCATAAATAACCATGACCATAGAGTATGATGGTTGTGGGTAGTGATAGCGCCTCGATTTTTACAATGTGGTGCGGTATGGTGGAAATAATTATTATGAATTGTCTTGAGTTTTAATCTTGTGTAAATGATATAATGTTATTTTTATGGTTCCAAAGAAGTCTGTTTAGTCTTGAATAGTTATTCCATCCTGATGATACTTTTTGAACTATTACAAGGTAATATGGATGGTAATGATCTACCGGTAGTGGTACGAGAGCCACTGATAGTGCCAGTTGGGGAAGAAGGGGATATGTTCTGATTAAACATTTCTCACATTATGAAAATTATGGAATTATTAATAGGGGGTTGAGATTAAAATGTTTGACCTTAAAATAGAGTTTTAGTCACAACACCCTTCAACTTTTATAGGAGAGGGTGGACTTGTGAGAGATAAGTTATATGTTGATATCATCGATAGGCTACATAAATATTTAGATATTCCTATTGAGGGGAGGTTTATGTTAGATTATTAAATTCTATGAAGAAATGAAAATAACTATTAAGACAATCAGCTATGTATTTAATAGATATATGGTATATTATAAGGACGTCATGTAGTGGTTCTTGGATCACTTCAACCTAGAGATGTTAAGGCTTGAGAATTTAGTGGAATTCATGAGTCTAACTCAAGGGAGCATTTTCATTATAGAAAATTATAGACTGTTTAGAACTATAGTTAATTATCTACCACTCACATGAGATGAGGCTAATACAAAAAGGAATTTTCTAGGTGGACATACATGTGATATTAAGTCCCATGTAAACCTATTTCAATTAATGATGTATGTTGAGGAGGTGGAGAAAACTCTCATACCCAAGGGGATCCTGTTGGAGGAATCTAGTGTTAAAAAATATTATTTTTCCAAAATGATCATGAGGTTTGTATTATAAGACTAGGAAGCTTCATTATGAGATCATTATCATGGGTAGTAGACAACATAGTTGTTGGTGGGGAAGATCTATTACATTGGGCCATACTATACTGTTATTCTATTAGTGTGGTATCCCATTCCACTATCATAGACATTATCCCTAACCACCAATAGTGTGAAGGTATTATGGAAAGATTGGAAATCTAATAAAAATAAAATACTTAACTTCATACGGTCAGGGGTGTAAGAGATAAACTGAACCAGGGTGAGATAAGTGGGTCTTTTATGCCATATCAGTATGTAAGATCGTGTTCTACTATCCACTGTAGTATAAGTGGTGGATGTCATGCCTATGGGAAAGATAAAACATATCAATAGAGTGGTGAATGTCAATGGAGTCATACATCATCATAGGGATGAGGTTTGAGGTGATTACATGTAATAAACACTACTATTGTCCTTATCTAGGATGGATCATTAACAGTGTGATGTACTATTCTAATAGCTTCTATATTGGATAGATTCATATTAAATTCTAGTTCCACACATTCCATTATATCGAAAAAACTTGTTAATGTTTCCAGTATGTAACTAGATTTCGTGAGTTGGGTAATGTCTATATATACACATTTGTGAGTGTAGTCTAAAGAAAAGTGTTTGCGAGAAGGATGTTTTCTCAAACAAAAGGAATATAATTTTTTATGGGATCTTTATTTCCCTGAAATTTCATGTATATAAATAATTATGGGTATAAACTGGCTAGTCAAATACCGAGCACACATTGATTTTTAATATAGGACAGTGAAATTTATGTCTCATAAGGGAGACCGGTACATTCACAGTGTGGAGTAAGATATCTAAGAAGCCCGACATGGGCTAATTAATAAACAACTAAGGGACCTCACAACACTTATTTCTAGTTAGTTTCTTGATGATGGATGAGTAAAGAATGATATAATCCCACAAGTTCTGTAATAGTCTCATGATGGTTTTCATGAAGACTTCTGGGGACTTCCACCTAAGAGAGATGTATAATTCAAAATTGGGATCATTCTAGGGGATAAGCTAGTATATATTCCACCACACAGAATAGCAAAGACAGAGCTTCAAGATCTCAATAATCAGTTAGTGTAACTGGAGGATAAAGGGCTTACTTGTCGATTACTTTTCATTGGTGATTAGTTGTGTTGTTTTAAAAAATGATTGGATTTTTTTATTCTATGTCAATTGACAGAAGTTAAAAAATATGAAATTAACAAACATTTATCCTCTTTTATGTGTCAAAGTTCTACTTGATTTTTTTTGAGATGGTGGGTTCTCATAGGGAAACATGAATCAGGGGTATCATATTCTAAGTTTTCAGATTATTGATATTTCGGGGACTTCATTGAGAAGTAGGTATAGACTATATGAGATCATCATAACACAATTTGGGTTGTTGAAATAACCAGTAGTGTCTATTTTCTGTACGAACAAAATCTACCATCTACTCTTTGATCAATCATTAGTAATTTTTGGGGATGATATCTTGTTGTACTCTATGTATTATAACGATCATTACCCACACATTGATGTTATCATGAGTACACTGAGAGTGCATAGACTAGACCCCAAGATATCTATTTTTCATCTTTTGGTTGATCATGTACAAATAACGGGACACATCATCTTGATGGAATTTGTGTTAGTAGATCCAAAGAATGCTTAGTCAATGGTTTCATAGGAGTATCTCAAAAATGTTTTTGATATATGTACCTTTATAGGGTTAGTAGGATATTATCCAGGGTTCATCAATATATTTTCTTGATTGGCTGAAAAACAGTTTAGATTGATCAAGAAGAGGTTAAATATTGTTTGGTCAAATTTTTGTGACAAGTTATTATAGGATTTGAAGAAGTGTTTCAGATGAAAAATCTATATTGATACTACCCATTCCACAAGAGGAGTATACGGTGTATTTTGAATGTTTTTGGATTAGACATGGAGTTGTGTTGATTATAGGAGAATGATTTATAGAGAATGGTTTTATCTAGCTAAGGCCACATTAACAGAACTAGCCAATCCATGAACATTAGCTAGTAACTGTGGTTTATTATTTAATGTGTTGATATAATTATCTATTCATTGAGAAGTTTATGGCGATTTCTGATCATATTAGATTAAGGTACATCTTCTAGAAAAGATATTTGAATCTTCAACACCATATATGGGTTGAATATATGTAGTCCTTTTGATTTCGAGTTGGAATATGTTCATGGTAATGGAAAAAATGTTGTTTATGCTTTGATAAAATACTCTAAATAAGACATTTTTGGATTATAGTGTTGAGTGGATGATGATGGATTTATTGGATGTGTTGCATATTGTGGTTAAAGTGAGTCATGATAAGATTAATCTCATAACAGTTTTAGTGCACTCTACACTTTTTATATGGATTAGGGAAAACTGGTATGGGTATATAGAATATTTTAACACGAGGAATTGTTTTAATGGTGGAGATTCACCATTATAAAGGAGAAAACATGATTTTGAGATCATTTTTTTAGGAATTGGTTTATTCTACATATTAGCATGTAGGAGGAACTATTTCATGAGTTTCATGAATCTACATGGGCGTTACATCTAGGGGTGAAAATATGTACAATGAACTCTAAAAGAGGTTTTAGTATCCGGGCATGAAAATGGAGATAGCAGGGTTCATGAAAGGATGCACCACCTATCAAAAGGTGAGTGCATAACATCAAAGACCAGAGGATTATCATAGCCAGTACTCATTCAAAAGCGGAAAGGGTATTATGTCACCATGGATTTTGTGGTGGGTACAATGAAGATTCCAAGGATTAATGATATTGTGTTGGTCATAGTGGACTGACTCAAAAAATTAGCAAATTTCATTCCAATATTGTAGACTTTCTTAGTTGCACAGTTATGAGATTTTTATGTTTCAGATATAGTCTAGCTACACAGGGTTCCTTAGACTATATTTTTAGATTGTGACTCACAGCTAACTTCACCCTTATGTAAGGGGTCATAAATGGTGCTTGATATGTAGGCTCAATTGAGTACATATATCCACCCGCATACATATGGAATATCTTAGCATACTACGTATGTTTTTGGGGAAATGCTACGAGCATGTGTTCTTTACATCATTGGGTCTTGAAAAAAAACATGTCATTAATGGAGTTTTACTATATCAAAATTTATCACAAAACTATGAACAATTGCCCTATATAAGGCTATTTGGGCTAGGCCATGAAGATCACCACTACGTTCGATGAATTAAGGTGAGTCAGATGTCTTAGGATTGATAATTGTGTTGAGGACATCAATGTCGGTGCATCTAATTCAAAATCATATAGCTATGGTTCCAAGTAGATAGAAGTCTTATGCTGACTAAAGGATAATAACTCTATAGTTTTGAGAGGGTCTTCATGTATTCCTTTAAGATTCAACTATATTTAGTCTCCACAGTATATAGAGATAGGGGAATTTGGAAACCTAATCCATCCTACCATTTGAGGCTGTGAAAAAATATGTCCAATGTAATACCAGTTGGCTCTTCCACAAAAATACTTCCCTATTCATGGAGTTTTCCCTGTATCAAAAATTTGAAATAATACTGCAACCATTCTAATGTAATAATAGTGGATATCATTGATCTTGAGGAAGATGCATCCTTTGAGGAAAATAAAATAAATGTGTTGGATCTTGATGAAAATTTATTCTTTAGAAATATTGTACATTTAGTTCGTCCATTGTGGAATATTGGGTGTGTGTAAGAGAAGACTTGGGGAAAGTAGGTAGATATGTGGGATTAGTGGCATGATAGTTTTGGCTCGAAATACTAGATATTTTTTGGATTTCATCTTAAGGATAAAATTTTGTAATGTGGGGGGATTGTAAGATCATGAACAGAAAAAAAGAATACATGGGCCTTATTATAGGTTTTATTTCAACTTGTATTATATATTTTTTATTGGGTTTTAATTTGGGTTGTGTTTAGGTAAAATTTTGGAAAAATGGATGAGAAAGAGGTTGTGCACAGTTTCTGCGTTGTGAGAGAAAATCATGTGCCCCAACCTAGGAAATCATGATACCATAGATAGTGGGGGTTTCTCATGGATGTCACACACTTATGGAAAACCATGAAAACCTAATATAAGAAACCATTCATGAATTTTAATGTGGATTAGAAATTAATTTTTATATTCCTTGAATCCTCGAATATATTTCTAATCTACCCAAACTCAAATAAACTATTTTTTTATGATTTTAGAGATTTCTGAAGGGGTTACAAATATTCTAACCAGAATTATTCACTATTTTATTCACAGATTGAAGATCACAATACCTATTGATATTTGGATTCTATCCCGTTGGTTTCCCATTCATTATCCTTCCTTCTACAATCCTCGAACTGTGTTATTCTAGTATTGTGAATTAGTTCAATGTCAAATATTTTGGAACAATATCTAAGATTATATATATAAATATAGATTTTTGGGAACATGATTTATTTGACCTTGATTTAGGGTTATGTATTTGGATATAAATCTAGATCATTTTTCCTCACAATTTTGGGGAATTCCATTGTGAGTTTATCTATTACTGAATTTAATTATGAGGTCTAATATTTAATTCCCATATGTCTGGATTTATTATTTGTTTGAAAAATTGTAGAAATTATATAGTTCTTTGTGAATTTGAATTATTAAATTGGATTAATTAATGTGGCCAACTGATTTATTGGTTTATTGTTGAAATAAATGATTAATTGGGGAGTTAATTTTGAGGTTAAGGGTTTTTCCAATGGAATAATTAATTGGGGGATTAATTAAGACATTTATAGATTTTTTATTTGAGATAATTAATCCTAGATTAATTATTTATATATTGATAATACTTATTGAGATAATAGATTATATATTTTTTATGAGAGAATTATATCGTGAGACTATATTATTGATGGTATAATAATTATAATGAAATTATTATTTCTTTTTGTTGTAGTAAATTGTATATTTTTTTATGAGAGATTGATATCGTGAGTTGGGATAATTAATAGTAGATTAATTATGTGATATTGATGTTATATATTGAGATATTTAATTCTAAAAATTAATTATGGGATTCTGGATGTGAATATTGATTATTGTATTGATAAACTGGTCAATGAATTTTGATAACTTAATTAATTTGGGAATTAATTAAGGGTAATTGTGTGGTAAACTAATTGCTGAATAATAATGGAAATCTTGTTGGTAATTAATTATTAAATTAATTAGGTGAGTAATGAAATAAGAATATGGTAATTCATTAGTGATGTATACATGTTAAAATGGTTATTATACATTTCAGTAAAGTAATGGGGGGCATCTTTATTCAATATTGAAGTATATATGGTAACATAGTCATTATACTTTTGAATAGAAGAGTTTTACCGTGGAGATTCTTTTGAGTGATGTTTGAGTGAAAACATGAGAACTCAACCATGAATTTAGTAATTATAATATGGGAAATCAAGTATGAACAAAGGAGTGGTAATATGGGCACTCCATGATATGGCCTCACTTTATAATACATTGGACACTAGCATGAGCTAAAAAAGGTATTAAGATTTGATATCACCTCTGAATACATCGGTATTAGGAATGATATGATGGAGGTATTGATATAATTTATTATGTAGAACACATCAGCCTCTAGATTGAGATGAATCTAGAATTAGGCATGAGTTTCCTCTAGAACCCTGAAGTTAATGTTGTTAAATAAATAATAAATTATAATGTGATAACTATTTACTTTTACATTTTACTTATTTCATTATAGAACTTCATTTACTATTATCTGACTCGATATTGATTTATACACATTTGGTGGTTCCCTTCAGAGCTGTACTCCCACCCTACTCTGGCATCTTGATCGGTACCCAAATAGGCTTTATTGTTTCTGGATATGTTAAGGGAGAAGTCCCTCAGATAGATGGTAAATTTCTGATAGGATCACGAATGATGGAAATAGATGTGGTTAATAAACCAGTTTTGAGTTGTTAGTGCCCTTATTTTTCATTTTCATGTTTGACTCGTGACAAATAAATTATTATTTCTTTTATCTTCATCTGTAGGATATTGCACTACCTACTTCGATTACCATGAAATACTGCAGCTATTTATTGATATATATTTCTTCCTTTATTTTTTTCTATTTCTGATGGTGTATTAATATGATGGAAGAGTTTTTAGTCTCCCCATGAATGACCTATCAGTCCCCCACAGCATGCTGAAAGCCTCTAGCATATGGGGAGGATTAAATGAGGTCATTTTGCGGTCGAACATAGAGATTTTGTGTGTGAACCTGGGTCATGACGTTAAAATGTTATATGATTTTTGATTTATAATATTTAACATATGAATATAATGTTACGTAAATATATATTTACCTTAGGACATTATTAAACTCATTTATATTTCAATGAATAATGATAATATGATATTCCCCAGTCAACACCACATTTTATAAATAAAATAAGATCCGATATGATATAAATAAAACAATTCATGTCATGACATACATAAAAAATCTATAAAATAAAAGTTGACAGTAGTCCTCGTTGGATTTGTTATCCTAGTACCAACATCTGCGTACTATATGATAACCTATGTTCATTGTTTTGAATATTAATAAATCATTATCACATCATGACTATTCTTTAATGTAACATAGTGTGGGATGATTTACTAAGTGTAGTTTTACATTGAATGTTTATACAAGTTCCCCACTATGATGGGAACCATGAATTTACAAGAAATAAATATTTAATATACATTTTATACCCGGATAAAATAATTTTCGGGAGAAAATTGATATATTCTATCAATAGTAGTTATTCATTGGACTTTGAGGAACCTTATCAGGGTGCTCCGCCTTGGTAATTTCTTGATCATGATATTTTGAGATTGAGACTCTCTAGTATGATATCCACCTTAATATGTTTCTTTCTATGCTGCTATCTGAATACATTTGAAATGATCCATATACTTCAAGCATTTTATCAATGAGTCATATAAGATGAGTAATTTCAAGTATTGATGAAAACAATGATGAAATATATTTGCATTGAAGTAAGATATATTGGTTTCTTCACAAGTAATATTTATCGAATGAAGAATAAAAAATTGAATTTTCCCAACATTTATTTGATAAAAGTTGTTATATCATAACCGTTATCTGAAATAAATTACCCTTAATAATTCTATCAATATGGTGTTATATCGTAATGATTTATTTTCAAATCGGAAAATAGAAAAGGTTTTGATCATATAGTTTGATGCAACCATCTTGAAACTGACTTGATTTGAGACACGAGGTTAGATTCATTATATTACACATTATGCAACGATATTATTTACTATTTTATAATGGAAATAATTTATTTCACTATGGGTCCCTTTGTGTGTATCTAGATGATACCCTTGGGGTTTAAGATAAGTCACCTAATTCAATTGAGAAAGAGTCTTAGAGGGACACAACCTATGGGTATCCATAATAATAGTTAGATAATATATTATTATTTGTTATGTAACATGTAAAATTAATATCACTACTATATGTGGTTCAAACATTATATATGTTTACTTGATGTCGTATATTACATCACCAGTTATTAGAGAGAATATTATGTGAGCATAATATTGAATAAATATATTTTGTCAACTTATTTAATAAATTATTTATTTAATTTTTTTTGAATTATATAGTTATATTTATTTATGAAAAAAAATTTATTATTAAGGTTCAGATAATTATTGAAGAGGAATGGAAGACCGTGTTTAACGGTCCAGTTTAAAATAATAAATATGGAATATTATTTGAAAAAATAATTTCTAATTTTAATTCATGAGTTTAGTGAATGTTAATGAATAATTAAAATACTATTATAATAGACCTGGGTTTAATTAGGGATTAAATTAATAATAAAGAGAATATGTGAACTAATTTATTATAACCATAGTATTACATAAAAAATTATATTTTCTAGAGAGAAAATTAATTTAGTATCCTTCACAATGATATCTGGGGAGAATCATCTCAACCAGCAGAGAGATAACTATCCTATAATTCTACAAATAATAAAGATCGATCATCCTCCACCTTCCATTCCCAATTCATGATATATGAATGAGAATTCATAAGAATTTATTCACAGTGTAATCAAAGAAAAACAATTAATATAGTAGGATATATCGTGGTAACACCCATAGATCATTATGGTGATATTTCTAAATTTATAGAATATGTGTGGATCACTACTAAATGGATTCAATTATTTATTCCAAAAACACAATGACTTTTAAGAAGTATATTCATAATCAGATACATCAATGATGGAATAAATTTAGAAAAGGTAAATTTTTAATGACATAAATTAACTATAAATAATATGTGATGATCATGTTCTTTGATTAAATAGTTTATAAATTTTTTATATTATTTGATTCAATTTCATTGATTATGGTCTTCATTGTCATTTAAATCATAGATTATCCGTCAATCATGAAATTTTTTTAATGACCCATTCGTCACATCTAATGTGAAAAAATCCTACATTAGATATAATAGGAGTTTAATAATTATGTATAAATATTTAATGATTATTTAATGTTTATCATTTTTATGAGTTTTAAATTCCATTTTGATGATTATTTGATTTAGAATGTGATATTTTTTATACTCCTATGAGTTTCTCATAAATATAATAAAATAAATTATATTTATGAATGAAATAAATTCAATGACCTGATTTAGATTTTTCCTGGAATCTAGATGAATAACACAAGAGTACACACAATGTTACCTGATGTTTCACAACATGTGAAAGTGTTTCATGCACGAATAATTAATTTGTAAATAATTCATTTTGTGTGAATTTATTTCCCATATTCAATTTAATTATATACTACATTCTGAATGAGCCATCATTATGCATGATCATCTGGAGTACTTTTCTTGTAATATTAGGTCATGATGTGTAGTCCCTTAGTCACAAATGGTTCATATATTCTCTTTTATGCCCTACATGAATAGTGTATATGTAACTATAAGACCACATTGTGTGGAGGCCATGTACATTCCATATAAAACAACATTTTCTATTGTTGGTCGACACACTGAGTCCCATGGAATGTGTCATGGATAAGAATTGAGATGAAAAAAATACACATCATGTAGCTCCAATATACACAGTATGTAATTTTACCAATTTGGTTATAATTGAAAATTAATCTAATATTATGTTCAAACCTTGTCAAAATGTGTTCCATGTGGTCATTAAGATGATTGTAATTACATGTGATGAGTTATATATATTTATTTATATACATTTATAATTAATTTACGTGTAATATTCTGATCAACATATCATGTATAAGACATATTATAGTTATTATTATACTTGAATTGATGAAATAAACCCTACATAAAAACCATCTCTTCCGTTTGTTCATTATATTGATAGTATGTGCTGTTAAAATACATGATGTGTCATGTATGCCATATTTTCAAGAGTAATAAGTATAAAAGTATAATACACATTTAGTATCCTCGGTGGGTACTCACCATATTTCCACCAAGGTAACTTTTCTATATAGTTTATTTTAAATAAATGTATTTATTTTATGTAAAATTATATTGGATGAGAATATCAAAAAAATTATTTTTGAAATAAATATAAAATAATTAATTAAATAAAGATGATAATTATTGCATTCCAGCAAAATTATCTTAAATAAGAAATATTATAAGTGATTGCTAATTTTATTAACACTGTAATGCGTTCCAATCATG
The DNA here is from genome assembly GCA_963277665.1 of Viscum album. Taxonomy (NCBI): domain Eukaryota; kingdom Viridiplantae; phylum Streptophyta; class Magnoliopsida; order Santalales; family Viscaceae; genus Viscum; species Viscum album. The sequence continues at coordinate 257,686,607 of OY728148.1, read as the reverse complement.
TTGATTATCATGATCATAGAACATACCTTTGAATGTTATTTTTTACTTTAATTTTGTATTAATTAATTTTTTTTAATGAGTGCTATATCTCATCTCACAGTGTGCCCATGGTACCTTTTATATAAACCAATTATCCAATCTGTTGGTTCCCTCACCTAGGTGTGAGTAAAATCAGATTTAATGGATAGAGATCAAAAAATAGTTGAGACGGTTCATGTTTGGAGGTGATTCAAAACCCATCCAAGATAGATACATAGATGGACCCTTGGAAATATAGAAAAAAGACCATAAATTGATCAATGTTTTATTCCAATTGGTCAATGGTTATTTTATTATTCTATAGATAAAAAACCATTTGTAAATGCTCATGATCATAACACCTTATTATTTTATTTTATTCATGGGTTACAATTATTTCATTATGAATGTATTTTCACAATCAATGTATTTCATTAATTAACATTAATGAAAGATAGAATGGAAGTAATATGTATTATGTGTAAATATTATCTAAGACACGGTTAGTAAATTCTGTAAATCCACTTAATATTTACAAGATCGTAAAAAATATAAAAAGTTGAATTTTATGAATAAATTTTAAAATCCATGAATTATTTATAATATATTAGTATATCATTCTATTACTTCGATTAAAATATAAATGTAGTTCAAAGTGGTTTACTGACCAATGTTGGGGGTTTATTCAATTATCGATGAATTCTAATATGAATATTTGATTTGACATAACATAGTTCACACAAAGAGTTAACTACCAAAATAAGACATGGTGTAAATGAGAGGAATATTTTGAGGAAGTACAATTAAAGGATTTTAGTATTGGGGAGTGGTCTTAATATAAAATTGAAATATGAGTTAATGTAGTTGGAATTTGAAATTTATACCTTAAACCCATCAAATTTTATGATTGTCTAGAAAAAGGGTTATGAGAAGAGTAATATTGATCCATTAAACGAGAATTTCAATGAAAGAAGATATTATAAAGACAATAGAGAATACTAATAAGTTTTTATAGAAATTTGGGTGAGTAGTAAATATAATTTTTATTTATTTATCAAATGTTTTATCAGATAATATAGATAACATTACTCATCTTATTATTAGAAAAAATAATTAAAATGACCTCAAAAATATCATTGTGGTCTACACGTAAAAAAGATAACCTTCTAACTGGTATAAATTTGATTGAGTATAAAAGGGGATTAAATGTAATCTAATATCATGAAATAAATTTGTATGTGCTAGAATAACTTATTCTTGATGTTCCTTGGAATGAGGCTAGTAAGGAAGAGTTGACTCATTATAAGAAAAATTTGAATGAAATAATATATGTTCAATGATTCATGTTATCATTACCATCTAATGAGATTTTGATGAAATGAAAGTACTGGGATGTATAGAGAATGATGTTTCATCGTTAGGATCTATATGAAGAGAATGTGATAGAATATAGATATGAGATCTCCAATGATTTGTTTACTAATAATAATAGAGATTATGTGCCATTTGGGTCTCATGAAGTCAATATTATTGTCTATATTGATCACATAAAAATAATTGGTATTTAATTCAGAGATTATTTTCTCACATATATCATATTTTCCTAGATATCCTAGAAACTATCTTATTTTATTGCTAATTATAACATGACATATAATAAGATGAGTCTTCCAGAACATCTAATTCCAATTCCCCAATTAGATAAGGACATGGGTTGTGAAAAACCCATAGTCCATATGGAAGATAAGAAAAAGAAGTAAAAGTAATATGGCCCTAAGTATAGTTCCATATCCTTATATAGATGGTTATTACATCATTTTATATGAATATTAATAACATCACAAAAGTACATTCCTGAGGAGAAAAATAGTTTAGAGTCTTTAGATGCTTGGAAATAGAATATTAAAGCTTGGTGTAAGATCTTCAATGACACACTTAATAGTCTTAGACATTATTAATACTACTTAAAACCATTTTTCATAACATGGTAAACGGAAACCTAAGGAATGGGTGAGCTCAGATGCACAACATGGGTAAATAGGGGTGATATTTAAGGATATCAAGATCTTATAGATATGATAACATGATCAAAGTATAATAAAATCATACAATAAATATCAGATATCATAAAAAAGATTCATAGAATAAATATTGGATGTTTATAATACATTAATAATAAGGGAGTTAAGAGAATAATCCATCAAATCTTATCAAAGGAATAAGCCATGAAATTTTGGCCGAAACATAATCCTATAAAATTATTTCTATAGAAGTCAAGGAATAATTTTTTGAACTCCTTATTAGAATGGGTTCACTGCCCAATCCATTCTAGTAACCAAGGTTTAATCCAAATACCATCTTAGTATACAAATTACATTATTGAACAGAGTTCACTCCCCATTTCATCCAATTATATCTAATGGGATATAAATATTTACCCAATTCATTAGAGATATATATATTTCCCACCCATCCCATATTGAAATCATACATACATGTTCCACAGAATATATCAAACAAACCCGATATACTCAAAACCCAGACCCATGGTCTAGAGACAAGTCACACAACCACATACCCCCGTTATGGATTCCGTTCGATGAATCTATGATGCACCCATTCCGGGAGAACACACTCCACTTGTTTTATAGCTCTGATGATGTCCGTCCAAGAAGTGGTGTTCATCGGGAACTGTCATGAGAGGTATATACACTCATTATGGGAGACACAGTCCTGAGTGGGAAGATTACTGTAGATAGAAAGCACTCATTATAGGAGACACACTTCTGAGTGGGAAATATCATGATACAATGATGAGGATCACTATCAAGGCCATATAGGATACCGCGACTCATCTGGATTCACTAGTTAGGTGATACACCAGCTATGTAGAGGATCAACGCATGGTAATGTTGGTCAAGTCGATGCCTGACTCTACTTAGGGTCAGGTATAGATAGAGTATCCTGATCTAGGACTCTCAGATAGATACCTGACTCTATCACAGAAAGTCCTGCTAAAGGGATCATACTCCTATGTGGGAAATGATGCATGCCCTTCAGGGGAATGAGAAGAAGGGGAACTAACCCAAACTAATGATGTCCATGGCATGGTGAACATGAAGACCATGCCGTTTTCCAAAAAGTATACGGCATATAGAAAAGATACACATCGTGTTGTCTGGCCCTGGGTACTGCCCGTTTACAATGGCCCGTGTCAAAGTCTGGTTGTGTAGAAAAACGTAGTACACGGTGTATAGTACGATGTACATGCCATGTTCGAGTGACTAGGGTTGGCCCCGTGTACACTGGCCATGTGCCCGTACACGTTCATCAACTCGTGTACTCAAACCCATGTAATCGGCACACGGGGAGACCTACGCTGCTAGCCTCGCCTGCCTGGGTGATGGAGTACACGGTCGTGTACTCCATCCCATGTCCATGTATTCCAGAGATACATGTCGAGCTCCGCATAACCGTGTCTGTCGCGCTATACAGGCGACATCGCCTGAATCTGTGTTGCTCATCCCGTGTCCATGTACTACCCAAAGTATACGCTGAGCTTCGGGGAAATTCGAACACGCCGTGTAACCGGGGTCACATGCTGTGTCATTTCTCTTATACCCTGAAGCCCTATCCACCGACAGTACTACACGGCGTGTTCTTCAGAAGTACGCGTCGTGTATTCTGGAAATTTCTAGAAACACGGACCTCTACTGTCGTGCCTCTGGTGATTATCCATTCATCGATCAAGCCGCTTGATCGCCATGAAATATTCAGTTTTTTGTCGCCTCGTCACCACGATGCTACTTCTGATGTTTTTAGAACTCTGATCGGCACAAAAACCTGTTTTGATCATCCCACATGAAGAATGCTTGAAGAATGCCCTTTCCCGATCTGGTCTGATTTTTCATCTTCCATCGTTGCCGCACCTCAACAAGGGCGTTGCGGTGTCGATCCTTCGATTTTGGATCGTTGCGTCATGTAATGGATGCGCAAGGATTCTTTGTTTGTCACCCCGTAAAGAACGCGAAGAACATGCGAGAAAATAATGGGGGAGGAAATCCAATAAAAAATCGAGGAATGAACCTCCGCCGTCATTCGTCACAGTATTGATCCACTCCTGTTAATAAGTTTAAACAGAGAAAAGATCAACACAAAAAACATGTATTATTTCCCCAAAATCATTCCAAGGAAAACCCTCCCGCATGAACGTACGAATCAGCGTATCAACTTGTTCGTGGTTGATCCGTGTTCATCGTTTAAACTCAAAAACGGTGAAAGAAAATTGAAATAAGAAACCCATACCTTTCTAAAGGATCAATCATTGACGAAGGCGCTACCATGCCATTGTTATCGAGATCCTTCATCATCGGCGCAACGATTCTCGATTTCGATCTATCGTCGTTCGCTAACGCATCCTCCTCCGCCCAAGCTCCAAGAAAAATCTCCCTCTCTCTCTCAACTCATAGGGTTATGAGGCTAAACATGCAAATTTTCCACAAGCATGCATTTATAGGGGAGGATTAGGTCGTGCTAAAAAAAGTAAAGTTTTAAAATAATAAAATAACTAATTAATTTATTTTATTCCTTCTAATGTGGTTCCCTTTTTAAAACGCCCAAAAATAATCTTCGCAGCCAACCTGTGCCGATTGAGGTTAGAACCGTTCTTAGGTAAACTCGTCGTCCTGGAAGCAACGGTGCCCTCAGATTTTTAATCTGGGAACCCATTTGGGAACGTCAAAAATCATGCGGGAGTACCAACTAACATAACTAAAAAAGTTCAAGACACTACTCCGAGATCACTGGACCTTGGAATGTATGTCGTCTTCACACCCAGTCTCGAAATAACTCCATATAAAATTTAAAAATAATACACGAAAAAATATGAGACATTACTTTGATTCCAATGACATAAATTTTATTAATTGATAAAATATTATCTAAGTACACTATAAACATAATATAAATTATAATTTATCCTTATAAATATATTAGATGAAAAACGAGTTTGGAACAAAAATTCAGTATTTTTAACTATTCATTATAAAAGGAAATGTTTCAGAAAAATATCAAAAATTCACCATAACATAATTATTATGATTATATTTAAAACATGATGTTTATTTTGACATATTAAATCAATTACAGTTTCACAATTAAAATTTAAAATGGGTTCTCTATTAAAAGGTCCTCAAATTACATTTATAAAAATAGGGGTTTTTATGTGAAAAATAGGTATTGTTATTATCACACCTATGAAACGGACAAGAAAAATATAAAAAATATTTTATTGAATATATAACATATATATGTAATTTAAATAATTCTATATTTTTTATTAATCTTTTTATTAATACAAAACTCCATTAGAAGAACAAATATAATAATATTTCTTTCTATATCCAACAGGTTCTTATTTTCACCTCTCTTTAATTGGTAACCAATATATTCATTTTATATTTATATAAAATAATTTTTTTCACAAGTTAGTTAATAATATTCAAGAATTTTAACATACAATCTAGGTTATATAATATTATATTAAATGATAATATTTTAATAATATATTAATGATCATTAAATCTCAGTCTTTCCTTTAACATAATCCATCAAAGAAGGGAACTTTTGTGTATGATACAAACCAAATTGGTTATGCATGAATTTAAATATATAGAAGATATTTTAAAATATAAATATATTATAAAGTTTCTTGATATAATATTACCTTATTTGGATGGTTTGTCATGTCATACATGACATCAAATATAAGAATCCTAATTTATAATTTTACGGTGTTAAATTTTCTCCACTTTAATTTAATTACATCCTCAAAATTTAAACATGATCAGGGTAATGATTTTTTAATATTTCGTATATTAAAATCCTATATGATGAATTTTGTTTAATAAAATACTCTAGTAATGAGATAATGATAATTATAATGGTCATTTGGACTACAATGTAAATTGGTCCTTAATTTGGAGAACATTTTTGGCCAGTAAAAAATCATAGTGAGACGAAAAGCATAAATATTTATAGGGAGTGCAAGATTCCATCAATCCCAAAAAGTAAATATCAATAAAAAGTTTAGGGCCTTAAATCCATAAATATGTGGTGATTTATAAGTCATCAGTTGAATAAAAATTATAGTATTGTGACACTATTTTTGATTGAATATACTTTTCCCAATGTTGAGGAATTATTTTTCTGGCTAATAATATAGGTAAACAAACTAAATGGATAGTTTTAAATTTAATATTATCAGTCCTAAATTTTTTTTCATCAATCTAATTCAAATTAAATAGTTGTCTCCAATATATTAATTATCAATAATGAATTTTTTAAACCCAAAACAATAAAAGAAACATTTAATGGATTATAAGGACTATAAAATATTAAATTTTTTGAATATTTTCATTAATTATATTCCAAAATCAATATGGGTTATAGATTAATCCCTAATCCTAGAAAGGTATACTACTAGTTCATCATTAAAATTTGTTCATTGAATTGTTTAACAAAAAACCCAAAAAAAATTAAACAGGACACTGTGTAGGACAGTGGTTGATGTAAAATCCTTATCTTCCTTCGGTCAGGAGTTCAAGACCCACAACTTTGATGAATTTGAATTTCTGTCACCTTAATTACAAGATTTTATTTTCTAAAACGAAATTAATATAATTTAAAAAAATGATGTACATCCCTACAATAATTTTAATCACTAAGTAACATTTTAACATAGAATTTAAAATCAACATGAATAAATAAATACATCATCTATTTATTTCTACATAAACCCTTCCAGGGTATAGGTTTAATACATTATATCATTTATAGGAATTCTTAATCATGAAACCACATCATTAATCTAATCCCCTTATATTTAACCTAGATTATTGATTGTCAAAATCCTCCAGAGTGGTTTGAAATAAAATATGAGTTATCTTAAGCATATCAACTAGGACTGTCAAACTAGATGCACAGTATGGCCTATTGTCAGTTTCTAGGTCACCGTGAGTGAGGCTTAGAACACCTAGTTAGAGTTATTACACCTAGGTACGTCTTTCCTAGAACAACATTCACTTACAATATTCATACATTTATGTATTTATACAAAGAACAACATAATAACTACCTTACCAAAATTGTAGGATGTTCTTCTATACTTATCCTCAAATTATACCATAGGGTTATGTTCTATATCTGATGTTTTAATAATTCAAGTAACCAAGGATTCTACAAAACATTCTTTTATTCCAACTATCTCAACCCAACCCAAGATAGCTTGGAGTTAGTGTCTGATATCAATTATATTGGCATGACTACAAGTAATTAGATTTCGAAGGACTGAATAATTAATTAGTCTTGGTAAACCATATACATAAATTATTCTTGTATTACAAATAAATACAAAAATTATAACATAATTATTTTCTCTTTAAATAAATCACATCAAAGATAACTCTAATCCATCTAGTAAATCCCTATATATATTTCATTATATAATTCTTAGTTTCTGTGGGTAAGAAACTATATAACATAAAGCTAATATTATTATTAAGGGAAAATAAAGTATAAGTAGTAATGAATCAATGATAATAATATTCATAGAATGGTAAATAATAGAACTATCATATCATATACTCAACATAACCGAGAAGGAAATTCATAAAAAGTATGGCAAGGTAATAAATACAAACATATTCCATTCAAATAACTAGATAAGTAAAAATAAATATGTCAAGATAAAAAACTATAACACACCCCATTAATTCAATGAACTAAAAATGAAATGTACCTACTGATATATCAATGAAAAATCTCATAGATTAATAATAACCTGACCTGAATAAAGAATTCCTTTATTAATCGATTTCATGTCAAAGGCACATGAAAACCTATGCAGTTAAAACTGTTCACAAGATGGTTTAAAATTATGTATAGTAAAATTTAAATTGTGAATCATATTTGTCTCATAAGAACATATCAATTCATTGAGGAGCTATATAATGTCTGGGATCCACCAATCATCACCATTTAAATCAGTCCTAATATATAATAATAAAATTAAACGAAATTCCTTATCATATATCCTTATAGAATAAATAATAAAAAATTATCATTATATCCAAAAATAATCATATAATTATAAAAGTAGACAGTATTTGTAAGATTTTATATTTTTAAGGAAATAATAATATCTTGGATAAATGAAATGGATAATTATCGGGAAATTCAATTTTCATTTATCATAAGTTATTGAACATCTCAATGGGACTAAAAAATTATTCCCCAAAATGAATTTTAAAACTATCCTTATCCTAATAAAAAAACCATCTTGAAGAAGAATACGGATTTAATCAATAAAAAAACTCCCACATGACATAATATTATTAAGATATTATTGTCGATGAATAAAAATACAAAAAATATAACTTAATGTAATTATTTAGGAAAATATCTTTATTTTAAATCCGTTAGGAAATAAATTTCATTGAAAATAACTTTTGAATATATTTTCTTCAAAAAAAATCCTTTTAAACATGAAATGGAATCTTAAATGAAATGATGGTGAGTAAATATGTTCTTGTTTCTCACGGTAAAACATCATTATTTTTTCATGGTAAAAAGGTTTTAAAAATGTATTTTCCGGAAAGAAAAAAGATGATTCCATTAAAAATTTTACTAAAACACTAAAAGGGTAAAAATGAATTCAAAAATGAATTTAAAAAAAATTTGGAAAATAATTTAAAATAACATTATTTCTAGAATATAATAGGTTCTCATAAAATAGAGAGAAATTATGTCATGTTTTATAAAAATCATTTTCTAAATCAGTTATATTAAAAAAGAGTCAAAAATAGTACTATTACATTAAAATGGTTGTGAATAAAATTAAGATAAGGAAATTAAAATTGGTAATGAACAATTTACATATAATATTTGAAAATGGAAATACCATTTAAACATAATTAATTTTATTTTTGAGGAATATAATCATTAAACATACAGAAGTCTCCCATTCAACTTTTAAAATTTCTTAATCATAATCCTCATAATGGAATAATATTATTTTGATGTTTTTAATACCATGAATATAATTTTATTAATGATATAATATATAATAATGGGAAGTAGATACACCACACTAAGGAAATAAGTGGTGAACATGGCAGTTATCTCAAAGAAGTAAAAATTTAGATGAAAACCACTTACCTTGCTTTTCATTTTATTTAATGTCCTTTAAATTCTTTTATAAAAACATATATTAATTATTTTCTTTATTGATAACCTTTTTCATTTTTATCATTACTTATATTGTATTATCTATTTTGTTTTATACAACTACTAAATATTTTCAATTTATATATGGTGTTTATACCAAATTCTGTTTCGGTAGTTCAACTATGGTCAAATTAATCATTATATAACATATAAATGATAATAATCATGGAATTATTTTCATATTTACACAAAAATTATACTATTACAAAATTATTACCTACATCTATGAAAAATTAATCAGTGTTACAATCATAGAGACAGTAAGTTATACGTACACATGAGTAACATTATAATTTTTCAACGATCATATGAAAGAAGGTATGTATCAACATATGTTTCCCTAATAATAATTATATCATAAATTAAATATTATTTAATCACATATAATTATTAATATATTTCTTTTGTTGAAAAAGGAATCACATCATATCGACGATTTGTTATTCCACATGTCTATGAATAAATATATCACTTTTCCAGTGTTTGAAAAGGAAATTCGGAAAACGATATATATATATACTTACTTAAAAGTAATTATTTTTTTAGTATAATATTTTCAATTTTTATGCCTTATATGTTTAATTATATTTAACATTATATACTCTATTTACCATGTGAATGAATCACATCACTTTTAGTGGGTGGTAGTGCACACATCCCCAAATGATATTATTGTGTAAACACAAAATGAAAGGTATTAAATGTATGTGTTATAAAGGGATTAAATTAGTATAAAGACATTATCAATATCATATTTAGAATATATAAATATATTTTATATAATAATTTCCCTTATGAGATGTGGAAAAGGATAAATTAACAACCATCGTTTCGTGAGGTAGTAGTTCGTCGTACAAGTAAGCTGAAATACAACAAAAATTTATATGTTTTATAATTGTTAAAAAATCATAAAAAACCAAAAATATCTTATATATAAAATAAAAACATTATTTATGTAATTATTACCAAACATTAATAGTGGTAATGAAATAAAAAATAAAATCAGTTCATGAGGATGTAGTCTTTAGTACAAACGAACAACGATCTGTTATCTAATTTTATGGATGTGTATAGTAGTGTATGTAGTAAACATAAAATAAAAAACACAATATTTTCAGCATAATTGGTTTTTTATATAATCATTGAATAAAAATAATATATTTTTTGGGAAAATAAATAAAACAAATGTTTTTGTTGTAGGATGTCACATCTTCTTTGGGAAAATCCATTGGGTTTTCACCAAGGAGCCTCCTTGGTTGGATTTGTTCCCAATGTGAGGCCTATATTAGGAATGGACGTAATTAGGGAGGATATTTTGTCAGTTTTTTTTCATGGAAATGGGATTGATATGTGAAAAGAATTTATGGGGTGAATTCCCTTTTATAGTGCAGGAGGAGTGAAATTCTTGTAAATATAAAAATGAAAAAATTAATTCAAGGTATAAATTATATATTGTTACTCCAATAATGGTTAGTTTAACATGAATAGGATTATATGTTATTAATACAACCATTTTTTTTTCATGTTTCTAGTTTATTTGGATACTTAAGTAATGGTTTAACCACTATGTAAACTTGTTTGACCATAATCAATATAATTACTTTTAATTACATTCACTAATATTTTTAAGAAAAAAAATAATTTGAAATTAATTTTAATTTTAAATTTTTCTATTTATATATATATATTTTTTCTTAAAAAAATTTAGTCATATAATTGATTGAATTTTTTTTCAAATTTAATTTAGAAGATAGGATGAAATGATGGGATTTAAAAGTGAAAAGGCTAAAAAAACATTAATTATTTTATCCAATGTCAATATGAAATTAATTAAAATGTCCTAATTTTTATTAATATGTGTATATATGATCTAAATAACCTTTAAAACAATCTGAAATAAAATTTAACTATATAAATAAATCATATAAAAATGCATATTTATACTAAAATTTAGCATTGTCAGTATTCATCAAAAAAATTAAACATCTAAGGTAAATAAAAAGAAATTTAATGAACTAAAATTGGATTCTAGTATAAAAAATGAATTTTATTTTTTTAATATAAAATATATAAAAGTTTTAATAGGTATAATTAAATTATGAATTCTTTTTTTGGAGGTAACATAACCTTTTAGATAACATATATACATATTTACACAACAGTTGATTTATTATTATATATTGTCAACTAAAAACATAAGTTTATTGTTAAAAAGTTTGATGAATAAAAAATATATATATATTTAATATTTTATCAAAATTTGATTAATTAATTTATTAAGGTAAGAAGTATTTTATTTCATTAAAATAGTTTTCTAGAAAAATATTTATTTTATTTTAAAAATGGTTATTGTTTCATATATAATATAGTGTAGACCAAAAAAAATTTATATACATGTGTAAACCTTATTTTCGTAATTTAATTAAACTTATTGAAAACCTCAATCCAAACTATTGGGAGAAAAATAAAATAATATTTTTAAAATAATATTAATAGTACATTGTAGTTTGGTAAAACTAGGTCTTTCATGTCATGTACGTTATCAAAGTTACTCGGGATATTGTGAAAAATAAGATAAACATATTTTTGTGTATATTATAATTTAATCTATGTGTTTAATTTAGTGAATTCATGACTTGGTCTTGCGTACAAAAAAAGAATAACATGGTTCTTTCAAAAAACATAAGCTATATTAGAGTTGCAGTAAATAAAAAATATCCAGAATATTAAATTAAATGAAAAAAATAGCACATAAAAATTCATGGTGTCAAATTCTACCACCATTAAATAGAATGTTTTTCTCCAAATTCATCTTTCCTATAAAGGTGAAATACGTCAATGTTCTATTAATATAATCTAACATCATTAAAATTAATAATAAAATGTCAATTAAAAAGGGAATGTTTAAAAACTAATAGTTACCCATTTGAACTCATAAATTGGTTTCCACCTGGGAGAAAATAGGTTTAAAGTGAATACATGGACATGAAAGAGAAATATAACAATCATGTTTTTATGGAGATTGATATTGAACATACATTGGATAATGTTAATTACCCCATAGTTATGTCCTACTAATTCTTGTGAATGGGTAAATGATATCATTAAAAATGAAAATAATAACACAAAATTTATTTTTAACACCATTTTCCTAAAGATGAAAAACAGTCATGAAAAGATATACTTAATTGATTTCAGAAAAATGTCACCCTTTGTTGTGCCTTGATTTATTTCCCCTTTACCTATTATTCCATGAAATAAATGTGAATTTTCATTCCTAAAGCATTAGTATATCATGATATCCATAAATATAATGATAAGTCTTTCCGTATATCTTCAGGTATAATTAAATTAAGTTTGTTGGAATATGATATCTAATATGAATATTTTTTGTGCATGTGAATCCTTTTTAGAATTACTTAGATATGTTATTATCCTTCTAAATCTTTTTAATATGTATCAAAATAATTATTCTTTTGTAATTATCAATTACCTCTCTAGAGTCTTATTTGATTTTACTTCTGCTGTTATTTTCCTAGACCTCAAAGTCTATGAACATGATATTTTAAGAATAATTGATCATAACCAAATGATCCATGGATTCCTCAAAATCCACCATACATTTATGGTAATGATTTTTTCTATTGAAGATCCCAAATGGAGTCTTTCCTCAAATAGTTTAGCATTGAGTACTGGTCTATCATGTAAAAATAATACACACTACCTTAAGTGAACCTAGTTACTCTTACCAAAATTTATACTACAAGATATGTTTTAATTTATAATGTTGTTGGTATTTTATATTTTTCAATTAAGAGAAGGGTTTTTATTCATGTGTCACCTTGTAATACAGATCATGAAATATGAAATACACTAGGAGTTTCTCACAATGAATTTTATAAACTAATCCTTACAAAAATTTGAAGGCTTCGTGCTAAGTACGAAGGCATAAAATGTATGAAGATGAAATCATAAACCAAATGTTAAATATATTCACAAGCATTGTTAATTGAATTAATTAACATGGAGAAGATATAGATAATACATTAGTTTTTTATTGAGTTCTAATATCCTTACCAAATAACTGGCATTCCAAAAAGGTTTCCATTTATCAATTAATGAATTTCAAAGATTCCAAAATTGATGAATTATTTGGATTACTGTTTCAGTAAGAATTGGAACTAAAGAATATAGTTCTCGAAGAGATAATAAAATTAAAAGATGAATATTTTAAATCTATGTATGTTTTTTCTACCACCTATTCTGATTATGATATATAGGATTGTGAAAAATAAGATATAGATCATATTGTGGTGGGAGACTATAAAATAATGATAAAGAAAGGATTAAAACCGGTTTAGATGAAACCATTAAAATGAAAAATAGAAGTGATATAACAAATATGATATGAATTATAATTATTCAGATGTATGTTGTTATGAGTGCATATAAAAGGCAATATCAGACATTAGTTTCTAAAACTAAATAATAATGAAATATAAAAAAAAAGTACAAAAGGCATTGACCACTTTCTGTAGTTATACAGAAGAATCAGATTCTAGTGAACAATTCATAATTGAAAAGGAAAGTGCTAACATGTACTTCATGGAATCACTGGATGAGGCTAGTAAATCATGTTTTTATTCTTAATTTTATGATTCTGAATATGATTATAAGGACTCAAATGTTTTTGAATTAAATAATGAAATTGAAATATTAAGAAAATATATTTTCAAAGATACTGATTTTTATATTATTCTTAATTAAAAAAATAATAAATTTGTTTCTAAAAATAAAATACTTTTGTAGGAGAATAAAAAATGATGTAATAATACTTCTAGTTCTGATTCCATATTTTATGACCATTAAAATATTCTCAAAATTTGAATGAAAAAATGATAAAAGAAGTTGAATGTTATAAAATATGTTTTCAAGATTTATCCATGGTCATAAAAAATATCATGAGATGATGAATTTATCAAAGACTGAAAAAATTAATATATTTTTGGCTATGAAATAATATTACATCAAATATATAAAACCCAAAATTTTTAAAGAAAAAGATGGTGGTTCTTCAACTGTAACTTGTTTTAAATGTATTCTGAAAGGTCATTATGCAAATGATTTTTCTCATAAATTCATCTAATGATTAGGATTTACAAAAAAAAATAATATTTGTAAATCCTTAATATCTATAGTACCTTACAACACATGCTTAAATTCTATATGGGTACCTAAATTTTGTCTAACTAATCGCATTGGTCCCAATGTAACTTGGGTACCTAAATTGTCATGTAATATATTTTTGCAAGAAAAATGCCTTATATGTGTCAAGAATGATATATGGTACATGGAATATTGTTTCTATAAGCATATTACATGAGTCCCATAAAATATTACCATATAAAACACATGTCATTGAAGAACTATTACATTTATTGACAATTCAAAAGGAAATGTCAATGATATTTCAAAATTTGGTATTCCAAATTCTTCTTTTATTTCTAATGTTTTATATGTTTATGTTCTAAAACATAATTTAATAAGTATATCCCAATAATGTGATGATATAATGGATGTTAAATTTAAAAATGATAAATGATTATTTTTAAATATGATTCTTTATTATGTTATACTAATTGAAAATATAATATGCATACTATTTATTTTTCTGAACTAATTGTTTAACATGTAAAGTGTTTTAATGATGTACATAATGAAAGAATATTATATAATTGAGGTTTAGTTCATGTAAATTTCAAATTGTTTCATACACTTTCCAAACATGAGAATGGGTTACATCTTCCTACCTTGAAGAATAATATATTCATGTATAAAAATCTCTAACAAAAGAGAATAAGTACAATATTTATTTTAGACACATCAATAAGATAACTAATAATAGAACATTACAGTTAGTAACTCTTGATTTATTTAGTCCCATTAAAATTTCATGTTTTTGTAGAATGAAATACACATTATTTATGGTTTATGATTATATAGATATACTTGGTTATACATTGTTTTCTAAAAAAAATTATACTTTAAATAGATTTACAGTCTTTTGAAAGTTAGTTAAAAATTAAAAAGGATCTATGATAATATGTATTCATATTGATAAGGGAGGTTAATTTCATAATTTTTTTAAGAAAAAAAAGCCTATTATCATAATTTTTCTTCTCTTAGAACACTTTAGAAAAATAGTGTTATAAAACAGAAAAATAGACCTCTTATTTAAATGGATCAAACAATGTTGAGTGAATATAATATTCCAAGATATTTTTGGGTTGAGGTTGTTTTACTGTATGATATATTTCAAATATTATTCTTATTATACCTCTCTTAAATAATAGTGAAGAATATAGAGTTTAAAATAAAATAAATATGATTATTTAATAATTTTTTCATGTTATGTTTGATGAAAATAATGCTAAAATAAAATATGATTAAAATGATATTGATGAAGTGTTTAGAGAATTCTATTTTTTTATGAAAATTATGATGATAAGAATCAATCAATTAAGGGGGAGTATACTCCATGTCAACCTAATCAATAAAAATGGAAGATTCATAAATTTCAACCTTTTGAAAATATAATTGGATAAGTTGATTTTGGTTTAAAAATTTGATATTATATTTTAAATTTTTGTGCAAATTCTACTTTTATTTCTTATATATTTACTTGTAATGTTAATGATGATTTAATATATGAGATCTATATAGTTGATGTATAAGATTAATTAATAATGTTTTTTAGAAATAATTTTTGGAATTTAGTAGAATTTTCTAAGGATAAGAAGAATATTGGAACTATGTTTATGTTTAGAAAAAAGCTAGATGAATCTAGACATAGTGTAACCAATAAATCCCAAAATGTTTCTCAATGATACACTCAAGGAAATGGTATATAATATGATTATTATTTTCTACTTGTTTAAATGATTGAAAAAATTATAATTTTTTTAGTTTTTTCTTGTTATCAAGGTTTTTCATTATATCAAATGGATGTAAAGAGTGATTTCTTAAATGGTATTATATATAAATAATTTTATGTTTCTCAACCACTTAGTTTTGAATTTTATAATTTTCATAACAATGTTTCTAAATTATTTAATTCTTTTTAGGATCTCAAAATGAAACCTTGTTCTTACTATGAAATGATTTCTTTTTTATATAAATAATTATTTCTTATAAAGGATATTTTGATTGAAATATTTTTATTAAAATTAATTATGTTGATATTTTAATTTTTCAAAGTTTTATTATGATATATTTTTTTCTTCCTCTTGTGAAATATTATACATAAATATTTATTATTTGATGTCTTCTAAATTTCACATGAGTTTAATAGAGGAATTAAAATTCATTCATGGACAACACAATTTTCAAATAAAACACGAAATTTTTCTTAATCAATCTATGTTTGCTAAAGTGTTAGATGAAATATTTAGTCTTGATTCGTCCTAAAATATGAAAAATCAAATTGGTACAAATTGTAATTTAGAAATTGATGATTATGGTAAATCATATAATTTTAAGGTTTATAGGGGCATGATAGGTATTTTTCTATATTTAACTACGTCGAGATCCGATATCATTTTTACTATTTTTTTATTTTCATGATTTCAAATAGATCATAACGAAACTGATAATAATGTTATCAAAAAAATAATTAGATATGGTAAAGGAACTATTTATTCTTGTTTATTTTATAGAAAATATAACTATTTTTTTAACATATTATTCACATTCTGATTTTGAAGGATGTATAATTCATTGAAAAATCATATCAGGTACGTGTCATTTTCTAGAAAAGAGTTTAATTTCCTGGTCATCAAAAAAAAAACAATTACCGTTTTCTTTGTCCACTAGAGTAGCTGAGTATATCTCTATTCCTTGTAATTTTTCTTAATGATTATAGATTATTAAAAAATTTGTGATTTTTATGTTTATCATGATAAAAATTCTATTTATTGTGACAATAATTTTGTAATTACTATTTCTAAAAACCAGTTATAATATTATAGAACAAGTCATATTGATCTTAGAATTCATTTAATTAAAGATTATATGAATAAAAGTGATATTGATTCAGAATTTATAACTTCTAAAAATATTCTAGAATATATTTTCAAAAAGCCTTTAGACATTTATTAATTTGAAAAAAATTACATTTTATCTTGGTTTGTTAGAATTTTTACATCTTATTACTGCATTTTTTAGAGGATTTATTTCAATATTTTAATTTAATAAAATGGGGAGAGATATTTTGGGAGAAAATGGGGAGAAATAAATATGGATAAATAAACGGGGATTAATGTTTTTAAAATTGGTTTTAATTATTCAATCGTTTTAGTTTTGTAATAAAACTATTAGGGGGAGATTTTTCATGCTTGTATATTCTTTTTTATTTGACTACTTGTTTCATTACATGTTATTTTTTTTGTTTAAAATTATTTCTATATTTTTAGGATTTGTTAATCTGAAATTCATGTATTTCGTTACATATTATTACATTGAGTAGATAAGATAATTATATATATTTCTTTATTTTTTGGGGATGTATGAGAATGAATTTTTATTAATCTAAAATTTCAA
Source organism: Viscum album (assembly GCA_963277665.1). Lineage (NCBI taxonomy): Eukaryota > Viridiplantae > Streptophyta > Magnoliopsida > Santalales > Viscaceae > Viscum > Viscum album. The sequence continues at coordinate 257,668,706 of OY728148.1, read as the reverse complement.
TAAATATGCTTCTGCATTTTAGAACATCTATAGTCTATCGTTTTAAGAAAGTTTCTAAAGTTATTTACCTGAAACATATAAATATATATGATTCTCATGAAACATTTTATTATTCAAAGGCAACATTTTTATCATGATTTCATTTTTTTATAACAAATCCTAAAAAGGTCATTTAGATTGAGAATAAATTATTTAATGTTCTTCTTGGATTTTTTAGAACTGCAGTTTTTTCAGAACTTTTTTTCTTCTATTTTTTGATGTGATATGGCGCATTAGATATTAGTTTGATTTTCTTTTGATTATTTAGAAACCTAATATGTATTTTTTTATAAATAAGTATTTTTGTAAAAGGTATAAATCTTATGTTTAGATCCCTTAAAAATTGGTTTAAGTTGGTTAAAGTATGTTTTCTTTTTTTTACAAAGTATGGGAAACCATAATTTCACAACAGTGCAGGGTATGGTTCAGAAACCCTATATTACTATTCATCATACAAATATTATGTAATATTCATGAATAGTAAAAACTGTAGTTCATCAACCCTATGTTACTATTCATCATCCATACACTATGTTTATATTCAATATATAATGTATGGTTCATCAACCATACATTTTAGTACATCATCCCTATGTTATGTTAATATTCATTAAAATTAAAAAGTGTGGTTCATTAAACCTACATTACTATTTCTCATCCCAACCCCATGTTACTATTCATCATTACAACACTACATACCTATTCATTTGACAATGTATGGTTCATCAACCCTATGTTAATATTCAATATCTATATGCTACATTACAATGAAACATCACTATATTTGGATACTTTATATTTAAGAATTTTCAGTTCATTACATGAATTTTTTTTAAAAATTGATTTTCTACATATATATGGTTTATTATCAATAGTTTTTCTATTGTAAAAAATAATATCAAATATATGTATTAGTATCGATGAGTTTTTAATGTTATTGGTAGAATATTTAAATAGAAATATTTCTAAATTATTTCAGCACCGTTTTCTTATAAATTTGGTGGTTTTAATTTTATTTATTTTTAAATATTTGATTCTTTTTATTTTTTTTCTAATACTTTCCCAGAACCATTTTGAATAAATTTAAATTTGTTTGAAGTGATTTAAAAATGAGTAATAAACCATTAAATGCTATTATTATTTTGGAGAATCTATTGAATGTCTTATTTAAATTATTTGGAGTGATTTTATTACGGATTTATAATACAAGAATAAACAGGATATACTAATGATTTTTTATAGAGGTATTTATGATTGATATTGACTCGATTTATTTTGAAAATTTGAAGGAAGAAAATATGATGTTACTTATGAATATATACTATATATATATATATTCTATATTGTAGATTAAAAGAAGACATTTAGATAAAAATTCTAAGACACATGTTTATCATTTTTTTACTCAATTTTTTTAAGAGAACATGTTGTGAACTTTGAGCCTTCTACGCATTTATAACATCATGTTATACTATGTTTGATCACCTAAATGATCAATCAAGGGATGAATTAATTTTAAATCCACTATAATTTCCATGAATAGATGAGATGATCTAATCCTAAACAACTAGTATCTTCATTTTAATATTTTGTCTTCTCATTCATCTGGTTCTGAGTCTGTAACATATTTTTCCATCTCTCATAAGCACTCTATTAATCTATTCATTCTTTTACAAAAAAATGAATTATTTGTTAATTTTTTCTTCATATTGTGACACCCAGATTCTAATGTTAGGATCTAATGGTTGTAACTCCCTATATTTAATGTTTGTACAGTTCGGGTTGTGACCCCCTTTATCAAATGTCAAGTTTTAAGGGTTCCAAATTCCAATAAAAAAGACTGTGTCATTGTTATCCATCAACAAGAAAAGGATTCTATAATTGGGTTATGATTTCCTAATAAAAATATTTGTAGTGAACATGTATATCTTTCCAATTATATAGGTATAATAGTAGATTAAGTCCCTTTTCATAAAGAAGTACTAAAAAACATCCTTGTATTCCATACTTTTTCCCGTTATTCATTAACCACAATAAATAAAATTGATAATTATTTTATTAATCAATTAATTTGAATTAATTTTTTAATATGGTTATTCACCCCATCTAGACCATCATCTTTTACCCTATCCAGCCTAACAATTAACATATTGAATGGAGAGACATTATATTAATATGTTGAACCACATCTGATATTTAACATAAAATTTCCATAAATGGTTAACCTTGTATCTCATTAGAAATATGAAAATCCAAAACATTTTAATATAGGTCACTATATTTTTCAAAATATATTAGAATAAATACCCTATATATTCTAACATATATCTCGGTTGTCGGTTAAAAACATTTCAATACCTTTATCATGTATTCTCTTGAAACTTGTTAATTTCCAAAAGTCATTATTTAAAACATTAATTCGTTCTTATTTAATAGATTTCTCGATATATTTCATGAATCCAACAATATTGTATACTTATGTAACACTATCATTATTTATTTTCAAAAAAAAAAATATCTATTATGATTTTATAAATACAATTCAATTTAAATTATCATGTTCATATTTACTTTTTCCATAATTAACTAACATTTTTCAACCCCAAGAACACATTACGGGATACCTTTCCTTAATAAAAATATCTCATTTATAATAAATCACATTTATAATCCATCTTCAATATTCAAAATTTCATTCTAAATCCTTAATGAAAAACTTATACTAATAATAGCTATATATTTCATGATTCTTATAACATAATTTTTTAATTCAAAAACATTTATAATCCAATAATAAATCATTATTCATAGGAAATTCCTCAGGCATCATAATATTAATTCATAAAACCTATTTCCAAGAATATAAAATATCAATCATGTATTAATGTTCCAAAACTTCAATTTAACCATGATTCTTATCTGTAATGAAAATAATATCATTATAACACCTCATAAATTTCACACATCATGAATATTGTATTTATCTTCATATTTATAAATAATACTCATTCTATCTTCCCAATTTTCTATACGAGATCTCCACTTAGGAAATCAATTTCCATAGGTCCCATACATACCAAATCTGTAAAATTTAACATTAACCCATTTATTTCACATTCTGGCTATTTATTGATACAAGAAAGCATAGTGTCAGAAATAATAATCATAATATAAAACCACAAAACCATTAAAATTTACTTATAGGATACATAAATCATGACACATTCTTTTAAATCGTCTACAGCTTAATATTTTACTCAGATAAATCCTTATAAATATAATTATAAATATCCTTATAAGTATCCCTAGATATCTCACAATATATATGTCTTCTTAATTTTCTATTGTGGACAAAACCATTCCTTTGATAAAAACTATATACACCCCTGATTAACATAAATGGATATTACATCATTTTAAATGATTACTAAAAAAACATTAAAGAAGTTCCTAACTCGGGACCCTTATAGTTTCATGTATTTGGAATCAGGGAAGGATAATTGTCAATCTTGATATAAGATCTTAAAAACTTATCTTAATTATCATACCCTTTTATACTCATGCTTCAAACAAAAAATCATATCCTGGTGAACGGAAACCCAATAAAGGTGTGAAGTAAGATTCTCAATAAGGTTAAAAAGTAGATATGTAAGAATAACATGAGAAAAAGGGTATGATAATAGGATTATAAAATTTTATGATCATACCATTCAAATATAATATCATAATAAATATTAATGTCACAAATCATGGTAGTTTAAAAAACATGAATAATAAGGGAATCAAGAGGATAATACATGAAAAAATAATATTGAATAAGATAGATAATATTTTTTAGGCACATAAGCATATAAAATGATTTCCATAGTCGTCATTGATTAACTCCAAGGCCATCACAGTAGAATGGGTTCACTCCTCAAACCTTAATATAGATAAGGTTCACTCTTAAGGACATATTAATAGAGAAATTCCCCTGTTGAACCATGTTCAATCCAAGTTCCTTCAATTTATATCTCATAAGTTATAAATTATTAACTATTTCAGTGGTTAGAGGTATAGATACCACCCATATTGTATTGAAATCATATATACATTTTTCAGATGATCATAAACAATCATAATTTTATAACCAATGAAATATAATTGGTATCATAAAAATATAATCATATCATAACCTATGGATATGATACATGTTTCATAATAATTTAATCAAGGATAACCCCATGGAAAGAATCATGTTTCATAAGAACATATACCATTATATTTAAATATGTTTTATAAACATATAAATCTTGAAATAGAAACGATTTTCACATAAATAATTCCATATAAACATAAACCATTCAACAAAATAATATGAATGTAACCCTTGGATCGTTTCCCTAGAAAGGAATGAGTAACACCAACAAATGCCATCATTGATGGAAAATAATTTTGAAATATAATTTAAAAATAATTCTTGAGTAAAAAAAAATTTATATTCTTGAAAAAAATTTGTTTAAAATAAAAAACATTTTGATAGCCGATTTCTTTGAAAATTTTCTTAAAAACTAATGGATGCATGAATAAATTTGGAAAACTAATTACATTGAAAATAACAATGAAAAATTTGGAATAATTTTTCAAAATCATAAAACATTTTAAATATAATTTTACTTGAAAATTATCTTAAAAAATTTAAAAATGAAATTTGAAACCATTTTTAGAAAACATTGATTTTAAAGAACATAGATTCCGACTGAAGAGAGAAAAATTGTCATATTTAATTAAAACAATTTAATTAATTATTATAATTAAAAAATAGTGGGAAAATGGTACCAATACATGAAGATATCACCAATAACTAGAGGAGAAGAAAATTATTTATAATTCAGGATATTTTGATCTTAATATATCATAAATGGGAACATAATTTTATTGAATCATGATAATGATGATATTTTATAAATAAACTCATACAAATTTGGTAAAATTTCATCAAAATATATGTTAAATAATAACATAAAATAAAGTTTAAAAATAATTAAAATAGTTATAATCAGGATATAAAATTTCGAATGGTATTATATACACATTGTAAATTTTATTGGTGCATAATAATACATGTGTCTCAAAGAAGGAAAGTTGAGAAGAAATTATTATACTAATTTGGTAAATTTTGAATAATACAACCAAATGAAATAAATATCATAAAAAAGATATCTAAAAAAACAATACTTTTATTGATAATAGTCATATATTAAATTCAATGAAATCATGTACACAATACAAAATAAACTTCCAAGGAACATGGGAAAAGTCTCTTAGAATCAAATTCGATATTGGAAATCCCCATAACATGCGAGTAACTTTTGAATATTGAGATCCACGAAAGAATAAAATCCATTTAATATTTTAATAAAATAAAATAAATTAAATTCATGATATAACTTGTCATAGGAATGTATATACACTAGAAAACATTATTATGTTGAGAATATAGAATATATCTCACAGAAATAAAAGTGAGATAAAAAAACCATAACTTATGTCTTGAATTTCATTGTACATATTCAATACTTGCATATAATAAATATATTATTATTATTATTATTTAAAAAAACTATATTATTATATATAATACCCTATGTGGTTTTATAATTACTTTTTATTAAAAATTTCTTAATAATTTCAGGTTAATGTTTTGTTTCTGGTAATAAAAACATTATTCTTATATGTTTTGACTAGTTATTATTGATCCTATTTCGTATATCATGATTTACATATTTATAGACTATAAAAATGATTTATAATAAAAAATATTATTTATATATTAATTTATAAAAATATATAGAATATATAAAATTTGAAGGGAACACACCGTTCATAGAGATGTTAGGCTGTATGGGTGCATGAATATTGTTTCTGTTTTTATTGTATTGTGAGAATGTAATTAAATGGTATATATATATATATTAGAATTATACTAGAATTATTATTTTATATATATATCATATAATTTTACGAATAAATTACTTAATAATTTCTGTTTATTGTGTGAAATAATCACATCACATTGAGGAGGATATTGTCCACACGTCTATAAATGAAGAAATCGTATTCCCACAAAATATAGAGAATGAATTCATGTGTTATATAATAATTACAAATGGATAAATAAATCATTAATATCAAATATATAATATAAAAAATTTAATTCCATCATTATTACTAACATTGAATGGTGTTAATGGAAGTACAAATGACATTAGTTTGCGAGGCAATAGTCCACCTTATATAAGAATGAAGATTGTGTTTCCTATTTCCAGGATGTGTGTTTGAGTTTAGATCATAAAATTAAAATAAAACAATCATAGTATATTTATTATAATTATGATTTTATATAATAATGGAATAAGTATAATTTATTTATTGGATAATGAAATGAAGCAAAAGTTCTTATTGAAGTATGTTACCTCTTATTTGGGTGACTCCTTTTGGTTTTCACCAATGGCTTCATTGTTTGACATTTTGCCTAATGTGAATTTTCTGAGACAAGATATAGAAAGTTGTGAGGATATTTTTGATATTAATTTATGATAAAAATGGTTATATAATTGTTATTAAATGAGGTTGTGTTTGTGTTCCCATTTATAGTATAAGTGGAGTGGCATTCACGATAATACAAAATGGTAAACACTATTTAGAGGTCTTCATAACATCACGTGTGACCAATAATGTTTTATATTAGATCCTATGGAGGATACGGTAAAAATATGGAAATAATATGGTTTTTTTACTTGTTTATTGGTTATTTTCTCCTTAATTTATTTTTTATCCATTAAGAAAATTTGTTTTTACCTTAATCAATGATAATAAGTATAAATACATTCAACAATATTTTTGGTAAGAAACACATTTTAAATTACTATAAATTTTAAATTTTTATCATTCTAGATATGGTTTTTAAATTTCTTAAATTATAACCACATATGTTGAATAAATAAATTTAAAAAAACACTAAAAAATAGGATAAAACGATTAGTTTTTTTTGCTAAAAAGTTATAAAGAATGAAATGTTATTATATTCAATTTAAATGTGAAATTTTTTTACAATTAAATAAATTGAATAGATATATTTATATTTAATTTAAAAATACATCAAATGAAATTTTATAAATTATTGATCTATATAAATAAATTACAAAAAATTACAGTTTACAATTATTTTTTTCATTACTCATCAAAAAATTAATCATCCCAGAAAAGTGAAAAAATTTACATAGTGTAAAACTTGATAATATAATTTAAAAAATGAATCATATTTTGTTAAATAAAATTAGTAGATGATTGAAAATTTATATTTAATTTAGGTTCTTCATTAAAAGGAACTAAAATTACCTTTTATAAAAAATATACATCTTTATGCATAAAGTTATATTTATTATGATCTCTTATCTTTAAAACAAATAAGATGAATTTAAAATAGGTCAATGAATATAATACATATATTTATAATTGTAACCATTTAAATAAAGTGATTTAATTAATATATTTAGGTAAATAATAATTTATTTCAAAAATATAATTTTCTAGAAAAAGATTTCATATATTTTCAAAATGGGGTTGTTCTAATTTCTAGTAAATTGGTCACAAAATAAATAACATGATATACATGTATAACCTAAATTTTGATAATTTAATTAATATTATTCAAAACCACCATTACAATATGTAATTGGAAACAACAATTATATTTTAATACTGATATTGACAGTAAATTATAGATCAGCAAAACTAGGTTTTGTGTGTCATTATCGATTTTGAAGGAACTAAAAATTGTTTGTACACCTAGTAAAAAATAGTATTCTGTGTACCACAATTTAATATATATTTTGTGTGTAGTGAAATATCAACTTATTTTTCTTACAAATAAATAATTACTTGGTTCTTTCATATGACCCAATATATATTCATTGTTTTGTGAAATAAAAAAATATAAGAAATAATAAATTTAATCAAAAAAGTTATCAAACAAACACAATATTTTACACTAGGACTCATAAGAAGACAACATATAATTAGCAAAAATACTTCCAAGAAGAGGAATATATAGATTTCAAGAATGAAAAATGATGTAAATGTTTTTTATATTTCCTATAAGGACACTTTAAAAAGGCCTACACTCCAAATTAAGGGGAAGATAAAAGTGTGTTCATTATTAAGTGTAATATTTTAATAGCTATAAATTGGGTATTGATTTAGCTTTTGTATCTCACATATGATCCTAAATGTATGAATCATGTAGATTTTGAAATATTCATAGAGGAGAGGTGGACTTCTGAGATACAAATAGTGTAAGGCCGGATGCTATATCCATTGGAGACAACCACTTTTCCTTTCCATCAAGTATGCTATTAGGTTTAAGTTTATTGTTATTATGATCCAACTGTTACAAAGAATATAAATTTATTTTTCATGCTTCGATAAATATGCCTTTGTTTTCATGTTTTTGATTAAAATACATTTATTTTATAAGGATAACATATTTTAATGTATGAATAATTTAAATAATGGTATTTATGTATAAAAAACAAAAACCATATGCTAGAAAAAGGTAAAAAAATCATATAAACAATAATCATATGACAGCCATATATAGAATCACTTATGTAGTCATTTAAATGAGAATTATTTAATAAAGATATATCAAGTTGGTTATTAAGACTTTTCAAAAATAAAACAATTTGTATGCTTTTATGAAAATTTATAAGGAATAATAACTAAACCACCATTAAGAGGATACATTTAAACAACAACATACCATTTAGGATTGGTATAGACTGATGAGTGGAGACCATTTCAAATAGAATATGGTGTTTTTTATCTTACATTATATCTAGTAATGAATAGTTATTTGGATATGGATATATGTACCTAATGTTTTATATGACTGATTGAATTGATAAATTTAATGAATTCAAGAATGATGTAGAGAATAATCATAGAAAGAATATTAATAAGCATTGTATAGATAGAGCTGGTGAATATATTAACAGATAGTCTACTAAGATGCTTTGGGTATTTGGGATTCTATATCAACTGACATCACCTTACACACCAGAGTGGAATATTGTTAGTGAAATGATAAACTATTCCTTGTTAGACATGGTAATTTTTTTGATGATTCATGAAGATCATCAATTATTTTTTTGAGGATATGAATTACAAAATGTGGAATACACATTAAACATAGTCCATTTTATTTGTAAAACATAATTTTGTTCATGCTATGGAGAAGAAATATACCCGATTTATTAAATACAAATGTATGGTTTTTGGAGGTAGTTGTATATAACTTAATGAAAATAATCTGGCGCTATGGGACACAAAGAGAATCTTTATAGAGATCATAAATGAAATAAAGGGATACAACCTATATGACCTCTCATAAAATTAAATTTAACATCACTAGACAAGAATTATTTATTAAGAGGGTGAGTATCCTTGGAAATGATAGTGGAAGAAGATTGAAATTGATGATGTTGATTCCCATGATACACAAGAGATTGTATTAGAAACTTTTCTATAGGTTGATGTGGAAGAATTATTTTATGAAACACATACACTAGAAAGGAGAGATAGAGAGTTAACTGAACCTAATATATACAGTTTTCTATTCACCATTAATATTGACTCATTATTGGTTAACAATGATTAACCTCAATCCTAAAAGGTGGAATTTGAGACATCAGATGGTGGAAGATGGTAATAATACATGAGTTATGAAATTGATTCCTTGTATCAGAACCATGTATAATTTTTTTTTGATTCGGTATTTGATGTAATGCATATAAGTTGAAAATGGGTTTTCCAGTGAAATGTAAAAATTTAAGGTATTGTAGATTCCTATAAAGTATGTATATTAGATAAAGGGTTTAAATAACATCCAGTAATTTCATTCGATGATACTTTTTATCTAGTTTCCATTTTTAAATCCCTAAAAAATATACTATCTATAGTTGCAAACCATGTTTATGAACATCAGAAGAAGAATGTCAAATAATATTTAATTAATTATAACCTTATAAAAGATGTCTATATGAAACAAAAATAATGGTTTATGAAACCATTTTATGTGAAAATAATTTTTAATTTTCTATGATCCATTAATGGATTGAACAAATCATCTAGGCCATGGAACAATCCATTCGAAGAATCTATAAAAAAAATTCATTAAGAGTTAATGTGATCCACATTTTTTAATATGATTAGTGGGAATTAGATCATTATCCTTGTAGTATATGTCGAGGAAATATTACTTATTGGAAATTAAATACGAGTCTTATAGTCTATCAATGACTTGTTAAATAGTTATCTCCATGAAGTACATAAGTGAAGCATCATATATTAATGGGATCAATGTCATTCATGATAGATATGATATGATTCATGGATGATGTCAATGTATATGATTCACTAGAAACTAATGATATTTATAATTGAACATTACAAAAGGGGATTGGTTATAGTGTAACATGGTGTATATATTTCTATAAAAATATGGCATCATACATAATAACATAATGTGAGAATCAGTGATATCACATACACTTCAGTGATATTGTCAATCATTTATTCCATAATATTTACAATAATTGATGTTCCTTATGCATTGGACATGTCAGGAAGATATCGAGATGATTCTAGACAATAGAGTTGGTCTGCTATGAGGTTTATCCTTACTTGTAAGAGAAGAACAATGTAGAAGATTCTTTTGTATAGAGTGGAAATGAAGTATGTCATTAGTGGTTATATTATTTCTAGGTTTTAAAAACATTAGAATATTATGATGTCACATTTAGTTTATGTTTTCTATTCCAACAAAACTGTTTAGAGTTGCATGAGTTAAAACCAACCAGATGGCGATAATTCATATAGTGGAGTGTGAGTTTATAGGGTCTTTTTATATATTCAGAAAAGACATTTTGATATTAATATTTTTCCATGTACTCGATGTGTTACCTAATATTAAAAAAACTTGTCATAATGTATTGTTATTATAATATAGTGGTGGATCATTCAAAAGAGATAACGTCAAAAAAAGACAAATAACATAATCCATAAGTACAACATCTTAATGGATTTATCTCAGAGAGGTTAAGTTACACTAATAAAAGTTCATAATAATGATAATGTGGTGGAACCCTTGAATAAATTCATACTTTTCATAAGAATTAGTATCATGTGAGATTTATTGGTGTGAATGTTATAAGAGGTTGAATTTAGTTCATGTGAGAATCTTTTGGGGATAGTGACCTAGGAAAAAATTCTATGTACTTTGTGATATCCTATATTCAAATATTTAATATTAATAAAATAATTATCACATCAATACTATTCTACTCCATAATTTAGTAGAGTAACATTCCTTGCTAGTATTTGTTATACATAATGATTGTAGTTCTTCCCCATAATGATGAAAATATATAAGTGCAATTAATGTATTGTTAAATATATTGTTTACAGATGAATAATATCACTTGATGGAAAAAATGGAAAACTGTACCGAGTGTGGGAACTCATAGGGCTTTGAGAAACATTCTCATGGTATATGCCAATTGTAATATCTAGTGTAGGATATTAGGAGAATGATACCCACCAGTAGGAAATCCAAATTTGTAAATGTTATTTGATTTTCCTATCTGTAAACATGTATATTAATCCATAGACGTTAATATTTTTATTATTACCTGTTACATGTTGTGTAAATTGATGAATTGTGATAATTGTGATGATATATGTTAATGGAAAAGTATCATATATTAGGTACATCATAATTAAAATTTCATTAGTGAATGATATGAAAAAGGAAACAACCATTATGTTCATTAATAAAAGTTATTGTTTGATTCTATTTGATGTAAATGAGATAGCATAAATTAATCCATAGATATGTTGTTTTACAGGATAGTTTGATTTTCACAAATTTTTCTGAATAATACATCGAACACATAGGTTGATGGAAATATCAATTATCATTATTGATTAGACATATCACTATAGAGTGAGTATAATAAAAAGTAAATTTTCATATTAGGTGTTAAATCATTATGGAATCAACTTCTTTCTCTATGGTTGGTGTGTCATGTTCCTAGATGCTGACCATAAATTAAGGCTACATCACTAACTGCTGCTATAAAAGTGGTCTACAATTTCACACACTATGTGTATCTAGAATATTTTAAAATAAAATACTATTACTTATTATTTAACAAGATACATAAATATAGTTTATTTATATGGTAAAATAATTATTCATATTTACTTTATCACAAATATTTTGCCACCAATTATTTGAGAGTTATTATCTTATTACAATATTTAAAAAATATTTTTTTTTCTAATTTACTATATATAATATTTATTTATTTATGGGTGAATAAGGTGGTGATATATAATAATTTAATAATAGTCTTATTTAGGGCTTGAAAAATATTTTGGATGAATGGTAGCTCTAGTTTAATGGAATGTTGAAAATTAATTTATATTTTATATTATTTGATTAAATAATATTTAATATTTAGTAATGATTTTAAAAAACGTTATGAAATTAAAATAATTATATTATTATAGAAATGGTGTTATATGGGGATTAAATAAATAATATAGGGAAGTTTTGAAATTATTTATTCATATGCTAGTGTGTTAAAGAACCAATTATATTTTTTTTCTTAAGAGAGACAATTTATTTGTGTTGTGCATAATGGGGTCCAGAGTGAAACCTCTCATGAACTAGATGTATATATCTCTTATAAATCAACCAATAAATGAGATTAATCTTTATCCAAATACCACTATTGAGTCTTGATTGATCATGGACAATCCTTTTAAAGTGAATATCTAGGAGATCAATATTGAATGACAGAAGTGATAGGATATTCCATGATAGAGCTCAGAGATTCCTGTGATGAAATTTAGAGACTCATTGACCACATGTGGATCAATTTTAGAGGGAATATATTGTTCACCACTATAAACTAACTATGTTATACTGTAAATTCGTTTCCAGATCCATTAACGAAAAAATAATTTATCAAAAGGTAATTATTTAATTTCTAAAATTAATTATAAATAATATGTGACAGTCTTGTTCCATGGAACTTATCTTTACCCATTATCTATATTCAATGTTTCAATTCTATATACCCATATTTCAAAAATTTTGATTGTCTTGTATTATTCATTGACCATGAATAAAATTAAATTCAAGCATGGTCCATTCGATACTTCTTTTATATTGGGAACGTGCATTCCTAAGTTGCACCTCCAAAAAAACATTCCACTCTATTATTGTATTGTATAATTTGATTATCGAAGACCCTCAATAACATTATATATATATATATATTTGTGATCATAACATATATACTGTAAATAAACCTCCTATTGAAATCTCATGAAAATGTATGATAATAAATTTAATGATTCAGTGGTTAAAGAGTAGAACATGAATACAAAAATTATGTAAACTACACATTTATAACATTCACAATGTTATCTAACATTTTATCATATGTAATTTTAATAAAATTATATAATATAAATATAATTAGAGCTACCCCTAAAAACAACACATTTCTTTTTCTGTTATCTCACCCATTGAAAAAATTATTGTTTCCTTCCATTCATAAATGATGTGTGTTTGGTCACATCTTGACCAACTAAAAATCATGAATGGTTTAAGATATTATGTTAAAATAAAACAATCCAATATACCCCATCATGAAAAAATAACCCCATAAAATAAACATCAACCACCTCATAAACAGAGTAATAAGGTATCATTAAATGGAAGGACATAATTTCAATGCGTCATTCAAATATTCATTACCTCCACTATATATCTATTATACCATTATCACCACATCATTGGGTACACCACATTACACTCCCATATATTTCATGATCATGCTATCCTCAAGACATCACATCTACTATACCTCAAAATCAGTAGAATGAAAAATTGGGAAGTCATTATCCCTCTATCCCCAACCTATATGTTATGGAGTACATATGGAATAACAAAATTTGGAATCAATATAAAATAATTTAATAATGTTATTATCATTTAGAAATCAAATGAAAAATATCTTTATAAATTCAAAAAAATATAATGACCTTGGGGTGTAATAAAATATTATTTAAAAACACTTCTATTCCACAAATTTTTCTTAACTACACATATAAATCAATAATAGCCTCAATAAAGTAAACTATCCTATAACCACCCAAAAGACACCATAGTAACCAACCAAAATTTAGTGTACATTTACTAATTTAGACAAATTTATATTTCTGTTCACTAAAAAATATTAAATTAATTAATAAATTTTCCCTATTCTTTGTGGAATAAATAATATCATCCATCAGACACACATATTCTGTACATTATTTAATAATTCCAAAAAATGATATTCCAATTATATGCTATATTAATTTATTCCAACCGTAACAATTTAAATATTTAATACGAATCCAAATAGTAACATTGTTCCCACAACATCATAGTTCCTAGATTTTCTATTTCAATTACATTACACACATCTATTTATCAATAATGAAGAACATAATCATATACCAAAAACCATTAATTTCAAATGTACCACATCCTGACAACCATCACACCACTACCAAACCATTCTCAAGAAACTATCCAAAACACTTATTATCACAATATCATGACAAAAAACATAATATACCACATCAATAACCTCATAGCCATAATAAAACATCAAATTTTTGAATATTATTCACTACATTGGATGAAACTATCATAGTAAAAGACACAATAATTTGGACAACACATTAAGTTTCTATAACCACTTATTTATCAATTATAATAAGATATTCCCATATTAAAAATGAAATACTATTTCTTGTGAAATGTTTATAACATTTATGAATGAGAATTAATATAATTTATTTGGAAAATAGATCATAGTAATAATTATGGGACCATCTGAACCGTCAAACATGCACGAGTTTCCTTTAATTTAATTTTAGTGGCACATTTTTTATAATGTATTTATGTCTTCACCACAAATTATCTTATTATAATATTTATAAAATTTTTAGTATGTTCTTATTTTAATTTTTTTACCATTAACTAAATGTTGATATATGTAGATAAAAAACATGAAAATATTAATCAAATAATGACAATATACATGTTCACTGCTTGTTTTCCCCCAATTTCACATTTTACTTTGTTTTATATTCGTGAAATTGTTTCATTATAATTACATTAATAAAAAAATAAATTTACTTATTTAAATTATTACAGAAATAAAATGTATACAAAATTTAATATAGTATCTTAATTAATGAACATGATATGATGATCCAAGGAGTAGATTATTATCTGAGATAATAGATAGGAAAATTAACCAAGGGTATCTATATAAATATATTTAGAATAAGATTAAAATATATATACCAATAGTTTTTATACAATTATTTAACATATTAATATATAAATATTCATTTTTTCCAAAAAAACATGCATGAAGACCATAAGAATTTTGTGTCTTCAGAAACTAGGATACATAATCAACTACATCATAAGTTAAATATATTGTCTCTTACAATATTATTCAAAAATAGAAACCTTAATATAAAAGTCACACATAATATATTTGTTTTTAATTTTTGAAATTAATCATATGATATGGAGTGATTTGATTATCTATAAGAGTAATAAGGGCATGTATCAATGAACACATAGAAATATCAGGATAATAATAGTATGTGAACATGATAATAACTTTAACAAACCCAACATAAATATTCTCATAAAACTGAGTCATGGAAGAAATATTTTATTTTTATAAGACAATAATCATAAATTAATCAATAAAAGTAATACAAGAGAGAATAAAATTTGAATAAGACATAGATATTTGGAATATACATAATACATGAAAATCATATGTCAAGGTTTCCAATAATGAAATTCTAACATGAAAGGCATGGACTAATCTACTATGTACCTACATTAGTCTTGGTATTACCTCTTGTGTACCCTATATGAATATGGATTACCTCCCATGTACCCTATTTTGGGATTGGGATGACCCCCTATATACCCATTGAGATCATTAATCATTAAAGATTAACCAATACATTATAGGGATATATAATCATGTTTCCATCCATAACATGATTAAAATAAAAAATATCTATTCCAAAATTTCATTAAAAACTCATCATACCACAAAAATTGAAAATAAATAGTTTTTGAAAGAATTTCATTAGGGTATATCCCATGGAAATGAGAAGAGTTTTATAATAATTTCATCAATTCATAATAGATAACACATATAAAAGGAATCATTATTGTAATAATATTTCCATCATAATCATAAATCAAATAGATAAATGATAAGGACGATATAGTTGTATAATATCCCAAATAGAACACAAGTAACATTAATGAATTTTATCATTGATGAAAAATAAATTTTAAATATATCATGGATAATTTAATGAGGTAAATATCTTCTCCACAATGAAAACACTTATTTAAAATCTAAAAAATTTCTGATTACTAAATAAAATCATTTATTTGACAAAAATCTATACAAATTATATAATATGAATTTAATAGTTGACTTTTCCTTATAATGGTAAATATCGTTCATGTCATCAATGTTAAAACATAGATTTCATTCATATTTTTTGGAATAAATCAAAAGTACCCAGTTTTGAAAATAGATACGATGATTCCTATTAATATTTTTTTGAAAATACACATGGGTAAAAATTAATGTTGAAAATCCTAGAAGAATATTTAATTTTTTTTTAGAATCATTCATTTAGAAAATATTGATATGGATGAAACTAGGTTTTCAACCGAAGAGATATATATAGTATGTTTTCCATCAAAAATATATTCTAGTATCATGAGTACATAAGTTGAGTAAAATGAATGGAAAATATTTAATATATATAAATAAGGGATTGATAATTATAAAATTAACTATTTTCATGAATGATATATCATCATATTTTATCATCAAAATTTTAATCACGAACAATCATGATAAAAAAATGATATTTTAACCTTAAAGCATTACCACATTGGAAAAATTTGAAGTATTATCCTGATGAATAAAATTGACTAATATGGTTAATTATATACCACTATTTTAATGAGATAAACCATAATATACTTTCATGTGTAGTATATAACTTATAAAAAAGAATCATGTGGTGAATATGGAATCCGACCCACAAAAATAAAAGTGATATGAAAATACCTTACAAAAAGACATGAATTCCCTATAAAATATAGAAATATTTTATTATAAATATTTTTTTATTAGAAATATTTTATAGAAACGTAAACATATGTATCATTCAGTATATAGTTTATTTTTTCCTTTTATCTCCATTTTATTAACAATTCTTTGTTATAGTCACCATATCAGTTAAAAGATTATTTTATTTTCTTGTATGTTTTTCTTAAATACACATGTTCTTTGAACTCTGATAAATGCTTCATCATATTAAAACTATTAACCATTATTTAAATATCATAACTAATCCTTACATACATATTTAGATTTATCCATAAAAGTGTATATTGAAAATATAATTACACCATTCATGGAGATGGTTGGTCGAAAGTACACCTGAACACTATTTAACTATTGATGATGTGGGTAATGAATGATTTATATATAATAATTTATCATTATAGAATAATTATTATATGATAAATATAAAATATAATCATTAAATATACACATATTACTATCCATTTCAAAATAAATTGAATAAACAATTTCATCATATCGTAGATGTAGTATTCCACACGTATGCATAAGTGAAGTTATCATTTTCATATGGATTGGGATATAAGTTGGACGATGTGTTATTATCATTTAATCACTATAATTATTTAATTATTATCGTATAAATTTTATGCTCACATCATTATATCATATTGTGAGATGTTGTGATGGAAAATTAAATACATTGTATCCTTAGAAGGTAGTCCATAGTACCCAAGATCAATGTTTTCATTTTCCATTTGATGGATAAAGTGATGTATGTATGTCATGAAATTAACATAATAAAATTTTATAATATTTTTAGTATTTATTTGATTATGAAATCATGTTTTATGATGATTTTGAGGATATGGAATAAGAAATAAAACAGAATTTCCCAGTTACAAATATGCATCTTCTTCGGAAAACCATATTAGTATATAACCAAAATTATTCATAGAATTTTTTTTGATCAAAATATGTACTATATGTAATTATTATGGGTTTTGAAAATTTATATAAGTTTTTATTTTATTATAATAAATTTTTTAACTATGAAAATAATAAAAGGAGTGATTCCCATGTACAATTTAGGTGAGTGGAAGACATGTAACTTTTTTATGATTTTGAAGAATTAGATGTCAATTTTTTATAAAAAAATTTATATAATTAATTATTATATATTATATGTTGTGAGAAGGTCCAAATATTAACATATAATAAGAATTTTTTATGTTGTCAGTCCATTTTAATCATTAACATTTCAGTTCTACCCTTAGTAAACATGTTTTAATCTTAATGGTGGTTGTTAATATTTAATATTTGTAAAATTAATTATGTATGAAAATTAAAATATCTTAATTAAAAATAAATAAATTATTCATATTCCATATTATTATTTAATTTTACAAAATTATATTCATAAAATTTTCATAATTTAATTTAAAATTAAACCTGTTGATGTGAAGAAAAAGTAGTTCTCCAATGAAAACGTTTTCATATTTATATACATTATTCATAACATAATTGAAAATAAAAATGATTAAAATGAACTATATTGGTTTATTAATAATAAAATTGAACTATTTTAATTTTTTAGTACATTTATAATGAAACTGTATCCATATAAAATATTCAAATGAAAATGTATTTCTCAATAAAAATAAATATTTTTTAGTAATCATTAAAAGGTTAACCATTTTATAAAATTATTTGAGCTTCATTATAAGATTATTTTTAAATGTGGATTTAATAAAATAAGTTAATTCTTTTCAATAAATTTCTTATAAGTGAAATAAATTATTATTTTAATTTGTTCATAACAATCACTAAAAGTTATTATTGATGTAATATGTACTTTTTAAGCATATAAATACTATATAAAAGTAATTATTATTTATCAATATATTATAATTATATAATTAAATTTTACATAATTTTCAATATTTATTTATTCTTATTAATACAACCATGATTTATGTTTTTCTTTTTAATAATTTTATTTTAATAATAATTTTATTAAAATACTACGGTCTATTAAAACTCAATGTTTCTTGTAACACGAGCTATGAATGAAATTAAATTAATTTGAACAAAATAAATTTCTAAAAATATTTATTTCTAACATTATACCCCAATTAAAATAATTTCAACCATTTAATTATATCATTTTGATACTAATAACTGATGATACTTCTTCTTATTCATTGTATCACCATGTTCTCATATAGCTTCCTCAAATTGTTGATTTCATCCATAAAAATCATACATGTGAGACATATTTATTCCTAGGACTTCCCATATATGATGTAGAATCTCTACAAGTTTTTCATAATAGTAAATATCACGATCTTGTGTTATAACCTCTGAGTTGATTGAACATGAAGGATCATGTATTTACTTCCTCATCAAAGATATGTGGAACTCAACGAGGACTTGAGAGTGGTTTGTATGATGTTCAAAATGCTACAAAACCATAGATAAATTAATAAGAATATTTAATGGAATAATATACCCCGGGATAATATTAACAGTTTTCCCAAATCTCATGACAATCATTAATAGACAAATTCATAGAAAACCCATCTCACTATATTCAGTATCCAGATCACACTAATGATTGTTATCATAAATATATCTCTACTTTAACCATACATTATATGTTTCTTAATGGACCTATATTCCTCATAAATTTAATTATATATATAATTATCCCATATCATTCATTATACATCTTCATCCCATTATGTTAGAGTTATACCATTTTTTCTATATTGGGTTTCATAAGGATCCCTCAAAAATGATTTTCTGAAATCTATTATTGTATAAAAATATAAATGGAGGATGTTACCAATCAAATCCACATTATAAATACATTGAAAATATATAAAAATATAATCTATAGTTTTAATGATCTTCTTATACATACCTTTTATCTTAGGGTGATACATATTGACGTAACCGAAATATATATCATGATCTGGATGGAAACTATTCTAGAACATTAAGGTAAACCTTGTATCATGATAAGATATAGTGGAATATAGTACCCAATTAAAATATAACAATTTTTTAATATATGTGTCCAAAATATTATCTAATGATATATATTATATAATAGTTATGAATTGTTCATACTTTATAAGGAGATAGATTGAAATCTATTTAAAATTATTCCCTTTAGATGTTTTGGGGTATTAATGAACAATATCCATGGTGATGTTTTATAATTCCCATTATTTAATGGGTAATGGCATTAACCTCACCTTATACATTCTTATCTCTACATTAACATGATGTAAAACCATACACTAAAATAAATTCTTTGAAATTTCTCACATCATTCCATCCCACAAGATATATTATTTTTGATCTATATATGTATTCGTACTTCAAGGATGAATAGGGAATGAAGAACTATGACCTTACTCTAACAAATAATTGAAAAAATAAAAAATTGAGGGAAAATTCCTAGTTCCAAAAGAATATCATTAAATTATAATCAAAATTAAAATCAATATAATGTATAAAAATATTGGGATACTTTTTATATTCTTTATATATCTCTCAAAACAAATATTGGGATGATGTTTAAAAAAATTTGAAAAATTTAATATTTATTTAATTTCATAGAATCTTATAGATGATTGATTTACAAATCTTGAAAAATTGAATCTTTTTTAATCCTAATTATTGATAAAATAGAATGATCATTTCGATTCAAGGAATCTACCATCTTTTTTCCCTGTCCCATGGTGGTAATATATTTGATAGTTATAATCGTAAATAAGTTAGAACCATCTTCATAGGTTAATATTAAACCCTTTTTGTGTTTACATGTATTTTAATATTTTATGATCAATATATAAAAATAATTTATTAGTAATGATTGTATTGAAATATAAATAATTTTAAAAAATACCACTGCTAACATGAATTCACAAGATGGGTATTTTAATTCATGAAACATTAATATTCATGAGGAATAAGATATAATAATATCATTCTACTTATGGACACATCCCAATCCCTTCATCAATGAATGACCATATATTTGAAACACTACTCCACTAAAGAGTAATGTGAGCACAAGTCAACTAACTAACCGTCCCCTTTATTCTATGAAATTTTCCTCACAATCACCTATACAGTGAATATTGGATCCCATTAATGTTGTTATATAGAGTGGGTTGGATAGCCATGATATTTTTCCACAAAGTGTAAATATTATCCAGCCAAACTAAGGAATATACTAATCTCAATCACTATAATTGGTCTGAGCCAATTTTAAATAAACTCCATATTTGCTGGATATACTGATAAAACCTCTCTTAAGAATATGGGACCCATTAATGAATCTTCGGGTAGCTAAATATCTCACTTTCTAAATTTTTCAAAAGTATTATACTTCCTTCAGTGCTTTAGTAAAATATTCAATTGATCATCATTATCTTTTTTATTATTTCTATATATAAAGTTTTATTTAATTAATACTTCCTCAAACTCATCATGTTAAGAACATCGGATTATTCAATAAATCCATAAAGATAGTGTGGGTATTTGTAATTCAAATAGGATTTTAAATATATTCATAGTGTATATACCTTGTATGAAATTTTTTTATTTGGTATATTATACTTCCTCACCCACAATTTATGATATCTATACTGAATTTAAATCATTGAAAATTATTTATTCAAATGGATTTGATCAAACTTGAATATAATACAAGGTTGAGTATGATTTTTGTTGAGTGTGACCTTGTTCAGTTATCACTAATCAATGTAGAGTCTCATTGATCCATAATTATTCCTAACAAAAATAATTTGTGCACCCCATAGAGATATTTTTTTTGAATTAATTATTTATCAAAATATTATTGGAGTTACTTCATCAATATCTATAACTCGGTAAGGTGAAATTTATAAGGAGACTATAAAGTAGATTTAGTACTAGGAATGGGTTCTATTTAAAAATCAACATAAATAATTAGCAGAGTACTTGCTAAATATTCTATAAATACATAGATATACTAGAAAAAAATATATGGAAAATTTATTATGAGTTTGTCGCCAACCATATGAGATAAAAACCAATTTTTAATAGGAAATGAGGCACATAAATTGGATGCTCCTTACATTGAAATTTCATGAATATTTTAACTCAGATAGTTGATTCTAGGTTGGTTTTGTATATCCAAGGTTTATTCCCCTGAAAAAATTATTTTTGATTTATTTAGATTAATATGATCCATTATTAAGATGACATCAAATTCTACCAGAGCAATAATAACTTGATGTGTAGGAATCACATTCCAACAAAATTCAATTGGATTTTAATAAAAAAAATTAGATGAAAACGTCACACCATTAGTGGTTTTCATTGATAATTCAACATCTAATAATTTTGTTAGAATTTTGATACCTTAAAAAGTTTTTTATTTATAAATTACTAGGTAGAACCAAATAAAAAGTAGACATTAGTCTTATTAGAGTGGAAGGAAGTTCTACCATTCACCATATAATTATTATACCCCTCATCAAACGTATTGATTACGATAGAGATACCATTTTTCAATGATTTAATGTTTTTTTGACATTATTCATCATCCATAGAAATCATATTTGAACAATGGTTAACATAATTACCATACTCCATGAATTTGAAACACTAGAGTGTAGGGAGTGAATTCTGTGTAACTCATTCTCTGTTTCAAAAAATTCACTTTCATCATCCCATCCCATCAATCTTAATATACTCAATAACATTCCCTTACAAACATAAAACAATTAATATTTACATAGATACAATTTCTTTGATTTTTCCTTCCACACTGCAAGCATGATAAAAATATCAACTTCTTCCCTCAATGTTTTTTAGAGATTCTTTTGAATTCCATCTTTTTTTTCTTATCAATACCCTCAGGTTTTTGGATAACACCAATCTCTATTTCGATCATCATAGCTAATTTAATTATATTATCATAGATAATAAAGTATCTTTTTATAATGATCATTAAATTACTATTTTTAGGAAATGAAGAATAAATAAACCTTTCATTAATGTTGGATATTGATTCTAAATGTGTATGTAAAAATTCATGTAAAATGACCATCATAGGAACTAATGGATCAATCAAGATTAAAATTGTTCATAACAGATTCCATATCCAATTTCATATGAATATTAATAAGGAATTAAAATTTGATAAATAATTTCTTAATCTATTCAAACAATATGGAGTATAATTAAAAAAAATTTCTTCATAAAATTCATTAGATTCCCCCATTGATCCTATTTTCCTTCCACATGAAAGATAGATGAAATTAATTTTTCATGTTCAAAAAATGGATAATGGAAAATATATTTTTAATTTTACTAATATATTTAATAAAAACTAATTGATAAGTGAAAAAACAAAAATACTATGGATTTCTCCTCCTGATGGACTTAACATAATGTTGTTTCAAACATTTTACAATTATATATTAAAAGAGAATAGCATATTCAGAATGTTGTGTGTTCATAATAATGATATTTTTAAATCCAAATGTAATAACATTGGGTTTCTCAGAAATAAAATCATTTTACTTTAACTTGTATTCAGTATTAACAACTTTACATTATCTTCCATATGTATAATAAAATAAAAAAATTTCAATGTGTTAATCATTAATAATAGGGTAAAACTATATATTCTTCATTAATCAATTATATAATTTCTAAATAATGACACATTCCTTTCAATATATGACACTTTATGTTTTATCTAGGACATTCATGATCATAAACTGTTCAAATACTTCATGATGGTTTATATAGTTTTTTTAAATTTCCATAACATATCATGTATTTGTGAAACAAAAGGAGTTCAGTAAGGCATATTGTCATACAATAGGTGATGATCGAGTCAGTTTCCAATATTAATTTTTATCAATTTTTACAAAAATCTACAATTGTGCTATATCCAAATCCAATTATAGTATTTTATCATGGGTATAATATATTGGAAAGCACTTAACATGTCCTTCACCAAAATATAGGATATTTCCCAACAAATATGCTTATCCTTAGACTTATACATAATATTCTCACTAAATATTTCTCATCCTATTTTCAATTCTTAAATAATATTATCATATGATATAAATTATAAAGACCCATAATTTTCATACATATATATTACATATTAATATATTAATATTTCTTTCAATTTTCAAAAACATGTATAGAGACTATCAATGTTAAGTGTCTTTTGATGTTGTGATACATGAAAACCAATTTATAAGGGAACCACATCATATCACCCTATGATTTTTAATAATATAAGTATTCTTATAAATATCACTCCCAATATATTACCTTAAAACATGGTAAAGGGAAACATAAACATGGGTGCTCTATGATGCTCAGTATGTGTAAGCAGGGATGATATCGATAACATTATTATCATACAATGACCCTAATGTATTGTGAACATCATATTGAGATTTTAAAACAATACATATATAACAACATAATAATATTTAATCATATAATAATTCTTTGAAGTTATTTAGACAAGAATAATAATGTAATCATGATCATAAGCCCTGAAAGAATACCATTTTCAAAAGAAATAGATATTTGGAATATATATAATCATATAAAATCACATGTCAAGGATATACATGAATACAAACAGAAAATGATAATAGTGGGGTAAACACTCTTGTACCGACTTTAGTCATGGTATAACCAATATTGTACCAATTTTATACTTAGTATAACCTCATTTATACCCTATTTTTGGAATTTAATAAACTTTCTTGTACCCTTTGAGCCCTTATAACATTAATCATTACATGATTCATTGGAGGGATATATAAACAGAGTTAAAACTATTAAATAGTTAAAATGAAAAATATATGTGAACTATTATAATAAAACATTCATAAAATAATAAAAAATGAAAATATATCCTTTTCATATTATTTTTTTCATGGAATATATCGTGGAAAATTTAAAGGATTTGAAATAATTTCTTCATTTGATCATACCATAACCCATAGAAAAGGAAAGAGTTTCTTAAACATATTTCCATCATAAATATAAACTATATTTAGAAAGGATATGGATTTTATAATTCGATCATATTCTTAGAAAATAGTATGTAATATTGTAGGATGTCATCATAGATGTAACATTATTTAAAAGATAATTTAGAACATTTATTAAGCAAAATACAGTTTAAAATTTTAAATCACTTAACTACACTATTATAATTTTAATAAAATCAAAGAAAAATTTTTATCAACAAATGAAACTATAAAAATTTAAAGCGACCTTCAATTATTTTATTTTTCCTTATATATGATAATATAATTCATGTAGAATATGTGAAAAATGATCCATTTTTCAATTTTTCGTAAAACATTGAAAGTAATTTGTTTGGTAAATTTAATAAAATATTAATTTGAAATGCTTTTTAAAAAATTAAAATATGGGTGAAAATTACTTGTAGCAATCATTTTAGAATATATAGAACACAATTAAATAATTTTTTTGATAAAAATATAAGAAAAAGGTTTTTTAATTGAATGGAGAAATAAATCCATTTTTATGTAATAAAATTCATTCATTTTTCATGAGTACATAAATAGTGTAAAATATATTGAAAATCATAAATTAGATATAAAAAAATTGGATATGAAACATAATTTTTTTAGATATGTACCATAAAATTTTATCATTGGATTCATAATCATGAATAATCTAGAGAAACTATTAGATTGAAACTACAAACATTTACCATATTGGTAACATTCAAATAATAAGTCCCATGAATGGAAAAACCATGTATGTATATTTATAACCCATAATAAATACAATAAGAATGATAATATAAATTCATGGGTAGTTTTTTGGCACTTTCATTTGGGCACGCCCATGTATCCACAAATTATTCACACAATGGATTATTTGTTACCCTGCATTCCTATATACCAATGATGGGAGACTATGAGCAATTCCAATGGTAATATATGATCATTAATTGAAATGGAAAATGAGAATTTTTTACAAATTGCATGGATTATTCTTTTTAACTCTTCACATAGTCCATGTCTCCCATAAGTGTTTTTTTGTTCATGGAACTCACTCTATGTGCATTCTATTTGTTGACATCAGTTAATTATAATTATTCTGTGTGGGAATTATAATTTTGATGATCCATAAGTACCATTTTACATTGAGTGTAGTCACTTTTGGAATTATTGTTCATGTCTAGATGATGGTATCATTGGTCACTTATATTATTCCTTTTGAGAGGACATATCATGTGAGGCATCTTATGCATTGAACCTAAGGAAACTCATGTGGATCATGCGGTAGAAAAAACTGGGGGGAAAATTCACCAGAGAATTTGTTTACACCTTATATATGCCATGATTACTATTGATATCAAGGTTTATGTTATTTTACATGTTTTACGTCTTTTAGAGAAAAATCCGAATACTTAATTGAGGTGGATGAGGGAATGAGTTAAACCTTTTATGGAGGCAGATTGGATGTTTAGAATGACCCTTCAGGGGGATCAAGGAGGTGTCTATCTAGGAGGGAATATTTTACATAAGGATTGCTTATCGATGGATGTGAATAAACCATAGAGGAATTCCTAAGATAAATATATCATATAATATTTCTAGATAGATCCATAAGTTTGAAGAGAATAACCATTGAGGAAGATCATTGATGAATGGTTCAAAACATCCCTTGAAGTGAATCAATGATAAATGGACCTAGACGCCCCTTTAAGGGAATATAAGAGTAGTGTCCCTCTGAGGAAATATGTAACAATTGAATGTTTACCAATTTTTATGAATGCCCAGTGAAGGAATGCCTAAGATGGAATAATCATAAAGTCACTTGATATAGATATGTTATTTAGATCAAAATTCACCTTTAGGCATATCAAGGATGAATGGAAGGGAACACCCCATGAGGACAATCGAGGAATAATGAATCTGTATTCACATTGTGGTGGATCTGCATGGTGTTCCTTAAGAGGAAATATGTAAGACCTAAATGATTTATCATTAGTTAGAAATTACCAGTGGAAGTAGACCTGAGATGGATTGATCATAGAATCTTTTTAGTCAAATCATTAATGTTGATTAGAACACCCCTAGATGCAGATCTAGTAGGTATGGATTTGAACACCCATTATGGTGAATTTGGGAGGAATGGATCAGGACACCACTTGAAGCAAAGCTATGTGGTGGGTCCCTAAGAGGGAAAATCTCACACCATAATGGCTTATCATTGGTCGAGGTAGATCCTCATATTGGTGTCTTGTGTACCTTGTATAGAAGTCTCGATCCAAACCCACATAGTGTGATACTGATGTTTATAGTATTTTAATATGAATGATCCACATAGTTTACTGTAATATATTATGGATTCTCATTTATATAATTAATATTATACAAGGGTTGGTTTGGTACATACACATTTATTTTTTTCTATGGACCTTGAGAAGATGTGGCCTCCCATGTGAATGATAAGATCTTACCTGGAATGTGTATTAAAGTACATTATGGGGAATTTTGATGTTATTTTGGAAATAATGGACGTTCCTTAAATATCCTAGTTACTTTTGAATAAAATATATCATATTTAAGAATTTATGGGGCTTACAACTATAGTGGAGGCCCATATGGTTTGGGATTGTGCTGATATCAAGATCAAAACCAACTGTAAAGCCCAGGTCAGTCATGGTCATTGTGAGAAATATGAAAAATTAGTAGATTCCAATATCAAATGATATACTTTATCAACTAGGGGATCACTTTTTAACCATGAATATAAAGGGAGAGGGTGATCTTCTGAACTGGTCTCCTATTTTATTTTAGAAACTAGGATAGTTAAGTCTTATGATATATTTTGTTTTGACCTATGTATGAGAAGAGGATTAATGGTTAAACCACATGCTGGAAATTTTTAGGATTACATCTAGAGGGATTACCATTACATGTGTATGACAATATAGATAATTATATGGGTTTTATGTATGTGAGATTCCTAGTATGGAAGGTCTTTGAACCACAATGGGATAGATGGTATCATCCCATAATGATAACAAATGGGGAAACCAATCCTTTTCACATGAGGTTGGATATGGGATTATACAATGTAATTCATACATGGGGAATAATATACATGATGAATATGGTAACACTGCAGTTTTACATCATGTACTAAGGACATTTTATCCAGTTTAATGTTGTATGACAAGGAAATGGAACTTGGATGTTTTCAATCATGAATCATGGACATGGGTGGACTGACTCCATAACTAGAGGAATTCTATGATCAATAATCATGAATGTCTAGGATAACATGGATTTTTCAATTATATGGTACAATTATATGAGGAGTGGCCTGTTACAAGGTCAAAATAAGAATCCCCATGATATGAAGCAACTGAGGTTAGAGTAACCATCCTCAAAAGCTTGTGATATGAGCGAATAAGGGAGATCAAGTAAGAGACTCGGGAGTTGAAGTGTCCATGTATGGAGGGTTTCTCAAAAGTTTTTCATGAGCTACTGTATACAGCACAAGGGATGTCTATGGATCCTGAAGGACAAGTTTCAGATAATATTTGGGTTGTTTAGAAATAAGGGATGCATGCATGTGGATTATTTTCTACACACATTAGTTATGATAAGATTTTTTTATTGAGGGTTAAATGATTGGAGGAGATGTGTTTTTGGGACCATAGGATGTCTATCAAATAATATTATCTTCCATGGTTGTTCCATGTTTCTCGTTTTCATCTAAGATTAGTTTTTTGCATAGAGGGGTGATGCTTCATCTACTATAGAGCCTCCATGATGAATGCGGGTAACCTTCTATTTTTAAAATGAATTTTTTTACAACAGAAATCAATGATTAGGAAACATAAATACTGCTCACATGGTTTGATCCTTTGATGTAGGAGATATGGTCCACAAGACGTTTTCATTAACACCACATTTTGTGTGCAATGGTGTTACATTATGGTGTTACTTGTAGTGGTTATTTTATTGCAACACATAGTAATTTCATGCACATATGTACAATAAGAGTGTTATCATGATTTAAAATGTTCATGGAAACACATTTTACATTCATCATGATAGTGTGTTTCATTAGGGTGTCATTTTCAGAGTATTCGCAATGAATGTTATGATCACACCCCACATAAGTCCTGATAATGTATTTTATGGTGGAATATAGGACTAGTTTACTGAAAACTAGATGTTTTTAGACTCAATAGATATTTCACCACAAAAAAAAATACTTTCCCCTCTCATAATCTAACCTAACAAAGAATAAAATGGTCATGTTCCTAGGTAAATTTTAAATATTGTGATTCAATATTGTGGGTGAATGTATCATTGTTGTTAGTTCTCACAAAAGAATTGTGTTCATGGTCATGAAATTGTTCCAGGATTTTAAATATTCATAGGAGGACCTCTATTTAGAACCTAGAAATTTCATGTGATAGTCTTATCACTCTCACGCACGTAAGAATCCATTTTGGTAAAAAATCTAAGCTTCTGCTATATTTTTCAAGCAAGACCCCTCCTTTCACACAACTTATTTTGTGACCAAGAATAATATTTGAATGCACTTCACTGAACATTAACTTCTCAAATTTTTATGTTGTAGAAATATTCATTTAAGAACCTCCCATATAATTTTCATATTTATTCTAAAATATCCCAACAATAGAACCCAATGGGGATCAATGATGTTGTTGTTGCCCTGATAGAATAAATTTCTATAAATATTTCAACCCATCATTATATGTGGTAATTTTTGGATAATAAAATCCTTGTGGTCATACTAATAGAGACACATAAGAACTATCAACTTAGATACTACCTTCCTATATGAAAATTTAAGATAATGATTGATGCGAATGCTTGATTACTTGTGTCTAACATACAATGATAATTTTTTACACACAAGGATAATATATGTCAAAATAATATTACTATTCATACCCACACATCAAGTGAAATATAGTGAAATAGCATTCCATGTGATGAATGAATGACATGTATGGTCGTAAGGAAGGAACCAGAGGCTATAGAATTCACTTCTAAAAAATCCAACATCTTTCAGTGCAACACGACGGTAAATAGCTTAGGATGACACAAGGACTGAGACTTTTTTAGTTGCAACTTTACCAGTGAATGGGAATAGAATTACTAGGTAAAATACCCATTATTTTAGTTTAGGTTGTGTCTATTACATGTAAAACTATATGAGGAGTTTTAGATGTCACTATTCCACTTCTACAATTGACATGATCCAGTTCTGAAGCTCCTCACCCTATGGTCCCAAAATATGAATATCTTATATAATCATCACAGTGAAGTAGGTATCAATTTTTGGGATTATTAATACAGTTGAAACATCCCACTTTAATGGTTTTATTATGATGAGGAACTCTCATCATTGAAAATTTTGGAAATTGTAGATCATACCCCTTTTCTAGAATGACATCTTCTGGAGGCACTGAAGAAAACAATTGGTCAGACAACCATTTTTTCACTCGAAAATCACAATCAATGAATGGTTGGACTTGTCTTTTAAGAAGAATATAGCTTTGAGGATGTCATGGAGGGGGAAACAGTTCCCAAATGTTCTTCTTATAAGGTAGCATAGATCAGAAAGTGTTGATCGTTAAATAATATAATTTTGAGAAATGAGAGAACAGAATGGTGGATGGCTCAGTGATGATTGTCCTTTATACAAAAATTATTGAAAATATACTAAGTGACTTTCTAAATCAAACCATGTATTCTAGGATGAGCTTAATAAGAAGGGTTTTTGTGATAGATTCAAATTTGGTGGATGAGAAAATATTCAATTTATTTTGAACTCTATCGGTCAGGATATGAATATTAATAGCTCCAATGGTGATTGGAATAATGAGGATGAGGATATGTAGGACTTTCTAGTTATTAAAATGCTGCATCATGTTGTTGTTTAGGGGTAATGAGTTACTGAACTTCATCGCCCCACCGAATTATGTTTTCTATCCATCTTTGATGATTAAACATTCGGTCAAACTATTGACACTCAATGATTTTAGGGTTACAATTCAAATGGGTAACCACATGACCATCAAATTCCATGAATTATTATATATTATTGGTATAGTGATGTAAAAATAATAGTTTAAATGGGAATATAATCATTCTCTTCAAATCTTTAGTGGTGGACTTCTAGTATCATGAATGTAAATCCATGTCTATAGTGAAATTTATAGGCCATCCTGATTTCGTAAACAATTTGGGGGTCTTCAAAAAGACATAAAAATAGTCTACATGGGTCTTCATGAAGAGAGGAATCCCTATATCCTTTCTCATTATTAATGGATGTAAATATTTATAGGATCAAGTGACACCATTTTTCTACCAAAATCCAATATCAATGTTGGATAGTCGACAGACTATAAAAATTATTTACTGAAAACATATATGGAT
The DNA here is from genome assembly GCA_963277665.1 of Viscum album. Classification (NCBI taxonomy): domain Eukaryota; kingdom Viridiplantae; phylum Streptophyta; class Magnoliopsida; order Santalales; family Viscaceae; genus Viscum; species Viscum album. The sequence goes on along the minus strand of OY728148.1, from coordinate 257,636,830 downwards.
GAAATATTATAATAGCGAATTTAGGTGATCAAGCTAGTGGGAGATGTGATTGATAAACAAGGTTGTTGAAATGCTACTCATTGGGGAGAACACTAGGAATCTATGGTTCCTCATGCTACTGCTATATTAGGGATGGTGTAAGGTGATATTTCAGCACTCCCCATAGAGAAACAGTTTACCAAAAATGATCTTGGGGGAAAGAAAGTGTCACCTAATCTGAGAAGAACTATTCCAATAAGGCTATTGGGAAAAAATAATGTAAATTATATATCGGTCTATCTATTATGTAATAAATTTCTCTTTTGGAGGCTTGGAGGATTCTTTGAACATCAAGATCAACAGAGGACCTGTATCGAAATATAATCAGATATGGAATTTGGATTTTTGAGGTCGGTCCTATCTAAATCATGGATGAGGTGAGATTATATTAGAGGAACATGTATTCAACAACTATGGATGTATATGATTCCCATTTGGAGAGTATGAAGCACCTCGCACAATTGTTTTGGTTATTCTTATTGATGAGCTATGGTGGGAGGAGACACCACCATTCAATAATTCATGTTAGGAAGATTCGATCGATGAGAAATCACAACCCTCCAGCGATGAAGAATCTTGGCGGTGATAAACTCATCATGGGAGTCCCCGAGATTGTGGTGAAATCACTAACTCTATGTAACACGTAGTCATGATTCCAGAGGTAATCCTTGAAATACCTGATATGCTATATTATTCTCCTTCATTATCCAAAATATCTAATGCAATACTATTTTATACAGATGAATTTGGGAGATGGGAAAGGGGACCCCACTGATTGGATTGAAGGGTCTCCACCATGAGTTAAATTGTACACTCCATGGTTGTTTCCAAAGGTAAAAAAAATAAGTGAGACAAATTTTGAGGTCAGTGAAATTAACCGATATCCTCAGGGCCACCCTGTTATACATGGGGGATCACACCCTGATATTTCAATGCTAGTTCCCACTATTGAGAAAGCAGTTCAACTATGGAATATAATCATTTAAATACCACTTCCCAAGGTAAGATCAAATTCCATTTCAATAGACCCATATCAAATATTAACATATCCATTTCATTGACATTTTTTTCCATTTACTGTATCACTCACTAAATCAATGAAATAGGAGTCATAACCAACTATTAATGTATTAGATAGTGCCAAGGGGTCTCTTTTGGTATAGATCACTTCGATGAATTTGGGAATAAATCTACTAATGCTATACCTATGTATGTTTTTTTCCTCACGTAAGTCTTAATACAAATTTTTTGATTGAAATGTCTAACATGTTTCTGTTTTAAGTAGTGTTTGAAAATTTTTGTTCCCCATAAATGGTCATTGTTGGAACATTTGGAATGCCTTCATTCATAGTATCATTGTTCCTTGAGGAGATGAACCTTCAAACCAATTTGACCTTATTCGCAGAAAAATCGTTTGATTTATCTATGATGGAAAACACTGGTGGGTAGATGCACAATTTGGGTAGGGAAAGGTTGCTAAAGAATGGTTGAGTGAGGATTTTCAACCTCATGATCTGGAGCCGAAACCTTCCAATATAATTCTAGAGGAGGACCCATATACCACTATTCATGTATCATTCCTTGAGTATGAGCCTATACCTCATAATGAGAAAAATGATTCCAGGTCCAAGGATACTAATGGAAATCACAAAGTCTAGCATAATGAATTGGAGAACATACAATGTTTCCCTACATAGACTCAACTTTAGACCTAGTTAGTTAGATGGGGTACCACTACCAATGGATACATATCTTGGTCACAAGAGGGGAGGAAGCTCATAGTCTCCATACAATATTCCATGATTTCCTTTATTAGTTGTGCGCGTGGAGGAGCCCAGTATTTCTTTGTTTCTTAGAATTAGCAGTGGTTTGAGGCCACATTAAAACACTAAGTAAAACTTCAAATCCAACATCTGGAGGAATAAAAATGAGCATGCTTCATTTCATAATGCTCTATAAGATGTCTTCAGGAAAGTGATGGATCAACTAGAGGAGGTTGGGAATTATATGATGTATGTGATATCTCATATAACTGAGTTTTAGGACAAATAGGAATGACTGTAGATTTGAGCTGATGAGATTCATCCTGATATAGATCGTGATGAATCAGAACCCAGGAGATAGTGACATGCCTCAGAAGACACACACCATAGATATGCGGGGATTTATCAATCAATTACTTTACTAGTATTTTGTCGAATTTTTTTTCCAGGACTTGAGAGAGAGTTTAACTTGTGGATGGACTATTCTAATAACAAGATCTTTCTTTCATAATCATTCCTTCATGCATGAATATAATAAATTTTTCTAATCATAATTAATGAATTTATTCATTATTTTTGACACAACTAATGATCAATCCCTAATCTAACCTGAGTCGTTTTTGGTGTTCGAATAAATGGAAGATCATATAATTGACCATTTGTATTAGAGTTCCAAGTTATCACCGATCACTAGAAAAAGGATCTCTAACTATTAGATGTTGATTTTAAACAATATATAGAACTTGAATAGGATAACTCCAGTGGAGTTTAATTCAATATGATCAATGGGGAAAAAAGTGAATGAATCTTGATGCCCAAAATTTGGAGCCCAATGGGGGTGACATAACTATATATGATAACTACTTACAATTTTTGAAACATATATTCCATATTTGTTAAGTACAAATAGGGAGGAAAAATGAGATTTGATCATTAAACATGATTAAAATGAGGAACAAACCTCTTAATGTTATCATAACTACCTTGGGATGTCTACCGAATTCAATAGCTGGGCCTTATCTAGACAACATTCCGCTAGGAGATCCTTTTATACATGGTGTAGGAATAAGATCAAAATAAGAGAAACACTGTGTGCAAAAATTATGTTAATGAATTCTCAAATTGATTAAAATAGTCCTAGAAGTATTCCTCTATGTCTCGTTGCAAATTTTTTTAGGCATTTTTGTATGTACAATGAAAAACTCATCATCTAGGGGAAGAAATGTTTGAGATGTGAGGAGATAGATAAAAAAATGTGAATTATGTGGTAAAAGACCGACATAGGAGGATGAGACCCCTGTAGTGATGTCCTAGGATGACTTATAGTTTTAAATCATTCAATAAGGATTATAGATGCATAATTTTATTTCATAAAGTGTAAATGGTGTATTTAATATATTAAAGTCATGTGATCATGATATATCACTTATTTTAATTTTATGTGACCAAGATACTACAAAAAATTTGTGGTCTTATGGCCAGGACCATGGAATAATAGTTTCAACTAGTGGTGCATTGATTAGGTTTCTAGTATTTTATTTACGAAATATAGTGTGAACCATGTGATTACCTAAATAATTTTACATGGCTTGAAATAGTGTTAATGTAACATGAATGAGAGCTGATAAGGACCATATACCATGGGAAATGTAGAGGGTGTGTCACGTGTAGTCTAAGGTCATCCTTCTTATACCAAAGGGGGTATATGGGTACCCAAAAAATAGGTTTGTGTGAAAAGAAGACAAAATACAATACATAAATAGATCTAAAAGAGGATCAAACATAACCCAGATTCCATGTGACAAACAAAACATAATTCAAAACCATAATGTATAGACTATGAACAAAGGGATAAAGAGTTGATGAATTATTAGATGGTTCTAAATATTGGAAGTCAAGAAATCGCTCCACATTATATATGTATTATAATCAATACACATGTATTTCTGAAAACACACTATGGTAGAATAACAACGCTGACAGAGGAAATCCTCTATAGTGAGGGTAATCTAAGGCATCCCACTATTACTATGGATCATCCATATAAAACCCCAAGATATTGTGATTAGTTTTGAAAATAATTTAAAAAATATATATTTTTCATTTTATTCATCATTGAAAGTAGTTATTTTCTATATCAAATTAAAAATAAAAACATTCCTTTCACACTAAACATACTAGGATTGTGCTATATGCAACATCGACTTGAAATATGTTACACGCAACACTGAGTTTCTACAAGGAATTATTTTATTGTTACAATTATTTAAATAAGATAATTTTACCCTAGACATTAACCATATTAATATTAATAGTAAATAATAGATTCTAAATATTTTTAATAATCATTTTTTAGAAATAAAAAATATCGATAATGAGAGATATTTTTTTGGTAATGTCCTTAAATGATTAAAAAACTATTTTCTCAAATGAACCTATTTTAAAGTACATATTTTAAAAATAAATAATAATATTTTAAAAAATCATGATAAATAATTTTATGTCATAATATTAAATTATTAATTTAGAATGTAGATATTTTATTACGGTGAATTTTCTTTATTTGTCCGAGCAACATCGTTTTTGGGTGAACAGTAAAAAAAGATTTTAATTTAAACCTTCCATTTATATATTTTCTTATAATGATAAATTATTTTATAATATGGTTTCAAATTTTAATTAGGAAATATTTATTTTCAATTAATCCAATTTATGTCATTGGAATCACTTTCACTCTGAATTTGTGAATAAAATCTTTTCAAACATTTTTATGTTTTTACATTAAAACCACATAGTGTCCTGCAATCAAGATTAAATTTATGTTTATTTAATTCTATTAAGTGATTGGAATTTGTGAAAATATATTCTATATTTTTTATCTTAATAATTTATAATTTATATTATGTTCAACTTAGTTTTGGACAAAAAATATTAGTGAAAGCGATTAAAAATAATTACAACTCTTATGAAAAAAATTAGTTTAATAACGAAATAAAACAAAAATGAAGACCCAAAAAGACCAATAAACCATATAAAAAACCATTTAATTTCAATTATTCATCCATTAATCATCCATTATTGAGTTTGGTTTGTTTTTATGACTTTTTTAATGTCGAAACATGCGTACACCTAACTTGTTTGAAAAAATGACTACTATGTCATTTACATTCCCTATAAAAGTCCATCACCTCCCCCTATTATTCACACCTTTAAAACCTATTAGGTTAATCCAATATATTCACAATATAATTGAAAAAGGACCTCAAGTCCTAATTTAATCGTCTATTTGGGGAGAAATAAATCCATGGAATCCTTTTGGAACATAGCAGATTGAGTTATACGATTGTGAGGTAATTCCTTCTCTCAAGATCCATTTTTTATATCATATTTCCACCCCCTTATCTCTCTTAATTCTTTGATTTTTTCACAAAACCATGGAAATAAATATACTAATATGTTTTTAATCTATGGTTTCTCCTAAACATTCATGCGCCTCCATATAATGGGTATAGAACATACTAAATATGTGTACGAAAAACATCCTGCTCATGAAATGTTGATGGCTTCATTTTTCCTTTACCATATATCACGATTGAAATGACGTGGGAAAATATATTTATATATTTTATTTATTATGTTATTAAACATATGTAATAATTTTAAGAAAATATCATTATGCATTCTACTTTTTGTAAATACAATAATTCCATTTGAGGAAGTGTGGACTATCATCCTTCAAAGTGATGTGATTCTTTCACAAACTATGTAGAATGTATGAAGGATTATATTAGTGTAGTTATGTGATATATATGAAATAAATTTCTAACCATATATGTATAAATATATATATATATATATATATATATCATTTTCTTGATTTCTTTTAATACGGAAATAAAAATGGAATCAACGTTCATGCGTATGTATGACTTGTTGTCTCATGACCTGTGTATTATATTCCTTAAATCTATATTACATTGATTATTATAATAAAAATATAATTAATATAAATTATATTTATATAATGTTTTAAATTCTATAAATAAATATATAAGTATAAGTAAAAAATATAAAACAAATTAAGACATAAACGAATAATAAATAGCATATTGGATGAAGTGAAACATTAACATAGGATTGTTTTCATGAAGTTAATATGCGTTCATTATAAAAAATTATATGGTATCAGAAATAATAATTTGGTTCTATAACTTATTTATAATAAATTTTCATTTATTATACATGAGGTATGTATGAGTATTAATTGAGTCAAGACATAAGGTAATTGGATTTAATCTCATTTTATTTTTCTATGAGATATATTCTTCACTCACCACCCATTTTTTTTGTGTGATATGTGTAATGACCATGGATGTGTTAAATTGTTATTATACATAATGTTTTACTTATTTTCATATAAATTATACGATAATTATTTTATGGGGTTTATTCTTCAAATGTAACCGAAACGGTAAAAAAGTTTTGTCTCAATTTTCATTCTTTAGACATAGATTTTGTTATTCACCTAGATTTTTTTTCATGTGTACATACTTAAATTTTAAATTTTATATCATTAATATTGATATTTTAATGATATTTTAAGAATAATTTAATTTAATTTTCTTTCTAGAGAGTATGATTTCATGTTACCAAGTGATAAGATTTTATTGAAACAATCTAGCCCCATTCTACGATTATTTATGTTTATTATTCCTTTGGTGAAATCAAATGATAAATACCTCAATAACATTTATGATTTTCCTTGTAATCAATTTATTCATGGAATATACATGTATTAGTACAAATTTTTCCACTCTATATTACTATATATAATTAATAAAATGCTTCTAAGAAAAATATGATCATATTTTTCTGTTCGGTTAGAAATCTATTTTATTCAAAAATGATGTTTTCAATTTTTTTTAAATTATCATTTAATATAAAGTTCAAGGTTAAATTGAATTTTTTTTGGTTTTCAAATCATTTTATAAATTTTTTTCAAAATATTTTCAACAGAAATTGTATTCAAATTTTTTTATAGCCTCATTCATATGTTAAGTAAAAGGTTATCAAAAGGTCTTCAATATTTATTTATATTTTTTTCAATATAAATTAAATGAAATAGTTTTGAAAAATTTGTAAATATTCTTTTATGTTATTTCAATGATAATTTTTTTTGAATGGTTCTATCTTTTTTTTAAAACAAATTTTCATTAAAAAAGGATATTTTCCTAAAAAAAAATTATTCAAAATATTTATCCATGTTATTTTCCATTTAAGATGACATATGTTGTTGTTACAAATTCCCTTTTATGAAATTATCCAATGTTTTCATTCATAATTTTTTTCATGAATGGTTTATATTTCGATGTATTAATTCTTATGAAACTTGTTTCTATTCTATGTACTATTGAAACCCACTTCTATCATAGGTTATGCACTGATGAAATGAAAATGCAACCTGTTTTTTTATGGATAGGTTTATATATGATTAAATTTATAAAACACCAATTTCATTTCATTAGTTATGATAATATTGTTAATTATTTTGTAGATCATCGACGAATGATTTAATTATGAGATTAGTTGGACCTATATCTCCCTCAAATGAATTGGGTAATGATATATATCTCATGATATATACATGGATGTAACCTAAAATAAACTCATTTCAATATTACAAGGAAATAATGGGGTGCGATCTCCGATAAGTAATACATGGTTTTCATGAACAGTGAACTAAGTTTAGTAATATAGGGATAGAATTAGGGGTGATCAAAATATAGTAATAAATTTAGTGAACAAGTAGTAAAATCAGTTTAGAAATATTGGGATGAAATAAACAGTGAAATCAGTATAGTTATACATAGCTGAAACGAGGGGTGAACCTAGTTTTGTAAATTACTTTTTCCACTATGACAGCCTTTAATTTAATTCCTTGATTACTATGAAAATAATTATATATATATATATGCTTACATGTATTAAAAAATTCATTGGGTTTTTCTTATTTCATTCTTTAGTGGATTATGTTCTTTATTTCTTTAATATTTGTGTTTTGGGAACATCAACGTAGTATGACATGATTCATGTTTAAGGTCATTAATATTTTGGAAATGATCTTCTATTTTCATAATCATGTTCTAATTCCATTATTCCCATGATTATTCTTACATTTATCCAATTTTCACCTTTATTGAGCATCTGGACTCACCCCATTTTATGTTTCTAATCCTAGGTTATGATGTTAGGTATTATGTTTGAGGTTTCTAAGAAGGGTTATAGTAAAGAAGAACCTAGTGGGAGATAATGTATCTCGATCATGTACCAGTGATTACATTTACATGTTTCTAAGGGAACATAAAAAATATGGTCCATGGGAATATTTTTTTGTAATGTTTTATGTATTCCAAAATAGTGGTGAAGTGACTATGTATGTTAGGAATGGTTTTCTATAATCCCATTATCAGGGAATGGTGTTTGATCTATTTTCTATCCCATACATATCATATGTGGTATCCCAATTATATTTGGAGAAAATATATCACTTATAAAGAAAAATCCCTATTTTTTGGCGTAGAGAGAAATTTTAACATCGTGCGATAAGGATGATGAGAATTTCTCTTTAAATTTGAACATATAATATTATTAGGGATTGAAATAAATTAAGGTAATGATACTGGAACCACTTAAAGATTGTTTATGATCATGTTACATGGACAATTAGAGGTATATTAGTATAAGGTCTTAATTATTGAACTACAGGTGCCCATTTTAGATGAATATATTTATTCTAATGGAGTAAAGACCCTAATGTGAATGAGAACCAAGGAGTAAAATTACCACAAAAACCATTACTAAGGACACTAGAAAGAATTTTAATGTCATGATAAATAGATATTACAATCCTAGTTTACATTTATAGTATTCAAACCAATTGGTATCTTTGTTTAAATTCATAGAGTTATAGAGTAGTGGGGTGTGTTACCTGACCAGAAGGGATTTTTTTAGTGAGATAAGAACAACCCATCAATAATGAAGGGTCCTAAGAGGCCACCTGATACCACACAAAACTAAAATGTAAAGGGGATTCATAAAAAGATATATATAGCATGTTAGATTGAATAAATTATGTGAATGATGGGACAATGAGGCCCAACAAGACACAACACATTCTGTAAAGGTCCCACATATAGTTTAAAGTAATGATGCTTGGACTCTTACTCTTATTTTATGGTCAATGAGTGTACAACTATTGGACCCCTTCTTGAGAATAGCATATTTAGGAACTTGGAATTGGAGTTGGGATTGATGTTCTCTTAATCTATCATCATCAAATATTATGATTCATTAGAATAGAACTTTTAAATTATTTAAGGTCCCTCCAAATTAGGATCTATTATTGGTGGATTATTCCAAAGATTCATTGTTCTAAAAATCACGAGTACAATGTTATCCCGTATGAAGGAGAAATAGAAATACATCCTATTTAATTAAATAGATATCTTATTTTGGTGCCTCTCTATATTTTAAAATGTCTAAATAACATTCTCTTCGAGGTATTCCCGATCATTTAGATGGATTTATTCTATACTTTATGGGGAAATTTAGTCATAGACAACTCTGTGTAATGATAGAAAGTAAACCTTAATGGGAAATACTACCTCTATTCCAAACACTATCAATTATGGGGTCATTTAGGTGGACTTATGAGTTGTCTTCTGATAGTTCCATAGGGAATGGAAGAAATTATTTGAATAAATATTCTTATTTTGGCCCACGATCATTTTCACAATTTTTGGGAGGGACCTATTGAACTAGTTTACCTTTCCATTTTCCTACACATAGTAGGGAAATTTTTGTTATAACTATATTTTTTATTTGGAATACAATGTATTTTACTCAGTATCTTAGCGGTTGGAACAATTTTCAATGAGAATGGTGTGAGGGACTCCAAATCAATTAATGATATGAGAGGTCATGAATTCCATCATGTATTGGTCCTTAAGTTCTCTAAGGGGATGTTCGTATTCCATCTTGGAGAGAAATCCCTTCATATTCTGAATAAACCTATACTGTATATCTTTCACTAGGGGTTATGGTCCAACAAAATTGATTCCCCGTACTGAAAAGTCCTATGAATACATTGTAGTGTGATGGGGCTCTAGTGTTGGAAGAAAATAGTTCTCTTTGGTATGAAATGTTTGATGCCTTTTGGAACAACCATTTTAATCATAGGACATGGTGGGATAAAAGTATCCCAGTCTTCAAATATTGTGTTAGAGAGTCAATCTTTCTTGATAGGAACCATAGTTTCCAACAAGATCTTGCTGTATAACCTAGGGAATCTCATCTCATTTGATGAAACAAAAGAAAATTCCATAAAAATATAATCTTTAGAGGAATGATTCATGGTTAGTACTGATATGTAGGGAAAACTGAGCTATATGATGTAAGATTTCCAATGTTTAACTGAGACTTATGGGTGGATAACATGGTTTAGGTACTCAATGAAATGAGTGGTCCAATCAGAAATATTGTCCAACATAGGGGGACCTAAAATTCATGAAATAGAAGAAATCACTTCCATTTTGTTTTTCTATCTATGTTCATTGTTATACGATATGACATGAATGATGACCTTCCAATACTCTATATTATTGAATTGGTTATCCGGGTTAGTCTCTATAAGAAATGCTTCCAGGATGGAAAGGGCGTCAGTATGACTACAATATGACTGAGGGACATTATTCACATTCAGATTAGAAATGAAATGAAGAATCATTAGAAGAGTGTTCTTCATCAATGGAATGAGATATAGATTTTGAACAATGTAGTAACCATTAATTTTTTTATGATCAACTCATATTATATCCTCACATACAAATATTATATATAAATCTCGAGGGTCATCAGGAGAATAATAATAAGAGATTAAATACATTCCTCATTTTTGGTAAAATCTTCTAATAGAAGGAAAATGTGTTATAGTACATACTGTGTTGGGGTGATGAAGATGATCCCAATCACTACTCTATTGATCTTGGGATCGTTGAGCCTTCTACCAATCAAGATCTAGGAGGATTCATCAAAATAAATCTTCCAGTACATCATGGATTGTTCCACTTAGATGATAACACCATCGTGTAAGTACCAATATAAGAAAAATTCATCAGGGTAGTATATTTGTCCCATATGTATTCCTATACAAGAACCCTGATGTTTTTATGTGGAACAAATATATTATCAAACTACTGATGTATCATTTCTTATCATGTCAGTCACCCAATATCTATAAGGTGATTAAAGATATAATTTAGGAGAACTACATTGGATTTCATCTATATATCACGATTCTATAGACAATGTTACAAGTTTAGATCTATTAATACAATCTTGAGGAAGCTCTACATGATAGGGGAGTATCTGAGATGTGTGATGGATTTTGAAAAAGTAGGGGACTTTGATTTCACCTGAGATATCGATTCCTTATCTTATGATGTTTCATTAGATGTGACATAGATAAAAAGGTAATGATAGTGCCAATAGTGCAAGAAATTTTATATGATCCATGTATTCATCATACTTATAGGTTTCATTACAAGAAACAGTCTACCATTCAACTAATACATTATTGTCACTATCATTTTTGGTAGAGATTTCTATCACACTTGTCGGCATGTTTCCAAACATAACTGAACCATTATCCACATGTTTTTAGATCATATCCCTGGATACATAGAATTCATAGATGGTATTTCCAAGGATCACATGTTAAAGGAAATTGTTGGGTAGATTAGTGTGTTTCACATCTTTGAGCCTTAATCATATTAGAAGATTATGAATCCATTTCTCTAGGGTGCTAAGGAATTAAAAAGGGGTGAATACATAAATAAAATAATAGGATCAATTATGTTGGTCTATAAAGGGAATTCCGATAGTCTATTCCTAAATAGGGGATGTGGATTAACAAGATTATGGAGCCAGATTATCTTTATAGGAGGTGGTTATTGGAATTTTTGAACTTGGAAAGTATATTTTGGAAGGGGATGTAATTGATAATGATGTTTCACTCAGTGTTACACATCAAAAAGAGGGAAAATATTCTTATTGAATGGGATCCTCTACCTATACGACAATGGTAGTGTATCATGGGGTAGATAATCTCATATGATATTCAAGAGGTAGTGGGAACACTTTCTTATATTTCTTAATGGATTAATATAGGCACTGGTTCTTAACATAAAAATCCTGAAAGTCTACTGGGTATTATTATTGAAAATATTATGGAACTACTTATTCATTAAATCTCCTACACTTAATTTTTTAGACTCTATTGGGTAATTCACATTTTAAGTGAATATATGAGGCCTTTTAACCTAGAAACCAATTCATTGAATTGATCATTATTTTTATTTCACATTTATAGGTAGGAAACTTTTCCTTGCACATGTTGGAGTTTAATAGGTTGATGAACTGTCTATGATGATCATTCATTGAATTGATCATTATTCGTGATTCATCTAAAAGATATTTACCTTTTTTTCCCTTCCAAGCTCTCTTCCATTTTTCATGTCACGATGGAGGGGATGGAGGGGCCACCTCTCCTGAGCTTGAAGACTCTGCTCTTAGTTGTTGAAATTTTTCCACCATCAATTGTTCTTCCAATAATGCATACCCTCCCCATGATAAACTATGAGGGTATACATTTTTAGATTGGTTATCCTGATGAGATTTCCTTGTTTCCTATAAATTAAGAATAAGAAATCATTAACAAACGTTGATAAGATCATTTATATAAGAAATATTATAAAATTTTACACTACCCTTATCAAAAATGACTCTTTTCTTCTAATTTCAAAAAATTGTCTCCATGTGTCATCATATATGAAATGATATATACGACATGGATTGTCATGACTCATATAACCATAAATGAAATCAGATGAGAGGGTCGATTTGAAATCCCTCCATCTCCTGGAATCCAACGATAAGCATTTCTTCTTGACTCCTCTAGTATCAGGAATATCAAATTTCATCGGATAAAGAAGAGGTTAAACATATTATATATACTAGAAACATTTAAATAATATTCAAACAATAGAAAAAGATCTTACCAAAATGGTGTCCCATAACTGAGAGATTATCGCTTTATCCGCACTTCTCCAGTCATCATACATAATGATTACTTTGCTCTTAGCCTGAGTTTCTACAAAACTCTTAAAATATTTTGCATTTGGACCTCTAGGAATATCATCATCATCATACTCGACGACTATCCTCTGATCCTGCATACGAGAAAATGATAATTTTGGTAAACGTGTGCACCCACGTTTACCAACCTTTGAAATCTTTGTCGTAATATGAGCATGTGAATGTTTCTCCCAAGAGGTATGACCAATATTCTCATCTCTAGAATCATGTGGTTGATCAACTGAATGATCTTTCATTATCCTTCAAATCAAAAAAAACAAAGGTCAGTTAAAAAATATACAAATTAAAATATTTTAATACTACTATAACCAGAAAATAGAAAAGTGTACTATGTTACATAATAGTAAAAATTGGTAATATGGTAAGCATGTTAATAAATGGTAATGATGGTAAAGATGGTCAAGATGGTAAACATGGTAAACATGGTAATCCTGGTAAACATGGCAAACTAATTGTCACTGAACAAAAATAATAGATATATAATTCATGTAATGTTAAACATGATAAAGTAAACTAAACAAACTTAAAACAAATAAAAACTTATAATTATTTTGTTTTAAAAAATGTTTTATTATATAAAGAACTTAAAACATCTAACATTTATGAAAAAAATAAATGTAAAGAAGAAATAAACTTATGTTACCTGTAATTTTAGGAATGTACAAATGGATTTTTTTCCCAAATTCCTTTGTCGTGATCGTTCTTTATGGCACAAACCATTTCTTCAACATACTCATCATTATGTTCTGTTAATCTTTCCATGGAAGTAGGGATCTTACATAAATCCTCATCTTCATCAACTTCATCCTAACCAACATATTGTTTTTCCCTTTTAAAACAACAACCCACTGCATATCTGATTGATTTACTACATAGAAAATTTGTTTTGCATGTGTTTCCATTATAAAAGAATCAGTTGTGTCTTCCAATCTATTCATATTAACAAGTGTCATTCCAAATTCATTGTGTCAGACACTGTTGTTACCGATAAACCATTTATCGTTTAAAACAGGAACTTTAATTTTAAAGTAATCAACCTCCCATATGTCTTCAATCACTCCATAATTTTCACTTGATGCAGAAATTGGGGTTTTTTCCATAGCACTCGAAAAAATGAATTGCTTCTGAAAACACCAATACACCACTATTCTGAACTACACTTCTATTGTCCTAAGATTTTGTATGAAATTTATAGCCATTAATGTCATAACCAGACCATGTTATCACATTTAAACATGGACCACTCACTATCCATTTTACTGTCTCCAATACATCTGATCTACCAAGCAATGTCCTTTTAATCCATGAAAAAAAAGTTTAGTTGTGCTCATTAAAAATCCACATTTCTTTCTTCTTTGGATGACATTGATTCAACTAATTAATATGCAATGTGATATATGGTTGAGCATCAGCTATGTTATTCAAGATGTATGATTCTAACTTTTTCTTCTGTTCAGCTGACAATGATTTGACTTTCAAGCCATGAATCCCCTTTCCCTTGTTATTAACTCTTTCATGGCGATATGGAGGAAAACCTATATGTTGTGTCGTATCCAAGTAGCTCATACAAAATTCTGCTACCTCCTCAGAAATATAATTTTCAATAATTAAGGCTTCAGGTCGTATTGGATTTTTAACTTAACCCTTTAATATTTTCATATAACTTTCAAAAGGATACATCCAACGAAGATATACAGGTCCACAATGCTTTATTTCACAAACCAGATGAATAATTAAATGCACCATAATATCAAAAAAAGTTGTAGGAATATACATTTCCAATTGAAAAAGTATAAAAATTGCATCCTTTCCCAAAATGTTCAAAGCATTCACATCAATCGCCTTGTTATAAATTGAATTGAAAAAATAGCACAACTTATCATAGTCTTTCTGACACGAATGGGAAATATTCCACGCAATGAAACTGGTAGAATTTGTTGAATCATTATGTGAAAATCATGTGATTTCATACCTATCAACATCAAGTCCTTCAATGAGACAAAATTTTCTACATTTAAAGAATAACCTTGAGGCACTTTGATATCATGAAGACACTAGAAAAAGCTAATTTTATCCCTCTTTTATAATGTATGACATGTCGGGGGAAGAAATTTTTGTCTTCCTTTAGGAGTGAGAGCTAACTACATACATATTCTGATTGATAGTAAGTCTAATCATGCATTCAACCCATATTTAGTCTTTCCATTAATATATATCAATTTTCTAATCAAACAATCACATATATTCTTCTCCACGTGCATGACATCTATATTATGTTTAACTTCATGATACCTCCAATATCATAGCTCAAAAAATATTGACCTTTTCTTCCAAATATGTCTATCATTACCAGATTTTTTTGCCTTTCCCAATATCACATCATGGTTTTTCACCCTCTCAAAATATAGATCCAGGGATAATGGTTTTGGTGCATTATCAAATTCTTGTGAGCCATTGAATGCCTTTTTTAGTCTTCTATAAGGGTGATCCATAGGCAAAAACATTCGATGTCCCATGTACACTGTTTTCCTCCCATGATGCAATTTACAATATGACGTATGTTGTTCGCAAATTAGACATGCCTTAAGCCCTTTAACACTGTATCCAGACAAATTTCCATACGCTGGGAAGTCATTTATAGTGAATAGAAGCACTGCATGCAGTTGAAAATATTCTATTTTATAAGAATCATACACCCTAATACCATCAGCCCATAACAGTTTCAAATCATCAATCAATGGTGAAAACTAAACATCAATATCATTGATTGGTTTATTTGGACTAGAGATCATTATACTCAACATGACATATTTGCGCTTCATACAGACTTTAGGAGAGAGGTTGTAAATTACCAATAAAACAGGCCACGAACTATGTGTGCTACTGAGGGTTCGGTATGGATTCTTTCCATCGGTGCACAACCCCAATCTGAGATTTCTTATTTCATTTCCAAATGTAGAATACGGCACATCAATTTTCTTCCATTGTGGACAATCAGCTAGATAACGTATTTTTTTCCATCACATACCCGCTCATCAGCATGACATCTTAACCCTTTTGCATCATTTGAATTAGCAAATAAACATTTGAAACGACGAATTATTAGAAGAAACCAAAATACCTTTAAAGGGAGGTTTGTAATCTCTACATCAGCCCGTGATTTTTCTTTCAACTTATACCGTGATGTCCCACATTTAGGACACTCTGACAGAAATTCATATTCCTTCCTATATATAATGCAGTCATTCGGACATGCATGTATTTTCTTTTATCCCAATCCCATGGGGCATAATATTTTTTTGGCCTTGTAATGTGAATCTGGAAGATCGTTATCTTTTAGAAGAATTTCTTTCATCAATTATAGCAGCTCTGTAAAACTTTTGTCACTCCATCCATGTTTTGTCTTCAGGTTAATAAATCTTAACACCGCTGAAAAACCCATAAAATCTGTACAACCAGGATATAATGGTTTGTCAGTATCTCCATATAGACGCGCAACTGTCGGTTCTATCTCAATTTGTTCTGCTACAATATCGCGAATCATTTATTCAATTCCATCGGATTTACCATCTTTTGAATCATCATCATTAGTGACATTTCATCCAGTTTCACCATGCCAAATCCAAAGGATGTAACCTGGATTAAAACCATGACATATCAAATGATCTTTTATCTCTCTACTTTTCAAATTCTTCATATTCAAACATTTTAGGCATGGGCAGAAAAAATTTCACTACTTGGAACATTTCGTTTAGCAAATTCCAAAAGGAATCAACACCTTCCTCATATTCATTACTCATTCGATGTGTCGTAATCCAACATAGACTCATTATTACCTATAAAAAATATCAAAAATCATATATTTTTAAGATAAGACAAATATAAGATTATATGAAAAAAATCATAATATGAATGTAAAACTATTTTGAAATATAAAACAAATCTATTCGTATTTAAAAAAATATTCTTTAAAAATAGTATTAAAACAAAATATAGTTATATATAACCGTTTAAAATTCCATTGAATAAAAGAAAACCATTGCGCCTACATGGTTGATAGAAAATTGAAGAGAATAGAGTAATCCTAAGAATCAAATCATATTTAAAATAAAAATTCAGAAGGAGAAAATCACAATGTAAATCCAATCATCATGGCACAATCATTGGAATTTGTACATTTAATCAATAACCATTCTATGTCTAATAGATTCTCATATAAAAAAGGATAAACATAAGTTGTAAAAACACAAGAAATATCATTTCTGAATTCGTATATTTAATCAATAAACATTCTATGTAGTAATATAGGTGAATGAGATCATTAGTTGTCAATGACAACAAAAATTACCATCAATGTTGGGAATTATTGAAACAAAAACAAACTAAATAGAATTAGTTGAGGCTTACATGAATATTTTGAGTCGATCTAATAGATCTAGGGATGATAAATATGATCATGATGGAAAAAATAGGTAAGAGGGTTCTAAATTGAAGAATATTACCTAGTTTAAACACAAAAATCGCAAAACATAAATATAGACTATATGGGAAAAAATGAATGAAATAAATTTGTGGAAGGCTTACATGAGTGATGCGAGTTGAGATGATAGATCTGAGGAGAGTAAATATGATAAACGATGATGGAAAAATGAGTTTAACACAATGAGATCGACGATTTGATTAGGGTATACAACGCGAGAGAGACAAGCCGCCAGATAGTCGATCGAAAAATCGTAAATGACAATCCATGGGGCATGTTAATTTTTTAAATGTTTTACAACGTCAGTTAAGAAATAACCAATGTTATAAATGTATCAGATATAGTTTATTTTATGTCGGTTATTTTATAACCGACGTAAAAAAATCTGTGTGTTTGTTTTTTACGTCGTGTATTGTATAACCGACGTAAAAAACGTAATGTGGGTTGTTTTGTTACGTCAGTTATAAAATAGCTGACATCAAAAAGGCCTCAAAAGCTGTAGTTTTTACATCATTTATTTTATAACCGACGTAAAAAATGGGTTATCTACAAGTTTTTTACGTCGGTTATCAAAAAACCGACGTAAAAACCCCTCGCGCTTTGGTTTTTTATGTTGGTTATCGAATAACAGACGTAAAACCCCCCGCACATTTTTTTACGTCGGTTAATTTATAACCGACGTAAAAACCGAAAACGCGCGATTTGAAACATCGGTTATTAAAATAACTGACGTTAAAAATCTACTCACTGCATTTTTTACGGCAGTTATTTTATAACCGACCTAAAAAACCACGTTTCACATATTATCACGTCAGTTATATATAACCGACGTAAAAAGTTTTGTCATAAATAACGTTTTCTGCACTAGTGAATCCTGTCAAATGCAGTGTATGCAGTTGCATTGATAATAAAGTAAAACAATTTAGGAGACAAAATTCAAATATCTAATTAACCTTTTTATGATAAATTAAACAACTAGGTTCCTGAGAACCCCCAAAACACAATTCCTGCTTCGGCCCGTGTCAGATCCAAAACCATTTTCCCTGCTCAATTCATAATCATTAAGTCACAATATCAAGTTACATAAGAGGAAAAAAGGAACCATATTACCAAATAAATTAAAGCGTATAGTACATCATGTCTAGAACACATGTGAGTATTTGGAGTTTCAGTCCCTATCTCACAACCCTATAGGTATATGGAGTGTGAGTCCTTGTCCCATAAAATAATAACATCATGCATGTCATTGGTTCTATAACGCCATGTCTAGAAACCCTGTGGGTATTAAGAGAATCATTTCGTGTCCCACAACCCTTTATCAAAATAAATATCCTATACACATATACTTTATTATTCAAAAGTTTTATCAACCTTATCCTTCCATCACAACTCTCACCCTTGTTTAACGAGATCCACAATTCACAAGATCTGCATAACTAAACCACCAATTAATTATTTACGCCACAATATTTATACAACTTCATATGTATAACAATATAAGACTTTCGGATTGGATTTTAAACCACCTACCTCTTCTTATTGAAAGATGTTAGCCAAACATGAATCCCCAAAATCCAAGCGGCACAACATCGTCGATCAAGTTCTAGATCTAAATCCCTAAAACAAAAATTTAGATCAAAGACATCAAGATCATTCAAAAACTAGATCTAGATCCACAAACATAGATCTATACCACAACTCATAGGTTTAGATCCATGGAAATGATGTAAATCTCCAATTAAAAATCATGGAAAGATAGAGGAATAAGTGGAAGATGTAACAGGTTGAAATCCACTTACCGGGAGGAGATTAGATCATCAATCAAAGCCTTCAGTGTCGAAGAAAGATGTTCAAATCACCATGTAATCTCTCCGGGAGGCTTTGGAAACACCTAGAAAGTGTCAAGAATGAGAGAATGTCAAAAATATGGAAGTCCTAGGGGTTTGAGTGGTTTTAAAATGGTTTTTTGGAATTAGAAACCGCTCACATGGTTTTCCTGGACAGAGGTGCACGGTTAGGAAAACTGTGCCCAAACTGTACGGAACCTTATGTCTAGGTCTACATGGTTGGCCAGGTTTGGTCACATGGTTTTCCAAACCGTGAGCAATACCATGTATAACCTTATATCATGTTTTTCATGGTGTTTAGGGTTTGGTCGCATGGTTTGTCAAACCGTGCGAAAACCATGCACAACCCACTGTTCTTTAGTTTTCCTTAAAAGATCGCCCGAATGCACCCCATGTCACTACAAGAACTAAAAGGTACTTAAAAAATCAAAAAGTACCTGAAAATGTGCCTGATATTGACTGTAGAAATGGTCGGGATCTTACAATCTCCCCACATTATAACAACTTATCCACGAGCTGCACTCCCAAACATTTCTGAAATTCTGAGCTAAAAACATCAGGCCACTGAGCCCGAATATCTGCCTCACATTCCCATGTCTCTTACTACACACTTCCATGTTTCCATAAGACATGAACTATCATAAAAATATTTCCCCTCAACACCTTCTCATTGAGATCTAAAACAATTATCAGATTCTCCTTGACGAACACATCCATCTCAAGCTCAACATCATCTACATCGATCACATGAGAAGGGTCGAGGTGATACTGTCATAGTTGTGATACATGGAAAACATCATGCATAGCACTATATTTCTTATGGAAGAGACAAACGCTTTGCTACATGCCCGATTCTCTTCACAATCTCAAAAGGCCCAACAAATCTGGGTGCTAACATTCCATTACTTCGTATCCTGCGGTGACCCATCCTTGGGAACACACGAAGGAATACACGATCACTGTCTGAAAAATCTAGGGGTCATCTTCTTCTATCAACATAGGATTTCTGCCTACATTGAGATGTATGCATATGTTGCTGAATCAACTGAACCTCATCTGTCATCTCCTACATGAGACTTGGTACCAATAACTCTGACTCAGTCGCTTCCATCCAGCATAGCGGTGATCTACATGGCCTAGCAGAAAAATCCTCGTATGGTTCTATCTGTATAGTTTCCTGGTAATTGTAGTTCTAAGAAAATTGCACAAAAGATAGGTGCTTCTCCCCACAACCACCGAATTCCAGTATAGATTCTCTCAACATATCCTCAAACACCTATATAGTACGCTCTGACTGTCTATCTGTTTGCGGATTGAAGGCTGTACTCAATAAAACCTGCGTACCAAGTGCCTTTTGCAAACGCTTCCAGAAGTTCAATGTAAAATGTGAATCATGATCCGAAACAATAGTTTGTTTCACCCCATGTAATATAACTATTTTCTGTAAATACAGCTCTCCCAACTTCTCAACTATAAAAGTTTCCCTTATAGACCATAAATGTGCTACCTTTGACAGTCGATCTATAATGACCCAAATAGCATCATTCTTCCTATGTGTTTTTGAAAGGCCTATCACTAAGTCCATGGTTACATCATCCAACTTTCATTCTGGAATGGATGAAAGTTTCAGTAAACCTCAAAGACATTGATGCTATGCCTTCACTTGCTGACAGGTGAAGCATTGTGACACAAACCCAACTATCTCGTTTTTTCATGCCTCGCCACCAAAACACTCATTGTAGGTCATGATAAATGTTAGTCACACCAGGATTCACAATGCATCTTGAGGCCAGAAATTTCCACATGAGATCATCTTTCAAGCCCGTAGAAACAAAAACCTGATTTTTTATATAAACGATATCATCCTCATATATACTCCAGTCTGAAGATGTCCCCGTATCTTCAATGTATTCCTTAATGTCCAAGAACAATGTGTCAACAAATTTCTTGTCCTTGATATGTATCAAGAGTGTAGACTCCACTGAAACTAACATGAGTGTTATATTCTCCTCTCTCTCCTGAACCACAATGTGTATCTCATCTAGCAACGACACCATCCTCCACTCGGTACTAGATTCCGAAACAATCTGAGTCTGAGCCTTCCTACTCAAAGCGTCAGCCACATTGTTTCCTTTTCCGGGTGTAAATACCAGCTCAAATTCAAAAGACCTCATATATTCAACACATCTCTATTGTCAAAGATTCAAATCGAGTAGATATTAGATGTACTTCAAGCTCTTTTGGTGAGTATAAACTATAAACCTGTCACCCAAGAGGTAGTGTCACCAACACTTCAAAGTGTAAACCACCGCTGCCAACTCGTGGTCATGTGTAGGGTAATTCTATTCATGTGGCCTCAGTTGTCGAGACCCAAAAAATACAATCATCATAGCTCCTATTTCTATCCTAGAAAAATCAAAATACATTCTCTCTTCTTCAACTGTCTCAGGTAGTGCCAAAATTGGTGCGGGCATCAAAAACTTCTTCAATTCAAAAATGTTGTCTCGCAAGCCTCTGAAAAATCAAACTTTACACACTTTTTGTTCAATCCCAAAAGTGGTGTTTCCAAATGGGAAATGTCTTGGATGAATCTCCTGTAATATCCAGATAATACCAGAAAGCTTCGGATATCAAAAAAATTCTTGGGATTCTCCCAAGAAAACACTACCTTCTCCTTCTCTGGATCCACTAAAACTCCATTCTTCAAAATAATGCGCCCCAAGAAGTGTTCCTGATCAATCCAAAATTGAAACTTAGTTAGCTTGGTGTATGGAAGATTCTCTCTCAGTGTACTCAGGCTAATTTCAAGATGTTGGGCATGATCATCATGATACTTGGAATACACTAAGATGTCGTCCACAAATACTACCGCAAACTTATCTAGGTACGGATGAGAGATTTATTCATCATAACCATGAACACTACCTGTGCGTTTGTTAACCCAAATGTAATTACAAGAAACTGATAAATCCCATATCTACTTCTGAACGAAATCCTCGATATATCAGAAGTCTAAACTCTCAATTGATGATACCCTGATCTTAAGTCGATTTAAGAGAAAACAAAAGCTCCTATCAACTGGTCAATCAGATCATCAATATGCTATAGAGGATATCAGTTCCTCATGGTCATCTTGTTCATCCTCTGATAATTGACACACAAACATAAACTCCCATCATCCTTCTTTGAAAATAGTATAGGCGATCCCAATGGCGACGTACTTGGATGGATAAATCCTTTATCATTCAAGTCTTCTAACTGATCTTTGAGTTCTTGAAACTCTATCGGGGCCATTATATATGGTGGAATAGAAACTGTCTCAGCTCATGGCATGAGATCAATAGTAAATTAAACATCTCTATTAGGTGGCATCCCTGAGAAGTCTTCTGAAAAGAAATCCTGAAACAAAACAACCACTGGTGGAAGGAAATATTTCATAACTCTTTCTTCACCCTATAAAAGACTAGAAACTTGGGATTTGAGCTCTCCCAATTGCTATGTAATTGGCCCTGCTCGGCCTTCCGGAATATCCCACTCCCCATGGTGAATGTAATGGTTAACTGCATGTTACATAAATGCCACCCTCCAATGATAACAATCAATGTGGGCTTGGTATGTGACTAACCAGTCCAAACCCAGAATTAGGTCGAAACCTGCCATGTCAAGGATATGGAGATCCCACAAAAATCGGTACTCCCCTATCTCAAGAGAGCATTTCTTGCACATACATATGTCTCTAGACTGTACACCCAATGGTGTATCTATCCTCATAACCCCAATCACAAAATATACTTCCAAAATCAAACCATTAACATGTTTTGTAGATATAAATGAATGAGAGGAAGCAATATCAAATAAGGCACTAGCTTCAGTAGAAGCCACAAGAATAGTACCTCTCACTATCGATGGTCCAGCCTCGCTGTCCACATGTTTAGGTTGTAATGAATGTAACTATGCTATTCCTCTTCCTTGTGGTGCCATATGACTCCCCTAACATGTACCACTCTTCTAATATGGGCTTTTCTTCCCAAAAGCTCCATGTATGTAACATTTACCACAACAGCCAGCAGAATTCCAACTATGGGACTGAAAAGGTGTAGAAGTTCCTATTCCCACACTCTGACTCCTATTATCTATCCCATCACTAACTGAGTGCCTTGGGTTCCTACAAAACCTTTAGAGATGGCCCATACTACCACAAGATCTTCATTTTATAGGGTGTTAGAGACATTGATTATGATAGTGTACCGACCTTCCACACTATTGAAAAAACAATCAGGTAAGGTCGTGTGTAACCGTCCCCTCTATCTAGTTACTCTACTTCCCACCTCCCTGGATGAAAATACCATAACATCGCTTCCTACTCTAAAAATTATCACCACCTAACCATCGAGTAAAAACCATTTTTCCACCACTAGAAGTTTCATTCATGTTCCCCTTAGAGATTAGAGCCTGATTTACAACTTCTTGAAACATTTTCAGTTGGAAAATAATCACTTGAGACTTAATTTCACATTAATATCTATCCTAAAATTGCCTTGCTGAAGTAGAATCGTCTACTGACAATGCTAGAGAAAAATGTTGTAATTTTGTAAAATGTCCAGAATAGTCAATCACAGACATATTACCATGATTTATCCTCATTAAATCAGCTTATTTCTTCTGCCTGAGCATCTCTAGATAAAATTTCTCAAAGAACTGGTCCTTAAAATTCCTTCCACTCCATAGCTTCTTGCTACCCATCTCGAGTCTAGATGTCCCACCAATGTTTCACTTGACCACACAACATGTAAGCTGAAAAATTGATTCTCTTCTCTACAGGAGTCTCCAAGTGGTCGAGTATAATCTAGATAGATTCAATCTAGAACATATAATTCTCTAGACCACCCTCTCCTGTAAAATTTGGTGGGTGCTGCAAATGAAACTCCCTCGTAAGATCAGACATAATTTTCACAAAACTCCCAGGGTCTATTTCCATCATTTACATGAAGAGAGTGAAGTTATCTAAAAATAGATCCCCCACTTCCTCTACTGGTACTATTGGTGCCTCAGCTTCAACCACTGGCGGACCATTTCAAACTATACCCCCTGTTTGTTTTCTTAACAAGCATCGTGGAGGCATATTTATACAAATCTAAACACGCAGCTTAGGTAAACAGTTCACAATGTTACCAAAATCACACAAAATAAATTATTTATATCCCTTCACAATTCTTTCTTTCAATTTCAAATTTAGACACCATTTTCATTTCAAATTAACAAACAAGGAAAAGAAATATTTTACCCATATTCCATTTTCTTGTGCGTGCCTAAAATGATGCATGTCATAATAATCCTGAGTGCCTATAATGATGCACGCAGATGAACACTCATGCCATTCTGGGACATGAATCAATAACCAACAAATTCCAGAAAAGATAATCACATCACAAAACAAGAACATCACTGGAGGTGAAATAATATTCAAGTGTAACAACAAACTTCCATAACAGTAATCCCACCCTAAGTACATGAATTTTCCCTCATACATGAGGTTGTAACTCCAATGCATGAGCTCATTATCAACCCCCAACATTCCGTAATATTCTATCTACCTTCCCTAAATTGTAAGACAAAAAGGAGAAGAAATAAAATCTCTTATAATACCACTTTGTAACGTCTCGACCCGAGAGCCACTGAATGGTGCCCCGAGCCGGTTGGCCACATGCCCTCAAGGACACCTCCCCATACGCCAGAGGGTGCTGACTAGCAGCAATGGTCTGGTAAGTCAGTCTTGGGGACAATATACCCTTTGTTATTAGAATAAGATACCAGCTGAATTAACTAAAAAATAGTGGAAACACCATATAAATATGATAACACAAATGTTACTAGTATAACTAAAATAGGAAATACATTACTCAACTGAAAGGTAAAACATGATATGACAATTAAAGTGCCAAGTATCCACAATTAAACTAAAAGTAAAGACACAACGACTCCAAATACGTCCCGAACCATGTCCATCTCCCTCGACCAAGATCTATCCCCAACTCAGCCATCTAACCAGGGCACTTTCCCTTTTCCTGACCTGCAACAACAAAGTCTATTCGGGTACCGATCAGGCAACCCAATTAGGGTGTGAGTACGACTTAGTTGGTCACAACGAACAGTGTCAAAAACAATCCAGTCAAAATCATTGTATGTAGTTGCATTGATAATAAAGTAATGAAATTGAGGAGATAATTTTTATTTATCTAATTAACCTTTATTTGATACCATAAACACCCGGGTTCCTGAGAACCCCTAAAACACAATACCTGCTTCGGCCCGTGTCAGAACCTTACCCATTTTCCCTGCTCAATTCAGAATCATTAAGTCACAATATCAAGTTACATAATAGACAAAAAGGAACCATAGTACCAAATAAATGAAGGTGTGTACAACGTCAAGTCTAGCACCCATGTGAGTATTTGGATCATCTGTACCTGTCTCACAACCCTATGGGTATTGCGAGCGTCAGTCCTTGTCCCATAAAATAATAACTTCATGCATATCATTGGCTCTAGAACGCCATTTCTATAACCCATGTGGGTATTAGGAGTATCAATTTGTGTCCTAAAACCACTTATAAAAAAAAAATTCACATATACTACATTATTCAAAAGTTTAATCAACCTTATCCTTCCATCACAACTCTCACCCTTGTTTAACTAGATCCACAATTCACAAGATCCACATAACCAAACAACCAATTAATTATTTTTTCCATGAAATTTATACAACTACATACACATAACAATATGAGACTTTGTTATTGGATTTTAAACCACCTACCTTGATTTATTGTTAGAAGTTTCCCCAATGAGAAACCCCAAAATCCAAGCGGCACAACGTCATCAATCATGTTATGGATCTAAATCCTGAAAACCAAAATTAAGATCAATGGCATCAAGATCTAGAAAAATTAGATCTAGAACCAAAATCTTAGATCTATACCTCAACTCATAGGTTTAGATCCATGGAAACAATGGAAATATCTCATGAAAAAGATCAAGGAAAGATAGAGGCAGAAACAGAAGACGCAGTGGGATGAAATACACATAATGGGAGGAGAGCGGATCTTCAATCTGAGCCTTCATTGTTGACAAAGATATTCGGATCGCCTTGGAATATCTATGGGAGGCTTTGAAAAAACCTAGAATGTTTCAATACTGAGACAAGGTTGGAAATATGGCAGTCTTGGGGGTTCAGGTGGTTTTAAAAAGGATTTTTATAATTAGAAATCGCTCGCACGATTTTCCTGGATAGAGGTGCATTTTTAGGAAAACCATGCACAAACTGTGTGGAACATTCTCTTCAGGTCTGCATGGTTGTCACAGTTTGGTCACATGGTTTTCCAAACCATGCACAAGCCATGTGGAACCATCTGTCTAGTTTTTCATGGTGTGCACAGTTTGGTCGCCCGGTTAGTCAAACCGTACACAACCCACAGTTCTTTAGTTTTCCTTAAAAGTTCACTCAAATGTACTGCAAGTCACCACACAAACTCAAAGGTACTTAAAAACATCAAAATGTATCGGAAAATGTGCCTGAGATTAACTCCAAAAAAGGATAGGATCTTACACCTAAATATTATATGAATATCACATAATACATAGGTTTTTTGTCATTTGATATTATATGAGTAAAATTTTTATTATATTCATTTATCCACAACCACACCATATTAGAACCCCTTTTAGAAATAAAATATATTATACATATCTTCTTATAATAGGGATTGGAAAAAAAAAATAAAGCGTTGTTGTAAAAATAATATTACTAGGAAATATTATTAAATCATAACAACGTGGATAAATCACAAATATATGAGAGAATGTTTTCATAACATAAATATATGAATTAACAAATATAAAAATATTTGTTGTGAGGAAGGAAATATATAATTACATGTAATTCAATGTTACTAAGAAATACTATGTTATAATAGTGAGACAACTTTTACAATATACACAACCCTTTAAGCACAAAAATGAATTATATAAAATATATATATGAATATACATTATATATAATAACATTGTGAAGTAAAAATCACTAATTGTTTCCTATATCATAGTGATAAAAGAAATCACTTCTTGATTCCCATATCATTATGAACCATACATCCCAACATGATTCCGACATCATAGTGGGTTTAGTATAACCACCAGTGTGCCCTCCTAATATTCGAGTCATAACTCATTTATTATCTTGTAATTTGGGTACAACACATATACCCTCTTGTTCATGGGATAATAACATGTGTTCTATCTAGATATTTTGTTACCACCTTCGTAATCTTTCTGATAGCATGATAAATAAAAGATTTATTAATTCATTTTAGGGTGATATAAGACCCATTTTATCAACATCAATATATATGTGTGGCATATAAAAGAAGTTTTATAATATCTCATGAATAACCATTGTAACAAAAATGGGTTCAAAACATTTCAAAAATGTATATAAAATAATTACATATAGAATTAGATCAATAAAATTGTGTAATAAAACCACCAAAAATGAGTATTTAAAAATTAAATTTATATTCAGATTTCTTAAACATTACTCTAAATTTGATAGATATGATTAATTTAATAGGAAAATTGAATCTAAATAATTAAAATAGTTTTCATCAGTAATTTATAATATTATAAAAAATTATCAAACTTATTATTTTTAATGGTAATGTTCAAATAAATTTAGAGGATAATTTTTTTAAAAATTATTTTAAAATAAATTTCAACAATATATACATGAAAGATACGAAATGGTTCTCTAGAGTAAATATGGATTAAAATATAAAACATATGATCATGGATTGAAATAATATTAATATTTGAAAATAAATTACTGAAAACTACTTCATAATAATAGTTATAAGGATTCTATTTTAATACAGTTAAATAAAAATATAAATATCAGAAGATATTATAGAAATTTTTATTTCTAAATAATGAGGTATTATTTTTAAACAATAAATATTGATATGGTATTAAAATATTCTTTAAAGGGGATGTGAATTGTTATTAAAATTGGTGTATATATATATGTAAATGAAATTATATATATAAACAAGTTAAATTAAAAGTATTATCATACCCTAGTGTAGACAGTTAAATACCACATGAAATAACAACTTTATGAATATAGACGTCATAAAATTATTTTGTTTATGAATGAACCCTATAACTCAACACAAATAATTATAGTTTGTAAAAAATAATTTTTTTGTTACATTCAAATAAAAAACCATAAAAATAGTTATATTGAATTTTAATACATAATCAAATAAATAATGATTGAATAATGATATTGAATTTTAAAAAATGAATTATATAGATTATAGAAATAAATTTAGGTATATGATACAAAAAATATTTTCAAAGAAAGATTTATTTAGATGAAAAAACCTTATAATTTTTAAAAAATAAATCATAATGATTTGTAGGAGGGATTTATGAAAATTACTGTGAAACCGGTTAATAAGACTGTAATATCTTGAAAATAAGACAATAAGTTAATTTTACCATGATATAAAATATGAATATATGCATAAAAAGAAAACATACTTCAATTAATGAAAATTGGAATGGAATCACTCACCTAAACTCTCAAGTATCACGAACTAAATTTAATAAATTTTTAACAAAAATAACCATATTAATAATTTATTTTAAACTATTATTCATATGTAATAAATTTATTATACACGACTTATAATTATTCAATTCACATAGATTATTTAGGTATATATTATTTAAATATCTTTTTTCTATAACTTCATTCATTTTCTACAGGTTTAATATTTATGATGTTTTTAAATTTTATTAATAAAAAATTAAAACATTTAAGATTATTAGTGGATCTAAATATATTTTTCGTATAATTTTATAATTTTTTAATATCATTCTATGAGGGTTTTGGTTAGAAAACATGAATATTATATCTGTGATGGGATTCTACATGTTTTTTATTCAATATTAATGATTTACATTATAATGATTGATAAAATATATTTCATCATATCATATATATTTTAACAGAAAATATAAAAATGGTATTAAAATATTAATTCTATAAATTTTTATATCTTTATATATTAGGTGGTTTTGAAAAGGAAATTCATCAACCTTGTAGGTAGTAGTCCACATGTACACACAAGCGACTTTTACTTTTTTAAAAAATGGTATAGAATTAAGGTAGAAAATGATTTATGTTTTAAAGAAGTTAGTTATTTAAGAAATTTTTTTTTTCATTTAATACATTCTTATAATCATCCATTTGAGGTAGTGATGAAAAAATATGTCATTCATGGAGGCAATATATACACATATGCATGAGATATATTTTCATTTCATAAAAGTAGATAATGATAATAAAATGACTAATTCATCAATATATAATGTTATTTATTCCATTAATATCATATTTATTAATTATATGCATTAATATAATCATCCATGTGTGATGTTGAGGAAAATATAGGTAATATATTTATTGAGGTGGTAGTTTGAACATATACAGAAGAAACACTATCATTTTCCAAATTGTTGATGGGAAGTTATAAAATGATTATTATATAAATATAGATTACTTTTCCTCTATAATTATAATTATAATATATTTTTTTATCACGGATAGAACAGGTTCTGAGGAGGTATAAAATAATATAATGGAAAAGAAATGAAAATGGAGTTATTAAGATTTTTTTTTGTAACATATTGAGTAAACTCTTCTGTAAAATGTATTTATACTTTATAGGGTGTAGTTTTTATGATATTGGTCCTCTAGGAAATGGATATTAATGATTGTGATATATTTTTGTAATATTTTAGATGAGATAAAGGGTTGATTGTGTGAGAGTATGTGGGGTGGTTAATGGAAGTTCTTATAAGTTAGAGGGGTGAAATGTTTTTGAATAATCATAAAATTATATTATGTTTATGAAAAATAAAGACTAATGTTGGTCCAAAATAATATAATAATGGATAAGGCAAGTTTCTTTTTTGATGATGTCCTCATCCAATTTTTTGGAGATATTATTAAATATTTTTAAGATACTTGCTATTTTTTAATCTTTTTACCATAATTTTCATTTACCAATTTAACCTAATTTTTTATCCCCAATAACATTTTTTGTAGATAAAAATTAAATTACCCATAAAAGTAAATTTTTATATTTATTTTCCAAATACATATACTATATTGTAAAAAGTTCAAGAATGTTTTTTGAAACAATATAACATATGCTATGAAATGTCCAATATATTTTTTTATATAAAGTTAATATATTTAAATGTATTATTTTACTTATAGAATACTTATTTAATCAAATAGTTTTTTTATAAAATTGTTACTCATGTTTTTTTGACAGTATTGTCAAAAAATGCTAAGTATTTTTAAAAACATGATTTTGTATTAATTTTCTAAAAATCAATAATTTTTAGAATATAAAAAACTATAAATATATAATATTATAATTATTAAACCAAAAATGTGTTAATCTATTTCATATTAGAATTCCTAAATTTTTGAATACATATTTTAAATTAATTTATAATATAAAATATAAAAAAATTTCATAGGAATTTGTTTTTTAAATATTAAATTTTGTTATTGTAATTTTATACTAATTAGAAATTATAAAAGTGTTAATATATTTTTCGTTTCGATGAAATATTATTTTATCATTTAATTAAAATATGATTCTTTTAATAAAATAAAATTTAGAGAACAATAAGAATTAACATTTAGAAAAAAATTTGAAGAGTAATATGAATTTATTCTTATTACATGACTAGTAATAACTATTGGATAGATGTTAAGATTCTTTCCTAAAATTATTATTGAGAAATTTAATTATATTCAATCTATAAACATGAAATGTTTATTCAAAAAAGCATTGAAAAATACTTACTTCATTAATATTTCAGTATATTAAAAAATAAAAAAATAAAAATAAATTTATATAATTATATAAAAAATATTTCCAATTTTATACCATTAATATTTCAACTATTCCATTATTTTTATAATTATATCATCTTATACTGATATGTTTCACCTAAAAATATAATAAATATAAATTATCCTTTTTTATTACTCTTGCATTCCAATAATGTATATTTCATCAAATGAAAATGTACCCCCCAATGTTATTGGTCGTTGGTGTGATTGAAGAATAAAATTAAATATATTTTTTTAATGGGAAATTAAAAATGTTGTATAATATAATTATGAATAATGAGAAAAATATTGTTATAAATGTCAAATTTGTTTTAGATGCTATATTATTTTACAAAACGTTATTATCTATTATTGTATGTGTGGGTGTATAATTTAGAAATTCTAGAGAAACATAGTGTATTAAAATTGAAATAGAAAATATTATTCAATGTATCAATAAAGTGTAATCAAGATGATCTTGTGATCATATGTTTTATAATATCATTCTAAGGATGTATCCTTGGGTTTTAATTGGTGGGCATTATAGAAATTAATTGTTTGTACTATATTCATTCATTCATGTGTCTATATTTTTTTTTGTTAAATAGTGTATAATTTTTTACAAAGGAGTGACATAAAATATAGTAAATTTAGTAATTAATTCCCCCTCTAAATTAAATTTCAATATTAATCTTGTTCTGTTTCTGGTGGTATTAAAAGTTTCTAGTTCTTTTTGAAGGATAATAAACTATTTAGAGTATAGTGAAAATTGGTTCAGCTAATATTGAAATTTTCGTAGTTCAAAATTTCTTGTGATTATCATAGTCCACATTAATTTAGGGAAAAAAGGAAATAAATATTTCTAATAATATTTAATATACAATATTAAATTACCGAATTCTTTCTTACATATTATCTATTGATTTTGATATTCGTAGAGTGAAAAAATTATATGTAGCTTATATGAAAAATTCAATGATGATACTGATTGATTTGATGTTTATTCATTGTATTGTTCAAGATCATAATTTAATTTTATCATTACTATCATAAAATTAAATCATTAATGTATATGTAATTCTAACATGAAATTAAATATTGTAGTGGATAGAGAGAACTTAGGATTGAAAATGCCAAAGTGAAAAATTAAATGTATCATATTATATATTTGATTAATGGTGAATAATAAGAACAAGATAATAAATTATATAATTACCTATTTACTATATTTAATGAATTTTTAGAACTATTTATATCTATATTGAATTACTAGTTTGTTAAAATGGTTACACAGAAATATATCATCTGTATTTATGAATTATTTTTATTTAAATGTTTCAAAGCATATTTTTTGTGATTATAACACAAATTTATTTGAATATAATTAGAACATATTGATTGAATATGAAAATAATAATGAAATTGATTAAAAAAAGTGTAGTATGGATAATAATTAAATATAATATAATGAAATTGAATAAGACAAAAACAAGTAATATGTTCTTATAGTAGAAGAGGAATCTCTTGGTGGGGAAAATATTTCTACGATACTCGACAAACTCCTACCATTAATAACATGAATTACAAGAGTGAAAAAATGGAATGTATCATGGGATTATATAGAGCCCCAAAAATTCCATAAATGAACATTACATAACATTTATGGAATACAAAAAATATTATACAAATAGATGCCCGTAAACAGCAGTAGTCTAGTGCCTTTGGAAACATCGATCCATTAATATTAATACATAAGTGAGTTACATTATCTCTCAATAGTTTCATCCTATCTTGAACCTTTATTAGACCCATAAAATATAATACATATCTTTATAACCAGGGGTATGAATCAAAAAAATTGGTGAATTCAGATGCTTAGTGAGTGTAAATAAGGGAGATATATAAGCATAATCATGAACCTAAGGGTACACGTAATTGATCATAAAAATATAAGATCATACCCAGCATATCAAAGATCATATTAAAGAAAAATGGAAAAAAAAATTAATTTCATAATACATGAATGATGTGGATATAATGATCATAATTCATGATAACATAACATATGAATAAACCATTGAATTGTGGAAAAATATAAACCATATAATTTCATTCCATTGTAGATAAGGCATCACTGAAAAACAATATTAGTTGTATGGGTTCACTCCCCATACCATCTTAGAAGTCATGGTTGACTCCCATAACCATATTAATAGCACAATTTCACTCATAATAACATATTTGTAGTAATGGTTCAGTCCCATTTCCATATTATTAGCATGAGTTGACTCCTCATACCATCTTTGTAGTCATGATTCACACCCATGAGAATCATAGTATCATGAGTTAACTCCTCATACCATCATGGGAGTCATTTTTCCCTTCCATGAACATATTATTAGTAAAGGATCACTCCCAATTCCATTTTAATCCACCTAATGAGATATAAATCTTTACACAATACATTATAGAGAGATATAAGTACCAACCATCTTATAATTAATTCATAAATACATTTGACACATAATCATAAAAAAACATATCAAAACCCACAAAATGAAATCGGTTTCATAATGATTTATTCATATCTTAACATGTGGAAATGTTACATGATTAATAATAAGTATATCATAAACATAACACATGAAAAAACGGTTTCAAAATCATATAACCAATGAATCTGAAACAAGTTTCATAACAATCATTCAATCAAACAATCAACTATGAAGAAAATTATATGAATGGATTATTTGGATAATTTACTATAAGGGAATGAGTTACATCAATGTATGTCATCAATTTTGAAAAATAACATGGAGGGATATTTAGAAAACATTTCCTGAAGAAAATGTCCTTTATTCAATGAAAAATGCTCTTTAAATCATTATTTTTTTGAAAACCACATTCATTGAAGACATAAAAAATAACATTGAAAATATTTTGAGAGGAATTATCATTGAAGACTTATAAAGTAATCATGATAACATTTTGAAACCCATTTTACATGAAAACTTATAAAATTTACTTGAAAGAGCTTTTAAAACCATTATCCAAGAAAACATTTAAAATAATTCTTTATAACATTTAAATTAATTTTTAAAACATAAAATAAATTTTTGAAAACCTTGTTCATTAAAAATATCATTGATATATTTTAATGGAAACATTGAAAACCATATAATATTTTTGAAAACCATTTTCAATAAAAACAACTCAAAAATGAATTTATAGGATATTAGGAAAAGATTACCATTTAAAAATAATAACATTTTAATCATGAAAAATAAGCTTCAAGGGAATGTAGGTAATTATGACACGTAAAATCTGTACATGGTAAACATTCTTTTTGTATAGTAATTAGGTACGAAAAGTTCCTCGACCAGAGAAATACAAGAAGGTTACATTTTTGGAACCCATTTTTTAAAATGTAAAAAATTTGTAAAACATTATTATTGGATCATAGGGTTATATTATATGATATTTTAAAACCTGTGTTTTTGGAAAACATGTTTTCATTTGACATAGATTTCATATAAAAAATAGGGTAAAATTAGGATTTCTAAAAAAACACAACAATATTATGCACCAAAGAGTGAAAAAATGGTACCAATACATGAATATATCACAAATAACAATTGGATAATAAAATCCATGGGTTATCTATTGGTATGTATCATACTATTTAATCATAGGAAGTAAAAAAATAAACAATCTCAAAATGTAGTGAGACTCTTTCAATAAGCACTTTCAACTTGGTAACATTGAGCCATAATCACCATGTTAGAAGGTGAAATTAAATGAAGTATAAAATATAATTAAATTAATTATATTCATTATATAACTATTCATTGTTATTAATTACACATAAAAATAAAATATAGGTTTATAACATGTCTTCTGTCTCAAAGAAGGCAAACGCGGAAAAAACTATCGTATCGATTTGGTATCTTTTGAAACATAAACTCCATGAAATAAAGATCATAGAATGGCTATGTAGTTAAACATTAATTTAAGAACAATAATCATATAAAACATTAATGTTATGTATAAACACCACACAAATGTAATGGGTGGTGACTAAATAATATATCTAAATGAAATAAAACAGTGAGATGAAATACACTAACCTTGTGTAT
Source organism: Viscum album (assembly GCA_963277665.1). Lineage (NCBI taxonomy): Eukaryota > Viridiplantae > Streptophyta > Magnoliopsida > Santalales > Viscaceae > Viscum > Viscum album. The sequence goes on along the minus strand of OY728148.1, from coordinate 257,601,378 downwards.
TGACTCTGTTCAAACACGTACATACCACTTGTATAATAAGAAAATAGCATTAATATTTTATAGAAACCTATTACTATATCTAATACCATATATGGTAGGATTATGACCTTATATTACCCTAATTTTAACAATTTTATGAAAAGGTTTTTCTTCAGGTAATATTCTCTGTATTTTCTCATGTGTCCTAATTTTTTATATCATTGGTCTTTATAGTTATATAAATATTTTCAGAATGTACACAATCATAACTATAATTTGTATTAATTATATTTGTACTATAATTATCTATATAATATAGAATTATGAAATAAAAAACACCGTTCATGGTGATGGAATGTCATACATACACATGAACATTGTTTCCGTTTTTATTTTCATATTAAAAGAAAGAAATAAAAATAAAAATATCTATATAAATTATCAACAAAGTATAATTATTTATTTATATTTTTCATATAATTTTAATAAACATATTTTTAACACATTCCATGTAGTTTGTGAACAAATCACATCACTTTCCGGGGGCGGTTGTCCTCTCTTCCTAAATAAAAGTATCTGTATTTAAAAAATGGAATGTATAAATATATGATTTGAAAATAATTACAGAATATTAAAGTCATAAAAAAATATGTATCACATATAAATTATGTTTCCTTCATAATATCTACCATGATAGGTTTTAAAGAAAAAATTAACAATCAACATTTACCGAGGTGGTAGTTCGTTGTACACGTAAACAATATGTTCGTTACCCAATAAATGAAGGTGTGTGTATGTATAGATAAAACACATATCATAAAAAATACATGAAAATTTAAGATATTATTTTATAAAATAATTTAATAATTAAATTGTAGTGGGTGGAAAAATAATATTAAAATAATGTACCTTGAGAGAAGATGTTACCTCTTAATCGGGTAAAACATTTTTCATTATGCCAAAAATAATCCTTTGATTTCATTCATAAAAAATTTATGATTCAATGAGGAATGGAGAGATATTTGGAAGTGTGTTGGGATGATATTTTATTATCCTATGTGTTTTGATAGGTATGAAGAAGAGGGAGATGTTGTGACCTACTATAGGGAAGGGAAAAGAAACACTATGAATTTAAGAAATAAAGTTGTTCGTACCAACTTTTTTACTAAAATAAATTCATAAAAAACCAAAAACAAACTCAATAATGGATGTTTCCAAGATTATAATGGACATAACATAGGTTTTGGACATGTTTCTCGGTCATTTTGGGTCTTAAAATTAAGGTTTAGTACTTTTTGAAACTAATTTTTCTCCTATGAGTTGTAATTAATCGTAATCAATTTCACTATTCATTATGGTAAAATTTTTCCCCTTTTTAGACATTATAAATAATGATCATGCCAAATATGAGATACATTTTTTTGAACATAATTAGAATTAATTAAAATGAAATAAAACTACTTTAATAATAATAATATATTTTTAGCATAACATTATGTTTTTCCTTATCTTATGCATATCAGATATAATAAATAAATATAAAAAGTATTTTATTGATTATATTTCATTATCAACACTCACTAATTTTATTTAATTTAATTTAATATGGGAAAATATCTTTGTGACCATAATAATAATAATATTTCATTTTTTGTTTAATAGTTATTCATATACATTTATAATCATTTGGTAACTTATTAATTCATATTTTTTTAATTTAAATCATATATATTCAATAATTTGTTAATAATATTCATAACCTCAATTTAAACATATAGGATATATGTTTTTATTTTTAATAATAATATTTTAATTATATATATATATATAAATTTTTTGGTAAACCTTGATCTTTCATGCCACACAAGCTATCGAGTAAAGTCATTGTTCCATGGAACACAATCTATCATCAGTGTTATGTGTATTGAAAGATAAATTCCACGCTTTATTCTGTGCATGATTAACTTGGGTTTGTATATAATTAAATACAAACATAGTTATTTAATATAAAATAATTTATCTTTAGTGTTTCACAAAATGAAAAATATAAAAAAGGTTAAATTAATTTGAAAAAAATCACCAAATCATATGGTGCTAAATTACACCCCCTTAAAATTAATTTCACCCTCAAAATTTTCCTTTGTTTTCAATGGTTTGTTAATTAAAAAAATCATTCAAAGAAACCCACAACTCAAAAATGGATACTAAAACATACCTTAAAAAGGAAAATATTTAACCACAATGTTTACCCAAAGTAACATATAATTTGGATTAAAAATATGAGAACATAGGTTGGGAATGAATGTCGTACATGTGAAAAAAAGTATAAATACTAATATAGAGTTATTTAGGTCATAAATTACTAACAAGTGAATGATAAAAGAAATTTTGAGTGCCTAAAAGTCATAAATATATGTGGATTTAAAAGGCCATTGGATCAACCAAATTAAGGTATTTGGAAAACACATTTTATATTGATCGTTATACTAACACTAGTTAATTATTTCATTAACCAAGAGTATAAGGAAGTATACTTACTTGATATGTTTCTAATAATTTATTCTTTCATTGGGATTTTATTAATTTATAATTCATCCATTACTTTAAGATATGGATGTTCAGAAATTATCTTTTATGATTGAAATACTAGAATACACTTCTTTTATATGTTAAGTATCACAAAATAATGAAAAGTATATGTATTTTATATATAATAAATATATGTCTTAATATTTAAACATAAACATTTACACTATAGATTCATCAATAATATTTCTTCATCAAAAATAATTATACATGAACATGGAAATCATGTAGACTAGTTGTAGTTGTGAAACCCTTATCATCATTCGTTCATGGGTTCAAGACCTGTGACCTAGCTGGAAATGACTGGTTATCACCTGATATACATGATGTTATTTTATAAAACCAAAATATTTTAATTTATAGGATAAATAATATGGATGTCCTTGAAAGAAGGTTAATAGAGAAATATATTTTTAACCAAGGATTAAAATACAAACATAGTGTATATATACTCACACTAATTTTTAACATAAACATTTCATTAATGGTTGAACTTATAACCCTTATAAAAGATGAAAATACAATAATTTATGAAGAAATTCGAGAATATAGCTTAACATTTATTCCATCGTATATCACAATGTAAATAATTGTTGTAAACTTTAAAAAATTCAGATTCCCTCATCATATACTCTCTTGAAACATTGTAGTAACCTAAATTACCATAAATAATTATTGGAAAACCATAATTCCCTTGTATATCACAATGTAAATCATTGTTTTCACCTAACAATATATTTTTATTTCACCATTCATATAATGTATTTCCTGGATCACAAATACCAGAAAACATTTATTATTCTACTTCATCCAAAAGACATAATAATACGACCTCATCATTTATCATAATACCTCTTTCCTTTCACATCTCTTCTTTAGTCTCATCATAATAAGAAACATAATCATTACCCAAAAATCTGTGATGATTATCTCTATGATATTTACTCTTGGGACATTATTTATCATATTGACTATTTATTCCACACATAAAGCACATATCCTTTTATAATTAATTTGGTAGTCAAAATTTATTATCCATTTCCTTAACTAAAAGCTTACTTTTTCCCTTAAAATCACTTTCTTTTTGTCCTTATTTTCTACAATCAAAACTACTTCTTTTTCCTGCAAGACATTTACATAGGTGATTATTTCAAAATTAATGGCCCAAAGGAAACGTAATATTATTTTCTCTATATTCTCTATTAAATGAATTCTCAATTAAGTCATTATTTCTCTTCCCTGGTGAGTCTATGATTTTGATAAGGCATATATTGTAAATCATGTTATGTGAAAACTGATTAGTCATGGTCACAACATCATTCACTCCAGTGATCATCCCACATGACTTCTCATTATAAAACCATCAATCACATTCAAAATTAATCTAGTTCTTTACCTTTCCTTCCGTTTAATAAAAAGGTTAAATTTGATCATTACTTATCATATAATAAAACTAAATAATCATGAAAAGTTTTATTTATAGTATATCTAAATCTTGACACCTTCCTTAATCTATTATACCCTAGTTTCATCCTAGGTTATTCATAGATAAGATATATTCAAATCCTTCATGATGGTGTGTGAATAGGTTTGCGAATTCCAAAAGCATAACCCCAGGGATTGTGAAAACTGGTACGGGCAAGGGCCTATTGACTTATACTAGATTACCATGAGTTAGGCCCAAAACATATTTTCAGAGTTATTACCCTTACGTAAATCTATTATAGATCCAAATAAAATTTTAGTATCTAGATAGGGATTTATTTATTTTAAACCAATCATTATATCCTTTATGATAAATCCAAAACATTTTCTTAATAATTTTCTAATCCTTATAATTATCCTTAGACGCATACTAAGAAATATCATTAGAAAAATACCAATGGATCTAAAAAATATTTTAGCAACGTAGTTTACAAATTATTACTAAACATTGATTTGATACCAACTATAGTGACCCAATCTAAACATACAAAGACATTATATCTTTTTTTCAAAATATATACAAAATTATAAAAACATACTTCGACTGAACATACTAGTCTAGTTCCATTAGATTCATAGAATTATAAATACTGATACATAAGTGATCTATATTATATCCAACTATATTATTCATTCCTAGAAATCTTCACAGGCACAACGAATATAATACATATCATTACAACCAGGGGAAGGAAACATAAAAATGGGTGATTTTGGATGCTCAATAGGGTATACAAGGTAGAAATGTAATCATTATCATGAGAATAAGGGTATGAGTACACGATCATGAAAATAAAAGATCATACCATGCATATCAATGATCTTATACATGAAGAATTTCTTAAGTCATGGTAGTTCATGGGACACGAATAATGTAGAAATAATGATCATAAGCCATGATAACATAATTGAAAAATAAAACCTGTAATTGTGGAAAACACATATGAATAAAATAAGATTTCCATAGTATCACAAGAACCAATTCCTAGATCATATTTCTAGAATGGGTTTACTCCGCATATCAACTTGTTTTTCATGGTTCGCTCCCATAGACATATTATTAACACGACTTCACTCCTTATACCAACTTGGATGTCCCTATTCACTCCAATGAACACCTTAGAAGAATGACTTCACACCTCATACTATTTTTCTTGTCTTCATTCACTCACATGTCCATATTTGTATAATGAGTTCACTCCTCATACCATATTGGTAGTCATGGTTCACTCACATGGCTGTCTTAGTAAACAAGGTTCACATCCAAGACCATCATATTATATCTCATGAGATTTATATCTTACCCAATGAATTTGAGGGAAATATATATCCCATCCATCTAATAGTTAAATCATACATACATGTTAAAGAAAATAATAAAAAATCATATGATAACCCAAAAAATGTATTTTGTTTCATAAATATGTAGCCATATCTTAATAAATGGAAAATGGACATGTTTAATAAGAATAACCTATGATATTGAAAAATATTTCATAAGCATCATTCCATCAAAACATAAAACATTAAGGAAATACTATGAATGAAAACATTGGAACATTTCCTAGAAGGTCTTGAGTAACATCAATAGATGTCAATATAGATAGAAAATAACATGGAAGGATATCATGAAAACAATTAATGGGGGAACATATCCATTCTTCATTGAAAAAGGCTATTTAATGCATTTTTTAAATCCATACCCTCTGAAAACGTTTAAAATAATCTTCAAAACACTATGAAAATCATTTCCCCTGAAAAATTATAATATTATATTTGAAAAATTTACAAAACCATTTAACATAAAAAATAAAAGGGTATTTAAAAGGTTTTTAAAAACCACTTTCCTTGAAAAAATATAAAGTAAATCATAAAAATGTTTAAAAGTGTATTTAATACATAAAAAAGTAGGAAAATAAAATTTCTTTAACATTAGCTCTGAAATATTTTAATGGAATCATTAATAACCATTAAACATTTTAGAAGTCTTTTTCATAGAAAACCACTTTAGAAGGAAAAATGAATTTCCATAATATGTGGAAAATAATATCGTTTAAAACAAATAACAACTTATTCCCAAAAAGGAACATTAAAGGGAAGGTCATTCATTATGGTGGGTAAAATTTTTAAATGTTGAACATTCATTTTTCATCATAAAAGGCTATAAAAGTACCTTAATCGAAAAAAGACTAGAAGATTCCTTTTTAATACCCATTTTTAAAAGTTAAAACATCGGTCAAAAAATATTTTAATGATCATAAGAAAATATTATAATATTTTTTGGAAACATCCCTTTTGAAATAAATGGTTTGAAGGAATACATGTTTTCCCTAAAATATAGGGTAAAGTTGAGATTTTTCAAAAACACATTCTTAACAATCTAATGTACCAAAGAGTGGAATAGGGGAACCAATTTTGGAATATATAATAATTATAAGAGGATAAAATATTCATCAGTTCTATTGAGGGATGTATAATATGATTTAATCAAATGAAACATAAATATAGTAAATCTCAAAAAGGGATGAGGTTTCTTTAATAAACTCTTATCCCATTGTAACATTGAACCACACTCCCCATGTAAGAAAGAGAAATTACATGAAGCTAAAAATATTTTTTAAGTATTTATATTAATGACATAACATTTCAAAAATATATTTTACACGTCATATGAAAATATATGTTCATCACATGGAATGTGTCTCAAAAAAGTTAAGTTGAGAAAAAAATTTATTATTTATTTGGTAACTTTTGAAACATTAACTATATGTGAGTGAAATAATTAAATGGATATGTACATAACCATAAATTTAAAAATTATAATCCTATGATACATTCAGAGGTATTATGTAAAACCCCATGATTTCATAGTGTGTTAGTTCTTCAAAATAATTCAATAACTTTCACTACATGAAACACCAAGTTCAAGCACACCATTACTTACCAAACAAGCCGTTCAAAAGAGGTTATGAATAGTATTAGATAAATTTTAATGTTTATATAATCCTTATAATTTTAGAATCCATATTATGAGTTTCTTAGATATAATGCAAGAACAAATTCATTTTCAGTATTTCACTTTTATCAACTTTAATAGTGAACCCTTTTAAATACTATATTTTAAACTTTTTGACTAAATGGGGAGATAAAAAATTTAAAATGAAACATCCCAAGCTTCTACGGTACGCTTCTCTTTGAATAATGTGATAGCGTGTGTTGTACGCAACACCGAGTTCTAACAACCAATTAAACTAGCCGTTATGAATAGTAATAACTACTTTTTGAAATTATATATATTTTATATTTCAAAATGGGCTTCAATTTTGGATTCAGAATATCAAAATAAGCCTAGGGTGAAATTTTGGTACTTTTCGGATAACTTTTATATTTTGATGAATAGTGAAAATTATTAAGTTTTAATTAAAAACAACTTTTTTAATCAAAATAATTAATAGTGATAAATTATGAATTTGAGTGGCTTCAAAGTATATTTAGAATATATTTTTACCATTTAATATAATGTTGGTAATTGGTCATAATTTTACAATTAAACCGAACATAAACAAGTGTCAATCTTTTGATAGTTATTATCTCTTAAAAACACGCTTTTTGTTTTGACAGCGGGAATTAATTTTAAATTAATTTCTGCCACTTCTGTGTTTTGAATTTAGAAAAATGGATTCCATATTTGGAATCAGGATGTTCAAATTGTGTAAATAGGTGACTTTTATTTTTAGACATTTTGAATAATTACTGCGGTAAATATTTTATTTACCATGGTTAAGGGTAAATCCGGTAAATAAGGGTTAAAAAATAATATTATAATAATACTAAATTACCCTAAAACGTGTCTTAACCCTATTGGTTGATACATGGTCGACCATGGGAATCATTGGGTCTATTTTGGGACCCCATGGATCCACTTGTAAGTGATAATGACACTTTATTTTAATTAAGTTAAAATGAATACAAAAATGACACAAGCATATATCTTTTAGAAAAACAATTGTTACATAGGGTTATATATGTTGGATGTTAGATTATAAATATTAATTAGAAAGATAAAAAGATTTACTACATAATGATATTTTATTTATAATTTTTAGACATTAAATAATTTATTTTATTTATGACACAATGATGATGCAGTAATTACTATAACAGTGAAAAATTAAAATAATTGATATTATAAATATCCAAATAAATATAATATGAAACTTTTAATGAATTAAACTAATTTTCTAGGATAATATGATATATTAGGATTTATTTAATTGACTTTGTTCGAAGTAATCAATCTGTTATGAGTTTCACAAAAATCAACTATTGAATAGTGTCAAAATTGACATAAAAGAGTTCTTAAAACAAATATTATATTATTAATTGATATTAAATTCCTAAAAATCTAAGGTTCGGCCAAGAGACTTATATCATGATAGGTTCATAATTAATGTACCACTTGGGGGTCTCTTGGATGTATATAGTAAGTTTATTAACCATATTATATAAAAATACAAAGAGACATTGTAAAAGTGAAACTAATTAACTTAGAGTTAATACTTAAAGATAAGGTTAATATAAGTACCCAAACCTGTCTAAATTCTATTGGTTGAGTGGTTTTCGACCTAGCCCCACCTTAACCTTTGAATAATAAACTTTGGATCCATTAGAAACCGAATATGAATTTATTATAAATTAATATTTCTAGCTTTTCCAAAGGTGCCCCTCACCCCTCTTATAAATGGGCACTCCTCCTTATCATTTCTTCACACCTCTAAAGCCTTTTGGTTCGGCCAAACTCTGCCCAAATACTCTCCCAACATCCCTCACTACAACCTAGAGGCCTTAGTTTGATCAGAAAGCCAACCTATGGAGCCCTTTTGATCAAATCAAAAGGAAGAACCCCGGAGAAGAGGTAATGATTTCACCACCCTTTTCTAAGTTCATTTCTTCTTCCACTTCTTCTTCCTTTGTTCTTACCATTCTAAAATAATAACTCCAGTATCTCACATATACTGTGATGTTATTATAAGTATGGTACAACCATATTCAGTATTCTATCCACCCTTTTAATAACATGTCACCATACGTGCGTACGTACGGCTTACCGTCTCCACGTCGTGGTGTAATTGTTATTCAATATAATATTATTTGGATGGGTATAATAATGATGTGTAACTCATGTAAATAATAAATATAACATGTCAATGATTCTGTATATATATGATATACCATTCTTTTATATATTATTTTAATATCAAAAGAATGATATTGTCGCTCGTGCGTACGTAGGGACTACCGTCTCCACGAACGCGATGAGATTCATTCTCCATCGTAACCATTCAAGTATAATTATCATTTGATGATTTAAAAATGATGTTTAAGGACTAGATATCATTCTTGATATGAATAAGATAGAACAACCATGGCTTATGTAACAAAACATATAAAGAAAATGAGTAAGTTAACACCCGAAACGACGATAATTCTAAGATATTATTAACAAATCAATGTTAAAATATCATATATGATATCATATTAATATATATGATTCTTGTATAATTTAATAACAAATATTTCACCATTATACAGGAGGTTAACCTACCCCAACCAAGGAAAAGTACAAGGTAAGGGTTATTTCACAATCTCTTCATTATCCGAGGTTGTTTATACGTAATAATCTACTGGGATTTCTTTATCATCCACATCCATGTTTCTTCGAAATGTATTTCAAAACATATTTATTATTTACAAGAATATGAGTTAAATTCATTTATACCCTTGTTTGACTTTTTGTAAGAGGTTTATAAAGGAATCTTTCCGTCGTTTTCAAAACAAGGTCCTTTTTGACCTTTTCGACAGAATTAAGATAAGAATGTTTTTTTACTTATACGGCGGGTGCGGTTATTTTCCGCCGTTCGTCAAAGCTTTCCTTACAAGCTTACAAGAATATTTTCAAGAAAATGTTTTATTTTATATGGCTCTTAAATGATTTCAAAAATAGAAAGAGATATTTCTCTAAAATGTGTTTTGATTTCATCTATGTCAACATCCTTTAATGGATTTTACGCTTATTTGAAGTTGATTTATTATAATACAAAACTTCTATATTGTATTGAAGGTTTTGTGATATGTTTGACTATGGATGTGCTATTTTATACCATTCATAGTTTATGGTGAAACTATTGGCATTTCGTATGCTAGTTTTAATCCGAATGTTTATGTTATATTTCAAACTTTTCTTCAGATGAATGTGCTAAACAAGTATGTTCCGGGTTGGGGACCGGTAAAAGTAAGCCCTCCAGGTTGGGGACTGGTTAATGTAAGCCCTCCAGATTAGGGACTGGTAAAAGTATGCCCTCCGGGTTGGTGTCCGGTTATTAGAGGCACTCCGGGTTGGGTTCCGGTTAGAAGTAACCCCTAGGTCTTGGGATGAGGCCTAGACAAAGAAATTAACGTTTAGCATTATGCATTCCAACATTATGAAAGTGGTTATTGATTTTTGCATGTGATTATTCGACTAGTAGAATATCCATGTGAATAAGTAAATGGAATTATTTCATTTTATTTATGCCATACCATGTTGAAAGTTCATATTTAAAAGGCTTTTGTTTTAGTTATACATTGCCTTAAATGTTTATTCTTATTTATGAAAGTTTCCGCTATATTGTTATCCTTACTGGGCATTTGAGCTCACCCCTTTTCTATGTTTTATTCTTCCCAGGATGTGAAGAAGTAAGTTATGAATGACCTGCAGGGATTATATGAGGGGTTAATAGTGTGGATTGTGGAAACATTATGTTATTGTAGTAGTTTTTCATTTTATGATGTAATGTAAAACTTATAAATATATCTAGTGTTTCCAAGGCTACTAAACCAATCGGTCTTTCGAGATTTGATCTTTCTTGTGATCATGCCAATGTAATGTAATAATGCACCGACTCTGGGTAACTGGGGTCGGGGCGTTACAGTTGGTATCAGAGGAAGTTTAGTACAAACCTTGGAAGCTAGATTTAGATAAACTCTGATTAGAGCACGTAGACCTAAGATGAGCTTTGAGGATTAGTGTAGAAGAACTTCCTAGAATTTTGGTATTATAGAGATTTTGTGATTTTTCCGAGCAATACATCCCTGTCTGGATACGAGCAGGTAGAGGCGGCTCTGGCACAGATGTACCTAGGGGTAAAACCCGAAAACACCGCTTTGAGCTAGACTCGAACGGAAACTGGTGAACGACAACGGGCCTTGCTGCACTCTTGGTTACGACACTCCCGGGGGATATGCTTAGGATAACTCCCATTTTCTTTACAAATCATTATGAAGGGTTTATGAGTATATACTTCCTCAAAGGAGGCATTTTTATGATTATGGATTATATCCATAAATAGTTCAATTTATGTTAAGTGTTTTATAAGTATGGGATTATGTATTTTGACTCATAAACTAATCTAGTTTATGCCATTGTTTAGAAATGGCACCCAGTAGAAGGAATGATAACTCCAGAAATGCACATGATTCAAAGAGAAGGAAGGATCATATCTCTCATGGTCTTAAGCTAGAATTTATAAGAGAAATAGTCTCCCATGTATTATCATCATATGAAGAAATAATATCATGTGTTGATAAGATAAGTAAAGAGTTTACTGAGTCCTATGGCTTTGAAGGGAAGCAAGAGAAGAAAAGGATGGAAGAGAGAAAGATGGATAAAGGGAAGAGGGAAAAGAAGAATTTTCCCATATGTGGTAACTGTGGAAAGAAACACCCTGGAACTTGCCTGAAAGGAATGGGAGTTTGTTATAAGTGTGGAGGAAAAGGGCACAAAGTACGTGACTGCAAGGGTAAGAAAATGGTTTCAAATGTACAATGCTTCATTTGCAAGGAGTTTGGACACTACGCGAACCTATGTCCCAGTCATCAGACTATGCCGCAAATGATGTTATTGGATAATAATCATGTTATCATACTACCACAGATGAAGAGGGATGATTAGAGTTCTTATGTTGATTATGTCAATTGAGTGTTGTATCAACAATGTACTTGTTACAATAATCATGGAGTATATAAGGATTGTACTGCAGTACTATTTCATTAAGGACTTGAGATTGTGTGGAACAAATAAAAGTGACTCAATAGCAGGATAAATTTTTGGAAAATATATGGTTGAGAGAATGATAAATCATAATATAGTTCTGATACTGAGGTAGTGATTTTGGAATAATATGTGATTGTTTTGGATAAATTATATTGGATATTCTTGACTACCTTGGAACTGATTAATGATTTGTATATTCCATCATTGTTGGGGTTTAAAACATTTTTGGATTAATGAAGTATATCCAGCATTCTATATGGAATAAGGGAGCATGAATGTAATCAATAAGGAATATGGTAATACATGATGAAGGTATTCATATTCTATTACGGGGTAAAAGGGATCTATATTATGTTTACCTTCCTTATAAATGTTGGACTGTGAGTTTAGACAAAAGTATTTTGGATAGTTCTAGTTTGGATTATTTTGGATTTCCATAAAATGACAACCCGGAGGTCGGGCGGCAACCCTTCGCGTCCGGCAAGGCTGCGAGACTTGAACCCGCAACCGAAGGGCGACAAGGGTGTATCACCTACCACTGGCCCACGAGATGTCCTAGATTAAATAATGTAGTTTTTATTAAAAGATCTTGTAGATGAATTATAAATTCGTTTATTTTGGAACCCTATATGAATAGTGTAAATAGAATTTTTTTTACATTCTATTATCTTTTAGAGTGAATGATGAGTTTGTGGTAGAAATTTTTTAATCGATAAAACTCTAATTATAATGTAAGTATATCTCCTTATGATCTTATCCAATCTCATAAATAAATTCCTCAATATTAAGAAAAGCAACTTAGAAAAAAAATGGTTTCCTAGATGGTACCTTAAATCATCACTAATTTATGGCTTTTGGATTGTTGGCCTTTTCATAGCCATGTTCTCTACCACTCTCCATCAGATAATTGATGGTTAGATTTTTCTTCCATATCCATATTTTCTTACATGGAACCCTAGTATGTGTTATTTTCGGTAATCTTCATACTTTCGACTCTTTATTTTAAATAGAGGCCTCATTAATTCATTTTTCGATGTGGGATTTCAACTAAGATATTTTGAAATGTCAAAAATGTGTTGTCCCAATACCATATATTTTGTTGAACCGATGGTACATCAAATCATCATGGATTGATGAGTTTAAGGACCTCAATTTTATACTTGTTTGTGATTGATGACCTCAATCACTACCTATAAATATTTACGTTTTTCCTCCAATTATATGTCTCTAATTGCCACCAATGTTCTCCTAATCGAGATCATAATTTGGTGGTGACCCTTTAATTTCTCTTTTCCTCATATTAAGACTAAATTTTAGTAACCCAATTTCCGATGTGGGTTTTCCCACAAATATATTATCTATTTTCAACCTTTTATTTTCGAAGAACAATTTCAAATTGCGAGGACGCAATTTATTGAAGGAGGGGAGAATGTAACACCCCAAGATTTCATAGTGTGTTAGTTCTTCAAAATAATTCAATAACTTTCACTACATGAAACACCAAGTTCATGCACACCATTACATACCAAACAAGCCGTTCAAAAGAGGTTATGAATAGTATTAGATAAATTTTAATGTTTATATAATCCTTATAATTTTAGAATCCATATTATGAGTTTCTTAGATATAATGCAAGAACAAATTCATTTTCAGTATTGCACTTTTATCAACTTTAATAGTGAACCCTTTTTAAATACTATATTTTAAACTTTATGACTAAATGGGGACATAAAAAATTTAAAATGAAACATCCCAAGCTTCTACGGTACGATTCTCTTTGAATAATGTGATAGCGTGTGTTGTACGCAACACCGAGTTCTAACAACCAATTAAACTAGCCGTTATGAATAGTAATAACTACTTTTTGAAATTATATATATTTTATATTTCAAAATGGGCTTCATTTTTGGATTCAGAATATCAAAATTAGCCTAGGGTGAAATTTTGGTACTTTTCGGATAACTTTTATATTTTGATGAATAGTGAAAATTATTAAGTTTTAATTAAAAACAACTTTTTTAATCAAAATAATTACTAGTGATAAATTATGAATTTGAGTGGTTTTAAAGTATATTTAGAATATATTTTTACCATTTAATATAATGTTGGTAATTGGTCATAATTTTACAATTAAACCGAACATAAACAAGTGTCAATCTTTTGATAGTTATTATCTCTTAAAAACACGCTTTTTGTTTTGACAGCGGGAATTAATTTTAAATTAATTTCTGCCACTTCTGTGTTTTGAATTTATAAAAATGGATTCCATATTTGGAATCAGGATGTTCAAATTGTGTAAATAGGTGACTTTTATTTTTAGACATTTTGAATAATTATTGCGGTAAATATTTTATTTACCATGGTTAAGGGTAAATCCGGTAAATAAGGGTTAAAAAATAATATTATAATAATACTAAATTACCCTAAAACGTGTCTTAACCCTATTGGTTGATACATGGTCGACCATGGGAATCTTAGGGTCTATTTTGGGACCCCATGGATCCACTTGTAAGTGATAATGACACTTTATTTTAATTAAGTTAAAATGAATACAAAAATGACACAAGCATATATCTTTTAGAAAAACAATTGTTACATAGGGTTATATATGTTGGATTTTAGATTATAAATATTAATTATAAAGATAAAAAGATTTACTACACAATGATATTTTATTTATAATTTTTAGACATTAAATAATTTATTTTATTTATGACACAATGATGATGCAGTAATTACTATAATAGTGAAAAATTAAAATAATTGATATTATAAATATCCAAATAAATATAATATGAAACTTTTAATGAATTAAACTAATTTTCTAGGATAATATGATATATTAGGATTGATTTAATTGACTTTGTTCGAAGTAATCAATCTGTTATGAGTTTCACAAAAATCAACTATTGAATAGTGTCAAAATTGACATAAAAGAGTTCTTAAAACAAATATTATATTATTAATTGATATTAAATTCCTAAAAATCTAAGGTTCGGCCAAGAGACTTATATCATGATAGGTTCATCATTAATGTACCACTTGGGGGTCTCTTGGATGTATATAGTATGTTTATTAACCATATTATATAAAAATACAAAGAGACATTGTAAAAGTGAAAATAATTAACTTAGAGTTAATACTTAAAGATAAGGTTAATATAAGTACCCAAACCTGTCTAAATTCTATTGGTTGAGTGGTTTTCTACCTATCCCCACCTTAATCTTTGAATAATAAACTTTGGATCCATTAGAAACCGAATATGAATTTATTATAAATTAATATTTCTAGCTTTTCCAAAGGTGCCCCTCACCCCTCTTATAAAAGGGCACTCCTCCTTATCATTTCTTCACACCTCTAAAGCCTTTTGGTTCGGTCAAACTCTGCCCCAATACTCTCCCAACATCCCTCACTACAACCTAGAGGCCTTGGTTTTATCAGAAAGCCAACCTATTGAGCCCTTTTGATCAAATCAAAAGGAAGAACCCCGAAGAAGAGGTAATGATTTCACCACCCTTTTCTAAGTTCATTTCTTCTTCCACTTCTTCTTCCTTTGTTCTTACCATTCTAAAATAATAACTCCAGTATCTCACATATAATGTGATGTTATTATAAGTATGGTACAACCATATTCAGTATTCTATCCACCCTTTTAATAACATGTCACCATACGTGCGTACGTACGGCTTACCGTCTCCACGTCGTGGTGTAATTGTTATTCAATATAATATTATTTGGATGGGTATAATAATGATGTGTAACTCATGTAAATAATAAATATAACATGTCAATGATTCTGTATATATGATATACCATTCATTTATATATTATTTTAATATCAAAAGAATGATATTGTCGCTCGTGCGTACGTACGGACTACCGTCTCCACGAACGCGATGAGATTCATTCTCCATCGTAACCATTCAAGTATAATTATCATTTGATGATTTAAAAATGATGTTTAAGGACTAGATATCATTCTGGATATGAATAAGATACAACAACCATGGCTTATGTAACAAAACATATAAAGAAAATGAGTAAGTTAACACCCGAAACGACGATAATTCTAAGATATTATTAACAAATCAATGTTAAAATATCATATATGATATCATATTAATATATATGATTCTTGTATAATTTAATAACAAATATTTCACCATTATACAGGAGGTTAACCTACCCCAACCAAGGAAAAGTACAAGGTAAGGGTTATTTCACAATCTCTTCACTTATCCGAGGTTGTTTATACGTAATAATCTACTGGGATTTCTTTATCATCCACATCCATGTTTCTTCGAAATGTATTTCAAAACATATTTATTATTTACAAGAATATGGGTTAAATTCATTTATACCCTTGTGTGACTTTTTGTAAGAGTTTTATAAAGGAATCTTTCCGTCGTTTTCAAAACAAGGTCCTTTTTGACCTTTTCGACAGAATTAAGATAAGAATGTTTTTTACTTATACGGTGGGTGCGGTTATTTTCCGCCGTTCGTCAAAGCTTTCCTTACAAGCTTACAAGAATATTTTCAAGAAAATGTTTTATTTTATATGGCTCTTAAATGATTTCAAAAATAGAAAGAGATATTTCTCTAAAAAGTGTTTTGATTTCATCTATGTCAACATCCTTTAATGGATTTTACGCTTATTTGAAGTTGATTTATTATAATACAAAACTTCTATATTGTATTGAAGGTTTTGTGATATGTTTGACTATGGATGTGCTATTTTATACCATTCATAGTTTATGGTGAAACTATTGACATTTCGTATGCTAGTTTTAATCCGAATGTTTATGTTATATTTCAAACTTTTCTTCAGATGAATGTGCTAAACAAGTATGTTCCGGGTTGGGGACCGGTAAAAGTAAGCCCTCCAGGTTGGGGACTGGTTAAAGTAAGCCCTCCAGGTTAGGGACTGGTAAAAGTATGCCCTCCGGGTTGGTGTCCGGTTATTAGAGGCACTCCGGGTTGGTGTCCGGTTATTAGAGGCACTCCGGGTTGGTGTCCGGTTATTAGAGGCACTCCGGGTTGGGTTCCGGTTAGAAGTAACCCCTAGGTCTTGGGATGAGGCCTAGACAAAGAAATTAACGTTTAGCATTATGCATTCCAACATTATGAAAGTGGTTATTGATTTTTGCATGTGATTATTCGACTAGTAGAATATCCATGTGAATAAGTAAATGGCATTATTTCATTTTATTTATGCCATACCATGTTGAAAGTTCATATTTAAAAGGCTTTTGTTTTAGTTATACATTGCCTTAAATGTTTATTCTTATTTATGAAAGTTTCCGCTCTATTGTTATCCTTACTGGGCATTTGAGCTCACCCCTTTTCTATGTTTTATTCTTCCCAGGATGTGAAGAAGTAAGTTATGAATGACCTGCAGGGATTTTATGAGGGGTTAATAGTGTGGATTGTGGAAACATTATGTTATTGTAGTAGTTTTTCATTTTATGATGTAATGTAAAACTTATGAATATATCTAGTGTTTCCAAGGCTACTAAACCAATCGGTCTTTCGAGATTTGATCTTTCTTGTGATCATGCCAATGTAATGTAATAATGCACCGACTCTGGGTAACTGGGGTCGGGGCGTTACATATTATATACAAAATGAAAAATTAATGGGTAGTGAATATAGAATATATCTCGCTGAAAAAAATGTGAGATAAAATCTTCTTACCTTGTTTCTTGACTGCCTTCTTACTTAGACCAACCAAATGTATATAAAATATAAATTTATTATAAATATTTTACATAACCATCTTATTATATCTAATAACATATATGGATTTATTATGAACACAAAATACCCTCCTGTTAAGAATCTTATGTTATGGTTTAACCTCAGGTAATATTCGTGTTATTAATTGCGTGTGTCTTAATTTTCAATATATTTGGTCGTTATACTTATATCATCAATTCCCAAATTTTCAAAATTATATAAATATCCTTAAAAGTCATTATATTTTTATTATCATAATCTATTTAATATATATTTTTTAAATTGAATACACTATACAAGAATACGGTATGCCGAACATACACCTGAATTTTGTTTCTTTTTTTATTAGTGTATTAAAAGAAATAAATCAAAAGAAATATATATATATATATATATATATATATGTACAGTAAAATTATTATTTCATATATATCATATAAATTAACTAAAAATATCATTAATTCATTCTATGTATTGGGTGAGTGAATCACCTCACTTTGAGGGGGTGGTAGTCCACATTCGTTAAATGAAATTATCCTATTAATAAAAAAGGTGAAGAAAAAAATTTTATGTTTTAAATAATTTATTAAGCCTAAGTAAATAATTAATATAATTTATCAAATATATAAACTTATTTTCCGTCATAATTTAAACCAAAATAGGTGGTAAAGGAAAAATGAACAGTCATTGTTTATTGAGGCGACAGTTCAATGTACAGATAAACAGTATGTTTTAACCTATTTGATAAAGGTGTGTGTAAATGTAGGTCAAACACTTAGTATAACAAAATAAATTTATATTAAGGATAAATTTTATGTTATAAAATCATGTAATATTAAGAGTGTTGGTTTGGATAAATTAAATAAAATGAAGGGGCTTGAGAGATGACGTTACCTCTTAATTGGGAAACTCCTTTTGTTTTAGTCATAATGTATTCCTTGTATTTTGTATGACAGATATGAGGATTATTGGAGGAAGGGATGGATTTTTTATGTTAATTTAGATGATATTGGTTTTACCTAATGGTTTTAGAGGTTTTAATAATAGGGAGAGGTGGTGACATTTTATAGGGAAAGCAATGGCCAAATGGGCATTTTTGAAAACAAGATTGCGGAACCTATGTTTTTACCGTAAAATTTCATACAAAAAAAACTCAATAATAAAATGTTCATGGATTAACAATTTCTATAAAATGGGTGTTGTAAAAGTTTCTAGGTCATTTTGGGTCTTAAATTTATGGTTTATTAATTATTGACCTATATTATCTCTTAAACATTGTAATTAATCATAATCAGATTTACTAATACTTTAAGAAGTTTTTTTACCTTATTAGGCAACATAAATTATGGTGATTAAAAATATGGAAACCATTTTGAGAAGATAATATCAAATATGTGGTAGAAATTAATTTAAAATTTTTCACGTAGTAGGGTGGACAATGTGGGATTTTATGTAAAAAAATTTAGATTTTTCTATTTTTTTACACAATTTCAATGATAAATGGAACTAACTGACTTAAATTTAATTAAATTATAAAATTATTATCTAATTTAACTTTTAAACAAATTTTAATTATAATATAACTTTAATAATAAATTATATGAAAAAGTAGTTATAAACAAAAATTCTGTATTTTTAAATATTCATTAAAAAAGCAAATTTATAGAAATATACAAAAACGATATTCGTAAATTAATTATTATATTCTAATTAAAATATTAAATTCATTTTGAAATATTAAGCCTATAAATTTTCAATCATTTTTATTTAAAAAGGTTTCTCTATTAAAATAAGGGAAAACCACATTTATAAAATTTAATTTTTTAATAATATAATTTTATTTGTTCTTATATTATGCCTATAAAATCTATTGACTGAATATAAAAAATATTTTATTGGAAAAATAACATATATATTTCATTTATATATATCACAAATTGTATCTAATTTATCATATTATGGTAAAACATCTTGGTGACCATGTATATAATAATATTTTTTTTTTATTCAAATGGTTTTAATATTCATTTATAATTAATTGTTAACATTTGAATTAATATTATATTATAAAAAAATATATTTTCAACAATAAGTTAATATTATTCATTACTAATAATTAATCATCTAGTTTATATCTTATTATATTAAATAATAATATTTTTATAATATATTATTGTTCAGTAAACCTCTGTCTTGCGTGTTAAGCATACCATCGAGGAATGTCAGGGTTTTTTGTAATGAAATCTAACATTGGTGTTCCCTAAAGAGAAATATAATTTTTATGTGGCCATTTGTGCATTAATAACTTTTTGTTTTATATAACACTCAAAAAACAAAGTTCTTTAACCTAAAATAATCTATATTTAGTGTTGCATGAAATGTAAAATATAAAAAAATTAATTAATATGAAAAAAATATTTCAATGATTATTGGGGTGTTTAGAAGAATCGACACATGTTCTTCAAATAGGTTTTTATTTTAAATTTTTATAATATTTTTCTAAATATGAATTAATAATAATATTGCAAAGAAGGAGATTATAATAAAAGGCATTTATCAAATATAAAATAATCAAAACATAACAGTTACAAGTTTTATTATAGTGGGCAAGATATTAGTTCAAATATAACCAAAAATTGAGGAATCTTATCTATTTTTTATGGTATTGTGTGAAATAATGATAAATAATAACTATAGACATATAGTGAAGTTTAGGAAAATTTTATTATTCCAAAAATGAATTTGGAAAAACTCATTAGTAATAATAGAATTATTGATGGAAGTGATAATGATACCCCATTAAAATTAATGATAAATAAATACTTCTTTTAATTTATATAAAATATTATAATTTTATAATGTGAGAATAATAATATATAGAAATATAGTATGTCAAAGTGAAAAAAAAATTGATGAAAACAATTATATATGTTTCTAAATAAATTTTATATTTTAATGTAGTTTAATTTCTAATAGAATTAATTTAATGTTGGTGTATAAGATATTGATAATGAAAAGTATAGTAATTAAGTGTTTTTTAGTATCATTGGATTTGAGTACAAACAAAATTAAATATGTTAAAATAAAACATTTAGATTAATGTAATAAAAAATTATCAAGATTAAATTAAAATAATTAATTATTTATATACAGTGTGATCAATCATTCCCACCAATGAAAACACTATAAATTATCAATATTATATTAAAATTTTGTACATTTATTTTAAAAAAAACACTTACCAATTTTTTTTGAATTAATATACAAATATGAAAAATAAATGGTTATTATTTTAAAAATGAAGTGAAAATTATTTTTTAATGTGATTTATCACACTGTATTTAAACAAATTTTCATTTAATGTATTACTTATATTATTTTTTATAATGTTTTATTTTTAATACATAACCATATTTTATTAATAATTGTTATACTTTTTGATCCCTTAATGATATATTTATTATTCCTTATTTTCTGATCAATTTCTTTCTCATAATAATGTTATCCATGACTAAATTTGTTTAATTTTTTTCATCTTCATGTATATAAGCTCAATATCATGGTGGAATTAAATTTAATTTTTTATTTGTTATGTTTCAACCATAAACCATTTCTTTATTAATTTTTATTTTAAGGACGAATGATATATCATTTAATAGGGAAATGATTTTAATTCTTTATTTAAAACAGATAATTATTAATTTATATGTATTCTGTTAATTAATTGTATTTATCATTCCATATATATGGGTAATACATTTGATGTTCTTGTTTTTTGTTGGTTCCCAATTATAGATACCTTCTTAATGGATTAACATATCTTAGGATAAAAAATATAATAATTCCATATTATATTTGTATCTAGTTTACACTTACCCATTTATACATAATGATGTAATTATCAAGTAAATGGTAGTAATAATTGTGATAACTTATCCATTGACTTGATGTAATGTTTATTAATCTCCAAATTTATACACTTCCTTTATTTATAATTTAGTTAACATTATATATGTGAATCTATGAAAATATAATCCAGGTATCTAAATTGAACTAATTTTTTGAAAGAATGACATGTTTTTTTATTATCCAATCCTCTATATTGATTATTACATATTTACACATGATATTTTCCACTATATGTAACGCTAATTAAGAATCATATCTCACCCATAACTTATTTACAAATAATAAGGATATCCTTGAGGATATTATGAATTATTTATAGGATACATGAATTTTTCTTAATATATGTTTTTATGTCAAATAAAAAATGGGGGCCTAGAATATATCTAACTTTAAAAGGGTGATAAACTGATCAATCCCAGGTGTTACAATTTATTTTATCAAGTACCAATATAATAATGTTTATTTAATCCCTTGTTCACTAGTAATTTTATTATTGTGAGTTGTAGAGAAATTATATAATGTAACATGAGAGATATGTTTTAATAGAATATAGATAACTTTATAACAGCCATAATACCAAGGGAAATTTGAAACGTTTTATGACTAAAATGTTTTTTATTTTATGTATTAATATTGATTATCTATATCAGATAATATTTTTATGACATTGTTTATAAATTTTTCATAATTGATATAATTTAATTCTTTTCAACAACCAGAATAAATGTAGTAATTTCCCATGCTAGTAGTTCAGCATGGATGGTGTTTTGGTTGAGTATATTACTATTATATTATCATAGTTGGATCATGTTGTTTATAACAACATATTAAATATAGAATAACCAATTGATGTATACAATGATTCATTGTTTTTAGAATACTTATATGGGAAGAAAACTCTATGATTTAATGTTAATATTAATCTACTTATAGTTGAATTATGGATAACATCCCTAGAAAGGTTATTTATGACATTAAGGAACACTAAAATGTATATTTTTATTTTTGGATTTTATTGTTTAAAGTTTCATTTTCATCAATTTTGGTCATTGATACAAAATAAAAAACATGTAGAAATTATAGAAAGAATGTAATTGAATACTCTTAGGGAGATATTCCTTTAAAAAAATAATTTCTTCATGACCAATGTGCTAATAAGGAATGGAAATTCTTAAATAAAATACTGAATTAAGATCAATGAGTTTTTAATAATAAGGATAAAATTAAAATATTATCAAATAATTATTTAAAATATATATATAATCCACTAATTAAGATTGAGCATTTAATTTATTAGATTATTATAATCCAATGAGATCATTAGTCTCTCAATTTTTTTTTTGTGTTATGATGATGTGATTCAATCTGACAACATGTTTAATGAATTATTATCTAATTGATATATTTCATAAATAAATCAATCTGATGAAGTGGAAGATTTAGGACCATGAAAAAATATATTTGGTGAAAGAAGAAAATAAAGGATTGAGCTTTTAGATGTGAAAATTTTGGAATCCAATACATGTATATGTTTTTTAAGGGAAGTGATATTTTCATTAAGTATAGAGATAATTTACATCAAACATTTGAATGAAAGGGAATGAAAAAAATACTCCAAAATAAAAAATATAAACTATAATTAAGTAGGGAAAAATGGAAAATAATTCTCAATTTTTAATGTAATTTAACTTAGGGTTGGATAAGGATGACAGTTCATTCTTATGAAATTACTAATGAATAAGTTGAAATCACATATGTTGGGATAGAAGATATTATGTTCCAAATATCATGTATATTTTGTTACAAATCTACGTACAAATTTCTATTTTAGTTTATATAAAATCATCCAATGAAACTTAATGGAATTAATTTTGGAACAATACACATTTTGTTAATCTCGTTATAATAAAAATATATCTGAAAAATTCAGTTAGGATTAACTATTCTTCCCTTATTGAAAACATGGTTGTTATACATCAGCATGGATTCAAAATAATCTCTTTTTGGGGTTATTTACTTTTTAGTATTTGGAATGTATAAACTAATATATGTTGATATTTTTGGATAATAATTTATATGATTAATTATTGACTCACTTCTATGAGAGTTACTAATGATATTTTTGGAATTTATATATTTCTCATACATAATGTGGATTTCTGATGTTCAATATTTTGTTAATTTATTATAATTATTCTCTATATAGTAATTTGAATTCTATTTCATTTATAGCTATTACGATTCATTAATTAATGATTACATTCCTTGGGGAATGAAACATATCTATTAGTCACTTGTTTTTAGAACTAGATGAGAAATCTGATTAAAATATTCAATCTGTGTAAAAATATATCATAATGGAGATGAAATGAATAATTTATATTTATTTTATTCTAATTCAGAAAAATCATGAAAATTAAGGAAAATTATATATTCCTTTTCAAAAAAGTTTCAATTAATTGATTTCTTACTCAAATATAATAAAATTCTAAAATGGAATTCAAAAAAAGTTTTGCATATATTTTATTCAAAATATAATCATTTCCATTTTCATATCATAGAAAATAATATTAATGAAAAAATTTATTAAAATTTCTTGATATGCTCAAAATTATTTAAAATTTCATGGATTAAATTCTTATTTCGATTCCAGAATGTAACACTACCACTTATATTATAGTAATTTGGATTTTCATATTAAAAAATAATAAAATAATTAACCTAACATTATTAAAATTGTGAATAAATCCTAAATTTTATAATTTTGTAAAACTAAATTTATGAACATAAATTCTATTTAAAATTGGCAAGGTATACATTAATTTATGAGGGGGGTTGAGATTTTATGACATAGTTGAAATTTGGATAAATAGTGAAAATATAATATTTTCAAAATACTATCCATTTTATGAAATTATTCTAATCTAATAATGGATAAATAATGTTTAAAACTATTGTATAAACCAAATAAATTTTAAAGTCATAAAAAAGGTATTTTAAATCATTATTTTTTAATTTGGAACACAATATTGAATTTTGGGACCATAAGTTATATTTATTGATACTAAATAATATTATTGGGTAATTAGATTTATTAGTATGAATATTAAGTATTTTACAAAAATACATTTCTGAAGACCATAATAGTTTAGTGACTTTTGAGACATTGAAAACAATATATTCTCTCCATGTAAATGACCTTCAAAATTTCCAATAAATATATCCACATTTGATACATCTACATAAAACTGTTATTTATAACCAGTGGAAACGAAAAAAGGGTGAGGTCATATTCTCAATAAGGGAAAATAATGAATATATTTAAGCATACACATGAACAAAGGGCTATGAGAATGTGATACTAACATTAGAAGATTATACCCTACATATCAAAGATTATAATCCTGATTTATAAGATAAATGTTGGTAGTTCATGAGTAATGAATCTTAAATAAATAAACACCATGATCCATTAAATCATTACAGAGGAACAAGACATAGGATTTCTAGAATACATATAAGCATAGAAAATTTTATTTCAAGGATACCAACTAAGACCATAATAACATGTTAGGATTGGGATATGATCTGTTAACCTGCTTCGGGCATGGGATCACTACTTGTGTACCCTCTTACATTCCAGAATATGGTACAATACATGTACCTTATTGTATTTTGTCTTGGGATACAACTACTGAACCATATTTCTTTTATTGTTGGGAAACAAGCCATGTACCTTCTTGTTTTTTGGCTTGGGCAATAACTACTGCACTCTCTTTATTTTAGGATTATGCTACAACCGAAGTACCTTCTTGTTCTCTAGATTGGGCTACAACCCATGTTCCCTCTTTCATTTATTCATTAGATACATCCCATGTACCTTACTACTTTCAGACTTGGGATTCAACCTATGTACCTTTTTTATATTAGGATTAGGAGAAATCCCATTAAGGTTATTTTTTTCATCATTAGCCTACAAACTATGTACCCTTTGTGATCATATGAAACGTATCATTATCTAATTTATTATATAGATATATAGCTCCCACTGATCTCATAATGAAATCATAAATACATGTGACACAAAACATTCATCATATCATGACCCATGAAATTAGTTGGGTTTTATAAATTTAAAATAATAACCCACAAAATGAGATGACAATAAATAAAATTTCTTCACAACATCAACTATGAAAAAGATATGTGTTTCATTATAATTTCATCAAATAATAACCCATCAAAGGAAGCTGGATTCAAAAAAAATATAACACAAGGATGAGAAATAGCTGTAACAAGAATTATTCCTTTAAAACACAAACCATTCAGTAAATAAAATTAATGGTACCTTTGGATCATTTCTTATAAGTGATTTATTAACAACGATGAATGCCATTATAGATAGAGAATAAAATGTAATGATATTTTGATAACAATTCTTGATGAAAACATAATTTCATCATTGAAAAATGAAATTAAAAATAGAAAAAAATTATAATGATTTTTTTTTAAAATAATTTTTATATTTTTGAAAAATTTATTGAAAAATAATGAAAACATTTTTCATTGAAAATTTATAAAATATTTATCAAAAAATCATAAATCTTTTTTATTAGAAAATATGTTTTAAAAAATTTAAAGAGTGATTTGAAGATAATAATAACATTAAAATCATGTTTCCTATAAAATTATCTCCAAGGATCATTTGATTTTTTTTGATATTTTATATGAAAACATGGTTTTTGTAGTAAAATAGACTTCTAACCGAAGAGAGAAATACATTCATATTTTCCTAATTATCTTAAGTAGAATAGAGGGGAAATGATAATAACATGTGGATATATCCTGAATAAATATAGGAGAACAAAACTCATGATTTTTATAATATATTATTTTGAATATTTCATCAAATAAGTGTAATCAATTATAATATAAAAAAGCGATGATATTTTCTCAATAAACTCTTATGAAAAAGTAACTTGGGATCATTCTCTCTATGTAAGAAAAAAATTGATGATGCTTAGAATTTAATGAAAAAATTGATATTCATGAAATAACATATAAAATATAATTATATACAACTCAAAAATGAATTTATGTTAATAAAAAACTTGAGTCTCGAATAATTAAAATTATGAAATAACTATTTTACTGATTTGGTATCTTCTAAAACATTAACACCATGAATGAGAAATCATAAAATTGATATGTAAATATACATAAATTTATGTATAATAGTCATTTAATACATCCATGTGTAGTATACGAGCCACTCAAAAGGAATTGGTTGTGAATAAAGAATGTATCTCATGGAAATAAACATCGAGATGAAATCCCCTTACATTGTGTCTTTACTACCGTCATACTCATTCAATCATCCTCTTAATCGGGTAACTCCATTTGGTTTTTTCGAAAAGGTTTTGTTGGATTTGTTTCTCCACAAGGATTTTATTTTAATACGATTATATGAATGTTTAGATGTATATTGTGTAGAGATTAGCCAAACCCAAGCTGATTTAGTGGTGTGAAGAATAGGGAGAGGTGGTGGCCTTTTATTTGTAAGGAAAATGACACACAAGGATTTTTTTTAAAATAATTATGGTGTACAAGTGTTATTACATAAAAAAAGTCATAAAGACATAAATCAAAAATGGATGGATTATAGATAATATATGGTGATCGAATGGTGTTTAGACATCTAGATATGTCATTTGGGCCCCAAAGATTACGATCTAGCCCCTAATTAAGCTTAATTTGACCTTGATCACTATAATTAATTTTAATCACGTTTACTAATCATTTTGTAAAAAAATATTATCTAAATAGACACAATATAATATTCTGATTAAAATGGTGTATTTAAATTATTTGAAATTAAATTAAAAGAAGATGAAAAATTAAGATCATTGCCAACCCCCTATAAACAGGATGAAATATCTGGTGTCTAAATTCAATTTTTTTTTCAAAAGTTTGTTATTATTTATTTTCAAATTCAATTTGAAATTGATAATATTAAATAAAATGGTATTAATAATTATTTAATTTATCTAATGATACATCTAAAAAAATTAATTTATAATTAAATATTAATGATTATTTATACGAAAAGGTAGTTATTAACTAAAATGCTATATTTTCACTATTTATAAAAAATGATGATTCTCAAAAAAATCCAAAAAATTCACCCTAAGTAATTTTAGAATTATAAATTCAAAAAATAAAATTAATTTTGTAAAATTAAAATTTTAGATGTGCGTAAAATTACATTATTTATTGTTCAAATAAGGATATTAAATTTACTCCATCTAAGAAAATTGTAATTTTAAACATATATTGTCATTAAAAAATATATCTATCGTTATTAGTATGTTTTATTTTTAGAAATCCATTATAAGATATATATGTGAAAAGTAGTTTTTAATAGTTATTTCGCTATGTTTGACATCAATTATACACTTATCTCATTTAAATAATTGTAGGAGTAAAATGATGTTTCATAGAAACATTGGTGTTGCGTGTAACGTGCACCATGTCATGGATGCATGTAACATTCACCAAGTAAATGTTCAATTTATAATATGCTGAGTTGGTGATGTGTAACATATTCCAAGACAGTTTCATGTGACTTAATAAAAACTATTGTAAGAGTTTCGTGAAATGAAAAATATCAGAAATATTAAATTAATTCTTAAAATAATAATTCACAACATCTCAAGGTGTTAATTTTACCCAATATAAATTAAGTTTCCCATGAAATTAATCTGGGATAACAACGGTTTAATAAATTAATGTTTCAATCATTGAAACCTACATAATAAAAAATAATATTAAAAATTCAATTAAAAAGGGAATGTTGTACCGTAACTATTACCAAATGTAATATATAACCTGGTCTTCACATAGGGGAAAATAGGTGGGCGGTGAAAACAAGGACATGGATGAAAAAAATAACAATCAACATCTGATATATAGTGATATATAACATGTTTAGTAGGAATTTAACAATAAAAAATCCATAAACTTGTGATGAAGTAATGGAAATTTTTATTCACCAGAAACTGATATACATGGATAAAATGTTTGGTTTTCCAATCCATTTTCTCAAATTTGTAGAACAATAATGAAAATATATACATGAATGGTTTCTGTACAACATCATCCTTTGTTTTTTATTAATCCACTTCAACTATTCCATTTAAAAAGGTTGGTGACTTTTTCATTCCTAAATTACTAGGAAATCATGTGACCATTATAATTCCATGACATTTTTCAATAGTTTTCATTGAAAAAAAGTAGTTTGAATAGGATATCCAATTTTCATAAATCCTTTTACGGAGAAATAAAATTTTAATCTTGTTGACATAATATGATGTTTACCATAAACATTCCATAAATGGTTAACCTATCAACACTTCTGAAAGATGAATATTCAAATTTTTTGAAGAATGTCATTAAATAAGATTAACATTGAGACCCCATATATCATAGTGTACAACTTAGTTTTCACAATTAAAACATGTGAATTGATTTTGTATACATTCCCTTGAATCCTGGTAACATCCTTAATTACCATAAATCATTTTGGATGAAATGCATTTATTTATATTCCAATGATTAATGGATATATCTTTTAAATCCAAGAAGTTGTAAATGTCGTCATTGAGGAAATAGAAAATTTATTCAGTAATAGATTCCAAGGTAACCCATAAAATATAATTGAAATATTCATGTACAGCATATCATTATCCATATATCATTATCTCAATTTCAGACATTAATTATGGGTTGCCTTCCCTTAATCAAAATATCACATTTCTGTAAAATGACTATTCTATGTCTTCATCACCATTCAACATGTCCATTTCAATCATTAATGAAATAATAATCAAAAAATAATTATATATTTCAAAATTTAAATTACATTATATGTGAATTAAAAAATATAAATACATCATTAATCTATCATTATTTTTATACCATTGCTCAAGCTTCATCAATTTGTTCCTTAATACCTCATTCTAATGATATAAAATTTGAATAATTTCATAAGTTTCATAAACCTTAAACTAATCAATATTATTATGATTAATATAATAGATATTAGAAGAACACCACATAATGTTTCACATGTCATTTTGAATCTCTTTATCTTTGATAGTACTACCAATACATGTACCACCTTCTTGATTCTCATTATGAGATTTCCTCTTGGGAAATACATCCAAATAATGAACATAATATCCAAATCAAAGACAATAAATATTAACCATGTTCCATATTGTTATCTCAATTTTCTCAAACCATAAATCGTAGTGTGTGGCACATTTATTATACTTGAATACCATATAATCAAGAAAAATTACATTCAAGGTGCCTAAATCAGGGCTCAAAATTATTTTAATCAGTGACACCATAGGTTCATCCGTGGTTATTCATATTCATAATTTATTTAAATCCTTCATGACGGTTTGAGAAGAGTTTGAGGTTTACCAAAGCATATCCATTAAGAGTTACAAATCAGGTGTGTGACAAGTCCAATTTTCATGTACCAGATTACCTCGAGTGAGGCCCGAAACATATTGTTAAATTTTGTACCCCAAGGTACATTTTTTCTAGATCCACATCCACTTGTAATATCCAGATAATGATTAATTATTATTAAACCACTCCCTCAATCATTTACTAAAATTCTTAAAATGTTTCCTAAAAGTTCACACATCCTTATACTCATCCATATAGACATCCCTTGAAATATCTTATGAAATATACCTAGGTATCTCACTAAAAATTTCTCATTCTTGTTTTCAATGGTTTACTAAATATATTCTATTATATCAACTACTACCACGAAATATTAGAATAGATGGATATTAAGTCTTTTTAGACGAATACTCAATACATTACAAAAAATCCTTGCCCGAGAACCATAATAGGTTTGTTTTTTTTGATACATGAAAGAAACAATATTCTATACTACTCATGAATATTCAAAATCTCTCATAAATATCACCATCATTATTACCTCTACATAAAACCTATTATTATAACCTAGGGAAAGGAAACATAAGAGTTTAGCTCAGATGCTCAGTAGGAGTAAACAAGGGAAGCATATAATCATAACCATAATTATAGGGGTATGAGAATGTGATCAAAATCGATATAAATCAGTCCCTATATATTAAAGATAAAAAACATGAGTTGTGGGAAAAATTGTTGTTGTTCATATGAAATTAATCATAAGGAAATAAACATCATGATCTATAAAATTGTAATAATGTAATAAGACATAGGATTTGTGGTATACATAAAATATTTGAAAATTTTATATAAAGAAAACCTACCAAGACCATTATAAAATGTTAGGATTGAACTATGACCCTTGTAACTATTGACAACTTGTGCTAACAAACTTTTTAACCACTTCTAGGATTGGTCTACAACCCATTTACTTTTTTAGCTTCTACTACACCCCGTGCACCCTATTTATTTTAGGATTCTGTAAGGACCTAAACCAAGTTACTCGAAGTCGGTGCCTTATTTTATTACATTGGAATAAAAATAAGGAATATTTATCTCGAAGGACCGATATGGATAGTAGTCTGGAAGAAACTACATACATACATGAAACCCATTTTACATTTTTAAAGGAAACACAATATGATACATAACAAAATCTAACAAACTGCATCATTGAAAACTCAATACATGATCTCATATACTTAACCTAGGGAAGGAAAAAAATTGAAATGGGTGGGCTTAAATTATGTGTATTGGTGAAGAAATATAGTGGAAGATAACATAAATAGTTGTCACACCAGTTTTTTTAGTCATTATTTTTATTTTACTTCTCTTGGCGTCGGGTGATTTTGCGTAGGTGTGGGTGAGTCCCGGTTTAAAATTTTAATATAGGTATGAGTTTATGGTATGGGTTAGTGTGCAAACATCGTAGGATTAAGACGCGCAGTCCGCTTGGGCACGTGATTTCCACTTGGGTATGTGTAGCCCGCTTGCAGTCGGCTTGGGTACCGTATGGTGCGCGAATACTGCACGGTCATCCTGTTTTAACGTTATTAAATTAGTTGGTTGAGCGGATAAATAAATAAATGTATAAATGTTTATATTTTTATACTTGTTTATGATTTAACGTTATGTGGATATATATATATGTTTATAGGTGTATGTATGTTTATGTGTGTTTATATATATATATGTTTATATTTGTTTATATATAGGTATATATATATATATAGATATATATATATGTGTGTGTTTATATTTTTAAATGGTTTTATTATTATAAATGTTTTGATTATAATAATTATTATTATTATAATTAACTAATTATTATTATTATCGTTTGTTATTATTATTATTTATTATTTATGATGAAAAAAAATTAGAAACCCAAGGGGGGCGCTGCCCCCACACCTTTTCTCCCTCATATAGTGGTGCACACCACCCCCGCATCCCCCTCTCTTATGGCATAGCGTGCCCTCGCTTCCCCCTATCATCCAGTGTAGCCACCCCATGCAGCCCCCCCCCCCCACTCTCCTACGGCAGTCGTCATGTCCGCTGAGACACCTACCCCATTTCCGTCGGCGCCGCCCCGTGCACCCCCCTGATGTCCAACCGCGATGCAGCGCCGAATCTAGCCTCCCCAACCCCACACCTCTGCTCTCCGCAACCGTCACCGGCCTGTCCACCTTGCCGGCCGCCAAGCCGAGGCCGCCCCTACGGACCCCACCACTGCTGGCGCCTTCCCTACCAGTTCCACCCCTGACGGTGCGTTCCTTGTAGGCGCCGACCCTTTCCGGCGTCATTCCAGACATCCCGCGCCCTACTGGCGTCATCCTAGCTTGCACACACCCCATCAGTGTCGTTCCAGCCAGCGCGCGGCCTTCCGACATCGTTCTGGCCATCCCATGCCTTGCTGGCATCGTCCTGACCTTCTCATGATCTTTTTCGGTGTTCTCTCCAGCCTTTCACCCTTTCAGGCGACCTCATCGGTCGAGCACAAATCTCCGCCGAGGTGAGGTTTTCGTTGTTTTTCTTTTTTCATTTTCACATTTGAAATATTTTTAGATCTATTTTTGTGTATTTTGAGTCCCTTATAATGTTTTTTGTACTACATTGGTCTTTTTCGCAGTTGTTTACGTTTTTTCTGCTGAAGGCGAGTGGTTTGGGTTGTTCTGATCCACTTGATGTTGTGTCGAGGAGAAATTTATGCTGCTAATTTGTTTGTCTTATTTTTAAAAGAGCATTCCTGTGTTTTTTAGGCATTTCCCTTGTTGCTGCGTGCTGGAAAAGAAATCTACGACACTATAGTTACCATCTTCTGTAGGTGCTTCTGTGCCAATGTGAATCAGGTCGCATCATCGTGTTTCGTGCATTGAGTCGAGGTAGGTGCCCCAATGTACTCAACATTAAATTTAGAATTTATTAATTACTTTATGTTTTATTAATTTTAATGCATGAGGAATAAAATAAGATAATTAATTTTTAAATGATTACTTGGTGTGAAAAGAGCCGTTTATTTTATACCGAACACTTGAAACATTTTCTTGATGAGAGGACACCCAGAATTGAATGAATGAATGTTCGGACTTTAAACATAATCCACGGAATTTCAAATGTACTTCTAGTTTTAATGATAAACGATTTCTTATGAAAAAGTGTTTTGGGTTTTCTCGAGAAATGGGGTTTTGCATTAAAATTTGTGAAGGCCCGTTTGGCACTATAATAAAATAAAATTATTTTGGAAAACCCATTTAGGGGTGATCTTTAGTGTGCGTTGATTGTGTGATCTATATGTGATGTTTGGGCATCGTGACTGATTGATTGATATTGTTGACTCACCCCTGTTTTATTATATGTGTTGGCATTGGAACCTGGCATAGTGAGTGAATCTTCTGAGAATGATTGTTTCACTAGTTTAGAATATTCATTGGCTAAAAGACCCATAGTATGGGAATACTGAGCTATTGCCGCTATGGGGATTGGGCCCCTTGGATAGGCTATGTAGGGCTATGCCGAGTGTCAGGGCGTTATGAAGTCATCGAGTTAGGGCATGCCTTCAGGATGAGTCAGATGTATGGTACGTTTTGGATTCATCACGAACTCCTAGGTTCGACCAATGTTTCATTTAGTTTTTATTTGTCTATGGCACACGATTTAGGATTTTAGTTCGGTTGCTGGATCATGTGCTCCATTTTTCCCATTTCCCTTGGCATGTATTGTGTGTTATGTGCAGTTTCACTTTTTGGCTAATAACTGAAGTTTGGTTCTCTAATTGTTCGCAAAAATGTTTTAAAATGAAATGCACCTGTTCCTTTCAAACACTAATTTTTTTTTTCAAATTATATTTGGCAATGGACTGTTACATGCTTTAGAAATGAAAAGTGTATGTGAAACCCATATTTTAGGTAATTTAGTTCAAACATGAAATTAATATATTCTATACTTAATGGTAGTACTTTGGGAATATATTTATCGGGTTGGCCTACTGAGTTTTAATACTCACGCCTATAGTGTTTTCTTGTTTTTAGTTCTTCTGCTGGTTCCAGCTTTAGTTGTTCGTCTTGAGAAACATTTGTTGTGGTTTTGGATGGTGAATCGTGGGGTCACGTGGAGTTTTTGTCGTGGTCAGGTTAGTAGTGTTGTTGGTTGTTTTTTATTTATTTTCCTTTGTTCTTTTATTTCCTCTACGTAGTTTGTTTTCTTTTTGGTCAAATCATTCCCACTTGATTATTTTTGATGCCAGACACTAGTTCCCATCCTGGTGGGATTGGGAACGCCCCTCGGGACTTGTCACGGACCGACTCGGGTGTCCGGTTCGGGGGTCGTCCTGGGCTGGTTCTTGACAAAAATGGTATCAGAGTGGGTTGGTTCTTGTTATTTGGGGTGTTTGGTAGATGAAGATTAGGACTGTCTAGATTCTAGAGGTATGTCTGGGAATTGCGTCTTGAACTCTTGCTCGTATTGATTCTCATGTTGCCAGGGGTAGTCTGGGATTTGAGTCTTCTGCTTTTGTTTTGGATTGTGGAATGACAATGGGGGAGAGCCAGTGTCACATCATGAACTCACATTGAGTAGTGTCCCATGTAATGTCTGAGTGCACGGTTTAAGTTCCTCCTAGTTGTTGATGCTTACTTGGGGTGTGACTCACTACCATGTCATCAAGTTGAGCGTGACAGCTAGCTCCTCATTTCAATGATTCGTTATATGTTGTGTTTTGTTGCTTCTGGTTAGTGTAAGTGTGCTTTTAAAAGTGAAAGTGGATTTTGAAATAAAATAATTTTCACTAAAATGGTTTTAAATTCGTAAAGAGGGTTTTCAAATTGAAGGATTTTTGGTTTAATGGTTTTTTATTATTTGGAACCTATAAAGGAGTGTCTGGGTTGGACCCTGGAATTTTTTATGAGGAATCACATGTGTGTGGATATGTACGAAAAGTGCATGGGGGCACTCATTTGTGGATGATGTGTATGGAAATGTATGGACACACATGTGATGATTCATAGGATGCCATGGGTGAGTTTATAAAAATAAATGTATTGGAAATTGGTTTTCCTTTGATAAATGAATTTCTGACTAGTGAAAAAAATAAATGGATTTTGCTTTTGGAAAATGGCCTTGGGATAAGGCAGTTTTGAAAATTTTGATGAAAATTGTGAATTTTAAAGAAAAAAATGATTCTGGAAATTGGTTTTTGTTTGAGAATGTGGGATAAGTTTTTTGAAAATTGAGTTTTGTGTCTGGAAAGTAGTCTTTGAATAAGACAGTTTTGAAATTGAAATAAAGATGCTATATTCAAAAAGTGTATTTCGGAATTGTGTTTGTGGTGTTTGGCGTGAGATCATGTTGTTTTTCATGCGATTGTCATTTTGGTTATGATTTGTTTGGTTTTTTATTTCTTGCTATATGTTTTTTTATGTTCAAAATGTGCCACCCAGAAAAGTCTCCAAAAGTTGTCAATGAGTCATGTCCAATTCTATTTTTTATCAAATTTTTCCTTTTTTTTCGAGGGGATTGAGGGCCTTTAGAGGCAGTTTTGTGGTTTGTGGAGTTAGAGAGTGTCATCAAGGTATTGGGAACTCCCAAAGCTATTAGAGTGCATGTTGTCCTGGGTCTGTTCAATGGTCAAGCTCGGGATGAGTAGGAGTTGTTCGCCTATCCATTACTGCAAGTTGGGATGATGTGATATGTCTTCAAAGCCATCTTTGTTCAATGGTTTATACTTATGAAGGTAAATATGAAGAAAATGGAAGAGATCATTCGTTTTCAACATGGCCAGCAGACGGTGAAAGCGTATGTTGACCATTTCAAGGATCTTGTGTCTCTTTTTTTGGGGGTAGTATCGTAAGACTGGATGAAGACTTCTCCCTTCGTCAGGGGTCTTTGTCCAGAGATCAATGAGCGAGTCTTCCCTTTTTGGGAGCATCAATTTTGAGAAGTTGGTGCATGAGGTGTTCTTAGATGACTTAGTCTCTAGAGTGCAGGTGCTTGACAATCCAGTGAATCCAGTTACTCATGGAGGTTCCCCATTTGGCGAGCAGGGTGTGGAAGAGGGACCTATTTCTAAAGAGTCATCTGAAGTGGTTCTGACTTCTAGTTCGTTGGACCGTTTAGTGGTGTGCCACCAGTGTGGCCGGTTCTGGAATGTGAAGCCGTCATGTCGCATCCATCTGAAGAGATTCCATCATTGTGGATGCCTGGGTCATCTAGAGAAGTTTTACAGAAAGTGTCGCCTAAAGAAGACGTTGTGACCGAGAGATTATAGTGTCAGACTGTGAGGTAGGGGATGAATCATCCATCCTCAACCCCAACCACAGGTCTTGGGGTGAAGCTCGTGCATAGTCAATAATTTCTGAGAGAGTGTGGAACCTTGGTCTGTTCCACGTTTTTAGCCTTCTGAAGGGAAATGTCCAAATTTTTCTTGTTCAATTCTTGTCGTCGCTGTAAGCTCATCCTTTTTGTGGTTGTGTGATGATCTCATTGTACCGCAATCCAAGTGGCCTCATCCTCTCTAAATGTGGAATTTAAATTATTTGTATTATTTCAAGGGTGTTGGTGCAGTGAATAAAGGGCATGTTCTAATTATGAATTGGTCTCAATTGTTTTCGTCAGGGGATGTTTGGTCCTATGAAATTAATGGGTGTTGTTTCTGGGATCTTGATTAGTTCGGTCGCCTCTCCGTGGGTTTTCATATAGTGTGTTTTAGTTTTTTAAGAGATTCCTCTTTCCTAGTGTCTCCGTGTGCTAGTTTTTCATAGAATATTTTGAATCCTAGTGGAAGAGTTGTTCCGTTAGCATTGAGAAGTTGGGATGAGTTCAGTTTGGGGAGTTCCTGTGTTGCCCCCCCAGGGGTGGTGTGTTCGAGTTTCAAGGTCTTCATGTTATTAAATCTCTGTGGTTTGGAGAACCCTCCTATGTTCTCCCGTCAACCTCAGACAATGATTGTACTCGAGTTGGTCTGGTGTGACATGTGTTGGTAATGGTCACCCTGAGCCTCTCAGTTTCTTCTGGTTTTGCCTGGGCACAGACTCGAGTTATGCTAACTCTTGGCTTGGTGACTTTCTAGGGGATAACGTGTTTGTGGTGGGGAGAATTGTCACACCTCATTATTTTAGTCATTTTATTTATTTTACTTCTCTTTGTGTCGGGTGA
The DNA here is from genome assembly GCA_963277665.1 of Viscum album. NCBI lineage: Eukaryota > Viridiplantae > Streptophyta > Magnoliopsida > Santalales > Viscaceae > Viscum > Viscum album. Next base: position 257,563,925 of record OY728148.1, on the reverse strand, counting down.
TTTTGCGTAGGTGCGGTTGAGTCCCGGTTTATAATTTTAATGTTGGGATGAATTTATTGTTTGGGTTAGTGCGCGAATATCGTAAGTTTAGGACGTGCAGTCCACATGGGAACTTGCATTCCACTTGGGTATGTGTATCCCACTTACAGTCCGCTTGGGTACCGTACGGTGCGTGAATACCGCACGGTCATCCAGTTTTAACGTTATTAAATTAGTTGGTTGAGCGGATTAATAAAAAAATTTATATAACTATATATGTTTATATATGTTTATGTTTTGACATTATATATATATATATATATATGTTTATAGGCGTATATATGTTTATATTTGTATATATATGTATGTTTATATATGTTTATATATGGGTATATATTTATGTGTGTGTGTGTTTATATTTTTAAATTGTTTTATTATTATAATTTTTATTATTATAATAATTATTATTATTATAATTAACTAATTATTATTATTAGTATCATTAATTATTGTTATTATTTATTATTTATGTTGAGAAAATAAATTAGAAACCCTAGGGGGCGCCGCGCCCACCCACCCCCCTTCTTGTCCCTCACGCAGCGGCGCGTACCGCCCCCTCAGCCCCCTCTCTTCTGGTGTAGCCGGCCCGCGCTTCCCCTGTCCTCCGGTGTAGCCACACCACACCCCCCACCCCCTCTCCTTTGGCAGCCACTGCGTCTGCCGAGCTACCTTTCCCCTTTCGGTCGACACCACCCAGCGCACCCCCCACTATCCAGCCGCGTTGTGCCGTTGGCTTCGGCTTCCCCAACCCCGCACCTCCGCTCAGTTCACCCGTCGCCGTCCCGTCCGCCTTGTTGGCCACCGTGCCATGAACACATCCTACTGGTTCCACCCCTTCCGGCGCCTCCCCTGCCGGCGCCTCCCCTTTCCTGCGTCATGCCGGACATCCCGTGCCCTGCCGGCGTCGTTGGGGCTTTCGCGCACCGCGTCGCTGTCGTTCCAGCCAGCGCGCGGCCTTCGGGTGTCGTTCCGGCCATCCTGTACCTTACCGGCGTCATCCTAATCTTCTCGTGATCTTTGTCGGTGTTCTCTCTGGCCTTTCAACCTTTCTGGCAGCCTCACTGGTCGATCACACCACCGAGCCGAGGTGAGGTTTTCATTGTAATTCTTTTTTGTTTTTCTTATTTGAAATATTTTTAAATCTATTATTGTGTATTTTGAGTCCCTAGTAATGTTTTTGTAATGCTTTGGTCTTTGTCACGGTTGTTTAAGTGTTTGTCACCGAAGGCGAGTGATTGGGTTTATTTTGATCCACTTGATGTTGTGTCGAGGTGAAATTTACGTTGCTGTTTTGTTTGTATTATTTTTGAAATGGAATTCTTGTGTTTTTCTTATAATTTTCCCTTATCGCAGTGTGCTGGAAAAGAAAGCCACGACAATACAACCACCAACTATTTTTGGTTCTTGTGCGCCAGTGTGAATCGTGTCGCATCATCGTGTTTTGATCTTTGGGTCGAGGTAGGTCCCCCACTGCACTCACCTTTAAATTTAGAATTTATTAGTTGCTTATTGTTCTATTAATTTTAATGAATGAGGAAAAAAAATAATACAATTAATTTTTAAATGATTAATTGGTGTGAAAAGAGCCGTTTATTTTATACCAAACACTTCAAACATTTTCTTGATGAGTGGACACCCAGAATTGAAAGAATTATCATTTGGAATTTAAACATAATCCACGGAATTTCAAATGTACTTCTAGTTTTAAAGATAAATAATTTCTTTTGAACAAGTGTTTTGGGTTTTCTCGTGAAATGGGTTTTTCTTTAAAATTAGTGAAGGCCTGTTTGGAACTTTAATATAATAAAATTATTTTGGAAAACCCATTCAGGAGTGATATTTAGTGTGCGTTGATTGTGTGAGTGGTATGTGATGTTTGTTCTTTGTGACTGATTGATTGCCATTATTGACTCTCCCCTCTTTTATTATATTTGTTGACATGGGAACCGGGCATAGTGAGTGAATCTTCTGAAAACGATTGTTGCACTATTTTAGAAAATGCACTGGCTAGTGGCCCTATAGCAGGGGAATATTGAGTTATTGCTGCTATGGGGATTGGTCCCCTCGGTTAGCCCATGTAGGGCTATGCCGAGCGTTAGGGCATTATGACGTCATCGAGTTAGGGAATTCCTTCATGATGAGTCAGATGTATAGTATGTTCAAGATTTTTTATGAGATCCTAGGTTCGACCCATGTTTAATTTAGTGTTTATTTGATTATGGCACACGATTTAGGAGTTTAGTTCATTTGTTGGATCGTGTGTTCCATTTTTTCCATTTCCCATGGTGTGTGTTGTGTGTTATGTGTAGTTTTCCTTTTTGGCTAATAACTGATGTTTGTTTCTCTAATTGTTCACAAAAATGTTTTCAAATGCAATGCACCTGTTCCTTTAAAACATTAAAAATTGTTTTCAAATTATAAAGGGCAATGGAATATTACTTTCTTTAGAAATGAAGAGTGTTTGTGATACCCATATTTTCGTTAATGTAGTTCAAACCTGAAATTAATTGACTATTTATTTAATGGTAGTGCATTGGGAATAGATTTATCGGGCTAGCCTACTGAGTTTTAATAGTCACACCTATATTGTTTTCTTGTTTTTTAGTTCTGCTGCAGGTACTAGCTTCAGTTTTTTGTCTTGAGTGATGTTTGTTGTTGTTTTGGATGGTGACCCGAGGGGTCATGTGAAGTTGTGGTCGTGGTCAGGTTAGTATGGTTTCTGTTTGTTCTTTCTATATTTGCCTTTTTTCTTTTATTTCCGCTTCTTAGTTTATTTTCTTTTAGGAAAAATTATTCCCACAAGTTTACTTTTGATGCCCAACACTAGTTTCCATCCCGGGGGATCGGGAACACCCCTCAGGACTTGTCACGAACTGACTCGGGTGTCCAATTCGGGGTTGGACCCAGGATGGATTGTGAAAATAGTAGACATGGTGAATAATTGAAAACACATTCCATTAAAAATATAAACTTGAACAAAATATGGAAAAAATATCAGATGATTAAATATTTTCATAATGATACATAATCATTAGTATTATACTAGTAGAATAACCACATGAAACATAAATAACATATTCATAATGAGGGAATTCATAATGCGGGAAAACATAACCATATCATTAAGGACTCATTCGAAGACCATAAAAAATCATTTTTTCAAGGCCTTGTGCCAAGACCGTAGTTTGTCTCATGAGACCTTCTAATGCACCCAGGGGATATAGAGGGCCCCACCAAAAACACATTAGATAAAACTCATTATTCCTTTGAATTAGGTGAATATAAACATTATACACAATCATATTGAAACTTACAAATAAAATGTAAATAACTTTCCCTAATCATTAATCATAAACACAACCATTCGGAGTAATATGGTGAATGGTTTCAAGATAACACATCCATAATCAAACTAATAATAAAACAATAAACAAAAAAATTTGTATTATAACATAGTATATAATCATAAATGAATTAAAATATTCAACAAAATATGTTTCCATATATAAGGATACTTCTAAATGATACCATTGAATATTTATTGAGGAATTAATCCTTAAAGATTCCAATGTGTCACATACCACATTAAAGCATTATAATCATAATCCCTTAGAATATTATTAGAATATGGAGACTTATGATATGATATTCCAAAGGGTAGTACATACACCACACGTTAAAAGGAAGTGGCATATATGGAATATATCTCATAAAAAATAAAGTGAGATGAGAAAAATCCTTTTTACTTTCAAAGGAAGTGTAATTTTGAAAAATCCTTTTTATTTTCCATGAAATTATTTTTTAAAAATGAATATCTTAGAATATAAAATACTATGATATTGGAATTATATTTTAGGAATAAATTATGTCCCACTAAAGTGAAATCATGTAAAAATATTTCTTATGATTCATTAGAACTAGATAATTTTAGTGAAATTTAAGGAAATTATTAATGAGAATTTTAAAGAGGAATGGAAGATTTGTTATATTAAATCCATAAAAGGTCCAAGATCATTTTTTCATGATAAAATTATTGTTTTTATAAAACTAAAGGTGGATTAATACATATTCTAGTGTACACATGGAAACACATTAGAATTTGAAAATATCCTTTGAATCATGTTTGTATTTCCAAAACAATTTTGAAGGTTCCTTTTAAAACATGAAAATATCCATAAAATAAAGAAGCATTATGGTTTTATAACATATATAGTACACCAACACAGAATTTGTGAGATGTAAATAATACTAAACAGAAGTTTCATTAAGGTAATTAGACAATAAAAATAACCCAAATGAAAATGGAGGTTCGGGTGAAAAAACTCTTACAACTAATAATCAGTCAATTCAAATGCCCAAAAATTCATAATCATAAAAAGATACATTTCATACAATTATAATAAATATATTAATTATATAAGACATAAATGGTCAGTATACATATATCATACACAAGTAATATTATTGAATCCATAAAATCTCACAAAGATGGAAGTGGGATGAAGAAATCCGTACCACAAGTCCAAATGTGTTATGATATTGAACATAAGGTCCTAGAATATGAAATTAGAATTACTAATAACTTATTTTATAACCTATTAGACATGTTTTTAGATCACCATAAATCTTTTTATTTCTTTAATGTCTTTATTGATAACTTATTAAATTGAATTATATCCTTCTGGAGTGTTTGTTTTCATTATTTTCATAAACGGTTCACTTGTTTCTAAGTAATGGACTTCATATGGTATGGTTTTAAATATCTAGAATTGAAATTAAATATTATTTATGAACATCCATAATTGTAAATGGTAATTTATATCATTTGGTTACATGTAATGAGTATGAATCATTATACGTCAACCACTTCGATTATTTGGTGGTATTGAGATTATTATTAACTAGTTTTTTCATATAAATTAATAACATGTAAATATAATGTTTCATGAATATTAATTAGCTTTTAATAAATATATTATATTCTGGTTCAACCATATAAATTGTTTCATTACTAGTAATTAAATAGAAATCGACGAGTGAAACTTTTTCGTCCATGAATGTTAGAAATTGGATCCTCATGGATATTGATTTTGTTTATAAAAATAAAATGGTGGGAGTATGAATAATGATGATGGTTCTTCAATTAACATGGTATAAATACAGTATATAAATTATACTAGAGTTTTCATGGTCATTTATATAGAGGATTTTACTATTGAAAATAAAAGAGATTAACTTGAAAATAAATGAAATGTTGAGAGATCCCTTATGGAAATTCTGCAGCCTAACGACGTCACTTAAAATTTAAAAAAATGAATTAATGAGAGAAAAGGGAATCTCATCATAAAAAAAAATGATAGTAATAGAAATACATAATATCAAACCACAACATTAGATAATGGAAATTCAAATAGATAACATAAAATAAGTGTGGATTAGAAGAGGAGGGTGAATGGTTCCCTTCCCATGTAGAGTAACCCCAAGAACATGAAGGACGAGACATTGGGGGATTAAAGACACCTTGGGAGGACTCATATGGTGGTAAAAAACCAGATCATTGAGGTTGATGGATTTGTAATGAATATAAATGAATAGATGAGTGAGTTTTTATAGTAAAAGAGAGAAAATTATTTAATAATTTAAAAAGACATCTCATTAGTGGTTTTTTGTAATACCATGCGATTGACCATGGTATTTTCTCATGATATTAGCCAATTGGGAAACCTAATTTCTTATTTTACTTAAAAAAATTAGACCATCCTTTTATTTTAATTATTATGTCATTATGATGTCATTGAACTATCGAAAACTCAAAATTGTATTTTTACTATTCACAAAAAATTCAAGTATTTTAGAAAAATCAAAAAAATTCACCCTAACCATTTTTAGACATATAGAATTCAAAATTTAACATCATTTTTTGAAAATAATTTTCTAAATATTTTTAATTTTATATTTAAATAAAACCATAAATTATTCCAAAGAAACCACATTAAAATTATAACTCCTTTTATAAGACCTTGATAAATTAATCAAGGAACAATAAAATAATCTTATAATTATAAGAAAATAAAGTATCAATTTTTGGTTAAAATTTTTTAAAATAAATTTCCATTTTAAATTATTAAATTAATCTGAAAATTTTGATTTAAACATCTATACCATAATAAAATACAAATACTTCTACTATGATGATTTTCTCACTTTTAAGACATCCAAATTGTATTTATACATTCATGGTGAGGTTTCTATTTTTTTATATTATTTGCGATTCATTACTATTCATTAATATTCATAATGGGATTTAATTATTCATATGGGTATGTTACTTTTCACCAAAAATTATGTGTGTCTTATCAGACTCTAAATATCATACTGAACGAAACCGTGTATATCAGTTTTGAAAAATTGAAATCAAAGAGGGGGAAAATTATGTTTTCTTGACAAGGTTATAACAAAGTGGTGTTTTTTAGAGACTCAGTGTTTCATGCATTATATAATAAATATATTAGTAAATTATTGGGGTGTTACATTATTCCCTCCTTACAAAAATATCATCCTTGAAATTTGAAAATGAAATTTAAAACATAATGGTTGATACTTGAAAATTCCATTGTGGGAAAACCAAATCAAGCAAATAGTTAGACTATTCTAATAATAAGAGGAAAGGGAAGAGAATCAGTTACTAGAAATCAACACATACAAATTGGAAAATATGGTCAAGGTAGAATATCCAAACCATCATGTAGTGACATTAAACGCAAAAACCCATACAATTGTCAACTTATGAAATTTCATAAATGGTTAATAATTATTACATATAATTAATCAATACATTATAATGAAGGCCTCTAAATTTCTAAGATGAACTTCTCATTAAACCTTAATCAATAAGCAGTGGCTCTAAAATTCACATTATAGACATGTGAATAACCTCATCATGTATCCTCTTGAAATATGGTAACAACTTGAATCAACATAAAAACCATATCGGAATCATGAATTCATCTGTATTTCTTAAGTAAGATATATGTTATTGGATATATTCTATAAACCTAAAAGTGTTGTAAACTCCATCGAAGATAGTATAGACCACTTCTCGACAAGTCAATAATCAGTTCCTAGGTAGTCGGTACTTATCTGAATCAATTATTTCATCATCATTATCTCAACATGAGATATATATATATATATATATATATATATATATATATATTAATGGTGGCCGTTCCCTTAATCTTGTTTTTTTGAAAATGTTTAAATTTTTACTGAATCAAATTTTCATTGTCCCATTCACCATATGACCTCGAATACTAAATGAAATAGTATTGTTGTACAATCCTTATAAATCACATAATTCTTACAACCAGTAAAATTATGACAAAATTTTCAAATGACATAATTCTTTACTTGGAATATTAATCAAACTACTTCATCTACAGTAGCAAAATTACATGATCATTATCCAAAATCATCATTTGGGGTATATTACATTGATTTATTGTACATTGATTCGCAGAGTGTCTCATCTTTTTGTAGTTGAAGCATTGTACATTGGAAACCATTTTCGTACCATTACATGCAGGAACATGGAGACCTTTTTCTCTATACTTATAGAAAGAACTCATTCACTTAACGAATTTACTAGGGTGATTATTTCCACATTTATCACATGTGGGAAAAAACATATTTCCCTTCTTCCTTTTATCCCTGTATCTCTCTTCTATCCTATTATAATTTTTCATCCCTTTAATTCCATAAGACTCAGAGAAGTTGTTACATACCTTTTTAACACATGATATTATTACATCATATGATGAGGATATATTGGATATAATCTTCCATTGAAAATATTGCTTAAGACCCTTATATATATGATCCTTCTTACTCTTCACATTACGTGCATTGCTGAAGTTATCATTCATTCTGCTAGGAACCATTTTCAATCAATTCCATATTATATATTAGCTGGTAACATTATGAACTCTATATAAATATAAACATGGTATAACACATAACATAAATTTATACATCATAAATCCTTGAACCATATAATTTTTTAAAATTGGGGGTATAAAAACTCCAAAATGGTGGATAAATAAAATGTGAATTATCCTAAGAATATCCCCCGGGAGTGTCAAACCAATATTGCATCATATCCCGTTGTCATGTACAATGATACCTTGGGTCAATCCTGGAAGTCATTGTCAGAGTTTTCACTCTGAGGTACAACTGTGCCAGATCCACCTCTACCTCTTTATAACCAGACGTGGATCTATTTTTTTAAAATATCAACACAATCTATTACTTACCAAAATAAAAGGATTTTTTATATGAATATTCTCAAATACTATCTTCAGGATTTTCTCCCAAATCAAAATTTTCTAAATCTAATTTCAAATGTTTTCTACTAAACTTCATTTGATACCAACTATAAGGTCCCGACCCAAGTTGATTAAATTCGTTTCCTTATTTGATTACACTGGAATATAAATTAGGAATATACATCCTGAAGAACCGATTAGTTTAGTAGTCTTGAAGAAACTAGAAACACTTGGGGATCCCAATTTAAATTTTTAATGTAAAAAAAATTTGATACGAAACAGAATAAAATATACTGTATCATTGAAACCTCAGAAAATGATCTCATCTACATAAACATGGGATGGAAAAAAATGAAATATGTGAGATTATATGCTCAGTTAGGGTTAATAAATATAATATAAGATAAAATAAATAATAGATATGATGAATAATTTAAAACACATGCCTTTAAAAAAATAAACTTGAACATAATATGGAAAAAATATGAGCTTAGTAAATATTTCCATAATGTAACATAATCATGGGTATTAAACTAGTAAAATAACCAAATGAATCATAAATAATATATTCATAATGAGGGAATACATTATACGAGACAACATAACCATACTGTCAAGGCCTAATGCCAAGAGCACAAATAATCATTCTGTCAAGGCCTTGTGCCAAAATCGTAGTTTTTCTCATAAGGCCTACCACTACACCGAGAGGCTACAACGGGACCCACTTGACACTTACAAAGACCAATTAATTACTCATATGAATGTGGTGAACATAAATAAAATATACACATTCATATTGAAACTGACACATTAAATGAAAATAATTTTCCCCAATCATTAATCATAAACACAACCATTCGAAGTAATATAGTTAATGGTTCCAAGATAACACATTGATAATCAAACTATTGATAAACTATTCAATAATAAATGGTGGATTATAACATAAGATATAATCATCAATTAAGTTCAAGATTCAACAAAGTATGTTTCCATAGAAGTGGATACATCTAAATGAGGACATTGAAAAGTTCTTGAGGAACCAATCCTTAAACATTCCAAAGAGTCTCATACCACAATGAAACATTAAAATAATAATCCCACAGAAAATCAATCGAATAATATGAATATTTATATCATATACCAATGTTATGTAAATACACCACAAGTAATATGTTATTTCTGAACAATAAATTTATCTCATAAAAGATAAAGTGATATGAGAAAAATCCTTTTTACTTTCGAAAGAATAGCTATTTTGGAAAAACATTTTCATTTTCCATGAAATAAGACATTAAACACCAATATACCATAAAATAAAATACAAGGACATTTAAATTATATTTTAGGAACAAATTATGTCCCACTGAAGTGAAATCATGTAAAAAGAGTTCGAAAAAATTCTTTAGAACTATATCATTTTAGAGCATTTTAAGGACAGTCTTAAAGAGAATTTTAATGGGGAAAGGAAAATTTGTTATCTTAATTCCCGAAATTTTAAAATATAATTTTTTCATGTTAAAATATATTTTTTTAAACTAATGGTTTCTTAAAAAAGATTCTAGTTTACACTTTAAAATATGTATGAATTTTAAATTATCCATTGAATCAGGTTTGTATTTTAGAAACAATATTGATGGTGCTTTTTATAACAAGTAACAATCCATAAAATAAAGAAGGATTATGGTTTTAAAATATATATAAAACACTCACACAGAATTTATTAGTAGTAAATAATAATAAATATGTGTTTCAATGAGGTAATTCGACAATAAATTTTACCCGAATGAAAATAGAGGTTCAGGTGAAAAAACTCTTTCCAATTTATAATCAACCAATGATAATGATCAAAATTAATAATAATGAAATGATAAATTTAATAAATTGTAATAAAAATATTAATTATGTAAAACATCAATTGTAAGTATACATACATCATAAAAAATTAATTGTAGTGAATATGAAATATCTCACAAAGATGGAAGTGGGATGAAGAAACCCTTACCTTAAGTCTGAATGAGTTCTGATCTTTAAGGTAAGGTCCCAGAATATGAAATTAGACTTATTAATAACTTCTTTAACAAGATATTATAAAATTATTTAGTTCATCATAATTTTTTTTAGTTCAATTATGTCTTTATTGATAAGTTATTATATTAAATTTTGTCATTCTGGAGTGTTTGTTTTCTTGATTTTCATAAATGGTTCACTTTTTTTAAAGTAACGATGTTCATGTGAAATGGTTTAAAATCTATAGAAGAGAAATTAAATATTATTTATGAACATATAGAATTTTTAATGATAATTTATATCCTTTGTTTATATGTAATGAGGATGAATCATTAGATTAAACCCACCTCGATTATTTGGCGGTATTTGGATTATTATAAACTAGTTTTTTCATATAAATTAATAATATGTACGTATAGTGGTTCCAAAATGTTAATTAGGTTATAATAAATATATTATTCTCTTATTCAACCATATATATGGATTCATGACCAGTGATTAAATATAAATTGAAGAGTGAAACATCGTCGTCTAAGAAGGTTATAAATTGGAACCTCATGGACGTCGATTTCGATTATAAAAATAAAGGAGAGGGAGTAAGAATATTGATGATGGTAAATCCATTCAAATTATATAAATAAATTATATATATGATACTGTATTTTTCATGTTCATTTAAACATATGAGGTGAATAGAGATAATAAAATAGATGAACTTGAAAATAAGTGAAATGTTTAGAGATCCCTTATAAAAATTTGGCAGATTAACGACAACGATTAAAATTTCATAAAATAAATTGATGATAAAAAAGTTTATATAATAATATGGAAATAAATGAAATGTAATAGTAATAAATAATATCAAACCCCAGTAAATTTGAATGGAAATTCACAGAGATAACATAAAAGAGGTGTTGACTAAAATAGGAGGGTGAAGGGTTCCCATACCATGTAGAGTAACTCCTAGAACATGAAGTTTTGGACAATGGGGGATTAAGGAAACCTTCGGAGGACTCCTAGGGAGGTAAAAAACCATATATTTAAGGATTAGGGATTTGGAATTAACGAAAATGAAAGGATGAGTGGGTTATTATAGTAAAAGAGAAAGAATTTTTTATTAATTTAAAAAGACACATCATTAGTGGTTTTCCTAATAACATGGGAATTCACTTCGTATTTTCAAATGATAATGGCCCCTTGGGACACCTAATATCCAATTTTACTTTCAAAAAGTCTACCAGACCTTTATTTTAATTATTATGTCATTATGATGTCATTAAACTACAGAAAACTGAAAACAGTATTTTTCTATTCACAAAATTTCAAGTATGTTAGAAAAATCCAAAAAATTCACCCTAACCATTTTTTGATGTATAGAATTCGAAAATTAACTAATTTTTTTAATTTTTTTAATTTAATTTTTAAATAAAATCATAATTTCTTCCAAAAAACCACTTTTAAACTGTAACTATTTTTATATGACCTTGAGAAATTAATAAAGGTCCTGTAAAATTATATTATAATCATAATATAATAAATTAAAAATTTTGTGATTACATTTAATAAAAATAAATTTCCATTTTAAATTATTAAACTAATCATAAAATTGTAATTTACATATTTATGTCACCTAAAAATACCAATACTTATACTATGAGAATTTGTTCACTTTTAAGAAGTCTTAATTGTATTTATTCATTCATTGGTGAAATTTCGATTTTTTTATATAATTTACTATTTATTACCATTCATTAAAATTCATAAGGGTTTAACACTATTCATAAGGTTATATTACTATTCAACAAAAGTTATGTTTGTCTTGTTAGACCAAAAATAACTTAATGAACGCAACCGTGTGTGTCAATTTTTTTAAATTCAAATCAGAGAGGTGAAAAAATTATTTTTTCTTGACTAGGTCATAAAAAAGTGGTGTTTTATAGATAATTAGTGTTTCATTTATTTCATAAATAATCTATTTGTAAATTCTGGGGGTGTTACAGCATTAGATATATCAAATATAACTTCTTGTTTCTGGGCCTGTGATAAAACCCATGTACCTTTTTCTTTTAAGATTATTCTACAACCCATGTACCTTTTTATTTTCAGTCCCTATCTATAATAAAGGTACCCTCTTTCATTTAGTCTTGGGAAATAACCCATGTACCATCTTTTTATCGAGCATGTGGTACAACCCATGTACCGCTTATATAATATAAAAGTTTTTGTTACCCAATGCCTTTGTGGGAGATATAGGTCCCCCTCATCTCACAATGAAATCATACATACATGTCCCACGAAACATTCATCACATCATGACCCATGGAAAGAGATGGGTTTTATAAACATAAAATAATATCCCATGAAATTAAATGGGTATATTTAAAATTTAATCACATGATAACCTCTATTAAATAGATTGGTTTCATAACTATTTCACCAAATAGTAACATGTGTCAATAATAAGGATTAAAAATTGTATAACATGTGGAAGAGAAACATGTTTCTTAACAATTATTACTTCAAAACATAAACCATTTAAGAAATAAATTGAATGAGACCATTTGATTATTTCCTATAAGGGACTTATTAAGATCTAATACTTTCATATTATATGGATAATAACCTAGAAATATAAATTTAAAACATTTATTGAGGAAAATATATTTTAGTATTTTAAAAATTCTCTTAAAACATAAATATTATTGAAAACTATTTCCTTTGAAAATACATTGAAAACATCTGAAGAATTTTGGAAAACATTTTGAAAAAAATTTCCTTCAAAACATATAAAATAATGTTGAAAATTTATCAAAACCATTTTTCAGGAATACTTATCCAAGATTATTGAAGCCATATTGAAAACCATTTTCTTTGAAAATAAATTTCATAACACATAAAGGAAACACTAAGAATAATAAAAAACTCGCAATACTTTTTCCTTGAAATTACATGAAAGGATCAGTTGAAATCCATTTTGAAAAATTTTGTTTAAAACATGTTATTTGTAATAAAACAAATTTTCGACAAAATAGGGAAAAACAGTAATGTTTTTTCAATTATCTTAAGTACCAAATAGTGTAAAATTGTATTAATACATGGATATATCATGAATAAATAGAGGATGAGGAATATCATTAGTGTTAATGATAATTATACAAACCACAAAAATTTAATTGGGGTTTAATAAATCATTTATCTCAGGAAATTGAAAATATACATGAAATACCCTTACCTTGTGTCTTTACTCATGTCATACACGTTCAAACCTCCTTTCAATTGGGTAACACCTTTTAGTTTGTTTGAAAAGGATTATTTATATTTCTATCTTATAATGGAGAGGCTTCTAATAATAAGTGAGTGATGTTTAGAAGTGTATTGGGTAGATCTTGTCTGAACCTATGAGAATTTGTATATGTTAAGAAGTGGGAGGTGTGGTGGACTTTTATAGGGATGGAAAATGAATGACTTTGAATTTTTGAAATCAAGATAGGCATAAACATGTTATTAACTAAATAATGTCCTAAAAACCTAATTCAATAATTTATTGTTTATGACCGAAATATTTATAAAAAATGTGGTTTCTAAAAGTGGCTAAGTAATTTGGGCCCATAAGATTACGGTTTAGCCCATAAGTAAGCTTAATTTTACTTTAATTTTTCTGATTAATTTTAATCAGTTTTGCAAAAAAATTTGGTAAAAAATAATTTTATATAATTAGATTCTATATATTATAATTATTACAGTGGTTTTTGTATTTTTTTTAAAATTCCATTGACAAAATTTTTAAAATTAATATTAATTCTTATCATGTAGACATGATGAAATAATAGGTTTTTAATATGGAAAAATAGTAAAAAAGTTTGTTAAATTTTTATATTCAATTTCAAATTGAAATTTATTATAATTACTTAAATGATATGAATAACTATCTAATTGATATAATTTTACTTTAAATCATTTTTGATTTATAATTTAACAATAATAATTATTAAAATGAAAAGGTAATTATTAACAAAAATTCATAATTTTTAGTATTAAAAAATGATTTTTCTAAGAAAGATCCCTAAAATTTAGACTATGTTAATTTATGAATAATAAATTCAAAAATAAATTTTATTCTATCAATTTAAATTTCTAGATTTGTCTGAAATTAATTTCAATATTTTTCATTTAAGGGAATGTAATGTAGTTTATTTGAGAAAATAAGTATTTTTAAACATATAAATTCTTTACCAAAAATTATATCATTTTTAATAAATAATTTTTTTATAAAACCATTTTAAGAAATATTTGAAAATTAGTTATTACTTTTAATATAACTATGTCAAATGGTTGGGTTATAATTATCTCAATTATATATTTATATAAATAAAATGATTTTTCGTAGATACATCAAGTTTACATGTAACGTACACCAAGTCGTGGTTGCATGTAACTTATGTCAAGTCGGCATGTCATGTATTTTAAACTGATTTGGTTTCATGTAACATTTTCCATGTGAGTGTCATGTGAAAGATAAATTTGACATAGTGATTTAATCATAAATAAACTATTTTCAATGTTATGTGAATAACAAAAAAATAAAAAAGATAAAATTAATTAAAAAACATTTCATAAAATATAGAGGTGTTACATTGAAGGTTCTATTAAATTTTTTCTTATATTTCAGAAGTAAAAAAATCTATAATTCTTAATTTTTAATCTAAATGCGAGTTTATGATAATTTATTATTACTCTTAACCTTATATTTCCATTCAATTTATTTTTAGACCTATATAAAATATTCTCTAACGACTAACATATAATGAAATTATTATATTACCTATAATGGATTTTATATTTTAGATAAATAATACTTATTCATTACATTTTCATCATATGGAAAATGAAAAAAAATTCTTGTGTATATATGCCCTACAATCTCCTCTTATTAGTGTAAATTTTTTATCATGAATTATTTTCATGGATTGTTACAATGTTAGATCCAATTAATATATATGATATTTATGAAATAATTATGTTTTTGAAAATATAACATATAATCTACTTTAATACCCTTTCATTAATTGAAAACTAATAACATCTCTCCTAAGTACAAGTGGACTACTATATTTATGAAACATTGTGATTCTTATTTCAATTATAAACATTCTTAGAAGTTTTAAAATTATATTAAATGAAAAATATTATATTTTTGTTATTATGAAAAAAATTTACAATAAATAACTATTTCATTAAACAAATATCCATGGTGAATAAAATGACGTAATTTTAGAAAATTTTAAAAAATAACCTTAGTTAGTTGTTGTATTTAATAACTGTCCAATGAATAAATTTAAAATTTTTATAAATGGAACATGATAAATTGAATATAGCTAAAAGAAATTCTCAAAAATTTATTTAATATATTTATATACAATCTATTAGAGGATCAAACATTAATGATTAATAGAAGACCCATGGTAAGGGTTTTTGTATCTCATCATCATTTTATTTTGGACATTTTAGGAATGTATTTTCATTGAGGATGATTATATGATCCAGTTTTGTTAAACCACATACATTGTCTTATCCACATATTATATACTAATTTTTATTGATTTTATATCATTCTTCAATTTATTTTAATTTAAATTTATACAAATATATCATTAAGAAAAACCAACATTATTCATTCTTTTAGACGAGAATCATTCTTCTTCATATCGATGGTCCAATATGTTCTAATAATGTTCTTATTTCTTAAAAAAAATTAATTTAATATTAAACTATTTTTTAAATTTAGATGTTTTAAAAAATAATATTTTATATATTAACCATACCTATTATTTTAATAATTATGACAATGATTAATAAAAATGACCCTCTTTTGTATACAACATGACTACCCTTTCTGGACATAATAGTTGTTTTAAATAATCATGATTTCTTCACATAATTTAATGTAAATGTTAAAAAAATATATATTTCTCAATATATTGTGAATTTTTATTTTAATTTATATCGAAATAACATTTTCATATTATCTTAGATGAATTGAAATAATCATGAAAACTGATTTATAATTCCATCCATACATGAAGTTAAAAGGAAGGTAGTTTTTGTTATTGAATATGGATTATCCTCTAAATTAATGGTTTTACTATAAATTCATCACTAATTATTTAATTATGGTCTTATTTCATACTATAATAATTTATAAATAACAATGTATATTAATCATTATCTTTCTATTGATCACATTATTCATCAGTCTCATGTATTAAATGGAAGTTATATTTTCTTCTTTATTTACATATTATATGTATAATGGAATAATTCAATGAAATTTAGAAAACTTTAATGAGTTTTAAACCAAATAAAATTTCAAAATAATGTTTAAATTATAGTAATCCTTTTATTTAATTAACATGAAATGTATTTTATATTCTTCATTGAATTTTGATAGTTATTTATTTATAGGTATTTATGATATTGAATTATATAGATATATATATATATATGAGGAATTCATTTGATGTTAATGTGATATGTGGGATTCTATTATTTATAGCTCCATAATACAACAATGTGTCTTAAGAGACAAAATAGATGTCTTGAAATGATATATGGGTATGTTTTTTTTAAAACCATATATTAAAAATGATTTATTGGATTTATCCATGATAGATAGATTCATGGTAACTTGGTCGAGGCATTGATGACAAGATCATTAATGATAAAATTAAGCATTCTCATTTAGTGGAAATGTTATTTCCATTACCGATTTTATTATGATATTGATATCTTATATGGATAAATATTAAAATAATATTATTTTGTCAATATAATGTTTTTCAAATATCCACTCAACCCTAGTGATTATTCAATATTTAATAATTATATATTTAAATGTACATAGTCCATATTAATAATTAAATATCAACCTTTATTTGTTGTCCTTTCACTTGGATATGAAGATGAATAATAGTTTTGATCACAAAAATAAAATAATTTTTTTTATTATATGTTTTTATACTTCCAATTTAATGTTTTAAGAACATACTTATCTAGTTTCCTAAGACTGCTAAAATGATGGACCTTCTATGGAACAAAGGTCAATATGTTTTACTAATGATAAAATTTTATAGCTGATTCTAGGTTACTGGAGTAGAAGTTTCTTAACATATACATATATAGTGATGAAAATCAATATATCAAATTTATAAAAAAACTAAATTTATATTTATAGAATATACAATTTCGGACATCTTTATATAATCACCAAGACCTTTTCCATGAACTAATTATTTCCATGAAGGCTATATCCAATCATTATTTTCATTATGACTATATTCAAAAAACATTTCATTCTTGCGAAGTCATACACAAAACAGACAATAATGAATACCTTTTGAGGAATAAAAATACATTAAGGAGATAAATAATTATGGTCCCCACCTATCACCATTTTTTGTCAAATTAACTCATTATATGATATAGTGAGTAAAAATAGTATTAGTTTTTCTAATAATCCTTCGTATGGGAATAATAAAATACACAACATCTGTACTTTTCCTCATTTAAATAAATGGGATAGTACAATCATAACATATCCCGATAATGAGGTTGTATGGTTACAAATTATATAATGAACATTCTCAATTAATCAATAATCTTCCATATTAAAATAATATATATATGAATTTTCAATAAATTCCTAACGAATAAATAGTAGATATTTATATGTAATCATCCCTCAAGAAATCACTGTACAAATAAAAAATCATACTATTATGTCAATATTTTACTGACAAAAATAAATGGAATATTTTTTTTGTTTATGTAACTAATTATTAAGACGTTGAAAATAATGTTACACAATCATAATTGAGTGATGAGGTCAGTATCTCTTACATTGACTACACTATGCGCTAGGGGAAAACAAATATTAAACGAGACATTTAAAATGAAAAAATAAAAAATATATGATTTATATTTGGGAAAGTGTGAAATTATATTGATTCATGATCTCTCATTGAAATTTATAACGAGATAATGATGTTTAAGAAAAACCTTTTATGGCTTCAGTAAAGATTAAACTAAAGGATATTAAATGAAATAACCTGATAGAATTATTAAAAACAATATGTGTTCAATGTTAATATCGAATGATATTCATTATGATTAATAACTACAAAATAATGATATCATGATGCAAAATTATAATCTTGTCTCATTAAATTAAATTTCAGATATGAAACCCAGTATGAAATGTATATATAATTAATTGAAATCCTAGTTAATAATGTTTGTCTATTTTTAATTGTTTAAAACATTAATTACATTATTAAATCTATTAATATTAAAAAAATTTAAGTGAAAAAATAATAAAAATAGAATTTGATAGTGTTTCACAATAAGAAACAATTATAAAAGGATCATACTTGAGACCAAAAAACCAAAACTTGTTTTGAAATTTGTAACATAATAACCCAAAAAATTCAAATAATAATTGGTATGTAAGTACATGATGTAATAGGAATCATGTTGTATAACATATATATGTATATAATAATCTAAATGTGTGACAAAGAACCTTTATGGAGTAAGTATCATTTTAATAAAAATTTAAAATTGATGTGGTAAAATTGAACATAAAATATCAATATTGAGATATTATTTATCATATAACATATGAAATATGAATTATATTAACTCTATAAATTAAATTAATTTTATAATTAATTAAATTTATCAAATAATGTAATTTGAGACAAGAAATAATTAAATTGTTCTAGATTCATTTTTTCATGCACCTAGAATCGTGGAAAATAAAATATAGTATATTAGATACCTACTTATGAAAAGTATCGTAATATGATTAATTTTACATAGAACACATAATATCATATGAAATTTATGTATTATATCATTTTTTCATATGTTTTAATTAAAATATAATTCATGTGAACATAGTTTTTTAATTTTGACGATCAAATACGATAATTTAAAAATAAGTTAAATAATTAATATAATCGTTCCAGATGATTTTTTTTATAATTTCTTATAAAAACCACACAATTGTATTATTTATGTTACCATATCCTTCCATGATATTTTTTATATCATTATAACAATATGTGCTAAAACATACCCAATACAATATCAGGATTTATGAGTTTGGAAAACGAAATATATAATATCAATAAAAAAGAATAATAGTGATAATATTTGGGGTTTTATGTGTGTTAATAATATTTTATTTTTTATATAAACAAATGAAATGAATATGAATAATAAAATACCTTCCTTTGATGTGTTATAGTGCACGCAACACATAATTAACAAGTTTTTGTTTTTATATGTTGATTTAAATGAATAAGTAATGTATGGAAAATTAATATATTAACACTTCAGTGAAATAATGAGACATACATAATTGTATTATTAGTTTTAGGATGGGTTTTGAAATGAAATAATAAGAAAACTTACTAGGATTACGTAATACACACATTGGTACAATATAATTTATCTTGAATGACTCCTTGAAAATGAAGGGATTTGGATAAATAATTGAGTAGAGAAGATAATAAAAATGGTTAATTATTCTTGAATAATTAAATTGGAATTTTTTTGGGAAGGAATTCAAATTAATGGGTATATCATTAAGGGGTCGATGTGCCCCCATTAATAGTTAAATAAAATTGATATTTTGGGAATAACCTTTTTAATTTCCAATAATATAATTACACCCATAATGGGTTGAAGGAACCATTTTTTCAATAATTTAGTTTTGGGTGAGAATGGTCTATAACATCTCATCCCATAATCTCAAAACATTTTGAAAAAAATTTTGTAGTCATTTTTTCTTGGGTTTTAACATTTTGTTAAATTGGAAAATAGTTTCTAACATTTTACATTATTTCATGAAAAAATATAAAATATAATGTATGTCAAAATTTGGGATTTATATTGAAAAATTTAAACACCTTTTAATATAACTCAATATTTCCATAAGAAAATATTAAAAAACTATATTAAATTCATTTTAATATAGAATGTTATTTTTAGAAATTTTTTGATGGAACCCATATGTTTTCAATATCATGTTTTTGATTGGTTACTTATTAAAATTATGTTAAGAAAATTTTATTTGTGTTTAAAATCCATTTAATATTTAATTTTAAAATTTATTAATTTATTTTTGTAGAATAATATTATAGAATATTGATAAAATCATTCGTTGAGAATAATAGTTTTACCTTTTTCATAGAAATTTAAAGTATTCTTACTGATCATAATTATATTCTCAAAATTGAAATTGAAATTATTAAATAAAATGATCATGTTTATATAAAATTATGAATTCCACTTTTGTACATTTAGTTATTGTAAGGGTGAAAAATGATTTTAAATATAAGCGAATAAAAATATTTCATGTAAAATATTACTCATTGTTTCCAAAACATTATAAATGGACTTAATAACATTATAATTATACTATTAAATGATTTATTTATCTAATAATATTTACGTTTATAGAATAATGTTAAAAAAATTGTTCATTCTAGTATTATGTGAATGTTATAATGGTGGTAGTTTTTTTAAAAAAAATCATTATTTGTTCACTATTAACATAAAAACCACTTTTTAAAAAACATTAAAATAAATTATATTAAAATATTAATCTATTTTTTTTTATTTAAAATTATAATAACTAATAATTATTTTTTTAATAAAAATAATAAAATAACAAAAAGATATTTTTAATCCCTAGTGAAAAGTTTCTTGAAATAGAAATTCTTGTTGTATAAAAATCAAATTATAAAAAAACACTTATCCAAACAATAAATTATCCTCTTATAAATTATCTATACTTTTATTGACAATCAAGCATCTTAAATTTATCGTTATGGTCAATATATATATTTCAAAAAATATTTTATTCTATTTATTGATAACAAATAAAGGTCATTATTTTAATTGTAAAACTAAATATTTTTATTTTTATCTACACATTGTATGGTTTTATTTTATACACAAGTTTTCTATAGAGAAATCAATATAGAGCATTTGGATCATGTAAAATAAAAAATATATTAAAATTTCGAGTTGTTATGTTATCCACCTTTAATAGACAACATCCCCATAATTTTAATTGTCATATAAGAAAACCGATAGTTTCATGAAGATAAAAATAACATTAGGTATAAACAATAAAATCATATGGAAGAAAAATAAACAATCCAATACCTGTATCTTAATATTGAGATTCTATGGAACAATTTTGAGAAACATATTCCTCATGGTTGGGTGTTTAGACCTATTTTTTATATTTGATGACATATTCATAAATACAGTGATAGATTGTAAATGTTTAGTAAGAAATAAAATATAAAATTTCTTAAATTAGTATACATATAGTGAATAGATATATAAAACCTATAAATACATAATCCTAAGTAATTTATTATCTTTGAATTGATGGTATAAAGTTTATGACAAATGATGTTGCTGTGAATGAATGCCGATTATCCCCATAAGTTGTATTGAGATCAATATTTAGACCCATTTCATCCATTTTGGAATATAATCTTCCACTATATAAGCCTACACACACCAAAAAATATCCATTTTCTACGTTACTAACAACAACATATAACGACACTTCTCTTCACTCTCCGGTTTCACATGTTATTGCACTTATTTTTTCATGAAGACCTCCTGGTTAAAAGTTGGAGGGGAATGTATTTCCTAACATGTTCACTTTTGTGGCACTTTATATAACAAAATACAGTCTTTTGTCAAATGATTTATTTCCCATACGCTATTCATGGTCTCATTTTCACTAGAGAGTCAAATATAACTATTATACTACTCCCACCCTAGTGGTTATACTACATCCACACCGTTTTCCACCTCAAAATCCTTTCATGTTCTACTAATGATTTTGGTAGGGGGTTTTATTCTACATCAACCATTTGAATTATTTTCTATCTTATCTAGCAATATGTAGATCTTTATATTATGATAATGAGTTAAAGGATGATGATGAAGATGACCAATTTTTTCCATTCAATTGGTTCAACGATGTTAAGATATCTTTATAGCAGTTGATGATTATTATTTCTACTATTGTCTAATTTTCAATAATTAATAATGTTGTGGTCTATATGACCATAATTACTTACATAGATATTACACATTATGATGTTATTTTATTACTATATCCGATAAAATTAATCAAATGGAAGAAAAAAATATTTATATTTCTATAAGAATCAACATTCAATATTACAGTATTAAAACCAGAAGCTTAATTTTATATAAAATTCATCATGGTTGTGATATAATTCATATTAAAAACATACATGATAAATTGGTGCTTCTAGAATAATGATCATATAGGGAATCCAAAACTCTTTGGTGGAGGATAACTGTACCTACTTCCCTTTATTATCATGGTAAACCTTTTAAAAGAAGTATTAGATTAAGATTTCCTCTGTTTCTATTATATTAGAGAATAGTAATTCTTATCATCCTTGTAAGCCTAATGTTCACTCAGTTTAAACTAGATCACTCATAGATCAACATATATAATCCATAATTCAGCATATATATTTCTAGTATCAAACTAGGATACTATTTTAGTTTAATTTATAATAATTATATCCCATAATTATCTCATAATAAATCCCTTGGAATGTTTCTTAAAAATAACGTGATCAACCACTACATATCATATATGATTGTCAAAATAATAAAATGATTAATCTTATTTGAATTTATTCAGGTAAAGAACATGATAATAGCCAAAAAACCCTTTTAGTGTAATTTCTATTATGTTTTGTGTCGGACCCTAGATTAACTAGAAATATTCATATATGGATTCTATTGTTATGAAAACATAAATAAATCATACCAAACATTTGGGGTTTTATTCAATACATAGACTTATACTTGGTGTTTTCAATAATTATCAGTCATAATAATAAATAAAATATTCTATATTAAATAAGGAAATTAGTTATCTATAAATTTTAAAATGATGATAAATCTATGCTTATAGACCCTTAAATTATTCTCAATATAAATCATAATATACAATGATATCTAAACCCTTCTCAGTTATGAATTACAATTCCATGTACCTATACTTCTTAAACAGGTTCCTAAAATGCTTTCAATAAATACTAGTATTTATATTTACTATAGATTTCTATACATAACCATCCCATAATAATATGACATACAGAAAATATATCATTAAATATATTATAAAGACCATATATGTTTATGGGTTTAGAGAATTATACAAATTAATAAACTATAAAATCTCATGCCTTTCCCAAATAATGATTATTTTTTCCACTATGAGAATCTACATTATCCATAAAAAGACTTAAAAATCTACAAAAAAGTATCCACATAAGATATCAGGTTTAACATATCATGTTTATTCATTTTCATCAAAACATGGAAAAATTGAAACATTGTAACTATTGTTATCATATTCTAATTAAGGGGGAAAAATAAAACATGGTAGTAATTGAATATCCATCGTCCAAATATAATTGTTGGAGTAATTAGTTATTTTTCATTAATAATAAACTGATACTATGAACGTAATGCATCCAATGATAATAATAATAAAAAATAGTTGACATGGATAATAATAATTGAATTCATAGTGATGTAATTCCTATATTGATCATGCTGATCTTATTATAATGTCCTAAGACAAGACATCATTATTACCATAAAGTCCATATCCAAGACATCATTCATTTCATCATGACTATATTCATGTTATATTTTTGAATTCTATAGGCATACAAAAAATATTCAAAAATTATTGTCTTATGAGTCATATTGATTATTTTTGGGCATATATTATGTTGATAAACACCCAACACTAGTTTATTCATAATTAATTAAACATATAGGGAGACTAAGTAGTAAATACTCAATTTTTTTGAATAATCATCGGAATTAGAATATATACTTATGGAAAAATAATAATTTTCCCTATATTAATAAATTTTTTTATATTATTATAAACTTCAATGAGAATGAATATCGATAGTAAAACATTTTATAATCACCATTCCTATGTATTTAGTATACATCAATATCAGAATAACATTTATAGTGATTTTTAATGGATCCCTGGATAATAAGTGGAATAAATTTATTTGTATAAATATCTTAAACTAACATCATACAGATAAAGGTTTATAAGATTATTTCAATATTATCCACAACCAATAAATCTAATAGATTTCTGTTTAATCGTTCAATAATTATTGAAAATAAAGGGAAAGGAACCTAAGAAAAAATATAAGATAGTATTTGATTTTCTTATAATGGGCTAACTATGATACAATGAAAAATGGAGTTTTTAGGGGATGTTTATAAAACCATTAATAACTAGTATAAATTATCGGATTTTGAGGAAGGATACAAGTTACCAAGGTGGATTATATTTCATATAAATTTATTATCATACATATAAATTTGAGAATAAATATTTATAAAATTGGTATCCAGTTATAAAAAATTCATCCTAATATTGAAAAAGTTGTTAATACTTAAAACAATATTTACTATATTTATATGAAAAAATACATTCATTTGGTTTTAATCACAACATAATAATTATATCATGGTCGACAATAACATGTATTTCTCATGAAAGAAAATTTGAGAAATTATGCCCCTATCAACGTATGTAAATCATAATTCAATATCCATAATAGAATAAAAATATAATTTTGAATTTTTATGAAATTAATTAAATTAAATAATATAATAAAACAAATTCGTGGGATGTAAAATAAGAACACCATATGAATGAAAAATTGGTGCAGAAATTATATTAGTTCTCAATGATTCAAAACAAATACAGAGAAATCCTTAGGACATTAGAAACATTTTATTCGAGATCCTTCCTTGTATAAAATATATAATAGAAAAGAAAAAAAAATTACTTGTGAGAGAATAATTATTTAAATAATTAAAGTTTAAAAATAAACCAATTAAATAAAAAACATAGTGTATATGAAAAACATTCCTCTAGGAATTGATGTTTTAGAAATTGAATACTTATAACTTGAGTAACTTTTTAATCATTTCCACTTAAATTTTTAGGACTTTATTTGAAAATAATATATAATAATTTATATATAATTTAAGATATGATATATGAAATAGGAAGTATGTTCAACTTATATAAGAATTTAGGTGAATAATTCAAATCATGTGACAAAAATGTAATTTGAGATGAGAAACCCTTACCTTATTATAGATTCATTAAGTGCATGTGCCAAACATCATAATTAAATAAAATAATATTAATGGAAAACATCTTAGGAATCCTATTAAATTAAAATAAATATAAAATGGTCAATTTAAAATAATATATCTTTTTTTATTTTATTGTTTTATCATATGGTTTTGTGAAAATTGAATCATTTTCTGCTATTTTGGTAATTTTAGTGATAAAAGATGATAAATTATACATAACATTAATACAAAATGTTACTATTACGTAACCAAAATAAGAATATCTAATTTTTTATTAACAGAATATATATATTAAAGTGATGTAATCTTAAACACACCATATCTAAATGGTTGAGTCTGGTAATGTTTTTTGTATAATATTATTACAATATATGAATAATGATATTATTTTTAATTTATATATTATAGAATAATATATTAAGTGTCTTGAAAAGTGATTGAAAATCATAATGAATAACCAAAAATGTCAATTTATGGATTTCTGTAGTCAATAAAAGAAGCATTTTTTTCATTATTTACTTTTTCATGAAGTGTAATTGTTTTCATAGTGGGGGGGACCTAATAATTACACAATTTTAAACAATTTAGAAGACATGAAAATTTCTTTAGTTCATAAGGGGAAGATCCTTATTCATGTTTCTTACCACCTATCTCCTATATTATCTCTCGCATATGAGTTCCTACATAGGAGAACTTCGATGGAGTATATTTAGTCTATGATCCTATCACTTTATATGAACTATGAATAAACATTTGTCTACCATATTAGGTAATCACATGTATTATCTACATTCCTTCTCCTCCATTCATTATTTTCATACCATTGATGGTGTTATTTTGGTGTGACCTAAAATAACCAATTTCCTTGGAATTTTAAATTTCTCTATTTTCTTCCAATGTTTACCGAATTGATGGATGATACTAGATAGTAATATTTCTAATGTATTATGATAGTTGTTCTATGAATATTCTCTCAATGTCTCTCCCTTTTTAAATTGTTTCAATTTTTTTGTGAACGAGTTTCTCTAGGAGTGTTTTCTAAAATTCTTGTACAATTTAATTAAATTTCTTAATGTGTAATATAATAAAATAATGATAAATTGTTATTCTTTACATTGGATTTTTAATCCACAATTTTGACCACCCATGTACGGTGGGTACCATGTTATTTTCATTTTACTCATATTGTGATTATACAAAACACTATTCGGGCCTAACCGATTAAATTTTAAATATGAAGGTTCTTTAATTTAATAAATGAATAAAATTTTAATTGGAAGGTGTCTATGAATATGTATTGATATCACAATACCCCTACACTATATGATGAATTTTATAATGGGATGCATGTCCTTATTTTTCATTTTTTATGTATGGTGAATAGTAATGGGATGAACCCAATAAAATTATATTCGATATGAGTATTACATAAACTTAAATGACATATTATTTATATTACATCATTGTGGTGAATATTTCATATGTAATGTTTCCTCTTTTTTGGAATGGTCAAACATGATTCAGCCTTGGATTCCTGATGGAATTCCATGATCACTAAACGAAATCCATTATGAATTATTTAACCGGTTTCCAAGGGAGATAACCACCATGTAAAATGGTCTTTGTCTATTACTTGATGATTGTAATGAAAAATTTTTATCTCATAACATTATCTATGAAAATTATAATTCGTCAAGTATAGTCCTTGGATTTAGCGTGACATCACTGGGCATGTGACACCTTGAATCATTTTATGTGGGACCAATAATAATTATCTCAAGGGTTACTATGCGTGTTCTAAATTGACATAGTTAGAATATCAACCAATGTAATGAATAAGGGAACCACTTGGAATAAACCTAGTCCCATAAATTGGGTTTCTCGATTGTATATTGTGTGCTAGATCGATCGTCTTTGGCCAAGGATACCATAGTTTAACAATGGATAATTAGTTATTTTCATTGTCTTTTATAGTACTACTGACAAATTTATTTTTTATTATTACAAACTAAATATTAACTGATTAAATTAATTCATATAAATATAAACCATATATGGATGATGTGGGTATGAGTTGTTTACATTTACACTTCTTTACTCTTGATATACATTCACACCATAATGGTTATATTGAAAGACATGATTTGATATAAACACCATTAGTGGTGGCATAATCAGATACATCTCATACACTATTCAAGCATTAATTGGAACTCAAGGATATTATATGACAATATGTTTAAATAAAGAGAAGACTCATAATTTGGACACCTGAAATCCTACTTTTTTATAGGTTCTCGGTAGCAGATTATTGAGTCAGTGCCTTTGAATCATGGATTTGTTTCCATTTTTTGTTCTTTTGTAAGTATGATCTTGTAATATCATATTAATTTCATGTATGCATGTTTTTAAATTTCATTTATGCATGTAATAATATTACTTGTTTGACATAGTTTACAAATTTTTATGTTTATTTATTTCATTAATTTTTATGATTTATTTGATTCCTTATTCATTAATGTAATACTTCTTCTACTTAATAAACTATGTCACTGATGTTATCAAATCTAACCAGATGAAATAGTCTCACCACAAAAATAGCACAGTACTTTGATGTTAGTAAATATAATCTATCATATGTGAAGGCGCCCTTGAGGCATTTTAGAGAACCAGGTTTGGTTACTCAGGAGTGAACTGGTCCCTAGACGTCATAAAAATTATTGGATTGGTGTAAATAAATGGTACCCAAGTAATATTATATAAAAATTGAATTATAATATTATGATTGTTTTATAATTTTAGATGTTATATTATGTAATTTTCAAGTCTGGAATTGGTTGAATTGACCAATTTTACAAATATGTAAAATCTTACATTTTGAATATCTATTTACATTTAATTAATATCATTAAAATATTCAATGGCCACAAAATCTAAAATCTATTAATAATGGATATAAGAGTTCTATTATATTATTAATGATTCATATTATTATTTTTAGACATTTTTTGGTGATGTTTTAATTTATTTTTCTTCGGTTTTTACCTTTTCACTTTTCGGTTTATACATTAGAAATTGGATTTGAACTATGTAATTTATGTTTTACTAAAATATAGAAAGACCATTATACCAAATTTTTATTTCTATGGACCAAACATTAACACCAATTAACTCTAATTCAATTTCTATGTAATAATAAACTTACATTTCTATTAAAACAATATATATATACCAAAACTATGTTTTTTTGAAAATTAGAGTTTCAAACATTTTATATTATTATTTTTTATATAATAGTTTAAAAAATAAATGTGTATTATTTTAATCTCATATACTATTAAAAATTATATAATATTATTCATTTGAATGTATTAAAATAATTTATTAGATAATAATTACACATTATTAATATATAATTGTTTTTTCGAAATTAATAGTTTTACCAATACAATTACCATTAACATCAATATTAATAATCATACAACTATTAAAAATATTGAAAATGAAATTATTACATAATTTTATTAGGTTTACTAAAAATATTTATTCTATTTTTATATATTAAAATTATATATTTGATTACATGTTGTTTACAATTTATATGAATAGAAAAATTTGTCATAAAATATTACTTATGTATCCATAACATTATAAATTTATTTAATAACATATAGATAGTAATTATAAATGATTTATTATACCAAAAAATTATATTATCTTTATAAATGTTTTTAGATATTATAATTCATTATTTTATTATTATATGGTCATAAAAGAGATATTTTATGAAAAATTTCACTTTTCACTATTTACCTAAAAATATTATTCTCAAAAACATCTCAAAATATAATTTTAAAATAATATTCATTACTACATAAAATATTAATTTTAAACATTTGAAATTAAATTTATCATATTATGAAATCAATTAATGAATAAAATAAAATAATATAATGAAAATCCATGTTTATTTGAAAATTACGTTTTCAAATATTAATGATTTTATTATTATTGCACGTCATATTTAAAAAAAAAATTACTAAGAAAGTATTAAAATATATCAATATTTATCATTATTAGTGATAAATTTCAAGAAATAAAAATGAATATCTCATAAAAATAAAGTTTCTAGGAAATTTCTATTCCAAATAATAACTTATCTTATTTTCCAATTTAGATATTACAATATAATTTAATTAAAAATAAATGTAGCCCTAGTTTTCAAAATATATATATATAAATTTCATAAATTAATTACTTCATTTCATTCCTCTATATTAAATAACTATATTTTAATTATTATACATAATATTTATTTTTTTATCTTACTATATCATGGTTACATTTTAGTTTAGTGTTGTATGGGTAGAAAACTAGTGAACGCACTTGGAGAATTTAACAGAGGACATATATTCATATCTCCATGTATTACAGTTTCACTATATTATTATGTTACATCCTTTTGAAATAATTTTTTAACAAAAAAAAAATATATATTAAATTATCCATTCACTTTCTAACCCCTAAAGAATCGAAATGCTCTAATAAATAAATTGAGTTCCCTTTTAATGCATATATCCTCCAAAATCTAGATATTTATTCAGTTGTAATTTTATGTGTGTCTTATATATTATGTTTTGGTTTTTCAATCTCATGTTTTATATTTAGATACAATAAATGTTTGTTTCCTTCAACACTAATGGGCTTCTTTTTTTGTTTCTTGGATAATTCAATATGGGGAGATTTATTTAGTAATTGATTGTTTTTTATGAGAGGCAATATGATATTTTCCCTGATTAATTATTTTTTAATCAAAAAATTATTATTGTATTATGTTATTGAATAATTAAAATCTAATTATATTATGTACATGGTTTGGATTATCATTCATTTGGTTCTTAAGTAAATGGATGAATTGAGAATAATTATAATAATTACCAGAAATTATTATTAATTTGGATTTTATTTTCATTTTATTTGTTTATGATTTTGTGATGATCTGTCTTTTAAAATTATTCATATTGTTTATTCTATTTACACTCTTAATCATTTATGTATTATGTGATTGATGTGCATGAAATTGGTAAATAATATATATCGAATAATGAGGATTTCATTAATAGAAGATAAATTTGAATCTATTTACTATTATTCCTTTAAATAAATAGAATTTGGATATATTTTTTCTAACATTATTATTAGTTGATTATTATTTATTAGAAGATATTCTATTTAATATTTACTTGTTTCTTGAACATATATATAATTATAAGGTTAGTTTTTTATAATAAATTTTTTTATAATATGGGATAAACGTTTGGGATTGGGAAAGCCTATCCTTGTTTTTTAAATGCTTGTATGACTTGGATTCATGCCCTTGGATTCCATTTGAGTTTTCACTATTGATGGTAATTTGTTTTTATGTCTATAATATAATAGGTTTGGGATATTATTATTATTATTGTAAATCCTATTATGAAGGGATATTGTTTGAGGGATTGATTAAAAAGTTAGAGTCATGGGATTTTTTTTCATATTCATTAATTTGATGTTGACACTTTGATAGAAGGAATACGTAAGAATTGGGATTTCTATTATACCATGTTTAATTTTATGTATTAATGATTTGATATTTTATAAGTGTTGAGGAATATTATATCCCATCATTCACTATGGTTTCTTTTCATTCATAGTATATAAAATGGTTTTGATTCTGATTTCCCAATTCATGTTATAATTATGATCTTATTAACGAAATTTAATGACCCAATAATAATTTATTATTATAAAATGAAAATTATTAATAGATTTAATCATTATTTTTTATCCTATATGATATTTATAAAAAAATCCATAGTATTTTATGTCAATTTTCATGAGGGTTGATCGACGAAGTTGAGTTGAAGGAAAGGTATATCCCCATACTATGGTTCACAATGATATATATACTCATGTATTTTTGGATTTCATACACTTCACCACTTCATTAACATTTTCAATCAAAAAATAAATATTATGGTTTTATAGGTTTATTACATAATGTTTATGTTTTTGAGGAATGAATATATCACTTATACATATTTCCATCTCCCCATTTGGATGAATAATCATATGCATCCATAAAAATGATTTAATAAATTAATTTATTTGGGATGTTTCTATAGAGGATATAATGGATATTTGTTTTTTCATATATATTATGGAGGTCGGTAGTGGCTTCTAGAAATAACACATATATTAATTCTTGTATTAATGAATGTGGTTTGATATATTTTCACTTTCATGGGCTATGATGGCGTGAGGTATACTTCATTATACCTATGCTGTAGTGACTTTAAGGAATTCAATATGGTTTTGAAATTTGGTTGAGATATGTATGAATTAATTTCATTATTACATATATTGTTGTACGTATAATTGGTTTTTTATTAATGTGCATTGATAGTAAAAAACCTAATAGTGAATTATAATTATGATATTTTTCATTCATATATGTTTTTATATTGGAATTCAACCTTCTATAAATTACTTTTTGAGTGATCCATGGTTAGGATGATATATAGTTTTAACGTTTTTTGTAATTATTTATATTAATTAGTTTAATAAGTGGGATTTATTATGGAACTTTCACATTTTTCTGAGAGGTTTGGGGGATTTTCCTACTAATTATTAAAATATAATCAACACTTGTTTATATAATATTATTTACAATTCCAAAACACATTTTTTTGATAGAAAATGTTGTTAATTTCTGAGACTTTTCGATTAAAAGATGTTGATATCTACGATTTCTTCCTAGTATTTTTATTTGTATTAATTATTATTTTAAATTTTATTGAATTTAATTTCGGTTTTGGGAATATGAATCTTGTATCTCTTCTTAGGATTTTAATGTTCTAACTTGTTCTTCATCATATATTTTAATTTTTTTTAATGATGTAAATTATTCCCATTATATTTATTATATATCCATTGTGAAATTTTCGAACATGTGGCCTATTATATATATGATTTATGGTTAACTGATACCCTTTACTATCATCCAAGGATGTGTACGCATAGTGGGGGGTTATGATATAGTTGTATTAGATTTGATAGTTGACAGAAATGATTCATTTTGTTGCGTTATTTGAAATGATTTAATAATTTGGATTGGAAATGATCTTAGTTATAGATAATACAAGTTTTAAACAAAGGATGCTCCCTAGAAGAAATTTATTTATGCCCCATTGGGATGTAATGTAGGAAAATATTTTTTAATAATGATGTCATGTGATTTCCTGAAACATGTGGGTCATATAAATATTGAACTACCATTCATTATGAATGTTTATGAATGATTATTTATTACTTACTTAAATAGTATTGGGTACAATTTTATAAAAATTATTTATCCGTAAATATTCACTAGTGCAGAAAACGTTTTTTACGTCACCATTTTTTACATCGGTTATATAAAACCGACGTCATAATATGTAAAACGAGGTTTTTTACGTCGGTTATTTAATAACCGACGTAAAAACCTGTGTTTATTACACCTTTAACGTCGGTTATTTTTATAACTGACATTATTAATCGCGCGGCTTCGTTTTTTACGTTGGTTATACATTAACCGCCGTAAAAAACAGAAGCGAGGGGTGTTTGTTACGTCGGTTATTCAATAACCGACGTAAAAAATCGACATATGTATGAGTTATTACGTCGGTTATTCAATAACCGACGTAAAAAACGCGGTTTTTGAAGGCCTTTTTACGTCGGTTATTTTATAGCCGACGTAAAAAAAGAATCCGCAGATGTTTTTGACGTCGGTTATGGAATAACCGACGTAAAAAAACGCGGATTTTGAGCCCTTTATAACGTCGGTTATAAAATAACCGACGTAAAAAAAGAATCGGATGAAGGTTTTTACGTCGGTTATTGAATAAATTACGTTATAAATGTTTTTTATAAAAATTATAACGTCGGTTATTGAATAACCGACGTGATAACTCATTTAAAAATTTACCCAGACCCGTGGATTGTCATTCGCGAGTTTACCTTCGACAGTCGCGACTCGTCTCTCTCACGCGTAAACCCGAATCGACTCGTCTATTTCGTTGGTTTAGATTCGTTTTGCGATCATCGTTTCTCATATTTAATCTCCTCGGATCAATCATCTAAACTCGCAGCACTCAGGTAATCCTCCCACTCGTTCGTTTTTTTTTCGCGGATAGTATATATATATGTGTTGTGATTTTTTTTGTTGAAACTAGCTAAGATTCTTCGATTGCGAACCCTTTTAACTCGTTTTGGCACCGCAATCTTATTTATCATCCCTAGATCTGTTAGTTCGACTTGTAATATTGACTAATTTTATGATTTCACTATTTTTTCATCGTTTTCTATAAATCCCCGAGAGGGTTGGGGCGTGTCCATTTGGATGGGTTGCCCTTTTACAGTTGTTACTACTTTATTCACACACAACCATGGCATAGGTGCATGGATTTGGGATCACATCACCATATTCACCCCCCTGCAAACAAAGTTTCACGAGGAGGACTCGCCAGATTTCCCCTCGGCATGTTAAAAATTTTAGATACCCTCTTTTCAGCAAGTAAAAAATTAACTAGTTTTTTCTTCACTACTTATCCTAAACAAATAAAACCACCATTCTTTCTAGAACCTCTAACAGATCCATTGCATCCATCAACATACATATTTGGATCTGAAAGCATCCCTTAAGCCTTATGTTCGATGCTAACATCCTTTACTGATCTATAGAGAATATGATGGTCTGCTAAGATCTCCATTTAAAAGTCAAACCCCACCAATTATTCATCCTCATCATGAGAAAATGGCACAACATCTGAATTTCTGATTCAATCTCTTGGGTCACTGAACAAACATTAACTCCTTCAAATCCACACCTGGAATAGACAACCTAATGTCTAGTTCCTTCTCTATCTATTGAAACTCAGTTCTTCCTCCACACCTAAAAACATTCTTTGAATGGCCCAACTTCTTGTTATGGTAAATTTTCAGTGATTCCAGGGGGGTGGGAGGGCTATCAAGAGGGTTGGGGGGGTGTCTAGGGGGATGTCCAAGGGGTAGGTAGGGTGTGGGGGTGGTGTCCAGGAGGGGTGGGGGGCTGTCCAGAGGGGTCGGGGGGTGTCCAGGGGGGTTTACAAGGGGGTGGGTGGGTGTGGGGGGCTGTCCAAGGGTGTGGGTGGGTGTTGGGGGGTGTCCAGGGGGGGTGTCCAAGGGTGGTAGGGGGTGGGGGTGGTGTTTAGGAGGGGTGGGGGGCTGTCCAGAGGGTTGGGGGTGTCCAGGGGGGTGTCCAAGCAGGTCGGGGTGGGGGGGTTGTGTCCAGGAGGGGTGGGGGGTGCTTTCTAGAGGGGGTTGGGGGCTGTCCAGAGGGGTCGGGGGGTGTCCAGGGTGGTTGTACAAGGGGATGGGTGGGTGTGGGGGGGCTGTCCAAGGGGTGGGTGGGCGGCCTGTCCAGAGGGGTCGGTGGGGTGTCCAGGGGGGGTGTCCAAGGGGTTGGATGGGTGTGGGGGGGATGTCCAAGTGGGTGGAGGCCTCTCCAGAGGGTATTTGGGGTTGTCCGGGTTGGGGGGGGGGGGGGGCTGTCCAGAGGGTTGGGGGATGACCAGGGGGTGTCCAAGGGGGTAGGGGGTGGGGGGTGTTGTCCAGGAGGGGCGGGGGGCAGTCCAGAGGGGTCGGGGGGGTGTCCAGGGGGGTTTACAAGGGGGTGGGTGGGTGTGGGGGGCTTTCCAAGGGTTTTGGTGGGTGTTGGGGGGTGTCCAGGGGTGGTGTCTAAGGGGGTAGGGGGTGGGGGGCTGTCCAGAGGGTTGGGGGTGTCTAGGGGGGTGTTCAAGCAGGTCGGGGGTGGGGGGGTTGTGTCCAGGAGGGGTGGGGGTGCTTTCTAGAGGGGTCGGGGGCTGTCTAGATGGGTCGGGGGGGTGTCCAGGGGTGGTGTCCAAGGGGATGGGTGGGTGTGGGGGGCTGTCCAAGGGTAGGGTGGCGGCCTATCCAGAGGGGTCGGTGGGGTGTCCCAGGGGGGTGTCCAAGGGGGGTGGATGGGTGTGGGGGGGCTGTCCAAGTGGGTGGCAGCCTCTCCAGAGGGTATTTGGGGTTGTCCGGGTGGGTGGGGGGGCTGCCCAGAGGGTTGGGGGGATGTCCAGGGGGGGGGTGTCCAAGGGGGGTAGGGGGTGGGGTGGTGGTGTCCAGGGAGGGGGTGGGGGGCTGTCCAGAGGGCTCGGGGGGTGTCCAGGGGGGTTTACAAGGGGGTGGGTGGGTGTGGGGGGGCTGTCCAAGGGTGTGGGTGGGTGTTGGGGGGTGTCCAGGGGGGTGTCCAAGGGGGTAGGGGGGTGGGGGGGTGGTGTTTAGGAGGGGTGGAGGGGGGCTGTCCAGAGGGTTGGGGGGTGTCCAGGAGGGTGTCCAAGCAGGTCGGGGGGTGGGGGTTGTGTCCAGGAGGGGTTGGGGTGCTTTCTAGAGGGGTCGGGGGCGGTCCAGAGGGGTCGGGGGGTGTCCTGGGTGGTGTCCAAGGGGATGGGTGGGTGTGGGGGGCTGTCCAAGGGGGGTGGCGGCCTGTTCCAGAGGGGGTCGGTGGGGTGTCCAGGGGGGTGTCCAAGGGGGTGGATGGGTGTGGGGGGGCTATCCAAGTGGGGTGTCGGCCTCTCCAGAGGGTATTTGGGGTTGTCCGGGTGGGTGGGGGCTGTCCAGAGGGTTGGGGGATGTCCAGGAGGGGGGTGTCCAAGGGGGTAGGGGGTGGGGGGTGGTGTCCAGGAGGGGCGGGGGGCTGTCCAGAGGGGTCGGGGGGGTGTCCAGGGGGGTGTTATATATTACTATATTTTGTTTAACAAATAATATTCAAGCAAATTTTTTTAATACACGTCGATTTGTTTTATATTTCAAAATTTTTTACATTCAAATTATCATTTTTTTCATATGAACATATATTTGTCTTATCTAAAAAATATATATATTTTGCTATTTGTTATAGGTAATAATGAGTCGATGTTGGATTACGGCACATCGAATGAGAAATGAATATGAGGAAAGTGTTGATGCCTTTTTGGAATTTGCTAAATGAAATGTTCCAAGTAGTGACATTTTTTTATTGTCCATGCCTGAAATGTCTGAATATGAAGAAGTTGAAAAGTAGAGAGATAAAAGATCATCTGATTTGTCATGGTTTCAATCCGAGTTACAACCCTTGGATTTGGCATGGAGAAACTGGACAGAATGTCACTGATGATAATGAATCGCAAGATGGTAACTTCGATGGAATTGAAGAAATGATTCGCGATATTGTAGCAGAACAAATTGAGATAGAACCGATAGTTTCACGTCTATATGGTGATGCCGAAAAACCATTATATCCTGGTTGTACAGATTTTACGGTTTTGTCGGCAGTGTTAAGATTGATTAACCTGAAGGTGAAACATGGATGGAGTGACAGAAGTTTTACAGAGCTGCTATAATTGATGAAATACATTCTTCCAAAAGATAATGATCTTCCCGATTCACATTATAAGGCCAAAAAAATATTATGCCCGATGGGATTGGGATACAGGAAAATACATGCCTGTCCGAATGACTGCATTATATATAGGAAGGAATATGAATTTCTGAAAGAGTGTCCTAAATGTTGGACATCACGGTATAAGGTGAAAGAAAAATCACAAGCTGATGTAGAGATTACAAAGCTCCCTTCAAAGGTATTTTGGTATCTTTCTATAATTCCTCGTTTCAAATGTTTAATTTCTAATTCACATGATGAAAAAATGTTATGATGGAATGCTGATGAGCGGGTATGTGATGGAAAAATACGTCATCCAGCTGATTGTCCACAATGGAAGAAAATTGATGCCCAGTACCCTACATTTGGAAATGAAATTAGAAATCTGAGACTAGGCTTGTGCACAGATGGAATGAATCCATACCGAACCCTCAGTAGCACACATAGTTCATGTCCCGTTTCATTGGTAATTTACAACCTCTCTCCTGAAGTTTGTATGAAGCGAAAATATGTCATGTTGAGTATCATGATCTCTGGTCCAAAGCAACCCGGCAATGATATTGATGTATACTTTTCACCGCTGATTGATGATTTGAAACTGTTATGGCATGATGGTATTAGGGTGTATGATTATTATAAAATGGAATATTTTCAACTGCATGCAGTGCTTCTATTCACTATAAATGACTTCCCAGCATATGGAAATTTGTCTGGATACAGTGTTAAAGGGCATAAAGCATGTCCAATTTGCGAACAACAGACGTCATGTTGTCAATTGCATCATGGGAGGAAAACAGTGTACATGGGTCATCGAAAGTTTTTGCCTATGGATCACCCTTATAGAAGACTAAAAAAGGCATTCAATGGCTCATAAGAATTCCATACTGCTCCAAAACCTTTATCCCCAGATTTGTATTTAGAGAGGGTGAAAAACCTTGATGTGACATTGGGAAAGACACAGAAATCTGGTAATGATAGACATATTTGGAAGAAAAGGTCAATATTTTTTGAGCTACCATATTGGAGGTATCATTAAGTCAAACATAATATTGATGTCATGCACGTGGAGAAGAATATATGTGATTCTTTGATCAGAACATTGCTAGATATTAAAGGAAAGAAAAAAGATGGGTTGAATGCAAGGTTAGACCTACTATCAATGGGAATACGTTTGGAGTTATCTCCCACTCCTAAAGGAAGACGAACGTTTCTTCCCCCGACTTGTCATACATTATCGAAGAGGGAGAAAAGTAGCTTCTGTCAGTGTCTTCATGATATCAAAGTGCCTCAAGGTTATTCTTCAAATGTAAAAAATATTGTCTCATTGAAAGACTTGAAGTTGATAGGTATGAAATCACATGATTGTCACGTCATGATGCAACAAATTCTACCAGTTGCACTACGTGGAATATTTCCCATCCGTGTCAGAAATACTATAATGAGGTTTTGTTATTTTTTCAATTCAATTTGTAACAAGGCGATTGATGTGAATGCTTTGAACATTTTGGAAAAGGATGCAACTTTTATACTTTGTCATTTTGAAATGTATTTTCCTCCAACTTTTTTTGATATGATGGTGCATTTAATGATTCATCTGGTTCGAGAAATAAAGCTTTTTGGACCTGTATATCTTCGTTGGATGCATCCTTTTCAAAGGTATATGAAAATATTAAAGGGATATGTTAAAAATCCATATCGACATGAAGCCTCCATTATTGAAAAGTATATTTCTGAGGAGGTAGCAGAGTTTTGTACGAGCTACTTGGCTACGGCACAACACATAGGTTTGCCTCCATCTCGCCATGAACGGGTTAATAATGAGGGAAAGGGGATTCGTGGCTTGAAAGTCAAATCACTGTCAGCTGAACAGATGAAGAAGTTAGAATCATACATCTTGAATAACATAGCTAATGTTCAACCGTATATCACATTGCATATTAATGAGTTGAAACAATGTCATCCAAAGAAGAAAGAAATGTGGATTTTGAATGAGCACAACAAAACTTTTTTTCCATGGTTTAAAAAGACATTACTTGGTAGATCAGATGTATCAGAGACATTAAAATGGATAGTGGGTGGTCCATCTTTAAATGTGATAACATGGTCCGCTTATGACATTAATGGCTATACATTTCATACGAAAGCTCAGGACAACAGAAGTGCAGTTCAGAATAGTGGTGTATTGGTGTTTGCAGAAGAAATGCATTTTTCGAGTGCTAAGGACAGAAACCCAATTTCGTCATCAAGTGCATATTATGGAGTGATTGAAGACATATGGGAGGCTGATTACATTAAAATTAAATTTCCTGTTTTTAACTGTAAATGGTTTATCGGTAACAACAGTGTCAGACACGATGAATTTGGAATGACACTTGCTAATATGAATAGATTGGAAGACACAGCTGATTCTTTTATAATGGCAACACATGCCAAACAAATTTTCTATGTAGTAGATCAATCAGATATGCAGTGGGCTGTTGTTTTACAAGGGAAAAAACAATATGTTGGTGAGGATGAATTTGAGGAAGATGCTGATTTATGTGAGATCCCTACTTCCATGAAAAGATTAACAGAACATAATGATGAGTATGTTGAAGGCATGGTTTGTGCCATAAGGAACGATCACGATGAAGGAATTTGGGAAAACAATCCAAGTGTACATTCCTAAAATTACAGGTAACACATGTTTATTTCTTGTTTACATTTAGTTTTTTCATATAATGTTAGATATTGTAAATTCTTTACTTATTAAAACATGTATCAAACCAAAATGATAAAACAATAAAAACCATAAAGAGGAGAAGTCCTGGGCGCACCGGCTGGCCGGTGGTCCAGACAGCAAAGCTCTGTCTGGTCCCACCGGCCGGCCGGTGATGAGCCAGTGGCTGGCCGGTGGTGATCCAGCGGCCGACCGGTGGTCCAGACAGAGAGGAAGGCTCTCTGTCTGGTCCACTGGCCGGCCGGTGGTGATCCAGCGGCCGACCGGTGGTCCAGACAGAGAGAAAGGCTCTTTGTCTGGTCAACCGGGCGACCGGTGGTGAGCCAGCGCCCGGCAGGTGGCCCAGACAGAGCAAGGCTGTCTGGTCCAACGGTCGGCCGGTGGCTCACCACCGGCCGGCCGGTGACACCAGGAAGTGGGAAAGTCTACTGCCTGGGTCCTCCGGCTGGCCGGTGAGCTCACACCGGCTGACCGGTGGACTCAGTGAGTCCACTTTTCAGCTTTCTTGGGCCAACTCCTTGGCATCCTTTTTCCTATCAACAAAAACACTTGAAAACAAGTTAGAACATAATAAGAGTTATTGTGATCATTAAAATCCAAGAGAGAGGGGTTCAACAGACTGTGTTTACCATGGTTATCATTGTTTACCATGCTTACCATATTACCAATGTTTACTATTATGTAATTTAGTACACTTTTCTATTTTCTGATTAAGTAGTATTACAATATTTGAATTTGTATATTTGTGAACTAATGTTTGTTTTTTTTATTTTAAGGAAAATGACAGATCAATCAGTTGATCAGCCACATGATTCTGGAGATGAGCATATTGGTCATACATCTGGGGAGGAACATTCACATGCTCCTATTACGAAAAAGAGTTCAAAGGTTGGTAAGCGTGGGTGCACACGTTTACCAAAATTATCACTTGCTCGTACGAAGGAGGAGAGGATAGTCGTGGAGTTGGATGATGATGATATTCCTAGAGGTCCAAATGCTAAATATTTTAAGGGTTTTGTAGCAACTCAGGCTAAGAGCAAAGTAAGCATTCTCTATGATGATTGGAGAAGTGTGGATAAGGCGATAATTTCTCAGCTGTGGGAGACCATTTTGGTAAGATCTTTTGCTATTGTTTGACTGTTCTGTAAATGTTTTTAGTATATATAATATTTTTAACCTCTTTTTTATCAGATGACATTTGATATTCCTGACACTGGAGGAGTCAGGAAGAAATGCTTATCGTTGGCTGCTAGGAGATGGAGGGATTTCAAATCAACCCTCTCATCTGATTTCATTTATGGTCATAGGAGTCGTGAGAATCCATGTCGTATATATCCTTTTATAGATGAAGACACATGGAGACAATTTTTTGAAAGTAGAAGAAAAGAATCATTTTTTGTAAGGGCTATGTAAACTTTTATAATATTTCTTATATAAATGATCTTATTATTTTTTTGTTAATGATTACATATTCTTAATTTACAGCAAACAAGGAAAGCTCATCAAGAGATCCAATCTAAAAATGTATACCCTCATAGTTTATCTCGGGGAGGGTATGCATTATTGGAAGAACAAATGATGGCAGAAAAATTTCAACAACTAAGAGCTGAGTCTTCAAGCTATAGAGAGGTGGCCCCTCCATCCCCTCCATCTAGACATGATAAATGGAAAAGAGCTTGGAAGGGAAATAAAGGACAATATCTTTCGGAAGAATCGAGACTCGTAGTTGAGAGGATTGTAAGATATCTATTTTATTTATTTAAGTTTACTATTTTCGTCATATATTTCAAATCATTATAGAAATATTCAATTAATTATTACAGGACTCTCTTGAGGAGTAGAGTTCACAGGGGACATTTACACCATCTGGGAGGGAAGATATTTTATCTGTGGCATTGGGAAAGCCCGAACATCCTGGCCGTGTAAGTGGATATCCGGCAGGTTTATCGGTAAGAAAAGTGTTGCCACGTTCCTCAACTTCTAACGTTGAGGGAGTTTATAAAAAAATAGAATCCTTGGAGGCTGAAGTCCATAATATTAATGCGAAAATGGAGAACAAGATTAGAGCATCGGTGCAATTTATGTTTGCAGACTTGCAAAGACAATTTCAGGGTGCAGCTCCCACTCCACCTCTCCCAGTAGCTCCCACTCTCCCACCTCAGCCTGCGGAACCCATTTTTGATCCTCCTCCTCTGCCGCAGCTACCTACTTATTGTGAGTTGTATGTTGATGATCCTCAACATCATATAGTTGCATATGGGATGGTATATTGTATAGGAGATACAGTTCATCATCAACAGTTAGAGGTAGAGAATCAGAGGGTCACTGTACAGGATATTATAGATAGATCAGCTCGGATACCATTACCTACAGATGAGGTGATGACAGTTGGACATAGTATCGGCCATTTTTTACTTTGTCCATCAAGACTTCTTCGACTCATTACCATAGAGGTATGGATGTTATATCTTTTATTTTATATTTTTATTAATGATTTATCATTTGAAAACTAATATATTTTTCAATTTATTTTTACAGGAATACTTCAAAGGTTAAGAAATACTGTATAGACAACAACAAAGACAGATAGATATGACATCAGATGAAGATACTAGCAGTCTTGACAAATTGCCAAGATATTCAAATTTGTTGGCGGATCATTATGACTTTA
Source organism: Viscum album (assembly GCA_963277665.1). Lineage (NCBI taxonomy): Eukaryota > Viridiplantae > Streptophyta > Magnoliopsida > Santalales > Viscaceae > Viscum > Viscum album. The sequence continues at coordinate 257,521,371 of OY728148.1, read as the reverse complement.
CAATGGAAGCTCATGTCTGTGGACGTGAACTAAGTGTGGGGATTATGAAAACTGATATCATGGAGTTTGTCACTGGGGATAAGTTGGGCATCAACGTGGTGAAAATTTTAATCATGTAAGTCTTAACACCTTTTCCTTGCATTATATTTATTAAAAATGTATACTTATGTCTGCTTTGTATTAGGTATCTGTATAAAATTTGTGAGAGGAATGAGCTGACAGATGTATATGGATTCGTGGACCCACAATTGATTTCCCCTGAAGCATGTGCATTGGATGAGGAACAAAGAATGATTTATATTGCTGATAGATTTGAAAAGAATGTAATCACAGAGTGTTGGATGATTCCTTTTTGTGAGAGGTATGAAACACATCCCTCTCAAAGAGTTAATTATCTTTTAACATAAAAAACCACTAACGTTAAATTTCCTTTTATCAGGGATCATTGGAAGTTAGGGGTTTTTTGCCCTAGGGAGAAAGCACTTTATTTGATATGCCCTCTCCATGATGATGTGCGAGAAAGATTTAAGAATATATTGGAAACGTAAGTTTCAATTTCACAATAGTTTTATATATTATAATGAATTTTAAATTTACCCCATTCGTATTATTTTCTAACAGGGCATGGGTCCACTTCGAAAAAGCGCAATGAAAAGGAATTTCAAGATCAAATATGTACATGCGAAGGTAAATATCCATTTATAATTTGTACATTTTGATTTATTACATAAAAATAATATATTGAATTTACACTCATTCAAACAGAAATGTCATGAGCAACAAGGCATCATCGAATGCGGATATTACATGTTAAGATTTATGTATGAAATAATAACAACTGGGATAGTTCTGAGTTTTGACCTGGTAAGATTTCCTCTTTCTCATAATATTTCAATTTGATTTATTCATTATACACGTTGACTACTATCCTTTTCCTTTGTAGCTTTTTGATGACCCTCAACCCTTTACTGCAGAAGATATCAAACACTTACAAGTGGAGTGGTCCATTTATTTTACAGGTTTGATTGACTTTTAGTTGTTTGTAACGTAAAAGTAATTTTGAATATTATCAATGTAATTGTGTATTTCGTAGTCGTTTAGGTTGGATTTAGTTTTTTTATGTTGACAGTGTAAGTTTTGAATGTTATATAAGTGAATGTTTAATTTTTCTCTACTTCTTGTTTTGGTCTACTGTTGATGGTTTTTCTGGTCTGGATTTTGGTATGGGGGGAGAGGTTCCAAGGGGGTGGGTGGGTGTTTGGGGGGTGTCCAAGGGATATGGGAGGGGTGTCCAAGGTGTGTATGGGGCTGTCCTAGGGGTCGGGGGGGTGTAAATCAGGGTGGGGGGTGTCCAAGTGGTGGGGGTGTCCAAGGGATATGGGAGGGGTGTCCAAGGAGTGTTTGGGGCTGTCCAAGGGGTCGGTTGGGTGTAAATGAGGGTGGGGGGGGGGGTCTGTCCAAGGGGTGGGGGTGTCCAAGTGGTGGGGGGTGTCCAAGGGATATAGGAGGGGTGTCCAAGGGGTGTTTGGGGCAGTCCAAGGGGATGGGGGGGGGGGGTTTCCAAGGGGTCGGGGGGGGGGGGGTTCCAAGGGGTCGGGGGGTGTCCAGGGGGTGGGGGGGCTGTCCAAGGGGTGGGGGGTTTCCAAGGGGTGGGGGGGTGTCCAAGGGATATGGGAGGGGTGTCCAAGGGGTGTTTGGGGCTGTCCTAGTGTTCGGGGGGTGTAAATGAGGTTGGGGGGCTATCGAAGGGGTGGGGGTGTCCAAGGGGTGGGGGTGTCCAAGGGATATGGGAGTGGTGTCCAAGGTGTCTGGGAGTTCTATCCAAGGGGACGGTTGGGTGTAAATGAGGGTGGGGGGGGGGGGGCTGTCCAAGGGGTGGGGGTGTCCAAGGGGTGGGGGGTGTCCAAGGGATATGGGAGGGGTGTTCAAGGGGTGTTTGGGGCTGTCCAAGGGCTTGGGGGTGTCCAAGGGGTCTGGGAGTGCTGTCAAGGTGTGGGGGGTGTCCAATGGGTGTTTGAGGCTGTACTAGGGGTCTTGGGGGTGTAAATGAGGGTGGGGGGGCTGTCCAAGGGGTGGGGGTGTCCAAGGGGTGGGGGGTGTCCAAGGGATATGGAAGGGGTGTCCAATGGGTGTTTGAGGCTGTACAAGGGGTCGTGGGGGTGTAAATGAGGGTGGGGGGGGGGCTGTCCAAGGGGTGGGGGGTGTCCAAGGGTTATGGTGGGGCTCTAATGTGGTGGGGGAGGGCTGGCCAGGTTGTTAGGTGGGTATAGATGAGGGTGGGGTTCAGTTGGGGCTTGGGGGAGGGCTGGCATGGTTATTTTTGTTGTTTGGTTTCTGGTTGCTTTTTGGTGAGAGCAGTGCAATTATTTAAAAAAAATATATTGCTTTCACGTCAGTTATTTTATAACCGACGTGGTAAATAAATCGGTAGGGGTTTATCACGTCGGTTTTTTCAAGATCCGACGTGATAAACCGTTCCCGGGCCTTTTATCACGTCGGTTCTTAATATAACCGACGTGCTAAAAGGCTTGGGAATCGATTTACCACGTCGGTTATTGGATAACCGACGTACTAAAACGTTTCCCAGGCCTTTTTATCACGTCGGTTATTTAAGAAACCGACGTGATAAAACGATATCCCATGCGTTTTATCACGTCGGTTTAGAAATAACCGACGTGATAACCCCCCCCCCCCCCCCACGCATATTTATCAAGTCGGTTATATAATAACTGACGTGCTAACCCCCCCCCCCCCCCCCCCCCCCCCCCACACCCGCGGTTTATCATGGCGGTTATATAATAACCGCCGTTATAAATCCCCATCCCCCATCATTTTTCACGTCAGTTATTAATAACCGACGTGATAAAAATCGTGATGTTAGGGATGTTACGTCGGGTTTTAAATAACCGACGTAAAAAACGTTATTTATAACGTCGTCAGTATTAACGTCGCCTAAAAACCGACGTAAATAATAAAAAATAACCGACGTAAAAAATGTTTTCTGCACTAGTGATTCATTATTTTTGGATCATTAGTTTTAAATTATTACTTCATTGTATGTATGAATCGAGGTCAATTTCCCCATGTTGCTCAAACATTATTTATTATGATGGATATGTGAGTATATCTTCACATAGTAACTGACAATGATGAATCATACGAGAGGAAATTCAAATAGTTTCATCACAATGATTTATAAAATTTTGATGGGTTAGTTTTCAACCATGAGACAAGGGACTGGTATGTGGAAGTGGAAGTGGGAATTTTCATTATTTATATTTATTCTCATAAGGTTTAGAAGGTGTTTTCATTTTAGATGATTTCAAATGGGGAAGAAATTTAGTGGTGGTCTTGTTCTTCATGGATGATATAGAGTTAGTCGTTTAAGGGATATGGTTCGTAATTTATGTTTGTTTATGTTTCATTTATCAACTATAATGGTTCATTTTTTACAAAAGATTTTCATTCTATTACATGGTATTTGTATAATTTGGGAGTTAAAATCATTTTATAATTACCTTCTATATTAATTATAGCACATTTTCAAGATTAGGAGGTTAGGAAGAGCCATGTTGATAATTCATTGCATCCACACATCAAATGTCAGAGCCCTCTATTAGTGTTTCCAAAATAAATAAAAATTTTGAAAAATGAAGTGGTTATTGAGATGGTTTTGGGTATGATAATATCATTAAAATAAATTAATATTTATTACTATCCCTATAAACGAACAATGTATAAAATTTCATAATTAGATGTTAAAAAATATTCATACTATATGGAGTCAACTCCAACATTTTCAATCCCATATACTAAGGATGGTATCTGTTAGAATCATGCCAGTTTGTTGATTTTGGTTTATTATTATTATAGAGGTTATAATTATTCTAATGATGTTTTCCCAGCCTTCATCGAATGTCAATGTGCTGATTGTAACCCTCTTATGGATTATTAATTATAAATGCATCATATATTGTTGTAGTAGTATCATGAATCTCTATTTTTTAATATTATGGGGATGGAGTGGAAGGTGGATATACCAATGGTTCACCTTGTCTTTAGGAAAATCATGTTGAGGAAAACTATGGAGGTGGTTTCCATCATGGTTGTAGGGGCCATGGTCAGATAGATGCCTTCTAGTTTCCATATGTTTGAGATCTAGAGGATGTATGAGGTATTGTCTACATATATACTACATGGATTTATAGTTATTTAATACTAAATATATTCAATCATTTATTTCTTCTGCCCTACTATTTTCTTCCATCCATTATTGAAATAGGATTTTAATTCCCATTACATTGTCCAGGGAAGTTGGAGGTTGAGCTAGCATGTATGATATGTCCATATATTATGTGTTGTTGTCAAGGATCCATCACTATAAGAGAGATTCTTAATGTTTAAAACAATTACCATAAGATATCTTCCTCCACGTGGATTTCATATATTTTTTTTAGTCTATTATTGATTGATAACATAGGTTTATCATATTTTATAATACTCATGGAGGTTGGGACATGTTTGTCGTTTATAGAGACCCTCAGATGGGTTGGAGGGAAATTGATTCTTTGTATTCCTTGATAAAAGAGTAGATATTGAGTCCATTACATTATTAATCAGATGTTTTTATAAGGATATTAAAAAATCACCCAAATGTTTTTATAGAAGTGGTTTTGATGATATAACCCCAATATGTATTTTTTTCATTGAAAAATATTCAATGGATCATTTCTAGAATAATGATGTCCTTTTAGCAGATGGAATATTCTACATTATGGGAATTCTTTATATAGGTCGATGGTATTATTCAAAAATATTTTTATCAACATACTTTCATTCCTTGAACTACTCAAATTATATTTTCTATGATGGAAAATGTTGTGATTTCTTGGGGTATCGATTATTAAAGATTGAAATTATTGTCTGAAGAGACTTTATCATCTTTCATAGATTGAGGATCTACTCACGAATTTGGAATGGTATAGATATATTTTGTGTATACTGATTTTTGGAAAGGGTACTATCAAATTTAATAGGGGATGAAAATATGTAATATTATACTTTTTAGAAACATTATGAAAATCATGAGTTCATTGTAATGTTTTTTGCGAGATAATTTTTTTTTCTGGGGTTCAAGGGACACATATATTCTGTGTTCCTTAAATTATTACACATGTTCATTGTTGTTTCTACTGATCAAAAACTTATATATTCAATGTTATAGGATGATAACACAAAATATATGAGATCAATTTTTGGAGATTATCAATTTAATTATCTATTTTGGATATTATTGTAGTGTTTCTCTCAGTCTAAGAGGTTCATTTAATATTAAATAATTTGTCTCTACATGGAGTAGGTTTGGACCCTTAGATTATTTGGGTGAGTTTTCATAGTTATTTCCCATGAATGATACATAGTTTAGAGATTAATTTATGTTATAGAATATTGTAATAGTTCCAAACAGAACATAAAATAGATTGTGATTTTTATATATAATTTTTTTGAATGAAATGGAATTTCTTATGGTCTTACAAGTGATTTGTTTAATTCTAGTATTTTTAAAAATCCATTCTTTAATTCTTTATTTTATGTAGGGGATATATTGTTTGAGATTTATTGCTTCCCATAATGTCTTGTTTTGTTTGGGGTTATAATGAAATAAAGAGCAGTTATTTATTTTGGTACTCAATAGTTATATCCACAATAATGTAACAATGCCAACAACTATATTGATATTATTAAAATGTCCCTTTAATTTTATATTATAGGGTTATTAAGTCATTGGGGAACACTTTATAGTTTTTACATATCTGATTATTTTGATGCAATTTGTTCTCCATATATGATTTAATTTTTCATTGGGGTTAATGAATAGCTATATTATTTGATTTTAAATTTCTGATATCTTATACATGGGAAAAGGGATTAATGAGTATAATCATTTAAGAATAAAGGAACAAATTTATATTGTTCATGATTTTGGTAATATTTAGATTTTGATAAAAGAGACACATATTATACACATTTATATGCTACTACTTAATGGTCAAGGAAATCATAAAAATATAATGGTAATATCATATTTTTGTAGTAGGTGGAGGATTGAAATATGGGTGATAAATAGGTGGAAATTGTTATGATTAATTTGTATGTAGATATACACTTGATTTATGTTATATAGAATATTATCATCTTGTGTTATTTTTCAGAAGTACCTTTTTTCATAATTAGTGTTTGATATGGTTCTCCATGACTCATATATATATCCATTAATAGTACATCCTGGTGTGTCTATGATATGTATTAACTTCTATGTTTAATTCTCATGGTCTGGAATGAAGTGGATGATTGTTGAGTTATCATCTTGATGTTTTGTATCTATAAGGTCACTATTGTGGACTATGACCTTGGTTTGTTTCTTTAGCAACATGATATTCCCATAGGTATTTGGGAGAAAATTTCTATTGATTCCTCACTAATTTTCATCATTCTATGTAAAGATCTAATTCAATATGAGTTATTATGGACCATATGATGTAGTTAAGACACTTAATATTGATTAAAGAGCCAAGTGAAGTGGTGGGTCTATAGTGGAAGTGTCTAGAAGAGGTTATCAAGCTTCATGTAGACTTAAATATAAAAATTTATGATCATGATCCCCACAATATCGCCTTGGTGTTGGGAGGTCACCATAATTTTTCATGTTTAATATATCACATTGAACTACATTTTATCCATTGATGAATTGTTACATACAATGGGTTATCCATCAAATAGTGGACATATTATTATAATGTCTTATTGATTTTTTTACATATATTTGAGGGGCCAACATTTGTTTGTATTCTTTTACAATAATTATTCTGAACCAATGTTTTATGTTAATTCATTATGTGTATTTATGACTTTTCTATTTTATTATGCTTTGGAAATACTAAAAACATTTTCTTATGGAAAATTATCTTTCTCTATGAAATATTTTCTTAAGGAAACTTTACTATCTCTAAAAATTGATTTTCCCTAAAATACTATTTTATATTTATTATCTATTGTTTTATTAAACCATGTTTAACCATCTATTTCATAAACCAAAAAATTTGATCTTTAACTATCCTAGAAACATATAGTTTAATAGAATCCAATTTCTTCATAATTTTCTATCATATTTCTCATGAAATGAGACTCCAATTTCATCTAAAATCAAACTCGTATTTCTTTTAAATTATAACTCTGATTTATTCTGAAATCAGACTCAGATTTCTCTTGAAATAAGAGTAAAATTTCACTTGAAATCAGACACGGATTTCATCTAAATTCAGACTCCGATTTCTTTCGAAATTAGAGTCTAATTTCTCTTCAAATCATAGTTGGATATATTCTTAATTCAGACATGGATTTATTTTGATATTATACTTTGATTTATTAGGATATCAAACTCTTATTTATTATAAAATAAAACACTATTTTCTATGGAAATCAGACTCTGATTTTTTCTAAAATCAGACTCTGATTTATTTTGAAATAATTCTCTCTGTTATTTTGAAATCAGAATCTAAATTCCTATAAAATCATATATTGATTTCTTCAGAAATAAGATTTCAAATTCATCAAAATCTAGGCTCCTATTATATTTTAATTCAAAATATGATTTTTAATATTTTTATACACTAATTCTCACCTTCATCAGTATCCGATTAAATTATTTTCATATAGTTGCCTAATTTCCTTATAGTAAGGTATACTTTTATTAGATAATTAACATATTATTTTTTCATAAGAATGATAATGTTTCCCATGTTTTATTACATGAAACGATTCCTTTCAATATGTTTCTAACTAGCCATTATCTGAGTGACATGTGTATAGTTCCATCCAAAATATTAGGAAATATATAATAATTGGATGAAGTAGTTGTATGTGGGAATCCATTAATACACATCTCAATCCATTCCAATATTCGAGATGAGTTTGTGGAACTCCAATGTGCATAATTCTAGAGAGATGATTTGAGGAGTGAGAACTCTGCTCAAACCTTATTTGTGCGAATAATGTGAACAACTTGATCAAGATGTGGAAAACATGTTCAGTCTGCCTACTATGACTCCGATTATTGATGATAAATTGAGGGTGTTCGAGGATATGAAGACATAGGTGATGATCACATAATAGATTGATGGCTTGCATGGATATCAAGATATATTTTGATACACTTATAATGTGATTAACCGAGTGTGGGTAATATTGACTTTATAGAAAGTATAAAACATGGGACCTTTACCCAAAGATGTTGGATACCCTTCTATTTGGGTAAAAATATTTCTTATACATTTCATTTTTTTGTTACATGTTCTATTTATACTAGATTTTGTTAATGAAAAAAAGTATAAATTGTTTATAATTTATTATACTTGAATATTTTAATATAAATAGGATTCTCTACGCTTTAAGGTAGAATATTTCCCTATGTAAACATGTATTATGATTATTTATTCTAGTTAATTTCTTTGTTATGAACTAAAGAGGTGTTGTCAATCCATCATGTTTAATGTTTTTAAACATATATTTTCTTGAGGATAAAAATTAATTTTTTTAAACCTACAATTCACCCCCTATTGTAATTGAGCATATCATAACTACATTTTTATACTAAAATTCACATTAGATAAAGTCTTTGAAATAATTATACTTCCATATATGTTTTTTTCTCAACTTTTCTTGCTTAACGTTACTTGATCATGTATTTCTTAATGATTTTCTTCATAATATCTGTTGTTACTAACTTGTTTTTATGGAAATGATGTTTTTTATTTTCTTATAGAATAGAAGGAATGAACTTTGGTTCTATATATAATTTATATCCTACCAGTCCTCCAATTTTTTATGGTAAGGATTATGAGTGTAGTAGAGATAATAAAAATACTTTTATTATAAACACTTGAGTGGATAATGTTTTCACGCTCATTGGTGAATAGAATAATCGTGAAAAAGAAATCATAATATTCAATAATTAGGAAAATGAATAATATCAACTAAAATTAAGGGTACACAATACTCATTTGTGTTCCATGACCAAGAATATCTACAGTCAAATATCATCTTTTGAAGCTTCCAATAGTATCTGGAAGAAACATGATGTTACACACTTTGGAACATCAAAAGTGATAGACACAGGAAGAGCTATGTTAAGAGTTTAATATCATGGATATGTGTTTCTTCAAGTAGAACCAGTTTAAAAAATAGGAACAATGATTTATGACATTCGTCAAAAACCATCAGTATTTCAGATAAAAAGAAATTAATGAGTAAGTACTTGTGGACAAGATAATAGATACTAAACACAATGAGTGAGAATCCAAAACAAAAACTATTGATGAGAAAATTAAAGTTTCAAACATCACTCTTGATGAGTTATTTGGGACTCTTCTTTAGCATATGACTAGAATGAAGAGAGATGAAGATATCAATAAAAAAATAATGGTAATGGTAGTGTATATTTCATTACTACATCATATCATATGAAAGTAAAGACTCCTCAAAGAGTTACTTGATAAAAAGATAATAAAGATATTTTTATGTCTAATTCATGTGATAATGATCATTCTGAGAATGGGATTTTCAATATTTCTCGATGAATGAAAAAGATTATGGGAATGAATTATTTCCAATATAGACACAAGAAGAAAATAGAAAATGATAAGAAAAATTCAGAAGTTACATGTTTTGAATGTAGGAGACCAGGTAATATCAGTCCAGACTATCGTATTCTTAAAAGTAAAGAAATAATTGATATGAATTCATAAATAAATGAGATGAAGTTATAAAATTCAAAATATAATAATGCTGTAAATGATAGTGACACCTCATGTGCTATTGGCGGTGATTTTTCGAATGAATCGTCTGATAGTGATTGTTTTGGACAACGGAATCTTGGTCTTATAGACAATTTTCTACTAAAAATCAATGTTTCTGGGATAAGGTACACATAACTCAATATTTAGCCAATATTTCATTAAATTTGAATTTTAATGAATAAAATTATGATAAATCTTGAGATGAAGAATCTTCCTTAGAAGAATATATTTCTTTATCATCATTTGAATAAGTATATAGGGTTACCAAGTTTTGTGAGAATGAAAATATAGAGTTAAATAAGAGAAATGACAAGGAAAATTCGAGAATATATAATTTATTAAAAGTTGTATCAGATAATTCAGAAGATCATGATCAGAAAATTCATGATTTTGAAAAATTTTCCAAAACCCCTGAGGATGTAAATTCTTAGAAGGAAAAACATTCTATAAATCATAAAAATATTATTTCCAAGAAAAATATTTTAGATACTAACTAAATATCTATGAATAATGACTATATGAATAAGAATTTATTCAATAGATTAAAATATGAAATATTTTCCATAATGACACTTTTTTTAAAATTTACTTCTGGAAGGAAATAATTTGATAAAATGTATTCGCAACTTCGTTCCCTTAGAAATAGTTCTGGATTTTGATATTCAGATTCAAAGCCTATTTATATTCATAACATTTTTGTTCCCCATAGTGTTCCTTTATTCAATATGTGACAATGTAATGGAAATTGGGAGAAATACTATTCTTTGAATAAAATACTATCCTTAGGTTTTCATAAATCTTATTTTTTAAAACAAATGTACATAGCTAATATGTTACATTCAAATAATTCTGGATAAATGAATGTTTGTATTATGAAATCATCAATATTTTATTTCTAGGAAAACAAATGAAATACCAATAATAATACATGGTACGTGGATAGTGATTGTTCCCCACACATGACTAGTACTAAAAAATTCTATGTAAGAATTATTAAGGTGAATGGAGGAAAAGTATCTTTTAAATACAATGATCAAGAGGAAATTTTTGGTGTATATAACATTGTTCTTCTTGGAAAAGTTTTAATTAAAAATGATTCATTTGTTAAGGGTCGTAAGAAAATTTTTATAAGAATTTTCTAATTAAGTGATCACGGTTACCTTGTGAATTTAATGAATGATAAATGCCTAATACAAAATTCCTAAGAAGGGTTTATTCTCACTACCCATATGCATGAGATTGTTTATAAACATAAAATATAATATCATAGGAGGAATGTCATAACTTTTCTTAGTGAAATGGATGATCAATCTTTGTTATGGGAAAGTATACTAGGACAATGTCACTTTAGGAACCTATAAATACTCTCAAATAAAATGCTTGTTAAATATCTACCGGATCATATATTTGATTCTTCAAAAGATTATGATCCTTGTAAATATGAGAAGTGACAAAAGTGATACATTAAATAAAAAATTAAAGTCTCAACTATTGAGGAATTACAGTGACTGTATATGGATATTTTTGGTCCAACAAAAACTGGATGTATTGGATGCAAATATTATATATTTATTTAGATGATGATTACATTCGATTTACTTGGGTCTATTTTTTAGCAACAAAATTTGATGAATTTCATAATTTTATATATTTTTTATCCAATGATACAAATTATGAAAACCATCCATTGGAAACTAATCATAGTCATCATGGGTGATAATTTTAAAATTCAGAATTTGAAATTTTTTTGTAGTATAAATGGAATTACTCATATCTTATCAACTCTAAGAACACCACAACAAAATGGTGTCATCGAAAGAAGAGAATGAATTATTTAAGATATAGCTAGAATCATGCTATGTTAATATTATATTTCCAAAAATATTTAGCTTGAATATATATGTACAAACTTCTATACTATAAAACGAGTTTTAATAAGACCTTTTATTAATAAGAAACCTTATGAGTTATGGACTGGTCAAAAATATAATGTATCTTTATTTAATGTATTTGGATAAAAATTATTCATCTTTAATACTGAAGGTAACTTACAAAAATTCTCACCCAAATCTTATGAATGTATTTTATTAGGATATTCCATAAATTCTAAGGCATATATTGTTTTTAACAAAATAAATTATACTATTGAAGAAATAGTACCAGTTAAATTTGATGAAAGTGATCCTTTTTTTAATCAACCCAAACTTAAATCTTTTGATGTATTTTTAAGAAATTGATTATCATCCATTTATATAAGATCTTTCTAATATTTAAAATACTCATGAAAATATTCCAAAATTATTTACCCCAAAAATTTTTGTACCTTATCTTGATGAATATATTTTACAAAACACAAATCAGTTGTTTATTAAGAATATTCACATTGATAATATCATTGATGATGTAAATAAACCTCTAAGTATTAGATGTTATTGATAAAATTAAGTATAACATGTAACAGCCCAAGATTTTATAAAAAATATTCTTTTTAATTAATGTCTTGTGTTGTACGCTACACCAAAAGGAGCTTGCACAACACGCATCCTTGACTTGCCTTGCATTACACGCAATCACGACCTTCCTCGATAGCGTGTGTAATACGCAATACCGAGTTTCACTAAACAACGATATTCTATTAAAATATTATTAAAAATAGTCGTTATGAATAGTAATAACCACTTTTTGAAATTCTGTAAATCTTATTTTTCAAAATGAACTACATTTTTGGATTCGGAGTATCGAATTTATCCTAAGGTGAAATTTTGGTACATTTCGGATAACTTTCATATTCTGATGAATAGTGAAAATTACTAAATTTTAATTAAAAACAACTTTTTTAATCGAAATAATTAATAGTGATAAATTATTAATTTGAGTGGTTTTAAAGTATATTTAGAATATATTTTTACAATTTAATACAATTTTGGTCATTGGTTGTAATTTCACATTTAAACCAGACATAATCAAGTGTCAATCTTTTGATAGATATTGTTTCTTAAAAACACGCTATTTGTTTTAACAGCGGGATTTAATTATAAAAATAATTAATGAAACTTCTATGTTATGAATTTGGTAAAATAGACTTTATTTTTGAATTCGGAATATAAAATATAGCTTAGGATGAAATTTTGGCATTGTTCTGAAAAACATCAATTTTTGATGAATAGTGAAACTACTAAGTGGTAGTTAAAAAACTGAATTTTTCATAAAAGTTAATTTTACCGCTTCTGTGAATGGAATTTCAAAAATCCAAAAGACACGGTTTATGTCAGTAAGTAAAATGTGGTTCAATGAGATGAAAATAAATTTTTGGTGAATAGTAACTTTTTACTTTTTTTTACAGCGGTTAATAGTAAATAGGGTAACTAAGGGTAAATATGATATTACTATTACCCTAACACATGTCCTAATTCTATTGGATAAGTTTAATTCGACCAAAAACAACCTTATGAATAAAATATGACCATTTAGGCCCACTTGGATTAGATTAGGACATTTATTATTATTTAATTCAAAGAAGAGTTAAAAGAGTTAAAATCAACGTTTATTCACTAAAACATTTTTAATATGGGGTTATACATAAGACAAATTAGACTATAAATATTCATTAGAAAGGTAAAAAGATTTCCTACATAATGATATTTTATTTATAATTTTTAGACTTTAAATAAATTAATTTATTTATGACACAACGATGATGCAGTAATTACCCTTTTAAGGAAATATTAACATAATTGATGTTATAAATACTCAAATGAATGTAATTTGAGACTTTTTATGAATTACAATAATTTTCTAGGTTACTATGATATATTAGTGTTGATTTAATCAACTTGGTTCGAACATATAATTCTGTTATGATTTTCACAAAAATCATATATCAAATAGTGTCAAAATTGACACAAAATAGTTTTTAAATCAAATATTATATTATTAATTGTTATTTTATTCCTAAAAATCTAAGGTTCGGCCAAATGACTTAGATAAGGATATATATATTAATAATAAACAATTTGGGGTTCTTTTGGCATGTTATAGTAAGTGTATTAACCATATAGTGAAAGAAAACAAAAAGACACGGTAAAAGTTAAATTAATTAACTTAGAGTTAAATCTAATTGATAAGGTTAAAATAATACCCTAAACTTGTCTAAATCCTATTGGTTGATAGGATTTCGACCCATCCCAACTTTAGCTTCGAAATAAGACCCTTTGGAACCATTATAAACCGATTTTGACTTTAATATAAAATAATATTTTGAGATATTCCTAAGGTGCCCCTCTCCTGCCTTATAAAAGGGCACCTCCTCCCCCTCCTCCTCACACCAATTTGAGCACTCAAGCTCGGACAACCCCTGCCATTTTCTCCTCTCCACTTCCCTAGAATAATCCTAGAGGTCCTGGTCTTCTCCAAAGACCAATCTTAGTTCCGTAAGTGGAGGATTCAAAGAGGCATTCCAAAGAAGAGGTAATATCCATTACCGATCTTTTCAATTTCTTTCTTCTTCAACATCTTCTTCTTTAGTTGTTTCATGATAAAGTAATAACATCAGTATTACTTACATACTGATATGTTATTATAAATATGAAACAACCCTAATTCACCTTCTATCCATCCTACGGAAAAATGAAATCACCGCGCGTGCGTACGTACGGAATACCGTCTCCACGCCGTGGTGTAATCTATTTTCCACCATCACCTTACAAGGATGGGTATAATGGTTTAATGAGTAACTATATATGATTATTATGAAGTAATATTTATACTGAAATAATATATATATACTCCAATACAATTCCACGATCATAGGAACGATATCATCACTCGTGCGTACGTACGGAATACTGTCTCCACGATGTGATGCGACTCGTTCTACATGATCTTCATTTCATAATGATTATATAAATGAATTGAATGAATGAATATGGTATATACTACAATAATATCATTATGTAAATAAATTATCTATAACCTAAAGATAAGAATAATAATTTATTCAACAAAACACGCATAAGAACAAAAAGTTATAAAGACCCGAGTAAAAAGTAACAATGAAATATTACTAACAAGAAGCTAATAATATGACCATATATGATATCATAACAATGAATATGATTCTGTAATAAGTCAATAACATGATTTAAATCATTATACAGGAGGTTCAGACACTTACAAAGCAAGTCGGACATAAGGTAAGGGAAATATCACAATCTCATTTTTATCCGAGATTGTTTATTCGTAAGTATTTACTGGGGTGTATTTTATCATCCACATCCATGTTTACTCAGTATGTAATATTATTTCCATCCACCTAAAATTGTTTAAATCCATTTTTACCCTTCGGTGAGTTTTTAGTAATACGTATGAAAGGAATCTTTTGTCGTTTTTCGTACGAGGTACTTTTTGACTTTTCCGACAAAAGTACGAAGAATGTTTTTTTTAACTTATACGGCACGAATGGATTTATACTGTTTTATAAAGCCTTATTTTCATGAAGATTTCTCTAAAAGATTTCATGACTATTTTCAATAAAATCTCTTTCTTTTAAAATTGCATGATGTTTTGTGAAAAGAAATTTATTTTGAAGAAGAAAGGATATTTTCCTCAAGAATTCAATTCAAGTGTTTTATCAAAATTATTTTCCATCTAAGATAATAAAGGGTTCTGTTTCTATCCATATTTTTACATTGATTTGACTATGTTGTGATGGAATTATGTTTATGAATTCCTTTATCTTATATGAATTGATTTATGATGTCATGATGTTTCAAGAATCCCATTTTTGTTACATGTGTTATGCGATGATGTATGTTTTATGATTATGTGGCACACATAAGAAAGGATTCATTATAAGATGGGTGGGACCTATATCTCCCTCCAATGCATTGGGTAATGATTTTATATCTCATGAGATAGACAGGGCTGGAACGGTAGGTTATACCAGTTCAGTGAAACATGACTGAAACGAGGGTTACTCGATTCAGAAAGGGACTTTTTCCACTAAGATAGTCTTGGCAATTAGTCTTGACTAACAAGAAATGATTCTCTATGATTATGTGTGTATGCCACAAAGTTTCATGTTTTAAGTTATGATTATTGGGATTACTTTTTCACTGCCATGATTTTTCCCATGATTATGAAATTATGCTCTCTTTTGCAGGTTATGATTTCCAAAATGCTATGTTCTTATGAATAAGATGTGATTGATATTTATTTTGTTTACCCTTACTAAGCATTTGAGCTCACCCTTTTATGTTTTCTTTTCCCCAGGATATAAAGAAAGGATTTAGGTAAAAAAAAGGAGGAAGATCTTTATGGGAGATTTTGAAGATCTTTCACCACGATTAGAAGATTATAGTCCGAGTTTCCAAAGACACTAAACTATTACGGCCATTGTGTGTGTGTTTTTTTAATGTACTAAGTATTCCGCAAAAGTAATGTAATGTCAATGTACGTCAAGCTTCGGGTCTCTACATTTGGTATCAGAGGAAAGGTTTAGTCAACCTTTGGAAACTAGCATGCGAAAACGTTAGTGAGATCCCTAGAGATATTTCTACGGTATGTCTAGGGATGTCCCTAAGGTTAAGTAGACGTATAAGTTATAGTACTAGAACTACGCTAACGATCATAGAATTAAACCTAAGATGTTAGATATTGAGGATACTCCACCTTTATTATGTTGTTTTCCCTAGCATGATTTTTGCCTCTCACACTATTCTTTTCTGGGTTTTAGAAAATGGCTGGAAACAAGATGATTCACGATAATGGAGGATATGATGGACAATGGAATGATATTATTCATAATGAAATGGGATTTGGAAGTCCAAACATCATTATTATGCCGAATCAGCAATCTCATAATATGATCAATAAAGTAAAATTTGGTAAGTTTCCTGACTCGGCTAATAAGAGAAAGATGGAGTTTCATGATGATCATAGAGGAAAGAAAGTTCAATTTTCCCTATGTAAATCATGTGGGAAGAGGCATCAAGGAGAATGATTCAAAGGAACTGGAAGATGCTTTGGGTGTGGAAAAGAAGGACACAAAGCAAATAAGTGCAAAGGAAAAGGTTCAGTTAACACCATGGATGAGGATAATGGCATTGCTACGACATCAACAATGGTTAAATGTTTTAAATGTGGAATGTACGGGCATTATGCAAACCAATGCCCTAAGGGAAAGTCTCATGAAGAGAATCAGTATGGTCGTATGGGTAGTATTTATGTTGATGATGATGATGAGACTACAAATGATATGTGAGATGAAAGAATTGTTGAAGCTCGATCAATGGTTTAAGAATGTAGTGGAATGATTACATGATTATCATGTGTAATGTTGTATAAGTAATCTCATGGTACTATGGGATAAAGAGACATCTAAGGATTGTTACATTGTTGTCTTTCCTTAAGTTTTGAAAGTATGTGATGAATGGTACCAGTATTTTTGGAATGTAGATGATATGCGCATAATGAAGGGATAAGATGATAATGAGATGTTTGATTGTATGCATGAGCTCATGATTGATATAAGGACTAAGTGATATCATCGTTTGAGTATATAGAATTTTGAGGATTTTGGTATGTGGAAAGTGTTAACTTTAAACTGCATTCATGTTTTCACTATGGTATTCAAGAGAATACATGATTAAGGACTTTGAATGTTTAGAATGTGACCAACAAGACATATCTTATGATATATGGGGATCAACCATGGTATTAAATCTCTGGTAATCATTTTCACTATGTTATGAGAATGGACTGCAGTATTATGGATAGGACTAAAGATTGGAATGGATTATGTTTGACATAAGTTAGTATTGTTTAAGGATAGAAGTTTTTTCGATATTATTTATGGGATGTTATAGTAATATAGTTTTAGAAAAAGGACAACCTGCAGGACGGGCGACAGCCCATCGCTTCGGACAAGGCTGTGGGAATCGAACCCACAACCGAAATGCGACTGGCCTTTATCGCCTACCACTGGCCTACAGGAAGTCCCTGTTTAGTAGAAACTAGTTTTAAAGTATAAGTCCATTTTACGAACTATATATGATTAATCTCACTATAGATCGACTTATGTATATAATTTTTTCTAACCTTTTGTTTGAGACAGATGGAATGACCCGTCATTCTATCACATGATCTGCTAACATTTCAAGAATAACAAATTCAACTTCATTTATTTAAGAGATGAAGTGGAAATTGTTCTAGGCACGAACAATAGTGAGATTGTACCAAAATAAAGAAAGTATTTATTCCAATTCAAATTTTCAACTTTAGGGAAGTGATCTTGAAAACCAAAAATGCTGTCCTAGTGATCTTATACCTGATGAATCGGATGGTACCTTAGATCGTAACAAATTTATGGATTTGTGATTATTGGATTTTCCATAGCCATGTTCTCTACCACTCTCCATCAGAACATGATGGTTAGATTTCTCTTCCATATCCATATTTTCACCTATGTGGAAACCCAATGATTAGTTTATTTGGGTAACCGTTACGTTTCATACTTTTGTTTTTAAA
Organism: Viscum album; assembly: GCA_963277665.1. Classification (NCBI taxonomy): domain Eukaryota; kingdom Viridiplantae; phylum Streptophyta; class Magnoliopsida; order Santalales; family Viscaceae; genus Viscum; species Viscum album. The sequence goes on along the minus strand of OY728148.1, from coordinate 257,502,991 downwards.
GATTAGTTTTGATATTCCTTTTTACGATGTGGGTTTCTATTAAAGAAACTTTCAAATAGTAAACCATTTATAACCCCGACGAATTTCAAGGACGAAATTCATTTTATGGGGGGTAGAATGTAACAGCCCAAGATTTTATAAAAAATATTCTTTTTAATTAATGTCTTGTGTTGTACGCTACACCAAAAGGAGCTTGCACAACACGCATCCTTGACTTGCCTTGCGTTACACGCAATCGCGACCTTCCTCGATAGCGTGTGTAATACGCAATACCGAGTTTCACTAAACAACGATATTCTATTAAAATATTATTAAAAATAGTCGTTATGAATAGTAATAACCACTTTTTGAAATTCTGTAAATCTTATTTTTCAAAATGAACTACATTTTTGGATTCGGAGTATTGAATTTAGCCTAAGGTGAAATTTTGGTACATTTCGGATAACTTTCATATTCTGATGAATAGTGAAAATTACTAAATTTTAATTAAAAACAACTTTTTTAATCAAAATAATTAATAGTGATAAATTATTAATTTGAGTGGTTTTAAAGTATATTTAGAATATATTTTTACAATTTAATACAATGTTGGTCATTGGTTGTAATTTCACATTTAAACCAGACATAATCAAGTGTCAATATTTTGATAGATATTGTTTCTTAAAAACACGCTATTTGTTTTAACAGCGGGATTTAATTATAAAAATAATTAATGAAACTTCTATGTTATGAATTTGGTAAAATAGACTTTATTTTTGAATTCGGAATATAAAATATAGCTTAGGATGAAATTTTGGCATTGTTCTGAAAAACATCAATTTTTGATGAATAGTGAAACTACTAAGTGGTAGTTAAAAAACTGAATTTTTCATAAAACATAATTTTACCGCTTCTGTGAATGGAATTTCAAAAATTCGAAAGACAAGGTTGATGTCAGTAAGTAAAATGTGGTTCAATGAGATGAAAATAAATTTTTGGTGAATAGTAACTTTTTACTTTTTTTTACAGCGGTTAATAGTAAATAGGGTAACTAAGGGTAAAAATGATATTACTATTACCCTAACACATGTCATAATTCTATTGGATAAGTGTAATTCGACCAAAAACAACCTTATGAATAAAATATGACCATTTAGGCCCACTTGGATTAGATTAGGACATTTATTATTATTTAATTCAAAGAAGAGTTAAAAGAGTTAAAATCAAAGTTTATTCACTAAAACATTTTTAATATGGGGTTATACATAAGATAAATTCGACTATAAATATTAATTAGAAAGCTAAAAAGATTTCCTACATAATGAGTTTTTATTTATAATTTTTAGACTTCAAATAAATTAATTAATTTATGACACAACGATGATGCAGTAATTACCCTTTTAAGGAAATATTAACATAATTGATGTTATAAATACTCAAATGAATGTAATTTGAGACTTTTTATGAATTCAAATAATTTTCTAGGTTACTATGATATATTAGTGCTGATTTAATCAACTTGGTTCGAACATATAATTCTGTTATGACTTTCACAAAAATCATATATCAAATAGTGTCAAAATTGACACAAAATAGTTTTTAAATCAAATATTATATTATTAATTGTTATTTTATTCCTAAAAATCTAAGGTTCGGCCAAATGTCTTAGATAAGGATATATATATTAATAATAAACAATTTGGGGTTCGTTTGGCATGTTATAGTAAGTGTATTAACCATATAGTGAAAGAAAACAAAAAGACACGGTAAAAGTTAAATTAATTAACTTAGAGTTAAATCTAATTGATAAGGTTAAAATAATACCCTAAACTTGTCTAAATCCTATTGGTTGATAGGATTTCGACCCATCCCCACTTTAGCTTCGAAATAAGACCCTTTGGAACCATTATAAACCGATTTTGACTTTAATATAAAATAATATTTTGAGATATTCCTAAGGTGCCCCTCTCCTCCCTTATAAAAGGGCACCTCCTCCCCCTCCTCCTCACACCAATTTGAGCACTCAAGCTCGGCCAACCCCTGCCATTTTCTCCTCTCCACTTCCCTAGAATAATCCTAGAGGTCCTGGTCTTCTCCAAAGACCAATCTTAGTTCCTTAAGTGGAGGATTCAAAGAGGCGTTCCAAAGAAGAGGTAATATCCATTACCGATCTTTTCAATTTCTTTCTTCTTCAACATCTTCTTCTTTAGTTGTTTCATGATAAAGTAATAACATCAGTATTACTTACATACTGATATGTTATTATAAATATGAAACAACCCTAATTCACCTTCTATCCATCCTACGGAAAAATGAAATCACCGCGCGTGCGTACGTACGGAATACCGTCTCCACGCCGTGGTGTAATCTATTTTCCACCATCACCTTACAAGGATGGGTATAATGGTTTAATGAGTAACTATATATGATTATTATGAAGTAATATTTATACTGAAATAATATATATATACTCCAATACAATTCCACGATCATAGGAACGATATCATCACTCGTGCGTACGTACGGAATACTGTCTCCACGATGTGATGCGACTCGTTCTACATGATCTTCATTTCATAATGATTATATAAATGAATTGAATGAATGAATATGGTATATACTACAATAATATCATTATGTAAATAAATTATCTATAACCTAAAGATAAGAATAATAATTTATTCAACAAAACACGCATAAGAACAAAAAGTTATAAAGACCCGAGTAAAAAGTAACAATGAAATATTACTAACAAGAAGCTAATAATATGACCATATATGATATCATAACAATGAATATGATTCTGGAATAAGTCAATAACATGATTTAAATCATTATACAGGTGGTTCGGACACTTACAAAGCAAGTCGGACATAAGGTAAGGGAAATATCACAATCTCATTTTTATCCGAGATTGTTTATTCGTAAGTATTTACTGGGGTGTATTTTATCATCCACATCCATGTTTACTCAATATGTAATATTATTTCCATCCACCTAAAATTGTTTAAATCCATTTTTACCCTTCGGTGAGTTTTTAGTAATACGTATGAAAGGAATCTTTTGTCGTTTTTCGTACGAGGTACTTTTTGATTTTTCTGACAAAAGTATGAAGAATGTTTTTTAACTTATACGGCACGAACGGATTTCTACTGTTTTATAAAGCCTTATTCTCATGAAGCTTCCTCTAAAAGATTTCATGACTATTTTCAATAAAATCTCTTTCTTTTAAAATTTCATGATGTTTTGTGAAAAGAAAATGATTTTGAAGAAGAAAGGATATTTTCCTCAAGAATTCAATTCAAGTGTTTTATCAAAATTATTTTCCATCTAAGATAATAAAGGGTTCTCTTTCTATCCATATTTTTACATTGATTTGACTATGTTGTGATGGAATTATGTTTATGAATTCCTTTATCTTATATGAATTGATTTATGATGTCATGATGTTTCAAGAATCCCATTTTTGTTACATGTGTTATGCGATGATGTATGTTTTATGATTATGTGGCACACATAAGAAAGGATTCATTATAAGATGGGTGGGACCTATATCTCCCTCCAATGCATTGGGTAATGATTTTATATCTCATGAGATAGACAGGGATGGAACGGTAGGTTATACCGGTTCAGTGAAACAGGACTGAAACGAGGGTTACTCGATTCAGAAAGGGACTTTGTCCACTAAGATAGTCTTGGCAATTAGACTTGACTAACAAGAAATGATTCTCTATGATTATGTGTGTATGCCACAAAGTTTCATGTTTTAAGTTATGATTATTGGGATTACTTTTTCACTGCCATGATTTATCCCATGATTATGAAATTATGCTCTCTTTTGCAGGTTATGATTTCCAAAATGCTATGTTCTTATGAATATGATGTGATTGATATTTATTTTGTTTACCCTTACTGAGCATTTGAGCTCACCCATTTATGTTTTCTTTTCCCCAGGATATAAAGAATGGTTTTAGGTAAAAAAAAGAAGGAAGATCTTTATGGGAGATTTTGAAGATCTTTCACCACGATTAGAAGATTATAGTCCGAGTTTCCAAAGACACTAAACTATTACGGTCATTGTGTGTGTGTTTTTGTAATGTACTAAGTATTCTGCAAAAGTAATGTAATGTCAATGTACGTCAAGCTTCGGGTCTCTACATAACATCTAGAATTTCACTCCCAATTAGATCCTAAAATAAAATATAAATCTTTGGGTGATTAAGATGGGATTAAAGCTATGGAAGATGAAATAATGAAGTTGAAAGGAACAAATTCTGGACATTGGTTAAAATACCTAAAGAAACATCTGTTATTGGAGTAAAGTGGGTCTTAAGAAATAAATGTGTTTAAAATGTAATCACTATATTAAATAAATAAATATTCGTTTCAAAAGCCTATAATAATCAAGAAGGAATAGAATATGTTGAAACCTATTCTCCAGAAGCTTGATAGGAATCTATTCGCATTCAAGTAGACTTTTAAGCCTTTTTCAATTTCGAAATTTTTAAAATGGATGTGAAGTGTTCTTTCCTTAACAGATATCTTCATGTGGATGTTTATATTGAAAAACCTCCTAGTTTTGAATACTCAATACATCTTTCACATGTTTAAAAACATACCAATGCTTTATATGGACATAGAAAATCCCATAGTGCTTGTACAATAGACATACAGAATTTTTTGTTATAAAAATATTTTGTTCAGGGAACTGCTGATCCAACCCTTTTTATAAAGAAAGATAAGAAAAATTTTATTATTGTTCAAATTTATGTTTATGACTTTATATTTGGTTCAACTATGAAATCCTTAACTGATTCATTTGCGAATCTCATGAAATCTGAGTTTGAAATGAGTTTGATTTGTAAGTTTAAATTTTTACCCGGTTTTAAAAATTATCAAAAATGAAGAGGAACTTATATATATATAAATAAGTATATTAATGATATTCTTATGAAGTATGGATATAAAAGCACTAAAAGTATAATTTCTCTAATAGATACCTCAAACACTCTTGATATTGAAGAATCTATAAAACTGGTAGATCAAAAATATTTTATTGGTATGATAGGATGTATATTATACTAAAAATCTACTTGTATAGAATAAATAATTTTATTATGTTTATTTTAAATATATAAATCTTATCAAAAAATACTATTTAAAAGCAATGAAAAGAATTTTTCTCTATTTAATGGGAACAATGATTTTATGAATTATCTATTTTTCTAGAAATTATTTTGTATTAAAATTATTTTTGAATGATTAATTTGGTGGATGTAGTGTTTATAGAAAAAGTATATCTAGATGTTCTCATTTTTTAGGAAATTCATTGGTATCATGGTCATGCAAGAAGCAACACTCAGTAGCACTTTCCACTGTTGAAGCGGAATATGTAGCAGCTAGAATCTGTCGTAATGAAGTGTTTTAGATACAACAAACACTTACAAACTATGGAATAAGTTTTCCCAAAACACAAATATTGTCTTGTAATACTTCTATAACTCCCCGGTTTCGGAAGACACTGAGAGTCACCCCGTACCTAGTTGGTCACATGTGATCAAGCACATTTCCCCAAATGCCAGAGGCTTCTGACTAGCAACGAGGGCCTTGGGAGTGATCATGGGGAAACTATTCCCTCATTGGTAGAGTAAAACATTAAACGTAATCATATAGAAATAGTGGAAGTAGTAAGACATGCAATAAGTAGATAGGAGAAGTAATAAATAACTACACCACATACATAAAATTATACATGATACATATGTCTTCAAAAACACCCGAACAAGTCACAATGCTTAATAAAGTACTAATACAATGTAATAATTAATATCAAGTAAAAAACTCTTCATCATCACAATCAATATCTTAGTCCCATGCTCTCCAGCTCCATAACAATCAAGTACCTGATGTAGAAGGCCTCTTTCCTTTATCTATAACTGCAACTATATAATCTGTTTGGGCCCAAAACATGTACCAAATAGGGTGTTAGACTAAATCCTAGTAGGGAACCACCAAAAGATTTCTGCCTAATAGTCAGTGAATGTATATATATATATATATAAAAGGAAATAAATACAAAGGAAGTAGTAAACAAGGAGGTACTCAAAGTAAACATCCACCAGTTCAAGCATTCAATTCCATATGTAAAGCAAATAGCTATTCAAGTCAGGTAACACTATAAGAAGTAAACATAGCCTATCCCTTCTGGTTTATTCAGAAAGATATAATAAAGACACACTGAGGAATAACTCTAATCCAATTCCTTGTATAGTTAAAACTGAAAAAGAAGGCTCTCTGAGGAAGCTCACATAGTCAATTCCCCATATAGGCTACTATACCAGGTTCTCAAAGACTTGTGTATGTTAAATGAGCATAGCAATGAAATATGTACAAATTAATCCAAAAGAGCTACTTGGATAATCAGTCTATAGAATAACAAAATCTCAGAAAATATAATCACTCCTTCCTACAATAATAGTAATAGAAAACAAACAGTACCCTTTTAGGCTAAGCAGGACCAAATGGTCATAAATAGAACAAGCATGGGAAAACACTTCCGAATAATAACAATTAACCTTATTCAAATTCAATTAACCTCCAATCAAATATAAAAGCATATTAGTAAATTAACAAGGTTAAAACGTTAAGCTCACAATACCCCGTTCAAGGTGTTGGCCAAATTTTCACACATTACTCAAACACATTCAACGTGAAGGCACAAACCACCTACCTCGATGTTGGGAGATCAATATTCATGAACCCTAACATTTAGTTCCACCTAGAACATTGTGGATCTTTACAAAATCTCAAAATGTTCAACAGAAGATAACTTGAGAAAGAAGAGGAAATAGGAAACAATGCTCTAGAAGAAGGAAGATCTTACAACTGTGATTCCAATGCAATCGACATCGGTTGATTTAGAGAATGGAGTCATAGTCGGGGGCTCGACAATGATTTGTGGTCGTACGACGCTCTAAGACAAACTAGGTTGATAAGTAGATAGTTATATCTGTCAGACGCGACCCCAGTACGTTTAATGAAAAAAATAAAATACACGGCTTGTACTTTATAAGTACATGGTGTGTACTTTCCGTTAACATTCCCCTCTTTTCACGGCCTCTAGTTCACCCCACATGGCCATGTGCATGGCCCTTACCAAGCCAGCACCCGACTACATATGGTAACCGATTACATGGTGTGTACTTAAGAAATTTCTAGAAACTCCTCTTTTTTCCTAAAAATAATAGGAAAAGGAAAAAATAGCTGAAAAGAAGATCTGGATTATTACAAAGTTCGCCCCTTAAAGAGATTCATCCCTGAATTTACCTAGCAAGGTGTAGAAGAAGAATCCTTGAATAGCTCTGACCACTGTGATCGTACATCAGACTCCCTCTCCCAAGTACTGTCTTTTACTAGATTGTGCTGCCATAGCACTCATACTAGAGGATCAGAATGGCCACAGAGAACCTTCGTACTTCGATCAAAAATATAGATAGGATTCTCCTTGAATGATGCATCCACCTCTAACTCGACTTCCTCGGGTTGTAGATCATAATATGGGTCTGAGAAGTAATGTTGAAGCAGAGAAATTTGGAAAACATCGTGCATAACCTGGTACCTCTGAGGTAACTACAACCGATAGGAAACTGGAACAACTCTCTCCAACACCTCAAATGGCCAGATTTACCTCGAAAAAAGCATACCCTATCACTGAATCCTTCTGTGTCCTAAACACAGTGTGATACGCATGAAAACCTAACCCCTGACCCCGATCTCCTGAGGTCGTCTCCGTCGATAAGCATAAGACTTCGGTCATGACTAAGTAGTAGTCATCTTCTTCTGAATCAACTCAATCTGCTCGGTGGTATCCTGGACAAGACGAGGTACCTGCATAGCCGCCTCTTCTGCCTCAAGCCAACATCAGGGTGATCGTCATGTCCCACCGTACAATGCCTCATAAGGTTCCATCTGAATAGTTGCTTGAAAAATATTATTGTAGGAAAATACCACTAGAGGTATGTGATTCTCCCAAGTACCTCCAAAATCTAGGATGCATGCTTGAAGCATTTCCACAAGCACCTGAATCGTATGATCATACTGGCCATCAGTCTGTGGGTGGTAAGCTGTACTCCATTGTACCTGTATACCCAAAGCCTTCTGAAGCCCCTACCAGACCCGATAAGTAATACATGCATCCCTGTCTGAATCAATGGAGTGTGGAACTCCATGTAGACATAAAATCTCATGGATGAACAACCTTCCCATCTCATCAACACTGAAGGTCTATTTGATCAGAAAGAAGTGGGAAACATTCATGAGTCTGTCAATGAAAACCCATACTGCGTCATTCCCTTGAAGAGACCTCATAAAACTGGTCATGAAATCCATCGCGACATTGTTCCACTTCCACTAAGGAATGGGTAGCTTTTGTAGATGTCCTGCGGGTCACTGATGCTCTACCTTCACCTGCTGACAGGTGGAACACCTCATGAAAAAATCAGCAACATCTACTTTCATACCTGGACTACAATACTGACAGTGTAGATCACTAAACATCTTGGTAACACCAAGATGAACATCCCATACCGAGAAACGAAAATCCTGCCTCACCTCCTTGTGTATGACTACTACCACCCATACGTGCCCATGGAAACACAATATATCATCCTCATCTGTGGTCTATCCAAGAATAGAGTCCTCTCCTGACACACCATCCTGTTGGACTAGGCCTTGAGAATATGATAACTGCCTCATTCATAGTCGATCAAGAAGATTAGAGGTAAGAGCTACAGAAGAAAAGAAAGTCTGCCCCTATCTGTCGTAAACCTCTAAATTTATGTTAGAGAACAAAGTCATAAGCTACCACTCATTGGTGGCCTCCTAAACTATTTGAATCCGAGTCCTACTCCTTAGCACATCTACCACTGCATTGCCTTACCCAAGTGTATAGGTGGGATCGAAGTCAAATTACTGAAGATACTCAACCCACCTTCGTTGTCTGAAATTCATGTCACGCTGAGTAAAGATGTACGTGAGACTTTTTTGGCCGGTGAAAACCAAAAAATGATCTCCCAGAAGATAATGTCTCCAACAACGCAAGGCATGAAAAACTACTGCCAACTCGATATTGTGCGTCAGGTAGTTTCTCTCATGTGGTCTGAACTACTGACACTCGTATGCAATGACTCCTTCTCCCTGCATAAACACGGCTCCCAGACCGATACCTGATGCATCACAGTAAATGGTATAACTCTTTCCTGGATCTGGAAATACCAGTATCAGTACTAATGTCAACCTCCCCTTACACTCCTGATAGGATACCTAACAAGAATCTAACCATAAGAACATTACACCCATCTTATTCAGGCCCGTCTGAGGTGCTTCTAAGCATGAGAAGTCATAAATGAAGCATCAGTAGTACCCAACAAGCCCTAGAAAAAATTTCACCGAGAATAAGTTCTTCGGATTCTCCCAGGAAACCACTGCTCTCACATTCTCTATGTCCAATGATACTCTTATATCTGAGATGACATGAACCAAGATGTGAATTTGGTCCATCCAAAAGTGGCATTTTGAGATTGTAGAATATAATTTATGCTCTATTAGTGTACTCAAAATGATATCAATAAGTGCGACAAGGTCGTGTCGAGTTTGAGAGTACACGAAGATATCGTCCACAAAGACTACAATGAAAGAATCTAGGTATGGATGGAACTCTTGGTTAATTAGTGCCCTGAACACTGTATGCGCTTTCATGAGACCGAACGACATTAACACATACTCATATAGACCATACCAACTCCAAAAAACTATAAGAGGTATATCATATGGTCTAACAAGAAAATGATGGTATACCAGATCTCAAGTCAATCTTCGAGAACACACGGGATCCTCGAATCTGATCAAAGAGATCATCAATCCTCGACAAGGGATATCAGTTCTTGACCATCAACTGGTTCAACTACCAATAATCCACAAAAAGCATAAGGGTACTGTCTGCCTTCTTCACAAACAGGACAAGAGAACCCCAAGGAGATGTAATGGGTCAGATGAAACCCTTTTTTTGCAACTCCTCCAACTACTTCTTGAGCTCCTATAACTCTGGTATAGCCATCCTATAAGGATGAATGGACACCGACACCTCTCCTAGAAAAAGTTCAATCGAAAAGTACACCTCTTTCTCCAGAGGGAAACCTGGAAAGTCCTCTGGAAAGACATCCCTGTAATGATCCACTACTGGGGGGAAAGTCCATCTATGATGTCCCATGGTCATACAGATATAGAGTAGTGATCTGGGATGTAACTCCTCCTAACCCATAATGCTCGGGTCCCGCTCTGTTCACTTGGGCATCCCATTCGCCCTTATAAATAAATGATCTTCCCTATGGTGATATGAAACTCACCCTAGAGAGATAAAAATCGACAACAGCTGGGAAAGGAACTAACCAGTCCATTCCTATAAAGACGTCATAGCGTGTAATATCTAGGACATATAGGTCCAATAGGAAGTGATACCCATCAACCTCAAGAGGGAACTCCTTGCACAAATGAACACTAGTCATTGTAGTCCCCAACGAAGTGTCTAGAATCATGATATCTACCGAAGAAAAGATACAGAGCCCAAGGATCTACAAAACATCAATAGATATAATGCTATGGTAAGACCCTTTATCGAAAAGAGAAGAAGATAAAACTGAGTTGACTGGAATGGTACCTCAAACAATAGAGGATCTGGGATCCTGATCCTACTAGGTCTTCTCCACTACAAATTCCTAGCATGAACCGCGGCCTTGAGACCATTCTTGACCACTCTGAGTTGATCCAACTTACTATCGTGGAAAACATGGAGACCGACTACCATGGCCACGACCTCCACCTCGGCCTGAATGGCCTAAATAACTCCAGTTACTAGAATGGTGAGAAACTGGTGGTGCTTCTCCTAAACGAGGAGTCATAGAATAACCTCTATCACCAGGCGATTGTGAGAAAATCTGACAGAAATGATGATTATGACTTTTATTGCCACATGATCGGCACTCCACTCAGTCTCTTAGGAAATGTTGCCTCGTATTCCCCCTCCTCCCACATTGGAATCACACCACTTGGCTACCAAAAGATGCATCATACCTACTCAGATCTCCTCATGTAGTCTCCCTGTGTTGTTTCCTATTTTCGGCCAGTAAGGCACAGACCGTGAATGTTGAACCTCCATTGATCACAGCTCTAGAATGCCTTTGATTACACTCTGTGATCAGTTCCTGGTTGACTATAGAGGATATTTAATTCAACATGAAGATGTTCACCTAGGATCAGATATCCTATCTGAGACCATCCTCAAATTTCCGTGCAAAGAATAACTCATCTCCCCCGTGAAAGGGTGTAAAGCGCTGAATCATGGTGATGCAAGAAGAATACTCCAGAACAGAAAGTGTAACCTGATCCAAACTCATGAACTTGCAGGCTTAATCGGTTCTCAGGGTCTCTGGATATATGTAATCATAAGCAGTGCACCGAAACTTATCCCAATCCATAATCAGCTGGCATCCCACATGTGAGATCACATCGCACCATCTATTGGAGGAATCTCATTTCATGACAGTAGCGTTCGTGAACCTCTTTTTAGGAGGTGTCTCCAGATTCTTGAGGAATGTCATTATAGATTCTAGCCATGACTCTACAGCCTGGGTTTCCCCATCCCCTGAAAAAGTGCGAGTATGCTACTGTTGAAAGACCTACGTCAAATCTACCATCGACGAGGCCAGAGGCTGTGCTCATTGGAAGGTTTTCATAATCCTAATAAATCCCTCCCTAAACTATGCATTAGCACCTTTTTCAGGTATAAATATGGGTTCCATGACTGAAAAACTAGAGGATCTGTAGGAAGTCCTTGATAAGCCATATTCGGCTTCTGATCACTTCCCTGTAACTGGCGGACAACTGGAGGATGCCTCAGTGGATTGAATCCGAAAAGTCAATCACACACCATAGATCAAGATTAATAGGGAATGAAAACATATAAGTAAAAGAAGTGAACAGTAGGAAGAAAAAATTAATGTTTTACAAAATATGTCTACATGACATATACAAGGACTACATAGTGTGTTCCCCTAAGCCTTCCACATGGGTGTGTAAACCTATCACAACTGGTCATGTAGCACCCCAAACCCACTGTGTTTTATCCTAACACATGGTGTGTACTAGACTCCTCTTCCCCTTCCTAAGTTCTTCTACTTGGCTAATCCACACAGTTTTACTAGAACTTGACTACATGGAGTGTTCTTTCCAGACACGGTGTGTACTACATGAGATTCACTGACATGTGTTGTTAGTGACACGAACGACCACACAGATTACTCTACACAGCATGTTACAGGTTGAAACAGTGTGCACTTGAAGGACTTCTCCAACCCGTGTTGTTCGTGACATGACTGGTTACACAGATCACACTATATTGCGTGTTCCAGATGGACACGACTTGTATAAGAAAATAATCCATCGACCCGTGTTTGATAGCTACACGGCCGGCTGCATGGTTTACACTTCATGACATGTTCCACATGGATACGACATGTATAATACAAGGCTCAATCGATCTGTGTTTCTAGTTACACGGTCAGTTATATAGGATGACAACATGGCATGCACATCTTGTACATGGCGTGGGCCACCAACAATTTCCCAACCCCGTGTCTCTACCCACATAGTCTCAAACATGGTTAGAGACTACATGGAATGTACATATAGGACACAGAGTGTACTTGGGAAAAATATCTCCTTCCCGAATAGAAGGACACAATGAGTGTGTTCATCAATACACGTCGTGTATTCTGGGTTTTTCTGGAATGTAAGCCTCAGAAACTACTCTAGAGCCCAGAAAAACAATGAAATGAACATTAAAGTTCGAAATTCCAATCCATGAGGTCCCATACTCCCCATGAATCAAAGCTTGTCATCTGATACATGTTATACATAGGGAAAAAAGTTAATGATCCACCAAATTCCAATCCATGATGGCCCATAACAACTCATGAACCAATGTTTGGCATTCATTCAAACAAAATCTTTCAGAATCTATTACCCTATCATATAGAAGGTATTCTATCAAGGCATCTATCACAACAACATGAATATCTAGAAAAAACCTATCACATCAATAAGCAATTTCTAATTCACCCGAAATAAAATGGGAATAATGCATGACATGTGATTTCTAGCAAGTGAATATATGATGCGTGAAATGGAATACACTAATCTCATCGGGCTTTGATAGAAATATAACCTCAATATCATCAACAATAATAACACAAAACATTTGAATCACCCAACGGTGAAATCAAATCAACCGTAAAATTGAAAAACCAAAAAAAAATTCATTAAATTAGGTAGATTGACTTTTCCCTATACACAAGTTAGCTACTCCCAGGAACAACCTATTACCGAGTACCTATTTCATCCTATCCCTTGCTATAGTCTCCAAAACATAATTCAAGAAGAAAGAGTCCTCTTATACCACTTTGTAACGCCCTGGTTCTAGAAGTCACCTAGTGGCACCCCATACCCGATTGGTCACATGGCCTCAAGCGCATTTTCCCAAATACCAAAGGGTTATGACTATTAGGGAGGGACTTGGATGTGATAGTGGGGAAACTATAACCTCATTGGAAAAGTAACACATCAGAAGAAAACATATATAAATAGAGGAAGTAGTAAGAAAAGTAATATGTAGACAACAGAAGTAATAAATAACTGGAGCACATACATAAAATGATGCATGATACATATGTCTAGGAAAATAGCCAAAATAGTCACAGTGATGAATACAGTACTAATCCAATGTACAGAAGAAAAAAATGTAAACAACTCCTCAGCATCACAGGGCATAGCTTGGTCCCATGCTCTCGAGCTACGCATCTATCATGTACCTGAAGTATAAGGGTACTTACCCATATCTATACCTATAGTAATATAATCCATTTGGGCCCAAAAGGATGACCCAAATAGGGAGTGAGACTAAATCCAAGTAGGCAACCACCAAAAGATATTTTCCTAATAGTTAGTGAATATATATGGTGGGAAATAAATACAATGTAATCTATAGACAAAGCTATACTCCAAGTAAACATCCTACAGTTCATGCATTCAATTCCACGTGTCAACCAAACAGCTATTCAATGAGGTAAACCTCTGAAAAAAACAGAACCTATCCCCTCTATTTCAGTCATAAAGATATAAGAATGACTCTATGAGGAATCACTCTCATTCAATATCCCATATAGTCAAAAGTGATAATTAAGACTCTCTAAGGATGCTCACACTGTCAATTTCCCTTATAGTCTAAAGTGATTGAAGACTCTTTGAGGAAGCTCACATGGTCAATTCCACTAATTGTCTACTACACCAGGTTCTCATGGCCCTGTGTAAGTCAAACGAGCATAGCATTGCAATATAGGAAAAGTAAACCTTAATAACTATGTGGCTAATTAGTCTATAGAATATCAAAACCTCAGAAAATATAACCACTCCATCCTAAAATAATTGGCATGAAAAAAATAGTATCCTTACAGGATAATAAAGATAAAACTATCATAAATAGAAAATGCATGGGAAGACACTTACAAAGTATAAAAATTAACCCTATTCACATTCAATTATCCTCTACTCAAGAATACATTAATATTAGGAAATTAACAGGGTAAAAATGGTAAGCACCCAATACCCAATTCAAGGATACGGGTCAAATTTTCACACATTACTCAACGAAATTCAACATGGAGGGACAAACCACCTACCTCAGTGATGGGAGATTGATATATATGAACCACAGCATTCGATTCCACCTAGAACACCGTGGATCTACAAAAATGCTCAAAAATTTCAACCGAATATAACATGAGAAGGAAGAGGAAACATGAAACGAAAATCTATAATAAGGAAGAGATTAATACATTTATTCCAAAACAATTGATGACGGTCAATTCATAGAACGAAGGCACGGTCGGGGGATCGGAAAAAATTTGTAGTCAAATGACACTCTTGAACCATCTATATCGAGAAAGAGACATTTTTTTCCATCAGACGTGACCCCGACACATTTAATGAATAAACAAAAATACACTTAGTGTACTTTATAATTACATGACATGTACATTCCTTTACTGAGACCTACTTTAGGTGGCCACCAAGTCACCCCACATGGTCGTGTGCATGGACATTACACAGTCAGCACTCGGCTACCCACGGTAACTAATTACATGGTGTGTACTCATAAATTACATGACATGTACTTACAAAATTTCTAAAAACTCATTTTTTTCCTCAAAAACCTAGGAAAAGGAAAACATACATGAAAAAAAGATTCGGGTTCTTCAAACTACTGAAATTTCCCTAAGAAAATATTATTCAATCAATCCTATGCAAAAAATAGATATTAGTCATCACTTTCATAAACATCACACACATAAAGAAGTTATTATTATTCAATTTATCAGAACACAATATCAACTTGATGAAATATGTACAAAATCATTACCCTCCAATAGATTTGAATACATTAAACAGAATTTTTGAATGATAGCCACAAGGTGATCATCCATATTACCACTTATTTAAATAATCTCTTATCATTAAATTGATCCTTCTTATAGGTGGAGTACATATTTTTTTATTAAATTTTTGAACCTAAAATTTTCAAAACCTAATTTTTTTGGAAGTTAATTTTTTTTACTTCTCTAATAAATACTTTTGGAACAAAAGTTCATCAAATAAAGGTTATAAATATTGAAAATTATTTCATAGAAATTAGCATGATTCTTTTGAGAAGGTTAAGGCAATTTTTTTCCTTGAAAAAAAGAGTGAATTCACTAATGATTTCTCATCTTTCAACCTATTATAGATTTCTAGATCTATGGTTGTAGTGTTTTCTCATTCAGATAAAGGGAGATAAGTATTTCTTTAAGAAATATGATATCATCATAATATATGTCTTGGTAAATATATGGAAGATAAATTTCATCAAGTAAATGATTTTAACCATCAGCAATATCATGAATGGAACCATCATATCTCATATCGTAATGTATCTTGAAATCATGTCGACTATTATTTTACTGTACCAAGAATCATTCATTATCCCATGAATCACAATGGTTAATGTTTTCATTATTATGTTTTTGAGTGATGATACTCTGAGAAGGATGATGGTTTGATTTAGTATTACAACAAGAGATTTCTTTGATCTTCCTGATAAAAATGATCATATATTCTGCAAGAAATATGAAGCATGAGATTTTTAAAAGAAAATTCAAATGAATATAAAAGATAATGAACTGAAACAAAAAGAAAAACTACCAAAACCAGAGTCATTATCTCCTCCACCCAATCCGAAATAGAAAAATACCCTTTATAATGAAGTTGTTTCTGAATAGACATAGAATAAAAATAAAAATAAATAGTGAGATTCAATTATTTAGGTCAGACCTTGTTGAGGATAAGGCTATAATGCTTCAAGAAGATGAAGAGCATGAGAATAAATCAACTAAGAAGAAGTTAAAGAAGAAGATGTCAGAATATAAGATAGTTAATTATATTCATAGAGGTACAAAGGTGGAATCTGAACATGTTCATGTAGTATAATCCATCATACAATAACTAGTGGAAATTGAAACTCTAGGGGTACATAAGATAAAATACATTGTGTCAATAATGTAACATATTGCATAAGAAGATGAAGTGTAGGAAGTAGAAGAATGTGAATTGGAGGAAGAGGAAAGTGATGATGTAAAAAAATGCTGTAAGAATATCAGGGTAAGGATATCCCTTCTGACAAGTTATCCATCAAAATGCCCCAAGAAAAATCCACAAATATAATCTCAAATGGAGAATCAGATTTGAAAAAAGCTGATGATCTGGATGAGGTTAAAATTCCTATTTATGATGAAAGTATTAATAAAGATTTTATTCATCGTTATGATGATAAGACAATTATGAGAAATTTTCGGATAAATAAGTTGATGATGATGATATAATAATTCAAGTTTCTGAGAGTGAACATAATTTTTAGAAATTTTGGAAAGAAATCACTAAATCTAATATATGTAATGAAGGTTTTGTTGAAACACCAAATAAAGGTAAAGTAGCAAAATATAAGAAGGATGTTGTTGGAATTTCAAAGAGAAAAGAATATTAGAAAGATAATGTCCCCTCTCAAACAAAAGATTCTTCTTCAAAAATTTTATCTTCTTTATGAAAAGAATTTGTGGTTTAGTCCTTAATGAAGATGGTAAATACTATTCATTTATTTCCACCAACTGTTTCAAGACGCCAAATTCTTCAACAAACAACCAATCAAAAGTTATATTCAATAGGAAATCTCATGGAAATGTGTATCAAACTTAAAGATGAGTTAAAGTCATTTCAAATCGTTAATTGTGCTTATATATGATCTTGAAAGGAGATAACAATGTTGTCTAAGTCAGTGATTGATGATCTGAAAATTATGGATTATTTCAATGATTTAGTAAATAATTTTTTTGATTAGTATGATTAAATAATAAATAACATTAAAATATACTTTTAGAGATTCTATATCAATAGAATTCTATCTATATTCAAGAGAATAAATACATGAATAGAATGCTGAATTATATTTCTTTAAATTGAAAAGGGAAAGATATATCAGTGAAGATATGGATGGAATTTTCAACGATAAAAATTATGTGATAAATTTTTGAGGTGAAATTCATAAATCTTGGGAAGAAATGATCAAATATATTGAAAAGAAAAATCTAAATTAGGATCATTTGATCAGAAGTATGAAGATGATCATAAAGATATTAAAAAAAGAAAGGCATCCATGAAAGAACTAATACTTAAGGAAATAAAGGATGATTCATTTCTAAAATAATATATTTTGTTTTATTTAATTTTTATGAAATTTTCATATGTTCATAAAAACATTTATCTTTTCATAATTTGGTTTTTTATATTCCTAACCTTTTAGGTATAATTTTTCCTCTTAGTTCCTTTTAGAAAATCATAATGGGGGATAAAATAATGATAAAAAACTATATTAAGATATATATATTCTATAAGTAAGGGGAGATTATTTAAAGATGAAATTATTTGGTAAGGAAGAAGTAATTTCTCTAACAAAAATAATAATATGATATATAGGGATTTTAAAACCTAAGGGGGGGGGGGTAGTTGTATTCATCATGAGCCTTAATCAAAGTAAAGGGGATATAAGAATTTCTTTTATCCTCCCAAATGAATTTTTTTCCTTATATTATTTTATGAAAAGTTGTTTGTGCTTTCTAAAAAGGGTGATATTTTTATGTCAATAACATTGTTTATGAATATTCAATTCCATTATTTTTTGAAAACCACAATCACATTTTCTTAAAAAAAATTAGCATTCCACATAAATATTATCTTATGGAAAATTCACATTCCCTAAAATGGTTTTTACCATACCTATGGTTTTCTATTTCTTATCAAATGTTTCCCTAATCCTAATCTAACTATATTTATCTTAAACCATAAATCATATCCTTATCTATCCCCAAACATCATAGTTTCTTATAATCTGATTTCCCAAGAATTGTGAATATGATTTCTCCGAAAATTTGACTCCAGTTTCTTCTTAAATGAGACACTAATTTGTTCTAAATTCAGACTCTGATTTCACCAAAAATCTATCTCTGATTTATTTTTAATTCAGAATTTGATTTATTCATAAACCCAAATCTTATTCCTTCGGAAATCATACTCCAATTTATCATAAAATCAGAATCTAATTTCTTCTGAAATCTAACCCCAATTAATTTTGAAATCATATTATGATTTGTTATGAAATTTGACTCAGATTTATTCTAAATAAATGCTCCGATTTCAGTTGAAATCAAAATCTTATTTCTTCTGAAATTAGACTCCGATTTCTTTGTAAATCAGATATGGTATTCATTATAATTCAGATGATGATTCTTTTTTATTTCAGAATCTTATTGTCAATATGTTTAGTCTTTTATTATCACTTTCTTAAGAATCTAATTTAATTCTTTTCATATAGATACTACATTTACATAAAGTTATGTTTCATTTTATCGAATCCTAAAATTTTAATTTATATTAAGAATGATAATGTTTATCATGATTTATTACATGAAACTATGTTGTACAATCTGTTTTTGAACAGACCATTGGCTTAGTGACATGGGTACATGTCCCTACAATTTTTTTTAAAAAAATATCACTATTAGAGGAGGAAGTAGACTATTGGAATCCATGCCTATAAATACCCAACCATTGTAATATTCAAGATGAGAGTGTGGAAATAATTCATGGTACACTATAAGGAGATAATTTGAGAAGTGAGAACTCCTCTCAAATCTTCTTTGTGAAATTTCTATTAATAACTATTTCATGCTTTCAATAACTTGTTCACCCTGCCTAATGTGGCTTCGATTTGTTTTGATTAATTGATGGATTATGGGGATTGGAAGACAGAGGTGTCGATCACCTTAGTGATCGATGTCTTACCAAGATAGAAAGATATATTACAAATATTCTTATCGAGGGATTACCCTATGGTGGTTAAGATAATTATTCAGGAATTTATAAATAAAGGGACCATCATCCATGGATTTTGGATACCCTTTTCATTGGGTAAATATATTTCATATACTAGTCCTATTCTTTTACAAGTTTTATTTCTAATGAATTTTTTAACGAATAAAAGTATAACATTCATATATATTATTATACTTGTATTATATAATATAAACAAGATTCTTTGTGCATAAAGGTATAATCATTCCATAAGTAATGTTATCTTCTTTTTCATTATTCTTGTTAGTTTATTGGTTGTGAACTAAATAGGGTTGGTGAATCCTTCTTTTTTATCATTTTTAAACAAATATTTTCATAAGGATAAAAATGACCATTTTTAAACCTGAAATTCACCCCCCCCCCCTCATTTAATTGACCATCTCAGATCTATATTTCATTCCTATAACTGACATGCCCCTATAAAAACTAATGATTCTAGAATATAATTTCACTTAATAAATTTGATGTGTGAGATATCCTATAAAACATGAAAATATGAATATAAATGATTAATTGTCATACATTTTAGAATTATGTATATTATATGGTAGATAAATGTTATATAATTGATATAAATAATCTCCCATTCACACAAAAAATACCCTTGATCAAAAATAAGTGTTTTGATATATTTTAATTTGAGGTATTATTTTTATAATTTATGTTATGTTAAAAAATTAATTTTGAGTATTTATATTATGAGAAAATATTTTTTACACATGTATAAAATTAATATCTATATTATAAATTGGATATATTGAAAAAAATATCACTTTAATATAAAATTTTATATTTTCTTGAAATTTATTTTTAAGAGGAAATTGTGTTTTTTATTGTTAAGATAAATTAATCAATATTATTATATTATTTTAATTTTTTTTTCCAATATATTAAATAAAATATTTTAAAATATTTAAAATTATTCAATAGGTAGGGATTTCAATTAAATTTATTTTGATATTTGTAAATGTAATTATATCAACACAATTTTTATGCCTTTTGTACAAAGATGTAGGATATAATTTCAAAAAAAATATAATATTTTTTATAAACTAGATTTAATATTAATTCTCAAAATAAATAAAATTTAATTTTCAGGTTCATCTATTTTTTTCATTATAATGAATTTTTGTCTAAGTGAAAATTATATAACCACTATAAATAATAAAACTGTTCATGGTGGGTAAAACTAATTATGTAATGGTAAATACTAACCACTAAAACATCAAAATAAAAATGGGTATATGGATATAGACCCAAAGAATCATATATTCGAATATAGGTTTTAATATAAACTTATAACCATTATATTGACTTTATTATATTTTCAATCCTTAAATAATTAGATGTTTGTCACTCCCCTCGATTCTAACAGGGAACTACCTCTTATATCATATCCAATCCAAATATTCCTTTTATCATGACCAATATATACCCAAATACTATTTTAAACATCCTAATTCAATTATAGAGGTACTAGTCTTCATAAAAATAATCTTCAAGAACAAATAAGGTTTAATAAAAAGTATTATTCCCGAAGATGAAATAAATGTTATTACAATTATTTTCATGGTTCATTCTTTTTTAAACCCATTACAGTGTTCTATAAGAATAATAAATTTATCTAATAATTATATTTATTATTATTATTTTATATTATTTTAATATTATAGTAATTTTTTTATTTTTTTCATTTGATGTGAAATTATACAGTGCCTCAATTGTACATGTGTTCTACATCCTCGTTGAAGAAACGAAATTTTATTTTACTTTTATCATTAAATGGATAGTAGTAACGATTCATTTAATGGATATATTTTATATTTTGGATATAGTTATGATTCGTTGAAGCTTAATTATTATGTATCTTTTATTTTTTACATCAATCAAAAAAATGAAAACATCATTTATGAGTATGTATGAAATTTTGTCCATAATGATGGGAAATAATTTATTTTTCAACACCTATTATTTTAAATTTTTCATAATAGTGTATGTAAAGAATTTTTTTTATACAAATGGATTGTTTATGAATAAATATATAAATAATCCTTGACCAAGGTGTGAGGTCTTGAACTATTGAATAAAAAATGAGTAGGGTAAATGGACCAATATTTACCTAATTATTCAAGATATTGATGATTTATTATTTAATAATATTAGAAATTCCATGGGAATTATAAAAAGGAGAATGAATATGAATATGTTGTTGACATATGTTTAAAAGAAATATATATTTATATTATCGATGTATTTAAAAGATAAGTTTCATGTCATTATTTGATTTACAGGTTTATATTACATTATCATTTTATTTTTAGATTACAAATTTTATCTTTCGATTAAGGGTAATTATATATATATTTATACTTTTAACCCTATATATTTTTATATATATGGTTAGTCATTGAGTTGTTTCAAATCAGTAAAATTTTATTATCCTTGGTACATAATAATTATTATTAAAAAGTTTTTAGAAAAGTTAACCATAATTCATCCTTGGTTGAACAAAATATTATTCCATGTCCAGGTTCTTCAAAATATTTAATCGACGTTTTTATCTATAATTAATTTTTTTGGAATTAATATTTTTACTAACATTATATTTTTTTCAAATTAGTCAAAAGAATATTTAAAAAAATTATATATGAAACACTTTTTAAAATTTTAGAAATTAGTGAAATGATTTTTAACATTTATAACATCAATATCTATTCCCTTTAGAATGAATATTATTTCGCATTATGATTATCAGAAAATTTTAAAAGGTTATATTCAATTATTATATTATTCCAAATATTTTTGAAATTATTATTTTTTAATGATCAAATAATATATGTATGTTTTTCATATATTAAATAAAATGTTGAAATAATTTTCTTATGGTATTTTAAGCTATAAAACCATCCTTCAATGATTTCTACACTTCACCAATGATATAATCATTAGACACTATCAACATTCATTCTCATTATTCCTTATTTTGATGATTTTTATGTATGATTATATGAGAGCACATTCTTTTCGACCTGTTAATTATGTTTTCATTAAATCATTATGATGCTCATTACTTTTACCTAGGTATTTCTCTGATTATTGGATCAGTGTTTTTTTGGTACGATGGGAAACTTATGTATTGATTTCATTATGATATGTGTGGGATTAGTGTTTTTTTATTCCATAAATTCTTTGGTTAGTGTTATACATATATATCATGAGATAATGATCATAATAATGGAAATGATTGTGAATAGTTATGTTCATTAATGTATGTGTGAGTATGATTTCCTCTACCCATTCTCACAATATTTTCAATAGAAATGACTATGAATAAACCAGTATACATAATGGTTCCTAAAATGGAATGGTTCATTAAATGATGAAATATTATTCAAGTAAATTATTTTGATTATCGATGTTTATATTATTATTATTTCATATTATTATTATTATAGCAGAAGCATATGTTACAACTAAATAATGATTTTTTATTTTTTGACACCCTTTGGAATCATGTTTTCTTTATGTCATGGTTTACGTATATTGATATTTTATTTTTTGGGTATGAATCCTTTATGATGATAAAATTCACATTATTCTATTATCATACCCTTATGATCATCTTATGCTCACTTATGATTTGTATCTCTGTGTTTTACAATTATTTAGCATATGATATCAACCTTTTTTATGTTTCACATCCATATGTTATTGATGATGGTCTCATATATTAAAGCATATGATATATATATATATATTAGAAATATTCATGAGATAAATTTAATTTTGATCATAAATAATCTAATTATTTATATATTTTTCTATGAAAATAACCCTTTATAGTTATTTTTACGTATAAATTTTATATGTATCAAATATTAATCTTAATTATTTAATATTTATGTAAGTTATTATTGGGTGGCCTCAGTCCCTGATGAATGATTTTAATGGTTGAAATTTCATAAATTTATTATGATGGATTGGGATTATAGATTCAATTATTCTACGATTAGAATTGGTGTATAACATGGCATAGGTTTTTTAGGTGATCTATGATAATATGAAGGTTGGAAAATATCATATGATTCACTTTGATTATCAAATAATGATTCATAAAGAGTTTAAAATTAGAGATCATTTGTTCTTGATGGTTTTTATATTTATTTTTTATTAATGTTTTTGGTTGGACTACTAATATCTCCCCATAATTTGTTAGACCAATTGAGGTGTTGTAACATGTAGATGTTTGTGGATAGTGTTTTGAATAACCCCCCATATGAGTTGGATTTTTGAAGTATTTCATGAATCCTAACTTCACCGGAACCTTTATGATTATTCCAACATCATATATTATGGTACTATAGGAGTTTTATAAGAATTATTATTCGAAGAGTGGCCTGTTAAGATTATTTTTTCAAATGGTGAAGGTGATGCATGAAAATATTATTTAACTCATTTGTGTCATCTTGATACACAATGGATTGGGGTAGTGCAGTAGTGAGGAGGATACATGAATTCATGCTCAATATCAAGTGATTTTTTATGTTTGAAATAATCTATATCTATGTTTTATAAATTATTTATTTATGATAAAATCGATGGTGTTGGATATTTTAATTCCACTTCCCCCGTTTTTTATGTTTTTTCCCTGATGTAGCATATTTCATGAGATGTATCTAAAGGGAGGGTTGTTTTCTCCAATATCATTACATATATTTGTTATATATTAAATTATCATGTGAAATAATTTATTGATAGATATATTATGTATGGTTTTGGTATTTCACAAGCAATTCAATCGTGTGATTTGGGTGTTATATGTTTTAGGGATGGAGATGGAAGATTAGAATTGTTATTGTGATAGAATTTAATATACAACAATGTTTAAATATGTGGTTTCATAAACTCTAGTGCAAGGTTTTTTTAGGTTTTATTTTAAGAATTTCCCTTGTATTTTTGATAAGGAGGCTTGATGTGATGATTTGTTTGGTCTCTTCTCATGATAGATTATTGTGGTATAATGGTGGGATACAACAAAGGGCGTCATGTTATGGGTTGTTATTGTTATTTTATGAACTATTGTATCTATATTGGGAATAGGATGGGGGTATACACTTTTTTGTCCAGTTTATTTATCTCTACAATGTTTGGGGTAGCATTGAAGAATCGTATTTGGTACAAAGTAGCCTTACCCTTGTTTCGCAGTATTTGTGGGGATAAATGTGGGTATTTATCCCTGGATTATAAAGGGTGGAATTAAATTTAAACATTTGTGGATAAAACACCCTTATGGAACTATAAAATTGCTGAATCTACCACCCAATTAATTTATAATATCTTTATTTTTGTAAAATGTTCTTTCTAATGTTATCATTATATATACACAACACCGAGTTTAAAAAACTGTAATATACTATTGAATTATTAATATATAACTTGATATTTATCACCTAGCCATTTAATTGGTGGGTTTAAATAGGAAAATCAAAATTATAAAAAATTATTTCTTATAGATTAATAAATAATTTATTGGTATTAATTTTCTAATCAATTAACATAAAAACACTTCAAGGTAAAAAAGGACATTTTTCTGAAAATAATTGGACACAGTATGTTTTTATATTAAAAAATTAATCTGGACACTATTAATTACTTAATTTATTTATAATTTTAGATAATATGACCAAATATTTTTTTTAACATTCTTCTAATTTTTTTTCTTTAAAAATAAGGAAGTTAATTATATTTTTCTGATTAAAATTTAATTTTTATGGAAAAAAATTGTTTTTTAAACAATTAATTGAAATTAAATTTAAAATAATAATATAAATTTAATCTTTTATAACAAATTCCATAATTTTACATATAATATTTAATATCCATTAGTACAAATTACTTAATTATTTTGTCACTATTAATAGTAATTGAGATGAAAAAATCAAGGTTAAAATTGATTTAACTAACAAGATAATGTTCAAAATAACGTAAAATGTTTTAAAATCATGATCGAATAAATCAATGTTAATTAGATCTCATCATATATGTTAACATGAGAAATTCTAGATCCACATTTAGATGAGAGTGGATTTATTATATTTCAATACTCATAACAATTACAACACGTACACTCTCCTCCATTATAAAAGGTATCAAACTTTCCTCCCAAAAATTGAATAATTGAGCCATATATCAGAGTAAAACCAACCAAATTGAATGTTCCTAGTTATAGTATTATATCACTGGGAGGGTAATGGGTGAATAAATCATACCCTTTTTCTTTTATGTTTCTTTTCAATTGAAACAACCTTCACCTCCTGTTAATGTTTTTAATTCTCTACTAAGAATCAAATCAACACACATTCAAAGGAAGACAAATATTTACAAGGTTAACTATTCAAAAATAATAGCTACGTCCTTGGTATGGTTTGGAAATGATCCAACACCTTAAAATAAACTATAAATCAATCCTTATATTACAATGAGTAGGATGTCCCCATTAACTCATGTATCACAATGAAACAATAAAACTAGTGCATGATAATCCTCTTATAATAATAAGGTAAACAAATTGTTTTATAATAACTCATTATAGCTTCATTCTTTTCAATTCATCAAATGTATTCAATTTATATACTATTAATCAATTCCTTACTCAGAATAACGGTAACAACCACCCAAAACAATTTTCAATATGAATAGAATATGAATTAATCAAAACCACCCAAAACAATTGTGAAAATAAATATAATTGATATCTTCTTCTCTATAGAAACCCTGAGCTTCTCTCTCTTTTTCAGTAAATAGTATATCTAATTAGAAAGTAATATTTACTTACTTCCTTTTTATAGGTTACCCAAAACAAGTTTAGACAATAATCCCAAAAAATATTCTCTCTCACTTAAATTCAACCACATTTGAGTTTCACCATAAATATAGGAGAAATTATGGCTTCATCAATGCTACTTGATTCATCTCGAAAGATCCACAATCTTCACCTATTCTTATTCGGAAGCCCTTTTCAATTGTTGAGACCAATTTAAATTTTGAGGAATAAATTATTTCAATCAACTAAGTCTAATTCATCATGCTGATTACTGAATATGATTTAGAGAATAATTTTGAATCAAAATCTTGTATATTAATGTTTAGCTCCCCCTTGACAAATCATTCAACAATCTTCATCTCTTTTTTTTCACCTAAACCTCTTGAAAATCAATACTTCATTCAAAAACTTTTTCATTAATCCTGACTACCATCATGACATTGAATTCATTAAGGATCATCTTTAGAATTGAATGACTTCAATTAGAAATTATTATAACATTCCATTAATTCATACTTCTTTATTTTCAACTCAACCTACACGTGATAGTTTATGAATAAAAATGGTTGGGATACAAATTTTTTTGTTACAATCATTATAGTAATGATCATATTGGTTACGATCATTCTGGATATAATTTCTAGTTATGATTGTTTTGTATGATATGATACAATCTAAAAATGATGATCTGACCATATACGACACAGTATAATCAAAAAACGGTGATTTTCCTAGATATGATACAATAAAATCAGAAAATGATTTCTTCTTGATCAGGATTGTCTCTTTTCTTTTCTTCTACACGAATACGATCAATTTGAGAGACAATCATAACAATCCATTACTATTCTATCAACACCAATTTTCAAATGAAACCAATTTCCAATGCCACCACCTGGATACATATTGGCACCTGATATTTTACTTTCAATTGGTATCCAATTTTTTTCAAATACAATAAATATTTTCTCTTTATCTTATTATCGATATGACTTTTTCAATCGGTATGAAATCTTAAATCTGGATATGGTTGTTTTGAAAAACAATGGGCGTCCCCTCTTCAATCATGATAAAATTTTTGGGAAATCAATCTGCACCACCTCTTAAATCT
This sequence comes from Viscum album, assembly GCA_963277665.1. Classification (NCBI taxonomy): domain Eukaryota; kingdom Viridiplantae; phylum Streptophyta; class Magnoliopsida; order Santalales; family Viscaceae; genus Viscum; species Viscum album. Next base: position 257,475,473 of record OY728148.1, on the reverse strand, counting down.
GGATACGATTGTTTTCAAAACAATATGCATTGCATATTCAATTAGATACGATTATTCTGATAATCAATCGGCACCACCTCTTCAATTTGGATATGATTGTTCTAAAAAAAATTGTCTCCTTCTTTTTAATCAAAAAATTATTATTTTGAAAAACAATAATCTGTTCCTCTTCAATCTAGATACGATTGTTTTGAAAAACCATTGATACATATTCTTTCTCGCTGCCATCTAGATACGATAAATCTGAATACAATTCCATTATAATTTAAAGAATCTCTTCAACTCCTAATTTCTTAAATCAAGATTGCATCACATTTTGTCAATAAAAATCATGATTTATATAAAATACAAATCAACAATGCACCATCACAATTACATCGAAGGGTATCATAACATTCCATTCACCGATGTTTCATTCATTCCTTCTCATTATCATCTAGAGAAAAAACTTTTTAAATACATGAGTCAAAATGTTAGAAAACATGGGTCTAATTATTTTCAAAACAAACACAAATTACTTTTTCCAAAAAACAATGTCATGTGATTTCCTTTCATCAAAAATTACCTTGAAAAAAAGGCAAAACAATAATACAAAACACCATCACCATCAACTTGGTCATAGCTGTCACACACTTTGTATATTGTTTTCAACTATGTTTCATAAATCTCTATACATTTGTACCACAAGAAATGGATTACATATAAATAATTCTAATCCTACACGATCTCGATCATGGTTGGAAACATGAATCCTTGTTAGAAGAACCATGCTATCTAAGAAAAGTGATCATGAAAACATCTTTATTTTCACATTCTTATCGTCATTCTCCCATAAAAAAAACTCAATTTATTTTCCTACAAACACTCCAAAAAATAGCTATAATTGTTCACACACTAAATAATGTTGAATTCATAGCTTACACACAAATCTCTCATTTTTTCAATAGATTTATGAATCAAAACAATTCTCCCCATTGAAAAAACAGACCAAAGGTAAGATGGTAGTGGGGACAGATATACATAACTCAACCATGATGAGAAAGAGCTTGGACACCCATGTTCAACCTCCATTTTAGAATTATTCCTTCAATAAAGTTTTTTTGAATATATCAGAAACTTGTTCTGATGTTGGAACATACTCCAACTTCATTTCAGCCTTATCTCTCTTTCATGAAATGATATTATATATCCATAAGTTTTTAATGAGAATGTTTTATAGGATTCTTAGGTAGAATGGTTGTACTTTTATTTTAACAACCCAATAGCAAGGGTAACACCCCTTTAACAAGTAAATCTTATAAATGGGGTTTTATCCACATAATTTTTGTAATGGATTGAGTAGTAGTAACAAACATAGATTCAACTGTACTGCGAGTTACTGAATTTTGTTTCTTTTAATGATAACTAACACAATTATTTCACAGAAAGAATACACCACCAAATGTGGATCTTCTATCATCAACATTTCCTTCCCAATCTACATATGAATATCCAAAAAAATTAATACAATTTGAGCTATCATATTATATTCCATAGTTTTTTATTCCTTTTATGTATTTGAGCATTCGTTTTCTAGAATGGAAATGTGATTTTTTGTGAGCACATTGATATCATTCACATAAGGTAAAATAATAAATTGTTTCAGGTCATTAAGAATTCAAATACAAGAGACTTACAACTAGCTTATGATACACTATTTGATCAACTTCTTTTCCTTCTCCATATTTACACTTCATTTTTACCACTGAAATACGTGTGGAAATTGGTTTTAAATTTTCTATTCCAAACCTATTGGGAATTTATTTTTTATATTTTCATGGGAGTGGAAAATTTAATATTTATTTTTCTATTTTGTAACCCAATAATTTTTTTCATTTATCCCAACATAGAAATTTCAAATACATTATTAATTTCTTAAGAAAATATTTCACATCTTCATTCGTCATTCCCATCAAACACAATATGGTAAACTCAATCAATTACAATGAAGGAATACTCTTGACATTCTTCGAAGTAAAGATTTCAATCGACTGTTCCATTTTTAAAATTCATCTTTCTTATGAATGAAAGTAATTTTCAATAACATGCCCATGGAGATTGTGTTTGGACATAAAATTACTTTTTCAATATGTACACATCACCTTAATATTTTCCAAAATAAAGGGCACATGTTTGTACCTTATAAACATATTCTTCAAGATCCCCATTATGGAATGCATATTTAACATCCATTTCAAAGATCTTGTATCCTATTATGCTGAAATATAAATAAAGATTCAGATTGTTTCAATTGTTTACACTAGATAAAAGGTTTCATCAAATTGATTACCTTCAATATGTGAATACACATTTCAAACCAATCTTGATTTGTTTCTTATAACTTCACCTTTTTCATTCATCTTTTTCTAGAAAACCCAATTTTTTACAATGATGTTTTAGTTATCAGCCTTGGGTTTGAGTTCCTATATATTATTATTTTCAATATGATCCAATTATTAATTCATGGATTTTACCTTTTCTGGATCCTCAAAGGCTTCTTTCACATCATTTGGTTACACTTTCGAAAAAAAAAATATATGTAACGAAATTTATTTTTCCTCTTGTTTGAACCATCTAATGTTGATCACTAATTATATTTTGTGCTTCAAAATTTTTCCTCGTCCTTATATAGAATTATAGATTTATTTCCTCATCAATAGAAATAAATAAGTATAATTATTCACAATCATTAGGAATAAAATCATTTGTATCCATATTTGAATTATCTTCTTCAATATTCTTAACTTCATGGTCCGCCTAAACATGTTTATCTTTCTCAGAGACTCCTATTAAATTTATATAAAATGAATCATCAATTTATTTTGTTTCTTTTTTAAATCATATATACCCTCTTCCATCTCTGGAATATCCATGAATGATTCCATCCTCACCTTTCTTCTCAAACTTACCATAGTTTCATCCTTTCTTCTTTATAATACAAGGACTCCAAAAAACACTAAATTACTTCAAACATTATTTTATTCTATAAAAAATTCATAGGTATTCATACCTGAATGAGGCCTATAAAATAAATGGTTATGAATATAAATAGATGTTCTCAGGGAATGCATCCAAATGTTATGAGAAATGTAATGCTCAAGTAACATGGTTCTTCCCATTTCCACCAGGATTCTATTCATTCGTTCAGCAACCCCATTTTGTTACGGAGTGTATGGAGAGCTATACTCATGAAAAATTCAATGCTTCTCAATATAGTCTTAAAAAACTTCACTTATATATTCGCAACTATTACCAATTCTCGTCATCATTATAGAATATTGACATTCTTTCTCAGATTTTCTTCTGGAACATTTAAAAAAATTTCTAAGTGTTTGAATTAAGTTTTATATACCTGACATAAGAAATGTGAGTAAAATCATCAATGAATGTAATGATATACTTATCTTAATGTGTTTATTTTTTTTCTCATTGGACCACATATATCAAAATGGATCAGCTCCATGGGTTGTTTTGAACAAATATCATCTTTCTTATGAACAACATTGTTACTTTTTCCTTAATGGAATATAGTGCAACACCAATATATTCTTCATAAAAAATAAATAATGTATCAAACATTATATCTTTTATATAACTTCCCCATGTTACTCTGATAGATATGTCCAATCCTTTTATGCCATGAATGATTCTCTTACACCATACTCATGTATCTAGTGTTTTGTGAATCACCAACTGGAAAAAAATTTCTTTCACACATTTGCATCACATAACAATCTTTCCATATTATTTACTCTAAAAAAATACATCTCTTTTATTTATAACATTGTTAGCCTCATCATTCAATTTTGAGAAACATAGTTGGTTGTACTTCAACAACTCATTATATGAAGTTTTTTTTATATTTCATCTATTTTATTCCAATAATGGCTGACCCAACACCTTTGATTTTCAACGATTTTCAGTTAACAAATGTCACTTTCAATTCTTTATAATAGTTCACATCCTTAAACAATTTCATGCCTCATGTAAAGTGAGAATAACACCCACTAAAAAGTATCCAGGTTCGTTCTCCATTCATGGATTTTAATATTGTTAAAAAAAAGAAACTTTTCTTCATTATTTTCATTCATCACCATTGTATGTTGAGAATTAATAATCTTTTTTTGAGTCAGTATAAAAAGACATCCTTTTGCAAGGTGTTTGGGGTGTTCACATCATTCATGAATAGTTTCCAAGGGATTGAACCTATTATCAATATTCACATAATTATTTTCAGATCTATTCAAAAAAACTGTCTCATTTTTATTTCATTTAGGAGATTGAATCCACATATATCTATTCCTTTCATAACCTGTGGGATAATAGTAATGTTGTTCATTGAACCAACACATTCTTGGTGTGAGTTTGAATCTACCAAAACACAGGAAATACACATAAAAAGTGTATTTTCCTATGAAAACACAAAAATGATCAGAATTACAAAAACAATTCTCAACCATCTTTTATTCACATTAAATTGGATTCATATTATCCATTTCATCCTTGATAGGATCAGAAGTACTTGATAATTTTCTGGATCTAGATAAAACATTTTCGGACTCATGAATATTTCTAACTACTGAATTTTTCTATTTGACCATATACATAATGTTCCCTTCATTATTTTTTTCAGAAAAAATTTCATTCTTCTTCTTAGCCTTTGAAGGTATCTTTTTTTGAACCTTCTTAAGTTTATCATTAAAAGAAAATGTACCAACTTCAGTGATAGAGTTTAGGAATCATAGTCTTTTCTTTTCATCTTGAGAGAGTTTTTGTTAGACTATTTCCAACTCTTAGTCTTTTTTCCTTCAGATTCACTTATAAATATACATTACGATTCTTTTCATCTTTAAAAGACTTCATCAAATAATCAATCTATTTAACCATCTATTATTTCTCATGAGAAAAAAATTCTTGGTTTCTTGAGCATTAATCTTCCATACTTTTTTTTCTTTTTAATCCTTCTGATCTTTCTCAGACATTATTTTAACTCTTCTTTCAAATTCAGTTCCAGAAGAGTTTATTCGTATTGAAAACTAATTATTCTAAATAGCTCATCATTCAATATTGCAAGGAAATTATTTTTCAGTAACATACTCATTGGATTTTTCGGATTTATCATTACTACCATCTATTTCATCAACTTTGTATAAAAAAGTTATTTTTTTATTCAATAAATTTATTTTATTTTCATTTGTCTCCCTTTTACTTCTATGATATTCTTTTATTTCTTTATAAAATATCACTATAATTTTATTTCTTTCTTCAAGTAAAATTAGCCACAAAGTGACTAACACATCCACATTGAAATCATTTCATGGGATGTTTCCCTTCGTATTTCCCTATAACTTTTTTCATATTGTTTGAAAATAAGGATAAGATTTCATTGTGATTTTTATGTAACTCATTTTTAGTGTGATAATCATGAGATTCATCTTCAAAAACAATCTTCTTTGACTTGTATTTATTCAAAGACTGAAATAAAATTTCTATATCAATAATTTTTTTCACTTCATAGCATTCTCTCATATCTTTTATTAGGTGATAAGAGTGCTATGTAAATCATCAAGATATAATGTTTCAGGATCTTGGTCTTCCAATGAAGAAACGTTTTCATTAAATTTTTATGTAGGATTATCCATATTATTTAAACAACTATTGAGACTTTCAGCTTTTCACCAATGCATCTGATATTAGTCACAATTTAATTAACAGTGGTAAAGAATTCCCTAACATATTCATGCTCACCCATCATCAAATCATCATACATCAATATCCATATTTTTAACTTTTCCTTCTAAAATTTTGTATTGAATTCATATATGTTTTTAAATTTATCCTATATCTCATTAGCTATGTAAACAACCTTTACTCTCAAGAATTAAATTTAAGAAAGTGATGATAATTTAGTAATTTTAGGCACTTCCATCATTATCAAGAAACACCATGTCAAAAGGCGTAAGTGGAGAACTATCATGAATGGGACGAAACCCAACTATTGCAGCTTCAAGACCGTGATAATTGATAGACATAAGATATGGAAACATTCTATCATTATAGATATGATATTTATTTCCATAAATTTTTGGAATACCTTCATTGTTCACATAGTTCAGGTTCTGCAACATCAATGAATAGTGAAGGGAACCCCCTTATATTACAAATTTAAAGTGCCCAGTCAGAGTATTGTATCTCTGAGAGGGGGGAGGGTTGAATCCATGATACCCTATTACTGTTATGTTTTTTTCAGTTGAAACAACCTTAAAATCCTGTTAAATATTTCAATTACTTATAAATAATCAAATAAAAACCCATCAATATGAACACAAATATTTAAAAGGATCTATTTTAATTAAGAATAGCTACGTCCTTGGTATGGTTTGGAAATGAAACAATATAATAAAATTCCCTATAAATAAATCCTTAGATTACAATGAGTAGGATGTACCATTTCACTTATGTAGCACTATGACCCAAAACAATTTTTAAGTAAAATAGATTTTTTTTCTTCTTCTCTCTAGGACCCCAGAGGTTCTAAGTCTTCTGTGGTGAATAGTATATCTCCAAAAATAGTACAGCGTACTTTTTTACATTTTATTGGTGACCCAAAACAGGTTTAGAAAAGAATCCCAAAACCCTTTAATGATCACTTCAATACACCCACATTTGAATTTCACATAAAATCTTGGAGAAATTATGACTTTATGAATGCATACTGATTCTCTTCGAAACATCCATAATCTTCACCTGTTCTTCTTCAGACTCCCATTTCCATTGAAGAGGACAATTAAAATTTTTAGGAATACATGGGTCCAATCAACTGAGTTTGATTCCTCATACCGATTGATGAATATGATTCTCAGAACTGATTTGAATCAAAATCTTGTATATGAAATTTCATATCCCGCTCTATAAATCATGCTACAGTCTTATTCTTTTTTCATTTGCCTTTAACATCTTGAGAATCAATACTTCATTCAAAAACTAGTTCATGAATCATGTATACCTTTATGTGTTTTATTTCATTGAGGATCAAATTTATCATTGTCTGACTTCAATTAGAATCTAACATAACTTTCATTTCATTTTTTATTCTTTCATTCTCAGCTAAACCGAATAATTATAATTGATGAATATAAATGGTCTGGATACGATCAATTGTGGTTTCGATCATTTTAGTAATGATAATTATGGTTACAATCATTCTGGTTACAATAATTCTAGATACGATTACTGGTTACATTTTCTTGGTACAATCAAATACAATCTAAAAACAACGATCTTCTCAAATATGATACAATACACTCTTAGAACGATGATCTACCAAGATATGATACAATAAAATATAAAAATGATTCAATCTTGGTCGGAACCATTTATTTTTTTCTCCTAACTAAATATGATCAATTTGAGAAAGAATCATCACCATCCCATACTATTCTATCAACACCCCTTTCCAATTAGTGCCACATTTCAATGGAACCACGTAAATAAAAATTGTCACCACATCATTTAATTCCACTCGGTATACAATTTTTTTAAAAAAAATAAATAATGTCTCTTTCTCTTTTTCTTAGTACATCATGTTTAATTTCTGCCTGCTCACCAAATATGGATACAATTCTTTTGAAAAAAATTTGGCACTTCCTCTTTAAAAAGGATACGATTGTTTTGAAAAAAAAACTAACACCACCTCTTAAATGTGGACAGGATTAATTTGAAAAATAATCATTAACTCATCTTTAATATAGATATGATTTTTTCTTAAAACAATCTCACCACAACTTCAATATAAAAAATATTATTTTGAAAAACAATTATCACCCATGATGAATCTAGATAAAATTATTTTGAATAACAATTAGTACCACATATTTCTCTCTTCTATCTAGACATGATAAATTTGAATATGATTCTTTTCTGACTGAAAGAATCTCTTTCACTCCCCCTTTCTTCAATCATTCTTTCATCAAAGGTTCCCAATACAACTCATGATTTATATGAAATACAGATGATCAAAGCATCATCAAAATTGTCTTTGGAAAGTGTCATAATAATTCATTCACCAATGTTTCTATCATTCCTTATCATTTTCAACATGATAACACAATTTCTGAATACATGAGTCCAAATATCAAAAAAACATCGGTCCAACTCTTTTCAAAACAAACCCAAAAAAAATATTTCCACAAAACAAAGTGAATTGATTTCCATTCTCCATAACATACAATGACAACAAAAGACAACAGTTTAATAATAAACACCTTTACTATAATCTTTATCCTAACACAAATATTTTAATTAAATCATTATTCACATCCTTGATTTTATAATCTTATTAAATTAAAAATACTATATTTTTTAATAGGTAATTGAAAGTATTTTTTGTATTGATCTGGAATATGTTCTTATAGATCATTTTAATGTTTCATTATACATTTAATTTCTATAAATGTATTTTATAAATCCAAATATATTTTCTCTATTATCATAAATATTATCAAAATTTCTTATAAAAACAGGGAATCTGTTTTCATCTATAATTTCATAAATTTTAAAATAGTGGCATCAATTATGATTATATGTTGACAACCACTTCTAAGAAGAGATATCGTTCATTTCTCAAAACAAAATTACATCATTTTTTATTCTGATGAATTTGATAATTATATATAATAATTATGGAATAATTCTTATAGTGTAATTATAAATAATTATCTCCCTTCTTACTTTATGATGTTTTGAAAAAATATAACATCACATGAGCATACATTTGGAATACCATCTACACGTAGCGATGTATTCTATATTTCATTTTAGTTTTACATTAATTGAAATATGAATATATTTAATATTTATATATGGTATTTATTAAATAATAATGATGATTTAAATGTGAATTATTATTTATCTTTATTTTATTACATCTATCCAAAACATGAATCATCACTGATTTGTATCCATATACTACACCTATGGGGTGTGATTTAATTATTTTTACAACACCACATTATATGAGAGGAATTAAATTGTATCTAATAAATAAAAATTATAATTATTTCATGATTATGAATATATAGATAATGAAAATTAAAAATTCTATATTTATTGAAACCATGAAACTGATATATGCATCGAATGAAAAGGTTTTCACCTCAAATGTGAATTTTAAGGATCAATAGTCATTAAAGGTATAATTTGAAATAGTAATGGGGTTCTACATAGTATTATATTGATGAATATAGTCCATTTAATATACGTATATATTAAATATATATTTATTAGACATGAAATATTAACATGTATGAATCAATATGGTAAACGAAATAAAAAACCTATGTTACAATCTAATTTATTTTCATAGTCTTTAATGCTAAATATTTTTATAGAAATTATATGATCCATATCCATTAAAAACTATTTCATTATCTACTTGTTAGTTTTTTGGTGGGTATTACTATTTACCAATCATTATAAAATCCTTTTTAAATAAAATTAAGGAGAAAATGTTTTGAGTAATAATCATCTTCATTTCCTCATTAGTTGGAAATCTATTTGTTTCAAATATATTTTCCTTAAACTATTATCTGGAATGTTTTTACTCTTATGAAATGATTTAACGAAGTCCTTTTTTACATATTTTGTAATATATATAAAGGGTTACAAATTATCTTCTTATAATTTAATAAAAAATGTACTTTTTTCAAATATTTTGAAGGAAGATGGTATTTCAACATATACAAAATGAATAAAATTTCACGCTATAATGACTAAATGTTTCACTGAAGCTTAAAATAAATGTATTAATAGTTATTTTCAATGGAAATAATTTTTTGAATATTCAAGAAACATTCTTATGCTATATAAATGATTTCAAAATCAAAAGGATATTTTCTCTACAATTTTTCCCAATACATTTTAAATAAATGTTCATCTATGATAAAATCAATTAATGATAATAATTATTCAATGGGGGGATGATGAAATGATACCATAGTTATTTTTTAATATTTTAATTTACTTTTATGAATAAATATTGATTAAAAACATTTTCATTTTTATGTTATAAGATAAGATGAAGTGATAATTGTTTTCATGATCATATAGATTTCAATATAATATATTTTGTTTATATTAAAATTGGATCATTTTTAGTACTAAAATTTATTATTTATTGGGATATATATATAATGAGATGTTAATGATTATAATAATCACAGAAATTATTTAAAATATTAATGTTCACATTTTGATATATGACTATGATTTAACCAACATATTCACAAAATATAATTCATGAACATGAATGTGAAAAGGTTATGTTCACATTTTTATGTGGGATTCGTATTGGTTCAATATATGTTGTAAATATTATAATTTTACATGATTTTGAATTTATTTGTTCAATGGATTATTATTTTCTATGATTATGATACCACAGCTTTATGTTAGGACCCTAAAATGATTATTACTAATTTTACAAATTTATTAATATTTCATTTATATACGACATGATTTGTACTATAAGATAATAAATTTCCATGTTCTATATATTTAATGAATGGAAAATTCATATAATTATGTTATCATAAATTTATGATCATCATAAACTATCTTATTATTGATAACATCCATGTTTACATTTACATATAAGATTATATCACAATGATGTATATTTTCATATACTAGGTTATGATGGTGGTTTGTATGTAAAAAATGTCTGAAAAGGTACTAATATTAAGATAATTGTGGTAGATTTCATATATATTTTAATAAATATGTTTATTATTTTCCTAGTATTTGTTGAAATTTGACCTTAATGGTAATAAAGTTCACATCATTGTGATATGCATTGAATATTCATAAAATAGGATAAGATATTTATGATTGTTATGACTGGGTAGGATTAGAGTGTATTAGGGAATGATTTATTTATTTATGGATATTAGGTTATGGTAAATATACTGATAAATCTTATGAAAAACAATGGTGATATAAAAATTATATTGGATAGACATGAAGTTTCATTGGTTAATAGGAAGATATCATAAAGTTGTACATTGCTGGAATGGATATCTTATTGTGTTTTACTATTTTTATTATTAATGAATAAATATATTATTTTTTGCTAGTTTTATTAAATCGATTGAAATAGAATGAATAATTATAACAATAATTTTTACAGGAAATAAAATTATTATTTTCATCTACAACCAAATTGATTAGGATCATTGATGAAATTTCATATAGATAATATCACCCAACTCTCTCCAACTATGAGTAATAAAATAAAACATGTTGATTATCCAAATTATACATTGATTGAATGATTGAAATTGAGACTATTGAAAAACCACACCATCCATATTTCAATGGGTATTCTTATCTATCAGTTTCCATGAAATGGATCTATATGATAGAAAATATAGTTTCCATTCATCAGTATTCCAACGATGAGAATGTTATCAAAATATCCTATTAATTAATTTTATAATCTTAACAAATGATTTAAATAGTTAATTAAATGAGTAAATTATAAGAAATAAATAATATGGAATTATAGGAGTTGGAGTAAATTTTACAAAATATAATATCCTCAAACAATTCATAATAAGTTGGAAAGTGACTTTCTCAATTAGAATAAATGGGATGTGGAATATATTGGTAACAATAATACAAAATTTACAAGAAATTCAAGATATTATTATCGATTTAAAATAAATTAATTATTATATTTAAATCATATATTTTAAATTTGTTATTCATATGAGGCTTTTTATATATGATGAATCTTGTAATGATCTTTTTAAGAAGAAATATAGAGTCATAAGTCCATTTATTCTTCTATTTTAGTGAAAAGACAAGAATAATGATCTACCATGGAAAAGAAAATGGTAAATTCCATTTATTAATGAGAATATAGTAATTTAATTTCTAAAAATTCTGTGGGTGTTAGTCAAGATAATATGAGAATGGAAATGGTGAATTTTTCAATTGTTGAAATGATAACCATTAAGATAGTAACAATATATGTATGATACAAATATAAAAAAATGAACCTTAGGAGAAGTATTATTAAACCAATGAAGTTAAATGTATTATATTCTAGGATATTTGGAAATATATGATCACTGATCTAATCGTCGTGGTATTAAGGATGTTAAAATGTAATGGACCCTTAAGAAAATGGATAATGGGAAAGCCATTACAATGAAAAATTATAATGGATCATTACAAAAATATCAGAAAATTATAGTAACCAAACACTCTACCACTAAAATTTACATATTTTAGACTTTATCTACATATTAATTCATGTATTTATAATTTAATAATATTATCACATCACCACCTCAATGATTAAATTTTCTATTTTCATAAATACCAATAATTTCATGATGACTGTATATCACGTATCTAGATTGTTTTGAAAATAAGTTTGTGGGAATGTACATCATAAAAACAATATAATTATCCATATAGTTGAATATTATGTTACTTTCGGATTGTATTTTTTATGTATACATATCCCATATCAATTCAAGAGGGAGGGATGTCATATATGATATTCTTAATGAACCTATGATTTTCTATCAGTGATAGGATTTACATGACCGTTATTTGGGAGTTACATCTATTATATTGGTGTTACTACCTATTCATGAGGTTTGTTTATCTAAAATTCGTAGGGGGGTTATAATTATTTTATATGTCTATTATTGTGTAATATGTTTATGTATTTAAATAATACATGTCAACATTTCCTACAAATCATGAGGTCTAGTTTTTAATAGAATTCATATATTTTTCTATAACTATTTCAAGGACAATATATACAATTTACTAAATTGAGTGAATAGTACTGAAGAAGAAACATTATGAAAATATTAAAAAGGCTTTATGTACCCCATTTATTACACCACGGGGTGTAGGAAGTTCATTTTTAATGAAACATGTAGTTAATTGTGTCCTTGAATTAATTATTGAACATATAACAAGATCAATATAGAGAAAATTATTGGATTACATATTATTCAAGAATTTTTAACCATTTTTATGGAGATCAAAACATTTTATATATTATCCTTCATTCAGGGAACCATCAATTAGGGGTCATAAAGTATAATATACCAAAGAAATCCGTCCGTATGAGGTATAATCATGATGAATATTTATTAATTCCATTAGGGAATACAAATTCCTCACCTAAATATTTTTATATAGTGAATAGAGCCTTCATAAATTACCATACATAGTTTTTTAGTCATTGTATATGATATTATTATTCGTTGATAGAGAATTATAGGGAATTCAGATTATTCAGGGATTTTGTTGAACACCCTACAGAAGGAGTAGTTGTAATTTGAATTTACCATGTGTGATTCTACTCTACATAAGAATTTTTTCTGCATTCATATAGTCATAGGTGATGGAATGTTGATAAATCAATCAGATATGGAATTTATTAACCTATGGACATGAACATCCATATAATCTAGGATTTTTTTAGATAGTATGGATTAATTCATTTGATTATTTATGAGGGAATCTAATATCTCTATAATAAACTAGTCAATTTTACATATATTGTATCCACATTCACGTCTATAGATAGATTTCAGGAAAATTTCATGTAGCTGAAAAGAATGATGGTTAGTGAACTTCTTCCACACTATAATGTAGTTTATATATATTTATGATCAATATTTTTTCATCAAAAATGATTTCATAAAATTCATTATATAGAATGAAATCATTATTGTGTATACCTATACTAGAATTAAAACTCTTGAGAAGAATTACCCTTCAATGAATATGGAGGTTATATCGATTCATTGTTTTTGAAATTATTCTTGAATTATCTTTAGGGAGATATATTCGATATATATATATATATATTATAAAACCATTAAATATATATTCAAATAAAAATAGATGAATGTGTTCTAAAGTAGATGGTTGGAATTGATTACTAATTTGTATTTGTGAATTGTATAATATCTTGAGAAGGAAATCAATGTGGATGAAGCTCTAAGTTCAAATGAAAATACTAGTTTTCCATGATGAGGATTGTAAGAGATAAACTATATTTTTATTATAATAATATTGACCTTGATATATACAATGAGGGTGGAAATTCAAATATTTATAAGATTAATGATCAATTATCCTTCCATATAATTATTAGTGAGAATTATAAGGATTATATAGAACTATGGAAGATAGTGAGAATTTTTCCTAGACTCAATCATGACTTTTATTGAAGGATAAGGTTTAGAAATTATGTTTGTGTCCCGTCAATACCATACAATATGATGCATTTTTTGGTAATTCTGATAGTTCATTATTAAATATTAATCATGTAAGTATGAATGTCAATAGATATCACAATGATTACTTATATTGGGAAAACATGAAATGAAATATTTTGTTCTATATTTATATATGCTTTATTTTAAATAAAAGTCTAATGGATGAAATTATAATGGGATTTTACCACCATTAACTATTCTGTAATGGAAATCATGAAACATTACTATGTATTTTTTTGTACTACTAAAAACAAAATAAAGGGAATATTTCTATTTTAGTTATAATTTATCACCTTTCAAAGAAATAATATTTCATTATAATTAGAGAAATTTTCTCCCTTTATTACCATTCAAGGATATAAAAAAAATTAGTGGTAATATCATGTGGTGTAACAAAATTTATTATATTAAATTTTGATCTATGGTTTACCTAAATTTTTTGAGAAGCCTATAGGCAGCATTGAATATAGTCAACCTATAGAGCTATATATCATTCTCATTTATAAGATCATCTATAGTGACTGACTGAACTTTAACATTTTTATTGATTTTTATATAAATCACAGTACAAAATATACCAAAAAACAATAATTTCATGCCATAAATTAATCAGATTGATCCTTATGATGAAATTCATCATAGGAAGTAAATAAGTCTAATGTGTGGGGATTAACATGGAAATTGAAATCTATTGGTAAATGACTGGGATATAAAAATGGATGAAAAATTTATAATTATTCAGCATGAAATCAAAATATCACAATGTTGATAAAAATATTATGTTGATAATTATTGGTGAGATTAAGTGGTCTAAGTTGGTGATAATGAATAATACAAATATATCAATGGAATAACATTATGAAATTTTGAAATAAGGGAAAATGGATTCCTAGTTATATTGGTCTCTATTTTATTATTGATCATATAATAATATTTTCATATCACCTAGTTAGTCACTGAATCTCCATCAAGTTCCATATGTGTTCCACATTTCTATCCATCTGAAGTATATGTGTCATCCATCACATATAAATTACAATGAAGTAAAACCACTAGAGTATTTTTTATCATTACCGAAAAACTGAATATAAATTATGAAATGAATAATTAATTTAAATTTTAATAATATTAATAACCTCATTAATATTTTTAAGAAAAAAAATCTTAGTAAGAAATATATAAAGATGATGATGTGATCGTGAAGAATTATCCTCTATTGTTTGTATTAGAGTGGCATGATTTATTAGAAAAAATACTTTAATGTGGTACAATGTAACACTTTGATATTTTATTACATATTTCTCTTTAAATAGGTAAAATATCATTGATAAAAAACATTTCACACCTCATATATTCTAAAAAATAATTATATAATATTGATTTATTATTATTTAAAGTTAAAACTAACACCAAACTGTTTTTTTGATCGGTATGTATAGGTGTAAATAAAATATGAATAATAATTTTTTAAATTTTTATAAATATTCTTAATTTGTTATCAAATTTGTATAAATTAAAAAAACATTTTAATGTAGATGGATATGTGTTACTAAAGATAGTTCTTATGAACAACACATATTTCTATGTTGAAAATTAAATTAATATATAATATTTTTTTAATTAAATATTTTTTTTATAAAGTCAATTAATTATTTTTACAATCATCTAATTTTTTTACATATTAGATTTAAGGTAAACCTATATATGTTCATACTGAATAAATGTGCTAAAAATATTTCTGTTGAGTTTTGTGAACTTATTTTATAATAAATGTCTACCAATATTAGAAATTGAATCTTATAAAATTGATTAAATATTTTTATTAATCAAAATTATTTTTCCATATTATAATCTAATTAATTTCTGGTCACATTGTAATGTAATCGAGGTTAAAATGTAATACTAAATTAAATTTTAAATTTGGTTAAACAAAGTTAATAAGGACCTAATAACTTTTTTTTATGAAATCCTATTTTATGAATTAATTTATATTCCATATAATCCTATATTACAACATGTTGCAATTTTAATCCACAATCCAATTATATTATATTTATTACATTTTAGTATTCAAAATAATTTCAACTGTGCCACTACTCACTTATAAAAGGGAATAAGTCTCACATCATTCCATAAGAATTTATTCATTTAGATAAAGAAAAACCTAATTAGATAAATTACTAATTTCAATATCTATATTTTATAGGTTTTTATAAGTATATAATTTTAACCTAGTGGTCCGTAATAAGATATTCAATGAAGGTTTCTAATATAATAGGTAAATGTTCATACCAATCATTTTCAATATTCATTTTACTCATGATTTCTCTAATACTCTTGTATCTATAATAATTTAAAAAAAAAATTACTTATTGTGATTATGGGGAAAATCAACTATATTTGATATAATAAGAAATTAATCTTTCATCTGTGCCTATGTAGGAACCCAAACTCCAGTAGCCTGGAGATGGTATCTTATGTTTTTACATTGGAATAGATATAAGGAAGAAAATCACAAAGGACTGATTATTTTAATAGTATTAAATACCCATATAAATATATGATACACATATTACATTAGTAATTGGTAATAAAAAAATTTATAACAAACACAAATAAACTTCACCCATGAAAACCCATTCAATGATTTCTTATTCATATATAAGAGAATGAAAAAAATATGGGTGATCTCAACTACTCCATATGTGGTTAGTTACATTAGAATATATCATGAATAACTATGAATATTAAACATTTCATGGTAACTAAATACATAAAAATTCCATTTATATAACATGACATTCATTTTAACATATGGTATCATCAATATAGATAGATAAATAAATGAAATATAATTCCATTTAATCAATACACTCTGAATAAAATTCATCCATAGATAAAAAATAGTCTAAATATAATGTATAATAATAAAATTATAATTTTCAAGGAAGTAAATGATTAATTAATGGATGTCATAACTCCAAGGAACATGATACCTTTACTATGAACATATATCCTCATCATAGATTAGAAAAACTATATAATAACCCATCTTATTTGGCCAATTGATGGGTCTCATGAGAAAACCAATAAATCAAGGGGATATCTATACGTGGAACCCCTTTTTCATTCATTTAAAAAATATTATGTATTTATCAAACAATCAATTTAATACATAGAAAATGTGCCTTGTCATTATGTATCCATATTGTGTAAGGTATAATAATTTATTAACATTTCCAATTTCAATCAAATAAAATTAAATGAAATAAATGTTTATAAAAATTAGAAACAGTTAAGAAATAATAATATATATCACATAATAAAGAATTAAAATAATAAGATGTTAATTTGTAATGAAAAATTATTATATGAAATTGATTTTTTCCTAAGAAAATTAAAAATCACAAAAGTAAGTGAGATTACACCTTCAACTTTGACCACATGGCAATTATCATATAAAATCACCTTTGGTGAAATAATTCTATTTAAAAAATAAATATCGATGAAATATGAATTAAGCATTATATTGTAAGTAAAACTTAATTATATACACCATATAAAAAAAATAAGGTGTGTAACATTACAATATAACTCAATGAACGGAAATTAAGATGATGACCCTTAAAACATGTTTATATTTTATTATGTTTTCATTAAACTCCAATATAATGTTTTAAAGATGATATTATTTTATACCAAAACCATGATCATGTTAATAATTTCATATATGTCCCTTTTATAACATCATATCATCCATCCATTAAAAAATTACATTGTGTCCAGTGTTAATTTCCTTATTTTATCATTGATTTTTTATCATGAAGGATTCATTGAATATATTATATAGTTATATAATCTCAATAATAATAATCATAATGAAAAATGTAATTATCATAAATCAATTATTATTTTTTCAACAACATGAATGATGATATTGAGAAATCATTAATGTTACTATCATGCAGAAAGTGGGCCATTTGTATACGTGATTATATTTTCCATATTCTAATGATCATTATGGGATATAGTTATATATTTGTTTTCGACGTTATATAATTATTCTAATATCATATAATTTCCCAAAATAATCATATAAAAATCATCCAAGAGGTGTGGTGATAAAAATAGAGTCACACTGCTTCATGAAGGTGGTTATTTATACATATAAGAATAATTATATCTTATTTATTTGATTTAAAATGTACAAAAAAAATTATAAATTAACTTTCATGGATGATAAATATGTCCTTAAGATCATTATTCTGTTTTATATATTATATATCTTCCTTAAAAATCAAATTATAATTTTCAATGTAAAACATTAGTTAAAAAATCACATTTCATCGCGAGGTAGTATTCCACTATACACATGAGGGACATTATGATATTACCCGTGTAATAGAAATTATATACAATATTTTATGATAAAATGAATCTAGAGTTCCAATTTTTTTTTAAATTTCATATATATTCTTTATATCCAACATCATACCCATTTTGAATGGTGGTAGCTAAAAAATGTACAAAATTAGGTAGTGATGCGGTAATCTTCCTTATACACGAATAATGTTTTTGCTACACATAAGATGGAACTGAAGATGATTTTTTATAATTCCCATACCATAAATAATATCTTATTATATATTATATAAAAATTATGTTATGTCATCATTGTTTCAATAATAATTGATGGAGGTGGAGGAAGCAAATAAATAAGAACCCTGGTTGAAGAACATTACCTCTTCCTTAGGTGTCTTCATTAGGTTTCTACCAAAGCCTTCCCAAGATGGATTTATCCCAAAAATCTAGCTTCATGGATGAAATAACATAATTTTTTAAGATATTTGGCCATTTATTGGGTGATCTAAACTAGGTTGATGTTGTGATGAAGAGTTGAGACGGTGGCCTTTTAGAGATGAGTTGAGTGTCACACATATAATTTTTGAGAAGATTGAATTATACCCACAATTTCTCATGTTAAAAGGGTCAAGAAATTGAAAATTATATATCATATAAATATTATTGTTTGAATATATATATATATAAAGATTAGATTCTAGAAATGTGTTTAAAAAATATTAACCCTTATATTTTTAGTTTTATCAAAACTAAATCCACTTTTACCTCAGTTACAGTAAATAGTTCTTATTTTTTTTGCTATTAATTATAGTAAATAAATTAGATTGATACTATAATATAATAAAAAATATTTTTATTCTAAATATGGAATACATTTTATAAATTTCAATTCAAATTGGGAGAAAATTTTAATTTGAATTTAATCCGACAGACTATGTGAAAAAATCGGTCTTTCAAAGTGAAAATGTAAAATTTTTAAAATGATGTTATACCAAAATGCGCTAATTTTTTTTCATATTTCCTAAATTGTATAAATTTAAAAATATTTATAAAATACTATAATTATAATAAATAAAAAGTAATTTTTATATTGAAATTGTTTATTTTTTTATATTCATTAGAAAATAAAAAATATAAAAAAATCACAAATATTCACGAAAAGATTATTTTAATATTGTGTTTTTAAAAATTAATTACATTTTATGAAAAGTGGTATGAATTAATTTTATTTTATACACGTAACGAACAATTATACAATCTGTTTGAAAAAATATTTTTTTTCAAAGAAAATTTGGTTTTTATTTCAAATGATTCATATTTTCATTCTAATCAATTGATGACCAAAATTTTTATAATTTAGTTTTTTATACTCATACTTTTTAGTTTAATGTAATTTTTACAAAGGTCATTTTTAACTAATAATATTTTAATAGTGTATCTTATTTCATTTAAACCTGGTGTTGCATTTTTTGCAGGATATCAAGAAAATTGAATTTTCTGAAAATAGATTTTTGATAATGTATTCAAATGTTATATTTCCTTACATGCATGGTTTTTTATGTCAAACAAACTATAATGTATTATTTTAATATTTTAATATATTAGTATGTTACTTTCAATCCCATTAAATAAATTTTTCCACCGTAATATAATATTGATCAAAACAATCTGGGGTTTACATTTCATAATTACCATATGGGATTCCCATATCGTGACAATAGTTAATAAAACATTCCCTTATTAAATGTAAAGGGATGTGAGAAATACATCACAAATAAATCATATATTTATTAAAAAATATTAGAACTTTTTTATTATTTTAAAACATATTAATATATGATAAAATTAACGTTGAAACACTAATAAAGCGGGATAAAGAAAATTTATTAGTTGAATATGTCCCATAAAAATATAGAAACCAAAAATACATAAATCATATAGGCATTAATAGAGACATTGATATGATAAATGTTTTTGTCAATATGATAAAATTTTATTTTAATATTTTTTCCATAGTGTTTTGGAATTAATTTTTTGCCCTAGACTGAGAACATATGAAACCCTACTTTTATGATATATCTGTATTTCTTCTGAAAGTTTTCATATTTTCATTGTGATTCTGTAACATCCAACTTAGTTAATAACTATTATAAATGAATACCATAGAATGAAATTTTTTATACCTTATGAACTAAAAATAACAAGTAAGATATCGTAATATCCAAAAGATAATAATATGATATTCCTTAGATCTCTAGTTGTTATTATGAAAAAATAGTAATAAATTTTATCCTATATTAATGAATATTTATATGATGAGGGAATATATTAATATCTAAAACCTTATCAAAATTTAAGTTTTATCCATTTCATATATGGTTAAACCAATTTCCCTTCCAATAATTTATGATCGATAACTTTATAAATAGGGTAAATAAATTTCCAAAACGAACTTATCTTTTATCAAGTACCATAACAAAAGAGATCATAATCATTATATACCAAATATAAGAATACCATCATCATCTATTCTATTAAAATAGTATATTTATTAAGATTACATAATACATTATCAAAAATATACATTCTTCATTATTACTTAATTGTAACACAAAATATTTGATATATTATATAAATACATAGATATTGTGATGTCCACTAATGATATTATAAAAAAATTTGTCAAAAAATCATTTATAATTATAAAAATATTTTGGAGATTTCATTTTACTTTATCCATATAATTATTTACATTATCATAAAATGATTATCTCAACATCTGTAATATATATTAAGGGTTGTATTTCCCAATGTAATGTATATTATAAGAAATTCAACATTCCATTGAATCATTTTTCATGGCCATTTGTACCATTCAATAAATTCTTATAAATCAACAAAAAAAATTATTACAAAAAAATCTTTATACATAAAATAATTCTTATATCAATGAAATAATAGATAAAATACTCAAATGAAATGATTATTGAATATTAATACTTGAAAATTAATCATTCTAATTTGTCTGAGGTGATATAATAATATTTACCATGACCCATTAACTACTTTTGAGGTTTATTCATGTGATGCTTTGGGAATACATTATCATTGTGTCCCAAACCCTTATAGTTGAATAATTGCAGAATGGAAGCCAATTTCTTTCCCATTAAAATGTGATCATTGTGGACTTTTACCCCACAAATTAACCAAACACATTTTCCTTTTAAGCATGTAGTAATGTGTTTTGGTGGACCATTTTTATATATGGGAAAATATTTATATCACTAATTCAATTTATCCTTGTTTTTCTCTATCATCAACTTCTTCTATTTATTTCCTATAAATCTATAAAGCATAGATATTTCTAACTATGTCTTTTCAGTACATGATAATATTTCCAAATATGTTGACAAAATAAGGAATTCTAGTTCCATTTTAATTAAATTCTTATTTCTATCAAATAAATGATCATTCGTACTCTTTAGATTATGAATATTGATGTAGTTTCTATTCCTTTACTAATGTTCCTTCTCTAAATGAAATAATAGATTATAGTAGACCATATCATTATGAATCAAAATATATAATCCCAAAACTAGTTAAATACATAACATAAACTCAAAAATATTGTATAGATGATATCATTATCATTAACATGGTTTTCTTTTGGGTCGTCATTATATTGAAATCCATAATAATTGTCTGAAAATAAATTGTGTATTATCATTAGAATTCAAATAGGGGTTTTAAACTAGGTTCACAATTAGGCTAATTTTCTTGCACAATGTGATAATAATGTCATTTCTAATGCACCATTTTTATAGGATTTATCCCCATGAATCAATATTCAGAACCATGTTATCTAGTAATATCTAGAAAATGATCTATTTCTAGGAAAAACCAAGTGATATTTTTAATAAAAGACCTCTATAATGTTCTTCAACAATTATCCTCAATGTTTTTAGTATGGTTATGTTCCCTAATATATATTTTCCAAAATCTAGTTCCCATTTTTCCTATAAATATACCTTTTATACTCAATATAGTGACCCTACATCCTTTAGGTTAAAGCCGATGAATCACATTTTTAGATTGACATAGATACATGGAATCAAATCCTAAATAAAATCATTTAAGATGTTTCAGAGAACCAAATATATAAATATTATAACCATTGAACATTAGGAATAGCAAAAAACACATAATACATAACAAAACAAATTAACTACATCCTTGAAAACTCATTCAGTGATTTCTCTTCATATCAATGTGAAAGGAAACAAAATATGAGTGAGCTAAAATACTCGATATGGGTTAATTAAAATATAATATATAATTAATCAATAAGAATAATCAACAGTGGTTCTTAAACAACTGAATACGCATTCCCTTTAAATAATTATACTATAATAGTATGATGAGAAAATATCATTATAGAAATGTAAATAACTAAAAACACATGTTATTTAATTAATAAACATAGAATTATATTCTGAAATAGATATTATCATAGAGAAATTATAAGGTAAAATAAAAACAAATTAATTATAAATTATGTTAATTATTAACTATCATTTTTTATGTTTCCCTGGAACATGATACCTTTACCATCAAGATAATTAAAAAATGCTAAGAAATAATCAATTTAATTTCAAATTTCTATTGCTTATCATAAATTATCATATTTCGTAAATGATATAGATTTATTAATATTTATTTAGTTGATAAAATTACATTAAAAGTTATCAAAATATGTAAAAAGGTATAAACTTCAAGAAATAATCATAGACATGTCAAAATAATATATATATTTAGGGAAAATTTAATTTCCAATGAAAAATAATCAAAAGGGAGTTAGTATTTCAAGATAAACTTAACAATGGAAAAAGAAATTAACATTACACAATAACATTTACCACTTAGTAATTTTCAATTAAAATTTACATAGACTAAATAATTCCAATTGAAAAATAGATTACAATAAATTATGAATGAATCGTGATATGAAATTTTAAACTATAGTATATAAACCACATAAATGAAATTATATGTGTAACATTACAATACACACTAATGAAGGGAAATTGAGATTATTTCCCTTACATCACACAAAAATTGGTTGAAAGATAAATAACTTATTTTATAATATTTATCAGAATACTATTAAATTATTCCATAACAATATTTATATTTATGAAATATTATATTTCACTTTAATAAAAAATTATCACACCTTTTTTAATTATAATTTTTCATTATTTCAGTTTTTAATTACCTTATTTTATCATAAGTTATTTTTAATAAATGACCATGTTCATACATATATTATATAGTTCCATTATCTCCACAATAATAATATTGATATTAATATAAAAAATAAATTATAATTTTAATTAAAATCAACAAATATGGTTTTGAGAATTGATGTACATTACGTTCATGGAGGTGGTAGGTTGTAAGTAATAAAAGATTAATATCTCCCATTGTCCATGATCATTATTGAGAATCGGTATGAAATAATTTTACTCAAAAATAACTATCATAAAATCATTTAATTTAATTAAATTTTAATATAAACATTAACCATGTAATGTGGTTGTCACGACCCGTTCTCGGGGCCCGTTCCGTGACTACCCCAAGCCCGCCTTCCATAGGCCAGAGCTGGAGACTAGCACCAAGGCGTAAATACCGGTAAAAAGGTAAGTCATTGCCTTTGTAAAGTAAAAAAACACCAAATAGTAAGCTACAGAAGAAGTAAACACTAAGTAAAAGCTGGTACAACAGTAAGTGCAGAAAAGTAAATGGGCCAGTATACAAACCCATACTGAAAGTAAAGTGAAACTGGAAAGGAAAAACAACAACTGAAAAGTAAAGTCTCAACGCCGAGTTGTCCACTAGAAATCCCACCTGAAGGGTGGCTACAGATAGCTCCACTGCTCCTTAGGTTCTTCCGTCCGCTCCGAGTATGTTCTGCCCAGTGGTCCACCTCCAGGTACCGTCCTTCTCTACAAGCCTCAATCACGATCAACGCTATCCGTCGTCTGCAACCAACACAACGTAGTGCATGCATAGCCCGTTCAGGGGTGAGTATAAGCTACTCAGTAGGGACCCCGAGACCCCCGAAGGTCTCCCAAAATCCAAAAAGAATAAACCAAAATGGAAAGATACAATCACGAAGTGGCAACCGAAACTGCTTAGGTATATGCCCATACATATTCCCAAGTCATCAATTCCAATACGCTCCAACCTGCGAGCCCAAGTACAACCCAGTCCACACAGGAAAGCAAACGTAAATCCACACAGCATAACACAACACAATCCATACAGAAAAGTAAAACAGGATTTAGCTCACACTGGTATACTTCGTTGAAAGACGATAGAGATGATCACTGATCCATCTAAGTCGTTGGACCCACAAAGGAACGATAGGAACTAACCCCCGCAATGACCCACATAGGATCGGACCCACACAGGATCTATAGGCGCTGAGTCACACAGAACCGGTGAGCACTGACCCACACAGGATCGGACCCACACAGGATCGGTAGCACTGATCCACACAGGATCGCTGAGTGATGTAATCATCGTCATCGAATCCACTGAGGATCTCTGCACAGTCGTCATCGCAGTCATAGTAGCAGTCACAGCCATCTCTTGGGTTTCTACACACAGCAAGCTCGTTCGGGAGGGTCCGCTCCACGAGCTGAGAGGCTGATACATAAACTCACACATATTCCATAGTTGATGTATCCAAATGTTCTGTATCGTCAACATGAACTCAACATCACAGACAGCGCGTCAATCAGATACCCAGTCTCAGAGTTATTGGCTTTTTCGTTCCAGGGGCCCGGTTGGTTTCTAAGGGAAAACCAACCAGACCGTTCTCCACCTGCGTCCAAACCTCAGGAGGAGTATTCCAAAACTTCCTTCTCACTAAGAGGAATCCAACAAAGTCGACGGCACGTCATTCGGACGTCCGGAGCTTAAGATATTAGTGTTTCCGCTCTGAGGGGCTGGTTAGTTTTTTGTACGAACCAACCCGGCCGAACTCAAAGTATTCTGAAACCTTGAGTGTGATATACCAAAATGACCGTATCAATTCAAAGATCGCATCCCAAATGACGGTGCATCGATCGGAGGTCCGTAGCCCATGTTATTGGAAAAAGACCGAAGATGGTCCGAAAATGGGGGTTTCGGGCCCGGACCGACCCAGCCCGAGACCCCTCGGTCGGCCCAAACAGGGTCGACCCGTCCTGGGTCCAGGTCGGCCCGGCCCGGTGTAGCGCAGCCTGGCTGCCCCACCCGTCGCGGCGCAGCCTGGTCGTGGCCCGTCCTGGGCACATCTCGCCCAGCGCGCTGGCCTGCTCGGCCAACGGCCGAGACGTTTGGCAGGGGGGGGGGCGCCTTCCCCCATGGTGTAACAGCCCCCCCCCCATTTTATGGGTTCCGTTTGTGCTGTCCAGCCGTGGTAATTAATTCCCCCGGCTCCCCTTTGTCCGTCCGGCCCACACCGGCTGGCCGGTTCTGCCAACAAGGACCGGCGACGGCCGGTCCTTCCTCCTTCACCGACACTGACGGCCCAGAACCAGCCGCCGGTCACCCTGCTCCGCCGCGGCCTGAAACAGGCCGTGGCTTGGTTCGTCCAGTGCGGTGCGAAGGCACAACGCCCTTCCACCATGGCCCCACTCCGGCCGTGGTGTCTTTGATTTTCTTTGACGCGGCGTGATGGCGTCGCGTCCTTGTTCAACTTCACGGCGCGACGCGACGGGGCTGCGCTTTACTTGCTGTATGATCCCGTGTGGTGCGATGGCACCAATCCATTCCATCCCAACCACAAAGAATCAAACAAGGATAAAGGAGGTGGATCAGCCATGTTTGTGCGGTCCAGCCCCCTCTCGTTATTCGTTATCATTTGGTCATATAACTACGAAGAACGACAAACTAGAAAAGACGAACTAAAATACTTAAATAAAATAAACCCCTACCTTGATAAAAGAGATTACAAATGTTGGCATCGCAAAGCGAGGATTCGAAGACATTGATGGAGATTTCGTCGCGGAAAACTATCGCGAAAAGAGACGTCACGGAAGAAAAATGTCATGGAAGAAGACGTCGCGTCGCGGGTTGGGGTCGCGGAAGACAGTCTCCAAGGGCTCGGCGCTCCACGTTAGAGATCGTTCATTCTTCGCGTTCTTCCTCATGAGAATGAAGAACTCAAGGCTTCCTTAGCTTTTTCTCCAAAGGCTATCAAAAAACTAAACACCAACCCAATAAAATATGTTCTTAACTTATTTTATTAACACATCAAGGCTTTTGAAATTCATGTGTTTGAATTCCACATTAACTCACCTCATTAATTCCATAAGTTAATAAACGTAAGTTAACAAAATTAATGGGAGTTGAGGAGGTTAGAGGATATGAACTGGTGGGGTTCGTGTGGGCCCCACCACCCTCATATCCTCCCAAGGGAGGTTGGGTAGTTACCCAACTTCCATCCAAAGGATTAAACACTTAGAGTAAAAATAAAAATTGTTGCTAAATTTTTATTTTTAATTTCCACAATTTTTATCAACTTCTCTCATGTAAACGCAACTCTAGATTAAGCGTTCCTAAGCAATTATTAGTGCTTTGGTTCCATCAGTGTCCTCGGAATTTGATTCCGAGAACAAGTTCAAAAGTTGGAAATTCCCGCTCATTTGTTCACTGAACGTACCCGAGCAAAACTTCGGATAGAAATTCCAGGCACACCGGGCCTCAGAATCAAGTGCTGTCTGAAACTGTGTTCCTGTAAAATCCCAAAGAAAATTAAGAAAAAAATTTCCTTGAAATTTACGGGTCTTTACATTACTCCCACCTCAGGGCTTTACGTCCCCGTAAAGATACATCATAAGATAGGGAAACAAATGTGGGTACTAAGCACGCATCTGAGCCTCCCGCTCCCAAGTGCCCTCCTTGAGGTTCCTGTGCTGCCATCTGATGCGCACTAGAGGAATCGACCATCCACGTAGTACCCGCTCCTGTCGATCTTCAATCTCCACTGGGACCTCCGAAAAAGTCTCTCCATCATCAACGTCAAGCTCCCCATGGTCAATGATATGCGTCAGGTCATGCACGTATCTCCTCAGCTGAGATACATGGAAGACGTCGAGCACCCGGTGCAACTGAGGTGGTAGAGCCAGGCGATAAGCCACCTCGCCAATCCTGCTGAGGACCTGGAATGGTCCGATGAAGCGTGGAGACAACTTGCCGCCTCGGCCAAATCTCTGTAACCCACGTCAAGGTGAGACACGCAAGAAGACGTGGTCATCATCATCATACTCTAGTGGCCTCCGCCTCTTGTCAGCATAAGACTTCTGCCGGCTCTGAGCTATCCTCATCTGCTCCTGGATGACCTGGACCTTCTCGGTCGTGGCCTCGACCATCTCTGGTCCCACAAGTGCTGACTCCCCAGGGTATGTCTAGTACAATGGAGATCTGCAAGGATGGTCGTACAACGCCTCGTATGGTTCCATCCCGATGGTGGAGTGGTAACTGTTGTTGTACGCAAACTCCACCAAGGGTAGGTGGTCCTCCCAGCTGCGACCAATGTTGAGGACGCATGCGCGGAGCATGTCCTCGAGATTCTGAATTTTCCTCTCCGTCTGACCACTTGTTTGAGGGTTAAAGGTTGTTCTCAGACGTAGCTGCGTCCCGAATGCCTCCTTCACCCCCTTCCAAATCCGAGAAGTAAAGCAAGAATCTCGATCGAAGATGATATCTGATGGCACACCATGAAGTCGTAAAATCTCCTAAATGTAAATTCTTCCCAAGCTCTCCACTAAGCCCTACTCTCTAACTGCTAAGAAGTGATCCGACGTGGTGAGTCGGTCGACAATCACCTAAATGGAGTCATGACCTCTGGATGTGGGTGGAAGTCCAATCTAAAAGTCCATAGATATCTCGTCCCACTTCCACTCCTGGGCCACTAAGGGTTGTACCACGCCTGCTGGTACCTAGTGCTCTGCCTTTACTGGCTGGCAGGTGAGGTATCCTGAAACGAACTCTGCCACAGCCTTCTTCATGCCTGGCCACTAGTGCTGTTGTCTGAGATCCTGGTACATCTTTACCACTCCAGGATGTACCACCAATGGAGATGTGTGAAACTCTCTCAGAACCTCCTCCCGTAATGAAATTGGTACCAAGGTATGTTTTCTGAAAAGGACTTTGTGCTATGCTCCAAAGGAGATACAATCAGGTTCTTGTCCTGAGGATATCTGTGCACGCCGCGTCTCACAGTCAGTGTCTCCACGCTGTGCCTCTCTGACCTGCTGCAGTAGTGGAGGAGTGACTATGAGAGACTGAAGGAAGGCTGCTTTATATCTATCCACGAAGGATATCTGCAAAGAGGCTAGCTTCTCTGTTGCCTCCCCCAAGTAGTAGAATGCCCGTCCTCCATCTGAGGGAATCAGTTACCACGTTGCCCTTCCCAGGAGTATAGAATATCTCAAAGTCACAGTCTTGGAGGAACTCGAGCCATCTCCGCTGTCTCATATTCAGATCCTTCTGTGAGAAGATGTATCTAAGACTCAGATGGTCAGAAAAGACTGTAAAGCACTCTCCCATCTAGTAGTGTCGCCATGTCTTCATAGCGAAGACCACTGCTTCTAACTCCAAGTCATGGGTAGTGTAGTTCTGCTCATGCGGCCTCAACTGAAGTGATCCATAGGAGATCACTTCTCGCTCCTGCATCAGGACACATCCGAGTCTGGTCCCTGATGCATCGCAGTAGACTACGTACCCTACTGCCTCCTCAGGCAACCTCAAGATAGGTGTGCTGGTTAATCTCTATCTCAGCTCCCGGAAGCTCTGCTGACATTTTTCTGAACATACAAATGTTTTCCCCTTCTTTGTAATAGCTGAGAGTGGTGACAAAACTCTAGAGAAGTATGGACCAATTCTTCGATAGTATCCAGCTAGTCCCAAGAAACTCTACACCTCTGTCACGCTCATGGGTGGCTTCCAAGCTAGCACTGCCTCGATCGTCACAGGATCCACTGCAACTCCCGCCTCAGAGATGATGTGTCCCAAGAAGTGGACCTCAAATATCCAGAACTGGCACTTCGAGAGCTTACCATAAATCTGGTGCTCTCTGAGTGTGTCTAGTACAACCCGTAAGTGGTAGGTGTGCTCCTCCTCATTCGTCGAGTAAATCAAAATGTCGTCGATGAAGATTATGAAAAATCGATCATGGTATGGATGAAAGATCCTGTTCATGAGGGCCATGAACACTTCTGGAGCATTGGTTAAGCTAAAAGGCATAACCAAAAACTCATAATGGCCATACCGACATATGAAGGTCGTCTTCTACATGTCCTCGTCTCGAACTCTGAGCTGATGATAGCCTGACCTGAGGTCTATCTTTGAGAACCACCGTGCTCCCTTGAGCTGATCGAAGAGGTCATCAATCCTCGGTAGCAGATACTTGTTCCTCACTGTCACCTGGTTCAGGCGACGATAGTCAACACAATGTCACAAGCTCCCGTCCGCCTTCTTGGCGAATAATATCGGGGAAGCCCAGGGTGAAAAACTGGGTCGGATGAACCCCTTGCCCTGCACGTCCTCCAACTGTACCCGTAGCTCTCGAAGCTCAGTGGGGGCCATCCGATATGAAAGAGTCGATATCGGGGCTGTCCCGGGGTACATGTCGATATAAAAGTCTACCTCTCTACGAGGAGGTAGCCCTAGAACGTCATCGGGAATGACGTCCACAAACTGATCCACCACTTCAGGAAAACTAGGACTCTGCATGTCAACAACTCCTAGAATGAGGCTAGCCAACTGGTGAGTGATGGGTTGTCCTCTCTTCCGTCGAAGTCCATCCGGTGCTGCAGAGGCACCCTTCACACCGGTGAAGGTGAACCTGCTCCCGTCAGTGCGTACACATCTCACCTTGCGCCTAATACAGTCAATCTGTGCATGGACCATAGACAACCAATCCATGACCAAGATGACGTCGTAAGGCCTCGACGCCGCTACAAGAAGATCCCAGCCGAAGCTATCGCCTCCTAGAGTGAGCACACACTGTCGGAACCAGTTCGTAATCGTCGAGTATGCTCCCGTAGGAGTCTCTAGCAGTAAGGATTGAACCAACGGCTCTGTCAGAATCTCCGAGCTCCGAACAAGGGCAGTGGATATGGAAGAGTGACTCACTCCTATGTCTATAGGAACTACATCAAGAATTAAATAGACATAGATAGTACCTAGAATCCTCTCGGGCATGCCGTGGTCATAGGCCTCCGCTGCCTAGAGCTGTGCCTGTCTCTGCCCACCAGCTCCCTGTGGTCGGGGTGGACCTCCTGATGGTTGTGGTGGTAGA
Source organism: Viscum album (assembly GCA_963277665.1). Classification (NCBI taxonomy): domain Eukaryota; kingdom Viridiplantae; phylum Streptophyta; class Magnoliopsida; order Santalales; family Viscaceae; genus Viscum; species Viscum album. The sequence goes on along the minus strand of OY728148.1, from coordinate 257,444,405 downwards.
GCCTCAGAGCATCGCCCACCACCCGATGCTCGGCCAGGTCCTCTGCATCATCCACCTGCTCCCTGCAGACCTCCACGGTCGACCCTCTGCCTTTTCCTCGGTGGTCCCTCAACAGTCTGCTGCTCCTCGGCACGGCGGGTCGGGAAATCACGATCCATGTGGCCCAGCCCGCTGCACGAGTAGCACTGCCTGCCTCTCGAAATACTAGCTCAGCGTTGTGTGCTCCGCACTGCTGAACCAGTGCCCTGAGGTCTTCTTCCTGAGGGTCTGGTCTGCTTGGACCCATGAGTCATCCGTCGACTACCTGCTGCAGAAGACACTACCACGTGCCACTCTGTGGTGGGTCTCGGTGCTGGTGTAGACTCAGCAAGAAAACTCTCGATCAAAAGGGCTCACTCCAGTACTCCTGTTTGAGTCGGAATACTGAGGGAGATTAGCGATGCCCTGATCTTGTGTCTCAATCCATGCTCAAAGGTCCGAGACTGGAAGAATGGGTCTCGTACCATGTCTGTAGAGTAGCGTGAGAGATCGGTAAATCTCTCCATGTACTGGGCGACCATCATGCTGCCCTGCCGCAGTAAAAGAAGCTCTTGAATGCGCACCGCATGGATGGTGGCTGGGATGAACTCCGAGTGGAAGAGGCCCACAGAGTCCGTCTAGAGGAGAGATGCCTCATCGTGCACCTGGATCATCAAGCTCCACCATCGGCCCACTGTTGCGTGCAGTAGGCTCGTTGCGAGGATCACCATGAGGTCTGCTCGTGTCCTTACTAACCGAAATACTCGTACCACTTCCTCCAGCCAGTCCTCGACTGCCTGGGGGTCCGTTTCCCCGCAGAACCTGGGCAATCGCTGGCGCTGGAACTCATGAAGTGCACTGAGGCGACATGCATCGTCAGCGGCTGGTGCTGGAAGCATTGGTGGCTCAGCGGGTAGAGCTACCACATGTGCCACTGCTGACAATGGGCCCTACACTGAGGCCTCGTCACTCGGTGGGCTGTCGTCATGCTCAACTCTCGGAACCCTAGCTGGCTGCCATCGTGGGGCCATCCTGGAATGAAAACAGGTGTGCCACGGTCAGAACAGTATACCTGGTGAGCTGATACAAGTAATCATGAAGAAAACTTGAAACACACATACAATCAATGTTTTAGTGCATTAAGTCGGAAATCAGAATTCAGGGTCCTGGTGTACGGATACGTCGGCCGCCGCACCAACACTAGACTCCCTGGACAGATAACCACACCCAATATTCTAAACACTATTTCTTCACATAGAAAAATATCAGAGTCCCAAGTTATGCAGTAGAACCGAACTCCTATGATACCAATTTGTCACGACCCATCCTCGGGGCCCATGCCGTGACTACCCCAAGCCCGCCTTCCATAGGCCGGGGCTGGCGACTAGCACCAAGGCGTAAATCCCTGTAAAAAGGGAAGGCATTGCCTTTTTAAAGTAAACAAACACCACAGAGTAAGAAACAGAAGAAGTAAACACTAAGTAAAAGCTAGTACAATAGTAAGTGTGGAAAAATAAATGGGCCAGTATACAAACCCAAACTGAAAGTAAAGTACAATTGGAAAGGAAAAACAGAAACTCAAAAGTAATACTGCAACACTGAGCTGTCCACTGGAAATCCCACCTGAAGGGTGGGTACAGATAGCTCCACTACTCCTCGGGTTCCGACGTCCGCTCCGAGTATGTTCCGCCCAGTGGTCCCCCTCCAGGTACCGTCCTACTCTACAGTCCTCAACCACGATCAACGCTGTCCGTCGTCTGCAACCAACACAACGTAGTGCGGGCATATCCCGTGCAGGTGTGAGTATAAGCTACTCAATAGGGACCCCAAGACCTCTGAAGGTCTCCCAAAATACACAAAGGATAAACCAAAAAGGAAAGATACAATCATGAAGTAACAACCGACTGTAGAGACCCGTATCTTGACGTACATTGACATTACATTACTTTTGCAGAATACTTAGTACATTACAAAAACACACACACAAGGACCGTAATAGTTTAGTGTCTTTGGAAACTCGGACTATAATCTTCTAATCGTGGTGAAAGATCTTCAACATCTCCCATAACGATCTTCTTCTTTTTTTTATTTACCTAAAACCTTTCTTTATATCCTGGGGAAAAGAAAACATAAAAGGGTGAGCTCAAATGCTCAGTAAGGGTAAACAAAAGAAATATCAATCACATCATATTCATAAGAACATAACATTTTGGAAATCATAACCTGCAAAAGAGAGAATAATTTCATAACATGGGATAAATCATGGTAGTGAAATGTAATCACAATAATCATAACTTAAAACATGAAACTTTGTGGCATTCACACATAATCATAGAGAATCATTTCTTGTTAGTCAAGACTCATTGCCAAGACTATCTTAGTGGACAAAGTCCCTTTCTGAATCGAGTAACCCTCGTTTCAGTCCTGTTTCACTGAACCAGTATAACCTACCATTCCAGCCATGTCTATCTCATGAGATATAAAATCTTTACCCAATGCATTGGAGGGAGATATAGGTCCCACCCATCTTATAATTAATCCTTTCTTATGTGTGCCACATAATCATAAAACATACATCATCGCATAACACATGTAACAAAAATGGGAATCTTGAAACATCATGACATCATAAATCAATTCATATAAGATAAAGGAATTCATATACATAATTCCATCACAACATAGTCAAATCAATGTAAAAATATGGATAGAAACAGAACCCTTTATTATCTTATATGGAAAATAATTTTGATAAAACACTTGAATTGAATTCTTGAGGAAAATATCCTTTCTTCTTCAAAATCAATTTCTTTTCACAAAACATCATACGATTTTAAAAGAAAGAGATTTTATTGAAAATAGTCATGAAATCTTTTAGAGTAAGCTTCATGAAAATAAGGCTTTATAAAACAGTAGAAATCCGTTCGTGCCGTATAAGTTAAAAAAACATTCTTCGTACTTTTGTCAGAAAAGTCAAAAAGTACCTCGTACGAAAAACGACAAAAGATTCTGTTCATACGTATTACTAAAAACTCACCGAAGGGTAAAAATGGATTTAAACAATTTTAGGTGGATGGAAATAACATTACATATTGAGTAAACAAGGATGTGGATGATAAAATACACCCCAGTAAATACTTACGAATAAACAATCTCAGATAAAAATGAGATTGTGATATTTCCCTTACCTTAGGTCCGACTAGCTTTGTAAGTGTCCAAACCTCCTGTATAATGATTTAAATCATGTTATTGACTTATTACAGAATCAAATTCATTGTTATGATATCATATATGGTTCACTTATGACATTATATTACCCGTTCTTTTGTAAATTTCATGTTAAAGAAGCGTTTTGGGTAAAATCGTTTCATTTATCGTAGGTGTTTTGACTTGTTGTTCTTGACATCATTATTACTTATATCATGATTTACTTACTTCCAGAATATAAAATATGATTTATATATCATATATATTCAGTATATATATATATATAATAGGTATATAAATAAAATGAAAAACACCGTTCATGGAGACGGTAGTCCGTACGTACGCATGGACGCTGTTTTCCTTTCCTTATTGTCTTGAAATGGAAGTAAGTAGATGACATAAATATGTATATATATACATAAATCCAGTAGCTTTATAATGTCATATATTTCATTATTATTTCTTATATATACTTTATAATCATTCTTAAATGGTTAACATGGAGAATGAATCTCATCGCGTCGTGGAGACGGTAGTCCGTACGTACACACGAGCGATGATATCATTTCTATAAATATTGAATTGAATTGGAGTGGATTATAAAATATATCAGAATCAATATGATGTTTTAATAACTATTTATAGTTATTCTTTACACCATTATACCCATCCATGTAAGGTGGTGGTGGAAAATGGATTACACCACGGAGTGGAGACAGTATTCCGTACGTACGCACGCGCGGTGATTTCTTTTTCCTTAGGATGGATAGATGGTGAAATAGGGTTGTTTCATACATATAATAACATATCAGTATATGAGTGATACTGATGTTATTACTTCATAATGAAACAACCTAAGAAGAATAAATGGAAGAAGAAATAAAGATGAAATAATTGGTAACGGTAATTACCTCTTCTTTGAAGCGCCTTTTGGAGACCTCCTATTAGGGAACTAAAATTGGTCTTTGAGGAAGACCAGAACCTCTAGGATGTTTCTAGGGAAGTGGAGAAGAGATTTTGGCAGGGGTTGGCCGAGCTTGAGTGCTCAAATTGGTGTGAGGAGGAGGGGGAGGAGGTGTCCTTTTATAAGGGAGGAGAGGGGCACCTTAGGAATATCTCAAAATATTATTTTATATTAAAGTCAAAATCGGTTTATAATGGTTCCAAAGGGTCTTATTTCTAATCTAAAGTGGGGATGGGTCGAAATCATATCAACCAATAGGATTTAGACAAGTTTAGGGTATTATTTTAACCTTATCAATTTGATTTAACTCTAAGTTAAATAATTTAACTTTTACCGTGTCTTTTTGTTTTCTTTCACTATATGGTTAATACACTTACTATAAAATGCCAAACGAACCCCAAATTGTTTATTATTAATATATATATCCTTATCTAAGTCATTTGTCCGAACCTTAGATTTTTAGTAATAAAATAACAATTAATAATATAATATTTGATTTAAAAACTATTTTGTGTCAATTTTGACACTATTTGATATATGATTTTTGTGAAAGTCATAACATAATTATATGTTCGAACCAAGTTGATTAAATCAACACTAATATATCATAGTAACCTAGAAAATTAGTGGAATTCATAAAAAGTCTCAAATTATATTTATTTTGGTGTTTATAACATCAATTATGTCAATATTTCATTAATAAGATAATTACTGCATCATCATTGTGTCATAAATAAATTAAATTATTTGATGTCTAAAAATTTCAAATAAAATACCATCATGTAGTAAATCTTATTATCTTTTTAATGAATATTTACAATCGAATTTATCTTTTGTATAACCCCATATTAAAAATGATTTACTTATTAAACTTTGATTTTAACTATTTTAACCCTTCTTTAAATAAATTAATAATAAATGTCCTAATCTAATCCAAGTGGGCCTAAATGGTCATATTTTATTCCTAAGTTTGTTTTTGGTCGAAATACACTTGTCCAATAGGATTAGAACATGTGTTAGGGTAATATTAATATCATATTTACCCTTAGTTACCCTATTTACTATTAACCGCGGTAAAAAAAAGTAAACAGTTACTATTCACCAAAAATTATTTTCATCTCATTGAACCACATTTTACTTACTGACATCAACCGTGTCTCTCGGATTTTTGAAATTCCATTCACAGAAGCGGTAAAATTAAGTTTTATGAAAAATTCAGTTTTTTTTAACTACCACTTAATAGTTTCACTATTCATCAAAAATTGATGTTTTTCAGAACAGTGCCAAAATTTCATCCCAAGCTATATTTCATATTCCGAATTCAAAAATGAAGTCTATTTTACCAAATTCATTACATAAAAGTTTCATTAATTAATTTTATAATTAAATCCCGCTGTTAAAACAAATAGCGTGTTTTTAAGAAACAATTTCTATCAAAAGATTGACACTTGATTATGTCTGGTTTAAATGTGAAATTACATCCAATGACCAACATTGTATTAAATTGTAAAAATATATTCTAAATATACTTTAAAACCACTCAAATTAATGATTTATCACTATTAATTAATTCGATTAAAAAAGTTGTTTTTAATTATAATTTAGTAATTTTCACTATTCATCAGAATATGAAAGTTATCCGAAAAGTACCAAAATTTCACCTTAGGCTAAATTCGATACTCCGAATCCAAAAATGAAGTCCATTTTGAGAGCTAAAATTTCTAAAATTTAAAAAGTGGTTATTACTATTCATAACGGCTAGTTTTAATAATATTTTAATAGTATATCATTGTTTCGTGAAACTCAGTATTACGTACTACACACGCTATCGAGGAAGGTTGCGATTGCGTGTAATGCAAGGAAAGTCAAGGATGTGTGTTGTGCAAGCTTCTTTTGGTGTAGCGTACAACACAAGACATTAAATATAATATTTTTTCATAAAATCTCGGGGTGTTACATTCTACCCCCCTTAAAATGAATTTCGCCCTCGAAATTCTTCGGGGTTATAAATGGTTTACTATTCAAAAGTTTCTTTAATAGAAACCCACATCGTAAAAAGGAATACCAAAACTTGGCTTTAAAAAACTAAAGTATGAAATGTAACGATTACCCAAATAAACTAATCACTGGGTTTCCACATAGGTGAAAATATGGATATGAAAGAGAAATCTAACCATCATGTTCTGATGGAGAGTGGTAGAGAACATGGCTATGGAAAATCCAGTAATCACAAATCCAATGATTTGTGATGATATAATGTACCATCTGATTCATCAGGTATAAGATCACTAGGACAACATTTTTGGTTTTCAAGATCATTTCCCTAAAGTTGAAAATTTGAATTAGAATAAATACTTACTTTATTTTGGTACAATCTCACTGTTGTTCGTGCCTTGAACAATTTCCACTTCATCTCTTAAATAAATGAAGTTGAATTTGTTATTCGTGAAGTGTTAGCAGATCATGTGATAGAATGACTGTTCATTCCATCTGTCTCAAACAAAAGGTTAGCAAAAGTTATTAAATATACATAAGTCATTCTATAGTGAGATTAATCATATATGGTTCCTAAAATGGACTTATACTTCATATATCATACTGCTTAATATAATAAAACTAGTTTCTACTAAACAGGGACTTCCTGTAGGCCAGTGGTAGGCGATAAAGGCCAGTCGCACTTCGGTTGTGGGTTCGATTCCCACCGCCTTGTCCGAAGCGATGGGCTGTCGCCCGTCCTGCAGGTTGTCCTTTTTATAAAACTATATTACTATAACATCCCATCAATAATATCGAAAAAACTTATATCCTTAAACAATACTAACTTATGTCCAACATAATCCATTCCAATCTTTAGGCTTATCCATAATACTTCAGTCCATTCTCATAACATAGTGAAAACGATTACCAGAGATTTAATACCATCGTTGATCCCCATATATCATAAGATATATCTTGTTGGTCACATTCCAAACATTCAAAGGCCTTAATCTTGTACTCTCTTGAATACCCATTGAACCTTAGTGAAAACTTGAATGCAGTTAAAAGTTAACACTTTTCACATACCGAAATCCTCAAAATTCTATATACTCAAACCATGATATCACTTAGTCCTTATATCAATCATGAGATCATGAATACTATCAAACATTTAATTTTCTCCTTATCCCTTCATTATGCGCATATCATCTACATTCCAAAAATATCTGAATAACCTTTCATGGATACTGGTAACATTAATCATACACTTTCAAAACACAAGGAAGGACAACAGTGTAACAATTCATAGATGTCTCTTTATTCCAAAATTACACATGATAAACATGTAATCATTCCACTACATTCTCAAACCATTGACCGAGGATCAAAAATTCTTTCACCTCACATATCATTTGTAGTCTCTTCATCATCATCCACATAAATACTACCCATATGACCATACTGATTCTCTTCATGAGTCTTTCCCTTAGGGCATTTGTTTGCATAATGCCCATACATTCCACATTTAAAACACTTAACCATTTTTGATGTCCTAGCAATACCATTATCCTCATCCATGGTGTTAACCGACCCTTTTCCTTTGCACTTACTTGCTTTGTGTCCTTCTTTTCCACACCCAAAGCATCTTCCAGTTCCCTTGAAACATTCTCCTTGATGCCTCTTCCCAGATGATTTACATAGGGGAAATTGAACTTTCTTTCCTCTATGATCATCTTGGAACTCCATCTTTCTCTTATTAGTCGAGTCAGGAAACTTACCAAATTTTACTTTATTGATCATGTTGTGAGATTTCTGATTTGGCATAATAATGATGTTTGGACATCCAAATCCCATTTCATTTGGTTGCTCATGAAGAATATCATTCCATTGTCCATCATATCCTCCATTATTGTGAATCATCTTGTTTCCAGCCATTTTCTAAAACCCAAACAGAATAGTGTTAGATGCAAAAATCATAATAAAGGGGGAGTAACTTAAATATCTATCATCTTTGGTTTAATCTAATATCGTTACCATAGTTCTAGGACTATATCCTATATGTATACTTATCCTTAGGGGCATCCCTAGACATACCTTAGAAATATCTCTAGGGATCTCACTAACGTTTTCGCATCCTAGTTTCCAAAGGTTGACTAAACCTCCATCTGATACCAACTGTAGAGACCCGTATCTTGACGTACATTGACATTACATTACTTTTTCAGAATACTTAGTACATTACAAAAACACACACACAAGGACCGTAATAGTTTAGTGTCTTTGGAAACTCGAACTATAATCTTCTAATCGTGGTGAAAGATCATCAACATCTCCCATAATGATCTTCTTCTTTTTTTTATTTACCTAAAACATTTCTTTATATCCTGGGGAAAAGAAAACATAAAAGGGTGAGCTCAAATTCTCAGTAAGGGTAAACAAAAGAAATATCAATCACATCATATTCATAAGAACATAACATTTTGGAAATCATAACCTGCAAAAGAGAGCATAATTTCATAACATGGGATAAATCATGGTAGTGAAATGTAATCACAATAATCATAACTTAAAACATGAAACTTTGTGGCATTCACACATAATCATAGAGAATCATTTCTTGTTAGTCAAGACTCATTGCCAAGACTATCTTAGTGGACAAAGTCCCTTTCTGAATCGAGTAACCCTCGTTTCAGTCCTGTTTCACTGAACCAGTATAACCTACCATTCCAGCCATGTCTATCTCATGAGATATAAAATCATTACCCAATGCATTGGAGGGGGATATAGGTCCCACCCATCTTATAATGAATCCTTTCTTATGTGTGCCACATAATCATAAAACATACATCATCGCATAACACATGTAACAAAAATGGGATTCTTGAAACATCATGACATCATAAATCAATTCATATAAGATAAAGGAATTCATAAACATAATTCCATCACAACATAGTCAAATCAATGTAAAAATATGGATAGAAACAGTACCCTTTATTATCTTAGATGGAAAATAATTTTGATAAAACACTTGAATTGAATTCTTGAGGAAAATATCCTTTCTTCTTCAAAATCAATTTCTTTTCACAAAACATCATACGATTTTAAAAGAAAGAGATTTTATTGAAAATAGTCATGAAATCTTTTAGAGGAAGCTTCATGAAAATAAGGCTTTATAAAACAGTAGAAATCCGTTCGTGCCGTATAAGTTAAAAAAACATTCTTCGTACTTTTGTCGGAAAAGTCAAAAAGTACATCGTACAAAAAACGACAAAAGATTCCTTTCATACGTATTACTAAAAACTCACCGAAGGGTAAAAATGGATTTAAACAATTTTAGGTGGATGGAAATAATATTACATATTGAGTAAACATGGATGTGGATGATAAAATACACCCCAGTAAATACTTACGAATAAACAATCTCGGATAAAAATGAGATTGTGATATTTCCCTTACCTTAGGTCCGACTTGCTTTATATGTGTCCAAACCTCCAGTATAATGATTTAAATCATGTTATTGACTTATTACAGAATCATATTCATTTTTATGATATCATATATGGTTCACTTATGACATCATATTACCCGTTCTTTTGTAAATTCCATGTTAAAGAAGCGTTTTGGGTAAAATCGTTTCATTTATCGTAGGTGTTTTGACTTGTTGTTCTTGACATCATTATTACTTATATCATGATTTACTTACATCCAGAATATAAAATATGATTTATATATCTTATATATTCAGTATATATATATATATAATAGGTAGATAAATAAAATGAAAAACACCGTTCATGGAGACGGTAGTCCGTACGTACGCATGAACGCTGTTTTCCTTTCCTTATTGTCTTGAAATGGAAGTAAGTAGATGACATAAATATGTATATATATACATAAATCCAGTAGCTTTATAATGTCATATATTTCATTATTATTTCTTATATATACTTTATAATCATTCTTAAATGGTTAACATGGAGAATGAATCTCATCGCGTCGTGGTGACGGTAGTCCGTACGTACGCACGAGCGATGATATCATTTCTATAAATATTGAATTGAATTGGAGTGGATTATAAAATATATCAGAATCAATATGATGTTTTAATAACTATGTATAGTTATTCTTTACACCATTATACCCATCCATGTAAGGTGGTGGTGGAAAATAGATTACACCACGGCGTGGAGACGGTATTCCGTACGTACGCACGCGCGGTGATTTCTTTTTCCTTAGTTTGGATAGATGGTGAAATAGGGTTGTTTCATACTTATAATAACATATCAGTATATGAGTGATACTGATGTTATTACTTCATAATGAAACAACCTAAGAAGAAGAAATGGAAGAAGAAATAAAGATGAAAGAATTGGTAACGGTAATTACCTCTTCTTTGAAGCGCCTTTTGGAGACCTCCTATTAGGGAACTAAAATTGGTCTTTGAGGAAGACAAGAACCTCTAGGATGTTTCTAGGGAAGTGGAGAAGATATTTTGGCAGGGTTTGGCCGAGCTTGAGTGCTCAAATTGGTGTAAGGAGGAGGGGGAGGAGGTGTCCTTTTATAAGGGAGGAGAGGGGCACCTTAGGAATATCTCAAAATATTATTTTATATTAAAGTCAAAATCGGTTTATAATGGTTCCAAAGGGTCTTATTTCGAAGCTAAAGTGGGTATGGGTCTCAATCCTATCAACCAATAGGATTTAGACAAGTTTAGGGTATTATTGTAACCTTATCAATTTGATTTAACTCTATGTTAAATAATTTAACTTTTACCGTGTCTTTTTGTTTTCTTTCACTATATGGTTAATACACTTACTATAAAATGCCAAACGAACCCCAAATTGTTTATTATTAATATATATATCCTTATCTAAGTCATTTGGCCGAACCTTAGATTTTTAGTAATAAAATAACAATTAATAATATAATATTTGATTTAAAAACTATTTTGTGTCAATTTTGACTCTATTTGATATATGATTTTTGTGAAAGTCATAACAGAATTATATGTTCGAACCAAGTTGATTAAATCAACACTAATATATCATAGTAACCTAGAAAATTAGTGGAATTCATAAAAAGTCTCAAAAGTTATTTATTTTGGTGTTTATAACATCAATTATGTCAATATTTCATTAATAAGATAATTAATGCGTCATCATTGTGTCATAAATAAATTAAATTATTTGATGTCTAAAAATTAAAAATAAAATACAATCATGTATTAAATCTTTTTATATTTCTAATGAATATTTACAATCGAATTTATCTTATGTATAACCCCATATTAAAAATTATTTACTTATTAAACATTGATTTTAACTATTTTAACCCTTCTTTAAATAAATTAATAATAAATGTCCTAATCTAATCCAAATGGGCCTAAATGGTCATATTGTATTCCTAAGTTTTTTTTTGGTCGAAATACACTTTTCCAATAGGATTAGGACATGTTTTAGGGTAATATTAATATCATATTTACCCTTAGTTACCCTATTTACTATTAACCGCGGTAAAAAAAAGTAAAAAGTAATTATTCACGAAAAATTATTTTCATCTCATTGAACCACATTTTACATACTGACATCAACCGTGTCTCTAGGATTTTTGAAATTCCATTCACAGAAGCGGTAAAATTATGTTTTATGAAAAATTCAGTTTTTTTAACTACCACTTAGTAGTTTCACTATTCATCAAAAATTCATGTTTTTCAGAACAGTGCCAAAATTTCATCCCAAGCTATATTTCATATTCCGAATTCAAAAATGAAGTCTATTTTACCAAATTCATTACATAAAAGATGCATTAATTAATTTTATAATTAAATCCCGCTGTTAAAACAAATAGCGTGTTTTTAAGAAACAATATCTATCAAAAGATTGACACTTGATTATGTCTGGTTTAAATGTGAAATTACATCCAATGACCAACATTGTATTAAATTGTAAAAATATATTCTAAATATACTTTAAAACCACTCAAATTAATGATTTATCACTATTAATTATTTCGATTAAAAAAGTTGTTTTTAATTATAATTTAGTAATTTTCACTATTCATCAGAATATGAAAGTTATCCGAAAAGTACCAAAATTTCACCTTAGGCTAAATTCGATACTCCGAATCCAAAAATGAAGTCCATTTTGAGAGCTAAAATTTCTAAAATTTAAAAAGTGGTTATTACTATTCATAACGGCTAGTTTTAATAATATTTTAATAGTATATCATTGTTTTGTGAAACTCAGTATTACGTACTACACACGCTATCGAGGAAGGTTGCGATTGCGTGTAATGCAAGGCAAGTCAAGGATGTGTGTTGTGCAAGCTTCTTTTGGTGTAGCGTACAACACAAGACATTAAAAATAATATTTTTTCATAAAATCTCGGGGTGTTACACCGACACTGCTTAAGTATATTCCCATACATATATCTAAGTCATCAATTCTAATATTCTCCAACCTCTGAGCCCATGTACATCCCAGTCCACACAGGAAAGCAAACATAAATCCACACAGGATAGCACAAGAAAATCCACACAGGAAAGTAAAATAGGATTCAGATCACACTGGTATACTTCTTCAAAAGATGATAGATATGATCACTGATCCATCTAAGTCGTCGTACCCACAAAGGATTGATAGGTACTAACCCCCGAAATGACCCACACATGATTGGACCCACATAGGATCTGTAGGCGCTGGCTCACACAGAACCGCTGAGTGCTGAGCCACACAGGATCGGACCCACACAGGCTCGGTAGCACTGATCCACATAGGATTTTTGAGTTCTGTAGTCATCGTCGTCGAATCCACTGAGGATCTCTGCACAATCGTTGTCGCGGTCACAGTAGCAGTTGCATCCAACTCTAGGGTTTCCGCACACAGCAAGCTCGTTCGGGAGGGTCTACTCCATGAGCTGAGAGGCTGATAAATCAACTGACACATAGTCTAGAGTTTATGTATCTAAATGTTCTGTATCGTCAATAGGAACTCAACGTCACAGACGGCGCGTCAATCGGACGCCCGGTCTGAGAGTTATTGGCCTTTTCATTCAAGGGGCCCAGTTGGTTTCCAAGGCAAAACCAACTTGACAGTTCTCCACCTGCATCCAAGACTTGGGCGGAGTAAGCCAAATGTTCCGTTTCAGTAAGAGGAATCCAACAAAGTCGACGACACGTAATTCGGGCGTCCGGAGCTTAAGATATGAGTGTTTCCGCTCCGAGGCCCCGGTTGGTTTCGTGTACGAACCAACCCGGTTGAACACAAAGTATTCCGAAACCTTGAGTGTAATATACCAAAACGACCATCTTGATTAAAATATCGCATCACAATTAATGGTGCGTCGATCCGAGGTCCGTAGCCCATGTTATGGGCAAAATAACGAAGACGGTCCGAAAACGAGGGTTTCAGGCCTGGACCGACCCGACCCGAGACCCCCCCGGTCGGCGCGAACTGGGTCGACCTGCCCCGGGTCCGGGTCAGCCCTGCCCAGCGCGGTCCGGCCCTGCGGGACGCGGCCCGGCCCGGCCGGCATGGCCCGGCTTGGGCACAGCACGCCCAGCGCACTGGCCGGCACGGCCGACAGCCGGGTCGTTTGGCAAGGGGGGGTGGGTGCGCCTGCCACCCTGGTGTAACCCCCCCCATTTATGGGGTCCATTTGTGCTGGCTGGCAGGGGGAATTAATTCCCCCGACTCCACTTTGTCCGGTAGGCCCACACAGGTTGGCCGGTTCTGCCAAAAAGGACCGGCGACAGCCGGTCCTTCCTCCTTCCCCGACACCGGCGGCCCGGAACAGGCCGCCGGTCACCCTGCTCCGCCGCAGCTCGAAACCGGCCGCGTCTTGGTTCTTACGGTGTGGTGTGACGGAACCGTGCCCTTCCGCCGTGGCCCCGCTCCAGCCGCAGTGTCTTCAATTTTATTCAATGCGGTGCAACGGCGTCACGTCCTTGTTCAACTTCACGGCGCGGCGCGACGGAGACGCACTTTAAATGTTGTACGATCCCGCATGGTGCGACGACACCACGCCATTCTGTCCCAACCACAAAGAATCAAACAAGGATAAAGGAGGACGGTCGGCTGTGGTTTTGTGTTCTATCCCCCTCTCATTATTCGTTATCATTTGGTCGTATAACTACGAAGAACGACAAACTAGAAATGAAGAACGAAAATATTTAAATAAAATAATCCCCTACCTTGATAAAAGAGATGACGAACGTCGGCATCTTGAAGCGAGGACTCTAAGACGTTGATGGAGATTTCATCATGGAAAACCGTCGCGAAAATAGATATCGTGGAAGAAAAACGTCGTGGAAGAAGACGTCACATCGCGGGTCGCTGTCGCGGAAGAGGGTCTCCGAGGGCTCGGCACTCCACGTCAGAGATTGTTTGTTCTTCGCGTTCTTCCTCAAGAGAATGAGGAACTCAAGACTTCCTTAGCTTTTTCTCCAAAGGCTCTCAAACAACTAAACACCAACCCAATAAACTAAGTTCTTAACTTATTTTATTAACACATCAAGGCTTTTGAAATTCAAGTGTTTGAATTCCACATTAAATCACCTCATTAATTCAATCAGTTAATAAACATAAGATAACAAAATTAATGGGAGTTGAGGAGGTTAGAGGATATGAAGGGGTGGGGTTTGTGTGGGCCCCACCACCCTCATAACCTCCCAAGGGAGGTTGGATAGTTACCCAACTTCTATCCAAAGGATTAAACACTTAGAGTAAAAAAAAATTGTTGCTAAATTTTTATTTTTAACTTCCACAATTTTTATCAACTTCTCTCGTGTAAACACAACTATGGATTAAGCGTTCCTAAGTAATTACTAGTGCTGCGGTTCCATCGGTGTCCTTGGAATTAAATTTCGAGCACCGGTTCAAAATTTGGAAATTCCCGCTCGTTCGTTCACTAAACGTACCCGAGCTAAACTTCGGATAGAAATTCCGGGCACACCGGGCCTCCGAATCAAGTTCCGTCTGAAACTGAGTTCTTATAAAATCCCAAATAAAATTAATAAAAAAAATTCGTTGATGGGAGAGACCTTTACAGTATTTTCTAACAATCAGAGTCTCTGATAAATCTTCTCGCGGAAGGATCTGAATCTAAGACAACGGCGATGGATCGAGTTCCTCCAGGACTAGGACTTTGAGATAGTTTATACTCCTAGGAAGGGGAACGTGGTAGCTGATACCTTTAGCAGGAGGACAAGCATTTAGCTACTTGAGGAGGCGACATAGCAGCTAGCCTCTTTGCAGATATCCTTCTTGGATAGAGATGGACCAGCCTTCCTTCAGTCTCTCACCATCACTCCTCCACTACTGCAGCGGGTTAGAGAGGCACAGTGTGGGGACACTGACTATGAGACGCGGCATGCACAGATATCCTCAGGACATGCACCTGATGGTTTATCCTTTGGAGTAGATCACGACGACCTTTTCAGAGGACGTACCTTGGTACCAGTCGCTTTAAGAGAGGAGGTGCTGAGAGAGTTTCACACTTCTTCTTTGGCGATACATCCTAGAGTGGCGAAGATGTACCAGGATCTCAGACGACACTATCAACTTTAAGTGAGTAAATAAATAGCTAAAATGATATATTAACATTTAAAAAATATAAATATTTCATTAATATCATAATAATTTTTATTATATCACTTATATTCATTAATTTTATCTTTATTAGTTTCTATTTAATTTTTTTGTGAAAACAAATCATTACGCTTTGCAAGGTAGTATTCTTCCATACACATAATCAGCAGTATCGAATCCCATAAATAATGAAAGGTAAAAAAGATATATATGATATACTAACTAAATTGGATAAATAATGTTATAAAAATCATATATATACTTTATGCACATCATCATACTCAACTGGGAAATTTTGGAATTGTGAAATGACTAAAATCAGTTTATAAGGCGGTAGTTTTCTATACACACAAATGATTATTTCATAACCTATTTGATTGGAGTGGAGGAGATTTTATCTCATTACCTTAATATAAAAACATATACATTTATATAGGATAAATATTATTTTATATCAACATTTTTTAAAAAAATAATTTAAGGATGTGGTGGAATTAATAAAATAAAAACACATGTTGATGAGAATTACCAAATTTTCCGGTATCTTACTTAGGTTTCATCAAATATCTTCTTAGGATGGATTTTTTACAAGAAAAAATTACTAAATTATTATAGGATGGAATTTTATAGGTCATTTTGGGAGGAAATTTCCAATCTAAAAGGGTATAATGGTGTGATTAATAGGAGTGTGGGGTTGGCCTTTTATAGGTTAGGTGAGATGGAAACTTTTACTTTTCAAAAAGAATGAAATATAAACATGTATTTTCCATGTTAAAATGATCCAATAATTGACCATTTCTATTCTATGAAGGTATAAGGTATCAATATGTTCAAAGAACATATTTAATACCTGTATTGGGGTTATTTTAACCCTTTCCATTTTAGGTTTAACAATTTGATAAATCAATTTTTACATTTGGTATAATAAATTTTTTTTATTATTATTACTATTAATTATGGTCAATAATTATGTTCACCATAATATAAAACATAAATTTTTCTGATTCCAAATATAGAATCCATTTATCAATGTTTCACTCACAGAAGTTGAAAAATTAATCTCATGGATGCGATGAGAAATTGAGGTTTTCAATGAAAAAATGTAAAAATGTTTACAATTTTTTATTTAAAATCCATTATGAATATATTTCCAATTACTCTAATCTTATAATTTGATATAAAATTTTACTAATGATAATTTAAAAAAAACATAAGAATAAAAATTTTCAATACAAATCCTTTAAGAAAACATTCATTTTTTGATTAAAATCCAATATTTTTCCGTATTCATAAAATAAATAATTCATTTTAGAAAATAATAAATAATTAAGAATAAGATAACATGATATTATAATTACAAAAATACGGTCAAATTGTCAAATAAATTTTCTAAAAGTGGTAGATATCATTTCTATATTATGTGTGCCTCTCAAGACTAATCATTCTTTTAGAAAAAATATATTCTATTCAAAATACATTTCATTAAAATATAAATTATTCCTTTTTATGTCTAATAAATTGAATAAAAAATTAATTATCTATTTACATATATTCCTACACAATAAATTATTGTCGAGGTTATAAAGGTCATGTAGAAAAAAATATATTATATTTGTGTTTCTTGTTTCATTCAAACATAGTGTTTCATTCATTATCAGATGTCAAATTGATTGAATTATTAAAAAAGATAATCATTGTCAAGCATTCTATTCCATCTATTTTTCTAACAATATTCTATTTTGATTTTTCATTTTTTCTTGTGTACGAGAGGTTTTTAAATGGATCAGTAGTCATGGAGGAAGTTTAAATCAATAAATTAGAATTTTCTAGGTAGAAAAATATTTTGTAGAATGTTTACAAGCCATTTAATAATTAATCAGGATAGAATAAAAAGAGGAGGTGAGTTTTTCAGTACACCCTTTAAAAATTAATAATTTTTTTTGTGGAATTACACAACAAGTAATTCCATGAGAGGAAATTTTTATGGTGTCATGTGGATTTTTTCTTTCTTTCCATTCTGTATCATTCACCCCATCAACCATAGGGAAACTACGTTTATATTAGGAGGGATTTATTCATATATTATTTCCACTTATTATTTTTTGATTCTTTCTAAGATTTTTTATTTGGTATCCATCAATTCCATCGTTTTCTAAATATGATGTAGAACCTTTTGATAGTATTTGGTTTTGGGGTTGATCATGATTCTAGGATTTGTTACATTTCATTTTTAAACATATTTTAATTTTGATCGTCCTAAATAAATAAAGGGTTGTGGTTGAGTGATATTTCCTCAATGATATTGATGTATGTGGTCTAACTATCTATTCTCAAAGTCTTTATTAATATTGGGTATATTTATTTGTTCAATATCAGATACCATGTTTTCAAATATCATTATGGAATTGAATTAATTAAAAAATTAATGGGATTATGAAATTGATCAATTAATTGTATTATTAAATTGGACAATTCGTGGAATTGGGAAATTAATCATGTAGTGGGATTATGAAATTAGTAAATTAATGGGATTGTGATATTTATAGATTAATTTTAATATGAATTGATTGTTAATGGTTTTTATGGGATGTTTAGATTAAACATGAAGGGTTAATATATTTCTTAATTAAATGTTGATAAAAAATAAATTTTTAAATTTTCGTATTATTCAATGTGAATAAAGTAATGAATCATGATTATTATAAAAATTTTAAATAGTAAATAGTGATGTGAATAATTCATTAAAGGGTTAATGACGACTAACAATGAAAAATGTGATAAATGGGATATATGTGATATATGTGATTGATTGATATGTGAGTATGGGACACAGGCTAATGCACCAAATACCCATATGAGATTAATATGAGTGGTATATGGAATTATTCTCTAAATACACATATGTTATATCAATGAGTGTTCGACATTGAATGATGCTTTAATTGCCCAAAGGGTTCTAGATATTTTGTTTTAGGTCCAAAACATTAGCATTGGACCAAAATTCAATGTAGGCTTTATGTTAAATTATATTAAAATTAATGATGAAATATAATGATATAAAAAATTTTATTCCATGGGATATATATTTTAGACTACATCATGTGATGAAGTAGGTAGTGAGGGTATATTTTTCATCATAAACTAGAGAAATTTTGTGTTTATTTAATGATTAAATAATTTTTATTACTATTTAAATGTTTAATTAGACATTATTTTATATGAAATTTCATAGACTATTATATACTATATTTTTTATTTATATGTCATTAGTGGTGGCCTACCTATTTTGACTCACACCCTACTCAGAATTCCTAATTGTTATAAAATTGAATTCATGTTTCTAGAACATGATAAGGGAAGGGGCCCTATGTTAGATGGATGATTTGGGATGGGTCATTGATGAGGGAAATAGATTTTTTGTTGGGACCCTCATTGCGAGTTGTTAGTGTTTCATTATTTTTGGGTTTTATTTAGACAACATCCAATATATGGCAAGATATATCTAATAAATTTTTTGTGTATTGTTTTTCTTGTATTGGTTAATATATTATTCTTGTTATTGGTTATATATTTGGTTATTGTTTATTATTTCGTGTATGGGTTCTTATTTGGTACATATGGAATAGTCTTCCCATAGTATATATTTGACCATCATAGCTGGTTAGAATCCTATATCAGATGGGGTGGTGTGGCTCAAGTCATGTGAACATCCAGATCGAGGAACCATTATTTTGAATCTGAGGTGGGATGATAAAAATTAGTATTTAAGGTGGTTTTCATTTCATATTTTTTTTCTAATTTGGAAATGATGACTTGATACTTGGATTATTCTATCCTCGTTCATGATCTCATGAACGGGAGTAGTTAACCCATGCATTAGGGAAAACAAATTTACCAATATTGGGGTTATTTATTATTGATATTTTCTATTAAAGGAGGAATTTATTTCACCTTATGTGAAAAAATTATTATGTCATGTATTTAATATTTTTTGATAATTTTTTATGTCTCAGTGTTACATGAGATTTGATCATTAATGAATCATCATAGGTGCTTGGAAATCGTGATAACGTTTATCATTTTATTCATGCAATAAAGAGAATGTTTTTGGTATATTGTATATGTAAAATTTTTTCACTTTCATGTGAAATTAAATATAAATAGGTTTCTAAAATATAATGGACAAATGAATATAATGATAAGTGTTTAATCTTAAAACTATAAATGGGTGTATGCAATGATTGTAAAATTTGAAAGCGTTTACCGTATGTTATCTATGACCTATATGAGGGATGGTTGAGGGTAGTGATAATACCTTAATTCTGACCATGTGACAGAGTATATGGGAATCACTTGGAATTGTAGAGATTTTCATCCATGGTGATTCGTTATGATAGGGTGATAGGAGGACATGGATAGAAATGTTCCTCGTCTAGTGGAACATGAGGCTATAGAAATTACGGATGAAGAAGCTAAAGATAAGTTCCCACTGAAATTTTATGAGTTTTTTTAGATTATAGAATGAGACACTAGGTTGGTTGTAAAGAGTATTCAAAACTTAATATGGGAGTTCTAGTTATATTCCTATTAAAATTCACCAAAGAGGGTCAAACTAAGGATGGTGACGTCAAGATTGAGTCTATCTAGTTGATCCTAATCTAATTAGAGAATCATGCTAAAAAGAGTGTCAAATGTGTTTCTTATATGTTATGTTTTCATGAAATGAATTTTTGTGGAATCCAAAATTAGGATGCAAAGATATATAATACGGAGTTGAAGGAAATCAGGAGAAGTTCTTAGAACAATTTTACCTGAATATGCTCTTATATGAGAGGGAATATGATTTTATGAGGATGAACCTAGGGACTATGTCCATGATGACATTTTCTATCGATTTTCTTGTTTGTGGTGATTTGATACAATATTAAAAGGAGATTAACCTAATGTATTGAAACTGTTTCAGTATGAGAATTAATGTGTGATTTAGTCATTGATTAACATTTTTAGGATGAAAACAAAATTTAAACTACGGAATTGATATCTCTTATCTATAGGAAACATGAAAAAGGATTCCAATGAATTACATGTGGTTTTTGATGGATTAATAGGTGGTATATCTCTTGAGATTATGAAGATACCCAATTATAGGGTTTAATAGATCAATAGAATGAATATTATCCTTGAAGAAGGTAATGTTACTCATGATATTATTTCTGTGGTCTTCCACCTGTGTAGTTGGCCTGGTCACATATGTAGTTACTGCCCCCCAAACACTGGTAGATTTATAATCTTTCAATAGAGTATGACATATACAATGGTTTATAGGGTCCCATGATAGGTGTGTAATTACTGATGGGATATGTAGAATTAGAGTGATGAAAGGGGGTCTTCGACCTATTTTAGTTAGGAAGTTGAAGTTTTTCTGGCCATGGTTATATAGGTCATTTACGTGGTATCACAGGTGATGATCACCCATATTCGTGAGGTATTGTAGAAAAAGTGACTCAGATGACAACATTGGGAAGAGGGGTAGAGAATCTTTATGCAGTTTGGATACACTTGTGGATTGTGAGGATAGATCATTGACTATTAGAGGCTCTATTCTCAAAGATTATTCCCTTGAAAGTGTCTTATATTATACAATAGACTCCCATTATTTAATATCTACACAACTTGTAAACAGTTAGATTCTATAATTGGATATTTTGAGTTGGTTTGTGATTATTGATACAACATTTATAGTACAATTGAGGGACTTTTTGCTTGATCAGAGTGATTTCAAGGAAGTCTAGGGAGTATTATTTTAGCTAGGATCTCTACATACATGAAATTTTGGGTCTTGAATTTATTTATCGGATGTATTTTACATTATCATATATATACCACAATGATTATTACCATCATAGAGTGACATTTAAATATCTTGCGGATTTAAATTATGTTCATCATGGAGTGTGGAATATAAAAGAGGTTCATATAAGGCCAATTCATCAGCAACTATGGGAGATCACCACCATGGTTGTAATTATTTTTCTTGATGATGTGAGTGTAAAGAAAAATTTCATTACACTCACAGTAGACTAGTTCTAGGATTTTATTATTTACTATTTACTAGGGATTTCAAATTAGATATATTCAGAATTTATGATCGAAGTAATACATAGAGATGATATGGTCTTCATTCAAAAATATAAAATTGAACCAATAGAGAATCATGATTTTATGAATAAAATATATGAGTTGATAAATAAGATATTTATCCATCCATGTACATCACATGGGGGTTTCCCAATCTTGTTATCTAAGAATATTGATAGAACCATGCATTTACATGTCGATTAAATGATGTTGAACTAGATGTGAGTGAATAACTGATATCCACTTCCGCATATCAAAGATATATTTTAGAATATTATAATATCTCACGTTTTCTCTCTGATTTACATGATATTTGGGTATCATCAGTGGATATTTTTACATTCTTAATTACCTCAAACATATTAAAAAATATTGAATTATGATTATAAGTTCATTGTGATGTTTTTGAGGATGATAATAATCATTCTGTGTTTATGAACATGGTGATGTAAATCCTACAACCGTACGTAGATAATATTTACGTTTTTTGTGGATAATTTTATAGTGTACTCTATGAATCATGATTATAATATGTTTCATATTGACACCGTTATTAGTACACTGATAAATAGTCTTCTATACTCTCATCTATTTAATTTTCAATTTTTGATTAACCATGAATATTTCATACGACACACCATCTCTATGGAAGGCGTGACAAGGGACCTAGATAATGTTTGGAATGTGGTTTCATAGGGTCATAACAAGAATTTTTTAGACATGTGTAGCATTATAAGACTAGATAGATAGTATTGGAGATTCATCCATCACTTTCCCCACTTGGAAGCACCACATTAGGTATTTATCAATATGGTAGTTATGTTTGAATAGTCTGGAGCATTTGAGAATTATTTTCAGTAGTGGAAGAGGTATTTCACTACAGCAACAATCATGATCATACTTGAGTCGAGTGAGTAGTATGTAGTGTTTTTTCATGCATCTAGTGTCATGATCAAATATGGGTATATGTAGGGGGTCAATTTTTATAATATTGATCTAGGATGTTGAGGGAACATTAATAGAACATCATTATCCATTACCTTGAGTTAGTTGAAGTGGTTTATGCTTTGAATTGTTGGTGGAATTATCTATTTGGTAGAAATTTTACTTTGTATACAAACCACCAGAGCCAAAAGTATACATTTTCCAATTTATTTTTTTGATCTACAGTAGTGGAGGTGGGTTGATTTTATGAGGTTGTTTGATATTGGCATTGAATATACACTAGGAAAGAGAAATACTTTTGCTGACTCTTTTAGTTGAGGTAATTAGACACATGATGTTCATGATTCTAGTACTGAGTATAATATGATGACCGTGATAGAAGAGATACATGTTGTGATTCAAGAGGACCCAGTGTAGATGAAATTAATATAATTTTTAGTTCATTCAATACTTTTGTTCTAGATAAGGGAGAGGAGGTATAAGGATCCATAATGTTTAGACTTGAGGGAATTAGTTCATGGTGGGTGTTTAGAATGTAGCATAAATTATGGTGAAATCATCTATGTCAAGAACTACATTTTCATCCTATGTGTATGAAGGATGAGATGAATCTTGAATTTCATGTCTCAACATGGGTTATTTTTTGTAGTTTAACCCAAATTTACTATGACCTACATTGATAGTATTCATTGTTGGGATTGAAAAAAGAGATATCATGTTCCATGACACAATTGTACACCTATAATAATGTAAAGGTCGGCCATCAATGACCAGTTGGTTTAATATAGCCAATTACAATACTGGAATGGAAATGGAAAACCTTTCTATGGAATTTTTGTTGGTTATCCTTAGGATTCCTTTGTATAATGACATTATATGGGTGGTTGTGGACTGTTTAAAGAAAGTGGCACATTTTTTTCTATAGAAGGGAATTTATAAGTGGACCACTAGTGGAAATTTATGTTCATGAGATAGTCTATATGAATGGGATACTACAGATTTTAGTTTCTGATATTGAGTCACGATTCACCTCATTCTTTTGTAAAGGATAGAACAATGTTAGTTATTTTCATGTGTTTCAAGAGACAGTTTTCCAACCACATAAAGATGGGGAATCAGAATGTACCTGTTGGTTAGAGTATGACACTCAAGAGAGGGGTTGAATTGTGTTCCAATAAAAAATTATGTCAAATAATTATTTAAATGATTCCCCAAATTTTAAATAAAACATGCTATTTAATCGATGTAGTGAATTTATAATAATCTAGATATTCACCTAGTTTCTCAAAAGATTTAATATTTATTTGTTGTAGAAATACAAGACATTGATAAAACTTTGGAAACTAATCTGATAAGATAATATAGTTAAAAACACTATCCAAGACTATCTATCAAAGTGAAATTTAGTTTTCTTAGTATATGTAAAAGCAGAGGATACTAAATAAGAAAATATAGTTGATATAAAAAAAGAGGTTCAGTCTCATGTAGATACATTGTCCTCTCCACATTGTGATCAACATAAACCACGAAATCTATATAGATAATGTTTTTTTCAACACCATAGATCGGGTTTAACACAACAATACACATACTATCCAGGTTACAAGACCTCTACCACAGTTCTACATTGGAAAAAAAAAATATATTCCGGCCACACATGACCTCTTCCATAGTTCTACATAGGATAAACATGTGTAAAGTGGTAGATGGGTGAGGATATCTGGTATCGTCTAGTTTAGTGTAGGGGAAAATATCTGTTTTACAAACAAATGCACACACTTCTTGAAAATGTAATATACGGTACATAACATAATAATAAGTATTAGATTGACTTTTTACAGAGTTGTGTGTTATACATTTTATCTATGAACACTTTGATGTATCATAGTTTAGTCTAGAGTCCATATCATGATGTATACACTGATAACATTTTGCCGTGGGGCACTGAGTTATATCATCAATTAGGGTGAGATTCTATTCTCCTTTGGTTCAATTGTATCATTCAGGAATGTTGTAATTTTGATGTACATCGGATCTCTAGTTCACAAAAACCTGGAATTAGAGTTCCTCGTGTTTTCTTCCTTTCTAAATGTTGCTTTTGTAGGTCTTCTACTCTATCTATTCGTATCTTATTCTGTATTGATGTTGGTTTTTCATTCATTATCCCTCTATTGTATATATATTCTTCTATCACAACAATGTGCATGATTGAGGTAGATATTGTACCTTATATTTTTGACATACCCATTTAATATTTAAAAAATAATAATTGAATTAATATGTCTCATTAAAACACTCAAAAATGAATGTTAGAAGTTATTTTAAATTACTAGAATTTTAATCAGTCTATCGGTGATTCCTCGATCATCATATCCTTCTGTCGATGACTCATTATGCTAGTATGCATTTTTATCCATATTCATATTCATTGGTGACTCATTGCGCTAGTGAGTCATTTTAACTTTCAGTGACTTATTGTGTCTATAGATTCATGTATCATTAGGTTTTTACATCGGTAGGTCCAAGTATAACTAGGTCCTTTGAACTATCAGCAAGACATTTGGTCTATTAGAGTGGTGATTTCATTATCAGTGAGTCATCTACTCATAAGTTTTTTTCACTATTAATGACTCAGTCGAACTATCAGTGTCATTCAGTCATACATAGAAAATATTTCCTCTTGGATTCTCTTACAACAAAAATATTTAAAGTATGTGTTAAACTTATATGGGACTATATATAATCATAATTACACCTATTAAAATATAAATAAACATTATTTAAATGGTTATAAATAAATAATAATATTTGAAAGGATTTTTTATTATTAAAACCATTAATACATGAGAAGACAGACAACAATCTCCTACAAGACAACAATATTTGCCTTTTTGAGGATCAGAAATCCTGTTCTTATTCAGTACAGTCATTTTATGTGGAATATAATCATTTTATATATCATCTCAATTTATTGATGAATTTTATCAGTACATAGATAAGGTCAAAAGCTAAAATAAATAGTAATGGTTTGAAAAGAAAAAATAAAAATAATAGTATCCAAGACTATTTCCATTTCTTCCCATATGTAATAAGAGGAAAGAAAAAAATGCATAAGAGTAATGTCAAGTGTAAAATGAATAAGGATAATTCCATACCGTTCTCCCACTTTTGGGATTGTCAACAAGTGTAATAGGAGAAAATATTATACTAATATTTCTCTAATAATGAAGGATACTTGTATTAAATGATAAAAAAGTATCAGAGAATAATAAATACATGTTAAATAAATGAACGTCAAGAACAAAAAAAATTTAATTAATCAATTAAGTAAAATGGATTATAGATCTTCAGAAAAAAGACAACCAAAAAGCCATGTAATAGAGGTATCCACACACCTTCTCAAAATTAAGAAGTTCCTTCCCTTTCACATAGTGGTTAATAAAAGGTCCAGTAGGTGGTGACCTAGAAGCTAGAGGGTTTGATGAAATTTTTTATGTAGGTAGGATCACTCCTTGAATACTAGGTGCAAGGATGGGGTTTTGATGTGATAACATAGAAGGTAGAATTTTCTCTTCAATCAATAGTCATATCTGACTGAAAGAATGAGAAAATGTCATTTTTAGTGGAGGTACTGATCCAATAGGTCCAAGAGGTGGTGCAAAAGCGTCTAAAATTGCTTCAATTTTCACATGAATGTATAGCTTCAACATCCTGATTAAATCCTCAAATATCTCACCACCATGCATCATACATTTCTTAAATTCATATTTATTCTCCATGAATATGTCCAAAATAAGTGTAAATTCCCTAAACTTCTATACATTGTTTTTGAATACGTTGGTCATAGGAGTCCATAATAGTTTCCCTGTAAAATATGTAAAATGACTAATCAACAGATGTATGGTAATGATCTTCTTGAAATAGTAGTCCTGCTTCTCTGTGATTTATGAATTTGTAGTCTCAGCACTCTTGGAATAGATTCTAACCATGTCATGAATATTTTCACAATTATTTTCATTATTTGAATGTTTGGACAAACAGAAGAATCAAATATTGGTTAAATTTATTCCTTAAGATCTTTTCGAACTACCTCAATGTCTATGGCTTGTGATGATTGACCTGAGGAAGAAGAAACATTAGTAGGATTTAAGGTATGAGTCATAAAATCTTTATGAATAGTATCCACAAAGCCTGTATACTATGAGGTAAAATTATTTGTTTAAAAGGAAAGAACATTCATTTATTTTCCTAACTTTGAAGTAATTGAAACAATGGTATTAGCAGTAGTAATTTATTTGGTATGAATGTATTATATCACTTTCTTTGAAACATTATCTGCAGTAGTTTCACTCACACCGACTGTATAACATTGAAAAGAAATAACATTACTAGACTACTATATTTCTTCAATTTAAGATCTAAGTGACTGTAATTCATCAATTATCGTAGTTTTTCCTAATATTGTTGAATCTCGTGCACCATCTGAGATTGAACTGATACACTTACAATTGAGAAAATTTCATCCTTAAATCTTTAAAAATATTAATTTGTGACTGATTAAATAAGAAGGGTCTCCGCCACTGGTTCTCTTGAAACAGGTACATATACCTCATCATATGAGTATTTATAATCCAATCCTAGTGCTACATACCTAAGATTAATTTTACATTCAATCATAACATCATAATTTAGAGGAGTGAGAGTATCAACTATTACACTTCATGGTTGATGTTCCTTATCAGCTTGATCCTTCATTTCTTGAGGAACACCCTCAATCATAGATCTCCTCATTGGTTGATCTCCTTCAGTATGAGGATACCATATTTTATATACTAACTGAGGTACAATAATCACATGAACATCCACTTCATCATGAACATCATCATTTTCCCCTTCAACAACATTGGAGGTTATTTCAACCATTCCTAATCCACAAATTCAACTGTCTCTACATCTCCCCCATGATCATCCAAATTATGGTCACCATTACTTTTACTTCTTTCATCATTATTATATCGAGAGAAATACTCTTCATTTCAATTTCTGTCATAATTTTCTTTATTAACTTCCTCTTCACTACCACTACCAATATAATCTTCTTCACTTACATCTTCTTATTCTTCTTCAGATCCACTAGATAAACCAATATATTCCACACTACTAGTGACTTCTATCCCATTATCTCTACTTTCTTCATGTGTGGGCTCATTAGTGGGTATGCAAAGTAGAGTACTAAAGGTCCAAAAGATAAAAAATTGTGACCCTTCATGGTGGTAGGATCACTACTATAATCGATAGGTGACCCTTGATATATAACTGGAGTGGTAGGATCTTCTTCTTATCCTAAATCTTAAACAACTTCATCATCTATTTCTAGACCAGGATCATCCATATTCATAGGCCTATCTGGATGATCCACTATACTAAAATTTTCATAAATCATATATTTATCTCCTAACAATTCTTTCTTCCATTGGTTCTTATTGATTTTCAACATTTTTACATATCTTTTTACTTATAAATATCCCACTACACTTAGAAACAACTTCATCGCCTTTAATAAAAAATACTTTCTATTTAATCATAGCTGAGATTAAACATTGATAAAATACGGAATTGGTTTTTCAAGGAGGATTGATCAGTTAATTTATGTTCACCCAAGGAATCACCATATATTTACCTTAATCCCGTTTCTTTGAAGATAAAACAAGTAGAATTATTGATACATTATAGATGAAAAGTTCCCATTCTTTGGAAATATCTGATGAAAAATAAACATTAAATGAATTATAAACTGTCCATAAAACTCTGTAGAAATAGGTCTCATTTCTCATCATTATCTGTAAGCTCCTTCAGAGTGGTTTCAATATAGAAAAAGTCACTCTCATGTGTAGAAATACCTGTGTAATTATTAAACACACAATTATGGGGTACCATAAAACATTTAGACCATTGTATGGATTTAAAATAGATTATCTTTCATTTCACAATGGACATAATCCAATAAACATAACTTCCTTCTAGAAGGTACTCCACAATCATGAAAACTTCATGAACTAGCTTTGGGTAGAAATGTATTTCATTATCTAAGAACTAATCAAGATATCCCTGATCCTATAAAACCCTGAGTAGAAAATACATGCTCTCCACCATCCATTCTTCAACAACCTCTTTTTCTGGAGTAACAACACAATTTTCCATAGTAGGATTCATGGGTCCACAAAGTTTTCTCGACTCCCTTCTCTATTTATTAACAGTGCAAGACTCACCACCATCAATAGATCACTTCACACATGTCATGACAATAGTTCGGTTTTATGTTCAGAAGGTGAAAGGTCTTATATAGAGATAGAAATGGCTGAGTTAGTGTATATGTAAAGGAGTAGAGTTTATCCACTCAAATTTATATCATTTAGGGAATGTGAAATCACAAAATTGTGAAATTGTGAACTTTGTTCAACAAAATTACTAAAACAATGTCATTTTAAAAAATACCTAAAACATGTAAAAATTAGGAGTCATAAGTTTTTTCATGACATATTTTTCATAATACCAATGGTGTCAGCATGATAATTTGTCAGTGTTTGCAAGATAGGGTATCATCAATACAAATCATCAGTGTTAGCCTAACAACTCTATTGGCATGACCAAATTGTCAACATGAAAAATTTATCAATTTTTTGTTGAAAATGTCATGTTCACACTATAAATGTTGGAATGAAACTATCTATTTTACTTTTCTAGTTTTAGTATGAAACTTCACTTAATAAAAGTGTAAGAACAACACAAGGTCCTATAGATTTATCATTTTATCTAATGTGTGATGTAGTTCAGTTTTTCAATGTTTGATGGTTATGTAAAAATGCCAGTATTCTAAAGTTCACTGCAAATGAATTCTAATGTTTATTTTTATTTTTTTATAATTGACTCAAAAAAATTTATTTCTTACATCAATTTGTTTCTTCCTAGAATTTGAAACATGATTTATAAAAATACTAATAGAACTTTTGTTATCACAATTTTTAGGGACATGTATAAATGGATATCCATAATCTAGAAATGTGCATTTCATCGAATTTTATTTTTCCAAAAACTACTAGTAGATATGTATTTAACTTCAATTGTAGATAAATAAAAGGAACTTTGTTCCTTACTATACAATAAAACTACAGACTTTCCCAAAAAGTGACATGTGACAGAGGTGTTCTTTCTATCCAACATACATCCACAAAAGTCAGAAACTTAATAACTCACTAAATCAATATATTTTCCTCTAGGATAGAACATTCCATAATCGATATTATGTTAGATAAATAAAAAACAGACTTTTGATATAAATTAATGGATTTTAATTAGTGTTTTCTTGAAAATTTGAAAACATTAATATACTAAACATAATAATTATCCTACTAGTAGTTGTTTAGAGTAAACTCCCAATAATTCCTCTATATGTGGATTGATCAACATATTTTCCCTCTTAATCAAGGATCATCTAAAATTTTGTCCTCATTGGTGTGTTATTACTCTTAGTTCTAAAAATCCTATAATTTTACTCTAAATTTGTTGTAACCAGATGGAAGGACAATCACCAAGAACCATTTCTACTCTTTCAAATAATCAATCATATCATTAATCCATGGAATCATATATTTTTTCTTTTCCTTAGATATTTTATGTTTTTTTATCAACGAAAATGTGATGTTAACCATCATCACTCTTAGCAAAGAGAACAGATGATACCCATGATCACAAACTCATATTTCTAATAACTTTCTCTATAAGATCATCCAACTGAATCTTCATCATTTAGTTATTTCTAATTCCATGTGGATTGAAGGAATTGAACCTGCCTCATTTCCAAGTACTAACTCGATAGAAATATCTACCTCCCGTACTGATGGAAAACCATTGATGTTAGAAGTAAAAATGATAGGATACTCGAAAAAAATTAGATGGATATTCCCACTCAATGATTCTTCCTACAAATAAAAAATTGAGAACTAATATTATATTCCAATTTCCAGATAATAATGTATATCTCTACTCGACATTGGTTACCATTCTCTTTGATTGGTTCAAAAAACTCCATTGGTTGTATTGTGGGGACCCATTGAAGATAATAAAAAATCTGGTCATTATGGGCAATGAGCCAGTCCATCACAATATTAAATCAAGTGGATTCATGTTGAGAACAATAAAACACCAATAATTATCAACATATGATTGATATAAAACACATGGGGTACTACTAAGACCCTACTCTCTCTTCATACAAATGGGTGTAGTGATATTCATGAAATTAGATAAAATCTTCATTAGAAGATTTCACAGATTAGAAACATGATATTAAATAAATGAATGAGATGCACCACTATCAAATAAATATATAAAAAATTGAAGGAGTGATATTAATAGTACCTCTCATGATTATTTTACCCATATATGATTCCTCTTGAGAATATTCCACTACGTGAAGTAGCTTTGTCCCGTACTCTAATTGATAGAAATTTTTGTATATTATGATTCTTATTTCCCCATAGTTTTATTAGGTGATGATGATCTTTTTCTACTATGTAGAGTGGAAATAATAAGGAATAACTTATTTATGTTTCGTTAGTGTCCACATGAGCCATATATCATGGGTACCTTAGTACAAACCCTCTTTGAGTTCCCAAGATTTCAACATTAGTATAAATAAAAATCCCATTTCCATGCACATAGGATGATTATAAAACCCTACTATTGAGAGTGACAAAGAAAATAACCATTGTTCCTCTTTCCCTTAGGGGAAAACACAATACGAACAGGATGATAAATAACTCCAACCAACTGTACCTTTTCAGCCATGTCCATTTCAACCATCAACTCTCTACCTAGTGTATCATCATAAGAATCCAAATTAAATAGGAAAACATGAGAAACAAATGTGATCTCAAAGTCCCATCAGGATTCATCTACTTTTAATATTATAATTTCTGGATACCTTGGGTGAAAACTACACTATATCCGAATGAATGATCACATACTTTGACATAATTATGTCTTGATTCTCGATATAGATGAATTTTAAATCATTGGATAACAACGACTAATCTGTATATAACTAGGAAGTGGAATGGTCCATGATATTTTTCCACTATAAGCCATTATGGTTCTATTCTATCACCATATAGTCCAACCATCTCAATCTTGGTTCCTCTTTCATGATTGTGGAACACTTTACATTGATCTTATATTGTGTCTGTGTTAATTCCAAAAAAATTATCCATCTGGATTATCCATTCCTCATCCTATTGAGAATATATGGAGACTTTAAATACTAGTGGATCTTGCTGATGTAACGCCTAGGAATGATTATTGATAAGATACCCCTATGGTTACACAACTATATCTTCAAGATGAACAAGTGTTGGTTCCAATCCTAGTTTTTGGATATTAAGAATGACCACCTCAACTAAAATAAAGACTAAAAGATTATTGTTTTCATTATGGTTCATCTACAAAATCCATGTGGATCTAATTTATTTGTCATCGTTGAGTAAAAATTCTAAATAAATAATAGAAAATGTTGAAGATATCATATTAATACTCAAAAAGAGTAACACTGGAATCTAATCTCAACAGATAAGAACTCAAGATTTGGATTTCAATCCAACCAAATAAAATTATAGAAAAAATCTATAACTAATCATCCAAAAGTATTTACCAATACACCCCTAGTGATTTGGGGATCAATTTTGTGAGAACAAGACACACACTTAATTTAAACATTCCCATTTTCTTGATAGAAAAACATAATTTCAAACTCACCGCAAGTAAAGAAGCTCAACCTAGAGAAACGATAAAACATTTTCCCAAACCAACATGGGTACCCTGGGAACCTAATACACAAACAAATCCTGAAAAAGTAAAAATTGAATTCATGATCATCACAGGATGGTGAATATAACCTTGCATCATAAAAAATGAAAGTGGGAAAAAAAATTATATAGACATTAAAGAAGTAGATAAACAATTCAGAAAGAATATAAAAGACACTCCTCTAGGAGAACTAAACTAGAGTTAAAATAGGTAAAATACTGAAACATCTATTGAAATGTACAAAAAACATGATGGAAACCCATTTCTCAATGGGTGAAAAACTCTATGCCTCAGGGATCAGCATCTACCACCACCAAGTCTTTCATTACCCTAAGTCAAACCTAGATAAAGATAATCAATAAACACCTGAATGCACAAATTGGGTGTGATCAAAAATCAAATTAGGGTCCATCCATGGATTCCATAATAAGATGAAAATATTTAATTATCTAATTAATGATTTCTTTTATAAATAAGTAGGAATGGATTCTCAAATAATAATTAAATAAAATTCATTATTTACATTTAAATTGATTGAAATACATAAAAAATGGCAACGATAACATTTAAATTAAATATTTTATATAAACTAATTAGTCATGTAGAAAAATTAAAAACATTGGATCCCATTTATATCTCATATATAAGAAGAATGAAACATGGTCATATACCAAAAGAAATGATAGTTCTATGCTCAAATATCCTCACAAACTCAAATGTGATCACAAAAACTTTTGTATACATAAATCCCTCTGACACTGGAAAATGGTGAAATGTCACAATCCCATCAGGGATGTGACATAATTATTGTGGTTTTCATTTAGCTATAAAGCATTAAAAACAGTTATCCCAATAATTCACTAACTACCTAGGATCTCATGTGTTCTATTACAATCATTCACATGATGGAACCCACTAACAATAATGAATGTGTTGAATGTCAAGGATCTCACCTATAAACATTATTCAACATCATTGACATATATAGAGCATTCCCAATATTATTTATAAAACACCAAAAAATGAAATAAAAATAGACAAATATATATGGGGAATCCTTACCCAGTGAGTCACACTGCAATCGTAAAAATTATTATTCACTCATTAAACTAAATTAGAAGGGTTTTAGAGCTAAAAAATTTCCATTAATGAATCTGTGGTCAAGAGAAATGAAATTTCCAGAATAGGAAATAAAAATTCAATCAGGATTAATTTTTAAAAATTTACATCAGGACATTGCATGATGTGTAACACAATTACACATTGTATAATTGATAGATCACATAATTACTAAAAACCCCATCACCATTAGATAATAGAATATTTATTATTATTTTATAATTTACACATTATTTATTCACGTTTCATGGTGTGTAAATCCCCAATAGTTTTAAAAACATCATGTTTTATTATATGAATCCAAAAAACATTCTGACTTCACCATTCAAGGTATCCAACAAATTCATTCATGGACATACCCAAATAATGAAAAAGGAAAAACATTACATGTTATGAAATGTACCTATCAGGAAGGTAACAAGATGTAATAGTTTAATTTCAATGTGAACAATAGGAATAAAATATTTTTATAGATAATAAGTTTATTTCATATGTTAATGGAATAATTAAATATGTATTTAATTATTAAGGGGATTGGTGTATCCATAACAATCTATTTTAAAATGAATGTCGAGATGAAATAATAGAGGAAAAAATATGATCATTTAATTTATTTTTATTTCATAGAAGGAGGTGTGTGGCATGGAAAATTAAGAAAAAAAATTCAATAAACGTAAGTGAAACTAATGTTTAATATGTCAGTTAAACCAAAGAAATATCCCATTTGATGTGGATAAAATTAGAAATATAAGATATATTTTTCCATCTGATGTTTCTACTTATTATGGTATGTGGTAATCATTTTAAAACAATGTATCATGAAATATGTATAAAAATATAGTTTAATGTAAATTGACAAAAAAATAATATTTGACATATATAATAGAGAAATAAGTTTCAATGGAAGGGTTTTTAATCTAACTATAAAATACTAGTTTTTTCGACTAAACTATTAATAATGGATTAATTTTAAAAATATGAGGTTTATTATTGGAGTTAAAAATCTATATGTCCAATAATAAAATATGTAATTAAACACCAATATTCTAAAATAAAAAATTTGGGATTAATAAAATATTTTTTGGGATGTGATTCCCTGTTATTTTTCTAATAAAATAAATTAGTCAACATATATTTATTAATAGGGCCAGATCTATTACATATGGTGATATCAACCCCTCATTAACATTTTTTTTGATTATTATTGTCTATGGGGGAGAATAAAGATATATAAAATGCTCTCATTAGGTGAATAAAAACATATATTAACTTATGTGACCATATTTATTTTCTTTGGAATAATGTAAAATAAAAAAAATACGGGGTCAATAAAAATATATAAATATGTTGATCAAATAAGGGATGGATATCTAATTCAATGGAAGTAGATAATTTTGGTGAGTTTTGAATGTTGAATGATATGAATTGATTTTTTTTAGTAATTGTGTTTATGTGTGTAAAAAACCTCATTCTACTATTGAGCGTGTGTACTCAAAATTTCAGTTTCACAAATGTTAGGATGGTTTTGATTATTTTTTGAAATGAATGTGGAAAAAATATGTTATATATATTAGAATTGTAGTTTATGTTACCCTAAAAAAATTGTTCTTTAAATTGAATTTATTTTTTCCAATATTGAGGTCATTCATGTAAGCTTATAATAATAGAATAAGTACATATTAATATTTAAAAAGGGTTACTTATCATTTGTGTTTGAAAATAATGTCAAATATTGGGATTTTATAGAAAATTATGGGGTGAATATTGAGACTAGCTTGTTGGTAGATATTTGCGAGGTTTATGAAGAAAGAACCTGAGAATTGTATAATTTTTCTATGTGAGATGAATTTTTTGATGATATGTCATGATGAAGTGGAATGATATAATTACTTTAGTGAAAGCTTTTATTTCAAATGAACTGTTAATTTTAATGATAATATTAAATAATTATTGATTCATGGTGTTTAGTTGTGTTGAAGTATGTTTTTACTTTTAGAATATTTTTGATGATGTGAGGGTACAAAGGGTAGATTTAGGGATAATTGTTGTTGTTTAAAATTAGATCATACAACAATGTATATTGTAACAACATAATGAATTTTTTATATGAAAAGAATAATGAATGTAATCTAAAACCAAAAATAACCATGGTGTCCATGTCTAGATTACTGAAATTAGTATAGTTATGTCTTCAAAAAAGTCCTTCATAACCTGAGTACCATATTGTGAGATCATAGTAAAATATTTATGATTCATGAATATCTCTATAATGGATATGATACCATTATGAAACACAAAGCTACAACGAAATATATATTTATGAATAATATATGTTTGATCATTTATGTAAATGATTGAAGGGTAATGTTTTTTGATTCATCCTAAAGAATGAAATCATGTTGTAGTGATCAAGACCCACATTTAACTCCACATAATAGACTAGTTTTTTTAGTCAAAACAAGATGGGTTTTGTATCACACTACAAGAATAATTTTTTTGTAAATGATGTTTAACTTCTATATTATAAAATAAGGATCGTTATTGTTCTATAAATACCAAGTTAATTATATAATTAAAATTTTCACGACATATTGGGTTTATATTTTTAATTATAGTTATATAATTATGTATATGAATTGTTTTTCATGGAAATATCAGAATAAAAAATTTACATTCCTTAATCATATCTATATTTGAGAAGAATTCCATGATTTAGTTCCCTATATGGAAAGATGGGGTATAGTTTAGTGGATGTTATTCATTTAAATTTGAATATTAATCATTGATTTCAATGAAGAGAATGAAATACTTTTATAATTATAATATTTAATATTACAAGAAAATGGAATTGGAATATGATGAGAGTTATTAATGATTACGAAAAATATATTTTGGCCTGTCAGAATTCTTTTACAATGGAGAGATTAATAATTAGAATATGAAGAGGATATGAATAAATGAATTGGAAGAAATAAAATTAAAACATTATTGATATATATTTGGGTGAAGATGAATTTTTTACTTATACAAAAATATTTCTATAAATTATTTTTATGGTAGGAGACACTATGTATTAATAGTTTAAGGTTAATGCATTCTCCTTTTATCTATCACGTTGATACTAGTGGATGGTTTGATAATGTGATTTACTCTATCATTATAATGATGTATCCATTCATCATCAGTATTGAACCCTATAAAAATATATAATGTTTTCTTTTCATTTTGAATTTAAGTGTGTTGGGATATTGTATAGTGATATTTTCAATTAGTATAACTATTGTCAACTTTTTAATAGAGAATAAAAATTGGATGTGAATTAAATGATTCAATTCCACCCCCTCTCAATGAATTAACTAATTAATGTGCACTAGTTTTATTATTTACATGAATATTTGATGTGGTATTATAAATTTTGGGAATATTCTATATTTGATGAAAATTATATAAAAATAATTTATTATATTTTGAAGTATATTTGATAACAAATTTTAATTTTTTGTAAAGTATTAAAAAGTTATACATATTTAATTTTTTTCCATGGAATTATAAGTCTCCAGAGGATATTTAAGGGTTGAATATAATATTAATGGTTATATTTTTTTCAGATGAAGAAAATATTTTTTATGGGGATATGTTTGTTTGTAAGGCAATGCAGGTACGTTGATCGTGGTCAGTTGTCTGTTTGAACTGTTCGGTGATCCATAACATGAGATTCCCCTTATAGTTATTGTAATTTCCAAAGAAAATGATCCACATCAGCATGGGATATCCAACAATGCATCTTTTTTTTAGATTTTGGTCGAATCTATATATAAATATATGACAATCGCAATGCCTCTATAGAAATGTGTGGCATTTTGTGGACTGAAGAATTATTCTTACATATAGAGAGTCTTAAATAATGATATCATGATGCTTTTTATTATTTTTCCATAATTCATGTGAGAGAATGTCACATAGTGGAAAATACAATACTATTAACAAGGTTATTTGGAAAACTTATTATTGAGAAACTTTTAGAGGATAAAATAACTTTCATAGGAGTCATAGTGGATGTATTCCATGGATTGTAATTTTCATCATCACAGTAATGTTTTTGTGGGGATGGTGGAAATAGATAGATATGCTTACCAACACATTGGGGGTTATTTATAAGTGCTATTTTGGAGGACCTTATAGATATTTTCGAACCATCACTAGATAATATTAGTCAGGTCTATATTCAGAAGACTGAAGTTTATATTGAGAGGAGGGTGAGATTAAAAATATCATGAAATAATTCATTAGACCCTCTTTTGGATGGTAATTTCATTTCCATATTGAAAGATTCCATACTGTATTATATAACAATTTGAGTGTTCTATAAAAAGACAGGTAATATTCCTTTGTAACGACAGTTTTTATGTTCATTATAATCCATAATAACCCTAGGTCATATTTTGAGAATTAAAGTGACCCCTCTCCGAATTTAAAGAACCTTATTTGTTTTGAATGAAAAAAATTGATCTTCATTTCCAAATTATATATCTGTTTCTCTTCTCATTTATTCTTTTCTACATATAATATGAAGTCATGAAAAAAATTGTCATTTTTTTGACATATGATAGTTCAATGTGTTTTTATCCTATGGTGGTTCATATAATGTTGGATGTATTTGATCCTTTGTTTCCGCTATTCTTAAATAATTTTCCATTATATATTGATCAAAAAAAAGTGATTCAAATAATATCCCTAAGGATAATTATTTATTTACTATTTTTTTCATTGCGTTAATGGAACGTATTAACATAATGAATAAAATAAATCTAATTTTGAAAATTGAATGGGATGAGTTATTAAATATTATTTATATGATTTTGGGTTATCATATGAAATTCATTATAGTCAAATATGGAAACCAAGATATTTATTATCCATTAATATATATTATATTAATATAATTAAATTCTTGAATAGAATTCCCAAAAATGGAAATAAATTAAGGACGGTTATGTAATAACATTCTTAATATATACAGTTTCATGGTTGATAATCATGCTAGTAAAATGTAATTATTATGAATTGAATGATTAAAAGATATTTTTTGGTGTTTATTGTTATATTTTTTTATTATTGAACCTTGTGAATTGTTTATACCTATATACTATAAGAATGAACCTATCTGGGGAATAATTTGGGGGTTTTCAAGGGTCAAAAAAATTTATATACTGTTATTTGATTTGTGAATGGTAGAATTGATTCTTTTGATGAGAACCGAATCATTTTATGGATGTTATAATGTATTTCAACATGGGATGTTTGGTGTGGATGTGATGTTGAGTTATATAGGTGGGATAATATTTCATAAATGCCTTTCATTATGATTTGTGGTCGTAAATTTAGAATATTGTGATAATACTGAGTTGGAATTTATTCAGTAGTGGTTATTAATGAACTTTTTTTAAGAGAAATGAAATGATAAAATAATGAAATGAACATAATTTATGGATTATGTGTGTCTTGAAATTGAATAAATTTTTTTTCTCATAATGAATGTATTTGAGAATGTATATGTAAAATAATTTCTAAAATACATAAAATTATTAAAGGGATATTGAAAATGTTTTTGGGAAAAGTTTAATATGAGACAATAGGACTTTTATAATGTAGGGATTAAGGTGGTTTTTAGTGGTGGTAGTGCGTGTGTGGAATTTTAATTAGGTATTAGAAAATATTCTTGGTATAAATATTTCTGTTTTTTACTTTTTATTGAAAGATAATGATATTTTATTTCATTAGTCATATTTTATATGCACCCCATTAAATTTTAACTATAAAATTGATTCTAAAATGTATTTAGTTCCAGTAGTTTCACCTAAAATCCTAATCAGTAAGGGAAATAGATTGCAGACTACTCCTTCTTATCAGTATCCTTTAATGGTGTATTATGAGATCTGGGTGATCAAAATAGGAATATGCATTCATCATATAATTATATAATTTTATATTTTGTGATAATATTTTATGTATTGGTTATGTGGTGTGACTAATATTTGATGACGAACTGGTCGATGATGGGATAAAGGGAGAGGTTTATCACTGATTTCTAGAGGGACTGAGATTTATGTCATTCATGTTCACTATAAAATTCTATAATAGAGCTATGAGATGTATTTGTGACATAATATGTTGTGATGGACGTTTAATATCATCTATTGTTTTGTTATGTTATATATTTCTTGTGATTTCAAAATAGTAGAGTGTGTGGGAGGAAATAAATGATGTTTGTCATTATGTAATTATAGTGAAAAAAACTTGTTATGTAGTTTTAAGGTGTCTTCATTATTTTTTTAGGATATTATGTTATTATAAATGTATGTGATATTGGGTGAGGAAGTAATATTGAGGTTACATGATAGTTTACGTCGTTTGGTTCATGTTTGTTCTTCTGTTTATCAGCGAAGTTATTATTATGTTTCATTTACATTTCCAAGAATGGTCTAATAAGAGATCCTATTTTATTTACATGTACGTTCTCCTCAATTTATAATTCAATTTTTCAGATCATCAAGTGGGACTTGGGGATTGTGAATGCAAATTTTTCTCATAGTTGATAGATTTTAATGGAGACTCTAACAAAATAGGATAAATTTTGTATTAGTTTTTATACATTTCCCTCTAAAAAAATACATGAAATAAGTGACATTAGTTTCAATTTTAAATTATGGTTTTGAATGCTCAAATACTTATATGTTCAATTTGTTTCAATGAATAATACAACTTGTATTTATATTTTATAACATTAAACATATTATTTTAACCCATGGTTGTGGGAAATTTGATTTTGGATTCATTTAAATCGCAATATAATCCTATAGGGGGCTCCTAGTGGCAGAGATTCATGTGATAATGGTTTAAATTATATGGATGAGAGTTGATATAGAGTTTTGATTCGACAAAAATTGAAAATCACATTGGTTTTGTTTGGAAATTTTATAATATAAACATTTCGTGACACATTACAATGGATCCATACTTGGACATTGGAGATAATTGAACACATCAGTGGATGTAGTGACCTTATTTAGAGATCTATGAAAAAATGAACTTTTACGACGATTCATTTGCATCATGCCTTAAGCCCCGCACAAATGGTCCCCAAGAAGAAACTATTTGGGATAGGATATTAATCTCTTCACAAATACGATAAAATAAAAATTTATTTACGATGGGAAAAATCATGTCCCAAATACTATTGACAGACCTTCCCGCCAAAATGTGTGAATGCAAATTTGTGATGAGAACAAAGTCTGGTCACAAATTCCATAGGTCATGTAAAGGTAATTGGTAAAGGAGCATTCAACCATCGCAAATAATTTTACGTAAGTTAAGGAATTACGAGGGGACCCATTGCGATTTTTTTGACTGGTAATTATTTGTGATGGGTCTCATCGCAAATACTCTATTTACTTGATAATATTTTTGATGGGTCCATCAACAATACGTTTTTTAAAATCCCGGTCAATAATTGTTTGAGGGAACTATTTGTGAGGGGTCCCTTCACAAATAATATTATTTTTAATGGAATTGTCGTTGCAAATAGTTGCATCATTACTAATATAACCTATATAACCCCACCCCCCACCCCCTTATTTTTTCTCTCCATTCCCCAATTCAATTATCCTTCCTTTTTTTAACTCCTTCATGAAGAGGTATAAATTTTTATAGGGTTGGAAATTGTGATGTTTGTAATGCACAAAAGCTTCATATTTTAGTTGTTTATGTAATGTGTTGAATTTTCATTTTATTAATTTTTATTTTTTATTATATTTCCATATTATTAATTTTTTGTATTTAGTTTCAATTATAAATAATTATTTATGATTGTATGTAATTATTTATTTTTAAAAGTAGTTATTTTCAATTAGTAATATTTACTTTCAATTAGTAGTAATGTTTTTTCATTGAAATATAAATAATTTTAATTTGCAGTAGATAGTTTTAATTGAACGTAAATATCTATAATTTTTTTTAATTAATAATAATTTACGATAATGAGTAAAAAAGTGTTAATTAGTGTTTGTTAGCGCAAATTAGTAAAATATAGAGATAAATAAGAATAATTATTTAAAATTAGCATTAATTAAAAATTATCATAAATTAATAGAAAATAGTAATAATAATCAATAATTAGTAGTAATTAGTAGTAATTAGTAGTAATTATTATTAATTTTTGGTCATTAGAAATAATAACAAATAATTCGTAAAAATTAGGGCTAATCACAAAATATTATAGGTAATTATTAATAATTAATGGTCATCAATAAAAAATTTGGAAAAAAGTTTTAGTTAGCAGTAATTATTTAAATATAGCGATAAATAAATATAGATATAAAAAATTACCTATAATTAGTGAAAATTAACAGTAATTAGAATTAATTATTGGTAATTAGAAAAAATTAACATTAATTAGCAATAATTAGCAGTAATTAGTAAAAATAACCAGTAATGAGAAAAATTTTATTGCATTTAGTTAAAATTAGAAGTAATTAGTAAATATTAACAGTAATTAGTAGTAATTGTAGTTATTTAGTGTTAATTAATGTTATATAGTTATATTGAGTTATGGTTAGTGATAAATACCAATTATTACTGATAATCAGTTATTGTTAGTGGTAATTAGTGATAACAAGTAATAATTAGTGATAATTAGTTATACATATGGATAATTACTCTTAATTATTTATAATTAGTCATAATTAGTCATAATTAGTATTAAGTAGTGGTAATTAAGGATAATCAGTATTAATTAATAATAATTGTTAAAAAATAACCTTAATTAGTATTATTTAGCATTAATTAGTATTAATTAGCATTAATTAGAATTAATTAATAATAATTAGTAGTAATTTTTAGTAGTTACTAATACTTATTAACAAATAGAAATACAAGATATTAATTTCTAGCAGTTACAGATAAATAGTGATAATAAGTAATAATTTGGTATAATTTGTGATAATTACTAATAATTAGAAATAATTAGTGTTAAATAGTAATAATTAGGGATAATTTGTAATAATTAATGGTAATTTGTGATAATTAGTGGCTATTATTTAAAATTATTAATAATTAGGAATAATAATAAATAATTAGTTTAAATTAGTAAAAATGTAAATGTAACTAGTAATAATTAAGAATAACTAGTATTAATTAGCATTAAGTAGTATTAACGAGAATGAATTAGTAATAATTAATGGAAATTCGTAATAATTCGTAATAATTACAAATAATTAGTACTAATTAGTGGTAATAAGTAACAATTATAGGTAATTACTAATAATTAGTTTAATTGGTAATAATTTGAGGTAATTAGTCATTATTAGTAAAAAACTAACCATTATTATTTTTAATTAGATTGAATTAGTAATAATTAGTAGTAATTTGTAATTTGTAGTAATAAATTATATTTTTGATCAATTATTAGTAATAATCAATAATAATAACTAATTATTAATAATTAATACACATAATTAGTAACAATTAGTGATAATTTATGATAATTAGTAATAATCGGGAATAATTAATAATAATCAGTGAAAATTAATAATAATTATTGATAATTAGAAATAATTAGCTGTAATTAGTAATAAATATATTTTTTTACGAATAATTATTAATAATTATTAATAATTAGTAATAATTATTTATAATTATTAATAATTAGTAATAATTATTTATAATTAGTAATAATTAATGGTAATTATTGTCCATTAGATTTAATTATTTATAATTAGAGTGAATTAGTAATAATTACTCATATTTAGTAATAATTAGCTATAATTTTTGATAATTAGTGATAATTAGTGATAATTTGTTATAATTAGTATTAATATGTAATAATTTGTTCCAATAAGAAATAATTCGTAATTATTAGTAATTATTAGTAGTAATTAGTGGAATCTTGAGGTAATTATTTAAAAGAACTACTAATTAGAAATAAATATTAACAATTAGTATTTATTAGTATTAATTAGAAATAAATTATGCTTATATGTAATAATTAATGGTAATTGGTGTTAATTAGTCTTAATTAGTAATATTTGGCATTAATTCTTAATAATTAGTAATAAGTCGCAATAACTAGTAATAATTTGTAGAAAATAGTGGCAATTAGTTATAATTAATGATAATTAGTAACAAATAGTGGTATTAGTAATAATTAGTGTTGACAAGTTATAAATAAT
Source organism: Viscum album (assembly GCA_963277665.1). NCBI lineage: Eukaryota > Viridiplantae > Streptophyta > Magnoliopsida > Santalales > Viscaceae > Viscum > Viscum album. The sequence continues at coordinate 257,400,360 of OY728148.1, read as the reverse complement.
ATCAAGTAGTTGTAATTAGTAATAATTTATGATAATTTTTAATAATTAGTGGTAATTAGTAGATATTAGTGGTAATTAGTAAATATTAAAGGTAAATAGTGATAAATTGTGAAAAATAGTTTCAATTAGTCATAATTAATATTAATAAGTTCTTATTAATATAAACTGTTTATAATCAACAAAAAATAGAGGTAATTTTTAGAAATTACTAGTAACTAGTAAACATTAGTGGTGATTAGTGTAACTTAGTAATAAAACCAACAATTAGTAATAACTAGTTTTGATTAGTGACAATTAGTAATAACATGTCAAAATTTTTGATAATTGGTATTATTTAGTAATAATTTTATGTAATTTCTAAACATATTATATTAATTTGAAAAATTTATAGATCTAAACATGAAATCTGTATAATTAGCCAATATTAATTATAATTAGTATATATCAGTGATAATTCCTTAAAATATTTCAACAAATAGATTAAATATACAATATTTACATGTAAATTCAAAATTTTCAATTTCCAACTCTTTTTTAGAAGGGGTTTTTATTATATAAAATTAATAAAAAAATATTTATTGTATATTTTTTAGAGATATATGGAATAAAGAAGTAGAAAATAGTCATTATCTCTTAATTTTGATTGGATAAATCATCAAAGTGACTGAAATTATTTTTGTATAAATATTGTATATATTAACTGTGTTGAATCATTGTTATTTTATTCTAAACAATACCCAAATTTTTTTAGAATATACATGTCACAACCCATCCCCCAGGACATGTGTTGTGACTAGCCCAAGCCCGCCTTCCATAGGATAGGGGATGGCGACTAGCACCGAAGAGGTATTCCATAAAACTGGGAAGGAATTGCCTATATATTATGTAAACTCACGTAACCATGAACACAACAAGATAGGAGCACAAGAAATATATATAAACAAAATAGTGATGAAAGTAAAAGGGGCTGGAATACAAGACCAACTGAAATACAATACAACTGAAGAAAGTAAAAATACAGCTATTGGATCGTCCTCTGAGGTTCCTACTAGAATTGTAGGTATAGATCGCCTCCTCAGCACTACAAATATGCATGTTTCCTCTGCGTACCGACATGCCGTATGGTCCACCTATGAGAACAGTCTAGTACCAGTACTCTCATCCTAATTTAGTGTTGTCCGTCGTCTGCATCCAACACAATGAGATGCGACCATGGCCCTTGTAGGGGAGAGTATAACGATACTCAATAGGGAACTTGAGACACTCAATGTCTCACAAAATATATAAAGGATGAACCACAAAGTAGAAAACAACAATAGTTCACCCAACATAGGTATATGACCATACATATATCTAAGTTATCAAGTAATCAATCTCAATCATGAAGAAACACCGAGGTTCAGACTCAGATCAAACTCGGATTTATTCTAGGGGTACTAACAAGTAACATCCCCAATAACATCTTCGAACAATTATGCTACTAAATAATCCATCCTCTATCAAGTATAGTGGGTCTACCGCGTCTCATAGAGGTTATTTACACTAACCTAGGACTACTGAGGTACTCATTCTGTCAGTTACCATGAGTCTGTCACGTCAAACAGAGGCGTTCCCCACCGTGGGTCTGCCGCGTCACACAGTGGTTCTCCCCCTCATGACTTGTTGGGGTACTCCACCTGTTGAGTATCGTGTGTAACACCCCAAGATTTCATAGTGTGTTATTTCTTAAAAATAATTCAATAACTTGCACTACACGCAACACTGAGTTCAATTGCACCATGACTTACCAAAAAAAAAGTCATTAAAAGAGGTCATGAATAGTAGTAACTAAATTTTAAACTTTATATAATCCTTATAATTTTAGAATCCATATTATGAGTTTCTTAGTCATAATGCAAGAACAGATTCATTTTCAGTATTGCACTTTTATCAAATTTTGATAGTGAAACCTTTTTAAATACAATATTTTAAACTTTTTGACTAAATGGAGACATCAAAAAATTTAAAATGAAACATCCCAAGCTTCCACGGTACGCTTTCCTTTGAATAAAACAGTAGCGTGTGTTGTACGCAACTTCGAGTTCTAACACACCGTAACCAATTAAACTAGCTGTTATGAATAGTAATACCTACTTTTTGAAGTTATATATATTTTATATTTTAAAATGGACTTCATTTTTGGATTCGGAATATCGAATTTAGCCTAAGGTGAAATTTTGGTACATTTCGGATAACTTTCATATTTTGATGAATAGTGAAAATTACTAAATTTTAATTAAAAACAACTTTTTTAATCAAAATAATTAATAGTGATAAATTGTGAATTTGAGTGGTTTTAAAGTATATTTAGAATATATTTTTACCATTTAATATAATGTTGGTCATTGGACATAATTTTACAATTAAACCGAACATAAACAAGTGTCAATCTTTTGATAGTTATTACCTCTTAAAAACACGCTTTTTGTTTTGAAAGCGGGAATTAATTTTAAATTAATTTCTGCCACTTCTGTGTTTTGAATTTAGAAAAATGGATTACATATTTGGAATCAGGATGTCCAAATTGTGTAAATAGGTATCTTTTATTTTTAGACATTTTGAATAATTACTGTGGTAAAATATTTTATTTACCATGGTTAAGGGTAAATCCGGTAAATAAGGGTTAACAAATAATATTATAATAATACAAAATTACCCTAAAACGTGTCCTAACCTTATTGGAGGACACATACCCGACCATGAGCATCCTTGGGTCAATTTGGGGACCCCTTGGAGCCACTTGTATGTGGTAGGGACACTTTATATTAATAAAGTTAAAATAAAAATAAAAATGTCATAAGATTACATATTTTAGAAGAACAATTTTTACATAGGGTTATACATGTTGGATTTTAGATTATAAATATTCATTAGAAAGATAAAAAGATTTCCTACATAATGATAGTTTATTTATAATTTTTAGACATCAAATAATTTAAATTATTAATGACACAATAATGATGCAATGTTTACCTCATTAATAAATCATTCAAATAAATAAGATTATAATGATTAAACAATTATATAAAACCTGTCCAATTCTTATTGGTTGATGTTATTTAGAATATTAGTCATCTTATCTTCATCCTCAATGATTTTTGAACCATTATAAACCGAATATAATTATATTATAAAGTAATACTTTAACTCTTTCCTAAAGAGCCCCTCTTCTCCCTTATAAAAGGAGACCACTTCTACTCATTCCTCACACCTATCAAGCCACTTGGCTCGTCCAAACTCTGCTCAACTAAGCTCCCCACATCCCTCTCCTCCTCCTTGAAGCTTCCCCTTAGGAAGAAATCATTTCAAGAAGTCCTTTGGTTCCAACCAAAGTGAGTTACCTAAATTATAGGTAACGATTTCTCTTAAATTATTTTCCTTTATTTTGCTTCTCCAACCCCCAAACTCTTTTTATTTTCTTTTCTTTTGTAACAACACCAGTATCCTCAATATACTAGGATGTTGTTATAAGAAGGATTCAAACTACACATACACACAACTCCATCTAATGGATGATGAACATAATGTTTCTGTGGATGGAAAACTAACGCCTCACGAAACGATGATTGTTCAAATACATCTTACCGCCTCTCATGGTGGCCATTATGATGGCACTGTAATTAAATATGATATTAATGATATATATTTTATATATGAGCTTCTGTAATTCCATTTTATTTCATACCATTATTCGTTTCATGTTGTATATACATACGATAATTTCATTTGAGGAAGTGCGGACTACCGCCCCCTTAAAATGATATGACTCGTTCATACCACACATGGAACGTATAAAGGATGGTGTTAATGAACTTAAGTAACATATATAAAATATTATATTATACTGGAATAGTAATATACCTATGTATCATTTGGATTCAATTCTTTTAAAATAAAAATTAAATTGAAGTAGCGTTCGTGCGTACGTACGGACTACCGTCTCCACCAACGCGGTGAGATCCATCCTCCATCGTATCCATTCAAGTCTTATTCTCATTTTAGGGTTAAAAATAATGTTAATATCATTATGATTATGTATAAGATTTAATCTATCCATTACAAACATGTCTTACATAACCAAACATTTAAGAAGAACGAATCGATTATCACCTGAAACGACGATAATACTAAGATATTATTAATAAAGCAATGTTAAAAGATCATATATGATATCATATTAATGTATATGATTCTTGTATAATTTAATAACAATTATTTCACCATTATACAGGAGGTTAACAGACCCCAACAAAGGAAAAGTACAAGGTAAGGGTTATTTCACAATCTCTTCATTATCCGAGGTTGATTATACGTAATAATCTACTGGGATATGTTTATCATCCACATCCATTTTTCTTAAAAATGTATTTCAAAACATTTTTACTATTTACAAGAATATGGGTTAAAGTCATTTATACCCTTGTTTGACTTTTTATAAGAGGTTTATAAAGGAATCTTTCCGTCGTTTTCGAAACAAGGTCATTTTTAACCTTTTCGACAGAATTGAGGTAAGAATGTTTTTTAACTTATACGGCGGGTGCGGTTATTTTACGCCATTATAAAATCTTCATAGCTTCCCTTACAAGCTTATAAGAATATTTTCAAAGAAAATGTTTTATTTTATATGGATCTTAAATGATTTCAAAATAAAAGGAGATATTTCTTTTAAAAGAATTTTGATTTCATCTATGTCAACATCCTTTGATGGATTTTAAGATTATTTGAAGTTGATTTATTATGATACAAAACTTCTATATTGTATTGAAGGTTTTGTGATATGTTTGACTGTGGATGTGATATTTTTATACCATTCATAGTTTATGGTGAAAGTATTGAAATTTCGTATGCTAGATTTAATACGAATGTTTATGTTATGTTTAAACCTTTTCATATGGGAATGCATTGGACTTAATAAGTGACGGGTGGAGCCCGCTATAGATCCTCGATGCATCGGTAGGTCTCATGAGACAAACTAGTGTCTTGGCACAAGGCCTTGAGAAAATCTTATTTGTAGTCTTGGCACGGGGCCTTGGCTATGTGGTTATGATAGTCTGGCATTATGCATTCCAACATTATGAAAGTGGTTATTGATGTTGCATGTGATTATTCGATTAGTAGAATATCCATGTGAATAAGTAAATGGCATTATTTCATTTTACTTTTTCCATACTATGTTGAAGTTCAATTTTAAAAGGATTTTGTTTTAGTAATTCATTGCCTTAAATGTTTATGATTATTTTGAATGTTCCGCTATATTGTTATCCTTACTGGGCATTTGAGCTCACCCCTTTTTTATGTTTTATTTTTCCCAGGTAGTGAAGAAGTAAATTATGAATGACTTGCAGGGATTTTATGAGGGGTTAATATTGTGGATATGAAGAATTTGTTGTTGTAGTAGTTTTTCACTTTGAAATTTAATGTAAAACTTTATTATTATATCTAGTGTTTCCAAGGCTACTAAACCAATCGGTCTTTCGGGATTTGATCTTTCTTGTGATCATGCCAATGTTATGTAATTAATGCACCGACTCTAGGTAGCTGGGTCGGGGCGTTACAGTTGGTATCAGAGGAAGTTTAGTACAATCCTTGGAAGCTCGATTTAGATAAACTCTGATTAGAGCACGTAGACATAAGATGAACTTTGAGGATTAGTATAGATGAACTTCCTAGAATTTTGGTATTGTAGAGATTTTGTGAGTTTTCCGAGCAATACATCCCTGTCTGGATACGAGCAGGTAGAGGCGGCTCTGGCACAGATGTACCTAGGGGTAAAACCCGAAAACACCGATTTCAGCTAGACTCGAACGAGAACTGGTGCACGACAATGGGCCTTGCTGCACTCTTGGTTACGACACTCCCGGGGGATATGCTTAGGATAACTCTCACTATCTTTACAAATCATTATGAAGGGTTTATGAGTATATACTTCCTCAAAGAAAACATTTTTATGATTATGGATTATATCCATAAATAGTTCAATTTATGTTAAGTGTTTTATAAGTATGGGATTATGTATTTTGATTCATAAACTAATCTAGTGTATTCCATTGTTTATAAATGGCGCCCAGTAGAAGGAATGAGAACTCCAGAAATGCACATGATCCAAAGAGAAGGAAGGATCATATCTTTCATGGTCTTAAGCTAGAATTTATAAGAGAAATAGTCTCCCATGTATTATCATCATATGAATAAATAATACCATGTGTTGATAAGATAAGTAAAGAGTTTACTAAGTCCTATGGATTTGAAGGGAAGCAAGAGAAGAAAAGGATGGAAGAGAGAAAGATAGAGAAAGGGAAGAGGGAAAAGAAGAATTTTCCCATATGTGGTAACTGTGGAAAGAAACACCCTGGAACTTGCCTGAAAGGAATGAGAGTTTGTTATAAGTGTGGAGGAAAAGGGCACAAAGTACGTGACTGCAAGGGTAAGAAAATGGTTTCAAATGTACAATTCTTCATTTGCAAGGAGTTTGGACACTACGCGAACCTATGTCCCAATCATCAGACTATGCCGCAAATGATGCTATTGGATAATAATCAAGTTATGATACTACCACAGATGAAGAGGAATGATTAGAGTTCTTATGTTTATTATGTCAATTGAGTGTTGTATCAACAATGTACTTGTTATAATAATTACGGAGTATATAAGGATTGCACTGCAGTACTATTTCATTAAGGACTTGAGATTGTGTGGAACAAAGAAAAGTGACTCAATAGAAGGTTAAATTTTTGGAAAATATATGGTTGAGAGAATGATAAATCATAATATAGTTCTGATACTGAGGTAGTGATTTTGGAATAATATGTGATTATTTTGGATAGATTATATTGGATATTATTGACTACCTTGAAGCTGATTAATGATTTGTATATTCCATCATTGTTGGGGTTAAAACATTTTTGGATTAATGAAGTATATCCATCATTCTATATGGAATAAGGGAACATGAATGTAATCAATAAGGAATGTGGTAGTACACGATGAAGGTATTCATATGCTATTACAGGGTAAAAAGGATCTATATTATGTTTACCTTCCTTATAAATGTTGGACTGTGAGTTTGGACAGAAGTATTTTGGATAGTTCTAGTTTGGATTATTTTGGATTTCCATAAAAGGACAACCCGGAGGTCGGGCGGCAACCCGTCGCGTCTGGCAAGGCTGCGAGACTTGAACCCGCAACCGAAGGGCGACAAGGGTGTATCACCTACCACTGGCCCAAGAGATGTCCTGGATTAAATAATGTAGTTTTTATTAAAAGATCTTATAGATGAATTATAAATTCGTTTATTTTGGAACCCTGTACGAATAGTATAAATAGAATTTTTTTATGAGTGAAAGATGAGTTTGTGGTAGAAATTTATTAATGGATAAAACTCTAATTATAAAGAAATACATCTCCATATGATCTTAGCCAATCTCATAAAAAATTCCTCAATATTTAGAAAAGCAAATTAGAACAAATATGTTTTCCTAGATGGTACCTTAAATCATCACTAATTTATGGCTTTGGGATTGTTGGCCTTTTCATAGCCATGTTCTCTACCACTCTCCATCAGATAATTGATGGTTAGATTTCACTTCCATATCCATATTTTCCTACATGGAACCCTAGTATGTTTTATTTTTGGTAATCTTCATACTTTCCACTCTTTATTTTAAATAGAGGCCTCATTAATTCATTTTTCGATGTGGGATTTCAACTAAGATATTTTGAAACGTCAAAAATGTGTTATCATAATACCCTATGTTTTGTTGAACCGATGGTATTTCAAATCATCATATATTGATGAATTTAAGGACCTCAATTATACACTTGTTTGTGATTGATGACCTCAATCACTACCTATAAATATTTACGTTTTTCCTCCGATTATATGTCTCTAATTTCCACCAATGTTCTCCTAATCGAAATCATAATTTGGTGGTGACCCTTTGATTTCTCTTTTCCTCATATTAAGTCTAAATTTTAGTAACCCAATTTCTGATGTGGGTTTTCCCACAAATATATTTTCTACTTTCAACCTTTTATTTTTGAAGAACAATTTCAAATTGCGAGGACGCAATTTATTGAAGGAGGGGAGAATGTAACACCCCAAGATTTCATAGTGTGTTATTTATTCAAAATAATTCAATAACTTTCACTACACGCAACACTGAGTTCAATTGCACCATGACTTACCAAAAAAAAAGAAGTCATTAAAATAGGTCATGAATAGTAGTAACTAAATTTTAAACTTTATATAATCCTTATAATTTTAGAATCCATATTATGAGTTTCTTAGTCATAATGCAGGAACAGATTCATTTTCAGTATTGCACTTTTATCAACTTTTGATAGTGAAACCTTTTTAAATACAATATTTTAAACTTTTTGACTAAATGGAGACATAAAAAAATTTAAAATGAAACATCCCAAGCTTCCACGGTACGCTTTCCTTTGAATAAAACAGTAGCGTGTGTTGTACGCAACATCGAGTTCTAACACACCGTAACCAATTAAACTAGCTGTTATGAATAGTAATACCTACTTTTTGAAGTTAAATATATTTTATATTTTAAAATGGACTTCATTTTTTGATTCGGAATATCTAATTTAGCCTAAGGTGAAATTTTGGTACATTTCGGATAACTTTCATATTTTGATGAATAGTGAAAATTACTAAATTTTAATTAAAAACAACTTTTTTAATAAAAATAATTAATAGTGATAAATTCTGAATTTGAGTGGTTTTAAAGTATATTTAGAATATATTTTTACCATTTAATATAATGTTGGTCATTGGACATAATTTTACAATTAAACCGAACATAAACAAGTGTCAATCTTTTGATAGTTATTACCTCTTAAAAACACGCTTTTTGTTTTGACAGCGGGAATTAATTTTAAATTAATTTCTGCCACTTCTGTGTTTTGAATTTAGAAAAATGGATTCCATATTTTGAATCAGGATTTCCAAATTGTGTAAATAGGTAACTTTTATTTTTAGACATTTTGAATAATTACTGTGGTAAATATTTTATTTACCATGGTTAAGGGTAAATCCGGTAAATAAGGGTCAAAAAATAATATTATAATAATACAAAATTTCCCTAAAACGTGTCCTAACATTATTGGTGGACACATACCCGACCATGATCATCCTTGGGTCAATTTGGGGACCCCTTAGAGCCACTTGTATGTGGTAGGGACACTTTATATTAATAAAGTTAAAATAAAAATAAAAATGTCATAAGCTTACATCTTTTAGAAGAACAATTTTTACATAGGGTTATACATGTTGGATTTTAGATTATAAATATTCATTAGAAAGATAAAAAGCTTTCCTACATAATGATATTTTATTTATAATTTTTATACATCATATAATTTAAATTATTAATGACACAATAATGATGAAATGTTTACCTCATTAATAAATCATTTAAATAAATAAGATTATAATGATTAAAATATTATCTAAAACCTGTCCAATTCTTATTGGTTGATGTTATTTAGAATATTAGTCATCTTATCTTCGACCTCAATGATTTTTGGACCATTATAAACCGAATATAATTATATTATAAAGTAATACTTTCACTCTTTCCTAAAGAGACCCTCTTCTCCCTTATAAAAGGAGACCACTTCTACTCATTCCTCACACCTCTCAAGCCACTTGGCTCGTCAAAACTCTGCCCAACTAAGCTCCCCACATTCCTCTCCTCCTCCTTGAAGCTTCCCCTTAGGCAGAAATCATTTCAAGAAGTCCTTTGGTTCCAACCAAAGTGAGTTACCTAAATTAAAGGTAACGATTTCTCTTAAATTATTTTCCTTTATTTTGCTTCTCCATCCCCCAAACTCTTTTTATTTCCTTTCTTTTGTAACAACACCAGTATCCTAAATATACTAGGATGTTGTTATAAGAAGGATTCAAACTACACATACACACAACTCCATCTAATGGATGATGAACATAATGTTTCTGTGGATGGCAAACTAACGCCTCACGAAACGATGATTGTTCAAATACATCTTACCGCATCTCATGGTGGCCATTATGATGGCACTGTAATTAAATATGATATTAATGATATATATTTTATATATATGCTTCTGTAATTCCATTTTATTTCATACCATTATTCGTTTCATGTTGTATATACATACGATAATTTCATTTGAGGAAGTGCGGACTACCGCCCCCTTAAAATGATATGACTCGTTCATACCACACATGGAACGTATAAAGGATGGTGTTAATGAACTTAAGTAACATATATAAAATATTATATTATACTGTAATAGTAATATACCTATGTATCATTTGGATTCAATTCTTTTAAAATAAAAATTAAATGGAAGTAGCGTTCGTGCGTACGTACGGACTACCGTCTCCACGAACGCGGTGAGATCCATCCTCCATCGTATCCATTCAAGTCTTATTCTCATTTTAGGGTTAAAAATAATGTTAATATCATTCTGATTATGTATAAGATTTATTCTATCCATTACAAACATGTCTTACGTAACCAAACATTTAAGAAGAACGAATCGATTATCACCTGAAACGACGATAATACTAAGATATTATTAATAAAGCAATGTTAAAAGATCATATATGATATCATATTAATGTATATGATTCTTGTATAATTTAATAACAATTATTTCACCATTATACAGAAGGTTAACCGACCCCAAAAAAGGAAAAGTACAAGGTAAGGGTTATTTCACAATCTCTTCATTATCCGAGGTTGTTTATACGTAATAATATACTGGGATATCTTTATCATCCACATCCATGTTTCTTAAAAATGTATTTCAAAACATTTTTACTATTTACAAGAATATCGGTTAAAGTCATTTATACCCTTGTTTGACTTTTTATAAGAGGTTTATAAAGGAATCTTTCCGTCGTTTTCGAAACAAGGTCCTTTTTAACCTTTTCGACAGAATTGAGGTAAGAATGTTTTTTAACTTATACGGCGGGTGCGGTTATTTTACGCCGTTATAAAATCTTCAAAGCTTCCCTTACAATCTTATAATAATATTTTCAAAGAAAATGTTTTATTTTATATGGATCTTAAATGATTTCAAAATAAAAGGAGATATTTCTTTTAAAAGAATTTTGATTTCATATATGTCAACATCCTTTGATGGATTTTAAGATTATTTGAAGTTGATTTATTATGATACAAAACTTATATATTGTATTGAAGGTTTTGTGATATGTTTGACTGTGGATGTGCTATTTTTATACCATTCATAGTTTATGGTGAATGTATTGACATTTCGTATGCTAGTTTTAATACAAATGTTTATGTTATGTTTAAACCTTTTCATATGGGAATGCATTGGACTTAATAAGTGACGGGTGGAGCCCGCTATAGCTCCTCGATGAATCGGTAGGTCTCATGAGACAAACTAGTGTCTTGGCACAAGGCCTTGACAAAATCTTATTTGTAGTTTTGGCACGAGGCCTTGGCTATGTGGTTATGATAGTCTGGCATTATGCATTCCAACATTATGAAAGTGGTTATTGATATTGCATGTGATTATTCGATTAGTAGAATATCCATGTGAATAAGTAAATGGAATTATTTCATTTTACTTGTGCCATACTATGTTGAAGTTCAATTTTAAAAGGCTTTTGTTTTAGTAATTCATTGCCTTAAATGTTTATGATTATTTTGAATGTTCCGCTATATTGTTATCCTTACTGGGCATTTGAGCTCACCCCTTTTCTATGTTTTATTTTTCCCAGGTAGTGAAGAAGTAAATTATGAATGACTTTCAGGGATTTTATGAGGGGTTAATAGTGTGGATATGAAGACTTTGTTGTTGTAGTAGTTTTTCACATTGAAATGTAATGTAAAACTTTATGATTATATCTAGTGTTTCCAAGGCTACTAAACCAATCGGTCTTTCGGGATTTGATCTTTCTTGTGATCATGCCAATGTTATGTAATTAATGCACCGACTCTAGGTAGATGGGGTCGGGGCGTTACATCGTGGGTCTTCCACATCGCACATAGGTGTTCCCCCTAGTATCCTACTGAGGTACTCCTTTTACTGAGTACCGTGGGTCTGCTGCATCATACAGAGGCACTCAGCGTGGGTATGACGCATCACACAGAGGAGCTTCCCACTGGTCTTCTCATGTCACTCAGAGTCAAAAACATCAACAGTCGTCAAGTCTTAGCCTGCTACTAGGTTCCCAGAATGTGATCTCTCATCTCCAGGAGGATCTGCTCCACAATCTACTGGTTGATACTCCAACTACTATGAAGTCCCACTTAGAATCATCTCAAAGGTCCGCCACATTGTATGGGTCTCAATGCAACAGACAACACGTCAATCAGAGCTCGGTCTATGAGTTATTATCCTTTTAGTCTCGGGGGCCCGGTTGTATTTGTGCTTGATCCAACCTAACCATTCCCCATATTAATCCAAAACACATATAGGGTATACTCAAAGGGACCATATCGCTCCATGATTTCCAACGTTGCTGACGGTTCGTCAAACGAACGTTCGATGCCAAAGTAACGGGAAAAAAGAATTAAATGGGTTGTAGTGGGCTCAGGTCCCATCTGACCCCGTTGGACCGAACTTTCCTGACCAGGAATGGGGCGACTCTGTTCAGGTTGACCAGGCCCGACCCACTGGGTCTCGTCAGGTCCACAGTGAGGCCCAGACCGTGGTGTTTTTCCTAGCCCGCTGGGTCCGACCAGGCACGTTGGGTGGTCTGACAGGCCGCGAGGGGATTAGGGGGTTCACCTATGGATAGTGGGAGGCCACAGGGGGACTCTGCTGGGGAAACGTGTCCAGAAGGTTAGAGGCTATAGGACGGCTCAGCCAGAGTAGCATGGGGTCACGGGCGGTTCGGCCAGAGCGGCTCGGAGGGTCGCGGGTGGCTCGGCCGGAGTGACTCGGTCGTGTGGGGCTCTCTCGGTAGCAGATCTGCCGCAGGTGGCTCGGTCGGAGCGGCTCAACAATAGGTGGATCGACCAGAGAGGCTCGGAACTCTGATGCTCGGTAGACGGTGGTGGAGGCTCAACCCGGTCGGAGGCTCAGCAGACGGCGGTGGCGGATCAGCCCAGTTGGCGGCACGGCGAAGATGCAGCAGGGGTTTGCTCGGGACGGTGCAGCGAGACCACAGGGGGGGGGAAGTGGCCGCAGAGTGGTGTCGGGGCACCGTCATCGTCGTCGCGGCCGACAGTGGAGCCAACCTTCATTCTCATGACCCTTCGTGGTTGGTCACAGTCATCGACCATCATGAAGAACACCACAGTTCAACGCAAGAATTACATAGAGGATTGACCATGTTAGTTTGGCCCACACTTTCTGCATTAGAGCTGTAGCAAGAGGCTATTATAGTTGAATCACAAGAATATTAAGAACAATTAAGGGGAATAATTCAAACACCCTTCCTTCAAGCACCCACAATTAAACATTCCCAATCCCGGAAAATAAAAACATTCGTGGATCAATATAAAATAGAGAGATGATATTTGTTCGTTGTTTTAGTAGATAATAACATGGGAATATAAAAAACACCCACAATAAACTCCTACCTCATTCTCTTGATGATGTCGACGAGGTCTCTATTAAGAAAACGATCGTTGGGAAAAGGTGGATGTCGGTATCATCAGTGTTTACCTCGAGTTTTGGTTCGTGCTTCGTTGGAGATCCTTCGATGGAGTTTGGAGAAGAATTCTTCGAACGAGTGGCATTCTTCATTGGCGTTCTTCGTTGGAGGGATTTTCTCCCAAAGATCCTTCCTCGAAATTCCACCAAAATGAATTGGTAGCCCCAAAAATAATAGATTTTGATATCTATTATTTTGTTTGTTGGATTAAAATTCAAATTGAATAAATTGATTTGGTTTGTTGGCATAATTAATGTGGTGGAAGCTCAAGAGGCTCCTCCACATTAAATAGGGAGTTGAGAGGTTGATCCATCATTAAGAGGAGAGTTCATGAGGTTTAGGCCTCATAAGGTCCCCACTACCATAACCTCTCATGTGTGGTTAGGCTCGGGTGGTCCTCACTACTCAACTTCCACATGGAGTGTTTACAACAAATAAAATAAAATATGTGATTATTTTATTTTATTACATCCATGAAAAAACCCAAAATTTTACTTTCACCCTCGACCAACTACCATCAAGTTGAATGTCTCCTTAAGAGAATACAGACACTGTGTGTTCAATAGTTTCCTTAGATTTCAATTCTGTGCACCGGTTCAAAACTTACAAAAACCCCACACACATTTTCTGAACGTACCTAAAAAAAGTTCAAAAATTAATTCAGGGAACTCCAGGCCTTGGAATTATGCACCGTCAAATTTCACAAACCCGTAAAATTCCCATTAAAAAAATTTCACAGAATTTATGGGTTTTTACATTCTCCCCACCTTAGGGCTTTGCGTCCCCATAATCCACAACTCAACTATGTAAACAAGTGCGGTACTGAGCAGGAATCTATGCCTCCCACTCCCATGTGCTCTCCCGCAGGTTCCCGTCCTACCAGCGAAAGCTCACTAGAGGAATCGATCATCCATGAAGGACACTCTCCTGTTGATCCTCAATCTCTACTAGAACTTCTGTAAAAGTTATCCCATCGTCAAAGTATAGCTCGCCATTGTCGATGATATGAGAAGGGTCCTGCACGTATCTCCTCAGCTATGATACATGGAAGACGTCGTGCACCCGGTGCAATTGAGGTGAACGAGCTAAGAGTTATGACACCTCCCCAACACTGCTGAAGACCTGAAAGGGTCCGATGAACATTAGAGATAACTTTTCTCCTCGGCCAAATCTTCTTATACCTCGTGAGGGTGAGACCCGTAGAAAGAGGTGATCACCATCATCGAACTCCAGAGGTCTACATCTCTTGTCGGCATACCACTTATGTCTGCTCTGTGCAGTCTTCATCCACTCCTGGATTATCTGCACCTTCTCTGTGGTAGACCGTACCATCTCGGGTACAACTAGTTCTGACACAACTAGGTTAGTCCAGCACAAAGGTGATCTGCATGGTCTCCCGTACAATGCCTCAAAAGGTTCCATCCCAATGGTGGAGTGATAAATGTTGTTGTACAAAAACTCCACCAAAGTCAGGTGATCCTCCCAGCTGCCACTGAAGTCAAGGACCCATGCATGGAGCATGTCCTCGAGGGTCTGAATGGTCCGCTCAGTCTAGTCATCCATCATAGGAAGAAAGGCGGTGCTCAAAGGAAGTTGTGTCCCAAAATCCTCCTGAAACCCCTTCCATTGCCGGGAAGTAAAACGTGCATCATGATCGGATACAATCGTCGATGGAACTCCATGTAGCTGCACAATCTCTTTCACATAGAGGCATCTCATGCTTTCTACTGAACCCTTTTCTCTGATCGGTAGCAAGTGGGATCACTTGGTGATTCAGTGGAAAATCATCCAAATCGAGTCATGACCCCTAGATTTACGTGGAATTCATGTCACAAAGTCCATGGATATCCAATAACCCATCCACTCTGGGACATCCAAAGGCTGAAACAAGCATGAAGGTTCCTGATGCTCTGCCTTCACTTAATGTCAGGTGAGGCACCGAGAGACAAAATCTGCTACTTCATTCTTCATTCCTAGCCACCAGTGCTATCGTCAAAGATCATGGTACAACATCGCCACTCATTTATGTACTGTTAGAGGGGATGTGTGGAACACCCACAACACTTCCTCCTTAAGTGGAACTAGTACCATGGTATGTCCTCAAAGAGGATGACTAGCTACCCACCTTCAGAAAATCCATCAGGTGCATGTCCTGTGGATAACGGAGCACGTCGTGCCTCGCGTTCAATGTACCCACAATGCGCCTCCCTGAATCGATGAAGAAGTGAGGGAGTGACTGTAAGAGACTGAAGGAAAGATGCTCCATCTTTATCCACAATGGATATTTGCAATGTATCCAGCTGCTCTGCCGCCTCGCCTAGTAGTTGTATAGTAGACCTCCTTCTGAGTGAATCTGCTACGACGTTCTCATTAGTAGGAATATAGACTATCTCAAAGTTATAATCCTAGAATAATTCAAGACAATGTCACTATCTCAAGTTCAGGTCTTTC
Source organism: Viscum album (assembly GCA_963277665.1). Taxonomy (NCBI): domain Eukaryota; kingdom Viridiplantae; phylum Streptophyta; class Magnoliopsida; order Santalales; family Viscaceae; genus Viscum; species Viscum album. The sequence continues at coordinate 257,384,237 of OY728148.1, read as the reverse complement.
TGAGAGAAGATATACCTAAGACTCTTGTGATTAGAGTAAACTTTAAAAAACTTTCCAAAAAATTAATTTCACCAATTCTTCAGGGAAAGGACCACTACATCTAACTCCAAGTCATGGGTAGCATAGTTATGAACGTTTTGTATCAGCTGTTGAGAACCATATGTGATAACTGCTCTCTCCTACATCAGGACACATCTGAGTTCGGTCCCCGATGCGTCACAGTGGACTATGTACCCTACACCCTCTTATGTAAGCCTCATGATGGAGGTACTAGTCATTCTATGCCTAATATCCTTAAAACTATGTTGGCATTTATCCGATCACACGAAGGGTTTCCACTTCTTCGTCAATTCTGATAGAGGTTCTAAAACTCTAGAAAAGTATGGCACAAATCTCTCGTAGTATCAAGCAAATCCCAGGAAACTTCATTCCTCCATCACATTCGTTGGTGGGTCCCACGAAAGTACCACCTAAATAATTGATGGATATACTACAAATCCATCCTCCAATATGACATTTCCCAGATGGTGAACCTCCTAGATCCAGAACTGGCACTTTGAGAGATTACCACAAAGCTGGTGCTCTCGAAGTGTGTCCAGTACTACCTGTAAATGGTAGGCATTCTCCTCCTTAGTAGTTGAGTAGATCAGAATGTCGTCGATGAAGACTACTATAATCTGATCAAGGTATGGCTGAAAGATCCTATTCATTAGTTTCATGAACACTACTGGATTGTTGTTCATGCCGAATGTCATATCCCAGAACTCGTAATGTCCATACCAACACCTGAATTCTATCATATGCACATCATCATCTCGTAATCTGAGCTGGTGATAGACTAATTTGAGGACTATCATTGAGAACTACTATTCTCCCTTCAGCTGGTCAATGAGGTCTCCAATCATCAAGAGTGTTTACTTATTCTTCACGGTCACCTAGTTCAGGTGATGATAGTCAAAACAAAGTCTCAAGATCCCATCCACCTTCTTGGAGAACAAAATCGGGGCTGCCCAAGGTAAACCACTGGGCCGGATGAATCCCTTACCCTGCAAGTCCTCCAACTGTACCCGCAGCTCACAAAGCTCTGTGGGAGCCATCTGATATGCTGGTGCTGATATCGGTGCTATCCCAGGGTATAGATTAATGTAAAAGTTCACCTCTCTCTAAGGGGGTAGACCCAGAACATCAACAGGGAAGACATCCATGTACTGGTCCACCACTACAGGATAGCATAGACTCTCCACATCAATATCCTTGAGGGTAGGGCCTACTGACACCTATGTGTAATTGTCGAATCCACTCTTTTAGGAGTATATAGACATAATAATCTAGCCAATGGCTCCATAGGAATCTCCATGCTCTGAAAGAGGGAAGTGGAAATAAAAGAATTACTGGAACCTGTGTCTATATGTACTACAACTATGGTGAAATAGACACAGATCATACGATGTATCATCTCCATAGCACCGTTATCATAGGCCTCAGCTGCCTGGAGCTAAGCTCACCCATATCCACCTACACCTTGTGGACGGGGTTGACCTCTTGGTGGTGGTGGTAATATCTCGAATCTTCACCCATCACCAGCTACACGACCAGCTCCTCTGCCACGTTCAACTGCTCCCTACAGTCCTCCTTGGTCGAACCTCTATCTCTACCTAGCTAGTTCTTCTACCATTATCTGATCATCTGAATGATGGATCAGACAATCATGTGATATGTGACCCTGCCCACTGCATGAGTAACACTGCATGATCCTTGGATGACAGGTTCTGCATCGAGTTCCCTGCATAACTGATCCTGAGTCATGCAGTCATCCACTAGTAGGTCTGGTCCTCCTCAACATCTAAGACGTTTTTCTACTTCCAACTGAAGTAGACTTTGCTATGTGACATCCGATGGTGGGTCTTTCTCCAGGTGACTGCATAGCAAGAAAACTACCCACCAAGAGGGATCTCTCTAACAACCCCGCCTATGTTGGGATACTGAGTGAGATCATTGAAGCCCTGATCTCCCACCTGGGCCCCTGCTAGAAGGTCCAGGCCCTGAATAATGGGTCCTGCACCATATCTATGGAGTAGCGTGAGAGGTCAGTGAACCTTGCTGTGTATTGAGCTACAGTCATGTTATCCTGCTGTAGATGAAGTAGGTCTTGAATACGCACTACACGAAGAGTCTCTAGGAAAAACTCTACTAAAAACAGGCTCTCGATGTCTTCCTAGAGAAGTGTCACCTCGTCGTGAACATGGAGAATCAAGATCCACCATCTTCCTTATGCTGCATATAGAAGGATGGTGGTAAGGATCAATATGAGATCGGATGGGGTCCCTACCAGTCGGAAGACTCTCACCACAGCCCCCAACCAATCCTCAACCACTTGTTGGTCTGTCTCTCCCCTGAACCTGGGTGGCCTCTAGTATTGGATCCTGTGCAACACACTCAAGGGCTATGCACCATCTGCTACTGGGGATGGTGGAATCAGTGGCCCACTAGGTAATAGTACCGCTGGTGCCTCTACTAGAAGAGGGCCTTGCATCGACACCTCATCGCTTGGTGGACTATCATTGCATACAATTCTCAGAACCCTAGCTGGATATCTACGTGGAGGAATCCTAAAAATAAATTGGTGTGCTATGGTTAATAGGCTATACCTAGTGATCTGAATCAAAAGATCACAAATAAAACCTCTGAAAACACACACGAAATCATTGTTTTCATGCACTGAGTCGGAAATCAGTAGTAATGGTCCTAGTGTATCGATACATCAGTCACCGCTCCAACATTGGAATCCCTGAACTAAAAACCATGCACATTACCCTTAACACTATTTCTCCACAGAAAATATTAGAGTTCTAGTTCATTAGTATAACCAACTCATCTAGTACCAATTTTTCATGAACCGTCCCCTGGGGCTCATGTCGTGACTATCCAAATCCCGCTTTCCATAGTCCAGCAACAGGCGACTAGCACTGAAGGAATATACCCTAGAACTGGGAAGGTATTTCTTTTATAACATGTAGACTCATGTAACCAAGCACACAACAAAATAGGAACATAAGAAAACTATATAAACAAAATAGTGCTGAATGTAAAAGGGTACGAGATACCAGCCCAAATGAAATACTATACAACTGATGAAAGAGATAAGATAGCTACTAGATCATCCTTCGAGGTTCCTACCCGAAGGGTTGGTACAGATCGCCTCCTCAGCAATCCACATCCACCTGTCTCCTTCTTGTATCGACACACCATAATGTCCACCAACGAGCACTGTCCAGTACTAGTACTCTCAGCCTCAATCAGCGTTGTTCGTCATATGCATTCAACACAAAGAGGTGATGGCATAACCTGTGTAGGTTTGAGTATAACGATACTTATTAGGGACCCTAAGACCCTCATGGTCTCACAAAATTTACCAAGGATGAACCAAAAAGTTGGAAACAACAACATTTAACCCTACATAGGTATATGCCCATACGTATAGCTATGTTATCAAGTAATACATCTTAATCATGATGAAACACAAAGGTTTAGTCTTAGATCACCCTTGGACTTATTCTAGGGGTTTTAAGAAGTAACATCCCCAGTCACATCGTCGAACACTTCAGCTGCTAAAGAACCCCTGCTCTATTGAGTATAGTGGGCATGCCGCGTCACAAAGAGGAGATTACCACTATCCTTGGACTACTGAGGTACTCAGCTTGTCGAGTACTATGGGTCTGCCACGTCAAACAGAGGCACTCCACACCATGGGTCTCCTGCGTCACACAGATTCTCTCCACCTCATGACTTGCTGAGATACTCCACCGGTCATGTACCGTGGGTTTTCTGTGTCACGCAGAGGCGCTCCTCCTCATAGCCTACTGAGGTACTCCTCCTGTCAAGTACCATGGGTCTCCCATTTCATACAAAGGCCCTCCCCACCATGGTTCTACCACGTCACACAAAGGCACTTCCCACTGGGCCTGTCAAGTCACTCTAAGTCGAAAAGGTCAGCAGTCATCAAGTCTTAGCTAGCTATTAGGTCCTCACACTATGATTTATCGTCTCCATGAGGATTCTATCCACAATCTATTGTTTGATAATCCAACTTCCACAGAGTCCCACGAAGAATCATCTCAATGATCTGCCACATTAAAGGGGTCTCAAAAAAAACATACGACACATCAATCAGATGCACTGTCTATGAGTTATTAGCCATTTAGTCACGGGGCCCTGTTGGATTTGTGCTCGATCCAACCTGACCATTCCCATGCTAATCCAATACTCCAGTGGCGTATACTCAAAGCGAACATATTTCTCCAATATTTCCAACACCACTGACAGTTCATTAAACGGATTTCTGGTACCAATGCTAAATCCAAAAATAAGTAAATGTGCCATAGTGGGCCCGGGTCCGGTCTGACCCGGTCGGATCGACCCAGCCCAACCCAGCCAGGGCCGACTCGGTTCGGGTCGATCCAGCCTGACCTACTGGGTATGGCTCAGCCCGTATTGCAGCCCATCCCGCTGGGTTTTGTTCGGCCTGCTGGGTCCATCTCGGCCCTTTGGGCGGTTCAGCAGGCAGCGAGGGCCCGCAGGGGTTCTGTAGTAGATAGCACGAGGTCGCAGGGCAACTCGGCTATGGTGGCTCGGCCAGGAGGGAGGAGGCCATGGGACATCTTAGCCAGAGCAGCTCGGGACCACAGGCAGTTAGGCCGAAGCATCTCAGAGGGACGCTGGTGGCTTGGCTGGAGTGGCTCGGCCACCGGAGGCTCAGGCCGGAGTGGCTCAGCTGTGGGTGTCTCAGCCAGAGCGGTTCTCCTGCGAGTGGATCAGCCCAGAGTGGCTCAGCAGTGAGTTGCTCGGTCGAAGCAGCTCAGCCGTGGGTGGCTCCGCCAAAGCGGCTCGGAAGGCCGTGGCATGGAGGCCTAGTTGATGGCCATGGTTGTGGTACGGACAAGGCAGTGTAGCCTAGCCGCGTCGGTAGTTCGGCTTGGGCGGAACAATGAGGCTGTGATAGCGAAGGTGGCCACGGAGCGGTACCATTGCGCCGTCATTGGATTAACATTCGACGGTGGTGCTGACTGCACTTCTTGTCCCCCTTCATGGTTGGTCACCGTCTTCCACCATTGTGAAGAACACTGCAGTTCCACATAAGAATTTCGGAGAGGACGGACCATGTTATTTTTCCCCGCACTCTCAGCATTAGAGAGGTAGCAAGCGGCTATTATACACGAATAAAAATAATATTAAAAATGGGATAAGGGAATAATTGAAACACCCTTCCTTCAAGCTCCCACAATTAAACGTTCCCAATCCTGTAATAGATAAACATTCGTAGATCCATCTATAATAAAGAGTTGATCTGTATTTGTTGTTTTAGGAGAGAATAACATGGGAATATAAAAATCACTCATAATTAACCCGTACCTCATTTGGTTGATGACATCAATGAGGTCACGAGGAAGAAAACGAATCATTGGGAAAAGGTGGATGTCAGTGTCGTCGGCATATTCCTCGATTTTAAATCCATGTGTCATTGGATATACGTCGATGGAGTTTGGAAAAGAATTTGTTAATGGAGAGGCTTTCTTCATTGGCATTCTTCATTGGAGATCTTTTCTCCCACTGCTCCTTCTTTCCAATTCCACCAAAATGAATTGGCAGCCCCCAAAATAATAGATTATGATATCTATTATTTAGTTTGTTGGTTTAAAATTCAAATTGGATAAATTAATGTGGTGTGTTGGCATGATTAATGTGGAGAAAGCTAAAGAGTCTTCTCCATATTAAGGAGGGAGTTTAGAGATTTCTCCCTCATTAAGAGGGGAGTTCAATAGGTTTAGGCCTTGTGTTGTCCCCACCACCATAACCTCTCATGGTTGGTTATTCTCTGGTGGTTCATACCACCATAACCTCTCATGGGATGTTAAGCATTGGTGGTCCCCACTACTCAACTTCCACATGGAGTGGTTTCAATAAAAAAATAAAATATGTGATTATTTTATTTTATTATTTCCATGAAAAACCCAAAAATTAACTTTCACAATCGACCAACTACCATTGAGGTGAAAGTCTCCTTAAGGGAATATTGGAACTTCAAGTTCAACAGTGTCCTCAGATTTCAATTCCGAGCACCGGTTCAAAATTTTAATAAACCCTCTTGCATGTTTACTGAATATACCTGAGAAAAAGTTTATAAATTTATTCTGGGCACTCCAGGCCTCGGCATTATGTGCCTTCAATTTTTGCGGACTGATAAAATCCCCATTAAATACAAAAAAATCACAGAATTTCCGGGTCTATACAGTACAACAAAATGTCAACGTTAAAAAAGTTATATGAGTAGGTTTGAAACAATTGAAATGATTTTGGGTCATCTATTTTATTTGGGATTATATAAAGATTGTGTTTTTTATCAATATATTTAAAACAGTTCTAGAGAGGATAATAATAATTTAGTTCCATATCCATCAATAATTAAAAAATTTCTAAATGATGTGGCTAGTCCTTCTCAAAAAAATTGAATCCCATGATGATAATGATATAACTCATAAGTTAGAACCATCCATATTTTATGAGTTTTTGATATCTCTTAAGAATTCCTTATATATTGGTTTCTTGTTTAGAAATGTCGAAGCTATTAAAAAATTTATGGCCATGAAAATAGATAATTTAACGTCAAATAGATGTTTAGATTAGATTTTATATTTCGTTAAAGAATTGTTACCTAAATTGAGATTTTTTTTCTACAAATTTATATGAGATCAAGTGGCTAAATCACTATTTTGTTATCAGTTATTTGAAGATTAATTCTTGTCTAAATGATTTGATCATTTATAATGGTAAAAATGAATTATTTTTCCTAAATGTGGATAATCAAAGTAAAAAGAGGCTCAAATATGGAAATATGGTCTTATTCGTATAAAACGTTTGAGGTATTTCTAACTTACACCTAGATAGCGTCATTTATTTATGTATTATAACCCATCGTCAATGATTTCAGGACTCAAAATCAATATTTATATGGGTAAAATATTAAATCCTTATACTGATGATGATTCATGTAAATGTTTTGATCAAGAACACCCATTTTCATCAGATGCTTGAAGCATATAGCTGGGTTTATTCTACTAATGATTTCTATACACTTATTTCTTATTGTAATAAATATTCTTATTGGCCTATCTTTATTACACCATAAAATTTATCTCCTTCTATTTTCATTAATGAGCCATATATATTTTTGACCTTATGAGTTTTCGGACATCCAAAAAAGAATATTAATTTTTTCTGAATCCATTGACTAATGTTTTAAATTTATTGTGGACTAATGGTGTTAGTGCACATGATGTTGTTGAGAAATGAAATTTACAAATGAAATATAAATTGATTTGGAAAAATTAGCGACTCCTCATCATATAGAATTTTTTTTGGATGCCATAAAATTGGTACAAAATTATTTCAATACTATATGAGAGTTAGTAAAGCATTTATTCTTGACCAGGGAAGAAAATCTTGTTTTTTTAATTTCACCATAGATTTATTCCAACCGACTATCATTTTAGGGGAAATAGAAATAATTTCAGAATATGGACAAATGAAAGAGGTGTACCTACGAAAATGATCTTAGTTATTGAGTAAAAAACTATTTTCCCATAATTACCTACCATTTTATATGGATCAACTATAATCCAACAGAAAATAGATTGTTTTTGGAAGGCAAAATTGGATAAAAAAGAGATTTTTGGGATATTCCATATTGGTCTAACTTGCTGTTCTCTCACATGTTGGATTTAATGTATATTGATAATATAATTCTTTATAATATGATTTATACATTTTTCTACAATGATGGTAATAACAAATATATTGTAAAATCATGACTATATCTTCCCCAAAGTTGTAAGTGAGTAGAACCTATACTATTTGAAAATGTGAGATCATACAGTTAATGAAGCCAAAATAATCTTATACAGTTTTCAATGAAAATATTTTATTATTTCATTATTTCTTTAAAAAATTTAAGCATATATATAGATATGTTTCTAATTTGACTAAATGTGTTATAAATGGTCATATTTTCATATTAAAATGTCTGGATTGTCATGTTATAATAGGAAGACTTCAAGAAAATGGATTTATAGTTTTTTTAATTCTATGAATTTTATATGCAAAATGAAATATCATATTTTTTTCCTAAACATCTGTACTATGATAATAGACTATGATGAACTAAGTAGATTAGAAGAATTAGTTTTTTTTTATTTTATGTAAATTAGAAAAAAAATATTCTACTTCCTTTCTTGGACTAAATGTAACATTTTGTTTTAAATTTACAATGTGAATAAAAAAGTGGAGGACTAGTATAGTATCAATGGTTTTACCCATTCAATAGATGCATAATAATCGAAGAAAATGGTACAGAACAATTCATCATTTGAATGTTATATTGACACAGCTTATTTATAGGAGGAATTTTCTTTTCTATGATCTCATTATTTTCAATTTGAATATCCCTCAAGGAATAAATTCAGGGTTTTTTAGGAGGGAAATGTTGATGAAGAATTGAAAAATAAAATATCAGTTTTTAATCAGCCCGAACATGGATTAGGTGGAGTTCATGAACAATGGATTTCAGATGATCAATATCAGAGTACTCATAACTATGTTCTTCTCAGCTATTACGGAATGAAATTTTTTTACCTTGAGTACCCATATCATTTAATCTATACTTTTTATGTAAATTATTATTATTTTACACATAGACTATATGATAATAATATAATAAAAAAGTTCCACCAATTATAGCAGCTTCTATTGAAGAATGTCGAAAAAATAATGTTTCCTACTGGTTATAAAAATAGATAATATAAATTCTTGATGGTTTAACATGTAAAATAAAATTAGTAATTATTATATATATATATATATATATATTCAAATATTTAAGTATCTCAACATGTTGAAAAAATTATAATTAAATGTGTGTATTTGGTATCCCACCATCCAAAATGGTTAAATCTTATAATACATATGTGGTGAATGGTTTCAGATTTTCATACACATTCACAAGGGGAATAATCAAAATGCATTGTGGTTTATTCCTTAGAGGATATCATCATAGATAAAGTGAAGTGTTTTTTATGTCATGTTGGATGAAATAATGGAACTATGCTATCTAGGATAGAATTACGTGATGATGTCTAAATTACAGTGGTTGGATATTGATTGGGAATTTTTTGTTTATCCATGCGAGGAAATCATTGATATTAAATATAAAATCCTTATTGTAGTAAAAAACCATTTTTTTGTTTTATCAGGTGTATAATATCTATTATAAATAATATTATTGGTCTTTTAGAGAGTGTTTTGATTGGTGTATCATAATATAAATGAAATCTCAAGAAAACAAATTTCTCCATAGTCAATGTAGTTCCATTGAATTGAAAGGAATTTAGTTTTTCAATAGAAAACAAAAAATAAAAATTTTCCACTAAGAGACATGAATGTTGATGATAACACCCTATAGTTATCAGTTGATGGAGGTTATGTTATTGTTGATGTAACATGTGTATTTGAAATAGTAAGAGATGAGGAACATTAAACACCCATGGAAATTGATGATACTGGGGTGGAATATGAAGATATTGGCACCATCGTATATGAAGATGAATGTAATGATTGACACAATTATATATGGTTTATAATAAAAAATAACATATATCTTGTTTTCATTTTCTTATTGATAATAGTCATTTCATGTCTCTGATGGCCAATGAACATTTATCTAATATAATATATGAGTTGTATGATGATGTACTACCTGATGAAAAGCCTGAGGGTACATAATATGAAACTAATATTGCAGGAGAATAAGTGATGACTTTGAGAGGTCGAAGTCATGCGAGATTGATGCTTGATAACCCCATCATAGAGCAAATTCCATGTATTCAGTTCAATCCATGCATAAAGAGTTATGTTGAGCTATTTATTTTAGTTACTTTTTGAATAATATTCCCTATTTTATTTATATCATAATTGATTTATTATTTGTTCTATTATTTAATGAATTTTTTCATTTTGAATTTAGATAAGGATGTGATATATTTTGGGATTGGTTTTCAAGATAATGGGTCACATTGGATCAAATTCCCATTGATTTTTACCACTACATATTTGATCATTGGATAGTATATAAATAAATAATAGTGTTCTTTAAATATATTTAATTAATAACCTCATATAATTACTTCTTTGTAGGTATTATGGAATCCCATATATAATATAATGGGGGACTCTATCTGGGAGCCTTATGAGGTCTGTATGCAAGAATATTTTTGTCAATGCTTACATAATTTGAGGAAGAAAATAATCTGGAATGAAGGGGTCACATATTATGATATTTATTATTGGGCCTAATAACTATATTACATATCATCTCACACTTGGGATGTATTATGTTCATATTGTATGAGATATACTTTTAATAGGAGAGAATAATTTGGTCCACAGATCCAGGGGAGGCATGAGGTGGTACATCAACCTATTAGTCATATATTCATTAAGAATTAGGATTATTTGGAAAGTAAATTTTTAATAATTTATATAACATTATATTTGAATTGGGTATTTTATACACAAATAGACAATCGAAAAACCTTATATTATTGAGTTTTATATTTATTGGAGGATGTAAAGTAATCATATCACTGGAGAGATTAGAGGTGATCTCCAACATCATATTAAGGTAAGTATACTTTCTTTTCATTTTATAAAATTATATTTAAATAATAATGTAACTATTTTAATTTTAAATTGCAATTGAAGGATTAATTTTTGACTATGATGTCTCAGACATAGGCCAAGATTCAAGAAAAAACTGAGGATTAGACCAATATTGTAGTTGGTTTTGACCATATAGCATTGGTGAAAGAGACTCAGTATGCCCCCGAGAAAGGATGAGATGTTAGAATGAGCTATCAATTTATTCCTTGGTGTTATTATTTAGCTGATGTGATGTCATCATGTAGATAGATAGGAGCTTTTGGAGTGTTATCATAATTTTCTATATAGTACGAGGAGCATCTATGTGCCTATAGTGTACTTATAGAGACCATTCTTAGGGAGATAGAAGAGCATCGCCAACAAAAGTAGGAGAAGGAAAATATGTGTCGACGAAAAAAACAATAGAACGAGTAAATGATTGAGTACATGCAACATCTAACTCATGGTTTAGGGATTTAGTTCCCTCCACCAGCTTCTCTAGCTCCTCGAGGACCTCCAATGGAGCCTCAACTTCAGTCACTTTTATAATTTTTCTGATAAATATTTGAATGAAAAATATTTTTGTCATATTTTAACTTGTCCTTATATTCACAATCCTTTATAGTGCATTTTTATATTGCTACAAATATTGTTCTTATTATAATTTTATTAATTTTTTATTTTTTATTACTTTATTATTTATTTATTATATTTACTATTTTATTAATTAGTTATTATAATTTTATATTAATTTAGATTTGTTATTTTATTTATTATGATCATTTCATATTTTTTCAAATATATTGTTTTAATATTTTGTATATTTTTATAGATTTTATTTTATAAAAAAATATTTTACAATTTTCTATTATTTAAAATATATTATATTTTAATTTTATTTGTTATTATTATGTTTCAATTTTCATTATTATATTGAATTAGTTATTATTATTATTTTAATAAATTTAATTAATATTAATATTTTTACTTATTTTAATTTTTTTTTGTGATATGTAGTCATTCAAATTGTAATTATTTATTTTTGAGAGGCATATCACATTTTAAATAAAACTATAATAAACAATTTATGACATATCGTTGAAAAAAAATCTATTTAGGATTCCATTTTTGTCAAAGTCTCATTTACCACGAGACCCTATCCCAAATGTCCATTTATGATGGGATCCCATCACAAACAAACCATCCCAAATGATTCAATTTATATATGTGTACTAAAACACCCATGTTAGATAATAAATATTGTATAATAGAGACCTAGAATGGTAAATATTTTCAAAATTTCAGTGCTTTTATCTAAAATGGTTGTGATACATGGAATAATTTATAATGAATATAATAATAAAACCTTAATAAATTCTATGATATTAGATCGAAGGGAATCTTTTCGTTCTTATAAAGATACATGATAAAATATAATTATTTGTGATTTTTCTTAGATAGATGAAACATAATTGTTTTTTTACTATAGAGGGGTTTTCCCATATGGAGATGGAAACTCTTAGGAGAATTATATCTTTGAATTCTAGTGTCAATGGTAGTAAAAGTACATAGGTAGTGTATGAAATATGATGATTCAGTAGTAGTTAAGGTTTTTCTGGAACACAATCATCATTATCTATTCATAGAAAGAGTATCGTGTTCCATTGTATTTTAGTTATATTATTTAAAGTGTACATTAGTGTTGAATTTTATTCATAGTTAATATATAAGGATGAGGCTTTATGGGATGATGTTCTAGACCAATTCAGTATAATGTTCATTTAATCAAGGTTGATGGTGGAAGAGATAATTTATTTTTCTTACCTCTTATTGTGGAGTGTAAGTGTGTGGTTATATAGGTATCCCATGTGTTCTTCCCTTATATCTCGATATTTTTTAGACAAGTAGGCTCAATCAGGTCATTAAGTGGAAAAATTACATAGAACATGTTTGTATAAAATTGGTTATTTTCATTTTGAATCTATATAGAGGTGAATAATAATGTAGACTGCATTATGAAGATGGATGTCTATCCAATATTATCATATGAGTAAATTTATTAGGCATTGGTGAGGATAAATGACAATAATGAAGTTTCTCTTTGTTTTCCATACATAAAATTGTCTAGTAGGGTTTACACCATTTTAGTTTTTTTTCACTTCCTTTGAGTTCAAAATTCTTTTACATCCTTCAATTATTTAATTTTTTTACTTTTCATAGTGTGATTATTTTGAAATCTTGTTCCACATTATGATCATTCTACGTGGTTTTCATGGAATAGGTAGTAAGATTTTGTGATACCCTAAATATTAGTTTCTTATAGGGTTATATTTTCTATATGTTTAATGGGGTTTTACACAAAATAGTTGAGATGGATCAAGAAGATGAAAGACTTTCAATGTTACAATCAAACCGGCATATATGGACTATTGTACAATCGGGGCTGTTTTATGTAGGTTTATTAACAAATAGTTGGTGGTAATTTGTAGGTGAACACCGTGGATATACCATCATCAAATGTTCTAGTGTTTATTTGATGTTCCACATAATTATTTTCTATCAAATATTTAATATTAATTTTTTCATAGATTATCAGTTCATTATTTAACCTTCCAGAGGACACACCATGGGAGTAATGATTGAGTGGCTACTCACACCCCTAATGTTAAATATCATAGTTGGTAGTCGTTTGAGTTTTGTAAATGTTTTTTGGGGATATGAAGTGATGATGGAGAAACATATGTTATTGGGGTTGTTTTTTGTTACAAAAGATATAACCACATGATTTCATTAATGTTATGAATTGTTTTTATTCTATATATGTCTCCATTGGATTCTTATAGGGGTGTTTTTATTTATAATGTGTACAAATAGTGTGCTATGTTTTTTTGGGAAGGGGATTGTCAGATGAAACTCAGATCCCCCTTTTTCTCTTTTGGAATGATTATATTTTTTTAGTTTAGTAAAATTTAGAAGAAATAATTATAGTTTACAATGATTTCTCAAATATATTTCCCTTATATGTTGTTATGAATAACCACCATCAATAAATTGGCATCATGATGGATTTAAAGATTGGGAACTGAGCTATTACAATAATTTTTTACTTTCTTAAACATTATGAGATATGGAAGTTGAGGATCCATATTGAGGATTTATTTCATGAATGGTTCATTTCCCTAACTATTTTGTCTTAAGGGTATCTTGTATTGTTTTCATAAAAGGTAAATGATGTTTCGAAGTTTTTCATAGACTAGTATTGGTTTCATTAGTCGATATTAAGGAATAAGTATACCCTTATAATAACATGTCAATGTTAAATGATTTTATGGTGGAAATAATGTTATTATAAGATCAATTTATAATCCATTTATCATCATTATTTCATAATATATGAGGATTTCCATAACAGTGTGTTCAGGTTTCATCATGGGAACATAATGTTTTTGGTTATTCCATTCAGAGTCTTGAATGATCAAAATATTTTAATATTTCACATTAACTATTTGTTCTATGGTTTGATGAATTATTTTTATGGAGTATAGATTGAAAAAATCCTTTACTACTATATAATAAATATGTATATTTTTTATAATCATATAAGCAGCTTTCATACCATTGGAACAATCAAAAGAATGGAAATATCACAATTGAAATGGTTTGGAGATTTTTTTCATTTTCATGGGAATATAGAGTCTCTCCGAGGAGTGGTTTTTGATTTATCAATGATTAATATGGGTTTTTATTGCATAGTAAAGAATAATGTGGTTTATTTCAGTATTTTACTTAGTCTCATCATATATTATAAGAGGTTAAGGTCATATTTCACCAATATTACAACCATTTTAAAATTGGTATCCAATAAAGACCAAATATTTCTATGGTATATCATTTTAATATATATTTAGGGTTTCTGAAGGAGTTGAACATAAAATATTATATTATTTGTTTACTTTATGAGGGAAATATATTTGAGTATTTCTACCACCATTCTTTTTTAGGTTGTACTGATTGTGAATTTAGTATATGGGAGTGATCACCTAGAAGTATATGAAATAAGAATCTCATGAGTGTACATATTCCACCCTTGGTATTATGTTTAGAAAAATATACTTGAATTTGATACTTAGAAAAAATTACATCCCCATTGAATGATTATTGGTCCTCAATGATCAATGTAGCTTTAGTTATTTCTCATCCTTGATGAATTTGAATTTCCATTAGAGAAGATGTATAGGGTATGTGTAGTATTATGAATTTAAAATATATTAATCTTATGGTAATGTAAATTTATTTGATGATGTGTTGGATAGTAATTCATAAAGATATGTTTTTTTATATTCTAGTTATATTTAGAGAAAAATTGGAATAAATTCTATGATTCAAATTTATTTGTTGGTGTCTAACTGTAGTGGTATACTGTATTGATGATAAGGCAATCATCAATTTTTATTTATTGTAATTGCTTCATTTGAGAAACTAAAAGGTATAGATAATTAGAGATATCATGTTTTATGGTGATACACCTGAGGTATCATTAGAGGATGATCATTATCTGGTGCTCATTTGAGGAAAAATAATTTCTCTACTTGAAATATATGACGAGGTTCTTCTTAAATATCATTCTTGACATGTGGATGTGCATTATAGTATATGAATAATGTTCTATGCCATTAAGAGTCATTTATATAGTATATGCATGATATATTATTTTGATGAGTTTTTTAATTAATGTTTTCATTTCTAGTGAGTGAAAGAAATGCATTGGGATTCAGGTTGTTTTTTAAAGCCATTGGTTGTTCCTCAGTGAATATGAGAGGAAATATAAAAGGTTTTCTCTAAGTAATTACCTCAAACTCAAGGTGCTTTTTAATTTATTTGTTTTATTGAGGACTAATTGATTAATTTATCTCACGTTTTGGAAAAAAATGAGCCACATATTTTATTTTTATTCATGATGTGATATATGGAAGATATAGTGAAGCACAACATGGTTCTAATGAATATAAATTATGATTGAGATGGGTTTTTTATTTCACAATACTAGTGAGGTAATAAATATGTTTTTGGGATTATGTTAAACCATAGAATTTAAATCCATCATATGATAAATATTAATATAGATTAAACTATCCTGACATGGAAAGATATATTTTTTGTGTGCCTCTTATATATTAGTGTATTTTGGGTGAAACATTACACATTGATTTATTTTTCCAATAGTAATATATATAACTCCCCACTGAAATGTATCCATCATGGTTGTTCTATAATAGGTCTTTTAGATATCAAATATAATGTAATGATGTCGGGGATTCTATAGGCCATGGATGATACATACTGTATAGTATCACATAGAATGTGTAAATTATTTATGTGAATTTTAGTTTGATGTATGGGTATAAAAAATCATATTATAAATTTAGTGAGAGGTCTCTAGAGATTAATTTTATTTTTCATGTAATCATGAGGGTATTCCCTCACTAAGGAAATTATAGTTTAAACCATATGAGAAATAATTCCCCTAGTTCTTAAATCATTTTCAATGTTGTGGCACATCAAGATCTTAGTGTGTGGAATAGCACATCAGATTATAGTTTGATGAGATACATGATTTTTTCCATATGTTGATGAAATTTGGACATATTTTAGATGAATTACATGTCATTAATTGGGGAGTGTTGGAACTAGAGGACAATGTGATGTTCTTGGAGTGACCAGACAAGAGTCATAATTTTCAGGATATGGTATTACGAAGGCATGTTATTCACTTGGTTGAAATTTATGAAGTAATAGTGGTTTAGAGGATTGTAAATTGTAACATGAGACACAATTTCAATCATAGAAACCCAATAGGTATTGGAACCTATTTTAGTATGATTATTAAGTGATTTCTCATACGAAATTTCTTTTCTCAATTTTTTCTTGGTTTTAAAAATTATATTGTCGTTAATTAAGAGGAAACTCACAAATAGTATTTTGATTATTGGTTATTGTTTCCTTATGGACTAGATGTAATTAATGAGTATTATAATATTATGAAAGAAATATTATATAACATAAATTTCAAAAATATAATGTTAAACAGTGTTTTTTAGTCTTTATATTCGTTAATAGGTGTTTCAAGAGTCAACCAGGATAATAAGAGAAATATTTGGATCTCTTTGGTTAAAAATTCCCAATAATAAGGGTATATATTCAATTATATGACAATATTTTTTCAATGATCATGTTCATTTCGAAATTTTTTGAATTGGATTAAATGTTATTTTAAATGCATAATTTTTTGGTTGTCCAAGAGATAATGGTTCTCGACATAATGTTCCATATATTTTTGTAGGGTGTTGTATCCTAGAGATTTTGATAGAATACATGTGAAAACATAGAGGGGATAAATATATTTTTAGTGGATAATTATCACATTGATTCATTAGTTTCCCTAATATATGTTGATTCACATTTATATTTATCATCTAGATCATATATTATAATACCACTCCTCATTCATGGAACCTTTTTAACATGGTTCAACACATTTAGTCATCATAGAGCCTGGACGTTTTCATTATGGGACACAAGGAAGGGTGAAAGGCATTTTTTATAGCCATTTTGGGTGGAATTAGTTGATTATTTGGTTTTTAGGTGCGGTCATCATTTTTACGAAATAGTGGAAAACAAAATTTTGGTTCAACCCTATCATAGAAGATCTTCCTGAGATTCATGAAATTTTTTTCTTTTTGATGTTTGGGTACCAGTATTCCATAGTGTTGGTTTTGTGTATTTTAAAATTTCAAAAACGGGTAATGAGAAAAGGGGGATACTATCAATTTAAAATACCTTATATTTAGGATCATCAATTTTACATGTTAATCAATAATATTTTATTTATCACTATTGTTTGGTGAAATCCCATCATGTATTCATTATTAATTGTGGTATATAATTACACTTTCATGAATTTTTTTCTCTTCAAATCCTAGTTAACCTCAGGTAATCTATGGAGTATACCGAATATATTTTTGTGGGATTTAAACCTCTTAATTCATGGGGATGAACATCAGTTTATTTTAGTTAACCAATTATTATTTTCTTACAAAAACTTATTTATTTGAAATGATGGTTCAATGGTTAGTTTTCCTAGGTTTTTGGTCATTATTAAATAATTATTTGATGATATATTTGTTGGTTAGGTCTTACGGTGTTTCCCATTGATATTTTTTGTGTTTATTAATTTTTTTCCTCCATTTATTTGTGTCATTTCTTGAATGTTTAATTAACAAAGGGTATTAAAGGATTTTATATTTTTTAGATAAATTTTCGAATTACAACATTTTTTTTGTTATTTGAAATATGTTTATTATAAATTTATTGAAATTAAATGGGGAAAATTTAAATTTAATAGGAGGGGTTATCTTTAGATAATTATATGATCTAATCTATTATATAAAATTATTTTATTCAATTTTCATGGATGATAAGAGTTACTTACATGATTAATATATTTCATTTCATTCTGATTAATTTCTTGTAGTTGAAATATATATAGGATTAATTAATTAAATTTGGAAAATAAGTTTTCTCTTCTCAATATAATGTAATGATTTCATTTATGACACTGAAAAGGATTAATTCTTATGTAAACAGTGCTTATGTCAAGTATTTATCTTGGTTTTATACAGATATCTCAATGGGGTTTTATCTTTTATTTTTTCCCATAATGTGTTTCTAATAGTATTTTGTGGGAATAATTTTTTATATTTTTCAAAGGATGGAATAGGATTATGGGTTTTTTAAGTCTTAATATAGTGGGACGTCCAGTTGTGTGGAAATGGGATGTGTTGTGTGGATTTGGTGATGGATTTTTTTCATTTGACATGTGTGTTGAAAATGTTCTATTGAGATTTTTTGATGTGGGAATGTTTATATATTCCCATATGTATGTGATGTGAATACTAATGAAAAATATGGGGACAATTTTGTGATGGAATTTAATGTGTTATGACTATTAATGAAATTTAATTCACTAAAGCCATATATGTAATTTATTAATTGAATAGGATCAATGATTGAGGATTGGTTTGAAGTTAAATGTATATACATATGGATTAATGAATTGTTTTAATTTTGGTAAGATAAATAATTGAAGAATGGAACAATGAAATGTTAATTTAGAAATTAGGAATATTTTTTCCCTCATTTTGTGTAATAACGAGGGGCTTGAATACATTGTAGTGATTAAATAAGTGTATAATAATGTTACAGTTTTTGAAAAATTAGTGTAGTTAATTAGTAGTAATTTTTTCTATGAAACTACAATATATTTTTATATTCATCTATTTATAGTAATGTTATAGTTACCTTTATTTTTCGTATAATCACCACCTGATATTTGTAGCCTACGTGATACAACATTGATTGGGGTTACTTATTTGTTCAATAAAAATTTATTTTGTTGATGTAGTTAATGGATTTACATTATCCATTCCCATATCTACCTTATAGTGTTTTATGGGCTATGGTGGGTTAAGTTAGGTAATTGAATACTAGATGTAATCAATTAATGTTATAGAATATAATATTTTGGTTGACTCAGTTAGGAGATATGATAATGATGTGATGATATGGTAGTCTTTTACATGAAACATTATTGGTTTTGTTAATGGTAGGAGGAGGCAACAATGTTGAAGTATATAATATTTATCATGTCATAATTTAATTGAAATGTAATCTGTGGTTGGGGTATGATATGTCATGATGAAAAATTACTATGATATAAATTATTGTTGTGTTATGGAAGACATAAATGTTTTTTTAAAATTCCACAATTGTGGTATGAATAGAATTATATGACATTTCCAACATTGTGTGAGAGTGGAAATATTATGGATATGTAGTTTTAGTGTACCTTATTGATATATAATATTGACATTATGTCATTATAGATGGATTAGATAATTGGTGGAAAATTCCAAGTGAGGTTAGGTGATAGTTTAAATGTCTAGATGAATGTAAATTCTACTATCTATTCACTAATTCGTTAGTATTTTCCTTCTATATTTATTCAAAAATACATCAAATTGATTATACTATGTATAATTTTTTGTTCACAGACACACACAGATATATATATATATTTATATATAATTTCTAGTTTAGATAGTGACTAGGTGATAAAGATGGGTATTTATGGTATATTAATCATAATTGGGGTTTGGGTCTCTACCTTAGGAGTTTAAATTGCGGATTTCAATATGAAACATATCGTTTTATTACATTACATGCATTATAAATTATGTTTTTTATTTTTATATCAATGAATTAATGGATGGATTTGCTATCGTTTTATGGCATTACATGCATTATAAATTATGTTTCTTATTTTTATATCAATGTATTAAGGGATGGATTTGTTATATAATTTTATAGTATATGATGATAAAACCTCACATTTTATGGTGTTATACCATTTATGATTTTTATATACATGTGTCCAATTTAATTTTGTATTCGGGGTCACTCTCATAATTACTACAGGTCCAAGTGGTCCCCTACAGGAATTTAGGTCATAGAATTTATGAATTTACAAGAATATTTATATAAGTTAAAATTTAATGGTACATTGGTGAATCATCAAATTGATTTCTATGGCTAAATATTGGACTAATTAATTAATTGGAGATATTATTTTAACATCATTGATAATGTTTGAAAAATAAATATTTTTCATATTTATCTCTCTAATCAATAATGGTAAGAGATCATATTTTGTCATAATAATTATTATTATAATTATGTAAGGTTTAGAAAGAAATACATGATTCATTTTCTTCTATATTCTATAAGATATTATGAGATATAATATGATAATTAAATTAATATTTATCATATTTAAATAAAATAAATTATCCATGGTTTAATATTTTCAAATGTTTCATACTATAAGATATTTTTGTTTTTTTTCTTTAAGATAAAATTAAATTTTATATAATTAAATTTTATAAGATATTATTTAATATATTTTTTATCACAATTTTATATGTAAGGATATAACATTATTGTACCAAAAATTTAATTTCTTCTTAGAAGAGTAAAATTTTCAAATTTTTTTTCATTGTGGGTGTTTACATTAAGCATAAAGATAATTAATATATTATAATATAAAATTTTCAATAAATATTGAATATTAATTTTCTAGTTTTAAAAAAATTGGACGTAATTAAATAAAATATTTTATTTAAATGATGAGTCGATTGTAATATAATTGATTAAATAATTATATTAATGTATATAATTAAATTACCAGTTGTTAACAGTAATCTGAATCAATTTTTTTTTCAAATGAATTCTAAAATTTATCCAATTTAATAATCAAGGATTCACCAAATTATTCCATATTTTTATTGATTTATTTTTTATAATATGGTTAAAGTTATATTAAATAAATATTAAGGTTCTTAATATTATAATTATCAAAATGTTTTGTTAAAAAAATATATCTCAAAAATGTTTTTTATTAGATAATTTTTTGATGGTTTCGTAGTTATATAATAGTATTAACATAATAATAATGTTGGTGTTACATGGTGATGTAACATTTATGGATGATAATAAAAAATTATAAAAACAAATGTTCATTTTTTCTCTATATACAATGTCATAGATTCAAAAATTCATTTTATATGGATTTTTAATGGTTACATAAATTTATTTTATGGTTATTCTATAGTATCATAGTATAAAATTAAATTTAAATTGTATCCCTTACATATAAATGATTCATTTATCATGAAGTATGGAATTTTAAATTAACCAACACATTAAAAAATTAATATTACCCTATATCAATGATCATTTTGTATGGAAATGTTTTATGATGAAATATCATGATCCATATGAGTAGGGTCTCATATATATTATTCTTATAGTTTTAAAACTATGTATACAACAATAAATTTAACACATTATGTAATTTGTATAATATGGGGGTATATTTCATAGTATTAAAATTAATCATCATTAACTAATTACCATAAAGTGGAACTATCATGTGATGACTTCTCTGTTTAGATAATTATGATATATATTTAATAAAATGGTGATCTAGTAAATTTCTTATCATGTTTTTGAAATTACATAAAAACTATAATATATATATATATATTCATTTATGAACTATATGAAATTTTAAAACTCAATTGTATAAGATTGATGGCGAGTACACCTTTATGAAATATGTATCCTCAACTATGTAATATTTAGTAAGTGTATAATCATTATTTTATATATTAGGTGAGATTTACTTTTCAACATATTTAAGAAAAATATGATTCACTAACGTATTTGGGTTGTTGAAAAAATATTTATTCTTATGATATATTTAGTCCTTAATGATTTTGTCTTAAATGTATGCATTTTCAAATATGATTTCAGCAATTACTGAATCTCATTAACTGAATAATAGTAATGTAAAAAACATTATTTTTTCCTTAATTTAGTATAATGAAAATATATAAGATATAGGTTTGGATATACATGATTTTATCAATATCACACCAAACCATACAATTATTGAGTAAAATTTACAAATATATAGTTGTTTATAATTTAATATAATTATATATTATGAATACTTATATATTAAAAATTCTATGAAGGCCAATATTTTTAAATATGTACAAGGTTTCAAATATGATTTTCAACATTTAATGAATCTCATTACCCTATTAAAGGTCATGTAAAAAAATTTATAATATCATTAATGATTTATAAGTAACAATCGGTAAGTATACGTATGGATATAAAATTTTTTATCGATATCAAAAAAACCAGTCAATGCATGAGTAAAATTATCAAAATTATAGAGATATATCATTTCATATAATTATATATTATTAAAAATTATATATTAAAAATTATATAACATACAACATGTTTACATATTTATGTCTTTTGGTTTTTATATTATGAATTTTTATTTAAAATTGAGAGAATGAATTGATAACACAAATAAAAAATTTCCAAATGAAATTTAGAAATTTTTTTGGGATAAGATTTCATATGTTTTAAAATACGATATGACATAAGGATAAATATATTTAAATTTTTAGAATAGTTTTTGCATGTTATGTAAAAATTATATATATTAAAATGTTCATTCAATTGTAAAATAAATTATAATAAAAATTATAACATATCTCCAAACAAAAATAATTACAAAATATTTATTCTCATGGTGGATCCTTATTGGTGAAACCTATATTAATATATATTAATGGGAAACTCATATTATAAGGTTCAATACTAAAATTAAAAAATTTATAATCTAGTGATCTTTATTCTACCTTTATTAATCATATAATATGATGGTATATTGAGTAAGTGATAGTATAATAATAATTTTTCATAGAGATTAGTTTATCTAATGGATAAATTTATTGTTATAAGTCTATTCTCACAATTTAACGGTTTTAAATATCCATTGTAATCAAGATTAAAAAAATTAATTTAATAATGTTTTATGTTATCAAATGTGACTCAATTTTCCTAGTACATTATGTATAAAATTAAATTATACATTATAGGTATCTTGTGTTAATGGTTTTATGTTTATTTTACATTTCACTTTTATGATATATGTTCCCATGATGGCCCATAACCACTATGAATTCATATAAACTTATTTTAATTTTTCACATCATAAATGGGATTAGAAGATTAATATAATGTGTATTTATATATATATTTAAATTATATTATTCTCTAATCAATTTTTGATATATTATATTTTTTATTTTACAATATATTTTCATTTTGAATAATACTAGTTCAGTCAATTTGGGGTTTTATGTATTAGAGATTTGACACGAAAACTAATTATAATGTTTAATGATCTCTTGATTATCTTACTCTTATTAATGATGAACCCAACTACTAAAACATTTATGTTTGAATGATATATTAGCATCTTATTTTTTTGATCGATTATTTTGTTACTTTACAAGTATTTATTTGGATAAATATATAAATTTTATTCTTGAGGGTTTTATATAAAAATTTTATTAATGCATATATTGAATAAATTTTTTGTTATATATAATGTAGGAAGGATGTATTTTATGGAATACATGGACTTGATATCAGGAATTAGGCCAATGTAACCCAATGGGTTTAATCCATTTAAGGTTACACTTCAATATGTTTTAAAAAGATAAAATAAATAAATATATAAAGGAATTTGAGAATGATGGTACTATAATGTTGTGGTGAAGATGAAATACTTTGATTGATGAGCTAAAAATGATATGTATATAGAATAGTTGAAGTACATAAAAATTAATTTGGAAGATTTTATTTCATACATTCTAGAATCATATTTCAATGGAGACTTTTAATGTTTTATAATGATGTGGTGACATTTCTCAACAAATTTATATGAGAATTTTTAATTTATTAATGATGTTTTCATTAAAATTCAAAGCAATAGTTACGTATATTAATGATATTTAATTACCATCAACCATAGACCAGTCAACAATTCCCATACTAGTGGTGGTTTTTACATATCATCAAGCATGCCTCCATATATATTGAATGACTTTGTCTACTAGTGAGTGTATTGATTGTTATAGTCACAAGAATGAAACCTCATATCAATGTAAAAAATATTAAAATAACATAACATAATACATAAAAATTTGTTAGAGTACATATAACAAAATATATTTACGTTAAATTAAAAGTAGAATCAATATTAACATTGACATGAATTTATAATTTCAATCATCAATTGATCTCCCATTTGGACAATAATATATACAAAATAAACAAGGGAATGAAAATATACAAAACTGATATACCCATTACAAATACACATTAATGAAGTCATCAAATTATATTATCAATATGATTTTATCCTAAAAGATTGGGCTATATCCAGAAAAAAAAATTTGTATCAGTGAAGTCTTTTCTGGTACAATACTTCCATATCTCCCGAGAAAGGTATGAGTAAAACTTGTTAAGACTCTACCAAAGGGACCACATACTTCACTAGTAAATCAATGCATAATACAGTTATTTTACAAAAATAAATAAACCATAAACATTTGATGTATAAATTAATAATTAACAACATTTAATAGGTTCTTAGATAACTCTTAGTATGTGTTATACCTGGATCAACTAGTGTTTGAGTTTCTAAGTGAATACGACTAGGATCACATACCATATAGTAGTAGTTATAATAACTTATTATTGTGAGAATATCAAAGTCATGTAGTATGTTCCATAAGTTGGTCTCTATGAGGTAAGAGTAAGAAATATATTAATATCATAAAAATATCCAATTCCAATTTTTTAATCCTTTTCAATCATGTATCATAATAATATTTGAATATTAATAGTTTTAAATAATAGAATATCACGAAATATAATTCTAGAAATTTATTTTATAATGTAAATCCATAAATATAATGTTTTCATGAATATATAGATAACTCTTGGGTAATCTCAAAAATTCTGCATTATATCACATGTATGATGTATAATCATATGTATCATAGGAATTCTATTTAGTGGTGAAGTTATATCTTAGTTCATAACCCATATATTCCATGATCTAATAACCTGGATCCAAAAAACAACCCGAATAGTGCTAAATGGGTCTGGTGTTACTACATTAGGCACACCACCTTGAACACCAAAGGCTGCCGACTAGAAGTGAGGGTC
Source organism: Viscum album (assembly GCA_963277665.1). Classification (NCBI taxonomy): domain Eukaryota; kingdom Viridiplantae; phylum Streptophyta; class Magnoliopsida; order Santalales; family Viscaceae; genus Viscum; species Viscum album. The sequence goes on along the minus strand of OY728148.1, from coordinate 257,358,767 downwards.
TTATAGGAATAGAGGGGAGGATATACCCTCTTGGAGGATAATAATTGAACCAGTCTAAGAATAATATAAAATTAGAAGACTCTGCAGACTTAGATCAGACCCACATAGCAGAAACACAAACAGTATAGACAAAACGTCGGAAGCAATAAATATAAACAACAACAGTAGAATGTAAACACAACAGTATGTTGATCACTTGTAACTAATACTGAACAAAAAAAACATGCATCAAAAGTAGTTCATACATATCCATATGTAAAGGGCACCAATGGTTAACAAATTGTAGCTAAAAATAGTTAATCATGCTGATACATGAATGAAATCTAGACAAAGTAAACTCCATCTAGGAAAAACCTCAAGGTCTGTACCATCTCCTTGCAATAGATAATGCAGTCTAGATCCTAAACATGACCTCTTTCATGTACGCAAATCCATAATGTCTACACGTATCTCGAAGGGCCTGTGCAGGGTGTGAGATGAATCTCAGTAGGATACCACCCAATTGATGTGTACTTAATATAAGTGTTTAAGTAGGCATGAATTTTTAAAGAAAAATAAAAATTAAGATTCAAACATAAACATAAACTCCACTGGTGCTTAGAATCCACAATGAAGTGTCACCTGCTTTAGCCTACTCCAGAATCTCTATCATATATCCCAGCACCATGTGCCCCCTAACACCGCATGTATCAAGTTCTATCATCTCGAAGGCACACCGAAGAATGGTAACTCAGAGGAAAAACGATGTATGTACTCAATTAAGTAGTCAGAGGGACAGTGAGGTCTTCTATCAAATTAAGTAACCATAGGGATAGTGAGGTCTTCCATTAAATAAATTATCCAGATGAACAAAGGGTTCTTCTCTCAAATAACGGTGATCCTCGGCCCCCAAACCGATAACCCCAACACTATTCTTTGAAGTCTCCTAACCTTTCATGTGGCTTCATAGGGAAAGGACCCCCCAAACCAATAGTACAAAAAACAGCAACTAACGGGGGGCCTCTACCCACATGATTTGTCAAAACCACATCATCAAAGAGTCTCTCTGTGTCCACACTACTCGTTGTTCTGGGTTAGTGGTAATCACCAAAATAGTACCCAATCCACAACACCTATGACACCTCGAGTCCCTGCGACCATACCGCTCATGTTCGACGGCCTCTCCATCCATATAAACTGGGCTATTCCCAACCTCATAATCACCAAGCCTCAAGATAACGTCCATAATGCCCAATCCTATGGTCAGAACCCCCAAATGTAACTTGTGTAAAATCCAACAGGTGATCATCATCACTCAATAATACTCATTCCATTACGAGTACAACCCGAACGTTCCAACATTTTCAATATCACACATCACACATATATATAATCAAAAGAAATATTTTAAATTGGTAAAACAAACTAAAAAGTTTAATTTCACTAACTATGTGTTGTCTCAAACCAACACCAATGTCTTGGAAGCATATAACAAATCATATCATGAATTAACCAATTAACTCAATAGTTTAACCAAATAAATAAACTTATTCCATTGTGGAACCCCTAGAGAAAATGCCTCAAATGAGCAATGAAACCTCCTCCAACCCCGCCCAAGGAATACAGGACAAAGGAAACACACAAAGGAATTCCATTGGTCTAATAAGTAATTGAATATACGACAGTAGATAAAACAGGATATCTCCCAAAATACCTGAATATGAGATTTAAGCTACACCACCCAAAAGTATGCAAAAACACAAAATAAGGTATTCATAATCTTCCTGGGACTCGTATATGTAGGAATGTCCAATATCGATCTCCAATTTGAAGCCAATATTCATAGATCTATGTTTCTATTAAATCTCAACAATTCCACATGGATGGAAATTGCGATGTGTGAGGCAAAGTATCAACAACGAAATAGGATATGCAGGTTTAGCCTTGATGTTATGATCCCGCATCCACCGACAGATTGAATAACAGAAGATAGATGTGGAATATAAGAGAAGAAATGTTTTCATCCTTCTAGAGCATCATGGTTTGAAAATGGGGAAGAAGAAGGTGATTCCCGAAATAATAAGTGATTCTCTTTCATTTGAGAAAATAAAAAAAGTACATGACATGTATAAAAGGACTACATGTTTTGTAGTAGCCTTGTTCATACTCTGACTTATGTAGAGATAGCCACATGACTTCGACATGCCACATGGGTCGACACACGACTTAAACCCAGCCTGTATTCAGAAAGGAGGATGCACGACGTGTTGAGAAATAATACATGTCGTGTAGTATGAAATTACTACAAGGTAATCACATGGCATGTAATCAACTATCACAAAGCCGGTACTCGCCTAAACCATAGACGGTGTGTACTTTTATAATACATGATGTGTAGTCTATAAATTTCCAGAACTTCCTAGATTTTTTCTTTTTTTCTCAGAAAGATGTCAAAAATTTAAACATAATTGGGATTTTGACCCATTCTAAAAACCCGGGTTCATACCATATCTCCACCTTAACATAGCTCATCCCCATGCTATAAAATGCAACCCAAAGATGGAACCAGGGATACGACCTCGATCAAAATAAACTGGACTCCCTCAATCTCAAAGATTCTATATTAATTCCTCAAGAGGCTCCCCACCTCAAGAATTGCCTAACTTAGTCTCAACCCTACCAAAATCAACAATGAAAGGGTTCAATGACCTGTTTTTGGACTCAGGGTCCTCTCATGATGCGTTGTCACCCCTACACCTCATTGGTTATCCCATGTCATTTCTGACACCCAAACGTATTCCACACCACATCAGTGTCCGCCTCCATGGGGTCCTGCTTCCCATGGATTCTCAAAATAAACCTGGTGCCTAGCACCTCATCTAATCTGTATCCTCGATGCCCCAATTCCCAAGTCACCCCATGTAACCCGCATCCCCAATGCTCCTGATGCTACACATATCATATATATAAATATATATATATATGTCACACACTTGATATTGCAAAAATCCCACTGAATAACATCTAGTCAGTCCACATAACTCCTGTGCACCTCATGTACTAAAAAAGGACATGCCTCAATAAGTCATAGCAAAACGAAAACAAAAAAAGACATGACCACTCTCTCATTGTACCTCTAACCTTCATCTTCTCACCATCCTACTCATCCCCTGGTAACTCCACAGAATGCACATGGCATGAATTACTACTTCCTGATGTCATACATCCCTATGGTGCTACTCCAGTCACTATCCACTAACACCTCAGCTGGGTCCTTCTATCTCTGTCGCGTCCACCTCCTGTAGCTGAAACTCGGCTACCCTCTCCTGGTAACAAAGCTGAACAAACTCCACATTCCACAATCTGTCCTAGCCCATGCCTGCTTGATGTCTGAGAAGGCTGCCTGCATATCCTCTCCAGATTCCCGAAATTTCCACACACTCAACACTCCATTGGAGGCCTATCACACTAATTCTGAATATGTTCTGGTTATCCACACTGAAAACAAACCACTGCTAAACTACAATGAGGTGGTCTAACTGATTCATTGGCCTGACTTCCCTACTAAAACTCATCCTTTCCTCACTTCCTGCTATCTTAACCATCACCTGAATCCATTTCTCAGCCAACCTGGGGCCTATCCCTTTGGTTAACCTCTTCTTTGTGTGACTGGTTCACCACATCTTAGAATGAACCCATCCTAAAGAAATTCAACTAGATCCCAATGGTGTGTCGTAATCCATCCTTGAATTGCATCACCCTTGTCACGTCATTTCTTAGCATATCGGGTGCAAAGAAAGGCAACTCACTAAAAGTAGATGCATAGTCCATGAAAAAATGTGTCTCTGCTGACGGCTCAAAAACTTTTGAGCTCTCTCTTCCCTCAGTGTCTCTGGGTAAATGTTCTCAAAAAACCTGTCATCAAAGTCACTCCATTCCAGTCCATAGTGCCTATGATCCCGAACCTACACATCCCACCAATTCTTCTTTGGTCCCCATAGCATGTACATCGCCATCTTGACCCTCATCCATAGAGGTGTCTTGAGTTGCTCGAAGATCATCTGCAATCTCTCTATCCATTTTTCAACTACCTGAAGACCACCCTCACCCTAAAAAAGTGGAGGGTGTTGCATCTGTAACTCACGCGTCAGATATTACATAGATTGATTTGTACACCACACACTACTATCGATCCCCTACAAGACACGTACCAGGATAGCTTGGCACTGCTCATTGAGCCATGGTCTGAGCGATGCCAAACCCAACTATTTTTTTACCTGCACTAGATCTTGGACCTGTTCATGTCCATGATCATGTACCTGCGGCTCGTGCTCTACCTTCACTGGATCCTAAACATGATCCTGCTCCTTTAGCACTGTACCAAATCCTGCCATACACTCCATCTATGCCGACTAAAGGGAACCTACTGAATACCATAAATGGGCATACATCCCATATATATAATAATATATATTCGATGCAGATATGGAAATTAGTAAAGAGGAAGAATAAAACAACTACCATTAATATCACCTATCACAACCATGCCCTTGTCATCCGGGCCTAATGTCCCCTTTACCTTCCATCAACAATGCCAGGTATCAAAATTACCTTGGGCCAAGCCTGTCATGACAACCAACGTTTCCAAAAACTGACAAACGAGTCAACCAATCCTTGTGATCAGAATCACTACAACCATAGTACATGATTTCTCGTATAAGAGCCAAGCCCAAATAGCCAACCACATGTAATTCATAAAATATACAAATCATGGAATAATAAATTTCAACAAAAAAGAAATTCTATTAGTAATTTCACATATTCATATTTTAAAAGAATAAAAAACATTACAATTTATATTATTCACTTGACATTATCACTTAACAATGCATACATAGAGCTAGGAAACTGAAATACCCTAAAAATTTTCTTATCAAAGACAAGAAAGACTTTCCATACTGGGACAAGGTCCAATTCTCCCTTACCACACTGGGCTATGGTTTACATATCATAATCAATAACATCACAAACGAAGTGATACAATGAGGTGGAAATCATATAAACTATAATTTTATCAAAAGAAAACCGCAATTCCCACCCATGGAAACCTGGTCCATCACTCGTACCGGGGGCTGCGGGGACCCAAGAACATGATAGAAACCAAGTTCTAGTAATGACACATCTCCAGTCTACTAAATCCCAAAAAGTAAGACCCGTAAAAATAATAAGAGAAGTATAAATATCATTAGTATCTAGTAAGACACTATTACTAAATCCCTATCAAGAACACATATTATACCACTTTGTAATGACCCATACCCAAACATCAACCTGAACGGTGCTAAATGTGTCGGGTGTTACTACCTTATGTGCACATCCCTGAACTCCAAAGGCTGCCGACTAGAAGTGAGGGTATTAGAGGTATAGTGGGGAGGATATACCCTCTCAAAGGATAATAACGGTAGTGGTCTGAGCATAATATAAAACTATAAGACTCTACAGACTCGGACCAGACCCGCATAGCTGAAGCACAAACAATATAGATAAACAACAGAAGCAATATATATAAACAAAAAAAATAGAATGTAAACACAAAAACATGATGATCACTTGTAACTACTGCTGAACAACAAATATGCATCAAATGCAGGTCATATACTTATCCATATGTAAAGGGTGCCAATGGATGACCAACTATAGCTATAGAACAAGTAATCATTCTGATACCGGAAAGAATGAAAAACAAAGTAAACTCCAGCTAGGAAAGGCTTCAAGGTCCATACTATCTCTTTGCAATAGCTACTGATGTCCACCTCCCGAAGCTGACATCTTTCCTGCATGAAAATCCATTAACCCTACATGCTTCCTGAAGGGACGTGCACAGTTGGAGAAGAATCTCAGTAGGATAACACCCAACAGGGCATACCTAATATTAGTGTTTACGAAGGCATGCATTTGTAAGGAAAAGTAAATAGTATGATGAAAAAATAAACATAAACTCCACTGGTGATTAGCATCCACCATGAAGTTTCACTTGATTTGGCCAATGCTAGAATCTCAATCACGTAACTCAGCACTATGTTCCCCCTAACACCATGTGTCTCAAGTACCGACGTCTTGAAGGCATGACTAAGAATAGTAAGTTGGATGAATAGTGAAGTCTGTCCTCAAATAAGTATCCATAGGTACATGTAGGTCTGCCCTCAAATAATGTAACCAGAAGAGATAGTGAGGTCTACCATCAAATAATGTAACTGGAGGAAACAAATTGTCTTCCCTCAAATAAGAGTGAGCCTCTTCCCCCCAACCTGATAGCCTCAACACTACCCCCGTGAAGGCTCCTCACCTTCCCCATGGCTTCCTACGACAAGCACCCCCCAAAAAGAGTACCTAAACCACAACTAACGAGGGAATATACCCAAAAAAGTGGTCAAAACCTCCTCAGCATGGAGTCCCTCTATGTGCACACTACTCATAGTTTTGAGTGAGCAGTAATCACCAAAAAATATCCCAAGCCACAACACCTCTTACACCTATTTTCCCTGTGACCATGCTTCTAAAGTCTAACAGCCTCACCATCCTAGTAAACCGGGCCATAACCAACCTGATAGTCACTCTACCTCAAGCTGACGTGTATGATGCCCAATCTCGTGGTCAGAACAACCCAATGTAACCCGGGCCAAACCCAACATGTGATCATCATCACTCAACAATACCTTGGCCATGCCCAACACAACCCGTAGGTTCCATCATATGCAATATCACACATCAAACATATATATATAATGAAACTAAATACTTTAAATAGGGAAAAAACCAAACAATTGAATTTCACTAAAGATGTGTTGTCCCAAATCAGCACCAAGGTCTTTTACGACTCTAACAAATCATTTCATGACTTAACCAAATAACTCAGCAGTTTAACCAAATAAATCAACTTATACCATTTTAGAACTCTATAAGAAATTCCCCAAAGGAGAAACAACCCCTCGCCTAACCTTGATCAAGGAAAACATGAAAATGGAAACACCTAAAGGAATTCCATATGTCTAATAAGAAATTGAATATATGATAGAAGATAAAATACACTCTATCTCAAAATACTCAAAAACGCGCTTTAAGTTGCGCCACCAAAAAATCATCAAAAACACAAAAGAACATATGCACCACATACCTGAGACTCGTAGACATAAGGACATCTAATATCCAGCTCCAATTCGAAGCCAATCTTCATTGATCTACGTTTCCGTCAAATCCCGGCAATTCCACTCAGATGGAAACTGATACATGTGAGGAAAATGATCAAGAATGAAACTGGGTGCGTGGGTTTAGCCTCAGTGTTGCGATCCCACACCCACTGACATATTGATTAATATATGATAGATGATGAATCTTGGAGAAGAGACGTTTTTGGTATTCTAGAGTGTCAAGATCCAAAAACGGGGATGAATAAGGTGTTTCTCGAAAAAAATACGGGATGCTCATTCATTTAAGCGAATAAAGAAGTACACAACATGTATGAAAGGATTACACGTCGTATAGGGGAATTTTCCGTACGCGGACTTAAGAGGAGATATCCACATGGCTTGTACGCACCACACGGGTCGACACACGGCTTGAACTCAGCCAGTACATCGTGTAGTCTGTAAATTTCTAGAACATCCTAGATTTTTCCAGTTTTTCTCAGAGACAAGTAAAAAATTCAAATATGGTCTAGATTTTGACCCATTCGAAAAACTCTGATTCATACACACGTCATCATACATAAATCCAAACCCAAGTATTTAATCCAAAAAATTATATATCAGAATATATTTGAATCCCTTTAAAAAAATTATTCTATACAGACATGATGTATAAATCCTATTTTTAATATTATACATTCATTTATAATGATTCATACAAAATGTGTCCCATACATAATATACAACATCATGAAAATCAATATTTCCAAATTAGTATCACAATAAAAACGTTTGGGTTCATATATGATACATAGATTCAATATAATGTAATCATCAAACTAACCACCACCTCGGTTAATATGTCATTATTTCACTGACTAATATCCCAAAGGTTTTATAATAATCAGAAAAACCTACTTGAGATCCTCAATAACTATATCACCTCTCTTTTTTAAACTCTATATTTAGAGGAAATAATTTCCCACTACCTAATAATAGTAATATTTCATCATTATTTTCCTAACAGGATAATACTTATTTTCCACATTTTATAATGGTGAAATAATTGCCATATCAAATCCCATGACATCATAGGTAAATCCCATAATAAATCCAGTAATTAGTCTACCTATGGTCTATAATCCTAGGTTATTATATGCTATTGAGGGGGGGGAAATATCCCCACTATATGACCATGTATCCCAATTAGTTGATGTCATATATCAATTCTATTAAGACCTAATGGTGATGAACATTTAAATTTTATAATATTCCTATCACAAGGGAATAGGGTAACCAATAATGGTCTACATAATACACACAATTAAGTTAATATAAACCCATATATAATATTAGTGTCTCAAGGCTCACTTTTAGAATAATAAATCAATCAACCATGAGTTGTTGAGGTATCAATCTAGTTCCCAATGGTACATCATGGCCATTAAAACTTGTATCCATCTATATAAGTATTCTAGAAATAAATGAATTAATATAATTTAATGGGTGATCCACCTCATTGGTGAAACTATATATCACATTATATATATTATTTTCATAAAAAAATTGAAATTCATAGTAGCCACCTACTTTATATGATGTCATACCATTTTAATCCTTCCTAAACACCCCCAAAACATTTCCAATTCTAACCAATATTCAACATTCCACACATGTCCCAGATAAAATCAATTTAATTTAATTTTTATGATTATAATTATTTATAATTAATAAATAAAATTAATTTAAATATTAATTTTGGCTAAAACCACTTTGTTATACATCCATTGACCAATACTACCTGAAACGTGGTTTGCATACTGCATACAAAACATTGTTTCTATGTAATAAAAATAAACAATTATATTGTAATAAAATATGAAATATTTATTCAACTAAAACTAAAAAACCTTAAAAAAATCATTGAGTAATTTACATCCAAATAAATATCATTTGACAATTAGGTATTGTAATATCAGGATGTTTTATATCCATGTTTTTTATTTTTATATTATCAGACTATTTACACATTTATGTTTTTAAAATAACCACAAAAACCATATCCAATCACCTAAAATTAGATATGGATTCTTAATAAGGAAAACTAATTATATAGGGAGGAAGAACACACCTCAAATGTCTTTGAATCACATGGAAGACACCAATAATCAATATTTATTAAGGGAAAAGAGAGGGGGAGAAGATCCACCTTTTTAACTAAAAATGGGGGAGAATAGATTGGATTGTGAGTTAAAATCACATGAACTATTTTTGGTCATTTCATATATTTTTATGAAACATTTTGGGATATATTTTGTTTCTACACATCTTCCAAACTATATTCTAACTATTTGATTGTACATATATATCGATACGCCAATTCATGATTTGGTTTCATAGTTTCTAAAATCATAATCGAATCATATGAATCTAAATTGAAGGAAAATGTCTTTCTTTACATGATTTCTCTGAAATGAGTACCAACTATAAATTATTACATGTGCCAGGAAATGAATATATAGTTCACTTCAACCATTTCCTATTCCTATATGGAAACCATAACTTGAAAAAAGACACTCTCAATACATTCGAATTCTTTATATTTTCATCGAGGAACTCAAGAATCCTTCTGGGCCTTGATAAATTTCCAAAAACATCATATTGGTATGTTATAACTATTATAATTCTAATATGAATCTCAATATTAAAAAATATAGACTCTATATGGAATCATTAATTATAAATATCGATGATGTTCATGAGTATTATAAATGAAATCCCTTATATCCTCTCCATTAGAGCATTTTTCACTATTGATAAGCCCAAATAGTAATTAAACACTATTCTCAACCCATTTTGATCAACAATTCAAAATCGATTAACAAAATTTTTTTCCAGATTGTGGAAGGAGATCATACAATAGAACTCCAAACATTAATAACAATATTTATCCACATAGTGTTTAAAAAATCATAATCATCACTGAATCATTGATATGATTCCAAATAGCATTATTATATCTTTAAACCCTATGGTATCATCAGTAAATTAATTACAAAATTCATGGTGAAACTCACTATAATACTACTCTTGTAAGGGATTATTTTAGTCGATGGTTGATACAATTAATTTTAATTACCAATTTAAATAAAATTTGAAATGGTTCAATAACACAGTCAATGGGGTTTTCATATCACCAAACCTAATTTTTGATGAAAATACAAGTTAATCATCACCAAGATGATCATTTTTTTAAATGCTCATCCATAACTACTAATGTTCTATCTCAACACCAAATCATGTAGTCTTAACTCTCAAAGGAATCCTTCGATCAACTAAAAACAAATAAATATTTCCACACCCAACTCCAAGTGTAATACTTTTGTTGGATCCTCAACAATACAATACAGATATTAGGCTCTCTAAAAAACAATAATGAACCTATAATTTTAGTTATTCTAAAATCAAATCAGAGACATTGTGATACCAATCCTAATGCAAAAACATAATCTCATACCAAATTAAAGCTTAAATTTTTTTTATCATGGAATTAGATAAAAATGGATAAAACTGAACAACAAATACATTATTACACTATGATTACCAAATGTAAATTCTCATCACAACCATTACCCTACCCCGACAAGATTCATTCCAATATGATCCTCACTCCAATATTCACAACACATAATAACAACACATGTTCATTATAATCATTTAAAATCTACAACCCAAAACATCAATCCCTAATCACTCTTAATTCTCTAGGAACATAATTTTTTTTTGAAAAAATCCCATCTACAATAGTTCGAAATCCCTCTAAAAATAAATAGTTTACTGAAATGAATATTTATTTCATTATACCACTCATTGTATCGAAATTAATATGTTCTGACAATGTTCCATAAAAAACCATGTCAAGAAATCAATTCTTGTTGAGCATGCTACAATCCCAAAATCAGTCTTTGATGTTTCATCTAACAAAATAGGGACACCCCAAATTAACCTCTATGATCTAGGAACCTATAAGTGGAATAGAATTTTTGAATTATCAGTTCTCAACTCATAAACATGAATATTTAATGATTTATATAAAACAGTTACCATATTAAAGAGAAAAAAAACTTGATCTCATCAATTAAAATTGGTGTATTATCCCCTACCAGCCAACTATATAACCCGACCCATTATTTAATGATTCAAACTTTTAATCATCCCATGTACTAAAAATTTGACTAAGTCCCACTATATATCAATCTCATCCATCATGATAAACATAGGTGAATTTAATCTTAACCCTGGGGAATATCACATGTCGATGCTGATAAAATAACCAACAAATAAATTAGGAATCATCACCAAATTGGATATACTTCCCATTCTCTATCCACCATATATTAGACCATATAGGTTAATAATCCCCAACCTCATAAAGAAAAAATTCCGAAAATCAATAGGGATAGGTATCCTAATGAATTTTTCTGTAAAAATCATAAACTGATACTTAAGAAACTCATATAATTTATTAATATCATTGGGGGAATCCACGTCCCAAAATTACATATCTAGTAAAAACACAAACGATTTGATCTCACAACCATATTCATTTATCAATTCCTCTTATCACCAGGGATCTTATAATCTCAGGATAACCACTCTCCTGAGGTACCATTTTAAAAACACATCTCAAAAAAATACATGACACAACAATTCTCCAATCCATAACTTAATGGAATAAGTGTACTATAAATCATAACTCAGAGAAGCCAAAACTGGAGGTAAAATAACATTGATCCCATTTAAAATTTCACATGGAATATCTCATGTGAAAATACAACCTCTAAAGCTCTCAAATATATGTTTAACACATCACATTCAATTCCACCAATATACAAGGAATATGGTATTTGTCGATCATATGTATATTTGATTTTACCCTCATGGTATATGATCAATTACAATATTATATAATTATGACATCCAAATATTTTAAAATTAATTTATTTTTTAATATGGTAATGTTCACATCATCAATATAAAATGATCCGTCATATATTTGCTGAAATAATTTATTTCAATGATAGTTAAACACCAATACATAACTCATATTAAATATTAAACCATATAAAGTAAATTAAAGGTTATGTAAATTCATGAATATAAAAAAAATCTTACATATTGGTTCTCTCTGAAGACTGCAACCTGAACTGCTACTAAAAATTCGGAAAATAGTTAGGAATATAATAGACATGATTGGAGGGGAGTAGATGAATAAATTTATACATAGCATGTAAATCTATTTATAGGAATGTAATATCAACATTATATATATCTTCATACAATAAATATTAAATTATTTCTTATATTAAAATTTGATATAAAACTACTTCATATATTTATATTTTAGTTTGTTAGAAATGAAGTAAAATTCATTTTATGGTAGAAAAGATATATTAATTAGAACAGTTATTTTCTACCAAATGAATTTTTAAATTAATAGAATATGTTAATAACTATTTAAAAACTAATTGTATATTAAATATTATAAATTAACAATTATTTAATTATTTTTATATGGATGGATTTGAGAATAAGATCAATTTATATTTCAAAAGTACATATTCATAAAAAAATTACTTAAATGTTTATTTTTTAAAATGATATAATTAATTTATTCTAATTTTAGAAAAATAAATTGAATAAATTAAAATTATATTTCTTATAATTATATCATAATTATCATCTAGTGATTTTATGTGTAATTGTTTTAAAATGGGTATTTTTAAACGATTATTGAAAAATATTGATTTTTATTGAAATTTATATTTTTTTACATATTCAAAATCTATCATTTAATGTCTAATATATTTAATTTTTTGTAGTAATTTATTTTAATTTTAAAATTTTAATTAACTTCCTCAAAATTGTTTTTATGTTCCTCTTTAGGATATAACTACTTTTACTTCAGAAAACATTTTCCTGGAAAAATATTTTTTATCAAGTTTTGTAGGAATAATTTTATATAAAATTCATCAAATTATATCAAATGAGTCTTGAAAAATTGAGATCATATTTTCAATCATGAGTTCAAAATTTTTTTAGTAGTTTCCTTTTATTTTTGTTCATTATGAATAATAACTTTGTTAATTTTTATCACCTTAGGAAAGGGTGAACTAGTATAAAAGTGTTAAAACCATGAAATATGGCCTCAAAATCAACCCAAAAACTAATTCATTACATTTTATTGAATAAATTCGACCATATAAAGTCAAAATAAGAAACTTGGGAGTTCCAATTCAATTTTACCTTGAAAATGAAAATTATTTTATTTTAGGTAATCAAAATTACAAAATATCACCAACATGAAATTAATATCTCTAAAATATATATGTTTGGATAAAAGGGGGATATTTTTTATTCAAAAAAATTATTTTAAGTATTAATTTTTTATATTTTATTATTAATTTTTCATTTTTTGGAATGATAAATTTATTTTAAATTCTTACTCAACACTAACACATTGATTCTACAAGTAGTTCAACTGTCATGTATATAAATTTTTAAAAAAATTAAATGTACTATTATTTTATTGGGTTATAGTTTCCTTGAAATTTTATAGATTATTTAAATATATTATGTATGTTTAAAGGTTTTTACTCTAGAAAAAGTAATATATTTTTGTCCCTCAAGAGAAATTAAATGAATATTATCAAATATTACATTAATGATATTTTATGAAAAATAAATATTGTATTAAATTATTTTAAAATAATAAAAATAATTACAGAGGATAAATTTGATGATAAATGGAAAAAAATCATCCTTATTCATTTAATGATATAATATTCACCTTATAAGTAAAATGTGAACCCATTATCTTTGAAAATAGATTTTACCATGGTTAAGCTTAATTTTATTTAATGATGGTGTTAAACAAAAGGAAATGTTTATAATGACACCCAATACTATATAAATTATATAGGAATATTATTCATAGAAAAAATTTATGTAATTTTATATTGAATGGTATTTGGATTCATTATACTGGTGAAATGAAATAAAAAAATTTAAATCTTTTTTGTAATGCCATATGTGTCATCTCCCTATCTTATAAAATTAAATACATTATCCATTTTAAATACACCACATTGATCCATATATCTCTACTAATACCTTAACAACAATATTATATATTTCAATATTATGTAATTAGTTTATATGGTACTCATAAAAAACTATTTTAGGATTACTTTTTAATGTTTTAAAGTTTTTCTATAGAAGAATATATAATCATCCTACCTAAACACTTTCAATTTATTTCTTCATAAATATTTGATAAATCTATACTATTAATAATAATATAATAAAATATATATCCTTTATATAATTAAATTTTATCATGATTGTGTAACCATGAATATCAAAACCCTATTCCATAAAGTAGAAAGAGAAAGCATCACCCTTGCTAATATTTGGGCTACAACATCTTTAGAGAGATGTGATTTGTTTTTCATTTCCATGTTATATTCATGATAATAATGAATATTTAATGAATATATAATATATATATGATATAATAATGTTTTTGAAGGTGAATTATTATTTAAAATTCATTCTTTCATCTATCAACTAATGAAAATAGCATTCATTTGTACGTACGGCATACCCTCTCCATGAATGGTGAAAATTATTTTTTCTATTCATCTTATTTGTTGATATATATATATATATATATAATTTATATGATATTTATAAATTAATTAATTATAATGATGATATGGATCCATGATCAATGAAAACAGAACATAACTACCCAAGTGAAAATAACTTTAGTAAACTAAACGGTTAACATCAATAAATTATAAATTTAATAATGAATTATTAGTAAATTGGTGTTAAAAATTATAATTTTACTGTATATAATATTAAAACATTTTAAATGATTATTTTTGGAACTATAATTAGTTTAAATTTTATATATGGGTTGATAAAATGCTTCTGAGGAGAGTAAAAATTGTGTAAATTGATTATCGTCTAACTTTTTTTTTAGTGGGACATGTGTGATATTCAGAACATGTATATTTGATATGTTGTGTATACTAAAAATGAATTTATTTTATGAATATTATCATAAATATAAGATTTCATATTTAATTAGATATTTGATGGAGGGGCAAGAGAGGAAATCGTCGTCGCCGTACCGCATAGTTTCATCTGCCCTAATTCACCCTCGCGGTATCAATCTTCACTCGTTTGATGAAATTCTACTTGAAAACTGGATTAGTTTTTCTCGAGAGGAGAAGAAGAAGTACCATGAAGCTCTAAATAACCTATCCTCATTCAAGAGCTTCTCTGTGGGATCTTTCATTCCTCATGAAAATCACGTGCCCCATTGAATAATTTGGAATGGGTCAACAATGCATGTATCTACCTCTGAGGATGAAATAGAAGCTAGAATTGATCTGTGCAAGCATTTTTTCATCGCTCGCATCTCCATAATGAATGTTTTGAAACCCAGGAAAACATATGATCTTATCTCTCGGTTAGTTGGTATTTGTGCATTTAATTAATTCAATTGCATGTCCCTCAGCAAAGGACTTTTTCATATCTTGTTTCCTTCGATGGAACTGAAATGGATAGCTTAGAGTATCGGTTTCATCAACCTCAGGACAGGTACACATAGACATCATGAATGGAAATTGAACATCAATTTTCTTGATTTTAAGGATACTAGTGTGCAAGTATAAATACAAATACATGGTCTCAAATGGGTTCTATGGAATGTTGAGATTTTGTTCGATATTGCATCTGATATTGGGATTCTGATTAGAATTGATCAAGTTACTGAATCAGTATGTTATGGTCACTTTCCTCGGTTTCTAGTTGATTTTGACCTTAGTAATAATTTAATAGATAACGTGATTTTATCTACTCAATAGGATAATATTTGTCTTTGAATTGAATATGAAAATACTCCTCCTTTATGTGTTTCATGTGAAGTTATTGGGAATGAAGAATCTGCATGTAGAAGAAATATTATTTGTGACAACTTCCAACTTAAAGGGCATGACATAAAACACTGTAGGAATCCACCTAAATATGGTATATCATGATGCACTGAGAAAAATAAGAAAGATTTAGTAATTGGTTTTGACCTTCTAATAGAGTTTGATAGAAAGAATGTTGAATCTGCTAAAAAATCTCAAATATATCTTGATGATGAACCTAATGCCAAAAATGGATGTTCTGAAGAGCCTATCAAGAATAGTTCTTCTACAAAAAAAGTGATTTCCATTATCTTGGGAAGATCTTAGTGATGATACTCATCTATCTGTAAATGATCGTTTTGTTGTGGCAGATAAAAATTGAGCCTCATTCAATGATATATTTACGAGTGATCTCAATGATGATGATGAAAATGAATCATTTGACATCCTTGATGCTCTGGAAACTACTGATCAAGAATATGAAGACTCCTACCCAAAGAAAGTATAGATTTTGGTCAATTCCAAAAGCAGAAGAGGCAAGTAAAATATGGATCTTCCTATCTCAAGGAAATCTAAGGATATAAAATAGGGAACCAATGTTTGTAACTATACATCGACAAAGGAAAATAAAAAGGTTCAACCCCTGGGCTCAAATGTAAAAGACTGTGTTCTTTTTACAGCGGATAGAGAAGCCGGTGTTTTTATAGCTCTCAATGACACTAATGTAAACGTCACCCCTCTAGAAGGTAATCCTAGAGCCCATGTTAAATCCAGTTTATTTCATGGTCTTCCAACTAAGGTTAGTGCTGGAAATACTTCAATATTTCATGCTAAGGACTATAGTGATACAATAATTTTTGTTCTATCCTATTCATCTTTTAAAGAGACTAATGCAAATGATGTTATGAACACACATAGTTTGCACTATAAACCCTATCCAACTGAGCAGCATGAGCATCCAAACCCCCTAAAGGAATCGGTCAAAGGCACCTCTCCTGAATTGCATGCGGACTCTCACAGATTAGAGGGAATAAAAAAAATCCAAAGTGGCTGGATCACCCCACCCCTCCGCCAAGCTATGGAACCCCTCAATATCAATTTCAGAAGGTTATGAAAAAGTTGAGTACTTATAATTCCTTTTAAATTCATGCATCTTCCAGTTGTGATGAAGACCGGAAAACAACAGATGATCGGGATAGAGTTATGTGTGCGAACATTGATGTAACCTCTGAGATCCTGGATACTAGTGTAGGTCCCTAGATGCAGGAAGAGGCTAGGCAGAGGGGGAGACATCCACGAGGCAAGGGTGCTCAGATATCATATCACAGTATGAACACTCTCTCACGGGTACACTGATATCATTTTTATGCACTTTTAGTGTTGTGTTTTCTGCTCTGTCTTTACTTTTTGTATGACTTTCATTCTTAATAATAACAGGGCCTTTTTACCTCAACCTTCTATAAAAAAATAATGTGTATATTAAAATGGAACATAGGTTTTATAGTTTATGAGGTTTATATATCGATTTAATAATGTCGTGAGGGATTTTTGTTACATTTTCATTTTTATAAGGATTGTTTATGCTTGACCTCCATTAAAGGAAATTATAAGATTCATTCCAAATATACACCTCTAATTTTATTCCAAACTTGTTATCTATAGTTAATGAATGTTTCTAATTCATTTTCTATATATTATGTACTTATGATATAGAAATAAAATTTTTATGGATTAACTAATTAGGTATAATCTTTAATTTAATTTTTTTTATATCCATGGCTTCTAATACTATATTAAAAATTTATTTTATATTTTTATGTTATTTTTAAAAAGACATTTATACCAATGACTATTTTTGATCAAATGGTTTAAAAATATTTTTCTTTCAAATGTAATAAAAAGTTTTTTTATTATTTCAAAACTGATAAATGAAACATTATTTATATATACATGAGATGAATGAACATTCCCAATACAATTACTACTAATTTATTTAAAGATTTATTAACAAATTTCCATGGTATATTATAAATAATATTTTATCCTTATTGAAACATATTATTTTTTACAGTCTATTAAAAAACTATAATGGGAATTTTCTATATGAGAAATTAATGTGAATATTTTAAAGAAAATTATCATCTATGACAAAATCCATTTATGTTAAATATGATTTATTTGGGATATGATCCCATAATACCACGTTTATTATTTATTTGTATGATTTTTTGTTATGGTGATGAAATTCAAATGGAAGACATTTTATTTCCCACTGGTTAAGTTATAATGATCTTATTGTGTTCTAATTAAAAACACATAAATGGATTTATGATTATGTAAATAGTGTGAGAAGAATAATATAGTTTTCTAATTAATTGGATAATGATTAATAATATTTCAGATAATAGGTTACATTGAAGGATATCCAATGCCTAAAAGAGAATACATGAGAGGATAACCCAAGCATAAAAGAGAGTACATAGGTGTTATCACTATCTTGATTTGGGTGAATGGGTGGTTAGCTAAACCCTAACATTTTTTGTAGGAATTGGTGATGATAAATTAAATAATATTTTTATAATAATGTTTTTTACAACCACAATGTACCAATTTTATGTCATAATTTTATGCTAATGAAATGTTAACCTGGATATCATTCTTTGATCCCTTTATGAACCATGTATTGTAAAGATCTATGATTTATGATTTGACTCATCATGGTGGTAAAACAATTACAAAGAATGTTTTAAATGGTTAACATCATGTTCTCATACCCTCAATGCTCATGAATTATTTAAATGGTAATTGATATCTCAATAGTTTACTGTTACATAAAATGATAGATGGAATGTTACTATGTTTTCTTTTACCGGCGATATGAAAAATGGAATTAATAATGATGGGTATATGAAGGATTTTAGTTGTGTTAAATTAAATGATATATGATGCAGATCATTTGTGAACCATTTTTTATCTATCCATGTTTCCAATGATAGAAAACCTTTATGTTTCTACCGCAGATCCTAATTCAATGTAATTATTATTTATTAAATAAGATTCAATATTTTTGTATGAATATAATTTTTTGTTAAATATTGTATCTGAGAATAACAGGAAACCTAATCCTTGGGAATTCATTCTTCTGAAAATTGGGAGAAGCAGGACTCTACAATAAAAAGATTCATAATGAAAGGGTTTTCGTTGGAGATAGTGGAAGGAGTCCTTCCCAGGAAGTATAACCACCCATGTGGTGCACCTATATACATCAATTATATCCCACAATTTGTAGGTCCAAAAAATTATATTTTTTATTGGAGAATGGATTATTTAATCAATATATAATTTAATCAAAAAACATTGGAATAAAGACTTGGTATAAGTATATTTATATTTTAGAAATATAATGATCTAGCAAGGAATTGTTTTTAGTCCTCATTGAAATGAATCACTCTCATGATATTATATGTCAATGGGGGTTTAAAAAATAATCATTTTAAAATAATTTCATAAAAAATTGTCGACGTAGTTTATAATTTCCATTATTCTAGTGAAAAATGAATATGAACTTACTGCAAATATTTATTGAAACTCCTTGAGAATATTCATTGGACAACTCACATTTTCCATATAATCCACTATGAATGTTTTGAATAAATAAAAAATATCTATGAACATGTTTAATCATATGTTTCCATTTCATTTAAATAATATTTGATGTTATTGAAATTATATCAATGATTTTTTCCTTGATTATTTGATTCCTCACTTTTAATGTTGTAACTCAAAATATAGTATTTGTAATTAATTAAGGGAATGAACTATGATAAATCATGTTAATAATGAATATTGTATAAAATAGTATTATTTTACTCAACTAAAACCAAATGGAATGAAATGTGGATTTTAAAACCATATGACTATGAGTTTTAACTATAAAACTATTCTACTAACAACCTCAAATTGAGTGATATTATTGAAAAAACATATAATTGAAAGGTAGTGGTTAATTATATGCATATTGGAAAGAACAATTCTCTTCCCTCATACTGTAAAATTGAGATGAAGTCCATAATGGAATCTATTAATATGATATGATGATTTTTTCATTGTGGAAATGATGATAATAGAGTAAATAAAATTTTAGAATAAATTAATAGTTCGATGGATTTAAATGAATTATATCATAAGGATCAATTTTTTGATCTATGTTTATGTGTGGGTAATAGGGTAATTATCTGAGAAAGTATAGTAATATAATGGTTAACTATAATGCTATGTAAGGACTTATGATATTCTAATCATTTATGTTATAGTATAGAAGTTTTATGTATTAGTATTATATAATTATTTTATAAAAGTGTTATATTAATGATATTCTATTTTTAAGAATTGTGAAATATAATTGAATTTTTCAACATTATATATTCTTTATATATTTGAAAAAAATATATTGAATGGTATCAATAAAAAAGGAAGGTAATTTAGTATTAAAGTGATAATTTTTAGATTGAATATAGAGATGGTTGAAAATGATTATGTAAATGAGATAATATTGGATACATTTGAGCTGGTTTGAAATTTGATGAAAAATTAATTCTGATAATCTTTCATGATATTTATTTCAATTTCAGATTAAGGGAATATATCCTGTAGTATACTTATATTCAAATGAATACTATGTTAATTTTGGGAATCATAAGTTTTATCCTTGATATTTTATGTTGACTCATAATATTAGTATGTTTTAATAGAAAATATTTTAAAGTTAATCATATTTGTTATATGAAATTATGAGCTATGTAAGGGTATATATCATACAAAACTATTGCAGTGTTGGTTTGGAGGTTGGATAAGGTTATGTATAGACTAGAGGTGGTTCTGTGGATTTGGAGCTACATGAGAATTACATCATACCTTTTACACCCTAAAGTGTTAAAAAGGGCATAAGATTGTTCTTTTTGGATTGTTGTATTTAAATATTATTTCTAGTGTGTGGCGATGTGGATACACTATAAAATGGTTTTCTTATATTAATTGGTGATTCAAAACATATGTTTTACATATCCCAAGGTCCGGTTCTTTTTAGAAGGTTGTAGTTTTTATGGCCTAATTTTTTTTAAATCCACAACAGTTAGATTTATAGTGTAATCATATAATTTTAAATATAATACAGGAATCATAAAACATGTTTATATATTTACTAGTAAATTATTCTATCAATCATAT
This sequence comes from Viscum album, assembly GCA_963277665.1. NCBI lineage: Eukaryota > Viridiplantae > Streptophyta > Magnoliopsida > Santalales > Viscaceae > Viscum > Viscum album. Next base: position 257,337,391 of record OY728148.1, on the reverse strand, counting down.
AAAACCTCTTAATCTAACTTTGTGGATAACCAAAGGATATTTTAAAGGATCTTCCATACCTATTTCTCTTACACCGATCCTTATGTTATAGTGGTCATTCTATGGGGATTCTTTTAATATCCTGTTACCATATTTTAGGTATTTCTCATATCATTTATGGTTCTACTTTTTGGTTTGGTGTGATTTAAAACATTCGAGAATGGTGTAAATTTTGTGTCGAACATGCCCTAATTTTAGGGATGTATGTTTTTTCGAATTAACTGATTTTAGTTATAAATTTATCAAAATAAAATAGAGTGTTACCCTTTAAGATTAAATGATTATGGGGTGTTTTTGGTTATTTAGTAGAATCTAGACTATGAAATACCTTTTTGACTCTTTTATGTTGTTAACTGATTACATGACATGAATATTTTTTAGGAAGATTTTATGAATAAGTTTAAAGAGTGAAAATTATACAAGTTGTGAAACTATTTCACATCATGAAATGGTTGATGTGTTTTTTATCTGAGGTGACACATTTCTCTATATATCATTAAAAACATGAAACCCACTTTTTTAAAGGGTTTCAGGATTTGAAATTTCTTAGGGAAGAGGTTTTAACCATGATACAAATATAATTTTACTTCCACTCAATGTGGAAGATTCTCTACCAAAACATAGGAGCTCTTTCTAGAGATTATTTGGACCTTCGATCATTTCAAATGATATCATTTGGTAGTTGATCTTGATGGTTTATGTTAAATATCCATCTCAATATATAACAACCCTTCTTCATTATTTTTATGGTCATAATAGAATCATTGTGCTATATTTTCAATTCTATTGATCTTTTGGTGATTTTTTTCTTAATCCATTCATGATTCGTTATGTGATGGTAGTTCAAGGGGTCTAGTCCATTATTTTTTATAGTGAATGGTTATAATTTATCTAGGGTATATGTGACTGAACCACTATATTGACCATGTTTTTTATGGAAAATAATTTTGAGGTGTGGGAATCATATATAGAGACTCAATTTATTTATTTTGTTCCATCTAGTGATTGTGGATCCAAATATATACATTTGTAACCATATGTTTAGGTAAGTGATTTTCTATCTATCCTATTTTAGATGGTAATTCTTTTATTTGGATTTGATAAATTCATTTATAAATAAAATTGAATGATTTTTTATTGATATCATTGTTTATGAATATTTTTTGTGAAATTATGGTTTCCCCTTTTTGTGGAAAATGGATGGGTATTTTCAAATTAATATAAAAAGAATTTATGAATTTTTTTTCAATTCATAGTATTTATTAGATGATTTTAAAAAATATTTTACATGGAATGCCTTGGGTATTTAGTTTCAAGGCATATAATAAGAATCAGATATTGATACTTTCATAGGGTTACCTTATGGGTTGTTCCTCTACCCTCTAGACCTACTTCTCTAGGGACTTGTTATGTATTTTGGGAGGTATACTCCATGTGGTCTTCCATTGATATCTTATTTTAATGATAGAATTTAGAGCCTTTATTATCATGATTTTTTATATTTGAGTATGATTACTCTAGCTAGCCTGACCTATATGATCCTTGGTTTGATGTGACCTACAATTTTATTTTTTATAGCATCAGATTTGATATGATATGTGAACCATTTTATGAACTACATTGATGTATGTTAGACACTTTGAATCAATTTTACATAGATTTTTTAGAAAATGTAAAATGGTTATTTTTTCCCCCGTATTTTGATATAATAATGGTTATCTCATTATCATACCTTATTTTTGATAATATTAAGGAATTTTGGATTTCTAAATAGAGACATAATATGGAACACCTAGTTTTAATAATATTATTATTGTTATCTCACACATTACTCTCACCTTATATAGTGTGTAGAAATTGATAGGTCATCCAATGTTGGGAAATGGAAAGCACCATAGAGAAGTAGTGTGGTTTCAATTAGTTGGGTTTCACATTAGATGGTGATATTTTTGGAAAATTTAATCTCATCATATGGAGTTGTTTTTTTAATTTTGGGTTGTTTTATATTTTTGGACTCGTACAAAAGAGTTTTTTTATCCCCTTTTGTGTTATACTAAATATGTTGTTTAATTTTTATTATGGATTATAGTTTTTATTTGTATGTTCCCATGATTATTCATTCTATGTGTGTGTGTATATATAAATATATATAAATTAATAAAATTTTCTTTAGATTGGGAAAATCATTCCCTATGATTTTTCTGAAACCTTAGTTATTTTGTCCATACCATGGGGACCAAGAACACCATTAACATATGTGACTTGGGGGGGGTTGAGTATCCATTTGTGTGGTTATATATGTCAGTTCATTAATATTTGGTAACAGAATAAGCTTTTGTTTAGTTTGGGATGCTGGTAGATTATTGAATGGATTTTGCGGACTTAAGGAGTCTGTTTATATGAGTTCCTAAATTTCTCATTCTATGATATGAATCATATTACCATGGGATGTTGAGATGCATGTCTCATGTTTTATTTTCGGGATCTTAATATCAGTTTATATTATTGTTTTCTTGTTTCAATATATATTTTACAATAATTTGATCACTTCATATATTTCTTTACAGTTATATTCAACCAATAAGTCTTCTATAGGATCTTCATGTTGATGAAATCGATTCTCCTCAAGGGAATGTTTAATCTGAACATAAACTTATATAATCTATTATACAAGCAGTTTGTGTCACATACCAAAATGTACCACTTTTCTAGAATTCAATAGTTGAGGTATAAATAGTAGAATCATGAATATGGAGTCTATCAATAGTGTTCTTATATGATGATACAATATAAAATAAAGGTATGAATTAATGTAAAGTGGAAGGGGACTAGCTGAATCAGATTAATCCTATAATAAAATTCTAGGGTACAGGTGAGAATTTGAAGGAAATGTGAATGGAGTTCAGAAATGAGGGGCCCAAAAAGTTATGAAAAAATTGAATTATACTATAATATTTAGATGTTGGATTTCAATGGAAGGGTTTCAAGAATCTATTCCTCCAAAAATCCTATCCATATTCTCTAATGATTGATAAGTCTCTTGATTTTCCCTCCTTGGGGCATGGATAAAATTTGGTGTCAGAAAACTCCAATTAGTTCACTGCGTTGGTTATTTTCTCAATGTATGTAGTACTGATTGATCAACTGAAGGCTTATAAGTAACATCAAGATAAGTGATTATATAACAAATAAAAGATATTTATACTCAAGCATTTTACCCTTGAGTAGATGGTTGAAAGGGAGATGATGGAATATATGAATATATAATGCAATGGTTATTAGTATACCTCTTATCATTCTCCTAGTGGAATCCACAGTGGAATAGAGGAGTGGAATATGATGTGACATGAGCATCACATTGGTTGTGTAGGTTGTTTACACGAATGAGAATCCTTTTACTATTCATTTAAACCACTAATGTTCCCATTTCATCCTATCAATGTGGAATGATCAAAAACACTTGATGTTCTCTTCATGTGTCAACAATGATGTGTAATGGTGGTATCAGCAAAATCCATCTATAATTATTTAGGTAGGTTGTGTCTATACATCAATACAGTTAAGGAAATTTAGTTCCCAATTCCAATGTAGTGTAGTCAAAATCTTCAATAACTAAAGGGATCTAATAACATGCCTTAATAGTTATTCAACTACCCGTTGAATAGGATTTTTCAGTAGTGGACAATGCAAGCCCATCAAAAGTGGGAGTTGTAATATTTATTTCATCTTTTAAGGTGAATAATTTATTTGATATCAGTGCCTCAAACTCAATTATTTCATCCCAATTTTTTGGAAATTTATAAACATATGGAGTATCTCATTTGATTTTTTATGTAGTTATCAACACCTCATGGGTATATGAAATAGAAGGAGTTCTTGTATCATTGTTCTGTATCAATATTTGATACATAATTAGTCTGGGTTTTATTCATTATCGATTAAAATCTATTATATGTTCTTATAACAATTGATTGGATATTTTCTCACCATTATGAGATTTATTATTTTCATCATTGTGTATTTTCATGGATGCTGATATTTTTTATTGGGTATTTCATGGAGAGTAGGATCCAGGGTTTAGTCTTGGAAGACCTTACCACCCATAGATCTTGAGTTATATTATATACTATGGTAGTTTGGCTCTTGATATTTATTTTTTTCGATCTTCCATCTACTATTCATGACATTTTTTATGTTTTCCAAGATGAATTTTGTAGTCATCCTCCATTGAATTAGGCAGAGTTATTGATTGATCTGGTTCTTATAAGGCTGCCAATTTCAATACCCTCATACAATATTTATCCTACTATTCTAAATGAGATCATAGTTTATTTGGATGATCGTATGTGGAAATATTTTATACTCCCTAGTTTTTAACATTTGGAAGAATCTATGCACTTTTCTATGAAGGCATATGGTTCATTTAATTTTTGTAATGTCTGTCAATATGTTATTCATGTTTTTGTTAATAATATGTATCCTTTCCAAATTGTGGATTATTTTTTAACTTGTTAATTTTAAAAATTGGTTTTTGATTATGGATTTTTTATCCTGTTTTGATTTGATCAGCGATTTAGAGTCTTATATACTAAAGAAAGTTGTTAAGAGTTGGAGTGGCCAATAAAAATAATCTTTAATTCCTTTTTTAATAAATCATGCTATTGTAGTTTTTATTGATTTGAGGAATTTGATATTACATCAATGTCTTAACACTTTTTTGGTAATATGTTTTGGTGATATTTTTGTATATTAAAGATCTAAATACATGTACAAGCACCATTTGAATTTGGTTTTATTAATCTGAATCAGTTACTATTTTCTTAGAAATATTTTAGAATGATTTTTTTGGATCCATGAAGTTAAATTCATATGGAATGTAATATATTATTAGGGTTTATCCATTTATCCTAATAGGATTTAGGGGTTCCGATCATTAGAGTATCAACATATTATCATTATGATATAGATATTCCAAGGACTCTCAAGATACAATTGAAGGATAAATAAGGATTTCTCAGATTTTTAATCACATTGACTACTCCTACCAGGAAAGGAGTAAAATTTATATTGGTTGAAAAGTTTAAAATTTTATTCGATGATCTGAAACAACTATTGACATCAGCACTTATAATGATCTTACATGATCCCGGTAAAGGGAATGTGGTGTACTATGATAGTTCATGTGATGTTATGAGATGGATTCTTATATAGCATGATCATGTTGGGAGCAATGAATCACGTCACCTTAAAATTAATTAAATGTATTATTCAACCCATTATTTAAAACTCTTCTTGGATATTCATGTTATTATAAGTTTTAAACACTATATTTTTACGGAATTATTAAAAACTTTTTCTAATCAAAACACATTGATATATATGTTTTTACTAGAAGACTGGAATCTCAAACATATATGGGGTATGGAATACCTTTATAAGTATTACATCTATTTTTCCTACACCCTAGGAAATAGTAAGGTAATTTAATATGCTCTCAGTTGTTGTGTACCATAACATGCGATTTTGGAATCAAAGGAGGAGTGGAACCTTATAGTACTATTCCCTAAATTTCATTTAGATACACATGATGATATTTTTGACATGGTTTTGACCCTTGTATAATCTTCACCATTAATCATTTTCACTATTATGCGAAGCTGGTAACATGATCATGAGTTTAGAGAAATATGTGAATTTAATTATTGTGGGGAAACTATTTCTGGTTAGTCTTTCCCTTCAGATGATATTCACTTTTTTGTGGATTAGATTTCCATCGCAGAATATATAAGGAGATCAGTTTTTAAATATCATATTTATTGACGATATATTAATCTAGGAACTATGAATATGTATTATGACATGAGATGGTGAATTTGGTTATTTGGTACTAAGTGTTGCAATGTAGATTATGTGTCCCACTATTACACCAATGAAAAAAATAAAGGAATAGCATCTAAAAGATTTCTATTCTCCCCAGCCTCTTATAGTGATGGTCTTGAAATGGGATATGGGGTCCAAGGACTATGTTTTGGATTTTAATGGACTCTTCTTAGTAATAATTATATCTTAGTGGTGTTTTATCATTTGAAATAAATAGGTCATATTATTCTAATCTAGTACATATCTAAATTTGATGACCTGGGAAATCTATTTTGGTGGATATCATTATTTTTTGTGGGGTCCCTATGAAATAATTTTGGATAGGAATATTAGGTTAAAATCATGATTCTATAGTAGTATCAAAGAGGTGATGTAGAATCTAGCCATGATGAGTGCATCTTACAATCCAAAGGTAGGCGGTCAAATAGAGCCTGACACCCAGATTGTCAAAGATATTCTTCATGCCTTCATATTGGTTTTTTTACTTCATAATTTGAAATCAATCTGGAATAGGTCTATATTTATTATAAAAACAGTAAAAAAATTTGATAAAAATTTCTCCCTTTAAATATTTTTATGCTATGCAGTTATGGTAACCTCTTTGTTGGGTCAATATAGATGAGTCGCCTTTAGAAATACTAATCCTCTTTTCGGAGACATTGGTGAGGATAAGTGATATACATTTATTTCTCATTATATTTTAATGTAGGAATAAATATTATGTTGAACTTTAACATCATACTTTGGGGTTTTCCATTGGTGATTGGGTTGTGATGAAAGTATCTCCATAGTTAAGTGACATTCTTCTTGGAAAATAGGGGATGTTGTCATCGAAAAATGATGGACCAAATGAGGTCACTGAGTGGAACGTGTAGTTTCTTTGATGATTGGAATTTCTCAATATTTGATAGGTATAAATGATGAATTTCAACAATCTCATCTCAAAAAATATATCATTATGATCCCACTAGTGTTGTAATATGGTAACATATTAGGATAAAGAAAGGCATTTCTGTTATGGTGAAGCTAGTAGAGATTGTTAACTCTGTAGTTAATGTCTTTTGTGGGAAGTATATCATGTTAATTATATTATTATAGAGACATTTACTAGAATATAAAGATATTTGGAATCCTAAAACCACAGTGAGGGTGTATTGGCCTCATCCAACGGCCCGAAGGCCTTCAATGCAGACAGAAAGGCATAAGTTGGGGAGTTTGTAACATCTCATTACCTTCATTTTGCTTATCATCCTCTATAATTTCATTTTCCTTTTTTGGGGGTATTTTTCCAATCCTTCCGGGATGTAGATATTTTTTTCTTGAAAATAAAATGATTTTCATGTATATATGTTTTTTATATTATTATTTTCTATATTGAAATATATCTGAGGATATTGATGGTTCTCCTTGGGTATGGATGGATTTAGTAGTGGTTCACATTTTTTTCAAAAAATATATGTTCTATGAACTACATTTTTAAAATTTCATGTCCAAAATATTTTATAAGAGATGAATATTTTTCCAACAATATATCATGAAATAGTTTTTAGTATATGTGGTATACAAGTCATGAAACTGGTTAATGTCGTGAAAATGTAAATTGATCTAATTTTTAATATGTGGTGACACGTTATTCAGAGTATCTTAGGAAAAATGCAATTAAAAATATGATATTCACAACATGAATGGGGTCAAAATCAATAATTGTTTGGGGATACCTGTTTTAATCACATTGAATGTATGATTTTTAAATTCTACATGAATTATTCTCTCAAGAGAAAATTCATCTCTCCCAAAAGATTTGAGGGAACTCCACTCAATTAGAATAATTTTTCTATGATTAATGTTTTTTGGTGATTCAATTATTTTATATGGGTATGTGATCATTATTATTCTACATTCCCAATGCTAATGAAAATGTTGTTGCGATATATTTTCTAATCATTTCTTCTTATTTTGATGTTCTTATTGATCCTGTCTAGATCCATTGTGTGGTATTATTTTAAGTGTCTATCCTTTTTTCAATACTGTGGTAGTTTTGATTTCTATTAGGTATATGTTATTTAATGTATCTTATATCCTTTTGTGTTATGGAATAGAATTATGAGGTTTGGGAATCATATTTATGGCCTCTATTTGTTGTTGTTCATTCATTCATGTTGTTATGGATCTAGTTATAAGTGTGTGTTGCATGTGTTTAGGGACGGTGGATCTGTTACTAGAATATATCATATTGTATTATTATTCTTGATGTTTGAAGAGTTATTTTAAAATTAAAATTGATTTATTTATTTATTGGTTTATATATATATGAAAACATTTTTTTTGAAAAAGAATATTTCCCCCTTATTTTGTTAAAATAAATTATATTTTCAAATGATTATGAAATGGATTAATAAAATATTATTATAATAATTAATTTGATATAATAATATAAAAAATTTAGAAAACATGAAACCTTGGGTACTTTAGTAGAATGCGATGTAATATGCCTCTTCTATTGGTATTTTCGTTGTGTTCACTCATGAGTTGTTCCTCTACTATATATGCCAGTTGATCTGAATAATTTTTTGACCTTTTTAAATGTTCACTTTCCGGTGTTTTATTCTAATCATTGGAATAAAAACAAATATATAGATATTTGATTTTCACGACTATCTATGTCTCAGAATGAGTTCTCTATATATCATGAAATGTAGTGATCAATATCGTGATGTCACATGTTCTTTTGGTTTTGTATATTTTGAAATTTATATGCTATGTGATACATGACATTAACTTATTTGATACATGTGATATATTTTATACAATTTTACATTAAATATTTGAAACTAAGGAAAATGGGAATAATTTTCCATAGTATTGATATAAAAAACTACTTAGCTTATTATCATTCCTTATTTTTATTAATGTTTAGAATTCCCATATTATTGTACAAACAATTGTAGTGGTGAAAATTCACGGGATCCAATTAATCATGTCCGCTCAAAACCTATGCACTCATTTAGAATAATTTTTACAATAACACCCTGAGGAATTTGGATATATATATATATATATATTCAAATTTTTGATATTTTTCATTACATAATACACCTTGTGTAGGTTGTGATAAATGTTACACTGAGTTTAAAAAAATTGTTACATAATACTAAAATATTATTAAATTATAATTATAAAGCTGTAATTGGAATGGTGAGTTTTAATGGAATAAACCTAATTAGAAATATATATGGTTTACACATTAATAGAAAAGGATTTATTTTATGACCAATATTTATAATTGAAAATAAAAATTACTTCAAAATATTAGAATTACATTCATTAAGATCTATTTTTATTTACAAAAATGAATTTTATATCAACTAAATATATCCATTTTGCTTATTTTTTAATGAAATTAATATATCACATATACAAAAAAATTTATTTCACACTCATCATATGTGTTTTTATGAAATTATTTTACAATAAATCCATTGTTTCTATTAAGATCATTATTTTTTAAAAAATGCCTTTAATGTATTTTTCACACATATTTTAAAATAAATGTTTCCATGTTGATAAAATTTATTTTTATAAATTATAATAATATTTTAAATAATAATTTATAAATTATAATATATATCATTTGATTAATTTTTCATAAATGAAAAATGTTTTGATTAATAGTGAACCATAGTGGTTTTATTAATAATTTTCATTAATTTTAATGATTTATGGGGTATTAGAATTATTTTATGATGGTTTTAAAATAAAAATTAGTTATTTAAAAAAATATTAGTTTAATTTAAGTACATTTCATTTTTTTTATATGGATTTTTAATATAAAATAATTGTGTTTACTTCGGAACATTTCTTTTTGCAAACCCACAATCATATCATGTCTATAAGATTAATTTTAAATTAAATATTGAAAAATATGTGAATGTATTTAAAAATATGAATTAAATATTGTTGAAAATTAATTTATATCATCTAATTTTATGAACATAATCTTTGAAAACATGAAATTTTAAAAAATTAATATTTATTTTTTGTGGTTGCGGTAAAAATTAGTTTACCTATGGTTAATCTAAAGAGGTATGGGTTAAAAAAGACCCAATACTTATTCCACATAAATTTCTTTGAAATATGTTTTCCTTATATGATATATGATAGATAATGGCTCATTATTAAATCTTTTTCATGAATAAAATATAGGTACAAATTTTTATTTTAAAAAATTACATGTTTTTACTGCACATCTCTTAGTAAAGGTCCCCCACTCTCCTCTTACCTTTAAACAAAAAACCATTTCATTAAAAAATAAAAAATAAAATATATTATATAATTCAATAATTTCATCCATAAACACATATTTTTTTCATAAATCCATCTTATGTATCCTTTTGATGTAAACAAGAAAAATTTTTCCGAAGAAGTGGTTGTGTCCCAAACCAAGCATTTTATTTTATTTATTACTCTACCAAATTAAATTGTTATTAAACCCTGAAGATATGTATAATTATAGTATTTTATATTTATATATGTTTTTATATTAATTTCATGTCATATATAATTCAATTATACTAAAAAATGGGATACAAAATCAATATTCATGTGTATGATAGAATACCACCTAACAAACTGATGTTATTTTGTTTCTGTCACTACCGATAATGGTACAATATAATGATGTAATTATAGTTTAAATATTTTATTTATGATATTATTATGAAAATGTAATTTTAATACCACCTCTATCTTCATACCTACATTCACATCATAAAATTGTAACATCGCTCAAGTGTATGACATTCTACCGCCTCACGAACTGATGTAATGCATTTTTAGTTTTTTATTTACATGGATAGTAATAAAGAATGTTTAAATGAATAAATATGATATTTTTAAAATATTTATATAATATTAATTATGATAGAACAAATAAATTCTTGAATTCCTTTCCTTAGGATATCTAATAATTATATTCATGTGTACGGAAGACTACTACCTCGTGATGTGATGTTATTCTTTTCTCAAATAAAAATTACAATGTAGGATTTATGAATAGGTATAAACAAATATATGTGATATATATATGGAATAAAAATTATATTTTAATTTTAATTTATAATATACTTGTCTTTCATTCCATCCATTAAGAAAATGTAATCAAAATTCATGCATATGTTTGACTGGCTGTCAACATGAATAGCATATATCATTTTCTAGGACAATGATTTATATATTATTATATATATATATATATATGTATAATGATTATGAAATATTTTTAAATTAGAAATAAAATAATGGATATTATGTACCCGTTATCAAAATACGTGGACCAAATGAAAACAAATCAAAATAGATATGAATAAATAATGTATTACAAAAAATGTTATTTTAACAATGAATTGATGATAATTGGGTAATAAAATATCTTAATTTAATCACATATAGTATAAAAAGTAATTGTGTAGTTCGGTAATATGTTTAGAATAATCATTTTCTTCTACGGTAGGATCGAATGTGAACTGAGGATGTTTAGACCTAATACAAATGATTTGTATTCCATCTTTATTTCTCAGAGATATATGAAAATTCAATACTCATTTAATTAATGTGGGGTTTATATTTCCTGTGAAAATTTTATGTAATGTATATTATTAGTTTTATAGGATATAATGTTTCATTTAATGTTTTTATTTATTAGGGATTATGATTAAAAAGATTTAAAAAGTGGTATGGGATTTCCATCAAAATTTTATTTTCTGGGAGATAAATGCATTCTTACAATATGTTTCTTTTATGTGGTGTATATTATAACCTTTAATAGATTTTATGATTATTATACATAGAATTAATTGTATTTAAATATTAATTTTGGTATCACTCTTTCATGGGGGTTATGATCCAAAATATTTCAATGTGGTCAAAAAGTGTTGTCTTAATTTCCCTTCCATGAGACATAAGGTATGTTATGCACCAATCAATTTTTATTAGGTGTATATAGAGCCCCATTAACATGTAACATCTTTAATCTATTTATTATAAGGATTTTTTTTGATTAATTTAATATTATTATTTAAATGGGATTACATTTCAAAGATATATATGTTGTAATGAATATATGATACAATCTCATTGTTTATTAGGAATTTTTTATGATTATGATAGAGATGGTCATATATTATGACCCATATATCAAGAAAATAATTAATTTTATTATCCTTTATTTATTTATTTTGAATTATGTTTTATTATTTATAATCCTCTCATTATGTACCAATTAGTTAAAAATAATGTTTAATGAAAAATATTCATTAATTATCTATTTGTTCAAAAATGCATTTTTCTTATAAAACCATGTTTCCACATAGTGCATTCAGAACTGTTTTTAGAATTATCCAAAATATTTATTGAATAAATATTTACCCATTTATTCCTTTTTTACATAATATTTTATTAGAATATTCGTGACATTTTCCAAATAGTCCCCAAATGATATATGAATAATATGAGAAAGGAATAATCATTCTAATAGTCTATATTATATTGGAATTAAATATAAGAAACTATTTTCTCTTCGATAGGTCATATTATGATAATATTATCATATACCTACATACTTTCAAGAGTTATTCTATGACAAAATGATGAATTTTTTTGATATATGTCACTTTTTCAAATAACATTATAAGATGAAATTTTGTAGAAACCCTTTTATTTTCATGGTTTATGATATGATGAATGTTGTATGGTCTGATAAAATAAATATGATTTATTTTCATTAGTTTAAGGATGAGATATATTCACAAATTTAATTGATTGGGTAAAAATTTACATCTCATGGTATATATAGGATTTGAATGGGGGTGTGAACCTAGATCAGTAAATAAAATTTTCAACTATGATGGTCTTAGGGTGAACCTGGACAACTAGGATGGTTTAGAGAGTGAAGCCATTCTAAAATGATCTCCTGGGTTTTGTTTCTTTAAAAATATGTAAATGGATTCTTATTTGGAATTGTATTCCAAAATTTCAGGTCTTATGTAAATGTACACTCTCATAGTTCATTTTTTATTCCCTTATGATCCATGTATTATGATATACAAATCCTCATTCCATTAATTGAGATTTTGATTTTTGATATGAATTATATGTGTTTCATATTATATTTCCATGTTCTCAAAACTATATTAGAATTTTCTATTTTCAAATTTTCTATTTTTTAGCATTACTAATAATCTCAGATCACCCTTTATTACATTTATTTTACCGATGTTACGAAGAACAATTTTAAATAGGTAATTTAAATAAAATTTAAAAAATGGGAAGATCCTTGTTGGAAATATTTGAGAACATTCACTAAATAAAAATATTTTAAAACATGTATCCAAAGTCACTTAACAATCATAGTCCTTTTTCATTTGTTTTTCTAATTTCTTTAATATTACTATAAATATATTAAAGATTTATTTATGATAATCCTGGGTCTATATAATTTTTATTAAAGGAATGGATTAGTTAACCAACAAATTTATGGATGCTGTCATAACCAAACCCTACTGGTCTTGATCCACAACTACCCCAAGCCCGCCTCCATAGGCTAGTGGCTGGAAAAAAGAGCTGAAAGCGTAACAATCTCGGGGAGGCCTTTTATTATGTACCTGTACACACACATAACCCACTCAATACCAAAGTCCAGAGTACAAAGGAAACCAAAGTGAAAACAACTACAACCCAACCACAACCATCATTCAACTTCTAAACCTGAACATGTAAGGTGCTGAAAATTAGACTGACCAGTAAACTAAATAGTAATAGGGAAAAACACACGCCAAACTAGAAATGTTCCATAATCCTGCAACATGTAAACAAAATTAAATAGTTGGTGAGTCTCACATCTGAAAATCCTACTACGTCCATTGATCACAGCCCAAGCTCATGTGTCCTTGATGCTCCTCCATAGTCTCAATCGACATGTCTGTCATCTCCAAGGCACACCAAGTGTGGGAAAATTCCAAGAAGGGGTGAGTAAAAAGATACTTAGTAGGATGCCACGAAAGCTCGAGGGAGAAGCAAAGGAGATACAAAAATGGTTAGCAGTAGACAGATCAATAATAGTGTAAGAGTACAATAGAGAGAGTGTAGCTCAACCCAACAGAAAGAAGCATGTAGACTCATCTAACCAAGAAGAGCTTGAAACAGAAAGCACGTGGCATACCCCACACATCTTTTCCCCTACAAGAAGGAGAGTTACTGAACCCAATGAGTGGTAACAAAATTAGTGTGTGTGTGTGTCTATATATATATATATTCTCAACATAAAACCAGAAAAAGTGGGTAAGGGGATCTCCATATCCAAGATTAGCCCATGAAAAGTCTCCAACAATTCAAAAGATATCCATCACTGATTCCCAACATTCTTGTACGATAAATATGTATCATCGCTGAACCATACATCCCAGGGTCCTGATCTAGTAATCACATATAAAAGGCACTTACTAGCCTCATATCAAGGGGCTGAGTCAAAAAAGATTCACCAGGTAACCCACTGCCCAACCCAGCTGGAGGGTAAACCCTGAGAGGACTTCATGTAACCCACTTCCCAGCCTAGCTGACCCACTGGCCAGCCTCACTGGAGGGTAAACCCTAAGGTTAACGGGTAACCCACTACCCAGCCTCACTGGAAGGTAAATATTGAGGTTATCTGGTAACCCACTGCCCCACCTCTATGGAGGGTAAACCCTGAGGTCAATAGGTAACCCACTGCCCAGCCTCACTGGAGGGTAAACCCTGAGGTCAACAGGTAAGACACTACCCAGACTCACTGGAGGGTAAACCCTATGGTCAACGGGTAACCGACTACCCAGCCTCGCTGAAGGGTAAACCCAAAGGTCAACAAGTAACCCACTTCCCAGCTTCGCTGGAGGGTAAACCCTGAGGTCAATAGGTAACCCACTGCCCAGCCTCGCTGTAGGGTAAAGCTTGAGGTCAATGGGTAATCCACTACCCAACCTCGCTGGAGGGTAAACTCTAAGTGTCGGTGGGTAACCCACTGCCCAGCCCTGCTGGAGGGTAAACCCGGAACATGTCCGATAACTCTACAATGTCTATGCCATTTCCCAGTGTTAATAACATCGCTACCATATGTTGGTTCAGAGTGATCCAAAGGGACATCTGACCGATGTCCGTTCATGTTTCCACACATAATAAGATCTTGAAAGATGGTTCACAAACCAAACAGAATACACCATTTCAATCCTTGGGGAAAAACATGCGAGATAGAATATTTACTTGCTTGAAACGGACTCCTGATGAAGAAGTTGTTCAATACCTCTTTATGCCAATACGGCGTCTTATGGGGCCCACACCTCGATCCCAAATAAGGTCGGATGAACTGATCCATCACGATTCTATTGAAAAAAACGTGAAATGACTATTCATTATCCCCGAACGGACATCAAATGAAAATGTCGTAGTACACCGCACACAACATAAAAGAAGGCATGTCGGGCCAACACCTAAACTCTGGCTTCAATGCCTGAAATTACCCTGATCAACTTCGTCTTGATGTCAGGGTCACAACACCCCTGACGTTACCAAAAACGTACTACAGATACAAAAGCTGCAACACCCCGCGTTATGCAAACGTGGCCCTATGGGGCCCACACCTCGACCCCAAAACACATCACGCAGATCGTACCATTGGGTTTCTTATAGATAACCATGAGGCGTAGGCTATTAATTTTCCCTGAACGGACTTACGAAGAATAAGTCATATAAACGTATCATACGTATGAAAGCCACCTCGTGGGTCCCACACCTCGGGCCTGAATTTTATGTGGGAAGATTACGCCATCACAATCTCCTCGGAAGAACACTCAGAAATGAGTGCTCAAACACCCCAAATAGATTTTGGGTGAAAAAGTGATGTTTCACCATAAAACGTGTGAATCAGGCCCTGTGGGACCTACACCTTGTCACCAACCCGAACACTTCGGAAAGCATCTCAAAAAGTCTGTATGAGGACTGGGGTCATGATGCCACTGACGACGCGTAAATCGGACATCCCAAACCGTATTTAGGTCTGATGCAAGAATAATTATTTATTCATATTAAGAATTTCGTGCCACCGAACAATGAAACCAAACTACAAGGCTTTTGAACCATCTTTGGAAGGACCGTCTCAACTCCAGGTCCACAGCGCCTCTGACGGTGTGTCAGACGGATATCAGGCTCGCGAATACATCCATTGAAAACATTAATAATAATTTATTATTACTAAATTAAATCATTTCAGGTCATCTGAACTAAACATTATAATGCAAAAAAATCACAAAATTCAATTTAAAAAGTCTGTCTCGATAAGATGAACCCACAACCGCTGATGGCATGTCAAACGGATGCACTGTTTAAATGTTACGACCCCTCGAACACAAGGGGCCTAGAATTTCGCAGGTCCAGACCGAACGACCATGTCCAGACCACCGGCCTGCATCCCAGCCATGGGATCAGTCTAGCTCTCTATGGACCGCTTGTCGTGGCCCATCCAAAAACTACCAGAACCCTCGGGTCCGGCTCCTTCAAACAGACTGGCCTATTGGCCAGTCTTTTTTCCATGTCGCACCAGAAGGACCCACATACCATGGTTCCTTGTCCACAACACCCAATCAGGCGCTGAAATCAAGGTTTCCTCCCAACAACAACCGGCTACCCACGTTGTGGCCACCTAACCTCCCCGCTGACCGAGGGCACTACCGCAAGCCGCCTAGGATCTCTTCTCCACCTTCTGGGCTCGCCGTTCCACTGCCTAGGTTCACCACACCGCACTGTTCGCCGCTCATCTCAGATCCTCCACCGGACGCCGGATCCTTCGGTCCCTACAACTCCACGCCGCAGAACCAGCCGCCCAGCTGCGCTCGACGCCGCAGCTCTGGCCTTCGTTCGCCCACCGGTGCTCCGTCCACAGCCGATGCCGTCATGATCCGACATCCACTCATCCTCCGGTGCACTGACCACACCTTTTTCCAGATCGAGTCCGTCTATCGGCCACCAAAACCGCTCCGATAGCCCAATTTCGAAGCTAAATGCGGGTTTAGAAACCTCGAGATGAGGCCTTCGCAGTGCCTACCCTCGATCAATGATCCGATGGTCGATTAGCGCATTAGAAAAAATTTGGACGATAAACAATGAAGAACACATCGAACATAGGATTTAGAAAAGGTCAACGATGATGGACGTGTTCGTTTGGCCATCGTCATAAATCTCAAAGTATAAAATTGAAACGACTGATTGAAAAAACCCATGAAATTGAAGAAGGAGTGGTAAATCAAAGAATATCATACCTTGATTCGGTCATTCGTCGTTGGAAACGTGCCTCCTACGATCCCACTTCGTTCCACCAAAGTTCTCTCCTCAATCAGGAAAAGAACAATGAAGAAAACTAAAGAACAAGAGGGAGATAGATAGAGAGATAGGGGGGAAAATTATGTCTTTCCCTTAAATCCTACACTTATCTGAATTTATGAACTCTCTCGAAAACTCTACCGATAGGAGAGGATTTCGAAATATCTGTGCCCACCTATTTTATATCACGCATAGGAAAAAAACACCATTTCAAATTCAATAGAAGTCTCAGATTTCCATTCTGAGACATTGTTTGAATGTTATTCAAAAATGACGCCAGTGATAAAAATCACTATGTCGTTATTTCAAAATGATGACTTTTCACCTGGGTGACATCTCTCGTAGAAGGACCACACATGCAACTTTTACACACTTCCTAGGGTAAATGGCACGCTCTAGATGCAACCTTGCCCTCGGATTTCCGATCCAAGCTATCGTATAGGAGAAAACACAACCCTGCCATCAGCATAGTATAATAACACTTAATATTTTTATAAAATTTATTCCAGGAACACCGTCCCTTAGAATCACACGCCGTCTCAGCTCCTAGGTCTGGAAATATATATAGAAATATTCCAATGTCTTACAGGGCATAAAGCTATTCTTTATATAATTCCCTCCTTCAAGATTTTCATCCCCAAAAAGAAAAACTAGGAAAAAGAACTCGGGATACATAGATCAAACCTAGCTCTCTCACTCCGAAGAAAACATGCACAACACCATGCTGGAACAACATTCCAACCAAAGGAATGGTTAGTAATTATACGATCTGCTACTTTCGATGACATGCGTAGGAACATGCACGCACGTCATCAGTTGTGACACGTGGAAGAAGTCGCATGCCCACTCCTACTATTGGGATGGTAAGAAACCATTCAATATCTTTCACAATTCTCAAATGGCCCACAGAAACTCTGGGGACTTCCATGGATGAACCTCTACTTTTTACGTCAGGACCGATATCACGGTTTGTTCCTCGAACATGGTCATGTGATTCCCTCCTTTAGAATACTCATCCTATAAATCACCCAAGGATATCTGGTCACACATTTTTTCATAGTTGGTGCATCACAACCGAGACTCTCTTATACACTTAGAAAGTGGATGAGTCAACACCAAATACTATAGAAAAGGTATACCCTCCTAGTCCAATAGGGTCAACTACATGGAATCTATCAACCACGAAACATCCCACACCTGATGAGTCTAAGACATTCTTCTAAGGGAACCAGCTACCACCCTTCCACTTTTCCAGAACATAGACTACCTCGAAATCATAATCCTGCTGAAATTTATACCAGCATAGTCATCTCAGGTTAATGTCTCTCTGGTTGATTACGCACCAGGGAAATTGTTGGTCTAAGCAAACCACAAAGCGCTCACATAGATGACAGTATCTCCACATTCTTAGGGAAAAGAATCCCACTACTGGCACCACATAGTGAATTGTGTAGTTCGATTCATGGGGTGTCCATCACCTCAACCTCTACAAGATAATACTATCAAGATTTATTTTGAGAACTCAAGGTACCAACAAAAATGGCAGACAAGAAAACTCATTCATCCGCCAGAGGCTAGACACGAAAAGCATGTGGAATACCCCATGTGTCTTTTCCCCTCTTGGAAGGAGAGTAATCCCCAAAACATGCACTCTGCCAAACGCACTAGTGGAACCTCAAGCAAAGGGAGGTAAATCAGAAAAGTTCCACTGGAAAACCTAGAACAAGCTCTGACGCTCCATCGGACAACCCACACTGAATGCACATGTTAGAGGCACTCATCCACCACACCTCAATATTGTTCGCTTTGGGCGGTACGGAATATCCCTAATGGTTTTGATCGCATCACGAAAATGCGTCTTAGTGGTAAAGAACCCCTCTTTCCCATAAATTCAAATCTACATCGAACAACACCAATACAGGGTTACACTGTTGCCCTGCATCACCAACGGTAACCCCACAAATAAGGAGTTGGTTGAAAAGAGTACCTCACCCAGTGTCTAATAAGTTCTACTAAGAAAAGTAGAAAAAGACATTGTGCATACCTCTTATCTTCTCATGCGATGCAGGATTGAAGACATCCATAGCACAAAGCTGCCCCTGGCCCCATCCGTCATATCCCTGAGCCTAACATGGGCTGCCCTGTGGTGGTGGAAGGACCCCGAAACATCATATGTCAACCACAGTTCTTCCTTCTCTTTTGAAAACAACGCCACCCTAGGGACCACCCTATCCTCACCTGAGAGTTCTCTGATCATGACACTGCCTCTGTCATGGTGGTTGATCTACCAACTATCTGGAAAAACTCATCACATTTGGTCAAGTAGTCTCACGCTACGTGACCTCACACATCACAATCATAACACTAGTCCTCCCTGGGCTGTGTTGGTGCTCTACAATGTCCCAGAACATGTTCCTGAGTCTCATCTAGGGGATACCTCCGGTGTTGTGGCCCTGTCAATTGACATCCCACTGACACAAATTTCATTTTCCCCAGTGGCTACTCCAGCACCCTGAGATGCATGAGAATACACAATGGCGCTACACTGACACGTATCTCCACTACGGAGACATCGCTCAAACTATTGTTCTTGGAAGTTGTTGTCATGGACCAAGTCCAATGAGTACCATGTAAGGTCTGTGAACCTAGTCACATACTCTGCCACTTCCATCATTCCCCACTGATGCTCTAGCATCTCTTGAATCCGTATAATGTTTAAGTAGGTGGGGTAGAACTCCTCACAAAATAGCTGCTAGAAGTCATCCCATGAGTGTACCGACTCATCGTGTATCTATGTAACCATATCTCTACTAAAGACAACTTCTTGGTGGAAAAAGAATGGCTATAAAAGCCACCATCTAACCTATCAGTGTCCAAACAAGCTTGATAAGGCTAACCACTGACTCTAGCCATCCCTTCACTGTCTGAGGGTATGGCTCACCATGGAACCTCAGTGGTCTCTAACACTGGAACTTAAGTAGAATGACCAGCATGTTCTCATCATCATCCTTTCCTACAGGTACTATCTGCTACTCCACAGGAGGAGGTGCTGCTATGTGTCCTCCTAGAGAAAGGGTAATCATATGATGGAACTTGAACTGAGGCCTCTTCACTCTTGAAATTGTCATCATGAACTACATCTAGTATCCTAGATGGATATCATTGTGGAGACATCCTGAATTCGATCACGGAGTTATGTGGTCAAATGAGCATATATATCAACAATAATGGCGAGATGACTCAAGAAGGACAGTCAAAGACTCAATACTATATGAAGCATAACCAAATTCCCTACAACAAGTGTCTCAGTGTTCCGAGACAACAAGCGGGTTATTAGCGTCCTCATGAATGGATTCGTTAGCTGCCAAACTATCAGTGGACTCCCTAGCCTGAGAGCCGCTCTAGGGACACGTTGACACTATTTCCCCAAAACTAAAAAAATTCCATTTTAGGGACTTCTGAACATTTCCCCAAAGAATGAGCCACCTCTGATAACACTTTTTCACAACCTGATCCTACCAGTCTCGAGCCGCAACTACCCCAAAGCCACCTCCACAGGCCAGGGGCTGGAGAAAAGTACCGAAGGCATAACAATCTTGGGGAGGATATTACCTATGTAACTGTACACACACACACACAACCCACTCAATGAAGAAGTGCAGAGTATAATGGAATCCAAAGTACAAACAACTATAACCCTACCACAATCATGCATCAACTTCTAAAACAAAACAAGTAAGGTGTTCAAAAGTAGACTTACAAGTAAACAGAACAGGAAAAGGGAAAACATGTGCCCAACTATAAATGTTACACAACCCAGAAATAGGTAAGAAAAAGTAAATAGCTGGTGAGTCTCACATCTGAAAATCCTACTACGTCCACTGAATGCAGCCCACACTCCTGTGTCCTCTACGCTCATCCATAGTCTCGATCGAAATATCCATTTTCTACAATGTCACACCAAGTGCGGGCAAATCCAAAGTAGGAATGAGTATAAAGATACTTAGTAGGATGCCCAAAAAGCTCGAGGGAGAAAAAAAGGAGATACTAAAACAGTGAGAAGTAGACAGATCAAGAACAGTGTAAGAGTATAATAGAGAGAGTGCAGCTCAGCCCAACAATAGGAAGGATATAGACTTGTCTAACCAAATAAGCTAGACTCGGAAATTATGTGGCATACCCCACACATCTTCTCCCCTCCTAGAAGGAGAGTAACTGAACCCAAGGAGTGAGAAAAAAAGTAGGGTGTATATATATATATGATAAAAAAGAAACCTAAATGAGTGTGTAAGGGGATCTCCATCTCCAATATCAGCCCAAGAAATGTCTCCAAAAATTCAAAGGATATCCATCACTGATGCCCAATAGTCACATACGACAAAGTCGTCTCATCGATGAACCGTACAACCAATGGACCCGCTCCGGTAATCATGGAGAAAAGCCAACATCTAGCCTCATAGAAAGGGGATGAGTCTGAAAGAAGTCATCGGGTAACCCACTGCATAGCCCAGCTAGAGGGTAAACCCTGAGAGGTCGTTGGGTAACCCACTACCCAGCCTAGCTGACCCACTACCCAGCCTCGCTGGATGGTAAACCATGAGGTCAACGGGTAACCCACTACCCAACCACCCTTGAGGGTAAACCCTGATGTCAATGGGTAACTCACGAACTAGTCTCACTAGAGGGTAAAACCTGAGGTCAATAGGTAACCAACTGCAGCAGGAGGGTAAACCCTGAGGTCAACGGGTAACCCACTACCTTGCCTCACTTGAGGGTAAACCCAAGGGTCAAAATGTAACCCACTACCCAGCCTCGCTAGAGGGTAAACCCTAAGCATCTGTGGGAATCGCACTGCTAAGCCCTGCTAGAGGGTAATCCCAGAAGTGGTCCGATAGATCTGCATTGTTCGTGCAATCACTGGATGTTACTAACATCGCTATCGTGCGTTGGTTCGGAGTGCATCAAAGGGACCTCCGACAAACGTCCTTTCATTTTCCCAATTGAGAAAGATCTCAAAGGAGGCTTCGCAAACCCAAATATATTACACCGTAGCAATCCTCAAGAAAAAACATGTTAGATAGACCATTTAATCGCTTGAAATTGACTCCTAACCAAGAAGTTATTCAACATTGCTTTATGCCCATACGACGTCTCGTGGGGCGAACACCTCAGTCCTGAAAAAGGCCGAGTGAACTATGCCATCGCGATGCTCTCAGAAAAACATGCTAAACGATTATCCATTCGCCCTGAACGGATGTCTGATGATAAAGATGCATTATATTGTACATAGCTTAAAAGACGGCATGTGGGGCCCACACCTAAACTCCTGCTTCCACGCCTGAAACCACCCTGATCAACATCGTCTTGATTCCAGGGTCACAATGCCACTGACGACACCTAAAATGGACTCCAGATGCGGAAGCTTCCACTCCCTGCATTACGCAAACGAGGCCCCGTGGGGCCCACATCTCGACCCTGAAACACATCACGTAGATCGTGCCATTGAATTCCTTGTAGATAACCATGAGGCATAGGATATTCATTTCCCTGAAGGGACTTAAGAAGCATATGTTGTATAAACACAACATACGTCTGAATGCCGCCTCGCAGGGCCCACGCCTCGGTATTGAATTCTCGGTGGGAGAATTACTTCACTGCAATCCCCTCGGATGAACACATAGAGACGAATGATCAAACACCCCAAAATGATATCAGGTGAAAAAGTAGAGTTTCACAGTAAAACATGTGAATCAGGACCTGTGGTCCTGTACCTTCTCTCCAACCCGAACACTTCAGAAATCATCTCAAAATGTCCACAAGAGCACTGGGGTCACGCTGCCACTGACGACGCGTCAATTGAACATCCCAAACATGCGTTAGTTCTGACGCAATAATAATTAATTAATTAATTAATTAGTTAGTTATTCACATTAAGAATTTCGTGCCACCAAGAAACGAAACCAAACAGAAAGGGTTCCAAACCAACATTGTAAGGACCGTCTCAACTCCAGGGCCACAGCGCCTCTGACGGCATGTCAAACAGACGTCCGACTCGTGAATACGTCTGTTTCTAACTTTAATAATAAATTAATATTATTAATTTAAAGTGTTTAGAGTAACCCTCCCTTGGGCACAGAACCCAAAAAAATCATGAAACTCAATTCAAAAAGTTCATCTCAATGAGATGAACCCACAGCCACTGACGGGGCATCAAATAAATGCGCCGTTTAATTGTTACCGCCCCTTGAAAACAAGGGGCCCAAAAATGGGTCGGTCGAGACCAGCCAGCCCGATCCAGACTGTCGGTCTATAGCCCAGCCGTGGAATCCTGTCTAGCTCGCTATGGCCCATCCAAAAATCACCAGACCCCTCAGGTCAGGATCCTTCTAGTAGACCAGCCAGTTGGGCGGTCTTTGTTCCACGCCACACCATCAGGCCCCGCGTACCGAGGGTCCTTGTCCGTAGCCCCCCCCCCCTGAGGTGCTAACCTCGGGGTTTACTCCCGACCACAATATGATGCCCATACTATAGCTACATGACCTCCCTGCCGGCCGAGTGCACCGCCGCAAGCCGCCCAGGCTCCCTGCTCGGCCGCCTGGTCTCACCTCTCCACCGCTTGGGTTCGCCACACAGCACCGGCCACCGCTCCGCTCGTCTCCTCCGCCGAACGTTGGTTCCTCCGGTGCCTGCTTTTCCACGCCGTAGCCACCTCCGCCTGACCGCACACGAAGCCTCTACCCCAGCCTCCGCTTGACTTTCGGTGCTCCGACCACACCTGACGCGGCTGTGCTCCGGCCTCCACTCGTCCGCTGGTGCTCCGACCACACCCCTTACTGGAGCTGGACCTTCCGTCGGTCTGCACAACTGCTCCGGGTGCCCAATTTCAAAACTGAAGGTGGATTTGGAAACCTCGGGATGAGGCCTTTGCAGCACCTGCCCCCCATCAACGATTAGATGGTCGATTGGTGCATCCGAAAAGATTCAGACAAAGAATGATGACGAACACATTGGACAAAGGATTTAGAATGGGGCTCAGACGATGGACGTTTTCTTTTAGCCATCTTCCTAATACAAAATGAATATAATTGAAACTACAGATTGAATATAACACATGAAATTGATGAAGGAGCCTAAAATCCACTAATATCTTACCCTGATCCGGTCGTTCTTCATTGGCGATGTGCCCGCTGCAATCCCACTTCGATCCGCCGAAGCTCGCTCCTCAATCCGGTGAATAACAACGATGAACGCCGAAGAACAAGAGAGAGAGAGAGAGCGAGAGAATGGAAAATTATGTATTTCCCTTAAATCAAACACTTTTGTGAATTTATAAACTCTCTCCGAAACTCTACCGATGGGCGAGGGTTCTAAAATCTCCACACCCACCTATTTTAGATCACCCCTAGGCGAAACACACCATTTCAAACTCAATAAAAGTTTTAGATTCCATTCTGAGACATCGTTCGAATGTTATTTGAAAAGGATGCCAGTGATAAAATTCACTAAGTCATTATTTCAAAATGAATATTTTCCCCTTGGTGACATCTCTCACAGGAGGCCCACGCCAACAACTTTTACACCCTGCCTTGGGTAAACAACACACTCCGGACGCAACTATGCCCTCATATTCCCGATCTAAGCAACCATTTAAGAGAAAAAATAACCCCTTTGTGTGCATACTTTAAAAACATTTAATATTTTTAAAAAATTTATTCCGAGCACAACGGGCCTTGGAATCCCATGCCCCCTCAACTACTAGCTCTGAAAAATATATGTAGAAATATTCTAAAGTCTTACAGAGAGAAAAAATGGGTCTTTACAGATGATAAAAATTATTGATAACAATAATGTATATTTCAATGGAAATATATAGGGATGTCATTAATAATAATCTGAATGATTGATAAATATATAAGAAAATGTTTTGGAATTTTTGTAAAGGATAGGTCAAGTCGCTTCCATGAAATTACATCCATTTTTTGATACTAGAAATTGAGTTACCTAAAACATAGAGGTACCTATGGTTTATAAATCTAAAAAGGGTGTATTTTGTTGACCAAATTAATCAACTAGTTCATTTAAATTTTCATTTATGAACACTTTATTTGATGTTCCCATGGTATACAAATTGGAAATTTACGAACACTTTATTAACCATAATGATGTTTTGAAAAAACGATCATCAGTGACCTGGGATATGCCTCATGTTCCCTAGATTAAAATGAAATATTCACATTTTCAACATCATAAAAGTGAATATTATTTATTATTTGTTTCCCCATTATGATTACTATTTCTCAAAATAATCTTTTTCGTTTTAGAAAATGGTGTGAACTAGAAGAAAAATTATCAAAATTTAATGAGATTGAAAATGTGTGTATGTGAAATCAATTTTTATGATATTGATATTTTAGTATATAATTATTATTACTATGGTTATATCGTTATATATGATTACCAATAGTCACCATAACCATCATTTTGAATCACCAATGAATAAAAGGATAGTGCTCAATTTCAGTTTGGTTAGTGGAGACTATTGAATAAATAATATTCATTTTCATATATGTAGAGAGTTTGGGAAGAAGAACACAAGTAGGCATCTTACAAGAACAAAGAGATTATTTGAATGTTGAAATAAGAGACACAATGAAACAAATTTTTGTGTAAAAATTATAAATTTTGTTAAAAAATGGATAACAATTATGGTATTCATAAGATATCACTGAATTTTAGAATTTTAAAATGTCGGAAATTTTGTAATTATGTAAATTGATTTCATAAGGGGAAATATCATGAAGTGAATCATTAGGTTTGTGTATTTAATATTTATAATAATGATGGTGTGGATATTATAAATGAGATATGAACGTTATGTGCTATTTAGACAATATTATTTATGTTTGGTGTGAGAAACTTGATTAAATTTAGGTTTGTGAATATAAATATATGATTCATATTTCATATTGTCTAATTGAGTTATTAAGGAATAATATTTTGGATACTAGTTAATTGTTTCATAGGGAAGTCGAATAATTTAAGATTTAATGTATTAGAATTCATGAATTATGTTATATGAATTAACAATTACATAAGGTATGTTTCATTTATGTTTTTCATTAATGGTTTGAAAAAATATGATCAATGGTGTTGATGGAATAGAAATATTATCTGATGGTAAGGTAATGTATTTATTATGGTTATTTAAACCTTAATACATTTTTTATAATGATATGATGGTATTTAGTTGGGTTAAGATGATGAATGATATTTACAAGGTTAATAGAATAGTATGGATTCCCATTGTAATAAATTATTATTTTTTCAAAATGTAGTTCATGTTATCATTGATGGTCTTTATAGAATAATAATATAAATGGGAAATTTTAAATAATCTACAAAGGTATATGGTTCATTCCAAATGTGTGTGGCCTATCAAAATTTGACTGAGGTGGTGGTAAAGAATATATATCATTTTTTACTTTTGGATGATTTCATAACTAGTAAATTGTGGAAAATTAGTTCTTGAATTTTTATTATTGGTAAAGATGCCATTATGTTAATGATTTTGAGTCTTATATTCTGAAGATGGTCATTAGGAGTAGGTGTGGCCCTTAAAAATACATTGTAATTACTTTTTCTATAACTCTTTCTCTTCTAGTTTTTAATTATCTGGGGAACAAGATATTCCATCAATAACATGATAATTTTTCATAGATTTTTTTGGGGAATTTATGGTATGTTTGAGATATGAAAAAAGGTATGAGCATCATTTAAGTTTGGTTCTATAAATCCTAAGTGGTGACTATTTTCATGGAAAATTTTTAGAATGATTTTTTTTATACATGAAGTGGAAATCATGGGATATGTGATTTTTTATTATGGAATATCTACTAATCTAAATAAGATTTAGGTTTTACAATCTTGGGAGGATACACATAATATCTTTATATTTTAAATAATCCTTGGACACTTTATATACTATCAATGATTTAATAAGTATTTCTCATATTTTTCATCACCTTTGACTACTCTTACTAGTGAAGGAGTGAAAATCATATTGGATAAATAATTTTTAAGTTTATTCAATGATCTGAAACAAATATTGAATTAAAAACATATTATGATTTTAAATAATCTTGGTAAAGGGTATGTGGTGTACTATAATAGTTCTTCTACTATTATGAAATGGAAGCTTATGTATCATGATCATGTTGTGGAATATAAATATCATCAGATTCAGATGAAAGAAATGAATTATCCCACTCATTATTTTGATATATCCATGGATATAAATTTAATTAGATATTGGGAATACTATATTTTTTTGAAATTATTTAAAAAATATCCCATGAAAACACATTAAGCTATATATTTTTACTCAAAGACTAGTAAATCAAACAGATATGGTGGTAGGAATACCATTAGAAGATTTTCCTTTACATTTTCTACTCCTTAGGAATGGGGAATTTCAATTAACATGATCTCAATAGGTAAGTATCACCACATGTTATTTTGGAACCGATGGAGGAGTGGTACCATATTGTACTATTCACTCAGTTTCGTTTAGATGCACATACTACTATTTTCGTCATTGTTTTGATCCATATAAATTTTTACCATTTCTCATTATCACTATTCTTCTAGGATATTAATAATATGATGTGTTTAGTGAAATATAGTAAATAATTAATGGTTGGGAAACTATTTCTGATCTTCTTATCCCTTCAGAGGATATTCTTTATTTTTTGGATCAGATTTCAATACTAAATTCTGTAAGGAGATTACATTTAAAATATCATATTTTATGAAAGTATATTCATCTATGAATTTGGAAGATGTATTATTACATGATATGGTGAGTTTTTTTATTGTGTATAATGTGTGGTAATGTAGATTATGTGTCCCACTATAACATCCGTGAATAGTTAAAGGTAGTGAATCTAAAACTATTTGGTTTTCGTTATCCTCTTATAGAGATGATCTAGAAATGGGATGAGGATTCCTTGGATTCTATTGTTTTATTTTAATGGGATATATATAAGACTAATTAAATCTTCTTGGTGATAGATCATTTGAAATATTTTGTACATATTATTTAGATTGGGTATACTAAAAAATAAAACGATCTGGGAATTCAATTTGTGTCGAATATTTTTATGAATTTTGGGGTCCCCATGCTATCATTTAGGATAGGAATATTAGGTTAAATAATTATTTTAGGTAAATATAAAATATGTTATGTATAATCTATCTAGATTGTGTACAACTTTCAATCCAAAGGTTGGATGTCAAATATATCAAGCTAGTCATATTCTCAATGATATATGTTGTGCCTTTAGATTGGATTTCTGTGCATAATGGGATAACTATCAAGCATAGGACTATATTTATTTAAAAATAGTTTTTATTTGTTGATAAATATTTATCCATTTGAATCAGTATACAGTATTTGGTACTGGTCACCTCGTTGTTGGGTAGACGTGTGCGAGTCCTCTTTGGCAAGACCGAGTCTCTTTCAGGAGACATTGGTGAGTATTCGTGATACACATCCATGTCTTGTTAAATTTTAATATTGAAATGAATCTTACGTGGAATTTTGACATCATCTTTTGGGGTTTTCCATTGGTGATTGGGTTTTGATGATAATATTTCCTCAATTCAGTAAATAACATCCTGGAAAATAGGGGATGTTGGCATCAAGACATGTTAGACAATATGATGTCACTTAGTGTAATGAGTAAGTGGTTTTCATTTATAATTTCTCCTTCATAAGATATGTATACATGTTAATTTCATCTATAAAATATCAAATAATAACATTCCCATCCCACTCATGTTGTAATACTGGAAGATATTGAGTTAATTTAAGGAATTTCGTTTATAGTGAAGCTAGTGGATATTTTGGACTCTCAAATGAATGTCTTGTATAAGAAGTATATCATGTTAATTGTGTTGTTATTGAGACATGGACAAGAATATCACGTTTTCTAGGATCCAGAAACCATAGTGAGAGAGTAGCAGCCTCAAGTTCTATAGATATCGACAATTGAACATGACTTCATAGGGATAGAAAGCCATATGTTTTGTATCTTGTTACATATTTTTACCTTTTTTAGGTAAAAATCAAATACCTTTTTATTTAACTATTTTAGGGGTTATGTTTCCAATTATTTGGGGATATATATATTTTGTTGTTGAAAATGATCTAATGTTCATATGTTTATTTGTTTTTAGTTATTATCTTTCTATATAGAAAAATATTAATGGATTTTGAGGGATCCCATTGGTTATGGAAAGATTCAAAGATGGTTTAAATTGTTTATGAAAAATATTGTCTGTCAACTACCTATTATAAACTGTCACATCTTAAATTTTTTATAGGACACGAATCCATTTATAAAATGTTATGAAGAACTAATTTTGAGTATGAAAATTTAATGAGTCATGAAATTGGTTCATGTCGTGAAAAGTTCAATCAATGTTATTTTTAATATGAGGTGACACCATTTTCGGTGTATCTTGTGAAAAATGAAATTCACATTATGAAAATCAAAACATGAAAGGGGTCAAAATTTGGAATTTTTTGGTGATAGTAGTTATAATCAAACTGAATGTATGATTATTTTTCATTCAATATACATCATTTCCTAGAAAACAATTCATCTCACCGACATGATTTTACGGACCTCCACTCTTTTCAAATAATTTTTTTGGTGATTCTTTTTGTGGATTCAATTATCTTCTATGTTTAGGTAATAATTCTTCCTATATAATTCCATTATTCATAACAATGTTTTTGTGATATATTTTCTAATAATTTTATATTTTGGTTGTTTTCTTCATTATCCTTTCTATATACATTGTACGATCTCTTTTAAAGGGATGATAATTTTTTAGACATAGTGATGATATTTTGATTTTTATGTGGTATGTGTGATGTAACATATCTTATATTATTGTTTGTTATATAATAAAATTATGAGGTGTGTGAATTATATGGGTGGTTTGGATTTTTTCATCTACCCATCAGGTTGTTTTTGATCCTGTTATAGGTGTGTGAAGCATGAGTTTACGGAAGGTGGATCTGTCACTAGACTATGTTAGATTAACATTTATTGTTAATGTTTGATATGTAATTTTATAAATAAAATTTATTCATTTATTTATTGATTTGTGTATGTATAGAATCATGTATTTGGGAAAATACTTTCCCCCTTATTTTGATAAAAATAATGCGATTTTCATATTATTATGAAACAAATTTATGAACTTTTTACTAAAATAATTGGTTTGAAAAGATAATTTAAAAAATGTAGAAAACTAGAAAACATTGGGTACTTTTGTTGAAATGGTAGAAATTTTCCTCTTCTATTAATATTTTTGGGGTGTTCACTCATGGGTTGGTCCTCTCCTCCATATGTAAATTATTTTGGGATCCTTTTAGACCCATTTTTATGTTCAAATGCCAGTTTTTTATTCAAGTCATTAGATTCTTTTCATATATATAGGCACTTTATATGCATGACCATCTATGACTCAGAAAGATTTCTTTATATATCTTGACCTGTAGAGATCAATATCATCATGTTATCTGTTCTTTTGGTTTGTACTATTTTGTAATTAATAAGATATTTGATACATGATATGATGTTCTTTGATATATGTGGTATACTTTGAAACTGTTTTACCTGAATTATTTGAAACTATAGAAAATTTGAATGATTTATCGTGTTATTGATATGAAAAACTACTATCATAATACCGTTTCTTATTTTCATTAAAGTTGAGAATGTTCATATTATTGTAAATATAATTGTTATGTAACAAATTGATGGGATCCAATAATGCATGTTAGATCAAAAAATATTCACCTATTTAAAATTATGTCGAAAAAATCCTATGATATTTAGAAATTAATATTTTTTCAAATAAATTTAATATTTTTTATTTTTTTCATTATACACTTCACCGATTATAGCTTGTATTATTTGCAACATTGAGTTTAAATGAAATATGACATAATATTGAAATATTACTTAATGATATTTATAACCTTGATATTGGAATGGTGAGTTTAAATGTTAAAAGAAAATTAATTAATATATATGGTTTACACATGAATATACAATGATTTATTTTATGATAAAATAATTATTATTAAAAATAAAATCTATTTTAAGATTTAAAATTTCTTTCTGAAAGAACTAGTTTTTATTCCTATGAATGAATTTTATATCATAAAAATATATCAATTTTGGATAATGTTTTTAATTAAATTAATATATCATATGTAAAATAATTTCATTTATCAATAATAATTCATGTTTTTTGGAAGGTATAAACAATAAATTTAATTTTTATCTTAAATATAGTTTTTTAGAAAAATAATTCTGTTCTATTTTATATTAAATTTAATTTTCCAATGTTTATAAAATGTATGTGTACAACTAAATTAAATTTAAAATTAAAATATCAAATTTATATTAGTTATGATTTTAGGGATTTTTCTGAGAAGATTAATGGTTCCATTAATAGTGTATTATAGGTGTTTTATTAATATTTTTCATTACATTTAATGATTTTTTTTAATTATAAAAAATATTGTGTAATGATTTTATGTTAGAAATTAGTTAAATAATTTAAATATAAATCCAATTTAGGTAATTGTGATTATTTTCATTTTGATTTTTGATATAAAATAATTTCGCTGACTTCTTAACTTTTATTTTTGAAAACCCAATTTCATATCATGTCTATTGGATTAATTTTTAATTAAATATTGGAACATTTGTGAATGGAATCTCTAAATATGAATTAAATATTTTATTTAAAATTATTTATATTACCAAATATTTTTAACCAAATCATTGAAAATAAAATTTTTTATAAAATGAAAAAAAAATATTTTCTTTTGATATCGTAAAAATTAGTTTACCAAGGTTTAAACTAAATTTATATAGGTTTAAAATGACCAAGTAGTTATTAAAAATCACTTTTGTGGTCATATGTTGACCTTATCCCATCTGGGATTGATAATTACCCATTATTAATTATTATTTTTGTGTGGAAAGAAGTAGGTTATATTTA
The DNA here is from genome assembly GCA_963277665.1 of Viscum album. Taxonomy (NCBI): domain Eukaryota; kingdom Viridiplantae; phylum Streptophyta; class Magnoliopsida; order Santalales; family Viscaceae; genus Viscum; species Viscum album. The sequence goes on along the minus strand of OY728148.1, from coordinate 257,304,982 downwards.
TTCTCTTAAAAAATAACAGATATTTTCCGCACATCACTTATTAAAGGCCACTCGCTCTCTTCTCCTATTAACACATACAGAACCAATTATTATAGAAAATACATGATAAATTATTTTAATTACTTCCAAAATATCATCCTAAGAAACTTATTTTGGTCATAAATCCTTCCTATTTTTCATTTTGATGAAAATAAAAACAAGATTTTCCATGGAGAGGTAGTGTCCCTAACCGAGCATTTTATTTCATTTTTCCCTCCACCTCATTAAATGGATATTAAACAATGATGATATAATATAATTATTATAATGAATATACTTAGATGTGTTTATATAAATTCAATGTCATATATCCTTCCAGTATGATCAAAATGGGACTTGAATCATCATTCATGAGCACAATAGACTACCACATCATGAACCAATGTTATTATTTTTTCCATCACTACCTTTAATGGTTGGAACTAATGATGGATTTAGTTTCTATACATTTTACTTATGATATTATTATAAATATGGAACTATTACACAACAAATATGTTCTTAAATCTTTACACATCATAATATAGTAACATCGCTCATGTGTATGACATACTACCGCCTCACGAATCGATATAATGTGTTTTTTAATTTTTTTTCTTTACATGGATGGTAATAAGGATAGATAAAATGAATACAAAATACATTTTATATATTATTATAAAATTTTAATTATGATATCACATATAAATTATTGAATTCCCTTACTTAGAGGATGTGATAATTTCATTCATGTGTGTCGAAGACTACCTCCTCGCAATGCAATGTGATTCTTTTTTGATATACACATTACATGGAATGATTTATGGATAGGTATAAATAAATATATGTGATATATATATATATTAAGTAAGAATAATCTTTATGTTTAATATATTATATAACCATCTTTCTTTCCATCCTGTATGAAGGTGGATAAAAAATTTCCGGCATATCTATGACTTATTGTCACCTCGAAGAGGGAATTAATTTTTCTATCACAAAATTTTATGGATTATACTATATATATAATGAGTACAAAATATTTTTGAATAATAATAAATATTATGGATATTATTTAACAAATATCAAATTAAGTGTACTAAAGAAATCTAAATACTCATGAAAAAGCAATTATTACACATAACATGATTTTTACAATGAATTTTTGATAATTGGGCAGTATAATATCATAATCAATTTATATATATTATGAAAAAATTTAGTTTGGTTACTTAATATATTTATAATAACCATCTATTTTTTATATGGTGGGTTCAAATGTGATCTAAGGATGTTAAAACTTAATGTAAAATATTTCTATTCTCTCTTTTATGTCTCAGAGACATTTGAAAATTCACCACTCATTTCATCCATGTAGTGTATATACTATCGCATTGAAATTTTATAACATGTATGTTATTAGTTTTATGATATTTAACATTTAATTTTATGTTATTCATTATTTTGACTTACGATTCAATAGATTATAAAATTTGTAAGGCATTTCCATCAAAATTATATTTTCTATAACATAAATTCATTTATCCCACATGTTTCTTTAATGTGGTGTATATTATAATCATTAATGTATTTTATGATTCATATAATTATTTTTATTTTTATTTAAATATTAATATTCATATTTCTCTTTCATGGAGGTTATGATTCAAAATATTCAAACATGGCCATGAAATTTTGGTCTCAATTTCCCTTCCCCAAGACAAATTGTATGTTATACACCTATTATCTTTTAGTAGGTGTTTATATAGTCCCATTGACATGTAATATCATAAATTAATTCTCTATAACGATATTTTATGTTTCATTTAATGTTATTTTTTCAAAGGGATTACAATGAAATATTACATTTGTGTTAATGAATTTATATTAAAATCTCATAATTTATTAGAATTATTTATGATTTTGTTACTGATGATAAAATAATTTGAACCATATATCATGAAACACATTAATTTTATTATCCTATAGTTCTTTAATGAGAAAAATATTTAACCTTTATTTTATTATCATTATATACCTAATTGTTCAAAAAAATTAACTCGAATATTCTTTAATTATATCATTGGTCAAAAATATTTTCTTATTCCAAAACCATTTTCCCACAGCGCTTTGAGAAATGTTTTTGAAATTATCCAAATGATTTATTAATGAATTATTTACCCATTTTTTTTATTTTTTACATAATTTTTTAATGGAATATTAATGTCATATTCGAAACATTCACAAAATTATTTTTAACGATATATAAATGGAATCATCATTTTAACATGTTTGTAATGAATAAAATTATCCACTATAACGAAGGATCCTAAAATATATGATTCCTCTATAATCGTAATATATTTTTTTCTATTAAAATATTTATTTTGAAAATGTTTTATTCTCTGAACCGTGTTATCAATAGAGGATGCATTTTTTTCTCAAGAAATTTCTTAAATTTTTTATAAATCATCCATTATATTTTTTCATGTTTATTTTCATTGAACAAAATTCCAAAAAAATGTAATTTATTATTATATATTTATTTTCAATTAATTGTTATTTTCCTTACTAAATGTAATAAATTGTTAAAAAATGTTTCTGTGTTTTTTCATGTTTATCATCAGAGGGGTAAATTTCCATGGGAATTTGTTAATTTTTAGTTTTAAACAATTTTTTTCAATGAAAAGTTATTTTTTCTCATGAAATGATCAATTTCATTATTCTAAATTAATTTTCATCCAAGATGACTTCCTTCGATGTTACTTTTTATTTAATCGGTAAAACATGTGAATCAGGACCTGTGGTCCTGCACCTTCTCTCCAACCCGAACACTTCATAAATCATCTCAAAATGTCCACAAGAGGACTGGGGTCACGCTGCCACCGACGACACGTCAATTGAACATCCCAAACATGAGTTAGTTCTGATGCAATAATAATTTATTAATTAATTAGTTAATTAGTTATTCACATTAAGAATTTCTTGCCACCAAGAAACGAAACCAAACAGCAAGGGTTCCAAACCAACATTGTAAGGACCGTCTCAACTCCAGGGCCACAGCGCCTCTGACGGCACGTCAAACGGACGTCCGACTTGTGAATACGTCTGTTTCTAACTTTAATAATAAATTAATATTATTAATTTAAAGTGTTTAGAGTAACCTGCCATTGGGCACAGAACCCAAAAAAATCATGAAACTCAATTCAAAAAGTTCATCTCAATGAGATGAACCCACAGCCACTGACGGGGAATCAAACAAATGCGGCGTTTAATTGTTACCGCCCCTTGAAAACAAGGGGCCCAGAATTGGGTCGGTCGAGACCAGCCAGCCCGGTCCAGACTGCCGGTCTATAGCCCAGCCGTGGAATCCTGTCTAGCTCGTCGTGGCCCATCCAAAAATCACTAGACCCCTCAGGTCAGGATCCTTCTAACAGACCAGCCAGTTGGGCGGTCTTTGTTCCACGCCACACCAGCAGGCCCCGCGTACCGAGGGTCCTTGTCCGTAGCCCCTCCCCCCCAACCACCCCCCCCCCCCGAGGTGCTGACCTCAGGGTTTCCTCCCGACCACAATATGATGCCCATGCTATAGCTACATGACCTCCCTGCCGGCCGAGTGCACCGCCGCAAGCCGCCCAGGCTCCCTGCTCGGCCGCCTGGGCTCACCTCTCCACCGCTTGGGTTCGCCACACAGCACCGGCCACCGCTCCGCTCGTCTCCTCCGTCGAACGCTGGTTCCTCCGGTCCAAGCCTTTCTACGCCGTAGCCACCTCCGCCTGACCGCACACGAAGCCTCTACCCCAGCATCTACTTGACTTTCGGTGCTCCGACCACACCAGACGCGGCCGTGCTCCGGCCTCCACTTGTCCGCTGGTGCTCCGACCACACCCCTTGCTGGAGCTGGACCTTCCGTTGGTCTGCACAACTGCTCCGGGTGCCCAATTTCAAAACTGAAGGTGGATTTGGAAACCTCAGGATGAGGCCATTGCAGCGCCTGCCCCCCATCAACGATTAGATGGTCGATTGGTGCATCCGAAAAGATTCAGACAATGAATGATGACGAACACGTTGGACAAAGGATTTAGAATGGGGCTCAGACGATGGTCGTTTTCTTTTAGCCATCTTCCTAATACTAAAAGAATATAATTGAAACTACAAATTGAATATAACACAAGAAATTGATGAATGAGCCTAAAATCCACTAATAGCTTACCCCGATCCGGTCGTTCGTCATTGGCGATGTGCCAGCTGCAATCCCACTTCGATCCGCCGAAGCTCGCTCCTCAATCCGGTGAAGAACAACGATGAACGCCGAAGAACAAGAGAGAGAGAGAGAGAGAGAGAGAGAGAGAATGGAAAATTATGGATTTCCCTTCAATCAAACACTTTTGTGAATTTATAAACTCTCTCCGAAACTCTACTGATGGGCGAGGATTCTAAAATCTCTACACCCACCTATTTTAGATCACCCCTATGCGAAACACACCATTTCAAACTCAATAAAAGTCTTAGATTTCCATTCTGAGACATCGTTCGAAAGTTATTTTAAAAGGATGCCAGTGATAAAATTCACTAAGTCATTATTTCAAAATGACGATTTTCCCCTTGGTGACATCTCTCACAGGAGGCCCGTGCCAACATCTTTTACACCCTGCCTTGGGTAAACAACACACTCCGGACGCAACTATGCCCACATATTCCCGATCTAAGCAACCATTTAAGAGAAAAAACAACCCCTTTCTGTGCATAGTTTAAAAACATTTAATATTTTTTAAAAATTTATTCCGAGCCCAACGGGCCTTGGAATCCCCTGCCCCCTCAACTACTAGCTCTGAAAATATATGTAGAAATATTCTAAAGTCTTACGGGGAGAAAAAATGGGTCTTTACAGATGATAAAAATTAGTGATAACAATAATGTATATTTCAAAGGAAATACATAGGGATGTCATTAATAATAATCTGAAGGATTGATAAATATATAAGAAAATGTTTTGGAATTTTGGTAAAGGATATTCAAGTCGTTTCCATGAAATTACATCCATTTTTTGATACTAGAAATTGAGTTACCTAAAACATAGAGGTACCTATGGTTTATAAATCTGAAAAGGGTGTATTTTGTTGACCTAATTCATCAACTAGTTCATTTAAATTGTCATTTATGAACACTTTATTTGATGTTCCCATGGTATACAGATTGGAAATTTACGAACACTTTATTAACCATAATGATGTTTTTAAAAAACGATCATTAGTGACCTAGGATATGCCTCATCTTCCCTAGATTAAAATGAAATATTCACGTTTTCAACATCATAAAAGTGATTATTATTTATTATTTGTTTCCCCATTATGATTACTATTTCTCAAAATATTATTTTTGGTTTTTGAAAATGGTGTGAACTAGAAGAAACATTATCAAAATTTAATGAGATTGAAAATGTGTGTATGTGAAATGAATTTTTATGATATTGATATTTTAGTATATAATTATTATTACTATGGTTATATCGTTATATATGATTACCAATAGTCACCATAACCATCATTTTGAATCACCAATGAATAAAAGGATATTGTTCAATTTCAGTTTGGTTGGTGGAGACTATTGAATAAATAATATTCATTTTCATATATGTAGAGAGTTTGGGAAGAAGTACACAAGTAGACATCTTACAAGAACAAGGAGAATATTTTAATGTTGAAATAATAGACACAATGAAACAAATTTTTGTGTAAAAATTATAAATTTTGTTAAAAAATGGATAAAAATTATGGTATTCATAAGATATCACTGAATTTTAGAATTTTAAAATGTCGGAAATTTGGTAATTATGTAAATTGATTTCATAAGGGGAAATATCATGAAGTGAATCATTAGGTTTGTATATTTAATATTTATAATAATGATGATGTGGATATTATAAATGAGATATGAACGTTATGTGCTATTCAGACAATATTATTTATGTTTAGTGTGAGAAACTTGATTAAATTTAGGTTTGTGAATATAAATATATGATTCATATTTCATATTGTCTAATTGAGTTATTAAGGAATAATATTTTGGATACTAGTTAATTGTTTCAGAGGGAAGTTGAATAATTTAAGATTTTATGTATTAGAATTCATGAATTATGTTATATGAATTAAAAATTACATAAGGTATGTTTCATTTATGTTTTTCATTAATGGTTTGAAAAAATATGATCAATGGTGTTGATGGAATAGAAATATTATCTGATGGTAAGGTAATGTATTTTTTATGGTTATTTAAACCTTAACACATTTTTTATAATGATATGATGGTATTTAGTTGGGTTAAGATGATGAATGATATTTACAAGGTTAATAGAATGGTATGGATTCCCATTGTAATAAATTATTATTTTTTTAAAATGTAGTTCATGTTATCATTGATGGACTTTATAGAATAATAATATAAATGGGAAATTTTAAATAATCTACAAAGGTATATGGTTCATTCCAAATGTGTGTGGCCTATCAAAATTTGACTGAGGTGGTGGTAAAGAATATATATAATTTTTTACTTTTGGATGATTTCATAACTAGTAAATTGTGGAAAATTAGTTCTTGAATTTGTATTATTGGTTAAGATGCCATTATGTTAATGATTTTGAGTCTTATATTCTGAAGATGGTCATTAGGAGTAGGTGTGTCCCTTAAAAATACATTGTAATTACTTTTTCTATAACTCTTTCTCTTCTAGTTTTTAATTATCTGGGGAATAAGATATTCCGTCAATATCATGATAATTTTTCGTAGAATTTTTTGGTGAATTTTTGGTATGTTTGAGATATGAAAAAAGGTATGAGCATCATTCAAGATTGGTTCTATAAATCCTAAGTGGTGACTATTTTCATTGAAATTTTTTAGAATGATTTTTTATACAAGAAGTGGAAATCATGGGATATGGGATTTTTTATTATGGAATATCTACTAATATAAATAAGATTTAGGTTTTACAATCTTGGGAGGATACACATAATATCTTTATATTTTAAATAATCATTGGACACTTTATATACTATCGATGATTTAATAAGTATTTATCATATTTTTCATCACCTTTGACTACTCTTACTAGTGAAGGAGTGAAAATCATATTGGATAAATAATTTTGAAGTTTATTCAATGATATGAAATAAATATTGAATTAAAAACATATTATGATTTTAAATAATCTTGGTAAAGGGTATGTGGTGTACTATAATAGTTCTTCTACTATTATCAAATGGAAGCGTATGTATCATGATCATGTTGTGGAATATAAATATCATCAGATTCAGATGAAAGAAATGATTTATCCCACTCATTATTTTGATATCTTCATGGATATAAATTTTATTAGATATTGGGAATACTATATTTTTTTGAAATTATTTAAAAAATATCTCATGAAAACACATTGAGCTATATATTTTCACTCAAAGACTAGTAAATCAAACAGATATGGTGGTAGGAATACCATTAGAAGTTTTTCCTTTACATTTTCTACTCACTAGGAATGGGGAATTTCAATTAACATGATCTCAATAGGTAAGTATCATCACATGTTATTTTGGAACCGACGGAGGAGTGGTACCATATTGTACTATTCACTCAGTTTCATTTAGATGCACATACTACTATTTTCGGCATTGTTTTGATCCATATAAAATTTTTACCATTTCTCATTATCACTATTCTTCTAGGATAATAAGAATATGATGTGTTTAGTGAAATATATGAAATAATTAATGGTTGGGAAACTATTTCTGATCTTTCTATCCCTTCAGTGGATATTCTTTATTTTTTGGATCAGATTTCGATACTAAAATATGTAAGGAGATTGCATTTAAAATATCATATTTTATTAAAGTATATTCATCTATGAATTTGGAAGATTTATTATTACATGATATGGTGAGTTTTTTTATTGTGTATAATGTGTGGTAATGTAGATTATGTGTCCCACTATAACATCCGTGAATAGTTAAAGGTAGTGAATCTAAAACTATTTGGTTTTCTTTATCCTCTTATAGAGATGATCTAGAAATGGGATGAGGATTCCTTGGATTCTATTGTTTTATTTTAATGGGATATATATAGGACTAATTCAATCTTCTTGTTGATAGATCATTTTAAATATTTTGTACTTATTATTCAGATTGGGTATACTAAAAAATAAAACGATCTGGGAATTCAATTTGTGTGGAATATTTTTATGTATTTTGGGGTCCCCATGCTATCATTTAGGATAGGAATATTAGGTTAAATAATGATTTTAGGTAAATATCAAATGTGTTATGTATAATATATCTAGATTGTGTACAACTTTCAATCCAAAGGTTGGATGTCAAATATATCAAGCTAGTCATATTTTCAATGATATATGTTGTGCCTTCAGATTGGATTTCTGTGCATAATGGGATAACTATCAAGCATAGGACTATATTTATTTAAAAATAGTTTTTATTTGTTGATAAATATTTATCCATTTGAATCAGTCTACGGTATTTGGTACTGGTCACCTCGTTGTTGGGTAGACGTGTGTGAGTCCTCTTTGGCAAGACCGAGTCTCTTTCAGGAGACATTGGTGAGTATTCGTGATACACATCCATGTCTTGTTAAATTTTAATATTGAAATGAATCTTACGTGGAATGTTGAAATCATCTTTTGGAGTTTTCCATTGGTGATTGGGTTTTGATGATAATATTTCCTCAATTCAGTAAATAACATCCTGGAAAATATGGGATGTTGGCATCAAGACATGTTAGACAATATGATGTCACTTAGTGTAATGAGTAAGTGGTTTTAATTTATAATTTCTCCTTCATAAGATATGTATACATGTTAATTTCATCTATAAAATATAAAATAATAACATTCCCATCCCACTCATGTTGTAATACTGGAAGATATTGAGTTAATTTAAGGCATTTCGTTTATATTGAAGCTAGTGGATATTTTGGACTCTCAAATGAATGTCTTGTATAAGAAGTATATCATGTTAATTGTGTTGTTATTGAGACATGGACAAGAATATCACGTTTTCTGGGATCCAGAAACCATAGTGAGAGTGTAGCAGCCTCAAGTTTTATAGATATCAACTATTGAACATGACTTCATGGGGATAGAAAGCCATATGTTTTGTATCTTGTTACAAATTTTTACCTTTTTTATGTCAAAATCAAATATCTTTTTATTTAACTATTTTAGGGGTTATGTTTCCAATTATTTGGGGATATATATATTTTGTTGTTGAAAATGATCTAATGTTCATATGTTTATGTATTTTTAGTTATTATATTTCTATATAGAAAAATATTAATGGATTTTGAGGGATCCCATTGGTTATGGAAAGATTCAAAGATGGTTTAAATTGTTTATGAAAAATATTGTCTATCAACTACCTATTATAAACTGTCACATCTTAAATTTTTTAAAGTACACGAATCCATTTATAAAATGTTATGAAGAATTAATTTTGAGTATGAAAATTTAACGAGTCATGAAATTGGTTCATGTCGTGAAAAGTTCAATAAATGTTATTTTTAATATGAGGTGACACCTTTTTCGGTGTATCTTGTGAAAAATGAAATTCACATTATGAAAATCAAAACATGAAAGGGGTCAAAATTTGGAATTTTTTGGTGATAGTAGTTATAATCAAACTGAATGTATGATTATTTTTCATTCAATATACATCATTTGCTAGAAAACAATTCATCTCACCGACGTGATTTTACGGACCTCCACTCTTTTCAAATAATTTTTTTTGGTGATTCTTTTTGTGGATTCAATTATCTTCTATGTTTAGGTAATAATTCTTCCTATATAATTCCATTATTCATAACAATGTTTTTGTGATATATTTTCTAATAATTTGATATTTTGGTTGTTTTCTTCATTATCCTTTCGATATCCATTGTACGATCTCTTTTTAGGGGATGATAATTTTTTAGACTTAGTGATGATGTTTTTATTTTTATGTGGTATGTGTGATGTAACATATCTTATATTATTGTTTGATATAGAATAAAATTATGAGGTGTGTGAATTATATGGGTGGTTTCGATTTTTTCATCTATCCATCAGGTTGTTGTTGATCCAGTTATAGGTGTGTGAAGCATGAGTTTACAGAAGGTGGATCTGTCACTAGACTATGATAGATTAAGATTTATTATTAATGTTTGATATGTAATTTTATAAATAAAATCGATTCATTTATTTATTGATTTTTGTATGTATAGAATCTTGTATTTGGGAAAATACTTTACCCCTTATTTTGATAAAATTAATGCGATTTTCATATTATTATGAAAAAAATTTATTAATTTTTTACTAAAATAATTGGTTTGAAAAGATAATTTAAAAAATGTATAAAACAAGAAAACATTGGGTACTTTTGTTGAAATGGTAGAAATTTTCCTCTTCTATTAATATTTTTGGGGTGTTCACTCATGGGTTGGTCCTCTCCTCTATATGTAAATTATTTTGGGATCGTTTTAGACCCATTTTTATGTTCAAATGCCAGTGTTTTATTCAAGTCATTTGATTCTTTTCATATATATAAGAACTTTATATGTATGACCATCTATGACTCAGAAAGATTTCTTTATATATCTTGACCTGTAAGGATCAATATCATCATGTTTTCTATTATTTTGGTTTGTACCATTTTGTTATTAATAAGATATTTGATACATGATATGATGTTATTTGATATATGTGCTATACTTTGAAACTGTTTTACCTGAATTATTTGAAACTATAGAAAATGAGAATGATTTATCGTGGTATTGATATGAAAAACTACTAACATATTACCGTTTCTTATTTTCATTAAAGTTGAGAATGTTCAAATTATTGTAAATATACTTGTTATGTAACAAATTGATGGGATCCAATAATGCATGTTAGATCAAAAACTATTCACCGATTTAAAATTATGTCGAAAATATCCTATGATATTTAGAAATTAATATTTTTTCAAATAAATTTAATATTTTTTAATTTTTTTCATTATACACTTCACTGATTATAGCTTGTATTATTTGCAACATTGAGTTTAAATGAAATATGAAATAATATTGAAATATTATTAAATGATATTTATAACCTTGATATTGGAATGGTGTGTTTAAATGTTAATAGAAAATTAATTAATATATACGGTTTACACATGAATATACAATGATTTATTTTATGATAAAATAATTATTATTGAAAATAAAATCTCTTTTAAGATTTCAAAATTCTTTCTGAAAGAACTAGTTTTTATTCCTATGAATGAATTTTATATCATAAAAATATATCAATTTTGGATAATGTTTTTAATGAAATTAATATATCATATGTAAAATAATTTTATTTATCAATAATCATTCATATTTTTTTGGAAAGTATAAACAATAAATTTAATTTTTATCTTAAATATAGTTTTTTAGAAAAATAATTCTGTTCTATTTTATATTATATTTAATTTTCCAATGTTTATAAATTGTATGTGTACAGCTAAATTAAATTTAAAATTAAAATATCAAATTTATATTAGTTATGATATTAGGGATTTTTCTGAGAAGATTAATGGTTCGATTAATATTGAATTATAAGTGTTTTATTAATATTTTTCATTACATTTAATGATTTTTTTAATTATAAAAAATATTGTGTAATGATTTTATGTTAGAAATTAGTTAAATAATTTAAATATAAATCCAATTTAGGTAATTGTGATTATTTTCATTTTGATTTTTGATATAAAATAATTTCGCTGACTTCTTAACATTTCTTTTTGAAAACCCAATTTCTTATCATGTCTATTGGATTAATTTTTAATTAAATATTGGAAAATTTGTGAATGGAATCTCTAAATATGAATTAAATATTTTATTTAAAATAATTTATATTACCAAATATTTTTAACTTAATCATTGAAAATAAAATTTTTTATAAAATGAAAAAAAAATATTTTCTTTTGCTATGGTAAAAATTAGTTTACCAAGGGTTAAACTAAATTTATATAGGTTTAAAATGACCAATTAGTTATTAAAAATCACTTTTGTGGTCATATGTTGACCTTATCCCATCTGGGATTGATAATTCCCCATTATTAATTATTATTTTCGTGTGGAAAGAAGTAGGTTGTATTTATTCTTTTAAAAAATAACAGATATTTTCCGCACATCACTTATTAAAGGACACTCGCTCTCTTATCCTATTAACACATACAGAACCAATTATTATAGAAAGTACATGATAAAATATTTTAATTACTTCCAAAATATCATCCTAAGACACTTATTTTGGTCATAAATCCTTCTTATTTTCCATTTTGATGAAAATAAAAACAAGATTTTCCATGGAGAGGTAGTGTCCCTAACCGAGCATTTTATTTTATTTTTCCCTCCACCTCATTAAATGGATATTAAACAATGATGATATAATATAATTATTATAATGAATATACTTAGATGTGTTTATATAAATTCAATGTCATATATCCTTCCAGAATGGTCAAAATGGGACTTGAATCATCATTCATGAGCACAATAGACTACCACATCATGAACCAATGTTATTATTTTTTCCATCACTACCTTTAATGGTTGGAAATAATGATGGATTTAGTTTCTATACATTTTACTTATGATATTATTATAAATATGGAACTATTACACAACAAATATGTTCTTAAATCATTACACATAATAATATAGTAACATCGCTCATGTGTATGACATACTACCGCCTAACGAATCGATATAATGTGTTTTTTAATTTTTTTCTTTACATGGATGGTAATAAGGATAGATAAAATGAATACGTAATACATTTTATATATTATTATAAAATTTTAATTATGATATCACATATAAATTATTGAATTCCCTTACTTAGAGGATGTGATAATTTCATTCATGTGTGTCGAAGACTACCTCCTCGCAATGAAATGTGATTCTTTTTTGATATACACATTACATGGAATGATTTATGGATAGGTATAAATAAATATATGTGATATATATATATTAAGTAAGAATAATTTTTATGTTTAATATATTATATAACAATCTTTCTTTCCATCCAGTATGAAGGTGGGTAAAACATTTCCGGCATATCTATGTCTTGTTGTCACCTCGAAGAGGGAATTAATTTTTCTATCACAAAATTTTATGGATTATACAGTATGTATAATGAGTATAAAATATTTTTGAATAATAATAAATATTATGGATATTATTTAACAAATATCAAATTAAGTGTACTAAAAAAATCTAAATACTCATGAAAAAGCAGTTATTACACATAACATGATTTTTACAATGAATTATTGATAATTGGGCAGTATAATATCATAATCAATTTATATATAGTATGAAAAATTTTAGTTTGGTTACTTAATATATTTATAATAACCATCTATTTTTTATATGGTGGGTTCAAATGTGATCTAAGGATGTTAAAACTTAATGTCAAATATTTTTATTCTCTCTTTTATGTCTCAGAGACATTTGAAAATTCACCACTCATTTCATCCATGTAGTGTATATACTGTCGCATTGAAATTTTATAACATGGATGTTATTAGTTTTATGATATTTAACATTTAATTTTATGTTATTCATTATTTTGACTTACGATTCAATAGATTATAAAATTTGTAAGGGATTTCCATCAAAATTATATTTTCTATAACATAAATTCATTTATCCCACATGTTTCTTTAATGTGGTGTATATTATAATCATTAATGTATTTTATGATTCATATAATTATAATTATTTTTATTTAAATATTCATATTCATATTTCACTTTCATGGAGGTTATGATTCAAAATATTCAAACATGGCCATGGAATTTTGGTCTCAATTTCCCTTCCCCAAGAAAAATTGTATGTTATACACCTATTATCTTTTAGTAGATGTTTATATAGTCCCATTGACATGTAATATCATAAATTAATTTTCTATAACGATATTTTATGTTTCATTTAATTTTATTTTTTCAAAGGGATTACTTTGAAATATTACATTTGTGTTAATGAATTTATGTTAAAATCTCATTATTTATTAGAATTATTTATGATTTTGTTACTGATGATAAAATAATTTGAACCATATATCATGAAACACATTAATTTTATTATCCTATAGTTATTTAATGAGAAAAATTTTAAACCTTTATTTTATTATCATTATATACCTAATTGTTCAAAAAAATTAACTCAAATATTCTTTAATTATATCATTGGTCAAAAATATTTTCTTATTCCAAAACCATTTTCCCACAGCGCTTTGAGAAATGTTTTTGAAATTCTCCAAATGATTTATTAATGAATTATTTACCCATTTTTATATTTTTTACATAATTTTTAAATGAAATATTCATGTCATATTCGAAACATTCACAAAATTATTTTTAATGATATATGAATGGAATCATCATTTTAACATGTTTGTAATGAATAAAATTATCCACTATAACGAAGGATCCTAAAATATATGATTCCTCTATAATAGTAATGTATTTTTTTCTATTAAAATATTTATTTTGAAAATGTTTTATTTTCTGAACCGTGTTATCAATAGAGGATGCATTTTTTTCTCAAGAAATTTCTTAAATTTTTTATAAATCATCCATTATATTTTTTCATGTTTATTTTCATTAAACAAAATTCCCAAAAAATGTAATTTATTATTATATATTGATTTTCAATTAATTGTTATTTTCCTTACTAAATGTTATAAATTGTTAAAAAATGTTTCTGTGTTTTTTCATGTTTATCATCAGAGGGGTAAATTTCCATGTAAATTTGTTAATTTTTAGTTTTAAACATTTTTTTTCAATGAAAAGTTATTTTTTCTCATGAAATGGTCAATTTCAACATTCTAAATAAATTTTCATCCAAGATGACTTCCTTCGATTTTACTTTTTATTTAATCGGTAAAATAAATAGGGATACAATTATTATTATTTCAATAGATGGTATTTAATTAATTTAAATTATATTTATGATACTATATTATCTTCGAAAGTCCATACCAAGATAAAATGACCTTTAATACTAATTTTCAAGGGTTATTCTATGTTTAAATGATGATATGTTTTTAAAAATTATCCATTTTACATAGCTTATTATAAGTTTTTTTAATCCAATTTATTTTCATGGTTCATTATACTATTAATTTTTGATGATCTTATGTTGTGCATATGAATGATTTTCATTTGTTGATGGATGTGAGATATATCATACTATAAATAATTGGTTAAAAATTTATACCTCATTGTAAATATAGGATTGGACTGGGGAGTGGTCCTTGTTTAGTAAATGAATTTTTCTACTATAATTGTATTACGATGAACCTGAACTACTAGGATAGTTTGGATAGTGAACAAATTCTATAATGGTCGCCTTAGTAGTGTTCCTTGACTACTATGGAAATGATTTTATTTTTAGGATCATTTTATAAAATATCATGTCTTATGAAAATTTTCTTCAATCATGGTTCATTTTTTTATGTCTATATGTTTTATGTATTTTTTGATACCAATCATTATGCCCTGAATAGATATTTATATGATTGATATGCATGATATGTGTTATATAATATATTTACACATTTTAAAACTTTTATACCATTTTTATTATTGCATATTTTCTATCTCTTAACATTACTAATAATCTAGGATCACCCATTCTTATGTTTATTTTCCCCAGGCGATGAAAAAATGTTTTCAATATGGAATTTCAATAAATATTAATAACTTACAAAATCCTTGTTGTAAATATTTTAGAATATTCACTAAATAAGAATATTTATAAGAGAGTATCCAAAGTCACTAATCTATCATGGTTCTTATTCATTTGTTTTTTAAAATATAATGAATATTCATCAAAAAATATTTAACATATTTTTATGATAATCCTGGGTCAATATTGTTGTTATAAATGGAAAGGGATAGTTAACCAATAGATCGATGAATTATAAATCATTATTGATATCCACATGTATATTTTGAGGTTAATGCCTTGGTATGTTTCAATGGATAATGTAAAGAGTGAATAAATATCTCGGAATATGTCCTAGAATTTTGGTAATGATAGGTCAAGTGGTTTCTATGAAATTACATCCCTTTTTGAATACTAAAAGATGATTTACCTCTAACATATATGAACCAAGTGTTTATAACCCTAAAATTGGTGTATTTTGATTAAATCAATCAAGACTTGGTCCATTAAAATATACCTTTATAAACACATGATTTGTCATTCTTTTGGAATTCAAATTGGAAATTTAAGAACACTTTATTAACCATAATAATGTTTTTAAATTAATAATATTAATGAAAAAGGTTATGACTTAGCTTCCCAAGATTAAGAAGAATGATTCGTGATTTAAAAATCATATAAGTGATTATTTTTTAAAATGAGGATCCCCATTATGATTATTGTTTCTCACATAATTCTTTTAGTCTTAGAAAATGGTGTGAACCAAAAGAATCTATATCAAAATTTCATGAGATAGAAAATGTGTACCTTAGAAATAAAATATGATGACACTAAGATTTTATTTTAATATTATTATCCTAATGTTTTAAAATTATATATGATTAACAATATTAACCATAACCATCACATTGAATCCCTATTTAAGAGAAAGATAGAGTTCATATACATTTTGGGTTGTTGAGACAATAGAATAAATAAGATTCATTTTTATATATATTTAGAATGTTGGAAGAATCACACAATTAGACATCTAGATTCACAATGAGATGATTTGAATGTGAAAAAAGGATACAATGCCACGAATTATAGTATAAAAATTATATATTTGGTTAATGAAATGGATGACAATAATGGTCTTCTTATGATATCATTGGTGGTGTGATTTTTAAAATTTAGGAATTTGGGGAATTGTGTGAATTTATTTAATTAGGGGAAATATCATGAAGTGAATAATCATGGTTGTATATGTAATTGTTATAACAACGATGACGAGGATACTATAAATTTCATATAAAATGTATGTTCTATTTTAACTATATTTTTTATGTAAGTGTGTGAAACTTGAATAAATTGAGATTTATGAATATTAAGATATTATTCATATTTCATATTTTAAGAATTACTTATTAAGGAAAAAGATGCTAATAACTAGTTAATGGATTCAGAGGGAAGTAAAATAATTTATGAATTTATGTATTAGAATTTAATAATGATGTTAGATGAAATAAAAATTGCATATTTTGTCTTATATATCTATTTTTCATTGATTGTTTTAAAAAATATGTTCAACAGACATTATGGACTATAAAATTAATGTAATAGTATGTTAATGTATTTATTAATTCAATATAACCCTTAATACATTTTTTTTATTACGATTATGTTATTTAGTTGGGTTAAAAAGATGGAAATATGTATAAGGTAAATTGGATAGTAGTGATTCCAACTAAATTATGATTTTTTAACCATGTGCTTCATGTTATCTTAGATTATGGTGATATATTTATTGGGTAAATGGGAAAATTTAAATAATATATGATTTTATTAAATTAATAAATAAGTATGAATGTTTTCATTATGGTTTTAGGGTAATCCATGTTAATACAATGATTCACGAAAATATATGAATATTGTATTCACATATTCTATATGTGGGAATAAATATCTACATTATGATATTTGCGGGGGAACCTGTTGTGGAATTTGATGAATTTAGTGACCGCTATTATAAAATTTGAATTTTGGAAGGGTTGTAAGATAATAATTTTTGTAATGGTTTACATTTAATTTTAGATAAGGACCTAGATACTAATGTATTAATTCTCTAGATGGAGACTAATTCATAAATAGGGATGTTTTAATTAATATAAATAGATATATATTGAATGAATTGTAATATTTTAATATGTACTCTTTCATACTTTAGACATGAGACATAAATCTCACTGAGTTAGAGATGAAGTAGAAATTTATTGAGGCACATCCAAAGGATGATATTGTGTATATATATAATGGATTGAAAAAAAGTAAGTATACCTTCTAATGAAAATTTTTCAACATTTGGAAATTAATCTTGACATAAAATGCGGTCGTCTTCACATTATTTTTGATTATATCAATGAAAATTTTAAAAAATCATTGGTTTATCTATTTTTTTGTCAAATTTCTTATCACCATGTCCTCTATCACATTATATCAGTTTTAGGTTATTGTATTTCTTTATAATGTCCATGTATTCACTTAAAATATTTGTTATCCTATTTTGAAACCAAGTATCTTTCATTGTAGAAAACCATCCTATACCACATTCTCTCTTTTAAAGTAAATTTTATATGAACATTTTTCATGATGTGTATTTCCAATAAAGGGACATTCAAATGTAAAATACATTCGTATAAAGAACATGCTCAAATTTTTAGGGGAAATTTATTTAAGGGTATAAAATATAACTCCATGATATTTTTTTAATTTTTTTTTAAAAATTTAATCTTTTCAATATTTTTATTGCACCTAAAACCATGTATATCTAGAATTATAGTCAACATTGAGTTTAAAAAAATATAAAAAACTATAAAAACACTATTATGTGATAGTTATCACTTATACATTAGAATAGTGGGTATGAATAGTAATACAAAAATTAGAAAAAAATATTGTTTAGACACATAAGAAAAATGATTTATTTTATGAACAACTATTTAGAAATGAAAAAAACTAGGTGGAAAAATGAAATCATTTTTCAAATAAAAATATTTTTATAAAAGACTGAATGTTATGTTAATTAAAAAATCAGTATCATTTTATGATTATAATTGAATAAATATATAATAAATTCAATCAAATTTTTTAACATTCATCTTATGTATTTTAGGACATGAGGTAACAATATAACAAAATATTCACTAAGAAAACTGTATTTTTGTAACACCCCAAGCATTCACGTTACGCTTCTCTTTCAATAATGCAATAGCTTGCATTGATCGCAAGTTTGAGTTCTAACACACCGCGACTAATCAAAGTAGCCGTTATTAATAGTAATACCTAATTTTTGAAATTTTATAAATTTTATCTTTCCAAATGGACTTCGTTTTTGTATTCGGAATATTGAAATTATCCTAAGTTGATTTTTTTGTAATTTTTTGAGAACTTCCATTTTTTTGAATAGTGAAAAATACGTAAAACAACTTTTTTAATCAAAATAATTCATAGTGATAAATTATAATATTGAGTGGTTTTAATGTATAATTAGAATATATTTTTACCATTTTATCCATGGTGGTCATTATAATTAATTTAACATTGAAATTGGACATAAACAATTGTCAATCTTTTGATATATATTGTTTCTTAAAAACACGCTATTTGTTGTGACAGCGGGAATTAATTATAAAATTAATTAATGCAACTAATATGTTTTGAATTTTTTAAAATACACACCATTTTTAAATTCGGAATATCAATTATAGCTTAGGGTGAAATTTTGGCATTGTTCTGAAAAACATCAATTTTTGATGAATAGAGAAACCACTAAGTGGTAGTTAAAAAACTGATTTTTCGTTTAAATGAAACATTACCACTTTTGTGATTCGGTTTTAAAAAATACTACATACATGGTTGTCATTAGGAAGTAGAATGTTGTTCAATGGGATTAATATAATTTTTTTTTGTGAGTAGTAGCTTTTATGTTTAATTAATCGCGATTAAAGGTAATTAGTGGAATTTAAGGTAAAAATGATGTTATAAAAATATGAAAACACCTTTACACTTGTCCTAACCCTATTTGATGAGTCATGGCCGACCAATAAAATCCATGGGTCAACTTGGGGACCCCATGGATCCACATTGGTAGGAAAATGACATTAAAAACTTTTTATTTAATGTTAAAATAAAAATGTCACAAACATGAGTTGTTTTACTAAAACAATATTTAAATTGGGTTATACAAGTCATATTTTTTACTATAAATATTAATTTGAAATCTAAAAATATTCCGTACATCATGATTATTTTTTTATAATTTTTAGACATTAAATACATTAAATTATTTATGACACGATGAGGACGCAGCGATTACCTCATTAATTAACAATTTAAATAAAATAAACATATAATGTAAAATATAAGACTTACACTTGTAAAAAACCTATTTTATGAGTATATTTCGAACCCCTATATCCTTAGCCTCGAAATATATAAATTTGGGACCATTAATATCCGAAACTCAATATATAATAAAGTAACATTTCATGACATTCCAAGAGTGCCCCTCCTCTCCTCTTTTAAAAGGCCCCCACCACTACCACTTTATTCACACCATCAAAGCATTTTGGCTCGGCCAAACTCTACCCAAATGCTCACTAAACTTCCTCTATTACTCCTAGAATCCACACTTTGGGCAGAATTCTTTTCAAGAAAGCCTTTGGCTCAAATAAAAAAAGAGTTACCCGATTTTAAGGTAATGTATTCTCTTATGTTATTTTGATTTGGTTTGCATCTATAACCCCTTAAACTCTTTTTATTCATTTATTTTCTAAAAAAACCATTATTTTCAATATACTAGGATGTTGTTATAATATGTATTCTAGATACACTTACACACACCTACATCTAATGGTTACAGAACATATTGTTTCTGTGGATGGCGAATTTCTGCCTCACGAAACGATGATTGTTTAACACTAATATAACAACTTCAAAGGTGGACTTTAAGATGTCACTATATTTATATATGATATATAATATGTTTTTGTTCTCCTTAATTTTCTGTATTTTTCATTTATGGCATACCATTAAGGTTTCCATTATGGGTAAACACGATATTTTAATTTTAGGAAGTGCGGACTACCGCCCCCTCAATGTGATTTGAATCGTTAATGTCATATGTAGGATGTATAAAGGATGGAGTAAATGGTATTATAAATTATATTATAATGGAATTATATTATACCTTTATATAATTATAACTTCATTCCATTAAATACTAAATAGAAATGAAAGTATCGTTCATACGTACGTACGGGTTACCATCTCCATGAACGGTGCATTTCATTTATTACCTCTAAATTTTATGTAATATTATAAATGAATGTATATAATAGATATATATTATGTATATGATATATAAATAATGAATATAATTATGGATATAAGGGATATTTTTCCACATGAACAAAGTGTAATTATAAGAAGTTTATTTTTGACTCAAGTACCTAAGATCGACAAAACGACCGATATTGAATTAGATAATTACATAATGTTCATAACATGGTAATAAGTGATATAAAATGAATAATGAACTTGAAAAAGGTTCTTAAGAAGGTATAGATTAACTCTAGTCTATTATTCAGGAGGTTAAAGAGCGGTCGAGTCAAGTCGGACATGAGGTAAGGGAACTTCTTAACCCAATTTCCATTCTTTGGGTTAATTTCCTATTTTCAAATTATGTCATGATATTATTATGTCCTATCATGTATTTATACTTCATTTATGTGTATATATAGCGAATCTATTTTATTTAAAAAATGATCTTTGTATGGGACATCATCTCAATCTCCGTTCATTGGGACATATTTTATTTTATACACAACTTTCTTTTATACGGTGTATAAACCCCTTTGACTTTTATGTTTAGTCAAAAGAAATATTCTTATACCAAGTGTTTTACTAGATGACAAAACGGAATGTTTTTCTTGTTGTACTTATGAAGAGACAGTGAATTCTCTACCTCCATGACCATTATTTGAGTTTGGGCTTCCTCTACAAGCCATAATTTTTTTGAAATGAAAAATAAAAACCATGTTTTAACTTTCATTTATTTTGGTATTGAAAATGGTTTTGAAAATGGTTTTGATAATGTTTTATTATATCAATGTGTTGTATTGATATCTTGTGATTGAAATGTTGAAATGTTATGTTTCCTTTATGCATGTTTTATGTGATATTATTATGTTGTGGTTTATGATATGTTTTAACCTGTTCATATGAGGAATGCATTGGACATAATATGTGACGGGTGGAGCCCGCTATTTCTCCTCGATGCATCGGCGGGTCTCATGAGACAAACTAGTGTCTTTGCATGAGGCCTTGACAAAATCTTATTTTTATTCTTGGAATGAGGAATTGGCTACATGGTTATGATAGTCTAGCATTATGCATTCCATCATTATGAATGTGGTTATTGATATTGCATGTGATTATTCGACCAATAGAATATCCATGTGAATAAGTAAATGGAATTATCTCATTTTACTTCTACCATATTATGTTGAAGTTCAAGTTTAAAAGTATTTTGTTTTAGTTATATATTTCATTAAATGTTTATTTTTATTTGTGAAATCTTCTGCTATATTGTTATCCTTACTGAGCATATAATCTCACCCCTTTCAATGTTTTAATATTTTCCGGGATGTGAAGAACTATTTTATGAATGACCGACAGGGATAGTCAGAAGAGGATATGAGTGTGGACTATAGAGACTATGTTATTGTAGTTTTACACTTTGTGAGGTAATATTATATTTATGAATGTATCCAGTGTTTCCAAGGATACTAATCTAATCGGTATTTAGAGACATGATCTTTTGTGATCATGCCAATGTTACGCAATAATGCACCAACTCTGGGTTACTGGGGTCGGGGCATTACAGTTGGTATTAGAGGTAGTTTAGTACTAACCTTGGAAGCAATATTTAGATAAACTCTGATTAGAGAATATAGCCCAAAGATAGACTTTGAGGATTGGTATAGAAGAAATTCCTAGAATATTGAAATTATAGAGATTTTGTGAGTTTTCCGAGCAATACATCCATGTCTGGATAAGAGCAGGTAGAGGCGGATCTAGCATAGATGTACCTAGGGGTAAAACTCGAAAACACCACTTTGAGCTAGAATTGAACGGGAACTGGTGCATGACAATGGGCCTTGCTGCACTCTTGGTTACGACACTCCCGGGGTATATGCTTAGGATAATTCTCATTTTCATTACAAACCACTATGAAGGGTTATTAGTATATACTTACACAAAGAAAACATTTATTATGATTATAGATTATATCCATAAATAGTCCAATTTATGTTAAGTGTTTTTCATGTTTGTAATTCAATATTTTGATTCATAAACTAATCTAGTTTATGGCATAGTTTAGAAATGGTGCCTAGTGGGGGGAATGGAAACTGTATCAATGCACGCACTCCATGTAGGGATTTCCCTCCTCATCAAGATAATTATAGTGGAGCTAGTTATAAGACTAGATCAGATCACCTTATCACCATACTGGGACGACTCACTCAGGTTATGAATAATAACCTTACTCATATGGAGCACCCAGATCTGCAATGTGGAGGATCAATTTTATACCTCTTCATGAGGAAACAACCTCCATCATTTATTGGGAGAAAAAATCTATTAGTAGCTGAGAAATGGATAAACTCCTTAGAGAAAATATTCCACGCCTTGTCGAGTAGCGAAAGGGAGAAGGTTTTCATGGCAGTCTACCGCCTCACTGGAGATGCAGATCAATGGTGGTCGTTTATTCCAAACACAAAGGAAGATGAAGAAGTATCAAGTATTGAATGGATGGAGTTTAAGGAAATTTTCTTAGAAAAATACTTTCCACATGACCATAGAGCAGATATGGAAAGGAAATTTCTGAGTCTGAGGCAAAAGGAGGATGATAATGTCGCAATGTATGAGGCTAACTTTACAAGGTTAGCAAGGCATTATCCAGATTATATACGTAACCCAAGAAGTAAGATCGATCATTTTGTTGATGGGTTAAAACCGTTTCTCTATCGAGCACTAGTATCACAATCTTTCTCAATTTATGAAGATATAGTTGCGTGTTCTATCAAGACAAAAAAGGAATTCTCTAAATATTATGACAATAATGTAATGCAAGAGAAGAATAGAATGATGGAATAAGATAAAGATAAAGGGAAAAAGGAAAATAAGGATTTCCCATTATGCGATAATTGTGGGAGGAATCACCCTGGTACTTGCCTAAAAGGAATTAGAGTTTTTTATAAATGTGGAGAAAAAGGTCACCAGGCTCGTGATTGCAAGGGAAAGAAAGAGACTATCAATGTTGAATGCTACAACTGTAGGGAAATGGGGAATTATGCAAATGAATGTCCTAAGTGTCAGGGAACCTTACCTCAAAAAAGGCCAAGGGATCAAGGACAATCATATGTTGTTACTACAGTTGAAGTAAAATAATTAATGTATTGGTTATTTTGGAAACAAGGATTATATTATGGTTATAAGAATAATGTGATATATATAAGGATTGTACTGCAGTACATGTTGTTTTCATAAAGGTTTTAATATGATGAAGGTAATCATATTTTTAGTATGTGACAATAAGAGAAACTTTACTTTGTTTGGGAAATATAATGTTACAATTGATTTTGGAATTTATGCACCTTTTAGAGAAAGTCTGGATGGAGGTATTTTGTATAACTCTAATGGTTGAAATGGATTAAGTTGAAATTTGGATATTATTGTTTAAGGTTAAAAAATTTATGAAGATTATTTTTGGAATATTATAATACTATAGTTTTATGAAAAGGACAACCAGCAGGTTGGGGGATAACCCATCACGTCGGACAAAGCTGTAGGAATCGAACCCACAATCATAGTGCGACCGGCCTTTATTACCTACCACTAGCCTATAGAAAGTCCCTGGTTATTACAAAATAGATTTCCTAATCTGAATGGTAGGTGTTAATATTTGGAACCTTGTACAATTAGGATAAAAATAATATTATTGAGTTCTATTATCTTTTTGAGTAAAAGATGGGTTTGTGGTCAAAAATTTATTAAAGAATGAAAGTCTACATGACAATTATGTATATTTCCTTACATTCTTAGTAAATCTCTTAAATAAATTCCTCTACTGTTTGAAAGGTAACTTAAAACAAAAATTTTGTCGGTTAAATTTTCCTACTGGGGAATCAATGATTGTTTAACCAATCACAAGTTTGTGATTTTCATGTAGCTAAACATTCTACAAATCCCGTTTTCTACAAATCTCCATCAGACCTTGATGGTTTACTTCTCCTCCATATCCTTATTTTCATAGAATCCTAGTATGGGCTATCTCGGGTGACCTTTGTACTTCTCTTTCTTTCTTTTAAAATTTTATTTTTATTAACCTTATTTCCGATGTGGGTTTTCCACAAAGGTATTATCTATTTTCAACCTTTTATTTTCTATGAAAATTTTCAAATTGCAAGGAAGCAATTTATTGAAGGAGGGTAGAATATAACACCCTAAGCATTCACGATACACTTATCTTTCAATAATGCAATAGCTTGCATTGTACGCAAGTTCGAGTTCTAACACACCGCGACTAATCAAAGTAGCCATTATGAATAGTAATACCTAATTTTTGAAATTTTATAAATTTTATCTTTCCAAATGGACTTCGTTTTTTTATTCGGAATATTGAAATTATCCTAAGTTGATTTTTTTGTAATTTTCTGAGAACTTCCATTTTTTTTGAATAGTGAAAAATACATAAAACAACATTTTTATTCAAAATAATTTATAGTGATAAATTATAATATAGAGTGGTTTTAAAGAATAATTACAATATATTTTTACCATTTTATCCAATGGTGGTCATTATAATTAATTTAATATTGAAATTGGACATAAACAATTGTCAATCTTTTGATATATATTATTTCTTAAAAACACACTATTTGTTGTGACAGCGGGAATTAATTAGAAAATTAATTAATGCAACTTATATGTTTGGAAATTTTTTAAATACACTTCATTTTTTTAATTAGGAATATCAATTATAGTTTAGGGTGAAATTTTGGCATTGTTCTGAAAAACTTCAATTTTTGATGAATAGTGAAACCCCTAAGTGGTAGTTAAAAAACCGATTTTTCGTTTAAATGAAACATTACCACTTCTGTGATTTTATTTTCAAAAATACGACATACATGGTTGTCATTAAGAAGTAAAATGTGGTTCAATGGGTTTAAAATAATTTTTTTTGGTGAATAGTAACTTTTAAGTTTAATTAATCGCGATTAAAGGTAATTAGTGAAATTTAAGGTAAAAATGATATTATAAAAAAATACCTTTACAATTGTCCTAACCTTATTGGATGATTCATTGCCGACCATGGGAATCCATGGGTAAACATGGGGACCCCATGGAGCCACATTGGTAGGAAAATGACATCAAAAACTTTTTATTTAATGTTAAAATAAAAATGGCACAAACATGAGTTGTTTTACTAAAACAACATTTAAATTGGGTTATACAAGTCATATTTGTTACTATAAATATTAAATAGAATTATAAAAAGATTTCCTACATCATGATAATTTTTTTATAATTTTTAGACATTATATAAATTAGATTATTTATGACACGATGATGATGCATCGATAACCTCATTATTTAACGATTTAAATAAAATAATAAGATAATGAAAAATATAAGGACTATACTTGTCAAAACCTATTTGATGAGTATAATTCGAACCATTATCATCTTATCCTAGAATTATATAAGTGTGGGACCATTAAAATACGAAACACGGTATATAATAAAGTAACATTTCATGACTTTCCAAGAGTGCCCCTCCTCTCCTCTTATAAAAGGTCCACACCACTACCACCTTATTCACAACGTCAATGCCTTTTGGCTCATCCAACATCTACCCAAATCATCTCTCAACTTCCTCCCTTACTCCTAAAATCCTCACTTTGGGCATAATTCTTTCCAAAGAAGCCTTTGGATCAAATCAAAAAAGAGTCACCCGATTTTAAGGTAATGTCTTCTCTTATGTTATTTTGTTTTATTTTGCTTCTCCAACCCCTTAAACTCTTTTTATTCCTTTATTTTGTTACAAAACCAGTATCTTCAATATTCTAGGATGTTTTTATAACAAGGATTCAAGCTACACTTACACACACCTACATCTAATGGTTAAAGAACATACTGTTTCTGTGGATGGTAAAATTTCTACCTCACGAAACGATAATTGTTCAAAACTCATATAACACCTTCAAAGGTGGCCATTAATATGTCACTATATTTATATATGATATATAATATGTTTTATTTTTCCTTAAGTTTCTGTATATTTCATTTATTTTATACCGTTATGGTTTCCATTATGGGTAAACACGATATTTTCATTTTAGGAAGTGCGGACTACCACCCCCTCAAAGTGATTTGAATCGTTAATGCCATATGTGGGATGTCTAAAGGATGGATTAAATGGTATTATAAATTATATTATACTGGAATTATATTATACCTTTATATAATTATAACTTCATTCCATTAAATACGAAATAGAAATGAAATTATTGTTTATGCGTATGTACGACTTACCGTCTCCATGAACGATGCATTTCATTTATTACCTCTAAATGTTATTTAATATTATAAATGAATGTATATACTAGATATATATGATTTATATGATATCTAAATCATTAATATAATTATGGATATAATGGATATTTTACCACATGAAGAAAGTTTAATTATAAGAAGTTTATTCTTGACTCAAGTACCTAAGATCGACAAAACCACTATTTATATCATAAATAATTACATAATGTTCATAACATGATAATAAGTGATATAAAAAGAATAATGAACTTGAAAAAGGTTCTTAATCAGGTAGATATTAACTCTATTTTATTATTCATGAGGATAAAGAGCGATCGAGTCAATTCGGGCACGAGATAAGGGAACTAATTAACCCAATTTCCATTCTGTGGGTTAATCTCCTATTTTCAAATTATTTCATGATATTATTATGTCCTATCATGTATTTATACTTTATTTATGTTTATATATATTGAATAAATTTTATTTAAAAAATGATCTATGTAAGGGACATCATCTCAATCTCCTTTCATTGAGACATATTTTATTTTATACACAACTTTCTTTTATACAGTCTATAAACCCCTTTGACTTTTACGTTTATTCAAAAGGAATCTTCTTATATGAAGCATTTTACTAAACGACAAAAAGTAATGTTTTTCTTGTCGTACATATGCGGCGACAATGAATTCTCTGCCGCTATGACCATTATTTTAGTTTCGGCTTCCTCTACAAGCCATAATTTTTTTTAAATGAAAAATAAAAACCATGTTTTAACTTTCATTTATTTTGATATTGAAAATGGTTTTGATAATGTTTTATTATATCAATGTGTTGTATTGATATCTTTTGATTGAAATGTTTAAATTTTATGTTTCCATTCTGCATGTTTTATGTGATATGATTATGTTATGGTTTATGATATGTTTTAACCTGTTCATATGAGGAATGCATTGGACTTAATAAGTGATGGGTGGAGCCTGCTATAGGTCCTCTATGCATCGGCAGGTCTCATGAGACAAACTAGTGTCTTGGCACGAGGCCTTGACAAAATCTTATCTGTATTATTGGCACAAGGCCTTGGCTATGTGGTTATGATAGTCTGGAATTATGCATTCCATAATTATGAAAGTGGTTATTGATATTGAATGTGATTATTCGACCAGTAGAATATCCATGTGAATAAGTAAATGGAATTATCTCATTTTACTTTTGCCATATTATGTTTAAGTTCATGTTTAAAGGTCTTTTGTTTTAGTTATACGTTGCCTTAAATTTTTATGTTTATTTATAAATGCTTCCGCTATATTGTTATCCTTACTGAGAATCTGAGCTCACCCCTTTCAATGTTTTAATATTTTCTAAGATGTGAAGAATTATTTTATGAATGACCTGTAGGGATAGTCAGAAGAGGATATGAGTGTGGAATATGGAGACTATGTTATTGTATTTTTTCACTTTGTGAGGTAATGTAACATTTATGAATGTATCTAGTGTTTCCAAGGCTACTAAACTAATCGGTCTTTCGAGACTTGAACTTTTGTGATCATGCCAATGTTACACAATAATGCACCGACTCTGGGAAACTGGGGTCAGGGTGTTATAGTTGCTATCAGAGGAAGTTTAGTACTAACCTTGGAAGCTAGATTTAGATAAACTCTGATTATAGAACATATCCCAAAGATTGACTTTGAGGATTGGTATAGAAGAACTTATTAGAATATTGTTATTATAGAGATTTTGTGAGTTTTTCGAGAAATACATCCCTGTCTGGATATGAGTAGGTAGAGGCGGATCTAGCACAGATGTACCTAGGCGTAAAACCCAAAAACCCCACTTTGAGCTAGACTCGAACGGGAACCAGAACATGACAATGGGCTTTGCTGCACTCTTGGTTATGACACTCCTGGGGGATATGCTTAGAATAATTCTCATTTTCATTACAAACCACTGTGAAGGGTTATTAGTATAGACTTATACAATGAAAGCATGTATTATGATTATAGATTATATCCATAAATAGTTCAATTTATGTTAAGTGTTTTGCAAGTTTGTAATTATGCATTTTGATTCATAATTTAATCTAGTTTATGGCATTGTTTAGAAATGGCGCCTAGTGGGAGGAATGGAAACTGTATTAATGCACGCAATCCATATAGGGATTTCCCTCCTGCTCAAGATAATTATAGTGGAGCTGGTGATAAAACTGGTGCTGATCACCTTATCAACATACTGGGACGACTCACTCAGGTTATGAATAATAACCTTACTCGTATAGAGCACCCTGATCCTAAATGTGGAGGATCAATTTTAGACCGCTTCATGAGGCAACAACCACCAACATTTAATGGGTGTACATATCCATTAGTATTTGAGAAATGGATAAACTCCGTAGAGAAAATATTCCACGCCTTGTCGAGTAGCGAAATGGATAAGGTTGTCATGGTTGTCTACCGCCTCACTGGAGATGCCGATCAATGGTGGTCTTTGATTCAAAACACAAAGGAAGATGAATAAGTATCAAGTATGGAATGGATGGAGTTTAAGGAAATTTTCTTAGAAAAATACTTTCCACATGACCATCGAGCAGATATGGAAAGGAAATTTCTGAGTCTGAGGCAAAAGGAGGATGAGAATGTCGCAATGTGTGAGGCTAACTTTGCAAGGTTAGAAATGCATACTCCAAATTATATACATAACCCAAGAAGTAAGATCAATCATTTCTTTGATGGGTTAAAACCATTTCTCCATCGAGCACTAGTATCACAATCTTTCTCAATTTACGAAGATATAGTTGCGAGTTATTTTCAGACAGAAAATAAATTCTCTAAATCTTATGACAATAAAGTAAAGAAAGAGAAGAGGAGAACGATGGAACAAGAGAAAGATAAGGGGAAAAATTAAAAGATGGATTTCCCATTATGTGATAATTGTGGGAAGAATCACCCTGGTACTTGCCTAAAAGGAATGAGATTTTGTTATAAATGTGGAGAAAAATGTCACCAGGCTCGTGATTGCAAGGGAAAGGAAGAGGCTATCAATGTTGAATGCTACAACTGTAGGGAAATGGGGAATTATTCAAATGAATGTCCTAAGTGTCAGGGAACCTTACCTCAGAAAAAGCCAAGGGATCAAGGACAATCTTATACTGTTACAACAGTTGAAGTGCAATAATTAATGTATTGGTGCTTTTGGAAAGAAGGATTATATTCTAGTTATAAGAATATTGTGATATATATAAGGATTGTACTACAGTACTTGTTGTTTTCATTAAGGTTTTAATATGATTAAGGATATCATAATTTTAGTATGTGACAATAAGAGAAACTTTACTTTGTTTAGGAAATCTAATGTTACAATTGATTTTGGAATTTAAGGACCTTTTAGAGAAAGTCTGGACGGAGGTATTTTGGATAACTATAATGGTTGGAATGGATTAAGTTGAACGTCAGATAGTATTGATTAAGGTCAAAACATTTATGATGATTATTTTTTGAATATTATAATACTATAGTTTTAGGAAAAGGACAACATGCAGGTTGGAGGATAACCCGTCGCGTCGGAAAAAGCTGTAGGAATCGAACCCACAACCATAGTGCGACAGACCTTTATTACCTACCACTAGCCTACAGAAAGTCCCTAGTTATTAAAAAATAGTTTTCCTAATCTGAATGGTATGTGTTAATATTTGGAACCTTTTACGATTAGGATAAATATAATATTATTGAGTTCAATTATCTTTTTGAGTAAAAGATGGGTTTGTGGTCAAAATTTATTAAAGAATGATAGTCTACATGACAAGTATGTAAATTTCCATACATTCTTAGTAAATCTCCTAAATAAATTCCTTAATTGTATGAAAGGTAACTTAAAACAAAAACATTGTCGGTTAACTTTTTCTACTGGGGAATCAATGATCGTTTAACCAATCACAAGTTTTTGATTTTCATGTAGTTAAACTTTCTCCAAATCCTGCTTTCTACAAATCTACATCAGACCTTGATAATTTGTTTCTCCTCTATATCCATATTTTCAAAGAATCCTAGTATGGGCTATATTGGGTGACCTTTGTACTTCTCTTTCTTTTTTTAAATTATATTTTTATTAACCTTATTTCTGATGTGGGTTTTCCACAAAGGTATTTTCTATTTTTAACATTTTATTTTCAAAGAAAAATTTCAAATTGAAAGGACGCAAGTTATTGAAGGAGGAGATAATGTAACACCCCAATCTTTCATGATACGCTTCTCTTTCAATAATTCAATAGCTTGCATTGTACCCAAGTTCGAGTTCTAACACACTGTGACTAATCAAAGTAGTCGTTATGAATAGTAATACCTACTTTTTGAAATTTTATAAATTTTATCTTTCCAAATTGACTTCGTTTTTTTATTCGGAATAACGAAATTATCCTATGTTGAATTTTTTGTAATTTTCTGAGAACTTCCATTTTTTTTAATAGAGAAAAATTCATAAAAAAACTTTTTTAATCAAAATAATTTATAGTGATAAATTATAATATAGAGTGGTTTTAAAGTATAATTAGAATATATTTTTACCATTTTATCCAATGGTGGTCATTATAATTAATTTAACATTGAAATTTGACATAAACAATTGTCAATCTTTTGATATATATTATTTCTTAAAAACACGCTATTTGTTGTGACAGCGGGAATTAGTTATAAAATAAATTAATGAAACTTATATTTTTGGAATTTTTTAAAATACACATCATTTTTGAATTCGGAATATCAATTATAGCTTATGGTGAAATTTTGTCATTGTTCTGGAAAACATCAATTTTTGATGAATAGTGAAACCACTAAGTGGTAGTTAAAAAACTGATTTTTCATTTAACTGAAACATTACCACTTCTGTGATTTGATTTTCAAAAATCCGACATACATGGTTTTCATTAGGAAGTAAAATGTGGTTCAATGAGATTAATTTTTTTGGTGAATAGTAACTTTTTAGTTTTATTAATCGCGATTAAAGGTAATTAGTGAAATTTAAGGTAAAAATGATATTATAAAAATATGAAAATACCTTTACACTTGTCCTAACCCTATTGGATGAGTCATGGCCGACCAAGACAATCCATGGGTCATCTTGGGGACCCCATGGAGCCACTTTGGTAGGAAAATGACATTAAAAACTTTTTATGTAATGTTAAAATAAAAATGTCACAAACATGAGTTGTTTTAATAAAACAATATCGAAATTGAGTTATACAAGTCATAATTTTTATTATAAATATTAATTATAAATCCAAAAAGAGTTCCTACATCATGATATTTTTTTATAAGTTTTAGACATTAAATAAATTAAATTATTTATGACACGATGATGATGCAGCGATTACCTCATTAACTAACAATTTAAATTAAATAAAAAGATAATGTAAAATATATAACATACACTTGTCAAAAAACTATTGGATGAGTATATTTCCAACCCTTATCACATTAGACTCGAAATATATATGTGTGGGACCTTTAAAATCCAAAACTCATTATATAATAAACTAACATTTCATGACATTACAAGAGTTCCCCTCCTCTCATCTTATAAAAGGCCCCCACCACTACCACCTTATTCACACCATCAAAGCCTTTTGGCTCGGCCAAACTATACCCAAATTCTCTCTCAACATCCTATAATACTTCTAGAATCCTCACTTTGGTCAGAATTCTCTCCAAGGAAGCCTTTGGCTCAAATCAAAAAAGAGTTACCCGATTTTAAGGTAATGTTTTCTCTTATGTTATTTTGTTTTATTTTGCTTCTCCAGCCCCTTAAACTCTTTTTATTACATTATTTTGTAACCAAACCAGTATCTTAAATATACTAGGATGTTGTTACAATAAGGATTCGATCTACACTTACACACACCTATATCTAATTGTTAATGAACATACTGTTTCTGTGGATGGAGAATTTCTGCCTCACGAAAAGATGATTGTTCAACACTCATATAACATCTTCAAAGGTGGCCATTAAGATGTCACTATATTTATATATTATATATAATATTTTTTTTCTTTAATTTTCTTTATTTTTCATTTATGGCATACATTTATGGTTTCCATTATGGGTAAACTTGATATTTTCATTTTAGGAAGTGCGGACTACCACCCCCTCAAAGTGATTTGAATCGTTAATGTCATATGTGGGATTTATAAAGGATGGATTAAATGGTGTTATAAATTATATTATACTATAATTATATTATAAATTTATATAATTATAACTTCATTCCATTAAATATGAAATAGAAATGAAATTACCGTTCATCAGTACATATGGCTTACCGTCTCCAAGAACGGTGCATTTCATTTCTTACCTCTAAATGTTATGTAATATTATAAATGAATTTATATACTAGATATATATGATTTATATGATATCTATATCATGAATATAATTATGGATATGATGGATATTTTACCACATGAACAAAGTGTAATTATAAGAAGTTTATTTTTGACTCAAGTACCTAAGATCGACAAAACAACCGTTATTAACTAAAATAATTACATAATGTTCATAACATGGTAATAAGTTATATAAAAGGAATAATGAACTTGAAAAAGGTTCTTAAGTAGGTAGAGATTATCTCTAGTGTATTATTCAGGAGGTTAAAGAGCGGTCGAGTCAAGTCAGACACGAGGTAAGGGTACTTCTTAACCCAATTTCCATTCTTTGGGTTAATCTCCTATTTTAAAATTATGTCATGATATTATTATGTCCTATCATTTATTTATACTTTATTTATGTGTATATATTGTGAATCTATTTTATTTAAAAAATTATATTTGTAAGGGACATCATCTCAATCTCCTTTCATTAAGACATATTTTATTTTATACACAACTTTCTTTTATACGGTGTATAAACCCCTTTGACTATTACGTTTATTCAAAAGTAATATTCTTATATTAAGCATTTTACTAAATGAAAAAATTTAATGTTTTTATTGTCGTACGTATGTGGAGACAATGAATTCCTGGCCAACGTGACCATTATTTGAGTTTCAACATCCTCTACAAGCCATAATTTTTTTTAAATGAAAAATAAAAACCATGTTTTATCTTTCATTTGTTTTGGTATTGAAAATGGTTTTGATAATGTTTTACTATATCAATGTGTTGTATTGATATCTTGTGATTGAAATGTTGAAACTTTATGTTTCCTTTATGCATGTTTTATGTGATATGATTATGTTATGGTTTATGATATGTTTTTACCTATTCATATGAGGAATGCATTGGACTTAATAAGTGACGAGTGGCGCCCGCTATAGCTCCTCGATGCATCGGCAGGTCTCATGAGACAAACTAGTGTCTTGGCACGAGGCCTTGACAAAATCTTATTTGTAGTCTTGGCACGAGGCCTTGGCTACGTGGTTATGATAGTTTGGCATTATGGATTCAATCATTATGAAAGTGGTTATTGATATTGCATGTGATTATTCAACCAGTAGAATATACATGTGAATATGTAAATGGTATTATCTCATATTACTTTTTCCGTATTATGTTGAAGTTCAAGTTTAAAAGTCTTTTGTTTTAGTAATACATTTCTTTAAATGTTTATGTCTATTTAAGAAATCTTCCGCTATATTGTTATCCTTACTCAACATCTAAGCTCACCCCTTTCAATGTCTTAAAATTTTCCAGGATGTGAAGAAGTGTTTTATGAATGACCTACAGGGTTAGTCAGAAGAGGATATGAGTGTGGACTATGGATACTTTGTTATTGTATTTTTTCACTTTGTGATGTAATGTAACATTTATCAATGTATCTAGTGTTTTCAAGGCTACTAAACTAATCGGTCTTTCGAGACTTGATCTTTTCTGATCATTCTAATGTTACACAATAATGCACCGACTCTGGGTAACCGGGGTCGGGGCGTTACAGTTGGTATCAGAGGCAGTTTAGTACTAACCTTGGAAAATATATTTAGATAAACTCTGATTAGAGCACATAGCCCAAAGATAGACTTTGTGGATTGTTATAGAAGAACTTCCTAGAATATTGGTATTATAGAGATTTTTTGAGTTTTCCGAGCAATACATCCATGTCTGGATATGAGAAGGTCAAGGAGGCTCTAGCACAGATGTACCTATGGGTAAAAACCGAAAACACCACTTTGAGCCAGACTCAAACGGGAACTGGTGCATGACAACGGGCCTTGCTGCACTCTTGGTTACGACACTCTCGGGGGATATGCTTAGGATAATTCTCGTTTTCATTACAAAACACTATGAAGGTTTATTAGTATATACTTCCACAAAGAAAACATTTATTATGATTATAGATTATATCCATAAATAGTTCAATTTATATTATGTGTTTTGCAAGTTTGTAATTATGTATTCTTGATTCATAAACTAATCTAGTTTATGTCATTGTTTAGAAATGGCGCCTAGTGGGCGGAATGGAAACCGTATCAATGCACGCACTCCATGTAGAGATTTCCCTCCTGCTCAAGATAATTATAGTGGTGTTGGTGATTCAACTGGTGATGATCACCTTATCACCATACTGGGACGACTAACTCAGGTTATGAATAATAACCTTACTCATATGGAGCACCCTAATCTGCAATTTGGAGGATCAATTTTAGACTTCTTCATGAGGCAACAACCACCAACATTTAATGGGGGTACAAATCCATTAGTAGATGAGAAATGGATAAACTCCATAGAGAAAATATTCCACGCCTTGTCGAGTAGTGAAAGGGAGAAGGTTGTCATGGCAGTCTACCACCTGACTGGAGATGTCGATTAATGGTGGTCGTTGATTCAAAACACAAAGGAAGGTGAAGAAGTATCAATTATGGAATAGAGGGAGTTTAAGGTAATTTTCTTAGAAAAATACTTTCCACATGACCATCGAGCAGATATGGAAAGGAAATTTCTGAGTCTGAGGGAAAAGGAGGATGAGAATGTCGCAAAGTATGAGGATAACTTTACAGGGTTAGCAAGGAATGCTCAAATTATATACGAAACCCAAGAAGTAAGATCGATCATTCATTTGATGGGTTAAAACCATTTCTCCATCGAGCACTAGTATCATAATATTTCTCAATGTACGAAGAAATAGTGGCATGTTCTATCAAGATAGAAAAAGAAATTCTCTAAATCCTATGACAATAAAGTAGAGAAAGAGAAGAAGAGAATGGTGGAACAAGAGAAAGATAAAGGGAAAAAGGAAAAGAATTATTTCCCATTATGCGATAATTGTGGGAAGAATCACCCAGGTACTTGCCTAAAAGGAATGAGAGTTTGTTATAAATGTGGAGAAAAAGGTCACTAGGCTTGTGATTGCAAGGGAAAGAAAGAGGCTATCAATGTTGAATGCTACAACTGTAGGGAAATGGGGCATTATGCAAATTAATTTCTTAAGTGTCAGGGAACCTTACCTCAAAAAAGTCCAAGGGATCAAGGACAATATTATACTGTTACTACAGTTGAAGTGGAATAATTAATGTATTGGTGCTTTTTGAAACAAGGATTATATTCTAGTTATAAGAATAATGTGATATATATAAGGATTGTACTGCAGTACTTGTTGTTTTCATTATGGTTTTAATATGATGAAGGTAATAATATATTTAGTATTTCCAAATAAGAGAAACTTTACTTTGTTTGGGAAATCTATTGTTACAATTGATTTTGGAATCTAAGGACCATTCAGAGAAAGTCTGGACGGAGGTATTTTGGATTACTATAATGGTTGGAATGGATTAAGTTGATCTTTTGATAGTATTTTTTAAGGTTAAAACATTTATGAAGATTATTTTTCGAATATTATAATATTATAGTTTTTGGAAAAGGACAACCTGTAGGTTGGGGGATAACCCGTCGCGTCGGAAAAAGCTGTAGGAATCGAACCCACAACTATAGTGCGACATGCCTTTATTACCTACCACTAGCCTACAGAAAGTCACTGGTTATTACAAAATAGTTTTCCTAATCTTAATGGTATGTGTTAATATTTGGAACATTGTATGATTAGGATAAATATAATATTATTGAGTTCTATTATCTTTTTGAGTAAAATATGGGTTTGTGGTCAAAAATTTAATAAAGAATGAAATTATACATGACAAGTATGTATATTTCCATACATTCTTAATAAATCTCTTAAATAAATTCCTCAACTGTGTGAAAGGTAACTTATAACAAAAACATTTCCGGTTAACTTTTCCTACTGGGGAATCAATGATCATTTAACCAATCACAAGTTTGTGATTTTCTTGTAGTTAAACTTTCTCCAAATCCTGTTTTCTACAAATCTCTATCAGACCTTGATGGTTTGTTTCTCCTCCATATACATATTTTCATTGAATCCTAGTATGGGCTATCTCGGGTGACTTTTTTACTTCTCGTTCATTCTTTTAAAATTATCTTTTTATTAACCTTATTTACGATGTGGGTTTTACACAAAGGTATTTTCTATTTTCAACCTTTTATTTTCAAAGAAAATTTTCAAATTGCAAGGACGCAATTTATTGAAGGAGAGGAGAATGTAACACCCCAAGAGTTCACGATACGTTTCTCTTTCAATAATGCACTGTCTTGCATTGTACGCAAGTTCGAGTTCTAACACACCGCGACTAATCAAAGTAGCCATTATGAATATTAATACCTAATTTTTGAAATTTTATAAATTTTATTTTTCAAAATGGACTTTTTTTGTATTTTGAATATCAAAATTATCCTAAGTTGAATTTTTTATAATTTTATGAGAACTTCAAATTTTTTTATAAATAGTAAAAAATACTTAAAAAAACATTTTTAATCAAAATAATTTATAGTGATAAATTATAATATTGAGTGGTTTTAAAGTATAATTTTAATATATTTTTTCCCTTTTATACAATGGTGGTCATTATAATTAATTTAACATTGAAATTGGACTTAAACAATTGCCAATCTTTTGATATATATTTTATCTTAAAAACACACTATTTGTTGTGAAAACAAGAAATAATTATAAAATTAATTAGTTCAACTTATATGTTTGGAATTTTTTAAAATAAATATCATTTTTGAATTCAGAATATCAATTATATCTTAGAGTGAAATTTTGGCATTGTTCTGAAAAAACTTCAATTTTTGATGAATAGTAAAACCACTAAGTGGTAGTTAAGAAACTGATTTTTCGTTTAAATGAAACATTACCACTTATGTGATTTGATTTTAAAATATACAACATACATGGTTTTCATTAGGAAGTAAAATGTGGTTCAATAGGATTAATATAATTTTTTATGAATAGTAACTTTTAAGTTTAATTAATCGCGATTAAAGGTAATTAGTGAAATTTAAGGTAAAAATGATATTATAAAAATATGGAAATACCTTTACACTTGTCCTAACCCTATTGGATGAGTCATGGATGACCAGGAAAATCAATGGGTCAACTTGGGGACCCCATGGAGCCACTTTTGTTGGAAAATGACATTAAAAACTTTTTATTTAATGTTAAAATAAAAATTGCACAAACATGAGTTGTTTTACTAAAACAATTTTTAAATGGGGATATAAAAGTCATATTTTTTACGATAAATATTAAATAGAAAGATAATAAGATTTTCTACATCATGATAATTTTTGTATAATTCTTATACATTATATAAAGTAAATTATTTTTGACACGATGATGATGCAGCGATTACCTCATTAATTAATGATTTAAATAAAATAAAAAGATAATGTAAACTCTAAGACATAAACTTGTAAAAAACCTATTGGATGAGTATATTTCGAACCCTTATCACCTTATCTTATAAATATATATGTTTGGGACCTTTAAAATCCGAAAGACATTATATAATAAAGTAACATTTCATGACTTTCCAAGAGTGCCCCACCTCTCCTCTTATAAAAGGCCCCCACCTCTACCACCTTATTCACACCTTAAAGGCGTTTTGGCTCGTCCAACCTCTACCCAAATACTCTCTAAACATCATCTATTACTCATAGAAGCCTCACTTTGGGAATAATTCTTTCCAAGTAAGCCTTTGGATCAAATCAAAAAAGAGTTACCCGATTTTAAGGTAATGTCTTCTCTTATGTTATTTTGTTTTATTTTGCTTCTCCAACCCCTTAAACTCTTTTTATTCCGTTATTTTGTAACAAAAAAAGTATCTTAAATATACTAGTATGTTTTTATAAGAAGTATTCGAAATACACTTACACACACCTACATCTAATGGTTAAGGAACATACTGTTTCTGTGGATGGAGAATTTCTGCTTCACGAAACGATGATTGATCAACACTTATATAACACCTTCAAAGGTGGCCATTAAGGTGTCACTATATTTATATATGATATATAATATGTTTTTGTTTTCCTTATTCTTCTGTATTTTTTCTTTATGGCATACCTTTATGGTTTCCATTATGGGTAAACGCGATATTTTCATTTTAGGATATGCGGACAACTGCCCCCTCAACGTGATTTGAATCATTAATGCCATATGTGGGATGTATAAAGGATGGAGTAAATGGTATTATACATTATATTATACTGGAATTATATTATACCATTATATAATTATAACTTCATTCCATTAAATATGAAATAGAAATGAAAGTAGCGTTCATGCGTACGTACAACTTTCCGCCTCCATGAACGGTGCATTTCATTTCGTACCTCTAAATGTTATGTAATATTATAAATGAATGTATATACTAAATATATATGATGTATATGATATCTACATCATGAATATGATTATTGATATAATTGATATTTTACCACATGAACAAAGTGTAATTATAAGAAGTTTATTTTTGACTCAAGTACCTAAGATCGACAAAATGACCGTTATTAACTTAAATAATTACATAATGTGCACAACATGGTAATAAGTGGTATAAAAGGAATAATGAACTTGAAAAAGGTTCTTAAGCAGGTAGATATTAACTATAGTTTATTATTCAGGAGGTTAAAGAGCGGTCGAATCAAGTCGGACATGAGGTAAGGGAAATTCTTAACCCAATTTCGATTCATTGGGTTAATCTGCAATTTTCAAATTATGTCATGATATTATTATGTCCTATCATTTATTTATTCATTATTTATGTGTATATATAGTTAATATTTTTTATTTAAAAAATGATCTTTGTAAGGGACATTGTCTCAGTCTCCTTTCATTGACACATATTTTATTTTATACACAACTTTCTTTTATACGGTGTATAAACCCCTTTGACTTTTACCTTTATTCAAAAGGAATCTTTTTAAACAAAGTGTATTACTAAATGACAAAAATGAATGTTTTTCTTATCTTATGTATGCGGAGACAATGAATTATTTTCCGTCATGACCATTATTTGAGTTTTGGCTTCCTCTACTGTCACGAACCAGGCCGGGTCGTCATCCGACCCGGCGCCCGACCCGGTCCGCGGCAAGGCCCGAAGGGCGTTCCCGATCCCCACGGGCTGGCACAAGTGCCCGAGTATCAAAACAAACACATGGGAACGATTTTACCTGAAATAAAAGACATAAAAACAACTAACCAGGTAAATCGACTGAAATTAGGAAATAGACAACGAAACGTGACTTTAAACTATGAACAAGTTTAAGGTCTACAAATCGAAACAATAACTAAAAAGAAAAGCCGACAGCGGAAACTAAAACTCATACTCGACCTCCCGGCAGAAGTGAGACCACATCAACACCCTTCTGCATGAGAAGACCAACTGTAACCTGAGCCACCATCACTGATCATGAAGTCGCAACCTGGAATATAGAAGAAACAGAATCTACATACACCCAAGGGTGTATGCATGGTGCGAGCTAAAAGCCCAGTAGGATGCCACCGAGAAATGGTTCCATGCCACAACATCAAAAGACAATTTAAAGTTCTTATTCAAAATTATACTTAAAAAAATGCTTTTAAAGAAAACATTTACAAGCTAAAAGCTAAAGAAAAACACTAAAAAAAATTCGTTTCACAGATACAATTTTAAAGAGGATAAGAAAAGTTCATTATGGGCACACACACACACACACTCTCACACACGCACACACACACGTACTCACATGCACACACACATACACTCACACACACACACACATGCTAACACCCAAGTGGTCCTCCATATACCGACGGAATGCACCACAACATTGATGGTAGAGCACTGTGGGTAAATCCCCTAAGGTTCATCTAACTCGAGTGGGACCCTAGAACCTCGTGTCTCGGTGAAACGTAGCTTAGAAGGCCACGACCCTTAGAAAACGTGGCTTAGAAGGCCACGACCCTCAGAACACGTGTCTTAGAAGGCCACGACCCTAAGATATCATGTTTTGTTAGTGATGTAATTATCAATCCAGCTAAGTGAAATAGGGACGACACCCATCTGGTTCACTAGTGCACTAGTTCTAGTCCGCCCACCTAGAAACCCAGGGTTTTCCCTTGTGCTCAAAAAAGTTTCACATTCACATAATATATTTATTTCTCATTTCGCAGACCAAACAAGATATTGCACACAAAAGTCACCATTTGCATACCAAAGCACTATTTCAAAGACGCACGTACACGACATGTCTCTTTTTATAAAAATACACCACTTTAAAGGTGAAAGCATATTCGACTCCTATAAAGAACCATTTAAGCATAATATAAATACACCATCAAATCATTTGAGTTATTATTGAAATCATTTCCAGATAATACAAGGACACCCTACACCTAAAACTGCTTGATTTTATACAGAGGCATCACTTTAAAACTTGATACACGAGGTGACCACGTCAAAACATATTTTCCATTATTCAAACAATTTTTCATTTCAACTTCAAAGGTACACAACAAGGAAAACACACCAAAAGTGATTCATATACCTTGAAAAATATCTATTTAAATATACAAACACAAAAGTGACTTGGAAACACCTTTCGCGCCTTCCAAACAACCCTCAAAAACCTTTCAACCATGTTTCTCACTAAAAACGCCACTTAAATAAACAATTACTCAACTTATAAAACATATTTCATGAAGAAGAAACCAATTAAAAAATAAATTTAACAAATCACCCCTTTCAAAACCTCTTTGGCACGCCATAAGCAATTATTAGACATTTCTATTATTTACCAAAACCGAATCGAAAGGAATAAAAATGAAAATTTCTAAAGAAAAGTGCAACATTCACCACGCACGCACGTTACACCATTTTTAAAAATGCATTTTCGCAAAACCTCTACAGCTCTACCAAAACATTATAAACATAATTCGCATCTTGTAACTAAACCATAACACATATTAAGTTAAACTAAACAAACAAATTAAATTATCTAAATGAAGTAATGACATGGAACCACCTACATCAAATAGGAATGGAAAAGTGACACGGCGCAAGATTCCAGTTGCGCAACGATCGCACCGTATCGAGCTGTCAAACAGGTCCTAAAACAGCAAACCGTTAAACCAGTTCAATAATGATGTTAACATAATAATAATAATATAATAATAATTATATTAATGATATACTAATAATATTAACATATTAATAATAACAAAGCTATAATAATAATAAAAATAATCACCTAATTTTAATTTTATAATAAAATTTTAATAACATATTAAACATAATAGAATAACAGAATAAATTAAAATAAATAAAAAATAAAACTAACCTGCGTGGCGGAGCAGAGGAAGGAGAAAGAAAAAGAAGAAGATGAAAAGAAGAAGAAGAAGAAGGAGAGAAGAAGATGAAGAGAAGAAGAAGGAGAAGAGAAGGAGAAGGAGGAGAGAAGAAGAAGAAGAGAAGAAGAAGAAGAAGAGAAGAAGGAGAAGAGGGGGCGCGGGTCTGGTGTGGATGCTGTAGGGCGCATCAGTGGCGGAGGGGGGTGGCTGGTCTGACGCGGGTCCGGCGTCTGCTGGGAGGGCATGGCGAACAGGGAGGGGCACTGCAGCGATGTCCAGCAAAACAGAGGAGGAAATAAAAGAGAATAAGAAGAGAGGGGAGAAGAAAGGTTAGGTGCGGGTGATAAGGGAGGTGCGGCAGCGAGAGGGGTACGGGAGCGGCGCAGCAGGGGCGGCCCAAGGTGGAGGCGAGTCTGGTGCGGCCGGTCCGTTGCGGGTCCAACCCGGGGCGCAGGAGCGGGATGATGAAGAAGGGGGGGGGGGAGCCAGCGGGATGTGCCGCACAAGGATAAGGAGGAAAAAAAGAAGGGGGGGGGGGTCCGCCGAAACCCTAGCCAAGGGGGAAGAAAAGAAGAAAGATAAAAAAAATGAAAAGAAAAGAATAAAAAAAATAAAACTAAATAAAAACTAAAACAAACTAAAAAAACAATAATAATAACAATAATAATATTAAACTAAAACTAATAATAAAAATAATAGTTGGAGTAATAATAATAACATAAATATATTTTTTTTTCTTCCTTAGAATTAATAATAATAAAAATAAAAATAATAATCTCAATGACATTACTATGATTATCATTTACAAAACAATTGTTAGTTCATTTTATTTCATTAATTAAACATCAGAAAGGCGTGTGGTGAACCGGTCGGAACCGTGCGACGAACCAAGCGAGGCCGCGCAACTTCGACAATGTTGTGCTGGACGCAAAAAAGGCCCACACACAATGAACTCAAGGAAAAAAAATATATTATGTCAGGTTTGGACCCAAACTACCCAACACAAAGAAATTAAAAAAAAAATAAATTAGAAAAGATGAGTGTGACAATTCTCTCCACCATAAACCTTTCCGTCCCCAGAAAGCCACAACTA
Organism: Viscum album; assembly: GCA_963277665.1. Lineage (NCBI taxonomy): Eukaryota > Viridiplantae > Streptophyta > Magnoliopsida > Santalales > Viscaceae > Viscum > Viscum album. Next base: position 257,260,819 of record OY728148.1, on the reverse strand, counting down.
GGACCAAACCCCAAAACTGAAAACCACACTCCCTTAAGGTCCAAAGCGGATCTCCACAAACATCCAGTAAGGAGAGGAAAAAGTATCGTGCTCAGAGAAAGTGACCTAAAGAAAACCTCATGAAACTCATAAAAAAAAGACCTTCCGATATGTGTCGTCCCCCCCGAAGAGCTAGCACACCTCTAGTTGACTGATCAAGGAAGGGAACTCTCGCACCCACGGGAAACCAACTTCACAAGCCGAAACAACTCAAACATTATTAAATGAAAACCCAATCATTTGGCTAGAATGGTCAAACCACGTCCAAGAACACTCTTATCAATTATCACCAAATCGTATTTAAAAACAGAAGAAAAAGATCAACATGGGGAGGCCCGAGGGGCTCCCCACCATTATGAAGTCACTAACGCTCGAAACAAGACTGGAAAAATGACTCAGAGAGGTTCGAGCGAACTCCCCGCCATTAAAGAAGATTTCAGCACTAATTCATTTTAGAGGCATTCGTGCGAGACCCAATGTGGGTCTTCCCACCATTTTAACTAACGGAAGGTATAGAACTTTGAAAATTTCTCAATGGTGATCAAACACCCCACCACAAGGGGCAGGTAGGGAGGGGCCCGACTGCCGGGCGTCAAAAGCATGACCCAAGACAAACCATTATTCCCACATTCCTAGATGAGCATTATTCAGATTTGAGATAGATTTACTCAACAAACTCCCATAAGAACCACTAAAATGATTGCATCCAAGGGGACGCAATCCCAAAAACTTTAAGGCAATGAGACGAACACACCTCCACATGGTCGCGAAAACCTTATGCAACAAGATGACTCATTTGGAGCGGAACAAACTTTGAAACAACTTAAACTGCCTCTACTTTCAACACTGGTGACAGAAATAAAGTCGGGTCTCATACAGTCTCGGTGTTCCTGACCATGCGCCAGCTTCACTCCGAGGCCTATGGCTGGAGCCCTGATGTTTGAAGCATCACGTGCCTCATATTCAGGCATGGAAGACTCCCGAATGGAGCTTCTCCTTTTGGTGTCACACCCAATCATACTGCACCCGAGGAAACACCATCAGACACAACACGTAATGACATCCAATTACTCTCACACTGAACATTCACCCGAACGAGAGCTTAAATGATACACATGCATCATCCCTGGTTACACTGAATGAGAACATGACACCACAAATCATCCCCGAGAACAATCATTGCTGTCGAGAGAAACATTACTTTGAGAAAGACTTTAGACAGCATCTTGAACAACACGTGATTCCTGCAAACGACCATAGCAGCCTCATATGACTAGGTCTGCCAAACTAGTAGTCTAACATGAACCCTTCTTTAAACTAAATAAACCAAAGACCAGAGGTCATTTAGAACGATAGGCTACACCGACGACTTAGGGTTGCTTCCAAACCACCGTTGACTATCAAAGAGGTCTCATGCTGCAAGATGTCACCAAACATGATCCTTGCGGCCGCTGTAAATACTAAAAATCCCTCCAAGACACTCGTCAACACTAAAAATTCTGAACCGCCTTCACCCTTCCTCTCTAGAATTTCTTTCATTGCTTCCAGGGGATCCTTTAGACACAACGATGTTAAACTTCATACCTGACAACTAAGATAAAACAAAGAGACCAATTTCCCCTTCAACTGCTCTCGCATCTGTCATCCCACTGTGAGAGGATCCGCTTAACTGGAAAGGACAACAGACAACTTATCATTATCGCTCAAAAGGGAGAGTCCTTATTTTAATCAACTGGAGGGTCGGCCAGCGGTGAACTACCTATGGCCGCACATCAATTACATGTTAACTCTTCATGGGGGGGCATGCACCTGTCAAGAAAGGAAACCACGGACCCAATCAAACTGGTCCAATAACCAAGAAATATCACAAGAGAATGTTAAACGTGCAGGGGAAACCACTTCAAGGGCATCCCGCAGCACTTTTAAAAAGATACCATTAAACACACGCTTGCTTACCAAACTAAAAATAAGAATTCACACATAGAAAACAAATCATTAAGAAAGGTTCCTCGGCTCAAAATTCCTCACATCCAACCTTTCAAAAACAAAAGGACACACTATAGAAACACTGTTTATCTAAAACACCAAATTTTTCATTTAACAAAACTTCTTGAAAATAAGAAAAAATTGTGGGTTTCACAAACACCAATGGTGTCCCATAGGCCTCACACATGCATGTTCCCGTGCCACCCCGGAACCCACCTCATATCCATCCGAGCACTCATCCGCTCGTGCCATTAACCATTTCCCTTTTCGTATACACTCATGCATGTGGTTGCCCATGAGAGCACCACGGATCAAAACCAAACCTTTCAAATTTTTTTTTTCAAAACCAAAACATTCAACCCTCACCTTTCAAACTTCATACATCATTTTATTTTTAAAGTGTTTCATTTGAAATCATTTTCCATGACCAAAACATTTTTACTTAAAAACCAAATTCTCATGAATCCAAAACAAGGAGACGAGAAATGACGCAATAGAAACTTGTGTCAGCGGGTGACAAGAACGTATGGTTGGCGGCCATACGCCAGTCACGCCACCGCCACGGAGGGTATTATAGGACAGCGTCCCCGGCTCCACATGGTTTTCCAGACCCTGCGAGCTCACTAGGACCGCTGACCCTACTCCTTTTCAATTCCATTAGATTAGATTATCCACAAGGAGAAAAAACTCCGACAAACCACAACCCACATTGGTAACTTGAGTCCCACCACGAGGTGTGCTGGCCAGGCACCTTACCCGTAGCTAGGACGTCGAGTACCGACAACCGTAACTCAAGTCCACTGTGACTCTATCCCAAAAGAAAACGACCCAAGAGAGAAAACCTGCCTTTGATACCATTGTGTCACGAACCAGGCCGGGTCGTCATCCGACCCGGCGCCCGACCCGGTCCGCGGCAAGGCCCGAAGGGCGTTCCCGATCCCCACGGGCTGGCACAAGTGCCCGGGTATCAAAACTAACACATGGGAACAATTTTACCCGAAATAAAAGACAGAAAAACCACTAACCAGGTAAATCAACTGAAATTAGGAAATAGACAACGAAACGTTCCTTTAAACTATGAACAAGTTTAAGGTATACAACTCGAAACAATTACTAAAAAGAAAAGACGACAGCGGAAACTAAAACTCATACTCGACCTCCCGGCAGAAGTGAGACCACATCAACACCATTCTGCATGAGAAGAACAACTGTAACCTGAGCCACCATCACTGAGCATGATGTCGCAACCTGGAATACAGAAGAAACAGAATCTACATACACCCAAGGGTGTATGCAGGGTGTGAGCTAAAAGCCCAGTAGGATGCCACCGAGAAATGGTTCCATGCCACAACATCAAAAGACAATTTAAAGTGCTTATTCAAAATTATACTTAAAAAAATGCTTTTAAAGATAAAATTTACAAGCTAAAAGCTAAAGAAAAACACTAAAAATAATTCGTTTCACAGACACAATTTTAAAGAGGATAAGAAAAGTTCATTATGGGCACACACACACACACACACTCACACACACACACACACATGATAACACCCATGTGGTCCTCTATATACTGACAGAAGGCACCACGACATTGATGGTAGAGCACTGTGGGTAAATCCCCTAAGGTTCATCTAGCTCGAGTGGGACCCTAGAACCTCGTGTCTCGGTGAAACGTGGCTTAGAAGGCCACGACCCTCAGAAAACGTGGCTTAGAAGGCCACGACCCTCAGAACACGTGGCTTAGAAGGCCACAAACCTCAGATATCATGTTTTGTTAGTGTTGCAATCGTCAATCTAGCTAAGTGAAACAGGGACGACACCCATCCGGTTAACTAGCGCAATAGTTCTAGTCCGCCCACCTAGATACCCAGGGTTTTCCCTTGTGCTCAAACAAGTTTCACATTCACATAATATATTTATTTCTCATTTCACAGACCAAACAAGATATTTCACACAAAAGTCACCATTTTCATACCAAAGCACTATTTCAAAGACGCACGCACACGACATGTCTCTTTTTATAAAAATACACCACTTTAAAGGTGAAAGCAAATTCTAATCCTATAATGAACCATTTCAGCATCATATTAATACACCAACAAATCATTTGAGTTATTATTGAAATCATTTCCAGATAATACAAGGAGACCCTACACCAAAAACAACTTGATTTTATACAGAGGCGTCACTTTAAAACTTGATACACGAGGTGACCATGTCAAAACTTGTTTTCCATTATTCAAACAATTTTTCATTTCATCTTCAAAGGTACACAACAACGAAAACACACCAAAAGTGATTCATATACTTTAAAAAATATCTATTTAAATATAAAAACACAAAAGTGACTTGGAAACACCTTTCGCGCCTTCCAAACAACCCTAAAAAACCTTTCAACCATGTTTCGCACTAAAAACGTCACTTAAATAAACAATTCCTCAACTTATGAAACATATTGCATGAAGAAGAAACCATTACAAAATCAATTTAACAAATCACCCCCTTCAAAAACTCTTTGGCACACCATAAGAAATTATTAGACATTTCTAGAATTTAACACAACCGAATGGAAAGGAATAAAAATGAAAATTTCTAATGAAAAGTGCAACATTTATCACGCATGCACGTTACACTATTTTTAAAAATACATTTTCGCAAAACCTCTACAGCTCTACCAAAACATTATAAAAATAATTCGCATCTTGCAACTAAACCATAGCACATATTAAGTTAAACTAAACAAACAAATTAAATTATCTAAATGAAGTAATGACATGGAACCACCTACATCAAATAGGAACAGAAAAGTGACACGGCGCAAGATTCCAGTTGTGCAACGATCGCACCGTCTCGAGCTGTCAAACAGGTCCTAAAACAGCAAACTGTTAAACCAGTTCAATAATGATGTTAAAATAATAAGAAAAATATAATAATAATTATATTAATGATATTCCAATAATATTAACATATTAATAATAACAAAGCTATAATAATAATAATAATAATAATCACCTAATTATAATTTATAATAAAATGTTAATAACATATTAAACATAATAGAATAACAGAATAAATTAAAATAAATAAAAAAGAAAACTAACCTGCGTGGCAGAGCAGAGAAAGGAGAAAGAAGAAGAAGAAGAAGAAGAGAATAAGAAGAATGAGGATAGAAGAAGAGAAGAGAAGAAGAATGAGAAGAGAAGGAGAAGGAGGAGAGAAGAAGAAGAAGAGAAGAAGAGAAGAAGAGACGAAGGAGAAGAGGGGGTGCAGGTCTGGTGTGGATGCAGTAGGGCGCAGTAGGGGCGGAGGGGGGTGGCTGGTCCGACGCGGGTCTGGCGTCTGCTGGGAGGGCATGGCGAACAGGGAGGGGCGCTGCAGCGATGTCCAGAAAAACAGAGGAGGAAAAAAATACAAGAAGAAGAAAGGGGAGAAGAAAGGGGAGATGCAGGTGAGAAGGGAGGTGCGGTAGTGGGAGGGGTGCGGGAGCGGCCCAAGGAGGAGGCGAGTCTGGTGCGGCCGGTCCGTTGCGGGTGCAACCCGGGGCGCAGGAGCGGTAAGATGAGGAAGGGGGGGAGCTAGCGGGATGCGCCACACAAGGATAAGGAGGAAAAAAAATAAGGGGGGGGGGGGGTCCGCCGAAACCCTAGCAAAGGGGGAAGAAAAGAAGAAAGATAAAAAAATGAAAAGAAACGAATAATAAAAAAAGAAAACTAAATAAAAACTAAAACAAACTAAAAAAACAATAATAATAACAAAAATAATATTAAACTAAAACTAATAACAAAAATAATAGTTGGAGTAATAATAATAACATAAATATTTTTTTTTTCATCCTTAGAATTAATAATAATAAAAATAAAAATAATAATCTCAATGACATTACTATGATTATCATTTACAAAACAATTGTTAGTTCATTTTATTTCATTAATTAAACATCAGAAAGGCGTGTGGTGAACCGGGCGGAACCGCACGACGAACCAAGCAAGGCCGCGCAGCTTCGACCATGTTTCTCTGGACGCAAACAAGGCCCAAACACAATGAACTCAAGGAAAAAAAATATATTAAGTCAGGTTTGGACCCGAACTACCCGACACAAAGAAATTAAATAAAATAAATAAATTAGAAAAGATGAGTGTGACATCTACAAGCCATAATTTTTTTAAAATGATAAATAAAAACCAAGTTTTAACATTCATTTATTTTGGAATTGAAAATGGTTTTGATAATGTTTTATTATATCAATGTGTTGTATTGTTATATAGTGATTGAAATGTTGAAATGTTATGTTTCATTTATGCATGTTTTATGTGATACGATTATGTTATGGTTTAAGATATGTTTAAACCTATTCATATGAGGAATGCATTAGACTTAATAAGTGACGGGGGGAGCCCGCTATAGCTACTCAATGAATCGGCAGGTCTCATGAGACAAACTAGTGTCTTGGCATGAGGCCTTGAAAAAATATTATTTGTAGTCTTGGCATGAGGCCTTGGATACGTGGTTATGATAGTCTAGTATTATGCATTCCATCATTATGAAAGTGGTTATTGACATTGCATGTGATTATTCGACCAGCAGAATATCCATGTGAATAAGTAAATGTCATTATCTCATTTTACTTTTTCCATATTATGTTGAAGTTCAAGTTTAAAAGGCCTTTGTTTTAGTTATACATTTCCTTAAATGTTTGTGTTTATTTATGAAAGCTTCCGCTATATTGTTATCTTTACTGAGCATCTGAGCTCACCCCTTTCAATGTTTTAATATTTTCCAGGATTTGAAGAAGTATTTTATGAATTACCTACAGGGATAGTCAAAAGAGGATATGAGTGTGGACTATGGAGACTATGTTATTGTAGTTTTTCAGTTTTTGATGTAATGTAACATTAATGAAGGTATCTATTGTTTCTAAGGCTACTATACTAATCGGTCATTCGAGACTTTATCTTTTGTGATCATGCCAATGTTACGCAATAATGCACTGACTCTAGGTAACTGGGGTCGGGGCGTTACAATTTTTCTATATGAAAATATCTTTATACATTACGAAATTATATAAAACATAACTTCTTACATATTCAAAAAACATATCAAAAAAATTAAATTTCTTTTTTAATATCAGTATGTTCAAATTATGATTGTTTTAATTTGTATAATTTTCTAAAAAATTAATTTTTCGATTGATAGTGAAAAATAATTTTTTTTATTAACAATTGTCATTTATTTCAATAATATTTATGAAATATATAAAAAATAATATTTTTTTAAATGTAAAATTAATTCACATATATTCCTATAAATCCAATTTAGTTTATTGGAATTTTTTTATTAACTATTTGTAGTAAATAATTTTTTTAAAATTTGAATCATTTTTCCATCGAAAATCCACTTTCTCAATGTGCCAAAAGAATAATTTTATATTAAAATATTTCCACTTATGTGAATGGAATTATGAAAAATATATTCCCAATTTAGAGTCATAATAATTTATATTATCTATTCCAGAAAACAAAATTTGTATTGTAATGGACAGTAAAAATCCTAAAAATTAATTAATGTGGTTAAGGTAAAAATTAGTTTAAAAGGAGACAATCAATAATGATGAGGGTTATAAATACCCCAAAAAATTATTAAAACACATTTAAAGGCCATATATATAAATTATATCTTTTAGGATATATAATTTACCACTTTGGAGCAATCTTTATGTGAAAAAAATGGGTATAAATTATGCTTTTCAAAAAAAAGTGTGCGACTAACCTCACTTCTAAATGGACACAACTCTCTTCTCATCTCCAAACATAGAAAAAACATTTTTATAGACATTGACCACACACCTCAACTCCTCAAATAACTCTTTCCATCCAATAATCCTTATATTATTCAAAAATATGACCATTGAATCCTTTTTGTTCAAACCAGAAAAAGTTGTCTCTAGAAGATATAATGTCTTTAAAGGAGAATTAAATTTATTTCATCACCCACCACCATCAGTTGTAATTAAAAATTGTTTATATAATAACCATAAAATTTAAAATCTAATGATATTATATTTTTATGTTCATGACATATATTGATATCCTCATCAATTAAATGAGATATGAAGTCATCGTTTGTGTGTAAAACAAACCACCACCTCCCCAACCAATGCTATTCATTTCCCATCACAACCTATCATAGAAGGATATAATGATGGAATTAATTTTTGAATATTTTTTTGTTATATTTTCATACCTATGAAATTATAAAACCACATCTACCTTCGTACCTCTAAACAAGTCATAAAATAATAATGTCTCTCTTGTATATAGTATATATATACCTTGACATCTGATGCAATTCGCGTTTTCACATAAAATTTACATAATATGTAATAAGTATATTTTTATATATGAATAATTTATTTTTATGAAATAAATGTTATTTTTTAATGTTAAAATATAGTTTATCATTTTTTATTTCCTTCCATTAAGAAAACTAAATTAGTGTTCTTGCGTACATAAAAAATTTCTTTTCCATGATCTTTATTTTTCATTTTCTATCACTGAATTTTATGGATTATGATAAATAAATTTATACCTAATACACATGATATGAATTTTATTTTTAAAATTATTTATAAGACATTACCATGATCACAATATGTGTAAAAAAAACCATAAAAACCAAAACATACAAAAAACAAAGTAGTTATTGACAAAAACATGATTTTAACAAGGAATTGTTCATTAATTGGTGATTAAACAACATAATTAAATCATATATAGTATGATAAATATTATTATTATTGTTTAATATAATTATTATAGTTTTTTTATTATATAGAATATTTTATCATGTACAAAAAAAGATGTCGAGACTTAATGCAATGGATTTCCTTTCCTGCTTTTATTTTTTAGAAATTTATGAAACATCACCAATAATTTACTTATTATTTTTTACTTGTATCCACTTTTATGATATATTTCAATAATACTCTTATATTCATGATATATATATATTTAATTTTATTCTTTACTAGGGATTACGATTCAGATGTTTATTATGACGGTATGATATTATCATTTAAATTTTATTTTCCATGTCACAAATTATATATTTACTCCCTATTAATTTTATGAGGTTTATATACTAAAATTAGATATATTTTATGATACCTCTTCTTATTTTTTTGTTATTTGAATATCTATTTTTGGATCACTCATTTATGGTGGTTACGATTTAAAATTCTCCAATGTGGTAATGGATTTTTTTCACCTTTTTTATTCCTTGTGAAATATGTTATATTATGAAACTCTGTTTTTATATGAGGTGTATGTACATAAAAATAGATATTTTACACCACGAATTTATTTATTCTCATGATACTTTAATTTTTATATAATTTTATTTCTATAATTGGAATATAATTATATATTCCAAAAGTGGTAAATATTTTTTCTACATTATCATCACTTATAAGGATAATTATGATTATGTTTTTAATGATAAATTTTTATAATACATCCCAAATAAGACTCATAGATTTTATTCTCATTTTTTGATGTCATGATAATACTTCTTTTCCTTAATTTTTCCATATGAATGTTATCATCATTTAATTTTTTTATGAAAAATCACCTTTGTTTTTCTTTTTGATCAAAATCTAATTTTTATTCCAAACCCATTTTCTCTAAAAGGGTTATGAAATTTTTTTAAAACTATAAAAATAATTTCATAATAAAAATTATAACCCTGATATATTAAATTTAATAGTTTTTTATAATGGAATCTTATATCATTTTCTGAAAAAATCCCTTTTGGAATTTACTGAAATTTTGAAAGGATTCTTCTTTTTAAAATGCACTAAAAGAATGGATTTCACCACCTTCATGACTAGCCATTTCCTTAAAACATAAATTATAATCATCCACAGTTATTTTCAATTTAAATGATATTGAAAATATATTTTTTCTATTATTTTTTTTTCAATGTGGAATAATATATTCCTCAATAAAGGATTTAAATGATTTTAAAAAATTTCCCTATTACTTTTCATTGAAATTTTAAAATAATAGGAATTAAAAAAAAATTAATTAATTTTTTTCTAAAATATTTTTTCAATGAGAAGATATTTTCCTTAAGAATTGTTTTAATTGAAATTAAATATTCCTCTATATGTTTCCAAATAAATTATCATAAAAAATAAAATCAATTTTTTTGGAATTATTTGTTTAACATAGTGACTTAGAAAAATAGTTATTTTGCAAAAAAAATGTTTGATACGATATTTAAAAATAATTTTCCTTATGAAATACTTTTTTATTATTTATATATATGATGTACTATATATATATACTAGGATACCAATAAAATTATTTCTCTTTTTGGTTTATGATAATGAAAAAATGATTTTTAAAAAACATATTTCTCTTCCATTGGTTATACAATAAGAAAATTAATATGAATCATAATTATTTTAATAGTATATTATATGATGGAATCTTTCAAGTAATATAAATCCCTTCTCTGTTTCATAGTTTATGATACATCGAAAATATTATGGAATCATATTTTTAATGTGAAATTATATAATGAATGTTTTATAACATTGTGGAATAAATATGTATGATTTTAATTTTGTGATTGTTGGGAAGTATATCTCCATCCAATTCATTGGATAAATATTTATATATGATTATATTTATATGACTAAAATGGGGATTTATCCCCATTTGGTATGATGGGTTTTTCACTATGATCATCCTTGGAGTAAGCCCTGAATACTATGATGGTTTAGGGAGCGAACCCATTATATATTTATGTACTTTGTATTTAGACATGAATATAGTGGAAATAATTTTCTAAATATATGTGTATTCCCCAATTCAATATCTTATAGAAACATTATTCACTCATGGTTCATGTTCTTTGATTTCATTATTATTAATATATTATGTGAATCCAATAATAAATCCATTAAATAATATTTTGATCTATTATATTCATAGTATGGTTCTAATATTTTATTTCCACATTTTCATACACAAATGATGATTTTATGTTTATATATTTTCAATTCTTTTCAAATAGAAATCATCTGAGATAAACCATTATTATGTTTATTTGTCATGGGTTTTTAATATAGGTTTTATGTAGGCTATGTCTATATTCATTAAAAAATTGGATGATAATTATGGGATACATTAAATATCATTCAATAAATAAGAAAATTTGGTTCCATGTCTCTAAAGTCACAAAAACATTACAATCCTCAAGCATGTGTCAGTATAATGTAATGAATATTCTAATAAAATGAATTAATATCCTTTTATGGGACTCCTTGGTCTCTATAGTTGGAATAAGAAGAATGGTCTATTTGACCATTATAATATATGATGACAAAAAATAGTTATTTACATAGGGATAATTCTAATGAAATGTATATAGATTTGTTTAAGGATAATCCTACACATGAATAAATGTATAATAATACATCCTGGATTTTTTTTAAAATGATAAAAAGTGGTTTCTAGATAATTACATCAATGTCTTAATAATACATGTGGATGTTCCTCTACCACTATGGTACCTAGTGGTAAAAACTCTGATAAGGGTGTATTGATGTAGACTGATTCATCATCTATTGTATAAAAATTATCATTGTAGTACACTTGAATTTCCACTCCTAGATAAATTTCTTTTGAAATTTAAAAATACATTATAAACCATAAATATAGTTTTCAATAATGTCCCTAAAAACACTTGGTCAATACTACGTTTTTATAGATAAAAAAAATTATTTTTATGATTTAGAAATCCTATAATTTATTTTAAATGACTATGTTGTTCCCCACTGTGAGTTATATTTTTCACACTATACTTTTTTGTTTTCATCAATAATGGGAACATGAAAGGAATAGATCAATACATAATGATATATACATTGAATTGATTAGAATAAAAATGTCACGAAAACTGTAGTGGTAAATATTTTTATTATTCCTAAATAGTTATCAAGATATATGGTTATCAACAAGCACATAAACAAAATATCAGTATCACTATTAAAGATAAGGATAAAGTTCATTTATAGTTTTTTTGAGACCATAGAGGAAATAATATTTAATTTAATATATGTTGAGAATGTGGGATGAAGCCCACAAGTTGATTTCTGAGAGGAATTTAAATATCATTTTAGTGTAGAAAATCTGTAAATTATCCAACCAATTATAGTGGAAAAAATGAACCATTTAGTTAATGAAATATGGGAAAATAATTTTCAACCGAAGTTATCATTGATTGTTGAATATTTCAAATGTGGAATGTGTGGAAATTATATAAATTAATTTTCTAATGGGAGTGATCATGAAGATAATAATAAAAGTGGTATGAGTATTATTTTTATCGTAGATGAGATGAAAAATAAATATTATATTTGAATGTCATGATTTGTATTAACATTATTGCTTGTGTTAATTGTGAGAAGAATGAAAAAATTGATGTTCATTAATATTAACACATGATTAATAATTCATAATCCTAGAATGAGTTATTATGGTATAATTTGATGAAGAATCATTATGGTTATGAGAAAAATGATTGATTTTTATGTGTTTTTTTTATAAATTGAAGAATTATTTTTTCGATTCATGAAATATATAATTATTTGTATGTAAACATTTTTCTTTAAGGATGTTTAAAATTATGTTGAATGGGTTTTACGACCTATAAATTTTATCTAATCTAAATGTAATATTTTTATTATTGATAGAAAATCCTTAATATGCTGATGATGCTAAGAAAATAGTTTAGAGTTAGGTTAATGAGATGATCGATATGAATAATGTTAATTGGATAGTACTAATGACATTGAAACTGAATAATTATATTAGAAAATTTGGTTTATGTTATCATTGTTGGAGTTCTAATAATTTTTCTATTTATGGGAGATATTTGATAATATGTGTTTTTATTCAAGGAATATAGAGATATGTTTTTTTAATTATGGTTTTATGGTAATCATGGTTATAACAATGATTTAAGAAAATATATGGATAAGGTATAAAAATATTTGGTATGTGATAATAAACAGAGAATTTATAATTTTTGGGGGATTAAATTTAATTGGTTTTTGTGAATTTTAGAGACCTTAAATATAAAATTTTAATTTTCGAATGGTTATTACATAAACCTTTTATAGAATTTTTTATGTTGAGTTTTGGATGAGGGTGTAGATATTAATGTATTATTTCCCCATATGATGAATTATGAATAACTTTTGATAAAAAAATTTGTTCTTCCTAATAACTACATATAGATGGAATGACCTATCATTGTATTATGGATATTTTTTAGTAGTTTAGGCATGAAAAATCATCTAATATAGTAAGAATTAATGTGGGAGTTAATCAAGAAACAACCCAAGGATGCGATTTTGTTTCTGTAATAGAATGAAATCATGTAATTATATCATCTCATAAAAATTCCCCATAGATATGAAAATGATATTAAAATTGAATTATGTCTGATTTTCATAATTTTTTATGATATCAATGATATTTTTCTAACCTAGTTGTTTTATTTAATTTCTGGTCATTAACATTCTCTTGATCAGGTTTTCAGTTACAACCTTTGTTCCCTTTCTTGGAAGATAGTATGTGGTATTCTAGTTGAAATATTTGCATCACATTATATATTTCCAATGGAAATTTTTATTATCCTTTATTACTATATTGGTATTCAATGAACATATTTTAAAATTTTAAACCCTTATTTTATGACAACATGTTCAATTTAAGAGGGAACAATTTATTTAAAGGGGTTATAATGAAAAAAACTATGATTTTATGAAATGATTAATTTAAAATAGATTTTATATTTTCCATATTTTTTTAATTCATATAACACTGAGTATATCCTTCATTACATGAAACACTGAGTTTAAATGAAATGTGACATTCAATTAAAATGTTATTATATGATATTTATCACATAGCCTTTAGAATGGCGGGTATGAATACGATTAAATAAATTAAAAAAATATATGGTATATATATGTATATAAAATCATATCTATGATGTCTAATTAATTATAAATGAAAATAAAAACATATTGAAAACAAATAATGTTTTTTTATAAAAAAGGAATTTCATACACAAAAATGTATTTAATGTCCATTAAATTAAACAATTTTTGTGAATTATTTTAATGAAATTAATTCAATATATATTTTATCAAATTATTTAACATTCATATTCTGTGTATTACAGAGAGGAGAGAATAGTAACTCCAAATTTTCTAAAACAAACTATATTTAAAAAAACCAGTCATGTCATATTTTTGGAAATAATTTTAAAATAAAATATTTAAACTTTCAAAAAATACATTTTAAAAAATTAAAAAAATTATCCTATAATTATGTAAAAATTACATTAGGGTGAATTATTGATAATTTTTAAAAAAATATTAACATTTCGATGAGTAGTGAAAAATACTGGCATTATGTATGAATTTTTATACCTTTCAAGGATTTTTTTAAAAATAAAAAATGTATTTAGATGGTTTAAATAAAATTAATCCAACTATATATCTATTAAAACAATTTAATTCATTATAATCATTTTAATATTTATTATATAAGTAAAAAACGTTTTAATCATTCGATCATTTGTTGTTCGAAAACCCCGAGTATCAGCAGGTCTATAAGATTAATTCTGAATTAAAATATGAAGAACATTAGAGTGGAATTTCGAAAATGGATTACATATTTTGACTAATAATAATATATATTATTTAATAATATAAATCTAAAATTTTAATATATTGAATAGTGAAAATAGAAAAAATTATTTTAAACTATTAGTATAAAAAAGCATTTTATGGGGTAAAAATAAAAGGAAATGGGTTAAAAATGAATCAAAAATTATAAAAAAAAATTTATGAACATATTTTGATCTTATTAATTCTAGGTTATAGAATTTATAGTTTTTTGAGCTTGTAATCTTGTTTGAAATGTGGTTATAGTTTTTTCTTTTCTAAAATTAAAATTATGAAACACACCACACTAATAAAAGGACTCCAACACTCATATTCTCTTCACACATAAAAACCATTGGATTATAGAATACATGAAAAAAAATTAATTAATTACATACTTCAATCCCAGAAGATATATTTATTTGAGAAATCCATCCTATGATTCCTTTTGGGGAAAACTAGAAATTTTTTTCTAAAGGATATGTAATATCCTTATTTGAGTGTTTTATTTTATTTGTTCACAAAAATACTACAATTCATATTAAAACTAGATGAAATAATAAATTAATTATCTAAAATATAATTATATATTTTTTAGAAAGTCATAACCTATAACCATATCAACATCCATAAAATGGTACATGACATCATCATTTGTGTGTATTGATGACTACCACCTCCAAAACCAATATTATTATTATTTTCATTTCCACCTATAATAGATGGATATAATGATGGATTTAATACTGGAATATGTTATTTATGATATTATTATTCCTATGAAATTATAATAACCCAACAACATTATTAACTACTAACTTTCCTGAAAATAAAAACATCGCTCATGTATACGGTTGACTACCGCCTCGCAAACTGATGTTATGTGTTTTTTATATTATTTTTACATTGATGGTAAGAAGAAAATATTAAATAATTAAATATGATATTTTTATCCAAATTTAACTTGTATAATTATGACATAATGTATAACTTCTTATATTTCATTCTATGTGAGATACAATAACATCATTCATGTGTACGGAGGACTAACACCACAGGAAGTGAGGTGATTCATATTCTCACATACCAATAACTAGGAAGGTAATAAGGACATGTTTAAAACTACATATGTTATTTATAAGGAATAAGGATTAATTTTTAGGACTAATGTATTATTTACTTATCTTAAATTCTTTCTTTAGGAAAATGGAAACATTATTCTTGTGTACATATTTCAATTCGTCTCCATAAATGATCGATTTCATTTTATATCTCTAAAATTTATTTATTATGATAATTAAATATTTACCCAAAACTATGATAATTATATAATTTTTTAAATTATTGAGCTGATATTTTCGTGATAAAAATTTTATCTCTAAAAAAATAACAAATTTAAACATTCTAAATAATAATAATTTATTACCTAAATTGTAATTTTAAAAAGGAATTATTGATATATTGGAAATTATAATTCATATCTAAATCATATATCGTGTGGTAGAAATGAATTAATTTTATTCATTTTATTATAATTAATTTTTATTCATTGTTATATAGACTATTTTCTAACCTAATATGTCTTCTAAATTTAAATATATATATTTCCAAAGCTACCTGCTGAGATGTCATGCAATTACAAGGCCCGATTTTCTCAAGATTAATTGTATAAATATATCAAATATATATTTTTTCTAAAAATTAAAAATGAAAATAATATTAAACATTAAAAACCTTAGATCATAAATCTAATCCCACGGTTGAGTCAATAATGTGTTGTTTACCATTGGTTCAACCTTAAATGGGAAAGCATGGGGCGTTCAAACTCCTTTCTCAATGGAGATATTGTCATTAAAATAATTAATCGATAAATAAATAAATTTCTTTATATTTATTTAGTGAAATATTCTATAATAATACATCCTGTGTGAATTGTTCAAGGTTATCCTAATAACCCTAGAATGACCAATGACACTCTCCTTCCACATTCCATTAGAGAGTCACATTATACGATGATGAAATACCAAATCTGATTAGATCTGGATTCATAGAAACAAAGATCCATCTTCCTTGTCGGTGAGTACGTTCTTCATCAAAGAATAATCCAAAAACTTGGAAAGACTCTTTATTTGGATTTTTATTCCCTTTGATATAATTTATTGAGAATATCCTTCAATTTTATTGGATTTGTCCCATTTTTTTTCCTATTTCATTCAATTGGGTAGAGAAATAAAATTATTCCTCAATTTTTTTCTATCTATGGATTCTTATTCATAATCCTTGTAAGAGAAATATTTGAAACAATCACTTAAATCAATGTTATGGTGATTGTAACCCATGTTTTTATAATGTTTGTCACTAGTAAGACCCCACTATCTGAGTCTGACATTGTCTAGTGGGGATGAGACCGATCAGAACGTCAGAAACAAGATATAATTACAGTAAAGGACTAAATAGATGAAAATATATTATACATGAGTTTTTTCAAGACAATGATGATAGTATTGATGTTTTGGGATCGAGTAATCAAAGGTGGAATACTTGTTGATGTGTGGTTCATGATATGAACCTTGATGAACAACAGAGGCTGATTTTGGGTGAACGACAATATGAATATTCTATATAAGTATAGAACCCATATTTATTGAATGGAGTCATGGCTGAATCAGAAACCTCAATACCAAATTTAGGCATGGAAAAAATATATGGAATTTTTTTTGAAAACCCAAAGAAACACTATGTACATGGTTGAACACATAAAATATGTCCCCCTTAGTGGAGGAGGGTAATATTTTTAAACATTTATGGAAAAAATGAAATGTAACCCTCCCACTCATTATGTAACTATTCCCTAATTAGAAAAACTGTGTTGATGATCACATAGGTGGGAAACCATGTGGAATTACATATATATATACACATTCATCTAACTGAGTACATGGATATAACTCTATGTGTGGTAACACATCATTTATATAGTACATAGATATGGGGTAATTATATGGACACATGGCTTAGTACACAGATATGTCCAATAAGAAATGGACCATTCTCGATTAATATAGAAATTTCATGTAGTCTGTCTACACGATAAGTACTACTACATGGGATGTGAGTAGTGTGCCAACCAGTGACATGCCATAGAGGTGGAATGAGACCAAATTTTATGTGGGTCCCCTTACACATCATGTACTCCATGACCAATTTTGAGAGAACATCATGGTTTATAATATCCTATGTTTGAACTAGAATTTTTTACCGTGAGTAGCCTGTCTTATGTGTAATTCCACACAAAACGTGATGGTTCCCCCATTTGTGGACTTCTATAAACAATGTAAAATTTTTAGGTATGATTCATAGATAGTATATTCAAAATGAAGTTATTGAATAGGAAGAATCCCCAAACTACTAAGTTGTACCACCCAGTAGAGTCATTAACCTTTAAATTGGACACCTCATCAGTATGGGTGATGGTCCTCTATAGTTTCCAATATAGTAGAACCCCCATTAGATATAGTGTGGGTCCTCTATAGCATTATTTTAAGTTGAAACCCCTTTCAGATAAGGAATAGGTCATTGATATCTAGAGTAGAACCCCACTACAATACCAGGGTGTGGGTATATGACATATGTGTGGAACCCCCATATTGGACAGGGAATTATTTCTCAATGTCTATAGGGGAAATCAACTATTTCAATAGGTTGTGGGTCCTTAAATTTGAGTGTAACCCCTAGATTAGACAGGGCATGGGTCCTCAATGACCATAGTGAAACACCCACTTGTACTATGGCATGGGTCCTGTACCATTTAATTGGAACCCCCTATCTGATTGGGTGAAGATACTCATTACCACTAGAGTGGAACACCCACAAATTATGGGAATGTTCCCTATATGGATATATAAATTTTGGATCCCCCTGATGTACTAGGGGTTGTGTCCACTATTCAAGTTTGTGGTCGCTTGATTATGTGGGATTGTTTTGATTATTGGATTTACTTGGATGGTTACTTCTGAATAGTCATGTGAGATTCTTGGCATCATAGATTTTATTTGGGAAATTTTTTCTACTCTTATTATTGGGATTATATGGGAGACAGAGATCTTATTACACCTTTTTTATGTCTCTTTGGACTAATTAAATATATATCCTTTTGAATAATTACCATGGATTTTGTTTTTATCCTTCTCGGAGAAGAGATGAAACATAGAATATTCCATGTAATTTCTCTGTTTATATTCTTGTAGTTAGACGAGTCCACTTATGAACTATATATTGAATATAATATATAATTAGTTTCTCTACACACCTTTTTGAACACATGGTATTCAGATGAGGTTACTTTCACTACTAGTTTGGGTTTCTCTATACTTTTGACTTTATCTTCCATCAAACATCTTTATTTTCATATTGTATCTCTTACCAATACCCTCTCATCATTTAGGGTATTCCAACTGGGTTTGAATATACTCACCCAATTCGGGGATTTTCCCACATGTGTTGTATCTTATGTAGGAGACTGATAGGTCTGTAGTGGAAACAACATTACTTAGAGATACAGAGCATTGGAATACATATGATGGTTGTAACATTTAGATCTAAATCTGGGATTAAAAAATAGTTAATTTTTTTCCATTTATCTCATTTTGGAACCTTTTTCAGGTTGGGTGTGTATTTTTTCCCTTAATTTCCAATTGTACTAAAATTCTCTTGTCTTGTTCAGAGTTTTTCATTCGTGTATGTCCCTTGGAATTCCGCTACTTTTACATATACACCAACAACACGTTTTCATTAAGATAGATGTGTGTGTAAATAAAGGTACTTAGGAAAAAAAACTCCACATGTTAGTTAAGACATCGGTTCTCGTCCCCAGCCCATAGCCTATGGAGGCCAGTATGGGGTTGTTGTGGAAAAAGCCCCATACTCAGGTCGGTTCATGTTAGATTTATATGAGAATAAATTCATTCCGTGGAATGTTTTTCGAACCGGTCCCCTTTATAGAACTTTTTTTGGGTTTTAGAAAATATGTTAAAGTGTCTAAAGTACATCTATCAATTAAGGGGATCCGATAATATTATAGGTGGCCTATACATATATTCACCGGGACATTGACAATCTACTTTTCCATTCATCATACTAAGACATTTTTTGTATGGATTAATAGTATATTCATCATATAGAAATATATCATTAACAATACTATATGAGTAAGATCCACATTTTTTCTATATATATATATATATATTCATCTGGTTGTTGTATGTATTCATAAATCTCATTAATTGGGATTTGTGGTTCAGTTTCACTGTTTAAAAAACAATTCTTCTAACATGGGCCCTATTATTCTCAAGGTGACCCTCACATGGTTTAGTCATACAGTTTTCTAAAACATGTGGAAACTGTGAGAAATGTTTCTATCAACACTAAAATGAAAATTCTCATGGGTGTGTAGAACATTCTTCACGGTTTTAGAGAGATCGTGTGGCCCGCTACTCCCTTCAACCACACCTTGACATGGTTTTGAAAACGATGTATGCTAGTCAGTGTGATTTATCTTAATTGTGAAACCTAGTCTACTTCTAAAAACATCAAGGATTAGTGCTCCAAATAATTTATAGATACCCCCATTACCTCTATAAATCCATTAGGTATCATTATAAGTTCCATACCAAGGAATTAATGTTGAAAAAAGGTCCACAGATTTGATAAAATTATGGATGAAACATATTGTCCTCATCAAGACAACTATTCAATGATATCGTCTTCCAAAGGAGCTAAAACAAAATCAAATAAAAGAATTGTCCATTTTTCTCGTACATTAGACTCATGCTCACATGTCATGTCATCCATATGATCTTCCTCCTATACCACAAAGACTTGTGGGACTGACCGACCATAGAGATTCAACATTCTTTGATCAATGATAAATATGATATTCTCCTCAAATGATGCAATATCTTCCATATCATTCCCCTCAAGGTCAAACAAATGATATGGTTCTTTATGATACTATCAAAGCTATGGTACTTGGAAGACTTCATGCATATAATGGTATTTCTAAGGTAACAGTAACAACTATGATATGAGTCCAAATCTCTCCACTTTCTTGAATGTCCCAATGTACATTAGTGATACAATTTACTATCCAAGACTTTATAAATGACTCAATCTTGGTGATACATGAAAAACGGACCAATGTCTCACCTCAGACCATATAGGACTATGGTGATGATAAATATAATAAATTTCCCATAACAAAGCTATATCCATACACTTTTAAATCAGTTTGAATATCAATGTGGTCTACGGAATGACATGAGGATTCATTATATCTACCTCATCATCCTTTAACTATCATATATTTTTATAGAAAAAACTGAGATAAGGCAATTAATACGAATCCATTGGATTTTTTCCCTAATAGATGTTCTTGTAAATGAAGTTAACAATAGGTATTTATTTCTCCCATGAACCTCCAAATCAAGTACACATGTATAGAGTATGTCCTCTAACACTCGTATATTCTATATAGACTATGAATTATTCTAAAAATGATATGATGTACTCAAGAGAACATGTATACATAGTATCTTCTGAATCCCTTATACGAACCGTGAGGTAAAACATGCTTCTTGGACAAAAATTACATAATGGGAAAAACCATGAGTTCACAATATCTCCCTGATGCAAAGTATTCCTTGATTATATAATAATATAGTCTTTTAGATTGTAAGTAAGTGGTAAACCTTGGCCAATCTATAGAAAATCACCCATACTTTATCACTCCCTCATGGGGATATCAGCAATCCCACAGTGAAATTGATGATGATGTGATTCTATTTACACTTAATAATGGATAGAGACTATAGATGTTCAACAAGTAACTGGTGCTCTTATTTCACATGGTTATTGGTGGAACACCACTTAATGAATCCAAATATCTAAATTTTTATACCTGGCTACTAATATAAATAATGTATGACTCGATACTTCTTGTTATGACTCGGAAAAATTTCATAAATAGAGGCATGAAAATTTAGCATTAAATATTCCCCTACATTAGCATGAACACAAAAATTCCAACAAAAGTGAAGGGTATCATTCCCATCCACAACCTAACAAGGTTTTTTTGTTACATCCTATGAGTATCTCCCACAATATGATTCCCTCAGAATATGATTTTTTTCTTATACACACCCACTCCATGTGGGAGGATTCAACTACTATATTTTAAAAAACCGACTTCATGTAATGTTTCTAAACCTCTAGGTACATCTCATAAAAAGGATCCATGGACTCCCATTCACTAATCACCTCTTTCATGGTCATTGTATGAGTATTCTAGGTGAATAAATCATCTACAACATTAAATTTATGAATTGTGAAGTAAAGATAAATGTCTAATGACTACATGAATTCAACACTCATGCAATGACTTAGATTCATGTCATGTTTTTTGGATATGTACTCATAGATTCTAGTATCAATATAATCAATGAATAAATCACATAATAATTTTTGAATAAAAAACATATATCACGAACATTGATTACTAGTTCTAAGTTATGTATAGGATACTTCAAATTAAGAGGACTCAACTGACGAGACCCATGTGATGTGACTCGATCTCCCTCAATCATAACTATTCAAAAACTAATACATAATGCATTTAATTAAATATTTTATCTTCATGTTTTCTAAAAAATTACGATCAACACTGAAATCAATATTCCATTTATCTTATGAAAATTTATCACACAATCTTCAGAAAAGATAAATTTCATGCCCTTCACTATCAGGCCTGTAAGACGTGATTCTAATAAGGAGAAATCCTTGATGAATTGCTTATAATATTCAAATAACAAAAATAAATTGTGTATGTAAAACACATTACTAGGACGTTCTATGAGAACCACAATAGTAAACTTCCTGGGGTTAATAAATAAACCTTTATCTAAGATGATTGGAATTATTAAGCGAACCATATTGATCGAAAAGTGGAATTTGTTTTGTTTTACATAAATATGATGCCCTAAATGTTTATTTAGCACCATGTTATTAGGTTTGAATGGTCATGTGTTGTGTGAGAATACATTATGATGTATTATATGAAGATTATAGAAGTGAATCCAATTATGGTTGGAAAACCATATAAATTAAGTCTTGAAAGACTCACTATTAATTTTTTAGGCTGAACGATATAAACTAATTCTTTGAAAAGAAATACCTAAATCAAAATATTATGTGTTGTTTGGTAAATGGACACACTTACACAAAATGGTAGCCCATCCTCAAAATGATATTATGGAAAATATTATCTTCTTAGAGATGGTTGAAGGGTTCATCCTTACGAGGTAGTGGATATTGGTTCTTTAGTGTAATAAGGTTCAAATAGTAATAATAATTGAAATATAAAAGGGTAAAATCTGTGATCTCTGATAAATGACCTGTAAACCCCATTGTGATAAGCTAGGTAAGAAAAACCCATTTTTCTATAAATCACCAAACTACTTCTTGAGTTCGTTGAACACTATTGGTTAAGTTCTATAGAGAGTAATGGAAATTGGTTCCACACCTAGAACATTATATATTGTAAAATCAACCCCTCTCATAGGAGGTAGTCAAGAGAAATAATCTAGTTAGATGTCCCTAATGAATTTTATAATAGATGAAAATTCCACAATATTCATTCACTAATTCATCATCAAGAGACTCTCTATTTATTTTTCCATACTTCCTAGACCATGAAGATCAGTTCCTAGTCAACAGGCCTAGATATCCTATTATCCCCTATGAATATAAATGTTACCCTTGGGTGATGTAAGGGAAACCTACTAGAGATGAAAATTTATCTAGTCCTGATAAGAAATAATAATTCTATAATGATTATAAGGTCAATTCTAGTAATACCAGGGATGAAGAGATTACATTGGAAACAATACTCAGATATCTCAAGGTAGAAATCTTTACACTGGGGAACACTCTCTAATTGTACCCCTAATGGTTTGCCAAGAGTCATGAAACCAAATATGTACTCTATTAAAAATTTTATGATTCCATTATTTTAGTAGATAGGAAGGGGACTGATGGAAATATATCATAAATAGTATAGACTAAAGTAAATGATACCAGATTAGTTCCTCATACTGTGTAACACCTAGACTATGATCCTCTAGTGTTGGCCACATTGCGTAAATATGGAAAAAAAATGTGGCGTTGAGATTTTTTCAGATGTGATTGAGAAGGGCTACTCTGTTGGAACAGAGCCTCAAAAGTCAGACTACCTCAGTCTTGATTCTTTCCCAACATGATATATTGGTAGAAGACCAAATACAAACCGATGTGGCATCGATAATCTGTAACTTGAAAGAGGTTTTTGTATGGATCCCCATTCACTGAGAAATATAGTTAAATCTTGGACAAAAATCGATGTATGAACCATCATTCTATAATCATGAAACTTGATATGGTTCCTTGTGTACAAAATATTCTTATGGCATGGCTAGTTACAATATTGGCACAAAAAATAGCTTTGGGTGCATGAAACCTTGCAGGTACATCCCAAACATGCACCATATAAATGATTTTTACTACCACTAGACAAACCACATCCCTTCCTAGTAATTGAACCTCCCTATCATACATTTTGTGAATCCTTTAGGTTATGTTACTAAAGATAGCCTAGTTTACTATCTCATAAATGGTGGTCATCCAAAATAATTTTACATTTGATCTAATGTTATATTAAATCCCATCATCATATCGTCTCATAGTAGCAATTTCTTCACTCATCATGTTTGGAGAATAATTCTATAATTCGGTGAAACAATATAAAAAATAACTCAATAACATATCACCTTATTTTAGTTTTATGAACTCATGAGTATAGTCCGCTCACAATGTTTGAGGGAATTAGATGTCAAAAAGGTTTTCAATAATTTCATCCAAACCATACCCTAATGTTGAATGTTTTGCGTGTGGAAATCCCTCCAATGTTGGGAAGAGTCGTATAACATGTTGGAAGCAATCTTGACCCTCCACTCTAGAGGGATATCTATATTTTCAATGACTACTAATATGTCTTTTATCTACGACTCAATAGCATTTATAAAAACCCTCTATTTTCATTAATTAACATTACATAACCATTTCCTAATACATAAAAAATTACACAAAGATGCTAACAAAGACTGTAATAGTCTATTTCCATTGGAACCATGGAAATGTAATCACTAGTACATAAATGAGATAAATTATATACCAGAAGGTTCTTCTTGTCTAATACCCTTTTAGTCTCATAAAACATAATACATATCTTCATAACCTAGGGAGGAAACAAAAAAAATGTTGTGTTAAAATTATCAGTAGGGGTAAAAAAGGAGGATATGTAAGTATAATCAAGACAATAAGGGTATGAGAACATGATCATGAAAATAGAAGATCATACCCTTCATATGAAATATTATATACATGAATCATTGAATAATGCTTCATAGTTTACATTACATGAATCATAAGAATTTAAAGAACAAAATCCATAAAAGTAAAACATCAGAATAAAACATATAATTTTTTATAAGACGCACTAATATAATATTTTTTACTTAGTATCCAAGGCATCACTTACCGGACAAACTTATTAGTGGGGGTTCCTTCCGGATACCATCTAATTCGTCGTGGTTCACACTCATGGCCATCTGAGTGTCTTGATTTCACTCCTCATATAATATTGGTATCCATGGTTCATGCACATGGACATTTAGTATTTATGGTTTTCTACCAATAGAATATTAGTCTATATCATGATATATAAATATTTCCCTAATTCATTGGAGAGAGTTATAGGTCCCACCTATATCATATTGATTTCCTAAATTCATGTACCGAAAAATCATAAACAATCATACATTAACCCATTAAATGAAATTGTTATCATAAACATGTAATCATATAATAATGTATGGAAATCAATAATGTTTTGATAATCACTTCACTAAAAGCATAACCTATTAAAGAGAAATATATTTCAAAACTATATAAACTATAAAATAGAAATATATTTCATAAAAATATAATCCATGAATGAGAAAAGTGTTTTAAAATAATATAAACAATGAAAAGAAATGGGTTTCATAAATAGATAACCCATAAAAGGAAAATGGGTTTCATAAATACCATGAAATCATTCATAACTCATTTAGAGAAAGAATAAAAATTTAACCATTAGATAATTTACTGTAAAGGCTTAAGTGACATCAACGGATGTCATATTAGATGTAAAATAATTTTGAAATATATTTGAAATCATTTCTTGAAGAAAATTTCCATTCATCTTTGAAAATTATTTGTTAAACATAAAACCTTTCTAAAAACATTTACAAGATAATTCCTTTGAAAACATATAAAAAATTCTTTAAAATAACTTTGTCAAATATTTCCCTTAAAAACATTAATAATGAATCTTGAAAACTTTTTGAAATTATTTTCTTTGAATACATATAATATAAGTTTGAAAATATTTGAAAACCCATTTTCATTGAATACAATTTTAATACATATAAGGAATGATTGAAAATATTTTGAAATCCATTTTATTGAAAATAAAATTAAAACATATAAAAAACCATCAAAAAAATTCTGTAAACCATTTCTCTGAAAATACATTGAAATCATATAATGACTGTCTAAAATATTCCTTATTTTATTACTGGATAAAACGGTGCTGAAAATGAACCACCCTTCCAAGAGCCTTCAGGAGGGTGGAAGTGACATAAACTAAAGGCATCCCCTAGACAAAAGACATACACTCTAAGGGAATGCATCCTATGTTATTGTATGGAAGATGGATATGGTGTTTATAATAACATGTATTAAAAAACATAGAAACTATATTAATAATTTTTGAAATCATTTTCAATCCATTTTTTGAAAACATGGTTTTGAAAGAAAATTGATTTCTAATCGAGGGGAGAGGTAACATCATACATTCTTAAAAAAGAATTTTAATAATTTTATTTACCATTTAGTACAAAAATGGTAGAAATATATGAATACATCATCAATATCCAGAATTCATTAAAATAAATTAATTTTATTGATATATGTATTATATGATTTCAAGAAGGTAAGCATAATAATTATCAATCTTAAAATGTGATGAGATATTTTAAATAAATTGTTATTACTAAGTTACTTTGAACCACACTCTTCATGTAATAAATTGAAATTAAAAGAGGCATAAAATATCATGAAATGAAGTAGATTAATGATATATAATTTTAATTTATTTATTTTCACGTCATTTAAAAAACATTGGTGCATAACATGTTATGTGTCTCCAATAATGTATATTAAAAAAACTATCTTATCAATTTGGTAACATCTGGAATAGAAACAACCATAATTTTATGAATATGAATAATTGAATACATACATGTTTAATATACACAACACATAAAAGGATTGTGAAGTGAATGAATCATGTATCTCATTAAAATTAAACGCGAGATGATATCCTCATGCCTTGTGTCTTGAATCCCATAGTACTCATTAAAATCACATTTATAATAATTATATATTTAGAATAAATATTTTTTAATAAAATATATTTATATATAATACCATATTTGTTTTTATTATGACCTTGTATTATGCTCTTGTTAACAATCATACATTTATGTTTCACTTTTGGGTAATATCTTATTTGTAATTCACATGTGTCTTAATTTTATACATATTCAGTACTTATAATTATATCAATATTAAATAATGTAATACATGATATAAAAATTATTTATATTCATTATATGGGTATTATAAAAATCTATATAATATATAATTATGAAATGGAAAACACTATTGATAGAGATTGTAAACTGTACAAACGCATCAACATTGTTTCTATTTTTACTGCCATATTGAAAGAAAGAAATAAAATAAAATATATGCATAAAATATTATTAAATTAACATTATAATTATATATATCAAATAATTTACCAAAATTCATCCTTATTACATTCTATGTAGTGTGTGAACGAATCAAATCGCTTTGAGGGGTGGTAGTCCCCACGTTCTCAAACAAATTATCGTATTAACACAAAATAAAATGGATAATGATATGTGTTTGTAGAAAAATTCAGAAACTTAAAGACATAATAAATATAATATATAACATATATAAACAGTTTTTCTATCATAAGGTCCATTATGAGGTTTAGTAAAGGAAAAAATGAAAAATCATTGCTCAGTGAGGCTGTAGTTCACTATATAGGTAAACCATATGTTTAATACCTATTAGATGGACGTGAATGTATATTTAGGTAGAAAATTTATCATAAAATAATCTTGGTATAATGAATATACTATTATTTTATACAATAATTTAATAAGTTGATTTGAGGGAGTGGAGTAAGAAAATAAAATACCTGAGTATGAGGGAAGAAATTACATTTTAATCATGTAACTGCTTTTGGTTTATGGAAAAAGGCTTCCTTGGATTGATTAGATTTCAAAGGGAGGATTAAAGGTGAAAGGTTATGATTCTTTGAGACTATTTGGGTCATGTTTTTTGAACCATTTTGGCTTGTGGGGTGTGAGGAAGGGGTGAAGTTCTTGTTTTGTTTATAGTGGAGGGGGAGTTGCACTATTATATATAGCAAAAGGAATTCAACAATCTGAGTTCTTCATTAATAATTATGACTCAAAATTTAAAAATAGTGTATTAAATTGAATTTATGGTCAATAAAATCTACACAACACAAAATTATTTTCATTTTAGAAAATTGGTTCATTAACTTATACTATTTTCTTATTTTATTCTTTTAGTTTTTATTAAAACATCTAGTTTTATAAAATAATAAATTTACACATTAAGAATAAAATAAAGTGGTATTTATAATATAATATATATTAACATAATTATAATTATAATATCAAATTTATTAAATAAAAATCTGATGTGTTTTGGAAAATATTTTTTTATACAAGTGCACGTGACATGCAAAACTTGACTTAAACCTGGTTCATGGAAATAATTCTTTTACAATATATGGGTAAATATGTTAATAATAAAATTTAAATAGGTAAATTAATAAAACATATTTAATATATTTATTTTTTAAAAATAATTTCATATAATATAAAATTTTTATTAAATTTAAATCATTTCATGTATATCAATTTTTTTAAAATTCAAATCACAAAAGTGGGAAAATTATGCTTTACTCTAATCCAATAGACGTGACTAGAAAGCTGGTTAGAACATTCAAATGACGAATAATTATTCATAACCACTTAAAATAATAAAAATATTCGAATGACCTAAATAGGTTCAATATATTTATAATTTAGCTATTCTTTACTTTAAACCCTATTTAAATAATAGATTAATATTAATAATTATTTGAATTAAAATGCATTTTTTACCACAATATAATTTCTTTTCAATATTCATCAAAAAATGATGTTTCACATAAAATCTCAAAAAGTCACCCTAAGCTAATTATGATATTATTAATCCAAAAAATATGGTGATTTTATCAAATTAAATTTCTATTAGTGTATAAAAATAATTTTTTTATTATTCAAAGAAAGAATTAAAATGTTGTTTCCAAAAGAAAATATTATTTTAAGACATTTAAAGACTTCTACATGTATTATATATCTCATTACCAAAATATTTTATTTATGTGAAATAATTATAAATATTATATAAATATTAGTTATTATAATTAAAAGTACTATGTTTAACGTCTATTTTATAATTATGTAGTTTAAATAATTATAATAATAAAATGATTATTATTAAAAACTAAGTGGTGCATATAACATATTATAAGTGGGAGTTTCATGTAGAATAAAAATGTAGTTTCCATGTGAATGGAATTACTAACTTATTTCATTGAAATACTTCATTGAAATTTAAATAAATTGAATAATAAAAAATTATTTTAAAAAATATTTGGGTGTTATATGCAACACCTTGAAATGAATTTCGACATTGAAATTCATCTAGTTAATCAGAGGTTTCATACTTGAATGTTTCATTGATGGAAACCCACATCAGAAAAAGGAAAACTAAAACCTCCCATAAAAAGGGAATGTTGGAACCATAATGATTACCCAATGTGACTCATAACTAGATTCCCACAAAAGGGAACGTAGGTGGGATGTGAAAACATGGAAATGGAAAATAAATTTTACCATCATGTTCTGATAGATAGTGATAGATAAAATGGTCAAAAAATAGTTAAATATCACAAATCCATAAATCTATGATAAACTAAGGGGCCTTATTATTCATCGAAAACCAAGGTACTAGGATGATTTTTTTCATGAAGATCTTTTTTCCTAATGTTGATAATTTTTCATTGAAATATATACTTGTATAATTTCTAGGTAACATAACCCTTTATTGTTTCTTGATTAACTTCACCTATTTCCCTTAAAAGGATGTTGAAAATTTCTTTCATGAAGTAAAAAAAGATCATGAGAACCATGATATTCCATCCCATCAGTTATCATTAATACAAATTAGACTGAATTGGTTATCGAATATCCATAATTCCATATATATATGGAAAACACATTAAGCATACTGACCTCATATGATGTTTATCTTAATCATTAAATAAATTATAAACCATATAACCATTTAAATAGATGAAAATTAAATTATTTAGAAATAAATTCATGAAATTGGATTAATATGGATCCCTATATATCATAATGTACCACTTGGTTATCACATTCCAAACATGTTAATACCTTCATCTTATATTGCCTAAATTATCATAAATTCATCTGGAAAACTTGGATTATTTATTTTTCCAATGATTACTAGATATATTCCTTAAATACATGAAGTTTTAGACCTTATACTTCATGATATGTAACACTATTTCAATAATTTATTCTAATGTAACACATAACATCCAATTTAGTTATTTATATCTATCATATCATTATCCAAACAACATTATCTCAATGTCATGCATTAATTAAGGGTTACCTTCTCTTAAACAAAATATCACCTTTCCATGAAATCACTTTATCATTTATTCATAACCATTCATCATATCCATTTCAATCCATAATGAAAACATATATTGAAAATACTAATATATTTCATGATTCATATAACGTTATCTTTTATTTCAAATACATAAATACATCATTCATCCAACATTATTCTTAAACCATTACATAGGATCCATAAACTTATTCCTTAATACCTCAATCCTATAATATGATATATGAATCATCCATTAAGGTCCCTCAACCTAAATCTAATCATGCTTCTTATTTTTCATATAAAAAATAATAGAAGATAATCACAGAACATCCACATGTTATTTTTAGTATCATTACCATCAAGATTATAACCCAAACATGTATCACCTTCTAGATTCTCTTTATGATATTTACACGTGGGATATTTATTTGAATAATTAAAAAACATCCCATATCTGATACATTGAATTTGTCTAAGTCCCTTCTATTTCTCACCATTGTGTAAAAGTAGAAATCATATCATTATCATCAATAATCAAAGTATAAATTCTTATAGTGATGAAATGAATTAAATATTGGATGTTTATGTCATAAAACCTTCCGTAATCTATGACACTCTAGTTTCTTCTTAGTCTATTCATGTCCAAATTATATTTTAATCCTTAAAGATAGACTGTGAAGAGTATTTTTAATTCCCAAAGTATGTCCCCAAGGAGTTTCAAGCAAGATTTCCAATAAAAAATGTTTTCTTGTAACAAATTACACTGATGCAGGCATGTAACATCATGATAGAGTTGTGACCCCTAGTTACATATCTTCTATAGGAATATTCAATTTTAGAATCCTAACATTCATGTATTTCTTGGAAACCACTCACTATATACCATACCAAAATTCCATGACATTGTCTAAAATATTGACTCATCATTATACTTATCCTTCGAGACATCCCCATATATATCCATAGAAATATTTATAGGGATGTCACTATGGTTTTTTCATCCTAGTATCCAAATATTAAATAAACATTTATCTGATACCAACTATTGATTCCCTCTCTTTTCAGGCATTAACATTACATAACTTTATCAGAATATATAAAACATTATTCAAATAGATACCCAATGATTTTACTAGTCTAGTTACTTTGGAAACATGGAAAATTATCACTATGACATCAATGAGCTATATTATCTCCCACTATGATCTTTGTTACTATCACTCATCTTAAACACAGAAAACATAACACATATCTTCATAACTCAGGAAGGAAAACATAAAAATCGGTGACCTCGTATACTTAGTAAAGGTAAACATGGGAGATATAATAAAATAATCATCATCACAACGGTATGAGAACATGATCCTTAAGAAATAAGATCATACCATATATATCAAAGAATATATAAATGAACTATGGAATAAATCTTTAAATTCCAGAAGACCTAAATCACAAGTAATTAGTGAACATAAGCCACAGATGTATATCATCAGAATAAAACACGTAATTGTGGAAAAAAAGAATATAGTATGATATAAATTGTATTTGAGGCATCGCTACCAAGACCACCAAAGTAGAATGAGATCACTCCCCATACAATCATGGTAGCCAAGGTTCACTCTTATGGCTATCTTTGTAACTTGAGTTCACTCCACATACCATCTCGGTAGTAAGGTATAACTACCTTGGACATCATAAAGGTAAATTTTCAATCTCAAATCCAATTTTTCTATCTCATGAGATATAATTATTTACCTAATAAATTGGAGTGAGATATATGTCCCACCCATATCATAATAAAATAACACATACATATGACACAAAATAAAAAAAAATATCTTAAAAAATGAAATTAAATGGGTATCATAAACATGTAATCATATAATAACCCATTGAAAAAGATAAATTTCTCATAACAATTTCATCAAAATAATAAACCGGGAAATAGAAATGTATTTCATTAACATATAACCTACGAATGAAAATAATATTTAATAAACATATAACCTGTGAAAGAGAAATGAGATTCATAAATATATATCCTGTGAAAATAAATGAGTTTCATAAATATATAACCCATGAAATGGAAATAGGATCCAAAAGTACATGATATAAATAAAAACACATTCCGAATATGAATATGAATGGAACTAATTGATCATTTCCTAGTAAATCATGAGTAACTTCAAAAGATTTCATCTTAGATTGAAAATAATGTTGAAATATAAATAAAAAATGTTCCTTGTGTAAATTTTATTTTATTCATTTAATGAAGGCTATTTAAGACAAAAAAAAAATTTAAATTATTTTTTAATTAAAATTCCATTGGAAAATTAGAATGAAAGCATGAAAGTAATTTTGAAAACCATTTCGGCTGAAAACATAAAACAATTAAAATTTAAAATATTTAGAAAATATTTTTCCTTGAAAAAAATATAAAAATAGATTAAATTAATTTTATTATAAATTTTCTTTTAAAACACTTTTAAAATATATAATTAATGATTGAAAACATTTTGAAATCCATTTTATTGAAAATAAATTGAAGATATAAAAATAAATCTGAAAACTATATTAAAAAATATTTCATTAAAAATATTTTGAAAACATTTAATGAAATATTGGAAACTTTTTTTAAAACATTTATTTTAAAATAATTAGTAAAATTTGAAATAATTATTGAGAAAATAATTAAACCATTTTTATAAAACATGTTCATGAAAGAATATATATTACTTATAGAATAAAAAGGTAAAGTCAGACTTTCTTAAAAACAATTTCATAATAATATCATGTACCAATGTGTAAAGAAATGGTACGAATACATTAATATATCATGAATAAAATATAATTGAAAAAAATAAATAATTTCCTTGAGATATGGATTATAATATTTCAACAAGGGTAGGATAAGCATAATCAATCTCAAAAAAGCAATGAGATTGTTTCTGTAAACTCTTTTCAATTAGTAACATTGAACCATAATCCCCATGTAGGGATGTGTAATTACATGATGCTTAAAATATCATTAATACAAGTATATTCATAACATATCATGTCAAAAGTAGTATGTAAACCTCATATAAAAAATATAGGTGCATACCATGGTATGTGTCCCAAATAAGGTAAATTAATAAAAAAACTATCTTACTAATTTGGTTACCTTTGAAACATAAATCATGTGAAAGTAAGATCCTGTTATATATATTTAAATGACTATAATTTTAAATATAAAAATTATATAATACATCCATGTTCATTATACATAGAAAAAATGGAATGGCTGGTGAATAAAGAATATATCTCACAGATATAAAAAGTGAGATAAATCTTCTTATATTTTGTCTTCACTACTGTAATACTCTTTCAAAACACCTATATAATAAATATAATTTTTTAAAAATATTTTATAGATAAAAAGTATTATATATAATATCATATTGATTTTGATTGTGACCATATATCACTATCCTGTTCACAATCCTATGTTTGGATTCACTTCGGTTAATATCTGCTTTGTTGTTTTTATGTGTTTTAATTTGTTAAATCAACCATACATATATGTATATCATTATTTAACAATTTACTCCATGTTAAAAATATTATTTATATTTATTGTATTTGTATTATATTAATCTGTATAATTTAAAATTAAGAAATTGAAATCACCCTTCATAGAGACGATATGTTGTACAAACACATTAATGATATTTCAATTTTTATTTTTGTGTTGAAACATTGAAATAAAATGACATATATTTAAATATTTATAGATTATAAGTAAAATATCAGATTAATTTTGCATATATATTATATTTCCACTAAATCCATCTTTATTAAATTCTATGTAGTATGGGAATGGGTCACATCAGTTTGATGGGGAAATAGTCCACTCCTTCCAAATGTAATTATCATATTAAAAATGTAATGTATAAAGATATGGTTTTGAAATAATTAATGAATATTAAATAAATGATAAATATAACATAAAAAATATATAAATAGGGCATCCATCATAACTTCCACGATGAGAGGCGGTAAAGGATAAATGAACAATCATAGTTCATTGAGGTGATAGTTCTTCATACACATAAATAATATGTTTGATACCCAATATATAGAAGTGTCTGAAATTATAGGTAGAAAAATCATATTTACAACATAAAATAATATTTAGGATAATGGTGGTCTTATAAAATAATAGAATAAAAATATATGAGTTAGTGGTGAAATAAAACGAATGGAATGAGTTTGATGGAAGATGTCACCTCGTAATCGGGTAAGTCTATTTGGTTTGTGAAAAAAGGATTCATTGGATTGGTTCCTTAAAAAAGTATGATTTGAATAGTTATTTATGGAAATATTAAGAATATTTGGGTAGTGTATTGATGATCCAATTTGGATTGAGAGGTGTGACAAAGGGGTAGAATGCATACCTTTTTTTTAGTGGAAGGGGATTGTATGTCTTGTAAATACAGAATGGTATTCAATAATGGGAGGCCTCACTTACATAATGTTCCTCCAAAATTGAAAAATAATAGATTAAATTAATTTTATGGTCAAAAAAATATACATATCAAAAAAATATGTTCATTTTATTAATTTGGTTCCTTAACTTCTAAGATTCCCAAATTTTATTATTTTGGATTTTGATTAAAGCATATAGTTTTCTTAAATAAGTAAATCAACCATTAAGAATAATATGAACTGAAATTTATTATATACTATAGAGACACTAAATATTAAATATATTACCTAATTTTAAAAATAAAAATAACCTTGCTTATAGAAATAAATTTTTAAAATATTCCCACGGGACATGAAAAACTCTTTATAAACCTCGACCGTTCTATCATGGTTTTTAAAATATATGGGTCATTATGGTAATTATAAAAGAAAAAAGGGACTATTAATTGACCATATTTTATAATATTTAATACTTAAAAATTACTTTTAAGAATATGCATTGTTTTTAATGTTAAATCTCTTAATAAACTATCATTTATCGTTAAATGCAAATACTTTTAATTTTGACATTAATTGTTTAATTTTAATTATTAAATATCAAACTAACACTGAAATTAAAATATATTATTCTCATATATTTTTAATTAATATACCAATTTTCTTAAATAAATAAATACAATAATTAAATAAATTTATATAATTTTTAAAACTATAGTATCATTTAATTTTGTTAATTATTAACTAAATAATCATTATGTTGGCAATTCTTAAGCATTAAAAGTAACTAAATCATATATTATAATTATTGATAAATTATTATGGTAGAAATATCCAATTTAAATTTCAAAAGGATATTTATTGACTAAAATATGATGTTTGATACATATTTCAATGTTTTATAAATATTAACAGTAAGGAAGTTTTCCTTTGTGTCTTTTTCCATACGTATTCTTTCATATAGGGAAATTTCATTTTAAAATATCAAAATATCCCATAAACATAAAACAAATATTTTATATTCTACGATTAATTTCATCCAATGTCTTTTGGACAAGAATCAAGGTCATTCTGGTCCTTATTATTTAGTTTTATTCCCTAATTAATCTCAATCATACCTTAAACACTGTGATTAATCATAATGTCTTTCACAAACATTTTTGGTAAAAAATTAATTTTATATTATTATAATAAAAATTCACTACATATTGTAACATTCTTTTTATATATTTGAAAATTCAAATCAGAGATGTGAGAAAATAAATTGTTACGCTACGCCTAGAGATGTGGCGAGAAAGTAGAGTTTTAAAGTTAATAACGCTTAAAAGATCAATATGTTTTTATAACTAGTATCCTTATAAAAATGATTATAATAACTTAAAATTGTTCAATATATGTTTAATTGATCTATTATTAATTTAAAAACCAATTTAATGTATAAATAGATATTAATATATATATAAATGAAAGTTCATTTTTAACTAAAATACAATATTTTTTACTATTCATAAAAAATTATGTTTCTCAAAAAAACAAAAAATATTCCCCCTATTTTATTTCTACCATTATGAAATAAAGAAATGAGATTCATTTTATTAAATTCCATATCTACTACTTTCTTGAATTAAATTCACTATTGTTCACAGAATGACATAACAAGTAGTTTCTTTATGAAAATATTATTTTAAAACTATAATGATTTTTCCAAGAATTATATAATTCATTATAAATATGTATTACATATATTAAAGAAATATATTTAATATATGAATAGTATTTATTTATATTAAAATTACTATGTTTTACATCTCTTTTATATTTATATCATTTAAATAATTAAAACAATAAAATATTTTTTTATAGAAACTCCATGTTGCATATAATGTAGTCCATGTTGGTGCTGCATGTAGAAAAAGTCAATTTAGTGACATGTGAAATGAATATATGAATTATTTTAATGAAATACATCAATTAATTTAATTCATTCTCATAATAACGACATATTTCACCAAAAATTAGGGTGTTGCAGCCTATAGTCTTCTATCCCCCAAGAAGATGGGGGGATGTTACTGTTAGAACTCAATATTCAATTTATCAATGGTATGGTATGTAAAAGAGCACTATGTACTGACTAAATTATGTTGAATAAGATATCAATAAACAGAGTATTGGAGCCCAGGTGAAGATGAAAATGAGGCTCCTTCGGCAGAGCTTAAGGAGGTTTCACGAGTGACTCAAGGTCCAATGCCTATATAGTGTGGTCGTCTCCACCAACCTAACATTTAACACAATGATTTCATGATGGAATGACTATTTATTTTCTGTGAAAATTCCTCGGGTAGTATTTATAATATATATAAAATGCAATAACAATATGAGAATGGTACACAATCTTCCAATAACTGGATCACAACCCGCAACATGCCCATAGTGCCAGAAATAGGTATAAATAAAGGTCAAAAAAGATCATGAATAATGGGAAACTACCATATTATAAGGTTGGGTTTGGGTGGATATGTCATATAGTACAATATATTTCCCAGTATATGATGTGTCAAATGAAATTTATAGTGGAAATATCCTTTTATATTGCATTTGAAAGCCCCTTTTAGGGGTATTAATTACAATTTTTATTGATTGAAATTTTAATTATTTAATTATATATTGATATCTCATTCTAGTTAAAAAAAATTGCCTATTTGAAATTTTTAATGACACGTATTCTTTATAGATTGAAATTATCTTATCTTGTGACTACATCTTGACATGTGTGTACGATATCAAGATGTTATAGTTCATGTATTATGATATGATCATATGAATTAAAATTACCTATTTATTGAAGTATTTACCTCAAAAATTGTCCTTGTAAGTCATCAATAAAATCAAATAACGAGGAATAATTTTTTAATTAATGTGTCTCCATAAATCTATCTGGGAAGATAATCTTTAGATTTATGTAGGAACATTACATAAATTAATTATTTCATTCCTACATGAAAAATATCAAAATGAAATAAATAATAATTAATATACCACAACAAACAAATGTGACATATGCAATTCTTGAAGAAATGTAGATACAACACATCACAATGAATGATATTTACATCCTATGGTTCCTAGTATGATGCTTGAATTTTATTCTCCTGGATTTCATCTGTAAAATGTTGAGGGACCCATAATAATAATAATATTAACATGATAAATTGAAAAAAAAATACATCATTAAAATGTTGAAATCCAAGTAACTGAATGAAGCACAACTAATAACAGCAGTAACCCAAACCAGGTAATTTGGGATTCCTTTATATATGTGTTAGATACTCATAGTAATAGAACCATTACAAGATTACATTACATCCCAGTCTCTTGTCTAAACCCAAATATTAAGGCCAAAGGAAAAAAGATGATCTAATACCTATTTATAGCATCCCTCCCTTTATGCCAAGTAGTAGTGCCCTAAGAAAGTGGCAACAAGAACTCAAGAACACCTCCCTGTACGACAATGGTGGCTGACTAGTAGTAAGGGACTACCGTGTTTCCATGGGAAGAATACTCCATCATAGTATAGAGTGTAGCACAACAATAGTTAAATAATTTAATCATATGAAATATAATAAAAAATTATAGAAGAAGAGTTTGAAAAATAAATCATCTAGGTGAAATAAATTGAATGTAGAAGCTGAAAAATAAATTAAAAATACAATAAATGAAAATAAAGTGACTATAAAAAAATGAGAATGAGCACATGGAGAACTAGGAATAATGAAATATAACAATATATAACAAAAATAAAACAAATTCCAAAAGTAGATACAATTAGAATCATGAGAATAGGATTTTTCCCTTTCTCACATAATCAATATAAAGAAATAAAATCAAACATCAGAAGTTCTGCACATCCCTTTATCAATACCTGCAAGGATGATAACCTCTTCTGTTCCAAAAACATCCCACATAGGGTGTAAGATATACTGACATCCACCATTGCTATCTAGATAAATACTATTCATGAAACATATAATGATTATTGTTCCAATAAATAATAAAATAATTGTTATATAACAATAAGATATACCAGATTGGGTCCCATGTGAGAAACCATTCCTATGCTACCTTTTTTAGCAATAGATGAATATCTTTTAATTTAGGTATCCTAGAAAAGATTTAAACATGGAAATATATTTTACATGTAATGTGTTATATGATGAACCATCCTTAATCATTTGATTTGGCTTAGAAGGTGGATCCCATATGATTCAATTCAATATTCTTACTCCCTAATTTATCTAACATCATTGATCATTATTAAGCTATACCTTGAGCCCATCAAAGGTGATCCCATATGAATCCCATATAATGATCTAGGGACATTTGATAAATATATTTCTACATGATTAAATGCAAGGTGACACAAAAATTATTTCTAATGTGTCAATCCTAGAATGATGTGGAAAATACAAGAACAACCCTTTGAGTCTTTCATTAGTGTCTCATGATGGTGACAAGTCTCTCTCATGGCATGGTACAACCACCTCACCAATGATGACATCCATAGGGTATCACCTAGAGAACTAGTATCACTCATATTGATGATTAAATAAAAAAAGAGTGATCTTATCCCAGGTATAGCTAATGTCACCCCCAATGTATTAAAAAAATCACTAAAAACATACTAGATGACATGAGGAACCGTTCCCTGGTGTCCTCAAATTGCGACCCTTATATCAACCCCGAAAAATGTTGATGGTGTGATTTGAGTACCAAAATAATACCATTTAAAAAGAAATTGTATAAATAATAATTTGTATTTTGGATAAGTCATTTTATTAAGAAATACACTAATTAAATAAGGATAATCGGCATAAATAATGGCCCATAATTATAATGAATTAAATTTATTAATTCAAGGAATTTATTATAGGGGTAGTATAGCTAAAGGGGTTATTATAAATAGATATAAGGTTTTAGTAGCTCACTAAGGACTAGGAATACCCATTGTCATGGATTATGTTATGAAATTCAATCCTACTGGATGTTAGAAATTAGTTGGGATCATAATAATCATGAAAAATGATTTTTGAATAATGTAATTAATATTTTAAGGGATTTAATGAAAAATTACATCATTTGTATCAATTAATAATGTTATTAATTTCATCAAATTTTAGTGAAAGATACTAGTCTACCTACCTTAGTCTTTTTGAAGACCACTAGTCTGTTGTCATCCATTGAATTGATTTGGGATGATAGTTATATAAGAAATCATGTATCTTCTTAAAAATGGGGAGAATAATGTCTCTCAAAAATTTTAAAATTGAGGACTACAGAAACTACTTATGGAAGGAATATATCTGTAATGATTATCTCAATATTTCTAATGCATCTGAT
Organism: Viscum album; assembly: GCA_963277665.1. NCBI lineage: Eukaryota > Viridiplantae > Streptophyta > Magnoliopsida > Santalales > Viscaceae > Viscum > Viscum album. The sequence goes on along the minus strand of OY728148.1, from coordinate 257,220,177 downwards.
GCTGAAAGATTTGGAGTGTGGATGGAGGTTAGTTCAAAAGACTAAGATGTCCTGAGGAATAACCATAGAAGATGATGATGGATCACATAATCTAGAAAAGGTAGGTTAAAAGAGGATTTTAGTTATTTTAACTCATTAAGGGGAATTGTAATTTTACCCTCATTTACTAGGTCACGCGGTTTTACTGTATGGTTGGAAAAACTATGTGTTGTATTCTACTTAAGGAGAACCATCATATTTTTTTGGTGCACAGTTTCCCTAAAAATGTGTGAACCATGTGAAATTATTATATCAATATATATGTAAAACTCCTCACATGCATGATCCCCATTTGTCATGGTTGTAGAGAGATTGTGTTTCCCTATGGTCCCTACTAATACACCTCTACATAGTTAGGGTAACCAAGTCGGCTTGGCGGTATGGATTCCCTCAAATATATATCCCTGTATTATTAACCAATTATTGGGGTTTTTCGCTGAAAATAGCCCCAAGAAGTATAATGAAATTCATTAATCCATTAAGAAACATAATAAAATCCTAAAAAAGTAAATTAAGGTGAAAAAAACCATATGTATTTTTTATAAAATAATTTATATAGCATTTATAGTCAATTATTTCTATTGTTGAGAATCCATAAGAGGTCATTGACACTCAAGTTAATGATTTTAATGCAAAGTCAATTTTGTTGGTATGAGTTTTATAGTGGAACATATCAGATTCTCATAATACATGGGAGTGTGTATCATTTATGAGGATGTAGTGGCCTCACAATTTTACCATACATTATTCATCCATATATTAATCTAGGCATAAAAAGACTAATGGTGGGGATTTTGTAATTTCATGTTACCATATCATAGATAATATCATTATAATTATGTTTTTTTCTTCAATTTCATTCATGTTGGTTTATTAAATCATTAAAATAAATTAATTAGAAAAAATAACCATATTTTTTTGAATTTTTTTTAATTAATGGATTCTGTGAATAAATTTGTTAATGGTTTAAGGGGTTTTACCTATGTTTATAAAATTTTTAATGTGGTTTAGGTTTTCATGTATGAAACTAATACATTTTCAGCATAATGAGATATTATATTTCATATGACAAGTTCGCAGTCCATGAAATTTATCACTAGTCACATATCATTAGTTGAGTACATATCATGATAGAGTATAATTATTTAATGTTAAAAATAAATTTTTAATAAAAAAGTGAAGAATTTTAATATGTATGAGGACAATGTGTACTACATGACATGTAATGGGGTTAGATGACATGGATTTATATGGATTTTTGTATTTATATTTCTTTATGACTCGTTCTTGTATCCTTCTTCTATAGTCCTCTTTCCCCTTGACCTAGAAGTAGTATCTACTGATTTTGGGTTCCTCCACTCCATTAGAATCATTTTTTAGTGGGTTATCTTCATTTTTTGGGTTTCATCTATCTGGTTAATTAATAAATAATTATATTCATTTAATTTTATCTTATTTGTGTTGTTTCGTTGTGTTATTGTATCTTTAGATCTTTGGAGGTAATTATTTTGATTCATTTTGAGATAAATTATAAGATATTGTTCTGGAGAACAATTAATCATTTTTTGTGTTGTGTTGGTTGTATGTTATTTATTTAAAATCTATCATTAATCTTCACCTTCCCTTTTGAAAAATTATTTCTATATTGTGATTTTTGGGATTTTGTTTTAGGGCCTCCATCGTCTTCGTTGTGTTCTTCCTTGTTGGTGGATCCCATTATAGGTGATTTCGAACTGAGATGGTGGTAGATAGTTTCATATCTAGCATATGATGGTTGAATGTCTTTATTTTTTGTATCCGAAGTTTATTTATTAATGTATTGGAATTATTAATTGATTTTATTTGTGTGTCTACATATGGGTTTTTATTAAATTTTGGTTTCCCCTTATTTTGGTAAATGGAAAAATGTACTTTCATTGTATTCTGTAGTTTATTTTTAAAATGTTTTTCAAAGAATTTTTTGATGAAATGGTTCTGACAATATGGAACATGAGAAGCCTTGGGTACTTGGTGGATGGTGTATTAATATTCCTCTTCCATTATAGAGGGGTTTCCACTAGGATTTCCTCTTCTCTGTAGTCTTTTTTTTCTTCAAACTTGTTAGACCTACTGGGAAGTTCAATTAATAGGTTTTCTTCCCTTTTATATATTATATATATATGTATATAGACTTTAGGAATGTGATTGACATTGTTTTATATAGGAATCTGAGATATCCTGATCTAGTGTGGTCCTTAGTTATGTGTTACATGTTTTTTGGGTTTTACTATTTTGGTTATACTACCATGGATTTGATGTGATATGTGTAACCTCTTTTTTCATTTTATATATCTATATTAATATATTTAAATTAAATGACTTGAATTTAATTACCTAGTTTGTTTTGTAATTATGAAAATGTTGAAATTAAATGTTTTCCATTATTTCAATATAAAATTAATAAAATATTTAACATTCATTATTTATTTTAAATTTGTATTTGGTTGGTTTATTTATAGAGAGACTTTAAGTGGAACACTTGGGTGGGAAATTAATGATCCTATTATCTCACAACCAACACTCCACGTTGATGGTAAATAGACCATGTTTTCTATTTCAATACATGGAATCAAATACAGATTCATTTTTGTGGCTTGATGTTCTGTCAGCTATGTTTTGGTATGGTGTTGTGATATATTGAGATTTTTTCCACACTATCACAATGAGTTGATGGAGTCATTGTTTATTTTTTTTAACCTTTATAGTTGGCCATGTCTAATGGATATTGTTATTCTAAAATTTCATTTTCATTTTTTCCTCTACAAGGTTTGGAATATATTTTTCTATTACACTGTATCCCTCTATAATTTTTATATATGCCCTTTTTTTACATTATTTTGGGTAAAATAATTCTTTATTGTTGTTTTTTATGATAAGGTTCTATTATTAGAATAGTTTGGATCATGAACTCCTTTAGGGGTTATGGTAGATTGGGTTGAGTTCGAGTTTTGAGATTTTATCTAGGTCGGTTCGTTATATCAAATATTATTATGTTATTTCATTTCACACCCCACCTGAGTTGGTTGACCATAATAATAAAAAGAGGATATAATTTCTGGGATTTTCCCCCAATATCAATGAAAATTTTGATATGTATAGCTAGCTACCCTATATTACCCACTCTTCCTGTAGAATTGATGGACCAAAAGTTTTTATGAAATATGTGGTATAATGGGGGATATAATTATATTTGATATTTGGTTGTGGTCATACGTGATAGGATGATGTACTAAGTTCAATGTTATTCACATTCATAATACACTAATTTTTTAGATATATTATGAGATGTGATGTGATAGCCCTTTTGACGTCTGGGGATGCATGATACCACTGTGTAATATGTTACCTTGAGATGATTTTTTATGTTAGGATTAATTCATATCCACATTGGAGATGGAATAGGTTCCTTCATGTGAGTTCTGATGTGATGTGATATTTAATTAATGGATAATATAAAAGAATTTTTTTTGTAAGTGCAAGTAAGTAGAATATTAGTGGGTACATGGCTATGGGTCACCTTTCCTATTTATCATATCAATGTTATATTATTATATTGGATTCATGATTTGGTTAGAGATCATTATTGAGGCTAGGATTGTATAGTAGAACAATATAGTTTTTTTTGGTTTTTCTATTTTTTCACTAGAACATTAGACTACAAATTTCACAACTACTCTTGTGCCCTTGCTTATGTGCCGATATAAAATATATGTTAGGGTCACCCTATATATATGAAATGTTTTTCAATTTTCATGGTGGTATTTGGGGACTATGATGCTATCGTCGAGTTGGGGTTTGCTACTATTATTTTTTCATCACAATAGACTTGTCTTTTGGTGTAGATGGAGACATTTATGTGTTTAGTGTACTTTATTCATGAATTATGGGATAGTTATTTATTTACATTTATAAAATCAAAATCAATATATTGATAGTAGTTTATCTTATATCCCTAAAATATGTTATTATAAAATTTATTTCCTATCATATTATAGATATTTATATCCTCGGTACTAGTCGCTAGTTCAAGGCTATTAGAGGTAGGATATATGGGTTATTATCACTCTTACTTCACTGTGGTATCATTAGAAGATGGTGTCATGAAAATATATCTATTTTTGTCAAGGAATTAATGCTAAAGTTGATCATGAAAAAAAATTATCAATTCATTAAAAATTTAGGTTTTTCATTTATTGAGACAAATTTTTGGAGGATTTTTATGGTTAACAAATTTTTTACTTGATTATTTTAACCCTTCAGAGTTCATATTGAGGGTTTCAGAGACCAATGTATGTTATTTATCTGTATGGGAAAAAAATTCAATCCATTTGGGTTTTATAAATATTTATTTAAATAAGATTCGAATTATATAATGTTTAGTTTAAAATTTATTCTAGTGCTATATGATTGAAAAATCTAGATTCAATACCCATTTCATCGGGTTAGAGGTGAGATAGAAGTGTTGTTAGTCAATTTGAAAAAAATAGAAATGAATTGATCTTATTAAATTGATGTATAACTTGTATATTTTTACATTAAATATTTCATTATTAAAAATAACCCCTCAAAATAGGAAAATTTTCTTGAAGTGATATTGTGGACCATTTATAATCATTTTTTGTGAATTGTTGGTCTCTTAATCACACAATGATTTATGATTTTTTGTTCATTAACATTTTTATTTAAATTCTCTCTAACACTAAATTTTTTTTCTTTTATGTAACTTTCATCCTTTGTGTCTATGTTTTAACTTCCAAGCATTTTTCTACCTATTTTGGAAACTAGTTATGTTTTATTTCTGGTAACCTATATGTTTTCAACATTCCCTTTTTTGTGGAAGTTATAATATACCATTATATGATATGGTTTTTAAATAATGGTATATCTTAAATATCAAAACCTCAACCACTTTTATCATGTTCAAAATGGAGAGGGGCTAAATTTACTATGGTTGGGGGGGTTAATCTGACTCGCATAAATTTTAAAATAACACTATGTTTGACATATTATGATCCACAAAACATTAATGTAAAATGTACCATGATACTTTTAATAATATAAAATAATATGATAAAAGATAAAAAATATTATATTTTGAGGTTTATATGTGAAAATACATGAAGTTAATTTAATTTTTAGTCAATTAAAATATATATAAATATAAAAATTGCAGAAAATATTTATCTGAATGGTTACCAAAGAAGACTTTAACCCCAAAAAAACTACGAATGTAATGAACTGTATTAGTACTATAATAGACATGATAAGAGGGGAGAATATTAATTAATTTTTGGGGAGCATGTAATGATATATATATATACATTAATTTAATTAGACCATAATATATATAGTAAATGGAAACACATTTAATTAATGTATATATATCCATTGGATATATATATATATATCTAATAATTATATTTTGATTTTATGTTTTTTGTAAATGATGATAATATCATTTGAAGGTAAAAGAGTTATTTTAAATTAAACTATTTTTATGTGAATAATATATATTAAACTTAATAGATTATATTTGTATGATATTTTAAACGAATTATATATCAAATATAATAAATTACAATATATTTATTAATTGTTATTAAAAATAAAATAATATTAATGTCTTTCTTATATCAAAAGTACATCTTCTTAAAATATGTGTTTTATTTCATTTTGGTAAAAAAATATGATAAATTATTTCTACCTCTATATGAAATTATATTTCACATAATTAACTTCATTTTTTAAATAAAAAGAGCAAAAATGTCTTATAAGTGATTTTTGAGATTTTTTTAACATTCTTTCTGTTTCAATGAATAATTATAAATAAATAGTTTTTTGAATGCATTTTTCTCGGTTTAATCATTTAAAAAGATACATTCTATTTTATATTAATTTAAAATTACAATTTTTTCATTTATCTTATTTATAATACTATTAATTTCATTGTATCTTTTTTTACGTGGGATTTTCATATAAAATTATTCTATAACCCAGAAAAAAATTTCTATAAAACTAAATATTATCACATTTTGTGGGTTTTATTCTAATTTAAATTATGAATATTATGTCAATGGAATTATCGAAAATGAAAACCACACAATGAATCAATAGGAAAAATTTCATAAAATAGAAATAGTTTATAATTTTGATTATGAATTTTAAATGTGGTGACCATTAATAACCATGGTAAGGGTAAAATAAGGTATATATTATTTTTATTAAATTATTTTTTAATGATAAGTAATTTTAACGAGTACACATATGATTATAAATGGTATAAAATTTCACCCTCCATTGATGAGAATATTATTATATTATATTTAAAATTAATGAACATTAATATTGAAATGTTGATTGCTACAATTATGTTTAAATTTCGTTAAATAATGGGATATACCAAATTATAATATTTAAAATTATAGAAAAAATGAAAAAGTTTCATGTTTTGTGAATATTTCAACAATAACATCTTTGTTTTCAAAATTTATGGATATTTTCAGGCATTATACACTATAGTTACATAATTTATAATTAAAGCTTCAAAGTAATTCCAAGTATCTATTTTCACTACCTTATAAAAGGATACACATTATCTCATTTCATATTCAACATTTTTCAATGAAGCTCAAAAAAAACCATACCGAAATATCTTATCATATTTACTATAAATTAATTCTGATACATTGTCTATGTGAAATTCCATTCAATGGGTCCTTAATAGGGGGTCTATAAGGGGTATAAAAAATAATAGTTAATCTTCTAACCTGACACCTTTCAATTTAATTATTCTTCTACAACCTCTAAATATATGGTTTTCATTATAAAATAATATTAATAATATCCTAAATATAATTATATTATATTATAATTATTATTATTTAAAACCCAATATCCACCCAATATCCATCACATTGGATGGGAAACTATCAGCTGTATGCACATGTGGACTATCACATCAACATAGTGAAACAATTGATTTTTCATAACCATCCATCATGGATGATTGTTATGATTTTTTTTATGTATATAAATCATATTAATGACATAATTATACATTTGAAACTATAATAATATATCTACCTGCTTAGCATCTTATCTATTGGAAATGATAACACCACTTATTTGTATATGTGGACTACCACCGTAACGAAGTGTTGTAATTATTTTTTAATTTACACATTACATGGATTTGAATAATGATATATTTAATTAAAATATAAAATATCTAGTCGATAATAATTATTCTATAATAGTGAATTGTTTCTTACCACTTTCTTTCCATATGTCTAAATGTCATAACAACATTAATGTGTATGCATATCCTTCTATCTTCATGAATGATGCAATTAATTTTTTCAAATCTAAATTACATTATATAGTTAAAATATATTAGATTTATATAATAATTAAATTATATTGTTGTTTGGTCCATTATGAATATAAAAGTAACCCATCTATTGAACCGATATTATCAGGAAAAAAAGTAAACATTTAGCTATCACGACCAGTCCCCTGGGCCCGTGTCGTGACTACTCCAAGCCAACCTTCCATAGGCTAGGGGATAGCAACTAGGACCAAAGGAATAATTCCATAAAATTGGAAATGAATTTCCTTTATAACTGTAACAAACACAATAGAGTAAACAACTGTATACGAAACAGAAAGTAAAACTGTATTACAAAGGAGTGCTGAAAAGTAAAGGGGATTAAAGTAAAATCCCAGAAGTAAGTTACAAGGAACTGAAAGTACAACTGAAGAAAAAAATAGCTGCTTGATCGTCCTCAGGGATTCCTACCTGAAGGGAAGGAACAGATAGACTCCTTAGCGCTCTACATCGTCAGTCTCCTCTAGGTAATGAATCATCGTGAGATCCAAATCTGGGTACCATTGAGTCCTAATACTCTGAGCCTCGGTCAGTGCAGTCTATCATCTGCAACCAACAGAAATATGTGCGGGAATAATCCATGCAAGGGGTGAGTATAATAATAATAAGTAGGGACCCCTGGACCCTCATGGTCTCTCAAAATCCAACAAGGATAACCAAAATGTATGAAATAAAAGGATGACCCTACTTAGTTATATGACCATATATATAGCTATGTTATCAAGAAATCACTCTAAGTCATGAGGTACACAAAAGTTACTGATTCAACTCACATAGGTATACAACTTACATAGAGAAACATAGATGACCAAATGTAGCCACTGAATGACTTATTCTGTCAAACCCAAGTATGATCCTGGAACAGAACATAGAACTATCACACCCACACAGGATCTAGGATCTAGGAACAGTAAACAGAGATGTCAAACCCAAACAAGATCCAAGAATAGTCGTCAGAGCTATTGAACCCACAGAGGATCCAGGAACAGTAGTCAGAGCTGTCGAACCCATACATTATCTAGGAACAATAGTCAGAGCGCTGCCAGCCACAGGGTTCTGCACAAGGTATGGTTGATTCCATGAGGTTCAAATCCTCAAGCCAAGATTCGATACATCACCTGCCACAAAAATCTACAAATAAGTGTCCCAAAGGTCTGCCACGTCACATGGGCCTCAACGCAACAGACGGCGCATCAATCAGACACCCGGTCTGTGAGTTATTAACCTTTTAGTCCTGGGGCCCCTGTTGGATTCATGCACGATCCAACTTGATCATATCACATCTATATACCAAAATCCATTGGGGTATACTCAAAGGGTCTATCATGATCCTAGATTACCTGGGTAGCTGACGGTTCGTCAAATGGATGTCTAGTTCCAACTAAATGGAAAAAAAGAGGTAAAGGGTCGGTAGTGGGCCCTGGTCTAGTCTGACCCGGACTGGGTCGACCCGGTCCAACCTGTTGGGTCTGACCCGACCCATTGAGTGGGATAGCATATTAGTTTCAGCTCGGACCACGGGGCCCAGCCTAGCCGGCCGCATGGGCGATTCGGACTGGAGGGCACTACGAGGGTGGTTCAGCCCAGAGCGCCGCGAGGGGCTTGGCTCGGGTGACCCATCCTGGGAGGCCAGGTCTGGTTTGGCCCGAAGATCCACGAGAAGCCCAGGGCCATGGTCGGGGTGGCTCGGAAGGCGGCCAGGCAGGGCGGGTGATGGCCGGGAAGGGCGAGATAAGGCTGGCCGGTGGCCGAGTAGGGTGCTGGGTGGGCCGGTGGGCCGGCGTGCAGCCATGCAGGGTGCACTAAGGTTGACTAGGGGCCAGACAGGCTGGAAGGTGGGCCGGTGGGGGCTCAGCCGATGCTGTTCGCCCGACAGCAGTGAGGGACGTCATAGGGGCGGCGCAGATCATGGAGGTTGTGGGTAGCGCAAACTTTTTCTTCACCGCATTCATCTCCATGTTTCTTGGTCGCCATGCCAAAGATCATCATAAACAAGAATGAATGAGAGGTCAGGTCATATTTTTTTGGTCCACACCCTTTGCGTTTAGGGTAATAGCAATTGGTTCTTCAAGAATAATGTATAACAAAACCCTTCCCCCATGATTTATCCCAAAACCTGCAAAAGGAAAAAAAATATCCTTTCTCTTCATTTTGAATGAATCGAAGAACACGAGAGAAAATCATACTTAATGGAAATTAATCCCCTACCATGGATTCGTTGACATCAGGAAAGAAGCTGAACAAGTCGAGGACAACGTCATCGGTGTTCTTCAAGTACGACGCTTCCTCCCTTGTTCTGGTTGGAGATCAAATAATAAGATGTTCATCATTGGAAGATTAAGTGTTCTTAATTCTTTTATGGTCATTATTTCATTGGGAGGAGCATTCATTGTTGGGATATTTCTCCCAATAATCCTCCTCTCAAATCACCAAAGTGAATAGATGTGCCAAATAATAGATTATATTATCTATTATTTCGTTGGAAAGATATTCAAAAAGAAGCCCTAAACACTTTTTCGAACAATAATATAATGGGGATTAATTGGAACAATTAATATGATGTGTTGGGAATATTAAAGTTAGAGTAGATCAAGAGGATCCACCTAATTAATTCAAGAGGTTGGAACAAAATTAAAATGGAGGATTTGGCACCATAAATGTTGTGTATTGGCTCTATTAAGGTTGATGGGTGGTGGCACCATTATGTGAGGAGCTCAAGAGATTCCTCCCCACATAGTAGGATGTTCAAGTGGTTTCAACCTCAGGTGGTCTCCACCATATCAAACATGAAGAGGAGGTTAGGTTTGGGTGGGCCCCACTACCATAACCTCTCATAGGAGGTTAAGGTGTGGTGGTCCAACCTCCAACTTCCACATGGAGGTTATTGTCCCAGTGGATCATACCTCCCCACACCGACATGGAGGCTGAAATATAATAAAGTGAAGGTCACTTTATTTTATTGTTTTCCACAAAAACCCAAAAAACAGTCTTTTATTCTCGACCCACTACCATCAAATGAAAGTCTACTTAATAGAATACTTGTGCTACGAGTTCAATGGTGCCATCCGATTTCAATTACGAGCACCGGTTCAAAAGTTATAAAAACCTGCTTGTACGTTTACTGAACATACCAGAACAAAACATTCGAAATTGATTCTGGCCACACCGGGCCTTTGAATCACGTGCCATCAATTTTCACAGACTTGTAAAATTCCCATGTATTTAATAAAAAAATTTCCATGGAAATTTTTTGTCTACATTCTCCCCACCTCAAAGATCTACGTCCTCGTAAGCTACAACTCGAACTAAGAGAAAACATGGGGGTACTGAGAATGTATATGAGCCTCCCTCTCCCATGTGCTCTCTTGGAGGTTCCCGTGCAACAAGAAAACGTGCACTAGAGGTATCAACCATCCATGTAGGACCCTCTCTTGTCAATCCTCAATCTCCACTAGAACCTCCATAAAAGTCTCCCCATCGTCGACATCCAAATCTCCATAGTTGATGATGTGAGAAGGGTCGTGCATGTATCTCCTCAGCTGGGATACATGGAAGATGTCATGCACCCGGTGCAACTGAGGTGGAAGAGCTAAGTGGTATGCCTCCTCTCCAACTCTACTGAGGACTTGGAAAGTTCTGATGACATTCAGAGATAACGTGTCACCTCGGACAAATCTCCATAGACCTCATCAAGGTGAGACCTATAAGAAGTCATTGTCACCATCCTAGAACTCTAGAGGCCTCCATCTCCTGTCAGCATATGACTTATGCCTGCTCTGTGCAGTCTTCATCCACTCTTATATGATCTTCACCTTTTCTGTGGTAGCATGTACTATCTTTGGTCCCACTAGTGCTGACTCCCCTAGGTCATTCCAGCACAAAGGTGATCTACAAGGTCGCCCATATAATGCCTTGAATGGTGTCATCCCTATGGTGGAGTGATAGATGTTGGTGTATGAAAACTCCACCATAGGTAAGTGATCATCCCTGCTGCGACCGATGTCGAGGACACCAGAATGCATCATGTCCTCGAGGGTCTGAATGATCCGCTCAGTCTGGACATTAGTCTGAGGATGAAAGGCGGCACTCAGACAAAGATGTGTCCTGAAAGCCTCCTTCAAACCCTTCCATAGCTAGGAAGTAAACTGCACATCATGATTGGAGACAATCGTTGAGGGTATAACATGTAAACGCACAATCTCCTACAAATAGTGGCCTCCCAAGCTCTATATTGTACCCTACTCTCTGATCGGTAGGAAGTGGGCCAACTTGGTTAGTCGTTCGACGATCACCCAAATTGTGCCATGACCCTTTGATGTACGTGGAATACCCACAATGGATTCCATGGATATCCCATCCCACTTCTACACTGGGACCTCTAAAGGCTGAACCAAGCCTGCTGGTACCTGGTGCTCCGCCTTCACTTGCTGATAAGTGAGGCATCGATAGACAAACTATGCTACTACCTTCTTCATACCTGGCCATCAGTGTTTTCATCGATTGTCCTGGTACATATTTCCCACTCCAGGATGTACTGCTAAAGGGGATGTGTGGAACTCCCTTAACACATCCACTTGAAGTGACTCTAGTACCATAATATATCCTCTGAAAAGGATGACATGATCCCCACCTTCAAAAAATCCATTAGGTTCCTGCCTTGTGGATATCTAAGGATGTCATGACTCGTATTCAGCATCCCCATGATGTGCCTCCTTGAATCGCTGAATAAGTGGGGGAGTGACTATAAGGGACTGAAGGAAAGCTGGTCCACCTTTATCCATAATGAATATCTGCAAAGTGGGCAGCTGCTCTGTTGACTCACCTAGCAGTTGTATACCAGATATCTTGTTGAGTGCATTAGCTACAATGTTCCCCTTTCCATGAGTATAAACAATCTCGAAGTCATAGTCCAGGAGGAACTCAATCCATCACCGTTGTCTCAGGTTTAGGTCCTTCTGAGAGAAGATATACCTGAGACTCTTGTGATCAGAGTACATAGTAAAATGTTTCCCAATAAGATAGTGCCGTCATACTACAAGGTGAAGACGACTGGTGCTAACTCTAATTCATGGGTAACAAATTTCTGATCATGTTGTCTCAGCTGCTGAGAACCATATACGATCAATTCTCGCTCCTACATCAGGAGAAATCTGTGTACGTTCCTTGATGTGTTGTAGTATACTATGTACCTTACGCCCTCCTCTAGAAGCCTCAAGTTGGGGGCACTAGTAAACCTCTATATCAGCTTCTAAATGCACTGCTGGCATCTCCCAGACCACACAGAGGGTTTCTACTTATTCATCAAGGCTGATAGTGGTGCTGCAACTCTGAAGAATTTTACAATGGACCTCCGGTAGTAACCGGCCAAACCCAGGAAATATCGTACCACTTTCACACTCATGGGTGGCTCCCAAGAATGTACTGCCTCAATCATCACTAGATCCACTGAAACACCAGCCTCAGAGATGGTGTGTCCCAAAAAGTGAACCTCTCAGATCAAAAACTGGCACATCGAGAGCTTACCATAAGGTTGGAGCTCTCAATGTGTGTCTAGTACTGCCTACAAATGGTAGGAATTCTCCTCCTCAATAGTCGAGTAGATCAGAATGTGTTCGATTAAGACTACGAAAAATTAAATGAGGTAAGGCTAGAAAATCATTTTCATGATTCCCATGATCATTGATAGAGCATTGGTTATGCAGAAAGGAAAAACCAAGGACTCGGAGTGGTTGTACCGACACCTGAAAGTAGTCTTCTGCACATCCTCATCTCGAACTCTCAGCTGGTTATAGATTGATATGAGGTCTATCTTTGAGAACCACCATTCTCCCTTATACTGATCAAAGAGGACGTCAATACTTCCGAGTGGGTACTTGTTCTTCACGATCACCTGGTTTAGGCGATGATTGTTGACACAAAGTCTGAAGCTCCCATCCACCTTCTTGGAGAATAGAATCTGGGCTGCCCAGGGAGAATCACTAGGCTGGATGAATCCCATCCCCTATAAGTCCTCCAGATGCACATGAAACTCGTGAGGCTTAGAAAAAACCATATGATATGTTGGTTTAGATATCAGTGTCTTCTCAGGGTACAGGTCAATGTAAAAGTCCACCTCTCTGTGAGGATGTAGTCATGGGACATCGTCAGGGAAAAGATCTATGTACTAGTCCATAACTACAGGATATCTCGGACTCTACACATCAACTTCTACAATGATAATTCTAGCCAAATGATTAGTAATCATCTTCCTCCTCCTCTTAGTAAGTCCATCATGCGCTGCAAAGCCTCCCTTCTTGCCAGTAAATGTAAATGTGGTCCTATCCATGTGGACACACCACACTTTGCGCCTAATATAGGTAATCTGATCATTGAATATAGATCACCAGTCCATACCCAAGATGATGTCGTAAGTCCTTGACGCCACTACAAGGAGATCTCAGATGAATCTCTTTCCTCATATAGTATGATCACACTACTGGAACTAGTGCGTAATCATTGGGTCTGGTCCCGTAGGAGTCTCTAGCCATATGGATCGAGCCAACAGCTCCGTCAGAATCTCCAAGATCCGAACTAGGGCAATGGAAATGAAAGATTGAATGGAACCTATTCCTATAAGAACTAGTGATATGGTAGAGTAGATATAGATCGTACCTCGAATCATCTCTGGAGAACCATGATCGTAAGCCTCAACTTCCTAGAGCAGAGCTCTCGCCTATTCACCTATCCCTATGGTCGGGGTGGACCTCACTATCATGGTGGTGGTAACACCTCGTAACTTCATCCACCACCATCTACACAAATATCTCCTCTTCCAAATCCTCCTTATCCTTACAGACCGCCTCGATAAAATCACTTCCTCTGTGTAGGCGTTCTTATGATCGTCAGCTAATCATCCGAACAGCGGGTCGGACAGTTATGAACCATATGACCCTGCCCGCCTCATGTGAAACAATGCATGTTCCTCATATGAATGGTTCTCTATCATGTGCCTCGCACAACCGAAACTATGTCTTGAGGTCGTCCACCTGTAGGTATAGTCCTCTTGGACCTCTGTGACATATGTCTGCTGCCAGCTGTAGGAGACTCCGCTATGGGACGCCTGATGGTGGGTCTCACTGCTGGTGACTGCTCATCAAGGAAACTCTCTACTAGAAGGTCTCTCTATAACACCACCACCTGAGTCGAGATGCTGAGGGAGATCATCAAAGCCCAGATCACTCACCTGAGACCCTGCTCAAAGGTCTGGTCCTTGAAGAAAGGATCTTGCACCATGTCTATGGAGTAGAGTGAGTGATCAGTGAACCACACTGAATACTGAGCTACAGTCATACTGCCCTACTAGAGATGAAGTATCTCCTGTATCTGTGTTGCACGTAGGGTGGATATGAAAAGACTCTGCCTAAAACATTCTCTCGATGTCTTCCCAGAGAAGTGTCACCTCATCATACACCTAGAGCATCAGGCTCCACCATCTGCCTGCTACTTCCTGAAGAAGACTCGCGACAAGGATCACCATAAGGTCGGCTGGTGTCCCAAATAGTCTGAAGACTCTCACCAAAGACTCCAGCCAATCCTCAGCTACCAGTGGGTCCATCTCACCCCTGCACATGTGACACTCTTCATTGGAACACATGAAATGTGCTCAAGCAGTATACAAAGTCCGCTACTGGGGGTGGTGGCATCAGTGGCCCATTGTGTTGCGGAACTGCTGGAGGCTCCACTATGATAGGGCCCTGCCCTGAGGCCTCGTTGCTCAGTAGGCTACCATCTCATACAAAGCCTGGAACCCTGGCTAGCTGTATACGTGGTTCCACGATAAAAAGACACAGGTGTGCCATGGTCAATAAGTTATACCTGGTGAGCTGAATCAAAGAGGCGACAAAGAAAACTCTTTAAACACACACGCAATCAAGGATTTTGTGCACTGAGTCAGAAATTAGACATTAGGGTCCTGGTGTATAGATACTTCAGCTTCCACAAAAACACTAGACTCCCTGGACTGAAAACCACACTTAGTACTCATAACATTATTTCTTCGCATAAAGGAATGATCAGAGTCCTATGTTCAGCGGTAGAACTGACTCCTCTGATACCAATTTGTCATGACCCGTCCCCCGGGCCCGTGCCATGACTACCCCAAGCCCTCCTTCCATAGGCCAGGGGCTGCTAACTAGAACCAAAGGCGTAATTCCCTTAAACTGGCAAGGTATTGCCTTTATAACTGTAAAAAAATAGAACATAGTACACAACATGATGCGATACAGTAAGTGAAACTGTATAACAAAGGAGTGATGAAAATTAAATGGTCCAGAAATACAATCCCTATAGTAAAGTACAGGGAACTAGAAGTACAATTGAAGAAAAAAAAGCTGTTGGATCATCCTCCAGGGTTCCTACCTACTTGGTAGGTGTATATAGCCTCCTCAACCCTCCCCGCAGTCAGTCTCCTCTAAGTACCGACTCGTCATGAGCTCCACATTTGGGTACTATACAGTCCTAATACTCTCAGCCTCGGTTAGCATTTTCTGTCTTCTGCAACCAACACAAAGAGGTGCGGGCATAGCCCATGTAGGGGTGAGTATAACAATACTCAGTAGGGATACCTAGACCCTCAATATCTCTTAAAATCAATCATGGATAACCAAAACATGTGATATCAAATGATAACCTTGCTTAGGTATATGCCCATACATATACCTAAGTTATCATGTAATCCAACTCAGTCATGAGGTGCACAAACGTTACTGACTCAGCTCACACTGGTATTCAACATATGTAGAGAGATAGAGGTGATCAAATGTGGAAACTGAATCATCTATTCTATCAAACCCATGTATGATCCTAGAACAGAACACAGAACTGTAAATCCCACACAAGATCTAGGAACAGTAATCAGAGTTGTCGAACCCACACAAAATCTAGGAAAAGTCGTCAGAGCTATCGAACCCACACATGATCCATTAACAGTAGTCAGAGCTGTTGAACCCACAAAGGATCTATGAACAGTAGTAAGAGCGTAGCCAACCATAGGGTTCTGCACCAAGCATGCTTGATTCCAGGAGGGTCCGCTTCTCAAGCCAAGAGTCGATATGTCAACTGCCACTAAATCCCAAAAAGAAGTATCCCAAAGTCCTTCCACGTCATAGGGGTCTCAACGAAACAGAAAACGCGTTAATTGGATGCCCAATCTATGAGTTATTAGCCTTTTAGTCTTGGGGGCCCGGATGGATTTGTGAACAATCCAACCTAACCATATCTCAACTGTATCCCAAACTAAAATGGGGTATACTCAAAGGTATTTCCACACTCCAAGATCACCGGTGTCACTGATGGTTCATCAGACCGAAGTACGGTGCCAAAGATATGGCAAAAATAAGGTAAAGGGTCAGTATTGGGCCCAGGTCTGGTCTAACTAGGTCAGACCGACCCTGCCTAGGTTGACCCGACCTGTTGGGCGGCTCATCCTATTGGGTTCGGCTCGGCCCACTGGTCCGATCCTAGCCGGCCACGTGGGCAGTTTGGCCCAGAGGGCGTAGTGAGGGCGGTTCAGCCTAAAGCCCTGCGAGGGGTGAAGGGCCTCATACAGGGTGTCTTGGAAGGTAGCCAGGCAGCCGGGTAGCGGCCAGGTAGGTCGGCGGGGCTGCCAGGTAGGCTAGGAGGTGGCTGGGCAGTGTGCGGCTGGGCCGACAGGCGCATGGGAAGGGCGCCGGATGGGCCAGTAGGCGGCTGGCCAGGGTGCGGCAAGGCCAAAAGGCAGACGGGCAGGCCGAAAGGTGGGCTTAGTGGGGGTGCAGCTGGGGATGGTTCGACCACCGGTGGTGCGGCATGACACAGGGGAATCACAGATCATAAAGGTCATGAGTAGTGACGCTTTTGTCATTGTCGCCTCATCACCTCATTGTTTCATCTCCATTCCAAATATTTTCATAAACAAGAATGGTGGAGGGGTCAGGCCATGTTGTTTTGGTCCCCACCCTCCGCGTTTAGGTTGGTATCAATTGGTTCTTCACGAACAATGTACTAAAAAACCATTCCTCGATGATTTATCCCAAAACCCGCAAAAGGAAAAAATATCCTTGTTCATTGTTTTGAAAGAAAGGAAAAACATGGGATAAAATCAAACATAAATGAAATTAAAGCCCTAACATTGATTCTTTGACATCGGGAAACAAGGTAAAAAAGTCAAGGACAACATCATTGGCATTCTTCAAGACAGAACTTCCTCCCTAGATCTGGTTGGAGATCAAAGAAAAAGATGTCCATCGTTGGCAGATAAAGTGTTATTTGTTATTCGATGGTCATTATTCATTGGGAGGAGCATTCTTCTTTAAGATGTCTCCCCAAATAATCCTCCTCTAAAATAACCAATTTGTATAGACATTCCAAATAATAGATAATATTATCTATTATTTCATTGGTGAGAAATTCAAAATCAATCTCTAAGAATTTGGTTGGTGTAATAAATTAATGGGGAGTAATTGGAACCACTAATTTGATGTGTTGGAAACATTAATGTTAGAGGAGATCAAGAGGCTCCCCTTAATTAATTCAAGAGGTTGGAAGAATATTAAAATGGAGGATTTGGCACCATAAATATTGTGTGTTGGATCCATTATGGTGGAGGGGTGGTGGCACCATTAAGTGAGGAGCTCAAGAGATTTCTCCCCACTTAATGGGGAGCTCAAGAGTTTTATCCTCGGGTGGTCCCCACCATATCAAACATGAATAGGAGGTTAGGTTTGGGTGGGACCCACAACCATAACCTCTCATGGGAGGTTAAGGTGTGGTGGTCCCACCTCCAACTTCCACAGGGATTTTACAGTCCCAGTATGTCCTACCTCCCAAAACCCACATGGCAGCTCAAATAAAATAAAGTGAAGCTCCCTTTATTTTATTTTTTTCCTCAGAAACCAAAAAAAAACAATCTTTTATTCTAAACCCACTTCCATCGAAATGAAAGACTCCTTAAGAGAATATCGGTGTTGTGAGTTCAATGCTTCCCTCAGATTTCAATTCCGAGCACCAGTTCAAAATTTATAAAAACTCACTCGTATGTTTACTGAACGTACCCAAACGAAACTTCAGAAATTGATTCAGGGCTCACCAGGCCTTAGAATCTTGTGCCGTCAATTTTCACAGACTTGTAAAATTCCCATGTATTTTAAAAAAAACCACAAAAATTCTGAGTCCTTACATTAACATTTTAAATTTATTATTTTTATAAGAATTTATTAACAAAAATATTAAATACTATAAGTTGATCATATATAATATAATAAATATATACATGATATTTTTTAAATTTATTTTAAATTAATTTTATCATGCATGCAGTTTATGTGCTTAGTATTCTATTGGAATTAGTGGAATGGTATTTTGTATCACATTTATTTCTATGGGTAACATTCCATATTAACTATGTGATTATTTTAGGTGATTTATATACTTATCAATAATTTATTTTAAACTTTAATAATAAATTTTATGGTTATATTCAAATACATATAAGTATTTATCTTTAAGGATATTTTTATTTTAATTATACAAATTAGATTGGAAATTTTTGCTTCAATGCCATTTTAATTACAATTTATATTGAATTTTAGTTAAATGAAATTATATAATAATTTAATGATAAATAAATTTAACTTATTATCCACATGTTAATTATTTTGAATAAATATTTCCATTTCGTTTTTTGTACATAATGTACCTAAATGACCTAACAAATTGTTTATGGAAAATAAAATTACTTCTCTATTGGGTATAATATCATTTTTTATAAACCTATTTAAAAAAACATTTTTTATATTCAAATATTAATAATTAATATAATGTATAGCCATCAATTAATATTTTACACAATTTTATAAAATGAGTAGTCTGGTAATTTTCCAAATGAATTAATATTTACTTTTTACTAATATTGTGAAATGAATAGTTGTTTTAGAATACGTTACATGAAAAAAAAATCAAACCACTATGACAAATCAATTCCTAGAAGAATATATTATAAATTTATCTTTTTTTAATTAATTTTTTTTCCATATATTTGTGGAAATTTTATATTTTATTATGTCTATTATTTTTTACAAGGGTAACTTCTCTTATGAAAATTTCCATTGGTTTTGAAAAGAAACATTTAATCAATGATAAAATACTATAATTTATTATGGAATTTATAGGGATATGATCCAATGATACCATATATGTTAATTTTGTTTATAGTATATGTTTTTAAAAAAATATTTAAGAAACACCTATTCTTTTCTAAAAGTTATGTTATTATGATTTTTTTATGATCTTGTGGGATATAAATGAATTGATGTATGATTCTATGATTGGTGAGTCCAAAATTTTATATACCTTTAATTAAGAGGATAATTATGAATGTTATATAAACTCCATGGTTTCAATAGGGGTTACCCCAATCATAAAAGAGGGTATATTGGGTTTTATCTGAATACAAGAATTGGGTATATGGGAGGTTCTCGTAAGACCAAATCATGTATCTGGGCAGTCAACCCAACCTTAATATTTTCTAAATTAAATATTCTGTAGCATTTTGATAACATTATCATGATTATAATTATGAATCACTTTATTCCATTATTTAACTATTTGATCTATTTCCAACATTATGTTTTCAAGGATCATGTTAATTGATTAATTTATAATTAATATTATATATACATAAATAATTTAATCTAATAATCATGTTTATAATTTAAGAATTATTGTATATTATTTTGGAAGGTTCTGCACATTCTCTCAAACTATAAATATTGAGGTTAGTTTTAAATTATCTATGATTTATATCTTTTTTATTCTAAATGATCATCTTATTTCACCCTTTATTATGTTTTCTTCTATCCATGAAATGAGAAAAATTTATTTGTGTTATTTTTATAATGATTGTATGAATTATAATAAACTTAATAGGGGACTGTACGAATATTTTATTTATAATTTTTCACATATCCATGTTTCCATGGGCAATAATAATTAACGAATCTGGAATGTATCACAATTTTTTTAATGATTATTCATTTATTTATATATAATATTAATCTATGAAAACTATTGGTCACTATATTATGGAATTTGTCAGTTACATCTCATGTCGAGTATTCAATAGTCATATTTTTTATTTTGGTATAATTCCATGAAGAATATATCTCAGAAAAGACTATATAAGTTGTTATTTATACATTTTTGTAACCCAAATATATTTCTAGAAACATTAAATTATGAATAAAATGATCTTATCAACCCAATAACTATCAATATTCATCAATTTGAGAATATGTATATAATACTTTTCAAGGGGTTTCCAACAATATGATCCACATAACCATTCATCATATAGAAAAAATATGTAATAGAGTAAAATTACACTGACATGTAATATTGTAATATACCATAAGGATTGTTATTGGAATGTTTAACAATTGAACCATAATCATATATAACATAAATAAAAATATGTAAAAATATTTATTATGAATTATGAATCCCAAATATGATACGTGTTTAACAAACTCTAATGTTTCATGATTTAAAACCCAATAAAACAGAAATCAATAACCCATTTATACCATGATAAGAAAATTCATACAATTTTGAATCCAAATATAAGTATAATAATCATATATACATTGTAACCATAACATTAAATAAGGAAATTTGTTCAAAATATTGATGTTTGAGGTCCATCAGTTTCCTTGACTGATCCATAATACATGGTTGGTGAATGATCATCATTGTTGACTTGTAGAAACTGATGTCTTTTACGACTAGAGATTCATTCTAATATGCCATTATTTTTTCCATCTTCTCATTCTATCCAATGATCTAAATATTAGGGATTGTTGTGTTGGTCGATTGTTCATAAACAATGAATGGTTTTTATCAAATATTAGGACAATAATTTTAACCCACATTCTAATATAAATATCAGATAACAAGTTTGGATTTGTGTCTTTGAGTTGATGTAGACTATTTTTCCCCCAAGAATTATATTATACATTGAATATACAAGTAGAGTTTCTAAAAAATGACAATGCTAAAAAGGAGGATCGTTTCATATTTTTTACATGGATCCTTTTTAGGTATATATTAATTTTACACTCACTAATAAATTTGATCATTATACACAAACTAATGATACTAATATTAAAAGAAATAATGAGAAGTTTCTAGATTTTTTTGATGGATGAATTATGATAGTGAAATTAAAGGAGAAGTGTTGTAGGGAGATGTTTTGTACCTAATATTATTTTAAAAGTTATTGTGATTATTTATATGGAATGATAGACATGGGAAATTGTCATATTGAAACATTGGGTAATTGAATTTGTGACCATAAAGGAGGATTTGTTTCTAATGGGTAGGGTAAATATTATGATTCTGTTGTATGGGAGCCTTCTTTGGAATCTAGCATTGACCTACACTATACATCACCAGATCATTATGTTGGAAATTAAGAGGGTGAAAAAAATGAGGATCCTTTTCCTTTGGAACAATATAATAGTGATGTTGTATAGTGTGTGGTATCATATGAAACTCATGAAAAACATCAGTTAATGGGGAAAATAAACATATATCCAATTTAATATGATCGATCCATGAAAGATCTATCAGATGGTGATCTCCACCAATCTGATTCTCAAAAAAAAATTATCATCATGAGATTATGAATATATTTAATTATTTTATGATCTTTGATAAGTGTGGAATGATTCTAATGATTAGTGGTTGAATGATATCACTCCCCTTATGGATCTATGGTGTGTCCATGCCTTACTATTTTTCATCACAACAAGGATATGTGATTGGTGATATCTTGAGGGGTACCAAAGATCCATGTCCTCTTGATTATTGGGTGAGTATGAATTATTGACCAATTGAGTCCCTTATATAATTAAGAAACACATAAAACATTATATCCTCTAAAAAATAAAAAATAATTTATATAAGCATCCACGTTCATATTTAGTCATCGGGTATTATGGTTACACTTTTGATCGGTCATATCTACTTATGTAATATTTATGTGTAATTTAGCATAAAATATATATTAACGACAATAAAGGAGTGGATAAAATGACTAATTAATAGGTGTTTTCTCATAAGAAATCATATATTATATTAAATAAGATTATCCATTTAATGTAATCCAATGTAATCTAATAAAATCGGGTACAAATAAGATTAATAGGAGGAATAAATATTTAATATTCTAGGATTAGGCTCAAAATAGACTTCTATTATTTAATCATATGAAATACATAAATATATAGCTCAATACTAATATGTTGGATTTAATTATAGTAAATATAGATATCACACGTTAAGATCTGAAACATTAGTTATCTCATACAAATTCAACAGAATCATTTTTGGGGAGTCAGATAGAAATAATCCTTAGTTTAAAATATTATCATCCTATAGAATCCAAAGTAAAAAAATAGAACATCAAAGCCATCACATACCAAAAAAACATATAAATAATAATAGTAATTCCATATATAAATATATCTGAATCATAGTTATAAAATGTTGAATTATTTTATCAATCTAATGGAAAATCCATGGTGATAACCAAGACATGTATTCATTAGTATTTTAGGGAATAGTTTCACTCCCAAATTATCTCACATCATCAACAAAACACTAGCCATATCATGGTCACATTTTCAATCATTGTGTTCTACAATTTCACAATAAGTAAAAAATACATAACAATTGAACTAACCTTACCTTTTGTGAGTATATCATTGGTGAACTCATTGATGTCCCTTAGGTATCATTAAAATTTAGTCACCTTAACCATGAACCTTGAATAAAATATTATCTCTTTGGTCAAATATAAAAACTCAAAAAGTTGTTCATCCCTTATATATTTCAAAAAAATAGTGTGTTCACACAAGTTATATTAGACAATACCCATATTTTCCATTTCATTATGTTATGATAACTTCCATCTTCCATCCTAGGTCATCAAAGTTCCTCCAACTAACACATCTTATCATAATTCTACCCATGGTAATACCACTCATTTGGTCATATTCGTATGGTGGAGGACCAATAATCCCACTCCATAACCATCCAGTCTAATGGCACTAAGGAAAATCATGGTTTCATTATAATATACATGGGAAGGTAATTCCATTTAATCAGTCATACCTACCCATGGGAATAGTGGTCACCTATCCAGGTCCACCATATCATTTTAATACTTTTAATTGAAACGCCATTAGTATGTATTTATATTAATTTTATCAAATTCACTTGGAAAAAAATGAATAATAAATAAAAACAGAGCTAAGGGAACCATTATAGACACTAAAACACATATCCATCTATATGAATTTCCATCAAATAAATTAATTTATTTAATTTAACAGGTAAACCAACCATAGTGGTGATAATAAATATAAATTGATAAATTTCAGCGGTATAATTCTAGGGGAATTATATGGGGACCACATTTTTTAAATGACATCAATTGATTTTAATACTGTCATGAACATCACTTAATCTCACCCAATGTTATTTTTCCATCACCAACCCATACAATACCCATACTCATTCCATAAAATTTAAATAATTTCGTTTAAAAATTTATAATTAAATACAATTTATTTAAAAATAAATAATATCTAAATAGATAGTGGGTCTGATCCTTTAACCCAAAACATGAGTAATAGTATTAGTACTACATCTAACATGAACCCAAAACTAATCCATAGAAAATAAAAAATTTAATTTCATCTAAATGATGTCCAATTACATAATCACTATCTAATGTTTTCACAAAATATCATCTTCTTTTGTATATATAAAAAACTATTCAACATCATGCCTTAAATATATTGATATGTATATTAGTTACACTAATAAAAATATATATCTGATCAAATTATATCCATCACGACCTGATGGTAATCATATTTACAAACTAAACCAAGATATTGAATCCAAGGGTGTATATAAAGGATGAGACCACTAGGAGTAAGGGAGAACTAAATCACCTCAAATTATGTAAAATTACATTTAAATAATGATTAATAAAACCAAATGAAGTAAAATATGTTGGAAACATGTTTTTCATTTTCTATAAATGGAGTATTTTATGTCTATGTTTTCAATTCTTACATGGAAGAGAATGGTCTTATCATGTAAATGGATCATATAGTTCAATTTGAAAACCATTTTGATGGTGACATTATTTCCTAGGGCTTTCTAAATTATTGGTCCAAAAATTGGAGAATAGAGAGAAGTTATTTTGGAAAAGGTAGTTTTGAACAAGTGTT
Organism: Viscum album; assembly: GCA_963277665.1. Classification (NCBI taxonomy): domain Eukaryota; kingdom Viridiplantae; phylum Streptophyta; class Magnoliopsida; order Santalales; family Viscaceae; genus Viscum; species Viscum album. Next base: position 257,195,394 of record OY728148.1, on the reverse strand, counting down.
AAGGAGTTTTGAAATGTATTGGAAAAAGAATATTTCAGGATAATTTCATAAAAATGGAAAATAATGGAAGTGTGTGGAAGTTATAGACATTATTGTCAGGTTATTTTTAGTGAGTTTTCATTAAAAGACACTTGCACATATGATACTTGAGAGCTATGGGAAAATTCATGAGAAATTTTACTTTGGCTTAGAAAATCCATTATATAAGTGACTACCCGTCTCATTTGATATGTTCAACACATAGAGAAAATATGATATCTGAAGCACGCAAAATAAAACATGTGTGATAAAAAAATATTGTGTAAATGAACATGTGTTTTAAAAAAACTAATTTGAACTAAATTAAAGTATTGATTATCCATTTTGTTAGGTCAGTTCTTTTAAGTGCATCAATTTAGTACATATATGAAATCAGAGTCTCATTATGGATAGTGACAATGTCATTAGTGTAAATCTATTAAATAGACCGTCATGTTGATAAAATGAACAAGACTTCACCTGAGGCTAGGAGCTTGAGGGATTCGATAAAAGTTTTCCATTTAACACAATGTTTTGTCCCTAGACATGTAAATGTAATGATCCTTGAATCGTGTGATTGCATCTGACCTATTATAATCCATGAATAGTGAATATTATGGATTTTAGTGTGACTGGAACACTATTAGTGTACGTTCCTTAGACTAGCCTATAGTGTTGAACCTTGTAAAATGGTTTTGTACTCTTTTCATGTGAATGTTTTATTAATTTGACATTCCAACAGACATGTTTAAAAATTTCCTACCAATGTGGGAACATGATATGTTGATTTAAAAGAAAAAATATGACACCCTTATTCACCAGTCAACTCTCAAGGTGCTCTAGGTTCAAACAAATGTTTGGTGAGTGGAATTCATGGTCCCCCCATATTGTCAGTATAATGGACTGGACTGGGTTTCTATAACCTATAGGGCATGTGATAATTTTAAATAATTAAACAGAATATAGATTTCTTCACATTTAAGCACATGATATTCAAATAAAAGTGATATCTATGTATTTAGTACCATCTCAGGACACCCCTCACATGGTTTGGGAACCTAAATTAATAAATTCTGTACAAACACTATGAATCACCTTTGAAAAAAGATCAATTTTGCATGGGTTGGCAGAAACTGTGTCCCAACACCCAATGCAAGCCTATCTTTCATGATTCACCTGAATTATTTCTTATAATTTGGTGTTCTTTAGAATAGATAAAACACTTTAAAAATTATATAATTTATTTTGATTCCAATGAACCTTACTCAAGAAAATGAGAAAATTTCAAGATGTTATTGATATCTAAGAAAATATCACTAGGATACTCTATCCATCAAAATTACATAATAAATTCAAATTCTCAAAAAATGATTTTACTCTTTTATCAATTATCCAATTGTCCCAAAATTTAATATATTATAAATCATAGGCCTTTACAATATACTATTAAATAAAACAAATATAAATAATTTATTGAGATATCTTACTATTTTTATATATTTTATTTGAAAAATTCAGCTATATTGATTATTTGTGTCCACTTATAATCACAAAACATATGTGTCGATGTAATATTTGAGGTACTTAGAGGGAAAAAATAATAAATCTATTGTGATAAGCATATTTTGATATTTAATTATCATGATGTATATATTTAAATAATCATAATCATGAGTTTAATTTTTTTATTACGTTAAATAATCCAATACATAAAATCATCTGAAAAATAGAAACTCTTTGATAAGTAGCAAATAAGATTAAAACAACCCATATTCAGTTTAAAGAAATGTGGATGATAATTCATTTTCAATTGAAACATATGATTCTATAATAGAAAAAAATATTATATTTATATTAAAATGAAGATTTCATTTAAATTATAGAAATTCAATTATCACCACTTAAATCGTATTAATATTGATATAATATGCATTAAATTATAATAATGAGGTTTTTAATTTAAGATTATGAGTATAAAATGGTGATAATGAACATTAATGTTAATGAAATTACTCTAAATCATTAAAATATACCTTCTCATATTGATTTTTATTTTTTATTTTCAATAATGAATAATTTTATTAGAAATTCAAGAAATCCTAATTAAAATGTAAGAAAATAGTTTAATATGTGTTGTTAAATGTTATTTATTAATTTATATCTTTTTGTTATGTATATAAAAATGGAACACTATTTTTATAAATTTTATTTAACACTTCATTCAATATTAGAGATTATATAATGTTTCATATTATATTTTTATTAAATGAAATATTTATTTATGTCTCATATAATTTCCAAATTAAAAAATGGCGGAGAATTTTTTTCCCTTAAAATTTTATTATTTTATAGGCATCATTGTTGTAGTACATATTGGCTTCACCCCTTTTATGATTTAATTAATTATTATACAAGTAAATAAAGATCCCTGAAATTTATTCTATTCATTTATAAATTATTATATCCCCAAAATTTAAAAAATTCAATAATTGAAATTTATTAATTATAATCTCATTTATGAAATTCATGATAGTTATATCTGTGAATGAATTATATTCATTTAAAAAAAAACAAATTTTTGATTCAAAATAGATATATTTGGAAAACAATTTCTATATTTTTTATAATGGAATAGTTATTCAAAACTACAAATATTTTAGAAAAATTATAAAATTATTATTTTAAAATGAGTAAAGGTCACTTATATATAATATAATGTATCGTATAAAGGGAGAATAATTGAAATTCCTTGTGTGAACATCTTATCAAGGTAATGTGTTTCACCTAGTAGTGATATTTAATATATATTTGGTTTTAGAAAATTTAGTGAATATTATATTTACATAAATAAAATAGTGTACTATGTAATAATTTTATAAAAATTCATAGTGAAAAATAATTACAAATGAGAAGTGGTGGTTGTGCTCCCCCTATAGTTGTACTGATGGAAATATCTATTAGTTAATTTGAATAAATATAGTTATTATATATTATCTATATTAAAAAAATAAAAATATATTATAATTTTTCTATTATGTTGAAGAAATTTTTATATATTAATCCAAATGGAGAGCAACCTAGTGGTTTCACACCAATCGGTGAAGTAGAGATCTATGGATTTATCGTCTCTTCTTGTATACATGGATATTTTTGTATTTTTCACCATTCAATGACTATTTTTAAAATACTACCATTTCGGTGAATAATTAATAAAATGAACCTTGAATATTTATTTATTTATTTATACACAAACATATGTTTGTTTTTTAAAACATTATATAGATCAATAATTCTAGGTTGGAGTTAATAAAATTCATCCGTGATACGATGGTTGCTGATAGATCATAATTATATGAACCATGGAGTATAATATTCATTATTTAAAATGTGGTATAGTTGATAAAATAATTATTTATTATGGGTTAAAATATTAATACTCACATAAATATAAGGAATAAAGGAATTCAACTAGTCTTTGGTATAATTCATGTGGATGAGAGTGGATGGTGGTGAAATAAAATCCAATTAAAAAAAGGCAATTTTCTAATTTATGTGTGTTCTTATATCATTTAAATTTGTAAATATTAAGATTTTCTTACTTCCCAAATAAAATGATCATCAATTAATGGGAATCTTTAATAGCATTATTCTTCATGGATCCTCCTTTTAGGTGGGATTCCACAGAATATTATATCCAGAAAGTGAATGTGATGGATCCCATCCTCATGGATTATTGTATGCATCACATGGGATCAGATAACATGAGGGGTTGGAATGATGTTATGATTGAAATAAGATATTAATCACAAGTATTATTGGGTAGCCACATCTATCTTAGTGTTCCTAGAATTCTAAGTCACATCGATTTTCAATCCACATGGTCATATCTATTTATATCACTGGTCATGTTCCACTTGACATGGTATATCTAAAATAAAAGTATAATGTTTTTGAAAACAGCAAATATAATATATATTTTGATGTAGTTTATATTTTAAAATAACATAAGATTAATTTTACTATTTTACCCTATATATCCGTATAAGGACGTTTTTAGGAGCATTTTGATCATTGAATGTTACTGATTTAAATTATTTAATATTTTGGTAATGATTTTAATTTTAGTCTAGAGAACAAAATTACACTATTAAATATGTATTCAATCTTCTAGAAGAAAAATATTCCATTTATATGATCATTTAGGAAGATAATGAAAAATATTTATATAAGATTAAATTATTGATAAAATCTGAGATAATGACAAACAATGATTGTTTTCTCTTTTACTATAGACACAGATCTCATGGTGGGGATTACAAACATGATTGTAATAATGGTAATTTATTTTGTTCTTGTATTTAACCTCATAAAGGTTTTGAATATGTGTTAAATTAACAACCCAAAATCAAATAACCCAGATTCATTGTCTAAATTATTAGATTTTAATATATATATAAGGGATTTAATCCCGAAGGATATATCCATTTAGTAGTATTGAATAATTAAATACTTATATGATTAATAAATTATTTTTTAAATTTACAATATAGAAAATAAGAAAATTCCTGAAAAAAATATATTATTCATAATATCATTCATCTTATCCTATGGAAAATAAATGACAAAAATAGTGGGTTTTGATACTCAATAAGGGATACATTTAAGAGATGGTTTCATTAGTAACTAGATCATACAAAATGTGTAAAGGTAAATTGTAATATGCCTAATTTTTTTTGTATTATTTTTAAACATTTTTTGGATTAATTTGGAGACAATTCACCAAAATGGCATGAGATTATGTGGCCCGGTGCTCATAGATTAAATGTTTAAAATATATTAAAATATTCACTAGCATATCTGTGATATTTTCCTAAAATTTTAAAATAAAAGTTAAATGGATGAATGAATTATAAATATACTCGCACCATTGAGATCAAAAAGTTGAATTTTCCCTAGGTGTGACAAAACAATGTTTGACATGGTCCATCTGTGGAAAAAGTCATCACGAGCATAGAAATAAATAAAATAATATGAATGAAATTACTTAATTTTGTTAATCAAATCAATTGATGTTTAGTATTTAAATAGAATAGTATGTCATAATTTTAGTGTCATTTGAATTACATTGAAATCCTATGGATAGTATTAGAAGACATATCTGGACAATTCTTCCCGACGAATAATGAAAGAATCATAGATCAACGAACGACGCACACTAGTTTTGAGGGATCTTTCCAACAATGATGACGAAATGATTTTTCTTCATTAGTGACTGACAAAAATCAAGTTTGGGGGTTATATTTTGAATATCATTTCCCTGTTGTTGATTTCTATGATGAATAATGACTAATAAATAAATAGATTGGACCACAGATCAATCGCCTTGGGGAATGCATTATTTTGAGGGGTTTATTAAGAGTTTTATCATGGGATTAATTGGATTCATTTATCAATATAAAGTTGAAGAACCACGATCATCATGATCATTGATTATGTTTTATCCCTCTCAATTTGGTTTGTTATTTTCTCCATTGATTCATCATTCTTCATGGTATTTATCATACATCCCCATTGTTCAACTTATCGTGAAATGATCAATCATTGTTCATCCTATTCATTGTGAAATGATCTGAAATCATAGATTTGGCATTGGTACGACACTCTAGCGGTGTGAATATTGTTGTAGTAGTTGATAGAATAATGGTGGGTTTCGATTTCATGTTTTTTGGGTAAAAAATAACATAGATGATATCATTTTATGAGATGATTTAAGGCTTGATAGTTACCGATTCAGTGATAGAATGACCGACAGAGCTCGAATATGGAGTTTCATGGAAATCCAACAATGAGAAGAAAATATATAATATTTTCCAGCATGAGAATGTGGTAGAAGATGGGTTATGGGAAATCGTGATAGACACTATGTGTAGTCCATGAATACATGATGTGTAACCCTCAAAAATGACTCGACTTATACCTGAAGGAGTACAAAAACATGTTGTGGAGTACACATACTACTTACACTGTGGGTACTCCCCCACCCAAAATGTCTTGGACCATGTATTTAGGCTACCCATGTACTGGTACATTGGCAAAAATACATCAGATGACACAGTGTATTGTCACATAGACAGAGTACACAGGAGGACCCTGAAAGTAGGGACACAACATATAACCCTTCCACGCATTATGTTCACTCCAACATGACATAGGTTTAATGGTACGAGATATTTTACATGTGTTGAAAATGGGGACAAGGGAAACTGATTTTACGCTTACTAAATTCCTTGTTTGAATTTTTCATGTCTTGAATCTCTTGTCCACTATATCATGGACAACATTCATTTTGATTCCTTCCCATTATCATTTCCGTGATGTTTGGTGAAAATCATTTCTTTCTCCATGTAATATGATCCATTCTACATGAATTATTTGATACAGTTGTGGGAATTCCATTGAGTGTCCTGATGTGGGATCTTATATTCATCTTCATACCCTTGGTGGAATAATTAATATTGATGTGACTAAAACTATGTGGGTGTCGATCATCTACATACCAAAATAAATTGGGATTGATTTATTGGTATCACCCCATGTCCATGGTAGTGATCCTCATCTATGAATCAAAATATCTTTAGATCTTCCAGTGTATCTTTCTAATGATAGTACGTGATGATCATAACTTCTCAGACACACATTATTAGTATCGTCGAACTCAGTAGTGGGTTCTCCCATATGAGTGTTTCATATAATTGTAATGCTAGAATCATAATTCTATTATTACATGGTTGTGTCTTACCTCTGGAATTTGTGTCTAGTTTTGAGTATGTCTGAATATTCTAGTTATATTTATTGTAGACAAATAACTTTGTAGAACAAACTTTTCTTTCGTTTGATTGATTTCATTGTGTGATTTGGGTGTCCTACTGGGAATTGTTATACTCACCCCTACATAGTATTTTTTCACTTTTATCTTATCTTGTGTAGATGATAAACATTTTTACAAATTCCTAGGAAGACTAGGACAAAATGTTTCTTTGTGAGACTTGACAGACAGAGGTGTATTCTGGAATCTTTTAGACAACATTCCTAGTACCTTTACATACAGGTTGTAATAGTTGTTATAGAATCATTATAAAGGGCTTGTTTTTTCCCTGTTTAACATTACATTACATTATCTAATACAATGGATGACAAATACATATATATGTATGCATTTTTTTTATATTTCATCATTTTTTGGCTAGGAGATGTGTGTGTATGTTTATATGTAAATAAGAAATGACTCTGATGTTAGTGATATTCCTACTTGGTGCTAGTCACCATCCCCTGTCCTATTAGATGTGGGATTAGGGATACTACAAATGAGACCCACTAGTATGGGTTATGATAGAGTTGTATCAGAACTAGGTAGATTCTAATTTTTGACTATGAGTCTATGAGTTTGATTTTAGGAAAAAGTGTTATGATTTTCATGTTAGGATTTTTGGCCAGTGACTCCAATGTTTGTACAACATTCGATGTATCTATAAACATTAAATATTGTCTCTTTATTTTAATTTTAGTACATGAGGACATTGGTTTAATAGAAAACAATGGATCTAGAATCATATAAAAATGGGTTGTGGTTTCAATGTCCTTCATGAGTCAACTCAATAGATATACACATTGTCCTTGGTACATGTTGTTTATTTTCAAGATGTATTCATGATGCATACCAACTGGTATTCAACGTTATGATCAAGGGTATAGACCCCTTAGTGATCATGCTTCGATATGGTGGTCAATTAATGAGAAGATACCTCTGTGTTGTGCACCGGCCATACTGCCACATGTAGAGAAGCATGTGGTACATAAAGTGCAATAGGATATGTTGTTCAAGCTGAGACTGCTTCCTAGGTTTCAGTAGTACAGACCCCTTAGGTTCTGAGGAGAGCAAGAACCACCTATCACTATGGAAAGGCTTGATGTAGTGACCCATGCTTTCCATCTATTCAAGACACCATCAGATCAGATTGTGTTCTTGGTGGATATCGTTCTTCACGACTTAGTTGGATGATAATATAGTTTTGTTAGACATATGATGATGAGTCACTTTCATAAATAGATTTTTATAACCTCTTCAGAGAGTAGTTGACACTTTCAACACTACGGTCTACGAATAGCTTGTAGTTCCATCATCTCTAGTAGGGAATCATCTCAGTAGATGAGTTCATTGAGGCTTACCGACCTCTCAATGAACTCGATGTTTATGGTTCGAAATTAGTTCTGTAGGAATCAACTTATACTGGGGTGTTTGTGTGAGCTTCACTGGTTGAAGTCATCTTAGATGTGCAGATACAACCAATAACTACAAGTATTGGTAATGTAGGATAAGAGATTGTAGTAGTTGGGAGCCGACATCAGTCTCAGTGACCTATATGTGGGATATTCATTCATAGGAGGTACTAGGATAGATAATCTATAGCTTAGGGCTCAAAGGTTTGGTCTAGTTATCCCAAAGAAAGGATGTTTTATTCATGTGATGGAAAGGGGAGTCTCTCTCAAGATTTCCCAACATACCATACAAATAAAATGGATACTGTAGACTGACCACCATGGTAGAGTTATTTGTAATATATTGAATATATTCATGTTCGAATAAATTGAATAAAAGATGAGAAAGTAGAAAGAGGTGGTATAAATTTATAGTTGTTACCACAAATACACCTAGGTGGTCAATACCAAGCTCCAGGAACTAAATGACAGAATTGGGGACACCTATAGGCAGTCAAGGCATATTACCAATGGGGACCAAGGAAATATTCAAGGTAAGATATGTGTCTTTTAAAAGATAGATATAGTATGTATAGACACATGTTATAGGAATTTCGTTCATTCCACATACTTTGTGTGAGATTTATATATTCTGGTTGAATCCTTGACTCGACCCTTACGCTTGGAAACTCCACCTAGAGAAGACACAATGATCATGCATTGGTGTCAATAGTGTGACCTAACTCTTGGATATGAGATGTTTTTTTGGGATCTCTTAGTAGGAGTATCAAGTCCTCATGACATCCTTCTTAGAATGTATTGGTTATCTACAGTTCATTATAATATTGATTTTTGTAGGATAAAGGTGTGTTGTTTTCATAGTGGCCGAACATGATTTTCCTTAAACGGATAAAAGGAAATAGATGCATCATAGGATGGAGTAACATATAGGTGGGTGCTTCCAATTACTCATAATTTATATATAATAAACATCTTCATGATGAATGATGTGGGATCTTAATATCCTATAGTACTTGCAGAGTATGAGGATGTCTTTCCTAATGATGTTCCATGCATACATTTGTACTGAGAGATAGATATGATTATTGATCTAAACCCTAAGATGAAAAAGACATATGCACTAGCATGTCGAATGACTCCCATAGAGCTTTTGAACTATAGGGTTCAGTTCGAGGACTTAAAAAGAACGGGATACATGAGACCAAATGTTTCACCCTAGGCAGTTGTAGTTTTGTTTTCCATGATGGTAGAAATGATCTGGTGATTGTTTGTGGACTAATGGTGCTTGATCCATATGATTGTGAAGAATAATAATCCACTACCTAGGACCAATGACCTATTTGATCACTTGAATGGGAAATGATAGTTATCAAAGGTAGACTTCATATTAGGCTATCACCAACTATGAGTTGGGATTAGGATATACAAAAGACATTATTACGTTGTCACTAAGGGCTCAATGAGTACATGGAGATTACCTTTGGTGTGACTATCCCCACTTCAGTGTTCATGGGACTCATGAACCATGTCAATTGACCTTGAATAGACTGGATCGTGTAGGTTATTAACCGTGATATGATTATGCACTCGGTGCCTGAGGTAGAGCATGACAGATACATAAGGATGGACCTGTGTATACCCTGAGAGCATTATCTTTATGGGAGTTTCTTGATGTTCTAGTACAGAATTTAGGTGTTTCACATTTTGGGACATGATTTCTCAGTAGATGGAGTTTCAATGTAACTAGCCAAGGTTGGTGAAGTGTTTTATAGGGATCCACTTAAGAGAAATATGAAGGTGTGAAGCTACCTTGGGTTGGAAATCGATTATACAAGATCAAACCTAATCTCACTAGGATATCAACACCCATTATAGCTTTGACTCAAAAGGGGAATCCTTTAATGTGGCTAGAATGGTTATTGATGGATTTTCAATAGTTCATGAAGAGTTTGACGAGCGCTCCCATCTTGAGATGTCCATAGAAAGGTGTCAAGTATATAGTGTTTTGAGATGGGTCAAGAATAAGGATCGGTGGTATTCTAATGTCGAGGAAAGTAGTGTTTTCATATGGTTCATGCCAGTTGAGACAACATGAGATAAACTAGGAAACACACAATAATTAGTTAGCAATTCTAGTATTCAACTAGAAAATCTGTCAACACTACCAGTTGGGTGTGAAAATTATTGTTTACTCTAATCATAATAGATTAAAATATATACTTTATTGTATGAATCATAAATTCATACATATGTGTTGGTTGATGTGCCTCCAAAATTATGACTTTTATATTTTATATACCCCTTGGAAGGAGAATTTTGTGGTAGATACTCTCAGTAAGACATGTATATCATAGTAGATGAATGAGGCATCAGATTATGTGGAATCATTATAGTTATCTTTTTTGTATGGAGATAGAGAATCCAACCTATAGTCTATGGTTTTCACCCCTCCGCTCATATAGCTAGTCAGGGAGGCACAACATGGGGACACTGACTGTGATACCCTATATACCCTGATATCCTCATCAAATACACTTGATGGATATTATAATGATGGAGAGAATGTCATTATTTTAAAAGTACGCAAGGTTGTATAAACGATATTGAGGGAGGACAATATGAGAGAGTTCAATAGGTCTCTTTTTTCAGTACATCAAGGTTAGGAAATTATATTACATGATCTCTGATGTCAGTTTTGGTGTCCATGGAAAATTAATGAAGTTTCCATGTTTTTCTCTCCATTCCTTTCATTTTAGTAAATTAATTTTTACCACCATAATATAGAAGGTTTAGCTCAAACCCCTATGGTTTTTAAATAAAAGTGGGATGGGTTATATATGTTCTTCGTGATGGGATAGCCACATATATCAAGGGGACATGATGCAATATGGGTGATACAATACTATCTCACCAAGTTATCCCACTTACTATATATTTCATATAAGAGTTCAGTAAATAGCTTGGGATGCCTCTACATTAGTGATATAGTTCGACTACAAGGTGTTAAATCGAATATTGTTTTAGTTCTTCTTGCCCAATTTATATCATGGTTGTGGGAGATATTATAGAAGGTGTTTTGAACCCAATTATGCTTGATGAAACCATTTCTTTATAAAAAATATTGACCAAACAGAGCGGACCAATTAGGTTCTTGATGACATAATGTCAGCTTGAATGTTAGACTCTGGTTGTTATTGGTAGGATCATCTAACACAAGGTGTGTTTGTGTAAAACCACTGATACCATACCACAGTTGGCATGGAACCATTCTAGGATTTTTACAAGCAACCCTACTATTCACCACTTTGATGGACTGACCCATAATAGTCAGCACTCAAGTGCCCGAAGTTGGTGTGACCTACTATAGAGATTGAATAGAACATCAAGAAGTGGATTTAGACATAATTTATCCCTAAGATTTCTAATAATGACTGTGGAATTAGGATTTTGGAGATTGAGGAGGGAGACTATGTCTTCTAACATACATCATCTCAACATGAATTACAAAGATTTGGTCAGACATTAATGTTTCCTATGAGGTTCATCGACCCTTTCCAAATGTTGTATAGAGTTGGTGATGTGGCATACCGATTGGAAATACATTCATAGTCAAAATAGGTACACGATGTCTTCCATGTGTCACAGGTAAGTTGGTGCATGCATGATCCATCACATGATAACAGCTGCAGTGAGGTGAACATCATGGATGGATTGAATTTTCTTGAGTACCCAATGGAGATTGACGATCAGAATGAGATGATCATTTGTGGGTGATCGATCCCTTTGTTTTATGTATTGTGTCAGCATGGGAATCTCTGAAAGAAAACATGGTAGTGGGAGGCTCTAATTTGTTCTCAGTACCCATATCTTTTGGTGTATCCTTTTTTGGAAATTCATGGATGTAAAGGAACCATAGTTGAGAGAATTTAATGTCCTGGATCATCCATGTATTTTTTAAAGATTATGTGGATTGATTTTTATACTTGGTTCTTTGACGATGAGCGATTCTGAGGCCTGGTGTTCTCAGAAAAAATGTTTTAAAAAATTTAAAATATTAAGAGAACATAACATATTTTTCTAGAAAAAGTGTAACAACATTAAAAAAGGTTATCATATAAAAAATATGAGGGCACTATTGAGATAATAATGAATATTTTACCCTTGGTGCGACCTAATTTGGTTACCATGGGCCATTTTTTTAAAATGTATTTGTGAGTACAAAAATTAATAATAATATTTAAATAAAATTAATGTCACTAATTTATTGTTTTACTGGATATTTAGTCTTTAAATAGGCTATTTTGTCATAATTCCAACACTACCCGTCTAACCCTGGAATCCTATATAGATTCGTCAGAGTGAGATAAATATAAACCTTCCTGATGGATGATAATGAAATCACGTATCGATGATTGACACACAATAATTATGAAGGATGTATCCAACAATGTTGATTCAGTGATATTTCATTTTTCAACTGCTATTAAAAACAAAGGTATCACATGTTATTTTTATTATCTTTTCCATGTTATTGATTTCTATGATGAATCTGGACCAATCTATGGGCATATTGGCCGAAAGATTGTTTACTTTTTAGGAAGGATTTTTTGGGGGAATTAATTTGGTGTTCGATGTTGTGATCTATTGGATTCATTTATTTTTAAAAATGAAAGGAAACAAGATTGATTCAAACAATAATTGAGGTTCATTATTCTCTATTTGGATTGTTGTCTTATCCCTTGATTCATGTTTCTTTGTGGCATTTATTGTTCTTCTATATTGTATTACTTTTCTTGAATGATCTGTTGTTACAAATTTGATTCTTGGTGAAAATAACTAAAAATGTAGATATTGTGTTGATATGACTTAGTGGAGGTGAGACAGTGTTTATAGTAGTCGATTAGAATATGGTGGATATCGATTTCACATTCTTTGGTGGTAATGAAGAATGCTGAAAATATCATTTTCGATGTTAATTAAGGGACCAAATCTTACTTATTCAGTGATGAAATAATAGAACAACCTTTGATCTATCGATTCATGAATAACTAGAAACTATAATTGAAGCTAGAAAATTGATCGGTGTGACTGGGAATAAAAGGAAGTGTTTGATGAAAACTAAATATAGACACATGCATTCCACAACTATATGGCTTATAGAACCATTAAATGACTTTTTTGTGTATGTGAAGGACTTCACAGATATGGGATGGAGTACACAGGTTTCCTACATTATGTTTTCGTTTCCACATGGAATGTATTAGAGCATGTACAGAGTCTACCCCTTTTAATCGTACAAGAGAAAATATACACTGGCTGGCAAGGTTTACTGGTACAGGTCCATAGTACACTGGTTGACTTCAAATGTAGGGACATGATGTGTAACCAATTCACATGAAATCTAATTTTCTACATGACACGTGTTGAAGGAAACATGTTGTTTTTTTGGGCAATACATATGTTAAGGAAATGAAATTTACAATTACTACACACCTTGTACCCCTTTATACATAGAATGGATATCTTTTCTATCATATATTAGAACAGTTCATTGGGGTTCATTCCAATTGTCCTTTCCTTGATGGTTGGTGTGAATCATTGCCCATTCATTGGACTGCGATGCCTTCAACATGAATTATTAGATATATTTTGTTGAATTACCCTTAGAGGACCATAGTTGGATCATTTATTCATATTCAGGCCTAATGGGGATTTCTTAGAATCGACATCACCAAACCTTCTTAGATGTTGATCATATACTTAACATTCTTAATCCATATTTAGTTGTTGGAATCACTACATGGACCAGAAACTGAAACACATTTGTGCATCATAATAGATTTATATCTATATGTGTATCTTTCTCATGACAGTACCAAATGACCATTACATTAATGACAAACATCATCAGTTCTATCAGACTCATGAGTGTGTTCTCACAGATGACATCTTTGTAGAATGTTTTACTTGGAATCCTAATAATTGTATAATATAGTTGTGGCTATCCAACTCATTGTGTTTCTTGTATTAAGTATATCTTACTTAACTGCATAATTAATGATAAAATTATGACCTAATCCTTTCTATAACATTAGGTTTTAACATTATGTATTTAATTTCATAAATATTTCATTCTAATTAATACAATGTAAATTTCAAAATGAAAAATAACTTTTTAAAATAAGATGTCATTACTAACCCCTTCAAATGAAATTTCTTTATATCCACATTCCCTTTTAATATACTAATGAATTAATTTTATAAATTGGATTTAATGTCTTAAGGACATTTATTTATATTTATATAATATTTGTAATGTTAAAAATTAAATATTACAGGTTTTACCATTGGTATATTATTTTATTTAATATTTTATTTTAAAAAAATAAATCTCTCCTCAAGTAAAAATAACGACCAATTTCCAAAGCTTGACCTAAATTTTTTTTAAATACAAGTCATTAACACACATATGTAAATTCTTGATTAATATAACTCAAATCATTATGGTATTTTTAGTGTCATACCAGAGAAGGTACTGATATTAAGTAAGAATCAATCATCTTTTTTTATCTTCTACAACTTTATCTTCATTTTATTTTTCACCACCCCTTTGAAAATAAAACCATATAAGAATAATTATGATTTAATTGGAAATTATTTTAAGTATGTTAACCTACTGTATTTTTCATATTACTACATATATAAATTTCAATCATCCCTTTCATTAACTCCCCACAACGTCCTGTCAATGGTTGGCTAACCACGAATGGAGACATCACCATGAAGACACCTATAACCATAATCATGGACATATATTAAAATTTATATATAATATATAATTATATAATTATATGTATAATATTCTTATGGAATTATTTATAGAAGTTTATAAATTACACTTAAAAATAGGGATATCGTGTAAAAATAATAAACTTTTTATGTAAAATATTATATAATATTATTTACATATAACCATGGATATATAGAAATATAATAAAATAAATATAATTGATTCATAGTGGTGAAAATTATAATAATTACATTTTGGATCAATGTTTTGATAAATATTATTTTATTACCCTGAGGATGAAAAGAGAAAAAATAAAGAGTGGTATAGGGTAGGCAGATTCTCATATCCTACAACCTTTCAATGGGTTTTCCAACCTTCACACCTATTTTAGCATGTAAATTACATAAATATACCTTAAATTTCATTTCATTGTTTTTACCTTTTTTGAGGATATACATTATTCCAACATAATTTTTTAATACAAATACTATGATATAAAAAAATTATTGACTCCCTATGCGTTGTTTGTTATCCCAATATAAATGATATTTTATTCTAATGTTTGACCTCCATTTTTTTATTTAGGATACAAATATTATATAATTGAATGTATAATTTATTAAATCCATATTATAACCATCATCATGTGTTGATCATTTCAGGACTACAACTGTTATAAGTTCCATGTAACCTACATGATTACATAAATATTATGATGTAATGGGTTTTTCACAAAATTTATATCACTATAATGTGTTTTGTAATGTGATGAAACTATTGAGATAATTATATTATGATTGAAAATTAAGTTTTATTTGTTAAAAAATATGATTTTATGATTATTCCCAAATTTCACACGTGAACATGATGCTATCATTTCACACTACTATGGGTGTAATTCAACCACAATGACATCATATTTCATTTGTATAAATTTCTGAATTCAATTCCATTATCAAATTTTTCCCTCATGATTTTTATAATTATATTATTATTAGATGACAGTTGTTAGTATTCTCACACATCTTATATTAATTCATGTTTCATAACAATCCACTTACCTGAATTTTAGCTCACCCAATTATTTGATGTATATATTTTCATGACAAGAAGTAAAAAATAGATCATTTGAATTTAGGGGGATAAATTAGAAGGCTTTAAATAAATGTTTATGTTTTACTATGTATATGTGATGTATTATCATAACTATTCCCTAGAACTAATCCTTTTGATCTTTAATTTCTATCACCATTATGTTATATATCATTAAATTTATTTAATTAATTATAATTAAAATTTTATCTACAGTTTTGTTAGAGAATGTTTTACTTAATTTGGGAATTAGGATTAGAAAGCATTATTACAAACCCTTAGGGTAAGAATATGAAAATGTAAACATCCAAGAAACATTTTCCAAGAAAAAGGCTAAACATTGGGATACAATAAGATGTCTCTTTAATTTTAACATATCAAATGAATAACATATATATATTCATTAATTAGTAACTTATGGATTTTAAACATTTTCTAATTTAGAATGTTTGGGGATCTTGGAGAAACTAGGCCAACCTCCTATGTGGGAAAAAATACAATTTTTTCCCGAATGACAATAATAATTCTATAAGTCGTGGAGTTCAAAAATTCATATAAATAATTAATAGGTAACTCAAGATATGAAAAATAACATCATTACCATGGATTATCATCCTTTACCCAATAAGTATCGTGTATACATTTAGTGTTTTATGATGCAATAACATCTGAAATATAGGTGATATACTGATCTAGTTGTTGAGGAATAGTGGGATAACTCAATGGGAAACATCTTTTCTATTATCCTATATTCTTAGAAGGAGAAGGAGACACATTCAATTTATCATTTATATATAGATTTGGATCAATAATGGGATTTGATATGGAAAAAATATCTAAAAGAGGAAATTGAACATATGGAGTTATAAAAATTTTAAGAAAATATTTATTAACATCTATTTACCTCAAACTCATTAAAAACCAACAACGGGAGAATACTTAGATATGAATAAAAATTATGGTGAATATTCCACTTCTTCGAAAACATCACATGTAATTCAACATACAACTCATATTTAGTGTACAACAATTATTGAAAAAATACATATATTCTTTAGTGTTTTAAAAACACTTATTCAAAAGGATCTTTCTACCCAAGACATTTAGAGTTATAGATAATTTGTTCTACATGATCACTAATTAAATATGGATTTAATATAATGGTCCTCTTTATGGAGAGAATAATGGAGATTAATGATGGTTGGTCAATAGAAAATGGTGGAAAGAGGTTGAAAATACACAAATGTTTGAAAATTTGGGAAAACCATATTGTGAACATGTTCAAATGGATGGGAAAATGCTTCTTTTTTTGGAGAGAATGCCAACATTCCCATCAATATTGAATAGACATGAAAAATTCAGCCAACATGATGGAGGAATGGAAGGATCATCCTATTTCACCACCCATCATTCAATGATTTTACTATAGACTTGAAGGGAAATATAAACGCTAGTGCATCAATCTAAAGGACATTGAGGGTGACCAATTTCAAAAACCAAAAAATGTAAAAGATCATGGGAAATATTGTGCTATTATTGCTGCTATTGCGGATTGTGAAAATTGACTTTTAATAGGTTAACAACCATTTCACACAAGAATTTAAATTTATTATTTGATTTTGGTTCTACACATCCTTTTATATAGTAAAACATTTCTAGACCTATGGAATCAAATCCTTGATACCTTATTGTAGATATAGATATAAAACACATAGTCATGTAATCATTATAAAAAATGTGTAGGAGGATTCTTCTCTAAGATCTCATTGGAATATTATTCTTTCTATCCTCAAAATACTTCCCGTGGTGGAATTGGATGCTGCACTGGGAATGGTTAGGCTCTAAATATATAGAGAACACATAAACTAATAGGATAAGAAATTTCATTTCATATTCCAATCCATCTAATGCTCCTCTACAAAATAAAGGAATATCATGAATCTCTTTGGGAAAATCCATCAATAGTTCGGGTGTTGATACCCTATAAAGAATAATACCATTACCAAATGGTTGATTCAAGCAAGGTATAAAACTAGATGAAATTACCATTTATAGTGAATACATTGATGTATTTTCTAAATAGTTACAAAGACATCCCTAGAACATGGGGCCAATTTATTAATATATCTAATACTCCAAGATAATATTCTCTCAACATTACTCAATTGGATAGCCTCGATTGAACTTGGGGAGTAAAATAAACAATTTTAATATCATTTTGCAAAATGTTTTATATGCTATTGTGCCTCACCTTGGTGGTTTTTCAATGCTCTTTGTAAAAAAAATGATGGATCAATGTGGAGGTGTATTGATTATTGGGAGTTCAAAAGGATCACCATAAAGTTAAAGAATCCTCTTCCAATTATTGAGGATTTGTTCGATCATCTAGGAGGAGATCAATAATTATCAAATGTGAATCATCATTCCTAATATATTCAACTAAATGTGAAGTATGAAGATATTTAAAAGGCAACATTACATACAAGGTAGAAGCACTATGATATTATAGTGATTCATTTAAGACTTACTAATTCCCATGAAATAATCTTTTATTTTATGAATAGATCCTATAAAGACAATATTGACAAATATTTGGATATATTTTTTGATTATATTCACATTTACTCCAAGGTAAAGGTGCAATATGGAGATCATCTAAGGATTTTTATGGTTACATTAAGGGAGAATAAAATATTGATTATATATACAAAGTGTGAATTTTGGATGAATATATGCACATTATTTGTGAACATGAACAAAAGTGAGGGAATTTATGTGGAACAATCCAAGACAAAGGCTATTATAGAATAGCCCAAACGCACTAGTGTCACTTAAATATATAGTTTTCTTAAATTATGTCGGTACTATTGATATTTTGTGAGAAATTTATCATAATTGTCTAGGAAAATAACTAGTTTAACATGGAAAGGGTTAGTGTATTTCTAGATGTAAAATTGTGATGAATGATTCATGGAACTCAATAGATGGTTAATCATTATTCCTTTAGTCAAAAAATTGTCATGTGTAGAAGGTTTTGTGTTATAAATCAATGTTTTAATGAAAATATACTATTCAATACTCATGAAAATTGAAATATTGTAATACTTTTAATTAATAATGTTTTTGATACATGAGTAATACTTCCCGGCACATAATCTAATGATAGAAGAGGTGATCTTCACACTGATGATTTTTAGGCACTACCTCTATGGTGAATTGTGTGATATTTATACGGATCGTAGGAATCTAAAGAATATATTCACATAGAAAGATATCAACATACTTGAAGGATTATGGTTAGAGAAAATCAAAGACTAGTACTTCACTATTCACTACCATATAGGATTGTCGAACATGGTTGATTATATTTTCAGTAGAAAAGAACATGAAACTCTATCCATGATGTTGAATGAGAACGACCATATCTTCATGGATAAGCCAAAGATGGATCTTGAAATCATAATGTCAAGGAATAAATCATACCATTTCAAAATGATTTTACAATCATCTATAGAATAAAACATCAAATAGGGAAAAAGGATGATCTGGAGATAAAAATTCAGTTGAATGTAGTAACGGAAGAGAAGTAAGATTAGTTCTACATTGATGAAAATGTTGTGATTTTTTAGGGATGATACATTGTGTTCCTTTAAAAACTAAGACAATGTAGGATATATTGAAAAATTTACATAGATAACCTTTCTCCATCTATAATAGAAGTACCAAGATATACTATGATCATTTAGATCACTTACAATGGGACAATATAATGAATGATATTACAACTTATATATTATGGTGAATATTTTTTCATTACATTAAGGAATATTGATATAAGTCCAAAGGAATGAATCAATAACTTCTTATACCCACATGTAAATTATAGAATTTAACCATGGAAATTGTATCCAGTATCCCAAGGACATTAAAATGGAATAATTCTATATGGGTACTTGTGGATGAACTCAAAATGACATACCAATTCATTTCCATTCTAGAATATTTCATTCTACAAAAACAAGATGATATATAAAAAAGGAATTGATGAGGTTTCATGGGGTTCCAATTATGACAGTCTCTAATTGTACTCAAATGTTCACATGTATATTTTGTATAATTATTCAACATGAATTTTTTATTAATATTTATTTTCGTATAGACTATAGCCCAGCTGCAGATAAAAAATATTAAAGGACTTTTATGACACTAAAATTCATACTAAGTTCTTATTAAATGGAATTCAATGGTTGATTGGATGAACATATACCATTGGTTGAGTTATAATACAATAATAAATTCCACTCAGGTATTAAAATGTTTCCATAGGATGCATTGTAAGGGAGGTGATGTGGAACTCCAACTTGTTGGAAAGATGCTAGGGAATGAAAGTTACATTAACCTGATATTGTCTATTAGATGAAAGAGAGGGTTAATAAAATCCAATAACATATACAATCAACTCATATTTGAAAAAAGTGATATGATGGAAACCATATAAGCGACTTATAGTTTGACGTGCGAGAAAAAATTCTCATTTAAATATTACTATAGAAGCAAGTCGTGTGGTTTGGGATGAAACAGATGCTTAAAAATAGATTCATTATCCCCTTTGAGATCTTAGATGAAATAAGTGTATCTGCCTATTAACTTTCACATCGACCAAATATGTCTCATGATCATGGAATTATCCATTTATCTCTACTAATAAGTGAAATCTTAATCCCTCAAATGTACTTAATTAGGATGTGTTACGACAGGAAAATGACATATCATATGAAGAGAAGTTGTTGAAGATCGTCAATAGTAGAGATTTATTTCTTTGTAATAAGATAATTCCACTTGTAAAATTTTTTTTAGGAATCATAATTATGAAGAGGAAATATGGTATTAAGAGGAAATAACAAGACAAAAGTACCCTCAAATATTCTCAATAAAGAATATGAGTTTAGTTTTTGGAATTAAATATCTAGTGGGTGGAGGAACGTAATAACACAGATTTTATAAATGATAATTTACTCCTAAAGTAAATATGTCTTATAATATACTATATAATATTATACTTACAAATGAAATTGAAATAATTTATTACATTAATAGATATAATTATATTTATCATCAATGAATCGTAATTAAATTACAATCATAATAACTAGAAGATATTAAAAAATAAAAAAGCTAAATTGGGATAATATCAATCACCGAAAAAAAATATAATCATTTCCACCCCTACGAAAAAAATTGAAACGAAACTTATTTTATAAAACCAAAAAAAAAAGTAAAAATAGCAATATAGAAACTTGATAGTAATTCATTTGAATAATTAATGAATGAATGAAGAGTTATTTATATGTCGTAATGTGGCTACTTGAAATTTATTATTACCATTGAAATGTGAACCTGACCAATAGAAATACTAACATGACCTCTTAGAATAGTAACCTCATTGTTGGAAAAGTAATTTTACCTTAATACTAAATATTTTGATATAAAAAATATTTATCAGGAGTTTTTTTAAAATATAAATTTTATAATGAAAAAAATATAACCACATTTTGAATGAGGTTTATTTTAATGTACTTCCTAAAAGAAAAAATATTTATTTCAGAAATTAAATTACATAGTATAGAAAATTATACTGATAAAAAGAATATAATTTTTGAAATAATAACATCAAAACTGTCAAATCATGGTTTTTTGTAATTTTATAATTCACGTCAATTTATAGTGAATAGTAAAAATATTGTTTTCTCTTGACTAGTTGATATTAAATTACATCATTCATGATGTAATAATTACAAAATCATATCTCAAAATAATATTTTTTCCATGATTCACATAATATAACAAATGTGTAACTAAAATAAAATAAATAAAATAAAAAACATAAAAATCACTTTCCAGAAACTAATGTCAATATAATCACTTAAAATAACAAATTTTATTTCTTCCATGTTTCATTTTAATAAACTAAAGAATTTGAATAGTAAAGGGAATATAATGTCTTCAACAGATTATATAATATTAATATATGATTTATATTTCCAAAACTCATTATTACATGTTTTTCTATTGATAATGTTTTATATAATATTTTATTCTGAAAATACAACTAACCTCAAGTATAAATAACACAACTCCCTCCCCTTAAAAAACAATCTTCCCTTAATTTTAAAATCCAAACATACAAAAAAACCTTTCAATAAATCATGTTATAATACTTAGTGACATTATGGAGTAATCTAAAACCATGAATCAAGGATGTTTATGTATCAAACAAGAGAAGCTACACCATGAATTAAGTAAGTATCCATCAACTTTAATTTTTTTTCTTCTTTATATTATATTTATTTCTCACCACCAATTTCAAAAAAAAAACATATTAGATTAAATAAGAATTAATTTAAATTTATAATAATGGTATTAACATGATTTAATTTTTATATTATGAA
The DNA here is from genome assembly GCA_963277665.1 of Viscum album. NCBI lineage: Eukaryota > Viridiplantae > Streptophyta > Magnoliopsida > Santalales > Viscaceae > Viscum > Viscum album. The sequence goes on along the minus strand of OY728148.1, from coordinate 257,172,768 downwards.
ATTCAAAAATTCCAAACATCACTTTCCCACCCCCCAAACCATTTCCTATAAAAGTCTTGATTTCCACCTATAAGTAAATTTTCAAATAAAAACATATAATCATTATAAATGATGTATATAATGATTTATATATAATATATATTCATGTAATTAGATGATAATAATATTCTGGAATTAATTATAATAATGTATAAACTACATTTAAAAAAAATTTAAAATCAATGTAAAATAATAATTTTTATGTAAAACATGATATTAAAATGAATACCTTATAACAAAAGGAAATTAAGAAGTAAAATAAAATGACTATAAATGAATGTTTTTTATATTAAATACAATAATTCAGTTGTGGATAAATGTTTTAATAAATCTACATTTATTATTCAGGTGGTAGAAAAGAAACCTAATAATGAGGGACTTAAGGTATGGGGATTATCAGACCCAATACTCACTATCCATTTTTATCATGAAGAAAAATTAAAAACAACACAAGATTTTTCAATGATTAGCCATAAAAACATTTCTTTACTCCCATCCTTGAAACTATTCATTATTAAATCCCATGAAAAAACATTTCAAAACAAGGTATGAGAATAAAAATATCAATAAGGGATTGAAAAATAAGATAAACTATTATTCTTGTAAAAAAATGTAAACCATTAATTCTTTATCATAGTGTAGTACATGTCAAATTTATGTATTAAATACTCATCACTGAATATAACCTCATTTCATACCCATTTTTTAATCAAAATATTTCCATAAAACCCATAAAAGCACATATTAAATATAATGGTTACTTGGGACATCATCATACTTAAATGTAATAACCATACCACTGAATTTCATACATTTCATGCTAACAAATATAATTTCCATTCGTCTGACATCAAAATACTTTACATTGGAGGTTAAAACATAACCACCCATCATTGGTTTATCATGGAACCACCAATCTATGTTATATCAAATAACCACCCATATTCGGTTTATTGTGTAAGAACCCATAGAATGTCCATAAACCATAACATAACTATAAAATGTAAACTATGGGTAATGGAAAAATAAAATTTCAACATTGCGATCACATGATATTATTTCAATATATTGAAATTGATAATCAAATTTCAAAAATAACTTTAATTAAAAAACAACCAAAAAGGTAATAAGTAATTTTGTTTCATTTTAAAAAAATTATGGCATATATAGTTACCCAAATATCAAAAAACAGTTATGGCATCAAAGAAGTTGTTGTCACAATATACGTTATAAAAATATTCATTTTTTAATTTTGTATGGAAAGTATAAAACTAAATATTAAATTATTATATTTAAAAATTGAAATAAATTAAAGATATAAATTAAAGACATTATATTTAAAATTAATTTCACACTTAATTGTTGAATGAAAAAAATGAAGTATAAATTTTACCCAAGGAATGGAAATTGGGTTAATAGATTCAATCACCTCGAGTATGACTCGTCTCATACATAATTTATCATCATTGATAATAAAATTATGTTAATTTATACATTATTTATAACATTATTCAATTATATTATTCAATTAATATTACATTTAAATATGTTTTAAAACTTACATAATTATTTAAGTTCATGTCGAATGTTTGGTCGATATTTGGACTTGATTGAGAAATGATCTGGGTATGATGTCAAAAATCCATTTGGTCATATGTAAATACTATCTAGAATATGAAACATGATATATATATTTGATATTAATTATATAAGTATTTATAATAACTTTTAAATAAAAATTAAAAACACACTTCATGGAGAAGGTAGACCGTACGTATGCATTAATGTTGTTTACAATTTTCTGGTCGTATTAGAAGAACATAATTAAATGAAATGTATGTAAATATGTATACATATATAATTTCCTAAATTTTTTGTCAATATTTCATTTATATTATAAATTGTACCTTTTAATTCTTTAATACATTCCATGTGATGAGTGAACGAATCACATCATTCAGAGGAGGCGATTGTCCACACGTCCCTAAATGAAATAATCATACATCAAAATATATGTAAATAATGATTGTATGTTAAGTATGAATTTCAAATAAAATTAAATATTTTATAATATAAATTTAAAATATTATTTTAATGGAATTAATTTTCAATACCATCCCTGAAGGTGGTGATGGAAAATGATCAAAAACATTATTTATTGAGGTGATTAATCAACATAACTTGGACAAGAATTTTGTTTACTTGAATAAGAGGAGTTATCAAATGAAACAGAAATGATATATTACAATAGAAACATAAAAATATATTATATAAATTATTCTCGATTTATCATGAGTTGATGGTTATGGATTTGAGGATAATGTAGAAAAATAAATTAATAAAGAGAGGTACTTTGATAAAATTACCTCTTTAATATCACCTCATTGAAAGACCCCTAAGGAACTTAGATTTGGTTTTTTGTGAGACACGAAGATGTTGGGTGTAGGGTATGTGAGTAGGTGATGTTTGAGCAGAGACTTGGGGAGCTAAAAGGCATCTTGGGTTGAGATGGGGATGTCAGGGGCCGTATTTACACATGGGAGAGGTTGTATAAAGTGATTGATTTAATTATCATTTTATATTAAAAACTAACCAAACTGAGGTGATGTAAATTTAGAACAATTATAAATTCATTTAATGTTTTTATGCTAGTTAGTGTCTAGCCACAACTCATATAAAAAGTATATTTTTAAATTTAATACATGTTACGATTTTACCATTAAACATTAACCCTTATCATAATTTTACATATATGATCATAAATAATTTTTTTTACTATGGTACCTTTTTTATACATAAAAATTGTATTTGACTCAAATCCTAATTTGAAAATATGATTCCAAATATTTAAGAAATTTTACCTAATTCAGTTCACATAATTTGATGAATTATATTTAAAAGTAATTCCTTTGAAAAAAACAAATAAGCTGGTTTTTAAAGTGAAACAATTAAAATTTCAGATAGATTTTATATCAAATGTGAATTTGAAATTGTTTCTAATGAGATAAATTGATTTATATAATAATTTCATTGTATAATTACTCTCTAAAACATAATAAAATGACAATCTATCTAAATAAATAAATTAGGTGAAAAAATTGTATCAAATTAAAATGATTTATATTTCACTACTCATTAAAAAAATGAATTTTATTTAAAAAATACCAAAAATTTATCCAAAATAAAATTTTCATACCCAAATAAAAATAAGACGTTTATTTTTTCAAATATAACTTATAAACGTGTCAAAACTGTATTTAAAATGGTTTCACCTTTACAATGTAGAAAATCTATATTTTTAGAAAAACACTCATTTTATCTATAAAATATTATTTTTTGTTATTTAATATCTAAAAGATAGATAAAATGAATTTTATATAGTATATTTAATTTATATTTCATTAATATAATCCAATAACAGTTAATTATTAACATATTATTATAAAACATAGTTGTGCACATATAACTAGTTTTTTTCATAAAAATATGCCATTTTATTTTAAAAGTATTACATTCATTTATAATTAATTCGTAAAAAAATAATTATATGTACATGTGTTAAAAATACATTGATAATTGACTTAATATTAATCTTTCCTCGTATTCTAATATCTATGTTATAATGGTATCATTTAATTAAAAATACCTAGATTTTCATTTATGTATGATGTGGTATATCCTGAACACTTTTTAATATAGTTTTTCCTTTTAAAAACATAGAATGTTACAAAACATAATTGAGTGGGTGGAAAATTAAATAAAAAAATCTCTTGTTGAAGAATACTAACTCTTCATTTGGTAACATGTTTTAGTTTGTACTAAATGGCATCAATTTTTTTTATTCCCAATATGAGGATTCTATGATGATATTAAGTATTTTGGTAGTTTTTTTGGGATGTTTATGGATGATATAAAAGGATTTGGAGGTGTGAATAAGTGATAGGGGTGGGGGTGAGTTCCCTTTTAAAGTACTGAGTGGCATTGATGTACATACAAAAGGAAACACTATTTAGAGGTCACCATTACATTAGTTTCCAAATATATTGAATAATTATCAATAAAATATGGTAAATAGTCCAAATATGTGAATCTAATTACTTTTTCTGGTTTCTTGGTCATTTTTCCAATTATGTTTAACGTTTTATAATTGTGTAAAATTGTTTTTACCTTAAATTATGTAAATAATTTTAAATTGCATTACTAATTTATTTTGTTAAAATTTAACATTACCTAATAATAAAATATAGATTATTATTATTAAAATTATGGAATCCATATATATATATTTAATTCACGTATTTTCCAGAATTTAATTTAAAATTAATCCTATAGATAGGACAAGAGAATGTGTTTTTAAAGTTAAATTGTTCAAAATATTTAAATGTTTATATATTCTATTTCAATGTTAAATTGATTCCTGTTACATAAATTATGTTAATATGTGTATAATTTTTTTAAATACAATATATATAAAATTCATGTTATACTTTATCTTTATAAATTATTTAGAATAAAAAAATTATATTAATTAAAATTTGGTTCTTCTCACTCATCATAAAGAAATGACACTTCCAAGTAAAATACAAAATATCACCCAAATTATATTTTTATATTATTATATTCATAATGTATTTTTTTTAAATTGAAATTATAAAAGTTCAAAAATTATTTTTAAAAAAATTCTACCTTTATTTGGTGGCAAAACAACCTTTTATAATAGTATATCTGTTTATGAATAAAATAGTTTTTTTCTAATTTTATGCATATAAATCTTATTGTATGAATGTAAATACATTAGGTTGCAATTAAAATATATATACATATTATTTTAATATCTCACTAATATCGATTAATTAAATTTATTAATATAAAATGAATTTGTATTCATAAAAATATTTTATTTTAAACACACATAATTTATATTCAATTGGTCATTACATTCATTTCTAAATAATAGATAAAAAAGACACATTTCATAAAAATGTGTAAAAAATAATTTATATTTTATTCAATATTATAATATATTTAATTCAAATGGTTTTTTATAAATACAATAATTTTTTAATAATATTATTAATTAAATTTTTTTTGGGGAAACTTAGTCTTCTGTATAATGCAAGGCATCACTAGAAATCAGTATTGTGTGTACTAAAATCAAGCATAGTTTTGTATGTACCAAAATCTAATTCATTTTTTTCATGTTTTGAAAGGATTACTAGTTTTTTAATTATAAAAAATAAATTTTTTTATAATTCAAAGAAAGTCATAAAATAAATTTGATTTAATCAATACTAATTTAATTATAAAAACACATGGTGATACATTGTACCCCCCTTAAAATGAACTTTTAACTCAATATTTATTGGGGTCATTAAATGATTAATACAAGAATGTTCCTTTCATAGAGACCCACATATTAAAAATATTATTGTAAAACCACATTTACAATGGAATGTAATGAATATATTAGTTACTAGAAGTAACTTATAATTATCTGTTCACATAGAAGAAAACATTTTTGGAAAATGAAAACATATCCATGGAAGATAAATCTAACTATCATATTCAGATGGATAGTGTTATAGAAAGGGTTAGTATGATGATAATTAACATAATTACATAAACCAAAGTTTCATGAAAAATGTTAATTATGGGATGGCATATTATTTCAATACACTTTACCTAAAGTTGATGAATTTTATCGAGAAGATATACTTACATGATGTAATTCCATTTCATAATCACTATCTCACCTTTTGGTATATCCTTGATAAATTTCAACTTCATCACTTACTCCATTAAGTGGAGAACAATTTTTTATCCACAGAGAACTAATGGATCATAAGACCCATAGATATACTAATATGTCATTCCTTATATTCTTAGGAATGATAATCAAATGGTTATCAAAGGTTATTCAATATTCATAAATTATCCTATGGTGAATTAACATGCTTATCTTCAAAAACTCAGTTATAGTTCAACTCAAACAATTCCATAAATGGTTACCACATAACCCTTATCAATGGGGAGTCTTCATAAATTTAGAAATAAGGCCACTAAAAGTTTCAAATTTATATTATCATTGATCCCCAATATATAATAATCTAACTCCTAAATGTCAAAAACCAAACAAGTGAATACCTATATAATTTGTTATCATGAAATAGGGTACCAACATAAATTACCATAAATCCTTATTGAAAAAATATATTAACCCGAATTCCAATGATTATTTTGTATATTCCTTAAATTTGAAAATGTAGTAACATTTATAAACTATTTCATAAATCACATTGTCTACAAATACTTTATCAATTCACAGGTCATAAATTATATCCAATGTTCATATTATCATCTCTTTAACCATACTAAATATCATTTTCTCATCCTTAGGATCATGTGAAGTGTTACCCATCCTTATAGTAACATTTCTATTAAATCACTTCTCTTGGTCAACAATATCATTTAACATATTCTTGTTAATATTTTACTTAAACATCTAAAAAAATTTCTTATAAAATTCCTAATTCATATAATATACTAAATAATCCCGGACACATTATTACATTGATTATTCCACCTCTTCATGAAGAAATTACATATTCTTCATTATCTTATTCCATAATATTATGTTTCTAAAATATGAAATCAAAAATCATGTCTACTAAACATAATCATTCTTATAAACAATTATATTATAAAATATTATATAGTAAATATATTTCACATGGTATGTTCATCATCAGTAGCAAGACCATTACAATTAAAACCATGCATAATTCCTTTATAAGATTCCCCATAGGAAAATTATTTTTATAACACCCATTATTTACATATATAATTTATTTGAAAGTTGATGACACCTAAGGGAGGAAATTATTCTCATCCATATCATTAAATAAACTTTTTATTTTCTCTTTGTTGTTAATTTGATTATTTCTGTGTTATCTTATTTTAAAACATAATCAATTTCCCCTAAGACATACTTTTTTGTTGTCTAGGAAAGGATATAATTTCAAGAAAACCACTATATCATCCCATTACTAAAATTATAGGACATTTTCTTAAATATTGACACATAATTTGAATTTTATTTTGAGAAATCCTCAGACATATCATATAAAACATATATAGAGATGTAACAAATGTTTTCTCATTATAGTTTTACAAGGTTGTCAAATACCTTACTGAGATATTAACTATAAAGACTCAGGCTTAACATTCATTCATATTACAAAATTTTAGATGAATATTCATCACATTAAAAAATGATATGCTCAAGGATTGTAATAGTTCAATGAATTTGGAAACATGGAAACACAATCTTATGATATAGTGAATGATATTCAAGGTATTCCATGAAGCTCTAAATATTTAGTAATCAGAAATATCAATTTACTTAATAACACAGGGAAAGGAAAATTATGAAAGTGTTTGATCGTATTCCTAGTAAGGGTAAACAATTAACACATGTAAGAATAACATGGACACATGTGTTTTAGAACATTATAATATCATTTATAAAATATTCCAAACAAATAAAATATCATTTTTTTACATCATGGAATAATGATTGGTAGGTAATAGGATATTAATCATAATGGTATCAAGAGAATACACCATGAAATAATAATGTAAAAATATTAAAATTATTTATGGAAGAAATATAAATATATAATATGATCCCCATTGTCATCAAGGATTGCGTAAAAGGAAATATTAGTGGAAGGGGTTAACTCTTAAAGTTATAATTGTTTACATGGTTCACCTCAAAGAGTATCTTACCTAAATAATTCATTTACTGAACCAATCTAACTGCTCATTCTATCTCTTTATTACTAAATATAGTTTATATCCCATTCCAGACCTATATGAAATAACCAAATGCACATTAAATTCCATCATTGTATTATTAATCTTGGTTTACCTCATATTCCATCCCTATTTTACTAAACTTAGTTTATATCTTATTCCTAGCACATATTATGGGACCGAGTTCACTACCCATTCCAACCCAATATTACTGAACCATTTTCACTTCCAATTATAGCCTTGTAATATTAAAACAAATTCACTACTCATTCCATCCATGTATTATTGAATCAAGTTCACACCTACTTATATCCCTTTATATCTCATTATATAAATATATTTACCCAAAGAATTGGTGTGATATATAATTCCCAACAGTCATGTAATGAATTAATATATACATGTCCTATAATATAATAAAATATTAATCATATCATGGCCCATAAAATTATATGGATTTCCTAATCATCATAACATAATGAAGGAAATAAAATTAGTATAATTAAATGTTAATAATATAATAACCTATGGAAAAGATATTGGTTTATTAATCATATCCTCATATATAAACTCCTAAAAATAGCTTATATAAAATTTTTATCCTAGTTTGAATTGTGGATGAGAATCATGTGCCATAAAAATTATAATCAAAAACGTAAAAAATTCAATTAATGAATACTTATGGTTTCAATGAATTATATTCAAAGTAAATCATATACGATATCTAAGGATGATAGCATAGATTGAGAAGTATTTTTAAATATCACATAGGGGATTTTATGAATAAAGAAACCATTATTTGAAATTATGTTTGCAGGGAAAAGTTTTTTTAATGTGTTTTTTTATTTCAATAAACAATGAAAACTAATAAATTGGGAATTAAAAATCATCCGAAAATTCTATGTAATTTTTTCCAGTTATTTTGGTATTTTTATGAGTCTACGAAAATTAACGGTGCATAATTATGAGGCCCAGTGTGCCCGGAATGAATTTATAAATTATTTTTAGGTATATTAAATAAACACACGAGCATCATTTTCTATATTTTGACTATGTGATTGGATTAATAATATGAGGGAACCATTGAATCTGTAGCACCGAGATTTACTTAAGGGATGATTCACTTCAACTGTAGTAATTCGAGAGAAAAAGATAAATTTTGGACTTAAAATAAATTAATATAATAGGTACATTTTTTTATCTTGATTTATTTTTCCATACACCTATTGAGCGGTGCAGGTGGGACCATAGAGGTGGCCAGTCCTTTAATTATGGGGTTTTAATTTCACGGTTACACTTTGGTTGTCTATGAACCACTCACATAATTAGTGTGGTGATTTAATTATGTCAATTCATTTGGGACATTAATTAAATCAATTAATGAACCTCATTAATTCTTCAACGTGTTACACACCATTCCCCCATCAAATTTAAATGGAGCTCGAGTTGGGGTTTTGGCACGTCTTTTTCTTGTGAGTAATCTCTGGTGAACTCCTACCGCAACATTCACATAGAGGAAGAGACCAGATTCATCAATCGTTGACGAGGTCCATCTAATAAAGAATTGAAGACAACAAAGATTGAGGTTCTGTCAATCGTCATCAGCAGAAGTCTCATCCAGGTTGGGGGTTTACATGCTTTGATGTTTCCTCTCTTACTTTTCTTGAAAAATATAATGAACATGGACCAACAGTCTAATGGGTTGATCCTTATCTCATCAAATCGTGTAGGCGGTGGCTATTTTAGGGTCTTAAATTCAGGTATTATTCTTGATTTTAATTATTATTTATTTTCTTAATGATTATAATGCTAGTGCAGAGGGCGTGTGCAGAAACCAACAAGTCCCGGACCCTCTCCTAAATTTGTCCTTGGTGTGCTCTTCATGTAAGAATAACGAATGCCATAGTAAGGCATATTTTAGTTCCAAAAAATGCTGGTGGAATCCTGAGAGGACCGTAGGTGCATCCAAAAGAAATAACGGTCCACCGGGGGTCACCCAATGTCCCGCAAATGAAACGTCAATGCGACCGACCAGTGCCAACGGACGAGGGAGGCGACCGATAGTGGCCTGCCACGGAGGCTGTATGCCATCGTGCACTGCATTGAAGGTATTCTGCTCTGAATCAATGGAAGTTGCGAAGGCCGGGACCCACCTCATGTGGGTCTCGTAGGTGACGAGGCGGACCAGGCCTATTCGCACCGGACCTAGACCCTTCTCGGGGCTAGAATGATTAATGGGCTATATCATGTGAACCGTACGTCTGTTTGACAAACCGTATACAACGATAATATCCTTTGAGTGAGAACGTCCTTTTGACGTACTCTACATGGGTTTTGGGTAATGGTAGAATATGGATGGGTTGTATCGACTACTGATCTAACCGGGACCTCAACACTACAATACCAATAACATACAGACCGTGCGTCCTGTTGACGCACCGTCTCTTGCGTTGGAACCCTCAAAACATGACATATCATCAGGTTACTTCTTTGTGTGACTCCATACTGGTTGAAATATGACTCATGGTTTGAGGAGAAGTTCTCCAAGAATCAAGCGTATTAAGATCAGGAATCCAGTGGCAGGTTGTGACATGATGAAGAAGAGTGACCAATGGAGGTCAGCATCAGAACCTCTAGAGTGTGATGACCAATGTGTACGACTAACCATCCCATCCTTTGTACTAGCGACCAATATGGGTGATCACCAATGACCAATATGTGTGGGAACCAACAACCAATATGAGTCGGCACCAACAAACAATATGGGTCAAAAACAGTGACCGATAATGGTCAACATCTAGCGACTAATACGGTTTAGCAACAACGACCAATACGGGTCAGAATCTAGCAATCAATACTAGTCAACATACAACGAACTATACGGTTCAGCACTAGAGTTACTACAGATAGGATGATCTTGTTTATGACTAGGCATCCCAATCCCAGTAACCTTGATGTTATACTGTTAGAGTGAGCTATCTCTTTTTCTTTGTTCTTAATGATTTAGATCAAGATTGTGATATTTACTCTTTGGTATTTATTGTGATGTTTTCGTTTTTGTATTACTGAGAGACCTTTGGGGGTCTCAAGGCCCCATATTGGGTATTGTAATACTCACGCCTCCATGAGCTCTACTCACACATGCGTGTCTGGTGGAGACTACTGACACTCTGAGGCCAGCATCGGAGGTTTGAGACTTGGTGGTGCTTGATGCAACAATAGAAATATTGATCCTCTTCATCGACATAAGACATACAGATACTACCCTCTAGGTAGAGCTCCAGGGAAGTTGTGATAAATTTTTACTTATTTCTAGTTTCTAGGGCTTGTATTTTGCCCCAATATTTTCAGTTTACAGTTTTACATGTGTTTGTACTTTACTCTCGTTGTTATACCATTCTTTTTTTGGTTTTTTACTCTAGTTTCCATTTTTTTAGTTTGTACAAGTCTCTAAGGCAATTCCTTTCCTCTTCGGGAAAGTCCTTCAAGTGATAGTCAATAACCCCTGTCCTATGGAAGCTGGGCTTGGGGTAGTCACATCCAAGCCTCATGTGACGGGTTATGAAAAAGTAGTATCAGAGGTTGGTTAGTTCTACAAGAAGAAATAAGAGTCTAATTTTGATGATGTAATGGTGTAATGTGTTTTGAGTTCATTGTTTATTACAAAGAGTCTAGTGTTGGTGTGGCAAACGACGTATCCTTACACAAGGACCTTGAATTTTGATTAATGAATCGGTTTAAGAAAACACTGATTGCTAATGTTTTGAAATATTTTCTTGATCATTCTTGAGTAACATCACAAGGAATTACTTATTGACAATGGAACATCTTTTTCTTATAAAATGCCTCCATGATGATAGCCATCCAGGATTTTGGTTTGTGATCGCGACAGTGGCCCACCGAGAGATGAGGTTTTTGTACAGGGACCACTCACTGTGATGGAACCTTCAGCTGGTGTACCAGTAGCCCCACCCCCTGTTGAGGAACCATTGCTACTAGTGGATCATGCATGCCGACTGTGCTTGTGTCATGAGTTCCAAAGACTGTGGACTCCGAAGTTTCGAGGTGAGATGAACCCTCAGGTAGCAAAGTGCTAGCTTGAGGCAGTTTCTCGAGTATTTCACTTAGTAGAGACACCCACCGATCAGATGGTTATCATGGCCCCTAGCCTTATTCATGTCTTGGTAAGACGATGGTGGAGCTCGATGCTCTAGGTGCATGTGGAGACGAACCATACATGGTCGGACATTGAGAGCCTTTTCATGGCGGAGTTTGTGCCTATAACACTATGGTCTGTGCATATTGAGGAGGTAATTCATCTACAGTAGGGCAGCTATACTATGGCTTAGTACTCTTCAAGATTTACTGAACTCTCCAAATACTCCACCAATGTGGTTCAAGACTCGTAAATAAGGGCCCAAACCTTTGAGTAGGGACTCCGATGGGAGATCAGAGCTATGATAGTTTATCTCACCATCCCAACATTGGATGGGGTAATAGAGCAAGATTTTCTAATAGAGATCCTTCATACCGAGCACACACCGACAGTGAGTTCCCCTACAGAACGATAGGGAGTAGAGTCATATGAAAAAGGCAGTAGACAGATGATGGATAAGCCCAAGTGGGCTAGACCATTCAGAGGGTGACCTCAGGATGTTGGGTCAAAGGTTCCAGGATCAAGAGGCCAAGGAAGAGACCAGTAAGACATGATCTCTTTTCCCTATGGGGGATAGTTTCACATATCTTGTGATTTTTCAACTTCCCACACTGATGATCAGCAAATAGTGGAGGGGCCACCGAGTCTATGGCAGTAGCAGGAGAATGTGCCTCAGCCATGCGGTGGATGAGGCTGGGGAGTAGTATGTGTAATAGGAAGTGGTCATAGTCAGCAGGCAGTACCACCACCACCCCTAGGTGGTCCACCACAAGATCAGGGAGAATCTGTATGGAGACAAGCCCAGCTATAAGCAATAGAGGCTCAGGATCCTGATGTTCCTTATATGATATGAGGTATGATCTACATATTCTCTACTTTAGTAGAAGTTATTATTGACATAGGTTCTATCCATTCTTTTCATATTATGGACTTAGTTTGATACTCTAAGATTCTGACTGAACTTTTAGCGTGGCTTTTTCATTTATATACTCTTACGAGAGGAGATTCAGTGGTCACATACTAGTGTCGATAGTGTGATTTAACTCTTGGAGGGGATAGTTTCATATTTGATTTTCTAGTAGTGTAATTGACGACTTATGATGTCATTATAGGCCTTGACTGGAAATTTATAGTTCACACACAGATTGAATTCTAGGGACATACAGTGCGATGTACGTGCTGAGGTGGAGGCCAGTTTTCCTTTGTTGTGAGAAGGAAAATAGAGAAACACCAGATGGACTTATGCTTAATAGGGTGAATCTGATTTCATATATGATGGCATGTATAACCTTAGATATAGTGGATGTGGCGATTCCATAGTTCTCAGCAGTGTTGGATGAGAATGTGGACGTCTTTCTAGAATATGTCTCAGGACTACTTCCTCACATAGATGTAGACTTCTGCATTGACTTGTACCCATGAATAACACCAATATCTATGTCGGCATATCAGATGGCCAATGTGGAGCTCCGAGAGCTAAGGTAAAATTGGAGGACATACAGAGGAAGGGATTACTAAGGCACATTTTTTCTCCATGGGCATCACTATTGTTTTTTTTCAAGAAGGAAGACAGAAGTTTGAGGCTATAGATGGACTTTCGACACCTAAACTAGGTGACCATGATGAAAAAGTATCATATACCAAGGATTGATGATCGGTATGATCATTTGAATGGAGGGAAGTGGTTTTTGAAGATAGACCTCTGATCAGGCTCTCACCAGCTCAGGGTATGAGACGGGGATGTACCTAAGACATCCATCATATGTCACTATGGCCATTACGAGTTCTTGGTGATTTCGTTTAGCATGACCAAATATCCAGTAGTGTTCATGGGGATCATGAGCATGATATTCCAGCCATACCTTAATCACATTGTCATGGTCTTCATCAATGACATCTGGGTGTACTCAACATCCGAGGAATAGCATGTTGTACACTTGAGGATATTTCTAGACACACTCCTAGAGCACCAATTATAAAGGAATCTCTCAAAGTGTGTGATCTAGATATAGAAGGTCCACTTTTTGGGACATGTGATCTTAGAGGCTGGAGTTGTTGTGAATCCAGTAATGATAAAGATATTATTTTCTTGTGATCATCCTAGGAGTTTTACTAAGGTGTGAATCTTCCATGGATTAGCAAGACACTATTGGGGGTTCGTACCTCATTTCTCTAGAGAAACAGAACCTATTAATGCCTTAACAAAGATGGGAAAACCCTTCCTGTGGTCAGAGTCTTTCCATTAGATATTTCAATAGCAGAGGTAGAGCTTGACCAGTGCTCCCATTCTGAGGTTTCTGGAGGAGGGAACTGACTAAGTGGTTTACTGTGATGCATCAGGGACCGGAATCGGTTGCGTCCTGAGGAAGGGTGATGCAGTGATTTCTTAGGACTCACGAAAGATGAAGCCTCATGAGAAAAATTATGAAACTCAAGACTTTGAGTTGGATGTAGTATTCTTCATACAAGAGAGGCGGTGACAATACCTGATGGGCGAGCGGTTCATGATTTACTCAGACCACAAGATTCTCAGATATATCTTCACATAGAATGATCTGAATCTGATACAAAAACATTTTCTAGAGTTTCTCTAGGACTATGAAATTGACATAGTCTATACTCCTGGTAATGGAACATAGAGGCGGACACACATAGTCATAGATCAAGTTTAGATCTACTGAATGAGGCTTTAGAGAAGTTTTCCTCACTTTCAATATCCAATGTGGATAGAGATGAGAAAGTCTACCTCCAGTCGATGGTAGTTTCCCCTCTACTCCTTCAGCGAGTCAGGTAGGTTCAAATTGGAGATAGCAGCTGTGAGACAACATGTGCTCAGATATCCTCAGGGCATTCACCTGAAGAATATTATAAAGTTTGGGAGCATTCTATTTTTTTCAAAGTATGTACAGTTTTACCAGTGGCGCTATGAGGGGAGGTGCTAAGGGAGTTCTATACATCCCACCTGGTAGTACATTTAGGCATGATAACGATGTATTAGGACCTCCGTAATTAGTATTGGTGACTAGGGAGGAAGAAATCCCTAACAAAGATTGTTTCTATATTCCTCCCTTGCCGGCAAGTAAAAGTCGAGCACCATGTACCAGTAGGCTTGACCCAACCCCTCAAGATACCAGAGTGTAAAAGGGAAGGGATATCGATGGAATTCATGAATGGGTTATCACGTACGTCCAGAGATCATGATACGATCTAGGTGACCATTGACCGACTCACCAATTCAACCCACTTCCTTGTTATTCGAGAGAAGGGTTCAATAGAGAGATTGGGACGTCTTTATGTTCAGGAGATCATTGAGACATTATGGGGTTCCTTCGATTATAGAATCAGACTGTGATGGACACTTAACATCCCAGTTTTGAAAAGGATTACAGGAGGTTACTGGGAATCACATTCTCTTGGGTGCAGTTTTTCACCAACAGATAGATGGTCCGACTGAGCAGACTATCCGGACCATGGAGGAAAATCTTCATGCATGTGTCCTAGATTTTCGTCATAGTTGGGAGGCCCCCTACCCTTGGGGGAGTTCAAGTACAACAACATCTATCCCTCAACCATTTTTATGGACCCTTTTGTGGTGTATAATGGGATACCGGGAAAATATCCCCTTTGATGGATGATTCGAGGAGATCCAGCACTCATGGGCCCAGAGATTGTACATGCTACCACTGAAAAGGGGCAGGTCTTCCCATAGCAGATGAAGACTGCACAGAGCTGACATAAGTCTATTTTTAATAGGTGACAGAGACGACTAGACTTCTAGGAGGGGGACCATGTATTCTTGTGGGTCTCCTCTCAACAGGGAATGAAGATATTTGGCTGAGGCAAAAATCTCCCACTGAGCTTTATCAAATCATTCATGATACCTTGGAGGATTGGCGAGGTGGAATACCTCTTTGCACTACCACCACATTTGGAGAGGGTGTGAGACATCTTAAACATATCATAGCTGAAGAGATATGTACATGACCAATCCCACGTCATCGACCATCGCGAGTTGAAGATTTATGAAGAGGTGAATTTTGTGGAGTACCTGGTGGAGATAGAGGACCGACATGATCAGATCCCTAGTGGGTGGTCGATACCTTTGTTGTGAATTTTGTGGCAGAATAGGAATCTCCAAGAGAGCACATGGGAATGGGATGAGCATATGCGTTCCCACTACCCCTCTTTGTTTGTGTATCCTTGTTCGGTATTTAGGGATGTAAATTCCGAAGGTGGGTAGAATATAAAGACCCAAAAATTACATGCAGTTTTATTTAAAATTATTTGGGATTTTTACAAGTTTTCAAAAATTGACGGTGCATAATTATGAGGCCCGATGTGACTGAAATGAATTTCTAACCATTTTTAGATATGTTAAATAAACGTGAGGGTGACAATTTCTATTTTTGGAACCGATGCTTGGATTAAAAATATAATGGTACTATTGAATTTGCAGTGTTAGGATTCACTTTTGGGAAGCTTCACTTCAACTGTAGTATGTGGGGTGAAAAATATATATTTTGTTTTTAGAGAAAAGTAAAATAACATGTAAATGTTATTTTATTTCCTCTTTCTACTTCCTACCACCTATTGAGAGGTGGGGTCCGGGACCAAAGAAGTGGTCAGACCTTTAAATATGGGGTATTAAATTCATGGTTACCCTTTGGTTGTGTAACCATAACCCATATAATTAATGAGGCACTTTAAGTACATCAATTAATGAGGGACATTAATTACATCAATTAATGAACCTTATTAATTATTCAATGTGTTACTAAAATCCCTCTCCTATATAAATAGTGTTTGGGGTGGAATTTATAATGACTTATTCATGTGAGGAATATATGAAAATTTGCAGCTGAAAAATAAACTTGGAGGAAGAGAGCAGATTTAGTGATCGGTGACCAGCACCACCGAATCACGAACTGATGAAAATGATGAATGTGGTTCAATTGATCATCTTCAGAAGATGTCTCATCCAGGTAAGGGGTCTATGTGCTTTGATGTTTCCTCTATTCCCATTTTTTTAAATAAAATGAAAGCGGACAAACCGACTAACGGGTTGTTCTGTGTCTCGCCAAATCATGTGGGTGGTTGTTTCAGGGTCTTAAATTCGGGTATTATTCTCCCTTTTGATTATTATTTATTTTCCTCATGTTTAAAATGCTAACGTAGAGGTATCAGTCTAAAACCAACAAGGAACATACCCTTAGATAAAATTTCAATTGGTGCATTCTTTTTGGTGGAATAAATAACGCGGAGGAAGTCGTATTTGAGGTCGGAGAAATGATGACGACATCCCAAGAGGACTGTAGGTGCATCCAGATGGATGAACGGACCACTAGGGATCACCCAGTGGACTGTAGAAGAATAACTGGTGTCGAACCGGAGTGGAGGATGAGGGATACCAATGGAAACCGACAACCACAGTGTAAGATAAGCATCGCTTGGCGCCATAGTGGTTGGACGAGTGGCCGGTAGCGGTCGGCGGCAGAGTTGGAGGCAGAGGCGGCCCGCCATCGTGTTCCATGTTGAAGGGCTGCAAATATGAAGTCATAGTGGTGGTGTATACTAGGACCCACCACCTATAAGTCCCATGGGTGACGATGGATCCCCATGTAGCGCCACCAATTAAAGGATCTGAATGGCCCCTTTATGCCATTTCTGCGCAGCAGACCGAGCGACTCACACGGGTTGCGCTAGCCAGCGCGCCGGACCACCCGACAGGCCGCACCAACCTGGCAGGTCGGGCTAGTCCACTGCCCAGCCCAACTGGGCTGGACCAGGCTAGTTCGGGTCGAGCCGAGCCAGACCCATATCGTATCAGGTCGACCCAAACTAGGGTGGGTCGGGCTAGGCGGGGTCGGGTCTACCTGGACCCAGAACCCTCTCTGGCCTAGAATGCTTAAAAGGCCATATATTGCAAATCGGACATCCGTTTGATGAATCATATACAGTGATAGGATCCATTGAGAGAAAAGGACCATTTGACATACTTTAATAGGGTTTTTGAGAAAGTTGGTGTACGATCGGGATGGATCGACTGTGAATCCAACCGTTCCCTTGGCACTATGACGCCAATAAATTACAGCCCGGGCGTTCGGTTGATGCACAATCTATTGAATTAAAACCCTCATGACATGATGTATCATTGGGATATTTCTTTGTGGGAAATAGTTCCAATTGAAATAGGACTGATGGTTTGGGGAGAAATTCTCCCAGAATCAAGCGTACTATGACCGGGAATCCCATGGCTGGCTATGACATGAAGAAGAAGAGAGACCAATGTCGGTCAGCATCAGAAACTCTAGTGTGGGATCATATAGCTGTATGACTAATCATCCCTACCTCTATACCAGTGACCAATATGGGTCATCAGCAGCAACCAATATGAATCAGTACTAGTGACCAAAATGGGCCATCACCAGTTAGAAATATGGGTCAACATCTAGCGACCTATATGGGTATGCCCCAATGACCAATATGGGTCAGTATCTAGTGACGAATACAGGTTAGAATATAGTTGCGTATATGGGTCAGCAGTAGAGTTACTATGGATAGGATGATATAGAATTATGACTAGTCATCCCTATCCCAGTATCAATGAAGTTATACCATTAGATTGAGCTGTCTCTTTTCCATGTGATTCATGATTTAGATCAGGCATGTGATATTACCTTTGCGGTATTTCATGTGATGTTTTCCTTTTTGGATTACTAAGAGACCTTTGGGGGTCTCGGTTTACCCTATTGGATATTTTTATACCCAACCAAGCATGGGCTCCCCCCTCATGTGTGAGTCTGGTGCAGACTACTGACACTCCAAGGCAGACTTTGGAGGTTCAGGACATGGTGGATATTGGTGTGATAGGTGCAGTCAAGATCCTCTTCTTCAACTTTAGACTTATAGCTACTACACTCCAAGTATAGCTCCAGGGCATATGTAACACGTGTTTACTTATTTTTAGTTTCTAGGGCTTTTATTCTTGCCCACTATTTTTAGTTTTCAGGTGTACTTGTGGTCATACTTTACTCTCGTTGTAATACCATACTTTTTTGGTTTTTTACTTTTGTTTCCTTTTTTTATTGTGTACAAATCTCTATGGAAATGACTTCTATGTTCGGGAGAAGCCTTCAGGTTCCAGTCACTAACCCCTGGCCTATGGAAGGCAGGCTGGGGGTAGTTACGTCTGGGAACCGTGGGATGGGTTGTGACAATTTCAAAACATTATTAATGAATAAATCCATTCATCATTATAAACCAATTTTTAAATCACAATATATTTTTAAATCCATATTAATTGAAAATAATTTTTAAATTTTATAAAGGAATAATTAAAAAAAATTCAAATAATTTTAAAATATAAAATGTTTTTATAAACATTTTCCTTAAAAATTATTATAAAAGTTCATTTTAAAAAAATTAAGTAATTTTTTATAATAAATTATTTTTTTTTTAAATATCTTTTCAGATGAGAGGAAAATAAAAAATATATTTTATTTAAAAATTTCTTATTTATATTATTTAATAGAGTGTAGAATCTAGTAAAATTACATTAAGTTATCATGAATGACTAAAGGATAATAATATTCATGAGTGTAATATATATATGGATCATAATATTTCATTAATGGAATCATAATTTCGAACAAACATGACAAACGATTAGATTATAATAACAATCTCTTACCACTTTTTAAACATTGAATCATAATCCCCATGAATGAATAAAAATAAATGAAGCTTAAAAAATAACTTGGAATAAAAAATTCCAGATATTTCAATTAAAATGGGCAATATATAACCCTCATGAACTGATACGTGTTCATATCATAAAATACGCCTTAATGAAGCAAAATTGAGGCAAAAATCTACTACTTATTTGGAAACTTATGAACTGTAAACCCCGTGAAAGAGATATCCTAAAATGGAAATATTAATAAAAATTAATTTGAGTATAAACCTCATAAAATAAATTCATGGGATTCATACACACCACACAGATAAAATAGGTGGT
This sequence comes from Viscum album, assembly GCA_963277665.1. Taxonomy (NCBI): domain Eukaryota; kingdom Viridiplantae; phylum Streptophyta; class Magnoliopsida; order Santalales; family Viscaceae; genus Viscum; species Viscum album. The sequence goes on along the minus strand of OY728148.1, from coordinate 257,152,741 downwards.
GGACAGGGATTGTGTAACAATAAAATAAAAGTGCAACAAAATTCCCAAACTTCTTGAGTAACAATTGGATAATGATGCCCATGAAAAAATAAAATCAATTAAAAATTTTAATATCATTAATTAAATTATATTATTTTTAAATCATTTTATATTTATTTACATACACTATAAGAAATAAATGAGTGATGAATATGGAATAATTCTCACAGTAGTAAATGTTACACTAGGATTCCACATACTACTAGAGTAATATTTAAATAATTAGATATCTGAATGAATAAAATAAAAATAAACATATAATATCATTATATAATTTAATTTCATTATAATATATTTCACAAGAAATTATATACACAACACATCATGAATAAGTGGTGAATAAATCATATATCTCTCAGAAATATAAGTGAGATAAGAAAACCCTTACCTTAATTAGTGATTTTCATTATATATGTTAAAAAGTACAATATAATAAATATAATCATATTTTAAATCTACCAAATAACTATATAATTATATAACATACCATATATGATTTGGTTATGAATTTGTATTATGCATTTATTTATCACTTTATGTCAATTTTAAGCTTTAGGTAATAATCGCTTTCTTTTCTTTTATATTTTGACTTGTTATTCTTGGTTCTCTTACATAGATAATGATTTAATTATTTCCAAAATTTCATATAATATAAAGATCATATATATTATTTATATATGTATTTGTTATAATCTTTAAATTATAGAAATATGAAATGAAATTCATTGTTCATGGATATAGTAGGAAATACTTACACGTGAATGTTGCTTTTATTTTCTTATCATATATTAAAATTAAAAAATAATAAATGAAATATATATATATATATATGTATATTTTTTATAATATAAATATTATTTGATATTAGTCAATTATGTTTTTTAATATCATCCTTATTACATTAAATGTAAAAAATGAATGAATAACATCAATTTGAGGTGGTTGTAGTCTACACATCCACCAACGATGCTATAGTATTCCTGAAAAATGGAATCCATGAATTTTGGTGTTTTATATAATTACATAATCATAAGGACATCATAAATATCATATTTATATTTTTTAAAAATATTAACTCATTCATTATTATCATCCTTGTAAGGTGGTAATGTATGAATGAACGACATTGGTTCGTGAGGCGTTAAGCCTCCGTACACATGAATTATTATTGTGTATCCCATTTGATAGAAGTTTTTGCAAGTTTTGGTATAAAAACATAAATGAAAAAATATAATTATATTTATAATAATTATTTTATTATATAATTATTTAATAATAATAATTTATGAGGTGTAGAATTAAATAAAACAAAAGTTCTCATTGTAAAATGTTATATTATTATCGGTTAACTCCTTTTAGTTTTCGCCGAATGAATTATTTGGTATTATTTCTATGTAAATTTAGGTTATAAGATGATGGTAGGAATGTTATAATATTATTTTATCAATGTTTTAAAAATAAAATGGTCTTGTTATGTGTGAATACTTGAGGGGGTGAATTCCCTTTTATAGTTGAGGAGAAGTGACATTTTGGTAAGTAAAAAAGGTATAAAATATTTTCAGGTATGACTTAAATATTATTCCTCCAATATTACAAAATATTCAAAAATTATGGTAAAAAGAAAAAATATGGGAACACACTAGTTTTTACATAAGTTTCTATGTCATTTTTATCCTTATGATTATTTTTTAACCACTAACTAAATGTATTTCCCATTAATCAATTTAATAAATTTTAATTTATTTCAATAATTGTTTTGGTGAAAAAAATATGTTTTACTTACTAGAAATTATGTATAATTATGATTCCAAATATGGAATATTTTTTTCCAAATTTCATTCAAAAAATTTGTAGAATATTATTTAAAAATAATCCCATTTAAAGGATGAACAAACATAATTTTAAATTGAAAATGTTCAAAAGGTTGACAGGTTATTATTTATAATTTCAATGTGAATTATACTAAAATGACCTAAATAGAATTAATAGAAATATAATTGAAATAAATATACAATAAAACCAATATAACATATAATTTACCTTTATAAATAATTTACATGTAAATATAGCTTTCAATTGAAATTCATTGTTTTACACTATTCGTCAAAATTTTATTCCTCTCAAAAAATACCAAATATTTACAAAAATTAATATTAAAATTACAACTTAAAAATTGATGTTTATTTTTCATAATAAAAAATAACTTTTTTCCAAACATTATTTTTAAAAAAATTATTCTATTAAAATCTTGTAAACTGCATTTTTTAATGCAACAACATTTTATGACTAAAAATGGATTTCTTCAATTTTTATTCCTATGAATATTATTCAATGAGTATAAGCATTTTTTTGAATTTATAATATTTATGTTTCAATAATATCAATAATAATTATTATTAATTTTGTTTATTATACAAAAATCTATTGTGGGAATAAAAATAGTTTTCATTAAAAACATATGAATTATATTTAATCTGTTTGGGTTTTAATTTCTAATTAATTTATAACAAAATAATTAATTTTGTAAAAATTAATAAACCATAGTTTGAAATTTTATATTATCTCATTCATATAATCCATTAAAATTGATAGGGGATAATTAAAAAAAATATTCTCATAACCATAATAATAATAGTATATTGTATTTAGATGAAATTCGGTCTTGCGTGTATCATAAGGTATTATTAGAACTATGAATTATGTGTAAAATAAGAGAAAAATAATGTTATGTTTACCAAAATATAGTCTAATTATTTCATGTATTTTATAAATTACCAAGTTTTTCACATAATGGGAGAATAAAGTGGTTTAGTGTGCAATGCATTCCATCAATGAAATTTAATTTATTCGTAAAATAATAAATCCTAAAATTGTGGTGTGTTAAATTATCCTTAGATATCCATGTTCCATTTGTATGATATTTATAGCTCACTAGTAAATAAAATTATATGTGAATTAAATTACAATTAATGTATATGCGTTAAGATATTGACATAAATTTGAGATTTCATAATATCAAATGCAGTATATAATGAAGTATTTCATAGTTGATTAAACATTATAATGATTCAATGGGATATTATGATTCAATAATTGATCAGATTACATTGTTTTATACTATGGAAGTAAAAATTACACCACAATAATTATTTTGAAGGATATTAGTTTGTATTATTGAATATGATGGTTGTTAGAAAATAATATAGTCCCACCTCATAGAGGATGCAACAAAATTGTTTGAAATTAATGAGGACTTATGGATTTGCGTTACTCTGTGATATAAGTTGACCTGTCCTAACTATGAAGATTTTGAGAAAAGTTATTTTTTACCTACACTATTAATGTCTCATTACACTATATGGTATTGGGAATGAGGTCATGGATTCGAACATAGATTAAATGTAAATGTAGTGAAACAAAAATGGAAAATAGTTGACTTATTATAATAGAGGGACTGAACATACATGGAACTATAAATATATTTATATATAATAAATTCATTTTCGAGGTAAATGGATCCAAATGGACAAATATTCAATGACATTATATATATGATCAAAATAACAACATGATTTTATTTATCAAAATAGTTTAAATAAAATATTTTCATTTAACACGTTCACTAATCTGTTTCAACCTTAACTATCTTAATACTTTATCAATCGTAAAAGACAATAATTTTACATAGAAAATAACAATGATCTCATAAATTGATAAGGGGGAAATTTTAGACCATTTATAATCCTCCATATCCTATATAGTTAATTTTATTATATTTAAATGTATTAATAAATTATTATTTTTTCATAAAATATAATTACGATCATTTATTACAATATTAATTTATTTTGCAATAAATGTCATCATGATAGATATAGAATAAAAATCTAAAGAATTCACACATCCCAATCTTGTTATATTTCTATATAAAACTCATGGAACATAATAATTCAACCATGTCACAATAATATTATATTTTCAATATAGTTTATCTTATTTTTCTACTAATTGAATAAATAATGTGTTAGTTTTGCGTAAGAATTTATAATAATTGTTCAATAAATGAATATTATTAAAAAATTCATACTATCATTAAAATATAAATTTCTAATTGAAATTATCATCATTTTATCCTTATAAAAATAGTGACATTAATGGAATGATAGTTCCTTTTTAGAATTTTCATTACATAAATTATTTAAATTTCATTATCAAGTGAAAATAAAACCGAAATAGAATATATTATAATTTGGATAATATATGTTCAAATTTATTCCTTCCAATTATATATGATCAATTGTTCGGTTGTTTTTCAGAACTTATAACACTGTTTTTACAATGTTTTACCCATATTACCCTTATAAATGTGATAAATATTTATTATTTTTACTATTAATAATAACCTAAATTAAAAGGGAATAATTTTAAGAAATTTGAACATCGTGATTCAAAATATGCAATCAATTTCCCATGAGGAAATATTTATAATTTCATGATATTAATTATAATATAAATGATGAATATAAAAAGGAACATAGTTTATTGAAAACATGTGTTCTTAAGAATAAAAGATAACATACATCAATATCATGAATATTTATAATCAAGGTTCAATTATTAAAAAAATGGATTTATGTAACTTTATTAAAAATATAAAAATATAATTACTCTTTTAAATTACTTTATAAAATAAAACTGAAAAGATAATATTGGGAATATTGGTACTTTTCACTATTTATTACGAAATAAATAATTTAAGAGAAATACAAATATTTCACTATAATTAAATTATAATTTAATTATTTCAAGAATATTTATTATTTTATAAATTATTATATCTAAAATATGAAGAAATTAATTGTATTTTACCTGAATAAAATGCACTAAAAATCATTTTTTGAATAAAATACCATTTTGACACATTATATTAACTTATTAAATAATTATATCTTATTTCCAAATAGTTAAAAAATAAAATTTTATTGTGTTTAAAGATTATAAATATATTAAATTTTTGGATACACATACTCATAAAATGTAATTCAACAACTATGTTATAAAATTAGCATTTGAATAATTATATTTTATATAATATATCTCAACTTTTTTAAGCCCGTTGTTTTGTGTTAAGTAAGATATATAGATTATTGTTAATTTAAATTAACTTTTCTGAGTGTCAAAATATCCCCACTTAAATATATATTTGCCTTAATGCTTTATCCTTATAATTAATGGTAAAATACATTAAAATACCTTTATTTAAAACCCACATTGTGTCGAGGGATAACTAAAATTCATTAAAAAATGTAAAGTGTAAAACATATATATTTCCTCAAATAAATCATTTTCATGATCCTCGATAACTATAAAATTTTTTTATTACTAAATTACAGATATTGATGAGAAAAATAGTGCATATATACTAATAAAGAGTTATAGAGAGCACCGTCATGAGAATGATAATGAACAAATAACAATGAATCTACAAAGATAGAAAGGATAATTAATTTGTTAGAAATTAAGGTAAATGAATAATATTTTTATATCATGATCATTTTACTAATGTTTATATATCCATTTAGAGTAAATATAATTGAAATTTAGTACATGAGTTTATAATACTTCTTTCTATATCATAATGAAAATTTCATCTATTGGTTATTCTTTGATGAATTTCCACATCACCACTTAATTCATGAAATCATTATTGAAGAAGAATTTTTCCTTCCTCAATTACTAAATTTAAGTTTTAATTGATCATATTATCCATAAGATAAATATAATTCATTCATTTTCTCATTATTTATCATAAAAAATAATGGTTAGAAAAAGAAATCCAATATCAATAAATAAAATACATAAATATCTTATACCACAACAATAACCCACAATGTTAAAATAAATATATTTGGAAAAATAGTTATCCTTAAGTACCTTCCAATATATTTTTACAATTATTTAATCCAACAATTATAAATATAGAAAAATATATTATTCCATATTCAACATAATAATTATCTAGAAAATTTTAAATCATTCATAATGTCTCATACAACAATATATATACCATGAAAATAAATTCTCTAAATTGAATAATAATTTGAACAAATAAATTTAGAAGAAAATTATATGTTCCCAAAAGGTAATTCACTCATTATTACATAAAATAACATCTATATGACCAAAAATAACTTTATAATATTTCTGGGTTTATCGATGAAGTGATAGATGATCATAAGTAGATTTTCAATCTAAAATAGGACGTCCTTTTTATAAATATATATTTGTATTCCATGTATTGATAGATAATCAATGCTATGAATCATACAATTGTTACTAATGTTAATAATTTCCTTAAAATTAATTATATATTAATAAACATTGAATAACCATCATTGGAGTGGAGTATATGGGGGTACTAATTATCATGATTCCACTTGTCCATTTTCACTACGTAGTAATTCCATATATCATTTTCCATTAGAGGCTATTGTTAATAATTATTTATATGAGATCACATATTATGGTATTAATTCCCATACTACCCAAAATCCATTCTTATACAACATTTATATGGGAGTGGAATGTTCTATTGATCTCTTTCTCTATCAATTTCATTTACTAGAATCTTTACATCACCTTTATAATATTTATCTTGATGGAAAATCATCCCAAAAATCTAACAACATTGTGTTGCTTTATATAATTCCCATTATTTCTCTTTCAATAATTTTTTGAATCAGTTTGGTTGATTTATTTTCTTCAATATATGTGGAAACTCACTTATTATTCTATGAAACTAAATATTCCTTTCCATATCTAAATAAACATGAGTGTTTATAAAATCCATATATTGTGTTTAGAATTAATGACTTATTCATAGATTAAATCTTTCGTTAGAGCTAATTAATTTTGAATAATCAGTTTTATTTTAATAAATAATCTATGATTTTTTATTTTTCGGATGATGATTAATCAAGAATAATATCATGAAATAATTTTAAAATTTTCATTATAGATAAAATGTATTCATCAAACTTATACATATGATCAAGGTATAGATTTTGTATTTTTTTTATATCTAATAAATGGGATGTATATAATGATAAATATCATCTTAAACACATACCTATTCATGGATTCATTTTATTAGTATATCCTTGTTTTTTTAATAACATTCAACAATTAATCTAGTTTTCCTTATGAATGAAAAATGTCTAAGACAATTTATTTATTGTATGTGTACTAAAAAATAGAAAATATTTTCCCAACCGCGTTGCTCAATTGCAATGAAAACAGTGTTTCTAAATTCCCATATAATGAGGGTTGGTGTTTTTAAATAACATATCCAATTAAATTTTATTCCATTTTTTGAATTTATATTTTCAATATGATCTATTTTATATTATTGAGTATTCTTAGTAACAAATAATTTCATCCCATCTCTTAATAAATTTTCTTTATCATGCAGAATATCATAACAATTTCCATCGAAATAAAATTTCAGAGGATTCCTTTAGATTTTATCCACTGAATGAAACTAATGAGTATAATCTGTGAAACAACATTCAAAATGAAATGTAGTATGAGAACTGAAAGTAATTATTTAGATGTATAAATCATGAAAAAATATTTTTCAATCTATAAAACCATAGGATTGTCCTCTATATACCTTGTCCATAATATATTCAAATCCTTCATACAGGTTCATATGGAAAATATGATTATACACAAAGATATCATGTGGGGGTTCCAAACCAGTTGTTCTAAATGGTAATAGTCACTGGGAACCAAAATGAAGGTCAGAGTAAAATCAACTAATTTTTTGGGGTTATTATCCAATAGTGAATATGAACAAAAACCATATCTTATTGAAGTATCTAGATAGGTATTTATTTCATCGAAAAAAAATAATATATTACATACCAAAACATTTGGATGTTATCATATAAATTTCATTATCCTATTATTTTTTGACGATTTTTTCCAAAAAAATTTTACAATGATTAACTACACTCCACCCTGATAACTATTATAGGGGAAAAATATTTACATAAATAAATATCATATCACCTTAGATGAATATTCAATATATATCATTACAATACACACCATAATCTAAAATGATTTATTTTTTGAATGATTTATACATTATATTATAATATCATGAATGATACTCAATGTTTCCCATATAGAATAGTTATTTTTAAAACAATATTTTAAACATTTCTTCTTATAATTAGAAAGGAAAAACATATGGAAAGGTCAGATTAGACGATCAGTATTGGTAAACATGGTTGATTTAAATCAATTATCAAATAAGAGATTACGATAAGAATAAGGGTATGATATTGTGGTCATAAATTTAAAATTTATTTACCAAAATTTCATAGATCATAAAAATTATATATATAATACAATATTATCATTATAAAATATAATATTCATAGGACCAAAGAATCGTCAATATTTTATCATTAGAAGTGGGAATATAAAATAGACATACAAATTTGGAAAAAACACAAACTTGTAACATTGTAATGATGTATTAACGGAAATAAGTTTATCTATTATGTTAAATATATAAAATTTTTCACTGAAATAATATTATGGACATGAAACCATATTCATACATTATTTTATGAACATGAGAAAAATTTTCCTAGATAATATTTTTCAAACGAATATTTCGTATATGCATAATCTTATTGATAAGAAAATAATTTCTATGCATAAAATTGCGATCATTATATCAGGTTCATGATAAAAGATAATCTAATGAGATATATATCTTTTCCTTATTACTTAAGGGGAAACATAATTCAGAGAAAAATATTCACATAGTTATTTTCTATTAATATTTGTGACATAGGATCATAAACAGTTCATTAAATATCATAATACAAGTAATGTAAATTTATAACATAGTTATATTTTTTGAATTTTTTATGTGAATAAAGTTAATATTTTAATATTTTGATTTTCATGCAACACTAAAAGTAGTTATTTAATTATAATTAACTAATTCTGACATTACAATAACATGGAATATACTTGGAATATGTTACATGGATCGTCAACTAAGCATACTTTTCATGGAACACTGACTTGGAATACATTACACCTAACACCAACTGGGCATACATTACACACAACATTGAGTTTCTACAAAACATCATTATGTTGTTATAATTATTTAATAGAGATAATTATAATCTATCCATTAAACTTATTAATATGAATAAAACTAACTACTTTAAAAATATTTTTATAATGTTTTTATATAAACAAAAAATATTTAAAATTAAGGATATTGTTTTTTTAAGTCTTTGAATTTTAAAAAATACCATTATCTCAAAAGAACTTATTTTAATATCAATATCTGAGTATTAATAAAATAAAATATAGAAAATTTTATATATTTAATTTATTTAAATAAACTTCATTTTTTAATTTTGAATTTATAAATTATCTTAGGAAATAATTTTCTAATTTTTTCGGAGAAAAATTATTTTTTAATGAATAGTGAAAAACACAAAATTTTAATTCAAAACTCCCTTTTTGTCTAATTTATTTATAAAGATAAATTATATATTAATTTGTTTTAAAATTTTAATTTTATCATATTATTATAAGTTAATCTAATATAGTCATTGGAATCAATTTCACATTGAAATTTGGTATAAAAACATTGCAATCTTTTTGAGATTTTACTTAAAAAACCTACACTATCATCCCATCATTGAGATTAATTGAAAATTAATTTAATTCACTTATGTGAATATAATTTTGAATAATGGATGAAATTTTTGTAATTAGACTATTTTGATAATGTCAAATAAGTTAAAATAGTTTTTTTACCAAATAATATTACTAAAGTTGATTAAAATTAATTATAATGATTAAGAGAAAGATTGGGATAATAATGTAATGTACCATATATTTAAGACCCAAAATAACATATAAACTTTTCCAAATCTCAATTAATAGAAGATATTAAGCTATGAAACTATCATTATTTATATTATTAGTCTGGTATTTATTTTTATTTGTAGAAACACGGTTACGCTTAACTTGTTTTAAAAAAAGCCAAGAGTGTCCTTTCCCATTCCTATGAAAGGACGCAACATATACCTTTTCCTTACTCATCTCAAAACATGTAGGATTGGAAAATATATACACAATAATCTTCCCAACATACCTACCATTCTATTAAAATCTGACATTTAGATAGAAATAAATCAAAGAAACCCTTTCAGTACAATCCAAAAGGAGTTACCAAATTAAGAGGTATCACCTTTTCTAATGCTCCTTTTATTATTTCAATTATCCACCCCATAAAATATATTTATTATATTATTATTAAAAACTCAATTATATTCTATATAATTCTATTTTTTTTATTATATGGTTTATACTTACACATACATACACATCCATCTAATTTTCAACTAACACACTATTTATGTGTACAGTGAACTACCTCCTCACTGAATGATGGTTGTTAATTTTTACTTTATCACCTATAATGGATGATATTATCATTTAAAATATACTTATGAATTTATTTTATTTTATATATTATTTTTGGATTATTTATTCCATTTAAAAAACATACATTTTTTACTTTTAATTTGGCTTAAATAAGATAGTTTTGTTTGGAGGAGTGTGGACTACAATACCTTCAAAGGAATGTGATTTATTCACACAACAAATTGAATTTATTAATAATTTTTTTAGTGAACATATATGATTCATATTATATAATAATTTTACTATAATAATTATATATATATATACATTTAAGGTCATTTTCATTCATTCTTTCAATAAGACAAAAAAAAAATGAAATCAACATTCATGCATATATACGACTTACCATATCTATGAACGGTGTATTGCATTTCATACATATATATTATATAAAATATTATACTAGACATATACAGTGTATTATTGATATTTATATCATGTTTTACGTTCTTTATATCATTATATATGTATATGATCCAATGAGATAACCAATTAAGTCCCATGTATAGAACAAAGCGAATATTACCCAAACTAAAACCATAACAATGGATTGTTGACCAGATTTATTTAGAAAACAGTATATGGTATTAGATAAAATAATATACCACTATAAAATATTTATAATGATCTTAAATATATTATATATTGAGATTATATAAGTGTTAAGAGATTTAGGACACAAGGTAAGGGAATTTCATATCATTTTATATTTCCATGAGATACATGTTATATTAAATACACATTCCATTTTATGGTGTCTATATTGATCATGGATGAACTATATGATTCATATAATTAAAATTAACCTTATTTTAATTTCCAATATATTCTCTTTATTTCATGGGGTTTAGGTTTCAAATGCTACCAAATCAGTAAAATTGTTCTGTCTCAATTTTCTTTGTTTTAGACTCATGTTTATTTATCCACCAAATTTGTTTTTTGAGGTTTATAAATATATATTTTAAATGCTAAATCATGAATATAATTATTTTAATGACATTCTATGATTAATTTAATTTCCTTTTTTTATTTGGAGAGTATAATCCTATGTTACCATGTGATAATATTTTATTGAAACAACATCATTGCTTTTTGAGATTCTTAACTATTGTGATTATTTGGTGAAATATTAGTATACATATCTAAATAAAACTCATCATGTTACTTATCCCTTGTTTATTTTGACATATCCATTGATTAGTACAATTTTCCACTCTTCAGTACTTAATATAAAAGGGTAAATGTTTTTTATAATATTTTATTTTTTTCTTCAGCAGGAAATCTATTTTATTTCAAATGAAATTTTCTATGAAAATTTTTTAAAAAATGTTTTCAAATTTTCATTGAAGTTGATTTTCATGGAAAATTTATTTTACATTTATTTATTGATTTCAAATATTCTCTTAAATTATTTCAATGAAAATTTCAATGAAAATGGTTTTCATGAATGTTTAATAGTTAAGAAATTTTATAATCATTTTAAATATTTATTTATATGTTTTACAAGATATTGGGTTCAAAAATTATTTCAAATAATTTTTATATATTTTGATGTTTATTTAAAATGAAATTTTTTCAAATGGTTTTAATTTTTTTAAAAAATCTAATAATGAAATGATATTATCCTCAAAAAAAAATTAAAATATAAAATTCAAAATTATTTGTTATATAAGATGAAATCTATTGAGGTTACTCATGACTACATATGAAATGATCTAATGGTTCCATTAATATTCATTCTATCAATTATATATGATTTTATGTCATATTTTTTATGTAACCCATTTCTCTTGCATTATTTATACATTTTTGAAACCCACTAATTTTCTAATGTTATTTAATAATGATATGATTAAAAAACCTATCTCTTTTAATATTTTTTGACTCTATGAAATGTTTATAATTACCATTTTATTTCATGTGTAATGATTTGATATTTATAAAACCTATGTATTTTTGGTATTGATATGATGAATATTTTATTTTATGGAACAAGTATAAATAATGTTAATATGAGATGGGCGGGGCCTATATATCCCTCCAATGTATTGGGTAACAATGGAGGACTCGTGAGTATATAGGTTATCCATTAACTTGTTTTACTGTTATCAGTGTTATACGCAAACCTATGTTCTTGTTCAAATTGTTATGCATGGACCAGGATGCAAGTGAAGAATATAATATGTGAACCTATTCACATGTAAAAAATTTTATGAGTTAATCAAATTAAGTGTTCAAAATATTATGAATGGATGTGGATTCATGAACATATGGTTATGAGTCAACCTAATTACATGTTCAAAATGTTAAGAGTGAATCTGATTACATTTTCAAAATATTATAAAGGGACCTAGTTTAATTTCTATAAGGTTATGTTTAAACTAGATTACACATTCAAAATGTTATGTGTGAACCTGGTTTCATGTCCATAAGTTTATATAGGGGCCTTATTTGATGTCCTTAGCCCAATGAGTGAACCTAATTCTCCTAACACATGTTCATAATCTTATAAAATTTGCATGTAACATGTTACATGTCTTATTACTAAGTTATTATTTCAAAAAATATTCTCTTAATTACCATATGATCCATGTCTTATGAAAATAAAATCCTTCTTATGACCTCTAATATAGAGGGTATGATATTATTCTTTTATACTCAGGATTCGAACAATTTTTTATGTTATCTTACACATTTACTTTTTTTAACCATACAATTCATATAAGATCACCCTTTTCTTATATTCCTTTACGAAGGAAATGATGAATGGTAATATGTAGAAGTACTAAAAGATGAGATCTTTATTGGAGTTGTTGAAGTTATTTCACCATTACAGATGATTTTTTTCTATGTTTCCAAAGACACTAAACTATTATAGTCCTTAAGTATTTTTTTAATGTACTAAATATTCTTCTAAAATGTTTTATTATTCGTTAATGAAAGGCATATGTCTTTATAGATGGTATAAATGGAATTTTTTAGTCAACATTTGGAAACTAGGATGAAAAACCTTTACTAAGACTCTATGGTCTATTTCAATGAATATGTTTATGGAAGTATCTAAGGATTAATATATATATGAGTTAATATTTGGATAAAATGACATGGAATTTTAGTAAATTATACAATGAGTTTTTTTCTAAAAATACATCCCTATCTAGATACTACAATTGGATGTGGATATAGTAGAGATTTTCCAAGTAGTAACAACTTCAATAAGATGTTTTAGGACTCACTCAGGTTAATTTAGTACACAACAACTTGCCTCGTTGTACTCCTAGTTTGACACTCCAAGGGGATATTCTTCGGGAATTAACAAAAACATTAAGAACTATATATATGGATTTAAATTGATGTTATATATGAATATCCCAAGATAAAACTATGGTGTCGTAGATTAAATAAGGTTTCATAATTTATACAGTGTATAATTGACTTCCTTAAGGACCCCAGAACTCCATGAGAGGGGAGGGGTGAATCAGGGTGTTAACTTTCTATTTTAAACTGATGGATATTGATCTGATGTTGGTAGGAACCCATCAAAACTATATTTAGAGGAAGTGAATAAAACAAAGAATAATATACAAGTAAATGACAAAACAATTTTACTTGGTTCACCACTATGGGATACATCTAAGGTGCATATGTCAACAGCGTGTCAGTCATACCAAAAACCACAAATATTCACATGTTTATGAATTCAAGAGTTTAACACAATCACTCTGTTCTAGGAGAACCTACTTTACAAGGATTTAGGTATAGCACACTGTGTCCCTCGGATCACATCTGCTGACTCCAACATTCTCACTGCATTGGAAGAATCCTTACTGATTTTGGGGACATTATGGTAGATTTAAGGGATTATCCTTAAATCATGAATCCTCAACTATAAATGGGTGATCTTTTGAATTCATGTTTCAATCAACAAATGTAAATTACTTTCATGTACACTTATTGGTTATAGTAATTAATTTTTCAAACTGATTTGGTCTATTTTCATGCCTATTGCAGTGTTCTTTGTTCCACTTTACCTCATCCACATATTGTGTAATTGGTATGGTTCACTAATCACCTCCTCCGTGTAACACCATTATTTCAACATTATTTCCAAATCCCCCGCAAATTGCCCTTCCCCACATACTGCCTTACTGCGTGTACTACTCAGCTCCTCGGCAAACCATCCTTCTCTGCATACTATCTTACTCTTCCACGTACTATGAGAGCTTCATTTCTGAACCACACTCTCTTCAATGGTCTGTTTTTTCTTACGCGTATAGTTTTATTTGTGTATAATCTTTTACTTTGTGAACCACATCTGAATTCACCATATTTCCTCTTGAATATTTAAACTCTAATCGTATTCCTTAATAAAGAGATTCGTTTCTCCTTATATAGGAAAAAATGGATCCAAATTTTTTTTCTAATCAACGATTTAATGAATATCTGATTTTGGTAAATCCTCCACTACATACCTCTATTATAATAAGAACATCAGCTATCCCAAAAACCTCCATCATTCCACCGACCACACACCTCTATCTGCATACCTATGCTTTGGCCTAATTTGAGTTTTGTGAACTCTTTTGTGTACAGTTCCAACTATTCTGTACATAGTCTTCAGACTATCCCCCGACAAGGTATGTTGCCTTTGTCCAAGTACATGTAATTCTCTCCCTTTTCAGAATACATTCTCTATTAATCATGTCATACATTCCTAATAGTAGATTCCTAATTTTGAGGCCCCAAATATTTTTCAAACACTGGGAAATTTCACCACCTATAATAATTCTTTCAGCATCAAATGTATTACCATATTCATTGAAAACTCCCTAGCCACCTATATTTAGATTGAAAAAAAACAAACCATACTCTATTATTATCAATAGTAAACCTTGGTTCCAACAATATCACCCTTTGGGATTGTTGGAAATCTCTAGATAAATTCACTGAAGCACTAGCCATGATCAAAACCTAAACCACTAATAAACATCTCATCCATCACTCTGTGTCTTTATGAGCAGTTCTCGATGTAGAAAACAAGAGAGAGGTCATGAATTAAGTTCTAATTCTTTTCTTGTCTCCCCCATAGGTGCATTTCTGGAAATTGTTATTATCCATATATCTAAAAAATTAGATCACTCTCCATTGAATTCATCCATTCTCCCCCATTTACAATAATACCAAAAAATTGAATCTTCAATTTTATAGCTCAAAAACATTCCCCCTAGATAGTAAATTCCCCTATTAACTTGTATCATATCAACAACCATATTAAATGAAGTTAAATAAAATTAGGATTGGGTAATTTTGTGACATCCTTACGCAATTAAAGGTGGTTGAACAACAATGTTTAACCGATGTTTCTCAAAAACAGTCACTGCAGGTGGCTTGGTATGCGTATCATCCAGTTTCTTATCAGTTCCAACATGATCTATTTTAATCACACCTTATTCAAATTTTTGTTTGATGAAGTGATTTTTTATTTCAATATCTTTTGTATGAGAATGTTGAATATGATTTTTCATATGATTTATTGCTCTCTTTTATTCACAGTAAGTCACCATTGGTTGTTTCACCTCATCACTAATGTTCATTAGTTACAGCTTCATCAAATGTAACTGAGTGAAAGAATTTTTTGAGGAGGTATATTCATTTTCATTAATACTAATAGAAGTACATTCATGTTTCTTCCTTAGCTATCCCACGTATTTCATCCCACCATATAATGCTCCACCACTTGTGGACTTTCTGTCCACTACTTCTCTATACCAATCAGTATCCAAAAACTCTTATAGATCACCACAATTTTTGGTAGGAAAATATAAGACATTTTATTACTACCTTAAATGTATCTAATGATTCTTTACACTTTTTCATATGTCCTTCTTTTAGATTTTTCTAAAAGTGGCCCACTGGGAATGATGCAAAGACAATATCTAGTCATGCTGCTGTTAGGTACAATAATCTTCCAATGATTATCCTAGACAATGTGGGATCCATAGAAGTCACATCTTCATGCATTCCATGTTTTTTCCAACTGAATTAAAAGTGAACATTGGTTTTTAATCATTCATGTAAAATTTATTTAGTAGACCTCTTTTATAATTTTCCAGGGAAATGAAAGTGTAATCCTTCTTCTGAATCACCTGCAATGCTAAAAGTATGTGAGTTAACCAATCATTCACATTTCAAATTATTACTTCAGGTGATTGGAAAATTCATTCATTGATCCCTTTCTTCTTATATTAAAAAATATCATTATCCTACATCAATAACATGAACTGATCCTTATGGTAATTATTCACATAGATATTTTTATTCACTACTCCTCTTTTCAATTCAAGCATTCTAAGGTGAGAATCCAGTAGAGAGTATCATGCCCATGGTTTATCCTTAAATCCATAGGGTGATTTATTTAATATGTAGAACTTTATTTCGTCATCTCTATATATAAAATCCAATGGGTGTTCAATGTAGACATCTTCCTCAAGAATACAATTTAGTAAACCTGTCTTCACATCCATTTGATAATAATTTATCATCTTTGTATTAACATGGAATGAAAATGCCGGATTGACTCCAGTATAGACACCATAGCAAATGTTTCTTCAACATCAACGCCATAAATATGTGAATATACATTAGACACAAATCACTCCATATTTATGATCACATTTCCATTTTCATCAAATTTATTCATGAAAATCTAATTTGTACCAATCAGGTTGTGATTTTCTAGTCTCTTAACCATCTCCCTTGTTTCACTCTTATAAATATGTTCCAGCTCTTCATTTATTACCTTATCTGATGATCCATCCTTTGCAGCTTCTTAAAATGAAGATGGTTCCCCAAACTGATAAAAATGTGGATCAGGCTTTATTCCACATTCTATTTGTCTATGTAGGTTAATTTTGATCCCTGATAATGTTGTATTGATCAGTCTTTGCTCTCACTTTTTCCATTGTGGTTTGACCAAATTCCCTACTTCTATGGAATCCAAATCTGATTCTTCTTTAATTCGACATCATGATGGGACTCCTAATAATTTTTTAAACCTTACTCTACCACTATATTGTCATTTATTCCATGTTCACATTCTTCCTCATTTCTATCGCATCGGTATAATAATTTCTTTATGCATTGTGATTTTACCTTCAAAGATCTTATCATGACTTCATTCCACAATTCATCTCAAGATATTATTGAAACAAATGGAGGATTTTTTGTTCATTAAGTATCCAATAAATATTCCATCATCTGCATTGTCTCCATACATCCCTTGATTTCCATCTTTGTTTTAGACAAAACATTTTCTACCAAAAACAAAAATATATTTCAAAGAGGACTTCCTTCCATGACACAATTCAGATGGTGTCTTTGTCTCACCCATATATATCCCAGTTTTATTTGTAATATACAATGAATCTTATACTAGATCTTCCCAAAAATGTCGAGTAATACACATCTTGATCATCATCGTTCTGGCCATGTTCTTAGTTGACAATTCTGGCACTCAAAAACTCCATTCCTATGTGGATTTCTCACAGAAGCCACCTCATGTTGGATCCCACTCTTCTATAGGTAGTTTTAAAAAACAATGGTTGTGTACTCCCCTCTATTATCAAACCGTAAGACTTTTATCTTCAATCTAGTATAATTCTTGGCGATTCGCTGATAGGTTTTCAAGAAATCAATCATTTTTTGATTCCTTTGTATAACAATCTCTCATGCCATTCTAATATATTCATCTATAAAGTTAAAAAATTAGCATTCTACATGTGATATGAAAAAAAATTGGGCCATATAGATCATTCTATATTATGTCAATGTGATTAGATTCTGTTTTATTCTTTGGAAGGTAGGAACTACAGACTAGTTTCCCTCGCATGCAAACATTACAAGGCTTACGTGTTCATGCATCAGATTAAAGATATCAATGAATATATTTAGAGTAGATATCTTTTCGCTGTATTTATGATTGATTCTCCCTAAAATACACTACTACTAGTTGTTTTATTCATCCACGGTCATGTATAAAATATTTCTTTTTTGTTTATAGGATATAAGATTCCCTCTATTCTACATCTTTTCATAAGACAATTCTCATTATTTCATCTTATACTACAACCCTTATAATTAATGTCACAATAAGGCCTCAGTCATAGGGTTGAATCACACTTAGAATATTGTGGCATAGTACATCCACATAATGAACTTATTTCTTCATCATCCCTCTATTATCTAGTTCAGTATTTCCACATCTTTTGATCTTCATAGCACCATCATTACCATACCTCAAATTTCCATCAACTTATTGGATATTCGTTAATATGAATAAATTTCTAGTTATATGGGATGAACATACACTATCAAGAATCCAACTATTGTTGTTCATGGTAGCTTACAGTTTTACTTCTGACAAGTTATATTTCCCAATTCGTTTCTTTTCATTCCATGAGATATTGGATTGAGTGTATGACATTGATGGCCTTTTAATTATTTCTTCCATGTACATGAATTCTTTATATTTGTAATATTCTTACAAAGGAGAAAACATTCTTAAAATAACAACACCATCAGGTTGATGATTATTGAACTTTCTCTGAGAATTGTAGGAATTTATTCTATCATTCCTCTATCTTTAATAAAATGATTTACGACCAAAGTAAGAATAGTGAAAACAATCTCCATAAAAATTATTTCATCTATAAGAAGTAGTATATTAATATGTTCTCTTTTTTTTGAACTCTTAACTATTCCCCATTCATATACCTCCTTACCCCATTGAAATATGACATTATATGGACCAAATAGCAACATAATGGATATTTTATAAGTGAAAATGTCTTTTCATTATTATTTATTCTCATGTATCCTTCCTTAGGAACAATGTTTTGCTACTTATAATTTATAGATACCAGAGGATAGTCTATAGTTCATCATTAATTTTTAATTGAGGATTTATATTCATAACTTCAAGGTACTTTCAAATATGAACAACATTCAACTTTCCATTTTTCTAGCATCATTTATTTACAACATTCGATGTATTAGCATCACAACTGATTACACTGTTTCCCATGCATGCAGGTCTTGGGAGTTCAATATTTGTTAAAATCCATCAGAACCATACAGATCATCTGCAAGAAACTCCACATATGTTAATTTTCCAAATTTTATTTTCTTTATTTCTTCTTTTTAAATTGGTTCACTTTTGAGCTTACTTCTTTGAGGGACAACTTCATCTTCAGTTCCCTCAATGGTCTTGGAATTCTTATATAGTCTCAAAGTATGGTCATTGATGACCTTTCACTGTTATTAAATTCTGAATTTTAGTTCCTAAACATGATCAGTTATTTCAAGTATTGATGATTTTAATTTCACCAGTTCTTATAATTATTCAATTTCTACTTCAATCTGATCAATATATTCTGATGATCCATCTACCATTTAATTCTACTTGTTGCATCTATTACATTTATTCTCAATATTACCAAATGCATCTTCAATTTGAGAGTGTGGATTGAAATTAGTATTCATCATATTATCTCTAGCTTTATCTGTTAATGTTTATGTCTTTTAAATGGTATCCTTCATGAGAGAATGGTTTCCAGTCATAAATTATGTTTCTTCATCCTAGTAGAATTCATTATCATCATCTTCCTCCTCATAGACAAAAATATTCTTCTTTATATTCATTTAAATTTTCATGTTTCCTTTTTTCCAGAATATTTTTTGAGGCTTCTCCATTTTTTCAACTTCTCTTTCTTCTAGTAATGGACAACAAGTTTGACGATCTGATGAATCACCCTAATGAGAATGAAAACTACCTATTGTGTAGTACATAATGTTTCCCCTCATTCACCTTACTATATCCTTTATAAATATTATCCAACTTATCCCACATTTACTATGATGATGTGAAACTCATTACCTTTAGATAAATTTGATCAATATGCCTACAATGACTGTATTTTGTGTTTTTTTATCAACATCAAGAAATTTTATATTTATATCATTCGCTGATAATCCTGTAGGATCAGTGACTTTTATTCTATTCATAGTAGAAAATAAGACAACATTCCAAGAGATATTAGGTGATATATCATCCTTTTTTTATATTTGATAATTACTTCCATTGAATAGGGGAACTCCCTTAAATTGACTGGATTCTCCATGACAACAAAAGACATATTCAACATCAGAAACCTTTATGCTCTAATACCACTTGAAGAACCTTGGAACACCCTGATAGGGGAGGGTTGAATTACGGTGTCAACATTCTCTTTTAAACTAATAGATATTATTCCCACATTGGTCGGAACCTATTAAACATGTCTAAAGAGGAAGTTAAGAAAACAAAAGAATCACATGGAAGGCAATGACATCGTAATTTTACATGGTTCATGACTAATGGATATCTCCAATTAGAATATGCTGATAGTTTGTTGGTCGTACAAAAAACCACTAAGATTTACAAGATAAGAATTAAAAGATTTTACCACCATCACTCTATTCTAGGAAAACTACCTATATATGTTTTAAGGGATAGCACAACGCGTCCCCCAGATCACTTTTGTTGACTCCCTCTTACTCACTAAAATGGATGAATATTTACTAATTTTATCAACTTGAAGAACCATTATATATATTAACATTAAATCATGCATCCTAAACAATAATTGGATTATATTTTTATTTTTTTCCATCCACATATGTAAATTACTTTCCCACAAAATGATAATTTATGGTAACTAATTTTCCAAATTTTTTGTTGTATTTTCATGAATCCTTAGGTGTTCTGTGTACCACTTTACCTCCTCTGTGTTTTGAGTAGTGGGTATGGTTCTCATATCACCTCCTCCACGTTCCACTGATGTTGATGTATACCATACAGATCATATGTGAACTGCCACGCCCAATGTACAGCATTACTCTGTGTACTACTCAGCTCATACGCATACTATCCTACTACATGTACTGCCTTACATTGTCGCATACTGTCTGATATTCCTCCACGATATGTACTCTTTTCTGGAGACTATTTTTCCTTGTGCATATGGTTCTCTCTACATATTGTCTTCTTCTCCATAAACCACTTAGGACTTTAACAGATTTTTTCATAAATTTTTAAAATCTAATCACGCACCTTAACAAAGGGGATTACTACTTCTTATATAGGAAAAAATGTATCTAAAATATCTATTAATAGAATATTAACCAAATCTATGATTTTATTGAATCCTCCATCATGTACCACTCTAATCCCAAGAACATTAGTTATCCAGCAAACCTCCATCCTTAGACATACCACTCACCTCCATCTGTATACCTTCTCCATGAACTAATTTCGGTTCCACAAATAGCTCTGCATACCATTCCCATTGTTTCGTACATAGTCTGTGAACCAATCCTGGACATGGTACGCAGTCGGTGTCCTGGGAAACACGATTCTTTCCCTTTTATAAATTCATTATTTATTCTTAATGCAATCCATTCCTAAGAATAGATTCTCGATTTTGAGGCCCAAAATTTTGGCAAACATAGGGAAGCTTCACCACCGTCAATACTACTTTTATCCTCAAATGTATGACCAAATTCCATGAAAACTCACTAGTAATCCATGTGAATATTGAAAACAATCACATACTATAATCCACTATTATCAACGAGCATCCTTGGTTCCAACACATTTCATGATTATGTGGTTTCTCATTATGTTAACTGTTTCTTACTCTATGTTTTTGGTTTTAGACAATTGCTGGAACCAAAATGAATAGTGTTAATGGTGACTACGATGGAAGAAGAAAAAAATTTCTCATGAATTTGTCAATGATATGGTTTCTAGAATAGAAAACCTCATTACTAAAATCTTATAACATTATAAACCAATAAATCATGGTGATCTTACAAATGAGAAAAGGAGGGAACAACATTATGGTGAGTGCTTCAAGAGTCAATCACCACCTTCATTAAGAGGGTCTCCTAATAAACTTATTGTTGAACATTAGATCAGTACCACAAAAAAGATATAATCAATTCACCAGTGTTTGGATAATGAGAATTTCATTTTGGATGTTAATCAATTATAAAATGAAGCAAACTAGTGGTGGGCTCAAATAAATAATATGAGTAAAGAAGGTGGAATTGAATCCATGGATTCAGATGAGTTCAATAACTTATTCTTTAATAAGTACTCTCATCATGATCATCATATAAAGTTGTAGAAGGAGTTATCTGACTTGAAGAAAATGGATGATTACTCATTCTATAATTACAAGGATAATTTCACAAAACATGCAAGGTACACATATGGTATTATCATTGAATCTGAAAGCAAAGTTTATAGGTTCATTAGTGACATAATTCCATGTCTCAAAAGATCATTTTCTATAAGATAATTTACTAATAATTAATAGATTATAAAATTTTAAATCAATTTTGAAAGGGAGGTAAGAGTTTTGTATCAATATCAGGATTTTTATAATAATATGAAGATTGAGTTCAAAGGATAATCTAAAAAACCTGGATATAAGAAAAATTTTCAAACACCTACATTCCAAAACAATGGGAAAGTTCACTAAAGAGAGTGATTGAAAGGAACAAGAAAGTTTTTCAATTGCGGGAAGGCAAGACACTAAGTAAAAAAATGTAGAATTGATGAGAAGAAGAAATAAAATTAAATTAGTGGAGAGAAATATGAATAGAATTAACCACCCACACTACAGTTCATTATGTGCTTAGTCCTTAGGAATTATATGAATCAACTCAGCAATCCAAGGGCTAATATTGATGATATGATGAAATAAAAACTATGAAAAATTATAAAGGGAAATCATATACAATCAATATGGATGAATTGAAAAATAAAAATTGGGGGGAAACAAACTTTCCCTCATTAGTTTGGAAGTTCATCTTAGATTTTATATTAATAACCCCTATGATAATCTTATTATTCAACCTTAGTGGGGATTCATGAGATTATATCATTCAAAAAATATTTTTTAATAATAAAATAACATTTAATTTTTTTTTGTGAAAGGATTATCCCAACTATCTAATAATAAAATTTAGAATAAGATAAGATCGTATTTAAGAAAAGAAGGATGAATTATATTTTTCAAAGGTTATAAGATTAAATATTTGTGGAAATTTTATGTCGAAATTTGAAAAATATTTTTGAGATTAATGTATTATGTCACCACATGATGATTTGTAGTTATTAGATAACTAGTTTTTGGTAATGGTTGCTGAAGATAGCTGTTTTGTATTATCATGGATCCTTTTATCAGTTATTGCATTTGGAAAGAAAATAAATATCTCATTCATTTCATATGAAAAGAGATGAAGTGGAAATCCATCAAGGAATAATCAAATTGTGAGATTATGTTTATAAAAGGGATTAAAATCAAGTAATTATAACTTATCATGAAAATTCTTCAACTCTGTAGAAATAATCATGAATCCGAAAAGGATATTCTAGTTTTTTTACTCAAACAAATGGTCTGTTAGATCATCAAAGATATATGGATTTTTGATTTTCAAATTTGTCCTGAATAATTTATTTTTCACTCTCTTCCAAAACATGATAGTTATATTTCTTTTCCATGTCAAATATTTACTCCCAACCTATGTTCTCTTATGTGTTGACTCAGATATATGTATCTTTGGTTACTTGTTATGATTATATCTTTTCCTTTTTAAGGGATGTTTTAGTATTCATTTTTACGATTGGTTTTTCTATAAAGGAGACTTTAATATATTAATCCTATGATTACCCAAATTAATTTCAATGGTGAAATTAATTTTATGGGGGGTATAATGTAACACCCCGATATTTTTGGAAATAACTTTTTTTCTAATTAATTTAATATTTTGATAATTTTCATTTCATGAAACACTAGAATTAGTTTTTAATATTAAATAAATATGTACAACATTAATTTCACATTACACCATATTGGAATACTTTACATGGAACAAAGACTTGGCATACAATATATGCAACACTAACGTGGTGTACCTTAAGTTTAATACTTACTTGGCATACCTTACATGCAACTCTAAGTTTCTACGAAACATCATTTTTTATTATAATTATTTAAATGAGATAATTATATCATATCCATTAAAAATGTAATATTAATAGTAATAAATATTTTTTAACAAATTTTTTAATGAATTTATATAACTAAAACATATTCATAATTAAAGATATAATTTTTGGTAAATTCATTATATGATTCAAAATACCATGTTCTAAAATGAACTACTTTCAATATCCTTCAATGAAAAATAAAAAAATTAAGCATAGAAAGAATTTGAAATTTAATCTCATAATATAATATTTTTTATTTAAATTTAAAAAAGATCTTAGGGAGGATTATTGGTATTTTTCTGACAAACAAAATTTTTGGATGAATGGTGAAAAATGAAGGATTTTAATTCAAGACTAAATTTTCATCTAATTTATTTATAAGGATAAAATATATTTTAATTTGGATTAAAATTTTAATTATATTACATTTTCAAACAATTTATCCTTGTATGATCCTTTTGTTGCTCTGGCTTTATGCTCCTCTCACCGTTCTCCTCGTCGGTTAGCCGTGTGGGTTGCAAGCAAGCTCTGAGATGTGCGTTTGTTTGGCCTTGGTATCCCAAAAGATGGCCCCAGCTCCTCTCCCATGTTGCAGTGGTTCCCAGTTGATGTAGATTTTCATGGGTGGTGATGGATTGGGGTTTTCTTCTCTTCGTGTTTTGATGATCGTTCTGCTCCGGTGTGGTTCTAGTGGTCGTCTCACCGTTGAATCCCTGTATGATCATTTTGTTGCTCCGGCTTCATGCTACTCTCATCGCTCTCCCCACCGATCATCCGTGTGGGTTTCAAGAATGCTCTAGGATGTGTTTTTGTTTTCCTCGGTATCCGAGAAGATGGCCCCAACTCCTCTCCCGTGCTGCGGTGGTTCCCGGTTGATGGTGCTCTTCGAGGTTGGTGATGGATTGAGGTTTGTTTTTGTTCATGTTTCGAAGATCATTCTTCTCCAGTGTGTCTTTTGGTTGGTGGAATTTTCATATCTTGTGGTGCGATATGGATTCGGGTGTCTGTTTTTTGTTGTTCTGTCTGCAATGTCCTTGGTCATCTGGGGAATGGTGGTTCGTCCTTCACAGTTGTTTCGACGTCAAAGGCTTTGGTCATTTTTTGAGTCTGGTGGTGCCGAAGTGTGGTGGTGGATGTACGTGATGGGGAATTGCTATCGATTATGTAATTTTATGATGCCGTGATGATGGCAGGTGGTGGGTTTCTCAGACAGGGTGTGGCACCTGTGACTCGTCTCCATTGGAAGTCGAAAGTAGACACTGGTGACAAGCGACGAGGACCGAGAAGACGGTGATGGAAACTGTGGCGACACTGGTTAGGATGCTATAGTGACGACGACGGTAGTGGTTTTAATAAGAAAGACGATGAACGTAACTGGATAATGATTAAGATGTCAGCTTGAATCTGGGGGTGATCGATTCGGTGTCTACACGACTCGCGGTTGGCCTTGGATCAATTCACAATGATGAAAGCTGACACGTGGACTGGAAAGTGGAAAGCGATTTATGATTGTAAATTTTGAACTTGAAAACTCTGGTGGATGCATGGAACATTAGTTATGGAGATATCGGGATATGATTTTTTGTTATGTGGTGCATTTTTTGAATATTTTGATGTACAATTACCAGTTTTCCTAAAAGTGGCACTTAGAAAATATGAAGAAGGGATTTGAAGCTGTAAGAAAGCATACCAATATTTTGGACGATTTTAATTTAAAAACCTATAATGTAATCCCATCAGTAAGATTAATTTTAAATTAATGTCTACCACTTAGGTGATAATAATTTGAAATAATAGATTCCATATTTGGAATTAGATTCATTTACTATTTCTAATATGGTAAACATTATATTTTTACAAATTTTTTTAGTAAAAGTGATTATAATTAATATCAATGGTTAAGATACAAATTTTGTCAATAATGTAAAAAAAAGTAATTTTAATACACAAAAATACCTACAGATTTGTACACCACACTTTTTATAGACCTTGTTCTACCATTAACCTTCCATTATTTAGTTTTTTCATATTTTATGACTTTTTTTTAAATGTGGGTATATAGAACTTGTTTTAAAAAATTCCAAGTATGTTCTTTCCCTTCCCAATAATATTCAACCACATGTCCCCATACATTACACCTCTCATACCAATTATGTTTTGTCATGATCAGACCAATAAACATAAAAAAATACCTACCATCTTCATTGAATCCGCCCTTTGTGTATAAAGTAATACACTAAGTCATTTTGTCACAAACCAAACGGTGTTTCCCAATTAAGAGGTAATATCTTCTCTGAAGTTCCCACCATTTATTTCCATTCTCCACCCCCTACACTATCATTATTCCATATCTATATATCAAAAAATATTATTAAATATATGATGATGTTTTTATGAAATTATTTATAACTACACATACACACACATACTTAAATGATTAACAAACATGATGATAATGTTTACAACAAACTACCACCACACTAAACAATGATTTCCCATTTGTCCATTACCGCATCTCATGGTAAACATTATTTTTTAAAAATATTTATATATGTAAAATATTATATTCCTTATTTATTTATGATTATTTAATTATTTTACAGCAGATATTTTTTTTACATTCCATTTGGTGTAAATACAGTAATTTCATTTTGGTGTGTGTGGACTACGACCCCCTTAAAACGATGTGATTTGCTCACAGCCTACATGGAATTTATTAAATATGGGTTTAGTGAGCATATATGATATATATAAAATAATAATCCCACTATAATAATTATATATATACCGATATAAATACTTATATGTCATTTTCTTTCTTTCTTTCAAAATGACAATAAAAACTGAAACAACATTCTTGCATACCTACGACTTATCAAGTCTATGAATGGTTTATTCCATTTCATTATTATATTTTATATTATTATTAATATAAAAATATAATATATAAGTTATATTTAAATCATGTTATTCATTATTGAAATCCTGATATAAGTATAAAGACCGAATATATAACAAATTAAGAAAAAACGAAGAACAAACTGAATATTACATGTAGTTAAACCATATCATAGTACTGTTAATAAGATATAAAAATTAAAAAATGTTTGGTATTATTTATAATAATATTATCCTATAAAATATGTATAATAAATATAAATTTATTATAATGTAACATCGTATCAGTATGAAAAGAGTCAAGACACAAGGTAAGGGGATTGTGTCTCAAAATTTTATTTCTCCAAAATACATGCATTATTCACAAAACATTCCATCTGTGTAGTGTGTATAATGAACATAGATTTATTATATGATTCTTATAATTAAATTTATGGGTGTTTAAATATCCTTTCTATTCTATTTATTTCATAGGTTTTATGAATCAAAATTTAAAAAATCATTAAAATAGTATTTTCATAGTGTGCCTTCCTTGAAAATAATGTTTTGTTACAGGGCTAAATTCATTTTTGAGGTGTATATAATTAAATTTTACAAGTTAAATAATGAATCTCAATTATTTAATGATATTTATTGATTTATGTAATATGATTTTTGTACATGGAGTGGATGATCCCAATATACCATGTGATGGTATTTTATTGAAATAATATAATATTTTTTTTGAGAATGTTAATGATTATGCTTACATGATGAAATATTATGATAAATTCCTAAAAAGAACTCATGATATTCCTTATAATATGTTTATTCAGGATATATCCATGTATTAGTGCCATTTTTCAACTCCATGGAATGTGTGATAATTAATAAAATGTTTGTAAGATGATTTTATCATATTTATCTCTTCAGTTGGAAATCTATTTTATTTAATACCCCATGTTTTTAAAATTATCCATGACATCCATTTTGAAGGAAAAATTATTTTGAAAATCTTTTATTGTTTTCAAAGCTTAATTTTAAATATGTCAAATCTATTTTAAAAGAAAAAAATTTCAATACTGTTTTAGGTTTAAGAAATGTTTTATATGTATTCATGATTTTATCATAAGTAATCAATAAAAAGTGTTTCCAAAATTATTTTGAATATTTATATATAACTTTTCCTATTTATTTTCATGTAAATAATTTTCAATAGTATTTATTTTTTAAAAATTACTTTTTTAATGGAGAATGTATATTTTCAAGATGAAATGTTTTCAGAATATAGTTAAAACTAATTTTCAATCTAAGATGACATATGCTGAGGTT
Source organism: Viscum album (assembly GCA_963277665.1). Classification (NCBI taxonomy): domain Eukaryota; kingdom Viridiplantae; phylum Streptophyta; class Magnoliopsida; order Santalales; family Viscaceae; genus Viscum; species Viscum album. The sequence goes on along the minus strand of OY728148.1, from coordinate 257,123,862 downwards.
ACTCATTCCATTATAGGGAATTATCTAAAATATTCTTTCATACTATTTATATGAATGGTTTATGATTTTATTTCATGAGTTTTATTAATCTTGTTTCTCATCCATGGGTTATATGATTTCGAATCCCTCTTCTTTTCATGGGTTATTATTTAATGAAGTGATTGAGAAACCTAACCCTTTTGATAGTTTATTATATATTGATTTATTAATGAAACCCATGTCATTTTATGGGTTACGATTCGCTGTTTATAAAACACATTTATTTTTATGGATCATGATATGATGAAAGGTATATATTGTGAAACATGTATGGTTGATGTTATAGTGATATGAGTGGGTATTATATATCCTTCTAATTCATTGGGTATTGATGGAGGACTAATTAGTATATATTCTATGCATAAACAATATTTCAGGTTTAGAATGTTATGTGTGAACCATATTACATGTTCCAAATGATATAAATGGACCTGGAGTCATGTCCACAAGTTTATACAAGAAGGTAGTTTCATGTCCATAAGTTTATGCATGAACCTGATTACATGTTCACACTATTATGAGTGAACCGTATTATGTGTTTACAATACAATTCATAGAACCAGTTTCATGTCTATTAGTTTATGGTGAACGTTATTACATGTTCAAAATTTTACAAGTTGACATGATTACATGATCAAAATGTTATTCATTATCCTAGTCTCATGTTTATATGGTCATGGGTAATCCTAATTACTTGTTCATAATTTTATGCATGGCCCTATATTAATCTCCAAAAGCTAATGCGGGGCTTAATTTCATATCCTTATCAAAATGAGTAATCCTATTTATGCTAATTCATTTTAAAAAATTTATAAACAAATGTGCATTCAACAAATTAAATGTCTTATTATTAAGTTATGTTTTCATGGAATATTCTCTTTATTTTCATATGATCCATGTATTCTATACTTCCAATCCTTATTATGATATCTAATAAACAGATTATGATCATAAAATGTTATGATCAAGTTCCATAAAATTTTTTTCATATGATTCATACACATTTCCTTTATTTTTCTTTACGGAGCAACTGAGCTCACCCATTTCTTATGTTTCTGTTTTACATTTTCTGATGAATGGTTTTGGTTAGAAGTTATAAAGGTAGATATATTTATTAGAGTTGACAAAGATCTTTCATGGGGATATTATATTTTTTAAAGTGTTTCCTATGACACTGTACTATTACAGTCCTCATGTTTTTATTTTTTGTAATGTACATAAATTTCATCAAAAATGATGTAATATCTATTTATTTTATGCTAGGTTCACTAAAGAAATAGAATTCATAAAAATATCATCATCATAATCATAAGCCATGTAGAAAACAATAAGGTTGATATCATAGTAAAATGACCCATGAAAATCATATGTAACGCCAATAGATATATTCTAAGATGAAAATAACATTAAACGATCACATGGAATTTTTTTGAGTAAAATACCATTTTTCACATTGAAATAACATTTTTAAAATATAATAATTTTAAAATCAATATGGAAATAGTTTTCCCTGTAAATCACATGGAAAATTGTAATTAAACATTTAAAACATTGTTTGTTTATAAAAATAGGAAATTTTGATAATATTTTCTACATTAAAGCAATGATACATTTAACATTATCATTTAAAATGTCAAAAATATATCTTTCAAAATTTCACAACAATTCCCCTAGTAAATATTTTTATAGAAATCCAAAAATGTGTAAAAATAAACTAAAAAATAATAGAATAATGGTAAATTAATTATATTTTTTAAAAATTTTATATCGAAGAATAAATATTTTCCAACGTACTAATAAGTAATGTTAATTTTTAATTAAATTTTTCTATTTGAATCACGAGTAATTAATGTGAGGAAATTGAATGGGTAACATGTATTATAAAAAAAATAAAATTATAGGGATAAATATAATGAAATTATTTTTTTAAAAATATCATCAAATAACAGTATTAGAAAAATAATAATAAACAGTCATGATAAAAAATGAAATTGGAACAAAAATAAATAACCAAATTACTAAATTATGATTGATAACACACATGAATTAATGAAATAATATGAAACCTTAAATATAGTTAAAACTCAAAGATTTATTATATAAAATAATATGATGAATATTTTTTTATTATAAAACATGTCACAATGAAATATTCAGTCGTAGAAGTATTAAAACATTATTAATCTTTGAAAAATATAATTAGGAATGAGAGATAATTAGATTGATTTTTAGATCCCCGTATTTTTCATGGTATTATACATAAAATAAAATCATGGTATGAATATGAACAACTTAAAATAATAGTGTTTTTAATATGATATGTGTAACATATAAATAAATATAACCTGAAAATCCCCTACCTCATCTCCAACATTCTTCATATATTCTATAAAACCCTATATAATAATTTTATTATTGAAAATTCATGAATGAACCATTTGATAACTTATCATATCAAATATAGTCAACATATTGTATTTCATCACTAATTTAATATTAATTCCATATTGAAATCATCATTTTATAGTGTTATCCATATTTGTTTCATGAGAATATACATTCAATTTTTTTGGTCCTTTATATTTATTTTTGTTACATAATCTCAATAATTTAAAAAATGATATTTATATCTAATAGATTCATTATAAATAATTTTTAATTCAATGATAATATATATATAAATAAATGATATATATTGTTCATGAATATGATATTCTTTATGTACTCATTAATGATGTTTTCACTTTTTATCAGATAGAATGAAAAAAGGTAAATAATAATTCACATTTCATTATAATTTTTATATCACACCCAAAAATACATATAATATTTAAATAAAATAAATCTTAATCACCATCTTTTTGTTATATATATGAGATACAGATCAAATAGATTCGTTGTGGGGGTAGTCAACACAAATGAAGGTGTGAGATTATAATTTCTCCATGTATTGGAATATAATAAGGTAAATATGAAATTATAATTACAGAAGAATAATTGTTTCTTACATTAAATACACACACACAAACATATATATAATTACACAGCCTTAAACATTAAATTATCTTGATTTATAATCAATAATTTACCTTGAGGATCTTTTCAGATTTTAGGTTTTAGAATATAATGTCATAACTATTACATAAAAACTCAAATTTATATAGAGTTGATACAACAAAATTAATATCTATTTCATAAAAAATATTAAAATTTTAAAGGTAATCGTGATTTATTTTTCTTAATATAAATCATCTTGTCTTCTTCCATTCTCTTAACCATGATTATATCCTATGGAAAAAATTGTAAAAAATGGGATGAGCATAAAAATATCAGTAAATAATACAAACTAAGGAATTAATCTACTAGACCATGATTATTTTTAATCCATGAAACAAATTTCACAAAATCAAAATTTTTACCGATAAAACATAAATTTTTGGATCTACCTCTTGAAATCATATTATTACTAAAAAAACACAGAAATCATAATTCATAATTGTAACTAATGGAATCTCTATCATAATTGGATTGAATATTTCACAACTACATAGTTAATAACCCTCATGGTAACCTTTGGAATACCCAACAGAGTATATTCCCTAAATCTATTTGGAGAAAGCTTAATGTTTTCCTCTATCTTGTTAACCAAATCATTTGAGATATATCAAGGGCTCCCCCGCCCTTGGTTTATTTCAGAACCACCCGCATACATAAACAATTCCCAAGAACCATAATATAATCATAAAACAAAAAAAAGAATAACTGAAAAATAACATTTCAACATTGTAATCAGAGGAGACCATTTAAAGATATTAACATAATCAGTCATTTATCAAAACCAAATTGATTACCACAATACAAGAAATGGATATATGGTGTTGTTTTTCTTTTAAAAAAATTATGGCATGTAGATGATGTCAAATATCAAATAATGGTTGGGACATCTAAAAAATTCATTGTCACCCTGTGCGTCAAAAAACATTATGTTTCGACATTTAGTAAAACACTTTGTAGGAAAATATTGTTTTTGAAAATCAAATAATGAAATTAAACGATACAGGATTTTATTATAAACTATTTAAAAGAAATCGGTGTATAATATCTAATTTTTACTCAACAAAAGGATATTGAGATTAATTCCCTAACCATAAGTCCAACTAATCACGTACAGTAATGTCCCGGATTCATGTGCCACCCAAAAGTGCCCCAAATACCATTGGTCACATAACGTCAAGCGCATTTCTACAAATTCCAGAGGCTTCCAACTATTATTGAAGGACAAGGTGTGATATTGGAGAAACTATGAACTCATTGGTAGATTATACACTACGAAAAACAAATAGTAAAAAATAGAGGAAGAAGTAATACCATACTACAGAAGTAAATAATAGAAGATTAATAGTAATAAAACAACTAGAGCCTATATATAAATGATTCAAGTCACATGTGTCAAGGAAGGGAACCAAACAACTCAAAATGTTGCAAATAAAATACATAAACAAAAGTAAAGAAAATAAAGTAAACTATAAAATCACCACAAGCCCGAGCTTTGCCCCATGCTCCATGCTCCAATAGCAATCTCTTCCCTAATAAATAAGGGTGATTTCTTCTATTTATATCTACTATCATATAATATTTTTGTGTCCAACACATGACCCAAACATGGTGTGAGATGAATACCAGTAGGCAACCAATAAATGATATATTCAAATAATGTGAATAAATATATAAGATAATGTGCTTAATTGATGCAATAAACTAAGAAGTACACAAAAGTAAACAATCCCACAGTTTTCAATAAAATTCATTATAATTAATTATTCAATCCACTGAATCATGTAAACCTAGGAATCATTCCTAAGCTATGTATTCCATGTGTATGTAACAAAATAGATGTCTCCAAAAACCAACTAAACAATCATGTAATACTAAGTCAAAATTGATCTTTGAATTGGAAGACTCGTCATAATAATTCAATTATTCATAAATGACCCTATGAGAATCTCTTATAGTCTAACCCATTTTCTGCCACATAGTACATATCAATTACAAATGACCACATGGGAAAATATCAATGTAAATACCCCTTGTTCAATGTAGAATCATTAAAATTATAAAATACCACTAGGTAAGCTCTTATGGTCAATACCCTGATGTCAACATAGTATAAATAATTTCATTAAAAAATGACACCCATAAAATTTCTTATGATCTATTCCCTTATGGTCAAATAACTACACCAAGGCTCTCATGGTCCTATTTAAAGAATTCAGATGTCACCATAGTCTTCATGGTCCATGGATATCATAGTCCATTGGAAAAAATGGTCACACATTATATAAAAGGACCTCATGTAATTTAAAACTACTACATGGATAATCATTCACAGTTAATATCATATAAATTTCAGATAATCAATTACACTATACAAACCAATACAAGGCATGGAAAAATAGGAAATCCTAGTATGAATCCTAGGCCAAACATCTATAATTTATCCAACCAGGGAAACACACCCATAGGGTTTACCATAAACAAGGTATCCTACATTACGCATAAGACACTACCCTTTATCAATTCAGTAATCCATAACAGGTGATTAATTGGGTTATATTCCATATAAAATGACTTCCCCAAACATGGTTATGCTACAAATTAACCATATATTATATAATAGAACACAACATGAGGAAAAAACCACTTACCTTGATGTCATATGATAGATATACTTGAATGATGCCCCTTGAATCGACCTAAAACAGTGTAGATCTACTAACATATAAAAATTTCAAGACCTTAAATGACTCACAAGAGAGGTGGAATCTAGATTAAAGGAGTTAGGTTTATTGAGAACTCACCATTGGGATTCCAACACACCTAACAATGTCTCTATCAGAGATCAAATGGTGACTCATTATGGGTTCAGAGTTTTTCATCCATTCTCTCACTGTCATATATGAACCATGTGGAGAAGAATATGTATTCGTACATAAGAAATGACCCAGATCCATCTTATCAAATAAAAAGAATGGTTCACGACATGTTCTTTAAAACTATGCATTGTGTAGTATCCTTAACCAGTCCCCAACATAAGCAATCTGTTTGGTCACCTAATAGCCATTTACTCGACCATTACATGGCGATTATGAAATTGTATGTGGTTACTAGGTACATGATATGTACACAAAAGTACATGGCATGTACATAGAAAAACCGAATTACATTCTTTTTTCTCAAAAAAAACTAGAAACCAAGATCCATAACTAAAAATAAGATATCTGTTCTTACAAACTCCCCCCCCCCCAATGAAATTTGTCCCCAAATTTCCCTTCCATGATTGATGATGAATAATCTGCGAACTACTTTGGCCACTACGATCACACATCATCCTCTCTCCCAAGTCTCATATTGTACTAACTCATGATGTAATAGCACCCATGCCAGAGGAACAGACTATCCATACAGAACCTTTAATATGGGATCTAAGTTAAAAAACATGATATGGGTCTAAAAATTAACTCCGTAGCTAAAAACCATGAAAGATGTCATGCATATCCCAGTGTCTCTTTGGTAACTTCTACTGATAGGAAACCATCTGGACTCATTCCAAAAACTCAAATGGTCTGACATATCTTGGTGAAATCTTCCCCAATCTCCTAATCCTCCCGTGTCCCATCCCCAGTGGGATACATAAGAAAAATTTATCTCTGGCCTCGAACACCAATGGTGTTCTTGGTTGATCAACCTAAGATTAATACCAAGATTATACAATATCTATCAATATTCAAATCAAATCCACCTACTCAGTTGTCTCCTAGAAAAGACAAGGTACCAATAGAGTTTCCTCTCCTACCTCTAACCAACATAGGTTTGATCGGCATAGCCTAGTGTAAAAATCCTCATAATGTTCTATATGAATTGTTTCCATAAAACTATTATTATAGGTAAAATCCACCAAGGTTATTTGTCTAACCTAAGATACCCTGAAATCCAGGACTCATGGTTGATGTATCTCATCCAATACCTAAATCATTTCGTCGAACTCGCCATCTCTTTGGGGTGGTTAGGTGTACTCAAAGGTACACATGTTCCAAAATCCCTCTACAGCCCATGTCAGACATGAGAAGTAAACTATAAATCCCTGTATGAAATGATAGAGTGTGGAAACCCCTTAAAATATATAATCTCGTAGATGTAAAACATCCAAAGCCCATCAAAACTGAATGTTTCCTTGATCAATAGGAAATGAGTAACCATCATGACTATGTCAACAAAAACTCATTCAACATCATTTCCTCATGGTGAACATGGTAAACCTATCATGAAATTCATCACAAAATCATTCCACTTCCACTGAGAAATGATTAATCGTTGTAATAGCGCTTCCAGTCGCTGATGTTATCCCTTCACCTGCTGATTTTTGGAACATCTCATAGCAAAACCAGCTATGACCCTCTTCATGTCTAGACACCAATACTGATGATGTAGATATCAATACATCAGGGTGACACCAGTATGAACTACCCAAACTGAGGAATTGAAATCTCACGGAATATCCTCATGTTTGTATTTTGACACCCATACATGCCCATGAAAACCCAAAACCTCATCCTCACCTATGGTCCACCTAGGAGTAGGTTCCCCACCTAACACACTCTCCTATAGTTTTAGGCCTTCAGAATCTGATTGATGGATCATTTGAACTTGATCCTATAGAGTTTAGGTAATACCTATTTAATAAATAAATTTTTTTCCCAGTCTATCGTGAACCTAAAAATTTATAAAGACCCGTAAATTTCCATGATTTTTTTTTCTTAAATTCTTTAGAATGTTACGAGTCTTTGGCTTCTGAAGGCACTTGATTCCAAGGCCCAGTGTACTCGAAATCAATTTCCATAGATTACCTCGTGTACATTTTGTAAATGAGTGAGCAAGTTTTTCTATATTTTGAACCGGTGCTCAGAATTGAAATCTGAGGGCACTGATGAACTCGCAACGCCGGTAATTGCTTACAAGGTCCTTTACCATAGATTCTTTTTCACGGGAGGAGAAGTTAAAATTTGTTTATTAATTAAGAAGTGAATAAAAATTGTGGATTTTTTTATTTTATATCAAGGGTGGTTATATCCTATATGGGGGAGTTGGGGTGGGACCCAGAAGCACCTAACTACCCATGTGAGGAAATTAGTGAGGTGGGGACCACACGATACCCAACCTTTCATTTTCCCTAAACTTCTTAAAACCCCTGTTAAATTTGTAAACTTCTCATAACTTGTGAAACATTTCCACTTCCTCTCTCTCTCCATCTTAACTATTTCCAGCACACATTAATCAATTAATTGAACCACTTAAATTAATTAATTTAGTGATTGAAATTTAAATTTTTAAATACAGGGCAAGAATAAATAAAATAAAGATAATCCTTAATTTATTTGGGGGGTTGGAAATTACTGTGTAATGGATTTGGAGAGAGCTCTTGGTTTTCGAAGAACAGTCTGTCTCCTTTGTTGAAGAACGCCAACTCTCTAACCAAGAACATCGACTCGGTGACCAAAGTTTCTCCGTCCTCTTCTTCCTCCGTGACAAGGGAGGAGAAACCAATGCAGGAACTCGCCAACAATGTCTCGCCTTATTGTCTTCTATCCATGACAAAAAGGGGAGACGCCACTTCCAACTAGGGCGCTTTCCGATGATTCTTATGAAACCTCACCCCGCGATGCCATCTTCCGCGACGTCCGACCTTCGACATCTTTTGTTGAGGGAGGGTGATGTTTTCCAATTTTTATTTGAATAAAAATTGTTCATTGTGTTTTGTAAAATCTTGTTCATCTTCGGTAGAATGTTATTTCCAAAAGAGGAGGGCACGAGCCGGACAAACACAGCCTGATGACCCTCCGTCGTTTCTTGATCTTTATTGGAATTGTAAACTGGAGGCGGGGAAAGAACGGTGTCATCGCGCCGTGCCAGAAATGTGGCAAAGAAAACCGGCGCCGTCACGCCGATTGTGTGGGAGGAACAGCGGACCGCTACACGGGCCGCTTCAGCGGAAGAACCTGCCAGCCCATCTGCCAGCGGGGCGGAGGCGAACTGCGGTGCCAGGAGGGCGCCGCGCTGAGCAACCGGTTGGCCTGTCGGCTGGAGGGGTGGATCTAGACCACGATTCCAGGAGGGCGCCATGCTGGAAGACCGGCGGCCCGCCCAAGCAGGCAGCGTACGCAGAATGCCGGCAGCTCTAACCAGCTGGTTTGGGAAAGGGCAGTGTCGCATGACACCGCTAGTGCTGGAACCTGCTCGGCCTTCGGCCGGGCCGAGCCGGGCCTCTCCCCGCCGGGCCGGGCTATGCCCCTTCGGGCCGAGTTGTGTATTCCTTTGGAACAGTTCGACACCGCTGATGGGTTAGACCCGCCAAACTGGGTTAACCCGACACATTGGCCCACAATGCTAAACGGGTCGGGCATGTTAATCACTTAAATGAGAATAACATAAAGACTGTGTGTCTGATCGACGTGCTGTCTGTGGCACTAGGACCCTTTCAATGAGACTATTCTTTTGCGATGCTTTAAGTGAGTTTTGTATGAATATGGATATCGGCCATCTTATAAACAAGCGTATTTCTAACCGGGCTCCTGGAACGGAAAAGACATTATCTCTTAGACCGGGCGTCTGATTGACTCACCGTCTGTCGCATTGAGTTCCAATTCATGAGACAGAACTTTGGGATACAAAAACTATGGACTTTGTGACAGTTTATGTATCTACCCTCATGGTTCATTGAGCAGACCCTCCCAGAATCGAGCGTGCTGTGTGAGGGAACCCTAGAGCTGGCTGCGACTGCGACGACGATGACGACTGTACTTGGATCCTATGTGGGTTCTGCAGTGAGGACGACTGTACATGGATCCTACATGGGATCGGCAGTGAGGAAGACTGTACTTGGATCCTACGGGGGTTGGCGACGATGGTTACTATACATGGATCCTACGTGGGTTCATCAGTGACGACTTCCATACTTGAATCCTGTGTGGGTTCGGTAGAGGAGATGATTCAGAGGCTTCATCTAATCATCTCCACCCCTCTTCATGAGAAGTATACCTGTCTGAGCTGAGTCATTACATTCAATAATTATATTTGGTATGATTGGTTCTTTCCTGTGTTGACTGGTTGTGCTTGGTCTAAAAAGTTAAAGCCATACTGAGATTGTTGCCATAGGAATATGTATGGGAATATACATATGTATAGTTGGTAGATACTTCGTGTTTGTATCATTCCTTTGTGGATTATTCTTTATTAATTCTGGGAGACCATCAGGGGTCTCGAGGTCCTTACTGAGTATCGTATACTCACCCCTACATGGGCATCGCCCACACTACGTTTTGTTGGTTGCAGATGACTGGGAACACTTATTGTGTTCGAGGCTTATGGAGCTGGATGGTATCCTGAAGTGGACCACCTGGTGGGACGTACGCGGAGAGGACAGATAGACTTGAAATACCGAAAAGACTATCTATACCCACCCTTCAGGTGGGATTCCTGAAGGACGACCCGGTGGTTGCTGTTTTACTTTTCAGATGTTGTACTTCCTTTATCATTTGTATTGTACTTTCAGTTTGGTTTGTATACTAGTACATTTACATTCCAGCACTTACTTTTGTGCCCAATTTAATTTTTGTTTACTCCATCTTGTGTACTCTATTTTTTTATTTACATATATATAAAAATGCCTTACCTTTTATCAGGAATTATGCCTTTGGTGCTAGTCACCAGCCCCTAGCCTATGGAAGGTGGGCTTGGGGTAGTCACGTCACGAGCCCTGAGGACGGGTCGTGGCAAATTGGTATTAGAGGAGTTCGGTTCTACCTCAAAACTTGGAGTCTGATTATTAAAATGGAAATAGTGTTAAGTGTTTTGTGTGTGGTTATCAGTTTAGGGAAACCAGTGTTGGTGCGGCGGCCGACGTATCCATACACTAGGACACTGACTTCTGATTTTTGACTCAGTGCACGAAAACACTGATTGCGTGTGTGTTTTTGTCGAAATGTTTTCTTCGTGATTACTTTGTGTGAGCTCACCAGGTATACTTTTTGACCGTGGCGCACCTGTCCCTTTTCAGGATGGCCCCACAAAGGCATCCAGCTAGGGTTCCAAGTTACATATGAGATGGTAGCCCACCGAGTAACGAGGCCATGGTGCAAGGCCCCATCATAGCGGAGGTACCAGTCGTACCACTACCCGCTGGGCCACCGATACTACCATCCCCAGAAGAAGAGGGTGAGAGCCTCTTGATCATGTTTCATAGGTTCCTGCGATAGAGGTGTCCGACGTTTCGAGGCGAGACATATTTTCAGATGCTTGGGTACTGGCTAGAGTTTGTAGCATGAGTTTTCCACCCAGTTGGGACACCCGCTGATTTGATGGTACACCTTTCTATTAGTCTCCTTCATGGATGAATTTAGAGGTGGTGGAGCCTAATTCTCCATTTTTACGAAAAAACGACCCTCACCTAGGGAAACATCGAGGGCCTTTTTAGGAAAGATTTTGTACCAGCAACTCTATGCTCTATGTGTGCTCAGGAGTTGCTGCATTTTCCACCGGGCATTATGACAATAGAAAAGACATCTATAGCAGGCAGAAGACAAATAAAGTAGAGGTCTAGGAGGACCAGACCTATAGGTGGTCGACCGCATGACTCAGGATCGTGTGCGTGAGGCACCCAGGGTGGAGAACGACTTATGAGGAGCAGGCAGATCTATGCATGCAGCAGGAAGGGTAATATGGTTCGAGACTTCCCGAACCACCCTATAGATGAGTAGAAGACCATAGAGGGACCTCCCAAGAAGTGGAAGAGGTTCAACTGTGGTGGTCTGCCAGGAGCAGGCGGACGTGGAAGAGGAGCTGGCTGAGTAGTGGGTGGTGGACAACATTTCGAGGCTCTACCACCACCACCACCACAAGGAGGTCCACCCCAACTGCAGGGAACATGTGGACATGGGAGATCACAGCTTCCGATAGCTGAATGATACGATCAGGGGGAACTGGAAGCGGGTGTACAGGAGTAGGACTAGCTCCAAGCATGGAGGCCTTTGTCTATAATGCTTCTAGCTTTGTTAACATCGTTTTTTGTGTTGCTTTGTGTCTTTGTACTTTGAGTTGTAGTAATAAAAAACACTTTCAATTGTTATGTTTGATTTCATGTCTTTTGTATGATAATACTAAGAGGTTTTGGTTAAAAACCATTGACTTGACCCCCATAAATGGGATTACTACTGAAGGAGACACTATGACCACACACTGATGCCGACAGTGTGACTCAACCCATGGAGGCGAGAGTAATGGTTAGATCTCTTGGTAGCAGCGTCGAGGCCTTATGAAGTCATAAATGGAATGAATTAGAACTGTTCATGTCAGGATTGACTGTATTAGGCAAGGGACATGGTTAATCTAGGGAATGAGGCCAGATTTCTTTTTTCGGCAAAGGAGAAAACATTACAGCTTTTCAGAATGTTAACAATAATGGGGAAACCCTTCTTATAGTCATAATGATTCCAGCAGATCATTCAGGAGCTGAGGCAGGGGTTTACTAGAGCACACATCTTGAGGCTACCAGAATAGGGTGTAGGGTACGTAGTTTGCTGCGACGCATTAGGGACTGGACTCAAGTCTGTCCTAATTCAGGAGTGAGCAGTGATCTCCTTTGGTTCTCATCAGGTAAGACAACACAAGCAGAACTACGCTACCAAAGACCTAGATTTAGCAGCAGTAGTCATCACCTTGAAGATGTGGCGGCACTATCTAATGGGCGAGTGCTTTTTTAGAGACCCGAAGCTTGATGTACATGGACATTAAATTAAATTTGCGGAATAGTTAATACATAAGTAAAACAGACACACAAGGACCGTAATAGTTTAGTGTCTTTGGAAACTCGGAATAAAATCTTCTAATCGTGGTGAAAGATCTTCAACATCTCCCAATAAAGATCTTCCCCTTTTTTTCTTAGCTAAAACCATTATTTATATCCTGTGGAAATAACAACATCAAACGGGTGAGCTCAAATACCCAATAAGGGTAAACATAGAGAACATAAAACAATCCATAAACATTTGAATGAAAAAGCATGAACATAAAATCTAAACATCAAAATCTTGAGCAAAGACATGAATCTTGGAAGTACGTAAGGCATATATCATAAGGGAACATCAATCATGATAAAATAGCATGGGAATAAAACATGTAATTTTGTCATCGATTAATCACATGTAATGATTTCCATAGTAGACAAGGCATTGCTGCCAAGACCATCTTAGTGGACCAAGTCCCATTCTGAATCAAGTTCACTGCTCATTTCAGTCCTGTATTACAGAACCGGTTTAACCTGCCGTTCCATCCATGTCAATCTCATGAGATATAAATCATTACCCAATGCATTGGAGGGAGATATAGGTCCCACCCATCTCATAATGAAATCATTCTTACTTGTGCCACAAAATAAACATACATCATTCATAATAACCCAATGAATAAAATTGGTTTCATAAACATCATCCCATCATCACATAATCCATATAAAAGAAATGGATATCATTTCATAATAACAAAAGTGAAACCATGTAAATCATAAAGACATTATACTTGAAACATACACATATGAAATAATGTAAACTTCGATGAAAAATGGTTTTGATAAAACACTTGAAATGACTTCTTGAGGAAAATATCCTTTCTTCTTCAAAAAGACTTTTCCTTTCTTAACATTTCATACAATTCTAAACTGAATGAAGTTGATTAAAAATAAACATGAAAAATTGTAAAGGAAGCTTCTTGGGAATAATGTTTTAAAAATCCATTTATGCCGTATAAGTAAAAAAACATTCTTCTCATACTTTTGTCGGAAAAGTCAAAAAGTACCTCGTATGAAAAACGACAAAAGATTCTTTTCATATCTTTTACTAAAAACTCCCCGAAGGGTAAAATTGGATATAAACTATTTTATAAGAATATAAATATTACATATTGAGGAAACATGGATGTGGATGATAAAATACACCCCAGTAAATACCAAAGTATAAACAATCTCGGATATAAATGAGATTGTGATATTTTCCCTTACCTTAGGTCCGATTTGCTTCGTAAGTGTCCGAACCTCCTGTATAATGATTTAAATAATTTCATTGACTTATTACATAATCATAATCATTGTTATGATATCATATATGGTTCACTTATGACTTTATTTTACCCGTTCTTTTGCAAATTCAATGTAAAAAAGCGTTTTGGGTAAAATCGTTTTATTTGTCGTCCGTGTTTTGACTTGTAATTATTCATATGATTACTTAGATAATGAATAATTAATTTAAGAATATAAAACATTATTTATATATAATATATATTCAGAATATACATATATATATAATAGGTCAGTAAATGGAAAGAAATACACCGTTCATGGAGACGGTAGGCCGTACGTACGCATGAACGCTGTTTTCATTTCCTTATTGAGTTGAATGGAATTAAGTAGATGAAATACATATACATACTAATAAATATAGTATCATTATTATGTCATATATTTCATGATTACTTATTATATATACTTTATAATCATTCATGAATGGTTAACATGGAGAATGAATCTCATCACGTCGTGGAGACGGTAGTCCGTACGTACGCACGATCAATGATATCGTTCTCTTGATCATGGAATTGTATTGGAGTGTATGTATACTATTTCAGAATTAGTATCACTTTACAATAATCATATATAGTTATTATGTACACCATTATACCCATCTAATTAAGGTGGTGGTGGAAAATAGATTACACCATGGCGTGGAGACGGTATTCCGTACGTACGCACACGCGATGACTTCGTTTTCCGTAGGATGGATAGATTGTGAAAAAGGGTTGTTTCATACTTATAATAACATATTAGTATATGAGTGATACTGATGTTATTACTTCATAATTAAATAACCTATGAAGAATAATTGGAATAAGAAATGATGTTGAAAGAATCGGTCACGGACATTACCTCTTCTTTGAAGTGCTTCTTTGAGACCACCTTTTAGGGCACTAAAATAGGTCTTTGATGAAGACCAGAACCTCTAGGAATATTTCTAGGGAAGTGGATAGAAGAAATTGGAAGGGTTTTGCCGAGCTTGAAGGCTCAATGTGGTGTGAGTAAGAGGGGGAGGAGGTGCCCTTTTATAAGGGAGGAGAGGGGCTCCTTTGGAAAAACAAAAAATATTATTTTATAATAAAGTCATGTTCGGTTTTAAATATCGCAAAATTGATTTATTTATAAGCTAATGTTGGGATGGGTCGAAACCATCTCATACAATAGAATTTAGACAAGTTTAGATTCCTATTTTAACCTTATCATTTAGATTTAACATTAAGTTAAATAATTTTTCTTTTACCGTGTCTTCTTGTGTTCTTATACTATAAGGTTAATAAACCTACTATAAGCAGCCAAACGAACCCCAAGTTGTTTATTATTAATATATATAACCTTATCTAAGTCATTTGGCTGAACCTTAGATTTTTAGGAATAAAATAACCTTTACTAATATAATATTTGTTTTAAAAACTATTATATGTCAATTTTGACACTATTTAGTAATTAATTTTTGCGAAATTCATAACAGAATGATTAGTTCGAAATAAGTTAATTAAATCAATACTAACCTGTCATATTAATCTAAAAAATTTGTTTAATTCATAAAATGTTTCAAATTTCAATTATTTTGGTGTTTATAACATCAATTATGTCAATATTTTATTAATAAGATAATTAGTGCAACATCTTTGTGTCATAACTAAATTAAATTATTTAATGTCTAAAAATTAAAAATAAAATTCCATTATGTAGGAAAGATTTTTATATTTTTAATGAATATTTATAGTCGAATTTATCTTATGTATAACCCCATATTAAAAAAGGTTTACTTATTAAACTTTGATTTTAACTATTTTAACCCCTCTTTAAATAAATTAATAATAAATGTCATAATCTAATCCAAGTGTGCATAAATGGTCGTATTTTATTCCTAAGGTTGTTTTTGGTCGAATTACACTTGTCCAATAGAATTAGAACATGTGTTAGGGTTATAATAATATCATTTTTACCTTTAATTACCCTATTTACTTTTAACTGTGGTTAAAAAATTAAAAAGTTACTATTCACCAAAAAAATATTTTCATCTCATTGAACCACATTTTACTTATTGATATCAACCGTGTCTCTCGGATTTTCGAAATTCCACTCATAGAAACGGTAAAATTAAGTTTTATGAAAAATTCAGTTTTTTAACTACCACTTAGTGGTTTCACTATTCATCAAAAATTGAAAGTTTTCAGAAAAATACCAAAATTTTACCCTAGGATAATTTCAATATACCAAATCCAAAAAGGAAGTCCATTTTAAAAAAATAAAATTTTTAAAATTTCAAAAAGTGGTTATTACTATTCATAACGGCTAGTTTTAATAATATTTTAATAGCATATCATTGTTTAGTGAAACTCGGTATTGCGTACGACGCAAGCTATCGAGGAAGGTTACGATTTCGTGTAATGCAAGCCAAGAAAGTGTTGTGTGTAGAAAAAGATTCTTTTCATGATTTATATAACATAAAAGTCTCGGGTGTTACATTCTACCCCCCTTAAAATGAATTTCGCCCTCAAAATTCGTCACCTTGTAACAAACATATGAGGATACCTCTCCCTCATATTATCCTCAAGCTCCCATGTAGTTTCATCTAATTGGTGGTTCCTCCATAAAACTTTCATCAATCGAGTGGTCTTGCTTCGTAGGACTTTTTCGCTACGATCCAGAATCTCTATCGGATGTTCTTCAAAAGAAAGATCTTGCTCAAGCGGTACAACTTCTGTGATTAGTACATGTGAAGGATTAGGTATGTACTTTCTCAGGAGAGATACATGGAACACATCGTGAACTTGAGAGAGATTCGGTGGAAGCACCAATCAGTATGCTACCTTCCCAACACGATCCAGTATTTCGAATGGACCGATATATATAGGGCACAACTTCCCCTTCTTTCCAAATCTCATGACTCTCTTCCAGGGAGATATTCGTAAGAACACTTTATCACCCACTTCAAACTCTAGGTCTTTTCTTCGGTTGTCGGGATAACATTTCTCTCAACTCTGAGATTCTCTTATGTGTTGTTGAATAGATCTGACCTTTTCTGCCATTTCATCAATGAGATTGGGTCCTAATAGCTTTCTTCCCCCAACTTCATCCCAGCAAGTTGGAGTCCTACATTTCTTTCCATAGAGAGATTCATAAGGAGCCATCTGAATACTAGAGTGAAAGCTATTATTATAAGAAAATTACACCAGAGGTAGGTGTTGATCCAAAAAATCTTTGAAATCCATATACCAAGCTCTCTACATATCTTCTAGAGTTTGAATTGTTCTCTCAGACTGACCGTCTGTCTGAGGATGATAAGTAGTGTTGAAACACAACTCTGTATCCAGACTATGCTGAAGACATCTCCAGAACATCGAGGTAAATCTTTGATCCCGATCAGATATAATAGAAAGTGGTACTCCATGCAATCTTACCACTTCCTTTACATATATCCTGGCAAGCTGATCCAGAGATAAATCCTCTCTAATAGCAATGAAATGTGCTGACTTGGTAAGACAATCAACTCTGACCCAGATAACATTATTGCCTTTGGATGTTTTATGAAGTCCTGTGACAAAGTCCATAGTGACGTTTTCCCATTTCCATTCGGGTATGGGTAATGGTTGTAACATCCCCATATACTTCGGTCTCTCAGCTTTAACTTGATGAAAAACCAAGCATCGAGAGACATATTCAGCAACATCTCTATTCATTCCATCCCACCAGAAGTACACGTTCAGGTCCCTATACATCTTCGTGCTTCCAGGATGAATAGACAATGAAGAACTATGAGCCTCATCCAGCAGCTCCTTCTTTCATTCAAGGATGGGAGGAACACAAACCCGATTCCTGAACATTATTATCCCATCACAATCAAGGTTGAATTCAGGAACATTTCTCACCTTATTTTTTAACTCTACATCTTTTTTTTGTTCCTCTTTAATCTTCACATGTATAGATGGTTGACCATTCATTTGAGAAAGATAAGATTATTCCCCTTCCATTATAATTCCAAGATCCATCCTTTGTAAATCCCAAAATGTTGGATCTTTTGTGATCCTCATCATTAATAAACTGGCATGGTCTTGTCGACTTAATGCATCTTCCACCTTGTTTGCTTTCCCAGGGGGGTAATGGATTGATGAGTCATAATCCTTAATCAGCTCCAACCATCTTCTTGGACGCATATTCAGCTCCTTTTATGTGAAAATATAATTTAAACATTTATGATCAGTATAAATGTCACACCTTTCTCCATAA
Source organism: Viscum album (assembly GCA_963277665.1). Classification (NCBI taxonomy): domain Eukaryota; kingdom Viridiplantae; phylum Streptophyta; class Magnoliopsida; order Santalales; family Viscaceae; genus Viscum; species Viscum album. The sequence goes on along the minus strand of OY728148.1, from coordinate 257,105,417 downwards.
AGATAATGCCTCCAAATCATTAATGCAATGATTACCGCGACTAACTCCAAATCATGTGTTGGGTAATTTTGCTCATGGATTTTCAACTTTCATGAGGCATAACCTATCACCATATCATTTTTCATAAGAACACACCTCAATCCCTTCATAGATGCATCACTATAGATCACAAACCTTTCTCCACTACAAGGCAGTGTGAGAACAGGTGCACTAGATAACCTTCTTTTCTACTCCTTGAAATTCTCTTCACATTCTTCCGTCCAAACAAACATAAATCCTTTCCGAGTAAAATTGGTTAGTGGATTAGATAATCGTGAAAAATCTTTCACAAAACGTCAATAATATCCAGCCAAACCATTAAAACTTCAGATCTCGGTTACTGTTGTTGGTCTCGACCAACTTTCCTTAACCTCAGTTTTTGCTAGATCCATAGATATCCCCTATTTTGAGATTAGGTGACCCAAAAATGCATCTTTTTTATGCCAAAATTCACACTTGGTAAATTTGTCATAAAGCATCTCCTTTATCAGGGTCTTCAATATAATTCTCAAGTGATCTTCATGTTCTTCCTTGCTCTTTGAATAGACAAGAATATCGTCTATAAAGACTACCAAAAACTGATCATGATAGTCTCTAAAGACTCTATTCATTAGATCCATGAAGATAGCAGGGGCATTAGTAAGACCAAATGGCATCACTATAAATTCATAGTGTCCATACCTTGTACAGAAAATCATCTTTGGTATATCCTCCATTTTGACCCTTAATTGATGATACCCTGAATGAAGATCAATCATGGAAATGTATTGAGCTCTGTGTAGTTGGTCAAATAGGTCTTCAATGCTTCAGAGAGGATATTTGGTCTTGATAGTGATCTTGTTAAATTCTCAATAATCAATGCAGAGTCTCATTGATCCATATTTCTTCTTAACAAACAGAAAAGGTGCTCCCCAAGGTGACGCACTATGATGTATGAACCCCTTATCATGATTCTCTTGGAGTTGCTTCTTCAATTATATCAACTCAATTGGGGCCATTCTATAAGGTGTCTTTGAAATAGGCAAAGCACCTGGTATGAGTTCTATTGAAAACTCAACTTCACGATTCAGTGGAAGACCCGGTAATTCCTCTGGAAAGACATCATCAAACTCTTGTACAGTGGGCATATTCTTAATCGTGAGTTTCTCACCAACCATTTGAGGTAAATAACCTTCATTTAGTGGAATCAATACCCATAAAATGGAAGAAATTTCCACTGGAAGGTTATGTTCATCCCTGCATCGATAGACGATCATAGATTGATCTGGAATATGAAATGTGACTTCCATTCGTTGGTAATTGATATGAGCTCCATGTAGAGAAAGCCAATCCATGCCAAGAATCATATAAAATTCCACTATAGGAAGGATCACAAGATTTGCAGGAAGAACTTTCCCACAAACTTCAATCGGAGAAGAATTATAAACATTTGATGCGAGTGTTGTGCCATTGGGTGTTGTCACAGCTAACTCAACATCTAATTGTTGAGGTAATATGGTGATACCCTTAGAAAATTCTTCATATATAAAGGAGTGGGTGGATCTAGAATCAAATAACACATTTTCTACTTTAGAGTGGATGGTAAGTGTACCTTTCACCACATCGTTATCGTACTCCACATCGCTGATAGAAATTGCATGTGGCATTCCTTTGCCTTTATCCTTAAGAGTTTGTTGACGTCAACCATCATCATCAACACTTGGATTAGAGAATTTATTGGCATAATGTCCCATCTCCTTGCACTTGAAACATTGAAGTGTATTAGGTTCATTCTGTGTATCCCTTCCATTGTTTTCATAATTAGACATCTTCATCCCATCATCGCGGCATTCAAATGCCCGATGACCTTCCTTTCCACATTTGAAACATTTACTTGTCCCTTTAAGACAACTTCCTCCATGTTTATTTCCACACATTGAGCATAAGGGAAAGCTCATCTTCTTTTCAGTGTGCTCTTTAGAATTTCCTCTGAATTCCATTTTCCTCTTCTTATCAAACCCATATGACTGATGGGTTACTCCAATCTCCATCTAAACATTAAGAGCACATCGAATAATTTCCTCGTAGCTATTGAAGTCCCTTATGGATAAGGCCCTTTGAAGACTTGGTTTTAAGCCACTAAAGAATCGATCGATCTTACTCTCAGGTTGGATAATAATACTAGAAACGTATCTTGCAAGTCTTGTAAAATTTTATTCATAGGTACCAATAGATTCATCATCCTTTTGCTTCATTTCAAGAAACTCTTTCTCCATCTTTGTTCGGAGAATACGAGGGAAGTACTTATTGAAAAATAAGTTCTTGAACTCGTCTCATTCCATGGACTCAATTTAATCCCTTTTCCACGTATTCTTAATAAGATTCCACCACTGATCAACATCACCTTCCAAACGATACACTGCTACGATGACTTTATCATGCTCAGATCATTGATGAACTGAAAATATCTTTTTAGTATTACTAATCCATTGTTTAGCAACTAATGGATTAGTAGACCCGCTGAAAAAAGCTGGACACTGCCTCATGAAGGATTCAACAGAATGTTGCTCCTTCCTTTGCTCGTTTAGAAGTCCTGCATGATTCATGGCTTGAGAAAGTTTTGTGAGCATGGCTAAAAGATTTTTCATTCCATCTCCCATAACATTTGGTTGCTCCGGGGGACAATCATTTCATTTCCCGTCACATTCTGCATTAACACGGTTCCTTCGGGTTATAGCCATTGACTAAAACCAAGAAGAATAGTGTGAGAAACACTAATTATAATAGGAAAACCACGTAATCAAGAATAAAATTTCACACATAAGGTCTTATCCTAGGTTATTCATGGTCATTTATAAAACACTAAGATTGTGTTCTATGCTTAGACTTATCCTAAGGGTTCTTACTAAGGCTTTCACATCCTAGTTTCCAAAGGTTGACTATACATTTCCTCTGATACCAACTATAGAGACCCGAAGCTTGACATACATGGACATCACATTACTTTTTCGGAATACTTAATACATAATAAAAACAGACACACAAGGACCGTAATTGTTTAGTGTCTTTGGAAACTCGGAATAAAATCTTCTAATCGTGGTGAAAGATCTTCAACATCTCCCAATAAAGATCTTCCCATTTTTTTTCTTACCTAAAACCTTTATTTATATCATGGGGAAAAGAAAACATAAATGGGGTGAGCTCAAATGCTCAGTAAGGGTAAATATAGAGAACATAAAACAATCCATAAACATTTGAATGCAAAAGATTGAACATAAAATCTAAACATCAAAATCTTGAGCAAAGACATGAATCTTGGAAGTACGTAAGGAATATATCATAAGGGAACATCAATCATGATAAAATAGCATGGTAATAAAAAATTTAATTATGGAATCTATTAAGAACATGTAATGATTTCCATAGTAGCCAAGGCATTGCTGCCAAGACCATCTTAGTGGACAAAGTCCCATTCTGAATCGAGTTCACTCCTCGTTTTAGTCCTGTATTACTGAACCGGTTTAACCTGCTGTTCCAGCCATGTCTATCTCATGAGATATAAATATTCACCCAATGCATTAGAGGGAGATATAGGTCCCACCCATCTCATAATGAAATCATTCTTACTTTTGCCACAAAATAAACATACATCATTCATAATATCCCAATGAATAAAATGGGTTTCATAAACATCATCCCATCATCACATAATCCATATAAAATAAATGGGTATCATTTCATAATAAGAAAAGTGAAACCCTGTAAATAATAAATACATTATACATGAAACATACACATATGAAATAATGTCAACTTAGATGAAAAATGGTTTTGATAAAAAACATGAAATGAATTCTTGAGGAAAATATCCTTTCTTCTTCAAAAACACTTTTCCTTTCTTAATATGTCATACAATTATAAACAGAAAGAAGTTGATTAAAAATAAACATGAAAACTTTTAAAGGAATCTTCTTGGAAATAATGTTTTAAAAATCCATTTATGCCGTATATGTTAAAAAAACATTCTTCTCTTACTTTTGTCGGAAAAGTCAAAAAGTACCTCGTACGAAAAACAACAAAAGATTCCTTTCATATCTTTTACTAAAAACTCACAGAAGGGTAAAATTGGATATAAACTATTTTATAAGAATATAAATATTACATATTGAGGAAAAATGGATGTGGATGATAAAATACACCCCAGTAAATATGAAAGTATAAACAATCTCGGATAAAAATGAGATTGTGATATTTTCCCTTACCTTAGGTCCGATTTGCTTCGTAAGTGTCTGAACCTCCTGTATAATGATTTAAATAATGTCATTGACTTATTCCATAATCATACTCATTGTTATGATATCATATATGGTTCACTTATGACTTTATTTTACAAGATCTTTTTTAAATTCCATGTTAAAGAGCGTTTTGGGTAAAATCGTTTTATTTGTCGTCCGTGTTTTGACTTGTAATTATTCATATGATTACATAGATCATGATTAATTAATTCCAGAATATAAAAAATGATTTATATATAATATATATTCAGAATATACATATATATATAATAGATCTGTAAATGTAATGAAATACACCGTTCAAGGAGATGGTAGGCCATATGTACGCATGAACGCTGTTTTCGTTTCCTTATTGAGTTGAATGGAATTAAGTAGATGAAATACATATACATAATAATAATTCCAGTATCATTATTATGTCATATATTTCATGATTACTTATTATATATAATTTATAATCATTCATGAATGGTTAACGTGGAGAATGAATCCCATCGCGTCGTGGAGACGGTAGTCCGTACGTACGCATGAACGATGATATCATTCTCATGATCGTGGAATTGTATTGGAGTGTATGTTTACTATTTCAGAATCAATATCACTTTACAATAATCATATATAGTTATTATTTACACCATTATACCCATCCATGTATGGTGGTGGTGGAAAATAGATTACACCAAGGCGTGGAAACGGTATTTCGTACGTACGCGCGCGCGGTGATTTCGTTTTCCGTATAACATATCAGTATATTAGTGATACTGATGTTATTACTTCATAATGAAATAACCTAATAAGAAGAAGTGGAAGAAGAAATAAAAATGAAAGAATCTGTAACAGACATTACCACTTCTTTGAAGTGCTCCATTGAGACCTCCTTTTAGGGCACTAAAATAGGTCTTTGAAGAAGACCAGTACCTCAAGGATGATTCTAGGGAAGTGGAGAGAATAAAATTCGCTGGGGTTGGCCGAGATTGAAGGCTCAAAGTGGTGTGAGGAAGAGGGGGATGAGGTTCCCTTTTATAAGGGAGGAGAGGGGCTCCTTTGGAAAAACAAAAAATATTATTTTATTATAAAGTCAAGTTCTGTTTTAAATAGCTCCAAATTGATTTATTTCAAAGCTAAGGTAGATATTGTTCTAAATAATCTCATAAAATTGAATTTATTCAAGTTTAGGTTCCTATTTTAACCTTATCATTTAGATTTAACATTAAGTTAAATAATTTTACTTTTACCGTGTCTTCTTGTGTTCTTAAACTATAAGGTTAATAAACTTACTATAAGCAGCCAAACGAACCCCAAGTTGTCTATTATTAATATATATAACCTTATATAAGTCATTTGGCCGAACATTATATTTTTAGGAATAAAATAACAATTACTAATATAATATTTGTTTTAAAAACTATTTTATGTCAATTTTGAAACTATTTAGTAATTAATTTTTTTTTAAAATCATAACAGAATGATTAGTTCGAAAAAAGTTAATTAAATCAATACTAACATGTTATATTAATCTATAAAATTAGTGGAATTCATAAAAAGTTTCAAATTAAATTTATTTTGGTGTTTATAACATCAATTATGTCAATATTTCATTAATATAATAATTACTGCATCATCATTATGTCATAAATAAATTAAATTATTTAATGTCTAAAAATTAAAAATAAAATACCATTATGTAGGAAAGCTTTTTATCTTTCTAATGAATATTTATAGTCGAATTTATCTTATGTAGAACCCCATATTAAAAATTATTTACTTATTAAACATTCATTTTAACTATTTTAACCCTTCTTTAAATAAATTAATAATAAATGTCCTAATATAATCCAAGTGGGCCTAAATGGTAATATATTATTCCTGAGGTTGTTTTTGGTCGAATTACACTTGTCCAATAGAATTAGGACATGTGTTAGGGTGATAATAATATCATTTTTACCCTTAATTACCCTATTTACTTTTAACCATGGAAAAAAAAGTAAAAAGTTACTATTCATCCAAAAATTATTTTCATCTCATTGAACCACATTTTACTTACTGACATCAACCGTGTCTCTCGGATTTTCGAAATTCCACTCACAAAAGCGGTAAAATTAAGTTTTATGAAAAATTCTGTTTTTTAACTACCACTTAGTGTTTTCACTATTCATCAAAAATTGAAAGTTTTCAGAAAAATACCAAAATTTCACCCTAGGGTAATTTCGATATTCAGAATCCAAAAATGAAGTCCATTTTGAATAAATAAAATTTATAAAATTTTAAAAAGTGTTTATTACTATTCATAACGGCTAGTTTTAATAATATTTTAATAGCATATCATTGTTTAGTGAAACTCGATATTGCGTACGACGCAAGCTATCGAGGAAGGCTGCGATTTTGTGTAAAGCAAGCCAAGCATGTGTTGTGTGTAGAAAAAGATTCCTTTTATGATTTATATAACATAAAAGTCTCAGGTGTTACAGCTTTTCAGTCTATTCTGACCACCATAGTCTCAGGTATATCTTCTCGCATAAGGATCTGAACCTGAGATAGCGATGATGGCTTGAGTTCCTCTAAGAATATAAATTTGAGATAGACTATACTCCTAGGAAGGGGAACATTGTGTCTGATGCTCTAAGTAGGAGATCGGGCATTCAGCTACTTGGAGACGCGAAAAAGCAGTTTGCTGCTTTGCAGATATCCTTCGTGGATAGAGATGGGGCAGCCTTCCTATAGTCCCTAATAGTCACTCCTCCACTAATTCAGCTGGTCAGAGAGACACAGTGTGGCGATGTTGACTGTGAGACATGACGTGCTCAGATTTCCAGAGGGCAGGCACCTGATGGATTTTCTGAAGGAGGAGAGCACGTCATCCTCTTCTAGGGACGTTCCATGGTACCAGTTGCACTACAGGGGGAAGTGTTGTTGGATTTTTTCACTTCCCCTCGAGCGGTACATCTAGGAGTGGAAAAAATGTACCAAGACCTCAGACTACAGAACTGGTGGTCAGGTATGAAGAAGGTTATAGTAGAGTTCGTTTCATGATGCCTCACTTTCCAGCAAGTGAAGGCGGAGCACCAGGTACCAGCAGGTTTGGTGCAACCCTTAGAGGTTCCGGAGAGGAAGTGGGATAGGATATCCTTAGATTTCATGATGGGTCTCCCACGTACTTCCCGAGGACACGACTCCATTTGGGTGATCGTAGACCGACTCACCATGTCGGCCCACTTCCTACTGACTAGAGAGAATGGCTCAGTTGAGTGAATGGGACGCCTCTAAGTTCAGTAGATTATACTGCTTCATGGTGTGCCATTGTCTATCATCTCCGATCGAGATTTTTTCTTTACTTACCATCTTTGGAATGGGTTGCAAGAGGAATTTGGGATGCAACTACGCCTGAGCACCACCTTTCAAACTCAGATGGTTTTCCAGACAGAGAGGACCATTCAAACTCTTGAGGACATGCTCAGTGCATGTGTCCTTGAATTTGGTCACAGCTGGGAGGATTACCTACCATTGGTGGAGTTTGTGTACAACAATATATTTTATCTTCGGTTAAAAATATTTTCATTTATTATCCATGATTAAAAAAAATAATATTTATAGGTTTTTAAATTTTTTTAATGATTAATTAATTTAGTTTTTACTAATGTTTTATTGTTTATTATTATTTTTAAATGGAATCATCATGTCATTTTTTGAATGAGTTACTTTTTACTTTTACTAAAAACATGAATGAAATAATTATTCTAACATAAATGAAAAGAACATTATTTACCACATTAATATCCACATAATTAATCAACTATTACTTATCATGATTTTAATTTTCATATAGTGATATTTTTCAATAATATTAAGGAAATTTATTGAATTATATGATATTGTTTCACAAAGAAAATGGTATTTTACATAAGAAATGTTCGATGTGATTTTTAAAAGAATTTTCAACTACAATGATGTACTTTTATGATACATATCTTTCACTGAGTAATTACTCCTATTATATGATTTATATTATTTCCTGAGATGGGTTATTGATTTTATTAAGTGTTGTTTTTAAAACTCAATTTCTTTTTAGTGGGTTAAGTTATGATAAAATGGTAAATTTTTTCATGATCTTATAGCATACATATGAATGGATAATTTATATTTGATTGGTGTACCTATTATACACCTCAATTTAGTTAGGTATAGATGTGTAACTCATGAGATAAACATTTATGCATCAACCATATTTCATATCAAAAATCATATGCATAAAAATAGTTTTCATGTCCATAATATTATTCATGAATATGGTTATTGTGTCCTACTTTTTATAATTTAAATTAAATGTATTTCCATATGATTATTTATATACATCCAATTCATTTCTTTATGATTTCGTGTTCCCAAGGTATCATGTTCATAATTTAACATGATCTATTTATTTCATGACCTTAAATTATTTAGTGGACCTGTTTCTATTTATACATGTTCACACTGATATATTTTTTTCCACTTTTCTATGTTTTTTTAATTATCTCATGGTTCATGATATTTTATTTCACTAGGTTTTAGTATTTATGACTACTAATATATATTCCCTGACTCGTGGTTATAGTTTATGATATGCATGATATGGGTTTCAAAGGGTAAGAACTTGTTATCATAACCTTATATTAATGACTTTATTTGGTAACCTTTAATATCTTCCTTTCATAACCATTCTCAGAATATGATATCACTCATTCTTATTTACTATTTCCCAATGTTATAAATAGAGTGTATTTATTTTATGTCTACAATGAGTACTATGGGGATGTTATTTATGGGTTATATTAAAGATAAATCATGAAAGAAGAAAATTTTGTATTTATTCTCTTCAGAAAATAGACATTTATGGTATTCAATCATAGATAAGTATACTATATTTAATATTCATATAATAATTTTTAATATACATGTATGATATTATAGTTTCCATATATATGGTGTCATGTGATTGTTTTTGTTAATCCTTAGAGACTATGATTACATAGCATTGGGGAAAACATCGAGGGAAAGTCTATATATATGATTACATCGTAATTTTTGTTTATGATTGAGATAATGTGGTTTTCATAGAAATAAATTACTATCCCAATACAAAATGTGGGAACTATATTGGAAAATATTCATATAGGTTTAACTAAGGTAAAAATATTTTATAATGTTTTTATTTTTCATTGATCTAGTGAACAATGAGTTTTCCCATACTACACACCTAGTTTGAAACTCCTGGTGGATTGGATTGAAACTATATAAATTTCATTATGAATGATTATTAATAATTCTAGTATACAACCTCATTCAATTATATAGGTTAAACATAAGGATTCATATATTTAAAAGGTTTTTTCACTATTTATACATCATAAAAAAATACTTTTCATCATTATGTCATATCCCATGTTGATTATTATTACTCATAATATATATTTATAGTCAATGGTTCAAACTAGGATGAATCAAGTTAACAAAGAATATGAAGAAAAAAAATTATTTTCTTTATGGGAAACCAATTAAAATATAAAAAATTACTGTGAATCATTATGTTTATGTATTACAATCTAACATTTTATTTGTATAAAAATCTCAACCAGCTTGTGTATTCTGAAACAACTAATAAGGGCAAATAGATTTTTATGAAGACACTAAAGTAAATAAGACATATTTTTATTCATCTGATGTATGTTGGAAGATGTTATTAGGAAAATTCCTCAACGGATCATGTTTTCTATATGTGTGTGGAAAAGAAGGACACATAGTATATAATTTTCAACTTAAATGAAGATTTTAGTTAATATATTGGATGATAATATGGGTTTTCCTATGGTATCATCTATGTTCAAATGTTTTATATTTCATAAAATAGAAACAAGTTAAAAAATATAATAAGGGTAAATATTGAAAATATAAAGAATAATCTCATATGAGAAACAGTTTTGATAATAATGTTGAAGAGTCTAGATATGCTATATGAAAAGAATGAGGTAATAAGTACGAAAATGAAAAAACTAGTTAATGGTTTATAAAAAATTAGGAATTATTGATGCGTTTCTTGTTTATGAATTTTTGAATTATTTTGTATAATTATTTTTATCAATTTTATTCTTCTTATCGGAATAAAATAATTTTAAGATTTTTCTATATTAGGTATGATCTAAGTATTCAAAGGAATATGATAGAAGGTATTATTGACATTGAAAATTTATTTAATTTTAATGTGATATTTTATGAAAAAACACCTTATATGGTGAATGATAAAACATAAAATTATTGCAATGTTGATATAACATTGGTCATCTAAGGTAAAGAGATTATTGATAATGCATATGGGAATATGATGATAAATATATATATATAATTACTTTTTTGATGGAACTATGGTTTAAGTCAAATATCATATAGTATATTTAATATTTAGATTTATGGAATATATCACATAATTAATGATTTTATATATTGAATGAGTATGTAGTTTTTTTTTAATGAATGTGTGTTTTCATTATGGTTTTATCGTTATTCAGGTTACTATTATTATCTAGGAGAATATTTTATTATAGTATACATATATTTGATATATTAAGATTAGAGATATTATGTGTTGTTTTAGGGATTAATGGTATGTTTATTTTGGAAATTTAATAAATTTCATTCAAATTATGAGGCTTTTATAATTTTTTAGAAACATTTTTGAAGGATTTAATAGTTAAATACTTATGGAATGAATTATTTTGGACATTGAGTATTATTGTTTAGAGGTATAGAATGATTTATCATATCATATATCATGTGCTAACAATTTTTGTTTTCAAGATGTTATGTGATAAATTCAATTAGTTTTCATTGTTTTATGGATATTATGATCCCATAAAAGTTATTTTTAGTGATTCAAAAATGAAAAAATAATTCTGAATTTTCATTTCATAGAGAAATATATTATATTAAAATTCAACAAAATAAATCTAGTGTAAGAAAATATTATAATGAAATGGAATAAAATATCAAATTTATATTTTATCATGTTATCTATATTGATGTTAAATGATTACCTCAAAGAGAGAAAAAATAACCTGAAATTTAATTTTATAATTTTACAATCATTTGGGAGGAATTTATGGTCTTTTTACCCCTAACACTTTTTTGGGTTTTTAGTCATTGATATTTTCAATAACATGTTCTTTATATCTCTCTATAAGTCTTTGGTAATTACTTTTCACAAGTGTGACTATATATTCATTTTCCACTAATTCTTTCATATTTATAATCCATTTTTTTATTAACAATTACCATCATATTCCCCTTACCCATTATTAAGGGTATTTTTTGTTAATACTTTTAAGGATGTGGGTTTTCCCTAAATGAATTTTGATGTTCAAAAACATTGATTGTTGGGACATGTTTAAAATTCAATGAAACAAAATAGTAATTTCAATGTTGGATAATTTAACACCAATAGGAAGGAAACAATTTTTCATAACATTGAAAAAATACAACACTTAGCAAAATTGATACCTAAAATATTATTATTTAAATTGACCAATTATAACCTTGATATTAAATATACAGGTATGAAGAGGATTAACCACGTTATGAAATATATATAATGATTCAGCTAAATAAAAATGTTTTTATTAATTCATAGTAAATAATCAAATAATATTATATTGAAGTCATATTATTCATAAAAAAATTTCTCATTCAAGAATGATTTTTTTTACATTTTTGGTGAAAATTTTATACATCAATTTTGGAATATCATGAAAATTTATTCGAAAATGGAAAATTAATTTTTTATGAAACATTTAAAAAATATATTGAAGTAAATTTTAATGTGTTTCCTAAAAATAATGAGTTTTTATAAATATATAATATAATTATATTTATTGAATATTTTAAAAAAATTTATTTTATTTACAGAGATCAATTTTGTTTTAAAATGTTTTCAAATTAGAATTATATCTATTAAATTATTTTTATAAAAATTTAGTTTTTTAGTCAATTATTTTCATTAATTTGGTCAAATGTTTTTTTATACTTTAAAATGAAATACTCTTAATGATAGTTTATCATTGAATTTGGCATTTTTATATTAATTTAATTTCTACCGATTAAAAAAATTCAAGCATGAATATTTTATTCCATATTTGTATTCATGGGGGATATATCTAGGGAATATATACATTTTTTTGGATCATTTCAGTGTTTTGATGGATAATAGATGACTGGGTGGAACCCTCATCGAGTTTGGTTCAGTGTTATCTGACAGTTGATTGTGGGGGATATATTTCATGAACAATCTTTAATATAGTGTCACTTTCATTCTTAATAGTATCTCCCAAATGTTCCACCATCCATTACTGGGTACATGCATACCTTCCAAAGGAATGTTGAAAATTGATGTTTCAGACCCAATGACTCATAGGTAAATGAATTGGTTGAGATAATTGGAGGTCAGTCTCATCACAACTTTTTGAGGTAATTTTTTCTTTACTTTGGGAAACTCTTATAAATTTAAGATATGTTTGATAATATCTTATAAATTTTAGTATGGGAGCGATTACCCAAAAAAATTATTATATCTTAATTCTATTTTTATTAAAAATAATGGTGATCTCATTTATGATCAAAGGAAAAGTGATATCATTGGTGAATAAAAATATATCTATCTAAGGGTCTTTATTTTTTGAGGAGTGAAGGATAAATTCTTTATATAATAAATCTATATAAAAATATACATCTTAATTTTCTTCCATACATTGAGGTAGTTAATATTATAAGGAGGTTATTGAGACATTAAAGGAATCATACGTATCATCTTTTTGCAAGAATCAAAACCCACATCGACTGTTAAACCCATGCAGTTTAACATTTTACAAAAATAACATATGAGTTGGCACACAGGCCGAAAATTATTGAGCTCTATTCTTGTGAAGATTTCCTACATATACTAGTGAAAATATGAATCAGAGTTATAGTAGTTTGACCATTCCCTTGAGGTGGGACCGAAGGTAGAGTCCCTTATATAAAGGGTATTTATGTCATCCCAGTCATATGTGAATATATGATAAGGTTTACATAAATAATGGGAATTAATTATGTTGATGAGGTGTTAATTGACGTTCCCTAGGATCACGTAACCTATTCTTATTGTGTGAAACATGGGGTGATAAGTGATCAACCAAAAGGTCTATGGATTCTTTGAATGTGGGGGGATTATTTAAAAGTACTAGAATTCGGATGTTTAATATGGATATCGGGACACAAAGAGGCATTCTTCGCATCCGATTTATTGACGGAATTTGAGTAATCATAGTTCAGTTATTTGGGCCTTACATAGTTAACATTCCCTTCACATTGAGAGTGTGACGATGTAAATTAAAAGGTCATTGAAGCTATATAAGATCAAGTGAGCTGTGCCTGGTGTGGGAAAAAAGGGGTGGTAAATGAATAGTCTCTAAGCTTATGGGTTCACGACATATGTACTCAATAATAACATTGGATGATTAACATAGACCTCATACCATTATGAGACATCCTAAATATCATGGTTATGGATGGAATAAATGTTCTCAAATTTCCTTTGATTAGGGCATAAAAAATAACTTTTCATTATGGTCGTGATTACACATTGATGGTGGAAAATGTAATCATGCCCGAGAATGTCGTTCTTGACCCATCCAATTTTATATTCATTCATAAATTTATTTTATACTATTAATTCTTTGATCTCTTGATAAACATGTCAGATAGTGTCTCCCAAATGTGTCCAAAGACAATTGTTCAATCCAAATAATTTTTTTGGGGGAATTTACAGAATATGGATGGAATATCTAAGGGTTGTCTCTTGATCAAGGTGAACTTGTCTAGTTGTTATCAAAATAGCTGGGTGACACCCATGTAGGGTGTAGAAATAATAAATGTGACATGACTTAGAGGGTTTTTCATCTCAGGAATGACATTTCTGGGTGGCATCATTATAACCATTTGGGATTCCCATAGATCATCATGATAGCAATTTTACATGAATGTGTTCTACAACGAGACATATCTAAAATGAGAGGGTGTTGTAACATGAGACATGAAACGTTTTTGAAATTAAATTCAAGGTTAATATGTCATTTATGGGGGTTTAAAAAGGTTAATGTTCCATGTCTAGGGTGACCACATGAATTTTTTACATTTCCAAATGAGTTATAATGACCCAAATAGTTTACCGAAGGAGCATTTCTAGAACTTGGAGACATGCCCTAGTGATATCGTGTAACAATAATGGTTTCATGAAAAGCGTATAATGGTTTGAGATCGTTGTATTTTATTACATATTGGAACCGTTAATCTTTTTAAGGGCCCTATATCTACGAGGTCCTAATATTTTTTTGTTTTAGTTTATATTAAATATCACATGATTTAGAAGATGGGTGGGATGTTAAATGAGTTTCCTTCTAGAATTAATTCATTTTATCTATGAGTGATCACAATATAATATTTATTATTTTACCTTTTTTACTCTAGATTTACAAATTTATCTTACTTGACAGAATACTATCCTGTCATGAGATCATCCACTATATGAAATCTTCACTAGTATCAGATGCAAAAAGGCCAACATATAATTCGAAGATTCATCCCCTTCATTGAGGTCAGCCCTTCATAATTTTCATACTGGGGTGGTGGGATTTATAGGCCTCTCTACCCAAAGAATTTATTTTCTATGCAGTGCGCATCACGAGAATCGATTTTGTATTCGGTGAAGTTCATTGGTTTCATGTGTACTTAAATGTATCTTCTATGGATCTCTCTTAATGTGTCTTTTGATTTTTAGTGACCATGAGGGCCCCCCATCAATGCCCATCTTTTTGAATTACTACTATTCATTGTGGGCTCATTGAATCTTGTGGGTACGCCAAAATGATTTCATATTTTTATTTTGACATGTCCAATGGCCTTTGTGAGATTAGGGTGGGTATCAAAAATCCTTCATGTAATCATAGGTGTCATTTGTATGAATTTTCATTCGACGTTGACGGCATGTTAGGGAGCCTATGAGAGACTGATATAGCCAATCAAGGGGTCTTGTCAGACCATGATTCATACCCCCTTAGAAATTATAAATTATTCAACGACTATAGGAGGATCCATATTCCTTACCGTTTTTTATTAGCATTATTTTGTTTTAAAATGTTTGGGGAGTTAAATAGGCTTGTGAAATGTTTTCAATGGAAATCATTCCAACTCTTTGTGATGCTTATTGAGATCGGAAAATTTCATGTGTAAAATTACTTTTGTTTGGACAAAGGGTGAGCATCAGGTTGCATGTACTTACTCGAGGATCTTCAAAGGATGAGGATGACATATCGTCGGTATTTTGTGAGATCATTCAGACATTATTTCAAGGTCTTATAGTATAATGTAGATTACTAGGGGCATGTAACATGATATTTATGACCAGTAGTTTCTCCCACATAATCCCCTTTTATTTCCGTTTTTTGTTTTACAAATACAAGAGGGTCTCATTTAGTTTATTTAATGTTTTTAGGGGGAATAATTATATCCCTCAAAAATACATTGTGCAACTTTTATGGTTATTAGAGGACCCACATTGTTATATTTTCTATTATTTCCAAATTATTCTCTGATGGGTTGATAGGAACGTTCAAGATTAAAAACACTGTGGCTCGAGGGGAGTTTATTCGGTTTCTGTAATGTGTCCAATGTTTATCAGTGGTTCCTTTACTATAGCATGATTATTCATTAAAAGAGGCTTTTTGGGATGCACTATAGGTTATGTACTGCACATGGTTATTTCACGTGTACACATGATGGTCCCACAATCAAAATTTCAAAAGTGGATTTCATGATCAACATGTATCGACCACCTTCTCATTCAATTTATTTTCTAGGGAAAATAATATCTATATCCATGTATTTCTTACTTTTTAAATTTTCGGGATCCCATTTGGTAGGAGTCAACAAATTCCTCCCTAACGAGAGATGCCCATGGGAATAGTTTCTCTGTTATAAGGAAGGAAAATGACCTCCTGGGTTTTGGGAACTGTCATTAATTGGTATCTTGGGAGACACATCATCTTCCAGGGGACATATCTTATTCCGTATAATGCACTATATACAAGGGTAAGAGGGCAATTCATCCCTCTAGATATGGATTTTTCCATAGATCTCTCACCTTGGTTATGTCGCATTGCCTCCTTATAAGACCCTTTATAAAGACCTGATCACTGGACCCTTCCATGAGCCATCTTTCATTGAAAGCATTCTCCATGACTATATTTTCTGAAGGGCTCACTCGAAAAACTATGAACATTATTTCTGTAATTTTTTGATATCTGACTATAAGTAATGTAATTATATTTAGGATTTCATGCTGTATTCTACTGCAATCATATGTTTGATTGATTATCATGCAACTCATGCGATCATGTATGGGTCAAGTAATCGTGAATCTCCAAGCTGTCATGCGGTCACGTGATTCCATGTGGGGTTTTTTGTACCATGAGAGCATCAATAGTTAGGAAATTCATGAAATCCTTATTCAATTCATGAATCAATTATTGGTTCATGCGATATGCATGATGTTGTAGTTTTATTATTTATTTCCATTGAAAATATTTTATTTTATCTATGTTCCATATACCACTTACAACTATTTTCATGGATCATGGTTCCTATCAATCCACCCGAAATATTTTATTGATGGTGGTGAAGGTAGTAATAGCCTGTCATTAGGATATAGTATTGAGTATAGATCGCTATATTGATAGTTCTCTTGGAACATAAAAAATTAGTCTAATAACATTGATGGGAATAAAATTCTCAGACTATCCTATTTTAGATATCTTTCCCCTTTACGAGTTTGGTCTCACTAGCGATTCCCCCATTCCACTGATTATTTCATCATTAATAACTTTTTCCTCAATCTAGATAACCCCCAACAACTTCTAGGAAAATATCAGTCTATGGGTATACATTCTCTCCCTCGAGGACCTTAAAGATGGCCATATACTAAAATTCATTCCCACAACATTTTTTGAGATTGATAGTGAAAATGGTGAGGTTTTTCAAATTTTTACCTAAATAGTGCAGAAATTTTATACAACCATCTGTTCAAATGGGATACGTACTGGAAAATTTTATCATGGCGTATTTTCATCATTGAATGCGTATGTCCCTTATAGGTTAACAAAATTCCTTATGAATTTTTTAATTATTTGATTCCTATTAGAATGTATGAGGATGTCTGAATAGTGTAGACTCCTGCCTACTACAATAAGGGTCTAGTGATAGAGCTATTTATTCAAGGATCATGGAAAAGATCATGTTACACCATACAAATGGGGAGTTGGTCATTAGACTATTGTATGTAGAGATGATATTTGGTGGACCAGTATTTTATTGAAAATATGATGTGTTTCATCCCCATGGTTTTCATGGGAGGATATAAATAGGATAATCCCTCTCACTTGGGAGATGATTAAGATAGCTAAAAAGTATATCCCAAAAGATCCAATTCCATGAGAGGATATTCGATTCATGAAATTGGTGGAATTCATTATAAAAGACACTGGCAGCCAAATGAAAGATAATAGGGTGAAATCCCACCTTACAAAGGACTCCCATGGTACACTAGGATATTACTGTCCCATGGTTGAGGAATGGAAGTTTAACAAATGAGGATTGAAGGTTAGCCCTAGTATCAACTAATCCATTCAACATGATAGTTTCCTCAATTTGTACCTCACTGATTATTTATATACAATGAAGTAAAATAGTGAATTTAGAGTTTCACATTCATGTTGGTGAACCTCTATAACATGGGGATAATATCAGGCTAGTATTTACAATTCTCAAAAAACAATATTACCTTATACACCATTTCATTATTATGAAATCAACATAAAATATCATGGACCCATTTCAATTATTACGTGGTTCGATAGAAGATCACCATAGAGGTTATGAAATTAAGAACATTCACCATATCCCCTATGTTCACTTCATATCAGGCCTAAAATTCATTAATTAGGTAAATAACATTCCACTGAAATATATTGATGTTAGGGATTATATAGTCTATTATGATCATTTTTCCTTCCGGCCATACATTCTAGTTCTGATAATTGTCATTTTCACCAAGAATGAGGCGAATACCGAAGCACGAGCTTATCTGGTGTCACTTTGTAATGGATCTCTTCTGAATCATATTAATGGGGAACTTAAATGAGAATTGTATGCAACCTTCTAGTTCATCCACTAATTCATATGTGTCCAATCATAATGTCCCCGGTCATTTCATGTTTCATATGTGGATAATATGATGGTATCTCATCAATTTTTGATGATTTTTACTAGGGAGGAGATAGGTGATATTGTAAACCATCATCCTTGTAACACATAAATTGGGTTATCACATGGTTATATTATGGTTTGGTTTTTCTCATATGATAGTGGGGAATTATCTAGATTGGTATTTTTGGATTTCTAACCATTATATATAGACCACAATCCTAATCCTAGAAACGAACTGGCTTCATGAGGGTAGAAAACCATGGAAGGACCTTTCAAGTTTGTTAGACATTATCCATTCCCAGAATAATACACCACTAACACGGCTACTGAAAATATTTTTCCAGAGCGATAAAATGCACCAAATTTATTTTTTCCTATCAAATCTCATCAATGGGAGGTTTCTAGGGTGAAGAACTAATTGGATGAGATCAGAGATATATTTCTCCATGTATAGGAACTTTTTTAAGGCTTCGTCTACATCACTTCCCCTCTTTGAATTACCTTTAACAACCATCTGGAAAAGGACTGAGCCTTTCCTCAAGGCTATTATTCATATTTGGGGAGTTTCAAGGGAAAAATATTTTATTCTCCTCTAGTACCCAAATGGTTTTCTAGGGAACACTTTCCAATATTGTGGATAAACAGGGTTATCTCATCCCCAAGAAAGAGGTAATTACAATATCACTAGTGTTTTTAAAATTTTCATTATTCCATTACAATTGAATTGATGTCTTATATATATTGGAATAATGGGATTTTACTAATGATCACCCATCTCTTCAGTCCGCTGATAATACTCACCATGGTACAATTGTGGGATATGAATTTTGGGGTGACTAGGTTATCATTGATGAACGGTCCCTAGCTCAACAAGATCATATGAGGGTATCTATTACTGCTTCAAAAGAAACTGTTTCAGCTTCATAACTATATGTTGAATCTTCATCAGGGGTGGAAGAAGTTGAAAAGGAAGCATTATATATTTACATGTCCTTCTCTTCCAGAATCTGCATTCATGAGTTCAATTTGACTCTTCACTTATGTTTAATTATTATTAAACTAAATTTTGATTCATAAAAAAGTTGTAGGTCACTGCTATGATTTCAAGGTATAGAATGTATATGCTTCCAATGATGTGAGAAGGAATTCTGTTTCTTTAGTAGAAACATTGATATCATGAATGATCTGTCATGATGTGGAGGTGGTGCTGGGGTCATTTGATTCATATTTGTTTCATATTGTAGACATTTAATCCATTGTACCATTTGACATGGTGCGACTTGATGAAAATTTGGATGATACTAACATAGGTAGCTGTTCCACTACCGAGTGACACTATATGGAATTGAGTTTTAGATAAGGTGAACATTTCATCATGATTGGAATATTTTTTTACTTTTTCATATTTCAAGATATTTTATATTTGTTCTTATATTACTCATCATTTTTGAATCAAGCACATCCTTAGGAAAATAATAAGAGGTTCCACTAAGCGGCCCAGCACAGGAAGTCATTGCCTCCTCACCTGAGGAAGGGTGTAACACCCCAAGCATCTACGATACGCTTCTCTTTGAATAATGCGATAGCGTGTGTTGTACGCAACATCGAGTTCTAACACACCACAACCAATCAAACTAGCCGTTATGAATATTAATACCTACTATTTGAAATTATATATATTTTTTATTTCAAAATGGACCTCATTTTTGGATTTATAATATCAAAATTATCCTATGTTCATTTTTTTTGTATTTTTCTTAGAACTTCCAATTTTTATGAATAGTGAAAAATACTTAAAAACATCTCTTTTAATCAAAATAATTTATAGTGATAAATTATATTATTGAGTGGTTTTAACTCATAATTAGAATATATTTTTACCATTTTATCCAAAGATGTTCATTATAATTAATTTCACTTTGAAATTGGACACAAACAATTATCAATCTTTGAATATATATTGTTTCTTAAAAACACGCTATTTGTTGTGACAGCGGGAATTAATTATAAAATTAATTAATGAAACTTATATGTTTGGAATTTTGTAAAATATAGATCATTTTTGAATTCAAAATATCAATTATAGATTAGGTTGAAGTTTTGGCATTGTTCTGAAAAACATCAATTTTGATGAATAGTGAAACTATAAGGGGTAGTTAAAAAACTGAATTTTTCATAAAACATTATTTTACCGCTTCTATGAATATAATTTCAAAAATCTGAGAGACACTGTTAATATCAAGAAGTAAAATGTGGTTCAATGAGATGAAAATAATTTTTGGTGAATTGTATCTTTTTACTTTTTTTTACCACGATTAAAAGTAAAATATGGTAATTAAGGGTAAAATGATAATAATATTACCCTATCACATCTCCTAATTCTATTGGACAAGTGTATCTCGAGCAAAAACAACCTTAGGAATAAAATATAATCATTTAGGTCCACTTGGAATAGATTAGGACATTTATTATTATTTAATTCAAAGAAGAGTTAAAAGAGTTAAAAGAAAAGTTTATTTACTAAAACATTTTTAATATAGGGTTATAAATAAGATAAATTCGATTGTAAATATTCATTAGAAATCTAATAAGATTTCCTACATAATGATAATTTATTTAAAATTTTTATACTTTAAATAATTTAATTTATATATTACACAATGATGATGCAGTAATTACCATAATTGTGGAAAAGTAAAGTAATTGATATTATAAATTCCCAAATAAATATAATTTTAGACTTTTAATGAATTAAAATAATTTTATAGTCTAACATGACATGTTAGAATTGATTTAATTAACTTTGGTAGAAGTAATAATTCTGTTATGAGTTTCAAAAAAATCAATTATTGAATAGTGTCAAAATTGACATAAAAGAGTTTTTAAAACAAATATTATATTATTAATTGATATTAAATTCCTAAAAATCTAAGGATCAGGAAAGAGACTTATATAATGATAGGTTCATCATTAATGGACCACTTGGGGTTCTCTTGGATGTATAGAGTATGTTTATTAACTATATATTATAAAAATACAAAGTGACATGGTAATATCAAACTAAATTACTTAGAGTTAATACATAAGGATAAGGTTAATATAAGTACCCAAACCTGTCTAAATTCTATTGTTTGAGTTTTTTTAGACCTATCCCCACATTAGACTTTGAATAATCAACTTTGGAGCCATTATAAACCGAATATGAATTTATTATCAATTAATATTTCTAGATTTTCCAATGGTGCCCCTCACTTTATAAAAGGGCACTCCTCATTCTCATTTATTCACACCTTCAAAGCCTCTTGGATCGGCCAAAATCTGCACAAATACTCTCCCAACTTCCCTCAATACAACCTAGAGGCCTTACTTTGATCAGAAATCCAACATAAGGAGCCCTTTTGATCAAATCAAAAGGAAGAACCCGAAGAACAGGTAATGATTTCACCACCCTTTTCCAAGTTCCTTTCTTCTTCCACTTCTTCTTTCTTTTTTTATTACCATTCTAAAATAATAACTCCAGTGTCTTATATATACTGTGATGTTATTATAAATATGGTACAACCATATTCAGTATTCTATCCACCCTTTGAATAACATGTCAACATACATTCGTACGTACGACTTACCGTCTCCACGTCGTGGTGTAATTGTTATTCAATATATTATTATTTGGATGGGTATAATAATGATGTGTAACTCATTTAAATAATAAATATAACATGTTAATTATTATTTATATATGATATATCATCCATTTATATATTATTTTAATATCGAAAAATGATATTGTCGCTCGTGCGTACGTACAGACTACCATCTCCACGAACGCGATGAGATTCATTCTCCATCATATCCATTCAAGTATAATTATCATTTGATGATTTAAAAATGAGGTTTAAGGACTTGATATCATTCTGGATATAAATAAGATACAACCTATCCATAACAAACCCAGCTTATGTAACAAAACATATAAAATAAAACGAGTAAGTTAACACCCGAAACGACGATAATTCTAAGATATTATTAACAAATCAATGTTAAAAGATCATATATGATATCATATTAATATATATGATTCATGATTAATTTAATAACAATTATTTTACCATTATACAGGAGGTTAACCTACCCCAACCAAGAAAAAGTACAAGGTAAGGGTTTACTTCACAATCTCTTCATTATCCAAGGTTGTTTATACGTAACAATCTACTGGGAAATCTTTATCATCCACATCGATGTTTCTTAAAAATGTATTTCAATTTTTTTTTACTATTTAAAAGAATATGGGTTAAAGTAATTTATACCCTTTTTTGACTTTTTATAAGAGTTTTATGAAGGAGTCATTCAGTCGTTTTCCAAACAAGGTGCTTTTTAACCTTTTCGAAAGAATTAAGGTAAAATGTTTTTTTTAACTTATACGGCGGGTGCGGTTATTTTCTGCCATTATAAAATCATAAAATATTCCCTTACAAACTTATAAGAATATTTTCAAAGAAAATGTTTTATTACATATATATAAGACTCTTAAATGATTTCAAAATAGAAAGAGATATTTCTCTAAAAAGAGTTTTGATTTCATCTATGTCAACATCCTTTGATGGATTTTACGCTTATTTGAAGTTGATTTATTATGATAAAAAACTTCTATATTGTATTGAAGGTTTTGTGATATGTTTGACTGTGGATGTGCTATTTTTATACCGTTCATAGTTTCTGGTGAATGTATTGAAATTTCGTAGGCTAGTTTTAATACGAATGTTTATGTAATGTTTAAACCATTTCATATGGAAATGCATTGGACATAATATGTGACGGGTGGAGCCCGCAATAGATCCTCGATGCATCGATAGTTCTTATGAGACAAACTAGTGTCTTGGAACAAGGCCTTGGAAAAATCTTATTTGTAGTCTTGGCACGAGGCTTTGGCTATGTGGTTATGATAGTCTGGCATTATGCATTCCATCATTATGAAAGTGGTTATTGATATTGCATGTGATTATTCGATTAGAAGAATATCCATGTGAATAAGTAAATGGAATTATTTCATTTTACTTTTTCAATACTCTGTTGAAGTTTTAAAAGGCTTTTTTTTAGTTTATACATTGACTTAAATGTTTATGCTTATTTTTGAAAGTTTCCTTTATATTGTTATCCTTACTGGGCATTTGAGCTCACCCCTTTTCTATGTTTTACATTTCCCATGATGTGAAGAAGTAAGTTATGAATGACCTACAGGGATTGTATGTGGGGATATGAGTGTGGAATATGGAGACTATGTTGTTGTAGTAGTTTTTCACTTTGTCATGTAATGTAAAACTTTATGAATATATCTGGTGTTTCCAAGGCTACTAAACCAATCGGTCTTTCGAGATTTGATCTTTCTTGTGATCATGCCAATGTAATGTAATAGTGCACCAACTCTGGGTAACTAGGGTCGGGGAATTACAGTTGGTATCAGAGGAAGTTTAGTACAAACCTTGTAAGTTAGATTTCGATAAACTCTGATTAGAGCAAGTAGACCTAAGATGAACTTTGAGGATTATTATAGAAGAACTTCATAAAATTTTGGTATTGTAGAGATTTTGTGAGTTATTCGGGCAATACATCCCTGTCTGGATACGAGCAGGTAGAGGCGGCTCTCGCATAGATGTACCTAGGGGTAAAACCCGAAAACACCGCTTTGAGCTAGACTCGAACGGGAACCGGTGCACGACAACAGTCCTTTCTGCACTCTTGGTTACGACACTCCCGGGGGATATGCTTAGGATAACTCTCATTTTCTTTACAAATCATTATGAAGTGTTTATGAGTATATAGTTCCTCAAAGAAAACATTTTTATGATTATGGATTATATCCATAAATAGTTCAATTTGTGTTAAGTGTTTTGTAAGTATGGGATTATGTATTTTGATTCATAAACTGATCTAGTTTATGCCATTGTTTAGAAATGGCGCATAGTGGAAGAAATGGAAACTGAATCAATGCACGCACTCCATGTAGGGATTTCCCTCCTGCTCAAGATAATTATAGTGGAGCTGGTGATGCAACCTGTGCCGATCAGCTAATCACCATACTGGTACAACTCACTCAGGTTATGAATAATAACCTTACCCGTATGGAGCACCCTGATCCGCAGCGTGGAGGATCAATGTTAGATCGATTCATGAGGCAACAACCACCAACATTCAATTTGAGTTCAAATCCCTTAGTAGTTGATCAATGTATATTTTCCATAGAGAAAATATTTCGGGCTTTGGGGAGTAGTGAAAGGGAAAAAGTTATCATGGAAGTTTACCGACTCAGTGGAGATTCTGATCGATGGTGGTCATTAATTCAAAACACGAAAGAAGATGATGAAGTATCAAATATGGAATGGAGGGATTTCAAAGATCTGTTTTTAGAAAAATACTTTCCTCGCAACCATCGAGCAGATATGGAAAGGCAATTTCTGAGTCTGAGACAGAAGGAGGATGAGAATGTCGCAATGTATAAGGATAACTTTACAAGGATATCAAGGTATGCTGGAGATTATATACATAACCCAAGAAGTAAGACTGATTGTTTCTTTGATGGTTTAAAACCATTTCTCCATCGAGCATTAGTCTCACAATCCTTTTCATCGTACGAAGACATTGTCTCATGTTCTATCTAGACCGAAAAGGAATTCTCTATGTCTTATGACTTTAAAGCAAAGAAAGAGAAGAAGAGACCTTCCGATCCGTCTGGGAATGGAAATAAGGGGAAGAATGGAAAGGTTGAATATCCATCCTATGGTAAATGTGGGAAGAAACACCCCGATACTTGTTTGAAGGGAATTGGCGTCTGTTACAAATGTGGTGAAAAAGGCCTCCAAGCTCGTGATTTCAAGGGGAAGAAGGAATCCACCAACGTTCAGTGCTACAATTGCAGGGAGATGGGGAATTATGCTAATGAATTTCCTAAGGGTCAGGATAACTTACCTCAGAAAAGGAAAAGGGATCAAGGCCAAGATTATGTTATCACTACTGCTGAGGTAGAAGCTCCGAAAGACGTGGTGGCAGGTAATTTAATGGTTTCCTCAAGTTTAGCAAATGCATTATTTGATTCTGGATCATCTCATTGTTTCATATCTTCCTAGTTTTCTATGAAAATTAGATATTTCCAATTTGATTTAACAAGGGAGTTTTCAGTTAAAACTCCTAAGGGAAGTATCATTACAATAATGTTTTGTGAATCTGTCCCCATTAGGGAACATAAATGTTCTCTATCTTCTGATCTCATCATCATACCTATGATTGAGTTTGATATAATTCTTGGTATGTACTGGCTTTCGGACTACGATTCAAAGATTTATTGTAAGAAGAAAGAGGTTACGATTCTTGATGATAATGATAAGGAACACCTTATCTTTAGAGAAGAATCGTCACCACTTAATTCTTATTTAGATCCACCCCCAGTATCTCAATTAAATTCAATTATTGGTGTGGAAGAGAATGAAATTACTATGGGTGAGGAAAGGAATGTTCAAATAGAGGATGTACCTGTTGTGAAAGAATTTGTAGATGTATTTCCGGAAGATTTACCTGGACATCCTCCAGAACGAGAAGTTGAGTTTTCCATTGATTTAATTCCTGGATCAAGGCCTATATCAAAGACCCCTTATAAATGGCCACTGTAGAATTAGTTGAACTAAAGAAAAAACTAGAGGAATTGAGTAATAAGGGATATATTCTCCCTAGTGATTCTACATGGGGAGCCCCTGTTCTTTTTGTTAAAAGGAAAGACGGATCTATGAGGTTATATATCGATTACAGGGAGATCAATTCTATAACAATAAATAACAAGTATCCCCTACCTCTCATTGATGATTTATTTGACCAACGACATGGAGCTCAATACTTTTCAAAGATTGACCTTCGATCTGGATACCATTAGTTGTGTGTGAATAAGGAAGACATTCCGAAGACATCATTTCGAACCAGGTATGGGCATTACGAGTTTACTGTAATGCCTTTTGGATTGACTAATGAACCCTCTGTATTCATGGATCTGATTAATAGAGTTTTCGTGGAGTATCTCGATGAATGTTTGTTGGTATTTATTGATGATATCTTGGTATAATCCAAAAGCTACGAAGATCAAGAAAATCACTTGCGCATTATCCGGAAGACTCTGAGAAGACATGAATTATATGGGAAGTTTAGCAAGTGTGAATTCTGGCTTCATGAGATTTCATTTCTTGGCCATATTGTCTCTAAAGATGGAATATCTGTTTTTCCATTTAAGACCAAGGAAATCCAAGAATGGCCGACACCTACGAGTATAACTGAGGTACATAGTTTTATTGGTTTAGCATGTTATTATCGACAATTCATCCAGAATTTTTCCCGATTGGCTAACCCATTAACGAAGCTCACACATAAAGGGGTTAAATTTATTTTCACAAAAGAGTGTGAAGAATGTTTCGAAGAACTGAAGAGAAGATTATTCAATGATCCTATATTGACTCTACCATCGGGGAATGATGGGTTTGTTATTTATAGTGATGCATTGAAGAAAGGACTTGGTTGTGTCCTTATGCAGAATGATAGGTCTATTGCCTATGCATCACGATAGTTGAAAATTCATGAACAAAACTATCCTACTCAAGATCTTGAGTTAGCAGCTGTGATCTTTGCTTTGATGATATGGAGGCACTACCTCTTTGGTGAAAAATGTGTGATTTATACTGATCACAAGAGTTTGAAGTATATTTTCTCACAAAAAGAACTCAACATGAAGAAAATGAGATGGCTTGAATTACTCAAGGATTACGATTGTACGATACACTACCACCCGGGGAAGGAAAAAATGGTGGCAGATTCTTTGAGCAGAAAAAATCATGGAGTTTTGAACAATATGAGAATTGAAAGGGATCCAATTTTCATGGATCTAGTGAATATGAACATGGGAAAAACCAGGGAAGGCGAAACATTAATTCTTTTTCAAATGGTTGCCAAACCATATTTACTAGAAAGTATTAAGAGTTCTCCGACTGATGATGAAGAATTTAAAAAGAAGATTAAAGCTGTGAATGATGGGAGATTGAGAGACTTTGTGTATAAAGATGGAATTTTGAAATTCGGGAAGAGACTTTGTTTTCCCGATTTACCTGATCTAAAAAGGGAATTTTTGGATGATGTTCATAGTTACAATTTCTCAATACATCATGGGAGCACTAAAATGCATAGAGATTTGAAGGAAAATTTTTGGTGGGACAACATGAAGAGGGAGATTGCTGATTTTGTGTCAAGATGTATGGTTTGTCAACAAGTGAAAGCTGGGAGACAATATCCTGGAGGAGTTATGAAACCTCTTCCCATACCAGAGTGGAAATGGGAAAATATTACGATGGAATTTGTCATGGGACTACCAAAGACTCCTATATGGAACAATGCAATATGGGTTATTGTTGATCGTCTTACCATGTCAGCACATTTTCTTGATATAAGAGAAGATCTACCACTGGAATGTCTAGCAAGACTATATATTAATGAAGTTGTGAGACTTCATGGAGTACCCCTATCGATTGTTTCTGATCGTGATCCCAATTTTACTTCAAGATTCTGGAAAAGACATCAGAAATACCTGGATATTGAACTTCATTTGAGCACTGATTACCACCTTCAAATAGATGGGCAATCAGAATGAACTATTCAACCCTTAGAAGACATGTTGAGATCCTGCTCACTTGACTTTCAGGTTATGTGGGATCAATATATACCTCTGGAAGAATTTCCCTATAATAATAGCTTCCATTCGAGTATAAAGATGGCACCATATGAAACGTTATATGGAAAGAGATGTAGTACACCAACTTGTTGAGATGACGTTGGTGAAAGAAAACTTGTAGGCCCAGAACTGGTGGAGGAAATGATGGAAAAGGTGAAGGTAATCCAAAATCACATCAAAGCAGCTCAAAGTAGGCAGAAGAGCTATGCCGATAATCGAAGGAAGGATTTTGAATTTAAAGTCGGTGATTATGTTTTCCTGAAGGTATCTCTAGGGAAGGGAGTCATACGTTTTTGTAAGAAAGGTAAATTGAGTCCCAGGTACATCGGACCTTTCGAAATTCTAGAATGAATTGGGACTATAGCTTACCGATTGGCAATGTCGCCCACTCTCTCCAAAGTTCACGATGTGTTCCACATATCTATGTTGAGGAAATAAATGCATGAACCAACGCATGTACTCACCTATGATGAATTAGAATTGGAACCCGATCTGTCCTATTGTGAAGAGCCCATCAGGATTCTTGATACGAGAGAACAAGTACTGAGAAACTGGACGACGCGTCCGGTAAAAGTTTTGTAGAGAAACCATAAGATGGAAGATGGAATGTGGGAACCCGAGGAACTTATGATGAAGAACCACCCGAGTCTTTTCATGTGATAAGTATTCTAGAAATTTAGATGATGAAATTATTTGAAGGAGGGGAGAATGTAACACCCCAAGCTTCTACGGTACGCTTCTCTTTGAATAATGTGATAGCATGTGTTGTACGCAACATCGAGTTCTAACACACCACAACCAATCAAACTAGCCGTTATGAATAGTAATACCTACTTTTTGAAATTATATATATTTTATATTTCAAAATGGACTTCATTTTTGGATTCAGAATATCGAAATTATCCTAAGTTGAAATTTTTGTATTTTTCTTAGAACATCCAATTTTTATGAATAGTGAAAAATACTCAAAAACAACTTTTTTAATCAAAATAATTTATAGTGATAAATTATATTATTGAGTGGTTTTAAAGAATAATTAGAATATATTTTTACCATTTTATGCAATGGTGTTCATAATAATTAATATCACTTTGAAATTGGACATAAACAATTATCAATCTTTTGATATATATTGTTTCTTAAAAACACGATATTTGTTGTGACAGTGGGAATTAATTATAAAATTAATTAATGAAACTTATATGTTTGGAATTTTTTAAAATAGACATCATTTTTGAATTTGTAATATCAATTATAGCTTAGGGTGATGTTTTGGGATTATTCTGAAAAACTTCAATTTTTGATTAATAGTGAAACTACTAAGTGGTAGTTAAAAAACTGAATTTTTCATAAAACTTAATTTTACCGCTTCTGTGAATGGAATTTCAAAATTTCGATAGACATGGTTAATATCAATAAGTAAAATGTTGTTCAATGAGATGAAAATATGTTTTGGTGAATAGTAACTTTTTACTTTTATTTACCATGGTTAAAAGTAAAATAGGGTAATTAAGGGTAAAAATGATAATAATATTACCCTAACACATGTCCTAATTCTATTGGACAAGTGTATCATGACCAAAAACGACCTTAGGAATAAAATATTATCATTTAGTTCCACTTGGATTAGATTAGGACATTTATTATTATTTAATTCAAAGAAGAGTTAAAAGAGTTAAAATCAAAGTTTATATACTAAAACATTTTTCATATAGGGTAATACATAAGATAAATTCGATTGTAAATATTCATTAGAAATATAATAATATTTCCTAAATAATTATAATTTATTTATAATTTTTATACTTTAAATAATTTAATTTATTTATGACACAATGATGATGCAGTAATTACCATAATTGTGAAAAAGTAAAATAATTGATATTATAAATTCCCAAATAAATATGATTTGAGACTTTTAATGAATTAAAATAATTTTATAGGCTAATATGACATGTTAAGATTGAGTTAATTAACTTTGTTCTAAGTAATAATTCTGTTATGAGTTTCAAGAAAATCAATTATTGAATAGTGTCAAAATTGACATAAAAGTGTTTTTAAAACAAATATTATATTCTTAATTGATATTAAATTCCTAAAAATCTAGGGTTCGTCCAAGAGACTTATATCATGATTTTTTCATCATTAATTGACCACTTGGGTGTCTCTTGGATGTATATAGTATGTTTATTAACTATATATTATAAAAATACAAAGTGACATGGTAAATGACAAACTAATTAACTTAGAGTTAATACTTAAAGATAATGTTAATATAAGTACCCAAAGCTGTCTAAATTCTATTGGTTTAGTTTTTTTCGACCTATAACCACCTTAACCTTTGAATAATCAACTTTTGAGCCATTATAAACCGAATATGAATTTATTATAAATTAATATTTCTAGATTTTCCAAAGGTTCCCATCACCCCTCTTATAAAAGGGCACTCCTCCTTCTCATTTCTTCACACCTTCAAAGTATTTTTGTTCGGCTAAAATCTTCCCAAATACTCTCCCAACTTCTCTCACTACAACCTAGAGGCCTTAGATTGATCAGAAAGCCAACCTAAGGAGCCCTTTTGATCAAATAAATAGCAAGAACCCGAAGAAGAGGTAATGATTTCACCACCCTTTTCCAAGTTCCTTTCTTCTTCCACTTATTCTTTCATTGTTATTACCATTATAAAATAATAACTCCAGTATCTTATATATACTGTGATTTTATTATAAATATGGTACAACCATATTCAGTATTCTATCCACCATTTGAATAACATGTCACCATACGTGCGTACGTACGGTTTACCGTCTCCAGGTCGTGCTGTAATTGTTATTCAATATATAATTATTTGGATGGGTATAATAATGATGTGTAACTCATGTAAAAAATAAATATAACCTGTTAATTATTCTGTATATATGATATACCATCCATTTATATATTATTATAATATCAAAAGAATGATATTGTCACTCGTGCGTACGTACGGACTACCGTCTCCACGAACGCGATGAGATTCATTCTCCATCATATCCATTCAAGTATAATTATCATTTGATGATTTAAAAATGATGTTTAAGTACTTGATATCATTCTGGATATGAATAATATACAACCTATCCATAAAAACACGGCTTATGTAAAAAAACATATAAAAGAAAATGAGTAAGTTAACACCCGAAACGACGATAATTCTAAGATATTATTAACAAATCAATGTTAAAAGATCATATATGATATAATATTAATAAATATTATTCTTGTATAATTTAATAACAATTATTTCACCATTATACAGGAGGTTAACCTACCCCAACCAATGAAAAGTACAAGGTAAGGGTTTGCTTCACAATCTCTTCATTATCCAAGGTTGTTTACACGTAATAATCTACTGGGAAATCTTTATCATCCACTTCCATGTTTCATAAAAATGTATTTCCAAACATATTTAATATTTAAAATAATATGGTTTAAAGTCATTTATACCCTTGTTTACTTTTTATAAGAGTTTTATAAAGTAATATTTCCGTCGTTTTCCAAACAAGGTGCTTTTTAACATTTTCGACAGAATTAAGGTAAGAATGTTTTTTTAACTTATACAGCAGGTGCGGTTATTTTCAGCCGTTATAAAATCGTCAAAGCTTCCCTTACAAGCTTATAAGAATATTTTCAAAGAAAATGTTTTATTTCATATATATAAGACTCTTAAATGATTTCATAATAGAAAAAGATATTTCTCTAAAAAGAGTTTTGATTTCATCTATGTCAACATCCTTTGATGGACTTTACACTTATTTGAAGTTGATTTATTATGATAGAAAACTTCTATATTGTATTGAAGGTTTTGTGATATTTTTTACTGTGGATGTGCTATTTTTATACCGTTTATTGTTTATGGTGAATGTATTGACATTTCATATTCTAGTTTTAATACGAATGTTTATGTTATGTTTAAACCTTTTCATATGGGAATGCATTGGACTTAATATGAGATGGGTGGAGCCCTCTATAGCTCCTTGATGCATCGGTAGGTCTCATGAGACAAAATAGTGTCTTGGCAGAGGGCCTTGGAAAAATCTTATTTGTAGTCTTGGAACGATCCCTTGGATATGTGGTTATGATAGTCTGGCATTATGCATTCCATCATTATAAAAGTGGTTATTGATATTGCATGTAATTATTTGATTAGTAGAATATCCATGTGAATAAGTAAATGGCATTATTTCATTTTACTTTTTCCATACTATGTTGATGTTTTAAAAGGCTTTTGTTTTAGTTATTCATTTCCTTAAATGTTTATGCTTATTTTTGAAAGCTTCCGCTATATTGTTATCCTTACTGGGCATTTCAGCTCACCCCTTTTCTATGTTTTATTTTTCCCAGGATGTGAAGAAGGAAGTTATGAATGACCCGTAGGGATAGTATTTGGGGATATGAGTGTGGAATATGGAAACTATGTTGTTGTAGTAGTTTTTCACTTTGTGATGTAATGTAAAACATTATGAATATATCTAGTGTTTCCAAGGCTACTAAACCAATCGGTCTTTCGAGATTTGATCTTTCTTGTGATCATGCCAATGTATTGTAATAATGCACCGACTCTGGGTAACTAGGGTCGGGGCGTTACAAAGGGGATGGTGAATTAGAGTATGATAGGGACATGACCATGAACTGTATGTATATAACCTCAATTATATTCACCAATAATCCAGTGACATTATGTTATTTATCATGTAACTAATATACCCTAGTTCTCTTTACTAAAACATCTTCACCATAATGTTTTTGGGACTTAAACCTTGTACACTTGATTGTTCATCTGATTGGGTCAACGAATGAAGAGGCTACCTATCATTCCTCATCAACCAATATTTTATAGAACAACCCTATCTAAGAGTTACTTGATCACATAATTTTTCCATGTTCAAATGAGGGTCTTAGGTGATGGACCTATGTCAAGTTTATTCTATCAGTCGATGAAGCGACACATGTGGGGGGTGTTTAGGGACTTAAATTCGGAGACTCACTTAGAAGAGTGAATAGTTCAGTTGAGGAAAGTTTATTTTATGTTTCCTAACATTGGGTTTGAGGGATTACACTATCCCTACCTTCATGCTAGCGTGATGGAAGTATTCATTCTGATAGTGTAGAAGTGGCCTCTCAAATCGATGGTGGAAAATATTGAGGAATTCTCTTTGGGAAAGTAGTACTGAGAAAAGATTGTTAGGGATTATTCCCAGTGTATGATGGAGGTTCCAGCTCAAAAGGACTTAGTTAGTATCATCAATATGGAAACTAAGCATATGTAATCCTCAATCAACAGTATTCAATTGAAGATTATTCATCTTCAATAAGAGATGTAACTATCCCAACATGCACGTTGGACATAAAAGAAGACTATTATGTAAAAATATATACTTCTTGATATTATGGAGAAGGTGAATATTGAATCCACTACCTAGGTAGAGGAGTTTTTTAAATTTGTAGAAGTATATTCTGATTCTGTTGACCAGTTATGCCAGTTAATTATCACTATAGAAAAGATTCGTTAAGAACTTAAGGACTCATTAGAGAAAATGATGTGATGTAATTGTAATCTTGGGATCTTTCATTTGTCTCACTTCTCATGTGAAAGACTATAATCTGTCGAGAATCTCCCCCCATGAATATTTTTAATAAAAATTTATTCAATATATTGTATGTTAGGGAACAATTATCTTGTAATCATGACCTACATGATTTTTTGTTGATAAGATATTTTATGAATAGGAAATGATACTCATCCCTTAAATAATATTATGTAAACATGAATGCCTAGATTTGAATGTTGAAATTCTAATAGATTCATCCTTTATAAATTTTCATGAATTCCCATAAACATGGGATTCATAATTGATATATCTTTTCCAACTATATTAGTATTTAATAACATGTAGAAGCATAATTGGGAGTGATATATTTCTTATAAGTATGATACTCTTTCATTTTTCAATTATGATTGGCATGTTGAGAAGAAATTTATTTCTTATATGTCTATCTGATTATCTCTAAAAGCTTTTGTAGTCTAAATCAATCTTTTGTTTTAGTTTGAGGTCTTTTTTATTTGAATTTCTATTCTTTTAGTTTCATTTTTTAGCATGAACCTGGTATTTAATTAGTTTTATCGTGTTTTATCTTGGACCTGATATTGATTTTAGTTATGGACTTTTAGCCCAGCCCTGATATTGCATTAGTTTATTGAATTTCGGTTAAGTCCATCCAATTATATAATTTACATTATTTTAGAAACGGCCTTCTAATTATTTATTGTATGGTATGTTAATAAATAAAATATATTACATATGTTTAGTGTATTATAGATCATACCATCCAAAACATTAGTCTACTGTCTTTTATAGAGAACCTACCATTACTGGTTTTGTGCCTTTTAGCTTGGACCATCTATACCTGTAGTTGTTGGACCTTTACCTCAGACCCACTCAATGATTGTTGAGTTTGGTGAAGACATGGTAGGAATGAACCAAAACACGCTATGGTGATTTCTTCATCCAAGGTATTTATAAGGATCACAAGGATTAGAAAACCCCTTTTACAGAGTGATGTATTTGGTTGATGACCATAGGGAGATATGTATGAGAAACAGATATAATTTAATATTAAAAAAAGGGTCTGTGAAGGTAGGTATATTTTCTAGAGGATATGTTTTATTTATAGAGGTAATATTGGTTAAGGGTGAAATACTAGGGATACTTGGTCTTCTCATATAGTTGAGTTGTGGGTGATATAATTCATAACCCAACAAGTTGATTCCATGAATATTATAATGGAAAGACATGTAGAGTAGTTCCCAAGACATATTGTGATTCCAAGATTCACAGTGGTGTTTCCAGGAATCATACTGATTGAATATAATTTATAGAAATGATGAGATACTATTAGTCGGTCACCCTATTCCCCAATGCATGGGCAGCTTGGTCTTGAAAAAGATGAACTAAACTTCTTTAGTTGGTCCATGGAATGATTTTGAAGACTCAAGCATCCATATGATGAGGTTTGGTATGAGAGGAAGTCTATCCAAGAAGGGTTCTGGCAACATAGGGTAATTAAACTCTTGATTATGAAGGAAAATCCCTACTCCTAGTGGTTTTTAATCACAAGGTGTGGGTTATAAAAGGTTTGGGAATTATGTGTCACATTCATTCCTTGAGAAAGGGTATAAAATATAGTGATTTAATGTTGAGGATGTCTAATCCACTAAAATTGTTTTTTATAGAGTGTGTAATCCATAGACTAATGTTCTCTGGTCAGAATGATGATATGGGATAGTCATACATGGAGTAGTGATGATCACACTGATTAGTTCCGTTATAATGAAGAAATGTGATAGATAAAAATGATTGGAATTCCCTTTTGCAGAGTGACACATTTGGTTGAAGATCAACGGTGTATATGCACGAGCCATCGTCATACACACATAGTTACGAAGAGGGTCACTTGATATTGTGTATCCTTTCCATGGGTGATTGAACATTTACGTTGAAACGAGGAACACCAAATCATAATGTGTAGTTCTTATGAATGGGATATATACAAGTAAAAATTTAGTAAACTTAATTTTTTTAACTCCTATAGAAAATATTCTTAGGGTGAAGAAACAAGAAAAATCACCACTCTATATTTTATCTAATCCAAGCAGTCCAACAAGAATAGATTGGGTCTTAATAGGGATATAGATTACATACTATGAGATTTGTACCTTATTTATTTTCACCCAATTTTTTTCATAATGTCTGTAGTTGAAGAGTGTAGTTAGTGAAGACTTGAATTTTGATGATGGCTCCCAATACATGTTCTCAACCAGATAAGTTTTGTGCCAATTTTTCTAGTTGTTTAAGGTCTTGAAATTTAGGAACATTATACTATAGATTATAAGGTCCGAAATCATTAAGCAAAAACTATGTACTTTGATTTCGTGATGCACATGGACATACAATTTAGGGTACTATACAAGATCAAAATTAACATAAAAAAAGTTCAAAGAACCCCAAAAACCCCTCAAGTGGATAATGAATATGTTTTAAATTATGGGATAAGTCACCTGAGTCATTAGTAATGATATTGAACAATCATACTGAGAGTATTTTAGATGAAACAATGTTTTTGAGTACTTTCATAGTTACTTCAGGTCTCAATGGGATCAAAAATGCATTTTTATAGAGTGACACATTTGGTTGATAGAAATATGCACCTATAAAGAATCCATATGAATACATGAATATTCAAGATAAGGGTCCTGTGAGGTAATGTATAAATTCAATGGTACATGTATAGCTTGCAACATCCTGAAGCAGTAATGGAATAAAGTGCAGTTTATGGATTGTTATGCTTTAAAAGATAATGGAATCACCCCCCACATTACTTGAACAGGGTAAAATACTAGTGTCCATTTATAGGAGTGAAGAAATGGGAAACAACCTAAAAAGTTTATGATAACGTAGTTTGATGTTCTCCATGCAGTTTAACACCATGAATTTTGGAAATGTTCTATATAGTTTATTATCATATGGTATATAAAATTTTGTTGGGTTGTTTAAATTTATTGATACTAGGAAATTTTCCTTGAATAATAATGTAATGTTGTAAGGACATAATTTCATACCATTTAACATAATGTGGTAAGTAAGTGAGAAACAAAGGAAATTTTTTTTAGGATTATTATATGTTCAATCAATATTTTCATAGATCTCACGAATACGTAGGATGAGTTATATTAAATGACCTTTTTTCATTATGTAGTTTGGTGTTCATTTCATATTTTTTTTTCATATCTAGGAACATGATTGGGGATACAGAAATCACTACATGTCCTGTGAAGAAAGTAATCAAGCCTCACATAGTTCATGAATGAGAAAATCTATACATAGGTCTGTCACATATGACGAGGTAGAAATTTTTTTCGTTGATGATATAACTATGACCAAGAGTGTATATATGGATGTCACTATATATACTATAATTAAAAAAATTATACCATATGTAGTTTTTGATGAATGGTGTTTTTTAACATCATGTGGATGGGTTGTGGGATTTGCAATGTGAAAAAGTGGGAATGCGATGGACCAAAGGAAGTAAATCGAGGTTTCCCTATGTATTCTATGGTAATATGAATCAAACCATATGTATATTTAAAAATCCCATTAAATATGGCATCATACAGTGAGGATGAAGATAAACCAACATGATGGAATAGAAATGTTATGGCAGGGACCAAGTGCAAATGTATAGGCATTACTATGTACCTCATTAAAATGAGAATCAAGAAACTTGTAGTTCCAATAGAATGGCATTTATAATAAAGTTTGGCCTATACATAGAGTGGAAGTGTTTTCATATATGTTGTGAGTGGACCAAGAATTAATGATCTATGTGTCACAACATAGCATGTGATGTCATGAATCAAGTCACAGATAGTTCTTTAATGGAGGTGTGATATGGGACCATCATAAGAAATGGTGGACCTCTTGGGTGAGTTCCATTGAAATGTATTATTTTATACAATTTAAGGTACATCAACCATGTAGTTTTACATCATGCACTAGGATCTAATTGTATAAATTTTATGGTCTTCCATCAAGGACCATGATGAGTCAATCGTAAGCTTTGGATCCTTATTTGTGAAGCGAAGCCCTTACTATAATTCTTAATCTCATGTGTGCTAAACTTGGTGTGAGAATCAATGAATGAAAAGGGTTCCTCTAACTATGTAAATGAAATGAAGGATAGACCGAGGTATTTTATACTATGTATTATATTTTCCATGATATAGTTTTGAGCTGCACCAAGTGTCTCACTAAAAATTGAAATCAAGGAACACGTAGTTCTAGAAAATCGATGAAGTTTAATTTTAGGAAGAAAGGTAATTATACATTCAGTTTAACTTCAATTGGTATGAACATTAACCATGTAATTTAATGAATTTTGGTAAGGAAGTGGATAACCTGATGTGATAGAAGAGGAAAATTTTTGCTCTATACAGGTTCAAGTCATGTTTTAAGGACATAATCTATGATGTTTAGCATCATACAATTATTACATTATTTTATAGTTAGACATCAGGTGACGAGGAAAACATTTGTACAATTTTACATCACATGACTAAGAATAAATTTTAATGTTGAATATATTGTAACCATGATGAATTAGCATGGCATAAACTGATATGGATTCCCATGTGATGATAGCTATGTGAAGTATTTCATGTGAAACCCTAAAATTGTGGGGGGTGTAAAGTTCTCCGATATATTGTGGCCAATAAGTTAGCACTTTTTTGATGGAACTTATATATAATATAAGGTCTTTGGAATTTGGGTTTCATCTCCAGAGTCTTCATTCATGGAATCATTGGGGTTCCAATCACCCATACCATTTCTCCATAGATGAATCAATATAGGTGAAATATTTTATTAAAGGATCTTGTGATCAGATTCGGATAGACATCAATAGTGTTTAATGTGCCCAACTCAGTCTCACTGAACCCGTCCAATTATTCCAACAACATTATTTATTGATCATTATCATGGAGAATCCCTTAAATGGGTATTCTGAGGGAAGTAATCTTGATCACTATGGGTAAAATTTCCTTGGTTCTAAACACAATTGAGAATGGTATTTTGGGTTTAGAATTGCACTTGGTGGTACTGTATTCCCATAAATCATGTACAATATTTTCTATATAGGAATTTTATTCATTCTTCCCCATATTTGGGTGTAAATTTTATAGAGTCTTTTATATGGATTATATCATTCCATTTTCCATTGTATGATATATATATGAGTGATTGGACTCTATAATGTTATCCTGGTAGAGTTTCATCAACTTTATAGAAATATTTTTCATTCCATTTTCCTTCAATATTTTGTAAAGGACAGAAAACCTAGTGATGATATGTGAATTAATAATGTTATTGATCTTCTACATCCTAAAATACATGAGGGTTTTTTCCTCAAACTATATGTGGAAAAATTAAGTAGTAGTATGGATATACAAGAACTACTTAACTATGGGAGGGTGATACGTCCGAAAACTATCTTATCCCCAAATAGAAAATTTCTAGGAATATTTAGTTGAATTAGGAAATTATAGAGGTTTATGGTTGATGTTTTTATGAATATGGAATTAATGACTTTTCTTGGTGAATTCCATGTAGGCATATATCACAGTTCACTATAAATATATTATCCTCTTGATTTTGTGTGAGCACCTGATCCTAGATGGATCAGTGCCCTAGGAGCCTACATGGTTTTTTTCCATGATGTCAAGAATATATCCTAAGAAAAATATGAGTATGGAAATTTTGAATCAATTATTAAAGATGTATTTTTTCCCATTTATGATATGCCATATGATAAAATTCTCCACTCATCTCTAAATACAATCCCTTCCTCATCGGTCTATTGGGAGAGTACCATTTTGATGATAAATGATTATCGGATTGATCCATATAAGAATTTTAATTAGTTTATCAAACAATATGGTTGTGATTACTCAATTGATATCTTATATAAAACATACGACAATAAATGAATCCATTATTCGATTTCTGATATAGATGATTTCTTCCTCCTGATCAATTCTAGAAAAGATGGAGACTTCATTATCTATTTAATTAGTGTGATGATTCTATGATCAAGGAACATGATGCAATGTGGTCTCAAAATGAAAAACATACATCATTACCATTACATAGTTAGTGAGAGGTTCCAATTCTTCATTTTTAATTTCATATTCACCACTGATATTTGTTATCACTAGTTTTGAGTCTCATTTGATATTTTGTTATCTTATTTTTATATTTTGGGATAGTTCCAACCCAGTGATGAAGGCTTGGTACTCTACCTTTTTATTCCTTCATCCATAGGATTGCGATAAAGATTAAGGGAGAATATATTTTTTTTGGAGAGAATTAAAATCCATATACCATAATGATTTAGATTCTATTATTCTATCTTTTTACCAATAGGATGTCAGGAGGAACCATCAAAATACATCCACTAGGTTTAGGGAGTGTCAAGGAAATATAATACCTGCTCTTCTTGATGTTTGGTGGCCTCTTGTATTTTTTCGTAGCATGATGTGTTGTGAGGATGTTAACCAGAGATTTTCCTTTCATTGAAACATGTTACAAGAACTAAATGTCCAATATCTACATTATGACGACACATTAGTCCAAAACCTTAGTAATCATGGGAAGAAAAAATATTTACTTCAATAATTCTATATATGAGACCATATGAAATTCATGGTGTGCTATGTAATGCCACCGATTTTTCTTCTATGAAGATGCGTGTAATAAAAATCTTCACGACATCATATTATCAGTTCTCAACACATAGAATCATTCCTCTATGGTATTCGAATTTATTTTTTCTTCTGATATCATTTTTCTATGGGAGTAGGGTGCCCATTGAGGTTTCCATGGTGGCCACCTATACGATTAGTGGACTTTCTTCCACTAGAGGATTCATGAACAAATGGTGAAAAAGATACTTCCTGATACATTAATGGATTTTTTTATCAATAATCAACCCATTGATATTGATTCCCTTCTTCGATATCCCGATGACCGAGAGTGATTATCTAGACATGTTGGCTTCGAATTATCGAATGTGGACAAGGTTCCTATGGATCTCCTATGTTCATTATTTATTTTGGGGGTGACATTGCTAAAATAGCAGTAGTATTATTTAGGTTAACCATGTTTCCCTAGTGGTGTACCACAATGTGATATAACTTTCATATTTGTTACGAACAATGATAATTTTTGTGGGTTTATATTTAGACAATGTTGTTTCTACTTGTCTAATATTGTTAGAAGATCCATGAAGTGAGCTCATAGATTTCATGATTTGACCACTAAGTCATCAACATAATGTTCATCTATCATTCCTTACAATGGAATAATTATTTCAAACTATTATGTGTCTTCCACATTTTTTAAGAAATATAGAATGTCCTGATAGAAAAAGATCCCCTAAGGCTCTCAGAATTTCATAGATTCTTCACGTTTAGGGGTCATATTCATTTATTTCATCCTAAATAAATATCCTTGAAGGATAGGTTATGGATGATGGTATTTGATTCGATCAAGTGTTTTGTGATTGGAAATGGGAAGTCTTCCATTGGGAAATAATTATTATGATCTCAAAAATCTAATAGACCATATATTCCCATTATGTTTCTCGGTGGGTAATATGTTGGGAATCCATATTGAGTATTTTAGATATCAGATAAAGATATATTTGATCAAATTTTAAACATTCACCTCTAAGATGGTGATGTGAGAGGGGAGGATCCTCCGAACAGCCTTGTTTATGCCTCGATTGTCTTCATTGAGGCCGAGATGGTGTGTAATGACATTTGGATTCATTTTTTTAATTTGAGTATACATCCAGGGGAATACGTATCAATGTTTTTTTAGAAATTTGATATAAATATTTTTCTCATTGAGGGGAATGGGAAAACTAATTATTTTAGGATGAGGGTGTTCTTGAATTCCTAGAATTATCTTCCTGAGCTCATCATTGGTGATTGATAATCCTTTATCAAATTTAGGTGGGGAATTCATAAGTAAATCCCCATCCTCATCCATCTATAAGACTAGGGATAAATTTTTAGAAGAAAATGGAAATATGGGGTATTACACATCACTATCATTAATTGGGAGGATGCGAGAAGAGACAATATCACTCTTACTACTTGAGTTGTTTTAGATACATATCAGATATGAATGTTTTTACATTTTCTATATTAATAAAGAGGGGATTGGATCTCTTGGTTAAGTATACTACCTTGACAAGATTTTTGGGGATCCCATAGTCACCATCGATCGTACTCCATGGATTTATTGTGGTGTTCCTCAATACATTGGTGGATAAAACCATTTTACAATCACCAACATTTGTTTTATTTCCTCTACTTTTTTACAAATCTACATCAACATATGTTTCTCTACAAGTCTCGAATAGGTTTTTGCCACTGTATTGTATGTTGACCAATCTGTCATTGTATTACATCAGACACTGATGGAATTTTTAATAATCGATCATGTGGATATGGATCCAGGGTAATACAAGTTATTCATTATATACAGTTTCTTTTTAGAAACTATAAAATCAGCATCAGATTTGAGCTCCCCAAACAATGATTTGAGATTGATCATATCAAGAGGTTTTTTATCATTCTTATTATATCATTGAATGATCATATTTTGGATAGACAAATACCCTTCTCCATATCAAAAAAAATGGAGGGTATGAATACAGATGAGGATGACCCGAGAAACTTTATATTTCATGGCCATTTGAGTTTGATGTTTTTGAGTCTTCCTAAATCAGATATGGGCTAGATATGTAATTAGATGACCTCATATTCATTATAATTAGTGAAAAATATAGATAAATGAAATTTCTTGGGAATTTTCTATAATCAATAAACTTTGACAGTAGCGACTTCTATCTTGAACTCGTATGTTCTACACAAGGGGTTCAAAAATTGGCTAATTGAGTAATTTTGAACTATATACTACATAGATTACTAATAGATTTTATGGGAAAACTACATTCTATTTTAGAAGATCATAATTTTCTAGAAATGGTTAGCACTTATTGATGAGGAGTTTCTTCAGGACATATGGGCTTGGAAATAATGAACATGGGTTAGGTGGCCTAGGTTCTCTTGTAGAGTTTGTGGGATTATCGACTACCAATTCCAAGGTTCATGATGATTTTTCCCATTTACTAGGTTGATTAGATAATCGTACCCCACTAGGTGGTGTATTAAGATAATTGGGAGCATTTGACCTCTGAATGGTTTTTAGTCAACTATATGACTATTCTTAGCTAACTAGAGTACCTGAACACAAGTATTAGTTGGATATATATTTTTCTATGGAGATATGATAAAAAAAATTTCATGACTATTCCAATAGTTTCCTCTATATCCTTAGATCATGTACAAGACACCTCATGTTCCCTATTTATATGAAGTAAAATCATATTTTGAGGAATATTGGCCATAAGAAAAAGGGATTGCATGTTT
The DNA here is from genome assembly GCA_963277665.1 of Viscum album. NCBI lineage: Eukaryota > Viridiplantae > Streptophyta > Magnoliopsida > Santalales > Viscaceae > Viscum > Viscum album. Next base: position 257,061,934 of record OY728148.1, on the reverse strand, counting down.
ATGACATTTAGAGAACCATGTATGATATATTATTTTAAAGAGGATTGAATTTGGTGTGGTGGAACCCAGGATCTGGATGTTGTAGAGAAGAATTATACAAGATTCAGAGAATTTGTTTTAGAAGAATATCATTACTCTTCTTCTGTTTATTCCAACTTTTTGTGGTTACACCAACCATAGGGAAGCACATTTGATTTTTCCTCCATCTACTGTGGACTAATTATTGGTCTACGATGTATTCTCTCAAGGTGGAATGGTATCACTCAAAAGAATTTCAAGTCATCCAAGGGTAGAAATTTCATGCACCCATTCACATAACATTTTATAAATAACCAAAATCCTCTTAATGGGAAATGGTTATGCATGACACATACACTAAGGAGTTATCTTACAGGACCTGTGGAAAATTGAAAATTACTTGATGAATGTTATTGAAGAGGAAATCATATTGGGAAATAAGACTGAGCCTTCATCGAAAAGGGAAGTAGTCAGGGTGGTCTGTGAGGTTGAACTCAATAGGATTGATGGCTATGGAATCCTGACCAAAATATTTTTCACAAATATTATGAAATAACTTGGTAATTTTTCAGTTCATAATACGTATGATTTATGCATCAATTAATCATATCCGTGGATACCCAAATTAAAATAAGCATTTAGCTGACTGTGATTATGTGGACTGTTTGATAAGTGTTGATGGGATGTTTGGGACTTATGTAGGATCTTGTATGGGCTGTGCTGATATTTTTTGAGGATCAACTGTATATTTTTTTCTATACTTTCCCCATGTGTTGTAGGAATGAATCATGTTTGGGATCAGTTTTGGGGAATGTAGTATTTATTAACGTGTACCATTTCTTTGAGCTCATGTAATGATACTAGATACTTCATTGGGGTCAATGGTTTTTGCAACTCATCCGAACGATTTTCATCAAAGAAATCAAATATTTTCTCTTATAGGGGTGGGGGCTATTTGAATAGGGTAAACCATTATATCTTGATATGAAATTAGAAACCATCACATTATCATGTTGTTTGCAGTTCATCAGGTTAATGATTACTTTATTTATAAGTGTAGAGATGAACTAAATAATGAAATGAAAATTATTAACTTACCATCCTATAATGGAACCTACCCTGAGGTTTTTTACAACAAAAATGTTGGCCCTACCATAGTATGTACAAAAAATTCCAGCTTTGGTGCAACCTATTGATTTTGAGATACCGTTATCAAAATTCATCAGGATATGATGTTTCTGTGATGTTTTTATAGATCACCTACACTGTAAAATGTGGATAAGGTAGTATTTACAATGTTTGGTGGAGGTGCATTATCACCCATCAATTTGGGATTTGTCTTATTCTTAGGCTGAATAGGTACATGCCGCCCATCCATGGATTATATTTGAATATAAAGTGACATGGTGATGTGAAGGATCTCTAGGTCACAAATTTTACTATGGGATATAATCTATTAATAGAGGGTGTGGTTCAATGTGGTGGCCCATCCATTATCCACTACTCATAGTCTATTCATCTGAATACTGAATGATTTCACAGACATGGTAGAGGTTGTCACTAAAATGGATGGAAGTCAGGATAATTTTGAAATTCCTCATATATATATAATATATTCTTAGATCAGGATCCATCATGATTCTTAGATTCCCCACTTATTGTAGGATTAACAATGTGATTGAAATTTTTTTCTTCTTAATGAATACGGTACCCAATGAAATTATTTCCCCGGATTAACTCCCCATTGAGTCATCTACGAGTTTGTTAATCACCCTAATATTCTAAACAATGATCCTTTATTGAATGAACCTAAATTCTTTTAGGTGAATAATAACATGTATTTTTAAAATTTCATTTTTCTTTGGTAGTGATCCTCTATAAATGTGGAACCATGATATTTGTAGGTTCCTGGTTTTGGAGCCCTCATTGTTTCTGAGTGTGTGCATCAACCTTTTGTTGATCTAAACCACCCTCCTCATAGGGAACATTATTCATGATGTAGAAATATTCATTTATTTCTTGATCCATAATGTATGATATGTTCAGAGTGACAACATTCATAGATTTATATGAGGAAATGGTTGGTGTACCATTACATTCTACACAACATGATTATTATACACTATCATTTGTAGGTTCTTTATTCAAACCCATGACTGTAATTAGCCATTATGTAATATGAATCTGGTGCGGTTCGATTTCCTTTTACATATTTTTCACCCTTCTTGGTCTATGAATAATGACCATGAAGGAGTTTTATATCATGGTTTCTGAATGATACCTGAAAAATAGAGGCTTCTAATGTGGAGGGAGGAACATGTGGGATTATGATCATTAATATTTACTTCCCATACATGCGAATATTTATTATCTATGTGGTGATGACTATGAAAATTCCACCTACCCTCTGGGTGGGGGTTATTAGGGGTCACAATAAACATTTTTTATCTCTATTGTTGAGGGTCCAGTGAATCCATTCAGATATTTAATGACTCCTAGGATAGAAATGAATATATGAATTCCCCCATCTCAGTGGGTTTGAGATGATATGTAATCACCGATGATTTCCCTAGGGACCTATTAGTTTATGATGATCCATTAAATGTTAATAGAGAAATAAATTATCCCAACCATGTGGGATAGGTTTTGTTTGTAGCTACTGTCGATGTATCCTGAATACATTTGGTAATTAATGATCTGAGCGGTGGAGTTAGTGATAGATAGTCAACTATCACTATGATTTGGGTCTTCTTCAAGATTTAAAATATGTAATCTACTATTGCATCTTGTCTAATGCACTTTTTTTCTACTCATGTAGAATATGGGTGTGATGAAATCCCACGAGTAGGAACAACTACATCAAGGGTGAGGTAAAGTGAAACAATATTTAATTTCCCGATCCTCGAATAGAGATGCATTTTATGGCATCATAGATTAGATACCAAAGATTTGAGATAAAATTATAGAAAGCAAGTTATATATTTTGTCAATGCATTTCTAGTGTTGGATCACGGGTCATGTATATAGAGGCTAGGTCTAACTAAGCTCAAAATATATTGATGGTCTTATGGTGACCCTGGCATCCTAGATAAAGGAGTTGTTAATTCTTTAGTTTCTCTTAATTAGAAAACATATTTTGGTGTAGATAAGTCAAGAAATCCTTTTCTAACCTATCAAGGAACACATTATTTGATGTTTAGGGGGGAATAACATGATGAGGAGGTTGTTTTCATATAAATTTCTCCCTATGTCAACATCATCCTCCTCTTTATCAGAGGAAAATGCCAACATCTTGTCATACCATAAAAGATAACAATGAGGGTCATCTACAGGTTGGAGTGGAGTTATACAATATGTTTTTGGGGAACACTATACCATGGACACCGATGTTTTTAGAACCTATATATATGAGGCGTAGGGTTTGGGAAATATCACTATATGATGTTATTTGGAAAAGGTAATTATTTCCTTGTCTATGGGTGATATCGTCTGGGGAAGGTTGACCATGGGGGATTTCTGGAGTAGAGTCCCGACCATCATTCTCTAACAATAACACAAAGAGTACTATCATGGTAATGATCATCTTCTACTTCAGTGGAGAGTTGATAGACAATAGTGATGTAGAGAATGTTACTTGAATGACCTTAAGGAATCTAACATTAAGAATATTAGAAACACGAGTCATTTTCAATGTCATGTTTTGAATTTGAAAAGTTTACTTTTGGAATTGTGTTGGAATATGAGCATTTAGTATGGAAATTTATGGAATGTTCTTATAAACATTTGATGATTTCGGAGTATGAGCCTACTATTGTGAATATCGTAGAATACTCTAATTATCTATCACACTATTGGTAGGAATATGAAATAATTTTGAGGAATGTTTCATTTTCACATGGTGAGCATCGATCAATATTGGAATATGAGCCTAATTGTGAGGCTTTAGAATATGAATATGGTCATCATTGGTAGGGATAAGAGCCCACATCATGACATGTGAATCTCTCACATACTGAGTCCTAATTAGAGTAGAAATATGACCCTTATTTATATTTTAATTCCATTCTATAATATGCTTTCAGAAATATGGAATTAGAGAAGGGATATGAATCTCATCCGTTATCACCTCTGAATGATGTTGGTGTGGATGTACATAAGAAAAGTAGGAATATACCCCTATCATAAATGATCTACTTTATTATTCTAGATAGATTAAATAAAAATAATATGATCCTTCTTCGAGGCTTGTTCCATAATCACATGGTCAGACATGGCCATAATTGGTATATATACTAGCCCAAGGACCTTTTTAATACGATATTGTACTTCTTCAATAGAAATATGATCATGTCCTAATTAATGCTACTCTCTCACCTAGTGAGCCCATGCCAAAACGATGGTATTAGGACGATCCAAACACTTTGGAATATGTTTCCAGACTACATCAATTATACTATACCCCTATAATGTGTCATGTGTCTGTCTCACATGGTGACACCCAATTGTAATGGGAATATGAGATTGTTCTAATTCTACTTCCTTTATCGAAACATGCATATAATCCTCATGAATGGGAGAGAGAATGTGTACTTCTACCAATGGAGCCACCTGTTCCCAATGATAATAGAGTTAAGATATCCTAGATATATGGATAGTAATATGTTTTTATCCTATTATTTAAAATAGTGCTTGAATATTCTGGAATATTTCATCAACTATTGATAAGTATATTGGAATTGTATCAATGTAATTGTAGATATATATTACAAAAAATATTCCATCATCATTATAAACTAGTATATTTAATAAATTTATGATGGGATATGATACCACATCATTCCTCGTTGTGCCACTAGAATATGATGATGGTATTAATTCATTGGTCATAGTATATGAACCTCCCTGATGCATATGGTTGGAATGTTTATGCATAATTTTCCAGTGTGTGCAATGATATGATCATGCTAACTGGTTTTTAAAAACATATTCTAGTAGACATTGTCAGTATGAGTGGGTATATAATCCTTATTTTGGATATATATTACCTTTCCTAATTAATTGTTCTTCCATATTTCCTCTGCATGGTAATCATATGTTGTTGTTTGTTGTGTGGTACCCTCAACAGGCGACTGTTGGGTACCAGTGGGATGATAATGGAGAAGATGGTCAACAAAAACCCTATTAGGTAGATTTTGAACCTGATGTGATCTATTTTTGGATTCCTAGTCCACATTCTTCAGATATATAAGGTGGAAACTTTCTATCTATAGGTAAAATTCACAAGAATTAGTTGGATGTGGAGATGAGGGAAACTAGCTTAGTTGTTTCTTTCCTTGTGCGATGCAGACTCAACAGTTTCCTTTCTCGTAGAACCTCATAAGAATCATTTAAGTTTAGGATTGTACCACATTGATCAACAACCTAGACCATAGTTTTCTCCACATAATGTATGAATAGTTGAGAATGTAATAATTTTATTTACCCATACGGGTTTCATCCATTTGTGAATTACTATAGTAATTATTGGATGAGAAATAAATTTTCTAATATTAGAATATTAATGCTGAGAATTGTTTATATAGAAAACATAATAAAAGAACAAGGTTATTGATTTTTTCAACATCGTAGGAATGATGTGGTCAATCATATATTTATGGAAAGCACAATTGTTGTCTTATTACCAATCTGGATATTTTTCTCTTTTGGGGATGCCAAAATGCTGCTCGATTTATTTTGTGTCTACCTTGGTTACATATTTTCAAATGTACGATCATTCTAGAATTATTTCTATGTTCGTTTCAGATATGAATTGTTTTTTTGAAATACATGATTAATCAATCATTTGAGTGATTTTCATCTAGTCCATGTTTTTAGTTTTTGTTTTTCTGTGAAAAATAAATGGCCCAAAAAATGATAACCTGGTCATTTTTTTCAAGATTGATGTTGGGTATAAAATTTATATTATCATATGGTGTTAAAGAAATCACCATAGGGATAATAACATAATCATTTTTTATTTGATAGATTCATATCAGGTTCACCATTTCTATTTGCATATGGAGTGAAAAGTGGTTCAACAAATAATAAGCTAAAAAATTTTTATTTCAGAGTTTCATGTCGAGTTCACCATTTCCATTTGCATGTTTTGTGAAAATTTCCCAACAAATAATAATATAATAATTTTTCACCATTTATGTCTCTATATGGAGTGGAAAATTATTTCCTAACAGATAATAACCTAATTTTCTGTAATTATATATATATGTGTCAGGTTTACCATTTTTGTTTTGATAGGAATATATGAATGTGGAATCAATCATTGAGGAAGGATCGATATGATATTATGGCTGATTGAGGGGGCTTTATTTCATTGATAATCATTAATGGTAGGTCGCATTCATTCTTATAAAAAATCCCAATGGTTGCCTCATCCATACTTGGGTACAGTCCAAATTTCAAAAATATGGTTGAAAATTTGGGTTTCAAACCCCACAACTCTAAGGGAACAACATTGGTCAATCAGATAGGAGGTAGAGTTCATCGCACTATTTTTAGGGCAATTATTTTATACTCCAGGACTCTCTTAAAGAGGTAAGACATGTTTGTAAATATCTACCTAATACAATTACAATATTGGTTAGCCTAACTAAATGATTATAGTATAATTCTCTTTATATACACAAAAGGGTATCTCATTGATTAACAATGGAATGTTGGTCTCATTAGTGATGCCAACTGTATTCATCTGAGGTTATTCATCTATTTATGAGAGATGGATATAAGATTTATATTGTGAAGTATTATAACCAGGTATATGTAAAATTTCTCCCACATATAGAGGCCGTTAATATTCTGAGGAAGGGATTGAGCCATTATGAGGAGTCCTTGGTATCCTGGTTATTACAACAACCAAAACCCAAGTTTTTTATAAAACACACGAATTTTATCTTTTTTGAAGAGGAAGTATGTGTGGGAACTGAGGCACTAAATTTTTGATCACAAGATTCATAGATATGTCCTATGTAGCCTTATTATAGAAGGAATCTAAGTAATCATAGTTTGACATGCCCTTTTTAATCACCCAAAGGTAGATTCCCTAATATAGTGGGAATTTTTATCATTCCATTTATCATGTCTTACATGATAATATTTCCATGTATAGTGGGAATTCGTAATTCAAATGATTATTTCATTCAAGTTCCCTATGATCATTAGATCTATTATTAGTGTATGAAATAAGGGATGATAATTGATGAACCTCATTGTACCTGGGGTTATGGATTTGGGGAGATTTTGTACTGGGAATTCCATTTGGATGTTTAATATGGACCATGGGACTTAGTGTGGTGTCCTATGTATAATTTTTGTTGTAGAAAAATTACTCATTATAGTTTAGTTGTTTTGGTCTTACACAGTGATATTTCCCTTCCCTAGGTTGAGTTTTTTGTTGGAAAAATAAATGATCATTATAGTTCTCTATGCTTGTGTGATCTATGCTAACTATGATAAACAAATAGGGGAAAATGATAACTCACACTTCTTATTATTGTAGGTATTATATATTGGCATGTCCCATTTGAAGGATAATCTGGATCTATGGCCGCGGGTAGGGGTCCAATGTATCATAGTTAAAAAGGAAGTCGATTCCACATACTTAAATTAATTGGTTCTTACAAACTGATGAGTCCCATTGTTTAGGGATTAATCACCGAGGGTAGACAATGTTATCAACCACTGGGAAACCATGCATGACCTATCCTATATACCATCCTTTTGTACATTGATTATGTTCTCAACATGCCATGACCTCATAATCGACATTTCAAAGAGTGTGTGAACGACATGTTTAAAGACAATTCTGCGATATTGTTGACTTTTTCATGGGACATTACATAATAAGTATAGAATATCTAAGGGATGACACACAATAAAGGGTCAATAGTCCAATTTTCATCATAAGACCTGGCTAACACCCCATGAGGTTCTCATGAGAGTCAATGTGACATGTGTTGGAGTGTGTAAAATGTCCTAGTTGAAATGTATGAAGTGCATCATGAGATCAGGATATATTATCGAAATTGGTTCACGAGTGGTAGTTGACATTAAAAAATTCTACCTTGAGACTCAACTTACATGAGTGACTAAAATTATATTAGTTAGGAAACATTTCTGAAGTACATTACAAGGTTCAGACATCGATCAAAGTGGGCTTCGTGAGACTAAGGTGGTGTGCCCAAGGGAACCATGTGACATGATATAACATGTCCATATGAATTCTCATGACCTAAATAGTGTACCGAAAGAGAGTTGTGAGATTTGGGTGACATGTCACAGTGTTTTCAGGTGTGTTGGATGGTTTCACATGAATAACTTTAGGGTTAGAAAAAAATAATTTTCAAAAATCATTTGTCCCATAATATTTTTCTTTCCTATATATTTTCTATTACCTTATATTTTTTTTAGTGTTACTTTATATTACCCATTCAACGATATAGTAGATGCGTGTTAAATATCTCGGGTGTCCTACTCTAATAAGATCAAAATATTCATGAGTGCGTACATGACGTTCTTCTTTCGTGATGCATTATTTCTTGGGATTTTTAAATTCATTTTACCTTACAATAGAATTTTTGTTTTTGCGATCATTCGCTCTGATAAATATGGCCTAGTTCTGAATGGATAAGGGAAAATTTCTCAATGATAGATTTGTATGATTGTAAAATTCTTTCATCCTTTATTTTTCATGCTATTATAAGGGATCTATAGGCATCTCCAAACCTATAATTAACTTGTTTACATGGTGTGTATGGTGAAAATCCATGTCAGATTCAGAGAAGAGCTTCAGTGTCACATGTCTTCAAGAGTCTCTATTATAGATCACTCAGAAGGTGCAGCCTGATTTTCAGTAACCCCGAGTCCCACCCGTCAAATCCTACTTCAGTGGAGTGCTTACATTTAATGGGGGATTGGTGAATAAAATACAAATGTCAAATATATAATATATTTTCTTATTTTACATGTAAAATTTCTATTGTAGGGATAGGATGGTTGTCTAAAGGTCCTCACGTAATTTTGGTTTAATTTTCCGTGAATTTATGTGAGATTAGGATGGATTTTCTGGGGTCTATCACAAGATTGGATTTTCTATTTAATGGGTCTTATAATAATTTTCTAAATAATTCCCGAGCATGTCACATGATTTTTATGATATTGAGATCCTCCCTCATACATAATATTTTTATTTTCACTGTATTATTATTAATACATTTGCGAGATTTTGAGATTGTTCTAATGTCGTCATGGACTATAATTTCTCTTATTGGTGATGCCTCACCCGATGAAAAATTTCCAAATAGATAATTCCATATTTTTGGCCAAATTGTGGGAATGAGGTCACCGAAACATACCTAATGCTATTCACATGAAGGGGATGACATGCTGGAGTTATTTCACGTGATGAGGCCAATATGTCACCATGGTTTCCTAGATTCTTGTGGATCTCCAGGGGCATGTCTCATGACCTTTATGACCACATGTCCCTCCCTCATCCTCCATTGATATTTCATTGGATTATTTTAAAATTCCTAAGGGGTCTCATAAATTTGGATTAATTTTTTTCATAGACAATCATTCTCAACATCTGTGATCTATAAAATTAGTTTATGACCTTCATAATCATCCTCTTTTTGGATATTTTACACATATTTATCTAATATTTTGATATAGTTTTTAATGAACTCACTGGTTGAAAAACCATGTTTCGTAGATATGTTTATTTAGGCGAAACTGCGTCACCACTGGTTGTCCAAGGATTATTTTCAAGAGAAGGATTCATTAATAGGGGCATCATGGTATCTGATGTAGTTTATTTACTCCACATGGTTCTTTATCATGACCACATAATTGTCAAATGATCAAAAATTCCATATAATATCTAATGATTTGTGGTTTTTCCATCTCATATTTCAATTATTTATATAAGTAAATAAAACACATATTTTGGTGTTTCTTCCTCTTTGAATTTTTTGGTTCAAATTTGGTAGGCGTCAACAATGAGTAGTAAACATAATAATCTATTATCACATTAGTAATGTCAAAATAGGTAAAATAAGATTAATATTTTGGGATTTTACTTAACAATTTCCTTTAAACATTTCTTTAACCCATATTTAAAATAGAAGTTAGAACATTTCCATCCATGTCATAAATATAGGGACCATACATTCCATAAATCATTTATTAGGACAATTTTATAAATTTTAGTAAAATAGAAATTCTAAAATATTACACTTCTGAATTTAATATCTTTATCATTTTATCCAAATGGTAAAATGAGGGAAGTTTTTTTCTAATTATTATATTATAAATAATTTTTTAACATTTTAATTTGTTTTAAATTTTTATTTATTTAATAATTTCATTAAATTATTTTTAAACATATATAGAAAATTTTTACAATTAATAGAACAAAACTAAATTATTAAAAAAAATACACAATTTAACATCATTTGGTTTTTCTATTTTATAATAGGAATTTTACAAATAAATTTATTTATTATAGACATATGGATGGTTTTATTAAAATTTAATTTATATGTGATTATGTATAAATAAAATGTTTGAGAAAATTTAAAAAAATTACATTAATTTTATTTTGTGAAAAAAAATATTTTATTAAATTATTTAAAAATAATAAAACATAAAAGAGGATAAATAAAATGAAACATGGTATTCATTATAATCACATGAAAAATATGAACAAATTATTACATTTTATATAAAATTATAAACCATTGAGAGTGAAAAATGTGTTACCATGGTTAATGTTAAAATAGGTTAACTAATATATTAATCCAAAATCTATGGTTTAAAACAACACATAAACCACTAAAAGGTTTATTATATTTTAGTATTTCATCAAAATTACTCCCTATTTTAAAATATATATAATTTAGGAATAATTTTTTATTGATAATTAAATTATGCTATTTTAATATTTTGTTGAATTCGATGTGTTACACACTCTTCACTTTTAGAAGGGTACCCATTAATTTTCTTCAATACATCACACTAATCCATGTATCTCTAAAAACCTGATAAATTTATGTTATCAACATCCTATCCATCATTTTTTGAAACTCATATTGTTAGAATTCCATTATAATGGTCCTTAATAGTATATCTAAAGGGGGTATAGATGATGTTTCAATCATATATCCCAACCAAATTGAATTTATTTATTCACATATATCCTCTAAATATGTATTATTTTTTATAAAATAATTTCCTTACTAGTAATTTTTTGTTATATGTAATTATTATTATTATTAAGCCTCATTTTTTCTCCCTCATTTATATCAAATGTAATGTGAAATTATCATTCATGCATACAAATGACATACTTTCATAGAGTGATATATTTAATTATCCATCGAAATCCCTTATGGATGGGTATTATGATATATTAATTTTTTATTTATGATCTTATGATATAAATATTCTTCATGAAATATAATATCATAACTAACTATATAACTTCTAATCCATTGGAAAAATATAACATCACACATGTGTACATGTATAGTACCACATCCATGAAGCGATGTGATCTTTTTTTTCATTTCTAGATAGCATTTGTGGTAATGAGGATAGATATTAACTCACTAAGACTTTTGAAATAATTTTATTTTTTTATATTTCCAGTATTTGAGAAATTTTTTGAGGTGCGGGCTATGCCCGATTAAAATTTTTCATTTTTCAGATAAATGAGTTTTTATGGGCATGAAAACATATGATCTGTGGGTAGATAATGAGTTGGAAGTTTTGCATCTTTCCCATGTCACCGTGCGACTTGTTTTATATTTGATTGAATAAGAAATTAAATGATCAAAATAATGTTAATATGTGAATAAAATTAAAAAAGTGTATAAAATAAAATTTTGAGGAATTATTTTAACAATAATAATATTATTATTATTTGAGAATAATAATATTATGATTAGTATTAAAAATATTAGTTTGTTTTTAATATTATTTATCTTATTAATATTACTTGTGTTAAGAAGGTAATTTTTATTATGTTATTTTTATTAATAATATTACTATTAATATTTTTATTATCATAAATTGTTATTATATGTTTAATTTAATTTTTTTCTGGGATGGGATTCCCCCCTTTATGATCCTCAACCGTCATCTATCACCCAACTCCCATCGCCCCAACCATCATATTGTAACCCAAAACCGTCACGCTATCACACCCCATTACTTTCATTCCAGAGAACAACACCCTAATCAACTTCCCTCCATCAATAGTGCATATGAAACTAATGAACTCCCCTATCTCAATTACATGACCCAAACACTATTTAGACCACACACCAGCTTTGGCCACCCCTCCCTATGCACACACCTCCTACGCACTCTCCCTTACTAGTCGATCCACCTCCAATGATCAGACCCCTCTTGGTCGAGCACCCTCAGAGCCACCACACACTATATACCTTAGTAAGACCCTGCTTCATATTTCCTAGGATTTTGAAGCTTTTTATTTTGGGGATTATATTTTTAAATATTTTAGGGTTTCAATTAGTGTCTTAATATGGGTATTTTTGTTATATCCTTTGGAGTGTGGTTCTTATTAATTTACTTGTGGTGTATATTAGGTGTTTTTGAAGATTAAAACATGATTTGGGAATTCCATCACTCGAGGTAGGTGGTTCTATCTATAAACATTCAATGGTGAGTTAATTTTCTTACTGAAATTATTTTTCATGTTCCTCGATTCGTACATTTAGTGAAAATGTATTTTTTTAAAGTTAATAACATATTTTTTATTTTTATATGTCATGTTTATGTGAAATGGGGTGTTTTTTATGGAAATCCCTTTAGAATCTCTTGGTCATGTTTTATAATTTGTACATTTTGTATATTAGATCATTCATGTGAAGAGAATTATATTTTGGTATGGTACATGTGTGGATTTTATTCTAAAAATGGAATTTTGGGTGTCTTTCTACTGTAGGTCCTTTTTTTTCTTTAATGGGCTGTCTTCTTAAATTTTTAATATTATTTATGGAATGATGTAAGAGATACAAATCTTATTGTCAATGTTTTTTTGTGTGCATGTTTTTGAAAAATTTCTTTTTAATGTGAAGTGGTTTTATTGTGATGTGTATCCTTTTGGTATTATCTTATGAAATTTTTTAAATCATTTAATAATGTGTGAAATATATGTGAATCATGATTGCAGGATGTTTGGTGTTGGTATAGTGTTTAAATGATATTTATTTCAAATCATGGGTATTACAGTTTCTATCATTTGTGATTATTTTATGATTTATAAATATTGATTTATCAAATGGGGTTAGGGATTCCACTTTTTGTTTTTAATGGTATTATTGGAAATTTGTCCTTAAAATATAGCATTTAATTTATTCTTCTTTCAGTTTATTGTCTTAATTATTTAAATTGTTTTATGAAAAAATTTATTGGTTTATTGAGTTACAAAAAGGGTGAAGAAACATGTTGGCTGCTATTTGGTATGTGTGTGATTTGGAAATGGTGTTTTTATTTTAAGATGATATTTTATAACTTTTGAAACATGTTTTATCACAAATAGGGAAGATTGTGTATCTATTATGGTGGACTAGGACTAGTATTCTAGTGATACAGTAGTGGATTCTTCCCAGTTTCACAGAGAAAGATTGAAGATAACAATAGTAACTAAATAATGATGATGTATTGGAGACTACTAGGTTATAGTATGCTCTCTAATAGTGTCTCATGCATGATAACAAATATTTTTTTGGTTCATATTCCACATTTAATCGAGATATGATGTACCTAGTTTCATAGGGTTAGCTAGTGCCAAGGGGTATGGTAATGACTAGTGCTCAAAGATTATTTCACACATACATCATCATATATTCTGATGGGTTGTATATATTGAAATAAAATGTGTTGTCTTTAATGTGTAATTATTTGAAACTTTCTATTAATAAATATCATTCTTTTAAAAGAATTACATTTTATGTTTCACACATTCATAGTTGTCACGCTCTAATGTTAATTTCATTAAAATTTATGTAAATTTTCCTCAATTATAAAGATTTCAATTTTACTTTACATTTAGTGTGTAATGCATGGAATCATTTTTCCAGATAGAGTCTTATTAGTCATTGGATCACACCATGCATACACCTTTGGGATTATATATATTTGGTAGTATTTTGATTCAAATTAATTCAAGATGTCAGTCTTGGAATATTGAGTTTCTTGTGGATTTTATTCTGGATTTTGGTGGTGGTGGATTGAAAATGTGGTTCCTCTTGTCAAATGGGGTTTTGATATATATTGATGTTTCCCTTATGTATTATTTCATTATTGTTTTTGTATAAATATGTTAATCATTATTTAAAAAAGTTTTTAACGGAGTTTTTGGATGAATTATTCACATACAATTTTTTTGTCTATATAATATGATTAAATTTGGGTAAATTATTCCCTCTTATATCACTTGATACGTGGGAAATTCTTCCATCCCGTTGGGATCCAGAATTCTTTATGGGCCTTGATGAAATATGGTTCAGGCACTGGTTCAGATAGAGACCCAACATTTTTAGTTACAAAATGGCATCAGAGAATGTTTTCACTTTTCGGTCTTGTTTATTTGGATAGAGACAAGGTAGAAATGAGCTAGGATTGTCCTGAGTGTGGTGTCAAGCTAGCACACACCATGATGGGTCCAAAGTCATTTGGGCATTCAGTTTTCATCTGATTCTTTTATCCCTTATGTTTACATGATTCTGGGAGAAATAAAAAAAAGAGTTGATTTTATGGTTTCAGTGAGATCACAGGGCTTGGAAATCCATGTTGAATCGGACAAATTTTCCATGATAACTTCTTGTAATGGAGGTCTCAGAGGCATGTGGTTTCCAACCGTATGTCTGAGTCATCTGTTGAAAATAGACACCTAATTATTCATCTTCTGTCTCCATGGGTTCAGAAAATTAATTTTTGAATTACTTTGTTTTAAAATCTATGAAATATATAATTCAAAATATAGATGGTATGATTTTAAAATGATGGAAATGTGGGATGAATGTTTATTTTGAAAAGTGGAATAATTTTTTTTAACCTTATGTATTTCTGGGATTGATCACATGCTTTGGTAATGTGTTGGAAGTGAACGGGTTCTTCATTTGTTGGATTTGAGAGGCTCTATTGGTTACCATTTTTAGATGTTTAACCCATGAATCATGTTCTATTTTTATAGACTTTTTGAATGAAAAATTTTGTATGTGTCTTTTTTAATTTTTTAGTAATAATATTTCCAAGGAATTTCAATCATGAGAATCATTTCGAGTTGACTTCTATATTGAGTTATAGTTATTTATAGATATATGGATTAAAAAGTGTAGGTTAGTGGGTTCATCTGAAATTTACATCAAAAAGTCTTGTTGTGGTTCATTTGGTGTCCTAAGTGATGGCTTGTTGTATGATCGGGATGATGGACTTGTTTGATTGGGCCCTTGGACTCTTTCCTTTCTGGCTAGGGTACACCTCCATAAAGGGTTAATGCCCAATTGATGTACGACCATTGGAAATTCACCATTGGCAGATCCTCTAGTTGGTCAAATTGAGAACATTCATCATAAGTTTGGGTGGAGTGTAACCCTCTCTATTTTTGGGAAAGAAAATCTTCTCATAGCATGAATGAAAATGTGAGTGGAGTCAAAGGATGTTTTGGTTACTTATGTCATGTGGTGACCAATTTGGAATTTGATACCATTATGTATTAAGGCCAATTCTAGAAGATGTGAAAGGAATTCTAGTGGGGAATAGTGGAATCAGTATTGAGATGTTGGTTCTAGATGCATGTATAAAGGGACTTTTGGAGTTTTTATTGGTTTGTCTAAGAGCTTCTATTAGGCCACCCATGTGGTTAATTGGTTATAAAAGGATTTTATGGCCACATGTAGTAATATAATTTTGTTAGGGACTCAGTTCAAGGTTCATCTCCTTATAATGTGTTTTCTTACTTAAAAGGGTCATGTTCAGTCACATCTTCACGTTCAGGATCCATTTGAAAATAAAGGGTGAATATTGAGGTACCTTTTAGACTTTTGTTTCATCCAAATAATGTTCATTTTGGGTAATTCAGAATCCGTATGTTTTAGAGGGGGGGGGGGGTGTCTTCCCAATGTTCTCTATCTCGATGTTTCTAGATCAATGTAATAAGAGAATGTGTGTGTGCATTTTCAAGTCCCTGGTTCAAAAATGAACATTATCAATGTAAGTGGGACCTGAGGTGCATTGTGTTCTAGTTGTTCTATCTGGGATGTGGTGTGGTTATTTTTTGTACACATAAAAGAAGTTCCATTTGTTGATTTTATCCCTAACTAGGAGGCAGAAGATGTTTCAACCATCATAGCTCCCACCATAGGTCTCGAAGTGAAGTTTGTGCATATTCAAGATCCATAGAAGTTGGAGGTATCCCAATCTAATCTCTTTTATCTGTGTTGAAAATGGTTGCAATTAAAATTTCTTCCAATGTAACAATCTCATTATAAGTGTCCTTGTTCAGTGAAAAGAGATATGGGAACCCTATTTATTCATTTTGTGTTGTCTGGGTGGAAGAGGTCTTCTTTTATTATAAGGATTCATTGTTGTCTCATTTTCGTAAGTCTCAATTCTTGTAAACTTGTGAATGTGAGTTTCTATTTGTTTTCCCATATTGGACTATCCATGAAATTGGTCTAACCTTTGGATAGGCATTTATGAGTATGGTAATATTGATTAGAGTGGAGAACCATGTAATGTCTTCTATTTGGTATAGAGTTTCTTTTGTCAGGGCCCTAATGGTGAGGGATTTAGTCTATATCGGAGGTTCCCTAGCTGGCCCATGTCATACATTCTGAGTAGAGCCACCCTAAATAGTTAAGCAGATTGGTTCCTATATTGGGGAGACCCACTATGGGTCTCACTAAATTCACAAGGACTAAACTGATGTTTTTCTATTTTAATATTTTGGAATCCATTTTTCCCATCATGTTGGACATTCGGCCTTATCTTAGTAGTTGGTGGGTTTATAATGGAGGAGAGTTTTTCCAGGACTCCCGACTGGGTGCACCCAATAGTTTTTTTAACCAAGGATATTGGACTATCCTTAGATATGTCTTTTGATATTTTTCACTTCATTCAGTAAAGTGTTAGGGGGTTTCATTTGACAGTGTTTGAGGTGTTTTATCATAAGAAGTTGGAAGTTGTGTTGTGGGAAATCTCCTTTCATTTGAATGATCAACTAGAGATGATTGAACTTTTAGGGAATGGTGGTAAGTAACATGGAATCCATTTCGGCCTCTGATGTTCATCTTTTATACCATTTTTCTTTATGGGAGTGTTCTTATAATCTTTTCATTTGACATTAATTTGGGAAGCTCATTCTATCGGAATGAAATCCCATTTCATTATTTCATATCAAAATTGTGATGAATATCTGGGGGTATTAAGATATATGGTTGGGAGAATTGTCGCACCCAAATATCTAAAATAATAATAATAATATTTTTTATAGATTTGTGATATTCTTTTGAGGTGTAGGTTGTGCCTGATTAAACTTTTGTGTTTTGATGGTAAATGATTTTTTATGGGATTGGATTCATCTAACGCATGCGAAGTGAATGGGTTGAAAATTGTGTTTCTTCATCGATTCACCTTGTGGTATTACTATTATTTGAATGAATATAAAAACTGAATGAAAAAATAAATATTATATGGGAATAAAATTATACAAGG
Source organism: Viscum album (assembly GCA_963277665.1). NCBI lineage: Eukaryota > Viridiplantae > Streptophyta > Magnoliopsida > Santalales > Viscaceae > Viscum > Viscum album. Next base: position 257,044,117 of record OY728148.1, on the reverse strand, counting down.
AGTATGAAATAAAATTTTAATGAATTATTTTATTATTATTATTATTCTAATTTAAGAATATTATTATTATTATAATTAACAATATTAATGTTTTAATTAATATAATTCATCATACTATTATTAATAGTGTTAAGAATTTAATTTTTATTGATTTATTGGTATTATTATTATTATAAACTATTATAATAATTATTTTTGTTTCCTTTTTTTGAGATAGACATCACCCCTTTTGTGCATCACCCCTCACTCCTCCCCCATGTAAATTCACCTCACCCCTCCCCGTATAACCCAAAACCATTGTTTTAAACCCCCTCCTCATAATTTCCTTCTGATGGAAAACACTTTAATCGACCTCCCTCCTTCACTGGCGCACATGAAATGGACGAACCCCCATCTCCCGGTTGCGCCACCTAGCCACCTGCAGGACCACTTTCAACCATCCATCTGAGGTCTCCCCTCCCTATACACACACCTCCGGTGTAACCCATTGTGGTATGTTCCACCTTTTGTGAATGGCCCCATCTGAACAAATCCCCCTTAGTGCCCCCACACCCTCTCCACATTGGGTAGACCCTCGTTCATCTTTTCAAGGGGTTTGATCCTTGTTATTTAGGTGTTTCTATTTTCCTAGCTTTTATGTTGAAAATTAGGGTCTTAATATTGGTTTTTCTGTTCGATCTATGGATTATGATTCTTTTTAGTCCAAATGTGGGGAATATTAGGTTCATTTCAAGATGCACACAAGAATTTGGAATTTCTTCACATGAGGTAGGATGTTCACTCTATAAACATTCATTGATGATATAATTTTCCTGCTTAAATTATTTCATTTGTTCCGTGATTAAAATATTTTGTGTGATAATATATTTTTAATGTTATTAAAATGTGTTTTATTTTTATATGGAATGATAATGTGAAACCGGGAGTGTTTTCTGATGAAAACACGTTTAGAATTATTTTTTCATGTTTTGTGATTTTATACACTTGGACATTAGATCATATAAGGGCATTGAATTATATATTGGTATGCTAATAGGGTGCATTTTATTATAAAATGGCTATTTTGGATTTGTTTTTTTCTGTAAGTACATGTTGTGCTTCATGGATTTTTTATAAATTTTCAGAAAGGTTTATTGAATGATATAAGAGATAAAAATCATGTTGAAAAACTATTTTGGGTGGATCATGTTTTTGAAATGATTCATTTAAAAGTGCAAGGTATTTTTGGGTGTGTACCATTTTGGTAATGTATTGTTAAAATGAAAAAATTATTTTGTTATGTGTGAATGATATGGGAAACATGTTTGTAGATTATTTTGTTTATTTACAGTGATTAAATGAGATCATGTGTTTTTCATGGGGTATTACATGTTGTATCAATTGTGGTTTTTTTATGATTTGTAAAAATTGATTTATGAAATGGGGTTAGGGTATACTAGGACAAGTATTCTAGTGATACACATGATTCCTTGTCCTAGTTTATCATATCAAGATTGATGATGATGACACTAAATAAATATTTATAATTTTTTGGAGACCACTAGGTTATTGGAGTATTCCCTACTAGTGGATCTTGTATGAGAACAAAGATTATTGTGTTACTTATGCCACATTTCTCTATCATATGATGTGCCTAGTATCCCAGGGTTAACTAGTTACTAGGGTACTGACATGATTCTTTCTCAATAATTTTTTCAAAATTACAATAAGTATATGGTTGGTTGGGATGGAGATATTAAAAACAAGTTCATTCTCATTAAAGTTTCATTCATTGAAACTATTTTATTTAAAATTAGATTTATTTGAAACTGTTATATATTTTATGTTTCACTCATTCATTGTTAATCTTCTTTAAAGTTATTTTCTTCAAATTTTTAATAAAACATCTTTAATTATAATGATTTAATCTGTATTTTAAATTTAATGTTTAATACATGGAATATTTTATTAGGGAGGCATCGAAATGGGCATTGGAACACACCCTGCATACTATTCTTTGTGTATGCAGACACTATTATCCTTTCATTCTGGTTATGGAATGATTTTATTGTTGAAAATTTTAGTTTTTTGTGGCTTTCAATGGGAATTTTGAAGGTGGAGTCATGAGGGTGTGGTTCCTCTCATCGTATAGAGTTTTTTTATAGAGTTTTTCCCCTTATTTCATTGTACTTTTGTGTTTTTTTAAGTTAGTAAATATTTATTTATGAAATATGGTTGTGGTTCATTTTGATTAATTATTCTGATCTGAATTTTATTTTATTCTTATTTTTGATATAATTATATTTGAGTAAATCATTAATTATTGTCTCATTTGATACCTAGTAACTTATGACAGCATGTGGGGATTAGGAACTCCCTACATGGCTTACCGTAGACTGGATTAGGTGTCGTGTCAGATGGAGACCCCTCCTACTTCATCACAAATATATACATTAAATATTTTTTATATGAAATAATAATAATTCTATAAATATGATTCAATATTTTCAATTACATAATCCCTTCTGGTGAAAAGGGAAAACAACATTCATTATTACATATATCCTATGATCACAACAAGATGAGTAACTTATTTTTATTTCTCTATTTTTATAGATAAATTTCTAAATATATAATGAATATAAATTAAAATTTTATCGTGATTTAAATTATTTTTAATATTTATCCATTATCATTGGTAAACTACTAAATATACATAACAAATATTTTCAACAGAAACAAGCAGAAATGACCTGAAAATAATTATTTGAATATTTAATTTTAAATAAATTCCCATCTAAATGTTATATATGTATCATATATTATTTTAAGAATACGAAATCTAATATGTTATAGATTTATAATAAATAAAATGTTATTATACAATATGATAGGTCGCCTTCAACGAAAGTTTAATTTATGGAAAAGGTTTATCATCTTAGATTGTCTACTTTGGGATATTTGTTATGTGATACAATAATATTATTTTATACTGTGTATATATATACCCCTTCATATCTTATAACATCATTATCATTATTTTAAACATATTTATTATTTTTTTTATTCTTTATTTTTTTATCACTATTGTTTCAAAATGTTCCAGAGCGGTATGGGTTTTATCATTTAATCACAATATAATGAGGATTTTTTATGATATAATTTTCAATGAAGGAAATTATATGATCCATTTATGAATAATCCTTTTTGTTTCCATATCCTGGATTTATATTTTAATAATAAATTTTTTCCTTTCATTTACCTCATATTAAGTTTTAATGAGAGTAAATTAAAATTTTAATGGAATATATACATTATTTCTCTCTTTCACATAACATAATTTTTTATCCTTTACCACGATTTCTCAAAATGTTATCAATAATATTTTAATAAATATCTATTGAATTTATAGAGTAATATTTACACATGTTTTATTTATAAATAAAAGGATGAAAAGAAAATGCCTTTTTTTTCTTAATGACTTACTTTTGATTTTTTTACAATAAATATAGAGGAAAATATTTTCTTAATGTACATGACATGAATGGAATTTACTGACATCCTAAAAACTAATTTTATTGCAGAATACATTTTATGTAACCTGTTTATTGTCAAATAAAAATACTTACACAATATGTTTTGAATTTTTTGATTTTAAATAAGTGAACTCAAATTGAAAATGGTGTTTCCTCAAGAAATTTTATATGAGATATATTAATTTCAAATTATTCAATGTTTATTTAATTTGATGTTAATTATGTTTGATAGGGGATATGACCCTATGATACAAACTATATTATTTATTTGGATGGTTTCTTAATATGACGAAATAATTTTTGTAAAACCCATATTCTTTTCCATGGATTCTGCTAAAATAAAATGATAAATGTTTTCATGATGTTATTGTATAAATTAGAATTGATTACGAATATAATATGCATGGTTCTTTTATATCCTTCCAATACGTTAGGTAAAGATGGATAACATGTGAGTAAATTTATTTACTGATGAAAATTTTTTATGTTCGGCATTTTATGTGTTGAAATAGATTTAATGGACCTGTGATTATATTTTGTTCATGTTTTCATCTATATATGTTTTTCAGTGGATATAATTTTATGTCTAAATGTTTTACTTAAGACCTGGAATTCTGGTTCATAAGATTATGTATCGACATACTTTTGTGACTAAACATTTACATGAGGTCCTTAGTTATTGTCCTCTTCATAATGTGTTAACATATAACTATTTATATGTGTTAACCAAGTTATAATATTTTTTATAAAATTCCTATTTTTATTTTATTATCAATGGGATCATGTTCTTTAATTTTTTTGGATGCATGCCCTATGGAATTTCATGATTTATTGCATGAATCAGGACTATGATATATGATATGTAGATTATCATTTTCAATTTTGAATATCATATTAATATAGCCTTATTCTTATTTTATTCTTAATATAACATTGATATATTCCTTAATTACCCTTATATATAATTTCTCTCACATATTCATATGATTTCATTTTATAGGTTTCGATGAATGTATTTCATAATGATATTTATATGAATATTAATGTGTGGGAATATCATTTTTAGAGATGTTGAAGATCATTAATGAAATAATAAAATTTTCTATGTATCCTCAACAGACCCTAAATTATTATGGTTATAATATGGGTATTAATTAAATATATTAGATATATTTGTATTGCTATTTAATATCTATTTTTAAAAAAATGATTCTAATGTATTTATTTTTCATAATTTACATTGATTATATAAATTAATGATGTATATTGTATGTTAAATATAAAAGAAATATTTTTTCACTATAAAAATGTTGTCCTAAAAGTGGTAATACTAGAGGTAGTGAGTTAATAACATATAACTGATAAAAAATAAAAATGATTTATAATTCTATCATAGATTATGTAAGTTAATTTTATAGTATTATTATATATCTTTTGTTAATAATTTTATTGTAAAATATTAGGAGTAACAAGAGATATGGATTAATTATTTTTAAAAAATTACAGTTAAAATGAATAGAAACATATTACCCCTTTAAAACTATTTTATATTTAAATTTAAAGTAATAGTTGTGGTGGGAATAAAATATAATAGTGAAATTTTTTAAGGGAACAATTTCCATGAATAGAATTCATAAAAAAAATTAAAATATTTAACTCATAAGGAAATCCCATTAACTTTTTATATTATTTGGAATAATACTGAAACTATCTATATTTTATAAACCATGTTAAAACCATCAAACTAAACCTAAAATTATATATATATATAAACTAGTTCACTATTATAAAAAAGGATATGTATGGTTCATCTACTTGATGATAATTTTTATTTTGTAGAAATCATTGAAATCCAATATTGAATATATTTATGACTTAAGGAAAAATACCATATCAAACTGAGAAAAATCAATGCATTTTGAGGCCAATAGAGAATTATTAATTTATAGGTGTTTCAAAAAAATGGTATGATATCAATTAAAAAATAATTGATTAAATTTAAAACCAATATTAATTGAAATTATTGTGTAAAAAATTTGAGTCTATGAGGTTATTTAAATTAACTTATATATGTGTTATTATAACCACATTTAATTATAAATAAATATGTTTATGAAAATGTATTTTGAGGATTTAAAATAACAGTAGTACAGAAAACAAATTTTTCTAGATAAAAATGTGAATACGAAAGACTCCCTATAGTTTAAAAAAAATTTATTAAAAAATAATAGTTGAAACTAGTATATCATGTGAAATTAATCAATTAATTTTTTCAAGATAGTTTTTTGATAGCATTTAAATTTTCATTATAATATGGATAAAATATTGTAATGTGGATATGTTACAAGCATAGCTGGTGAATCACGATATATTTATATACCACCAACCATCATTATTGGTGATCTTTATGATTTAAAACCATATCATGAAAGCCAAAAAATTCCATAAACTATTGGTCTATAACTTTGTAATTAAAAAATAAGACGTTAAAAAAGAATAACATATAAAGGGAAATTAAATTTGATAAAATAGTAAAATTATATAAAATATATAACATCTTAATCAAAAAATAAAACTAGAAAAAAATCCCAATAAAATCAAATCTAAAAAAAACTCTCTAAGATAAATATTACAAAATTCATAGTTAATTGGAAAATTGAAGAAAACATGGAAACCAATACACTTGACCCTCTATAAGGAAAAAAATATATTAATCCATATGGTGTTGAGTAAATTGAATCATTTATTGGTGTAAATATACTTAAATTAAATAATCCACTGTGATATAATAATGTTGATAGGAATATGAGGAAGACATGAAGAGAATGAGGGTTTTCTTGAACATGTAATGTTAATTACCAATGAAATCATATTGAATCATAAAGGAGTAAACTAAGGGAGAAAGTATAATTGGGATACCATGAGTTATTATTTCCATTGGATTGGGGGATTTTATTTATAAAGAAGAGAGGAATGATGAACTAAGTTGTTAGATTTCAAACAACCATATAGATCCCCAAAAATAAAACTCCCTTGAATCCTAATGAGTATATTATAATGGAAAATAGGGTATTCAATGGCTTCCCAGATATGTTAGGTCCCCTACATAATGAATGGGAACACAATTCCCCTCCACCAGACACCTGGATTCACCTGTAGTTTAAAATTATTAGTGGTCCCACCAAACATCTATAAAAACTTATAAATCACTAAATTTATATAAAAAATCAACATATAATACCTCAAAATACATCAAAACAAAAAAAACTAATTTTAACTTGTACAATTAAGACTAATACCTATCTATAGAATATATTTCTCTATACAGCACATTAATAATATAAAATTCCCGTCTAACACCATATATACATTTAAACAAGTCATTAAAGAAAAGGTTGACTACATAGTGTCTCTTTTACAATAGAGTAACCCACACTCCCTAATATGGTGCTGAAATAATAAACATTTTATTTCTTGATTTTATACTCATAATGGAAACCCAATTTTTTCCATCTAAACCATATACGAAAAAATTGACAAATTGTAATAATAAACCTATAAAGAACCATTATTCGTTATAGTTTTTTTAGAATTAAGAAAATTTCTTTTATAAGTAACACCCTTGTCAATAAATGTGATTTTTTTTAAATTTAAATAGGTTTTCTTATTTCACATTAAGTCATCATCATTATAAATATAAAATCCCTTCAAAAAATAATCCATTCAAAGACATTCATGATAGGCAGTGTATAAAATTAAACAAAACAATGGTGATCTCAAATGACCAGTAAGCGAATTAATAATCATAAACAATTTTATTCCATAAATGAGTATAATATGTTCATGGTGTAATGAAGACATAATCAGAGTTCATGTGTGAATTTTGAAAGAATTAATTCCCATCTATACTTTTATTATCAAACATGAAACATGGAATAAGGATTTAATGTTTCACAAAGTCAGAAAAATCAAGAATTATGATCAAGTTGATACTAATCTATATCAAATATGGACTATTAACTGATAGAATGAATAGATAAAATGTATTGGTTTCATAGAACCCAATCCAAAGTATAAAATTACCGAACCTTCATATATACTATAAAATAAAATAGAACCATATAGTATTTTCCAATAAATTTACTATAGAGAATAATAATTTCTCATACTATTGTAGTATAATCTTGGTCCACCAATTGCGTAGGATATAATGGGCTCACCAGATGCAGTCTATGGGAACCCATCATGCATGTAATTTCAATGATAAATTACAAGAATATGGTACAAATATATTTCATTTAGTCATTAAACATAGATAAACAATCATTATTATTGCATAACATTATTAACTCACATAATGGGATTATTTTCCAAAATAGTCCATTTGAAAAATTCTTAACCAATCGAATAAAAAAGGATTAATTAATATAATTGAAAACAATTAATCAGTGGAAAATAAATAGTTTTCTAACAAATATCCTTGAAACAAGGTTAGCCTATAGAAAAGACACATGTTCTATAACTATATAATTAATGAAATATTAATACATCTAAATAATTAATAAGTATAGAACCTTTAAAAGACATCTTTGTAGGAGAATAAGTAATAACGAAAGGTTTTGACCTAGATGAATAAAAATATAAATTAAAAATCTTTTATTTTAGTTTTATAAAACTAATATTATAAATATTAAAATTCTAATTTTAAATTCTAAAAGTTTAAAAAAGTTTGAAAATCCTATTCACTAATAAATACATGAAAACATATAAATTTATCCTTAAATATCATTTAGATCATTTAATGAAGAAAATAAATAGTCTATTTAGAAAAAATTAAATTCATTTAAATTTTTTTTTGTATAAAATAACTTTGAATATATATAATATAACCTTAAAATATAATAATGCTAAAAATGCGGGAGCATTATATTCATGTCCTACAAGTAAAAATAATGTTTCCTTACATACTTTGGTAAACAGAAAATGGGAATTAGTTGGAAAATGAAACGTTTTATCCTTTTAAGAAAATTTGAAAATTAAAATATGGATAAAAATATCTTTAATAATTCATTTTAAGAATTATAAAATAAATTTTAATTGTTTTATAAATCGTTTTTTAAGAAATAGTCTATTTATTAAAATTGTAAAATAATGATGATTTTTTATAAAACATCATGTGATCTATTTATGTTATAACGAGAGAAAATTATTATAAAACCTATATTATAATGACATAATCAAATTATAATTAACTTAATGATAATAATTTATAGGTATACCCTAATATTTCAACATTAGTGTTTTAATCAAAAACAATCTCATTAATTGAAGTGAGTATAACATAAAACTCGTACCACTTTGGAAATTTTGAATCGTATGTCCGATGAATGGAAAAACTAAATTAAACTAAAAATATCTAGGGAATAAATAAATTTATTGTATTACATTTAAAATTTTATGCATATAGACCACATAAACTAATATAGGTTTATAACATTACATAGGTCTCAAAGAAGGAAAAGTTAGATAAAAAAATACACTACCAATTTATTAATATTTTGAGTTATAATGATAATAAAGCATAATATTAAATGATAAATTAACATTCATAAAAAATATTTTACATCATGATATAAAATTTCAAATGGGGTTTTTATAATCCTCATAAAATAATATTGTTTTATAACATTCATATATAACTTAATGAATGAAAATTGAGATGAAGTCCCATTCATTTAGTTCGACATGACATATGTGTATTTATCTTCCTGAAAACTATAATTATGTTAATTATTTACATTCATAGGAAAAAACCGCATCATTAAAATTAAATTTAATTCACTTATTACAATGATATATTTTATTATATAACTGATTAATCCTTCATCATATATTTTGATGATATTTTTCTTATTATTAATTATTGACACAGATTGAATGAATTTGGTAAAATATGTCCTTTTTTAAACATATATAATAATAATAATAATGACATATTTATCATATTTTTATATAAATAGTACATTTATGTCCAATATCGGAAGTTGGTTTTGATTAATAATGTAAATTACGATCATTGAGATGGTAGATCATACGTACAGATGAGAAACCTTTCTTGTTGTCATAAATCATCATGGAAAAGAGATATGTAATAATTTATCTTTATAGATTGATAATAATATCATATATATACAATTTTATTTAATTTCATGTACATTTATTTATCATTAATGTGGTTTTTTGATGAAAATATAGTCACATCCCTTCACGAAGGTCGTAGTCCATGTACACAAATGATGTTTTCACATTTTAAATGAGTGATAATGCAACAAATAAAATGTAATTTTATTTTTTTATACTGATAAATATTTCACTAATATCAAAATTATGACATTTATATCAAATATAATTTGTATATTTACCTTTATTACCTTACATGTATATGTCAGTGAAAAACGAATCACATCACTTGACATGATGGTTTTCTGTCATACATAAGGTCTTTGTTACTGTATCCTCTATCAAATAGGATATAAAAGGGTAACATAATATAATTAATTTATTACTAGAATTGTTTTTTAAATAATATATATATATATATATATATATATATTATATCCATTTTCATACCCAACTGCGATAGGTAGTACTAGAAAACGAATGACATCAATTCCAATGGGATAGTACTCTGTACAGATGAATAGAAATTTCCCAACCGATTTGATGGATATAGATAAATATAAATATTATTCCATAAACAGAATAAATTTGTATCTATTTAGTATAGTGTTCTTATTAATCAATATGATTTATTACATAATTGATGGTGGAAAAATATGAAAATATATTTAAGCATTTGTTAATACAATTACAATGTTTAAGAGAAACCTCCTTTGGATTTCCACTTAAGGAACCTAGGGTGGGTATTTAGTTATGACAATAACTTTAAAAATTTTAGTAATGGTGTTGGTGAGGTATTTTGGTGTGGTTTTGTTGAGTTAATGGTCTTGAGAGGTGTAAATAAGTAAGAGGGTGAGTTCACTTTTCTTATTGAGGAGGAGTGTCGTTTTTGTAAATACCCAAAAGTATTCAATAATGTGTGCTCACTCACACATCATATGGCTAATAATGGTACATAATGTTGGAAATTGATTACATAGTCAGTTAAAACCAAAAAATCACAAAATAAAAATGTTTTAGATATCTAACTCTTTAGCCTTTATGATTACTCATGTTTTCTACTTCAGTTTCCATCATGATAATTTTTTATTTTTAACCTAGGTGATTATATCAAAACGAATAAAATAAAACGTTACATCTAAGATAATTGGATTCATCTTAATATAAATATTAAATTAAATTTAACAAATAAAAATTAAATATTCTTTCCGAATAAATTTTAAAACACGAGCATGTAAAAGCATCACTTTAAACCATTATCATGGTGTTTATTTTTAATTTTTATTACTAATTATTATAAAAATAATTAAGTTTAAAATATAAAAACAATTATGTTTTTTTAAATTATGAAATAAATTTTATCAAATTAATTTTAAATAAGTGTAGGAATTTAAATTAAAATAAAAATCATAGGTTCAACAAAAACCCCATATTTCATGCTGTGTATTATTTAGAAAAACATGATTTTATATTAACACTATGTCTAATAATAATCATTATATGATGAAAATTTATATTTATTAATATATTCTATATAGATTTAATTAAAATATTATTCATTTTTTGTTAAATTAAACAGTTAAAATAGATATTCATTATTCACATTAAAACTATTTTTTGAAAACTCACTTTTTTATACTAAAAAAAAATTATACTACAATAAAATATAATGATGATTCCAGTGTAATGAAATAAATTTAATTTAAGTAAATAAAACTTATTATATATGTATTAGTGTTATAAACATAATATTTATTTTAATTAAATAATTTTTTTGAAAAAAAAGTCATTAATATAAACATAAATATTTTACACTATTTAGTGAAAAAACAATATTTTTTGAAAAAAAACCATATAAATTTTGATCCTCCAATGTAAAAAATTATTTTTATTTAACAAAATAAATTTATAAATGTCCGACCCATCCCCCGGGGCCCCTGCCGTGACTACCCCATGCCTGCCTTTCATAGGCTAGGGGCTAGCGACTAGCACCAAAGGCGTATTCCCTAAAACTGGGAAGGCATTGCCTTTATAAACTGTAACACACAAAACCAATGACACAACAAGATATGAACTCAAGAAAACTATATAGTAATAGAGTAAGTACAATAATAAAAAAAGGGCTAGAATACATGCCCAACTAAAAAGTACAAGAAACTGAAAGTAAAAGTAAACTAGAACAACTCCTGTGATCCCCCTCCAAGGATCCTACCTGAAGGGTTGGTACAACTCTCGAACAGTTGTCTATGTAGTATTCCTCTTCTAAGTTCGACATCTGAGATACATCCAGTCCTAGTACTCTCGTCCTCAGTCAGCAATGTCTGTCCTCTGCACCAAACACAACGATTTGAGGGCATAGCCCGTGCATGGGTGAGTATAACGATACTCAGTAGGGACCCCAAGACCCTCCAGGTCTCACAAAATCCACAATCCATGGAGGAAAATGACAAAACTACTTAGCTATATGCCCATACATATACCTGTGTTATCATGTATACCAATCTCAATCATGATAAAAGCACAGAGTCAAACTCAATTTGCAAAAATCAAGTGTTCCACAAAAGAATGAATACCACAAAGGTAAGTACCACATAGTTACACGACACACAAGAATACCACTAAGGTATTACCATGAAAGAAGTACCACACAAGTATAGACTCATCTCACACATAGGTACGGTAGTATAGATGAATAGTTACAACTAGTGAATCATCTTACTCCATTAACTAGCAGACTGACAGAGGAACACTAGGTGCTGACCCACACAGGATCGTTAGGTGATGACCCACACCTGATCACAAGGTGATGACCCGCACATGATCGCAAGGTGCTAACCCACACGTAATAGCATGGTGCAGAACCACATAGGATTTATTGGTGATGACCGACACATGATCCCAAGATGCAGACCCACACATGATCGCTAGGTGCTGGACCACACAAGATCACTCATCATTCATCATGTCACAACCGACTATAGGTTTCCCTCACTATGCTTGCTTGTCTCTAGGAAGATCTGCAGCACAAGCCTCTAGTCGATACTCAAACTACCACGAATTACAATGAAGAAATATCTCAAATGACCTCAATGTCATAGGGGTCTCAACCCAATAGATGGTGCGTCAAAAGGACACCCGATCTGTGAGTTATTAGCCTTTTAGTCTCGGGGCCCGGTTGGATTCGTGCTCGGTCCAACCCGACCATACCCCAACTTAATCCAAATCCCTAGTGGTGTATACTCAAAGAGAATGTCTCTCTCCATGGTTTCCTGTGATATTGGCGATTATTCAAACAGATGTCTGGTGCCAAAGTAATGGCCAAATAAGAGTAAATGGGTCATTGTGGGTCTGGGTCATGTCTGACACAGTCACAGCGACCCGACCCGACCCGGTCTGGGTCGACCCGTCCTGACCTGCTGGGTCCGGTCCAACCAGCTGGGCAGTATGTCCCACGGGGTCCAGCCTGGCCCGTTCTAGGTAGCCCAGCCTGCTGGGTCCGGCCCGTCCCATGCTGGGCGGCCTGGTAGATCTTGAGGGCTGTGAGTGGGCTACGAAGGGCTGAGGGCGGTGCAACGATTCTATGAGTCCACGAGGGAGGCTCATCGACGTGGCATCTCGGCGAGGCCATAGGGTGGCTTGGCCGCGTGGGGTACTGCGAGGGAGGAGGCCACGGGGGGGCTTGGCCAGGAGGGCGGAGTCCATGGGGCAGGTCAGCTGGGAGGTCGGAGGCCGTGGGGTGGCTATGATGAGAGTGAGGAGGCTATGGGGCAGCTCGGCTGGGAGGGCGAAGGCAGCGGGGTGGCTCGGTTGGGGTGGCTCAGAGAGACTATGGGGTGGCAGCTCAGCTGTGGGAGTTCGTCCGTGGATGGAAGCTCGACCACGGGGCCGAAGCTCAGCCGTGGGGCGGTTCAACCGTGGATGGAGGCTCAGCCGCGGTGTGGGGGCTCGGCCACGGGGCGGTTCGGCCTTGGATGACGGCTCAGTCGTGGGGCGGCGGCTTGATCGTGGGCTAGTTCGGAGGCCATGGGCAGCGGTGGAATGGGGCGCGAAAGCCACAGTGTGGTAGTGGCCACATGATAGCCCCATTGCATTGTCGTCTTTGTCACGGTCTACAGTGGTCTCGGTCACCATTCATGTTCCCCACCGTGGTTCGTAGCCATTCCACCATCACGATCAATAATTAATCACAATGTTTGCAGAGAGTACAGGCCATGTTTATATGGACCACACTCTCCATGTTAGAGTGGTAGAAAGAGGTTTTAATTCATTCTTGAATTATAAAGAATTATCATGAAGAGAAAGAGAGAATAATTTAAAACAACCACCGTACCTCAGATTATTTTTTGACATTGGCATGAGAAGGAAGTCGAAGAAGGAAAATATAGTTCCAATGATCATCGCTTCCGAAACAATTCTTCAATGTTAATCTTGTTCTTCATCCCCTTCCTTGATTTCTGAAGAACGTCCTTCGATGGTTTTCTTCTTTGGAGGATGTTATGGGGAAGAAGTTCTTCGTTGGAGAAGTGTAATCCTCCAAGATCTCTCCCCTTTTCCAATATTTACCCCAATCCCACAAAAATTAAAATATCCAACATAATAATTTATTTTTTTCTAATTAAATTATGTGGGCACATTTCAAATTGGCACATATTTAATTGGATTAATTAATTGATTGAGTTGGCATAATAAAGTGGGGGAGCTCAAGAGGGTTTTCTCTCATAAAGAGGGGTGTTCAAGGGGGTTTTAAGCCTCGGGTGGTCCCCACCACCACAACCTCTCATGGGAGGATTAGGATCGGTGTTCCCCACCTCTATAACCTCTCATGGAAGGTTTTAGTTCAGTGACCCCCACCTCTCAACATCCAAATGGGAGTTCTAAATAAAATAAAATGTTAAACATTTTATTTTTATTATTCCATGAAAATCACAAAAATTAATGTTCACGCTCCACCAACTATGGTCGAGGTGAAGGTCTACATAAGCAAATTATGGCGCTACGAGTTCAACGGTGCTATCAGATTTCAATTCCGAGCTCTGGTTCAAATGTTAAAAAAACCAGCTCATTCATTTAATAAATGTACCTGAAATTAATTTTAGAAATTCATTCAGGGAACTCCAGGCCTCAGAAATACATGCCGTCAATTTTCACGTACTCATAAAATTCCCATATAATTTAAAAAAATTACAAGGAATTCCCGGGTTTTTATATTCTCCCCACCTCAGGGCTTTGCATCCCTATAATCCACAACTCAAAACTAGGAAAAAAAAGTGGGAGTACTAAGTAGGCATCTGAGCCTCCTGCTCCCATGTGATCTCCTGGCGGTTCCCATGCTACCAACGAACACGGACTAGAGGTATCGACCACCCATGAAGGACCATCTCTTGTTGATCCTCAATCTCTATTGGAACCTCCTTAAAAGTCTCTCCATCCTCGATGTCCAGCTCTCCATGGTCGATGATGTGGGAAGGCTCATGCACCTATCTACTCAACTGGGATACATGGAAGACGTCATGCAACTGGTGCAACTGAGGTAGAAGATCTAGGCGGTAAGTTAGATCTCCAACTCTACTGAGGACATGGAAGGGTCAGATTAATCACAAAGATAACTTTCTGCCTCATCCAAATCTCCTCAAACCTCGTCTAGGTGAGACTCGTATAAAGACGTGGTCACCATCATCGAACTCCATAGGTTTCCATATTTTGTCAAGAATCTACTTCCGCATGATTTGTGCAGTCTTCATCCACTCTGGGATGATATGTAACTTCTCTGTGGTAGTTTGTACCATCTTTGCCCCCACTAGTGCTGACTCCCTTGGGTTAGTCCAACACAAAGGTGATCTGCAAGGTTTCTCGTATAATGCATCAAAAGTTTCCATCCCAATGGGGGGAGTGATAGTTGTTGTTGTATTCAAACTCCACCAATGGAAAGTGAATCTCCCAGCTGTGACTGAAGTTGAGACCATAAGCACGCAACAAGTCCTCAAGGGTCTAAATGGTCTGCTCAGTCTGGACATCTGTCTGAGGATGGAAGGAAGTGGTCAAACAAATCTGCATCCCGAAAGCCTCCTTCAACCCCTTCCATAGTCAGGAAATAAAACATGAATCACGATCAGATACAATCCAAGAGGCAACTCCTTGTAATCGCACAATCTATTGCACATAGTGGAATCCCAATCTCTCTACTGAAACCTGCTCTCTGATCAGTAATTATTGGGCCAACTTGGTGAGTCAGTCGATGATCACCCAAATCGAGTCATGTCCCCTAGATAAGCACATAATACCCATCATGAAGTCCATGGATATCTTATCCAACTTCCACTCTGGGACCTCTAAAGGCAGAACCAAGATTGCTGATAAATGATGCTCCGCCTTCACTTGCTGACAAGTGAGGAATCGTGAGACAAAATCTGTTATTACTTTCTTCATTCCTGACCACAAGTGCTGTCATCAGAGATCCTGGTACGTCTTCACTACTCATAGATGTACATTAAGAGGGGAAGTGTGGAACTCCCTCAAGACTTCCTCCTGAAGTGAAACTAGTACAATGGTACTTCCTGTGAAGAGAATGATGTTCTCCCCACCTTCAGAAAATCCATCAAGTTCTTTCCCAGTGCATATCTGAGCACGTCGAGCCTCGTAGTCCGTGTCTCCACACTATGCATCTCTGACTCGCTAAATAAGTGAGGGAGTGAATGTAAGAGACTGTAGAAAAGATGATCCATCGTGATCCACAAAAGATATTTGCAAAGCGGCCAGCTACTCCATCGCCTCACCTAGAATCTATATACCATATCTTCTGCTGAGTTCATTATCTACAACATTACCCTTCTACGGAATATAGTCTATCTCGAAGTCATAGTCTAGGAGGAACTCAAGCCAACATCGACGTCTTGGGTTTATGTCCTTCTAAGAGAAGATATACATGAGACTCTTGTGATCAGAGTAGGATGTAAAACATTATCCCATCATATTGTGTTTCCACATCATCAAGACGAACACCACTGCTTATATCTCCATGTCATGGGTAGCATAGTTCTGTTCATGTTGACTCGGCTGTCAAGAACCATATGCGATCATTGCTCACTCCTGTATTATGACACGTCTGAGCCTGGTCCCTGATGCGTCGTAGTAGACTACGTACCCTACAACCTCCTCTGGAAGTCTCAAGATGGGGGCATTTGTTAGCCTCTGCATCATCTCATCAAAACTATGTTGACATCTCTCCGACCACACGAAGGGTTTCCCCTTATTCGTCAACACTGATAGTGTTGCTGAATCTCTAGAGAAATTTGGCACAAATTTCCCATAGTAACTGACCAAAGCAGACGCCCCTCTCCCTCTGGGGAGGTAATCCTTTAAACATCTTTTGAAAAGATGTTCCCATGCTATGCCACTCCTATTTCGAACTAAAAACTGAAAACTCTTTCCGCCACATGGGTTAGGTTGGCTGACTCAAGATTGATTAGTTGCACTCTCCTATGCATGAATCTATCATATGCTTCCTAGGTTTCCTTTCTTTTCAACCAAGGAAAGACCCATTCCAAGGTTTTAGGTAAACCACAAACTTTTTTTCTACTACAGTCATTCTGAGTATGAATTATGGATTTCCAGTCCTACCCATACTAACGTTGTAAGGCCTCGATTCTTCCACCAAGAGGTTTCGACCGAAACTCTTTCTTCAAGGGTCAGGTCACACCATCAACAAAAGTGTGACTATCGAGTCTCCTCCCAAGGGTACCTATATACATGAGGGTCAAGTCAACGACATAGAAAAACTATAGGTCTTGAACATGATTCGTGGAAAGAGGGAATGATTGGTACATATGTATATTTATACGAACACTAGTAGTAGACCCAGAACATATCTCGAATCATTCATTCATCCCTTTGGTCACACTCTTTGACCACATGATCCCTTCCTCTATCCTCTATCTACCTAAGCCTGGTGGGGTTCACAAAAGGGGTGGTTGTAACATGTCGAAATGTACACCACCTCATGTTGCTCTCCTAGCATTTCTTCCACATATGATGCTCTTCAAATTCATCTATTCTTAACAATTACTCTTCCAAAAACATTTTACATGCCCAAGTCTCCCAGATTGGTGCAGGTTTCCTACTTTCCCACTACTAACATTCACTGGCTTCATCCACTCAGCCCAAGAATATACAACCATAAAGGTTCTCTCTATCACCCTAACACATGTAAGAATCCATAAAGTAAATGTGATGGCTCAAATGTCCTTAATCACACCTTTCTCAAAGGTCTAAGCCCCAAATCACTAATCGTATCGTATTAACCGAGTACCAGGAATGGTCGGTACGCCCCTATGAATACTTATCTACCGACATATCATCCTGCTGAAGCTGTAGAATCTCTAGAGAACTCCCAGCAACCTCCTCAATCTAGTACTTAGCCGCCTGTGGGGTGGGATCACCTCAGAAGCAAAGGGGTATCTGATGCTAAAATTTTTGCAACACACTCAGTCGGAGTGCATCGTCTTCCAGTGCGGCTGCTGGTAACTACTACCCAATGGGTGGTGG
The DNA here is from genome assembly GCA_963277665.1 of Viscum album. Taxonomy (NCBI): domain Eukaryota; kingdom Viridiplantae; phylum Streptophyta; class Magnoliopsida; order Santalales; family Viscaceae; genus Viscum; species Viscum album. The sequence continues at coordinate 257,025,881 of OY728148.1, read as the reverse complement.
TGCTACTGGTACACCACCCGGAGGTGGAAACAATGTAAGATTCCCTTACACTAGATCCTTGTTTCTTGGTGGGCTATCATCAAGTACTCTCTCGGGAATCCTAGCTGGCTATTTATGCAGAGTCATCCTGATAAAGAACAGGTGTGCCATAGTCAGTAAGTTATACCTAGTGAGCTGACTCAAAAATATCATAGAGAAAACTCTTGAAAACACACATGCAATCAGTGTTTTCATGCACTGAGTTAGAAATAAGAAGTCAGGGTCCTAGTGTATGGATACTTCGGCTGTCACACCAAAACTGGATTCTCTAAAATGATAACTACTCTCACTACACTTATCATTATGGCCGTTAAAAAAGAAAGATCAGAGTCCTATGTTATACAGTATAACTGACTCCTCTGATACCAATTTGTCAAGACCCATCCCCCTAGGCTCAATCCGTGACTACCCCAAACCCGTCTTCCATAGACTAGGGTCGGGCGACTAGCACCGAAGGCATATTCCCAAAATCCGGGAAGGAATTGCCTTTATAACTAGTAACACACACAACCAAGCACACAGTAAGAAACAAAATAAATCAAAATTTATAGTAAAAGAGTAAGTACATAATGAAAAAAGGGGTTAGAATACAAGCCCAATTGAAAAGTATAAGAAACTAGAAGTACAAGTAAACTGGAACAGCTCTTGTGATCACCTGCCAAGGATCCTACCTGAAGGGTATGTACAGCTCTTGAATGGTTGTCTCTGCGGTATGTGTTGTCTAAGGTCCACCTCTAAGCTACCACAAGTACTGGTACTCTCGTCCTCATTCATTGATGTCTATCATCGGCACCAAACACAATGAGGTGCGGGCATAGGCCATGTTGGGGTGAGTGTAGCGATACCTAGTAGGGACCCTGAGACCCTCAAGGTATCACAAAATCCAAAATGCTTGGAAAAAAGTGAAAACCCTACATAGGTTTATACCCATTCATATACCTAAGTTTTCATGTATACCCATATAAATAATGAGGAAAACATAGAGTCTGATTCAAAGCTCAACTCTTTAACAAAGGATGGAATACCATGAAGGTATGTACAACACTAGTACGTTACACAGAAGAATACCACCAAGGAATTACCACGAAAGAAGTACCACATAGGTATGGACTCATATTACACCATGTATAACATAGGTTTGGAAGTATAGATGATTATTTATAACTAATAAATCATCTTTCTCCATTAAGAAGAAGACCCACATAGGATCACTAGGTACTGACCCACCTAGGATCACTAGGTGCTGACCCACAACGGATCGCAAGGTGCTGACCCACACAGGATCCCAAGGGGCTGACCCACAGAGGATCGCAAGGTGCTTACCCAAATAAGATCTCTAGGTGCTAACCCACATAGGTTCACAAGGTGCTGACCGACATAGGATCCCTAGGTGAAGACCTACACAAGATCTCTCATCATTCTTCACGTCACATCCAGATATAGGGTATTTGCACTCTGCTTGCATGTCTCTGGGAGAATGCTCTCCAATATACTCTAGTCGATACTCTGACCACCACGATATCATATGAATAAGTATCTAAAAGGACTTCCATGTCATAGGAGTCTCAATACAATAGATGGTCCGTCAAATAGACGACTGATCTGTGAGTTATTATCTTTTTAGTGTCGGGGGCACGGTTGGATTCGTGCTTGATCTAACCTAACCATACCTCCTCTTAATCAAAATCCCTAGTGGGGTATACTCAAATGGACATCCTAGATCCATGGTTTCTAGTTCCACTAACGGTTCTTCAAACAGATTTCTGGTGCCAATGTAATGGCTAATGGAGTGTAAATGGGTCGTAGTGGGTCCAGTTACGGTCCGACCGGGCAAGACTTACTCGACCCATCCTAGTATGGGTTGACCTGGCCCAACCTACTATGTCCAGACCGACCCGCTTTGGGCAGCCCGGAAGGCCGTGAGGGCCTCTAGGGGGGTACGAAGGGCCGCGGACAGTCGCGAGGCCACGGAGGGCCATGAGGCCGTGGGGCGATGCAGAAGGTCATGGGGTGGGGTGGTGAGGTTGTGGGTCTGTGATGGTAGCAAGGCCACATGGTGGCTCAGTGAGGCCGCAGGGCGGCTCATTCATGGGGGGTGCCGCGAGGGCGGTTGTTACAGGGCGGCTTGGCCGGGGCGGCTCGGCCGGGAGGGTGGAGACTGCGGGGTGGCTCGGACGGGAGGGCGGCGACCGTGGGGCTGCTTCGCCGGGAGGGTGGTGGCCACGGGGCGGCCCTAAGGGGAGGGATGAGGCCACATGGAAGCCCTTCCAGGAGGGTGGAGTCTGCAGTGAGGCTCGTCTGGGGAAACTTGGCAAGGATGCAGTGCGGTGCCCCGAGGCCGTGGGGCGGTTTGGCTGCGGATGGCACCTCGCCCGCGGGGCGGCAGCTCGTCCGCGGGGATTCGTCCGTGGATGGTGGCTCGGCCGCGGGGCGGTTTGGCCGTGGATGGCGGCTGGGCCGTGGGGCTGCAGCTGGGCCGTCCGGCGGTTCGGTCGCTGACGGCATCTCGACCGCTGGGTGGTGGCTTGGCTGTGGGGTGGTTCGGAGGCCACGGGTGGCGGCGTTGCGGTGGTGCGGAGGTCGTGGGGTGGCGCCGTTGCCTTTTTCACGGATAGCGGTGGTGCCGACCTCCATTCTCGTGGCCCACCATTGTTCGTATCCATTCCTCCATCATGATTAACAATTAATCACAATGTCTATAGAGAGGACTGTCCATGTTTTTTTGGCCCGCACTCTCCGTGTTAGATCAGTAACAAGCAGCTATAATTCCTTCTTGAATTGTGGAGAATTATCAAGAACGGACAGAGAGAATAATTTCAAACAACCACCCTACCTCGAATTGTTCGTTGATGTTGGCGCGAGAAGGAATTTGAAGAAGGCGAAGAGAGTGCCAATGATCGTCGCTTCAAAAAACACGCTTCAATGTCGGGCTCATTCATCATCATCTTCCTTGATTTCATAAGAACATCCTTTGATGGCGTTCTTCATTAAAGGATGTTCCAAGGATGAATTAATTTGTTGGAGAAGTGTAATCCTCCAAGAGCTCTCCCCTTTTCTAATACTGTCCCCCAATCCCACCAAAACGAAAATATCCAACTTAATAATTTATGTTTTCCAAATTAAATAATATGGGAACATATAAAGTTGGTAAAAAATGAATTGGATTAATTAATTGATTGAGTTGGCATAATAATGGAGGGGAGCTCAAGAGGTTTTTCTCCCATAAAGTGAGGAGTTCAAGGGGTTTTAGGCCTAGGGTGGTCCCCACTAGTATAACCTCTCATGGGAGGTTTAGGCTCGGTAGTCCCCACCTCTATAACCTCTAATGAGAGGTTTTAGTTCAGTGGTCCTCACATCTCAACATCCACATGGGAGATAAAAATAAAATAAAATGTTAAAAATTTTATTTTTCTTATTACATGGAAATCAAATAAATCAACTTTCATGCTCGACCAACTGTGGTCGAGGTGAAGTTATACATAAGAGAATAATGGTAATGCGAGTTCAACGGTTCCCCTAGATTTCAATTCCAAGAACCGGTTCAAAAGATACAAAAACATGCTCGCACGTTTACTAAACGTCCTTTAAATAATGTTCATAAAGACATTTTTGGCACTCTGGGCCTTGGAATCATGCACCGTCAATTTTCTTAGACTCGTGAAATCCCTATATTATTAAAAAAATTACACTAAATTTTTGTGTCTTTACAATAATATGTTTCAAAGAATAATTATATTTTTTTTCATGAAATAAAATGATAGTAATTTATTATGAAAAAATATTTTTAAATAATATAAATAAATTACTATATATTTATTTATTATTTACTAATTATTATTCAATAGTTTATATTCTGTACGAATCATGTTCATATTTTTTTCAATGTATTAAATAATATTCATACCTATATTTTTAATTTCTAATTTTCAATGATTATATAGATCATGGGTTTTTTTCTTGTTTTTACTTGTTGAATATGCTATCAAACATAAAAATATTGGTGTTTCATATACCTCTAGATATATAATAAATAAAAGTTATTTGATAATAAGTATATCATTATGTATCAATGTGTAAAATTCTCATATAAGTATAGTTATTCAAGACTCTTATTCCACCAAACATAATTTTCTTCTTTTATAATCTATGGGTGATAAATCCTCCACTAATTAAAAAATTACAAACCCTCAATTTGAATATGGTCTTGGTAATCAAAGGAAATTCATTTTAAAAAAATGTTTTTACAACACCACACCATTAAATTGTATGAAATAAAATAGTTATGATTAAATTGATAAGGATGTATGAGGGTCAACTATAATAAAAAAAAGTTGGTTTCAAAATAGGATAAAATAGTTAGGAATTAATGATTTGGACATCGATGAAATGCATAAGTAATTATGGATATTGATTAATATCATAGATAATATGAATGCGAATGATCAAAATGAAGTTATGGAACTCAAAATTATAAATCCTTGATGGCATAAAACAGCATCAGTTCATTATAATTAAAGGTACGAGATATTTGTTTTTTATTTGAAGATACATTTCCAATAGTTGGGGATTTATTTCACCATATATGAATCTTTTTTTAATATACATACATCATAATTGTATGTTTATCCGTTGACCAATTGTCACCAGTATCTATTATTTTTCTTTAAACAATGATAATTGACAATTAAATTTTCATTCCTAAAGAACTATTGATCTTATTTTAAAAGATAATATAACGCGTAAGGTATAAAATTTTATTACAGCTATATTTTATTACATTGAAAAAACATAATTGCTAGAGCATGGTATGAGAATTACCAAAAAAAGTAAACCTTCATAAGACATGTTAATCCTTAAAATGAAATAGTAATAGTCAAATTTAAAAATAAATCATTCAAAAATAACCACAAAACTAGGTTTCTTTTAATGTAAAAATTTTACTCATACCATTTAGAATGAATCATAAAAATTCGGATAAATATTCATTTTTAAATAACATTATTCACATCGTCTCCAAATAATTTTTTAATATCACGGTTCCCGAGATGATAACACTTTTGTATCCATAATTACCACAATAAACAAGATCATATAAAACCTAATGGTAATCAATAAATTTAATCATATTTAATAAAAATATTAAATCATAAATATCGTTAAATAATATATTTTAATATAAATCAACCTAATATAACATCTCATAAAATATAATTAATCGCTTGGTTATGTCATTTTATAAAACCTTAATTTTATTTCTATGACATTGAAATTCTGATTATCCATAATATTATAGACCTATGATGGTATCCAAAACACTTAATATATACTCACATGATAAAATATTAATCTCAAATGTAATATAAACTTTTCTTATAATAAAAACTATAATAGTCCAGAAACCTACACACCCAGATAAAACGTTGAAATCATAAACATTAAATTTATAAAAAATGATTCTGTTAAAGCAGACAAAAATTATTGCATAAAAAAATTACAAAATAAAAATTGAATTTTGTGATCAGCCACCCTCTAATAGTCCTTTTAGTTTTGGTTTTTTATAGAATAAGAAAAAAAACTTACATAAACAATACACTTGTCTCTAAATGGGATGTCTCCATCATAACCAATTTTTTATTATATCATATTATGTCATAATTATTATCCTATTAAAATCCCTTTTATATATAATTTGTTCAATATCATTCTTCATAGCCTTCAGAAAAAGGAAACATAATAAGGGAGCTGTTAAATTCTTAGTAAGGGTAAACAGAAGCATAATCAATTCAATGTATTCAATTTCCATAAGATGTGTATAAGTATATGTTGACATAATCATAGTACATGAGATAATAACAAAACAAACCATAACTATAAATTCCTAAATCATCAATTTAGAAACACAGAATAATTATTTTACAATGGAATGAGACATCATAATCAACAATCGTGATCAATGTTATATTAAAATTCATCAAATGACACACTACAACCCGATACTAATCATAGATAAAGTGTAGTCGTATTGTTGAATATCATATTCATAGAAGACTTTTTGAATATTTACATAAACATATAAAAATGGAATAACCATATGTTAGGCTTAAAATATAATTCTTTGGAGAACGTAATCATTAAGCAATGCATTGGAGCTATATTTGGGAACACCAATCATTTAATCTATAATTTGTTAACCTAGATCTATTAGGGTGAACACATAATATAATTAATTTTCAAGAATCAATAGAAGATTTATTTAAAAAAGATATTTCATTTCAATATAAAAATCATAAAAACATTTATTATTACTTTAATTAAATTTTTTATACACGGATTGGGAAGGATTTTAAAAATATTGTATGCTAAAAAATGATTAACCCATGAGAAGAAATGGACGATGCTTTTCTGATTTGACCATTCATTCCTAATTGGACTAACCTCTGGTCTAGAATAGAATGTGATGATGCTTTGATGATTTCTATTTTATATAAATAATAATTAAGTGGTAAAAATTATGATTCATGTTTGATGAAAAGGAAAGGGTGAGGGTGGTAGCATTCTGGCCAAATGATTTCTAGATAATCGTACTCAAGATGAGGAAGAATATGATCAAACATAGAAATGATCGGACCTAGAAATGAGTGTACCTAGAAAAGATCAGACCTAGAAATGATCATACCCCTAAATGATATTACCAATAAATGATCATATCAAGAAATGATTATACACAGAACTGAAAATACTTAGAATTGATAAGACTATAAATGATCATACCCAGAAATGATCGTATAAAAAAATGATCAAACCCTCAAATGATCGTACATATAAATGATCATACTCAGAAACACTATAGCATATAAGTGTCTATTAAATGCATAAAAAAGGTTTTTTACCTTGGATTATCATACTCGGGCATAATGGATAATATTTTATACTTGGATTTATGAGTGAAAAATTAGTTTGGGATTTCTGAACAAAAAAATTGAACTGTGATTTTTGAATGAATAAATTTTACTGGGATTTCCATAGGACCAATCAGACTAGGATTTCTGAATGAAAATTCCAACTCGTATTTCAGAATGAAAAATTAGACTGGGATTTCTGAATGAAAAATCAGACAGGTTTTTCAGAATGAAAAATCCTATAAGGATTTTGTAAGGAAAAAACTCATATTGATGTTTTTCAGTAATTTTTAAATCGTTAAAGATGTTAGAATTGAAATTCAAGTGAATTATAGAATTCAATGATTGATATGATATTAAAGGGGGTTCAAATATTAAGGAAATCACAAATAAATTTATATATTTACATAATATTTTTTTATCAATTGATGATTCATTAACTTTATTCAAGTGGGAAAATTATTTTATGAATCCTAACTAAAATATTTTTTAGAGCCTAAAAATTTAGGAGAATGCTTTATGCATTTTTTTAGAGTTACTTGAACTGCTTGTGAAAGAGGATAGAGAATATCTTCTTTTATATATAGTGAATATAGTTTTAGGGATTTTTATTCTGTAAAAAATTATTTTTTACTAGATAGAAGATGAGAAAAATGTTTTCAGATAATTGTATTATGTGGGAATGTAAATCAAACTATGTTTTCATTAATATTGTTCTGAAACATCTTAAAATATTCCGGAAAATAAACTGAATAATTTTTTTTCAATTGAATATATTAGTGGATATTGATAATAATAACATGTAACATGTTTTTTTACACAATCAATTCTTTACCCTATTTTTGCTAAGAGGGTGGACATTCACTATTTAATTCTTTACATAGTACTATAGGAGTGAAACCGAATATAATACTCATTGTAATCCCTAGATTTTATTATATTAGATTTTGTGGTATTGGATTATTTCCACACCATACTAAAGATGTAGCTATTCTAATTGGACTGTGAACATTATAATTTCCTCTATTCTAGTGGATGCGTGTTTATTTTGTTTTTAGAAGGAAAATATATCTTCAATTGGAGGTAGAGGTTGTTTAAATTTCAAGGAAACATAAAAGAAAAAGTACCACTAATTCACTCCCTCCCCCTCTCAATGACATAACTACATTGATTGAGAACATTCATATTACATGTTTGGTATAAGTTGGTTTCAAGAATAATCACAAAGAAATACAATTTAAAAAATAATTAATAATAAGTATTAAGTACTAAATGTGAGTATTATATTCTCCGTAAAATTTTATTCTTTATATTTATCTTCTACACTTCCTTAAATTAAATTATCTAATACTAATATAATTACCCTAGTAGCATTATTATTACTAAATTTCATTATATTTTCGAACAACCACTATCTATGCCCCTTTTAATCATTCATAAAACAAATATGTTGCCCATTTTACTAGTGGAAAACCCAACTATGAATGACAAATTTAATTTTTCATCAACACAATTCATGGATAGCTCTATAGATTTATCCAATTTATAAATAAACTATTTATTAGATTATTAATATTATGTGATGAAATATTTCAAATTACAATCACAATAAACAAAATAAGATATCATTATCAATTTATTCTAATTAAAAGATGGTTAAAAGCTAAATATGATTTTCCTATTATAAATAATAGATTATAATAATAATTTTTTCACACAGCTATCCCAAATTTTGTTTTACCACTTTGAAAACATCAATATAATAACATTATTATATGTAATTAAAATTTTATAAAAAAATCACTCACATAACCATCTATTGGTTTAAATATTTTCCTAGATGAGTCGATTTAATGAACAATAATAATGATGGTATAATATTTAGCATGGATTGTTATGAAAAATAAATTTATTGTATAATTGAATTTTAAAATATAAATAATTATTTTATGGAATTGGAATTATATTATATGGAATGAATTTAATCCTCGTATCCCAATTTTGGTTTCCACGTTATTAAATTTGCAAGAGATTAATTGAATCAAGTCCTGAAGGTCCAAATAATTTACTATTCCTAGTAAAAATGATTCATATGTGATTCCTGTATTAAATATGAGTGAAAAAAATACAATATATTATTTTTTCAAGAATATCCTTTTCCCTCTATAATATTATTGAATATAATTCATAGTTCACTTCATAAATCTATATAAATGACACAAAATAATGGTGAGTTCAAATGATGTGTACAAGACACATAATAATGATGTGACCATGACTTAACTAATATTTATCAATAAGACATAATCAATAAAGAATGGAAAATATCTGAATAGAAATGAAATTTAATAAATAACATGACTATCCTGGTAAGATAAGGAATAATAAGTATGAGGAGTTAAATAACTAAGAAGACATTCCATTTAGATAACTTCACCAAATGAATAGATAAGATATAATAAATATAATAAAGTATATAACTTAAATTTTATTTTATTTAATGGATAAAATGGGGATGAAAATGAATCTAGTGATAATATAATTGAACAATTCTTATGTCTGATAATAATTAAATTTTTATGGAAGGAAATTCATAATATAATATTTCATGATCTCAAACATCATGGTACCTAAACTATGAATACAATTCACAATAAAATTTAAAAATTATCCATAAGTTTTCACCATAAACCCATTTAACTAAGGTTAACATAGTGATTCATCTAATGAGTCTACTGATTAATTGAGGGGAAATTTATAACTAGGACCCCAAATATATTTATATCAAACACATTCCCCATATGTCAAATGATCAATTTAATTCAATAATATTGTTACTTAATAGGAAATGTCATATTGAGTAATGATTACAGATTTTTCACTCTTTCTATAGATAATAAAATAAAAATTAAATTAGACACCATATATATAAATTGAATATGGATTAAAAATGATCGTATCCATTATATAAATACTGGATATTTAATAGGAATGTAATGATTATTGAGAAATAATCACATGAATATGATTGACTCAAGAGAAATTTAACAATCATATAATTTTAAAATAAATTATTGGTAACCATCTATTCATTTGGAATAATTTTTTTTATTAAAACATAAATATATAGGTTTTTATGTTAAATAAATCCAAGGGTAAGTATATTCATATTATAAAGGTGAATATGTGTATACTAACAAATGTGTCTCAATAAAATGGATATTTAGAAAAAATAATATAAAATATTCATAATTGATGAACAACTAATTAATAAGTGAATCAATTTTGTGTATAAATTGTAAATATATATAAAACATAATAGTTTCAAAATTCATCATGCACATAATTTATGAATATAAGTTATATTAATGAAATAATATAACCCAATTAAAAAATTGATATATGAAATAAATTACTAGTGGGTGATCTTCAAGGTATAGTCCCTAGTTTAGTGATCCCGACCATAGTGAGATAAATCTAATTACTACTAGCATTACATATGCACAATATACAACGAATAACGTCTCCTAGGAAGAAATAGTTTAGTATTATTGGTTAACAGAATACATACATGACTTTTAAATTATATTTCCATTAACAATATAAAACTTTTTTTTAAAATTATATCAATAATAAAATTATTCCATCTACTATATCTGTGTATATGAATCATAGTATATTTCATTGATTCCTGATAGGTTAAACAAAATAATGTTGAGATCAGATACATAGTAAGGGCTATCATGTAGTGGCATCTATGAATGAAGAAGGAATATTCAATATGATTATGTAAATAACTGAAACACATCCTATACTGTAAATAAAATAAGTATAAAATGGTAGGAATAAAAGATGATCAAATAATTCCATATGAACAATCACATGATCTTGAAGCATGAATAAACAACGAATGCCCTTTTAATTTATTAAAATATAATTCTTGGGTTAGTGGGAACTGTAGAGACCCGAAGCTTGACGTACATGGACATTACATTACTTTTGCGGAATACTTAGTACATAACGAAAACACACACACAAGGATCGTAATAGTTTAGTGTCTTTGGAAACTCGGAACGTAATCTTCTAATCGTGGTAAAAGATCTTCAATATCTCCCATAAAGATCTTCCCTTTTTTACCTAAAAAACTTTCTTTATATCCTGGGGAAAAGAAAACATAAATGGGTGAGCTCAAATGCTCAGTAAGGGTAAACAAAAGAAATATCAATCACATCATATTCATAAGAACATAGCTTTTGGAAATCTTAACCTGCAAAAGAGCTCATAATATCATAACATGGGATAAATCATAGAAGTGAAAATGAGATCCCCATAATCATAACATGAAACTTGAAACTTTGTGGCATGCACACATAATCATAGAAAATCATTTCTTGTTAGTCATGACTCATTGCCAAGACTATCTTAGTGGACAAAGTCCCTTTCTGAATCGAGTAACCCTCGTTTCAGTCCTGTTTCACTGAACCGGTATAACCTACCATTTCAGCCATGTCTATCTCATGAGATATAAAATCTTTACCCAATGCATTGGAGGGAGATATAGGTCCCACCCATCTTATAATGAATCCTTTCTTATGTGTGCCACATAATCATAAATCTTACATCATCACATAACCCATGTAATAAAAATGAGATTTTTAAACAACATGACATCATAAAACAATTCATATAAGATAAAGGAATTCATAAAAATAATTCCATCACAACATGATCAAATCAATTTAATAATAGGGATAAAACAGATCCCTTTATTATCTTAGATGGAAAATAATTTTGATAAAACACTTGAACTCCATTCTTGAGGAAAATATCCTTTTTTCTTCAAAAACATTTTCCCTTTCATAACATGTCATACAACTTTAAAATAAAAGAAGTTGATTAAAAATAAACTTGAAAACTTGTAAAGGAAGCTTCTTGGAAATAATGTTTTAAAAATCCATTCATGCCGTATAAGTTAAAAAAAACATTCTTCGTACTTTTGTCGGAAAAGTCAAAAAGTACCTCGTACGAAAAACGACAAAAGATTCCTTTCATACATATTACTAAAAACTCACCGAAGGGTAAAAATGGATTTAAACAATTGTAGGTGGATGTAAATAATATTACATATTGATGAAACATGGATGTGGATGATAAAATACACCCCAGTAAATACTTACGAATAAACAATCTCGGATAAAAATGAGATTGTGATATTTCCCTTACCATAGGTCCGACTTGCTTTGTAAGTGTCCGAACCTCCTGTATAATGATTTAAATCATGTTATTGACTTATTACAGAATCATATTCATTGTTATGATATCATATATGGTTCACTTATGACATTATATTACCCGTTCTTTTGTAAATTCTATGTTAAAGAAGCATTTTGGGTAAAATCGTTTCATTTATCGTAGGTGTTTTGACTTGTTGTTCTTGACATCATTATTACTTATATCATGATTTACTTACTTCCAGAATATAAAATATGATTTATATATCACATATATTCAGTATATATATATATATAATAGGTAGATTAATAAAATGAAAAACACCGTTCATGGAGACGGTAGTCCGTACGTACGCATGAACGCTGTTTTCCTTTCCTTATTGTCTTGATATGGAAGTAAGTAGATGACATACATATGTATATATATACATAAATCCAGTAGCTTTATAATGTCATATATTTCATTATTATTTCTTATATATACATTATAATCATTCTTAAATGGTTAACATGGAGAATAAATCTCATCGCGTCGTGGAGACGGTATTCCGTACGTACGCACGAGCGATGATATCATTTCTATAAATATTGAATTGAATTGGAGTGTATTATACAATATATCAGAATCAATATTATGTTGTAATAACTATGTATAGTTATTCTTTACACCATTATACCCATCCATGTAAGGTGGTGGTGGAAAATAGATTACACCACGGCGTGGAGACGGTATTCCGTACCTACGCACGCGCGGTGATTTCTTTTTCCGTAGGATGGATAGATGGTGAAATAGGGTTGTTTCATACTTATAATAACATATCAGTATATGAGTGATACTGATGTTATTACTTCATAATGAAACAACCTAAGAAGAACAATTGGAAGAAGAAATAAAGATGAAAGAATTGGTAACGGTAATTACCTCTTCTTTGAAGTGCCTCTTTGAGACCTCCTCTTAGGGCACTAAAATTGGTCTTTGAGGAAGACCAGAACCTCTAGGATGTTGCTAGGGAAGTGGAGAGGAGAAAATGGCAGGGGTTGGCCGAGCTTGAGTGCTCAATTTGGTGTGAGGAGGAGGGGGAGGAGGTGTCCTTTTATAGGGGAGGAGAGGGGCACCTTAGGAATATCTCAAAATATTATTTTATATTAAAGTCAAAATCGGTTTATAATGGTTCCAAAGGGTCTTATTTCTAAGATAAGGTGGGGAGGGGTCGAAATCCTATCAACCAATAGAATTTAGACAAGTTTAGGATATTATTTTAACCTTATCAATTAGATTTAACTCTAAGTTAAATAATTTATCTTTTACATGTCTTTTTGTTTTCTTTCACTATATGGTTAATACACTTACTATAACATGCCAAACGAACCCCAAATTGTTTATTATTAATATATATATCCTTATCTAAGTCATTTGGCCGAACCTTAGATTTTTAGGAATAAAATAACAATTAATAATATAATATTTTATTTAAAAACTATTTTGTGTCAATTTTGACACTATTTGATATATGATTTTTGTGAAAGTCATAAAAGAATTAAATGTTAGAAGCAAGTTAATTAAATAAACATTAATATATCATAGTAACCTAAAAGATTAGTGGAATTCATAAAAAGTCTCAAATTACATTTATTTGGGTGTTTATAACATCAATTATGTCAATATTTCATTAATAAGATAATTACTGCATCATCATTGTGTCATAAATAAATTAAATTATTTTATGTCTAAAAATTACAAATAAAATACCATCATGTAGGAAATCTTTTTATCATTCTAATTAATATTTATAATCTAAAATCCAACATATATAACCCTATTTAACAATTGTTTTGCTAAAAGATATATGCTTGTGTCATTTTTGTATTCATTTTAACTTAATTAAAATAAAGTGTCATTATCACTTACATGTGGATCAATGGGGTCCCAAAATCGACCCAAAGATGCCCATGGTCGACCATGTATCAACCAATAGGTTTAAGACACGTTTTAGGGTAATTTAATATTATTATAATATTATTTTTTTTAACCCTTATTTACCGGATTTACCCTTAACCATGGTAAATAAAATATTTACCGCTGTAATTATTCAAAATGTCTAAAAATAAAAGTTACCTATTTACACAATTTGAAAATCCTGATTCCAAATATGGAATCCATTTTTCTAAATTCAAAACACAGAAGTGGCAGAAATTAATTTAAAATTAATTCCCGCTGTCAAAACAAAAAGCGTGTTTTTAAGAGATAATAACTATCAAAAGATTGACACTTGTTTATATTCGGTTTAATTGTAACATTGTTTCCAATGACCAACATTATATTAAGTGGTAAAAATCTATTCTAAATATACTTTAAAACCACTCAAATTCATAATTTATCACTATTAAATGTTTTGATTAAAAAAGTTGTTTTTAATTAAAATTTAGTAATTTTCACTATTCATCAAAATATTAAAGTTATCCGAAAAGTACCAAAATTTCACCTTAGGCTAAATTCGATACTCCGAATCCAAGAATGAAGTTCATTTTGAAAAATAAGATTTACAGAATTTTAAAAAGTGGTTATTACTATTCATAACGGCTAGTTTTAATAATATTTTAATAGCACATCGTTGTTTAGTGAAACTCGGTATTGGGTATTACACACGCTATCGAGGAAGGTCGCAATTGCGTGTAATGCAAGGCAAGACAAGGATGCGTGTTGTGCAAGCTCCTTTTGGTGTAGCGTACAACACAAGACATTAATAAAATTAAAAAGAATATTTCTTTATAAAATCTTGGGCTGTTACATTCTACCCCCCTTAAAATGAATTTCGCCCTCGAAATTCGTCGGGGTTATAAATGGTTTACTATTCGAAAGTTTCTTTAATAGAAACCCACATCGTAAAAAGGAATATCAAAACCAATCTTTAAAAACAAAAGTATGAAACGTAACGGTTACCCAAATAAACTAATCATTGGGTTTCCACATAGGAGAACATATGTGAAAATATGGACATGGAAGAGAAATCTAACCATCATGTTCTGATGGAGAGTGGTAGAGGACATGGCTATGGAAAAGCCAGTAATCACAAATCCATAGATTTGTGATGATATAAGGTACCATCTGATTCATCAGGTATAAGATCACTAGGACAACATTTTTGGTTTTCAAGATCATTTCCCCTAAAGTTGAAAATTTGAATTAGAATAAATACTTACTTTATTTTGGTACAATCTCACTGTTGTTCGTGCTTTGAACAATTTCCACTTCATCTCTTAAATAAATGAAGTTGAATTTGTTATTCGTGAAGTGTTAGCAAATCATGTGATAGAATGACAGGTCATTCCATCTGTCTCAAGCAAAAGGTTATCAAAACTTATATACATAAGTCGATCTATAGTGAGATTAATCATATATGGTTCCTAAAATGGACTTATACTTCATATATCATACTGCTTAATATAATAAAACAAGTTTCTACTAAACAGGGACTTCCTGTAGGTCAGTGGTAGGCGATAAAGGCCAGTCGCACTTCGGTTGTGGGTTCGATTCCCATAGCCTTGTCCGAAGCGATGGGCTGCCGCCCGTCCTACAGGTTGTCCTTTTTCCAAAACTATATTACTATAACATCCCATCAATAATATCGAAAAAAAATTTCTATCCTTAAACAATACTAACATACGTCCAACACAATCCATTCCAATCTTTAGGCTTATCCATAATACTGCAGTCCACTCTCATGACATAGTGAAAACAATTACCAGAGATTTAATATCATCGTTGATCCCCATATATCATAAGATATGTTTTTTTGGTCACATTCCAAACATTCAAAGGCCTTAATCTTGTACTCTCTTGAATACCCATTGAACCTTAGTGAAAACTTGAATGCAGTTAAAAGTTAACACTTTCCACATACCAAAATCCTCAAAATTCTATATACTCAAACCATGATATCACTTAGTCCTTATATCAATCATGAGCACATGAATACTGTCAAATATTTCATTTTCTCATTTTACCTTCATTATGCGCATATCATTCTTTTTCCAAAAATACCTCAATCACTTCGAATACCACATTAGACCAATACATAAATATTCCAATACACCATAAAAGTACCTCAACAACATTATTCTTGAATACCAATACATAAACACTTCAGTCCATCCACTTAAATAATTGTCCTGGAATAAGTCCTTCCTTGATTTAGAAGTAACTTTTTAGGTCAGGGCATTGAGTTGGGTAATGCCCATGTTCTCCACAAATAAGACATTGAACTCCATAACATTCTGTCACTCTATGACCCTTTTCTCCACACAGATAACATCGGTCCCTCCATTTGAGGTATTCCTCAAGGTTCTTCTTCCCTTGTTTAGAAATCTCAATCTTCCTTTCTTTATGCTCCTCAACATGCGAACATGCATAATAGTTTATCTTCCTCTTCTTTGATGAATTTGTCATACCGCTAAATTTCACCTTGTTAATCATATATCGCGATGACTGATTCGGCATAATCACAATATCTTTATCTTTAGGCATTACAGAATTTTGTTGCTCATAGTCACCAATTTTCCCATTGGATTCAATGTTAACCGAATTCCTTCTGGTTCCCTCCATTAACTAAAACACAAAAATAATTTTGTGAGAGGCGAAATCATGCTAGGGAAGACAACATAGTAAAGGGGGAGCACCCTCAATATCTAACATCTTAGGTTAAATTCTAAGATCGTTACCGTAGTTATAGGACTATATCCTATACGTATACTTATCCTTAGGGACATCCCTAGACATACCTTATAAATATCTCTAGGGATCTCACTAACGTTTTCGCATCCTAGTTTCCAAAGGTTGACTAAACCTTTCCTCTGATACCAACTGTAGAGACCTGAAGCTTGACGTACATGGACATTACATTACTTTTGCGGAATACTTAGTACATAACGAAAACACACACACAAGGATCGTAATAGTTTAGTGTCTTTGGAAACTCCGAACGTAATCTTCTAATCGTGGTAAAAGATCTTCAATATCTCCCATAAAGATCTTCCCTTTTTTTACCTAAAAACCTTTCTTTATATCCTGGGGAAAAGAAAACATAAAAGGGTGAGCTCAAATGCTCAGTAAGGGTAAACAAAAGAAATATCAATCACATCATATACATAAGAACATAGCTTTTGGAAATCTTAACCTGCAAAAGAGCTCATAATATCATAACATGGGATAAATCATAGAAGGGAAAATGAGATCCCCATAATCATAACATGAAACTTGAAACTTTGTGGCATGCACACATAATCATAGAAAATCATTTCTTGTTAGTCATGACTCATTTCCAAGACTATCTTAGTGGACAAAGTCCCTTTCTGAATCGAGTAACCCTCGTTTCAGTCCTGTTTCACTGAACCGGTATAACCTACCATTTCAGCCATGTCTATCTCATGAGATATAAAATCATTACCCAATGCATTGGAGGGAGATATAGGTCCCACCCATCTTATAATGAATCCTTTCTTATGTGTGCCACATAATCATAAATCTTACATCATCACATAACCCATGTAATAAAAATGGGATTTTTAAACAACATGACATCATAAAACAATTCATATAAGATAAAGGAATTCATAAAAATAATTCCATCACAACATGATCAAATCAATTTAATAATAGGGATAAAACAGTACCCTTTATTATCTTAGATGTAAAATAATTTTGATAAAACACTTGAACTCCATTCTTGAGGAAAATATCCTTTCTTCTTCAAAAACATTTTTCCTTTCATAACATGTCATACAACTTTAAAATAAAAGAAGTTGATTAAAAATAAACTTGAAAACTTGTAAAGGAAGCTTCTTGGAAATAATGTTTTAAAAATACATTCATGCCGTATAAGTTAAAAAAAACATTCTTCGTACTTTTGTCGGAAAAGTCAAAAAGTACCTCGTACGAAAAACGACAAAAGATTCCTTTCATACATATTACTAAAAACTCACCGAAGGTTAAAAATGGATTTAAACAATTGTAGGTGGATGAAAATAATATTACATATTGATGAAACATGGATGTGGATGATAAAATACACCCCAGTAAATACTTACGAATAAACAATCTCGGATAAAAATGAGATTGTGATATTTCCCTTACCTTAGGTCCGACATGCTTTGTAAGTGTCCGAACCTCCTGTATAATGATTTCAATCATGTTATTGACTTATTACAGAATCATATTCATTGTTATGATATCATATATGGTTCACTTATGACATTATATTACCCGTTCTTTTGTAAATTCCATGTTAAAGAAGCGTTTTGGGTAAAATCGTTTCATTTATCGTAGGTGTTTTGACTTGTTGTTCTTGACATCATTATTACTTATATCATGATTTACTTACTTCCAGAATATAAAATATGATTTATATATCATATATATTCAGTATATATATATATATAATAGGTAGATAAATAAAATGAAAAACACTGTTCATGGAGACGGTAGTCCGTACGTACGCATGAACGCTGTTTTCCTTTCCTTATTGTCTTGAAATGGAAGTAAGTAGATGACATACATATGTATATATATACATAAATCCAGTATCTTTATAATGTCATATATTTCATTATTATTTCTTATATATACATTATAATCATTCTTAAATGGTTAACATGGAAATGAATCTCATCGCGTCGTGGAGACGGTATTCCGTACGTACGCACGAGCGATGATATCATTTCTATAAATATTGAATTGAATTGGAGTGTATTATAAAATATATCAGAATCAATATAATGTTGTAATAACTATGTATAGTTATTCTTAACACCATTATACCCATCCATGTAAGGTGGTGGTGGAAAATAGATTACACCACGGCGTGGAGACGGTATTCCGTACGTACGCACGCGCGGTGATTTCTTTTTCCGTAGGATGGATAGATGGTGAAATAGGGTGGTTTCATACTTATAATAACATATCAGTATATGAGTGATACTGATGTTATTTCTTCATAATGAAACAACCTAAGAAGAAGAAGTGGAAGAAGAAATAAAGATGAAAGAATTGGTAACGGTAATTACCTCTTCTTTGAAGTGCCTCTTTGAGACCTCCTCTTAGGGCACTAAAATTGGTCTTTGAGGAAGACCAGAACCTCTAGGATGTTTCTAGGGAAGTGGAGAGGAGAAAATGGCAGGGGTTGGCCGAGCTTGAGTGCTCAATTTGTTGTGAGGAGGAGGGGGAGGAGGTGTCCTTTTATAGGGGAGGACAGGGGCACCTTAGGAATATCTCAAAATATTATTTTATATTAAAGTCAAAATCGGTTTATAATGGTTCCAAAGGGTCTTATTTCGAAGATAAGGTGGGGAGGGGTCGAAATCCTATCATCCAATAGATTTTAGACAAGTTTAGGATATTATTTTAACCTTATCAATTAGATTTAACTCTAAGTTAAATAATTTATCTTTTATCATGTATTTTTGTTTTCTTTCACTATATGGTTAATACACTTACTATAACATGCCAAACGAACCCCAAATTGTTTATTATTAATATATATATCCTTATATACGTCATTTTGCTGATCCTTAGATTTTTAGGAATAAAATAACAATTAATAATATAATATTTTATTTAAAAACTATTTTGTGTCAATTTTGACACTATTTGATATATGATTTTTGTGAAAGTCATAACAGAATTAAATGTTCGAAGAAAGTTAATTAAATCAACATTAATATATCATAGTAACCTAGAAAATTAGTGGAATTCATAATAAGTCTCAAATTACATTTATTTGGGTGATTATAACATCAATTATATCAATATTTCATTAATAAGATAATTACTGCATCATCATTGTGTCATAAATAAATTAAATTATTTTATGTCTAAAAATTACAAATAAAATACAATCATGTAGGAAATCTTTTTATCTTTCTAATTAATATTTATAATCTAAAATCCAACATATATAACCCTATTTAACAATTGTTTTGCTAAAAGATATATGCTTGTGTCATTTGTGTATTCATTTTAACTTAATTAAAATAAAGTGTCATTATCACTTACAAGTGGATCAATGGGGTCCCAAAATCGACCCAAAGATTCCCATGGTCTACCATATATCAACCAATAGGTTTAAGACACGTTTTAGGGTAATTTAATATTATTATAATATTATTATTTTTAACCCTTATTTACCGGATTTACCCTTAACCATGGTAAATAAAACATTTACCGCAGTAATTATTCAAAATGTCTAAAAATAAAAGTTACCTATTTACACAATTTGAACATCCTGATTCCAAATATGGAATCCATTTTTCTAAATTCAAAACACAGAAGTGGCAGAAATTAATTTAAAATTAATTTCCGCTGTCAAAACAAAAAGCGTGTTTTTAAGAGATAATAACTATCAAAAGATTGACACTTGTGTATGTTCGGTTTAATTGTAACATTGTGTCCACTGACCAACATTATATTAAGTGGTAAAAATATATTCTAAATATACTTTAAAACCACTCAAATTCATAATTTATCACTATTAAATGTTTTTATTAAAAAAGTTGTTTTTAATTAAAATTTAGTAATTTTCACTATTCATCAAAATATTAAAGTTATCCGAAAAGTACCAAAATTTCACCTTAGGCTAAATTCGATACTCCGAATCCAAGAATGAAGTTCATTTTAAAAAATAAGATTTACAGAATTTTAAAAAGTGGTTATTACTATTCATAACGGCTAGTTTTAATAATATTTTAATAGCACATCGTTGTTTAGTGAAACTCGGTATTGCGTGTTACACACGCTGTCGAGGAAGGTCGCGATTGCGTGTAATGCAAGGCAAGACAAGGATGCGTGTTGTGCAAGCTCCTTTTGGTGTAGCGTACAACACAAGACATTAATAAAATTAAAAAGATTATTTCTTTATAAAATCTTGGGCTGTTACAGGAACCATACAAAGTGGGTTACTAGTTCATGCCAAATCCCCAATCAAGAAAACATACATCATCCGAAATTAAAAAACAAAACATTACATTAACAAAAAAAGATATAAAAAATTCCAATGATAATTTTGTACCATGAGGTACCCACCTCGATAAACATAAAAGGGATACCTTAGACCTCACCCACCATTGTGATCATGTCATAATCCTAACATCGCATCACCTTCACCACTATCACGTCTTCAAGTCCTCAAAAGTAATCATCGTCATCGACTTATCATCACCAACCACATCACCTATGTCCACTTTTAGAACATTGAAACATGACATGACCCCCATCACCAAACCAGTGGCATCATCCTTGATGGAGCCGAATAAAACCTCACTGTCGACGATTGAATAGTCTTCACCATCAGCATCCATAAGATGCCCGCTCAATATCACATTCCAAATAATAATGAAGAACTCAATGCATCCCCCCCTAGGAGAGAATGGTGGACTTGTATAACTAGAGAATATAAAAAGAAGGATTTTTAGGATGAAACACAACTGGGACCTCCATGAATCTTCAACACCGAAAAGATCAAACACCAACACTGTCACCAAAATCAAAAATAGAAAAAGAAACATAAATCATTGAAACCCAAAAAAATGAATATTCCAACTAGAAAACATAAATAGAATAATAACTCATATAAATGCACTAGAAACCATAAACAAATTCATTGAAGAATAATCAATGATAGATCAGGACAACCGGAAACCACATTCACCATATAAAATCAACTCTTCCCACACATGAATCCCCAAAGGCTCCAAGCCACACATCCCAAAAACTCAATGTCACCCACATGACAGATCATAAAAGTAGAGTTGTAGAGGAACCCAAGGCCCGAGCATGGATTTTACCAAAAAAGGGATATAAACACAATCAATTATTATGTGGTATGTGACTAAAAGCTATCAAATAAAAATGGAATTGACTTCGATGGTGCGTAAAAACCCTTTATCCCCTAAACCACACAAAAATTCTATTTTAAACCTCTGCACAAGTGGGAGAGGCCTCATGTAAATAAATCTAGTGAAGGCCTAATTATGAGACATCCAGTCATGTCCTCTTGTCATGTGATGTAGTCTAAGATTAATTCTTAGACATCTAAATAAATGTGTATGTCCTTGGACAAATTACCTTGTTTAATTTATCTCATGAGAACTTATGATGCATGAATGGGTTTTATATGTATAATTTCAAACCCTTGACATACCTATCCATATAATTATTCTTATATCAAATAATTGCTTCACTTTATAAACAATATAACTTATCAAATATATGTATTAAATAAAGGATAATTATTTTTCAATATTTTCTATGTTAATCAAATTAATATCAATATTAACCACATATGATAAATTGGTACACTATTTAGGAAATACACATATCCATGATAAATAATTTAGATATTTAGGGGAATTTTAATAACTAACAATCAAATGAACCTCAATATCTAATGGAATAAATTTTGACTAAAAAAATGGATCAATGAATTGAATTTTAATAAATTCCATACTAAATGATTAAAAAAATCTAGAAGAATATTAACGATGGTATTCTAACAATATATTCCCATTTTCGTAATAATATGGGGTTGATTTAATTGATGAAAAGATATACCATTATAATATATTTTAAAAAATTGAGATAATGTCCTTTTCATTTTTTATAAAATTTTAAAAATCCATTTTATTGAATGTTACGTTTAAAAATAATTTCTTTAAAAATATGCTCCTAATATTTCTATAGAAGAATCAATGAAATGACATCTTTAAATTATGAAATTCTTCCAGGGGTAAAAATAAAATTCATTTTTCATTGTAAAAAGCCTAGAACGGTGACTTGTTCTATAGATGATAAAAATATTCCATTAATATTTTGTGAAAAAAATAAGGAAATTTTTTTTATAATAAACAAATTTTAAAATATTAAATTTTTTTTAATTATTTTTTCAAGAAATCTTGGGTTTTTAGGAAAATATATTTTGGACATAAAATAGAAATAATGATCGATTTTAATTTAAAAATTTCATGATAATATTAAGTACCAAAGAGGGAAAATCATTACTATCATATGAAGGAGATAAAGAATCAATAGAAGAGAATAAAATTTATGGTTTTATTAAATAAATAACAATTAATTTACATAAATGTAAAATAATAAATAAATATTATTTTCTAATAAAATGTTCATAACATTGAAGTGTTCATTAATAAATGAATCAATTATGTTTATCAACTACAACTAATAATAATACATGTATAAATAAAACATAAGATAACCAAAATATATTAATAACATAATAAGATCATTGTAAAATAAAGGATGTTGTATGTTAGGGGAGTGACAACTCTTTTATAGGTAATGTGGATTGGCATTCCAATAAATACTCATAATTATTCATCATTGTGTGGTCAATTGTTCCTAATGTGGAACCCATATTAATAATTAATGTATTAGAGGGAATAAATGGTTGATCCACACCTCCAACAGATAATTAAAGACATGTTTTATACGTTTTCTTCCTTAATTTATATGTTCCCATATTTTTACCAATTTTGGTTTTCCATAAAGGTAAGAAGGTTCCCTAACCTATGTAATTTACCAATTAAGACTACATTAAAGTGATTATTATTATAAAATAAAAATAAAATTACCTTAAATGTTATATATAATTGATGAAATAAAAAATCCCTTATGTGTTGGGTATTAATTTTAATAGAATTCCATGTAATATGAAAAACACTACTGTAACCATAACCACGAAAAAAATTACTACTTTAGGGTCAATATTTCCATTATAAAATAAAAAATACATCATGAATTAAATATATTTTATATTTAAAATAATGTAATAATGACATGAAATTTTATATGTTTTTTATTAATTTTAACACATTTAATAAAATATAATTTTGTATAAAATAACATTATTGAAAATTTTTCCAATATTCATTTAACATAAACTTGAAATTAGATTGAAAATGATGATATTTTAATATATTATCTTGAACCATATATTACATGATATATTACTATAATCAATTAATGGAATAAAATAATTTATTCAATTCAATTCAATTTTACTATTTTAAGTATCATTTATTTTATTTTATTGCTAACTAAATAGTAACAATAGTAGCGATTCTTAAGATTTTAATGTAATTATTTTATATATAAAATTGAAAATAAGTTATCATGTTAAATACGAATTGTATATATTTATTAAGGATAAATATTATGAAAAAATTAAGTTTTTTTCCCAATCCCAAAGCATTATAACTATTAAATGTATAAAGAGTATCATTTTTACATTATATAACTTATTATATGGGGAATATTCAAATGATGTTTTCATGTAATTTCAAAATTTCAAATAAATTGATTTTTAATTTCAATATAATATTATTATATATTATATTGATTACATTTTTAGTCAATTTTACTCTTATCATTCTAGTTTTAGCATTATATAAAATTGTTTTTACTTTAATTGTTTTAATTAATTTTATCATTTTTCAATAGTCATTATTTTCCAAAAATTAAGTATATATTATTAAATAATGTATAATATTATGATTCCAAATATGTAAAAAAATTTTGAAAAATTAAACCCACATATGTGGAAAAATAGTTTTTTAATGTTATTCCCAAAAATGGGATGAGAAAAAATGTTTTTATGAATAAAATTTTCAAAAATTTGCAATGTTATTATATCGAAATTTAATATGTATATGATTTAAATGACCTATATTATAGTAATATATATATGACTTATCAGTTTTCAATTTAAAACCATTTAATAATTGATATGATACTTTAATATTTTTTAAAAAGAATCCTTTTTAAATGTAATTTCATTATATTAAATATTCATAAAAATAATGATTTTTATATGAATAATAGCATAAATTATCCTTATCAAAATTTTGATCTTATTATGAAAAATATAATGTATTTTTTATATAAATTTTCTAAAAGAGGTAAAAATTAATTTCAAATTATGTGCACTAATCGAGACTAATATTCCTTCGTGAAACAATCAATTATTTCAGAATATGTTTCTATTTATCCTTTAAATGTTTAATATATTTCTACAAATCATTTGATAAATGTTACAAAATAATACACTATATATTTTTAAATGGTAGTTCATATTATTAATTCCTGGAATTAACATGCATAGGTGTAAACTATTATATTAAAAAATATTATTTTAGGGATATATTTTTGTTCAATAGAACTATATCTAACACAAGATATCAATGAAACTTGTTGTTTCATGTAAATATAGATAAAATTGTACTGCATGCATTGTAAGCTATAAAATATATTGAATTTATATAAAATATTATATATATTATACTAGCTCATTATGTTATGTTCTCCCCATATCCTTGTTGTAACACCCCATGCTTCCACGATACGTTTCCCTTTGAATAATTCAATAACATGCATTTTACGCTACTTCGAGATTTTAAGGCACCACGACCAATCAAACTAGCTGTTATGAATAGTAAATCCAACATCTTAGCACTTTATAAATTTTATTTTTCAAAATGTACTACATTTTATAATTCGGAGTATCGAAATTAGATTAGGGTGAATTATTATTTTTTTTTTTAAAACGTTCAATTTTTTGATAAATAGTGAAAAACTCTGCATTATTGGTTAAAATCAACTTTTTATTTAAATATATAGTTATTTTATTTATATTCAGTAAAAATAGATAAATAAAACCTAAAATTAGTATACGTAATTTATTGGACTCATTTTTATTATAAAATTAGATGTATAAAATTTTATTGAACTTTTTAACGTATTTTACCCACCTCTTAGGAGCATTTTAAAATTTGCATAAAACTTAATTTTACCACTTATGTGAGTTGAAATTAAAAAATTATAGAGACACAGTTGAAATCCTTATGTAAAATGTGGTTCAATGAGATTAATGTTTTTTTTGTGAATAGTACCTTTTGACTTTTATTTACCACGGTTAAAAGTAAACATGGTAGTTAAAGGTAAAAATGTTATTATTATTATTACCCTAACACATGTCCTATTTTCTTTTAGATAATTGTATTTCTACCAGAAAAAACCTTTGGAATAAATATGATCATTTAGGTCCACCTAGATTAGATTTATACATTTATTATATTTTTTAAAGAAGAGTTAAAAGTGTTAAATTCAGATATTAATAACTAATTTTTTTTAATATAGGTTATATATAAGATAAATTAGACTATAAAAATTCATTAGAAATATAAAATTATTTCCTACATAATTATATTTTATTTATAATTTTTATACATTTAATAATTATATTTATTTATGACACAATGATGATGTAATAATTACATTATTAATGAGAGATTAAAATAATTGATATTATAAATATTCACATAAATATAATTGGAGACTTTTGACAAATTAAGACTATTTTCTAGGTTAATATGACATGTTAGGGTTAATTAAATGATTTTTTTAAGTAATCATACTCTTATGACTTTAACAAAAACAAAACACCAAATAGTGTCCAAATTGACATAAAAGAGTTTTTAAAACAAATTTTATATTATTAATTGATATTATTTTCTTAAAAATATATGGTTTGACTTAAGGAATTGGATAAGGTTATATATATCAATAATGTACCACTTGGGGTTCTCTTGTAAGTTTATAGTATTTTTATCAACCATATAATAAACAAATACAAAGTGACATGTTAAATGTCAAACTATTTAACTAAGAGTGAAATCTAAATGATAAGTTTAATATGTTGACCAAAAACTGTCTAAAACCTATTGGTTTATAGTTTTTAGATACAACCCCACCTTATCCAAGAAATAAATCAATTTGGATCCATTAGAAACTAAAAATAGTTTCATTATGAAATAATATTTCAATCCTTTCCTAAGGTTCCCCTCACCCCTCTTATAAAAGGGAAATTCCCCTTCTCTCAAATTCACACCTTCAAAGTAATTTGGACCAGCCAACTACTACCCAAATATCCTCTCAACTATCCTACCTTCATCCCAGAGTCATTTCTCTGGTAATAAAGCCAACCTAAGGATCCCTTTTTTCAAATCAAAAGGAAGAACCTGAAGAAGAGGTCAATATTTCATCACCTCTTTCAAGTTCTTTTCTTCTCACACTTCCTATTTCTTTGTTGTTTCCATTCTAAAATAATAACTACAGTATATTGTATATACTATGATGTTATTATAAAAATGGTACAACCATATTCATTATTCAACCCATTATATGATGAAAAATACACCATACGTGTGTACGTACATCTTACTATCTCCACGTAATGGTGAAGTTTGTTATTCAAACACATCATTATTTGGACGTGTATAATAATGAGTATAACTGATGTAAATAATAAATATAACATTTTAATTATTCTGTATATATTATATACCATCCAATTACATACGATCTCACCATCAATATAAAAATATTGTTTCTCGTGCGTACGTATGGATTACAGTCCCCACGAACGCGATGAGATTCATTTCCCCATCGCAACCATTCAAGAATAATTTTTATTTTATGATTAAAAACAATGTTTTAGAACTTAATATCATTCTAGATATGAAATAAATACATCATATCCATAACAAACACGAATTATGTATCAAAATATATAAAGTAAAACGATAAGTTAACACCTAAAACGACGATAATACAAAAATATTATTAACAAAGTATTATTAGAAGATCATATATGATATCATATTTATTTATATGGATTTGTATAATTTAATAAAAATGATTTAACTATTATATAGGAGGTTAACATTCCCATGACCATGGAAAAGTACAAGGTGAGGGTTAATTTTACAATCTCTTTCCTTATTCGAGGTTGTTTATATGTAAGTAATGTGTTGGGACTTATTTATCATCCACATACATGTTTCTTACAAATATATTTCAAAACATTTTCACTATTTCATATAATATTGGTTAAAGTCATTTATACCCTTACCTGACCTTATATTTTCTGAATGGAATCTTTCTGTCATTTTCCAAACAAGGTACTTCATGACCTTTTCGACAAAATTAATAAAGGAATGTATTTTGTTTCTTAAATTATATGATGGGTGTGGCTATATTCTGCCATTATAAAATCATCTAAGAATCCCTTACAAGATTATAAGAATATTTCTAAAATAAATGTTTTATTTTAAATGGTTACAAAATAGAAAGAGTTACTTATTACAAATATTTTTCATTTGATCTATGTTAACATCCTTTGATGGATTTTAATATTGATTGAAGTTGATTTATTATTATAAAAATCATCCATATTGTATTAAAGTTTTTGTGATATGTTTGACTGTGGATGTGTTATTTCATACCATTCGTGGTTTAATGATAAAGTATTGATATTTCATATTCTAGTTTCAATATAAATGTTTATGTTATGTTTAAACCTTTTCATATAAGGAATGAATTGTAGTTAGTACATGACGAGTGGAGCCCACTATAGTTCCTAGATTCATCGGTAGGTCTCATGAGATAAACAAGTGTCTTGGAATAAGGCCTTGACAAAATCTTCTCTATAGTCTTGGAAAAAGGCCTTGAATATGTGGTTATGAAGTCTATAATTTTTCATTCCATCATTATTAAAGTGGCTATTTAATATTTCATGTGATTATTTGACTACTATAATATCCATGTGAGTAAGTAAATGGAATTATTTTGATTTTTATTTTCCGCATTATGATGAAGTTTAAGTTTCAAATGCTTTTGTTTTAGTCTTATACACTGCCTTAAATGTTTATTTATGAATGTTTCTACTATATTTTTATCCTTACTAAGCATCTGAGCTCACCCCTTTCTATTTTTTATTCTTCCCAAGATGTGAAGAAGTATATTATGACTGAACTGCAAGGATATTCTAAGAGATATGAGTGAGGTAAATGGAGACAATGTTGTTGTGGTTTTTCATTGTATAATGTAATGTAAAAAATTATGAATGTATCTAATACTTTTAAGGCTACTAAACTAATCGGTCTTCTGAGACATGATCTTTTGTGATCTTGCAAATATTATTTAATAATGCACCGACTCTGGGTAATTGGGGTCATGGAATTACACATTTAATCCTCGTAACCAAATCTTCTAAATAAATTCTTTTTCAATTTATGGGGGTTACATCACTCCCCACACATTAAATAAACCAATTACTCACAATTTAAACTGGATCATGAAAAAAAAGGGTTTGACATAATGAAATACCATTTTTTAAAAACCCACATCACAAAATATGTAATTAAATACCATCGTAATAAGTGATATTGGGATGTGTCAAGGTTATATGTAATAACACATATAGAGATTTCTATGTGGGAGAACATTGGTTGCAGGTGAGGATATGGACATGTTGAAAAATATTATATTTTTATAGACAGTGATTGTGGCCATTGACCAGAATAAAGTGAATGATCAATGAAATGTTGAAAGATTAAAATATATAAAGATATGATGTTTTAAAAGACCTTCAGTTCATTATTATTATAGGTATTATGATAATATTTTTGTTTCATGATCATTTTAATAATGTTGATTTATTATATTATTTCACAATAATACTAGGAAACATGAATATAATTTATATATCTATTTTAAAAACAAAATTTCATCTCTTTTTCTACATCATTCTATTTCGAGTTCACGTGTTACATATTGAGATGAATATCTGAAAAATTTATCCGCCAAGACCTAAAATTACCTTTTAATTTATTGTAATATCTGTAAAGAATGAAATAAATTTTCTACTATCATTGAAAATTTTCCAATACCAATATTGTTAATACATTAATATCTAAATCTAAATATTTATAGTACAAGTTTATCATTTATAATTTTTATTGATTTTTTTGACTAAAATCAATGATATATTAACCTGGAAATTGCATAGGCTAGTGGT
Source organism: Viscum album (assembly GCA_963277665.1). NCBI lineage: Eukaryota > Viridiplantae > Streptophyta > Magnoliopsida > Santalales > Viscaceae > Viscum > Viscum album. The sequence continues at coordinate 256,995,791 of OY728148.1, read as the reverse complement.
GGACACAAAACCCATATAATAAATCATCTATGGGATTTCCCCACCACTTTTTTATATGTAAAGGTTTGTCACCAAGTATGTTGGTTATCCTTTTTTGAACAATAGTAATATATTTACAACATTTTTCCCAAAAAACTACGATGCACATACTTGAAATAATATTTCTCATTAAAAAACTTTTTTACTATTCTTTTCAAAAAAACTATGTTTTTTAAAGTATAATAATTTTTTTTCTATTCCTACAATATCATAAATGGTTATATTAACATTAAAATTTATGGATACCTATAAATTTATTTTTATAAAATGTAAATTAATTATACCATAAATAAATTCTTCAAGAAACATATGCCATACCAATGGTTTCTATTGGAATAAACTAATCTCTGAAGTTGGATTTTATCAGAACCTTTACCTGAAAATTTCAAATATAAATAAGTTATAAAATGGAAAAATCACATAAAAAATTTCAATTATTTCCGGATAAGAATAAAATGAATTTTCTATTAAATAGTGATAAAATAATTTACATTAATGTAAATTCATGAATTAATAATGCCCATAAAAATGAGATTGTGAAATTAACCCTTAATTTTATCGTAATGTTGAAATGATAATTAATAAATGAGTCTATTATGTGTATAAACTGTAACTACAAATAAATCATTTTAAATTTCAAGATAATATAATTCAGATTTATTATACTCTTAATATTATCATAGAATAGAGAATGATGTATATTTTTAACATAATTAGTGTAAATTTATTTAACAAATACATTATATTCTGAATCGTTTTTAATGGTTATTCTTTATGCTCATATTCTTATAGAATTGTCCATTGGTATTCATTAATCCCATTCTATGTTGGATTTATTCACTAAATATATATTATAAAACGATGGGAGTGATGTTGAGGATTTATTTTGGAAGGTTTTGGATGATAAAAATGGCTTGAGAGGTGAGAATAAGTGAGGGGAGTGAGTACCCTTTTATAGTTGAAGATAATGGCATTCTTGTAGAAACTCAAATATATTCACTATTTTGAGGTTAATATTACATCATGTGGCTCCAATATTGATTATTAATGGTTTAATGGGATTATATGGATGATTAAAACCTATAACACATAATGAAACACATGTTTAATCATTAATTTCTTAATATTTTATGTTTCCTTATTTTTAACATTTTGATATTTTAAAAAAGGTAATATGTTTTCTAACATAATAAATTTATCCACTAAGAATAAATTAAAGTGAATATTATTTGAAAATATAGAACCGTTGATTGTAAATATTATATTTAGTCAAAAAAATAAAAAAACATTTTTTGTGAATTAATTTTAATAGATGGGCTTATATTGCATCGAAACAATGTTTTATCCCTAATCGTGCAAACAACATTTTTAATATTTTTGGATCAACATTTTCATTATAAAAGATAAATTAGTCCTTGAATGGACCATATTAATAATTACTAAATTTTATAAATCACATGGGAGAAGATATTATTTTTGTAATTTTAAATCATTTAAAAAACAATCATTTATTATAATATACCATTGATGTTGATTTAGCCAATATTTAATATATTTAAATTTAAAAAATTTCTAGAAAATGATAGATTTTTAAAATATTAATTTCAAATTTTTTATAATGATATATATTTCTGAAAAATTAAGGTAACTAAATAATTTATTAAATTTACTTCACTTTTGAGAGTTTAGAATAATATATTTTGGTAAATGGTTAACTAAATCATTATGGTGTTAGCTTTTCATAAGAATATAAAGTAATCAATTAATTTTAAAAAAGTTGAAATAAATTATCAGGATTAAAAAAATTATTTATTATCAATATACATAATTGAACCGATTACATTATTATTCATATCGAAAATCTATAGAGATATTGAAAGTAAGAATAATTTCGTTTTTGTATTTATATTTACATAACTAATTATATGGGTCATATTCAAATGAAATTGGAATGGAATTTATATATTTCATAAAATTTTATGTATAATTTCCAAAATAACTCATTCAATAATATTTATATTTTAGATTTTTTTATTATTACTCTTATCATTCTAGTTTAACCACTATGTAAACTTGGGTTTACATTAATCGTTGTAATTAATTTTATCTATTTTTACAAATAATTATTGTAAAAATGTTTTTTTATACTAATATATATTATATTATATTAATATTTAAAAAAATTAATCCAATTTGAAATATTCAACCCACATAAGTGGCATTATTTTATTTAATAATATTCTAATAAACATAAAAATAAAGTGTGTTTTTAAAGTCAAAATGTTCAGAATATTAAAATGATATTGTATTAATATTTAGAATGAAAATTATTCTAACTACACAAATTGGATTATTATATGAATGTTTAATCAATTTTCTATTTAAACCAAATTGAAAATAAAAATTTATCCTATTAATTAGTTAAATAAAAATTAAATTTTCAATTAAAAATCAGAATGATTCATTATTTGTCAAAAAATGAAATCTCTTAGAAACAATAAAAACCTAAACATAATATAATATTCATATTAAAATGTTAAAAATATTTTTTATTTTTTAAAATAAATTTTCTAAAATTTTTAGAAGTAACTTTTTAATTATGTCCACAAAGTGTGACTAATCTTTCTTTTAGAAAAATACTATTTTTAGAGTATTTATTTTAAATTTAAATGATTCTATTCATAATACTAATATTTAGGTTACTTATAATTTTTTTTATAATATGTATTTTCATAATTTTGATAATTCTATTCATACCCACCATTCCAACACCTATGAGTAAACTATTATATCAAATAATAATATTTCAATAATTGATTATAGATCAGTGAAACATGATCTTCCCTCCCACAAAAGAAATCAAGGATTCTCGCTATTATTTGTAATTAGATATAACAAAATAATTTTTAGAATATAAATCTATATAATTTAATTAATTTAAATAAAATACATTATATATATCATAATGTCTTAGGATTTTATATTCCCTTGTATTACTAGTGTTTCATGTCACATATGGTATTAAAGAAAATTTTATTCTTTTAGAATTTTTTGGTGTGACACATTGGATGGAATAAATAAAAAAACATAAAATTCCAGGAGGTATGATGTATTGATGACATTAAAATAAACATTGGAACTATATACACCATATAAAATAAATCAGGTTCATAACATTACATTATTCATTAATGAAAGGAAATTGAGAAACATTTCCTTACATTACACTTCTTTTTTTGAAAATAATTTAACCTCCTATATAATGGATTTAAGGATACTATTACTTTATACCATAACCATATTAATATTTATAATACCATGTATTATTATTTTAATGTTATAAATAATTAATTATTACTGTTGTTTCAGGTTTTAACCGCCATGTTTTCTCACGCATTTTCTCTCATAAAATATTCAGTTGATGAAAATGATATGTAGTTAAATATTCTCTAGAGAGGAATTAAGAGTAAAAATATCTTTTTTAATCATAGGATAAAATTTTAGAATCATTATTGAAATTTTAACATTGATAATGTATCATATCGCTTGATAGAGGAGGTAGACAATACATATACAAGAACAACATAATCATTTCCAAAAATGGTGAAAGAGTAAGTAAATAGGTGATATATTGATTTTACAGAGAAAATAGAATCTCATAAGTATCACATATATTCATTAAAACTATCATTATTACATTCCATGCAATGGATATGTGAAAAATGATTCACAATGACTCGCAAGGTTGTACTCATCCATACACACAAGTGATGTTATCAAAATTTAACCGCCATGGGATGTATGAAGTTTTATATGATATTATATTAAGAAAATTATAACAATATCATAAATATTAAATGTATAAATTAAATTTATCCTGATATACATTAATGATATGAGTTAATGGAAATCCAATTACATCTGCTTTTGAGGTGGTAATCTGTCATACAAACGATCGATGATTTGATTTAATATTTGGTTGAGGTGAAGATTGTAAATGGTTATTTGATTAATTTAAAAAAAATACAATGGAAATACTGGTTTTATTATTATTTATTATTATAATCAAATTCTTAATGAGATTGATGATGAAATAAATGAAATCATGATTAGGAATGTTTCTTCTTCTTTGGATGACATCATTGGGTTCACACCAAATCCTTCCTAGGATGGATTTATTATCAAATAAATTAATTTAAGATATTGGTACGGTGTTAAGGAAATTATTTTCTCAGTTATTTTTAGACAAAAATTAAATTTTAATTATGATTAATGTAGGATAAGGGTTTCGTTGTATAAATGATTGAGAAGACATATATGAAGAATTTTAAAAAAACAATTACAATCATTTTTTAACCTGAAAAAAGACTGAAATATCTTTGAATCTAGAAATTTTTTTATGATATATATAAATATTAAATGGTTTATGGGAATGTTTTAGGTAAATTTTACCCTTATCATCATATTTTACCATCATTTAACCAATTTTTACATTAACAATGATAAAAAATTTCACTTTATTTACGATTTATAATAAAACAAATACGAAAACATAAATATATAAAACAAATTATTATTATTCCACTTATATAGTTCATATTCCAAATTAAATTCATATATGGTTCATAGTTTTGTATAAAATTATACCCACAAATTCATGGGAAACTAGTTTTTCTACACAAGAACAATTAAGAGTCTAAATAGTTGTTATATGAAAATTAGATAAGAAATTGATTAAAATGAACACAATTTGATTAATATTTATAAAGTGTATATATTATTACATTAAATATAATTTAAATTATAATTTAAATTTGTAATAAATTTAAATTAAAATGTATTTTTCATTCAAAGTATTATTTTCACTATTTATAAAAAATTCATCAATCAAGTAAATTCACAACAATTCGACGAATGATAATTTTAACATCAAAATATAAAAACTGAACTTTTATTTTAAAAATAAATTTTCAAATTTTTTAACATTTGTTTCTAAATTATATGTGAAAAGTAGAAATGAACCTCCACTCATAAAAATAATTTTTTTAGAAAACATTTCATTATCAATAAAATGGTTATTATTTTATTTATATTATGGAGATTACCAATGAATCTGTTTTAAAAATATATAATATATAATATTTAGATTTTAGTTAGTTCAATTTATACCCACCAACATAATGAATTGGTTATTCCAATAATATTTTAAATATTATATTTTTAATTGAATATTGTTTTTCATTGAAGACCATTATTGTGTACATTTCATGATATCTAAGATGTTGAATTTATATGAAAATAATCATATTTTACATTGTCAGGGTATTATATTCTATAATATGGTTATTGATTCATGTAATAAACAGAATCAAACAAGATGTTACACATTTTGAAATCATAGGATGGAAAATTCTCTTGACCTTGAAGAAATTGCATCATCACAATTTTTACTTGCACTCACAAGTAATGATATTTCAATTTGAAAACTACATTTTGAAATACCCAAATTTAAGCAACTCTTAGATAAAAACCATTAAAATTCGGAAATAGAAATATTAATGTTAACTGGAATAAAAAATCGGTCTCTGATTATGAGAACATATTCTAAATGTGAGGATATCAAATTAAATTAAAATAAAAATGTCCAAATAATGAGGAGGGTATTGAAGCTCATTGATAAATAAAATGATAATGATAAATTGAATGATAAGGATATCAAAAATATAAATATTTTATCATTTAAAATACTATTTTTTCATCAGATATGAAGTAAACTGGATAACATTTTTGTTCCAAGATCATTTTTCCAAAGGTTGTAAAATCATTTATCATACTAAATAAGAACATAAAGAAAATATAATTAAGTTATTTATTTCTATTTTTTTAGAATAATTTCATCCACAAGTTTTTATTCAATAAATTTTTAAATTATCTCATTCTAAATGAAATAAATATCCAAAATTGATTTTATATTAATTTAGAACTAAAATTTACTATTAATGGTTTCTAAAATCCATAAAATAGTTAAAATTCTATCCATTTACCACAATATATTTTTCAAAATCAATATTTTTTCACAAGTTATCAATTATAGTAAATTAATATGTAATCTATTGTTATAACACCATAAGTTATACATTATTATGTATATGTAAAATCCATTAATTAAAAACTATGATGTATTAATCATAACAATATATAGGCCAGCAGAAGGTTCATCAACATTTTCAATCTTTGGTTATGTGATGATGATATGGGGATTATTTGAATGTGATGTATTGTCGTATGTCATATGAGATGTAATTTTTTTAAATACACTTTAATATGTAATTATTATAGTGTTCCTAACATTAAATAATCCATTATGACCACATCATTAAAGTAAATAATAACTATACATGTTACCAATTACTTAAATAAAAATTCCAAATAATATTAATTTTATTATTCTTAAAATTAATTATTTTTATACACTAATATAAATAATTTTATTCAAATAAATTTCCCCCAAAAATTCATAAATCATACTATAATATCATCATATAAATATGAAAATGTGGTGTTTAAGACAATGAATTCTTATCAATCATAAAATCATAATCCCATGATAAGATCCATAACAATTAATTTAATGAATGAATATATGGTTTTAAATTTTATCAATGTCCTTAGATTTTTCATGAATCTTATTAAAAAATATCAGTGGTAAAAAAAATTCTACAATTTTATTTATGAATTCCAATAAATAAATACATCACCAATTTTGTTTCAACATAGTTCGTTCCTTTGATTATGCTTTAACAATTTGAAATGGGAATTTATTTAGATAATCCACAATTTCAACCCATTTATCAAAATTATTTTCAAGTAAACCCCTATGAGGAAATTTATATCCATCCATCATAAACTTCATTTTTCATTATGCAGTAATTGAATTATTCCATACATTTCAACTCATAAACAATTTCCGCATTCCATTGATAAAACTTCAATTCCATATAATACATGTTTGTATTATCCTTGTACTTTTATTTTCATCATCTATTCATATCCATTATAATAGTTTGTAAGGAAGATTTGAATTACCCAATATAATATCCCTTTGGAGTGTTAAAATATGTGAAAAATGAGGCTCATTTTTTTACCATGTATAGCTATAGTGAATTACAATCATTTTTTTTATTTTTTAACCCTATGTAAATATTTTAGAGAACCATGTCAACATTATTCATACATAAATATATGAATTTCCTAGAAAACCACATTATATATAACTTTCTAAAAATTTGGATGTTATTCTACACTTATCCGCAAATACTATCATAATGTTATGTTACCTGATATATGTTTACCATAATATATTTCTCATGGTTTCTACTAAAGATCTTATGATTCCAACTGTATCAAACTTGAACCTAGTTGGATGATGTTAGAAATTTTTTTATTATAAAGTAATAAGATAAAAGGAGTCACATCCCAAAGTATTGAATAATAATAGTCTTGGTAAACTAGATAATTATGTGATTCGAATATTAAATTTCAATATAGTAATGGTAAAATATTTTTTTCAATAATATTATTATTCCCTCTAGAATATCAATACATATAATTAATAGTAAACTTCATGGATTATGGTTAAAGGAAGCAAAGTTAGTGTGGTCTCAAATTCTCAGTTAGAGTTACATAAAGGGGAATGTATCAAGACTAAATAATGAATAATTAGTAAGTAAAAATTAGTATGGAAAGCATAATATAATTTTTTTAATGAATTACATGACTATCATTACTCAATAAGGATAATAAAAATAGAATTGTAAATAACTAAACAAAACTAATCATTATAACAAAGATATCTTGAATAGAAAAGTAATAATTAGAATAGATAGCTAAAAAACTGAACAAACACACCACTGAATCAATAAAATGCGAAAAAAACTACATCCATATATGATATAAGTATATAAATACTAATGATAATGATAACTGAATTCATATTAAAGAAAATTATTAATTATTTGGATTCATGATTTCATGAATAATTACACCTATACTATCAAAACCTTTCACAAACAATTTTAAAAATGATTGTTAAGTATACAGAATAAACACATATAACGAAGACTATCCAACTAATTCATCTCATGAGACTAATAATGCATTGACTATCCATTTATAACTGAGACCCACTAGTATTTTAATATCCAGTAAGTACCTAACATATTAAAGTATGGATTTAATTGATGAATAATTAAGATTATCATGAAATATCAATGTTGAGTAATGAATACATATTTTTCAATATTTTCCCAGATAATCAAATAAATAATATTATAAAATTGATATAAAATTATGGAATATTTTTTTATGTAATAATAATATCCATACAAAATAATGGTATATTTTTTATGTAATAATCATATCCACAGTATAACAAATATATATATTTATGAAAAATGCAATGTACAATGAAAAATGGTCACAACATGGTGATTGTCTCAAGAGAAAGTTAACAATTAATATATTTAAACATGAAATGAAAGGGGGAAATAGAATCATTAGGATTGTAGTTTTATAAAAATAAAATGATCAATACATAATTATTGATGTTATAAATATAAATGTGAATTTATATTCACATATTATATGTCAATATATTCATATTAACAATTTTTTATCAATGAAATTGAAATTTTGACAAAATCCATTAAAAGTTTCATAAAAATGGAATTATAATTAATCCATGAATCAATTATGTGTAAAAAGTTTAAATAAAACCAAGCCAAGTGTAAATAAAACCTATTATATTCAAATATCAATATTCAGATAATCTATTAATATCAATGAAAATGAAAATAAAATACAACCTAAGGAAATAAAATGTGTTATAGAATTTATTAACACATGTTAATTATTTAGTAAAATCCCCTTTAATGAAATAATTCAAATTTAAAGTCAGTATATAATTTTTTATGATTTATTCGTTACATTACATGAAAATGTGTTATATATACCCCTTATAAAATAAAATTTAAGAATATCAGTATAATATGCCTCAATGAAACCAACTTGTGATGAAGCCTATTTCCTTACAATTCCTTTTGGATGAACATTATTAAAAATTTTATATAATGGTTTTAGTCATGTTATTATTTTATACCACCATTATATTAATATTTATGATTTCATATATGATTCATTTATGACATCATATCACCCTTTGGTTAATTAACATTCATTATTTATGTTTTTTATGGTGTTAACTACTGTGCTTTATCTTCTGTGAATTGTTATGAAAGATCTAGTTCTTCAGAATATTATCCAATTAAATAAAATTCAGAATTATATTATGATTGAAAATATCATTTTACTTCATTAGGTATTGTTTTGTAATGATCAATGAAATTTAAACATGGATAATGGATCACATCTCTTTGTGGAGATGGTACTATGTTCATATGCATTAGTGACGTTATAATTTAATTAATTAATCAAAGATTAGAAATTAGATGATTAATTAATATAATATAATTAGTATAATATCAAATATATCACATATATTTATCACACTTATCTTTATTTCATTCAATGTAAAACTGATGTAAAAAAAGTACATCTCCTCATGACTTTGTGGTCTGCTATACACATGAGCGATGTAATCATCGTATAAAAGACATGGAGGGTAATGTGATATTATAATAAAATTTGTATTATAATATGATAAATTGTATAAAAACACATTTAATCCATCATTATATACAATCTTGAAATGTTTTGATGGAAAATGATTTATGTTAGTTTGTGTGGTGGTAATCAATTGTATAGACGATTCAGGATTTGGTTTCCCATTTGATAGAGGATGGTTTTGAAAAATAATTATATTAATATAAGAAAATACCATTATATTAAACATATTATTGTTAATATACAATAATTAATGAATAATATTTTCTAGAAGATGAAGAACAGGTATAATTTAAATGACCATTTAAGAATATTTCATCTCCATCACACATCCTCTATAGGTTAAAACAAATAGAATTATTTGGATGTATTCATGATAAAAATAAAAGATAAAAGTTATTTATAGGGGAGAAATCATGTTCTTTGGGTGGTTATCTGATGATAAAAAATCATTTGGATTTGTGCAGAGTTGAGGACAGCACGTGACATGTTTTAATTTGGTGAGGGCACCACCATGGAATTTTTTAAAATAATCTATCACACACACATATTAATATTGAAACAATAATCAAAATTATTTCATTATATACCCTTAGATTTTATAAGGAAAAATGTAATTTCAAAAAAATTGACATGTTTTATGTAATTTTTAACCCTTTCCTTTTTAGTTTATCCCCTATTAAACCCATTTTAACTTAACAACGGTAATAATTTCTAATTAATTTATTATTAATAATGATAAAATATAATGTAAAATTATTCTATAATAAATATTATTATTATTCTAAATATTGAATCATTTTTTATATTTAATTTAAAATTCTACCAGAATCCAGTTCATATAAATATCAGCATATACGTCAAAAAATCGATTTTCTAATAAAAAATGTTAGAAATTTAATAATATCATATATCTAAATATAATATGAAATTGATAAAATTTTCCTATGTTAGTAGAATATTATATAATTTAACTATTTTTTCATTAAAAAAATTCAATAAAAATTTTCGTTGTAAATAATTGTTGCAAAAATACGTTTTTAAGAAAAAATTAATATTTTCTATATTCATAAAAAAAAATTAATTTTTCTGAAAATTTACAAAAAACCACCAAAATATAATTATGAAATTTCAATTTAAAAAAATAATGTTAATATTTCGAAATAAATTCTATCAAATTGGAAAAAACCATTTTAAAAATATGTGTGGAAAGAATGAATAAACAACCTTTAGAAACTATGGTTTTTATAAAACAATTACTTTTGTTTCCAATGATTATTATTTTATTTACTATAAATATATAACCAATGAATCTATTTATAGTATTTTTTAACCATATTCTATTCATAATTTTGTTATTACTATCAATACCAACATGCATAGTGTCTATCCTATAGGGGTTGTAAGAACTTGGGGATTTTGGGAGTCATAAATCCCTTGGATTCTATTGAATTCCAGTTTAAATGTTAAAATATAGCCTAATAGGAATTTAAAAAGGATTATGTATGTTTTGGGGGGGTGTCTCAATGCTAGTTTTTATTCTATAACCAAGGTAAATGGGTGAAAAATGAATGGAATACAGTTATTACAAACAGTTTAAGGTAACCCTGAATATTTGATAAACTGTGTGAGGTTCTGGTAGAGAAAATAGGGAGGTCATACTATTAGAATAAACTATGACTTATTGGGTTGATGATTGTGAGGATTGGTCTAATGTTTTTATTGTGGGATTTTTGACAGTTTTCCCTTTTTTTATCAAACTATGTGGGTAAACCGCATTGGTCCCCCTACCCTATAGATACCCGAGAACTATTAGTGTACAATTTTTCAAACCACACACCTAAAACGTGCGAACCATAATATTATTGGTTATTTTATAATATTTAATAAAATTAAATTTTCTTTAACCTTAAATTGCATCCCCTCCATGAGCATAGGCTCTTCATCTTTTGTAATCTCTCGTCCTATATTATTTTTGTAATCGATATAACTTCTCTACATGATATCTAAATTGAATTCCATTCATCTCATTGAATATGTAATGGTAAGACCTAAAATAATTGTATTCAATGTTCATCCTTCAGGATATCTATAGTTCTATTTAGGGGAAATATGATTTCGTATAATATTTTTTTATTCTTACATACTTCAAAATTTTCTGGATATGAGCCATATCAGGGGTTGATGTTGGTTGTGCAATCGACTACAGAATGTTGGATGGTTTTCTCTTGCCTATCTCTTTAGTTATAGCTATATATATATATATTTTGTCGTGTCATGCTCCCAATTTTTCAGCGCCACCTTTAATTAAATTGAATCCTAGATTGTTTAGGGACATATTAATTGATTAAAGGGACTTGTTAGGTTTTTTATATTCTATGAAAAATAAAATATAACCACCCCATGGGTGTGTTTATTAATAAATGTTTATATTCCATATAATCTTCCCTTCCCATTGTTTATTAAATATTGTAATTGAATAGATAATGGTAGTTGAATGTTCAATTGATGAATTATTATGTGAATTTAATTGAAATATCAATTGTAAATGAAATGGATTAAAGGTAAGGGATAAATGACTTGACACATGACCCTTGATATACCATATCTTTAATTATATTGAATTTTTTTATTAGTGTCAAATTAAAATACCAGTTAAATGATTCAGATTCCATGAACTGGTTGTTTATTCTTAATTTATATCTTTGATTATTTCCATATGTGTGATATATAAATTCTAGGTTTTTAAATATCTATTATATGATTTATAGTCTTGTTGTTATGTTACTACCATTATATTAAATATAATTCCAATCCCCATAATGCTAGAAAATTATTAAGTCACCTTGTGAGGTGAGACAGAAAAATGATGTTGTTGGTGTTGATCTTGAAATAGTAAATTTAAATTAATTTAATGGAGTTTGAACAATGAAATTATTATTATCCATGTGTGATATAAGGTTTCATAATATATTTCCATGTTCATAATATTTGGGGGTTTTGAAACATGCTCCATGATTGATATGTGGATTCCTGTTAAAATTCCATGTACAAATTTATTTGGACTGAACCTTGACTATATATGAGTGATACTTGGAGTCCCTAGCGGACTGCTAAGGATATACTCAATGTCTTGTATTATATACTAATTGATACCTAGGTTAATATGAGAATTCAATTGAAGAACTCAATGGGAAATGTATATATATGCTAAGGGAGATACTCAAACTCACTTTGTGGACCTCTAAGTATGAAATTGATTAGATGTGATGTAATGCAACACAGAGAGCGATTCTTTGGATTCTAATAGGATTACATCAGACGAGCTTGTAGGGTGTTGTTTGATATTATAACTCAAGAGATACCTGAATTCAAATATTGTAATTTCATGGACAGACTGAATTTCAAAATTGAACAATGATTTAAAAGACTATTGTTTGATGCAAATTCCAAGAAAAGTAATAATATTAGATTCTTTATATGATTTCCATTTATGGAAAGCCGATTTTGGAATATTTTGTGCATATTATCACATGATACTTTTTTCATTGTGATATGTCTTGAGAAATGTAATTAAATGGATCTAAATTATTAAATAATCATGAAATAAATGATACATGACTGATTGTAAAATAATATAATTACCATTTAAATGAAATTTATTAATATAAATAATTATATGATTATAACATCGATTATATGAAGATTAGTTTTGAGTATTTAATTTAAAAAATTATTCATTACCTATACATTCTGTTATAAATATCCAATTACAAATTAGAATCTATCATTGGGTGAGTTCCTACTGGGATTTTATCTCGAACCCTTTTTTTGCCACCTGTTGGTACCAAAAAGGAAAATATGATTACAGGTATCAATAATCAAATTCCCCTTTATATAGGTACTATATTTCTACTAATATGTAGTGGATCATTGGACCAAGATGAGGATTTCAATTATATTTGTATTCCTATAGACTTTTTTACTTTTTTTAAATTCAAAATATATGAGTATTGAGCATAACATTTTCTATTTTGTAGAGACACATAACATGTATCATCATTTTCTATATGAGATGTCTTCTTGTATTAATTATATTATTATTACATTATTTGAATTTTAATCTGTATGATATATAGAATCCTCTACTTGTATGATTTTTTTCCACAATGTTATGCTCTAATATCGAGGGTATGGTCCCCCCACTGACTCACATATAACCTTACTACTTTTTAGAAGCCTCTTTCATTTGGGGAGAAGTGCCTGAGGACATGTGTCCAAATGAGGTCATCGCACCATTCATTAGCCTTAGAGTATGGTAGGTTACAATGTGGTATCATATCATTCTTTTATATATTTATATACATAAATTTGATAATGGAATAACATAGTAAATAAATGAAATTGTGTAATTAGTTTTTCTCAGGTGTAGCTAATCCCTGAAAAAAATAAGCCAAATTACATTTAATTGAATTATTTTTTTTTTGGATTTCGATTATTACTGCCGATTTCATTCCACTGTTTGGTGATGAAATTTATTTATGATATTATAATTTAGAAGTTTAAGGGTAATATATTATTTCAACCATTTCATATGAGGTTATTCCTTCTCATTCATCATATAAAAATTTATATAAATCACATGCCACAATTTTTGTCATACCTTTTATGATTCAATATTTATAACATTTTGCGGGGATATGTGTTGTGAGACACATGATTTCTTTTTTTAAATAAATATTGTGATATGTTATGGTATTAATAAGACTCATTCCATTATTTTTCATTGGAGAGTATGGGCCTTCAAGGATCAAAATTTGGGGAACCACTAGTTCATCCATTTTAATTAAACTATGATATAAATGTTAAAAATTAATTTAATCCAATGGGAAATTAAAATATATGTTAATTAAAATTAAAATTAAAATTAAAATGACATTTCATGTGAAATTAATGGAAAATTGACACATATAAAGAAGATGACATGATCAAAATTTTCCTTTGTAGTAGGCTATTGGTAGTGTGTCATTTTTATAATTTTTTTGTATGAAACCCTAACATATCTCATGGTGTAGGAATAGGGTATTGTTATTATATTTTATGGATTTTACATATACATGTTCAATGACTATAATTTTTTATTGCAATCCATGATAATTATCGTGAACTATGGTGCATGCCTAGTTGTGTAGAGGAATGACACTATGATGTCCTTCAACAGTAATCTAGGAGGGTGGCATTGATCACACTCTAAATGTGGTGGTACATGGGCTAATAGGTGATAGTATAGTCATTCACACAATAAAACAAATAATTTCATCGGACATAAGTGTTGTGTTACGTTTTTGTAATGGCATATTTCACTTCGTGCATACCATCAAAGTAGCACCATGACTAGCCTGAACTATGGATGATTTGATACATAAATATTAGTAGAAGAATACACACCACTTTTTTGGGGGATAAGGGAACATAGGGTAAGGATTCATGACTAGAGGAAATTTTTTCTATCTTCAAGAAATTAGGGACCACCCAAGAAGTGGGTAAATATCACTATATATATGATGTGTGATTCCTCCAAGAGATGGTTGGATGTTGTCTTTCATAAAAAAACATCATTAAGAGATGTCCTAGAGGGATTTTACAATGACCTTATTTGATTATTTATATCATGTATTGTTTTGTCCAATATATCCAAGAGGTACCTTCATCACGAGCAGGGTGCATTGTCGATTATGGATTACTCATCCCATTTTACAGAGCACCAACATTTCCCACTTGTTCTGATGGGGGCTGTGCTATCTAAATCCCAATGATTCTAAGATTCTCTAAATTATGAAATTCAATTGGGATAAATGTATTTTGGATGATAACCATCTCTATTATAGTGATTTATGTGCTGATCAAATAACTTTACCTAAGAGTGGAAGTAGGTGTGATCCTAGGAGGTTCAATATCTCGATCTAGTACCAATTCAATTGGAAGTAGGAAGCATCATCGGAAGCATCCACAACATGACACTATTAGTCAGAACACATCGTTAGGTATCTAGGTGAGGTGGTTACAGTTACGTAGGATGGGACATAAAAGGGAACAATGTACGAGAGACCCAGTCGAGTGCCGATATTGCAAAAAAATGAGACATCTATAACACTTCTTCAAAACAATTCAACCAGCATCTTTTGAGAGAGGGTATGTAATGAAACCATGTTTAGAAGAAAAATCCGTAACATTTCATTAGGAAGGAATCTAGATTATATTTTTCTGATCATTATGAGGTTCTGGACGTGGTTTTGGTATTCATGACCTAGTTTTACAATTATAAAATGATGGATCAACTCAAGGTATTAAATAATATGAAGTTAAATAGATCTGTGAGGAGATGTATCTCAGACCTTTTAATATCACATGTACTATTCTATTAGCCTCTACTTTAGCTTCTTCACTTTTTGAACTATGGAATTCTCATAGATTTAAATTTTGTCAATTGTAGAAATCCTTGATCTCTATTTATACTTATGATGGTGTTATGGTGAAGAACGCTCTGTTGGGGATCAAAAAAGAATATGTGCAACATGGTAGGGAGTTCCACCTTGATATTGGTGGGTGTCACATCTTGTGGGACCTCTTTTTCCATGATAGTATTTATTTTGATATCATTATCGATACTGAATTCTTGGTTCCTTTGATGTATTCATTTATTTATATCACAATAGAGTGAGGATGATGTCACCATACGATGGAGATTTTATTCACAATGGTGAATGGGATTTCATGGAAAGAAAATCAATTCATGAGAATCATGGGTAGGGCGGGATGACTACATAGATTGTGAGTTGATATCTTGATGATCAGGGAACACAACAAACTAGTATCCCATTAGTGTTTGATAATTTCAGGGACATATTACTGGACAAATTTCAAGATTTACTTCTGTAAGAGAGGTGTAGTTATTTATCTAGATAGTTATAAGAGATTCACCAGTATCCATTCCACCTTAATGGATCTCTATAGTGGAGTTTTCATGTTCTAATAGAGTAGAAATAAGATTTGGAGGAATAGAGATTCATCTAACCTAGTACATCTCTGTGGGGTTCCCTATTACTTTTTTGAAAAATATGGACGAAACCCTCGAGATATATGTGGATTCTCAAAATTTGAATGAGATGATTATCAAGAACTGGTATCCTCTAACATGGATATATGATCTATTTGACAAGATCTTAGGATCTCATGTTTTTTAAACGATTGATTTGAGATATGGTTTACATAAGGTCCATCTTAGAATATAAGACATGTGATGCACAACTTTTCATAGATTTCATAGTCAAAATGAGTATTTGGTTATGTTGTTCAGACTCAAAAATGCACCAATAGTATTGATGGAACCAATGGAAAAAGTTTTCTATCATTTTATTGATTCATTTTTGGTATTTTTCATTGATGATATCCTGATGTTTTTAAAAAATTATAAGACCATTGAAAACATCATTAGATTTTACTGAATACACTTAAGAGGTGTCAGTCCTATGATAATCATACAATGTTACACATATAGATGGACCACATTCACATCCTGAATACAGAATCTTAGAGACAGGAATATGAGTTGACCTCGAGAAGGTGAGACCCATAGATTCCCGAGAGAACACCAAGAACATATGTTAGGCATGGTGATTCTAAAGATTGGCTAGTCATTACAAAAATTTGATATAGGACTTCTTAGGTTTATAATAATTACTGACTTTCATGTATAAGAATCGTGTGACATATAAATGGAAACATTCAGACAAGATGACCGTCAAATAGTTGAAATATAGATTTACATCAGTGTGGATGATATTTTTTCTGGAGATAGGATTTATTTAATCAATTTACTATGATGTATTAGGTACCTATCTTTGATTTATTCTTATGCCAATTGATAATGTTGTGGACTAAAATTCTTAGAAGTTATGTCAATATGAATGTAATTACCTAATGTATGATCCCATGTTAGCAGTAGTAGATCATTCGTTATGTTTTTTGAGACATTACAATCTATGAGATCATTTTTTGGTATACTTAGACCAAAAAATCATCACGTATGTACTCAAAATTTTCTTGATGAACCTAAGAAAATAGTGGTGGGTTGGGTAAATATTGTTTTTTTACCTTGATATTTCATATATTCCTAGTATGGTAAATGAAATGACGGGTGCAATATCGATGAAAATTGATAGAGGTAGTGTAATTAGATAGTAGCGAGTGGAATATTATAACTTTGTTCTCTGAGATTCCCATGGTTATGTAAGATTATTAGGGAAAGACATTCATATAATCCCCAGTTGTGATATCTACCATAATAGATAGTGTGAGTATGAGGATGGTGTTGGTTTCAAAGAGCATACTATTATGGGAGAGTGTGGAAGATGTGAACTATTATTCTGGTTTGACTATAGGCGAAGGTGAGATACT
Source organism: Viscum album (assembly GCA_963277665.1). Classification (NCBI taxonomy): domain Eukaryota; kingdom Viridiplantae; phylum Streptophyta; class Magnoliopsida; order Santalales; family Viscaceae; genus Viscum; species Viscum album. The sequence continues at coordinate 256,977,614 of OY728148.1, read as the reverse complement.
GTGAGTACAATTTTATGTGTGGATTTTACAGGACATGTGAGAGTAAATATTTTGGGATGTTCCAATATCCATAAGGGAAGTGAACAGGGGTGTAACAAAGATTTATCATGATTTACATCTATATTATTGGTGTCCGGGTATGACAAGAGAAGTATCATGTTCCTTATGAGATGTTATACATATCAATAGGTGAAGGAAGAACGCTGGAGACCATCCTAACTATTACTGTAGCTTCCTATTTCAGAGTTGAAATTGATTGTTGTTGTAATGGATTTATTAACAAGTTTACTGATGTACCCTCGATGTAATGATGTCACTAGGTTATTGTTGATATTCTCACGATGGTTTATCATTTTATAACAATTATGGAGAACATTTAAGTAGATGAGGTGAGAAGTTTGTTTATCCTTGAGATAATATGAATTCAATGGGCCATGCATACTATTGTTTCATATATAGACGCATGTTTTCCTTCACACAACTAGAATGGGATATATAGGGTATTCAGTACATAGGTGATTTTGAGCATGACATAACACCCTTAGACTATTTACCCATCAGAGAGCATGATTTGATAGCTTTAGTAAATGATATAATCCTGCATCCTAGATTTTGAGTTTCCTTATGAGAGTTATTTAACACTGGTTGAATTATCCTAGAATAATATATTTTAGGATAATATTTAGATGTCTCTTTGTGAATCATTGTATTTTAGGGCATTCTGATCACTACCATGTTTGATAGAGGCATGAGAGTCATTTATTCTTGGAAGTCATATTATTAAAGGGACCATGCAATATGTGAAATTGATTTGAAGTGGATGGGTAATGTACAATCACATTTAGAATCATACAACATTTTTTGAAGGCATCCTCTTGAGTTCGAGGCGAGGGGTTCAGATTCCATTCCTATTTCATTAAGAATGAGACAGAGGAGAATAAAATGAAATGGTAACCTTTCACCACAGTAGGTGGGACAATTTATGATTCTAGCAAGATCCGTTCATGTAGAAAATCAGTTTCAGTTAAATCATAGGTACTTGGCTCTTCATGACTTTTTCAATGTTTTTCAGTAACAACATTACTATTTAGACTTATATCATGACTTTTTCCTGAGCTGTATGAGATATTAGCAGATAGATCCCTTAAGGATAATATTATATCTACTTTTGATCATAGAATACTATTTCTCTGAGTCCGGTCCATTTTTTTAGTACATGTGATAGGGAAGTATGGCCACAGGTAAGATGATACTTGGTATTCGTTGGCTGAATTACAATCATTGTGTCTAGAGTTAATCTAAAATCATGCATCACCACCATTGGAAGGGAAATTAAATGAGGTAATTCTTTATGAAAGGATGTTTGTAAGAACCAGGTTATTGTATTAGGTAGTAATTCCTTAAATGACATTAATTCTTAGTTTAAATTTTATTATATTGCAGTAAATAAATAAACCTTGGTGTTATTGAGGTGTTTGGTGTTTCTCGAGGCTTGATCGGAGCCCAAAACCCTCATAAAGGGGAGAAAATTACTTGACAATGGTTAGTAATAAAAATTATTGAAAGACCCATAGTTTTAGAAACAATGAGATATTTGGGAAGAAGCTAATAAAATGGAAAATGGTTATACTAACCAATGATATATGGGGTTCATGACCCTGCTGGTTGGTTTTTAGTTTTAATAATGTATTTTTCAAGGTTTGGGCATGGTTAGTCAAACCTTGAGGGTAAACCATGTGGGTTTAACTACCCGAGAGATTCAAATACACTAAATGTGAAATATTTATTCAAATCACACACCTAAACTATGAAAACCGTGATATTTTGTCTCATTTTATAAAAATTATTTAATTTAAATTCTTTTAAAAGTAAAATTTAATCTCCTTATAATGCACATGTGCATAAAATTTTAGAAGCTATCTTACATGATTATTCATGTTTTCAAGATAATTTCATCACCCAATCTCCAAATCAAAATTTGATACTATTTTGACTCTATCAGGGAAAGACCTAGATTTATTTTTTGATATTCTCCATCCACCTATATATGAGTTGTCCTATTTAGGTGCATTCCCAATTTCCCTAATATTTAATTCTTTTCCCATTATTCAGATTTCTCCTTTTTTTAGGTGAATCAAGAGATGATATTAGAAAAGCTATCAACTACAGAACAATAATATGCCATATCATTCCATTCTCTTAAATATTAGTTCTTTATATATATAATTATTCCCCACACAAAATATCTAAGAGTACCCTTAAATCAAATTGAATCCATAAATTGATAGGTATAACAGTTTTGGTTAAATGGGCTTGATATGTCTATGTATAGGTTGTGATCTTTGAAACAAAACCACCCAATGGTAATGTTTATTACTAAAAAGATATCTGCATTATGGTGTTCCCTTATATCATGGTCATGGGATGTTGTAATTTAATTGAGAATAGTAATTCAATTGTCAATTGTTTAATTTACATTTGAATTGAATTTAATTTAAATTGTAATTAAAATAGATTAAATTTAAGGGTTATATGACTTGAACATTGACCCTTATTATGAAATTTCATGAATGAGCATAAATTTCATTATTAATGTGAATTTACCATGTTAAATTAATGATTCCTATTCCATGTATTAGTTATTTTAGCTTAATTTCTTTGTGATTATTTTACCATGTGATATATATTGAGACTATTATTTATAATAGCTCATATAAAATTAGAATCGTGATATGAAGTAATTTCCATGTCAATAAAAGAGTGTTAACGCCGTATAATGTTTTATAATTTTTGAGTCACCATTTGAGGTGATATTGATAAAAAATGTTATTTGTGTGGACCATGACACAATTAATTTAAAATGTATAAATGGTTCTTCAATCAGTGAAATGATTATTAGCCATGGATGATACATGGATTCATATTATAATTACATGGATGGAATGATTAAGAATATTGACAGTTACAACTAGGGTGATATGTGGATTCGTATTTGAATACCATAGATAGAATCATTTTTCTTGAAACTTTATCATTCCTAAGTGATAATTGGACTCCCAAGTTGATTTACAAGGATGTAATCTATTTCATGACTTAAATTCCATGTGACACATAGATTCATCTGATAATTCCATGGATAGACTCAAAGGGAATTATATATATATACCCAAGGTGAGACTCTGGAAACCTTAATGGACTACAGAGGAAGGACTCTATTGGATATGATGTTATACCATACAAAAAGTGATACTTCTGTTCGTGAGAGGATCACCTTGAATGGGCTTGTAGGGTGTTGGTTTGTATTATACATAGATTGAAACATTAATTCCAATGCAGAAATGTGAAGGATGGGCTCAGGTTCTAAATTGAATATTGAATGAATTTACTCTTTTATTACATATCACCCAAGCTAAAAAACAATCTTAGATTCTTTTTTTTTGATTACCCTTTATAGATATTGTACATAACCATATTTTGGTTATGTTATTCTAGGATACTTTTGGATATGTTCCACATGACAATAATTTTAATTTAACTCCAATGAATGATAAACTGATAATGTTATAAATGATATAAGATTAATTGATAAATATGATATATTCCTTTTAAATGAAACTCATTAAATGAACTAGTTATAAAATGAGAACATGGATTATATTATGTTTACTTTTAAATATATAATTTACATAATGCTTCATTTTATTCTATATCTATTATATATATCCACTAATGGATTAGAACCTAAAATTAGTTTTTTCCTACAGGTATTTTATCTCAAACTATGTTTAGGATGCCTTTTGGTACCCAAATTGGATATTTGATTTTAGATGTTGGTCATGTCAAGATCCCCCAAATAGGTACTTCATTAATTCTTATAAGTAGAGGATCATAATACCAATATGTAGCTTACAATGATACTGAGATTCTTTTGGGATTTTTTAGCTATTGTTGTCTGTATTGTATATGACTGATGATCACCTATTTTGGATGTTTTGAAGAGACATATAATCTATATCTTCATTTTTTATATGATATGTCTTCATGAAATATTTTTATAATTCTTCCTATATTTATAATTTTCATTTGTATGACATACTACATCCACTATTTGTAAAGCACTTCTCTATTATGTTACACTCTAGTATTGAGGGAATCTTCTCCCGACATTCTCAACTAAACCCTGATTTCTAGTTGGTAGCCTCTGGAATTTTGGGTTATGTAATTTTGTCCATGTTCCGAAATTAACTCAGGAAATATTTTAAGTGGGTCTTGTCTTGGGTTTTTATGGTGTAAAATGTTTAAATAATAATATTTTAATAATGTATTTTATTTCAATTAAACTGAGTGTCAATGCATAACAATAAATCCATGATATTGAAATTATTTAAAAATAATTATATCAAAAATAATGATGTTGTTATATTATCTTATAATCATTATATATATTTCTTAAACACTAATAAAAAATATGATCCCTATCTAAAACTGTAGTCTGTTTTAATATTAATATTTAACTGATTATTAATAAAAACCCATAACTACTTTAAATATATCAAAGATAATCCCATTTCAAAATTTATCTTCACAAATCATTTTAAAAAACTTATGTAATAAAATAATAAATCAAAATTAATTATATAATAACTATTTAATTTTAAATAAATTATTTTATTTATGAATATAGAATCAATTTATGGGCATGAACATTTACACTACAATTTATGTGCAAAAAATCAACATCACCAACATCTGATGATGAAAATTAAATATAAAAGACTAATAAATTAAAATATAATTATATTAAGGAGTATAAAAATTGATTATACTTATGAATAAGGTTATAAAATAAGTTATTTTGGTGGATATGATTATTATTAGGGTGACGAAGTGATTTTGTGGAATATAAGATTAGTGGTATGGGGTTTTCATCGTAATATTAGTTCATTGGGGTATGTGTACAATTTTTAACCTATGATATTTAATTGGATCTATTTACTACCAATTAGAAATGTAATATCACTATTATTTTCGCATTCATGGAGTTTATAAACTTATTTAATAAAATATCATTCAAAAAAATTCTAATAAAATGTTTCCAATGTTTTATGATTTTCAACATATTTTATGTTCATTGATCGTTAATCATTATTCCTATACATTATTAATATATGATGGTTAAAATGTGACATATTATTAAATTCCATATTACATAATATGATTTTTCTGTGGATTTATGTTTCATTATTTTGAACATATTTTCAATGGATTGTTATCCCAATTCATCATTGTTGATATAAAACATTCCTCAAAACAATGGAAATGTTGTTATGAATAATACTCATACAATATAATGATATTTTCTCTGCTATTTTAATATTCTTTAATTATGAAAGTGATTACATCTATTATTTTAATACCAAAAAATATAGTATATCTTGTGATATTATTATGTATCATTAACTCATTCCATAATAATGTTTTATTTCCCTTTTTAGGAACAATGTTTTTAATATTATATTTCAATATATTAGAAAATGATTTTTCATTAATGATAATAAATATAATCCTTTATTTAAAATTTCCACTAGAAAACCAAAATTTATTTCTCCAGGATTCAAAATTATTATCTCAATTAATAAAGATTTTTAATAATATTTTCATGTAATGATCTTGAAAATTATTTTTAATGTCTCTCGTAATTTCTTATTTCATAGAAAATTTAATTAAAAAATTCATAAAAACTGTTTATCTAGGGATTACAGTACATTTTCATCTTTGTATAAAATTATTCTATTGGTATAAGGTTCTGGATCATAAATGACTTTTTATTTTAGTTTTTAAATAAAACTTTTGGGTTACTGAATATTTTATATCAAATGGCTGAGATCTAAATGATATTTCATACAACTGATCATGAAAATTTAATGATTTTTTTATTTCCATCATATCTTTATGATATCATATATAATATATTTTATGAGGCATAAATATTTATAGATTATACTTTGGCGATTGTTAGGGTTAGTTATATCACTATGACGGTTAGTGTCTAATAAATTCGTAAAATGGGTTCGGTCGATTTTGTATCAGAGGTGTTTTATTTTTATTAAATCACATATACATTTTTATTCCATTAAATAAATAAGGTAGGTTGGGTCCATTAAATTTCAAAGATGGTTTTGTATTATGAGATCCATGAGACGGATTTGTTCTCTAAAATCACTAAAATGGGATTGATCCATTTAATAATTGACTCATATTGGGTCCTTTAGATTCATAATAATTATAGGATTATATACCAACCTATATTTCTTTATATGTAGTTATTTTTTTCATGATACAATAATAAGAGTCATCGAAATTTTTCATTTTTCATAATAATATCTATGTGAATGTTTATTTTGTTCTAAAACTATGCCATTTGATATAGGAATTTTCATAACATGAGTCTTTGGTATTTTTCTTGGTTTATAATCATTTTAATGGTAATCATATTTATCTTAAAAGGAGGTGTGGGAGTTTTTCTATATCAATAATTTGATATATAGAATTTTCTATTCAAAACATAATGAAAGGAACATAATATGATATCTATAAATATTATTATATTATATTCATTAATTTATAAAAAATATATATATTCTATGTTCATTTTAGTATTCATATAATTTATTATTCTTCTTTCTTATAAACCTGTAAAATTTTGTGAATATTATATCATATATCATTTTTTAGATGGACATTTCTTATTCATTCTTGTTCAGTTATCTAGTTATTTATCAAAATATTTTTTTTTTCTCATGCATTATATATAACTACTAATTACATGATGAAATGTTTTCTCTTTATTGAGTTCATTGGTGGTGATATACTTTTGAGTGGAAAGGATTATAAATTTATGAATTCTTTTCTTATGCACTCCCAATTTTTACTGTAGGTAGTTTTTAAAATATTTATTTTTCACACTAAGAGAAGGAGTAGAGTTTAATTGCATTATAGTGGTATCAAAATATATAATTATAATATGTAATCATCCATAATTGTATCCATTGAGGAATTGCATATATAATTTAGTTGAGTAGTTTACATTGAGTGCTTATTTACATATTTATAAATGTAATTTTTACTATAATTGATTTTATATATTATATGTATCTATGTTATTATGTATTGATGTATAATTAAGAAATATTATATTTTATGTAATTCATTAATTTTTCATTTTTATTTATGTACATGACATATAACTATTTAATATTGATTTGTTATGTTTTTTATAATTAATGGATTCTAGTGAGAATGCCTCTGAATTGGTTTCAGTATTGTAAAAACCCCAATCATTATGTGTTTAAAAATTCAGAGTGAATGTGAGTCCTGATATTATAGATGATGATGTTTTTTAGAACAATGAATTCAATTAAAATTTAGTTTATTAGAAACATTCTAGGTGTTGATTTTTTTTAAATCAGTATCTGTTTCATGTGATTAAGTTATTTTTTGGAGCTAGTTCTTTGTGACCACAACTATTTATTAGAATTGGATGATAAAATTATGTTTGGATGTGACCCTTTATTTAGAAAACAATGACCTACATTAAGGAGATCCATAAAATTTAGAATATATATTAATATATTGATAAAGGTTTAACAGATTTGGGATTCTAGTCAATTCATTATAGGGGAAGATAATACCTCATATCAAATGTGTTTCAATATGAAAATGATAGGGAAAAAGTTATATTGTGTGTTTGGGTGATCATATTGTGGCCCAAAAATATCAGTTTGTGGTGGTTGATGGATAGGGTTTGATTCCATTACCTTGAGTAAGTACGCCTGAAACCATATGGGTCATGTAATGATTATTATTATTATTGGTGTATATCATTCTATATCTGGGTTATCATTCATAAAAAAATGTGTGCCTCATCACATTTTTCATAGAAAAAAATTATTCTGTATAAATTTTTTTAATCACTAGTCATTCCACATATGTATTTCTATAAAAATACTCCTGATGGTTGTCTAATACGGTATATCATTCCCATTTAAATATTGAACAAAATATACTTGGTATACACCCACAAACTGGTATCATACATGATCCACCACATGGCCAAATGGTGTTACCAATCCCCGTGGAGGGTAATTGTCACTCTTAAAAAAAGATATAATGTTTTTGATAAAAAATAAGAATTTTCAATGGTATATATAAACATAGAAAAAATAAATATAAGAATAAAGAAATTTTTTCATAATCTATGACAAAGATAAGTTAGTTAAAATGATAAAACATAAGTCATTGGAAAAACCGAATGTAGAACTCTGATAGGAATGGAAAACGAAAAATGGAAACTAAATATTATATGTCATAATGTAAGGAAAATCCATACATTTCACCACCATATACAAAATTTCATAAGATAGAAAAGTCACTTCCTCATTGTAGAATTTGTACTTTCCCTATATCTAAATACGTAGAAAAGTCTATACACCAGCGAAGGGATATTTGTTGTGTTAGCTAAATCGACTCAGTTGGATCCCACCCAGCACATCCATACCAAGACCCTATTAAATAATCTGAATATACTAATTAAAAATACATTTGGTATTATATGAATTAATTTATATTTATTTCTAAATCAGGGAAAATATTCCCCTTTATTTCATATTTCTAAAACATATAATGTAAAAATATTTCAAAGAATGATTTTCATAATCATTTATCAATGTCAATGAAGTTATATCAATGCGAAAACAAAAAAATCAATGACTGAGAATATGAAATCAAGCATTACAACATGTTAGGATAATATACTATTCATACGACAATAAATTACTAGTGAACAACCTAGTCCATAGAATATAAACCCAAGAAGAATAGGAACACCCCCTGAGTGAACACATCCCCACTAATTTCAATCATGCGCCCAGGAAGACAAGCCTAGATAGTAGATTAATGTCAAATATGTAAAGTATAGAATAGTAAAATTGATGTGGCCCCTAGATATACCTTCAACATATGATCCCAAGCCTTCCCATTTTCTATAATTTCCTAAATCATTTTAAAATGTTTCTTTCATAATAAATTTCAAACAACCCATGTATCTTATCAAACCTACTTGAGAACACATTTAGAAATACATTGAATTCATCCATTTTCATATTCCAATCTATGGGAATGACCATATTTTATTTAATATTCGTTCAAGGAAACTGAATAATAATTGAAATTTATTTATAAATAAATTTAGAAAAGATAAGGAATCTCTATTTATTGAACAATGAATAGATATGGAACCACTTATGTGAACATGGATTTAATATTCTCACAATAGAATCCATAAATAAAAAAATGAAGTAAAAGAAATAATAGAGGACCCTAGAATATTTCCCACATTTTTTAACCCAATTTTACATTACTAGTTCCTTCTAAAGAATTTTTTTTCTAACATTTTAGTAATTATTCAACAATAATATTGGTCTATGGAGTGGACAAAACAATACATTTTTCAATGAAACAACACACCACAACACAATCAACATGAAGGTAATCCTCCCGGATATGATCAAAAAATGGATTCAGAATGAGTAATTAATCATCCCTACTAGGTAAATGTATGTAGAACAGAGTGAAACAATAATACCCTGATCAATACTAATGAATTAGCATAATAGATCCATGATAAGAAGAAGTAACACAACAACCACATAAATTGAATTCAAAAAAAAATAGATCTAAAATGAGAGATATCACTCAAACATTAATCTAGGATACCAGAGGTTCCAATGTACAGTAATGCATGATGAAAAATAAAATGGAGTTAAATGTTCAGTTCAAAAAACCTATAGGTATTTCACAATTCACAACCTGAATTATTGATTCACAAAATGAGTCCAATATTTTTCACATATATAGAAAATAGAATTACATCATCATAAATTACACCTATATATTTTTTCATTATAGGATATCATTTCAATGATTTTAAATTTTACATTTTCTGAACCAATTTCATGGAATCTTACATGAAACATATTAATGACATAAATCACTTCCATGACACAAATTTGTCTCATAAGAAGCACAAAGATCTTAGTCTCTATATTTATCATATAAAAACTCTGGAAAACTATATAAATAAAAATTCATTATTAATATCAATAGAGAGTGTAATTTTATTCATAAATGATATTATATCCCCACCTTAAGGCTTTACATCCCTAGGAATTAATATAGAAAATGGGTTCAATGAAAAGATTCAAGGCCACATATCTCTCACTGGAGTTTCATGCTCCCATTTCAACTGAGAATCTAGTTTGGGTCAATATATAACATTGACTAATGGGAAATAATTCCACGAAAAAAAATTGATGATAATAAATGATATTTGATAGAAACTATGGAACTAATATTTATGGTTCTAACTAAAACCCTTCATAAAACAGAACTTGAGAGGAAATAGGATGGTACCTCTTGAGCCGAGATATGTGGAAATCCACATGAATACCTATGAACTGATTTGGTACTACTAAATGGTATATTAACTAAATAATACTATATGTTGCCTAAATTTTTTTAATATATCTTAGAGTAGAATTTCCCTATTTCCCAAGTTAATAGTCACCCAACTGAGGATATAATTTCAAGATAACAACATCACCCACAAAAAACTACAAAGGATGATGTTGAAAATCCATTGAAAATATCTTTAAAATATATGCTTCAAATAAATGTTTTGTATACCATGAATCATCACCGATGATTCCTAATTGATATTTAGTCATAAAAATGATGCATATCCAAACATTACTTAATATAGAGGTTATAATCAAAGGTGAAAATAAAAATCCTCAAATAGATTCATTATTATTGAGGACCCATAAAAATTGTTGTCTTAAAACTCATCCAGTACCATTTGAAAATAGCATGATATACTAAAATATAATATGCATTCATGTAGTATATCTTATAGGATATTAATATAATGAAAAATATAACCATCCATCTTTGGATATTATTCATTAATCAACTGAACTTTAGTCCACATTTATTCATACAGATTCATAAACAAACCACAAGATAACCCTGAAATCCTTGTTATTAAATATATTAGAAGAAGTCTATCTAACATTAAAATTTTTTATATGCATAGATTTCAAATATCTTCACCCTTAGTGGGGTCCCTGATCAGAATAAAATTTGTAGATTTTTTTCACCGATCAAACAACACCCAGTTAGAATTTTTCCCTTATAGAGTCTAAAGTAATCTCACAAAGAAGTAAATGGTCGCCATATCACATTTCTTAATGGGAAAATAATGAGTCAAAAATAACATGAAATCTTTATATACTCTATATTTATATTTTGGAAGGAGTAACAATATGAAAAAAATATATAGCAATATCACACTTCATACCAAACCATAAGAAACAATGAGTCATAACCTAATACATATTTATAGAGAAAAAAATGAACAAACCATAAAGCTATATGATAGTAAAAAAATTGAAATCTTTACAGATATTGGGATGAAAAATTAATCCCCATATAAGAGAATCCCATGAGAAGGAAGATTCCAATGAGAAACATCTTCTCCACCTTAATGGGATTCATTGATTCCATTGAAGTACTTATCCTAATTCTATAACAATAAAATAGACTCTTGATGAGATGATTATATAAAAAACCATTTTATAAACATACCTCAATTATAATCTTGAACATCCATACAAATCTGATTAAAGAGGCCCATCATGTTATGTTATTCCTTAGATTCGATGACATTTTTTATGAAACATTTATATTAATCAAAAAACACATCATCCTTCCCTAGTGTTTGGGAAATGCTGAAATCAAGCATTTTTAGTCATTCCAACCACTCCCTATATATATTTTTCATTTATTTCTATGTTAATATATCGCTCATATTATTATGTTCATAAAATAATATGAATCTATCCATAGAAAAAATAAATCTCCCTCAACACTTAATCAATACATATCAATTGAAATATCTAAATCAAATGTTCAGTAACTCTATTAATGTTAATAATGATGTAGATATATATATATATATATATATATATATATATATGACCGAACATGATCATACTACATAAATAAACAACCAAAACATGGACTATATGAATCACAAAATAACAACTACCCCATACTAGGATCAGGTTAGATCTAATTATGAGATGATGTATGATGTCGAATGAACTCATTCTAAGAGGAATAAAATGTTATATCCAGGGTGAACTACACCATATTATTGTATCTATTCTATTAATGGTGAATCTCGATTCAGGAAATCATTTTAGAAACACTAATATTATACATAATGTCCATGGAATATCTAAATGTCAAAGATTCTTTGTGCCTTCATCCATAATAAGGAAACTATCATCATATCAGGGTCAAATAACAAGCGATATTTAGAAATAATATTCACCAAAAAATTCACTACAAGGATCTAGAAAATACATTATCAAATATTACTATATATATATTTATTTTTCATGATTTATAAAGCTAAAATAAGATGTTGGTCATACTTATACCCATAACTCGAATAAACAAAAACAAAATCTATAAACAAAACTACAAAGTATACAAGATATTGATGTATTATAAGATTTATCAAATCTATAAAACAATATGAGAATTATTCATAGAAAAATGAATCCCAAGAAATTCATAATATAAATACCTACTCATAATTGAAATATATAATATATCATAATCTTGAACCCAATGATATAGATAAATCGACTCAAAATCAGTCATCAAATAAAATACTTCCCCCATTAACTAATCAAATAAATCATCCATTCCTGTAAGGGGATACACAATCTTAACCAATAACATAATTAACTTTTGAAAATCCATGAACAATAAATTTTAACCATCATCCTTTTTTAAAAGAGCCTTGGGGCCTCTAATTGAAAAATAATAGGGTGGAAAAACCCATTCTCTATTCGATCATACGATTAAATTTTGATCTCTCTTAGCTCTACCGGTGACTTATGATATTTGGGAATCGGTATTGTCTACATAAAAAAATAAAAAACAACAATAAAAATTTATTTGGTGGAATATTGAATAATATATCTAGATGAACATCGGGAAATACCCTAAAAACTATGGTAATATCATATATAAAATAAACATTATATGGATCAACTGCAACAAAAAAAACAATAGATCTCTTATAGGGATGGTCTTACATGAAGATACCTCTAATCCAATTCTCACCAAAACAACCAAGATATCCCATTACAAAAAATGAACTGTATAAGAAGATGATAATAATCCACCGCATCATGATAAAAAAGACAAAAAATTATGATTATTAATTTAAAATGATTATAATCAAGAATTAGGAAATCCAAGACCACATCTCTGTCATCAATTTATAGTGGAAAATAAGGACAAAAGAATAATTCACTGTCCTCATCCCAGGAGGTGGCTCTTAATCCACCATATATATCGTGATCTTAATTGTATTTTATTAGAAAATAACAAAATCATAAGATATAAACATGTTGGAGGTGCCTATATAAAATGTTGACACTACAAAAAAAAATATGGACCATGTCTTTAAATATCATTTTATATGAATATAAAAAATCTATAAACTCATAAAATATATGAAGGCACTTAAAAATGAAGCATATAGTTGGAGGCATGTAGACTTTATTGATTATAAATGGGACAATGTTTCCTATCGAACTGAAGATCCCTGACCATTAAAAAGTGTAAAAATAGCCAAATAGATTCATTGTAGATGGTTTTAGTTGAAAACCCCATCACTCATTATTAGGGATGGAAAATGAAAAAGATAGGTGATCCCACAATTTACACAATTAGAGGATGTATGTGGAACACTACTATCTATAACTTATGGTTTAGAGGAGGCCAACTACTGTAAACAATGTTAACAAATACTATGATTCTCATTACACTTTTTATTTTATCACCACACACCACTAAATATTCTTCTGGGTTATTGATAAGGGAATATATTTTTCATATCATGTATATTCCTTATATTACATCAATTTATAATAGAATTGAATAGATATAAAAATTAATATTGCTTATATGTGATCTGATAACTTGTTGCAAACCAAGTAGGTATATCCAAGTATTCAGCTAGTCATTCTATACTACCCCTGTAGAAAAATGAACAAGATCTCTGAATGGATTGGTAAATACTGACATTTAACGCTCTATCTTCTAAAATGATAGTTTCTCAAATGACATTTATATCATCAAAGACTCAAGGTTTAATAATTAAAATAGTAAGGTATTGAAACCATTCCAATAAAATCCCACGTTCTCATCTTTCAATACCATATAATACCCACATCGCATGTTGGGACCTTTGAGTCTGAATTCTAGACAACTCACCATTAGTATATCATTTGTATCTAGAAGTTAGTTGACAAAATAACTCTTGTATAGAAAATAATATTACTCTCAGAACTCATTTATAAACTAAAAAGAATCGAGCATACTATGTAAGAACTCTTGATAATGATCACTTTTATCCTCACGTTTTTAGTTGCATCTCAACAAGTACAATCTGAAATTGTAGTAAATTTTCTCTCGTATCCCAAACTCAATATAAAATATCCTCTATAATACTACAATAAATGGTTTTATATGCTTTATGAGTATCCAATTCACCCTTTTATGGAACACATGAATGAAGTATGGGTGGAATGAAACTTCATACAAAAAATAGAAGAAATTATCATTCAATAGGATAATCATTGTACAAACTAGATAAACATAACAATAAAATGAGATTAATATGATGATATAAAATTAGTATATAGACGTACAATAATAAAATTCAATTCTAAGTCACTTCTTGGTATGATATGGGCCGAGAATTATTACAAAATGCCACCAAACGTCTCTAAAATCATATCTATAGAATACCAGATATCTAAATACAAGGAATCTTAAGGAGAAACTGACCGTTGATTATAATTTTCAATGGGTCTACCCACCATATCCTCACAAACTAGTAGCCGTATGGGTTCTCCACATAGAGGTTGACTAATCGACCCCTATGAGGAGGTTATTAGATCCTGAACATCAACAACAACTAGATCGAATGATTTCACCCAACCAAAATATTACATCATGGAATATATATATATAAACATATCATAAATAAATATTATTAAAGATAATGTGGAAATATATTTCATAAAAAATGAATATATCATAAATGATACAACTATAGTAGTTAGAAAACATCCAATGAAAAATTACAATGATAATTCACCAATTAAAGTATTAATTGACTACTCCATGTGTTAATGTATGGTAACTCTAACTATGTAACCACCATCTAACAAAAATCAATTAGCATATAAGGCTCTGATCTAATGTTTCACATTAAGAAGCCTTGTATAAAATTACATTATCATGTCTACACACCATTTTTGGGGTGTGTAGAGTTTGATATAAACATGATGACTAGATCCAAAACATGTGTTTCAAGTCATGTCTCAATTGAATCTATCCATGTAGTATCATTTTAAAAAAATATGGGATGATATGTAGTAAATAATCATTATATTCCTAACATGGTTAATGTTTCAATTGATTCAAAATTTCTAAAATATAATTTTTTAAATAATGTCAAATTTTAAATAAAAAATTTTATAATTTCAAATATGTTATATAAATTCTAAGACAATACCATGAAATGTTTCTTCTACACAACCCCAATTATTACAATAGGTCGGGCCTATAGACTACTAAAAAGATAATCAATGTTTAGTTAATAAAAAATTCCTCGTACTAATGTCTTAATCAGAAGAGGAACACCCATAGGGTGAACCCCCCAATAATGATAGTGAGATTCCTAGAACAATTATTCTAGTGTGTAAGGGCACACACCATTAGTGAACCCAATTAATCAAATGGATGGTGGATCATATATTAAAAATTCTCTTACATATCCAAGGATTCCCTAGAGATATATTCTTCAAGTTTCATTTCAATATATATTTTAACAACAAATTAAAAATAAACCATTTATTTTATATACCCTTATTGACATTTAATTCATAACAAATTCAAAACAAACATTTTTATGTCACAAATTCATGTTAAAAGCTATATTTAATTTTAATTTATTTTACACAAAAAATTCTAATCAATCTATTTCATTCTTAAATAAAATAATAATAATATAAAAATAATATTTCGTTAAATATAGGCTAGATATATAACCACCAATATTAACTTGAGAGACACATTTCCATAAAATAATAAAATTAAACAAATATAACGAAATGGGAACGATAGATGCAATGGGAATTTTTTCCCACACTATCGAATCAATTCACCATTAAATGTTATTAGAAAAGAAGAAACAAAAAAACATGGTTTCAATAACCCACATGCCACACCATAACCAAAATTATGGTTTTCCATTAAGAGAAATTTTCATGATATATAAATAAATAATGAAAAAATATCAACACAATGTTAAAAAATTCAAAACCCAGTGCAATGATGCTCCTATGACCAATAGAAAAAATGACATAAAACATGAAGACTAAAAAATGAATTGGTGAAACCACCATATAAATCAAACACGAAAAATCTAATATCCATAACGAGATATATAATCCAAAATTACTTTAAGAGAGCCTTTATATTGAGGTGGTTTCCAACACATTTAAATAATTGATAGATTTATGTGTGAAGTGTATTCAACCTATTTGATGTGAATGATTCAAGAAATGAATTAATGATTAAAGACATAAATCCTATTACATTCATAAACTCTTGAAATTTTTTTCCTCGACTTAAAATACCCTAATAATTTTTTTTTGGATGTGAATATATTTTAAAAAATGATAATTTTTCACCTTATAAATACATCTCTTTGAATCCTTATAGTGACACATTCACATCATAAATTACATTAATAATGAAATTTTTCGTGTAGTAAATGACTAGAATTGGTTATAAAGAAGGATACCAATTCAATTATTACACCCTCTAAAACATAAAATTTCAATCTAAATCTGAAAATAAATTAGATATCTTCAAATATGACTTTACAATACTGTATTGTTTTCCCTGGATATATGTTGATTTTAGTGTGAGATTCACATTCATTTTATGTTTGAACTCACTTTATTTTAATTTTTCAATGATCCAATATTATAGTTCCTCAATGTTCTGTGATCTTGTAATAATTTCAATTTCAAGTCATCTACTATATGGTTTAATCGGATAAAATAAATTGGGATTTTACATCAAATGTAAACATGATATATTTTGAACTAGAATGAATTTTCTATTTCATAGTTTCAATTGACATAACACAAAACCCAAATACATTTACGTGATTATATTATGTTTTTTAAAATATTTTCTACTTTTTTAACACCCTATGCTTCAACGGTACGCATCTCTTTGAATAATTCAATAGCATGTGTTGTACGCAACTTTGAGTTCTAACACACCACAGACAATCAAACTAGTCGTTAAAAATAGTAATACCCAATTTTTGAAATTTTATAAATTTTATTTTTTAAAATGGACTTCATTATTGAATTTGTAATATTGAAATTAGCTTACGGTGAATTTTTGGTATTTTTCTGAAAACATTCAATTTTTGATGAATAGTTAAAACATTGAGTTATTGGTTAAAACAAACATTTTATTTAAATAATTATTTATTGTAGTTTAATTAATTTTAGGTGAAAATAGATACATAATATCTATATAAGTTCAATTTAATTCATTAGAGTAAATTTATATTTATTTTAGATATATAAAACTTTTATTGAACTTTTTACCGACTTTTACCCATATCCTATGAGCTTTTGCAAATTTGCATAAAACTAAATTTTACTGCATCTGTGAGTTGAATATAAAAAATCCAAGAGACATGTTTGATATCAATAAGTAAAATGTGGTTCAATTAGATGAAAATAATTTTTGGTGAATATTTACTTTTTACTTTTATTTACCACGGTTAAAAGTAAATAGGGTAATTAATGGTCCAAATAATATTAGTTTTACCCTAACACATTTTCTATTTCTATTGGATATGTTTATCTCAAAAAAAACTTAGGAATAAAATATGAACCACTTTGGTCCACTTCGATTAGATTAGGACTTTTATTATTATTTTATTTAAAGAATAGTTAAAATAGTTAAAATCAAAGTTTAATGACTAAAACATTTTTAATATATTTTTATACATAATATAAGTTAGATTATAAATATCTAATATAAAGCTAAAAATATTTCCTACATAATGGTATTTTATTTATAATTTTTATACCGTAAATAATTTAAATTTTTTATGACACAGTGATGAAGTAGTAATTACCTTATTAATGAAATATTGAAATAATTGATATTATAAGAACCCAAATAAATGTAATTTTAAACTTTTTATTAATTAAACTAATTTTCTAGGTTTATATGACATTTTAGGAGTCATTTAATTTACTTTTTTAAGTAATAAGTTTTTAAGATTTTCACAAAAATCAAATACCAAATAGTGTCAAAATTGACATAAAATATTTTTAAAAAAAGAATTATATTTTTAATTGACATTCTATTCCAAAAAATATTTGGTTTGTCCAAAATAATTATATAATGATATATGTATCATTAATTAACCACTTGGGTTTCTCTGGGAAGTATATAGTATGTTTATTTACCATATAATATAAAAATACAATGCGACGTGGTAATGTAAAAATCATTAACTAAGAGGTAAATATAAATGATAAGGATAATATGGTGACCTAAGCCTATCTAAAATCTATTGTTTGAAAGTATTTAGACCAATACCCACCCTAGAATCAAAATAAGTCACTTTGGAGCCATTATAATCTGAATAAAAATTTATTATAAAATAATATTTCTAACTTTTCCTATGGTGCCCCTCACCCCTCTTATAAAAGGGCACTCCCCCTTCTCTCAAATTCACACCTTCAAATCCATTTGGCTGGGCCAATCCATGCCAAAATATACTCTCATATTCCCTCAATTCAACCTAGATTCCTTAATTTAGTCAGAATTCTAACCTAAGGATCCCTTTTGATCAAATCAAAAATAAGAACTCGAAGAAGGGGAAAATATTTCATCACCTCTTTCAAGTCCTTTCTTCTTCCACTTCCTCATTATTTGTGGTTTACATTATAAAATAATAAATCTAGTATCTTCTATATACTATGATGTGATTATAAATATGGTATAACCATATTCATTATTCTATCCAACCTTTTAATGATATGTCACCTCACGTGCCTACTTACAAGTTACCATCTCCACGTCGTGGTTTAGTTTGTTATTCAAATATTTCATCATTTGGATGGGTATAATAAAGTTTATAAGAGATTTAAATAATAAATATACCATTATAATGATTCATTATATATGATATACCATCCAATTATATACGATTTTAAAATAAAAAAAATATATTTTCTCTCCTGCGTACGTACAGATTACCGTCTCCATGAACACGATGAGATTCATTACCCATCGTATCCATTCAAGACCAATATTTATTTCAAGATTAAAAATAATTTTTAAGGACTTTATATCATTATAGATATGAATAATATACAAGCTATCCATAACAAACACATCTTATGTAACAAAACATAAAAAAACGAGTAAGTTAACACCCAAAACGACGATAATATAAAAATGTTATTAACAAAGAAATATTATAAGATCTTATATGATATCATATTTATGTATATGATTCTTTTATATTTTAATAACAATGTTTTAACAATTTTATAGGAGTTTAACATAACCTCGAATAAGGAAAATTAAAATTTAAGGGTTAATTCTACAATCTCTTCATTATCCTGGGTTGTTTATACGTAATTATCTAGTGGGAACTCATTATCATCCACAACCCTGTTTCTTAAAAATCTCTATAAAATCATTTTTAATATTTAATAGACAATAGTTTAATGTAATTTGCAACCTTATTTGACCTTATATGTTTTTTAATGGAATCATTCCATCATTCTCCTAACAAGGTCATTTTAAACTTTTTCAACAAAATTAAGGTAAGAATGTTTTTTTAACTTATACGGTGGGTGTGGATATTTTCCGCCACTATAAAATCTTCCAAGTTTCCCTAAAAATATTATAAGAATATTTTGAAAGTAAATTTTTTCTTGTATAGTTATGTGACTTTTAAATGATTTCAAAAAAGAGATATTTCTCTCAAATAGTTTTGATTTCATCTATGTCAACATCCTTTGATAGATTATAAGCTCATTTGAAGTTGATTTATTATGATAAAAAATTCTATATTGTATTAAAGGATTTGTGATATGTTGATTGTGGATTTGTGGTATTTATACCATTCATGGTTTATGGATAAAGTATTTACATTTCATATTCTAGTTTTAATACGAATGGTTATGTTATGTTTAAAATTTTTCAAATGAAAAATGCATTGGACTTAGTAAGTGACTGGTGGATCCCGCTATATCTCTTCGATGCATTGGTATGTTTCATGAGACAAACTAGTGTCTTGGCATAAGGATTTGACAAAATATTATTTGTAGTCTTGGCACAAGGCATTGACTATGTAGTTATGATAGTCTGGAATTATGCATTCCATCATTATGAAAGTGGCTGTTGATATTGCATGTGAGTATTTGACTAGTATAATATCCATGTGAATAAATAAATAGAATTATTTGATTTTAACTTTTCCATATATTTCATAAGTTCAAGTTTCAATGGATTTTATTTTTTTTATACACATCCTTAAATGATAATTCTTATTTATGAATGTTTCTCCTATATTGTTATCCTTACTGCGCATCTGAGATCACCCCTTTCTATGTATAATTTTTCACTGGATGTGAAGAAGTATTTTATGGCAAACCTGCATAGATAGTCAGACGGGATATGATTGTGGAGTATGGGGAGTATATTGTTGTAGTTTTACATTTTATGATGTAATGTAATCATTATGAATGTATCTAATAATTCCAAAGCTACTAAACTAATCGGTGTTTCGAGACTTGATCTTTTGAGATCATTCTAATAATACATAATAATGCACTAACTTTGGGATTCTAGGGTTGGGGTGTTATAGTTGGTATCAGATAAAGTTAAGTAATAATACTTGGAAGCTAGATTTAGATAAACTCTGATTAGAGTACATAGCCATAAGATAGACTTTGAGGGTTTGTATAGAATAACTTCCTAGAATTTTGGTATTGTAGAGATTTTGTGATTTTTCCAAGAAATACATACCTTTCTGGATACGAGATGTTTGAGGCGGATCTGGCACCGATGTACATATTGGTAAAACCTGAAAACACAGCGTTGAGATAGACTCGAACGGGAACTAGTGCACAATAATGGGGCTTGTTGTACTCTTGGTTACGACACTCCTGAGGGATATATTTAGGATAATTATCATTTTCTTTGCAAACCCTTAAGAAGGGTTTATGAGTATATACTTCCTCAATGAAAAAATTTGTATGATTATGGATTATATCTATAAACCAATAAATTTATGTTAAGTGTTTTACAAGATTGGATTTATCTATTGTGATTCATAATCTAATCTAGATTATCCCCTTGTTTAGAAATGGTGCCTAGTAGAAGGAATGGAAACAGTGTCAATGCACGCACTCCATGTAGGGATTTCCCTCCTACTCAAGATAATTATAGTGGAGATAGTGATGAAACTTGTGCGAATCAGCTTCTCACCATACTAGGAAAACTCACTCTTGTTATGAATAATAAACAAACCTGTATGGAGTTCCCTGATCCGAAGAGTGGAGGATCAATTTAAGATCACTTCATGAGGAAAAAACACCACCATTTAATGGTGATACAACTCCTCTAATAGCTGAGAAATGGATAAATTCATTAGAGAAAATATTCCATACCTTGGGGAGTTTCTAAAAGGAAAAATTTATCATGACTGTTTACCGCCTCACTAGAGATGCTGATGAATGGTCGTTATTGATTTAAAACACAATAGAAGATGATTAAGTATCATATATGGAATGGAGAGTGTTTAAAGAAATTTTCTTAGAAAAATATTTTTCTCATGACCGTCGAGCAGATATGGAAAGACAATTTCTGAGTCTGAGGCAAAAGGAGGATGAGAATTCCGCTAAGTATGAGCCTAACTTTACAAGGTCAGTGTGGCATGCTACAGATTATATACATAATCCAAGAAGTAAGATTGATCATTTAATTGATGGGTTAAAACCATTTCCTTATCGAGCATTAGTCTCACAATCCTTCTCGTTGAATAAAGATATTGTCTCATGTTCTATCAAGACAGAAAATGAATTCTCTAACTCTTACTACTATAAAGTAATGAAAGAGAATAAGAGATCTGCTGAACACTCTAGAAATGGAAATAAGGGGAAAAAGGGAAAAGTTTAGTATCCATCCTGTAGTAAATGTGTGAAGAAACACCCCGGTACTTACTTGAAGGGAATGTGAGTCTATTAAAAGTGGGGTGAAAAAGGCCACCAAGATCGTGATGGTAGGGGAAGAAAGAAGCTACCAATATTCAATGCAACAATTGCAGGGAGATGAGAAATTATATAAATTAATGTCCTAAGCATTAGGGAAACGTACCACATAAGAGGCCAAGAGATCAAGGACAAGCTTATGTTATCACTACTTCTAAGGTTGAAGCTCCTAAAGACGTGGTTTCGTGTAATTTAATGGTTTCCTCAAGTTTTTCCAATTCTTTATTTGATTCTGGATCATCGCATTGCTTCATATCTTCCTTGTTTGCTATGAAAATTAGATATTTCCAATTTGACATAGAAAGGGAGTTATTATTGAAAACTCCTAAGGGAAATATAATTGCATCAATGTTTTGTGAATCATATCCCATTAGAGCATATAAATATTCTTTATCTTCTGATCTTATTGTTATACCAATGATTTAATTTGATATAATCATTGGAGTGGATTGGATTTCGGACCATGATGTGAAAATTTATTGTAAGAAGAAGGATGTTACAATTTTTGAAGATGATAAAGAGTACCTTATATTTAGAGAAGAAACATCACAACCTAATTCTTAACTAGATCCACCCCCAGTATCTCAACTAAATTCAATTATTGGGGAGGAAGAGAATGAAATAACTATGGGTGAGGAAAGAAATGTTCAAATAGAATATGTCCCTATTGTGAAAAAATATGTTGATGTGTTTCGATAGGATTTACCTGGACATCCTCTAGGACGATAAACTGATGTTTTCATTGACTCAATTCCTAGTTCAAGGACCATATCAAAGACACCGTATAGAATGGCCACTGTGGAATTAGTGGAACTAAAGAAACAACTAGAGGAAATGAGTAATAAAGGATTTATTCTCCCTAGTTTTTCACTATGGGGGGGACTCTATTCTTTTTTAAAGAAGATATATGGATCTATGAGGTTGTTCATTGACTATAAGGAGATCAATGCTATAACAATAATGAACTAGTATCCCCTACCTCTCATTGATGATTTGTTCATCCAACATCATGGACCTCAATTATTTTCATATATTTACCTTTGATCTGGATATCATCAGTTGTGTGTGAGAAATTAATACATTCTGAAAACAGTATTTCAAACTAGGTATGGGCATTATGAGTTTATAGTAATTCCTTTTGGATTGACTATTTTGTTGGATCTAATAAACATAGTTTTCAAGGAATATCTTGATGAATTCGTAGTGTTATTTATTGATGATATCTTGGTATACTACAAAATCTACAAAGATCATGAAAATAACTTGTGCATTATTCTAAAGACTCTTAGGAGACCAGAATTATAGGGGAATTTTAGCAAGTGTGAATTCTGGCTTCAAGAGATTTATTTTCATGGACATATTGTCTATAAGGATGGAATCTATGTTGATCCTTCTAAGACAAGAGAAATCCATGAATTTCCATCACCAAAGAGTATAACTGAGGTATGCTGTTTTATTGGTTTAGCAGGTTATTATGGACATTTCGTCCATAATTTTGCCCGATTGGCTAACCCTTTAAAATAAATCACAGGTAAAGGGCTTAAATTTTTTTAGACAAAAGAGTATAGAGAATGTATTGAAGAATATAAGGGAAGATTAGAAAATGATCCTGTCTTGACTCTACCATTTGGGAATGATGGGTTTGATATTTCTAGTGATGCATCAAAGAAAGGACTTTGTAGTGTCCTTATGCATAATGATAGTTTTATTGACTATCCATCACGACAGCTAAAAATGATTGAGAAAAACTATCCTACTCATGATCTTGAGTTAGAATCTATAACATTTTATCTAAATATTTCGAGACACTATCTTTATGTTGAAAAATGTAAGTTATATACCGATCACAAGAGTTTGAAGTATATATTCTTTCATAAGGATCTAAAAATGAGGAAAAGGAGATGGATTGAACTACTCAAGGATTATGATTTCATTATACACTACCACATGAGGAAGAAAAATAAGGTGACAGATTCTTTGATCAGAAAAGATCATGGATTTCTGAACAAGATGGTAGTTGAAAGGGATCATATTTTGATGGATCTAGTGAAGACTGATATGGAAGTAACCATGGAAGGTGAAACATGGAAAATTTTTAAAATGATTTCCAAACCATCTTCACTAGAAAGGATAAGGAGTTATCAGACTGATGAAGAAGAGTTTCAAAAGAAGATTAAAGCTGTGAATGATGGGAGATTGAGTGACTTTGTGTACGAAGATAGAATTTTGAAATTTGGGAAGACACATTGTGTTCCTGATATACCTGATCTAAAAAGAGAATTTTTGGATGATGCATATAGTTCCAATTTATCTATACACCCTATAAGCACTAAGATGTATATAGATTTGATGGAACATTTTTTGGGGGAAAAATTGAAGAGGGATATTGTTGATTTTGTGTCAAGATGTATGGTTTGTCAACAACTGAAAGCTGGAAGGCAACAACCCGGAGGAGTCATGCAACCTCTTCCCATACATGAGTGGAAATGTTATAATATTACAATAGAATTTTTCATGGGACTACCTAACATTCCTAGAAGGAATAATGAAATATGGGTTATTGTTGATCATCTTCTCATGTCAGTACATTTTATTGCAGTAAGAGAATATTTACCCCTATAATGTTTAGTAAGACTGTATATTAATGATGTTTTAAGACTCGATCGTGTACTTATATCGATTGTTTATGATCGTGATCCCTGTTTCACATCATGATTCTAGAAAAGTATTCAGAAGGACTTGGATATGGAACTTCGTTTCAGCACTGCCTACAACCCTGATACAGGTGGACAATCATAACGAACTATTCAAACCATAGAAGACATGTTGAGATCCTACTCACTTGACATTCAGGGTATGTGGGATCAATATTTACCTCTGGTATAATTATTCTATAATAATAGATTCCATTCAAGTATTCAGATGGAACCATATGAATCGTTATACAGAAAGAGATGTCACTCACCAACTGTTGGGATGATATTGATGAATGAAAACTTGTAGGCCCAGATCTTATTGAGGAAACGATGGAAAATGTGAGGGTAATCCAAACCCACATCAAAGCAGCTCATAGTATGCAAGAGAGATATGATGATAATCAAATGAAGGATTTGGAATTTCATGTTGGTGATCATTTTTTCATGAAGTTATCTCCATGGAAGGGAGTTATACGTTACGGTAAGAAAGGTAAATTGAGTCCCAGGTACACCAGACCTTTTGACATTCTAAAACAAATTGGGGTTCTATCATACCGTTTCGCATTGCAGCCAAGTCTCTCCAAATTTCACGATGTGTTTCATGTATCACTGTTATGAAAATCCATTCCTAACCCAATGCATGTACTCACCAATGAGGAATTTGAACTGGAACACGACCATTCTTACTATGAAGAGCTCATTAGGATTCTCAATACAAGATATCAAGTTTTGAGAAATAGGGTGACTTGTATTGTAAAAGATCTATGGAGAAATCATAAGATGGAAGAGGTGACATAGGAACCCGATGAACTTATAATGAAGAACCACCATATTCTATTTATGTAGTAATACTCTGAAATTTCAAGGACGAAATTATTTGAAGGAGGGGAGAATGTAACACCCCACGCTTCCATGGTATGCTTCTCTTTGGATAATACAATAGCGTGTATTGTATGCAACTTCGAGTTTCAACACACCACAACCAATCAAACTAGCCATTATGAATAGTAATAGCCACTTTTTAAAATTTTATAAATTTTATTTTTCTAAATGGACTTCATTTTTAAATTCAGAATATTGAAATTAACTTAGGGTGAGCTTTTGGTATTTTTTTGAAAACTTTAAATTTTTGATGAATACTGAAAAACACTGAGTTATTGGTTAAAACCAACATTTTATTTAAATAATAATTTATTTTATTCAAATTTATTTTTCGTAAAAATAGATACATAATACCTATATACGTTCAATGTAAAACATTAGAGTAAATTTATATTAATGTTATATATATATGAATTTATTGAACTTTTTACCGTCTTTTACCCACCTCTTAACAGCTTTTGCTAATTTTTATAAAATATAATTTTAACACATATGTGAGTTGAATTTCAAAAATCAGAGAGACATGGTTGATATCAGTTAGTAAAATGTGGTTCAATGAGATTAAATTAATTTTTAGTGAATAGTAACATTTTAATTTTATTTACCACAGTTAAAAGTAAATATGATAATTAAAGGTAAAAATGATATTTGTTTTACACTAACACATGTCCTGATTCTATTGGATAAGTTTATATCGACCAAAAACAACCTTAGGAATACAATATGAACCAATTTTGTCTACTTTGATTAGATTAGGAAATTTATTATTATTTTATTTAAAGAAGAGTTAAAAGAGTTAAAATCAATGTTTAATAACTAAAACATTTTTAATATAGGTTTATAAATAAGATAAATTCAATTACAAATATTCATTAGAAATATAAGAATATTTCCTATTTAATTTTATTTTATATATAATTTTTATACATTAAATAATTTAATTTATTTACGACAGAATGATGGTGCAATAATTACTTTATTAATGAAATATTGAAATAATTGATATTATAAATACCCAAATAAATGTAATTTGAGACTTTTTATGAATTCTAATAATTTTATAGGTTAATATTACTTGTTAGTATTGAGTTAATTAACTTTTTTTCGAATTAATCATTCTGTTATTATTTTCACTAAAATCAAATACCAAATACTGTCAAAATTGACATAAAAGAGTTTTTAAAACAAATATAATATTATTAATTGATATTATATTAAAAAAAATCTATGTTTCAACCAAAATACTTATATTATTATAGTTGTATCATTAATGACCCACTTGGGGTTCTCGTAGAAGTATATAGTACGTTTATTAACCATATAATATAAAAATACAAAGGTACATGGTAAATGTCAAACTATTTTACTAAGAGTTAAATATAAATGATAAGGTTAATATGGTGACCTAAACCTATCTAAAATATATTTTTTGAAATAATTGCAACCCATACCCTCCCTATATTCGAAATAAGTCACTTTGTATCCATTATAAACCGAATATTAATTTATTATAAAATAATATTTCTAGGTTTTCCTAAGGTGCAACTCACCCATCTTATAAAAGGGCACTCCCCCTTATCTAAAATTCACACCTTCAAAGCCATTTTTCTCGGCCAAACCCTGCCCCAAATATCCTCTAAACTTTTCTCACTTAACCCTAGAGGGCTTACTTTAGTCAGAAAGCCAACCTAGGGATCCTTATTGATCAAATCAAAAGGAAGAACCTGAAGAAGAGGTAAAATTTTCATCACCTCTTACAAGTTCCTTTCTTATTCAACTTCCTCTTTATTTTTTTTTACATTCTAAAATAATAACTCTAGTATCTTATATATACTGTGATTTCATTAAAAATATGATACAACCATATTCAGTATTCTATCCATCCTTTGAGTGACATGTCACCACACGTGTGTACGTACGACTTACCGTATCCACATCACGGTGTAGTAATTTATTCAAACAATTCATCATTTGGATGGGTATAATAATGAGTATAAATTATTTAAATGTAAAATATAAAATTATAATGATTCGGTATATATGATATACCATCCAATTATATACAATTTTAATATCAAAAAAATTATATTGTCACTCGTGCATACGTAGGGATTACCGTCTCCATGAACGTGATGAGATTCATTCCCCATTGTGTCCATTCAGGACTAATTATCATTTGATGATTAAAAATAATTTTTAAGGACATGATATCATTCAGGATATTAATAATATAAAACCTATCCATAACAAACACGTCTTATGTAACAAAACAAATAAAAGAAAACGGTTAAGTTAACACCCAAAATGACAATAATACTAAAATATTATTAACAAATCAATATTATAAGATCATATATGATATCATATTTATATATAAGATTCTTGTATAATTTAATAACAATGTTTTAACTATAATACATGAGGTTAAAATACCATCGACTAATGAAAAGTACACGGTAAGGGTTTATTCTAAAATCTCTTCATTATTTGAGGTTTTTTATACGTAATTATCATCTAGGACCTCTTTATCATCCAAATCCATGTTTCTTCAAAATGAATATCAAAAAATTTGGACTATTTAATAGAAAATGGGATAAAGTCCTTTATATTCTTTTTTGTCCTTATACATTTTTGAAAGGAATATTTCAGTCATTTTCCAAACAAGGTCCTTTTTAACCATTTCGACAAAATTAAGGTAAGAAAGTTTCTTTAACTTATATGGTGGGTATAACTATTTTCTACAGTTATAAAATTGTCAAAGTTTCACTTAAAATCTTATAAGAATATTTTAAAAGTAAATTATTTCTTGTATAATTATGTGACTTTTAAATGATTTCAAAAAAGAGATATTTCTCTCAAATAGTTTTGATTTCATCTACGTCAACATCCTTTGATGGATTTTAAGCTCATTTGAAGTTGATTTATTTTGATACTGAACTCCTATTTTGTATTGAAGGGTTTGTGATATATTGATTGTGGAAGTGTTATTTTTATACCATTCATGGTTTATGGATAATGTATTGAAATTTCTTATGCTAGTTTTAATACGAATGTTTATGTTATGTTTAATCCCTTTCATATGAGGAATGCATTGGACATAGTAAGTGATGGGTGGAGCCCACTATAGCTCCTCAATGCATCGGTAGGTCTAATGAGACAAACTAGTGTCTATGAACAAGACCTTTAAAAAATCTTATTTGTAGTCTCGAAACAAGGCCATGACAATGTGGTTATGATAGTCTGGCATTATGCATTCCATCATTATGAAAGTGGCTATTGATATAGCATGTGATTATTAAACTAGTAAAATATCCATGTGAATATGTAAATGGAATTATTTTATTTTATCATTTCCATATATTTATGAAGTCCAAATTTAAAAGCCTTTTAATTTATTTATACATTTCCTTAAATGTTTATGATTATTTATGAATGTTTCCTCTATATTGTTTTCTTTACTGAGCATTTGAGGTCACCCATTTCTGTTTTTTATTTTTCCTCAGATGTGAAGAAGTATTTTATGACTGAACTATAGGGATAGTCTAAGGGGATATGAGTTTGGACTATGGAGAATATGTTGTTGTAGTTTTATATTTTATGATGTAATGTAAACATTATGAATTTATCTAGTACTTACAAGGATAATAAACTAATCAGTCTTTTGAGACAAGATCTTTTGTTATGTTGCCAATGATAGGTAATAATGCACCAACTCTGGGCTTATGGGGTCAAGGAGTTAAAAATATTATGGTTCTAGATGAAATGGATTTTTATTTTGAATATTTTAGTGTTATTTTATGGACTTTTTAAATATAAAAATCATATATTAGGAGTGGTAAGATGGAAAATGTATCTATTATTTAGATATGATTATTTTTATTAAATTATAAAGGTAATAGAAATATGTTATAAGTAATTATATTATATGTTAAGGTAAAAATCATAACAAGGGAGATTGTACATTGATTGGACACTCTTGGTCATGGATTTCAATGTTGTATATAGGTAATAACCACAAAAATAAGGTAAATTGTATGTTTAAAATATCTGTATGGTTTCACATTATTTCATATTCATGTGATATATTGTATTTAGACAGTATATGACTGAAAATTAAATGAATAATTTGTTTTTTACTCTTATTGGATTGAAAAAAAGTGGTTTGCTCTATGGGAGACCATTTGAGATTAAAATAATGTCTTTTATTCAATTAGTATTGTTATTAAATATAAATTTATTTGAGTAGATTTATAATACCCTATATATGTTCCATAAATATGAGAATCAATGTAGTAGATTGAATATATATTATCATAGTTCCCCGAATTCAGGGAGGGTGAAACTAATTTTCTCAAGTACACCATTATGGAACGTTCATATTCTTTATAGCCCTATCATAAATGAGACTGGTGTACGATGAGTTTCACTACCCCAATATAATGTAAATTGAATGTTTGGTATTCCTTGGATATGATTATATATAAGGTAATATTGAGTGGAGTTACCAAGGATAATATAAATTGTGAGATGGGAATCTATCCATTATTGTAGTGTAATATATGAACTCATTTTTCCATTGAAACAAGTTAAGAATTTCTGTGAGAATTATTTTACCATGAGATTCTATGTAGACTAACTGATTGGATTTGTCATCATTATTAATAACTTGGTATTTGATCCAATGTAGTAATTTTTTTTATATAATTTTACATAAGGGGTTTTATTTTTTTATGTTACGTGTTCATCCCAGGGAATGTTAGTTATGTAAGGTATTTATTTTAAGTCTAATGTGTCACCATTGAACTATAAGATTGATGGGGGATCTTTTGGAAGGGATATATTGATAGAGGTGTGATGGGCACTAGGGAGGCTAACCTGGGATATTTGTTCCCAGACCATGTGAGTGGATAACACTAGGGGAATGAATTGATCATCCCAGGAGGTTGTTCCCCAAGTATATGTGATGTGATGTATATGTGACTATATAGAATGATATTTTAGTTTCATCCTGTTATTGATACCCAGTTTTATGTGAATTATAGTTTAGGAACAATGAAGGTTTTATTCCTCAAATAAAGAAGTCATGCTACACTTTCAAAGGTTAGGTATAACCTCAGAGGTATCTGTTTCAGATAAGGTATTAGGATGACATAAAATTCCCTTGGTTTTATTTTTCTTATAAATTTTTTCATTAATTTTATTCTCCTCATGGTTTATTTTTCGATATGGAATAGGGAGAGGAGAGTTAACATAATGTGTATATGATATGAAAATGAGTGTCCAAGTTATTTGGTGGTACGAACCACTAGGGAATGATGGAAAATACCTATTATTGGGTGGTGTCAGACCCCATTTATGTGTAGCATTATATAAGATTATAGGATTTAATTCTATCCCACTGGGTTATATATTTATGCATTGTGATATACATACCAATCTGAAGCATTATTGGTTTGTCTTTTGTGTCACATATGATTGAGAGGAGATTTAGTTATTATTTTATTATGATTCCATAAATTATTTCAAATGTGGAGAATATCAAATGTGAATACAATAGATATATTAATTATTAAATTGCACTACAGTTGGATCCATATTGAGTTTTAATAACACCTAACCCATGAAACTATGATACGTTTGTCCTATAAGGAATAATGAACATAGGTAATGTTATTGAAAAAACTAGTTCCACATGTTTGAGTTGGATATAATCAATTGATATTGGAATGAGTGGAGTATCACATATGTTGGTAAATCATCATATATGTTTCATTTATCTTGATTCATTTCTATATTTGATTGGACTGGTTTTTGATCAATTTGGATGTCTGAAAATATTAATGCATATTTATAGATATGTTTATTTAACTCTTTCTACATTGATAATCAGTTAATTATATTTTATGGTTATCTCAATTATTTTTTACTCTAATAGCAAGTAATTGACTCCCTATATTAATACCTAATACCCCCACTGTTTATTGGTTACATCAACCCTATATAGAGGCACACCAAAAGTCATAGGATACCAAAAAAAAATTCATATCTGAATTCCAACCCGATTTATATTAAGAAGTTATCCATTTCATAGTTTCCACTATGTTCATATTTATTTTATTGTATAAAATGAGTTGGTAGCTATAAATGAACATGATTAAACTCATACAGATACACCAAAAAAATCATTTCTAGTGGTAATTCTATTTTTATATGTACTGGAAATTTTCTAAATTGTTTTTATTATTGTTGAGATGTTTATCAATTCATAAGGTTTGTATTCAAGATTTTATTTTATGGATTTGGATCGTAAAAAATAGTGACCAGTTGAATGTGTACAAAAATATTTCATGAAAGGAATAGTTTAAATAAAATTATTGTTTATTTTTTTGATTGGTTTCACATTTCACATAACTTTCAGAAATTTAATTTTAGAATAAAAATATTTATTTAGGATCCCTATATAAATTTATAATATTATTATACATAAATAAATCACAATATTTTCTTCTCATATTATGTCTTGTGGATTATTTCATGAGATATTCCGAAGATAAAATTACCCAGTCACTTCTTTTATGGTATGTATAGTCTGAATAAGTCTGTTAGTATTGGCCTTTAAACATTTCTTATGGAACCCTTATTCATGAATCATAATATTTTTGGTTAAAAGACCTGTCATAAAAAATTTATGTTGTATATTTTTTCACAGATTGTTAGTTGAAATAAGTTTTACTGAACTACATGAATATGGTTTTACTAAATAGGATTCATTATATGATGATGTACTTATGTAACATGATATGGCCATGTCTTCATGGGTGTATGCGAGTATGATGATTCTAGTGATGATGGGAACCTAATTATTAGATCTATACATCTAATGATTCCTTTTAGGTTTATGTTTCAACCATATAGTGGAGGGTACCAACATATGATTTTTCTAGGATTGTGGATAGATGAGAGATATTTTCTTACGAATAGTGACATTTGTTAGAAATGGTTTATAGACAATGTGGGATAACATTGTTATAAGATCTTACATTTTTCTAGTTATGTCACTCTCTTGATTTTGATAAAAATATATTGGTTGAGATTTCTTTTCTTTTTCATACATGGTGTTCGAGCCATTTCATTGGATTTAGGGAGATCTTACTTGGTAAAATGTCTAAAGTTTTAGGTTTGTATGTTTATTTGAAATAATGAAGTCTGGGTATAAAATTTTCAAAGGGTGTTTGATCATTCATCGAGGGTTCCGAAAGAAAAAATGGGGATTTTGATTCTATCTTTGTAATATGTGTAGAGAGCTAAGTGTTGTACACTTTCATGTCATGAATAGTTTACATGATGTGAAACTATTTCCTAGAAGATGTTGTGAACTAGTTTAGATCACAATAGTTTGACACTCCATGATACTAGTACATGTTGTTAAACATTCGATTGGGTTTCTATTTATCCATGGGGACATGTTATTTTCCATATCTAATGAATTTATAAACACATTCCATTAAATTGGTTCACGAGGTGAATTTCTTCTCACTTTATGTTTTAAAAAACACTATGTGTATGATTTACATCTCATCCACAATGCAGCCTTCCCATTTGAACAATTGGGTGACTCCAGGATATTTTTTGATGATTCTTTCACCTTCGAATATCTTTGTCTAGTATTTCAATTGCTAATGAGTTCCCTGATTTTCATTCCATTTTTTGTTCTTCTATCCTCTCATATAGATGTGTGATATCATTAATACTGTTGACATAGGTTTTTATATAGATTCCTGTGTGATCATGGTATTCCTTGTGTTTTCTGTAACCATTATTATTCATTATTATTCCCTATCAAGATAATTTCATTGATTTCAAAAAGGCATATGGTCTATAATAAATCCTTATGATGGGTTTTTATTTTTTACGTATGTTTAATATTATGTGATTATGCCTACTCATTATCTGCGATAACTAAAACAATTATGGGTGATGATAATCATTATTTGTTTTACTCCTTAGATAACTTTAGATTAACTAATTATAAGGTCATGTATGGGTCTACTCATAGGATGATCCTACACATGGATAATAATTATGAAAATAATGTATTACAATATAGTTTTACATTACATGAGACCTAATATAATTTCCATTGATATATTTAGCTTAGAGAAAGGGTTACTTTTTTATTTAAATGATAGGTGATATGTTGATATGATACAGGTGTTTACACTATCCTAGTAAAAAAATGAGATATTATTAGATGATTGATATTTTTATTGATGGAAATTTTTATATTTTGATGAATTGGACATTATGGATTATGATGATATGTTTTTCTATTATTTCTCTTATTAATTGGGATATGATTCAGGATGTAATTATTATATACATAGAATGTCTTGATTACGTATTAATTCTTATAGGTATTGTACCTATGGTCTTTAAATGATTATAGTTTTAGTATAATTATGATTGAATTGTTATATAGAGTTCATTGCTTAGTTGTGCTGAAATACAAATATAGTGGGATTGATATAGTTGGGTTGCAATTCTTGTATATTGGGAAAGACCCAGTTATAATGATATGATTATAAATTGGGATTATTCCTAGTTATGTTATTATGGATGGGACATGAGGTTATTTTTGGAATTGTAATGCCCCATTTTTATAGATATTCTAGAATGACCCATATGCGTGTTTATTGTTATTATGTATTAATTTTTTAATTAATAATCCTTGTATTTTTACAACCACCTAATAATTTTTTATAAACACAGTAGTGTCCACAAACGGAGTTAGACACTCACCCTATTAGGATTATTTCATGGAAATTGACCATATAATATGGATTAAGATTTAGATATTTGAAAATTAATTTTTTTTATTTTTTCTTCCATGATGGGTTGGAGAATGGTGATGAGAGTAACAAGGGATTCAAGTCCTAGTTTTTTGGAGTTTATTTATATCTGATTGTTCTTTTATCTATATGAATTATATTATTTCATTTATTTACAATTCTTTATAACACTACGTGGTTCATTATTATTTTGTTTACTTGGTTCATCATTTATCTTTTACTTTTCTAATAAAATATTTCTTCTATATTCATTAAAATGGTATATATTTACTTTGACTATGTGGAAAATCCATACAAGTGTGTATTGTCTCCCCACTAGGTTCTTTACACCCCATCATTGGGTTGATAGACTCTGCTATATAGGTAGACATTCTTGAGGTCCATTAAAAACTAGATTGGGCACCATTGGAGAGGTCCATATCGATGGATGACATAATTTGGTATTATATATTGTGTTTATATTATATTTATTTACTATTTAGGTAATGTATAAATTAGTCTAGGTTTTTTGGGACTTGGTAATCAGTATGTTCATGGTAGTATGTAACCCATGTATGGTTGAATATTTTAAAGTCAATATATGGGATTTTTGTTCATGATGCACTATTTTTATAGTTAATATTATATTAACTTGGATAATTCACATGTTATTTAATGTTATTATTTGTTTACATTAATATGAATATCCATCTATGGAAGGAGATGAGTATCCATGAATCATGATAGTCACAATGGGATATATATAAAAACACATTTTTAATGTTTAGGATATATCTACAGCATGTGGTATATTTGAATATATAAACTATAAAATGAGATTTATTATAATAAATGATTAATTAAATAAGTGAAATATTTATGTAAAGACAATATTTTTGTTATGAATTATTTAGAGATACCATGAACCAGTAATTCTCTATTCCTCTCAATTTGTTTGGTTGAAATTTTTGTTTCATAGTGTTCAAAAGAGTGTTTTTTATTGATGATAAAAATCATCATCATCGTCTTCAAATTGAGAAACGAGAGAGGAACAGTCATCACAATCCTATCAAAATTGAACTTGATATTTCATTAGATCCTAATGACTGGATGGTTTTTGAGCTTCGATATTGGTTCTGGAGGGTTATTCAATCCATGTAAGGGGATAATGTTTACACTATACCAATGAATTTTGAGCTGAACGATATATATTTAATTGTAGAATAGACATGTATTCAATATGGAGGGATTCTATTAGGTTTATAAGCATTAGATGATGTTTTCTATATTATCATAAAGAACCTCAAGAAACCCCAAAATAATGGGTTGAATCATTCTCCATTCATGATTGACAGAACATCCAATATTATTTTGGCATTTTAGAGAATGTTGGGTACAAATAGGTGTTACCTTGGGATGAAATCTAGATGATGTTTCTAATTGACATCTACCTAAAAATGTTGAGGGAAGAAAGGTTTGTGAGTTCATGTTCCTATTGTAGTATGGAATATCTAGAACACCCCAAGACATTAATATTTTTATTTAGAATAATATTATTTTTTTATTTAGATTTATTTGTTTCAAAAACATTGTAATATTAATTTTACATATAATATAAATAATAGCTTACTTAGAATATAACACCAAGGTAAGAATGTGTTACACGCAATACTTACCATCCTTGATGTCTTGCATAACAATCAAGATTTAGTTTTACTAATAAATAATATATTGTTAATAAATATTGGTATTTTTTAGTATTAGATACAACATAGATGTCAAAATTATTATTATGAATAGGATTAAAAATGTCTGAAAATATATTTTTCAATTCATTTTATATAAATTAATTAATATTGAATATAAGAATCAACAGATTATAAAGGGATTGCCTTAATAGAAAACTATTTTTATGACCACACAATAGTTTTATCCTAATAAACTAGATTAATTACAATTATTGAGTGATATTAGTTTAATCTATATATTATATATTAAATAAATTATTTTTAAAATTCATAAATTATATTTTATAATAATTTTATATGAACATAACCAGTATTATAAATAAAAACATGTATTTTTATATAGGAAATTTTACCGCCTATTATTTGTGAAGTTAAATGAAAGATGGATTTTTAATCTTTTATGGATTTAATATGGAAATATAACATTTATATTTTAATGAAATACCTAAAAATTACCATAGGGTGTTTTTTCTGTATTTTTATCTAAAGTTCAATTTCATGATTAATAGTGAAAAATAATGAATTTGAATTCAAAACTATTTTTTGTCAAATTTAATTATAAATATAAATTATATTTTATATTTCATTTAATGTTTAATTAGATATTTTTTATTAATTAATCAAATTTAGGCCATCTTAATGAATTTTTACATTGATATTGGAAATAAAAACATAGCCGACATTTGAATGTTGTTACTTCAAGGAAACCCACATTATCTTACCATCACCTAGATTAAATTTAAATTAATTTACTCTAATCATGTTATTATAATTTGGACATATGGATTCAATATATTGGATCATAATAATTTATAATATATAATATGTTAAATTTTTTTTCAAAAAAAAATTGTGAAACTAATTAAAATTAATGAAAATGATTAAGAGGAAAATTAGATTAAAAATGACTTAACCATGAACATAAGAACCAAAACAACATAGATATTGTTCCAATAACTATCAGATTCCTATATTTATACTCTATCCTCCACGTGATATAATTTTGTGCATTACTGGAACCACATTTTAATGGAAAAATGTGGGTGGAATTACATTTTCTAAAATTCACAAGAGTGACACTTCTGCTATAGTTTAAATTTTGAACCACCAATCCCACATCCTCCCACATTTTAAGACACATTATATCAATAAATATATGAAAAATATATTTTTGACATCTCTACCATAATCAAATAATAATTTATTTGGGTAGGATACCATCAAAGGATATATTTTTGTGTAAACCAATCGGAGTTAACAAAAGAATAGGTAACATAATTCCTCAAGATATTTTTCATTATTTTTATTATATGCACCCTAAAATACAATTATTAAATGATTATATAATAACATATGTTTACTCAATATAATTCTATTTTATTATTATGTTGTTTCTTACCTATAGTTACACACACATCAATCTAATACATAATGAACATACCATATATGTGTATGATAATCTACTACCTCACAATACCGTGTCATTCATTTTTCCTTTACCACATCTCATGGTTGGGAGTTGTGATAGAAAAACTATTTATATATTACATATA
This sequence comes from Viscum album, assembly GCA_963277665.1. Classification (NCBI taxonomy): domain Eukaryota; kingdom Viridiplantae; phylum Streptophyta; class Magnoliopsida; order Santalales; family Viscaceae; genus Viscum; species Viscum album. The sequence continues at coordinate 256,939,366 of OY728148.1, read as the reverse complement.
AGATATTTATAATTTTTCATGAGTATTTTATTATTATATAGTACATACATTTATTTTTTCAATTTGTTTGGAGTATGACAACATCTTTTGTGGAAGTGTGGACTACTGCCTCTTCAAAGCGATGTGATTCATTATGACTATACATGGAACTTATGAAGGAAAATTTTAATTAAATATAATAAATTTAAATTTTATATATTTGATATTAATTAATAAAATAAATTTATATAAACATAATATATATTTTTCTTTATTACACTTTTCACACACTAAACTGTAATAACATCTGTCGTGGACTCGTGGACTACCACATTCATGACATGATTTGATTCCTTTTAAATCAAAATTATTCAATATATAAGTATATATGACTAAATAACATGGTATTTATGATATATTTATCATTATATAAAGGTAATGTGTTACATACATTATTTTTATAATGGTCACTAAAAAATGGGGATGGTAATCAAGATTGCATATGACCTACCATCTCCATTATTGTATCGATGTTTTATTTTATTCATAAACACCATTAAAAATTAGATTAAATTGTATTATTGATGTATAAATCTGAATATTATTTCATGATTATTATTATTGATAATTTTATATAATTACCTAATTGACCATTTTTGACCTACCAAAGTCATTTTGATACATAAATAGAATATGGTCAAAACAACGACATAAAAAAATTATTCATGTAGTTGTTTAAAAATTTGTAAAAAGTGAAATTAAATAAATAAAATGGTCTATATGAAATTAAATAATTATGATATATTTATTATTCATTAATATATAGACAAGTGTGGGATGTCAGAATAATGTTAGGGATTTTTTGTCTCAATTTACACTCCATAGGGACCTATTTGTTACTATGAAACAATATACATTAATGTGGTGTATATTCATACCCACTACCATTTAATATAATTATTAAATCACAATTAATGGTATTATAATTTTTTATTTTATTAATATAAATAATGGGGTTTAGAAAAAAATTCCATGTTGGAATAGTTACCTTTATAATCATATAGTTTTTTTTATTCCAAATATTCTACTTAGATAATGAAATTAACGTAATAATTTTTTATTGGTTATTTAAATAAATATCCAAATTATTAGGTTATGTATATAATTTTTCAATAATCAATCTTACATATATAAATATAGTTATAACGTTGACTGTTATTTGATTAATTGGTGGATTATTGATATATCCATATATTATATTCAATATAGTTACATTTTGATAAGGAATATATTATTTGATATAGTCAAATTATAAAATATTTGATAACTAATTTTTACATTAAATAAATTGGTTGGGAAAATTTAAATACAATCCCTATGGGTTGGGGACCAGTTAATTCAATCCCCTGGATGCATCAGTAGTCTCATCAGATCAATCAATTGGCCAAACCAAAATAGTTTAAACTATCTTATCCTGATGGTAAATATATATTGTGCAAATTAAACATGATTTAAAATAATTAAACATTACCTTTATTGATAAATAATTTATTTTTATCATCCATGAGATTATTTCATGAACATATATGTTGATTCATTACATTATTTGTTTATTTCAAAAGTGGAAGGTGTTTCATTTTGTCACATTTCCATATTGATTTTGATTTACATACATTATTTTAACGGAATATATTATATTTTATTTAACACTCCTTATTGATTTTCTCAAATCAATAAATTATTATTTACTCTAAACATTACCTTCAAATCATTTGATTTTACAACTAGTTTTTCCCATTACATAGGTTATAAGGAATAAATATTTGAATAATGTTTAAAGGATTCAGTTTATTTAATTTTATTATGTATAATTGTTATTTTATGTTTCTAAATGTAATATTAATATCATATGTTTAAAATAGATTTCTAAAAATGATAAAACAATCATTTATTTGGGGTTTGATTCCTTATAATAATAAAAATGTAAAAAAAATAATGCACCTGATTCGGGATTATGGTCTATTTTCATTACATTTCATATTAGTTGAGGTATAATAGGAACCTTGGAAAATAAATTTAGAAAGCATATATTGGGGAAAATAAACCAAATATTATAATTTAGGGTCGTTATAAAAAAAATTCATAAATTATTTGAATGATAGATATTATATGGGTCTTCTTAGTAATATTTCCCTACCAAGAAACTGCAAGTGGAAATGGTTATATAATAGATCTACATAGTGTTAACAAATCTGACAAGGTTAATTGGGTATGAATCAATATAACCTGGTGTATGAAAATGGGCCTTACTAGTTAGATGGTTTGAAACTCCAAAGGGATACTCTTAGGATAATTAAAATTTTATTTAGAGCCCATTATAAAGGATTTTAAAGTAATTATACTCCTAAGTAATCCATGAATATTATTATTGGAATATTTATTGAAAAAAATTCAATTTATGATTACTGAATAACTAGTTTTGATATTATACATTATGTAAAAAAATGATATGTTCTAATCTAGCATATTCAATTTTTCTAGAAATAGAACCTAGAAGGAAAAATAATATTAGTGCCCATGGAAAATTTAGTGATTTTCCTATTGATAAGACCAATATAGTTGGTATTGGATCTGGGAATATAATGGAAATATGAGGAAAACATAATACGATTATGAGACATATCCTTTCCCAAATGTAGAAACCTATTACACAATTATATTCTCTGATGTATGATCAATTTATTCGGATGAGGCTCCCGTCATTTAGGGATACTATAGATCTAATGGTTGCTGAGTATGTGATTAAATCATTGAATAAGATATTCTTGGAATTATGATGTGGTTAAAAGGAAAAGGTTACACTTGTTGTGTATTGTCTCAATAGAGATATATATTAATTGTGGTTATTGACCTATAATACTAGGGAGCATGTAGAGATAGAATTCATTGGATGGTGAACTATTAAGGCTATATTAATTAATAAATACTCCCCCCTTGATCTAAAAAATGAGTTAAAGTGAATGTTATTTAGTTTAAATTAGAATGTTAAGAAAGTGTTATTGTGTTTTAATCAACATTTACCTTGATATAAATTTATTGTTTTTATTTCAAAAGAAACAAATTATTCAATATTAATTATTTATTGGAAGAAAAAAACAAGTTTTTGAAGGGAATTGGTGTCTCAATCCTTTCATTCATATGTTTAAAATGTATTATGGGATATCATAATGGGGAGTTAATTCTATATGTACTATGGAATCAATGGGAATACATATATGAATATAAAGTAATGGAAAACGATAGATAAAATGAAGTAGAGAATGATGGATTTACACACATTTGATAAATACAAAAAAAATCACCATGGTAAATTCCTAAAAGGATTTTGAGTTTGTTAAATGAGTTTAGAATAGTGTCACTAGAAAGAAGATTGAAATTTGATCATGGATAACATTATTATTAAATATTATAACTACATGGAGATGGGTCACTATGAAAATAAAATTCCCCAATTACCAATAAAATAATCCTAAAAAGAATCCAAGGGTTCTAGTTCAAGAATATGTTATTGACAATATCGTAGTATAGTAATTAATGTACTTATATATTTTTATCTATGAATTTTGTTGTAAAAGTATTTTATTTATGATACTATAATTATATGATATAATAAATTTAAATGTATTATAATGTATTAATTTTTTATTATGTATTTTGGATAATATAAAAATGGAACCATTAAAAGTTATTTAGTATAAATTAAAACTTTTTTGATAACTCATGGTTGATGGAAATATCACCAATAATATGTTCTTAATTTTAATTAAATTACGTTTATATAAAGAAATGATTAGTTTGTATAGGGTAAATTGATTTCTTTTTAATACTATGGAAATGAGTAATGATTTATTGACAATGTTTTTTCTTGTATAATTGATCGAGTTTACAAAATTTTTTGAATTGGAAAATATATTAAAAATTATATTTTCTATTTAAGGAATAAGAATAATCCATATTTTGAATATTTTTTATTGTAAATAAAGTTATTACCATACAAAAATGTTTTGTTTGTAATGAATATAATACACTTTAATTTGTGATATGTTCATTTCAAAAATTTAGTGACCTTCATTCTAATGTTTGGCATCATAATGTTTTCAAAATGATATCCATTTATTCATTTGTTGAAGTTTATATTTAGATGAGATTTTGGAAGTTAATGTACTACATCACCTTATGATGCATCATGTTCTAATAAATGAAGTAGAAATAGTTAAAGTTAAAACCCAAGGATAATATTATTCTTATGGAATATAAATTTATAATATAATTATAGTTCCTTAAATTCTTATAGAGTGAAAGAATTATTAAACTTTAGTAATTTGGTCTTGAAAAAAATTTCTTATAATAATCATTTTTGTTGATATAGATTACCATATTCACACCAATGGTTTATGGTTTTGTGGTATCAATCCTTCTCATGAACACGTTCTCTATCCCTCCCCATCAGAACATTATTTTTTTTATCTTTTCTGTGTCCATGATGTTATTTTACACATATGTTATCCTGCAAGGGAACCTAGTTACATGACCATTGTATATCCATTTAACTATTATTAAGAAGAAGTGTTATTATTATTATTCTCTATTTTAGTTTTTAAACAATTTTTTATTTGAAAATATCAATCCCATGATTACCAAGATCAAATTTGAATTTCTATGACACAATTTATTTATGTAGGGGAGAATGTAACACCATTATACATTATAACATTTTTCTTTTGGAATAAATTTAATATTTTTCCCTTGATTAATTTATAAGATATACCACGTTAAACATATGTTTCAAAAAATATAATTTTTTATTTCTCTACACATAACACCTATGTTATCCTATGTTACATACAAGACTAACATTCGTTGATTGTTTCCAAAAGACACAAGACTGAGATTGTCCAAAAAAAAATATAAAAAGAAGAATATTATTATTTAATATAATATGATTAAAAATGTTAAAATGTTGGTTATTAATATAATTTAAATACATGTGAAAACACATGTAATAATTAATTTGTTATAAATTAATTAGAAATGAATATAAGAACCTACTAAATATAATGGAATTGTTTATATAAAAAACTATTTTTATGCTCACAATGTAATTTTATCCTAATAAAATAGATTAATTAAAATTATTAAGTGATATTAATTTAATATATGTATTTTATATTAAATAAAATATTTTTTATATTCATTCAATATAGTTGATAAACATAATATAAGAAGAAACCCAATATAAGCAAAAAACCTACATTTTCTAAAGAAAATTTTAAATCATTTTAATGGCTCGCAAAATTTTATAATTAATTTTGAGACTTTTTTGAATTTAAATGAAATATTGAACTTCGTATTTTAAATCATATCAAAAAAATTATCATATTCTAATCTTTATTAAATTATTATGTAAAGATTCATTTTTCTGATGAATAGTGAAAAATACTGATTTTCAGTTGAAAATTGATTTTTTATCTAACTAATTTATAAGGTTAAATTATATTTTTTCATTTTTATGTATCCATTTTGTTAAATTATAATTAACTAATTCAATTTAGGTCGTTCTATTCAATTTCACATTGAAGTTGGATATAAAAACATGGTTAACTTTTAAACACTTTTTCTCTGAAAACCTAGTTTTGTCGTCCCATCTAAAGGATTACATTTATATTAATATAAACCATCCATTTTAATTTAATTTTGAATAATTTATTCCATATTTTTAATAAAAAAATATATAATTTATAATATGTTAAACTTTGTTTTTGATCAAATATATTAGGGGATGTGAATAAAATTAATCACAACACTTTTGAGAAAAATTACATTATCAATGGATTAATCCTTAATATTAAGATCCAAAATGACCTTGAAACTTGTCCATAAGAAATTATATTTCAATATTAACACAATTACCTCCCTCATATAAAATTTTGACAACTACGGGAGCCACATGATAGAGGAAAAACGTAGGTTGAATTCCTTTTTACAAAATTTACAAGATTGCCACTCATCCTCAATAAAAATTCAATCAAACCTCCCACATCCTCACACCTATTAGGACACAATGGATTGAAAATGATCAATGAAAATATATGAAAAACAATATCCCATATTACAATAAACAAACATTTTTTATGGAATCCTTCCAAGGAGTCCCTTTGTTTCAAACCCAAAGTAGTTACCCAAAGAAGAGGTAAGATCCTTCCTCAAGCTCTTTTGATTTATTTTTATCATACACCCCCTAAAATCATATTTATAAATTATTATACAATAAATAAGAATCCTAAAAATACTTATATTTTTTTATCATAATGTTTACATGTACACTTAAACACATTTCTATCTAATGTGTATCAAACATTCCATTTTTGTGTACGACGAATTATTAGCTAAAAATGATGTCGTTCGTTTTTCCATTACCACCTAACATGGATCGAAATTTTGATAGTAAATATATTTATAAATGATACAAAACATATTTATATTTTATTTATGATGCTCTTATTCATATATAATATAAACGATTAAGTATTATATTTGGTGGGAATATGATATCATCATTTGTGGAAATGTGGACCACCACAAAATCAAAGTGACGTGATTAATTCCCACTATAAATGGAACACTTAAAATATTATTTTAATTATAAAATATGTAAATTTAATGAAATATATATGGTACTAATGACATAAATAAATTTCCTTAAACAGATTATGGCATTATCTCTATTACCCTTTTCACACTCTAAAATATGATAATGTCTGTCGTGGATGTTTGGACTACCGCCTACCCTATATGATGGGATTAATTTTACATAACATGAAATATATTAATAATTATATTGGATTAAATAAAATTATATTTATGATATATTTATCATTATGTAGAGATATAGTGTTCTTACCCTATTTCCATAACGATCACTGAAAAATAGGAATGTTACTCAGGCGTACATACAACCTACCATCTCTATAATTGTTACGTTGGTTAATTATTTTCATAATAATATTTCATGATTTGATTTAAAAGTATTATTTTTTTAAAAAATTATAATTATTTAATATTTATTATTCTAGATCGGTCTATATAATGACATAATTTTACATATTTTACCGTATAATGTCATTTTTGAAATATAAAATAAATATTTTCAAAAAAAATGATTTAAATTTATTTGTTTATTGGTTGTTTACCAAATTTTAATAATTTAATTTAAATTAAAATAATAAATATGAAGTCTATAAATATATTATATATCACAATTTCATTATTAAGTAACATAAAGAAACATATTACATGTCAGACTGAAGCTATGGGTTTTCATCCCAATTTATAATTCATTAAACATTATTTCTTAATATACAACAATTCACTTTAGTGTGTAATATATAATGACCCTTTTAATGTAATATTATTACTCACTCATAATTCATTGTATTTTTTATTTTACTTTTATTTATCTCACCCAATAGGTTTGGGCTCAAAATTTATATGTGGTGAAAGTTACCTTTTCAATCATAATTTCTTTTTACAATTATTAACATTAAACTATGACAATAACTTTATTATAATCATTCTACATTGTTCATTTCACTAAATATACAAATTATTGTTATATTTAAATTATTATTTCCTAAACAGTATACTATATTTACATATGATGTTCACTTTGAAAATTATTTTATTAGCATGGGAATTATTGATAAATACATACCTTCTATTAAATGAAATTAAATTTTTATAAGGATAATTGTTTTTGATTTAAATAGATTATTACATATTTGAGAAATTAATTGGATAGGAAAATTATATTTTGAGAGCCGTTAAAAGAAAGCTTTATGGATTGGGGAGCAGTTAATGTAAGACCCTAGATCCATCAGTAGTCTCATGAGATGAATCAGTTTCCCAAAAGTTAATATTATAAATTGTATTATCAATAATGTAAAGGAATCATGTGCCTATGGAAAATGAAATGCAATAATTAGTAATTTATTTTATCGATAATTAATTTTTAATTATTATCTATTGAATTATTAAATAGATATATCTATGGATTCATTTCATTATCACTTTATTGACTATGTAGAATGTGTTTCTATTCCCCACCATGTCATATTGATCATGCCTCATATAGTATCATTGAATATAATTTATTATCAATTATTTACCTTTACATTTTTCTTTACACTATTCAATTCATTATTTATTCCTCTTTATTTTCCCAAATAGATAATTTGATCTCACCCATATTTTTTCATTTCTAAAGGTTATGATGATTAATTCATTGAATATTTTTTCAATGGTGAGTTTTATTTAATTTTGATATGTATCGTTTTTTTTATTTTATATTCACTAACTTAATATTTTTTTCATTTATGTAATAAAGATTTCAAAAACAATTAAACTTATCTGTTCTTTTAGATTTTATTCGTTGTTATCATGCCAATGTAATAAAAATTCACCAACTCTGGGATTCTACGGTCAGAAATTATATTGTCATTTATGGACTATATTACATGTTTTAAAAACCTGATATATTAGTTTTATCCTTTGAAAATAATGAGATATATAGAGAAAAAATTTAGAGGATGATATTCTAGAAGATATTAGGTCACATCTAAATAGTTTTTCAGTTGAGTTGTATTTTATATTTTATGAATAAGGTTCTAATCATGGAAGGAAATCTAATAGCGACCCCAATTATTAGCCAGGCTATTTTAACTAGGTGACATGGGAGGTATAAATTTATTATAAATAAGAACAAATATTACATATATCACCAAACAAATATAAGTCATATTTTTTTAAGGAAGTGTGTATTCTTCTCTGGAAAATTCTCCTTTATAGTTCTATATGTTTTGGATGATTAGATAAAAACTTCCTCAGTGTCTGTATCTTGATATGGTGTGTCATTTATAAGGTATTTTTAGAATCTTGTAGAGATTTTATATATACGTGAAGTAAAAAATTAGGCGTAGGGGTTCTGTATAGGTACCCGAGTCTAGGAAGGTCTCTCTTCCCTCACTAGACGGGTAGTTAATGTTACAGCAGATGTTTAGGTTGAGGCATGGGGCATGGAACCATAGTACAAGAGAATCAGTAATTAAAAAAGGAAAAAATAAGGATAAATTTTAGATCCCATGGTATAAGGGAAGTTCAGCTACAAGCTATGAAGTCTAATAAGAAAATATTGGATGTAGGAACTTATAGGGATAGGGGTACATTTATTTTATCATCTATCACTTATTGTGTTTTTTAATATTAGATCATCACATTACTTTATATCTAGTCTTTTTTCAAATATACATTCCTTGGTTATTGAAATACTTTATGGTTCTTGAATATAGACACAACAATGGGATTACGGACTAAGGATATCGAACGTTTCAAGGCATATTCCATAGAAATTAATGGTTACAATTTATTTTGGGACATAATTTTATAATAAATTTTAATTTTTGGTATTTTTTAATGTATGGATTCCTTATTTTTATACCATTCTTATATTGAATGTTATTAGATATTATTTACCATTGTATATGTATAATGGCAAAACTATATTCACCAAAATTAAAGGGATCTTTAAATAAATCATGAAGGAGGAATTCCATATAGACTCAATTTTCATCTGGCTTATATAGTGGGTTTTAATCTAGAAGTTGGAGGAATAAATCAAAATAAATTTATTATAGTAAAATACTATATTCATGTAATTTGTATTTAAATTATAATATTGCTTACCACATATCTTGGGGATTGTGTTTACTATTGAGTTAGAGTTGGGAGGGGACCTAGTTCATATTCCTCTAAACAAGATGGAACTATGAGTACATCATGATTTGAAAATTAATTTATAATATCTATAAGCTATGTGTTTTATATGTCCAATTATGTCACCATGGGGTTCTCCCATTCCATTCTACAATAATGATAAAAGGAATTTGTTAATTTTCTGTACTTTCTATGATTAAATCATATGATGATCAAGAACTAGTATACCCTTCCATGAATAGATGATATCATTGATCAGTGAATATGTGCATATATTTTCCTTAAGTTTTAATTGATATATGGGTTTCATATACTATAAGTGAGACCCCACACCTATTTTTTATTTTTTTCTATGAAATGGTATTGTATGTACGACATCATGGTGATTTCTTTCAATCTAACAAACATGATGATGATAATAATAGAATTGAGAAATCATATCATTCATTTTTTCTATATTGGATGGTTTTTTATTTTTTGACGAAATATTAGTGTATTCCATGATAGTATATGATCATTCCCAACATCATGAAATCATGTTGAGTAAATATAGAGAACATTGTATGTACACCTAGTTACAAAATATGTAGTTTATGGATTGATAATGCATTTTTTGTTTCTCATGTCTTTTCCAAATATAAACATTACATAAAACCAGATATGTTTGTGGTTATTGTTTATCGGGGGAATCCCAATAATTTATTCATTATTGATGGTTTTTTAGGCCTAGAAATTTATAACATCGAATTAATCTAGGAATTATCCCATTAGGTAGCACTAATGTCCATGCTTAAAATTAATTGGGTGATGTTTTTTTGGTGATATTATTTTGAGAGATCATCTCAAGAGTGGAAGGGAAGGAGGATCTCAAAATCGATCATCATCTTTCCTATTCAAAGTATGTCACACACCATGTAAAATGATTCATCTAGATTTGGACTTTGATCAGTTATGATTTAGGAAGACCAAGTTTATTTTTATGGATATAGATAGATGATAATTCATGAGTTGAATTGTCATACTCATGATATAGTGTTTTTTACATTTGTGAACGTATTAAGACGATATCAACACTATCATTTCGGAAATATATGTGTGGTGTACACGGACTACAAGAGCCTCAATTAAAAATTTTCTCAGGGGGATCTAAACTATTGGTAAATTTTTTGTGTCTATTATCTACAATATTTTGATGTTAAGATATAATATATAACATGAAATGGAAAAATCATTACATATTCCTTGATATTAAAGATGAAGAGGGAGGTAGTGTGGGAGTTGTTTGATGAGTGGTGGATGATGAATCTCTTTTTCATATAAACATCAAGATGTGTAATATTATCCGAGATGAGTACGTCTCATTTAAAAATCATTATACCCATTATTTTGGACCAGATTGAGACTGAAATGTTATCAAATTTTTAGGTCTTAGGTTGAGGGAGAAAATATAATATTTACAGAAACCATCATAATGGTCTCTTAGAAGTGGAAACTATATTAATTTACATGGATATGTGTCACGACCCCCACCTCACAAAGTGTACCCCTCCTGCGCCGACAATGTGAGAAGAGAGATAATGACCCCCGACTCCCTCCTCCAGTAGGCCAAGAGTTCGAGACTAGCACCGAGGGTATAGTGAACACATAGATGTGAGGCATTACCCTAAAAGAGAACAAATGAGAAAGAGAGAGATAATACATACACCAACTAACTCCAAGTCAAACAACAATATAAATGAAATCCCAAGTACACTTATGTAATTTCATGAAAAAATAATACAACTGAAATGGGAAAACTTCAAGTATGCAAAAGTAAGTAAAAAATACTTGAACCCCAAAGCCCAAATAGTTCTTGCAACCCCAAGCTAGTAGAAACTAGCATGATCTCCATACAGCTCCAAGTTACCTAAAAAATAGTATATATAAACATAGGGTGAGTATAAGAGTATACTCAATAGGATCCTCTCCAAAGACTCTCGTGAAAAAGTAATGAAAGCATGATAAAGTATAGTGAACAATAAGTGAAACTAACTCATCACCAAAATAGGTATACTAAGTTCCCATATTCACCATGGATACTCTCACCAAGTACCACATACAAGGCTATATAATATAAAAAATAATATCAAGGGTACCCCACTACTACTTCTCGAATGGTTTTCCATTATGCCCCACCGTCGCATGTCTTAAGAATCTCTCTCTAAAAATGCTTTCCCACAGATAGTTGGGCGAAGTACCACTTCATGCACCTTATGAAACAAAACCACCATGTCCATGTATGAAATGTAACCAGGTAGTTTCTGGGAGCCCCCATATCACATATAACGTGTATCATACATGAGGCATTATTCCTCAAGCCATTACAGCCCATACATCAAGTAAGGATCCTCAAGCCATTACTACCTATACACATTATACCTATAGTAGTCAATATAAAACTACATCCAGAATATATGTGTGTGAATAACCACAAGACATTATAACCCTCTACACACATATATGGGGAAAAATAACTGTTGTTCCTACCAGCACACATAACTACCAAGAGAAAAGAGCGGCGACAAAGGGGGTAGTCAGCCATCCTTCCTCTAATTGGAATTTTGGGGAAAACACCCCCAGGGATCTGAATCCCTGAGGTGTCAGTTTCACTAACTGAAGGGGTGGAATAGCGTATAGAAACACAAAAATTAGAGAATATACTATAGCTCACAACCACATAATGGGCATAACCAAGTCTTAGACTCAACTGCAACTAACGTCACATAGACATTTGGATTCCTCATATAGGAATTGGTATGATATAAGCACACAACCATTTAGAGAGATTTAATGAATTACTTCATTTCCTTTTTATTAATTTCACATTATGTTAATTAATTATTTAAACATTAAATAACCATGAATAATTTCAACATTTTATTTTATTAGCATCACAGCCAAAGTTCATTGTTTCTTTAAATTCTAACCTCTGCATTACATCCCTGCATGCTCCAACCCCATGAGTTAACATCATTTATTCAATCATTTATTTACAGCAATAATTTTCTATATTCCAAGGAATTCTAGAAAAACATTCTAAGCTACCAAACACAAGGGGGATCAACACGATGAGTAGATGAACTACCCGTTTAGTTTTTTCCTTTTATAACAAAAGAGTAGACCCATCCTCCCTTGAGAATATAAACACAAAAAGAAGTTTTCATACCCCACGCTTCTTCATCCCTTTCGGAATATGGGTAAGAAAGACCAGATGCCTTGAGTATTGGGGAATGTAAAGCATATAAACAGCCAACAATAAATAGTAAGCCTCAAAACCATCACATCCAACCCATTTCATCATCCTTGGTGTCCTCCATGACAACCACATGCATAAACTGATGCACCTCTCCAATCTGGGAATCAACTCCTACTACAACCAATAGGTCTCCATTCCCCCACATATCACATTAACCATCCCGGCTCACATCACAACAAAAGATGCTGAAAAACAAACATCATATCAATTATGCTCTTAGCCCTTAAACAAGAAATAGGGAAACTCATAACCCTACAAGGGATTATCTTTTATCAAAAAACCATTTATTTAATCCATCTTGAATTAATCGATTTATTTTTTGTGGGTTCCAAATTCGTGAAACATAAACTGTAATCTATCATGAATTTGTTAAACATGCTTACTACATCAATTTGATTAACATCACATTACAACAACAACAATCAGATTCATTAACATGCCACATTATATTTATCCAAACAATTATCACTTAATTATGGCTTTATATTCATTACCATTTTCAATGATGAAAAAAAATATAGACAAAGCAAGCATAGATATCACACTATCTAGCAAACAAATTGGAAATAACATACAATTGACATCAATTTATTTATCCTATTCAAATATTTATTATGTAAACTCAATTATGATCCAATGGGATAAAACATGATAACTCTATAGTTTCACATAAATAAAATGGGAAGCAACGATTCCCCTACCTCAATTGGTTCTTGATGTTCTTTATATAAAAATGCGCCACACAATGGTTTACAATCTACTCCCCTTGTGAAATCTATATCCACCAGAGGATGCATATACACCACCACATTGAAAAAACCCAAAAAAATTATATTAGTAACATTAAGATAACATTCCATAAAAATGGAAAAGAGAAACAGAAGGAGATGGACCCAAAATAATGGAGATAGATCATACCTTATATCGAATATTGATCGATACTATTTTGTTGCATAAAAATAGAGGGGAACCAATCCATGGAGGAAAGTTTGATCACACAAATTTACGAGAGGGAATGAAAGTTTCAAGCATCTCAAATCCAAGAACAAGGAGGATGAACTAGGTTGGATGATATCTCATCACTTTAGATGATTTAATGGAGGTGCGGTTTAAGATACACACGGTTTTCCATTAAAAGCAGATCACATTGAACAACAAAGTTTGACAATATAAAAGCATCCCAATCCTTAGAAAAAATTAATATAGGAGTTATAGCCTTTGAATCGGCTATAGAGTACATAAAATGTGGCTTTAAATGCATTTTACGTCGAAGGAAATGTCAAAGGGGGGAAACTGTAAGATGCTGAAAACACTTTTCATGAACATGAAATTTGGCAAAGGAAAAATAGGATACCATTAGACCTCACCATTTTGGGAACACTATTCACGAAAAAAAAAATTCAATGGAAATATAGGTTACTGTTGGACCTCACCAATCTTTAACCACTATTCATGAACATAAAATTGGACAATGGAAATATAGGTTACTCTTGGACCTCACCATTCTGGAAACACTGTTCATGAACTCAACATTTGAAAAAGGAAATAGAGTTTACCATTGGACCTCACCATTCTGGAAACACTATTCCTAAAATCAAAATTTGGAAAAAGAAATAAATTTTACCATTGGATCTCACCATTTTGGAAACACTGTTTATGAACTCAAAATTTTGAAAAGGAAATAGTGGTTACCGTTAGACCTCACCATTCTAGAAACACTGTTTATGAACTCAAAATTTTGAAAATGAGATAATGGTTACCATTGGACCTTACCATTATCAAAAAACTATTCATGATCTCACAATTTGGAAAAGGAAAGAGAGGTTACCATTACACTGTTCACTAAAGGCTACCGATGAAACTGTTCACATAAGGTTACCATGTCACTTTTCACATAAGGCTACTGATAACACTGTCTACATAAGGTTACATGTTTACAGGTCACATAAGGCTACCAATGAAACTTTTAATATAAGGTTTCCATTACCCTATTCACATAAGCCTACTTATTACACTATTCACATAAGGTTACCATTGAATTGTTCACATAAGGCTACTGATGACACTATTCACTTAAGGGTACTATTTTACTATTCACAAAAGGCTACTGATGACACTGTTTACATATAGTTACCATTTCATTGTTCACCTATGGCTACCATTGCACTGTTCACCTAAGGTAACCATTTCACTATTCACAAAACTGGAAATTTGAAAATGGTTGGGGATAAGTCACCATGACCCCCTAAAACACCTAAGACAACATATTTTTGCAATGGAATTTAATAGAGTTGTCTGGGGAATTGCATGAGATACCACTCAAAATATTCTCATCCTCGAGAATTCAAAACCAACCTAAAGGAAACAGAAAATATGTTCTAACAACTACCCATCAATATACATCTCAAAAGAGTGCAAGACACAATAAGTAACCAAAAAATGTCATATTATAAACATGAATGGTCTATATCCCCAAAGGGGACATCGTTACATTAAAATAGTAAAACTAAAAAACACTCTAGGTACTGAGCACATATCGGTGACTCACGTTCCTAGGTACTTTCCTCCACACCACTATGTCACCAGAAGACACAAAACATGGGGACATAATTCTCGTGCAACACCTTATCATTTCGTTCATTGATCTCCAAAGGTTTCTCCTCAAAGGTTGTGTCATCATCAACATTGATCTCTCCCTAATCGATGACGTACGAGTCTTCATGGAGATAATGAAGAGGATGTGATACATGGAAAACCTCATTTATCTATATCATCTATGGGAGAAGTGGGAAACGATACTCCATGGGCCTAACAAGGGACAAAAATTTGAAAGGAACCAAAATTTGTGTAACAAGAATACTCCCACGACCAAAATTTCACTACCCGTGATGGGGAGTCACCATAAAAAACATGTGATCCCCAACATAAAATTACATAGGTCTCCTAATTTTATTGGAATATGATTTTTGATGATCTTTTCCAGCCTTTATCCTCTCAAGAATCAACTAAACCATCTCTGTTGTATTCTGCACTAGTTTCTGTTCGAGAATTGCTGACTCCCCGACCCTAGTCTAGTAGAACAGAGAATGGAAAATTCGACCATACAACACATCAAATGGTGAAAAACCGATGGTGGAGTGAAAACTATTGTTGTAAGAGAACTCTTCCAATGTTAATTTCCTCATATATGAATCTCCAAAATCCAGGACACAAGAGCGTAACATATCTTCAAGAGTCTGGATGGTTCATTCAATCTAACTGTCTGTTTGAGGATGAAAAGAAATGTTAAGGCATAACTGAGAACTAAAATAATACTAGAGGCCTCTCCACACCATAGAGGTAAAAATAGGATCTCTGTTGGAAATGATTGTCCTCAGGACTCCATGGAGTCTCACCACCTCCTCTAGATACTGCATTGACAAGACTTCCATTGATCTTAACTCCTTGATCGCTATGATGTGGGTCAATTTTCTTAAACGATCCACTAACACCCAAAAAGCATCATTTCCTCCCATAGCTCAAGGTAATCCAGTATAAAATACCATTTAGATGTCCTCCCACTTCCACTGAGGAACATCTAATGGCTAGAGTAGGAAACTAGGAAAAAGTGTTCGACCTTCACCTTCTAGAAGACCAAACATCGAGACAAAAAATACACAAATTCACACTTTAGACAAGGCCACCAAAACTGACTCCTCATGGCTCGGTACATCTCTTCCACACCATGATTCACCGCTAAGGGTGAACTATAGACCTCTATATGAACCTTCTCACGCATCATTAAAGGAACAAGAATCCTTCCATGATACAAAACTCTACATTTTTCATCCTCAGACCAACCATCAGGGGCCTCACCACAAACAACTCAGACTCTACAGACCTCCACCTCAAGATCACCCAACTGGGACACTTCCACTTGATACTCCAAAGATGACTACACCATCATCTGAAAAAGACAACCTAATCCCCCAACTTCTCCAATATCGAGATGTAATGCTGACGGTTCTTCCATTACTCTCCAGGAATCACCAGATTCATGCACCACATACATAGGTGACTTCCGACTCCACAGATCAGCAACAAAATTCTCCTTTCCAAATGTATACGATATTTCAAAGTCCTATTCTTGTAAGAACTCTGACCACTGATGTTGTAATATGTTTAAGTCACACTAGGAGATAACATACCTCAGGCTCTTATGATCTGTGATAACCCCAAAGCGCTCTCCAATGAGGTAATATCTCCACAACTTAGTGATAACATTACGACTACCAAATCAAGATCATGGGTGGAATAGTTACATTCATGCGGACATAAATGCCAATACCCATAAGAAACAACTGATCTCTACTGCATCAGAGCACATCCTAACCGCGAATACGAAGCATCACCAAAAACATCAAACTACACTCCCTATGTTGGAAGACAAAGAACTGTAACTCTTACTAACTTCTAATTTAGATACTCAAAATATTCCTGACACTGATCTGTCCATATTGATGCCTGATCCTTCTTGGTAAATGTTTTTAGAGGAGTCACAACTCAAGGGAAATCGGTTATGAACCTCGTGTAGTATCCTACAAGACATAGTAAAATTTTCATCTCTGACACTGTCTTGGAGGCTTCCCAAGACACAACTGCTTATATATTCGATGGAACCAAAACTAATCCTTGTTGGGAAAAAACATGCCCCATGAAATGGAATTCTTGAGCCCAAAACTCACACTTCGACAACTTCCCAAATAGAAGATTTTGAGGAAGAACTCCCAAAATGGTATGTAGATATTCTACATGCTCCTCCTTAGACATGGAGTATATGAGGATGTAATCAATGAAAACTACCATGAACTTATCCAGGAACACATGGAACACATCGTTCATCATTCCAATGAACACAGCTAGAGTATTTGTCACACCAAATGGAATTACAATTCACTCATAATTCCCATGACATCAACATAAAGAAGAATTTTGGATATCCTCATCCTTCACATGCATCTGATGACATCCTGACCACAAGTCAAATTTTTGAGAACCAAATTCAACCTTTAGTTGATCAAATAAAACGTCAATATGTGAAATAGGATAGAGATTATTCACTTTCACTTTGTTTATGTGATGATAATCGACACACAACTGCAAACTATTGTCATCCTTATTTACAAACAAAACTGGTGCACCCCACGGTGACACATTCAGCCAAACAAAAATGCATTGTAATAGACCATCAATCTGCTCATGTAGCTTTCATAGCCCATAAGGGTTTATCCGGTATGGAGACATAGATATTGGAGATTATCCTTATTGTAGTTCGATCCGAAACTTGATCTCTTGTCGAGGGGGTAATGCTACAACCTATTCTCGAAAGACATCTAGGTATTCTTATATAAACCTAGGAAACTCGAACTACTAAACCTTTGAAGAACTCAGCATCAGCTCTGCCATCATGGATGATTTGGACCGAACAACCCTCTAACCCATCCGAGGGTCTCGCTCACCAAATAAAACCATTGTCTCTCCATCCACATCGATGAACAAAATATACCTCATGAAGCAATCCACGATATATCGAACCAAATACAAACAATCCATGCTGAGGATGATATCATATGGTTGTATTCATAATCATAGGAAATCTCCCCAAGAGTGGTGCTTCCCCAACACTAGATCACAGTCTTTACAAACATCAAACAAGTCATCCTGACCTCCAACTAGCGTAGTCAACACCAAGGACACTGGAAACCTCTCTACCTCAAGTCCCAAATCAAGGACAAGGGTAGGTTATATGAAGGATTTTTTCACTCCTGAATCAAAGAATTCACACACCAAGGTAGAAAAAAAAGTTAAAGGTACCTACAATGATGCCTGGCTCACATGGTGCTGGAAACGTTAAGCATGAAGCTATCTACGACCTCCTCTACGGCCTTTATGACCCCGATGACGACCACCACCATGGCCACTCTCTACTCTATGATGTCATGGAGAGTCACGAGGCTGTCCTCTACCATTCCCATCTATCGACTCCTGATCTAAAGCCAGTGTGACCTGTTACTATTTCCTTGGATGGAACTGCCTCAACAGAGGAACCTGGAGTGGAACACCTATGTACTATGACTACTCTGAAAGGTCGGTCAATCTCACTGCTGATGACCTTGACTACCACAAGATAAACAATCACCTTATCCTTTGGCAGAGTCCTGAGATGTGCTTACCTGGAGAAACGAGATGTTGAGGGCTAGGACCTACCCCCAGCCGAACAAAAACTCTTCTGACCTGAACACAGGGAACCCTGGACCACAGTTCTACTTCGTGATGAATCATGAAAAATCCCCTCTCATGATGATCCGGTTCTGGAAAATGTCCTCTTGATGACCTATACAATTTCCAACACCTCTAATATACCTTTAGAATAAACGGGGCGATGTAGCGCTGGATATCTGGACACAAAGACTCCTCAAAATGCCTCACCATGGCTTCCTCATCTGGCAACAGGTCGGAATCATTTCTTAAAATGTTCCAAAAATGAATTCCAAACATGCACACAACGGAGTTACCCTGTCAAAGGGTAAGAAGCTCCTGGAAACTAGACGCCATTGAAGTCAAATAATGAACCACAACTCTAAACTTCTTCTTAGAACTCCTCCCATGAGATCACTGACTCCTTGTGATCCCCGAGGAACAAGAACCACCACTACCTCACAACTCCATGCCGCATCATCACAACCAAGGACACCTAGTTCTCTTTATGAGAAAGGATCGAACTGAAGCCTATCTCAACCTCCTCTAACCAGTCTTCCATGAATACATATGAAATGGAGCTCTCGTACTTCTGCAGACACTGGCATAAGAACTCTCAGAGTTTCCTCCAACAAGTATTGTTTTTTTTTCAACCTCTACACAACTGCGACCTGCTAGCACAACCATATGAACATCTTCTATATGATCCTAATGTGGATGTCGACCTATAGACTTACCTACAAGATACAAATAGTTAGATATAATGATCCTGGAATATAGAATACCCAAAATTAATTAATTAATTATTTTCTTTTATTTATTTTATGTTAAACTATCCTATGACCATCCAATTCAAACATGGTACAAAGAATAATGATGCATGATCCTTTCCTAGGTCTCCACCCTGCAACTAGTATCACCTTGTTTTGTATCCATTGTAAAATAAAAGTTATGCACATCAGATCATAGGGGGACCTAAATGCCTATGTCTCATCTGGTCACCAGTGTTTACATCACTTTCTAAACATGACTGACATTGTTTCCCTACCAGCCAATGAAAACTCTCTTGTGTCTAACAACAAACTCTATCCTATCCCTCAACCAGAACACTAATACCACTTTGTCACTACCCCTTCCAAAAAAGTTTACCCCTCCTTGGCCAGCAATGTGAGAAGGGAGATAATGAGCCCCCGAGTCCCACCTACAGTAGGCCTCAGTTTGGAAAATAGCACCGAGGGTATAATAAACACATAGATCAGAAGCATTTCTCTCAAAGAGAACACGTGAAAAAGATAGAGACAAGAAATACACCCACCAACTCCATCTCAGACTACAATATAAATGAAATAAAAAGTGCACATATGAAATGTCATGATAAACTACTACAACTAAAAGGGGAAAACTACAATTACCCAATATAAAGTAAAAACAATAGCGACCATGAAGCCCAAACAGCTCCTATAACACCAATCTTGTAGAAACCAAACTGATCTCCAAACTTCTCTAAGTGACCTGAAAAAATGTGTATATATATATATAGGGTGAGTATAACAGTATACTCAGTAGGATCCTCCCTAAATCCTCTCGTTCAAAAGTAAAAAAAGCAAGCTAAATCACAGTGAACAATAAGTGAAACTATCTCGTCATCTTAATTGGTATACTAATATACCAGTCTCACCATGGATACTCTCTCCAGGTATCGCATACAATAGTATATAATATAATAAAGAATATAAAGGGTACACCCTACTACTCCCCCACTAGTTTGTCACTTTTCCTCAATATCTCACATCATAAGAATCTCCCTCCAAAGGGCTTTCCCATAGACAACTAGGTGAAACAACACAACATGCACCTCGTGAAAGAAAACCACCACGTCCATGTAAGAAATGTATCATCTAGTTTCATGGATCCCACACTCTTGTATAACATGTAACATACTTTGAGAATTATTCCTCAATCCATTGCATCCCTTAAACCGAGTAAGGATCCTCAATACATCACAACCTATACATATTACACATATAGTACTCCATAGAAAACTATATCAAGAATATATGTCTGTGAATAACCACTGTCCACTACATCCCTTTTCACACATATATGGGAAAAAATAACAGTTGTGCCTACCAATACATGTAAATACCATGATAAGAGAGAGGGTCCAAAAGGGGTAGTCATCCATCAATCCTCCCACCGAAATGTGGGGGAAAACACTCCCCGAGTCTTAGAATCCACAGGGTGTTAGTTTCCCTAACTGAAAAGGTTCAGTATCATATAGAAACAAAAAAAGTAAAAAATATATTATATCTCGCAACCACGCTGTGAGGGTAACCTAGCCATAGACTCAACTACAGCTAACGTCTCTCAGACTCCCAGCTTCCACTTCTAAGATTAAGTATTCTATAAGCACATAACCATTTAAATATCTTTAATCCATTAATCCAATCGATTTTTATCAGTTTCAAAATGAATTATTTAATTCTTTAATAATTAAATAACAATTAATAATTTCCACATTATATTTCATTATTATCACACCCAATGTTCAATGTTACTTTAAAATGAATCCTAAGCATTGTGTCCCACCAATATCCAACCCCATGGATTAACCTCATTTATCCAATCATTTATTTACAGAATTAATTTCCCATATTCCCAAGAATTAAAAAAAACATTATATGCTACTAAAAAAGGGGTCTTAACACGATGAGTAGATGATCTACCCGTAGAGTCTTTACCGCTTATAGAAAGAGAATAGACCCATCCTACCTTGTGAAGAAAAACACGTAAAGCACATGGAATACCCCACACGTCTTCATCTCTTTCAGAAGACAGTTAAGCGGGTCCAGCTTCCTTGAGCAGTGGGGAATGTAAAGCTAATAAACAACCAAAAAGAAACTACAAGCATCAAAACATTCACAACCAAATAGATTAATCATCCCCGGTGTCCTCCTCGACACCCACATTAATAAACTGATTCACCTCGCCACTCTATGCATCAACTACTGCCACATCTAATTGGTATCCATGCACCCACATAATACAACAGCCATCCAGGCTCACATCACAACACAAGCAGTTGTAAAACAAACATCATATCAATTGGGGTATTTTCTTTTAAACAAGAATGTGGGTAACTCAGAACACTACAAGGGATTATCTTTTATCAAACTACCAGTTATTTAATCCATCTTGAATTAACCAATTTATTATTCATAGTTTCCAAATTTAGGAATCCTAAATAGTAAGATATCACAAATTGATTAAACAATCTTAATGCATCAATTTGATTAACATCAAATTACAACAACAATAATCAGTTTCATTCACATGCCTCTTTTACTTTAGCCATACAATTATCAATTAATTACAGATTTACATTCTTTACCAATTTCCATCCAGAACAAAAATGTAAATAATGAAAGTATAGATATCACACTATCTAGAAAAACAAGAGGCAATAACAAATGATCGATATCAATTTAATTATCTGGTTCCATCATTTATGATGTCAATTCCATTGTGATCCAGTGGGATAAAACATGATAACTCTATAGTTTGACATAAATGAAAAGAGAAGCAAAGAATCCCCTACCTCAAATGGTTCTTGACATTATTTATACGAGAATGAACCACACAACGATTTACGATATCCTCCCCCTGTGACAACTTTATCCTCCTGAGGATGAAGAGACTCCACCACACTGGTCAACATCCCATAAATTTCCATTAGAAATGTGGAGATAGCATTCCATAAAAATGTAAAGGAGAAACAGAAGAAGATGAACCCAATAGAATGGAGATAGATCATACCTTATAATGAATATTTCTCGATACTACTTGGGTGCATCAAAACATAGGGGTAAAAATCAAAGGAGGAAATTTTTATCACACACGTCTATGGGAGGGAATGGAAGGTTCGACTGCCTCACACCCAAGAACAAATAGGATAAACAATAGAGGATGATATATCACACATTTAGATGATTTAACAGAGCAGTAATTTAAGATATGATGGATTCTACATTCAAATCAGATTGCATTAAACCATGTAGTTTGACCAAGTAAAAGTATCCTGAGCTGTAGTAAAAACTAACAAACGAGTTATGGCCTCTGAATCGGCCTTATAGTCCTTAAAACAAGAATTTAAATGCATTTTACGTCAAAGGAAACGTCAATGGGGAGAAACTGTAGGAAGAAGGATACACTGTTTATGAACATGAAATTTGGAAAAAGAAAAAGAGTCTACCGTTAAACCTCACTATTCTAGGAACACTATTCATGAACTAAAAATTTGGAAATGGAAATAATGGTTACCATTGGACCTCAATGTTCTGGAAACACTGGAAATGAACTTAAAATTTGGAAATGGAAATAGAGACTATCGTTGGACCTCCCCATTTTATAAACACTATTGATGAACTCAAAATTTGGAAAAGGAAAGAGAGGTTATTGTTTCGTTGTTCACATAAGGTTACTGATCAAACTATTCACATAAGGTTACTATTTCACTATTCACATAAGGCTATCGATGACACTATTCACATAAAGTTAACGTTTTGCTATTCACATAAGACTAAAGATGACACTGTTCACATAAGGTTACCATTTCACTCTTCACATAAGGCTACCAATGACACTATTCAAATAAGGTTACCATTGCACTATTCACCTAATGCTACCGATGACACTGATCGCATAAGGCTACTAATGAAATAGATCACATACAGTTACCATTACACTATTTATATAAGGCTACCAATGAAGTTGTTCACATAAGGTTACCATTGCACAGTTCACCTATGGAAACCGATGACAGAGTTCCAATAAGGTTACCATTTCACTGTTAACATAAGGCTACCGATGACACTGTTCACATAAGGTTACCACTTCACTGTTCACATAAGCCCACCGATGACATTGTTCATATAAGGTTATCATTGAATTTTTTTACCTAAGGCTACCATAATACTCTTCACCCAAGGCTACTGTTGCAGTGTTCACAGAACTAGAAATTTGGAAAAGTGATGTGGATAAGTCACCTTGACCCCCCAGAACACATCATACACCAGATTTTTGCAATAGAATAGACCAGAGAGGTCCGACCCATTATAATGAGTATGTGTTTCTCAGGTCATTCACAAGGTTCTGATGAGTGGGTTTCATGATACTAGTTGTACTGTAGACCATGGTCTAACAATGATGTATTGTGATCTTCATAGACAGTATTGTCGGCTAGGAAAGAAAGAGGAAATGGGATTTTTTTGAAGGATACATAACCTTTCAACATATAAAATTCCAACATCAAAGGCCATCTTGGTTGATATAACCTATTCATTTTCCAGAATAGAAATGGGTTGATGTCCCTATTAATATTTTGAGTGAATTACTATTGAAATCATGCATGAATGATGAAGTATGAGTAATCATATATCAACTAAAGAACCATAAAATATAACTTCATTGTTTATTATCTCAATATCATTACATGATGGAAGTTATTTGGTTGTGTGGTGATTTTAGGAATATATATTGTAATAAAAATTCCCATTTCACATCTTGAATATGTGAGGGACGTAAAAAGGATCTCGAATCAAAGGTTATTTTGATTACAACCTATTAAAATAATATAGATATCCATTAGTAATGGAAAATTTATCTTCTAGGTGATATCTTAGAAGAGTATTTTTTTTGGATTTCAATGGTTAGTGCGAGCTGCATATGGTGCTCATAATGTTTTTGTATAATAACATATTTTGTGCATTGATCTATATAGATTATTTTGAGACTTTGTATGGAAGACCATTCTATTCAAATCTTTATTTGATGTAGATAGGAGGGTTAGTTCTCTATGAACCTAGTATTTTATATGATATATCATAGTAGATTTTATTTATTAGGAGGTTGTTGGTGACTATAAAGATTAGGAAGAATTCTAATTCTTACCAAAGGATATGAGCTTGGGAGTTTAAGGTGGGTCATTGTGTTTTTCTTATGGTCTCTAATAGGAATGGAAAATGACATGTTAGGAAATATGGTATGCTTACACAATGCCTTGACATTATATTAAAGATAGTGGAAAACTTCATTACTGTGGCATATAGATTGGACCATCCCCAACAATACAGTTTCATGCATGACATGTTTCATGTTTCATAGCATTGTAGATATAATCTTAACCATTATCATGTGGTATAAGTTGATGAAATTTATCTTTGTGTAGTTTAATTCTTTAAATTTTATTTCATAGGGTATTTGGTATTTAATGAGAAGTATATATGGTTAAAGGACCAACCTCAAGTTCAAGTGATGTTATAGAATGGGGTTGTTCGATATGAGAATTGGTGAGGGAATCTGGTATAAATGATTAGTGGAAAACAATCTTCCCCATGAACCTATAGTAAATTATAGAATATATATAGGATGAGTTATTATATAGTTAGAAGGTTATAAGGTATTTTCCATTCTAGGTACACAACTGTAATGTTTTTACTTTAACCAATTATGGTTGGGTTTTTTAAACCATACCTGTATAGCCTTTTAATTAAGGTGGAGATAATATATTGGGAATATTTCCAAAATATATGTTGTTCCTTTTAATTAATTTTCTCCGTATGTAAATGTTTCAATGTTAATGAATTATCTCCCTATGGGATTAGAATTATTCAAAAGTGGTTGATGTTCGTTTAAAAAAACTAGGGCTGAGAAAGTCTATTGGAAAATTACATATCGTGAATGGTTTACATGACATAAAACTATTTCCAGGAATATTCCATGAACATGTTTAGAGGATTAATCATTTACACACCATTAATATAACTCACATTTTGAAATGGTCGATCATGGATATTTTATCCTAAGTTGTTGATTTTTTCATCATATCTTTTATATTGAGAGATTCATGTTGTGAAGTGGGTTCATTTTTTAATATCTGAAGATCATATGTTTTAATCCATGCCTTTCATATGATTTATTTTTCATAAACCATAAAACCTTAACCATTGAACCCTAGGGAGACACAAGTTTATTTCATAATAATTTATTCCCTTCTAGTTGTCTTGGTCGAGAGATTAATCTCTTCTAAGCTCCTCAATTTTATTACCACTTTTTTATTCTACAATCATCTTTTATAGTGGTGATATCTCATAACCACTATTGATTTTTGATTTATCATGTTGATTATGTTACATAGTTTTCCCTTGTGTTCTATATTTACTTCATTTTCTATGTTATTACTTATTTATAGTGGTTCATTGATGGATAGATAAATGTATGTTTTATAGAATGGATCCCTTTTATATGTTTATAATTATTTTAGTTTTTGAAAAATATGTGGTTGTGTGGTCATGAAATGTGAATTTAGAAATAGAATAATGGGTGATAAATATCATGTTTTAGGTATAAAAAATGTATCAACATAGAACCATCAGTGTTGACACCTATGTTACAGCTACATTCCAGGATATCCTACACATAAACTATAATGAACTGGGTGATGACTTAAATAATATATTATCACACCCTAGGACCTCATGTGATTTCTTATAAATGATTTTAAATGGAAAATGAATTACTAATTTATTGAAAATAATGATGATAAATTTATATGATATGGGTGTGTACACTTTCATGTTAACTTATTAGGTTATAACTTATCCAATGATAATTTTATTTAAAGGAAAATGGTATTGGGCTGAAGTGATCATTGTTTCTTATGATTTTATGTTATGTTGTTCTCTCTTTTAGGACATGGGATGTGATTCATGTCGTAATACATATATATAGGTTTTGGAATGAATATAATATAATTATTATAGGACTGTAACATGTTATACTATAATGTTTATAGATATTTGTAAGATTTTTTTTAAATGATTAATAGAGGCCCTTACAATGTTATGTATAAATGATTTTACAAAGTTCTTGGCTCGATTATGATGTAGTTGTTATATAGATGGAACAAAATGGTCTTAAATACATTCATATTCATGGTTTATTTTTCTTTTTTATTTGAATAATTAATGTAATTTTTATTAGGGTGGGAATATATAATGTCTTAATGTGGTTGGATTATAACATTTTATAGGAGTGGTTGACTGATAATTTTCTAGTCATACAACATATTTTTTCCCAAGCTATCATGTAATAGTTCTTTATTCATCTAGTTTATAAATAATACCCCCATAATTATATTACCCCTTTATCGAGGGTTTTATTTTCTTATTTTTTATTTTTAATCTATTTAGTATATTTTTATCATCATTAATTTATTTTCAAACCATTTAAAATTTTCTATTTAGGTGTTATTTAGTTATGGTTTTGGTGTCAATTCTATTAAATATACGTTGAATAAATATAGGATGATATGGATTTAGTGTGTAAAAACTAGATAACATATATTAATGGGGAACATATGTAATATTTAATCATATTGATTTTAATAATATACCCAAAAAACTTATATATTGTTTTTGATTATATAAAATAGTTTTTACAACAAAATAGCATCCAAATGGATGGGATTTTAATAGTGATTATGTTGATGTAATCCATGGATATAATATAAAAAAATCTTCTTGAATTTTTATCATTGAAATATCCAAGTGAGATTTTAAGAAGATTTTACTATTATAAATAAATTCTAAAATATATTATCAATTGTTATAATTACTTATACATGCTCTTATACCATGAGATTGGTTCTTGGAAGATATTTTAATTTTGGGATGATGTTGGGTGAATATTAAATAGTTTGTTGATGTGTATTTTACACTAATTAAGGATATAAATTCAAATAATATCTCTTTATGGTTATTCATGTTGTCATATTAAAGTGATAGGATATCTTGGTAATTTGTTTGATTGATAATTAATTAAAATTTTTAAATAACACCTATAGATATTACATAATATTAAGGGACATGATAGACACATAAAACCTATATTTATGAATCATAAATAATAAAAAATGGGTTTTTTGTAATTAAAGAGTTAGGTTATGTGGAAACTATAAGGGTAACACCAAAATTAGAATGAATACATTGGCCATGAAATGCGTCCCCTCATTACCATTTATTGGGAAATACTCACATTGATTGTCTCATGTGGGCCATGAATGATAATTGAGATTCATTATAACCATGGAATTGTTTTTATGAATGTTGGGTGAGTGATTATACCATGTGAGTGTCTAGGTATTTGGTTGGGTATAACATGGGGAAGATGGTGAGTATTTTTGGAGAGAGAACATCAACCTAGTATGAATTGGGATGTGACATGGGAATCATGAAATATTTCTAGTTAAATGATAGAGTTGTATTTCCAATGAGACTATTTATTCCATCCTGTGGGAATTGTAATGTTAGGTTAATTTATTTCCTTATAGTGATAGGTTATTTATATGGGGACTATAGTGATGTTTATGAGTCAATGGATAGTGTCTTGGTTATGATTTTATATTCGGGTCCTTGGTGGGTTCCCAGGTTTAATGTTATATCTTGATTAGGTTTGAGGAAGGAGTCATGTATTTTTAATCTAGGGTGTCAATTATGATCCCAGGTACATATGGGGATAACATGACATGTATATAGTGATGGGGGAAGGATGTAGTCTTGAGAATCTATCCTATTATATTTTTCTTGGGTTCAAATGAAGGGATTACTTCTGTGGTGTGGATTCAGATTTTATAGAATATATTACCATGGTATTTATGGATGGTTTTCATGTGTGTAAATTTTTTCATTTGTGTTTTAGAAAGATATTAAGGATACCTATATATAAAATCAAATAAAATTTACTAAAAAGTATTTTTTTTTATACCATAATTTCTAAAAATTTATACATCTAACACTAAACTAACATATATTTCATGAATATAAGATTTCAACTCATTGTAAACACACAATCTCAATATTGGAAGGTTTAATTACTAGAGGATTGTCTAAATGGGAAACATATACTTAAATAATTTCGATTATATATAAACAATCACACAGCAGTAGACTCCATTATAGACTTTCAAAAAGTTATACATATAATAATAACAAGGGGAAAGGAATCAGAGTAAAGGGATAAAGTCAAACTCTTTGTATGGAAAATAATTATGAAAATTTCATTCATTGTTTATAATAATTTTTTTAGGAATCCTTTACAAGGTATAAATAACTTATAAAAAGAACATGACACAATAAGATATTTCTATCTATCATGATATATGGAATTGTTATCTCGAATGAACAAATGTACACCACTATTAAAGTGTGTGAAATAATGAAATAATAAACACGAGTCATATAGAATATTCCTTGGTTCATGGCATGGAAGTTAATCATTTTTTAAAATAGATCATAACACTAAACTGTTTCACAAACATAATAACATAATAATAAAACAATGTGATCAATCAAAATTTTGTCACATCATATGTTGTGAAAAAAAACATCCATAAATAATGTGGCGAAAAAAATAAAAATGATTCATGTTATGACCAAATAAATATCCCATAATTAATATATTAATCTAAAAACCCACCACATCATATGTTGTGAAAAAACAAAATCTCTAGTTTCAACATCATTATAAAATGCGATTTCAAATAATTATCAATTCATCTTAGAGTTATTTAGGTACACATACCACAATAATAAATACTTAAGTGATCTAACTGATTTAAATGACACATTATATTATAATTATCACTGGAAATAATATGGTTTCCATTCATCCAATTATGATGAACCAATGTAAATGAAAATGGGTTTCAAAAAACATCCAAATGGATTCACTAAAATTGACATCAATTATATAAATGGTTGATACCCAATATTCAATAAACCCAAAATAAAAATATAATATAAAACATACATAGTTATTATTGATAACTAATTAGTATGTAAAAAAATTTTGTTGAGATACTTTTGAAATTTAAGGGAAATAATAAATTATTTTTTTAGAAAATAATTATGTCATTGGTGTAAAATATGAATTTATTATCACTTTGAAAAGTCGTTTTTTGAAATGCCACATTTTAGTTATTGTAAAGAAGTAATTTTAAAAATACATATGAATATATAAATATCTAAAATTAATCCATGAAAAATATTAATTTTCATAAAATGGTGATGTGAACACATTTAGAATATATTTACTTTATTAAAATAATATCATACTATAGAGTCTCAAAAAATATAAAGGATTCAAATAGGTGAAGTGAAAACATTGGATTTAATTTAAATTTAAATAAAATAATAATTAATATATCTTTAAAAATTCATAAGGGATGTAAAATAAAATTTCTACTACAAGATAAAACAATTCATTTTGACAGAATTAATTATTATTATTTTTTAATTCATTTTTTGAAAACCGACATAACAGGAACCGTTAAAAGAGTAATTTTATAAAATTTGAAATGTACATATAATGGTATAATATGATGAAACAAAATTTTATTTACAAATTTAAATATAAAATTTTATGTAAATGAAAACAATGATAATTTGGGAAAACATATGTTAAATATGATTGGAATTATTCAATAAAAGTGATATACTTTTTATGTGGGAATAAATTTTTCAATGATAGAGAATTGAATGTAATAATTCATTTTGACCTAAGATAAATATAATATGACATGAAATAAAATAACTAGATGGATACAAAAATATATAAATAATGTAATTCAAGGAAAACATATCATAACACAATGAAGAGAGTTGAGTTAATAGAATCCTTTGCAACAATGGTATTTTTTTAATCAAAATAAATTTAAAATAGGAACATGGTATATAACCTTGAATTGCATAAATTTCATAATTCTGAAAAAATAAATTTAATTTTATATATTCACATCATATCCAAGATAATTATTTTAATAATAAGAAATATATCTCATGGAATTAAATTTTAGAAAATCAACACCTTACCATTTCTTCCAAATCACATTGATGTGTTATAACCTCGTAAATAATAAAAATATAATTTCTGATAAATTATTCTATCAACTTAATCATATATATTTTCATTTAATAATTATATTTATAGTAATTTATTAAAAATATATTATTATTTTATAGTTTAATTCCATCACCAGATGTTAGAAAATCTGAATTCTTTCTTTATACTTGTTTTGTGATTCTATTTTTTTTATTCGTATTTATTAATAAAAATTTACAAATTCCATGATTATACTTGATAAAATAATAGTGTTTCATTGATTCATAATATAACATTTACATGTGTCTTACAAAAAAGGTATGTTTCTTTCAAAATAAAATTTCTGGATAACTTTATTCGACATGTTTAAGGATCAAACAATGATATATTATTAAACATATGTTAAATATTGATAAAGCCATGGTATAATCCTTTAAAAATAGAAAAATATTATTAAATTACATTATGAATATATATTAGTCAATTATTATTATTGAAATAAATATTATAACTTCAATCATGTAGGTGGTAAAACAGGCCCAGATGAGACCACATTATAGGGGGTAAATCTGTTATTATATTTTTAATAATATATATATATAATCATTTTAGATTGATGATAACAAATGGAATTCATCATTCATGTCGGTAATAATATGAATGTATGGTTTATTAATGATTTATTTTATCAAAAAATGATATAGAATAATTTTATATGATAAATTATCATATCACAATCATAATATATCATACTGACCATATTAATTCATCAAATATAACATTTATACCATATATGTTAGGCAATGATGAAATTTCAACTATATTGCTTTGTGTTGGTGGTGGTATGCACTTACATATGATCGATGTTGTTATATTAATCTTAAATGATTGATATTATTGAATTTTGGTTGACCCATTAATATAAAAACATTATGTTATATAAATAATAATTATTTAGTTAGATTTTTTTGCCTAGATAATGATTACCATACATTCATTATACTAAAAGGGTTGATGGTTAATAAATGATCATATTGAGGACATAAAACTATATTTGTAAATATCTATAAAAATAGGGGTTAGGGATTATATAAATTAGTATATTGGTTTTAAAATATGATCAATGATATTAAATAGATAATAATGGTATAGTTTCTAAATTACATTCATTAGTATAGTTATATCTTTAATTGGTTTATGTTTTCTAGATTATAATTATAAAAATAGATCTTGTTTGAATTCTAAAGATTTATCAATAATTTCATGACACCGTTAAACATTTGGAGGGAAAAAAATTGATTTTGTTTTGATATAAAATCATTCAGGCCTCCACACACATATACACACATGTTATGAATATATTTAAGTCTTGTTAGCAATATAATTTTAAATTTTCATTTTAACCATGGTAACTATTTCTTACCAATTTGATTAGAATTTTTTAAAATAAATAAGATGTAATAAAATAGATAAAATATGGTTCTTGTGAACCTAAATTTAATCCCCATAATTTTAAATTATATATATAAAAACTTAATAATATGTTTTTACGTAAATTAGAAAATTATGAATATTTTTTTCTAGAAAAATGTTATTTCAGCTTGGAAGTGTTAATTATATTACTTAATATTTTTTACATATTAAATTGGTGTGAAAAAATATTTATATAAATGTATAAATATAATATAATATTTATTATATAAACAACACAATTTGATTTTACAGGATTGAAATTTGGAAAAATTAATAAAAACATTTTTTTGAAAATACCATTATCACCATTATCAATGTCTTCAACATTATTAATAATACTAATAATGTTATGATTCAATTAAAATATATCATTTTAAATAATATAAATGAAATTATGTATAATATGATATCCATTTTGAGAGAATTATTTTCTACAAGTCATGAAAACTGTTTTTAATATAAGTTAATAAAAATGGTATTTTGAGTATAATATCTATTATTTTTACATATGAAAAACATATAATCCATAAAATTAACATAATACTTTCAATTATTGAATTTATTTTCGAAATATATTTTTATATAAAATATATTTAAAAGACCCTATTACTTTTTTGTGTTATAAAATTTAAAATATTAGAAAAACAAATATATTTACTGTTAATCTAGAAACCAATTTTGTATAAAAAATGACCATAGCATTAATTTAATATGTGGAATTAAAATTTACAATTAAATATATAAAAATATTATTATTATTTATAATAAATTTATCATTTATATAAAAACTAAATATATATATATATATTCATTTAGAAATTATGTTCTTTAGAAAACAAATTTTTAAAATTGTACAAGTTTTTAACAAAAGTTTTACTGAATTTTTTAAATGATTATAATTTTTTTATTTCTGGTTTTATTTTAATTCATCAATTTTTTAATAACAAACATTTTTTCTCATTTTATTATATTTTTCATCAATATAAATCTCTTAAATGTAGTCTTAATTTTAACATAATATTTTCCAAAATGTAGGGAAGTTACAAACATTATATATGATGTTCTGGGAGATTTGGAACACTTGGAATTTCTTAAAAGTGCGTATAATTCTGTGGATAATATATTCCCTAGTTTTTTTTCATGGTACTTACTATTGGGTAGGATAGACTCTATGATTTTGGTTTTATTATATGATTTTGTGGTGAAATGATTCTATTATAGGTGTATGTTTGTTATTTGGTTCGTTAGTGAGTTGAATTCCCACAAACTGTTAGTTTCTATATGGTATCAAGCTGAAATATGACTTACATAGTGTTTGTGATAATTAATGTATTATTCAAGAACATTGGTTTTATTAATGATCTAGGATATTCCACCCCATTACCTATTTTGGGTTGGGGCGTGACCCCCTATGTGTATGAAATTATATGTTTTTAACAATTCAAGTAGCATATATTGGGTTCTATTTTTATGCTCAATGAAATTTCATATATTCCAATAGAGGATTGAATAAAAAATAATTTCCAATTAGATCCTACTGATTGACATTAATTATAGTATTTCCCTTTCATTATTTATATATTATGTGGAGCATAAAAAATTTCCATAAAATATATATTAGTAATATTATGGAATCATTTTATTATGGAATTCGATATTTATTAGCACCATACATGTGCATCTATAGAATATTGGTACCCATGGGGACCTCAAGATTGCAGGTACATTTTGATTAGTGGCCCAACATGACAAACTCGAGAGAGATATCATGAATATTTACAATGTTATTGTGAGGAACATAGATAGTAAAAGATCATATTAATAGTATTAATATTTTCTTTATTTCTTATATTTAATATTTTTTCTGGGTAATCAGTTGGGATTTATGAATATTTTTCATCATAATCATTTTTCATAAAATGGATTTGTTTATTTTTATTTTTATACTATTATTATCTTTATTAATGTTTTTTATTAATTTACAAAATTGTTTTACAATGATTAGAGGGTATAATTTTTTTATAATATCTCCATAAACCCTCAATACCATTTAGAAAAATTTGGTGTATAGTAAGGAAACATTGAGGACACATGACATCATAGTCTCAGACACAATCAAGCTATCTTAGAATAGATGGGAATTACATGAATCATCGTGGTTCTAGTGAGAAACACTTTATCGAATGGAAATTTGATATTTTAATAAAAAATTAACTTATCATTACCATAGATTTTACATTAGTGATTTTGATTCTTTCCACTATTTTTTATTTTGTATCATTAATGGGAAAAATGATTTGATTATCCCTATATAATGTTTTATTGTAGTAAATTAATATATAGTTACTGATATATTTTACGTCATTCAATACATAATGTGATCCCAAATATAGGGTTTGGTATCTGTGATTTTTTAACACAAGGAATCCATTCATTCAATTTTGTACTGAAGTACCTATATCGTTATTTATAGGTTAATGTTTTTTCTGGTATTTGTACCATATATTCCATAGCTGATGATTTTTCCTAATGATTATTTTATGGTAATATAATTACATTACATTTAAAATTTGAAAAATTATCATATCTTATTTTAAACAATTTCATAATATTGATTATTAATAATAGTAAATATAATGGATTTTTAAAAATTTGTAGTCTTGGTAATGTTGGATTTTTTAGTTAATTACAATTTGGGAATGGAGGTTATACCTTCATATAGAAATCATTTTATACTCAGAATATAAATTATTAATGCTCATGTTAGTAATATTTTTTTTGTGTTTTTTGATTGAATCTACAAATGATTTGGAATGGTTAATTAATAAATAGTTACTAATATTTTTTGGTGAGAACGACATATTTTTTTATCCATTAAGGACATATGAATCTCTATTCCTTCATTTTATGATGATCATATTTAATGGTTACCAGGAAACTAGTTGACGATTTGTATTTTACATAAGGGATGAATTGTGTTGGCTTTTATAGTCATGAACTTGTCATAGGATTTTATTTTTTATTAGATATTACACATACAAATTATAATAATTATCTTATTTAAGTATGTAGTTTATTAAATTACTGGGCATTCATTGTTTTGATATATTTTTCAAATTTTAGGGGTATATCTAGTGACATGACATCTAAGAATCATCAATATGAACCAACATTATTTTTTGTTCTCTAGGATTTTAGGAAATAATTAAATTTAATTCAATGTGGTAGAATGGGATATCTTGATTGAGATAACAATTAAAAAGCATCTCTCATTTTTATTGTGATATTAAAATAATTATTGGACACTGGAATCGGGATATGAATGAATTAAATATATTTTGAAATATAAATACATGGGGATAAGTACAATATTAAGTACAATAACTTTCTATATATTTGTTTCAATGAGAATAACATGTTTTATAGATCGGAGTCTGTATCATTTATTTTTTTGAAATTAATTTATGAAAATATTTATTATAGAAACCAGACAATGAAAATAGGAATAATTTCATTGAGACATGAATTAGAGATAGGTATTATAAAGTTAAATCATTATAACATATGTATGAATATTCTAAAAAAGTCATAAATTTAATAATATATATTTAATTTATATCCACATAGGATAATATTTTATGTGGATATTACCATCACATAAATTTAGAAGAGAAAATTATTCATTAAATAGTGATAAATATTCCTACTAATTTCTTAGAATGAGATACAAGGATATAAAATAAATTTAAATTCTAACATCTAATATTGTATCAATATTGTACTAGTAACCATATCAAATTGATAAAATTGATTACTAAATAATTGAATATATTAGTGTATGTATCACATGGAATTTTCAATTAGATTTGGGATTGGTATAATCATATTTTAGAAATTTTGTGGATGAATTATCAAAAATTAATTCTCTAAAAATATCTCTCTTACTGATTAAGTATAATTTATTTTACTATAATCACACAACTAGTTAGGATGCATAATTTTATTCCATAATTTTCGACTTCGAATCATATTATATACATCACCAAGGGAATTACTTTATAAAACATTGATGGTTTGGTTATAAAATATATTATCCACATGATGACAGTTAGTATTGTTCCTCAATATATTGATGATCACTTTTCTTCTAATGTCTACAAAAAATAGGAAATTGTGATTTTCGTGAGTAGTTTTTGATATCTATTATTAGAACATATAATAAACTTCAATAATATATGTGATAATGAGATGAAAATTATCCACATTGATATAATATGTATATAGTTAAATCACATAGTTTATGAAATGATAAAATATATTTTGTAGGATAATAGTTTATATTATGGATTTGACTGAAAGAAATAACATTTTTTGTGTAATGAAATCTTTTAAAATGTTATATTTATTAATTTTACTTTTCTTTAAAGATTTAATTATTTATATAATCATCATGAGCATTGATATTGGGTGACTATAATGTTCTATTGAAGTCTATTAACTTTGGATTATATGATGAGATGACAATATTGACTAATATGAACTTCAATCTTATGTATAGTCACAATGAATTTTATTGGTTATGTAGGGATAGATAATACACCATTTAAACTATTAAAAATCATTTATTGTCTTGGTAATTATATTGAAATTACCTACAATGTTGATTGGGAAAAGAAAGGGATATTGTTGAACATCAAAAAATCAACATAACAAGGTGTTTTGAAAGATGATATTACTAGTTGATATGTATTTGGCAGTATTTGATAGGAATAATGATCAAATAATTTTAATAAATGTTCATAAATTTCATATATTAATATGGAGAGGTGTGATAAGGATATAAACTTTAATGACGATTTTTTATGTAAAAAAAACCATATGTGATGTTCTTTAGGAGTAATATTTTTATGTGGGGAGAATTAATTTTCCCCCAAAAATAAGTAGTACACTTAATTGAGATATAAATAGGAATTATACTGTACATATTTCAATTTATTATTGATTTATCACACTATACTATTGATAATCATCTCATATAATCAAATATATATTCATGTGATGTTACTTTAAAGAACCTAATGCTAGTATTTTTTTAGTTTTCATTATGAGAAGTTGAATTAATTTCAAATAATTTTATAGATAATCCTAAATGAATATATATTCATAGGTAATCCCCTATTCTATTCCTTAATTAATTAATAGTTTATGGAGTTTTTTTAAGATTTGAATGATATAGTTAGTTATGGTATAAATTATTTTTTTGGAATGATTGAAACATCTTAGTTCAAATTATCATGTTTCTTTTTTTGTTTTTTTTCTGGGGTTCCTATTGAATTTTTATTTTGTAAATATAAGAAATGTTAATATAATATTATACTAAAATATTATTTACATTTTAAGAAAAATTATTAGTAATTGATTTCTATATTGTTTTCGGTGTTTTATTTTATTTTCAAATAATTTTATTTAGATTATAATGTGATAAGTACTATGTTAGATCTTCAGTTAATTTATGAATTTTATAAAACTATAAATGTGATCATTTAATCAATTATATGGTTTAATATTGTATGAATATTTTAAATAAATATTCATTGGGATTTATAATATTATTAATTCTAACTATGAATTTATTTATGAATCATATGTGATTATTTTTTTGGGATTTTGATCAATATTAATTCCATAGATGGTGACATATCATGTTTAAATTTTTTAATTGATGGATAAATTTGTTTATAATGATATACTATTATAAATTTTATTAGAAGAGTTGAACACACATGTCCATTAATTTTATAATGTTCTGTCATGTTAAATTTTAACTGAAATTGAGATTATATATTGACCTCTACCTGTTTTATATTTTTTAAAAATTAAACATTGTCATGATCATTTTAAAATAAAATTATGGTGGTACATTGTTAAATTATTACTAATAATATTTTTTTATACTAACAATAATTTTTAGAAAAAAATTAATTAAACCTTAATTTGTTTTAACTTGTAGTGTATAGTAAGTACAAAAAATAATTTATAGAACAAATTGAGCTGGGTCTGATGTATTTATATTGTTTTCATTCTAGAAAAGGATTTCTATATAAATCCATCTAACCTTTGTATAATATTTTAATAATTTGATAAATTATTAGGTACATTATTAAATTAAAATATATGTTTAAAAAAATAAGATAGTTCTGCGATCACAGTAGCTCATCCATAAAATATTATTTTTATTTTAGGGATCAAAGGATATAATGGATGTGATAATCAAATATACTAAGTAAATTTATAGATTGAGAAAAAAATTATAAAAATTCAATTCTAATTTTTATCTCAATATATTTTTTAATTATTTTAATTATGAATTTAATTTTTTTGTCTAATAAAGAACCAATAAATTTTTAATCGGGAAGAACATATTTTTTTCATTAATAAGTCCCACAATAGGAAAAGTGAAAATATCATATAAACCTGATTCAGTTTTAAATGTGATAATTTTAATATTTTAATATAGACTACTTTATCCCCAAGGGTAGAAATTTTTTCATGTGTTAGACACGTAATAGTCCTATGTTTCTATAAAATATAATATGTACAAAATGTAGATTTTTTTAACTATAAATTTTATGTTTCATGAAATGTATAAGGATATAATATTATAATATTAATTATATGTTATTATTATATAGTTCTATTTATGGGTCTGTTTTATAATATTTTTTAATTTGATTCAAATTTTATTTTATTATTATAATATATGTATATATGTAATCAAATTATGGTAATAATATATTTATTATTATAGGAAATGTTGTGTTTATATACTTTTGTGGTTGTTTGATCCCTTACATCCCTCTAGAATTTCCATATACAAGTGTAGTGACTTTATAAGTGATGAATCAAATCTATAGTTTGATTCCATGAATTTAATAAAATAGTGGGTTATTTTTATTCAATAAATCTGAAACCATCATAGGGTTATGGTGGAGTTATAGACATGGTAATCTTGTTTAATTTTTGAAACCATTTGTGAGTGATGTATGATTATTATATTTCATGAAGTAGACATGAAAATTCAATACACCACAATTCATAGGTGTGAACATATATTTAAATAATAGATATTGGAAAATAATAATATCAATTTAATAATTTGGTTTTATTAATCTGGGGATAAAATATTTCGATGAGGGAAAATGTATACTAATTTGTCATGTCCTTATTCAGACATTATTTTTGGAGGAGATAAATAGTGATATCAAAGTTCTTATTGGATCCAGTTATTAGGTGTGTTCCAAATGTAGAATTTGGTTTATAAATTATAGTGATGCTACCTAGAAATATTTCATGGAGTTTGTATTATAGGGTATGTTCTTCTTATGGTACAGGCTCATGGATTAGATAATACTTAAATATAGAGGAAGCAAGAATCACATGGGTTTGACCATTAATAAATAAAGTATTTCACATAATATTATGACATAACTCTCCATATGTTCTATGTTTCATAGTCAAATTATTATGTGCTATATGAAAATACTATAGTCCCAAATGTGGACTATTTTGTTTTTTATTTGTAATAAACTTTTTTTCAATGGTAATTTTTAATGATTAATAGCATATTTTTATTATTTTTACCATTTTTATTGAAATATAAATGATTTTTAACATTTTATGATAAATAAATGCGTGTTTCAAAATTTTTAATTATTTTGGAACTTAATTTAATTATCACATTCCTGAAAAAATCTTTGGGTTCTATTTTTTTAGTTTCTTATCTAAATGGAAATTTTGTATTCTTTTATATCATTTAAATAATATAATATTATATATTTTAAAAATAATTTTTTTTTATTTGGAGAAATTAGAAAGATTTTTTATGAATGTCTAAATATTTATGATACATGATGAGATCATGGTAAGATCCATATATGAGATTATAACTATTGTAAATCATTTGGATTAGTTATAGAACAAGATATGACGTTATGTTATATGTTTTTGGTGATTATAGTTTCTATAAAACATTTAGAAGGGACAAAATATTTAATACATTAAATAATTTTAGGAGTTAAGAAATTATTTTTGGAGTTTTAAAATTTCAAACTTTTTTGATATGACCATTAATTCAATGACACTCACATTTCTATGCTTTTACAGTATTAGAATATTGTATGACACATATGATAGATTATAATAGATTTGAGCTAACTACGTATTACCTGTGACACTATAAGTAATTTATAATTTGAGAGAGACAATTGTAGAAATATTATAATATTCTAAAAAATTATTGAAAATAAGTGGAGATAAATGTATTTTTTCATCTTTATGTTCTGATATTTTTATGTGTTTTTATACTCACCATTTGAAGTAAATATATTGTAAAACCCATATATATATGTTCATATAGATTATTTTGTGATGATGATAATAGTTGTTACCATTTATTAGTGTATACTGTTATAATTATATTGAATTTTACACCCTTTAATGAAATCTATTTTTGATTCATTTTTTACCATGATGCTATTATTTTGTTCAAGAAATAATTCACAAATGGACTACAAAAAATAAATTTGTATCATTATATACCTGAAACCAATAATGTTATCTTAGGGGTAATGTACTTATTTATGGTGTTTTATGATGTGTAATAAATATAACTGATCATCATTCATTTAAATGGTTTTTCATATAAATCATGCATGGGGATTCATATTTTTTTGATTGAAAATGAAATCGATTCATATAGAGTCCCTTATATGAGACATAAGGTCATGTACTTAATTGAATGACTAAATTATTCATGAATGGGAATTAGACTCCAATTATTGGGCTTTGGTATTCCTATAAATAGAAAATATCCTTTTTTGGATTCACATTATCCCCCATTGAATAGTTCCTATGGTAAGTTTATTTTTATTCATGATGATTTATTATTCATCATTGATTATGGTGGGGAAATTTTTAGGGACCAATTTATATCTATATATCTCTATGAGTAATTTCATATATTTATATATGGGTGTGTGATTGGGGAAAAAAATTTACGAATAAAATTTAATGAAAATGACTTGTAAAAATTTATGATGATCTAAAATAATATTTAATATCTAGTAAAATAATAATAATAGTTTGTCAAAATATGTGATTTTTGACATAGATTTCCCCTAAGTAAATATTCATTTCTATGGTTAAAAATAAATATTATTAATTTATATGCCTAAATTGTTATTTATAAATATTATTTATTTGGAATTGTTGAACTTTGGGACTTCCAACTTGGTTTTTTTAATCTCTTATACCCTGAATCTTTTACATTGAAGATATCATTATCATTTAAGTTCTATATGAATTATTATGTTATGAATTGCTTGATCTGGTGGTTTTAATAAACTATAATTGTAAAATATTTGTGGGAAATAAAATTTTTCTTAGTGGGAATATTTTTATTAGTTATATATTTTTAGATAATATTTTATTTTATTTTGAATATAAATTTTTTTTAATATTATTTATCATTGATTAATTTTTATTCTTATGTAATTATTTGTTCATATAATTTAAAAGAATAATCACATTATTATATATTTACATTTTTTATATATTGTTATATTGATTTTTTATTTATTTTATAAATATTTTTTATGAGTGAGTACTACTCATTTTATTTTGATTTCTTATGGGGGATAGTCAATAACCCCTAGGATATTATATAATGGACTACAGGGAACAAATATTAATTTTATTGACTAGTGTGGGGTTTTAATTACGTTTGAGGTCATGTGACATATTTAAATTAAATCACCATTTCTATAATGTGAATTTATACATAATCTATCTCATCAAATACTGATGTGTATATATTTTAATGACCATACATTGTTTATATCATGAAATATGACTTATATGATCATATTATTATAAATGAATTAAAATTACTCAAATTCATCACTCTAAATATGTTATTATAATTTGTAATTAAAATTTTAAACTAAATCACATAAGAATTCATGGAAATAAAAGGATTGAAAATTTTCATAGTGACGGTATTTTTCTATATGTATTAATTATTTGGTTTTTAAATATTAACATTCTTTATAAAATGTGTTCCCTTTTATAGTT
This sequence comes from Viscum album, assembly GCA_963277665.1. NCBI lineage: Eukaryota > Viridiplantae > Streptophyta > Magnoliopsida > Santalales > Viscaceae > Viscum > Viscum album. Next base: position 256,896,486 of record OY728148.1, on the reverse strand, counting down.
ATCTACATTTATACCGTGTAATAGTTTTGAAATTAATATATATAAGAAATAAATTGTTGAGAAATCTTATGAGAGAATTAAATTTATTTTTAATATATTTATCTTCCAATTATATTAAAACCATAGGATTGAACTCTAAGAGAGTATATGGGTAATTATTAACTCTTTCTTTTGGAAAATATGTTCATTAGATATTTTTTATTTTTAATATGGAATAATGAATATGTAATGTAAATTTTTTCTCAAGAATATAATGAAATACAATTTTCATGGACTCGTGGATTTTTAATATTTCACTAAGTAGTATATGTTTAAAGAGAAAACATTTTGTGACCATCTATATTTTCAAAGAAAACTAATTCATTTTCAATGATTAAAATTTTATATTTGGTTTTACAAATGATATAAATGATAACTCCATCATCCTATATCTCTTATCAATGCATTATGAAAATGATTAAGAAATTATTTTCCATATAGTTAATTATAAGGAAATATAAAATATATATAATATAATCAAATAGTGATTTTTTTTGAATTAACCATGTCATTATGATGTATGTGTTCATGTAAAATAATTTCTATAATTTTAATTCACTGACTTTTTTTTCAATAAATCTATGTTAATCATATAAGACCTTATTTTAAAATAACTTTTTACTAGTATAGTTCATTATCTTTTCCATACCATCTTATATTATATAATCTAATCTACAAATCCCAAACATTGGAGATTATATTTACTCTTACTATCCATCATATATGGTTAAATTAGTGGTAAAAATTAAATGTTAGTAATAAAACATCTTAATATTTTAAATATTATCTCATATTATTATATAAAATAATTATAAAATTAAATTAGTTACTGATATTTAAAATATATTAAAATAAATAAAATTATGAAATGGTATTACATAAAAAAATGTTTTGTTCTATTTGATAAACATTGATTCTAGAAAACCAATCATCCAAATAATTATCTCCTATTATTCTCTATATTTAATTTCATATAATTTTCTTTAGTGTTTTAATAAAGATTGGTTTTTATATATTATTTTAAAATTTATATATTAACATATTAAATTGGACCAACCTGCGTGAAGATGCCACATCCCATGGGGTCAACATGTGTGAATTGTTTTAATAAAGTTCCCTATTACCATGGTCTAGTGGAAATATAAATGGGTATAAAATATAAACAAGATTAAATGAATTAGACATTATATTTAAATAAAAATAATTTTCCTCTATTTGAGAAGGATAATGATTCATCCTTATATTAGAAATCCATTTCAAGTAGATAAATTTTTCAAATAAAGAATAATTCAATGAGAAGCATTATATAATTAATTATAAAAATACACATTACTAAATAATAAAAATATTGAGATATAAAACTACTAGAAATATAATCTATCAAAAAAATTGATTGTGAAGGATTATACAAAACATCATGAGATAAGACACAAAACCCAATGCAATAGCATATTATAAGCATATAAACCATATAAACAATGGATTCTTAAAAAAAGAATCATGTGTCGAGGTGGAATATTCAATCTATATTTGATCATAAACAATGAACATACTTGGAGAGATAATAGTGATATATAGAGCAACATGTGTATGTATAATGAATGATTACAATGTCCAATAGGATTTCCCAAAGATTATGTATTATTAGGTTTGTTACTCTTATCATTAATGCAAAATTGCAAATATAAGATTATTTGTAACCCCCCAATGTGCTGTAATAAAAAAACAACCATTAATCCTTTAAAATGGAATAAATTTTTCAGAAAAAAAAACTCTATTTAGTAAAATTATAGAATAAAAAAATTGGGTGAAATATATCAGAAAATCCTATTTTTATTGAAACGAATGAAATATTGTAAACATTTTCAATCATTAGTATGAGCTTAAAATTAAATAAAACAAAAAATAATTTAATTTGAATCAAAATATTAATGTATAGGGTACTATAAATATTACTAATATTTCATTGGACCAATATAAACATGATAGATATAGGGAATATGTAATAATTAGAGACATGAAATTTTGAAATTCTATATATGATTAGATAAATGTACCTAATAAAATAGCATGGATATAAATGATAAATTCATAATTTATATAGTTTGAATTCATAAGGAATAAATATAATAAATATAATTTTATAAATGTGAATTTAATTAATATACAATATTTATGATAAAGGGATAATGTTATATACATTATTAGGAAAACCGTAGGTTATAGTAGCACAATCCTTGATATACTAAAGTGGAAATTTAGTTGAAATATGGATATGTTATAATAAAAATATCACATATAATACCCTTTATAGATTCATCAGGTCGAACTATCTATAGATAGAGAAAATCGTACATTAGAGGATACATAAATGGGTTGAATCATAACTAGAATCACAATCTTCTCCCAATCTCAAAACTAGATATAATGAGTTTCTGAAAAATATCACTTATTTAGTTAAAGGAATTGAAATTAAATCATATTATAATTCCCCTAAAATACTTCAAAACTAATTCCAAATACAACTACTAATAATTAATTCATTGTAATCACCCATGTAATTTTTATATAAAACTAATTATAATAATTTTCAATTGGTAATATTTACAACATAGTTTTTCATAAAGAAATGAGACTCCAATATATATTGTAACATGTTTTCTAGAATCTAATAAGACATAGATTTAAAACACTAAATTTTCATTAATAAAATAAGAAAATACTATAAAACTTCATGGACTACCATTTTGAATCAATGAATCAATTGAAAATATCCATTAAACCAAACATTGAATCAATAAACACATTTTCTCTTCTATGGAAAACCATGAATCAATTAACAAAATAACATTAATGTAAGATAAATCAAACACAAGTAACATGAAAATATAATGAATGAAGTCATTAACATATATTTACACTTCAAAACTACCCAAATTACATATAATTTTTTTCAAATCCATTTTTAATACAAGAAGTAACATCACATTCAAATTAACCTGTGAAAAAAATTATGAAATTGAAAAGAAATTAATATTTTGAATAAAAATAAGTGTTTGATGGAAGGGAACAATAACCCTTATAAAATAACATCATGTGAAAATATAAATATCATAAAACATTATGGTACATCAATAATTTTTTTAATAATTATAACACAAAAATATATTTTAATAATAGTGCGGATTTAGAAAAATGAATAACTATACTACCTTATATAAACAAATACGATACAAAAAATGCATACCTAAAAATAATGAAAATATTACTCATTCAATTAAAAATAATATATTGGTTTTATAATGATTATTCATCATCCCAAGTGCATAACTCCATGTTTTTTTTGTTGAACTATTTAGTTTCATAAGTAAATTATATTTTCTATTAATTTTACATATGTATTCTTGTGAATCTAGTAAATGTGTTGTTCATGGGGATATGTGATATAGGTTGTGGGTTCTAGATTCTTGTAGAGAACCATGCCCCAGCTAAGGGATATAATATGTAGTCGTTATTGGTAATGATTTACCATGGAATATGATGAATGGACTAAATTGTTGGGGTGATTTGGAAATGGGTTAATATTTTGGATTACCTAAACTAGGAAATAATGATTTTATGTATTAAACTATTTTATGGTCTGAAATTCCATTGATGATTTTATAAATGTTTTTCCACAATCCTTCGACCACACCATAATAAGGAATTATCATCAACCATTGGGTAATGGTATATATATTATGTTGAATCCCCAAATATACCCATTTTTTATAAAAATCGTAGTTTTTATTTTAACAGTTTCGATTTTAGGGATTTCTCTCATCATTTGTTCATAATTTTCATTGATCAGGGGATGTTATGAGTAACAGAGGGGCTTTATCTACCTTTAACACTCCATTTATTACCATCCATAAATTGATTCTAGGAATATCACATAAGATAATGTTCCACTTCAACCATTAATTCTATATATTCTTGTGAATATTTTCACATATTTTGGTTTCTCTTCATTAAAAAACCCTTGCTATTTTTATTCCAATTTAATGTTTTAAAATTTTATAAAAATTCATTTTTGGGATTCCTAGGAATTTTGATGGTACTTAGATTTATTTTGGTATTTCCTTATCAAACACAAAAAAATCATCGTGATTGATATTAAACCAAGGGTTTTTTGTGATATTATCTTCTATTAAGGTATGAAATTGTGTGATTGAGAGTTATAATTGATTTATTCGGTAAACTATGACTATATATGATTGTTCCAAATGGTTAAAAACTGATTCAAAATAAATCTTCATTTTTTTAATGGTTATCATAGGTTCAAATTATTTTTATAGATATTGAGTTATAAAATAAAATTATAATGTGTTTTTAAAGGTTATTTATATAAATTGGAAGAAGAATCTAAATGGATGGTAAAATAAGAAATATATATATTTAATAAAATTTATTAAAAAAGGTAAATTAATTGTTTTCAATAATTATATTTATTTATATGTTTTTTTTTGAAATTGTGGATTGTGGATTTCAATGATTAATTTTGAAAATTAAATTGAAGTATAATTTCAAATTTCATAGGAAAGGAAATAGACTTATGTGTATATTTAATTAAGAACCTCTTTGAATCATTTTGATGTTCTCAATATAATTTTTTTTGAGGAACTCTCAAGTTATCTTCTATATAGTCTTCCACTATGGGTGGTGTCTAATATATTTATAGAATACATGATTTATCTAAGGGGATTTTTTCATGCACATGATCTTATAGTGATTTTGAGATAATAAATTATGCTTATTAAGAACTACGTTGAAGGCTTGTTTCCTTAGTGTCACTTATCATGGGTCATGGGAACCCAAGTAGAAATGTGGTGATTCTTGATCTATGCCTTGATATGTAGTTTCACACAACTTGTTTTGATCCCATGATGTATTATATTATATGGATAGAAGAATGTTTCTCCTAATTCTAAAAGATTTTTGATTGGTTTGTATTATAATAAATAGTAGTATTATTTTGATTTGGAAATTTCATGGAAATTCTTATAAAAGAATCTTTGGTTGTGTCCCTAAACCTTATTTCATTATTGGTTTGTTAATTTTGGTGAATACATTGATATTATTTGTATCCTATAATAATATTATATATATGTATTCCTTGTTTTTCCATTTTATTTAATGAATGGTTTTTATTAGTTGACATTATTTATAAGTTTTTTTTATTTTTCTTAATTCTATGTGACTGATATTGTTTCACGGATTCCGAAAATGTGTCAAAATTGATATTTTTATTGAGAAATGTTACTATGAATTTTTTTTCAAAATGATTTTCCCATATTAAATGAAAATAGGTGAACTAGTATTACATGAGATATTTTTAATCGAAATGGTTTCTAAGTGTGTTTTTAAAATTCTAAAAATTAGTGGGATAAATGATTATAAATGATTTATAAATATATGAGGTTCATTATATCATCCATCATGTGTAATCCTATTATAGTACGTATTTCACTATTTTATTTAAAACTATTTGAAATTAAATTATTCTCATAAAAAACAAATTTTAAAACACTTTATTGAAATACATTTCTGTGTGTTATTCTCAAAAATTATATATAAAAATGGGTATATACAACCTAGCTTATTTACATTCCTATTTCCCTGGGTGTGGTTTCTTCTCATGGTAAATGCTAATATTGTTCTATTATTGTTATGTTTGTATGTTTTGAGTGACCATAGGTCACATAATGGTGGTTTGTAGTGTTTGGTTTTGGTTTATTTTATTTTTTGTATTGTTATGAATTACCATAATTGTATTATTTTTTGTGATATGTTTATTTTTGTGACTATATTTTTTCACTAATATATTTTTTATTAATGTTAGTGTTTTTTATTTCTTATCATTTTTTTCAAATATTAATCAAAATATCGATTTTATTAACATCTGTTTTATGTGTATGTCTATTGTAATGGATGTATCACATCAGATATTTCTTTTCAAGAACCTTGGATTTTTTTATTTTCATTGGATTATACTACTGCCAAATGTGTTTATTTAATTACTATACACTAGTTATTATCCAAATCAGATGAATAAATACATTCATTCCATATTTTATGCAAGAGAATTTAATATATAAGTTAAATCCTGGATAGTTGATGAAAAACTTATATTAAATCTAGGTCCATCTGTGGGATCCTAGTTTCCTAAAATGAAGCAATGTTATTTGGGATATGTACTGTAGAAATGGGAGTCTTATTTTATTTTTTCATGATAATTACATTAATGATATAGGATTGATAACCACATATTTTTAGGAAACATTAGCATCTATGTCGTGCTTGTTTGTGTTTTTTTTACCTTTTCGTAATTCATAATTATATTTTCATTATCATTGAGTGTATCAATGAATTAAGTAGTTGAAAAAATAAATTTATGAAAATTAATTGATAGAAGAGAATATTAATTAGAATACATAGTCTAGTCAATTATATGGTCCTCCATGGAGAAAATTTTATAATATTTTCATGGTGGAAAAAAAGTATGGAAATTTTTTTCTCGAACTTTTAACCGAACTACACAAGTTACATTATTATTTGACATTTTTATTATCTCCAAAAATTATCCTTTGGGTCTATCACCAATTAAAGTGAAGATATGGGAGTTTTCCTATGCATCGAAGTTATTGGAATAAGGATTGATTATAATAAATTCCTTTTTTTTTGAATTTTTAATCATAATGATTATCATATATCTGAAAATCCAACAATTGTATAGTAATGGTAATTATTTGGAATTCGATTACATATTTAATATTTTATGAAATGATTCCAACATTGGTGTTGAGACATTTTATGAGATTTATTCTTTTAAAATATTATTTTGAACATATTTTGAATTCAACATATCATTAGAAAATTTCTAATCAAGGTGAGAAGTTTATAAAGTTTTCATATATTTTTTACAATCGGAAGAGTATTATTTTAATGAAATACATTTAAGGAATTTAATAATGGGTTGTGATATAAATGGGTTTTTTTATTTTTATTTTATAAAATTTTATTTTTAGGTGAATATTTGGACGATTTTATATTATTTGGGTTTTTCAATTTCATTAATATGGATATTATTCCCATAATCTTGATTATTTTTCTCATATAATCTTGAAATAATATAATGATGTTTTTTGGAGTGTTTTTTGATCTTTATTATGTTTCCACTTAATGGTCAGTAGATAATTTGTTACATACAAACTCTGACTAGTCCCAAGATTTTTTGGGGGATCAATAATCCTTCAAAGACATGGGACCTGTCTAAGTATTTTTAAAATATATACTACCTTATATTCAAGGATATTGAGGTTTATTGGTACAATTTATTGTTCTAGGGGAATTTTGAAGATGTTTCTTGATATCATGAATATCATCATCATGAAGAGTAATAGTATTTTCTGAAGGTGTTCAGTATTTGGGAAAACCTATGTTGAATGAGGATTTTTTTTGTTGAAATAGTTTGAGATATATATTGTATTAGGAATTAGTAAATGGTTTATCCTGATATGAAATGGTTGTTAAAGTAGGGTCAGTTTTCATAGAGGAGGGGTAGGCTTCTTATTTTCTTCTAGATTGGATAACAAGGTCATTAAGTGTAATAATTTTCTAAACCCTATAGGTTGTTTCACTCATGTTGATATTTGAGAAATCGTGAAGGTTTAATATGTTATTTTATCATAAAAATATATCTCAAATGGGTATTTGGACCTTAGAGTGATCTATCTAATGGGGTTTATTTTTTGGATGTGGAGAGTTTTGGGGATTTTTGACTTTCCTTGGTATTTAATAAAGAATATAGAATATTATAATGTGTATGGTTGATATTTTTTTTATATAATTACCTTTAATCTTAGTGGTTTTGGTTTCATGGATATTTGTAATTTTTTTTTAATATGGACTTAGTTTATTTTTAGTCTTATGTATTCCATGATGATTCATGGTTTTTATTGATTTTTTTAGTTCTATAATGGGGTAATGTCATTTTGGATGGGTTGATGTTAATTGGGAATGGGATGAACCCTTACTAACTCATTTTTAAACAATTTATATCTGTAGAATATGTATATTTGATCACTAGTTAGTGCATCATTTTGGGTTTTATGGGGTTATAGTAAAATTTGACTATGTTAATGGGTCTAAATTTGTTATAACCATAGGATGGATCACATGACACTTTTCTGAGTATGTTCTAATAGATCTAATTATTTATTCCTTAATTAATTCTATATATGGTTTTCCTCATATATTAATGATTTTTTTGTGGATTGGATACAGCCGCTATCATTTGGTTTTGCTGATTTATTTATTCAAATTTTTTCAAAAAATGTATGTTCCTATTTAATATCAGTATTATATAAAAATCATAAATGAAAGAAGACCAATGATATGTATCAATAAATTCTTGTTCATAGTCCTTTTATTTTTGGTAGCATTTTTCAATAATATGTATAACAATAATTAAAAATAAATTTTATTTGATTACATAAGTGTTAGTGTGTGGTATTTTTATTTCATTAGGATCCTCTTGAGTTATTATAACTCATCCATGACTCTTGATGCCAGTTATTTATATAATTCAATTTTTATTCCTTTTTCACTCATTTATTTTGAATCAATGACTTTTTAGTGGAATCAATTCCATGGTTTGGAAAATATTCACACCCCTCCCATGTTTTTGGATATTATATTGTTTAATTTGTGGTTATATTATATTTTACATGCGAATTAAAAATAATTACAGGAGTTTGAGTTCCCCTAGATATGTTACAGGGATGTTGGTTATAGCAAATATGATATGGCTACTAACTAAATAACCCTACAACCAAATGAAATGTCTCATGTGGTTCTAGGGTCAAGAAAAACACCGCCAAAATAGAGGCACTACATTTCATGGTTTATTTTTGCAAAGAGGAAAAAACCTTAATATTTTTATATCCTAAATAATTATGGATGATTGTATAACATATTGAGTTATAATGTAAGGGGTAAATATCTTTATCCTTATTCAGGTTGGTTGTGTCATTTTCTTTGGACGATGTCACCATATGAACTATTTAAACAGAACTATGTCATGGTCCCTAATACAATATTCTACAACATTAATACCTATTTGAATTTTTATTTTTGAATTTTTACATAACATATATTATGGTTTTATCACATCTCATATCACTCATTTTATTCAACTACTATGGGTCATATGTCCTCGGTGGTTTTCACTCTTTATGATCTTCATTTTTAGCATCAAATTATTGATTCCAAGAATCATTCTCATGGTAATCCCCTTCATTCAAATTATACCTCTATAAAAATACTAAATTAATCTATATTTTTTCTTCCTTTATAGAACCCCTATGTCTTTTTTTGAGATAGGTTTTTGGATTCACCTAACCTATATATTTCTTATTGTTAGGGATTCTAGAGGATTTCTTCCGGCACGGTAGAGCAATCGTCATGACATACAATAGCTTCTATCTTGATATACATTGATCCAAAGAATTTTTTTAAAATTATGTCCATTACAAGGAAATATTATTTTTTATTTATTGTCTTAAAGGTTTTATTTTTAAATTATAATAATCTGTGATAATTCCAAATGGTTGGGAAATATTTAAATGTAAATCCTCAATCAAGAGAATGATTTTCTTAGTTTTTATTTAATATTTAAAATTTCAATATATAGTTTGAAATTGTAAAAGGGTATTTATTTAATGGTTATTTTATATATTATGTTACATTACACAATTTTTTGTTATAATGGTTAAGCGAAAAAATAGAAAATAAAATTTTGAAAAATAAGAACATGCATTTGCTTAAGAAATTCATTCGTCTCAATAGTGTTACTATTTTAAAAAAATTAATATCATTTTAATGTGATTATTTAAGTAAGTGATTTGAAATATAATTTAAAATATTATATAAATAGAAAGTTGTTTCTATGTTAATTTTATGATTACTTTACTTTCGACATTAAATGTTTCTAAAAATCTATATGTTTGTCGGTGTGACACTTCTGCTGACCCTTTTCATGTTTACATATATAGTTTGTGCTTAATATATGTGGAGAATGTTTGATTAATCTATATGGGTTATTCCTTTTGATAAAATATTTATGTGAGTATTAGATATTTATGTATTCTTATTATTGGTTGTGATGAGTGATTTTTGGTCTACCTCACTTGTTTTTTTGGGGGATGACTTGTTTCTTTCTTGAGTCTTGCAGTTTTTTACACCTTTGAATTCAAAAACTGAAATCATATACGCCTCAATCTATTATATTCTATGGATAGTGAATAGTTTCACTTATTAAGGATGGGTATATTCTAGATTTGAGACTTGTATTAGGATTGAATGTAGGCCATTAACTGGGTATATATATTGAAATGTATTGAACTATCTCATAAAATATCCTAGGTTAGAGCCAATGACTCAAATTTAATAATTTTTTGAATCATAGAGGATATTTATTTAACATTATTTTATTCTCGTTTTTTTAAACACTTATGGAACCCTTTGGATGAATAATTTTTATTCATGTTTTTTGTTTTCTGGATGACATGGTTCTTTTTATTTTTCATTTTAGTTATTAATTGTTAATGGGATTTATATTGGATAATGTATATTTATGTTAATAATATTTTATCATAGATATTTCTTGTTTTAAAAAAATTATATTTTTTAGAATATTTATTTAAATACTAACAGTTTAGAAACATGGAATTGTTTATTTTTATAGAAATTTTTTCATTGTGATTGTTTTAATTTAAATTAAAAATATATTAAAAGAGTATAAATTATTAAATATGTGATTTCATTTCTCTGCTCTTTTATGAATAATAACCTGAAAATTAAATTAAATTTATTTCTATATAAGAAAAGTAAATGAATTTTATTAAATAGAAATGTGTATTTTTTGTGAAATAATGCTTTTTGTTTCATAAAAAATGCATATAACGATGGGTATATACATCCATTGATGTTTTTTTATAATTACAAATAGGTCATCACCTATAATTTTATATTATTGAGTTTGTTAGGTAGTAGTGGACTGGGATGTGGTTAGTGGTTATGTATAATGCCTCTATCATTTCCATGTAATACTTTGGAGTATTTTTATGTATTTTATCATATCCAGGAACTGAGATAACCTGATATTTTACTAAAAATGAACCTAAAATATATGTTTTAAAAATTATAAATATATTAATACCACATGTTCATATTTTTATATAAAATTGTTATTAACCCCAAAATAGAGACTTTGATCATAAATTTGATACCATTTTTGAGTTTAGATCATTGGTTTTACCCTAAGAACATTAAAATGATTATCATTATTGGGATTTGGCTAAAATAAATCATGGGATCAAATAATAAAATAAATAAATTTAAATAATTTATTTACTCTGTTGACATAGACACTTATTATTTCATTTCTAAATATGATTTTGTTACAAATTCCTAAGGTTATCCTAATAACATTTCGAATTTAGAGGTTAGTATAGGGGAACATTTGTGGGAATCAATATTTTGGATCGATGATCATATTACTATAAGGATCTAGAGCAACAATTCAACATATGTATCTAATGAGTGATAATGACGTGTCAGTGTTCCTAATTTTTGATTGATCCAAATCAAGGTTGTGATTTTTTTCTATGGATTTATCCTATTTTAATTTTCCCACGGAATATGTAAATTAATCATCTAACAAATTATGTCACACAATATTTTTTATGTATGATTATATGTAACACCCCAAGATTTCATAGTGTGTTATTTTTTCAAAATAATTCAATAACTTGCACTACACGCAAAACTGAGTTCAATTGCACCATGACTTACCAAAAAAAAAGCCATTAAAAGAGGTCATGAATAGTATTAACTAAATTTTAAACTTTATATAATCCTTATAATTTTAGAATCCATATTATGAGTTTCTTAGTCATAATGCAAGAACAGATTCATTTTCAGTATTGCACTTTTATCAACTTTTGATAGTGAAACCTTTTTAAATACAATATTTTAAACTTTTTGACTAAATGGATACATCAAAAAAATTTAAAATGAAACAACCCAAGCTTCCACGGTACGCTTTCCTTTGAATAAAACAGTAGCGTGTGTTGTACGCAACTTCGAGTTCTAACACACCGTAACCAATCAAACTAGCTGTTATGAATAGTAATACCTACTTTTTGAAGTTATATATATTTTATATTTTAAAATGGACTTCATTTTTGGATTCGGAATATCAAATTTAGCCTAAGGTGAAATTTTGGTACTTTTCGGATAACCTTCATATTTTGATGAATAGTGAAAATTACTAAATTTTAATTAAAAACAACTTTTTTAATCAAAATAATTAATAGTAATAAATTATGAATTTGAGTTGTTTTAAAGTATATTTAGAATATATTTTTACTATTTAATATAATGTTGGTCATTGGACATAATTTTACAATTAAACTGAACATAAACAAGTGTCAATCTTTTGATAGTTATTATCTCTTAAAAACACGCTTTTTGTTTTGACAGCGGGAATTAATTTTAAATTAATTTCTGCCACTTCTGTGTTTTGAATTTAGGAAAATGGATTCTATATTTGGAATCAGGATGTTCAAATTGTGTAAATAGGTAACTTTTATTTTTAGACATTTTGAATAATTACTGCGGTAAATATTTTATTTACCATGGTTAAGGGTAAATCCGGTAAATAAGGGTTAAAAAATAATATTATAATAATACTAAATTACCCTAAAACGTGTCTTAACCATATTGGATGATACATGGTCGACCATGGGCATCTTTGTGTCAATTTTGGGACCCCATGGATCCACTTGTAAGTGATAATGACACATTATTTTAATTAAGTCAAAATGAATACAAAAATGACACAAGCATATATCTTTTAGCAAAACAATTGTTACATAGGGTTATATAAGTTGGATTTTAGATTATAAATATTCATTATAAAGATAAAAGGATTTCCTACATAATGATAGTTTATTTATAATTTTTAGACATTAAATAATTTATTTCATTTATGACACAATAATGATGCAGTAATTAATATAATAGTGAAAAATTAAAATAATTGATATTATAGATACCAAAATAAATATAATATGAAACTTTTAATGAATTAAACTAATTTTATAGGATAATATGATATATTAGTATTGGTTTTATTGACTTTTTTCGAAGTAATCAATCTGTTATGAGTTTCACAAAAATCAACTATTGAATAGTGTCAAAATTGACATAAAAGAGTTCTTAAAACAAATATTATATTATTAATTGATATTAAATTCCAAAAAATCTAAGGTTCGGCAAAGAGACTTATATCAGGATAGGTTCATCATTAATGAACCACTTTGGGGTCTCTTGGATGTATATAGTAAGTTTATTAACAATATTATATAAAAATACAAAGAGACATTGTAAAAGTGAAACTAATTAACTTAGAGTTAATACTTAAAGATAAGGTTAATATAAGTACCCAAACCTGTCTAAATTCTATTGGTTGAGTGGTTTGCGACCTATCCCCACCTTAACCTTTTAATAATCAACTTTGGAGCCATTAGAAACCGAATATGAATTTATTATAAATTAATATTTCTAGCTTTTCCAAAGGTGCCCCTCACCCCTCTTATAAAAGGGCACTCCTCCTTCTCATATCTTCACACCATCAAAGCCTTTTGGCTCGGCCAAACTCTGCCCAAATACTCTCCCAACATCACTCACTACAACCTAGAGGCCTTAGTTTGATCAGAAAGCCACCCTAAGGAGCCCTTTTGATCAAATCAAAAGAAAGAACCCGAAGAAGAGGTAATGATTTCACCACCCTTCTCCAAGTTCATTTCTTCTTCCACTTCTTCTTCCTTTGTTCTTACCATTCTAAAATAATAACTCCAGTATCTCACATATATTGTGATGTTATTATAAATATGGTACAATAATATTCAGTATTCTATCCACCCTTTGAATAACATGTCACCATACGTGCGTACGTACGGCTTACCGTCTCCACGTCGTGGTGTAATTGTTATTCAATATAATATTATTTGGATGGGTATAATAAAGATGTGTAACTCATGTAAATAATAAATATAACATGTTAATGATTCTGTATATATGATATACCATCCATTTATATATTATTTTAATATCAAAAGAATGTTATTGTCGCTCGTGCGTACGTACGGACTACCGTCTCCACGAACGCGATGAGATTCATTCTCCATCGTATACATTCAAGTATAATTATCATTTGATGATTTAAAAATGATGTTTAAGGACTAGATATCATTCTGGATATGAATAAGATAAAACAACCCTGGCTTATGTAACAAAACATATAAAAGAAAATGAGTAAGTTAACTCCCGAAACGACGATAATTCTAAGATATTATTAACAAATCAATGTTAAAAGATCATATATGATATCATATTAATATATATGATTCTTGTATAATTTAATAACAACTATTTCACCATTATACAGGAGGTTAACCTACCCCAACCAAGGAAAAGTACAAGGTAAGGGTTTACTTTACAACCTCTTCATTATCCAAGGTTGTTTATACGTAATAATCTACTGGGATCTCTTTATCATCCACATCCATGTTTCTTAAAAATGAATTTAAAAACATTTTTACTATTTACTAGAATATGAGTTAAAGTCATTTATACCCTTTTGGACTTTTATAAGTGGTTTATAAAGGAATCTTTAGGTCGTATTCAAAACAAGGTCCTTTTTAACCTTTTCGACAGAATTGAGGTAAGAATGTTTTTTTTAACTTATACGGCGGGTGCGGTTATTTTCCGCCGTTATAAAATCGTCGAAGATTTCCATACAAGCTTATAAGAATATTTTCAAAGAAAATGTTTTATTTTATATGGACTTTAAATTATTTCAAAATAAAAGGAGATACTTCTTTAAAAAGAATTTTGATTTCATCTATGTCAACATCCTTTGATGGATTTTAAGATTATTTGAAGTTGATTTATTATGATACAAAACTTCTATACTGTATTGAAGGTTTTGTGATATGTTTGACTGTGGATGTGCTATTTTTATACCATTCATAGTTTATGGTGAAATTATTGACATTTCGTATGCTAGTTTTAATACGAATGTTTATGTTATGTTTAAACCTTTTCATATGGGAATGCATTGGACTTAATAAGTGACGGGTGGAGCCCGCTATAGCTCCTCGATGCATCGGTAGGTCTCATGAGACAAACTAGAGTCTTGGCACAAGGCCTTGACAAAATCTTATTTGTAGTCTTGGCACGAGGCCTTGGCTATGTGGTTATGATAGTCTGGCATTATGCATTCCAACATTATGAAAGTGGTTATTGATATTGCATGTGATTATTCGATTAGTAGAATATCCATGTGAATAAGTAAATGGCATTATTTCATTTTACTTTTTCCATACTATGTTGAAGTTCAATTTTAAAAGGATTTTTTTTTAGTAATTCATTGCCTTAAATGATTATGATTATTTTGAATGTTCCGCTATATTGTTATCCTTACTGGGCATTTGAGCTCACCCCTTTTCTATGTTTTATTTTTCCCAGGTAATGAAGAAGTAAATTATGAATGACTTTCAGGGATATTATGAGGGGTTAATACTGTGGATATGAAGACTTTGTTGTTGTAGTAGTTTTTCACTTTGAAATGTAATGTAAAACTTTATGATTATATCTAGTGTTTCCAAGGCTACTAAACCAATCGGTCTTTCGGGATTTGATCTTTCTTGTGATCATGCCAATGTTACGAAGTAATGCACCGACTCTGGGCAGCTGTGGTCGGGGCGTTACATTATAGATTTATCATCCTAGAGTATATGACTTGAATTTGGTTTTATATATTTATTTTCATTAATTTAAATCAAAAAAATAGACAATATGAACATAAGATGATGTTTATTCCAGACATAAATGTTTTGTGAATTTACTCTCCCCCATTATACATGTGTTCAATTTTTTCATTCAATTTTAGAGTATGATTCAAGGAATATCTAGTGAAAGATGATTAAATAATCCATCTTCTACACAAATTAACACTATAATAGGTTTAAGATGGTGATTTAATGTTTTTTGTTACCATATGAATCCATTGTGTCATATCAACCTAATCAAAAAGTATTTTTTTCAGTATTATGTCATACTAATGTGGACAAGAAAGACATTGGGTGTCTCTAGAGAGTAAAACGTGGCCCAAATCTTGATAAAAGGTGATGAAGGTACTCGGTTGGTCTAGATCTGAGTTCCTTGTGTAGAATCGATGATATAATTGTTAGAGTTGGAGGATAAATGTTGGTATTTATTGGAAAAGTGAAAAATATGACTATATTATGTGTATTCAAATGAAAATATGATGTGTTTTTTCCACTATGAAACACAATGGTTTTAATACAGTGATACATCTCGCACTCTATGTAAAATGTAACACACTCCACTTAACCCTTTACTATCCAACATAGAGTGTTCGTGTGGTATATTCTGATAGGGCCATATAGTGCCACATGATTTGTGTCATATGTCAAATATTGTGTAACATGTTGTAGATGTCTCATCCTATATAATGAGGAAATAACTAAGTGGCCCTATTTCCCCACACATTGGTAAATTGGTTAGTGCATGGGATGAGTCATTTATTGGGACACGGTCAAACTCATGTAATATGGCTCTACAAATTGCATGATCATGTCATGTTGTATATGGGAAACATTTATAATGACACATCTAGTTCCACGGTGTCATCCACATAATGTGTATCCTTGGTACACACTGTGTGTTGATGGAAAGTGCATGTTATGTTAGAATGATACATGTGATCTTCTCGGCCTTGATATGAACATTATATACCCATAGGGACACATCGTACACTCCTTTGAGTATAGTATTAAGCCCTCAATATTATTAATTAATATTTATTAGGATATTTTTTGATCTTACTTATAATAATATTAGTTGATTGTGTTTACATTTTCCATTCCTAAGTGGGTTTCGTGTATATAACACATGGATGTTTTTATAAAATATTTTAAATGAATAATTTGAATTCTTATATAGCTTCTATTGCACTTAATCTAATTTCCAAATGAACTAAATGAAAATATTAGTGTACAATGACCATTATAACATATCAATTATGGAAGGAAGAATAAATATAACTAAATTATGAAAATGAATGATGAATTAAATGGTTATAAATTATTCATGAAAAATATTATCCAATTAATTGTAAATAAAATATTTGTATTATTGTTTTAATAACTTATGTGAATTAAATTATTATATAGAAATTAATAAAATATAAAATTTATATATTTAATAATTTATTTTTATATTAATATAATTTATTTATAAGAAATGGGATATGAATAAATTCTATTTTATGTATAAAATCCTATATTTTCCAAAAGGGTAATTTTATCATCATTTAATGGAAAATATTATATAAATTAAAAATTTGAGACATTAATAATTTTCATATGTAAACCTAAAAACATATTATTTCATAGTGAGATATAAAATTTTTATTTGGATACATTTTTTATATTTTTAAGGTAACATTCATGTAATGATGAATAGTAAAAAATGATAAATAATAATTTAAAACAACAATTTTATAACTAATATGATTAATAAATATTATTGAATGGTTTTAATTTATAAATATATTATATTATTATCATTTAATATAACATGGGTCATTGAAATTAAATTTTCATCAAATGTTTATGTAAAAATACTTTAATCTTTTGAAATTTTTAGCCTTTTAAAACTCGTTTTCTCATTCTGATAAGAAGATTAATTTTAGATTAATTTTTACAAATTATTTGAATTTATTTTTTAATAATATATTCCATAGTTAAAATCAATATGTCAAAATTATATAAATATCTTTATTTAAGATTTGGGCATTATGAATATTATCTTCTGAATTTTTTTTAATATAGTAAAATGGTAAATCTTGAAATTAAGAATAAATATAATATTATAAAGTCACCCTAACACTTCTCCTATTATAATTGGATTAGTATGTTTCATATTAAACCATTCTTTAATATAAACAGTATACCTTATAAGCCACGTGTATGAGATTAGGGATTTTAATTTCTTTTATTCAAAGAAATGTTACATATGTCACACTCAGATTATAATAACTATATCAATTTTTTTCATGGATATACAAAAGAAAAATTCTACTCTATATACTAATTTGAAAAATAAAAAGTTTTTATTTAACACTATAATTTATTTTTTATTTTTTGTACATAAATAATTTCTTTCAAGGCTATACATTGATTATTTAAATATTATTTAATGGAATAAAAATCAATTAAATAATTTTTGGTAAAACCATAATTACCCTTAAAATAAAATATCAATTTTAAAAAATATTATTTTATATTATATATCAACTATAATAATAAAAGTGTCTATATTTTACTATTTGGAGCCATATTAAAAATATTATGATAGATATAAATTTTTATTTAAAGTGATATTCAAATTGAGACATTCATGATATAATAAATATAACAATCCTAGTGTATGACGTTCCCAGTGATATATAATACTATGAGTATTATTATTAATTACATAGGATTTATATTCATAATAGTAGTTCCTTTTTAATTTTATATAATAAATATGTACATTAAATAACTACACAAAATCGATGTAGTAATTATTTTATTATGGGAGATAACACATAAATATTTAATATAATAATAAAATAAATACAATCTGGGATAAGAAATATAAAGAAAAACTAAATATTGATTTTACCTATTAGTAATGTAAATAAATATTTCATTTGAATTTAACTTGTTCTGTTAAAATTTTCAAAAATCATTGAATTGAATAGTGTCAAAATTGAAATTGTGGATTGTTTATCAACATTAGTTTATATTAAGTTGTTTAAAAATACCTATACATCTTTTAAAGATATTAAATAATTATTATAATGTATAATGTTTTTTGAATTTAACATTTATTTTCAAATTGATATATATTAATTAAATATTTCACTATTTTAATGTTTAATAATTTTTTCACATAATTAAAATAAAAATAAAATAAATAAGGGTTAAAAAAATTATACGGCTTAAATTAGAGGAAAAACATATATAATATTTTTTTGTGATTACAACATTATCATCTCTAATATTCTAAAATATGACATTTTAATGTTTTTTATGTTTCTTTTAATTAACATTTTGGGACCTTCCAAAAGTTCTACTAACCTCAATTATAAAAGGGTACATCCTCCCACATTTATTAAATACAAATTGAGCCTAAAATAGTGATTATCTGAATTTTAAAATTTTGAAGTCACATTTTAGAGGTTTTGGTTTTATTCAATATCAACTCTTGTTCATTAAGAGGTGATCCAAAGGTAGATTGTCAAAGAATAGGTAATCAATTGAATAAATTATTTCAAAATTATTTCTCTTTTCATTCAAAATTCATGAGTTATTTCCATTCTAATGTAAAAAATCCTTTATCAATTATATACTAAATTATTTTTATGATTATGGAAAAAATATATTCCACCTTCTATCCATCATATGAAAAATTAAATAACCATGTGTGCGTACATATGATTTTCCATCACCACACCATAGTGTAACCATTTTTTCACCACCACATTACATGGATGAGTATAATTATAGAAATAATATATATATATGTAAATATTATAAAAATATATATATTATGTAACAAAATATATACCATCCACTTCCATACAATTTCACAATTATGGGAAGGAAATTGTCTCTCTTGTGTAAATATGACATACCATCTCCACGATGCGATGTAATTCATTCTAAATGATTTCCATTAAATAATGATTATATAAATGTATAGAATGAATAACTAATGTATATATTATATTAATATTATTTTTGAGATGATATAACTATAACCTATGATGGGGAACAATAACTTTTTTTACAAAACTTGCATATGAAAATGAAGGAGTTAATACAAGAATAATAAGTAATAAGGAAATGTCATTGAAAAAGATGACAATATGATCATATATCATAACATAGAAATATCTATTATTCTTAAATAATTATGTGACTTTATTTAAATCATTATACATGACATTTAGATGCATTCAAAGTATATAACACCTAATGTGAGGGATAATTTCACAATATCATTATTATCTGATATTATTTATATGTAAGTATTTATATGGGTATATTTATCATCTATATTCGTGTTTCCAAAATATGTATTCAAAAAAATTCTCTCCTTTATTCTAAAATTTTTTTTAAGTAAATTTATACCATTGGTGCATTTTTATCAAATGGAATGTAACGAATCTTTTAACATTCTCATTATGAGGTAATTTTTGACTGATCAGAAGACAAATATGAGAATAATAGTGTATTTAAACATATACTACATGAATGGAATTTTCATGCCCATAATGTATTATTTATATGAAGATTAATTTATATGATTTGAATTCATTTTCTGAAGATTATTTTTTCATTTTTAATTACATGGAATTTTTTAGAAAACATAATTATTTTTTAAGAAGAAAGAACAGTATCCCCAATATGTAATTTCTAGTTTTCAATGAAATATATATTCCATAAAATATGGAATTTATTAATAGGGTACTATTTCAATTACAATATATATATTATTAATATGGATTGATTATGTATATGATGGAATAATAATTTTGAAAATAATTTGATTTATATGGATTATTCTATGATGGAATGATGATTAAGAACCCCAGTTTATTCTTTAGGTTATGCTATAATGAATGATTCCTTTTGTGTAACATGAACGAATGAGCTCATTATGAGATGGGTGGGTCTTATATATCCCTCGATTGAATTTGGTAATGATTTATGTCTCATTGTATATACATCTATGGAATGTGAAATGGTATTGGTTCAGCAATATAGAGTTGGAATGGGATATAATCCCAATTCAGTAGTACATGGATGGAATGGGGAGTCAAATAAGTCCCGTAATGGACTTTGTCAATAATAATGGTCTTGAGAATGAGACATGAAAATATGAAATATTTTTTACAATTATTTGTATTCCAAAACATATATTTTTTATGTTTTTATTTTTGTAAATATGTTCATTGATTTTTTATAAACATTTATAATTTATCCCATTACATGATATCATGATCTTTCATATGTTGGATTTGATTTTAAAAATGCATGTTCTTATGTATTGTGATTATTATATGATTTATATATCCCATGTTTACCCTTTACTAATAATATGAGCTCAACCATTTTTATATTTTTTTTAATTAGGTTATAATGTAAGGTTGAATGTTAGATATTTCAGAACATGGTATATATATGATGGAATATGAGATGGAAATATTGACCTATTATGGAATAATTGTTTATGATTCCCAATTTATAAGGATAATAAAACTATATTTTACAAGCCTGGTTTTGTTTTTTATGAATATTATTCAATTTTTTATTTAATATCTATGTATGTAATGTATGGTCCGTTATAGTTGGTATCAGATAACCATTATAGTTAACATTTGGAATAAATGATGGTAAAACATTAGTAAGAACCCTAATGATATTTCAAAGTATAGTTTACAATCCATGTTTTATATAAATGATCTTGAAAGGTCTAGGATAAATCCTTATATGTTCTGAATTGAATTTTTATTCATGCTTATGTGGTTTTAAAATTATGATCACTGTTTCTCACACTATAATTCATGGTTTTAGTCAATTTATTGAACTCAAAATAATTAAATTAATTCTCAATGTGACATGAATGTAATTACTGTATTAATGAGAAACTGAATTATGTGGGATCTTGAATGTAAAATCTTATTTATATGATCACACAACATTCTCAAGTTATGAATCATGTAGGATTTACAAATAATAAAAAAAGGTAACAAGATTTTGTTGAACCCTTCGGGGGTAGCGTCCACCTTATTTCAATGGTTCATCTGATTTAAAACTAGCTGAACAATGGATCAGTAAAACTGAGAAGATATTTTCAGTTCTCCAATGTTTAGAACTTGATAATGTCATCATGTCAGTCTATCCATTAGAATGTGAATTCCATCAAAGGTGGAACATTATCAAGAATACAAGGGGAAGATATAAAATTCGATCAACAGAATGGGAAGATCTCAATATTTTTTTAGAAATATTTATTTTCCTCAAATTCATAAAAAATATGGGGGAGGAGTTCCTTGAGCTTATGAAAAATTGAGATAAATACATTAGTACCACTGATGACAATTTTACTAGACAATCAAGGTGTACTTCTGGAATTATTATCCATCCTCTGAGTAAAATTTATTTTTTTAGTGGAATAAAATCATGTCTTTAAAGGGAAATAACTATATGGTAATTCAATAGCTATGAGGATATTTTTCAATGTTCTCTCAAGGATGATAATTATATTCAAGTAACCTATTAGTCCTATGGGTTTGATAAGAAGAGAAAAATGGAATTCAATGGAATATATAAAATCCACACTAAAAAGGAGATTATTTTTTCCTTATTCTCAAGTTGTGGAAATAAATATGGAGTACATTGTCATGAAGGCACTATAAAATTTTTCAATTGGGGTAGAGAAGTTCATCGGGTACTTTAATGTCAATGCCATAGAAAATATATGTATAATGATATGAATAGAGAAAAAACTACACAAAATGTACCTCTCACACTTAAATTCAACAGGAACATGGAAATGTGTAATTATTCTACCATATACTCTAATCTAAGGGTTATTGATGATGATAAATGTCATAAAACACGTAAGGAATAATAAAAAGTAATGTCACATGTGTTTACTCTCAGTGATATGGATTTTGATAATGAAGTGGATAAAGTTACACATACCATCCACTCAATATTTAAAAATATTTAATTTGATTCTGGATCAACACAATCTTTTATTTATGAAGAAATTTCTTTGTGTATCATTGTATTACCATAAAAATTAGACATAGATTTAGTTTTGAAAACTCTTAATGGCATAATGATAACTTCAAATGTTTATAATTATTCAGCAGTTGATGTTTGTGGGAATGTGATTCTTGAAAATCCTACGATCCTTCTTTTATTGGAATTTGATGTGATTACTGTTATGGATTGGAATTATTTATATGGATCTCAAATGATTTTCCATGGAAGGGAACTCTCATTTCATATTCCAGATCAATCAATGATCATATATTGATGAAAGGATGAATATGACCTTCCATGGGAAATATCTTACATCTTAAGGGTATTAATTCCTATAATTTAATGTTATACATCTCAAATGGTTTGGGATAAACACAACATTAATAATATAAAAAATGTATTAGAGTTTCTTGATGTTTGACAAGAATAATTCCTTGGCCTTCCACCATATCATGAGGTTGAATTTTCAATTGAACATATATCAGATTCCATGATTATTTCAAAGACACCTTATAAAATGGTCCCAATTGAGATCTTGGAATTTACTATGAAACTTCAATAGAATCTTGATAAGGGATTCGAACACCATAGTGAATTTCCTTGGGGTTAAACGTTTTTCTTTGTTACAAATAAATATGGACCAACATAAATTTGAGGTGAATGTCGAGAAAATAACTAGATCACTATCATGAAAAAATATATTCTTCCCCGCTTTTAGGACACATTATACCAACTACGTATAGCTAAATACATTTCCAATATTTATCTTCATTCCGGAAATAATTAATTAATGGTCATTAAGGAGAATATAACAAATACCACATGCCATAAAAAGTATGGACAATATGAATTTATTGTGATTTATTTTGTTATAACTAAGTCCTCAACTACATTCATGGATATAATTAATAGAGTCATTAGAGACATTATTGATCTATTTTTTGTGTTATTTATTGATATTATTCCTATATATTCAAAGAGAATGGAATAACATGGAGATTACATGATAATTGTACTAATGCCCCTATAAAAGGTTATGATTTATGCATAATTTATCGAGTATGTATTTTGGCTTCAGAAATTTTAATTTTGTTGTCACATAATCTATAGAGAAAGAGTATCTATGGATCTAGAAAAAAATTAATGTTATTGGCCATTGTCCTATACCAATAAAGGGAACTGAGATCTAAATTTATCTTGGTTTAGAAGGATATTATCGATGTTTTGTGAATTATATTTCTTGAAAATCTATTACACTCAAAAAGTTGACTCTTAAAAGAGTAATGTTACTATGGATTGGGGAATACGAAGAGAATTTAAATGATCTTAAAAGGAGGTTAGCTAGATAACCTGTTCACACACTTCATTATAGTGGATAATGGATTGTGATATATAGTGAAACATCCAAGAAAGGATTGGGATATGTTTTTCTGAAAAATCAAATGGTGGTAAATTATACCTCATATAAAATGAAAATCCTTTGGGAAAATTATCCAACTCTTGATTTCTAGTTAGATATGGTAGTAATTTCATTAAAGATATAGAGGCATTGTCTTTATGGTGAAAGGTGTGATATTATTATTGATTATAATTTCTTATATTTTATTTTCCCACAATAGGAGCTAAATATGAACAAAAAAATATGGTTGTATTTGATTAAAGGTTACAACTACTCAATAAATTACTACTCTATGAAAGAAAAAAAGGTGGAAGATGCTTTGTGTCAAAATCACCATGTTATCCTATCAATGAGGAGGATCACAAATGATCCAATTTTTAGGGATTTTTGAAGTATGGATCATGAAATTTTAAATGAAGGGGTTAAATTTTATCTTTCTCAAATGAATTTTCTACCATCTATACTAGTGAAGATTAAGGTGGTGTATATGGAAGATGTAGAGTTGTATAAAAGGTGTTAAATGATCCTAAAATTTTCCATGATTATAATGGAATAATAAGGATCAAGAATAATGTTTTTATTCCTCCCATACCTGAATTAAGGAATGAGTTGATGGATGGGGATCATGGTTAAACATTGTCTATTCATCATTGATGTGAAAAGAAGTATAAGGAAATGAAATAGTATTTCTTCTCGTATTTCATGAAAAGTGATAATGTTTAATATGTCTCACTGTTCTTGGATTTTTAGTTTCATAAGGATTAGAAACTCAATTCTAAGGGGATGTTACAAGCATTACCTATACAAGAATTGAAATTGAAAAAAATCACATTGAACATTGTTTTCAGACTTCCCAAAACATATAAAGGATATAATTATATATGGGTTATAGTATATCACCATATGAAGATGGAAAAATTCATTAATTTTAGAGTGTATTTCTATCTTGATCTGTTTTCTATGATATATGTAATGGATGATGTAAGATTGAAAGTATTACCACTTCCCATTATATTTGATCTGGATATGAGGTTTACCTTAACATTCTAGTGATGTATATTGTAGGATCATGATATAGAGTTATGTATTAGATATTCTTTTTATTCTAGGAGATATGGTCAGTCTGAGAGGAAAATTCAAACCCTAGAATATATGTTGAGAGAATTCCCTTTGTATTTTAATTGTCTTTGGTATAAACATTTACCTTTAGCATAATTTTCATACAACAACATATTCCCCACCAGTATTCAGATGAATCTTTAAGAAGCACCCTATGGAAAAATGTATAGAACTATAAATTATTGAGATGAAGATGTATAAATAAAGTTTATAGAACCTAATATTGATGATTAAATAGAATAAAAGGATAGATCTAATAAAAAACCCCTAAGAGCAGCTCAGGTTCGAAGAAAAAGATATAATGATTACTGATAAAAAGTCCTGTAGTTTGTTGTGAGTGAAATTTTTTTATATCAATATCTCCATGGAAGAGAGTAATTATATTTTTATGGAAGGTAAATATGAGTCCTTGGTATATCGGTCTTTTTTAAATTCATGATCATGGTGGGAAGGTATCTTATAGATTGGATTTTCCACCAAATATCTCCTAAGTTCATGATGTGTTTCATGTATCTCTACTAATAATGTAAACACTTGATCTATAACTTGTAATAAACCCTTATGTAGAGCATTTGGAGAAATCTATTTATTATTATCAAAAATCTATAGTGATTTTGGATCGTAACAAAAAGGTTTTACGAAACAAGACCGCTCACATGGTTAAAATTTTATGGAAGAACCACCAATTTAAGAAAGCTCTGTGGGAACTTGAGTATGTGATGAAGGAGATGTATCCTCATCTGTTTGTATCAAAGTGATTAATTTTGGGGGAGATATACTGTTCAAGGGGTTTAGCATTTAACACCTAAATATTTTTAAGAAATTCATTCTTTAAATAACTATAATTAATCAATATCTTGCATTGCACAAAATAATGATTGTAAATGAACCAAAAAATGGCTTTCATATATAATTACCAATTAAACCTAGTCATTAAGTTAGTGGAAATAAATAAAACCATTAAAAAATATTTATGGGAAATTAATTGGCTACCAATTATTTAATATAATATAAACCAATTAATTGTAAATGAAATATTTTTTATTTTGTATTAATAAATTAGGTTATTTATAATTAGTTAATTATATTAATGAAATATAAATTTTATGTATTCAATAAAATATTAATTATTTTCATCTAATATATATTTTATTCATATGATTTCAATATACCCTATTTTATATATAAAAACCAATATTTTTCAAAAGTGTAATATTAACAAAATTTAAGGGATAAATCATTTTAAATGAAAACTTTGAAATATTAATAATTATTCAACATCAATAAAAAATTATTTTTTATGTGGGATATTTAATTTTAATTTTGAATAATTTTTTATATTTTTCTATTGTACTGGCTCAGATCATCTTGGTCCATTACTTTTCTAAATTCTAATTGTTGTGGTGTCCTGTACTCATCGATCAATCCCACCCACCTGTCTCATAGATCAACTACACTGATCAGCTTCACTGATCATCTTCACTGATCAGCTTCACATATTAGCTTCACTGATCATCATCACAGATCAGCTTCATAGATCTGCTCCATAGATCGGATTCACATATCCATTTCACTGAATCTGTTTTACCTAATTGGTTTCACAGATCAGGTTCACTGATTGGTTCCACATGTTGGTTTCACAAAATGGTTTTAGCAATCGGTTTCACCCAATCTGTTTCAAAATTCTATTTCACACAATTTTTTCCATAGATCATTTTCAACCAATCAGTTTCACATATCTGTTTCACCCAAACAGTTTTACCCAATCGGTTTCACAGATCGGTTTCACCCAATCAATTTCACAAATCGGTTTCACCCAATCAGTTTCACAAATCTGTTTCAGTAATCGGTTTCACCGAATCGATTTCAAAGATCGGTTTCACCCAATTGATTTCATAGATTGGTTTCACCCAATTAGTTTCATAGATTGGATTCACCCAATCGGTTCCACAGATTGGTTTCACCCAATCAGTTTCACCCAATCGATTTCACCAAATCAATTTCACAGATCGATTTCAGCCAATAGGTTTCATAGATCAGTTTCACCCAATTAATTTCACATATCAGTTTCAGACTATCCATTTCACAGATTGGTTTCACCCAATCGGTTTCACAGATCCGTTACACCAAATATGTTTCACATATCTGTTTCACCCAATCTGTTTCTCAGATCGGTTTCACCCAATCTGTTTCACAGATCGGTTTCACCCAATCTGTTTCACAGATCGGTTTCACCCTATCAGTTTCACAGATCTGTCTCACCCAATCAGTTTCACATATTAGTTTCAACTAATCGGTTTCACAGATTAGTTTCCCACAATCGGTTTCAGATTTCACTTCCACCAATCAGTTTATCGGGATTAGCTTCATGGGATCAGCTTCCTGAGGTCAACTTCACAGGATTAGCTTCACCGGATTAGCTTCACCCAATCAGCTTCACTGATCAGCTTCACATGATCAGCATCATCGGATCCGCTTCACACAATCAACTCCACTGATCGGTTTCACCTATAAGTCTCACAAATCAACCACATAGGGGTGTCGGGGTTTCATTCCCCATTTTCCCGTATCACCACTTTTAAGTCTTTTAACCATTTAATGTAGTTAAAATCCATTTTTAGATCCATAAACAATGTTTTAAATCCCCTAGTAGTGAGGAGACCCTCAACAGACATGTTTTCCTCTATTTAAATGAAATCCATCAAGACCCTACTGTTTTTTCCACCCCTCCAACATGAATTATGAAATAAAAAATAATTACATCATGTGGAATCGTCTAAATGCATGGTGAAACCATGATCCACCTTTTAATCCTTTCAAATTTAATAACCTGTAAATCAAGGACCTCACCTTTATATCACACTATAATTATTTCCTTCTTCTTTTTGGTCGGTTCCTCTCTTTCCTTGGCGCGTTTGGAGTTCCATTTTTCTGAGTCAATTGGTACACCTGTTCCAGAACCATTCCTGCTCATTCTTAGAGTCCTCAAAGTTTATCCCCTAAAAGCTGTGCATCCCGGTTATTGGTGTAAGGAGAAAGACTTCGATTGTTGGTTATCAAAGTAGGATTTTTTCCTTCTTCTCTCTAAACATTTTATCATGCGGGGTGTGTATGATAATATTTCCTATATAGATGGATGAAACCAATAATTGATAAAGATAATAAATGGATTCAAATAATTAATGGTTATTTTTGATGATGTTGTTGTACTCTTTAATCTCTTCCTATATGTTTTGAATTGAATGGGATTATGTTTACTAAAGATCATGGCCTTTGGTGGTCCTTTCATGCAAACTAATGAACTTCTAGTTTCTAGATATTTATGTGATTGAATGGATGTAACATGTAAACAAGTAAATCACATAAACTCTGTTGATTAAATGGATGTTAAATGAATAAGAATCCTTGTGTGACCACCCCGGTTACCCAAACAAAAATATGATAATAAATTAATGGTATATACAAATTCAAAAACTCCCTTGCTCTGCTCTAGTGATGTTTATGGTTGATTCTTGTGAGGTGACATGGATGGGGATGTGATCCCTTGTTGAGAATATTTTGGTTTGTGAACCTAATGCTATTTTGGGCCATATGTTGGGGCTTGGTTTAGTTCCGGTACTTTCAGTGATCTCAATGATCCATTTTGTTCTTGTGACTTTACAAGAGAATCGGTTTTTTAATGCTTCAAATAATGCTTTGATGTTTTTAATTCCTTGGCTCATGTATATTAATGTTAGTTGCCTGGTAGTGAAGAATCATCAAAATGGAATGACTTGATTATGAAAAAAAGCATGGGTTTAATGGGAAATTGTTTCTCGAGAGTGAGTTGTGACATGGTTGGGGATACGGTTCTTCTTATAAATGAATAGTAACGAGGGTGTTGGTATATGGGTTGGTTTTGGAAGCCAAAGGCTAGGATGAGTTCTTTTTACCTATATGTATAATTTATTTATTATTTTTTTATTCACGCCCCACCCATGTTGAGCACTTCGTGTCGAACACCCCCATTTCTTGGGGGAGTGTGTTTTTCCAAACACTCCTATGAGTGGCTGGTTATTAGCCCCTTTTCTGATCCCTTTCATGAGTATCCCAAGACTCTTCAGGTAGGATATGATGGCATGAGGTCCATTTTTAGCCCCGGATTCTTTGGGCCAGGTAGTTTTGGTGGTTTACCCTTGTGTGTGCGGGCAGGTTGTTTTCCCAAGTGTCTTTGGGATGTGTCTGAGATGTCATTGGGCAGGGCAGGAGTTGTTCTGGCCCAGGTGTCTTCGACCATGGTGGTAGTGGTTATGGACCATGTGTCTACGGGCATAGTTATGTGTGGTTGTGGTAGCCCAGGGGTGTGCGAGTGGGGTATGATAGTGATACTCTGTTGAGGATGGCGGGGGATGTCTAAATTGTAGGATCTCCCCAATAACAAGTGGGAAAGTGGTGCAGGGTACCCAAAGGCCAATGTGTTATTAATATTACATTAATTGAATTTAATTATTTAAGGAGTGTTCCATGGTTCGTTTTGGGTGGATATTTTCTGTTCTAGGTTATTTGGTTATCTCCTTTTCTCACGGGGCATTATAATGCCTCCCCTCTTGTATTCAAGAGCATTTTTTTCCCTACTGAGTATACCGATATACTCACCGTTTGTATATAATACTTCTTTAAAGTTTCTAGGAGGACATTGGGGATCATGCGGGATCATACTATTTCGGGCTTTGGGACAGTTGATGTTGCTTATTTTATTTTCTTTGGTAATTTTCTTTGGAGTTTTCATGTACTTTGTATCACTTAATTTTGGAACATGCATATTGGAATAGTTTGTTTTGTCTTTACGTTTACGACCAGTTTTTGTTTTGATTGGGTTTTACTATCTTATTTCTCAATCATACTAAATAAAAGGGTAATTCCTTCTATTTTGTGTTTGATTCTATACCTTCAGTTCTAGTCTCCACTCTAGGATCTATTGAAGGCAGGTTTTAGGGTTCATTTTCTCTCATTCAACTTAAGGAAGAAAGGGTACGACATTCTGTTGACCCTTCCCCCATCATGGTGAAGGCAGGTCGTGAAAAAATGGTATCAGAGAAAAGGTTGAGGGATAGGAAGGAGCTCGGGGTTAGGCCCATTTATGATTTCATGGGATGGTTGGGAAATAGTGTTAGGAAATCTTGGTGCTTAAAATATGACAGGGAATACTAGCTAGGAGACGGGAATTTTAGGGCCCCCCATGATCTGATGCAAAGACTTAGGACCTACCAAATGACCATGTGAGGCTACACTGATTGCAGGGTAAGAACCCTAGGAAAAGTACATTCATCATAACGAATTATTTTCATGTGTGTTCTGGGTGTTCTGAGAATTAAAATAAATAAAAAGTTTAAAAAAAAATTAAAAGCAAACTTCTACACTACTCAGGCTTAGGCATTCCTTGTTTACCTTGCAACTATGGCACCCAGGAAATGACCATGAGTTGTGCGGGCAATCGAGGGCCAGGAGGCTGATTTGACTAATCAATAGAGGGCTGATTGAGAGGAGGGGAGACAAACAGTGGAAGAGGATGATTCATTCCTTTCAATGGAAAACCCTCGTAATGTACGAGGGCATCATCTTAGACATGGAGGTAGAGAGCTGACTAGAGGAGATGATGATAGAAATCATCATTATATGGTCTATGATAGATTACTAGGTTCCTCTGGTTGTAATACATATTCGAGGATAAGCTCGTCAATGGTGGATGCTCTATCTTGGGGATAAGAGTGAGGCTGAAGTTTCATGGACTGACTTTGAGAGGGAATTCCTTTCAGAATTCCTCTCTTTCACGATAATGGTGGAGAATAGGAAGGAGGTACTCTCCCTTCAGCAGGGGATAATGTCAGTGATGTAGTTAGGAATCAATTTCAATGATCTCATTTATTTTGCTCCGGACCTTTTTCCAGATGTTCAGTCTCGGGTGAGAAATTTAGAGGAGCAATCTGACATTCTCTTCAGTATGATATTACTCCCTTCACCCTATCGATGTACATATAGGTTCATAAGAAGGATGATGTGGTATAAAGGATGCACACGATTGGAGGTGTGCCACGAGAGCGGAGCCAGTTGTGATCTTCAAAGGGGAAGGCCGTCAGCAGCAGGCCTCCAACATCAAGGCCTTATAGGTTTAGAAAAGTGGGAAGAAGGCCCCATTAGTTATAGTTTCAATATCCTGGTACTTACCCTTTCCTTGCGGGACAAGGACCGAGGTTCTTCATCTGTGGAAGTTGTGGTAACATTCGGAAAGAATGCCAGGACCAAGTGTATTGTAGTGGGGGTGGGCAGGTACATCACCCACCTCAGCAATAATAGTTTCAAGCAAGGACCATTCAACAGTAGTAGGTGGGATAGCGAGATCTCGTGCCTTGTGGTTGGAGGAGGCAGCGCGAGGGTGACCCTTAAGGACCTCGACCAGGGTGTGGTTAGGGAGGCAGCCGATAGCTGAGAGGAAGAGGATTTGGGCATGGTAATTTTCACATCATAGAGGTAGCATTTCTAGTAGTGCCAGAAGTCATTCGATGTATGATCAGCTTGTTTAGAACTCTTGCATGTTTCTTGTTTGATTTAGGTGTTTCACACTCCTCTGTTACAACCTATCTAGCCAATTCATTTCTCTAGACATAGAGAGACTCTCTATGCCCCTGGTTCTGAGTATGCCTATTGGGGGTCATAGAAGTCTATTTGATTTTTTTCGAGGATGTAGACAGATGTTGGGGCCGCATCAGTCTAGTGGGGATGTCCTTCTAATGCAAATTCATCCATATGATGTCATCGTAAGAATCAACTGGTTGTCTTCTGTTCATGTTTCTATCGACTACATCCAGATAAGAGTCATGTTCTTTGACGAGGATAGACAGTGTGTAGCTTTTGTTAGTGAATGGAGTTGTCAAGTGGGGAGGCTGTTTGTGGAGCCTCTTCATTCTATGTCGGGGGAGATTTAAGCAGAATTAGTGGATGTTGATATGATGGATGATCTGAGAGTTGTTAGAGAGTTCCTAGATTTTTTTTCCCGAGGAGGTTTTTAATCTACCACCTCGATGTGATGTTGATTTTGGGACATACTTACAACTCGGTGCCCATATGATTCACATGGATCCTTATCATATGTCCCCTTCTGAGTTGTGGGAGTTGCAGAGTCAGATTGACGATCTGATGCAGAAGGATTTTTTCATACCTAGCGTGTCACCATGGGGTTCTACGGTTTTGTTGGTGATGTGTTAAGATGGTGGTCTCATGCTATGCATAGTCTAACAGAGAGAAAATTAGGTAAGGGTCAAGATCTGTTACCATCTCCCAAAGATAGATGATCTCTTAGACCAAATGAAGGGAGTAAGTTGGTTATCTAAGATCAATCTGTGGTTTGGATATCACCAGTTAAGGGTGAATTATATTGATATTCTGAAGATAGCTTTCAGGTTAAGGTATGTGCACTTGGAGTTTGTATTCATGTCATTCAGTATTACGAATGCACCTGTTGTGTTCATGGGGCTCATGAACACTATTTTCCGTGAGTTTCTGGACCGGTTCATCATTCTGTTCATCAATGAAATTATGATCTACTCAAGATCATAGGATTAACATACTATGCACCTCCGGATGGTTTTGGAAATCCTTCGAAATTACAATATCTATGGGAAAGTTTCCAAGTGTAAGTTCATGACACAAGAATTGCATTTCCTTGGAAACATGGTTTCTCAACAAGGGGTAGAGGTTGATCCGTCAAAGGTTGAAGTTTTTGTTTCTTGTGAGGCACCCAATAATGTGATAGAGGTTCATAGTTTTCTAGGATTGGAAGGCTATTATGGGAGATTCATACCCAACTTCTCTCGAGTTGCAGCTCCTTTGACAGTTTTGAAAAGAAAGTATCAGGCCTTCCTATGGAGTGAGTAGTGTCGGGAAGCTTTCAGCAATTTAATGGAATGGTTAGTCAGTGCTACATTGCCCATGTTTCTAGAGGAAGAGGTATTGTATGAGTTATTTTGTTATGATTCTAGACTTGGCCTGGGGTGTGTACTGATACAACAGCAGGGACTAATATCTTGTGGGTCTAGGCATTTACATCCTCATGAGCATAACTATTCCACTCATGACCTAGAGCTTGCAGCAGTAGTGTTCACATTGAAGTTGTGGCAGAATTACCTCATCAGGGAGCAATTAGTGGTATTCACAGATCACAAGAGTTTGAAGAATATCTTTACCCAGCGGGACTGTAAATTTAGACAATTAAGGTGTGTGGAGTTTCTTCAGGACTACAACTTTGAGATCTATTACACTGAAGGTAAGGTGAATGTTGTAGCTGATGCCTTGAGTAGGAAGTCATATAGGGAAGCTGTTTAGGAATTTGTGGATGCTTGGAAGGAAATGGAGGAGTTGGATGCCCTACACCTAAATGCAAGGGTGGATGGTGATAGAGGTTGTCTTTTTCAAATGATAGTGCAGTCCTCTCTTTTTCGATAGGTGGAGGATTCTCAGTGGGGATACATAGAGAGTGAAGTGATGCGTGATCGGGATAACCAAGGTAATTCTTTATGAGGGTGGTTGGAGGATGGTATGAATCAGATTCTTTTTCGAGGGAATTTGTTTTTACCAGAGATGATGTGTGGGGGAGTTATCTGTGAGTTCCATAACTCACTCGTAGCAGTGCACCCTATAGTTTCCAAGATGTAATGAGGCCCGAGGGAACACTTTTGGTGGCCTAGGGTGAAACGGGAAGTGGAAGAGTTCATGGAAAGGTTCTTGGTGTGTCAGTAGGTGAAAGATGAACACCACATCCGAGGAGGAGTTTTGCAACCTTTAGATATCCCAGAGTGGAAGTGGGATGATATCTCGATGGATTTCATCACCAGACTACCCAGGGTTCATGGAGGCTTTGATGTTATACGGGTATTGGTAGACTTATTAATGAAATCAGATCACTTCATGGTGATCAAGGAGTTGAGTGCGGTGGAAGCCTTAACACAAAGATATATGGATGAGGTGGTGCAGTTTCATGGAGTTCCAAGTTTCATAGTCTCGTATAAGGATTCACGTCTTACCTCCTAATTTTTTAGGGGATTGTATCATGCTTTTAGAACCCAGGAACACCTTATCACTTCTTTACACCCTCAGATAGAGGGGTAGACAGATCGAACCATCCATACATTGGAGGATATGCTACGGGCATGTGTTTTGGACTTCGGGGGATCAAGGGAATGAAATCTTCCATTGTTAGAGTTTTCCTACAATAATTGTTTTCACTCTAATATTGGAATGTCATAGTTTGAAGCCTTGTACGGGAGGATGTGTCGTTTGCCCATGTGATGGAACGAGGTTGGGGAGGTAGGTGTTGTTGACCCATAGGTAGTGTAGAGCACAACAGAGAAGTTTTAGCTTCTATGTGAGAGGATAAAGGCATCCCAGGACCGGTAGAAGTCATATGAAAATTGTAGGAGGAGGCCCTTGGTGTTCGAGGATGGAGAGCATGCGTTCTTGAAGGTTTTCCCTCAACCTGGGCATAAAAGGTTCAACAAGGGGAGAAATATATCCCCTAGGTTCATTTGACCTTTAATTGTGTTGGGTCAAGTCAGTGAGGTGGCATATCAGTTGTCATTTCCACCTTAGTTGGAACGGATCCATGACATTTTCCACATCTCCCATCTTCATCGATATCTACATGATGAATCACATGTCATTGACTGGTAAGAGTTTGATATAGGATGCGATGCTATGTTTGAGGCGTGACCCGTGAGGATCGAGTATCGAAAGGAGAAAGTGCTTCATGGACGAACCATACCTTTGGTTCGTGTGTTGTGGTCACATGGTGGCTTCGAGGGGATTACTTGGGAGTGAGAAGCTCAAATGTGTGCCCAATACCCAAAGATGTTTCGATTTGATGTTCCAAGCCTTCCTTGTTGTTTTGTTTTTTTGACCTACTATGATGTAATGTTGACCTTGTTGTTCTTGTTTTTTTGACCTTCTACATAGATTAGTTTCACAAATTGGTTTCACTCAATATGTTTTACCCAATTTGTTTCACAGATCAAGTTCACCAATCAGTTACAAAGACCAGTTTCACAAATCAGTTTTAGCAATCGATTTCACAAAATCGGTTTCAAAGATTGGTTTCACTCAAACAGTTTCAACCAATCGGTTTTACAGGTCAGTTTCACCCAATCAGTTTCACAGATCTATTTCACCCAATCAGTTTCACAGATCGGTTTCACCCAATAGGTTTAACTAATCGGTTCCAGTAATCGGTTTCAACCAATCGGTGTAACAGATCAGTTTCACCCAATCGGTTTCACATATCAATTTCACCCAATCGGTTCCACATATTGGTTTCACCCAATCAGTTTCATTGATCGGTTTCACCCAATCGTTTTCACCCAATTGGTTTCACCTAATCAGTTTGTCAAAATCGGCTTCACAGATCAATTTCACCCATTCATTTTCATAGATCGGTTTCACCCAATCATTTTCACAGATCCGTTTTAGCAAATCGGTTTCACAGATTGGTTTCACCTAATTTGTTTCACAGATCAGTTTCACCCATTCAGTTTCATATATCGTTTTCACCCAATTAGTTTCACTGATTGGTTCCACTGATCGGATTCACGAGATCAACTTCACAGGATCCGATCCACGGGATCATCTTCATAGGATCAACATCATAGGATCTTATTCACCCAATCACCTTCAGTGATCATCTTCATGGGAACAAATTCATAGGATCTTCTTCACAGGATTAGATTCAGACAATCAGCTCCACCGACCAATTTTACCTATTAGTCTCACCAATTGGTTAAAAAGGGGTGTTGGGGTTTCCTTCCCCATTTTTCTAATAATGCCACTTTTAAGTCTTTTAACCTTGTTAAAGTGGTTCAAAGCCGTTTTTATTGCCATAAACAATGTTTTAAACCCCTTAGGAGTGAGGAAACCCTCAAAGGACTTATTTTCCTATCTTTAAATTAAATCCATTAACACACAACTATATTGGCCACCCCTCTAGTGTGAATTATTAAATAAAAATTAATTCCATCACGTGTAACCGTCTATCTGCATGGTTAAACCACAATACGCCTTTAAATCTGTTTAAAGTTCATAACATGTAAATCAAGGACCTCTCTTTTTTATCACACTAGATTTATTTCATTCTACTTCATGGCTGGTTTCTTTCTTCCCTTGGTGTGTTGGGAGTTCCCATTTTTCCGAGGCTATTGGTGCACCTATGCCAGAACCATTCCTACTAATTCTTGGAGTCCTCATAGTTCCTCCCCTAAAAGTCGCACATCCCATTTATTAGTGCGAGGATAAAAACGTCGATCTTTGATCATCCAAGTAGGGTTTTTTCCTTCATCTCTCTTAATTGTGTATCATGCAGGGTGGTTGTGATAATGATTCCTATGGGGACGGATGAAAACATGCCTTAATGAAGATAATAAATAGATTTAAAGAATGAAGGGGTGTGTTTGATGAGGATGATGTACTCTTTTACCTCTTCCTGTATGTTGTGAATTTAATGGGCTTATATCCTCGAAAAAATCGTGGTCATTGGTGGTCTTTCTTGAACACTAATAAACCACTATTTTCTAGATATTTATGTGATTGAATGGTTGTAACATGAAAACTGTTAAATCAAATAAACTCGGTTGATTAAATGGATTACCAATGAATAAGAATCCTGGTGTGATAACACTGGTTAACCAAATGAAAAAATAGAACTAAATGAATGGAATATTCAAATTTGAAAACTCCCATTCTCTATTTTGGTGATGTTTATGGTTGATGCTTGTGAGCTGACAAGGATGGGGATGGGATCCCCAATTGGGAATTTTTTGGATTGTGGACCTAAGGCCATTTGGGTCCTTATGTCAGGGCTTGGTTTGTTTTCATTAAATTGAGGGATCTCATAAATCCCTTTTGTTGTTGTGACTTTAAAATAGAACTAGTTGTGAATGCTTAAATTACTTCTTATCTTTTTTTTCTATCCATGGCCTTTGGAAATGCCTGTCAATTGCCCGGTAGTAAAGAATCATGTAAATGGAATCACTTGATTATGAAAAAAATAATTGGTTTAATGGGAAATCAGTTCCCGAGAACGAGTTGTGACATGGTTGTGGCCATGGTGGTTCTTATAAATGAATAGTATTGAGGGTGTTTGTGTATGGGATTGTTTTGGAACTCCTAGGTTGGAATGAGTGCTTGTTTCCTATATGTATAATGTAGTTTTTATGTTTCTTATTCATGCCCCACCCAAGTTTATAACTTCATGCCGAACACCCCCATTTCATGGGGGAGTGTGTTTTTCCAAACAATCCTATGAGTGGCTGGATATTAACTTCTTCTCTCCTCCCTTTCCTGAGTAGACCAAGATTCTTCGGTTAGGCTTTGATGGCCTAAGGTCCATTTTTAGCCCAAGATTCATCGATCCAGGTAGTTGTAGTGGTTTTCCTAGCTTTTTGCGTGCATGTTGTTTTCTCAAGTGTCTTCAGGATGAGTCCTAGGTGTCCTTAGGTGTGGAAGTAGTTATTCTGGACTAGGTGTCTTCAAGTGTGGCGGTAGTAGTTCTGGACCAGGAGTGTGGGGGAAAGGTTATGTGTGGATGTGGTAGCCCAGGTGTGTGCGGGTGGGGTATGGCTGTGGGACTATGGTGATAATGGATGGGGAGGTTTTCCATGTAGGATGTCTTCAATAATCCGTTGGAAAGTGGTGCGGGGTACCCAAATGCCAATTTGTTATTACTATTACTTTAAATGACTTGCTTTATTTGGGGAGTGTTCCTTGGTGAGGTTTTGGTGGATAGTTTCCTTGATAGGTTCTTTTGTTATCTCATTTTCTCATGGGGCATTAGAATGCCTCTCCACTTCTGGATGAGAGATTTTGGTTTTCCCTACTGAGTATACCTGTATACCCAACCTACATATATAAAACTGATTTTACGTTTTGAAAAGGAATTTGGGGATCATGTGGGACCCTAGTAGTTCGGGCTTTGGGACATTTGTTATTGCTACTTTTCTTTTCATTGGTATATTCCTTGGTATTTTTCTTGTAATTTATGGCGCATACATATGGAACATGCACATGGGAATGGTTTGTTTTATCATTACATTTACCTCCATTTTGGTGTTGTTTGGGATTTAGTATCTTATCTCCTGATCCTACTAAATAAAAAGCATAATGCCTTTCATTTTGTGTTTGATTCTATACCCTTGGTGCTAGTCGCCACTCCGGGACCTTTTGAAGGCAGGTTTAGGAGGTCATTTTCTCTACTTCAACTTGAGGAACGAAGGGTCTGTAAATCCACTGTTCCATCCCACATCTTGGTGAAGGTGGGTCCTGACATCTAATAACTTCTTTGTTTTGAGGAATAGTTGCGATATAAAAACTCTAATTGAAAACATCCTTTTTCATTGAAATAATTTATATGGTTCAATTATATTAATTAATGTTTATAAATTATAAATTGATTTTATTTTTATCATTTAATATAATATTTTCCATTGGAATTAATTTTTTAAATGAATTTACATGTAAACAAATTTCAATATTTTTCAATGTTTTAAATTTTGAAACTTATTCTATAATTTCAATAATGATATTAATTTTAAAATAATTATTTCTAGTTGTGCCTTTTCAATTTGGAAAAATGGATTCCGAATTTTGAATAGTAAATCCAAATTATGTAGATAGATTTTTTTGGTCATTATGAATAGTAACTTCGATAGTTATTATTAATAAAGGAAAAGGGTAAACAATGTGATTATGGGTACAAATAATGTTATAAAACTATGATAACAGTTCTACTAATATTATTGGATGAGTGTGTATAGACTTAAATCAACCTTGGGTATAAATAGTATTATTTTGAAGCAGCTTGGATGAGATTAGGATATTTATTATATTTTAATTCAGAAAACATTAAATATATCTTACTCAAATTTTAATATGTATTTCATTTTTAATATAATATAATACATAATATAAATTCCACTTTTGATACTCACTTTAAATTTTAACTATTCTTATTTAACATGTTAATTTACATATATTTTTTAGGATACAATTATTTATAATAAAGTATTATACATTGATGATGTATAATTTATTAAATTCATGAAAAATCAATGAAATAATTTTAATTAAAATTATAATAACCATTTAATGGAAAAAATACTTGATAAAATATTTTTTGTTGAGTATATCTCAACAATAATCATAAATAGTTCCGTTTATTGACAATTTAGAGTTGTATGGAAATAATTTTTTCAGCTAAAATATTTTAATAAAAGCGATGTTAAAGTTTTCACATTATAGTTTTAAAAAATATAAGATTATTAATATAGGATTTTTAAAGATATATTCAAATATAAATATTGTTATTAAATCTAGTGGATTTATCTTTATAATTTTATTTCATTTTTAATTTTTATTCAAAATATATGTATATTATTAAAAATATAAAAAACTGATCTAATAATTATTTTATTAATGGAGATAAAAAACAAATGTTATTAAATATAGTAAAATAAATTTAATATTAGATTCTTAATATATCAAACTAATTTTTTAGATGAATTTGACGTCTTATAATTATTATAATTTTTTTCTATGTTAACTTGTTATCAAAATATTTTTTTAATTTCAATGAATTAAATAGTGTAAAAGTTGACGTGTTGGTTGTTAATCAATTTAATATTTTATTCAAAATTTAAAAATAATATTAATTTTTTAAAAAAATTATAATAATTATTATATGGTTTATATTCATCAAATATTTTCATTTTTTGTCTAATTTATATAAAATAAGTAAATATTTCACCCATGTAATATTCAATAATTTGTTACCTTAGTTAAAAAAAATTGAATTACTATAGGTAAACTAAAATAATGTGGTTTAAATTGATAAAAAAATTCTAATTTTTTTTTATGATTATACCTTGTCACATATCATATTAAAAATGTTGTAATTTTATTTGTTTTTGTATGTAGTTTTTTAATAACTCAATATCTATGGAGATTCCAAAAGTATAATTCACCTCAATTATAAAAGGGAACCTAATCCCTCATTTCATTAAAACACTCTATGTCTTAAATCCCGTATTTCTAATGAAATATTCAATTATCAACGTCCTTAGTTACATTCTTGATGTTATGGTCTTTTCTAAATACAATCTCTAATTTTTTAAGATGATAACTAGAGGGAGATCATTGAAGAATAGGTAATATCTTCAACTAATTCCTTCAAACATATTTCTTCTTTTACTTCCAATTCATGAGTATATTCCATTATAATGTAATAAATCTAGTATAACATATATATTTATATTTAACTATTATTTTGGGATAACCATCTTGCATCTTCTATTCCACCTACGAAAAAAATCACTATTCCTATGTACATACGACTTACTATTTCCACAATGTGTTGTAACCAATTTTTCGCAAACACCTTACTTGGATGGGTAAAATTATTGATATAAAAACTATATATTATTATTATAAAATGAAATGGATTTTGAAATTAATTATATACCATCCACTTATATAAAAATTAAAGAGTATGGCAATGTTATTGTCACTCATGTGTTTGTATGGTCTAACGTCTCCATGATGTTATGTGATTTATTCTACATGATATCCATTAATGAAAGACTATGTTAATGTATAGAATGAATATATATGACATATATTATATTAATATTATTTACCTTTGAGGGAAAACTATAACTTATTCAACAAAACATGCATGAGAAAATGAAGTCAATTAAAAGTGAATAATGAGTCATAATGAAATGTAATTGAGAAATAAATTATAACATGATCATATATGATATTATAAGAATGAATCTGATTATATAATAAGTCAATTAAATTATTAAAATAATTACACATGAGTAATAGATATATATTAATGATTTCATACATAAGGTAATGGATAATTTTTGAATCTCATTATTTTCCGAGATTGTTTATATATAATTATTTACTAGGGTATATTTATCATCCATGTCTATATTTCCTAAATATGTATTCAAATATATTTTTCTTATTATTAAGTATTTTAAAAAAAAAAAATTATAACCATTTTTGAATTTATATTAAACAATATGAAATAAGTTCATTCCCATTTTTGATACTAGGAACTTTTGGACATATCTGACAAAATTAAGAGAATAATGTTTTATTTTATCTTATATATGATGAATAGATTTTTTTTTCATAATGAATTATTTCCATAAAACATAATTTAAAATATTTTAAGGTTATATGAAATGAAATTATTTTATTTTAAATTCTCACTACATTGTGTTAAAGGAAAAGGTATTTGGAGAATAAATGATAGTTTATTCAAGAAATAATTTCATGTGTTATATGAAAATTGTTTTCCATATAAGATGGAATTATATAATATGGTTATCTTTCAAGTATATTATCCATATTTTTTTGGTTTTACTATTTTAGGATGGAATTGATTTTTTTACATGGATTATGTTTTTATTCAATGATGTTTAAGAAACCCTTTTTTCATTGGTTTATGCAATGACATATGGTTTATGTTTTTGTGGAACACATAAGAATGATTTCACAATGAGATGGGTGGCACCAATATCACCCTCAAATTCATTGGTTAATGATTTATATCTCGTTATGTAGATAGGTATGGAATGAGAAATTATCTCAATTTTATAATACAGGGTTGGAACAGGATGTAAATGATGTTCAACATTACAGGATTGGAATGAGGATGGAACTTGTTTCAATATTGGACTCTTCCATATATGATAGTATGGGAAAAAAATACTAGACTAATATAAAATGATTTTCTATGCTTATGTATATTTTATAAATTTGAGGTCTGGTGATATTACTATTCAGAATATGATCTTTGATTCTTTATGAACATTTATGATTTATCCCATGACATGGTATGATGATATTTTATTTGCAGGATAATATTTTAATATGATATTTTTTTGTGTCTTATGATTATTATATGATTTATACCTCCCTTGTTTACCGTTAATGAGTATTTAAGCTCACCTGTTATTATGATTCTTTTCCCCATGTTATGATGGAGGGTATTAAGTATGATATGTAAAAAATAGACTAGTTTTTTTTTGGAATAAGAGGGAGATGATGTTGATGTCCTATGGGCACATTTTCGTTGACTACCACATTCTAATGACACTAAACCTATAATTTAAAGGCATGGTTTTTTTTATTTTTAATTAATCTTCATCAATTTTGAATTAATATATATATATAAATATATGATTGTAAAATATGGGACATTATACTGTACCATCTGGTTATAATCATGGATGGTGACCCCTATTCATATTTGTATTGATCTATAAAATGTTGGAAAGATAAATTATTTTTGATTGAGCCATATTAGACGGCTTCTATAAGGGATAGTTCAACATATAGTCTTGAGCATCAAACCTCAGACCCCATATTATCTACTGTATATATCCTTCTGAGTGGGCCAGAGTGATCATTGTTTCTTTCATCTAATCTCACAGGAGGTTTTATGGAATTGGAATGATAAAAAACTACATGAGAATCTATCCTCTATCTAACTGTATAATTCCATATGGTCAAGTGTCTTCCTAGGGAGCCTTGGGAGTATAACAGCA
The DNA here is from genome assembly GCA_963277665.1 of Viscum album. Taxonomy (NCBI): domain Eukaryota; kingdom Viridiplantae; phylum Streptophyta; class Magnoliopsida; order Santalales; family Viscaceae; genus Viscum; species Viscum album. The sequence continues at coordinate 256,853,269 of OY728148.1, read as the reverse complement.
ATCTCTGTATGAAGATCTAGTTTTTTTTGATATGGTATATGTATGATGGACTGTGTATCAAAGATAATCCACCTAGGTTTAATTTTTTATTATTGTTGGCTAGACTATATGAACATTACCTCTATGATGGGTTTCATTAGTGGTAAAATACATTAGGGTGATGGTCCTCCAAGATGATCATTACCTAAAAACCACAAGTTATTTAATGTCTCATAGTGGTTGAGATATTTTTTAATTAAGATATATTATGAGTTTATATTTGATATCCTTAGTTGTCATTATGTCACATATAAGGATTAACATACCTATATATGTAGAGATGATTACTCTTGATGTATTATGTTATGTGTCTTGGGGTTTCCTATAGGGTATTTTTATACTCACCCATGCATGGGATGTTCCAACACATGTCCTGTCATATCCAAAAAATTCAACTTTTCATGAATTTAATGAAGGATATTGAGCTAGTGGAGTTTGGTTTTGGATAGAAAGATAATGTTGTATACCAGTTCTTCATTTGACATCCATCCCCTCCCTCTACACATTTCAGACATTATCTTCTATTTTTTCGTGATCTTGTTTTTTGATTCATTTTATTATTTATAGTACATTATGTGATACTCTAATTGATGGATTATAAATGTACTCGTGAATTTTTATTATTTATTTTTTCAGGTCAAAAATTTTCGGGATTAGATATTTGTGTTTGAACAAGTTCATTAGAAAAAAGCCTCAATTTTTTATATTCCTTATCAATACAGTCTACTGGCCCTTTCCCTATAGTTGTATGATTGTTGTTGTTCTGGATCGTCCATTTTCCAATACCTCGGGCCCTAGTGGGTCAGGTCATGATTGAGTGGTAATAAATGTCATTCAACCTTAGGTGGTGATTTAAGTTATGTTTCCTTGTGAGGATTTTCTGGGAAATTAGGAAAACAATTTCACTGTTATTTCATTATAGAATTCAGGATAGGGAACCCAATTTTGGTGTGGAGGATGACATATACATTTTTAAGTTCTATAAATATCTATTTATTTTCTAGAAATACGGAGACATTGGTTGTAGGGAACATTGATACATGAAAAATATAGGAATGGGTTTTTGTCTCTATGTCCTTATTATGTAAATTCGATAGAAATAGTCATTGACTGTGGTTTTTTTTCTCTTATATATTATTTTTATACCAAGGAAGACAATGATCATTCCACATCAAAGTCAAGTATATGATTAGAAGAGTGAAAAGGCCTATCATAATGGGATTAGTCATGATGTAGTCATTGATTAGGATGGTCAATAGGTTATTATTTCTCTTATTGATAAATTTTTAGACCAGTATATAGTGGTTCAGATGGATTTAGATTGTCAAACATAGCCACATATTACCGTTTTTGTTCTAGGTGACGAATCAAAGGGTTCGATCTCATATCCTGATGTTTTGAGGTGGCTATCTCCAATGGTTCAGGTTTACAGGGTCCTAAAAATAGTTGGATATTGATTAATGTATCATCATAGGATACAACATCAATCACAAAGACCATATAGAGTGTTCATTCCACTAATAAATTTATATTGACATGCTTGTGAGGGGTATGTAAATATAACATGGAATTGTACTAAAAATTATTATGAATTAATAGAGGCATTAAATGAACATTATATGAAAATGAATCATGTTGAGAGATAAATAATTTTGGGCATCATCCATGATTGAGGAGGTGGGGGAGAAGATGAAGGTTGTTAGCCCATTGTTTTTATGATGCCACCACCACCCCATGGAAGACCACTCTAGAATCAGGAAGATGGTAGTAAGAATCATCGAAACCTATAGCCATGTTGTATTTTTACATAGAGGATCAGGGAATGATTGGAGGTATGGTATATGTCCCTTTGTTGTATTATTTATCAACAAAAGTATTATCCACTCCTTTCCTTCATTTTCTTGATCGTTTTCTAGGATAACATAAATAATCTATAGAGACCTATGTTAGAGATGTTTGATGTCACTTTTCATATAAAATGGAGAAGGAAAATCCCCCAACTAATAAGTGTTATTGAGACATTATCCAAAAACTATTCTGGTGAGTCAGTTCTTCCAAAAGAATTTATTTTTTAGGTGTAGTGTATTAGTACCTCTACCTTTTTGATTTAAGGTTGTTTGTTGTGATAAAGATTTGGATAAAATCTAATTTGTGGGAAAAATGTCGAAAAGGGAAATGATGAGTTCCCTTATATAGAATTTTTTTGTCTTGGAAGATTTAAGTGCAGTTTGAGATTTAAAATTTATCTTTAATTCCCAATTTCCAATGATGGAAATATTTTTATTCTTGTTTGATGATGGATGGTGTTAGAAGCCATCCTATGAAAGGATGTGAAGTGGAGTTCATTTTCTCAGAGAAGTGAATCTAGTGGAGGTGATGATATACCTAGATCTTTTGGATTATTTTTCGTTGATAGAGTATATTTAGAAAGTTTTAAAAGTAACATTTTATTATCAATCCTATATTAGGTTTTTAAAGACCAGTAAAAATTCAAGGGAAATTTTTTTCTTAATTGTTTTGGGATTTTAAAAGAACGCAGTTTCTAACGGCACCTGATTCTGAAGCCCGGTGTGCCCAGAATCGTTTTCTTGAAGTTTAGCTCAGGTACATTTAGTGAACGAATGAGAGTGTTTTTTATAACTTTTAAACTGGTTCACGGAATCGAAATCAAGGTACACCAATAGAATTGCAGCGTCGATAATTGCTTAGAAACACCTTTTCTGTAGTTGCGTTTTCTCGGGTGTGGTTTTTAAATTTTGGGGTTATGTTAAGGAATAAAATGAAATTGGTTCAAGCAATTTTATTTTATTTTTGTTTAACCTATGCTAGGTTGGATAATTGTGAGGTGGGACCCACACAAGCCCCACTTTTTCTTTTCTTCCTAAAACCCCCTCCATTAATATGGTAATGCACCCGCACCCCTCCCCCCATTAATTGGAAGTCAACCCTTGCATTTTTCTATTATGAAATGCCTCTATTAATTTGGTGGTTTAAACATGGAAATTAATTCACTGAATTGATTGTTTCGTTTTTTATTTTCAAAAGGCTTGCCATGAGTAATAAAATAAGACAACTCTTATTTTATTAGATTTGTTGGGTTGTGAGAGGCTTGGTGAGAATTTTCTAGAAGTCTTGAATTTATTCCTCCTCGACGAAGAACGCGAAGAACGCGAAGAACGTGAAGAACGCCTTCCTCAGAGATCGATGACCGGACGCGCATCACCCCATTATTTCTTCCTGTGTCAAAGGATGGGAGACATCGTTCCTCCATGACGCGATGATCCTCCTTCTTCCGCGACGTGAAATTCTGCCAAGAGCCTTCATTCAACTATGCTTGAGGTAGGGGTGGGTTTTTATTTGACCAATGCTGATTATTCCTTACTTTGTTTATCTTGACCCGCCTGCTACCAAACTAACGTGGAAGGACTGGGCCAAATGAACACGGCCTGATCCCTCCACCATTTTTTTGAATGTTTGGTGGGATCTTCGTGTTCTTCATGGGTGACGAACGCTAGAACATTGCGAGTTCGTTGTGCGATGCAACGATCCCAATTGAAGATCCAACATCACGATGTCATAGTGAAGGTGCGATGACGATAGCGGGCGGCGGATCAAACCGGAACGGGAGGGACCATCCCTTGACCTTTCTTCGAGAGGGTGAATCAAATTGTGATTTTGGAGCCGATTGGAGGCTTGATAACACTAGAGACGATTACAGGATATTGGGGAGACTTAGTGTCTGAAGTTTCGTGATGAACGGACCGTCAGAACGAAGAACGAACAACACGGGAGGCGTGCTGGCCGAAGGCGTTGATTCTGGAAAATTACAGAATACACGATGTGTATCTCTGACGAACATGCCATGTAGTGTGGGTGTACTATGGCTTGATTTTCAGGTTTAGACAAGTAACACACGGCGTTTGACCCGGGCCACACGGCGTGTAATGTCTACACAAAATACAGAAGTAGCTTCGTGAGAGATGGAGTGTATTCTGGAAAATACACAGACAGGGGCAGCAATACACAACCAAGAGTCATGACAAGTAATCTCTATGCAGAATAGAAGAATCAGCTTCGCGAGACATGGCATGTATTCTGGAAAATACACAGACATGGGCAGCAATACACATCTAAGAGGCAAGACGTGTATTCTCTTCATAGAATGGCAGAAGCGGATTCTCGGGACTCGACGTGTATTCCAGGGATACACGAACATGGAATGGATTACACGGGCATGTAATCCACTACAAGACCAGGCATGGCCAGCATAAATGGAGCCGACCCCATATTTTTGGACACGGCATGTAACCATACCACACACCGTGTACATACTTTTTGCATGAACAACCCAATGACACGGGCTGTGGTAAACAGACAGCACCCATGGACAGAAGACACGGCGTGTAACCATACCACACTCCATATACTTTCTTTTTTACATAACCAGCCCTCCGACACAGGCCGGAACACACAGGCAGTACTTGGTGTCTGATGATAAGGCATGTATCGTATATCCACACGCCGTGTACTTTTGGAAAATGGCTTGGTCGTCTTGTTCTCTATGACTTGGGTAGGTTTTTCTTGGTTTTCCCCTAAGGCGTGGAATGGAACATTGGGTTACATTATCCCTGGTCTTCGTGATGATTTATGTAACCATCCCTTTGACACAAGGAGAGGATCCTCCCGAAATGAGCTTGTTGTGTGCGGGAACCCTAGAGCTGGCTGCAACTGCGATGATGATGATGACTTTAAATAAATCCTCCATGGATTCAACGATGATGACTACAACACTCAGCGATCCGGTGTGGATCATTGCTACCGATCCTGTGTGGTTCAGATCCTGTGTGGGTCAGCACTCAACAGTCCTGTGTGGGCCAGCGCATACCGATCCTATGTGGGTCAGATTATGTGTGGGTCATTGCGGGGGTTAGTACCTAATGATCCTTTATGGGTCATTGCGGGGGTTATTACCTAACGATCCTTTGTGGGTCATTGTGGGGGTTAGTACCTATCAATCCTGTGTGGGTCCGACGGCTTAGATGAATCAGTGGCTAAATCTGATAATCTATATCATCCTACGAAGATGTATACCTGTGTGAGCTGAGTCTTGACTTTTAATCATTATCTTCATTATGATTGTCTTTCTTTCATATATGGATTTTGTTGTGTTATCCTATGTGGATGTGATCGAACATGGGCTCAGATGCAGGAGCTGAACTAGAATTGATAACTTAGGTATATGTATGGCAATATACCTAAGTAGTGCTGGATGTTACTTCGTGGTTGTATCTTTCCTTTGTGGCTTATCCTTTGTGGATTCTGGGAGACCTTTGGGAGTCTCAAAGTCCCTACTGAGTAGCTTATACTCACCCCTGAATGGGATATTCCCACACTATGTTGTGCTGGATGCCAACGACGGACAGCGCTGATCGTGGTAGAGGCTAATGGAGAAGTCAGTACCTAGAGGTTGACCACTAGGCATGATATACACGGAGCGGACGGCTGGACCCGAGGAGCTGAGGTGGCTATCTATACCCACCCTTCAGGTGGGAGTACCAGTAGATAGCTTGATGTTGCGGCATTACTTTTCAGTTGATGTACTTCCTTTTCAGTTGTACTTTACTTTCAGTATGAGTTTTTATTCTGTCCCACTTACTTTTCCGCACTTACTATTGTACCCAGTTTTTACTTGGGGTTTACTTCTGATTTCTTTCTCTATGGTGTTTGTTTACTTTACAAAGGTAATTCCTTCCCTTTTCTTCTGGGAATTACGCCTTGGTTCTAGTCGCCAGCTCCTGGCCTATGGAAGGCGGGCTTGGGGTAGTCATTGTACGGGCCCCGGCGACGGGTCCTGAAAAATTGGTATCAGAGGAGTTCGGTTCTACTGCAGAATATAGGACTCTAATCTTTATTCTATGTGAAGTAATAATGTTAAGGGTATTGAGTGTGGTTATCATTCCATGTAGTCCAGTGTTGGTGCGGTGGCCGACGTATCCGTACATTAGGACCCTGACTTCTGATTTCTGACTTAATGCATGAAAACATTGATTGCATGTGTGTTTCTAGTTTTCTTTGTGATTACTTTGTGTCAGCTCACTAGGTATACTGTTTGACCTTGGCACAGCTATTTCTTTTCAGGATGGCCCCACGACGGCAACCAGCTAGGGTTCTGAGCGTTGTGTGTGACGACAGCCCACCGAGCGACGAGGCCTCAGTACAGGGCCCTTTGACAGCGGAGGCATCGACGATACCTCTACCTGCTGAGCCACCGATGCTACCAGCCCCATCCACTGACAATGTACGTCAGCATAGTGCACTGCAAGAGTTTCAGCATCAACGAGTACCCATGTTCCATGGGGATACAGACCCTCAGGCAGCCAAGGATTGGATGGAGGCAGTTGTACGAGTTTTTAGGTTAGTGAGGACACCAGCAGACCTCATGGTGATCCTCGCAGCGAGCCTCCTGCAAGCGGCAGCAGGAAGATGGTGGATCTTGATGCTCCAGGTTCACGATGAGGCATCTCTCCTCTGGACGGACTTTGAGAGCCTCTTCCTCTTGAAGTTCTTCCTAGCCATCCTCTGTGTGGTGCGCATCCAGGAGCTTCTACAGCTGCGACAGGGAAGCTTGACGGTCGCTCAGTACTCGGCGGGATTTACCAATCTCTCGCGCTATTCAACGGTCATTGTATGGGACCCATTCTTCCGGTCCCGGACCTTCGAGCAGGGGTTGATGCATGAGATCAGGGAATCTCTTATCTCCCTCAGCATTCCGACTCAGGCAGGGGTACTGGAGAGAGCCCTTCTCATCGAGAGATTTCTTGCTGAGTCAACACCAGCGGCGAGACCTACCGCAGGGAAGCACCTAGTAGAGTCTTCTGCAGCTAGTAGTCGACATATGACACATGGGTCCAGGAAGACCAGTCCCTCAGGCAGACGACCTTAGGACACTCGCTCGGTGGTGTGGGTCACACAGCACAGAGAAAGTCTTTCGAGAGGCAGACAGTGCTACGCATATGGCGGGCAGGGCCACATGGCTCATGATTGCCCGACATGCCATGCAGAGGAGTAGCATATGGTTGAGGGACCACCCAGGCAGAGGTAGAGGGTCGACCGTGGCGGTCTGCAGGGAGTAGGCAGATAAGAAAGAGGAGTTGGATGAGAAGCAGGTGGTGGGAGACGCTTTGAGGCTCTACCACCACCACCCCCTAGGAGGTCCACCCCGACCTTTGGGAGCTGGCGGGCAGAGACAGGCACAACTCCAGGCAGCGGAGGCCTACGACCACAGCGCTCCAGAGATTATACAAGGTACGATTTGTGTCTATTCCACCTTTTTTTACGTTCCTATAGACACATGAGCAAGTCATTCTTTCATAGACGCTGCCCTTGTTCGAAGCTCGGAGATTCCGACAGAGTCATTGGCTCGATCCTTACGGCTAGAGACTCTTACGGGAGCAGACTTGACGATTACGCACTGGTTCTGGAAGTGTGAGCTTACTCTAGGAGGCGAGATCTTCATCTGGGATCTTCTTGTAGCGGCTTCGAGGCCTTACGACGTCATCTTGGGCATGGATTGGTTATCTACATTCCATACTCAGATTGACTGTATTAGGCGCAAAGTGCGGTAAGTACGCACCGATGGGAGTAGGTTCACCTTCACCAGTTACAAGGGAGCCTTCGCAGCACAGGATGGACTCTAGAAGAGGAGAGGATATCCCATCACTCATCAGTTGTCTAGCCTCCTCCTAGGAGCAGTTGACGTGCGGAGTCCTGGTTTTCTTGTAGTGGTGGATCAGTATGCAGAATTTTTTCCCGACGACGTTCTAGGACTACCTCCTCGCAGAGAGGTAGACTTCTATTTTGAAATGAACCTTGAGATAGCCATGATATCCACTCCATCATATAGGATGGCTACCACCGAGCATTGAGAGCTACGGGTAGAGTTGGAGGACTTGCAGGGAAAGGGATTCATCGAACCCAGTGTTTCACCCTGGGCTTCCCCGATATTGTTCACCAAGAAGGCGGACAAGAGCTCACGAATTTGTGTCGACTATCGTTGCCTGAACCCGCTGACAGTGAGGAACAAGTATCTGCTACCGAGGATTGATGACCTCTTCGATCATCTCAAGGGAGCACGGTGGTTCTCAAAGATAGAACTTAGATCAGGCTTTCATCAGCTCATAGTTCGGGACGTGGACGTGCAAAGATGGCCTTCAGATGTTGGTATGGCCACTATGAGTTCTTGGTTATTCCATTCGGCATAACCAATGCTCCAGCAGTGTTCGTGGGCCTCATGAAAAGGATCTTTCAGCCATACCTTGATCAATTTTTTGTGGTCTTCATTGTCGACATTTTGATATACTCGACCACTGAGGAGGAGCATGCCTACCACTTCCGGGTTGTACGGGACACACTCTGACAGAACCATCTTTATGGAAAGCTCTCTATGTGTCAGTTCTGGATATCCGAGGTCCACATCTTGGGACATGTCATCTCTGAGGCAGTATTTGTGGTGGATCCTGCGAAGATTGAGGCAGTGCCAGCTTGGGAGCCACCCAAAAGCGTGACAGAGGTGCGGAGATTCATGGGTCTAGTTGGGTACTATCAGAGATTTGTGCCTGACTTATCCAAAGTTGCGGAACCACTCTCATCTTTGAAAAAGAAGGAGAAACCCTTTGTGTGGTCAGAAATATGTCGTCAGATCTTCCAGTAGCTAAGATAGAGATTGACCAGCACACCTATCTTCAGGCTACCAGAGGAGGGAGTAGGGTACGTAGTCTACTGTGATGCATCAGGGACTGGACTCGGATGTGTCTTGATGCCGGAGAAGTCAGTGATCGGCTATGGATCAAGTCAGTTGAGGCCGAATGAGCAGAACTTTGCTATCCATGACCTAGAGTTAGCAGCATTGGTCTTCGCTCTGAAGATGTGGCGACACTATCTGATGGGTGAGCACTTTATAGTCTATTATGACCATCAGAGTATTAGTTACATCTTCTTGCAGAAGGACGTGATCCTGAGATAGCGGCGATGGCTCGAGTTCCTCCAGGACTATGACTTTGAGATACTCTATACTCTTGGAGAGGGGAACATAGTAGCCGATGCACTCAGCAGGAGTTCGGGCATTCAGCTACTTGGGGAGGCGACAGAGAAGCTAGCCGCTTTGAAGATATCATTTATGGATAGAGATGGAGCAGCCTTTTTTCAGTCACTCACAATCACTCCATCACTACTGCAGCGTTCAGAGAGGCACAGCGAGGGGATGCCGACTATGCGATGTGGCGTGCGTAGATATCCTTAGGACAGGAACCTGATGGTTTCCATTTAGAAGGAGAGCACGACGTCCTTTTAAGAGGAAGTACCTTGGTACCAGTTTCTTTATAGGAGGAGGCACTGAGAGAGTTTCACACTTCCCCTTTTGCGGTACATCCTAGAGTGGCGAAGACGTACTAGGATCTCAGACGACAGCACTGGTGGCCGGGTATGAAGAATGTGGTGGCAATGTTTGTTTCTCGATGCCTCACCTTCCAGCAGGTGAAGGCAGAGCACCAGGTACCAGCAGGCATGGTATAGCCCTTGGAGGTCCCGGAGTGTAAGTGAGACGACATATTTATGGATTTTGTGACTGGAATTACACGCACATCCAGAGGTCACGAATCCATTTGGGTGATTGTCGACCGACTCACCAAGTCGGCTCACTTCTTACCCATCAGATAGCAGGGATTAGTGGAGAGCTTGGGACACCTCTAAGTTGAAGAGATTGTATGGATTCATGGTGTGCCATCATCTATCGTCTACGATCGAGATGCTCACTTTACATCCCGACTCTTTAAGGGGTGGCAGGAGGCATCCGGGACGCAGCTACGTCTGAGCACTTCCATTCACCCTCAGACAGATGGTTAGACGGAGAGGACCATTCAGACTCTCGAGGACAAGCTCCGCCCATGTTTCCTCGACTTTGGCCGCAGCTGGGAGGACCACCTACCCTTGGTGGAGTTCATATACAACAATAGCTACCACTCCACCATCAGGATGGCACCATACGAGGTGTTGTACGGCCGACCTTGTAGATCACCTCTATGCTGGACAGACCCTGGGGAGTCAGTACTTGTGGGACCAGAGATGGTCCAAGCCACGATAGAGAAGGTCCAGGTCATCCAGGAGTGGATGAGGATAGCTCAGAGCCGACATAAGTCTTATGCTGACAAGAGGCGGAGGCCACTGGAGTTCGAGGATGGAGACCACATCTTCTTGCGGGTCTCACCTTGAAGTGGCTTACGATGATTTGGCCTAGGCAACAAGTTATCTCCGCACTTCATCGAACCATTATAGGTCCTCAGTAGGATAGGTGAGGTCTGATATCGCCTTGCTCTACCACCTCAGTTGCATCAGGTGCATGACATCTTCCACGTATCCCAGATGAGGAGACACGTGCATGCCCCGAGGCATATCATTAACCATGGGGATCTAGACATTGATGATGGGGTGACTTTTGCGGAGGTCCCGGTGGAGATTGATGATCGACAGGAGTGGGTCCTATGTGGACCGTCGATTCCTCTAGTGTGCATCAGATGGCAGCACGGGAACCTCTAGGAGAGCACTTGGGAGCGGGATGATCAGATGCGTGATCAGTACCCACATTTGTTTCCCTAGTTTTTGATGTATCTTTACAGGGACGTAAAGACCTGAGGTGGGTGTAATGTAAAGACCCGTAAAAACTCAATGAAATTTTTTTTCTTAATTTCTTTGGGATTTTACAAGAACTCAGTTTCTGACGGCACCTGATTCTGAGGCCCAGTGTGACCGAAATCTTTTTCCTAAGTTTAGCTCGGGTACATTCAGGGAACGAACAAGTGGGTTTTTTCTAACTTTTTAACCGGTGCTCGGAATCGAAATCCGAGGAAACCAATGGAATCGCAGTGCTGGTAATTGCTTGTAAACACCTTTTACGAAGTTTCATTTTCTCAGGTGTGGTTTATAAATTTTGGGGTTAAGTTAAGGAATAAAATAAAAATGGTGCAACCAAATTTATTTTATTTTTGTTTAACCTAATCTAGGAAATATAATTGTGAGTTGGGACCCACACAATCCCCACTGTTTCTTTTCTTCCTAAACCCCCTCCTTTAATAAGTTAATGCACCCGCACCCCCCCCCCATTAATTGGAAGTCAACCCTTTCATTTTTCTCTTATGAAACGCCTATATTAATTTGGCGGTTTAAACGTTGCAATTAATTCACTTAAATTATTGTTTCATTTTTGATTTTCAAAACGCATGGCTTGAGTAATAAAATAAGACAAATATTATTTTATTAAAGTTGTTGGGTTGTGAGATGCTTGGGGAGAATTTTCTAGAAGACTTGAAGTTCTTCATCCTCGACAAATAATGTGAAGAATGAAAAGAACGTGAAGAACGCCTTCCTCAGAGATAGAAGACCCGACGCGCATCACCTCGTTCTTTCTTCCCGTGTCAAAGGAAGGGAGACACCGTTCCTCCGTGACGCGACGATCCAGCTTCTTCTGCGATGTGCAATTCCATGAAGAGCCTTTATTCAACTATGCTTGAGGTAGGGGTGTGTTTTTATTCGACCAATGCTGATTCTTCTTTCCTTTATTTATCATGACCAGCTTGATACCAAACTAACGTGGAAGGACAGGGACAAACAAACACATCCTGATCCCTCCACCGTTTTTGTGAATTTTTTGTGGGATCTTCATGTTCTTCATGGGTGACGAATGCCGGAACGTTGTGAGTTCGTTGTGAAATGCAATGATCCCAATTGAAGACCCAACATCATGACGTCCTAGCGAAGGTGCGATGATGATAGAGAGCGACAGATCATACCAGAACCAGAGGGACCTTCCCTTGACCGTTCATTGATCGGGTGAATCAAATTGTGATTTCGGAGCCGATTAGAGGCCCGAAAACACCGAAGACAATTACGGGATATCGGGGTGACTTAGTGTCTGATGTTTCGTGATGAACGGTCCATCAGAATGAAGAATGGACAAAAGAGGAGTTGTGATGGCCGGAGGCGTCGATTCTGGAACAATCCAGAATACACGGCGTGTACCTCTAACGAACATGCCGTGTAGTGTGGGCGTACTACGGCTTGAGTTTCGGGTTTAGACAAGTAATACACGGCGTGTGACCCGGGCCACATGGCGTGTAATCTCTACACAGAATAGCAGAAGCAGCTTTGTGAGACATGGCGTGTATTCTAGAAAATACACAGACACGAGCAGCAATACATGGACAAGAGGCACAACGTGTAATCTCTACGCATAATAGCAGAAGCAGCTTCGCGATACATGGCTTGTATTCAGGGAAATACACAGACACGGGCAGGAATACACGACCAAGAGGCACGGCGTGTATTCTCTTAATAGAAGGGCAGAAGCATCTTCCCGGGACTCAGCGTGTATTCCAGGGATACGCAGACATGGAATGGAGTACAGAGACATGTACTCCACCACACGACCAGGCATGTGCAGAATACACAGAGCCGACCCCCGATGTTTGGAGACGGCGTGTAACCATACCACATGTCGTGTACATACTTTTTGCACTAACAGCCCATCGACACGGGTCGTGGTACACTGGCAGTACCCGTGGAAAGAAGACATGGAGTGTAACCATACCACACATTGTGTACTTTCTTTTTTACATGACCAGCCCTACAACATGGTCTAGAACACATGGGAAGTACTCGGTGTCTGATGACACAATGTGTATCATATATCTACACGCCGTGTAATTTTAGAAAATGGATTGGTCATCTTGTTCTCTGTGAATTGGGCATGTTTTTCTTGGTTTTACCCCTACGACATGGAACAGAACGTTGGGTTACATTATCCCTGGTCTTCGTGACAGTTGATGAAACCATTTCTTTGACTCGAGGAGAGGATCCTCCCGAAACGAGCTTGCTGTGTGCGGGAACCCTAGAGCTGGCTGCGACTGCGAAGATGATGAAGACCGTATAGAAATCCTCTGTAGATTTGACGGCGATGACTACATCACTCAGCGATCCTATGTGGATCAGTGCTACCGATCCAATGTGGGTCAGATCCTGTCTGGGTCAGTGCTCAGCGGTCCTGTGTGAGCCAGCGCATACCGCTCCTGTGTGGGTGAGATCCTGTGTGGGTCATTGCGGGGGTTAGTACATAACGATCCTTTGTGGGTCATTACGGGGGTTAGTACCTAACGATCCTTTGTGGGTCATTGTGGGGGTTAGTACCTATCGATCCTGTGTGGGTCCGATGGCTTAGATGAATTAGTGGATAAATTTGATCATCTCTATCATCTTACAAAGAAGTTTACCTTTGTGATCTGAGTCTTGACTTTTAATCATTATATTAATTATGATTGTCTCACTTTCCTATGTATATTGTGTTGTTATATCTTGTGTGGATGTGATCAAACTTGGGCTCAGATACAGGAGCTGAACTGGAATTGATAACTTAGGTATATGTATGGGCATATACCTAAGTTGTGTCGGATGTTACTTTGTGATTGTATCCTTCCTTTGGGGCTTATCCTTTGTGGATTATGGGAGAACTTCGGGGGTCTCGGGGTCCTTACTGAGTAGAATATACTCACCCCTGCACGGGCTATGCCTGCACTACGTCGTGTTGGATGCAGATGATGGATAGCGCTGATCGTGGTAGAGGCGAGTGGAGCAGTCGGTACCTGGAGGTGGACCACTGCTCGGGACGTACACGGAGTGGAAGGCTGGACCCGAGGAGCTGGGGTGGCTATCTGTACCTACCCTTCAGGTGGGATTACCAGTGTACGACTCAACATTGCGGCTTTACTTTTCAGTTTTACTTTACTTTCAGTTTGGGATTGTATTCTGACCCACTTACTTTTCCGCACTTACTATTGTACCTAGTTATTACTTAGTGTTTACTTCTGCATGCTTTCTCTATGGTGTTTGTTTACTTTACAAAGGAAATGTCTTCCCTTTTTTCTGGGAATTACACCTTGGTGCTAGTCGCCAACCCCTAGCCTATGGAAGACGAGCATGGGGTAGTCACAGCAAGGGCCCTGAGGACGGGTCATGACAAGGTTGATGACCAATAAATCATTATTGATATTACAAGAGTCTTGTACGTGAATGAGATAATTTATATTTCAGTAATTCTAATGATGATCCTTAAAAACTATGATCCTTATTTCACTGAATAATTAGGGAGATGATGTGGCATGTCTTTTTGGGTTATATTTTAGTTGTGAACAATGTCTTACCACTATAAGCTGACTATGTAAGGTGTACCATTTGGGTTTTGTTTAACATTATTTGAGTTTTCATGTCATATTTTTTATATTGATAAGAGGATAATCTTCCATTGGTAGAGTGTGTGTATCATAATGAATAACACACCACCATCTGTGTAGTACATTTTAAACACCTTATATTAGAGGAAAATTAGGTCATGATTAATCTGTTCATATTAATTGGGTGACAATTCATTCTTCATAGTTATTCACTATAAATTGTTGTAACGGTGTATTTTATCCATGGGTATGGGAGGACTACTTAGGAATGCTATGAGTTCAATAGAACAAAATGAATAAGGAAATTAGAGTTTGAGAGTATTCATGGTTTAACCATAATGTTATGATATCTATAGGGTTTTTGGGACATTCATTTTTCCTAAAAATATGTCCAATAAATGAGGTAGTGTACCACTTATCCTCCTGAAAACATAGTTTTGGTTTCTTGGTTTTTTCAACTTGTCATAATTGAGGAGTTGTATTCACAAATCATTGCATAATATCGACATGGTAGAGATTAGAAGTTTTAGGGGAGTTTCCTTTTTCTTGGAGCCTATGGAATTGAGAATCGTAAGGGAATTAACCTCCAATGTAAGGTGTTTTCCATCAGTGTTTTTATTTTTATAGAAACAGAAACTATGGTGGGAGCTCTTGGGATTGGGAGACATTGGCGAGAGCTCAGTATCCCAAACATTTTTTTTATCTGGTTATTTTCAAGGATGAATTTTTTGAATGTTGGAAAATGTAATATCTAGATTTATAACATATAAGAAATTGGAATATTGGTAGGAATATCATCTGAACTAGGTGATGAGAAAAAATTATATTTATAGTCATAGTAATCTCAAAATTAACCTTATAAAAATATTAAATATATTAGTATAAAACTCATGTAGTTTTTCTTAAATATGGAATATCTTTTAAAAATAATATCTGATCAGAAGATTGATACTGTCATTGAGATTAAAATATAGGTTTTAAACTAGCCATGCAATAATATTTTTCATTGTTCGTTGTATTCAAGAAATTATCTTCTGGTGAAAATATAAAATTTAATTTTATTAAATTTATGTATTTATTAAATTAATGGAGGGACCAAGTTATTCATTTATAATTAATATATTATAACCTTTTCAATGGGTTCTCCTCATATCCATATGAATTATGTGGATAACATATAGAAACATGTTTTAGACATTGGGTCATGGATCAGTGATAAATAATTGAAGTACCAAAAGGATTTCCACTGACAACACTGCTTATAGATATCATTCATGAAAATGATTTTTATTTTTTTATTCATCAATGATTGATCTAAATCAAGTTAGTGATTCTATTTTTATAGATTTCTCCTATTTTTACTTTCACATGATGAAGACGAATTAAACATATTAGAATATAATTTATACTTAAATTATTCAATTCATGAAATTTATTTGTCTTTTTCTTTTATAGGAAATGACATAATTCAGTTTTATTTGTTTCACTTCATTCACCACCCTAATAAAATGAATTGACCCTAAAAAATCATTGCATAAGGCCCATTACTAATATTTTTTGTAGATTTTTTCTTCTATTTCTATATGAATTAATTATTGGAATTTTATTTTGGACTATGATTATACAAACACTCATGGAAGGATTGTGGTATAATCAATATCTGGCACAATAGATCTTAATCTCAGTTTTGGGTTGGAGATCCAACATTAATGTTACAATATACAATTATGGAAGTAGGTCCATAAACTGATTGTGAGTTTGAGTATATGGATTTCTTCATATGGCTATGGTGATCTGGGTTTTCCAGTGCCTCTAGAGCAGCAAGCATGTTTTGATTCCGATGAAAATGTTACATTAAAAATTAGTTGGACAAGATCTTATTTCTTTGTGTGAATAAATTTAAATAGGTTCAAAATCAAAAGAAACATAATATATTCCATGGATTCTAGGATATCCCAAACTGCGTGATGTGTTGTCCTATCAACACATTTGGGGTAGCCACCTATGGGTCATAGAATAGTTTCCATGAAGTGAAATTTATCACACACCATGTGACACATGTCACACTCCATATTCCCCATAGGTGACTAGCTCAGCATGTATAAGGGGTATAATATCAAGAGGCCATGGATTGTTACACACCATGTATTCCAATTAACATTCCACGTTACATGTCGATGATCGATTGGTGAGTACATGGAATACAATAGTATTTTTCCATGTGGCCTCACACACTGTGTACATAGGTAGCACACGAGCTCAATCATGTACATGGACATTTTCATGGTGTTGTACTTTGACAGGGCCATGTATAAGAGCATAGATGGAATTGAATAGAAAATTATAGTGTGACATCACAAAATCATCAAATCATGGGGCACACCATGTATTTCCAAAATGACAATGTCCTATGAGTATGGGACATGGGCAGCGCCATACCATGTGAGACATTATGTGTACCCCTTAACATCTTGGAGATTTTAACCTTCCATGTGGCATTGATAAATCCCAATTTCCATAATATATTACCCATTAAAAGTTTACTAAATATTCAAGAACAACTCTAACATGAGATTTGATCCCATATCAAGGTAGACAAGTCAATTATGGCTTGGTGTCCCTCTAGTGGGCGCTCGACATTGACCCCCTACCAGTGTATCGAGATATAATATTTTCTAACGGTATCTATTTTAATAGTGTGTGTATATAGTATACATGCTCTAAATTTACTTCACATGCCTTCTTAGAAATACCTAATATGTGTGACCCCTAGGATGATTTTCATCAGTGATAATATAGATCCGGAAGCAATCCACTCCAAAGATAGTTAACTTGATCCCTCAAGTTGTTCTATGGTTGCAAGTTGTTTTCACCACTCTGACATGAAATATTTCATGATTATATATTGGTTATAAAATGTAAAATTGGGTCTCATATACTTACTCACAAACCAATGTTTGATGAAGTGATTTTCATTTGGGGTTTATGTTCTCTATTTTAAAGGTGTCTTAATGGGTATTTTTATGATCACCCTTATATGGGTTCTTCCCATATATGTCCCATTAATTACAAATGTCTATCCATTTCATAGGGACTTCATAGGAATATGATAATTTGGAGATTAGTTTTTGATAGATAGAGTGAATTGTATACTGTTATTGAATTTGATAGAATTTCCTTCCCTCTGATTAGGTATGACATTATTATACAGTATTGGGTATACTTGTATTTCACCCATTTTTTTCTTTAAAATATTTTCAATCATATGCTTATTGTGTCACTGTAAATGTATGCATGAATTGTTATCATATTATTAATATTTATTCATTTTAGGGTCCTAGAGATGGTTGTGCCCATACATGTACATTAGGAATTCCCCCCAATTTTATAAACATTAACCCATCACTTTTTGTTAGCTGCTGACCTTCAAAGATGTGATTGGGGTAGTTGTGGCTCAACCTTGTA
Source organism: Viscum album (assembly GCA_963277665.1). NCBI lineage: Eukaryota > Viridiplantae > Streptophyta > Magnoliopsida > Santalales > Viscaceae > Viscum > Viscum album. The sequence goes on along the minus strand of OY728148.1, from coordinate 256,835,492 downwards.
CTATCTATGAGGGCCTTGATAGACCAGGTGTGGACATCATGGGTCATGTAGATGTGATTGATACTTTGTGGTTTTTTCATGATTTTTGATATGCATGTGTTTCAACATCACTATCATTATTTATTTTTATTTATTTACTTTTTTGAAAAAATTAATTCAATTATATCTATTTTAGTGTTGATAGTTGATATAGAATGTTTTTAAGTTTCATTTTCTAATTAAATTGACTGGATTTTTTATTATAGTGTTTTTTAAGTATTGTGGATGTAAGGATTATAGAAGGGATATTTTATATTTTATCATCTAATTCAACCAATTTATTCTATTTCTATGGGTGAAACCATTATATATTTGGTTTCAATTAGGACCATGGTCCAATTTATAGAACGTCGTGTAAGTAATGTCCTTTGGGCCTCATCACAGAACAGATTGGTTGATGGGTTCAATCGAACTAGAATAGTTCATGAAGAAATTCTGTCAAATAAAATTTATTCACTAGTATAAAATGTTACTGAATAGCCCATTTGTTTTTTGGGGTGTCACAGAGGAAAGGTGGTTAGGATGGTTTTTTGAATCAAGAAATAGATCATAGAGAGGTCCATGATCACCACATATAATTATAAATCATGATAATCCTTAGATTTTTATGGTTATTTATTCATTTACATTTAGAAATGTTTTTATAATATATTTATTTATATGATTTAATCAATTATATATGGATTCACAATGATATTTATATTTTAAAATAATAGAGGTAAAATGATTCTTTGGTTGGACACATGGTCAAAAAACCATGAGGATTCTCTCAGAAGATGGTTCCAATATTTCCTCAGAGGGTGATACATGGTTGACGCATAGTCATCTAAAGAACAATAAAAAAACCTTCATGTAATTACAATAATTTGAACGTTATTTTGACCCCTTATGGATCTCAAATGGGTTGATATTATGTCCATCAAAAATTGTGATGAATAATTGGTAGTTATTTTATTTCCTAAGGTTTCTAGAATCAGTTTTCATGTTTGTTGTGGATGTTTAAATTATGTTTCTAATGTTTTTTTAAAATTAGTTTTCTAAATAAAAATCTGAATTAAGTGTTTTTTCATTACATTATAGTTATTTTTTAAAATTTCAAAAATCGGTGTGGTTTTTCCTAAGATGGAATTTCCCATTTTTATTTAATATTTTGAATTTATATTTGAAATTTGAGTATGATTTTATTTTATTATTCTGATTAATGATTTTTAAAAAAATTCTTCTTATGTTTTTAAATATATAAGAGTAAAATTTAAAATAAATTCTTTTGGGTAAATAAATAAGAGGTTTTAATTTAAATTTGAAATATTTTATGATATGATGTTAAAGGTGTTTTTTTGATGAAAACATGGTTTATTTAGTATTTGATAGACTATTTTTGTAAATTTATATTGGTAATTGATTATTTTTATTTTTTATAAGATTTACAACTAGGTAGAAATTGAGGAATTGTTAGTACTCCATTAATTTTGGTAGTCTCCATTTGGTTTTTTATATCATCATACAAGAGGGGTTTTAATTTTTGTACTCTACTTTGTATTAGGATTTAGTGGTTGAGACAAAATCATACCTTCCCTAGGGACCTATATAAATCTTTTTTGTATTTGTAAACAAATTCTATTTGTATAGATCAATATATTTTTTAAAGGGATGAGTGGTTAAGGGTAACTAACTTATAGTATCAATTTGTCTCTTATATCATGAGGATTCAAGGGTAAAAGTCATATAAGTGGAAGTTGAGTGTGTTAGATAGAATACAGTGAATGAAGATTTAGTGAGAGTTAATCCAACTAATTTTTTATTTGTAGTTTCAATGGACTAAATGGTTTATCATGAGTTAGAAGGGCTTTTTGAGTGGCATTAGTACTTCCAGAGATATAAGAGGTATATTTTTTATTCTACATAGGAGAAGATGATATTTTGGATTATCCTATTTTGTAGGATCCAAGCATGTTTTAGTAGTGTGGTGATTTAGTCAATCTCTAATATTTTAATATATTAATTCATTTGAAGGTGATATCTATATGGTTTCATTAATCATTTTCAATATCATTTCTTTGGTGATTTCTTATTTATTTTTAGGTTTTCCATTGGGTGTTATATTAGTATTTAATAATTTTATTAGGTAAGTTATCTGGTTGTTGGAGGAACGGTATACTTATGAAATTTATATTTAATTAGGGTGTTTGATGTTTCATATATATTTTTTAATTTTCTACACATTTAATGAGGAGATTGTTATACTTATATATGTCTTGATGGTCTAGTTTCTTCATATTGATATTTTTTTAATCTATAGTATCTTGACATCATTGAGGATTCATTGATTCTGTCTAGGTATGGGATAAAACCCAGGGTAAAAATTATTTTACCTAGGTTTTATATAGAATTTTGTATCATATAACATGATAGTGTTGTTACATGAATTAATGGGGTTACTATGAAATGATACATTGGGGTTTTGGTCATAGGTTACCCTCTTGCTATATCACAATATTGGAGAATATACCATTTTACACTGGGTGTTATCATAGATTTTATTATATGGTATATGATTCATTATGTAGATGTAATTATATTTAGGATAATGATTTTTTTAGTGTTTGGGAGACTACTATTTTCTTATAGATTTTCAATTTATTTATTAGTGTTTTGAATAAATGTATATATATTCCTTTTTCATACTAGAATTCTAGATAAATTATAAATAAGGGGGATATGTATGCCTGGTCAACATCCCTTTTGGGTACAAATTTCTATATTTTTGGATTTGTTATGATGGGAGATTATTTAGAATCATGATGGTGTTTTTGCATCTATTTATGATACTGTTCATATTTGGTATTTTTAATTAATTTGAATCCTCCTAAGTTGTAATAATTCTATCTTACATATGGATATGACGTGTAACTATAATTAAATTACTATATCCTAACATTTCACTTATTCTCTCTGTATAATTTACTTTTTAGTTGAATAAAGTGTTATAGTGGGTATAATTGTTAAATCCCCATGTTACTATTTGTTGAGTAATTTAATGATTTGGAAACTTTTGGAATTTATACTATTTATATAATTTTTGTAGGATCTCTATATAAACTAAGTATTTCTTGGGAATTACAGTTATATGTTATATGTGTAGGATAATGTAAATAAACCTTGTCACAACCAAGGGCTCTCTAACATGTATTTTGGTTGTTGAGAAGAAACATAGATCATTATTGTGATTCTATACTACTGGGGTTCAATAGAATGGTTTTTAAGTCCCTTATCATTATAAAAAACATATAATATGGCATTATATTTAATTTGTAGAGTGATTCGGTGAGGGGTGAGGCCCCACATACATTTTCAATCCATCTTCTCCAAGGTCATCGAACAAACACTATATGGCGACCTCTAACACCTGAAAATTTAGAATACAATTCTCTCATTAGATTTCATAACACGTAAAAATGATAGTTAAGAAAACATAAATATAATATAAAAATATCATTATATAATGATAAATTGGCCTCCACACCATTACATTTTTTATACTAATATTAATAAATACATTTTAAAAAATAATGATGTTTTCGACAATGAAACTATATAATATGTAATGTCGTTGTATATTATATGATTATCTATTTCCACAAAAAGTATTTTTATTTATTTTTTTGAAGAAATAATATACTTAATTATTTCATGTTTAGGAAAATCTATAGGAAAAATGAAATAAATTTTTTAAATCATATATTAATTATCTTCAATAAAATTTCTGATAATCTATTATAAAAATGAATTTTCAACGAATAAGTGATAAATACCTAAATTTATTGAAAGTTGAATTTTGTATTTATAGAATTTACATATTGAAATTTTATTTTAAATAGTTTTATATGTAAAATCAGTCAATTTGTTTTAATAATAATTTTATTCATGTCATTTGATTTAATTTTATGTTGGATTTTAGTATAATACCATTTATACTATAGAAAAACAAATTTCCATAAATAAAAAATTAAAATCAATATTTTCTGCATCCATTTTTAATAAAATTCAACATAATAAATAAATTAAATACTAAAAAATAAATTTCATACTAAGAATTAAAGTTGTTTTATTTCTTAAATATAATATTTTTATTATTGGTGTTTATGAATAACAACCTTGGTAAATTTTTATCACATCAATATGTGTAAGGTGGGTAAAATTAGGATAAAATATTATGATAAGGATTTATAATTTCTATAATACATTCTTTTATCGTATTTTATTGGTTTTGTTAGGCCATTTTAATATATTTCATGAATATATAGGCAATTTGAGCCTTTTTTTAACTATGACATTTTTGTCATTGAAATAAACAAATTAAGTAAAAAATGTCACTATATTAACTCTAATATATATATATTCATTACATAAGGATAAAAAAGAAAATATATTATATTATAATTGTTTTTTTACATTTTAATTTTTTGTTTTTAGAATAGATATTTATATGTAATTTTATGTGATTGAATAATTATGCTATATTCATATAAATCATTAATAAAATTTTATTCAATATATAAAAATATAGAAAAAATGATTCCAAAAATTATATATGTAATAAAATATAAATGAATTATTTTCTTCCATGCATTTTTATACAACTAAAATATGTTATATATTTTTTAGTGTTTTATATGAAAGTTTTATAACTATCTTGAAAATATTACTGTAAATCGAAATAAATATTTCAAAAAAGTATAAATTATATTTTATATTAAACAATATTATATTAAGTGATTTTTTTAAATCGCATAATTATAGAAATGAATGGAATATGGTTTAACATATCAATGATGATTAATTTTTTGTGGAATTTCATCTTATATTAACAATCAGTACCTTTAAGGTGTAAAAAACATATATATTGTAGTAATTATCATAAGGGTTTATATTGGTCAAAAATAAAAGATAAGGGTTAACACATCACATAAACTTATATAAATTTTTTAATGTGATATTATATAATTATCATCATTGTAACGCCCTGACCCCAGTTACCCCGAGTCGGTGCATTATTGCGTAACATTGGCAGGATCATAAAAGATCAAGTCTCGAAAGACCGATTAGTTTAGTAGCCTTGGAAACACTAGATATATTCATAAATGTTACATTACATCATAAAGTGAAAAATCACAATAACATAGTCTCCATAGTCCACACTTCTATCCCCGTCAGACTATCCCTATAGGTCAGTCATAAAATATTTCTTCACATCCTGGGAAAAATAAAACATTGAAAGGGTTTAGCTCATATGTTCAGTAAAGATTACAATATAGTGGAAGCATTCATAAATAAACATACAAATTTAAGTCAATGTATGACTAAAAATCCTTTTAAACTTTAACTTCAACATAATATGGAAAAAGTAAAATGAGATAATTCCATTTACTCATTCACATGGATACTCTACTGGTCGAATAATCACATGAAATATCAATAACCACTATCCTAATGATGGAATGCATAATGCCAGACTATCATAACCACGTGGCCAAGGCCTCGTGCCAAGACTACAAATAAGATTTTGTCAAGGCCTCATGCCAAGATACTAGTTTGTCTCATTAGACCTGCCGATGCATCGAGGAGATATGGCGGGCTCCACCCATCACTTATTAAGTCCAATGCATTCCTCATATGAACAGGTTTAAACATATCATAAACCATAACATAATCGTATCACAACAAACATGCATAAAGGAAACATAACATTTCCACATTTCAATCACAAGATATAAATAAAAGTTTATCAAAACCATTTTCAATACCAAAAAAAATAAATGTAAAACATGGAATTTATTTTTCATTTTAAAAAAATGTTATGGCTTGTAGAGGAAGCCGAAACTCAAATAATGGTCACGGCGGTGGAGAAGTCATTGTCGCCACATACGTATGACAAAAAAAATCATTTTTTTCATTTGGTAAAACACTTCGTATAAAAATATTCTTTTTGAATAAATGTAAAATTCAAAGGGGTTTATACCCAGTATAAAAGAAAGTTGTATATAAAACAAAATATGCCTCAATGAAAGGAGATTGAGACGAAGTCCTTACAAAGATAATTTATTAAATAAAATAGATCTATTATGTGTATTCACTATAAGTATAGATAAAGAAAGTACAAATACAAGATAGGACATAATAATATCATGGAGTAATTTGAAAGTAGGAGAATAACCCAATGAACTGAAATTGGGTTAAGAAGTTCCCTTAATTCATGTCCGACATGACTCGATCATTCTTTAAGCTCATGAATAATAAACTACAGTTAATTTATAATTTCTTAAGAACCTTTTTCAAGTTTATTATTCCTTTTATATCACTTATTACCCGGTTATGAACATTATCTAATTATTTATGTTAATAACGGTCGTTTTGTCAATCTTTGGTACTTGAGTAAAAAATAATCTTCTTATAATTACAAGTTGTTCATGTGGTAAAATATCCATTATATCCAGAATTATATTCATGATTTAGATATCATATATATCATATATATTCATTATATTCATTCATTAATAATATTACGTATCATTTAAAGGTATGAAATGAAATGCACTGTTCATGGAGACATTAAGCCGTACGTACGCATGAACGCTACTTTCATTTCTATTTCGTATTTAATGGAATGTAATCATAATGATATAAAGGTATATTATAATTCCAGTATAATATCATATATAATATCATTTACTACATCCTTTATACATCCCACAAATGGCAATAACGATTCAAATCACTTTGAGGGGGCGGTAGTCCGCACTTCCTAAAATGAAGATATCGCATTTACCCATAATGGAAACCTTAAAGGTGTACCATAAATGAAAAATACAGAAGCATAAGTAAAACATAAAAATATTATATATCATATATAAATATAGTGACATATTAATGGAAGCCTTAGAAGGTGTTATATGAGTGTTGAACAATCATCGTTTTGTGAGGAAGAAATTCGCCATCCACAGAAATAGTATGTTCTTTAACCATTAGATGTAGGTGTGTGTAAGTGTATCTCGAATAATTCTTAAAACAAAATCCTAGTATATTGGGGATACTGGGTTTGTTACAAAATAAATTAATAAAAAGATTTTAGGGTGTTGGAGAAGTAAAATAAAACATAAGAACACCAGAGAAAACACTACCTTTAAAATGGGTAACTGTTTTTCATTTGAGCTCAAGGCTTCCTTGCTAAGAATTATGCCCAAAGTCAGGCTTCTAGGAGTAATATAGGGATGTTCATAGAGTATTTGGGCAGAGGTTGGCCGTGCCAAAATGCTTTTAATGTGTGAGTAAAGTGGTAGTGGTGGGGGGCTTTTATAAGAGGAGAGGAGGGGCACTCTTGGAATATTATAAAATGTTACTTTATCCAAAAATGAATTTCGTATATAAAAGGTCCTGAAATTATATATTTCAAGGATAAGGTGATAAGGGTTTTAAATATACTCATACAATAGGTTTTTTACAAGTGTAAGTCTTATATTTTACAATATCTTTTCATTTTATTTAAATCGTTAATTAATGAGGTAATCGTGGCATCATCATGGTGTCATAAATATTTTAATATATTTAATGTCTAAACATTATAAAAAAAATATCCTGATGTAGAAAATCGTTTTATCTTGTTAATGAACATTTATAGTCAAAAATATGACTTGTATAACCCCATTTAAAAATTGTTTTAGTAAAACAACTCATGTTTGTGACATTTTTATTTTAACATTAAATAAAAAGTTTTTAATGTCATTTTCCTACCAATGTGGCTCCCTGTGATACCCAAATTGACCCATGGATTGTCTAGGTCGGACATGACTCTTCCAATAATGGTAGGAAAATTGTCAAGATATTTTGATATTTTTCTAATATCATTTTTACCTTAAATTTCACTAATTACCTGTAATCGCGATTAATTAATCTTAAAAGATACTATTCACAAAAAATTATTTTAATCCCATTGAACCACATTTTACTTCCTAATGACAACCATGTACGTCGGATTTTTGAAAATCAAATCACAGATGTGGTGATGTTTCATTTAAATGAAAAATCAGTTTTTTAACTACCACTTAGTGGTTTCACTATTCATCAAAAATTGATGTTTTTCAGAACAATGCCAAAATTTATCCCTAAGATATAATTGTTATTCCAAATTCGAAAATTATGTCTATTTTAAAAAATTCCAAACATATATGTTGAATTAATTAATTTTATAATTAATTCCCACTTTCACAACAAATAGCGTGTTTTTAAGGAACAATATATATCAAAAGATTGGCAATTGTTTATGTCCAATTTCAAAGTGAAATTATTTATAATGACCACCATTGGAAAAATTGGTAAAAATATATTATAATTATACTTTAAAATAACTCAATAGTATAATTTATCACAATGATTTATTTTTATTAAAAAAGTTGATTTTAAGTATTTTTCACTATTCATAAAAAATTGGAATTTCTTAGAAAAATACCAAAAATTCAACATAGGCTAATTTCGATATTACGAATCCAAAAATGAAATCCATTTTAAAATATAAAATATATATAATTTCAAAAAGTGGGTATTACTATTCATAGTGACTACCTTGATAGGTCATGGTGTGTGTTAGAACTCAATGTTGCGTACAACACACGCTACTGTATTATTCAACGAGAAGTTTACCGTGGAAGCTTGGGGTATTACATTCTCCCCTCCTTCAAATAATTTCATCCTCTAAATTTCATAAAATATCACTGTATAAAAAGACTCGGGTGATTCTTCATCATATGTTCCTCAAGTTCCCACATTTCCTCCTCTGTCTTATGGTTTCTCCATAGAACTTTTACTAGACGAGTCGTACGGTTTCTCAGCACTTGTTGTCTTGTATCATGAATCCAGACAGGCTCTTCGCAATAAGACAGATCGGGATCCAGTTCTAATTCCTCATAGGTGAGTACATGCGTTGGGTCGGGCATGTATTTTTTCAACAGTGATACGTGGAATACATTGTGAACTTTGGAGAGACTTGGTGGCATTGCCAAATAGTAAGCTACAGCCCCAATTCGTTCTAGAATTTCGAAGGGTCCTATGTACCTGGGACTCAATTTACCCTTCCTACCGAAACGTATAACTCCCTTCCATAGAGATACTTTCAAGAAAACATGATCTCCTACCTGAAATTCTGAATCCTTCCTTTGGTTTTTGGCATAGCTCTTCTGCATACTTTGAGCTGTTTTGATGTGTTTTTGGATTACTTTCACCTTTTCCATCATTTCCTCCACCAGTTCTCGGCCTATAAGTTTTCTTTCAGCATCGTCATTCCAACAGGTTGGTGTGCGACATCTCATTCCGTATAACGCTTCATATGGTGCCATCTGAATACTTGAATGGAAAGTATTGTTATAGGAAAATTCTACCAGAGGTAAATATTAATCCCACATCCCTTGAAAGTCAAGTGAGCATGATCTCAACATGTCTTCTATGGTTTGAATATTTTTTTCTAATTGTCCATCTGTTTGAGGGTGGTAAGTAGTTCTCAAACAAATTTCAGTATCCAAGGCCTTCTGAATACTTTTCCAGAATCATGATGTAAAACAGGGATCATGATCCGAGACAATCGACAGGGGTACTCCATGAAGTCTCACAACTTCATTAATATACAGTCTTACTAGGCGTTCAAGTGGTATATCTTCCCTTATAGAAAGAAAATGTGCTGATTTTGTGAGACGATCAACAATGAACCATATTGCATCATTCCTTATAGGAGTATTTGGTAGTTCCATGACAAAATCCATCGTAATATTATCCCATTTACACTCAGGTATGGGAAGAGGTTGCAAAACTCCACCCGGAAGTTTCCTTCCAGCTTTCACCTGTTGACAAACCATACATCTTGACGCAAAATCAGCAATCTCTCTCTTCATGTTGTCCCACCAAAAATGTCACTTTAAATCTCTATATATTTTGGTGCTCTGAGGGTGTATATAGAAATTGGAACTATGACAATCATCCAACAATTCCCTCGTCAAATCAGGTATATCGGGAACACAAAGCCTCCTCCAAAATTTCAAAATTCCATCTTCATACAGAATGTCACTCAATCGCCCATCATTCACAGCTTTAATCTTCTTTTTCAACTCTTAATCATCAGCTTGAGAAAACTTTATCCATTCTAGTAAAGATGGTTTGGAAACCATTTGAAATTTTTTTGATGTTTCACCCTCCATGGTGATTCCCATATCCATCTTTACTAGATCCATGAAAATAGGATCCTTTTACACTCTTATCATGTTCAAAACTCCATGATCTTTTCAACTCAAAGAATTTGAAACCTTATTTTCCTTTCCTGGGTGGTATTGTATCGTTCAATCATAATCCTTGAGTAGTTCAAGCCATCGCCTTTGCCTTATGTTGAGTTCTTTTTGTTAGAAAACATATTTCAAACTCATGTGATCGGTATATATCTCACATTTTTCACCATATATATAATGTATCCATATCGTCACGGCAAAGATTATAGAATCTAACTCAAGATCATGAGTAGGATAGTTATAATCATGAATTTTTAGTTGTCGTGATGCATAAGCAATAACCCTATCATTATGCATAAGGACACAACCATGTCCTTTCATTGATGCATCACTATAAATAACGAACCCATCATTCCCTGATGGTAGAGTCAATATAGGAGCATTGAATAATCTTCTCTTTAGTTCTTCAAAACATTATTTACACTCTTTTGTCCAGAAAAATTTAACCCCTTTACGTGTGAGCTTCATTAATGGGTTAGCCAATCGGGCCAAATTCTGGACAAAACATCGATAATAACCTGCCAAACCAATAAATCTGTGTACCTCAGTTATACTCGTCGGTGCTAGCAATTCATGGATTTCCTTGGTCTTAAAAGGATCAATAGAAATTCCATCCTTAGAGACAATATGGACAAGAAAATAAATCTCCTGAAGCCATAATTCACACTTTCTAAACTTCCCATGTAATTCATGCCTTCTAAGAGTCTTCAAGATAATGTGAAAGTCATTTTCATGATCTTCGTACCTTGGGGAGTATACCAAGATATCATCAAAAAATACCGCCACAAAATCATCAAGATATTCCTTTAAAACTATATTCATTAGATCCATGAATACAGAGGGTGCATTAGTCAATCCGAAAGGCATTACTGTAAACTTGTAATGCTCGTATCTTGTTCGAAATGATGTCTCCGGAATGTCTTCCTTCTTCACACACAAATGATGGTATCCAGATCGAAGGTCAATCTTTGAAAAGTATTGATCTCCATGCAATTGGTCAAATAAATCATCAATGCGAGGTAGGGTATACCTGTTCTTTATTTATATATCATTGATCTCCCTGTAGTCAACGCACAACCTCATAGATCCATATTTCTTCTTAACAAAAAAGATAGGGGATCCCCATGGAGAAACACTATGGCAAATAAATCCGTTATTAATCAATTCCTATAGTTGTTTATTTAGGTCAACTAATTCAATGGTGGCCATTCTATAAGGGGTCTTTGATATAGGACTTGATCCAGGAATTAAATAAATAGAAAACTCAACTTCTCGTTCTGGAGGATGTCATGGTAAATCTTCTGGAAACACATCTACATATTATTTCACAATTGGTACATCCTCTATTTGAACATTCCTTTCCTCTCGCTTAGTCATTTCATTCTCTTCCTCCCCAATAATTGAATTTAGTTGAGCTACTAGGGGTGGATCTAAATAAGAATTAGGTGGTGACGATTCTGATCTAAAAATAAGGTGTTCCTTATCATCATCATCAAAAATCGTAACCTCCTTCTTCTTACAATAAATCTTTTCATCATAGTCTGAAAGCCAATCCATACCGAAGATTATATCAAACTCAATCATACGTATGAAAATGAGATCAGTGGATAAAGAACATTTTTGTTCTTTAATTGGGAGTGATTCACAAAAAGTTGTTGCAATGATATTTCCCTTAGTAGTTTCGACTGACAATTCTCATGTTAAATCAAATCAAAAATATCTAATTTTCTTAGAAAACTGGGAAGATATGAAACAATGTGATGATCCAGAATCAAATAATTCATTTTCTAAACTTGAGGAAACCATTAAATTACCTTCCACCACGTCTTTCGGAGCTTCATCCTCAATAGTAGTGATAGAATAAGCTTGTCCTTGTTCCCTTGTCCTCTTCTGAGGTAATTTCCCCTGACGCTTAGGAAATTAATTTGAATAATGCCCCATTTCCATACAATTTTAGCATTCAACATTGATAGCCTATTTCTTTCCCTTGTAATCAGACGCTTGGTGACCTTTTTCTCCACATTTATAACAAACTCCCATTCCTTTTAGGTAAGTACCAGGGTGATTCTTCCAAAAATTATCGCATAATGGAAAATCCTTCTTTCCCTTTTTCCCTTTATCTATCTCTTGTTCCACCGTTCTCTTATTCTCTTGCTTTACTTTATTTTCATAAGATTTAGAGAATTCTTTTTCGGCCTTGATAGCACACGAGACTATATCTTCGTATGTTGAGAAAGATTGTGATACTAATGATCGATGGAGAAACGGTTTTAACCCATCAATGAAATGATCGATCTTACTTCTTGGGTTACGTATATAATCTGTAGCATGCCACGCTATCCTTGTAAAGTTAGCCTCATAATTTGTGACATTCTCATCCTCCTTCTGCCTCAGACTCAGAAGTTGCCTTTCCATATCTGTTCGATAGTCATGTGGAAAGTATTTTTCTAAGAAAATTTCCTTAAACTCCCTCCATTCCATACTTGATACTTCTTCATCTTAATTAGTGGTTTGAATCAGGGACCACCATTGATCGGCATCTCCAGTGAGGCGGTAGAATGCCATGAAATCCTTCTCCCTTTCGCTACTCCCCAAGGCATGGAATATTTTCTCTAAGGATTTTATCCATTTCTCAGATACTAATGGATTTGTACCCCCATTAAATGTTGGTGGTTGTTTCCTCATTAAGCAGTCTATCATTGATCCTCCATGTTGTGGATCAGGGTGCTCCATACAAGTAAGGTTATTATTCATAACCTGAGAGAGTTGTCCCAGCATGGTAATAAGTTGATCAGAACCAGTTGTATCACTACCTCCATTGTAATTATCATGAGCAGGAGGGAATCCCTACATAGAGTGCATGCATTTATACGGTTTCCACTCCTCCCACTAGGCGCCATTTTAAAAAAATGGCATAAACTAGATTAGTTTATGAATTAAAATACATACTTCCATAATTGTAAAACACTTAACATAAATTGAACTATTTATGGATATAATCCACAATCATAAAAATGTTTTCTTTGAGTAAGTATATACTTATAACCCATCATAGTGGTTTGTAAAGAAAATGAGAATTATCCGAAGAATATACCCCAGGAGTGTCGTAACCAAGAGTGAAGCAAGGCACGTTGTTGTGCACCAGTTCTCTTTCCAGTCTAGCTAAAAGCGGTGTTTTCGGGTTTTACCCCTAGGCACATCTGTGCTAGAGCCGCCTCTACCTGCTCGTTTCCAGATAGTGATGTATTTCTCAGAAAACTCACAAAATCTCTATAATACAAAAATTTTAGGAAGTTCTTCTATACTAATCCTCAAAGTATATCTTCAGCCTATGTGCTATAATCAAAGTTTATCTAAATCTAGCTTCCAAGGTTAGCACTAAACTGCCTCTGATACCAACTATAATGCCCCAACCCCAGTTACCCAGAGTCTGTGCATTATTGCGTAACATTTGCATGATAAAAAAAGATCAAGTCTGGAAAGACAGATTAGTTTAGTATCCTTGGAAACACATGATAGATTCATAAATGTTACGTTACATCATAAAGTGAAAAATCACAATAACATAGTCTCCAAAGTCTACACTTCTATCCCCTTCAGACTATCCCTATAGGTCAGTCATAAACATCTTAGGAAAAATAAAACATTGAAAGGGGTGAGCTCAGATGCTTAGTGTGGATCACAATATAGCGAAAGCTTTCATAAATAAACATAAACATTCAAGGCAATGTATGACTAAATATCCTTTTAAACATGAACTTCAACATAATATGGAAAATGTAAAATGAGATAATTCCATTTACTCATTCACATGGATATTCTATTGGTCGAATAATCTCATGCAATATCAATAACCACTTTCATAATCATGGAATGCATAATGCCAGACTATCATAACCACGTAGCCAAGGCCTCGTTCCAAGACTAAAAAAAATATTTTGTCAAGGCCTCGGGCCAAGACACTATTTTGTCTAATGAGACCTTCCGATGCATCAATGATATATAGCGGGCTCCACCCGTCACTTATTAAGTCCAATGTATTCCTCATATGAACAGGTTTAAACATATCATAAACCACAACATAATCATATCACAACAAACATGCATAAAGGAAACATAACATTTCCACATTCCAATCACAAGATATCAATAAATCATTATCAAAACCATTTTCAATACCAAGATAAAAGAAAAGTAAAACATGGTATATATTTTTCATTTTTTAAAAAAAGTTATGACTTATAGAGGAAGTCGAAACTCAAATAATGGTCACGGCGGTAGAGAAGTCGTTGTTCCCGCATACGTACGACAAAAAAACATTACTTTTTTTCATTTAGTAAAATGCTTCATATAAAAATATTCCTTTTGAATAAATGTAAAAGTCAAAGGGTTTTATAAACAGTATAAAAGAAATTTGTGTATAAAATAAAATATGCCTAAATGAAAGGATATTGAGACGAAGTCCTTACAAAGAAATTTTTTTAAATAAAATTGATCTATTATGTGTATTCACTATATGTACACATAAATAAAGTACAAATAAAAGATAGGACATAATAATATCATGACATAATTTGAAAGTAGGAGAATAACCCAAAGAACGTAAATTGGGTTAAGAAGTTCCCTTAATTCGTGTCCAACTTGACTCGATCGTTCTTTAACCTCCTGAATAATAAACTAGAGTAAATTTATAATTGCTTAATAACATTTTTCAAGTTTATTATTACTTTTATATCAGTTATTACCATGTTATGAAAATTATTTAATTATTTATGTTAATAACGATGGTTTTGTTGATCTTTGGTACTTGAGTCAAAAATAAACTTCTTATAATTACAAGTTGTTCATGTGGTAAAATATACATTATATCCAGAATTATATTCATGATTTAGATATAATATATATCATATATATCTAGTATATACATTCATTAATAATATTACTTAACATTTAATGGTAATAAATGAAAAGCACCGTTCATGGAGACGGTAATTCATACGTACGCATGAACGCTACTTTCATTTCTATTTCGTATTTAATGGAATGAAATCATAATGATATAAAGGTATATTATAATTCTAGTATAATATCATATATAATATCATTTACATCATCCTTTATACATCCCACAAATGGCATTAACGATTCTAATCACTTTGAGGGGGTGGTAGTCCACACTTCCTAAAATGAAGATATCGCGTTTACCCATAATGGAAACCATAATGGTATTCCATAAATTAAAAATAAAGAAGATTAAGTAAGACATAAAAATATTATATATCATATATAAATATAGTTACATCTTAATGGACACCATAAAAGGTGTTATATGAGTGTTGAACAATCATCATTTCGTGTGGCCTAAATTCACCATCAATAGAAACAGTATGTTCTTTAACCAATAGATGTAGGTGTGTGTAAGTGTATCTAGAATATTTCTTATACAAACATCCTAGTATATTGATTATACTGGTGTTGTTACAAAATAAATTAATAAAAATAGTTTAGGGGGTTGAATAAGAAAAATAAAACATAAGAACACAAGAGAAAACACTACCTTTAAAACGGGTAACTCTTTTTTTGAGCTCAAGGATTACTTGGGAAGAATTCTGCCCAAAGTGAGGCTTCTAGGAGTAAGATATAGAAGTTGAGAAAGTATTTGTTCAGATTTTGGCCTAGACAAATAGCTTTGGAGGTCTGATTAAGGTGGTAGTGGTGGGGGCCTTTTATAAGAGGAGAGGAGGGGCACTCTTGGAATGTTATAAAAGGTTACTTTATCATAAAATGCATTTCGGATTTAAAATGTCCCAAAATTATATATTTCAAGGATAAGGTGATAAGGGTTCGAAATATACTCATAAATAGGTTTTTTAAAAGATTATTTCTTATATTTTACAATATCTTTTCATTTTATTTAAATCGTTATTTAATGAGGTAATCGCTGCATCATCATGGTGTCATAAATAATTTAATTTTTTTAAAGTATAAATATTATTAAAAAAATGATGTAGGAAATAATTTTATCTTTCTAATGAATATATATAGTAAAATATATGACTTTTATAACCCCATTTAAAAAAAATTAGTAAAAAAACTCATGTTTGTGACATTATTATTTTAACATTAAATAAAAAGTTTTTAATGTCAATTTCCAAACAAGTGGCTCCATGGGGACCCCGAGTTGACCCATGGATTGTCTTAGTCGTCCATTAATCATCCAATAGGGTTAGGGAATGTGTCAAGATATTTTCAAATTTTTATAATATAATTTTTACCTTAAATTTCACTAATTACCATTAATCGCGATTAATTAAACCTAAAAGTTACTATTAACCAAAAATTATTTTTATCCAATTGAACCAAATTTTACTACCTATTGACAACCATGTATGTAGGATTTTTTAAAATCAAATCACATTAGTGGTAATGTTTCATTTAAACGAAAAATCAATTTTTTAACTACCACTTAGTGGTTTCACTATTCATCAAAAATTGAAGTTTTTTAGAACAATGCCAAAATTTCACCCTAAGCTATAATTGATATTCTGAATTCAAAAATGATTCCTACTTTACAAAATTCCAAACATATAAGTTTCATTAATTAATTTTATAATTAATTCCCGATGCCACAACAAATAGCGTGTTTTTATGAAACAATATATATCAAAAGATTGACAATTGTTTATGTCCAATATCAAAGTGAAATTAATTCTAATGACCAACATTGGAAAAAATGGTAAAAATATATTCTAATTATACTTTAAAACCACTCAATTATAAAATTTATCACTATAAATTATTTTTATTAAAAAAGTTTTATTTAAGTATTTTTCACTATTCATAAAAAATTGGTAGTTCTCAGAAAAATGCCAAAAATTCAACATAGGCTGATTTCGATATTCCAAATCCAAAAATGATGTCCATTTTGAAATATAAAATATATCTAATTTCAAAAAGTGGGTATTACTATTGATAATGTCTATTTTGATTTGTCGTGGTGTGTGTTATAACTCAAAGTTGCGTACAACACACACTACTGTATTATTCAAAGAGAAGTGTACCATGGAAGCTTGAGGTGTTACAATCATATTATGTTTTATATATTTATATATGAATTTTTTTTATTATAAAAATTAATTTATATTATTTTAATAGATTATATATTTTTGAAATTTCACCTTACATCACTTATAAATGCTCACATCTTCTCTTATCATCCTAAAAACTTTTGATACCTAAATCTCATCCAATTAATATTATAAGAACTTTATCGACTCTCTCAACACATCATGGATATTTTTTTATTTATAAAATAATGTTCCTTAAATGTGAAAGGTTTAAGACCACTAAGGACTCTCTAAAGAGTTCTACAACCACAAAATGAGAATTTTCAGATTTAGTTATTTTTAAAATTTCTAAAAATAAATCATATGCATTATAAAAAATTAAAATTAGTATATGAAATATAGTTTAATATTATTATGATTATTCAAAATGTCACGACCCGCCCTCGGGGTCCGTGCCGTGACTACCCCAAGCCCGCCTTCCATAGGCCAGGGGCTGGCGACTAGCACCAAGGCGTAAATCCCGGTAAAAAGGGAAGGCATTGCCTTTGAAAAGTAACAAACACCACAGAGTAACCAAGCGGAAAGTAAACACTAAACAAAGCAGAGTACAACTGAAAGTGCGGAAAATTAAATGGGCCAGAATACAAACCCAAACTAAAAGTAAAGTACAACTCGAAAGGGAAAACAACAACTGAAAAGTAAAAGCCGCTACACCGAGCTGTCCACTGGAAATCCCACCTGAAGGGTGGGTACAGATAGCTCCTCTGCTCCACGGGTCCCGCCGTCCGCTCCATGCACGTCCAGCCCAGTGGTCCACCTCCGGGTACCGTCCCGCTCTGCAAGCCTCAGCTAAGGTCAATGCTGTCCGTCGTCTGCAACCAACACAACGTAGTGCGGGCAAAGCCCGTGCAGGGGTGAGTATAAGCTACTCAGTAGAGACCCCGAGACCCCTGAAGGTCTCTCAAATCCACAAAGGATAAACCACGAAGAAAAGTACAATCACGAAGTAACAACCGACACTGCTTAGGTATATGCCCATACATATACCTAAGTCATCAATTCAAATACGCTCCAACCTCCGAGCCCACGTACAACTCAGTCCACACAGGATAGTAAACGTATTCCACACAGGAAAGCAAAACGTAATCCACACAGGATTTCTCAACACAATCCACACAGGAAAGCAATAGGATTCAGCTCACACAGGTATACTTCTTCATAGGACGATAAAGATGATCACTGATCCATCTAAGTCGTCGGACCCACGAAGGATCGATAGATAACTAACCCCCGCAATGACCCACACAGGATCGGGCCCACACAGGACCTGTAGGCGCTGGCTCACACAGAACCGCTGAGCGCAAGGACCCACACAGGATCGGGCCCACACAGGACCTGTAGCACTGATCCACGTAGGATCGCTGAGTGCTGAATTCGTCGTCGTCGAATCCACACAGGATCTCTGTACTGTCGTCGTCGCAGTCACAGTAGCAGTCGTAGCAGTAGAACAGTCGCAGCCAGCACTAGGGTTCCCGCACATAGCAAGCTCGTTCGGAGGGTCCGCTCCACGAGCCGAGAGGCTGATACATCAACTGTCACGAAGACCAGAGTTGATGTTTCCAAAAGTTTCGTATCGTCAACAGGAACTCAACGCAACAGACGGCGCGTCGATCGGACGCCCGGTCTGAGAGTTATTGGCATTTTTGTCTCCGGGGCCCGGTTGGTTTTTAAGGAAAAACCAACCCGACCGTACTCCAGCTGCGTCCAAACCTCGGGCGGAGTATTCCAAAAGATTCGTCTCACTAAGAGGGACGCAACACATCTGACGACACGTCAATCGGACGTCCGTAGCTCAAGATATGAGCGTTTCCGCTCCGAAGGCTTGGTTGGTTTCGTGAACGAACCAACCCGGCCGAAGTCAAAGTAAACCTAAACCTTGAGTGCGATATACCGAAACGAACTTCTCGATCCAAGGATCGCGTTGCCGCAGACGGTTCGTCATTCGGAGGTCCGAGGCTCAGGATATGGCCAAAAGACAGGAACTGGTTCGAAACGGGGGGGTCCGGGTCCGGGCCGACCCGGCCCGACCCCCCCCCCCCCCTGGGGCGGCGCGGCGGCGCGGGGAGCCGCGGCGGCTTGGCGCCGCGAGGAGGCTGCACGGGGGAATTAATTCCCCCGCTAATTGGAGGCGGCGCGGCCTTTGTGCCGCGCCTTTGCAACAAAACGGCCCCCACGTGGGGGCCGGTTTTGGAGAAACAAACCGGGGGGCTGCTGCCCCCCCTTCATGGAACCACCCCCCCTCTTAAAGAGGGGGTTTTATATGATGGTCGGGGGATTAATTCCCCTGGTTTTAATGCCTTCCGGCCGACAAGCTGGCCGGCCGGTTTTCTCCAACGGGACCGGAAATTCCGGTCCCCCCTTCGGCTTCCGACGCCGGCGGCCCGGCCGCCGGTCTTCTCTTCTCGCCGCGGCCCGGAACCGGCTGCGGTCTCCTCGTCCCGCCGCGGCCCGGAACCGGCCGCGGTGTTCGTTGTCCGGCGCGGTGCGACGGCACAGCGCCCCTTCTCCGTGCCTTGATCTCTTTCAACGCGGCGCGACGGCGTCGCGTTCTTGAAGATTCTTCCTCGGCGTGGCGCGACGGCGCCGCCTAAAATAATTGCACGATTATCCGCGTGGTGCGACGGCACCACGCCACTTTGCTTCCACCCGCAAGAATAAACAACAAGATCGATGGAGGGGGTTCGGCCGTGTTCGTGCGGTCCGGCCCCCTCACGTTAAAATAATAACGCAACTTTAAATAATTCAAGCCACACGTTAGACTTGTTAAAATCACGATCAAGAATAAAATAATTAAACCAAAAAGAGATCAACAACCCCTACCTTGGTATAAGGTTAGAAGATTTGTCTACGTTCCGCGGAAGACGACGTCGCGGAGGTCGGATGTCGCGGTCGTCGTTCGTCAAATCCGTTGACGAAGGGATGCGTCCGATGCGATACGTCGTTGGCGAAACTTCTCAAGTCGACGAAGGAAAACCGAGGAGGAAGCGGTGTTTCCCTTTCTTTGACGTGGAGAGAAGATAGAACGGCGTGTCGGTGTTCTTCGCGTTCTTCAAGGAGGAAGACGTAGTTCTTCAAAGTGTAAAACTCTTCTTCTCTCAAATCTCCACACAACACAGCAACCCCCAAAAATAAAATAAGCTACACCTTATTTTATTTTCACTTTGCCAACCTTTCAAAATTCAAAAGTTGAATTCATTACATTAATTAAATGAAGAGATAAGTTGGTAAGAATTAAAGTAGGGGAGAGTCACAAAATTTAAGAGGGGGTTTAGAGGTGTTAGGGAATTTGAATAGGTGGGGGCTCGTGTGGGCCCCACCTCCCTCATAACCACACATGGGAAGTTGGGTGGTTGTGGGCCCCACAAACAACTTCCCATGAGAGAGTCTAACCACCACGAATAAAATAAAATTCACACACAATTTTATTTTACTTATCTTTT
Organism: Viscum album; assembly: GCA_963277665.1. NCBI lineage: Eukaryota > Viridiplantae > Streptophyta > Magnoliopsida > Santalales > Viscaceae > Viscum > Viscum album. The sequence goes on along the minus strand of OY728148.1, from coordinate 256,814,564 downwards.
AATCCCCAAAACTAAATTTCAACCCGCAACAAACGCAACTTCCGAAAAGGTCTCTTTAAGCGAATATCGGTGTTGCGAGTTCATCGGTGCCCTCGGATTTCAATTCCGAGCACCGAATCAAAAGTTAGGAAAACCCGCTCGTTCGTTCACTGAACGTACCCGAGCCAAACTTCAGAAATTGATTCCGGGCACTCCGGGCCTCGGAATCAGGTGCCGTCTGAAACTGCGCTCTTGTAAAATTCTAAAGAAAATTAAGAAAAAATTTCCCTTGAATTTTACGGGTCTTTACATTACTCCCACCTCAGGGCTTTACGTCCCCGTAAAGTTACATCAAAAACTAGGGAAACAAATGAGGGTACTGAGCACGCATCTGAGCCTCCCGCTCCCATGTGCTCTCCTGGAGATTCCCGTGCTGCCATCTGATGCGCACAAGAGGAATCGATCGCCCACGCAGGACCCGCTCCTATCGATCCTCTATCTCCACCGGGACCTCCGTAAAAGTCGCCCCATCGTCAACGTCAAGCTCCCCATGATCAATGATGTGCGTCGGGTCGTGCACGTATCTCCTCAGCTGGGATACGTGGAAGACGTCGTGCACCCGGTGAAACTGAGGTGGTAGAGCCAGGCGATAAGCCACCTCGCCAACCCTGCTGAGGACATGGAAGGGTCCGATGAAGCGCGGAGATAACTTGCCGCCTCAGCCAAATCTCCGAATACCACGTCGAGGTGAGACCCGCAAGAAGACGTGGTCGCCATCCTCGAACTCTAGTGGCCTCCGCCTCCTGTCAGCATAAGACTTCTGCCAGCTCTGAGCTGTCCTCATCTGCTCCTGGATGACCTGGACCTTCTCTGTCATGGCCTGGACCATCTCCGGTCCCACCAGTGATGACTCTCCAGGGTCTGTCCAGCACAAAGGAGATCTACAAGGTCGGCCGTACAACGCCTCATACGGTGCCATCCCGATGGTGGAGTGGTAGCTGTTGTTGTACGCAAACTCCACCAAGGGTAGGTGGTCCTCCCAGCTACGACCAAAGTCGAGGACACATGCGCGGAGCATGTCCTCGAGTGTCTGAATGGTCCTCTCCGTCTGACCATCCGTCTGAGGGTGAAAAGCGGTGCTAAGACGTAGCTGCGTCCCGAACGCCTCCTGTAACCCCTTCCAAAGCCGGGAAGTAAAGCGGGCATCTCGATCGGAGACGATAGATGATGGCACGCCGTGGAGCCGCACAATCTCCTGAACGTAGAGACGTCCCAAGCTCTCTACAGAGCCCTGCTCTCTGATGGGTAAGAAGTGTGCTGACTTGGTGATTCGGTCAACAATTAACCAGATGGAGTCGTGACCTCTGGAAGTGCGTGGAAGTCCAGTCACGAAGTCTATAGATATGTCGTCCCACTTCCACTCCGGAACCTCCAAGGGCTGTACCAAGCCCGCTGGTACCTGATGCTCTGCCTTCACCTGCTGGCAGGTGAGGCATCGAGAAACGAACTCTGCTACTGCCTTCTTCATGCCCGGCCACCAGTGCTGTCGCCTGAGGTCCTGGTACATCTTCGCCACTCCAGGATGTACCGCCAAATGAGAAGTGTGAAACTCCCTCAGCACTTCCTCTCGCAAAGCGACTGGTACCATGATACGTCCTCTGAAAAGGATGTCGTGCTCTGCTCCAATTTGTCACGACCCACCCTCGGGGTCCGTGCCGTGACTACCCCAAGCCCGCCTTCCATAGGCCAGGGGCTGGCGACTAGCACCAAGGCGTAAATCCCGGTAAAAAGGGAAGGCATTGCCTTTGAAAAGTAACAAACACCACAGAGTAAGAAAGCGGAAAGTAAACACTAAACAATGCAGAGTACAACTGAAAGTGCGGAAAAGTAAATGGGCCAGAATACAAACCCAAACTAAAAGTAAAGTACAACTCGAAAGGGAAAACAACAACTAAAAAGTAAAAGCCGCTACACCGAGCTGTCCACTGGAAATCCCACCTGAAGGGTGGGTACAGATAGCTCCTCTGCTCCACGGGTCCCGTCGTTCGCTCCGTGCACATCCCGCCCAGTGGTCCACCTCCGGGTACCGTCCTGCTCTGCAAGCCTCAGCTAAGGTCAACGCTGTCCGTCGTCTGCAACCAACACAACGTAGTGCGGGCAAAGCCCGTGCAGGGGTGAGTATAAGCTACTCAGTAGAGACCCCGAGACCCCTGAAGGTCTCTCAAATACACAAAGGATAAACCACGAAGAAAAGTACAATCACGAAGTAACAACCGACACTGCTTAGGTATATGCCCATACATATACCTAAGTCATCAATTCAAATACGCTCCAACCTCCGAGCCCAAGTACAACTCAGTCCACACAGGATAGTAAACGTATTCCACACAGGAAAGCAAAACGTAATCCACACAGGATTGCTCAACACAATCCACACAGGAAAGCAATAGGATTCAGCTCACACAGGTATACTTCTTCAGAGGACGATAAAGATGATCACTGATCCATCTAAGTCGTCGAACCCACGAAGGATCGATAGGTAACTAACCCCCGCAATGACCCACACAGGATCGGGCCCACACAGGACCTGTAGGTGCTGGCTCACACAGAACCGCTGAGCGCAAGGACCCACACAGGATCGGGCCCACACAGGACCTGTAGCACTGATTCACGTAGGATCGCTGAGTGCTGAAGTCGTCGTCGTCGAATCCACACAGGATCTCTGTACTGTCGTCGTCGCAGTCACAGTAGCAGTCGTAGCAGTAGAACAGTCGCAGCCAGCACTAGGGTTCCCGCACATAGCAAGCTCGTTCGGAGGGTCCGCTCCACGAGCCGAGAGGCTGATACATCAACTGTCACGAAGACCAGAGTTGATGTATCCAAAAGTTCCGTATCGTCAACAGGAACTCAGCGCAACAGACGGCGCGTCGATCGGACGCCCGGTCTGAGAGTTATTGGCATTTTCGTCTCCGGGGCCCGGTTGGTTTTTAAGGCAAAACCAACCCGACCGTACTCCACCTGCGTCCAAACCTCGGGCGGAGTATGCCAAAAGATTCGTCTCACTAAGAGGGACACAACACAGCTGACGGCACGTCAATCGGACGTCCGTAGCTGAAGATATGAGCGTTTCCGCTCCGAAGGCCTGGTTGGTTTCGTGAACGAACCAACCCGGCCGAACACAAAGTAAACCGAAACCTTGAGTGCGATATACCGAAACGACCGGCTCGATCCAAGGATCGCGTTGCCGCAGACGGTTCGTCATTCGGAGGTCCGAGGCTCAAGATATGGCCAAAAGACCGGAACTGGTTCGAAACGGGGGGGTCCGGGTTCGTGCCGACTCGGCCTGACCCCCCCCCCCCCCCTGGGGCGGCGCGGCGGCGGCGGTGCGGCGGTCGGCGGCGGTGGGGAGGCGCGGGGAGCCGCGGCGGATTGGCGCCGCGAGGAGGCTACGCGGCGGAATTAAATCCCCCGCTAATTGGAGGCGGCGCGGCCTTTGTGCCGCGCCTTTGCAACAAAACGGCCCCCATGTGGGGGCCGGTTTTGGAGAAACAAACCGGGGGGCTGCTGCCCCCCCTTCATGGAACCGCCCCCCCTCTTAAAGAGGGGGTTTTATATGATGGCCGGGGGATTAATTCCCCCGGTTTTAATGCCTTCCGGCCGGCCAGCTGGACGGCCGGTTTTCTCCAACGGGACCAGAAATTCCGGTCCCCCCTTCGGCTTCCGACGCCAGCGGCCCGGTCGCCGGTCTTCTCTTCTCGCCGCAGCCCAGAACCGGCCGCTGTCTCCTCGTCCCGCCGTGGCCCGGAACCGGCCGCGGTGTTCGTCGTCCGGCGCGGTGCGACGGCACCGCGCCCCTTCGCCGTGCCTTGATCTCTTTCAACGCGGCGCGACGACGTCGCGTTATTGAAGATTCTTCCTCGGCGCGGCGCGACGGCGCCGCCTAAAATAATTGCACGATTATACGCGTGGTGCGACGGCACCACGCCACTTTGCTTCCACCCGCAAGAATAAACAACAAGATCGATGGAGGGGGTTCGGCCGTGTTCGTGCGGTCCGGCCCCCTCACGTTAAAATAATAACGCAACTTTAAATAATTCAAGCCACACGTTAGACTTGTTAAAATCACGATCAAGAATAAAATAATTAAACCAAAAAGATATCAAGAACCCCTACCTTGTTATAAGGTTAGATGATTTGACTACGTTCTGCGGAAGACGACGTCGCGGAGGTCGGGCGTCGCGGTCGTCGTTCGTCAAATCCGTTGACGAAGGGATGCGTCCGATGCGATACGTCATTGGCGAAACTTCTCAAGTCGACGAAGGAAAACCGAGGAGGAAGCAGTGTTTTCCTTTCTTTGACGTGGAGAGAAGATAGAACGGCGTGTCGGTGTTCTTCGCGTTCTTCAAGGAGGAAGACGAAGTTCTTCAAAGTGTAGAACTCTTCTTCTCTCAAATCTCCACACAACACAGCAACCCCCAAAAATAAAATAAGCTACACCTTATTTTATTTTCACTTTGCCAACCTTTCAAAATTCAAAAGTTGAATTCATTACATTAATTAAATGTAGAGATAAGTTGGCAAGAATTAAAGTAGGGGAGAGTCACAAAATTTAAGAGGGGGTTTAGAGGGGTTAGGGAATTTGAAAAGGTGGGGGCTCGTGTGGGCCCCACCTCCCTCATAACCACAAATGGGAAGTTGGGTGGTTGTGGGCCCCACCAACAACTTCCCATGAGAGAGTCTAACCACCACGAATAAAATAAAATTCACACACAATTTTATTTTACTTATCTTTTAATCCCCAAAACTAACTTTCAACCCGCAACAAACGCAACTTCCGAAAAGGTCTCTTTAAGCGAATATCGGTGCTGCGAGTTCATCGGTGCCCTCGGATTTCAATTCCGAGAACCGAATCAAAAGTTAGGAAAACCCGCTCGTTCGTTCACTGAACGTACCCGAGCCAAACTTCAGAAATTGATTCCGGGCACTCCGGGCCTCGGAATCAGGTGCCGTCTGAAACCGCGCTCTTGTAAAATTCTAATGAAAATTAAGAAAAAATTTCCCTTGAATTTTACGGGTCTTTACACAAAAACCATTATCTTCTTTTTGCCATCATATTGAAAGTGAAAACCTCCCTCATTCCTATGCATGGCTTAATATCTCATCATAGTGGTTTATTTTATTTTCCATTACAAATATTTGTAATTTTAATGTTTTTTATTGAAAAATATATCTTAAATTTTTTATATTAATTTTATTATAGAAATATTAATTAATATTCACCAATATTTCATTACATCCACCGAAAAGGGGAAACTATTCATGCATTTGTATACCCTACCATCACCATGGGAAGTTTGATTAATTTTTATATCTCAAACTATTATGGGTGAAATTAAATTTACATATAAAAAAAGAATTTATATATATATAGAGATGATATTTTAGTTTACTTTTATCATTAAATTGAAGTTGAAACCATGATCAATGAATATTTACAAGAACTGTAGAACCAAAACATCCTTTAAAAATAAATTTGTAAACATAAAGATATGATTATTTAAATAAAAAAAATATAAATATCAATTTAAATAGTATAATTACATAATTAATGAAATTATAGAAACATAAATTATTATTGTGTATAGTTATAATAAAATTTAATTAACTATACAGTATGGTTGATCTATTTCAATTCATGTTTATCTTGATGTAAATTTTTATTTCTCATTCCCAATTATTATATTTGATTGTTTATATTTGTCTCTTCACCATTGGTAATTATATGATATTTCTATCAAAAAGGAAGAATATTTTATTTTGATATGTTTATTTATGAAAATTTCGTTTCATCCTTTAGATTTTCATTGTTAAGTACTGAATATATTGAAATAATTTTCTTAAGGAACACATTCCTTGATTTCCATTCAATTAGGAATATTTTTCTTCTATTAGTCCAATTTCATTAAACCAATTCTCACACTTTTTTATTGTCCAAGGATTTGAATATTTAATTTTTACCCATGTATTAATTTTTATTAAATAGTTTAAAAGTAATCATGTAGTCATTCCCTAAAGATTACCCATTTATTGTATATCGTAATGAAATCATTGACTTAACATATATTGCACGAACATATTTTTCACACATTATAAATAATATTTTCATTGATTCATCCATTAATTTTTTCAAATTTTATTTTGAAAGACAATTTTTTCATTAATTTTGTAGATGTATTTATATTTTAAATATGTGTTTAAAAAATTAATGCAGTATTTTCCTCGTCAAATCTTCCAATGATCATTTATATTTATTTCCATCGATTACAAAAAATATTAATGAATAATATCTTTTTTTATGGTTATTATTGTTATGACCAATAGCGGCCTATATACCCTGAGAGGGGGGGGGGGGTGAATCAGGGTATGGATATTCTTTCGCAAAGTTCTTCCTACCCCACTGGATCTTGACCTCTTTATTACAAGGGTCACATTGTTTGCACTCGTGTGATTATTATGACCACTTCTTTTCTTCTTTCTATGATGATGATACTTTGAATGTAATACAAGGAAGCAAATAGGCAATCACAATGATTTTTAATTGGTTCACCCTCACTGGGCTACGCCCAAGGATCATACACCGACAAGTTGTCGGTCGTACCAAATTCCACTATGCATCACTAGATGTGGATTATAATATTCTGGCTAGATCACTTCTATGCCCATGCTCACTGCCTTTACGAGGTTTAGGGTTAGCTCACTACTGTCCCAAGGGTCACTCCCTGTTTCTCTCTCTCTGGCTCACTACCGGTGGAGAGGATCACTTTTTTCCTCTTCCTATGCTCACTGCACTTGGAAGGGAATCCACTATCAGTTTATAGACCTGTAGGTCTCTTTATTTGAATTAAAGCATGCATCCTCAACTATAGATAGATGTTCTATTAAATTCCAACTTTCATCCACTGATGAATACCCCTTTTCCTCTTAAACACTGGGAAATTACATTGGAAACACCTTCTCAAAGCACCGTACTTCGCTCGGCTCCCAATTTCACGAATCTCAAACAAGCCTTCGTGAAGCTCCTGCATTTTTGTGAGGAAAAACCGCGAAGCACAACCACAAAGTACTACCTTGAAGCTCAAGTCTTTGTAGAGCAACTTCCCTCGTGAAGCTCACGGAACCAACACGGAGCGCGCAACTTTTGCGGAGCTACAATAGCAGACGCGAAGCTCCTCTTTCACGAAGCACACTGGCTCGACGAACCACCTTCGAAATCCGAGAGAAAAAGATCTGCTCTGAAAATTCTCTCTACTTATCTCGAGGGGGTCACCCTCTATTTATATTAAATTCCACTAACCCTATAACTTTCCACATGAAGTAAATGCCGCGTCATCTCAAATTGCGAAGCTCTGAAGTTTCGGCCAAAATTCTGTCTAAATCGCGAAGCATAATAGCAATTTTCCAATCGCGGAGCTCATTGTAATTGCGGGGAATCCCATCAATTTCTTCGCTCCTTCGCCGCGAAGCTCCCTCGCAATGCCATTCATCTCCATGAAGCTCCCTTACAATGCCCTTCACCGCCGCGATGCGCTTCAGCCTCTGTCGTTCATGAAGCATGTCGTAATGGTGAAAAATCACAGCTTCCATTTTTATGATCTTCGCGAAATCCAAACCATGAAGATTTTCTTCGCATAATTCATGCCTTTTCCATATTAAAATATGATCTTCAGGGAAATCCACTTTTCGCGATGCTAACCATCTTCCAAATTTTGGACCCCAAAAATATGGCAAACACTGGAAAACGACGCCTCCTTGTACAACTCTTTTGTACTGCCTCCAGATTGTCCTTTCTTTTGTCATCATTCTTTATCAACATGGATTGTCAAAAACATCTCAGGAACACAAAAATTCTCCATGGAAACCTGCTTTGTCAACAAACACAATCAATCCAAAAATACTTCAATGTTACCTTGAAGGATTTTTTCCCAACAATCTCCCCCTTTGGGTTTGTTGACAATTCTTCATAACTCTTCTTAGAATGATTTCCTTCACGTTGATACCTCACTGAGTCTTCTTTTAGCCGCTACCACCATTCACCTCTTTTGATTCTGATAGCATTCACATATTCACTTAACACGTACTCTAATCCCACATGAGCGATGCTCGGCGTGAGAAACAAGAGTAGTATGAAAAGTTAATCAATGAATCACTTCATGTCAAACACCAATTGTCTATTCCAAACTGATACCAATTCTTAAATTGATACCAATTGTTGAACCTCACTGATACCAATTCCTGATAGTTGGAAACCTTCTCTCACCAATCCAACACCACTGTTCTGTTGTTATCATGATCCTCAGCTGTCGTGATATCTATGCTTTGATCGGTCTCTTCCAGCATCATCGGATTTAATAATATACCCCTATCTCATTGCACTCCCACTATCTGGACACTACACCTATCAAATTCTCCCCAAATCATTCATGATTTAGCAAATCTCCACACTGTATCCCCCATTAACAATTACTATTTTCTCCCCCATTATCGACAAACCCAAAGGTCACACCTTTGTAGTCTGTAAGATAGTAGAGAACACATATCAGCACATAAGGGAAAAACACATCATACCTCAGGGAGGGGGGGGGTTCCACATCCACACTAGTTTAAGTGCAGGGAATCGACTGAACTCCCAAAGCCAGTCGATGCCTCTCAAAAGCATCCTTGGGTAAGGCCTTTGTCAGAATGTCTGAAACCTGTAGCTTTGTAGGCACATACTCCAAATTCACGATTCCTTGCTCAACCTTCTCCTTTATAACATGATATTTGATTTCAATGTGCTTTGTCCTTGAGTGATGGACAATATTTTTGCTGAGATTTATAGCACTTGAGTTATCGCACTGAATTCCGATTGGATACTTCACTTCAACGCACATATCATCAAGTTGTTGCATCATCCATAGTAATTGTGTGCATGCTTGAGTGGAAGCAATGTACTCAGCTTCTGTGGTGCTCAATGAAATGAAATCTTGCTTCTTGCTTATCCAAGAAACACAATGCCCGCCAAGATAGAATGCACCACCTGATGTTGATTTTCTATCATTCGCTAAACCATCCCAGTCCGCATCAGTATATCCCAATAACTCTGTTGGAGATTTATCAATATATGTCAAGCCGAAATCCATTGTTCCCTGGATATACCGATGTATTATTTTCACTGCAAGAATGTAGATTTCCTTTGGATTACTCTGATATCTCACTTCTTGGCATGTGGAGAAAATAATATCATGCCTTGTTGCAGTTAAATACAACAGACATCCAATAAGTTTCCTGTATTCTATGATATTAAGTGCCTTTCCATCCTCATCTTTTGATAATTTCATCCGGGTAACAACCAGAGTCTTCATCTCTTTGGACTTATCCATTGAAAAACTTCTCAGAACCTCCTTGTCATATTTAGATTGAGAAATAAATGTTCTATTCCTTCCTTGTGTCACCTGTAGACAAAAGAAAAACATTAGCTCTCCAATCATTGACATTTCAAACTCATTTTTCATGAATTTAGAAAATTGTATGCACTGAGCTTCATCTGATCTGCCAAAAATTATGTCATCGACATACACTAGAACCATCATCCTTTGATTACTGTCATTGCTGAAATAGAGGTTGTAATCAACTCCTACATGCTGGAAACCAAGCTTCTTGAAGTACTGATCAGGCCTTGAGTACCATGCCCTTGGTGCATGTTTCAGCCCATACAACGCCTTCTTTAGCATGAAAATATTGTTCTCATCCTAATGAATGAGAAAACCAACTGGCTGCTCAATATACACCTCCTCTTCCAGAATACCATTTAAGAATGCAGATTTGACATCCATCTTGAACACATTGAACTTTCATTGCACTGCAATTGCCAAAAATAGTCTGATCGTTTCCAGCCTTGCAACCAGTGCAAATGTATCATCAACATATATTCCCTCTATCTGGATGTAACCCTTGCACACTAGTCGTGCTTTATTCCGAATCACTGTGCCATCTTCATTCATCTTGTTGTGATAGACCCATTTAGTCATGATGACATTATTATCTACTGGCCTCAAAACAATCTCCCACGTCTAATTATTTTCTGAATCTTCACCAGTCACTTATGCTCCCCCATTGTTGCTATATTCCTGAACACTTTCATTAGGAAATTGATCACTATTTAATTTTTTTAATGTCTTCATTTCTTTCAGCTACTTTTTAGATCTTCTTGTTGATATAGGGTTTATAATCTCTTGCAGCTTCTTGGTATCCTGAAAACTGTTAGCTAATACCACTTGTTAGAACAAAATAGATAAGCATGAGATGCATGATTATTTCAGCTTCTCACTGTGTTTCTTTCTTCCCTCGATAGGAAACTCCTGAGCTGTGTCATCCAATTATTTCATTCATGGCTCTTGCATTTGATTTTGTTATTGAATGATCCCCCTATGTTATACAACACATCCTGGGGTTAGGCCAACCAGTGTAGACCCATAACTAGACTTTTCCTCCTGCATCATTTGTTCTCATATTCCACTTAGAGTTGATCCATTAACATAATCTCTAAGCCTACTGAGTTGAAACTCAGAGTAGGAAACAAGAGATATAATTAATAACACAATCACATCCTATTGCGCTCTGTTTCTTCCTTAAATCTTCAACTTTGTAACCTGATTTGAGTCAATTGAAACTCTGAAGCATATCACCTTTCCACTAGGCATCTTTAGATGCAACTTACCCTTGGATCATATCTCCCTAAAACTTGAAACATTTGTATCATCAGTTAATAGAATTTATATACATAGGGAGAGGGGTTTCTTATATACTCCTCAAGACGAGTATTGTTGTTGATCTTGATGTGTCAACCCTTTGATTCATTCTTGTAGAGCATCACACTCCTTCCTGGCTTCTTCTAGCTGCCTAGACAACTTCAACTGCTCTGGCCATATGACTAAGCATCCATCACCTGTATGCTGAGTCTTTTTCTGATATGATGATTCTGCAGGACTAGCCTTTATCACCATTTTGGGTTTAAACCCACCGGTACACATTTCTGTCTTTTATGTTCCACCAAAATTCCATTTCTCATGATTCCTTTTCTGAACAAGAATGTCTTTTCTTTTCACCTTTCCTCGCTTCTTCCTCCATTGTAGGGATCTTCCACTTTCTTCCACTGCTTGTGGTGGCACATGACATGCAAATTTTTCAATGCATTCTTTGTTTATTTTTCATTTATCACATCTCTGGGTTACCACCCTATTTTTCATTGGTGGTGGGTCCTCCACTGAATGTTCATTCTTCTTACTCACAACTATAGTGTTTCCTCCCTTTTTCCTCCATATTTGGTCATGTTCTTTCTTAGAGAGTGGTTGTGAGTGTGATAGAGGAGGTGATAGATACACTATTCATTCAGCTCCATGTGATTTCTCTAAGGCTCTAATCCTATTATCCAACTTTCCGCTTTGTCTCCCAGTGTATAATTTCACACTTTGAATCACTGGAGTCGAGAATCTCTTTTTGAGCCCCTTTTCCTTTTTCGCTTTCTTCTTGCTACATTGTCTTTCCAAATGTCCATAATCCAAATATATAAAACATTTTCCATTAAAGGCATATCACATTTTATCATCTCTCATCTGAGAAGTTGATGCAACTTGAGTTATTCTCTTGACATTGATCTCCTGATCTCCCTGACACATATTCATGGTGTGTCCGATTCTTCCATAGTAATAGCATCTAGTGAATGCTTTCCTCTGAGAGACTCTTCTCTCTGATTTCACATGACGCTTCATCTTATTCTTTGATTTGTCAAAGTTCATATTTTCACAGCCTGAAATGTATTCCAAAGACTCTGAACAGAAGCTCGATGTGTGGCCATGAATCCTACAGAAATAGCACATGTTGTCACTACTTCTTGTAACTATCCACTTAGGCCTATCTCCAGAACCTACATGATTTTCTCCACATATGGAACTCTTCACACCTCTTTCTCTATAATGTGTGGGAGTTGATTCATCAAATCCAATAACAGTTTTCTCAAACTGTATGGTCATTGAGATGATAAAAGATTTTTTTGTTTCTCCTCAGAAATCTCATACTTCCTTTTCATTTTATCACCACCTTTCAAAGGAAAATCGAATAGTAAGTGCAGTGCATCCTTCAACTTAGGATTTCCATTGTCTTTTGATATCTCCATTTCCATCATGGATTTTTCTAACTCTTCCTCCAATTGTTGAATCTTTTTATCTTTTTATTCAAGTTGACAATTGAGTTCTTTTATGAGATTCTTCCCGCTGCTCAACTCATCTTCTAGTTCACGTGTCAGCTTATCCACCATGTTACTCTTATCCTTCAATTTCGATTTTTCTTCAGAAAGAGATTCATTCTCTTGTTGTAGCCTTGGATTCTTCTGAACATCTTCAGAAAACTGTGTTTTTAGATCATCATTTCTAACTTTCAGGTTCTTAACATCATCTAACTTTTGATTCTATTCATAATCATCAGCCTTTTTTTTCCTTTCATTTTAGCCAACTTCTATAGTTCTTTGGCATGAGAATCATTATTCTCTGTTAGGTCAGTAACTATATCAATAAACATTTGATTTAAGCATCTTAGCTTGTTAGCCTCAATTTCCAATACATTGATCTAGATATCATTATATTTGACTTCTTAATCCATCTTTCAGTTCACTTCCTTTGTCATGTGGACAACATCTACTGGTGGCCTCCTTCATGAAACTTCATAATCAGTTGTTTCGACATCAGTTAGATGTTTAAGTACTTCACTCATCCCAACATCATGATTGAGTGAATCAATCTATTCCCTATTAGATTCATCCAGGCCTTCTTTCAGAAATATTTTTGATTCTTTTAATTGAATCAAACTTTTTCTATACACACTTCCGCAATGAGGGATACCACCTGAATTCTGATTATTCTTTGATGTTTTTCCCTTTTCCATGGTACACCGAGATAAGAGCAGACTGATTCTTTAACCACACAGATTGACTACAGCAAGTCAGAGAAAACAAATCTGATAACAACATCCTATCCCTCGGATACCAATTGTTAGGACCAATAGGGGCCTATATACCCTAAGAGGGGGGGTGAATCAAAGTATGGATATTCTTTCTCAAATTTCTTCCTGTCCCACTAGATCTTGACCTCTTTATTACAAGGGTCACTTTGTTTGCACTCGTGTGATTATTATGACCACTTAATTTCTTCTTTATATGATGATAATACTTTGAATGTAATGCAGGGAAGAAAATAAGAAGACACAAATATTTTTACTTGGTTCACCCTCACTAGGATACGTCCAAGGAGCATACACCAACAAGTTTCTGGTCGTACCAAATTCCACTATGCTTCACTAGATGTGGATTTAAATGTTCAGGCTAGATCACTTTTATGCCCAGGCTCACTGCCTTTATGAGGTTTAGGGTTAGCTCACTACATTCCCAAGGGTCACTCCCTGTTTCTCTCTCTCTGGCTCACTGCCAGTGGAGAGGATAAACTTTTTCCTCTTCCTATGCTCACTGCACTTGGAAGAGAATCCACTCACAGTTTATAGACATATAGGTCTCTTCATTTGCATGAAAGCACACATCCTCAACTATTGATAGATTATCTGTTAAAATCCAACTTTCATCCACTGATGAACACCCCTTTGCCTCTTAAACACTGGGCAATTCCATTGGAAACACCTTCGCAAAGCACCATACTTCTCTAGGATCTCAATTTGACGAAGCTCAAACAGGCCTTCTCGAAGCTCCTACCTTTTCGCGAAGCACAACCGCGAAGCACAACCGCGATGCACAACCGTGATGCACAACCGCGAAGCTCAAGTTGTTGCAGAGAAACATCCCTTGCGAAGCTCACTGAACCAACGCTGAGCACACAACTTTCACGGAGCTACAATAACCGCCGCAAAGAACCTCTTTCGCAAAGCACACTGGCTCCGCGAACCACCTTCGCAATCCGAGAGCAAAAGAGATTCTCTGAAAATTCTCTCTACTTCTCTCGAGGGGGTTGACCTCTATTTATAGGTGATTCCACTGACCCACTAACTTTCTGGGCGATGTCAATGCCACGTCATCTCAAATCCCGAAGCTCCGAAGTTTCCGCCGAAAGTCTGTCTAAATCGCAAAGCACCACTGAAATTTTCCGATCGTATAGCTCGTCGTAATCACAGAGCATCCCGTAAATTCCTTCGCGCCTTCTCCGAGAAACTCCATCGCAATTCCATTCATCACCGTGAATCTCCCTTGCAAATCCCTTCACCACCGCGATGTGCTTCTACCTCTGTCGTTCGTGAAGCTTGTCGTAATCGTGAAGAATCACCGCCTCCATTCATCTTGTCTTCGCGAAATTCAAACCATGAAGCTTTTATTCACAAAATTCATGCCTTTTCCATATTGAAATATGATATTCAGGGAAATCCACTTTTTGTGATGCTCACCATCTTCAAAATTTTGGACCCCAAAAATTTGGAATACACTGGAAAACGGCGCCACCTTGTACTTATCTTTTGTATCGCCTCTACATTGTCCTTTCCTTTGTCATCATTCTTTGTCAACATGGATTGTCAACAATTTCTTGGGAACACGACAATTATACATGGAAACCTGCTTTGTCAACAAACACAATCAACCCATAAATACTGCAATGTTACCTTGAGGGATTTTTTCCCAAAAATTATATAATTATACAATCCATAATATTTATGTGGATATTATTTGAAATGACTGAATGGATCAATTTTTGATTTCAAATATATATTATCCAATAGAGATAGTTTTTAATTATAAGGCTTATTTAAGAAGTTTTATAATTTTATAATGAATGAATGGGAATTATTATGTGATGGGTCTAGATTGTAATTAGATAACACATAGATTCACATATAGGTCTAATTAGAGAAAATAGATTTGGTATTTAGCCTAGGAAGAACACATTTATTTAATATTTCAAGGAACTAGTACTCTTTGGTTTGTCTTAGTTTTCAGGAAATATATATAACATCATTATGAAATCATTTATTTATGTCCATTTTAATAATACAATAGTTATGATATCTAGGAATAATTTAAAATATCATTTTATTTTTTATATTACATTATCCTATCATCGTATATTCCTTCCAAGTTATTAATTATTTATTATTTCAATGATATCTTCCTCTATACGAATTCCCTTACAAATAAAACAAGATCATCCATTTTATATGCTTCCATTAACTACAAGGATATGAATTGTATTATTATTGGTATGTATATATATGGTAGAGGGAAAATTTATTTTTTTTTAAAAAAAATTTCTTGATATTTTATGTTCCCAAATATGTTGTCAGATTCATATTTATTTTTATTTTACCAAAATTTATAATCTATTTAAAACATTAGGATTTTATATCTTGTATATTATAATATTATAAGGAAATTAATATTAATTTATGATTTTGGATACATTCATTATAGTTGGAATTAGAAAATTGATAGTATAAATGTTGTGAACTATATTTAGAAAAACATATGTTTTGTAATGCAACAATATTATACACATTATGGATAAGTATATGTGTTGGATAACAACATAGTTATTTGTTAGGTTTATGATTATGTGTTTCTATTAGAAATAAATCATTTTCCTGGTATAATAAGTGTATGTGGTTTGAATAATATTAATCTTTGGGTAATAAACCCCAAAAAGTAGTTCAAATATATATCAACCATCATTCAGGTGAATGATTAACATACCCTTACTACGCACATTTTTTTACAATCCCATGTGATTTTAAATAATTAATTCACATCTTTTAGGATCCAATATGATATATTTAAATATATTTATATGATTTGAGAAATTTTCCAATGAATCAGAGCCAGTCACTATAAGATAAATTAAATATTCATTTTCAATTTATGTAAAATGTTTTGGTTGGTTTTTTATTATGATTTTTATTTATAATGTTATGATATAATATAATATATTTTATTAAATATAAATAGTTCCTAGAAAATTCTATTGGAAACTTTTTAAAAACAGTAATCTATGAATGGACTTCCCTCATGAAATAGTTAATACAGATTTTGTTCCCCCTGAGAAGATTGTGGTTGTATTATGATAAATAACTTAGGTTTTGACCAATATCGTTTCATGAATTGAGAAACATATGAATTAAAAGATTTAATCTTTGATGTTATACCACTTTATATGTTCGAATACACCATTCGATAATGGTTTGAAAAATCTATTAATAAAACAATAGTGGTTAAAGAAACTAAATATGATATTTCTAGTATTGCATCTTAATGAAAGTGTTAAGGTTATTCTTATAATATGTTATTTATAGGAAGATAAATATAAATGGTGAGAATTTATTAAAAATATTTAGCTAGTATAGAAGATATAGATAATAGAATTAAAAATTTGATGCAGATTTGTCTATGAAATACTTTTAACCTCAGCAACAAGATTATATAGAATAAAATTTCCTCAATCTAGAACATAATGAAGTGGAATGTTTTTTGAGTATAAATAAAAATTTAAATTATTATAAATTCCTTCTATTGAATATATATATATATAATCTAGAAAGTAAAATTTTCCATTGTATTGATGGGATTATTCATCAATTTGATGGTCTATATTGTGTCAAACATGTAACCTATATGAAAATATTTTATCAAGTGACATCAAGATAAATAATTCATTGTCGACAAAATATTATTTCAGAGGAAATTCGTATAATTTGATGATTAATGATGACCAAGAAACCATATAGTAGGTGAATTCAAATAAGGGAATCATTGAACATCATTTATGGCATAATTGTGTAATGAAAATCCTTACAACATTCTTGAAGGGGAAGGTAGTTCGTTTCAAGTATTGAGTGAAAGGTCATCTGGAATTTGATTATAAGGGATAGAAATAATCAAAAAATTTATTTTTTTAAACTGTATAGATAGGGGTAACTTTGAAAATTATTGATCCTATATTATAGGTTATTTACCTCAGAAATTTATTATGGTAATTTAAAAGTATTCTTCCATTACTAAAGAAAAAGTTTAAACCCCACAAGGAATGATTATATGTCCATTGATCTTAAATCATTATTTATTTTATTTGAAATATAATTTTTCTAATGTTTTTGATTTATATTGATTTATTCTAATTAATTATAGGGAATTATTCATAAATTAATACCCATGTTGGGAATTTGGTTCTCTGGTGGATTATATTATATTGAACAATAATTTACTTGTTAAAATTTTATTTGTTATAATTATGTTTCAATATAAAATAATCGAGAGGTTGGGGTATAGATTATGATTATTTTTCATTAATATTTATTGATTAATTCTATATATGGAAAGGTTCCAGAAAAAAAAAATATTTATTAACATAATTTTTTATGAATTTATGTAATTTTAAGCCATCTATGATTTATAGTTGTTTTATCATTATCATTTTAATAAAATGGACACTATCACCCTATATTAGTATGTGGGAATTATTTTTCTCTTCAATGTCTATATTTTATCTTCACAAAAACGGTCTCGTTATCAGAGAACATGTTTATTTCTTATTTTATGTAATTTTAATGATTAACAATTCTCCTTTTCAAGGGATGTTTTTTATCCAAATGTACTATATGATATTTCAAAAATGGTATTTAAAATTATTTTAGCCTTTGATAACTGAGATAAAATAATGATAGTAATATTAATTTAACTATGTAGAATTTAACATCCAGAAAATTAAAAACATTATAATCCTTATCTTGCATGACAAGAAACAATGTCCATTATGTGAAAATAGATATACAATTAAAATATAATTATTTAAAATTATATTTATCCCTTACCCATTAAAGGGGTGGGATTAAAATAAATAACTATATTTTAATAAAATTTTAAAACGTTTTATGTAATACAAGTTAATTTTTTGTAATGTCATTACATGCTTTAAAAATTATTTCTTTCCAAATTATTTATTTTCTATTTTTGAAAATATAATAAAAATAAAATTATAAAATTTTATAATGTTAATTTTAAAAATATAACATAATTATTCAAATTATCATTTCATAATTTGGTAAATACAAACTTTTTATAATTTTCAAAAAAAATTATTTTTCGGTGAATTATTTAATATTATTATTTTTTATCAGAATCTATATTTTTTTATTAACGAATATACAAATATATATTTTTATAAAATGTATTCATTATAAAATTATATAATAAATTTTTTTATAATCTAATTTGGATCATTTAAATTAATTTTACATATGATTATTGTGTAAATAATATATATCAAAAAATATTAATTTTTTTATGAAAATGTCAATGTCAAAAATTGTTAAAGGTTTAATTTGAAATTAATTTAATCAAATGATATTAATTTTATCTTTAATGATAGATTAAAGATATATATAATTGGATATAATTGGTTAATAAGGTCTCAAATATTTTTTTCATTATTAATAATAACCATAGTAAATAATTGTCAACTCAGTAAGGGTGAGAAGGGTACAATACAATTATAACATTTGGATATAGATGAAAAAAATCTATAAAATATCACTTATTCTATTAGGTATATGGGTTTAGTAATTTTCCATCCAGGTCTCAAATATATCACAACATGTTTTCTTTATTCATCTTTCTAACATTATTTTATTTCATCTATACAATAAATAAAAAATATTACTCTATTGAGTTTAATATCTCAAAAGTCATCACAAAAAATTAAAATAAGAAAAAAAATATGAATTATATTTGATAGATATTGTAAAGTAAAATTAAATTTTATTTATTTTCTAATTATTTTAAATGATTTTGTGAAATTTGAAAAATATTTATTCAATTAATAGAAAAAAATTATCATATTAAAAATATTTAAAATTTAATGATTTATTATGTGAAATGAAATTTTTTGATATATATTTAATGTTATATATGTGTTAATATATTATATACTCAATCCATAACTATATTGATGACATTTATGTCAATGTAAATGAATATTTATTGAAATAAATTTCATGATATTTAATAATATAAAATATTTTTAGAGTTATTTAACATTACAAAAAAAACGTATACTCAACCATGTGAATTGGATATGGATGAACATATTAAACAAGGTCCATTTATGTTCCAAATTCACTTTTATGGTATTATTCATGACCCTTAAAGATTAATATAGTATTGATATTTTCATAATTTTCAAAAAAGATAAGTTGGGGTAAAAACAATGGTATCGGGGTTAAAAATTAGATAATCATGTCTAAATCCTATTTTATGTGGGTACATTTATTTATACTGCTTAAAATATACTAATATTTAAATTTTGAGTTACATTGTTGTAATGATTATTTCATATTAATTTAATACACTATTAAATTCCAAGTATGTCTATTCACTCACTTATAAAAGGGAAATAGTTCTCCTATAATCAATACTCATTTTATGATCAATATAGTGGGAAAAATTAAAATAAATCCATAATAGAATCCATCAACAAATTTTTTATATTTTCTTAATACCAAAATACTATCCAATAATGGATTAATTTGTATAAAAAATAGATCTCTCAACGAATATGAATAGTTCCTAACTGATCTTATAATTTTTTTTTCATTTTCACCTACTCAAAATCAAATATATATAAATAATAAAAAATAATTAATTATATTAAATATAATTTTTCATTATTATCGTGATGTAAAATCTATTATCCTCCTTATATCAATACTACGGAAAGGGAAAACATTCTTATTTCTTATTTTCATCTTAATGTATCAACGTTATTGTTCAATTGTTTTCATAACCACAATACATGTATGATTATAATGATGGAATTAATATAAATATATTTTTTATGATATTATTATGATTCTATAATTTTGAATTATTATTTACCGTTATTTTTTTCTATCCATCGAAAAATGAAAGCAACATTCATGCATATATATGGATAATTGTCTCTATGAATAGTGTTATTCTATTATTATCATTAAAATTTAGGGATGAACTCAAATATATATGTAGATAAATTATTTTTATTTATATCATAATTAAAATTTAGTATTTTATGGAATCATAATCATTATTAAAGTATCAAAACTAGATAATCAAATATTTTATAAAAAATAAAACAGTTAACACCTAGAAATGATGATTTTAATAAATAATTTTAATATGTAGATGTTTTAATATTATAAGTGGGTAGTATATAATATTTTAGGTATGTAATAGATTATAATTTATATTTATTAATAATTTAAATTAATTATAGATGATTTTAAAGAAATTTTATTACGTGCCAATCTTGAGGTAAGGGTTTATTTCAAAATATCATTATTATTTGGGATTGTTTATTATAAGTATTCATTGTGGGAATAATATGGTATTTATATCCTAAAAACAATATAATTAATTTTCCTCTGATCATTTAATCATATAAAAATTCATCCATTTATTTTTCACTATTAGATTCTCAATATTTGAAAATATTTTTGTAAGGAAAAGCAACCATGTTTTAATTTCGATCGTGAGGATTTTATATTTTTACTATATACAATTTTAAATTATTTAATGAATGTTTTAAAAAATTTAAAATGATGTTTAAAACATTATTTTTGTAACACCCAGGTAAACAAAGTATATGAAATTTTCACATTTATCCATATTTGTGAATAAAATATTAATATAACTTTATAGGGGACGCTATTCTCGAGGGCGTACCCAACACGCAACAATGAGTTTCTTGGGAATCTTACGTTGCACTCTAATAATAAAATAATATTATTTTAAATGGTAGTTAATTCCTAGCCATTGTAATGGAGGGAATAAACAGAACTAACTACAAAATGATTATATATGTTTGTAAAATATTTTTACTCTTTACAATAAATGTTAGAGGATTAAAAATGCGAATGAATCCAATTTTAAGTGTAAACATTCAAATATTCGTTAAAAGGATGATTAAATGCCTTTTGATGGAAAACCTCTTTTAAATACACTTTTTGACAATTTTATGTGTTATATTTGACAAAATAAAATTCTTCTTTAGATTCGGGTAATCAAAATTTACTTTGTGTAAATTTATGGTTTTTTTCCGAAAAAGTTCAATTTTTAATGAATAGTGAAAAATGTTGTATTTTAATTCAAAACCACTTTTTAATATAATTTATCTATATGATTAGATTATCATTCGAATTGGTTTTAAAGTGAAATTAGAATATATTTTTACCATTTAATCCAATAGTGGTCGTTGGAATTAATTTCACTTTGAAATCGGACTTAAACTAGTGTCAATCTTTTGATACATTTTGTTTCATAAAAACACGCTATTTGTTTTGACAGCGGGAATTAATTATTAAATAAATTAATTCAACTTATATGTTTTGAATTTTATAAAATAGAAATTATTTTTGAATTTGGAATATCAAATATAGCTTAGGGTAATTTTTTTGTATTTTTCTGAAAAACATCAATTTTTGATTAATAGTGAAACCACTAAGTGGTACTTATAAAAACTGATTTTTCCATTGAAATGAAATTTTTCCACCTTTGTGTTTTGAATTTCAAAAATCTAACATACATGGTTGTCATTAATAGGTAAAATGTGGTTCAGTGGGATCAAAATAATTTTTGGTGAATAGTAACTTATTATGTTTTTAATCGCGATTAGAGGTAATTAGTGTAGTTTAAGGTAAAAATAATGTTTTAATAATATGAGATGATCTTGAAACATGTCCTAACCTCATTGGATGTGTCATGGAAGACCTAGAAAATCCATGGGTCAACTAGGGGACCCCATGGATCCAATTTGGTTGGGAAATGACATAAATAACTTTTTATTTAATGTTAAAGTAATAATGATACAAACATGATATGTTTTACTAAATAAATTTTTACACGGGGTTATACAAGTCAGATTTTTGTATATAAATATTAATTAGAAATATAAAAAGATTTCCTACATCATAGTATTTGTTTTATAATTTTTAGACATTAAATAAATTAAATTATTTATGACATTATGATGATGCACCGATGAACTCATTATTTAACGATTTAAATAAAATGGAAAGATAATGTAAAATCTAAGACCTAAAAATGACCAAAACCTATTTTATGGGTGGATTTAGAATCCTTATCACCTTATCCTCTAAAAACATCAATGTGGGACCATTAAAATCCGAATCACATTCTAAAATAAAGTAACACTTCCTTACTTTCCAAGAGTGCCCCTCCCCTCCTCTTATAAAAGTCCCCCACCTCTACCTCCTTACCCACACATAAAAAGCCTTTGGATTGTCCAAAACCTTCCCATTTTTTCTCTCCAAATCCCTCTCTAACTCTTATAATCCTAAATTTGGTCAGAAGTCTTCCCAAGGAATCCTTTGAGCTCAAATCAAAAAGAGTTACCCGATTTTAAGATAATGTCTTCACTTGAGTCCTTTTGTTTTATTTTTCTTCTACAACCCACTAAACTATTTTTTTTCATTTCTTTTGTAACAAATAAAGTATCTTCAATATACTAGGATGTTTTTATAAGATTTATTCTCGCTACACTTACACACACCTTCGTCTAATGGTTAAAGAACATACGGTTTCTGTGGTTGGCGATTTTCTGCCTCTCGAAACGATGATTGTTCAATATTCATTTAAAAACTTTCATGGGGGAAATTAATATGTCACTATATTTATATATTATATGTAATATGTTTATGTTTTACTTAAGCTTCTGTATTTTTCATTTATGTCATATCCTTTATGGTTACCATTATGAGTAAACGTGATATCTTCATTTTAGGAAGTGCGGACTACCGCACCCTCAAAGTGATTTGATTCGTTAATGCCATATGTTGGGAGTATAAATGATGTAATTAATGGTATATTATATTATATTATACTGTAATTATAATATACCTTTATATCATTATGATTCCAATTTAAAAAATACGAAATAGAAATGAAAGTAGCGTTCATGCGTATGTACGGCTTACCGCCTCCAGGAACTGTGCATTTCATTTCACACCTCTAAATGTTATGTAATATTATAAATTCATGAATCTACTGGATATATATGATATATATTATATCCAAAACATGAATAAAAATCTTGATATAATGGATATTTTACCACATGAACAACTTGTAATTATAAAAAAAAAAATTTGACTCAACTACCAATGATCGTTGAAACGACCGTTATTAACTTAAATAATAACATAGTGTTCATGACATGGTAATAAGTGATAAAAAAGTAATAATTAACTTGAAAAAGTTTCTTAAGGAAGTATAAATTAACTCAAGTTTATTATACAGGAGATTAAAGAACGATCGAGTCAAGTCGGACCCGAGGTAAGGGATCATACTCCTCTCTTTCTTTTTAAGTACACTCTTTTATGTAATTCCTTTTAAAGCTCATCTTTCTTGTTATTGGGATGTTATGTTATATTACTCTTACTGTTATTTTTGTGTTCATGTGATTAGGGACACTATTATCTCTCATCAATCCATTTTGGAAGGTTTGATTGGGGCCGTTAGGCTGCCAAATTTTCGTAAGAGATCCAACCTCTCTATTTCTTTTTAAGTACTCTCATTTATGTAATTTCTTTTAATCCCATATTTCTTATGTTTGGGGATGTTATTTTATATTCCAAATACTTTACTTTTTATGTTCATATTATGGGAGACCCTATTTGATCTCATAAATCTATTTTTGGAAGTTTTAAGTGGCGCTGTTAGGCTGCCGAGTTTTCATAAGGGATTTTTCATCTCACTTTTATTCCCGTGACATTTATGCTACATTTGCCACTATTTAATTTGAGTGGTATATGTACTTAAAATTATTATACACTTTGTGTAGTATAATTTCATTTATGGGAATTTACATCTTCATTGAATGACCCTTCTTCAATGAGGTGTACTTTTCAAAAGTTACCCAACCCGGTAAGGGGACCTTTCACCCTCCTTTTTGATGATAGACTTCTTTTGTTATGTCTTTTAATTCACATACTATTATGTTGGGATATGTTCTTATATATCCTTATTTATGTGAATTTTATGTCCAAGTAATGATATCCCCTTTATTTCTCTCATCAACCCTTTTTGTAAAATTTTATGTGACGCTGTTAGGCTGTCGAATTTTACCAAGGGAACTTCTTAACCCAATTTCGATTTCTTTGGGTTCAACATGTAGATATTGAATATTTCATCCTTTGAATATGTGTGAAAAACCTTTGGTTTTTTTACACTTAATATCCACTTATATTGTGTGTATATATATTTGTCACACATAATTAAGAGATTGATTTATCCTTAATTTAAGGATACCTTTTTTATAATGGATTTAATCTCATTTTACATTTCTTTTGAGACATCATTGTTGTTATACACCAATTCACTCTTATATGGTGTGTATACTATCCTTTGACATATTATATCATGAATACCGTTATTCTCATGATATTATAAAGTTCGGATTAAATGTTATTCTGTTATTATTTGTATTCAAGAGTCTCTCATTTTATTAAAAACTCTTTAACAAAAATATCATTTTAAATGTTTTAAAGATTTATTATTCTAAATCTTTATCATTAATTTCCATGTTTTCAAATTGGTTTTCAGTATTTATTTATATGGACATTAATGTTTTAAAATTATAATTCCATTAAAAGCTTCAAAGTGGTATGGGACACTTTGATTCAAAAATCTCTTTCAAATGGTTTTTGAAAATGGATTGATTAATTCAATATCTGGGAATTACTTATTGTGATTGAAAATGAAATTTTTCAATTGAAATGTTTATATTTTCAATATTTTATGTGTAATGATGGTACTTGGACATTTTACCGGTGGTTATGTGATAAACCATATGATGGGTGGTGCCATGAATACCATGACAGGTGGTTACATTATAACCTCTAATGCATTGGGTATGGAAGTCGACCATCGGGCTATTCCATTAAGTATGTATGGAAGTTGGCCGAATGGATATTCCATTAAGTGATATGTGTGGAAGTCGACCATATGGTTATTCCACTTAAGTATGTTTATGTCCCAAGTTACATTTATATGTATTGTGTTCTTTATATGGGTTTTATGGTAATCTTTTGGTTACAAAATGGTATGTAATGATATTTTATTCAGTGAAGAGTTTCTACTACTTCATAAAGGTGAAGGTATTACTTCGGTAAATTATACATGGTTTACTTGTTGTTTTAAAAACTAACAGTTTCCTTTCTTTGTGTGTCCCTTACTGAGCTTTTTATGCTCACACCAAGTTTTTTTTGAAATGTTTTTCACAAGACTTAATGTGGATTTGGGTCAAGGATGGGATTAAGGGAAAGTCATGCTATCTAAAACATGGAACTATACATGTTTCTTTTTATGATTTTTTTATGGAAACTTAGTAGAAGTGTCTACTTTGTAATCTTTTGTGATGTAATAGTTATGTATTAATTCTCTAAAACTCTAAACCTGAAAAGATCCTCAATATGAATTATTCATTTAATTCAATATTAAGTAAGGTTTAAGGAAGGGGCCTTATAGTTGGTATCAAAGGTCGGTTTAGATAACTTTAGAAGTTAGGGTATTCTTTAAGCATAAGTGACATTACCATAATGGTTAGGATTTCAGAAAGAGTCCTAGTTTTAGAAAAAGTGAATGAGTAAGTATATCTTAGTGTTTATCTTCCTCATTAGTACATGATGGTTTCGTTGATATGCTCACACTATCCTTTTTGGTTTTAGTAAATGGATGGATCTAGTAGGCACCAAAGTAACAGTGGATGTGAAGGAAACGGTGACAGTTTTTTGAGCAAGCAACTGAATGATATGGGAGCTTCAATGAGAACTCTTGTGCTTATCCTCAACCAACTATCTGGAGTCATGATTGACCACTTAAACCATGGTGATTTCTATTAGGCATCATATATCCGAGAAACAAATACCTACAGAACTACACGTAATAATCATGAAGGTAAGTGTGTTCAAAAACCTATGTGTCAAAGATGTGGAAAGAAACACCTTGGAAAATGTTTCAATGGGACCAAAATATGCTATAGATGTGGAAATGAAGTTCATAAAGAAAGAACCAGCCATGGAAAAAGGAAGCATCCAGTTGTCTCGAGGAAAGGGAAAGAAGTTCTTTCTGAGGGATCAATTGAATGTTATAAATGTGGTGTGCATGGTGATTATGCAAACACATGTCCTATGAAGAAGTTTCGTAAATGGGATCACCAAGAACGTACAAATATTCGTTTACCAATACTTAAAACCATTCCGATTGAGGATGAAGAAACTGACAATGACCAATCAAAGGTATGGATTATTTCATAACTTTTGCTTTCCTATTTCGGAATCTTAAGATATGATTCATGATTTTGTTTGTAGGAAAGAATTATTTCAGAATAAGTTGTAATGGAATGGTTAATGGATCATGAAGAATGTTGAATGAGTAAGAAGTCAATATATAAGGGCTTCAAGAGTTATGGTGAAATTCTTAAGAGTATTAAGTCTCTTTTGGTGATGGGGTTACATTAGAAGACTTTTTATAGTATGTGTAACCTTTATGTTTAATATATGAAAAGTTTAGGAATAGTTATCTGTTCTTTTGTGGACATAGTTATAAAGAACCATTTGGGTTTATATGATCCTTACTTTTGAGGTAATTATGGGTTACTATATGTTATTATGGGAGTGAAAGACATGAGATAAAATTGAGGTTAAATTATGTTATGGTTATTTTTGATGATTTTATCTCTTTTTGGGGAATGATTTGAGAATTATATAGTTTTGGAAAAAGGACAACACACATACAGTGTGACAACCCGTCGCGTCGGACAAAGCTGCGGGAATCGAACCCACAACCAAAGTGCAAATGGTATTTATAGCCTACCACTGGACTACGTGAATTCCCTGGTTAGTTTGACTGATTCTTTTTAGTCATATGATTTTATGAATTAAGTGTAAGTTGATTTTGGGTTATCTATTGATATATATTAACCTATCATGGAGGATATGTGATTAGATTAATTACTTTTCAATACGAGACTTTAAGAGCAACTGATGTTGTTTGGAGATAAATGTTACGATTTAACATGGAAGACTATGTGACAAAATCTTTCAAATATTTGGGTTTCAATATTAGATTGGTTTACTTTAAAGAATTTTATGGACAATTTATTTATCTAATGGTCTTCGTTGAACATTGGGTTTTTTGGGATAGATTCTGGAGATTAAGAATATGTTTTTTTTAAAGGATTATACTTTTCAAGATTACCTAATATTGTACTAACCTTTTTGGTTTGGGTTTTGGTTAGAGTCTAAAGACATGGGAAGTATATAGTTCTCTTTTATGGATTAGGTGATTCTCTCGAAGTTGATTATATTACACTTAATGCAAACAATACTTCCTAAAAACTCATCTTTTGGAGAAAATATGAGTTTGAATAAGGAATCTAATAAAAGTTCAAAGTCAACATGATAAATAATAATGTTTCCTTATGAATAAATTTCTCAATAAAAAGTACCATAAAACAAAAATTTTGTCTATTAACTTTTCCTACTGGGGAATTGAATACCATTTAACCCATCACTTGTTTGTGATTTTCTTGTGGTTAACTTTCTCCTAAACATGTTTTCTATCACTCTCCATCAGAACATGACCCTTCGTTTTCTCCTCCATATCCACATTTTCATACATGTAATCCTAGTATGGGTTAACTTAGGTGACCTCTGTACTTCTATTTATTTATTTTTAGGTGATTGTTTTACTGACTGTTGTTCCGATGTGGGATTTTCAATGAAGTTTCCAAGCCCAATTTTAAAATTGTGAGGACGCAATTCCCAAAAGGGGGGAAGGATGTAACGCCCAAGTAAATAAATAATATGAAATTTTCACATTTATCCATATTTGTGAATAAAATATTAATATAACTTTAAAGGGGATGCTATGCTTGAGGTCGTACCCAACACGCAACAATGAGTTTCTTGGGAATCTTACGTTACACTCTAATAATAAAATAATATTATTTTAAATGGTAGTTAACGCCTAGACGTTGTAATGGAGAGAATGAACAGAACTAACTAAAAAATGATTATATATATTTGTCAAATATTTTTACTCATTATAATAAATGTTAGAGGATTAAAAATGCGAATGAATCCAATTTTAAGTGTAAACATTCAAATATTCTTTAAAAGGGTGATTAACCGCCTTTTGATGGAAAACCTTTTTTAAATACACATTTTGAAAATTTTATGTGTTATATTTGAAAAAATAAAATTCTTCCTTAGAATCAAGACATCATTAATTACATTGTGTAAAGTTTTGGTATTTTTCCGAAAAAGATCAATTTTTAATGAGTAGTGAAAAATGTTGTATTTTAATTCAAAACCACTTTTTAATATAATTTATTAATATGATTAGATTATATTTTGAATTTGTTTTAAAGTGAAATAAGAATATATTTTTACCATTTAATCCAATAGTGGTTGTTGGAATTAATTTCAGTTTGAAATCAAATTTATACTAGTGTTAATCTTTTAATACATTTTGTTTCATAAAAACATGCTATTTGTTTTGACATCTGGAATTAATTATTAAATTAATTAATTCAACTTATATGTTTTGAATTTTGTAAAATAGACATCATTTTTGAATTTGGAATATCAAATATAGCTTAGGGTGAATTTTCGGTAATTTTCTGAAAAACATAAATTTTTGATGAATAGTGAAACCACTAAGTGGTACTTATAAATACTGATTTTTCCATTTAAATGAAATATTTCCACCTTTGTGTTTTGAATTTCAGACAACCAACATACATGGTTGTCATTAAGAAGTAAAATGTGGTTCAATGGGATTAAAATAATTTTTGGTGAATAGTAACTTATTACGCTTTTAATCACGATTAGAGGTAATTAGTGTAGTTTATGGTAAAAATAATGTTTTAATAATATGAGATGAGCTTGAAACATGTCCTACCCTCATTGGATGTGTCATGGACGACCAAGAAAATCCATGGGTCAACTTGGGGAACCCATGGAGCGACTTTGGTTGGTAACTGAAATAAATAACTTTTTATTTAATGTTAAAGTAAAAATGACACAAACATGAGATGTTTTACTAAAAAACATTTATGGGGTTATACAAGTAAGATGTTTGAATATAAATATTAATTATAAAGTTAAAAATATTTCCTACATCATATTATTTCTTTTATAATTTTTAGACATTAAATATATTAAATTATTTATGACATCATGATGATGCAGCGATGACCTCATTATTTAACGATTTAAATAAAATGGAAAGATAATGTAAAATATAAGACCTAAACCTGTCCAAAACCTATTGGATTGGGGGATTTAGAACCCTTATCACCATATCCTCGAAACACATCAATGTGGGACCATTAAAATCAGAAACTCATTCTAAAATAAAGTAACATTTCCTTACTTTCCAAGAGTGCCCCTCCCCTCCTCTTATAAAATTCCCCCACCTCTACCTCCTTACCCACACTTCCAAAGCTTTTTGCTCGGCCGAACCCTGCCCATTTTGTCTCTACACATCCCTCTATAACTCTTAGAATCCACACTTTGGTCAGAAGTCTTCCCAAGGAAGCCTTTGAGCTCAAATCAAAAAGAGTTACCCGATTTTAAGGTAATGTCTTCACTTGAGTCCTTTTGTTTTATTTTGTTTCTCCAACCCACTAAACAATTTTTATTCATTTTTTTGTAACAACTCCAGTATATTCAATATACTAGGATGTTTTTATAAGAATTATTCGAGCTAAAATTACACACACCTTCGTCTAATGGTTAAATAACATACTGTTTCTGTGGTTGGCGATTTTCTGCCTCACGAAATGATGATTGTTCAATATTATTTTAACACCTTTCATGGTGGCCATTAAGATGTCAATATATTTATATAATATATATAATATGTTTATGTTTTACTAAAGCTTCTGGAATTTTCGTTTATGGTATATCCTTTATGGTTACCGTTATGAGTAAACGTGATATCTTCATTTTAGGAAGTGCGGACTACCGCCCCCTCAAAGTGATTTGATTCTTTAATGCCATATGTGGGGTGTATAAAGGATATAATTAATGGTATTATATATATGATATTATAATGTAATTATAATATACCTTTATATCATTATGATTTCATTTTATAAAATACAAAATAGAAATGAAAGTAGCGTTCATGCGTACGTACGGCTTACCGTCTCCATGAACGGTGCATTTCATTTCATACCTCTAAATGTTATTTAATATTATAAATGCATGAATCTACTGGATATATATGATATATATGATATCCACATCATGAATACAATTCTAGATATAATGGATATTTTACCACATGAACAACTTGTAATTATAAAAAGTTTATTTTTGACTCAAGTACAAATGATCGTCGAAACGACTGTTATTAACATAAATAATAACATAGTGTTCCTGACATGGAAATAAGTGATATAAAAGGAATAATAAACTTTAAAAACATTCTTATGGAACTATAAATTAACTCAAGTTTATTATTCAAGAGATTAAAGAACGATCAAGTCATGTCGGACCCGAGGTAAGGGATCCTACTCCTCTCTTTCTTTTTAATTACACTCTTTTATGTCATTCATTTTAAATCTCATCTTTCTTGTTATTGGGATGTTATTTTATATTAATATTACTGTAACTTTTATGTTAATGTGATTAGAGACCCTATTCTCTCTCATAAATCCATTTTGGATGTTTTGAGTGGCGCCGTTAGGCTGCCAAATTTTTGTAAGAGATCCAACCACTCTATTTCTTTTTAAGTACTCTCATTTATGTCATTTCTTTTAAGCCCATCTTTATTATGTTTGGGGATGTTCTTTTATATTCCTCATACTTTACTTTTTATGTTCATATTATGGGAGACCCTATTTGATCTCATAAATCCATTTTTTGATGTTTTAAGTGGCGCCGTTAGGCTGCCGAGTTTTCGTAAGGGATTTTTCATCTCACTTTTATTCCCGTGACATTTATGCTACGTTTGCCACTATTTCCTTTGATTGGTGTATGTAATACCCATTATTATACACATTTTTTAGTATAATTTCATTTATGGGTATTTTTATCTTCATTGTTTGACCCTTCTTCCATGGGGTGTACTTTTCGAAAGTTACCCAACTCGGTAAGGGGACATTTCACCCTCCTTTTTTTAAAGACTTCTTTTGTTGTGTCTTTTAATTCACATACTATTATGTTGGGATATTTTCTTCTATATCCTTATTTATGTAAATTTTATGTCCAAGTGATGAGATACCCTTTATCTCCCTCATCAACCCTTTTTATAAAATGTTATGTGATGCCGTTAGGCTGTCGAATTTTACGAAGGGAACTTCTTAACCCAATTTCGATATCTTTGGGTTCAACATGTAGTTATTGAATATGTCATCCTTTGAATATGTGGGAATAACCTTTAATTGTTTTACACATAATATCCACTTATATTGGTTGTATTTATATTTGTCACACATAATTATGAGATTGATTTATCCTTAATTTAAGGATACCTTCTTTATAATGGATTTCATCTCATTTTACATTTCCTTTGAGACTTCATTTTTGTTATGCACGAATTCACTCTTATATGGGGTGTATACTGTCATTTGACATATTATATCATGAATCCCGTTATTCTCATGATATTATATAGTTCGGATTAAATGTTATTCTGCTATTATTTGTATTCAAGAGTCTCTCATTTTGTTAAAAACTCTTTAACAAAAATATCGTTTAAATGTTTTAATTATTTATTATTCTAAATCTCTATCTTTAATGTCCATGTTTTCAAAATGGTTTACAAAATTTATTTATATGGACATTAATGTTTTCAAATTATAATTCCATCAAAATCTTCAAAGTTGTATGGGACACTTTGATTCAAAAATATCTTTCAAATGGTTTTTGAAAATGGATTGATTAATTCAATATCTGGGAATTACATATTGTGATTTCAAATGAAATGTTTTTATTGAAATGTTTATATTTTCAATATTTTATTTGTAATTATGGTACATGGAAATTTTATGGGTCTTTACGTGATAACCCATATGACGGGTGGTTTCGTGAATACCAGGACGGGTGGTTACGTTATAACCTCCAATGCATTGGGTATGGAAGTCGGCCATCTGGATATTCCATTAAGTATGTATGGAAGTTGGATGAATGGCTATTCCATTAAGTGATATGTGTGGAAGTCAACCGTATGGTTATTACACATAAGTATGTTTATGTCCTAAGTTACATTTATATGTATTGTGTTCTTTATATGGGTTTTATGGTAATCTTTTGGTTACAAAAGGGTATGTAATGATATTTTATTCAGTGAAGAGTTTCTACTACTTCATAAAGGTGAAGGTATTACTTCGGTAAATTATACATGGTTTACTTGTTGTTTAAAAAACTAACAGTTTCCTTTCCCTGTGTATCCCTTACTGAGCTTTTTATGCTCACCCCAAGTTTTTTTTTTGAAATGTTTTTCACAGGACTAAATATGAAATTGGTTCAAGGATAGGATCAAGGTAAATTCATGCTATCTAAAACATGGAAGTAGATATGTTTCATTTTAATAGTTTTTATTTTATGGAAACATAGTAGAAGTGTCTACTTTGTAATATTTTGAGATGTAATAGTTATGTCTTAATTCTCTAAAACTCTAAACCTGAAAAGATCCTCAATGTGAATTATTACATTAATTAAATATTATGTAAGGTTTAAGGCCGGGGCCTTATAATTTTCACATTTTTTAATTATCATAAGATGATTTTAGAAGAAGCATCCAATTATTTTTAAAATGAGGCACCTATTACAGAAGGAATTAATGAAATATTTGTTTTATCATACCATGAATGAATGGATTTTCCCCAAAAATAAGAAAAATAATTTATTTAAAAATACCCTTTAAAATTTACATAATTATTTTAATAGTAAATAAATTTTATTAATATTTTTAAATTCATAAATATTTACATAGTTATTTCAAAATGAAATGGGTATTTTTCCTCTATAATTTTTCTACTAAGCTGTTAAAATTATATTCATATATGTCAACATCCGTTAATTAATATTACAATTTAAAAATGTTATTATCAAATGATAATATCCATTTTGATCCATTTTATTCATTATTAAAAAATTTACTAGGGAAAGTATTATCATTCCAAACTTAATGATTCCAATATGAATAGTTGTGGAATAAAATGAATTTTGATAATGTTTTATTTTTTATTCATATAAAAAATTAATTATAAATATTTTGTAATTGGTTGTGCTCAAAAATATAAATCTCTATGATGAATCAGCTTGAATCATTAGAAAAAAAGTGTAGATATTTAGTGAAATAATTTACCATTTCTGTATGATATCATGGAATGAGGTTATAATGGTTAGTATTACTATCTACTTCACTTAATTTATCTTTAATTTCATGTTATTAGTTTAATTTTTTATATGTTCAAAATGTATAAGTGTTATTCATATGAAAATGTTTTCATGGGTTTTAAATATTCATGGAATAATGATTTTATTTCTTATTTTATATTACTTAATATTATTTTTATGCTCATCCCATGTTTTAGAAATGTTTCTCACAAGATATAAAGAAGTTTAAGTGAAATAAAGAATTCAATTAAATGTTTTTCAAGAAAATAATTCTAGTTTAAAATAATGAGTTTTATTATTGTGTAAAAATTAGATAGATTAGGAGTGTCTACATTTTAATTTTTGACATTTAATTTAATAGTTATGGCTTAATTCTCTAATACTCTATACATAAAAAGATCATTTAAGTGAATTCTTGACTTAAATCATGGTTATGTAATTTATAAGGGTGGGGCCTTATAGTTGGTCTCAGAGGAATGGTTTATACAACTGTATAGATTAAGATGTTTTTAAGGGATAGGGATATGTTCATGGGTTTGTAATTTTAAGGTATGTTTATAAGTTCAATGACATATATACCCATTTTGAGGTTTATGTTATTTCTAGGTGATTAATGGTATTTTTGGAGACATTAACCATTTATGATATTATAGGTTATTAGTTTTTGTTATGGAAAATTCCAGGGATGAGATAACAACTAAGGAAAAAATATTATACGGTTATTTATGAGGACTTTATATCATTTTGTTAATCTTATATGAATTTATATATTTTTTAAAAATGACAAATGTAAAACTGTGTTTCAACCCTTCATATCGGACAATGTTTTAGGAATCGAACCGACAACTAAAGTGAGGCTAGGATATATCACTTACCACTGGACTATGTGGAGTCGCTGGTTAATATAACATATTCTTTTTATTTAAATGACTTTATGGGTCAAAAATAAGTTTATTTTTGAATAAATGTTTTATCTAATGGATATTATTAGAATATGATATTTAATTTGGGATTAAGTGACTATTATTATTTTGGAATATGTTCAATCTTTTGGGAATAATATATCCCTATGTAGAATAGAAAACTATGAGATTACATTTAAGAAATAATGGATGAATTTTATTTTGGAAGAGTCTATGATTTTATTGTGGACATATGGAAATTTGGGTTATTTATGGAAATGATTAACTTATCATGGATAATATCGGATATGTTTATTTACTTTTTAGTGTGGGACATTAAGGGTAGTTGATACTTTTAGAGATAACTCTTATGATTTATCTTGGAAGACTATGTGATCAAATACTTTCAAATTTTTAGATGAAAACGTAGTTTGGATTATTTTGATGAATTTTAAGGACAATAGTTTTTTGAATGTTCTTTTTTGGTTATTGGGGTATTGATTGTTGAAAATTGAAGAATCTGAGTAGTATTTATTTTTATAATGGTTTGTGCTTTTTGAGGGATTATCTGATCCTGGACTAACCATTTTGGTTTTGTTTAATGTCTATAGACAAGGAAAATATATTGTTTATATTTTTTGGATGATTTGATTTCATATATGTTGACTCCTTCACTTCATGTGTGACCAAGTAATCTTAGATACTCATCAATTGTATAAAATATGAATTTGTGGTGGATATTTATTAAAGTATGAAACTCTAATTGACAATAATTTTGTTTCCTTAGGATCTTATTCAATATAATAAATAAATTCCTAAAAAATATCAAAGGGATATTAAAACAAAAAAAAAATCTATTTACATTTCCTACTAGGGAATCCATGAACATTTAACCAATCACAATTTTCTGGTTTTTAGAATGCTTACTTTCTCCAGATCATGTTTTCTATCACTCTCCATCAGAACAAGATGGTTAGTTTTTCTTCCATATATATTTTTTCCTAAACGGAATCCTAGAATTTGTTATCTCATGTTACCTTTCTACATCTCTTTATTTCTTTTTAAAAGATAGTTTTATTGACTCTTTTTTCAATTTGGTACTCTAAATAAATATTCTGAGCATATTTTTAAAATTGTGAGGATGTAATTCCCAAAGGGGGGAATTGATACATTGACCCATGTATATATAAAATAGTACTTTTTTATATCTATTAATATGAGTGAATAATATATAAATTTTATGTTAAAGAGGAAACATTTTCTGAGAGTATAAACAACACACAACAACATGTTTATCTGAAATCATACGTTGCACATAATGTTGACTTATACCAAAAAATAATATAATAATAAGAATATCATTTTAAATGATAGTTAATTCCTAGAAATTTTTTTTTTGAAATTAAAAAAATTAACTAAATTATTATTTTAATTTTTTTTAAATGTTTTATTTATATCCAATAAATTTTATAGGCTTAATTTTACGCATAAAATACTCTAAAATTTATAAACGCTGTTTACCACCTTTTAATGGAACACCCTTTTTATATCTAGTTTTTTTTTCACGTATACTTATTCTATTTTGAAAATTTAACTAATAATATCTAATTGGGACCTCGAATTTTAATTTTTTTAAATTTTTGGTTATATTATAATAAATTTCATTTTTTTACGAATAGTAAAAAATACAGCATTTTAATTCAAAATTACATTTTAATATAATTTATTTATCCAGTTATATTGTCATTTTAATTGCTTTTAAAGTGTAGTTGAATTATGTTTTTATCAATTAAGTCAATTTTGGTCATTTTAATTAATATCTCGTTTAAATTGTACATAAACAAAAGTCAATATTTTGATAGTTTTAACTTCTTAAAAACCCACCTTCTTGTTTTGAAAATGAGAATTAATTTTAAATTAATTTCTAAAAAATCTATTTTTGAATTTAGAAAAATTGATTCAATATTTTGAAGTAGAAGGTCCTGATTTTATAAATAAGTACATGTTAGTTTTGGACATTATGAATAGTAACATTTGTAATTATTTTATTTACCAAGGCTAAAAGGTAAATCTAGTAAATAAGAGTAAAATAGTTTTATAATAATATTTAACTACCCAAATAAGTGTCATAATAAAATTGGATCATATATGTCCAACCATGAAAATATTTTTGTCTTTTTTGGGACCCCATAAAGCAACATGGGTGTGACAATGACATTTTATAAGAATTACATTAAAGTAAAGAGAAATATAAAATAAAATTGTATCTTTTACTAAAAAAATTAATATAGGTTGATATAACTGATATTTTTTACTATAAATAGTCATTATAAAACTAAAACGAATTGCTACATCATGGGTTTTTATATATAATTTTTAGACTACAAATAAATTTATTTATTTATGAACCAATAATGAGGTAGTTGTTAGATTATTAGTGAATGATCTAATTAAATGATATTATAAATATTAAAATAAATATAATTAAAACATTTTTATGCCATGCAATGATTTTATAGATTATATTTAAATTTTATATATGATTTAAGACCATTGGTTCTTAGTAATCAAGTTGATATGAATTTCTGGAAAAAAATCAAGTATCAATAGTTTCAAAATTGACATAATTCATAAAATAGAATATAAAACAGTTTATTATATGATATTAAATTAATAAAAATCTAGGATTTATAAAAATGGTAAATATATGTCTAAATATGTCATAAATGACTTTTTTTTGGTCTTTTAACATTATATGGTAATTAAAGTATCCTACAATGTGTAAATAACAAGATATCACTATAGGAATAAAAAGGGTAAAATAAGTGTTAAAACAAAATAATAAGTATAATAAAATATTAAATACATGTATAAAATTTAGTTTATGATGGTTATTTTAACTATGAAAAACATATATTATAAATAAAATATATTTGGATCATTTTTAATAAATATTTAAATTATAATAAATTAATATTTCAAGACATTCTTAAAGTGCCCCTCAACCCTCTTATAAAAGGCTCCCACATCTACACACATACTCACACATCTCAATCACATTGTATTGTGAAAAATCTACTCATATAATCTCAAAACATCCTCCCATCCTCTTAGAATTCTTTCCTTGGGTATAAGGAAATTCAAGAAATCCTTTTGGCTCAAATCAAAAGAAGATGCCCATATTAGAGGTAATTTATTCTCTCATGTTTCTTTCCACTATTTTCCTTCTCCACTCCATAGGCTCTTCTAATTATTTGATTACATATAATAAAAGGTATCCTATATATATTAGGATGTGTTTCGTGAAGGATTAGAACTATTCCTACACATTCCTCTATCTGATGGATACGATCATACTGTTTCTAGGTAAGATGAACTACTGCCTCATGAAATGATGATTGTGTGGTTTTATCCTACCACCTATCATGGAGTAAATTGTTATGGAAATGTATTTATATATGATATATATTGTATTTATATTTTATCTATTATTCTGTAATTTTTATTTTAAAAGTAACTTTATGCTCTCCAGGATGTGTAAATACGATAATTTCCTTTGAGGAAGTGTGTTCTACTGCCCCCTCAAAGTGATATGACTCATTCATTACATACATGGAATGAATAAAGGATAGATATAATGAAATTAAGTAACATATATAACATAGATATTATACTTTAATTATAATATATATATTTATCATTTAATTTTTATTCCATTATTAATAGAAAGAAATGAAAGTAGCATTCATGCGTACGAATGGCCTATCTTCTCCATGAACGATGAATTTGTTTCCAATTTCAAAAAGTAATAGATATTATAAAAATATATATAATGGATATGTATGATATTTAAATCATGTATAATATTCTAGATATGATGGAATTTTGACTACGTATACAATTTACATCAGAACAATTCCATTTTCAACTCAAGTAACGAACAGCAGCAAAGTGCCACATATGAACTTAAATAATTATGTAATTTTTATGGAATGGTAATAAGTGACATAAAAGAAAAAATATACATGAAAAAGGTTCTAATGAAAGTATAAATTAACCTATGTTTATTAGTCAGGAACATAACAATTGTATATGATGAGTCTGATCATGGTAAGGGACTTCCCCTCAATATCCTTTCATTATGGAATTTCATGATAATATCCAGCTATATTATTTTATAAGATATACATACAACAACCATAACATTTCATATTCATATTTTATCTATAATAATGTAATTTATTAATTCTTGGAGATTGATATTTAAATGGTTAATGTGGGATTGGACACCCTGAATGTTTAAAGATTTAATTATCAAATCATTCTCTTTATGATACTAACTTACATATTTATTTATATGGATATAAAATTATTATAAAGGAAATTTTATGTCTATCTATAATTTCATTAAAAAATTTCAGAAGGAATCATTTCATACAAATCCTTTTACTATGATTAAAATTTGACAAAAGGAATGTTATTTCTTTTAATGTATATAGTTATAATGACTTTTCCAATAATGTGACTGTTATTTGATACTTG
This sequence comes from Viscum album, assembly GCA_963277665.1. Classification (NCBI taxonomy): domain Eukaryota; kingdom Viridiplantae; phylum Streptophyta; class Magnoliopsida; order Santalales; family Viscaceae; genus Viscum; species Viscum album. The sequence continues at coordinate 256,775,661 of OY728148.1, read as the reverse complement.
GCTTCCTCTATAATCCATAATGTATTTTAAATAAATACCTTATTCCATTATTTGGGTATCACAGTTTTAAAAATTTTCTCTTAAATTAAAATTTTATTTTCATATAGAAATACAGTTCTTATGGAATTATATGAGTTTTTCAATAGGGGTTGTTGTTGAACGTGTTTTTGAAATCGTACTTGAGCATTATATGATTTGGGAAAACCTTATATAGATTGTACGAAGGGTTGAGCCCCATTAGAGATCATGGGTGAGCCCAACACATCTTGTAAGAAAGTTTGAGCCCTTTATAACTCATAGGTGAGCCTGTTATATCGTATATGATGGGATGATCCCTATTATAGCTTGTGAGTGACCCCGATATAGATTGTATGAATGGTGATCCCCATTAAAGATATTTAATTTTGAATTCGACCATATGGTTATTCCAATTGAATGGGATATGATGTTGTTTTATATATATTATGCTCCATTCCACCAAAATGAGTTTTTATTTCTTTATATAAGTATTATTCATTGATATTTGCAAATATTTTGACTCTTATTCATGTGAAAATGTTTTCATGGGTTTTAAATATACTTGGACTAATGGTTTTACCCAATATTTTATATCCCTTAATGATATTTTTATTCTAATCCAATGTTTTATACATGTTTTTCATGGGGAATAAATAAGGATTATAGAAAGGAAGAATTATAGTTTATTTTTATAATGAAAATAATTATTTTTATATTTAAATAGTTTTTTATTGTGAAAAAATTGCATAGAGTTGAAGTGTCTACTTTGTAATACTTCAGATGTAATGTAGTAGTTACAGACTAATTCTCAACTACTATAAGAGTAAAAATATACTTAATTTTAATTCATTACATAACTCAATATTATGTAATATTTAATGTAGGGCCTATATACATTCACTGTGAGGATATCATGTTTGAAGTTTATGAATAATATTATTCTTTCAATTCAAAACGTATAAGGATATAATTATTTCTTGAACAATTTATAAAAAAATCCCACCCAATACCATGCACTAACATAGACATAATGTAAAAATCATACCACTAGCATGCAACATCCTCTGACATATATGTCACAAAATTGACTTTTATCTCTCATTGTGAGCCAACAAAATAGAATATTTGAATACTCCTTCCTTGCCACATATCTTCTTTCTCTAGCTCTAAATCACCCTGAAAGATGGGTGTATTCTACTTCTGGAATTGTATGGAGTGATCCACCTTGTTTTATTCCTCATTTCCCATATATCCAAATCCTAAAAAGTGTGTACATTACAACTGACCAACTATTTTTTCAAATGTGGCACAGGTGAAACAACATTCTTAGTAGCTTCTTGTGGTTTATTTCTACAATTCCTATCAGATTCTATTTTCTATATAGACAAATATATCATAAGCCTCACTATATATAAACATAATGCATAAACATTTTCAGATTATAGGAAATCGTAGTGATAGCTCAATAGGGCGCCAACAGTTCCCTATATTTATATGTCAAAAAAATTATAAAACCCAAAATATGATATATAGTATATTAAAATTTTGTAAAGGGATGTTTGGAATTAAACCCACAGGGACGAAAAATATAGTTTAAATAGAATTTCACAATATTTAATTTTATTAATTTTGATAAAAATGTTTAGAAATGATTTTTTTTAATTTATTTTAGAATGAAATAGATGATAAAAAATCCGATAAATTTCTTCATTTGAATATAGTATTCGAGATGTGTGGTGAGGTTTTTTAATTTAATGTTTTAAGTGATATTGGATTTAATAATATAGATTAAATAATTAATTATTTTTGTCAGTTTTGAGTTGAAGAAGCTCCAATGATCATTGTATCTCCTCCTTAATATGGAAATACCTTATTTCCCTTGGTCTTGTAATTTAGGCAATTGATCAATCAAGTTTGTCCTGATTCCATGTTTAAACCTAATTTCCTCAAAAATTTATAATGGTCATTTCATCATTAGGGTGTTCAGTTTAACAATTTAAATGTTCTTTTTTATTTTAAATTTGATGGTCATGATAAAATAAAAATAAAGGTATTTGAATTTGATGAATGAAATTTTGAAAAACACCCACCTGAATTATAAAAATAATTAAATCCAACTACACCTTCCCCCTTTGGTTACATCACCCTACAACTGGAGGGTTTACCCCCATCATCATAGTGATTATAGAATGAGAGCGAATGGGAGAAAAAAATATATGCATAAATAAAATAATGAAAGACACTAAAAGGGTGAAACAACTTCACTCCAAGCCTTGAACTGTGGCTAAATCTAAATTAGTTAAAGTAGTAGACAAAATGACAATCTATAGGACTCAATTATGTTATTCTATACATCGGTTACAAAGTGTACAAGAAATACATGTCAGGTAATGATGATCCACTTTTTGTGAGTCCGCATGATGTGTGCGTGTATCTTAGATGAGATTTCGGAAATTTGACCCCTTACATGACGTGTACATGGGTTACACATTGTGTAATCCTTATCTATGTTTCCACCATAACAACAAGAATCCAACATAAATATCATTCATAAATTTGATTTTTTAAATCCATAATGTCATTTAATGAAGTTACACATCATGTACTTGTCATTCACAACATGTATGCATATGAAAACTTCTATAGTAGCATGTCACGAACTGAAACTACACATCTTGTACTCTGAGAACACAATGTGTACCAGTTCTGCTATACATTATCTATCTTCCTTCTCTATCCACAAGCTTTTGTCACACCGCGATCAAGGCTCAATGTTCAAAATGTCATTTAGCACCATTTTCCATTGATTTTCATTCCTCTTTCAAATATTTATTATTTTCTACCATAAAAAATATAACAAGTAAAAATTATCACAACATAGAATGATTAATCAATTAAATACACAAATTAGTTCAATAAAACACTCAAAAATATATCCATGAAAAATACAAATCACATAGTATCAAAATAATGGTTTCTAATATTCATAATTTCTACATTCCACCATTTTATAAAATTCACTATACTTATAAAAATAGCACCACTTTCAAAATAACCATTTCATGTCACTTCATAATCAAACATTTGAAAAAAAATTACAATTTTCAAGTATAAATAGTTTCGTAAAAAATCATATTTCATTACTCAAAATGAAATATGAACTTATTTTTGGAATTCATTTATACAATATATGTAATACTCATTCTATTAACTAAACCAATGAAAAATATATTTAAAAAATAATATGTGTCTCTAAAAAAATTAGTACCCAAATCCATGATAACTTGATTTTCAAAATAAAAATTGTAGTTATGTATTTTTATTCTACATAATTTATATCCCAAAAATATTACTACTTTCTATGATCCCAACATATGAAATAACCTGAATGAAATTTCATCTGGATGACCGACAACCAATACCATGTCTAATTCCAGTCGAGACTACTACCACATTTTCCACAAATATAGTAGTCAGAACAAAGATGATACTAGATGTAATTACCCAACCCTCCTTGTTGTCTTGAGAAGGAGTAGGGACATTACTTTCCCTTAAGTGACATCCCACTGGTGAAAATGGATGTAAATATATTCCAAGGGATTCATTACATGAGGGGTAATTTTACCATTTTATAGAAAAAAAATAAAACTAAACTGTGCCTAAAAAAACCCACTATATTATTCCTAATACCAATGTAAACTATCTGATTGTAATACCATTGATATCAATACAAAACCATAATAGGGTACCCTATTGGAAGAATACAAATTTTAAAGTTCACAATATGTGATGGAACAAACAAAAACAAAAAAATAACAACAAACTCCAAAGCATCCACATTCTAAAAGAATCTAACTCTACAAAACAACCCCAGTGCCAAAATCCACCACTAAATAAGCATGATACATTACATTTGTGTGTCTCCCAATGACCAATATCTGTAAAATCACTAATGTGACAATATATGCGTGAGTAATAAATATCATTATAATTTCACAAAATGACTTCATATCCGATGTCACTATGATAGAACATATTATCACACACACACACATAGACACACACACACAAAAATATATATATATATTTATATATAGAAATTTATATAAAAAACCATAAAATATTTTATAATAAAAAATAAAACAATTTTCAAATCCATTCTTTTCCAATCAGTATCCATTTTCCATGGAACGAAGACAATAAATTCTTTCAAACAATTCCACAATTCACATTGGGAATATCAAATTCCCTTCCAAATATCCATACCTCCAACCATTCATGAAACATGGAACTCCATATATTCATGACTAGTGAGTCATCCTTTAAATAAAACATCACATCATTTACCATCTTGATGGGGATATTCTGGACCCTTATCCAACTCACTAATGATGAGAGAGACTTATGACACTTATATGCATCGAATGAACATCAACCAAGGCCACCATTATTCAAAAAATAAATGTCAAAAAACAATTTCAACCATTTCAATAAATCCAACCTTTTATTTTCCACGACCTATCCCCTGGGGCCCATGTCGTGACTACCCCACACCTGCCTTCCATAGGCCAGGGGCTGGAGACTAACAACGAAAGGTGTATTCGCTAAAACTGGGAAGGCATTGCCTTTATAACCTGTAAACAAATGTAACCAAGAACATAGAAAGATACGAACACAAGAAAACTATATAATCAAAGAGTTCTAAAAGTAAAAGGGGTCGGAATACAAGCCCAATAGTAAAGTTACAAGTACAACATATATATAATACAACTGAAGAGAGATAAAAGATAGATACTAGATTTTCCTCTGAGGTACCTACCTAAAGGGTATGTAAAGATCACCTCCTCATCACTACATGTACACCTGATCCTCTGCATACCGATACGCCGTATGGTCCACCACCAGGCACCATCCAGTCCTGGTACTCTCAGCCTCAGTCAGTGATGTCTATCTCCTGCAACCAACACCACAAGGTGTGGGCATAGCCCATGAAGGGGTGAGTATAACAATATTCCTTAGGGACGCCAAGACCCTCATGGTCTCACAAAATCCACTCAGGATAAACCACAAACTATTAAATCAACAAATAACCATACTTAGGTATATTATTATACATATACCTATGTTATCATGTAATCCATCTCAATCATGAAGAAAAAATAGGGGTACTGACTCATCTCACATCAGTATTTATTCTTGGGGTAGCATCAAGTAACAATCCAAGTCACAACGTCGAACACCACAGTTGCTGGAGAACTCCTCCAATATCGAGTACAGTGGGCCTACCACGTTACACAGAGGCGCTTACCATAAACCCTGGAATACTAAGGTACTCCTCCTATCGAGTACCATTGGTCATCCACGTCACACAGAGGTGCTCCCCACCATGGGTCTGTCGCGTCACATGGAGGCGCTCCCCGTCTTGACGAGCTGAGGTACTCCTCGAGTCAAGTACCATGGGTCTGCCACATCACAGGGAGGTGCTCCCCATCGTATCCTACTGAGGTACTCCTCCTATCAAGTATCATGGGTCCTCCACGTCACACAGAGGCTCTCCCTACCATGGGTCTACTGCATCACAAAGAGGCACTCCCCACTGGGCCTTTCAAGTCACTCCGAGTCAAAATGGTCAGCAGTCATCAAGTCTCAGGCAACTATTAGGTTCCTGCACTATGCTCACTTGTCTATGGGTGGATCTTCTCCCCAAGCTATAGTTAGATGCTCCAACTACTAAAAATTCCCATGGAGAAGTATCTCAAAGGACTGCAACTTCATATAGGTCTCAACGTAACAGACGGAACGTCAATCGGACACCCGGTCTGTGAGTTATTATCCTTTTAGTCCCAGGGGCCCGGTTGGATTCATGTTCAATCAAACCTGATTGTTCCCAATCGTAATCCAAAACTGTAGTGGGGTATTCTCAAAGGGGACTGTCTCGCTCCATGATTTCCAGCGTCATTTACAGTTCGTCAAATGGATGTTCGGTGCCAAAGATATGTCTGAAGGAGTGTAAATGGGTCGTACTGGACTCGGGTCCTGTCCGACCCAGTCGGCCCGACCTTCCCTGACCCTGCCTAGGCCGACCCAGCTTGGGTCGACCTGGCCTACATTTCTGGTTATCTTGGTAGGTCTGGCCCGGCACGCGAGGGCCACGGATTCCGCGAAGGCCGCGATATGTCTCACCTTGACCGTGAAGGCCGTGGGGGGGGGGGGGTTCGGCCACGGGGTGGTGGTCTGACTGTGGGAGGGTGGTTCGGCCACGTGGTGGCGGTTCGGATCTGGGGTTGTGGTTTGGCCACAGGGTGGAGATCTGCTCGCGGGGCAGCGGTCTGGCCATGAGGAGGAAGTGCGGCCACTGGGCAGCAACTCGTCCACAGGTCGGTGACCCGACCACAGGGAGGTGCAATGTTGCAGATGGAAAAGGTGGCTATGGCCAGTGCAGAGGCCAGGATCGGCATAGAGGCTATTGTCGCCATCTTCATGGTTGGGGGTCATTCCATCCTCCATTCCTGTGTCCCTTTTTGGTTGGTCTCCATCCTCCACCATCATGAAGAACACCATAATTCAACACAAGAATTATAGAGGGGACAGGCCAAGTTAGTTTGGTCATCACTCTCCATATTAGTGTGGTAGCAAGTGGCTAAACTCATCAAAGAATCAAGAATAAGGTTATTAATCGATGAGGTTCATGAATTTAATAACCATACCAACCTTGATCATTGTTGGTGTTAGCATGAGAAAGAAGGTGAATTTTTCAATGCTTGTCTCATCCACCACACACCTTCAATCTCAGGCTCGTCCATTGGTTCATCAAACTTGATGATGTTTCTCATCGACATTATTCATAGAGGTAGAGTTCTTTGTGGAGGAAGCGTTCTTCATTGGAGAGATTTCTCCCAATTCCACCAAAAGTATGAAGTTGCCAAAATGTGTTATGTTTCTCCAATTTAATTGTAGGAACAATTTCAAATTTGGTTAATTAATCACATAGGTTGGCATAATTAAGTGGGGGAGGGTTGTCACAATTAATTGGGGAGTTCAAGAGGTTTCTCCCCACTTAATTAGGGAGTTCAAGAGGATTCAATCCTCGGGTGGTCCCCACCACTATAACCTCTCATGGGAGTTTAGGCTTGGTGGTCCCCACCCCATTAACCACTCATTTGAGGTTTTAGTTATTGTTGTACCACCTGTGAAATATCCACATGGGTGGTTACGATAAATAAAATAATATGTAGTGATTATTTTATTTTATTATTTCCACGAGTGAACCCAAAAATTAACATTCACCCTTGACCAACTGATGTCAATGTGAAGGTCTCCTTAAGTGAATTTCGGCATTGTGAGTTCAACAGTTCCCTCAGATTTAAATTATAAGCACCGGTTAAAAAATTAGAAAAACCGCTCGAACATTTATTGTACATACCTGAAGAAAAGTCCAGAAATTGTTTCTAGGCACTCTGTGCCTCAGAATCATGCGCCTTCAATTTTTTGAGACTCGTAAAATTACAATATATTAAAAAATATTAAATGGAAATTCCGGGTCTTTACATTCTCCCAACCTTAGGGCTATACGTCCCTATAAGCCACAACTCAAACTAGGTAAAAACGTGGGTGTACTGAGCACATATTTGAGCCTCCTACTCCCATTTTCTCTAATGGAGGTTCTCATACTGCCATCGAACGTGCACCAGATGTATTTACCATCCATGAAGGACCCTCTCCTTTCATTCCTCAATCTCTACTATAAACCTTCGTAAAAGTCACCCCATCATCGACATCCAGCTCGCCATGGTCGAGGACGTGGGAACGTTCGTGCATCTATCTCCTTAGCTGGGATACGTGGAAGACGCTGTGTACCCAGTGCAACTAAGGTGGAAGAGCTAAGCGGTAAGCCACCTTTCCAACTCTACTGAGGACCTGAAATGGTCTGATGAATCTCAGAGAGAACTTGTCACCTCAGCCAATTCTTTGTAAGCCTCTTCGGGGTGAGACACGTAGAAAGATGTGATCTCCATCCTAGAACTCTAGAGGTCTCCATCTCCATTCACCATATGACTTTTGCCTACTCTGTACAGTCTTCATCCACTCCTGGATGATATGCACCTTCTCTATGGTAGCTTGTACCATCTCTGGTCCCACTAGTGCTGACTCCCCTGGGTCAGTCCAGTACAAAGGTGATCTGCAATGTCGCCCGTATAACAATTCAAAAGGTTTCATTCCAATGGTGGAGTGATAGATGTTGTTTTATGTAAACTGCACCAATGGCAAGTGATCCTCCTAACAATGACCGAACTCGAGGACATAATCATGCAGCTTGTTATCAAGGGATTGAATGGTCCGCTCAGTCTGACCATCTGTCTGAGGATGGAATGCGGTGCTCAAACGAAGCTGCGTCTTGAAAGCCTCCTGCAACCCATTCCATAGCCAGGATGTAAAATGTGCATCAAAATCGGAGACAATTGTTAAAGGTACTCTATGTAGCTGCACAATCTTCTGCACATAGAGGCGTCCCAATATCTCTACTAAACCCTTCTCTCTGATCGGTAGGAGGTAGGATAACTTGGTGAGTCGGTCGACAATCACCCATATAGATTCATGACCTCAATATTTATGTGGAATACCCATCAAGAAGTCCATGGATATCCCATCCCACTTGCACTCTGGGACCTTTAAAGGTTGTACCATGCCTGATGGTACCTAATTCTCTGCCATCACTTGCTCAAAAGTGCGGAATCATGAAACAAAATATGCTACTGCTTTCTTCATTCCTAGCCAACAGTGTTGTCATCGGAGAACATTGTACATATTCATCACTCCTAGACGTACCACTAGAGGGGAAGTGTGTAACTCTCTCATCCCCTCTTCCTGAAGTGACACTGGGACCATGGTATGTCCTCTGAAGAGGATGATGTGCTCCCTACCTTCAGAAACTCAATTAGCTACCTGCTCAGTGGATATCTAATAACGTAAAGCCTCTCAGTCAGCGTCCCAACGTTGTGCCTCCGTGACTCGTTGGATAGGTGGGAGAGTTACTATAAGATACTGTAGAAAAGCTTCTCCAACACAATCCACAAAGGATAACTGCAAAACGTCCAGCTACTCTGTCACCTCGCCTAGTAGTTGTATACCAGATCTCCTGGTGAGTGCATCTACTACAACATTCCCCTCCACATGAGTATAGACTATATCATAGTCATAGTACTGGATAAACTCAAGACAACGTATCTATCTCATGTTATGGTACATCTGAGAGAAGACATACCTGAGACTCTTGTGATCTGAGTAGACTGTAAAATGTTCTCCCATCAGATAGTGTCGCCACATATTCAAGGCAAAGACCACTGTTTCTAACTCTAGGTCATGGGTAGTGTAGTTATACTCTTGCAGTCGCAGCTGCCGAGAACCATATAAAATCACCGCTCACTCCTGAATCCAGAAACATCCATTCCTGGTCCCTGATGCATCGCAATAAACTATGTACCCTACGCCCTCCTCTGGAAGGCTCAAGATGGGGGCACTTGTCATCCTCTTCCTCATCTCCTGAAAGCTATGCTGGCATCTCTCTGACAACACGATGTGTTTCCCCTTCTTCGTCAAAGCTGAATGTGGTGCTGCAACTCTGGATAATTCTGGAAAAAACCTCCGATAGTATCCAGCCAAACATAAGAAACCTCATACCTCCATAACACTCCTGGGTGGCTCCAAAGAAATTACCGCCTCAATCTTCCTTGGATACACTGAAACTCCATCCTCCAATATGACATGTCCCATTGAGTGAAACTATCAGATCCAGAACTGGCAGTTTGAGAGATTACCATAAATCTGGTGCTCATGAAGTGTGTCTAGTACTACCCACAAATGATAGTCATGCTCCCCCTCAGTAGTCTAGTAGATCAGAATGTAATTGATAAACACTATGACAAAGCGATCAAGGTACGGCTGAAAGATCTTATTTATGAGCCCCATGAACACTGTTGGAGCAATGGCCATACTGAATGGAATATCCAATAAACCATAATGGCCATACCAACATCTAAAAGTAATCTTTTGTATATCCTCATCTCACACTCTAAGATGGTGATAGTCTGATCTAAAGTCTATCATTGAGAACCATTATTCTCCCTTCAACTGATCAAAGATGTCTTCAATCCTCGAGAGTGGGTAATTATTCCTCATGATCAACAGGTTCAAGCACCGATTGTCAACACATAGTCTAAAGCTCCCATCCACCTTCCTGGAAAAAAAAATCGGGACTCCCCAAGGTGAAACACTCGGCCGAATGAACCCCTTCCCCCGTAAGTCCTCCAGTTGTACGCACAACCCACGATGCTCTGTGGGAGACATCTGATACGATAGTGTAGATATCTGTGTCATCCCGGAGTACAAGTCAATGTAAAAGTCCACCTATCTGTGAGGAGGTAGACCTGTAACATCATCAGGGAAGACATACGAATGTTGTTCCACCACTACAGGATAACTCGGACTCTCCACATCAACAGCTCCGAGGGTAAGGCTAGCCAAATGAGGAGAAATTATATGCACTCTCCTCTGGGTAAGACCATCCTTTGCTGGAAAGGCTCCTTTCTCTGCAGGGAAGGTAAAAAAGGGCCCATATGTGCGGAAAAACGACACATTGAACCTAATATAGTCAATACGAGCATGGACTACAGATAACCAGTCCATACCCAAGATGACTTCGTAAGGGCTCGACGATGCTACTAGGCAATCCCAGCAGAAGCTATTGCCCCTAGAGTAATCTTGTACTACCGACACTAGTGTGTAATCATCGAATCCACTCTCGTAGAAGTCTTTAGCAGTAGGGATAGAGCCAACTTCTACATTGAAATCTCAAAACTTCGAACGAGGGAAGTGGAAATAAAATAATGACTGGAACCTGTGTCTATAAGTACTACAGCTAATGTGGAATAGACAGAGATCATATCTCATATCATCTCCGGGGCACCATGGTCGTAGGAGTCAACTGCCTAGAGCTGAGCTCGCCCCTGTCCACCTTCTGCATGTGGTCGAGGTGGACCACCTAGTTGTGGTGGCGGTAACATCTCAAATCGTCACCCACTGCCAGTTGCACAGCCAGCTCCTCTTCCACGTCTACTTGCTCGTTGTGGACCACCTCGATCGAAAATTTGTCTCTTCTTGGGAGGTCCTTCGGCCGTCTTTTGATCATCTGCATGATGGGTCAGATAGTCATGATCCATTTGACCCTTCCTACCTCCTGTGTATCATTGCCCTCTCCTTTCCAGACTGTTTCAACCTCAGGTTCCCCGCACAACCTATCCTGAGTCATATGGTCGTCCACCAGTAGGTCTAGTCCTCTTAGACCTTTTTGAAGTCTGTCTGCTTCCAGCTGTAGAATACTCCGCTACATGATGACTGATTGTTGTTATCAGTGCTAGTGATTGCTCGATAAGGAAACCCTCCACCAAGAGGCCTCTCCCTAACAACCCCGTTGGCGTCAGGATGCTGAGTGAGATAATTGAAGCCCTGATCTCTTTTTTGATCCCCTGCTCAATGGTCTGGGCTTTGAAGAATGGGTCCCACACCATATCGATGGAGTAACGTGAGAGGTCAGTGAATCTCATTGAGTACTGAGCTACAGTCATGATGCACTACTGCAGATGAAGTAGTTCCTATATTCACACTACATGAAGAGTCACTGGAACAAACTCTACCCGAAATAGGCTCTTGATGTCTTCCCAGAAAAGCATCAACTCGTCATGAACCGGGAGCATCAACCTCCACCATCTGCCTATTACTTCCTATAGAAGTCTTGTGGAAAGGATCCCAATGAGCTCTGCGGGTGTCCCTACTAGTCGGGAAACTCTCACCATGGCTTCCAACCAATCCTTAGCTGCATGTGGGTCCATCTCTCCCCTAAACCTGGTTGGCCTCTAGCACTAGAACTCGTGCACCGTGCTCAAGTTGCGTGCACTATCGGCTACTAGGGCTGGTGGAATCGGTGGCCCAATGTGGAATGGTACTGTTGGTGCCTCCACAAGTGCCTCTAACGGAAGAGGGCCCTACACCGTGGACTCGTCGCTCGGTGGGCTATCGGTGCATACAACTCTCGAAACCCAACCAGGTTGTCTGCGAGGGGGCATCCTAAAAAAAATAGTTTCTCTATGGTCAATAATTTATACATGGCTGACTCAAAGAGATCAAAAATAAAAATCTACAAAATACACATGCATTTTGTGTTTTCATGCACTGAGTCGGAAATCAAAAGTCAGGTTCATGGTTTATGGATACTTCGGTCGCCACACCAACACTGGATTCCCAAAACTGATAACCACACTAACTACACATAACACTATTGCCATTAAAAAGATCATATTTATGTGTTCTATGGTAGAACTGACTCCTCTGATACCAATTTTTCACAACCCGTCCCCTGGGTCCTGTGGCTTTACTACCCCAAGCCCGACTTCTATAGGCTTGGGGTGGGTGACTATCACCGAAAGGCGTATTCCCTAAAATTAGGAAGGCATTGCCTTTATAACTAGTAAACTCACGAAACCAAGCACACAACAAGATAAAAACACAAGAAAATTGTATTACAAAAAGAATGATAAAAGTAAAAGGGGTCTATATATAAGCCCAACTATAAAGGTACAAGTAAAACTAAAAAACAATATAATTGAAGAAATTGAAAAGGCAGATGATGGATCGTCCTCCGAGGTTTCTACCTAAAGGGTAGGTACATATTTCCTCCTCATCACTCCACGTCCACCCATGTCCTCTGTGTACCGACATGCCATATGGTCCACCTCCGAGCACTGTCTAGTACTGGTACTCTCAGTCTTAGTCAGCGCTGCCTTTTGTCTGCAACCAACACAACAACGTGTGGGAATAGCACGTGCAGGGATTAGTACAACGATACTCAGTAGGGACCCCAAAACCCTTAAGGTCTCACAAAATCCACCCAGGATAAACCACAATGTATGAAATGAACAGATAACCCTACATAGGTATATGACTATACATATACATAAGTTATCAAGTAATCCATCTCAATCATGAGAAAATCACAAGGGTACTGACTCATCTCACACCAGGATTTATTTTAGGGGTAGAATCATGTAACAATCCTAGTCACAACTTTTAACACCTTGGATGCTAGAGAACTCCTCCTCTATCGAATGCATTGGGAATGCCGCGTCACACAGAGGCACTTCCCACAAACCATGGACTGCTGAGGTACTCCTCCGGTAGAGTACCATGGGTCTGTTGTGTCACAAAGAGTTGCTCCCCACCATGGTTCAGCAGCGTAACACAGAGGTGATCCCCCATGTTACATGCGGGGTTACTCCTCCGGACGAGTACCGTGGGTCTGTCGCATAACACAGAGGACTCCCACTCGTAGCCCACTAAGGTACTACTGCTACCGAGTATCATGGGTCTTCCGTGTCATAGAGAGGCACTCCCCACCATGGGTGGGACGCATCATACAGAGGCACTCTCCACTGGGCTTGTCAAGTCACTCCGAGTCGAAATGGTCAGCAGTCGTCATGTCTCAGCAAGATACTAGGTTCTCGCACTATGCTTTGTCACCTCCAGGACGATCATCTCCACAAGCTAATGGTCAATAATCCAACTACCATGATTTCCCATGGAGAAGTTTCTCAAACGACCTCCATGTCATAGGGGTCTCAACGTAATAGACAATGCCTCAATCGGATGCCCGGTCTGTGAGTTATTAGCCTTTTAGTCCTGGGGACCCGGTTGGATTCGTGCTCGATCCAACCTGACTATTCCCCATCATAATCCAAAATAGTAGTGGGGTATACACAAATGTGATCATCTCACTCCAGGATTTTTATCGCCGCTAACAGTTCGTCAAACGAACGACTGGTGCCAAGGATATGGCCGAAGGAGCGTACATTAGTCGTAGTGGGACCAGGTCCGGTCCGACCCAGTCGGACCGACCTCACCCGACCCGTCCAGGGATGACCCGGATCATTTTTCCCTGGCCCGAAAGGGTCAGTTTGGTGGGCCGCGAGGGCCGCAGAAGCTGCGAAGGATGCGAGGTGGCTCGACTCAACTAGGCTCGGCTGCGAAGGCCGCTGGGGGGGGGGGGGGTTGGTCCTGCCACCGGGCGGTAGTCCGGCCTCTGGAGTGAGTTCTAGCCACTGGGAGGTGGTCTGGACCTGGGAGGTCAGCTCGACCGTGGGAGGGTAGTCTGGCCATGGGGCGGCGGTCCGGCCGCAGGGTGGCGGTCCGGCCATGGGGCGGTGCTCCGGCCGATGGGCAGTGGTTTGGGCGCGGGGAGGTGGTTCGGTCGTGGTGTGGCGCCTCAACCATGGGGCGGTGGCCCGAATGCTATGTGGTGAATAGCTGAGGATGGTAGTGGTGGCCATGGATGGTGCGAAGGCCATAGGAGGCATAGCGGTTGTCTTCACCTTCGTCACGGCTGACGGTGGTGTCAGCCGCCGTTCACATGTCCCTTCGTGGTTGGTCGTCGTCCTCCACCATCGTAATGAACACCATAATTCAACACAAGTATTACAGAGAGGACTGGCCATATTAGTTTGGCCCATACTCATCGTATTAGAGTGGTAGCAAGCATCTCAACTCTATCAAGAATCAAGAACAAGGATAATAATCGAGGAGTATCATGAATTTCATAACCATCCCTACCTTGTTCATTGTTGGTGTTGGCGCGATGAAAAAGGTGAAGTTGTCGATGTTCATCTCATCTGCCACACACCCTCAATCTCAGGCTAGTGAAACGTTTCGTCGCAGTCGAAGACATTCCCCATCCGTATTCTTTGTGTAGGATGCGTTCTTCATGGACGAAGCATTCTTCATTAGAGAGATTTCTCCCAATTCCACAAAAAGTGTCGAGTAGGAAAAATGTGATATTTTTCCCCAATTTAATTGATGGTACAATTTTTAATTGAGTTAGTTAATCACATAGGTTTTCATAATTAATTATGGGAGGGTTGGCACAATTATGTGGGGAGTTCAAGAGGTTTCTCATAACTTAATTAGGGAGTTCAAGAGGTTTCAATCCTCAGGTGGTCTGTACCACCATAACCTCTCATGGGAGGGTAAGATCAGTAGTCCCCAAATCCATAACCTCTCATGGGAGGTTTTAGTCCATGTGTTCCCCACCTATGAAATATACACATGGTTTCTTGCAATAAATAAAATAAAATGTGTGATTATTTTATTTTATTATTTCGACAAAAAATCCAAAAATTTACATTCACCCGCGAACAAATACCATTGAGGTGAAAGTCTCATTAATAGAATACCGGAACTGTGAGTTAAACGTTTCCCTCAGATTTCAATTTTGAGAACCGGTTAAAAATTTAGAAAAACCCACTCTTACATTTACTGAAGTTACCAGAAGAAAAGTTTGGAAATTGATTCTAGGCACTCTGGGCCTCATAATCACACGCCGTAAATTTTCACAGACTCGTAAAATTCCCATATATTTAAAAAATTGTTGGCATGGAAATTCCGGGTCTTTACATTATTTGAAACATTATTCCATGCATAAAAATCCAACAACCATTTTAAAATCATGATTTTAAAATAAATTTACTTATTTCACTTCCTGAGAACAAAAAACTTTTCTAATTCAATAAAATGCCACAAAACAGAACTTCCAAAATACAATTAAAACCAATTTCACAAGAAATTTCATTAAAACTATTCAATTTTAAACTAAGTAATCAAGTTATAATAATATGAGATAAGTGTGAAGGAACCTACATCATTAAATTTGATGAAAAAGGATAATGACCTGGAAAAACAAGTAAAATCAGTTTGAAGCTCCAAAACTAGCCTTATTTATCTTTTCCTAACATAAAAAAAATCAAAAAATAATGATTAATGGACATAAAAACTTTATATTTATCTTTAAAGGAACTAGATCAAGGAAATATAGGAGGGAAAAGTAGATCTATGAAAAAAACCAAAACCACAATAAACTATGACTTACCAATGGAATCGGGCTTCAATACACCTTGAAACACCTCTAGATAATTTCCAAATTGATGAGGAAGGGTTCAAATACCTTATGGAGGGAGAAATATCTATTTAGGGTCAGTTTGGAAAAAAATAGGGGCTCAATTGTAAAAATGTCTGAGATTGAATATTTATGGATCTAATCTTTAAAATGTGCATGGTTACTCAGACGGTTAAGAAGAACATGGGGTAATTGTGCACTAGACCTTGCTTAAAGAGAGACCAAATGGTTATCAAACATAGTAATATAAACCATGTTCCAAATATGAAAAAAAACATTGTCCTATTATTTATAGTTTCCCCTTGATGGCCAAAATGTTTTTCTAAATCCCGAACCATATCCTTAATCCTACACAGATCCCTCTTTTTCACTGTGAACCATTTCCTATAAGATATTCATAGTTTTCAATAACTCTCCATATTTATACTACAAAAAAATTTAATGTATTTGAAACAAAACAAAAAATCTCCCATACTCTATACATATTTAAAATTCATAAAATAGGGGTTATATTCTAGAAACTCGGTGATCTACTATATGCCAATTAATTTCAATTCTTACATATTGGGTCATGTTTTTATAAATCCATATTACTAATCCATTTATTTACATTTGATGAGATAAACCTTTCACTCACTTTAATCCCTCCCATGATTCTTTCTGTTCACCCATTACAATTATGAAATTTTGTAAGGGGACCCTTATTTCTCCTCATTATTCGATAATCATCGTAATTTTATTTCATTTATTTCTAATTCATAATTGTTGGATATGATTCTAAAAAAATCACATACTTTAAAAAAATATTATCAAATTATGATAGACCCCATTTTCTATCATTAATTTTCATTTATGAATCATTGACTACAGTCTTTATATTGCTGAATTTTTCAACATGACTTCCTATAAGACAAAATTGTGTTGTCAATACTGGTACTCATTTCTTATCATGGGAGTTCACTATTATGAACATTTACTAATTTGATTAGGGATTTACATGTATTTATTGCACACTCCATAAAAAATGAGTCAAATTTGATGATAATTGATTCCATGTTGTATGATCTATTTTTTACACTTCTACATATGAATGAATTGAACATAATGGGTGAACCCAAAATTATATAGTGCTATAATGCATTGGGTAATGTTTTTGTCTAATGGGAAGTCATTAAAGGGATTATGGAGTGAACTTAATAAATCATAATAATTTTTCGATCATGGTGCATTTTTAGTTAGGACTGACCTGTGTTTATGATGTCATGTTTGAAGATGTTTCAACATTTCCCACATTGCCTTTATGTTAATATTCTATATCATTAATTATTAATTATTTTTATGATTCTCACCAATTTTATATCCCATTGAAATTACTATTTAATATAATTTAATTCAATTTTATTTTTATTTTTTTTATTCACTTATTGGGATTTATAGATCACCCCATTTATATGTTTTTCCACAGGTATTCTCGTACATTTTTAAAAGCAATGGAATTTTAGATGCATGTTAAGGATTTTTTTGATAATTTTTTATACCCCTTGTTCATGATTTTATGTTATGTACCTAATTTCAAAGACACTATACTTCTAAATATTCAATTTTTTTATTATTTGTACTCTAATGTATTAAGTCATGGAATAATGTGTAAGAAATAAAATGTTTATCAAAGGTTGAATAAAATAATGTTTTATTTTTTGGGACTACGAATACAAAACTATATGGAAAACCTTATGTATATGAAAAAAATAATCCATCCATAAATTCTGGTAAATTATTCGGGAAGATATTTCCAATCTAAAAAATCATTTTTTGGATACTAAAAGTGGATGTCTCTCTTGCACATATATACCTAGGGGTGATACCCAAAAACACCGCATTTTTCTAGAATCAATCTAGAACTAGTGGATAACAGCGGGCCTTTATGCACGCCTATTTTGAAACTCCTAATGGATAAGCATTGGTAAATTCACATGATAATTACAATCCATTTTTAATTGAACATGGATGACCATAAAAGCCATTGTTAGGAATGACGGTAATTGATAACCTATATAGAATTATATAAAATCATGTGTTTCAGAAATAAATGAAATTTCTATGTTATAACTTTAAAGTAGTGGATTATATTTAATTTTTTTAATATTATAAAATTAATTATCCCAAATATTCCCCTTATTCTTTTTAATTAATAAAAATAAAAAAATACCAGTCAAAAACCAATGTGATCAGATATGAGATGATGTCATAAATAATATTCCAAACAAGATAAGAGAACATGTTAGTTATATTTTGATTATGCAAAAATATCTCTAAAAATAAAAAATAAACAACTGGATCATTTTTGAATGGATAAATATATCAAATAATAAGATGATGAAGTCTTAAGATAATCAATTTGATAAAGGTGATCAAGGGATGTTGATTAAATTTCATGTGTGTTAATATTAATGAAATAAGACTGCAATGAAATTAAAAAATGATCATGAAGTTGTTTTCAGTGTAAATAAATATGGAAAAAATAGTTAGTTTACAGGAACAGAGTGTTATTGAAGTGGGTAAATTAAATCCTACTTCACCCTATGTTGTTTAACGTATAATCTATAGAAAATATAAGAATTATTTGATTAAATTATAGAGTATAATGGTAAAATCGTAGACTGAAAAATTGTGTTTTGGAAATACATGAAATATTAGGATTAATAAATTTTTGTATTGGAATTTGAGAATTATGTCAAAGTTTTAGTATATACTAGACACTACATATAAAATAATCACTCAATATCAAATGATTATCCAAAAATAGTTTTCCTTTTAGGATTTGAAACATATATAAAATTGTTCTAATAACCTATAAAATATATATAGTAATAAAATGTTATTTTAAAAAATATATGATTAAGGGATTCATAGCCCCTAATATCTGTTTGATGTAGGGAAAACCTGAAGAGTATCAGGATGATATGTCCGTGTTTATTTGTTAATTTCCTTGATAACAGTTTTGATGATTTATGTTATAGATGTTTTTAATGATTAAGTATATTTTTTTAAAAAATATTATAGTGCTAATTATTCTAATATGGATAGGGTTATTAATTTTTTATGAGTATATTAATTTTCATAAGACAAATATTAAAAATAGTATTTTTTGAGAATAATTATATTAATTTTTTGGAGGTGTAAAATGAATATTGTGATAGAATAATTTTGGTTAAAAAATATTTACATTTTAGGTTATTATTATTATATATGCGTATTTATTTAAGGAATGATCTATATGGATCCTTTGGTATTATTTATAGAATTTTTAAAATTCATGTATCTAGTTTTTTTCATTTTTAGAATTAATTTAAATTTTTATAACTATTTTTAGTTTAGTAAAGTGGTGAGAAATATATTTTTATTCATTGTTTTATTGTGTGTTAGGTTATATGTTTATTATAGTGCATCAAGATTATGAAAAGAATAATCATAGGTTCTCATATTTTTGAGGTAAAAATATTTCAATGGAAAATAAATAAAGGATGAAATTATAATTCTAAAAAAATTATAATTCCTTATGTTCCTAGTCTAAATGATAATGTAATTCCTCAACATTAGTAAAATAATCTTTAATATAAAATGTTTTAATATTATTTTCACATCTAATGAATTGATGGTCATTTTACCAAACATAGATTTATTGTTTTTTGGTCATTGAATTTTTATATATCGTGTTATATTTAAAATTTAATAGTTATTTGGTGTTATTTTTCTCTTACATGTCTATGTTTTTTCTTCCCGCAAATGTTCTCCTACATGGAAACCTTGTTATGTGATGATTATCTCTTATAAAGTGAATTTTTTGTCAACCCTTTTTATGATGTGGTTTTTCAATAAAATAAAATTTAATTATTTCCTACATAGATCATGTTTAAATCATGAGGATTGAATTTATTAAATTTGGAATAATGTAACACCTCGTGTTTTTAAATGTGAATACGTTATTTGATAGCATATGTAATACACTGCACCATACCTAAATAAACAATTATTATTTAAATATCTATATTTAAACCACTATGGTATGTTTTCATAATTTATAATGATTGACTAATTTAAGAAATATATTTATATGTCCAAAACTATTAAGAAATTATTAGTAAATTATCAATCAATTTTTGTAAATGTTTTTTTTCATCAAAACGTGTTTTAACCAAAAATAATATTTATTTGTTTTTGTAAAAAAATATTATAATTAATTTTTATAAACTTATGAAAATTTATTCAACTAAATTATCCATTTTTGATATAATCATTAAAAAATTTCATAGGGTGAAATTTTTTTCACTTCCTAAAAATATATATATTTTAGTGAATATTAAAAACTAAATTTTTTATGTCAAATTTTAATTTTATTTGATAAATTAATTAGTTTTAATTATAATTATTCAACTATATTTATTTCAATGTAAAAATTATATTCTCCGGTTAGAGTTAAAAACTATTTTTACAATTAATTCAACATTAAACTAGATTTTAGACTATGTTTTTTTAGGATTGAAGACACATTTTTCTAAAAACTATTTCAAAATTGAAAAGGTTTTTCCATTAAAAAGTGTCCGCCAAAATTCTAATTATTTAAATGAAATTTTTATATTATACACACACACACACACACACATATATATATATTTGAGAGTTTAAATTTATATAATAATAATAATAAGTTATAGATTTAATGTAAAATAATATTTTACTTAAAAATGCATTTTTCAAAAAACTATTTTTAATTAGGCTTAAGTTTTTTATATTAAATTGAAGACTTCCACCTCTTTGAAAGTATTTTCAAAAAATGTATTCCATATTTATAGTATCAATAATTAACATTATGTAATATTTTAAATATATTTTTTAAAAATATTATAATAGTAATGATAGTAAATATTAATTACCATAGTAAAAAAGAAAAGTATATTAATTATGGGATGAAATAATTTATCAAATAATCGAAAAAAGTAACATGAAAATTATTAATATTCATATTTCATTTTAATTGAAATTGTGATTATTTTTATTCTGTATAGTTTCTACCTTATAAAGGATAAATAAAATATTTGATGAAAAGTATATTTTGTTGGATAAGTTTTGTATTAATTCTCTGTAATAAAAAATATCAATAAAGATATTCAATTTTATGAAATATTGAATATTTTTAATTAAATAATAATTAAATAAAATACTATTATTTAATTATTATAGATAAATTTAGGTGATAATATAATTTTTTATTTCAACTATAATTTCAATAATTGTTCAAAAACATCTATTGTAAAAACATATAATTTCTCAATAAAAATAAATAATATATTAAAAGTAATAAATACAATATTTACAAAATTATTTGGATAAAATAAATATAATTTTTGGATTGAGAACATTAATATTATTTCATTTTTTAATTTTTAATAATATTTTTATAAAGTTGACTTTAGCTAAAATTTTAATTCGATATAAATATATGGTGAGTATTATCATGACCTAATAACCCAAAACAAGTGAAATATATATTAGAGAAAAATAAGATAATAAAAGATATTCATCTTTTAAAATAATGTGATTTTGATTTTATTCTATTAATTTTATAAATCTTTTTTGAATCTTCCAAGACCTATATTATATTTTATGTTTTTAAAATCATTTATTTACAGAAATAAATCACTTTAACATCTTAATGGGTAATTTTTTAATATTTTATTCCCTTCAAATAATAAAATAATTAAAACCACCTTTATTTTCAATAAACCATGGGAAAAATGTTGATTTTGTTTGTGGTTTTGACTATTTTATTGTATCAAGTCCTAAACCAATGTTTGGGAAATATTAATGAACATCAATTTCTGTTAGTATATTAACCCACCAAAGCTCCTATTTAACTTCACAAAAAAAAATATGTCATGTCCTTATACTACCCTCTATATAGTCCTCCCAATTTCGTATAAAACACTCAAGAAGATCCTTCAGTAGTTTTGGTAATCCCTCCCTCAAGGAAATGAATATTTTTATACTTTATATTCAAGGATCTTCCACTAATATACCAAATTCTTTATTTTTAATTATTTTTGGATAACCCCCCCCCCCCCATTTAATTGTTGATGGGGAACCCTTGGATGACATGAATGCCGAAATACTATACACGAACCAATAAATTTCCTTATTGGCCCAAGACCTGACACATATGAAACAAACGCTCCCAAGCATCTGTATCTTGAAGGCTCCTATATCCCCACCTCTCATGGTTGATCAGCTAGAATTTCCCCATGCCATGATACATGGTGCCCAGTCCCGATTGTAGTTTCCAAACCCTCTCATTATTCCAATAGGATTTTCTCTACTCTTGTGGATTCTATGTTTATCTCAATCATCATTTGGCTTACTCCATTGTGGTATGGCCTCCTTGGTCATTTTCATTTCCTAAATTACATGTCTCCTAATTTCCATTGGTGGAATAATAGTCCATACATCCTAATGTCCATGTAGTCCAAAGGGATTTTGTTTCCCAAAGGCCCTGACACCTATAGGTCCAAACCGGTAGCCCGAAGGCCCAAATCTAATTAATAGTATCAACTGCTAAAGTATAAAACAATGCCTATTATAGTAAATATTAATATCATATAATAGTTACCTATAAAATAAAACTCTATAGGATTTTATCCTCAGTCTATTTGATGCTAATTAAGAGCCTCTACAGCATAGGTATATGCTCATTGGATTTTATTCAAGGATCAATTTTATGTTATACTTTATAGTTTCCATTTTTTATGGTTTTGGTACATTTTCAATAACCCTTTTACATTCTATTTTAATCCATGTGATGAGATATCACTTTTACTCTTATTAATCGCTTATATGAACTTCAATACACACCCATTACCATGGACAAATTTATAAATAAATTTATCTCTTTTTTTTCAATCATATATTTTATGTTGTGCCTCTTAATTTTTATTTTTTGTTGTTTGGATATTCCTTCTTACAAACCAAATTCCTTAATTTTGATTTCCATGTGCTGAGATACCACTTTCACTCTCATTATTCCATCCAATGAAACTTTTATGTACCTTAGTTACCATGAAAATATTTTGTAAGGGGGTTATCTCTTATGATTTACTTTTAGAGTCCTTCATTGTAACGGTTTTCTTGAATATCAATTTTCTATGAAGTCATATATTAAAAATGATCCATATGTTATCCAATTGATTATATAATAATGATATACTATTTATACCCTATATTTACTGAATATTATAAATCTATTACCATACCGAAATTTTGTAGGGGGTCTCCCACACCTCATTTTATTGAATCACCAATTTTATGTTATACCTATTAATTTCTGTTTTTTCTTTTCTGGGAATGATTTTATACAACCCATTTTCTTAAATTTTTTGATTCATTTGATGTTAGATCCATTTAAATACCATTAATCCTTCCCATGAACCATTATTTTCGCCTATTACCATGTTGGAATTTAGTAATATATCAATTCCTTCTTATATTTATTCAGGCATCAACTTCATTTTATATCATGTATATCCAAATCCTAATGTTGGTATATTATTTTCCACATCCCTAAAACTATGGATTTGATTTTAAAATTATTATAGAACACTTTCACACATATTATATCATTTTTCTATATTTGATAAATCTGTAATGATGCAAAAACTGTCCACCTAATTTTCCATGCGAAAATATTGTGCAGTTAATAACTATAAGCATTTTCTATCTCAAATGTTCCCCATTAAAAACATATAATTCTTATATTGGGTACATATATGGATGTATTACACTTTACATTATCATGAAATATAAGTTTATGAAAATTATTCATTGTGGTATGATTTATGTGTCATAACTGTACATGTGAATGAAATAGATGTAAGTAGTTTTTCTAGATTTATAATGTGATTAAATAAAATAGGTAATGTTTTTGTCTGATAAGACAACATTATTTGAATTGGGGAGTAAACCCAATCAATAACATGACAATTTATATCATAATTGTATTCTGGTTATCCTTGACCTATGTTTTTGATTCCATGTTTAATGTTGTTTCCACATTACCCATGTTTCATTTTTATTACCATGTTATATCATGACTTCTTGGCCATGTTTTTGATTCTCATAAGTTTCATGTCCCATTCAAATTTATATGTTCTAACTTGTAATACTTACTTTATATTATGAATTAATTATTCTATTACTATTATTTATAGTTCACCAATTTCTTAGGCATGTCCCCAAGATATTCTCTACTATTTTATGAGCCAGCTAATTTTAAATGAAATTTAATGATGTTTTAAATAATATTTTTATACCGCATGATCAAAATTTTGTTTTATATACAAAATTTTAAAACAAACAGAACATATCTATCTTCTGTGTATTATTATTTTAACTCATTGTATTATATCAGGAATTAATGTTTAAAAATTAAAAGGGCTGTTGTAAAAAGTATTTGGGATATTTACATACATATTATAGAGTTTTAAAACAAAAATATATTCCATTTAAGTATTGAAATGTTGTTTTATGAAGCATTATGTATAAAGAGAAATTTCATTCCATCATTTTGTATGAATTTACTGGATGGGAACTCGTTGGACAAGAACATGTTGAAGAGAAAATATAAAATTAAAATGTTATATAGGATCGTATTATAGAAGCTCAAGTAATGAAAAATTTTAATCCCAATAGTTGGCGAAATGATTTGTAATTCATAGTTGGTGATTATTTTTTCATGAATATATCTTCATATAAATTTTTTTTATGTTTTGACATGAAAAGGAAACTGAGCACCAACTATATACTAACCATTATATTTATTCAAATAATTGAATTTATTTCTTATCATTTTTAAATACTTCTAATTCACTGAAATGTTAATGATGTGTCCCGCATATCATTGTTAAAAAGTACATCATAGACCCTAAAAATGTGATCACCATTCATGAAATATAATTACAACCAGATTTATATAATTTTTAGGAGACCATATAGATTATTAATAATAGAGATCAAGTAATGAAGAATCAAAAATTTGAAATGGTAAATGTACATTAGATAAATCATAAAATAGATGACACACGGTGGGGTGTAAAGGATGTTATGGAGAAGTACTAACCTCGTTAATTTAGATAGTAAAATCAGTGAAATTTTAGGGATGAAATTTTTTAATGTCGGTAGAATTTAATACACCAAGTATTTATAATATATTTCTATTAGAATGCATTTAATTTCAAAAATTTCTTTCAATTCAAACACCACCAACATTAAATGAAACACCATACTCTTTTATAATATTATTTAAAAAATAAAATTATAACCTATATATTTAAAAATTGGGTATTATTAGAAAAAAATAAATTATGAAATGAATAATATTTAAAAATGTTCTTCAAATATCAATTTCTTAGAAATAAAAATATAATCCTTTAAAAGAGAAATTATTACAATATAAAGAACTACATTTTTTGTAAAATATACCATCATTACAATTCATAAAAATAATTTAAAAATAATTTTTATCACTTTTAGACAATTTATTTAATAAAATTTAATTTAATTTTTATATTTAATTATTTGTAAATTAGGTTAGTGTTAATTTTTAGGATTTTCTAAAATGTGTTGTTTTTTGATGTATAGTGAAAAAACATCAATTTTAATTTGAAACTGAATTTTAAATTAAATTATATGTAATTATAAATTATAAATTATAATTTGTTTTAAACTATAATAATTTCAATTATATTTAAATTTTTTTAATATTTATTTTTTGAATAATCTTCATATTGAATTTTTATATAATAACATTATAAATATTGGAGGAGTTTATCTTTGAAAACAAGATTTTTAATTACATCCCCATGATTAATTTTCAATTATAATTCCTCTATTTCCGTGATAATAATTTAGAAAAATAGATTTTATATTTTTAATATGACTAAATTATACTATATATGAACTTGATGTGTAATTTTTACAATAATTAATGGTAAAAACAAAAAAAAATATTTATCGTGTTAATGGATAAAAGGATTTACCCGGTGTTAAAATAAAATGATATAGATAAAAGAAATTTATAAAATCGTATAAAATATATTTTAATTTAACATTTTTTCATTATAATTTTTAATCATAGATAATAATCCATGTTTGACCGTTGGCTCATGTGAAAAACGTGTAAACACCCATTTTATTTCTAATATCACATGTGTGTCACTCACATCACTTATAAATGATTACAACCTCCCCTCTCTCCTTCATACCATAAAACTATTTTTATTTTACCAATAATCACACAAATAACACCCCAAATTTCCGTATATAATCATATATTTCATATTTTAAGAAGCAATCCAACCAAAGAATGCTTTGGGTGTTTTTAATGACGTTACCCAAAGAAGCAGTAATGTTTCATAATAAGCCTTATTATTTTATATCTTATTCCACCACCGAAAATTTATGTTAAAAACTAATTATATAAAAATATATGTATCATATTTATATATATATGTTAAGTCGACGATAGACAATAATGTTACTTTCATCAAATGTGTTATAATTTCTTCATTCGTGTGTACATCAGACTACATCCATGCGAATAAATGTCTTTTTTTCCATAACAAACTCTCACGGATGGTAATGATGATGTATCGAAAGTATATATATTATATTTAAAAATTTATTTTTCCTTTTAGGTAACTATATAAAATAAGTTTTTTTGTTTTCATTCTAATGGTGACATGATGACATCGCTTGTGTGTGTGATAGATTACTGCCTCACGATGTTATTTTATTTGTCTTTCACAAACACTTTATGTGGAAGGTGATAAGGATATATATAATTAAAATATGTGATATATATGAATAAAATATTATATTAATAACATATGTATTATTAGACAATATAATATATCTATTTCATTTACATGTTTGGTCAATTAATGTTGATAACGCCATTCATTTCTATATGGACCACTGCCTCTATGAAGTGATGTGACTCTTTTTTCATAAACATATGGATGATATATATTAGAATATATAAATAAATAAAATATTATTAATTAAATTAAAATAATTTTTTAATGATACATTATTACGTACCTTTATTCTTAGATTATAATTGAAAATTTGAAATGTTACACATGTATATGTATGACATACCGTCTACATGATTGTATCATGCATAATTTCTCCAAAATATCTCTCAATATTTATTCCAAAATATTAATTTAATTATAAATATGAATTTTACAACATTATTATTATTATGGTGAGGACATAAAAATATATTATGAACATGAAACAGAACCTTAATAACAAATCATGAGTGAGAAAACAAGGAAAATAACACAAAATAAAAACAATGAATGATTTTTTACTAACATGTTAAAGATTTTAGAAAAGGATCATATATGATATTATTAAAATTAAAAAGGTTATGTAATAAGTTTATAACAATTTTAAATCCAATATACATGATTATGAAGCACATTTAACTAAAAGGATGCATGAGGTAACAGACTTCATCTCAATTACCCTTCGTTTAGGCATATTGTAATGTTATGCACATAATTTCTTTTATGTGGTGTATATACTACCACATTGGCATGAAATACCAGCAGTCATTCACACATCATGTTATTTTATGTTTCTATTTGAATTATTTCATCAAGGAGGATTTCACTAGAAAATTATCATGTCATAAAGGATATTATATATTCTCTCTTATTTTTTCTATTTTTAGAATTATCTTTAAACAATCACTTTTATTTGTTAATTTTTATTTCAAATAAAATTTCTCAAAAATATACATATTATTAAAAGATAGATTGGATTATCTTTTATACCACATTACTTTTTTACATTAAGTGTAAATAATTATTTTTATATGGATGACTATAGAAATACTGATAAATCTATATCTATTACTCAATGTGTGTATTGATTATAAGACATATTATTCCTAAATTAAATTTAATATTATATATATGTGGAATGATTTGGAAATTTATTAATAGTTGGGGATTGTATTTATATATCACATTGGTGTATTGGTAAGTCTCATGTGAAAAATTAGTTGGCCAAATTAAATGGGTATCCACCTATAACTTTAAAACACATTGTGAATGGTCTTGATTTTAGAGATATCATGATGCATAAGATCATGAAATCTATTAAATACGAATATAATTAATTGTGAATAAAATTATTTTTTATACATGAGATTTATATAATGATTTTATATCTAGAATCATATCATTTTATTATTACTTATTATATGGAATGCATATTTAGTTATTTACTTTCTTATATTGATTATTCCTTATATTTTTATGATATTCATGTCATTTAAATTACATATAGGTTTATTTATTTACCATACACTATTTATTATTAATTTAGATTCATGATAGCTTCCACTGAAAATAACCATGACAGAGCATTTGAGCTTACCCTTATTTTTTTCACTTTCCACAAGATATTAAAAAGATTTCATTAAATGAATGTTCAAGGATAGTGTTCATTATAATTTTATTATGAATCAAGTTTTTTTTCTATTCCAAATGTAAAATGGGTATCATGTATATATTATGTTATCCCAATACACTATACTAATTATCCTTTTAGAATTTGATCCATTGTCTCTATGCATATATATTAATTGAAACAAAAATTATAGATTACTAGGTTCAGAGTCTTTATATACAAGCCCTATTAATTTAAATTAAATATCCTATCTTAATATTTATAATGATGAAATACTTTGTATTTTATAATTTATAAATATATAATCTATATAATTTTCTAAAAATAAACTAATTAAGGTAAAGAGTATCCACAAATAGTATGTACATATTAATCAATAGTGTTTTTGGTCATATTCATATTTCCAAATCATTTGTTATTTAAGTATAAATTATTTCAAAATTGAAATATTTTACCAACATTATTCCTAATGTTTTTCATCAATGTTGAATTTCCCATTATCTAAATTTAGAATCATGTACCTGTTATCCGTGGGTTGTATTTTAATTTATTTAATGAATCATCAATAGAATTTTTCCCTTTTCATATTTTTTCCAATCAACGAATGATCTAATATTTCAAGATCATTTTTTCCTCATATTTTATTCTTATGTTATTTAAAAATAACTCATTTTTTAAGTAGCACATCATTGGTATGAAATGATTTATTATTCATGTTCCCACTTTAAAATTTAACTATATAAATTCTGTATGTTTTTTATTTTTCTTCTTCTTGAAATAAATTTCATTATTTTTATAATTGAATAAATTAAAACAGTTCCGAGTAAATATTTTTCTATTTATTTTTTTATGCGACACGTTATTATTATTAATTTAAACATCCTAATTGACTCATTTGTATTGAAACATTCCGCATTATAATAATTGGTTATTATTTATTCCATGTATCTACATAACATAAAAATCATAAATTGAATGATCCTATGATTTATATTACCAATTATAAAAAAAATTAATATTTCTTATTAATATCATTTTTTTTGACCTCTTATTTTTTTCATCAGTATCCATTTTTTACATTTTTAATTTTTATATATAACTTAAATAATTTGACAATATATGATATTCTAATTTTCAAACATCATAATGGCATGGAATTATAGAGAATTCCTCATGTTAACATCAAGAAAATTTATATTTATTTAACATATCAAAAATTAATCGTATATATTTCTATTACCAAAAATTATATTAATATTTAAAATACACATTAATGTTTATTATTTGAGCGGTAACATATTTATAGTAAGTAGAGTAATATTACTAAATTTTTTAATATAATCCTTGAGATAATAATTTATCATAGATTTATCTTTAATCCTAAATTTTATAATTATTCATAATCATTGAATTTTATTTTGAAACAAATTTCTTCCCAAAAATATTTTAATGACAAGATATCTTTAAAAAAACTAATAAATATACATATTTATCTTATTTAACAGAAACCCAATTTTTATTTTAATTAATTATTACTTTTGAATGGTGTTATTTTAAATTTATTATATAGTATGGTGTCTTTAAAACTAAATAGGGGTATTTTGGTGTATAATTAGAAGCTCTGTGGTTTGGAATAGAGGTTGTTGTCACTACAAATAATATTAATAGCGATGTATTATTCAATAGTGTATATCAAGTATAAATACATTGGATACATTATATATTTGGGAGTGAACCAGTTAAATTTATGAATTTATGGAATATAAAATTAAGGGACATAAATCACAAATATAGGTTTGAATTAAAAATATATGGATGTGAAATGTGATGTGTGTACATGCGGTAAGAATCTAGGCGAACAATGTCTTCAAAATGAAATCCCAAAAACTAATTATTGAATTCTATTACATTTATAATTAATAAAATATTATACTAAACAACATATAATATTTATATTTACACAAATTGTTTTCACCATCAAAGGGAAGTTTTATATCATCAAATTCTAATTTACATATTTTCTCCTTTAAAATATTATTATTTTAATAATAATGAAAAAATATTTGTAATTCCATCATGGGAAAAAATTATTTCACAGAATCTGGGAAGAAACAATAAAGATAATATTGATTCTTATTTTATATATATATATATAAAATTCATTATGGAAACATTTCAAATATCTCAATATTTAAAATTTAAATTTTAAATTTCATTAAAATATAAATTTACCCATATTAATAATTACTTTAATAGTTATACAAATTTATCATTGTCATCATTTATATTTTAGTAATGTTTTAACTCCAAATTTTCTAATAAGTTGAAATCCATATATATATATTTTTTAAATTACCATCAGCAACATTTGTATCATATATATAGCCACGATTCATTGAGATTAATTAATATTGATGTTAAATATATTACAAAAATAATGTTCCAATTATATTATATATAATATTTATATAATTTTTTTAAACAATTTCATAGATATATATATTCACAAATTTTTTAAACATAATACATCATTCATCTAAAAAGATCAATGATTATATTTTTCTTTAACCAATTCCGTATGTTGAATATATTCTCTAGCCATGAATTTTTTGTTATCAAAATTTATATTTTTATTTTTTATCCTATATATCACCATCATAAATATTAGAATGTATTTATTATATTTCATTTAATGATATGGAACTAATAATCATCATGCTGATTATATTTGATAGAAATATAATAGATATATTGAGCCTTTAAATTCTTATTTTATAACTATTATTTTGGTCAAATGAAAGAATATTGGTTTTATATATTATTTGTTTACCATTTAGTACTATATAATGAACATCCATTGCAATGAATTTTAAATTGGAAATAATTTCCTAGATGATTTTTCATCCAATAAAATATACTTTCACTTTCTATATTTGTTATTGTAAAGACCAGGAAATTTCAAGGAATTTTTTTACTTAATTTCTTTGGAATTTTACGAGTCTGTGGTTTTTGACGGCACCTGATTCCAATGCCTGGAGTGCCCAAAATCAATTTCCAAAGTTTAGCTCAGGTACGTTTAGTGAATGAACGAGAAGGTTTTTCTACCTTTTGAACCAGTGCTCGGAATTGAAATTTGAGGGCACCGAGGAACTCGCTACGCAGGTAATCACTTAAGGGGACCTTTACCATAGTTTCGTTTGTGCAGGATGAGAAGTTAAAACTTTGTGGATTAAATAATAAGTGAATACAATTGTGGAACAATTTTATTTTATATCTATTGTGGTTATATCCTACATGGAGGAGTTGGGGTGGGACCCACTAGCACCAAAATACCCATGTGAGGATATATGTGAGGATATATGTGAGGTGGGGCCCACAAAATCCCCAACCATTCACATTCCCTAAACTCCTTAAACTCCCCCCCCCCTTTGCTAACTCCTCTTTAATTGAGAAAACTCTTCCTCTCCCCCTCTTAAATGATTTCCAACACAAGTTAATAAATTACTTCTAACTCTTCACATAATTAAATTACGTTGTTTGAATTTTGAAATACTTTTGAGAATTAAATAATAGCTTTTCTATTATTTTATTTTGGGCATTTGTTGGGATGAGATTTTGGTGAGAGCTCTGGAGGAATAGAGAAGGGTGTTCTTCTCTCAAAGAAAGAACACCACCCTCTTTGACGAAGAATGCCTCCGACGAAGGACTTTCTACCTCGATGACGAACGCTATACGATTCAAAGAACGCGTTGTTTCCAACATTGTTTCTTCCTCAGATTCGCCCCAATGTCCCTAGAATCGTCGACCAATTTCTGCAAAGCCATTCTCCGATGCCATCTACCGCGATGCCCGATGTTCGACATCAATTGTTGAGGTAGGGGGTGTTATGTTAAAAGTTTCCTTACCGTTCATCATTCTTCAATTTTAGATTTATGTTTGGCCTCATGAAACCATGTTGATGAGGAAGGGCACGGACCGCACAAACACAGTCCGACCCATCCCCTCTCATTTATTGATTATTTCCAATGGAGGCGGACTCCGAAGAACCGTTCGACGATAGGCCGACGACAATCGAATTGTCAAAGATGGATTTCCGGGTCACTGCAAAGCCGCGACTCCATCATGCCGTGCGGAGTAGAGCCAGACCGTGGCCTAGCCAAGCCGTGGCGGAAGGGTGCAGCATCGTCACGCCGTGCCGGAGGTAAGGGGTCGTGGCCTTGGTGCGCCAGTTTAACAATGCTGCGGCCTAAATCCACGGTGGATCAAGAAGGGCAGCCGGTTGTGCCGGCTGTTGGTGCTATCAGGAGGCGGGACCATAGGGCATCCTGTGGTTATGCAAGGGCCGGCCAACACATAGGGCCATTTCGAAGAAACCAGGGGTTGTATCCCCCCCCCCCGGACCAGCGGTTCGGGTGGGCCCCACTGGGCGCGCGACCCTGCTTGATCTACCAGCATCGCGGCCAACCGTGTGGGCCACGCAGGCCGGACCGCGCCGGCCCGGCCGGGCCGCCAGCGCAGGGCCAGCCCACCAGCACGGTGTCGGGCCATTCCCAACCTGGCCGGACCCCGACCCAACGGGTGTTCGGCTAGGTTGGACCGGGCCGAGACCCCCTATTTTCAGAACATCTTCAGTTAAACGCCCATAACATGAGTTGTGGACCTCTGATCGATGCAACGCCAGTAGCGTAATATTCCATGGATTGATATGGTCGTTTCAGTATATTACAGTCAAGTTTTTTGGAATGTTTATATATGGCCAGGTTGTTTCGAATTCGAAACCAACCGGGCCCTCGTTGAAGAAACACTTATAACATGAGCTCCGGACGTCCGATTGACGTCCCATTGACTTTTTTGGATTCCTATTGATGAGATGGTTCTTTGGAATACCTAAACTAAGTTTTGGACACATTTCAATTAAGGCGGGGTTGGATTGTACCCGAAATCCAACCAGGCCACTAGAACGGAAAAGATAATAACTCTCAGACTGGACGTCCATTTGATGAACCGTCAGCAGCGTTGGTAATAATGTTGAGAAATGGTTCCTTTGAGCATACCCATGGGAGTTCGACAGGATGGCATGTTCGAAGCTGAGTATTCATCGAGGCGTACCGATCATTCCTGGAACATTATGACTACAATACGATCAGTGATTTAGATCTTGGACCTCAGATAAGGTTTGTTTAAATGACATCTGAGCCAGTACTTTTCTTCTATGCATTCCTACTAATTCTAGGGTGCTAGAGTGAACCATTGTGGTTGAATGTTCTTTGGATGAATGGATAAATCCAGTGAAAGTTTAGCAGTGGGAAAATAGGAAACTGACACCAGTCTCGTATAATTGGGCATGTGAAATGTTTCAATAAGAGGAAATGTTAAGGAAATATGAATATATAGAGCAGCAAATATGGATACATAGCTAGGGGAGCAGCGTGTGGTGGTGTACATTTTGACATGTTACAACCACCCGCCTTCGTAGTCACCACCAGGCTCAGGGAGTAGGAGGGAAGGGTAAGAGAGTAGCTGCATGCGGTCAAGGAGTGTGACCCAAGGACTCTAGGAATGATTAGAAGTACGGTATATGTATACTACTAGCTGTCGTAACAGAAGACAATGATACGAATCATCCCTTCCTTCCACGAATCTTGTCCCAGACTTAGAGTTACCAGTTAAGCCGTTGACTAGATCCTCACATCTAGAGATACCTTGGGGAGGAGACTCAATAATCATTCTTACGCCGACTGTGTGATCTAACCCTTGAGGTGAGAGTTTCGGTTGGAACCTCTTCATGGAAGGGTCGAGGCCTTACGAGGTTTGTCGGGGTATGGACTGGGCAACTATAGTTCATACACAGATTGACTGTATTAAGCAAAAAGGATGTGTTTTACCTACAACATTGGGATGGTTTTTCTATGGTCAACAAAAAGGAAACCCCAGGCAGCATAGGACAGAATCATGTATAAGAGGGTGCATTCGATCAATTAGGAGATGGCCAAACATACCTTTGTGCAAGAATTCTCCAGAGTTGTAGCACCACTTCCAGCAGAGCTTTCAGGATCTGAGGTATAGGTTGACCAGTGTTCCCATCTTGAGGGCATTGGTTACATAGTTCTCTACGATGCATCAGGGACCGGACTCATGTGTGTCCTAATGTAGAAGCAGGTAGTGATCGCATATGGTTCACGGAAGTCGAGACTGCATAGAGAAGACAAAAGTCCTATACTGATATGAGACAGAGACCTCTAGAGTTTGAGGATGGAAACCAAGTATTTATATGAATCTCACCTCGATGAGGTCTACGGAGATGTGGATGAAGCGGAAAGCTATCTTTGAGGTTCATCGGACCGTTCTAGATCCTCAGCAGGGTAGGTGAGGTGGTTTATCGCTTGACCTTTTCACCACAGATGCACCAGGTGCATGATGTCTTCCCCATTATCTTAGCTGAGGAGATACATGAATGACCCATCATACATTATTGATCAAGGGAGTTGGACGTCGATGACAGGTCAATATTCATGGAGGTTCTAGTGGAGAATGAGGATCGACAGGAGCAGGTCCTACTTGGACCGTTGATTCCTTAGGTGCGCTTTCACTAGCAACACAGGAACCTCCAGAAAAGCCCATGGGAGAGAAAGGCTCAGATGAGTGCACAGTACCTTCTTTTGTTTCTTTAGTGTGTGTTGTATCATTACGAGGATGTAAAGCCTTGAGGTGAGAGTAATGTAAAGACCTTGAAATTTTAAGGACTTTTTTAAATTTCTTTTTAATTTTATGAGTCTATTTTTAATTAACAAGACCTAATTTCGAGGCCCAGTGTGCCCAAAATCAATTTTCGATGTTTATCTCAGGTACGTTCAGTGAATGATTGAATGGGTTTTTTTATCTATTGAACCGGTGCCCGGAATTGAAATCATAGGGCACCGATAAACTCGCAACGCTGGTAATTTCTTAAGGGGACCTTTACCGCAGTTGCGTTTATGCGAAAGGAGAACTTAAAATTTTTTGGATTAAATAAGAAGTGAATAAAATTGTGTAACAATTTTATTTTATAACTAAGGTGGTTATATCCTACATGGGGGAGTTGGGGTGGGACCCACAAGCACCTAACTACCCATGTGAGGATATATGTGAGGATATATGTGAGGTGGGGCCCACACGAGGCCCAACCATTCACATTTCCTAAACTCCTTAAACTCCCCCTTTTTTTTTGCTAACTCCTTTTTAATTAAAAAAACTCTTCCTCTCCCCCACATAAATGTTTTCCAACACAAGTTAATAAATGAATTATAACTCTTCAATTAATTAAATTATGTTGTTTGAATTTTGAAATACTTTAGAGAATTAAATAATATCTTTGCTATTATATTATTTTGGGCATTTGATTGGTTGAGATTTTGGTGAGAGCTCTGGAGGAATAGTGAAGGGTGTTCTTCTCTCAAAGAAAGAAAACCACCATCATCGATGAAGAACGCCTCTGATGAAGGACTTTCTCCCTCGACGAGGAACACTTTACGAATCGAAGAACACATTTTCACCAACGTTGTTTCCTCCTTGAAAGCACCCCGACATCCACGGAATCGTCGACCGATCTCCACTATGCCATTCTCCAATTCCATCTACTGTGACGCTCGATGTTCGACATCAATTGTTGAGGTAGGGGTTTTTATGTTCAAGTTTTATTACCATTCATCATTATTCAATTCTTGAGTTTCGTTAGGCTGCATGACACCTCCTTGATGAGGAAGAGCTCAGACTGCACGAACATAGTCCGACCCATCCCCTCTCATTTTTTGATTGTGGAAGATAGTGGTGGACTGTGAAAAAATGTCTGACAGAGGGCCGAGCACAAGAGGATTGTCATTGCTTGATTGTCGGGTCGCCGCAAAGGCACAACACCATTGTGCATCGCGGAGTATAGTCGGACCGCAACCTAGAAAGACACGGCAGAAGGGTGTGGCACCGTCGCGCCACGCCAGAGCTGAGGGTCTATGGCCAGGGCAAGCCACGATGGAGGGGCGTTTTGTCATCGCGTCATGCCAGAGCTTTTGGGGCCGCGGCGATGTTGTGCCGCGCCAGTTGAACAAAGCCGCAGTGGATCGGGAAGGGCAGACGGGTGTGCCGGCCGACTGCACCATCAAGAGGCGGGACTCGAGGGGGTCATACGGTTACCCAAGGGCTGGTCAACATGGCCGGCAATTTTGAAGAAACCCTGGGGTGTGACCCCCCCCCCGGACCAGCGGCTAGGGTGGGCCCCACAGGGCGCCACCACCCCACCTGGTCGGCCTGCCAAGCGGCCAACCATGTGGGCCATGCGGGTCGGACCACATCGGCCAGGCCGGGCCACACCCAACCGGGCCGGACCCGGACCTGGGTTGGGTCTCCCGGTTTGGGCCGACCCAGGGGGTGTTTGGCCGGGTCGGACCGGTCCCAGACCCCCTATTTTTGTACCATCTTTAGTTAAACACCCATAACATGACTTGTGGACCTCCAATCAACACACTGTCAGTTGCGTAGGATTCCTTGGATCAAGATGGTCATTTCAGTATATTACACTCAAGGTTTCGACGAAGCTTAGATATGGCTGGGTTGGTTTGAATTCGTAACCAATCGGGCCCTCAGAGCGGAAACACTTATCACATGAGCTACGGACGTCCGATTGACATGTCGTCGACTTTGTTGGATTCTTCTTGATTAGATGGTTCTTTTGGAATACATCACCTGAGGATTGGACATAGTTGGAGTAAGTTTGGGTGGGATTGTACCCGAAATCCAACCGAGCCACTAGAACAGAAAAGATAATAACTATCAGACCGGACGTTCATTTGAAGAACTATCAGTGGTTTTGGTAATCACGTAGAGAAACGGTTCCTTTGAGTATACCCATGAGTGTTTGGGGTACAATTGAGATATGGTCGGGTTGGTTCCTAAACGAAAACAACCGGGCCCCCAGGACTAAAAGGCTAATAACTCACAGCCGGGCGTCCGATAGATGTGTCATCTATTGCGTTGAGACCCCTTTGATGAGAAGGTCCTTTGAGATAATTATACATGGGAAATTGTGTTATTTGTAGTATCGACCAGTATCTCGTGGAGCAGATCCTCTTAGAGACGAGCGTACGGAGTACAGAGACCTTGTATCTGGATGATACCTGATGACTGCTTGTCTGATTCAAGTCAGAGTGACATGAATAGCCTAGTGGGGAGCACTACTGTGTTTGGGTGGCAGACCCACGGCGGGGGGCACTACTATGTTTGGGTGGCAGACTTGCGGTACTCTATAGAAGGAGTACATTAGTAGACTATTAGGGGGAGAACTACTATGTTGGGGTGGCAGACCAATGGTGGGGAGCACGACTGTGTTTGGGAGGAAGACCCGCGGTACTCGACAGGAGGAGTACCTCAGTAGTATAATGTTAGTGAGCAGCGCCTCAGAGTCATGATAGGATCACCGTACTCATTAGAGGAGGAGCTCTTCAGCAGTTTTGGTTTCGATATCATTAATGAAAATCCTAGTTTGAGCCCTGTGAATGACCTTTGTGTTTACATCATGATTAAGGTGGGTCACTTGATAACATAGGTATATGTATGGGAATATACCTAAGTATTGGTTATCCGTTGATTTCATAACCTTTTTGTTTCCTCGTGATTGAGATGGGTTACTTGATAAAGTAGGTATAAGTATGGGCTTAAACCTAAGTAAGGTTTATCTGTTGAGATCCTTATTTTTGGTTATCCTTGTTGTATTTAGTGAGACCTTGAGGGTATCAGGGTCCCTACTAAGTATTGTTATACTCACCCTTGCACGGGCTATGGATGCACCTCGTTGTGTTGGATGCAAACGACAGACAACGCTGACAGAGACTGAGTGCATGAGGACTGGACGGTTCCTGGAGGTGGACCTCATGATGAGTCAGTACCAGGAGGTGGAATTAACAACGAGAAGGTACTCGGAGGAGGTTGTAAGGTGAGAGAATTGAGGAGACTATATATACCTACCCTTCAGGTACGATCTGAGGTGGACGACCCATGTGCTGTTTCAATCATCGAACTGTTTGTCTTTTCTGTTGTACAGTCGTTCTGCTGTAGCTGTACTTTTCAATTAGGTTTGTATTCTATCCCATTTACCTTTCATCACTTTGTTTTGTACTTGGTGTGTTACTTCCGCTTGTAATCTGGATGGATGTCTTAATGTTTTATAAATGAAATTCCTTCCCAGTTATCGGGATTTACGCATTTGGTGCTAGTGGCCAGCCCCTGTCCTATGGAAGGCAGGATTAGGGTAGTCACGACACGGGCCACAAGGACTGGTCGTGAAAATTATATTATTAATTTTGTGATATATTCAATCACTATATTCTCAATAAATAATCCCTTTAGATTATATTCCACTTATGTCAACTATTATATGAAAACCTAGTAATAGTTGTGAATTACGTGTCCCTATTTTCCATAAAATACATTCAATTTAACTTCATTTTATATATTCATTGATTTTATTAACATAACAAGAAAACCATTCTCATTGAGAACCAAGAAATGTAAAATTATTTCTATAATAACCAGTATCATACTTGGTTCAACCCATAATCTATGTCTATGAGAAACCGCTTGATAAAAAATCAATACAAATATTATAAATAATTTATTCCCTGAGATAAAATAGTTTTAATTATTTAAATAATAAGAACACATATCATACTATTATATTCTCTCTAAATTTAGTGTTTTCAAAAAAATGATCAAAAAATTATTTTTAATGAATTCTATTTTTATAAAATAGAAATTGTTTTCAAATAAAAAATCTATAAATTTTGATATAATTAATATACATTTCATCATTATGTACATGACTAGATTCATTAAATAATATATATTTAATTAAATTTTATTTAACTAACAATTCCATGTCATATGACAAGAAAATAATTTTTTCTACCTCTCTCTATACACTTCTTGCTCATAAGTTACACAATATATATTGTTCATTCTTTTATACCATCCATAAATGAATAAAATCTTCATTATATCTAATGTATTATATATTTTGATCCATACATTAAATAAATTAATTTAAAAAATATCCCCAAAAATATCAAATTATTTATCTAGTGGTATATGTAAGGACCTGGATTTCTCCCATGTATTTTTTTAATTATATGGGAATATTACGTGTACTAAAAAATTGATGGCTCATGATTACATGGATTGGAGTTTCTATAAAGAATTTTTGAACATTTTTTAGGTACATTCAGTAAACGTGCGAGTGAGTTTTTGTAACTTTTTAACCGGTGCTAGAAATTTAAATCTAAGGACACTGTTGAACTCGCAGCGTCAGTATTTTCTTAAGGAGATCTTCACCTCAACCACAGTAGGTCAAGGGTGGAAGATAGTTTTTTTTGGGTATTTTTTTGAAGAAGAAAAAAAATTAACATTTTATTTTTCTTTTGAAACTTCTCTTTTTGAGTTATGGTGGTGGGGACCACCCGAGCTAGAAAACCTCCTAGTTTAAATTTTGTGGTTGGGACCACCCGAACCCCTCTTAATGTGGGAAAAACTTTCCACTCTTCAATTAATTAATTTTTTCACCTTTAATTAGTTAATTATTCAAACATTATATTAATTGATGGCCAACTCTAATTAAATTATTTAAAACATAATTTAATAAGTTGGAAGTTCTTTTTCCTGGGGGGGAAATTGCTGGAAAAGGGGAGAGTTGGGAGAACATTGGAGAAATTTTTCATCCAAATGAAGAACGCCCTCTCCAATGAAGAACATACTTTGGAATAAAAAATGAGGATGACGCATGGGCCCGACTCTGGTAGAGTGTTGTAGATGCGACGATCGTTGGCACCCTCATAGCATTCACCGACATCATCAAGTGACACATATAAGGAGAAATAGAGGTAGAGATTATTGTTTCTATACCCCTTTCCTCTTTCTTGATGTTCATCTTGATTTAGAACAAATATGACACTTGCTACCATTCTAACATGAAGAGTGTGGGCCAAATAAAACGGCACGACCCCTCTAAAATCTTTGTGGTATTTTGATGGAATTGAATCGATGGAGACAACATGAGTCCAGTGTGGGAGTCTAAGTAATGAAGTGTGGGCCACATGGGCATGCTCGTTGACCCGAGGAACATCGCCAAAAGGGTTCAAGAGCGGCGGTGGAGCAACCCCATCGCCAGAGGAGGGCCACGACAGAGTAGAGGCGGCCACCTTCCATGTGAAGGGGGTGGCAGCACACAACCATGCCCCCGGCATGTAGGGACCATGTTAAGAGGTTGTGGCGGTAAAATAGGGCAACCGGATTACTGCCGGCCAGCGGCGGCGGTGCAGAATGTGACCGCTCTGTGGAGGAGGGTTGGCTGTCCTACCAGTTGCAGGCCTCCAAGAGGGATGCCCATCGTGGGCCGCCAAGTGGGACCGGCCGAGTCGACGAGACAGGGAGGACCCTGCGGGCCGAGTCAGACCTAATGGGTCGGGTTAGATCCCCATGGCCTGGTCGGATCTCACCGGTTGGGTCGGTCCCAAAGCCAGACCCGCATTGTGCCGGGTCGGTCCGACCGGGTCGGACCGGACGCAGACTAGCTCGGACCCTTATTCGCTGTTTTGGCCATAACATGAGCTGTAGACGTCCGTTTGACGAACCATCGATGGTGTGAAAAACCATGGATCTAGACGGTCCTTTTGTTATACCCCAATTGAGATTTGGATAATCTTAGGGTATGAATGGTTTGGATTGAACATGAATTGAATCGGGCCCTCAGGACTAAAAGGCCAATAACATACAGACCGCGCGTTTGATTGATGCATCGTTTTTTGTGTTGATACCGCTTTTATATGATAGTCCTTTAGGGTACATCTTTGTGAGACTTCATTGAATTTGGAATATCGACATGATGAGTGAAGAGAGGACCCTCCCGGAATGAAACAAGCTTATTACGGGAACCATGTGGCTGGATGTAACATGATAAAGGGATCATATGTGAGTCTATGCTTTGGAATCCTATTTGGGTCTATGTTCGAGAGTCCCACATGGATTCTCTCTAGGTAATCCATGTGGGACTACTCTAGGATCCTACGTGGGTCTTCTGTAATATGATACTATGTGGGTCTGATGATGTAGGATCCTATGTGGGTCTGATGATTTAGGATTCTACGTTGGTCTGCCTCTTAACAGAGTAACATGATTCAGTAGTTACATCAAATCATATTTACTACCGTGGATATGTTATACCAGGTGTGATATGATTCTTTAACTTTTTTGCAATCATCTTTGTGGCATGCCTTTGTGGTGCATACTTCCATGGTGATACCTTTGTGGTATTCTTCTATGTGGAATTACCTTTTTGGTACTTACCTTCGTGGTGTTACCATTGTGGTATAATTTCCTTCGTGGGATTGTTGAGGTTTGGGATTTTGAGTTGGGCATTGTGTTTTCCTCGTGATTGAGATGGGTTTACTCAAAAACATAGGTATATGTATGGGAATATACCTAATTAGGGTT
Organism: Viscum album; assembly: GCA_963277665.1. Lineage (NCBI taxonomy): Eukaryota > Viridiplantae > Streptophyta > Magnoliopsida > Santalales > Viscaceae > Viscum > Viscum album. Next base: position 256,733,606 of record OY728148.1, on the reverse strand, counting down.
GTAATTTGTTTTCATACTTTCTGGTTTATCCTTTGTAGATTTTGTGGGACCTTCGAGGGTCTCGAGGTCTTACTGAGTATCGTTATACCCACCCATGTGCAGGCTATTCTTCCACCTTGTTGTGTTTAGTGTAGACGAAGGACAATGCTGACTGAGGACAAGGGTACCAGGACTGGAGGTAGCTCGAGGTGGACATTAGACGATGCATACCGCAGAGACGACTATTCAAGAGATGTACCTACCCATTAGATAGGATCCTTCACGAGTGTTCATAAGATCTATTTTCAGCTATTCTTGTACTTCCCAGTTTTTCTTGTACTTTCTAGTTTGGCTTGTATTCTAGTCCTTTTTTCTTACTGTAGACACTCATTTTACTATACAGTTTACTTGTGTCCGTATCTTGATGTGTTCTTGGTTATTGCGAGTTTACATGTTATAAAGGAAATGCCTTCCCATTTTAGGGAATACACCTTTTGGTGCTAGTCGTCATCCCCTGGCCTATGGAAGGTGGTCTTGGGGTAGTCACGACACGGGCCCTGGGGGAAGGGTCATGAAATAATATTATATACTTTAAAAATAGTTTCCTTTATAAATATTTTAATGTTACAGTAATATAAAAAAATATAATGCATTCTCAAACAACCAAGGATTGGTTATATTAGCAAAAGAGCTACATAAAAATTAAACCATTAAAATATTAATATCCCTTAAATAACTCATGCATCTTGAATTACATCACAATAATGGATTTATATTTTTCTTTATATTCAAGTGGATGGATTTAAATAAGGGGATTATTTATTTTTGGTTGTGGTTATATTTAATGATGAATAAGTGGACGTTAAATGGGTTATTGGTATAATATTATTTTTTTGAAACATCATTATAATTTTTCAATATTTTACCAATGAATTATTTAATTCAATGTAATGTTAATTTTTATGATTCAGATATGGTTAATCAAAAACAAAATTTTAGAACATGTTTTATTTATAAATATGGAATGTATTGTTTTAGGAGTGTTTTAGATTGAGAAATAAAATAATGTAAAAATGGAATGAATCATGTTGTAAGAAGTAATTTTATGTTCTATATTTTGTGAATTTAAACTAGACATTTAGGAATTTCAATAATGACACCATTATTTAGATTCATATATGTGAAGAAACTAGATATATGTTTCAAGAAATAATAATCACTTTTCAATGGTATTTATTTATTTTTTCGTGCTCTTACTTTATTCATATGGGGAATATTATTTCACCATAATTAATGAAAATATGTAATTGAGATAACTATAGTGTGTTAATATATTCATTGATTTATTTTGGATAGAGAATCAAAACCCATGATTAATCCATAAATGATGATATTACAATGTAATGTCTACTACCAAGAATAATTTTTATGGCGGGAAATATTTAGTGAACCTATTTTTTAAAGGATTTTAGAGACTATATTATTATAAATATATAAAATCTATAATGTTTGGTTAATAACTAAAAATAATGATTTCAAGAACATGGGTAATTCGAAACTAATTTCATAAGACTGATTCTTTTAACATGATTATAAAGGTGACACCAAATTATATACAGTTCATCAATAATATTATCCAAAATCTAGTTATGGATTGTTAAAAGGATATTTACTCTTAAATAATTTAAAATATTTCTTGGTTTGATAATGTTTCTGGATTTTTAAAATGAAAATAAACAATTTAGGGGATTTTTTAAAATAACTTAGTTTATAAATACTAATTTCAAATTAATGTTTTAATAAAAACATGTTTTCATGTTATATACTAAAGAAAAAGAGCATTATTTCATGTATTAGAGAATTAGAATCATGAAATTAAAATTTTAAACCTATATAAAAATCATAAATATTGATTACTCATAGAATTTAATGAGAAATATTTTAGGAAGGGAGGTTAAAGGATTTAATTTGATTATGTTTTAATTAGGTGTTTTGTTGGTGTTCCTGAATTTTATAATGTTTTTTTTAAAACTCATTTATGTTTATATTAGGATATCTATATTTGTGATTAATATTTTTAATGGGTGATCAAGAGGAAATATTGGATTCTAGAATATTTAGGTTTTAATTAAAAATTAGGCAAAATATAAGGTGACTAAAGATAATTATAATGTAATTAGTATGATGAACCCATGATTTATATAATACATCTCGAAAACAATATCTCACAACCAAATGAATTAATTTAATATATTCAAAGATATTAACTATATAATAAATTCATCTAACAATACATGAAAATATTATCTATAATCTTGATATTATAGACCCATTTATAGACATCTGACCTGATATAATTATATTCAAAACCTTGGGATATGAAACATAATAACGGGGTGAGATTTTACACTTCTTAAGTGAAAAAACATATCATAATAGGAATTAAAACATGAGGAGGACATAAATATCATAATAAAATATTACCAAAAAAATGATGATAGGTAAGAAAAATTCAATGAAAAAAATTTCTTCAAAATATAATTATGCAAGCATAAAAGTTATGATCTATCTCAATATATATCTCAATATTCATATATCCTATGATCATGAAATTAATAAAATAAACATATAAAAAATAATCAATAATTTTGATCTTAGAGAATTTTATGAAATTTAAATGCATCTTGACAATTTATAATAGCATGATTGATCATTTAGAAATGTAGAACAACTTTATATGAAAAAAAAATAATAATATTAACTATGTAAACAATTATGTGGGAAAATCATTAAGAAAATATTTGAAAATTTTATAAAACCCGTTACGCCCATGAATGTCTGAAATAATTTTTAGGTAAATCCGTGAATGTCTCGTTAGATTTAAAAATAAACCAATTAATTATAGGTGACATAGGACCGCACCCATCATCATCTATAAAAAGGTGTTCTACAAAGAATCAATCATCACCATATAATACTGATCTTAGGGGAAGATAAAAGGATTCATAAAAATAAAAATGGAAATCATTCACTTCCAATAATAAAACCATAGAAATAATATGTGTTTCATAAATCTTATATATGTAGATCATTATAATTTTATAAAGAACCAATGGAAATAAAAAATTTATTTTATAAAATTTCTAAATATTATGACAACTATAAATATATAAAACGATATATACAAATTGATCCCCTAAAATTAAATAATTTTTAATATATGATTGGACTGTAAAATATGAAAAGAAACATCTATGGGGAATAATATTTTCATATATATAACATAAAATTAAAACCAAATCTCAAAAGATAATTTAATTTTTTTAATTTATGAATTTTGATGTTATTATTTTGTTTATTTTTTCAAAATGACTTCATTATTTTATTATAAAAAAATGAGAAACAATAATTGTTATGATATTGAAATAAAAACGAAATTTTAGAAAAATAAAAAATGGTACATCATTAATAATGATTTTCATTGCAGACGAAGATCATTAAAATATTTTATTTCTCAATGAATGGAGTTTTAGTTTGCAAGTCTCTTATATAAATATTTTATTCAGAGGGAAATACATTAACCTCATATATCAAAAAAATAATCATATTAATTACCTATTATAGAAAACATTAATTATATAATTCCTTTTCTATTCTTTATTTATATAAAATATAATATTTTATAATATTTTTGTAGCCAATTTTGGCCATCGGGTTTTAATATTTTTAATACTGCTAAAGAAGGATTGTAAAAGTAAATTTTCTTATTTTTTATCCTAAATAAAAAAAATTTAAGAACTAGTGGTGGTTCTATAGTTAAGGTTTAATAATTAATTATAATGTAATAATTCCATTATATGGGTTTTCAGTTTCATTTTGGGAAAATAAAAATGATGGAGAAAAAGTATTTGGTTATTTAATAATATCGATGGATTACCATAAAAATTTATTATTATATTTTTTATTCCATATGAATAATTTTATTGAAATTTATGTTACTTATAAAAAGAATATATAAATATCATATATAAACTAAAATGGTCCATGTTTGGGTGATAAAAAAATGTAATGCATTTATTCATGGAAGTTGTAGTCTGCACAACACCTAATTAACATTTTCATTTTTCTTAAAAGGATATTTGTGGGTGGTTAATTATTTTAATATTATTACAATGACATACTAGTATAATAATGAAACTAATGTTATCATTTTATGTTGGTTAAATGAAACTTTAGGATCATGAAATGGTCATATAGAAGTAGCAATAATAACGAGATGTTAGGAACATAAAAATTACATAATATATTATAAATTTCATATATTTTCATTCAAATTAAGTGTTCATGGAGTGATGGTAAGTTAATAGTGGTGTTTCTCTTTTATAAGTGAAATTTAGTGGAATGTTTTAAAAAACCAATAAAATTTCAATAATGGCACGTCACCCTAAAAGATAGTGGTACAAAAAAATGATAAATCATTGAGTAGGTGGAGAATAATAATGATACAGGGATCCAAAATTCAAATAATAACATGCTTTAAACATGTTATTTCATTACCTCTATAGTTGAGAACTATTACCATTTTGGTTTTCTCAATAGAATGTAGTTTTTTCTATGATAATTTACTATCTAAGCACAGAAAATGGGCTATATTATATAATTTGGATATAATAATTCCAAATTATAAATATATTTCTATTAATTCAATATGTTAAAAATATAAAATTATTTTTAAAATACATAAAATATAATATATTATAAATAAATTTCATAAAAAATGTATCAAAAATTATAAAATTTTGAACATGGGATTACTTTTTTAAAAAATATAAATTAAAAATTCTCTTTTCAAATATGTTTTTATTCCTAGAATAAGGATAAAATATTTTTTAATTTTCAATTATTGAAAAATAGTGTCATAATTTCATTTTAAATTTAAGCATATTATTTAATATCAACCACAAAAACCATTTTTTACAAAAATCTAATAAATTCATCTTTGGAAAATATGTAGATAATAACTCTTAAGATTATGTTAATATTTTAATATTCAAAACCAAATATTTGATGTTTTTTTATAAAAGTATAGTAAATTTTTTTAGAGGAAACCGTTATTTCTTATACTATCATTAATCTTTATTATTTAATATAAATTACTAATTAAATTAGTTCTAATAATATATCATTATCAAAATATATTATAATCCATACTATTTAAATTTTAGAAAAAATAATTCATTAGTTTTATAGACACACTAGTTGATATGATATTTAAAATGAGATTTATTATATATATTCATAATTATACAATTATTTTTTACATATTAAAATTATATAGCTACCTTTTAATTTTTAATATTTGTATTATTTTAATATTTAATTTGTAGAAATTTGTTGAACATAATATTTATTTATAGAGTAGAAAATCATGTAATTATATTATAACCCATTAAAAATATTTCTTCGTTGAATTCCGTTACATTTAAGAAAGAATGTGAGGTTACTTTTCCATCATCACATATATTTTTTCCCATGTATCTTCCTCATAATTATCATTTAAACCAAGATATTTGACTAGATGTGTAATATTGTTCTATAGTACCATATCTCATTGATACAAATCAACCACTGGTTGTTGTACCTATTAGATAACACTATCCAATTTCATATCTTTTGATCATAGAACATGTAATGGGTCAGGTTTGTACATTGGTGAAAGAATTAAATTAAATACATTATTAACATTTTATAGGTATATATGTAATTATATTTAATAAGCTATGAACTCACCATGATCAAGTATCTCGAAAGACATAATTTATATGTGACACAACATCTCTATATTCCCAAATCAAAAAACTCAATTTTATAGATATTCTCAAGGGAATTTCAAATTTTAAACATAAACATCTTAATATCATTCATGATATTCTGTATAAATTTTTTTCAATTTTTTCAACGATCATATTTATCTGAATAGTTTGAGCATTCCGCATTATTTTGAAAAATATTCCAAGTCATGTCATATTTATCTCTCCAACACCATCCTAGCATGATAGTGTCATGTATCCCTTCTTATAAATTCCATATTATGTTCAATCTGAATTATACAATGATAAATTTTTGTAATATAAGGACTCTTCTGGTTTGGTATTAGTCCCCACACCCTTAAAAATACATTGAAAAATATTTCAAAATAACTTATATATTTATATTTATATCCTATACAGGCTATCGATAGGAGGATGATATTAAAAATTATAGCATAACACAATCATCAAATTTTTTTAATAACTTATCTAGATCCTCAAGGTACTCCTCTAATCTGAACCAGATAGAGTAGTTAGTGGTAGTCTATGGTGGCTCACCACCTCCCTTTTGTATTTAATAGAGAGATGGTAAAGGGATAAATATTCATTGACAGAAATAAACTGAACTGACTTTATGATGAAATCGACCAAAACAAAAATAACATTATTTAAGTTAGATTTTTTTAGAGTCCAAGAATGAATTCCATTGTATTTGTTTTCCTTTTTTGTATTAGTTTGGGTAATAATATTGACATAACCATATATATATTAACTCAATAATTAATAAAATATGGAAATAAGAAGAATCGGGATAGATATTCTATTTTTTATTTTTTTTAATCCTTCTAGATGGTGTGTTTTTATATCTATACATCTTCATACATCTAGGTTGTATAGAGAAGGATGAGATATGCACATAATCCAAGATTCCCTTCTTTGATTCCATCATTTATGAGACACATATCTAGGTTCTAATGTATATTAATATATATATATCAACGTAAAGTACCATAATGTTCATTCCCTTTTAATGTAACTCTACATCATATATCTAGGATTCATTGGTCACTACATAAATGAATGGTTTAGAAATTTTAAGGGAAAGACATGATTTATCTACCTCATATAGATTCAATATTAATACCATGAAAATATATATGTATTGGGTCTTTTTAAATCATATTCATAGATAGGGTAATATGGTAAACCTACTCAAATCATTAGCTACAATATTTTCCATCCCAAGTGGTAATGTATTATGAAGTCAAAATATTTTATAAACACCAATTGTCTCCTTTAGGTAATATTTAATTCCTTTCATGAGAAAAAATATTTCTGTATATTTTGATCAATATATATATATATATACACCACTTTTCCTTATTGATATAGCATAGCGAGATCATCAATCAATAGATCACTACAACTTGATCTAAATGATGCAAAGGGTAAATTTTTTCATTAGTCCTTAATTAGTGTGATCCATAATCAATTACCTTATCATTCTTCATGATGATGCAACTCAAACCATTTTTTGAACAATCACTACATATTAGAAAACACTCCTCTTGGTATGGTTAATTATGTATGTGATCAGTGACCTTCCTCTTCATCACATCCATAAAATAGTGTAGTCATTTCTATGATGAACTAAATTGTTTTTAATGAAGGTTTTCATTATATTATTAATTACATCATATTTGGTAATATATTATTATATAATTCACACACTCCATATGAAAAGACCAAATACCATTTGTCACATGAAATTAATCATTCAATTAAGAGAATAAATATATATTTTCTAATTTAAAATATTATAGTAGGATAAAAGAAATTAGATAAATAGAATATAACTATTTGGATCTTATTAATCAACCAGAATAAGAGCACTCCCAAAAATACTATAGAAGTGATAAAAATTATTAAAGAAATATTTAACTTTTAAATTAAAAAATATATAATATTGAGATAAAATATAAATTAATTAACAATGAATGAAATATATATTATTTATATATTGTTAGTAACACATATAACTGTAAAAAATATCACTATTTATTTAGTAATAATACTATTAGGAATTGAAACCTAAATTTAAAAATAGTATCCTCAATTATTATTGTTAAAAAAATTATTTCTCTGATTAAATAAGAATATGATATATTTATATCAATACAAATGTAATTATTTTTTAAAAAATGGTAAAATAATAGTTAATATTTTCATATCACAAAAATATATGAAAACAATTTCTATAAAAAATTATTGTAATTTAAAGAAATTTTATTTCATAAAATTTGTTAATAAATTAATCGTTTTTGTTATAATGATTAAATAACTTTTCAACACCACGTTTTAAACATCAATGTGTTATAAAATTATCATAGTATTAAAATTTTAATTTTTTTAAAAAATAATGATTTTGTTTATAAATAATCTATCTCATATAAAAATTTTAAATTTCCTTTAATGTGTTTAATTTTTTAAATCTAAACATTAAGACATGAATTAGTAATTCTTTTAAAATTTTTCTAAAATATGTTACATTTTATTGAATTGTAAAATATGTTAATAATTGTAATATTAATTATAATACAAATAAATTAAATCATGAGTCATTAATGTATTATGAACTTGTTATATCAAACTCCCATGATAAATTAACTTTTTCTTTTCATAAGATTAAAATTTGTTGTTAGTTTTCATATAAAATATGAATCTAATAAATATAATATTCACAATCACATCCCTCATCTCCTTATAAGTACCTCCCCTGAGAATACCTTCCCCTCACACCTTTTAAACCATGAGTCATGTAAAATTATAATCTTATCAATTTCCCATTCCTCTCATATGTGGCCTAATTATTATGGTATCAACAAAAAGAAAAACCAATGTTCCAAAATGTGTATTTCAATAGAAAAAAAAATCAAGTAGTAATATTTGGAATCTATATATTTTAAATTATTCTCTTCTTATTCCTTATCCTCACATCCCTCATCTATCATGGAATAATTACTCTAGTATCATATATATATATATATATATTAACGTTAATTTGATTACAAAATATCTATAATAAATCATTCACCCTTCTATTGTTATTATAAGAAACATAAAATAACATCCATATTATGTTAGTTCACTGCTACCATGGATGATGAGTTTTAATTTAAAATTAATGAATTCATGAATGCTTTAAATAAATTTATAATGGTTCTTAAGTAATTAAATAAATATAATATAAATTTTTTCATTCTCTATAATGATTATATATATTTAATGTTGAATTAGACAAATCAATTCAATGATTGTAATGAAACCCATCTAAATGAAATAAATATATATCTTTTAAAATTTTACCAAATGAATTATCTCTATTTCATAACTCATAATTATATTTCTTAATATTTTATTTTTTTAATGACATCAGTATAATATCATTTAACTCCTATATTTGTCCACCATTTTACAATAACTTATATAATCATCCCAAAGTAATCTGTCCTTTGAGCCATAAAATGAATTCCCACATAACAATGATTGTAAACATTACATACCTAGGAATTGTTATAAATGAACATTATATTATTATAGTAAATAATTAATATATTTAATTTATTTAAATAGGTAATTAACGAAACCAATTGTATTATTTTGTGAGCCTTGAAAAAGTGAAAAATGAATCTACACATAATGTAAGGGATCTATCTGAAAGACCATATTTCATATTGTGTTATGAATTATCTCTCTTATTGAAAAATATCTCTATAACATTATTATTTAAATTTTTATAAAATATATATTTTTTCAATTAATTTATGACATTCCTAATTAATTATTCCATTATGAGGATATACATATTTTAAGGGTTCCCATATCAATTCCATTCAATATGAAAAAATTATTAAAGGGAACATTTTTATTTCTTATACCAATTCAATTTACACACCATAAATATTTTTAACCATCTAAGGAATATAAAATTTATCATTATATAATGGAATTTTTTTTTCTCATTTTGGTTGTAAGGAAATTAATATGATTTTTCTCTCTTTAAATAATATTATCCCATTTCCCTAAAACTCTACCAATTTTTTATATTTCTATAGTAACATATGATCCCTTATTCATATATTCACTTTCATTGAATATCATTTTTTATGATATATGATTATTCATACCTACTAATGTTGAATAATATTTTACTCCCTTCATTCATGGTATCATTTATTGGATTCATTATTCTTATGTTATATGATGTGATTATGAATCCTTTTTATTTCCATGAATATTTAATATATATATATATATATATATTCATTTCATATGATTTTAATTTCTATCCCACCTAAGAATGTACATTTTATTAATCGAATTACAATATAGTTCTTTAATTAATTGGGTAATGTTTGTGTTCCATGAGATTATATGTATGGGATTCTAGAGGAAACATAATCCCTAATACATTTTTCCACTATATGATGTTAACTTTATATTTACACGTGACCTATTCTTATGTCCCATTTTATATTATATAAACAATGAAATGATTCAATGATATTATTAATCAGCGTTACTTATTCTAATCTCCCATCACATTATTCATGTTCAGTGTACCTTATGATATTATATTTTGCTTTTTGACTCACATGTTATGCATCATTAACATCTTTATTTCCATTAATGGTTTTTTATCTCACCCCATTTTTATGAGTTCCCTTAGTTTTAATATTTATTTTTTGGAGGTAAAATTAATTAATGATAATATTATGAAGATTAATTTTGATTAATTTTTTATAATAATAATCTTTATGGTTTATATTCTTTTTATTCTGAATACAATAGGGCCTTAGACCTTTGGGTTGTGTTTGTTTCATATATATGTTAATAATTATGTAATGATATATGTAATATGATTAGGTCACTATAGTTAGTTCAAATGGATGGTATATATATATTATTTTGGGATCAGGATAAATTTTCATTAGTGATAAGACTACGGATAATTCTATGTACTGGAAAATATCAAAATATTGTGATGAAGTGTATAGAAAATGTGTTCTATGAAACTTCATATCTTTCTTGATACTACAGGTGGACATCCATTTAAAATATTTTTACCTAGGTTTAATTTATCATCATATGGATAATTGGGTATTTAATTTCCCATAACTTGGTTTAATAAAAATAGGAAATTCTATATATATATATATATATGAACAATCCCCAAGGATATGCTTTGGAAAATTCACATGATCTTTAAACATAATTATGTTGTGATTTAAAGTTTTTTTCGTTGGAAAAAATTATAGAGAAATTTTTATTGATAAAATTGATTTAAACCATGATAATAATAATTGTGGATATTCATTTAATTTATAATTTATTCATTCTATGTTTATAGATTCCTTTATTATATTTATTTTCCCATGTATTATTACCAGGATATATGTTTTCAATATAATTAAAGATTTGAACTAGAATAAAATATTCAAATGTGTCCTCATTACCATTAATAGAAATAAAATGTAAACATTTATTGTAGTCATGTAAAATATTTCACATAATGAATGTTTAATACAACTATTAAAATACAACTTGAAAACATAGAGGCTAATTTATCTTTTAGGACAATAAATGGAGAAATTATTATATCACATGTATATAACTCATCCTAAATCATTATTTATGTATAAAAAATTCTTTAAATTGTTTTATTATATCCTTTAATGATGTTTCATGATTTATTGTTCATGTATTTATTATTATTATATAAATCCAAAATCTTAAATTAGTATATAATGATTTGTATTAACATCTTGAGTCGTATTAAGGTTTTCCATAATTTTAATTTCTTGATGAAACCACATTGGTATATTCATAACTATAATGGATACTATTTCCTTATGATAAATAATATATAGGTGATATGATTATGTAATAAGAGATAATAATTCTTATTAAAATTCCCATTATGAGGACATACACTAATATATTCCTAAATTAGTTTTGATTTCTTCAACTTGATTAAAAGATGGACTTCTCAATAAAATTTATACATGAATATCGACTTGTATCCAGGAATCCCTAAATAGAGTCCACCATCAAGTTATAATAATTGAAGATGAATTTACAAGAATGTATTGAGAAAATTTATAAGACCAGGTGATTCCCTGTGGGGTGTTCTAGTCCTCTTCATCTTGAATAAGTATAGGAGAATGTGCCTCTGCATTAATTATATTGAACTCAGTAAAACTCAAAAGTTAACATGTATCACATTCCAAAAAGTTAGGAAATTTTTAATCAAATATTTGGTTATGTGTACATTTGTATGGTAGACCTTCATTCAAGGTATAACCATTTATTTTTAAATAATAATGATATTACCAAGATACTATTTAGAAAAACTATTTCACACTATATGTTCAAAGTGATTCCCTTGAGACTCACAATTTCTATAGTGATCTTCAATGAAATCATGAACAGTACATTAAGAGATCACCTCATTATATATGTGGTAATATTTACTAATGATATTATTTATAATTCTTGTGAAATAAAGATACTATATAACATTTGAATAATTTGAAAATAAATATTATGAAATGAGAGGATATATTCCATGTATAGTAAACACAAGTTCTAGATAGAGGTTGAATCATTTTTTAATGTTATCACAATGAAAGGGGTATATATTGACACCTTGATGACAAAGTTAATTGAGTATTAACCTAGATCAGAATCTATAATGGTGATATATAGTATCCTTGGACTATCTATGTAATAAAGATGATTTAGGAAGAACTTCTCACAATTGTAAAACAGACTAGAAAATATAACACAAATGGGAGTAATGTTTTATTGGACCAATGAATGTTAGAATAGATTCATGGAATTAAAAAAGTGTCATATCACTAAAAAAAATTTCTAATTACCCGCATCATGTGAAAATTCTATTCCATACATTACTACTTCAATGATGGTATTGGGTTTTTAACTCATTCAAAATTATAATGTTATTGACACTGTCTCATGGTAGTTGAATGTTCATGAGTATAACTTCCAAAAGCATGATCATGAATTGAATAATGTGATCATCAGGGTGATTTTTTTCATCATTATTTTTATTAGATAACTTTTATATAAATATGACCCATATGATAAAAAAATGTATTTTTTTAAAATGGAGATTAATATGAACTAGTGATTATGGGTTGATTTAATAAAGGATTATCAAAACTCAATCCACTACAATTCTATATGTTAAATAAAGTTAAATATTATATTCTTATAAAGGATCCCACAACTATATCCATGATAAAAATTTAAAAGAATCATATCGTATTTAACATAAAATGTATGGATATTGATGTCATAAATGGAGGAGACTCGTCATTATTTTCTCAAAATATTGTTTAACAATCTATTCTGAAGAAGATAAAATATGTTAAAAGGGATGATATGGAAATTCAATATATGTTGGAAAAAATATCTATATATAAATATTATGAGTTCAAAATTGATGACAAATGAGTCGTATGATTTTTTCAAGCCTACATGTATGAAAAATTCCTAAGACAATGAAGGGGTTCTTAAATGATCTTTCACAACCCGTCCCCCAGGGCCCGTATTGTGACTACCCCAATCCCTCCTTCTATAGGCCAGGGGCTGGAGACTAGAACCAAAAGGCATATTCCCTATAACTGGGAAGGCATTGACTTTATAACCTTCAACGACACTCAACCATGCTCACATCAAGATACGAACACAAGTCAACTGTATATAAGAAACAGTTATTAAAGTAAAATGGGGCCTGAATACATTCCCAAATGTAAAGGTACAAGTAAAAATGAAATACAATAAAACTGAAAAAAGAGAAAGACTGATATGGGGTTATCCTCTGAGGTTCCTACCTTAAGGGTAGGTACATATCGCCTCCTCAACACTCCACACCCACACATCTCCTCTGAGTACCGACACGCCGTATAGTCCACCTCCGAGCACCGTTTAGTCCTGGTACTCTCAGCCTCGATTAGCACTGTCCATCTTATGCACCAAAAACAAAAAGTTTTGGGCATAGCTCATGCAGGGGTGAGTATAATGATATAGAGTAGGGACCCCAAGACCCTCAAGTTCTCACAAAGTCCACAAAGGATAAACCACAAAGCATGGAAACAATAGACAACCCTACTTAGGTATTTGACCATACATATACCTATGTTATCATGTAAACCCATATCAATCATGAGGAAACAAAAGGCCCAAATCATTAGCCAAAATCTCAACTATTCCATAAAAGAAGGAATACCACAATGTCAAGTTCCACATAGGTACGCCACACTGAAGAATACACCCAAGGTACTACCATGAAGAAAAGTAACACACAGGTATAGACTCAATTCACACTAGGTATAACATAGGTACAGATGTAAATATTATTAGTTATAACTGCTGAATCATCTTACTCCATTAAAAGGAAGACCCACGAAAGATTTTAACTCCTCATCAAACTCACACAAGATCTCTAGGGGCTGACCCACACAAGATCACTCGGTGCTTACCCACACATGATCGCTCAGTGCTGACCCGCAAATGATCTGTATGTGATGACCCACACAAGATCACTCGTTTCTAACCCACACAAGATCGATCGGTTCTCACTCACACAGGATCATTATTCATTCATCATGTCACAGCTAGCTATAGGGTTCTCTCACTATGCTCTCTTGTCTTCAAGAGGGTCCGCTCCACAAGCCACTGTTCGATACTCCAACTACCACGAAGTACCATGAAGAATTATCCCATTGTACTATTGTGTCAAAGGGGTCTCAATTCAATAGATAATGCATCAATCAGACACCTGGTCTGTGATTTATTATCCTTTTAGTCTTGAGGGCCTGGTTTGATTCGTGCTCGATCAAACATGACCATACCCCATCTTAATACAAATCTGGTGTGGGGTTTACTCAAAGTGACTTTCTCACTCCAAGGTTTCCATCACCACTGACGGTTCGTCAAACGGACGTCTGGTGCCAAAGTTATGGCCAAAGAGAGTATAGGGTCGAAATCGGTACATGTCCGATCTAACAGGGATGGACCAACCCAGCCCAACATGGACCAACCCTCTAGGTCCGGCCTGGCCCGATGGGTCTGGACCATACTGCACTGGTCGGTTTAACAGGTCGCGAGGGTCGTGAGGGGCCACAATGGGTCACATAGGGTTTCAGGGGCCGCCAAGAGTCATAGAAGCCGCAGAAGGCTGTGAGGCCACAGTAGCAATGAGGGAAGCGCAAAGGTCCATGAGGTGGAAAGGTCATGGGAGCCGCAAGGGCGGCAAAAATGGCCACAAGTTAGTGAGGCCGCGAAGGGCATGGTGGGCCGTGAGTTGGTGAGGCCATGGGGGGCCACGGATGGCCACGGGGCGGAATAGCCGAGGGGACAGCGGAGGGCTGCATCGGAGGAATGGTCCTTGGGCGGAGAGGCCGTGAGAATTAGAGAACCATGGGGCATGGAGGCCGTGGGCGGCGGATCCTCAAGGCGTAGGGGCCGCGACCGGTGGAGCGTCAGGGGTGCGGTGGCTGCAGGCGGCAGAGCGACGAGTGGCAGAGCCGCGGGGCACGGAGGTGACGGGGCTATGAAACCGCGGTGTGTGGAGGCCACGTGGTGCCGGAGGATGCGGGCACTGAACCTTTATCAGTGGCCAGATTAACTGACCAACCTTCATTCGTCACCTTTATCACGGTTCTTGAGTTCGACCAGTGCCAACAGCCAGCACCGGTCACTTTCACCGTCTCAAAGATCACACAAAAGATCCAAAAGATTTATGGAGGGGTGATGCCATGTTGGTTTGGCCTGTATCCTCCGGGTTATGGCGGTAGCATATGGCTCAAGGAAGATGATTCAATGTGAGAGGGAATTTTACATTAATCAAATTAAAACCTCGTTCATTTGTTGACGTTGATGAGGAGAGAAGGACGGTCTTCCAATATGTCCAACATTGGAGGATGTCCCAAGGAAGAAGGAAAAGCCGTGCGTCAGTGTTCTCCATTGGAGGATGAGTTTCTCCACTATTCTCCAAAGCTTCTCCCTTTCCCAACAGTTTCCCCAATTCCACCAAAATGAGGAATATCCAACATAGGATTTGGTTCCCCAAATTAATTGTTGACATAAATTATGTTGGAACCATTTAATTAATTTATGAGGTTCACCCAATTAATGTGGAAGAAGTTCAATAGACTTATCCACATTAAAGAAATAGTTTAAGGGGTTTTCCCATTAAAGGGCTGTTTAAGAAATTCAGGTGGTCCCCACCCTTAAAGTCCAAATTGGATGGTTAAGGCTCGGGTGGTCCCCACCACCATAACCCATGTGGTAGGTTTTAGTGTAGGTGGTCCCCAACTATGAAACATTCATAGGGGAGTTTCAAAATAAAATAAAAATAAAATGTTACACCATTTTATTTTATTTTATTCTTTCACGTATAAGAAAAAAATCTATCTTTTTCTCTCGACTCACTATAGTCGAGGTAAAGGTCTCCTTAAAAGAATATAGGCACTGTGAGTTCGACGGTGTCCTCAGATTTCAATTCTGAGCATTCGTTAAAAATTTAGAAAATCATGCTCGTACCTTTACCAATCATACCCGAAAAAAGTTCATAAATTCATTCCGGTCATAATAGGTCCGAAATCATGCACCATCAATTTTCATGGACTCCTAAAATTCCCATCTATTTTAAAAAAATTACATGGAAATTTTGGGTCTTTACATTCTCCATGCCTCTGGGATTTAAGTCACCATAATCCACAAGTAATAACTAGGAAATAAAGTGGGGGTACTGAGCATGAACATGAGCCAACTGCTCCCATGTTCTCTCCTAGAGGTTTCTGTGCTACCAAGGAATGAACACCAGATGTATCAGCCACCCACGAAGGACCCACTCATGTCGATCCTCAATCTCAACTAAAACCTCCATAAAATTCAACCCAATATATATTTCCAGCTCCTCATGGTCAATGGCGTGGGAAGGGTCAAGCACATATCTCCTCAGATGGGATATGTGGAAGATGTCATGCATCCAGGGTAACTGAGGTGGAAGAGATAAGTGGTAAGCCACCTCTCCAAATCTATTGTGGACCTGAAAAGTTTCGTTGAACCTCTAAGATAACATGTCTCCTTAGCCAAATCTCTATAAACCTTATCAGGGTGAGACCCATAGAAAGACTTGGTCAGCATCCTCGAACTCTAGATATATCTAACTCCTATAGGCATATGACTTCATCATCCTCTGTGTAGTCTTCATCCGCTCCTGGTTGATCTGCACCTTCTCAATGGTATCTTATACCATCTTTGGTCCCATTAGTGTTGAATCCCCTAGGTCAGTCTAGCACAAAGGTGATCTCTAAGGTCACCCATAAAATTCCTCAAATTGTGTCATCCCAATGGTGGAGTGATAGCTGTTATTGTATGAAAACTCCACCAAATGCAAGTGATCCTCCCAATTGCGACTGAAGTTGAGAACACAAAATCATAGCATGTCCTCGAGTGTCTCAATGTTCCAGTTAGTCTGGCCATCCATCTAAGGATGGAAGAAAGTTCTCAAACGAATTTGTGTCCCAAAAAGCCTCCTGCAACCCCTTCCATAGTCAGGAAGTAAAATTTGCATCATGATCGAAGACAATAATTGACGGTACTCCATGTAACCGCACAATCCCCTACCCATAGTGGCATCCCAAGCTCTATGTTGAACCATAATCTATGATCGATAGCAAGTGGTCCAACTTGGTGAGTCGGTCGATGATCACCCTAATCGAGTCATGAATCCATGATATTCGCTGATGTCCTATCACGATGTCCATGGATATCCCATCCCACTTCCACTCTGGGACCTCAAAAGGCTAAACGAAGTCTGCTGGTACCTGATGCTCTGCCTTCACTTGCTAACAAGTGTGGCATCATGAGACAAACTCTGCTACTGCTTTCTTCATTCCTGGACACCAGTGCTATCATCGATGATCCTAGTACATCTTTTCCACTCATGGATGTACCACTATAGGGGAAGTGTAGAACTCCCTCAATACTACCTCTTGAAGTGACACTGGTACCATGGTACGTTCCCTGAAGAGAATAATATTCTCCCCACCTTCAGAAAATCTATTAGGTGTCTGTCCTATGGATATCTGATCATGTTGTGTCTTGCAGTCAGTGTGCCCACGCTATGACTCTCCGACTCGCTGAAGAAGTTGGGGAGTGACTGTAAGAGACTGATGATGAGATGCTCCATCCGGATCGACAAAGGATATTGGAAAAGCAGCTAACTTCTTTGTGACCTCGCCTAGAATATTTATACAAGATCTATTGTTGAGTGAATCTGGTACAAAATTCCCCTTCCAAGGATTATAGAATATCTTGAAGTCATAGACATATAGGAACTCAAGGCAACGTCGTTGTCTCAGGTTTAGGTCCTTCTGAGAGAAGATATACCTGATAATCTTCTGATCTGAGTAGACTGTAAAATGATCAACCATCAAGTAATGTCGCCAGATCTTCAAGGTGATGAACACTGCTGCTAACTCCATGTCATGGGTAGCATAGTTCTGGTCATTCTTTCTCAGCTTTCAAGAACCATATGCGATCACCACTCAATCTTGCATCAAGAAACATCTGATTCCTGTCCCTGATGCGTCATAGTAGACTACGTACCCTACGCCCTCCTATGGAATCCTTAAGATGGGTGAACTAGTCAGACTCTACCTCAACTCTTGAAAACTATGCTGGCATCTCTCCAATAACACAACGTGTTTCCCCTTCTTCGTCAACGCTGATAGTGGTGCTGGAACTATGGATAAAACTAGAACAATTTTTCGGTTGTAACTGGCCAACCCTAGGAATCTCCATACCTCTGTCACACTCTTGGATGTATCCCAAAAAGTACCATCTCAATCTTCACTGGATCCACTGCAACTCTAACCTCTGATATGACATGTCCCAGAAAACGATCCTCTCGGATCCGAAAATGGTACTTTGAGAGCTTACAGTAATCCTGGTGCTCTCGGAGTGTGTCCAGTACTTCCCACAAATAATAATCATGATCCTCCTCAGTAGTCGAGTAGATCATAATGTCGTCGATGAAGACTACTACAAAGCAATCAAGGTATGGCTGAAAGATCCTATGCATGAGGCCCATGAACACTATTGAAGAATTGGTTACACCAAATGGTATTACCAAAAACTCGTAATGGTCGTACAGACATCTGATAGTTGTCTTATGCACATCCTTGTCTCATACTGTGAGCTGGTGATAGCCTGATCTATGATCTATCTTCCAAAACCATCATGCTCCCTTCAACTTAACAAAGAGGTCGTCAATCCTCTAGAGTGGGTGCTTTCTCTTCATGGTCACTTGGTTCAAGAGCTGATAGTCGACACAAAGTCTCAAGCTCCCATCTGCCATCTTGGAGAACAAAATCATGGCTTCCTAAAAAGAAACATTGGGCCAGATGAACCCTTTTCCTTGAAAGTCTTCTAGCTCTAGCCGCATCTCAAAAAGCTCCGTGGGAGTAATCCATTATGCTAGTGTAGATATCAGTGCTGTCTCAAGGTATATTTCAATGTAAAATTCAACCTCTCTACGAGGAGGTAGGCCCAGATAATCATCAGTGAAGATATCCATGTACTGGTCTACCACAAGAGGGTAACTCGAACTCTCCACATCAACTGCTCGGAGGGTAAGGCTATCCAACTAATGAGTGATCAGATTCACTCTCCTTCGGGTATGTCCATCATGTGCTGGAAAGGCTCCCTCCTCATCGGTGAAGGTAAACCTGGTACCATCCATGAGGACACACCTCACTTCATGACTAATAAAATAAATCTGAGCATGGACTATAGATAACTAGTCCATACCCAAGATGATGTCGTAAGGCCTCAATGCTGCTACTAAAAGATCCCATCCAAAGCTCTCGCCTCCTAGAGTAAGCTCTCACTTCTAGAAATAGTGCATAATCATCGAATATGCTCCTATAGGAGTCACTAGCCATAAGGATCAAGCCAACAGCTCCATTGGAATCTCTGAGCTCTGAATGAGGGTATTAGAAATAAAATAATGAATGGAACCTATGTCTAAAAGTACTACAAATAAGGTAGAGTAGACACAGATCGTACCTCATATCATCTCTAGGGCGTTGTGATCATAGGTCTCAATTGCCTGAAGCTAAGCACTCCCATCTCATCCTGCTCCCTGCGGTCGGGGTGGACCTCCTAGTGGTGGTGGCAGTAACATCTTGAATCGTCGCCGACTGTGAGCAACATGGCTAGCTCTTCTTCCATGTCCGCCTGCTCGCTGCGGACTTCCGTGATCGAACCTTTATCTCTACCTGGGCAGTCCATCGACCACCTTCTGATCATATGTACGTCCGGTCAGATATTCATGAGCCATGTGACCCTTCCCACTACATGCATAAAACATCCTTCTCCTGGAATGATTGGCTCTGCCATTGGTGCCCCGCACAACCGACTCTGAATCCTACGGTCGTCCACCTGTAGGTCTGGTCTTCTTAGACCTCTATGACATCTGTTGACTGCAATCTACAGAAGACTCTACTACGTGACACCGGTGGTGGATCTCACTTCTGGTTACTGCTCAGTAAGAAAACACTCCTCTAAGAGGGCTCTCTCTAGCACCCCCTCCAGCATCGGGTTGCAAAGACAAATCATCAAAGCCCTAATATCTTGCCTAAGACCTTTTTTGAAGGAATGGGACCTTAAGAATGGGTCCCGCACTATATCAGTTGAGTATCATGAGAGGTCAGTGAACCTCACTACATACTGAGCTACAGTCATACTGCCCTGCTACAGATGAAGCATCTCCTAAATGCGCACTGCGTAAAGAGTCACTGAAAAAAACTCTGCCTAAAATAGCCTTTAGAAATATGCCTAGAGAATTGTCACCTCATCGTGAACCTGGATCATCATGCTCCACCATATACCTACTTCTTTCTATCGAAGGCTAGCAGAAAGGATCACCATGAGATCAGTGGGTTCCCTTACTAATCGAAAAACTCTTACCACGACCTCTAGTCAATCCTCAGTCAACTGTGGGTCTATCTCTTCCCTGAATGGGGGTGGCCTCTGGTGGTGTAAATCGTGAAATGCACTTAAGTGTCCTGAATACTCTGCTACTGGGGCTGGTGGCATCTATGGTACAACGGGTAATGGTACTACTGGTGCCTTTACTGGATGAGGCCCTGCACCGAGGCCTCATCGCTCGGTGGTCTATCAGTTTGTACTACTCTTGGAACCCTAGCGGGTTGTCTTCGTGGAGGAATCCTGAAAACAAACAGTTTTTCCATGGTTAATAAGTTATTCCTTGTGAGCTAACTCAAGATATCACAATGAAAACTCTTGGAAACACACATGTAATCAGTGTTTTCGTGCACTGAGTCGGAAATCAGAAGTCATGCTCTTGGTGTATGGATACGTCAGCCACCGCACCAACACCGGATTCCCTAAATTGATAACCAAACTCACTACAATTAACACTATTTCCATTAAAAAGATCATAGTCATATGTTCTACGGTAGAACTGACTCCCCTAATACCAATTTTTCACGACCCGTCCCCCGGGGCCCGTGCCGTGATGACCCGAAGCCCACCTTCCATAGGCCCGGGGCGGGCGACTAGAACCAAAAGGAGTATTCCCTATAACTAGGAATGCATTTCCTTTATAACCTACAAACACACTCAACCATTCTCATAGAAAGATATGAACACAAGTCAACTATATAGCAGAAAATGTGCTGAAAGTAAAAAGGGTCCGGAATACAATCCCAACTATAAAGATACAAGTACAACTGAAATACAATACAACTGAAGAAAGAGAAAAATAGCTACTTGGTCATCCTTTGAGGTTTCTACCTGAAGGGTAGGTACAGATATCCTCCTCAGCACTCTACATCCACCCATCTCCTCTACGTACCGATATGTTGTACGGTCCACCTATGAGCACTGTCTAGTCCCAGTACTCTCAGCCTCGATCGGCGTTGTCCTTTGCCTAAACTAGACAAAACAAGGTGAGGTAATATCTCATGTAGGGGTGAGTAAAACGATACTCAGTAGGGACTCCAAGACCCTCAAGGTCTCACAAAATCCACAAAGGATAAATCACAAAGCATTGAAACAACTGACAACCCTAATTATGTATATGCCCATACTTATACCAAATTTATCAATTAATCCCATATCAATCATGTGGAAACACAATTCCCAAATCATTAACCCAAAGCACAGCTGTTCCACAACGGAATGAATACCACAAAGGCAATTACCACAAAGGTACACCACACTGAAGAATACAACCAAGGTATTACCAAGAAAAAAAGTACCAGATTGGTATGGAATCAGCTCACACTAGGTATACCATAGGTATGGTAGTAAAGATGATTAGTTTTAACTATTGAATCATCTTAATCCGTTAAGAGGGGGACACACAAAAGATCCTAACTCCTCATCAGACCCACACAGGATCTCTAGGTGATAACCCACATAGGATCGCTCAGTGCGGAACCACAGAGGATCACTTGGTGCTGACCCACACAGTATTTCTCGGTGTTGAGCCACACAAAATTGGTCGGTGATGACCCACATAGGATCGCTCAGTGCTAACCCAAAGAGGATCTCTATTCATTCTTCACGTCACTGCCAACTACAGGGTTCCTGCACTATGATTGCTTGTCTTTGTGAGGGTTTTCTCCACAAGCCATTGTTAGATACTACAAAGGCAATTATGTCCCACAAATAAGTATCTCAAAGTACCTACATTTAATAGGGGTCTCAATGCAATAGACAGTGTGTCAATCAGACGCCCGGTTTGTGAGTTATTAGACTTTTAGTCATGGGGGTCCAGTTGGATTCATGCTCAATGCAACCTGACGGTACCCCATATTAATCCAAATCTCTTGTGGGGTATACTCAAAGGGAGCATCTCACTCCATGGTTTCCAATTGCATTTACTGTTCGTCAAACGGACATCTAGTGTGAATGTTATGGCCAAAGAGAGTACAGGGTCGAAACTGGTTTGGGTTCGGTCTGACCTGGCATGACCCGGCCGGGGTTGACTCAGGTCGGGTTGACCTGGACCGACCAGCTAGGTCCAGCCTGGCCCGCTGGGCGGGCAGGCCCACTGGGTCTGGACCGGGCCGCGCTGGGTGGTCTAACAGGCCACGAGGGCCTCGAGGGGTTGCGAAGGACTACTGAGGGCCATGGGAGTCGTGAAGGGTCACAGAGACCACGAAAGGCCTTTGGATCTTCGAGGGAATCGTGGAGGGCCATGATGAAGTGATGCCATGGGAGCCGCGATGGAGACATGGAGGGCCGCGAGGCCACGGTGGCCACAGAGGGCTATGGGGCGGCTTCGTTGCAGGGGCTGCGGAGTGCCGCGAGGCCGTGAAGGGCGGGGGGCCATGGGGCGTGGTGGCCGCGAGGTTGTGTAGCACCACGGGGTGTGGAGGTCGTGGGGCATGAAGGATGCGTGGCAGCGGAGGCCTCAGGGTGGCAAAGGCCTTGGGGAGGCGGAGGCTGCAGGCGTCACGCCTTGATCGGCGGCCGGTTTGACCGGCCACCCTTTGTTCGTCACCTTCGTTGCGGTTCTCAAGTTCCACCAGTGCCAACCACCGACACCAGTCATCGTCACCATTGCGAAGATGTCAGAAAAGATCCACAAGACATGTGGTGGGGTCGGACCACGTTTGTTTGGCCCGTACCCTCCACGTTAGGGCGGTAGCATACAGATCAAGTAATATGATTCAACATAAGATGGAATTTAACATTGATCAAATTAGAACACACCCCTACATCATTTGTTCACTTGCGTTGATGAGGAGGGAATGACGGTTGTTGAAGACATCCTACATTGGAGGATGTCATAAGTAATAATTCAAAGTTTTGCATCAGCAATCTTCATTTGAGGATGAGTATCTCCATGATTCTCGAAATCATCACCCTTTTCCAACAGTTTCCCCAATACCACCAAAATGAGTAATAGCAAGCTTATGAAATGTTTCCCGAATTTAATTGTTGACATAAATTAAGTTGTCACCATTTAATTAATTGATGAGGTTTTTATAATTAATGTGGAGGAAGTTCAAGAGTCTTCTGTAAATTAAAGTAGGGGTTTAAGGGTTTCTCCCATTAAAGGGGAGTTGAAGAGCTTCGGGTAGTCTCCACCATGAAATTCAAAATTGGAAGGTTTATGCATGGGTGGTCCCCACCAGCATAACCCGTGTGGGAGGTTTTAGTTCTCGTGGTACCCACCTGTGAAAAAACAACATGGTTGTTTCAAAATAAAATAAAAATAAAATGTTACACCTATTTTTTTTATTTTATTCTTTCATGTATAAACACAATAACTATAATTCTCTCTCAACTCACTACGGTCGAGGTGTATGTCTCCTTAATTGAGTATTGGCACTACAAGGTCAATGGTGTCTTCTGATTTCAATTCTAATCACCGGTTCAAAAGTTAAGAAAAACCTTCTTGTACATTTACTGAACATACCCGAAAAAAGTCCAGAAATTCATTACGGGCACACTGGGCCTCATAATCACACGCTGTCAATTTTAACGGACTCGTAAAATTTCCATATATTTAAAAACAAATTACATGTAAAATCCGGGTCCTTACATGATTCCCATAGATCGACCTTTTCTATCCACCCTTAGATCATGGATATGTATCATGATCTCTATGATCAATCACAGTTGGAAAATATGATGAAATTGAGAGTAGAATATATATCAAATATACTATTTTTTATGAAATAAAACAAAGGAAGGGAAACTTACAAGGGGGTGATTCATCTATTAACCCTATTTATATAGAATTTGGAAAATGTAACCATCGACATTGATATTGGTCGCCAAAAAAATCTAGATAGAACAATTCCATGTGAGTTATTTTCAATAATCATACAATGAAATTTCCTTCCATTTATATTTCAATTATATTATCACTCAATCAACATAAATTGATGTATAAGAGATAAATAAAAAGGTTAAATGGAACACTAAATTAGATTGTATCTCATTGATATTTCACGTTTACTTCAATGATTATGAGGAGTCTCCAATATACTATAAGATCTCTATTGAGATTCGATATGGATTATCCCCCAAAACTGATGGAAAACCAAATTAGAATATCATGAAATATTTGTAATTTTGAAGGAATCCTCGACAGATTTCAAGGTATAATGGAATCAAAATATTAATATGGTCAGTTTCTCGAATAATAACTAATTTCACGTTATAATCCAAATGAACTCATATAATGAACCTTAAATGAAATTATTTGTAACACATGTGTGTTTGAGTGATGTTGGTGAATGAATGTTTATGGAACATGAAATTTTGTATTAAATTGTATAATGTTTCAAAGAAACTCTTGAGAACATCATGGTTGCAAGAATTCAAAAGAAGTTGATAACTAAAATCATCGACGAGACCTGGACATTGATGTTTTGATAACATTTTCCAATGAGTGAATTTTTCAAATAAATCCATGATAATTTAAAATTACGGAATGGTTTTGAATGCATCCATTGACCCCATAGAGATTTTTTATTCCTATGCATATTTGGATAATCAAATGGTAATAACACCAGACTTATCAAAATTACATTACATGTTCCATACATGCCTCTTGTGGAAGTAAATACTAGATGATTCACCCGTATAAATTTTGAAGGTTTTATACCTCTAAAATTTTATCACTTATGTGGATAAACTACTGAATATCATTCTCCGTTGTGAAAATGTTATATGCAATAATAAATATCACCTTTTAAAATTACTATGGTGGAACCTTACATATGATGATGTTTCATTGCAATAAAACAATGAAATGATGTAGAAGTAACCAAATCTATTTCCCTATTAGTGGGTGAAAGTAAATTTTGACAGTGATAGTTCTTAACAAAGGATGAATTAGATGAAACAAAAAATTAATGTTTGGAATTTCATATTTTATTACATAATTATATCATATTTCATAATATTGAATTTTATAATGCACACACACATCGAGATAGAACTAAGAATATAAAATTATATTAATTATAATATTATATATAGAGAAGGAATTCTACCATATTAATTGAAAATCATAAAATGAAACTAAAATAAAAATAATATGAATTCTAAAATATAATTTTTTTTATTTTCTCGATAACCAAGAATAAAATTACTTATTACTAAATAGTAAAAATTTAAATAATAATAATACTATATTAATAATTAAAATTAAGAAAATATATAACCATTAGTAAATAATAAGTTAATTAATAAAAAAATAAAAATGATGTATTTTTAGAAATTAGGTAGCCCATATAACCATTATAGAAATGACCATTTGAGTTGTAATATATCAATTAGTATAATAATCAGACAATTTGGAGCGATAATATGATTTTTATAATAGTATCCCCATATAAAGGATTTTAATATAATATATTTATCTCTTTTAAAATTATGGTATTACTTACTTATATCATGATTTATGTAATTAAATGTTTTAATATTAATAAAACAATTATTTATAAATATGTAATACATATATGTTTTATATTAATTTTCATAAAAATTATAATAATTTTAGTAATTATTTATTTTTATTAAATGGTTTCATTAATTAACATTATGTTTTATTATATTTATAATTTTACATTGTCAAACATAAAGTAAATTTTCAAAGGGTCCAAAAATTTATTAGAATATATAAAATGGGAATTTTGAAAGAAATATTAAATTTAAAAATATAAAAAACATTAAATAAAAAATTTTATATTCAAAATGGTATTTAATTTTCAGAATATATATTTAATAAAATTTTAATGGTGAATGTTTTGTTATTTTTTTCACTACTTAAATTTTAAATAAATTGTAAAATATGGTAAAATATGATAATTTTTATTGTAAGATAAACACACGAATTTATGAGTCAATGATTATGTGTGGACCTATTCTCTCAAAGAAGAAATAATATATTAAAAATATAGTCAAAATATTCATTACTATTCGTATTATTGAGCCAAAATATTTCACTATTGAATATTATATTTAAAAATGAATCTCTCCACCTTTTTCAATATTGTCATTCCCAACCCCTTTTATCCCACCAGATAATTGTTTTATATTTTAATACTTATTTAAATTTATCCTTCCAAATATATCCACTACATTCTAATTTTTTTTCTCTCACTAAAAGGAATTACTAAAGTGTCGTAATGAGTATTTTGATTAATGACATTTGAGAGGAAAAATTATTAAGCTACCTCATTTAAGTTCTATTATTTTTCAACATTCTACCTACCTCACTCATCCTAGATGAGATAATGACACTCATATCATATGTATAATTTATTTATTTTTATAAATGAATATTTATCATCCATCATCTTCACTTCTCAATTTTTTCTAAAAAACAAAACATCATCTATATTGTATCAGTTCACTACAACTGTTGACGATGAGATTTACTTTTTCATTTTTATATTCATAAAAGGATTAAATTAAATTATAATGTTTCAAAAATATTGAAATGTGTATATTATATATGTTTTTTAATAAAATAATGAATAAAAAACAATAATAGTCAATAAACAAATATCTTTATGATGGTTGGTAAAACTAGATAATTAAACAAAACATATAAAACTATAATTTTTAACAAATTAATCATCCCAATTTAAGAACACATATGGGAATTTTGAACCATTTAAATTTATGGAATAAAATGTTAATCATTTAATTTAACATATGTAATTATAGTCCCATTTTAAAAACTATTAATAATCATCCCCAGGGGATCTGACTTTCAAATGGTGAAATGAAATCCCCTAGAGTGTTGATATTAAACACCATGTCACATTGAAACCGATGTAAATTTAAAGAATATAATTATAGTAATAAAATTATAGAGTTAAAATGGTATGATGAAAATAATTATGGTATTTATATTTATTATCCATAATAATATTTCCATGTGGAAAATGAATCCAGACATAAGTTCATGGATCTCATCAAACCAGCCTATTTTATTCAGGGTTATTAATTGTTTGTCTTACATTACATTATAATAGTATTATTATATCTAAATAATTATATAATATTTAAATATTTCCTACACATATATTGTCACGACCCGTCCTCGGGGACCGTGCTGTGACTACCCCAAACTCGTCTTCCATAGGACAGGGGCTGGCGACTAGCACCAAGGCGTAAATCCCGATAAAGGGAAGGAATTGCCTTTGTAATGTAAACAAGAACCACAGAGTATGCAAGTGGAAAAAGGTATGCAATAAGTAAAAAATGGTAAAACAGTAAGTGCGGAAAAGTAAAGGGTGCCAGAAATACAAGCCCAACTGTAAAGTAAAACTGAAAGGGGAAAAAACAGCAACTGAAAGGAAAAGCCGCATCGTCGAGCCATCCTTTGGAAGTCCCACCTGAAGGGTGAGTACAGATATCCTCCACAGCTCCTCGGTCCAGCCATCCACTCCAAGTACATCCCGCCCAGTGGTCTACCTCAAGGTACCGTCCTGCTCAGCAAGCCTCCACCGCGATCAGCGCTTTCCGTCATCTCCATCAACACAACGTAGTGCGGGCATAGCCTGTGTCGGGGTCAGTATAAGCTACTCAGTAGGGACCCCAAGACCCCCGAAGGTCTCCCAGAATCCACAAAGGATAATCCACAATGGTAAGATACAATCATGAAGTAACATCGGACACTGCTTAGGTATATGCCCATACATATACCTAAGTCTTCAATTCTCGTTCGGCTCCAACATCTGAGCCCAAGTACAACCCAATCCACCCAGGAATGGAAAACATAAATCCACACAGGATAGAATGTAAAGACCCATAAAAGTCAAGGGAATTTTTTTATTAATTTTCTTTGGGATTTTACAAGAACGCAGTTTCAGACGGCACCTGATTCCAAGACCCTGTGTGCTCGGAATTTCTATCCGAAGTTTAGCTCGGGTACGTTCAGTGAACGAATGAGTGTGAATTTCTATCTTTTGAACTGGTGATCAGAATAAAATTCCGAGGGCACAAATGGAACCGTAGCGCCAGTAATTGATTAGGAACACCTGTTCCAGAGTTGCGTTTTCATGAGATTTGATGATAAAAATTGTGGAAGTTTAATTTATAATTATTCTACAATTTTTTTTTTATTCTAAGTGTTTAATTATTAATGGAAGTTGGGTAACCACCCAAACTCCCTTGGATGGTTATGAGGGTGGTGGGGCCCCCACGAACCCCAGACCTTCATATCCTCTAACCCATCTCAACTGCCAATAAATGTTGATAACTTAAGTTTACTAAACTTATAGAATTAATGTGGTGAGTTAAATGTATGTTTTTGAAATTCATACTCTTGAATTTCAAAATCCTTGTTGTGTTAATAAAATAAGTTGAGAACTTATTTTATTTGGGTTGGTGTTGGGTTGTTTGAGAGCTTTTGGAGAAAAATATAAGGAAGTCTTGAGTTCTTCATTCCCTTTGACGAAGAACGCGAAGAACAAATGATCTCTGACGTGGAGCACCGAGCCCTCGGAGACCGTCTTCCGCAACACCGACCCGCGACACGAAGTCTTCTTCCATGAAGTTCTTATTCTGTGTCATCTCTTCCGCGATGGTTTTCCGCGATGAAATCTCTTTCAACGTCTTCGAATCCTCGCTTCGCGACATCGATGTTCATTTTCCGCGACGCCCGACCTCCGCGACGATCGTTTTCCGCAGCCTCGAGCTGTCCTCTGGAAGTCCCACCTGAAGGGTGAGTACAGATAGCCTCCATAGCTCCTCGGTCCAGTCGTCCGCTCTGAGTACACACCGCCCAGTGGTCCACCTCCAGGCACCGTCTTGCTCCGCAATCCTCCACCGCGATCAGCGCTGTCCGTCGTCTACAACCAACATAATGTAGTGCGGGCATAGCCAGTGCTGGGGTGAGTATAAGCTACTCAGTAGGGACCCCGAGACCCTCGAAGGTCTCCCAGAATCCACAAAGGATAATCCAAAAAGGAAAGATAAAATCAAGAAGTAACATCCGGCACTTCTTAGGTATATTACCATACATAAACCTAAGTCATCAATTCTCGTTCGACTCCAACATCCGAGCCCAAGTACAACCCAATCCACACAGGAAAGAAAAATGTAAATCCACACAGGATAGCACAACACAATCCACACAGGAATGTAAAATAGGATTCAGCTAACACATGTATACTTCTTAGAAAGACGATAGAGATGATCACTGATCCATCTAGGTCATCGGACCCACAAAGGATCGATAGGTACTAACCCCCGCAAAGACCCACACAGGATTGGTAAGAAACTAACCCCCGCAATGACCCACACAAGATCGGACCCACACAAGATCTGTAGGTTCTGGCTCACACAGAACTACTAAGCACTGACCCACATAGGATCAGACCCACACAGGATCGGTACCACTGATCCACACAGGATCACTGAGTGCTGTAGTCATCTCCGTCGAATCCACTGAGGATCTCTGCACAGTCGTCGTCGCAGTCACAGTAGCAGTCGCAGCCATCACTAGGGTTCCCACGCATAGCAAGCTCGTTTGGGAGGGTCCGCTACACGAGCCGAGAGGCTGATAAATCAATTGACACATAGTATAGAGTTTATGTATCCAAAAGTTCCGTATCACCAACAGAAACTCAACATCGCAGACGTCACGTCAATCAGACGCCCAGTTTGAGAGTTATTGGCTTTTTCATCCCAGGGGCCCGGTTGGTTTCTAAGGCAAAAACAACCCGACCGTACTTCACCTACGTCCAAACCTCGGGCGGATTAAGCCAAAAGATCTTTCTCACATAGAGAAAAACAACAAAGTCGACGACATGTCAATCAGACGTCCGGAGCTCAAGATATGAGTGTTTCCGCTCCGAGGGCCCGTTTGGTTTCGTGTACGAACCAACCCCACCGAACAAAAAGTAATCCGAAACCTAGAGTGCGATATACCGAAACGACCGTCTCGTTCCAAGGACTGTGTCACCACTGACGGCGCGTGGATCAGATGTCCATTGCCCGAGTTGTGGTCAATTGAACCCAAATGGTTTGAAAACGGGGGATTCGTGCCCGCACCGACCCAGCCCGAGACCCCCCAGTAGGCCGGAACCGGGTCGACCCGTCCGGGGTCTGGGTCCGCCCAGCTGGGCACAGCGCGCCTAGCATGCTGGCCAGCTCGGCCAGTGGCCGAGCCGTTGGCAGGGTGGCGCCTACCCCCTTGTGTAACCGCGGCCCCCCATTTATGGGGGCCATTTGTAGGCCAGCCGGGGGAATTAATTCCCCCGGTTTCACACCTATCCGGCTGGCCCGCCCTGTCGGGCCAGTTCCTGCCTCGACGGGAACGGCGACGGTCGGTCCCCTTATTCGCCGACACCGGCGGCCCGGAACCGGCCGCCGGTCATCCTGGTCTGCCGTGGCCCAGAACCGGTCGCGGCTTGGTCCGTCCAGCGCGGTGCGACGGCACCGCGCCCTTCCGTCGTGGCCCCGCTCTGTCCATGGTGTCTTCGGTTTTCTTCGACACGGCGTGACAGCGTCACGTCCTTGTTCTTCTTTTCACGGCGCGACGCGACGGTGCCGCACATTTCCTTCTCGTATGATTTCCGCGTGGTGCGACGATACCACACCTTCCCGTACCAAATCACAAAGGAACCAACATGAAATAAGGAGGAGGGTCGGCTGTGTTTGTGCGTTCCGGCCCCCTCGCGTTATTTCATAACTATTGGTTTTAATCCACGAAGAGCATCAAGTTGGTATTAATGAACAAAATAAATAAATAAAACCCCTACCTCGGTTTCAAGAACGGTGCACGTCAACGAGCTGCGAAAAACAAGCGTCATGGAGGTCAGGTGTCACGGAAAACGAACGTCGACGTCACGAAGTGAGGATTATAAGACGTTGACGGCGATTTCATCGCGGAAAACCGTCACGGAAGAGACGACACAGAAGAAGAACGTCATGGAAGAAGACGTTGCGTCGCGGGTTAGTGTCGCAAAAGACGGTCTTCGAGGGCTCGGCGCTCCACATCGGAGATTGTTCGTTCTTCGTGTTCTTCGTCAAAGGGAATGAAGAACTCAAGACTTCCTTAGCTTTTTCACCAAAAGCTGTCAAACAACCCAACACCAACCCAAATAAAATAAGTTCTCAACTTATTTTATTAACACAACAAGGCTTTTGAAATTCAAGAGTTTGAATTTCAAAAACATACATTAAACTCACCACATTAATTCCATAAGTTTAGTAAAAATAAGTTATCAACATTCATTGGGAGTTGAGAGGGGTTAGAGGATATGAAGGGGTGGGGTTCGTGTGGGCCCCACCACCTTCATAACCTCCAAAGAGAGGTTGGGTGGTTACCCAACATCCATCAAGAATTGAACACTTAGAGTAAAACAATAATTGTAGAATAATTATAAATTATACTTCCACAATTTTTATCATCAACTCTCATGAAAAAGAAACTCCGGAACAGGTGTTACTATGTAATTACTGGTGCTATGGTTCCATCGGTTCCCTCGTAATTCGATTCCGAGCACTGGTTCAAATGTTAGAAATTCACGCTCGTTTGTTCCCTGAACGTAACCGAGCTAAACTTCGGATTGAAATTCCGGGCACACCGGGCCTCAGAATCAGGTGCTGTCTGAAACTGCGTTCTTGTAAAATCCCAAAGAAAATTAAGAAAAAAATTCCCTTGAATTTTATGGGTCTTTATATTACTCCCACCTCAGGGCTTTACATCCCCGTAAAGATGCATCGAAAACTAGGGAATCAAATTTGGGTACTGAGCACGTATCTGAGCCTCCCACTCCCAAGTGCTCTCCTGGAGGTTCCCATGCTGCCATCTAATGCGCACTAGAGGAATCGACCGTCCACGTAGGACCCTCTCCAATCGATCCTCGATCTCCACTGGGACCTCCGTGAAATTCTACCCATCATCAATGTCTAGCTCCCCATGGTCAATGATGTGCATCCGGTCCTGCACGTATCTCTTTAGCTGAGATACGTGGAAGACGTCGTGCACCCGGTGGAACTGAGGTGGTAGAGGCAGGCGAAAAGCCACCTCGCCAATCCGGCTGAGGACCTAGAACGGTCCGATGAAGCGTGGAGACAACATGCTGTCTCGGACAAATCTTCGCAATCCACGTCGAGGTGAGACAAGAAAAAACACGTGGTCACCATCCTCGTACTCTAGTGGCCAACGCCTCATGTCAGCATAAAACTTCTGCCAGATCTGGGCTGTCCTCATCCGCTCCTGGATGACCTGGACCTTCTCTGTTGTGGCCTGGACCATCTCTGGTCCCACAAGTGCTGACTCCCCAGGGTCTTTCCAACACAAAGGAGATCGTTAAGGTCGGCCATACAACACCTCGTATGGTGCCATCCCAATGGTGGAGTGGTAACTGTTGTTGTACACAAAATCCACCAAGGGTAGGTGGTCCTCCTAGCTGCGACCAAAGTCGAGGACACATGCGCGGATCATGTCCTCGAGATTCTGAATGGTCCTCTCCATCTGACCATCCTTCTGAGGGTGAAAGGTTGTTCTCAGATGTAGCTACGTCCCAAACGCCTCCTACAACCCCTTCCAAAGACGGGAAGTAAAGAGAGCATCTCGATCGGAGACGATAGATGATGGAAAACCGTGAAGCCAAACAATCTCCTAAATGTAAAGCCATCCCAAGCTCTCCACTTAGCCCTGATCTCTGATGGGTAAGAAGTGAGACGACTTGGTGAGTCGGTCGACAATCACTCAGATGGAGTCGTGACCACTGGAAGTGCGTTCTTGTAAAATCCCAAAGAAAATTTAGAAAAAAATTCCCTTGAATTTTACGGGTCTTTACATATATAAATTGCTAAATCCATCCTTCTTTGAATGAGATATATAAGTTTTAAAGTTCCCCATTTCAATTTCATTCGATAAGAAAATCTGATTAAATAAAACATCTCTATTTATTACAATATTTAATGATGAATTTTATTTTAGTCCCATATTTCATGAAATCCTTCGTGAAATTACATATGGTTATACAAAAATACTGTATTGTGCAACCAATTTTTACAATGGGTAAATATTATGATTATGATTTCTATATAGTTAACATGTATATATTAAATAAACATGGATATATTATGATTTTTTAACCCAAATAGATCTCCAATGCATTGGGTAATTTTAAATTTTCATAAGACTATACGTGTAGGATTAGTGGGTAAACCCAACCCTTAATGGGACTCTATCCATTATTTGATGTCATCATGGTAGTTATCCATGACATATCATACACCATGTATTATATTATATTCACATTCCAAAGTTTTCATGTTATTGTTATTCCTTGTTCTCTATTAAATTATACTATATTATTATTGAAGTGTATTTTCCATTATGATATCTTATGATTAAATTTGACTAATTTTTACCACATATTTTTATGCCTATCACCTTAATAGGATTTTTAACTAACCCAATTGTTTGTAAATTACTTATGTTATTCTAATTAATTTCGGAATAAAAATGTATAGAGGATATCATTATGGTGATTTACATAGTGATGTATTTAACTATAATCGTGATGTTTTAAGTACAAAATAATCCCATGATACTAGTGCTCTTGATCTTTTAGTTGTATTTGTTATATATTTTTTCTGAAAAAATATTTAATGATATGTATAAAATGAACTAATTAGTATAATTCGTCAAAAAATTATATTTAATACCTTCCATGTAAACATGGTTAGTGGGTTTGAAATCCATGAGAAATGTTTCACAAATCATCAATAACTTCTTGTAAACCAAAGGAAGCTACACACCTTAGTTATAGTGGTCAGTTAGAGCCATTTCTCTCTAAATTACACCTTCGATGCATCTATTGACAAGACTCTTATTTTGATTACATTATCCATGAATGAAATATTTTTTATAAATAAGTCATATTTTATAACTTTGGGAAATAACTAATCATTTTTAATGGCCTTTTACTCAGTATTAAATTAATATTAATAATATTTATTACTCTTTTTTTATAAAATAATATCATATATAAGAAAAAAATAATTAAATAAATTATCCTATAAAGAAATATTCATTATATCTATGAAGATAATAGGAGAATAAATAAGTCTAAAGGTATCAATATAGACTCATATATCAAAAACAACATAAATATTGTTGTGTAAGAAATACCATATATTTAAACCCTAAATTAATGGTATCAGGATCAAAATTCAATAATCGAAAATGATGGATCTCAATATATTTGATCAACTAGATCGTTAATATAGAGTGATGATTGTTAATTTTGTATGAATAATTTTGAAGATCATAATAATTAATATGGAATCTCATGGATACATTTATTTTCACAAATTGGCCCATTTCACCACATAGAGATGCACTGAGGCCTTGAAAAACCATTTATATATTTTTATAGTTTAATATTTAACTACTTAAATTTAATTGTATTCATAGTATATTTACTATTATATATATTAATTGTACATGTATTATTTTTATTGAGAACTCAACCTCACCTTAGTTTGGATGAAATTACATTCCATCTAGAAACAACTCATTATACTCCTGAATAATATAAATTCTATCAATGTTGAGACTATACATAGTAATTTGAGGCAATATTTCCTCAATTTTTTCAATAATACCCAAAATTTTCAATTTTCATGCATATGGAGTTCATAATCATCCTTTCATTGATATATGATAATAAGATATTTTTTTTATGGAAATATATTTATCACAATATATTATATGTTATTTAAAAAGGGAAACCCATATATTTCAAATTTTATATCAATTTCTTAATAAAAAAGAATAATAAGATCTTTAAAAATTATCCACAATCAAATCCCAATAAAAATACGGATATATATCATAGATGCAATAATATTTTCACTATGAGTTTTCATGTATAGTTTAATATTTTTTTTCCAGATTCTATATTCATAAAAAAACATGTTTCATATAAATTAATGTGATGAACTAAAATAAAATATGGTATTTTCATATAATGAAATTACATAAAGTGTACCTCAAATTAATTCATTAACATAATTTAGTTGAGTGGTAGTTTACATGAATTAAAATCAATTTTCGATATATTTTGGAGTCTTTGGGGCCTTTTTTATGGGTGTATCTTCACTTGGGGCCTTATTCACATCAATTTTATTAAAAAACATTTAGAAATATTTCAATTGTTTTTGTATTATTTCCATACATTAATTAAAATAAAACACTACACTAGGACCTTGATAGAAAATTATCAGTTTTTTTCAACAAATTAATTGAATGTTTTAAATTTTGCCTTATTTTTATAATTTTACTTATCATTTGTTCTTACATAATACTCCACATTGAATCTCATTTCATAATAATATTAAGAGGTTCAAGTTTCTATGTCATCCTTTTTAGAACATTGAACAATATGATCATATCTCATGAAGTAACATATAGATAAGATCCTTAAATAATATTATATATCACTATAATGAATCAATAAATACATCTATCAGTATCAAAGTTAATCCAAAATTAATACCTCTTAATAATTTTGAAATATGTTTTCTATTATATAATTAATTCATCATCAATTTTATTAAAATCCAAGAATTATTCCTCAATAATTTTTTGTAGAGTAATTGGATAATACTTATTTCAAATTAGTTTTCTGGTATCCTTATATAAAATTGAGTCTATGCATAAAATTTCAACGTGATTGTAATTATAATTCACCATTATTCTTCATTATCTTCTTAATGATTGACTACTAAAACAACAATCTTTTATTTTGATATTTGGAGAATAAAAAATATATTTACCATTATGTTGTACCATTTCTTAGTAAACAACGAATTATGATAGAATCTCAAAGTGTATGAAAATGTATGCATGAAAAATAAATTTTAATTTTCTCCTTACACAGGGGGTTCTAGAGAAAAAAAATGATTTGGTCCATTTCCAATAGATTGAGATAGCTATGTGAGAATTTACAAAATATTATGTATTCCAAGAAAAATCTTATTAGGTTTCACATTTTAACAATCTCCATATATTCAATTGAACCCATTTTTAACTCAACTCATTTGGGTAAACACCATTACACATACTATTAGAAAATATGGGGTGAGTATATAGAGATAAATGAATTTACTTGAAATAAAACAATATTATTTGAAGATGGATTTTATAAAAGTCATGTATATGGTATGATATGAATTTTTAGGATTCAATCTAGGTATCAATGGCCGTATTTCAAACATAACTATTTATATATATTAAAATAAATTTTTATTACCTTTATATGTAATGTTTTTAACCATGTAATATCCCCATGAGTGTCTCTGTATATGTGTAGAGCACCTTTTTTAATGTTCGATAGGTAGAGATCATGTTAATAACCAATACTACATCTTAGTATTTTATAACCCCAATTAAAAATAATCTATATCCTATATGATATTTTTGTATTGATTTAGATATGTGACTCAACGGAGAATAAAAAAATATATACTTTATAAAAATATCACGTTTTTATCTAATACATAGAGTAAACCAATATACTTTTCAATAAGGTTTGTTATTATATTATCCAATAAAATTTCCAAAAAAATCAGTATATGAATAATACTAATGTGACCCGTTATAATCATACCATGATTATTACAATAGTAACTTTATTTTGATAATAAATTTAATAGAATGTTTCAATACCTCATGAACACGTAGTTTAGTTTCATGGATATTAGATATATAAACATATTATTTTATGAAACATACAATAATTTCTCTATAATTATTAAACTATAGATAATTTCCAATATATTCACATTATATAATAATCTTCAAAACCATGGTATTGGAATCATATGTAATTCATGATTTCATAATCTCAATTAGTGAAAAATATATATCAAAACATGAATGAAAAATTGAAGACGACAGAAATATCTTAATAAAAGATTAAAAGACCATGGATTGTCATCATTAAATTTTTTTATTGTAATATTTTATCTAAATATGATCAATAAAGAAGAATAAAATTCATGATATGTCTCAAGACACATCTTAATTAAAATATAATCTATATGGAAGACATAAAATTACAGAATACATTAATAAATGCATAATCATGGATAATTGGAATTTCATAGAAAATATATGAATCCTAAAAAAAAAATTTGAACTCTATGAACAATATAAAAATTCTTCCCAACCATAATCAAAGGAAACAATATTTGATCAGATTCCTTATTCCTTTTCTTATGTGATAAAAAAGAGCATTCCTATACATGAAAATGTGAGAAAACCCATCAAGAATATGAAAATGTGATTAAACAAATATTTTATATGCCTGAATATTTCATGAGTTAAAATTGTAAACCAATTAAATGAATGATGGTATTGGACCCACTTCTAACATACAAACATATTTGTTCCACTAAAACTCAATCAATATAATATCATAAATAACATAGGGAAAAGGAATATATTTTATTAATATCCAAATGTATATCATTCAATTTTATTAACAATAAAAAAAATAAAATACATTCCCTAAAATGACCAAATTTAAATAATTCACATTTCATCGATAACCCAAGGTATGGAAAATCAGTTTCATTACCTTTTTAAATAGTATAATAATATGAAATAAAACTATTTACATGAAAAAACAAGGTCACAGAAAATTGTAACATATTTATATATTTATGGAGATAAAACATAATAGTTAACATTGTTGGATATATACCATTTATAATATAGAGATTAAAATATAAACAAAATAAAAATGTGTATTCTTTAAGTTAGTGAATTCATTGATGTATAATTAATAGTTATGAGTCTCTTTTGGATATTTGACCTATTATTCACTCGAAATAGGTGAACATGTTATATAAATTTGATATCAATTAAAAATTCATTTTCACATGAAATAATAATATAAAATCATTCCAAATGAATGTCTTAGGAAATTTAGTTTAGTAAGGAATTTTTTAAAATAATGAAATTATTTTGAGTTACCATGTCCCAAAAAATTATATTAAATAACAGCAAAAAAGATTTACCTTCTTATATAATTAAAAAAATAAGTACCATTATATCATTTATTGGAATACATAAAGCATTGAAGAAATAGATGTCAAAAAACCATGTTATTTTTTTGTCAATGGAAACGTGGAAATTTAAACACTACTACATGAGTGAGAACCATTATCTCCCACTAAGTTATATAATACTAACACACCTCTTATAAAGATAATATATCAAATTTATATTCATAATCTAGGGAATTAAACATAAATATAGTTGATCTTAGATACTCATTAAGGGTAAAAAGGGAGATATTTAATCATAATCATGAGAATAAGGGAATGATAAATTAATTATAACCTTCAAATATCATACCCTGTATACAAAAGATCTTAAAAATAAATCATGGAAAAATGATTGGATGTTTATAAGGAATTAATTTTATGGAAGAAAATATCATAATCCATGAATGCGTCACAAAGGAGTAAGCCATCGACTTTTTTAATATACAAAAACAGATAATATAAATCCTTATTAGTAAAGAATAATTGTTTGAACATATCAAGGAACATAATTGGGATTGTAAAAAATACGAGGGACACATCATCGTCCCCTTCCATAGTCCTTTTATTATAATGGATTGGGCTTCCACATCTTACACTAGTGCATCATATTTTCCTATCTCCCCATAGTGGATAATGTTTTCCGATATTCCCATAATGCATGAAGCCCATCAAATTGATTCCTATCATTATCTCATTAGATATAAAGCATTACCCAATGAATTATTTGGAGATATATTTCCCACCTGTAATAGAATAAAATCATTCATACATGTGGCACCATATATGAAAAAATTCATAATATCATAAAACTTTTAAATTTTATTTATTTCATAAAAATAAAATATCAACCAATGAAATTGAATATAAATCATAAAAATGTTACCACATCATTACTTATGGAAAATATATAGATTTCATAATCATTTCATCAATTCATTACCAATGAAAGGATGATTTTTTTCAAAATCATATATATAGTGGAAGATAAAAGGTTATCAAAATCATCATTCCATAAAAACATAAACCACTCATGAAATAATATGATGGTAATATTAGATCATATCCCTTTTAAATAACAGATTATAATAATTTTTGTTCTATGAGATGTATAAGAGTATTAAAAGATTACATGAAACATTTCATGTATAATATTTCCACTCTTTTAAAATCCTTTTTACAAGCCCATTTCAAAATAGTTTTATAAAAAATAATGCATTATAATTTTGTATTTATCATTTATTAAAAAACATATATTTTACTCTATTAATGTTGAATTTTTAAAACGCGATTCATTTTTAAATACTTTTTATTTTAAAAAATAACATTAAATTTATATTGTATGATTTAAAATATGTTGAAAATCATTTTCTTTGAAACCACCATTAAAAATCATATTGAAATTATGAAATAATATTGATAAAATTTCATAGAAGAATACTTTTTAGACAACAAAAGAAGGTTGAAAATCATTTCAAATCCATTGGAACCACAATTACATTGAAAATGTATAAATAAATCGTGAAATCATGAAATAATTTTCTTGGAAAATAACCTTTGGAAAACATATAATAAATGATTTTAAAATTAGTTAAAGGTAATTTAAACATGATTCTATTTGAATAAAAATTTATTAGAATACCAATTTAAACTAAAAACATTTCTAAAATATTAGGAAACAATTTTCATTAAAAAATTTGTAAACATAAAAATAATTCTTCGAGCAAATGGGTGTTATGACAGCGGGTACATCCGTACATGTCGAACATTCCTTTTATAGTATAAACATATCTAAAAAAGATAAATAATGATAATAATATTCCTTTTAAAACCACGGGGTAAAAATATATAGAATGTGTATAAAGTTTTTTTCAATTTCACTGTATAATAGTGAAAAAAATTTAAAATTGATTGAGGAAACACTTATTTTAAAGAATAAGTATTTCTCACTAGAATAAGAAACAAGCTCATATTTTCATAAAAACCAATTAATTAATAATCATTAGTAATAAAGAGTGTGAAAATGGGAAAAATACATGAATATATTATGAGTATAAATAGTGTAATAAATTTTAATACTTCTCATGAGATATAGATTACACTATTTAATCAATTGAAGCGTGATCATAAATAAACTCAAAAAATTGAGATTGTTACAATATGCTCTAACCTCATAGTAACATCGAATTATACACCACATGTATGAAAATAAAATTCAATGAATCATAAAATACAATTAAAATATTTAATTTCTTGAAATCACATTTATATTATTGTACATACACCCTATAAAGAAATATAGGTACATGAAATGGTATATGTCTCAAAAAAATGAGATACAATTAATTTACATATTTGGATTCTTTTGAGTCATTAACACCATGAAATAACGAACATAAAATAGATATTTAAATACTTTTAAATTAATGTATACGAATAATATAATACATTCATGGTAATTAAACATATCACATATAATAAATAGGTGTTTATCATGGATTGTGTATCATAGAAAATAATTCAGATGAGAAAACCCTTATCTTCGGTATTACCTCTCTTCGTGCTCATTCAAAACTCCGATATAAAATATATGGGTTTATTATAAATCTAACATAGATCTGTTTTATTATAATTAATACCATATGTTATTTTATTATGTATTTATATTATCCATTTATTAAAAACTCAATTAAAACTATTCTTTTCATGTAATAATTGATTTATTTTTTACTTCTATTTTAATTTGTCATGATTTTAGTCCTCATAGTTATATCACAATATCTAGAACATAAAAAATGATATAAATGTCATATATATATATATTATATATTTATTAATAGTAAACTATAAATTATAAAAAAAATTAAAAAATATATACACTTTTTATGGAGACAGTAGGGCGTACGTACGCATGAACGTTGTTTCTATTTTATTAAAATACTAAACGAAATAAAGTAAGAGAAATATATATATATATATATATATATATTATGAATCAATTTTAATTTTTATTTCATATATATTATATTATTAATAAACTCGTCCTTAGTACATTCCATGTACTGTGTGAATGAATCATATCACTTCAAGGAGGTCGTAGTCTACACTTCCACAAACAATGTTATCGTCATTACAATAAATGGTAATATTGAATATATTTATTAAATAATAACATTTTAAATATAAATATATGTTAAATATATGAAATATATTATATAAAAACTGAATTTACATCATAGTTATCTTCCCAAATTTGTGTTATGTAAAAACGAACATTTTCGATTCGTGAGTATATAGTTTAATATACACATGAATGGTTGGTCCATTACCCATTAGATGGAAGTGTGTGTAAGTGTAGGTCAAAACCATATAATAAAATAATATAATTATATTTGGGATACATATGATATTAAATAATAATTTAATAATATGATATTTGGTTTACACTAACGAGACTAATTGATTTGATTTCATCCAAAAGGGTAAATTTTAGGGTGAAGTTAGAGATTTATAGATTTTATTTTAGCACTTTTTTGTGATAAAAATTGCATTATAGTTGTGAATAAGTGGTATGGGTGAGTGAATTTTTAGAGTGGAGGAGGAGTGAAAGTATTGAATATTTTTAAAACGAGAATTCCGCCAATTTTTTCCCAATTAATGTGGAAACCATAATGATCCCAATTAGATTAAAGGTTGTATAGGGTCTAAATATTTACAATAAATAAATATTTTCAAGATTTATAGTTAATTTTTTTCCTTATGATAATGTTTCAGTCCCATCATTAGTGTAATTTTACCGTAATAACCATATGTATATTTAATTACATTTCCTATAACTTTTGGTCAAAAACTAATTTAACCTCATTATAAATTATAGATTATGATGATGAAAATTATGGAACCATTTTTCCAAATACCAATAACATAAGTGGTATAAATTAATTAAAATTTCATCACATGTATGAGAGGATAATGTCATTTTTTATGTAAAAATTTTCAATAGTTCTCTATGTTTTTCTATGAAATTTCAAATTGAAATTGATTATAATGACCAAAAATGGATTACTTTTTCTATAAATTGTCTAACTAAAAAATTAAAAAAAATAATTTATCCTTAAAAATAAATTACATGGAAAAATAGTTCCGAATTAATAATCGGTGTTCTTCGTTATTAATAAAAAAGTAACCTTTTAAAAAAATACACAAAAATCAGCGAAAGAAATTTTTGACATTATTCTTTAAAAATATGTTTATTCGGTCAAATTAAAATCATATATGTGTAAAAATAATAATTAATATTTGTTTTCCAGAAAAAGGTTGTAAAATTAAATTTTAGAAAACTATTTTTTCATACAATTGGATATATTATTATTTTATGCATTTAAAATTTAGTGTATGAGTGTATAAATAATTAATTTAATACATAATATGTTGAAAATATTCTATTATACTAGTTAATATGATTTATTCAAAAACAATGGTGTTTCTACAAAAAAATATAGCTTTCTAAAAAGGAAACTCTTTTTTTCAATTAGTTATTACCTTCATTTTTAGATAAATTGGTTTATTTTATTTACATGTTTAAATAATATTTTATTCATAATATCCATTATAATTTATAGGGTGCAACTATAATAATATTTTTACCATATAATTAACAATATTAAATAGGTTAGAAAAACTATGTGTTTCATGTAATCCAAGATATGGAAGGAAATAAAATTTATGTAAAACATAAGACAAACAATGTGTTGTTTGTAGAAAAAGATAATATAAGAGTTGATATTAGTGAAAGATTAACCTGGTGTGGCACAATACAAACATAGTACTTTCATGTAACAAAATCTGTATTTATAGATCCTTAAAATGAAAAATATCAAAAGAATAAATTCATTCAATTTTTTTACCAAATATAGGGGTGTTATATTCTATGCCTTTAAAATGAATTTTACAATAAAAATAATTCTAGTTTATTAAAGGATTAACACAGTAAAGTTACTTTCAAATGAACATATATAATAAAAATGCATATGAAAGAACCCTTTTAATAAATAGTTGGAAACAGAAACATTACAAAGAGTAACAAAAAATCAATTTTCCATATTGAAGATCACTATTGGAAAGTGAAAATAAGTACATGAAGGAAAAGACCAAATATTTATTGGGAGTGACATAGGCCATCAATCACAAACAAATGAATTATCAATATGATAAAAATCGATAGTGAGTAAAAGTGTCTACTTTTTAATATTTGAATTGTTATGTATAAATTATTTATTGATAACCTAAATATATAAACATTTAAAAATCCAAAATTTTAGAAAATTTAAAATTAATGACATAATTCATGATTATGTATTGTTTATGCTCAGGGCATTTTAGTTGATATATGTAGGCGGTTTAGATAACATTAAAGGTTTGGTTGTTATTAAAGAATAATTCACAATTTATATATAACCACAATGGTTATCATATTATAAATATTCATTGTTATTTTAAATTAGTTTACTGATTTATAGATAACATGAATAAGTATATATTATTTATTATCCTACTCATAAGATAGTATATGATGATTTTATTGATATACTCACACTATCATTTTTTTAAATGAATTCATCTAGAAGGAATGAAATTAA
The DNA here is from genome assembly GCA_963277665.1 of Viscum album. NCBI lineage: Eukaryota > Viridiplantae > Streptophyta > Magnoliopsida > Santalales > Viscaceae > Viscum > Viscum album. The sequence goes on along the minus strand of OY728148.1, from coordinate 256,688,992 downwards.
TAATGGATGTGATGGAAAATATAATGGTTCTCTAAATAAGGTACTATATGAAAAGGAATTTGTAAATAGAACTAATTTGATTAATATAAACCAATATTAGGAGTCACGATTAACCACATGAACTGTGATGAGTTTTCAAATACATCATATCTGAGATAAATGAATCCATGTGGATGTTTACGTAACAATGATCATTAGGTAAAATTCAATCAAGAAATATGTTTCATGAATGTGGAATGGAACACCTTGAAAAAATTTCGTAATGGGAAGCAAAGATGTTATAGATATGGTAATGGATGTCATAAATCAATAACCATACAAGGGAAAAGTAAGTGTTTAGTTGCCTCTATGAAAGAGAAATAAGTTCATTCTTAGTTATCTATTGAATGTTTTAATTATGGAGAGTATGGTCATTATTTCAATCTATATCATATGAAGATGTTTCGATAATAATATTTGTAGGATCATAAAAATATATGTTTAGTGATACATAATTTCATTTTAATTGATTATGAAGAAAATGAATATTACATATTAAATTTATGGATTATATCTAAAATTAGTGTTTGACATTATTATGTCCTAGTACATGATCCATTTTTTTTTTGAAGGAAATTAATATTAAGGAATAAGATGGAAGATCTTAGTCAATGGAGCATGACGAATTTTGAATGATTAGGATGTCTACATTTTATAAATTCGGTAGTTTTGTTAGATCCATGGATGGTGAAAATTTTAAAATTATTACTGATATTTTGATGATGGAATTACATTGGAAGACAATTTTTATATAGTATATGTGACTTTTATTTTTGTTATGTAAAAATTTTATTCATCAATGATTTATCATTTATTTTGTGAAAATCGTTATAAATGTATAAATAGCTGATAGGGTTTATATGATCATTTATTTTGATGTAATTATGTGATATTACATTTTTGGTATACATAATGAAAGGCATGAGAAAAAAATTTATATTAAAATATTTATTTTTCTATTTTTTAGGAATTTAACTTATTTTTAGAATGTTATAGGAATTATATTGTTTTTGAAAGAGGAAAACACAAAGACCATGTGACAACCCATCAAGTTGGACAAGGCTGTGAGAATCAAACCCACAACTGAAGTGCTATAAGGCTTTAATTCCTACCACTGGCCTACATAAAGTCCCTGGTTAGTATAATTTTTTCCATTTAGTTAAATGAGAAGATTTATTATGATTAAGTTTATTTTTATAACCCATATATTATCAAATAGAGAACTAGGGGATTGGAATATGATTATTTAATTAAGTTATTAATGTTTATTTAGATGATGTTTTCTATTTTGGTAACCCTTTTGATTGATGTAAACATAATACTATGTGATTTTATTTGATAAGTAAATGTTGAATTATATTTCAGAATAATCTATGATTTAATTGTGGATATAGGGTAATTCAACTTTTTTTGTAAATGATTAACCTAGATTGGAGAATTTTGGATTAGGGTAACTAGTTTTTGGTATGATCAACTAAGATTGATTGTGCCAACGAGCCTATACCCAAGACGTATAGGATCCTACAAGGCATCCAAAAGACCAAGGATCAAATCCGGGTAGGGAAAATTTTCTGAGATACTGTAGCAGCACTATATGAGGGAAATATAGTTGTACTATAGAAGTGGAAGACTATAGTGGTGGGGACACTATATTTGAGGAAGCATGGTGGCTGGTACTGTAGTTGTGGCGGTGTTGTAGCAGCACAGAAACTGTAGATGTAGTATTCACTGAGGGTCCCTTTGGGAAAAAAACTAGGCATTAAAGCCAAGTATTTAGGCCACTTAGAATTGGGCCTTCGGGATACGTACTAGGACTCCCTCTACCCAGTATAAAGAGGTCATTTATTTAATAATAAAATGAGGCTCCGACCCTATCCATTAAAAAACAATTTAAGAGTGACTGATGTTATTTGGAGATAAATAATAAAATTTATCTAGGAAGACATTGTTATCAAATCCTTCTGATTTTTTGTCTTTACAACCAATTTTTGGATTATATTGATGTATTTAAAGACTTTTATTTGTCAAATTGTATATGTTAAATCTTTGGTTCCACTGTTTAATTTTGAGGACTAAAGTAGTTTTTCTTAAAATAATGGTTTATTCATTTTGGTTAATTATTTTATTTTATCAAAACCAATTTTATTGCAGTTAATGTTTTGTGATGCTAGAAAAATATATTTAATCTTATTTGGATTATGTGATTCTCCATAAGTATATTCTAGTGTTTCATGTTTCAAATATTAGTCTTCAATATTCATCTTTTGGAGAAAATGATGATTTTGTTGTGGAAATTTATTAAATGATGAAAAAATTTTATCCTAGTAGGTATACATAATTTTGATCATAGTATATGTAGTAATTGAATTCCTCAATTCTATGAAAATGACCCTAAAACAAAAAACAATATTTGATTTCTATACATTATTGTATATCAACATCCTTTTATGTAATCAAATATTTATTGTTTTTTATTGTAAACTTTCTCCTAACAATGATTTATACCACTATCTATCAAAACATTATGGTTAGTTTTCTCTTACAATTCTGTTTCTTCCTACATTCAATTCTATTATTTTTTATCTAATGCGATCTTTATACTTTTCATTCTATCTTTTAATGTGGAAGTTTTTTTTAATACATTTTCTAAAGTAGGATTTCCATAATTTTATTTAGAAAATTAATACATTAATTACCAACCCATAATTCAAATTTTAAGGGAATAATTTTTTAAGGGTAACTAAAAACACTATTTTTTTAAATGTAAACATTATGTTTGATAGTGGGAACTATATGCCACATCAAACTAAAATGTAAAATTATATATTATTATTAAAATGAATCCATTATAACATAGACAGTAGAATGGAGGGAAATAATAATACGAATTTAACTATGAAATTATTTTTGACACATGTATATATAACTCTTCGATGACCAATTAATTATAAAAGAATAAAATACATTAAAAATTAAAGGAAACGATTTTTTGAAAAACAATTTAAATGTGAAAAACGTATTTTATATCAATAAGTTAATAAGTCAATATTATTATATTATATTAATTATATATAACTTCAATATAATATTTAAAATTCATATTATGTGTTTTTCAACATTATATAAGAATAAATACAATTTTATGGATAAAATGATTGTTTTTCTAAGAATGCAGCGTCACCGCATTTTAATGTGATCCAATTTTAAATATAGTTTTTGAAATTTTTATAAGTTCTATTTGATAAAATTAAATTATTATTTTGAACAGGGGAATAAAATATTACTTTAGTAATTTTTTATTGTTCTGATAATATTTATTTTTTAGTAAATAGTGAAAAATACTACAATTTTATTTCCAACTACTTTTTCATAAAATTAAATTATTTAGATATATTGAAATATTTCCTGTTTTAGAGTGTAGTTATAATATCTTTTATAATTTAATTAAATTTAAGTAGTTTTAACCAGTTTCAAATTTATATTGGAAAATAAACCTATGTGAACATGTGAATGGTTCACTTTAAAACCCCATTTTTAATTTTATCTATGAAATATATTATAATTGTATTTCATTAAATTATATGAATTCAATAATGTGACATTGATTCCATTTTTGGAATCGTGAGGCTCAAAGTTGGTTTTACGGTCAATTTCATTTTTAGGTATAAAACATATTCCATGGTAAAAAAGGTATTTACCATTGTATAGGTAAAATTGTGAAAAGGGATAATGTTTAATGGTAAAAGATTAACATACCTTAAAAATTGCATCGTTTATTTTTTGGTTGTGGTTTGTGACAACCCTATACATACTAAAAAAATTAAATGAAAGTATAATTATTTGAATTTAATGAAACCTCAATTTGGCTAGCTTTTAATATAAACTAATCAATAAATTAATCACTTGAAACCAATTCTCCTCAAATATAAATGCCACACCATCACCTCCCCAATTCAACCCAAAAATCCTTTTTGATCCTCAAGTATCCTCTCAAACCTATCCTCATCACTTTCACTAACTTCCATGTGATTATGGTCATATAAAAATATAAAATAGAAGGTCTATAAGTCTATTTCAGGGAGTTGATATTCAAGAGGTTATTTTCTCAAAGTGCATATATTAATATCATTTCATTTACAATCTATCCCAATATACATCAACCATCAAGGAATGATAACACTTAATCATGTATATAATTTATTATTATGTTTCTAATGGAATATCTCTTATCCATTAAATTCAACACATCCTCTTATTCAAAGAAACAAAATTATTTTCTAAGTTATGCCAGTTATTTTCCTCTGTGAATAATGTTTTTGTTCTTATTCCATTAAGACCATAATTTCATGTATTCAAACTATTTTTGTGGTTAAATAATATTTTAATATTTATTTTATATCCTATATAATATATTTTAATTTTAATATTGAACATACCTTCATTATTTCTCTATGGTGGTTTTATGATATCTTCGTTTGGGGATGCGTGGAAAAGTGTCTCCACAGAATAATGTGATTTATTAACACATCACATGGTATGTATTGATGATTTTTTAGTAAAAATATCTTATATAAATGAAATATTAATGATAATGTAATTATATTTTATAGTTTTAAATATTTATATTGATTTCATTTTATTTCATTCATTCAATACGATATGAAAAACCAAAATACCATTCACACGTACGGATGATCAACGGTCTCCATGAACAGTGTTTTTAGTTTTTTGAAATGATTATTATAAATAATTATATAATGAATATATAATATATTTATATAAAGTATTATATTCTTTATATGATTGACTTATGACAACATGGAATTTTCATCACACGTCATGTTTACTTTCAACTCAGGTACAGAATATAGAAAAAACATCCAACATGATCTTAAATAATTATTTAATTGATATATCATGGTAATAAGTGATATAAATGGAATAATAAACATGAATAATGTTATCAATAAAGTTTAATTTAACCTAAGATTATTATTTAGGAATATAAATAATGCAAGATACAAGTCATACTCGAGGTAAGAGAATTTCACATCCGAACTTCCATTCATTTGGTTAAACAAATACTTGTAGATTATGTTTTTCAAATATTAAGTATGAAATTAATTTTTAATATCTTATATTTTATTTATATGTTGAATTTCACTCAATTTTCACTATAAATATTATTTTATATGTGAATTCATCATTAAGAAAAAATGATTTTAAAAGGAAAATAAATAAATTATAACAGTTTTGGTGTTTTGGTATTGAAATTGTTTGTTAAATAAATTTACTATTTCAATATGTTGGGATGATATCTTGTGACTGCATTTTGGAAATGTTATTTTTCCTTTATGTATGATTTATGTGTTGTGATTATGTTTTGGTTCATGGAAATATTATGAGTGGTTCCGAGATAAACCATGGATGGGTGTTTATGTTATAACCTCTAATGCATTGGGTAACGAAGATGTATGTATGGCTATTTCATATGTAAGAGTGATGTGTGTGTAATTCTAAATGAATGGTTATAATATTCAAGTAATACTATGACCCAAGTTACCTTTATATGTATTATGTGTTTTTATGGGTATAATGGTAATATTTGAATTAAAAAAGGGTAATTAATGATCTTATATGTATTAAAGAGTCTTTACTAATTCTTAAAGGTTAAAAGTATTAATCTATGATAATGTATTCATGGTTTACATATTTTTACAAGATGAACATTTTTATTTCTTTGTGTCTACCTTACTGAGCTTTTTATGATCATCTAAAATTGTGAAATATGATTTCATTGGATATAATGGAGAATAGACTTAAGGATGGGATCCTAGAGAAGTTATGATGACCAAATATGTTATTAAACCATGTTTCTTTTTAAATATTTATATTTGATGAAAAAAATGAATAATTTGTAAAAGATTCTACCCTATAATATTTGAATTGTTTTGTATTATTTATGAAATATTTTTCTAAATATATAAACTTCAAAATATCCTCAATGTGATATAAATTAAAATTACTAATCTAACTGAAGATAATGTAATTTTTAAGTTTGGGGCCATATATAATTATTCCATTGTTATATTATATAATTATTTATTAAAAATATTATTTTTATTATTTATGTTAATGACTCTACCTATAAATATACACACATCCATAAAATGGGAGTCAAAATCATCATTCATGTGTGTGGCGAAGTACCACATCGCTTACTGATTTCATTTGGTCTTCCATTATCAACTCTCACGGTCATGAATAATTTTGGAAGAAATTTTTTATTATATACATGATATTCATGATTCATTTATGCTTATGGAATGATTATATAACACATACCATAAATAAATATATTTATTTGGATTATGATAACTTCATTTGTGGATGTATTTACTAATTCCTCATCAATGTAATGTTATTCATTAAAGCATTGCATGGAATATAATATGGATGGATTTAATAATATTTTGTTACAAATTTTACTGAAGTATTATACTTTTATGACAATAAATATATAAATATATATATATATGTATATTTCATTTACTATTTTTTTTATAAATTTTAAAAAAAATTGGAAACATAATTCCTGTGTATCTACCACCTATCATCTCCCTTAATGGTGTATTAAATTTAAAATTTATATATGTCATAGATTTTTATAAATACATATATACTAAATATGTTGGATTTTTATTTTATTTTTAAAAATATATAATTAATTAAATAATTATAAAAGTAAGATGATGAAGAATAAAAAGTCAAAACATAATGATTAAAATGTAGTTATTAACTAAAATGTAACTTTATAATAAATTTTTTAATAAAAGGGTAAAATATTGTAAAAAATAATATGTGGTATTATATATAAAAATAAGGTTTTATATAGATGTATTAAAAACTTTTATTTTCTATTCATGAGGTTTTAATGTGTACAGTGTAAATCCATACTTATTGTAAGGGTTTTCTTGTCTCCTGTTTATTTCTGTGATATATATTATATATTCACCAAATATTCTTATTTGGTGTAGTATATAATTTCCTATGATATTTATTATAATTAATTTGATTTATTTAAGGATATTATATTTTTAAAATTATTTTATTACTTAATATATATCATGGTTCAAAAGTTACACAAGTAGTAAGTGGATTTCAATTCCCACTTTTATTTTTATGGCATTTATTTCATATATCCACCACTCATTTGATTAGTTGGTGTATATAATACCCAATGAAATGTTATATCATGAATTAAATTTATTTGATGATATTACAATTTTATATTTATATAACTATATCATGTATATCATAATTAAAAAGTCACTAAATTAGTAAAACATTTCATTCTATATTTGATTTTTTGTGAGACACAAGACACATTAAACACCTATTTCTCCAATGTGGTGTATATAATTCCCATGAATATATTTTATGATTATTTTACTCATATTTTTTGGTATATATATATCCATTTAATTTTGTCTCCTCTATGAGGTATACACTTCAACTGTTAACAAATCCATAAAGAATATTTGTCTCATATTTCTTTCTTTGATACATATGTTATGATATGAACCTATATTAATTCATGAGGGGTATATACATCCCATTTGACAAATAATGTAATTTTTTTTGTATCCTCATTATATTTTACGTTTTATGGAACTATAATATCTCATGGGTATATTAATTCAATGTTACCAATGTGGTAATATTTAATTTCAATAATATTGTCATTTATTGAGATTTCTTTCTATTAAAATTCCATTAATGAAATCATATGATCCATGTCTAATGAACCCTGATGAATTTTTTTCTCCTCTAGTTATTATTGATATATTAATGTAATTGTATTTATATTCCACTATATTTTATTTAATATAATAATAAAATTGTTCTAATAATATCTAAAATTATTTCAATTTACATAGTGAAATATATTTTATTCAATAATCATTTTTCTGAAAACATGCATTCAATTTGTTTTAATATCTTTTAAACTAAATTTATATTAAAAGTATTTTTTTTAATGTTTTAAAAAGTGTTAAAATTTTATTTCAAATCTTCTTTTATATTTTTTAAATTATTATTTTAATGAACAAGATTTTGAAAATTCGTTATGATTTAAAAAGTTATTTTCGAAAAAGAAAGGATATTTTCCTCAAAAAATGTTTCCAATTATTTTTAATACTTAAATCAAATGTTTTCAAAAAAAATTCAATGAAATTATCATTGGAAATTATTTATTTTTAAAAAATTATTTTAAAGGATGTTTTATTTTCCATAAGAAATTATTAAAGAGATATTTTAAAATAATTTACAAACTAAGATTAAATCCATTGGTATATTTTATGTCTTACTCAGAATATTATCCAACAAAACCATTATTTTTCTATATTTAATTTTTTATTTTTATGATGAAGTTTATTTTTATAAATTCTATTTCTCATCCACATATTATACAATGATAAAACACATATGAAAGATGCATCTATACATAGGTCATTCTATAATACTTGATTATAAAACGTATCTCTTTTACACTTGTTTTGATATGATGAATCGTTTATTATACCCAATCAATATTATGGGTTATGATATGGTGTTTTTAAAAACAAGATCTCTTTATGGTTCATGATGTGATGAATTTTTTATTATCATGTGGAATACATTTGTATAATTTCATTATTTGATCAGAGGGAAATATGGCTCCCTCTAATGAATTGGGTAAAGATTTATAATTCCAGTGATAAATAGGGTTGGAATTAAAAGTGAACTCGATTCAGAAATATAGGGTTGGAATGATGAGTGAACTTGGATCTATAATACTAGGATGGAACGATTTATCCACTTTGTTCAATAATACAGGGATTGAAGAGGATGTGAACTCAGTTTAGTAATATAGGTCTGTAATAGGAATTGAAGTTGGTTATGTAGTACTAGGATATAATGGGAAGTGAACTTGGTTCACTTATAAAGGGATGTAATATGAAGTGAATTGAATTTAGTAATATAGGGTTGGGCTGGGAAGTAAAAATGGATTAGTTATTCCTGGATAGAATGGGGGGAGAACCCAATTCAATAATGGAAATTTTACACCGAGAAAGTATTGGGAGTGAATCTTGACAACTAAGATGGTTTTGGGAGATATTGGGTTATTTTTATTATGGAATGTTATTTTATTTTCAATATATATTGTGTGAGCTTAAAATAATGAGGTAATATACAAGTATATTACAGCACCAAATTCTATCAATGGATTGATTAATATATATTATAGAAAAAATTTAATTTATATTATAAATGGGAAATACCCTAAATCACATGATTCATTGATTTAACTACATTTTTTTTCTTGTAGATATATATACATCCAATAATTAGGGAGGATTATCAATTATTATATCATAATTGACTGATAAAAAAGAATGCATACAACCTAAATCAAATTAAAAATTCACCATTCATGAGTAAATAATAGTGTTCTCTATATTAATTTTTTTTCTCCACCTCAATGGTGTAAACAACATAATTTTTTAAATTACCCCTCTATTTTTGTTAGGAAAAAACCATCAAGGTTACATTCAAGCATTTTTTGCTCTATTTTGTTTGTCAAAATGGTGGATTTACATGGTATATTGTGGAGTCTAAGTAGATTGTTGACAAGGTATGTTGATAATGATCCAAGATGAAGTAATGGATTCTTTGTAAGCTATAAATAGAATTTTATAAACAAGTTTATGCTATTTCATAGTGTTTTCAAAATATTCGGTGTCCAAAAATTTTAATTTTTCCAAGAATAATGAATAGTGTATTTTCTTGAATATGACATAAAAATGGTAATGTATTAAATTTTGAAATTATGGGATTCATGATTTGTGTATCAAATAGGATCACAGAATTATGATGGTTATCTTCATGATTATGGAAATCATTTTGAAAAATTGTGTTTCCATGAAGTCCTAGAAAAAATTATGGAAAATGCATGAATTTATCAAAGACTACGTTTTGGAAAAGGGTGGTTCATAATGGCACAAAGGTTCATGATATAAGGTCCTATGATTACCACTTCCATCATGGAAAGTGGATTTACTTGATGGACTTATGAAAATATGGAAATGGAATTATTTTCGTAAAGAATTGGTGTTCTCGTAGGGTGGTTCGTAAAGACGCAAAGGTTTTTGATGGTGGTATCGATAGTTATCAATACGCTTCATGAACACTATAAATTTTTTTTCACTATCCATAGTTATGACAAGAATCATGAATAATAAATTTAAATGGACCTTCACGAAACAGATAGTGATATGATGGAAATTAGAGAGCTTCGCGATATAGTGATGATGTGGTTGGAAGGGTCTAGAATCAGTGGAAACACATATAAATATTAATCTACCCTTTTCAATAGTTTAGAAATAATGAAAATCTTAATACATTGTATTCGTAATGGTGTTTATGAAGGTGGTATGTGATAAAATTCATGAAAGATTTAAAAGCCCACAGAAATTTATAATTGTTGTGAAATATAAATTATTTGTGAATGAAAATGAATTTTTGGGAACATGGAAGTTATTCAGGAAAGATATAAAGGAAAATAAAATGTTCCATATTGTGTGAAATTAAATGATTTTTTGAAGACTGTTTGTTCATTGGGAAGGAGTTTTGGGACGATCTCTACGAAGGAGCTTTGTGAAAGAAGGATTTTTGCCAAGGTAGTTTGCATCATGAATTGTAATTGAAAAGTATTTCCTAATAAATCTATTGTAATTTTGTATTCATCAGTTATATGAATATTTAAATTCAATAGAACATCTATCTATAGTTGAGGATGAGGGTTTTCATGAATGTAAAGTGACTTAAAAGTTCATAAAATGTTAATGGATCCTTTCTAAGAACAGTGAGAAATGGAAGAGGAAGATGGTGACCCTTCCTAGGAAAAGTGAACAAGAGGAAGAGACATATGAAGTGACCATTAGGAATGTAGTGACTAGACCCCAAACCTTGTAAATTTAGTGAGCCTAGGAATAGAAGATATATCCCAAACCTTATAAATAGTAGTGAACTTTTATTGGATTTGGTACATCGGCACATTGGTAGTGTATTCTCCTTGGATGTAGCCTAGTGACAGAGAACCATGTAAAATTGATTTTTCCCATTCATGATTTAATTTTTGTTCATATATTGATATGGGAGAAAAACAATAGTGTGTTTTTTTACGACAAAACCAGATCAATAGGGGCAGTAGTTTTAATCCTTCATACACTCATTAACCCCCCCCCCCCACTTAGGGTATTAAACCAAGTGGACCTAACAATTGATATTATTAGTAAAGGATAATTTCAATTGATTCTCTCTCAAGGGATTAAATGGATGTTGTAAACCAAAAATTTATTCTGATATCTGAAGGGAGTAATTTTCATTTAATGAATAATCATAATTATATTTACTTTTGATCGTTAGTAATGGATTTACTTACAACATCAAAGAATGTTATTTTAGATGATATCACCAGTGATTATTTATCAGAATCTAAAATAATTGAATTGGATGTTGATGCCAAAGAAACCAATTATTTAGGGGGATCCCTATCAAATTAAATTTATATGAATGTGAAGTCATGTAATTTATCACATACTCTATGGATTATGCTTCAGAATATTTATGATTTCTACTCAAATTTTAATATAATAAAGTTGTAGTTTCTTGGTAGAAAATATGTGGATATCAGAATACATATTAATGAGTTTTTTGATACATTCTCTGACTGGGTTAATATAATTATGAATGGAATTCATCGTCTTGGAGAACTCATTTAAGAGATATTTATTGTAATGCATATTCTGATGAAACATCCTCCTTGGTTCAATCCTAAAGTCATATTTTTTGAAAATATAGATACAGGATATCTGACATTCTATGACTTTCATGGTACCCTTATAGCACAGGAAATGAGAAATAATGATAATGATGATGTGGAAATGGTAGAATCCAATGAAGTTTCATTCAGGGACATGATGAATCCCATTATTGAAGATGGACATGATGATGAAGAGACAGAAGAGGAAATGTAATTATATTCCTCAAATCATTAAATATGAGAGAGAAATTTCAAATGTAAACTTCCACTTGCATGATTTCAACATGGAATGTTTGGAAATATTACAAAAATTTTCTCTATGAATTATAAAAAAGATGATGTTGATGAAGTTGAAATTCACATTAAGAATCCATCATCCTGCATGAAAGGGATGATACAGTTTAAGAGGAATTTATTTAAAAATAGTAATTTTATTTCAAGAGATGATGATGGCTCAGAAGAATCTGAGGTAATCAAATTGGGGGACTGCAAGGATCATGAAGATAAAGATATAGTGGATGTTCTGAGAAATTGTTTTTAAAAAAATAGGGTGAGGGTGATGAAGGTGATGTTACAGGACGAGTTGACCTTTATGTCGATCTAGAAGATACTCTTGAAGAAATTGTTTTTTGGAGAGCTAAAACGAAGAAAGAAAACAAATTGGTTCATGATAACAAACTATATATGACGAATCAAGAAGAAGAGAAGTCAGATATGAATGAATAAATTGAAAATTTGATGTCTTCCATTCCAAATAGATTAGATACTATTTGATTACATGATAAAAAGAGAGTAACAAAAAAGATAAATCAATAGTTTGAATGAAACAGTAAAATATCAAATAAAACATATTAAACAAGATGAAGTCGAAGTCTCCAGTCTACGAAGAAGAATAATGGATCAAGAAAAAAAATATTAAATATTTGTTTGAAATCATGAATGAATATAGTAAAGGAAACATATAAGATTAATTTTTCGCATATTGGTCTTGTAGAATAGAAGAAAAATCCATGTTTGAATGATAAGGCTCGACTAGGGCTTGATCAAAAAAAGTAGTAAAGGTTGAAGTCAGACCACTAGTACCTAGTTTAATATTGAAGACTGATTTGGGTATGATGAAAAATAAGAAGATATAGGGAACCCAAGGAATAACTAATGGTGTAGAATTCCTACACAAGAATGTGCCTCACATCAGATGTTATTGATGTGGAAAGATGTGAAACTCACACAATGTTTGTTCTATATCCAAGAGATATCATAGGAAACAAGAAAAAAATGGAATCCCAACATAGAAAAATAATCTATAATATAATATTAGTGTCATTTTATATGGTGTATAAGATTTAGAAACTTGTATAGATATTGTAGATCAATAATGCAGAGTGATATGCCGAAGAAGAACCAAAATGGTTGCATGAAGAAATTCAATGAACTATCATGTGAGTTGAAAGTGAAAAATCATTTTGCATGTTGTAGGTAGAATTTGGCCCATCATAAATAGAGGAATATAATTTTTATAAATATGTACAGAGGATGAGTTAAAAAAAGGATCAATAATAAAATACAATATCAGGAAGTTCTTTCTGAGATTTATTTTAAAGAATTAGATCACAATCGAATATGGATAATAGATAGGGGATGCACCTCATATGTGATAGGAAATAAGGATTAGATGAATGGGATCAGTTGTGATAAAGAAGTTATCGTAATATTTGGTAATTATGAGGGTTTGAAAATTATTGTCTCAAGAAAATCAATATTTGGGGGAAAAATAAATGAGACATGTAGATGTAATTATTGTTGAAGGAATCAGTGATAACTTAATATCTGTCAGTAAATTATGTGACTTAGGAAATTTTTATATGCTTTTAAAATACATTGAATGTCATCAAGGTAAAATATGGTGGTGTTTTATTTCACAGAATGAGTAAAAATGGGAATTTCTACCTTTTATGTAGAGAAGAATATATGTGATATTTTTCTAATGAAGAAGAAAAAAAATGGAATAAACACCATGTCCACTTAATCCATACATTTGTGGATGATCTGATGAAATATGAGGTTTCTTGGGATCTCCCTATATTATCATGTGATCAATCCCACAAGTAATATTCTTGTCAATAAGGGATGTTCATCGGAATGACAATTATTCAAAAAGAAATAAGGGCTACAAAATTTCTTGAGTTGGTGAATATTGATGTATTCAGACCAATTTCACTAATGTTTATTGATGGGAAGGGATATAATGTTCTCTTTATTGATTATTATAGATAAATGGAATGTGTTTCCATCATCACCCACACATATTAGGTATTCAGTTGAAAAAAAATTTAAGAAAAGTTGAGAATACTATAGGTCAAACAATACAGAGGATCCGAACAGACAATAGAACAATGTTTATAAATTTCCAAGTGGAGGATTATCTAGATAAACATGGGCTATGGAATCACCTATAACGAACCATAATCTATATAAATTCAGTTTAATTAAAAACTGAATTATATTCATTAAAACATAATAAAGCGGAGAGAGGACAGTATAGGTCTAGTGTCTTTGGAAACTAGGAAACATAAATAATTGGTTTATAAAAAATCTACATAATGTACTAATGATTTCCTTATAACTAGAATCCTATTTTACATATCTTTATTATCTTTATTCATGACATAGGGAATTTAAAAATGTGAAAGGGTTATAGAAAATGATCTCTAATGGGAAAAGGTAAATAACAATCATATCAAAATCATAAGACAGAATGACATGACATTTGGAAGTCTTATCTTAAATATTAATGATCATGATATCATGTCATGGGGTAAAAGTTCATAAGAACTAATGGAAACAATCCCAGAAGTAAATAAATATGACATGAAGTTTTGTGTCATAAAAAAAATCATAGAAAATAATTTCATATTAGTAAAAGATCATTTCCAATACCATCATAGCAGACAATGTCCATTACTGAACAGTCTTTACATACTATTCCAGACCTGTATTTCTGAACTAGATTTAATTTCCCTTCCAATTAAGTCTATATAATGAGATATAAATATGTACCCAAGGTATTTTTGGGAGATATAGTTCCCAACCATCTCATAATGAAATCATTCTAACATGTGCCACAAAAACATAAATAATTCATCATATCATAACACAAGAAATAAAATGGTTTTCTTAAACATCATTCCATCATAACATAATCCATATAAAATATCATTACATCATTATCACAATCAAATCATAGTAATAATAGGGATATAAAAATAACCTTATTTAAAAAGAGTCATCATAGATGTAAAATAATTTTGAAAAAACAGTTAAATATAACTCTTGAGGAAAATATCATTTCTTCTTAAAAAATGTTTTCTTTTCACAAAATGCAGAGTAATTTTAAAATAAAGGAGTTTATTAGAAAATAATATTAAAATTATATAATGTAAGACTCATGGAAATAATTCATTATGAAGATGTAAAAATCCATTCTTGTTGTATAAGTTAAAAAACATTCTCCTTAAAACGTTTTCTGGAATAGTCAAAAAGTACCTTTTATCAATAGTCATCAAACGATTTGTTTCATATCATTTAATAAAAACTTACCAATGGGTAAAATTGACTTTAGAAAATTTTAAAAAAATAAAAACAATATTACCTATTTACGAAACATGTATTTGGATGATGAATATACCCCAGTAAATACATATGTATAAACAATCTCAAATAATAATGAGATTGTGAAATTATCCCTTACTATAGGTCTGATAGCCTTCATATGTATCCAAAACTCCAATATACTGATTTAATAAATGTTATTGAATTATTATATAATAATAATCAATTTTATGATATCATATATGATTATATTATATTTATTTTATTAGTAAAATTTCATTATCACTCATTATTCGGATATAAACTGGTTTATGTTCTTATAAATGTTTTGTAAGATAATTTCATGTTACACTTATTAGGTTATATTTATATCATATAAATAATGATATTAGTATAGTATATATCATATTTATACACTATATTAATGTATATAATCATTTTTTTATGAAGACCATGTTGAATGAATCACATCGCGTCGTGGAGGCGGCAATCCATACGTATGCACGAACGATGATATAATTGACTTATTGGTTAAATCGTATGAAATTGGATGGTTTATTAATTTTACATTATAATTATTTTGTTATCATCATTACTTATATCCATTATACTCATCATTATTCCCATTCAAATAATGTATTGTGAAATGAAAAATTACTCCATGGCATGGAGATCGTAAGTTATATGTATGCACACATCATGATATTGGTATTAATTGGATGTATAAGATGAGTTATAAGCTTTCTCCATAATTATAATAACATCTAATAACGTATAAGATATTTTATTTATTAATTTAGTATGGAAAAAAACATAACAATAGGTGGTGGAAGAAGAAAATAATGTTTAATATGCGATAAAATAATTACCTATTTTTTGAGTATCTGTTTTTAATTTTTAGAAATGGCCTCCATAGGATGGATTTTTGGCCAAATTGGGACCTCTTGGATAAATTGAGGGAATTTTAGAGAGGAAAGTTTTTGGGTTTTTCTGAGAAAAAGGCTTTTAGATTTGTGATTAAAAGAGACTGAGAGGTGTCCTTTTATATGGGAGGAGAGGGGAACCTTTTGAAAAACCAAAACTACTCAAATAATATAAATTAATTTTAAAATAAATAAGGCTGAAAAGTGGATTAGTTATAATAAAAGATGATGATGGGCCAAAAGCCCTCCAAAATATAAACATTATACATGTTTTTCATTTATTTTAAACCATATAACTTTTGTTTATCCTTATTTAATCTATTTAATTTTAATTGTTGTAATAACATTCTAAATATTTAATAGATATAAATATTTACATATTTTGGATGAATTATCAAAAAATGGATATTAAATTAAATTTTAGACATTATTATTATAAATGTTTAATTTTTAATTTTTTTTAATAATTTCATAAATTGTTTTTTTATAAAATACCCATATTGCCAATTATGACACTATTCATTTCATTGATTGTACAAAAAATCCACGCAAATGTTATATTCAAATAAATAAATAAATATAATCAAACTATGTCATAATCACTTATAAAAGGCATGTAAAGCCTTAATTTATTCAAATTATATTTTATTTAATATATTTAAAATCATATATGTGATATTTCTATTAAATAATTTATTTTTGCTTCACTATTATGTCATTCATAATGGAATCAATTTAATTTCGAAAAATTATAAACAAATTTCTATGATATTGGTAACAATATTTGATTTCATGTACTACATATAGAAAATTTTATATCTTGCATATCTATATAATAGAATAAATATACATAAATAAAAAGAGAGTGATATTTTGTCACATTCATTGATTTTAATAAAATTAATGTCATATTCATGGACAAGTTTCCATTAAGGGATTTAATTTTGAACCATAGATTATATGGGTCAAATTAGTCATACATTAGGTCTTTAATTGGTGTTAAGTTAATTTTATGATATTATTTTTAACTTTAGTTACCTGATTTTCCCTTAACCACTATAATAAAAAAATAATTAAGTTTCAATTCATAATGTTCAAACAATTAAAGTAACATATTAACATAATTTGTACCTAGTGATTCCAAATTTGGAATTCATTTTTCAAAATTTTAAACACATAAGTTTGATTAATTGAATTGAAATTAATCCCACTGTTGGAAAGAGGGAAAAAATTTTATAATCTAAAACATGGCAAAAGATTGAATTGTTTTTATATATGAATTCAATGTAAATTTAATGTTAATGACGTGATTTATATTTAATTATAAAAAATTTATTACATTTATACTTTAAAAACATTAAAAATTATAATTTAACAATATCAAATTCTTTGACAAAAAGAAGTAGTGTTCACATTAAATTTAGTGTATTTTTACTACTCATCAAACATGAAAGTTATCAGAAAAACATCCGAGATTCAAAAAAAGTAAATTTTTATATCACATTCAAAATAACATATTTTTTGTCCTTAAAAAATATTAATGTGTCCAAATCTTAATTTATAAGTGATTCTTTATTTAAAGGTGTAAAATTACCCTTTCTAAAAAATAGGGTTTTATACATCAAATAGGATTTATTCATACCATATGAATAAAACATTCATTGGATTAATAACAAATATTTTATGATGTATATAACATATATATATCTCATTAATATCAATAAAAAAAATTAATTCTCTAAAAAATAAAAATATCTAATTTATTTATTTTTTTCATAAATAATTAATTGCCAATAAATTCACAATGCATTTTCAAATGTTATTTATACTTATTCTTGCTAAAGTAAAGTGTATGATATAATGTTAAATTTGTAAAAAGGTATTATTTTGGTTAGTTTAAAATAATTATTGCATGAAAATAAATATACCAATGGACAAAAATTATTTAATGATTAAATTTTATAAATACATTGAGGTGTTACATCAAATTTTAGCAGTAAGAACTCCACAACAAAATGATGTAGTCGAGAGGAGAAATAGAAGTAACAATAACATGGCCATAAAAGTGATCATTAAAATTGATCTTCCATAGAAATTTTGGAAAGGATTGATGAAAACATTATACATTTATAATAGAGTGTTATTATGTCCAAAAGAAGAGTAGACTGCATATGAGCTATGGTATGGAAAAATCCATCATTTAAGTACATTGTAATCATCAAAAGTAAGTTATTCATTCTCAATAATAAGAAAAACAAAAAACATGATTCTTGTGGATATGAATGGATATTTCTATTCAACTCAATGAAGATAAAAATATATAAATGATTCAATAAATTGACTGTAATGATTGTTTAAATCCACGATGTAACCATAGTAGATAATGAGAATAATATTAAACATATACGTGATCAGGCTCATGAGGATAGTGAAGAGGTGATATGTACATAAGAGGATGTCACAGTTCCATAGGTTGATTCAAAAAAAATTTAGATGATGAGAAGGATGAGGATAAGTCATTTTCTTCATAAAGACAAATTAGAAGTGATAATATTGATAGACGGAACATAATTGGTGATCAGATAGTGTCTGTGCAGACTAGGATTATAAAGACTCTACAATAAGCATCATACTTATCATAGTTAGAGCATTAATGTTTTCATGAAGTAGTTGAATATGAGAATTGAGTTTAGGCTATATAGGGAGAGCGTGACCATATTTATAAGATTTAGACGTGGGAGATTGTTTTGAGGCCAATAGATAATAATTTCATCGAGACTAAAGGGGTCTTCACAACAAGGTGAATAATGATGGTGTAGTTTTTCCAGAAAAGAATGAATATTGTGAAAATATTACTCCTAGATAGAGGGTATCGATGTCGATGTGACATTTTCACATATTGTATTAGAGACTTGATCAGTATTTGAAGAAGCCTGAATTTCAGCGTGGTGGAGTTGATTACAATATCTATTTAAATAATGATAGTAATCAAATGATGATGGTGCTGGTTTATATTGATGAAAAAATATTTGGTATATTAGATGAAGAAATGTGAAAAAAATTCTCTAAATTCATGAAAACTGAGTTTGTAATGTCAATGATTAGTGAGATGAAATTTTTCCTTGATTTACATGTGACACAAGGATGGAATGGAACATTGATTTCACATTTTAAATATGCTAAAGAGGTTTTGAGAAAGTTTGTAATGGATAATTACAAGGATATGAAGACTCTGGTGTCTACCTATATGAAACTGTTATGAGATGATGAAGGCAAGACATTCAATATTATAGAGTACAAGAAAATCGTTAGAATCCCATTTTACATGACAACAACAAGGATTGATATTATATTTTCCATTTTCTAAGCAGTTTGATATTTAGGAAATCCCATGGAAAGCCACATTCTTTAAGTTAAAAGAATACATTGGTATATCAATGGCACTATGGAATTCGGTTTGATGTATAATGTTAAATATCATCATGAGTTCTTGGGTTATACTTATGTAGATTGGGCCAGATCAATGGATGATATAAAAGAAATGTCACATGGTGAATTCTATATTGGATGAATATTTTATTCTGGGCTAAGAAATAAACGTATTTCATTTCATTGAGGACCACATATGGTTAATATATTGCAGTTACTCAAGCATGCATACTGTTATTATGGATGATGTAGTAGATTTATATCTAGGAGTTATAGGGAAGTATCTGATCGGAATCAATTGTGATAATTAATGTACTATCAATATTCAAAATAAGTGTATCCGTCACTCAGGGACAAAGAACATTGATATCAAATATCATTTTACCAAGGAGAAGGTGGAGAAAATGCTTGTGAATTTGGAGTATGTGACTATATAACTACAAGTTGTAGACATTCTGACAAAGGCCTTACATAATGAAGCGTTTGAGAGGCATCAATTGGAACTGGGAGTCCAGTCAACTCCCCACACTTGAAAAAGCGAGGATGTGGCACCCCCTCTCGATGAAGTATGCTATGTTTTTTCTTAAATTTTATGATCTATGTTGTCTACTATATTTTAGACCATAGTGGACTGGCCATTGGGTTATTTGAAAAATGGGGAGAAAGTGTGGCTCTTTAAGGTGGAGAAATTTTGATTAAAGTCATGAGATATTGTATTAATTCATTACACGGGGAGAAAAATATAGGTGCAGCAGTGATATAGGGAGAGTTAATCAAGGCATGATGATAATCTAATACGTATTTTTTTTAATTTGATGATGCTAGAAGTGTTTAATCAAAGGATAGATGTAAGATATGGGACCTTTATTAATTTTTCTTTATTTTTTAGTTTAAATATATTATTTTAGTTAAATAATTGTTTTCAAAGTTCATTAGAATGCTCAGTACATTATGGGGGTTCGGGACATGAAAATGGAGGAAAATGGAGTTTTTGTGCATGTCGCACAGTTTTCACATGGTTAGTGCAAGTAATATGAACCACCCCAGGTAATCATGCATCCTTGGGTTGAGGCATGCACATGGTTATTGCAATGTTAAGATAACTATTCAGAATTACCATGAAACCATTATAAGGGTGATTTTGGGATGGTATATCTCACACGGTTTTCTCACTGTTTAGATAACTATGTGGTTAAACCATGCATCTAGTAATGTTAAGAAATCTATAAAAATTCCATTATGATATTTTTAATACCATATCAGTATTTCTTCCTTTCAATCCCATGAAACCCTAGTGAATAACCAAATCTCCCAGAATATTCCAAGCATGATTTTCCCTCATCTCTAGGACGTTTGGAGTGTCTTCAGTTGATAATCGATGATCCGAGTAATTCTAATCCCTATATAGATTCTATTTTTGTTTTAGGGTTTACATTTCATTCTTAAACACTCTAGAAGTGCTAAGATTTATATTTTATGGTGAGATATAGGTTGAGACTCCAGATGGGTTTTTAATCAGGATACAATGCCTCAATTAGATGTATGTTCATCAAGAGTACAAATGTAGGTGGTTTACAAGTTATATCCCATAATTTCGTTTTGGATTTATGCATTCTTGGATTTATTTCGTGGTCACCCCTTGTGGGGATTGTGATCAATTGATGATATTAAGAGTTACTGGTGTATAATTAATTAATTGAGACCCTCATGGTCCACATAGAAAACATGGAATATGACCTGATCATTATAGATCCACCCAGGGGGTACGCCAATACTTTTAGGACATAGAAGTTAGCTAAGTATGAGAAAGTATTCGTTGTTACAATGTAGATCCCTTTATAAGAATGTTTAAATGTTGGAAAAGTGTGGAAATGAATTATTGGAATGTGCCTATTCTTCATAATGGATTAAGGTATTGTTTGGCAAGGTAATAAAAATTGGTTAAATTTGGTAAATGGGTATTATTCCTTATGGCTGATGAATTCTGCTGAAAACCTAAATAGGGTGACTATATGTGAAATTATAACACATGGGATTGGTAATGGATTGTAAATTGATGAATAGGGGTAATGGGATGAGACTTTGGAAAGAAAAATTGGATAATGGGTTTTGTAGTGTAAAATGGAATTTTGAACGGGGTATGGAATAACATTGAATCCCATGTTAATTGATGTGGATAATGATATTTATCTTTAAGGTTGTATTGGCTGTGATATGGATAAATGTGGTGAATGGATAAACAGTCATGTTCAAATGGATTGGTGGTGGGATTAAGGATTGATGCTCCTCCTATGGGTATGTTTGTACTAATTCGCTAACCTACATATGAATGCATGGGTTGGGCAGTCAGACAGATGCTCTATTCCCCCAGTGGTTTTATTTAATTTAAATAAGTTGACTGAGGATCCAGTGTAAGTGTAGTGATTACATGATATTCTCGTCCCTAGGGAGATAGGGGAAAAAATTTTCCTCTTATTAACAATGATAAATTC
Source organism: Viscum album (assembly GCA_963277665.1). Lineage (NCBI taxonomy): Eukaryota > Viridiplantae > Streptophyta > Magnoliopsida > Santalales > Viscaceae > Viscum > Viscum album. Next base: position 256,666,634 of record OY728148.1, on the reverse strand, counting down.
CATGAATATTTTTTGGAATAATCAAAATTTCCAACTCATGTATTACATGTTGTTGATGAACTAAACGATGATATGATGTACAAAATGAACATGGAACAATAATCCAAATAGTAATAGAAATGTATAGTAAGGTTAATGAGTGGAACCAAACTATATTTACTTTAAATTATATTAATTTATACATGCATGAACCATCTGATAGATTGTATATTTTTTAGACACTCTTGGTGGTGGCCTACTAAGCAGTACTCACACCCTGTTCGGGCCTCCATTAGGAACCCGAGCAAATTTCATGCCTGTAGGTCAATACAATGGTTGGGGTCCTATGATAGGGAGTTGAGTCGGAAAAGGGAAATGCTTGTATAAGGTTCCGAACATTTATTTAAGTAATATCTATGAATTTATATGTTTTATGTTATATTGGGTTGTATTCCCTTTGTATTACAGCATGAAATTACATATTTACTATTTCTTGTCGTTTGTAGACAGTTTGGGAGATGTTTGTATATGTATTATATTGGTTGTTTCTAATTGTTCCAACAAATTAAATTGTATTCTGATGTTGATTAATCAATTATTGATGGTATAGTCTCCCCACATGACTATTCTATACTTTTTCTACTCATCATAAACCTCTTGCATGTGGGGAGGCTCTCTTGAGGTCATGCAATGACTCTTCTCAAGGAAATGGTTTAGTTGAACCCAAATCAAGGATGTTTCCAAGATGTATTAGAGACATTATTTTTTTCTTTATTACTATTTGGGGATTGTATATGGGAGATTATTATAGTTTCATACCATGTTAATAATCTTGTTCATGGGATTAGATAACCAAATTTTAGGGAAACTCCAAGTCACCCTATGAGAGAATTTTAGTTCTTATTGTGTGTTGTGACATTAGATTATATTTCACCATTTGGTGATGCAAATTTGGTGTGATGTGATAGATTTATGATATCTTTCTTTTGTATTAAATATAAATAGGTTGTGTAATCATGAATCATCCTAGGAGGCTACGAATATATGTGACATGCATCATAGTAGGCATAGACACGTTGAATGGGTGTGTGGGACATAACGGGTAGAATGCATTTTATTTTATTTAAAATAATTAAATGGTTTCTAATTTGAAAATATATAAATATGTAAAATGGGAAATGAGAATGGTAAGTATAATTAATGACTGATTCATAATAAAGAATGGTATGTGAATTAAATTTTTCTGGCAGAAAATTTGGATATGGAAATCATTTTTAAAATGTGTAAAAGGAAGGGCTTGTAACCATTTGTGTTAGTTACCTAATGTTAACCATGGACATGTGAATGATAGTTTAGGGTAGTGTTCCTGGTATAATAAATCCCAATGGGTAATGTATGTGAAACATTTTTGTTTGGGTAGTGATGAGCCTTTACATATTCCTTTTAGATGATTCATGGTTTTTTTCTAAAATATTTGTGTGTGGAATGTAGATAAATGCCACCATTAAGGTGGGTTCCAATTTGTAAACAAGAGGATGTTTCCAAGAATGATCCCCTGTAGTGAAGAAAGTGGACCTAGTGGTTCATGATGATAGGGAAGAGTAGTTCCATGAGATCCTTTCACATATTGTTCAGATGCTGGAACAAGACCCAGGGTGGGTTCCACCGAGTATGTTTGAGTTGAATAGGGAGTTTCAGATGCAGCACCCTTTGATTTTTAACAGATATGGTTGGAAAAAGGAAGTTGAGTTCCGGATAGATTATACCCATAAAATGATTGAACCTCAGGAGACTCTTTCTGAGAAGCGAGTTAAGTTGGTAGCCTATATGTTGTGGAACCAGTAATAGTGTTGGTGGGATATCTTAGATTAGACAGAACAAGTAGAGGGAATGATATGGATGAGTTTTTAGGGAAAGATTCTAGAGAATTAGTATCCATACACCTTAATATAGGAGAATGAGTTGGAGTTTATGAGCATAAAAAATGGATGATTTTAGTAATGGTGAATGTTGGTCGGTTCATAGACATGCAACATTTTGTTCCTACTTGAGTGAGGGATAAGGCTGTTACTGCAAGCTTCTTTCATGATGGAATTTGGCATGTGATCTTATGCTAGGTAAATATCATTCAGTTTAATTGGTTTTTTTAGGTTATGGATCATGAGATCATCATATAATTAAACCTCAAAGAGGGATAAAAAGTAGACATGTGGTTTCGTTGGGGAGAACTAGTGGCATAACATTACAAAGTAGGATGCATCATTTCAAAAATGTAAAAAAGGGTAGTGGTGGGAATCATAGATAGAAAAATTTAACAGTCTCTCATGTTAGAGATCATCTTTACTTCTATTTTTGTTGAATTTTGTGACATGCACGAAGTTACTATTCCCGACCAACTGTTTAGCGATGAGCATGTCAAAAAATGGGTCATGTGTAGTGGTTCTACAAGAAACCACAGAAAATGAAAATTATTGGAGGATAGATATTAGTGTATATTTAGGGTAGGAGATATATTACCCCATAGAAGGTTGGTAGTTGGAACTCCACAAGTCGTACTGGTAGGGGATGTGGATGTGGAACTCTAGGGAGAGACCATTCATACCATACAAGTAGTACGACGCATGGTACTCAGGCTATATCCCAGGGTAGAGGGTCAGGCCATCTGGATGCATTTTATTTGACAAGAGGAGGTGAGGCTAAACCTTATACCATTCAAGGTAAAATTCATTCAGCCTCCACACATAAAAATTCTCTAATTGACATAGGTTCCACACATTATTATATTTCAGCATATTTTGTAGTAGTGGTGGTCCTAACTGTGGAATGCTTATGTTGATTTTTGTCACTTGATACTCTATTGGGATGTGCGAGTTGAGAATATAAGGCAGGGTAAGGGTTGTTCCTTTGAGGTTGGTTGACATTGTTTCCTATGTGATCTGTTTTTTCTCGAGATTTCCGGATTTGACCTAATCTTGGGTATATATTGGTTAGTGAAGTATCAAGATCTTATCAATTGTTATTGACGTTGGGTAACATTAACGTCTCCCAATGGAGACACTTATATCATTCTTGGTGAGTGGAATGTTCCAGAAGTTCATGTAGAGCTATATTTTCAATAGTTGGGCTGGCTCACAAACCATGTGACTTGCATAGTTTGTGAGGTTGTAGATGTGGAGAAAATTTAATTTCCTCATATGATGGATCTGTTACAGGATGTGTTTCATGAGGACTTGTCAGGGATAACTCTAAAGAGAGATGTTGAGTTTACAATCGAGTTACTAACAGGGGATGAACTAGTTTCTATTCCACCATATCAAATGGCATCAGGAGAACTCTAGGAGATTAAGGCTCAGCTGGAATAGTTAGACCATAAGGGATTCATTTGACCAAGTTCATCACCATGTGGATCATCTATGTAATTTTCTAATAAGGATAATCAGTCCTTGTGGTTATGAGATGATTACAATATGTTAAATTATATAATAGTTAAGATATGATTCACCCTTATAAGAATTAATGACCCATTTGACCAATTTATGGGTGAAACTTTGTTATCCAATATCATTTTGAGATCAAGATACTGTCATTTTTGGGTGATACCTTCATTCGTATTGCAGATATCTTTTCAGAGTATGTAAAAATTGTATGAATTTTTGGTGATGTTATTTGGGTTGACCAATGCATCATATGTGTTCATGGTCCTAATAAACTTTATCTTTCACCCTTATCTATACTAGTGAATGGTTTTATTTTTTGATGAAATCTTGGTGTACTCACGAACTCTTGACATTTCAGTGAAAAATCTTTACTTCATCTTATGTACAATAAGAGATCATAGAATTTACACCAAACTATCAAAACATTAGTTCTGGATTGATAAATTGAATTTCGTGGGACACATCATTTTTGAGTCATGTGTTTTAGTTGATATAGATAAGGTATATGTTGTGGTGTCTTGGGAGCATCCCATGAATGTTTCTATTATCCAAATATTTCTCGGGATGGCTAGTTATTGAAAGATATTAATTTGGGATTTTGTTTCATTTGGAAGCACCATTGTCAAGCTGAACCAAGAAAGTTATTATTCTTGAGTGGTTAGAGAAATGAGAAATTTCGTTTCAAGAATTGAAGAATCTATTGACTATTGAATTGATTCTAATATTACATGAACTTGGTAAGAGGTGAAAATTGTTCAATCATGCTTCCAGATTTAGAATTGGGGTAGTGTTGATGTGGGATGGTCGAGTTTTAGCTTACGGGTCGAGACAATTTATACCACATGAAACAATCAACCCTACTCATGATCTTGAGTTAGCTACTTGAGTTTATGCCATAATGTGTTCCAAGAACTACTTGTTTGGAGAAAAATTAATTGTGTTTTCTAAACCTAAGAGTTTAAAGTATATCTTCACTGAGAGGGATTTAAATAGTTAGGGTTGAAGGTGGGTTAGGCACCTGTAATAACTCAATAATGAGTTGGTTTACAATCTAAGAAAAGGTAAATATATTTAAAATGCTCTAAAACAAAATTCTTAGAATTAGGTGGCTCAATAATATATCTCTGAATAGAAACTGATGTCTTTGTTTGCAGAGATGCACCTGGAGTTCAACGATGGGCACCAAAAAGTGGCCCTTCCTCATTTATCTATTGGGTCCATGCTGTTGAGACATGTCAAGGAGTGTCATCTAGAAGATATATACTATTTCACCAATATATAATATATTAATGGTCTGAGGCAGCTTATATAACAACCCAAAGTTTCAATAATGGAAATCCCTCTTGATCTAATTAATTGTCTCTTTATGTAAAATGTTTATATGAAATGTCAACTTCTTTGGTTTTATGTCATGAATTGTGACTGTTACTAATGTAGTCGTTGAACAGTGATCACATGATTAGTATAAATATAGGGCTTTAACAAACCCAATTTACTCAGACAAAGGAAGTGATGGACTCATCCAGCAGAATTGCTCCATACGAAGCCCATTTTATTCGAAGATTGGAAAAGAGGTGGTGTCTTTGGGCTTCTCTCTTGACCAAGCCCAAGCTGAGCTTCATCATGTCAAGCTCGAGCGGGACCGTCTACGGGAAAAGTGGAATTTGATAGAGATTACTACTTGAGCGAAGTTATCTGAGCCACCCCAAGAGTCTGTCACTATCGCACACCAAACTCTTAGGACTTATGCGGCTGTTTTAAGGGGTAATGAAAAAAATCTCTAGTACTATGTTCATGAACATTTATTTTTATATAATTAATATTATTTCTTGTCATTATTGGTACATTGTAAATAGTTTTTAAAGTACAAATAGTCTTTTTAGTTTTTATTTAATTAAGAAATATATTTTATAAAATTAAGGGATTTTTGAATTAAATAATATTTTAACAAAATATTATTATTATTAATATTATATTAATTTTATTATATATAAATGATCATATAATTTTATTAATGCAATTATAATTTTTATTAAGGATTGAAATCCATTTTTTTCAAAACTCGTGAATTTTTTATAAATGTTGATTTTTATTTTAAAAGTGAAAATTAACATATTTAGAAAATTCTTTAGATAAAATAAATGTTATTTCTAGAATCAGGATGTTAAAATTATCCAACGGTGAGTTTTTCCTAATTTTTTTAGACAGTAAATTTTTTGGGTAAAAATTAAATACCGTTTAAATATATAATGTGTTTTATGACATCATAATGACCCAATAGTGATGAAATAAAATACTATAAGCTCTATGTTCGGCCAATATATGTTTTACTATTAAAATAATGTGATCTTGGGTTTTTATGTCTTACTTTTCAAATGATTAATGGACCCTTCAAGACTTATTAAACACCTTGTCTTTTTAAATTGTTTTCCATGGGAGTGTGACTCGCCTCCAATAAGCAACCCTATTATTTTAAGTAGTTCGTACTTTGGCCTTATAAAATATGATTTTACTCTACCCTTTTCCAAAAATGTTGGTCAAAAACCATGTGATGGTTTGTGGATTGGATTAATTTAATGAAAGGGATCACAAACCTAAATAATAAATAATTCCATCACCTTTCCTATATAAACCCACCCAGGCTCCCACTTCCTCCTCACTCAAAGCCTTTGGAGTTCGTCCAACCTCTGCCCTAATCTCTCTTTAATCCTCCCAAGGTGTCCCAAGCTCCCAAGAAGCCTCTCCCAAGCCTCTCTCAAGCCATTGGAAGCACACATCAAAGTAATGGTTTTTCTTCCTTTCTCATTTTAGTCCAATTTTCTTAATATTGCTATGCCCTTTTAATTTCAATTATAAATGCTGGGGTATGGTTTATCACTTCCCCCATAATTACATATTATTATTTAAGTGATGTGAGACCCCTTTATCTCTCATTAAATTCCTCCCATGTACACCCGATACTATGCCGAAATTCCGAAAAGAACTTCTCTCTCCTCATTTACATTCAAGAAATACTTTTCTATCTTGAATATAAATTCTATTAAAATTGTGGGGACATGTATCTATATTACCCCCTTACTGTCCATTTAATGTAAATATGATTAGACACCCCTTTAACTCTCATCGACCATTTATATGAATTCTTATGTCACGACGTTACGCTGCCAAAATTGCACCGATTTTCTAAGACAATGCCATTGTGTAGTGAATACCATTCCCATTCCTCCATCACGGGTATTCCCCTTTATGAACATTTACATTTATTATAAAATTTCATGTATGAATTCAACATTCCTTTTTCGTGGAATAAATTATTATGTTTTATGAATCTGTGTTTTATGATCCATGTGGCACACTTATGCATGAAATGAAATGTTTAAGAAGGGTGCGCCTTATATCGCTCTAATTCATTTGGTAAAGTATAATATCATGATTCTTCATTTGAAATGATAGTTGATTCATGATAATTCAAGTGAAACAGGGTTTTACTCATGCTTCATGTGCAATGAGGATTTACTCATGCTCCATGTGCATTGGGCCTTGGCCCATGCTAATTCCATGTTAAGTGTTGTTACCAAATTTCCATGTTATGATTATCATGCTTTATCATGCCTTTATATCCATGTTTATCTTGTTCTCTATTTATATGCCTATATTCTAACATGTATTGTACTCCATATGTATTCCATGTATTTTTCCCCTACTGGGCTTTATAGCTCACCCTTTTCTTATGCATTTCCTTAGGTTATCCCATGAAATGCTTAGTACGAGGGAATGTAGTGGCCATGTAAAGGAAGTTTTCAATAAAGATGTTGTATTTCAAGTTTTAAGTTGTTATGTAATGATCCTAAGCCCCAAATACACTAGACCTCTCAATCTTCCATGTTGTATCAACTGAAAAGTTTATGTAATAAATCATGTTTAAGTTTGTAATAAAAGTAGTGTTGTCATAGTTGGTATCAGAGGATAGGATTAGTTATTATTGGGATTAGGATTAGAAAACCCTAGTAAATCCATATATATAAGACTAAGTACAATAAAAACGACCCTATGTTTTGTTGAGTATTGATTAAGTGGTTTATCATGAAAATACATCCCTGTCTGGATACGAGCACATGGAGGCAACTCTGGCACAGATGTATCCAAGTGGTAAAACCCAAAAACACCACTTTGATCTAGACTCGAATGGGAACTGGTGCACGACAGCAGGCCTTGCTGCACTCTTGGTTAAAACACTCCCGAGGGATAGTGTTTGATAAATTCACAATCTTAGTATGAACCCTTATCAAGGGAATAAAAAAATTCCCATAAGAATATATATTAGAAAGTAGATGATGAAAGCCTAGATTGAAGCCTATAGACTCATGAGTCAAGGAAATAAAAGTTTATTTTTAAGCCATCATCATTTGTCTTTGGATTACACTTTATGTGTTACACCTAACTTTCCTTTTATTCCAGCCAATGGCCAGTAATAGGAGGACTCAGGCTAACAACCAATGTGAAGATCATTGTGATGACTGTGCTATTGAGATGCCCAATCCAATGGGAACAGGAATCATGAACTTTTTCATGCTTCTCTCTCAGAAAACTCAAGCATTGAATAGAAACACGGGTCAAGAGAAACGTTCAACCCCACCTAAGAAATAAAAAGTCTCTATATAGAGCTTCCTGATACAAAGGCCTCCTACTTTTAGTGGATCATCCAATCCCTTGATCACTGAACAATGGATCAACTCCATTGAAAAGATCTTCTCCATCCTTCAATGTTCTGAATAAGAGAAGGATCTTCTGGTGGCTTATCATATGGAGGGCGAAGCTAATTAATGGTTGACGTTGATCAAAAAAATAAAGCCTGAGGCGGAGATCGAGGCATTGGAATGGAAGGATTTTGGGAAGATGTTTTTCGATAAATATTTTCCACGCACCCTCTAGCTTAAGATGGAAAGGGACTTCTTTTCCCTCAAGAAAAAAAAGAAGAATCTTTTGGATCATATGAGGAAAACTTTACAAGGCTTGGACGATACACTTTCAACTTTGTCGTTACACCCGAATAGAAGGTTGACCGCTTCTTTGGTGGGCTGAAGCCTAGCCTGCGGAAATAATTTGCAATCCGTGACTTCGACAGCTATGAGGAAATTGTTTTATGTGCCATCAAGGTAGAAATGGAGATCAGGGAATCATAGGGGTATCATTGGGACAAGAAGAAGAAGGTGGACTTCAATGCTGGTGGTCCGATGGATAAATCCAACAATGCTAAGAAGATCCAGCACCCCACTTGCCCAAAGTGTGGAAAAAGCACCCTAGAAATTGCCTCAAGGGGATGAGAAAATGATTTAGGTGTGGATGAGAAGGGAACCTAGATGTTAACTGTCGGCAAGAAAGACCTATGGCTGCGATAGAGGAGAGGAATGCTCTATTTGAACCTCAACGCATTGTTCATTGATACATGTGAAAAGAACCGGGGCATCTTGCAAATCAGTGCCCTATTCCATGGGTTTTCGGAGGCAACCAACAACCTCCAAGGAAGAAAGGAAGAGATTTTTCCATCACTTCTGCCAAAGTGAACCCAGAAAATGAAGTGGTGATAGGTACTCTAGTTATTCATTTAAGAATTGCGAACGTTCTTTTTGATTCATGTTCTACGCATTTTTTATATCTCAAAAGTTTAGTAGAACAATCCTAGCACCACCACAAATCATGGAAGTAAAGAGGTTGGTGAGTATGGAAAACGGGGAAATCATTACATCCCAGGAATATAACTCCTCCCCTGTCATCATATGTGGATTGAATTTCCTGGAGAACCTCATCATACTACCTCTGGTGGAATTTTATGCAATTCATGGCATGGATTGTCTTTTCTTATATAGATCCAACATAAATTTCCAGGAGAGTGAACTCAAATTCCATATGGAGAATCGACCCTCGATTATTTACGAGTGTGAGGAGGAAGATGAATCTCTTTTAGCTCTATCATCTCATGAATGGATATTACTGCCCTATGAGCATGCATATTTGGATCAGATGATTGATTCCAAGGAAGAATCCATCCTTGAAGAAATGCCTATTGTGAGGGAATTCTCTGAAGTGTTTCCTAAGGAATTTCCTGGTCTTCCTCCTAGAAGTGATGTTGAATTCTCAATTGAACTTATACCACGGGCACTACCAATATATAAGAATCCATATAGAATATCTATCGTTGAGCTTAAATAGAGGAAGAAGCATTTGAAAGAGAATCTGGATAAAGGGTTTATAAGCCCAAGTGCTTCACCGTGGGGTTCACTAGTCATGTTCATCAAGAAGAAGGATGGGTCAATGTGGCTTTGCATCGATTATCCTGAACTTAATAAAATCACGATAAAGAAAAAGTATCCTCTACCATGGATCGATGAATTGTTTGATCAGTTGCGTGGAGCACAATACTTCTCCAAGGTAGATTTTCGGTTGGGATATTATCAAATAAGGGTGAAGAACAAAGATATTCCCACAACTGCTTTTTGTACAAGATACGGGCACTATGAATTCATAGTGATGCCTTTCAGACACACCAATGCTCCATCAATCTTCATGGACTTGATGAATAGAGTCTTTAGAGATTACCTAGACATATTTGTGGTAGACTTTAGAGATGATATTCTAATATACTCCAAAACCAAGGAGGATCATTAGGAGCTTTTAAGAATTGTACTGGAGACATTGCGCAAGGAGAAGCTCTATGCAAAGTATACCAAGTGTGAGTTCTAGTTGAAGGAAGTCTCATTATTGGGACATATCATCAAAAGCAATGGGATATCTATAGATCCCTCCAAAATAGATGAAATTGAGGGATGGCTGTGGCCATCATCGGTAACGGATATCTGTAGCTTCTTGGGGTTAGATGGATATTATCGATGATTTGTGAAACATTTCTCACGATTTTCCAAACCTCTTACCAAGATAACACGAAAGGGAGTAAACATTGCGTGGAGTGATGAATGAAAATAAATATTCAAGGAGTTGAAAAGGAGGCTTATCACTACACCCGTGCTCACTTTACCCACAAATGGGAATATTTTTGTGGTATTCAGTGATGCTTCAAAGAAGGGCTCAAGATGTGTGATGATGCATAATGATAAGGTGATATCCTATGCCTCAAGGCAGTTGAAAATCCATGAGAAAAACTATCCAACGCATGATCTGGAGTTGGCGGTTGTGATCATTGCCTTGAAAATCTGGCGGCATTATCTCTATGGAGAGAAATGTGAGATACATACTGACCACAAGAGTCTTAAATATATATTCACAGAGAAAGAGCTTAATCTGCACCAGAGAAGATGGATAGATCTCATTATGGATTATGACTATTCAATCCATTACCACCCTGGGAAAGCGAATAAGGTGGCAGATTCCCTAAGTAGAAAGGACCCAGTGATTCTATAATTGAGGAGAATTGAAAAGGATCCAATCTTCTTAGGCTCAATTAAGATAAATAGGGGAATCATAAATAAGGGAACATCATCAATACTTTCACAAATTATTGCCCAACCGTCTCTTTTGGAAAGCTTAAAGAATGCTTAAAAGACAGATGCAGGAATTCATGAAAAAGTGGAAGCTATCGAAAAAGGGAAATCCTCAGAGTTTAATTTTAATGAAGAAGAAATTGTGCAATTTGGTAAAAGACTACGTGTTCCATAATGTTCGGAGCTGAAGAAGGAACGTTTGGATGATGCACATAGTTCAAATTTCTCTATTCACCCAGGGAGAACAAAGATGTATTGAGATCTCCGAGAAAACTTTTGGTGGGATAATATGAATAAAGAGATCGCTGAATATACATCAAAGTGCCTAGTGTGACAGAAAGTGAAGGTAGAGAGGTATAAGTCTAATGGGATGATGTAACCATTTTCCATACCAGAATGGAGATGGGAGAACATCACCATGGAATTTTTCACCAAACTTATGAGGACATCCATAGGCAACAATGCAATCTGGGTTGTTGTGGATTATCTTACAAAGACTGCACACTTCATTTCTATTCAGGACGATTTCTCATTGGATCAACTGGCATGGATATATATCAAGGAAGTGGAAAGGATGCATGGAGTACCGCTATCTATTTTTTTTGACCGAGAACCATGATTAACCTCTAATTTTTGGAAGAGTCTTCAACATGCTCTGAATACTGAACTGAAATTTAGTACGACCTATAATCCTCAAACTAATGGCCAATATGAGCGGACTATCTAAACACTTGAGTACATGTTGAGAGAGTTCTCAATGGACTTTAAAGTAGGATGATATCTACATCTTTCTCTGGTTGAGTTCTCTTATAATAACAGTTTCCACTCGATCATCCAAATGGCACTATATGAAGCCCTGTATAGGAAAAGGTGCAGAAAACTGGCATGTTGGGATGTGTTCAGTGAACATAAGATTCTTGGACCATAAATGGTCAAGGAAATGGTGGAGAAGGTGAAAACCATTCAGCAGCATATCAAGGCAGCCCAGAGTCAACAGAAGAGTTATGCAGATAATCATCAACGATAACTTGAGTTTAAAGTTGGAGACATGGTTTTTCTACGCATATCTCCATGGAAGAAGGACATGAGGTTTGGAAAGAAAGGGAAGTTAAATCCAAGGTACATCGGCCCCTTCGATATTTTTGATCTTGTCGGGGCTTTGGCCTATCCACTAGCACTTCCACCTACCATGTCCAAAGTGAATGATGTCTTTCATGTATCCCTCTTAATGAAGTACATACCGGACCCTTCACATGTACTCTCTTCTGAGGTGGTACAGTTGGAGGATGATATTTCTTATGAAGAACAACCAGTGATGATCTTAGATCGTGGAGATAAAGTTCAAAAAAATAAGACAATGCCCCTCATCAAGGTGTTTTAGAGAAAGCACATGTTTTAAGAAGCAACTTAGGAATCAGAGGAAATGATGAAGTTGAGTAACCCCCATTTGTTTTAGTGTGGGAAAAGGAAATTTCGAGGGAGATATTTCATAAGGGGGAATATTGTAATGATGCAAAGTTTCATAAATGGAAATCCCTATTGATCTAATTAAATGTCTCTTTATGTAAAATGTTTATATAAAATGTCAACTTCTTTTCTTTTATGCTATGAATTGTGATCGTTACAAATATAGCCATTGAATAGTGATCACATGATTTTTATAAATATAGGGCTTTAACAAACCCAATTTACTAAGACAATGGAAGTGATGGACTCATCCAAGAGAATTACTTCATACGAAGTCCATTTTTCAGAGCTCGGAAAAGAGGTGGTGTCTTTGGGCTTCGCTCTTTACAAAGCCCAAGATGAGCTTCATCATGTCAAGCTTGAAGAGGACCGTCTACGGGAAAAGTGAATGTTGATAGAGATTACTACTCGAGCGATGTTATCCGAGCCACCCCAAGAGTCTGTTACTATCGCACACCTTACCCTTAGGTCTTATGCGTCTGTTTTAAGGGGTTATGTAAAAAATCGCTAGTACTATGTTCATGTAAATTTTTTTGTATATAATAATGAATATACTTTCTTGTCATTATTGATACATTGTAAATAGTTTTTAAAGTAAAAATATTGTTTTTAGTTATTATCTAATTAAGAAATAAATTTTATTATATTAAGGGATTTTTGAATTAAATAATATTTTAATAAAATATTATTATTATTATTATTAAATTAATTTTAATATATATAAATGATCATATAATTTTATAAATGAAATTATAATTTTTATTAAGGTTTGAAAGCCATTTTTGTCAAAACCTGTGAATTTTCGATAAATGTCGGTTTTTATTTTAAAAGTTAAAATTGACATATTTGAAAAATTATTTATATAAAATAAATGTTATTTCTGTAATCAGGGCATCGAAATTATCCAACGGTGAATTTTTATTAATTTTCTGAGATAGTCAAATTTTTGGGTAAAAATTAAATACCGTTTAAATATATAATGTGTTTTATGACATCATAATGACCCAATTGTGATGTAATAGAATAATATAATATTTATGTTCTTCCCATATATGTTTTACCATTAATATAATGTGATTTTGGTTTAGGTTTTCTTACTTTTCAAAACATTAAAGGGCCCTTCAAGACTTATTAAACACCTTGTCTTTTTAAATTATTTTCCATGGGAGTGTGACTCACCTCCACATAATAAACCCTATTATTTTGAGAAATTTGGACATTGGTATTATAAAATATTGTTTTCCTCTTCCCTTTTCCAAAAACCATGGGCAAAAACCATGGGATGGTTTGTGGTTTGGCTTAATTTAATGTATGGGGTCCCAAACCTAAATAATAAAGAATTCCCTCACCTTTCCTATATAATCCCACCCAATCTCCCACTTCCTCCTCACTAAAATCCTTTTTAGTTCGTCAAAACTCTTCCCTACTCTTTTTAGAATCCTCCAAAGGTGTCCCAAGTTCCCAAGAAGCCTCTCTCAAGCCTTTGGAAGCACACTTCCAAGTAAGGATTTTTCTTCCTTTGGCATTTTTGTCCAATTATCTTAAAATTGTTATGCCCCTTTAATTTCAATTATAAATGTTGTGGTATGGTTCTGCACCTCCCGCATACTGCCCTCTTATTATTTTAATGATGGGAAACCCCTTTCTCTCTCATTAAATTCCTCCCATTTACACCTGTTACTATGCCGAAATTCCGAAAAGAACTTCTCTCTCTTCATTTACATTCAAGAAATACTTTTTTATCATGAATCTAAATTCCATTACTATTATTGTAAAATTTATATATATTACCCCCTTACTTTCCATTTCATGTAGATATTATGAGACACCACTTTCACTCTCATCGACCATTTATATGTATTCTTATGTCACGCTGTTACGCTGCCGAAATTGCACCTATTTTCTACGCTAATGACATTGTGTAGTGAATACCATGCCCATTTCTACATCAAGGGTATTCACCTCTATGCACATTTAATTTGATTATAAAATTTCATTTATTAAATCCACATTCCTTTATTGTAGAATAAATTATTATGTTTTATTAATCCATGTTTTGTGATCCATGTGGCACACTTATGCATGAAATGAAATGTTTAAGAAGGGTGTGCCCTTATAGCGCTCCAATGCATTGGGTAAATTATAGTATCATTATACTTAATGTGCAATGAGTGTTGAATCATGATAATTCAATTTCAATGAGGGTTTACTCGTGCTTCATGTGTAATGTGGATTTACTCATTCTCCATGTACAATTGGCCTTGGCCCATGCTAATTACATGTTAAGTGTTGTTTCCACATTTCCATGTTATGATTATCACGATTTATCAAGACATTATGTCCATGTTTCTCTTGTGATATATTGATATTTCTATTGTCTAACATTTATTGTAATCCTCATGAATTCCATGTCATTTTTCCCTTACTGGGCTTTCTAGCTCACCCTTTTCTTATCCATGTCCTCAGGTTATCCCATGCATTTCTACGTACGAGGGAATATAGTGGTCCTGTAAGGGAAGTTTTCAATAAAGATGTTGTATGTCATGTTTTAAGTTGTTATTTAATGATCCTAAGCCCCAAATACACTAGACCTCTCGATATTCCATGTTGTATCAAGTGAATAGTTTATGTAATAAATCATGTTTAAGTTTGTAATAAAAGCAGGGTTGTCATAGCTTATAGTCGGGTTGTTGGTGCTAATGGAGTTTTCTATATTCAGGTTCATATTGTGGTGTTGTTGGATGTGAGCAAAGTGTTGATGTGAAAGTTACATGAATCGAAGAGGGAGGTACAACTTGGATTTACTAGAATCTATCTTCATCTTCTTCAGCAGTATTGGTGGATGGGAATGAAGAAAGAGGTTATAGGTTCATGGTGTGATGCCTTACCTATCAGCAGGTGAAGGCCAAGCATTAACATTCTAGTGGGTTTTTATAGTCATTTATCATTTTATAGTGGAAGTGTAATGACTTAACAATGGACATCATAGTTGGTATTTTGAGGACACCTCAAAATAATGATGTAATTTGGTTCGTTGTGGACTGGTTGACTAATGTGGATCATTTATTTCTGATCCATAAAACATAAAAAGTTGATTTTTTGGGAGAATTTCATATTCTATATGCAGTGTGCTTTCATTGTGTTCCATGAACCATAGTTTCAGATGGTGATCTGCACTTCACATCATGCTTCTTGAAGGAATTGTGGAAGGCTCTCTGAACTAAGATTTTGGTGAGTGTGGCCTATCACCCACAAATGGATGGGTTGTCTGGGCATACAATTCATGTACTAGAGGACAATTTGGGTGATTATGTCCTGGATTATAGTGTTCAATTAGAAAATAACTTATCACTCGTTTATTTTTCTTTCAATAATAGTTTCGAGGATATGTTTTAGATGGTGCATTTTGAGGAACTCTAAGGGAGACAATGTAGAACTATGTTGACATGGTTAATGACTGGGTAATTTATGTTGTTAGGACTAAGTATCATGTAGGATACATTGAAGATTGTTTGTTTGATTCTGAATTTCATGATGACCACCCTAAGTAGGAAAAATTCATATTTATACTGGCATCGTAGACCTCTTGAGTTTGTGGTGGGTGAAGAGTGTTTCTTTGGCTATCTCCAGGTTTTGGTCACCATAAAATTTAGAGACAGGGAAAGTTGGCCCCCAGGTACATGGGACCATTCGAGATTAGGGAGAGGATCTGACTGGTGGATAATCAATTGGCTCTTTCATAGTGTTGTATTTGGATTTATGATTTTTCTTCATGTATCAAAACATTAAAGTATCCTCATGATCCATATCATGTGAGAAACGTGGATTATGTTGAACTTGAGCATAATGCGTCCTTTGAGGAGCATCTAGTTCATATTGTGGATAATAGTAAGAAGGTTTTTTGGTGAACATTTATACCTTTGGCTAGTGTTTTGTGGTAGCATGGAAAGATCAAAGAAGAATCATGGGACTGAGATTCCGATATGTGGTCCCAATGGCCCGATCTCATTTCTTCGGAATCTCAATTGTACTTGGGAAGAGCGGCTTGATGATGAGTCTTCCTCATGTAGAGAGGTTGTAAGATCTAGGACCATTCTTCAGGTATATTTCAGTATGTTTCAGTTTATTTCATTTATTTAGTTAAAAAAGTGTTTTCCAATGTTCATGATATGGTTTGGGGTGTTCTTCTAGTTCGGGAAATAAAAATAGAGGAAAAAGGTGTTTCTGGGCATGCTTCACGGCTTGTGTGCAGTTGGTACAAACCATACAAAACATCCTAGGTAATTGTGTAGCCTTGGATATATTTTTTTACATGGTTATCATGTGGTTAAGATAAACTTACAGAATTCCCAGGAAACCGTGTGAATGGGTGATTTTGGGATATTATCTCTTGCACGGGTTTTCAATGGTTTGGAAAATCGTGCGGATAAAACATTATGCCCAATAAAGAAGAGAAATTCACAAAAGTTACATTATGGTATGTTTATCCCCTACTTGAGATTTCCCAATTTCCTCCCCCTTGAAACCCTAGTGAAAAATCAAATCACCTAAGAGTATCCATGGGTGATTATTCTTCGTCTCTATGTTATTTGGAGAGCCTTCAGTTGCGAATCAAATTTTAGGGTAAGGCTAATCATCCGATATCCTCTCTTTTCGGTTTTGGATTTACATTTCTTCTTAATCACATCCCTAAGCTTTAAAATCCTTCTTTTCTAGTGAAATGTATTTTTAGAATTTAATTTGGTGTTGAATAGGGATCCAATGCATAAATTAGGTTTTCATTAATCAATGGATCCATGGTAGGTGGTCTACATGTTATATCTCATAGTTTCATTTGGGATTTTTGTATGCTTTGGATTATTTCATGGTTACCCATTGTTTTTATTTTGATCATTTTATGAAATTTTGAGTTATGGGTGTCTAAATAATGAATAGACACCCTCATGGTGCTCATGGGAAACTTGGAGGATGACTTGACCTTTGTAAGGGACACCCATGGGGTGAACTGATACTTTCCATACATAAAAGATAGATAAGTATGAGAAAAGTTTCCTTGAAACATTGTAGATCCCTTAATAACCATGTTGAAATGTTTAATGGGAGTGGAAATGAATTATTGGCATGGTCATACGATTAGTAATGTTTTTAGGGATCGTTTGGAGTCGTAATAAAATTGGGTTAAATTAGTTTAATGGTGATTGTGACTTGTTGAAATTTAATTATGTTGAAAACCCTAAGAGGGTGAGTGTATGTGAAATTTTGAAACAAGGGATTGATAATGGATTATGAATTTATGACTATGGGTTATGGGATGAGACATGGGAATTAGAATTTGGTTAATGGGTTATGTAGTGTAAAATGGAATTATGAACGAGATATGGAATAATATTTAATCCCATGTTAATTGATGTGAACCATGATTTTAATCATTATTTTTTGTATTGGTTGGGATATGGGTAAATGTGATGAATGGATAAATAATCATGTTCACATAGATTGGTCATTGGACCAAGGACTCATTCCCCTCCCACGGGTAGGATTGGACTAATGCTCTAACCAACCGATGAATTCATTGGTTGGGGAGTCAATTTATTCTATATGCTCCCAATGGTTTTATTTGAAAAAAATACTTGGACGGAGGCTCCAATTTATGTGTGGTTAATACGTGATATGACCATCCCTAGTGTTATTGGGACATAACATGTTATCTTTTGTGGAATGATAAATGCCATGAATATTGTGTGAATAAGGTAAATGTCTCACTCGTGGTTTACAATTTTATTATGAACTAAATGATGAAATGATGTACATAATGAACACGGCACAATAATCATAATAGTAATAGAAAATTAGAGAAAGGATAATGAGTGGACCTGAATTGTCTTTCTTTTATATTCCATTTTTTATGCTTGTGTGGACCCTCTATTAGATTGATGTTTTGTTGACACCATTTGTGTTGGCCTAGTAAGTTGTACTCACCCACTTCTCATGCCTCTATTGGGAATCTGAGTAGATTTCATGCTTGCATTTTAGGAAAAGGACAAGGGCCCTATGCAAGGTAGTTGAGCTAGACATGGGACATGCATGGATGATGTTCCAGACATGGATATTGGAACTATTTTGGGATATTGATTTTTTCCTTCATTTTGGGATTTGATTCAATTGGAATTGTATATTAAATGGAATATTTAATGTTTATTATGGTTTGTACCTAGTTTGGGAGATTTTTGTGTATGCATTTTGTTGGTTTTTTCTTGTTTTTTCATTATTTATATTGTTTTCTATTGTGACATACTCGGGTAAAGAAGGAATGGTCTCCCCACATGATTAATCTAGACCATTACTACAGGTTGCCAACTTCTAACATATGGAGATGTGCACATAAGGTCAAGTGACAAAATGACTCAGGGGACCGGTTTAGTGGCACATGGGTCGAGGTTGTTACAAAAAATCTCCCAAAAATTTATGTTTTTAATGAAATTAGTTTTTTGGATTCATGAATTGGTGTTAGGGATGAAGTTATTCATTAATTGAATTTTCATACTACTCTTATTCATCATGCCAAGAATCACACATGTGGGACTAGCGTATGTGTTGTGAAAAATCATTGATCACTATATGAATCACAAAATTCTAATAGTGGTAGAAGATAAAAGATCCAAAACTGGTATCTAATTATGATTGAGTTGTTAATAAACCCAAATGGAGAGATTATTGGGAAAAAATCCCTCAAGGTAAAATTGAATCATTTTGGGTCAATTTTTAATGTTGATAAAGTGGGTTTATCAGGTAATTCGTTGATTCTAGAGATATTGTTGACATAGTATGTTGATAATGATCCATGATGAAGGAATGGATGCCCTGGAAGTGGTAAACAATTTCAAACACAATGTGATTCCATTTCCAAGTGTTTGGGAAATTTTATTGGGGTCAAAATATTTTAGTTTGGATGAGAATCGTGAAAAACTGTTGTTTTTTATGATTTTTCTGAGCCGCACTCATCCGTCTATCTTGGGGACACGCATCTCTTTCCCCGCATTCCCACTTTCCAAAGGTTGGAGGCATCCGTCTCTTATTCAGGGACATTTTCTCTTTGATCGAAAAGGGATGATGGGATGTTGGTTCTTCCTTCTGTGGATTCGTCCTCAGAACATGTCACCTAGTCTGGGTCTCCATTATAGACTTAAGATGTTGTTCGTGAAACTCTTCCTGGTTCCATATCTTCATGGACACCAGTTAATTACAATGCTTCTGTCGGGACATTCCAAGGGGCCCGGTCAGGGCAGAAACCTTCAGTCGGGGGAGTAGTCACATTGGACATCCCGACAATGTCTGGATGGGTTAACACTAGTGTGTCTGGGTTTATTCCCTTTATGATAGGGCTTCTCGAGGGCACAAAATCCCGAAAAATCCCATGTCTAATGCAGGGAATTATATACCATAATAATTTCTCTAAAGTTATCCTTAGCTTCCCATGTTAAACACATGGTATGTCGCGAGTTTAACATCTAGCAGGGATGGATCAGAATGATCAGAACACTGACTAGAGTGGATCAGTTAGGTAAAACCCTTGGAGGGAACACTGATTTTGGGGCTAACATGTGGTTAGTTACTTGATTTCTTCTATGAGCATTAAAGAGGTGAATTGGCATTGTCTCAGGGGGATGTGGTGGCCCATGTAAGAATCAAAATGGATGATGTAGAGTTGAATGAAATGGAGAGATAATGAGTTGGAACCAACATGAGGACGACATTGATGTTGGGATCGAGCCTTAAAGTGGCTTTCTACATATCCTAGTTTCAAGGAATCAATGTCAGCATTGTTCGATGAAGCAGTGGGAAACCTTAGGAGGTGACCCATGAGAATCGATGCATGGATGGGATCCAAAGGAAGTGGAACTTCCGAGTTGGGGGAATGACCTTCCTGAAACACATAGGCTCGAATGAAATACCAGGATGAGAAATGGATGAGGGGCTTGAACCTTAGGTTGGTTTCCTACATACCTTTCCTTGCCAAGGATCAATATCCTCATAGTTTTAAATTGAGGTCATAGAATCTGGGTGTGCGTAGGGGACAACGACCTGATGATATACTGGGGCTTACACATGGTTAGTAGCCAAGATTGATCAAATGATTGAGGACGGACCAAATATGTGGATCCTAAAAAAGGGTACTACAATAGCTTACTGCTAGGTTGGAAACACAACGTCCTACCACTGGTTGGGATTGGCAATGGCTTACAGCTAGATGGGATCACAATGGATTACCGCTGGATGGGGTTGGACTTCATGGAGGCTTCCTACCTACCCTGTCTGGGATACAAGGATCAAAGCCCACATAGTTCGAGTAGGCATAGTTTAATGCCATTTAGGATGAAAAGGGGGATGCAGTTTAACGTCATGTGGGACGAGGGAGAACTGATATAAAGATGGTCAGGACCAAAGTGTAGTTGGGATTGAACCTCGTGGAGGATTTCAACGTACCTTGCCTTAGCAACGAACAAAGTCCATGTAGTTTGAGAGAGTGTTTGTAGGTTTTGGTGAACTGATGTGAAGAAGGTCTGAACAACCGAGTGTTGGGAATAAACCTCAGGGAGGCTTCCTACGTAACTTTCCATGGAAAAGATCAAAGACCACGTTGTTCATAATAGTTTGCTGAATAGATGTGAACATGTTCAGAACCAATGGTTGTTGGGATTGAACCTCAGGGAGGCTTCCTATATACCTTTCCTTGGGAAGGATCAATGTCCCCATAGTTCGGAATGGTTTGGTGGTTTCGAATGTTTTGGTGCACTGATGTGAAGATGGTCGGAACCAATGGTTGTTGGGCTTGAACCTTATGTAGGATTCCTACATACCTTGACTTGGAAAGGATCAAAATCCATGTAATTATTAATGGTTTGGATCTTACACTCTATGATACCCAGAGACTATTTCAGGGTTGATGCATACTCTAAGACCATGTGAGTCATGCTCGGTGTGAGAAGAAAGAGGTAGAAAAGACCCAAGGATCACGTTACGGAAGGTGCGTCTCTGGGAAGTGGAATGGGGATCACATGTGGTTAATAGCCCAGGTAGAGGAAGAATGGGACTCACTCCAAGATAGATGTCTGGGTTGAAAAAAATCCTAGTGGGAGAGGGATTTGGAACCGAAGAACGGAGGTGCAGAGGTGATAGCTCTTGTAAGAATGACTAGAGTCTTACACCAAGGGGGATTCCCTTTCCCTATGGATAATCTCCGCTCCAATAAAGAGGATCTCATTTCATGTGAGGAATGACCTCACTCTCATGGAGACCAGTGGTCATGGAGAATATTCAAGACAGGGCACCCCACATGTGAGGCATTGGACGAGGACACAGTTTATCGTCATGTGCTGAGAACGATGGTTCTTGGCAGTTTAACATCCTGCAGCTCAGATAAGGTGGGTTCACTCCGCACACCTTAGGACTTACATAACTAATAACTCCCACCCCATGGGGGATGGAATGCATAGGAAATTCTAGGGTGAGGGGGTGTTATGGATTGATCCATTGAGTGGTCCACGTTAGTGTGGATATACGAAGAAGAAATAGATGTTAGTGTGCCTATGCGAAGAAGCATAAGGAGAAGAAACGTAATGTGAAGCACCACCCAAGGGACATTGAAATAAATTCATGAAAACTTGGAGGATCGCACGGGAAAAAGGAGTTATGGAGTAGAGTGGTTTATGGGTAGAAGCCTTGTGAATCATTGATGCTCCTTGATGTGGAGGAATTTCACAAAGGGGTGTGCATCGCAAAGTAGAGTGGCCAAGGACAGGTATAGGGAATAAGTGCATATTGAAGGGGATTCATTATGTATTAATTTATTTGCGGATTA
The DNA here is from genome assembly GCA_963277665.1 of Viscum album. Taxonomy (NCBI): domain Eukaryota; kingdom Viridiplantae; phylum Streptophyta; class Magnoliopsida; order Santalales; family Viscaceae; genus Viscum; species Viscum album. Next base: position 256,644,396 of record OY728148.1, on the reverse strand, counting down.
GTGCTGCACAAAGAAAGGATACATCTCGAAGCATAACATTATGAATCAATGTGCTTCGCAAAGAACAGTGACCCTACCTTATCATGTGGGTCACATGTGCATGCAGGGTACATCGCAAAGTATAAATGATCTGTGATGACCTGATTCCCCTTGGAGATCTCCTTCCTTCGCAGAGGCCTGTGGGTTCCATGAAGGGAATCTTTCTTTGAAGAGGGGATGAATTTATGAAAAGAGGGAGGCACTTCGCGATGCCAAAGTACCTTGAAAGGGTCATTATTCACAAAGAATAGATTTCATTGTGATTTGGGAGCTAAAAAGCTGAAAGGTCATATGATCCTCCCTTTGGGCTCGGGAGAGCCTAGTATTTATATACAAGATCCACCACGAAGCAGGGCTTTCTCACCATGAAGCTATGAGGCGTTTTGTCGTAACAACGGAACCTCCCACCTCCTTACTCGGTGGTGGGTTCGCGAACATCAAATTCGTTCGTGGATTCTCCCACCTCTTTGCTCCGTGGCAGGTTCTTGAACGTCATATCCGTTTGCGGAGGCTCCCGCCTCCTAGCTACATGGTGTGTTCGCAAACTTAAAATTTTTTCATGGAGGATCTTTCCCCCTTTCTCTATGGTGGGTTCACAGAGGGGAACCTTGGCGCCGACATTAGGACTGCGCGGCTCCATGACCAAGCTTCACGAGGAAGTGCTTCAGGGTTTTTGGTTGTTCTTCTTCTTCCCAAATATTGGCACAAAAAAATTCCCCCCTCAGATGGGGGGCTGAAAAGAAAGTGAGGTTCGAAGTCTGAGGGTCAATCGCCAAAATCCTAGGTCAATCACGAAGAATCTACGTGAAGGGGGCTTGTGAAGTGGAGCATCGTCGTGTGGAATGATTGCGCCATGAATCGCCTTATGGTTGGATGCACCACAAAGCACCAATGTACCCACCTATAAATAGGGGGATGAAATCACTTTTTTCTTTTCCCTTCTCCTCAATCTTGGATTTTAGCTCTCTCGATTCAAGAAGCTCCAGGTACTCTGTGATTTATCTCCACGAATCAGTCCCCTTGCTTCACGGCGCACATTGAATCATTGAGGTCAAGTCAGAGCACCTTAAGACTTGTGATTGAATGACGGGGAAGGTCTCCTCGAATAGACTTCATGAACGATATCCATAAACTAGATCCACGTAAGAGCTTCTCAAACAAAACCCAAAGAACACCCAAACTCAAAACCGAATGGCCCACCCGGAGGGTGTCAGGGGTTTATTGCGGATGATGCCTGAAGAGTGGAGATGGAGAATATCTTGGGTCTAAGGGAGTTGGTATAGATCCACTCTGATCGGGATTCATTGGTGAATCTACTGTAGGAAACCTAAAGAAATTATAAACTATGTAAGAGGCTGCCTCTTTATGGATTTGGGATAAGGGATTATTTCTTTATCCCTAAAGCCAGTAGGGATAAGAAAACTTACTGCTCCATGGGCATGCCATGTCAGTGCCAGTGGTTCAGGGCAACTTATGGCCATGTCATGGAGGAATTCTCACCTGTCATTGCTGATTGTTTGGAAAACCATATGAACAATGTTTATAGAAAGGGATTGTAGCAGGAGACATGCCCACCTCAGTACTAGGTGATCTTTATGGAAGCCCTGAGGAACCCGGGGAAGGGGTGGTCTGATGAGTGGGACCTACGCCAAGGAAGCAACTTCACAGATGATTGGTCCTAGGCCTACTGGGTGGGAGACTCATGTGAAGAGTTTGGGGATGAGTTGTGGATAGTGGGCCTATATGAGGTGGCATGGGCCTCCCAATTCCACATCTATAAACCGAAGCAGCTGATGCCATAGTTGTTGAGCAAGTAGTCATCGAGGGCCAATACCTTCCACTCACACCATGGGGAGTTTGGAATCAGCTTGTGGGATGGGCATCAGATCTCGGGGGTCCTGATACTAGGGGTGATGTATGATGAATTTCTTCCTGTTATGGGTGTGTGGGAGGACTCGAAGAAATTGAAATTGTTGGATATGGAGTTGATGGAGCTGGTGATGGTAGAGGACAAGGAATAAGTGAGATGCGTCCACTTTAAAAAGTGGTTCAGTAGTTTTTGATCATCCCAAGAGACAGGATGTTTTTGGTGAGGCCTTAGACATTGTCTAAGGGGGATCAGCGGGTGTAGGAGCACTCATACTGGATGCTCTTGGAGGACTTCTAGTGGAAAACCTGGGGATTTTGTGTCAATACCGACCAGCAACCGGTAGTCAGGCTGGAGGCATTCATCGTGGCTTTCATCTGCAGTTGGATCATACCGGCGAGGGATACAAATACGGGTGTGTTACTTATCCAATTTATCATGGCGTCCATGTTGGATAAAGAAGGTTGGGTCAACCTCAGGATCCTTAGGATCTCCAAGTTATACCAAATTTTGTGGCATATCAGCGAGGGGAAGAGGCCACATAGGATATATGGGCCATTCCACCTCTTGTATGGGTGGATAGTGGTGTACGTCAGGGGGGGTCTATGAATACCCAAACCCCATCTCTCCTCCAGGGTCAAACTTTGGATCATAAATTTTGAATGTAGCATGGAGATATTCAGCCAAGATGACAATGCAAGAGGTGCTGAACCGGGTGTGGAAGGTGGAGGAGTTCAACTTTCATCCATTCCCGCTGCCAATGGGTGCTTTCACAGACGATGTCCGTGGAATGGAAGAACAAAAGTCCTATCTCTTGTGATTTCAAGGTGGAGTCGTTCTAGCAAGAGTGCATCACAATCCATACACCCCACACCGATTCTCCAATCAATTTCGGTGTATGCAGCTACTGACCCTAAAAGTATATTTAGGGGTTCCCTACAAGGAACACTAGTGTGTGACGAGGAAAAGTTTTCTCATGTTCACACGGGAAGACGGAAGGATGAGGAATGAGTTACCTCTGCCCACTGCCTTCTTCATGTTGGTGAAGGAGTACACCAAAATATGGGAGGTGTCCTACCTATGAATGATTCTGAAGCGGCCAACCATTTGGGTCAGTGATGGTGTGTCTCCCCAATCCTGAGGTCAGGGCAGGAATGAGGAAAGGACATCCCGTAGTAGCGGGGATTCCATGGGGGTGAGGCATGCACCAGTTGAGGGGGAGGTAGTGGAAGCATACCCAACAATGGTATCAGAGGTGGTGGTCCCATAAGAATAGATTCATCCATAGGGGACTCCACTGAGAGGATTTGTAGAATATCCACTCAGGTTTTGGGGAAGCGGCTGCACCACATCGACATGCCAGATAAATTTGTCTTCCCGGAGACCTGAGACATCCTGGAATTCAATAGGAAATTCCTCAGCATGTTTGAGATGTGGAAACACCTGAACCACCTCGGGATGTATTTTTTGGGAATAGGCACTACCAAGGTTAGCCTTGCGGTGTACCAGGCTAAGGCGGAGTAATACCTGGCCGAGTTGGAGGACTTTATCCACTCCCGTGGTGCCCAACATCTAATGATAGACTGGGTGAGGGTGTTGTTGGATCGAACAGCTCCCCCGTAGTTTTCTGATGATGATTTTAGGGAATGGTTACCTCTTCCAGAAGAATCTAAAGAATCCTCATGGGGGGATGAAGCTGTTAGAGGGATTCCTCTGGAGGAGGGTGAAGTCGGCAACTAAGGTTCAAATTTTGAAAAAAATTTAGAGGCCCTTGACGTAAAATCCTTAGTCCATTCCCTGAGATCCACTTCATTAATACCTTGGACTCCTCCCTAATGTTTAAACTATGCCAGAGAGCCTCATTCACAGAACACATTCTCTTCCCTCTATTGGTGTGGACATGGGGCCTTTAGGATCCATGCCCAAGACTATTGCAATTACTACATCTAGTGGGGCCCAGACATCCTAGGTGGTTCCTACAGAGCTTCCTAATCTTCCGACAATATATGGGGGTCCAAACCTCATGATCTCGATGGAAACAACACAAGAACAAAACTTAGAATTTAATCTATGTAATTCTCCCTTACAAAACACATGACTTCCACCCATCATCCTGGATAACTGACATCTTTGTCTTGAAATGTGAAGTCCTTCAACTAGAGTGAGCTTCCGTGGTGTGGTTGATTGGTACTCATGGAGGCATCTTTCCCAGGGGAATGCTGGTGGTCATAGAGGAAGATATCTGGACTGACCAAGTGGCGGCACTCCCGATCAATGGTGGGACCATTAGTAAGGTCGAGCCTAAAATTATTGGGGTGTGATTCGACGATGAAGATTGATTGGATAGCTAGGGTCCCACCATACCCGATCAGACACCAAACACAGACCCTGATGATGAGTTGTTGGGGGAGTTCCCCACATATGATCCTTCCAACCACACATACTGGGACAATATGACATCTGATCAAGAGGGAAACAAAATATTCCATCCCTAATCATGGAAGCTGAACAAACTCTTTATCGATGACACACCTAAAGAGCTATGGATATATCAGATGGCCTGATTTTACTCACAGGTTCGTGAATTGTGTGTTGGGGTAGTGGATTCCCAGCGTCCCCACATGCTCATCCAAGATCTCATGGTCGAGAAGATTTGGGAGTATGATTGTGGCCTTGGTGTGGGATGCCTGTAGAGGAATGTGGTAAACGTCAAGGGGCTCTATGAGGCCGAGAATGAGGTTCAATGGCTACAGGTCTGGGTAGATGAGAACTTTTCTTCCCTTGATGTGCAATCAGAGTTTGTACCAGAGCTAAAGGCCATTTGAAATATTCCAAAGAGCGCATGAAGCAAGAATTTGATGAAATGACTATTATCTAGACCGTCGTGGAGTGGGCCCGGATTGTGGCAGACGAACTGCGCCCCATCACTATCGAGGTGGAGTGGGAGTTGAATAGGTGGAAGCAGCTCCTGGACACTACAAGCCAAATGGTAGTGGAACTGGAACTTTCTATTGATGGGGTCAACCCTTCCATGATAGGGATTGATCCTCAGGTTTTGTAATACATACAACCCTTCAAAGATACCCTCACTCTTTGATTTCTTTTTCCTAGGTGAATGCATGGGTTCCATTATTTGTATTGTATTTACACTCTTCTATTATATTCATGAAATCCCTAGTGATCAATCCCTAAGATCATGCCGATTGATCCCGATGTGAGAAACAAGGGATGATCTCCATGTTATTTCATCTGAATACAAGAGCACCAACCAAGCATCGGGCATCCGGGGCATGAACAACCTATCGGTATTTCTAAGATCAAATGGGAGAGGCCCTATTAGAGGATGAGTACCTCAGAAAAGTTCATGGTCATCCTTCTCATGTGCTCTAATGCATGAATGGGGTAACTCCAGTGGCATTGGAATTGATCCAAACACATGAGAGTGGAATGTGTAAATCAAAATACCCAAATTTCATAACATTGTGAGGGTGGAATGATAATGGAGGATAAATGTTGACCATGTACGAAACACAGTATCTTTATTGGGTTATCCTGAAATGGGGATAACAAATGAGGGCCGACCACTGACCATATTCTAAACACAGGGCCTGACTCAAAATGTCATCCATTATTCTTCTAGAACACTGGCCCTGGACAGTAGGTGAGCAATAGTCTGAGAATCCATACTGTTAGGGGTTTTTCTTAGATGTGATGGGGGACAAGGGTCTGAATAAAGGGCACATGATATGTGGATTGTGGAGCAAAGGGTTGTTCAGATGGAACCTGAAGCTCCTGAAATTGTCCCACTATGGTGGAAACACATTAGTTGGACGTCATGGGTCTTTCATACTCTCGGACAGGACCCCTCTGGCGAGTAAATGGTCACATACCATCATTGTTGTGGGGAATCCCAGACATTTTTAGGGTAAATTTGCAGTTGCATGGATCCCCAAATGAATTCAGGTGAAGGGGCCGATAAAATTGGGGGAACAGGACTTATGATTACTGGGGCTGGACACGAAGGAAAAATTCCATGGAGTTCCTACATATCCCATGAGGATGAGAATCCAATCATAAATAGTTCTAGGGATGGAATGTTTAGATACCAGTTCCGGTTTTGATAAGGTCATGTGGGTCTGGCCCTTACACCAAAAGAAGCGCATTTGATAGATCTTGTTTGTCCTTTAGGGTAGATGTGTTTTCTTTGTGAAGCGATAAGCTGAGGATATGGGATCTCGGTGTCACCAAATGAATCAAGCCAAATGTAAGAATTGAAAAATGGCATGGTGGATAACCAATTCCCAAAATGATGTCCCCTTAGGGGAGGTCATCATAATGCAGCACCATTTTTTGCCATGCAGACAAGACGATAATATCATAGTTTTAGGGTCATATGACATGACCAACCATGTATTTTAACGTCTTGAAATTAAGATGTAATTGTTTAAAGACAAGTGGTACCAAGAGACATAGTTTAACATCATATGATTTGTTCATTATGAGGAACGCACATGATTTGATAAATCATACCTGACGTGAGCGAGGAAAAAGTCCACATCACGCCATGCACAATTTCGGGAAAATGAACCTCAGGCTTAGGGTCCAGTAAAGGATAGAGAATTGAAGAGACTATCTCTCAGTTGAGCTGGACCCACAGATGAGATGTCCAGGAATTCTTATGTATCCCATAACAATTGGAATCTAGCTAGATGTAGTTCTTACTATGGGATGTATAAATATGTATTAGAATAAAGTATTAGAGCTAGGACCGTGGAGAATCAGAGTTCTTACAAGTAGGCGCATACCTCGATCCAGTTCTTAAGACCACATGAGATAAACTCGGTGTCAGAAACAATGGTGTAAGGGGTCTTTGCAACACATAGGAGATACACAAAAGGGGAAGTGGGTGAGGAGCCCCGAATGGCACCTGTCTGTGACCTTGTCCCCCTAACACTCAAATTCTAATTGAGGAATAGTACCAAGAGTATAGATATTCCACTTGGACATGATGGAGTGGAAAATTATGTGAATCATGTAATCAAAATTTATGTCTCGATAGTGTTGGTGTGATAATGGAGGATAATTGTTGGTTGTGTTTGAAACACATCATCTATATCATGTGACCTAAAATGGGATCAACAAATGAGTGTCAACTGTTGACCGTATTCGCAACACGGGACATTTATCACATTGTTTCTTGAAACCCTTGAGGAAGTTGACGGGTAATTGTCAGATAGCCCTTGGGTGAATCAGTCATACTATTTGGGGGTCCCTTTAGGTGTGGAAGATAATGAAATCCCAAATTAAGGGGAACACAAGGCCTGAAAAATGGGTTAAATCATGTCTAGGTTGAATCAAACAATCCAAGTTCTGAAATAGAGCACTACTAGGAACATTGGTGAATTAACGAAGATGGTTGAGGGACCCAACCAGCAGTCGACTCGAAAAGAAAAGTGTAGAGAAAGAGAGTGAAAGGATCTCAAGAGAGAGAGGTATGTGGTGTGATTGTTACAAACCCATCGTGATTGGGGATGTAAGCCCACACCACACCATATATACCTCTCTTGGAAGAATGCAGGACAAGGGACCAAGATGGAAGGAAGGTTTCTAAAATATGGTGATAGACCTAAATATTAGATGTTCGCGGTGGTCCTACGTATCCCATGAGGATGGTAATCAATCTATATGTAGTTCTGGATGACCTCTTTCTATTTAACGTCTTGCGGCAAGGACACATGATAAGGCTAATATCCCCCAACGAGGGAAGGGTATGGGTGAGAAACCCGATGTGAAAAAGGACATAATCCCATACCAAACCATACAATCCCAAGTGGGAACTGGGGATGGGGACCTTAGAAGGTTGGGGGACCTGTAGGTGAGCCACAGACAGAATTTCATATCCGTATTTTAGTTAGATGTTGGTTATCATAGTTTAACGTCACAGATCTCGGACCGTAAATTCCTAGTATAATGTCATATGCATGGGACGATGATGATGAAGGGATTTCTCAAGGTGGTATGTGTGGAATGGAAAAATAGCCCGGTGTTAATAAGGCAGTTAGTCCTTACCACACCACATAGTCCTAAATGAGAACTTAGGTCAAGGGGCCAAAAAGGACAAGGGACCTGAGACTAGGTGTCCCAGCCAGTTGTGGTCATATGGCCACTTACACGGGTATTTCCTAACTATAGCTCCTACGCCTATGTAAGAAATGCCTTGTTTGGAAAAAAGGAGTAGGATTTGGATTTCCTCATCATATAAGGGACCACTAGGTGAAGAGACTACAGAGAAAAATGAATCATTACACACCATGTCTGGGACATGTGGGGGTGGGGACAATGACAAAGGATGATTGTTGACTAGATTCGAGACACATCATTCACACCGTGTAACTTGTGTGAGAAAAGACTCAAGGGGATACCATGGAGTCTGGGGCTAGTCCAATGGAAAAAATGACTGGGAGGTCCTACGTATCCCCTGAGGATGGGAATCAAGAAACACGTAGTTCTAAAATGTCCATGTAGTTTAACTTCATGCGGTGAGGATGTGGGAGGAATAGAAGAACGAGGAGGGGAACATGGTGAGACCTTAGTAATTTTACTACTAGTGGGGATAAATAAGCTTAGGTCACCTCTCATGAGATGATCCGAGGGATCTACACCCAATAGGGGTATCCAAACAATAAGAGTGTGGGGATGGACTCATGACTTGGCATCCGAGCATTCCTACATATCCCATGAGGAAGGACATCAATTCATACGTAGTTCTTGAGATGTAGTTTAACGTCCTACAAGATGAAATATATTTTACTGTCATGTAAGATGTTTTACAATTAAAGGTCATGTAGGACTGGACAGCTTAAGGTCATGAAGGACCATAAAGCAGCTTAGGGTTGTGAGGGACCGAAATACGGTTGAGGGTCGTACATAAGTGTACTATTTAAGATCATATGGTTCCATACATTTTAAGGTCATGCTAAAACCTACGACTCGGGAAAAGTATTTCTTGAGGAACTTGGCATCGGGGGGAGGAGTAATATTCTCACCATCCCTAGTAACTAGGGAGTATGCTCCATTGGAGTAAACCTTGTGAACCATGTAAGGTCCTTCCCATTTGGGCTCTAACTTGGGTGGTTTCATGCCGGGTAATATTGGTGTTCTCAGATCCAACACCATGTCATCCTAAAATTAGGATCAGAGGAGAACATTCTTGTTGAAAGGCTTAGATATATATTTTTGATGCCTTTCTAGATCGTGCAGGGCACGATGCCTATTCTCGTTGAGCACTTCCAACTCAGCCAACTAGCTTTTGGATACATCATCTGGTGCTTGCTGATCATAGATTGCTCTGTGCAATGAAGAAAATTGAATCTCGATGGGTAGGATGGCCTCTGTTCCATACACCAGGGAATATGGGGTCACCTATGTGGAATTACATGTCGTTGTCCGATAAGCCCAGAGGGCGTTGGGGAGCATGTCTGGCCAACTCTTCTTGTTCCGACCAACCATTTTCTGTAAAATATTAGAGATGATCTTGTTGAACACCTTGATCTGTCCATTTTCTTACACATGATAGTGAGAGCTATGATTAGAAAGGATGTTGTATTTAGTCTGTAGTTTCATTAGCTCAGTTGCACGGATGTTCATGTTGTTATTGGTGAGGACGGAATGAGGGACTCCAAATCGGTAGATTATTTTGGAGATCACAATGTCAACGATGGCATGAGCCATGACATCCTTGAGCAGAACATCCTCTTCCCACTTGGAGAAGAAATATATAGCACTAAGGATGAAACTACACTAGAAAGATGTCATCGGTGGTAAAGGTCCCATGACATCATGTCCCCATACCGTGAATGGACAAGAGTACTTGGTATAGTTGAGAGGTTCTGGTGGCTGATACAAGAAGATAGCATGAATTTGGCATGCATGACACCTTTTTGCGAACATGATGTAGTCATGGATCATGGAGGGACAAAAATACCCCAGTAGCTAGAATTCGAGATATAGTTTTGGACCAGTATGATGGGCACAGTAGGAACCAGTATGAACCTCTTGCATGAACTGAGAAATATTGACTCATTGAATGAAACAGAGGACAACACCATCAAACCCATGCTTGTAGAGGATTATCGCATGACCAACACCATCTTGGAGGGCGAATTTTATCACGCATCATTGGATTCACTCACACTCAGCTAGATATGATGAGAGATTACCGTTCTGAAGGTACTTGAAAAAGGAGGTTCTCCAATCAGTAGTCAATTAAATCAATGTACCTTGGAGACCTGGGGGTCATGGCATGGAGGCACTGACGGTAAGGTGGCTTACCTGTGGGATGTCCTCGTCATATGGGGTGAGGGGAGAAATGACCCTCCAGTGTGCCATGTGGATAATCAGATCATATTGTTCGATCTCCGTAAGTGATGAAGCTATGATGGATAAGGAATCCTCTTTACTGTCCTGAGAATGAGTGATATAAATAACTTTTGGACGAGATGGGAACATGGCCATTAGATGGATAGTGTTCTCCCACAATTTTATGAGTTCTAGATTTCTGACGACATAATCACAATTGATTTTCTTAATGACTAGTTCAAAATCCCATATGACATGAAAATGGGGTACATGCATCTTGAGGGAAAGCTCGAGGCCAGTGAAGAGAGCCTAGTACTCCACCTCACTGTTGCTGAACCATTTTGACAATAGTAATGAGTATGGAAGAATGGATTGTGCCGGGGTAATGAAGACGTTATCGTAGCCCACCCTGTTGACTTTGGGATCATTGATCCTCCAGTCAGTGGGGCTCCGGGAATCACCATCAAAGTGAATTTTCTAAAATTGGGTGGCTTGGTCTACCAAGAGGATCACTTCATTGGGAAAATAAAGGTCTAAGGATTGGTCTAAGAAATCTGGATGGGTAGCAAAAAATTATACCAATTCCTTCCCCTTAATAGCCTTCTAGGGAAAAAAACCTTATGTCAAACTACTGTAAAATCAATGCCCACCGAGCTAGTCATCTTGTCAATATGGGACAGTTCAGGATGTACTTCAGTGGATCTATCTGGGACACCAGTTGTAGCTTGTGGTGCAACAAGTAATGTCACAGATTCTATACTACGAATACTAGTGCAATGTAGTTCCTTTCGATAGGGGTTATCTAGTCTCCATATCGACGAGCATACGGCTGAGGTAGTAGAGGATGTTCTCTATTCCTTCATTATTCTTCTGGGTGAGAAGGGTGCTGAGAGATCACTCCAGGGAAGTCACATAAAGGACCAGCGGCTTTTTGGCGATGGGTGGTATTAAGACTGGAGGATGGAGCAGGTACTACTTGATTTCCTCAAAAGAAGTCTGACATTCTTCTTCCCACTCATAGATGGTTCCTATCTTCATTATCTAAGAAAGGAACTTACAATTTCCATCCAAATTCTTGATGAATAAGTGTATATAGGCAATGTGGCCTTGGATTTATCTTCTCTGGTTCGATCTCAATTCCCCTGTATCTTACAACGAAGCTGATAAACTTTCTATAGGTGACCCCAAAGGCACACTTAAATGGATTCATCTTCATATGACGGTAACGAAAGAATACGAACACTTACTCAAGGTCTTTGAGATGGTCATAATGCTTACGGGATTTGACCATAGGATCGTCCACATAACATTCCACAAACATCCTGAATATTGGTTTAAATATGCGATGCAGGGCCCACTGGTAGGTGGCTCCTGCATTCTTTAAGCCGGGGGCATGACTTGGTAAAAGAATGTACCTTATAGTGCCCTAGAAGTTGTAGAAACATCATCCTCAGGAGACATTCAGATTAGGTTATACCCAGAGTACCCTTCCATGAAGGAAAGGGATTGGAATCCAGTGGTAGCATCGATCAACAATTCCGTCAGAGGAAGGGGAAAGTCATCTTTTGGACAATGACAGTTGGGATCCCAGAAGTTGATACAGACCATGATCTTTCTGTTTTTATTAATGACAGGTACAATATTGGCTAGCCATTTGGGGTACTAGACCTCCTTAACTAAACCATCTCTAATGATCTTGTCAACTTCTGCCTCTACCATGGAATTGTGAGAAATATGCATTTTCTAGGAGGTTGCTTGAACCTGCGGTGATTTACCAGGAGACCGAGGCAGTGGACGGATACCAGAGGATCTTGTTCTGGAATCTCATCATAAATCCAGGCAAACACATCACGGTGTTGTTTAAGGAAGTCTATGTACTGTTGTTTCTCCTCATGGGGCATTGTGGCACTGATCAGTGTGGGATTCGGGTCTACCTCGCTACTGAGGTTCACCTGTACCAATTCATCGACTGTGGTAGGGACTTCATCATCAAAGGCATGGAGATCATACTCTACGACCTATTTTTAACTTATGGAGGAGGGATCCTCGGCGGGAGGAGTTCACTCTAAGTCAGCAAATCCCGATGGGAGGCTGGTACCAGCCTAATCGGCAGTAGACACTATATCGGGTGACTTCTGTGTTGCCGCAACCGTAGCGATGAAGGTTGTTGATCTAATCCCATTTTTTCTTCGACCTAAGGGGCCACACTTGATGATATCAAAGCAATAGTTTCATGTTGTCTTGAGCCATTTTATTACAAAATGGAAGAAAAAGAATGTATGACGTATTTTCTTCTCCATGGTGTGGATATCCCAATACCTTATGGGGTAGGAGGCTCCAGGATCACCTGAGACTAATCTGTATAGGAGTACAAGGAAATCTTCCAGCATCTCTTAGACTTGGAAATGTCCCCCCCCCCACCTTGTTCTAGAAACAATGAATCATCTTCCCATGTTTGTGGTTGTATCCTCTAATCAGTGGATTGAAAAGATGTAGGCATCATCTAGATTTGTCCACGGGTCTTTCGTAGCTGTGGCATGCTTGACCTCATTAGTCTAGATCTTCTTGAATTTTATCTCATAATAGTCGGCATCTAGATAGCGGGCATTAAAAGAGTAAAATGGAGACGTGTCACCTTGGAGTATGTCCACTCAACCATTAAGGCAGTATTTGAGGAATTGGTGATATGATTAATGGACCACCACATGCAGATGGAGAAATGTTCTATCCATCAATGCATTGTAAGCAGTTTCTTGGGAGACAACTATAAATTCGACACTGGCTACCAGACTGTCGAACTAAGTCTTCAGGTGGATCTTACTGACTAGAGTTTATTATTTCATGTCATAACATTGGATTACTAGGTTATAGGGACTTAGATCATCCCCAAACAACCCCAATTTCTTCAGTGTCCGAGTCGCGATTAGGTTGATCTCAGATCCTGTGTCGACAAGACAGTGATGAACCACCATGCCATTGAAATGGTCGGTGATGTAGAGTGGGTGAATGTTCCCCTATATGGGATAGTCTTCATCTTCTCTAGAGAATTAGATAATGGCCTAAAATTGAAATTTTTTTACATCCTCAACATGGAAGGCTTTTACGACTGCTACTTCCGTCTCAAATGAGAGGGGGATTTTTAAAGCCTTAGTGAGGGCCGCACGCATGTCCAACGATAGTCGAAGAGCCTCAAGAATGGAGAGCATTGCTGGGATGATTGTGAGATGTCTTTGAACAACATACATCCATGCCACGATTGCACTTATGCTTGCAGGAGGTTTCTCTATGGCAGGAGGTATTGTAGGCCCCGCCGACTAGACCAGTAGCTGATTGGTACTAAAAATATCCCGCTTCTCACTAGTCGATGCATGTGGAGTGACTACCAGATGATGACATGATGACTGATTCAGGCCTATAGTAGGGCCTGGCTGGTCATGGTGATGTATAGGTGGGTTTTATTGATCAAAAAACACAATTGGCAGCTAAGGTAGACCTGATGACGCCAGATGAGATGGCTACGCATGCTGAGCTCTGCAATGGTCCTACTTCCTAGTTTTGGAAGCACGAACGGCCTGGCTGAAAGTACTAAATTAAACACTTCGATGGACCATATGTATGTGGCCCCATAAAAGATGATGATGGATAAAGATGTTGAAAGGGTCTGTCTGGCACTCCTCATTATCAGGAACCATGTTGGGGTTTACTAGCTCTACGGTGTTAACCGAGACGTACCCTGGTCTATCTCTCTAAGAGTCATACACTATCAAACATATTATGTAAGGAACCATCATCTCCAAGGGCATGGAATCTCTAAGAGTATGGGATGACGTCGGCATAGGAAGGGGACATTGTTTTCCCTTGCGTCGCCGATGTTTTCTCTTCTAGGAAGAGGACGACTGAGACGACGATGTGGAAATAATGGTCGCAGCTTCTGAAGGCTCTGGATGGTTTAGGCATTTATAGATGACACCATTGGCATGAGAAACTATTTTATGAGTCATGTAGTCATCGTAATTCTGATACCCTCTATTAGAAACATGATGCCACTCTCCCTTACTATCACTATTGTTGTCGGGCCTCCCGAAGACACATTCCACCTATTCCAGAGCTGGGCCTAACTGAACTATGTTGTTATCCACCTGGTCTTGAAGCCAGTCTTTCAAAACATAGCACTATTTGAGAGTGTGCCTAGGATCCAGTGATAGGGGTTGTAATTAGGGATATCTGTGAGGTTTTCCTCTTCTGGTCTCCTACACTCAGGAAAACGTATGATTCCCTACTCCAACGTACTGCGGAAGTAACAGGGGACCTGGGACTCATTGAATTAGTAAGCCTGGTTCCTCTTGTCCAGAAAGGGGGCCCTTGGAATGTGACCCTGACGAGGGGCTGGATGATCTTATTGAGGATGTGGGACCTGGATATCTTGTCTGGGTGGTAGTGGTGCATTCCACGAGGGTGCCTTCTAGTTCTGAGGGAGGAGCTGTTGGGCCGAAGGCTGCGCCTGAGGTGGAGGGCCTCGACGAGGATGTTGAGGTTTCCATACTGGTAGAAACTCTAGCTATATTGGGGCTTCTATTAGAGCCATTGTGGTAGGAGTTTCCCTAGAGGAACTTCTCGCAGGGATCACAGGAGGCAGTAGATGTGCCCGCTTAGCCTTTATATGGATTCCTCTAGGCACTGGGCCTTATCAGAGAATTCTCCGAATCCCCTGTGGTTGTTATGGGTGATCAAATAGGGGACCAGTTCCATATTGACATTCTATACACACAGCATCAGCAGTTTCTCCTAAGTCAGTGGCATGTGGAGGGGGTATGTGAGCCCTTTCTACTAGGAAACAAAGTCTGCAACGCATTTATAAGGAATCTTCTTACACTTGAAGACGTTTGTGATACTCGTCTTTTGAGTGGTGGAACTAAACTGGTGGAGAAATTTCCTTTGGATGTATTCCCATCAAACTACTGAACTAATGGGGAGATGGTTTTACCAGCCGAACATCGACCCCTACAACATCTATCCAAAACATTGGATTTTAGCAGCCTCCAGCTGTGTAGGCATTCCCAACATGGGCCCACATCTTGAGATGAAATGGGTCAAGTGTTACGGCGGGTCCCCTGTCCCGTTGAAGGGGGAAATGGTGGGATTTACAAAACCCTATGCTGGTAGCATATCATCCACCCAAGGAGGTTATGGCTTGCCATCAGGCGAGATTTCCACCTGTCGAGTCTCTAAAGCTTCGAGGCGTGCGATGAGTCCCCACATTGGATCATATGGGCATTGATTCTTGTCTTGACAAGGATCCTTAACTACTAATGCATTAGCAGGTTACTCAACATGATATAGAGGCTCATCTGATCATGGTGTAGTGGCTGGAACAACCTTTGGGGAATTTGGGGTAACCTATGCTGGGTCTCGTGGATTGTCACACCGTTCAGGAGGATTTGACGAAACATACCATTCCATCTTTCCATATGTTCCATCCTCGACACTGTCTGCATGGGCAGGAAGATCGAGGTCACTCGGTGGTAGTTCGCCAAGGGGAGTTTATGCATGACCCTACTTCCCTGTATGAGGATCACAGTAGTTTGGTCGTCGTTCCGCATCACATTCATCAAAGAGGTTTTAAACTATTCTATTGTTTTTGGATAATTCTTGGTTTAATACGAATTTTTCAGGAACCTCTTCCACTTTTTGGATATATTAGGATGGGTCTGATGGTTTGGCGGCTCCGAGACGCTATTTACCCTTACAATGATTCCAGCTAAGAACTAACGCCTCGGTGGGTGCAGGGAGACATAGTAGCTTATTTTTTTGTGTGTGACCCTTTCCTAATGGGTATAGTAGTTGTGTCACTCCCTCAGAAGGTAGGTCCCCATCATGGAACACCAGCTCAATCTCCTCTTCCGATAGGCTGGCTATGTTGACCGCGAACCTACCTGGGGGCATGTACTCAGTTTCACCTGGGAATATGGGTCGCCACCAGATAGGGTTGAAGAGGAGGGTAGCATTCTATGCCCATCTATAGATCTGTACGTGGGGAGAAGCCTCCTTGATAATCGGATGGAGCACTTTGAATCCCCAGATGCACCGTTGCTAGAGGTTCCTTCGGCGGCCTAGTAACTTAGGGCGCTGGTCTATGGGGAGTGTGGCCAAATCAACTAGATTTCATTGATTGCCGATATCCTTGAAATTCTCTTGGATATTAGGATAATTCACTTTCTTGTGATGAAGGCGAAAGTGCATTACCCATAGGGATTGATGGAAACACACAACTTCCTCTTGGGTGAGGGATTCTGGCGCACAAAAAATCGGTACTGCAACTAGCCAAAACATCTCAAGGAAGTGGTTCACAACAAGGATATCCCATAAGCTCCTGGGTTTAGATTCAGTGTCTGTCCCTTTATCACCCCACTCATCAACCGGAGGCTACTAAGGAACTGCTAGAAGTACAGAAGCAGACTGATATAATGTTAGGCTAGTCGGTGGAGAATATATAGAGTAGGATGACAAACTGCCGTATCTGGGGCTACCCAACCAATAATTTTGGGACTTATCCACCACATCCCGGTAAGACAGTCTGACGGCCACAGTTTTCGGTGTTGGGACTATGGCTGCTGGCGATGGACCACACTATTTCTCATCCACCATCAACCACCAAAATAGCTCTTCATGATCTCTATTAGAGGTAGAGAGTGCATCTGGTGATGATGGTGGGGATTGCACGGCTGTAACCTATGGATTTTCCAAATTTTTGTCCTTTTGGATATACCTGTGGAGGGAGGTTGGAATCCTATGACCCTCACATTCTAGAATAATTAGGCTGATGCGCCTTGTTCCTACCTCGACTCTTGACATGTAGGATTTAGGTGAGGGTTCCATAGGTGAATCACATTCTGCTATGGAATCTGAGAAGAAAACCAGTTTTATCTCATTCTGAACCTTCTAAATATTCTTTATTTGGAAGTGATGACCCTTCCTTCTTCCCCTGGAGGGTTCTTCGGGACAGGGTAGATTTATATCACAGGAAGGTCCTTCGAAGGTACTGGTTCTAAGGCTGGGAGGAATTCTACCTAAGTAATCTAGGGTGTTATGGGCACCTGAAAAAATATCAAAGGGAAAATAGGGAAGTTCATTATGACCAATGACTGATGTGTGGTTGGAATCTCCACGGGAAACACCAGAGTATGTAGGACCTCCGCTGGAGCGGGTGAAGCAAAGCTGGCCTTCACTCTTCCAATTGTTGTGACGAGCAGGACCATCGCCATCTGATGAAAGGACATGGATATGGCTCCCATGTTGGAGATTGGACAGGTGTGTTACATCCCCATACCAGAAGTCTGTGGTAAGAGAAATTACTGCATACCCCATGTAGTGATCATGGGAGAGGCTTCTGTAATGGGTGTCGTTGTCACGGGGCGAACCCTAGTTCGAATTGAAGGTAGCAAAAAGTGGACCTCAATATAGATCTTGAAAATGGGGATAGTCCACACTCTCTATGGTGGTGGTATAGGGAGGACCTTCATACTTGGTGTCGCTACTGAGGGTTGGCCCATGGCGGATGCTACCAGTGCCAACAGCCCTAAGAGTTGACCCAGCCTGCCTGTGGGGCAGTTGGGGCCTCGATCTGGGATGAGCATATAATTTCCCCTTCTCAATGTACATAGGGTATTGATTATATACATTAGTGGTGGCCCAGTCTAGAGTAGTTACTGACGTCGACGCCCTTTGGTGGGAGTCCTCCTCAGCCTGCACTCGACGCTGACGTCAGGTCTACGGATCGGGGTCGACGATGCATGTACACTGCTTACCAGCTCTTTAGCTCGAGGGACCGAGTGGCGACACTGGTGTGGCCTAGTGGGGGCCCTCCTTGGTATCCCCTAGAATGAAATCCCAGCTAGTCCGGCCCAGACATCCACTACCTCATCAGTGTAGGGGAGGGAGCCGTTGAGGCATTCTGGGGAGAGGATCCCGAAACGATTGTATGATGGATTGGGGATCAGTGGCTCTCAGCGCGACCCATCGGGGCGGTGGTGGTGATGAGGTGCAGACTCCTCCAGATCTCAGTGGGCCATATCTCATGTTGGGATAATTCCCTCCACCTTGTATCAATGTACGAGGTCATTTATAACCCTTATTTGAACAAATTCAGATGGGGATATGGGGAGTGGGACCCCAACAACTTCGGTTGTGTAGATCCTAGAAAAAGTGCTCGAGCCATGAGGAGTTTCCTCATTGGATTTTTCCCTGCCCTACGTCAGTTGGAGAGTTGTGTTGGGTCCTTGGTGCATCATCATAGTTCTTGAGAAAGAAGGAAGATTAATCCAATAGTGTTGAAATAAGGAAATCGACAACCAATGTCCCAGCCCCATTCCGTCTCCCATGGCTGGTAAAAAGGATCTGCGCTGATAACATCACAGACCTGGATGTCCAATTTTTTGACTGCCCCAAATTTTGTTGAGTTCCACTCTAGGCCTACTATTTTCTTGGTGGGACCCAGAGCTAGATAACTGAATCTTGTGACACGTTAGTCCATTAATGCCTCAAACTCTACTAATCTCCACATTGAGGAGAATAACTTCATGTCGTGTTCACAATTTTTATTTTCTGATGCTTTCATTGGGGAATGCACATTCGTCTGTCCTAGGGATGCGTGGTTGTTTCCCCGTATTCCTGCTTTCCAAAGGAGGGCGGCATCCATCACTTCATTAGGGACGTTTTCCCCTTGATCGAAATAGTATAATGGGATGTCGGTTCTTCCTTCCATGGATTCCTCCACATAACTTGTCACCTAGTCCAGGTCTCTGTTGTAGACATAAGACATTGTTCGTGAAAATATTTCTGGTGCCATATCTTCATGGGAAAAAGTTAATTACACTGATTCTATGAGGACATTCAAAGGGGATCAGTTAGGGAAACAACCTTCGGTCGGGTGAGTAGTCACGTTGGACATCACTGGCATGTCTGGACATTGGAACACTAAAGCGTCTGTGTTTCTTCCCCTTATAATATGGATTCTCAAGGGCACAGAATCCCGAGGAATCCCACATCAAATGCGAGGTATTATATGTCATATGAATGTTTCTGAGGTTTTCATCATCTTTCCATGTTTAACATAGGGTATGTAGTGATTTTAACGTCTAGAGGAGATAGATGAGACTGATCAGAACACTGACTAGAGGGGATCAATTGGGTGCAACCCATGGAGGGAACACTAATTTTGGGGATAACATGTGGTTAGTTACCCGATTGCTGCTATAATAAGTTAACAGGTGAATTGACATGATCTCACCAGGATGTGGCGGCCCGGGTAAGGATCAATATGGAGAATATAGAGTTGAATGAAGTGGAGAGATAATGAGATGGAACAGACGTGAGGATGATGATGATGCTGGGATCGAGCCTTGAAGAGGCTTCCTATGTATCCTCATAGTAGGGAATCAAAGTCTGTATACTTCGATGTAGAGGTGAGATACCTTAGGAGGCGACCTATGAGAATGGATTCATGGATGGGATCTAGAGGAAGTGGAACCTCCGGGTTGGGGTCATGTCCTTCCTGAAACAAACATGCTCGATGGAAAGACCAGCATGAGATATGGCTGATGATAATGAACCTCAGGGAGGTTTCCTACCTACCATGACATGGAAATGATTGAAGTCCTCTTAGTTTAAAATGGAGGGCATAGAATCAGGGTGTGTTCAGGGGACACTGACCTGATGATATACTGGGGCTTACGCGTGTTTAGCAGCCCGGGATGGTCAAACATCTGAGGATGGACCATAGATGGGGATCCAAACAAAGGGGACTACAACGGCTTGTTACGGGTTTGGAAACACAATGGCTTACTGGTGGTTTGGATTGGTAATGGAATACCACTGGATGGGGACACAACGGCCTACCGCTGGATGGGGTTGGACCTCATGGATGATTCCTACGTACCCTATCTAGGATACAGTGATCAAAACCCACATATTTCGATAGGTAATAGTTTAACATCCTATAGGTTGAAAATGGGGATGCAGTTTAACATCACTCATGACAAGGGTGAATCGACGTGAAGATGGTCGGGACTAATAGTTTGTGGGCATGAACCTCAGGGAGGCTTTCTACTTCCCTTTCCTTAGAAAGGATCAAATTCCACGTAGTTTGATAGAGTGTTGGTGGTTGTGGTGAACCAATGTGAATATGGTTGGAATGACTAGGTGTTGGTATTGAACCTCAGGGAGGATTCCTACATACCTTGCCTTAGCATGGATCAAAGTCCACGTAGTTCGGAATGGTTTGTTGAACGAACGTGAATATGGTCAGAACCAATGGTTGTTGGGCTTGAACCTCAGGGAGACTTCCTACATACCTTGCCTTGGTAAGGATCAACGTTCACATAGTTTGGAATGGTTTGGGGGTTTGGAATTGTTTGGTGCACCGATGTGAAGATGGTCAGAACCAATGGTTGTTGGGATTGAACCACAGGGAGGCTTCCTATATACATTTCCTTGGCAAGGATCAATGTCCACATAGTTCCTAAGGGTTTGGGTCTTACACTCTAGGATTCCCAAAGAGGATGTCATGGTTGATGTTTACTCTAAGCCCACATTATTCATGCTTGGTGTGAGAAACAAGAGGCAACAAAGACCTGACAATCACGTCGCGGAAGGTACATATGTGGGAAGTGGAATGGGTCTCACACATGGTTAATAGCTTAGGGAGAGGATGATTGGGACTCACTCTAGGATGTAGGTCTGGGTTGTAAAAAATCCCAGTGGGAGAGGGATTTGGCACCAAATAAAGGAGGGGTAGAGGTGATACATCCTACAAGAAAGGCTAGGGACATACACCAATGTGGGTTCCCTTTCCCCATAGACAAACACTGCTCTAATTAATAGGATCTCATTCCATGTTATAAATGATCTCACTTTCATGAACATTAGTGGGTGTGGGGAATGTCCAAGATGGGACACCCCATATATGAGGTGTGGGGCGATGTCACAATTTAACATCATGTGCTGAGGATGATGTTTCTTGGATGTTTAACATCCTGTAGCTCAGATGAGGCAGGTTCACTCTACACCCCTTAGAACGTACATAACTGATACCTCCTGCCCCTTGGGGGAGGTAATGCATTGGAAATTCCATGATGAGGGGGTGTTATGGAGTTATCCATTGTGGCATCCATGTTAGCGTGGCTATGCGAAGAAACTATATCCATTAGCGTTCCTGTGAGAAGAAGCATAAGGCGAAGCAAGGCAATGTGAAGCACCTTCCTAGGGAATTTGAAATCACTCTGTGAATTCTTGTAGGTTCACATAGGAAAATGAGTTGTGGAGTAGATGGGTTTATGGATAGAAGCCTTATGAAGCTCTAATGCTCCTTGCATTGAAGGAATTTCATGAATGGGTATGCTTCGTGAAGTGGACTGGCCTAGACTAGACTTAGGGCATAGGTACATATAGAAGGTGCTTTGTGAAGTAGAAATGTATTTGTGGAGCAGTACTGTACAAAGAAAGGATACCTCACGAAGAATAACATTGTGAAACAATGTTCTTTACAAAGCAATGAGCATTTCGAAGCACAATGACCCTGCCTTAGCATGTTGGTCTCATGTTCTTGGAGGGTACTTCATGAAGCATAAATTCCCCACAATGACTTGAGTGCCCATGGGGATCTCCTTCCTTCACAGAGGCCCATGGGCTCCATGACAGGCATCCCTCTTTGAATAGAGTAAGAATTTATGCAAAGGGGGAGCCACATCATGATTAAAAATGACCTTGAACATCTCATGATTCACAGAGCAGAGAGTGCTTTGCAATTTGGGAGCTAAGAAAGAGAGAAGTCATAGGATCCTTCCTTTGGGCTCGGGGGGAGCCTAGTATTTATAGGTAAGAGGAACCACGATATAGGGCTCGCTCGGTGCGAATCCATGTGGACTTGTCTCGTAACCGTGGATCCTCCCGCATCCTTGCTCCATAGTGGGTTCGTGATCAACAAATTCATTTGTGTAGGCTCCCACCACCTTGCTCTGTGGAGGGTTTGTGGAGGGGAAGCTTGGTGATTGTAGTGGGGCTGCATGGATCTATGA
Source organism: Viscum album (assembly GCA_963277665.1). Classification (NCBI taxonomy): domain Eukaryota; kingdom Viridiplantae; phylum Streptophyta; class Magnoliopsida; order Santalales; family Viscaceae; genus Viscum; species Viscum album. Next base: position 256,622,061 of record OY728148.1, on the reverse strand, counting down.
TCGAGCTTCGCGAGGCAGTCCATCGAGGTTTCTAGGTGTTCTTATTCTTCCCAAATTTTTGTTCCAATAGTTGGTTTTCAAGAAGATCACATGAAAATATGATGAAAAATTAGATTTCAAAAATATGGGATTCTCGAGTTTCATTTCTTTAAGGATTACAGAATTATGATGGAGATCATTGTGATTATGGAAATAATTATGAAAAGTAAATTTCCCTGAATGAGTAATAAAAATTGTAAAAGGAATGAATTTATCAAAGACTAGATTTTTGTGAAGGGTGGATCGTGAAGGCATGAAGGATCATGACAGAAAGATCCTAGATTACGACATGCATCATGAAAAGTGTATTTCCTTGAAGGCTTTATAATAAAATGTAAATTACATGAGTTTCTCAAATAATGGGTGTTCATGAAGAGTGGATCATGAAGACATAAAAAATCTAATAGTGGTATTTGTGGTTATAAAAAGGCATCATGAACACTATAAAGGTTTTATATTGAACTCTACATGGTTATTAAGAACATCACGAATGGGAATTTTTTACGAAGCTTTGATAAATAGGGAGAGACATGTATGAAATTAGAGTGCTTTTTGAAAGGGTGGTGATATAGCCATAAGTTTCTAGAATCATTGAAAACTTCTATAAATAGGACTATACCCCCATAAAAAGAGTAACATGACATAAATAAAATCATAAGGCTTTGTATTCATGAAAGTGTTTATGAAGGTGGTATGCAAAAAAAATTGTGAATACTTTAAAATCCAACCAAATTTTCTAAACTTTTCGAAATAGAATAGCTTTGTAAAGTAAATAGGATTTTCAAGAACTCAAAAGAGCTTTTCAAAGGATATAAAATCCAATAGAATATTCTTGAGTCTCATGAATGTAAATGAGTTTCTCAAGGACTATTTGATCTTCACTAAGGAGATTAACGAAGAGCTCCATGAAGGATCATGGTGAAAGAAGAATTTTCTCTAATGTAGTGTGCATTGTAAAAAGTATTTGACAAGGATTTCAAAGTAAATCTTTGGTAATGTGGTATTTATTAGTTGGATGAATGTGTAACTTCAACTGAACATCTATATACATTTGAGGATGTAGGTTTTCATGAAAATTAATGGACTTACAATTCCATTAACTGTGAGTGGATCGTTTCCATGAGTAGTGTGCGAAGGAATAGGAAGAAAGTGATCTTTCCCACCGATAGTGAGGTATAGGAAGAGACATAGGGTGTGACCATAGGGAATGTAGTGAGAAGACCATATACCTTATAAAGGCAGTGATCATGGGAATAGAATATTGGGCCTAATACTTGTAACCAACAGTGTGATTATAGTGGATTTGATATATCGGCACATCACTGGTGTATGCTCCTTGGACGTAGCTTAGTGGGGGTGAACCATGTAAAATTGATGTGTCTCATGCATGAATTAAGTATTTTTCATATATTTATATGGGATAAATAAAGAAGTGTGTTTTGTTTGACGACACAACAATATCAAAAGGGGTATTGTTTTTAATCTGTCATACCCTGATTCACCCCCACCCCTCTCATGGTATTAAACCTAGTGTACCTAATAGTGTTTGCGGTTTGAGATGTTAATTTACTATAATATACCATATTTTGGTACAGTTCTATTTACAGTTCCCATTTTACATATAGTTAAATCATTAATATATGTTTGGTGTATTGGGAAGATCATTCCTTTAATCAAATGTTTATATAAGATTATTTATTTCATTCTAGAATTATTCATATTAATTCTTTACTCTTCCACAATGGATGAATTTCCCCATTACCTTTAAGTAATTCCCAAAAGGATTAATTACATACCATTATTATTTTCATGGTTTTATATTCTTCCCTCATTTATCATTTCATCTGCCATATTGATAATTTTTAATTTTATTTTCATCTCCAATACCATTGAACCATTCTCCAAATTATATCATTACTTTTAAAAATCACTTAACCACTTCATTAACATTAAATTTATCCTATAGCATGATATTTTGGATGATTTGGTCTTACACCTCTAAATACAATACATTTTTATATCATTATTGATAATATTAAATAATTTGTACATTGATTTCCTTTTGAATTCAAAACATTAGGGGATAAATATTCTCTATCCTTATTCATTATCTATAAAAATTCACCCTCTAAATTGGTTTAATTAGGTTTATTGAATTAACTATTTTGAAATATCATCCTAAATTTTTCCCAATCCATTAGATCCAAAAATTAATTTGGATTTTTCTCCCTAATCCATGTCCTAAATTTAGAAGATTATCCAAAAAATAGTAGAATATAATGATATCATTAAAATCATCAAATTAATGAATCATTGAAAGGATAATTTATGTAGAGTTAAACCATTATTCTCGGATAAGTGGATCAAGTGATCTAAATAATATTGATGGTAATTATAGTAAAAATTAAATCCTATATAATTGATCATTCCTAGTTTAGTAATGATATTCAACAAGTTTGTGGATGTAATTTATAACCTAGGACTTTTGGTTATGTTCTTTCATTAGTTTTTGAACTACACCTTTTAATATATTAGAAATTTCATTCTGAAACTCATTGCATTGTCAATCACGTGTGTTATTTATTTGGTTCCTATATGTTTTCTCAAATTTTTAAAATATAATACTATTGAAGAAAACATAAGTAAATAATAGATTAATAAATTACATTTTTTCATGTGTAAATTATTTCTAATATCTCAAACTATGGGATCCTTATATTTTTCTGTGGTTATCTTTCATATAGAAAATGAATGAATAAAATAATTAATACGTTGATACCAATAATGGTTATTTACTTATATCATACCATATTATTAATTAAATAATATTTAAGATAATTTCAATCTTAAAAACACAATATATAATCAAATGATTTTTTATCATTATTAAATTAAGATTGTAAAACATAATCTGATATAAAATATTTAAAATTATTAATTCATTCTACATTTTCCTCATATAAAATTTCATATTCTATATTGTACATATACACACTTGAGGAAATAAATCAAGGAATATGTGATATCTGAGTCATGTATGTAAGGGAATAAATGGAATATAAAATGAGATGTGAAATAATATAGCGTATAGGAGGACAAAATCACCGTTATCATTTCACAATAAATGGACAGGATGAAAATCTAGATTGAATCATTTAAAATTTGAATGGAACTTCTATTTAAATAGAAATAATCATTCAAAACATTATGGTCAAATTTCACACATATAATGTGAAAAAATATATATCAACATGTTCACTCATAACATATGTGGGTGATTCGTGACTTCAAAAAATATAAAAAAATAGCATCATGTTCCTCCATATTTTATATCACCTCGTGAGTTGTAATTTTTTTATAATTTCTTTGATGGATATATAAATTTCAATCTCACATATTATTCCATAATATCCTCATACTCATTCATGCCACATGTAGAATAAATACAGATCAATCATGGAAGAAAAATTAGCGGATAAAAAATCATTTGAATAATGGTAGAGCCATAATAAAAATAAATTTAAATATACCATGTATTTTATTTAAAAATAAATTATAGGATATTATATTTTTTATTAAAGGGTTTAATTAATATAGGTAAGAACTTTTATCACTAAATATATAAAAATAATGCTAGAAACATTAGGGATGTTCATCAACAAATAAACACATTATCATTAATCAGGAAGGTGTCTTAGAATTCATAATAACGAATTGTGAAATTTCTTATACCCAAATGAGAAAAATGATATAAATTAAAAATTAATTTATAATGGATTATGATGAATCATGTGTAAAACCAAGAACAATATTTTAAAAAAAATGGAAAGTGTAGGTTTATAATTTTCTTCTTATTATTTCTCAATTTATTTTTCATCACGTTTTCACCTATCTTATAATAAAAATATATTAATTAATTCATAAATAAAAAATTGAATTTACTAATAATTTTAAATTGATTAATTGTATTTTTTGATATTTATTTATTTGTATTTTATTTTAGTATATAAATCCTTGAAATTGTGTTTTCTTTTAAATTCCACTATTTTGTATTGATTTCTTGATTTTTATTATTTGACAATTACCACTTTGTAAAATTATTTTCATAATATCATAATAAATTTAAATATAGTCATATTATATAATCTAAACTATGAAACCATTTTTTAGTGATAAGTAATCAATTTATGTTGTTCTTACAGAAGGAGAAAACAAACCATTAATGGGACGTTTTAATTAATTGGATGAAATATAGTATATACATTATATGGCTAAATTTTTTTACAATGGAATAATAATTAGATTTGAAGTTTGAATAATTATATAAGAAATGTATTTCAAATTTGAAAATAAAAATTATTGGGAGATTATAAATAATATGTGATTGAAAATAATAAAAAGTGAATCCTGGTTACCATAGTATCAAAAATTTCTCCTTTTCTAACACCTTAAATGCATAGGGAATTTTGAAAAAAACATACTTAATGAAATATGTTGATTAGGATTTGATAATTAGGTAGATGTATTTCATTAAGAAGTCTATTCGTATTTATTTACGATGGGATGCGTGAGAGGTTATTTAAACTTCAGGACATAGGTATTTAATTTTTAAATTATGTTTCTCATTATCATCTTTTTAAAAGACAATTAATTTTATTCATTCATATGAATTTTTATTTCGTATGCTTCAAATATTGAGTTTATTTAAATTTAAGAAAATATAAAAACTAAATGGAATCTTATTATTACTTATTTATAGGAAGATGATAAGGAATAGTCTCTAATTGAATAAACATTAGATTAGAATCCAAAATATCAAACATATGATTATAAATAAAAAATATTTCCATTAAGTCAAATATAATAGTCCATTAATAAATACTCATCCATGAAAAGGTCTCATAAATTTTCTGTTCATACCTATAACATGAGTATTCCATAAAATCTAGAAAAAATTTAGAAACTTTATTTTTACAAGTCTCAATAAATAAATTTTTTTTGGACAAATCCCATAACATCATAATATATAAATTAAATGTGTCTATTCATAAAAAAATTTCATTATACACAAAATTTTCTGTATTTAAAATTTTTATTTTTAATTAAAATGAAAATCTATTTATTTTTTATTTTTTTGGAAATAATCATATTTTATACACATAAAAATTTATAAATATTAATAAAAAATTATAATATTATTTATTTTAAAAATGTGTTTTTATAAATACAAATATGAAATCATATTTTATTATTTTATTATATTTTAATGATAATAAAACATGATTGTTTTAATTAAATCATATGTATTATTTATGTATGTTAAATTTTTATTTTATCCTACTATAAACATTTATTGTTTTTTGATTTAAATTTAGAATAATTTGACTCTACTTTTTTAATATTTGGAATTACTAAATTAAAGTATATAATTTTTTTTTGATGTGGTGAATGTGATGTATATAAAAACACATTGATTAACATTTCATATTTTTTACAAGGATAAATCCATATATAGAATTATGGTTTATAGCAATAATGCTAAAAATCGGAGTCTATGACATGAGAGATTAAATAAGAATTTTGGATTAGGAAAATATCATTGGCATTGAAGGGGAACCAGTTTAGTCAATATTTAGATTTAGAATAAAAACCAAAACTAAACTAATAGAGTAGGTTAAATGTTGTTTTTAAAGTAGTTTATCTTGGGTATACGATCAGTTATTTATATAATTATCATTATTTGATAATTAATAATTATAACTGGTATCTTGTCCTAGTATATAGAAATAAAAATGTGATTATAAGTAATTGGTAATTTTTAATCAAATTAAATGAAAGGGGAGAATTTAAAGGAAATAATGATGTATTGGTTTCCAAAGGCTACTTACATTTCTAAGGATTGGAATTTGATTTAAAAGTTTCATAAGTAGCATAACTAGGAACCATTAAAATATTATTTGCAATAACAAAACATTATCATTGAACGATCTACCAAATGAATGTGGAATATTATTTCCTAAATAGTTAGCTTCATGAATAGGTTTTAATTGAACAACCGAAAGGATCTATGTTTTTTAAATGAAAAATAATTGTTTTCACACTTAGATATTTTTATATGGTTTGAAATATGCCCATAGTGACACATTTTCCATGTTGGATGGATATTTGAGAACATAAAATTATAAAAATGGATAGTTTATATAAATAATTTTGTGAATGAAATTGAAAAAGGATCTCTCATATATATTAAATATTTTGATGAAATTAAATTTTATAGGGAAGAATAGAATCTCAATGATGAATTTTAAATGAATATAAAATTTAATTTTTTATTGTAAATGTCTATTGAAATAATATTCTGTTTATAATGGAATATATATGAAATTAATGAAGTCTTTTTCGTATCCATATAAAAATATCCAAATGATTTTTTTAAAAAAAATCATGAAATATTAAAAAGAATACCTAATAACCATTATAATTGATATTAATGTAAATAATGAATATATAGGAATCACATTGAATCATTAATATTTTAGTTGAATTATTGCTAGATAAACCCATATAATTACACCATTGTTAGTCATGTCATTTATTTTACTCTATGTTGATGATTTTGGATTATCTCTAATTATTCTCTTAACAAGGAAGATAAATGAAAAAAATATTATATCCAAGGTACTCTAAATTGTTGATGAAAATACTAAAGTGAATATTAATTTTATTTTTAGGGATACACATTTTTTTTCTTGGTAAGATATTATGTTATCAAGAATTCCAAAAATAGTAGATGATAATTTCATGGATTCCGTTGAATTATTTTCAAATAATTATTCACAATTGAAATAAATTATATATATACGAGGAATAATATATTTCAACATCATATTTTTATAAAAGAATTCTATATATTAATGATTCATTAGAATATTTGATATATGATGTTAGAAATACACTAAAAAATTATTATGATAATCAATATATTATTAAACTCTTTGTGAATATTATTCATTAATCACAATCAAATAATATACTCATATGATTTCATCATATTAATGTGAATCTATAAAATTGTGTTATTAAATGAAAATAATTGTTCACCCAGTAATAGTATGTATATATTGCAATCAATGAAATGTAAAGGGATAGGTTAGAGTAATTAATGATGAATCATTATGGAAAGCCTTCCCTTCTAGAATAAATATGTTTTGAGTAAACCCTAATAAAGATAGTGATTATTTTAAAAAATAGGGATAATTTTCTCAAAAGTACAATGAAGTCCAAAAAGATTATATTCATATTATTTCCTTTGATTATAGTTTTAATATTTATCATTATATATTAAAAATGGGGGAAAATATATAGAATTTAATGCTTTAATTGAGGGTGATTTTATATTTCTCAATTGGAAAAAAATTCCCAACTGAATTCTTAGTTATCCTAAACACGTTATCATATCTGGCTATATAGGGTTTGAAATATTCTCATTTGAGAAAAACCATTAATTTAATTAATCATATTATAATTGAGTATTATGGACATGTATGGTTTATTTTTATTAGAGTATAATATTTTTTATCGATAAATCAATCATGGGTAATAAAATATTCATATGAAATTATTAGAGGTTTCAATTGGTTTACAATAGTAATTGAAGAATTATTAGGGTGTACTGTGATGTTGTATCAATTGGTTGGAATTTTTTTTGAATTATTTATCCTGTTTTTGGATAATTTCAAAAATTTATTAATGATTTATTATTAAGAAACAATTCCACATTAATTTATGAAAATAATCCCATGTCTGGAACACAATAAATTATTAAAAAAATTGAGAACATGTAAGGATATTAATTTGAATGTAAGGATAATGTTTCATTATAGTTAGACTTTATGAGGATAATTAGTCTTTATGATTACATTTTTTGAGTTCATACTGATCATACTCCATATTATATTGAATAATAGTTTAATTATATAGATGAAAACAAAACGTCATAAGGCTATTGAGTGTCAATGTAGGGATCATTTCTAATATAATAAATCTAAATGAGAAATGTAATAAAAAATGACAATAAACATAATGATTAGTCATATGAAATTAAATAAATATTACTAGTCATGTAAGGATGAATAATGTTCATAATAATGATTTTTATACATGTAAGGATGAATAATAACAACATAAGGATGATTTTAATCTATGTAATGATTATATAGAACATTATAAGTGTAATTTTCACAGTTTAAGGATGGTAAATTGTAAAATAAAACGCTATGTGACTTTTTTTATTAATATATGTTACAAATAGTAAATTTAATATATATTTACACAATACAAATATATATTAGATGATTCTTGAGTTATTTTGAATTGTTTCAAACATTAGTACATGTTTTGATTCATTATGTTTGACTAATAATATTAAATTAAGGAATGAGAATAAAGTATTAAACTATGATGAATTTATATAAAATTTAAATTCACTGAAATTATTAAATTTATGGTTTAATTATTAATAATGTTTAAAAAATTGATGTTTTTATATATTATATTACTTTGTTTTCATGAAAATCATATTGTCACTGAAATTTAGTTTTGAACGGATGGCCACTAGTTCATTTTGGATAATATCAATTGAGAATCAACATAGACAGAAAAAAATGAGATGTTTCATGTCTCTAATAGAAATTGTATTCTATGACGAAATGGGTACTAGATGTTTTTCATGAAGTATCTAAATTTGATCTAAGATGTTTTTAATGATATATTTACCTTGTTGAATCTACATAAATTAATAAAATATATTTATTTTCTATTTTAATTTTTTCTGAAGATAATATATTTTAATATTTGTTTACTTTTTACCTATAATGGGATGTTTTTCAATTTCAAAATAACTATCAGGGGTCATAGATCTCCATGAAATTATAGGATAAATATTTTTTAAATATCATGGGTGTTGAAAATTTTTATATGAATATTTTACTTTTTATTGAAATTATTTATTCAAATACAAATTTTTCTATTTTTTATACATTTAAAGGGACAACAAACTAAAATTATTTTCATAAATATAAATTTATTATTAGATATAATGATGTTTTTTATATTCATAAAAAATGAGGTGTGTATATCAAGAGAGATTCCTCGTTGAGAACCAATATTAGAAGACTCTAAAACCTATCCCACGATATATTTGATAAAAATGTTAATATTGAACTTTTTTTCTCAAATGAATAATACCATCTTGGATCTATATGCAGTGAGAAAAATTTATTTTAACTTGTATCCTCCATTATTTTTTATTATTTAGAGTCATTTAATTTAAAAATTTCTGAATATTTTCTTTAAAAAAACTCAATGTAATAAGAGGAATTTTTTTTGTTTTTTTGTGTAACCTGGTCATGTTGAAGAATTTATTAAATTTTCTATAATTTATCAATACAACAAGTGGGATCAAGAATAAAAACGAGAACTATAATATTTTTCATTACTATAGAAGAAGTATAATAACACCCTACCTAATGTAATTTTTTTATAATCATAGTTTAATATATATATATATATACTATGATAGATAAATTATTTATTGTTTTTTATTATCTCACTCTAAGGATGAACCTAATCAACAATATTTTCATCTTCGTTTTCTTTTAAAATTTTCATTTATCAAGGAATGTTTAGTTTTAATAGTGATTGTGTTATATCATAACCAGGAAAATATGTTTATTTAATAAAAAAAGAAACTCTGAATGTATTTCACAACCACATCAACCTCCCACACTCTTAGGTTTCAACACCAGATTCATCCAGATAATCAAGAAAGTAATACAGTAATAAAATGAATAAAAAATATATCATGAGTTAAATTTATTAATCATTACAAGGAAACACTAAATAAACCTAAAGTATTTAAATATGGATTCTTAATAATGCATAAATCTATTACCAATTTAATGGATATGAACACTGTAAAATAATAATGTATATCGAATCCTTAATCAAGGCATGTTTGAACCCCCAAATCTAGGATAAATTCTCCAAACTCTCATCAAAATAAATTTTTACTCCCTTTACAAAATAATGAAATATAGAAATCACTAATAAGGTCATAGAAGAGAGGAGTAGGAATGTTTAACTCTTTATTCTAGAAAAAATAACCCAATAAAACACCATTAGACATAGTCAATAATGTGGGAGGCGTAGAGGGATATGAGAATGCCATAGCAGCACTATTTATGAAAGAGATAAAAATGAATTTTATGGATTTTGGGATGGAATAAACTAAATTTTTAATATAAAAAATTTCATTAGGACCTAATTAAAATAATTTATAGGATGTCTGCTAATACAAGATCACGGGCCATTGAATACCTATTAAAAAATAATACCACCTAGGATTTTTCCTTGGGATGCAGTTACATGGTGTCACATGTAGGTGGATCCAATCCTAGTTTAACCCAAAACATTGATAAAAAACTGATCCCCAATCCTCATAAAAAAATCACTATTACTCATTATATATTATATAAATCCGATTTTATTCTTTAAAAAAATGTCCCCTAAATGTAAAAATAAATTCAAATTGGTTTTTTTAATAATAAATATGTCACCATGAATGACATCAGTCACTATATCTAGGGGACAAGTCATAAATACTTCCGCATTGTGTGACTTATCAAATATGAAACCCCTTGAAATATTCTTCCCCAAATGATAACTCCCCTTATGTTTCCAATTAATACATTGATACATTTATGATAGAGGAAACATAGAACTGCCAAATTATCCTCAAACAAGAAAATATGAAAAATAATGGTTCATTATTCACTGATCCACAACCAAACCTCGCAAAAATACTCAAATCATATATCCAAATTAAATTTTTTTAATGTTATTACCCAAAGAATGACGGAAAAGTTTTGCGATAATTCATTATGAAGGAGATAAAATAGCCCTCATACTAATTTAATTACAAATTTTTAAACAAAAGGAAACATTATGGATCCCTACTATATATATATATATTATAGGTTTATCTCTATATATACATCCTTAACAATTTAATCCACAATGAGATATTGTTATAAAATCATTTATAGAATTAATTCTTCCATTTAAAACCAATATATTAAATTATGTAATGAAAATAATCTATTTTATATCAGACAAACCCATTATAAATTTAACATTAAAGGATATAATTAGAACTCAATTACTAAAATTACTAAACTATTAAAATAAGGGTTTAAACAAAATTACATGATATGCATTCCCTTTCATGGTTATAACTAATTTACAATTGAAAATAACTTCTCCCATTATAATTTCATTATAAATTATTACCTTCACAAATCCCCTTAACAAATTTTAGCATAAAAGTAATAGTAAAAAAATATGTGTTATTTAAGAATCTAAGATTGTATATCATTTTCAGAACAATAATGTTTTCCCATTACCAATCAATATATTTTATCTGAACTTAATGAACCATAGTTCTTTTTTTAAAACTTATATCATTAAATGAAATAAATTTTCATTCTAACACATCTATTACATTATCAATAAATTATTTTACAATATATTCCATTTTTCAAACTATATTAGACTCTTTATATTCACTCATACCATGTGACACATGTCCCCCTTTTCCATGAAAAATACTTATTGACTAACATGTTTGACTACCTAACATAGAATATTCTAGTGCCATTTCTAGAAACCCATAAAAACAAAAAAAAAAATGAAACATACTCATTAATAGAGTTTTAACATGTTTAATAAGATAAAAAAACTAAAAACAACTTCTACCATTAGTAATAATACATCTAATAAATATTGAATTGTTAGAATTCATGGAAAATAATGTTATCATCAAAAAAAATAAGAACTACGTGAAGAAGTTTTAGAAAAAAATCAAAGAAATTCCCACGGATTAACAAAGGAAAAAATAATTAATACTCACTATAAAAATATGTAAATTTTAAATAAAATTATTTTTATCACCCAAAATATAAAATAAAAATAATCAGAATAGTTGTAAACTATTATTTCAAAATAAATTGTTGAGTGATTGATTCATATTAATATTATAATAAATAATATGAATAATACTATTTTTATAAGATATATATATGTGTATAAATATGATGTTATTGTTAATAAAAACATTTTTTAATTTTCATTATAAAATATGAAACCATTTGAATGAATGTGATATGACCATATATCTGACATGTGCCATCTTCATTTCATAACTCGATGAAATATTCAAAAAAAATAATGAATCATGGTGGAGTCCATATTTCACATCATTTTTTATTCCATCATACAAAAAAAGGAAGATGTGGAAAGCCACACTCAGCCCAGATTTCCAATATGGAACCAATACATACCTTGTTCACATTGGTTTACAATATAAAAATGTGAATGACTCCATATAACAATATGTGTCTTTTGTATCAATATTCCTAGATCTTGTCTATGAATTAATAACTCTGATTCTACATAATGATGAAACAAATCATTAATTAATAATCATTACATTTTTTATAGGTATTCACGCGTGATAGTCAAACTGCATGCACTACCGGAAAGTGAAGTATCCTTATTTCACAACGTTGATGAAATAGAAATTCTAGGTTTGAGGTATGTGATGATAAATTATATATAATTTTTGATTTATTGGATAATTTATGTTCCAAATCATAATACATATTTATTAATTCATCCATATATTTCACATTGAAAAATATTCTAAAAACACTAGAACAAAATATGTCCTAATGTAAAAAAAGACTATAACTCAAAAATCTATCTATATTAATGAATAAAATAAAATACTATAAAAGATAAAAAATAATAAATCCGAATAAAAAAACATAAGCATAACCTATCATTTAGTTGGGTCATTAAATAAATTACATAAAAAATTACTTTTTTATAAATTTACGATCACTGTTGAAGAAAAAAGATATAATCCTCAAAAAAACCACAAAAACATCATGAACTACAAGGGATAGTCAAACCATTAAAATAAATTTTGAAGATATTATAATTATTTTCCCAATATAATTTCAAATGAATATACGATACCTTTGTCTCATGTCCATAATTGATCATTTATGCGAACAAAAAATACATAATTTACCATGTTCGGATGAAATCCTCCACATTTATCTTACATTATAGAGTCATATTATAAATGTTACTTCATTCTTGATGATTTAATCAGAGTTCAGTTTATTAGTGTCCAATTGTATCCACCACTCTATCATTCAGTCTAAAAACTCTATATGGGCCTTAATAGTAATAGACTCCTCCAACATTTCTTTCTCAAAATGGTTGATAATCACACATGATGTCTATATAGTTGTAGCATCCTTACCTGACTCCCACCATGTAATGGTTAGCCCAAAATTAATGATACAAAGTTGAATAGTAACATCCTCTCTTTTTGGATGATCTTCCACCATAGTGCCTCCCTATATCTGGTTAAGTTATTCCTTGACACATATTCTTTCTCTAGTTATAAGTACATGACCTTAGACATTACAAAATCTTGAATTAAATGAATAATTTTCATTGAGGATCATTTCAGGTTTAGAGTTTTAGAGAATTAGGCCATATTTATTACATTACATCTCAAAAAGTTACGAAGTAGACACTTTTACTCAACTTCAATATTTTTCATAAAATAAAAAATCTTGAAAAAAATATCCATGTCTAATTCCATGTTTTAGACAACATGACTTTCCCTTGATCCCATATGTGACCCTATTCACTTTAAGTCCTGTGAAAAACATTTTAATACATGGGATGAGCATAAAAGGCTCAGTAAGGGTTATAAAAAAAGAGGAAACCATTATCTCATCAATATATACATAACATAATCTCTTTCAAATACCTCATGAAATCATAATATTTATGAATAACACAGAGAAATCATAACTCATAAGGGAAACATGTGGCATCCATATCAAACTTACATTGTAGCTATCACAGGTACATAGGGTGTTATGTTAGAATACCTATCACAGTATATTCCCTAAATATCTTAGGAGAAACATTCATGTTTACCTTCATCACCTTACCCGATACATTGGAGAGCTATCTTAGGCTCACCCACAATAGGTTTATCCCGGAACCACCTGTATACTTAAAGAATGCCCAAGAACCATAACTTTGTCATAACACATAACACAAGCATAAAAGGAAGATAAAAATTCCACATTTCAATCATAATATATCATTTAAATATATTGACATAACAACTCCATTATCAAGCCCATTTTTAATACAAAAATCATAACAATATTATATAGTATTTATTTTTCTTTTGAAAACATTTCAGCTTGTTATGGAATCCATAGATCAAATAATACTTGCGGCGACAGAAAGGTTATTGTCACCGCTTACATTAAAAAAACATTCCTTTGGTAATTTTGTAAAACTCTTCATAGAGAAATGATTCCTTTTGAATAAAAGTAAAAGTCAAAGTGGTTTATACACCTTATAATAGAAAGTTGTGTATAAAACAAAATATGCCTCAATGAAAGAAAATTGAGACGAAGTCTCTTACCTCGTGTCCTAATTGACCCGTTCGCTCTTTAATTTTTTGAATAATAATCTAAATATAATAACTAATTTATTCAAAACCTTTTTCAAGTTTATTATTCATATTATATCACTTATTACCATGTTATAAACATTACATAGTCATTTATGTTAATAACGGTCCTATTGTCGATATTTGGAACTTGAGTCGAAAATGGACTTCTTATATTTACATGTTGTTAATATGGTCAAAAGTTCATCATATTCATAATTATATTCATGATTTAGATATCATATATGTCATATATATCCATTATATACTTTTATTTACAATAGTACATAACATTTGTAGGTAAGAAATGAAATGCACCGTTCGTGGAGACGGTAAGTCGTACGTACGCTTGAACGCTACTTTCATTTATATTTCGAATTTAATGGAATTAAAACATAATGATCCATAGTAATATTATAATTCCAATATATTATAATATATATTATCATTGACTCTATCTTTATACGTACCACATATGGTTTGAAAGAGTCATATCACTTTGAGGGGGCAGTAGTCTGTACTTCCTCAAATGAAATTAACGTGATTACCCATAATGGAAACCATAAAGGTATGATATAAATTAATAATATAGAAAGAAAAAAATTAAACATAAACATAATATATATCATATATAAATACAGTTCAATCATAATTTCCACCATGAGAGGAGGTAGGAGATAATTGAACAATCATCATTTCGTGAGGCGTTAGTTTTCCATCCACAGAAACATTATGTTCTTCACCCATTAGATGGAGGTGTGTGTATGTTTATTTAGAATACATCTCATAACAAAATCCTAGTATATTTGGGATACTGTTATTGTTATAAAAGAAAGGAATAAAAAGATTTTTGGGTTTGGACAAGTAAAATAAAATAAAAGAAGTGAAGAGAAACCGTTACCTTTAATTTGGGTAACTTCCTTTGGTTTGAACCCAAAAGAATTCTTGAAGTTCCTTCTGCCTAAATTAAGGCTTCTAGGATGAGGAGAAGAATTTAGGGAGATTAATTGGGTAGAGTTTAGATGATACAAAAGGCTTGAGATGTGTGAGTAATTTGTTATAAGTGGTATCATTTTATAAGGGAGAAGAGGGGAGCTTTAGGAAAGTGTAAAAACATTATTCTATTATAAACTTATCTTCGGTTTCAAAAAGACCAAAACATATTATTCTCAAAGATAAGATGACTAATATTATAAATAAAATCATCCAATAAGAATTGGACTAGTTTTGGATATTATTTTAGTATTCATGATCTTATTTATTTAAATCATTTTTTAATGAGGTAAACACTACATCATTATTGTGTCATAAATAATTTAATTTATTTGATATCAAAAAACTATAAAAAATTACCATGATGTAGGAAATATTTTTAGATTTGAATTGAATTTTTATAGTAAAAAATATAACTTATATAACTCTATGTAAAAATTTATTTACTAAAATATAATTGTTTATGTAATTTTTGTCTTTACCTTAAGTTAATTATTCTAAAGTGTCATTATCACTCATATGTGGATTCATGGGGTCCCAAAATCGACACAAGGATTACCATGGTCAGATATGTATCAAAATATTTTATTAGGGCATGTCTAAGGGTAATTTTATATTATTATAATATTATTTATTACCCTTAATTACCAGATTTACCCTTTAACCATGGTAAACAAAATATTTAATAAAGTAAATATTTAAAATGTATAAAAATAAAAGAAACCTATTAACACAATTTGGACCAACTGATTCCAAATATTTAATTCATTTTTCCAAATTCAAAAAACAGAAGTGGAAGAAATTAATTTAAAAGTTATTCCCGCTATCAAAATAAAAAGTGTGTTTATAAGAAATATTAACTATCAAAAGATTGAAACTTGTTTTTTTCCAATTTGAAAGTGAAATTACATCCAATGACCACAATTAGATTAAATGGTAAAAATATAATGTAATTACACATTAAAACCAATTAAAATGATAATCTAACCATATAAATAAATTATATTAAAAGGCAGTTCTAAATTACAATACAATATTTTTCACTATTCATTAAAAAATGAATTTTATCAGAAAAATAAAAAATATTTACCCAAAGTAAATTTTTATGTCCTTATTCTAAAGAAGAATATTATTTGGTCAAATAGAATAGGTAAAAGTGACAAAAACAATATTTAAAGAGGGTTCTCAATTAAATGGTGTTAAATTGACCTTTTGAAGTAAATTATGCTTAAAAATAGATTCAGTCACATTTTTAAGCCTCTAAGTTTTATTGGATAAATGTAAAAACATTTAAAAAACATTTATAATCATATTCTTGTAATATTGTTTCATTCATTCCAATACAATGGCTTGGAGTTAACTACAATTTAAAATAATAATATTTTATTATTAGTGTGAAACGTAAGATTTCAAAGAAACCGAATGTTGCGTATCGAGTACGCCATCAAACATAGCGTCTCCTTAAGGTAAAATTAATATTTAATTCAAAAATATTAATAAATATGAAAATTTTATATTTTTTCATTTACCTAGGATGTTACATCCTTCCCCCCTTTTGGAAATTACGTCCTCTCAATTTTTATTCACTTATCAAATAAATGGGGGTATTTATCCTTCATGGAATTTTCAGATTCCCACGTTTCATCTTCAACCATATAATTCTTCCACAAAACCATTACCTGGTGAATTACCTTATTCCACAATACATTCTCCCTATGGTCAAGAATCTGGACTGGTTGTTCCTCATAAGAGAGATTCTCTTCCAACTGAACTACCTCTGCACTTAAAACATGAGATGGATTTGGCATATACATTCTCAACATAGAAACATGAAAAACATTGTGTACCTGGGAAAACATGGAGGTAATGAATCTCTGTAAGAAACTTATCCAACTTTCTCTAGGATTTTATAAGGTCCAATGAACCTCACACTCAACTTTCCCTTCTTACCAAACTGAATCTCACTTTTCCATGGAGAAATTTTGAGAAAGACACGATCACCTGCCTCAAAAGAGAGATCCTTCCTCTAGTTATCCACATAAATTTTTTGTCTGCTCTGACCTGTTCTAATTTGCTTCTGAATCGAATGCACTTTTTCTGCTATATCTTCTACCAATTCTTGTCCCATCAGCTTCCTTTCACCTACTTTGTACCAAAAAGCTAGAGTTCAACAACACTTTCCATATAATGCCTCAAACAGAGCCATCTATATACTGGAATGAAAATTATTATTATATGAAAATTAAACCAAAGAAATATGTTGGTCCCAACTTCCCTGGTAATCCATAGAGCAAGCACGTAACACATCCTCTAAGATCTGAATTGTTCATTTTGACTGCCCATATGGTTCAGGACGAAAAGCTGTACTAAAAATTAATTTAGTACCCAGTGACTTATGAAGGCCTTTCCAAAAGTTAGAAGTAAACCTGGGATCAAGATCAGATACAATAGAGAGGGGAACACCATGAAACCTTAAAATATATTTAACATACAACCTAGATAGTTTATCTAGAGAAAAAGTATCTCAAATAGGAAAAAATGAGCAGATTTATTCAACCGATCAATAATAACCCAGATTTCATTTTTAACTCGAGATGTCTTCGGTAATCCTATAATAAAGTCCATGGATATATTTTTCCATTTCCACTCTGACATTGGTAAATACTAAAATATCCCTTTCACTGACTATCACTCTTCTTTAACCTACAGACAAGTCGAACACTTCACAAAAAAAATCAGAAATATCTCTTTTCATTCCATCCCACCAGTAATACTCTGAAATATCTATGTACATATTTATAATGCCAAGTTGAACTGAAAACAGAGAACTATGGTCTTCACATAACATCTCATTCTACAACTGTGAATCACAAGGCATTCATAATATTTTCCCAAACCTCAAAAAAAAATCATTATCAATGTTAAATTCATGCAACTAACCCTTCTAAACCAACTCTACCTATTTCTACAACTCACTGTCTTCCTTATGTTCTGGCTTAGTTCTATCTGATAGAGATGATTTCACTGACACCTAAAACAAAATAGAAAAATTTCATGAACAAACAACTTCTATGGGAAAATTCATCAACTCAAAAACCAAAGGATATCATTCCAAATTTATCGTGGTTAATGATGCATAACTTTTTTGACTCAAAGCATCAGCCACTGTATTTTCTTTTCCAAAATGGTAATGGATAGTGCAATCATAATCCATGATTAATTTCAACCATCTCCTCTGTCTCATGTTCAACTCTTTCTGAGTGAATTTATACTTTAAATTTTAATTGTCAGTATATATTTCTCATTTTACTCCATACAAATGATGCCTCAAAATTTTTAAATAAAATAAACAGATGCTAATTCCAAATCATGTGTAGGGTAATTTAACTCATGAGGTTTCAACTAATATGAAGCATAAGAAATTACCCTATCTTTATTCATAATGACACAACCAAGTCCTTTCAATGAAGCATCACTATAGATGACAAATTCACCATCTCTGGAAGGCAGTTCCAAAACTAGAGCATTCACCAATCTTCTTTTCAATTCTGGAAAACAATCATCGCATTATTTTTTCCAAATGATCTTAACACCTTTTCAAGTTAATTTTTTCATTGGACTAGTTAACCATGAAAAATTCTCAAAAAAACTCTAGTAATAACTTGCCAAACCAAGAAAACTACGAATCTCGGTTATATTTGTGGGTCCTGGCCATTCTTCAACAACATTTTTTTAGTAGGATTAACAGTTATTCCATTTTTTTGAAACAATGTGACCAAGGAAATAATTTTTTTGTAACCAAAACTCACACTTGCTGAATTTACCAAATAAATATTTTATTTTAAGGTTTTCAATACAACCCTTAAATGACTTTCATGATCCTCTTTACTATTTTGAATAAACCAAAATAACATCAATGAACACAACCACAAACTTATCCAAGAACTCATAGAAAATTCTATTCATAATATCCATGAATACAGCAGGTGTATTGGTTAACAGAAAAGGCATAACAACAAATTCATAATGGCCATATTTACTATGAAATGTGGTCTTCAGAATATATGTTTCCATTACTTTCAACTGATGGTACCCCAACCTCAAGTCAATCTTTGAAAAATAATAAGCTCCCTAGAGCTGATTAAATAAATCATCGATATGAGGAAAAGGATACTTATTCTTAACAGTGATGTTATTCAATTTGCTGTAATCAATGAAAAGTATCATTTATTTGTCTTTATTTTTAACAAACAAGACAGGAGAACCCCTTAGTGATGTGCTAGGATGAATGAAACCTTTATCTAATAACTCATTAATTTTCTTCTTTAAATCTAAAAGATCAATTTGAGCCATTCGATAAGGGGGGTTTGAAATTGTATTAGCATCAGGAACTATGTCAATAGTAAATTCAACTTCCCGATCAGGTATAATACCAGGCAACTCATAAAGAGAAACATCAAGATAGTCATTTACCATTGGCATGTCATTAATCTGAATAGTTCCTTTTTTTCAACAATATGTTCAAGGTAACATTCATTTCCATTGTTTTCTAGTTTCTTAGCTTCCTAGTATGTTATCAAAAGTAAGGGTTCATTCTTGTATACAAACTGAAAATAATTCTGAAAAGAAACATCTTTAGCTCTGCAGTTAATCTTAGCATGATAAACAAAAATCCAATCTATACCCAAAATAACATCAAACTCTACTAGAGGCAAAACAATAAGATTTGCAGGTAGATTCTTTCAACACACAAGGACATGAATGTTCTTATGTTTTCTTTTTGTCTCAAAATTTATTCTATGGGTTTTTACTATATATTTTGTATTCATATCTTGAGAGGTAATTCCCAATTTATTGGAAAATTTATCGAAAATGAAAGAGTGTGTAGACCCAGAATCAAACAACACATTGGCATAATATGAACAAACAAATAGTTTACCTGATACTACTTCATTCGATGGCCCAACATCTGCAGATGTCGTTGCAAAATATTTCACCACCACTCTATGCTTGTAGTCTATCTACGTTCCCTCAGGTGAGTTCTTCATTGGACACTCATTTTCAAAATGACCCATTTCATTGCACTTAAAATGTTTTACTGACTGTAAATTAGATTTTTTCTTACCCTTACCCTGATCTTTTTCCGTGAAATTACGAAACTTATGTCCCGTTTTACCGCATCGGTAGCAATTACCAGAATTCTAAAGACATTCCACAGTATTTGTTTTACCACAATTTTCCCAAACTCTAAACTGAAGTTTCTTACCATCAGACTTTTTTGAAGAGTTCATCCATTTTTTCTGACACGTCGACCTCATATTCTGTTATTTTTCAAAGAACACATGATCATCGACAACCTCTATTTCCAATTTCATCACAAAACGAACATGTTTTTCATAACTTTTGAACTCAAGATAAGCTAAATCCCTTTAATACATTTCATTTAACACTGAGTAAAAATGGTTGATTTTACTATCAAGATATCATATGAAATTTTGATCATACCTTACTAGTCAAGTGACTTTTTCTTTATAAGATGCCACTGAGTCATCCTCCTTCCTCAATTCTAGGAATTTTTTTCCATCCTATGACGAACAACCTAAGAAAAATATTTCTTAAGAAACATACCCTTTAATTCATCCCAATCAAGAGAATCAATATCCGCACTATCCCTGATATTTTTCACCATCGACCACCACTGATCATCTTCACCATCAAAATGGTAAATAGTGAGACTATCCTTTTGATGTTCTAAACACCCAATTACATCCAAAATCTTATCCAGTGATTTAATCCACCCTTCACCTAGAACACGGTCATATGATCCTCCAAATGATGGCGGATGTTGCCTCATGAAATGCTCTACTACTGACATGTTTTTCTGTGGTTGATTTGGCTGATCACATGCATGGATATCACCACCATTTATAGCATGAGTCAACTATGCCATCATTGAAAAAAACTATTCAATTCTGATTCCAACCATCTCGGTTTACTGATTTGGATGGTTTTCTTCCTCCTGATGTCGTACCAACATAGATGCCCTGTTTCCTCTATTGAAAACCATTTTGAACACAGAAATATCTTATGAGAAGCAACATTTTAATTTTTAAATGCAATATCATTAACATAAATTAATTTAGGTATATTAATTTAACAATACCCTAACTCTTAAAGTTATCTAAACCGACCTCTAATACCAACTATAAGAACATAGCCTTAGACATTACATAATCTTGAATTAAATGAATAATTCTCATTGAGGATATTTTCGGGTTTAGAGTTTTAGAGAATTAGGACATATCTATTACATTACATCTCAAAGAAGTTCCAAGGTAGAAACTTCTACCCGACTTTAATTTTTTTAAAATAATAAAAACTCTTGAACAAAATAGCCATGTCCAGTTCTTGTTTTATACAGCATGACTTTCCCTTGATCCCATCCTTGACCCTATTCACTTTAAGTCCTCTGAAAAACATTTCAAACCATGGGATGCGCATAAAAAGCTCACTAAGGGTTATAAAACAAAGAGGAAAACATTATCTCATCAATAAATACATAACATAATCTCTTTCACATACCTCATGGAATCATACAATTTACGAATAACACATAGAAATCATAACTCATAAATGAAACTTGTGGAATCAGTATCATACTTACATTATACTTATCACAGCTACATATGGAGTTATGTTGGAAGACCCATCACAATATATTCCCAAAATCTCTTAGGAGAAACATTCATGTTTACCTCCATCATGTTACCCAATGCATTAGAGATCTATCTCGGGCTCACCTGCTCTAGGTTTATCACAAAACCACTCATATACGTAAACAATTCCCATGAACCATAACATAGTCATAACACATAACACAAGCATAATGTAATGATAAAATTTCCACATTTCAATCACACTATATCATTTAAATATATTGAAATAAAAAATTAATTATCAAAACCATTTTCAGTACCTAAATACATAAAAAGTGTATATGGTATTTATTTTTCTTATGAAAACATTTCGGCTTGTTAAGGAAGCCATATGTCAAATAATACTTGCGGCGGTGGAATGGTCGTTGTCATTGCTTACGTTAAAAAAACATTCCTTTTGTAGTTCAGTAAAATGCTTCATAGAGAAAAGTTTAATTTTGAATAAAATTAAAAGTTAAAGTATTTTATACACCATATAAAAGAATTTTGTGTATAAAACAAAATATGCCTCAATGAAATGAGATTGAGACGAAGTCCCTTACCTCATGTATGACTTGACCCGTTCATTCTTTAATTTCTTGAATAATAAAATAAAGTTAATTTCTAATTTCTTAGAAAACTTTTTCAAGTTTATTATTCCTCTTATGTCACATACTACCATTTTATAAACATTACATAGTCATTTATGATAATAACGGTTGGTTTGTCGATATTTGGTACTTGAGTCGAAAATGGACTTCTTATAATTAGATGTTGATAATGTTGTCAAAATTTCATCATATCCAGAATTATATTCATGATTTAGATATAATATATTTCATATATATCCATTATATAAATGTATTTATAATATTATATAACATTTAAAGGTATGAAATGAAATGCACTGTTCATGGAGATGGTAATATGTACGTACGCATGAACGCTACTTTCATTTATATTTATTATTTAATGAAATTAAAAAATAATGATACAGAGTTATATTATAATTAAATTATATTATAATATATAATATCATTAACTTAATCCTTTATATGTACCACATATGGTATGAATGAGTCATATCACTTTGAGGGGGCGGTAGTCCGCACTTCCTCAAATGAAATTATCGCATTTAACCATAATGGAAACCATAAAAATAAGCTATAAATTAAAAATATAGAAGCATAAATAAAACATAGACCTAATTTATATCATATATAAATATAGTTCTATCATAATGGCCACCATGAGAGGCTATACGAGAAAATCGAACAATCATCGTTTCGTGAGGCGTTAGTTGTCCATCCACAGAAACATTATGTGTTTCACCCATTAGATTGAGGTGTGTGTAAGTGTAGTTTGAATCCTTATAATAACAACATCCTAGTATATTAAGGATACTGTTTATTTTATAAAAGAATGGAATAAAATGATTTTTGGATTTGGATAAGTAAAATAAAATAAAATAACTGAAAAGAAACCATTGCCTTTAATTTGGGTATCTTCCTTTGGTTTGAACCAAAATGACTTCTTGAAGTTCATTATGCATAAGTTAATGATTCTATGAAGAGGATATGGATATAAAGATATTAATTGGGCAGATTTGGGATGATCTAAAAGGATTGGGAGGTGTGAGGAATTGGTTAGAAGTGGTCTCCTTTTATAAGGGAGTATAGGGGCTATTTAGGAAAGTGTAAAAACATTATTCTATTGTAAACTTATCTTTGGTTTAAAATGGTCCAAAACACATTAAGTTCGATTATAAGATGACTAATTTTAGATATAAAATCATCTAACAGGAATTTTAATGGTTTTGGATATTATTTTAGTAATTATAATCTTATTTATTTAAATCATTTATTAATGAGGTAAAAAGTACATCATTATTGTGTCAAAAATAATTTAATTTATTTGATGTATAAAAATTATAAAAAAGTATCATGATGTAGGAAATCATTTTATATTTCTGATTAATATTTATAGCCAAAAATATAACTTATATATCCCTATGTAAAAATTAATTTACTAAAATATATTTGTTTATATCATTTTTGTCTTTACTTTAAGTTAATTAATCTAAAGTGTCAATATCACTCATAAGTGGATCCATGGGGTCCCAAAATCGACCCATGGACGCCCATGGTTGGATATGTATCAACCAATAGGATTATGAAACTTTTATGGGTAATTTAATATTATTATAATATTATTATTTTACCCTTATTTACCTGATTTACCCTTTAACCACGGTAAATAAAATATTTACTGAAGTAAATATTTAAAAATGTATAAAAATAAAAGTTAACTATTTACATAATTTGGACCTCCTAATTCCAAATATAGAATCCATTTTTCCAAAATCAAAAAATAAAAGTGGCAGAAATTAATTTAAAATGAATTACCACTGTCAAAACAAAAGGCGTGTTTTTTAGATATAATAACTATCCAAAGATTGACACTTGTTTTTGTCCAATTTGAAATTGAAATTACTTCTAATGACCAATGTTTGATGAAATGGTAAAAATATAATCTAATTACACTTTAATACCACCTAAAAGGATAATATATCCATATATGTAAATTATATTAAAAGGCAGCTTTGAATTAAAATACAATATTTTTCACTATTCATTAAAAATGAATTTTATCAGGAAAATACCGAAAATTTACCCAAATTAAATTTTGAAGTCCCTATTCTAATACAGAATTTTATTTTGTCAAATAAAACATAGAAAAGTGAAAAAACTATATTTAAAGAGGGTATTCCTTCAAAAGGAGGTAAATCGACCTTTTTAAGTAAATTATACTTCAAATTAGATTCAATCACATTTTTAAGACTCTAACTTCTATTGGATAAATGTAAAAACATTTAACAAACATGTATAATCATATTGTAGTTAGTTGTTTTCATTCCCTCTAATACAACATCTATGAGTTAACTACCATTTAAAATAATAATATTATATTATTAGTTTGCAACGTACGATTTCAAAGAAACTCGTTGTTGTGTATCGGGTATGCCATCAAACATAGTGTCCCGTTAAGGTATAATTAATATTTAATTCACAAATATTAATAAATATGAAAATTTCATATTTCATCATTTACCTGGGATGTTACACTTATTCCATATAAGTATAACCTTTAGGTTACTTCTCTTCACAACTGATGTCAAATTACGTTATCATCATCCCCTATGTAATGAAATATCTTATCTCCATTAGTTTGGGAAGATAATTGTAATCCCTCCGACCTTTTGATTTCTTCCCTTCGACTTGAATGCAACTCCCCAAATCCTGTTTCACCTTTCATTCCTTCTTCATCCTTAAGCTGTGAATCCCTCTACCATGGACACCCTGAAAATTATATCAGCATAATTGGATAAAATACTCATTACTAGACTCTTCTTTTGATAGACTATGTAATTTCATTAAAATAATATTCATGATCAGGTTCTCATTGATCTAATACCATCTCTTTAGTACCAAATACATTTAAGTGGTTACCAAAGTTGAAGCATCACAAATTCATTCTTTGAATGGAACCATTATCTATATTAGACCAAATATCTGAAACTTTCACTGAGATTTCCCACACCGTACATCACATTGAACATCCCCATCTTAATATTTGTATCACCACTTCATATTTATTATCATTACTATATCATATGGCCCATGCATTAAAGGAAACACTGTGATTGTTGAGTTTACATTCCAAAGAAACACTAACACCCACCTCTTTGGTTCCCATGGACTTTAATGGAGCATTCATTATTGAATTTAGGTTGAATAAATAATTCCTTGGATGATTGAAAGTGGGGAAAATTTATGGATTAGAAATACCGGGTCTTGGTTCTCTCTGCAAATGATTTCATCAAACTGGACCACCATTATGCACATAGTACAGTTTTAGTTCAGTGAGCTTATTTAATCCATCCAACTATTGAATCTCTGAATCTATTACCCCATGTACCTCTTTATAGTCTCAATTAAATTTGAAGGAATATGGCCCAAACTCTTGAAAAACATACAAAAACTCATATAGGATTCAAATACATCAACTTATATGAATGAAAACTCTTCCCCAAATTTAATCCAAAACCGGTCTTCTGGAACCTTGGAGGAAACTACATTCACACATATTTGGGGTGAAATTGGGTGGAAAATTTGTTATTTATACTATGTATGCACTAAAAAAGTCCAACTGGAAATCTAAGGAAATGAAAATAATAAGTATATTGACAAGGAAATGGAAGATAAGGGAAGAATACCCATAGATTGGTAATAGGATCATCTCATTTCACATGAAATTTGAATGACCACTTGAAGGGATAGGAATTTCTCTTATTATAGATACATGAATCGTGGAAAATTGACAATTTTTCAACCATCGAAGAAAAATCAATCCTAATATGACTTTTATCAACTAAAAAATATTTCATTCTTGAAAACCCCAATAATCCAAATATTAACATATAAAATGTATTAACTAATGGTTTATGAGACCAAAATAATTACACTATAGTTATATATAGATGGAAATATGCTTTTTTGAATTCTAGGTTTTCAATATAATTATAACATGATCCATAGAATAGAGTTTGAACATTATTACTAATAGATATTAATTAAAAATCATAAATAAAATTAGGATATGAGAATTGAGTAATGTGATCTGGGTGAGCCTCAAAAGAAGGGATAAGCAGAGCTCCCACCCCCCTCCTATGTTAAGGGGCTAGAGGCATCATCGTCGGTTTACGGAATTTTAAATATGGAATGAAGAAAAAAGTCACATCTATACAAGGCGCTAAGATTGAATCTTGAAAGAGAATGTTTACAAAATAAATGATATTAAATAAAAAATTCACAACCAATTACCCTTCATATTAATATTAAATTGATCTTTGAAATGATCCCTCTCTCTTGTCAATCCAAAATGAAAAATATTATTGTTTCAATAGTTTCTAGTAGCTATGAATTTATAAATACTAATAAAAGTGGTTAAAAATATAACCAATGTATTAATGATGGGTGTGAGTATAATTACTCAGTATAGAACCCCAACAATTTCTCTAAAAAATATTGATATAATTTGAATATTCCAATATCATTATACACATATTCCATAAAATATTTCAAACATTCATAATGAACATAATATAAATCTAGTAGTGAAGAAAATTATAATCATTAATAATATCCATCCAATATGTCACTATATTTGGATGGTCAATAACTAAAATAATTTCTTTAGGTAAATATATTTAATCTAAATTCAGTAAGGTATGACACTATTTTACATCATTTCATATGTTGTTATCCCATGGTACCAAGAGAATTGATTTCATTTGAAATCTACCAACCCATGGAAAAGGGAAACAATATATGTGAGTAAAGAAACTATTATATACATGCCTTTTTCTCATAAATAACACCAATGGGCGGATAACTATATTATTATTTTATAACAACAAAATAAAACCTAATTTGAAAATAGATACCATTGTATAATTACACATGTTATGGCCTGCTTAAATATATAGACTATAGATTTTAGATAAGAAATTATAAACCATTCTCTAATAATTATTCCAGTTAAACATGTAAACATATTATGTAAAATAACATAAAAAACATGCTGATCATAACAAGGAAAACATGAACTTAGATTAAAAGGAGGTAAAATAAATAACTTGTTTTCAAAAGAATGTCAAAATACATTATCATTATAAGAAATAAATAAAATCCTCTATAAAAGGAACAAAAAACATTATTAAAATCATGTCCATGATCTACATATCAAATCAATATATTATATAATTTTGAATGAAACTTTCTTAGTTCATAATCATAGACAAATAAGTTGACCAATTCAAGAATATGGTAAATCGTGACAAAAGAATAATTATGATAATATCATTCCAATGTAACAACATGTGTATACCACAATATATTTGTAAGAAAATCTAGGATAAAACTAATTTTGGAGGTAGCTGGTATATATTATAATTATGTTGGAAAATTTTCAAAAAATTAAATGGTACACCCTACACAATATAAATGGTAATTAATTAGATTACAAGGGAGTGAAAATTACTATTCAATATAGTATATGATATTGAAAATCAATCCACAGAAATTGGATTGGTTTGATTATCCATTTTGGAACTAGCCTATTCATTTAATATTTATACTTTATACACTACAAAAATAAGCTTTAACATATTGACTAATTGTTTATTAATTTCAATAATTATTTATTAATCTATATAGCCTAGGAGGATTATAGTTTTATCTTATTAATATATTAAATAAATATTTTTATAAAAAAAGCTATTTCATGGATAATACATTATTATTAAAAATGAGTGAAAATACTCAAATATGTTTAACCCTGCAGTAGTAATACACATTTACGGTGAAAACCTACGTAATACCTATATGTAAGATATTTCCAATTGAATGAAAGGATCCCTAATAGGGGAAATGATATTGATAAATATTATGTAATTTTATAATCATGCTACTATTGATAGTTTTTTTTATAAATTTATTCATTACTAGTTCAAATTTTGGTAAATTGTAATACCAAAATGTATCAAAAATACCAAAATTATCAAAAGATTGATGTACATAAAAAATAGTTTTCATAACCATACAAGAAAACCATATGATATAATTAGAATTATAATTAATGTTTTCATATAGTTTCTCAATATTCTACTTAAAAACATTATATTATTTCTTTTTCTCATTTAATCCCATCATGCATCACTAATCGACCTCTCATTTCTTAGCTCAACATGGAACACACTAGGGATTCATCATTCTATAATGATGATTGTTCATTTTAGATTATTTTAAACCTATTACACTCCTCTTTGTCATAAATATATAAACAATATATAATCCAAAAATTTTTATTTATACCTATGTTTATTTTTTGATGGATTATTTATTTGGTATATTTATGATTTAGAATGAATAATGGTCTTTATGGATTTATCTATTCTTATTGTGATAGACTAACAACATTATCAATATATTATATATTTGAGTTATGTTACTATATTTAGATCCATTTAAATTTGAATTCAAGTGTTTATATATTTTTTAATAAACAATATGAATCTTTAATGGGTAATATTATGTATATATAAAAATTTATTATCAAAGAAATTTCCCCATGGCTTTAATTGACCAAATAAGACAAATCCCTTATCATAAAACATTAAATATTTTTCTATATGAACTGAAAACAACAGATGTTCATATAATTATTATAGAGGATATTTTCAATCCATTATATTCAATGAATGTTTTTTGGGATTTTAAATTAATTCTCTACATAATCAATGATAATTTAGATTTTATTGATTGAGTTCAGAAGGTTGATTTTTCAAAGAATCTATTATACCATGATTTTTAAATTACTGTTCAAATGGCCAAATTGGAAGATTAAGAAAAAGGGTATTCTATTTTAATGTTCTCATAGGATGTGACATCGTAGAATTTTTTATATAGAGTTAATTCGATTTATTTATTATGTACAAAAATTTACATGGTCCTATATGGAGAAATTTTCCATTATATAATATCCTAAATGAAGGAGGGATGCCTCTATGAAGGGAGATCTGTGGTGATGGTTTTATTATTATTTCAATTTAACTAAACAATTTCTATTACGTGTTAATTACTATCCTCACTATTATGTCATTAGTATCCAGTGGTTGAGATGTTTTCACTATGGACATTGGTATTATAATAGTTTTCAACTAATTCATGCTAGGAAATGTCAAACTCAGTGATTAGAAAATTGAATTTCACCAAGACCGAAATATATTGACTCAATTTTGGTTTTTATTGATTTTATTGATAGATCTTTTTAGTATTTCGATGATGATTTGAAATTGGTTATTCAATAGTATATTATTTATATATATTTAAATATAGCTAAATATTTCATTTTCTCGGATTAGTGTTACAATTTTTATGTCATCTGATTTTAACATAGAATTGTTGAAATAAATATATATCATGGGTTTTCTTCAATACAAGATTCACAATTTGATTCAATTGTAGTCCTAAAATTATTATTATTATTATTATTATTATTTTATGTTTCATTTAAACCATATTTTATTTAAATTTATGATTTAATGGCTTCAAATGATTTATATACATCAAATATATGTTATATTAATATACATTTTTAGTTATCATTGATTATATATTTTTCAATTATACCTAGAAAAAAAATTCATGTAGTGTCTCCATGATAATTTTTAAAAATAAATTAGAATCTTTATTTAATTTTTTTATTTTAATGTTTCATAAAATGAGTATACATTCAGTGATTATAAATAGTGAATGGGTGGATTCATTATTTTTATATTTTTAGGATTACCATTTTATAGAATCATTTTTTGAAGAACTCTTATAAAAAATATATTTGATAGTGCAGAGGGTGTGGTGTTAGTGAAAAGTGATATTGATTTATCAATCCGGAGGAAATTTATAATGGATAATAGACTAATAATCTAATAATCTAATTTATATGTGTTTATACTCCACATAATTCGATGACATTAAATTTATATTGATTTTATGAGGGACATATTCAGTATATGTGGATATTTATCTATTGGATTTTGTTTATATTTCAATCTATTTTTATTCCCTATTTTTTGTCACTTTATTTTCAAAAATATTTATTTTATAATCATGGATCTCTAATATGAATTTGTTTAGCACATACTTCTATATGGAAGTCCATTTAATATAATTTCTATATTTGGAAATAATTCCCAACAATTTATATTTTTAATATTAGTAACTTATTTATAACCCTTGGATATTATGAAACATATCATTCCAGGTCACATGCCTTCATGAATACATGGATTAGGGACATCATAGTTGGATTGTAAAAAAAGTATCATAGAAAAATTGTTCATTTTCATAAAAAAATCATGGGTCATATTTAACTGTTTGAAAAAGGATTCACTATATTTTATAATGTATGTTAAATTGGTTTATAGAAATATATTTTATGATGGATTTGCATGTTTTTTCGGTTTCTATTTTGGACTAATAAATGCCTGACCTTAATGTGATGTAACTAGACTTATTACTATATTTTGCAGTTAAATTATCAATTTATTTATAATATTATGTTGTTATGAATGTTTAAATTTATATTTATTTTTTATATATAACACAATTTTTTACCACACCCCTCAAAATCTCTATTTATCCTTATGATATAATAGTGGGATAGACATTGATAGTGAACCCTCCATTTGTATAATGTTTAATGTACTCGTTTGTCCCATAATATTATATATTGGGTAAAACAGTTCCTTTAATTTATCTCATAATAGAGATTAATTTCAAGAGTTTTAGAATTTAATCACTCCTCTATTCCATGTCAATCATGACTCCCAATAAGATTAACAATGGTTAGAGGTTTTTTTGATGAAAATAAAACTCCATGATCTCAATTATTTTTATGGGAATATATTATCCAATTTTTTTTAGTTCTAAGTTGGATGTTATGTATGTTAATCATTCATACTAATCCATGAAAGTAAAAATCATGGAAGGCATCCAAGGAATATTTTTAATTAATATTTCATTGAAATCATAAAATATTATAAGGTGATGGAATCCTATGGTCATGAGGATAATTATTCAATAGTATTTGATTATGCTTGTTCCTTTTCTAAACAATTACCATATCATCCCAATAATTATTTGGATGATTCTTATAATCATATATTTTTAGAATAGATCATTGTAATAAATGAAAAATCTATATTATCATTGTCGATAAAATACTTTTGTATATAATTAGTAACATATATGGTTGGGAATTAGGTATTTGTGGCTAGAGTGCTTGTGGTGATTAATTATTTCCTTATTCATATGGTCTATTTAGAAAAATCATGTGAGGAGAAATGGATTTCATGTGAGTTTAATTATATGGGTGTTGAGAACAAGGGATTTTGTCATTTATTCTTAAATAAATATTTTTTGAGTTCTCCCTTGTTTTTTTTGTATTATAGTAGGTTAGGATAGAAGAGGAGTTTATGTTAGGATTACCCTAATACATTTTTTTATTTTGTTTTTTGAGCTATATGAAATGGTTATGTGATGTAGCTACCACTAATTTTTTTTGAAATATATGTACTAAATAATAATGTATTTAAGTAAAACTAATAAAAAATAACATTGATATGAAAACTAGTTGGGTTACCAAATTTTTTATCTTCATGTACTTCTTTCTATAAGAGGTCTCTTATTTAAGAAGAATCTTCTAATTTTTAATTAGTTTTACCAGTATTTTATATTTATGAAATCCATGAATCTATTTATTGGATGTGATCATTAAAATGCTTTCAAAAATATTATTTTTCAATTTATAGATATTATTGGTGATGTTTTGGTCTTCTTTTAATGTCATGATATTTATTCCTCACCTAGTGTTAGTGGAACAAAGTTAGTGGGATGTATTTTGATCCTCTAAGCTTTCTGTGATGAATTTTGGAATAATTATGATTTTTATGTTAATTGTGTCAGACTAAAAATAATATATTATAGGTTTAACAACACAGGTAAAGACAGAATAAATCAATTTAAGGTTTAATAAAATAGTTTTATTAGTTATAAAAATATAAATAATTTTAAAGTCAAAATGAAAGAGTTTGGATTAAACTATTTTATTATATTGATTTTATTTAAAAAAATTTATTTAATAAATTTATCATTTTATAATGAAAAAAGGAATATAATTTTGAAATAAAAAAATTAAAATATACTTATGGTGAAATTTTGGATTTTTTGGATCATATTAATTTTACACTAAATAATGAAAAATACTGATTTCTGTAAATCATTTATTTTATTTTAAATAAATTATGTAATTTTAAAGCCCAAATATGTCTTGAATAGGTTTTAATGTAACATAGTTATTATTTAGTAATATTTAATAAAATTAATTACTTATTAATAAACTCAATATTTTCTTTTTGTAATAGTTTCTCAATGTTGAAAAATGGGTTTACTTAAAAAGTGTTTTAAAATTCATAATGATTATCCATTTTAATTACCTAAAATAATCCCAACTATGGAGTGTTTTAAATTAATTGTATATATTTAATATTATTAAATATTCATTTAATTTTTGAATAATTATTATTTGTCACGGATTTATCATATAATTATCTTTTCTCAATTATATAATGTTCTTAATAACATTTGTTTTCATCATGTTTGTGGGATTAATTTTAACATAAAAGTCTCCAA
This sequence comes from Viscum album, assembly GCA_963277665.1. Classification (NCBI taxonomy): domain Eukaryota; kingdom Viridiplantae; phylum Streptophyta; class Magnoliopsida; order Santalales; family Viscaceae; genus Viscum; species Viscum album. Next base: position 256,588,411 of record OY728148.1, on the reverse strand, counting down.
TTTTTTAAATTGAATTAGAAAAATGGAATACATATTATGAATAATAATAATTTATAATGTCCAATATTTTTTACTTATTTTTTCCCAATATTAATAGTGAACATAATAAAAAATAATTACAACGATTAAGGTATAAATGTATTTACTTTGTGATTAACTAAAAGATAAGTGTTATAAATGACCTACCAATATGTAAAAAAACAATTGGGTGGAAATAATTAGAAATTATATTTTATATGATCTGGTATTTATAATTTTGGAGACTTTTTGCATTAATAAAATTTTGGTATGATTGATTCTTTTCATAATATCTCATGTGTTTCACTCACCAAGCTTATTAAATCCCAACCCCTATCCTCCTCTATTTACAATAGAAAAATACACCAGTTCGGCCGTGACATAACCAAATCACTTCTCTATATTCCTCTACTAATCCTACAATAGTTATTTTTGTTATACATCTAAACAGGGAAGGTATATGGTGAAAAAAGAATGAAGTTTATGAAAGATGAAGGTGATAAAGACATGTGATGAATCAAACTCAAGGTTAGAGACATTATCTCAATTTAATTTTTTAATACATATCTTGATGTTATACACCTGTATTATTTTATGAAGTGTCTATACATCCCCATTTAATTTGTAAATCATGAATTTATACATTCACACGGTATTTATAGTATCTGTAATGATATTATCTTCATTTGGATTATGATTAAAATATTTCAACAGTAAATAGTGAATCTACCCCCAAATCACAACATGTTTTGATCACTATTAGTATAAAATTTGAAACACCTTCATAAAAGTCAGTAACTAAATTTTTTTTATAGTGTAGGCACACAGTTAAATTCATAGTTTAGCCTAACCATGGGGATCCCTAGGAGAAAACATGCAAGGATAGATAATGGGTTATTTCATGGTTTTCATATCGTTTTCTAACCATGTAAGACAACTATGTGGTGTTTTTTTTTTTGAGGCAGTGGCTCAGGCATTGTTAGCACATGAATTGATTAACCATGCTCCATTTCCCTACATCATGAAAAACTAAATCCAATAATCATGGATTCAATATGATTTACAATTTAAACAACAATTTTTCCCCTAAACGATACATAATACTAATTAAACTTCCTCACATGGATATTTATATAATTCCCTTTGATTTGAGATATATAATTCGGAGAATCTAAGGGTGATGGATGATAATATTTATCAGTAAGTGAACTTTATTCACAATTTTCCTTAAATCCATTCATATATAGTCACATGGAATCATGTATTTAATCTATTGGGTATATATCCATTATTTATGTAAATATCGATGAAATATTATTGTTTAAAATGAAGGTAATGATATCCATGTTCTTATCCAAGAGGTTCATGTCTGTGCTTTTATGTTTTTGTGTCATTATTCATTTTATACAATGTTTGAGAGTTCAGTAGCTTCACTGTTGACTCCTCCTGAATAGAAATTCATGAATTGGTTTCAAATTGATTTAATTTCAGTAAATTTTTTTTAAATCACTTATGTGATTTTATAGAATCCACTTTTGTGATTTTTTCTTGTAAATTATTAAAATTTGTCTGTTTTGTAGAAAATTAATTTCGTTCATTATTTTGAAATTACGGATTCAAAACTATGGTTTGGTTTTGATGCATGGATAATTTTTATTTAATTTTTTTAAATAGAATTTTTTTAATGGGAATGGGTCGGCATGGGTTATCTAAAAATATTGTTAGTGTGGGTAAATTTTAATTATACGTAACCCTATAAAATGGGTGTGTTCCCTTGAAAAAATTGATATTTTTAACCTTATGAAAACATAGTAGACCAATAAGAGACCACTCTTGACCGCATAACTTTCACCTCAAAATAAATATTTGGTTGTGTGGATGTTTGGAATTAGTATACCAAATGGATCTAAGAAATGGTTTAAATTAATTGTTTGGTTTCATTACACAGAATCAATTTTTATATAAATAAACTATTTTTTGATTTTGATATATATATATATATATATCATTACATTGATTTTAAAAAAATTTATTTAAATTTTCTATCCGATTTTTATGATATGAAAATTCGTTGGAGAAATCTTATTAAGTATTCTACACACCTCCTACTTGGGAATATTTGTGCATTTTCCAATGTTTGATATTGAGAAACTTGTACATTTAGGGTACCCAAGTAATTTTTTGAAAAACATGACACCATATGAATGACATGTTGAGATAAGAATTGGAGTAATATTGGAGTTAATATGTTGGTGTCTTCGTTGTCTTTATGTATTGTTGGTTTTGGTTTCTATATTATACTCCAATAATATTGTTGGTTTATTGGTTGATATGTATTTTGTACTAATGCATTATATAGTGGATTTTTTTCTTCATGTTGTTAAGATGATTATATTTAATAAAGAAATTGTTAAAAAACATTTATGAAGTCCTTGGAATTTATCTTCCAGTCATTGGAGTCTTGGGAATTTCATATAAGGATTAGTAACACACACATTCCTCATCTCAATCAAATGGGTTATAGGTGGGGTGTTCAATAAATCATTAAAAAGAATTCTTCCAATATTAAAAATGGGTTTTTAAAAGAAAATGGTACATTGATATCAAAAAATAATCTTTTAAAACATTAGAATCACTTTTGAAATATTTTATGATTGAAAAGTGAAAGTGTAATTTGTTTATTAATGATATGGTACATGAGAATTATACATGAGAAAATAGTGTTCTCGAATAGTACTTAGTGATATAGTTAGATATTATATGATTTGGTATCTTAGATTTTTCCTAGTGAACATATTATAGCACATATGATGCGGAGTCTTAGATAGTGTTGGTTGAACACATTACATCTTATAAGATGGGTCAGCCAAGATAGCACCGGTTGATCCTAATATTGATTAAAATATGAGCTCATACAAATAAAAAACCATTTAATTGGAATTTTTTTCTTTTATTAATATTCATGAAGAATGGATTTACCAAATCTTTTCTCCATTGTAATTAACTAGGATTTAATTCCCTTTGAAACTGGTTTAAAATTTTGTTAGAATGTGATTCTCTATATTATTAAAAAGGATTTTTAATTGCTTTATATGGTTTTTAAGGCTTACATTGAACTAAATTTTTTTGTTTTTTCATGTGATTTCTTTAATTAAATATGATCAATGATCCAAGATGATAATGGTAAATTTTATATAATTTTTCATGTTTTCACTAGACTACTGTTTTTATATATTTTTGAGTCATGTACTAATTTTTTTGTGCTCATATAACATTTTTTTAAAAAAAATAATTAGATTAAAGGATTGGTTAGGGGATGGATGAATATATGTTGGAATCCATGAATACTTTTCCTTATATAAACTCATGTTTTTATTTAAAAAAATTATATGATGGAAAAAATGGATACTGGTCATATGTGTCTACTTTATATTATATTGTTTGGTTATGTATGATTCATGGACCAATTCTATAAATCTATAAAACCAAAATGAGCCTCATTTTGAAAAAAAAAATTAATTAGTAAAATTTAAAATAGTGTAATTCTTAGGGATATTTTCTTATAGTTGGTATCAATGTTTGTTTTAGATATCATTATAGTTTATGATTATAATAATAAATTACCCTTGTAGGATTTTAATTTACCATTATGTTGTAATAACATAGAATTTAAAGTTTACCATGTTGCTTCATCTAAAATTTTTCAGTTGAGAATGTTTTTCCACAAATAAATAAAGAATATATAGTATATAGGAATCGATATGTAACTGTCCCTCCCAATAACCATTTTTAAATAGTTAGAATAAAAATAGAATAATTTCTTTCATTGATGTCTCAATTGACACAATATATTAATGGAAATTGTATTGAGGATAGAGGAACTCATTTTACCATAGCGAACAATGTCAACAATGATGTATTTTATGAGGCAATATCTGTCTTTATTAAATGGATCTCACACTGTCATAGCTAAAGGATAGATTAATATCATGGATAAATTATTTAATATCAAGGGATGATAAAAAAATAAAATGATAATTATATCTATTAATTATTTTGAAGGTGAGGCTTGAATGTGGTGGTCTTTGGTTATGAATACTAGAGAGAAAAATAGTTATCGTTCCCTAGAAAGATAATTTTTGTTAGAGATTTTCGTTGATAAATATTTTCCAATTGTTGTACGAATCTGAATTTAAAATAATTTCCCAGAAAAGAGGCATAAATAAGAAGATTATATATCTACATATGATGATAACATCCCAATATTAGCAAGGTATTGCAGGATTTCGTTTGGGGATATAACAATAAAATCAATATATTTTACTCAAGATTGAAACAAAGTATAAAAAAAATCGATTGTATGATAATTTATTAGTTATGAGAATGGTGTTCATTTAACTGAGAAGATTTAGAATAATTTTTCTAAAATGAGTGTTCCTCTAGATGTACATAGTAAAAAAAGTTCAAGTTGGCACAAAATAGAAAAACAACCAGCTAACTAGTCTATATGTAAACCCTTATGATATTTTAAATGTGGTATATTTCATTTAAAATAATCTTTTACATCAACTAGTAATTGTTTCTTGTGTGTAAATTTTTTTCAAAAGTATTCTGATAGTGAATAATGTGTCTTGAATGACAAAATAATGGGTAACAAAAATCCATACAATAATGAGGTGTTTTAGTTGGAATGAGTGGGTCAGTATAAAAATGTGTTGCTGAAGTTAATTGCACATTATGGAAATAATCATCATAGGAAACAAATATATTTTTAAAGTAATTTTTATACAACAATATATGATGTTGGGACATCAAATGATTTGGTGACAGGTTGGTTTCTTCTGTATTTGAATTTTGAAAATACCCTATTTTAGTCCAGATATTATAATTCATTCATTAAAAACAATAATTCATGAAAAGTGGGAATATCACCACATGAATATAAGATATAACTCTATGTTAAAACTCCAGGGGAAATATTAATGAAACCAAGACGCATAGGAATATTTCTATTGTTATCAGTCGGATGGTTATTCATTTAAATCATGCTAAACTATACATAATAGAGTTTGATATCATTGTTGGTAAGGGTTTTATTTTATTTTATCAATATTATATAAATTAAAAAGATAAAATTGTCATGTTAAATTAATAAATATCTTTATCAACTTACCATAAAGATGATAAATTGATAACAGGGGGTAATGAAAATTACATAGCTCATATTTTTTATAATAAAGAAAATCTTAAAATTAGTTATATGCTAATAGTAAATAAATACATAGAGGTATTTAGTTATTATTTTTATAGTGTTATTCATGATTTAGAGGTTGATTTAACAATTGAATTAGTAGATAATTATTTTTCGATTTCTAAACTACCTTATCAAATGGCTCATGTGGAACATTTAGAATTTAAAATAAAAATAATGTGTTATTAGATAAAGTAATCATTTGAGGTGTCACTTTAGCATGGGGTGATCCTATAATTTTATTAAAATTAAATATGTTTTTATGAGATATTTCATTTATTATAAATCCTTGAATAACATCACTATCAAGAACAATAATCCTTGGCCTCACATAGATGATTTGTTTTACGATATCCAATGATGATTGTTTTTTCGAATATTGACATGAGTATGGGGTACCATAAATTGAATTTGAAGCAAGTTAACATTTTGAAAACTATGTCTTTTGAATATACTGGGAACTATTAAATTTTTTCATACACTTTGGGTTGTATAATGAGAACAATTTATTTATAGACCATACTAATAAGGGTTTTCATGATTTCTTTGAAAAGTTTATGATTGTTTTTATTGATGAAATTTTGGTATATTATAATTTAAAATAGTAACATGAATGAAAAATAATAATTTTTCAAAACCATAAAATAATGTAAACTATAAGGTAAATTTAGTATATTTAAATTTTTATCAAGAAAATTATTTCCTTTGACAAATTATTTTTAAATATGGCTTAAATATTTCCCCTTCTAAAATAAAAATAGTTGAATAATATACAAGACGAATAAAAATAATAGATATTTTTTGTTTTATATATTAAAATATTACTACCAGTGGTTTATTGAAATAATTTTCCATTTTTATAGACCATGGTATATGTTAACTCGAAAAGGAGGTAAATTCTTCTAGGAAAATTAATGTGATTATTTTTTTCAAGAACTAAAAAATTATTGAAAATTATTCAATTTTATCCATATCATCTAGAAATGGTTCATTTTCCATAAATAATGATTCTTTATTGAGAAGACATTGTAGTTTCATAATTAATATTGATCAGTTAATTTCATATTCATCAAGTCAGTTGAAATGTCATCATTCAGATTACCTTACACACGATTTGGATTTAGCTACTATGTAGTTTTATTTTAAAATATAGAGGCATCATCTATATGAATCGAACTGTGAAATATATATTGATAAAAATATTTTCAATTATATATTCACATAGAATAATATAAACACGAGATAGAGAGTATGGATGGAACTGACTAACTATAATAATTTCAAGATTCATTACCTTCATGCAAATAAAAACAATGTGTTCACTGCTTTGTGTCAAATAAATAATTCCATGTTTACTAATTCATATTTTGAATGTATCCTTTTGGTTAATGATTTGATAAATTTTTTCCCAGAAATTTTTTATTCATGGACAAAATCAATTCAATTATCTGGTTTCAACACAATTCACATTGTGAGAATGAATTATGTATGCTCAAAAGGATGATCAATATTTGCAGGAAGAGTAAGAATCAGTTAAAAAGAGTAAGATTCATAATTTTAATATTTATGAAGAAGGTGTTTTATGATTATTAAAAAAATATGTGACTTGATATTCCCTATTGAAGACAGATTTAATATTTAAATCTCATAGTTATATTCTTTTCATTCTTCTATGTAGCTCTTATATGTGTAGTTACCTACAGAAGTGCTAATGTTGTTATTGAATTAAATGAAATATTTCATAAATTACCATGGTGTGTTTTACATCTAAATTGGTAAAATAAGATAAAAATTTAATGAAACATATACTTCATCATTTCCCTATACTGGAGTGGAAAATAGGAAATATATTTATCTATTTCAAGGTGGTATTTCCAATAACTATAGTAGGTAACATTTGGATTTGGATTATTGTTGATCGATTACCTAAATCTCTACATTTTTTACCATTCGAGAAATAATGAAATTACAACATCTTCTTCTAATATATTGAAATGATATATTTATTTACCAAGTCTTAAATCTATTTATTTTATTAGATCATGATATTATATTCCTTTTGAATTTTGAAAAGGACTTCATATGTTTTTAGAAATTGAAAATAAATTATTTGCATCTTTTCAACCCCAATTTGAGGGAAATTTATTGTGGAAAATTTATACCATTTAGTATATTATTCATTCATTTTCAATTGATTAATATTCATGTTGGGATTAATATATCTCTTTTTTAGAGTTTTCTTATAACAATAGTTTTAATTATAATGTAAATATTGTAATATTTGAGAAATTATACGAAAATCGGTGTTGGAAACTAGTATTATGGGATGATTTGAGATAATTTTTGTTTATGAGACCAATGTAGTTAGAGGAAATGAAATATAATGTTCAATTCATTACATAACATATGATGAAATCTTAAATCATGTAGAAATTTTATGTGGATTGAAGAAGGAAAGATCATTCTTTTGAGGTATGTGTTCATGTTTTTCGCTATGTTTCTCAATGGAAGAGTTTTATTACTTTTAAATAGAATGGTAAACTATTCCCATGTTTCATTATAATATAAGAAATCCTCATTATTTTTGGATTATTTTCTTACAAAGTAACTATACCTATGATTTTTTCTACGGATAACAATTTTTCATCTCTAAATGTTAAGGAAATGTGTAAAAGTTTCATCTCATGTTTTTGAGTAAATAAAATGTTTAATTGGAAGAGAGAATTTAAAATATGGAAACCACAATTTAGATTCATGACTATATAGAAAATATTTGTTATAATATGGTTATTAATATGGTTAATGTTTATGGAATCCTCATATGGACGTAGAGTCAACATAAGAATATAAAAATGTTATAAGAGAATTATACCCCCACTTGTTTCATAAGTAAATCAACTGTTTAGGACATAATTTTCAAAATGGTGTAAGAATATAAAAACCCAAGTAAATATATAATAAAAAACATTAATGTTTTTTAATGTATTTATATCAATTATATAAATATTGTGTAATTATTAAATCAAAAAATAAATAATTTTACCTAAGAAATATTATTATTTTAGTTTTGTTCAAAATTTTAATTTATAAATTATATAATTATAAATTTAAAAATATATTATCTTTTTTAACATCATAATATTAATATTTACATATATTGAATTTCTAGTAGTTTTTAGAAAATATTAAATTTTCAATGAATAGGGAAGAATACTGATTTTTTGTAAAAAAGAATTATTTCAAATAAAATAAGTTACTTTAAAACCATAATATTTCATGAATATGGTTTCAAATACCATGAGTATTTTTATTTATATTTTATAGAATAAATTTCTTTTTAAACAAATTTATATTTTATTTATATAAGGTTTTTTTATTTAAAATGTGTTTTTTCTAAAAATAGTTTTAAAATGAATAATGATTATTGATATAAATTAACTAAAATAATATCTAATGGAGAATATGATTAATTAATTATATATATTTTTTATCAAAAAATGTTAATTTTGTTTCGTAAAATTATTATTAATAGTAATATAGTTCAAATATAACCATCGTTTTTGCAAAAAAAAACTCTCTATAAAAACCTACTTGTTCATTGTTCTAATGGGAATAATTATAAATTTTTTTTTAAAATATTAGAATATAATGTTTAAAATTGATTATATATTTAGAATATTAATAATTTATCATTTCAAATAATATCAAAATAATTTTTTTAAAAAATATTTGATAGAATTTAAATTTGGTTTGATGTGGTTATGGTAATAATAGATTAACTTGGGGTTAAAAAAAGATAATAGTGATAAATGACTTACATGATGGTCCAACAGATAATAATTTTCCATATTTCGACATTATATCTTCTATGATCAATAATAGACCATTTTGGTGGCTTTTGGAAAGATAAAAACCCTGGTATTATTGAATCTATACATAAATTCACATGTTTTCCTCTTACCTCACTTAGAAAAGTCTGCCCCTCACCTCTTATCATCAAACCTTCAAAATCCATTGGTCTGGCCAATACCATCAAAATAACATATCTATTTCAAATATCTCATTCAATAAGACATATTTTTTTTACGAATCCATCCAACAAGGTCATTGGGAAAATTAAAACAAGTTACTCGAAGAAGTGGAAGATAAAGACCCACAGAATGAATCAGACTCAAGGTAAGGGACTTCATCTCAATTTTCTTTCATTGAGGATTATTTTGAAATTATAAAATTATGCTATATAACAATGTGTATATAATTCCCCTATTACATGATATATCATTAATTTCTCTATACAATTGATATTTATTTTTTTATTATACTATTTCAAGGGGCTTAGGATTAATATATTTCCAATGTGTTAAGGAACTATTATTTATAAAAATAATCCTTTAATGTTTTCCTTTCCCCTCATTCTATTCCATGTAAATGTATTTAAAATTATTAAATAATCGTTTTCATTGATGTAAAAGAGTAATAAAGTATATTATATCCTAATTTTATTTTTCATTGCTTTCAAAAGGAATGTTTTTATATGTTTTATACAGAACATTTTTAAAAATGGATAATGAATTGTTCTATTCTTAACAAACACGGTGACAAGAAATTTTATTCTATCATGACTATTATTTTTTTTATATCAATGAAAAAAATCATTTATATTTTTTAGGTATTTCGGAATTGAAATGGTTTTCCAAAATATAATGTTATTTTTTTATTGAAATTTTATTTTAAATGTATTTTTATATCCAAAATTAATTTTTTATGACATTAAAACGTTTTTCTCAATGGATTAATTTTGGGAAAATTAAATCATAAAAAATTATTAATTATATGATACTCTATAATTATACAAGATAAATGTGTGTTCTCATATAGTTCCAGGTGATCCCATTAAAGGTTATATGATCAGTCGGCCCAGATAGCACCCGGTCATCTAGTCATAACATATACAATGGGGCATCCCAGATATAACCAGATGATCCAATTACAACATAAATGATGGTTTATACTATATAGCTATTCAAATAATTATGTATTCATCCAAGTATTGACATTAAAGAAAGATGGAGTCACCAAATTGTTTCTCTTACAGACATAACCGGGCTATAGTTACTTTTGACATTAGATTAAAAATGGTTGTAAATATGAATCTCTATATAACTAAAAAGGGTTTTTAATTCCTTTATATGTATTTTTAATGAAATACATCGATAAAAATGATTTTATGTTTTTCATGTGAAAATGTGTTATTCAATACACATAAATAACCTTGAACATAAAGTTATATGTTATACGAGAATTCATGTTTTCACTGGACAAATGATTTTATTTATTTTTGTATCCCTTACTTAACATTTTATTATAATCCTGGGTTTTTTAAATGTTTTTCACATGATTTAAGGAAGGATAATTGAATGAAATAATTTCATTTTTACTATCATGAATATTATTCATTATTTAGAATAATTATTTTTTAAAATTTTCTAAATTATAATGAAAATGTATACCAGTCAGATGATTCAACTTTGTATTATATGGTATGGTTATTCTTGAGTTATGGAATAATTCTCTAAAACTATAATTCTTAAAATAATCTCAAGGTGAAAGGTAGTAAATTCATAACTAAAACATATTATTATCTAATGTTTATGGAAAAATAATTTTATTAGGGTCCACTATTATAGTTTTTCATGGCACTGATTATATACCATTCCCAATAATGGCACATACTAGTGCATAGTACACCATGACTAGTTGATACATTGTATATATACATTATTTGGTAATTAACTAGTGTATTTTGTGACATTTCCAATTTTTTATTTTTTAAATTATTATTCTTCTTTTCTTCCATGATAATGAAATAGTATCTTACAATTGGGACACGAATTTTATTCCCCTTAAATTACCTGAATAGATAATGCTAAATATTCTATGACTATAAATATTTTTTTATTGAAATATGTTATGAAAATGTGATAATATAACATTATTTATGATAACAGTTTAACATAGTCCATATTTCATTCATTGTATAGTTAATTTTCCACTCAAATTTTAGAGATATATGTTTTTATGGGGATGTTTAACCACATCTCAATTTTGATAAAAACAATTCTAATATGACTTCATAAGGGTAGATTGTGATATGGTGGGGAATTTTTTTTATATCACCAAACATTTTCTTACGATTTTAGTTATTTTAATGATATTTAGTGACATGGAGGTTACTGGATTTGTATTTTTTAAAATATTAATTTTTTCTCATAATAAGAAAGTTATCACATGATTTTTATATACCAAAAAACAAACCATATAATTGACTAACCAAATATTTGTGGTGCATAGTTAAGGTGACACCATATAGAGTTCCCTTACATAAGATTTAGTTTTTTAATTGAAAGGTTTCAATTATATCACAATTAAAAGAATCCACGTAATTTAATTTTATATAAGGATATAGCCTTGTGAGCAATGAGATCTTATTTTATTTTATATCACACTATTTGAATAAAGTTTCATAAACATTGTGGCTAGTCTAATGTTTTTCCCAAGATAGTCTCATTAAGGTTTCTTGGTTTCCCAATCCATATATCCTAACCATTATATTATTTAAGTATGACCCATCCTAAAAAATCTCATATAAATGTGGAAGAAGCATACTAATTCATTAGTGAATTAACGATAATAATAACACAAAAATATATCCTGTTGTCTATCAACCAACCTATAAAAATTTCACCCACATAATATAACATCCATATATAGTATCTTTATTTCAAAATAATAAATATCATTAACTTATAGTATCAAAATTTCCTCACTGATCTGGTATCTATCATGTCCTGCTGAAATAAATTGTGTGTAGGAGTTAGTATATCATTAATCCATTACCTTAATATGATGTATGGTTAGATCATTTTCAGAAAATTACCCTATAAATTCCTTAATAACATCTACGGAAAAACCCTATAACATTGATTGTTATTTAATGAAAAATTTCATAATATGAAATATGTTGGATGTGTTTTATTCATGTTATGGTTGAATAAACTACATGTATTATTTAATCATGTGTTACAACTCAAGATAAAGTGTTATAGAACCCAAGGATGGTCATTTTGTGCTTCATAAATCCCATTATATATGATGATAGTGGGTTTATATTATTATTCAAACACCTATAGGCCTAATTCTCTCTTATTATTATTCATTACCATATAGATGTTCTAGAACCTCATGGGAAAAGGGAAATGCCTCTCATATAAATAGAGATTCAGATTGGGACATGCATACCTACACATGTGGGAGTATTTAATCAACATAATTTGTGATTGTCGTTAAATATATAAAACTATGACATAAAATGTTTTATAGTCTTATATGGTGATTAGTAAACATGTGAAAGGTATTTTTCATTTCAGTTTTCATAGAGTTTTATATTTAATTCATGGGGATCCTAGAATTGTGGTGTTGTTTTCATTTACTTTTATGATTATGTTTTAATTGACCCCATATAATCCCAACAATGGTATTATATTAACTGATGTGTTTACATTTGTGAAATCTTGTTTGAAGATGATAAACACCGAAGAATATAGAATTGTGTTAACCATCACAAGAACACATAAAATCCTCCATAAAACCATATATTTGACCATTTAATTTAAGGAATTTATATCTCATTAATGCATTACTTCCATCCTCTCTTATCTATGCTAGAGTGAAGATATTATTTCAATGTATGTATTTACTTTTAATGACTATGAAATGGCCTTATAATCTTCAATAATGTCCAGTTCAGGGGTCATTTTACTGAGGAGAAATGGTTTTTCAAAATGAATTCATAAGGAGAACCATGAAATAATATATAACATGGTTGAATGATTTACCATTTTAGATTTTATATATAACTGTGAGTGGTAAGACCCCGAAATTCAATAGTAAGAACATTACATTCAATATCATGTATGAAAGGAATCACCAAGTGTGTTACAGAATATAATATCTCAATACATTAATTTATATTAACTATTTCCAATCTATCAAATATATATAAATTCATTAAAACACTATTTAATCATTTATTACATACATGAATGACCTTGTTCGATGAGTGATGTTACATGAAAGACCGAGTTTTACAGTGCAAAAGTATATTATTAAAAATATCATTATTTAATATAATAATATAAAATATTTTAATTAAATTTCTATTTTTTAATATTATTAAAAAATTATTAAAATATATGATTTATAATAATATATAATGATTCATTTGTAACAAATTAAATATAAATGAATATAAAAAAAATAAATATAATGGAATTTTTTATGCTCACAATGGTAATTTAATCAATTAAATTAAATTAATATAAATTATTAAGTAATATTAATGCTATATATATATTAGATATTAAATAAAATTTTTCTCACATTCACCTAATAAAATTTATATGTATATGATAAGAACAAACCCAATATTATGCAAAAAGAACATTTTTTATAAAGTCATTATTTTCCCCTTTTAATCAATAAACTATTTTAAATAGAAATATTTGGAATATTTTTAAATATTATATTTCAATATAAAAGTAATCATTCAAATTTTATCATAAAAGTTATATTAGGGAGATTTTTTTGTATTTTTTTGTGAAATTTCATTATTTCATGAATAATGAAAAATACTGAATTTTAAAATAAAACCGATTTTTCAAAAAATTTATTTAGAAGGATAAATTATATTTTTAATTTATTTTAAATTATAATTATTTAATTTTTTCAAAATTAATCCAGTTTTGGTAATTTTAAAATTTTCACTTTGAAATTGGTTATAAAAACATACCAATACTTTTAACATTTTTACTTTAAAACCCTGCATTGTTGTCCAGTCTGTAGGATTAAACTTAAATTAATTTCTTCCATTTATATGATATGAATTTAGTAAAATGGATTCATTATTTATAATTACAATAATTTAAAATTTATAATCTAGTTAAATTAGTATGATACAAACATTATTACTAAAAATATTTCAAATTAATTACCTCGATTAAAGTAAAATTAATCATAACATGGGATTAAATATTAATAATAAGGGGAATAATGAGCTATACAATTTTATAAAACCTAGTTGATTGATATATTTCATCTAATGAACTTATAAGGTTCCATAATGGTCAATTTTTAAACATGGGGAATAATTACTACTTAGGGAACACAAAATTCGTTTAAAAAACCAAGTGTGTCTTTTTCCTCCACTATAAAAAATCACTCAAACATCCTATATCATTACACATATCAATAAAAATTGTCTTGAAATTACTATTCCAAAACATCTTATTAAAATCATTCTCATCATCCTAAAAGCCTCATTTTTTTATAAATTCAACCAAGGATGTCATTTGCAGCAACCCAAAAGATGTTACTAAATATCTGGTAATATCCATCCCCATGAATTTTAGTTTTATTTCATTATCAAATCCTTAGATTATCCATATTACATGATTGTACAAGAAAACCATTATAATCAATATTCTGAGATATTTTTTATAAGGTTAATACCTAAACATACTCACATTTCAATCTAATGGGTAACAAACTAACATTAAATGTGTATTGCGAACAACCGCATCCCAAAAATGTTGTATTTCATTTTTCCTTTTCAACCTATCATGGATGATAATTATGATAGATACACTATATATATATATATTATTAATTATTTTTATATTATTCTTTAAATTATATAAAACACACACCTCTATGGTTTCCATCTCTTGTAAATAAGATAACAACTTTAATGGATATGTGGAGTACCGACTCCTCAAAGCGATGCAACTTATTAACACTATAAATGGAATTCATAATGGATATTTTTAAAAAAAATTTGTATTATATATTACATTGATATAATATTTAAATTATATAATACATATATATGATTTAATTTTCAGTCATTTAGTATTACAATGAAATGAAAGTAGTGTTCATGCATATGTACGACCTATCATCTCCATAAATGGTTCAATCCATTTCTTACCTCATAATTTTATAATTTATAATAAATAAATATATTATTAGTACGTATGATATTAAATTCATGTTTTAAATTCTATAGATGATAAAACCATGATATAATGAATATAAAAAACCAGTAACATGTCAAAAAAATCTCAAAAAACTTGAAAATTAGGACACGAAATAGTGAAAATAATGAATATTGTTAACAATTATGAATTAACATATTATATGAAGTTAATATATGAAATTAAATATATTATTATGAATCTATTATAATTTATTAACATATTTAAAATCAATATAACTGAATTTAAATGATTTTAAATTTAAAATAAATGAAAAGTCAATGGATTATCGTCTCAATTTTTACATCCATGAGATAAATTCCATATTCAGCACGTACTTATTTTTTTGTGTATCTACTACCCATTTTGATATATAATATCATGAATTATTTTTTGTTGATTTTATTTTTAGTTTCAATTGGAATTTTTTTATCTAGGGTTATTTTAGTTAAAATATACCATTTGGTGAAGAATTTCACTACATAAATCTTTTTCATTGGGTTATATTACATACACAATGTTGTTAATATTGTAAGATTATTTTTGTGACCACTTTTTACAATCAATTTTTGTATTTACCTATGTTTCATGTGGATTTAAATTTTACACACATAATCTATTCATTAATTTAGTCAAACATCATATTTATGGTCTTTTCAAGGGTTTACATTATAATCTCATTTTGATCTGTATTTCATAAACATGAATTCCAATAATAGGAAATCATTTTGAAATTTTATAATAAACCACTTCCTTACGTTATCCTCTGGTTATTAATGACCTTTTTTAAGTAATAGTTCCATTTTCCCACCCTTTGGATAGACAAGTTTTTATAAAATGTGTTTAAAAAATACCCAACTCTATTTATCTCTTTTAATACTATTTCCATTCGTAAAAGTTCATAATACTTTATAGTACCCCACATGGGTCATATTTTATTGATAATATTCTTATTCATCCCCTGGAATATTTATAATACTTTTGACCATGGATAGTATTTTCATTCATTTCAATGATTCCTTTATTATTCCAATAGATATTGATATTGTTAATATTTTCATGTCTTATTATATACTCCCATTACTTATTTTATATGAAATGTGCATAATTTGTGTGAAATATTAATGCTTTAAAATTAAGTATAATTTTTGAGCATTTTTAGAAGTAGTCCAATTGAGTCAGTTTAATGTTTTAATAATAAAAATCACTATAATAATCCCAATTGTGTGTTTCTTTTTTTTTAGGATTATCCTTTCAATATACAACATTTCATTAGAAGGTACCATGAGCCAATTCTTTTATTTGAAGGGTCATATGGTCCTCACAAACAAGACCAAAGAATCTGTGAACAAACTGGACCCGCCTTGAAGATTGATTTACTGGGATCAATCCAGAAGTCCAAAAACATTAACTCTCCACCATAATTCGTGGGACACTACATATCATCTTGGATAAAACGTTCAAGGCCCAAATCTAAGTACAAGGGGCCCAAATGAAGCTTTGAATCCAGCCCACCATTCTGGCCTAGAAATAAAATCAGTATAGTATGCATGACATATCTCATTATGTAATCATCAAATCGAGCTGATATTTTTCATTGTGAAAGAGGAGATATAGGAGGCCGAATTTGTTGAATAACCCATTATGATTTGAAGGCATATTCATATTCAAAAACCCTTTCACATTCTGGACTTCAAAAAGACTGGATTGAAATGGAAAGTCTTACATTTTTTAATCATCCGGCCATAACTTTTGATCATTAAATCCAAATGAATACAACATTTGAGAGTAGTCGGCCAACATTATTATCTAAAACTTTAAATAAGGATATTTCATGAGATTCTTCTTTCATGATGTCCATATCTGTGAGCCAAGTGGAGAGGTATTGATGGAATGTAAACAGTCCACTCCTTGGGCTATAAATACTCTCCCCTTCTCTCCTTGAGAGGAGGGTTGGAATTTCAGAAGAGAGGAGAACATATTGGAATGAACAAGGCCTTGACAAAGGCTTGGGAGGATCTTCCATACTCAATTTTTCACCTGAAATACCTATCCTCCTCTCTTTGTTTTCACTTAATTTCGTGTTCTTTGTTTTTGTAATTTTGTAAGTCTCTTTCTTTGTAATTCTGTTTTAATGCAAGTTACTTATTCAATATCTCTTATTCTCATTCACCTTCTGTAGTTTAATATTTATGTTCTTAAAACAGTTTAAATTAAGTTGAATCCCCTTCCCTTATTCTTCTTCCTCATTCAATTGAAAATCCATTTTTAATTTTCTTCATTGTTTGTGTGTGTGTTCAGCACACTACTCTTATCTTGTCCCTTTATTTTTCAACTCTTTATAATTCATCACCATAATCATTATAACCAGATTAGTAATAATTTTAATGGATGGGTAAATCTTTAATTGGGGTGAGTTATAATTTAGGTATGTTAAGTGATTGACAGATTGTTCTCGACGGATGTTCTTTAAATTAATATTGTGTATGTTGAACATTATATGTCATGGATTAATGACATGTTTTGTTTAATATGTGGATTCCATGGATTATTGGAACAAAAAATACACTACCATAAACAATTAATGGTAATGATAAGAAACCTAAGTTAAGTTACTACTTGGATTAAATCTTTAACACTTGGAAATTCCGATCAAAATCATCTTGTGACATGGGTATTAATTTAATGCAATATAAAGCAAAGCTCATAGTTATCACAAGATTAAATACCTAATGATGAACTCACCCCAATATTTATCAATTTTTTAAATCAAACATCATCCATAAATCATTTCATAAGATCTGTAAACAAACCCCCCAATAAGAATACAATCAAATAAAAACAAACGACTATTTCAAAGTATCATCGCTGAGGATTCGACCCGAGTGCTGCTATACACATTAGCAGAGCACCGAAACTTTGACCGGTCGATAGGTGATAATCGGCCGTGCATTTCAAATGGTGACATTACTGGGGATGGTGCTATAAGTAGTCATTAGTTTCTGGTTATTGTCAAAAAAACAAAAAAACACAAATTTTAAAAAAAAAAATTAAAAAAAACACAAAGAAAAAACCCATATTCCTCATAAAAATCGTAAATTAAAAAAATACAAAGAAAACCCCATCTTTCTCTTTCTTCCAAATTCTCTTTGTATTCCCCATAGCCTCCCAAACAATCCCTCGGATTTTTTTGACCCTGAAATTGAGCGAACACTTCGCCAACATAGGAGGAATGTAAGAGATACTCAAATAATTCAAGAACCATTCCTCATCCAACCAGTTGAAATTGAAATGGCCAATCCTAGGGAACAAACCCTAAGAGAACTCACTTCCCTTGATATGAATTACCAACCTCTTGGTATTCAATATCCAAATATAGAGGCTGACTTTGAACTCAAATAGGGTTTGATTCATCTTCTCCCTCATTTACATGGGCTAGCCGGTGAGGATCCAAATCTCCACCTTAAAGAGTTCCAAGTAGTGTTCTCTACCATGAAGCCTCAAGGGGTTTCTGAAGAACAAATCAGACTCTGAGCATTCCCTTTTTCCCTAGCTGACACAACTAATTAATGGCTCTACTACCTACCTTCGGGTTCCATAACTACATGGAATGACATGAAGCGACTATTCTTAGAGAAATTCTTTCCTGCTTCTCGTACTACTTCTATCTGAAAGGATATAAGTGGTATTCGTCAGTTCCCAATTGAATCACTCCATGAGTAATGGGGGAGGTTCAAAAAGCTTGTGGTAACCTGCCCACATCATCAAATACCTGACCAACTATTGATCCAATACTTATATGAGGGGTTATTGGCTACGAAGCGAACCCACATTGATGCTGTAAGTGGCGGTTCTCTTGTTGATAAAACTCCAGCAGATACAAGAGTTCTCATAAGTAACATGGCTGCAAACACACAACAATTCCATATTTGAGCACATGCTCATGTCAAACAAGCCCAAGATAATCAATCCATATATCCTAATAAGATGACTGAGTGGATGAGTGAACTTACAGGTCTTGTGCGTCAACTAGCTATGGCTACCAAATCCCCAACCTCGTCTTCTCCGCAATCAATGTTTCCTGGACCTGTCAAAAACTGTGGAATCTGCAACTCTCCATCTCATCCAACTGAAACTTGTCCACAACTTCAAGAGGATCAATCTGATTCATCTGGACCAATGGAGCTCAATGCAGCATATTCTCAATAGAACACCAACCCTCAACTATCAGGTCAGTTTGTTAGAAACATCAACCAACCTCACACTAATCCCTTCTCTTCTTCCTATAACCAAGGCCTTAGGTATGGTAATCCCATATCTCATCCCCATCAATTCCCTCCTCAAAACCCAAACCAATTCCAATATGGTCAAGGTGGTCATAACTTCCATCAACCTTATCCTTTTTTTCCTCTACCTCAATGGAACAATCCTCCTCCTGGATTCCATTATCCTTGTGAACCTTCCCAATTCCAAAACCAATACAATTGATTTCCCAAGAACCAAAATCAAGGAAATACCAATCCGGGACAAGAGTCTTCTTCCAAGAAACCATGGGAAAGTGCAGTGGAAGATTGTTACTCCTTCACCTGTTCTATCCTTAAAAACATTGAAACTCAAATAGGTCAACTTTCATCCCATCTGAGCCAGAAATAACAATAAAATTCTTCCCAACTCCCTACTCAACCATTACCCAACCCCAAGGGTAATGTAAGTGCAATTTCACTTAGACCAGGAAAGAAACTGGATATGCCTCATGATAAATACTCAATCCCTTCTTTGAATTTTGACCTAGAAAATGAAAAGAAAAAGAAACATGAAAAGGAACCTAAATCCTTTCCCTAACCTCCTTCCATTCCACTTAGGAATCCAATTCCTTTTCCTCATGCAGTTTCTAAACCAAGGAAGTCCTTTGAACCTAATCCTGAAATGCTTGACATGTTTAGACGTGTTGAAGTCAATATTCCCATTTTAGATTCCATAAAACAAATTCCTAAGTATTCCAAGTGTCTCATGGAGTTTTGTACCCACAAAAGGCAAATTAGGACCTTTGAAAATGTTTCCACCCAGCAGTCCATACACATTAAGTGCAAAGATCCAGGTACCTTTACGGTTCCATGCCGAATTGGAAGTTACAACTTTGATGATGCACTCATAGACCTAGGAGTATCAATTAATGTCATGACCAAATCCAAATTCTCCAACCTTGTTCTAGGTCCCTTGCACCCAATGGGTGTTGTCATTTAGTTAGAAAATCGAAGCACAGCCAGTCCTAAGGGAATAATTGAGGATGTCCTTGTCCGAGTAAATGATCGTATCATCCCTGCTGATTTCTATGTCCTTGACATGGAAGGTGGGACGAACACTTCTCGATCTCCCCTAATTCTAGGAATACCATTCCTCATGACTGCGAGAACCAAGATTGATGTCCATTCAGGCATCCTATCCTTGGAATTCGGTGACCAACTGGTCAAATTCATCATTTTCCAAGCCATGTGATACCCATCCGAGGATCACTCTACATTCTCAATCCATGATTCTGAGGACACTTCTAAGAGAAAATTGAGACCCATTCCATCATGTTCATCCTGTTATGAAGAGATTGGATGTTGTGAAATCTACACTAGGATTAACCAAGTCATAAATGGTGAAGTTGATGTGGACCTTTCATTCAAATACTCCATCAATCTAGAGGAACGTGAAAACTCTCTTGAATTCCACATAAATTCTAATCTCTACTGCTCCACATTGGACAGTATTAAGGAATATTAATCTGAAGCAACTAAAGTCCCTTCTTCTATTCCTGAGTTGTCTATCCCAAAATTGAAAGATGAGACTGATTTGAAACCTCTTCCTGCACACATGAAATATGCATTCCTCTTGCATGATCAATCATATCCTGTCATTATCTATGCCACACTTACTGAAACCGAGGAGTCCAAACTTGTTCAAGTGTTAGAGGAAAACATAAAAGCCTTAGGTTGGACCCTAGATGACATACCAGGAATCAACCCTGCCCTTTGCATGCATCACATCCATCTGGAGGAGACATCCAAACCAGTTAGACAACCCCAAAGAAGACTCAATCCACTTATACTTGAGGTATTTAGGGAAGAGATCCCAAATATTCTTCAAGCTGGTATTATCTACCAAATTTCTGATAGTGAATGGGTTAGTCCAATTCAAATTGTACCTAAGAAGGGTGGGATAACTGTTGTCACAAATGAACATAGAGAGGTAGTCACAACTCAAGTGAAGAAAAAATGGCGTGTGTGCATCGACTATAGGAAATTGAGTTTTGAAACCTGAAAAGATGACTACCATCTTCCATTACCTGATCATATTCTAGAAAGATTGGCCGGAAAGTCACACTATTGCTTTCTTGATGGATACACTGGCTACTTCCAAATCCCAATCGCACCTCAGGACCAAGAAAAGACTACTTTCACATGACCCTTTGGAACATGTGAATATAGAAAAATTACTTTTGGACTTTGAAATTCTCATGCAAAATTCCATACGTGTATTATGAGTATCTTTTCATAATTCATAGAAACCTTCATGGAAGTCTTCATGGGTGACTTAACCATTTATGGCGAGTCATTTGAGTCATGCTTCCATTTAATCTCTCTAGTCCTTGAAAAGTGTGTCAAGTGTAACCTTGTGTTAAATATTGAAAAATGTCACTTCATGGTTGCAAATGGGATTGTTCTAGGGAACATAGTTTCAAAAGATGGTATTGAAGTTCATCCTACAAAAATTAAAGTGATCCAATCACTTCCTCAACCCACTTCTGTTCGAGCCATCTGATCATTCCTCTGTCAAGCTGGTTTCTACCGGCGATTCATCCATAAATTTAGTAATATTTCTCTCCCAGTCACACGTTTGCTCCAACATTATGTCTCTTTCCATTTTCATGAGGTTTTCAAGAGATCCTTCGTTGAACTCAAAACTCCTCTTACATCTACCCCGATAATCCAACCCCTAGATTGGTCATTACCTTTTGAATTGATGTGTGATGCTTCTGGTAGAGCTGTTAGTGCTGTTCTTGGTCAAATAAGAGAAAAAATTCATAATGTCATCTATTATGCCTCAAAAACATTTGATGAAACTCAATCTCACTACACTGTGACTGAAATGGAACTTTTATCTGTGGTTTATTATTTAGATAAATTTCGGCCCTATCTCTTTGGTGCCAAAATCATCATCTTCACAGACCATTCTACTATTAAGTTCTTACTCAAGAAAAGTGATTCCAAACCAAGGCTAATAAGATGGATTCTAATTCTCCAAGAGTTTGAACATGAAATCAAAGATAGATCTGGAAAAGAAAACCCAGTGGCTGATCACTTGAGTAGAATTCCTAATTATCCTCATTCTGAAATCATTGATCCTAAATTTCCAATAGAGCACATTTAATATCTCACTCCAAAACTACCATGGTATGCCCCAATTGTAAATTACTTGGTTTCTGGTGTTTTTACTAAAACATTTTCAATAGAACAAAAAATGAAGTTGAAAAGTGATTCAAAATACTATTTTTGGGAAGAAAATAAACTTTGGAAATCTGGGGCAGACATGATAATTAGGAGATGTGTTGTTGAATATGAATATTCTTCCATCTTAGAATTCTTTCACTCAATTACTGGTGGTGGCCACTTTGGACCACAAAGGACCTCTCGAAAGGTCCTAGACTCTGGATTCTTCTGGCCTTCACTATTCAATGACTCACATGATTTCTGCCAATCATGTCCCACTTGCCAAACGTTTGGCACAATTTCCAAGAGAAATGAAATTCCCCAAAAGCCTTTAATTTTCTGTGAGGTCTTCGATGTTTGGGGTATCGATTTCATGGGACCATTTTCCCTTCCAATGGATTCTCATACATTCTTCTTGTATTCGATTATGTTTCAAGGTGGGTTGAGGCCAAACCCACTAGGAAGGATGATGCTCATATTGTTTCCGAGTTCCTCAAAACCTACATCTTCTAAAGATTTGGCACACCTCGTGCCTTGATAAGTGACTTAGGAACCCACTTTTTTAATAGAACCATGGAAGCTCTTCTGAAAAATAATGGGGTTGTACATAAAAAATCAACTACATATCACCCTCAAAAAAATGGCAGGTCTGAACTTTCTAATAGAGAAGTGAAAAGAGTGCTTGAGAGAATTGTAAAACCCACCAGAAAAGACTGGCCTGAAAGATTTCGTGAAGCACTTTGGGCTTATCGAACTGCCTATAAAACACCCATTAGGATGTCTCCTTTTAGGCTAGATTTTGGTAAAGCATGTCACTTACCAATTGAAGTCCAACATAATTCTTTTTGGGCTATTAAAATCTGTAACTTTGACTGTGAAAAATCTGGTGAAGAAATATTGTTGCAATTGGCTGAACAAGAGGAGCTTCAACTTGAATCCTATGAGAATTCCAATCTGTACAAAAAGAAGGCTAAGGTACTCCATGACAGACACATTCTAAGAAAGGAATTTCATGAAGGTGAAAAGTTCATGCTCTTCAATTCTCGACTCCGGATTCACCCAGGTAAGCTTAATTCTCGTTGGGAAGGTCTTTTTGTTATTACTAACGTTTACCCATTTGGTGCAGTGCAAGTCCAAGACACCTCTTCCAAAAGGACATTCACAGTTAATGGACATCAGTTAAAGCATCACCATGAGAGGATGCACAATCCTGGATCAACATCGACTTCCACTGGCTCCCCAACATCTCTAGATGACCTACCACTGGATGGAGAAGGCGACCCGACAAATCCAAACCAGGGGGCACCTCTTTCCCTTTAACTCTCTCTATATCTTCCTCTCTCTACCTCTTTCTTCTTCTTCCTCCTCTTTCTTTTTTTTCCATTTTATTTATCAAAACCTTAATTTTTCACTTTCTCTTTTGTGTGGGTGTATCTTTACCAAAATAAAAACCCAAAAAAAACCAAAAAAACAATCACATAAAAAAATAAAAAAAAAGATTCATTCTTACTCACCATCAAGTTTTGAAGTTTTGTCCAACCATTTTGGGGAGTTAACAGACATGTTTTCATCTCAAATAAATTTTGTATTTTCATCATGACTTTGGATAAATAATTTTGTGTCAAAATTAACAAATTTTGAATGCTCAATTATTGATTTGGAAAATAATTTTCCCAAACCGTGAGAACAAACAATTGCTTTCATGCCAAGGCCACCTATGGACATATTTTCAAAATGTGTGTTTTCACCCCCATTTGTGAGTCTTTAGATTGTGGACCTTCGAACTGAATTTCCTACCTTTTTGTGTATTAATATGATAGAGGCATTTTCTGAACCACATGAAAATCACAATAGCCAAATAGCCTCTCATTTCCCTTACATTAATCCTCCTTTTGAAATCCACTTAGTGACTATGAAAACCTTCTCTTTGATAGCCACATTACAATACCAATAATTTATCCCACCCAATATCAACATAGATTTTCATTGAATAAATTTTTGAAATTTAAGTGTGGGGGGGAATGGATTTCATTTTTGGGTATCATTTCCTTACTTTCTGGTGTGTTATCATGTGCTTTAGGGAAAGCATCCATTTTAGTGTTGGGGGGTGCAGGTTGTCATTCAGTGGGATTTGGGAATGTATTGTACAAATGATATTGAAAAGTGTTAAAAAAAATTCAAAAATAATAAAAATCAAAAAAAAATCAAAAAATCAAAAAAAATGAATAAATGGGTTGTGGCTTGGGTAGGTCAAAAATCACTCTTCCTCAACCATTGATATTGTTATAACTATTACAATTAGTGTATTGAGGAGATCAGACATGGGATGGGATATGAGTGTGAGATCTTTTTCAAGGTCAACATTCGAAAAAACAAAGAAAAAAAGGGAAAAGAAAAACAAAAGATCACTTGAATTATATTCTTATTGGGATAAGTTTTTTGTTTTTTAAATATTTCATCTTATCATTACCTTCATATTTTCTTCCTCTATTGTGTCTTTCTTCACACAATCATTCCCTTGTAAATATGTGTTTTCATTTCCTTCCATGTTTTATTTCAAAAAAATGTGCATTTTTTTTCTATGTTGGTATTTTAACCCTCTTCTTCTCTCTCTTGGACATTATATTCCTACCATCCCATAGCCAAAGAAAAATACCTTTAAAATACCTCTTGATTCTTGTTCAATTTGGATAGGGATTGGAAGCTGAGATCTCTTTTCAAACTCTATGATTTTCACTTTTGGTTGGTGAAAGAGTGAACCTCTACAAATGAATTTTATCATCTTGAGAGGTGTGAGTTATGAGTGTCCACATTTTCCATTTATAAATTTGAGCATGAAAAAATGAATTAGTTTTGGAACATTGTTTCTATAACAACTTGTGGTGGAATTAAAAATGGATGATTGAAATAGCCTAAACCACCCATGATTGGAGAAAACAAAATTTTAATATCTGTTGGTGAATAAAAATGATTTTGTCATGTTTTTATATTTTTTGCACATGAGGACATGCACAAAACTATGTGTGGGAGAGTTGATATTTTTAAAAAATTTCATGTCTTATTATATACTCCCTTTACTGATTTTATATGAAATGTGGATAATTTGTGTGAAATATTAATGTTTTAATATTAAGTATAATTTTTGAGCATATTTAGAAGTAGTCCAATTGATTCAGTTTAATGTTTTAATAATAACTATCAATATACTGATCCTAATTGTGTGTTTCTTATATTGGAAGATTCTCTTTTCAATATACAACATTTCATTAGAAGGTAACATGAGCAAATTCTTCCATTTGAAGGGCCATATGGTCCTCACAAATAAGACCAAAGAATATTTGATAAAACTGGACTAGCCTTAAAGATTGATTTAATTGGTTCAATCCAGAAGTCCAAAAACATTATTTCTCCACAATAATTCGGTGGACACTACATGTCATCTTTGAAAAAATTTTCAAGGCCCAAATCTAAGTACAAGGGGCCCAAATGAATCTTTGAAGTCCAGAACACCATTCTTGCCGAGAAATAAAATCAGTATAGTATTCATGACATATCACATGATGTAAGCATCAAATCGAGCTGATATTTTTTTAGTGTGAAAGAAGAGATATATTAGGATGACGTTTTTGAAGAAACCATTCGGATTATAAGGCATATTCATATTAAAAAACCCTTTCACATTATGGACTTCAAAAATAATGGATTGAAATGGACAGTTTTACTTTGTTTAATCAACCAGACATAAATTTTGATCATTAATTCCAAATGACTCCAAAATTTGAGAGTAGTCGGAAAACTTCATTATATACAACTTTTAGGTAGGATAGTTCTATAGATTAGGCTGTCATGATGTCCATATCAGCGAGCCAAGTGGAGGGGTATTGATGGAATGTAAACAGTCCACTCCTTGGGCTATAAATACTCTCCCCTTCTCTCCTTGAGAGGGGTTGGAATTTAAGAATAGAGGAGAACATATTATCATGACCAAGGCCTTTCCAAAGGCTTGGGAGGATCTTCCATACTAATGTTATTACTTTATATACCTTTCCTCCCCTCTTTGTTTTCACTTAATTTCGTGTTCTTCATTTTTGTAATTTTGTAAGTCACTTTCTTTATAATTCTATTTTAATGCAAGTTACGTATTCAATATCTATTATTCTCTTCCACCTTCTGTAGTTTAATATTTATGTTCTTAAAATAGTTTAAATTTAGTTGAATCCCCTTCCCTTCTTCTGCTTCCTCATTCAATCAAAAATCCATTTTTAATTTTCTTCATCGTTTGTGTGTGTGTTCGGTGAACTACTCTTATCTTGTCCCTTTATTTTTCTTCTTTTTATAATTCATCACCATAATAATTATAACCAGATTAGTAATAATTTTAATGTATGGGTAAATCTTTAATTCGGGTGAGTTATAATTTAGGTATGTTAAGTGATTGAGAGCTTTTTCTCGACGGATGTTCTTTAAATTAATATTGTGTATGTTGAACTTTATATGTCATGGATTAATGACTTGTTTTGTTTAATATGTGGATTCCATGGATTATTGGAACCAAAAATATACTACCATAAACATGTAATGGTAATGATTAGAAAGCTAAGTTATGTTACGGCTTGGATTAAATCTTTAACACTTGGAAATTCCGATCAAAATCATATTGTGACATGGCTATTAATTTAATGCAATATAAAGAAAAGCTCAAGGATATCACAAACTTAACTACCTAATGATGAACTCACCCCAATATTTATCAATATATTAAATAAAAACTCATCTATAAATTATTTCATAATCTCTACAAACAAACCACCCAATCAGAATACAATCAACTAAAAACAAACGACTATTTCAATGTATCATCACCGAGGATTCGACCCGAGTGCCGCTATACACATTAGTAGAGCACCAAAACATTGACCGGTCGATAGGAGATAATCGTCCATGAGTTTTAGATATATTCAATTTTATATAAACATTTGAAATTGAATTTTTAATGGGAAATACCATTATAGTCCATTACATTGTGATAATCAATCTTATAAGGTGTTCTAGGATTTCTTGTTGAATCATTTGGATACTGTAAAAATTTACAGTTTTACATGTTTTCCAATGGTACCTCATGGCAGGTGTGTCACCGTTGCGATATAACCCAAGCAATGTCACCCAAGAAGATTCACATTAACAGTGTCACCCTTGGGATGTCACCCTAGAGGTCAGTCACTAGAGGTCCCTCGCTGGTGGTCACTCACTGGCATCCGCTCGCCAAACATTGACTCACCTAATACTGTCAAGCCTAACACTGTCTCGCATAATGGTGACTCAAGGGTTATTCCCCAACAAAGTGGTGCCTCTCCAAATGGTGACTTACAGCATGTGCCTCATCGAACGATGCCTCATCCAATGGTGAGTCATGAATAGTGTTTTCATCCTCAGAAATTTTCTCCCCTTTCATGTTTTCTTTGATGTAAAATTCTATTAAAAATTGTTTGAAGTGATTTGAGACAAATTAAAAGACCCTAAATCCTATATCTATTTCCCTAATAGTCCAATTGATTTTAACTATTCATAACATTTTATCATGACAAGATCCACCATTAATGGGAAATAAAAAGAATATCTAAACCCCAACTCTATTTAGATCATCCAAAAGACAATGTATATTTCCCCTTATTCATTCGTTCATATTTCCACTTGCTATGGGATACACAAAATCCTTATTCTCATAGGATTCGAGTGAAGTGATATAGAAGTAGTTGGTTCTTGATTTCCTGGAGTTCTTCCTGCTACATGTGAGCCCTTGATTTGGTACAACCAGGAAGTGCCAATTTCTCTTCTTCCTAGGAGGTTTCCCTTTATCTTTATTATTTTTGTATCATTAGTGGTTGGTGTAAAAATTTCAATTTCTTGAAGATATTTGAATCAAAATCAATTAAATATAATTGAACCAGTTTATGATAAAAAAACATGGGATTGTGAAAAGTGACATATGATCCAATTGTTAGATCTTTTCGGTTGTTATGTTGAAATTTATGGGCTATCTACAAAATTAAAATCATGTCCATTGGGGGTCCTTGTCTGCAAAAAGATTGGTTTATGGTATGCATGAGTTTTTTTTGGTATAAAAATAAAATATGAACACTGTTAACAATGTATATTCGGCTAATAAATGGATGCCCCGATATCATGTTGTTGATGTGATAACCCCCAAATTGAAAAGTGGAATATAAATAATTAATTCCATGTTAAATCTGAATATTCCTTACTTTGGATCACGTGGTTATGTGGTAATGGGTATTGTTTCACACAGGGGGTTGGTTCTATGAGTATAGTAACATAGGAGTTCCATGTTTGGGTAGTGTGGCTACATATCTATTTTTTTTACTATGTTGCAAGATTTTGTTGTAAGGTTGAGATTTTTTGGTTTAGATGGTGGATTTTTATGGATAAATTTAAATATTTATTGTAGTGGTCGTTATGGGTGCTTCTCCAATAATAACGTGTAAAAATATTCAACCCATATTTAGGGATCGTTATATGATATTTCATGAATGGGAAATTAGTCCAGATTTTCTACATGAGGAGCATCAAAAAACCATCACCCCATAGGGGAGGCTATGGTATGATGTGTTTTTATTGTGATGTTTGTAAATTTACCATAGTTCTTCTTCCTCTCTGGGTATTTTTATGCTTCTTTTTTATCTATGTGATCAATAGTTTTCTGAGTGGTGACTGAATGGATAAATTAATTGATTAATAAAGGTTTAAAATGTTTAGATAATTTTTTTGGGAATGTGATGTGGGTTTTTTGGCTTTTTTATTGGCGTTGTTCATTTAGTGGTAGGAGAAATGTTGGTAGTGTTGTGACTGGGTGGTATGTTTGAGAAACCATTGGTTTTGTATGAGTATTTTGTATTATATATGTATATAATTATATGTTCCTTGTGACTTCTATATGCACCCCACCATAGATGAGAACCATGTTTCAAACACCCATATAGTCACGAGGGAGGGAATCTATCCCAAACACCCCGATTAGGGGATGGAAGTATGGCCAGCGGCTCTTCTATGTCCCATCATCAAAGAAATGTTAGCCAAGGATTCATCGAGGATGTTGTGGGTTGTGAGGTAGGGATGTGTGAGGGAGATTTGTTCTTTTCTAGGTGTATTCAGGATTATATGTGTTGTGCTTTATGAGGTGTATTCATGATGGGTTTTGGCTAGGTATTTGTCGGTGGGATGTGATGGTGCATGTGGCCTAGGTTTTTTAGTGGTGGGATCTGATGTGGTATGTTGGCCAGGTGTCTGTAGGTGGGATGTGATGTGGTATGTGGACACGATGTCTACGGGTGGTATGTGGTAGTGAGGCCTAGGTGTGTGGAGGTGGGTTGTTATTTTGTACGTTCATAAGAGGTGGGGTTTCCATGACATTTTTTGTTAGGGTGGGAGAGATACTAATCAGTGGGAAAGTGGTTTGGTGTACCCTATGATCGATGTTAATATATTACATTATATGAATTTCCTTATTTGGTGAATGTGCCTCAGTGTGGTTGGTATGGTTAGTATACATTCTTAGTTGCTATTTGGTTATGTTTTTTTCTCACAAGTGTATTATTATTCAACCTTCACATATGCATGATAGAATTTGGTTTTCTTACTGATTATACTTGTATTCTCACCATATATATATATAATTATTTAAGGATTGCAGGAGGATTTAATGATCCATGATGGAACCTACTAGCTCGGATGTTGACAATTGTTGTGTTTCTCCTTTTCTTTACTTTTGGTATATTACATTGGATAATTTTGGTATTTGTATTGGTTATATTGTAAGGATTCATACGGGATGGTTTTAGAATTATTTTATGAGTTTCTTCATGTTGTTTTGTGTATGATCCATGTAATCTCCCAATCTTGTTTTCCAAAAATGGGTAATACCTCCCATACTATGATATTCCACAACTTTGGTTCTAGTTGATAACTTGGGGCCTACTATAGGCGGGATTCATGGGTTATTATCTCGCTTTCTTCATTGCTATCCTACGAGGGATATCTTTGGAATGATGGGGTCATCACAGTGTGGTGTTAGAGATTATGGATGAGAGATATGATGGAGGTTGAAGTTATAAATTGTGGGGATTTCATGGGATGGTATAGAAACAACACGATTTGACCTTGGTGCTAAAAATAAGCCTAGGAAACCGACTAGAAGACATGATTTTTGGGGCCCCATGATATAGTGAATGAACACTAAACCAATTGGAAGGAAAGTGAAATAGATCTACATGTAGGGTATATACCTAATAAAGGTACATGAATCATAATGTCTTGTGTATTTTTGAATGGTTTTTTTTTGTGAGTTTAAAATTAATAAAATAAATGAAATAAACTGAAAAAGTTGTAATGAATAATAAATTTCATAAAACTCAGGCATAATAAATATTTGATTACATTTTATGTTATTTCTCCTAGATATTGTTCACATGTGGATCAGGTGGTGAAGGTTTAATAGAGTGGTCCGGTTCATCACTAGAGGGATGATCCGATTGAGGAGGATGATCAGTGGAAGATGAAATTACATGCTTTCTAGTGAAAGTCTCTAAGAAAGTATGAGGGGAGTGTTTCAGATTTGGAGATAGATGACTGGTTATAGGATCTGGATATATCCTTCTATTTTTTGGGGCCTAAAAGGGATACTAGGTCTCTTTGATGGGTAGTAAAATGCAGGGAACTATGGGTTAGTAGTGGATGTTGTTTCTGGGGGAGTGGAAGGAGGCAGACATGTTGTGAGATGAATTTCAAAAGTAATTCCATGTGGAGTTCCTTTCATCATACATGAAGGTTTTTAAGAGGAAGGAGATACTCTCCCATTTGTATGGGAGTATGAGAGTGTGAAAACATGTGATCATGTTCATGGATATTCTTCACTTCCCTTTAGATCTCTTTGTAGATGAGGTGTCTCCTACGAGATGTCTTCAGGAGGCCCTCCACTCTTCATTCTAGTTTTTGTTAATACTATTACGTTTCTAACATATATAGAGGTTCAGAAGAAGTTATATGTGATTGATAGGATGCACTTTCTAGGAGGTCATTTGCGGGAGTGTATCCAATAATGTTATTTGAGAGGCAGAGCAATCACTGGATGATCTTAGGCACTGGGTCCTTCGATGTTTCAACCGAAAAGGAAGTAACCTCTATAGTTTCCTTTCAAGATTCCTGATTTTCATTATTCTCCATGAAATTATTGTTGTATTTGGGACAAAATGTTACTTTTTTAGGGCTTTAATCACACTTCAACATAATTTCTCAGCGTCTACCTGAATTTAGTTTGGTGGAGGTGGACATGCTCAACGTTAGCCTCAGTCATCATTTCTGGTGAGAAAGTTTCATATAACAACAATATTATTTTTATTACATTTATACAATATTAAATGAAATAAAATTACAAATAATACAACCTGAATTAAAAATAAGTATAGTGTTTTGGGAAATTAGTAACATTATTTAACAAATTAAAACATGAAATACAACATCATTATTTAAAACATCCTTTATTGACAACAAAATTTTTTTGTACATAACATTTCATGGGATAACCTATTCTCAAACATAAGAAATGGGTGATATATAAATCTCAGTAACAGAATTAACATGGAATAACATGATGAATAGAACCCTTTTTAGACAATAGGCATATCGATGTGGCATAAAAAAACATGAACATAAAGGCATGATATACCAGGATAATCATAACATGGATACTTGACATCCTCTTAAAATATTCCATCATAGGTCAAGGATAAATTTCCATGAAATAATAGTGGAATAATATAAAAAATGGAATCAAGTAAACCCCTATCCCAACATGTCATAAAATGATACTAAAAATTTCCTATTTCATTGCAGTGCTATATAATTCTCGGTGCACCCGACACTTTCATTTCATTCTCAATCTTAAGTGTTCCACATAGATCATAAAGAATGGATTCATTCAACATTATAATTTGTTACATGATAAAGGGGTGTGTAATAAATACATGTAAGTACTCAATAAAAAGGCATATGTATATAAAAGTGTATACCCTTGATAGGTAATGGGTATTGTATTAACTTACACAATTGTTTTGGAATGGAGTTTCATGGTGCAAATTTGACAGCCTAAAAACATGATATAAAAATTAAAAAAAGTGTTAAATATAGAAGAAAGATTACTCTCATCATATAGAAAATAAACTTCTCAACATATGTAATTTGGAAATATAAGTCATAACATCATAAAAACATAATGAACGTGGAGAAATGGAGTAACTCTTATGAAATTTTGGCAGATTAACAGTTGTATGTGGGAGGTATTAGTGAGAGAGAAATGGGTATCTCATCATTAAAAAATTACAAGGTAAGTGTGGGTTAGGAGAAAAAATATACCCCAACATTTTTAAATGAATATAAAAGGGTGTAACAATATAAAGATTTTCTGATTAAAATGAGGATAGAAGGAACACTTACTTGAATGTGTGAATTCAAAATCATGAAGAGAGGATTCATGAAAGCTTGGGGTAGCATGGGAGGATACTATAGAATGGAGGATCGAGTACGAAAGTGCTCCATTTATTTTGAGTTATGAGAAGTTGAAGCTTGGTTTGGTTTATAAAGGAAACGAGGGGAATTCATTAATATTTCACAACCGTAGGCTTTGGAATATATATAATTAAATATTCAAAACCAAAATCACTCCCACAGAATTTGACCTGGGTTATTTCCAAAGAGGAGTAGAAAAAATTATTTTATATGTCAATGGTCTATAGATATTAATATGTTATCCTTTATTATGGGTAGGTGCATCAAATTACTAAAAAATTAACATACAAATATATTTTACATT
Organism: Viscum album; assembly: GCA_963277665.1. Classification (NCBI taxonomy): domain Eukaryota; kingdom Viridiplantae; phylum Streptophyta; class Magnoliopsida; order Santalales; family Viscaceae; genus Viscum; species Viscum album. The sequence goes on along the minus strand of OY728148.1, from coordinate 256,554,694 downwards.
TTGGATGATTCATTAAGGCTTTATAAAATAAATCAATCAAATCTAAAATCACATTATTTTAATGTAAATACTTATATTTTCCAATATTTCCATTTTATATTGTTTACTATGTCACTATTGGGCCATTATGAAGTCAAAGAACACATTATATTTACATGGTATTTAATTTATTACCCAAAAATTCAACTTTCTCAGAAAATTATGAGAAACTCACAATTGGATATTTTCGACATCCTGATTCAAAAAATAACATTAATTTTATCCAAATATTTTTCTAAATATATATATTTTCACTTTTAAAATAGAAACCAATATTTATTTAAAATTGACAGGTTTTGACCGAAACAGTTGTCAAACCTTAATAAAAATTACATCTGTCCTCATAAAAATTAAAAAATAATTTATATTTAGTAAAAGTATATTAATAATAATATATTATTTAAATTTTGTTTTACTAATTAATCAAAATTGGTTTGTTAATTTAATTGTAATATTAACCTATAATACTATCTATTATTTAGAAACAATAATAATGTAAAAGTATAATAATTATTATATACAAAAAATGTATATAATTATATTGATAGGGTCCTAATACATACCCATTAATTACACTGGAATATGACCTAAGAGTAAGGTGCTCGATGCTGGAGCTCTCATGGGGCCGTTTGGTGAACATGGTTTGGTTGTGATATAGATAAGATCAAAATTCTCCCATAAACTATTTTTCTCATGCTTAAATTGTTGGATATGGAAAAGCCCAAAAACTCAATCTCCCTCTAATTCTCCAATAAATGGGATTCACTGGGATTGACCCTACTAGTTGAGTACATCATATCCTTTATTTGTGTCGAAATGATTTCTTAAAACCATATATTTTCACTAGTCATGTGATAATTGTTCCATGGATATATTATCAGTTGTAATTATACTTAACAATCATTTAAATTGAATTATATAGAATAAAACTAATATAGTGAAAAAAATTCTATATCCAATTTACAAAATATGAATTTTAGTTAAATAAAAATAGATTTTTCACTTATAATATTTTGGGTCATTACAATATTCCCCCATTATGAAATTTAACCCTCGAAATTTTAATTTCCCACAATAAAAATGATGAGGGTAACTTTTTTTCATCACCTCCTCTACTTCCCATATTTCATCTTCAAACTTGTGGTTTCTACAAGAGAGATAGAAAAGAGGCATTGTTTTATTCTCTAGAACGTTATATCTATAATCTATGGTATTCGCTATATTTTCCTCATATGGGAGGCCATTCTCCAATTCTAAAAGCTCTAGATTGAGTACATGAGATGGTTCTGGTATGTACATTATCAATAGGGATACATGAAATACATAATGTACTTGGGATAGGTTAGGTTGGAGTGCCAGTCTGTAGTCCACCACTCTAAAGTGATCAAGGATCTCAAAAGGGTCAATGTACCTTAGGCTAAGATTCCAATTCATCACAAAACTTATTAGTCTCTTCCATGGAGATATACATAGGAATACTTTGTCTCCAAAAACAATCTCTAGGTAATTTAAATGATTTTTATAATATCTTTTCGTTCAACACTAAGTATCCTTTATATGATGCTGAATGATCTTCACCTTATCCACAATTTCCACAACCATTTCCGAACCTATGATTTTTTTATCCCTAAATTCATCCTAGAATGTATGTGTTCTTCACCTATTCCCATAAAGGGCTTTATATGGAGACATTTGGATGCTTGAGTGGAAACTATTGTTGAAAGGGAACTCAACCAGAGGAAGATGTTGATCCCATCCTCCTTTGAAGTTCATCAAAAATTATCTCAACATTTCCTCAAGTGTCTCGATGGACCTTTCATATTGGAAATTATTTTGAGAGTGATAGGATGTTTTGAAGTTTAACATAGTATTTAGATCATGTTGGAGGCTCATCCAGAACACAGTGGTGAATCTTGGATCTTGATCGGCTACAATCGTTAATGGTGCACCATGTATCCCCACCACTTTTCTAATGTATATACATGCTAGTTGATCCAATAATAAATTCTCTCAACTCTCAATGAAGTGTACAATATTTATAAGATGATCCACCATAACCTAGATATCATTTTTTCCTCTAGATGTCTTAGGAAGCCTAGTGAAAAATACCTTGGTGATGTTTTCCCATTTCCATGTAGGTATGGGCAATGGTTTCATCGTCCCAGTATATTTTTTCCTTTCCTCATTCACATTCTAACATAAGATACATCTTTATATATATTTTGTGATCTGTATATGCATATTGTCCCACCAATAGTGTTCATGTAGATCTCAAAACATCTTTTTTCTTCTGGGGTGGATAGAGTAGGTTGATCTATGTTCATCATCTAATAGATCTTTCATTAATCACGATTTGATAGTACACATTTTCTTTACCAAAATATTACAACACCTTCTTCATTAACATTGAACTATTGGGATTTCCTTTTTCTAATAGTTTCCACTTTATTTTGAATTCCCACATCATATCTTTAAGAATCCTTTAACCTCCCTAGAAGAGATGGTTGATCAGTCATTTGTGAATGGATTGATTATGTTCATTATTTTATAATTCTCATGACCATCCTATTCAATTCTAAAAAGATCATATCCCATTAAATTATCATGAATGAAATAGTTCATGGATCCTTTATAATTAGATCATCTACCACTTTATTTGATTTCCTTGGATGGGAGTGAATTGACCAGTCAAAGTCTTTGATCGTCTATATCCATCTTCTTTATCACAAAATCAACACTTTTTGTGTGAATATATACATGTAGCATTTGTGATATATATATATTTCACACTTCTCCCAAAAGTGGCAATATAGCCAAATTTTCAATGTAAATATCACTATAGAAAATTCTACATCATATTCTGGATAGTTCCTCTCATGAGATTTAAACTTCAGTGAATAAATGGAAATGTGTTTTTTATTTTTTATCAACACACATCCCATTATCATAATTGAAGCTTCATTGAATACCATAAAAAGCTATCCACTTGTAGTTTGGGTGATCATGGGCATAGTGATAAGCCTCATTTTAAACTCCTTGAAGATCTATTTGCATTCATAATTCCATGAAAACATGAATACCTTCATGGTTAACTCGGTTAGTTAGTTTGACTAGTGCGATAAATTTATCACAAATTGATGACAGTACCCAGATAATCAAAGAAAACTATAGATATCATTCACATTTGTTTTCTATGTCCTTTTATCAGTTGCCTCAGTCATTGAAGGGTCCATTCATATCCAATTTATTGTGATGATATTCCCCAATAAATATACTTACTTCAATCAGAACTCACATTTGTTGTACTCAACATCATGATTTTCCGTTCACAAGGAATTTAACATAGTACTTAAATGCTCAAATGCCTCTTTTTTACATTTACTGTATATTATAATATAATTAATAAATACTCTAAAAAATATTTCTATGTAGTATCTAAATACTCTCTTCATTATGTCCATTAATATTTCTAGAGAATTAGTAAGTCTAAATGGCATCACTATGAACTCATAATGAATTTTCCTTCTATGAAATGAGATTGAAAAATATCACCCTTGCTGCCTTAGAGGTTGTTGGTTGCCTCTAAAAACCCTTTTCTTGGTTCATTTGTTTGTGAAATGACCTGGTTCTTTGTAGTTGTAGGAATGAACAATGTGTTGATGGTTTACCAGATCATTCCTTTCCTCTATCACAGTAGTGGGTCTTTCTTGCCAGCAATCACTATCTAGGTGACCTTATTTCCGAAAACTAATGTATTTCCTAATCCCCTTCATTCAAGTAACATGGTACTTCTTTCACATCCTTTGGGAAGTGGGTTGTTTAAATTTCATTACACTATTAGATCTCCCTATAGAACTAGTAGAATTTGACTCTACCTTCTATTTATTATCTCAGAGATACCCCCTAATACTCTCTAAAATCAATTTCATCTGTAAGGGATCATCGAAAAATCTTCTCATAACAAATCACCAAGTATTTATCTAGGCTAGGTTTTGACCTACTGACGAAGAGGCCAGCCTTGCATTTAGAGGTAATAACAAATTCGGAGTCATACTGTGTAATCCTTGTGAAGCTGTCCTAGTACTCTCTAATGGATTTTTAACAATTTTCTCTTGATGTTAATGAAGTCCATTTCCATATTAAGTGAAAGGTTTCGAGGAAAATATTTATCAAAATACATTTTCCAAAATCCTTCCATTTCATCGACTTGATCTCTTCATCAAGATTCATATTTTTCTACCAGTGTCATCCATTGATCAGCTTGACCCTCTATATGATAAGAATCAAAGAAAACCTTCTCTTTTTTGGAGCATTGGAGGACGTGTAATATTTTATCAATGGAGTTGATCCAATATTCAGAAATTGAGGGATCAAATTATCTATTGAAATAAGAGGCCTTTATATCATGAACCTATCGATTGTTTCTTATTATTTCATATGGGTGTTGAAATTTCCCCTTGATCTAGGTTTCTATTCAAAACCTGTTTTAACTGAGAGAGTATTGTGACAATGTTTTCGATTCCCACTCTCATCGGATTTGGCATCTCATTAGGGAAGACATTACATTAATCATCGCATCATGCGTTAGCCTAATTCCTCCTAATACTTGTCATTATATAGAATAAATGTAAAATTATGTGTAAGTATTTTTAACTATTAAATACATAAATTGGAACACAATGAAAATAAAAGTATAATTTATAAATTACATTTTTTTCCTTAACATATGAATTTCTATGCTTCAATAAATGTTATATGTGATATATTTCATAAAGTATATAATAATGGGATTATTCCACTTAATGGTGGTTTGTACTATGATTATAATTTTATCCAAGAATATCCCCTAATATTTTTAAACTAGGAGTGTAGAAATGTCTATTTTCATGCACTAGTTCCCATTCGAGTCTAGCTCAATGATGGAAAAATATCACCCTTGCTGCCTTAGAGGTTGTTGGTTTCCTCTAAAAACCCTTTTCTTAGTTCATTTGTTTGTGAAATGAGCTGGTTCTGTGTAGTTGTAGGAATGAACAATACGTTGAGGGTTTACCGGATCATTCCTTTCTTCTATCACAGTAGCGGGTTTTTCTTTCCAGTAATCACTAGCTAGGTGACCTTATTTCCCAAACCTAAAGTATTTCCTAATCCCCTTCATTCATGTAACATGGTACTTCTTTCAGAACCTTTGTAAAGTGGGGTGTTTAAATTTCTTCACACTATTAGATCTCTCTATAGAACTACTTGAATTTGACTCCACCATCTATTTCTTATCTCAAAGATACCGCCTAATACTCTCTGAAATCCATTTCATCTGTAAGGGATCATTGGAAAATTTTCACATAACAGATCACCAAGTATTTCTCTAGGCTAGGTTTTGACCTACTGACGAAGAGGTCAGCCTTGCATTTAGAGGTAATAACAAATTCGGAGGCATACTGTGTAATCCTTGTGAAGTTGTCCTAATACTCTCTTATGGATTTTTCATAATTTTCTCTTGAGGGAAATAATGTCCATTTCCATATTAAGTCAAAGGGTTCGAGGAAAATATTTATCAAAATACATTTTCCAAAATCCTTCCATTGCATCGCCTTGATCTCTTCACTAGCATTCATATTTTTTTACCAGTGTCATCCATTTATCAGCTTGACCCTCTATATGATAAAAAGCAAAGAAAACCTTCTCTTTTTTGGAGCATTAGAGGATGTGTAATATTTTATCAATGGAGTTGATCCATTATTCACAAATTGAGGGATCATATGAACTATTGAAATAAGAGGCCTTTATATCATGAACCTATCCATTGTTTCTTATTAATTCATATTGGTGTTGAAATTTCCTCTTGATCTAGGTTTCTATTCAAAACATGTTTTAACTGAGAGAGTATTGTGATAATTTTTTCGCTTCCCACTCTCATCGGATTTGGCATCTCATTAGGGAAGTCATTACATTAATCATCGCATCAGGTGTTAGCCTAATTCCTCCTAATACTGGTCATTGTATAGAATAAAAGTAAAATTATGTGTAAGTATTTTTAACTATTAAATACATAAATTGGAACACAATGAAAATAAAATTATAACTTATAAATTACATTTTTTCCTTAACATATGAAATTCTATGCTTCAATATATGTTATCTATGATATATTTCATAAATTATATTATTATGGGATTTTTGCACTTAATGATGGTTTGTAATATGATTATAATTTTATCCAAGAATATCCCCTAATATTTTTAAACTAAGAGTGTAGCAATGTCAATTTTCATGCACTAGTTCCCATTCGAGTATAGCTCAAAGGGGTTTGTTCGGGTGTTGCCCCTAGGTACATAAGTTCCAGAACCACGTACACTTATTAGTATCAGGACATGGATGTATTTAATTAATAAACCATATACTTTATACTCCCCATGAATTTCGGGGTTTTTTTTATCCTTAGACATGTCCCTTAGGATTTCACTATATTTTTCAAAACCTAATCCCAAAAATAACTAAACCACCATCTTATACCAACTATAACGACTCTATTATTTTTATTTCATTCATACATGTTTTAATGAGATGAAATATAACTAAATAAAAACAAAAATATTCATAGGTGTAGTGTCTTGTGAAATTAGGAACATTTCATAACAACTTAAACCCTAAAAAACAACATCATTATTGAAAACAACCATTACATGACCATAACATTCCTTCGTACTTAACATTGCATGGGGTAACCTTAAGACATATATAATAAAGGGGTGATCTATAAAGTCTTGTAAGAGAATAAATGTGGAATAAAATGAGTAATAAAAAGCATGTTAGACAATAGGTATATTAATGGATCATAAAAGAAATATGAACATAAAGTCGTGATATAGAAATATAATCATATCATAGAAATGTGGCTGCAACTTAAAAAATTGCATCATAGGTTAAAGATAAAAATTGAAGACCTCATAGTGGATAGAGTCCCTTAAAGGAATAATTTAAACCCCTATCCAAAAATTCCTTATCAATATACTAAAAATTAACCAATTCATTAGAGTGATATATAATTTCCGCTATACCCATCAATTTTATTTCATTCTAATACTTAAGTGTGGTACATAGATAATAAAGTATGGATACATTCATCATCATAATTTAATAAATGTTGAAGGGGTGTGGAATACATACATTTACTTTCTCAATAAAAAGGTATATGTGTATAAATGTGAACACCCTTGATGGGGAATGGGTACGGTATTCACATACATAATTGTTTTTGAATGGAGATTCACGGTGCAATTTAAGAAGCCTAACGGTGTGACATAAACATTCACAAAAAATGGTTGATGGGTGATAAAAAGGTATCTCATTATATATAGATTAAATTTAATGTACGTGGGTAATATAAATATATGTCTCAACATAATTAATTTTAAAATATAAGGCATAACATAATAATTAAACATGAAGAAACAAGAGAAATGTTTTAAGTATTTTGAAATTTTAGAATGGAAAAAGGTGTACGTGGGAGGGATTAATGAGAGATTAATTGTTCTCTCATAATTAAAAAATAATAATTGAAGAATAGTGGAGGTGAATAAAAAATACACCATCATTTTTAAATGAATATATAAGGGGTTTACAATATAAGGAAACATGGAAAAATGAGATTAGAATGAACCCTTACTTGACTATGTGACTTCAAAAGATTAAAGAGGGGATTGTTGAGATATTGGGGCACCTTGTGGGGATTCTAGAGAGGGAAGGACATATTAAGTATGTTATCTAAGTATTTTGAGGGAAGCGAAGTGGGAGATTCGGTAGGTTTATAATGGAAATGAGATTGGAATTCTTTAATATTTCAAAAACATAGGTTTTGGAATCTATAAAATTAAATACTAAAAACATCGCAACTTTCCATGGGTTTTACTATAGTTCTTTCCAAATAGGAGTGGAAAAAATTATTTTATATGACCATGGGATGATGATATTAAAATATTAGCCTTGTTTATATAGAAGTGAGTCACATTATTAAAAAGTGAACTTAAAAATATACTGTACATTTTGGAGGATTCACTAAGGATTTATAAAATAAGTAGAAAAATCTAAATTCACATTATATAAGAGGTAATTATTATATTTGGCCGAATATCCTCTTTATATTGTTCATTACATCACTATTGGGATAGTATGATGTCATAAAATACACTATATATTTATATGGTATTTAATTATTACCCAAAAATGTGATTGTATCATTTAATTTTAATAAATTTACTATTGTGTAATTTTATCATCCTTATTCCAAAAATAATATTCATTTTATATTCATAATTTTCTAAATATTTCAATTTTCAATTTTAAAATAAAAACTGATATTTATTGAAAATTAACATGTTTTAGAAAAAACATGTTTTCAAAACATAATAAAAATTACATTTGGCCACATAAAAATTATATGATCATTAATATTTAAAAAAAACTATAATAATATTTTAATAAAATATTTTTTATCAATTAATAAAAATAAAACTATTAATTCAATTTGCATATTAACCAAAAATATTCTTTTTTCTATAAAAATATTAATAAAATAGAAGTATATTTATTATTATATAAAAAAATTGCACATAATAGTAATTCTAGGATCTTGATACATCCATTTATTACACCATCATACACCCATAGATTACTTTGTGCAATAGTGGGGATTTCAAAGGGAAATTTAATGAACACGGTTTGGGTTGTGATCTTGATATGCATGGAATTCCCCCATAAATGGATTCTCTCATGCTTAAGTTGATGGATCTTGGTATGGACATGGTCTAGTAAAAATTCTAGAAATTATATCTCCCTTGTAATATCTGATAAATGGTCTTCATATGGAGCAATCCTACTGGTTGAGGATATCACCTCCTTTGCCTGTGTCCAAAGGATTTTTTATAAATCTATATTTATACTAGTCTTGTGACCACTATTTAAAAACTATATTATCAATTGTTATGATATGTAACATTCATTCAAATAATATTTTTTATAATAAACTAAACAGGGTTCATGTGTTTTCTATATCTATTTTACAAAATAAGACACTTAATTCAATCAAATGGGAAATTTCACATATAATACTTTGGATCATTACAATCAACCCCCTTAAAAAATTTCTCCCTTTAAATTTTCATTTAACTTCTTAAAACAGATGAGGGTAATATTGTTTCATTGCCTCCTTCAGTTCCCACATTTCTTCTTCAAACTTGTGGTTTCTACACAACATTTTGACCAGGTGAATTGTCTTATTTCGTATAACATTTTTTCTACGATCCATGATCATCACTGTATTATACTCATAATAGAGTTACTTATCCTATGGTACCACTTATAATTTTAGTAAATAAGAGGGGTATATTATGTATGTTCTCAATAGGGTTACATGGAATACATCATGTAGTTGAGATAGGTTTAGTGGGAGTGTTAGTGGGTAGGGCACTGCTCTGATGTGATCAATGATCTCAAAAGAGCTGATGTACCTTGGACTAAGATCTCTCTTCTTCCCAAATCTTACTACTCTCTTACATGGATATATGAATAGTAATACTATGTCTCTAACATCATATTATAGGTCTTGTCGATGATTTTTAGAAGATATTTCTTGTCAACTTTGAGCATCCTCGATTTGCTGTTGAATGGTCTCAAACTTCTCCATAATTTCCTCGACCATTTCAGGACCTAGTAGTTACTCATTCCCTAGCTTCATCCTAGCATGTAGGTGTTCTGCACCTTTTCCCATAACGGGATTCATAGGGAGACATTTGGATTCTTGAGTAGAAACTATTGTAGTAAGAGAACTCAAACAGATGAAGATGTTGATCCAATCCACCATTAAAGTCCATTGAGCATGATCTCAACATTTATTCAAGTGTCTAGATAGTTTTCAAAGATCTTCCATCAGTTTGAGGGTGACAGGTTGTTCTAATGTTTAAATCAGTATTCAGAGAATGTTAGATACTATTCTAGAACATAATGGTCAATATTATATATCTATCAGATACAGTTGAAAGTAGTACACCATGAAGCCTCACCACTTCTCTGATTTATATCCATGCATGTTTATCTAATGAGAAATCCTCTCAAATCGCAAGGATGTGTGCTATATTGTTATGACAATCCACCACAACCCAAAAATCAATTTTTACAGTTTCATTCTTTGAGGTTGGATAGATAATTTTGCATCATCAACTAAATTTTTTCTTCTTTTCCATTACCCATGTATGTATGGGTAATGGTTACATCATCAACTTAAATTTTTCTTTTTTTCCATCACTTCATGACATACTAGACATCATTAAATATATTCTATGATTAAATTATTTATATTATCCCAACAATAGTTTTCACGGAAATCATGATATATCATCGTGCTTCCAGGGTGGGTAGATAAGGTTGAGTAATGTTCATTATACCACAAATCATTCATTAACTCAGGATACGATGGTACACATTGTCTTGACCCAAAGAACTCAACACCTTCTTCATTAACATTGAACTCTGAGTATTTCCATTTTATGTTAGTTTCAATTATCTTTAGAATTCCTACATCATCTCTTTATGAATCTTCTAACCTCCCCAATAAAGAAATTTTAAAATAATTTGTGAAAGGATTTATGATGTTCCTTCATTTATGATTCCCATGTCTATCCTCTTCAAGTATAAGAATAATAGATCCTTCTCAATTATCACGAATGAAAGATTTATTGGATCCTTTATACATAGAGTTTATTCCACTTTATATTCTTTTCCCCGATGGTTTTGAATTGAGAATTCATAGTATTTGATCAGTTATAAACATATTTTTTAGTTCATATTCAACTCTTTTTGTCTGAATATATACTTTGGGACATTGTGATTTGTATATATTTTACACTTCTCCCCAAAGAGGTAATGTTTCCGAATTTTCAAAGTGTATATCACTTAAGCCAAATATAGATCATGTTTTGGATCATTCTTCTCAAGAATATTCAAATTCCTTGAAGCATAGGCAATGAGTTTGTCATTTTTCATCAGCACAGATACCATGACATTCTCTTGTGAATCATTGAATACCAAAAAAATCACTCAACATGTTGGTAGTGTGAGTATGGGTATAGTGATAAGACTCCTTTTAAACAACTTTAATATCTCTTCACATTCATCATTCCAATCAAACATTAATCCCTTCCAAGTTATCTTGGATAAAGGTTTTGAACATTGTGATAAATTTCTCCCAAATCAATGATAATACCCAGCTAATCCAAGAAAACTATTGATATCAGTCACAGATGATGGCCTCAGACATCCTTAAATCTCCTCAGTATTTGAAGGGTCTATAGATATACCATTTTGTGTGATGATATTCCAAAATAAAGATACTTCCCTCAACTAGAAATCACAGTTCATATACATAGAATAATTATATTCCTTTATGATGGTCTTTAGGACAATACTTAAATGCTCCTAATTTACTTCTTATATTTTAATTATATTATAATATCACCAATAAAGATGATCACAAAATTATTGAGATAGTCTCTAATGTATCTATTCATAACGTACATGAATATTTCTAGATCATTGGTGTGTCATAATGGCATCACTATGAACTCATAATGAAAATACTTTATACAAAAAGTAGTTTTTGAGATATCCTCCTTCTTCACCATTACATGGTAAAATCCCAATCGCATATCCACCTTACAGAAGTAGTGTGCTCCACATAACTGATCAAAAAATTGTTAAATTAAATGTAAAGGATACTTGTTCTTTATCGTTATTTTTTGTGATCATAATAATCAATACAAAGCCACACAGACTCATCCTTCTTCCTGGCGAATAGGGCTTGTCCACACCATGGTGAAGCACTTGGGTATAAAAAACCCTAATACAAATTCTCATTTGGTTGTTTCATTATCTCCTCATTCTCCATAATAACCATTAAATGTGGAGTCTTGGATATTGGCAACACCCCAGGTATATTATCAATCAAGAATTCAACATCTTGACTAGGAGGAAGACCAATCAATTTCTTGGGAAACACATCAGTGAATTAAATCAAAATACACATGTCTTTGAGGATGGTTCCTTCCTTAGACTTGATCATTTTAGAATGATACACATGTTCATATGGAATTTATATCCACTCTTTTGATGTTGGTGAAAGATAAGATCCATCCTCCTCCGTTCACTTGTATAGAACCAGCGGTTGATTTTCTATATAGAGAGTGATTTAGCTCTCAAGAAAATTTATATTTTCTCTAGATAGTGGAAAACAATCCATGAAAAAAATTTCAATAAATTCTACCAAGAAATGTATGAGTATTTTCTCTATGAATCTCAATCAACAAATTGGGATAGATAATGAGTTATATACATGGGATTCAATAATTTCCTCATTTTTTGTTTTCTTCGACATCTCTACTTCCATGATTTGTGGTGGTGTTTAGGTTATTATTCTAAAAATGTAGGATATAAAATAATGAGTCGAACCCGAATCAAAATGTATGATCTCTATTATTGTTTGATTAACTAGTGTACCTATCACCATGTCGTTTTTTAGATTCACTTCAGCATTTTAAATGGAAAAATCTCACCACTACTGCCATAGAGGTAATTGTTTACCTCATAAAACCCTTGACATAGTGCATTGGTTTGAGAAATTTATCAATTCCTTGAAATTTTAGCAATGAAAAATGCACTAAAATATTACTAGAGAATTTTTTTCCTACATTTTAGTAAAAGGTTTTTCTTTCCAGAAATCGCTTTCTAGGTTCCGTTCCCCCACACACCTAATGCATTTACACATCCACATCAGGAAATTTCTAGGGTGGGTTTTTCTGTGCATTTAGAATGTGGAATGCTTAAATTTATTATCATCATTTGATATCTATATATGACTATGATAATTTGAATCCTCCTTCAGATTCTTATCCTCGTGATACCCCTAAGATTCAACTATCTCAATTTCTACTTTGAGGGTACGTTAGAGAATTTCCTTAGAGCTATCAATGTCATGGATCACTAGGTATTTCCATAGGCTAGGTTTTTTCCCAACAATGAAGTGGTAAATCTTTCATTCAAGGGTAATGAAAAATCTAGAGGAAAATCATGTAATACTTGTGACATTTTACTCATACACTCTGAGGGATTCGTTGTCTTTTTTTCTTGATATAAAGAAGTCCCTTCCCATTTTATGTCGATGTATGCACGAAAAATATATATCGAAAAACAATTTTTAGAAATCCTTCCATGCCATCTCCTTGGTTCCATCCTCATGATTCGTATTTTTGATCAATTTACAACATTTATCATCTTAACCCTCAAAATGATATGAATCCAATAGAACCTTCTCTTTTTCGGAGCATTTAAGCATATAGAATATCCTTTTAATGGAGTTCATCCATTATTCATTGATTGAGGTATTAGATTATCCGTTGAATGGAGGATACCTATTTATCCTAAATCTCACGATTGTGAATTGTTCTTTCTTTAAGAGGTCATACTTTCCTCTTGATTCTGGTTTCTATAAAAAACCTATGGTAATTGAGAGAGTACTGTGACAATGTTTTCTATTCCTTCTCCAATTTCATTGGGAATCTCATTAGGACATTCGTTACATGGATAATTGTATCTGTTGTTAGCATGATTCCACATATTAATGGCCATTATCTAGAATAAAATTAAAATTAGGGGTAATTATTTTAAACTATAAAACACATAAATGGTAATCCAATGGAATTAAATGGATATATTATAAATTACTTTCATTCTTATTAACCTATGAATTTCTAGGATTCATTCTATGTTATCTACGATCTATTTCATAATATAAATTATTATGGGATTCTTTTTGTTCCCGTAATAATAGATAAAAGTATGATTATGAATTTATCAAAGAATATAACCTAGGTGTTTTAGACTAGGAGTGCAACAAGACTTTTTTTCCTGCACCATTTCTCATTCGAGTCTAGCTCAAAATGATGTTTTCAGGTTTTAACCCTAGATACATCTGTCCCAGAGCTACATCCACCTATTCATATCCATATAGGGATTTATTTTATTGATAAACCAATTAATTTATTCACTATTTGATTTATCAATATTTTTCATATCCTTATACTTATACCTAAGGATTTTAGTAGAGTTTTATAATCATAATCCCATAAATAACAAAACATCACACTGATACCCATTATAACCAACCTATTTTATTTATTAGATTTAATCACAATATAATGATATAAAATTACACTTAATAAAACCAAAATGATAGATAAGTCCAATTTCATGGGAAATTAGAAACATTATATGATAACATAAAACATGGAATAGAACATCATTAATGAAAACTTCTTTTACATGACCACAAAATTCCTTTGTACTTAAAATTTCATTGGATAACCTCAGAAGATACACATGAAATGGGTGAGCTATAAAGAATAATATGGGAAGAAACATGGAATAATACAAGGAATACAATACACTTTGGACAATAGGAATATGAATGGGTCATTAAAGAAATATGAACATAAAGGCATTATATAGCATGATAATCATAACAAGGAAATGTGGCATAAACTTAAAACATTTCATCATATATGACGAATAAGCTATCAAGACATAATAGTGGAAGAATTTCCATAAAGGAATTAGCTAAACCCATATACCAACATGTCATATCATGATACTAAATATTACCCAATGCGTTGGAGTGATAAATTATTCGTGGTGCACCTATCACTGTCATTTTATTCCCATGCTTAAGTGTTCCACAAAGATCCTAATGAATTGATTCATTCATCATCATAATTTTATCAATTATAATGGGGTTTGTAATAAATACATGTTAGTACACAATAAAAATGTATATGTGTATAAAATTAATCACCCTTTATATGTAATGAGTATAGTATTCACTTACAAAATGGTTTTGGAAAGGAGATTCACAATGAAATTTCAGAATCCTAAATGCGTGACATAAAAATTCGTAAAATGGGTTGATGAGAGATAAAAAGGTATATCAACATATATACATGATATTTAAAGTGAGAGTATTATATAAATACCTGATCTAGAATTAGAAATTTTGAAATAGAAGTCAGAACATAATAATGAAACTTGAACAAAGAGGATAAATGGAATAACGCTAATGAAATTTCAGCATGGTAATGGGTGTACGTGGGAGTGATTAGGGAGATATTAAAGATTATATCCTCATCCAAACATATTAGGGGAATTATGGGGAGTTGAAAAATCATACCACATAATTTTAAAACAAAAATAAAAGGGTTTAACAATATATGTACTTGGATAAAAATGAGATTATAAAGAACCCTTACCTAAGTGTGTGACATTGAATGCTTAAAGAGGGGATTATTGAGTGATTAGGGCACCTTGGGATGATTATAAATAGGGTAGGATAGTTTAAAGACGTTCTCTATGTATTTTTAGTGAAGGGAAGGAGTAACATGTGTTGGTTTATATAGGAAATGAGAGAAGAATTCTTTAATATTTTAGAAACATAGGTTTTCAAATCTATATAATTAAATATTGAAAACCACAATCCCCTCCCTGTTTTTTCCTACTGTTTTTTCCAAATAGGGGTGTAAAAAATATTTTATAAGGCCATGGTATAATGATATTAATATATTATCCTTGCTAATGTAGAGGTGAGTCACATAATTAAAAAAAGAACATAAAATTATAATATACATTTTGGATGATTCACAAAGGCATTATAAAATAAGTCATAAAAATATAAAATAAAATTATATTAAAATTAAAACTAATATTTTTTCTAGGATTCCTTTTTTAGTTTTTATTACATCACTATTGGGCCATTATGAAGTCATAAAACACAATATATTTATATGGTATTTAATTTTTTCCCGAAAAATTCGATTGCCTTAGAAAATTATGAAAAATTCACCATTGAATAATTTTGAAATATTGATTAAAAAAGATATTCAATTTATCCAAATGATTTTTTAAATATATCTATTATCACTTTTAATATAAAAATTGACATTTATTGAAAATCAACGGGTTTTTGACAAAAACATGTTTTTAAACCTTAATAAAAATTACATTTTGGCTCATAAAATTTATAAGATCATTTATATTTAGAAAAAATATTTAAATTAAAAAATTATTCTAAAATAATAATAATTTGTTCATAAAAATAGATTTCTTCATTAAATTTGGATATTAACCAAAAATACTATTTTTTCATTAATAATAATAATAGAATAAATGTCTATTCATTAATCAATACAAACATAATTTACAGAATCCTAATTCTAGGGTCTTGATATATATCCCTTTTTACCCCAGCATACGTCCTATGAATAAGGTTTGTGATTTTGTGGATTTCATGGCGCCATTCGGTGAACAAGTTATTGGTCGTGATGTCGATGATCTTGAACTTCTCCCATATATTTTTTCACTCTTTCTTAAGTTGGTGGATATCATAATGGGATTCAACTAAGAAAAATAAAATAAATTATATCTCTCTTAGAATCTCTAATAAATGGGCTTCATAAGGAATAGTCATACTAGTTGACACCAACATCTCCTTTCTCTATGTCTAAGTGATTTTTTAGAACCCTATATTTATACTAGTCATGTGACCACTGTTCAATGACTATATTTTCAATGGTAATGATACATAACAGTTATTTAAAACAAATTTGATATAATAAAAAATTGGTCTGTATTTTTTTCTATATCAATTTAAAAAAATAAGATATCTAATTAAATAAATGTAAATTTCACTTATAATAGTTCATGCCATTAAATTTTAGCAGAAGGGATATAATTATTTTCATCCTCTAAGTGGAGATAGAGAAAGGGGAGGTGGACCAAAATAATCCACCCATTCACAAGGACCATGACCCGAGTGTGGATGTGGGGTTGGTCATCATAAGAGAGGTAGAGAAACTATGTGTGGACAGCTGCACAATGTATAGGTAGCACTTCTATTAAGTCTAGAGATAGTAATTGGTATGATCCATTTTTAATTAAACTCTCTTGTGCTATGTATGACTTAATAGATTCACACTTCATTGTTTATCCCACTATAGACCATGCTCTCGGACAAGACATAGAGAGGCATCCAAAACCCTTTGTATTTAGTATTCCATTAGGAGGCCAGAACAACTTTTTTGATGTGTGTTGGTGATGTAGACTTATGATGGGACCACATCAGTCCCATGGGGATCTTTTATTTCTATAGTTACAACCATAAAATTTCATTCTAGACATCAACTAGTTGTATTCCAAGAAACCAATTATTTACTTCTTCCAAAGAAGGGTTGTTTTTTTGATGTGGATGGTCATCATGTGGATTTTTTTATTGATTGTGGTCATTAGTTCTGCAATCAGTATAACGCACCAACCCCAGTTACCCAGAGTCGGTGCATTATTACATAGCATTGGCATGATCACAAAGGATCAAGTCTCGAATGACCGATTGGTTTAGTAGTCTTGGGAACACTAGATACATTCATAAGTCTTACATTACATTATAAGGTAAAAAAACTATCAACATCTTGTCTTCATATCCTCTCATACTACCCCTGCAGGTCATTTTTAAATTACTTCTTCAAATCCTAGGAAAAATAAAACATTGAAAGGGGTGAGATTATATTCTCAGTGAGGATAACAATATAGGAGAAGCTTTAATAGATAAGCATAAACTCTAAAGGAAATTTATAACTAAAACAAAATCCTTTTAAACGTGAACATAAACATAATATGGAAAAGATAAAATGAAATAATTACATTTACTTATTCACATGGATATTCTACTAGTCTAATAATCACATGCAATATTAATAACCACTTTCATAATGATGTATTGAATAATGCCAGACTATCATAATCACATACCCAAGGCCTCGTGCGAAGACTACAAATAATATTTTGTCAAGGCCTCATGCCCAGACACTAGTTTTTCTCATGAGACCTACCGATGAATCGAGGAGCTATAGAAAGATCCACCAATCACTTACTAAGTCCAATGCATTCGTCATATGAAAAGTTTGAAACATAACATAAACATTCGTATTAAAACTTGCATATGAAATGTCAATAATTTATCCACAAACCATGAATGGAATAAAAATAGCACATCCACAGTCAAACATAACTCATTTGATACAATATAGAAGATTGTATTGTATCAGATTAACCTCAATCGAGAATAATAAAGGATATGAAAATAATCATCAAAAATATTTGAGAGAAATATAATCCTTTTGTCTTGAAAACAATTAAAAGTATCACTATTTATCAAGAATCCATTTTAAATAGATTTTTGAATCAATGTGTCCCATACCACTTTGAAACATTGAAAATGAACATTAATTTTAAAACATTAATGTCCATATAAATAAATCCTTAAAACTATTTTTAAAACATGGACATTAATGAGAAATATTTAGAATAATAAATAATTAAATCATTTTAAAATGATATTTTATTTAGAGTTACTATCCAAAAGAGAGACACTTGAATATAAATAATCAAGTTAATAAAAAAATTTAATATCTTGAGAATAAAGGGATTCGTGATATACTATGTCAAAGTACATTATATACACCATATAAAAGTGATTTGGTGCATAACAATAAAGAAGCCTCAATAGAATGAAAATTGAGATGAATTCTCTTATAATGACCATATACTTAGTTTAAGGATAAATCAATGAAATAATTATGTGTGACAAATATAAATAAACTCAATATGATTGGGTATTCAGTGTAAATCAATCATAGGACATTCACACATATTTTTGTAAAAACAACACTAATGAAGTGGATATTTAACTCAACAAATGGATATTGAGTTAAAATTACTCTTATCAAGTTCAAATCGATGAATTGAGAATTTATCAATGTAGTGATTATGTGTATCAAAAGTATATCCATGGAAAGTGGAGTGGATGTTATGACATAATCAAATGAATAGTGATTCTACACATAATCTTGGAGTAAAATAATCAATGAAGTATGCTTAAAGACGAATGAGTGGAAATTGAAAATTAAAATTCCCTTATCGATTAGGTATCTTACGAAACATACAACCATGAAATAAGGATCACACAATGATGATGTAAATATCCATAAATTAATGTATATTACACAATGAATACAATCATGGGCAGTGCACACACCACATGCAATAAATAAGTGGTGAATAATGGAATTCTCACGGAATTAAAAGTGATATAAGAACCCCTTTTCCTTGTACTTTTCCTTGGTCGAGGGTTGGATAAATTCCTGTATAATGGTGAAATAATTGTTATTAAATTATACATTAATCATATCATATATGATCTTTTAACATTGATTTGATAATAATATTTGGGTATTATCATCATTTTGGGTGTTAACTAACTCGTTTTGCTTTATATTATTTGTTACGTAAGCCATGTTCGTTATGGATAGGTTGTACCTTATTCATATCCAGAATTATATAAAGTTATTAAACATTAAATTTAATCATAAAATGAGAATTATTCTTGAATGGAGGTGATTGCGAATGAATCTCATCGCGTTCGTGGAGATAGTAGTCCGTACGTATGCACGAGCGAAAATATCATTCTTCTGATATTAAAATAATATATAATTGTATGGTATATCATATATACAAGAATCATTATCATGTTATATTTATTATTTAAATTAATTACACATCATTATTATACCCATCTAAATAATAATATATTGAATAACAATTACACCATGACGTGGAGACGGTAAGCCGTACGTACGCACGTATGGTGACATGTCATTCAAAGGATGGATAGAATATAGAATATTGTTGTACCATATTTATAATAATATCACATTATATAGGATATACTGTATTTATTATTTTAGAATGGTAATAACAAAGAAAGAAGAAGGTGAAGATGAAATGAACTTGAAAAAGGGTGGTGAAAACATTACCTCTTCTTCGGGTTCTTCCTTTTGATTTGATGAAAAGGGATCCTTAGGCTGGCTTTCTGATCAATTTATGTCCTCTAGGTTGTATTGAGGGATGTTCAGAGAGTATTTGGAAAGGTTTTGGACGATCCAAAAGGATTTTAATGTGTGAATTAGTGAGAAGGGAGAGTTCCCTTTTATAAGAGGGGTGAGGGGCAACTTCGGAAAAGCTAGAAATATTATTTTATAATAAATTCATATTCGGTTTCTAATGGCTCCAAAGTAGATTATTTAAAGGTTAAGGTGGGGATGGGTTGAAAACTACTCAACCAATATAATTTATACAGGTTTGGGTCATTATATTAACCTTATGTTTTAGATTTAACTCTTAGTTAATTAGTTTGACACTTACGACGTCACTTTGTATTTTTATATTATATAGTTTGTAGACATACTATATACATCCAAGAGTCCCCAAGTGGTCCATTAATGATACACCTATCATTATATAAGTCTCTTGGACGATCCTTAGATTTTTAGGAATTGAATATCAATTAATAATATAATATTTGTTTTAAAAACTCTTTTATGTCAATTTCGACACGATTGGGTATTTTGTTTTTGATAATTTTATAACAGCATTATTACTTCGAAAAAAATTTATATAACCAATACGAATATGTCATAATAACCTATAAAATTAGTGTAATTCATAAAAAGTCTCAAATTAAAATTATTTTGATATTTATAATATCAATTATTTTAATATTTGATTAATTAGGTAATTACTTGAACACCATTGTGTCATAAATAAATTAAATTATTTAATGTCTAAAAATTATAATAAAATACCATTATGTAGGAAATATTTTTATATTTCTAATGAATATTTAAAATCATATTTATCTTATGTATAACCCTATATTCAAAATGATTAAGTAAGTAAACTTTTATTTTAACTCCTTTATCTCTTGTTTGAATTAAATAATAATAAATGTCCTAATCTAATGAAAGTGGACCTAAATGATTATATTTTATTCTTATGGTTTTTTTTGGTCGAGATACACTTGTCCAATAGAATTAGGACATGTTTTAGGGTAATATTAAGATCATTTTTACCCATAATTGGCCTATTTACTTTTAACCGTGGTAATAAAAGTAAAAAGATACTATTCAAAAAAAAATTATTTTCATCTCATTGAACCACATTTTACTCTTTGATATTAACCATGTCTCTCGGATTTTCGAAATTCCACTCACAGAAGCGGTAAAATTAAGTTTTATGTGATTTTCTAAATTCTCCTAGGATGTGGGTAAAAGATGGTGAAAAGTTCAATAAAATTTTTATATATCTAGAATTATTCTAATCTAACTCCAATGAATTACATTTAACATATATAAGTATTATGTATCTATTTTTACCTTAATTAAATTTAAATAAAATAAGTAATTATTTATATAAAAAATCGGTTTTAAACTATAACTCAGTGTTTTTCACTATTCATAAAAAATTGAATGTTTTCAGAAAAATACCAAAATTTCACCCTAGGCTAATTTCGATATTCAGAATCCAAAAATGAAGTCAATTTTGAAATATAGAATTTATAAAATTTCAAAAAGTGGGTATTACTATTCATAACTGCAAGTTTTATTAGTTGTTGTGTGTGTTAGAACTTGAAGTTGCGTACAACACACGCAACTCTATTATTCAGTGAGAAGCGTACCGGGGAAGCTTGGGGTGTTACATTCTCTTCTCCTTAAATAAATTTCATCCTCAAAATTTTTAAAATTGGGCCTTGGAATATAATAGAAAGTCTCACATCGGTAAATGAGTCAATAAAACTATCACTTTAAAAGAATGAAAGAGAAGTACAAAGGTCACTCGTGATAACCTATACTAGGATTGCATGTAGAAAAACATGGATATGGATGATAAAATATGTGTCAAGTTCTGAGGGAGAGGGATAAAAAACATGATCAGAAGAAAGTTAATAATAAGAAAACCACACACTTGTGATGGGACAAATGGTCATTAGTTTTCAAGTAGGAAAAGTAAACGGACAACATTTTTATTTTTGTTTTTTTTATTTTTAAGTTACATTACATAAATATGAGGAATTAATTTTTGAGATTGACTAAGAACATAAAGATATATTATTAATTTTTAATTAAAGTTTCATTCTTTAATAAATTTCAACTACTAACTCATTTTTAAACGATGGGTATTCCAGAAGAATTGGTCACACTAGAAGAGCTACAATAAAATTCTTATAGAATCACATGATCCACGAAGAATAAATTATATATTTACCTTGAATTTAGAGATTAATAAAAACAAAAACGGTTAGTATAAGATGTGATGATCCCCCAAAAGGTTATTTCATAAGATAAAGAATCACTAATACTAATTTCTAAAATTAAACCAACAATACCCCAAAGTTAAATAAAAAGCATCCCACAAATAATTGTCCTTAAAATCCTTTAATAAAATAAAAAATAATATTGAAACTCAAAACATAGAAGAATTTGGTTATTTAGTCTTCCATGTTAAATGGTATCTCCAAATGACATCAATTACTCTTAAATTCACATACATAAAAGTAATTAACCTAATCCCATATTCTCTACTATAGGTTAATCATTTCCATAAATAACCCAAATCACTATAAATCCACAATAAAAACATAGATAAAATCCATCATTATTCCTCCAGTGAAATCCCATACTATTCTATTTTCCATGGGCATATAGTGTTCCCAACAAAGCGAACATCTTCCAAAATAACATTTATCACTTAATCACAAAATCATTTTCCTATAATAAGGGTATTCATTTGATAAGACCTAAGATCCCCAATCAAATTATTATTGATCAATAAAATCATTTAACTAAAAATAATAGTCACACTAACCAGGGACTTCATGTAGTCCAGTGGTAGGCGATAAATCCCAATCACACATTAGTTGTGGGTTCGATTCCCACAGCTTTGTCTGATGTGACGGGTTGTCACAAGGTCTGCATGTTTTCCTTTTTCAAAAAATATATTTTATAACATTACCAAAATGAGATAAATTCCTCAAAATAACCATAACATAATTTAGACAAAAATGTTATCTCATACCTTTCATTTTAATCCCAAATTATAATAACTTTTAATTGCCTCAAACCCAATGATCATATTAAACCAAATGGTTATTTATGACTATATCCATAAGAGAAAAGATAATTCATCCTCAAATATCATTATCACATGGAACACTAGAGGGTTACAAATACAAGATAATAGTATTCCAATGAAAACCCATCAACAAGGAGCACTAATTAATTTTAAACATTTCTCCAACCATTTATTTCCACATAGGTTCTTATTTGACCATGAAAATATCCTCTAGAATAGGGCATTCACTTGGGTAATGGCCAGGTCCCCTACATTAACGGAAAATGACTCTAAATGGATTTTTGGGACCATTTTTATCTTCTTCCATTGTACTCTTCATTTTCTTTGGAAATTATTCACTTTATGTCCTTCCTTCCCGCACGTAAATCATTTCTTTTTCCCATTGATACACATTCCTGGGTGTCTCCTTCCACATTTCATGCATGATGGAAATTAAGGATTCCTTTCTCCATGGTCTCCACTGCTGGAGCTCTTATCATTCATCACCATTCTCTTCTTTGTTGAGTCCGGGAATTGGTTAATATATATATATTTGATCATATTTTTGGAAAATTGATTTTTCATGAAGATGATATATTTTACGCCTATCAACATTCCAGTTTTTTTCTCATTTCCACCATCGTTCCCACCTAGTACATCATTATCAAAGTCACTATGACTTCCTTGAAATCCATCCATTGACTAAAACCAGAATGCATTGTGTGAGTAACAGTAGTCATAAAATCATTTAGAGAATATAATGTCACAATATTCTCAATTTGAAACACATTTGTATTAACCAAGGTCATTTAATCTCATCTTATATATAATACTTCAAATCAGTTTGTAAAGAAAATGTAAATTATCCTAAGCATATCCCCCGGGAGTGTCGTAACCAAGAGTGTAGCAAGGTCCGTTGTCATGCACCAGTTCCCGTTCGAGTCTATCTCAATGTGGCGTTTTCGGGTTTTACCCATAGGTACATCTGTGCCAGAGCCACCTCTACCTGCTCGTATCCAGACAGGGATGTTTTTCTCGGAAAACACACAAAATCTCTACAACCCCAAAATTCTAGGAAGTTCTTCTATACTAATCCTCAATGTCTATCTTAGGGCTATGTTCTCTAATCAGAGTTTATCTAAATCTAGATCCAAAGGTTTGTACTAAAACTCTCTCTAATACCAACTATAACGCCCCGACCCCAGTTACCCATAGTCGGTGCATTATAACATAGAATTGGCATGATCAAAAAGGATCAACTCTCGAAAGAACGATTAGTTTAGTAGTCTTGGGAACACTAGATACATTCATAAGTCTTACCTTACATCGTAAGGTAAAAAAAACTACAACAAAATCTTGTCTCCATATCCCCTC
Source organism: Viscum album (assembly GCA_963277665.1). Lineage (NCBI taxonomy): Eukaryota > Viridiplantae > Streptophyta > Magnoliopsida > Santalales > Viscaceae > Viscum > Viscum album. Next base: position 256,530,190 of record OY728148.1, on the reverse strand, counting down.
ATACAATCCCTAGAGGTCATTCATAAATTACTTCTTCACATCCTGGGAAAAATAAAACAATGAAAGGGGTGAGCTCCGATGCTCAGTAAGGATAACAATATAGCAGAAGCTTTCATAGATAAGCATAAACACTTAAGGCAATGTAAAACTAAAACAAAAGCCTTTTAAATTTGAACGTCAACATAATATGGAAAAGATAAAATTAAATAATTCCATTTACTTATTCACATGGATATTCTACTAGTCAAATAATCACATGCAATATAAATAACTACTTTCATAATGATGAAATGCATAATGCAAGACTATCATACCCACATAGCCAAGGCCTCGTACAAAGACTAAAAATAATATTATGTCAAGGACTCGTGCCCAGACACTAGTTTGTCTAATGAGACATACCGATGCATCGAGGAGCTATAGCGGGCTCCACCCGTCACTTACTAAGTCTAATGAATTCCTCATATGAAATGTTTGAAACATAACATAAACATTCGTATTAAAACTATCATATGAAATATAAATACTTTATCCACAAACCATGAATGGTATAAAAATATCACATCCACAGTCAAACATAAATCATTTGATACAATATGGAAGATTTTATTGTATCAGATTAACCTCAATCGAGAATAATGAAGGATATGAAAATAATCATCAAAACTATTTGAGAGAAATATCAACATTTTTCTTGAAAATAATTAAAAGTATCACTATTTATCATGAATCAATTTTATATATATTTTTAATCAAAGTGTCCCATACCACTTTGAAACTTTGAAAAGGAATTTTAATTTTAAAACATTAATGTCCATATAAATAAATCCTTAAAAGAATTTTTAAAACATTGACATTAATGAGAATGATTTAGAATAATAAATCATTAAAACATTTTAAAATGATATTTTATTTAGAGTTACTACCAAAAGAGAGACACTTGAATAAAAATAATTGAGTTAATAAAACATTGTAATATCTTGAGAATAAAGGCACTCATGATATACTATGTCAAAGTACATTATATACACCATATAAAAGTTATTTGGTGTATAACAACAAAGAAGTCTCAATGGAATGTAAATTGAGATGAATTCTCTTATAAAGACCATATCCTTAGGTTATGGATAAATCAATGACATAATTATGTGTGAAAAATATAAATACACTCAATATGATTGGGTATTTAGTGTAAATCAATCATAGTACATTCACACATAATCTTGTTAAAACAACACCAATGAATTGGATATTTAACTCAACAAATGGAGATTCAGTTAAAAATACTCTTATCAAGTTCAAATCGATGACTTGAGAATTTATCAATGGAGTGATTATGTGTATCAAAATTATATCCACAGAAAGTGGAATGGATGTTATGACATATTCAAATGAATAGTGATTCCACACATAATCTTGGAGTAAAATAATCAATGATGTATGCTTAAAGTCGAATGAGTGGAAATTAAAATTTCAAATTCCCTTATCGATTAGGTAACTTATGAAACATAAACCCATGAAAGAAGGATCATATAATGATGATTTAAATATCCATAAATTAAATTATATTAAAAAATGAATACAATCATGGGTAGTACACACACCACATTCAATAAATAAGTGGTGAACAATAGAATTCTCACAGAATTTAAAGTGAGATAAGAAACCCCTTACCTTTTAAATTTACTTGGTCAAGGTTTGGTTAAAATCTTTTATATTGGTGATATAATTGTTATTAAATTATACAAGAATCATATCATATATGATCTTTTAACATTTCTTTGTTAATAATATTTTAGTATTATCATCATTTAGGGTGTTAACTTACTCAATTTTCTTTATATTCTTTGTTACGTAAGCCGTGTTCATTATGGATAGGTTGTAAATTATTCATATCCAGAATGATATAAAGTTCTTAAACATTACTTTTAATCATAAAATGAGAATTAGTCTTGAATGGATACGATGGGGAATGAATCTCATCGTGTTCGTGGAGACGGTAGTCCGTACGTACGCACGAGCGACAATATCATTATTTTGATATTAAAATAATATATAATTGGATGGTATATCATATATACAGAATCATTATCATGTTATATTTATTATTTACATGAATTAAACATCATTACTATACCATTCAAAAAAATAATATATTGAATAACAATTATACCACAATGTGGAGACGGTAAGTCGTACGTACGCACGTATGGTGACATGTCATTCAAAGGATGGATAAAATTCTGAATATGGTTGTACTATATTTATAATAATATTACAGTATATAGGATATACTGTATTTATTATTTTAGAATTGTAATAACAAAGAAAGTAGAAGTTGAAGAAGAAATGAACTTGAAAAAGGGTGGTGAAAACATTACCTCTTCTGCGGGTTTTTCCTTTTGATTTGATCAAAATGTATCCTTAGGTTGGATTTATGATCAAATTAAGGCCTCTAGGTTGTATTGAGGTAGGTTTAGAGAGTATTTGGGCTGGGGTTGGACGATCCAAAAGGCTTTGAATGTGTGAATTATTGAGAAGGGGGAGTCCCATTTTATAAGAGGGGTGAGGGGCACCTTTGGAAAAGCTAGAAATATTATTTTATAATAAATTCATATTCGGTTTCTAATGGCTCAAAAGTAGATTATTTAAAGTTTAAGGTGGGAATGGGATGAAACCACTCAACCAATATAATTTAGACAGGTTTGGGTCATTATAGTAACCTTTTGTTTTAAATTTAACTCATAGTTAATTAGTTTGACACTTACCATGTCACTTTGTATTTTTATATTATATATTTAATAAACATACTATATACATCCAAGCGACCCAAAAGTGGTCCATTAATAATACTCCTATCATGATGTAAGTCTCTTGACTGAACCTTAGATTTTTAGGAATTTAAAATCAATTAATAATATAATATTTGTTTTAAAAACTCTTTTATGTCAATTTTGACACTATTGGGTATTTTGTTTTTGATAATTTTATAAAAGCATTATTACATCAGAAAAAATTTATATAACCAATCCTAATATGTCATATTAACCTATATAATTAGTGTAATTCATAAAAAGTCTCAAATTATATTTATTTTTATATTTATAAAATCAATTAGTTTAATATTTCATTAATTTGGAAATTACTGCATCACCATTGTGTCATAAAAAATTTAAATTATTTATTGTCTAAAAATTATAAATAAAACACAATTATGTTGGAAATCTTTTTATCTTTCTGATGAATATTTACAATCGAATTTATCTTATATATAACCATATATTAAAAAATGTTTTAGTAAGTAAACTTTGATTTTAAATCTTTTAACTCTTCTTTGAATTAAATAATAATAAATGTCCTAATCTAATCCAAGTGGACCTAAATGATAATATTTTATTCCTCAGATTGTTTTTTGTAGAGATACACTTGTCCAATAGAATTTGGACATGTTTTTGGGTAATATTAATATAATTTTTACCCTTAATTACCCTATATACTTTTAACCGTGGTAAATAAAAGTAAAAAGTTACTATTCACCAAAAATTATTTTCATCTCATTGAACCACATTTTACTCGTTGATATTAACCATGTCTCTATGATTTTCGAAATTGCACTCACAGAAGCGGTAAAATTAGTTTTTATGTAAATTTCCAAATTCTCCTAGTAGGTGGGTAAAATATGGTGAAAAGTTCAATAAAATTTTTATATATCTAGAATTATACTAATCTAACTCCAATGAATTAAATTGAACATATATAGGTATTATGTATCTATTTTTTCCTTAATTAAATTTAAATAAAATAAATATTTATTTAAATAAAAATTTTGTTTTAAACTATAACTAGTGTTTTTTCACTATTCATCAAAAATTAAAAGTTTTCAGAAAAATACCAAAATTTTTCCCTAGGATATTTTCGATATTAAAAATCCAAAAATGAAGTCCATTTTGAAAGATAAAATTTATAAAATTTCAAAAAGTGATTATTACTATTCATAACGGCTAGTTTTAATAGTTGTGGTGTGTGTTAGAACTTGAAGTTGCGTAAAACACACGCTACAATATTATTCAGCGAGAAGCGTACCGTGGAAGCTTGGGGTGTTACATATTATTGTCCTTCAATAAAATGAATACTCGAAATTTTTAAAATTGGGTTTGTGAATATAATGGAAAGTCCCACATCGGAAAATGAGTCAATAAAACTATCACTTTAAAAGAAAGAAAGAGAAGTACAAAGGTCACCTGGGATAAGCTATACTAGGATTTCATGTTGAAAAACATGGATATGGATGATAAACTAATTGTCAAGTTCTTATCGAGAGGGATAGAAAACATGATCAGGAGAAATTTAATAATAAGAAAACCACAAACTTGTGATTGGACAAACGATCATTATTTTCCCAGTAAGAAAAGTAAACGGAAAACATTTTTTTTATTTTTTTTATTTTTATGTTACATTACATAAATATGAGGAATTCATTTTTCAGATTGACTAAGAACATAAAGATATATTCTTAATTTTTAATTAATGTTTCATTATTTAATAAATTTCAACTACTAACTCATTTTTAAATGATGGGTATTCTAGAAGACTTGGTCACACTAGAAGAGATAAAATAAAATTATTATAGAATCACATGATCCAAGAATAATAAACATTATATATACCTTGTATTTAGATATTAATAAAAGCAAAAACTGTTATTATAAGATCTGATGATCCCCCAAAAGGTTATTTCATTAGAGAAAGAAACACTAATCTTAATTTCTAAAAATAAACCAACAATACCCAAAAGTTAAATAAAATTCTTCCAATAAAGAATTGTCCTTAAATCCTTTAATAAAATCCAAAATAATATTGAAACTCAAAACATAGAAGAATTCGGTTATTTAGTCTTCCATGTTAAAAGGTATCTCCAAATGACATTAATTACTCTTAAAGTCACATACTTAAAAGTAATTAACCTAATCACATATTCTCTATTATAGGTTAATCATTTCCATAAATAACCCAAATCACTATAAATCCACAATAAAAACATAGATAAAATCCATCATTATTCCTCCAATGAAATCCTATAGTATTATATTTTCCTTGAGCAAATAGTGTTCCCAACAAAGAGAACATCTTCCAAAATAACATTTATCACATAATCACCAAATCATTTTCCTATACTGAGGTTATTCATTTGATAAGACATAAGATCCCAAGTCAACTAATTATTGATCTATAAAATCATTTAACTAAAAATAATAGTCACACTAACCAGGGACTTCACATAGTCTAGTGGTAGGTGATAAATCCCAATCACACTTTTGTTGTGGGTTCGATTCCCACAGCTTTGTCTGACGTGACGGGTTGTCATACAGTCTACATGTCGTCCTTTTTTAAAAACTATATTTTATAACATTACCAAAATGAGATAAATTACTCAAAATAACCATAACATAATTTACCCACAAATGTTATCTCATACCTATCATTTTAATCCCAAATTATAATAACTTGTAATTGCCTCAAAACCATGGATCGTATAAAACCAAATGGTTATATATATATATATCCATAAGAGAAAAGATAATTCTTCCTCAAATATCATTATCACATGGAAAACTGAAGGGTTACAAATACAAGAGAAAATTATTCCAAAGTAAACCCATCAAAAAGGAGCACTAATTAATTTTAAAAATTTCTCCAACCATTTATTTCCCCATAGGTTTTTCTTTGACCAAGAAAATATCCTATAGAATAGGGCATTCACTCGAGTAATGGACAGGTCCCCTACATTTACGGAAAATGACTCTAAATGGATTTTTGGGACTGTTTTTATCTTCTTCCATAGTACTCTTCATTTTTATTCGGCAATTATTCACTTTATTTCCTTCCTTCGCACACGTAAAGCATTTCTTTGTCCCATTGAGACACTTTACTGGGTGTCTCCTTCAACATTTCCTGCATGGTTGAAATTGAGGATTCCTTTCTCCATGGTCTCTACTGCTGGAGCTCTTATCATTCATCACCATTCTCTTCTTTGTTGAGTCCGGGAATTGGGTAATATATATTGGTGATCATATTTTTGGAAAATTGATTTGGCATAAAGACGATATCTTTTACGCCTATCAACATTCAATTTTTTTGATCATTTCCACCAACGTTCCCACCTTGTACATCATTCTCAATGTCGCTATGACTTCCTTGAAATCTAGACATTGACTAAAACCAGAAAGCATTGTGTGAGTAACAGTAGTCATAAAATCCTTTAGAGAATATCATGTCACCATATTCTCAATTTGAAACTCATTAGGATTAACCAAGGTTATTTACTCTCATCTTATATATAATAATTCAAATTAGTTTGTAAAGAAAATGTAAATTATCCTAAGCATATCCCCCCATAGTGTCGTAACAAAGATTTCAGCAAGGCCCGTTGTCGTGCACTAGTTCCCGTTCGAGTCTAGATCAAAGTGGTGTTTTTGGGTTTTACCTCTAGCTACATCTGTGCCAGAGCCTCCTCTACCTACTCGTATCCAGTCATGGATGTATTGCCCGGAAAACTCACAAAATCTCTACAACACCAAAATTTTAGGAAGTTCTATACTAATCCTCAAAGTCTATCTTAGGGTTATGTGCTCTAATTAGAGTTTATCTAAATATATCTCCCATGTTTTGTACAAAACCTCTCCCTAATACCAACTATAACTCCCCAACCCCAGTTACCCAGAGTCGGTGCATTATTAAAAATCATTGGCATGATCAAAAAGTATAAAGTCTCAAAAGACCGATTAGTTTAGTAGTCTTGGGAACACTAGATACATTCATAAGTCTTACATTACATCGTAAGGTAAAAAAACTAAAACAAAATATTGTCTTCATATCCCCTCATACTATCCCTTAAGGTCATTCATAAAATACTTCTTCACATCCTAGGAAACATAACACATTGAAAGGGGTGAGATCAGATGCTCAGTAAGGATAAAAATATAGCAGAAGCTTTCATAGATAAGCATAAACAAGTAAGGCAATGTATAACTAAAAAAGGCTTCAAAACTTGAACTTCAACATAATATGGAAAAGATAAAATGAAATAATTCCATTTACTTATTTACATTGATATTCGACTAGTCGAATAATCACATGAAATATCAATAACTACTTTAATAATGATTGAATGCATAATGTCATACTATCATAACCACATATCCAAGGCCTCGTTCCATGACTACAAATAATATTTTTTCAAGGAATTGTTCCCAGACACTATTTTGTCTCATGAGACCTACCAATGCATCGAGGAGCTATAGCGGGCTCCACCCATCACTTACTAAGTCCAATGCATTCCTCATATGAAAAGATAAAATCATAATATAAAAATTTGTATTAAAACTAGCATACGAAATGTCAATACTTTATCCACAAACCATGAATGGTATAAAAATAGAACATCCACAGTCAAACATAACTCATTAGATACAATATGGAAGATTGTATTGTATTAGATTAACCTCAATCGATAATAATGAAGGATATGAAAATAATCATCAAAACTATTTGAGACAAATATCAACCTTTTTCTTGAAAACAATTAAAAGTATCACTATTTAACAAGAATCCATTTTAAATAGATTTTTGAATCAAACTGTCTCATACCAAATTGAAACATTGAAAATGAATTTTAATTTTAAAACATTAATGTCCATATAAATAAATCCTAAAAACCATTTTTAAAACATGGACATTAATGAGAATGATTTATAATAATAAATCATTAAAACATTTTAAAATGATATTTTATATAGAGTTACTAACCAAAAGAGAGACAATTGAATACAAATAATTGAGGTAATAATTTTTTTTTAAATATATTAAGAATAAAGGGAATCATGATATACAATGTCAATGTACATTATCTAATCCATATAAAAGTGATTTAGTGTATAACAACAAAGAAGTCTCAATGGAATGTAAATAGAGATGAATTATCTTATAAAGACCATATCATTAGGTTGAGGATAAATCAATGACATAATTATGGGTGAAAAATATAAATACACTCAATATTATTGGGTATTCAGTGTAAATAAATCAGAGGACATTCACACATATTCATTTAAAAACAACACCAATGAATTGGATATTTTACTCAACAAATGGAGATTGAGTTAAAATTACTCTTATCAAGTTCAAATCGATGACTTGAGAATTTATAAATGGAGTGATTATGTGTATCAAAAGTATATTAACAGAAAGTGGATTGGAATTTATAACATAATCAAATGAATAGAGATTCCACTCATAAACTTGGATTAAAATAATCAATGAAGTATGCTTAAAGTCGAATGAGTGGAAATTGAAATTTCAAATACCCTTATCGATTAGATAACATACGAAACATACACCCATGAAGAAGGATCACACTATGATGATTTAAATATCCATAAATTAAAGTATATTACAAAATGAATACAATCATGGGCAGTACACTGACCACATGCAATAAGTAAGTGGTGAACAATGGAATTCTCATGGAATTAAAAGTGAGATTAGAAACCCTTTACCTTTTACTTTTCCTTGGTCGAGGGTTGGTTAACTTCCTGTACAATGTTGAAATAATTGTTATTAAATTATACAAGAATAATATCATATATGATCTTTTAACATTGCTTTGTTAATAATATTTGAGTATTATCGTCATTTCAGGTGTTAACTTACTCGTTTTTTCTTTATATTATTTGTTATGTAAGCCGTGTTCGTTATGGATAGGTTGTACCTTATTCATATCCAGAATTATATAAAGTTCTTAAACATTAGTTTTAATCATAAAATGATAATTACTCTTGAATTGATACAATGGGGAATGAATCTCATCGCGTTCGTGGAGACAGTAGTCCGTACGTACGCACGAGTGACAATATCATTCTTATGATATTAAAATAATATATAATTGGATGGTATATCATATATACAAGAATAATTATCATGTTATATTTATTATTTACATGAATTAAACATCATTATTATACCCATCCAAATAATAATATATTGAATAACAATTACACCATGATGTGGAGACGGTAAGCCGTACGTACGCACGAATGGTGACATGTCATTCAAAGGATGGATAGAATACTGAATATGGTTGTACCATATTTATAATAATATCACATTATATATTATATACTGGATTTATTATTTTAGAATGTTAATAACAAAGAAAGAAGAACTTGAAGAAGAAATGAACTTGAAAAAGGGTGGTGAAAACATTACCTATTCTTCGGGTTCTTCCTTTTGATTTGATCCAAAGGAATCCTTAGGATGGATTTCTGATCAAAATAAGGCCTCTTGGTTGTATTGAAGGAAGTTTATAGATTATTTGGGCAGGTTTTTGCTGATCCAAATGGCTTTTAATGTGTTAATTAGTGATAAGGGGAGTGCCCTTTTATAATAGGGGTGAGGGGCACCTTTGGAAAAGCTAGAAATATTATTTTATAATAAATTCATTTTCGGTTTCTAATGGATCCAAAGTGGATTATTTAAAAGTTATGATGGGTATGTGTCGAACAAAACTCAACCAATATAATTTAGATAGTTTTGGGTCATTATATTAACCTTATGTTTTAGATTTAACTCTTAGTTAATTAGTTTGACACTTACCATGTCACTTTGTATTTTTATATTATATAGTTAATAAACTTACTATATACATCCAAGAGACCCCCAAGTGGTCCATTAATGATACACCTATCATGATATAAGTCTCATGGACGAACATTATATTTTTAAGAATTTAATATCAATTAATAATATAATATTTGTTTTAAAAACACATTTATGTCAATTTTGACACTAATGAGTATTTTGTTTTTGATAATTTTATAAAAGCATTATTACTTAGAAAAAAATTTATATAACCAATCCTAATATGTAATATTAACCTAGAAAATTAGTTTAATTCATAAAAATTCTCAAATTAATTTTTTTTGATATTTATAATATCAATTATTTAAATATTTCATTAATTAGGTAATTACTACATCGCCATTGTGTCATAAATAAATTAAATTATTTAATGTCTAAAAATTATAAATAAAATACAATTATGTAGGAAATATTTTGAGATTTCTAATGAATATTTATAATTGAATTTATCTTATGTATAACGCTATATTAAAAATGTCATAGTAAGTAAACTTTGATTTTAACTCTTTTAACTCTTCTTGGAATTAAATAATAATAAATGTCCTAATCTAATCCTAGTGAACCTAAATGATAATATTTTATTCCTAAAATTGTTTTTGGTCGATATAAACTTGTTCAATAGAATTATGACATGTTTTAGGGTAATATTATTATCATTTTTACCCTTAATTACCATATTTACTTTTAACCATGGTAAATAAAAGTAAAAAGTTTCTATTCACCAAAAATTATTTCCATCTCATTGAACCACATTATACTCTTTTATATTAACCATGTCTATAAGGCCCCAGCCTTAAAAATTACTTAATCATGAATTAAATGAATAATTCATAGAGAGGATCTTTTCAGGTTTAGAGTTTTAGAGAATTAGGTCATAACTATTACATCTCAAAAGATTACATAGAAGACACTTCTACTAAGATTCCATAAAATAAAAAAACACGTAAAAAGAAACATGTCTACTTCCATGTTTTAGATATAATGTCTTTCCTTGATCCCATACTTGACCCTATTCATATTTAAGTCATGTGGAAAACATTTAAAAAACATGGGATGAGCATAAAAAGCCCAGTAAATGACACACAATGAAGGAAAACTGTTAGTTTTTCAAAAACAACAAGTAAACCATGAGTACTTTACCAAAGTAAATACTTTTCGCCTTTATGAAGTAGTAAAAACTCTTCATTGAATAAAAGATCATTACATACCATTTTGTAACCCTAATATTACCATAAAACCCATATAAATAACACATAACATATAAAGGTAACTTGGGACATAAACATACTTAAATGGAATAACCATACGGTCGACTTCCACACATAATTAATGGAATATCCATACGGACGACTTCCATACCCAATGCATTGGAGGTTATAACGTAACCACCATTCCTGGTATTCACGGCACCACCCTTCATATGGTTTATCATGTAACCACAGGTAAAATGTCCAAGTACCATTATTACACATAAAATAATGAAAATATCAACATTTCAATAACAACATTTCAATTTCAATCACAATAAGTAATTCCAAGATATTGAATTAATCAATCCATTTTCAAAAATAATTTAAAAGAGATTTTTGAATCAAAGTGTCTCATACCACTTTGAAGCTTTTAATGGAATTATAATTTTAAAACATTAATTTCCATATAAATAAATAATGAACACCATTTTGAAAACATGGACATTATAGATAATGATTTAGAATAATTAATCTTTAAAATATTTAAAATGATATTTTTGATAACGAGTCTTAAAAAAAATGAGAGACTCTTGAATAAAAATAATTCCCGAATAATATTTAATCCAATATTTATAATATCAGGAGAATAAATGGATTCATGATATAATATGTCAAAGGACTATATACACACCATATAATTGTGAATTGGTGAATAACAACAATGAAGTCTCAATGGAAATGTAAATTGAGTTGAAATCCATTATAAAGATGGTATCCTTAAATTAAGGATAATTCTATCACATAATTATGTGTGAGAAATATAAATACACCAAATATAAGTGTATATTAAGTGTGAGACAATCAGAGGTCATTCACACATAATCTTGGGAAAACAAAACAAATTACAAGGATATTGAACTCAATGAAATGAGATTGAGTTATGATTTCCATACAAGTTCGTAAGAATTTTTCAATGAGATGATTATGTGTAGAAATACTATATACACACGAATTTTTGTAGAAGTTACAACATAGATATTACTTACATAATTGTGGCATAATAAAATTAAGAAGTAGAGGTTTAACGCAAAGAATTGAAAGTGGGTTAAGAAGTTCCCTTATAGAAATCCGACAGCCTAACAGTGTCACATTAAAATTCAGAAAATGAGTTGATGATAGAGAAAATGGTATCTTATCACTTGGACATATAATTTACATAAATATGTATATAAAAGAACATATCCCAACATAATAGTTTGTTAATTAAAATACATGACAAAATAAGTCTTTAAAAAAAGAGGACGGTGAAAGGTCCACTTACCGAGTTGGGTAACTTTCGAAACGTACACCCCATGGAAGAAGGTTCATAAAATGAAGATGTAAATACCCATAAATAAAATTATACTACACAAAGTTTATAATAATGGGAAGTATATACACCACTCAAAGGAAATAGTCGAAAACTTAGCATAAATGTTAGGGGAATAAAAGTGAGATGAAAAATCCCTTACGAAAACTCGGCAGCCTAACGACGCCACTTAAAACTTCCAAAATTGGATTTATGAGATAAAATAGGGTCTCTCATAATATTTACATAAAAAATAAAGTATGAGGAATATAAAATAACATCCCCAAACATAAGAAGTATGAGTTTAAAAGAAATGACATAAAAGAGAGTACTTAAAAATAAAGAGAGAGGTTGGATCTCTTACCTCAAGTCTGACTTGTCTTGTTCGTTTCTTTATATTCCTGAATAATAAACTTCGGTAAATTTTTAATTGCTTAAGGGCCTATTTTTAATATTATTATTCAGTTAATATCGCATATTATAATGTTATAATAATTGGTTAATAATGTGAGTTCATATCAGACGTTTTTGTCGATGTTTGGTACATGAGTCAAAAATGAACTTGTTTGAAAATGATAGTCCATGTAGTTATAAGTAAATCATCTCCAGAATATTATTAATGATTTAAATATCATATATATCCAATAAATATTCATTTTATACTACCCATAACATTTTTAGATAAAAAGAAATGAAATTCACTGTTCATGGAGACGGTAGGTTGTACGTACGCATGAACGCTATTTCGATTTCTTTGTCATATTAATGGAATTAAAAATAATTTATAGATATACATATTATAATTCCAGTATAATATATATTTTATATTGGTCACATATGTTTATTAATTTCATTCTTTATACATTCCATGTATTTCATGAACGAGTCACATCACTTGAGGGGGTGGTAGTCCACACTTCCTCGTATGAAATTATAGCATTTCCACAACATGAAAAGCCTAAAGTCATGTTTTAAATATAAAATTCAGAATCATATAGAAAACATAATTACCATATATATCATATATAAAATATAGTGACATCATAATGGACACCATGAATGGTGTTAAGAGAATATTGAACAATCATCGCTTCGTGAGGCAGGAATTCTCCATCCACGGAAACAGTGTGTTCTTTAACCATTAGACGAAGGAGTGTATAAGTGTAGCTCTAATCCTTCAAATAACAACATCCTAGTATATTGAATATACTTTTTTTGTTACAAAATAATGGAATAAAAGAGTTTAGAGTGTTGTAGAACCAAAATAAAACATAAGAACACAAGAGATGACACTACCTATAAAACGGGTAACTCTTTTTGATTTGAGCTCAAAGGCTTCCTTGAGAAGCCTTATGCCAAAAGTAAGGATTCTATGAGTAAGAGAGGGATGTTGAGAGACAAAATGGGTAGGGTTTTTCTGAGACAATGTCTTGAGAGGTGTGGGTAAGGTGGCAGAGGTGGGGGCCTTTTATAAGAGGAGAGGAGGGGCACTCTTAGAATGTTATAAAAGGTTACTTTATTATAAAATTCATTTCGAATATTGAAGGTTCCAAAATTATATATTTCTAGTATAAGGTGATAATAGTTATAAATACACCCATCTAATAGGTTTATGATAAGTTTAGGTCTTATATTTTACATTATATTTTCATTTTATTTAAATCATTAAATAATGAGGCAATCGCTGCTTTATCATGGTGTCATAAATAATTTAATTTATTTAATGTCTAAAAATTATAAAAAAAATTCATGATGTATGAAATATATTTATATTTCTAATGAATATTTATAGTCAAAAATTTGACTTGTATAACCGCATTTAAAAATTGTTTTAGTAAAACAACTCATGTTTGTGATATTTTTATTTTAACTTTAAATAAAAAGTTATTAATGTCATTTTCCTATCAAAGTGGCTCCATGGGGTCTCCAAGCTGACACATGGATTGTATCAGTCGTCCATGACACATCCAATAAGGGTAGTACATGTTTCAAGGTCATTTCATATTATTAAAACATTATTTTTACCTTAAACTACACTAAATACCCCTAATCGCGATTAAAAACTTAAAATTTACTATTCCCCAAAAAATTCTTTTAATCCCATTGAACAACATTTTACTTCCTAATGACAACCATGTATTTCGGATATTTGAAATTCAAGACACAGAGGTGTTAAAATTTCATTTAAACAAAAAATCAATTTTTTAAGTACCACTTAGTGGTTTCACTATTCATCAAAATTGAAGTTTTTCAGAAAAATAACAAAAATTCACTCTAATATATATTTGATATTATGAATTAAAAAATGATGTCTATTTTTAAAAATTCATAACATATAAGTTTCATTAATTAATTTAATAATTATTTCCCGCTGTCAAAACAAATAGCGTGTTTTTATGAAACAAAAAATATCAAAAGATTGACACTAGTTTAAGTCCAATTTCAATGTGAAATTAATTCCAATGACCACTATTGGATTAAATGGTAAAAATATATTCTAATTTCACTTTAAAACAAATTAATAAGTTAATCTAATCATATAAAAAAATTTAGATTAAAAATAGGTTATGAATTAAAATACAACATTTTTCACAATTCATTAAAAAAATGAACTTTATCGGAAAAATAACAAAAATTTACAGAAAGTAAATTTTGATGTTCAGATTCTAAAGAATGATTTTATTTTGTCAAATAGAACATATAAAATTGTTAAATTTATATTTAAAAATGGTTCTCCATCAAAAGGTGGTTAACCGACCTTTTAAAGAATATTAGAAGATTTATGCTTAAAATTAGAATCATTTTCATTTTACGCCTCTAACATTTATTGGATAAAAGTAAAAATATTTGACAAACATATATAGAAATTTTGTAGTTAGTTCTATTCTTTCCCACCATTACAATGTCTAGGAATTAAATACTATTTAAAATAATATTATTTTATTACTAGTGTGAAACGTAAGATTTCAATGAAACTCTTTGTTGCGTATCAGGTACTCTATAACAACCCCATTAAAGTAAAATTAACATTTTATTCACAAATAGGGATAAATATAAAAAATTTCATATTATTTATTTACCTGAGGTGTTACAGTGTCTCTCTTATTTTCGAAATTCCACTCACAGAAGCGGTAAAATTTAGTTTTATGGGAATTTCCAAATTCTCCTAGGAGGTGGGTAAAAGGAAGTGAAAAGTTCAATAATATTTTTATATATCTAGAATTATTCTAAAATAACTCCAATTAATTAAATTGAAATTATATAGTTATTATGTATCTATTTTGAACTTAATTAAATTAAAATAAAATAAATAATTATTTAAATAAAATTTCGGTTTTAAATTATAACTCAGTGTTTTTTCACTTTTCATTAAAAATTAAAAGTTTTATGAAAAATACAAAAATTTCACCCAAGACTAATTTCGATATTCCAAATCCAAAAATGAAGTCCATTTTGAATGAAAAAATTAATAAAATTTCAAAAAGTGGGTATTACTATTCATAACGGCCAGTTTTATTAATTGTGGTGTGTGTTAGAACTTGAAGTTGCTAACAACACACGCTATGGTATTATTCAGTGAGAAGCATATCGTGGACGCTTGGGGTGTTACAATCAGTGTGTGGATCCTCTCCTTTCCATGATGGTTTAGTTGTTAGTGGAATCATTTTATGCTGAGATGGTGGAAAATCGAATGTTTATTAGATAATTCAGGGTTGTTTTCCTAGAGGAGTTTGTGACTCTACCCCTCTACATGATGTTGATCTAAGGATAGACTTACAACCCGAAGATTCTTGATTTTTTATGGATCCTTATCATATTGCCCCTTATTTTTTTGAGGGAAATGAGGATTCATATAGAAAATATGATGAATACAGGTTTTATATGACTCATTGGTGTAACACCCGAGACTTTTATGTTATATAAATTATCAAAGGAATCTTTTTCTACACAACACTTGCTTGACTTGCTTTACACGCAATCGCGACCTTCCTCGATAGCTTGCGTCGTACGCAATACCGAGTTTCACTAAACAACAATATGCTATTAAAACTAGCCGTTATGAATAGTAATAACTTCTTTTTGAAATTTTATAAATTTTATTTTTCAAAATGGACTTCATTTTTGGACTCAGAATATCGAAATTAGCCTAGGGTGAAATTTTGGTATTTTTCTGAAAACATTCAAATTTTGATGAATAGTGAAACCACTAAGTGGTAGGTTAAAAACTGAATTTTGCATAAAACTTAATTTTACCGCTTCTGTGAATGGAATTTCGAAAATCCGAGAGACACGGTTAATATCAAGGACTAAAATGTGGTTCAATGAGATGAAAATAATTTTTTGGTGAATAGTAACTATTTACGATTTTTACCGCGGTTAATAGTAAATAGGGTAACTAAGGGTAAATATGATATTAATATTACCCTAACACATGTCCTAATTCTATTGGACAAGTGTAATTCGACCAAAAACAAACTTAGGAATAAAATATGACCATTTAGGCCCACTTGGATTAGATTAGGACATTTATTATTAATTTATTTAAAGAAGGGTTAAAATAGTTAAAATCAAAGTTTAATAAGTAAATCATTCTTAATATGGGGTTATACATAAGATAAATTCAATTGTAAATATTCATTAGAAAGCTAAAAATATTTCCTACATGATGATATTTTATTTGTAATTTTTAGACATTAAATAATTTAATTTATTTATGACATAATGATGATGCAGTAATTATCTTATTAATGAAATATTGACATAATTGATGTTATAAACACCAAAATAAATGTAATTTGAGACTTTTTATGAATTCCACTAATTTTCTAGGTTACTATGATATATTAGTGTTGATTTAATCAACTTTGTTCGAACATATAATTCTATTATGACTTTCAAACAAATCATATATCAAATAGTGTCAAAATTGACACAAAATAGTTTTTAAATCAAATATTATATTATTAATTGTTATTTTATTCCTAAAAATCTAAGGTTCGGCCAAATGACTTAGATACGGATATATATATATATTAATAATAAACAATTTGGGGTTCGTTTGGAATGTTATAGTAAGTGTATTAACCATATAGTGAAAGAAAACAAAAAGACACGGTAAAAGTTAAATTATTTAACTTAGAGTTAAATCTAATTGATAAGGTTTAAAATAAGATCCAAACTTGTCTAAATTTGATTGGTTGATGAGATTACAACCCTATCTCATATAAGCTTAGAATATGAGTCATTTTTGGAGGTTTTTAAGTGGGGTTAGATTTATTATAAATTAATATTTTTAAGAATTCCTAAGGTGCCCCTCTCCTCCCCTATAAAAGGACACCTCCTCCCCCTCCTCCTCACACCAAATTGAGCACTCAAGCTCGGCCAACCCCTGCCATTTTCTCCTCTCCACTTCCCTAGAATAATCCTATAGGTCCTGGTCTTCCCCAAAGACCAATCTTAGTTCCTTAAGTGGAGGATTCAAAGAAGCGTTCCAAAGAAGAGGTAATATCCATTACCGATCTTTTCAATTTCTTTCTTCTTCAACTTCTTCTTCTTTAGTTGTTTCATGATAAAGTAATAACATCAGTATTACTTACATACTGATATGTTATTATAAATATGAAACAACCCTAATTCACCTTCTATCCATCCTACGGAAAAATGAAATCACCACGCGTGCGTACGTACGGAATACCGTCTCCACGCCGTGGTGTAATCTATTTTCCACCATCACCTTACAAGGATGGGTATAATGGTGTAATGAGTAACTACATATGATTATTATGAAGTAATATTGATACTGAAATAATATATATATACTCCAATACAATTCCACGATCATAGGAACGATATCATCACTCGTGCGTACGTACGGAATACCGTCTCCACGATGTGATGCGACTCGTTCTACATGATCTTCATTTCATAATGATTATATAAATGAGTTGAATAAATGAATATGGTATATACTACACTAATACCATTCTGGAAATGAATTATCTATAACCTGAAGATAAGAATAAGAATTTATTCGACAAAACAGGCATAAGAACAAAAAGTTATAAAGACCCGAGTAACAAGTAACAATGAAATATTACTAACAAGAAGCTAATAATATGACCATATATGATATCATATAAATATGTATGATTCTGGAATAAGTCAATAACATTATTTAAACCATTATACAGGAGCTTCGGACACGTACAAAGATAATCGGACCTAAGGTAAGGGAAATATCACAATCTCATTTTTATCCGAGATTGTTTATTCGTAAGTATTTACTGGGGTGTATTTTATCATCCACATCCATGTTTCCTCAATATGTAATATTATTTCCATCCATCTACAATGTTTTAAATCCAATTTTACCCTTTGGTGAGTTTTTAGTAAAAGATATGAAAGGAATCTTTTATCGTTTTTCGTACGAGGTACATTTTGACTTTTTCGACAAAAGTAAAAAAGAATGTTTTTTTAACTTATACGGCATGAATGGATTTTTAAAACATTACTTCCAAGAATCTTCCTTTACAAGTTTTCAAGTTTATTTTTAATCAACTTCTTTTATTTTAAAGTCGTATGACATGTTATGAAAGGAAAAAATGTTTTTGAAGAAGAAAGGATATTTTCCTCAAGAATGGAGTTCAAGTATTTTATCAAAATTATTTTCCATCTAAGATAATAAAAGGGTTCTATTTTTTATCCCTATTATTACATTTATTTGATCATGTTGTGATGGAATTATTTTTATGAATTCCTTTATCTTATATGAATTGATTTATGATGTCATGATGTTTCAAGAATCCCATTTTTGTTACATGTGTTATGCGATGATGTATGTTTTATGATTATGTGGCACACATAAGAAAGGATTAATTATAAGATGGGTGGGACCTATATCTCCCTCCAATGCATTGGGTAAAGATTTTATATCTCATGAGATATACAGGGCTGGAACGGTAGGTTATACTGGTTCAGTGAAACAGGACTGAAACGAGGGTTACTCGATTCAGAAAGGGACTTTGTCCACTAAGATAGTCTTGGCAATGAGTCATGACTAACAAGAAATGATTTTCCATGATTATGTGTGCATGCCACAAAGATTCAAGTTTCATGTTATGATTATGGTGATCTCATTTTCACTTCTATGATTTATCCCATGTTATGATATTATGAGCTCTTTTGCAGGTTAAGATTTCCAAAAGCTATGTTCTTATGTATATGATGTGATTGATATTTCTTTTGTTTACCCTTACTGAGCATTTGAGCTCACCATTTTATGTATTCTTTTCCCCAGGATATAAAGAAAGGTTTTAGGTAAAAAAAAAGGGATGACCTTTATGGGAGATATTGAAGAACTTTCACCACGATTAGAAGATTACGTTCCGAGTTTCCAAAGACACTAAACTATTACGATCCTTTAGTGTGTGTTTTTGTTATGTACTAAGTATTCCGCAAAAGTAATGTAAAGTCCATGTACGTCAAGATACGGGTCTCTACAGTTGGTATCAGAGGAGAGGGATAGTCAACCTTTGGAAACTAGGATGTGAAAGCCTTAGTAAGAACCCTAAGAATAAGTCTAAGCATAGAACACAATCTTAGAAATGGCCATGAATAACCTAGGATAAGACCATAAGCATGAAAATTTTATACTTGAATTATGTGGTTTCCTATTATAATTAGTGTTGCTCACACTATTCTTCTTGGTTTTAGTCAATGGCTGGAACCCGAAGGAACCGTGTTAATGCGGAATGCGATGGGCAATGCAATGATTGTCCCCCTGAGCAACCAAACGATATGGGAGCTGGAATACAAAATCTTGTAGCCATGCTCACACAACTTTCTCAAGCTATGAATCATGCAGGATTTCCAAACGAGCAAAGGAGGGAGCAACATTCTGTTGAATCCTTCATGAGGCAGCATCCACCTTCTTTCTGTGGGTCTACTGATCCATTAGTTGCTGAACAATGGATTAGTACTACTGAAAAGATATTTTCAGTTCTTCAATGTTCTGAACATGATAAAGTCATCCTAGCAGTGTACCGTTTGGAAGGAGATGCTGATCAATGGTGGAATCTTGTTAAGAATACGAGGCAAAGGGATGAAATTGAGTCTATGGAATGGGACGAGTTCAAGAACTTATTTTTCAATAAGTACTTCCCTCGTATTCTCCGAACAAAGATGGAGAAAGAGTTTCTTGAACTAAAGCAAAGGGATGATGAATCTGTTAGTACCTATGAAGCAAATTTTACAAGACTTGAAAGGTACGCTTCTGGTATTATTATCCAACCTGAGAGTAAGATCGATCGATTATTTAGTGGCTTAAAACCAAGTCTTCGAAGGGCGTTAGCCATAAGGGACTTCAATAGCTACGAGGAAATCGTTCGATGTGCTCTCAAAGTCGAGATGGAGATTGGAGTAACCCATCAGTCACATGGGTTTGATAAGAAGAGGAAGATGGAATTCAAAGGAAACTCTAAAGAGCACACTGAAAAGAAGATGAACTTTCCATTATGCTCAAAGTGTGGAAAGAAACATGGAGGGAGTTGTCTTAAAGGGACAAGTAAATGTTTTAAATGTGGAAAGGAAGGTCATCGGGCATTTGAATGCCGTGATAATGGGATGAAGATGTCTAATGATGCAAACAAAGGAAGGGATACACAGAATGAACCTACTACACTTCAATGTTTCAAGTGCAAGGAGATGAGGCATTATGCCAATCAATGCCCAAATCCAAGGGTTGATGATGATGGTCGACGTCAACAAAATCTTAAGGCTAAAGACAAAGGAAAGTCACATGCAATTTCTATCAGCGATGTGGAGTACGATAACGATGTGGTGAAAGGTACACTTACCATCCACTCTAAAGTAGCAAATGTTTTATTTGATTCTGGATCCACCCACTCTTTTATTTCTGAAGACTTTTCTAAGGGTATCACCGTATTACCTCAACAATTAGATGTTGAGTTAGCCGTGACAACACCTAATGGCACATCAATCGCATCAAAAGTTTATAATTCTTCTCCGATCGAAGTTTGTGGGAAAGTGCTTCCTGCAAATCTTGTGATCCTTCCTTTAGTGGAATTTGATGTTATTCTTGGCATGGATTGGCTTTCTCTACATGGAGCTCATATCAATTGCCAAAGAAGGGAAGTCACATTTCATATTCCAGATCAATCTACGATCGTCTATCAATGCAAGGATGAACATAACCTTCCAGTGGAAATTTCTTCCATCTTATGGGTATTGATTCCACTAAATGAAGGTTATTTATCTCAAATGGTTGGTGAGAAACTCACGATTAAGAATATGCCCATTGTACGGGAGTTTGATGATGTCTTTCCAGAGGAATTACCGGGTCTTCCACCAAATCGTGAAGTTGAGTTTTCAATAGAACTCGTACCGGGTGCTTTGCCTATTTCAAAGACACCTTATAGAATGGCCCCAATTGAGTTGCAGGAATTGAAGAAGCAACTCCAAGAGAATCTTGATAAGGGATTCATACGCCCTAGTGCGTCACCTTGGGGAGCACCTGTTCTATTTGTTAAGAAGAAAGATGGATCAATGAGACTCTGCATTGATTATCGAGAACTTAACAAGATCACTATCAAGAACAAATATCCTCTCCCACGCATTGATGACTTATTTGACCAACTACGCGGAGCTCAATAATTTTCCAAGATTGATCTTCGTTCAGGGTATCATCAATTAAGGGTCAAAAGGGAGGATATACCAAAGACGGCTTTCCGTACAAGGTATGGACACTATGAATTTATAGTGATGCCATTTGGTCTTACTAATGCCCCTGCTATCTTCATGGATCTAATGAATAGAGTCTTTAGAGACTATCTTGATCAATTTGTGGTAGTCTTTATAGACGATATTCTTGTCTATTCAAAGTGCAAGGAAGAGCATGAAGATCACTTGAGAATTATATTGAAGACCCTGAGAAAGGAGAAGCTTTATGCCAAATTTACCAAGTGTGAATTTTGGCTTCAAAAAGTTGCATTTTTGGGTCACATAATCTCAAAAGAGGGGATATCTGTGGATCCAGCAAAAACAGAGGTTATCGAAAGATGGTCGAGACCAACAACAGTAACTGAGATCCGAAGTTTTCTTGGTTTGGCTGGATATTATCGACGTTTTGTAAAAGATTTTTCACGATTATCTAATCCAATCACCAAGTTGACTCGGAAGGGAGTTAAGTTTGTCTGGACAGAGGAATGTGAAGAGAATTTCAAGGAGTTGAAAAGAAGGTTATCCAGTGCACCTGTGCTCACACTGCCTTGCAGTGGAGAAAGGTTTGTGATCTACAGTGATGCATCCAAGAAGGGATTGGGGTGTGTTCTTATGCAAAATGATATGGTGATAGCTTATGCCTCGCGACAGTTGAAAATCCATGAGCAAAATTACCCAACACATGATTTGGAGTTGGCTGCGGTAATCTTTGCATTAAAGATTTGGAGGCATTACCTTTATGGTGAAAGGTGTGATATTTATACTGATCATAAAAGTTTAAAGTATATTTTCACACAAAAGGAGTTGAATATGCGTCAAAGAAGATGGTTGGAGCTGATTAAGGATTATGACTGCTCAATCCATTACCACCCTGGGAAAGCAAACAAGGTGGCAGATGCATTAAGTCGACAAGACCATGCTAGTTTATCCATGATGAGAATCACAAAAGATCCAATATTTATGGATTTACAAAGGATTGATCTTGGAATTATAATGGAAGGGGAAAATCTTATCTTTCTCAAATGAATGTTCAACCATCTATACATGTGAAGATTAAAGAGGCACAGAAAGAAGATGTCGAGTTACAAAAGAAGGTGAGAAATGTTCCTGAATTCAACCTTGATTGTGATGGGATAATAAAGTTCAGGAATCGGGTTTGTGTTCCTCCCATCCCCGAATTAAAGAAGGAGCTGCTGGATGAGGCTCATAGTTCTTCATTCTCTATTCATCCTGGAAGCACGAAGATGTATAGGGACCTGAAAGAGTACTTCTGGTGGGATGGCATGAAAAGAGATGTTGCTGAATATGTCTCTCGATGCTTGGTTTGTCAACAAGTTAAAGCTGAGAGACAGAAGTCTAAGGGGATGTTACAACCATTACCCATACCCGAATGGAAATGGGAAAACATCACTATGGACTTTGTCATAGGACTTCCTAAAACATCCAAAGGAAATAATGCTATCTGGGTCATAGTTGATCGTCTTACAAAGTCTGCACACTTCATTGCTATTAGAGAGGATTTATCTCTAGATCAGCTTGCCAGGATATATGTAAAGGAAGTGGTAAGATTGCATGGAGTACCACTTTCTATTATATCTGATCGGGATCCGAGATTTACCTCGAAGTTCTGGCGAAGTCTTCAGTATACTCTGGATACAGAGTTGAGTTTCAGCACTGCTTATCATCCCCAGACAGACGGTCAGTCTGAGAGAACAATTCAAACCCAAGAAGATATGTTGAGAGCTTGCTCTATGGATTTCAAAGGAGGTTGGGATCAACACCTACCTTTGGTAGAATTTTCTTATAATAATAGCTTTCACTCCAGTATTCAGATGGCTCCTTATGAAGCTCTCTATGGAATGAAATGCAGGACTCCAACTTGCTGGGATGAAGTTGGGGAAAGAAAGCTATTAGGACCTGATCTCGTTGATGAAATGGCAGAAAAGGTCAGATCTATTCAACAACACATAAGAGCAGCTCAGAGTCGACAGAAAAGCTATGCCGACAACCGAAGAAAAGACCTAGAGTTTGAAGTGGGTGATAAAGTGTTCTTACGAATATCTCCCTGGAAGAGGGTTATGAGATTTGGAAAGAAGGGGAAGTTGAGCCCTAGATATATCGGTCCTTTCGAAATACTGGATCGTGTTGGGAAGGTAGCTTACCGATTGGCGCTTCCACCGAATCTCTCTCAAGTTCACGATGTGTTCCATGTATCTCTCCTGAGAAAGTACATACCAGATCCTTCACATGTACTTAGCTCAGAAGTTGTACCGCTGGAGCAAGATCTTTCTTATGAAGAACAGCCGATAGAGATTCTGGATCATAGTGAAAATGTCCTACGAAACAAGACCACTCGATTGGTGAAAGTTTTATGGAGGAACCACCAACTTGAAGAATCTACATGGGAGCTTGAGGATATGATGAGGGAGAAGTATCCTCATCTGTTTGTTACAAAGTGACGAATTTCGAGGGCGAAATTCTTTTTAAGGGGGGTAGAATGTAACACCCGAGACTTTTATGTTATATAAATTATCAAAGGAATCTTTTTCTACACAACACTTTCTTGACTTGCTTTACACGCAATCGCGACCTTCCTCGATAGCTTGCGTCGTACGCAATACCGAGTTTCACTAAACAACAATATGCTATTAAAACTAGCCGTTATGAATAGTAATAACCACTTTTTGAAATTTTATAAATTTTATTTTTCAAAATGGACTTCATTTTTGGACTCAGAATATCGAAATTAGCCTAGGGTGAAATTTTGGTATTTTTCTGAAAACTTTCAAATTTTGATGAATAGTGAAACCACTAAGTGGTAGGTTAAAAACTGAATTTTGCATAAAACTTAATTTTACCGCTTCTGTGAATGGAATTTCGAAAATCCGAGAGACACGGTTAATATCAAGGACTAAAATGTGGTTCAATGAGAAAAAATTTTTTTTTTTGGTGAATAGTAACTTTTTACGATTTTTACCGCGGTTAATAGTAAATAGGGTAACTAAGGGTAAATATGATATTAATATTACCCTAACACATGTCCTAATTATATTGGACAAGTGTAATTCGACCAAAAACAAACTTAGGAATAAAATATGACCATTTAGGCCCACTTGGATTAGATTAGGACATTTATTATTAATTTATTTAAAGAAGGGTTAAAATAGTTAAAATCAAAGTTTAATAAGTAAATCATTTTTAATATGGGGTTATACATAAGATAAATTCAATTAAAAATATTCATTAGAAAGCTAAAAAGATTTACTACATGATGATATTTTATTTGTAATTTTTAGACATTAAATAATTTAATTTATTTATGACATAATGATGATGCAGTAATTATCTTATTAATGAAATATTGACATAATTGATGTTATAAACACCAAAATAAATGTAATTTGAGACTTTTTATGAATTCCACTAATTTTCTAGGTTACTATGATATATTAGTGTTGATTTAATCAACTTGGTTCGAACATATAATTCTGTTATGACTTTCAAACAAATCATATATCAAATAGTGTCAAAATTGAAACAAAATAGTTTTTAAATCAAATATTATATTATTAATTGTTATATTATTCCTAAAAATCTATGGTTCGGCCAAATGACTTAGATAAGGATATATATATATTAATAATAAACAATTTGGGGTTCGTTTGGCATGTTATAGTAAGTGTATTAACCATATAGTGAAAGAAAACAAAAAGACACGGTAAAAGATAAATTATTTAACTTAGAGTTAAATCTAATTGATAAGGTTTAAAATAAGATCCAAACTTGTCTAAATTTGATTGGTTGATTATATTACAACCCTATCTCATATAAGATTCTAATATGAGTCATTTTTGGAGGTTTTTAAGTGGGGTTAGATTTATTATAAATTAATATTTTTAAGAATTCCTAAGGTGCCCCTCTCCTCCCCTATAAAAGGACACCTCCTCCCCCTCCTCCTCACACCAAATTGAGAACTCAAGCTCGGCCAAACCCTGCCATTTTCTCCTCTCCACTTCCCTAGAATAATCCTAGAGGTCCTGGTCTTCTCCAAAGACCAATCTTAGTTCCTTAAGTGGAGGATTCAAAGAAGCGTTCCAAAGAAGAGGTAATATCCATTACCGATCTTTTCAATTTCTTTCTTCTTCAACTTCTTCTTCATTAGTTGTTTCATGATAAAGTAATAACATCAGTATTACTTACATACTGATATGTTATTATAAATATGAAACAACCCTAATTCACCTTCTATCCATCCTACGGAAAAATGAAATCACCACGCGTGCGTACGTACGGAATACCGTCTCCACGCCGTGGTGTAATCTATTTTCCACCATCACCTTACAAGGATGGGTATAATGGTGTAATGAGTAACTACATATGATTATTATGAAGTAATATTGATACTGAAATAATATATATATACTCCAATACAATTCCACGATCATAGGAACGATATCATCACTCGTGCGTACGTACGGAATACCGTCTCCACGATGTGATGCGACTCGTTCTACATGATCTTCATTTCATAATGATTATATAAATGAATTGAATAAATTAATATGGTATATACTACACTAATACCATTCTGGAAATGAATTATCTATAACCTGAAGATAAGAATATGAATTTATTCGACAAAACACGCATAAGAACAAAAAGTTATAAAGACCCGAGTAACAAGTAACAATGAAATATTACTAACAAGAAGCTAATAATATGACCATATATGATATCATATAAATATGTATGATTCTGGAATAAGTCAATAACATTATTTAAACCATTATACAGGAGCTTCGGACACGTACAAAGCTAATCGGACCTAAGGTAAGGGAAATATCACAATCTCATTTTTATCCGAGATTGTTTATTCGTAAGTATTTACTGGGGTGTATTTTATCATCCACATCCATGTTTCCTCAATATGTAATATTATTTCCATCCATCTACAATTTTTTAAATCCAATTTTACCCTTTGGTGAGTTTTTAGTAAAAGATATGAAAGGAATCTTTTGTCGTTTTTCGTACGAGGTACATTTTGACTTTTTCGACAAAAGTAAAAAAAGAATGTTTTTTAACTTATACGGCATGAATGGATTTTTAAAACATTATTTCCAAGAATCTTCCTTTACAAGTTTTCAAGTTTATTTTTAATCAACTTCTTTTATTTTAAAGTCGTATGACATGTTATGAAAGGAAAAAATGTTTTTGAAGAAGAAAGGATATTTTCCTCAAGAATGGAGTTCAAGTATTTTATCAAAATTATTTTCCATCTAAGATAATAAAAGGGTTCTGTTTTTTATCCCTATTATTACATTTATTTGATCATGTTGTGATGGAATTATTTTTATGATTTCCTTTATCTTATATGAATTGATTTATGATGTCATGATGTTTCAAGAATCCCATTTTTGTTACATGTGTTATGCGATGATGTATGTTTTATGATTATGTGGCACACATAAGAAAGGATTAATTATAAGATGGGTGGGACCTATATCTCCCTCCAATTCATTGGGTAAAGATTTTATATCTCATGAGATAGATAGGGCTGGAACGGTAGTTTATACTGGTTCAGTGAAACAGGACTGAAACGAGAGTTACTCGATTCAAAAAGGGACTTTGTCCACTATGATAGTCTTGGCAATGAGTCATGACTAACAAGAAATGATTTTCCATGATTATGTGTGCATGCCACAAAGATTCAAGTTTCATGTTATGATTATGGTGATCTCATTTTCACTTCTATGATTTATCCCATGTTATGATATTATGAGCTCTTTTGCAGGTTAAGATTTCCAAAAGCTATGTTCTTATGTATATGATGTGATTGATATTTCTTTTGTTTACCCTTACTGAGCATTTGAGCTCACCCTTTTATATATTCTTTTCCCCAGGATATAAAGAAAGGTTTTAGGTAAAAAAAGGGATGACCTTTATGGGAGATATTGAAGAACTTTCACCACGATTAGATGATTACGTTCCGAGTTTCCAAAGACACTAAACTATTACGATCCTTTAGTGTGTGTTTTTTTTATGTACTAAGTATTCCGAAAAAGTAATGTAAAGTCCATGTACGTCAAGATACGGGTCTCTACAATTGGGGCATCATTTGGTTCTCTATTATTATTCACAATGAATGAAAATAGTGGTTTTTTGTTGTGCGTAAACTACATGAAGATGATTTTGGTGGAAGTATATAAATTTTTCCCTCTTCCATAGATAGGTGATCTTTTTTACCATCTAAGAGGGGAAATTTGTTTTTTATGATTGATATGTAGTTTGGGTATCAACATTTGTGGTTGAAGGAGGGATTCATTGAGAAGCCTTCTTTCATATGTAGGTATGGGCATATCATGTTCATAGTCATGTTGTTTTCTATTATGAACACACCAACCATGTTCTTGGGGCTTATTAAATCCATATTTTTGGAGTTCATGGACTTTTCATCACCGTATTCAACAATGGTATCCTGGTCTATTCGAATTCATATTAGAATCATGTCGGGCATATAAGAATTGTCTTGTGGGTTCTTTGATTCCACCAGCTCTACAAAACTATATATGAGTGTATGTTCCAGACATTAGAGGTGCGCTTCCATCAGAATGTGGTGTATTATTAGGGTGTGTATGTTTAATGGTAAAATGATGAAGTGGTTGTTTCTTGGGAATCACTAAATAATGTGGCAGAAGCTTATAGTTTTCTTGGTAGGGAAGGTAATTATCGGAGGTTTATACATTATTTATCTCTAGTTGCACCTCCATTGATAACCTTGACCAGGAACGATCATGATTTTGTGTGGGGTGATCAATGTAAGGAATCATTTAGATATCTGAAGGTGATATTAGTTAATGTTCCAGTTCTCCGGTTTCCTTGAAATGGAGTTATGATTTATGTGTTTTTTGATGGATCCTATAGAGGTTTGGGATTCATCTTCATGAAGAAGTGAAAAGTGATCTCTTATGGGTCTAGGCAGTAATGTTCCCATGAGAATGACTATTTCATCCACAATCTAGATATAGTAGAATTTGTGTTTTCATAGATGTTTTGGTATCATTATCTCATTTGGGAGCACATTGTGGTCTTCACATATCATAAGAGTTTTAGGTATTTCTTTTTTCTAGAGAGATCTGAAGTTGTGATAGAAGAGGTGGATAGAGTTTCATTAGGATTATGATTTTTATAAATCTTTAACCTTACTAAAGGGAAATTTCATGGCCAATTCTTTCATCAAGAAGTCACAGAGGGAGATTGTTTGATTACCATACAATGCTTGGACGGTAATTAAGGAGTTTAGAGCCTTGAACTGAGATGTAATGATGGATGGTGGTATGGGGCTATTTGTTTCGGATGATGGTTCAGTCTTCCCAGATGTAGTAGGTAGTGGATTATCAATGGGTATACTAAGTGATAGTGGTGATGAGTGATCAAATTGGCCATGGGGATGCTTCATAAGGATTGTATGAGGATGGTCAGAACTAGGTATTGTTTCATGGAATGTTTTTGTTCCAATGGTGACAGGAAATTGAGTCCTCCATGGGTATTATTTCTAACCCTTGTAAGTACGTCCAATAATATATAATATGTAACCTATTTTGAGGATACAGTTCTAATGTCACAGGGTGAAATGGGAAATTGAAGAGTTCGGGATGAGGTGATTGGTTTGTTAGTATTTGAAATCCAAAAACCGCATTACTAATGGTTTTTTTCAACCCTTCAATGTTTTTGAGTGAAAATGGGATGAAATATAAGTGGATTAAATCATTTGGTTACCTATATATCATGGAGTTTGTCATTATATTTGGGTGGTATTGGATTATTTTGAAGAAATCATCCCACTTCTTGGTGATCAAGGAGTCGTGTAGAGTGGATTCCTTTTCCATGAGCTATATGGATTGGGAGTTGCAGCTGAATGAATTCCCTAGGTCCATTGTCTCTGATCATGATAGGTAGTTTACCTCACAAGTCTAGGGGGATATCAGCATTCCTTTGGTACCTAGTTACACCTCAACAAAACTTTCCACCCTCAAATACATGGGTATATGTAATGAACTATACAAACACTGAAGGATATATTGTGGTCATCAGTCATGGAATTTAATGTATATTAGGTACAAAACTATCACATGGTGTTGTTTTAATATAAAAATTTCAATCACTTTTTCATTGGTGTGCCTCCATTTGAAGCATTGTACAGTAGACCACATTGTTCTGCATTGTTCTAGAAGAATGTTTGGGATAATGTTATTCATTGTACAGATGTGGTGTATAGCACAACCAAGAAGGTTCATCTTATTCTTGAGAGGATAAAGGAAGTGGAAGACCTCCTTAAGTCATGGGTTGATCATAGAAGAAGACCCTTGGATTTCGAGTTTGGAATCCATGTCTTCTTGAAGGCTTCAACTTGACATGGGAAGTGGATGTGTGGAAAAGGGAGTAATATTTATCCTAGGTTCATTAGTCCCTTTGATTTGTTGGGTGATACGATGAGGTGATAAAGTAGTAGGTTTTTCTGCCATGTTTGGAGAGTATCCACGATGTATTCTACATATCTCATCATCGTCAATATCATCGTGATGACTCCCATGTAATCGACTGGGGAGAGATGGACATCGAGGATGACATTATGTTTTTGGATTGACCACTGGAGATCCAGGATCATCATAAGAATATGACACATGGATAGATTATTCTCTTGGTTTATGTGTTTTGGAGGAACTATGGCTAGGAGGGGTATACCCATGATAGGGATACACATATGCGTTCTCAGTACCTAAAGTGGATTTTAGTTTTTATTTCTATTTTTTTCATATAATGTGAGACATTAACCATATTTTGTATATGATGAGAAACTATCCTTACCTTGTGATGTGTGTGGATGAATGTGTAATTAATCCTTGACATTTGGAAATGGTTGGGGTTGATTTATAAATAGTACACATTAACTGGGATCCTATTAAATCTATGTGTGTGGGTTAGTGCTGCCCAGAGTAGATAGTATCATGACATTGAGGATGGGGTTTCTTTATTAGTCTATTCAGACATAGTGTATGTTATTCATGTGAAGGGTGTATTATGGTAAATTGGGTTAGAAGACATTGTACATGGTGCTCTTTGGTGTTATGGTTTCACTCTGGCTTTTGAATGACACTATGTGGTTTAACGTTGATGTGGATGTGTTCGGTTGGTAACAGTGTTCTATGTGTTGCAAAATACCTGAGAGGTATCTCAAGGGATGGTTTTTCGGACCCCTACCCCATCACATTTCTATATGAGATGATTTTTATTTCTTATGGATGGGAATAATTTGAGAGGTATTCGATGGAAATGCCTAGACCCCTCCAATCCATTACTTTTTGAGAATATGGTGTTTGAGGAGTCATGGGAGGTCAATGTGACTCATTTTGACTCTATTCAAAAAATACATGTGATTTTAAAGTTTTCTGATCGTACCTCATACCACTATTGTTACACTGGAAGTTACACCCTGTTGGTGTCACCCTGGAAGTGTCATCATGGCAGTGCCACCCTGGTGGTGTCACTCTAGTGGTGTCACCCTAGCGGTCTCACCCTAGTGGTGTCGCCCTGGCGGTCACCCACTGGTGGTCGCTTGCTGGTGGTCGCTCACTGAATAATGACTTAAAAAATGGTGAAAATCCTAACGATGTATAACCTATGACTGAATCATCAGTGGTTCCTCATAAAATAGGTTCCTCTCCTTTCTTTGTCTCGCGACAAGTGCCTTTTCAAACAATGCCTCATCCATTAGTCGGTCACAAATAGTTTTTCTCCCTTCATATGGTTTATTCTCTTCAAAGTTTTCATTAATTTAATACACATTTAATGAATTATTTTGAGGTAATTTGATACCTATTAAATATCAATAAATTATATATTTATTTCCCTATATTATAGTATATTTTAATTGGTCAAAATGAGTTATCATTACTGGATCCACCATTAATAGAAAACAAAAATAATATTGAAACTGCGACTCTATTTAGATCTTTTAAAAGAAAAGATATCATTTCCCCTCATTCATTCCTTCTTCTTACCTCTTGAAATAGTAAGACCAAAATCCTTCTTCTCATAGGATTTGAGTGAAGTGCTATAAAAGTATTTGGTTTTTGATTCACTAGTGTTCTTCCTAATGCATCAGTGCCTCTGTTTCTGTGAAACCATGAAGTGTTGAACGCTCTTATTCCATGTAGGTTTTCCTTCATATGTCTTATTTTTTATCATGGGAGATGGGTGTAAGAATTACTATTTTTCATATATTTGAATCCAAATAAAATAATGATAACTGAACCGGTTTATGATTGAAATATGTTGGATGGGAAAAAGTGACATATGATCTTCTTATTTTATTTTTTTGTTGTTCTGCTGAAATATATGGGCTATCTACCCACTGAAAATCATGTTCATTGGGGGTCCTTGATTACAAATAGAATGGTTTATGGGATTCATGATGTTTTATTGAACAATTATATATTAAAATTGTTAACCATGAATATTCGACTAATAATTAGATTTCTGAGGACCATGTTTTTTATGTGATAACCCCTAAATAAGAAAGTGTAATGCAAATAATTAATGTCTTATTAATCTAGAACATAACATTATTTTATTCATGTGGTGATGTGGTTGTGGGTACTGTTGGGAATTTGGGGATAGTTCTATGAGTCTAGAAATCTAGACATGGAATGTTTGTGTAGTGGGGCTACAGATCTTGTTGTGGTTTACTGTCTCATTGGTTGTGGTTGTGAGATATAGATTATTGTGGTTGATATGATGTATTATGAGGGATGAATTTAATGAATTATGGTAGTGGTTGGTAGAGGGTTATTACACATTAATAACATGTATAAATATTCATCCCATATCTAGGGTTCATTAGATGATATTTCATGAATGGGAAATTGGCCTAGAGTTTCTCAAGGAGTATTATGAATAAAGATTCAAAATGTAGAGGATGTTATGGTATTATGTTTCTGTAATAATAAGTGTCTTAATTTAACATGTTTCATCTTCCACTCTGTGACTATTTCTATGTTACTTTTTTGGTCTTTGATAGTTATATTTTGGATTAGTGATGGAGTTAATAAATGAATTGTCTAATAAAGGCTGAAATTTTTTAAATAAACTGGTTGGAAAAATGAGAATGTTTGTTTATATTGTAAATGGAATTATTCATTTAAAAGTAGTAGAAAAGAAGGCAGGGTTGTGACATGATGGTCTGTTTGAGAACCCATAGGTTGGGAATGAGCATTTGGTATTATATATATATACTTGTATATTCTTTATGATTTATATATCCACTGCAACCAATTTGAGATCCATGTACTAAACAACACCTTATTAAAGGAGTGTGTATATTTCCCAACCATCATGGTGGGAGTATGGATGGCTAGCCACCCTTTCTTCCATGACCCCTCTTCCAGGTGGTGTTAGTCAGTGATTCATCAGGCAGCTTGTGGTTGGAAAGGCCTAGGTATGCATGGGAGATTTGTGATTTCCTAGCTGTATTAGGTATGAGATGTGTTCTTCTTTACTAGGTGACTTCAAGATGATTTGTGGTTTGTTCAATAGGTGTCTACGGGAAGGATGTTATGTGGTATGTAGCCTGGGTATATGCGGGCAGTATGTGATGTGGTATGTGGCCCAAGTGTCTGCAGATGAGATCTGATGTGGTATGTAGCCCTAATGTATATGGGAAAGATGTGGTTGTGAGCCCCAGGTGTGTGCATGTGGGTTGTTATGTGGTATTTTTGGAAAAGGTGGGATCCTGAGGACATTTTCCATTAGTGTGTGAGAGTGGATAATTAGTTGGAATGTAGTGAGGGGTACCCTATCATCAATTTTAATTTTTTTAAATAAATCGAATTGAGTTATTTGGTGAGCATTCCTTGGTTAGGTTTAGAAGGTTTGTATTCCTTCTTAGGTTCTATTTGATTTTGCTATTTTATCACAGGTTCACTAATATGCCTCCTTCACATTTGAACAAGAGAATTTGGTTTTCTAATTGGGTATACTTGTAGGTTCACCCTATGTATATAAACTATTTTCAAGACTCTAGAAGGATTTACAATTTTGTTCCAGACCCTACTATCTCAGATCATTATAGTTTATGTGTCTCATATTAGCTCTACTTTTGGTACTTTACACTGTATATTTTAATATTTGTATGTATTATATTTGAAACACGCATAAGGGATGGTTTTGGATTTATTTTATGTGTGTCTTGGAGTAGTTTGTGGGTGATTAAATATTTCCCCCGATGTTGTTTTCTTAATAGGGGTAATGCCTCCCATACTGGTAGACTACACTGTCTTGGTGCTATTTTCCAACTTAGGGCCTACTATAGGCAAATTTCATGGGTCATTATCTCCCTTTCTTCATTTCTTTCCCAGTGGGGTATCTTTAGAGGGAGGGGGTAGTAAAAAAATTTATCCTAATAATCTATATCATTTATCAAGGATATGTTTATTTTCAAGACTATATATAATATTTATATATGGATTTTCATTTTACATTTTATATCATTAATCTTCTTATTCTCATCATAGTATATGTATAATTAAATTTAAGGAAAATTTTGATACAAATGTCTCAATGTGATATTGGACAGTTTGGAGTGATTAATGATTATTTTCCTCAAGAATTATTTAAAGATATTTCGATGGAATCTATATTTATCAATGTGAATAGCCAATAATTTTTGTTTTCCTACACTAGAGAAATATTGGTAAATATGTTTCTTCTACACCATAGAGATATTTTATAAGTCACATTATTAAGATGATTTTTTATAGATTATGAATTATTTGGATAGGTATGACGTAGGCGATTTCTGTTAATGGATATCCACTTGATTCATTGGTAGTATCATGGGATGAGTTAGTTGGATATCCTCTGATGGGTTTTTGAAAGATATGTTAAACTGTCTTATGAATGATCTTCATAGTAATTTTACCATGTACCTAGAAAACATTGTGTTTAATAGTTATGTCTTTCCTTCATTTATATTACAATTATTATTTGTTAAGTACATTTTGTGTCAACATATCTGTGGATGTGTTTCATTCTCAATTCAATGATTACATTTCATGTGTTTCAGTTGTTTTATTTTCCATATTGATTATTTATTATCAACTTATATGAATAGAATGTGTTATTAGTCATTACTATTTCATAATGAATATTCTCATTGTTTTAGTATTTCTCCTAGTATTATTAATCCTAACTCATAATTTGAGGTCACTATTATTTTATTTCCTTTCAAAATGAACTAATAAGCATACTAAGCATGATATTCAAGGATATAGTAGAAGGAGTGAAGTAAGTTTCCTCAAAATAATGAAAACATTATGCAATAATTACTGTATTTATTTTTATTAAAAAGCTCATGTATTTATCTTGTGTACCAAAACTATTAATCTTTTCAATAATTCTGGATTTTATTCATTGTAATCATGAAAATGTAAGGGTGGTAGACACTGGCTCTGGGCTTCAGAGTCGGGTGGTCCAAGCTGGTATCATTAGAGGTTTAGTAGCAATAGTTTGAACTATATTTAGGAAAATAAAAATAGATAATATATCCCTAAAGTACAATTAGAGGATATATATAGAAGAACATCATCTGGTTTAGTTTTTATTTATATTACATGTGTATTTCTATAAATACAAACCCATTTGGATACTAAAAGTGGATGTGGTTCTAGGATAGATGTGTCTAGGGGTAACAACTCTAACAAGGTGTGTTAAGGTTGAATCAGCGTAACTCGGTACCCAATGACGAGCCTTACTACCCAGCCGGTTTTACACTTGAATGGGATATGCTTAGGATAATTCATATTATCATTATTAAAAATTGTGGGGGATTTAAATAGATAATGACATTGAATTATCTTGGATAAAAATTAGACTAATGAAGTACCTATTTGTGAATAAAATAGATAAAGAATTCAATTATTGAGGTTGAATTGAAAACCTTATTTAAAATGTTCTTTAATTTTAGAAATTCAAGGATATCCATCATATGTATTTTTTAAATTATACTAATATGGTATTAGAAAAGGACGACATGTATGTAAGGTGACAACCCATCATTTCTATATTGTATAGAATACTGAAACTCATGATAGAATTATGATAAAGGTTTCTTACCAGCCACTAACTTATACAATTTCCAGGTTAAAATGTTTTTGATTTAAAAATACAAAATTAATGAATAAATATTAATGATGAACCCATAGTGTTAATTTTTATGTTAAGTGGTTTATTAATTTACTATATTTTATTTATAGAATTGGTAAAGACAAATTTAATGATATTTCACTCATTTATGCTCTTTAGGATACGTTAAAAGTTTATACAAGTTCTTGTAGACTCAATGTTAATTTTTGGATATCCATTTAATGATGTAATGGTTGAAATAGTCATTGATAAAATCACACATAATGGATGAAATTTTTTATAAAAATATATTACATAAGTATTTTTTGTTATATTAATTTTAATAAATATAAATAGTAAACATTTAGTAAATGATCTTAAAAAATGTTTTCCTAATAAATTAATTTTTTTCGAACGACTATGTTTTCAATCATCATAGATTTATGGATTTGAGGCCCTCAACATTCAATTGATCATTCAGTTGTTTATTATTGAATACCTCATACACTCACTATAATTATTTACACTTTTCCTCTATTTATATATCTTTAATTTCCACAAATTTTATCTTAAAAAGAGACCAATTTATATGTTAGTCTATGTGAACTTTGTACTTCCCATTATCACATTTTTATAAGATGTTTTATAAACCCTTAGCCTGATGTGGGATTTCCACATATAAAATATCAAAAAAATTATAATTAGTGTCATGTATAAATTAGGATGAAAAAATTTAAATAAGGTGGGGAGAATATAATGCCTCAAAACTATAAAGTAAGAGAATTTTATTTAATAATGTGTATAAAATATAATAAAAATACATAATAGAATATAATATCACTATATTATACCTTATATTTACTATTTCCTATCTATTATATATATTTAAATTAAAAAACCACTACGTTATATTTCCTTACATACAAGAATGACCTTGTTAGATGACTTGCGCAACTCCAATACTAAGGATTACCGAGAAACAATATATTTTTAAATATATTATCATTTTATTTCATAAGATATAACATAGATAATAAATTATAAATTATGAATAATATTATATAAATTATTAAAATATATTTTTTAAAAAATATATGTAATGAATTATTTGTTTCCAATAAATTATAAATGAATAAAAAACAAGTTGAATATAAATGAAATGTTTTAATAATCACAAATGTGTTTAATTATAATAAATTAAATTAATTACAAATAGTGAGTGATATTACTATAATATATATATATATATTAAATATGGATTCACATGTTTTTTAAATTCATAAAATATATTTTATTGGTATAAGATAAGATGAAAATAAATAGTGCGCATTAAAATCAATATTTTTATAATGGTTCTTTTCCCGAAATTAAAAGGAGAACCAATTTTAAATCCTATTTTTGGAGATATTTATAAATATTATATGTAAAAATATAATTTATATTGGATACAATAATATAAAAATTATATTATGGGGATTTTTTGGTATTTTTCTGTGATTTTTTAT
Organism: Viscum album; assembly: GCA_963277665.1. Classification (NCBI taxonomy): domain Eukaryota; kingdom Viridiplantae; phylum Streptophyta; class Magnoliopsida; order Santalales; family Viscaceae; genus Viscum; species Viscum album. Next base: position 256,492,535 of record OY728148.1, on the reverse strand, counting down.
TGTTTGATGAATAGTTAAAAATACAGAATTTTAATTTAAAAAAGATTTTCGTCTAATATATTTGTATAGATAATTTATTTTATTTATTTGTTTTAAATATTAATTCGATTAATTTATTATCAATTATTCCATTTTAGGTCATGGGAATAAATTTCTATTTGTAATTTTATATTAACACATAGCAATCTTTTGAACATTTTTTCATTAAATCCTACATTGTTGTCCCATCTGCGGGATTAAATTTAAATTAATTTTTTCAACTTTAGTGATTTGAAATTGGAAAAATATAAGTAATATTTGTATTACTATTCATTTATAACATCAAGAAAATATCATGGTAGTTTTTTCAAAAATTATTAGTGAACATAATTAAAATTAGTTACAGTAATTAAAGTAAAATTAAGCATAATAATGTAGTAAACCTTAATATTAAGAGGAAAAATGACCTATACACATTTAAAAAAACTATTCGATGAAACTATATTTTATAATAAATATATAAGGCTCCATAGTGGTACATTTTTACACCTGTTTACCATATAATACTTGTGGAACAAAAAATTTATTTAAAAAATATTAGTGTATTTATTCCCACCTCTAAAAAAAGGCACTCACCCTTCCCACTTACTCACACCCCAAAAGTCAAATTTTCTCAAAAAATATCTACCCAATTATCTCCTAAACCTAACAAACCTCATAATTAAATTCTCAAAACTATCATAAATCAATCCAATTAATCCATTTGGTGCAAACCAAAGGGTGTTACATGAATAAGAGGTAACATCCTTCCTCAATATCTTTAGTTTTATTTCATTATCCAATCCATAAATTATCCCTAATAAATAATTAATTAATAAAAAATATCCTTTATATAATGATATTTTGTAATTTTAAGTGTTTTACCTTCACTTACACACACTTCCACCAAATGGGAAACGAACATACCGTTTATTCTACAGTGAACTACCGCCTCACAAAATGATGTCATTCGTTTTTTACTTCACCACCTCTCATGGTTGGTCTTATAATGGAAAAGAAGTTTATATATAACATATGTTATTTTTATTATTTCATTATGATTTTTAAATTTCAATAAAATAGATATCCATATTCATTAAATTTTTTCTAAATATGATAACTTCATTTGTAGACGTTTTGACTACAGTCCTCTCAAAGTAATGTGATTCGTTCACACTATACATGGAACATATAAAAGTGTGATTTTGAAAAACTATGTAATATATATCAAATTTATATAATTATAAAGTTATAATATAAATATATATATTTTCTTTTCATACTTTCAATAAGATACATAAATTAATGTAGGGGTAATTTGTACGTATAATATATCGTCTCTATGAATGATGAATTTTATTTCATATCTTCAAATTTTATGTTTTATTATAAATAATTATTTTTTGAATACATATGATATTAAAATAATAGTTTAAATTATTTATATCATGAAGAAATGATATATTTTATATGAACAACATGTAACGCATCAAAACATACTTGAATAATAAGATAATTAACTAACAAAAAGTTCCTTGTTTGGATATTAATAAATATTATGTGGGTATCAACAGACAACATGTAAATTTATAGATATTATAGGTGGTTGTGGTTCTAGAATGATGTACCTAGGGGTAAAAAATATTACAATACTCATTGGGCATGACTCAATGTAACTTGTTACAAAACAACAAGACTTATATGACACTGATTTTGTCACTCCCATGGGATATGCTTAGGATAATTCATAATATCTATACAAAAGATTATGAGGGATTTGAATATAAAATGGCAATAAATGATTGATGATATACTTTATACCAATAAAGGACCAATCTGGAAAAAAACCACAGGAGTATTTATGTATTGAATTTTTCTAGAAAACTTTATTTAAAAGAATATTTAATGAATAAATTTCAATAATTTCCATCTTATTTATTTTTGAAATTATATTAATATTGTTTTAGAAAAGGGAAAAATTTATTTCATGTGACAAGACCTCATGTCTAGCTGGTTACATGACATGAACATATGACTTAAGAATGATATATTTATCACACCAATTATTGACCTATACAATGTCTGGGTTAATGTTTCATTTTTTAGTTAAAAAACTTGAAGAATAAATATTCATGATGAACCAGTAGTTATATTTTTAGATTCAAAAATTAATTTATTAACCGTATTTAATTTTATAAATAGTAAAATAAAAATAGAAATACTTCTCAATATATTATGGTCCTCATTATATTTTAAAATATTATTTTAGTGATTCAATAATCAATGTTAGTTTTTGGATATCCATTTCTAGATTTAATAGATGAATTAGAAATTTTTCAAAGCATAATGAAATTATGGAATTTTTTTATAGAAATATGTTTTTTATTTATAATTCCTTATGTTCATTGGAAGTAAAATAATTACTCAAGAATAGTAAAATGATTTTAAAACAATAGTGTGGTCCTAATGCCATAATTTTTTTTGAATAAATTTACTTTTTAATCATCATATATTTGAGGCTTTAAGTTCTACAACATTAAATTTATAATTAAAATGTTTTTGATTAATGACATAAATCTGTCCATATAAATATTTACACTATTCCTCCATGCACTTATATGTAAGTTACATTAATGGTTTTCTACTTAGAGAGCTAGTTATATATTAGTCCATGTGAACTTTATAATTCAAATTTTACCATTCCTATAATATTTTTTATGAACCCTTATCAAAATGTGGATTTGAAAATAAGGAATGTAGAAAATTTAATACACAGGTTGATTTTAAATTGGGAGGAAAAAATGTAATTAATTTGGAGATAATGTACTGCCAATAAATTTTAATGTTAGAACATTGTATTCAATAGTGTGGATGACACGCAACACCAAGCACATAAAATAATAAAATATATAGAGTCTTTAGATTTACATTAATATTTTAAATCTATTAAATAAATTATAATTCTCACAAAATAAAATTTTTATTTCCTTAGATTCATGAAAAACCTTGTTTGATGACCCCGTTACACACAACACTGAGTTTAACATTGAAAAAAACATTTCTAACAATATTATTATTTAGTACAAAAATACATAACCTAGAGTTGTTTTATTCTGAAAAAAATAATTAATTAAAATATAAGGAAACTATTTTATTCTCATAGAGTTGTTTTATTCTGAAAAAAATAATTAATTAAAATTAGTGAGTGATATTAATTATATATATATATATATATTAAATATTCAATAATTTTTTTTCCATTCAACCAATATATTATATTGGAATTAGATAAAAATAAGCCATATATTCTGTATACAAATCAATGTTTTATTAATGGAACTTTTTCCACCTTTTATTGGATAACATATTTTAAATTGAATTATTTGAACTTTTATAGATCTTATATGTCAAAATAAAATGAAAATGATAAATAAAAACAAAAAAATTATCTTTGGGTGAATTTATGATATTTGTTTTGTGAAGTTTCATTTTTTTGATGAATAATGCGAAATACTAAATTTTAAATTAAACCTAATGTTACATCTAATTTATTTTTAAGGATAAATCAGATTTTCAATTGGTTTTAAAGATTATTTAAATATATTTTTTATCAATTAATCCAATTTAGTTCATTTTAATCAGTTTCACTTTCAAAATAAATATAAACGCATATAAAACATTTGAATGTTTTTTCTTTAAAACCATGAATTTTTATTCCATCTATTTTTTAAATTAATTTCAACCACTTATTTGATTGGAATTTAGAAAATTTGATTTCATATGTTGTGTAAAAATAAATTAGAATTTTGAAAATTTTAACATTATATTTTTAATAAAAATATTAAGGAATTTAATTTAAATTAATTACATCGATTCCATCAAAAGGAACTAAACCTTAATCTTAAGAAGAAAATTTACATATAAATTTTTTCAAAACATATGTTTATGATATATTATGTCTTATACCACTATAAGGGTCAATAAATATCTATTTTTTTACATGTAATACTTTGGTAAAATACAATTCATTTCAAGAAAATATCATGTATGTCGTTTCCCTCCACAATAAAAAGTCAGTCACACCTCCCACTTACCACAACTATGAATCCACATTGGCTCTTCGAAGATGTTTAAAAATATATCCTAAACATCACTATAATAATCATATAATCCTTAATTTGGTTAAAAATATATCCAAGGAATCCACTTGGTGAAAACCAAATGGGGATACTGAAATAAGAGGTGACATCATTTTGCATGTTCTTTAGTTTAATTACTTTTCCACACCTTAAATTATACATAGTCTATGATTATATAATAAATCTAGTAGAAAAAATATATTTATATTTTTTATTCTAATTATTCAATATCCACATACATGAACTTCCTATATTGGGTAAGGAAATTAACTATTATGTGTCAGAGGAACTAACTCCTAAAAAAACGATATTGTTTGTTTTTTCCATTACCACCTCTCATTTTGGTAGTGTAAGATGAATAATATATTAATATATTTTATATAATATATTTATAATTTACTTATTCATAAATAATTTCTATAAAAAACTCTTATTCTTTCCATTTTTTTAAATATTATAACATTGTTTGTTGACGTGTGGACTAGAGCCTCCTCAACGTGATGTTATTTATTCCCACTATACATAGAAAACATAAAGACTGATTTTAAAAACCCTATGTAATTTATAAAATATATATATGCTACAAAAATTATAATATACATATATATATATATATATATTACATTTAATTATTTTAATACAATAATGAAATGAATTTATTATTCATACGTACATACGACCTACCATCTCCAAAAATAGTATATTCCATTTCCTATCTCTAAATTTTCGATTTATTAGAAATAAATATATTGTGAATTAATTTAATATAAAAATCATGTTATAATTATTTATATTATAAAACCATAATTTAATTTATTGAAAAGTAATGTTATATGTTAAAACATACTCGAAAATCAATAAAATTAAAACTTTAAATATTGATAATAATGAATGATTGTTAAGACACTTGCTATAAGATATTATGTGAAGTTAACATATGATATTGAAAATTTTAATATGGATATGTTATAAGTTATTAAAATATATAAAACCATTATAATTGGTGTTAAAGTACATTCACAAAAGAAATATATTCAAGGTAATGGATTTTCATCTCATATGTTACATAGATGATATAAATGTAATATTTTCAAATTATTTTCTGTATGTGGTGTATTTACTAACCTTTTTGATATATTATATAGTTAATTTTTTTTATATTCATTGTAATTTGAGTTTAAATTAGAATAATTTCATCTAAGGGTATTTCAGTTAAAAATTTCCATGTGATAATGAATTTTGTAACCTGAATACTTTTCATTGGGTTATATTACTTCCTTATTGCTCTTAATATTATATGATTAACTTTGTAATTAATTTTTATTATCTATTATTGTATTTAAACTTTTTTCATGTGGATTTACATATGAAAAAAATAATATATTAATATTATTATTTTCACATCAATGATATGTTCTTTTCAAGGGTTTACATTACAATCTCTTTTTTCTCAGGATTGTTTACACTTGAATTTCCATCATATGAAATTATTTGATCATTTTATAATAATAAATTTCATTATATTATCATAGGATTATTCATGACCATTTCAAATAATAGTACAATTTTCCAACTCTTTGGTACAAAACGTGTTGGGTAAAATGTTTTTATGAAAAAGTATATTTATTTTTCTATTTGGTTAGAGAAATTTTTTCATCTTAATTCCCTAATTTCTAAAAATAAATTGAAAAATATTTTTTCTTTCCTAAAATAATTTATTAAATATTTTTTTAAATTTTTTATTCTTTTACGAATTTTTTAAAATAATATTTTTTTCACATTACAAACACAGCTCTTTTATAACCATTTACCGTGTAAAATAAATTTTATTTCTACCTTGTATGTAATGTATTAATTTACCCACCATCATATCAGTGATGATTCAATTACAAGATTTAGATAATAATTTTTAAATTTACTTTTTTCTAAAAAAATTTAAAAAAACATATTTTCAAAAAAATAAAAATAAAAATAAATCTTTACTCAATAATATTTTTTAAAATCATATTATAATATTTCCATTCATCAATGAAAAAAACAATTATTTTACAACACTTGGGATCTATTTTTTTGATACAATATTTATTATTTATCTACATGGCTCATAATTATTTTGATGAAATATAGTATTTATATTCACTTCCTATATTTCATTGGAGTTTCTCTTGAAATATTCAATTTCTAATGACCATTTGACATTGAATTTCCCATAAATATCAATATATTTTGTCATGGATATGTTTATTATCTATCATGTGTATCATATATACATATGGTTTTTACATTGACAAGTTATATAATTAATCTTTGTATTCATATTATATTTTAAGTTTCATTAAATACATTGTGAATTATGATTCAAATGTTTCAATGTTTTATGGGAGACTTTGGAGTTTTTATTTATTATTTTCCACCCTAATATTTTGATGATCATTCAACTGTATCTCCATTCATCAACATCAACAACCATTTTTGTTAGTTATCCTTCGTGATTGGAATATTGATAAAAATTTATCTTCTTCACCATATGGTTATTTTAAAAGGTGCATTGTAAAATATATTATTCAATATAAGAGAAATTCTTTGGATAGGTATGGCACAAGTGGAGATCAGTTATAGATATCCTCTCGATGCATTGGTAGTCTCATGGGATTATTTGGTTGGATTTCCATATATGGGTTTTTACCCAATATACTAAATCATATTGGGAATGGTCTGGATGAAAATGGTATGATATACCTTAGAATTATGTCATTACATATTTAATCATTTACCAAATTTATATTAAATTATTATTTATCTATTTAATTTTTCGTCGACATATTGATAGATGTATTTCACTCTTTGTTAAATGATTAAATGACATCTATTTCATTTATTTTCATTTCAATATTGATTATTTATTATCTATTTATTTGAATAGAATCTCTTTTTTAGTTTTTACCTTCCAATATTTTATATTCTCATTGATTTATTATTTTATACATTATTCTTAACCCTATATTATCCTTTTCACTCATGTTTATTTTAATTCCTTTTCCTATGTATCCAAAAAAGTATACTAATATAGATATTCTATGATATACTAGATGTAATAAAGTTATTATCATCAACCAAAAGAAAACAATTATGTTGTAATTAGAGTATTTCTTTGTAATACATGAATCGTGTATGTATCTGGTTTACCAATACTGATAAACAATTTGTTCATTTAAGATTTGATTCCTTGTAATAATTCCAATGTAATAATAGTAGACATTGGATTTTGGATTCTTAGGATTGGTTGATACATAATTGCAAATGGTTACCAATAAAAATTGGTTTAAGGCTTCCTTACAAGGAAATTTTGTTTTTTATGATTCTGAAATTTTACATTTGAATTATAAATATAAAAATTATTTATAAATTATAATAAAATATATTCATGAGGGTATTATTAATTAATAAAAAAATTATTCTTAATTTTTTCATAATAGTATTATATTTAACTAACCATATGTTTCTGAAAAAATAATTATTAAATATTTGATAATTATTATATTTTTTAATATCATTTAATAAATTTAATTTCGGAATTTTATGATATTAAAAAAATTATTAGAAGATTTTTAGGGGTAATTTATAGTCACAAAATATATAAATAATGAAAAAATATAAATTCTTAAAATATCTAATTTCTAAAATTAATTAATTTGAATTTATCAAATTTAGTACATAATTTATGAAAATAAAGTAGAAAAAATGTTTAAAAAAATGGTTTGATAATGGTCTAAATAATTATATATATATATATATATAATATTTTCATTTTGTTAAATTTTTACATAGAATAAATTCAATTATGAATTTATTAGGATTCCTAATATATCATATATTTAAATATGAAGTTCATATAACGAGGAATTTGAAAGAATTAATATTAGAATTATATAATTTTTTTATTTAATTGTATAGAATGTTCCTAATGATAACCATAATTATAATCTATTTTTAATTTTCAGTAATTTATGAATTTTTCATATATATTTTTCAAAGTATTAAATGTTTAAAATTTTATTTATTTAAAATTTTATTTTCTATTTTATTAACATTTACTAATTCCATATATTGAGGGTATTTTTACAAAAATTTCAATATGAAATATATTGCCTTAGAGAGAGATATTCCTCTTTTCCTATGAAATGAATCCATTATGAATTTATTTTTTTGTATACATTGAAATTAATTTTAAATTTATATTATGAACATGAATTTCGTAGTTCAATGTAGTTTATTCATATTTGGTTTTTCTTTTTTGATGAAATGGATTCTATTTTGAGTAATTTCCCCATAGGAAGATGGACATGTGGTTAGTATACTTACCATCCACAAGAAATATTCATTATCATAAAATTGTTATTTGGTAGCTATTGGAAACAATAATATTACTCGTATAGATATTTTCAATCTAATATAAATATTTTTATTTACATGAAAAGTTATTGTACCATTTGAATATGATGCATTTCGGTATGATTAAATATATTTGATTTTTATTTTTGGCGATTAACTAAAATATGGGTGATATGTAATATGTTCCACAATAATATTTTTTAAAAATATTAATTTACTACTAAGAATTAGGATTCTAATTAAATAAATAGATGTAAGAATTTAAATATAATTAAAAGATATTAGATTATGATACTAAATCCCATTTAAATTCTAAGTGTTAGATTCCTTCCAAAAGGGGAACTTTTTATAACATTAATCATCCAATTAGATAGTTACATACCATATTGGGGTTAACAATATTTTCTTGTCTATGGAAATCATTTAATGCATGACATTGGATTATCATCGGGTAGTTTCACCCCATTGTGAGTTTCCTCCACACATTCCTATTATAGATATATTTTTATATCCATTGGGGGTTACATTTATATAGGAAACTCAAGAAAATAGTTGAGTTTTACATATATGATGGATATAGTCGATGTCTTGTCCACTAAAATATCCATGAATCATATCTATTTTTATTAGAATGTAACCCTTTATAAATAAGTATTCTGAGGAGTTTCATGTCGTTGTAGGGTCATTATATAGTGAAATATGGATCTTAGATCACTAATAGATATAATGAATTTTAATAAAGGGTGCATGCATCATTTGTGATCCATTTTCATATATCACAATATTAAATGATTATGAAAGGGTGATAATGATCTTATAAAATATGGTATGTGTAACATCCCAACCCGGACCACCGAGTGTGAGCTGAAATGACACAGGACCTCATGCACGCGTCCCCATACGCAAGAGGCTTCCGACTAGAAGCAAGGGGTTATGTCCGATAATTGGGAGACTATAACCTATGTTTCATGTAAATGAGTAGTATAATAATAATAATAATAACAAGAGAAATAATAGAATAATTATAATAAATCACACAGAAAGAAAATGACAGAAATGTTATGTAATTAAAAGAATCTCCCAAATTGGAAAGCCTACCCTGGATGAATAAAATAGATGATAAATAAAAGAACTGTGGGATCCTCTAGAGTCTGTCATGGTCTCCCCCAACTCCATTCTCTACCTTTTTAGCTACCCACCATAGGGATCTTTACCTTCCCTGGGTCTTTTATCAAATCTATAAGCAAATTGAAATGTCTGAGTATGGTGTGAGTACAAGTCTCAATAAGACACCACCAATTTATCCTTAACTATATTTTATCAAGTATAAAAGTATGTGGAATGATACATGATCATTCAGGATGTATATAAACATACAACCCAACACCAAACAGTAGTGCACTAACCAAGAAACCACAACCCCCAGTCGTACCTGCTTCGTATCGACGTCAAGAGATAACTGAATGAGTAATAAGAAGTAAACATGCCCTAGTATGAAATCCAAATAGTTTTATAGAGATGATACCTGATATCATCTATCCCTCATGTGGAAAAATTCATCATGATCCACTAGATGAGATCAACTTGGGTACTCACATCAACTAGGCTATCTTGTGGTGAAAATAAATTGGAATCAAGGCATCCTCAGGCACACCCTTAGTATTACACAATGTCATTGTCATACCTCCACCCTGTTCATTGGCCCCTCGTTGCTATTGTTGCAATAAATTTTTCACCTCAACTAGGAAATCAATATTTCACGATGGTCCACCTACCTCAAATACCACTAACGAAAACTAGGCATGGAGATACATATACAAGGAAAGCACATCATTGGGCATAATATATCAACATGAGTATATATCAGCATACATAGTAACAAGTGATAGTAATAAACAAGGACAAAATCAACACGATTATTACTCATGGGATCACAATAATTTTTATTATCTTGACATATATTCTATAATAATCATGAACGGTCAATCAAATTCCAAAAATATAAAAATAAAGGAAATAAGTGTAAACATGAGCCCAAGAAGGTAAGGAGCTTCCTATCACAAATGTCATAAATACCTCTATGCTATTTTATTATCATCAAATGTGGCACACCAATGTACTAACTTTTCATCAATTTGATGATTGAGATATATAATGTTGTTTCCTTGAACCCAAAAAATCTATTTTATTTTCAGAAGGAAATATTATATTACAATAAATTACATTTTCTCTCTCTAGGATAATCTATGGATTTTTTTTATTAATGCTTGAAATCATAAGAAATATCCATAAGAATAATGACAAACCTCACTCTATAATTTATATCTCTAAAATAATTTGGGATCAGATGTGGTATTGCACATTATTATTCATTTTTTAATATATATATAAATATATATATTCATATGCATATATATATCGAAATATCATTTGATAATGAAAATATCAAATAATAGGACTCTGTATTTATGTAGTGATAAATTCTTCAATAACTAATATTTTATAAATTCAAGCAATTATCATTTTATAAAACATCATAATTATTATTCTACAATTATCACAACATTAATATTTATTAATAATTTAACATAATTTTTATTAATAACTATTATTCTATCATTTTTTTAAGAAAATATAATTTAAAAAAACATGAATAATAGAGAAATAACTGGGAGGAGCGAAAAAAATTAAATAACATGAAAAAAATGCACAGTGCAAGTGGAGGAGGAAGATAAGGAACCCATATAAGGAAATCTACATGGAATGATCAATGGTGAAACTCAAAGATGCAACTAAATAACATCAATGTTGTCTGAGGTTCCCTGAACATGAGAAGATTGACCAAATAATAGCTAGATCATAGATTATTTGGATCATTTATGTGTTATAAGAAATGTAATCTCAAACCTCATTTGACCATTCATTCCAAAGTGAATATTGAACATGGACGTTTTTAATTCATGTGAATAAGCCAATTATAACTTTAAATTGTCAAAAAAATAGATGATTTCAAAGCTTTTGATTTAATAGGGTCATTAAAAATGTGTGAATGTGTTTCGGGGAAGATGTTTAGTGTCTGTCAATTCAATTAAATTAAAAATAGATTATTTAACATAACTTTTTAATAATCTCAAATATCTGTTATGTATAGATGTTATTCCCTTTCATGGGTAAATATACCATTTCATACTCAATGGTATTATCATATTTTTCATATGAAGAACTGTTTGAATGATATTTATGATTTATTATTTAAAAATAGGAATAATTAATTAATTAAAATTAAAAAGTATTTTATCACAAGCGAGACTTCCGAACGACCAACAAATAAAAATGTTATACCACATCTATGGTAAAAACTACATCTTAGACCTAACCCGGGTCTCATATTTCACATTAGATGCTTTGTTTTGGAGATATTAAATTATTTCCAAAAACTAATATAATAAAAATTATCAAATAAATTATCTTTACAAGTGATGGGTCCCAACATCCGACACCTATAAATTTTATACATATCCTTGGGTAAAAATAACATTATGAACATATCGGTCGTCTCATATTTCTCATTCAACCTACAATATTAGAGTTATTGAATTATTTTGAATAAATTTTTTTTTAATAATATAATATATTTAATCATTTTATTCCTTATTTTCTAATCCTTTAGGGGTATCAGAATCTTGCACCAACATATTTTTTTATTCTGAAAATATTGGATTAAATATTCCAAAGAGTTGAGGTTATTTTAATGCATCTATTAAGTTATTTCTCTAGTAAATAATTTTCTTCCACATAATATTATTATAAATTATCACAAAAGGGGTTATATTATCACTGTAAAAATTAGGATATTACAATTCTCCCCCATTATAGACTTTTATTCCTCAAGAAGTAACCCTAGAGATCATTCTTGAATAGCTCATTCTACTAAGATCAAACATCATACTCATGTTCTCACATCACTTCTTAGATCCATCCATGCTGTCATTGAAATTGGATTGGTTGTTTTAATTTTTTGGAATTAATTTCTCACTATGGTCTATAATCCACACTCAATAGTCATCAAAAGAAGAAATATGTTCCAACTCAACATCCTTGCAATCTAAAACAAGAATTTGATCGATAATGTACCTCCAAAACTGAGAAAATGAGTAACAATTTATTCATACTTTGGTAGCGAGAAGCGAAGTTCACCTATTACAAAACAACTCATATCCAAAGAGTGAGACCCAAATTAGTCTCTCACTAAAAGAAATAATGACTACCACTCTCTAATATACAAGGGTTTCATTTTATCATTCAATGTTGTATTAGAGGAAGGTATGTTAGGGAAACATAACTCTACTGTAAATTCAATCCAATACACATACCATAGATATAAAGAAAAGCATCAGTATCAAGCAAGGCATATGATCAAAAATATGATCTCTAGATATTACCTCATATAGTAACAAGTTCCTTATCACCATCAGTTGGTGCTATATCCATTGTATTGATATGTCCTTCATCAGATTCTTGATAATATCTATGAAATTCTTAGAAGACGTTATTAGGGGAGCCAGTATCCCCTCTTGTGGTTCTCCACTTGACCTCAGGCCCCCTTCTTGTGTTTTTCTCCCTCTCCTAGATGATATTCTGACACAAAATTTCTGGAGGTGTCCTATCCTCCCACATTTCTGGAATTGGATATGGGGTGTTGTGCACACCAGAATGTACTATCCAAATGTCTGATAGTTAAAACATTGTCGGTCACCACTAGAAGTAACTGATGAAACTGCGCTCTCCTACACTTTCATTCCCCTTCATTGTTGTATTTTCATTCCACTACTCTAATTTATGTATTTTTTCTTCCTATTCCATATATTAAAGGAATTATTTACAACAAGAGTTGATGATCCACCTGTATAACGGGTGTATGTCTATTTCCTTATGTGCCTTATTACATTCCAGATGTAGTGAAAAATTGAAGAACTCAGTAAAATGTGCATAGTTTGATGACACGGTCATGGAACCCAGATAGAGCTCCATGAACCCATGTTCTCAATTGAACTTCATCTTGTTAGGTAGAAAACTCAATGAAATACATGGTCTTTAAATCCTCCCATGTGAGACCCTCACGTCATCCACCATATCCTATAACTCCCCACCAATTCCTAGAAGGTCTCTGTAGAATAAAAGATGTGTGTTTCACCTTCCTATATGATCATGTCTCAATGAGGTCAAATATACCCTCTATGATACCCACCGAATACTCAATGTCATGTGGTCCACTGGTGCCCTAGAAGGCTGGAGGATGTTGGAGCTTGAATTCCCCCGCATAGTCAACTATGTACCTTGGTGGTGGTTGATAAGGAATTACTGCTACCACTAATAAATCTAGTGAATAATGTTCTTAGGAGTTTCCTACATAGCTGGGTTTCCCACCAAATGTCTACGTGGTAGCATATTTTACAATAAAAAGAGGATTAAAAACACATAAATTCCTAAACAGTTTGATGGATCAAACAAGGGTTTTCTATAAACCAGAATATGGTATAAATTAATGTTATTTCCTTGGATTCTACCCTTATCCCAATGTATAACTATCTATAACTAACCATTGTATTATTCCCTGCACATTTGTCATATTGATTATATATACACTAATAGAGCAAAAAGCTCAGTTCAACTAATTAATACCAATTATGATATATCACAGAAAATAAACGATCCCAAATAGACAGGAAAAACCAAGGAATTTAATTATTTAACTACTATGTTACTCCAAACTCGGTATATATATGGCTTGTGAACCTATGTGCCTAGTTATGATGCATAAACATAGGTGAAAAATCATATATAACATATAACATAATGTCTTCAACCCAAGGTGGATCAATATTAACAACAAAACACAAGTTCCCTGCTTTATGAAAACTTAGAGTTCCACTATACAGTGCTGGAAATGCCCTGATAATTTTCCCCTTTTATAATATCCTGAACTGACTTACCATTGAACCAGTAGACTAACCTATTTCCACATGACCTAATGTGCGACTCCACATATTCCAGAGGATGCCGACTAGCAGTGAGGGTGTAAGGATTGTCAGTGGACAGACTATACCATCATATCAGAGTTTCAACAATATAAAAATATATAAATAGATGAATATAGAGGAATAAGTACAAATAAATAACTAATTAATTGTAAGACAATTGTAATATAAACTCAATAAATAAAATTTACAATGTCAGTATATAAAAATCATGCATTTCATGGTGATATATATCTGAATGTTGTAAAAAACTACATTATATACATCTCAGTTCAGAAATAATGAATAAGACTCAAGACCTAAGGTCGATCTCCACAAGCATCCCAATATTTTCTTGGTCCTTTTCTACTAAATCCCAAGTATAAGTGAACAAAAATTCAATAGTCTACTATCTTGAAAACACGAAATGTCTACTCGGGTACCCTAATGCAATGGAATCCTGAATAAGTTGTGAGATATAAATCACAGTAGGTTTGTACCACCGATGTATAGAAAAATATATATAATGCAATAAAATTCAACAATATGTATATATATGAAATCAATAAAAAATTTGAATAAATAACCAAAAAGATCTCTCATGGTCTCATGGAAATCTATATGGAAGATCACACAGTCTTTATACCCTAGCTCTCACAGCCCTTAGGAAAATGATGATGGATGGATCAGGGTGTAACACACAGACATCTGTAACCATGAGTAGCCCACAAAGTCTATCCATTGGCTCAACTCCATGATCCCCCATGGTCTCTAGAGTATCAACATTAAAACTAACATATTATTTCTCCTCAATGGCTCCCATGGCCCCCTGGCTACCCTGCACATACAAGGCATAACCATTCTCAACATATATTCCATGGAGCATTTATCCTCTCATGGATTTTATTATTCCTTTTCAATTACAATTAAGGAGTCATATTCACATTTATACTTAAGGAAAACAAACATAAGTATATCAATTAAAAAATTGACATGGTCTTCAGATTCAACTCAAAAACATGACACACGGGTCACTCATTCATCTTATTGGCCATACTCAAATCCATTTGTTGACTCAATAATTAACTAGGAATACAAATCCCATTAATTAATTCATCAATTAATTTATTAATAACAAAATTCATATCTCATAATTTATTTTCTATAATTAATTATCTCATTATAAATATCAACCCTCCATAATCTATTCCACACTTTAATATCTAGATCATAATATCAAAGGAACATAATTAATTCACAATTAATTATCTCAACTTAGAAAATTAAATAACTCATCATTAATACATGAAATAATTATCTATATTATAATCTCAAAGCATATAATTATTACACAATTATTTATCTCAACATAACCAATTTAATATATGTCATAAGTAATCCAATGATTAATTATCTATATTACAATATCAAAGAGTATAATTAATTCATTATTAAGTAACTCAAGGAAACTGTTTAAATATTAGATAATAAATTCAAAAATTATTCATATCTAATTAAACTGTTTCAAGATTAAATAATTAATTCACAAAATAATTATCTTAAAGAAACCGTTTCAATGTAAAATAATTATTTCAAAAATTAATAATTTCTAATGAAACCATATAAATATCACATAATTAATACCCAAATTAATTATTTCACGGAAACCATTTTAATATCAAATAATTAATTCAAAAATAAATTATCTCAATGTTGTTGTTTAAATATAACATAATTAATTCACAAATTAATTTTCTCAACTTAGCACAAATCAATATCTCATAATTAACCACCGATTAATTTTCAATATTATAATATCATAACATATAATTAATTCACCATCAATTTTCTCAACATATCAATTTTAATATCTCATTAATTATCATCTCAAAACACATAATTAATTCATAATTATTTCAACATAAAATAATTAATATCTCATAGTTAATTCCCTGATAAATTATCTTCTTAAAGAACATAATAAATTCTTAATTAATTATTTCAACTTAATAAAATTAATATATCATATTTAATTACTTGATTAATTATAATCTCATAACAAATAATTAATTAATAATTAATTATATAAATTTAACCAAATTAATTACTCATAATTAATCCCTCGATTAATTATCATCTAAAATCACATATTTAATTCATAATTAATTTTATCAACTTAACCAAATTAATTTCTCATATGTAATCGCCCAATTAATTATTTATTTTAAAACCTAAAATCATATAATTAATTCATAATTAATCATCTCATTCCTATAATAAGCAATATAATCCATCATTGCAGCCAAATTTATTAAAATCAAAAAATCAAAAAATCATCATTTTATTAAATATTAAATGTTTAGTACCCTACCTCAATGAATCTGGGTGAGCTAAATTATCCAAACTCAAACCATGACCTTCATGCATACATATACCTCAAAAAATTCTTATGCACACTTGGAATTTATATTCTCACCTAACACCCATGAAACTGAAACCATAATTAGTGAAATGGGGACCAAAAATCACCCAAAACATTAACCATAGTACTAAACAACCACAACAATACAATTCAAGAGGTATGACACCAATTATCAGTTTTATAGCCTTACCCAAAAAAGACGGTGGTGGAACGAATTCATGATGTGAAATGATAATTATCCCCTCAATATTAAACTTTTAGTTATCCCAAACCAATGTTATTCATGATGTATTGTATTTTAGGAAAAAAAATTTTGGTTATCTTGATTCATATAATACTATAGTGATACATATTATTCTTATGAGGCATAAAGTAAAATTTATAGTTATTTTTTTTAATGTACTATGCATTCCAAATAAATATAAAAATATATTTATTTAGTATATTAGTATTTGGTGGAATATTTTTGAGTCCCCACTACAATTGGTTAATGAGATAAAATTCACACGATGCTTCATACATTGATACCCAACAAACACAAGTATACATATTGACCTAATTAGTTTAGGGGTGTTTATTATTTTCTTAAAAATATCATTAGTGTGAGTTTAAAAAAGTTAGGATATATCCTCTTATATAACAAGAACATTATTGGGTCCCACTATTAATATATAATTTTTAATTATGTGGATTCACTATGAAATAAAATATTAAATGATTATCTATTTAGATAAGTGTCTTGTGATGTTCTCATCCTATAAATGAAAAGAATTTTATGTAATCATAGACCTAGGAAATATATACTCTAATAATTTCATATATATGACTATTTTTTGTGTATGGAAATACTCTATGTACCACACTTAATTGATATCATAGAGAACGGGAAAACATTAAATTGCACATTTATATTTGATATATATTATTTAGAATAAGAAAATATACACAAGTTTTAATGAATATCATGTTAGATAAAATGGTAGATAGAGTAGAATTGACACTTTTTTAGAGGCTGTTCTTTTCTTATCTATATGGAACCCGAGATTCCTATTTTTTTATTATACTATAATGTCTCGTGAAAATAAATATTTTTGGTCGATCGAAAGATAATTGTGTATGACTTATATAGGTTCTAAAAAATTATTTAATTATCAATATTAATGTTTTTATATATCTATTAATAAGTTTTTATTTATGATTTAATGTAATGTAATGTTAATGATATATTTAAAATTTTGTATTCGAATACATATAAAAGTATTTTGGGATATTATATCACAATTTTTTCTATTTAATATAATATAAGGCCATATTTCATGACATCATGTAGGATTAAGTGAAAGTTGGAGATAAAAAAGTTTACATAACCTAAATTCATAGCCTAAGTATGATGCATGGATATATTGTGTATTTGAAATTCATCTATAATTGTTCATGAAGTCTTTGTTGTTTAAACACTTTTAGGTAGGATTTCATTTAATAAATCATTTTATAATATGAAAAAATAGGTGTTCCTCTAATGTGATGGATGGATGAGCATGTTGTAAAAATTTACCTTGAGTTACAACTCTTGAGTAAATTATACAACACCCAATGTATGACACCCAAAACATTTTGTAAACAATATTTCATAATACAATAAATAAACATAGATATAATAAATTACATTAAAATTTCAAGGGTTAATGTCTTTTTAAAATTAATTAGATATCACAAAAACATAAAATTGGAATACCATGACACTATTTAAAAACTACTACGCATTCCGTTAAATTAAATTGATCTCTCAAGTATACAAGAGACTCCATAGGGACATACATAAGAAATAGATGAGAAATATATCCCATTTAGAGAAAAATAAAATCCTAAAAAGAAGTAAAATATTACAAGTGAGACAACAATTATATCATAGTGTCAATAAAATGTAAGTACCATAATCATGAACATTGAAACATCACAATAAATGATAACGTCTTGGAATCATTGGATTACTGAAATAAAAAATATATTATATAATAATAAAAGGATAAATAGTAAGAAGTTGTACCATAGTTTTTATAGGATAACCACTAATGAACCATAATGTTCATCTATGATAATAACATTACCTAATACATTATTGGGATGCATTATTTCAATCCCACCAATCCAATTCATGTCATGTACATGAATCTATATTTCACATATAATATACTATATAAGAACATATTTAAAAAAATACTAATGAAATATGTATGGAGTGTGGGATGTGTTACATGGGTTTCCCCATTCATGAAGGATTCATACAACTATGTGAACAACCATGAGGGGAAATGTGGATGTGTGTTCAAAATTTAATATTTTGGCATGGAAAACAAGGGTAAATTTTTTTTCAATATAATAGGTGTACATAAATGTTTATGGGAGGAATTAATTGGAAATAAATGTGGTCAAAATATTAGTTTGGAAACATATGGACCAAATAAGAATTTTCTAAATATCAGGAAAATTGTAATAGTTTCTAAGAAGATGGATAAATACATAGAAGGTATCTAAATGTATGAAAAGGGTGAGAGATCCCTTACATCAGCATAGTGATGGCTTAGATGCAGGTTATATTACATGGGGATATAAATTATACTATTAATAGAAAAAAATAGACATTGAATGGATATTTATAAACATGTGAAAACATATTCAACATTTATTTAATATTTTATATATAATTGGAGTTTTTCTATTAAGTGGAAGATTCTATGTATATTGTACTTGATAGGTTTCGTCTAAATAGATGGGAGGATCTTGTTAAGAACATGAAAACACTATGGTATGGAATTAGATAAGGAGAGGGAAAGTAAAATTAAACATAATTTCGTTGGAGTGAAGTGTAAATTTAGTTATGAATGTTTTAAAAGAGATATAGAGAATATTTATTTATTAATTTCTAAATATAGGATTTGGACAATAAGTAATAAATTATTCAAAAACACAAATATTATAATATTGTTTTCACATGGATCAAACCCAATAAGATTTTTTTCTATTGTTTTATTAGGTCATGAATATAAATCATTTAAATGATACCTTCAATGATGTGTAATTTATTTATTTCCAAAATGAATTGAATTTTTAAAGCAGAAAAGTATAATATGGGTTGTGAATTATTCATTTTATTTTCTCTGAAATTTTGAATTTTTTGAGAAAAAGTATATTAAATATAAAAAATAATTGTTTTCAAGGATTAATTTTATTTAATTAAATACATCAAATTTAAACAATTTTGATCCCATAATACTAACTGTTTAATTATACAGTATTTAATTTTAACAAAAATATTCATCAGTCTCTGAATTTTTTGAATATTTAATCATTGGTTATTCAATTCATAGTGGTTTAGAAAACGATATTTTTTTAGAAACATAGTTTCTTAAATATCATAATTTCATATTTTAAATGAAAAATTAATTTATTCTAATATACTAGTCATTTGGACACAAAAAAATATTATCTTTATTAAAGTACATGGTACATGATTAAATTATATATAGATTTATATATATAAAAAATTATTTTGAAAAATTATTTCATTAAAATAACATTTATTTAAAATATTATAGTTATAATAAATTTTTTTCTTATTATATTTTTATATTCCATAAAAACTTCTTTTTTGTCTCTTTTTTAGAAAACAATAATTATTATTGGACATATTTAATAATGAAATGTAAAAAATAATAAATGGATTAGTATAAACATTATTTTATTATTAAATAGATAATACCTGAATTTATATTATTTTATTCTTAATAAATTACACCTTTTTACTATATAATACACTTTAAGGGAAATATTTTGAATAGTAGTAATTCATTTGGTGGTTTAACGGACATGATTTGAACATTGATCTCTCTAATATTTAACATCTCCTATAAATTTAACAAATCATGTTTCTATTGTTGAATATATAATTTTTTCTTAATAAAGGGATTCCCACATTGATACCATCTCCCTTAGATGGTCTGATAATTGGGATTCATAGGGTGTGTTCTTAGAAGTTCCAAAACATCTTTTCTTAATTTGGATTCAATTAGATTTTATTATAACCATTAAAATAAACATATCATAAAAATCATGATAAGATGGAAATATTAGAAATTGTTAGCATGGTTAATAGTATTTTAATCCTTATGGGGAAATTTTTCATAAATTATATAATAGTCATAAAAAAATATAGTTCAAATATATTCTACAACTACATTATTTTATAAGATATATATTCATTAAGTATAGAATATTATTTAAAATAGTCTAGGTCATTACATTACCCCATTATGAATTTAACCTTTTACCTTTTCTTTCATGCACTATAACATATGTGGGTTTTTCTAATTCATTACCTCTCATAGTACCCATGTTGCCTCATCAAACACGTGGTATCACCATAATACGTTGACAATGAGAGCTGATTCTTTTTAGAACCTTTTCTATACCATCAATGATATTCACCAACTAATTCTTACATGAAAAGAAATTCTCCAAATGTAATACCACTTAATTCATTATATATGACTCTTTCGATATGTACTCCTATAATATGGTGATGGGGAATACATCATGTATTTCAGATAGGTGATGTGGAATTGAAAGTCAATATTCCAAAATACCGTTGTGATCAAGGATCTCAAAGGTATTAGTGTATCTATGAATAAGGATCACATTATTCTTAATCCTATTGAATTACCTATATGGTGATAAATAAAAGAACACCTTATCTATAACTTTAAACATTATATCTTTTCAATTATTGTCTACATTGATTTTTAGTCAAAATTGACAGATTTTGATTGAATATGATTAATTTTAAAAATTTATATCATGTCATTGATTAGAATAGGTACCATTACATTCCACACTCCAATATCAATCTATTATATTGTAGTTTAAACCATATTCATATACAGAGCCTCCTAAGGCTCTATTTGAATTCTTATGTTGCAAATATTTTAATATAAGAACTCTAATAGGGGATGTTATTGAACCCAACATCCTTTTAAGTCCATTTAAAAATACCTCATTATGTCATATAATTTTTGAATGGTTGTCTTAGACTAAATATTATTATAAGGATAAAAATTTGTTCTAAAACTCATCTATATATCTAGAACCTCCTAAATAATTATCTATAACATAGAGATAATCCTTAAATAATGATCATGTAAAATGTATAGTGGTATTTTATATAGTATTAATACATTTATTATGTATTTATTAACTATTGGGTTAGTAATTAAATCATAATTGATAGAATTTAAAAGTATTGAAATTGTAAGGTGATCATCTAATAGCTAAATGTTGTTATTCCCATTAATACCATGGGGTTTCCTATGAAAATAATGTATGATATTCGTTTATAATTTCAATAAATTTATGGTCAATGTTTTTATAATATTCATATTCTTAATTCATTCATCCTTATATTTTTTCATACAAAACATCGAGATTGAAATTTTCACAACCATAATGCAATTTTCTTGTATTTATTGTATATTTATTACTTATTGTATTTTATTTATACCATTGTAAGACTATTTATTAAGATATTGAAGATTTATTTTTGAAAATGGTTCACAAATAGTTACAAAAAAATGGTGAAAACCGTGAACGTGTTTTAGATCCCAGGAATTGGGTTTTCCCATGGATTTACATGTTTTTCCATACTATGCATGATTTTTTTGGAGCTCATGTATGATAATATAGAGGCACCCACATCGTTGGAATATAGTTTACAGAATCATAAAAAAACAATATAGTCTACACTGAACATAATATTATAGAAATCCAAATGTCACCCCAAGCATGATATAACCCATTTCTCCCTTTTTATCCCCATTCTCAAACTCTCCTACACATCTCTACCATACCACTTACTTTATTCCCATTTTAGAATAAATTATGGATTTATATTCCATAGATTATTCAAGAGATATAAATATAATTTTCTTCTCATCCAATTAGTTTAATTTTCCCCTATTCTTTCTTAATTTTCCTCACAGTCATTAGCTTTTATAAACTATGTTTTTTATAATCCAAACTTTATGGTTTATTTATTGAAAATTATTTTTTTTCATACTCTATATTGGTCCCCTCTCTACTTGGTTTTCCGTTTTTATTTTTATAATGGTTATTTAATGGTTATAGGTAGGTGGTTTTTTGTTTTCCATTGTTCGAAAATTTTAATATTCTTGCCTCTATTTTAGTTCATTGTTATATTTTTTGAAATTTTTTTTCTCAAGGTCATTTGGGGTGTATGATGGTTCGAAATTAGTTTCCCTTTATGAAAAATTCTTGGAAATGAAATAATTTTTAATTTCATTATGTGAAGAATAATTAAAATCGTTTTCATTGACATGAATAATAAGGGAAAAGTCACAAGGGAACCTTAAGATCCTAGCTATTATAGTAGGACAAGTACTCTAGGAATTTGAATTCTTTGCCTAGCCTCAAACTCATTCTAAAAAACTCACTAAAATAAAATATAATTTTACATGGTTAATTACTACTTGGAATTTTTATTTTACCTCCTCAATGGATTATTCATGTGAACATACATATATGGCTTGATCACTGAGAGTACAAATATTCTTGGATGGGAACTATGAATAGAAATGGAGGGAAACTTAAATTTCTTTTCTATTAAATGTTTTTAGTAACCTATACATATTTAATTAATTTCATTCATGGCTATAAGTATATTCTTAATATAAAATATCATTTAAAATTAGATTTCTTGTATTTGAAGACTAATGGATACAGATGGATAAAATTGTGGTATCAATCATGAAACCATGATCTTAGTCCTTACACACACCCATTGGGTATATAGAGAATTTATTTTTATAACATAACATAACCCATCACACTAAAGTGGAAAGAGTTCATGAATGTGGATTTTGGGTCAGGTGATAGCAATTAAATGGTTTTTAGTCCACCTTAGTATAACATCCCTAACTCCAGAAAACCAGAGATATTAGTTATATAATATTATCAATACAAATTAAAATTGAACTTGAAGAAATAAGTATTTTTATATGTCTTATAATAATAGATATATAAATGGTTTACACATAAAATCATGAGATAAAACTTGAACACATTATGAAAACACCAATATCCATTCCATCAAATCCATGAAAATTACACATTATCCTCATCTAGGTTTCTTAGGGAATGGAAAAAATAAAGGTGATCTCATAGACTCTATAAGGAGTACTGATCAATAAATCATTACATTGGAAAAACATGTAATAATATATATTTAATTAATTAATTAACATTATGAATACATAACCACCAAAACAATTCATGAGTTACATCCATGATAATTAAATGAAATGAATAAAATTAATCAATGATCATATTTTTGTGGAATATATATTGTTGAAAATAAAAATTCATATTTTAATGGCCTTATTTCACAAAACTTTCCTTTAAAGGGATGTTAAACATACTAATAACTAACATGTTTTGTATCATGAGACTTATCGATTCATATATGTGTCATATGAGGTCAGTGTCTATATTTAACTTCTTTATGTTTAACGTATTCACCATAAGAGTGATCAGGTTATTTCATACCATTCTCTATGGAATATATTTCTAAATTAATTTTATCTATACATATATTGATAAATACTAACCTCAAATAATTCCTAATTTTCTAGAGTAATATAAAAATATTGTATAATATGCCTCGATCAACTAGAAAGTAATGGGTTATCATAAAAGTACTAAAATGTAACCATGAAAAAGAAATATAGCATCAAGGATACATAAAATATTATATTTTATCTATAGAGGGCAGTAATTCGATTCAATATTTTGAAAATAGACTAATTAAATCATATGGAAAATCCATTATCATGGTTCATTACTTGTGAATATTCTAATGAATATCCTCAGGCACTGTCTCTTTATGTGTCTTTTCATAGGCCCTCTCATTTTAAATCAATGTGATGATTGATCCAATAATCATCCATCCTTTTCTGTAGTGGATTCCCCCATGTGAATATATTCTATATCCACAACCACAGTCCAATATATATACATTGATGTTTATTCTGTTAAATTACACATAAATTTACATTACTAAAAAAAGAAATATTTTCCAGACAAGAAAAAGGAAAATCTTTTATCAAAATAATATGAGATAGGTATAAAAATATAGAAATGTAAATCACTTAAATATCATTATTAAAGTGGATGAATTATTCCACTGTAATTTATGTATCACACCAAAGAAAATAGGTGGTGATTACAATATGAGTATCAAAGAATGAAAATTTAGATGGAAAACACCACTAATGTGTTAAAAATAAATTCTGTGAAAATTCCATGAAAAATAGATGTTATACAAGATCTTAACCTTCCATGAATCAAGGAATTTCATGATTTCCCATCTTAAATAGGAAATATACAAACCACATCGATGAAATTAGAAGTACATTAAAATACATGTTTCATACAGATTGACCATATAGGTATGTTAGATTTGACTGGGATATCCTCTAAGCATAGATAATGTATGATTAAATATTATAAAAAGAAGAGGAAGTGTGGAGTGAAGGGATACATGGGTAGAAATATTTTTGGGTATCCACCCCTACCATCATAATTAGAAGGTGTCGGTAGAAGATCCATTATATGACATCATTGTGCGTATAATTAGAATATGGGATAAAAATGTTTTTGTTTACTCCTTGGTAATATCATTATTTTCGAGGCTTCGGTTATATAAAATATATTTTGTATATTACTCCACACTCTCATAGCGATGTAGGAAATACATAACCTAGAGTATCTTCCACTAATGGAATATGTGATATTTGCGATGGGATCCCATCGCAAATAAGCTTTAGCGGCGGGGTCCCATCATAAAAAGCCTATTGTAGAAAACGAAGTCACAAATTAGTCTCCAATTAAATACGTTATATATAAATAAACTTTTGGAAATAGGCCCATCACAAATAATATTTGCAACGGGCCCTTGGCACTGTCACAAATAGTATTTAAATATATATTTTTAAACTATTTGTAACGGGACCCGGTCGCAACAGGTCCCGTCACAAATAATAAACAATGTGAAAAAATATAATAATTTTATAATTAGTGAAAATATAATATCAATATTATTAAAATAATGAAAAATATATATTAAAATTCTCAATATTTTTTAAAAAAATATAAAAATTTCATAAAATATTATTATTATTATTATTAGTAAAATGAACAAATATTAAAAAAATTAATATTAAAAAAATATAATTACTAAAATTATGATTAATGAAAAAATAATATTAATGATATTTAAATAAAGATAATATTAAAATTCTCAATATTCACAAAAAAATATAAAAAATCGAAAAATATTATTATTATTATTATTATTAGTAAAATAAAAAAAATAAAAAAATATAACAGTAATAATAAATAATAAAATATTACAAAATTTATATTATGCAATATTTTCACCAATATAAAAGACAGAAATTGAAAATAGTTCATATCACAACAAATTTTGTATTCAAATGTTTTTAACATAAAAAATCATTGTGGTCATCTTCTAGAGGAGGTAGAGGAGTTGTTGGACCTGGTGGAGGAAACTTCATCCCTGAACTACAAGTCAGACAATGCATGTACTCAATCTTCTAGTGATGCTTCTACTGCCATTGATGCATCTCCTCATCATGATGCTGCTGTTATTGTTACTGGTGCTGATTTATCTCTTCATGTTGCTTCTACAGACTCTCTATAAGATCAGCCTAAGTTTGCAACTCCTCCTGATACTGTGAGGCAGAAGATGATGCCTCTCTATGAGCTCCTCTCGAGCTGGATACTGACATCACAACAGTACCATAATAAGTACTAGGAGTCACATTATAGTTTATACCAAATACTCGGCTCTTCTCAAAGCCATACTAAGTCACTTGCATCCATGCTGCCTCATCGAAATGGTGTCCACTAGTCTGATCAGTCGCCTTGTCCTGACTCCCAAACAGTGTCTGAGAGGTTGCAGCCTTATATGACTCCTTCAATTCCAATTTGAAATTAAAATTGTGAAAATATTATAAGTAGTTAATTTTCAAACCGAAAAATAATACTAAACATAATCTGACACTAGCGATCACCTCTAATATCTCTAGTGGCAGGATCACTGTACAACCTCCGATGAACATTGTACTCCCTAATATTGGGATACTCGACTTCCAATAAAAAATATAAAATAAAATATTTATATTTAATGTTATATAAAATATTTAAAAAATATACTTACTAGATGCTCTCTATGCGTACTGACTGTATGACTACCAGCTCGATGTGTTACCTCCTGTCTCCCTTAGTTCTGTAGACCCACTGAATACCTCCTCTAAAATCAACCACTCAACCAGTGTAAAATTAATCCATCCCAAAAAAGAGATGAAATGTACTATGGTCGGTGTTCTCTACATGACTCGTCAAAATATGTCACTCATAGTTTCTTAAATGTTGTCCTTCTTCAATTATGCAAAAATTGACGGAAACATTCTTGTATAGACTCCTCCCATGCCGCATCGATAGCGTCACACATGATATCATCTACGGGATACCATAAAACCTACCAATAATTTATAATATATAGTTATTAATGAAATAAATTTCAGAATCGTTATTATTTATTTACGTACTAGCTAATTATTGAACATGCCGAGCTGCACATCACTGGGAATCTATTCCCATGTGATCCATGGATGAGAAAAATAATTGCGCAAGATAGCACTCCCCTGTCCAATAGCTACATGTGATAAATTATGAAAAATGAATTAATAATCAAACAATTAGTATATATAAATAAATTAATGAAAGATATAAAAAATATATAGGTTACCATACCTCTGTGTGCGTGGATAGAAGCCAAGATGTGGATGTCACTCAAAGATAGGGTCAGGAATTATAAGTTGCACAAGACTGCACCCCCTCCACATACTCCCTAAACTGTCAGGAAGCAGAGGGTTATATGATCCCAAATACCCCTCATCCAAAGGTAACACATCCTCCTGTAAATCATGAAATAGATCAGGGTCCATCTGAAACAAAAATATTATTTTTTTAGCAGATAGTTGAAAATAACTATTATATATAGATTTGTCAATGTCTTCATATTCCTCCTCACCATAATCAATATCTATATAAGTTTCAGTTTCATCATCTCTTATCATTTCAAATTCATTTGTAACATTATTAACATCTTCCTAACCATCAACCTGTAATTGTGGGGTGTTATCATCAATTTTCATGTCTATTTGAGAAAAAAGATGGATTTTGAGTAGTCTATTAAAAATTATCATTTCTTTCCACTTCATCAAAACCACATTCACTTTGAATAAACTGATTTTCCCGAGATTTCATTTTTATTTTTCTCTACTAATCACTCAGGTCTCTTTAAGTAGCACAATACTTTGCATAATAAATTTTATGTTCATATTGATCCAGTAAAAATGGTTCATTTACTACAAGAATACTTTTATTTTTAATATAGGTGATTCTATGAGTTGGATGAACATGAAATCCTCTCTCTGTATCCAACCACCGACATATAAACATCGTTATGTAATTTTTTCCTAGATAACCCAACTCAATAATTTCATCCAGAATGATGTAAAAGTCATCTTTATTACCTCATTGATGAGATCCTCTCAAAAAAACTCTACTTTTCGTTTTTTTGATTCCCCATATGGACGTGAATGAATTCAAAAACTATTCACCACATATGCATTTTAAGATTTAACCATTTTTGATGGTGGGTTACTCAATATACATAGTCTCTTATCAATTTTATTAGAATGTTGAGACACCTGAAAATTTTTAATACAATTATCAATATAATAAATAGTAGACTGAATTGATATTAAACTGTTAATAATTTATGTTAGAAGTTTTTAAAACCACTAAGAGAACTTTTTTGTCTCTGTTTTTTAGGAGTGGATGATGTAATTTGTGGAAGTTGTTTCATGATATTATTATCATATAAACTAAAAATAAAATAAGTTTAAATACTGTAACATAAATTATAGAATAAGTGATAGAAGCACTCACAGTAAAAATACTATCATTTCTTTACAGTTGAGAAGAACATATGTATGACCTCTGTGATGTTCATCATCTGAAATCCATCATTCTTTAAATCCACCGAAGCCAACATTTGGTTGATTAAAAACTGATAATTTATTTCCAATTTTGTCATTAACATTTCCCTGGTTTCATCCCATGTTGTTGTGTTTTGAGGGATATTAAGATTCAAAATAGTGAGAGCATAAAAATGAAATTTCATTTTATAAATAAGCTTCAGCAATTGAGCCTTCAACTGATACTTTGTTACGTACTTTTTTATTCAATTTCTGAATGCATCTCTCGAATATTTACATTCAACGAAACTGTACTAGACCTCCACATTTAGGTTCATGTGGAAAATGTAATATCAGATGTTCCACTGAGTCAAATAAAATTGGTAGAATGATTTTTTCTATTTTACATATAATTACAACAATATCTCTTTCCAGTTTGATTATAGCATCGTAGTCTATTGTCGCTTCCTAAATATCTCAAAAAAAAATATGATATTTCTTTTATCGAATCCCAAATCATATAATTCAACAAATCTATGAATCCAATTGGCATAATTATTTATATTATAAAAAAATCATGACTTTTTAATATGGTAATATGACTATTTGTAACACATCTACCCAAATTGGAAGCATAACCATATAGAAGTCTCAAATATGCATTCCACTGACAAAATCATAAGTGAATCTCTTTGGATAGTGTATAAGTAGCTTTTGGCTTCATTAACCTTTGTGATCTTACATTTTTAAATAGATCATGTTATGATAGCCTGCAAATTTGGGTAGGATCTAATCATATATTTATAGTATCTTTGGTCTTACTTGGTGTATCCAAAATTGTATGAAATAAATTATCAAAATAGATCTTCTAAATATGCATGAAATCCAACATGCGGTGGACCAAAAAATCATACCAATATGAAATTTCCCAAAATATGCTTCGTTTTATCCAATTATGTTCTTTCCTAAAGCCATGAATTTTCTGTTGGTTTACTGTGGGCCCAAATGTGATGGGAGGTAATGAAAATACAACATATTTTAACTCTGTACCTAAGATAATATTTTGAGGTTCATCCAATTTAATTGTGTCTTTTATGAAATTAGATTTTTTCCTTCGAAAAGGATGATCGGTTGGAAGAAATTTGTGATGAAAGTCAAAATAGAAAGATTTTTCCCTTGATGAGAATAAAGGATTTATTGTTTTTCATACATTAAGGAAATGATTTCAGACCATGTGTAATCCATCCAGATAACATTCCATATTCCAGAAAGTCACTAATAATCCACATCAATGTAGCTTTTAATTTGAAATTATGTTTTGAAACAACATCATATATACTAACACCATTACTGTACAATGCATTTCACTCATCAATCAATGGTTTCAAATAAACATCCATATTCTTTTCCGGATGTCCTGGGATTAATAAGGTAAAAAAGATATAGGGCTCCTTCATTAACATCCACAGAGGTAAATTTTACAGAATTATAAAGATAGGCGAACATTAATACTGACAACCATAAGAACCAAATGGATAGATACCGTCAGTATAATGACCCAATCACACATTTCGGGCTTCTAAAGAAAAATATGGATGCAGAAAGTCAAAATGTTTCCATCAATCACCATCATATGGATGATTCAAGCTTTTATTGGTTGAAATATTTCTTTTATGACATGACATCATTGACGTTGTGTTTTGAGACATAAATAAACATTGCAGCCTAGATGTAAGGGGGAAATATCTCAACTGTTTTATAGGAATTGATCCAAATTTCCCTTGTTGATCTTATTTATACCTCTATTATCCAAAAGTGTAACAACTATCCAATAACATATTTTCACCAGAATATAAGATGAAATCATTTACACATGCATGAATCTTCCAATAACAAAGGCCTAGATTATGAACCAACCTCTTGCTCTCATAGTAATTTGCAGAAAACACATTTCCTTCAAGAAATATTTTTTTTAACCAAATAAAATATTTTATTAAAACAGTTGTTTGACATTTCATTATATAATTTAATAGCCCTAAATTTTTCAACTGCTTCTAATTTTAAAATCTTTCAACCAAGATATAATGCATCCTTAGCAGACCTCAAGAACTCATAAAATTCAGATGGTGCCAACTCTAGAGTTAAATCAATATCATTTTGAGTTTTGGTTTGTTGAATAGATGGAACTACAATATCATGTACTAAATTTTGAAATCGTGATGGATCCAAAATCATATTATTAATATCTTATCTAGAACTTCGTTCACCGTGTTGATACCAAAAAATATAATCTATTTGAAAACCAAACCGTAAGATATGCCCCCCAACCTTGTCAAATGTGTCAAACATTCTCAGAGCACATTTTTTAAAAGGAAACTTAATTGTACCTTCTGAAACATATTCTGTATTTGATGATGCAAATGATAAAAAAGCTTCATCAGCCTCAATATATACAGGATTTAAGCAAGAACAATTTGGATTTCTGCACTGATTTATCCAAGCACGATCATTTAATAATGATTGATGTCTATTTACTTATTCCATATTTTTCTACAAAATATAAAATCATTACTAATTTTGAATAATTTGAAATTATAAAAACACTATCTGAGAAAATATGATAAATAATTAAAACTAATTCTTAATAATTACCTGTAAATTTGGGTTGCACAATTACCAGTGGATTGACGGCTACTCTTTTGTCTGACGGCTCATTTACCTGCATCTTTCTCAACTAAAATCGCAATGAAGAATATTCTCGGAGGTACTCTTATTCATTCTCGTGCATAAGAAAATTTATAATCATACCTCCAAGCAGATTCTTCATTGTGATTTTAGTGTGAGAAAGATACAAGTAAATGATCCGTCGTACAAAAGAGCCCCCTTTTCATAATTGAATCATCTTCTTGAAACTATCACTTCCTAAAAACATTATTAATAATAGAATCCTACAAATTTATATTCAATCTTGTGCATACGAGATTGGATATATATTTGTTGAAGCATACTTTTCATAATGTTTTGAGTTGGTGAAAGTTGAAAGAAGAAGAGTCATCGATCAAAAAGATTGTTGTCAATACACTGAGAATTATGCGAAGTTATTGCTAATTATTCCTATTTATTACTAATTATTCCTCTTTATTGCTAATTATTCCTATTTATTTCAAGTTATTTCTATTTTTTTGCTAATTATTCCTATTTATTGGTAATTATTCCTATTTATTACTAATTATTCCTATTTTTTTGCTAATTATTCCTATTTTTTCTAATTATTCCTATTTATTGATAATTATTCTTATTTATTCCTATTTATTCCTATTTATTCTTATTTTTTCCTATTTTTTCCTATTTTTTCCTATTTATTCTAAATTATTCCTATATATTCTTAATATCTAATTATTTCTATTTATTTCTAATTATATTTATTTATTTCTAATTATTCTTATTTATTCCTTTTTATTCCTATTTATTCTTATTTATTCCTATTTATTCCTATTTATTTCTAATTATTCCTATTTATTGCTATTTACAACAATTTATTTCTATTTATTTCTATTTATTCTTTTTTATTCATATTTATTCCTATTTATTTCTATTTATTCCGGATTATGCCTATTTATTGATAATTATTCCTATCTGTTACTAATTATTACTTATTATCACTAATTATTACTAATTATTATTAATTATTACTAATTATTGTTATTTATTATTATTTATTACTATTTATTTCTATTTATTACTGTTTATTAATAATTATTACTATTTATTACTAATTATAACTAATTATTAGTAATTATTAATAATTATTAATAATTATTACTAATTATTACTCATTATTACTGATTATTACTAATTATTACTATTTATTAATATTTATTACTATTTATTAGTAATTATTACTATTTATTAATAGTTATTAATATTTATTACTAATTATTAAAATTTATTACTATTTATTACTATTTATTACTATTTATTACTATTTATTACTATTTATTACTGTTTATTACTATATATTACCATACAATACTATTTATTTCTAACTATTACTAATTATTACTAATTATTACTACCTATTACTATTTAGTACTATTTATTACTAATTATTACTATTTATTGCTATTTATTGCTTTTTGTTACTAATTATTACTAATTATTACTCATTATTACTCATTATTGCTAATTATTAATAATTATTACTATTTATTACTCTTTAATACTATTTATTATTATTTATTACTATTTATTACTATTTGTTACTATTTGTGACTATTTATGACTAATTATTACTAATTATCACTAATTATGAATAATTATCGCTAATTATTACTAATTAATACTAATTATTACTAATTATTTCTAATTATTACTAATTATTACTAATTATTACTAATTACTACAAATTATTACTAATTATTACTACTTATTACTAATTATTACTACTTATTACTTATTATTACTAATTTTTATTAATTATTATTAATTATTACTAATTATTACTAATTGTTACTAATTATTCCTAATTATGACTAATTATTTATATATATTCCTATTTATTCCTATTTATTTCTTTTATTCCTTTTTATTACTAATTATTCCTATTTATGCCAATTTATTCCAATTTATTACTAATTATTCCTATTTATTCCTTTTTATTCATATTTATTACTAATTATTCCAAATTATTACTATTTATGACTAATTAATACTATTTATTCTTATTTATTCTTATTTATTCCTATTTATTCCTATTTATTCCTATTTATTCCTATTTATTCCAAATTATTACTAATTATTCCTAATTATTACTATTTATTACTATTTATTACTAATTATTTCTAATTATTACTATAAATTTCTAATTATAA
The DNA here is from genome assembly GCA_963277665.1 of Viscum album. Classification (NCBI taxonomy): domain Eukaryota; kingdom Viridiplantae; phylum Streptophyta; class Magnoliopsida; order Santalales; family Viscaceae; genus Viscum; species Viscum album. The sequence goes on along the minus strand of OY728148.1, from coordinate 256,458,539 downwards.
CTATTTATTACTAATTATTACTATTTATTACTAATTATTAATATTTATTACTAATTATTCATATTTATTACTAATTATTTCTATTTATTACTATTATTTCTAATTATTACTATTTATTTCTAATTATTCCTATTTATTATTTATTATTTCTAATTAATTTTATTTATTGCTACTAATTCCTATTTATAGCTAATTATTACTCTTTATATCTAATTATTCATAATTATTTCTAATTATTACTAAATATTACTAATTATTCCTATTTATTACTAATTATTCCTATTTATTACAAATTATTCCTATTTATTACAAATTATTCCCATTTATTAAAAATTAGTACTAATAATTTCATTTTATTATTACAAATAAGTAATGTTAACAAAACAATTTAAATCTAATTTAATAACAACTAATGAAAAATAATTAAAATTAACATAAAAAATGAAATAAATATTAAATTAAATAAAATATAAATACTTTTAAACTTGATCTCCAATTAATGTAGATGACATCACAGCTTTTTTGTCAAAAAAAACTAACTCACAAATTTTCACTCTTAAAATAAGGTTGAGAGAGAAAAAAATTGAGAACTGAGAGGAGGATTTGAAAAAAAGAATGGGGGTATATATAAGATAGATTAGTTGTGACGAGACTATTTGTGACGGTCTACCCGTCGCAAATAGTATTTGTGGGGACTGGACCCGTCGCAAAAACATGCGCTTGTATTAATTAAAGTCAGCGGTTAAAAGAGTATTTGTGATGGAACCCGTCGCAAAAGGTACATGCTGACACACTTTTTGCGACGAGACAACATCCCGTCGCAAAAACCTATTTACCACTGTCGGTTCTTTGCGACGGGACCCATCGTAAATACCTTCCGATCGACGAACTATTTGTGATGGGGGGATTCCCCCGTCGCAAATAACCTTCCCGCGGATTGGCACGCAATCCACGCCTAACTTTTTGCGATGGGCAGAATCCCCCATCGCAAATAATCTCTGGGACATGCTATTTGCGATGAGATTATTTCCAATTGCAAAAAGCTATTTTTCAGTAGTGCCTTATTGGCTGCTTCTCCGAGGAAAATGGGATATCATTTTGGTCAGCATAGTGTATATTTTTTATCTTCTAATTGGATTATTCTTCTTATATTATAGTTTCTTGTTAATATCCAACCTAATGATCAGATGAAGATAATCTACATTCATGTAGTGTGAAATGATCCTATAAAATCTAATTCAAGCCCTTTGATAGCTAAAGGTTCCATTATTATTTCATTGTTAATGAAAATTCTATTATTTGATACTAGTGTTTTTCATTCATTTGTTACAACTACCCCTATGTAAATTACAATGATTCTGACCAATCTCACTCTGTATGTTAGGTATAAAGTTAATTCATTTTGAAAAAGTTTGGTGCGAGGAATCACATATTTATCCTGCATTTTCACAATGTTATATTTTGGGCTGAAGTGGGACTTCCTTTTCCATGAGATGCAACTTTTATATTTAGTCACGTTTCACGATTGGATGGCATTCATGAAGGATTTCATTAAATTATATCGTTGGAGAGTTAATGTCATAACCCCAAATGGGATCACATGAGTCTTTTAGGAAGAAAGAGTCCCATGTCTGGTCAAGTGTGGCCTCCACCTCAAGAGTGTGACAAGATTACCAATAATGTTTTCTCTATTATATTGGAAGCTATCAAAGAATGTTTGTGATATATGATTTCTATAGTGGCTATTGAATTAACTGAGGCTGTTTATGAGGATTTATAAGGCCTACCCCTATAATGGGATGTTGAGTTTTCCATTGATATGGTTTTGGGTATGAAATTTATATATACTACTTTAATTTTTATAGATATAAATAATTTGATGCAGTTGAGGATTAAATTTTTAGATTTCATTTTCAAACCCTTCATTCGTTGGAATGTCTCCTCATTGGACACTCCAGTACTCTTTGTAAAGATGCTTAATGATTTTCATCATCTATGAATTGATGATGGAAATTTAAATTGGCTCATCGTCATGAATAAATACCCCATCCAACGTTTTAAGGATATCTTTGAGCGTAAAATGTCGGAATGGTAGTTTTTGATAGTTTAGTTGTACTCAATGTGTCATCATGTAAGAGTGAAAGTGGAATATATCCCCACAATTTCGTTTTTGGATTAGTTATAGTCACTTTAAATATTATGTAATGTCACTATCACTAATGAATGATCTTGCATACTTCATGTTATTCAAGAACCATGTTTCCCAAAGATATCTTAAATCATTCAAATAATTTTTCAAGGATGACATAATAGTTTCTTCAAAATCAATAGACACTACTCTGATGTATCTAAATAGAAATTTGGGGACGTTTCTAGATTATTGACTTCACTCAATATCTTCAATGTGCATCTTCTAGATTTGAGAATTCATGTTTTTCGGACCTATCATTTCTGAATGCAGAATATCCATTAACATAATAAAGGATAGTGTAATAATTTCTTCAGAGGAAACATGGAATAATTTTAAAACTATTAGTTTCATTGGATTCATATGGTATTGTTGGAGGTTTCTTAAACACATATGTTGACATGAACCTATAGTTAATTAACTTACCCAAAAAGTGGTAATGATATTTCAGAGCCCAGAATTCCAATCATTCATTAAAGGGATCATGTGGAGTTTGGGATCAGTTAGTCTTCTTACCATTTCTAGACAAGTCTAGTTTATGTGGTCTATTTTGATTCATCAAGAATCGTTTTAGGTTTTGTAATTTTGTATAGGGACCTTGTAGTCTTTTATGTATCCTTTTAACCCTCCCCAAATGAGATGAATTAACTAACTCATGACCTTGAGTGCACAACATGGCATACACCCTCTCAAGTGGTAGCACCAATACATTTTTGTGGAGAGTTTTATAGACTATTCTAATTAAAAGATATTTAATAACATAATTTTCCAAAAAAAAACATAAATATGAGTTCGAGGTGAGGGTATGAGTATCTTAAAAGGATTGATGTTAATATCTTCTAAATACTATGTAAATGCAATATAGTTTCTAATTAATTAGTTAAAAATATATCATCCCATAATTTAATTGTTTCTTGCAGCAAGTGAAGCCTCCTTGAGATTTTTTCTAGGATGCATCCAAAATATAACGAAGTAAATGAAGTGATTTTATTGGCTATCATATTGTTGATTTCTTATCTTATATAGTGTAACTAGGCAGATAAAATGAAAGACGAGGTATTTAAAAATTCTAGTTAGTTCTAGGGTGGTTGAGAGGTAGAGAACAAACAATATTTGTCATTAGAGGTGATCCTTTCCTTGTGAGAATGTTTTTTGTTTAGTCATTTCAAAAGGTTGTCATAATATATGATTTCACCGATCATAGTAGGTAGTATATAATATTCCCAAAAAAATTATATGAAATTTGAATCTTGTTTTGGTGGATTCGAATGAGATTAAAAATTTATAAATTTTTCTCATGGGTGTTATACATATCAATAAATCGTATTCAAGCATCATAGTCCCTCAGTCTTTCTCCATCCACTTCCCATTACTACTTAGAAATGGGATAATGTTTTCATTGATATTATTATTTTTCTACACAGTACTCCCATGGGAAAGAATAAAATGTGATTGGTGATTGATCATTGAACCAAATATACCTGAATCAATGACACCACTAGAGTGGAAGACCTGTAAAGACATTATGTTTTCGGATAGTTTGATACTACATAGGGTGAGATCTGCTATATTTTTATGGAGATATTTCTAATTCACATGTTTTTGTTGGAAGGTATCTATATGGAAATATAATATAATGTCACGACCCGCTTCCCCGGGCCATGAACCTTGTTAACTGACCCCATGGGTCTCCTATAATTCCTTGGTTGCCCTCCCAGTACACCATAGGCTATTACTCACTAGGGGTTCTTATCAGACTAATGAATTCCCCCATAGGCTATTACTCACTAGGGGTGATTTTCAGACTAATTACTCTCCCCACATGCCAACATATGTTCTTTCAGTGTGTTTTGTCCTCCCTCACACACCATCTTGATTACTACTCCAGGATAAGCATGTTTAACTATGAAGATCTAATTAGGTAGGCTCTTGAAAAGAAAGGTACAACATTTTGACATGGGTAGTAACATTTAGCCTTTTAATTATTACTTTTCTAGGGCTGTTACATTTGTCACGACCTGCTTCCTCGGGCCCTGAACCTTGTTAACTGACCCCATGGGACTTATGTAATAACTTGGTTGCCTTCCCAGCACACCATAGGCTATTACTCACGAGGGTATCTTATCAGACTAATGGTTATCCCCATAGGCCAATAATGTTCTTTCAGTGTGTTTTATCCTCACTCACACACACCCTAGAAAACATCCTAGAAGGTCACCCATCCTGTTTACTACTCTTGGCCAATCTTGCTTAACTGTGGAGTTCTAATCTAGTAGGCTTCCGAAAAGAAAGGTTTACCTTGTTGGCATGAGTAGTAAAATTTAGCCTTTTAAGTCTTACTTTTCCAGGGGTGTGACATTATCCTACACTTTAAATCACAACACCCTCATTGTGTAACCCACGCCTCAAACCCAGGAAGTGCCTAAGCACTTCCGGCTGGGTATTGCCTCTAATACCCATTTGTCATGACCCGTCCCCCTGGGGCCCATGCCGTGACTACCCCAAACCCTCCTTCCATTGGCCAAGGGCTGGCGACTAGCAGAAAAGGAATAAATCCCTAAACTGGGAATCCATTGCCTTTATATCCTGAGAACGCACACAACAGAGTACATACTGGAAGAAAAACACTAAGTAAAATTGTATACAAAAGAGTGCTGACATGTAAAAGGGGCTGGAAATACATGCCCAGCTGTAAAGTACAATTACTAGAAAAAGGGAAAACAACTCATAGGTTGTCCAACATGAAATCCTACCTGAAAGGTAGGTACAGATAGCCTCCACAGCACTCCACATCCATCCCCCGGGGCCCGTTCCATGACTACCCCAATCCCACCTTCCATAGGCTAAGGTCTGGAGACTAGAACAAAAGGTGTAAATCCATAAACTGGGAAGGTATTACCTTTATATCTTGAGGACGCACACAACAAGGTTCTAACTGGAAGCAAAAAACAAAGTAAAACTGTATTCAAAAGAGTGATGAAAAGTAAAAGGGGCTGGAATTTAAATCCCAACTGTAAGGTACAAGTACTGGAAAAAGGGAAAAAATCTCATGGATCATCCACTGGGAAGTTCTACTTGAAGGGTAGGTACAGATAGCCTCCACAACACTCCATGTCCGACCACACCTCAATGTGTTGGATGCAGAAAATGGATAGTGGTGCTCGAGGCTGAGTGTACCAGGACTGGAAGATACCCGGAGGTGGACCACACAGCGTGATGGTACATGAAGGAGACATACGGACGTGGAGTTTTGTGGAGGCTATCTGTACCTACCCTTCAGGTAGGATTTCCCGGTAGATGATCCCTGAGTTGTTTTCCATTTTTATAGTTCTTATACTTTATAGATGGGCATGTATTTACAGCCCCTTTTAAATTTCCGCGCTCTTTGGTATATAGATTTACTTAGTGTTTTTCTTCAAGATTGTATTCTATTGTGTGCGTTCTCTGGATATAAAAGAAAATGCCTTCTCAGTTTAAGGATTTACGCCTTTGGTGCTAGTAACCAGCCTCTGGCATATGGAAGGCGGGATTGGGTCAGTCATAGCACGGGCCCATGGGTCTCCTGTAATACCTTGGTTCCCTCACCAATACACTATTGGCTATTACTCACTAGGGTCACTTATCAAACTAATGACTATCCCCACAGGCCAACACGTATTCTTTCAGTGTGCTTTTTCCTCACTCACACACACCCTAGAAAACTTTCTAGAAGGTAACCCATCCTGGTTACTACTCCAGGCCAGGCATGCTTAACTGTTGAGTTCTAATCAGATAGCTCGCAAAAAACGGTGCACCTTATTGAAATGGGTTGTAACATTAATCCTTTTAACTATTACTTTTCCAGGGATGTTACATATAATCTGAAACATATATTCACATACAATCCTAGAATATATGGACATGTTAGTTGGGAATAGAAAATTTTTCTGGACTCAACCACTTCCAATGATTTTGAATTTAAATTCTCTTTGGAAAATCATATCAAATTGGTGTGAATTTCACACAAGTGTAGTTACAAATACCTAATCAAGATAAATCCCCTAAAATATTTATATGGACATCCTTTTTAGAACCATCTATGTTCAACATAGGTGTGTGTCATATTTTGAATGAATATACAACATGAAATATAACATAGGAAATATCCATATGTATTGACAATACATGATGAAATATCAGATTAATTACAGATCCCATGTCAATCATCAACACCGTAACTCATAATATTTATTTGGTGAACATGTTTTCTTAATATGGAACATCATTTGGGACATCAATACCTTGGAGTTAAATTAATTATTTGTGGTTGTTATGTTCACCATTTCATATTACTGAAAGGATTGATATTCATTAATAATTTTTCAAATTCCCAAATTAATTTATGTAGAATAACGATGTTTCCCATATCTCACAACTAAAAATGTAAATGTTAGATCCCTCCTATATGTTAAATTTAAAATATAATGAGTAGGAACCAGATGTGTTAGTGACTGAATTTCATGTTTCTATTATTGATTCCCAGGTGAATATTTTGTTAGGGTAATATATATATTTGGTTAAGATTCTATTGAATCCTGGGAATAATGAGAATCAGATATGTCATGGGAATATTGGGTGAGAGATCAATGGAATAACTTACTTTATCATCATACTATAGATTGAAATTATTAGGTGATAATGTGAAATAATGGGAATAATTTGCCCAACCATGGTTCCAAATTCAATAATTTAATGGTTATATTGTAATATATTTTTTATTTATACTTTTTCTGATATTTGTTTCCAAAAACATTAGTAGTTTTGGGGGTACAATTCATTAAGTATGAATTCCACATGGTTATGAAAATCTATGTGACAACCATGAAAGTGTTACTGATCATTGAAAAAGGATTTGTTAATGGTTTACAAGTGGGTTTCAAAAATATGTGTGATTTACAAGATCCCATGTTTGCAAGTCTAGAGGCATAGGCATGGTTGGTTCAAAGATTAGAAAACCATGTTTTCTTCCTAGAAAAAATTGAAAATATATAGTTACACCGTTCCCGATTTATCCCATTTCTCCCACACTTCTCTAATTTCATGAACTCCCTAGTCCAATGAAAGTCATCCAACATTATCGTTTCCCTCTTAGCATCAATTTTATTTGTAGTTTTCCTAGATTAACCAATAAACACTTTTGAAACTATATCCTCTAACATTACATTAATCTTTCCTATCTTCATTATTATGTTTACTCCCACAAAAAGGTAGTGTTGTACATTTTTTTTCATATTCAAAACATTACAATGTTATTATTGATATTTAAGAGTTTTGAATTATCACATTGGCTTTCATATACTCATAGTTAATGTGTTTTCAAAATATCATGGTGATTTCCAGAGTAAAAAAGGTAGATTTATGTTTTACCATTTTTTGATGAATTTAGTGGGAATTAATCAATATTAATTATTGAAAAAAATAAATTTCATATATTCAAAGGGAATTTTCAAAGTTTTTTAGTGTGTCTGTTGTTTTAAAATTAGTGTCATTTTTTAAAATTGTTTAGAAGGAAATGGTATTCAGTATTTTATTTGGATTTATAGTGAAAATGGATTTCTATAATTGGATCATGTAAGGGTAATGGAAACATTGGAACCTTAGGTACCTAGGGGTAGACTAGGACAAGTGAACTAGGTATTTTCATGCCCCACATTACCATGGAGACAACGTAAAATATTAACTAAACTAAATTATGGTTTTTATAGTTAATTACCAATGGAAACTTGATTATTACCTCTATAACAAGACATGCATGGGTGAAGACATGTATGTCTCAATAACTGAGATAATTAGGTTCATAGGAAGATTATAGATCTTTCCAACCTAGGGCTCCCCATAGTTCTTATTCACTTAATTTATTATCTATCAACATTCTTATTTTATTTATTTTTCTTAATGGTGAAATTTATTTTTTCAAATAATATTTTATTTCAACATATCTTGTTATTATTTTTCTAATAATATTTACTCACAAAATATCTTATGGGATCAAATTGGGAAAGTAGAGATCAGAACCTACATAGAAAAAATGTATGTTTGTAGACATTATTTTTTCAGAAAATTGTAAATCCAAGTAGTCAAACATATGAATGAGGTAGTATTTTGTGGATTTTAGTTTAATTAATGTTAGTGACGTAGATGTTGGCTATCACATTTTTCATAGAGATGGGTTTCTAATTTGGTTGTTCATTTCTATTTTGCTTATTTCGATTCTTAGTTGTAATGTCTCTACATGAGCTTGTCTATGGACCAAATATTTTGGTTGTTCAATTGGGTGTTTATTAAAATATAATCCTAATAGTATTGATTGTTGTAATTGGAATATCAATCCCAAAAATAGTTCCAAGGATTTTGGGAAATAGATATCATACTATTAAAATCTATAATTCCCTTCATACCATGTAACATGTTAACTCAGGATGAAGAGTTCAGGGTAACCAATTTTGGTCTGTTGTATAAATTTCATAAACTCCATATTTATGTAATCTCAACATAGGTTTTATTTATGATCTCTATACATCATATTTATTCATGGATTAAGAGGTATGGATAGAATACATAACTTATATAGTTTTCCCCCATTCATTTATGTTATAATGAGATACATGTTCGATATCCCAACCAAATTACACTATCATTAGAATTTTGGAACTCCATAATATTCATTTAATTTATATTTATCTCCTCATAATATATTTGGGACTCATGTATCCTCTCATTACTGTATGGTTGGTTATTTATTTGAGCATTATAGGATGGAGTTTGTTTTTGGATTCAAACATCTATCCATTTCTTACTCATGAAGACTGGATCCCTTTTCATTCTTTCAATATAATGGGTGGTGAAATCATTTATATTTTAAAATTATGTAGCATTATTTTCCCTCCCATTATTGTATTTGATTGAATAGTCAAAAACCTATCTATCCATTAACACTTTCACTTCTATATATTTTTATTCTTTTTTTTTTGAACAACTATTTTTGGATCTTATAAGCTGATTAAATGTCACACTTCTCCTTGAAGGGATGTTTTTTCAAAATAATCAATGTGAAGAAAAATAAAACCAATTTATAATCATGTTTTTGGTATATGTACTCATAAATCTGTATTTTTTCGGAGGAATAGGTGATCAAATTTGAATTTTTCATGAGTATAAAATCGATGTATTGTTTGGAATCATTATTGTAGATCTAAATTCATTCCCCACTTTTGGATGAGGTGCTAAATGTTTTATTGATTATACTATTAATTAAATCATTAATTATCTATTCTCATTTATAAGTCTAAAAAATAATCATTCCTTCCTTATAAATAATGGTTAGTTTTTTTGAAAACCGTGATTTGTTTATCACAAATCAATGATAATTATGTTATAAATCAAGGAAACTAAAAATCTATAAAATATTTTTTTTGATCATCCATAAATTTTATAATTATTTAAATGATATATATATATCATTTTATAGAGATAAAATTCCCTACGAATGTTTCATCATCCATTACAAACATGCATTATCTATAGAACCCATATAACTTTTTCATTATAATGTTTTTTCAACATAGAATTCAAATTCTCCCCATATTAATTATTAATTTTATAGTAGATATAAATTTAATACTGAAATAATTCTACCTTTTTCTCAAGATAATTACTAAATACGATATAATTTTATTCCATGAAGATTTCTATAACATCTATTAGTGTGAATGGAATCAATGTGATCTCATAGTGCATATACCATGTATTGAAATGAGTGCCATGGATATCCTACTTCCTCAAATTCATGTGATAGTATCATTAACAAATATCAAACATATATATGTACTAGTCTCCACATATCCATTTAAACTAATAATAAATCCATGGAAGTGGATACATTTTTTAATGGTGATAATTTTTTTCTCATGATAATCAATATAGTAGTGCATTAACACATAAGTATTCTTAGTGAAAAAGATCATCCCACCCCATGGGGATTATCTCATGAATAAAAATCCATTATATTTATTCTAATTTAGTTTATTTTTTACCGATTCATGTGAAAAGGGTACATGAGCCTCATCCCAGTTGGTGAGGTATCCTTAAGTGCATCCCCGAGACCCAGGTTCAAAACCAGGAAGAGGCATATTTTCGGGACTGTAGCAGTATTGTTGCAGGCACTGTACCAGTACTATAGCTGTCACTATAGTAATACTATAGTAGAGATATACACTATGCGGTACTGTAGTAGAACGGTACACTGTATAGGTACTGTAGCAGAACTGTACATTGTGCAGGTACTGTAGTAGGCACTGTAGCAGTTACTATAGAAGGTACTGTTCGGTACTGTAGTAGCTAGACTATTCACCTTGGGCCACCGATTTGGGCTTGGGGTCCTTTAGGATTTCAGGCCACCCAGGACTTCAGGTCAGTAGGGATTTCAAGCCACCTCCAGGCCTTCGGGCCACATGTTGTTGCCCTAGAGAGACTCTACAAAAATGGAGTATCCCCAAAAGGGGATTCAAAGCAGGTGGACTCACCAGAGTAGAGCCTAATGGATTTGTCATAATGAAAGGGTATGTATATGCTATCAGGACCATCCTGTTCTTGCACAGGAAGCCTAGCCAGATGGTCATGCGATGGAGGAGAACGACTATCATGATGCAAATACTGGGGAGGGGCAGTTCCTTGTAGATAGTGTGGTTGAATTCCTTAAGACCATCGGGTTATGTAATCTCTTAAGCCTACATGCCATGTAATCTCTGAGCCTATGATACTTGTAAGGGTTCACCCTCATCCCATGAAATGGGGGGTATCAAAAATCAATAAAAATTATGTCCTTCGGGCCATTTGGGGCTTCATGTGAAAAGGTGACCATACTATATGGAATTAATGAAATTAGAAAATATCTAACTAATTTTTTTATTGAGAACTCAACCCCTCACTTCAATGGAAAACCTAGAAATTACTTGGGGAAGACATAACCATACTTTCATTAAATTCTTATGTCATCAATGAGGGAATTTTTCTTTGAATAAATAATTTTATTTACATTTACTTCCTTATATAGAAATAATATCCATGTCTAATATGTTTATTCTAATATATATTTATTCCCAATATTACACTTTTAATAAATTAGAGGGTGATTCCATGTACGGAGATTCATTTCCTTCTACATTAATATTAAATTTCACATATTCAAGGAAATCCTATAAATAATAAGTATAGAATGATATTCCAATAAATGGAGTATCAAATGATTATTGGGATATTCCACCAAAAAATATTAACATAGAGATATTTATATTATTTGGATGTATTAAATGACCCATTTTTCATTTTCACTTATAACTCTACTTCCATGTTTTGGGGTGTAGTTTGAATAGAACTACTAACCATTAATAATAAGAGAGAATACATAGAACTCAAATAAATTAATAAATCCCTTATTCTTTAATGAAAAACTAGAATACATATCACTAAATCATTTTTTGGATCCACCATATTGGTTTTCATAGAATATGCTCTCCCATGATCTTTATCGGTGTCTTCCTATATTTATTAATATTTCTTGTGTTTTTAATAAGGTTAGATAATCCTAATAAAAAATATAATGAAAACTATATGATACCTACAATGAATAATATAATAATTCATACACTCTACTTCATGATTTATTACCAATTTGTAGACCTGATAACATCAATGAAAATTAAGAGGCCTTGTATATTTGAGGAATTATACATGTAGCATAGTAACTTGAAACTGGGATACAATGTCATTATTTAAAAACTCCCAATAAAATCCTCAAATTACATTTATTATATTTTATTTTATTAGAAAACATGTGGGAATAAATAAACATGTGTGAGATATAATTCTCAGAAAATGAATAATCAAAGTATAACATAATATAAAGTATTAAATGTTCATAAATAAGCATAATATAGTGAAAAAAATATGAGTCATAATCATGAACATTAATGTTTGAAAAAAATGATAACATCATAGAATAATAAGAATATGTCACAATATAAAATATGTTTTCAACTCAGAATCCAATGATAAATTCTAAATCTCTAATATTTTATGATATGATTTTAATAAATAAATTTGATTTCATTGATAGATTTCATTATTTGAAACACCATGTTGAAATGATATTTATTATTTTATTGAAATATTCATATTTAAAATGATTATTTTCAAATATATGTTAGATTGGACGGTATAAATACAACTAAATAAATTATTAAAAATATTTATTTTACAAATATTTTGAAAAAATCTATTTGGTTAAAATTTATTAGAAATGAAAATAGAAATCACGATAATATAAACAAAAATTATTAAAAAAATACTTTTTGGAACAATGTGTTTTTACCGTATTAAATTAAATTAATAATAATTGTGGAAATATATTAATGAAATTTCAATAATATATATGTTATATTTTTAAAGAATATTTATTTATAGTTTTTAGGGATTATATTAGATTAAATCTAGCTTTATTCCTGATATATATTTTTCTTAAAACAAATCCATCATATTTTGTAAATTCTTTTTAAAATTATATCTTACAATTATATAAAATGAATCTTAAAAAATTGAATCCATATTTGGAGTCACTAAGATTACAATTTTAAAATAGGTCCCTTTTATTGTTTTTCCATTATGAATAGTAATCGTGGAAAGTATTTGTTCAATTTCTAAAATTAAAATCTATAAAATAGGTGTAAAACAATGATATAAGGTCCCAAAATCAACCCAACACATGAATTTATTACATTTTATGGAATAAATTGGACTATATAGATAAAAAATTAAATATATGTATATTTGGTTCCCTTTCTCCTTGAAAATGAAATTTATATTATTTTATATATTGAAAATTTAAAATTGTTGTTCTATTGAATTCAATGAATTTAAAATTTATACATAATGGTAAAATTACAGAAATTATATTTATAAATGTTTATTTTAAATATAAATAAATTTATTTAACATGGTAATTAATTTTTAGTTGTTATTGATGAAATAGTTACCTTTAATGATTACACGTCGAGACACATCTTTTACATATAGATCAAAAATTATGAAATCCTTTTTTTAGAATAAATTAATGTAATATTTTTTTGATTAAATATTTTTCCCAAAATATAATAGATTAATTTAATATATTAAGGATATATTAATTGTCAAAATTTTATTTCTATTTTACTCGTGTTTTTATAAAATTCAATTTATCAGAATAGTTCTTAAAGTGACCATATATAATTTGAGTATAGTAAAATTTTATTAATTTATTTACAAATATTAAAATATAAAAATATGAAAATTAAGATTATAAATGGTCTATAATGACATATATTGTTCATTAATGAGACAAATATTACCTAATAAATAAAATTATAAACCTTCAATATTAAATTATCATTACTAAGGTAATAATAAAAATTAGATAACCAAGGGTTTAAAAAATGATAAGCTTAAAATTACACAAAAAACTATCTAAATTTACCTATAATATTATATTTAGACTTTATAATTTTTATATATGAATATATGTCCATTTTTTAATAGAAGTCTAGATAATTACTAACTTATATTTGAATCTTTTTACATATTTCATGTATGCGTTTTCACTCCATTTTATTGGGACACCAATTATCTATTTTATTAACCCCATATTGTTTCTTATACCTTTACAAAATCATAACCAATTATCATAAAAAAATAATTATATATTATTTAGAGTGGTTTTCTTTCTTAAAATAAATTTTCATGGTTCCTTATGAACGGATGAATAGGAGGGCTACCGAAGAAGAGTTAATCATCATACCTAAACTCTTTCAATTTATTTAATCATAATGAATTTATAAATTTTTCTATTGAACATAAAATAATAAATTTAGTATCCTCAAAATATGAAATTTATATTATTATTATAGAACAATAATTATACAGCAACTTATCATTAATTGATAAGTAAATGTATATGTTGTTTATACATGTTTACTACCACATGCACGTATAGTTACAATTCACATTATATCACCCTATTTCATGAATATTAGTATGAATGGTTTAAAATATAAATATTATATTTTTTTATTATTACTCCTTTAGAATTAAAATATCTTGTCTACTATCTTACATTCATATTCTATGGAAAACGATTACATCGTTTGTGCATACGTGTGGACTACCACCTAGATGATGTATTGTGATTCATTTTTCATTTATAATCTACGTGGATGATAAAAAAGAAATATTTAGTGAATATATATGATATATATGATATAATAATGAATATTTAATAGATATTTAATATTATTGTTTCTTTTTTTATTGATGAGTGAATACTATGTTCATGAATATGTATAAGCTACTATATTCAAGAATGGTGAAATTAATTTTTATCAATAGTATCAATAGAATATTATAAATATGAATATAATTTATATATATTAATTTTATTTCATAATTAATATTTTTTTTGAAAAAGATGTGGCATGGCCTCGAAATTTATTAAGAAAAAATTAAGAATAGGTACAAGAAGGAAGGTGAGAACACAAAGTCAAGGAACAAGTGTATAAAAGGAACACTCATTAGTGGGTCATTCTAGAACCGTTGTTTCTAGGATACCTGGGTCTGCTTCAAGGATATCACCGACGCATCCATGATATGGGATCTTGTGGGTCATATTATCATCACCTGGATAGGAATCAAAAACATCAATACTTATTTTATATTTCCACGAGAGGTCACACACATTCAATTCCTGGTTAATCTGAAAATTTTCATCTATATTGTTAGGTAAAGGGATCACCACTGCAAGGTAATCAAGTAAAATAAATGTTTTTTGTGTCATTTTAGTAGGAAGATGTTCTATCTCCTCAATAGAGAACTTAGAAATCTTCACTCTTTCAGATTCATATAAGTATATCTCCTTCTAATATCTCATGTGGAATGATAATTTTTCTATTTTATGCTTCTACAGCCTCAAATTAATCATTAGAATCCAATCCAAGTTATTTATAAGCATTTATCATAGGTTTTGAAAAAATGATGTGGAAAATGAAAATTTTTCTAACCATTTGATCCATCATCAGAAGTGTGAGGTGGTGACACCACCTGAGGGTGGCTGAGATAATCCACGAATAATGTTGGAGGAACGTTTCTAGGATCATGCAGCCTTGTAGTTTTTTGATGGAATAATATGAAAACCCTCTTCGTCTACTATCTTCTACAATTTTTTATATTAGAAGGGCTTTAGTATTTAACTTTTCGGTTCCTTTTCGATATCTTCAAGCGGTTTTCTCTTCATCCATGACCTTCTGATCATCTTGGTCCTATATGGTATCCTCATCAATTGAATGGTTGTTAAATTCTACATCAGCATGCTCATCAATTGGAACATGCAAATATTTTTTTCATGTTTAGCTATGTGATAATAGATTGGGATAAATCCTCCACCATCCCCTCTTCTATTTGCTGAGGAAGACCTGAATTAGATCGAAGGATCATATATTTGTAAGGGGCGTTTTCTCACCCCATGGAATATACCAGTTTATTATCAATTTGTTCAGGGAGGATATCATCCTCTTAAAAGTTCACAAGATCTTTTATCATCCAATATCCCCATGTTTTACATTTATCCTAAACATCCAGGTCAAAAACATTATCAAACACTA
Organism: Viscum album; assembly: GCA_963277665.1. Lineage (NCBI taxonomy): Eukaryota > Viridiplantae > Streptophyta > Magnoliopsida > Santalales > Viscaceae > Viscum > Viscum album. The sequence goes on along the minus strand of OY728148.1, from coordinate 256,442,630 downwards.
AAATAAATTTATTATTAGGTGGAATCATCTCTTCATTTGTTGTAGGATTCACTGGTAGGGGAGTGTCAACTCTCAAATTTGAGTCACTACGGGAAAAATGAGCAATTGCGACGGGTTATTTGCGACGGGATTTATTCCCGTCGCAAATAGTCATGTTAAAAACTTATTTGCGACGGGGGTATTTCCCCGTCGCAAATAAGGAGGCTTTTGCGACGGGATTGCTTTCCCCGTCGCAAATAGTTTCCCGCGATGCGCGCCAAATCGCGGGAAACTTATTTGCGACAGGGAAATATTCCCGTCGCAAATAACCGGCGGCGGTAAAAGGTATTTGTGACGGGAATATTCCCCCGTCGCAAATACTATGTCGGCAGAGGATTATTTGCGACGGGTCCCGTCGCAAATAACTATTTACCGGTTGACCGTAATAAATGTTGGCTAAGGTATTTGCGACGGGTCCCGTCGCAAATAATACTATTTGCGACGGGAATCCCGTCGCAACTAATCTAACCTATAAATACCCCCATCCGTTTTTTTCATTTCATTCTCATTCCTTATCTTCTCTCTCTCTCAGAATCATATTACTAGAGTTGAGTTTTTCTCCAGTTTAAGTTTTTTCTCCGGAGCTGATATTAAAGTTTTGAAGAACGATCAGAACAGATCAATTTTCAAGGTATTTATCTTCATTTTAATTTTTTATTTATTTTTAATTTCTTATTAGTTTCTATTATTATTAATTAGTTGTAATTTAATTATGTTTACATTGTTTTATTACTTAATAAATTTAAATTATTAGTATTGTTTATATGGTAATTAGGAATAATTAGTAATAATTTTTAGTAATTAAGAATAAATATTAATAACTAGTAATAAAAACCAATAATTAGGAATAACATTATTACATTATTAGTTTATTTTATTATTAATATTAAAATAATATAATTTTTTATATATATACAGTTCTTTTTTCATCTGTGTGTTTGCTGTCTTCACATGTATTATTTGTATGTGGAGATAGAAAACGCACAGATGAAAAAAGAACTGTATATAAATTAGAAAATTATATTATTTTAATATTAATAATAAAATATATTAAAAATGTTATTATTAGTAATTATTGGTAATTATTTCTAATTATTGATAATTATTCATTTAATTACTAATAATTATCAATAATTAAGAATAATTAGTAATAATTACCAATAATTAACAATAATTAGTATTAATTACCTATAATTAGTATTAATTACCAATCATTAGTATTAATTACCAATAATTAGTATTAATTACCAATAATTCGTAATAATTAGGAATAATTAACAATAATTAGTAATAATTAGGAATAATTAACAATAATTATGAATAATTAACAATAATTAGTAATAATTAGGAATAATTAGGAATAATTAGTATTAATTAGGAATAATTAGTAATAATTACCAATAATTAGTATTAATTAGGAATAATTAGTATTAATTACAAATAATTAGTATTAATTAGGAATAATTAGTATTAATTACAAATAATTAGTATTAATTAGAAATAATTAGTATTAATTACCAATAATTAGTATTAATTACCAATAATTAGTATTAATTACCAATAATGAGTATTAATTACCAATAATTAGTATTAATTAGGAATAATTAACAATAATTAGTAATAATTAGGAATAATTACCAATAATTAGTAATAATTAGGAATAATTAGTATTAATTAGGAATAATTAGTAATAATTACCAATAATTAGTATTAATTAGGAATAATTAGTATTAATTAGGAATAATTAGTATTAATTACCAATAATTAGTATTAATTACCAATAATTAGTATTAATTACCAATAATTAGTAATAATTAGGAATAATTAACAATAATTAGTAATAATTAGGAATAATTAACACTAATTAGTAATAATTAGGAATAATTAATAATAATTAGTAATAAATAGGAATAATTAACAATAATTAGGAATAATTAGAAATAATTAGTATTAATTAGGAATAATTAGTAATAATTACCAATAATTAGTATTAATTAGGAATAATTAGTATTAATTACAAATAATTAGTATTAATTAGGAATAATTAGTATTAATTACAAATAATTAGTATTAATTAGAAATAATTAGTATTAATTATCAATAATTAGTATTAATTACCAATAAATAGTAATAATTACCAATAATTAGTATTAATTACCAATAATTAGTATTAATTACCAATAATTAGTATTAATTAGGAATAATTAACAATAATTAGTAATAATTAGGAATAATTACCAATAATTAGTAATAATTAGGAATAATTAGTATTAATTAGGAATAATTAGTAATAATTACCAATAATTAGTTTTAATTAGGAATAATTAGTATTAATTAGGAATAATTAGTATTAATTATCAATAATTAGTATTAATTACCAATAATTAGTATTAATTACCAATAATTAGTAATAATTAGGAATAATTAACAATAATTAGTAATAATTAGGAATAATTAACAATAATTAGTAATAATTAGGAATAATTAACAATAATTAGTAATAATTAGGAATAATTAACTATAATTAGTAATAATTAGGAATAATTAACAATAATTAGTAATAATTAGGAATAATTAACAATAATTAGTAATAATTAGGAATAATTAACAATAATTAGGAATAATTAGAAATAATTAGTATTAATTAGGAATAATTAGTAATAATTGCCAATAATTAGTATTAATTAGGAATAATTAGTATTAATTACCAATAATTAGTATTAATTACCAATAATTAGTATTAATTACCAATAATTAGTATTAATTACCAATAATTAGTAATAATTAGGAATAATTAACAATAATTAGTAATAATTAGGAATAATTAGTATTAATTAGGAATAATTAGGAATAATTAGTATTAATTAGGAATAATTAGTATTAATTAGGAATAATTAGTAATAATTACCAATAATTACCAATAATTACCAATAATTAGTATTAATTACCAATAATTACCAATAATTACGAATAATTAGAAATAATTAGTAATAATTAGAAATAATTAGCAATAATTAGAAATAATTAGCAATAATTAGAAATAATTAGCAATAATTAGCAATAATTAGCAATAATTAGAAATAATTAGCAATAATTAGAAATAATTAGCAATAATTAGAAATAATTAGCAATAATTAGCAATACTTAGGAATAATTAGGAATAAGTAGGATTAATTAGGAATAATTAGGATTAATTAGGAATAATTAGTAATAATTACCAATAATTAGTAATAATTACCAATAATTAGTAATAATTACCAATAATTAGTAATAATTAGTAATAATGACCAATAATTGCCAATAATTACCAATAATTGCAAATAATTAGGAATAATTAGGAATAATTAGTAATAATTAGGATTACTCAGGAATACTCAGGAATACTCACGAATACTCACGAATACTCACGAATACTCACGAATAATCACGAATACTCACGAATAATCACGAATACTCACGAATACTCACGAATAATCAGGAATACTCAGGAATACTCAGGAATACTCAAGAACACTTAGCAAAAAAAATTATATTATCAATATTTATGAAAAAAATATTAATATTATTAAAATAATAAAAATTTATAAAATATTAAAATTATCAATATTTACAACAGATTTTGCTCTATTCTTAACATGTTCAAATCTTAAAGGGTCGCTAATTGTCAGGTCATGCGCAATAAAAAGTTTCTGTCAGCCATGTCCAATGTAAACTCTATAATTGTCCTTGCATGGTCGATCACCTCAAAAGTAATGTTGCAATCAGACAAACCAAGTCATTCCCTTCTTATCTATAAGAATCATCTCACATGAACCTTTACATAGACCATTCTTCCTTGAAAATTTAAGGGAAAAATAATGATATCCCCTCAAATTTTTAAGGAAGAATGATATATGTAAAGGTTCATGTGAGATAATTCTTATAGTTAAGAAGGGAATGACTTGGTTTGTCTGATTGCAACATTACTTGCGAAGTGATCAACCATGCAAGGACAATTATAGAGTTTACATTAGACATGGCTGACACAAACTTTTTATTGCGCATGACCTGACAATTGACAACCCTTTAAGATTTGAACATGTTAATAATAGAACAATGTTTGTTCTGAATATTGATAATTTTAATATTTTTTAATTTTTTTTTATTTTAATAATATTAATATTGTTTTTTCGTAAATATTGATAATATTTTTTTTATTACTAATAATTAGTAAACGAAATCTGCTTGGATAATGAAGGGAAAATTTATAACCATCTCCACAACGATGATTATCAAATTTCCTTTCATTATTCAAGCAGTTTTCCTTTTGCTAAGTATTGCTAAGTATTGCTAAATTAGTAATAAATAGTAATAATTAGCAATAAATTGTAATAATTAGTAATAAATTGTAATAATTAGTAATCCTTGCTTGAGTGTTTTTTCTAACAAATTATTCAAAACCAGTAATGCTTTTATATTTTATAGAAAAATATGGAACAACGAGGTCGTCAACAGTCATTATTAGATGACCGCATATGGATAAATCAACGTAGAAATCCAAATGGTTCTGGTTTAAATCCAGTATATATAGAGGGTGTGGAGATTTTTTTATCATTTGCGGCATCAAATTCAGAATTTGTTTCAGAAGGAAAGATAAAATGCCCTTGTAGAAAATGTGCATTGAGAACGTTTGACACGTTTGACAAAGTGGGGGAACATCTCTTGCGTTTTGGTTTTCAAGCAGATTATGTTTTTTGGTATCAACACGGTGAACGCAGTTCCAGAGCAGATGATACCAACTTGATTCCGGATCCATCCCAGTTTCAAGATTTAGTACATGATGTTGCAGGTTCATCTGTTCAACATACAGAAACTCCGGCTGATATAGCTTCAAATCCTGAGTTGGGACCGTCTGAATTTTATGAGTTGTTGAAGTCTGCTGAGGATGCATTATATCCTGGCTGCAAGATGAGCAAATTAGAAGCAGTTGCAAAATTTATGGCTATCAAATTAGATAACGGAATGTCAAACACATGTTTTGACCAGATATTTTCTTTGCTGAAAACACTGTTACCCGAAGGAAATGTTTTACCTGCAAATTACTATGAAAGTAAGAGGTTGGTTCGAAATTTGGGACTTACTTGTCAGAAGATTCATGCATGTTCAAATGACTGCATTTTATATTCAGGGGAAAATGAGTCGTTGGATAGTTGTCCCACATGTGGGCAACGGAGATATAAAGAAGGACAACACGGGAAGTCTGGTTTGATTCCTGTAAAACAGTTGAGATATTTTCCGCTTACATCCAGACTTCAGCGTTTATTCATGTCTAAGAATACAGCGACAATGATGTCATGGCATAAAGAGAATATTTCAACCGATAAAAGCTTGAATCATCCAGCCGATGGTGATTCATGGAAACATTTTGATAGAGTGCATCCATCATTTGCTTTAGAAGCTAGAAATGTTCGACTGGGCCTTTCCACTGATGGTTTCTGTCCGTTTGGATCTTATGGTAGTCAATATTCATGTTGGCCTGTTTTTTTAACTCCGTATAATTTACCTCCATGGATGTTGATGAAGGAGCCATATATCTTTTTGACTTTACTAATTCCAGGACATCCGAAGAAAAATATTGATGTTTATTTGAAGCCATTGATTGATGAATTAAATTTATTGTGGAGTACTGGTGTCAGTACATATGATGTTGCAACGAAACAGAATTTCATACTGAGAGCAGCATTGATGTGGACAATAAGTGACTTCCCGGCTTATGGGATGTTATCTGGCTGGAGTACACATGGTCAGAAATCATGTCCTTACTGTATGGGAGAGAACAAAGCATTTATGCTCATTCATGGAAAGAAACCTTGTTATTTTGACTGTCATCGCAGATTTCTTCCAGCTGATCATCCTTTTCGCAGAAACAGATCTCATTTCAGAAAAGGAACTGCTGAAAGGGATGGACCTCCAAAAATTCTATCAGGTTCGGAGTTAAAATCGGTTGTATTTTCATTACCTCCCATCACTTTTGGTCCCACAATAAACCAACAGAAAATTTCTGGTTTTGGGAAAGAACACAATTGGATTAAACGTAGCATATTTTGGGATTTTCCATATTGGTCTGATTTGTTGGTCCAACACATGTTAGATGTCATGCATATTGAGAAGAACTGTTTTGATAATTTGTTTCATACAGTTTTGGATACGCTAGGAAAGAGCAATGACAATGTAAATGCACGTTTAGATCTTGCCCAAATTTGCAGGCGTCCAGAATTGGAACTATTTGAGAATGTCAGAACAGAAAGGTTACTGAAACCAAAAGAAGCTTATACACTGTCTAAAGAAAACCGTTTATTATTTTGTCAGTGGATTGCAGATTTGAGACTTCCAGATGGCTGTGCTTCCAATTTGGGTAGATGTGTAAAGAATGGTCATATTACTGGATTGAAAAGTCATGATTGTCATGTTATAATGGAGAGACTTCTACCCATTGGATTAAGAGGTCTATTGAATTCTGTGATTTGGGATTCCATAACAGACATGTCTCATTTTTTTCGGGAAATTTGTGCGGCTACGGCAGATTATGATGCTCTAGGCAAACTTGAAAAAGATGTTGTTGTAATTATATGTAAACTGGAAAAAATATTTCCGCCGTCTTTCTTCGACTCAATGTAACATTTGATGTTACATTTTCCATATGAAGCCAAATGTGGAGGTCCGGTACAGTTTCGATGGATGTACCCATTTGAAAGATGCATGCAAAAATTGAAAAGAAGAGTACGCAACAAAGCATCTGTTGAAGGATCTATTGCAGAAGCTTATTTGCAAGAGGAAATATCTTTTTTCTGCTCCCATTATTTTGAATCTGAGTATCCTTCAAAACACAACCGAATGGGACGGAATGAGAGGAATATTGATGAAATCGACAATCAATTATCTGTTTTCAACCAGTCAGAGCTTGGTTTTGGTGGAGTTTCTGAACGCTGGCTTTCAGATGATGAACATCATAGAGCTCATACGTATGTTCTGCTCAACTGTGAAGAGATGACATCAGTTGTACTGTAAGTGTTTATATCACTTATTCTATCATTTATGTTACAGTAAATAACTTTGGTTTTTATAGGTTGTATGATAATCATATCAAGAAACAAATTCCACAAATTACAGCAGCTGCTCTCGAAGAACGGCGACTGAAAAATTTCTCTCAGTGGTTTCAAAAACTGGTAACATAAATTCTTTATCATTTAGCAACTCATTCAATGTATAGTTTACTATATTGATAATTATTTCACAAATCTTCAGGTGTCTCGACATGCTGATAAAATTGACAAACGGCTCTGTGTATTGAGTAACCCACCTTCCAAACTTGTTAAAACTTATAATGCATATGTGGTGAATGGATTTCGATTCCACACGCATGCATATGGGGAATCGAAAAAAACAATGAACAGTGGAGTTAGCTTGAGAGGATCTCATCATCGAGAAAATGAATTTGACTTTTATGGCTTACTTGATGAAATCATTGAACTCTGTTATCTTGGACAACATTACATAACCATGTTCAAATGTCGGTGGTTGGATACAGAGAGAGGCGTGCATGTTCATCCGACTCATGGAATCATCGATATTAAATGTAAAAGTGTTCTCGTAGTAAATGAACCATTCTTATTGGCTCAACAGGCATATCAAGTTTATTATGCAAAGTACTGTGCAACATCAAGAGACTTGACTGATTGGTGGAGTGTAATAAAAATCAAAATTCGAGACAATCAGTTTAGTCAAAGTGAATGTGCTTTCACTGATGTGCAAAGAATTGAAGTTTTTCAAGAGAGTACTCAAAATCAATCTTTTTTACAAAGAGATATGAGTATCGATGACGACACCCCACATTTAAGAGTCGGTGATGACGATGATGTTAATGATGTCACACATGAATTTGAAATGGTAAGAGATGAAGCAACTGCAACTCGAATGGATATCGATGATGTTGAGGAGGAATATGAAGATGACATTGACATATATGAAGATGATGATGAAGATGAACACTTATAGAATTCCATGGTATTTATATACAATCATAATATGTATATATATGTATATATAATAGTAATTATCAATTATTTGCTAATATTAACATTTTCTGTTTCAGATGGACGAGGCCACATTTCGTGAGTTGGCGGAGGCTGACCTGCCTTTCGATGCGGATGAGTTGCTGGAAGATGACCCTCAGCCTGCAGGCGCTCCAGGGAGTACGCGGAGGGGGCGCGGTCTTGCACGATTGATGATTCCTGACCCCGTCCCCGAGCGACGTCCACGTTTTGGGTTTGATCCGCGCACCCGGAGGTGTGATAACCTGTGTAATAACCTGTGAATTTGACTAAGATTTCATTAATCTATTCACATAATAAATGTTTATTATTTTTTCAGTTTTTCGCATATAGCAGTCGGACAGGGCATCGCTATTTTGCGCAACTATTTCTCTCAGCCGTGGACCACATGGGAGCAGATTCCCATTGATGTGCAGCAGGCCATGTTCGGCCATTGGTTGGTACGTACGTAAATAAATAATTTTTATTTTGAAAATTATTTCATTTCTAACTTGATATTTTGATTTATTTGTAGGGTTTATGGTATCCGATCGAGGATACCATGCGTGACGCCATCCACGAGGCATGGGAGGTGGCCATGCGTGATCGCCTTCGTCAGTTTTTGCACAATTTAAGAAAAGCTGCGATGAAGAAAGCAGGAGTGTCAGATTTTGAGGAGTCATGTAGAGCACACCGACCAGAGTACATTTCATCCCATGTATGGGATGGATTATGTGCGCACTGGTTGAGTGGTGCCTTTCAGAGGAGATCATCGGTGGGGAGGCAGAATCGGGGGAGGCAGGAGGTGACTCATCGAGCTGGGAGTCGTTCTTTCAGTACTCATAGACAGCATCTGGTACGTACATTATTTATAAATATTTTATATAACTATAAATATTAACAGTTTATTTTTTATTCTTATAGGCTGTCGAGCACCCCGATATTACAGAGTACGACGTATATCGGAGGATGTATAGTGATCCTGCTACTGGGGAGCTCAGAGGTGATCGTCAGCATCACATCGTGGTCAGTATTATTTGTTTTCAAGTTTAAAAATTAACTGCATATAATATATTCACAATTTTAATTTTAAATTGCAACTATAGGAGTCATATGAGGCCGCAGCGGCACAGGCCCGGCCTGAGAGTCAGGCCGAGTCATCAGATCAGACCACTGCCCGTCAGTTTGATGAGGCGGCATGGATGCAGGCCACCCAGTATGCCTTCGAGAAGGGCCGGGTAGTTGGTATCGGCTCTCGACTGACTCTCGAAGATTATTATGGCAGTGCTGCGATGTCGGCGTCCAGCTCGAGGGGAGCTCGTGCATCTTCTTCTACACAGTATGAGGAGCAGTTGCGATCTCAGACTGCACAGATAGAGAGTCTCCGACAGGAGCAAGAGCAGATACGTCAGCAGCATGAGGAGGAGCGTCGACGTCAGCAGCAGCTGTACGAGGAGCAGACGAGTCGGTGGCAGCAGCAGCATCAGGAGCAGATGGAGTACATGCGCCGACTCACTCATGCTTTAGGGATGGAGTTTCCTCCACCACCATCTGCAGATCCCCCACCTCCCCCCCTCCTACAGATTAGAGTTTGTATTTCTGTTATAAAATTTGTGAAATCAAAATATATTTTTTTTCTATTCGTAGTTTCTGTCTCATTATAAAATATTAATAATATTATATTTTTAAATAACAATATTAATATGAATAATAATAATATTTATATTTTATAATATTAAATTATATATATATATTAAAATTTTATAATATTATAATTTAATTATTTTTTCGTAATACTTGAATTATTTTAATATTTGAATGTAAACTAATTCTATTATTTTTATATTAATTAAAATAACTTATTAATATTTTTTTTATTTATGAATTATAATTGTAATATTATTATATTAATTAAATTATTTATTAATATTCTATTTTTTTTATTTTTGAATTATAATTCTACTATTATTATAGTAATTAAAATAATTTATTATTTTCATTTGTAAATTATAATTCTATTATTATATTAATTAAAATAATTTATTAATAATTTAATTTTTTTTTATAGTATTTGCGACGGGATACTATGCCCGTCGCAAATACTAGTATTATTAATAATTTTTTATTTTTTTTTTAAAAAGAGTAATTGCGACGGGTCCCGTCGCAATTACTATGAATAGTATTTGCGACGGGTCCCGGTTCCCGTCGCAAAAGGTATTTGCGACGGGTCCCGGTTCCCGTCGCAAAAGGTATTTGCGACGGGTCCCGGTTCCCGTCGCAAAAGGTATTTGCGACGGGCCCGTCGCAATAACTGTTTAAAAAGCTTTTTACAAAAATACGGAATACTATTTGTGATGGGGAGAATGCCCGTCGCAAAAAAAGGCTTTAGCGACGGTCCTGTCGCAAATAAGTTTAGTTGCGACGGCGTTTTCCGCAACGGGCTATTTGCGACGGGACCCCATCGCAAATGGCTATTTGCGACGGGATCCCGTCACAAATAGCCCGTCGCAAATACCTGTTTTTCCAGTAGTGAGTTGATGCCTTCTTTTGAGAGTTTCGTTTTCCTTCAATAAGAAATAGAGTGACCTTTCAAATTACAAAAGTTACAGAATCACTCTTTCATTCATTATTCATTGATATTCCCAATATAATTATGACCAATATATAACAGAGTAATCTTATTATAACTAATCGTAATATAAAAAAATTAATCCTTAGTTGATTATGTTACATTGTTGATTGGGGTGTTATTGAGGCCTACCTGAACCAAGAAGTGCACAATATATCCAAATCTTGCTTCCTCTATTGAATGATCAAATTTTATTAGAGACCCAATTATTAAGGAAATATGAAAAAGAATACGAGGGTTCCACCAGATCCAGTTTAGACAATAAATTCATACCCACACCAAGTTATTCATGTTATATATGGTAAAGGGGTTGAAATTGGAATGCCTACCTTGAAAGAATAGTTTACCTAGATTGATTGAAATTGGATTGAATGCCCACAAGTTTTTCTTCACATATATTGATAGTGATAGGATGTGAAAATAACCACTTCCAACTCGAAGAAATTTCCATTCACTGAACCAGCAAACATCAGAGACCCTTCTAACCAAGTAACCATAAGTCCATCATTTAGTTCCCAATTCAATAACTATTCTTACAATAATCAAAAAATCAAATATTATAAACATTTAATTGAATAGATCATTATTTGTCTGACTAATAATTGAGTTACCTATTTTAATGAAAAAAAGACCCTTTATAGATAAATTTATTTAATTTTCGTATCCACTGGATATTTATTAACAATAAAAAATTTCATTTCATTTTCCACACATTATGATAGCAAGGTACAAAAAAATAGGTAAAATTAACATTAGTATTATCTTTACACAAAAATAACTTTCACACCATATCCATGTATCCATAAATACTTTTATTAGAATTATTTTATATTATTATACGATAATATAAAATAATTTTTCACATTATGTTATTCTTAAAAAAAAATAAAAGGAATATTTTTGTAGTTTTCTAAAAAAACATGCATTTCTATTTTTATCAAGTATGTGAAGGAAATTGTTATTTTAATAAACATTTAATTGATAAAATTTCCCACCATGATAGAAATTAATGATTTTAGTCATCCATTCCAAGTGTCTAAGGTTATTTATAATGAATTTTTCCCATTAATATTTGGTAAAATTTCTTATTTTTATATGTGACATAAAAATGAAAAGGGTATTTTCATAATTAAATATTTTGATGGACTTTTAGTGGAATTTTTTATATATGAAATCAATTGATGTAAATTAGTATATACATTGAATATGATCCAATAATTCCATATGAATTACATCTCATAATGTTTAGTGGGTATGATTTGGAAATATCAATGAAATCCATTTTCATTTCTATGAGTTATGTTGTAATGAATATTTTTATTATCTTATCCTATAAACATTAATTGATTTATGATTATGTTTTAGGTTTTACTTGACATATATATCCCTAAATGAATTTTGAAATTGTTAATGTGATGTGATCTCAATTGTAACATGGGTGGTTATCCTATGTTTGAGAAAATATGGTAAATGCGAGTTATCACAAGATCAAAATAGGTTAAATGGGATGTTATCCTAAGCTCAATGCTGTTACATGGGAAGTTTTCTAAATCCTAACATATTATGAATTTTATTATGTGTGGAATTGAATTAATATTTCTACCATTATGATAATGCCAAAATTTCATTAACACTTTATTGACATGATCTTATGCTAATTTTATGTTCTCAAGTCTCAAGCTCATTGAACCCTTTATGATTAGTTTTTTATAAACTATTAGGAGTTACTCCATGAATAATGTTTATGATCTAATAATATTTAGGCATGATTTCTAATGGAAAATCTAATGTTCCCATTCCCTTTATGTTATTGTTATGTTTAAATGATCATTATTATCTCCTTTTTTAAAACTTATATTGCATATGAGATCATGTTTTTTATGATTCCATTTCCCAAAACATAAAGAAAGACTTTAAGTAGGATATGTTAAAATTAATTCTAGTTATGATGAAAAAGTGAAAGATTATTTATATCATTAAAGAAAATATTTTATTCGTGCCCATGATTCCAATTAAACAAATCTGATGTGAGTATTACATGGATCGAAATGTTATATATTGAATATTTTTTAAATAACATATGATGTTTATTAATAAAATTTATTTGTTTCTATATATATTACTGAACAAGGATTAGTTACTATTATAATATAGGATGATAAAACCGCAGTTATAACCAGTAGGATAATCCTATTTATAAGAGAATTTCCAATTTTATTTAAAATAATTGAGTGTATCTTTCCTATAAAAATATCCCTGTATGGATACAATAATATGATATTTTTTGGAATTGATTCATATAAGGGTAATAACCCCCAAAAAAAGTTGGTTTAATATACCTAATCCATCATTCAGGTGTATGGTGATTGTGTTCTAACTATGGTCATGGTTTGACACCTCATACATGTGGGATATTCTTATGTTAATTAAAAAATTATTTGTGAACACTAATAAAATATTAGAATAGATAATGATCATTGATGATGAATGGAACAAATATGGTGTCATATATTGAAAAGAATATTTTCTATTTTATAATTCATATAAATTATCTTTCAATGATAATGTGTTTTACCAAAATGATTCTTGATTCACACAAAATGATTTCATTTTTTAAATAATGGTTGGAACTTAAAGGAATCCTGTTAAATATTTATTTGATGGATAATGAAACTTTTTTCCTTTATAGAAAGGAAATTTTATTTGAGATGGAATAAAGAATATAATTGTTATGCTTAAAAAATATTCTTTAGAAATGAAACACGATGAGATTCCAAATGAGAAAATATTAGAAAAATATCATGTTGTGTTTATCATGAAAAAACATCTGAATTATATTACTGTATATTTTAATAAAATTTCTAGTGAGAAATAGATCAGTACCATAGATAAACAATTATATTATAAACTATTATAGGGTATAGTGGACCCGGTCGGATAGAACAATTTTAGGGGATTGGTGAATTAGTGGTTTCATTTAATGGACTATTGGCATTTTTAATTAATCCTCATGGACATGTTATGTTTATTGATCCACCTAGTGATATCTATCAGTATCACATAATGTGTAGTGATAGTAATATAATATTTACAATGTTAATAAAATTATATACTATATAACTTGTTTTTTATTCCCCCATCATGGATTCTTTAATATAATATACATATAAATTATATTTTTTGATATAGAATCACACTATATGTCTCATTAATCTACACAGGTGTTTCTTCAATCTAAATCTCATAGAGTCACCATAATCCACACTATCAGTCTCCATAATTTGTAATATATTATTTATCTATTGAGTAACATAATAGACTTCTCTTAATCTTAGATCCAACTAAGAGTATACCACCTTTTATCAATTCATTATCCACTATAGGTTAATCTTTTAATTTTTCTCCACTTGATTGATGGATTAATCATTCATGTATATATGTTAAGAACCATTTTAGGTTTTTTTCATTCCTATATATCATTGATTAGATCTATATGATCAATTTATTAAGTGAAAAAATTCTAAATCTGTGATTCATTTTGATTATGAAGTCTTAGACTCAGTTTAATGCATGCATGTTGTACCCACGTGTTATTAAATATATTATGAATGATTAATATGCCCACAACTCATTCCATAGTATTCATCATTATTTAATTTTTGTACACATCATTTATGGTATACATGGAAAATAATACCCTAATTATTCAATTATGTTCATTATTATAATGTGATTTCAAATTATATTTCAGTTATTTTCTCATATGTATATGCATGTATATATTATTTCATGTGAATACATTCTCAATTTTCCTCTTCATTGATTCTTTTCATGAAAACACTTTCTATATTTGTTTCTGAATTAATTTATAGGTTCGCTGCCTCAATTACATTTACATAATGTTAAATATACTTTTAAATAATTATAAATTCCATAAATTATATTAAATTTTCTTCACATGTTCATGAAACATCCATATATAAATGAACACACTATGAAATTAATCATAGAGTTCCATTATAAAACTATTATATATATATTTTATACATTAATTGTGTAATCATTACATTAAAATGGAACTGCACCATCATGAATTATATTATGTGTGACACTATATCCTAATATCTCAATTATTTTCATGCATACCTATCAGATAATGAATAAAATTATAACAAAAATTTTAATGGATTCATAGAATCAGTTATTTGTGAATATTTCTAGTTTATTAGACATAAATAAAAAGGTACATGAGATATCCTCACATTATTAATGTAATAATTTCATTTGTATTTATTCTCTCATCATGCACATAGGAGATGCATAGTGCCTTTATTTTGTTTATAAAAATGTACCACTCTCAAGATATTCAATGTACCCTCTAGGGATTTATTCTTATCCTTTTATAGAAATCTATCTAATGCCACTAATATGAATATTATTCTACATTTCAAATCCTATTTTTATTTAATGTTAATTACATAGTTGAATGACTGTTGGTCTCAGGTTCATTGAATCTTCTTACACACTATGTGGAAAATAAAATAAAGTCACATCTTGTAATATGATAAGGAATTATTTTCAAATTGATCTGAATGCTTATAATGGCATCCTCATCATATAAATGATCTGAAACATCTCCATATAGTAGAATCCTTCTAAAATATTTAATGAATTTTTCCAAATATTCATACATTTAACTAATTTCATGCTTTCAAGATATAGATCACATGTATTGTAATACTTCATCTCATCACCTCAAATAGATTTTAACAATAATACTAGAAAAAATTGCATCAATAGAAGATGATCCTTTCGTCTCATTAGACACATTGGATCTCCAGTGAAGACTAAGGAAGAATAATATGGGTGGTGATGAATGGAAGGATCATATAAAGAAGAACGTATGACATATGAAAGGGCTCTGACATTCAAAATGTGGTAAAAGTATCCCATGATCTCTGGTCCTACATTGGACATGTGCCTAGTCTAGGGCACAGTTTTTTAGCAAATCTATATCATAGCACTCCCAGGATGGCAATACAAAATCATTATCGATCACACCTTTAGAAACTATAGGCTTCATCACATTAGGCTTCTGACCTAACCAATGTGAATTTCCAACTAGAGAACTCCATGTGGACCTTATACATGGGCCCACACAAACTATGTTGAACTATTCCTTCCCACTGCTTCTTCCCACAGCCATGAGATGGACATAGCACGGATACTTTTGTTATGGTAGACCTTCTTTTCCCACATGTTCTCCAGTGCAGGCCAGGACTAGTTGGATTGTGGGAGGCCCTTTTATTTTCATATGTACACAATGTTTTGAAATATATCCCAATTCAAAAATTAAAAAATGCATTCTCATTTCATTTTCCACCTAAGTGATTGCTCATGTAAAAATTATTGACATTTTACAACTACATATATGAATTACCCATGAAATGATAAAATATTTCATGGCCTTCATCAAATTATTATCCTCCAAGATTATTATAAATAATTTTTCCTCCGTGACTCATGTATTTATTAGTAATACTAGTCAAACAATCATCCAAATAAACATGGAAATGTATTAAATAATGTCATTAAATTCTACCAGGTGAATAAATTATATTTTTTATTAATACGAACATCATCCAAACTTACTAAACACATATTGAATAATCATTGATAAAAAATGAGGCATTAGGCCAAACAATCTCCCACTTTTTTCTGTTAATATTTGTTCACAAATTTAAATTTCAATATGTGTGCTCAAACAATACCCTCCTTATTGGAAATAAAATTAAAAAGATACATGGGGTAATTCTCATCTATTTTTTCTTCTAAAAATTTATTTTTCTCCCTTATATGAAAATTTATTGTTTACTTCTATGAGAGGGATGGTATCACATGGTTTCTTAGAAAACACACTTTAGTTAATAAAATATAGGTATATGTGGGCTAATCCAATATAAAAACAAGTGAGATGCTGATTATGTTTTCTATGATATCTATAAACAACCTCACATGTGAAATCATGTTTATAAATTATCAACTATTCTTTTTGGGATGAGATTTTCCAATAAAATTATAAATCATGGACACACTTAAACAATCACATTAGAAATGATCAATTTAAAATGATATAGATTATGAATATTCTTCTATTAACATCAATAATAAACTCTCTTTAATTGATATGATTTATACAATTACTAACAATGGATAAAATTTTGATTGACATAACTCATATTGTAGATTTATTGCACATTATAGAAGTTCGATATTCACTGTAGAGTTATGATATAATAGCTTTATATCATGAATGGTCTTCCTCAATGTATGAACCTTTCTCTTTGAATTAGATAAAAGTTAGTAAAAAGGAATTCATAAATATTTTAACAAGTAGGTACCTTCTTTTCCATCAATATTAACATTCAGGATAAGATATTCCTCTCAAACTAAGTTATTCATTTCTCCTTATTTTAGAATGGGAAGATTTTGTTTGGACTCATCTTCCTATTTTGGGCCTCATCTACTTCATTATCCTCCTTATTTAAATTAAATTATTCATTCTATGAAATATATTTTGTCATTGTATTCTACTAATCACATAATGCATCCGGTGGTTTTATTATATTTTTAAACAATTCTAATTGTCTAGGAAGTCATGTAAGACATGTTTTGGGTGTATTCTCTTACATATTTTACATTTCACACATTATAATATCACTATGTGGAATACTTTTTTCCAAATCAATTATTTTAGACTCTATTTCCTTTTACATTCATCATTTCTTTTAGCTTCCTCCAATATCATAACCAAATACTGTTTATTTAGCCAAAAACTATGTATTTCCTATTGAAATTTTATATATTCTAAAAATCTATAAAATACATGGAATGGTTTTTTGGGTTGAATAATATTCCCATTATCGTCATTGGGAATAATTTATAGATTTATTTATATGTATTTATCAACTTTGTGACCCTTTTACTGACATCTACCATATTGTTCTTTTAAGCATTCATATCTATTTTGAATTGGAGACTTGGATAGATTTATGTCACAAAATATTTTCTTTTAAAATATATTATCATTTTTTACCACCCCCCACCCATGATTAATAACTATTTTCTGGAAATGACATTCTATACTAGATATAGTAGGATTTGTTCCCATAATTTCCTTGTACAATAAAAATCCACTGAACAAGTATCATCTACATTGATATGTATTCTTTTTAGAAACCTATTTTTTTACATATTCTAAAAGATATATATTTTTCCTATGGGGTTTTTAATTTCATGTATCATTTAATTATCACTTTAATATAAAGGATGATTTCTCATTATTCTTCTAGGTGACAGTTTGATTAAAATTCATTGTTTATTGTTCATATCTAATGAAAGATTTCATAGCCTCTTTTTTTTACGTTCATTTGATTTTATTATAGTACACTCTTCACATCATCAAATTATTTTTACATTATAGGTACATACTAGAAATCATCATAATAGTTTCCACATCAATTTCATCACATACCAAATTCGTCAAGAAATTTAAATGTTTTTCATTTATAAATTTATTTTCTATGATTATTTCCTCTCTTTTGTAATTTTTAATTTTTTTTCATCTTTTCCCACTTAAATTCAGGAATTTTATTATTTTCATATTATTTTATGTTACTCCATCATTATAATTATTAATTCCCAACTATATACCAACCCCAAAATTATCTTAAGAACCTTCCTATATTCTTTTATGGAAAAATATATTTAATTCTCAGATATTGTGAACCCTATTTATTTAGGGTCAAACGAACAATATTTGGGATTATTATTTGGGAATATCTATACATGTTTCTTATAAAATTCAACCATAATGTGGTGAATTAAATATATTATATCACTATCCATAATGTTATAGTGTTTAATTTAAATCTTGTACCAACACATGATATACTATTATTACGTCAAACAATTTATGTGTTATAGAATAACATATTTTGAAGTATGATTGAATTTTATTTGAGTATAATCTCATTTTCTTTATTGAATCATGTTTATTAATACAAATATTAGTTAAATAATCTCTTATTTAATTTTTTTATGAATTTATACCTTGTAGATTTTCTTCAATTATTTGTCTCACCTCAAGCTATAAACACTTCATGTTGAGGGGGTTCTCCTCATTTGAAAATAATATCAACCAGGATTCCCAATCCTAATTACTTTTCTTAATTTTTTCAATATTCCTAATTCATGATTCCTATATATAATTTTCATTCTCATTTAGTATGATATATTTATCCTCCAATTGAGGAATTTTTATAACCATAATAACATTGGGAATTTTTTAAAATTTATAAAAATATTATGTAAATATATTATCAAGGAATTATTTATCCAAAATAATTACTTTATATTACTCAATACCTTGACAATATCATTCATTTCAAATAGAAAATTTTTCTTCCTTTTATTTCATTTTTTGTGATATCATTGTATATACTGAACCTTTTAGCATGTTCCCCTTCCATATAATTTTCCTCCTCTTCCAACTATAATTTTTCATCCTAAAGAAACATTATTCCTAAAAAAATATGTTTTTACACTTCTCTTGTCATATTATTTTGATATTATTCTAATATAGAATTATGTTCACAAGTTTATCCATTAAATATTTAGTTTTCTTTAATAGAAGAATAAAAAAATTATCACTATAACATATACCATACTAATTACTTTCTCATAGTGGTTTATTTATAAATAATACATTATTCCTCCATTCCATTCATTACTATATATTATTTCTATTCATTTTTTTATTTGAATAAATTTCCAGATTATTATCTTCATGGGTAACATCATTATTCCTGATCCGAGTTAACTCACTCATTTCAGGAAATATTCACTTCATAAAAATTATTTTGGATCTTTAGTGGTGACCTATGCTCTAATACCACATGAAGTTCCCTAGGATAATTTTGTTGTTGAGAGGGGACAAGTGAATAAGTGTTTTTTTATTAAGTCATTTTCAATATAATTACACCACTTGAACATGTTCTTCCATAGGTTCACTTAGGATTATATCTGAATAAGATTTTATGTCCATTGGTTGTAATAGATATAACGACACAAAATATTTACATGGTTTGGTACAATGAACTACTCATTTCTATGTTGGTTATTCCCCAAACCATATATTTTCCTGAATAATATTACTATCAATTAAAATGGATGAAAAAATTTAAATTTTATATCTCCCAAATCCACATTTTTGCAACCATATAATGAACCCCACAGTGTTACCAGATGCCACAATATCCTGATCTAGAACCTACACTAGAGATATTTTGTCATAAATCACACAAGATGGTTCTCATCCTCCCAACTATAACTATGATTATTCATATATCATTCTTGGTTTAATAAAATATAGATTTGTGTTTTGATCATTCACCATGTTCTTGTTCTATCACTTATCCCATGTAATTTTCATGAACATTTACATATTTCTAGTATTACACAAAAACATTTGATCACACTTATTTGATCAGTTTTCTTAGTGAATCAATTTTCATACTATGAAACATATTTATTATGAATTCTCTTCGTCACATTAATATGTACATGTTATTTACAAAAGTTATTTAATATCTTATACAATATTGGTACATTGACAACTCAATTCATTGTCCTCTTGAATTCCCAACATAAGTACACTTAATGCATGTATTTCATGGAATTTAAAACCGTAGAACATTAATTTATGTTCATTATTAAATTGATATTCTCAATTATTCTTATGGTATTTTCTCATAATCCATGTAATTTATATATCCCTAAAAGTGGAAGAATTATCCACTACACTCTTCCTTCTTTCCTATCAGATACACTATCCAATTTTGTTTTTTAATGTATATGTATGTTCAGTACCTCATTCACATTATCATTACACAAACTATATGAATGATATTTAGGTTCTTTATAAAAGTTTTGTCCACTGTATCCATGTGTCCATGTAATGACCTTCGCATAATGCACACTCTAGAATCCATTTTTTTTCTATTTTCAAATGACACTTTTAAATGCTATGTGTGAACCCGAACAACTCCGCCCAATAAAAGCCATAAAATGAAAGACAACCCAGAAAAGACTACATGAAATGCCCCTCCCTAGCAATTACATCATTATGTTAAACCTCTACCATCGCATGGCCACTCGGCTAGCTGTCCCATGAACGGTTTCATGGGCCCGGTACCGATGGAAAAAGCCAAACCCTCTCGCTCTTCCAAATTCAGATGGCCAAACATTGGTGAAAGCACCCTACACTGAAACCTCATCTGAAAAATATCCTTGTAGATTATCGAGAATCATTCACATATCAGAATAAAAAAATCACAAAAGACCAACCATGCTGATACAAACCATGAAGAGTCGTGAAAAGGCTAGCTTAAAATGTAAAAATCAAAGTCAAAAGGACCGGATTTCATCCTCTAATGTAACAACCTCATCAAAACCTTCAAGAACATCACCGGGAGCCATGGGAGATAGATCCAACACAAGAAACCATCAGTCGATCTCCCTCACATCCCAAAGCATCAAGTAGACCACCACTCAAATCCACCTTGGAGAGAGTGACTAAATCTTAGAGAAAGAGCAGAGGAATGCACGGCCAAGGCCCTCAACATGGCCCATCTCCACAGCTCCCCAAAAGTTCAAATTTTAATATAAAAAACCATAAGGTGAATGTCATGGCATGTCATGCTTCCTGGAACACCATACCACTCATAATCACATTGCAAAACCTCCTTGGAAGCCATCACAACCAATTGACCAAAAAAAGAAAAAATGGACCTGGAAGCTAGTGTAGCGTAAGAATGGACAGGGCCTCAAGAGCAAGACATGGTGAATCCAATACTGGAAACCCCTCAAAACCACCAACTGAAAATCTAGAATCCAGCCACAGCTTCATTCAATCATCATCAAACAAAATCACAACGGCAATTCCATCAACAACAAATCAACCCATGGCCACACATGGAAATTCCAAACAATACGCAAGAATAAAATCATGTCTGAAGCACCAATGATCAGCACGACACACATCTCATTTAGTTTTCAAAAATCTAGACCGGAACTCAAAGATCTCAAAACCTCAAGAAAAATGAACTAAAAACAGGGTTTCCTTCAGATTTAAAATCTGAAGTGGCTCAGATTTTCCAGAGAATCCATGACAGCGAACACCTCCTCCGCGAAAGTAGCTCTATATGAGGCCCTCGCCAGAAGATGAGGTAACATTGCCTCATTGAAGGGCATGCCGGAAGACGTCCGCACCGAATACACAACGGGATTTCTTCAACAACCACCTTGGTCAAGGGACACCCGTATCATGAATTCAAAACCCAAATTCATTCTTCATCAACAGCAATGAAGCGCATAACAAATTCACACCGGGGACCGAGGAGGTGGCATCACAATTTATAAATCTTCATGGGTGGCGACAACCGAATGAGATCCTCCACACGGGCTTGAGAACCTGCAGAAAACCACACTGAGACATTCTGAAAGAAGGAGGGGGGGGGGGCGACACCACAGAATCCCTCTGATTCAATGCTAAAGATAGAGATCGAGCATCCCCCTCCAGATCAAAGACCAGTGAAAACCCTAGATCATTGAGGGGAGGGATTTCCACTGCTGAGAGGAAGGTGTCGTCAGTTGATTGAGGTATAATGTTAGTCAATATTCGCATAATGTACACACTTACCACATCTTATCGAAATTATATTAAAAAAATTTATGTGTATAATTCATACATTCAATATGTAATATTTACATTCAAATCGAATAGGTAATTCATTAAATATATTGTGGGAGACACTATATCATGTTATATTAATTAAATTGTACAGAAATGTCAGGATAATTCTCGATAATATCAAGTTAACATGAGGGTTTTCATGACACACATATGCTTTATTATTAGCCAAAAATTGGAATATCTCCACTTCCATTAATACTATTATTATTCCATGTTGGAAAACCTATTTCTTTCAATTTCAATCAAAACATTGAAATACCTGAATATCTCTAGTTATTTTAATCTTTATGTGAACTATGTGACATTGAAAATCATGTATCCTACCCTTAAAAGAAAAATAATTCCACTATGTTTCATGTGCATCTTGATAATTTAATGCTTCTCATTTTGAATATCAATCACATCTGTGTATATCATCTTCCTTCTAAATCTGCATTCACATTTGAAAAAATATTCATTCCTTCATGAGATAAAATCCGTGTAAAATTTTGATTTCATTAATGGTAATTCATTATCACATCATTTCAAAATATTGGTCTCAGAATAACCATAATGATTGGGAATTTTATCCAGGATGCTCTATCCATCTCCTTTGGCACACTATATCACCAAAGAAGGCATAGTTATAAGGGGATGTGCATGGAAAATCATGTGTCTCAAATGAAGCCAATTGGATGACACACAAAATGTTCTTAACATTTCAATAATTGGAATTGTAAGACAAAATATCTTATCCCAAACTAGACATTTTTCTGGTATAGGCTATGTTATTTTAAATATTTCATTCCTTAATTCTCCCAATATGGATATGGGGGATCAGCACTCATCACACCTTCACACACCATGGGATTCAACCCAACAGGCATCTAGCCCAGCCCTTACAAGGTGCCTATGGGTTCTCTATCTATGGTCCTTATAAATGGACATAACCACACTATGTGGGAACTATTCCATCCCTTATCTTCCACCCAATGGGATCCATTAGGCCTGGTATAAAAATTGGTCCCACATGTTCCACTTTTCAAGGCTAGACTAAGAGGGTTCTGGGTTTTACCATAAATTTTTTTATGTCCATAATCATAAATATAAATATATGTGTACTAAAATATAGCCCAAAAAAAACTAAAAATACATCTTTATATCATATTCCACCGCAATGATTCATCATGTAAAATGTATTTATATATTACATGGAAATAAATGAATTTCAAATAAAATATTAAAATATTACACATCCCAATTATAATCCATCTTTTCCAACACTATTATAATAAAATTTCCTCCCTGAAACATGTCTTTTTCTATGAGACCAATCCCACAATCATCACAAAAACATGGGAAATATCTTGATACTAACATCCAATTCCATTCTATGAATCCGTTATAATTTTCTAGGATTATTGACCTCATCCAAAATTACCAAAAACAAATTCATATATTCTTGATAAAAATGAAATATTTTTCCAAACAAGTTGTTGTAGAATTCACTATGGCTTCCTATAATTTGGAATGTGAAACAAATAAAAGGTCGAATATAATCAATAACTTGAGTAAATGGGGATAAAGTTTCTAAATATTGTGGGATGAGGTTAAAAGTGTATTTTTCAATACAAAAATTCCTTCTTTACTTCATAATAAAATGAATGATGAATTCCATTAAATATGTTAGAAGAATAATGAATCCATTATCTAATATAATGTAAATTTTATAATAAATTATTTGTATAATACTATTATTATCATTGAACATTAATGTATTATCTTTAGATTCTATAGTGTCCTAAAACATAATATTTGAAGTGTTTTTTCCATAATGTAATTCAGTAGTTATAATGAATTTTTCCAATGTGAAACCATGTTAGAGATGGATACTGAAGTTACCTATCAATCCCATGATTTTAATTAAAAAATAATGATATATATTTGAGGAAAATATAATAATAAAACCATGTATTGATGAATATGATTGTTCA
The DNA here is from genome assembly GCA_963277665.1 of Viscum album. Classification (NCBI taxonomy): domain Eukaryota; kingdom Viridiplantae; phylum Streptophyta; class Magnoliopsida; order Santalales; family Viscaceae; genus Viscum; species Viscum album. The sequence continues at coordinate 256,418,105 of OY728148.1, read as the reverse complement.
ATTTTTTTGATTTGTTGAACGATGCATGTTGGATTTTGTATTAGGGGGGAAAATAAAATCATATGTTTTCAAATGATTTTCATTAAGAAATTAATTATTAATGTGATGAAAAGAATTTATAGAAGAATAGAGAAAATAAACCACAAAATGAATCATACAAAATTCCGTGTTTCAAATACAAGTAGTATAGGAAATATTATTACCAGTTCTCAGTCTCAAAGGATAATGATGATGATTGATATAAGAAACCTATTACAACTAAGGATATTGGTAAATCTCTTCGGATAACTATCATTTACAAGGGGTGTGATAGTGATGTGGTGATAGGTACACTTACCATCCAATATATAGAATTTATTTTCTTATTTTTTTTCCTGATATAACCACTCATATATATTGTAATAAATTTCTCAGTGTATAAAAAAGCCCCCATAATGATTAAATGATGAATTAGTATAGAATGCCTATAATGGTAGGATGATTTAAACTAATTTCTATGATACTTCTCTAGTTAATGAATATTATACCTACAAATCTAATTATTCTCTCTATTGGAAAATTGATGTAATATTATGGATGGATAAGATGTATTTTTATAAGTCCCACATGAAATTCTATGAAAGGGAAGTCACATTTTAAATTATGATCCATCTCGTGATCATTTATCATTGATATGGTATATATGAACATCTGATGGAAATCACATTAATTATTTGGTTCTTGATTCCTATTAAAAACATGTTTTTATCATAAATATTGGATGATATATTCAATATAGATGTTATTTATACTATGCAGTAGTTTGTTGACATCTTTATAGAAGTGTTTCATAGTCTTCCATCGAATATTGAATTTGAACTTCCCTTAGAACTCATTCCTAGTTCTAAAAAGATTTTCAATACTCCACATATTATTACCCTAATATAGTTTCATGAATTTTAGAATAAAATCCAAGATATTCTTGACAAAAGATTCATTCAAAAAATTGAAACACGTTGAGGTACAACTGTTGTTTTTATTAGGAATATTTGTGGATCAACGAAACACTATATTTATTATCAAGATCATTACGAGATCACAAACATAAAAAACAAACTTTTAACCATTATTGTTAAATTATTTTGATCATATTTGTATAGCTCAATATTTTTCAAAGATTTATCTTTTTTCTGGGTATCATCAATTTAGAGTCAGAATGGATGATATACATAAGAAAACATTTTGTACAACTTATAAAATATATGAATATATAGTGATGACATATGTGCATAATAATTCCCTGACTATCATCAAGGATTTAGTTAATAGACTCTTTATAGATCCCATAACCAGTTTATGGTAGTATTTATTGATGATATTCTTATATATTTGAATCAAAATGGAGACCATGAAGATCACTTGATGATTATACTAAATATTAAAAATATGGAGATGTTATATTAATCATTTATAAAGTATGAGTTTCAGCAAAAAAATATTCATTTTATTGTGTAATATAATCTCTATTAATGGTATATTGGTTGGTCCATAAAAAATGAAAGTTATTGAATGTTGGGAAAAATCAACCATTATGACTAAGAGCAGTAATTTTATTTCTTTTGAATATTATTATGAATTCTATGTGGACAATTTATCGTAAATATCTAATCATCACACAATACTAACACATAAGGGATCCATATTATATTATATATATGAATGTGATGTAAATTTCATGGAGCATGAGAGAATGTTATTCAATTCACATCCACAAACATTACGATGAATTTGAGAAGGGAATGGGATATATATTGATAATGTAAAAAATGGGATCTAGATGTTTCCACATGTAGAATTATATGTTTATATCTTATGACTAATTCCAATTGATGGTTCATGAAAAAATTACTTCACTCATGTTTTGGTCTTAGTTGTGGTACTTTTTTCATTAAAAACATAGATACATTATCTTTATATGAAAATTTGAGATATATATTCTAATAATAAAATTGTAAATTATATTTTCACCCATAAAGATATTATTATCCACTAGAGATGATGCCGGGAGTTGAATAAATATTATTACAGCTGAACAAATTTCAACCCTAGGAAAGCACAAAATATGGATGATGCTTTAATGAAATAGGTTTATACTGGATTTTCTTTGATAAGGAACACAAAAGATACAATATTTAAAAAATTTAAAAGGATTGATATATTAATTTTGATAGAAGTGAACAAATTTTATCATTATCAATAAAGTGTTCAACCATCAATCCATGTAAGTATTTAATAGGTGAGAACTGGAAAAATTAAACTACAGAAGAAGGTGGGAAATGTTCCTGAGTTAGACCATAAATTTAATAGAATAATAGGGTTTAGAAACTATTTATGTGTTCTATTCATTAAAAATTTGAAGGGTCTATTTGATGTATCACATAGTTCTTGATTATTAATTAATCCACGTTGTAGGAAGATATATAGGGATATAATAGTGTATTTTTTGGGGGCTAACATTAAAAGGGATATCTAAAAATATATATCTTAGAGATTTTTATATTGGATTTTTGATCCTTGGACATAAACATTTTTGGAGATGTCACAACCATTACCCATACCATATTGGAAATGGTAAATTATCATGACATATTTTCTCTTCAAACTCCATAAAAATATCTACAATCTTTAAAGTTCCTTTGTTTTTCTTAATCACATTACGAATATGGAACATATGATTTATATTAGACAATATTAATATCCTATTCATAATTATGGAGTATACATTAAATAAGTGGTATAGTTTCACAGAGTACGATTTTATTTTATCTCTTACTAAGGGTCGTGTTTAACCTTTTGGTTCTTATAATGCATTTAATTGGTTATTGATATAGAGTTATGTTTTAGTGTTAGTATAATAAGTAGATAGATAGTCATCTTGAGTGAATTATTATAATAGTAGAGGATATAATGAGATCATTATTTATAGATATCAAAGGTGGGTGGGATAAGAAGCTTCATCTTGTTCAATTTTCATACAAAAATATTTTTCACATTATGATTCAGAATGGTCTTTATGGTTCCCTATATGGAAATCAGAGTAAAAAACAAAATATTTTGATAATGTTGTATAGATAATACTATTGGGACCGAATCCATCTATGTATATTGAAATGATATTTATGAACACTATGAGGAACATCAATTTAAGTCATAGTAGATAGAAAAGATATACTATTAATCATCAAATAAATATGTAATTCAATGTTAGTGAGAATGAATTCCTATGAATTTCTACATGGAATAATGCTTTGTGATTTTGAATGAAATTAGTTTTAAGAACTACTATTCTATACCCCCTAAAATTATTCTTCAATTTGGGATGTTATCTTATATCCTGCCTCTTCCACTAAAATTATCCCATGATTAAGATGTGTTCTTTAAATCCCCATTTTAGCAGTACATATCTAATCCATCTCATAGAATGAACTTAGAGGATGTACATATTAAACATAATCATTTATATAAAGAAAATATAAGGAAAAATATTTTATAATAGATATAAAATGATAGAGAATAAGACTAATTACTTGTATAACGTTCTCTAGAAGATTTAAAAATTCGACATAGATAATTTGGAACCTAGGGATGTGATGTTATAGAGATATCCATAATATTTTTTTGTGTGAATTAATTTTGAGGGAAATATTCTCTTTAATGGGTTAAAATGTTTCAAAAAATTATTTTACCAAATATATTTATATAAAACATTGTTTTTTTGATAGTCTTTATTTCACACAAAACATATTTTAAATTCACAATGTTATAGTATTGAAATATTATTACTGAATGTGGATGTTATCATATATTAATAAGGTTGAAGTGTATAAATAAAAAAAATAAAATTTTGAAATATTTATTAATAACACATTTTTAAAATGAATTATTTGGTTATTAATTGATTATAATTGAAAATAAAAATCAATTCGATGAAAAAGATTTATTTTCAATAAAAAACTATTTTGTGCACATAATTAAATTTTTCAATTATAAAATAAATTAATCAACATTACATATTAAATATGATGAAATATATATATTATATATTTTATAAAATTATTTATTATTCATATAATTTTCTTTTTCCCATGTGATATAAATTAATATTCATTAATGTTTTAAAAAGACTTTTTTCTGAAAAACATGATTTCTAATGTTTTGAATAATTATTTTTAAAATAAATTATCCTAATTATATAAATGTAATCTTTAAAAATTTATCAAATATTTGGAATCAATATTTTCAAATTTTGTAATGATTCCCATTAATTTTTTGTCACCATGAATAGTAATAATGATAGAATGGATGGAAAAGAGAAAAAAAGTTATATAATGTTTCAAATTCAACCCAAAACAATTATTCATTTATTTTTATGGAATAAACTGTCCCATTTATGTAAAAAATTCAAATATATGTATTTTTTCCATTTTACCTTATAATGAAATATATATAATTTTAATTATAAATAGTTTGGAAATTTTATTTCAAGAATATAATATGTATAAAATTTTTATACGAGGGGAAAATGGGATAAGTTATTTTATAAAATAATATTTTAAAGATAGATTAATTTAATATCATAGTAACTTATTTATAATATTTAGTAATGATAAAATTATATAAAATGGTGGGAAAATGTTGATGTCATGTTTGTCCAATTTGTTTAAAAACAATGTAAATGTTTTTATAAAATGTTGTAAAAATAATATTTTATAGTTCTATAATATTGAAAAACTAATTATATAGATTAATTATCATATTTTTTATCTTGTAAATGTTTAAATTCAAATTATTTTTTCATACATGTTGTTTTCATTGTAAATTTCATTGATTTGTTTTTCAAAAATTGAAATTTATATATTTTTATCAAAATTATGTTCTCAAAAATTATATGAGCATCATAAAATTATTTTCAAGAGGATTGGTGTGATGATAACTAGTCTAGAATTTCCTAAGTTGACTATTTATTATCTAATTTTTAACTTCTATGTAAAATTATAACCATTTAATATTAAAATTTTCAATAACATTGTTAAAAATTATTATTTTCTTATAATATTGATAAACCTAAATATGCGGTCTAAAATAAAAAAACATAATCTAAATTTCATTTTTTGATTTTATAAACACTTATTTTATATTGATTCAAATATCTACCAATTTTTAATTATTTTTCTTGAGATTAAATTATTCCTATTATAATAAATCATGTAATTCCAAATGTGTCATTTCCCTTCCTTACAAAGGGAAAACGATCCTCTATTTTTTTACTCAATATTGACAAATATACCATAACCAACAACTACAAAATTCTCTTATCATCTTCCATATCCAAAAATTAGAGGTGATTTTCTTCCTAAACATCTATTTCATGGTTCCTTAAGATGGCATCTATAGGGGTCCTGCTATAGAAGGGAAAATATTCCTACCAAACCTCATTTAATTTATTTATTCTTATACATTTTCTAAATTAATAATATTAATCATAAAATAAAACTTTAGGAATCCAAGATATACTAAAATATTATTGTGATCATGAAACTATCATTATTCATCCTCTTTTTTCATATAATTGGTTACGAAAGTATCATTCATATGTGTGTGGGGATGATCACCTCCATTATAAATACAAATCATTATACATCAAAATATTTCATATATTTTTATTATGATGGGTTAAAAGATTACATATTGTATTTATGAAATAATTATCCTTCAATAATTATAATATATTATCTAACTTATTACCCTAATATTATATAAAAAATGATAACATCACTCACACATACGTGTGGACTACCGTAACCACAAATCCATGTGATACATTATTCATTACCTCTTCACAGGGATGGTAAAAAGGATTAATTTAATGAATATATGTAATATTTATGATATAATAATGATTCTATATAGTTTAAAAGCTATTTACCTTTTATTATTTTTTACTTTTAATAAAGTGAAAAATAGTGTTCATTCATACATACAGCCTACCATCCCAATGAACAATTTAATACAATTTTATTTATATGCCATTTATGGAATACATTATAAATATATATACTGAATATATATGATATCATTATCATAATTATAATTATTTATATTATGTAACCATGATCAATGATCAATGAAAAAACGTAATGAACCAATATTCTGAAGAGAAAAATGGAATGGTTAACACCCATAAATAATGACTTTAAAAAAGAGTTATTGTCAAATTGATTATTAAATTTTATAACTATACCATATATTTCATTTAATGATCCAGATCTTTTCATTCCATTCGTTTGTGCAAAATACAATGATTGGGGTTTTCATGGGGGTCATAGTGGTTTATTTTTGGAGTTTTCCAAAAATCCTGTTTCACTAAATAGTTTCACTAAAATGGTGGCACCATAATGGTGGAACACAAAAAAGGTGGCACCATAATGGTTTCACGGAAACTATGGCACTATAGCTGTGGCACACCAAAACGGTGTCTCACCCATTTCTAAATTTTTAGTTTCTCGAGTTTTTTGAGTTTCTCCCCTCAAACACTTTATTTGACTTAACTTGATTTTAAATCCTTTATTGGAAATTTCTATGTGAGTTTCAATGTATATAAATTATATCATTAATAGTCTAACACCTCTAAGACTTTTAGATATTCAAATCATGTGATCTTAACTATGATCCCACGTTAATGACATTTTAAACCATTATTTCTTAAATATAAGATTTGGCTCTTAAAATTTGTGGATCTTCCCTTCGTAATGTGTTTGAACATTACCTCTTGGTTCACGTAAATCCTTAATCAATAGATAATTCATGTGACTATTCTATAACCCTCTCCTACTCAATTTTCATGATGTTCCCTACTCAACACACGATCCATTGTTTTGGAACAAAGTGGAGTTTTGGTCTCATGTTGTTTCAGGCAAGGATTATTTTATATCTCATTATTTCTTTATCATAAGGGGTTGGTGTACTAATTATTCATTGTAATTAAAGGGAGAATACATTTCTTAAATGAGAAATAGATGATGTGGAATATGGTGATCAAAATATAACAGGGGTGAATGAAATAACAAAACGGAAGTGATAATTTTATGTATAATATTTTAATTATTATCCATGGACCTTGTTTTTAATTTTATAGGATGTATGGACATTGAAAAATAATGGTGGTTGGTATTATTTTCATGCACACTTGCGGTGTTCTATATTTTTTTGTGATTCTTTGATAAATGGTTGTAACATGAAATACCCTTAATCACATATACTTGGTTAAATAAATGGATGTCCATGGATGAAAAAAATTATATGATAACCCCTTTTTATCAAACTATATTAAAATAATAGTGTTTTCCAAATCTGACAATATCATAATTGATTGGTGTGGTTTTGTGATATGTTCTGTTGGTTTTGGTGAATTTTTTTGGGTTGTGTGGTGCAGCTTTTGGGAGCACAATTATGGGTACAGGGGTGGAAAAAGGGGTTAGTCTTATGAATGGGGAACATTATGTTTTTTCATAGGGGATACTATTAAGTTGTCTTTTGACATGGGATTTATGTATGGGGTGGTACAAGTGGTCTGACAGAATCTCATGTTGAGATATTGATTGATTGTGGAATGGATAAACTTCTAGGTAGTGGGACTGCTTTTGGTTTATGTTGTGGCTATAGAACTTTTGGTGCAGTGGCACTGCATCTAGTAAATGATTGGGTAGTGGGGATGCATGACTGGGTTTTCTCATGAATTCATGTTTATGGGTGTGCTGGGTGTGGACATATTATACATTGGGGTTTCCAATTCAATCTATGAGAGGATGATTGAGTGGGATAAAATTTTAGACTGAAATTTGGTTGTGGTTTAATGGGTGTGTAGGAAAAAGGGTGTGTGTAGTGAGACTATAGGTTCATTGTTCTATATTTTTTTATGAATGGGTGTTAAAATGAATTTCCTTACATCAGAATCTACTTTCCTCTTTCCCTTGGTTGTGTTTAGTGGCCCTTAGCCTTTTGAAAACGGTTACATTTTTTGTTCTTCGTAGTTGCCCTGGGTAGTGTTGGATATGTTAATGTGAACCACTTAAATTATGAATGTCATATGGATAAATAAAAACACTTTAATATCATTTTTTATTATGGGTGTTTGTGTGGTTTTGAATATAGGGGTAGTAGAAAATGTGATTCTATATGGGCTGGTTTTTTGAAACCCAAATGTTGGGATGAGTGATTTATTACCTATATGTATAAATTATAAGTTCCTTCTGATTTATATATGCACCCCACCCTTGTTTAGAATCATGTGCCGAACACCCCCACTATTCTCTCACATGGTAAGTTCTTTGATGTTCTAATATTATCTCACATGTTCATTAGTATGCTCCCCCACTTTTGCATGGGTGGATATAGTTTTCCTACTGGGTATAAATGTATGCTCACTATATGGTTGTAAAACTATTTTCAGGTTTGAAAGAGGACTTTGAGGATCGTGTTGGACTTTACAATCTCAAGCATCAGGATAATTTCTATGATGCTTCTTATTTTCATTATTTTGGTGCATTCATTGGTGCTTTTGTTGTACTTTTGTCATATTTTACATTTAAATCATGTGTGGGTTGGATTTTTGTTTTCATTAGATAAATGATTACTTTTTAGATTTTTACTGTCTTATCCCCATTCATATTTTCATTGAAAGGGGAAATTCCTTCCATTTTGTGTGAAATTCTATACATGTGGTGTTGATCGCCACCCCAAGGACTATTGAAGGTGGGATTCATGGGTCATTATCTTTCCCTCATCATAAAGTGGGTGGGTCATGATAGAATGGTATTAGAGGATATAGTTGAGGGATAGGATCAATTATGGAGTTTGAATCATGGAGGATTGCATGGAATGGTAGGTCAACGATGTTAGCAAATCACGGTGTGTGAAATATTCTAGGGATGACCAAATAGGACATGTGATTTTAGGCCCCCCGTGATCTGATGTAAGGACTCTAGACCTACTGAATGGCCATATAAGGCTACATCGATTGCAGGGTAGATAACCTAAAAAAATGTACATGGATCCTAATGACTAGTTTTCTTAGGTGTCTCAGGTGTTTTGGGAATTTTAAAAAAATTAACAGTTTCAATTAATTTAAAAAGAAAATTTCCATAATATCATGGCTTAGGATATACTTATATACCCTTTTCAGCTATGGAACCAAGACATCACCCACGTGTGGTACGATTTGTTAAGCCCCAACAAGATGACTTGGTTGATCAATGGAGGGATGATCGAGGAGAGGAAGATGACTTATAGAAAAAATACCCTCCATGCTTTCTAGAATCAGCCCCTAAGGAAGTATGAAGGTAGTGTTTCAGACTTTGAGATAGAGGATTGGCTTCAGGATCTAACAATCAACTTTACATTGATCCATACTATGATGGCGTACTGGGTTCCTTTTTCAGTGAGCCAGATGTGTGGAGAAGAGCGTCAGTGGTTTATGCTTTACCTAGAGGAGAGGAAGGAGACCGATGTATCATTTATTGACATTGAGAAAGTGTTTTGGGTAGAGTTTCTTTCCATGATGATGAAGGCCGAGAAGAGACACAAGTTTCTCTCCCTCTAGTAGGGGAGTATGTCGATGAGGAAAATGGGGATCAAGTTCAAGGGTCTCCTATTCATTGCTCTGAATCTCATTCCAGATGAGGAGTAGTGGGAGAGATTCTTGGAAGAGGCACTCCATATTATTCTTCAGTGTGATGTCACTCTGTTTACCCTACTTACATACATAGAAGTTCAAAAGAAGGAAAAAAGTAGTGTAGTGGATGCACTCACTGTGAGGTGTACCACGAGAGGGTATCCTTTCTAGATCATCGAAGGGTAAGGAATTCAAAAGTAGGTCTCTAGAATCAAGGCATTCGAGGTTTCAGTAAGAGGGGAGTATGCATCAGTAGTTTCAGTTATGATCTCCTAGTCCTATCCATTTCTCAAAGATCCCAATAATGATGTGCTTTTTCTATGGAGGTTGTGGAACTATAATGATATATTTCCCAGTTCAAGCTCAGTACGGTGGGGGTTGGATGGTTCATCTCCCTCATCAGTAGTAGTAGTTCACGGTCAGACCGTTCACGCAATAGGGGCAGCGGGCTCCCTCTCCACTGACGTTAGATTGTGGTGGAGGCCGACCTCATGATGCTCCTCTAGGACCTTGAACAAGGTGTGTTCGGGGAGGCGGTTGATAGTATAGGGGTAGAGGAACTGGGCATGGGCAGTTTCATGTCAATGAGGCAGCAGTTCCAGCAGGGTCGTAGGTTGTTTGAGGTATGATTGGACTTTTAATACCCTTTCATGTGCTTTGTTTTATTTAGTAGATTAACACCCATTTGTTGCACCCAATATAACAAATACAATGGGATTAGACATAGATATACTTTTTTCCCCTAGTGTTGATAATTCCATTTAGATGCCAGACCAGTCGGTTTAATGTTTTTTGGGGATGTAGACTGATTTTTTGGCTGCACAAATCCAGTTGGGATAATTTTCTACTACAAATACATCCATATTATGTCATCCTAGGCATCGAGTGGTTGTTTTATATTCACAATGTTATTTAAATCTTTAGGATAAGAGTTATGTTACATGGTGTGGATGGTCAATGTGTTGTTTTCATTAGTGAGAAGAGTTTTCATATGGGAACTCAGTGTGTGGAGATGATTCTATTCATGTTGTTTATTCGATCAGTATGACTAGAAAACACAAATATTATGGGGGTTATGGGAGTTTTTAGGGAGATCCAACCCCTCAACATGTTGTTGAATTAGAAATATACTTTCAACTCAGATCCCATCATATTTTGATGGCTTGATATAGGATGGTCCCTTATGAGTTTAAGGATTTATGTATTTATGTTCAATACCTAATGAAAAATGGTTATATCTGACTGAGTGTGTCTCTATGGAGTTCTCCAATCTTTTTCATGAAGAAGGTAGATGGTGGCTCGAGGCTGTGTATAGATTACAGGATACTGAATCAGGTAATGGTCAAGAACTGTTACCCACTCCCAAGAATAGATTATCTTTTTGACCAGTTAAGGGGATCATGTAGGTTCTTTAAGATAGATCTACTGTCTGGATATCACCATTTTAGGGTGAAGGATGGTGACATCCTAAATACTACTTTTCGATGCATGTATGGGCACTTCGAGATTTTTTTAATGCCCTTCGGTGTTATGAATTCACCAGTTGTGTTCATGGGGATCAGGAACTCCGTATTCTTCATGTTACAATACCAGTTCATCATTGATTTCATTGACGATATTATTATTAACATAAATTTATAGGAGGATAATGCTGATTACCTCCGGACAATCTAGGAGTTTCTCCAGCACCACCATCTATATAGGAATTTTTCCAAGTGCAAGTTCTGGACATGAGAGGTGAACTTACATGGACATGTGGTGTCAGAAAAATGGATATTATTTGACAAATCCATGGTTTAGGTAGTTTTTTCTTTGTAAGAACCCATGAATGTGGCAAAGGTTCGCCGATTCCTAGGTCGAGCGGGCTATTATCATAGGTTCGTACCCTTATTGTCTCGAGTTGCAGCTCCATGGACTGCTTTGACCAAAAAAGACAATGACTTCATGTAGAGTGAGAAGATTCTGGCAACATTTAGCTACCAGAAGAGGATGCTGGTCAGTTATCTATTGCATAAGTTTCTAGAAGAAGGGGTGATGTTTAAGGTGTTCTATGACACATCCAATTTAGGCTTGGGATGTGTTCTGATGTAGTATTGGGGAATGATCTCTTATTGTTCCAGGAAATTAGATCCTCATAAACCTAACTGTGATAGACATGATCTAGATCATGAATCATTTGTATTTTTGTAGAATATATGGAGACATTACCTCATAGGGGAGAGCATTGTGTCTTCACGGATCACAAGATCTAGAGGTATATGTTTACCCAGGGAGGCCTGAACTTGTGGTTTTGAAGGTGGATAGAGTTCCTCCATGACTACGACTTTGAGATCTCTTACACCTCAGGAAAGGGTAACATGGTGGATGATGCCTTAATCATGATGTCATAGAAAGTTGTAGTTTGGGAATCCACATATGCTTGGAATCAAAAATAGAAGAGTTGTATTTTTTCACATGGATGCTTGTGTGGATAGTGGAATAGGCTATTTGTTTAAGATGATAGTATTTTTTCATTGATGTGGAAGGTGGAGAATTATTAATGGGGAGACATAGAGACTGATGTGATGCATGATCACGTTGCCTAGGGTGATGATTCAGAGGGATGGTCAGAGGATAGTAAGAATCAGATGTTGTTCCATGGGATGTTGTTTTTCACGATGGAAATGCATGAGGGAATTATCTGTGAGTTCCATAGATCACCCTTGGTCGTGAATCCAAGAGTTTATAAAATATACCAACTGTTGAGGGAACTATTTTTATGGTCCGGGGTGTCGTAGGAAGTGGATGAGTTTGTGGAAAGGTGAATAGTGTTCCAGGAGGTGGAGGATGATAACTGTGTTCCTGACGGTCGGTTGCAGCCATTAAACATTATCAAGTGGAAGTGGGATGACATCTCGATGGATTTTTTCACAAGATTACCCAGGAATCATGGCGGATGTGATGAAATTTGGGTAGTAGTGGATTGGTTGAAAAAATCATCTCACTTCATAGAGATCAAGGAGTCGAGCATAGTGAATGCCTTAGCACAAAGGTATGTGGATGTGGTGGTGCGACTGCATGTAGTTCCATGATACATTGTCTCCAAATAAGATACACATATTATGTAGTGATTCTGAAGCAGATTTCATCATTCCTTTGGCACTCAATTATGCCTCAATACTACTTTCCACCCTCAAAAGGATGGAAATATAGAGTAAACCATAAATATGTTGTTCAACATGTTAGGTTCACATGTTAGAGACTTTAGTGGATCTTAGGTGTAAAATTTTTCCTTTGTATAGTTTTCATACGTTAATTGCTATCACTCTTCCATTATTATGGTTCAGTTTGAAGCTCTATATGGGAGGTCATGTCGTTCACCATTATTGTGGACAAATTTTTGGGAGGCATCTATTATTTGTCTAAACATGGTGTAGAGTATGACCGAGAAGGTGGAGATTTTCTGTGAGAGGGTGAAGGTTGGACATAGCTGACATAATTCGTATACCAATCATAGGTGGATGCATTTGTAGTTCAAGGATGGGAACCATAAATTCGTGAAGGATTTCCCTCAACATGGGTGGAAGAGGTTTGGAAGAGGTAGGATGCTTTCTCCTAGGTTTATTGGACCATTCGGGGTGTTGGTATGAGTTGTCAAGGTGGCATATCAGCTGGAATTTCCAATGCAGCTAGAGAGGATCCACAACGTCTTTTACATCTCTCTGCTCCGTCAGTATCTATATAATGATTCCCACATAATTAACTGGGGTGATATGGATATTGAGGATGATACGAAATTCAGGGATTGACTAGTACGAATTGATTATTGTTAGGATAAGGTTCTTCATGAACAGATCATTCATTTGGTTCATGTATTATAGAGGAATGGTGGCCTTGAGGAGAGTACATGGGATCGGGAGGCATAGATGTGTTCTGAGTACCCAGAGCTATTCCGTGTCTTTCTCTTGTGTTTTTATTTGTGTTTTTCTTATGATATAATTCTTGACCTCATAGGTGATGGTAAAACCTAATCCTTAATCAAGAAGTGTTAATGTAGAGGCGATTAAACCCATGCGGGTGAGTTAGTGCCACCCAAAGTTGATGATATCTTGACATGGAGGAATGGATTCCCTAATCCATATGTCCGAGAAGTGGTTCTTTAGTGTTTGTACAGTTTTTCAAGAGATATATTACAATGAGGTGTTCTTAGATGTTGAGGTTTTATCTCTAGTTTTAGAACATTGTATGGTGGTTTTCCCCTGAGAGTAATCCATCCGAGGGGTTGTTTGGACCCCTCACATTCTATGTTTGGTTTTCAATTCTCTAGGATGATAATAGTTTGAGAGTTAACATATGTAATAAAATAGATTTACCTAGGCTATTAAATTGTGAAAATCCATTGCTTTCAGTGTTCTTGGGGGTCGTAGTGGTCTGTTTCTGGAGTATACTAAAAATCTAGTTTCACCAAATAGTTTCACGGAAATAGTGGCACCAAAACGATGGAACCATAACAGTGGTACTGTAATGGGTGCATCAAAATTGTGTCACTGTAACAGTGACACACTACAACAGAGTAATAGTAATAGTTGTACAATGACAGTGGAATTATGAGGGTGGGACACATAAATGTTCTCTCACCCTTTCCCAAATTTACAGTTTCCCATGTATTTCTAATTTCACCCCTCTAACACAGTAATTGATGTAAACTGGGTTTAAAGCCTTGTTTGGGCGTTGTCAAGTGTGTTTCAAAGGATAATAAGTATATCATAAATATCCTAATTCCCCGTGTTCTTTGCGATATTAAAACCATGTGATATTGACCATGATCCCATGTTAATGTATTTTGAAACTGTTCTTCCATTAATTAAGGATCTGGCACTTCATAGCCAGGGATCCTCCCTTCACCTTGTTTTTTTCTAATCACTCTTGGTAAGCCTAAATCCTTCCCCAATAGATGATTATTGCATCTATTCTACACCCCCCTCATTCTCAGTTTTTAGGGAGTTTCATACATCTTGCACAATCCCCTATTTTGGCACAAAGAGGGGTTTTTTCACCTGTTGTTTTAGTTAGGTAATATTTTTCCCCTCTTTATTTGTGTATAATATAGGGTGGGTGTACTAATGATTGGTGGGGAAGAATGAGTTATTACATTTCTAATATTATAAATAAAAGAGGGGGAATATGATGATGAAGTGATAATAAGGGTCAATAAAATAATGGTAAAAAAGTGATAATGTTACATATGTTATTTTATTTTATATCCATCAAACATGTTTTGAATTTTATGGGATATAAGGGCTTATGAAAATCGTTGTTATTGGTGATATTTTCTTACGCACTGGTGTTGTTCTGTATTTTATTGTGATGCTTTGACAAATGGTTGTAACATTAAGTTTGCTTAATCAAGTATACTTGGTTAAATAAATAGATTAAATGAAAACCCTTGTGAGATAACAAAAATTTATCAAAGTGGACATGAAGAACAGTTTTTACCAAATCTGAATACATCCTATTTAATAGTTGCGGTTGTGTACTATATTCTTTTGGGTTTTGTGACATTATGCTGGATTGTGTGGTTATGCTGTTGGGAGCACCGTTATGGGTATATGGTTAGATAGAGGGGTGGGTCCTATGAATGGGAATGGGTATGTTTGTGCAGTGGGGATTCTATTTGGTGGTGTTTTATTTTAGTCTTTGTGTGTGGGGTGATATAAGAGTTGTGATGGAATATCAGGTTGGGAGATAGACTGGTTGTGGAATGGATAAACATGTAGGCAGTCTGACTTCCTTTTGTTTATGTTGTGGTAGTAGAACTTATTGTTTAGTGGGACTGCATGTCGGTAGTTTTTTGTCAGTGGGACGAAGGACTGGGTTGTTTAATGAATTCATGTTTATGGGAGTGATGGGTATGGAACTATTGTGTTGTCGGGCTGCCAGTTCTAGCTGTGAGAGGATTATTGATTAGGGTAACTTTGAAGAATGATATTTTACAGTGGTTTAATGAGGGTCAGGAAAAAGGGGTGTGATGTGAGACAATTTGTTGATTTTTACATGTTTTTTTATTAATTAGTGTTAAAATAGATTTTTATACCTTGGTCTATAAATCCTTGTTTTCCTTGGAAGTTTTTAGTATCCCTTAGCCTTCTGAAAACAGTTGGAAATGTTGGTCTTGGTAGTTTACTTGGGTAGTTCTAGAATAAGTTAATTTGAACCCCTTAATATATGAATAGAAATTGGAAAAATGAAAAGGGTTTAGGTTTATATTTTATTGTGTATATTGGTTTGGTTATGCATATTGGAGTGACATCAAATCATATTCTGTGTGAGATGGTTGTTTGTTTGAAACCCATTAGTTGGGATGGGTGTTTTCGTACCTATAGGTATAAATTTTAAGATCCTTTTTATTTCAATATGCACCCCACCCCTGTTGAGAACCATGTGCCGAACACCACTATTTTATGGGGGAGGGTATCTTTCCCAACATCCCAGTTGGAAGATGGATGGTCGATCACTAACTTTCTTCCTCACGCCCTCTTCTAAGATTCTAATCGCTTGAGTGCATCTAGGTTGGCTGTAATGGCTTGAGGCTTACCATAGTCCAATATCTTTTAGGAATTTTTGTTTTGAATGAGGGGATAGGTGTTTATGGGCCTGTATTGTTTTCCCAAGTGACTTAAAGATGAGGCAGAAGTGTCTTCAGGTGAGAGGAATGGTTGTTATAGACTAGGTGTCTATGGGCGGGATGTGTGGTGTGGTTTTGGCTCAGGTTTTTGTGGGCAAGATTTGTGTGTGGTTGGAGGCCCACTGTATCTGGGCATGTTTTGGTAGTGGGAATAAATTTTGTAAGATTGGTAGTGTCAAGACATTATCCATTAGTAATGCGTAGCTAACCAGTGGAAAAGTGGTGTGGGGTACCCAAATGTTGATGTTCTAATACTACTACTTTACTTGACTCGCTTTATTGCTGAGTGTGTATTGTTGATTCTAGGCTAGTTAGTACTCCTTGGTAGGTGCATTGAGGTTCTACTATTTTCTTAATGGATAATTAGTATGTTCCCCCACTTGTGAACAGGTGGATTTGGTTTTCCTATTGGGTATACTTGTATAATCACCCTACATTTGTAAAAGTATTTTCAGATTTCTAGGAGCGCATTAAGGACCGTGATTGAATTTACAAGCATGAACATTATGATAATGGCTATGATTATGGTTACTTTATTTCTTTTGGTAAATTATTTGGTCCTTCGGATGTACTTTTGTCGCATTTTACAATTAAAACATGCAAGGGATGGATTTTGGATACCTTTATATAAATTTTAGCTATTTTTTGGGATTTGTTCTATCTTATCTCCCGATCTTATTTTCATTAAAAATGGTAATGGATTCCATTTTTTCAGATTCTATAGCCTTGGTTATAGTCTCCACCCCAGGGCCTATTTAAGGCTGGACTCGAGGGGTCATTATCTTTTCCTCATCTTGAAGAAGGTGGGTTGC
Source organism: Viscum album (assembly GCA_963277665.1). Taxonomy (NCBI): domain Eukaryota; kingdom Viridiplantae; phylum Streptophyta; class Magnoliopsida; order Santalales; family Viscaceae; genus Viscum; species Viscum album. The sequence goes on along the minus strand of OY728148.1, from coordinate 256,400,920 downwards.
GACATGTTATTATAAATATCTACCTAAATATGGAATGGAATTATAATATATTAAAAAAATTATTCTTGAGGTCAGATATCATTTGAGGAATGTGAAACAAGATGTATGGGATTGATAAATCAATCTCAATTTAATCAGTATTATTAATGAAGGAATTTACCTTGAATGAAATAAAATAATCATTTCCTAAAAAATGAATTTAATTTTATAGTCTGTAGTAACTTCTTAAGAAAACTTGTTTTCCTTTAATCTTTTCCCACTTTATGTATTCAACATAATAAATGAATATTTTCAAGGGAAGATGCCTTTATATCTCTCTTCGGTCAAAAATACTTTTCCATCCATACACATGATCTCTCAAAAAATTACAAAATGTTTATATATTTATATATGATTGTTTAAAGTAATTTTTATTCATGATTTATTTTCTATAAAATGGTTTGAAAATAATAATTTATTTCTAAGGAGGGTAATTTTTTAAAAATATACTAAAAATGTGAATGAAACATTTTTTATCATACATAAAATGAATATAATTTACTAATATAATGACCACTAAATTAATTGATGATTTCATTACATAAATCTCATTTTCTATTTAATAAAATAATTTCTTTATTATTTGGAAAATGTTTATATTTAAATATTTTATTTTAAAAGAAAATTTTATTTTCTTACAGAATAATTATAGTGATATTTAAAGGTATATTCCTTCAATAACTTCATTTTTTGTTACATAGGATTTATTGGTGGATGTTATTCATTAATACAGTCATCAGTATGTCTATAAATGATTTATGGTTATAATCATGAAATATTGATGAATTCTATTTTATTTTTAATGGGTTATGTTATGTTGAATTTTTTATGATGTTATGAAATACTTATAAATTGATTAATTATTATATAAATGGTCGGACTAGAATTATATATCCCAATAATTAATTGGGTAATGATTACTATGATTCGATATTAAAGGGAAAATAAGATATTTTCCCATGCTAAAAAACCTGTTAAATTGTAGGTTATCCCATTCTCAAAATAGGGTAATCAGGTGGTTATATCATGCCAGAAGAAGGTACATGGGTATTCATCCAAATCCTAGCATGTTAATAATGTATTTTTGGGTATAATTGTCATAATATCTTTCTTATTGGGATTAATCCATATACAATTCCACTATTTTATGATATGAACATATTCCAATGTTATGATCTCATATATAATGCTCTTTGATACTTTTTTAATTTATGTATAATGAGATACTATTATTTATTACATCACTCATGTTTATGATCTATGAATTGTTGGGTATGATTTCAAAAGGATAATATGAAGTCCTCACACAATTTATTCTCAGGTTTTTTTTAATATTTTTTTATATCTCCCTTATTTACCCTTCTTGAGAATATAATTTCACCCTCAATTTCCATCAACCATTATATTACGAATGATTTTATGTATCATGTATCTATGAATTATCCTAATTATGAATTAATAATATAGAGATGATATATAACTCTTATGAACTAGTTGATTTTGTATCTGTGATTCTAAAGACACAAAAATGATATAGTTATTTCCTATATCATAATGTTTTTTGTTGAATAATTATCTATTAATATGTGATATTTATGTATAAAAATTATGGGATTGTATATATATATATATATATATATATATATATATTAAATCATAATATCATATTGTCTGTAGGATAACCGCCCATGGACCATACATGATATATAATGAGATAAAAACACTACACAGTGCATTGGATGGATATATAATTCTATGTTTACCTGTCATATTCATATCAAGTATAATCATTTGTGTTCCACAAAGATCACAAAATAATGACATCATACATTACTTATATTCACATGATTATGGAATATGGAATTTCATACATTGAATCCCCCATTAAATGGTGGATTTATAAAAATAGGTGAACACACATAATTCTAAATGGTAATGTGTAGTCACCATAAAAAATTGGAAAGGAACATCATGGGATAATTATAAAATAAAACTAGGGGAAAAATCGAACATGGGATGGATTAATGAGAGATAATGTTGTATTATACTTACATGGGAAAGAATAAATATTAAAGGGATGTTTATAGACACATGGATACATAAAAAAATTTCTAAGATAATGGTTAAATGAAAAGAAGGATCTTGAATAGTTTTCATGGGAGATAGATCCATTATATTGGAATAATAGCTTCTTAAGTAAATGATATAATGAGAGGTGATAAACAATAACTCATTATTTGAATGAAAATTGAAAACTAAGAGGAAATTCTAAAAAACTAGAAAACATGATCAAAGTGGATTAAAAATTATAAATACAAAGGAAGTACCTTAATGAATTGGAAGATGCAGAGAATAACTTACTTGAGTTGTTTCATAAAAAATAAAGGGAGGAGCTTCTTATGAGATTCGGAATTTCATACCCAAACCAATTTAAATTATTTATTTTATTATTTTCCCAGCTTTGGATAACATTATTAAGGATCAGGATAAGTCTTGGTTTAAATTTTTTATTATTTTTTAAAAATAGGTGTTTTTGGCTTGATGGCACCAGGTGCATACACTGGGCACACTTTGGGGACCGTGAAACATGTTCATCTTTGAAAAGTAAAATAAGAATTTAATGACTAATAAAATGACAGATAGAATAAATATAAGAAAAGGTAAAATAGAATTAAAATTATTGATAAAATTATTAATGTAAATAATATTATTATTTTTTTCATTATTAATATTAATAATAATATTATTAAAAATATTATTATCATTATTATTATTATTATTTAAAATGAAATTACTATCATTTTTATTAGTTTTATTATTTATCAATAGTTATTATTATTATTACAATCATTGTTAGTATTGTTAAGAAAAATTATTGTTATTATTATTATTAAAATTAAAATTGATATTATTATTATTATCATTATGTTGTTATTATTATTATTATTAATTAGGTTGGTTAATGGGCACCACATGGTTAGTGGAATCCATGCAGTCAGCTCGGCTATATATACGACCACTTCTAGATTAGACAGAAGCCACAGCACGGTCAGTGCATAGGGGCTTGAAATGTGCGCAGGTTGTGTGATTACGATATTCAAATTAATAAAATTAGCATAAAGGGAGTACTATTAGTATTACTATTAAAAAAAATGATTATTTTTGTTGTTATATTTTAAATATTTTTATATTAATTATTATAGTTGTTATAAATATTTAAAGTATTATGAATTAAAATTATTACTATTATTTAGATTATTATTATGCAATTGTTATTAATATATTATAAGGGTTTACATAAATATAAAACCCTATCACTATCTCACTCTTCTTCCTACCTACCATGATTCCCTCCCACTTCTTCTCCTACATAACATAGAACCACCCTTGTGTGACCCCTAGTGCGAAGCACCTCTCCTCTGTCCACCATACTCTAGTGAAGAACTCCTCCGGCACTGCTCCATCGCGACACATATTCTCTCTGGAATCACTCCCTTACGGTGCATTTTTATCTGTAAACTAGCCTTAATGCGTGCTCCCTCACTAGCGTGATCCATCTGACCAGCCTCTTGTCAGTGTGACCCTGTTTTTTGTTTATGGTCCCCCATTCCAGTGTGTCCTTTAGCCGGTGCAACTAATAGCTGAAACCCCCTTGTCTAGCTGACTCCAACTCTCTGGTGTGCCTCTGTTTGGATGATCTCCTCTCCGGTGGACATTACCCCATGATTCCACTCCCTTCCAGCAGAGGTCTCCCTATTCCCCTTTCGGTAAGCTCTCTCTGGTTGTTAAGGGTCTTCTTTGAGAATTTGAGTTTCCAGTAGCTAGGGTCATCGATTTGGGTGTTCGGTTTGAAATTTTTGCATTCTAACATCATGTTAAGGATTTGTTATTGACCCTCTAATTACAGTTGAGGTGAAACTGATGTTTTACACCGGTTATAGGCTTGAATTTTTCATTGCACCATGGTTTTAGGGTAGGAACCCTTGCATATTGGTTTTAAAATTATGATTACATTGATTTCGTGATTTTTACATAACCCTTATTTGATAAAAAATGATCTATTATTTTTAAAAGATGTGCATTTTGGGAAATAATGTGGTATTAATAGAAAAAAATAATTTGTAAAAATAATTTTCCTATTTAATTGATTTAGCATGTTCCATGATTTTTGTATATGTTACAGAATTATTCTATGTTAAAAGATAAATGTGTGATTAATTTTTATAGAGAAATTTTAGTTCATTTTTGTTGTAAACACTCATGGGTTTCCTTGAAATTGGTTTTTATAAAATAGTTCGAATGATTTATTGAATTATTTAGGTGATGTGAATTATGTTTTGAAACTGAATTGGTCTGTGTTTGGTTTTAAAGAGGGTATTATGTGTATTTTTGATGTAAAAGTATTGGGGTGTTTATTGAAAATGTTTTATAATTTTTTTAAAGTGTTTATTAAATATTAAAAAAGTGGTGTGAAATATTTTTGGAGGATGTTTGGGGTGCATTTGATTTGAAAAAGGATTTTTAATGTGTGGTGTGTTTTTTGTTGATGTTTTCACTCCAAGTGTTAGTTAAAGTTTCCCAGATGGATTTTTATAGTGATTTATGATTATTCATATAATGTATGATTTATTATATTTATTGGTGATATCATAAAAAGATTTCAGTGTTTCAGAAATGGGTTTCTAATTTTTGTTGGTTTTAGACGGTATTTTCGAATGGATATTTATAAATGTGGTTGATATGTGAAAATGTGGTAAATCCCATTTGGCATTTTGGAATGGATATTTGGAATACACATCTCTGTGGTCACTTTCCTTGTTGGTTGATTATGAGATGGGTCAGTGTTCGGTATGGGACCTTCCTTGTATAATAATTATTTTAAGGCAAGTGAATACCCTCGAGGTGGTTGGGGTGGTGATGGTTTGGGTGTTATGTGTAATAGTGTGTATATGACTTGTTACTTGATCTTGTTTGGAATACCACTTAGTAACATTGAATAGGATCCTGGCATTCATTTTAGGATTATTGAGAACAGTTTTTGCACTGGTAGTTGACACACTGATCTGTGGTCCATTGTAGGTGGATACATTTGGGCTTATTACTATTGGAATGGGTCCCTCAGTCTTTTCTAAATTAGGGTGTCTGGGCATTTAAGATTTTTTATTTCATCATTTGTGTCATTCTACCAAGGATGGGGTCTCATGTATTGTTATGTTTTAGTTCTCTTTTATGATATGATGTTTTCTCATGTTCCTCTAATACTAGTGTCGTTAGAGCCATTTCCATCATTGTGTATGATCAAATTCATTATATATGGTTTGGTAATTATCTGGAAAATTTTGAACATATGTTTTCTTGAAACGGATATCATGGTAGATGTTTTAAATGAGAAATAATTCTCCCCTTTCTCATTTTATGGAAAATAATAACGTGCATTTTTTCCCTCTCCCTTATCCCTTTATGCCTTTTTTTAAATCAGAACAACAATGTACTATTATTTTTTTAAAAAAATAGAAAATTGTGGAAAAGTAAATATTTTTATAATGTATTTCAATCCTTCAAATCAATGTTTCTTTATTTGAAGGATGTGAATTGGGAATTGAATTTTTTGGGCCTACCTACTATGTGTTTATACTCAAGCCTATAGTGTTTCTTGTTTTTATTTCATGTTTCAGGTTTGGATTGGGTTCGATCACCAAGGGTGATGTTAGTATCAAATTGGAGGGTGACCCCCGAGGTGACATGGAGATATCATGGTTGTCATATTTTATTTTTGGATTCATTGTGTAGTACTTTTCTCATTCTCTGTGGTTCTTTTAATTTGGATATGTTTGATGAAAAAATGTTGGCATCCATGTTAATCCTATTTATTATTCATTTATTTTGGTTATTTTATTTATTTTATTTTGAAATAATATTCCCTATATCTCTATTGATTCCCTTAGCATTTGTCACCAGTTCGGGATAATCAGGAACCCCTCTTCAGACTTGTGGTGGATCAGCTTGGCTGACCAGTTCAAGGTCAAGCAGGGTTGATTCAGGAAAAAATGGCCTCAAAGGGGGTATCCTCTTATGAGGACAGTACAATTTAGAGTTCACATTGTAATTTGGTGTTTTCATGGTTGATGGAGTAGAATTTTTAGGCTCAAGGTGTAGGAATGGGATAGACATCATGAGCCTTTTCTCATTCTAAACCTTGTGTTACTGTCAGATGTCTGAAATTATTGGTGTCCTTTGATTCTTGTGGATTGTTTGGTGTTGGTATGTAAAAAGGGATTTATGAAGTGGCCTCCATGAGCTCGCACGTCCTAGAATGACATTTGGATCCTGTTACATTACCCTTCAATGCTCCTCGTATAGGGGGTGTTATTGGCATATGGATACAAACAATATGTTACAGTAACACATTGACACTAGTTTCCCTTGTGAACTGTTTTGGGCCTTCCTTAATTCTAGAAAATTTTCTTTGTAATAATTTGTTTTGGAATAATTCAATTTGGAATATGAATGGTAATGAATTTTCATTGATCATGCTCCTTATTCCTTTGTCTCTTAGTGTCCACCCCCATGAAGATTCGGTGGATCCCCAAGGTAAAGATGCATGTGGTGCATCTTTAACAGAAACTCTAGTTGATCAGCCTAGTTATTTCATTTATGAGTTTTAGAAGATGAATCTGCCTCTTTGAAGGATTACCCATCCCACCTGTTGGAATAGTGAGTTGTTTGGGCTATATCTAGGATTCTTTTGTCTTGCATTGATTCTTTCTGTTGTAGCTCTGAGTTTCATCAGAAGAAGGGGTTTTGGGTAGGGATTATCATCTCTTGAATGTGAGGTAGTTGATTCTTCAATCATTAGAGCACCAAACATATGTCTCTGAGTGAAGCTATCGTATAGTCAGGAATCCCGGGGGTTTAAGGAGTTTGGATACGTTTATACCTTTACCAATGAGGTGAGATAGTTCTACTATTTCTGTTATCGATTCTCATCGCTGTGAATTTATTACTATCTAATGGACCTTTGTGGACTTACCCCTCCTGCAACATTTGTGGTTATGCATATTTGGATGCGAGTTTCAGGTTATTGTTCTTGTACGGACCACCCATGTGAATTGGGTGTGGTCATGGATTTTATCCATCTGTAGGTGATGAGTGGTGGGAGGTTTTTGAATGTGGTACCGGTGATCCAACCATTGAGCTCATTACCTCTCATAACCTTGTGGTGGGGGGGGGGGGTTTATAAAGGATGTTGATTAGTTCTTACACCCTCCATTCAGAAGTGGGCAGTTTAAATTCTCTTGATGTGTCCATCTTAGCTTGGGATGGTCGTGGTGGAAGGCTTTTGGGTGGACTATGTATGAATGGTCTAATTTTTTTTCAATATTATATTTCATTTGGTAATTCTTAGTTAGTCTCTAATGGTTGGGAGAACCGCTGTGTGTCTCATTGAGTTTTCTCTTAAGTCGTTGTTTGGTGCAGGTTTGTTTCTAAAAGGGGGAGGTCCATTCTAGCCTCCCAATTTCAATATCAAGGTTTTATTCCAGCTATAGGCTTAGTGGTGGATGGTATGTTACAAAGACACAAAATTCTACGTTTTCCCCTTCGAGTAAATTTAGATATGGGAGTGTTTCAGTGGTTTCATTAATGTATTATTATAGAGGTTTCCTTGAGACGAGGTTTGAATTTCATTCAGTTGGATTGGGTGAGTGGATGAGTCATGTTTGGTGATGATTAAGGTGTATGTATTTTAATCTTGGGGTTGGTGTCGTGAATGCTCTATATCCATTGTACGGATCAACTGGGGGTGTTTAAACATTTAGGTGCGGGTTGCAATTAGCAGGGAGTTTGTATCGGTCTCCTGGGTTTTTCTTATTATCATTTCTCTCACTGGTGGCCTTTTTGTGATCTATTAATCTATTGCTCTTTGGGAACCTCCTTGAACTGTAATGATGTATTGATTTCCAATTTTGGGTTCAACCTTAGTTATAGTGTTCTGGGGGTGGAATGAGATATGGTGTGGAGAATTGTCATACCCCGACCCTTTTAAATTCTTTATTTTATTATTTTCCTATCTTCAGATAACATTTTCATTGTTCAGGATATGTCATGGTCTATATTTTTGAGTTTTTAATTAAAAATGAGTGTTTCGGTCTTGGCAGCACCAGGCACACGGGTAGGGAAAGGTTTCGAGACCATGTGGCATGCTCATCTTTGAAAACTAAATATCAAATTTAATTACTGATAAAATGATAGTTGAAATAAAAATAATAGAAGGTAAAATCGAATTAAAAGTATTGATAATATTATAAATGAGATTATTTTTATTATTATTTTCCTTATTAATTTTACGAAAAAATATTATAAAAACAATTTCATTATTATTATTATTATTAAAAATGAAACGAATTTTTATAATAATAATAATTTTATTATTATCATTATTTATCATTATGTTATTATTATTACTATTTTTATTAGTATTGTTAATAAATTTTTTTTATTATTATTATTAAAATTAAAAATATTATTGCAATTATTTAGGCTGGTTGGCAGGCACTACATTGTTAGTGGAAGTCATGAAGTCAGACCGTGTACCCGTGTGGCCACTTTTGGATCGGACATAAGCCACCACACGGTCTGCACATGCGCACTTGACCTGTGTGTGGGTCGTACACTTGTAGTATTCAAATTAATAAAATTAAAATAATTCTGAAAATAATATTATTATTAATAAAGAAATTTTAATATTTTTTGTTTTTATATTATCACTATTGTTATAATTATTATTATTTATATATATATATATATTATATGTATTATAAATATAAATTATTACTATAATTCATATTATCATTACGGTCTTATTATTAGTGTATATTAAGGGGAAAAATAGAAAACCCTAATAATCCTTCTCTATTCCCCCTCCCTTACACACTACCCTCCCCCATTATTCTCCTACCCAGCACACATCCCCCATGGTGCGACCCCCTGGTGCACATAAACTCTCTCTGGACACCCTACTCCGATAACGACATCCTCCAATGCCGCTCCCTCCCAGAGGATCTCCTCTCCGGCGCCGCTCCATTACGATATGCTTTTCCCTACCAACCAACCCTAATGTGTGCTCCCTCTATAACATGATCTAGCTGACCGGCCTCTTTCCAGTGTGATACTAATGTCCAGTCGCATTGTCCCCTTGTCGGCACGACCTTCTGTCGGCATGACTAGAAAGCGCGACCTCCTCCTCCAGCCAACTCCCACTCTCAGGCATTCCTCTCTCCAACCGGTCTCCTCTTTGGAGGTTTCGACCTCACTAGTGCACTACCTTCCAATGGAGGTCTCCATTATCCCCCTCCCCTAATATCTCACTCGTTTTTAAATGTATTCTTTGAGATTTTGGGTTTCCAGCAGCTAGGGTCCTTGATTTTGGTGTTTTGTTTTGAGTTTTTTCAGTCCATCATCATTTTTAGGGTTTTTCTTGTCCCTCTAAGGTTCGATTGAAGTTTCAACCCGATTTTGGGCATGCATTTTACATTGATCCATAGTTTTGAGCTTTGAACCATTACACATTAAATTTAAAATTATTTTTACCTTGGTTGATTCATTTTTACAGAAACCTTAATTTCTAAATAGTGATCTATATTTTTTATAAGTTTTGTACTGGGTGAAATAAGGTGGTTTTATACCTAAATATAGTTTGGTATAATTAATTTTCTATTGTAATTGACTCCCCATGTTCCCTAATTTTTATATGTGGTTTGTAATTGGTCTATGTTAAAAATTAAATTTTTGAATAAATTTTAAAGATAAATTTTGGTTAATTTTGGGTGTAAAATCTCATGGTGTTTCTTTGAATGGTTTTATTATAAATATTTCAAATGATTTATTAAATTATTTAGGTGATGTGAATTATGTTTTGAAATTTATTTTTGGGTGTGGTTGGTTTTAAAGAGGGTATTGGGTCTATCTTTGTGGTAAAAGGCTTGGGTTGTTTATGAAAAATGATAACTTTATATTTTGTTCCCCTCAAACATATCCCCTTGTTCCTTGTTTTAAATCCTGAGGGAGATGGAATGTGGCTGTTTTTTTAATGGATGGTGGGAAAGAAGACTATATTGGTATACATTATTTAAAACCATAAAATTAGTGTTTATTTATTTAAATTATGTGCATTGGGAATAAAATGAGTGGGGCCTACCTAATGAGTTTTAATACTCATGCCCAAAGTGTTTCTTGTTTTTTGTTCCTGTTGCAGGTTTGGCTCAGGTTCAATCACTTAGGGCAATGTTATTATAGGATTGGAGAGTGAACCCCAGGGTCACATGGAGACATCTTGGTTTTCAGGATCTGTTTGGGGTTTCCATGTTTAGTATTTTTATCAGTCGTCTTGTTTCTTTTCTTGTTGATATGTTTGATGTAAAAGCATTGGGATTTATGTTTATCATAGTTATTATTATTTTATTTGGATGACTTTATTTAATTTATTGGGAGAAACCATTCCCCACAACTCTATTGATTCCCTTGGCACTTGCCTCTATTCCTGGAGGATCAGGAACGAAACTCTAGCCTTGTCGCAAATTGTCTTGGGCGACCGGCTCAGGGTAAAACCGGGTTGGTTCGTGACAAAATTGTATCAGAGAAGGTGAGAAATTTTAAGGACCCTTATTTTTTAGAGAACCATTTTTTATTTGGGTGCTCATGTTAAAAGGAGTAGGATTTTCAGGCTCGAGGTGTAGGAATGGAGAGGATTTCATGAACCCATTATTATCTAGAACCTCAGGTTACCATGGAATGTTTATAATTCTTGGAGTCCTTTTATTCTCGTGGTTTTATTACTGTTGGGAAACAAAAAGGTAGTTGGGAGGTTCCCTCCTTGATAACCCATGGCTTGGAAATTCTTTTAAAGTGAGGAAAATTACCCTAGAATTATCCTCATGGAGGTGGTGTGATTGGCATATGGTCACCAACCATATGTCCGAGTCACCCATCAATGCTAGTTTCTCCATGTGAATAGTTTTTGGCCTTCCTTAATTATTGAAAAATTTATTAGTAAAATTAAGTTTTGTAATTGTGAAATGTTGAATTTGGATGGTAATGAATTTTTCATGATCATGTTCTTTGTTCCCTTATATCTTAATGTCTCCCCAAATGAAGATTAGATGGATCCCTAAGGTGCTGCTTCAGGTGTGTAATATTTAGAATACACTCTAGTTGATCAACCTAAGGATTTCATTTATGAATTTTCGATGATGAATCCTCTAATTTGAAGGATTCAAGGGGCCGTCTTTTGGAATAGTCAGTTGTTTGGGATCTATCTTGTATGCATTCTTGTTGTGGTGATTCCTTTGGTTTTGGGTCAAGGTGGCACTAGAAGAATGGGTTCTGGTTAGGAATTAGAATCTCCTCCCTTTGAGGCAGTATATGTATCAATCATCATACCTCAGGCGATAGGTCTCGACATGAAGCTGGTGTGTAGTCAGGAATCCCAGGGGTGTAAGGTTTTTGGCTATGTTTGTTCATTTTCTGTTGTGGTGAGGCAGTTCTAGTGTATTTATGGTTTTTAGTCACAATGAATTTTATCTCGTCGCAAGAATTATGCTGGAGTTAGCCCTCATGCATTGTTTGTTGTTACAACTTCTTGGATGAGATTTTTTTTTCACTGTTCTAGTGTGGACCTCCTAGGTGAATCGGGTGAGGTCTTGGATTTTATCAATCCATAGTTGAAGAGTGGTGGGTTGTTGTTGGTTGTGGTCTCAATGATCCAGTAATTGAGCCCCTTCACTCCCCTCCCATTGTGGTGGGGTTATTTTTTATGTGAGGAATGTTGTGGATCAGTTATATTTCCCTATCTGTTTGGGAGTGGGTTGTTTAAATGATCTTTATGTATCCTTGTTATCTTGTGTAGATCGTGGGAGAATAATTTTTGGTGCCCTATGGGGGAATGGCCCAGTTTTGGTTCATGTTTATATTTTTCGTGGTAATTAATAGTTAGTCTCTAATGGTGGGGATACCCACCACATGTCTCATTGAGTTTTCTTTAGGATATTGTCAGGATCGTGTTGGTTTCTAATTGGGGGGTACTTTCAGGCCTCCCCATGTAAGTATCATGGTTTCATTCCTACTGTCAGTATGGTGGTGGATGGTCTCCCATAAAGCCATCTAATTTTAATTTTTTTACATTGTGTAAATATAGATATGGGGGGTGGGTGCTCTAGTAGTTTTGCTAAAGTATAGTAATAGAGGTTTCCCTAAAATTGGAATTGAATTTCATTTGGTTATTTTGGGTGAGTGGTTGGGTCCTGTTGTTGGTGTTTCAGGTGTACGTATTTTATGGCACAGGTGGCTGTTGTGAATGTTATAAGTCCTCTGGACTAATAAAATGGTGTTGTTTAAACTTTTGGGGTGGGTTTCATTTAGTGATATGTTCATCTCAGTCTCCCAAGTTTTTTTATTAGCATTTATCTTATTAGTGGTGTTTTTTTGATCTCTTCATCTATCACTCATTGGGAACCTCCTTAAACTATAAATGAGTATCATTTACTAATTTGGGGTTTAACCTTGGTTGTGGATTTTCAGGGGAAGAAAGTGTTATGGTGGGGTGAATTTTCACACTATAACCCTTGTAAATTATTATTTTTATTATTTCTTCACCTTCAGATAAATTTTTCATGGTTCATCAAAATTCCATGTTTAAATTTTTGAGTTTTTATTTAAAAATGTATGTTTGGGCTTGATGACACCAGGCTCCCGGGAAGGGCATGGTATGGAGACCGTGCAGTCTATCCATCATTGAAAACATAAATAATAATTTAATTACTATGAAAATGAATGTTAAAATAAAAATAATAAAATCTTAAAAAGAATTAAAAGTAGTCATAATATTATTAATGAGATTATTATTATTATTATCTTTAATAAAATTAAGATTAATATTATAAATTTTTTTGGTATCATTATTATTGTTATTAAAAATGAAACTAATATTATTATTACTATTATTTTTATTGTTTATCATTATGTGTTTATTATTATTTCTATCTATATTAGTATTTTTTAGAAAATAATTATAATTATTATTATATATATGTTATTATTATTATTATTATTATTACTAGTATTATTATTATTTACGCTTGTGTTCATGCACTGAAAGGCTAGTGGAAGCCGTACGGTCAGCCTGGGTACTGGTGCGACCACTTCTGGATCAGCCAGAAGCCATAGTACTGCCAACACCCGGGCACTTGCACGGTGCGTGGGTTGAACTGTTGTGGTATTCAAATTAATAAAATTAAAATAATGTATATTGTAATATTATTATTACTAAAAAAATTCTAATATTTATTATTGTTATATTTTCATTATTTTTATAAAAATTATTTTTGTTCAATTAAATATTATAAGTATTATGAATATAAATTATTACTATTATTAATATTATTATTATGGTATTATTTTTATAGTATTTTTAGGGTTAAAAAATAGAAAATTCTAAACCTCCCTCTCCATATTCCCCATCCCTTCAATGCTACCCCCTTATTATCCTACCCAGTGCAAATCACCCTTAGTGCAATCCCTTGGTGCACAACACCTATCCTCGACCACCCTACTCCGGTGATGACTCCTCTATCATCAATCCCTCTAAGAGTATCTTCTCTCTGTCATTGCATCCTTGTAGTGCAATTTTCTCTGGAAAACAGCCCTCTTGTGTGGTCCCTCTCGGGAATGATCCGATTAGCTGACCATTTACTGGTGTGACCCCCATGATTGGTCAAGACCTCCCCTTCCAGTGTGTCCTTTAACCGATGTGACCAGCTAGTGAGAGCCCCTTGTCCAACCGACTCCCACACTCTAATGCACCTCTCTCAATCTGGTCTCCCCTATGGAGGATTAAACCTTTCTAACACACTCCCTTCCATTGGTTGTCTCCCTTATACCCCTTTGGAAATCTATCTTCCATTTTTAAGGGTCATATTTGAGATTTTGGGTTTCCAAAATCTAGGGTCCTTGTTTTGGGGGTTTGGTTTTGAGTTTTTTCATTCGATATTTATCTTTATGGTTTGTTCCTGACCTTTAAAGGTGTGTTTTTGGTGCGATTGAGGTTTCTATCTTGTTTTAGGCCTTTTTTTCCATTGCGACCTAGTTTTGACATAATAACCCTTGTACATTTCCTTTAAAATTATGTTTACATTGATTTATTTATTTTTAGACAACCCTTTATTTTTAAATATTGCTCTATAATTTTTAGAAGTGTTGTATTTTGTGAAATAAGGTGGTTTTATTTGTAATCATAGATTGGTAAAATTCATTTTCTTGTTTATCAATTAACCTTGTTCCTTGATTTTTTTATATGGTGTTTAATTGGTCTCTGTTAAAAATTAAATGTTATATTAATTTTTATAGATAATTATTGGTTAATTTTGGGTGTAAACGCTCATGTTTTTTCTTGAAATTGTTTTTTATAAATAGTTCAAATGATTTATTGAATTATTTATGTTATGTGAATTATGTTTTGAAATGGTTTTGGTGTGAGTTTCATTTTAAAGAGGGTATTGTGTGTATTTTTTATGTAAAAGGATTGGAGAGTTTGCGCAAAATGTTTTATATGTTGTTTTAAGGGTTTATTAATTTATAAAATGGTGAGAACCAATATTTGGGGGTGTTTGGGGTGCGTTTGATTTTAAAATGGATTTTAAACATTTTTTGTGTTTTCTTGTTGGTTTTTCTCACACCAATTGTTGGCTAATGTTTCCCAGTTGGATTTTTCTATTGGCTTATAATTGTTAATAGCATGATTGAATTTGTAAATGTATTGGTGATATATAAAAATGTATTTGGTTTTTCATAAAAGGGTTTTTAAATTGTTTGGTTTTAGAAAGGATTTGTGCATGGTTATATATAATGTTGATTGATATTTGAAAATACACTAAAGTCAATTTAGTATTTTGGAATAGTTTTTTATAAAACCCCTCAAGTGTTGATCACTTACCTTGTTGGTTGATCATTAGATGGAAGGGTATTTGATATGGGACTTCCCTGGAGTAATAATTATTTTAAGGCAATGACTACCCTCGATGTGGTTGGGGTGGTTATGGTTTGTTTGTTAAGTGTGATGGTGTGTATATGGATTGATACATGATCTTTTTTACAACACTCATTCATGAACATTGAATGGGAACCACGCATAGCTATGATTATTACTGAAAATGATTGATGCACTGGTATTTGACATACTGACTAGTGGCCCGTATAAGATGGATACATTTGGGTTCATTATTATGGGACTGGGCCCCTTGGTCTATCCTAAGTTAGAGTGGTCAAAACATTAGGCGTTTTGATTTCATAATTTGTGAAATTCTACCCGTGATGGGGTCACATATATTAGTATGTTCTGTTTCTCCTTTGAGTTCCTATGTTATCATTTGTTCCAATGATACTAGTTTGGTTAGATCCATTTCCCTCATTGTGTAGGATCACATTCTTTGTATTTGAATTTGTTAATTATCTAGAAATTGTAAATGTTTGTTTTTTTAAAAAGGATTTTAAGGTATATTTTTTAAATGAGATAGAATTCTCCCCTTTTTTAATTTTATAAAATATGATCACTTTTTATTTTTTTCCCCTCTCCCTTCTCAACTTATGACTTGTTTTATATCACGAGGGAAATGGATTTTGATTGTTTGTTTAAAATGAAAAGTATGGAGAAACAAATATTTGTATACTTTTTTTAAAACCTTAAAATTAATGTTTTCTTATTTAAAGGATGTGCATTGGGTATAGAATTAGTCTGGCTTACCTACTTAGTTTTAATACTGATTCCTAGAGTGTTTCTTTTTTTAGTTCCTATTGCAGGTTTGGTTCATGTTTGATCACCCTGGGTGATGTTAGTATCAGATTGGAGAGTGACACCCCAGGGTCACATGGATGTATTTTGGTTATTAGTTTACATTTGGGGTTTATTTTTCTAATAAATTTCTCATTCATTGTGTTTCTTTTCAGTTGGATATGTTTTATGTAAAAAAATTTGCATCCATGTTTATCTTTGTTATTATTCCTTTATTTGGGTTCATTTTCTTATTTTATTGGGAAAAACCATTCCCTCTCTCTCTATTGATGCCCTCAATGCTTGTTTCCATCCTAGGAGAATCGGGAAAGCCTATTGGGGATTCCCACAGATCACCTTTGGTGACTGGTTTAGGTCCAACCTTCGTTTGTTTGGGACAAAATGGTATCAGAGGTGGTTGGAATTTTTTAAGACCTTTTTTTAGAGTGCCCATTGTTATTTGGGGTTGTCGTCATAGAAGGAATAGGATGTTTGTGCTTAAGGTGTAGGAATTTGAAGGAATTAATGAAACCTTTATCATTTTGAACCTCAGGTTACTATAAGGTTTCTGAGATTGATGACTCCCTTCTATTCATGTTGTTTTTTGGTGATGGGAACAAAAAGGGAGTTGGGAAGTGGAATCTATGAGCTCACAAGGCATGGAAATCCATGTACAACAAGGAAAATTACCCTATAATTCTCTTCATGGTGGTTGTTTGATTGGATATATCCTACAACCATATGTCTAAGTAACCCGTTGACATTAGTTTCTCCTTCTGACCTATTTGGGGACTTCCTTAATTCTAGAAAATATGCATTGTACCATTTTTTTGAGAATTGTGAAAAGATTAATTTGAATGGTAATGACTTTGTCTTAGTCATGTTCTTTGTCCCCTTGTCTCTTGGAGTCTTCCCCCATGAATATTTGATGTATCACCAATGTGCATCCTTGGGTGTTGCATCATTTGCAGACACTCTAGTTGACCATCCTAAGGATTTAATTTATCAGTTTTAGAAGTTGAATACACTGATTTTATTGATACCCCATCCCATCTATTAGAATAGTGAGAAATTTGGGATCTATCTATAATGGTTTCTTGTTGTGGTGATTCTTTCAGTTGTGGATCCTATTGGTGTTATAAGAAGGGATTTTGGTTAGTGATTAGCATCTCGTAAATGCGAGGCAGTAATTACTTCAATCATCAGAGATCTAGCCATTGGTCTCAGAGTGATGATAGCACATATTCAGCAGTCCTAAGGGTTTAAGGAGTTTGGATAAGTTTTTTCCTTTACCATTGTGGCGAGGAAGTTCTAGTGTCTTTTTATATATTATCTTCTCTATGAATTTCTTCATTTTACAAGGAGAATAGAGGAAATACCCCTCATATAAAATTTGTGGTCACACCTTCATAGATGAGAGTTTCTAGTTGGTGTTATGGTGTAGAAAACCAAGGTGAATCAGGTGAGGTATTGGATTTTATCCTTCTGTAGGTGAAGAGTGGTGGATGGTTGTCATTAGTGGTCTCAATGGTCTAATAATTAATCCACTTCCCTCCACTCCTTATGTGGTGGGAGTTTTTTTTGGTCCGTGCTAAAAGAATAAATTCTGTTCTTTCCCCCTCTATTTAGGAGTGGGAAATTTAAAAGCTCTATATGTGTCTTTCTTAGCTTGGGCAGGTCATGGTGGAATTGTTTTGGGTGGACTATTTGGGAAAGGCACAATTCTAGTTTATGGTGATTTCTTGTTTGGTCATTCAATGTAAGTATATAATGGGGGGAAGACCCGACTTAGGTCTCATTGAGTTTTCTTTTATGTTTTTGTCGGTTTATAGTTTGTTTTAAAATACAGGGAGTCTATTCGGACCTCCCCATGTCTGTGTAATAGTTTCATTCCAGAAATCAGTTTGGTGGTGAATAGTAACATAAGGATCAACCTAATTCTTTATTAAATTTTACTTTGTGTTTATATAGAGATGTGAGTTCTCCAGCAGTTTCATCAAAGTAATGTTATAGTTGTATCCATGTGATGGGGTTTGAATTTGGTTTGGTTGTTTTGGGTGATAGGTTGTGTTAAATTTGTTGTTTTTTAAGGTGTGCTTATTTTATGGTTGTGGTGGCTGGTATGAATGTTCTCAGAACTTTAGAACAATCAAATATGGATATTTAAACATTTTGGGGTGAGTGGAAATTAGCAGGGAGTCCATATCCATCTCTTGAGTTATTTTTATTAGCCTTTCTATCGTTGGTGGTGTTTTTGTGATCCCTTCTTCTATTTCTCTTTTCAAAACTCCTTGAACTGTAAAAAAATATTGGATTCTGATTTGGTGTTTGACCTTGGTTATGGCTTTCCAAGGGTAAAAAGTATTATTGTTGGGAGAATTGTAACACCTCAACTATTGTAAATTATTTATTTTATTATTTTCACGAAATTAGATATTTTTTTGGGTTTTAGGAGAAGTCACTATCTAATTTTTTTAGTTTTCTTTAAAAATGAGTGATTTGGGATTGATTGAACCATACACATGGGCATGGCATAGTTCGGAGACCATGAAACATGTTCATTTTTGAAAACTAAAATAATAATTCAACGACTAATAAAATGAGAATAAAAATAAAAATAAGGAAAGGTAAAATATAATTAAAAGTATTGATATTATTATTAATGAGATTATTATTGTTATTATCATTAAGAATAATATTATTAATATTATTAATATCATTATTATTATTCATAAAAATGAAACTATTTTTAATAATAATAATAATTATAATAATAATATTTAGTCTATTGTGTGGGCATCATACGGTTAGAAACATTCATGCAGTCAGCTCTCGTACCCATGCAGCGGCCTCTAGATGGAACAGAATACACTACACAGTCTGTGCGTGGGCGCTTGAGCGATGTGTGGGGCACGCTGTTGTGGTATTGAAATTAGTAAAATTAAAATAACATGGATAATAATATTATAATTAATAAAAAATTCAATTTTTTTATTGTTATGTTATAATTATTAATATAATAATTATAATTTTTGTTATAAATATTATAATTATTATGAATATAAATTAATACTATTGATAATATTATTATTATGGTATTATTAATAGTGTATATTTAGGGATAAAATAGTTACAAACCCTAACTCTCCCTCTCTCTTCTAATCCCTTCGACGCTACCCTCCCCCCTTCTCTAGAAACCAAGCACATAGCCCCCCCTACCACTCCCATAGGTATATAAAACATATCCTTTGGCCACCCCACCCCGGTGAAGTCCTCCTATAGGGCCGCTCCCCCCAGTGCATCTTCTCTGTCACACTTCTCCCTTACATTCAATTTTTCTACAAAAACCAGCTCCATTGTGCGCTCACTATCTGGAATGATTTAGTGAGATGGCCTCTTGCCGATGTGACCCCCTATCCGGTCACGTTCTTCCCTTAATGACGTGACCTTCAGATGGTACGACCAGAAGGTGCAACCATCTTGTTCTGTCGAATCCCACTCTCTGTATCGCTACTCTCCATCTAATCTTCTCTCTGGTGGGAAAGACCTCGTGGAGCACTCCCTTCAGGAAGTGGTGTCCTTTATTCCACCTCTAGTAGTCTCTCTCTCTTTTTAAAGATATTCTCTGATATTTTGGATTTCCAACAGCTATGGTTCTTTTTTCGGGGTTTTTTTTGAGTTTTTTCATTTAATATTCATGTTTATTATTCGTTATTGACCCTAAAAGGCGTGGTTGAAGTGAGATTGAGGTCTCACATTGTTTTTGGGAATGCATGTTTCAATTCACCATGATTTTGAGGTAGGACCCCTTTCACATTGCCTACAAATTTATGTTTAAATTTATTTCATGATTTTTACCAAACCCTTAATTTCTAAATAGCGATCTATCAATTTTATAATTACTGTATTGTGTGAAATAAAGTGGTTTTATGTGTAAACATCGATTGGTAATATTAAATTTATTGTTTAATTTATTTATTATATTCCTTGATTTTTTATATAGTGCATAACTAGTCTATGTTGAAAATTAAATGTGCGATTAATTTTTACCAAAAGGTTTATTATATTTTTAGTGTAAATGATAATGGTGTTTCTTGAGATAGTTTTTTTATAAATAGTTAAAATGATTTATTGAATTATTTAGGTGTTGGGAATTATGTTTTGAAATTGTTTTTGTGTGTGTTTGGTTTTAAATAGGGTATTGGGTGTATTTTTTATGTAAATGTTTTGATGTGTTTTTGTAAAATGTTTTATAAGTTGGTTTATGGGTTTATTAAATTTAAAAAATGGTTTATAAACATGTTTGAAATATTTTTTCAGTTTTTTATGACAATAAAAAATATTTTTAACAAGTGTTGTTATTTTTTGTTGGGTTTTCACACAATATGTTGGTTTAAGTTTCCCAGTTTGAATTTTCTATTGGTTTTTGATTATTAATATAATGTTTTATTTTGTAATTGTATTTTTGATATCTAAAAAGGAGTATGGTTTTTTATAAATTGTTTTCTTAAATTTTTGGTTTTTGAAAATATTTTTTCATGGTTATTTAGAATGAGGTTAGATATGTGAAAATGTGGTAAAGCATGTTTGGTATTTTGGAATTGTTTTTGGAAACCCCCTCTTGGCTCAGTTAATTGCCTTGCTAGTTGATAATGAGATGATATGGCCTTCAATTTGGGACCTCCCTTGTGTAATAATTATTTTAAGGAAAGTGAATACCCTCGAGGCGTCTAGGGTGGAGTTGATTTATGTGTTAGGTGTGATGATGGGTATATGGCTTTTTACATCATCTTGTTTGAAACACCCCTTTACAAAAATTTCTTGTGAACCTAGCATAAATAATAGGATTAATGATAATTATTGATGCACTGGAAGTGAACACACTGACTAGTGTCCCATAGTATATAGATATATTTGGTTTTATTACTATGGGATTAGGCACCTTAGTTTGTCATGTGTTGGGGTGGCTAGGTGTTTGGCTGTGTTGAATTCATCGTCTGTGGCATACTACCATGGATGGGGTCTCATGTTTTAGTATGTTCTGGTTCACCTATGAGTCCCATGGTTTTCCTATGATTATATGATACTAGGGTGGTTAGATCCATTACCTCGTCCTGTAGGATAACAATCATTGTATTTGGTTTTGGTATTTATCTGGAAAATTTTAAATGTATTTTTTATTTATATGGATTTTAAGGTACATGTTTTAAATGGGAAAGAATTCTCCCAATTTTATATTTTATAAAAAATTAACCCTTTTATATTTTATTCCCCTCTCCCTTCTCCCTCTGGGACATATATTAAACCATTAGGGAAATAGATAGTGATTGTTTGTTTTAAAATGTAATGTGTTGAAAAAATATATATTTTTATACTGTATATCAAAAAATCAAATAGATGATTCTTAATTTAAAGGATGTACATAGCGAATAGAATTATTTGTGCCTATATACTAATCTTTAATACTGATTCCTATAATGATTCTTATTTTGTAGTTCATTTTTCATGTTTGGAACAGGAACAATCGCCTTAGGTGATGTTAGAATTGGAATGCAGAATGAACCCAAGGTTCACAAGAGATGTCATGGTTGTTAGGTACCATTTGGGGATTCTTTGAGTATTACTTTTCTTAGTCACTGTTTTTATTTTCATTTAGATATGTTTGATGTAAAAACATTGGAAGCCTGGATTATCTTAGTTATTATTAATTTAATTGGATTTATTTATTTGGAAATATGATCCCCTCTATTTTTATTGATTCCCTTGGCACTTGTCCCCAGCCTGGGAGGATCGGGAACACCTCTTATGCCTTACCGCAGATCATCTTGGGTAACCTGTTCAGGGTCGACCAGGGTTGGTTCGTAATAGGGAACACCTTGGGATGGTTTTATAGTGGGATATTGACAAGATATTAATACTTAAAGTATTTAGAGTTGAGATGAAATATATGACAAGTTTCTTTTAATAGAAAAATTTATAGGAATTCTTTTTTATAAGAATAGGTTTTATAATATATATAATATAATAATAAATAATAAAAACCATCATATGATTATTTCAAAAGGGTTCCTCCAGAGAGGAGTGTTTTACAATACATTTTTGTTTTAGGAACCTAACTGAAAAAAATAATAACTTTCATCATATGGAAGTGATTAATGTTCATAAAGAATTGTTCTCTAAAACCATAAAATGTAATATAGGTTATGGGTGATTATTTATAGCTTCTTTAAAATTAAAAAATTATATCAAAAAACAATATTACAGAGGGAAACCATATTTTGGTCAAGGATTAATTTTATATTATTTATTAAATTAATTATATAATAGTATAATGTTTTATTAAATTATTTATATTTATTTTGTAATTATTATTTACCAAAAAAATTCAATTCTCAGGAAAATTTAAAAAAATCACCATTGGATAATATTATTGTAACAACTTCAAAAATGACATATATTTTTCTATAATAAATTTATAAATATAGGAATTTAAAATTTTAAAGAAAATTATTAATTATTGAAAAATATTAATTATTATAACATAAACAACATTCTAAACCATAACAATATACATGGGATGTTATTAAGTTATTTTAAAAAATTATTTAATAAAAAATTATTTTTAAATTTATTTCATGAGAATAAAAATATTTTCAATGTCAAAATTATACCAAAAAATATTGTTTTAATTTATATTATATTTCCCCAATATAATTTTTTTGTTTCCTTGTATAAAATGTATTTTTTATTAAACACATTCTATAGTATAATGTATATAATTTTATTAAAAACCCAATTAATATTACCATTATTTTATCAATAATAAAGAATTAAAAGTTCATTGAAATATTATCAAAATATATAACAACTTATTACAATGGCCTATACATTATGAGAAAGACCTATGATGGTATTACATTCATGTGGTGGTTTAACGAGTATGGTTTGAGAAGTGATCTCTATAATCCCGAGACTCTCCAAGAAATAGTTATCCTCGAGTGTTAGTTCTTTATTATCAGCATGGGATTTTTCAAGGTAATATCCTAGTAATTGTGTCTCTCTTAGATGATCCTAAAAGTTTTCTTCATATGGTATGATCTTATTAGTTATGGTTTTCACATCCAACTTCTATGTCAATTTCATTTTATCATAACCCTTAATATATAATAATCATAACATTAAATGTAAAATGTCTATATAAACAATGGTTGTTATGATTCATGGTAATTTTTTATAAGATAAAACAATTGTATATATATATATATTAAATAATAGTTTAAAATAACATATAGTGTCATTTGTGGGTTATATAACAGTATTAATTAATAATGTGTTTTTTTATTTAGAAGGGAATTTTATTGACTAATTTTTTGGTGGTTTAAGATGCTTATTTTATATTGTTAAATAATGATAATTCCATGTAATGGTAGTCATTTATGGTGCTTGTCTGAAACACTTGAAGCCTTGAATCTCACTCCATCTTCTCCCATAGCACATCAAGATGATAGAACATTATGAGTGGAGAGTTCCTTTCATATGAAAATGATGCATCTTGGTGTCTAGATAACTTCTATGGTGTGAGTCCTTCATATAACATGTGGGTGATCATTATAAAATATATCAAACAATGGTCAAAATCATTTCAAAGGGATATTTGGTGAATAATACTCATATTTATAGAGTTTCCAAATTTTATTTTCACATGATTTCATATATCATCTATGGTGATCAAGGCTATGAACCCAAAAATCATGTTATTTTCCCCATATATAAACTAAACTATTCAATATTAAAATATTGACATATCACCACCACAATTAATTAGGAATCACTATATCAAAACCATATATCACATCATCATCAATGTCAAGTATCAGAAAAAAGAATGGAATTAACCCCATGTGGTTATCCTTTGATGTGTAACAAACAGAATGTACCAAAACTATAAACACATATCAATGTAAGATAGAATATATAGACCTCAAATATAAAGACATTAGTATTGATAAATACACCTTTATTTATCTATCCCAACCCATACTATGTCTGAAGTGATTTCGGGTAGAGGGATATTTTTGGATTTAATTCCCTTTACATAATGGATGTTAGGTAATAAACCCAAAATAGAATACTGTCTGAGAATATTTTATGATTCTAAAATAAATTGGTTGAATAATAAAAAATTTGATAATATTTATATCACACTCAATTCCCATTTAAGGAATCAAACTAAATAAAATATCAAAATAACATATAAGATCCACCTCACCATCATTATATATAACAAATGAAAGCTAAGATAAGTACATCACAAGTAGAACCATATTTATACACAAGAAAGACATTCGAACATTATAAAAATCAAAAATTAATAATAAAGGTCAAATTAATGATTCAATTTTACTTATTTCACAACATTCAACAAGCCATATTTAATTTCAAACCATCCTTTGAACCACATCTAACTTCAATACACTTATAAAAAATTAATAACTTTCATTTTACCATATACCCATTTTAGAACACATTGATTCCCAAAAATTTCCATTAAACATATAATATACCATCACTTATAAATTAATTTTCATGTCCCATAAACAAATCGATTTTTTTAACCATATTCTATGTCGTAGGGTATCTATATAATAAACAAAAAATTAATAAATCCCATCAATATAAAAACTACCATAAAACCATTATTATAAACCACCATAACAACCATAAAACAACATCCAATTGACATAAATATCCTTACCATTACTATTATAACATCACAAAAAATATTATATCACTACCAATACAGATCCACAAAACATAAAAACAATAGGCCACCATAAAAGACTAATATCATTATAACCATAATAAGATATGCCCCATATATTAAAATAAATAAATGAACTTTTTGTATAATGTCATATTAACTATCCTATTATTAATCTTTCTTTCATATTTAATTGTAGTTTTAATATCAAACCCCAATACATAAACTCCATAATTCCAAATAACCCATAATTACCAACATCATGTGATGACCATATTTTAAAATTTTATTCCATCAAATAAATAACACATGAAAAATGATTCATTGTTAATAACACTTACTCTTAGAAGAAACACCCACAATACCATAATGATATGATCAATATAGTTGAATTTTTTAAAGTAATTTTTACTTACACATATCCAATCCATTTCTTTTTGTACAATTCATTATCATTTTATATTTTTTATACCGTGCTCTTAATGATAAGAACATGATAATTAATAAAATTTCCCAAAAATAAATAATGTTAATTCTCAATTAAACGATCTCAATTGATGCTTCAATAAATTATACATGTGATAATAAGGAAAGATCCATACAAACCCTTAAACAAATACAAATCAATAAATATGACTATTTTAGAAAATTACATATAGAATCTACAACATTAATACACCAAAATTAGAACATCAATTTTATCATATCATTTAATAATGAATAGATAATTAGATAATGAATAATAATTTATGTTTCATTCACATTTGATAAAAATCTATTGATTACTTGAACCCATAATCTAAAGCCAATTAACATATGGATAAATATCTCTAACTATATCCATCTGAACCCTTTATGGTTCAGGGAATTTCACATATATAAAAGATAATATAATGTATTTCTTGAATTTATAAAAATTTAAAAAAGGAGTTACAACATACCAAGGGTTATCATGATACAAAAAATTTATTTATATAAGAACCATATAATACTACTTCCCAAAAACATATATTATAACCATAATAAACCATATATTAGAAAATGTCCATATCCCATCCAAGGAAACTACACCGTAATAACAAAACTCCCAAGGATCATTGATTTACCCTCAGTATCCCTTCTATGCTCCTAGTATATCCCATTCCAATCCATGAGATAATTAAGGGAACCATACAACATTATTTGTAAGAGGGAAAGAAATAGAAAATATGCCACCTATGTATCGATGGATTAGTGAGAATGATTATTCCATAATATCCATTAGATAAGGTTATATAAATTGTTCACCAAATATAAACTAAATGGAACTGATTTCATAAAAAAAATATTTTTGCATAATGTCAAAATATACTGAGAACACCATTTTGTAATACCAACCCTCAAAACACATCGAAATTAAAACATGATATTCTCCAAGGGTAATACAACTGATAAACATAATGAATTATCCACATATAGAAAACCTAATATTCATCATCTCTTGACCAAACCTCTTCATTCTATTACAAATTATAAAATTCGATTTAGTATAAAATTGCATCCATAGGGTTTACACTAAAACAAATAATTAAAAAACCATATAATGACCCAATAATTTATTGTGAGGAACACCATATGACCAAAAAACCCAATTCTATTTCCATTTATCTATCACATAACACAAGGGTACCCATTATTGTAGTTTCATTCAATTTTTAATTTGATATTTAATTCATTATATCCTTCCTCACAAACACATAAAAAACATCAAATAAGAAAACCTAAAATTTAATGATTTGATATTGTTGTATTAGTTTATTTATTTTCATAGTTTATTAGTGATGTTAATTTATATATCTATATGCTTAGTATTTCACATTACACACACACACACACAAAGACACAAAAAATTATAGTGTGTTTCAATATTTTCATTTGTGGTAAAATTTTTAAAGACATCTAAACATTAAAATCATAAATATATTTTTTTATTTGAAAAAATATTCATTACATATCAATATGATTCACAAGAGAAAAAAAATTATTATTTTCATTAGTATCATGGGTACAAAAACTACTAGAACAAAAATTATTAAATTAATTTCCTAATAATTTATTGAAAAAACTAACATTCTTATACATAAAATACTTAAAAACATTATCCATAACATTGGGAATGAAAAGATAATATACAATGATATTATATGCTAACTAATGGGAAATATAAGAGATTTATATAAATGATTTTAATTGATCAAAAAATAAACAAAAGTATATTAGAACACAATAATAAAAATATAAAATAATAAAAAATGAATAATATATATTAATCATGAAACATGATATAAAATTTTAACAATTAAAATAAATAATACATAAGAGTTAAGAATCATAAATAACCAAATATAATCTAAGAAAACATATCAAAATATTAAGACCTAAGTGTGTATAATTCACATAATCATAGAAAATAACTTCCTTAGTCAATGTTCCCTTCTAATATTATTATATCTTATTGGGTTTTCTCCCCATTCCATCAAATCATAAGTTTATGTCCACTTCCGAAACAATCTTATCACACAACATCCCTTACTAAACTAGGATAACTCGTCATTAAAATACTTATTACATTATAGTACATCAATCGATACCCAATTAATTTTAGGGAAATATACATGCGTTCTCATCCTTTATAAAATTAAAAACATCCATATTTGTTTTGTAATATTATAATAAAAACATCATATCATCACATCATAACATGAGGAAAAGATATAGATTTCATAAACAGTTCATCGTCATACACTATAAAGAGAATGAATTTTTTTTGGAAACATTGGATCATGTACCTATAAAATCATAATTAAGAAGAAAGTGTGTTGTTATATATAAAAATACATTTAATATAAAACTTAATTATTTCTTTAAGAAAATACTGTACTCATTTAAAATCAATTATTTAGATTCTAAAAATTTACAAAAAAAAATTATGGAAAAAATTTAATTTCATAGTAAAGAAGAAAAAAAACAATGGAATATTTATAATGAGTTTTCATAATGGAAGGTAATTTCATTATTGTGGAATATGTTCAATCCTAAAATTCATTAAAATATTTATTGTAAATTAAAATATATAATATTTCTAAAATAAAATAAGATTCTGTTTAAATAATATTAATTAATTTATAATTTATTTAAATATAACATTAAAAAATACTTTTTGAATGTTAAATCTATTCCTTACAACATTTTAATTATAATATGGACATGAGTGAAATGATTCATGCCCAATGTAAAAATATTGTAGTTTTTTTCAAAAACAATATTTCATTCTCTTGATTACAAAAGGAGCGTAAAATTGAATGAATAAAAAATTCATCTAAAAAATTATAGAGAATATGAAAATTCATAATATTTGAGAGTGATATATCATATAATTTCACAATCATAAATGTAAGGATAAATAATCTCAGTAAAAATGGGTATGTAAGTAAAAACATTTACCATTTTGGAACTTTTGAATCATATCTACCAAAAAACAAAGATGTTGAAATGAAAAATAAAATACCATAAAAATAAGGATTTGCATGATACATAATATAAATGGGTTTTTACATAAATTTCATAAAATTTGATAGATATATAACATCACACATGTCACAGTGTGAATAAATTTTGACAATGAACACTTTTAGTTTTTTAAATTTCTATAATGAAAGTCATTTTAAGATTCAAAATAATATGGTTATGTAAATAAATATTAAAACATTATTGATTATTTTAGAATAAATTATTTTACAATATATACAACACATAAATAATAATTTATTCCTTAATGTTAAAACATATCTCAGGGAAGCAAAATTGGGATGAAACTAATACTTAATATCCTACATGATTTATAAGAAATATAAACACCATTATTATAAATTATGAATTATTAAATATGTGTAAAAAAATATTAATACATATGATATAATATATGGTATACTTATTTTATTTTAACATGAATTTACTAATAAATCTCTTGTATTTTTTTCAATTTAGGTGTAAACTGATCATTTTTCATGTATGTTTTGGTACCGAAATTGTGTTCCATTAACATTGATCTAGGTTAATTCATCCAACTAATGATAAATATGATAAATATATATATCATATATAATGATTGTATAAATAATTATGAACAATAATATAGTGATTTAATGAAAAATGAATTATATCACTATATAAAGACAATAGTCTGTATATACTCATGAATGATAATTAAATTTCCTGATAGAATAAATGAATGATTTGAAAATGTTAATTAAAATTTAAAATTAATTTTTATATAATATATACCATATATTTTCTGTAAACATATAATTTTTTACATTCTATGTAAATATTAATTAAAACAAATCACATCACTCAATGACGATTGTAATCATTAGACACACGTGAGAGATGTTATTTGTTTTACCAAAAATTAAGAATATAAGGAGGTAAATATGATATTATAAATCAATAAGAACATTTAGTTTTTTAAAAATATATATAATTTAAATTATTTAATATAAACACAATTGAAAGAATGTGAAAAAAAAATCTTATTGATATATGGAGTAGGTATTTCACATGTACACATGAACAATAATTTTATATACCATTTGATAGAGAAGTGTTAAAAAATGGATGTTTCATCATAATAATAACATCTCATTAAATTTATTATATTTTAATTATAAATTATTTATATATACTTCATGTTTATAGATTATAGATGTTGAAATTAATTTGAATAATCTAGTTTAATATTTATACAACTACTATCTGAGTCCCCTTTTAGCATACTCCATAATACTTGAGGGATTGAGCATATAAGAATACTAGAAGATATCTGATTAAGGTAGGGTTTCTATAATGTATTTTATTAATCAGTTTAGAAGATACGAGGATTAAATTTTCAATAGAATATAGGAGGATTGGTTCATATTTATACATGAGGGAAGGAAAAAATCGATTTTTATAAAATATTTTTTATAATATGAGATCAGTTTATTGTAATATTATAAAAAATAATGTTATTGTATTTTTTATTATATAAGTTTATAATATATCCCTGCTAAAAATAATAATTCAATAACGCATAGAAATCCAAAACGTCACTTTTGGTAGAACCCTTCCTTAGAAAACCCATTTTAACGTTTACCATGGTAATAAAATTTTACAGTTTTTATGTTTCACTTAAAGATAAAATATTTTAATAATAGTAAGTTATTTTAATTATTATTTTTGTAAATATATAATTAAATTAATTATATTCAATTTCTATATGTAGAAAATTTTAATTTCATATAAATGCACAACTCTAATGAAAAATACAATTGAGGAAAATTAACTTTTAAGCATAAAAAATAATTTACACAAATTCTATTGCATTTAAATCCATAAAATTAGTTTTAAAATTATCCAATGAATATATAATATATTCATTTTATAAATTAATATAATAAATAATTAATAACTAATTTTATTAAGATAAAAAAAATTATGCATAAATGTTTCCGAAAAAAGGCGTTTGATGACAAAAAATAAACTTATACAAAAATAATTTATGATGATTATGATTTTATTATATATTAAAGGATGAATAATTAATGTCATATTATTATAATTCAATATCAATTTAAAACATAATGGGGATTTTACTTGAAATATACTTAATGTTTTTTCAAAAATCAGTATTTTTCACTATTCCCTGAAAAATGAATCATTTTTGAAAAATATTATGAATTCATCCTAATATAATATTATAATGATGAATTTAATGACATTAATTTTCATACATTAAATTTTTATAACAAAATTTGAAATTGATTATAATTTTCAAGCATAAAATGAAAAAAACCCATTTTGGAAAAACCAAACATGTTTTTTACACATAAAAAAGAATTAATGTAATATCTATTTCTTATTTATTGTGTATCAAAAAATCAATTTTTATTATTAAAACCATTTAATTTTTTAAATATTACACTTATTACTATTCATATCTTCCAATTAAATTTCTAGGTAGTATAGTGGTACTGCATCACATTTCATTTAGACTCAGTGTGGTATATAAAGTAAGATATCAGTCATTATAAATTTATTTAAAGAAATATATAATCTAAAATATCATTTTATTACATTCTTTACTCTTAAATATTTTTTTCATTGTAAATTTTATCTTTTTTATCAAATGATCAGTTATTGAAAACACCTTGGTTGAAAACCAATATCATAAAAAGGAATAATTAATTTTTTTTAAAGGGGATGCAGGAAATAGATTTATTTCTATAAATAATACACACACAATTTTAAAATTGAGTATAAAATTAATGATAGTTGAAAATATAGACATGGAGAAAAAAGATAATTTATATATAATAATAGAGAGTGGTAGTGAATAGTGTAATGAGAAAGTCAATAAAACCCATTATTTAGTGAGTGGTGAAAAGGACCATCAAACCCCTAGAAATTTCAATGAAATGGAAAATATTTTCATTTTCAATATCCTATTCATGGAGTTGATAATTACATTAAAATTTAAGATCATAAAATATACATTCTTGATTTATTTCCATTTTATAAGAAAAATTTCAATTTTTGGTTGTGCTTAGATCTATTTCCACTTCTCTATCATCTCTAAATCCAAAAAATTTAATTTGTTAAATTATTATATTTTCATATGTGAAACACTAAAATATAATTCTAATGGATCTTATGATCCATAAAATAAAAACATTTAATTCATTTTATATCCTAATTTTTACCAAATACATAATGGTTAGTAAAATTTTTCGTGTTTGGGAAATTATTCATATGATGGAATAAAATATTAATCTCCAACACCTTAATAATAATACCAAAATATAAAAAAATAGACTTCATATATAGTTAACATTAAAAAAATATAAAATATTTAAATATAAACTCAGATCCCTATAATTTCAAAAATGTTTTTTAAATTTAATAAATGAAGATAAATGTACCCCCAAATAACATAATGTAACTCACAATTTATCATACCATACATATAAACACCATGATGATATATAATCTTAGAACATGTTATTCCATTCAAAAAATAATATAATTCACCATAAAACCTCATTGAAAACATATAGTCTACCAAATATATTAATACTAAAATTATTCCATATATAAAATAACATATAATTGAATATAAAAAAATACAGAAATTCCATCAAGGAAAAAAATAATCACATTGTCCTAAAATCTCTTATTAATTTTTGAGATAGTAATATTATTCAATTTACATTACCATTATCAATAATTCCTCTAACCTAAATAAATTTTATCATCTCAACCAAGGGAACATATTGGGGTTATCTGTCCCTCAATTAGGTGTTTTCCAAAAATAGATCATTACAACTAAATCTATTTTATAGGTTTTAGTACCTTTCAAATTATGCATTAAATTCATTAAGAATAAACTAATATGAAAATATTATTAGTTTTTTAATTATTATTATAATATAAATATCGTTTATAAAAACATCTATAAAAAATATAAAAATTACTTTTCTTTAATAATTCAAAAAAATTAGCCTCCTTCCTAGACTATTACCCAGCCTCTAACCTCATACTTCATAAAACTACTTATATAAAATGTGAATTATAAATAATTTCATAAGATTCATTGAACTCAAGATAGTCATTAATATTAATTCTATCTTAATTAATATTTTTTAAAATAATTAATATCATTAATATTACAATAAATGTTCATATATCATCTTTATTATGATATTTAATCATATATCCTTGGTGTTCACTCTTATGTTTCCCCCAAAGGACATCATATTGAACAATTTCAATAAATTTCACATTAGAACAATTTAACTATATATGATACCTTATATGGACCAATATTACCATTCCTTATGTTAATCAAATTGTTATATTTTCTTTGGAAATTACTTTCTACAAGACCAAATTTTCCACACATAAACATCACCTCATTCCTTGGATTTTTTTCCATGGTCCTTCATCCCATATTCTCTTAATATTATAAGTTAAATAACCATTAATTCATTATATTCCTTAAAATCAAATTTATGTATTATCTGATTCATCAAAAAACACATGATTATTTAATTTTTTAACTATATTATTTGATATATAATGTGTAATTTCCACAAACATTCACATTCCTCACCCCATTTCATTTGGAATATTATGAGCAGAATTACTTCAATATCTATAACATTGAGTAGAAAAAATAATAATTTTTTGTTCTATCCATATTTTAAAACAAATGATGATAGTGTGGGAAAAAATAGTTATAAATAATAATCATGTAATTAAGAAAAATTATTCATTATATGAGAAAACCATGAAACCATTTTTTTCATATTATCTATGGTCATTTCTTATTAAATCCATAAAATTGTTCATAACAGTAATGTGAATTAAGATAATAATTTCCCATGGGAATGTAAAAAAAGGTGTGTGTCAAGATTCCATTCACTATACAGTAATGTTATTGTCAATATATACCCAAAAAACAATTTTTGGCATTTTTACACATTGATGCATCTTTTCAAAAACTAGGTCATATTTTATTTTGCTGATTGGGGAGTATTATCTTAAAAAAATATCACTCCATTAATCATAATAACATTGTCTATTCTCATATACATTTTCTTATCCTAATAGTTTTAACAAAATATATATAACCATTATTTGAAAAAGTAACTAAATATTTCTACTATAACAACTACAGAAACAAAAATATTACATTAGAAAATATAACATATTATTATTTGAAATATTATTTTCATAGGAAACCAATCTGCTAAACAACTAAAAAGGGTAAGTGTCATTAGTAAAATTTATAGATAACCAACTATCATAGAAATGATTAAAATTATTTCAAATTAATCACATCACAATTAGTAGACTTATTTAAGATAACATAATAAAAACCATTCTCTAGAACGTAGGGAAAGGAAACATAAAAAGTGGTAAGGTCAAATGATTGTTGATAATATATGTAAATTGTAAAAAGAAATGATCATATTTTACTTTGAGATAATGATAAGGTTTTGGGAATGTGATAATAAAAATATAATATCATACCAAATAATTAATAGACCATAATCATGAAACATGAAATAAATTTTTATCAATCAAAATAAATAAGACATATAAAATTTGAATCATCATTAATCGTTCATGAACCATGTTAACATATCATAAGGATAATACATAATTTTTTCACAAGAACAGAAGAATAAAAAATTATTTCCTTAGTAACTAATCACATCCAATACTATCACAGTGGACTAGGTTCACTCCGTATTCTATCAATTTTTTATCATGGTTCACCCAAAGACTATATTTTTAGACAATGTCCCATACTAAAATTGTTTCAATACCCACTTCAATAATTTTTTTTATCATGAGATATTTATAATTAAACAGTGAATAGTAGGGCTTTGAAATTTCACTCTCACCTATTTCATAATAAAAACCACACATATGTGTTCCACAGAATAATAGAACATTCATCATATCCTAAAATCATAACCCATGAAAATTTTATCCGGTTCATAAACATTTCATTATCATAGTTATAAAACATATGAAGATATAGAGAGAGATAGAGAGTAGATATTTCATTAATGGATAATATACCAATTACACCATATATTATTTAAAAAGATGTTTTTATAAAGATAAATACCATTAATTTATTAGTTGAACGTTTTTTAGAAAAATAGCCCTTTAATTTGAAATCAATTATTTAAAATAAAACAAAATTCAAAAAATATTAGAGAAATAAAGTTATCTAAATAAAATAGGAAACATAAAAAGGGAATATTTATTGTAAAGTGTATTCATTTTGGATGAAAATATGTTCATGTAGATTATGTTAGAAGAAAAATAGATGTTTCATTTTTCATTAAAAATATTATCTACTAGATTTGGGAAATGTTAATAATATTACTTTTAGACATTGGTAAATAAATTATTGTATTTTTTAAAATTATTTTAGATATTTTTTCAAGTAGATTAGAAATATTAACAAAAATATTTTGAGGAAAACATGGACATAGAATTAAATATTATTGATTAATGTGAATATAAGGTTAGATTTCATTAAAAAAAATCTTTAAAGGTCATTGGTATAGAAACAGATGAAATTTAAATGGATAAATTATATATATATATATATATATATTATCAAGACAATAAAAATAAAAATTCATTAGATAGATATATCATATAAATTTTTATTTTAAAATGTAATCATAAACACTCGTGGTAAAAATTTGATTGCAACATAAAACCCTTACCATTATGGTAACTATTTATTTATAACCCCCCTAAAAGAAATAAATTCCAATGAAGCCTAAAACATTAAAAAATTAACTATATTGATGATATAAAATGTTAATGGGATAGTATATGCACATCATAAATTAATATAGGTATACAACCTCAATCATTTCTTAATGAAACAAAATTAAAACGATGAACCCATATGGAATTAGTATATTTTAAACAAACATCAACAGAAGATTGGAAACAACATGGTTATATAAATAAATTTTATTAAATAATATATCGGGATGAAATAAATTATTATAAATTATATACACATTATAAATAATAAATTGGTGAATAACAATAAAACATAACTCAATAAAGAAAAATTGATATTAAATCTGTACCTTATATTCTAATTGTATCATGTATTTATTATCCACATATATAATTAATTTATATTTATTATAATTATATAATTTATCTATATTAACAAATATTATATCAAATATTTACCACTTATTTATATTCTCTTACCCTTTATTTAAAAGTATATAAATCCATCATTTTTGGTGTTAACTAATTCGTTTTTCTTGTTCGTTTTTGATGTGGCAGTTATGATACTTGAAAATTGAACTTGTTTCTTTCATTTCAATAATATAAATCCTGAAATGGATATAATTTATTATATATATATATACATTATAATTATTCGTATAAATAGGGAAATAATAATGAATTCCATCACTAAATAGAGACTTTAGTCAGTATATATGCATGAGTAATGTTTCAATTTTTTGAAGAATGGATTAAATGAAAGGTAAATTATAATTAGAGTTTAAAAAACCACAATTTTATCATAAATAAAACATTTTTTAAAAATAATTATTCATTATTACTTCAATGTATTAGGGAAATTATAATAGAATCACATAATTTCTTGTAGGTGGATGTACACACCTACTCATGACCAACAATATCAATTAGCAATGGATCAAAAAAATAATAATTTAAAAAAAATGTAATTATAGTGTAATAATTATTTGTAAAATATCATATATAATAGTTAATTACCCACTATAAACAGTCATGAAATGTAGTGATAGAATATGAATTATGTCACTATGGGGATGTAGTAATACACACTTATACGTGAGCAATAAAATTATTTCCCATTAAATAAAGTAGGTTTTGAATATAGTGGTTGTAATTATCAACATAATATATCATTATACATAGTATTCTGTATTAATTATGATTAATTGGATATAAATTTTTTAGAGAATGTAGAAAAATAAATATAATTGAAATAGAGTGGTTATGATTAATAAAAATTATTTCGGATACCCCATTCAGCATAATTTATAAACTGTGAAGGTTTGGTGGTATGAAAATATGAGAATATAGAAGGTGAAGGGAATTATTTTATGAATGTGTTTTAGAATATATTTTTAGGGATAAAAGGATAAAAAGTTTGGAATAAGTTATGAGGATATATTTCCTTTTATAAGTAAATGGAGAGACACCCATGGAATTTCACCTAACATTTCAATTTTATTCTGCTACATTCACTATAAATTGGATAAAATTATCTAGGTATTCAAATTTATTATAATATAAATTTTTTATCACCTCTATAAATACAATGTGTGTATATTTTTGTGTAAATCCAACCCTTCACTCTGGGTTTAACAACCTGGAAACCCATTTTATCTTTAATAGTGAAAACAAAATTTTAATATTTTTAATACCCAATATGGAAAAAAAATAAGTGGAACCAAATAGATTATATTATTTTTTATTATAATGGTTAAAAAAATAAAATTTAGCTGATTTAATTTCTAAAAGTGGCAATTTTACATTCAATAAGCATATAACTTATAATGAAAAAATTGTTTATATAAATGAATCATTAAAAATAAACCATAATTTACATGAAAATTATTTCTTGAAACCACATAAAATTAATTTTAAAATATATGAATGAATATATAATATATAAATTTCATTAAAACCAATTATCAAAAAATTATATTTAAATTTAATAAAATAAATACTTATTAGATTTGGAAAATTAATTTAAAATATTGTTTTAAAGAACACAAATTGAAATTTACTAAAATAAAAAAAAATTATTCTTATTAAATAATTATTTTGATTATTTATAAAAATGTATACTTATGTAAATTTAAGATCTGATTCAAAAAAATTATTGTGATTGTATTTGAAAATATATGACAGTTTTTACGAAAAACTATATTCATCACAAATTAAATAAAAATAATTTTTTTTGAAACATTCCAAAAAATTACTAAAATATAATATTAAAATGATTATTTAAAAACAATCCATTTTGAGAAATAGAAAATATAAAAATATTATAAATTAATAATAATTGACATGGATAAAATTTAATAAACCCCAATTTTAATGAAAACATATTATTAAAGCATAAAATGACTAGTCAAAATGGATGACCTATTTAGTATAAATGTTTAATTAATTTAAAATTATTTATAACAATTATACATATTATTATTAATGATTTATTTATTCACACCATTCAATTCAGATCCAGGG
The DNA here is from genome assembly GCA_963277665.1 of Viscum album. Lineage (NCBI taxonomy): Eukaryota > Viridiplantae > Streptophyta > Magnoliopsida > Santalales > Viscaceae > Viscum > Viscum album. The sequence continues at coordinate 256,363,421 of OY728148.1, read as the reverse complement.
ATTGAAAGTGTTATTATATCACATGAGTTTTAGACATGGGGAGGCATTTAAAAGATGATATCAATAAAATAAAATTTAATTAAACAAAAATATATTATTAAATCATAGGATGTTACATACTTGGTATTTTATAGTTACATATTATCTTGGAGGTGTGATGTATTTCTTGATGTTTTTATGATGGTATAATCTATTAAAATAAAAATATTTATTTACTTGGATTAATGTAAAAAAATTTATTAATATCTGAACCTACTCAGTGGAAACAATAACACAATATTACACTCATTTTCATCTAGTTCAATTATTTTATAGATTTATAATCCTATATTGGTGGTTTAACAAGACATTAATTTAATAAATGACATATATTGAAGGCAAAATTAATTTTTTATACACTTCACATTGGTACATTAATTATAGACATGTTAAATAATTGTTCCAATATATATTCTATTGATATATTTTAATATATTTATTTAATGTATTCCTAAAATTGTTTTCCATTTATTAGATTATCATGCTTATCACACTTTAATTTCAACTTAATATTATCATGATTTGGTTAATTTTTATGAAAAAATCATTACTAAAGGAAAATATATCTTTTTGGTGTTATGTTATGGTTTTACATAAAAAATAAATATACAATTGAATAATGGGACCTTCCATGTTCCTATAATAGGCCATAAAGTCATCACATAACTGATTACTATATTAATCTTTAGATACGAAAACATTAATATATTTAAATAAGAATAGTATTCCGAAAATCGTAAATATATATATATATATATATATTCAAATTATTCATTTTTAGGTTGTTTAACAATATTATTCAGGTTTGATTAATTGAGGAAATATTTAATGAAGACATTTGGTAACATATTTAATGATTTATTGATATTAAATAACTTTAAGAAAAATTGAACGGACCAATTGAATAAATCTAAACTAGGATATATATTAAATAAATTCCAATTTATATTTTAAGCAATAATAACCCTATGAAAAAACATAATTTAATACAATTCCTCATTCCACCAATAAAATAAATTTTCCAAAAAATTATTAAGATATTATTAAATGAATATATAAAGGATACGTATAAAAAAACAATTCATTAAATAATGATCCATAAAGAGTAAAATAATCAATGGTGTCCTCCATAAAATATTTGAAGGGCTTTTAGAAAAAAATTTTCCTGAAATAATGGAATGAATTTATATCAGCATACAAGATAAAAGATATATTCCTACATTAGAATGTACTAAATGGTAATGTAATTGGTTTCTTTTCTAATTAACTATGGAATATATGTATATAAAAATGTAAATATTATAAAAAAATATGTTCAAGATATTCCAACATTGTTTCATTAAATGATCATGAAAAAGAATTATTTCGAGTGACATGACTATGATTTTGATTTTTTATTTAATTTCTCATTCCATCATTCAATAGAGTTGGTTCCAATTTGATTTGATCCTTATGAAGAACATATACACTAGTTATTTAGGTATAAATTTTATAGGGGTAATTTAGTTTTATTTTGGGATGTTATATATAATCCCAATAACAAAAAATCTACATACATGTATTTGACAATGTGAAGGATGTTGGGGTTTTTTTGTAAACTTTATCATTACACCATTTTTTAATTATCCTAAAATAGAGTCTAATGAATACATAAATATAGGATATTATCAGTGACATCACATAAAAACTACCAATATATATTGTTTTAGTCAAAAAATATTCATTTACATGAGTCTTATGTTACGGATAAATAAAACTATTAATTATGATAGGACATTTTTCAAGACCAATAATAAATTCATAAATTAAACTACTATGAATAATATTAATTTCATGATAATTGGGAGAATAATTTATGGGAAGACCATTAAATGTTTAACACCATGTACACTATTTATCTTGAATATATTACAATCATAAAAGTGTTAGTATATAAATATTAATATTGAATAGAATTTATTTCTTTAAAATTCCAATAATAATGATTAAAATCAATATATATTTCAGCACAATTTTAACACCCCAGGTAAATAAAGAATATAAAATTTTCATATTTATCCATATTTGTGAATAAAATATTAATATTACTTTAAAGGGGATGATATGCTCGATGGCGTACCCAATACGCAATAGTGAGTTTCTTGGGAATCATACGTTGCAATCCAATAACAAAATAATATTATTTTAAATGGTAGTTAATGCCTAGCCTTTGTAATAGAGGGAATGAACAGAACTAACTAAAAAATGATTATATATGTTGGTCAAATATTTTTACTTTTTACAATAAATGTTAGAGGATTGAAAATTCGAATGAATCTTGTTTTAAGCGTAAACATTCTAATATTCTTTAAATGGTCGATTAACCGTCTTTTAATGGAAAACCTATTTTAAATACAATTTTTTAAAATTTTATGTGTTATATTTGACAAAATAAAATTCTTCTTTAGAATCGGGACCTCAAAATTTACTTTGTGTAATTTATTCGTATTTTTTCGATAAAGTTCATTTTTTAATGAATAGTGAAAAATATTGTATTTTAATTCAAAACCTCTTTTTAATATAATTTATTTATATGATTAGATTATCTTTTTAATTGTTTTTAAAGTGAAATCAGAATATATTTTTACCATTTAATCCAATAGTGGTCATTGGAATTAATTTCACTTTGAAATTGGACTTAAACTAGTGCCAATCTTTTAATAGATATTGTTTCTTAAAAACACGCTCTTTATTTTGACAGCGTGAATTAATTATTAAATTAATTAATGCAACTTATATGTTTTGAATTTTGTAAAATATACATCATTTATGAATTCAGAATATCAAATATAGATTAGGGTGAATTTTTGGTATTTTTCTGAAAAACTTCAATTTTTGATGAATAGTGATACCACTAAGTGGTAGTTTAAAAACTGATTTTTTGTTTAAATAAAACTTCACCACTTCTTTGATTTGAATTTCAAAAATCCAACATACATGGTTTTCATTAGGATGTAAAATGTAGTTCAATGGGATTAAAATAATTTTTTGGTGAATAGTAGCTTTTATGTTTTTTAATCGCGATTAGAGGTAATTAGTGTAATTTAAGGTAAAAATAATGTTTTAACAATATGAAATGACCTATAAACATGTCATACTATAATGGGATGTGTCATGTCCTACCAAGACAATCCATGGGTAAACATGGGGACCCCATGGAGCCAATTTGGTTGGAAAATTACATAAATATCTTTTTATTTAAAGTTAAAATAAAAATGTCACAAGCATGAGTTGTTTTACTAAAACAATTTTTAAATGGGGTTATAAAAGTCATATTTTTGACTATAAATATTCCTTATAAAGCTAAAAGTATTTCCTACATCATGATATTTTATTTATAGTTTTAATAAATTTAATAAATTAAATTATTTATGACATCATGATGATGCAACAATTACCGCATTAATAAAGGATTTAAATAAAATGAAACGATAATGTTAAAACTATAACATTAACTTGTAAAAAACCTATTTTAAGAGTATATTTCGAATCCTTACGACCTTATCCTAGAAATACATCTATTTTTGTCCCTTAAAATTCGAAACTTATTTGAAAATAAAGTAACATTTTGTAACTATCCATGAGTGTCCCTCCTCTCCTCTTATAAAAGGCCCCCAACTCTACCACCTTACCCACACCTCTCAAGCCTTTGGCTCGGCCAAACCCTGATCATTGTGTCTCTCAAAATACCTCTATTACTCCTAGAAGACTCAGTTTGGGCATAAGTCTTCTCAAGGAATCCTTTGAGCTCAAATCAAAGAGAGATACCTGAATTTATGGTATTCTCTTCACTTGTGTTCTTTTGTATTATTTTGCTTCTCCAACCACCTAAACTCTTTTTATTCATTTATTTTGTAACAAATACAGTATCATAAATATATTAGGATGTTGTTATAAGAAGTTATATAGCTACACTTACACACACCTACATATAATGGTTAAAAAACATTCTGTTTCTGTGGATGGTAAATTTCTGCCTCACGAAACGATGACTGTTCAATATTCATTTAACACACTCAAAGGTGGAAATTAAGATGTCAATATATTTATATATGATATATAATATTTTTATGTTTTACTTAATATTCTGTATTTTTCATTTATGGCATACCTTTTTGGTTTCCATTATGGTTAAACGCTATATCTTCATTTTAGGAAGTGCGGACTACCGCCCCCTCAAAGTGATATGATTCGTTAATACCATATGTGGTATGTATAAAGGATATATTTAATGATATTATATATGATACCATACTGGAATTATAATACTATTATGTATCATTATGTTTTAATTCCATTAAATAAGAAATAGAAATGGATGTAGCGTTCATGCGTACGTACGACTTACCGTCTCCAAGAACGGTGCATTTCATTTCTTACCTCTAAATGTTATCTAATATTATAAATGCAAGTATATAATGGATATATATGATATATATGATATCTAAATAATTAATATAATTCCGAATATAATATATAATTTACCACATGAACAATTTGTAATTATAAAGAGTTTATTTTTGACACAAGTAGCAATGATCTACAAAACAACCATTTTAAACTTATATAATTACATAGTGTTCGTAGCATGGTAGTAAGTGATATAAAAGGAATAATGAACATGAAAATGTTTCTTAAGAAAGTAGAAATTAACTCAAGTTTATTATTCAGGAAGTTAAAGAACGATCGAGTCAAGTCGGACCCGAGGTGAGGGATCCTACCTCTCTCTTCCTTTTTAAGTACTCTCTTTTATGTCATTTCTTTTAAGCTCATCTTTCATACGTTTGGGTATGTTATTTTATATTCCTAATTCTGTAATTTTTATGTTTATATTATGAGAGACCCTATTTGATCTCATTTTTGGATGTTTTAATTGGCACTGTTAGGCTGCCAAAATTTCGTAAGGGGCTTTTTATCTCACATTGTGTTTTCGTGAGATTCATGCTACATTTGCCAATATTTCTTTTTGAGTGGTGTATGTAATGTATATTATTCTAATCGTTGTGTAACAAAAATTCGTTTATGATTATTTACATCAATGTTGTATAGTCCTTCTTTCATGGGGTGTACGTTTTGAAAGTTACCCAAATCAGTAAGGAAACATTTCATCCTCCTCTTTTTAAAAGACTTATTTTGTTATGTCTTTTAATTTTCATATTATTATGTGGGGATATGTTATTATATATCCTTATTGCCGTAAATTTTATGTCCAAGTTATTAGATACCCTTTATCTCTCTCATCAACTCTTTTTCTAAAATTTGATGTGACACTGTTAGGCTGTCAAGGGAACTTTTTAACCTAATTTCGATTTCTTTGGGTTCAACATGTAGTTATGGAATATGTCACCCATTGAATATGTGTGAATGACCTTTTATTTTTTTACACTTAATATCCACTTATATTGGGTGTATTTATATTTCTCACATATAATTATGAGATTGATTTATCTTTAATTTAAGGATACATTCTTTCTAAGGGATTTCATCTCATTTTACATTTCTATTGAGAATTCATTGTTGTTATGAACCAATTCACTCTTATATGTTGTATATACTGTCCCTTGTAATATTATATCATGAATACATTTATTCTCATGATATTATAAAGTTTTTATTAAAATTTGTTTTTCAATTATGGTATTCAAGTGTCTCTCATTTTTTTAAAAACCCTTCAACTAAAATATCGTTTTAAATGTTTTAATGATTTATTATTATAAATATTTCTCATTAATATCAATGTTTTCAAAATGGTTTTAAGGATTTAATTATATGGATATTAATGGTTTAAAATGTTAAAAACTTCAAAGTTGTATGGGACACTTTGATCCAAAAATCACTTTATTAAATGTTTTAAATGGTTTTGAAAATGGGTTTTTAGAATGGATTCATTATCTTAAAATGTTATATTGTTATTGGAAAGTGAGAATGTTATATTTACTTTATTCTTAAGTTATCTGCTATGATTATGTTATGGTTCTTGGGCATTTTTTATGAAGACGGGTGGTTTTGTGATAAACTAAGTGCGGGTGAGCCCGATATAGCTCTCCAATGCATTGGGTAACGTAAAGGAGTTAAACATTAAGGTTTCTCCGAAGAGATTTAGGGAATATAATATGATGGGTATTCCAAACGTAACCAAGAGGGTTACTCCATACGTAAGAATGCTATGAATTCCTCAAGTTACCTTTATGCCTTATGATTTCTATGATTTATTAATGATCTGATTAGGTATATTAAAATGCTTATGTTTTATGAGTAATGTATGATTTCATACATTGAATAATGTTATCTTTTTGTACATTTATATCCCTTGCTGTGCTTTTTATGCTCATCCCATGTTTTTGAAATGTTTTTCACAAGTCAAGGGAAAGGTGCATGTTATAATGATAGTGTTAAGGAATTGACAAGAAAGAATCCATGTTTTATTTTAAATATGTTTCTGTTGATGGGGAAAAACGAATACTGTCTTTTATGTAACCACTTTTTTTAAATGTGGAATGTAATTCATGATTTATGATCTAATTCTCTAAAAATCTAAACCTGAAAAGATACTCAATGTGAATTATTCATTTAATTCAATATTAAGTAAGGTTTAAGGCTAGGGCCCTATAGTTGGTATCAGAGGTCGGTTTAGATAACTTTAGATGTTAGAGTGTTGTTTATGAAAAAGTGACAAGTTGTGTATAACTCCAATGGTTAGTATATTAGATGGAGTCATCGCTTTTTTTTTGAATGTTAGAATGAGTTTGAGATAACTTGGATATGTATATCGTGGTGTTTATCTTCCTCTTTTTTTGATGATTTTACTAATATACTCACACTGACCTTTTTGGTTTTAGTAAATGGTTGGATCTAGAAGGCACCAAAGTAACAGTGGATTTGAAGAAAACTGTGATGGTTTTATGAAAGAACAACTGAATGATATGAGAGATTCAATGAGAAATCTTGTGGTTATCCTCAACCAAATATCTAGAGTCATGATTGACCACTTGGACCTTAGTGATTTTTATAAGGCATCGTATATGCGAGAAACAAATCCCTACAGAAGTTCAGGTAATAATCATAAAGGTAAGTATGTTCAAATACCTATGTGTCAAATATGGGTAAAGAAACAAATAGGAAAATGTTTTAAAGGGACAGAATGATGCTATATTTGTGGAAATGAAGGTTATAAAGCAAGAACTTGCCACGGAAAAAGGAAGCATCTAGTTGACTCTAGTAAAGGTAAAGAAGTTATTTTTGAAGGATCAATTGAATGTTTTAAATGTGGTGTGCATGGTCATTATGCAAACACATGTCTTACGAAGAAGTTTCGGGAATGTGGTCACCAAGATCGTACAAATATTCATTTAGCAATACCTAATGCCATTCCGATTGAGGATGAAGAAACTAACAATGAAGAATGAAAGGTATGGATTATTTCATAACATATGTTTCCCTATTATTATAATCTTAGGATATCATTCATGATTTTGTTTGTAGGAAAGAATTATTTTAGAAGAAGTTGAAAAGGAATGGATAATGGGTCATGAAGAATGTTGAATGAGTAAGAAGTCATCATATAATAGATTTAAGAGTTATGGTAGATTTCAGGATGGTGAAATTCTTAGATGTATTAAGTCTCTTTTGATGATGGGGTTACATTAGAAGACTTTTTATAGTAATCTTGATGTTTGATATATGAAAATTTTATTCAAGGAATAAACATCCTTTCTTTTGTGGAAATAGTTATAAAGAACCATTTGGGTTTATATGATCCTTGAATTTGAGGCCATTACTGGTTAATAAATTTTGGGTTGCAAAATGGAAGTTATCAGATAAACTTTGTGGTTAAAATATGTTATCGTTATTTTTGATAAATTTATCTCTTTTTGTGGAATGTTATAAAATTATATTGTTTTTGGAAAATGGACAACACGCAGACCATGTGACAACTCGTCACGTTGGACAAAGCTGCGGGAATCGAACCCACAACCAAAGTTCAACTGGTATTTATCGGCTACCACTGGACTATGTGAAGTCCCTCGTTAGTTTGAATGATTATTTTTAGTTAGATTGTTTTATGTATTAAGAGTTAGATGATTTTTTGTTTATCAATGGAAATGATTTGCGTATCATGGAGGATATGTGATTAGGTTAATTAGTTTTCAGTATGAGACTGTAAGAGTAACTGATGTTATTTTGGAGAAAAGTGTTAAAATTTATCTTAGGAGACTATGTGATTAAATCCTTTAGAGAATTGGGTTTCAATATTTGTTTGGTTTACTTTGTAGAATTTAATAGATAGATGTTTATTGAATGGTCTCAGTTGAACTTTGGGTTTTGTTTGACAAATTTTAGAGATTAAGAATAGATTTTTTTTATAAAGGATTATCCTTTTGGGTATTATCCGATCTCATACTAACCTTTTTGGTTTTAGTTTTGGTTAAATCTCTAAAGACATGGGAAGTATATAGTTCTCTTTTGTGGATTAGGTGATTCTCTAGAAGTTTATTATAGCTCTCTTAATGTGAACAAGTCATCCCAAATACTCGTCTTTTGGAGAAAATATGATTTCGTGTAAGAAATCTAGTAAAAGTTGAAAGTCAACATGAAAATTAATTATGCTTCCTTATTTTTTAGTTAAGATCATAAATAAATTCCTCAATGAAAAGTAACTTAAAACAAAAATTTTGTCTTTTAGTTTTTCCTACTGGGGAATCAAATATCGTTTAACCCATCACAAGTTTGTGATCTTCTTGTTGTTAACTTTCTCCTTGACATGTTTACTATCACTCTCCATCAGAACATGACCCTTTGTTTTTTCCTCCATATCCATATTTTCATACGTGGAATCCTAGTATGTGTTAACTCGGGTGACATTTGTACTTCTCTCCCATTCTTTTAAAGTGATAGTTTTTCTGACTCTTGTTCCAATGTGGGATTTTCAATAAAGCTTCAAGCCCAATTTTAAATTTTCGAGGACGCAATTCCCAAAAGGGGGAAGGATGTAACACCCCAAGTAAATATGGAATATGAAATTTTCATATTTATCCATATTTGTGAATAAAATATTCATATTACTTTAAAGGGGATGCTATGCTCGATGGAGTACCCCATACGCAACAATGAGTTTCTTGGGAATCTTACGTTGCACTCTAATAACAAAATAATATTACTTTAAATGGTAGTTAACGCCAATCCGTTGTAATGGATGGAATGAATAGAAATAACTACAAAATGATTATATATGTTTTTAAAATATTTTTACTTATTACAATAAATGTTATAGGATTAAAAATGCGAATGAATCCAATTTTAAACGTAAACATTCTAATATTCTTTAAAAGGTCGATTAACCGTCTTTTTATGGAGAACCTATTTGAAATCCACTTTTTGACATTTTTATGTGTTATATTTGACAAAATAAAATTCTTCTTTAGAATCAGGACCTCAAAATTTATTTTGTGTAATTTTTTTCTATTTTTCCGATAGAGGTTATTTTTTAATGAATAGTAAAAAATGTTGTATTTTAATTCAAAACCTCCTTTTAATCTAATTTATTTAAATTATTAGATTATCTTTTGAATTGTTATTAAAGTTAAATTAGAATATATTTTTACTATTTAATCCAATAGTGGTCATTGGAATTAATTTCACTTTGAAATTGGACTTAAACTAGTGTCAATATTTTAAAAGAAATTATTTCTTAAAAACACGCACTTTGTTTTGACAGTAGGAATTAATTATTAAATTAATTAATTAAAATTATATGTTTTGAATTTTTTAAAATAGACATCATTTTTGAATTCGGAATATCAAATATAGCTTAGGGTGATTTTTGGTATTTTTCTGAAAAACTTAAATTTTTGATGAATAGTGAAACCAATAAGTGGTAGTTTAAAAACTGATTTTTCGTTTAAATGAAACTTACCCACTTCTGTGATTTTAATTTCAAAAATTCTACATACATAGTTTTCATTAGGATGTAAAATGTTGTTCAATGGTATTAAAATAATTTTTTTGGTGAATTGTTGTAATGCCCCGACCCCAGCTGCCCAGAGTCGGTGCATTACTTCGTAACATTGGCATGATCACAAGAAAGATCAAATCTCGAAAGACCGATTGGTTTAGTAGCCTTGGAAACACTAGATATAATCATAAAGTTTTACATTACATTTCAAAGTGAAAAACTACTACAACAACAAAGTCTTCATATCCACACTATTAACCCCTCATAATATCCCTGCAAGTCATTCATAATTTACTTCTTCACTACCTGGGAAAAGTAAAACATAGAAAAGGGGTGAGCTCAAATGCCCAGTAAGGATAACAATATAGCGGAACATTCAAAATAAGCATAAACATTTAAGGCAATGAATTACTAAAACAAAAGCCTTTTAAAATTAAACTTCAACATAGTATGGCAAAAGTAAAATGAAATAATGCCATTTACTTGTTCACATGGATATTCTACTAATCGAATAATCACATGCAATATCAATAACCACTTTCATAATGTTGGAATGCATAATGCCAGACTATCATAACCACATAGCCAAGGCCTCGTGCCAAGACTACAAATAAGATTTTGTCAAGGCCTTGTGCCAAGACACTAGTTTGTCTCATGAGACCTACCGATGCATCGAGGAGCTATAGCGGGCTCCACCCGTCACTTATTAAGTCCAATGCATTCCCATATGAAAAGGTTTAAACATAACATAAACATTTGTATTAAAACTAGCATACGAAATGTCAATACTTTCACAATAAACTATGAATGGTATAAAAATAGCACATCCACAGTCAAACATATCACAAAACCTTCAATACAATATAGAAGTTTTGTATCATAATAAATCAACTTCAAATAATCTTAAAATCCATCAAAGGATGTTGACATAGATGAAATCAAAATTCTTTTTAAAGAAATATCTCCTTTTATTTTGAAATCATTTAAGATCCATATAAAATAAACATTTTCTTTGAAAATATTCTTATAAGCTTGTAAGGAAAGCTTTGAAGATTTTATAACGTCGTAAAATAACCGCACCTGCCGTATAAGTTAAAAAAAACATTCTTACCTCAATTCTGTCGAAAAGGTTAAAAAGGACCTTGCTTTGAAAACGACGGAAAGATTCCTTTATAAACCTCTTATAAAAAGTCAAACAAGGGTATAAATGACTTTAACCCATATTCTTGTAAATAGTAAAAATGTTTTGAAATACATTTTGAAGAAACATGGATGTGGATGATAAAGAGATCCCAGTAGATTATTATGTATAATACAACCTCGGATAATGAAGAGATTGTGAAATAACCCTTACCTTGTACTTTTCCTTGGTTGTGGTAGGTTAACCTCCTGTATAATGGTGAAATAATTGTTATTAAATTATACAAGAATCATATATATTAATATGATATCATATATGATCTTTTAACATTGATTTATTAATAATATCTTAGAATTATCATCGTTTCGGGTGTTAACTTACTCATTTTCTTTTATATGTTTTGTTACATAAGCCATGTTTGTTGTATCTTATTCATATCCAGAATGATATCAAGTCCTTAAACATCATTTTTAAATTATAAAATGATAATTATACTTGAATGGATACGATGGAGAATGAATCTCATCGCGTTCGTGGAGACGGTAGTCCGTACGTACGCACGAGCGACAATATCATTCTTTTGATATTAAAATAATATATAAATGAATGGTATATCATATATACAGAATCGTTAACATGTTATATTTATTATTTACATGAGTTACACATCATTATTATACCCATCCAAATAATATTATATTGAATAACAATTACACCACGACGTGGAGACGGTAAGCCGTACGTACGCACGTATGGTGACATGTTATTCAAAGGGTGGATAGAATACTGAATATGGTTTTACCATACTTATAATAACATCACAGTATATGTGAGATACTGGAGTTATTATTTTAGAATGGTAAGAACAAAGGAAGAAGAAGTGGAAGAAGAAATGAACTTAGAAAAGGGTGGTGAAATCATTACCTCTTCTTCGGGTTCTTCCTTTTGATTTGATCAAAAGGGCTCCTTAAGTTGGCTTTCTGATCAAACTAAGGCCTCTAGGTTGTAGTGAGGGATGTTGGGAGATTATTTGGGCAGAGTTTGGCCGAACCAAAAGGCTTTGAAGGTGTGAAGAAATGAGAAGGAGGAGTGCCCTTTTATAAGAGGGGTGAGGGGCACCTTTGGAAAAGCTAGAAATATTAATTTATAATAAATTCATATTCGGTTTCTAAAGGCTCCAAATTTGACTATTCAAAGGATGAAGTGGGGATAGGTCGAAAACAACTCATCCAATAGAATTTAGACAGGTTTGGGTACTTATATTAACCTTATCTTTAAGTATTAACTCTAAGTTAATTAGTTTCACTTTTACAATGTCTCTTTGTATTTTTATATAATATGGTTAATAAACTTACTATATACATCCAAGCGACCCCCAAGTGGTCCATTAATGAGGAACCTATCATAATATAAGTCTCTTGGCCGAACCTTAGATTTTTAGGAATTTAATATCAATTAATAATATAATATTTGTTTTAAGAACTCTTTTATGTCAATTTTGACACTATTCAATAGTTGATTTTTGTGAAACTCCTAACAGATTGATTACTTCGAACAAAGTCAATTAAATCAATACTAATATATCATATTATCATATAAAATTAGTTTAATTCATTAAAAGTTTCATATTATAATTATTTGGGTATTTATAAGATCAATTATTTTTATTTTTCACTATTTTAGTAATTACTGCATCATCATTGTGTCATAAATAAAATAAATTATATAATGTCTAAAAATTATAAATAAAATATCATTATGTAGGAAATCGTTTTAGCTTTCTAATGAATATTTATAATCGAAAATCCAACATGTATAACCCTATGTAAAAATCGTTCTTCTAAAAGATGTAAGCTTGTTCCATTTTTATTTTTATTTTAACTTTATTAATATAATGTGTCATTATCACTTACAAGTGGATCCATGGGGTCCCAAAATAGACCCAAAGATGCCCATGGTCGACCATGTATCAACCAATAGGGTTAAGACACGTTTTAGGGTAATTTTGTATTATTATAATATTATTTTTTTAACCCTTATTTACCGGATTTACCCTTTAACCATGGTAAATAAAATATTTACCACAGTAACTATTCAAAATGTCTAAAAATAAAAGTTACCTATTTACACAATTTGAACATCCTGATTCCAAATATGGAATCCATTTTCCTAAATTCAAAACACAGAAGTGGCAGAAATTAATTTAAAATTAATTCCCGCTGTCAAAACAAAAAGCGTGTTTTTAAGAGGTAATAACTATCAAAAGATTGACACTTGTTTATATTCGGTTTAATTGTAAAATTATGTACAATGACCAAAATTATATTAAATGGTAAAAATATATTCTAAATATACTTTAAAACAACTCAAAATCAAAATTTATCACTATTAATTATTTTGATTAAAAAAGTTGTTTTTAATTAAAATTTAGAAATTTTCACTATTCATCAAAATATGAAAGTTATCCGAAATGTACCAAAATTTCACCCTAGGTTAATTTCGATATTCCAAATCCAAAAATGAAGTCCATTTTCAAATATAAAATATATATAATTTCAAAAAGTAGGTATTACTATTCATAACGGCTAGTTTGATCGGTTGTGGTGTGTGTTAAAACTCGACGTTGCGTACAACACACGCTACTGTTTTATTCAAAGGAAAGCGTACCGTGGAAGCTTGGGATGTTTTATTTTAAATTTTTTTGATGTCTCCATTTAGTCAAAAAGTTTAAAATATTGTATTTAAAAGGATTCACTATCAAAAGTTGATAAAAGTGCAATACTGAAAATGAATCTGTTCTTGCATTATGACTAAGAAACTCATAATATGGATTCTAAAATTATAAGGATTACATAAAGTTAAAAAATGTAGTTAATGCTATTCATGACCTCTTTTAATGGATTTTTTTTTTGGTAAGTCCTGGTGCAATTGAACTCGGTGTTGCTTGTAGTGCAAGTTATTGAATTATTTTGAAGAAATAACACACTATGAAATCTTGGGGTGTTACATTCTCCCCTCCTTCAATAAATTGCGTCCTCGCAATTTGAAATTGTTCTTAGAAAATAAAAGGTTGAAAATAGATAATATATTTGTGGGAAAATCCACATCGGAAATTGGGTTACTAAAATTTATTCTTAATATGAGGAAAAGAGAAATGAAAGGGTCACCACCAAATTATGATCTCGATTAGGAGAACATTGGTGGCAATTAGAGATATATAATTAGAGGAAAAACGTAAATATTTATAGGTAGTGATTGAGGTCATCAATCACAAACAAGTGTATAATTGAGGTCCTTAAACTCATCAATCTATGATGATTTGAAGTACCATCGGTTCAACAAAATATAGGGTATTGGGATAACACATTTTTGACGTTTCAAAATATCTTAGTTGAAATCCCACATCGAAAAATGAATTAACGAGGCCTCTATTTAAAATAAAGAGTCGAAAGTATGAAGATTACCGAAAATAACACATACTAGGGTTCCATGTAGGAAAATATGGATATGGAAGAGAAATCTAACCATCAATTATCTGATGGAGAGTGGTAGAGAACATGGCTATGAAAAGGCCAACAATCTCAAAGCCATAAATTAGTGATGATTTAAGGTACCATCTAGGAAAACATTTTTGTTCAAAGTTGCTTTTCTTAATGTTGAAGAATTTATTTATGAGATTGGCTAAGATCATAAGGAGATATACTTACTTTATAATTAGAGTTTTATCCATTAATAAATTTCAACCACAAACTCATCTTTCACTCGTAAAAAAAATTCTATTTATACTATTCGTATAGGGTTCCAAAATAAACGAATTTATAATTCATCTACATGATATTTTAATAAAAACTACATTATTTAATCCAGGACATCCCATGGGCCAGTGGTAGGTGATACACCCTTGTCGCCCTTCGGTTGCGGGTTCAAGTCTCGCAGCCTTGCCGGACGCGACGGGTTGCCGCCCGACCTCCGGGTTGTCCTTTTATGGAAATCCAAAATAATCCAAACTAGAACTATCCAAAATACTTCTGTCCAAACTCATAGTCTAACATTTATAAGTAAGGTAAACATAATATAGATCCTTTTTACCCCGTAATAGCATATGAATACCTTCATCATGTATTACGATATTCCTTATTGATTACATTCATGTTCCCTTATTCCATATAGAATGCTGGATATACTTTATTAATCCAAAAATGTTTTAAACCCCAACAATGATGGAATATACAAATCATTAATCAGCTTCAAGGTAGTCAATAATATCCAATATAATTTATCCAAATCAATCATGTATTATTCTAAAATCACCACCTCGGTATCTGAACCATATTATGGTTTATCTTTCTCTCAACCATATATTTTCCAAACATTTATCCTGCTATTGAGTCACTTTTCTTTGTTCCACACAATCTCAAGTCCTTAATGAAATAGTACTGCAGTACAATCCTTATATACTCCATAATTATTATAACAAGTACATTGTTGATACAACACTCAATTGACATAATCAACATAAGAACTCTAATCATTCCTCTTCATCTGTGGTAGTATCATAACTTGATTATTATCCAATAGCATCATTTGCGTCATAGTCTGATGACTGGGACATAGGTTCGCGTAGTGTCCAAAATCCTTGCAAATGAAGCATTGTACATTTGAAACCATTTTCTTACCCTTGCAGTCACGTACTTTGTTCCCTTTTCCTCCACACTTATAACAAACTCCCATTCCTTTCAGGCAAGTTCCAGGGTGTTTCTTTCCACAGTTACCACATATGGGAAAATTCTTCTTTTCCCTCTTACTTTTATCCATCTTTCTCTCTTCCATCCTTTTCTTCTCTTGCTTCCCTTCAAAGCCATAGGACTCAGTAAACTCTTTACTTATCTTATCAACACATGATATTATTTCTTCATATGATGATAATACATGGGAGACTATTTCTCTTATAAATTCTAGCTTAAGACCATGAAAGATATGATCCTTCCTTCTCTTTGGATCATGTGCATTTCTGGAGTTCTCATTCCTTCTACTGGGCGCCATTTCTAAACAATGGCATACACTAGATCAGTTTATGAATCAAAATACATAATCCTATACTTATAAAACACTTAACATAAATTGAACTGTTTATGGATATAATCCATAATCATAAGATTGTTTTCTTTGAGGAAGTATATACTCATAATCCCTTCAAAATGATTTGTAAAGAAAATGAGAGTTATCCTAAGCATATCCCCCGGGAGTGTCGTAACCAAGAGTGAAGCAAGGCCCGTTGTCGTGCACCAGTTCCCGTTCGAGTCTAGCTCAAAGCGGTGTTTTTGGGTTTTACCCCTAGGTACATCTGTGCCAGAGCCGCCTCTACCTGCTCGTATCCAGACAGGGATGTATTGCTCGGAAAACTCACAAAATCTCTACAATACCAAAATTCTAGGAAGTTCTTCTATACTAATCCTCAATGTTCATCTTAGGTCTATGTGCTCTAATCAGAGTTTATCTAAATCTAGCTTCCAAGGTTTGTACTAAACTTCCTCTGATACAAACTGTAACGCCCCGACCCCAGCTGCCCAGACTCGGTGCATTACTTCGTAACATTGGCATGATCACAAGAAAGATCAAATCTCAAAAGACCGATTGGTTTAGTAGCCTTGGAAACACTAGATATAATCATAAAGTTTTACATTACATTTCAAAGTGAAAAACTACTACAACAACAAAGTCTTCATATCCACACTATTAACCCCTCATAATATCCCTGCAAGTCATTCATAATTTACTTCTTCACTACCTGGGAAAAGTAAAACATAGAAAAGGGGTGAGCTCAAATGCCCAGTAAGGATAACAATATAGCGGAACATTCAAAATAAGAATAAACATTTAAGGCAATGAATTACTAAAACAAAAGCCTTTTAAAATTAAACTTCAACATAGTATGGCAAAAGTAAAATGAAATAATTCCATTTACTTGTTCACATGGATATTCTACTAATCGAATAATCACATGCAATATCAATAACCACTTTCATAATGTTGGAATGCATAATGCCAGACTATCATAACCACATAGCCAAGGCCTCGTGCCAAGACTACAAATAATATTTTGTCAAGGCCTTGTGCCAAGACACTAGTTTGTCTCATGAGACCTACCAATGCATCGAGGAGCTATAGCGGGCTCCACCCGTCACTTATTAAGTCCAATGCATTCCCATATGAAAAGGTTTAAACATAACATAAACATTCGTATTAAAACTAGCATACGAAATGTCAATACTTTCACAATAAACTATGAATGGTATAAAAATAGCACATCCACAGTCAAACATATCACAAAACCTTCAATACAATATAGAAGTTTTGTATCATAATAAATCAACTTCAAATAATCTTAAAATCCATCAAAGGATGTTGACATAGATGAAATCAAAATTCTTTTTAAAGAAATATCTCCTTTTATTTTGAAATCATTTAAGATCCATATAAAATAAAACATTTTCTTTGAAAATATTCTTATAAGCTTGTAAGGAAAGCTTTGAAGATTTTATAACGGCGTAAAATAACCGCACCTGCCGTATAAGTTAAAAAAAACATTCTTACCTCAATTCTGTCGAAAAGGTTAAAAAGGACCTTGCTTTGAAAACGACGGAAAGATTCCTTTATAAACCTCTTATAAAAAGTCAAACAAGGGTATAAATGACTTTAACCCATATTCTTGTAAATAGTAAAAATGTTTTGAAATACATTTTGAAGAAACATGGATGTGGATGATAAAGAGATCCCAGTAGATTATTATGTATAATACAACCTCGGATAATGAAGAGATTGTGAAATAACCCTTACCTTGTACTTTTCCTTGGTTGTGGTAGGTTAACCTCCTGTATAATGGTGAAATAATTGTTATTAAATTATACAAGAATCATATATATTAATATGATATCATATATGATCTTTTAACATTGATTTATTAATAATATCTTAGAATTATCATCGTTTCGGGTGTTAACTTACTCATTTTATTTTATATGTTTTGTTACATAAGCCATGTTTGTTGTATCTTATTCATATCCAGAATGATATCAAGTCCTTAAACATCATTTTTAAATTATAAAATGATAATTATACTTGAATGGATACGATGGAGAATGAATCTCATCGCGTTCGTGGAGACGGTAGTCCGTACGTACGCACGAGCGACAATATCATTCTTTTGATATTAAAATAATATATAAATGAATGGTATATCATATATACAGAATCATTAACATGTTATATTTATTATTTACATGAGTTACACATCATTATTATACCCATCCAAATAATATTATATTGAATAACAATTACACCACGACGTGGAGACGGTAAGCCGTACGTACGCACGTATGGTGACATGTTATTCAAAGGGTGGATAGAATAATGAATATGGTTTTACCATACTTATAATAACATCATAGTATATGTGAGATACTGGAGTTATTATTTTAGAATGGTAAGAACAAAGGAAGAAGAAGTGGAAGAAGAAATGAACTTAGAAAAGGGTGGTGAAATCATTACCTCTTCTTCGGGTTCTTCCTTTTGATTTGATCAAAAGGGCTCCTTAGGTTGGCTTTCTGATCAAACTAAGGCCTCTAGGTTGTAGTGAGGGATGTTGGGAGATTATTTGGGCAGAGTTTGGCCGAACCAAAAGGCTTTGAAGGTGTGAAGAAATGAGAAGGAGGAGTGCCCTTTTATAAGAGGGGTGAGGGGCACCTTTGGAAAAGCTAGAAATATTAATTTATAATAAATTCATATTCGGTTTCTAAAGGCTCCAAAGTTGACTATTCAAAGGATGAGGTGGGGATAGGTCGAAAACAACTCATCCAATAGAATTTAGACAGGTTTGGGTACTTATATTAACCTTATCTTTAAGTATTAACTCTAAGTTAATTAGTTTCACTTTTACAATGTCTCTTTGTATTTTTATATAATATGGTTAATAAACTTACTATATACATCCAAGCGACCCCGAAGTGGTCCATTAATGAGGAACCTATCATAATATAAGTCTCTTGGCCGAACCTTAGATTTTTAGGAATTTAATATCAATTAATAATATAATATTTGTTTTAAGAACTCTTTTATGTCAATTTTGACACTATTCAATAGTTGATTTTTGTGAAACTCCTAACAGATTGATTACTTCGAAAAAAGTCAATTAAATCAATCCTAATATATCATATTATCATAGAAAATTAGTTTAATTCATTAAAAGTTTCATATTATAATTATTTGGGTATTTATAAGATCAATTATTTGTATTTTTCACTATTTTAGTAATTACTGCATCATCATTGTGTCATAAATAAAATAAATTATATAATGTCTAAAAATTATAAATAAAATATCATTATGTAGGAAATCGTTTTATCTTTCTAATGAATATTTATAATCGAAAATCCAACATGTATAACCCTATGTAAAAATCGTTCTTCTAAAAGATGTAAGCTTATGCCATTTTTATTTTTATTTTAACTTTATTAATATAATGTGTCATTATCACTTACAAGTGGAACCATGGGGTCCCAAAATAGACCCAAAGATGCCCATGGTCGACCATGTATTAACCAATAGGGTTAAGACACGTTTTAGGGTAATTTTGTATTATTATAATATTATTTTGTTAACCCTTATTTACCGGATTTACCCTTTAACCATGGTAAATAAAATATTTACCACAGTAACTATTCAAAATGTCTAAAAATAAAAGTTACATATTTACACAATTTGAACATCCTGATTCCAAATATGGAATCCATTTTCCTAAATTCAAAACACAGAAGTGGCAGAAATTAATTTAAAATTAATTCCCGCTGTCAAAACAAAAAGCGTGTTTTTAAGAGGTAATAACTATCAAAAGATTGACACTTGTTTATATTCGGTTTAATTGTAAAATTATGTCCAATGAACAACATTATATTAAATGGTAAAAATATATTATAAATATACTTTAAAACCACTCAAAATCAAAATTTATCACTATTAATTATTTTGATTAAAAAAGTTGTTTTTAATTAAAATTTAGAAATTTTCACTATTCATCAAAATATGAAAGTTATCCGAAATGTACCAAAATTTCACCCTAGGTTAATTTCGATATTCCAAATCCAAAAATGAAGTCCATTTTCAAATATAAAATATATATAATTTCAAAAAGTAGGTATTACTATTCATAACGGCTAGTTTGATCGGTTGTGGTGTGTGTTAAAACTCGACGTTGCGTACAACACACGCTACTGTTTTATTCAAAGGAAAGCGTACCGTGGAAGCTTGGGATGTTTTATTTTAAATTTTTTTGATGTCTCCATTTAGTCAAAAAGTTTAAAATATTGTATTTAAAAAGGTTTCACTATCAAAAGTTGATAAAAGTGCAATACTGAAAATGAATCTGTTCTTGCATTATGACTAAGAAACTCATAATATGGATTCTAAAATTATAAGGATTACATAAAGTTAAAAAATGTAGTTAATGCTATTCATGACCTCTTTTAATGGATTTTTTTTGGTATGTCCTGGTGCAATTGAACTCGGTGTTGCTTGTAGTGCAAGTTATTGAATTATTTTGAAGAAATAACACACTATGAAATCTTGGGGTGTTACAATTGTAACTTTTAAGTTTTTTAATCGCGATTAGAGGTAATTAGTGTAATTTAAGGTAAAAATAATGTTTAAATAATATGAAATTACCTAGACACATGTCCTACCCTCATTGGATGTGTCGTGGCCGACATATAAAATCCATGGGTCAACTTGGGGACCCCATGGAGCCACTTTGGATGGAAAATTAAATAAATAACTTTTTATTTAAAGTTAAAATAAAAATGTCACAAGCATGAGTTTTTTTTTCTAAAACAATTTTCAAATGGGGTTATACAAGTAATATTTTTGACTATATATATTCATTAGAACGCTAAAATGATTTCCTACATCATGATATTTTTTTTATAATTTTTATACATTAAATAAATTAAATTATTTTTGACATCATGCTGATGTTGCGATTACCTCATTAATAATGGATTCAAATAAAATAAAATGATAATGTTAAAACTATAACATACACTTGTCAAAAACATATTGTATGAGTATATTTAGAACCCTTGCCTCCTTATCCTCGAAATACATCAATTATGGACCTTTAAAATTAGAAACGCATATGAAAATAAAGTTTCATTTTGTAACTTTCCAAGAGTGCCCCTCCTCTACTCTTATAAAAGGCCCCCACCTTTACCACCTTACCTACATCTCTCAAGCCTTTTTCTCGGCCAATCACTGCTCATTTTGTCTCTTCACATCCCTATCTTACTCCTAGAAGTTATTTTTCCAGAAAATATATTATCATCAAGACGTTTCAGAGATTTTAGAATTAAAATTTCTTTCTATTTTAAAAATAATATGGATGAGTTTTATCATATAAATCCAAATGTTTAGTTATATGGAAAATGGTTCTGTTGATCGGAGAACTACGTCCTCGAGCCTGATGTTTTAATTTTTTCATGGTAGTTCCTTCGTTTACATATACTTTACTAATGACTAAATCTTCTTTGTTACCTCACTTTGGGCAGAAGTCTTCCCAAGGAATCCTTTGAGCTCAAATCAAAGAGAGATACCCGATTTTAAGGTATTGTCTTCACTTGTGTTAATTTGTTTTATTTTTCTTCTCCAACCCCATAAACTCTTTTTATTCATTTATTTTGTAACAACTCTAGTATATTAAATATACTAGGATTTTTTTATAAGAAGGATTCGAGCTAAACTTACCCACGCCTACATCTAATGGTTAAAGAACATACTGTTTCTGTGGATGGTGAATTACTGCCTCACGAAATGATGATTGTTCAATATTCTTTTAACACCCTATAATGTGGAAATTAATATGTAACTATATTAATATATGATATATAATATGTTTATGCTTTACTTAAGCTTCTGTATTTTTCATTTATGGCATTCCTTTATGGTTTCCATTATGGTTAAACGCGATATCTTTATTTTAGGAAGTGCAGACTACCGCCACCTCAAAGTGATTTTATTTGTTAATACAATATGTGGTACATATAAATGATAGATTTAATGATATTATATATGATACCATACTGTAATTATAATACTATTATGTATCATTATGATTTAATTCCATTAAATAAGAAATAGAAATGGAAGTAGCATTCATGCGTACGTACGGCTTACCGTCTCCATGAACGGTGCATTTCATTTCTTACCTCTAAATGTTATGTAATATTATAAATGCATGTATATAAGGGATATATATGATATATATGATATCTAAAAAATTAATATAATTCTGAATATAATATATACTTTACCACATGAACAACTTGTAATTATAAAGAGTTTATTTTTGACTCAAGTAGCAATAATCTACAAAACGACCATTATTAACATAAATAATTACGTAGTGTTCATATCATTGTATTAAGTGATATAAAAGGAATAATTAACTTGATAATGGTTCTTAAGCAAGTATAAATTAACTCATTATTATTATTCAGGAGGTTAAAGAATGATCGAGTCAAGTCAGACCCGAGGTAAGGGATCCTACCTCTCTCTTCCATTTTACGTACTCTCTTTTATGTCATTTATTTTAAGATCGTATTTCTTTTGTTTGGGGATGTTATTTTATATTCCTCATTATGTACTTTTTTATTTTTATATTATTAGAGACCCTATTTGATCTCATTTTTGGAAGTTTTAATTGGCACCATTAGGCTTCCGAAATTTCATAAGGGGATTTTTATCTGACATTGTGTTTTCGTGATATTCATGCTACATTTTCCAATATTTACTTTGATTGGTGTATGTAATGTCCATTATTCTACTCTTTGTGTAAAATAATTTCTTTTATGAGTATTTACATTAATGTTGTATAGTCCTTCTTTCATGGGGCGTACGTTTCGAAAGTTACCCAAATCAGTAAAGGAACCTTCCATCCTCCTCTTTTTAAAAGACTTATTTTGTTTTGTATTTTAATTTTCATATTATTATAAGGGGATGTGTTATTATATATCTTTATTGACGTAAATTTTATATCCATGTGATTAGATACCCTTTATCTCTCTCATCAACTCTTTTTCTAAAATTTGATGTGACGCCGTTAGACTGTCAAGGGAACCTCTTAACCTAATTTCGATTTCTTTGGGTTCACCATTTAGTTATTGAATATGTCACCCTTTGAATATGTGTGAATGACCTTTTATTGTTTTACAATTAATATAAACATATATTGGGCGTATTTATATTTGTCACACATAATTATGAGATTGATTTATCTTTAATTTAAGGATACATTCTTTATATGTGATTTCATCTCATTTTACATTTCTATTAATAATTCGTTGTTGTTATGCCCCAATTCACTCTTATATGGTGTATATACTGTCCCTTGGAATATTATATCATGAATCCATTTATTCTCATGATATAATAATGTTTTGATTAAAATTTATTCCGCAATTATGGTATTCAAGTGTCCCTCATGTTGTTAAAAACCCATTAACTAAAATATCAATTTAAATGATTTAATGATTAATTCTTATAAATATTTCTCATTAATATCCATGTTTTCAAAATGGTTTTAAGGATTTAATTATATGGATATTAATGGTTTAAAATGTTAAAATCTTCAATGTGGTATGAGATAATTTGATTCAAAAATCACTTTATTAAATGTTTTAAATGGTTTTGAAAATGGTTTTTAGAATGGATTCATTATCTTAAAATGTTATATTGTTATTCCAATGTGGGAATGTTATCGTTCCTTTATGCTTATGTTATGTGCTATGATTATGTTATGGTTCTTGGACATTGTTTATGAAGACGGGTGGTTCCGTGTTAAACTAAGGGTAGGTGAGCCTGATATAGCTCTCCAATGCATTGGGTAACACGAAGGAGTTAAACGTTATGGTTTCTCAGAAGAGATTTAGGGAATATACTGTGATGGGTATTCAAAACGTAACTAAGAGGGTTACTCACTACGTAAGAATGTTATGAATGTCTCAAGTTACCTTTATGCCTTATGATTTCTATGATTTATTCATGATCTGATTATGTATGTTAAAATGAATATGTTTTATGAGTAAAGTATGATTCCATAAATGCACTAATTTTTTCTTTTTGTAATTTTATATCCCTTACTCAGATTTTTATGCTCATCCCAAGTTTTTAAAAAAAAATTCACAAGTAAAGGGAAACATGCATGTTATGATGATAGTGTCAAGGAATTGTCAAGAAAGAATCCATGTTTTATTTTAAATATATTTTCGTTGATGGGGAAAAATGAATACTATCATTTATGTAACCACTTTGTTTAAATGTGGAATGTAATTCATGATTTATGATCTAATTCTCTAAAAAAATAAACCTGAAAAGATCCTCAATGTGAATTATTCAATTAATTCAATATCAAGTAAGGTTTAAGCAATGGCCTTATAGTTGGTATCATAGGTCGGTTTACATAACTTTAGATGTTAGAGTGTTGTTTAAGAAAAAGTGAAAAGTTGTGTACAACCACAATGGTAAGTATATTAGATGGAGTCATCGTTTTTTTAATGTCAGAATGAGTTTGAGATAACTTGGATAAGTATATCTTAGTGTTTATCTTTCTCTTTTTTATTTTATGATTTTACTAATATACTCACACTGACCTTTTTGATTTTAGTAAATGGTTGGATCTAGTAGGCACCAAAGTAATAGTGGATTTGAAGAAAAGTGTGACGGTTTTATGAAAGAACAACTGAATGATATGGGATCTTCAATGAGAACTCTTGTGGTTATCCTCAACCAACTATCTGGAGTCATGATTGACCACCTAAACCTTAGTGATTTTTATAAGGCATCGTATATTCAAGAAACAAATCCCTCCAGAAATTCAGGTAATAATCATAAAGGTAAGTATGTTCAAATACCTATGTGTCAAATATGTGGAATTAAACACATAGGAAAATTTTTTAAAGGGACAGAAAGATGCTATAGATTTGGAAATTAAGGTCATAAAGCAAGAACTTTCCATGGAAAAAAGGAAGCATCTAGTTGACTCTAGGAAAGGGAAAAAGGTTCTTTCTGAAGGATCAATTGAATGTTTTAAATGTGGTGTGCATGATAATTATGCAAACACATGTCCTACGAAGAAGTTTTGGGAATGGGGTCCCCATGATCGTACATATATTCATTTACCAATACATAATGCCATTCCGATTGAGGATGAGGAAACTGATAATGAAGAATGAAAGGTATGAATTATTTCTTAACATATGTTTCCATATTGTTGGAATCATAGGTTATGATTCATGATTTTGTTTGTAGAAAATAATTATTTTAGAATAAGTTAAAAAGGAATGGCTAATGGATCATGAAGAATGTTGAATGAGTAAGAAGTCATCATATAAGGGATTCAAGAGTTATGGTAGATTTTAGGATGGTGAAATTCTTAAATGTATTAAGTCTCTATTGATGATGGGGTTACATTAGAAGACATTTAATAGTAATCCTGATGTTTGATATATGAAAATTTTATTCAAGGAATAATTATCCTTTCTTTTGTAGATATAGTTATAAAGAACCATTTGGGTATATATGATCCTTGAATTTGAGGCAATTACTGGTTAATACATTTTGGTTTGCGAAATAGAATTTATCAGATAACCTTTGGGGTTAAAATATGTTATGGTTATTTTTAATGAATTTATCTCTTTTTTAGGAATGTTATAAAATTATATTTTTTCAAAAGGGTCAACACGCAGACTGTGTGACAACCTGTCGTGTTGGACGAAGCTGCGGCAATCAAACCCACAACCAAAGTGCAACTGTATTTATCGCCTACCACTCGACTATGTGAAGTCCCTGGTAAGTTTGAATGATTCTTTTTAGTTAGATGATTTTATGAATTATGAGTAAGTTGGTTTTTTGCTTATCAATGGAAATGATTAGTATATCATGGAGGATATATGATTAGGTTAATTATTTTTCAGTATGATACTGTAAGAGTAACTGATGTTATTTTGGAGAAAAATGTTAAAATTTATCTTAGGAGACTGTGTGATTAAATCCTTCAGAAAATTGGGTTTCAATATTAGTTTGGTTTACTATGTAGAATTTTATTGATAGATGTTTATTGAATGGTCTTTGATGAACTTTGGGATTTGTTTGACAAATTTTGGAGATTAAGAATAGATTTTTTTATAAAGGATTATCCTTTTTGGGTATTATCTGATCTCATACTAACCTTTTTTCTTTTAGTTTTGGTTAAGGTCTAAAGACAAGGGATGTATATAGTTATCTTTTGTGGATTAGGTGATTCTCTAGAAGTTTATTATAGCTCTCTTAATGTGAACAAGTCATCCCAAATACTCGTCTTTTGGAGATAATATGAGTTCGTGTAAGAAATCTAGTAAAGGTTGAAAGTCAACATGAAAATTAAGTATTCTTCCTTATGTTTTATTTAAGCTCATAAATAAATTCATCAATGAAAAGTAACTTAAAACAAAAATGTCGTCGGTTAATTTTTCCTACTGGGGAATCAAATACTGTTTAACCCATCACAAATTTGTGATTTTCTTATTGTTAACTTTCTCGTAGACATGTTTACTATCACTCTCCATCAGAACATGACCCTTTTTTCCTCCATATCCATATTTTCATACTTGGAATCCAAGTATGGGTTAACTCGGGTGACATTTGCACTTCTCTCCCATTCTTTTAAAGTGATAGTTTTACTGACTCTTGTTCCGATGTGGGATTTTCAATAAATCTTCTAGCCCAATTTTAAAATTGTGAGGACGCAAATCCCTAAAAGGGGGGAAGGATTTAACACCCTAGGTAAATAAATAATATGAAATTTTCATATTTATCCATATTTGTGAATAAAATATTAATATTACATTAAATGGGATGCTATGCTCGATGGCGTACCCAATACGCCCCAACGAGTTTCTTTGGAATCATACGTTGCACTCTAATAACAAAATAATATTATTTTAAATGGTAGTTAACGCCTAGCCATTGTAATGGAGATAATGAACATAACTAACTACAAAATGATTATATATGTTTGTCAAATATTTTTACTATTTAAAATAAATGTTAGAGGATTCAAAATGCGAATGAATCCAATTTTAAGCGTAAACATTCTAATATTCTTTAAAAGGACGATTATTCGTATTTTAATGGGGAACCTATTTTAAATACACTTTTTTTCAATTTTATGTGTTATATTTGACAAAACAAAATTCTTCTTTAGAATCGGGACCTGAAAATTTACTTTGTGTATTTTTTTGTATTTTTCCGATAAAGTTCATTTTTTTAATGAATAGTGAAAACTGTTGTATTTTAATTCAAAACCTCTTTCTAATATAATTTATTTATATGATTAGATTATCTTATGAATTTTTTTTAAAGTGAAACTAGAATATATTTTTACCATTTAATCCAATAGTGTTCATTGCAATTAATTTCACTTTAAAATTGTACTTAAACAAGTGTAAATCTTTTAATATATATTGTTTCTTCAAAACACGCTCTTTGTTTTGACAGCGGGAATTAATTATTAAATTAATTAATGAAACTTATATGTTTTGAATTTTTTAAAATAGAAATAATTTTTTAATTCAGAATATCAAATATAGCTTAGGGTGATTTTTTGGTATTTTTCTGAAAAACTTCAATTTTTGATTAATAGTGAAACCACTAAGTGGTAGTTTAAAAACTGATTTTTCGTTTAAATGAAGCATCACCACTTCTGTGATTTAAATTTCAAAAATCTGACATACATGGTTTTCATTATGATGTAAAATGTAGTTCAATGGGATTAAAATAATTTTTTTGAATAGTAACTTTTATGTTTTTTAATCGCGATTAGAGTTAATTAGTGTAATTTAAGGTAAAAATAGTGTTTTAACAATATGAAATGACCTAGAAACATGTCCTAACCTCATTTTATGTGTCAGGGATGACCATGAAAATCCATGGGTCAACATGGGGACCCCATGAAGCCACTTTAGTTGGAAAATGACATAAATAACTTTTTATTAAAAGTTAAAATAAAAATGTCACAAGCATGATTTGTTTTACTAAAATAATTTTTAAATGAGGATATACATGTAATATGTTTTACTATAAATATTCCATATAAAGCTAGAATGATTTACTACATCATTATATTTTTTTTATAATTTTTATATATTTAATAAATTAAATTATTTATGACATCATGATGATGCAGCGATTACCTTATTAATAAAGGATTTAAATAAAATAAAAAGATAATTTTAAAATTATAACATACACTTGTCAAAAACCTATTGGATGAGTATATTTCGAATCCTTGACACTTTATCTTTGAAATTCATCAATGTGGGACCTTTAATATCTGAAACTCATTTGAAAATAAAGTAACATTTTGTAACTTTCCAAGAGTGCCCCTCCTCTCCTCTTATTAAAGGCCCCCACCTCTACCACCTTACCCAAACCTCTCAAGCCATTGGCTCAAATCCGTATATTACTCCTAGAATCCTCAAATTGGGCATAAGTCTTCCCAAGGAAGCCTTTGAGCTCAAATCAAAGAGAGATACCCGATTTTAAGGAATTCTCTTCACTTTTGTTCTTTTGTTTTACTTTACTTCTCCAACCCCCTAAACTCTTTTTATTAATTTATATTGTAAAAAATACAGTATATTCAATATAATAGGTTGTTTTTATAAGATGTATTAGAGCTACACTTACACACACCTACATCTAATGGTTAAAGAACATATTGTTTCCGTTGATGGTGAATTTCTGCCTCACGAAACGATGATTGTTCAATATTCATTTAACACCCTCAAAGGTGGACATTAAGATGTCAATATATTTATATATGATATATAATATGTTTATGTTTTACTTAAGATTCTGTATTTTTCATTTATGGCATACCATTATGGTTTCCATTATGGTTAAACGCGATATCTTCATTTTAGGAAGTGCAGACTACCGCCACCTCAAAGTGATTTGATTCGTTAATACCATATGTGGTACATATAAAGGATAGATTTAATGATGTTATATATGATTCCATACTGTAATTATAATACTATTATGTATCATTATGTTTTAATTCCATTAAATAATAAATAGAAATGGATGTAGCGTTCATGCGTACGTACGACTTACCATCTCCATGAACGGTGCATTTCATTTCTTACCTCTAAATGTTATGTAATATTATAAATGCATGTATATAATGGATATATATGATATATATGATATATAAATAATTAATATAATTCTTAATATAATATATTTTTTACAACATGAACAGCTTGTAATTATAAAGAGTTTATTTTTGACTCATGTAGAAATGATCTACAAAACGACCATTATTAACATAAATATTTAAATAGTGTTCATAGCATGTTAGTAAGTGATATAAAAGGAATAATGAACTTGAAAAAGGTTATTAAGCAAGTAGAAATTAAATCAAGTTTATTATTAAGGAGGATAAAGAACGATTGAGTCAAGTCGGACCCGAGGTAAGGGATCCTACCTCTCTTTTCCTTTTTATGTACTCTCTTTTATGTCATTTCATTTATGCTCATCTTTCTTATGTTTGGGGATGTTATTTTATATTCTTAATTCTGTACTTTTTATTTTTATACTATGAGAGACCCTATTTGATCTCATTTTTGGAAGTTTTAATTGGCACCGTTAGGCTGTCGAAATTTCATAAGGGGCTTTTTATCTCACATTGTGTTTTCGTGAGATTCATGCTACATTTTCCAATATTTCCTTTTGAGTGGTGTATGTAATATCCATTATTCTACTCTTTGTATAACATAATTTAGTTTATTAGTATTTACATCAATGTTGTATAGTCTTTCTTTCATGTGGTGTACCTTTCGAATGTTACCCAAATCGGTAAGGGAACCTTTCATCCTCCTCTTTTTAAAAGAATTCTTTTGTTGTGTCTTTTAATTTTCATCTAATTATGTGGGGATATGTTCTTATATATCCTTATTTCCGTAAATTGTATTTCCAAGTTATTAGATACCCTTTATCTCTCTCATCAACTCTTTTTCTAAAATTTGATGTGACGCCGTTAGGCTGTCAAGGGATCTTCTTAACCTAATTTCGATTTCATTGGGTTCAACATGTAGTTATTGAATATGTCACCCATTGAATATGTGTGTGTCACGACCCGTCCTCGGGGCCCGTTCCGTGACTACCCCAAGCCCGCCATCCATAGGCCAGGGGCTGGCGACTGGCACCAAGGCGTAAATCCCAACGAAAAGGGAAGGCATTGCCTTTGAAAAGTAAACAAGCACCACAGAGTAAGCAAGCGGAAATGTAAACACTAAGTAAAAACTGTACAAGCTGTGCTGAAAGTAAAAGGGGCCAGAAATACAAGCCCAACTGTAAAGTACAACTGAAAGGAAAAAGAGCAACTGAAAGGAAAAACTGCAGCGTCGAGACTTCCTCTGGAAGTCCCACCTGAAGGGTGGGTACAGATAGCCTCCACTGCTCCTCAGGTCCACCTAACCGCTCCGAGTACGTCCCGCCCAGTGGTCCACCTCCAGGTACTGTCCTGTTCCGCACGCCTCCTCCACGATCAGCGCTGTCCGTCGTCTGCAACCAACACCACGAAGTGCGGGCATAGCCCGTGCAGGGGTGAGTATAAGCTACTCAGTAGGGACCCCGAGACCCCCAAAGGTCTCCCGAAATACACAAAGGATAAATCACGAAGAAGAGGTACAATCACGAAGTAACATCTGACACGTCTTAGGTATATGCCCATACATATACCTAAGTCATCAATTCCCCGATCGGCTCCAACGTCCGAGCCCTAGCACAACCCAGTCCACACAGGAATGAAAAACGCATACCCACGCAGGATAGAACAACACAATCCACAAAGTAGAGTAAACAGTAAATCCACACAGGATAGTTCAACACAATCCACAAAGGAGAGAAACACAAGATTCAGCTCACACAGGTATACTTCTTCGGATGACGATAAAGATGATCACTGAACCATCTATGTCGTCGGACCCACGAAGGATCGACAGGTACTAACCTTGCAGTGACCCACACAGGATCGGACCCACACAGGATCCGGCCCACGCAGGACCTGTAGGAGTTGGCTCACACAGAACCGCTGAGAGATGACCCACACAGGATCGGACCCACACAGGCTCGGGCCCACACAGGACCGGGCCCACGCAGGACCTGTAGGCGCTGGCTCACACAGAACCGCTGAGCGCTGACCCACACAGGATCGGACCCACACAGGATCGGGCCCACACAGGACCGGGCTCACGCAGGACCTGAAGCACTGATCCACGTAGGATCGCTGAGTGCAGGAGTCATCGCAGTCCGCTGAGGATCTCTGCACAGTCGTCGCCGCAGTCTACTGAGGATCTTTGCATGGTAGTCGTCGGAGTCCACGGAGGATCTCTGCACAATCGTCGCCGCAGTCCACTGAGGATCTCTGCACGGTCGTCGCTGTCGAAGTAGCAGTCGCAGCCAGCACTAGGGTTCCCGCACACAGCATGCTCGTTCGGGAGGGTCCGCCCCTCGAGCCGAGAGGCTAATACATCAACTGGCACGAAGTCCGAAGTTGATGTATCCAAAAGTTCCGTATCGTCAAAAGGAACTCAACGTCGCAGACGGCGCGTCAATTGGACGCCCGGTCTGAGAGATATTGGCATTTTGGCCCCAGGGGCCCGGTTGGTTTTTAAGGCAAAACCAACCCGACCGCACTCCACCTGCGTCCAAACCTCGGGCAGAGTATGCCAAAAGATCCGTCTCACTTAGAGGAATTCAACAATTCTGACGGCACGTCAATCGGACGTCCGTAGCTCAAGATATGAGCGTTTCCGCTCCGAGGGCCCGGTTGGTCTCGTGTACGAACCAACCCGGCCGAACCCAAGTATTCCGAAACCTTGAGTGCGATATACCGAAACGACCATCTCGATCCAAGGATCGCGTTTCCGCTGACGGCGAGTCGTTTGGAGGCACGAAGCTAATGTTACGGGCGTTTGAATGAAAACGTCCGAAGAAGGGGGGTACGGGCCCGGGCCGACCCGGCCCGACCCCCCCTGGGTCGGCCCGAACCGGGTCGACCCGAACCGGGTCGACCGGCTCGGCTCGGCTCGGCCGAGCGGCCGAGCGCCGCGGGCGTTGACCCGCGGCCTGAGAAAGTCGCGGCCCGCGTGGGCCGCGCTGGCGACCCGTGCCGCTGGCAACTTCCGCGGGCCGCCCGCGTCGCTCCGGTGGCCCGTTTTCCTTCCCGTCTACGCCGTTGCTCCTCCCAGGATCCGTTCTTTACTGCGGGATCGTCAAACGTCCGCTGCGGCACGTTCCATCATCGACCGTCAAATTCGCACAAAACGAAGAACGGCGGAGGGTCGTCGGGCTGTGTTCGTTTGGCCCGCACCCTCCGCGTTAGGGATAAACAACCGGGAGAAAATTATTCCACACAGGAAACAACAATTTTTAATAAGATTAAAAAAATTGTTCACAAAAACGGTTCTTTAATTTATTTAAGAAACATTGACGGGAATTAATTAAAAAAGGGGGTAATTCTCATAATTATAAAATCCCTACCTCGTCGATCGTCACGCACGGGCATTCTTCGCGGAAAGGATCGTCGCAGAAGAGAGGGATCGTCGCGTCGTCGCGGGGAGGCGTCGCGTCGTCGCGGAATCCGGCGTTGAGTCGGCGAGCTCAACAAACCAAGAATAACAGATTTAAATTATTAGTATTTAAATCTGTGTTTCGTTTTAAATCAAAAGAAAAGAACTTGAGAGGAAAATCCGACATCACTCACCTCAAACGGTCGGTGATCAGAGATCGGAGCGTGGAAGAACGTCTCGGACGGAAGCGTCGTCGATTTCCAGATTCGTCGTTCTTCGCGTTCTTCGCGTTCTTCGTGTTCTTCGCGAGGGAGAAGAAGAACAAGGATCCTCTCAAATCTTCTCAAAAGATTTTGGGTTGGTCTTATTTTATTAATATGCCAACACACGAAAACAGGTTAAGAAACGATTGAATTAATTCGCTGAGTTAATTCAACGAAAGAAACAGGCCATTTAATTCACGAAAGAAACATCCCATTTAATTCACGAAAGAAACAGCCCATTTAAATGGTCTGTTAAGAATTTAGAAAACGCGTCGGTTTTCTTTCATTAAGACGGGTTTTCACGGGTGTGTTTCTAAGCGGAAAGAAACGGCGGGGCTCATGCGGCCCCCCCTCACAAATATCCTACCAAGGGGGTAGGATATTTCTGGATAGCATCCTATCTAGTTCAACTCAGTTCAAGCCGCCTTTAAGTGGCTTCAAGTGGCTTCCAACTTGCTTAAGTGAAATAAAATAAAGTTGTCGCAAAATTATTTTATTTCTTAACTTTAAGCCCGAAAATTAAAAACCACACCTGAGCAAACGCAACTCCGGAAGAGGCGTTTCTAAGCGAATACCGGCGCTGCGGTTTCATTAGCTCCCTCAGAATTCGATTACGGGCACCAGTTCAAAAGTTAGAAAAACCCGCTCGTCCGTTCACTGAACGTAACCGAGCCAAACTTCGGAAAATGCTTCCGGGCACACCGGGCCTCGGAATCAGGCGCCGTCAGAAACTGCATTCTTGTAAAATTCCAAAGAAAATTAAGAAAAAAATTTCCTTGAAATTGTTGGGTATTTACATTACTCCCACCTCAGGACTTTACGTCCCCGTAAAGATACATCAAAAACTAGGGAAATAAATGTTGGTACTGAGCACGCATCTGAGCCTCCCGCTCCCAAGTGCTCTCCTAGAGGTTCCCGTGCTGCCATCTGATGCGCACAAGAGGAATCGATCGCCCACGTAGGATCTGCTCCTGTCGATCCTCTATCTCCACTGGGACCTCCGTAAAAGTCTCCCCATCATCCACGTCTAGCTCACCATAGTCGATGATGTGTGTCGGGTCGTGCACGTATATCCTCAGCTGGGATACGTGGAAGACGTCGTGCACCCGGTGCAACTGAGGTGGCAGAGCCAGGCGATAAGCCACCTCGCCAACCCTGATGAGGACCAGGAAGGGTCCGATGAAGCGTGGAGACAACATGCCGCCTCGGCCAAATCTCCTCAAACCACGTCGAGGTGAGACCCGCAAGAAGACGTGGCCGCCATCCTCGAACTCTAGTGGCCTCCGCCTCCTGTCAGCATATGACTTTTGTCGGCTCTGTGCTGTCCTCATCCGCTCCTGGATGACCTGGACCTTCTCTGTCGTGGCCCAGACCATCTCTAGTCCCACAAGTGCTGACTCTCCACGGTCTGTCCAGCACAAAGGGGATCTGCAAGGCCTGCCGTACAACGCCTCGTAGGGTGCCATCCCGATGGTGGAGTGATATCTGTTGTTGTACGCAAACTCTACCAAGGGTAGGTGGTCCTCCCAACTGCGACCAAAGTCGAGGACACATGCGCGGAGCATGTCCTCAAGAGTCTGAATGGTCATCTCTGTCTGACCATCCGTCTGAGGGTGAAAGGCGGTTCTCAGACGTAGTCGCGTCCCGAACGCCTCCTACAACCCCTTCCAAAGCCGGGAAGTAAAACGAGCGTCCCGATCGGAGACGATAGTCGATGGCACACCGTGAAGTCGTACAATCTCCTGAACGTAGAGATGCCCCAAGCTCTCCACTGAGCCCTGCTCTCGAATGGGCAAGAAGTGTGCCGACTTGGTGAGTCGGTCAACAATCACCCAAATGGAATCGTGACCTCTGGAAGTGCGTGGAGGTCCAGTCACGAAGTCCATAGATATCCCGTCCCACTTCCACTCCGGGACCTCCAAGGGTTGTACCAAGCCTGCAGGTACCTGATGCTCTGCCTTCACCTGCTGGCAGGTGAGGCACCGTGAAACGAACTCTGCCACAGCCTTCTTCATGCCCAGCCACCAGTGTTGTCGTCTGAGATCCTGGTACATCTTCGCCACTCCAGGATATACCGCCAAAGGAGAAGTGTGATACTCTCTCAGCACCTCCTCTCATAAAGCGACTGGTACCAAGGTACGTCCTCTGAAAAGGACATCGTGCTCTGCTCCAAGGGAGAAACCATCAGGTGCCTGCCCTGAGGATATCTATTCACGCCGTGTCTCACAGTCAACGTCCCCACGCTGTGCCTCTCTGACCCGCTGAAGAAGTGGAGGAGAGACTGTGAGAGACTGAAGTAAGGCTACTCCGTCTCTATCCACGAAGGATATCTGCAAAGCGGCTAGCTGCTCTGTCGCCTCCTCAAGTAGCTGGATGCATGTCCTCTTGCTGAGGGCATCAGCCACCACGTTCCCCTTCCCAGGAGTATAGACTATCTCAAAGTCATAGTCCTGGAGGAACTCGAGCCATCATCGCTGTCTCAGGTTCAGGTCCTTCTGAGAGAAGATGTACCTGAGACTCTGGTGGTCAGAAAAGACTGTGAAGCGCTCGCCCATCAGATAGTGTCTCCATGTCATCAAGGCGAAGACCACTGCTGCCAACTCCAAGTCATGGGTAGCGTAGTTCTGCTCATGAGGCCTCAACTGACGTGATCCGTAGGCAATCACGGCCCGCTCCTGCATCAGGACACACCCGAGTCCGGTCCCTAATGCATCGCAGTAGACTACGTATCCAACTCCCTCCTCAGGCAACCTCAAGATAGGTGCGCTGGTCAACCTCTGCCTCAGCTCCTGGAAGCTCTGCTGACATCTGTCTGACCACACGAAGGGTTTCCCCTTCTTCGTCAATGCTGAGAGTGGGGCCGCAACTCTGGAGAAGTCCGGCACAAATCTCTGATAGTATCCGGCTAGGCCCAAGAAAATCCGCACCTCTGTCACGCTCTTGGGTGGCTCCCAAGCTAGCACTGCCTC
This sequence comes from Viscum album, assembly GCA_963277665.1. Taxonomy (NCBI): domain Eukaryota; kingdom Viridiplantae; phylum Streptophyta; class Magnoliopsida; order Santalales; family Viscaceae; genus Viscum; species Viscum album. Next base: position 256,327,362 of record OY728148.1, on the reverse strand, counting down.
GATCTTCGTGGGATCCACTGCAACTCCCGCCTCAGAAATGACGTTCCCCAAGAAGTGGACCTCACGTAACCAGAACTGACACTTCAAGAGCTTGCCATAAAGCTGGTGCTCTCGGAGTGTGTCTAGTACAACACGCAGGTGGTAGGCGTGCTCCTCCTCCGTCGTCGAGTACACCAAAATGTCGTCGATGAAGACCACGCCAAATCGATTGAGGTATGGCTGGAAGATTCTGTTCATGAGGCTCATGAACACTGCTGGAGCGTTGGTCATGCCAAAAGGCATAACCATGAACTCGTAGTGGCCATACCGACACCTGAAGGCCGTCTTCTGCACATCCTCGTCTCGAACTCTAAGCTGATGATAGCCTGACCTGAGGTCTATCTTCGAGAACCACCGTGCTCCCTTGAGCTGGTCGAAGAGGTCGTCAATCCTGGGTAGCAGATACTTTTTCTTCACTGTCACCTGATTCAGGCGACGATAATCGACACGCAGTCGCAAGCTTCCATCCGCCTTCTTGGCGAACAAAATCGGGGAAGCGCAGGGCGAAACACTGGGTCGGATGAACCCCTTGCCCTGCATGTCCTCCAACTGTACCCGCAGCTCTTGAAGCTTAGCGGGGGCCATCCGATATGATGGAGTGGATATCAGGGCTGTCCCGGGGTACAGGTCAATATAAAATTATACCTCTATGCGAGGAGGTAGTCCTGGAACGTCGTCGGGGAAGACGTCCGCGTACTGATCCACCACTGCAGGAAAACTGGGACTCCGCACGTCAACTGCTCCCAGGATGAGGCTAGCCAACTGATGAGTGATGGGCTGACCTCTCCTCTGCGTGAGTCCATCCTGTGCTGCTAAGGCTCCCTTCTCGCCGGTGAAGGTGAACCTGCTCCCGTCGGTGCGCACACATCACACCTTGCGCCTAAAGCAGTCAATCTGAGCATGGACCGTAGATAACCAATCCATGCCCAAGATGACGTCGTAAGGCCTCGACGCCGCAACAAGAAGATCCCAGCCGAAGCTCTCGCCTCCTAGAGTAATCTCACACTGTCGGCACCAGTGCGTAATCGTCGAGTCTGCTCCCGTAGGAGTCTCTAGCCGTAAGGATCGAGCCAACGGCTCTGTCAGAATCTCCGAGCTCCGAACAAGGGCAGTGGCTATGAAAGAGTGACTCGCTCCTGTGTCTATCAGAACTGCAGCAAGGGTGGAATAGACACAGATCGTACCTTGAATCATCTCTGGCGCACCGTGGACGTAGGCCTCCGCTGCCTGGAGCTGAGCCTGTCTCTGCATGCCAGCTCCCTGTGGTCGGGGCGGGCCTCCTGGTGGTGGTGGTGGCAGAGCCTCAAAGCGTCGCCCACCACCTGCTGCTCGGCCAGCTCCTCTGCCTCGTCCGCCTCCTCCCTGCAGACCGCCACGGTCGACCCTCTGCCCCTGCCTGGGTGGTCCCTCCACCGTCTGCTGCCCCTCGGTACGACGGGTCGGGCAGTCACGAGCCATGTGGCCCTGCCCGCCGCACTCGTAGCACTGTCTGCCTCTTGGAAGGCAGGCTCCACGCTGTGTGCCCCGCACCGCTGAGCCAGTGTCCCTGCGTCGTCTTCCGGAGAGTCTGGTCCGCCTAGAACCCTGAGTCATCTGCCGGCTACCAGCTGTCGAAGACTCCTTTATCTGCCGTCCTGCAGCAGGTCTCGCTGTGGACTCAGCCAGGAATCTCTCAATCAGGAGGGCTCGCTCCAGTACACCTGCCTGGGTCGGGATGCTGAGGGAGATCAGCGATGCCCTAATCTCGTGTCTCAATCCCTGCTCGAAGGTCCGGGACCGGAAGAAGGGGTCTCGTACCATGTCTGTCGAGTAGCGAGATAGGTCAGTGAACCTCGCTGCGTACTGAGCGACCGTCAAGCTGCCCTACCGCAGCTGAAGAAGCTCCTGGATGCGCACCGCACGGAGGGTGGCAGGGACGAACTCTGAGCGGAAGAGGCTCTCGAAGTCTGTCCAGATGAGGGTGGCCTCATCGTGTACCTAGAGCATCAGGCTCCACCAGCGTCCGGCTGCTGCGTGCAGTAGGCTCGCCGCGAGGATCACCATGAGGTCTGCTGGTGTCCTCACTAGCCTGAAAACTCGGACGACCGCCTCCAGCCAGTCCTCGGTTGCCTGGGGGTCCGACTCCCCAAGGAACCTGGGTGGTCGCTGGCGCTGGAACTCGTGCAGAGCTCCGAGGCATCGTGCGTCGTCAGCTGCCAGTGCTGGAAGCATCGGGGGCTCGGTGGGTAAAGGTACTTCCGGTGCCTCTGCTGTCAACGGGCCCTGTACCGAGGCCTCGTCGCTCGGCGGGCTGTCGTCGCGCCCTACTCTAGGAACCCTAGCTGGCTGTTGTCGTCGTGCCATCCTGAAAAGGAAACAAGTGCACCATGGTCAGAACAGTATACCTGGTGATCTGACACAAGAAATCACAAAAAAAACTTTAAACACACATGCAATCAATGTTTTCGTGCATTAAGTCGGAAATCAGAAGTTAGGGTCCTGGTGTATGGATACGTCGGCCGTCGCACCAACACTGGACTCCCTGGACTGATAACCACACTCAATACGCTAAACACTATTGCTTCACATAGAAGAAAGATCGGAGTCTGCGGTAGAACCGACCACCTCTGATACCAATTTGTCACGACCCGTCCTCGGGGCCCGTGCCGTGACTACCCCAAGCCCGCCTTCCATAGGCCAGGGGCTGGCGACTAGCACCAAGGCGTCAATCCATACGAAAAGGGAAGGCATTGCCTTTGAAAAGTAAACAAGAACCACAGAGTAAGCAAGCGGAAAAGTAAACACTAAGTAAAAACTGTACAAGCTGTGCTGAAAGTAAAAGGGGCCGGAAATACAAGCCCAACTGTAAAGTACAACTGAAAGGAAAAACAGCAACTGAATGGAAAAACTGCAGCGTCGAGACGTCCTATGGAAGTCCCACCTGAAGGGTGGGTACAGATAGCCTCCACTGCTCCTCAGGTCCACCTAACCGCTCTGAGTACGTCTCGCCCAGTGGTCCACCTCCATGTACTGTCCTGTTCCGCATGCCTCCTCCACGATCAGCGCTGTCCGTCGTCTGCAACCAACACCACGAAGTGCGGGCATAGCCCGTGCAGGGGTGAGTATAAGCTACTCAGTAGGGACCCCGAGACCCCCGAAGGTCTCCCTAAATCCACAAAGGATAAATCACGAAGAAGAGGTACAATCACGAAGTAACATCTGACACGGCTTAGGTATATGCCCATACATATACCTAAGTCGTCAATTCCCCGATCGGCTCCAACGTCCGAGCCCTAGCACAACCCAGTCCACACAGGAAAGCAAAACGCATACCCAGGCAGGTTAGAACAACACAATCCACAAAGGAGAGTAAACAGTAAATCCACACAGGATAGTTCAACACAATCCACAAAGGAGAGAAACACAAGATTCCTCTCACACAGGTATACTTCTTCGGTTGACGATAAAGATGATCACTGAACCATCTATGTCGTCGGACCCACGAAGGATCGATAGGTACTAACCTTGCAGTGACCCACACAGGATCGGACCCACACAGGATCGGGCCCACGCAGGACCTGTAGAAGTTGGCTCACACAGAACCGCTGAGAGATGACCCACACAGGATCGGACCCACACAGGATCGGCCCCATACAGGACCGGGCCCACCCAGGACCTGTAGGCGCTGGCTCACACAGAACCGCTGAGCGCTGACCCACGCAGGATCGGACCCACACAGGATCGGGCCCACATAGGACCGGGCCCACGCAGGACCTGAAGCACCGATCCACGTAGGATCGCTGAGTGCAGGAGTCGTCGCAGTCCGCTGAGGATCTCTGCACAGTCGTCGCCGCAGTCCACTGAGGATCTCTGCACGGTCGTCGTCGGAGTCCACGGAGGATCTCAGCACAGTCGTCGCCGCAGCCCACTGAGGATCTCTGCACGGTCGTCGCTGTCGAAGTAGCAGTCGCAGCCAGCACTAGGGTTCCCGCACACAGCAATCTCGTTCGGGAGGGTCCTCTCCTCGAGCCGAGAGGCTGATACATCAACTGACACGAAGTCCGAAGTTGATGTATCCAAAAGTTCCATATCGTCAACAAGAACTCAACGTCGCAGACGGCGCGTCAATCGGACGCTGGTCTGAGAGATATTGGCATTTTTGTCCCAGGGGCCCGGTTGGTTTTTAAGTCAAAACCAACCCGACCGCACTCCACCTGTGTCCAAACCTCGGGTGGAGTATGCCAAAAGATCCGTCTCACTTAGAGTAATTCAACAAAGCTGACGGCACGTCAATCAGACGTCCGTAGCTCAAGATATAAGCGTTTCCGCTCCGAGGGCCCGGTTGGTCTCGTGTACGAACCAACCCGGCCGAACACAAAGTATTCCAAAACCTTGAGTGCGATATACCGAAACGACCGTCTCGATCCAAGGATCGCGTTGCCGCTGACGGCGATTCGTTTGGAGGCACGAAGCTCAAGTTACAGGCGTTTGAACAAAAATGTCCGAAGAAGGGGGGTACGGGCCCGGGCCGACCCGGCCCGACCCCCCCTGGGTCGGCCCAAACCGGGTCGACCCGACCCGGGTCCGACCCGGTAGGACCGGTCCGGCCCGGCTGGGCGGCCGAGCGCCGCGGGCGTTGACCCGCGGCCTGAGAAAGTCGCGGCCCGCGTGGGCCGCGCTGGCGAACCGCGGACGCGGCTGAGCCGCGTCCCGCCTGGACGAACTGGACCCGCGCGGCCGCGAGTCCATCGGCCGCCGCCACCGCGGCTTCAGCCGCGGCGGGCTCGTCCGGCGGCGCGCCGGGGCGCCGCAGGCAACTTCCGCGGGCCACCGGCGTCGCTCCGGTGGCCCGTTTTCCTTCCCGTCTGCACCGTTGCTCCTCCCGGGATCTGTTCTTTACTGCGGGATCGTCAAACCTCCGCTGCGGCACGTTCCATCGTCGACCGTCAAATTCGCACAAAACGAAGAACGGCGGAGGGTCGTCGGGCCGTGTTCGTTTGGCCCGCACCCTCCGCGTTAGAGATAAACAACCGGGAGAAAATTATTCCACACAGGAAACAACAATTTTTAATAAGATTAAAAAATTGTTCACAAAAATGGTTCTTTAATTTCTTTAAGAAACATTGACGGGAATTAATTAAAAAAGGGGGTAATTCTCATAATTATAAAATCCCTACCTCGTCGATCGTCGCGCGCGGGCGTTCTTCGCGGAAAGGATCGTCGCGGAAGAGAGGGATCGTCGCGTCGTCGCAGGGAGGCATCGCGTCGTCGCGGAATCCGGCGTTGAGTCGGCGAGCTCAACGAACCAAGAACAACAGATTTAAATTATTAGTATTTAAATCTGTGTTTCATTTTAAATCAAAAGAAAAGAACTTGAGAAGAAAATCTGACATCACTCACCTCAAACGGTTGGTGATCGGAGATCGGAGCGTGGAAGAACGTCTCGGACGGAAGCATCGTCGATTTCTGGATTCGGCGTTTTTCGCGTTCTTCGCGTTCATCGTGTTTTTCGCGAGGTAGAAGAAGAACAAGGATCCTCTCAAATCTTCTCAAAAGATTTTGGGTTGGTCTTATTTTATTAATATGCCAACACACGAAAACAGGTTAAGAAACGATTGAATTAATTCGCTGAATTAATTCAACGAAAGAAAGAGGCCATTTAATTCATGAAAGAAACATCCCATTTAATTCACGAAAGAAACATCCCATTTAAATGGTCTGTTAAGAATTTAGAAAATGCGTCGGTTGACTTTCATTAAGACGGGTTTTCACGGGTGCGTTTCTTAGCGAAAAGAAACGGCGGGGCTCGTGCGGGCCCCACCTCCAAAATATCCTACCAAGGGGGTAGGATATTTCTAGATAGCATCCTATACAGTTCAACTCAGTTCAAGCCGCCGTTAAGTGGCTTCAAGTGGCTTCCAAGTGGCTTAAGTGAAATAAAATATAGTTGTCGCAAAATTATTTTATTTCTTAACTTTAAGCCTGAAAATTAAAAACCACACCCGAGAAAACACAACTCCGGAAGAGGCGTTTCTAAGCGAATACCAGCGCTGTGGTTTTATCGGTGCCCTCAGAATTCTATTCCGGGCACCGGTTCAAAAGTTAGAAAAACCCGCTCGTCCGTTCACTGAACGTACCCGAGCCAAACTTCGGAAAATTCTTCTGGGCACACCGGGCCTCGGAATCAGGCTCTGTCAGAAACTGCGTTCATGTAAAATTCCAAAGAAAATTAAGAAAAAAACTTCCTTGAAATTTACGGGTCTTTACAGTGTTAATGTCCATTGATTGTATTACACTTAATATCCACTTATATTGGGTGTAATTATCTTTGTCACACATAATTATGATAGTGTTGTTATACACCAATTCACTCTTATATGGTGTATATAATGTCCCTTGGAATATTATATCATGAATCCATTTATTCTCATTATATTATAATGTTTTTATTAAAAGTTATTCCTCAATTTTGTTATTCAAGTGTCTCTCATTTTGTTAAAAACCATTTAACTAAAATATCATTTTAAATGTTTTAATGATTTTTTCTTATAAATGTTTCTCATTAATATCCATGATTTCAAAATGGTTATACGGATATAATTATATGGATATTAACGGTTTAAAATGTTAAAAACTTCAAAGTGGTTTGGGACACTTTGATTCAAAAATCAATTTATTAAATGTTTTAAATGGTTTCGAAAATGGTTTTTTAGAATGGATTCATTATCTTAAAATGTTATATTGTTATTTTAATGTGGTAATGTTATCTTTACTTTATGTTTATGTTATGTGCTATGATTATATTTTGGTTCTTGGGCATTTTTTATGAAGACGGGTGGTTCCGTGATAAACTAAGGGCGGGTGAGCCCGATATAGCTCTCCAATGCATTGGGTAAAGTGAAGGATTTAAACGTTGAGGTTTCTCCGAAGAGATTTAGGGAATATATTGTGATGGGTATTCCAAACGTAACCAAGAGGGTTACTCCCTACGTAATAATGTTATGAATGCCACAAGTTACCTTTATGCCTTTTGATGTCTATGATTTATTCATGATGTGGTTAGGTATGTTAAAATGATTATGTTTTATGAGTAAATTATGATTTCATACATGGACTAATGTTTTCTTTTTGTACTTTTATATCCCTTACTGATCTTTTTATGCTCATCCCAAGTTTTTGAATTGTTTTTCACAGGTCAAGGGAAAGGTGCATGTTATGATGATAGTGTCAAGGAATTGTCAAGAAAGAATCCATGTTTTATTTTAAATATTTTTCTGTTGATGGGTAAAAATGAATACTATGTTTTATGTAACCACTTTCTTTAAATGTGTAATGTAATTTATGATTTATGATCTAATTCTCTAAAACTCTAAACCTGAAAAGATCCTCAATGTGAATTATTCATTTAATTCAATATTATGTAAGTTTTATGGTTGGGGATTATAGTTGGTATCAGAGGTCGGTTTAGATAACTTTAGATGTTAGAGTGTTGTTTAAGAAAATGTGACAAGTTGTGTATAACCACAATGGTTAGTATATTAGATGGAGTCATCATTTTTTGAATGTTATAATGAGTTTGAGATAACTTGTATAAGTGTATCTTGGTGTTTATCTTCCTATTTATTATTTGATGATTTTATTGATATACTAACAATGACCTTTTTGGTTTTAGAAAATGGTTGGATCTAGAAGGCACCAATGTAAAACTGGATTTGAAGAAAACTGTGACGGTTTTATGAAAGAAAAAATGATTGATATGTGAGCATCAATGAGAACTCTTGTGGTTATCCTCAACCAACTATCTGGACTCTTGATTGACCACCTAAACCTTCATGATTTTTATAAGGCATCGTGTATGCGAGAAACAAATCTCTACAGAAGTTCTGGTAATAATCATAAAGGTAAGTATGTTCAAATACCTATGTGTCAAATATGAGGAAAGAAACACATAGGAAATTTTTTTAAAGGGACAGAAATATGGTATTGATTTGGAAATGAATGTCATAAAGCAAGAAATTTCCATGGAAAAAAGAAGCTTCTAGTTGACTCAATGAAAGGGAAAGAAGTTCTTTCTTAAGGATCAATTGAATGTTTTAAATGTGGTGTACATGTTCATTATGAAAACACATGTCCTACAAAGATTTTACGGGAATGGGGTCACCAAGATCGTACACATATTCATTTACTAACACCTAATTCCATTCCAATTGAGGATAAAGAAAATGATAACGAAGAATGAAAGGTATGGATTATTTCTTAAAATATGTTTCCCTATTATTAGAATCTTATGATATGACTCATGATTTTGTTTATATGAAAGAAGTATTTTAGAATAAGTTGAAAAGGAATGGATAATGTATCATGAAGAATTTTGAATGAGTAAGAAGTCATCATATAAGGGATTCAAGGGTTATGGTAGATTTTAGGATGGTGAAATTCTTAGATGTATTAAGTCTCTATTGATGATGGGGTTAAATTAGAAGACTTTTTATAGTAATTATTATGTTTGATATAAAAAAATTTTATTCAAGGAATAATTATCCTTTCTTTTGTGGATATAGATATAAAGAACCATTTGGGTTTATATGTTCCTTGAATTTGAGGCAATTACTGGTTAATACATTTTGGGTTGAAAAATGGAATTTATCAGATAACCTTTGTGGTTAAAATATGTTATGGTTATTTTTGATGAATTTATCTCTTTTTGAGGAATGTTATAAAATTATATAGTTTTTGAAAAGGGACAACACGCAGACCGTGTGACAACCCGTCGTGTCAGACGAAGCTGCGGGAATCGAACCCACAACCAAAGTGCAACTGGTATTTATTGCCTACCACTAGACTATGTGAAGTGCCTGGTTAGTTTGAATGATTCATTTTAGTTAGATGATTTTATGAATTAAGGGTAAGTTGATTTTTTGGTTATCAATGGAAATGATTAGCCTATCAGGGAGGATATGTGATTGGGTTAACATCTTTTCAGTATGAGACTGTAAGAGTAAGTGATGTTATTTTGGAGAAAAATGTTAAAATTTATCATAGGAGACTATGTGATTAAATCCTTCAGATAATTGGGTTTCAATCTTAGTTTGGTTCACTTTTTAGAATTTTAAGGATAGATATTTATTGAATGGTATTTGTTGAACTTTGGGTTTTGTTTGACAAATTTTGGAGATTAAGAATAGATTTTTTTATAAAGGATTAGCCTTTTTGGGTATTATCTAATCTCATACTAACCTTTTTGGTTTTAGTTTTGGTTAATGTCTAATGACTTGGGATGTATTAGTTCTATTTTGTGGATTAGGTGATTCTCTAGAAGTTGATTATAGCTCACTTAATGTGAACAAGTCATCCCAAATACTCGTCTTTTGCAGAAAATATGAGTTCATGTAAGAAATCTAGTAAATGTAGAAAGTCAACATGACAATTAAGTGTGATTCCTTATGTTTTAGTTGAGCTCATAAATAAATTCCTCAATGAAAAGTAACTTAAAAAAAATGTTTTCTGTTAATTTTTCTTACTGGGGAATCAAATACTGTTTAACCCATCATAAGTTTGTGATTTTCTTGTTGTTAACTTTCTCCTAGACATGTTTACTATCACTCTACATCAGAACATGACCCTTTGTTTTTTCCTCCATATCCATATTTTCATACTTGGAATCCTAGTATGGGTTAACTCGGGTGACATTTGTACTTATCACCCATTCTTTTAAAGTGATAGTTTTACTGAATCTTGTTCCGATGTGGAATTTTCAATAAATCTTCAAGCCCAATTTTAAAATTGCGAGGACGCAATTCCCAAAAGGGGAGAATGTTGTAACACCCCAGGGAAATAAATAATATGACAATTTCATATTTATCCATATTTGTGAATAAAATATTAATATTACTTTAAAGGGGACAGAATGCTCGATGGCATACACAATACACATCAACGAGTTTCTTGGAAATCTTACGTTGCACTCTAATAACAAAATAATATTATTTTAAATGGTAGTTAACGCCTAGCCGTTGTAATGGCGGGAATTAACATAACTAACTACAAAATGATTATATATGTTTGTCAAATATTTTTACATTTTACAATAAATGTTAGAGGATTAAAAATGTGAATGAATCTAATTTTAAGCGTAAACATTCTATTATTCTTTAAAAGTTCGATTAACTGTCTTTTGATGGAGAACCTATTTTAAATCAACATTTTGAAAATTTTATGTGTTATATTTGACAAAATAAAATAATTCTTTAGAATCAGGACCTCAAAATTTACATGGTGTAATTTTTTGGTATTTTTCCGATAATGTTCATTTTTTAATGAATAGTGAAAAATGATGTATTTTAATTCAAAACCTCTTTTTAATCTAATATATTTTTATGATTAGATTATATTTTTAATTGTATTTAAATTTATATTAGAATATATTTTTATCATTTAATCCAATAGTGGTCATTGTAATTAATTTCACTTTGAAATTGGACTTAAACTATTGTCAATCTTTTAATAGATATTGTTTCTTAAAAACACGCTCTTTGTTTTGACAGCGGGAATTAATTATTAAATTAATTAATGAAACTTATATGTCTTGAATTTTGTAGAATAGACATCATTTTTGAATTCAGATATCAAATATATCTTAGGGTGAATTTTTGGTATTTTTCTTAAAAACTTCAATTTTGGATTAATAGTGAAAGCACTAAGTGGTAGTTTAAAAACTGATTTTTCGTTTAAATGAAACTTCACCACTTCTGTGATTTGAATTACAAAAATCTGAAATACATGGTTTCCATTAGTACGTAAAATGTAGTTCAATGGGATTAAAATAATTTTTTGGTGAATAATAACTTTTATGTTTTTTAATCACGATTAGAGGTAATTAGTGTAATTTAAGGTAAAAATAATGTTCTAATAATATGAAATGACCTAGAAACTTGTCCTAAACACATTTTATGTGTCATGGCCGACCACGAAAATCCATGGGTCAACTATGGGACCCCATGGAGCCACTTTGGTTGGAAAATGACATAAATAACTTTTTATTTAATGTTAAAATAAAAATGTCACAAGCATGAGTTGTTTTACTAAAACAATTTTTAAATGGGGTTATACAAGTAATATTTTTTACTATAAATATTCATTATAAATATAAAAATATTTCATAAATAATGATATTTTTTTTATAATTTTTATACATTTAATAAATTAAATTATTTATGACATCATGATGATGCAGCAATTACCTCATTAATAAAGGATTTAAATAAAATAAAACGATAATGTTAAAACTATAACATACACTTTTCAAAATCCTATATTATGAGTATATTTAGAACCCTTACCACCTTATCCTCGAAATAAATCAATGTGGTACTTTTAAAATCTGAAACTCATTTGAGAATAAAGTAACATTTTGAAACATTCCAAGAGTGCCCCTCCTCTCGTATTGTAAAAGGCCCCCACCTATACCACCTTACCCACACCTGTCAAGCCTTTGGCTCAGAAAACCCCCGATAAATTTTTATCTCCCAATCCCTCTCTTACTCCTAGAAGCCTCACTTTTATCTGAAGTCTTCCTAAGGATGCCTTTGAGCTCAAATCAAAGAGAGAAACCCGATTTTAAGGTATTGTCTTCACTTGTGTTCTTTTGTTTTATTTTGCTTCTCTGTCCCCCTAAACACCTTTTATTCATTTATTTTGTAACAAATACAGTATATTAAATATACTAGGATGTTTTTATAATAATTATTCGAGCTACAATTACACACACCTACATCTAATGGTTAAAGAACATACTGTTTCTGTGGATGGTGAATTTCTGCCACACGAAACAATGGTTGTTCAATATTCTTTTAGCACCCTCAAAGGTGGACATTAAGATGTCAGTATATTTATATATGATATATAATTTGTTTATGTTTTACTTAAGATTCTGTATTTTTCATTTATTTAATACCTTTATGGTTTCCATTATCGTTAAACGCGATATCTTCATTTTAGGAAGTGCGGACTACCGCCCCCTCAAAGTTATTTGATTTGTTAATTCCGTATGTGGAATATATAAAGGATAGATTTAATGATATTATATATGATTCCATATTGGAATTATAATACTATTATGTATCATTATGTTTTAATTCCATTAAATAAGAAATAGAAATGGAAGTAGCGTTCATGCATACGTACGACATACTGTCTCCATGAACGGTGCATTTCGTTTCTTACCTATAAATGTTATGTAATATTATAAATTAATTTATATAATGGATATATATGTTATATATTATATTTAAATAATGAATATAATTCTGAATATAATATATATTTTATCACATGAACAACTTTTAATTATAAAGAGTTTATTTTTGACTCAAGTAGGAATGATCCACAAAACGACCATTATTAACTTAAATAATTACATAGTTTTCATAGAATGGTAGTAAGTGATATAAATGAAATAATTAAATTGAAAAAGGTTCTTAAGAAAGTATAAATTAACTCAGGTTTATTATTTAGGAGGTTAAAGAACGATCGAGTCATGTCGGACCCCAGGTAAGGGATCCTACCTCTCTCTTCCTTTTTAAGTACTCTCTTTTTTGTCATTTCTTTTAAGCTCATATTTCTTATGTTTGGGGATGTTATTTTATATTCCTAATTCTTTACTTTTTATGTTTATATTATGAGAGAACCTATTTGATCTCATTTTTGGATGTTTTAATTGGCACCGTTAGGCTGCCGAAATATCATAAGGGGTTGTTTGTCTCACTTTGTGTTTTCGTGAGATTCATGCTACATTTGCCAATATTTCCTTTTTAGTGGTGTATGTACTGTCCATTATTCTAATATTTGTGTAAAATACTTTTGTTTATGAGTATTTACATCAATTTTGTATAGTCCTTCTTTCATGGGGTGTATGTTTCGAAAGTTACCAAAATCGGTAAGGGAACCTTTCATCCTCCTTTTATTAAAAGACTTCTTTTGTTATGTCTTTTAATTTTCATCTTATTATGTGGGGATATGTTATTATATATCCTTATTGCCATAAATTTAATGTCCATGTGATGAGATACCCTTTATCTCTCTCATAAACGCTTTTTCTAAAATTTGATGTGACATTGTTAGGCTGTCAAGGGAACTTCTTAACCTAATTTCGATTTCTTTGGGTTCAACATGTAGTAATTGAATATGTCCCCATTTTAATATGTGTGAATGACCTTTGATTTGTTTACACTTAATATCCACTTATATTGGTTGTATTTATATTTTTCACACATAATTATGAGATTGATTTATCTTTAATTTAATGATACATTCTTTATAAGGGATCTCATCTCATTTTACATTTCTATTGAGACTTTATTGTTGTTATTCACGAATTCACTCTTATATGGTTTATATAATATACCTATGAATATTATATCATGAATCCATTTATTCTCATTATATTTTAATGTTTTGATTAAAAGTTATTCCTCAATTATGGTATTCAAGTTTCTCTCATTTTGTTAAAAACCCTTTAAATAAAATATCGTTTTAAATGTTTTAATGATTTATTCTTATAAATATTTCTCATTAATATCCATGATTTCAAAATGGTTTTAAGGATTTAATTATATGGATATTAATGGTTTAAAATTTTAAAAACCTCAAAGTGGTATGGGACACTTTGATTCAAAAATCACTTTATTAGATGTTTTAAATGGTTTTGAAAATGGTTTTTTTGAATGGATTCATTATGTTAAAATGTTATATTTTTATTGAAATGTGGGAATGTTATCTTTCCTTTATGCTTATGTTATGTGCTATGATTATGTTATGGTTCTTGGGAATTGTTTATGACGATGGGTGGTTCCGTGATAAACTAACGGCGAGTGAGCCCGATATAGCTCTCCAATGAATTTGGTAACACGAAGGAGTTAAACGTTAAGGTTTCTCTGAAGAGATTTTGGGAATATACCGTGATGGGTATTCCAAACGTAACCAAGAGGGTTACTCCCTACGTAAGAATATTATGAATACCTAAAGTTACCTTTATGCCTTATTATTTCTATGATTTATTCATGATCTGATTAGGTATGTTAAAATGCTTATGTTTTATGAGTAAAGTATGATTTAATACATGGACTAATGTTTTATTTTTTTACTTTTATATCCCATACTGAGATTTTTTTGATCATCCCATGTTTTTGAAATGTTTTTCATAGGTCGAGGGAAAGGTGCATGTTATGATGATAGTGTCAAGGAATTGTAAAGAAATAATTCTTCTTTTACTTTAAATATGTTTTCGTTGATGGAGAAAAATGAATACTATCTTTTATGTAACCACATTGTTTAAATGTGGAATGTAATTCATGATTTATGATATAATTCTCTAAAACACTAAACCTTAAAAGATCCTCAATGTGAATTATTCATTTAATTAAATATTATGTAATGTTTAAGGTCGGGGCCTTATAGTTGGTATCATAGGTCGGTTTAGATAACATTAGATGTTAGAGTGTTTTTTAAGAAAAAGTAGCAAGTTGTGTATAACCACAATGGTTAGTATATTAGATGGAGTCATCGTTTTTTTTTAATGTTAGAATGAGTTTGAGATAACTTGGATAAGTATATATTTGTGTTCATCTTACACTTTTTTATTTGATGATTTTACTGATATACTCACACTGACCTTTTTGGTTTTAGTAAATGGTTGGATATAGAAGGAACCAAAGTAACCAGGGATTTGAAGAAAACTGTGACGGTTTTATGAAAGAACAACTGAATGATATGGGAGCTTCAATGAGAACTCTTGTGGTTATCCTCAACCAACTATCTGGAGTCATGATTGAACACCTGAACCATAGTGATTTTTATAAGAAATTGTATATGCGAGAAACAAATCCCTACATAAGTTTAGGTAATAATCATAAAGGTAAGTATTTTCAAATACCTATGTGTCATATATGTGGAACGAAACACATAGGAAAATGTTTTAAAGGGACAGAAAGATTCTATAGATGTGAAAATGAAGGTCATAAATCAAGAACATTCCATGAAAAAAGGAAGAATCTAGTTGAGTCTAGGAAGGGGAAAAAGTTCATTATGAAGGATCAATTGAATGTTTTAAATGTGGTGTGCATGGTCATTATGAAAGCACATGTACAACGAAAAAGTTTTGGGAATGGGTTCACCAAGATCGTACAAATATTCATTTGCCAATACCTATTCCATTCCGATTGAGGATGAAGAAACTGGCAATGAAGAATGATAGGTATGGAGTATTTCTAAACATATGTTTCAGTATTATTGGAATCTTAGGATATGATTCATGATTTTGTTTATAGGAAAGAATTATTTTATAATAAGTTGGAAAGGAATGGATAATTGATCATTAAGAATGTTTAATGAGTAATAATTCATCATATAAGGGATTCAAGGGTTTTGGTAGATTTTAGGACGGTGAAATTCTTAGATGTATTAAGACTCTTTTGATGATGGGGTTACATTAGAAGAATTTTTATAGTAATCATGATGTTTGATATACAAAAATTTTATTCAAGGAATAATTATCCTTTCTTTTGTGGATATAGTTATAAAGAACCATTTGGGTTTATATGATCCTTGAATTTGAGGCAATTACTGGTTAATACATTTTGGGTTGCAAAATGGAAGTTATCAGATAACCTTTGTGGTTAAAATATGTTATGGTTATTTTTGATGAATTTATCTCTTTTTGAGGAATGTTATAAAATTATATAGTTTTTGAAAAGGGATAACATGCAGACCGTGTGACAACCTGTTGCGTCGGACGAGGATGTGGGAATCGAACCCACAACCAAAGTGGAACAGTTATTTATCACCTACCACTGAACTATGTGAAGTCCTTGGTTAGTTTAAATGATTATTTTTAGTAAGATGATTTTATGAATTAAGAGTAAGTTGATTTTTTGGTTATTAATGGAAATGATTAGCCTATAATGGAGGATATGTGATTAGGTTAATTAATTTTCAGTATGAGACTACAAGAGTAACTGATGTTATTTTAGAGAAAAATGTTAAAATTTATCTTAGGAGACTGTGATTAAATCCTCCAGAGAATTGGGTTTCAATATTAGTTTGGATTACATTGTAGACTTTTATGGATAGATGTTTATTGAATGGTCTTTGTTGAACTTTGGGTTTTGTTTGAAAATTTTTGGAGATTAAGAATAGATTTTTTTTATAAAGGATTATCCTTTTTGGGTATTATCTGATCTCATAGTAACCTTTTTGGTTTTAGTTTTGGTTAAGGTCTAAAGATATTGGAAGTATATAATTCTCTTTTGGGGATTAGGGTATTCTCTAGAAGATTATTTTATCTCTCTTAATGTGAACAAGTCATCCCAAATACTCATCTTTTGGAGAAAATATGAGTTCGTGTAAGAAATATAGTAAAAGTTGAAAGGCAACATGACAATTAATTATGCTTCCTTATGTTTTAGTCAAACTCATAAATAAATTAATCAATAAAAAGTAACTTAAAACCAAAATATTGTATGTTAATATTTCCTACTGGGGAATCAAATACCGTTTAACCCATCACAAGTTTGTGATTTTCAAGTTGTTAACTTTCTCCATATACATGTTTACTATCACTCTCCATCAGAACATGACCCTTTGTTTTTTCCTCCAAATCGATATTTTCATACTTTTAATCCAAGTATGGGTTAACTAGGGTGACATTTGTACTTCTCTTCCATTCTATTAAAGTGATAGTTTTACTGACTCTTGTTCCGATGTGGGATTTTCAATAAACCTTCAAGCCCAATTTTAAAATTGCGAGGAAACAATTCCCAAAAGGGGGGAAGGATGTAACACCCCAAGTAAATAAAGAATATTACATTTTCAAATTTATCAATATTTTTGAATAAAAAATTAACATTAATTTAAAGGGGACTCTATGCTCGATGGCATACCCAATACGCAACAACGAGTTTTTTGGGAATATTACGTTGCACTCTAATAACAAAATAATATTATTTTAAATTGTAGTTAATTCCTTGCCGTTGTAATGGAGGGAATGAACAGAACTAACTACAAAATGATTATAAGTGTTTTTCAAATATTTTTACTTTTTACAATAAATGTTAGGGGATTAAAAATTCGAATGAATCCAATTTTAAGCGTAAACATTCTAATATTCTTTAAAAGGTCGATTAACCATCATTTGATAGAGAACCTATTTTAAATCCACTTTTTAAAAATTTCATGTGTTATATATGAAAAAATAAAATTCTTCTTTAGAATCGGGACCTCAAAATTTACTTTGTTTAATTTTTTGGTATTTTTCCGATAAAGTTTATTTTTTCATGAATAGTGAAAAATGTTGTATTTTAATTCAAAACCTCATTTTAATCTAATTTATTTACATTATTATATTATCTTTTGAATTATTTTTAAAGTTAAATTAGAATATATTTTTACCATTTAATCCAATAGTTTTCATTGGAATTAATTTGACTTTGAAATTGGACTTAAACTAGTGTCAATCTTTTAATAGATATTGTTTCTTAAAAACACGCTCTTTGTTTTGACATCAAAAATTAATTATTAAATTAATTAATGAAACTAATATGTTTTTAATTTTTTAAAATAGACATCATTTTTGAATCCGGAATATCAAATATAGGTTAGGGTGAATTTTTGGTATTTTTCTGAAAAACTTCAATTTTTGATGAATAGTGAAACCACTAAGTGGTAGTTTAAAAACTGATTTTTCGTTTAAATGAAACATAACCACTTAGGTGATTTTAATTTAAAAAATCCGACATACATAGTTTTCATTAGAATTTAAAATGTAGTTTAATGGGATTAAAATAATTTTTTGGTGAATAGTAACTTTTAAGTTTTTTAATCGCAATTAGAGGTAATTAGTATAATTTAAGGTAAAAATAATGTTTTAATAATATTAAATGATCTAGAAACATGTCATAGCCTAATTTTATGTGTCAAGGCCGACCAAGACAATCCATGGGTCAAATTGGGGACCCCATGGAGCCACATTGGTTGGAAAATGACATAAATAACTTTTTATTTAAAGTTAAAATAAAAATGTCACAAGCATGAGTTGTTTTACTAAAAAAAAATTAAATTGGGTAATAAAAGTCATATTTTTTACTATAAATATTCATTAGAAATATTAGAATATTTCCTACATCATGATATTTTTTTAAAAAAATTTATACATTTAATAAATTAAATTAGTTATGACATCATGATGATGCAGCGATTAATTCATTAATAAAGGATTTAAATAAAATCAACAGATATTGTTAAAACTATTACCTAAACTTGTCAAAAACATATTGGATGAGTATATTTAGAACCCTTACCACCTTATCCTTGAAATAAATCAATGTTTTACCTTTAAAATCCGAATCTCATTTGAAGATAAAGTAACATTATGTAACTTTCCAAGAGTGCCCCTCCTCTCCTCTTATAAAAGGCCCCCACCTCTACCACCTTACCCACACCTCTAATGCCTTTGGCTCGTCCAACCCCTGCTCATTTTGTCTCTCCACATCCCTCTCTTACTCCTAGATGCCTCACTTTGGGCATAAGTCTTCCCAAGGAAGCCTTTGATCTCAAATCAGAGAGAGATACCCGATTTTAAGGTGTTGTCTTCACTTGTGTTCTTTTTTTTTTATTTTGCTTCTACAACCCCCTAAAATATTTTTATTCATTTATTTTGTAACAACTAAAGTATCTTCAATATACTATTATGTTTTTATAATAAGGATTCGAGCTACACTTACACACACCTACATCTAATTGTTAAAGAACATACTGTTTCTGTGGCTGATGAATTTCTGCCTCACGAAACAATGATTGTTCAATATTCTTTTAACACCCTAAATGGTGGACATTAATATGTAAATATATTTATATATGATATATAATATGTTTATGTTTTACTTAATTTTCTGTATTTTTCATTTATGGAATACCTTTATGGTTTCCATTATGGTTAAACGTGATATCTTCATTTTAGGAAGTGTGGACTACCGCCCCCTCAAAGTGATTTGATTCGTTAATACCATTTGTGGTACGTATAAAGGATATAATTAATGATATTATATATGATAACATACTGGAATTATAATACTATTATGTATTATTATGTTTTAATTCCATTAAATAAGAAATATAAATGAAAGTAGCGTTCATGCGTACGTACGGCTTACCGTCTCCATGAACGGTGCATTTCATTTCATACCTCTAAATGTTATGTAATATTATAAATGCATGTATATAATTTATATATATGATATATATGATATCAAAATAATGAATATAATTCAGAATTTAATATATATTTTATCACATGAACAACTTGTAATTATAAAGAGTTTATTTTTGACTCAAGTAGCAATGATCTACAAAGGACCATTATTAACTTAAATAATTACATATTGTTAATATCATGGTATTAAGTGATATAAAAGGAATAATGAACTTGAAAAAGGTTCTTAATAAAGTAGAAATTAAATTATGTTTATTATTCAGGAGGTTAAAGAATGATCGAGTCAACTCGGACCCGAGGTTAGGGATCCTACCTCTCTCTTCCTTTTTAAGTACTCTCTTTTATGTCATTTCTTTTAAGCTCAACTTTCTTCTATTTGGGGATGTTATTTTATATTCCTAATTCTGTACTTTTTATGTTTATATTATGAGATACCCTATTTGATCTCATTTTTTATGTTTTAATTAGCACCGTTAGGCTGCCGAAATTTCGTAAGGGGCTTTTTATCCCACTTTGTGTTTTCGTGAGATTCATACTACATTTGCCATTATTTCATTTTGAGTGGTGTATGTACTGTACATTATTCTACTATTTGTGTAACATAATTTCGTTTAAGAGTATTTACATCAATGTTGTATAGTCCTTCTTTCATGGGGTGTACGTTTTGAAAGTTACCCAAATCGGTAAGGGAACCTTTCATCCTCCTCTTTTTAAAAGACATCTTTTGTTATGTCTTTTAATTTTCAACTTATTATGGGGGGATATGTTCTTATATATCCATATTTCCATAAATTTTATGTCCAAGTGATGATATACCCTTTATCTCTCTCATCAACTATTTTTCTAAAATTTGATGTGACGTCGTTAGGCTGTCAAGAGAACTTCTTAACCTAATTTCGATTTCTTTGGGTTCAACATGTAGTTATTGAATATGTCACCCTTTGAATATGTGTGAATGACCTTTGATTGTATTACACTTAATATCCACTTATATTGGGTGTATTTATATTTGTCACACATAATTATGAGATTGATTTATTTTTAATTTAAGGATACATTCTTTGTATGTGATTTCATCTCATTTTAAATTTCTATTGAGACTTCATTGTTGTTATACGCCAATTCACTCTTATATGGTGTATATACTATCCCTTGGAATATTATATCATGAATCCATTTATTCTCATGATATTATAAAATTTTGATAAAAAGTTATTCCTCAATTTTGGTATTCAAGTGTCTCTCATTTTGTTAAAAACCCTTTAACTAAAATATCGTTTTAAATGTTTTAATGATTTATTATTATAAATATTTCTCATTAATATCCATGTTTTCAAATTGGTTGTAAGGATTTAATTATATGGATATTAATGGTTTAAAATTTTAAAAACATCAAAGTGGTATGGGACACTTTGATTCAAAAATAACTTTATTAAATGTTTTAATTGCTTTTGAAAATGGTTTTTTAGAATGGATTCATTATCTTAAAATGTTATATTGTTATTGAAATGTGGGAATTTTATCTTTACTTTATTATTAAGTTATGTGCTATGATTATGTTATGGTTCTTGGGCATTGTTTGTGAAGACGGGTGGTTTCGTGATAAACTAAGGGCGGGTGAGCCCGATATAGCTCTCCAATGCATTGGGTAACACGAAGGAGTTAAACGTTAAGGTTTCTCCGAAGAGATTTAGGGAATATACTATGATGGGTATTCCAAACATAACTAGGAGGTTTAATCACTACGTAAGAATGTTATGAATTCCTCATGTTACCTTTATGCCTTATGATTTTTATGATTTATTCATGATCTGATTTGGTATGTTAAAATGCTTATGTTTTATGAGTAAAGTATCATTTTATATATGGACTAATGTTATCTTTTTGTAATTTTATATCCCTTACTGAGCTTTTTATTCTCATCCCATGTTTTTGAAATGTTTTTCAGAGGTCAAGGGAAAGGTTCATCTTATGATGATAGTGTCAAGGAATTTTCAAGAAAGAATACCTGTTTTATTTTAAATATGTTTCCGTTAATGGGGAAAAATGAATACTATCTTTTATGTAACCACTTTGTTTATATGTGGAATGTAATTCATGAATTATGATCTAATTATCTAAAACTCTAAACTTGAAAAATCCTCAATGTGAATTATTCATTTAATTCAATATTAAGTATGTTTTAAGGATGGGAACTTATAATAATTATTTTATATAGTAATTAGATAGGTCATATAACTCTACTAACGTAAAATATTATTAGGAGAGGAAAAAACTGTGTATATTAATTAGTTTTTGTTAAATGTTGGCATATTTATGGTAAACAACAATAAAATATAAAAATAAGATGAATTCATCCACATTAGAGTGTTTCAATGAAACTATAAATTTAATAAACCATGAGTATTGTCACACTAGGGTTGTGTGATTGGAAATCAATAAATATTTTATGGTATTTCAATGGGTGATACTAACAGGGGTTTGGTGTGGGTGAGTGTGAGTCTCTATTACCAAAATTATGATATATTATATAATTTATTACTCATGAATAATATTTATTTAGATTTGAAGATACAATAAATTTTTCCTAAATTCTATCTGAAATAGAAAAAATTTAAAATTTCACCTTTGATGCCCTACAATTTTAATCATAAATATAATTTTTTTAACTACATATTTATTATTTATTATCTATATATAATTTAATTATAATAAAAAATTAAAAACCAAAAACATTCAAAAAAATATTACACTAAAAAAATCATTGAAAATGAAAATATAAAAAACAATGAAAAAAATAACTCATTAAATAAATTGAGTGAAATATTAATAAAATAAAGAGAATAAAAACATAAAATTAATAAATTTAAAAATTATCATCCACAAGCAACCCATATCCTTTATTTAAATTATCAAAATGAAATGAACTATATACCAAAAATAGTGGAATATAGTGGAGGCATTAGTAAGTTTAAGGAAAACTAGTTTTAATAACTCCACATTGTATCTATTATCATTTATTGGACTAATAAATCATGGAGTGAAATTATATTTTTAATATAACTACTCTTCCCTAAAAAATAATAATATTATGATCCCAAAATCCAAACATAAGAAAATAAATTTTTATAGTTTAATTCTATTCACATATTGATCCATAACTAAGTAGGATAAAAAATAAAACCACTTCACTTTTATTTTCCATTGGAAAATCCTATAATATCAACTAGTAGATTTTAATAAATAGAATTTCACACCATTTAATTTATAAAAATTTATTGTAACACTATATATGAATCTCTCACTAATTAATTATCAAAAAGCTACAGACAGAGTAAATAAAATAAGGGAAAAATAGATTGATAGTGGAAAACATCTCAAGATAATAACCCACTAATTAGTGAACTTAATATATATATATATATATATATTAGATCTAATATTGGTCAATATTATTATCAATGAAAATATTAATTTTTAATAAATATTGAATGACACAACCAATTTTTTATGATGTTAACAAATACTTTAAGGTGCATTATTAATTATGCAATTACAATCTTGATGAATGGTCATAGGGGTACCATTAAAATTAAATAAATTGAAAATTAAAACTATCGGTTCCAAATAGCGTGACCATGATAATAAGAAAATAATATGAATTATACTATTATATAATTGATTAAACACTCTATAATGATGTGATATTGAGAAATTTTCACACTTCTATAAAAAAGATAAATAATTTGTATAATGTTATTTATAAATAACACATAGTCATGGTTGAAAGTATTTCAGGTATCATTATAAAAAAATAATTATTTTAAATAAATTATATTGAAATAAAAGTACATCATAAATTCATAGAATGTGGTATGGGGAAAATAAAATTCGACATCCTCACCAATGAGAATGGTTTATCTCTCCAATTTCAAACCTAACTATTTATATTCCAACACATACTTGATAAATTAATCATGATATTTTAAAAGTAAGTTGATTGTTTTAGGGAATGTGGTTCCCAAATAAAAATATCCAAATTGAATTCCCCATTAAATAATATAGACTCACTATCTTCACATAAATGAAATAATTAACATGAAATATTTCCTATAAATGTTGAATTATAAATAATGATTTATTTTCTTATAGCACAATGAATTGAAATTCCCTCAAACTCAATTGATATAATAACAAGATTTCAATACAACTTGTTATTAAAAAATATCACTTTCTAGATAAAGGATAAATTTTTACCAATAATGATACATGTTTTCTAATGACATTCATATTCATAAAATCTAATCGTAGTATACATATGATATAGAAATAATTACATCATCATGGTGTCCCTCATCACATAACTGACAAATATAGATATCCATGAAATATTATATGATGTAAATTTCTATACCAAAGGTAAAATATTTTTAATATATATTCCTTTTTGATTAACATTACTCTATAAATTATTCACTAGGGGACCATGAAAAATGAATTAAATTATACTGAGGATATTTTTTGGCCCCTAAAACTTTAAGAGAATAATAATTAATTTTTTAATACAGTTATTAGTTTATAATCAAAATTTTATAAAAATAATAATTTATAGTTTATTTTAAAATACTCTTTTTTATATCATTATCCCAAAGAAATATAATTATGAAATTAATAAAAATACCATATATGGGATTTTTTTGTTGATAGAGACAAAACATTAAAAACATTCCTCCTAGAATAACTCATGAAAATATTTTTTTATAACTCCAATAACTCTATTAAAGGAAATACTGAATATCAAATCTCTATTCCTAAAAAATATATTCCCAAAAATAGAATTATTAATTTTATCATATTGAATATTATAATAACAAATGAATTTAATGATTCTATAATCAATTCTTAAAAAAATTTCATGGAAGCAATATTACACCAAAATATATCTATGAATACATGGGAATATGAATCAAAATCATTTGGGATGAAAATAATAAAGGAATATAGATAGATTATTTTTAAGATACAAGATTATAACAAATTATTTTACCATCATGAGATTATTAAAATTATAAATTCTTTAAAAAAATTCACAGTTTATTTTAAAAAAATGTTTAACAAACTATCCCCATGATTTAATAATATGTTCATTTCTTCATGTTTTTATTCTATATTTTTTTTAAAAACATACAAAATTTTGTTTCTTATTGGTAATACCATTAGCATACAAAATTATAATTATTTTGATAATTAATGACTATAAAATCTTCATAACTACTTTTTTAACAATTATGACCCTTCTGTGGAATATTTGAGACATTCTAAAAATTATAATGTAAAAGTATCTCAAATAATTAATGAATTATAATTGTTTAATATTTTGGAATCTATTAAAACAAAATAATAATAATTTTAATTACTATTGAGATTCTTTTCAAACTTTCCCTCATGATTTTATAATTTCACATGTAACACCACAAAATTTAAAAATATTAATTATTTATTTTGAAATGGTTTATTTTATAATTTAGATATATTTTTTTTGGAAAAAAATAATTTAAAATATGTTTTTTATTGATAAAAATATAATTATATATAGTTTAATGTTTGAAATTATATACTAATAGTAATAAAAAATATAACAATATTATAATTGTGTTTACAAAAAATATATTTTTTCCAATAATATAGTATTCATAAATAAATTATTAACTTCAAAAATAAGATTATATTTTAAATTAATAAAATAAACAATAAGAATATATTTTTTATATTACATTTTTCAAAATAATATATTAATATCAATATATTTATTTGAATATTTCTAAAATAGATATTTTTATAAAAAATAAAAAAAGGTTTGAAAAGATTGTACAATTATTATAAATAAATATATTGAATTAAAAATTATATAAAAAATAAAAATAAGTTTTAAAATAATAAGCCATTTTTGAAAACAAAGAGAGTATCATTATTAATTTTAATTATGTGTTTAATGTCTATTTTATAAAAAAAATATTTTTTTCGACATATAATATTTTTTTGTGACATGATTTATGAAAAAAATAATTTATAATGATAAATTCATAAATCCATAAAATCTATTTTTAAAAATATAACTTTTTTTAAAAAAATTATATTGAAAATAGTACTATTAATATTAAATATAATATATTGTAAAATTTTACATATAAATATAAAATTATTACGAAAATTTAATAATCAGTAATTTAAATATTGATAATAAATATATTAATATACGAATTATAATAAATATGAAATATGAATATTTATTTAATATTTAGGTTTTCTAAAAATACCAGTAGACCTCATTTTTTGCAGAATCAAAATTGGGGGTTTCATTTTTTTTAAGGGAGAATAAGTAGTGGATTTAACCACTCGGGGTCTCCGAAACCTCAAACAGAGAGAAGTGATTTGTCTTTTGGAGGTTCATGATTAGTAACAGGATCAACTGCTAGTGAGTTACTCGATTTGTTTCGAGGGGTTGAATGATATGGAGGCTGATAGCTGATTGATTCTGGATCGAATTCCGAAAAGTATCGAATACCAGACCTCTGTGTCGATGAGGGTTTCAATCTCAGATATTCTTCAACCTCTAACAAAGCAAGCTATGTTTTTTTGATGCATTTTAATCTAGTTGGGATCCTTGTTTTTATGTTATGAAATTAAATGTTTATCATATCACTCCTCTCCATCCATTTTTTTTATTTTATGAAACATCATTTTGGTTATGTGGGTACCTTACAAGACCGTACACTACTACACATAAAACCACAATAAAATGATTCAAAATTACAAATTTCATAATTTAAATAGTAATATGACCACCTCCTTAGGAAAGCTACCGAAAGTGTCATATACCTTGACAAGAATCAAACAATTCACTGTTAAACTAGCAAGGAATAACCACCAGAATATTTCTTCATCATTAATGATCATAATCTTCAATAAAAAAATACACAGTAGAATTCCACAGATCATGAATGCCCTCATCGATGTACTATAAGAAGAATCATCAGCAGGGAATCGACCATGAAGTGAATCACGAGAATATACCCAACCATTCATCTTTCCATCACCACTGAGAACCAGACTAACCATGGGAAACAACCATTAAGGATTATAAAACCATCACCATGGGAGATAACACCACCACATCAGAGATTAATTATTGTTCATCATCAAAGGGAACATCACATAGAGATATGAAGCAGAAAAATCACATACTAGAGCACCTCTTAGAATGTCATTGACTACTCAAACCCCACCTCCCAAAGCCTCCTTTTGTATAAACTCACCTGACTGTCTCAGACAAGATTATTGGACATTAAAGCTAGGGTATAGTTGAGATGATGAAGGTCACGCCATCGAGCTACAATATATAGGATGGAATTTTTTTACTCTAAAGAAATAAATTTTACTAGTTTCTAATATCACCAAAATCTCAAAATAACCATAATGTGTTTCAAAAAAAAAGGGAATAAAAAAAATATTTTCTAGTGCTTGAAATTTGAATAGACCAGATCCTCACACTTAGGTGAATCATGTAAAACACCAAAGTAGTTCCAATTAGTAATTCAATGATATCGAACCATCATTCAATGTTCAAACTGAACTATATATCATCAATCAATTGAAGTAAATGAAACAATCTATCTGAGTGTGTAAACACCACCCAACATGAAAATATTTACTTTAGAAACAGAAAATCCATGAAACTAAGAATTGAAATAAATATACAATGACCTAGTGTTGTACACATCCAAGAACCAAATCAGAAAAATAAATACCAAGCACCTACAATATCAATCCCTAAATGAAAAAATAATTAACTTTAAAACTATCATGTACATGCCCAGGACGTGGCCATCAAAACCATATATGCATTCCTACATCTGTTGCATCCGATTATAGTTGACTCTATATACTAGGCTAGATACCGTAAGTGTCATCCCTAATGCATTATAAAATCCATCAAACCTTTATTTCCAAATAGTGGAATACCATAGTTGAACATCGTGTTCATTATTCCAACACATATAAGGAGATAATACACTATGTAGTGGACCTGATGCCTCTAGCACCAACCTATAGACACCTATGGATAATTCAGCACAAAAAAATGGACACAACTAAGAGAGAAACCCAAAACCACAAATAGAGTAATATGATTCCAAAGAAAGGAACAAATGAATGGAGCTTATGAATGCTGATTCCAACCTATGAACCCTTTATCACTAATCCTCCATGATAATGATTGAAAAAATAATGACATGGGAGGATGTGGATTCATTGAAGGGGCATCTCCGTCGTGATCGCCCATCCTTGAGGACTGCCTAAAAAACATACACAACTCTATCTACATACAAATCATCTTCTTCCTCATTTTTCTTCTTTAATAATTATCATTGGTCTCAATTTTATTTCAATATTGATTTTTTATCTATAAAAATTTTTACTTTGGGGTTTATATTTTTTAAGAATATACGGTAAATCACTTTTATAGGTTTTGGTAAGTATATTGAGATTTTCAAAATTATATATATATATATATATATATATATATATCCATTCTTTCAGTTTTATATTTCTAGTCTTCCAAACACAATAGAATTTATGATATAAGGTTTTATTTTATGGTTACTATGATTAGATATTATTAAAAAATATGTGTAAAAATATAGGGTTGCTATATCATCGATATCAATTTCATTTAATATTATGTAGGATTCAAGATTTAATTTATCTAGAAACATATTTATAATGTTATTTAATCTACAAAATGTGGCTATAGGATAAAAACTTCCGACATTCTATACTATATAAATAGACAAATGAAAGGTAATATGTCTCATTATGCCTTTATATAACTATTATGCCTTTATTTTCCATGACCCCACTCTAATAATACACCTCCATAGACGGCTACAAAGAGACAATTTTCCTTTAATTTCCACATACAATAGTCTATGGGTCGGAGACATGTATATGGGGGAATAAAATGAATCATTTAGAGGTTTTACCCTAACTAAATGGATTCTGAGTTAAAATACATTATCCACTAAAAATATTTAAAAATTAAATTAAATTTACACCATCCATGATATGTAATTTTATTTTATTTAGAAAATATAGAAAATAAAAAGAAAACACTAATGCAGTGGCCATTAACTAAAAAATATCATTACGGACTCCCCGATATAGTACTGTTAATCTCAATCACTAAACAAGTCCAATTAATATGAAAAGCAGTTTACACATGTATGGGTGAGAAGGAAAATTACACTTAGTAGGGGATCTCATAAAACATCTCATGAAATTCTTTTAAAAATATACTAAATCTCATTATATAAATAATGAAATAGACTCATTACATGAGAATGTAAAACTAATTTTCATTCACACCATGGATATCTCACCAAACAAATCCAATAAATTTGTTAAATAATATTAAAAATATTATATAAGTGAAACGTTATCCAGATCTAATACCCCATAAGTTTGATAATATCCCACCCAAACCTTGATTATCATTTTTTTAAAATACCTTCCATCCACTTCATGTCTTTTTTGGAATCATATGTCATCCTTCAGACTAAGGACACATATCACATCCACAACAAACTTTTATTAGGTCAAATCCACAATAAGTAAGAAGTTATAAAAGTTATAATAACCAATGTATCTTGCATTATACATTAATTCAAAACAACTCCTAAATGTAATGTTTTAGTGATTATGGTCATTACTATATTAATACATACACAAGATATGAACTCATGATATTATAAACAGAATATACATGTATAGTAAAATTGAGAGCCATCACCACCAATGTTGTAACAAAAACTATTCTTTAGTCCATTATATCTTATATATTCCTACATGTTATTCTATACCCAAAGGGATGACAGTGAGTGGGAGAATTTATCATTCCATTCTCTCATCCACCTTGTTATTCAGTAAAACCCAAGATTCATGAAACTTATGAATATTTATAAAAATACTTGACTAGGGTGGTAGTGAACATAAAATCATAGAGAATATATAATTGAATAAGAAAAAATAAATCTAAGTGAATATTTTTAAACATGATTATAAATATAACCAAATTCTCTCATGAAATATTGTATTTCATCTCCATGAATAGGAATATAATGTTCACTGAGAACACAATCATTCACAGATCATCATTATTTGAAATTCACTAGTTTAACAACTTCAATTTCACATTATATGATGGATTTATTAAATTTCATTGATTATTTACTTTAACTGTTAATCCCAATATTGGTTCACAACTCATCATTTAAATTTCAAATTTACATAAATTTTACACAATGATTTTTATTCATCAAATTAATTTATTAAATATATACATTATAATCAGTTGAAAAAACTATTCCATAATTTCAATATGATTTCATGGATTGTTCCAAAACATTGTATTATATAAAATATTATTTTCTAATAAAATAACATGGATTGACCATATAATAAGGCTCACTTTAATATGATTCTTGAAATCAAAAAACCAATCATAAAGAATAATTTTTTATTTGAAAAACACATTAAAATAATTGGGATATCCATGCATTTAACTATTAAAAATAAATAGGTTTTCCTCCCTAATAGTGTTCCACGATATATATTAATGTTAACATCTCTGTAATCAATCCACTTCCATAACATGGGAAATCATTCCCAATCCTCACCCAAATATCTTGGTCATAATACACTTCAGATAAGTAATCATAGAAAGGGATTTACAACACTATTAAATAACCATAGAGCATTAAAACATGTTTTATATAATTAATTTAAGGGAATCTATGTAAATCATATCAATCAAACAATATGAAAAGAAAATATGGGTTTATAACATACCAAAACACTGTAATATCAGCAATCATTTGTGCCCACTTACCAAATTTAATTAACCGATTCATCATGATCAATATTTACATTATAGGAAGTCAATATTTGTTAATTAATAATTATTACAACATCTATCATGAGAACTCAATAATTACTTTTAGTTTCTTTTGATTTGTAGATATGTAATAATCTCATTCCATATTCCTCAATCATCATTCATTTTTATCCATTTAGTTAAATTTATTATCCATTTTTACAAATTTAATTGACATATAGGATTACAAAAATTAAAACCATACTAAGTTATAATACTATGAAAATTTTAAGATTCTTCATCAAAACAAAACAAAACCTCATGTGATCACAACACCCTTATTTATATTTAAACATTTCTCATTTTAAAGACTATTTTCCACCTAATGTAATTTATATTAATTAATCAAAGAAGATAAATAATGGTTCTCTAACATTACACATAAAATTAGAATAAATTAAAATTCATACCACTATTCTATAATTCATTGAAATAAAAACTCATGAATTTAACAATCAAATAACAAAACTACAAAATATGAAGGAATTATTTTATAACAAAACCAAAAAATACCACTATTAACACATGCTCGAATATTGAGCCCAAAAAAATAAATTTCTCTACCCTAATCCTTAGGAAGGAATAAAAATGAATAATAATTGAATTATAGTAGAGAGGATTCCTTGATTCAAAATATTTTAAACCCAATGAACAATGATTTTTAACCCATTATGATATATGGTTGAGAAAATAAAATATGTCTAGATATCATCTATGGTTTATAGAGATAGAATATAAATCAATCTATGAAGCTAAAATCCTTATTTATAGGGAAATACTAGCTAGCCAATAGAATCTCAAAAAATAATATTAAATATTTAATATCTTACTCAGATTTGTTTAGTGGTATACAGGGATAAAACCAAGGGAATATGGGTGAGTTCAGTGAGGTATTATTAATTAAAAAATATATTAAATGTAGACAAATAATTCTGGTTTATTTGCATTAAAATCGTCATGAAAAATTGTAATGATGATGTATCTATGGAATGTTAGTATATTTATAACCCACACTCTTGGTTATAGATTTCCGCAATCAATAAATTTTATTAAGGTAGGTCTAAATGAATATTTTACTGATAAACTAATGTCTATGAGAGTTAATGAAATTTAATATGAAATCAAGATCACTAAAATTATTCAATACATCTATCAAGACTCATAAAGTCTACTATATATAGAAAAACTACTCTTTCGAATATGGTTAAACTACAATATAGAGAAAATGATTGGGAAATCCTTCATGAAAATAAAAAATAAAATGTTCATGGATGTTCACTCATTCTAATTATTAAATTAAAGTAAATAGATTTATGTGGTAGATAAATTTATTTCAAAATATACCTTATACAGTGTTCGATATACAAGTTGACTATGAAATGTAAGAAATAAAATTAAATTGATGATTCTATGTTGAATTAATCAGAATATTAATGAAATAATTTAGGAAAATGAATGAATAACAACAAAAATAATGAATTTTACCCTCAATGAAAATTGTTTTCGGTTCATTTTTATCAAAATGGATGGAAAAAATGTTAGAAAATAGGAATTCAGTTGAATTTTTTATGGGAGAAATGGGTTCTCCTAAGTTATGTTTGGATCTCTACTCCCCATAGATCTATGTATATCTTCAACCATGAATCACACCCCACACCACTCATATTATAAAATCATTATTCTTGATGAATAAAACATTTACAGAGATCATCTACATCCCTCTAAGATTCATACATCCACTTTGAAATTCATCATCATGTATTCTATAGAGTTGAGATCACAAAAGATAGCCATATTCCAATTCATCACTTCCATGTGGTGTGGGTTATTTTACATCATCTTACTCATATGAATTGTGGTGATATCACTAAGAAATTGTTAATGAATCACATGTTAGTAGTGAGATTTGTCTAATTATCAAATTTTATAACATGTCTTGATGTTCTTCAGTCACATCATTGATCTAGGATTCATTGATAAAATAAATATTTTTTTCCCATTCTTCTATATTGACATGTTATTAGAGAGAATATACAAAATCAAAAATCTTCAGTGCAATTGAGATAATGAATTTCACAATGTTTTATGAACTCTACGTGGTTACACTACATCAGTACTGTACATTACTATAATATATTTTTCTTCCATGAGGGTTCTCAACATTCAATACAGATGCATACTTGGAAAATTATAGAGAACTCTATAAAAGGACCTTGTTCCCTACATCTCCTCCAGCAATTATTTCTCATCTACAATGAAAATATCTCTGAACAATGTCGTGGGAACTAATTATTTGGTTTAGTAACACTATTTAGATGCTAAAAAAATTTATAAATAACCAAGACAATAAATTCCTCCTGGGTGAGATAACCAATTTCCTAATTAATATATCATATAATTTTGAATTAATTTTTTTTGAAAAATCATCAAAACATTTTATATAATGTGTATGAAAAATAATACATAAATTATCAAATACATCAATCACCACAAGCTTTATTTTCATTTAATTAATGAAAAAATTATTTTTTTCACTCATAATGATAATGATTCAAAATATTTCCTTTCAAATATAATTTTATCATTAAATAAATAATTTAATGAAATATATGTGGAAAACATATATCATATTATATCCGATCACAAATTCCAAAAGACATATGTTATTTCTTTTCATCATTAAATCAATCCATTGAAGTCCATGCATGTAAATTTATAACATTAATTGAAGTATTTTCATAGAGTAAAACAATTTATCATCAATTTGTTTTCCAATAATAACTCTCTAAAGTAATAAATAATGATTTATCGACTCACAAAATTATGTTCTTGAAGAATTCATGTTCTATATCACTAATTCAATTTATAGTAATTTTTTTCAAAACATTTAAGGAAAATTAAAATCAAATTTAAATGTTCATGCAAACACCAATTTTTATCCATGGGGAACAAAATCACATAATTATCCCACAGAATAACAAGACTGAACATATGGATAAATATTTATAACATCTAAAAAGAAGAATAATTCAAAAATCCATTAATTTAAAAATTATTTATTGAATACTTACAAGGATTTAGAGTTTTTATATACAATATAATTTTAAATAAAATCACATAAAAATCCACCCACAAAAGATAAAAACCAATTACAATATTAAATATATTCCCTAATGTTTATTCAAATGAATAATTTTTTTTGGAAGAAATATAGATATTTTTTCAAGATTATATTCAATGGAAATACAAATTAGTAATCCCTTAGGGATGAAAAAAATTCTCAAATCCATGAAAAAAATGAAAACCATAGAAAATGTAAATTAAATTATGGAAAATAATCAATTATAAAATTCATTCATCTTTTTAACGTATTTTAAATAAAATTTTGTCTAAAATTAATTAACAGCACCTGTTACCATTAAAATAATAATTTTTACGAAGGCATGACCTCATGATCGAGGAAATGTTTAAAGTAGTTTTATTCGAATAGAAAATCAATGTTATAAAATCATATTTTAGGTTCATAAAAATGTGAAAAAAATTATTATAAAATAAGTTATCAATTTCTTTCCAATAGAATATTTGAATACATAAATTCCTTTTTATATGGAGATTATTTTAGGATTTTCAATACATCTCATAAAGGATCTAGTGATGCAGTTATTAAAATATTTAAATGATAAAAAATTGTTTTACAAACTAATTAAACAATATTTTCAATTGATATTAATTATAAACACATAATACCATTTTTTGAAATAAACATTTATCACTATTTTTTTTCAAAGTCATTGAAAAATTAACAATCAAAAAACATTAAATAAATCATTACTTTAATCAAATAATAATCATCTTATATAAATTAAATGAAAATATATGGAAATATGATGTATAATGAAAAAAATTAGATTTAAAAATTGAAGGTATTGATTAAAAATATACTTATTTATTGTTAATGATTTATATCCATGATGTTAAAACATATTGATAACATTTTTAACACTTGAAGATCCAATTGGGTACTCCCTCAAAATACCATCCTGAGTTATATGTAAAAAACACAAGATTAAGACATTCAAAATCATTAAAATGAGTCCATGTAAAAGTTCTAGTATATGGTAATGGTCTCGTAATCACTGTTAAAACAGAAAATGTTATAAAAATTACATCTTATAATAATTTATTACAGGGTTATGGAAGATACATATAATTGACTATAGAATATTTTTATTCAAAAAATAAATAAGAAATAGAAATAAAAAAATATTGGAATGCCTAACATGTAGTGTAAGGTTTTATGTCATCATCTAGAATAAACAATTAAACTAACTATAGTTTCAATAATGATATGTGTTTTTATTAAATAACCAACACATGGTTGTTTCATATATATTATTAAGTAATACATGATTTCTTGAGAGCATGATGCTTTTTAGGTGACAAAAATGAATTTAATACTTTACATATATACCTAAAATTCAATTTTCCACTTGTTCAGTGTTCTTTGTCCATTTAAATACAACATTAAAATTAGATACATTTAAGAAATTATTTAAGGGAAAATTGAATATATAGGCTGTTTATAAAGGTGTGGTGTGATTTAAAAATCTCACTTTTTCATTTTGAGAGAATATTATCATGAAACATAAGGTTGTAGTTGGATGTATAGTTTTTAATCCCCTAATAACATTAAAATGTATCCCACAGACAAAATAATCTTATATATAAATATAGGTGAAGTACTAAAAGTATTTTTGTAATACATTATAAAATTTTTGAGAATGGATTTATGTTCATATTCTTCTCTTAGTTTCAAAAAAACTATTTCTTTCTTCTATAATATCACTATATCAAAATAGAAATTCGTAAATCAATTCCATTAATGTTTTAATTATATTTGAAAAAAATATCTATTCTCAACCATTCAATATAATTCACATTCTAATAATTTAAACCAAATATGTATAGATTAATATTTTCCCTAAAAAACAATTAATGTAAAAATAAATCACCCCTAACCTCCTCTAAAAAATTACTACCATTTAAGAAAAATGTTTATGATCATTATTATATTCATGTTCCAATTCAGACATTTATTTCTCCAAGAAATGTGTGATATGAATTGAGAGTCGTTGTATAATATTAAGGGACAAATGACCCATTTTATTTAGATAAAAATATAATCACAGATATTATATATTGATATTATCTCATCCTTAAACATTAACAATACATTCTAAATAATTTATTATGAATATTGTGAAATAATAAATTTGTGTACCGTGAAATTATTCTGAATATTTTTTCCTCAAATAGCATATCGTCATCTTATTCATTATATTCCATGAATTTTTTTGGTATAAGATATCAATTTATAGATGATAAATTTAATAATATTGTTTACAATATTTTAAATTCAATCCATCCTATTTAATTTTTCTTTTCCCCAAATTTCCAACATTAATATATCATTCACTAGATATCAATTTACAAAAATTAATTTATGAGGATTCAAAATATTGATATTTATTTTTAATTTTTTTTACACTCCTAGTCTATCACACAATCAAAACACATATATAATATGTTTTTTTAGGTTTTGTTAGAAAAACAATTAATAAATTCGACATCAAGATATTATTGATTCACTAAACCATGTAATTTATTTTTGATCAGTGTATCATCATATTTTAAAAAATTATTATTTTAGAGATATAATTACTTTTATAACTTTATAACCATTTTATTACTTAATATTCCTCACATATATATTATTAATGACTCATGAAATTTTCTCATGAGTATTTTATTACAATTAAACCTTATTATGTTTTATAATTATGATATTCAAGATTATTCATGGATTTGTGGAAATTTAAATATTCATTCAGCATATGATGTTTAAAAATTAGATAACTTCTTGGTTCATAAACTTTTATATTCATTAAGAAAATATCTATTATTATAGATTTTATTAGAAAAATTCAATTTATTGGGTTAATAACAACCACAAAAATACTGAAATTTGGGTTCTATCGATTCCATCCCCAAAAATGTACCTATTTGAGTACCCAACTAATATGTTAGGAAAAAATTCATCTCAATGGTTCTTTTTGGATTATTGTGTTTGTTGACAAGGCTTTAAATTTTTGATGTATCCTGGTTTTCATGGAAGGAATGAATATTTAGGATGAATGTTTAATCTCACTCAAGAGTGAACTCTATGAACTCATGCATTAATGAACTCTTTGATATAATGAATGTGTGAATGTTGTACTGATCTCATGGAATCAATAACTCTATATCTTGGTCATTGTGAAAAAAGTGTTCACGCCAAGGGTTCATGCAAACATATCTCACACTAGCCACTCATGCTTGGTTTTTCGAAGTGTAAATGTTGATATAAGGTTCATTGTGAACATATGTTGAATTAAACTCAAGCTAGTGGAATTGTACCCGAAGGATCTCAGTGTGCGATTATAAGTCTCACCTGGTGGTTTGTAGAGCGTGGACACAACTCATGACAATATCACACTCTATGAGGCTTATTGAATTAATAATACTAATAAAGGTGGACTGTTGTCTACAATTTGTTATGTCAAGGAGGTGCATTTATCCCTATAAATACCCCTTATCATTCCTTAAACACTAATTAAGATTGTATTAAATAATTGATCTAACATAATGTACTAGATAGGTTTGTGGTGTTGTCTTGTGAACTGGGATCAAGATAATGGCTCCTGAAAAAGAAGTTTTATAGAGAAGACTCACAAATAAATATACATTGTATATGTTTTTCACATGATTTGAACGAAGTCTTTCACATTGAGAATGTAGGGGTTCATTCTAGAGGTTCGCGTAAGGTGAAATTATTTGAGCTTACCCAATGTGTAAATAGGATTTACAGCTAGAGTTTGTCCCATGGGTTATTGAATATGGGACTCATGCTAGGATCATGTACAAGGGTACATGAAAGGATATCACGCATGGTTTTATGTGACAATATAAAAAAAAATTTGTCACACTAGCGGCTTCTGAAAGGATAGATAATCCTACATTACCATGTGAGTAGTATCATTGTCACAACTAAATTTAGAATGAGAAGAATATAGAGGATATACACCATACAAAAATTATTTGAGAATGATATTATCCACTACAACATTAATGTAAGTGAAGGGAATATATGGAATCTAATGAATATATTTCCAAAGTAGAGTTAATTTATATTTCTAATGTAAGGGGAAGTCTATTCAAGTTTTCTAGAAAGTGGAAGTGTAGCATCTAGATGTTTTCACAGAAGTTAGGAAACATCACATAAGGATCTTAAATAGTTCATCTTCATATAGTTATTGATGCATTACATATTGATAATTAATAGTCCTAAATGTATGAAAACTATGTGTGGATTCTATCTAGATCATTGTGAAAAGGAAGAGAAAGAAGGTGGTCCTTTTCACTCATAGTGATTTATCAAATGAGAGTTACCTCATGGTCCTTGGTAAGGTAGTGGGATAACCCTAAACATTGAAAAGGTAGAGACCATATGGATATATATGATCTTGCTAAAACCATGTACTTATAAATTAATCCTATGGAACCCAAGGATAACCACTTCATAAAACTAATAATTTATAAAGATCCTCCGATGGAATGGCACCTA
Organism: Viscum album; assembly: GCA_963277665.1. NCBI lineage: Eukaryota > Viridiplantae > Streptophyta > Magnoliopsida > Santalales > Viscaceae > Viscum > Viscum album. The sequence continues at coordinate 256,289,430 of OY728148.1, read as the reverse complement.
ATTCCATAATCATTGGAACACTCAAATATTTCAAAGCCACAATTAATAAAATACCACTAAACCACAACTTTAGAATACCCTATATTGGTTTTTCACAACATACTGTACCAAATATTTCTTCATAGTCATATGATAATTTTACTATATATTATAGAAATCTCTAACGTAATGTATAATATATCCATATCTTCTATTACACCCCTTGAGTATTTAAATCTTATAGAGTGTCAAAACATGATTTATTTCTCAATAAATCTGTCACAAATCCCCTTTAATGATGTATAGAAAATATTAATGTCATAATTATTTAATAATGAAATCCACTATCAATTACAAAAGTTTTAATAATTCTTATATAATATAAACATAAAACTATTATAACGCAAGAAGAACCCATAATGTTCACTAATTGTGTAATTATTTGACAAAATTTGATAAAAAACTATCACCAAATCAATATTTTGTGTAGTTTAGTTAGGTTTATAATTCCTTAACAATCAATACCACTATGATGCTACTTCATTTGTTGAATTAGATCCAAATACCGGTATAAATGTAAAAATATTTAATAAAACTCCAACATAGTTCCTTCTAATAAAGAATGGAAAGTTGAGGGAAAAAGTAAATACTCTATCAATAACACAACAAAATCCTATCACTAGTTACTCCAGAAAAAAGTCATAATCATTTCGAATTAAGGATTATAATAGAGTTTCAATATATGAGATGTCAGACAAAAATAATTATAATTACAAGAAAGTATATGAAAATATAAATAATCCATAACATTATTTAAGGATACCAAATAAATAACTACCTAAATATTCATTAGATCGATAGATGAAAAATACTAACCCATTATATTTCCTTTGAAATAAACTTCATGAGACTATAATATACACATTTATATATTTTAATGTTGTTAATTATGAAAAATAAATTCCAAAATAACTGATAGAAAATCATTATACTAGTTTTTAGACACAAAATATATAAGGGTGTCATTAGAGAACATGATAAAAAGTCAATATAGAAACTGATGAATCAAATGGTTCATTATACCCATGAATAAGGCTGCTGAATTAGTAACATAAGTATCCATCACCATAGAATTATAATTTCCCCAAAAACATCATAATGTGTAATTTTTTTCTCCTCATTTTATACTCACATCTAACGATATCCAGACCACTAATTTTTTTTCATGAACTAGATATATCACTTTAGTTGTTCAAGTAAATCATATTTCTCTATAATATAACATCATTTATTATATTTATCATTACTCATGAAATGATAACTAATTCATAGAACCATTTTGGCATCCCCTATCTTCCCAAACAATATAGATGCTCTCCAAGGTGAATCGTTCAGCTAAATGAACAATATATAATAGAGATCATCAATCTTAATCAGAATAAAATATAATTCAAAAACACTATTCTATAAGGTGAAAACAATATCAAAGTGGTTATTGATTGCAATAATTTCCCAAACATGATCTCAAGATGAGGGGGGAACATCATAACTAGTTTATAATTAATATAATAGTTCTTATCTAATAACCTATGAAACACCACCATATGAAACTCTATTAAACATAATGTTATCCCACATATCAGGAAATGATAGAAAGTGACACACCTCTAACATATCCCATGGAATTACTCACTAATAAACACATCGTACCCACTATCTAAATAATATAATATGAATTACATTCTAATTTAATTTATAAAATCTTTAAATTTATATAGAGAGTACATTTCATGAATGATGTCATATTGTTTTATATTAAAAAAACAAGAAATGTCTCTATGAATATTTTTTTCACTAGGTTCAACACACAATATATATTATCAAAATTCAATCTAGCTTGATCTATATTGGCATAATCAACATCAAGGTAAATAAAATAATCTCAACCTTTTTTCTAAAAGCATGGACTTTGAACCATGTAATGAAGTTGTGTTTATCTCAGAAACAAAACAAAAAATATGAAATTTTATAATGTAATAAGGTAATACATGAAAAAATATCTTTTTATCCATTGACACGAAACTCATAAAAATTCATCTTAAAATTTCAAGCTACATGAACCCCCTAAATATGATGATGACCACCTCCATAATCTTTCTATACTCCTTTCCCAAAATGGTAGGGTCATCATAGGGATATCCTTTTCCAAACATTTACCCTTTATGTTTTTCATTTACTTAATAAATTTTTTACTGTTAACTCCTAGGATGCTACTCACATGGTTTAGCCTATGGTTTCCATCCTACCCCAAAATCACTATCATGGAGTGGCAGATACTCAATCTCTTGATTAACATAAACAATGAATGAAAAATACTATGTATGATTTCGTAGTAGGGGTTCAAGTATTTTCATCTTCCATAGAACCATGTGAATAATCATAGAACAAAATATTTATTATCTAAAATTTCTGTAGACTAGGAAATTAAAAATATATAAAAAAACAATCTATGGAGAGTAATAGAGACTCATATCACGTGATTATTGGGTCTTAGAATTTACAACCTCAGAAAAAGCTTCCCCCATTGTCACCTACAGTTTTTTAGAAACATGAATTGGGTGACATGTATATGATATCTGGGAGAAAATAATTATTCCAATTCCACACCCTAAATTCCTTATTTGAAAAATGATTTGTAGAATAAATAAATTATCAAATCTATTATACATTTATACATAAGAATTTCACGAATGGAGATTTATAATTTCATACTAATAAGGCTACTTTATGAACACTGAATATTAATTATCATAGAGAAAATATGGTAACATGTTTTATAATAAAATGGAATCATCAATATCTTTGAAGAATAACAATCACTATTATAGATCTACCTCAAACAACATATTAACATCAAATGAAAGTTGGTGATACCTCGGGGAATATGTTTAACTAAAAAAATCCTTATATCCTATGGACATAATAAATTAAATCAATAAAAATTAGATCCTTTATACAACTACATTCCCTACCACTAAATCTCATATAGGATATTTCTCCAAATTTCTTCTTGGTCTTTTTTAACTCTGTAGTGGTTTGCTAGAACTATTGGAGTTTTTTTCCTGATCCAAGTATTTATACTATAGTGTATATAAGAATTAAAATAATTGAATATTTATTAAATATAATATTTTATTTTATTCTTTTTTGTACATGAATTCCATTTAATAATGTCTTTGGGTATTTGTAACATTGATATGGTCATAGTTGTTTCCCCACTATGATGAGAAACATGAAATTACATGATAATATATATAAATATTGTTCTATGTTACAATGACATAAATTGATGGGACCTATAGAATGTTGAATGTAGTGTGTGATTATTCATATGAAAATGATACTTACTCTCATGAATTCCACATTTTATAATTCTTATAATGATATATTTTTAGTACATATTAACCTATAAGAAAATCTCATGTTTATGTGTCATTTGATATTATAATCTATATCATTAGTAATATTCCTTATTCATTTTAATTATTATAAATACATGACATGACTCATGCACGTTGATGTATTATTTAATCTAGGATGATACAGTTATTGGTGAACATGGGTATGTTGGGTATATCACAAATGATGTGTTAATAAATTACATGTCTATGAAATATTTATCCCATAAATTATTTTTGTAGTTTATATCTCATTCCATTGATTTATATGTAATCAATACAATAAATTTCATGGCCATGGAGTAACAAGTAGCTTATTTTGGATTGTCACAGAATTTGAAATCTTGTACATATGTTGAGGAAATGTATGTATGACCTACATGATGATATATTGTGACAATGGTATTCTAATAAAAAATAATGATATATGTATAATTATTAATTTAATAAAATTAAATTCTATATCATGGGTCCCTTGACCAATTAAAAGTAAGTAACATAGGGCTTTAGGAAAGCCTTCATAATACCAATGTTAAATAATCCTAGAGGGTGACACTCTAAGATTCATCATTGATCTCAATTTAATTCTATTTTAATTATATTTTTTGACTAAATATTACTCTCAAGAAGGGTGAATAATTTTTCTTCAGATTTTATTTTTCATAAATATAGATTTAATATTCATTATTATGCTATTTATTTTATTTCGTGATTAAATAAGATTTATTTATATTATTTGTTTAATATTTAATAAATATTTATCTATAAGATTGTGAATATGAAATTTTTAATGAATAAATTTTTAATTAAATATTAATTCCATTGTTTGATAATTGATGAGGATGAGTAAACCATGATTGTTTCTAATGATAACTAGTATTTTTTTATCTAGTAAAATAATTTTTTTCACTACGCCAGTTCGTGTATGCTATAATATAACATTATTATTTTATGTAATGGAATAAGATAAGTATAATTATATTATTTAATTTGTTTGTGTAATTAAATAATATTTCCACATTATCCATAACTCTATAGATAGATTTAAATGTCTATTGTGTGGGTAAATTGAGAATTGAGAGTCATTGTTCATAAATAATTTGTATCTATATTACTTCTATCACCCTCTAAAGAATGATAAAACCAATAAATATTCCTTTAGTCCCAGTGGGACATCAATTGATAATGATAAATAATGCAAGATGAACAATCTATCATAATAGTGCTCTATAATGATGGTAATTCAAAATGGGTTCTATAAAATTAACATCTTCATCAAGGATTGTTACTATGATTATGTAATATTTTTTGTGTATATGGAAATTAATTAAAAATATAAAATTAATTGATCTTCTTATGGTTAAGGTATGTCCTTAACAATATTCCGTGGTAAAAAATGTTCAGTCTTGAATTTCATGTCATTTACAAATTGAGAATTTTACTTTGAATATAAAAAAATCCATATTAGTTATTCACAAAAAATGCACATCAGCTACATCAAAATTCATCTTTTGGTACAATATCAGTCTCATTTAATATATAATTATTTGATTTATTATTGATCATACATATAAAATTGTGGTCAAAATTAATTTCTACATTATTTGTTATTCAATTATATGATTCATTAACGAGATATTTGATATTTGATATTAATGGTTCAAGGTATATATTTTCTTGAGGACTAATAATAGATGAAGAAAAATAGGATATTACATCTTGGGATCTAATTAATCAGGGTGATAGATTAGGTTACATAGTGTGTATCTAGATTACATGTCATCTACACAAGATAACTATAACTTTACGTGTCACATGATACATAATGAATCAAGAATAAATTACATGCGATTAATTTGTTGTAATTTTTATTTTGACTAGACCAACAAGGAACATGGTTTTTCATCCTTCATGGTTAAATGATAGAATACATGTCATTTAATATAACAAATATCATGGTGAAATTCACAATAATGGAGTTCTAAGATACACTTTTTATACAACATGAGAATATAAGAATGAAAACTTAATGAAACACATGGTGTATGCATAGTATATAATTAAATTTATTAATTAATCCCCACATATAAATAATATGCTACATTATTTGGTGGGTTATGCGAATATATAGAAATCATACCATATGATATATTTCTCTATATTATATGTCATGTAATCTAATAGAGAACCATAAAGATTCATTAGTTTTTTAGTAAACATGGCATGTGAAGATCATGGAATGGCGCTTATTAGTAAATGCATTGTAGTAACCCAATAATGGAAATAAAATTTCATGAAAATAAATTATTTTATTGATAAAACCATATTATATTGTTTTCACTTTATGTGCTTCACTATGTAAAAAAAGAATTAATGATATAATATATTTTTATATAATTCTATTAAATATTCTGTAAATATTGGTCATGTTTTTTATTTTCTAAAAATGAATTTATTATGGGTACACCATGAGACTTTATATTGCCATTAGGATAAATAAATAAATAAATAATAACAACACATTAATCTAAATAATAATTAATGAAATGATGTGACATATATCTATTATGCATTTTCATTTTTATTTCATGTGTATGATAGATCAATTATGTAACACCCCTAGCTTCCATGGTATGCTTCTCTTTGAATAATACAGTAGCATGTGTTGTATGTAATTTCGAGTTATAACACACACCACAACCAATCAAACTAGCCCTGATGAATAGTAATACCATATTTTTGAAATTTTATAAATTTTATCATTCAAAATGGACATCATTTTTGGATTCAGAATATCGAAATTATCATAGGGTGACTTTTTGGTACTTTTCTAATAACATTCATATTTTGTTAAATAGTGAAAATTAATAAATTTTAATTAAAAACAACTTTTTTAATTGAAATAATTAATAGTGATAAATTATTAATTTGACTGGTTTTAAATTATTTGTAGAACATATTTTTACTATTTAATAAAATGTTAGTTATTGGACTTAATTTCAAATTTAAACCGAACATAGCACGTGTCAATATTTTGATAGTAATTATTTCTTAAAAACAAGTTTTTTGTTTTGACAGTGGGAATTAATTATAAATTAACTTCTTCCACTTCTGTGTTTTGAATTTGGGAAAATGGATTCCATATTTGGAATCAGTAAGTCCAAATTTTGTAAATAGGTACTCTTTTTTTATACATTTTGAGTAATTACTTCGGTAAATATTTTATTTACCATGGTTAAAGGGTAAATACGGTAAATAATGGTAAAAAACAATATTATAATAATATTAGTTTTCCCTAAAACATATCTTAAAACTATTGTTTGATACATGTCCGATCATGGACATATTTGGGTCGATTTTGGGACCCCATGGAGCCACTTGTATGTGACAGGGGCACTTTATATTAAGTAAGTTAAAGAAAATACAAAAATGACATAAACATATATCTTTTAGAAAAACAATTTTTACATAGGGTTATATGTGTTATATTTCAGACTATAAATATTAATTAGAAATATAAAAATATTTCCTACATAATGGTATTTTATTTATAATTTTTAGACATTGAATAATTAAATTTATTTATGTCATAATAATGATGCAGTATTTTCCTTATTAATGAAAAAATCAAATATTTGGTATTATAAATGTTAAAATAAACATTATTTGAATGTTTTGATGACATACACGAATTCTATTGATTAATATGACATGTTAGTATTGCATAAATTAATATGGTTTGAATTAATAAAGTTTTTAAGACTTAAATAAAATCAATTATTGAATAGTGTTAAAATTGAAATAAATGAGTTTTTAAAAATAAATATTATATTATTAATTAATATTCAATTCCAAAAAATCTACAGTTCAGAAAAAAGATTTATATAATGATAAGTGTATCATTAATGTACCACTTGGGAGTCTCTTGAAATTATATAGTATGTTTATTAACCATATAATATAAAAATACAAAGGGACATGGTAAATGTCAAACTAATTAACTAAGAGTTAAAACTAAAACATAAGGTTAATAAAGATACCCAAACCTATCTAAAACCTACTGGTTGAGTTTTTCTCGACCTATCCATACCATATAAATTAAATAATCCACTTTTGTTCCATTAAAAACCAACAATAATTTTATTATAAAATAATATTTCTAGCTTTTCCTAAGGTGCCCCTCACCCCACTTATAGAAGGGCACTCCCCCTTCTCTAAAATCCGTACCCTCAAAGCCTTTTGGTTTGGCCATATTCTTCCCAAATATCCTCTCAACTTCCCTCAATTCATCCTGGAGGTATTCCTTTAGTCATAAATCTGACTTAATGATCCATTTTGAACAAATCAATAGGAAGAACCCAAAGAAGAGGTAATGTTTTCACCACACTCTTTCAAGTTCCTTTCTTCTTCAACATCCTCTTGGATTGTTATTTCCACTCTAAAATAATAAATCTAGTATCTTCTATATATTGTGATGTTATTATAAATATGGTACAACCATATTCAGTATTCGATCCATCCTTTGAATGACATGACACCATACGAGCATATGTACGGCTTACCGTCTCCATGTCATGATGTAATTGTTATTCAATACATTATTATTTGGATGGGTATAATAATGATGTGTAATTGAAATTAATAATAAATATAACACTCTGATGAATCTTCATATATATGATATACCATTTAATTATATATTATTATAATATCAAAAGAATGATATTGTCGCTCGTGCGTACGTACGGACTTCCATCTCCACAAACGGGATGAGATTCGTTCCCCATCTTATCCATTCAAGACTAATTCTCATTTGATGATTAAAAATAATGTTTAAGGACTGGATATCATTCTTTATATGTATAAGACACAACATATCCATGACAAACACGACTTATGTAACAAAACATATAAAAGAAAATGAGTATGTTAACAACCAAAATGACGATAATACTAAGATTTTATTAACAAAGAAATGTTAAAAGATCATATATGATATCATATTAATATATATAATTCCTGTATAATTTAATAACAATTATTTCACCATTATATATGAGTTTACCCTACCATCAAAAAATTAAAAGTACAAGGTAAGGGTTTATTTCACAATCTCTTCATTATTCGAGGTTGTTTATACCTAATTATCTACTGGGACCTCTTTATCATCCACATCCATGTTTCTTAAAAATTTATTTCTAATCATTCTTACTATTTTACAGAATATGGGTTAAAGTAATTTCTAACCTTTTTTTACTTTTTATATGTTGTTTATAAATGAATCTTTCTGTCATTTTCCAAACAAGGTCCTTTTTAACCTTTTCGACATAATTAAAGTAAGAATGTGTTTTTTTAACTTATACGCTGGGTGAAGCTATTCTATGCCGTTATAAAATCATCGAATTATCCCTTAAAATCTTATAAGAATATTTTCAATGTAAATGTTTTATTTTATAATTATGTGACTTTTAAATGATTTTTAAAAATAGATATTTCTCTCAAATAGTTTTGATTTCATCTATGTCAACATCCATTAATTGATTTTAATCTTATAGTAAGTTGATTTATTATGATACAAAACATCCATATTATATTGAAGTTTTTGTGTTATGTTTGACTGTGGATGTGTTATTTTTATACAATTCATGGTTTATGGAGAATGTATTTCCATTTTGTATTCTATTTTTAACACGAATATTTATGTTATGTTTAAACATGTTTTTATGAAGAATGCATTGGACTTAATAAGTGACGGGTGGAGCCTGATATATATCCCCGATGCATCGATAGGTCTCATGAGACAAACTAGTGTCTTGACACAAGGCCTTGACAAAATCTTATTTATAGTCTTGGCACAAGGCCTTGACTATGCGGTTATGATAGTCTGGAATTATGCATTCCATCATTATGAATGTGGTTATTGATATTGAATGTGATTATTCGACTTGTAGAATATACAAGTGAATAAGTAAATGACATTATTTAATTTTATTTCTGCCCTATTATACTGAAGTTCATGTTTAAAAGGATTTTGTTTTAGTTATACATTTCCTTAAATGTTTATGCTTATTTATGAAAGTGTCCGCTATATTATTATTCTTACTGGGCATTTGAGCTCACCCCTTTATATGTTTTATATTACCCAGGATGTGAAAACGTATTTTATGAATGGCCTATAGGAATAGTATAAGGTGATATGAGTGTGGAGACAATATATTTTTGTAGTTTTCACTTTATGATGTAATATAAACATGATGAATGTATCTAGTTATTCAAGGCTACTAAACTAATGGTATCTTGAGACTTGATCTTTTTTGATCATGCCAATGTTATGTAATAATGCACCAACTCTGGTTAACTAGGGTTGGGGTGTTATAGTGTGTATCAGTGGTTGTTTAGTACAAACCTTGAGAGATAGATTTAGATAAACTCTGATTAGAGCACGTAGACCTACGATGGACATTGAGGATTAGTATAGAAGAACTTCCTAGAATTTTAGTATTGTATATTTTTTTTGAGTTTTCTATGAAATACATCCCTGCTAGAATACGAGTAGGTAGAGGTGGCTCTGGAATAGATGTACCTAGGGGTAAAACCCGAAAACACCACTTTGAGCTAGACTTAAACAAGAACTGGTACAAGACAACAGGCCTTGCTGAACTCTTGGTTATGACACTCCTGGGGGATATGCTTAAGATGATTACCATTTTATTTACAAACCATTATGAATGTTTTATGAGTATATACTTACTCAAAGAAAATATTTTTAGGATTATGGATTATATCCATAAACTGAATAATTTACGTTACGTATTTTACAAGTTTGTAATTATTCATTACAATTCATAAACTGACTTACTGTATGCCATTGTATATAAATGGATCCCGGTAGAAGGAATGTGAACTCCAGAAATATGTATGATCCAAAGAGTAAGAATGATCATATCTTTCATGTTATTAAGACAACATTTATAAGGGAAATTGTCTCCCATGTATTCTCAACTTATGAAGAAATAATACCATGTATTAAAAAGATATGTAATGAATTCTTTATGTCATATGGCTTTGAAGGGAAGAAAGATAAGGAAAGGATAAAAGAGATAAAGATGGATAAAGGGAAGAGGGAAAAGAATAATTTTCCAATATATGATAACTGTGGGAAGAAACACCCTAGAACTTTCTTGAAGGTAATGGGAGTTTTCTATAAGTGTGGAGAAAAGGACACCATGTACGTGACAATAAGGGTAAGAAAAAGCTTTCAAATGTACAATGCTTCATCTGGAAGGAGTTTAGACACTACACGAACAAATTTACTATTCATCAGACTATGTTGCAAATGATTCTATTGGATAATAATCAAGTTATGATACTACCATAGATGAAATGTAATGACCAGTGTTCTTATGTTGTTATTTAAGAATTATTTAATTTAAGTGTTGTATCAATGATGTTCTGGAAATAAATAAGGATTGTACTGCAGTACTATTTCATTGAGGATTTAAGATTTTATGGTACTATGAAAATTGACTCTACAGTGAGTTACACTTTTTGGAAATTATATGGTTGAAGGAAAGATAAACATTAATATGGTCCTAATATTGAGGTACTAATTTTGGAATAAGAGATGGTTGATTTGGGTAAATTATATTGGATATTCTTTACTACCTTGAAACTGATTAATGATTTGTATATTCCATAATTTTTGGAGTGTACAACATTTTTGGATGGACAATGTATATCCAGTATTCCATAAAGATTAAGGGAGCATGAATGTAATCAACAAGGTTTTATGATAATTTCTGATGTGGTAGTGTTTTAAACGAATACATGATGAAGGTGTTTACATATTATTACGCGGAAAAAGGATCTTCATAGTGTATACCTACCTTATACATTTTGGATTGTGATTTTGGACAGAAGTATTTTGAATAATTCTAGTTTTAGATTATTTTTGGATATTTATAAAAAAGACAACATGCAGATCGAGTGACAACCCATCACGTCGGACAAAGCTGCGGGAATCAAACCCACAACCATAGTGCGATTGGGATTTATCACCTACCACTGGACTACGTGAAGTCCCTAGAGTGTATAATGTAGTTATTTTTAGTTATGATAGATGAATTATAAATTAATGTTTGGATCCTCATATGATTTGGATAAATATAATATTTTTGAGTTCTATTATCATTTGGAGTGAAAGTTGATTTTGTGGTAGAAATTTGATGAAGGATGAAACTCAACTTGCCAAGTATATATATATATATTTCTATTATTATATGAATAAATTAATTCTGAAACATTAGTTAAGGGATCTTAAAACCCAAAATTCGTTATCCTAATACCTTATGTTTTGTTGAACCGATGATATTTTAAATCATCATAGATTGATGGCTTTGAGGCCCTCAATTCTACAATTGTTTGTGACTGATGACCTCAACCACTCCCTATAAATATTTACGTTTTCCCTCCAATTCATTGTCTCTAATTTCCACCAATGTTCTACAAATCGAGATCATAATTTGGTGGTCACCCTTTCATTTCTCTTTTCCTCTTATTAAGACTAAATTTTATTAACCCAATTTTTGATGTGGGTTTTCCCACTAAGATATTTTCTATTTCAACCTTTTATTTTTGAAGAAAAATTTCAAAATGCAAGGATGCAATTTATTGAAGGGGGGAGAATGCAATAGCCCTGGATTCCATGGTACGCTCTCTTTGAATAATATAGTAGTGTGTGTTGTATGCAACTTTGAGTTCTAACACACACCACAACCAATCAAACTACCTGTGATGAATAGTAATATCAACTTTGTGAAATTTAATAAATTTTTTCATTAAAAATGGAATTCATTTTTGGATTCAGAATATCAAAATCAGCTTAGGGTGTCTTTTTGTTAATTTTATGATAACTTTCTTATTTTGATAAATAGTGAAAATTACTAAATTTTAATTAAAAACATCTTTTTTAATCAAAATAATTAATAGTGATAAATTATGAATTTGAGTGTTTTTGAAGTACAATTTGAAAATATTTTTACAATTTAATATAATTTTAGTCATTGGACATAATTTCACATTTAAACTGGACATAAACAAATGTTAATCTTTTGATACTTATTATTTCTTAAAAACACGCTTTTTGTTTTGACAGCGGTAATTAATTTTAAATTAATTTCTGAAACGTATTTGTTTTGAATTTAGGAAAATGGATTCCATATTTGGAATCAGTATGCCCAAATTGTGTAAATAGGTAATTGTTATTTTTATTCATTTTGAATAATTACTTCGGTAAATATTTTATTTACCATGGTTAAAGGGTAAATTCGGTAAATAAGGGTAAAAAATAATATTATAATAATATTAATTTACACTAAAACTAGTCCTAACCATATTGGTTGATACATTTATGACCATGGGCATCTTTGGGTCGATTTTGGGACCCCATTAAGCCACTTGTAAGTGACAAAGACACTTAATATTAATTAAGTTAAAGTAAATACAAAAATGTCATAAGCATATATCTTTTAGATATTTTTTTTACATAGGTTTATATATGTTATATTTCTTACTATAAATATTAATTAGAAATTTAAAAATATTTAATACATAATGGTATTTTATTTATAATTTTTATACATTGAATAATTAAAATTATTTATGACACAATAATGATGCAGTATTTTCATTATTAATGAAGAAATCAAATAATTGGTATTATAAATGTCAAAATAAATATAATTTGAATGTTTTGATGACATTAAAGAATTATAATGGTTAATATGACATGTTAGGTTTTCTTAAATGAATTTCGTTCGAATTAATAAAGTTGTTAAGACTTCAACAAAAATCAATTAATGAATAGTTTCAAAATTGAAAAAAATGAGTTTTTTTTAAAATATCATATTATAAATTTATATTATATTCCTAAAAATATACGGATAGCCCAAAGGACATATATAATGATAATGTTATCATTAATGGACCACTTGGGGGTCTCTTGGAAGTTTATTGTAAGTTAATTAACCATATAATATAAAAATACAAAGTGACATGGTAAATGTCAAACTAATTAACTAAGAGTTAAAACTAAAAGATAAGATTAATAATGTAACCCAAACCTGTATAAAACCTATTGGTTTAGTTATTTTTGACCTATCCCACCATATAATTTAAATAATTCACTTTTGAGCCATTATAAACCGAAAATAATTTTATTATAAAATAATATTTCTAGCTTTTCCTAAGGTTCCCCTCACCCCTCTTATAAAAGGGCACTCACCCTTCTCTCTAATTAATACCCTAAAATCCTTTTGGATAGGCCAAACCCTACCCAAATATCCTCTAAACATCCATCACTTCATCCTAGAGGCATTCCTTTATCCATAAAGACAACTTAAGGATCCCTTTTGATCCAATCAAAAGGAATATCCCAAAGAAGAGGTAATGTTTTCACCACCCTCTTTCAAGTTCCTTTCTTCTTCAACATATTCTTTCATTGTTATTTCAATTATAAAATAATAACTCTAGTATCTTCTATATACTGTGATGTTATTATAAATAAGGTACAACCATATTCAGTATTCTATCCATCCTTTGAATGACATGTCACCATATGTGCGTACGTACGACTTACCGTCTCCACGTCGTGGTGTAATTGTTATTTAATACATTATTATTTGGATGCGTTTAATAATGATGAGTAATTCAATTAAATAATCAATATAATATTAAAATTAACCGTTATATATGATATACCGTCCAATTATATATTATTATAATATCAAAATAATGATATTGTCGCTCGTGCGTACGTACGGACTATAGTCTCCATGAACGCGATGAGATTAATTCCCCATCGTATCCATTCAAAACTAATTCCCATTTGATTATTAAAAACAATATTTAATGACATGATTTAATTCTATATACGAATAAGATACAACCTATCCATAACAAACATGACTTCTATAACAAAACATATAAAATAAAACGAGCATGTTAACACCTCAAATGACGATAATACTATGATTTTATTAACAAAAAAATATTAAAATATCATATATGATATCATATTAATATTATTTTTATTGTGTAATTTAAAAAAAATTATTTCACCATTATATATAAGTTTAACCTAACCTCGAATAAGGAAAAGTATAAGGAAATGGTTTATTACACAATATCTTCATTATCCGAGGTTGTTTATACGTAATTATCTACTAGGACCTCTTTATCATCAACATCCATGCTTCTTAAAAATGTATTTCAAATCATTCTTACTATTTTATAGAATATGGGTAAAAGTAATTTATACCCTTTTTTTAATTTTTATAAGAAGTTTATAAAGGAATTATTTGGTCATTTTCCAAACAAGGTCCTTTTTAACCTTTTCGACAGAATTATGGAAACAATGACTTTTTATTACTTATACGGCGGGTGTGGCTATTCTATGCCGTTATAAAATTGTAAAATAATCCCTTAAAATCATATAAGAATATTTTCAAATTAAATGTTTTCTTTTATAATTATGTTACTTTTAAATTATTTCTAAAAAATAGATATTTCTCTCAAATAGTTTTGATTTTATCTATGACAACATCCAATGATGGACTTTAAGCTTATTTGAAGTTGGTTTATTATGATACAAAAATTCCATATTGTATTGAATGTTTTGTGATATGTTAAACTGTATATGTTTTATTTTAATACCATTCTTGGTTTATGGGGAATGTGTTGACATTTCGTATTCTAGTTTTAATACGAATGTTTATGTTATGTTTAAACCTGCTAATAATAGGAATGAATTAGACTTATTATTTGATGGGTGGATGTCGCTATAGCTCCTCGATGGATCGATAGGTCACATGAGACAATGTAGTTTCATGGCATAAGGTGTTGACAAAATCTTATTTGTAGTCTTGGCACAAATCCTTGACTATGTGGTTATGATACTCTGACATTATGCGTTCCATCATTATAAAAGTGGGTATTGATATTTCATGTGATTATTCAACTATTAAAATATCCATGTGAATAATTAAATTACCTTATTTATTTTTATTTCTGCCATATTATACTGAAGTTCAAGTTTAAAAGGCTTTTGTTTTAGTTATACATTGTATTAAATGTTTATGCTTATTTATGAAAGTTTCCCCTATATTGTTATCCTTACTGGGAATTTGAGCTCACCCCTTTCTATGGTTTATTTTTCCCAGGATGTGAAGAAGTATTTTATGAATGACCTACAAGAATAGTATAATGGGATATGAGTGAAGAGACAATACGTTGTTGTAGTTTTCACTTTATGATGTAATGTAAACATTATGAATGCATATAGTGTTTCCAAGGCTACTAAACTAATCAGTCTTTCGAGACTTGATCTTTTATGATCATGCCAATGTTATGTAATAATGCACCGACTCTGGGAAACTGGGGTTAAGGCGTTACACATTAATTTTTAACTGATATATTTTTGATTTGTTTTATTTTAATTTAATTTAATATCATTGGTATTCTAGTTATTTTTTTTTATAAATTGAAATGGAAAATTTGAAATCCATCACATTTTTGTTATGTAGAATAGAAGTGTCCAAGGTTGTTTATGTAATTCCCCATAACCTGTAATTTGGTTCCTCCTACCTATAAGTGGGTTATAAAAAATAGAAAAAATGATTATTCCATGGTTTATAGAGACGTATTAAAATGGAACCAAGATAAAACCATCTCGGTTGATTCATGGGTGGATAGGTGAAATGTCATAGCTTGTTATAAGAGTGGAACATGGAGTTTTAATCTAGGATCATGGGTTGATTTATTTTCCACTAAATAAATCTACCATTAGATAATATCATGATCATATCATTTAATTAATTAATTTATTATTTCTAATTCAAGAATTATTTTAGTGATGGAATTATATTATTGAATGTACTGGGATATATGTTATCAAGGCATTATGTGTGGTATGAAGATATCAAGCAGACATAGGTGGCCAAAACTAGACTGCACTAATGATTATCCCCATGTATCTATGGAATACTAGTGATAATTTTCTAGTATATGTAGGAGATGAGGAACTATTCATCGAAGGATATGCATATTCTTCTAATCAAGAAGACCATGATTAAATAAAATAATTATTGGGATATATATTCACTTTAAATTGAGGGTTTGTGAGTTGGAAGATCTCAAATAAATACTTTTTAATAGATTCTACAACATATTATGAGTATATTGTATCTTTTTAGATAACTGATGAAGTAGTTTTGATACACAATATCATGGAAGAAATGGATGTGTTTCTGAATATTAATGATCCAATCACACATTTTTGTGATAATACTATAGTATTTTTTCTTGGAAAAGAGACATGGTCACAATAATGGATGAATAATATACTTAGAATGTATCTTATATTGATATATTTTTCTCAAATATTTGATTCCATAGTAAATAGAATCTCCACGGAGGACAGAAAGGAAGACATATTGACTAGATACTGACATAGGAGACACATGATCATCATATAAGGTATTGAGGAATTAATGTTGTAGGTAGTTGGCTCTAATCCACTTTATAATCTGTTGGAGTATATGTTCTAAGGATAATTATTTTTACCTTTGATTATAGGTACATTTAAGTACATGAATGTAATCTAAACACCTTATTATATATTATTCATTTTCAGAAAAAATATTAAAACCAATTTTTTTTGGATTATCTATCACATTGATAAGGTCATAGAAGTTCACTTCTATGATGATATCCTTAAAATTCCATGATGATGTTTGTTAATATATTTCTATGGTCGAATTACATTTTTTGTTGGGGCTCATAGAATATTGGCTATCAGATGCGATTAATCATAAGTAGGTGAGAAATCGGATCATGATTTTTTTCATTTGGTAATTTATAAAACAAGAGATTATGAGAACATACCTACCAGTTAGAATTATACATTTTTGTGTTTCATCATATATTCCTATCTATTATAATTTCCTAAGTTCCGTATACATTAAGAATGTAAATAATTCATTTCATGACTCATGAAAATTTATGTATTTCGTAAACTATAGAGATACTATTATTGAAGATGATGGATATGGTGGGTATATAAATTGTGATGTTTTATTAAGTATTATGTCAATGAATTATTTATCCCTTCCATATTTATATATTTTTATATCTCGATCATTTTATTGAAATGGAATCATTGTAATATGTTCCACAGTCACAGTGTATTTAGAAGTTTATTTTACATAGTTAAAAGGTGCATCATTCATATAGGTTGATCAAGAATGCTTGAAACATACATAATTAGATATTATGAAAAAAGTGATTATATTACCTAATAAGGATTCATGTATAGTTATTAACACTATGATTTTAACATCAGTCTCTTCAGTTATTTGACACCTTTCTAGATAGTTATGTTTTACATTAAGTAATCCCGCATAATTCCAAAGGAAAATAATCCTAGATGGCCAAACACTAAAAGATTCTATTAGATGCATTTTAATTGTATTTTAATTGAATTATTAGAATAAATAATATTCACATAACAGAGGACTAGTTTTTCTCAGATTTTATTGATCTAAAATATTGATTAAATATTTATTCATAATTTTTAAATTTAATTAAATGAATATAAAGTATTTATTTTATTTTATTTATTGAAAATTACATAGATATTAATTTGGGTGTTTTATAAATGGTAAAGAGGTGGATCAGACTGAGAAAGTGTCTGGCAATAAATACTAATTTTTTATATAGTAAAATAATTTTAATCATCATTCTAGCTAGCACATGACTTAAAATAATTTTATTATTATATGGGATAGGATATCAAAAATTTTATTATATTAGATAAGGATGATTGTGAAACTAAATAATATTTAATACTTAATCCTACATCTATAAATATATGGATATTCCCATTTTGTTATATTATTCAAGAATTGGTAATAATTGTGAACAATTTATTTCTCTATAGATTACTTCTCTCTCCTATAAATAAATAGCAGAATAATATAGATTACTTCATGAAAGAATAAACCTGATGAAAATAATATTAACAATGAATGATAATACATCCACCATTATTTCAAAAAAATATCCTTCAATGTTATACAATTATGAATTGTGAATGTGCATATAACTAATATAGGGGCTCCATATTGGGTATTCCCTACAAAAATATGGTAATCTGAAAAGGAATGAATTCTATAAATGTATTTATCAAAGAACGATCTTAATATTAGGTAATAATTATTCTAATATATATATATAAATTGTAAAATTAATGTGAAAATAAACTCTCCTACTATTTGTAATTATTTTTTCATACTCGAAGGACAAAAATCATTGGATGTTATATACAAAACATGTACATTATTTGATTAATCCATCGATTCTTATTTTTTCACTAAAAAGGTTCCTCAACTATGTTTGGTTGCATCTTGAACATTGTGTAGAATATCATCACCATAAAACCGATGATGAAATCAAAATGGAACTATATTTTATAAATAGTAAATTTATGGGGACACCTAAAACTGAAACAATGAACACTAAATATTAATTCATATATTTTTTATATTATATCACACTATCTACCTAATATAGACACATGAATATAAATTCACAATTCATTACCCTGATTTAGGATTCTACTGTAAAAATATTACAGTTTTTTCCATTTAGTTTAATCATAATCGCATTGTGCCAAGTCACATGGTTACTTTAATCCCATTACCTAGTTGGTATCTATTACTTACATCATGTACTATGTTCTATTGATACTATTTATCTAAAAAATGAAATCCTTACCAGTTTTTTCTTTAACCTCTATTTTATCTATCAATCCAAGTATCGAGTGTCATACTATCATGACCCCCTCACTAAAAATAGGTACAACACCAATAATTGTAGGGAATAGAGGTGTGGAACTCAATTCCACTGACCAATAAGTCATTGGTTAGTGATTGGAAACACGAATGTGATTTTCCTAAATTGGATTCAATACCATCAATATATAGAACATGGGATAAGAGATTAGATATATAAATAAATCTAATGAATAAATAAAAAATTAATTCTAACACATAATATATAGTTGAATACTGTGACAATGACACATGAACATAATGAAAGAACACCAAGGTGGAAACTAAAAAATCAAACAACTCTTGAACAACTCAACGAGATAATATATTGGAACATTATCACTAGCCAACACCTCTCAACCAAAAAAATAATTATTATATAATATATTTATAAATCATGTTTAATTATATGGATCCTCCTTGAGCCCTATTATTGATATATAAATTAATCATAAATCATAATCAAAATATATATGATACTAATTTGTTACCAAAAAATGCTAAATTTTATCCCATTTTCACCAACACCGACTATATAAATAACAAATGAAACATATAAATTTAAATCAAAATAATATATTGCTAATTTTTACCCCACATACATATCCCCACTAGTTTGTTTCAGTAACTATCTAACCCAAAATTTCATAATCTATAGTATATTCAATCAATATTTAAGACCATATGGAAGCCAAATCATATCACGCACCACATGAAGACATATCATATTCGTAACCAAATATCATCGAATAATACTAATAACCGAGTAGCATATATAAATTCCACCCAACTTGGGAAGTATACATTATCTATTAACGTACTATAGCTCATACATATACACTCATAATGATTATAGACTCTACAACAAGAATACATTTACATGATATTTCCAAAAGACACTAAAACCATGACAAACATGTATATTAAAGTAACATCCACCACTTCTCATAGTGGAATATACCAAATACCTAGTTTAATTAATAAAATAAAACAACTAGTCACTATATCTTGGTGGAATGTAGATATTATAATAGGTATAATTTAATCATCTATGATCATAACAACATGGATTTTATAGGAAAACACCTATTTTGGAAAAAAATGTTGGGTTTTATTTTAAACACTTAACTCCGGTGGTTGAGTTGATAAATCAATTAAACATAAAGAATAAAATTTCATAAAATAAGTTTATAGGAAACTAATTACCATATAATTGAATTTTATATAACACACCTTATGACAACCTAACATCATTATATATGTATTCGAAGCTAAATCACCAAAATTATACAAGAATTCATTAATAATTATTAATTTTTAATTGATAGTTAAATAATTTATATTTCATATTTTATGATCTGTTCTTGAATTCTAGTTTTTTATTTTTAATATCCATCAAGCATATTATACATTCCTAACACTTATTTTTAATTTCATATTTCCAACTATGATCATTAAATCATTTAATTCAAAAGAAATATGGTTCCTATATTTATATTATTATGATTAGAGTCACTCAACTCATTAGTTCATTAACAATTAATTATTTATCCAAAAAAATGTATTTTGGGACTCAACATGAGACACCAAAAGAAAGTGTGTTTGGTTTAAATAACAATGATTAATAAAAAAACACATGAGGGGTGCATTTTTTTCTTCAAAATTTTGATATTTTATAAACACCTATCATTTTATGAAAAGAACATTTCCATCTATTTAAAATGAAATTAATAAACATAAATAAATAAAGGAAATGACTATAGATATGTATAGTGGTTTACTGATAATGGATCCCATACAAAAATCCACCAATACTCAACTCCACGAGATTTGTGATAATCTCTAGTAGGCCCTCATACTTAGTGATCTCCGAAAAAACAACTAATTACAGTTAGTTCACAAATTAAGAGTATTTTACAAGAAATTATGGTTCTCTTACATGTAATCAAAAATACATATCTTTGTACAATAATCTAACACTTTAAAATGTATGAGTAAGAAAATATGAAACTCTATTAAATAAGACAATTTATTTTGTTCAAAACATTGGCTAAACATCACAATTATAGTTGCAGATGAAAGATGCATTTAGATAGTTAATATCACAAAATAGAAATTAGAAATTCAACTTTGCACTAAATTTCTTCAAATAGTAATAAATTAAAAACTAGATAGAAGTATTAACATTTATATTTCTAAAGTGTATATATGAAAAATTCTTCATCAATCATGTATAAGAGTATGTAACAATAAAATGCAGTAGCATATAAAAAATAGATGTGAGTTGGTTAGAATCATCACGATACCTATATCTCCAAAGTGTAATTCTGATGGTAGCAACACACTTATTTTATTTCATAAACCGTTTATCCTTTTATATATCTCATATCTCTATCTCTCCAATGGATAATGTCTTGAAATTTATATTGTTAGTAGAAAAGAGCCATGTCATAAAAGATCTGGAAATATTTCACATCAATTGAAGATTATTTTAATTTAAAAAAATTAAATATTGTAGAAAATTATCATAATAATAAATATGATTTAATCTGTTAAATTCCATTCATTAAAGAAATCATAATGGACCATTGAATTGATAGTAAAATATATTTTAATAATTTATTACTTCTTCCAACTCTATTTCATAAATCTATGATAATTTAAATGACTTAAACCATCATCATTAAATAGTTAAACGTAAGGTTCCTTCTTGTGATGAAAAAAATCCAAACACATGGTTGACAATGTATGGTTGATTGCAAAAATAAGTTCAGTTACATTAATTTATTTCCCCACACGTAGGGTTTCTTATCAATGAATTCACTTCTCAAATGTATAGTTTCACCTAGACATTGTGATGATAAAAAAAATATTGTCCATAAAACCTAGGTAATAAGATCAATAACATCAATTTAAGATGTAGGTTTGTTGATCCATATATTACACATAAAAATATAGATTATGAAAAGTGTATATAGAATACATTTAAATTCATCAAGAATAAAACAAAAAATATTTCTCGTAGATCATTGAATTGAATTTTTTTTAGAATAAATATTCTCATGGATATTATCTTATTGAAATTAAATTCAATGAAAACTCATTAGTAACGTAAATGAGGGTCTTTATGACAATCAAAACCATAAATAAATTAAATAATTTCTTTAATCAACTTTTTCATAACAATATCTCCCTTTTAATGATCAC
The DNA here is from genome assembly GCA_963277665.1 of Viscum album. NCBI lineage: Eukaryota > Viridiplantae > Streptophyta > Magnoliopsida > Santalales > Viscaceae > Viscum > Viscum album. Next base: position 256,266,899 of record OY728148.1, on the reverse strand, counting down.
AAAACTCTTAGCAAATATACATAACATTAAAACAAAATTCATAACCATGAGAATAAAATCATCTATCAAACATTTTTTCTTATATAAATAATTAACCAATTAAAATTTTCTTTCATTAAACATTCTTCACAATTATATCTTTATAATAATTCTATATGAATATTTATCCACCATGTAATAAATAAAAACTGATAAAAAAACATTTCAATATAGAAGTATGATTCTCCAACTTCTAGAAGTATGAACATATCCCCCTTTTTGGAACACCAATAGATAATATGAATAATTATTTCAAATGAACTCTACATAAATTTAATATTCAATAAAAAGATAAATATTTTGAAAAAGTATTATTAAATTTTTTTTAATGTATAAAATTTCCTTTTTTGAAAACTCCCCTAACTCGACTATGATATTAAAAGGTTTAAAACATTTTAAAAAGAAATAAAATACTATTAAATATTTCTCCATAAAAATATTGTTATTTACTTATAGAAATAAAATAATTTATATAATGAGATAAAAATATTTTTTCACGATTAAGTAGGATAAAATTTAAAATAAATTATGAAACAAATTATGACATATAATTTGACTAAATAATAATTTTAAAAAATATTATATGTCATTGAATTATTTTTAAAAAATAAATTATAATCAATGAGCTGAAGGGGAGTATACAATTCAAATGAACAATCCCAAAATATAAAATTTTCTCTTAATGTTGCTAAAAATATTGATAATTTTTCAAACATGTTTTGAACAACTATTTTATTTGATATGAAGAAGGAGCATAATTTTCAACATGAAATTAATTCATATTATCAAGGTCCATCATGGTAATATATTTTATTCTGAATAACTCTTTCTAAATTAGCATTTCCACATTAAAATCATCATATTATTATTTATTAATCAAACTATCTTACAGATTCTAATATTAAATTTTTAATGAATCAAAAACCAATTTCAATAAAATTCCTTTCATTAGTTTTTCATATGATGATCTAGATGAATTAAAGTCAACTAGATGTTTCCCTTTTTCATCATTTCATGTGTTGAATTTTTATATAAACCACTCATAATATGTCCAAGATGAAGAGATATCATATTATTCATCACCATAAACAACGTTATTTATTTCAGAATCCTTTTCAAAAAATATTCAACCTACAAAACTAACAAATAAAAAAGATTTCCTTTTTTTATTTTGTGAGAAATATATTCTTCTGATAATGAATTATTTAATCACTTAATATTTTTTTAGTGGATTCTATAAGTGTTTGAACAACATATTTCAAAGAATAAGTTAGTTATGAAATAGTTTTATGATGAAAATGATATGTTTTTTCTAAAACTTATCAGACAATTATTCATATTCATTACACAAAAAATACAGAATAATCATTTCATATATTAACATTAAAAAAGTCATATTACATATGAATGATATTTAGTTTACAAAATAAAATTATATTATAATAATAGGAAAATATAAAATATAAAATTGTTTTTAATACAGAAAATATATGTTCTTTTATAATTCAAACATGTAATGTATATATATAAAGAGTAAAAAATTGTTTAATGATATAATAATTTTTTCATATTAAAAATAAAATTTTAATTTTTATCACAATAATAAATAAGTATAATTATAATATTATAAGATTTATCACTTTTCCCTCAATAAAATAATTAATGCAACAAAAGCCTGAAAATATATAAAAATTAAATAGTTCTTTTACCAATGATTTTAGTAATTAGGATTCATTGATAAAGAACTAATTCATCTTTTATCACTCTGTTCATTGATATTTTAATAAATCTCTCAATCGACAACATAAATATTTCATGATTTATCTTATTGGTGAAATCTTGAAAAAAAATTAAGTTCTTTTTGGTACAAATTGGATTTTGGTTCAAGCATTGTTATCAATTAAATATTTCGGTAACCAAACATTTTTATTTTGAGTTGATATTATAATATTTATATTAAATAAATATTTTGAGGAATAAAAATATTTAATACTAGAAAAATGATGTTTTAAAAGAAGAAATCATTCACATTATTCCCATTAATACTGTAATAAAAACATTTAACAATCCACATGTTATTTATTCCAACCATGAAAAAAATAATTCTTATATAGTTTTGGCCATTTTCTAGTGCTTCATATTCCATATTTTTCTTATGAAATTTGATTTTTACCAAGGATTTTATTTATATATTTTTCATCATTTATTAGGATTCTATAATTTAATTTTAAATTATCAACATCGTCCAACAGTTCAAAAATTAGTGTTTCATGAAGACCATAATAAAGTATATAATATTTAGATTTTATATCTATAATCTCTTTTAAAAAAATTTCATTATCTAAAATAATATTATACTATTTTTTATTTTTATGTGATTTTTTATTTAAGGATTCATATTTATCTTGTATGATAAAAAATAACTATTTAATTGATTATAATAAATTTATTCACAACTAGATGTTTTAGAGTAAAACAATTAACCTTATAATTATTCTCCTTAAAACCTACTATTTTATTTTTATTCTCAATATCAGAATATATAGATAATTCATCACGTGAAATAAGAGTATGACTCATGGTAGCCTTTATAACCTTATTTTATTTTGTTTTGTAATCACATTTTATTGAGCTTGATGTAATGGACAATTATCCTTTGTATGACGATTTTTCTTAATTTTAAAAAATTATTTTTCTTCAATATCTTTCTTTTTCATTCTTTGGAGCTTCTGATATAATTTTGGAAGCTCTGATATATAATTACCCAAATCTGGATGAATTGTATCAGCTGATTCACCCATTGTTGGGTTAAGATAAAACACATTTTGTTTTATATGATTTTAAGATTCTACCTATATCAAAACATCATACATCATTAATGTATAAATCAATTCATTCAGAGATAAAAATTTAACTAGTTTAGATTGATATACAAGTACAAATATTATATTCCACTTAGAGGGTAGTACAATGAGTACTTATAATGATGGATCTGATTTTGAAATTTAATCTCCCAAATTAGTAACATTATTGAATTTATCTATCAATATTTCACTCATTTGAGTGATAGTTTCATCCTCTTACAACACATCAAAAAATTAGTTTCATATCTATTTATCTTAATTAATGAAAATTTTTAGTAACTTAATAGACAACTACAATAGTCTAGCACATCTCATATGTAGTTGTACATCGGGATAATTTATTAAACTCATCAGTTCCTAAACCACACATAATATAATTCATAGATTTTGAATTTAGATTAAAATCTCATTCGTGGTCATTATTTAAACCTTCCATTTATTCTATAGGAATCTCATAATACTTAAATTGATTTAAATAAAACATTATTCCATGATTTATCAAATAGATAACCATGTAGGATATTGAGTATCCATAGTTATCCTTGATGAAGTAAGGAGCATGGATAATCGACATACGTTCTAAGGAATCAGTCATTTGGAGATTTCATCATCTAAATATTTAACTAATTCTAGTTAATTCCAATATGTATACAATAAATACCTCCCTATGTTATCAATTTTTAGGTGGAGAATATAATAATGAAGAAAAATACAAGAGGGGTTTAATTGTGTTCTTCATAAATTTGATAAATTTTGAATGAAAATATTGGTATGCCTAAAACCGTTCCATTTTCTAAAATACGAGTGATAAATTGAAATAAATAAAGGAAAAATGCATCATTTTATAGTGGTTATGTCACATTATCTCTTAGCCCACTCCACCAATTCTCAACTCTACGTTCATTGTACTTTTCCCAAGAATATCCTCTTATATACAAAACTCCAAAGAAGAAACAATTGACTATAGAGAGGTTATACATTATAAGAAATTTATAGGGCCTTATAGTCATCTTACAAGGAAATAAAAATCCACAATATAGTACAAAAAGTTGACTATAAACGATGAAAAAGTATGAGTAGTAAAAACTCCACCAAATCAATTTTTTTTGAACATAGAGGTTAAAATTCAATATTTTAGCAGCTACTGACAGATTTATTTTTATCATCATTATCATGAAAAACCAAATATATCTTCAATGTTGCACTGACATTCAGCATATAGTGATAGATAATACACTAAATTTATGTATAAATATATAATTCTCCAAAGTTTATCTATGAAAAATTCATTGTCGATCGTGAAAAAAAAGTGTAACAACTAGACATAGTAGAAATGAAAAAAATTTGAGTTAACCATATAGATGAATACACATATGTCTCTAATGTGTAAATATAAAGGAATAAAGACTTATTTTATTTCAAATATACTTTCCTTATATATATCTCATCTCTCTATTTTTACTATGATGAACATATAAAAATATATACTGTAGGTTGAATATATCCATCTTAAACATCCTCAAAAAATATAACATATTAAATATTGAATATTGGATTTCAAAAACATTCAAGATAGTAATAACATACTATAAAAATAGAAACAATTTACACCAATGAACATGAGAATTTAAAACAATCATAATAGGACTATTAATTTGTCGTAAAATTATTTAGAATATCTTTTTCTCTATCAAGATTCTTGCATTAGTCTTAGATAATATCATTGATTAAAATCAATATTATTTAATAGTTAATCATAGTGTTATTTCATTTGATGACCAAACCCAAAACATAGGTTTGAAAATTTAGGGTTGATCTCAAAATTAGGGTTGAATTATCATATAATTGTTTCTCAAAACATATGGATTCTTATCCAAACATTCCTTACTCCAACATAGGGTTCCATACAAAAGTAGGGATTATAAAAAATACATTTCCAACAACATAGGGTACAAGATCCATACTTTCTATTTCAAACACTGGGTTGTTAGACCATACATTATGGTCACAAATATAAGGTATGAATATTATTTCCAAAATATGTTTAAAGATGTATATAATAAATAATAAATTATTTCTTGTGGATAAATGAGTTGAATATATTTCCATAATTAATATTAAATTGAATATTAACTTCTTGATATTTACATAAAATAAAACTTCTTAGTAACAGAAATGATAGATTTTGTGAGAATCAGAACAATTAATAAATTAATGAAATAGTTGAACAAGCACATAATCAACAAGATTCTATCATAAAACATTAAACTTGTTTGTGGAATGAAGTGATTAATCTCAATAACCAATCAATAATAATATCATAAAAAATTAAAAAATCATCAATATAATTCTGAACTTATAGCTCTCATCATATTCCAACCATCATGATTTCCACCCCAATACCCTTGCACAATACAAATTGAATTTCTCTGTTACCAAAATAAATATATTTACAACACCAACAAAACATATATCATCAGCTACACAAAAATATAATCTATTATAGGATGCACAAAAAACCAAAAAGGGAATCTATAACAATATGGTATAGAAACATGGCTCTAAAAAAAATTTCCCAGAAAATTAATGATGCAACTAACGATATCACACCATTAATACATGCTATCTAGAAATTATTCATGATTAAAACCCCCAAAAACATAAATTAGAATAAAAATTAATAATACTATCTTATATTGAGTTAATTTATTTATTAGGACCATTTTATAACTAACAATAAACCAATTTATCTAAAAAATAAAAATTTAACACCTTGTTATTTGGTGAAATAATATTTACATAAATTGAATATCTTCAAAAAAGTCATTACATGAAATGCCAAATTTTTCTTGTGTTATATAAAAAAATATTTTTATCTTTAATTACATGTAAGATCTAGTCTATCTTGTGTTAAGATAAAAATTGAGCTTCTTCGATACTATACATGTCATGTGATGCCTTATTTTAGGGAACTGTGAAATAATATTATACGTCTGTTATAACATAGTCATTAAATATGAGAATATAAATATTATCAACTACATTATGAAATACACATATATATTTAATAATAAAAATAAATTTATTTATAAATTATTTATATATAAATAATCAATTTTTAGAAAGGAAATTAAATTATTCATAAATATGTTTTCTTCAAAAGAAATTTTATTTCTTTTTATGAAAAAATATTCTAATTAATTTAATGGTCGATTAGAAAATTAATATTATAAAATAAAATTTATTTTTAGATTAATTATATTGATATTACCTTATGGTGAATATTTGTGATTTTTTTATAAAAATATTAACTTTTTCATTGAATATTGATAAGTATAAATTTTTGTGAAATTAAATTTTATTTTTAATAAATTATATAATTATAATTGACCATTATATTTTAATTTAAAATTAATATTCTTCATTTATATTTATTCAACTTAATTACTTTTGAATCAATGTTATAATTTATTTTAGTATATTTGTATTTTTTGTTTGAAATATGTTTTTTTATTAGTACCATTTTAATTTTCATAATGTTTCTCCATTTTAAATATTAAAAAATAACTATTTATTTAAATAATATATATATATTTATATTTATATATATTATCAATAAATTTTAGTTTATATTCATAAAATTATTATTTTTACACATAGATTTAGTTTAAAGTAATATTATATTTGAAAAAAATACACATATCAAAACCCCAATTTTTCATCACACGTATCGATTTTTAAAAAAAAATCCATTTAAACATTTATAAAAAAACAAAAAAAAATAAAAAACAATTTTTAGATAATTAATAAAAATTTTAATTAGGTAAAATGTTGGGAATTAATTAAAAATATTTATTTTTTGATGAATACTTAATATTAGTGAACATTAATTGAATACTGCATTTTGATATAGTTTATTTATGTCATAAAATTATATTTTAATTTTTTTATGTTAATATTATTTAATTTTTAAATGAATCAATCCAATTTAGGTCTTGATAATCGATTTCATTTTTAATTACTATATAAAAACATTTTAAACGTTTCATCATTTTCAAATCTCTCTTTCTCGTAGCATCTCTGAGATTGATTTTAAAATACAATTTCTCAGTTCTATCCAAAGAAAACTGAAAAATGGAATTTATATTTTCAAATGAAAATAATTTATATTATCTAATATGATCAACTAAAATTTTTAACAATATTATTTTGAAAATAATTAAATATTATTTATTGTGGTTAAGGAAAAAAGGGTTTACCTTGGGGGTTAAAAAAATTAGAAAATGGTTAAAAATTACCCAAAACATTTCCAAGAAAAATTTTATTTGAATAATTATATGTTATAAAACTATTATCATTAATGGGTCAACTTTTTGATCATTTTGACATTAAATAACATGGATAGATTTTTTCTGTTAAAAAAATTACAATTATACCACAAACCACACTTATAAAAGGCCACCCTGTATCCTATATTATTAACACATTAAAATAATTCGTCACAAAATAATACCTAACCAAAAAAATTTATTAATTAATCTCTTTAATCATATAATAATTATTAATGAAATAAATCTAACTCAATAAGGATGTGAAAACCTACGTAGAATATTCAAATAGGACATAACATTCATCAATAAACATTTTTTTATTTATTCCTTAACCAACTTAAGTTATTATTATCACATGATAATATAAAACCATCTAAATATTTAACATATTGTGATGTTTTTATGTTATGGTAATGACCTATGACCATTACCACATCCATATGATGGGTTACAAAAATCATTATTCATGTGTGTGGAAGATTACCGCCTAATGAACTGATATCATTCCTTTTCCCATTACCACGTATAAATGATGGAAATAATTGTGGATTTATGTTTTATATATGATATTTATTTTATTATTATTATAATATTATTATTATATCCCATATACGTTCATTATTTCCATATTTTAGAAATAATATAACATCACTTAAGTGTACGATGAACTACCACTTCTCAAAGCAATGCCATGAAATCACGATTTACATTAAATGTAATAAGGATGGTTTTAATGAAAAAATGAGATACACATGGATTAAATATGATTATTAACTGATAATAAATCATTTACATTTATTTCTATAAATCATAAGTGAAAATGGAAATAACGTTCATGCATATGAATGACCTACCCTCTCCATTAACGGTGTATTTTATTTTTATGACTAAATTTTCAAGATTACTATAAATACATATATAAATAATATATATATCATTTTAATGTAATTTTTAATATTATATAGATGATAAAAACATGATCAATACATGGTGAACAATAAGTAACATATCAAAACATAAGAAAAAAACGATATAGTTGACTAAAATGTGACTTTAACAAAGAATTGACAGTAAAAGGGTAATAAAAGGTCATAAGTAAATTAAATATGGAATGAAATTTATATTTATGGTTCTTTAGTAGTTTTAAAAGAAAAATATATTTATTATATTTTATTTATAAATGTGTATGAAGGATGTCATGACTTATAGTATGAAATTTCTCGTCTCCCCTTTATTTCAAGGAGACATATGAAAATTAACCACTAGTTTGTTTTGTGTGGTGTATATAATGGTAATATTTCATGTTATTTCATTAATAAAGATAAATAATTGATATTAAATGTTTCATTTTATTTTATTCATTTTTGGATCATAATATTAGAATTATTACTAAAGCGATAAGGAATGTTTTTCCCAATTTACCTTCTTTGAGAATAGGTTATGTTATATACCAATATTTTTTTCGAGGTGTGTATGCAGCCCCATTGACATGTACCATCATTATTTTATTTATATTCATTATATTTTTATTTCAATTTTATGTTATTACTACATAATTATTATAATTCAATGTTAATAGTATGGTAATGATTTAATTTTACAATATCAACATTTATCGGGATTGTTTATGATTATCATTTTGATCATGAAATCATAATATCCATATCTAATTAAACCCATAAATTTTATTCTCCATTGTTTATTCAAGATATTTAAATGTAATAGTACCATTTTTTACTCTATGGTAATAAAAATAATAGGGAGAATTATTTTAAAGAAATCATACTATATATCTCTCTTCTGTTGGAAACCCATTTCCATCCGAAATAATGTTTTATAAAATGAATTTTTAAACAATATTTTTAAGATTGAAAATATGATTTACTGAATAAATTATTATCCATGTTTTAATATTAACAAAAATAATTTAATGGAATATTTATATTGTTTTCTAAACAATTCATGTAAGTATTTTACCAAATAATTGAATTGAATCATACTTTTAGCATGTGTGGAATGAATAGAATTTCCAACCATTGTGACCATTATTTAGATTAATTATTTGTTAAAATGTTTTCAAGATTATTTAAAATATTTTCTTAAATGTATTTTAAATTTTATTCAAAAGAATAAATTATATTTTTCCTCATAATTTTTTTGAATTGTTTTTAAAGCATATTTTATAAGATTTCATGGTTATTTTCATTATAATTTTTTCGAGTTTAAAAAGGAATTTTCAAAGAAGAGAAATTTACCATAATAAATGTCCCAAGTGATAACACATTATCCTCTCTATCTATACTGATATATTGTTTGGTTTCTTATTATCTATAGGTGATATGATCAAAGGATAACATTCTTATTAATTATTTCAATGGTTAACATTTATGAGGCTGTGTTTTTTATAAAACTAATTATCATTCCACTGGTTATACCTAGACATAAATATTATAAAACCTTCTTTTTTCTCAATGTGTTATTATAATATGAATTAATTTAATTATTATGAAACATGTTCATTTTTTATAGGTTATGATATATTGAAATTCTCATAAAACCCATTTAATTTCATGGGTTATGAAATTATTACTATTTTATGATCTTTTGTCACACATATATATTATTTTAGTAATGTTAATGGTAGGACCTATATCTCTCTCCAAAGCATCAGTTGTTGATTATTCTTATACGATATCAAAGGGTACATGAGAGCTTATCGAAATACCAAAACGGGTTACACAATAGTTTATCGAAATACCGAAGAACGTATACTGGTTTTTAACCCCAGACTTACATGTTATGAATGTCTTAGTGGCTATCATTGAAGAAATATTTGATATCATTATGTGATTTCTATAGATCTATGCCTTATTCCAATTATATGATATAATGGATCATTCTCTTTTATTTAATAATTATTCAGGTATTATGAACTGGATATGTTTTTCCATGACCCTGGATTATAATCTTCAATATGTGGGGTACAAAATTCAGATGTTATGTTCCTATTCTCATATTTTTAAACTCATGATGTGGTTTTGAATTTCCTTTGTTTACCCATATAGAGCATCTCATATCAGCCTTATTTATGTTTCTTTTACCAAAGTAATTATTTTTTGTATTTAGGATACATATATATAGGTTAAATTATGGGAATATCATTATTAGATATGTTGATGATCTTTCAAAAAATATGGAGACTATGAAACTTATCTCCATAGAAACCAATTTTTTATGATCCTCTAGAATGTAATTGTTTACCATATTTAATATCTATCTAATTTAATGTAATATCTATGTACAAAAATCCTTGAAAAATATAGTTGGTATCAATGGATAGGTTTAGTTATCCTTTGTAAATAAGGATGAGAAAACATTTGTGATATCACTAAAGACATATATCTAAGGAAAAGTTTTACGATGAGATCAAGTATTGGAAATTTTAATAGATCTTTGGTAAATGATAATGCTAGTGGATTCCATTAAATTTAATCCCAATCTAGATACAACAAGTTGATGTTACTATGTAACCGATGTAACAAGGGGTTATAAATACAAAAAGGGAGCATTGAGATATACTCGATCATCACCTGGAACCAAAAAATTATCCTTGATATAGACATCATTTGATAATGTTGTTGGTTATTCCATAGATATTTAAAAAAAATTATAATCCATTATGAAGTATTTAAATAGATAATGACTATTAATGACCTATAAGGAACCTAGGGTTTCATAGTTTTAAAAGTATGTTTCTAGATTTATAAATCCTATATATGACTATTCTATGATTATGTTTTTTCTATTATTATTAGTGTTTCTCACACAATTATGTTTTGATTTGGTTAGTGGTGAGTACCAAACATAAATTTATTATCTTGGAATGTGATAGAAAATTTTCTGACAATTAGAAAAATTTGATCATGAATGGAGTTAAAGGTTATTATGATTATGCATAACAAATTATCACAAAACATGATTAGCAATTTTCACCTTAACCATCTCTCGGAATCACCAATGATGAGAAGGATATAGTTACCTATCTGTTTTTATAGTGGGAACCATGGAATAAGGAAATTGTGTTGCCCATGTGCTGATAATGTGGGATGAAGCACTCAAGTTAATGAATTGGAGAAACTTGATGATGTTTTATATGGGGATAAGAATATAATAAAGTAACAAATTGGTGAATAAAAATGAAATTTTTTATTATTTCAATGAATGAGAATACTGGCCCTCATATGGTAATTTGAATGTCCTATTTTGTGATCATTAGAATAAAAAATAAATTAACGAAATAGTTGAACTAAAACATTCTCAACAAGATAAAATCATAAAACATTATCGCCATGTTTGAAATGAAATGATAAATCACAATAACCAATAACTAATAATAGCATAAAAAATTAAAAAACATCAATAGAATTATGAAATTCTAGCTCTCATCTTATTCCGACCCTCATTATGTCCTCCCCAATACCCTATCATACTATAAATTGAATTTCTACAGTACAAAAATAAATTTGCTTCCAATACCAAAAAAACATAGATCATCACATACACAAAAAGCTAACCAATTAGAAGATGCACTAAAAACCAAAAACAAGATCTTTAACAACATGGTATATACACCTGGCTTGAAAACATATTTCTTACATAGAAAAGTCAAGAGGAAACTAAGGCTGTCACATTATGAATATATGCTATCAATAAATTATTCACTATTAAAACCCCAAAAAACATAAATTACCAAAAAATTAAATACTCCATTACTATCTTGAGTTAATCTATATATTATGATCATTTTCTAAATAATAGTAAACCAATATCCATCAAAAATAAAAATTTAAAACCCATTTATTTTGTGAAAGGATTTTTACATAAATTGAATATCATCAAAAAAACATTACATGAAATACCTGTTTTTCAATGTTTTGCATGGAAAACTAATTTATCATACATTACATTTAAGATCGATTATATCTTCTGTTATAAGAAAAATTTTTCTTCTTCGATATTGTACATTACATGTGACACCTTATTTTAGGGAACCATGAAATAATATTATATGTTAGTTATAAATTAGTTAGTAAATATGTAGACATAAATAGTTTAAACTAATTTATGAAATATATATATATATATATATTTACTTCTCAAAATTAATTTTTTTATATTATTTATATATAAATATTCACTTTTTAGAAAATAAATTATAATAATAAAAAATATGTTTTTTTCAAAAGGATTTTTATTTCTTTTTGTGAAGAATTTTTCTAATTATTTTAAAGGTAGATTAGAAAATTAATATTATAAAATTCAATTTATTTATAGAATCATTATATTGAAATTTCCTTATGGTGAATATTTGTATTTTATAAAAAAAAATTGATTTTTTTAATGAAAGTGATAAGTATATATTTTTGTGAAACAAAATTTTATTTTCAATAAATTATGAAATTTTAATTCCCCATTGTTTTTTAATGTAGACTAAATATTCTTCAGTTATATTTATTCAACATAATTACTTCTGAATTAACATTATATTTTAATTTATTAGATGTTTATTTTGGGGTAAAAAAGTGTTTTTTTATTAATACTATTTCAAATTCCATAATGACTATCCAATTTAATTAATAGAAAAAATGATGATTTATTTAAATAAAATAAATAAATTATATATCAATTAATTTTAGTTAATATTCATAAAATTATTATTTTTACACATACATATAATATAAACTCATCTTATAATTTAAAATAAATACACATCTCAGAACCTCTATTTTTTCGCATTTATTTATTCTTTAAAAAAATCAATCGATACTTTTATAAACCAAATTTCAAAAAAAAAGATAATTATTCCAAAATTAAATTTAGGTGATTTTTTGGGATTTTATTGAAAATATAATGTTTTTGATGAATACTGAATATTACTGAAATTTAATTGAATACAGTATTTTCATAGAGATTATTTATATCATAAATTTGGGTTTTAAATTTTTTATTTGAACATTATTTCATTTTTATTTTATTAAATCCAATTTAGGTTATTTTAATCTATTTCATTTTGAATTACTATATAAAAACATTGTATACTTTTCATCATTTTAAAAATTTTCTTTCTCGTCACATTAGTGAGAGTAATTTTAAATTAAAATTTCCCAATACTATCAATAGAAACCTGAAAATGGTTTCTCTATTTGGACTAAAAATAATATAAATTATCTAATATGATGTACTTAAATTTTTACCAAACTTTATTTAAAAATTATTAAATATTATTTATCACTGTAAGGTAAAAAAGGGTTTACCACAGTGGGGTTAAACAGAATAGAAATTGGTTAAAAATTAAAAAAAACATTTAAAAGAAAAATTTTATAGGAATGTTTAGATGTTATACAATCTATTATCATGAATGGGTCATTGTTTGATCATTGAGATATTAAATAAAATGGGTAGAGTTCTTTCTGTTCACAAAAATTACAACTGTACCACTAACCTCATTTATAAAAGGCCACCCCGTATAATATCTTATTCACCCAAAAAAATAATTAATAATAAAATAATACCTTACCCAAAAAATTCCAAAATTAATTTACTTAATACTATAATAATTATTTATGAAATAAATATAACACAATAAGGATGTGAAAACCAACGTAAGATATTCAAAGAAGACGTAAGGTTCATCAATGAGCATTTTTTATTTGTTTCATAACCTCTTTAAGATACTATTATAACAAGATGATATAAAAACGTCCACATATTCAATATAAATATTTTTTTTCATGTTATGGTAATGAACTATGACTATGAACATATCCATCTAATGGGTTATGACGTCGTCATTCATATGTGTGGTAGACTACCACCTCATGAACTAATATCATTAATTTTTTCATTACCACATATAAATGATAAAAATAATTATATATTTATGAATTATATATTTTATTTATTTTATTTTCAATATAATATTATTATTATATCATATATACCTACATTATTTTCATATTATAGAAATACTATAACATCGGATGTGTGTACGATGGATTACCGCCTCGAAATGCAATGTCATTCAATCAATATTTACATGGAAGGTAACAAGGATGGTTTTAATGAATACATGTGATATATATGGAGTAAGTATGATTCATAACTAATAATATAAAATTGAATTTTTTTTCTATAAATCATAAATTAAAATTGAATCAAAGTTAATCCATACGTATGACCTACCATCTCCATTAATGATGTATTTCATTTTTATGAATACATTTTAGGGATTACTATAAATACATATAAAATTAATATATATATATATATATATATATTATGTTAATATAATGGTTAAAATTCTGGAGATGATAAAAATATGGTCAATACATGAGGAACAAAATTTAATATATCAAAACATACAAAAAAAACAAAATATCTGTTGACTAAAATGTGTCTTTAACTGGTAATTGACAATAAACGAGAAATAAAATGTCATAAGTAAATTATATATTGTTTGAATTATATATTTATGTTTCTTTAATAGTTTTTTAATGAAAATATACTTATATACTTTAGTTTTTAATGTGTATTAATGATGTTATGAATTATAGTAAGTTATTTCTAGTATCTCCTTTATGTATGAGAAACAATTGAATATTCACTACTAGTTATATTTTTTTGGTGTATATACTAGTCATTTGACATGTTAGCTCATTAATAAAAATAAATTATTGATTTTAAATGTTCCATTTTATTTTATTTTTTAGAGGTCATTATGATTCGAAATCTTACTAAGGCGGTAATGTATTTTTTCATCAATTTACTATCTTTTAGACTAGGTTATGTTATGTAACTATATTCATTCTTGAGGTGTATATTCAACCCAACTGACATGTACTATCATTAATTTGTTTTATAATCATGAAATTTTACAATCTATTTTCTGTTATCACTTCATGGTTATTATAATTCAATGTTAACAAATTCTTAATGATTTAATATTACAATATTATCATTTTTCAGGAAGGTTTATGATTATCTTTCTGATAAAAAATTCATAATATCCATATCTCATTAAGATGATGAATTTTATTCTCCATTGTTTATTCATGATATTTTAATTCAATAGAAATATTTTCTACTCTAAGATAATAAAAAAAATAGAGAGAATTATTTTAAAGAAATTAGACAATATCTCTCTCTTATGTTGGAAACCATTTTCCATCCTAAAAAATGTTTTATAAAATAATGTTTTAAAATATATTTTAAACATTTAAAATTTGATTTACTAAATAATTTTTTACCATGTTTGAATTTTTAAAACAAAAATTTTATTGGAATATTTATGTTGTTTTCTAAAAAAATTCTTATTTGGATTTTACAAAAATAATTGATTTGAATTATAATTTTAACATGTACGTCTTGAATGTAATTTCAACCATAATGAACATAATTATATTGAATATTCGTTTATATCTTTTCGTGTATATTTTAAAATACATTTTTTCAAAATTTATTTTAAATTTTCCTCTAAATAGGAAATTATTTTTTCTTAAAAATTTGAATTGTTTTTAAAGAAAATTTTATTGATGTCTTTGTTATTTTATTGATAATTTTTTATGGATTAAAAAAATATTTTATAAGAATTTATATTTACCATAAGAAATGTTCCATTTGATCCCGCATAATCCTCTCTATCAATGTTGATATATTTTGTGGTTTCTTATTATATATAGGTGATATGATCAATCAAGAACATTATGATTTTTTCATTCAATGGTTAAAAATTATGAGGATAAGTTTTTTATGAAACAAATTTTCATTCCATTAGTTATACCTAGGCATAACACTTATAAAAGATGCTTTATTCTCTATGAGTTATTCTATGATTAATTAAATAAATGAATATGAAACATGTACATTTCTACAGGTCATAATATAGTGAAATATTTTGTAAACCCATTTCATTTCTTGGGTTGTTATATGATTAATACTTTATGATCTTTGTTCTAACATATATATTATTTTAGTAATGTGAATTGTAGGACCTATATCTCCCTCTAATGCAATGGTTTTGGATTATTGTTATACGATATCAAAGGGTACATGAGAGCTTATACTAATACCAAAAAAGGGTTTTACAAGATTTTATCCAAATAATGAATAATATAAACTGGTGGTTATCCCTAGCCTAACATGTTATGAATTTTTTGTTTGGTATCAATGACGAAATATTTGATATGATTATGTAAATTCCATATATCTATGCCTTATTCCAATTATATTTTCTCATGGATCATTCACTTTGATTTACTAATTATTCATGTCTTATAAACTCGATATGTTTTTCCATGAACCAAGATTATGATCTTTGATATGTAGGGTATAACATTCAGATGTTATGATCTTGTTTTCACAGTTTTATGCTCATGGTATTCTTATGAATTTCACTTGTTTACCCTTATCAAGAATTTGATCTCACCCTTTACTTTGTTTATTTTACCCAAGTAGTGAATAATTTTTCATGTAGGATATATATATAGTGTACTTAATCGGGATATCTTAATGGGATATATTGAAGATATTTCTCAAAAACATAAGACTATGAACCAACTCTTTAATAAAACCAAAATTTTATGATCCCCATGCATGTAATTTCTTAAAATATTTAATGTCCAACTATTTAAATGAAATATATATGTTTTAAAATACTTTCTCATTATAATTGGTATCAATGGATAAGTTTAGTTATCCTTTAGAAAAAAGGATGAGAAAACATTTTTGATATCACTAAGGACATATAACTAAAGAAATTTTTAAGGATGAGAACATGTATTGGAAAATTTCATCGATCTTTTGTAAAAGACAATGCTAGAAGATTATATGAAATTTAATCCCTATCTGGATATAATAAGTTGATGTGCCTATGGAACCGATGTAAATAAGGGTAATAAATAAAAAAAATTATCATTGTGCTATACTCTATCATCACCTGGTACCAAATAATTTTCCTTGATACAGACATCATTTGGCACTACTATGGGAGATTCCATGTAGATTTAAAAAATATTTACTAACCATCATGAAGTATTTAAATAGATATTGACTTTTAATGAAATTTAATGAATCTAGGTTTTCATTGATTATAATATAGTTGTCATTATTTTTACATATTATATGCGATTATTCCATGATTATGTTGTTTTTTAGTATAATTAGTGTTTCTCTAACAATTATTTTTGGTTTTAGTTTGTGGTTAGTACCAAAAATAAATTGAATAACTTTGAATGTGATAGATGTTTTATTGAATGTCAGAAAAATGGGATAATGAATGGAGTGAAGGTTTTTATGATTATGCCTACTAAATTATCACTAAACATGAATAAAAATGATCACCTTAACCTACTCTATAAATCACCATAGAAAATAAGGATATAGTTCCCTAAGTGTATGCATAGTGGAGGCCATGGAATATTGAAATTTACCTCCCCATGTGTTGACAAAGTGTTATGAAGCACTCAAGGTAATGAATTAGGGGGAAATTATGATGTTTTTAACGTGGAGAAGAAGAGAATAGAGTAATAATTTTTTGACTGAAAATGATAATTTTGGTTAATGAAATAAATTGGAATACTGGTCTCCCTATGGTATTTTCAATGTGAGATTTTGTGAGCATCAGAAAAAAATAAATTATCAAAATAATTCAACCAACACATTCTCAACGAGATGTTCTTATAAAACATTAGAGCTATGTGTAGAATTAATTGATAAATCAAAATAACCAATCACTAATTATAATATTAAAAATTCATCAATAGAATTATGAAATTCTAGCTCTCATCTTATTCCAACCATCATGATGTCCTCCCCAATACCCTTGGACACTATAATTTTAATTTCTCTATTACCAAAATAAATCTACTTTCAACACAAACAAAACATATATCATCACCTACACAAAAATCAAAACAATAATAGGATAAACAACCAAAAAAATGGATCTATAAACATATGGTATATACACATGGCTCGAAAATATATTTTTCCCCAGAATATTCAAAAGGTAGCTAAGGCTATCACATCATGAATACATCGTATCAAGAAATTATTCATTCACAAAGACCAAAAAACCTAAATTTCAATAACAATAAATACTCCATTACTATATTGGTTTAATATATTTATTATGATCATGTTCTAACTAACAATAAACCAATATCCATAAATTATTAAAATTTAACACCCAGTTATTT
This sequence comes from Viscum album, assembly GCA_963277665.1. Taxonomy (NCBI): domain Eukaryota; kingdom Viridiplantae; phylum Streptophyta; class Magnoliopsida; order Santalales; family Viscaceae; genus Viscum; species Viscum album. The sequence goes on along the minus strand of OY728148.1, from coordinate 256,248,410 downwards.
TGTGAAATGATGTTTACATAAATTGAATATCATATAAAAAATTTATTGCATGAAATTCCTATTTTTTTCATTTGTTACATGATATTTTTATCTCTCATTAGATGAAAGGTCAATTTTATCATGCGTTATAAGAAAAATTGAGCATCTTCAATTTTATACATGACAATTGACACCTTATTTTAAGAAACAATGAAATAATATTACATTAATGTTATAAACTAGTCATTAAATATGTGGAAATTAATTGTGTAAACTACTTTATGAAATATACATATAAAATTACTACTGAATATTAATTAATTTTTAAATTATTTATATATAAATAATAATTTTTTAGAAAAGAAATTATATTCTTCAGAAATATGTGTTCATCAAAAGAAATTTATTTCTTTTTATGATGAAGTATTATAATTAATTTAAAGTTTGATTAGAAAATTAATATTATAAAATAAATTTATTTTTAGAATCATTATATTGAAATTACCTTATGGTTAATATTTATGATTGTTTTGAAAAATATTGATTTTTACAATGAATAGTGATAAGTATAGATTTATTTAAACTACAATTTATTTTGAATAAATTATGTAATTCAAATTGCCAATTATTTTTTAAGGTAACATAAATATTTTTTAGTTATTTTCATGACCCTCCTTTACCAAGATGTGGGAAAAGACATAAAATTTTCAGACCCACCCTTCATCAATTTGAAGGAGAGATAATGACACAAGATTCATGCCCTCAAAAGTCCCTAGGTTGGCGACTAGCACCAAGGGTATATAATCACACATAATATGGAATACATTAAACTTTTTATTCAGTAGGATTAGTAGATACGATGGTAAATACATAAAGAAGACAAAAACTATATGTAAAAGTAAAGAAAAAAAACCCATTCCAGTATGAATTTTCTAATATAAAGTGAAAAAGTGAAAGAAAAACTTCAAGGGAAGTACCAAAATAAAATAAAAGTGGAAAATCCAATGTTGTCGATGTTCGAACTAATAGTGTCTAACACGGTCCACAATGTCCTCATGGAAACCTGAAAGTAGTTTTATGTATGTAGGGTGAGTATGTAGGAAAACTTAGTAGAGAAACCCAAAATATCTCATGCACAAGTGGGGAGGCATTATAATGCTCAGTGTGAAAAGGATATAACTAATGAACCATTCAAGGAAACTATCCACCCAATCCTCACCAAAGTAAACTCCAAAAATAATGCATGTTAAGTAAAAAAATAGTAATAACACATCAATGTCTGGATACCCCACACCAATTTACCACTAGTTATTGAAGACATCCTATGAGTCAGACCTCCCTCGCCATTCTCACTGCAGTCCCACTGCCATACCCCGCCACCACACACATGGGCTACAACAATCGCACATCCTCACCCGTAGACACCTGGTCCACCACACACATCCCCACCAACAGATACATAGGCCACAATAATCACTACCACACTTGAAGACACCTAGGCCATAATAATCATTTCCATGCCCGAAGACACTTAGGTCTCGTCCTGAAGAATCATGGGATATAATGGAACTTAGGCCATCACAGCCTGCCCAAAGAGTCTTGGGATACACAAGAGAGGGAGCAGAATATGAGGTAAAAACCAGCCACTCATATGAATTTGGGGAAACCCTCCATGAAATATGTGTTATCAGTATGAAGTGCTCAACTTGGGTGGGGTACGAATAAGAAACACAAGAACTAAATTTTTATATATAGGTAAACTAGAATTCATCCCAACCTAAGGGTCCCGAAACTAGGTCATACACAAACACCCTCCTTAATATTCATTCATACAAAACACAATATCGCAAACCATATCTCAACTAATCTACAGAAAACAATTCCCCATTGATCCCATTTTTCTTATCATGATCAAGTGAATCTATTTAAATAATTCCCCACTACTAGAAAACTAATAGGAATAGCCATAATCCAAGGAATGAAAAATATCTATGTAGTAATTTACGTATTCACACCCAGTTCTCTTGTAAATTCACAACAACAAAAAGGTATTTGTGAGATCCCTCTAATTACTGGAACCAAATTGTTCCCCAACATATGGCCCTACATGAACCCAAAACCAGAAACTAACAACTACACAATGGGGTATCCCATCCACATCCAAGTCACCTTACATGCATCAGCAGAACAACCATACACTTTACAAGAACAAGTAAGCTATAAAATTTAGACAACACATTTCATTTGGTTTCTTCTTTTTATTTAGTTAACCATGGTGATCACACATGGATTCATATTTATCGTGAATCCATTTAACCAGCCATGTTTACATGATAAACCAGTTTACATATTATAATAATTCAATCACATGATTATCAAGAAAAACATAGGTTCATTAGTTCACAAGGAAGTACCACCAACGACCATGATTTTCATTGGACATAAGCCCATACAATTCACATAATATAAAAGATTATAAAAGGATACAACAACATCATCATCAAATAGTCCCATCATTATTTTAAAAACATTTAATATCATGGTTATGGTTTGGTTTCATCCATATTTGAAAGAACATTATCATACCCACCCTTGTGATACATAGTAAATAGAGACAAACGAAACCCTACATAGATAATCAAAGATCCATGTTTTCTTCATTGGTCCAAGAACTGGGGATGTATGAATTGTAGGGGAGAAACTACAAGGAATCTAAGATTGAATAAGAAAGGCACCAACATGGGCACACAACTAGAATCAAAAGAGGGACTCTAAATGGACCAAGGGAAGGAAAAGAGGCCCGCCAAGAAGAAGAAAAGAACTATGTGTGATAAAAGGTGAGATCTTGGAGTTACAGGATATGAAATCTTGGACGACATTAAAGGTGGATCATGGTTTCACCACACTTTTGGATGGTTACATAAAATAGAATACATTTTTATTTAATAATTCTCATCGGTCAAGTGGCCATAATATTTGTGAGTGGTGGGATTTCTTTTAAACGGAGGAAAATGCATAACAACGTCACATAGTTTGTGTCCGTCAAGGGTCACCCCACTATTAGGGATTAGAAAATAATTTATGGTCTTTAAAATGGACACATAATACATTAAAGAGGTGTTAATCCTTAATGGAGTAGTTACGGGAAGACTGGGAAAACCAACCCCCAATAACCCCCTATTGCACCGATCGGTGACACCAATTGGTGATACTGATGGGTGACACCATGGTGACACCCTTCAACCGACACTGCAACCCTCACAACTCACTAATGGGGTCCAGGGGTCCCCAAACACCATGATTTAAAAAATTTATGGACCATGAGGGTCTGATCCATTACATCAGATACATCTCAAAATATCTTCATCATCGAGAATCAAAACTAAACCTAAAGAAAAGAGTGGGGTATGAACAACCACTTCGAAAGATACTTCCCACAACCAAACCACCAAAGAGATGTTCAAAAGATGGAGGAAACTGCTATCTATAGTAACAACTCTCCATCATTTATCTCCTGAATAACTACAAAGACACTACTGATCCCCTCCCCGAGGTAACCACACAAACATACAATGGTCGCACTATCAAATCATATGGATCAGGAAGCCCCTTCATCCGTGTCAAGATACTATCTTTTTTGGGCGGCACTGACTCATCCACATGGGTTTAATCAAATCCACATTAATGCATCTCGATTAGGGATTGGGTCGTCCATCCCCATAGTCAGGACTCTTCACACAGATTCAGAGAATAAGGGAAACAACCCATATCATAGTTAACAAGGTCTATCATCACATCACAAACAAGTAAAAAACAAAATAGAACAAAACTAAAAATATCATTGGCTACTGGGAGATCATCTATGCCTCCCATTCCCATGTACTCTTCTCGAGGTCACCATGCCTCCATAACACACAAACCAAGGAAATAGTTCTTCCACGAAGGAACTTCAACCTATGATCCTCAATCCATAATGGTATCTCTACGAAGGTCGCATCATCCTCTATATCCTTATTTGCCCATCCAAGGACATGTGAATCGTCATGTAGATACCAACAAAGTTGAGAGAAAATGAAGACATTGTTCACCCTCTGTAGCGGTGGTGGTAGTGCCAGCTGATAATCCACTTCACTGATCCGCCGCAACACCTCGAAGGGTCTGAAAAACCTGGGAGAAATATTACTTCCCCTACCGAACCTTTTTTTCACATGCTGAGGGGAGACCTTCAAGAACACGTGGTCCCTGACCTCGAACTCCATGGGTATCACCCTATGATCGGTATATGACTTATTCTAGTCCTAAGCCACCTCCATCCGATCTTGTATAAGTAAATACTTCTGCATCATGCTCTGCAACACCTCTGGGCCATGACAACATTCTTCAACTACCACATTAAATCACATATGTAAGAAACATGGTCTCTCTTACAAGGATTCAAACAAAGACATGTCAATGGTAGAAGGATATCAATTGTTATAAGAAAAATCTATCAGATTAATGTTTCGCACCCATGATCCCCTAAAGTCAAAAACACTTTCCCATAACATATCCCCCAACATTTGGATGGTACAATCTGTCTTCCTATCCTTCTAAGGGTGGAAGGAAGTGCTGAGGCATATTTGGGTGCCAAAATCATGATGCAATCCATTCTAGAACCATGAGACAAACCGTGTATCCAGATCCTAGAATATGGACCGTGGAACTCAATGAAACCACACCACCTCATCCATTTACCTCTTTTCTAAGCCATCAACTGCACTAGACTCCTTGATTTATAGGATGTGAGCTGATTCCGTCAGTCATTCCACCACTACCAAGATAGCATCATAGCCTCCCTAAACCCTGGGTAGTCCTGTGACGAAATCCATCGAGATGTCATCCCACTTCCACTATGGCACATCTAAAGGTTTCAAATGACATCCCAAAATATGGTGCTCATCCTCCACCTACATACACACGTGTTACATTCCCACAAACTCTTCCACCACCCTCTTTTCCCCGGTCCACCAAAACTGACCCCTCAAGTCCCAGTAAATCTTGGAATCTTCTAGGAGTACCACCAGGGGTGAGTTGTGGAACTCACCAAGAACCCTTTTGTGAATTTCTACCAGGATGAACAGATTTCCATGAAAAGCATATGATTCTGTTTATCTTTCGAAAATCCTTCTGGAGCATTGATCAGGGAAACATGATCACTTAACACATCATCCACTAAGTCCCCCCACTGAGAATCCTCCACCTACTGCAACTGAGAGGACATCACTATCATATGGAACATATAACCTCTTCCATCCTCCACACTTAATTCCAGATATATGGTAGACAACTCTTCCATATCCTTCCAAAAATTTTATGAATCTAGAACCACATAACCTTGTAACTTCCTGCTCAAGGCATCATCAACCTCATTTCTATCTCCTATGTTTTTATGAAATCTGGATGTCATAGTCCAAAAGAATCTCTACCCACCTCTACTACCACAAGTTCAGGTCTCGCTGGGAGAAGATATAACTCAAAATATTGTGATTTGTGATGATCACAAATCATTCATCGATGGGATAATGCCACTAAAACATTAGGGCGAACACAACCGCTGAAAGATCTAGATTTTCGGTGGAAAAGTTACGGTCATTGGGATGTAACTACCTAGACCCATAAGAGATAACACATATTGTTGCATCAACACACACCTCAATCCTTTGGATAAATAATCATAGAACACCTCAAACATCACCCCTTCTTCTAAAAACCTTAGAATTAGGGAACTAACTGTCATCCCCTTCGGATAACTGAAGGCTACCTAACACTGCTCACTCCGTACAAAATCATGGTATTTCTTGGTCAAGGCATTCAAAGGTGATGAAACTCATGAAAAGTTGGGAACAAATCTCCGGTAGTAGCCTACTAGACCAAGGAAACTATGAACATATGCCACGTTCTTGGGTGCTTCCCATGAAACAATAGCTTTGACTTTCGACGGGTCCAATGCTATTCCCTGCTCAGACACCATTTGTCCAAGGAAGTTCACCTCTCTTGTCCAGAACATTCATCTGGACAACTTTAAATAGAGATGGTGCCATGAGAGGACCTATAAGACTGTCCTCAGATGCTTGGAATGATCATCTTCGGATCTTGAGTAGATCAGGATGTCACCAATATAAATGACTTTTAACCGGTCTAGATATTCCTTGAAGACAGAGATTATGAGCCCCATGAACAAGGATGGTGTGTTAGAAATGCCAAAAGACAAGATAATGCACTAAAAGTTCCCATATCTGCACCTGAAGGCAGTCTTTGAGATGTCACCCCCTTAACCCTTAACTAGTGATATCCTGACCACATGTCTATCTTGGGAAACCATCCTACCCCCTTCAACAGATCAAAACTTTCATCGATCCTTGGTAGGGGTTAATAGTTTTTTACTGTCACCTGGTTCAGCCTCCGATAGTCCTTACACATCCTGATACCATCGTATACCTTCTTCGCAATCAACAATGGAGCACACCACGGTAACACACTTGGTCTGAAACAACCCTTCATCATCAGATCATCAATCATAATCTATAACTTCTACTGTAACATCCCGAGATTTTATGAGATATATTCTTTTTAATTTCTTTTATATCTTATGTTGTACACAACACCAAGATTAGCTTGCACTATAAGCAACATCGTATTAGCTTGATGTATACGCAACACTATTCTTGGCTCGTGTTCCACACAATTTCAAGTTCGTTTGGTAGAAATTATTCTATCAAACATTGAATATAGATTTTGATCTCTGAACTATGTTTTGATTTTGTTCTACACAACACCAAATGTATGTTTTCACTACACACAACTTGACTTGGCTTGCATTACACGTAATAGCGACCTTCCTCGATAGCGTGTGTTGTACGCAATACCGAGTTTCACTAAACAACGATATATTGTTCTAATAATATTATGAATATGCCGTTGTGAATAATATTACCTACATTTTGAATTTTGTAATATTATTATTCATCCTACACATTTCCTAGAACATGGTATGAGAAAAAATAATTGTTTTGGTAAAATAAGTATTTTTCAAAAAATATAGTTTTTCCGCCTTTTGAAGGAACAACCATTTTAAATCTAGTTTTTGACAAGTTTATAAGTTAAATTTTTCAAAATAATATTCTTATTTTGAATTAGGATATAACAATTTATGTTGGATAATGTTTTGATATTTTTCTGATAACATTCATATTTTGATGAATAATAAAAATACGGTAAATTTTAATTAAAAACAACTTTTTTCATCGAGATAATTTATATGGTTATGTTATAATATTTAATGGTTTTAAATTATAAATAGAATATATTTTTACCATTTAAAACAGGTTATGTCATTAGCATCAATTTTACATTGAATTCATAGGTAAAATCATTTCAATCTTTTGCAATGTTTTAAACAAAAAACCTATTTTATTCAACAATGAGATTAATTTTAAATTAATTACTACATCTTCTGCGTTTTGAATTTTAAAAATTGGATTTTATATTTGGAATCGGTATGTCCAATTTATGGTAATAAGCTAGTTTTTATTTTTGGGCATTATGAATTGTAACTATGGTAAATTTTATTTACCATAGTTAAAGGTAAATCAGGCAATTAACGGTAACAATAATATTATAAAATTACCCTAACAGCTACCAAGATTCTATTGAATGAATAATAGTTGACCCACATCACCTAATGGTCAGAATAAATTTATTTTATGGACTTTTGACCATGAAAATGATGTAATTATTATTAAAACCAAAGAAAGTGACAACCTGTTACTCTCTTATATCTTATAAGTGTAATAATTTTAATTTTTCATAAAATTCATAAAACATTGAATATAAATAGTCTCCAGAAATATAATAAAATTATCTACATCATTTGAATTTATTTATAATTTTTAGTGATTAAATAATTATAATTAATAATGACACAATAGTGATGTAGAAATTGTTTTATTGATTGAAATATCAAATAAATGGTTTTAAAATTATTAAAATAAATTTTATATGAACTATTTAATGTGATACATGAATTTTTTAGATAAATATGAAATGTTATGAATCTATTAAATATTTATGTTCTATTATATCCTCTATGTGGATTTTATTTAAATTCAAATAAATGAAAAGTGTCAAAATTGACGCTATAGTAATTTTATAAAAAATAACATATTATTAAATTGATTAAAAATCACAGAAATATTTAAAAATTATAAATTGAAATTTATATTGTCTAAAATGTCATAAAATATCCAATTATAAAAAATTAAAAATACAGAAGTAATTATTTATAACAATTTAATATTTAAAATATTATTACCACAAATAAAATTAAATAGATTAAATAAGGAAAAATCAAGTTGATAAGGTTTAAAATAAATTCCCAACACGTATAAATTTTATTTGTTGATGAGATTACAACACTATCTCATCTCATATTATAATTGAGTCATTTTTAGAGGTTTTAAAGTGGGTTTTGAAATTATTATAAATTAAAATTTTTGAAGTTTTCAAAAGAGCCCCTCTCCTCTCTTATAAAAGGGCACCTCCTCCCTCTCCTCTTAACAACATTTTGAGATTTCAAACTTGGCAAAAACCTGTCCATTTATATTATCAACTTTCCTAAAAACCTACTAGAGGTCTTGGTATTCTTCAATGACAAACTTTAGTGCCCTAAGATGAGGATAAGAAGTGGCATGTCGAGGAAGAGGTAATATCCTTTACCGATTCTCTAAAATTTATTTCATCTTCTACTTTATATTTTTTATTTGTTTCATTATAAAGTAATAACATAAGTATCACTCATATATTGATATGTTATTATAAATATGAAACTACTCTATTTAGCCTTTTATCCATCCTACAAAAATCAAAATCACCATGCATGCGTACGTACGGCTTACCGTCTCTACGCCGTGGTGTAATATGTTTTTCCAACACCACATTAGTTGGATGGGTATAATGGTGGAAATAATAACTATATATTATTATTATAAAATGATACTAATTCTGAGATATTATATCATCCACTCCAATTCCATTCAATAGTTATGGGAATAATATCATCGCTCGTGCGTACGTACATATTACCGTCTCCACGATGCGATGAGATTAATTATCCATATTAACCATTCAATAATGATTATAAAGTATATATAAGGAATAATAATGAAATATATGACAATATAAATCTACTGGATTTATGTATATATATATATGTCATCTACTTACTTCCATTCAAGTCAATAATGAAAGGAAAACAACGTTCATGCGTACGTACGGCCTACCGTCTCTATGAACAGTGTATTTCATTTCATTTATCTATCTATTATATATATACTGAATATATATGATATATAAATCATGTTTTACATTCTATAAGTAAGGAAATCATGATATAAGTATCAATATAAAGAACAACAAGTCCAAACACGTATGATAAATGAAACGATTTTACCCAAAACACTACTTTAACATGAAATTGACCAAAGAACGGGTAATATAAAGTCATAAATGAATCATATATGATATCATAAATATTATTAGGGTTCTGTTGGAAGTTAATAATATGTTTAAAGCCACTATACAAGAGTTTCAGACACATACTGAAGATATTGGACATAAGGTAAGGGATAATTATTCAAATCTCATTCTTATTCGAGATTGTTTATTCGTAAGTATTAAATAGGGTTATATTTATCCTCAATTTCCATGTTTTAGAAAGATTTTTTCATAAATTGTTTAATATTCTTCCATGTTCGTTTAATGTCATTTTACCATTTGTTGACTTTTTGACTTTTCCTCAAGAATTCATTTCAAGTGTTTTATCAAAATTATTTTCCATCTTAGATGATATAGGGTTATTTCTCTATCCCTATTATTACATTTATTTGATTACGTTTTTGATGGAATTATTTTTATGAAGTCCATTTATCTTGTATGTATTATGTTATGATGGGATGATGTTTATGAAACTCATTTTATTCTTTGGGTTATGATGAAGGATTTATGTTGTGGCACACGTAAGAATGATTTTATTATGAGATGGGTGGGACCTATATGTCCCTCCAATGCATTGGGTAAAGATTTATATCTCACGAGATAGACATGGCTGGAATGGAAAGTAAATCCAATTCAGTAATACAGGGCTGGAACGACAAGGAAACCCAGTCTAGTAAGTGACTTTGTCCACTATGATGGTCTTGGAAGAAATGCCTTGGCTACTATGGAAATCATATCATGTGCTTAATGGTTTGACGTAATTACATGTTTTATTCCAATATTATTCTTTCATTTATAATGTATATTTATGATCTATACCTTATGTACTGCAAATATTTATGTCATTGCTCAAGATTTTGGAGTTTTATGATTATTTTTTTACGTTCAAATGTTTATGGATTTTTTTATGTTCTCCATGTTTACCCTTACTGAGCATTTAAGATAACCCTGTTTGTATTTTCTTTTCCCCAAGATGTAAATAATGTTTTTAGGTAAATAATTAAAAGGGGAAGATCCTTTTGGGAGATTTTTATGATCATTCACCATGAATGGAAGATTAGGTTTTGAGTTTCCAAAGACACTAAACTAATACGGTCTTTGGGCATCTGTTTTTGTTATGTATTAAGTATTCCGCAAAAGTAATGTAATTTCTATGTACACCAGGCTTTGGGTCTCTACAGTTGGTATTAGAGCGAAGGTTTAGTTAACCTTTGGAAACTAGGATGCAAAAACTTTAGTGAGATCCCTAGATATATTTCTAAGTTCTGTCAACGAATGTACCTAAGGTTAAGTATAAGTATAGGTTACAGTCCTAGAATTATGATAATGATCATGAATAACCTAGGATAAAACCTAATATGTTAGAGATTGAAGGTACTACCCCTTTATTATGTTTCTTTCCTGGTATGATTTTTGCCTCTCACACAATTCCTTTTGGGTTTTAGATAATGGATAGAACCCGATGGAACCGTGTTAATGATCAATGCACCAGGCAATGCAATGATTTTCCTCCTGAACAACCAAATGTTATGAGAAATAGAGTGAAAAATCTTATTGTTATTCTTACAAAAGATATGAATTATTCTGGACTTCCAAATGAATAGAGAAGGGAACAATATTCTATTGATCCCTTTATGAGGCAGCGTCCACCTTATTTTAGTGGGTCTTCTGATCCACTTTTTGCTGAACAATGGATCAGTACCATTGAAAAGATATTTTCTATACTTTTCTATTTGGAAAATTTTAAAGTCATTCTAGCTATTTAACATTTAGAGGGTGAAGCAGACCAGTGGTGGACACTAATTAAGAATAAAATCTCCATAGATGAAATTGAATCCATGGAATGGGATGAGTTCAAGAACTTATTTTTCAATAAGTTCATTCCTTGTATTATTTGAACGAATATGAGAAATGAGTTCCTTTAGCTTAAGAAAAAGTATGATGAATATATTGGTATATAAGAAGAGAATTTTACAATACTTGAAAGGTATGAATCAGGCATTATCATCTAACCTAAATATAAAGTTCATTGATTCATCAGTGGAATAAAAACAAGTCTTCGAAGGGCATTAGCTATAATAGATTTTAGTAGCTATGAAGAAATTGTACATTGTGATATCAAGGTAGAACTAGTAGTTGGTGTTTCATATCCATCACTGGGTTTTGGAAAGAAACTAAAGATGGAGCTCAATGAAAAATCTCAAAACAATGGTGAAAAGAAGACGAATGTTTCTTTATGATAAAAGTGTGGAAATAAGCATGGTGGATATTGTCTTAAAGGGACTAGAAAATGTTTTAAGTGTGTAAAATAAGGTCATCAAGAATATAAGTGTCAATGTAATGAGAAAAGGGTATCTAGTGATTTTAATAGATAAAAGACTATAGAGAATGCACCACCAATACTGCAATGCTTCAAGTGCAAGGAAATTGGGAATTATGCTAACCAATTCCCTAATTCAAGGGTTCATGATGATTGAAATCAACAACCTCTTAAGGGAATGAAAAAAGGGAAGTCACATGTGATCTCTGTTGGCGATGTTGATTATGAAAATGAAGTTATGGAAGGATTACGTGTTTATGTAACGTGATTCCAAAATAGTATTGTGGAATCTCATTTTTAGTATCGTGGAATATTGGAATATCTATTTATTGGTTAATTGTGGTTTTCAATAATTATATGGTATTGGTAACTATGTAAACTGATTGAAATATTTTTGTAATGCAGATGATATGTGCATAATGCAGGGATAAAGAGAAAATAATATGTTTTATAGTATTAATGAGCTCATGATTGATATAAGGACAATGTGATATCATGGTTTGAGTATATAGAATTTTTGGGATTTTGGTATGTGGAAAGAGTTAACTTTTTACAACATTCATGTTTTCACTAAGGTTATATGTTAATTAATGTTGCAAGATAATACAAGATTAAGTTATTCACATGTTTAGAATGCGATCAACAAGAGATATCTTATGATATATGGGGGATAAATAATGGTATTCACATGCTTGGTGGATGACCTTTCTAGTAATCTTTTTCTTTATACTATGAGATTGGACAGAAGTATTTTGGATAAGCCTAAATATTGGAATGGATTATGTTGGACATCAGATAGTATTGTTTATGGCTATAACATTTTTTGATTTTATTTTTAGAATGTTAAAATATTATAGTTTTAGAAAAAGGATAACCTATAGGATGGGTGATAACTCGTCGCGTCGGATAAGGTTGCGGGAATCAAACCCACAACCGAAGTGAAACATGCCTTTATCACCTACCACTGGCCTACAGGGAGTCCCTGGTTAGTTGAAATTAGTTTTATATTATTATGTGGTATGATGAATGAAGTATAAATCCATTTTTGGAATCATATATGGTTAATCTCACCATAGATGGAATTATGTATATTTAATAATTTGTGCTAACCTTTTTGTGGTAGAGATAGATGGAATGACATATTATTCTATTGCTTGATTTTCTAATAATTAAAGAATGAAAAATTCAACTTTATTTCTTTAAATAAGAGATGAAGTGGAAATTGTTCATCGAATGACCAATGATGATATTACACTAAAATCAATTCAGTGTTTTTCCTTATGTAAAAATTCATCAACTTTAGGGAAATGATCTTGAAAAACAAAATTGTTGTCCTAGTACTCACATATCCAATGAATAAGAAGGTACCTTAGATCATAAAAAATTTATGGCTTTGTGATTGTAGGCTTTTTCATAGCCAAGTTCTCTACCACTATTCATCAGAACATGATGGTTAGATTTCTCCTCCATATCCATATTTTCAACTTTATTCTCGTATATTGAAACAAAGTTCTGAGTTACATTGGGTGACTATTATGTTTCTAACTTTCCTTTTTAAAATTATCTTTTACTATTCCTTTTGACAATGTGGGTTTCTATGAAAGAAACTTTCATATAGTAAACCATTTATAACCCCGATGAATTTCGAGCGAGAAATTCATTTTAAGGGGGGTAGAATGTATCACCCTAATATTTTATGAGATATATTCTTCTTAATTTATTTAATATCTTATGTTGTATTCTACACCCAGATTATGTTACACTATATGCAACACCGTATTAGCTTTTAGTATACTCAACACTATTCTTGGCTCGTCTTACACACAATTTCAAGTTTATGGGGTAGAAATTATTCTATGAAAAATTGAGTATTGATTTTGATCAATAAACTCTGTTTTATTTTTGTTATATACAATACCAAGGGAATCTTTCACTACACGCAACCCTGACTTTCCTTGCATTACATGAATGAGAAACCTTCCTCGATAGCGTGTGTTGTACGCAATACCGAGTTTCACTAATCAACGATATATTGTTCTAATATAATTTTTAACTAACCTTTATGAATATTATTAACTAAATTCTGAATTTTATAACATTATTATTCATTGTACACATTTCCTAGAACATGGTATATGAACAAAATAATTTTTTTTTGGTAAAATAAGTATTTATCAAAAATTGTAGTTTTTCCTACTTTTGATGACACACCCATTTTAAATCAAGTTTTTGAAAAGGTTATAAGTTCAATATTACAAAATAATATTCTTCTTATGAATCAGGATATAAAAATTTATTTTGGATAATGTTTTGATATTTTTTCGAGAATGTTCATATTTTGATGAATGTTAAAAATACGCTAAATTTTAATTAATAACATATTGTTTTCATCAAGATAATTTATATGGTCAAATGAAAATATTTAATGCTTTTAAAGTATAAATAGAATATATATTTACAATTTAATATAATTCATGTCATTAGAATCATGTTTACATTGAATCCATAAGTAAAATCATTTCAATCTATTGCAATGTTTGAAACAAAAAATCCATTTTTTTCAATAATGGGATTAATTTTAAATTAGTTTCTTCATCTTATGTGTTTTGAATTTTGAGAAATTAATTCCATATTTGGAATAAGTAGTTCCAAATTATGTTAATAAGTTTCTTTTTATTTTTGGGCTTTATGAATAGTATCTACGATAAATATTATTTACCACAATTAAAGGTAAATCAAGAAATTAAGGGTAACAGTAATATTATAAAATTACCCTAACACCTGAAAGAAATTATATTGTATGAATAAAAGTCTACCCAGATCACCTAAGGGTATAAATATATTCATTTCATGGACTTTTGACCATGAAAATGATGTAATTATTATTAAATAATTAGAATTTTCTAGGATTAAATAATTATCATTAATGATGACACAATAGTGATGTAGAAATTATTTTATTGATTGAAATATCAAATAAATGGTTTTAAAAATATTAAAATAAATAATATATGAACTATTTAATGTGATCCAAGAATTTTATAGATAAATATGAAATGTTATAAATCTATTAAATATTTTTTTCAAATATATCATCTGTGTGGGTTTTATTTGAATTCAAATAAATGAATAGTGTCAAAATTGACACAATTATTATTATATAAAAATAATATATATTAATTTTCTTTAAAATCACAAAAATATTTAAAAATTATAAATTAAAATTTATATGGTATATAATGTCATAAGGTATCCAATTATGGAAAATTCACAACACATATGTAATTATTTATAATAATTTAAAATTTAGAATATTATTACCAGAAATAAAATTAAATGGATTAAATAAGGATAAATCAAGTTGATAAGGTTTAAAATAAATTACCAACATGTCTAAATTTTATTGGTTGATGATATTAAAACCCTATATCATCTCTTATTATTATTGAGTCATTTTTTGATGTTTTTATTTGGTGTTTAAATTTATTATAAATTAATATTTTTGAGGCTTCCAAAAGTGACCTTATCCTCCCTTATAAAAGGGGACTTCCTCCCTCTCCTCTTCACATAATTTTGAGCCGTCAAGATCTTCCAAACCCAATCACATTCCATTATCCACTTCCCTATAAATCTACTAGAGGTCCTGTTATTCTTCATAGAACAACTTTAGTGCCCTGCGAGGTGGATAAGAAGCGGCGCGTCGAGGAAGAGGTAATACCCATTACCGATTCATTAAAATTTATTTCTTCTTATACTTCATATTATATAGTTGTTTCATTATAAAGTAATAAAATCAGTATTAATCATATACTAATATTTTATTATAAATATTAAAAAACCCTTTTTCACCTTCTATCCATCCTAAAAAAACGAAATCACCGCGCGTGCGTACATACGACTTACCATCTCCACACCGTGGTGTAATGTGTTTTTCCAACATCACCTTACTTGGATGGGTATAATGGTGGAAACAATAACTATATATAATTATTATAACATGATACTAATTCTGAGATATTATATCATCCACTTCTATTACATTCAATAATTATGGAAATGATATCATCGCTCGTGCATATGTACGGATTATCGTCTCCACAAAGCGATGAGATTCATTCTCCATGTTAACCATAAAAGAATGACTATAAAGTATATATAATTACTAATAATGAAATTTATGAAATAATAAATCTACTGTATTTATTTATATATATATTTCATCTACTTACTTCCATTCAGGTCTATAAGGAATGGAAAACAACATTCATGCGTATGTACGGCCTACTGTCTCCATGAACAGTGTTTTCATTTAATTTATATATCTATTATATATATATATACTGAAAATATATGATATATAAATCATGTTTAACATTCTAGAATTAAATAAATTATGATATATGTAATAATATCAAGAACAAAAAGTCCAAACACATACGATAAATGAAATGATTTTACCCAAAATGCAGCTTTAACATGGAATTGACAAAAGAATGGGTATTATAATGTAATAAGTGAATCATATATGTTATCATAAATATTACTATGATTATGTTACAAGTTAATAATATGTTTAATCCTACTATATAAGAGTTTTATACACATAAGGAATAAATTGGACATAAGGTAAGGGACAATTATTCCAATCTCATTCTTATCTGAGATTGTTTATTAGTAAGTATTTACTGGTGTTATATTTATCATCCATTTCCATGTTTTATAAAAATGATTTCATAAAATGTTTACTATTCTTAAATGTATGTTTAAATTCATTTTTACCCTTTTTTACTTTTACCACATGGTATGGATGGAATCTTTCTTTTGTTTACCATATGAGGTACTTTTTGAATTTTCCTCCAGAAGTATGTAGAGAATGTTTTTTAACTTATATGTAATGAATGGATTTTTATGAATTCATAGAAAATTATTTACATGAATCTTTTTTTACAAGTTTTCAAGTTTATTTTCAATTATCTTCTTTTAGTTTAAAATTGTATGACATGTTGATAAAGGAAAAAATGTTTTTGATGATGAACGGATATTTTCCTCAAGAATCCATTTCAAGTGTTTTATCAGAATTTTTTTCAATCTAAGATGATAGAGGGTTATTTCTCTATCCATATTATTAAATTGATTTTATTATGTTTATGATGGAATTATTTTTTTGAAGTCCATTTATCTTATATGGATTATGTTATGATGGGATTATGTTTATGAAACCAATTTTATTATTTGGGTTATGATGAATGATTTATGTAGTGGCACAAGTAAAAATGATTTCCTTATGAGATGGGTGGGACCTATATATCCCTCAAATGCATTGGGTAAAGATTCATATCTCATGTGATAAATATGGATAGAATGAGAAGTAAATATGGTTCAGTAATATAGGGCTGGAATGACAAGTAAACCCAGTTCAGTATGGGACTTTTTCTACTATGATGGTCTTGGAAGAAATTCCTTGGATACTATAGAAATAATTTCTTGTGCTTAATGGTTTTCCATAATAACATGTTTTATTCTAATGCTATTATTTTATGGTTAATGTCCCTTTATCATCTATACATTACGTATTTCCAAGATTTATTCCATTGCACAAGATTTTTGTGTTTTATGTTCATGTTTTTACATTCAAATGTTTATGGATTGTTTTATGTTCTCCATGTTTACCCATACTGAGCATTTGATCTCACCCTTTTTATGTTTTTATTTCCCCAGGATGTAAAAAATGGTTTTAGGTAAGAAAAAATGGTGATGATCTTTATGGGAGATGTTGAAGATATTTCACCATGAATAGAAGATTATGATCCAAGTTTTCAAAGACACTAAACTAATATGGTATTTGGGCATAGGTTTTTTTTATGTATTAAGTATTCCGGAAAAGTAAAGTAAGGTCTATGTACATCTGGATTTGGGTCTCTAAACCTACAATTCAGAAGGCTCCATCCGATAGGGAGTCATCAAAATTAGACAGGCACTTGGTTGAAAGTCTCTCTCGAACTCAACATCACATCTAGGGGGTAGAGTCACCACCTCTCTAAGGAAGACATCCATAAATTCACATAAAATAATTGAGACTTCCACCATCTCTATATCTACCAAATCCATTGAGAGATCAGCTAACAAGAATTGAATAGGCTCTACTCACAGACTACCCTCCTGGAAACCATGCTCGCATATAAAAGTCACACGTTGTCCTCCCATATCTAAAAACTAGACCCTTCTTCAGAAATAGTCGATAATGATACAAACAGAGAGTACGCTCTCGATGCCTAGAATGAGATCATACGACTACATCAGCACCAAAAGAAGGTTCCCATTGGAATAATGTGGCCCTAAAATCAGTCAACATCCCTAGCAATCATATGAAAAGTTGGTCTTTCCTCTGACTGGCGTACTCAAAACTAGGGGCACGATAAGTCTCTATGAGTCTAGAATAAGAGTATGGGATAAACTAGGTGAAACAAAGTAGTGATAATCTCTTAAATCAAACATGGAACAAACAAGAGTGCTAAAACATATGATCATACCTCAAATGACTTTTCTCCCTATTGGAGTTGTTGCCTTTGCACCATGAATCTACACATGCCCAGCTCCTCTGCCCCTCAGTTGTCGGCCGCCTCCCACACCACGCCCTAGTCGAGCTCCCTGAGGAGTGCCCTATGGTCGACCTCTTCCATCAACGTTTGCTCTCGGAGAGGTAAGAGCCCGCTGCACCTATTTCTGCTGGTGAAAGGGCTTGTCTAGAAACTGATGTTGCTGAGGTGGGCGCTGAACCTGCCCACCCCCACTGTACTGCACTCAGTCTAGGAACTGATTCTTATGGTTCCCATGGCTTCCACTGAGGAAGAATCTCGGTACTAGGCCCACAAATAAAGGGAGAGGACCGAGAAATTGAGACTGGAAATGTTGGGGCCTACTCCCCACTGGCTGAATCCTAGAAGTCCCAGATGCTGGAGGCCTGCTGCTGACAACCTTCCTCTTTGATGATCCCAACTGGATCCCCTCTTGCGGGACACCTCCCAACGTGTGCATTCTCTCCACCACATCAGCCTTATTTTGGACCTCAAAGTACGTTGGTAGGATGAAGGGAGTAACAACATACTCAAGAGAAGGTCAGAGTGCTTCCTCTAAATTCCTCACCTGAGAATCCTATTCTAGAAAAGGGTACAATGAAAAATGAAGGAGATCCTTGAACATGATCCCCCACTCCCTAGCTGACATAATCTTCTACTGATGGATAGTAGCTACTTTTTCTTCTCATCCTTCATCATATATAAATGAATTCCACCTGGAACTCCTTCTCAAGGTCAGCCCATAAAATATCACACTCAATCCTCTCTCTGAGGTAGAGCTTCCACAACTAACACACTTCTTCCCTCATCTGACTGACTTGAAATGAGACCTAGTACTCTTCTAGTTCCCAGATCAATCTGAAATCTATCACCAACTCCTACAGCCATCTCTCAGTCTCCATGTTTGAGACACTGCCCTTGTACTTCTTGAGGGTCTTCCGCTGAAAGGTACAAAGCATCTTCTTCCACTGGTCATCATCCTCATCTCAATTTTCCACTACTGATCATCCAGATCATCCTCCTGGTTCTTGATCAACCGCACTACTTATAGTCTCCATCTGGGTTCCATATCTACAAGGTAAACAAATAATTTATAAGACTGAGTAGTGTAAAAGATTTTTTAAAAAAAATTTCTTAAAAAAGTTATTTATTTAACTTCCCATAATTCCCAAAATACAAAAGATCACAAGTCATTATGATTCATGTACATTTCTAATGAGTATCTAACCTACAATCAGTGTAGCCTAACTTGGTCGTTCGGTAGGTCCAGAGTCCTTGTATTAGATCACGGGGGCCCTAAAATCGCATGTCCTAACCGGTCTTCCCTAGCCTATTTCCCACACCAAGATTTCCTAACATAGTTTCCCTACCATTCCAAGAAATCTTTATTGATCCTTACCCCGAGATTCATCCTATCTATCAACCATCACCATTGATACCATTCATTCACGACCCGCCTTAACAGAGATGTGGGAAGGGATAACAAATTACCAGACCCTCCCTTTCTCAAGTTTAAGGAGAGATAATGAGCCTCGATCCCTTCCTTCAATAGGCCCTAGGGTGGTGACTAGCACCAATGGTATAAAATTACACCTAATATGGAAGGCATTAGACTTTTTATATTGTTGGATCATGATATATGATGGTAAAAACCCAAAGAACACCAATAATAGAAGTAATAGTAATGCAAAAAAAACCATTTCCATATGCATGTTCAAATATAAATTTCTACAAGTACAAGAAAAACTCCAAGGAAAGTACCAAAAGAAATGAAAATCAGTAATGCTAATGGTCCCGATGTCTGAACAAATAGGTTCTGGAACGGTCCTCAAAAACGTCCTAAAATACTAAAAGTATTTTTAGGTATATATGTTTTTTATATAGGTATAATCAGTAGGAAAAACAAAATTCCCTCCTGAACAAGTGGGGATGCATTCTAATGCTCCGTGAGAAAAGGAGACAACCAAATGACCGATCAAGGAAACTATCCACCCAAACCTCACCAAAGAACACTCCCCAAAAAACGCAACTCAAGTAATTTAATAGTAATAACACATCGATTTTTGGGTACCCCGAACCGCTTTCCCACTGGTTATTGAAGACATTCTACGCATCAGACCTCACATTCCATTCTCACTGCAGTCCCACTGCCATACCCCGCATGCACACACCTTTTCTAAAATAACCACATGTCCCCAATGGTAGAAACCTGGGCCACCAAACACATCCCCAACTATAGACACTTGGGCCATGAAAATCACAACCACACTCTAAGAAACCTGGTCTAGAATAACCATTTCAACGTCTGAAGACACCTGGTCCTCATCCCGAAGATTATTGAGAAACAAACCCTACCCACACGCACCTGGGCCAACAACCACAACAATGTTGCCCAAATAATCTGGGCTATAATGGACCTTAGGCAATCAAAGCCTACCCAAAGTGTCTTGGGATACTTGGTAGAGAGAGAAAAAAAGGAGCTAATAACCAAACACTCATAAGAGTGTTGGAAAAAACACCCTCCCCATGAAATGGGTGTCTTCGACACAAAGTGATAAACTTGGGTGTGGTAAAAATAAGAAAAACAATAAATAAATTTATACATATTGGTAAATAACTACTCATCCCAACATAAGGTTCCTAAAACTAGCCCACACACAATCACCCTCATTACTATTCATTCATACAACACATAATAGCCACAACCCGAACACAAATCATATTTGGAAAAAATTTCCCCATTGAAACCATTATTGTTATCATGCCCATGTGATTCTTTTTAAATAATTACCGACAAACGAGAAACTAACAGTCATAGCCA
Source organism: Viscum album (assembly GCA_963277665.1). Lineage (NCBI taxonomy): Eukaryota > Viridiplantae > Streptophyta > Magnoliopsida > Santalales > Viscaceae > Viscum > Viscum album. Next base: position 256,227,184 of record OY728148.1, on the reverse strand, counting down.
CAAGGAAAGTAATGAAAAGTAGCCAATTTGTAATCTAAGCATTCACACCCAGTTCTCTTGTAAAGTCACAACAACACAATGGATCTGTGAGATCCCTCAAAGTACTGGAACTAAACCGAGACCCAACATATGACCCCACACATACCCAAAGACATGAACCAAAAAATACACAATGGGGGATCCCATCCCCATCCACGTCACCTTACAAGAATCAACAGAACAACCACACACATCACTGGAACAAGTAAACTCTCAAATTCAGTAAACACCTTTCATCTGGTTTCTTGTTTCAGTAAGGCTAACTGGGGTTATCACACTTGGATTCATATTTATCATGAATCCATTTAACCATCCAAGTTTATGTGATTAACCATTTTCCATATTATAGTCATTCAATCACAGGATTATCCAGAAAAACAGAGGTTCATTAGTTTACGAGGAAGGACCACAAACAGACATGATTTTCAGTGGACACAAGCCCATAAAATTCCCATCATATAAATGAATATAAAATAATATAGAAACATCATCATCAAATACACCCAATTATTCATTAAAACCCATTTATTATCTTGGATAATGTTTTGTTTCCTCCATCCCCGAATGAACATTATTGTACAAACACCGCACGATACAAATTAAAGAGATACAAAGGAAACTCCTACATAGATGATCAAAAATCCATTTTTTTCCTTGCATGAAGAATTGGAGATGAATGACTTATGTGGGAGAATGTCATGACCCGTCCACCATGGCTCATGCCATGACTACCCCATGCCCTCTTTACATAGGCTAGGGGCTGGTGACTAGCATCGAAAGGAGTATTCCCTAAAACCAGGAAGGACTTACCTTTATAAATTGTAAACACACACAACCAAGCACACATCAAGACAAAAACTCAAGAAAACTATATAGTAAAAGAGTGAGCACAGTAAGAAAAAGGGCCAGTATACAAGCCCAACTGAGAAGTACAAGAAAACTGTAAAGTACTTGTATGTTGAACAGCTCCTGTGAACACCTACCAAGGATCCTACTGGAAGGGTAGTTACAGCTCTCGAACAGTCGTCTCTATAGTACGCCTCGTCTAACTTCCACCTCGAGCTACCTCTAGTCCTGGTACCCTTGTCCTCAGTCAGCGTTGTCCGTCATCTACACCAAACACAAAGAGGTACAGGCATATCCCATGTCGGGGTGAGTATAACAATACTCAGTAGGGACCCCGAGACCCTCAAGTTCTCACAAAATCCAAAAAAGATAAACCAAAAATCATGTAAACAACTGAAAACCCAACTTAGGTATATGCCCATACATATACCTGAGTTTTCAAGAAATCCCATCGCAATAATGAGGAAACACAAGGACCAACTCATTATCCCAAAGCTCAACTATTCCACAAAAGAAGGTATACTACGAAGATAAGTACCACAAAGGTACGCTACACAGAAGAATACCACAAAGGCATCACCATGAAGGAATGTACCACACAGGTATGCTACGGTAAAGAATACCAAAAAGGTATCCCCATGAATGTACGTACCACATAGGTACATCACATAAGAGAATACCCCCAAGGTTTAACCACGAAGGTACCACACAGGTACACCACATAGAACAATACCACAAAGGTATCACCAAGAAGGTGAGTATCACACATGTATGCCACACAGAAGAATAATACCAAGGTTTAACCATGAAGGAAGGTAACACATAGGAATTCCAAAAATAAGTATACCACAAAAGTATCACCACGAAGGTATGTACTACAAAGGTATTCCACACATAAGAATACCACATAGTTTTCTCCACGAAGTAAGGTATCAGACAGGTACACCTCACAGAAGAATACCACAAATGTTTCACCATGAAGGTAAGGAATCCTCTCACACCAGATTTAACTTAGGTATGGTAGTAAAGATGATTAGATATAGCTACTGAATCATCTTACTCCATTAAGAGGCATACCCAAAAAGGATCCTAAATCATCATCAGAACCACATAGGATCATTGTACATTGTCAAACCCACACATGATCCTAGTACTTCGTCAGACCCACACAGTATCCTAGTACATCGTCAGACCCACACATGATCCTAGAACCTCCTCAGACCCACATAGGATCCAAGTACATTGTCAAAACCACACAGGATCCTAGTACCTAGTCAGTACGTGGTCAGACCGACACAAGATCCTAGTACATCATCAGTACATCCTCAGCCCCACAAAGGATCCTAGTACATCATCAGTATGTTGTTAGACCCACACATGATCCTAGTGCATTGTTAGTAGGTAATCATACCCACAAAGGATCCTAGTACATAGTTAGTATGTCTACATACCCACACAGGATCCAAGTACATCGTCATACCTACACATGATCCTATTACATCGTCACAACCAGCTATAGGGTTCCCGCACTAAGATTACTGGTCTGCGGGAGGGTCCTCTCCTCATGCCACCGGTCGATACTGCAACATTCACGAATTCCCACAAAGAAGTATCCCTAAGTACCGCCACGTCATAGGGGTATCAATGCAACAGACAGTGCATCAATCGAACACCCGATCTATGAGTTATTAGATTTTTAGTCTCAAAAGCCCGGTTGGATTCGTGAACAATCCAACTCGACCATACCCCAACATTATCCAAATCTTCAGCGGAGTATAACAAAAGAGTCCGTCTTGCTCTGGGTTTTCCATATCTATAGATTGTTCATCAAATTGACATATGATTCCAAATTTATGCCTAATAGAGCGAAAATGGGTCGATGTTTCCCCGAGTCTGGTCTGAGCCGGCCTAGGCTGACCCGACCCATTTTGGGTCAACCCGACCAAGTGGGTTTGGCTCGGCCTGCTGGGTGGCCTGGCCCATGCTGGGTGGCCCAGTCGGCATTGGATGGCCCGAACTTAGCTGACCGTCCTGGACGACGGGGTGGCCACGGTGCGGCACAGGGGCCATGAGTTGGCGTTAGGGCTGCTGGGCGGCGCGAGGACCGCGGGGCGGTGCGAGGGCCATGGGGCAGTGCGAGGTCTGTGAGGTGGTGAGAGGTAAATGGGGTGGAACAATGGATACAGAGTGGTGGGGTGGTCACGGTGCAAAGGGGTAGCTTCGGTTATAGCGTTGCCTTCGTCACGGCCGGTGGTGTGCCAACCGTCATATCCGAGTCCTACCGGTGCCATTCGCCAGCACCGGTCGCCGCCTTCTTCCATCACAAGGATCACAAAAAACATCAATAAAATGCGGAGAGGTTGGGCCATTTTTTTTGGCCCACAACCTCTTAATTAGGGTAGTATCAAACAGCTTAATAAAACTTGTATGAAAAACGTCAAACCCTAAAACCTCCGATAATGATTATTTCCAAACACTCAAAAAGAAATCATCCTCGGATCAATTAGTTAGACAGTTGGTCCGCATTCTTTGTTTATAAGGGAAGAACATGGGAATCCATAATCACACATAATTAAACCCCTACCTCAGAGGTTTTTTGATGTTGGCATGAGGAATAAGTTGAATAGTGTGCCAACATTCATCACTTATACAATCACACTTTCGAAGTCGGCTCATGTGTCATCATATTCCTTGATTCTGACGAACGTTCTTCGAAGGTGTTCTTCATTTGGAGGGGAAGACTGTGTTCTCTGTTGGGAGAGAATAATCATCCAAAAGCTCCCCTCTTTCTAATCCTTTCTTCCAATTCCACCCAAAATGAAATGTAGCCAACTTATTAGTTTAATATTATCAAAATAATTAATATTGGCACCAAAAAAGTGGGCTTAATTAATCTTATGCATTGGAAACATTAATTAATTCATTTATTTGGCTCAATTAAATGGATTGTGTTGGAATAATTAAAGTAGGGGAGTTTAGAGGTTTTCGCTCATTAAATGGGTTTCGGGTGATCCCCACCTTTAATTTTCATATTGGGAGGTCTTAAGCTCGGTGGTCCCCACCTCTATAACTTTCACATGGGAGGATTCAAATAAAAATAATAATGTTAAACAATGGTTTTTTTCTTTTTTCACGAATTATTTTAAAACTATCTTTCACCCTCGACCTACTATGGTCAAGGTAAATGTATCTTTAAGAGAATACCGACACTGTGAGTTCAACAATGCCTCAGATTTCAATTCTGAGCACTGGTTCAAATGTTACAAAAACAAACTCTTACATTTACTGAATGTACCTGAAAAAAAGTTAAGAAATTCATTCTGGGCACTCTGGGCGTCAGAATCAGACACTATAAATTTTCACGGACTTGAAAAAATTCCCATATATTTTAAAGAAATTTACATGGAATTTCTAGGTCTTTACATTCTCCCAACCTCTGGGCTTTACATTCCCAAAAGCCACATAGAAAAACTAGGAAAACAACTGGGGTACGGAGCACGTATCTAAGACTCTAGCTCCCATGTGATCTCCTTGAGGTTCTCTTGTTGCTAGAGAATTCTCACTAGAGGTATCGACCACCAATGAAGGACCTGCTCCTGTAGATCATCAATATCTACTAGAACCTTCCAAAAAATCACCCCCTCATCGATGTCCAGCTCTCCATGGTCAATGAGGAGGGATGAGTCGGGCACGTATCTCCTCAACTGGGATATTTGGAAGACATCGTGCACCCGATGCAACTAAGGGGGAAGTTCTAGGTGGTAATCAACCTCGCCAACTCTGCTAAGGACCTGAAAGGGTATGATGAACCTCAAGAATAACTTTCCGGCTCATCCAAATCTCAAAAAAGCTTTTCGAGGTGAGACCCATAGAAAGATGTGGTCTCCATCCTCAAACTCTAGAGGTCTCTATCTCCTATAGGCATAATACTTCTTCCTACTCTGTGCAGTATTCATCCACTCCTAGATGATCTAAACTTTCTCTATGGTAGCCCGTACCATCTCTGGTCCCACTAGTGCTGACTCCCCCGGGTCTGTCTTGCCCAAAGGTGATTAGCAAGGTCGTCCATACAACACCTAAAAAGGTGTCATCCCAATGGTGGAGTGATAGCTGTTGTTGTATGTAAACTCCACCAATGGAAAGTGATCCTCCAAGATGTGACTGAAGTATAGGAAATAAGCACATTGCATGTCCACGATGGTATGAATGGTTCGCTCAGTCTGACCATCCGTATGAGGATGAAAGGCGGTGCTCAAATGAAGTTGTGTCCAGAAATCCTCCTACAACCCCTTCCATAGCCAGGAAGTGAAACGTGTATCAAGATTGGAGATAACGGTCGATGTTAATCCATGTAGACGCACAATCTCCCACATATAGAGGTTTCCTAAGATCTCTACTAAACCCCACTCTCAAATCGGTCGGAAGTGGGCCGACTAGGTGATTCCGTCGACGATCACCTAGATATAATCATGAACCATAGATGTAGGTGGATGTTCTGTCATGAAGTCCATGGATATCCCATCCCACTTCCACTATAGGAACTCTAATGGCTGAACCAATCCTGCTGGTACCTAATTCTCTACCTTCACTTGCTGACAAGTGAGGCATAGAGAGAATAACTGTGCTACTGATTTCTTCATTCCTTACCACCAGTGCTGTCATTGGAGATCCTGGTATATCTTCGCTACTCCTGGATGTACCGCTAGAGGGGACGTGTGTAAATCCCTCAACACTTCCTCCTGAAGAAACACTGGTTCCATGGTATGTTCCCTGAAGAGGATTACATGCTCCCCACCTTCAGAAAATCCATCAAGTGCCTACCTTGAGGATAAATGAGCACATCGAGCCTCAAAGTCAGTGTCCCCATGCTCTGCCACTCCTATTTGGGACTGAAAACTCAAAACTCTTGCTGCCACTATTGTAAGGATAGATGAATCAAGAGTGATCGGCTGCACCCTCCTATGCAAGAGTCTATCTTGTGCTGCCTGAGTTTCCTTTTTCACTGACCAAGGAAAACCCCATTCCAATTTTTTAGATAAACAATAGCCTTCTTTCCTAATACAGTCAATGTGAGTATGAACTGTGGATGTCTAGTCCAAACCCAAACTAACGTCATAAGTCCTCGACGCTGCCCCCAAGAGGTTCCAACTAAAACTCTCACCTCAAGGGTCAGATCACACCGCCTCTGTAAGTGTGATTATCGAGTCTCCTACCAATGGTATCTCTACATGTGAGTGTAAAGTCAACAATTTAACCAGAAAATATAGTTCTTGGACAAGATTCATGGATGGAAGGAATGATTGGTACCTATGTCTATTTATACAGAAGCTAGTAGTAGACACATACCGTACCTCAAATCATTCCTAGAGCTCTTGGGTCACACTCCTTGACCATGTACAGCTACTCCCTTCCCCTTTCCTCCATCTCCCTGATCCTGGAAAGAACCACAAGGGGTGGTTTGTAACATGTCGAAAAGTACACCACCTCATGCTGCTCTCTTAACTCTGCTTCCACATATTCAGCCCTGTAGATTCATCTATCCCTATCACATCCTCTTCACTAAACATTTTAAATGCCTAAGTCTCTGAGATTAGCACATGTTTCCTACTTTCCCACTACTTACATTCACTGGATGTATACACTCATCCAAAGAACATTCAACTGCAAAGGTTCCCTCTAGCACCCTAACATATGTAGAAATGCATAGAGGAATAGTGCGGGCTCATATATCCTTAAACACACTATGCTCAGAATTATGAGCCCCGAAGCACTGATCGTATCGTATTCATCGAGTACCAGGAATGGTTGGTATGACTCGATGAATACTAAGATACCGATATGGCATTCTACCAAAGCTGTAGAAGAATTAGAGAACTCTCAGGTACCTCCTCAAGATATTCCTCAACCGTATGTGAGTCAGGATCGCCTTGGACCCTATGGGGTACACGATGCTGAAACACATGTCAGGAACAATGCCAATATGTGTCCTATACCAGTACCCCTAGTTGTAATTGCAGGACAACGTGAAATGATATAGCTGACACACTACCCAAAAGTACTATCTCGGGTAATGGTCCATGTTGTAAAGCCTCATCACTATACGGACCATCATAATGATCACTCAATGAAAAAGGCTTGTAGATAAGATCATCATCTACTCTAATGGTGTTTTAACTGGGTAGAAAAATCTAGAAACTACATCCATCAATCCCTGAGATGCGTGAGAAACTATCTCGCCTCGAAACCATGAAAGCCTCTATCGCTGGAACTCATGCAACAGGCTCTGTCGGTGTGAACCATCTGCCAGTGTAGCTGGTGGTATCTACTGCCCAATAGGTGGTGGTGGTGCTGGTACACCAACCGAAGGTTCCAATATAGTTAGAGGGCCTTGTATCGAAGCCTCTTCACATGGTTGGCCGTCATCATGTACAATCTCTAGAATCTTATATGGATATCTACATTGTGGAATCCGGATAAGGAACAGTTTCACCACTGTTAATAATTTATAAATGGTGAGCTGACTCAAATAAAAATAATAAGAAAAAATTTTCAACAAACACACGCAATCAGTGTTTTCAAGCACTGAGTCAGAAATCAGAAGTCATGGTCCTGGTGTATGGATACGTCAGCTGCTGCACCAAGACTGGTTTCCAAAAAATGATAACCACACACACCACACATAACAATATTCCCATTAAAAATATCATATTCTTATGTTCTATGGTAGAACCGACTCTTCTGATACCAATTTGTCACAACCGGTCCCCTAGGGCCCGTGCCGTGACTACCCTAAGCACTCTTACCATAGGCCAGGGGTAGGTGACTAGCACTAAAAGGCGTATTCCCAAAAACCGGGAAGGAATTGCCTTTATAACCTGTAAACACACACAACCAACCACAAATAAAGATAGGAACTCAAGAAATAGTTATAGTAATAGAGTGTGTATAGTAAGAAAAAGGCTAGTATACTAGATCAACCAGAATGTACAAGAAAACTTGAAAGTACAAGTAAAATTAACAGCTCTTGTGAACACCCACTGAGGATTGTACCTGAAGGGTAGGTATAGCTCTCAGACAGTCATCTCTGTGGTACACCTCATCTAACGTCCACCTCGAGCTACCTCCAGTCCTAGTACACTCATCCTCAGTCAGTGCTGTCTGTTGTCTACACCAAACACAACAAGGTGCGGCCGTAGCCTGTGCAGGGGTGAGTATAACGATAATCAGTAGGTTCCCTGATACCCTCAAGGTCTCAAAAAATCCAAAAAGGATAACCCACAAAGCATGTAAACAACTGAAAACCCTACTTAGGTATATAACCATACATATAACTTATTTATCAAGAAATCTCATCTCAATCATGAGGAAACATAAGGCCCAACTCATTAGCCCAAAGATCAATTATTCAACAAAGGAAGGAATACTATGAAGATAAGTACCAAAAACGTGAGACACACAGAAAAATACCACAAAGGTATCACCAAGCAGGAAAGTACCACACTGGTATGCCACACTGAAGAATACCACAATGGTGTCACCACGAAGGTAAGTACCACATAGGTAAGTCACACAGAAGAATACCACAAAGGCTTCACCATGAAGGAAGGTACACATAGGTACTCCACATAGAATAATTCCACAAAGGTATCACCACGAAGGTATATACCACATAGGTACGCCACAAAGAAGAATACCACCAAGTTTTCACCATGAAGGAAGGTACTACACAGGTACGCCACACAGAAGTATTCCAAAAAGGTATCACCATGAATGTAAGTACCACAAAGGTACACCACATTGAAGAATACCACAAAGGTTTCTCCCTGAAGAAAGGTACCACACAGGTACGCCACACAGAAGAATATCACAAAGGTTTCACAATGAAGGTAAGGTCTCATCTCACACCAGGTATAACATAGGTATGGTAGTAAAGATTATTAGATATAACTACTAAATCATCTAACTCTATTAAGTGGAAAACCCACGAAGGATCCTAAATCATCCTCAGACCAACAGAGGATTGTAATACATCATCATACCCACACAGAATCCCAGTACCTCGTAAGAGCCACACATGATCCTTGTACATCGTCAGACCCACACAGGATCCTAGTACCTCTAAAGACCCAAACAGGATCTTAATACATCGTCAGACCCACACAGGATCCTAGTACCACATCAGTACGTCGTCCAACCCACACAAGATCCTAGTACATAGTCAGTACAGCGTCAGACCCACATATGATCTTAGTACATCTGTCATTACATCGTTAGACTCACACAGGATCCTAGTATATCGTCAGACACAAACAGAATCCAAGTACATCGTTAGTATGTCGTTAGAGCCACATAGGATCCCAGTACATCATCAGAACATCGTCAGACCCATACGAGATCCTGCTACATCCTCACAGCCATCTACAGGGTTCCCGAAATAAGATTTCTCTTCTCCGAGAGGGTCCACTCATCAGGCCACTGGTCATAACTCCAACTATCACTAAGTACCATGAAGAGGTATCCCTAAGGACTGCCATGTCATACGGGTCTCAACACAATAGATGGTACATCAATCAAATATTCGGTCTGTGAGTTATTAGCCTTTTATTCCTAAAGGTCCTATTGGATTCGTGCCCGATCCAACCTGACCATACCAAAACATTATCTAGATCTCTATTGGGGTATACCAAAAGGAACCATCTCGATCCAGGGTTTCCAGCACCATAGACGGATCATCAAACGGATGCTCAGTGCCAATGTTATGGCTGAAAGAGGAAAAATGGATCGAAGCTGGCCCGGGACTGGTCTGACCTGGTCGGTCTGACCTGGCCTAGGCCAACCTGAATCGGTTCAGATCAACCATGCCTACTGGGTCCGGCCCGGCCCGCTGGGTGGCCAGGCCCGCACTGGTCGGCCCGAACCACATTGGTCAGCCCGACCTGGGTGGCGGGGTTGCCGCGGGGTGGCATGAGGTCCGCGGGGGGCCGTGATGCAGCCGTGGTGCTGCAGGGCAGCCTCGGATGCACCATCACCTTCGTCACAGCTACCAGTGTGCCTACCGCTATATCCGAGTTCCACTGGTTCCATTCGAAAGCACCGGTCGCCACCTCCTTCCATCACGAGGATCACAACAAAACCTCAAGAAAATGTGGAGAGGTTGGTCCATGTTTGTTTGGCATTCACCCTCCACGTTAGGGTGGTATCAAGTAGCTTAATAAAACTTGTATGAAGAACATCAAACCCTACTACATCTGGAAATGATTATTTCCAAACCCACAAAAATAAATCATCAACGGATCAACTAGTTAGAGATTTGATCTGCGTTCTTTGTTTAGAAGGGAAGAACATGGAATCCATAATCACACATAATTAAAACCCTACCTCAGAGGTTTGTTGACATTTGCAAGAGGAAGAAGTCGAAGAGGGTGCCAACATTCTTGGCTTTCGCAATCACGCTTCCAAAGTCGGCCCGTGCATTGTCCTCTTCTTTTATTCTGAAGAATGTTCTTTGATGGATTTCTTCATTGGGGGAGAATTATCCTCCAAAAGCTCTCCTCTTTCCAATAATTTCTCCCAATTCCACCAAAAATAAAATGTAGCCAACTTATTAATTTATGTTTATCAAAATAAATTATGTTGGCACAAACGATGTTGGTATAATTAATGTACTGCATTGGCACAATTAATTAGCCCATTTAATTGGCTCAATTAAATCGATTGTGTTGGTATAATTAAAGTAGGGGACTTGAGAGGTTTTCTCCCATTAAATGGGGTTTAGGTGTTCCCCGCCTTTAATTTTCAAATTGGGATATTTTAATCTTGGTGGTCCCCACCTCCATAACCTTTACATGGACAGTTTCAAATAAAAATAAAAATGTTAAAAAAAAAATTCTTTTTACACAAAAAGTGAAAACTATCTTTCACCCTAGACCTACTACAGTCGATGTGAAGGTATCCATAAGAGAATATGGGCACTACAAGTTCAATGGTGCCCTTATATTTCAATTTCGAGCACCGGTTCAAAAGTTACAAAAACTCGCTCGCACGTTTACTAAACGTACCCAAAAAAAGTTCTGAAATTCATTCCAAGAACTCCGGACCTCTGAATCACATACCATAAATTTTGAGGGACTTGTAAAATTCCATATATTTAAAAAAATTACATGGAATTTCCGGGTCTTTATAGAGAAACTCCAAGAATGTCATGAGTGAGTAGGAAAAGATCCTGTTTTGGTGCACAAATATCCTTTGGAAGATGGACTCAAAACACACCAAAGGAAGGAAAAGAGACTAGTCAAGAAGAAGAAATTAAGTATTTGTGATAAAATTCAAGATCTTAGAGTTATGGGATATGAAATATTGAACATATTTAAAGGCAGATCAAGGTTTCACCACACTATTGGACTGTTACACATGATGGAATAAATTTTTGTTTAATAATTCTTATCAGAGAGGTGGCTATAACAGCTGTGAGTTAAATGATTTCATTAAAACAGTGGAAAACACTTAACAACGACACACAATTTGGGTATATTGAGGGTTTCCCCCTCTTGGAGATTAGAACATCATTTATGGTCTATAAAATGAATATATACTTCTTTAATGTGGTATTAAACCTTAAAGGAGTAATTATGGGATGACTGGGGAATGAAACCCCTGTTAACCCCCTTGTGGCACAGATTAGTGACACCATGATGTCATAGAGCGACTGACACTACCACCCTCACAACTCACGGATGGGGTCCAAGGTTCCCCAAACACTAGGATTTAGCAATATAATGGACTAGGAGATTCCGAGCCATTTCATTTATATTTATTCAACTAATTTACTTTTGAATCAACATTATTTTTTATTTTAGTATATGTTTATTTTTAGTTTAAAAAAGTATTTTATTATTAATACCATTTCAAAGTTCATAATGTTCATCCATTTAAATTATTAAAAAATCAGAATGATTTTTGATTTAAATAATATATAAATATATAAATATATATATTGTATCAATATAATTTAGTTAATATTCATAAAATTATTTTTTTTACACATATATTTAATATAAAATCATCTTATAATTGAAAAAAATACACATCTCAAAACCCATCTTTTTCATCGCATCTATCTATTTTTGTTTAAAAGATAATTTTATGATTTTAGAAAAAAAAATCATTTTTAGATCATTATGGAAAAATTATATTTATATGAATTTGTGTGAATTCATTGAAAATATTAATTTTTTGATGAATAATGAAAATTACTAAACATTAATTGAATACTTTATTTTTATATAGTTTTTTATATGATAGAAATATATTTTATATTTTTTATGTGAATATTATTTAATTTTTATTTGAATTTATCCAATTTAGGTATTTTTGATAAATTTTATTTTGAATTATTATATACAAATATTGTAATCTTTTCAACATTTTAAAAACACTGCTTCTCATCGCATTTATGAGATTAATTATAAATTTAAATTTCCCACTTCTATGAAAAGAAAACTAATTTTTTCCATATTTCAAAAATAATAATTTATATTATCTAATTTGATCAATATAAATTTTTAAAAAATTAATTTCAAAAGAAATGAATATTATTTTCCATTATTAAGTTGAAAACGGGTTTATCATGGGGGGGGGGGGTTAAACTGAATTGAAAATGGTTATAAATTACCCAAAACATTTTCAACACCAATTTTATGGGAATATTTTGATGTTATAAAATATATTTTTTTTAATAGGTCATTTTCTGATCATTGTGACATTAATGAACATTGGTAGAGTTTTTATTGTTCATAAACAATACAATTGAACCACTAAACACACTTATAAATGGCCACACTATATACTATCTTATTCCAACGTTAAATTAATTCTTCATAAAATCATACCTAAAAAAAATATTAAAAAATTACTTTCTTTAATCAAATATTAATTATTTATTAAATAAATCTATCCCAATAAGGATGTGAAAGCCTAAGTAGTATATTCCAAGTAGACTTAATGTTCATCATTGATCATTTTTTTGTTTATTCCTTATCCTCATTAATTTATTAGAATCACATGATGATATAAAACCATAACCATATTCAATATATTGTGATGTTATTATTTTATGGTAATGACCTATGATGATTACCACATCTATCAAATGGGTAAAGAAATCATCATTTATTTTTGTGGAAGACTACCACCTCACGAACTGATATCATTCATTTTTCCATTACCACATACAAATGAAGGAAATAATTATTGATTTAATATTTATATATGATATTTATTTTTATATTATAATAATAATATTATTATATCACATATATGTTAATTATTTCCTTATTTTGTAAATACTATAACATCTCTTTTGTGTATAATGGACTACCATCTCGCAAAGCAATGTCATTCAATCAAGATTTACATGGAAGGTAATATAAATGGTTTTAATGAAAAAATGTGATATATATGGAGTAAATATGATTATTCACTGATAATAATTCATTTAACTTTATTTATATAAATATTAAATTAAAATGGAAACAATGTTCATACGTACGTATGACCAACCATCTCCAATAATGATGTATTTCATTTTTATGAATAAATTTTATGGATTACTATAAATATATATATCAATAATATATATATAATTTTAATATCATGGTTAAATTTTATAATATTATGAAGACATGATCAATACATGAGGAAGAAAATGTAACATTTCAAAACAAACAGAAAAAACAAAGCAGTTGTTGACAAAAATGTGACTTTATATAGGAATTGTCAATAAAAGGGTAATAAAAGGTCATAAGTAAATTAAATATGGCATGAAATATATATTTATGGTTATTTAATAGTTGTAAAATGAAAATATATTTATATACAATAGTTTTCAATGTGTATGAAGGATGTCATGACTAATGGTATGAAATTTCTAGTCTCTACATTATTTCAGGGAGACATATGAAAATTCTCTACTAGTTTGTTTTGTGTGGTGTATATACTAGTCATATAAAATTTTATTTAATTAATAAAAATTAATTATGGATATTAAATGATTAATTTAAATTTATTCTTTATTTTTTCTTAATATTTTAAATATTAATAAAGTGGTATGGATGTTTTTCCACAATTTACATTCTTTAAGACAAGTTTGTATTATGTACCTATATTCTTTCATGAGGTGTATATTCATCCTCGTTAACATGTAATGTAATTAATATTTTTATTTTCAGGATATTTTAGTTCCAATTTTTTCTTATTACTTCATGGGTATTATAATTAAATGTTAACAATACAGTAATGATTTAATTTTACAGTCTCATCATTTATCGAGATTTTTTATGACTATGTTTCTGATGATTAAATTATAAAATCCATATCTCATTAAAATCATGAATTTTCATCTCCATTGTTTTTTCATTATATTAAAATATAATATTACTATTTTTTCACTATATGATAATAAAAATAATATAGAAAATTATTTTATGGAAATTAGACAATATACCTCTCTTCTATTGGAAACTCATTTACAGCCAAAACCAGGTTTTATAAAATAAATTTCCATAAAAATTTTTAACTATGAAAATATTATTTATTAAATAAATTTTTAACCATGATTAAATTTTTACAAAATTTTTTTACTGGAATATTTATGTTGTTTTCTATACAATTCCTTTTTGAATTTTCCAACAAAAAAGAATTGAATCATAATTTTAACACGAATGACATGAAATGAATTTTCATCCATAATGAACATTATTAATATTGAATATTCATTTATATGTTTTCAAGTTTATTTTACAATAAATTATCTTTCAAATAATAAATTATATTTTCATCAAAATTTGTTTTGAATTTTTTTAAAGAATATTTTATAAGATTTTATGGTTATTTTATTGATAATTTTTTATTTTTTAAAAATTGATTTTCAAAGAATGAATATTTACCATAAAAAATGTTTCAAGTGATCCTATATAATCCTATCTATCTATGTTGGTATATTTTGCAGTTCCTTATTATCTATAGGTGATACTATCAAAGGATAACATTCTTATTATTTCATTCAATATCTAACATTTATACAGATGTGTTTTTTATGAAATGAATTTTCAATCCACTATTTATACCCTGACATAAGTCTTATAAAACCGATTTATTTCTCGATGGGTTACTCAATGATAAATTAATTAAATTATTTTGAAGCGTGAACATTTTTTACAAGTTATGATATACTAAAAATTTTATGAAGCCCATTTCATTTCATGGTTTATGATATGATTAATGTTTTATGATCTTTTGTCACACATATATATGATTTTAGTAATGTGAATTGTAGGATCTATATATCCCTCCAATGCATTAGTTATTCATTATTGTTATACTATATCAAATGGAACATGGGAGCTTATCCTAATACAAAAAATGGTTACATGGGAGATTATCCAAATACCAAAGAACGTGCACTAGTGGTTATCCCTATCCTATCATGTTATGATTGTCATGGTGGGTATCACTGAAAAAAATATTTTATATGATTATTTTAATTCTATATATCTATGCCTTATTCCAATTATATGATCTTATGGATAGTTATACTTTATTTACAAATTATTCAGGTCCAATGAATTGGATATATTTTTCAATGTCCCAAGATTATGATATTTTATATGTGGGGTATGACATTCAGATGATATGATCTTATTATTATAATTTCATACTCATGATATGCTTATGAATTTCCCTTGTTTACCCTTGTTAGGGATCTGATATCAGCCTTTTTTATGTTTCCTTTACCAAAGTAATAAATAATTAATTTTTGTAGGATACATATATATAAGGTATATAAGGGGAATATATTTATGGGATATATTGAAGATCTTTCTCAAAATTATTAGACTATGAATCTAGTCTCGAAAAAAACCAAATTTTTTTGATCCTCAAGCATGTAATTGTTTAACATATTAAATATCCATCTAATTAAATTAAATATCTATATATAAAATTACCTGGTAGAAATTTTCGGTATCAATGGATAGGTTTAGTTATCCTTTTTAAACAAGGATGATAAAACATTTGTGATACCACTAACCACATATATCTAAGGTAAAGATTAAGAATGATATCATGTATTGGAAAATTTGTTAGAACTTTGGTAAATGATAATGCAAGTGGATTCCATGAAATTTCATCCCTATCTGGATACAAAAAGTAGATGTGACTATGGAATTGATGTTTCTAGTGGAAATAAATACAAAAATTTAGCATTGAGCTATACTCTATCATCACATATTACCAGAAAATTATCCATCATTAACACATCATTTGACACTACTGTGGGATATTCCTCAGATATTTAAAAAATATATTCAAACTATCATGAAGGATTTAAATATATAAATACTATTAATGAACTATAATGAATATAGGGTTTCATATATTAAAAAATAGGTGTTTTTAATTAAAAATATTATTTGTGATTATTCCATGATGAAGTCATTTTCTAGTATGATTAGCCTTTCTTACACAATTATTTTATGTTTTTTAGTACTGAGTACCAAAATAAATTGATTAACTATTAATGTGATTGAAAATATTATAACAATCAGAAAAATGGAATGATTTATGGGGTAATGGTTATTACGATTATCCCTAATAAATTATCGCAAAAAATGATTAACAATGGTCACATTAACCAACTATCAGAATCACTATAGAAGAGAAAGATAAATTTCCCTAAGTGTATGCATAGTGGTGACCATGTAATAAAGAAATTTAGTTACCCATGTGTTGACAATTTGGGATGAAACACTCAAGTTAATGAATAAGGGGAACATTATAATGTTTTATATGTGGAGAATAATGGAATATAGTAGTAAATTGTTTGTTAAAAACAAAAATTTTAGTCAATTCAATTTATGGAAATACCGGTCACCCTAAGGTTTTTTCAATGTGTGGATATTGTGAATCTACAATTTATGGGAATTGGGAAAATTGATATTCTATAGGTAAATCTCATGAAAGGTGTCCAATAGGTTTTATGAGAAATGGTTTTTCAAATTGATGATGAAGTTAACATAAAAGTCATATAAATTAAAAGTGGTATTAAGGAATATCATGTCTAATACTAGTTAATTGTTTAAGAGAGAATTAGAATTATGAAATTATTGTTTTGAATTCATGAATTATGATAGGATTGATGAGTATAAATTTTTCGTTATGTATATTCAAGAATATAATTTAATGGAAAGAAAACAGTTTATGGAATAAATTGATTAAGGAAAATATAACCATTACAATGTTATTGACATTGAGATAATGGTGTTGGGAAAAATATGTGATTCATATGGAAAATTTTAATTGGATATTATTCATTACCTTTAAACTGATTAATAATTCATTAACAAGGCAGATTATGCTATCATTTATGGAATTTATAAAATTTTTTGTTTTAAGGAATATATCCAATAATCTATATTTTATCTAAATATGCATGTTTTCAGTAAGTTTTTATGATAACTCATGTTATTATAATGTTTCAATAGAATAAATGATGGAGGGATTGACGTGATTCATATGATACACTCAAGAGACACTATAATACATATGAGTGATTAATATTATGTTGATTTTGAGAAATTTTGTTCCCTTAATTATATATTTTAAATTTTTAAAGGGATATAATTTAAAAAATTTATGGAATGGATTAAGATAATATCTGTATATGTTTATAAAGGTTAATTTTTTATTTCACCAAATAATGATTTATCCATATAGGATAACTAGTGTTAAAATTTTTAAAACTAGATATAGAAGGAATGAAATATCATTATTTTATGGATCATGTGATATGTAAATTATTTAGGAATAAAAAATTCATCTTTATTTCATGGATTTTCAAATGAACTGGGAGTTGATCAAAACCCAACTAAATATGAAATTTTATTTATGATATAGAATGAATTTTTTCCATAGGTATTTCAGTCCATTTCAAATTCTAGACTATTTGGGGACATCGTGATATTAATAGTCAAATCCTCTAACCCACTATTGGGTTCAAATATTTTTATATTTTCTGTATTGAGGAAGTGCATACTTGATCCATTAGGTGTATTGAACTCAGTGTTATTACAATCATATCATGATATTCCTTTTGAGGAAAAACATATCGATATTTTTGATTGAATCGTTAATGTTATACCATATAAATAGAATTCACTTGGTCATCTTCTTTGTTAAACCAATATATTGATGATAAAATTTGAAAACCTAAGTGGGTAATGTGGTAGATATATATTTAGTTTTTTGTTATAAAATTGATTCATTTCGAGGGATAATTTCATTTTTAGGTTATATATTGTAACATGCTATTATTTTTTGATTTCTATCCAAATAAATATAATATCATCTATATATTTCATTACATGAAATAGCGAGTATCGCATGTCCTACATACAATAATGAGATTATATTTTTTTTACATAGAGGATATATTTTTTCATTCACTTCAAACAATAATGTCTTTTTTCTATACAGTGAATGACATGAGACAATGAGCTTCAATGATCCATGAAATAATATTATATTATTTTCACAACATAGTTGATAAATATGCATGTTTGAATAGTATGAACTAGATTTTTTATATAAATACAAATTTTCCAACTAAATATATTTTTTAGATAAACTACTGGTAAATAATTAATCAATTTTTATTATTGTAGTTATATTGTAATTCCCCGACCCCAGTTACCCAGATTCGGTGCATTATTACATAACATTGGCATGATCAGAAGCGATCAAATCTCGAAAGATTGATTAGTTTAGTATCCTTGGAAATACCATATATATTCATAAAGTTTTACATTACATCATAAAAATGAAAACTATAATAACATAGTCTACAAATTCCACACTCATGTCCCCACATACTATCCCTGCAGGTCATTCATAAATTACTTCTACACATCCTAGGAAAAATAAAACATTGAAAGGGGTGAGCTGAGATGCTTAGTAAGGATAACAATATAGCGGAAACATTCATTAATAAACATAGACATTTAAAGAAATTTATAATTAAAACAAAAGTCTTTTAAACTATACCTTCAGCATAATATGGAAAAGTTAAAATGAAATAATTCCATTTATTTATTCACATGGATATTCTACTAGTCGAATAATCCATGCAATATCAATAACCACTTTCATAATTATGGAATGCATAATGCCAGACTATCATAACCATATAGCCAAGGCCTCATGCCAAGACTACAAATAAGATTTTGTCAAGGCCTCGTTCCAAGACACTAATTTGTCTCCTGAGACCTACCGATGCATAGAGGAGCTATAGTGGGCTCCACCCATCACTTATTAAGTCCAATGCATGTCTCATATGAACATGTTTAAACATGACATAAACATTCATATTAAAACTAGCATACAAAATGTAAAAACTTTCTCCACAAACCATGAATGGCATAAAAATAACACATCCACAGTCAAACATATCACAAAACCTTCAATACATTGTGGAAGTTTTGTTTCATAATAACTCAACTTCAAATAAGCTTAAAATTTATCAAAGGATATTGACATAGATGAAATCAAAACTATTTGAGAGAAACATCTCTTTTTTTTGAAATCATTTAAAAGTCGCATACTTATAAAATAAAAGATTTACATTGAAAATATCCTTATAATATTGTAAGGGAAGCTTTGAAGATTGTATTATGGCATAAAAGAGCTGCACCCACTGTATATGTTAACAAAACATTCTTACATTAATTTTGTTGAAAATGAAAAAAAAAACCTTTTTGGAAAACGATGGAAAGATTACTTTATAATCCTCTTATAAAAAGTCCAACAATGGAATAAATTACATCAACCCATATTCCGTAAAATAGTAATAATGTTTTGAAATACATTTTTAAGAAACATGGATGTGAATGATAAAGAGTTATCAGTAGATAATCGAGTATAAACAACCTCGGATAATGAAGAGATTGTAAAATAAACCTTTACCAATTTGGTAAATTACAAAAAATACACCCCATAAAAGAGGTGCCATACAATGAATATGTCGATAGACATAAATTAAAATGTATTACACAAAGAATACAATTATGGGCAGTACATACAGCACACAAAACATAATAGTGCCAATATGGTACGAATCTCACGGGAATAAGGAGTGAGATGAAAACCCCCTTACCTTGTACTTTTTCTTAGTCGATGGTATGTTAACCTCATGTATAATAGTTAAAAAATTGTTATTAAATTATAAAATAACCATATACATAATTATGATATCATATATGATCTTTTAACATTTATTTGTTAATAATATCTTAGTATTATCATTGTTTCAGGTGTTAACTTACTCATTTTATTTTATATGTTTTGTTACATAATTCATGTTTGTTATGAATAGGTTGTAACTTATTCATATCCAGAATGATATAATGTTCTAAAACATTGATTTTAATCAGAAAATTATAATTATTCTTGAATGGATACGATGGGGAATGAATCTGATCGCGTTCGTGGAGACTGTAGTCCGTACGTACGCACGAGCGACAATATCATTATTTTGATATTAAAATAATATATAATTGGATGGTATATAATATATACAGAATCATTATCATGTTATATTTATTATTTACATGAATTACACATCATTATTATACCCATCCAAATAATAATATATTGAATAACAATTACACCATGACGCGGAGATGGTAAGCTGTACGTACCCACGTATGGTGACATGTCATTCAAAGGATAGATAGAATGCTGAATATGGTTGTACCATATTTATAATAATATCACAGTATATATGAGATACTTGATTTACTATTTTAGAATAATAATAACAATGAATGAATAAGTTGAATAAGAAATGAATTTGAAAAATGGTGGTGAAAACATTACCTCTTCTTCGGGTTCTTCCTTTTGATTTGATCAAAAGGGAACCATAGGTTGGATTTATGATCAAAATAAGGCCTTTAGGTTGTCGTTAGGGAAGTTGAGAGTGTAATTTTTCAGGGGTTGGACGATCCAAGAGGCTTTGAATATGTGAATTAGTAAGAAGGGGGGGTGCCCTTTTATAAGAGGGGTGAGGGGTACCTTTGGAATAACTAGAAATATTATTTTATAATAAATTCATATTCGATTTATAATCGCTCCAAAGTGGATTATTTAATGTTTAAGGTAGGGATGGGTATAAAACCACTCAACCAATATAATTTAGACTGGTTTGGGTCATTATATTAACCTTATGTTTTAGATTTAACTCTTAGTTAATTAGTTTGACACTTACGATGTCACTTTGTATTTTTATATTCTATAGTTAATAAACTTACTATATACCTCCAAGAGACCCCAAAGTGGTCCATTAATGACACACCTATCATGATATAGGTCTCTTGGCCTAACCTTATATTTTTAGGAATTTAATATCAATTAATAATATGATATTTATTTTAAAAAAACTTTTATGTCTATTTTGTCACTATTGGGTATTTTGTTTTTGATAATTTCATAACAACATTATTACATAGAAACAAATTTATATAACCAATAAAAATATGTCATATTAACCTATATAATTAGTTTAATTCATAAAAATTATCAAATTAAATTTACTTTGATATTTATAACATAAATTATTTTAATATTTTATTAATTAGGTAATTACTGCATCACCGTTGTGTCAAAAATAAATTAAATTATATAATGTCTACAAATTATAAATAAAATAGTATTATTTAGTAAATTGTTTTAGATTTATAATTAATATTTTCAATTGAATTTATATTATGTATAACCCTATGTTAAAAATGTTTTATTAAATAAACTTTGATTCTAACTCTTTTAACTCTTCTTTAAATTAAATAATAATAAATGTCCTAATCTAATCCAAGTGGAC
Organism: Viscum album; assembly: GCA_963277665.1. Classification (NCBI taxonomy): domain Eukaryota; kingdom Viridiplantae; phylum Streptophyta; class Magnoliopsida; order Santalales; family Viscaceae; genus Viscum; species Viscum album. The sequence continues at coordinate 256,205,376 of OY728148.1, read as the reverse complement.
CTAAATGATAATATTTAATTCCTAATGTTTTTTTGGTCGACATAATCTTGTACAATAGAATTAGGACATGTGTTAGGGTAATATTAATATCATTTTTACCCTTCATAACCCTATTTACTTTTAAACGTGGTAAATAAAAGTAAAAAGTTATTATTCACCAAAAATTATATTTATCTTATTGAACCGAATTTTTGCCCTTAATATTAACCGTGTATCTCGGATTTTAGAAATTACACTCATAGAAGCTGTAAAATTATGTTTTATATGAAATTTCCAATTCTCCTAGGAGGTGCGTAAAAGACGGTAAAAAGTTCAATAAAATTTTAATATGTCTAAAATTATTATAAACTGACTCTAATGAATTACATTGGACTTATATAGGTATTACATATCTATTTGGACCTAAAATAAATTGAAATAAAATAAATAATTATTTTAATAATAATTCGGTTTTAACCAATAACTTAGTGTTTTTCACTATTCATCAAAAATTGAATGTTTTCAGAAAAATACCAAAAATTCACCCTAAGATAATTTTGATATCCCGAATCCAAAAATGAAGTCAACATTCAGAGATAAAATTTATAAAACTTCAAAAAGTGAGTATAACTATTCATAATGGCTAGTTTGATTAGATATGGTGTGTGTTAGAACTCAATGTTGCGTACAACACATGCTACTGTATTATTCAAAGAGAAGTGTACCATGGAAGATTGGGGTGTTACATTCTCCCCTCCTTCAATAAATTTTGTCTCCACAATTGGAAAAAAAATTTTGAAAATAAAAGGTTGAAAATAGAAAATACCATTGTGGAAAACCCATATCAGAAATAGGGTTATTAAAATTTAGTTTTAATAAGAGGGATAGGGAAAGGATAATGTCACCACCAAATTAGGGTTTCGAATAGGATAACATTGGTGGAAATTATAGACATGTAATTAGAGGAAAAATGTAAATATTTATAGGGAGTGACTGAGGTCATCAATCATAAACAAGTGTAAAATTGAGGGCCTTAAAGCCATCAATCTATGATGATTTAAAATATCATCAGTTCAATAAAATATATGTTATTAGGATAACACATTTTTGGTTTTAATATTCCATACCTAAAGTATAAGAATTAATTTCATCATAGAATAATTGAAATATATATATATACTTGAAAGGTAGAGTTTCATCCTTCAACTAATTTCTACCACAAAACTCATCTTTCACTCTAAAAGATTACAGAAGTAAAATATATTATTTTTATCCTAATAATATAAGGTTCTAAATTTTAACACACATGCCATTATAATGATGAAAAACATTTTGTAATAACCAGGGACTTCTTGTAGGCTAGTGGTAGGTAATAAAGGCCTGCCGCAATATGGTTGTGGGTTCGATTCCTGCTGCTTTGTCCGACGTGACAGGTTATGGCCCGACCTACATGTTGTCCTTTTCCTAAAACTATAGTATCATAATATTCCAAAAAAATAATAAGAAATGTTTTATCCTTAAAAAAATATATCCAATGTTCTACTTAATCCATTCAAAACATTGTAGTTATCCAATGTACCTCTATCCAGACTCTATGTAAAAGGTATCTAAATTCCAAAATCAATTGTAAAATCAGATTCCCCCAAAGTAAAGTTTCTCTTATTGTCACATACTGAAAATATGATTACCTTAGTCATATTAAAACCTTAATGAAAACAACATGTACTGTAGTACAATCCTTATATATATCACATTATTCTCATAACCAGAATATAATCCTTATGTCTAAAAACATATAGACCTTAATTACTCCTCTTCAACTATAGTAACAACGTGAGCTTGCCATTGATCCCATGGCCTTTTATGAGGTATGTTCCCTTGGCGCTTAGGGAATTCATTTTCATAATGCCCCATTTCTCTACAACTGTAGCATTCAACATTGACAGCCTCGTTCTTTCCCTTGCTTTCACGAGCCTGGTGACCTTTTTCTCCACATTTATAACAGGCTCTCATTCCTTTTAGGCAAGTACCATGATGTTTCTTCACAAAATTTTCACATAATGGAAAATCCTTCTTTCCATTTTTCCCTTTATCTGTCTCTTGGTCCATCATTATCTTATTCTATTTATTTACTTTATTGTCATAAGATATATATAATTCCTTTTCTATCTTGATAGCACATGAGACTATATCTTCATACAACAAGAAGGTTTGTGAGACTAATGCTCAACAGAGAAATGGTTTTAACCCATCAAAGAAACTATCAATATTACATCTTGGGTTACGTGTATAATCTCTAGCATACCTTTCTAACCTTGTAAATTTAGTCTCATACATTTTGACATTCTCATCCTCCTTTTGTCTCAGACTCAAAAATTTCCTTTCCATATCTTCTTGATGGTCACGAGGAAAGTATTTTTTATAAAAACAGATATTTGAACTCCCTCCATTCCATATTTGATACTTTATCATCTTTTTTCGTGTTTTGAATAAATGACCACCATTGATCAACATCTCCAGTGAGGCGATAAACTGCCATGACGACTTTTTCTCTTTCACTACTCCCAAAAGCCTGAAATATTTTCTCTAGGGAACTTATCCATTACTCAGCTACAAATGTATTTGTACTCCCACTGAATGTTAGTGGTTGCTGCCTCATGAAGCGATCTAACATTGATCCTCCACGCTATGGATCAGGGTGCTCCATACAGGAAAGGTTATTATTCATAACTTGAGTGAGTTTCCCAGTATGGTGATTAGCTGATCAGCACCAGTTTCATCACCAGCTCCACTATAATTATCATGAGTAGGCGGGCAATCCCTATATGGAGTGCGTGCATTGATATGGTTTCCATTTCATCCACTAGGCACCATTTCTAAAAAATGGCATAAACTAGATCAATTTATGAATCAAAATACATAATTACATACTTATAAAACACTTAACAAAATTTGAACTATTTATGGATATAATCCATAATCATAAAATTTTTCTTTGAGGACGTATATACTCATAAACCCTTCATAATTATTTGTAAATAAAATGAGAGTTATCCTAAGCATATCCCTCGTTGTCGTGCACTAGTTCCCGTTTGAGTCTAGATCAAAGCGGTGTTTTCAGGTTTTACCCCTAGGTACATCTGTGTCAGACCTACCTCTACCTGCTCATATCCAGACATGCATGTATTGCTCGGAAAACTCACAAAATATCTACAATACCAACATTTTAGGAAGTTCTTCTATACTAATCCTCAAAGTTCATCTTAGGTCTACGTGCTCAAATCGGAGTTTATCTAAATATAGCTTCCGAGGATTGTACTAAACTTCCTCTGATACCAACTGTAACACCCCGACCCCAGTTAACCAGAGTCGGTGCATTATTACATAACATTGGAATTATAACAAGGGATCAAATCTCGAAAGATCGATCAGTTTAGTAGCCTTGGAAACAGTAGATATATTCATAATGTTTTACATTACATAAAAAAATTGAAAACTACAACTATAATGACCCATAATTTACATACATTATTAATAATTCAAAATTTAAGTAAACTTATTACAACATATAACAAAACCATGAAAGGACCATATAGGTATAGTGTCTTTAGAAACTAGGAAACATAAACAATTTCTTCATAAAGTATCTACAATGTCTCCCATTTATTTCATCATATCTAGAGTAACTTTTGGTATATCCTACATAATAACTATCTTCCTAACCTGGGGAAAGAAAGCATACAAAAGGGTGAGCTCAAATGCTCAGTAAGGGTAAACAAAACAAATATCAATCACATCATATTCATAAGAACATAACATTTTGGAAATATTAACCTGCAAAAGATATCATAATTTCATAACATGGGATAAATCATAGTAGTGAAATGTAATCCCAATAATCATAACATAAAATATGAAACTTTGTGGCATACACACATAATCATAGATAATCATTTCTTATTAGTCAAGACTCATTTCCAATACTATCTTAGGGGACAAAGTCCATTTCTGAACTGAGTTCACTCCTTGTTTCAGTCCTGTTTCACTGAACCGGATTAACCTGCCATTCCAGCCATGTCTATCTCATGAGACATAAATCTTTACCCATTGAATTGGAGGGAGATAGAGGTCCCACACTTCTCATAATGAAACCATTCTCATGTGTGCCACAAAATAATAAACCATACATCATAACATAACCCATGTAATAAAAAAATGGGATTCTTAATCATCATACCATTATAACATAATTTATACAAGATAAAAGGACATCATAAAAATTGTTCCATCATAACATAATCAGAAAAATGTAAAAATAGGGATAGAAATAGAACCCTATATTAACTTAGATGGAAAATAATTTTGATAAAACACTTGAACTCCATTCTTGACGAAGATAACCTTTCTACTTAATTTTTTTTCCTTTCTTAACATGTAATATAATTTTGAACTAAAAGAAGTTGATTAAAAATAAACATGAAAATTTTTAAAGGATTCTTCATGGGAATAATTTTCTAAAAATCCATTCCTACCGTATAAGTTAAAAAAGACATTCATCTCGTATTTTTTCCAGAAAAGTCAAAAAGTACCTCGTACGCAAAACAACAAAAGATTCCTTTCATATCTTTTATTAAAAACTCACCAAAGGGTAAAATTAGATTTAAAAAATTATAGGTGGATGGAAATAATATTACACATTGAGGAAACATGGATGTTGATGATAAATATTCCCCAGAAAATTCTGAACTATAAACAATCTCAAATACAAATTGAGATTTAAAGATTTTCCCTTACCTTAGGTCTGATATGCTTCGTAAGTGTCCGAACCTCATGTATAATGATTTAAATAATGTAATTGACTTATTATAGAATCATACTAATTATTATGATATCATATATGGTCATATTCTTAGCTTCTTATTAGTAATATTTCATTGTTACTTGTTATTCAGGTGTTTATTACTTTTTGTTCTTATGCGTGTTTTGTCGAATAAATTCTTATTCTTCTCTTTAGGTTATAGATACCTCATTTCCATAATTTTATTAGTGTACTATATATCATATTTATTCATTAAATTCATTTATATAATCATTATGCAATGAAGATCATGTAGAACGAGTCGCATCACATCGTGGAGACGGTATTACGTACGTACGCACGATCGATGATATCATTCCAATGATCATGGAATTGTATTGTAGTGTATGTATACTATTTAAGAATAAATATCACTTTACAATAATCATATATAGTTATTATTTACACCATTATAACCATCCAAGTAATATGGTTGTGGAAAATAGATTACACCACGGCGTGGAGACGGTATTCCGTACGTACGCACGCGCGGTGATTTCGTTTTCCATAGGATGGATAAATAGTGAGATAGGGTTGTTTCATACATATAATAAAATATCAGTATATTAGTGATTCTGATTTTTTTTACTTCATAATTAAACAACTAAATAAGAAGAAGTTGAAGAAGAAATAAAGTTGAAAGGATCGGTAACAGACATTACATCTTCTTTGAAGCGGCTCTTTGAGACCTCCTATTGGGGGACTAAAATTTGTCTTTGAAGAATACCAGGACCTCTAGGATGTTTCTAGGGAAGTGGATAAAATAATTTTTCATGGTTTAGCCGAGCATGAAGGCTCAAAGTGGTGTGAGGAAGAGAGAGAGGAGGTGCCCTTTTATAAGGGAGGAGGGGGGCACCTTTGGAAAAACTAAAAATATTATTTTATTATAAAGTCATATTCGGTTTTTAATAGATAAAAATTGATTTATTTAGATGCTAAAGTGGGTATGGGTCAAAATACTATCATACAATATAATTTAGACAATTTTATGGTTATATTTTAACCTTATCAATTAGATTTAACTTTAGTTAAATAATTTTACTTTTACCGTGTCTTTTGTTTCTTACACTATAAGGTTAATAAACATACTATAACAAGACAAAAGAACCCCAAGTTGTTTATTATTAATATATATAACCTTATATAAGTAATTTTTCCGAACCTTACATTTTTAGGAATAAAATAACAATTAATAATGTAATATTTGTTTTAAAAACTATTTTATATCAATTTTGACACTATTTGGTAATTGTTATTTGTGAAAATCATAAAAGAAATATTAGTTCGAAAAAAGTTAATAAAACCAATATCTACATGTCATATTAACCTATAAAATTAGTATAATTCATAAAAAGTCTCATATTAGATTTATTTGGGTATTTATATCATCAATTATGTCAATATTTCATTAATAAGATAATTACTGCATCATCATTGTGTCATAAATAAATTAAATTATTTAATGTATAAAAATTATAAATAAAATACCATCATTTAGGAAATATTTTTATATTTCTAATGAATATTTATAGTGGAATTTATATTATATATAACCCTATATTAAAAATGATTTATTTAATAAACTGTGATTTTAACTATTTTAACAATTCTTTAAATAAGATAATATTAAATGTCTTAATCTAGTCCAAGTAGGACTAAATGGTCATATTTTATTCCTATGGTTGGTTTTGGTCGAATTAAACTTGTCTAACAGAATTATGACATGTGTTAGGGTAATAATAATATAATTTTTACCCTTAATTACCCTATTTACTATTAACCGTGGTAAAAAAAGTTAAAAGTTAATACTCATCAAAAATTATTTTCTTCTCATTGAACCACATTTTAGTCCTTTATATTAACTGTGTCTCTTGGATTTTCAAAATTCCACTCATAGAAGTGGTAAAATTATTTTTTATGTGAATTTGGAAATTCTCCTAGGAGGTGGGTAAAATACGGTGAAAAGTTAAGTAAAATTTTTATATATCTAAAATTATTATAAAATGACTCCAATGAATTACATTGAACTTATATAGGTATTATGTATCAATTTTGACATAAAATAAATTTAAATAAAATAAATAATTATTTAAATAAAAAGTCGGGTTTTAAATAGTATCCCAGTGTTTTCGTTATTCATCAAAAATTGAAAGTTTTCAGAAAAATACCAAAATCTCACCCTAGGATAATTTCGATATTCCGAATCCAAAAATGAAGTCCATTTTGAAAAATGAAATATTGAATATTTGAAAAAGTTTGTATTACTATTCATAACAGCTAGTTTTAATAATATTTTAATAGCATATTGTTGTTTAGTGAAACTCATTATTGCGTAGGACGCAAGCTATCGAGGAAGGTCACGATTGCGTGTAAAGCAAGTCATGCTAGTGTTGTGTGTAGTGAAAGATATATTTGATTATTATTATAACATAAAAACAAAATATTTCTCATAAATGTCTCGGGTGTTACATTCTACCCCCCTTAAAAGGAATTTCGCCCACGAAATTCGTCACTTTGTAACAAACAGATGAGGGTACCTCCCCCTCATCGTATCCTCATGATCCCATGTAGCTTCTTCTAATTGGTGGTTACTCCATAAAAATTTCACCAAGCGACTGGTCTTGTTCCGTTGGACTTTTTCACTATGATCCAGAATCTCTATAAGCTGTTCTTCATAAGAAAGATCTTGCTTCAGCGGTACAACTTCTCAGCAGAGTACATGTGAAGGATCAGGTATGTACATTCTCAGGAGAGATACATGGAACACATCATGAACTTGAGAGAAATTCGGTGGAAGCTCCAATCAGTATGCTACGTTCCCAACACGATCTAGTATTTCGAAAGGACCGATATACCTAGGGATCAACTTTCCCTTCTTTCCAAATCTCATTACTCTCTTCAGAGGAGATATTCGTAAAAACACTTTATCACCCACTTCAAACTCTAAGACTTTTTTCGGTTGTCAGGATAACTTTTTTGTCGACTCTGAGCAGCTCTTATGTGCTATTGAATATATCTGACATTTTCTGCCATCTCATCAACAAGATCAGGTCCTAATAGCTATCTTTCCCCAACCTCAGCCCAACAAGTTGGAGTCCTGCATTTAATTCCATATAGACCTTCATAAGGAGCCATCTGAATACTGGACTGAAAGATATTATTATAAGAAAATTCCACTAACAGTAGGTTTTGATCCCAACCACCTTTAAATACATAGAGAAAGATCAAAACATATATTCTAGAGTTTGAATTGTCCTCTCAGACTGACCGTCTGTCTAAGGATGATAAGCAGTGCTGAAACTCAACTCTGTATCCAGAGTATGCTGAATACTTCTCCAGAACATTGAGGTAAACCTCAGATCCCGATCATATATAATGGAAAGTTGTACTCCTTGCAATCTTACCGCTTCTTTTACATATATCCTAGCATGCTGATCCAGCGAGAAATCCTCTCTAATAGCAATAAATTGTGCCGACTTTGTAAGACGATCAACTATGATGCAGATAGCATTATTGCCTTTGGATGTTTTAGGAAGTCCGGTGAAAAAGTCCATAGTGATGTTTTCCCATTTCCATTTAGGTATGTTTAATGGTTGTAACATCCCCATAGACTTCTGTCTCTCAGATTTAACTTGCTGAAAACCCAAGCAATGAGAGACATATTCAGCAACATATTTTTTCATGCCATCCCACCAAAATTACTTTTTCAGGTCCCTATACATCTTCATGCTTCCATGATGAATAGAGAATGAAGAACTATGAGCCTCATCCAGTAGCTCCCTCTTTAATTCTGGGATGGGAGGAACACAAACCCAAATCCTGAACTTAATTATCCTATCACAATCAAGGTTGAATTTAGGAACATTTCTCACCTTCTTTTGTAACTCTACATCTTCTTTCTATGCCTCTTTAATCTTTACATGTATAGATGGTTGAACATTCATTTGATAAAGATATCATATTTCCCCTTCCATTAAAATTCTAAGAACCATCCTTTGTAAATCCATACATATTGGATCTTTTTTGATCCTCATCATGGATATTCTAGCATGGTCTTGTCGACTTAATGCATCTTCCACCTTGTTTTCTTTCCCAGGGTGGTAATGAATTGAGTAGTCGTAATCTTTAATCCGCTCCAACCAACTTCTTTGGCGCATATTCTGATCCTTTTGTGTGAAAATATACTTTAAACTTTTATTGATCAATATAAATGTCACACCTTTCACCATAAAGATGATGCCTCCAAATCAATAATGGAATGATTACTGCAACTAACTCCAAATCATGAGTTGGGTAATTTTGTTCATGGATTTTCAACTGTCGTGAGGCATAAGCTATCACCATATCATTTTGCATAAGAACACATCCCAACCCCTTCTTGGATGCATCACTGTAGATCAAAAACCCTTCTCCACTACAAGGAAGTGTGAGTACAGGTTCACTAGATAACCTTCTTTTCAACTCCTTGAAATTCTCTTCACATTCCTCTCTCCATATAAACATAACTCCTTTTTCGAGTCAACCTGGTGAGTGGATTAGATAATCGTGAAAAATCATTCACAAAACATCGATAATATCATGCCAAACCAAGAAAACTTTGGATCTCGGTTACTTTTGTTGGTCTCGACCATCTTTCGATAACCTCTGTTTTTTCTGGATCCATAGATATCCCCTCTTTTGAGATTATGTGACCAAAAAATGCAACTTTTTGAAGCCAAAATTCACACTTGGGAAATTTGGCATAAAGCTTCTCCTTTCTCAAGGTCTTAAATATAATTCTCAAGTTATCTTCATGTTCTTCTTCCCTATTTGAATAGGCAAGAATATCGTCTATAAATACTACCACAAAATAATCAAGATAGTCTCTAAAGACTCTATTAATCAGATCCATGAAGATAGCATGGGCATTAGTAAGAACAAATGGCATCACTATAAATTCATAGTGTCCATACCTTGTACGGAATTCCGTCTTTGGTATATACTCCCTTTTGACCCTTAATTGATGATACCCTGAACGAAGATCAATATTCTAAAAGTATTGAGCTCCGAGTTTTTGGTAAATAAGTCATCAATACGCGGGAGTGGATATTTGTTCTTGATAGTGATCTTGTTAAGTTCTCGATAATCAATGCAGAGTCTCATTGATCCATCTTTCTTCTTAACAAACAGAAGAGGTGCTCCCCAAGGTGATGCACTAGGGCGTATGAATTATTTTTCAAGATTCTCTTGGTGTTACTTCTTCAATTCCTGCAACTCAATTTGGGCCATTCTATAAGGTGTCTTTGAAATAGGAAAAGCACCCGGTACGAGTACAATTGAAAACTCAACTTCATGATTTGGTGGAAGAACCGACAATTCCTCCGGAAAGGCATCATCAAACTCACGTATAAAGGGAATATTCTTAATCATGAGTTTCTCACCAACCATTTGAGATAAATAACCTTCATTTAGTGGAATAAAGACCCATAAGATGGAATAAATATCCACTGGAAGGTTATGTTCATCCTTGCATCGTTAGACGATCATAGATTGATCTTGAATATGAAATGTGACTTCCCTTATTTGGGAATTGACATGAGATCCATATAGAGAACGCCAATCCATGATAAGAATCACATCAAATTCCACTATAGTAAGGATCACAAGATTTGCAGGAAGCACTTTCCCACAAAATTCAATCGGAGAAAAATTATAAACTTTTGATGAGACTGTTGTGCCATTAGGGGTTGTCACAACTAACTCATCATCGAATTGTTGAGGTAATATGACGATACCCTTAGAAAATTATTTAGAAATAAAAGAGTTGGTGGATCCAGAATTAAAAAAACATTTGAAACTTTAGAGTGGATGGTAAGTATACCTTTCACCACTTCGTTATCGTACTCCACATTGCTGATAGAAATTGCATGTGACTTTCCTTTGCCATTATCCTTATGAGTTTGTTGACATTGATCATCATCAATAACCCTAGGATTAGAGAATTGATTGGCATAATGCCCCATTTCCTTGCATTTGTAACATTAATGTGTAGGAGGTGCACTCTATGTAGCCTTTTCTTTATTCGCATCACTAGACATCTTATTCCCATCATTGCAGCATTCAAATGCCCGATGACCTTCCTTTCCACATTTGAAACATTTACATGTCCCTTTAAGACAACTCCCTCCATGTTTCTTTTCCCACTTTGAGCATAAGGGAAAAACATCTTCTTTTCAGTGTGCTCTTTAGATTTTTCTTTGAATTCCATTTTCCTCTTATTATCAAACCCATATGACTGATGGGTTACTCCAATCTCCATCTCAACTTTGTGAGCACATAAAATGATTTCATCATAGCTATTGAAGTCCCTTATGGCTAACGACCTACGAAGACTTGGTTTTAAGCCACTAAAGAATCGATCGATATTACTCTCAGGTTGGATAATAATCCCAGAGGCGTACCTTGCATGTCTTGTAAAATTTTCTTTGTAGGTACCAACAGATTCATCATCCTTTTGCTTTAGATCAAGAAACTCGTCCATCATTGTTCGGAGAATACTAGGGAAGTACTTGTTAAAAAATAATTTTTTTGAACACGTCCCATTCCATGGACTCAATTTCATCCCTTTTCATCGTATTATTGATAATATTCTACCATTGACCTGATTCACCATTCAAACGATATACTGCTAAGATAACATTATCATGTTCAGAACATTGAAGAACAGAAAATATCTTTTCAGTGGTACTGATCCACTATTCATCCACTAATGGTTCAGTAGACCCGCTGAATGAGGGTGGACGCTGCCTCATGAAGGATTCAACAGAATGTTTCTCCTTCCTTTGCTCATTTGGATGTCCTGCATGATTCATAACTTGAGAAATTTGTGTGAGAATGGATACAAAATTTTTCATTCTAGCTCCCATAACGTTTGGTTGCTCAGGGGGACAATCATTTCATTGCCTGTCACATTCCACATTAACATGATTCTTTTGGGTTCCATCCATTGACTAAAACCAAGAAGAATAGTGTGAGAAATACTAATTATAATAGGAAAACCACATAATAAAGAATAAAATTTTACACTTAAGGTGTTATCATAGGTTATTCATGGACATTTCTAAAACATTAAGATTGTGTTCTTTTCTTATATATATCCATAGGGTTCTTACTAAGGCTTTCATTTCCTAGTTTCCAAAGGTTGATTATAACTTTCATCTGATACCAACTATAACGACCCATACATTACATACATTGTTAATAATTCAAAATTGAAGTAAACTTATTACAACATATAACAAAACCATGAAAGGACCGTATAGGTATATAGTCTTTAGAAACTGGAAAACATAAACAACTGGTTCATAAAGAATCTACATTTTCTGCCATTTAATTAATCATATCTAGAGTCCCTTTTGGAATATCCTACTTAATAACCTTCTTCCTAACCTGAGGAAATAAAACATACAAAATGGTGATCTCAAATTCTCAGTAAGGGTAAAAAAAAGAAATATCAATCACATCATATTCATAAGAACATAACATTTTAGAAATCGTAACCTGCAAAAGAGATCATAATTTCATAACATCGGATAAATCATAGTAGTGAAATGTAATCCCAATAATCATAACATAAAATATGAAACTTTGTGGAATACACATATAATCATAGAGACTCATTTCTTATTAGTCAAGACTCTTTTCCAAGACTATCTTAATGGAAAAAGTCCATTTCTGAACCAAGTTCACTCCTTGTTTCAGTTCTGTTTCACTAAACCGGTTTAACCTACCATTCCAGCCATGTCTATCTCATGAGATATAATTCTTTTACCAATGAATTGGAGAGAGGTATAGGTCCCACCCATCTCATAATGAAACCATTCTCACGTTTGCCACAAAATCATTAATCATACATCATTGCATAACCCATGTAATAACAAAAATGGGATTTTTATTTTTCATGCCATCATAACATAATCTATATAATATAAAAGGATAACATAAAAATAGTTCCATCATAAAATAATCAAAAAAATATAAAAATAGGGATAGAAACCAAACCCTATATTATTTTAGTTGGAAAATAATTTTTATAAAACACATGAACTCCATTCTTGTGGAAAATATCCTTTCTACTTCAATTTTTGTCTTTATTAACATGTCATATAATTTTGAACTAAAAGAAGTTGAATAAAAATAAACATGAAAATTTTTAAAGGATTCTTCATGGGAATAATGTTCTAAAAATCCATTCCTACCGTATATGATAAAAAAATACATTCTTCTCGTATTTTGGCCGTAAAAGTCAAAAAGTACCTCGTATGAAAAACGACAAAAGATTCCTTTCATATATTTTACTAAAAACTCACAGAAGGGTAAAATTGGATTTAAAAAATTATATATGGATGGAAATAATATTACATGTTTAGGAAACATGGATGTGGATGATAAATATTCCTCAGTAAATTCTGAAGTATAAACAATCTAGGATAAAAATTGAGATTTCGAGATTTTCCCTTACCTTAGGTCTGATTTGCTTCGTAAGGGTCCGAACCTCATGTATAATGACTTAAATAATTTCATTGACTTATTCCAAAATCATACTCATTGTTATGACATCATATATGGTCATATTCTTATTTTCTTATTAGTAATATTTCATTGCTACTTGTTATTCAGGTGTTTATTACTTTTTGTTCTTATGCATGTTTTATCGAATAAATTATGATTCTTCTCTTTAGGTTATAGATACAACATTTCCAGAATGGTATTAGTGTACTATATATAAAATTTATTCATTAAATTCATTTATATAATCATTATGCAATGAAGATCTTGTAGAATGAGTTGCATCACATCATGGAGACGGTATTTCGTTCGTACGCACGAGCGATGATATCGTTCCCATGATCGTGGAATTGTTTTGGAGTGTATGTATACTAATTTAGAATAAATATCTCTTTAAAATAATCATATATTTATTTTTTACACCATTATACCAATCCAAGTAAAATGGTGGTGCAAAATAGATTACACCACGGCGTGGAGACAGTATTCCGTACGTACGCACGCACGGTGATTTTGTTTTCCATAGGATGGATAGATTGTGAAATAGAGTTGTTTCATACTCATAATACCATATCAGTATATGAGTGATACTGATTTTATTACTTCATAATTAAACAACTAAATAAGAATAAGTGGAAGAAGAAATAAAGTGGAAAGGATCGGTAACAGACATAACCTCTTCTTTGAAGAGCCTCTTTGAGACCTCATCTTAGGGCACTAAAATTGTTCTTTGAAGAATACCAGGACCTTTAGTATGTTTCTAGGGAAGTGTAGAAGAGAATTTGGCCGGGTTTGTCCAAGATTGAAGGCATAATGTGGTGTGAGGAAGAGACGTAGGAGGTGCCCTTTTATAAGGGAGGAGAGGGACATCATTGGAAAAACAAAATATATTATTTTATTATAAAGTCATATTCTGGTTTTAATAGCTCCAAATTTATTTATTTCGAAGATAAGGTGGGTTTTTGTCAAACTACTCTCATACAATATAATTTAGACTTGTTTAGGGTTCTATTTTAACCTTATCATTTAGATTTAACTGTAAGCTAAATAACTTTACTTTTACCTTGTCATTTTGTTTTCTTACACTATAAGGTAAATAAACTTTCTATAATAAGCCAAACGAACCCCAAGTTGTCTATTATTAATATATATAACCTTATATAAGTCATTTGGCCGAACCTTACATTTTTCGAAATAAAATAATAATTAATAATATAATATTTTTTCTAAAAACTATTTTATGTCAATTTTGACACTATTTGGTAATTGATTTTTTTGATAATCATAACAAAAATATTAGTTCGAAAAAAGATAATAAAATCAATACTAAAATGTCATATTAACCTATAAAATTAGTATAATTCATAAAAAGTCTCAAATTACATTTATTTGGGTATATATAACGTCAATTATGTCAATATTTCATTAATAAGATAATTACTGCATCATCATTGTGTCATAAATAAATTAAATTATTTAATGTCTAAAAATTATAAATAAAATACCATTATGTAGGAAATCGTTTTATATTTATTATGAATATTTATAGTCGAATTTATCTTATGTATAACCCTATATTAAAAATGTTTTATTTATTAAAAGCTTTGATTTTAACTATTTTAACTATTCTTTAAATAAAATAATATTAAAGGTCCTAATCTAATACAAGTTGGCATAAATGGTAATATTTTATTCCTAAGGTTGGTTTTAGTCAAATTAAACTTGTTCAATAGAATTAAGACATGTGTTAGGGTAATAATAATATCATTTTTACCCTTAATTACCCTATTTACTTTTAACCGTGGGAAAAAAAGTTAAAAATTACTATTCACAAAAAATTATTTTCATCCCAATGAACCATATTTTAGTCCTTGATATTAACCGTGTCTCTCAGATTTTCGAAATTCCACTCACAAAAGTGGTAAAATAAAGCTTTATGTGAATTTGGAAATTCTCCTAGGAGGTGGGTAAAAGATGGTGAAAAGTTCAATAAAATTTTTATATATCTAAAATTATTATAAAATGACTCCAATGAATTGAATTGAACATATATAGGTATTATTTATCTATTTTGACCTAAAATAAATTTAAATAAAATAAATAATTATTTAAATAAAAAGTCGGTTTTTAAATAGTATCCCAGCGTTTTCACTATTCATCAAAAATTGAAAGTTTTCAAAAAAATACCAAAATTTCACCCCAGGATAATTTTGAATAATCCGAATCCAAAAATGAAGTCCATTTTGAAAAATAAAATTTACTAAATTTCAACAAGTGGGTATAACTATACATAATGGCTAGTTTTAATAATATTTTAAGAGCATATCGTTGTTTATTGAAACTCAATATTTCATACGACGCAAGCTATCGAGGAAGGTTGCAATTTCATGTAAAGCAAGCCATTCTAGTGTTGTGTGTAGTGAAAGATTCCTGTAATGATTTATATAACATAAAAACAAAATATTTCTCAGAAAAGTATCGGGTGTTACAACAAGAACATAGTCTCCATAGTCCACACTCATGTCCCCACATACTATCCCTGTAGGTCATTCATAGATTACTTCTTCTCATCCTGGAAAAAATAAAACATTGAAAGGGGTGATCTCAGATGCTCAGTAAGGATAACAATATAGCGGAAACTTTCATAAATAAACATAAACATTTAAGGCAATGTATAATTAAAATAACAGCCTTTTAAAGTTTAACTTCAGCATAATATGGCAAAGATAAAATGAAATAATTCCATTTACTTATTCACATGGATATTCTACTAGTCGAATAATCACATGAAATATCAATAACCACTTTCATAATGATGGAATGCATAATGCCAGACTATCCTAACCATGTAGCCAAGGCCTCGTGCCAAGACTACAAATAAGATTTTTTCAAGGCCTCATTCCAAGACACTAGTTTGCCTCATGAGACCTTCCGATGCATCGAGGAGCTATAGTGGGCTCCACCAGTCACTTATTATGTCCAATGCATTCCTCATATGAACAGGTTTAAACATGACATAAACATTCATTTTAAAACTAGCATACGAAATGTAAATACTTTCTCCAAAAACCATGAATGATATAATAATAACACATCCATAGTCAAACATACCTCAAAACCTTCAATACAATGTGGAATTTTTGTTTCATAATAACTCAACTTCAAATAAGCTTAAAATTCATCAAAGGATGTTGATATAGATGAAATCAAAACTATTTGAGAGAAATATATCTTTTTTGAAATCATTTTAAATTTTCATAATTATAAAATAAAACATATACTTTGAAAATATCCTTATATGCTTGTAAGGTAATCTCTTAAGATTTTATAATGGAGGAAAATAGCCGCACCCTCCGTATAAGTTAAAAAAACATTCTTACCTTAATTCTGTCGAAAAGGTTAAAAAATACCTTGTTTGAAAATCGACGGAAAGATTCATATATAAACCTCTTATAAAAATTAAAAAAGGGTATAAATGACTTTAACCCATATTCTGTAAAATAGTAAGAATGTTTTGAAATACATTTTTAAGAAACATTGATGTTAATTATAAAGAGTTCCCAGTAGATAATCAAGTATAAACAATCTCAGATAAGGAAGAGATTGTGAAATAAAACCTTACCAATTTGGTAACTTACAAAACATACACCCCATGAAAGAGGTATCATACCATGAATATCTAGATACACATAAATTAAATCATATTACACAAAGAATACAATTATGGGAGTGCATACTCCACACAAAAGGTATTAGTGGAAATATTGTACGAATCTCACAAGAAAAAGGAGTGAGCTGAAAACCCCCTTACCTTGTACTTTTCCTTAGTCGATGGTATGTTAACCTCCAGTATAATAGATAAAACATTGTTATTAAATTATACAACAACCATATACATAATTATGATATCATATATGATCTTTTAACATTGATTTCTTAATAATATCTAATTATTATCATTGTTTCTGGTGTTAACTTACTCATTTTATATTATATGTTTTGTTACATAAGTCTTGTTTATTATGGATTGGTTGTACCTTATTCATCTCTAGAATGATATAAAGTTCTTAAACATTAATTTTAATCATCAAATGAGAATTAGTCGTGAATGGATACGATGTGGAATGAATATCATCGCATTCGTGGAGACGGTAGTCCGTACGTACGCACGAGCGACAATATCATTTTTTTGATTTTAAAATAATATATAATTGGAAGGTATATCATATATACAGAATAATTACTATGTTATATTTATTATTTACATGAATTAAACATCATTATTATACCCATCCAAATAATATTATATTGAATAACAATTACACCATGACGTGGAGACGGTAAGTCGTACGTACGCACGTATGATGACATGTCATTCAAAGGATGGATAGAATACTGAATATGGTTGTACCATATTTATAATAATATCACATTATATATTAGATAACAGATTTATTATTTTAGAATGGTAATAACAAATAAAAAATAAGTTGAAGAAGAAATTAATTTGAAAAATGGTGGTGAAAACATTACCTCTTCTTCGGGTTCTTACTTTTGATTTGATCAAAAGGGATCCTTAGGTTGACTTTATGATTAAAATAAGGCCTCTAGGTTGTAGTGAGGGAAGTTGGGAGAGTATTTGGGAGGGTTTGGCCAAGACAAGAGGCTTTTAATGTGTGAATTAGTGAGACGGGGGAGTTCACTTTTATAAGAGGTGTGAGGGGTACCTTTGGAAAAGCTAAAAATATTATTTTATAATAAATTAATATTCGGTTTATAATGGATAAAAAGTAGATTATTTAGAGGTTAAGGTGGGTATGGGTCTAAAACCACTCAACCAATAGAATTTAGACAGGTTTGGGTCATTATATTAACATTATGTTTTAGATTTAACTCTTACTTAATTAGTTTGACACTTACCATGTCACTTTGTATTTTTATATTCAATAGTAAATAATCTTACTATATACCTCCAAGAGACCCCTAAGTGGTCCATTAATGATACACCTATCATGATATAAGTATGTTGGCCGAATCTTAGAATTTTAGGAATTTAATATCAATTAATAATATAATATTTGTTTTAAAAACACTTTTATGTAAATTTTGACACTATTGGGTATTTTGTTTTTGATAATTTTATAACAGCATTATTACTTCGAAAACAATTTATATAACCAATCCTAATATGTCATATTATTCTATAAAAGTAGTCTAATTCATAAAAAGTCTCAAATTACATTTACTTTGATATTTATAATATAAATTATTTTAATATTTCAGTAATTTGGTAATTACTGCATCACCATTGTGTCATCAATAAATTAAACTATTTAATGTCTAAAAATTATAAATAAAATTCCATTATGTAGGAAACCGTTTTATCTTTCTAATTAATAATTACAATCGAATTAATATTATGTATAACCCTATACTAAAAATGTTTTAGTAAATAAACTTTGATTTTAACTCTTTTAATTCTTCTTTGAATTAAATAATAATAAATGTTCTAATCTAATCCAAGTGGACCTAAATGATAATCTTTTAATCATAAGGTTTTTTTTGGTCGAGATACACTTGTCCAATAGAATTAGTACATGTGTTAGGGTAATATTAATATCATTTTTACCCTTAATTACCCTATTTACTTTTAACTATGGAAAATAAAAGTAAAAAGTTACTATTCACGAAAAAAATTTATCTTATTGAACCACGTTTTTTTCCTTGATATTAATCGTTTCTCTTGGATTTTCGAAATTCCACACACAGAAGTGGTAAAATTAAGATTTATGTGAATTTGCAAATTCTCCTAGGAGATGCGTAAAAGACGGTGAAAAGTTCAATAAAATTTTTATATGTCTAAAATTATTATAAACTGACTCCAATGAATTATATTAAACATATATAGGTATTACGTATATATTTTGACCAAAAATAAATTTAAATAAAATAATTAATTATTTAAATAATAATTCTGTTTTAACCAATAACTCAGTGTTTTTCACTATTCATCAAAAATTGAATGTTTTCCGAAAAATACCAAAAATTCACCCTAGGCTAATTTCGCTATACCAAATCCAAAAATGAAGTCAATTTTGAGAGTGAAAATTTATAATATTTCAAATTGTGGGTATTACTATTCATAAGGGCTAGTTTGATTGGTTGTGGTGTGTGTTAGAACTCGAATTTGCGTACGACACACGCTACTGTATTATTCAAAGAGAAGCGTACCATGGAAGCTTGGGGTGTTAAATATATTTTTTAAAAATATATTTTCTCCAAAAATATTTTTTATTTCATTTTATGGTGAAATATTATAAATATTTTATAGAAATATTGAAAAATCAATTTTATAAATTGTACTTAATTTTTTTAATATTCATATTTAGGTTATCTTATTGTGATTTTTTTGGATTTTTCATAAAATGTTGATTTTTCGACCAAGAGTTAAAAACCAAATATTATAAATTATACATTTTTTTAATATGTAAATAAATTTAAACTCCCCATTTAGTTCTTATATACCATAAGTTTTATTTATTTGTATTTACTCTTATTAATTATTTGTTAATCAAAATTTAATGGGATTAAAGTTTATGTCTAGTGTTTTTGGATTAAAGTTGGTTTTTTACAAAATAAATATTATGTGGATAATGCTTATCCATTTAATTTTTTTAAAACTATACATAAATTGGAAATTTTAAAATTAAATAAAAAAATTAAATATAAAAAAAAATTTATTGAACTGAATTCATTAATTCTTAATAGATATAGAGTTAATAGAAAATCATCTTGTTCTTGAAAAAAATATATTTCTCAAAACCCCACTATTTCAATGCGTATGAAAGTATTGTTTTAAATTTAATTATCTCTTATTTTAAAAAAAAATAAATTAAATAATTAAATATCAATTTTGAAGTCATGATGTAAAGATTATATTATTGAAAATTTTTCTTAATTTTTTGAAATGATTATTTTTTTGATTGTTAGTGAAAAATATTAAAATATGAATTGAAAACTTACTTTTTGTTTAATTTATTAGTAATGTTAACTTGTATTTTCAAATTTAAAAAAACTCTTTCTCGTTGTGTCTAATAGAGTAATATTAAATGTTATGTTCCATTTCTATGAATGGAATTTAGGAAAATAGAATCAATATTTAGAATAATAATAATTTCTATTATGAAAATTGAAATCGTAATTTTTATCAAAATCAATAGTAAAAGTGGTAAATATTATTTACCATGGTTATGGTAAAAAATGTCTTTACAATGGGTTAAACAAAAAGGATAAGGGTTAATAGTATCCCAAACTATTTCCAAACATAATTGGTTGGAAATATTTTTATTTGAACCCTTATTCGGTCCATAATGTTACATTTTTGTATCATTGTGACATGAAGTCAACATGGGTGTAATTATTTCTTTCAAAAATTATAAGTGTGCCACACACATGACCTATAAAATTCCCTTACTTATCCCCTCCACATCACACCCTAAAACACTATTTATTTTACCAATACATAAAAATTACCCCCAAAAAAACTCTCCAATAATTATATAATTATTTTTTATATAAATCATACCTAGAAAGGCTTTAAGTGAAAACCTATAAAGGATTCTCGAAGAAGAGATATCCTTCATAAATGAGATTTTATATTTTTTTCTTCCTCTATATCATTCAATTATTATTATAAAATTATTATATAAAAACTTATTTTTCATCCATACAATTATATGTTACGATAATTTAGTTATATAAAACCCTATCCACATCCATAATATTTGTTAAAAATTAATAATTCTTATTTACAATGGGCTATCATGTCATGTGTCAATGTCATTTATTTTTTAATTTACACCTCTCAAGGATTGAAATAATGAATGATTTTTTATTTATATATTTTATTTATGGTATTATTATTCTTATAGAACACATACCTTCATTATTTCCATTTTATGGTAATATGACAATGTCGCTCGTGTGTATAAAGGACTACAACATTGTGAAGTAGCGTGATTCTTTCATGCTTTACAAGGAAGGTATAAAGGGTGGATTTAATATAAAAGTGAAATAAATAATTAATAAATTTTTTATTTATTTAAAATATATCATTTTCCATTATTTCACACAATATTATATGAAAATGGAAACAACATTCATGCATACATACACCCTACCATCTTTATAAATAGTGTATTCCATTTTTTATCACTAAAAATTATGGATTGAAATAAATACATTTATATTGAATATATATGATATTTATTTACGGGTAAAAATTATAGATATGATTAATCCTTCATCAAATAATGTGGTAAAGAATAAAAAATAAAAACATACATGAAAAACAATGTTTTTATTTCCCAAAAAATAAATTTAACATGGAGTTGATAATAAGTAGGCAATAAAATTTCATAAGTAAATAGTACATGGTATGGTATATATATATATACATATCTATTTTTATGTGTATGGTTTTTTAATATATGTTTAATAAAATTATATATATAATATAATTTTTTTGAATGTGTGTGAATGATGTCATGACTTGCAGTTTTTGATTTCTACTCTCACATTCATTTCTATGAGAAATATGAAAATTCACCACTCATGTATTTTGTGTGTTACATACACTGAACCATTGACATACTATATTATCAATAAAATTATTTTTATGATATTTAATCATCCATTTTATTTTATTCTATGGTAAGTATATTGTTTCAAAATATTACTTAAATAATAATGATTTTAGTCTCAATTTTTCATCTCTGAGGCTATGATATGTTATGTAACTATATTATTTCAGAAGGTGTATGTGAAACCACTTTAACTTATAATATAATGTATATATTTATTGTCATTATTTTTTATATTCAATTTTACGTCATTAATTAAATGTGCATTTGATTCAATGTTACCAAACTACAAATGATTTTATGTTAAAATATCATCATTTATCAGTATTTTTTATGTTTATGTTTATGATGATAAAATATTATTATCCACCACTCATGTAAATCATTAATTTTCGTCTCCTCTGGTTAATTAAAAAACTCTTATGTAATAATACCATTTTTATTCTATTTTTTCATAAAATAATTTAGATTTTGTTTAAGAAATTATGACATTATTTCTCCCTTCAGTTGGAAACATGATTCCTTACAAAACCATGTATTCTGAAATAATTTTCAAAAACTGTTTTTAATTTTTGAATAAATATTTGATAAAGAAGTTATTAGATTTTGTTTTCTTTTTTTAAAACATTTTGAAATGAATCTTCTGGGTGTTTTCTAAATAGTCTTCATTTGGATTTTACATGAATTGTAAAATCTATCATTGATTTAATGTGTATGGAAAGAACATAATTTTCTTCTCTAATGACTATTATTTAATATTATAATTTCTTATAAGTATTCAAGATTATTTCAATGAATATTATTTTTTTAATACACAATGATTTATGAATGTTTTCCAAAATTTAAAGGTCATTTTTATCCAGAAATGATTCAAATTTGGTTTAAAGATTCCATTATCAGATGTCACGGTTATTAACATATAAAAGTTCTTTGAAAATATTTTATGTATAAAAAATTCATATTAAAATATTGTTATTTTCCTTAAGCATTTTTCCATGTGGAACATCAAAATCATTCTCCATCTATGAAAATATATTTTGATGTTACTTATGCTTTACTGTGGATTTGATCTAAGGATACAATTTTATTTATTTCTCTGAATGCTTTAATTTTATGATGAAATATTGTTTATAAATACCATTTTTCTATCATGGTTTTTATCATGATAGATATCTTATTAATCTAAAATAATTTTCAAACGTTATTATATGCTGAAATGATAAAATGATAATAAAACATTTCACTTTTTCACTGGTTATAATATGAAGAAATGCTTATGAAACACATTTAATTTCATGGGATGTGATATGATGAATTTTTTATGATATTTTTTCACTCATATATTTTACTTTCTTTATGCTATAGGTGGTACCAATATCTCCATATAATTAACTATGTAATGATTAATGTTATATTGGCACAAAGGTTACATGGGATGTTATCCCATGCCAAAAAATGGTAAACTAAAGGTCTTCCCAAGCCCAAACTAGGAACATGGGTTGTTATCCCAAGACTAACATGCTATAATGATCTTAAAAGGTATACATGACATAATATTTTCTATTATTATTTGTATTCTATGGATCTATATCTTATTCTTGAGTTATCTTCTCATGTATTATGTTCTTTTATTTACTTATGATTTGTATCTTAAGAAATACCAATCATTATTCCATGATGTCAGATTTTGATCTCTGATATGCAGGGCATGGATTTCAAACGTTATGATCATGTTATCATAAATTAGTTCTCTTTATGTTGTTATTAATTTCCTTTGTTTACCCTTGCTGACATTTAATATATATCGTTATATATTTCCTCTAACAATGTTGTGAATAAATTTTTTATATAGGATATGTATATGGATATTAAAGAATCAGAATACCATTATGAGTGGAATTGTAGATATTTCACCAAATTAAATATTTTGTACATAGTCTCTAATGACACAAAATTGTTATGGTTTTTATGCATTTGATTGTGTAATGTATTTACTATTCATATAATTATATTTAATATCTATGTATAAGAATACTTGGTTTCTATATAACGACTACAATAATAATAATCCATAATGATGAAATATGTCTAGGTTAAATAGGTTTAATATATGGAAATAAACTCAATTCATAATTTTTATTCAAAATTAAATTTATATTGTTGGATTTTAATTACATAACTAACTTAATTATATTAATTAATCTATATAATTTCCAAAATGAAAGAATTATTATGTCATACTATAAAAAAAAATAATGCACCATCAAAACAAAAGATTGTCATATGATATCATAACAAAACTGTTTATATTACATCCTTTACATTTGTCTAAATTATTATTCTTCAATAGGTTAATTACACCATTTACTCAATGAATATAAATAATGACAACCCTTTATTGTCATAATAAATAAGGATAGTTTAAAAATCCTCTTCCTCAATTAAATTCATCACGTAAGTTTCCACTCGTGAATTGAATAATTCCGGATTATAAAACAACGAAATCAATGGAAATGACACAGTAATTAAATCATAGAAAACCAATATCATTCCACGCATTAATATAGACTAGAAAACTAGAGAAAATAATCTATAGAATACGTTAAAATGTATGAACAAGTAGTATATAGATAATTAAATGATACAAGGTTCCTTAGTTCAAGGGAGATTAATTTAAATTAACCAATATGTTAAAAACCTTAAGATAAATCGATATAGGGAATATATAGACTCAGGGTTGGCTAAGGATTGATGTTGGAGAATAAGAATTTAACAAAATAAGGTACCAACACTATTTATATTAAAACCACAACTATAATTCACTATATCTGGGTGACTATTAATATGGTTTAGAATGTGTTTTTTATCAAAGAGAATACAATAAATACCTTGAAAATTTTTATCTACTATAAACCACATACGATTTCAAAAAAATATGAAATGAATTTTTAATTAATTATTTTTTGAATAAAATATATGTGTGTCACATCCATGAATGTTTTTAATTTAATTTTTCATTTAATTTAAATTCTTGATTTGTATTGGGGGTTTACCATGCATTTTGGTAGAATTGGTGGGTTCTTAAAATTTGGACCAAACCATGAGCTCATTTTCATATATGAAAACCAATTTTTTTATAAATCCTTCATTTTACAATATTTTTCATCCATTATAGTTCATTAATGGACTACCCTGGCCTATTAACACCACCAAGTCAATTTAGAGCCATTATAAATCCATAATCATGGTGTATTTGGGTTTTTGTTTAAGGTATTGTCCCTGAATGTAAGTGCATTTCCTTCTTTAAATAATTTTTAAATTATTTAAAATATCCTTATTTTTTTTATTTTTTCAATGATTACACCTCCCTCTAGAATCCAATATCCCTAGGATCACCCCTAGTATAGGTTTCACAATTTTTGGATCACATTTGAACTTAGAATTATGGAGAATCTTTTTAGATTTTCTCAAACCATCCAGATTTTAGAAGGTAACTTTTTTCCTTCATAAGTCAATACTTATTCACTCTTTTCCCCCCAATTTATTCCTCAAATGATCTCCTCATCCTTATTAGAGACTCACCACCAGGTTTTGTTTCTTGGATATTCAACATTTGGTTAATTTAGGGCGACTTCTCCATGAATCTATCATGTAAGTGTTCCTCCATTTTATTTATGCTATTTACATAGGGTTTCATCCCTATTTATTGATATTACAAATTTTCATGATGTTAGGTTTATAACCTAGGGTTTTACATGGTTTATCTTTTTTGTAATCTTGAGATTTTAGGTTTTTCTTCACTTCATTGTGGTGCGGCGGTGGTGCGCTTGATGTTTTGCACAAATATTTGAGGGTTACGACTCAAAAGGGTGTTGATTCTATAGTTAACCATTCATTTATGGTTTAGTTTTATTATTTTACAATTTTTTCATGTTCCCCATATTTTTTGTGTGGTGAGAAAACCGTTTTGAGGGTTTTTTAAACATTTAATTTTATAATTGCATTTTTCTGGATGTTGTGGCCTTTCAATTGTAACACATATGTTATCTTTTGTGGTAGTTTTATAAAAAAATAAATTGATTTATTAGTTGATGAAAGGGGCTTAAAATTATATTTTTTTAATTCCTTGGTGTCATTTGGGCCTTGTAATGGGGTTTTTGGAATAGGTTGGCATGTAAAACATTGTTATACTTCTTGAGAGAATTTCATGAAAATGGATGTTTTCATTTGTATCTTTCATTGTATTATTAAACGTGATTTTAAAACACATAAAAGTGGTTTTATAAATTACTCTTGAGAATCCATTTCTACTTTTGTAGTGTTTTGGTGTTGGGTTTTCCTTGAAATATGGTTTTGACATGGGTTTATAAGCAATGCTTTGGTATACTCTTTAGTATTGTCTTATGAAAGATTGGAATGATTTTATGATTTATGTAAGTGGTGAAACCATAGTGGAAAACTATTTTGGAGTGTGTATATTTTGAAATGGTACACTTTAAATGTGAATAGGGATTTTTTGTGATGTGTTCCATCTTGAAAATGTTTTCAAAAAATGTTTGAAGGATTTACTAAACTGTGTAAGAAATGTGAAAGTGATGCTGGAAGTTTTGTGTGAGTGTGATGTAAAAAATTGATATTGGTTATGAAAATGGTATTATATAACATGTGAGTGGGATTTTATATGATTTAGAATATTATGTAATGGTTTTATAAAATTGTTTACTGGTTTTGTGGAAGTGTTAAAGAAATGTGAAAAGTGTTGTGGGCTATTTTGGTGTGAGTCGGATTTCAAAATCATTTTGAATGAAAAGTGGAATTTTGTGAATTGTGTGGTATACATGTTGGATGTTTTGTGAATTTTTTATGTGTAAATGATATTTTCATGTGAAAATTATATTTTTTGACTTGTTGAACTTATTTGAGAACAACGGAAAACCCGAGTATCTAAGTGGGTGGACGTGTACTAGTATTCTAGTGAATCAGTGGGGTTTGTCCTCAGTTTCACATAGATATATTGATGCTTAAAAGTATAAATAAACAATTATAATGATTATTTGGTACCACTAGGTTATGGGTATGTTCCCTACTAGTGGATATTTCATGAGAATAGATATTTGTGATGGTTACTTTCACCGAGATACGAGGTACCTGTGACCCACATCTAGCTAGTGCCTATGGGTTATTTAATTTTTCTTATGCTCATTAGATTCTTTATACATACCGTCGGCATATATTATATTTGGATAGAAAATTTATTATCCTTGGAATTTATTTTAAAAGTTTTGATTCTTTAAATTATCCCACTTGAAAACTGATTTTTTAAGTTGTATTTTTAGAAATTGTAACTTGAAATTACATGTTTATTAAAACATGCTTTATTTAAGTATTTGAATGTTTTTTCCATGGATTCTCTTAGTGGTTGGATCCTACTAATATTTGGATCACATCCTATATACACATTTGGATTTATTTAGACTTGGTTATTTTTTGTTACATGTTTGCATACAACTTTTGTGCCAACAGTTTGGGTTTTTACCAGTCGTTCATGATGTGGTGTTGTAGATATTTCATGAGGGCGGTGACTCTTTCCATGTGGGGGTTCTTGTCCTATAAGTATTTGGTTTTTTACCATTGTAATGATCATTTAACCTAGTTTTAACTTATGTAACATTGTTCGGATATTTTGTAAAAGTCAGTTTTAGGTGAAAAAATCCAGATTTGATTTCTTTGGTTTGTTTGTTGTTTAATGTTTATAAAATCAGGTAAATCATTACCAAACACCATTTTATGATACCTTGGAACTTTTTCCATCCTGTGGGGATTTGGAAATACCTTTGGGCCATGTCTCGGGATTGGTTTGGTGTTGGTTTTGGTGGCGACCAGATTTGGTTCATGACAAATTTATATCAGAGGAGGTTTATGTTAACTGTTTCGGTCATGTTATTTGGGGAATAGTCAGGATAGTCTAGAGTTAGGATTTTTTGGGACATGGAATTATAGTTATAGGTAGTGTTCCTAATCAGCAGACCCCATAATGGGATAAAAGTCACCATTAAAGGTCAGGACTTATCTAGTTCCTTTGGTTTTTTGGATTGATGATGATTAGGGAAAATGAAAAGAGAGGTGGGTAATGGTCTCAGTGAGCTCGCAGGGACTGGAAAGACATGTGGAACTAGGGATATTTACCTATAACACAATCTGTGATGGTGAAGTGAATGTCATATGGTCGCAAACCATATTTCCAAGTCACCCACCAAAGATAGTTCCCCATCACATTGTCTTGTGTGCTTTAGTTTTAAAATCTTGGAAGTTTGGTTTTAAAGTAAAAATGACAGGTTTTAAATAAGTGTAAAGATTTTTTGAAAATATTTTCAAATAAAGAGGGAAGGTTTTGGTTTTTTAAATGGTGTAACTAAAATTTCCTAATTATTTTGAATTATGAAAATTGTGTGTTTACGCCTCTTTTTATACTTGGTAGTATGTTAATGTTGGTTTTTAAAAATTGTTTCCAATAGAGATCTCTAAACTGTTGAAAGGTTTAATAATGGGATGAGATGTTTTGAAATTAACGTGTATTACTTGAATGTGAGTTTTAATTTGAATGATTGTGCCTTTCTGAAATGTTTTGTAAGGGGTAATTTGGGTTTAATTTCATGGTTAGTGGTTTTTGAGAAAAAGGATGTATTGGTTTATTGTTTTGGTTTTGAAAAGTAGAAAGAGTTTTTCTTTCAACCTAGTATTTTTGTGAGATAACACTTGAATGGGGACATATGGGATGATTTATGGTTAATTTAATGACTGGATGAGGGCCGAGATGGATATGAGGAGGGTTTCCAGTGTGGCATAGAAACATGCATGTGTGGGGCCCATGGGGTACCATTGGTGGATATGCTAACTGTTGAACCATTTTTTTCAATGAAATGTATCTAAAAGAGAAAAAGTATATATTTATGATTATTTTGGGATGGTGTGTATTATGTGTTTTTTGAAAGGATGATGTTGTGGAATGTTTTGAGTCCAAGAACACCTCTTGTTCGAATGGTGTTTTGGGTTTGTGTTTGGTGAGTAAGCTAGGTTGAAGGGCTGGTTAGTGGTATCTTCTGGGAATTTTTTTGGAATCCTTTATTGTGGTTCCCCTCATATATTTGGATCTTGTTTCAGTATTTCTTAAAAAATAGACCTGGTTAGTTGGGTCCTTGGGTTCTCTTGTTGGATAAGGTAGGCCCCAATTAAAGGTTAGTGCACAACTAAAGTGAAACCCAAGTTGTTTCACCATTTGAAAATCCTCTAGTTGATTGATGTATGGAATATTTTCTCAATCATTGTTAAATGATTCTAGACACATTCATTTTTGGGTATGAGGATACTCTTGTAGAGGGAGAGTTCTCGTGGAAGTTTTAAAGAGACCATAGTTTCATAACATTCCTGATTCGTTAATGGTGGAAGTGGTATGGGGGTGTTAATGAGGATGAGTGTCTTGATTGTGTCTAAGAGGGCCTTGGGATCCTTCATAGTCTCTTTGAATTATGAGTTCACGTTATACCACCAATGTGGGAAATATGGTCATGAGAGGCCATTATGGACACCTTATGGAATTGTGTGTTGTTTGTGGACTTGGAATAAGTTCCCTTTCCATGTATTGTTTCTATCAATAATAATGGACATGTTCAGTGACTACTTGTGATGTCCTACACTCAATTTACTATAAAGGTGAAGGTCTTTCAATCATACGAGGGTCTATTTTATGTTGTGAGTATGTCTCCATTGGGAAAAAAATCAAATCCCTTATCTTTGAGGAAGTTGTTTATATGTATCTTCCCCTTATATTATTTCTCACCCAAAGAAACAAGGTTCAATGTGTGTGTATATTCTGATCCCTTGTATTAGTGAAATGTGAGGGTTCGGTAAATTGCGTTCTGGTGTGTGTTATGTCTTGGTGAACCCATTGAGTTGTGCGATGTTGTTTTTTGTGGCACTGAAAGAAGAAGTTCCATACAAGGGTTTCAAAAGCCTTACTATGAGGCCGAAGATACTTCAATCTTTTGAGCTCCAGACATAAGTACCAAAGATAATATGTCACATAGTCATGGGAAATAAACCATATAGATATAAAGATCCACATGGTTAGCTCAAGGTTTCCC
This sequence comes from Viscum album, assembly GCA_963277665.1. Classification (NCBI taxonomy): domain Eukaryota; kingdom Viridiplantae; phylum Streptophyta; class Magnoliopsida; order Santalales; family Viscaceae; genus Viscum; species Viscum album. Next base: position 256,175,209 of record OY728148.1, on the reverse strand, counting down.
AAACTGTGTGGACTAACCGTCCAGTCCTCCCAACTCTTTTTAGTTTTGGGGTCTTTATGTGTCGGCCCGTGAAACTCAGTTAAGATGGTTGGTTCTTATGGTGGATAGGACCACCATGGGTCTCATGTATGTTCTTTATGAAATGTAAAATGGAAGTCTACCCCTTGTACGAAGGAGTCTATTTGGTCCTCCCCCTATTAGTGTCCCGATAATGTCTCGGGAAAAAATTAAGTTGTCTCTTATGGTGGGGAGCCCTTTTGTGTCTCCTCGTACCAACAACTCAGTTTTTCCATGGTCTTGGCATGGATGTGGGTAGTCTTGTTTAGAGATATCTTACTACCTACATCTTACTTGGGTAAAAATTGGGATTGGAGAGTTCCTAACTACTTAGTTATATCAAGGTTAGTGTGACCTTGTTCGATGTTGTTGTTTAGTTGGGAAAATTGCTTGAGCCTTGTTCCGATTGTATTTGAGGAGTTTCCTTTTGGGATAAATCCTGAATGTGATTGATCATTTCATTAAAGTGGTTTATGTTTTGGTTTTGAATTATTCTGTCATAAATTAATCACTAGAGGTTTTTTGGCATTTGGGGGAGAAACTAGGCAATGGAGTCCATTTCAGCCTTTCGGTTGGGTTTGTTTTTTGCTTTTGGCATTGATGTGGCTTTCCGAGGTAGGAAGTTTTATGGTGGGGAGAATTTTCAAATCCATGAAATTTTTTAATGTAAATTTTCATTTAATTTCCATTCCTGATTTGTTTCGGGGGTTTACCACACATTTTGGTGGAAATGGCGGGTTTTGAAAATTTTGGCCAAACTGTGAGCCCATTCCCATATTTAAAAACTAATTTTGTTTCTTTTATAAATCCTTAATTTTTCAAAAAATTTCATCAATTCCAATTAATACATGGCCACCCCTGTAACAACCAAGAAATTTAAAACATAGTTTTATTTAAAAAAATGGATTTATTTATTATTTAAGAAAACTAATAATATTTTTACACCGATTTTAATTGAAAATAATAATTGAAATTAAGTGTTTTAATCAATTTAATGCTAATTATAACATTTATTAATATATTTATACAAATTATGATTATTATTACTATCTTTATAATAAAGTAAAATGTATATATATATATATATTATAAAACACACTTTATATATATGTCTTAAAAAAATTAATTATATATATATTCATTTAAAAAAATGATACTTCTGTTGTAAAAAAATGATTTTCATATATATATATATATATATATTGGAATAAAATATAATAAACACAATCATTACATGATATGGAAAAAAAGTATGATATATTGTATAACGTGTTGACTTTAAAGAAAAAGATGTAAACTATTTAAAACATATATAATATAATAATATATTATTATTAATGACTAACCATTTAATATAATAATATGTTAATATAAATGATTATGGATATAAGAGATAAAAAATGACGTGGTAGAAAAAAATGGTATTGACTACAAAATGAAAAACGTGATTTAAAAATATATGAATATGTATATACTTTTAGATATTTAATATTATCATTTTTTTAATTATATATACATGTTTTGTTTCTATTTTATTATATATATATATATATTTATAGTTATATGTTCTAAATATATATACATATTGTATTTCTTTTTTTATCATATATATGTGTGTTGCAAAATACAAAAGAAAATTTTAAAACGTTTAATAAATATATAATGTTTTTGTTTCTAAAATTTAATATATATATATATATACATATATATTGTGAAATGTTTAATAAATATATAAATTTATTATATATATCTTATTTTATTTACTTTATAAAATAAAATAACATTATTATAACATTATTATATATAACATTATTATATATTACGTTATTATATATATATATAACGTTATTATATATACATATAAAATGTTATTATTTTATATATATACATATATTATAACGTTTAATAATTATATAATGTTTTTGTATATATTGTTATATTATATATATATATATATTATTTTATTTACTTTTTAATATATATATATATATATATAACATTTTTTTAATGTGATGATTGCAAAAAAAAACGAAATTCGAGAATACTAAAATGAGATAGAAGTCAAAAGACGTTAGGTGGGAAAAAGTATGAAAATTTTAAATTCTTTAAAAAAACAAAATAGTGAAATGTGATTTCAAATATAATAATATAATAGAAAAATGAAAATGTGGAAAAGTGAGTTGAATCAAAATAATTTATTAATATAATATTATAATTATTTCATAGATTTCCATAAGATAATAAATCAATGTAGACCCATGGGTTTGGGTCTTTTGTTAGTTGTGTTTAGATAAAAATAATAATATTAAAAATACACTCATCTTCTTTGAGATTCTTAAACCACAAGTTTTTTTATATAAATATAAGCCATTGAGAACTCCTCTTCCATGGATATAAGGCATGAAGCAAAAGAATCTATTTTTGGTTCATTTCATGAGTATACAGATGCCTTCCATCAACCTTTGGGTTTCTGTAAAAGGTAAGAGAATTTTATTTATTCATTTCACGATATACTATCTATTTTTTGGATTTCAAGATATAATATCTATCTTATGGTTTTGCGTTAAGGGAAATTTATTTATTTATTTCATGTTATACTCTGTTTTCTTGTTTTGTGGAAGGGTGGAAATTAAATTTTTCAATTATGGGCTTTCATTTCAAATGAGTTCAATTTTTTTAAAGTTGAGTTTTGCAGTGCACATACCCAAAACTCTAATTTCTCATGCACTTTCGGTTTGATACTATGCATTCTATCGATGTTTTTAATACAATTTCATATTAATTCTTCCAATCAATAATTTCATTTATCATTAACCTGCAACACCATATGTAATAAATTTGTGAGGATAGTGATGTAAATTCAACGCCTATAAGCATGTATATATATATATTATATACATATGGATGAAATGGTTATTCTCATGATTATAATTTTATTGACAGTTTATCATCAGGTTTCTAAAAAAATGTGCATAGCATTTCATCATGTTTTGTTAACATTATGGACGTTGCATCTGCATATAAACATGGTCATGCGATTATTCACATCCTCGACACTCGTTGCATTATAATAAACTCATGGTTTCAATTTTATGCTTTAATTCTAAAATAACAAGTACATGTATATTATTGGAAGTATATTATTTAATATGTTCCCATTTCCAATTTGTAATATTAAAAAGTTTGATGGTCCATGCAAAGCCTATGTGGTAGAAGTTTTGGTTGTATCCAAACATGCAAGTGATGCAATGGATGTTCATGCATTTTATGTATAGAGATATACATATATATATATATAAGTATATGTATATATATACATATATCATTATGAAAGTGAATTTGAAAGAAACAACATGTTTTCAAAATAGAAAACTCTAGTAAAAATATATATGTAAGTAATGAATGATTACTTTTTTTTGGAAAACTCGGTGCTTGACCATTGTGAACATGAAAAAATTTGGGAGTGAACACATCCTTCGCTATGAGGGTAGGCCCAGACAGCCTTCAACAATTCAAGGGACCTCAGCATGATATTTTGTTTTTAGAATCTTGCGCATTTCTTTCACAAAAACACTGTATTATTTTCATGAAATTTTTAACGTAATTATTTTATAAAATGATATATTAAGTAATTTAAAACTATTTTTTAAAAATGATATTTCTTGAAAGTATTTTCAAAAATAATTTTTTAGAAAGGATTTATCGAAGGTTTTAAAACCCCTTACTGAGCCTATTTTGTGCTCACCCATCGTTATAAATATTTTTTACAGGACTAGTGGAGTTTTCTGAAGCTGGTCACTTTGCATAAAGAGTTAACGCATGTCGTGTATTTTGTTTTCTTTATTTTTATATTAATCCATCTCTGTTAAATTGTATGTTTGTATCTATTCTCCAGAACCTAGACCAGAAAAAGGTCATCTGATATATATTTATTAAGGCTGGGTCCTTATAATTGGTATCAGAGGAACGGTCTAGTTAACTTTGGAGATTAGATGTCGTCGTCTAAGTAATAGAATTTAGAAGTCCAGCAGTCTAAGTTTTTATAATTCTGAACATGAGAATTCAAAATTATTTTTAGTCTGACGAAACAAATTTCAAGGACACAATTCTTTTTATGGTGGGTGGGGGGAAATAATGTATGAAGAAAAAAATTTAAAACCTAGTTTTATTTAAAAAAATGGATTTATTTATTATTTAAGAAAACTAATAATATTTTTACACCGATTTTCAATTGAAAATAATAATAAAAATTAAGTGTTTTAATAAATTTAATGTTTATTATAATATTTATTAATATATGTTTACAAAATATTATTATTATTAATATATTTATAATAAAGGAGTATATATATATATATTATAAAACACACTTTATATATATGTCTTAAAAAAAGAATTTTATAAATATATATATATACATTAAAAACGCCACTTGTGTTGTAAAAAAACGATTTTCATATATATATATATATACATATTGGAAAAAATATAATAAACACAATCATTACATGGTATGGAAAAAAAGAAAGATACATGGTATAACGTGTTGACTTTAAAAAAAGATGTCAACTATTTAAAACATATATAGTAAAATAATATATTATTATTAATGACTAACCATTTAATATATTAATATGTTAATATAAATGATTACGGATATAAGAGATAAAAAAATGACGTGGTAGAAAAAAAATTGGTATTGACTACAAAATGAAAAATGTGATTTAAAAAAAAATGTATAGGTATAAGCTTTTAGATATTTAATATTATCATTTTCTTTTAATTATATATACATGTTTTGTTTCCTTTTTATTATACATATATATATATATTTATATGTTCTAAATATATATATATATTTTCGTTCTTTTTTTATTATATATATGTGTGTTGAAAAATACAAAATAAAATTTTAAAACATTTAATAAATATATAATGTTTTTGTTTATAAATTTTAATATATATATATATACATATATATTGTAAAACATTTAATACATATATAACGTTATTATATATATATTATTTTTATTACTATATAATATAAAATAACGTTATTATAACGTTATTATATATAACGTTATTTTATATATATAATGTTGTTATATATACATATATAACGTTATTATTTTATATATATCAATATACTATAACATTTAATACATATATAATGTTTTTGTTTATATTTTTTTATTATATATAAATTATTTTATTTATTTTTTAATATATATATATATATGTATATATATAATGTTTTTTTAACGTGATGATTGCAGAAAAAAGAAATTTGAGAATAGTAAAATGAGAAAGAATTCAAAAGACGTTAGGAGGGAAAAATTAAGAAAACATTAAATGCATTAAAAAAACAATGAAATGTGATTTAAAATATAATAATATAATAGTAAAATGAAAATGTGGAAAAGTGAGTTGATTCAAAATAATTGATAAATATAATATTATAATTATTTAATATATTTTCATAAAATAATAAATCAATGTAGACCTGTGGGTTTGGGTATTTAGTTAGTTGTGTTTAAATAAAAATAATAATATTAAAAAAACACTAATCTTCTTTGAGAATCTTAATCCACCAGTTGTCTTATATAAATATAAGCCATGGAGAACTTCTCTTCCATTGATATAAGGAATGAAGAAAAAAAAGCATTTTTTGGTTCATGTTTGTGAGTATGCAGATGCCTTCCATCACCCTTCAGGTTTTTGTAGAAGGTAAGGGAATTTTATTTATTCATTTCAAGATATACTTTATATTTTCTGAATTTCAAGATATAATCTCTATCTTATGGTTTTGTGTTAAGGGAAATTTATTTATTTATTTCAAGTTATACTCTATTTTTTGGTTTTGTGGAAGGGTGGAAATTATATTTTTCAATTATGGGTTTTCATTACAAATGAGTTCAATTTTTTTTTAAAGTTGAGTTTTGCACTGCACATGCCCACAACTCTAATTTCTCTTGCACTTTCTCTTTTATTCTATGCATTCTATCAATGTTTTTAATACAATTTTTTATTAATTCTTCCAATCAATAATTTCATTTATCAATGACCTGCAACACCATATGTAATAAATCTATGAGGATATTGATGTAAATTCAACACCAATAAGCATGTATATATATTATATACATATGGATAAAATGGTTATTCTCATGTTTATAATTTTATTGAAAGTTTATCATCATGTTTCTAAAAAAATGTGCATCGTATATCATCATGTTTTGTTAACATTATGGATGTCGCATCTGCATATAAACATGGTCATGCGATTATGCACATCATCGACACTCGTTGCGTTATAATAAACTCATGGTTTCAATTTTATGATTTATTTCCAAAATAACAAGTATATGTATATTATTGAATGTATATTATTTACTATGTTCCCATTTCCAATTTGTAATATTAAAAAGTTTGATAGTCCATGCAAAACCTACGTGGTAGAAGTTTTGGTTGTAACCAAACATACAAGTGATGAAATGGATGTTCATGCATTTTATGTATAGATATATATATATATATATATATATATATATATATATATCATTATGAAAGTGAATTTTAATGCAACAACATGTTTTCAAAACATAAAAAACCAGTGAAAATATATACGTAAGTAAATCAAGATTAAAATGTTTTGGAAAACTCGGCGCTTGACCATTGTAAACATGAAGGAATTCGGGAGTGAACACATCCTCCGCTAAGTGGGTAGGCCCAGACAGCCTTCAATGATTCAAGTGACATCAACATGATGTTTTGTTTTTAGAAGCTTGTATAATGCTTTCACAAAAACACTGGATTATTTTCATGAAATTTTGAACGTAATTATTTTATAAAATGAAATAGTAAGTAATTTAAAACTATGTTATAAAAATGATATTTATTAAAATTATTTTCAAAAATAATGTTTTAGAAAGTATTTTTCGAAGGTTTTAAAACCCCTTACTGAGCATATTTTGTGCTCACCCCTCATTTTAATTTTTTTTACATGACTAGCAAAGTTTTCTGAAGGTGTTCATTTCACTTATGGAGTTAGCACATGTCGTGTATTTTGTTTTCTTTGTTTTTATATTACTGCAACTCTGTTAATTTGTATGTTTTTTTCTATTATTCAGAACCTAGACTGGTAAAAGTTCATCTTCTATATAATGATTAAGGCTGGGTCATTATATCCCCTGACCTATTAACACCACTATTTCATTTTTGGTGCCTTTAGATATCCATAATCATGGTGTATTTGGGTTTTTATTTAAGGTATTGGGCATGTCGGTAAGCCCATCTTCTGCTTTAATTTTTTTTTTAAAATTCTTTAATATATCCTTCCTTTTTATTTTTTAGTGATTCTACCTTCATATAGAATCCAATGTCTCTAGAATCATCCCATTATGGGTTTCACATTTATGGAGCTCATTTAAAAAACAAATTAGGGAGAATATTAGCAGGGTTTCTCAAACCGTCCAGATTTGAGAAGGTAACTTTATTCCTTCATATATCGGTCATTTTTCACTCGTTTTGCCCCATTTTAGTCCCCACATGACCTCCTCAGCCTCAGTCGAGCCTCACAATAAGGTTTTGTTTCTTTTATATTCAACATTTTGTTAATTTAGGGTGATTTCTCCAAGCCTCTATCAAGTATGTGTTCCTCCCTTCCATTTCTTCCATTTACTTTGGGATTCATCCCTCTTTATTGATGTTCCAAAGTCTTCAGAAGTAAGGTTTCGAACATAGGGTTTGACATAGTGTCTTTTTCATAACCCGTCCCCTGGGGCCCATGCCGTGACTACCCCAATCCCACCTTCCATAGGCCAGGGGATGACAACTAGCACTGAAAGGCGTTTTCCCTAAAAAACTAGGATGGCATTGCCTCTATAACCTGAAAACTCACATATCCAAGAACATATAAACATAGGAACACAATAAAACTGTATAACCAAAAGTGTGTGGAATGTAATAGGGATAAGAATACAAGCCCAATAGTAAATGTACAAGTACAACTGGAATACCATATATCTGAAGAAAGAGAAAAGACTGCTAGTGGATCATCCTCCGAGGTTCCTAGTAGAAGGGTAGGTACAGATCGCCTCCTCAAAACTTCACTTCCATCCCACCTCCTCTGCATACCTACACACTATATTGTCCACCTTCGGGCACCATATAGTCTTGGTACTCTCAGCCTTAGTCAGTACTATTTGTCATCTGCATCCAACACATCATGTTGCGGGCATTTCCCATGCAGGGGTGAGTATAACAATACTCAGTAGGGACCCCGAGACCCTCAAGGTCTCACAAAAACCACCAAGGATAAACAAAAATGTATGAAATCAATATATAACCCTACTTAGGTATATTCCCATACATATACATAAGTTATCATGTAATCCATCTTAATCATGAGGAAAACAAAGAGATTATGACTCAGCCCACCCCAAGATTTATTCTAGGGTTAGTAAAAAGTAATATCCCCAGTCACATCATCAAACACCTCAACTACTGGAGATACCCTCCTCTATCAAGTATTGTGGGTCTGCCGCATCACACAGGGGCGCTTCCCACAAACATTGGACTGTTGAGGTACTCCACCTATCGAGTACCATGGGTCTGCCACGTCACACAGAGGCTCTCCCCACTATGGGTCTTCCATGTCACACAGAGTTGCTCCCCCTCGTGACTTGCTGAGGTACTCCTCCTATTGAGTATTATGTGTCTAAAGTGTCACATAGAGGCTCTCCCCACCATGTCCTGTTGAGGTACTCCTTCTATCATGTACTGTGGGTATTCCGCGCCACACAGAGGATCTCCGCACTGTGGGTCTACCGTGTCACATAGAGGCGCTCCCTATTGGGCCTGTCAAGTAACTCCATGTTGAAAAGTTCAGGAGTCGTCAAGTCTCAGCCAACTACTAGGTTCCCACACAATGCTCGCTCGTCTCTGGGAGGATCCGCTCCCCGATCTACTGGTCAATACTCCAATTTCCACGAATTCCATGAATAATAATCTCCAAGTTCATCCAAATCATAGGGGTCTCAACACAATAAACGGTGCATCAATCGGACGTCTGATCTGTGAGTTATTATCCTTTTAGTTCTAGGGGCCCGGTTGGATTCATGCTGGATCCAACATGACCATTCCCCGTATTAATCCAAAAATCTAGTGGGTTGTGCTCAAAGGGACCATCTTGCTCCAAGATTTCCAGCACCGCTAATGGTTCGTCAAACAGATGTCTGGTTCCAAAGATATCTCCAAAGGAGCATAAATGGGTCATTGTGGGCCTGGGTCTGGTCCAACCCGGTCAGACCGACCTAGCCCGAACCAACCTGGGATGACCCAGTTCGGGTTTACACGACCTGACCAGCTAGGTCCGGCCCACGAGGGCCATGAGGGTACCGTGAAGGTGGATCGGCCGAGTGGTGCCACGAGGGCACAAGATGGCTCAGCTCGGCCCGGAGCGGATTGGTCGAGGACGGCGCAAGACCGCATGGTGGTGGTCTGGCCACGGGGAGGTGGGGTCTGACCATGGTGCGGCGGTCTAGCTGCGGGGCGGTGGTTTGTCCACGGCGTGGTGGTGGTGGCCACAGACGGTGCAGAGGCCACATGGCGTCTGTCCGGCCGCGCCACTGCGATTTGGCCGTGGGGATACGATGGTCCGGCTGCAGGGTGGCGGGTTGGCTATAGGGGGGCGGTCCAATAGTGAGGGGGGGGGGTTGGCTGTAGGGTGGGGGTCTGGCCATTGGGCTGCACTGTTGTGCCGTAGCCTTTATCTCGGCCGGTGGTGGTGCCAGTCGCTGTTCTCGTGCCCCTTCATGGTTGGTCACCATCCTCCACCATTGTGAAGAACACCACAATTCCACACAAGAATTAGGGAGAGTACATGTCATGTTATTAAGGCCCACACTCTCCACATTAGAGAGGTAGTGAGCGGCTCACCTCAAACAAGAATCAAGAATGAGGATATTAATCGAGGAGGTTCATGAATTTAATAACCATCCCTACCTTGTTCGTTGTTGGTGTTGGTGTAAGGAATAAGGTGAAGTTTTATACGTTCGTCTCATCTACCACACACCTCTAATCCCGGGATCATGCGTTGGTTTGTATTAGTCGAAGACGTTCTTTGTCGGTGTTCTTCATGGAGGAAGTATTCTTTGTGGAGGAAGTGTTCTTCGTTGGAGAATCTTTCTCCCAATTCCACTCAAATGTAATGTGGTGCCAAAATAATAGATTACCCCCTCTATTAAGTTTTTTGTCATAAATTCAAATTGGATAAATTAATTAAAGGAGAGTTGGAAAAATTAATGTTGAGGATGTCAAGAGGCTCGTCCAAATTAAGGAGGGATTTGGGAGGTTTCTCCCTCATTAAGAGGGGAGTTAATGAGGTTTAGGCCTTGGGTGGTCCCCAACACCATAACCTCTCATTGGAGGTTTGGCGCGGGTGCTCCCCACCACCATAACCTTTCATGTGATGTTAAGGTGTGGTGGTCCACACTTCTCAAATTCCACATGGAGAAGGTTTTTATCTATTAAAATAAAATGTTTCACACTTTATTTTATTTTATTCTTTTCACAAAAAACCCAAAAATTAACATTCACCCTCGACCAACTGCCATGTAGGTGAAAGTCATTATAAGAGAATATCAATGATGTGAGTTCAATGGTGCCCTCAGATTTCAATTCTGATCACTGGTTCAAAAGTTAGAAAAAACTGATGCTACATTTACTGAATGTCCCTGAAATAAAGTTCGAAAATTCAATCAGACCACTCCGTGCCTCGGAATCACACACCGTCAATTTTCATGAACTCGTAAAATTATTATATATTACGAAAAATTGCATATAAATTTCGGGGCTTTAAATTCTCCCAAACTCAGGGCTCCATGTCTTTGTAAGACACAACTCAAATCTAAGTAAACAGGTGGGGGTACTGAGCACACATCTGGGCCTCCCGCTACCATGTGCACTCCTGGTGGTTCCCGTGTTACCAACGAATGCACACAAGAGGTATCGATCTCCCACGAAGGACCCGAACCTGTCGATACTCAATCTCAAATGGAACCTCAATAAAATTCACCCCATCGTCAACGTCTTGATCGATATGGTCGATGATGTGGGAAGGTTCATGCACATATCTCCTCAGTTGGGATACGTGGAAGACTTCGTACACCCGCTGCAACTGAGGTGGAAGATCTAAGTGGTAGGCCACCTCGCCCAATCTGCTAAGGACCTGAAAAGGACAGATGAATCACGAAGACAACTTGCCAACTTGGCCAAATCTCTATAAACCTTGTCGAGGTGATACCCATAAAAAGATTTGGTCTCTATCCTCGAACTATAGAGGTCTCTGTCTCTTGTTGGCATACAACTTCCGCCTACTCTTTGCAGTCTTCATCTTCTTCTAGATGATCTGCACCTTCTCTATGGTGGCCCATACCATCTATGGTCCCATGTGTGCTGACTCCCCTGGGTCAATCCAGTACCAAGGTGATCTGAAAGGTCTCCCATAGAAAGTCTCAAAAGGTCCCATCCCAATGATATAGAGATATCTATTGTTGTATGAAAACTCTACCAATGGTAAGTGATCTTCCCAACCATGATTGAAGTTGAGTACATAAGAACGTAGCTTGTCCTCAAGGGTCTGAATGGTCCACTCAGTCTAACCATTCTTCTGAGGATGGAAGGTGGTGCTCAAATGAAGTTTCATCGCGAAAGCCTCCTACAACCCCGTCCATAGCTAGGAAGTAAAATGCGAATCTCGATCGGAGAAAATCATTGAGGGTAATCAATATAGCTATACAATCTCCTTTAGATAGAGGTGTCCCAAGATCTCTATAGAACCCTGCTCTCTTATCAGTAGGAAGTGGGCCGACTTGGTGAGTCGGTCGACGATCACCCAAATCGAGTCATGAACATTGCATGTATGTGGAATACCCTTCACGAAGTCCATGGATATCCCATCCCACTTCCACTATGGGACTTCTAAAGGCTATACCAAGCCTGCTGAAACCTGATGCTCCACCTTCACTTGCTAACAAGTGAGGCATCGTGAGATAAACTCTACTACAGATTTCTTCACTCTCAACCACCAGTGCTGTCATCAGAGATCCTGATACATCTTTGCCACTCCGGGATATACCACTAGAGGGGAAGTGTGGAACTCCTTCATCACTTCTTCCTGAAGTGACAATAGTACCATGGTAAGTCATCTGAAGAGGATAACATGCTTGTCACCTTTAGAAAATCCATCAGGTGCCTGCCTTGTGGATATCTGAGCACGTCGAGCCTTGCAGTCAGCATCCCCATGATACGGCTCCCTGAATCGCTAAAGATGTGGGGGAGTGACTGTAAGAGACTATAAAAAATGCTTTATACCGATCCACAAATGATATCAGCAAAGTGGCCAGCTGCTCCATCACCTCGTCTAGTAGTTGTATACCAGATCTCATGCTGAGTGTATTTGATACAACGTTCCCCTTCCCAGGAGTATAGAAAATCTCGAGGTCATATTCTTGGAGGAAATCAAGCCAATGTCATTGTCTCATGTTCAGGTCCTTCTGAGAGAAGATATACCTGAGACTCTTGTGATCATAGTAGACTATAAAACAATTACCCATCAGATAGTGTCACCAAATATTCATGGTGGAGACCACTATTGAAAACTCCAGGTCATGGGTAGCATAGTTATTATCATACTATTTCAGCTACCGAGAACCATATTCGATCACCGATCTCTCCTGACCAGGACACATCCTAGCCCGGTCCCCGATGCGTCGCAGTAAACTATGTACCCTACTCCCTCCTCTGAAATCCTCAAGATGGGGGCACTAGTCTGCCTCTACATCATCTACTAAAAACTCTTATGGAATCTCTCCGACCACACGAAGGGTTTCCCATTCTTCGTAAATCCTTATAGCGGTGCTGCAACTCTGGAGAAATCTGACACAAATTTATCGTATTATCCAGCCAAATCCAGGAAACTCCGTACCTCCATCACACTCTTGGGAGGATCCCAAGCAAGTACTGCCTCAATATTCACTGGATACACTGCAACTCCAACCACCGATATGACATGTCCCAGAAATTGAACCTCTCGAATCCAATACAGGCCCTTCAGGAGCTTACCATAAAGCTGGTGCTCTCGGAGTGTGTCCAGTACTACCCGAAAATGATAGGCATGCTCCTCCTCAGTAGTCGAGTAGATCGGAATTTCATTGATGATGACTACTAAAAAGAAATCAAGGTACGGTTGCACGATCTTTTTAATGAGTCCCATGAAAACTTCTAGAGATTTGGTCATACCGAATGGCATAACCAAGAACTCGTAATGTCCATAACAACATCTGAAAGACTTATTCTATACATCCTCTTTATGCACTTTGAGTTGGTGATAACATGATCTGAGTCCTATCTTCAAGAACCACCGTGATCCCTTCAGCTGATCAAAGTGGTCTTCAATCCTCGGGTGTGGGAACTTATTCTTCATGGTCACCTGGTTCAGGCGTTGATAGTTGACACAACGTCTCAAGCTCTCATCTGCCTTCTTCTCGAACAAAATCAGGGCTACCCAAGGTGAAACACTGTGCCGAATGAATCCCTTGCCCGGCAAGTCCTCCAGCTGTACCCGCAGCTCACGAAGCTTGGAGAGACCAATCTGATATGCTGATGTAGATATTTGTGCCATCCTGGGGTACAATTCAATGTAAAATTCCTCCTAACAGTGAGGAGGTAGACCCAGATCATCATCAGAGAAGACATCCGTGTATTGGTCCACCACTACAGCATAGCTTGAACTCTCCACATCAACAACTCTGAGGGTAATGCTAGACAAATGATGAATAATCGACAGCACTCTCCTCCTGTTAAGTCCATCCTACACTCCAAAGGCTCCCTTTTCGCTGGTGAAGGTAAACCTCGTCCAATCTGTGTGTACACACCGTACCTTGAGCCTAATACAATCTATCTGAGCATGGACTATAGACAACCAGTACATACCCAAGATGATGTCATAAGGGCATAATGCTGCTACTAGGAGATCCCAACTGAATCATTTACCTGCTTGAGTAAGCTTGCACTGCCGGAACCAGTGTGTAATCGTCGAATCTGATCCTATAGAAGTCTCTAGCCATAAGGATTGATCCAATAGATCCGCCAAGAATCTCCATGCTCCGAATAAGGGATGTGGAAATAAAATAATGAGTGGAACCTGTGTCTATAAGTTCTGCATCTAAGGTAGAGTAGAAGCAGATCGTACCTCGAATCTTCTCCTGAGCACCATGATCGTAGGCCTCAGCTCCCTGGAGCTGAGCTCAGCCTTGTCCACCTACTCCCTGTGGTCGGGGAGGACCGCCTAGTGGTGGTGGCGGTAACATCTCGAATCTTCTCCCATCACCATCTACACAGCCAGATCCTATGCCAAGTCCTCCTGCTCCCTGCAGACCTCCTTGGTCGAACCTCTATCTCTACCTAGGTGGTCCTTCGACCATATTCTGATCATCCGCACGGTGGTTCAGACAGTCATGAGCCATGTGACCCTTCCCGCCACATGAGTAACACTACATGATCCTTGCCTGACTGATTCCACCCCGGGTGGCCCACACAACTGATCCTGAGTCATGCAGTCGTCCACCTACAGGTCTGGTACTCTTGGAAATCTAAGACATCTGTCTACTGCTAGCTGCAGAAGACTCTTCTACATGATGATTGATAGTGGGGATCTCTACTGGTTACTGCTCATCAAGGAAACTCTCCACCAAGAGGGATCTTTCTAAAACCTCCTCTAGCGTCAGGATGTTGAGTGAGATCATCGAAGCCCTGACCTCTCTCCTAATCCCCTCCTTGAAGGTTTGGGCCCTAAAGAATGGGTCTTAAACCATATCAGTGGAGTAACGTGAGAGTTTTGTGAACCTCTCTGATTACTAAGCGACATTCATGTTTCCCTGCTGAAGATGAAGTATCTCATGAATACGCACTATGCACAAAGTCGCTGGAACAAACGCTTCCTGAAACAGGCTTTCAAAGTCTTCCCAGAGAAGACTCACCTCATCATGATCATGGAGAATCAAGCTCTACCATCTTTCTGCTACATCCTGTAGAAGGATGGTGGCAAGTATCACCCTGAGATCAGCTGGTCTACCATTGATTATGAATACTCTCACCACAGCCTCCAGCCAATCCTCAACCGCCTGTGGGTCCGTCTATCCCCTGAACCTTGGTGGCCTCTGTCACTAGAACTCGTGCAATGTGCTCAATCACCATGCACTGTCTTTAGTTGTGGCTGGTGGCATCGATGGCCCAATAGGTAATGGTATCGCTGGTGCCTCTGTTGTTGCCTTTACTAGAAGAGGGCCCTGCACTGAGGCCTCATCACTCGGTGGGATATCAGTTTGTAGAACTCTCAGAACCATAGATAGCTATCTACGTGGAGTTATCTTGAAATAAAACAGGTGTGCCACGATCAATAAGTTATACCTGGTGAGATGACTTAATATATAGAAAATAAAACTCTTGGAAACACACACACAATCAGTGTTTTTGTGCACTGAGTTAGAAATCAGAAGTCAGGGTCCCAGTGTATGGATACGTTGGCCACCACACCATCAATGGATTCCCTAAACTGATAAGCACACACACTACACTTATCACTATTTCCATTAAATGAAAGATTAGTGTTCAATGTTTTTCTTTAGAACTGGATCCTTTGATAACAATTTATCATGACCCGTCCCCTGGGACCCCTTCCGTGACTACCTCAAGCCCGCCTTTCATATCCCAGGGGTTTCGACGACTAGCACTGAAAGGTATTTTCCCTAAAAAATGGTAAGGCATTACCTTTATAACCTGAAAACTCACATTACCAAACACACATCAAGATGTGAACACAATAAATCTGTATAACCAAAAGAGTGATTAAAGTAAAAGGGGCCGGAATACAATCCAAAAAGTAAAAGAAAAGTACAACTGAAATACAATACAACTGAAAAAAGAGAAAAGACAGCTAATGGATCATCCTATGAGGTTCCTACCAGAAGGGTAGGTACAGACCGCCTCCACATCACTCTACATCCACCCGTCTCCTCTGCATACTGACACGCCATATGGTCCACCTCCAGACACTATCCAGTCCTGGTACTCTCAGCCTCAGTCAGCACTGTACATCGTCTGCATCCAACACAACAAGGTTCAGGCATAGCCTGTGTAAGGGTGAGTATAATGATACTCAGTAGGGACCCCGAGACCCTTTAGGTCTCACAAAAACCACCAAATATAAACCACAAAGTATGAAATCAACAGATAACTGCACTTAGGTATATAACCATACATATACCTATGTTATCAAGTAATCCATCTCAATCATGAGGAAAACACAGAGATAATGACTCACCTCACACCAGGATGTTTATAGGGGTAGTGACAAGTAACACCCTCAGTTACATCATCGACCACCTCGGCTGTTGGAGATCCCCTCCTCAATCAAGTATTGTGGGATTGCCACGTCACACATAGGTGCTTCCCACAAACCTTGGACTACTGAGGTACTCCCCCTATTGGGTACCATGGGTTTTTCATGTCACATAGAGGTGCTCCCCACCATGGGTCTGCCTCATCACACAAAGGAACTCCCCCTCTTGACTTCCTGAGGTACTCCTCCAGTCGAGTACTGTGGGTCTGCCATGTTATACCGAGGCACTCCCCACCGTGGCCTGATGAGGAACTCCTCCTGTCATGTACCGTGGGTCTGCCACATCACACAGAGGCGCTCCCCACCATGGGTCTTCCGCGTCACACAGAGGCACTCCCCACTAGGCCTTTCAAGTCACTCCAAGTCGAAATGGTCAACACTCATCAAGACTCCGCCAGCTACTAGGTTCCCACACTACGCAAACTCATCTCCATGATGATCCACTCCATGACCTACTTGTTTATAATCCAACTGCCATGAACTACCATGAAGAATAATCTCAATGGTTTTCCACATCATAGGGGTATCAGCACAACAGATGGCACGTCAATCGGACGCCCATTCTGTGAGTTATTAGCCTTTTAGTCCCAGGGGGACAATTGGATTCGTGCTCGATCCAACCTAAACTTTCCCCATCTTAATCCAAAACTCTAGTGGGGTATGCTCAAAAGTACCGTCTCTCTCCATGATTTTCACTTCCACTGATGGTGCGTCAAACAGAAGCCTGATTCCAAAGATATGGATGAAAGAGCGTAAATGTGTCATAGTGGGCCCAAGTCCGGTCCATCCAAGTCAGACTGACCTGGCGCGTCCCAGCCTTGGTCGACGCTGTTCGGGTCGATCTGGCTTGACCCGATGGGTCCAGCCCGACCTGTTTGGTGGCCCGACAAGTTGGTTCTCGCACGGTCTGCGCTGGCGGCCCGACCCATGAGGGCTGCAATGGTGTAGTGAATGTGGCTCACCCTCAGGGTACTGCGAGGGCGTGGGAAGACTCGGCTCGGCCTGGAGTAGCTCGGTGGAGATCGGAGTGAGACCATGGGGTAGTTATCTGACCACGGGGAGGTAGTGGTCTGGCCGTGCGGACACGGAAGTCCGGCTGGAGTGCGGAGATTCGTCCGTAGGGCAGCAATCTGTCTGCGGGGAGGTGGTCCGGTCGCAGGCGGCGACATTGGGTGGCATCCCGGGCACGGGGTGGCGATCTGGCAGCAAGCGGTGGGGTGGCGGTCCGGCTGCAGGGTGGTGGTCTGGCCGCAGGGTGGCGTTCTGGATGTAGGATGGTGGTCCGGCCATGGGGTCGTGGTCCTGTCGCGAGGCGGTGTTCTAGGCGTGGGGCGGCGCCGTTGCGCCGTCTCCTTCGTCTCGGCCGGTGGTGGTGCCGACCTCCATTCTCGTGCCCCTTCTTGGTTGGTCACCATCATCTACCATCGCGAAGAACACCTTAATTCAACAAAAAGAATTATACAGAGGACATTATATATTAGTTTGTCCCTCAATATCTTTATTAGATTGGTTGACAGTTACTCAACTCAAACAAGAATCAAGAATGGGGATATTAATCGAGGAGGTTAATGAATTTAATAACCATCTACACCTTGTTCATTGTTGGTGTTAGCGTGAGGAAGAATGTGAAGTTGTCCACGTTTGTCTCGTCTGCCACACATCTCTAATCCCGGGCTCATGCATTGGTTCATCATAATCAAACCCATTCCTCATTGACATTCTTCTTGTAGGAAGGGTTATTCATAGAGGAAGTGTTCTTTGTTGGAGAATCTTTCTCCCAATTCCACCCAAATGTAATGTGGTTACAAACTAATAGATTATCCCCTCTATTATGTTTGTTGGAATAAATTTATATCAGATAAATTAATTAAATGAGAGTTAGAAAAATTAATGTCGAGGATATCAACAGGCTCCACCACATTAAGGATGGATTTGATAGGTTTATCCCTCATTAAGAGAAGAATTCAAGAGGTTTAGGCCTCATGTGGTCCCCTCCACCATAACCTCTCATGGGAGGTTATGTTCGGGTGGTCCCCACCACCATAACCTCTCATGGGAGGTTTAGGTCTGGTGGTTCCCACTTCTCAAATTCCACATGGAGAAGGTTTTTAACATATAAAATAAAATATTACACACTTTATTTTATTTTATTCTTTTCACGAAAAAAACAAAAATTAACTTTCACCCTTGACCAACTACTATCAAGGTGAAAGTATTCTTAAGTGAATACCAGCACTGCGAGTTTAATGGTGCCCTCAGATTTCAATTTTTAGCCCTAGTTCAAAAGTTAGAAAAACCTGATCGTACGTTTACTGAACGTACTCGAAATAATGATCAGAAATTCATTCCAATCACTCTTTTCCTCAAAATCACACGCCATAAATTTTAAGGGGCTTGTAAAATTTCCA
Organism: Viscum album; assembly: GCA_963277665.1. Taxonomy (NCBI): domain Eukaryota; kingdom Viridiplantae; phylum Streptophyta; class Magnoliopsida; order Santalales; family Viscaceae; genus Viscum; species Viscum album. The sequence goes on along the minus strand of OY728148.1, from coordinate 256,156,282 downwards.
TATATTAAAAAAAATTGCTTGGTAATTTTGTGTCTTTACAGTCTTGTTTTTGTAATCATTGGATTTTTTGTTTCTCTTCACTTCCTTGTGGTGCGGCTGTGGTGCACATGATGTTTCACCCCCTGATTTGAGGGTTTTGAATAAAAATGTAGGTGATTCTATATTTATCCATTCCTTTATTAGTTATTTTTCTTATTTTACTAGTTTTTAATGTTCCCCATATGCTATTTGTGTGTTGAAAACTGTTTTTTAGGGATTTGGTTAGGCATTTAATTTTATAATTTCATTTTTGTTGAAGTTTTGAACTTTTCGAATGTAACACATGTGATATAATTTGTGGATATTTTAAAAAAATATGAAATTGATTTATTAGTTTTTTAAAGGGTCTTTGAATTATGTTTTGTTAATTACTTAGTGTCATGTGTTCCGTGGAAGGTGGTTTTCTGAATAGTTTTGGTGTGTAAAACATTTTTATACTTCATGAGAGAATTTTATGAAAATGGGTGTTTTCATTTTTATGTTTCTCGGTATTATTCAAGGTGATTTAATAAAACTTGAAAGTGGTTTTATAAATCTCTCTATGGCTGCAAATTCTACTTAGGTAGTGATTTGGTGTGGTTTTTACATTGAAATATGGTTTTGAAATGAGTTTTATGGGCAATGTTTGGGTATACTCTTTAGAATTGTTTTATGAATGATTTGAATAATTTAATGATTTATGTAAGAGGTGAAACCATATTAGAAAAATGTTTTGGATTCTGTATATATTGAAATGATACATTTTAAATGTGAAAGGGGTTGTTTTGTGATGTGTTCCATCTTGTAATTTTTTTATAAAAATGATTAAAGGATTTATTAAAGTGTGTAAGAGATGTGAAAGTGATGTAGGATGTTTTGTGTGAGTGTGCTGTGAAAAATGGATTTTGGTTATGAAAATGGTATTATGTGACATGTGAGTGGGATTTTATGTGATTTTTAATATCTTGGAATGGTTTTATATAATTGTTAAACGGTTTTGTTGAAGTGTTAGCGAAATGTGAAAAGTGTTGTGGGCTATTTTGGTGTGAGTCGAATTTGAAAATCAATTTGAATGAAAAGTTGATTTTAGTGAATTTTGTGGTATAAATGTTGGATTTTTGGTGAATTTTTTATGTGGAAATGATAGTTTCATGTTCAAAGTATATTTCTTGATTTGTTGAACTTGTTTGAGCACTAGGGGAAAACCCATGTATCTTGGTGGGTGGATGTGTACTAGTTTTCTAGTGAATCTGTGGGGTTTGACCTCTGTTTAAATTAGTATGATTGACACTTAAAAATCTATGTAAACTATGATTATGATTATTGGGGACCACTAGGTCATGGGTATGTTCAATACTAGTGGCTCATTCATGAGAGCATATATTTGTGATGGTTACTATCACCGAGATACGAGGTATCTGAGACCCACTTCTAGCTTCTGGGTAGGGGTTATTTCCTATTCATTATGCTCATTATATCATTTATACATAACATCAGTAGACTGTATATTTGTATGGGAAATTAAGAATATTTTTCATTTATTTTAAAAGCATTGATTCTTTAAATTATTCCACTTGAAAACAATTTTTTTATGTTGCATCTTTTAGAAATTGTAACTAGAAATTACATGTTTTTGAAAAGTTACATGATTCTTTTCTTTGAATGTTTATTTCATGGAATATTTTTATGGTGGTATCCTGCTGGGATTTGTATCACACCCTAATTACAGCGTTGGGTGTAAGTAGACTTGGTTATTTTGTTGTCGTAGGTTTTGGTACAACTATTTGGCCAATATTTCAGGTTATTACCAGTCCTTCGTGATGCGGTGTTGTGGAGAAGGCTTTAGGACAGTGCCAAATGCCATTTGGAGGTTCTTGGGCTGTAATTATTTGGTTTTTTTACCACTGTAACGGCCTTTAAACATTGTTTTAACTTATGTAAATCATTTTTAAAATTTTGTAAATGATAATTTTAGTTGAAAAATCCAGATTGGTTATATTGAGTTTTTTTGTTGTTTAATCTTTATAAACTCGGGAAAATCATTCCCAAACATCATTTTATAATACCTAGGAACTTTTTACAGCCCATGGTGATCGGGAACACCCATTGGTCCATGTCTCAGTCTAGGTTTGGGGTCAGTTTTGGGGGCGAACCGATTTGGTTTGTGAAACTGTGTTTCCTATTTTTGGTTTTTCTACATTTTAAACTTTATTATGTTTATGTCTTATATGAATTTGGAATGGTGCAAATGTGAGATTTAAATGGGAAGAAGAGTTATTCAATAATAAAAATTATATAAATTTCTGGATACAACTACTTGTGGGTAAGTGAATAAATTCATCATGTGTGGAATGTGGTACATTTTATAGGATATATAAATTATGTCATTGACATGTCACTATGTTGAAGGAAATTTTTTGGATCCAGATGATTAAGGGGGATATTGTTATTGTATTATTTTTATAGATATGAATGAGGAACATATTGGTGTTTTTATATTGATTTTTTCAATGATTTTATTATAATTCTTGTTTAATAATTACATAAATATCACACTATGTGAATAATATGGTTACTTTTCAAATATTACCTATCATTTTTAAAACCTCCTAATTGAAGGATTTTCCACATTGAAATATACATGAAGGTTTTTATTATAATAAATTCTCACATATTCATTGATTTAGATTCTCAAAAAAAATCTTCTGCATTTATCTTAGTACATACCCATTCATCCCCTAAAACAGGTATTAGAGTTTGGTACTCTATTTGACATACATATTTAATATAGGAGGTTCACATTGAAATATGTATATACACATCAAATTATTTAACATGAAAAATGTTTTTTCTCTATCTATGAAATCAAAGACTCTAGAAACTCATTGTTGGTAGTTATATTACATTATTATTAAAATAATAGTCATTCTTAGATCCAATAGCTTATTTGTCTTATAAGACTACATTAATATATATACATTAAATTTTAACTCATGTGATATATCATGAATACATTGTTAGAAAATTACTATCCCTTCCTTCATATCTAGGAGAATTATAAGTAGTTCTCCTCTATATTTCATATGGGACCAAAAAAATAAAAAACTGATCTCTTAAATGATCGGTAAAGAGTAACGTATTATAGCATCCCGACCCGACTCACCACTAAATCGGTGGCTGGACTGGTCACCACACGACCTCAAGGTCATCTACCCATATGCTAGAGGCTGCCTACTAGCAGTGAGGGTCTAAGGATAGTCATTGGGGGGACTATACCCTCTTATCAGAGTTGAAAAAAGGTATATTAGTGTAAATAACAAACAATAGTGGTAGAAGTAACTCATAAATGACAAAAAACGGAAGACAAATAATTCTCATTTTATCAAAGTGGCCAACGCCAATTATACAGTAGATGCATGCATGACATGCTAATTATAAAAAAGTAGAAAACAATGAACAAATTAACATTCTATACATTCCATTACAGAAATAAATAAATAATGACTCAAATCCCCAAGGGGGATCTCCTCGAGCATCCCAATCATCTGCTCGGTTCTCTACTCCTATATCCCAAGTAAATGCAAACATCATAGTCCTGAAACCAAATATAATCTACTCGAGTACCCAGTGCAATGCGGCCTGAGTAGGGTGTGAGATATAAAACTCACTTGGCCGAAACTGCCAGTGTCTTCCCCAAATCCATAAATTTAATAAATAACTTAAAACACATGAAGGAATGCATAAAATAAAGTAAGCTGTACAAGTAACTATAAAGCCAAGTACCTTCTTCATTCCTCAGCTGGTGCCTAAACCTAAACTTTTCATTTTTCATGCAAACTCAAGAATCATTACATAATCATTTATCATTTATCAATTATTCCAATCTCAATAAATTATGAAAGTTTTTAGATTCAGCCTATGCCCGAGATCTCCCATTTAAGTCACTCACCACAGATGTCTCTAAAGACCATCCAAGACTAAATCCAAGTTTGTGCTTTGTCTTGGATAACGCGTCATAAGTTATTCAATTTAATCTTTCATATACTAAGTCTGAGCCTGTCCACTAAAAGTGGATCACCCAATCAATAAATAAGTATGAACCCTTTCTCATAATAATTTCACAAAACATGATGTCACAACAACCTTCATTAACAATTAATTGATTTCATGCACAATCAATTGGATCCACAGTCCAATGTTAATTAATGGATGCAGAACATCATGTATACCACCCTCGTGAGTATTTGGAGCTTCAGTCCTTGTCTCAGAACCCATGGGTATTTAGAGCATCAGTCCATATCCCATAAAAGAATATTTTCTTGCAAGATGGATGTAGAACTCCATGTATAGCATCACATGAGTATTTAGAGCATCATTCCCTATCTCACAACCCATCTATAAATCATACCTATACATCTATCATTTGTGTAGAAAATTATTTCTAACACCCTGTGAGTATTTAGAGCATCAGTCCTTGTAACAGCCCGAGATTTTATGAAAAATATTCTTTTTAATTTTATTAATGTCTTGTGTTTTACTCTACACCAAAAGGAGCTTTCACAATACACATCTCTGACCTGGCATGAATTATACGCAATCACGACCTTCCACGATAGCATGTATTGTACGCAACACCGAGTTTCGCTAAACAATGATATTCTATTAAGATATTATTAAAACTAGCCCTTATGAATAGTAATAACCACTTTTTGAAATTTTGTAATTTTTTTTTTCAAAATGGAATACATTTTTGGATTCGTAATATCGAAATCAGCTTAGGGTAAAATTTTGGTACTTTTCGGATAATTTTCATATTCTGATGAATAGTGAAAATTACTAAATTTTAATTAAAAACAACTTTTTTAATCGAAATAATTAATAGTGATAAATTATTAATTTCAGTAGTTTTAAAGTATATTTAGAATATATTTTTACAATTTAATACAATGTTGGTCATTGGATGTAATTTCACATTTAAACCAGTTATAAACTAGTGTCAATCTTTTGATAGTTATTATCTCATAAAAACACGCTATTTGTTTTGACGACAAGAATTAATTATTAAATTAGTTAATGCAACTGATATGTTTTGAATTTGGTAAAATAGACATCATTTTTGAGTTCATGCACATATCTCCTCAGTTGGGATACGTGGAAGAATTCGTACACCCGGTGCAACTGAGGTGGAAGATCTAAGTGGTAGGCCACCTCGCCCAATCTGCTAAGGACCTGAAAAGGTCAGATGAATCACGGAGATAACTTTCCAACTTGGCCAAATCTCTATAAACCTTGTCGAGGTGATACCCATAAAAAGATTTGGTCTCTATCCTCAAACTATAGAGGTCTCTATCTCTTGTTGGAATACAACTTCCGCCTACTCTTTGTAGTCTTCATCTTCTTCTAGATGATCTGCACCTTCTCTATGGTGGCCCAAACCATCTATGGTCCCACGTGTGCTGACTCCCCTGGGTCAGTCCAGTACCAAGGTGATCTGAAAGGTCTCCCATAGAAAGTCTCAAAAGGTCCCATCCCAATGATATAGAGATATCTATTGTTGTATGAAAACTCTACCAATGGTAAGTGATCTTCCCAACCATGATTGAAGTTGAGTACATAAGAACGTAGATTGTCCTCATGGGTCTGAATGGTCCACTCAGTCTAACCATTCTTCTGAGGATGGAAGGCGGTGCTCAAATGAAGTTTCATCCCGAAATCCTCCTACAACCCCGTCCATAGCTAGGAAGTAAAATGTGAATCTCGATCGGAGAAAATCATTGAGGGTAATCAATATAGCTATACAATCTCCTTTAGATAGAGGTGTCCCAAGATCTCTATAGAACCCTGCTCTCTTATCAGTAGGAAGTGGGCCGACTTGGTGATTCGGTCGACGATCACCCAAATCGAGTCATGACCTTTACATGTATGTGGAATACCCCTCACGAAGTCCATGGATATCCCATCCCACTTCCACTATGGGACTTCTAAAGGCTATACCAAGCCTGCTGAAACCTGATGCTCCACCTTCACTTGCTAACAAGTGAGGCATCGTGAGATAAACTCTACTACAGATTTCTTCACTCTCGGCCACCAGTGCTGTCATCAGAGATCCTGATACATCTTTGTCACTCCGGGATATACCACTAGAGGGGAAGTGTGGAACTCCTTCATCACTTCTTCCTGAAGTGACACTAGTACCATGGTAAGTCATCTGAAGAGGATAACATGCTTGTCACCTTTAGAAAATCCATCAGGTGCCTGCCTTGTGGATATCTGAGCACGTTGAGCCTTGCAGTCAGCATCCCCATGATACGGCTCCCTGAATCGCTAATGATGTGGGGGAGTGACTGTAAGAGACTATAAAAAATGCTTTATACCGATCCACAAATGATATCAGCAAAGTGGCCAGCTGCTCCATGTCCTCGTCTAGTAGTTGTATACCAGATCTCATGCTGAGTGTATTTGATACAACGTTCCCCTTCCTAGGAGTATAGAAAATCTTGAGGTCATATTCTTGGAGGAACTCAAGCCAATGTCATTGTCTCATGTTCAAGTCCTTCTGAGAGAAGATATACCTGAGACTCTTGTGATCATAGTAGACTATAAAACAATTACCCATCAGATAGTGTCACCAAATATTCATGGTGGAGACCACTATTGAAAACTCCAGGTCATGGGTAGCATAGTTATTATCACACTATTTCAGCTACCGAGAACCATATTCGATCACCGATCTCTCCTGATCAGGACACATCCTAGCCCGGTCCCCGATGCGACGCAGTAAACTATGTACCCTACTCCCTCCTCTGAAATCCTCAAGATGGGGGTACTAGTCTGCCTCTACATCATCTACTAAAAACTCTTATGGCATCTCTTCGACCACACGAAGGGTTTCCCATTCTTCGTAAATCCTTATAGTGGTGCTGCAACTCTGGAGAAATCTGGCACAAATTTCTGGTATTATCCAGCCAAATCCAGGAAACTCCGTACCTCCGTCACACTCTTGGGAGCATCCCAAGCAAGTACTGCCTCAATATTCACTGGATACACTGCAACTCCAACCACAGATATGACATGTCCCAGAAATTGAACCTCTCGAATCCAAAATAGGCCCTTCAAGAGCATACCATAAAGCCGGTGCTCTCGGAGTGTGTCCAGTACTACCCGAAAATGATAGGCATGCTCCTCCTTAGTAGTCGAGTAGATCATAATGTCATTGATGAAGACTACTAAAAAGAAATCAAGGTACGCTTGCATGATCTTTTTAATGAGTCCCATGAAAACTTCTAGAGATTTGGTCATACCGAATGGCATAACCAAGAACTCGTAATGTCCATAACAACATCGGAAAGTATTATTCTATACATACTCTTTATGAACATTGACTTGGTGATAGCATGATCCGAGTTCTATCTTCAAGAACCACCGTGATCCCTTCACCTGATCAAAGTGGTCTTCAATCCTCGGGTGTGGGAACTTATTCTTCATGGTCACCTGGTTCAGGCGTTGATAGTTGACACAACGTCTCAAGCTCTCATCTTCCTTCTTCTTGAACAAAATCAGGGCTACCCAAGGTGAAACATTGTGCCGAATGAATCCCTTTCCCGGCAAGTCCTCCAGCTGTACACGCAGCTCACGAAGCTTAGAGAGACCAATCTGATATGCTGATGTAGATATTTGTGCCATCCTGGGGTACAATTCAATGTAAAATTCCTCCTAACAGTGAGGAGGTAGACCCAGAACATCATCAGAGAAGACATCCATGTTTTGGTCCACCACTACAGCATAGCTTGAACTCTCCACATCAACAACTCCGAGGGTAATGCTAGACAAATGATGAATAATCGACAGCACTCTCCTCCTGTTAAGTCCATCCTACACTCCAAAGGATCCCTTTTCGCTGGTGAAGGTAAACCTCGTCCCATCTGTGTGTACACACCGTACCTTGCGCCTAATACAATCTATCTGAGCATGGACTATAGACAACCAGTACATACCCAAGATGATGTCATAAGGGCATAATGCTGCTACTAGGAGATCCCAACTGAATCATTTACCTGCTTGAGTAAGCTTGCACTGCCGGAACCAGTGTGTAATCGTAGAATATGATCCTATAGAAGTCTCTAGCCATAAGGATTGATCCAATATATCCGCCAAGAATCTCCATGATCCGAATAAGGGATGTGGAAATAAAATAATGAGTGTAACCTATGTCTATAAGTTCTGCATCTAAGGTAGAGTAGAAGCATATCGTACCTCGAATCTTCTACTGAGCACCATGATCGTAGGCCTTAGCTCCCTGGAGCTGAGCTCTCCCTTGTCCACCTACTCCCTGTGGTCGGGGAGGACCGCCTAGTGGTGGTGGCGGTAACATCTCGAATCTTCTCCCATCACCATCTACACAGCCAGATCCTATGCCATGTCTGCCTGCTCCCTGCAGACCTCCTTGGTCGAACCTCTATCTCTACCTAGGTGGTCCTTCGACCATATTCTGATCATCCGCACGGTGGTTCAGACAGTCATGAGCCATGTGACCCTTCCCGCCACATGAGTAACACTACATGATCCTTGCCTGACTGATTCCACCACGGGTGGCCCACACAACTGATCCTGAGTCATGCAGTCGTCCACCTACAGGTCTCGTACTCTTGGAAATCTAAGACATCTGTCTACTGCTAGCTGTAGAAGACTCTACTACATGATGATTGATAGTGGGGATCTCTACTGGTTACTGCTCATCAAGGAAACTCTCCACCAAGAGGGATCTTTCTAACACCTCCGCTAGCGTCAGGATGCTGAGTGAGATCATCGAAGCCCTGACCTCTCTCCTAATCCCCTCCTTGAAGGTTTGGGCCCTAAAGAATGGGTCTTAAACCATATCAGTGGAGTAACGTGAGAGTTTTGTGAACCTCTCTGATTACTAAGCGACATTCATGTTTCCCTGCTGAAGATGAAGTATCTCATGAATACGCACTATTCACAGAGTCGCTGGAACAAACTCTTCCTGAAACAGGCTTTCAAAGTCTTCCCAGAGAAGACTCACCTCATCATGATCATGGAAAATCTAGCTCTACCATCTTTCTGCTACATCCTGTAGAAGGATGGTGGAATGTATCACCCTGAGATCAGCTGGTCTCCCTTTGATTATGAATACTCTCACCACAGCCTCCAGCCAATCCTCAACCGCCTGTGGGTCCGTCTATCCCCTGATCCTTGGTGGCCTCTGTCACTAGAACTCGTGCAATGTGCTCAATAACCATTCACTGTCTTTAGTTGTGGCTGGTGGCATCGATGGCCCAATAGGTAATGGTATCGATGGTGCCTCTGCTGTTGCCTTTACTTGAAGAGGGCCCTGCACTGAGGCCTCATCACTTGGTGGGATATCAGTTTGTCGAACTCTCAGAACCATAGATAGCTATCTTCGTGGAGTTATCTTGAAATAAAACAGGTGTGCCACGATCAATAAGTTATACCTGGTGAGATGACTTAATATATAGAAAATAAAACTCTCGGAAACACACAGACAATCAGTGTTTTTGTGCACTGAGTTAGAAATCAGAAGTCTGGGTCCCAGTGTATGGATACGTTGGCCACCACACCATCAATGGATTCCCTAAACTGATAAGCACACACACTACACTTATCACTATTTCCATTTAATGAAAGATTAGTGTTCAATGTTTTTCTTTAGAACCGGATCCTTTGATAACAATTTGTCATGACCCGTCCCCTGGGACCCCTTCCGTGACTACCTCAAGCCCGCCTTTCATATCCCATGGGTCGACGACTAGCACTGAAAGGTATTTTCCCTAAAAAATGGGAAGGCATTTCCTTTATAACCTGCAAACTCACATTACCAAGCACACATCAAGATGTTAACACAATAAATCTGTATAACCAAAAGAGTGATTAAAGTAAAAGGGGCCGGAATACAATCCAAAAAGTAAAAGAAAAGTACAACTGAAATACAATACAACTGAAAAAAGAGAAAAGACAGCTAATGGATCATCCTATGAGGTTCCTACCAGAAGGGTAGGTATAGACCGCATCCACATCACTCTACATCCACCCGTCTCCTCTGCATACTGACACGCCGTATGGTCCACCTCCATACACTATCCAGTCCTGGTACTCTCAGCCTCAGTCAGCACTGTACATCGTCTGCATCCAACACAACAAGGTTCAGGAATAGCCTGTGTAAGGGTGAGTATAACGATACTCAGTAGGGACCCTGAGACCCTTTAGGTCTCACAAAAACCACCAAAGATAAACCACAAAGTATGAAATCAACAGATAACCGCACTTAGGTATATAACCATACATATACCTATGTTTTCAAGTAATCCATCTCAATCATGAGGAAAACATAGAGATAATGAATCACCTCACACCAGGATGTTTATAGGGGTAGTGAAAAGTAACACCCTCAGTTACATCATCGACCACCTCGGCTGTTGGAGATCCCCTCCTCAATCAAGTATTGTGGGATTGCCGCGTCACACATAGGTGCTTCCCAAAAACCTTGGACTACTGAGGTACTCCCCCTATTGGGTACCATGGGTTTTTCATGTCACATAGAGGTGCTCCCCACCATGGGTCTGCCTCATCACACAAAGGAACTCCCCCTCTTGACTTCCTGATGTACTCCTCCAGTCGAGTACTGTGGGTCTGCCGTGTTATACCGAGGCACTCCCCACCGTGGCCTGATGAGGAACTCCTCCTGTCTTGTACCGTGGGTCTTCCACATCACACAGAGGCACTCCCCACCATGGTTCTTCCGCGTCATACAGTGGCACTCCCCACTAGACCTGTCAAGTCACTCCAAGTCGAAATGGTCAACACTCATCAAGACTCCGCCAGCTACTAGGTTCCCACACTATGCAAACTCATCTCCGTGATGATCCACTCCATGACCTACTGGTTTATAATCCAACTTCCATGAACTACCATGAACAATAATCTCAATGGTTTTCCACATCATAGGGGTATCAGCACAACAGATGGCACGTCAATCAGACGCCCGTTCTGTGAGTTATTAGCATTTTAGTCCCAGGGGGCCAATTGGATTCGTGCTCGATCCAACCTAAACTTTCCCCATCTTAATCCAAAACTCTAGTGGGGTATGCTCAAAAGTACCGTCTCTCTCCATGATTTGCAGTTCCACTGATGGTGCGTCAAACAGACGCATGATGCCAAAGATATGGACGAAAGAGCGTAAATGTGTTATAGTGGGCCCAAGTCCAGTCCATCCAAGTCAGACTGACCTGGCGCGTCCCAGCCTGGGTCGACCCTGTTCGGGTCGATCTGGCTTGCCCGATGGGTCCAGCCCGACCTGTTCGGTGGCCCGACAAGTTGGTTCCCCCACGGTCTGCGCTGGCGGCCCGACCCATGAGGGCTGCAATGGTGCAGCGAATGTGGCTCACCCTCAGGGTACTGCGAGGGCGTGGGAAGACTCGGCTCGGCCTGGGGTAGCTTGGTGGAGATCGGAATGAGACCATGGGGTAGTTATCTGACCACGGGGAGGTAGTGGTCTGGCCGTGCGGACACGGAAGTCCGGCTGCAGTGCGGAGATTCGTCCGTAGGGCAGCAATTTGTCTGCGGGGAGGTGGTCCGGTCGCAGGCGGTGACATTGGGTGGCGTCCCGGGCACGGGGTGGCGATCTGGCAGCAAGCGGTGGGGTGGAGGTCTGGCTGCAGGGTGGTGGTCTGGCCGCAGGGTGGCGTTCTGGATGTAGGATGGTGGTCCGGCCATGGAACCCTGGTCCGGTCGCGGGGCGGTGTTCTAGGCGTGGGGCCGCGCTGTTGCGCCGTCTCCTTCGTCTCGGCCGGTGGTGGTGCCGACCTCCATTCTCGTACCCCTTCTTGGTTGGTCACCATCATCTACCATCGCGAAGAACACCTTAATTCAACAAAAGAATTATACAGAGGACATTATATATTAGTTTGTCCCTCAATCTCTGCATTAGAGTGGTTGACAGTTACTCAACTCAAACAAGAATCAAGAATGGGGATATTAATCGAGGAGGTTAATGAATTTAATAACCATCTACACCTTGTTCATTGTTGGTGTTGGTGTGAGGAAGAAGGTGAAGTTGTCGATGTTTGTCTCGTCTGCCACACATCTCTAATCCCGGGCTCATGCATTGGTTCATCATAATCAAATCCATTCCTCATTGGCATTCTTCTTGGAGGAAGCGTTATTCGTAGAGGAAGTGTTCTTTGTTGGAGAATCTTTCTCCCAATTCCACCCAAATGTAATGTGGTTACAAACTAATATATTATCCCCTCTATTATGTTTGTTGGAATAAATTTATATCAGATAAATTAATTAAATGAGAGTTAGAAAAATTAATGTTGAGGATTTCAACAGGCTCAACCACATTAAGGATGGAGTTGATAGGTTTATCCCTCATTAAGAGAAGAATTCAAGAGGTTTAGGCCTCATGTGGTCCCCTCCACCATAACCTCTCATGGGAGGTTATGTTTGGGTGGTCCCCACCACCATAACCTCTCATGGGAGGTTTAGGTATGGTGGTCCCCACATCTCAAATTCCACATGGAGAAGGTTTTTAACATATAAAATAAAATATTACACACTTTATTTTATTTTATTCTTTTCACAAAAAAAACAAAAATTAACTTTCACCCTTGACCGACTACTATCGAGGTGAAAGTATTCTTACGTGAATACCAGCACTGCGAGTTTAATGGTGCCCTCAGATTTCAATTTTTAGCCCTAGTTCAAAAGTTAGAAAAACCTGATCGTACGTTTACTGAACGTACTCGAAATAATGTTCAGAAATTCATTCCAATCACTCTTTTCCTCAAAATCACATGCCATAAATTTTCAGGGGCTTGTAAAATTTCCATATATTAAAAAAAAATTGCTTGGTAATTTTGTGTCTTTACAGTCTTGTTTTTGTAATCATGGGATTTTTGGTTTCTCTTCACTTCCTTGTGGTGCGGCTGTGGTGCGCATGATGTTTCACCCCCGGATTTGAGGGTTTTGAATAAAAATATAGGTGATTCTAAATTTATCCATTCCTTGATTAGTTAGTTTTCTTATTTTACTAGTTTTTAATGTTCCCCATATGCTATTTGTGTGTTGAAAACTGTTTTTTAGGGATTTGGTTATGCATTTAATTTTATAAATTCATTTTTGTTGAAGTTTTGAACTTTTCGAACGTAACACATGTGATATAATTTGTGGATATTTTAAAAAAATATGAAATTGATTTATTAGTTTTTTAAAGGGTCTTTGAATTATGTTTTGTTAATGACTTAGTGTCATGTGTCCCGTGGAAGGTGGTTTTCTAAATAGTTTTGGTCTGTAAAACATTTTTATACTTCATGAGATAATTTTATGAAAATGGGTGTTTTCATTTTTATGTTTCTCGGTATCATTCAAGGTGATTTAATAAAACTTGAAAGTGGTTTTATAAATCTCTCTAGGGCTGAAAATTCTACTTAGGTAGTGATTTGGTGTGGTTTTTACCTTGAAATATGGGTTTGAAATGAGTTTTATGGGCAATGTTTGGGTATACTCTTTAGAATTGTTTTATGAATGATTTGAATAATTTAATGATTTATGTAAGAGGTGAAACCATATTAGAAAAATGTTTTGGAGTCTGTATATATTGAAATGATACATTTTAAATGTGAAAGGGGTTGTTTTGTGATGTGTTCCATCTTGTAATTTTTTTATAAAAATGTTTAAAGGATTTACTAAAGTGTGTAAGAGATGTGAAAGTGATGTAGGATGTTTTGTGTGAGTGTGATGTGAAAAATAGATTTTGGTTATTAAAATGGTATTATGTGACATGTGAGTGGGATTTTATGGGATTTTTAATATCTTGGAATGGTTTTATATAATTGTTAAACAGTTTTGTGGAAGTGTTAGCGAAATGTAAAAAGTGTTGTGGGCTATTTTGGTGTGAGTCGGATATGAAAATCAATTTGAATGAAAAGTTGATTTTAGTGAATTTTGTGGTATAAATTTTGGATTTTGGGTGAATTTTTTATGTGGAAATGATATTTTCATGTTCAAAGTATATTTCTTGATTTGTTGAACTTGTTTGAGCACTAGGGGAAAACCCAAGTATCTTGGTTGGTGGATGTGTACTAGTTTGCTAGTGAATCTGTGGGGTTTGACCACTGTTTAAATTAGTATGATTGACACTTGAAAATCTATGTAAACTATGATTATGATTATTGGGGACCACTAGGTCATGGGTATGTTCAATACTAGTGGCTCATTCATGAGAGCATATATTTGTGATGGTTACTATCACCGAGATACGAGGTATCTGAGACCCACTGCTAGCTTCTGGGTAGGGGTTATTTCCTATTCATTATGCTCATTATATCCTTTATACATAACATCAGTAGACTGTATATTTGGATGGGAAATTAAGTATATTTTTCATTTATTTTAAAAGCATTGATTCTTTAAATTATTCCACTTGAAAACAATTTTTTTATGTTGCATCTTTTAGAAATTGTAACTAGAAATTACATGTTTTTGAAAAGTTACATGATTCTTTTCTTTGAATGTTTATTTCATGGAATATTTTTATGGTGGTATCCTGCTGGGATTTGTATCACACCCTAATTACAGCGTTGGGTGTATGTAGACTTGGTTATTTTGTTGTCGTAGGTTTTGGTACAACTATTTGGCCAATATTTCAGGTTATTACCAGTCCTTCGTGATGCGGTGTTGTGGAGAAGGCTTTAGGACAGTGCCAAATGCCATGTGGAGGTTCTTGGGCTGTAATTATTTGGTTTTTTACCACAGTAACGGCCTTTAAACATTGTTATAACTTATGTAAATCATTTTTAAAATTTTGTAAATGATAATTTTAGTTGAAAAATCCAGATTTGTTATATTGAATTTTTTTGTTGTTTAATCTTTATAAACTCGGGAAAATCATACCCAAACATCATTTTATAATACCTGGGAACTTTTTACAGCCCACGGTGATCGGGAACACCCATTGGTCCATGTCTCAGTCTAGGTTTGGGGTCCGTTTTGGGGGCGAACCGATTTGTTTTGTGAAACCGTGTTTCCTATTTTTGGTTTTTCTACATTTTAAACTTTATTATGTTTATGTCTTATATGAATTTGGAATGGTGCCAAAGTGAGATTTAAATGGGAAGAAGAGTTATTCAATAATAAAAATTATATAAATTTCTGGATACAACTACTTGTGGGTAAGTGAATAAATTCATCATGTGTGGAATGTGGTACATTTTATAGGATATATAAATTATGTCATTGACATGTCACTATGTTGAAGGAAATTTTTTGGATCCAGATCATTAAGGGGGGTATTGTTATTGTATTATTCTTATAGATATGAATGAGGAACATATTGGTGTTTTTAGATTGATTTTTTCAATGATTTTATTATAATTCATTTTTAATAATTACATAAATATCACACTATGTGAATAATATGGTTACTTTTCAAATATTACCTATCATTTTTAAAACCTCATAATTGAAGGATTTTCCACATTGAAATATACATGAAGGTTTTTATTATAATAAATTCTCACATATTCATTGATTTAGATTCTCAAAAAAAATCTTCTGCATTTATCATAGTACATACCCATTCATCCCCTAAAACAGGTATTAGAGTTTGGTACTCTATTTGACATACAGATTTAATATAGGACGTTCACATTGAAATATGTATATACACATCAAATTATTTAATATGAAAAAAGTTTTTTCTCTATCTATGAAATCAAAGACTCTAGAAACTCATTGTTGGTAGTTATATTACATTATTATTAAAATAATAGTCATTCTTAGATCCAATAGCTTATTTGTCTTATAAGACTACATTAATATATATACATTAAATTTTAACTCATGTGATATATCATGAATACATTGTGAGAAAATTACTATCCCTTCCTTCATATCTAGGAGAATTATAAGTAGTTCTCCTCTATATTTCATATGGGACCAAAAAAATAAAAAACTGATCTCTTAAATGATCGGTAAAGAGTAACGTATTATAGCATCCCGACCTGACTCACCACTAAATCGGTGGCTGGACTGGTCACCACACGACCTCAAGGGCGTCTACCCATATGCTAGAGGCTGCCTACTAGCAGTGAGGGTCTAAGGATAGTCATTGGGGAGACTATACCCTCTTATCAGAGTTGAAGAAAGGTATATTAGTGTAAATAACAAACAATAGTGGTAGAAGTAACTCATAAATGACAAAAAACGGAAGACAAATAATTCTCATTTTATCAAAGTGGCCAACACCAATTATACAGTAGATGCATGCATGACATGCTAATTATACAAAAGTAGAAAACAATGAAAAAATTAACATTCTATACATTCCATTACAGAAATAAGTATATAATGACTCAAATCCCCAAGGGGGATCTCCTCGAGCATCCCAATCATCTGCTCGGTTCTCTACTCCTATATCCCAAGTAAATGCAAACATCACAGTCCTGCAACCAAATATAATCTACTCGAGTACCCAGTGCAATGCAGCCTGAGTAGGGTGTGAGATATAAAACTCACTAGGCCGAAACTGCCAGTGTCTTCCCCAAATTCATAAATTTAATAAATAACTTAAAACACATGAAGGAATGCATAAAATAAAGTAAGCAGTATAAGTAACTATAAAGCCAAGTACCTTCTTCATTCCTCAGCTGGTTCCTAAACCTAAACATTTCATTTTTCATGAAAACTCAAGAATCATTACATAATCATTTATCATTTATCAATTATTCCAATCTTAATAAATTATGAAAGTTTTTAGATTCAGCCTATGCCCGAGATCTCCCATTTAAGTCACTCACCACAGATGTCTCTAAAGACCATCCAAGACTAAATCCAAGTTTGTGCTTTGTCTTGGATAACGCGTCATAAATTATTCAATTTAATCTTTCATATACTAAGTCTGAGCCTGTCCACTAAAAGTGGATCACCCAATCAATAAATAAGTATGAACCCTTTCTCATAATCATTTCACAAAACATGATTTCACAACAAACTTCATTAACAATTAATTGATTTCATGCACAATCAATTGGATCCACAGTCCAATGTTAATTAATGGATGCAGAACATCATGTCTACCACCCTCGTGAGTATTTGGAGCTTCAGTCCTTCTCTCAGAACCCATGGGTATTTGGAGCATCAGTCCATATCCCATAAAAGAATATTTTCTTGCAAGATGGATATAGAACTCCATGTATAGCATCACATGAGTATTTAGAGCATCAGTCCCTATCTCACATCCCATCTATAAATCATACCTATACATCTATCATTTGTGTAGAAAATTATTTCTAACACCCTGTGAGTATTTAGAGCATCAGTCCTTGTAACAGCCCGCGATTTTATGAAAAATATTCTTTTTAATTTTATTAATGTCTTGTGTTATACGCTACACCAAAAGGAGCTTTCACAATACACATCTCTGACCTGTCTTGAATTATACGCAATCGCGACCTTCCACGATAGCATGTATTGTACGCAACACCGAGTTTCGCTAAACAACGATATGCTATTAAGATATTATTAAAACTAGCCGTTATGAATAGTAATAACCACTTTTTGAAATTTTGTAAATTTTATTTTTCAAAATGGAATTCATTTTTGGATTCGTAATATCGAAATTAGCTTAGGGTAAAATTTTGGTACTTTTCGGATAATTTTCATATTCTGATGAATAGTGAAAATTACTAAATTTTAATTAAAAACAACTTTTTTAATCGAAATAATTAATAGTGATAAATTATTAATTTGAGTAGTTTTAAAGTATATTTAGAATATATTTTTACAATTTAATACAATGTTGGTCATTGGATGTAATTTCACATTTAAACCAGTTATAAACTAGTGTCAATCTGTTGATAGTTATTATCTCTTAAAAACACGCTATTTGTTTTGACGACAAGAATTAATTATTAAATTAGTTAATGCAACTGATATGTTTTGAATTTGGTAAAATAGACATCATTTTTGAGTTCATAATATCAAATATATCTTAGGCCTAATGTTTGGTTTTTTTCTGAAAACTTTCAATTTTCGATGAATAGTGAAACCACTAAGTGGTACGTTAAAAACCGAATTTGGCATAAAACTTAATTTTACCGCTTCTGTGAATAGAATTTCGAAAATCCGACAGACACGGTTAATATCAAGGACTAAAATGTGGTTCAATGAGATGAAAATAATTTTTGGTGAATAGTAACTTTTTACTTTTTTTTACCACGGTTAATAGTAAATAGGGTAACTAAGGGTAAATATGATATTATTATTACCCTAACACATGTACTAATTCTATTGGACAAGTGTAATTCGACCAAAAACAAACTTAGGAATAAAATATGACCATTTAGGTCCACTTGGATTAGATTAGGACATTTATTATTAATTTATTTAAAGAAGGGTTAAAATAGTTAAAATCAAAGTTTAATAAGTAAATCGTTTTTAATATGGGATTATACATAAGATAAATTAGACTATAAATATTCATTAGAAAGCTAAAAAAATTTCCTACATGATGGTAGTTTATTTATAATTTTTAGACATTAAATAATTTAATTTATTTATGACAAAATGATGATGCAGTAATTATCTTATTAATGAAATATTGACATAATTGATGTTATAAACACCAAAATAAATGTAATTTGAGACTTTTTATAAATTCCACTAATTTTATAGGTTACTATGATATATTAGTGTTGATTTAATCAACTTTTTTCGAACATATAATTCTGTTATGACTTTCACAAAAATCATATATCAAATAGTGTCAAAATTGACACAAAATAGTTTTTAAATCAAATATTATATTATTAATTGTTATTTTATTCCTAAAAATCAAAGGTTCGGCAAAATGACTTAGATAAGGATATATATATTAATAATAAACAATTTGGGGTTCGTTTGGCATGTTATAGTAAGTGTATTAACCATATATTGAAAGAAAACAAAAAGACACGGTAAAAGTTAAATTATTTAACTTAGAGTTAAATCTAATTGATATGGTTAAAATAATACCCTAAACTCATATAAATCCTATTGGTTGATAGTATTTCGACCCATCCCCACTTTAGCTTCGAAATAAGACCCTTTGTAACCATTATAAACCGATTTTGACTTTAACATAAAATAATATATTGAGATATTCCTAAGGTGCCCCTCTCCTCCCTTATAAAAGGGTACCTCCTCCCCCTTTTCCTCACACCAATTTTAGCACTCAATCTCGTCCAACCCCTGCCAAAATCTCTTCTCCACTTCCCTAGAAACATCCTAGAGGTTCTGGTCTTCCTCAAAGTCCAATTTTAGTGCCCTAAGAGGAGGTCTCAAAGAGGCGCTTCAAAGAAGAGGTAATTACCGTTACCAATTCTTTCATCTTTATTTCTTATTCCACTTCTTCTTCTTAGGTTTTTTCATTATGAAGTAATAACATCAGTATCACTCATATACTGATATGTTATTATATGTATGAAACAACCCTATTTCACAATCTATCCATCCTACGGAAAAAGAAATCGCCGCGCGTGCGTACGTACGGAATACCGTCTCCACGCCGTGGTGTAATCTATTTTCCACCACCACCTTACATGGATGGGTATAACGGTGAAAAGAATAACTATAAATAGTTATTACAACATCAAATTTATTCTAATATATTGTATAATCCACTCCAATTCAATTCAATATTTATGGAAATGATATCATAGCTCGTGCGTACGTACAGAATACCGTCTCCACGACGCGATAAGATTCATTCTCCATGTTAACCATTTAAGAATGATTATAAAGTATATATAAGAAATAATAATGAAATATATGACATTATAAACAGCGTTCATGCGTACGTACGGACTACCGTCTCCATGAACGGTGTTTTTCATTTCATTTATCTATCTATTATATATATATATATATACTGAATATATATTATATATAAATCATATTTTATATTCTGGAAGTAAGTAAATCATGATATAAGTAATAATAATGTCAAGAACAACAAGTCAAAACACCTACGATAAATGAAACGATTTTACCCAAAACGCTTCTTTAACATGGAATTTACAAAAGAACAGGTAATATAATGTAATAAGTGAACCATATATGATATCATAACAATGAATATGATTTTGTAATAAGTCAATGACATTATTTAAATCATTATACAGGAGGTTCGGACACATACGAAGCAAATCGGACCTAAGGTAAGGGAAAATATCACAATCTCACTTTTATCCGATATTGTTTTTACTCTGGTAATTACTGGGGTGTATTTTATCATCCACATCCATGTTCCCTCAATATGTAATTTTATTTCCATCCTTATACATTATTTTATATCCAATTTTACCCATCTATAAGTTTTTTTGTAAAAGATATGAAAGGAATCTTTTGTCGTTTTTCGTACGAGGTACTTTTTGACTTTTCCGACAAAAGTACGAAGAATGTTTTATTTAACTTATACGGAAAGAATGGATTTTTAAAACATTATTTCCAAGAATCTTCCTTTATAAGTTTTCAAGTTTATTTTTAATCAACTTCTTTTAGTTTATAATTATATGACATGTTAAGAAAAGAAAAGTGTTTTTGAAGTAGAAAGGATATTTTCCTCAAGAATGGAGTTCAAGTATTTTATCAAAATTATTTTCCATCTAAGATAATAAAAGGGTTCTGTTTTTATCCCTATTATTACATTGATTTGATTATGTTTTGAGGGAATTATTTTTATGAAGTCATTTACCTTATATGATTTGTTTTATGATGTCATGATGTTTCAAAAATCTCATTTTTGTTACATGTGTTATGCAATGATGTATGATTTTTGATTATGTGGCAGACATAAGAAAGGATTCATTATAAGATGGGTGGGACCTATATCTCCCTCCAATGCATTGGGTAAAGATTTTATATCTCATGAGATAGACATGGCTGGAATGGTAGGTTATACCTGTTCAGTGAAACAGGACTGAAACGAGGGTTACTCGATTCAGAAAGGGACTTTGTCCACTAAGATAGTCTTGGAAATGAGTCTTGACTAACAAGAAATGATTCTATATGATTATGTGTGTATTCCATAAAGTTTCATGTTTTAAGTTATGCTTATTGGGATTTCATATCATTACTATGATTTATCCCATGTTATGAAATTATGCTCTCTTTTGCAAGTTAAGATTTCCAAAAGTTATGTTCTTATGAATATGATGTGATTTATTTTTCTTTGTTTACCCTTACTGAGCATTTGAGCTCACCCTTTTATGTTTTCTTTTCCCCAGGATATAAAGAAAGTTTTTAGGTTAAAATAAAAAGGACGATCTTTATGGGAGATATTGAAGATCTTTCACCACGATTAGAAGATTACGTTCCGAGTTTCCAAAGACACTAAACTATTACAATACTTGTGTGTGTGTTTTTGTTATGTACTAAGTATTCCTCAAATGTAATGTAATGTCCATGTAAGTCAAGCTTCGGGTCTTTACATTTGGTATCAGAGGGAGGTTTAGTCAACCTTTGGAAACTAGGATGCGAAAGCGTTAGTGAGATCCCTAGAGATATTTCTAAGGTATGTCTAGGGATGTCCCTAAGGTTAAGTATACGTATAGGTTATAGTACTAGAACTACGCTAACGATCATAGAATTTAACCTAAGAAGTTAGATATTGAGGATACTCCCCCTTTATTATGTTGTTTTCCCTAGCATGATTTTTTGCCTCTCACTCTATTCTTTTTGGTTTTTAGACGATGGCTGGAACCCGAAGGAACCGTGTTGATCAATGCAATGGACAATGCAATGATTGTCCTCCTGAACAAACAAATGTTATGGGATATGGAGTGCAAAATCTTATTGCTATTCTTACACAAGCTATGAATCATTCTGGAATTCCAAATGAGCAGAGAAGGGAACAATACTCTATTGAGTCCTTCATGAGGCAACATCCACCTTCTTTCAGTGGGTCTTCTGATCCACTTGTTGCTGAACAATGGATCAGTACCACTGAAAAGATATTTTCAGTTCTTCAATGTTCTGAACATGATAAAGTCATTTAGCAGTATATCGTTTGGAAGGTGAAGCTGATCAATGGTGGAATCTGATCAATAATACAAGTCAAAGAGATGAAATTGAGTCCATGGAATGGGACGAGTTCAAGAACTTATTTTTCAGTAAGTACTTCCCTCGTATTCTTCGAACAAAGAAGGAAAATGAGTTTCTTGAGCTGAAGCAAATGGATGATGAATCTGTTGGTATATACGAAGCAAATTTTACAAGACTTGCAAGGTATGCATCTGGCATTATCATCCAACCTGAAAGTAAAGTTGATCGATTTTTCAGTGGCTTAAAACCAAGTCTTCGAAGGGCATTAGCTATAAGAGACTTCAGTAGCTATGAAGAAATTGTGCGTTGTGCTATCAAGGTAGAAATGGAAGTTGGAGTTACATATCCATCTCATGGTTTTGACAAGAAACGAAAGATGGAGTTCAAGGAGAAATCTCAGAATAATGGTGAAAAGAAGATGAATGTTTCCTTATGCACAAAGTGTGGAAAGAAGCATGGTGGAGATTGTCTTAAAGGCACTAGAAAATGTTTTAAGTGTGGAAAAGAAGGTCATCGAGCAGCTGAGTGTCGAAGTAATGGAAAAAGGGTTTCTAATGATGTGAATAAAGCAAACACTGTAGAGAACGCACCACCAACACTTCAATGTTTCAAGTGCAAGGAAATGGGGCATTATGCTAATAAATGCCCTAATCCAAGGTTTAGTGATGATCAACATGAGCAACCACTGAAGGCAAAGGACAAAGGGAAGTCACATGTGATCACTATTGGCAATGTTGAATATGACAACGATGTGGTGGAATGATTAAGTGTTTATTTAATGGGATTCCAAAATCATAAAGTATTGGAATATTTATGTATTGGTCTAATGTGGAATTCAAAGTGATTGAGATATTATGCGCATAATGAAGGGAAAACAAGAAAATGAAATGTTTAATAGTATTCATGAGCTCATGAATGATATAAAGACTAAGTGATATCATGGTTTGAGTATATATAATTTTTGGATTTTGGTATGTGGAAAGAGTTAACTTTTGAAAGCATTCATGTTTTCACTAAGGTTCAATGGGTATTCAAGAGAATACATGATTAAGGCCTTTGAATGTTTGGAATGTGACCAACAAGAAATATCTTATGGGGATTAACGACAGTATTAAATCTCTGGTAATCGTTTTCACTATATTATGAGAGTGGACTGTAGTATTATGGATTAGCCTAAAGATTAGAATGGATTATGTTGGACATAAGTTAGTATTGTTTAAGGATAGAAGATTTTCGATATTATTGATGGGATGTTATAGTAATGTAGTTTTAGAAAAAGGACAACCTGCAGGACGGGTGACATCCCATCGCTTCGGACAAGGCTGTGGGAATCGAACCCACAACCGAAGTGCGACTGGCCTTTATCGCCTACCACTGGCCTATAGAATGTCCCTGTTTAGTAGAAACTAGTTTTATTATATTAAGAAGTATGATATATGAAGTATAAGTCCATTTTAGGAACCATATGTGATTAATCTCACTATAGATCGACTTATGTATATAATTTTTGCTAACCTTTTGTTTGAGACAGATGGAGTGACCCGTCATTCTATCACATGATCTGTTAACACTTCACGAATAACAAATTCAACTTCATTTATTTAAGAGATGAAGTGGAAATTGTTCAAGGCATGAACAACAGCGAGATTGTACCAAAATAAAGAAAGTATTTATTCTAATTCAAATTTTCATCTTTAGGGAAATGATCATGAAAACCAAAATTTTTTTCCTAGTGATCTTCTACCTGATGGTTCTTTAGATCGTCACAAATTTATGGATTTGTGATTGTTGGCTTTTCCATAGCCATGTTCTCTACCACTCTCTATCATAACATGATGGTTAGATTTCTCTTCCATATCCGTATTTTCACCTATGTGGAAACCCAGTGATTAGTTTATTTGGGTAATCGTTACATTTCATACTTTAGTTTTTAAAGCCAAGTTTTGGTATTCTTTTTTACGATGTGGGTTTTTATTAAAGAAACTTTCGAATAGTAAACTATTTATAACCCCGACGAATTTCGAGGGAGAAATTCATTTTAAGGGGGGTAGAATGTAACAGCCTGAGATTTTATGAAAAATATTCTTTTTAATTTTATTAATGTCTTGTGTTATACGCTACACCAAAAGGAGCTTTCACAATACACATCTCTGACCTGGCTTGAATTATACGCAATCGCGACCTTCCACGATAGCGTGTGTTGTACGCAACACCGAGTTTCGCTAAACAACGATATGCTATTAAGATATTATTAAAACTAGCCGTTATGAATAGTAATAACCACTTTTTGAAATTTTGTAAATTTTATTTTTCAAAATGGAATTCATTTTTGGATCCGTAATATCGAAATTAGCTTAGGGTGAAATTTTGGTACTTTTCGGATAACTTTCATATTCTGATGAACAGTGAAAATTACTAAATTTTAATTAAAAACAACTTTTTTAATCGAAATAATTAATAGTGATAAATTATTAATTTGAGTAGTTTTAAAGTATATTTAGAATATATTTTTACAATTTAATACAATGTTGGTCATTGGATGTAATTTCACATTTAAACCAGTTATAAACTAGTGTCAATCTTTTGATAGTTATTATCTCTTAAAAACACGCTATTTATTTTGACGACAAGAATTAATTATTAAATTAGTTAATGAAATTGATATGTTTTGAATTTGGTAAAATAGACATAATTTTTGAGTTCATAATATCAAATATAGCTTAGGCCTAATTTTTGGTATTTTTTTGAAAACATTCAATTTTCGATGAATAGTGAAACCACTAAGTGGTAGGTTAAAAACCGAATTTTGCATAAAACTTAATTCTACCGCTTCTGTGAATGGAATATCGAAAATCCGACAGACACGGTTAATATCAAGGACTAAAATGTGGTTCAATGAGATGAAAATAATTTTTGGTGAATAGCAACTTTTTACTTTTTTTACCACGGTTAATAGTAAATAGGGTAACTAAGGGTAAATATGATATTATTATCACCCTAACACATGTACTAATTCTATTGGACAAGTGTAATTCGACCAAAAACAAACTTAGGAATAAAATATGACCATTTAGGTCCACTTGGATTAGATTAGGACATTTATTATTAATTTATTTAAAGAAGGGTTAAAATAGTTAAAATCAAAGTTTAATAAGTAAATAATTTTTAATATGGGATTATACATAAGATAAATTCGACTATAAATATTCATTAGAAAGATAAAAAGATTTCATACATGATGGTAGTTTATTTATAATTTTTAGACATTAAATAATTTAATTTATTTATGACACAATGATGATGCAGTAATTATCTTATTAATGAAATATTGACATAATTGATGTTACAAACACCAAAATAAATGTAATTTGAGACTTTTTATAAATTCCACTAATTTTCTAGGTTACTATTATATATTATTGTTGATTTAATCAACTTGGTTTGAACATAAAATTCTGTTATGAATTTCACAAAAATCATATATCAAATAGTGTCAAAATTGACACAAAATAGTTTTTAAATCAAATATTATATTATTAATTGTTATTTTATTCCTAAAAATCAATGGTTCGGACAAATGACTTAGATAAGGATATATATATTAATAATAAACAATTTGGTGTTCGTTTGGAATGTTATAGTATGTGTATTAACCATATATTGAAAGAAAACAAAAAGACACGGTAAAAGTTAAATTATTTAACTTAGAGTTAAATCTAATTGATAAGGTTACAATAATACCCTAAACTTGTCTAAATACTATTGGTTGATAGGAGGTCTACCCATACCCACTTTAGCTTCGAAATAAGACCCTTTGGAACTATTATAAACCAATTTTTACTTTAACATAAAATAATATTTTGAGATATTCCTAAGGTGCCCCTCTCCTCCCTTATAAAAGGGTACCTCCTCCCCCTTCTCCTCACACCAATTTGAGCACTCAAGCTCGGCCAACCCCTGCCAAAATCTCTTCTCCACTTCCCTAGCAACATCCTAGAGGTTCTGGTCTTCCTCAAAGACCAATTTTAGTGCCCTAAGAAGAGGTCTCAAAGAGGCGATTCAAAGAAGAGGTAATTACCGTTACCAATTCTTTCATCTTTATTTCTTCTTCCACTTCTTCTTCTTAGGTTGTTTCATTATGAAGTAATAACATCAGTATCACTCATATAATAATATGTTATTATATGTATGAAACAACCCTATTTCACCATCTATCTATCCTACGGAAAAAGAAATCACCGCGCGTGCGTACGTACGGAATACCGTCTCCACGCCATGGTGTAATCTATTTTCCACCACCACCTTACATGGATGGGTATAATGGTGTAAATAATAACTATACATAGTTATTAAAACATCATATTTATTCTGATATATTTTATAATCCACTCCAATTCAATTCAATATTTATGGAAATGATATCATCGCTCGTGCGTACGTACGGAATACCGTCTCCACGACGCGATGAGATTCATTCTCCATGTTAACCATTTAAGAATGATTATAAAGTATATATAAGAAATAATAATGAAATATATGACATTATAAAGCTACTGGATTTATGTATATATATATATATTTCATCTACTTACTTCAATTCAAGACAATAAGGAAAGGAAAACAGCGTTCATGCGTACATACGGACTACCGTCTCCATGAACGGTGTTTTTCATTTCATTTATCTATCTTTTATATATATATATATATAATGAATATATAGGATATATAAATCATATTTTATATTCTGGAGGTAAGTAAATCATGATATAAGTAATAATAATGTCAAGAACAGCAAGTCCAAACACCTACGATAAATGAAACGATTTTACCAAAAACGCTTATTTAACATGGAATTTACAAAAGAACGGGTAATATAATATCATAAGTGAACCATATATGATATCATAACAATGAATATGATTCTGTAATAAGTCAATGACATTATTTAAATCATTATACAGGAGGTTCGGACACATACGAAGCAAATCTGACCTAAGGTAAGGGAAAATATCACAATCTCACTTTTATCCGAGATTGTTTTTACTTAGGTAATTACTGGGGTGTATTTTATCATCCACATCCATGTTCCCTCAATATGTAATATTATTTCCATCCTTCTACAATATTTTATATCCAATTTTAACCTTCGGTAAGTTTTTTTGTAAAAGATATGAAAGGAATCTTTTGTCGTTTTTCGTACGAGGTACTTTTTGACTTTTCCGACAAAAGTACGAAGAATGTTTTATTTAACTTATACGGCAAGAATGGATTTTTAAAACATTATTTCCAAGATTCTTCCTTTATAAGTTTTCAAGTTTAATTTTAATCAACTTCTTTTAGTTTATAATTATATGACATGTTAAGAAAAGAAAAGTGTTTTTGAAGTAGAAAGGATATTTTCCTCAAGAATGGAGTGCAAGTATTTTATCAAAATTATTTTCCATATAAGATAATAAAAGGGTTCTGTTTTTATCCCTATTATTACATTGATTTGATTATGTTTTGAGGGAATTATTTTTATGAAGTCATTTACCTTATATGATTTGTTTTATGATGTCATGATGTTTCATGAATCCCATTTTTGTTACATGTGTTATGCAATGATGTATAATTTTTGATAATGTGGCACACATAAGAAAGGATTCATTATAAGATGGGTGGGACCTATATCTCCCTCCAATGCATTGGGTAAAGATTTTATATCTCATGAGATAGACATGGCTATAATGGTAGGTTATACCGGTTCAGTGAAACAGGACTGAAACGAGGGTTACTCGATTCAGAAAGGGACTTTGTCCACTAAGATAGTCTTGGCAATGAGTCTTGACTAACAAGAAATGATTCTATATGATTATGTGTGTATGCCATAAAGATTCATGTTTTAAGTTATGCTTATTGGGATTTCATTTCACTACTATGATTTATCCCATGTTATGAAATTATGCTCTCTTTTTCAAGTTAATATTTCCAAAAGTTATGTTCTTATGAATATGAAGTGATTGATTTTTCTTTGTTTACCCTTACTGAGCATTTGAGCTCACCCTTTTATGTTTTTTTCCCCAGGATATAAAGAAAGGTTTTAGGTTAAAATAAAAAGGAAGATATTTATGGGAGATATTGAAGATCTTTCACCACGATTAGAAGATTACGTTCCGAGTTTCCAAAGACACTAAACTATTATGATCCTTGTGTGTGTGTTTTTGTTATGTACTAAGTATTCCTCAAATGTAATGTAATGTACATGTAAGTCAAGCTTCGGGTCTTTACAGTCCTTATCTCACAACCCATCTATCAATCACACATATGCATTTATCATTGGTGTAGAATACTAGGTCTAACACCAAAAAACCAACCCGTTAATTAATTCAAAAATTAATTAACAACACAATTCACTCTTCAGATAAGTCAAAAATTAATTAACCATTAAAAATATCTTAATTAATAATTATTTAAAAACTAAATATTCTTAGAAATCCAACTGAATAATTTACCCAGCACTTAATTATCCAAATTCCATTACAAGTCTGAACCCGTCCATTCAAACAATCGTTCATCCAAGACATTCAAAATCTACAAGAACACCATAATCATCTCAAAAAATTTTGAGAAAAAACAAGATTTTTAGTGACCATCTCACACAACACATTATATCTCTAAATTCCTCCATCCAAGACAAGTTAAGGCATAGAAAACTAATATGCATCAAAAGTAATCCTGGCTAACAATCGTAACAAACAATCAATTCACAATCATTATTTAATTCTTTCAAATTAATTAATTCAACAATTAATTAATCAAAACTTATCTCTTTATCAAATCATCAATTAGTTAACCATTTACTATTTAACAAGTAATAATTAATCCCTCCATTAATTATTACCCGTTTTCCATTATCTTCCGAACATGTCAAATAATCGATATTCCCAATAATCTATAAATGCCACAATTTCATTCCAACTCTTCACTTAATAATTAATTCTACCATTAATTACCATATTAATCATTCTTCCCATTCAAATCATTCAACCATTTAATAATATCTATTTAACTAATTTAATTACCCATGTTTTACATCAACATATGTTCATGTCCTCATTTATTTCATGTGGTGGCATTATTTAATAACATCAAAAGTGTCACGCATCGACATATCATAATCAAGGAACTCACATTCTTAATTTAAAAAAAGATCTCAAATTCTCATATAAAGTGTTAAAGATTTAGGACCCTATCTTGGGAATTGACAGAAACCACAACGAATGAAGAACCCTCAAGAGAAATGGGTTGATTCTTCAAGAACCCACCTTAGATCACATCTCCTAGCAAGAACAAGACCAAAAATCATCATAAATGTCATCCACACACATATATTTACCCATAACGTTCATAGATCTAAGAGATCATGAGAAGAGGAGATGTAGATCTAAATAGATATAAGAAACCAAACGAGAATGAAGAGGACATCTTCCTACCTTAAGAACCGGGCTTTGATTCACCAAGAGAAGACATCAGATCACCTAAAACGCTTGGGAATGGTTCTCCTACCTTCAAGGGAGGGTAATCCTGAGTTATGGCCACTTAGGAGATTTAATGAGGCAGTTAGAAGAAAAAATGAGAGATATCTACAATTTAAGGATCTCATTTAAGTGCCTGTAAGGTTTTCTCACACGGTTATACAAACCATGCGCTAACTGTGCATTAACTACTGTCTCGGAAACAACTCCTGGTACGGTTAGGCTGCATAATTAGACAAACCGTGTACTAACTGTGTGTTAAACACTGCCTCAAAACATCAACTACACACAGTTTGGCCGCATGGTTAGACAAACTGTGCACTGCCCGTGAGACTTCCCCTTTGCCTCAAAACATCAATAAAAGTTCGAAAAACAACATCTTTAGGTGTTCTAACACTCGGATTAAAATTCCAGAGCTCGTTTTAAAAAGTACCATCCATTGATAAACTGGAAAAGAATTTCAAAAACACTCTCATTTTAACCTGGTTCAAAAACACGGGATTCTAAATTGTACCCACCTTAAAAACCTGTCGTCCCTGAGAAGCCATCGGGAACCAATGCTAAAAAACCGACCTACCAAGGTAATTAAATCTTGTTAGACGTGACATATTGAATTCCCAAAACCAAACACACCTTTAACCCTTCTCAAACATGATGGATATTTCATTATAACTAGATCCAAAGATTACTATAAAGCTTAAAAATTTATACAAATCTTATACCTGAGGTTATTAGAAGGACCTTGTCAATGAAAAAGGTTGAACGTTGATCAAACGACGGAACATGTTTCACATGCTTCCCTCGAAAGACGTTGCAGACCCAAAACCCCATTTCACCCTTTATCTGATGATGTTCATTTAGAGCTATCCAAAACCATCCACAAGTATAATGATATCCTTACCCAAAATCTGGTGAAATTCCCAAGTGAATTTATCACAAGACTATTTTAAAAAAAACCGTGTCCAAACATGAAAAGGAAAGTGGCCCAATGAAACCACGCATCCTGCATACTACCCAGATAGCAACTACTCATCAAGACAAGAAACATTTAAACTCTAGAGTGGAACAATATCAAAACTATATTAGTGTCTCAATGATGAGGTCAAGATAGGGTACATGATCATCGTGTCCAAAAGAGTGCACTAAGAGAAAACTGAGGTCATGAAGAAGATCAATCAATCCATTAACGAACAACTCTATTCAAAAATCTCAGCATCACATGCCAACAGGTTCATCGAGAATAATGTGGAAATACCTACCTTAGGATTTCCCATGGCTTCTCATGAAATGATCAGCCGATCACTAGCGTTCTAAATTATCAACAAGATCGTAGTGTCAAAACACCGAGGTCTTTTGACAACTATTCCATGTATTGAAATGAAACTGATTATTTAATGCCCTTGTTAATCTACATGGAATTGACCCAAGACTATACTAAACAGTAAAAAAAGACTTATTATGGAGTCATATTGCCTCATATGACCATTTTCCTAGACAATGCTTTAACCAGACATCCATTACTAAGATGGAAGGGTCAAATGAAAAAAAATAAAACATCCGACCCTGCCCGAGGAATGTCTAAATAGTAGACAAAGAGCATTTACCTGATGCTCAAGCTCATAAAATGTTCTATAACACATCACCACCCTTTTGAACAAGGGTGTCATTGGAAAATGAACGTCCTACATTGGACAACAGCTCCCAACAACTCCAAAGGAGTGAGAAAAGACATAGCGCTAGCACGAGATTTATGTTCTGAGGGAGCTACCGATCACAGGTTATCCCCTTACAAAGAAAAAGTGTCAACCCTAAAACGGGTTACGTCAAAAAAGTCACTAGGCTCAAAATCCAAACATAAGCCCATTACTAAGGAAAATAATACTTAAGGAAAGTACTCACGCTTCTCTTCCGAGGAAACTCAATAGAAATTTGAACAACCATTTTCATGAGGGTTTTAAACAGTGGACACCACAATAGGTTCCATTTCCATGCCTCTTATATTTAATCAGTTTTAATCTTTATTTGTCAAAAGATATAATCAAAACATCAAGTACCATTTCCAAAATGTTCCAAGGAAAAACAGGCATGTTTTATAAAACTCCATTTTTAAAACATTTACATTAGTTGACATCCCGTAATTTTTAGGAAACTTATCAAAATAAATTTTTTTAATAATATATGGAGACCTAGGAGGATCCCATTTTAACCAACCTGGGTTCTCTATAAAGAAACCCAATAGAAAACACAATTGTATTAAAATTCCAATCACCCAAACATGTCATCCCATAAAAACACTCCCCAACTGACCTACTTGGGTCCAGTTTCATTTTGGAAACTAGCCATTTGATTTCAGATCAACATTAAACATCTTTCACATTTATAAGCATTCCACATGACATCAATTCATCACATTTAATACGAGTCGTCATTTCCCAATTCATTAAGTGCCCATACACTCCATTGATTGAAAATTGTATCTCATTAATCAATACCAATGTCAAATTCAGAAATTTACATGATCAACCTAACGGTCCAAAATATATGGGTGGATACCTACCAATCGATAAAGAACACATACACCTTATCACTAGATTTCATATCCCATTTATCAAAATCAACATTCATTTATCATTTTATCTTTATCACCCCTTTCACATATCCAAAACATCACTAACATGTTATCATAAGAAGTAACACAACAACATGCTTTAACACAAAACAATGGCACAACAACAAAACATGCTAATAACTGAGGCAATATGGAATATAATTACTCAAGCATATTAAATCTGTCACTGAAACATTATATCTAGAGAGGAATGCTAATGCATATCAAAACATGGCATTACACCCAAGGAACACAATCCAAATTAGCAGACATCCAACTAATGCAACTACATGGCATGTTATATGCATGACATGTGAATATCTAAGTGTCTAATATGATGTATGTATGAAACATCCTTTCCATATCAGGCCAAGAAAATTATTCGTCTCAAAATTCTAAAAATAAATAAACAATCGATAAAATACACCAGTCACTCAAGGTGAAATCTTATCAACTGTAACCTGTAATAGTACATACATTAATTCCCATTTCTGACCACTTGGTCATTTCCCACACATGAGGTGATAAGTCCCAAGCATGACTATTAACCCAAGTGCGGACACATTCCTATTCTTCTGTCTACCAACCCCTAAAAGAGTAAGACAAAGGAAATGAAACGAAATCTAAACCTTTGATACAACTTTGTAACGTCATGACCCGACTCACCACTAAACCGGTGGCTAGACCGGTCCCCACATGACCTCAAGCGCATCTCCCCATATGCCAGAGGCTACTGACTATCAGCGAGGGTCTAAGGATAGTCAGTGGGGAGACTATACCCTCTTATCAGAGTTCCACAATGGTATATCAGTGTAAATAAAAACTAACAGCAGAAGCAATAACTCATAAATAACAAATAGTGGAAGACAAATAATACTCATTTGATCAAAGTGGCCAATACCAATTATATAATAAAATGATGCACCCCATGATAATTATAAAAAAGTATAAAATAGTGAAAAAATAATATTATTTACATTCCATTACAGAAATAAATAAATAAGGACTCAAATCCCCAAGGGAGATCACCTTAAGCATCCCAAGAATCTGCTCGGTCCTCTACTCCTATCTACCAAGTAAATGCAAACATCATAGTCCTACAACCAAATATAATCTACTCAGGAACCCAGTGAAATGGCGGCCCGAGTAGGGTGTGAGATATAAATCTCAGTATGCTAGAACCACATGTGTCTACCCCAAATCCATACATTTAATAAATAACTTTAAACACGTGAAGGCATGCATAAAATAAAGTAAGTTGTACAAGTAATTATAATCTGAAGTACCCTCTTCAGTGCTCAGCTGGGTTCTGAACCTGCACTATTCATTTTTCATGAAAAATAAACAATCATTTTATAATCATTTATCATCTATCAATTATTCAAATATTAATAAATTATGAAAGTTTTGAGATTCATCCTATGCTTGACATCTCTCGTATAATTCACTCACCACAGATGTCTCTAAACACTATCTAAGTAGTCATGTAATTATCTAATCCAAGCTTGTGCTTTGGCTTAGATAACGCGTCATAAGTTATTCAATTTAATCATTCATATACTAAGTCTAAGCTTATCAACTAAAAGTGGTTCACACAATCCATAAATAAGTTTGAACCCTTTCTCATAATCAATTCACAAATCATCATCTCCTAATATCCTTCATTAACCATTAACTCATTTCATGCATGAACAATTGGACCCACAGTCAAATGTTAATTAATGGATGTATAACATAATGTCTGGCACCCTCGTGAGTATTTGGAGCGTCAGTTCCGGTCTGAAAATCCATGGGTATTTCGAGCATCAATACCTGTCCCATAAAAGAATATTTTCATTCAAGCTGGATGTAGAATGTGATGTCAAGCACCCCATGAGTATTTGGCACATTATTCCCCTTCTCACAACCCATATATCAATCATACATATACATCTATCATTGGTGTATAACATCATTTCTAAAACCCTCTAAGTATTTGGAGAATCTGTCCTTATCTGACGACCCATCTATCAATCACACATATGCATTTATCATTGGTGTAGAATACCAGGTCAAACACCATAAAACCGACCCGCTAATTAATTAAACAGTTAATTAACAACAAAATTCACTCTCTAGATAAGTCATAACTTAAGTAACCATTCATCATTTCATTAATTAATAATTAATTAGTAATTAAATATTCTTAGCAATCCAACAATATAATTAACTCATCAGTTAATTATCCAAATTCCTTAACAAGTCTGAACCCATCCTTTCAAACAATGGTTCATCCAAGACATTCAAAATCTATAAGCACACAATAATCATCTCAAAACATGCTAAGAAAATACAAGATATTTAGTGACCATCTCACACAACATGTCATATCTCTAAATAAACTCCTTCCAAGACAACTTATGACATGGAAAAATAATGCGCATCAAAAGTACTCCTGGATAACAATCATAATAGAAATTCAATTCACAATCATGATTTAATTCTTACAAATTAATTAATTCAACAATTAATTAGTCAAACTATATCTCTTTAACCAATCATCAATTAGTTAACCATTTACCATTTAACGAGTAATAATTAATCCCTCCAGTAATTATTAGCTGTTTCCCATTATCTTCCGAACATGTCAAATATTCTATATTTCCAATAATCATTAAAAGTCACATTTTCATTCCAACTCATGACTGGATAATTAATTAAACCATTAATTACCCTATTACAGATTCTTCACATTAAAATCCTTCAACCGTTTAATCATATCACTTTAAATAAATTAATTAACCATGTTTAACATCAACACATGTTCAAGTCCTCATTTATCTCATGTGGAGGCATTATTTAATAACATCAAAAGTTTCATTCATTGACATATCATAAACAAGTAACTCGCATTCTCAATTTATAAAAAAGATCTCTAATTATCATATAATGTGTTAAAGATTTGGGACCCTACCTCAGGTTTTTGATGGAAACCACAACGAATGAAGAACCCCCAAGAGAAACGGTTTGATTCTTCAAGAACATGCCTTAGATCACATATACTAGCAAGACCAAGACCAAAAATCATCATACTTGTCATCCACACACATATATTTACCCATAACAGGCGTAGATCTATGAGATCATGAGTAGAGTAGATGTAGATCTAAATAGATCTATGAAACCGAATGAGAACGAAGAAGAACATCTTCCTACCTTAAGAATTCAGCTTCGATTTGCCAAGAGAAGCCTTTATATCGCCTCTAAAATTCTTGTTAAAGGTTCTCCTACCTTCAGGGGTGTTAATCCCAAGTTATGGCCACTTAGGATCTTTAACAAGTTATTAAGAAGCAAAAAAGAGCGAGATGCACAATTTAAGGATCTCATTTAAGTGCCCACATGGTTTGCTCATAGGGTTAGACAAACCATAGGCTAACTGTGTGTTAGCTACTGTCTCAGAAACCACTCCTCACACTGTTAGGCCACACAGTTAGACAAACATGCGCTAACCATGCATTAGATACTGCCTCAAAACTTCAACTACACACGGTTTGGCCGCACAGTTAGAAAAACTATGCACCACCCGTGCGACTCCCCCCTTGCCTCAAAACATCAATTGAAGTTCTAAAAAAACATATTTAGGTGTTCCAACACTCAGAATAAAATTCCAGAGATCAGTTTAAAAAGAACAATCCATTGAAAAACAGATTTTTTTCAAAAACTCTCGCATTTTAACCTGGTTTAAAAACACGGGATTCTACACATATTGATTTATATTTCATTATATAGTAATTGATAAAGTGATAAAAAGTGATTAATTAAACAAAACGAAACAATAATCAACTAAAATTAAGATAATTATATATACATGATAATAAATGAAAACATGTTTAAAAAATATAATTGATCTAATAATAATTGAATGCATAATATAAAACATCAAAAAATATTTTTATGTCATTATTACAATACACTATAATGATATTGGATGTTGTACACACCATAAATAATGATTTACTTTCTTACAATACATGTTGGTGTATGATGGTGGTAAATAATTCTAGGCACCCACCAGGAGATTAAATCCAATGTATTCACTAAAATAGTCAATAAGATCATTATGTATATTACCAATGTAAAAAATATCTAATAAAAACATGGATATCCATATTATGGGAAATATAAAAAATAATACTCTTTTAAATAAAATA
Organism: Viscum album; assembly: GCA_963277665.1. Lineage (NCBI taxonomy): Eukaryota > Viridiplantae > Streptophyta > Magnoliopsida > Santalales > Viscaceae > Viscum > Viscum album. Next base: position 256,119,836 of record OY728148.1, on the reverse strand, counting down.
TTTTTTTTTCGATTTCATCGAGAACATCACTTAATCAACATAAATTTTTTTTATGTCTCATCACTGAAATTATAATTACCCTTATCAATGATATATAGTGTAAATGGTATATTAAATGTGATAGGTCTTCCATAGAATATCAGATAAATATCATTCATTTATAAAATCAATGTAATGGTGGTACAATTTTTATATTCTAGTTCATTGTGATTATTTGAATATTGGAATGTATACCCCCCATCAGTGACTAGATAAATGTACATTCATTGACCCCCATACCATCCATCAGGTTGATGATTATATCAATAATCAACCAATAATTATTATGATTATTAACTAGAGGATAATATGTCCCACAACCACATCAAAATTAATGTTTGCATATGATGAATTATTTTCTAGGAAACTACACAAACTTTAATATTATTGAAATAAAAGAACACTTTTCTACTATGGAAGAGATTTAATTTTACAATGGTTTTTGTTACTATTGAATAAATAGAATATGAGAGAGGGTTGAAATTATATATTTTTTAATCCTATTCAATGATTCATATTGGAAACATAATATTTGGTAATATATCCATCATAAAATACAAAAAATGTGGTGAATATTACATGAGTCCTAAGGATGGATAATTGAGATGGAAAAACCCCACTTATGGTTTGATTAGAAATTAAATTAAATCCTATTGAATTATAGGGATTATATATTATCTTTAAATACCATTAATAATTTAATTTATTGACATAAATACTCAAATATAACACATATACAATATATAAATGAAATTTTGTGCATAATACTAAACATGTCCTAAGTATAGTAATTTGAGATTGGAAACCATTACCTATTGTATTAAATTATACTATCATGCATTAACCTCATACATAAAAAAATATAGCTTACTCACATAATTTATAGGAATAATCATATTAGTGTTCATTTATATTCTTCACAAATAGTCATTCTCTATAATAATTATACCTTTTTCCACACCGCTTCTTTATAATTTTGATCGTTTGTACTATTTTCTAAATAGCATTGTATGTATTCATTCTTCCTCTACATTACACTATTAAGAGGTCATTATAATTACTATTGGGGATTCGTTATAGAAATTTATGGTGTTTTAAATTCCCTTATTTTTTTATTATTTATCATTGAAAAGTAAATAGATAATAAGAATGTTTTAGGGATTCATGATAGTCGAAATGTGTTTTAATAATTTATTAATTAAACATTCATATAAATTATCTATTATAAAAAAATAAATATATTAAAATTTATATAATATTACTCTATTAATTGTGTTTTTATGTTCATTGAAGATATAAATTCATTGTACTGTTCTTGTTGCTGGTTAATCCAACCCAAACTTCGACAAACCATCATTTAATGGATGAATATGAGGTGTTTTTTTGTCATATATTTATACTAGAAGATAAATAATCATATATAAATTATTAAGTGTGATATATCAAAACTAAAAATAAATTATAGGAAGAATTAATGGTTATGAAAGTATTATATAAATTGAATAAAATATTATACTCTTAGTATGCATGTTTTAAATGATTCAATTAATTATGATAGTTTATTGATAATATCATTAAAATTATCTCAAATTTTCTATTCTAAAGAATAATTCCATGATAAAAAATATATTTTTTCTATTAACCATATCATTATATCCAACCATGCATAGATGTTATGGAAGAAAAAACTTGTTGTTTTTTAGTGGTGGTAGACTCCACAACACACAAATAGAAGTTATATTTTTCTTACATGAAATGGAAAATGAGGTCAATGATTTTTAGAAAATATACTAATATTTACTAAAAAATAAATATATTTGTATTTCTATATTATTGGGTCATATATATTTTTAATGGTGTGATAAAAATAAAATATATTCATTAAATGATTAAACTTCTTCTCAGAACATTTGGTTTCTCTTGGAGGATCCCTCATAATTAAAGGTCTTACGACAATACAATGTGACAAAAATCATATGATATTAAAATAGAATTATTGGATAAGGAATAATGTTGGTGTTTTTAAATATAAATTATTTTATAGTGGAATTGATGCATTGGGGTATTGCCCCTTTTATATGTGATGAGAGTATAATTTTTTTAAATTTCTCAGCTTAATATAAATGCATATTTATCTAAACAAGTCATCTGGCATGAAAAATAGATAATTATTTATTGGAGAAAGAGATAATTTTTATATATTCTAAAACACTATATTATAGATATGTTTTTAGGGTTTAAATCCCTTTATAAAATGAATTATTAATTTTAGTATTTAATCTTTTATCATGTTGACAAGTTATTACATATGGTAACATAATCATCATAAATAAAAATTATGTGTTACTAATTAGATAATTTTGAACTTCTCTTTAAAAAATTTAAAACTATTTTTAATGAATCAATTTATATATGTGATGAATATAAATATAAATTTAATAAATTTAAAATATGTTAAAAATACATTTGTTGAAAATAATTCATCTGTTCTAAAATATTAAGTATATTTTTGTAAAAAACAATATATATTTTATTATGATTAATTTAAATTTAGAAATAATATTTAAAAAAATGTTTTCATAAATTTCAATGTAATACATGTATAGTAAAAATGGAATAAAATTAGATATATTACTAAAAACGGTATATTGAACTATTCACAAAAAAATCAATTTTAATAGAAAAACACAATAATTCATCTTATGGAATCAATTTTTGGATGATTAAAAACTGGGATTTATTTTATTATTTAAGAATCTGACATTCATAAATTAAATTCTTAAATATTCTAATGAATATATGCTCTTTAGAGGGTGTGTTTCATGATAGTTTCAAATATTGTTTTTACCCACTACATTATGGCCTTGGGTATTACATTCCCCTACTTAAATAATTTCATCCATGAAATTGGGGTATATATAAAATATTTAACAAATGAATATATTTTTTCTTTATGGATTATTCATAAACATAGGTTCCCTCATATAGTTTGGGATTTCTATAAATTAATTTCACCAAATATGTTTTCCAATTCCAGAAAATAATCTCTATTGTCAATAATAAAAAATGTTTTTTTCATTATAAGAGAATTCATGATCAAAATATATTCCCATATGTTTGAGAATATGAATTATATCTACCATTTATTTCCTCTACAATTATCCATGGAAGATGTAGTTTCCTATATAAATGTTCATAAGTATTGTAAATCAGTAATCTATAACTCTAATTATTTCAATTATTTCAAAATGAACTATATAAAAAGTTATTATCTTCTATTCATTCCCAAATATTGCATCTATATTCCATGGTTAACCCATCTATAATAAATGAATCCCAACATGAAATCCTTATTATTTCTTATTATTTTCAAATTATCTCATTTTCTACTTATAATTTAATACGAAATTGAATAGTGAATACATTAATATTCATATCGTCCAAAATATCTAGGAAAAATATCTATCCTTCCCTACAATATTCCAAATATATTAAACTATGACACCTAATCCCATAAAATTAATCATATTATTCAATATGCATGCAAAAATGGATTTTTTTTAGATTCTACTATACCATAATCATAAGAAGTGAAGGGGAATAAGATATCAAAATAACTTCCATTGTATGTATTATCATTTTAGATATACCTTTACTATTTGTATGATAGGTGGTTCTTAACATTATCTTGTTATTGATATCGATTTGAATACCTCTCTAGAATGTAAATGTGAATCAAGGGTCAAGATTAGATATAATATATATAGTATCCCTAAGAATCTATACTATCTCATTGATATATATCCAGAGAAGACATTAATGGGGGGTTTTCATCCATAATAGTGTCTCATTCTATTTATTATTGAATATTCTTGGAATGTGAAGAACAAGAAAACATTGAATTAATGTTCATAATGAACATGTAAATGACACACAAGGAGGATTAGAATTTAGTTTATGTGAATAACTCTATTGGAAGTATTTCATTTCATACTTAAGAATATTCTCTCTATGCCATTATAGACCTCAACTAAAAAATCAAATAACCAATGGCCTTCCATACCATGGCTTGGAAACAAAGAACATGCGGGACCAAGGAAAATCTTGTCTAGTGGGTGATAGATCAATACATCTAAGGGATAATATGAAGAGCATATCACTCGTAATATGAAAGTTGGATCATGTATAGTGATCACAGTTGGAATGGACACAACTGCACATATCATAGACCAAATCCAGTAGGTATGAAGCCAGGATAGAGGATATTCATGTGGTATAGGTTCCAAACAAATTTTTTAGCTTCAAAAAGCAGCATCCATCGAATGGATTATATACAAGAATGTGGAAAAACATAATTTTCTATGTGAGACAATGTTCTTCTGATGGTACTCAAATCATGACTGTATAATCATGCCTCCCACTGATCTCATCCATCTAATTTGACATCACATATCAAAAACTACTCTTAATATGATCTGATACTGTGGAAATTCAAATTAGATCCCGCTTATTGTGATACCTCCATCTTTAACCTCATTTCTGCTAGGAACACTCCAACACCACTAGTTAAGGGTAGTGAGGCATGCTCGACACCGATTAAACGTTTCTCCCATGTATCCAATCCCTCACTGATTATCAACCGATTCTAAGACAACCACCATGAACCATCATTGTAAACCATTCATAGGCACTATTTTCATGACATGAGATCTCCATCTGGAACTCAAAATAAACACATGATCAGCTATTGAACACGAGATCAAAATTAACACAATCAACTAAGGAATTGTGAGAAGTTTACGACAGTGAGAACATCTTCCCCCCAAATAATTGTTTTCTAAATTAAATTTGATTTTTAGAGGTTTCCATACATTGTCAAAAAATATAATCTAGAATAAAAAACGTCAAATGATATGACCATGCGATGAAGAACATGATCTTTCAAAGATGCACATGGAGTCCATCCCATGCAAAGTGGTAAGATTTTCATTCGAGCCTCACCAATAAATTCCATTATACCATAGAGAAAAGTTACACATGAGGTGATAAGAGGGAGAATAATAGATATAATAAAGTGGAATATTGTACGTTGATGACCGTCCTAGGAGAATCTCCTCATGTGATCACTAGAGTCTATCGTATGATCTTTTAAAGATCAGGTGATCTCATGAAGAACCAAAATTAATTCGAAATGCTATTCCATCATAGTATTCACATGATCTCATGATACTTTTGAGGTTTGTAACTTTACAATGTTGGAAATTGAGACATTCTTATAGTACCACCTTTGATCTCATGATGCAAAGAGACACTTTATCTTACAATACTCACAGAATACCCTATACATAAGCACCTCACCATATTCAAAGAGTTAAAAACATGAACCATGAATTTCAAGAGATTACAGATGTGTTGTTGAGGTTTGTTTAGACTGACTACATGGGAATTCCATGATCAAACTCTTTTCATCAATCAATGTCCATGATTATTTCTACAAGAAAATAAAAATGTACATCGAATCCCTCATTCATGCGATGTTGAGGGTCCTTGTGTGGGCATTCCCAATGCACATCTATAGAGTCCCTTTCGTGTTCCATTATAAATAATTCAATATCATGTTTATCATACAACCATTAGCATGCATCATCAGATATTTAAGCTGAGTACCCGACATTCCATGAACTCCTCACAATGATATTCTTACCTTCTCCCATGCATGCTGTGGTTTGGATTTGAAAACCCTGTGAATAAGTATAGAAATTATATAGTTCATGAGGTTCATAGATTTATAGAAATCATGTGGTTCAATATAGACAATATCTGTCATGAATTTTATCCAATGTAAAACCCAACATCCATATGAATCATGGACCCCCACACAAGATTATGGTGTTGTTTGGATGTTGTTGTGCTTGTCCGTGGAACCCATAAAAAGACACCTATATGGTATTTTGAATGACATGAATGGTGGAGCATCAGGTGGATTCCTCATAAAGACATAACTTAACCTGAACATGGCCGTAAAAAACAATGGAACAAATGGGAATACCTTTCCATAGTCTTGAAACTCTCTACTAAGTAAAATGATCATCGATATTGACATGGTGCATGATTACTTTGAAAATTAACCTGTAACACGTGAACAAAAGAAAAATCCTAAACACATATACGAGACTCTTCAATTTGAATTATTTAAGGAAAAGTGATCGTAAGACCCTTCGATGGTCACATGATGACCTTAGGAGGCCTTTTACAAGACATCCTAGTCACAAGACAAGCCTTGAACAACTTATATTGATCTTCTGGCATCCCATTGACATGTCACCATTGTCATATAAAGACCAAATGAGAATCTAATTTTATCGGGAAAAAACCACATGACATATCTTCATTGTCACAAGGAATTATCTAGACATTCTAGGATGACATATTAAAAAATCAATGAAATATAAACTTAAATCATGTGAATCATTTTAGGAATGCCTTTAAGACACCCATGAAGGTGTCTTCCATTGCAGGTTGGCACCCCAAAAATGTAGGGTGGAAAATCAAAACCTGTAGAACAAGAATCCAAGTCATGTTTTCTAGATCCCATAGTGAATGTTTTCTTTGTCCAGGAGACCCATTTTCACTCATTCCATTTGGACCTAACGAGGATGATTTTGTAACACCCCCATTTCTACAAGAAGTGTCCTTGATGAGCTAGGTTTATGAACTCAAGTAACCATATTAATATCATGATATTAGAAATACCTTTTATGGTTACAACCTCTCTGTAATCTGTCAATTGATAAATAAAGAGTTTGTTAATGGGTAACCTTAATCTGTAATCCCTGATTACCGACATAAAATAATATAAACCAAATGATTAGGATGTCAATATTCATATGACGCAATCAAAGTGACTCCGTATTGTAGAATAAATGATGAAAAGGTCATCCATCATGGAATATGTCCTTAACATTCCTAAAACCTCATGGATAATGATAATGCCTCTAAGAGTGATCATCCAACATATATTTTTAGTAGGTCAAGGGTGAAATTAAATACGAGAAATCTGATTCCTAGCATATCCAATATATGAAGGATGTATTCCTGAAGTTAGAGAACCAATGGGAATACACTTTCAAATTTTTCCCTTCAAGTTCCATTCATCCTCATCCATTAGCAGATTATAAGAGGGGTTATACACATGAATTATTTTACAAAGAAGATCGATAATTCCACCAAATACCTCAAACACATTAGTGGTTTGGGGAATGGACTTGAACAAAATTACTCTATTTCCTCTTCTAAAATATTATACATAGGATTCCTTACTATGGTTCTATTAACATACCACATCCTCTATTAGATGGGGATTCAAACCCCTCAAAGGGAATAATTAATCTGTAACCCCATATATATATATTCTCATTCAATGTGTCCAATCTATCGCAATTTATAGTTTCTCACATCAATCATTAATCGCGTGGTCTTATAGAAAAGTGATGACTGTTTCAAATGCAATTGACAATTCTACTAGTGTGGGACCATCATTGGAATGTATGTTTGATTATATATCATCTTATCTCAATGGGATATATTCCTCATAAATCAATCGAGGGAATTATCATAATAATAAGTCCATCTTAGGTCCTCTATTGGCATATATACAATGAAATCAATGCCATCCACAAGAACTACATAGTCTCAAAATTATATATTAAAAATATATGTAGGGTTCCACATTGAGGATTGACGATGATATTCACATCCTTACAAAATGACGTTAAAATTCAAAGATGTGTAATGTCAATGTCTTTAAACTATTTCAAAAAAACTATGTGGGTTTTGATTCATATCTTTATAGTATATATAGGAAACCTCATGGAGGTTCAATCGCACATCCAAGACACCAAATGCCTCCAATGTATGAAAATAAAATCCATATTGCAATAATATGTCCATAACTTGGATAATCCTAATTAAATATGAAAGAGATGTAAATCCTGTGATTTTCAAGTCACTATCCCGATACATGCATGTTTGTAATAAAGTCATTCTGGCATGGGTAACCAGTCCTATATTAGGGTTTAGGAAGGACTTCACCAACATATCTTCAATCTATAAGAGAGTCCCATAGGTGGAAACAGTTCCCCCTAAAAGGGTGTGATGTGCTCGACCTCCAATACTCTAATCTAATGTGAGTACCTAAGAGTCATTAGGCCTGAAAAAATGTTTCACTTCCCAAAATTGGAATGATGAACCATACGTAGTTATGGATGAGATAATAATTTAGGGTTTCTAGGGAATACAGAAAAAATGGAAAACCAGATTTGAGTGATTGAGAGATTCCCTAAACTCCCCACAATCAATAAATAAACTAAAATACCATCCAATTCATAAATCTCAATGAAACAAACTATTTAAATTGATTTTAATCCTTAAACAATCTTGTCCCTTTCATGGGTCAAAATGTATTGTTTTCCTAGTTCCCTTTATGTCATTTTAAGTTGATCTTGTTCCACAAAAAGGTGAATGTGACATGTTTCTTTTAAACACGCTAATCATTATGTAAAATGAATGGACTACCAATTTATCCTTTAACTATGATAGTTTTTGATTGATCATGTACTCTTATATTTGATGCTTCACTGATAAGATATCCTATTTTATTCATATGGAAACTTCATGATTCCACACCATCCAAATGATATGATAAAATGTGAAAATGTATTCTGAGATTGTTGAACAAGATACTTTAGCCTTGAGGCCCCGACTGACATTGTCACCCAAAAAACACATATAGTATAAGTTGTTGAGAATCATGGCCTAAAACCAATACTTGATATTCACTAGAAAGTATCTTTTGATTTCATCAAAACTATACTTGGTGAATACGAAATCATAGGGAGCTCCATATGCCATAGGTATGGGGGAATCATTATCAATTTTTACCCTAGGACCATCCTCAATATGGTAAATGACCCCTCAAGTGGTATAATGGGTACCAAACCCTCAAATGGTACCATGGGAACTGACCCATCAAATAGTATCAGGGGAAGAAATCCCTCAATTGGTACCATGGGAGCCAACCACTCAAACTGTACAATGGGAACCGACCCCTCAAACTATACAATGGGAACCGAACCCTAAAATGGTACCATGGGAATTAACCCCTAAAAAGGTACCATGGGAACCAACTAGTTAAAAGGTACCACAGGCACTGGCCCCTAAAACAGTAGCCTGGACACTGAACCCCCAAATATTATAGTAGGTATCAACCCTCCAAATGTGATCCTCTATCATTGAAGATCACCAATGCGCATGTGGATCGACCAATTTGATATCAAGAAGATAAAAAGACTCATCATCAGATACAGATGGAAACATTTATGAAGATTATAATCATAAAATCCCACAGTTATCTGAGTTAAATAATGCTGGAGAACCATTTTCAATTGAAATTGGAAATAAAATGCTCACCGGTATCTTTCATGCATATGTAAAAGGTATTGTCGACCCTGTTAGTATTTTAAGGGATAATAAAAATGGCTCATGTGGATAATGGTTGAAGTGGAATCAATATTCATGGTCAATGTTGGAACTGCCATCATTATCCACTGACCAAATCATCCATACAGGATAGGGTAATTTTATTGCTCCTACCTGCCAACCCCATGAAGATGAAAATAAAATTTCTGTAGAAGAATGGAAAACTCAACTACACCAACCAAAACTAGGATATCTAGAAGATAATTGTGGTCACACTCATAAAATATCTACATTAGTAAGATGTACTCATGTGTTCTTATTGATTCCCTCTTTGTAGTGAAACTCTCCAACCTGCAGGGCTTGGGGATTTTTCATATTTTCCATCCCCTCATCAGGAAATATCAAAACATTTTTCCACCTCACCTCATCTTGTAGGCCTGGGGGAATTTTCATATATTTCCAAGACCTCCAGAACTTCGCGTAGAGGATATGTTATATGTTTCACCTCTTATGGAGGATATTGAGGATTCAATCTACCCTAATATATTTCCATAAATCCTCTAAGACAGTTTTACTCTTTTAATTAATGAGAAGTTTCAATGTCATACATGACCCTCAATGCTTCAAAACCTTCCCTTTGACAAATAATGATTAGGTCATTATACCCCAATATCCAAACTCAAACATGAATCAACACCTAATGGTGTATAGAAAACATGCAGGAGAAGTATCATTCTCACCCATCTCATGATGATAGACATTGAAAAGTGTATTCCTTCTTATCATGACATATTCCTAGGTTTTTCAACAATGCCCTAGAAAATGGATTAATAGAGTTCCCAATGATGAGGAACCAAGTGAGGTATGGTTGATATTCCTTGACAATCATTTCCCTTACCATTTAGATATTAGTGGAATGATAGAAGTTTTATTTTCTTGTAAGGACTAGATTTTTGTACAGATTGACATGGAAATGTTGGAACCACTAACACCTAAATCCCGTCTTTGATCATCTAAGCACTCTGAACTGGACACATGAGTTGTGAAACTGATCATGATCCACTTACCTCGGATGCATAATATATCATATTTAAAATTGAGATTTCAAAAATCCTATTATTTCTAAAACAACATGTCCCCATGTATTTTTACTACTCCATGGAAATTGTTTTTCTAGACAATCCCAAAAAATGAAGCTGAATGAGGGTGGGTTGATAGGATATAAAAACCATTTCACTTAAGATTTATGTCTTAGGAAAATAATAGAGAGCCTATATGTATTAAAGGATTGGTTAGGGGTATATGTAAGAGTAGGATTGATATAGTTTATTGATCCTGAAACTCATAAGACTTGAATAATAGTCATCAAGTCTTCATCTGAATAGCATCTCTTCTAATATGTCATTACTCTTATCCTTACTATAAGTGGTTAAACTACATTGAAATTGTTCTTACAACAATATGCTGATCTACATGGCCATTTTCCTCAACACAATATGTTAAAACTCATATCTATTTTCCTTAATGAAAGATGCTTAACATCATGACAATTTTTATTACAACAAGATATTTAGTTTTATGGCCATTATCCTCACTGAAAGGAACTAAAATTCTTGGCTATTTTCCTTATTTCAAGACATTAAAATTCATGTCCATTTTCCTTATCACATGCTGTTAAAATTCCCTCCTATTTTCCTTACTATATGACAATAAACTATATGTCTATTTTCCTTACAAAATAACATAAAACTACACAACCATTGTGCATATCGCAAGGTGATAAACTACATAGCCATTATTCTTACCACTAGATGTTAACTACACAACCATTGTACATACCACAATATGTAAAACTGTAAAACAATTTTACTTACCTCTATACATTTAGAGAAAACCATTTTCGTTACCAAAACCCATTAAACTACACATCCATTGTCCTTACTGCAAGAAGTCAAATAGCACAAGCATTAACCTTACTTCAATATGTTAAATTTCACAACCTTTGTCCTTAATGATGGATGTTAAGCTACAAGGGCATAATTCTTATAATAATATATTTAACTTTGTGGCCATCATCCTTACCAAAAGGCGTTGAACTCCATGGACATCTTCCTTACTGCATGACATTAAACTACATGGATGATGTCCTTACCACATGACAATAATCAACATGGTCAAGGTCCTCACCGTGAGAAGATAAGCTTAAGGGATCACATCCTCACCACATAATTTTATAACTACTCGATAGATTTCCTTTCAACATGATAGTAAACTACATGGAATATGTCCTTTTCACATGACATAAAACTACACTAGTTTCAAAGAACTATATATGGATTGATTCTTATTTTCATTATATGCATAGGGATTCCTAGAACCTATATCTTGGTACATCCTCCACATGATAAAAAATTATCCTATCATTCTATTAAATTATTATATATGGTTAGAGGAACCCTTGTTCTTCCTTATCTCTCAAGCTAAGCATATATCACATGGGATTAGGTGTTTTGGTAAGGGACTCCCTAAAAAACAAGGAATAACATATTTTGGAAGGTTCGTCATTTTTCTGAATTCTAGAACATTAATGGAATACCATGAGTCCTCCTCTCATGATGTTAAACTGCAATGTTGATTTCTGTTACATGATGTAATGTGAGAAAATATATATGGAGCTCACCCGAGAGGGCCACAATTTCCGGTGTTGGTCTCCTACCACACATGCATTCTAAAATTATGTAAATCTGGATTATCATCCTAATGACATATTTAAAGATAATTTTATTATATATCTTATTCAACCCACTTATATTCACATACTTAACAAAATATGTTAAACTTCAAAACATATTTAATTTCTTCAGGAGGTCAAACTGCACAAGTTTCCTTGAGCTATGTTGGGAATGATTCTCATCCTAATGAGATTTATAGGGAATCCACAATATTATTTCCCATCATAGCAAACCATATCCATGTAATTAACACACAATGATAAAAAACGTAGATCACACCACAGTCACATGACAATAAGCTGCAAAACTTCTTAATATTCGAGAGGTGTTGTCAGTATCAAGTGTAAATTTCAGTTCCCAAAAGAAACAGTGATGTGGTATAATCTGTATCCAAACTTGTTGGTTAGAAAACCCTCAAGGTATCATTAAATCATTTTGAGGTGATTGTGTTTGTTGACAAAGTGGACATCTGAGAGGTGATTGTTGACAAAGAAAAAAAATGACATACAAATTTGTTGACAAAGAGGATTTCATGATGGAGTGTCGAGTTCATGAGCGAAGGTCAATGATCCATGTTTTATTCATGAATGTCGACAAAAGGAATGGATGATCTGGAGGTGGTACAAACAAACAGATATAAGGTGGCACCATTTTCCAGTGTTTTCCAAATTTTTGGGCCTGAAAATCGACAAAAAAATGTGGTTTTTGGCAAAGGGACTACGCGCCGTGTACATGATGGATTGGAAACTTGCATGCCATATGTTTTTCATGATCAGATCATCAAAATATGGCAAAGGGATAAGGTTCTCGCATGTTTTGGAGAGGTCTCCAGGTGACATGCGTGTCGTGAAAGATACATGCACGTCGATGCCTTGGAAGTTTGAGAACTTGCGTGCCAATGGTTTTTCAAGATCAGAAGATCAAAATATGTCTAAGGAAAGAGGTTCACACAAGTTTTGAAGTAGGTCATGCAAGTAACATGAAGGGGAAGAGACCTGCACGTCAATAATTGCGCGTCGAGGGTTGACTTGCACATCGTCGCACAGGGTGGTCAGAGTGCCTATAAATACTAAACCACCCCTCCTTATTCTTCACCAGAGTTCACCACTTTGAGAAATCAGATCTCCTGGTGTGCAGGTGTGGTGGGCATGCAAGTGGTGTGTGGGTCGCGCAAGTGAAGTTGCGCGTCGGTGGTTGAAGTTGCACCAGTTAGAGAAGTTGCGCACCGTGTGAAGTTGCGCGCCAATATTGGATTGGGCATAAAAGGAAGTGTGTCACACAAGTTTCGTGTTGAAGAAGATTGTGTTGCGCAAGTTTCTGAGGTGGACTTGCTTGCCCATTATGACTTCCGTGCCGATACTTGCGCGCCGAGATAGACTTGCACGCCAAGTAAGGTTTATTTCGAGCAGAGATTTCCAGGCTGCATGGATGCTGGATGTTTGCCCGATACATTCGGTGCAAAGAGATATTTATCTACGGGTGAAATTTGTACATCAACATAGTATCTACATATAGATGAAGATGCATTCCTTCATGCAAATGAAAAGACCTACAGGTCTATAAATTGTGAGTGGATCCTTTCCCGAGCTGTGAGCAAAGGAAGAGGAAGAAGGTGATCCTCTCCACCGACAGTGAGCCAGAGAGAGAGAAGTAGGGAGTGACCCTTGGGAAAGTAGTGAGCTGACCCTAAACATTGTAATGGCAGTGATCCTGGGAATATAAGTGATCTAGCAGGAACTTTGTATCCACATCTAATGAAGAATAGTGGAATTTGGTATGACTGGTAACTTGTCAGTGTACGCTCCTTGGACATAGTCCAGTGAGGGTGAACCAAGTATGAATCTTTATGTCTTCCTGTTTTCTTCCCATCATTGCATTCAAATCATCATTATTAGATAAAGAAATAAAGATGTGATTATAGTTTACACACAAGAGAAAACAAAGTGACCCTTGAATTAAAGGGGTCAAGATCTATTGGGGTAGGAATAACTTTGAAAAAGACTATCCATACCCTGATTCACCCCCCCTATCAGGGTATATAGGCCCCTATTGGTCCTAAAAATTGGTATTAGAGGGACATTGCTTTTATCATATTTGTTTGCTCGGACTTGGTTTAGTCGATCTGTGTGGTTAAAGAATCAGTATGCTCTTATCTTGGTGTGCCACGGTAAAGGGAAAACCATCAAAGAAGAATCAGAAGTCAGGTGATATTCCTCTGTGTGGAAGTGTGTATGGAAAAAGTGTGATTCAATTAAAAGAATCAAATAGCCAACTGAAAGAAGGCATGGATGAATTTGATAGGGAAAAGATTGATTCACTCAATCAAGATGTTGGAATGAGTGAAGTACCTGAACATAAAATTGATACCAAAACAACTGATGATGAAGAAGTTTTGAGAAGAAATCCACCAGTATATTTGGTCAAAATGACAAAGAAATTGGACCACAAATTGGATGATTATGTCAAATCTAAAGATATCTGGATAAAAGTATTTGAGATTGAGGTCAACAAGCTAAGAGGCTTAAATCATTGTCTTATTGATGTGGCTATTGACCTAAAGGAGAAGAATGATTCTCAAGGTGATGAACTACAAAAGCTGGATAAAATGAAAGGAAAACAAAAGGCTGGTGGTTGTGAAGAAAATCAAAATTCTAATGAAGTTCAAAATATGAAAGCCAAAATTGATGGTCTAGCTACACAGCTGTCTGAGCTAGTTCATAAGAATCAATGGTTACAACAAGAGAATGTATGTCGTTCAGATTCTGTTGAAGAAGAAATATTGAAAGTGAAGGAGAAAAGTGACATGGTGGAAAAGCTCACACATGAACTAGAAGATGAGATGAATAGCGGAAAGAATCTCAGAAGAGAACTCAATGCCCAAATTGAATCAAGGGTTATGAAGATTCAAAAGTTGGAAGAAGAGCTAGAATAAGTGAAGAAGGAAGTGGAGAAATCTAATGCTAAAGGAAAGCCAAAAATGAAGGATGCCTTACACTTTCTATTTGATTATCCTCCGACATGTGATGATGAAAAGAAAATAAAATTTGCTATTTCTGAAAAGAGGCAAGAACAATTTTTCTCAGCTCGAAGACCATACAGTCTGGGAACAACTGGTATCGAATTTGATGAATCCCATCCCGTGCAAGATAGAAAGAGTGCTGTGAACAGTTCCAGATATGAAATAAATCCTATAGGTTCCAAAGATAGGACTAAAAGGATAGTTACAAAAAGTATTGATGACAGGTGCTATTTCTATGGGATTCATGGCCACACATCATGCTTCTGTTTAGAGTCTCATGAATACATATCAGGCTCTGAAAATAGAAACTTTGATGAATATAAGAATAAGAAGAATAATCATGAGAAATCATAGAGTAGAGTCTCTCAAAGGAAAGAATTCATAAAATGCTATTACTGTGGAAGAATGGGACACACCATGAATATGTGTCAGGAAGCTTAGGAGCTCAATATCAGAGGAAGAACACTATCTACTTCAACATCTCGACATAAAAATGATGAAATGAGGTATGTCTTTGATGGAAGATGTTTCATATGTTCTGACCATGGGAATTTGGCCAGACAGTGCAGCAAGAAGAAATCAGGAAAGGAATAGGAACCCAGAAAGAGAATTTCGACTCTAGTGATGCATTATGAAAAATTATACACTGGAAGACAAAGTGGTAAGGTTGCAAATAGGCTTAGAGTCTCAAGAGAATCACATGGATCTGAACGAAAGGTGTATCTGTCACCTCCTCTATCACACTCACAACCTCTCCATAAGAAATAACATGAACATATCTGGAAGAAAAAGGGAGGAGACACAATAGTTGTGAGTAGGGAGAATGTATGTTCAGTGGAGGACCCACCAATAATAAAAAATAGGGTGGCGAATCATAAATCTAATAAAAGGAAGATAAATAAAGAATGCATTGAAAAATCCACAAGTCATGTGCCATAGAGAGGACTGGAAGAAAAAGGAAAATCCCTGCAATGGTGGAAGAATTAAGGGAAGATGACAAGCAAGGAGATTCCTGGTTAGATAAATAATCATGGAAAATGGAATTTTGGAAGAACCTCAATGAAGGAAACGTGTACTAGTGGGTCTATACCCCAAGTGATGAGAAAGGTTGGGCCTAAAGAATCTACATATCAGAAAAAGGCTCAGCATGTAGGTAATGAATGCTTAGTAATATGTCCAGAGTAGTTGAAATTGGCTAGGCAGATGGAGGAAGAAAGAAAGGAGTGTGATGCACTCCAAGAAATAAACAAAGGGTTGACTCATCAGGATTAACCAATACCCTCGTCTTGAGGATTCGAGAAAAACCCTTCTCCCAATGTATATAAATGCTATTAACTGATGATTCGTGTGTTTTAGGTTTTAGTGAGATACGATCCTAGGGGAAGTGGAATCTAAAGATGCAAAGTGGAGATGTGATATGCATTAGTGTTTTGATTAACTCAAATTAGGTATCAAAGTTGATGATGAAAGGGATCAACAGAGAACAACACGATGTGATTGTGTTATCGACTTTGTTACTTGTTTCCTACAACGAGTGCCAACTAAGTAGGCTTAGACATTTAGTTGATGGCTCAATTCTGATTGGAATATGATAATAAATGATGCATGATGAAATTAATGGTTATGGGTCTATACAGTTGGGCCTTAAAGAAGGAATATTTGCATAACATAGGGGGAGCATTCTAAATCCTAATCATATGCAAGATGATAATGCGATATGAAGGATGAATGTTTATATTCATGATGAATTATTGGAGGCCAAGAAGTAACACACATGATTTCATGATTATCTATTCTGTTCTAACAATGTGGTATCAGCTGACTGCCTTCAGAATACCAAGAAGCTACGAGAGAAAATCAAAGGGGTGTCAACAAAAATCTCAGAGAAGATGTTCAATGAAATGACATCATTGAATAATGACATGGAGAAAAGTAGCTGAAAGAAATGAAGCCACTGAAGAATTAGTCAGTGAACAATTTCCAGACAAATGTTTTGAGGAAGAAAGTAACACAAGGGAAGTAGAGGTGGCTTATGCTGATTTAGAAGAAGACACTGATGATGAACAAGAATGTGCCTAGTTTGTGCCTGCAAGAAAGCCAAAGAGATGAGTTGAAATTGATATAAAAAATATCATTGGTGATTAGGCAGATCATGTTCAAACAAGAATAATGAAGTCTCTGCAGCAAACATCTTTCCTATCTCAGGTAGTGGTGAAATTCTTTGATGATGCAGCTAGAGATGATAACTGGATTTAGTCCATGAATGAAGAGCTAAATCAGATTGAGAAGAATCTGACGTGGGAGATTGTTTCGAGGCCTGCAGATAAGGACGTCACCGTGACTAAATGAGGATTTTGCAAGAAGATGAACGAAGATGGAATAGTGATTCAAAACAATGCACAACTACTATGCAAGGGGTACGCCCAGATAGATGGAATATATGCTGATGAGACATTTTCACCGGTTGTAAGGCTGGAGGCAATCAGATTATTCCGAGCCATTGTAGTGCAACGGAAGATAAAATACTTCTAGATGGATGTCAAATCTACATTCCTAAATGGGGTTCTGGAAGAAGATGTATACATTGAGCATCCAAATGGTTTTATTATTCATGAGGATGAGAAAAAAGTTTGTAGTCTGAAGAAGGCATTGTATGGGCTGAAACAAGCACCAAGAGCACAGTACTCAAGGCTTGATCAGTACGTGAAGAATCTTGGTTTCCAGCGTGGTGGAGTTGATTACAATCACTATTTCAAAAACAATAGTAATAAACGGATGATGGTGTTGTTCTATGTCGATGAAATAATATTTGGTGGATTAGATGAAGCTTAGTGCAGACAGTTTTCCAAATTCATGAAAAAGGAGTTTGAAATGTCAATGATTGGAGAGCGATAATTTTTCCTTGGACTACAAGTGACACAAGGAAGGAATGGAACATTCATTTCTCAATCTAAATATGCCAAAGAGGTCCTGAGAAGGTTGGGAATGGAGAATTCCAAAGAGATGAAGACTCTGGTTGCTACGCGGATGAAATTATCAAATGATGAGGATGACAAGGCAATTAATATTAAAGAATACAGGAAAATTATTGGAATTTTGTTGTACTTGACCGTGATAAGGCCTGATATTGTTTTCTCCACATGCCAAGAAGTGAGATATCATAGTAATCCCAAGGAAATCCACATTCTTTCATTGAAAAGAATAATTCAGTATATCTAGGGCACAATGGATTTCGGCTTGATAGATACTGACAAATCTCATACAGAGTTATTGGGATATACTGATGCAGACTGGGCCGGTTCAGTAGATGATAGAAAGTCAACGTCATGTGGTGCATTCTATCTTGGTGGAATGTGTATTTATTGGATAAGCAAGAAGCAATATTGCATTTCGTTGAGCACCGAAGAAGCTGAGTATATTGAGGACACTCAAGAATGCACACAATTATTATGGATGAAGCAGTAGCTTGAAGATATGGGAGTTGAAGTGAAGTCTCTGATCGGAATCCTGTGTGATAACTCAAGTTCTATAAATCTCAGCAAAAATATCGTCCATCACTCAAGGACAAATCACATTGAGATAAAGTATCATTTTATCATGGAGAAGGTTGAGCAGGGAATCGTGAAGTTGGAGTGTGTGCCTACAGAGCTACATGTTGCATACATTCTGACAACGGCCTTACCCAAGGAAGCTTTTGAGAGGCATCAAATAGCTCAGGGAGTTCAGTCGATTCTCCGCACTTGAAATAGTGTGGATATGGAATCCCCCTCTCCCTGATGTATGATGTGTTTTTCTCGACTGTGCTGAAATGTGTTCTCTACTCTGTTACAGACTGCAAAGGAGTGACCTTTGGGTTCGTTGAAAAAGGGGGAGAAAATAATGATCATTCAAGGGGGAGACAATGTTGCAATTTGATAAATAATGATTGTTACGGGGAGAAGCTGACAGGTGGAGCAGCCAGATAGGGGTAGAGCAATGAAAAAGGGGGATAGTATTAAATCTGACGATGCTAGAAGTGATCGGACAAAGAATAGATATCACAAAAGCTTTGGATCGTGATAAAAGTAGGATAGTGGTGTTGGAATGTGGTAAAAATATTTCCAAACAAAAATTGGTCTTCCAACAGGTCATTCAACAATTGGTATAAGTTTTGTACAAATTGGTATCTGTTTTGTGTCAACAGTGGATGTTAGAGATGAAGTGATTCATTGATGAACTTTTCATTTACTGTTATTTCTCACGCCGAGCATTGCTCATGCGGGCTTAGAGTATGTGTTGAGTAAATCCTTGATCGCTATCAGAATCGCAAATGGCGAATGGTGGCTGAAGAGTCAACGATGTATATTTTTATGGAGGAGTTGTCAAAAAACCCAAATGGGGATATTGTTGGGAAAAAATCCCTCAAGGCATCATTGAAGCATTTTTGAGGTGATTGTGTTTGTTGACAATGTGGACATCTGAGTGGTGATTGTTGATAAAGTAAAACAATGACATACAAATCTTTTGACAAAGAGGATTTAATGATGGAATGTTGAGTTCAAGAGATGATGTCAATGATCCATGTTTTATTCAAGAACGTCGACAAAAGTAATGGATGATTTGGAGGTGGTACAAATAAACAGATATAAGGTGGTTCCGTTTTCCATTGTTTGCAAAAAATTTGGGCTTGAAAATCGACAAATAAAGAAATTGGGTTTTTGGAAAAGGGACTTGGGAGCCGTGTACATGAATTATTGGAAACATTCACGCCATATGTTTTTCATGATCAGATCATCAAAACATGGAAAAGGGATAAGGTTCACACTAGTTTTGGTGAGGTCGTGTAGGTGACTTGCGCGCCCTGAAAGATACTTGTGCGCCGATGCCTTGGAAGTCTGAGAACGTGCACGCCTATGGTTTTTCAAGATCATAAGATAAAAATATGGCAAAGGAAAGAGGTTCGTGTAAGTTTGTAAGTAGGTCTCTCAAGTGACATGCAGGGGAAGAGACCTGCACGTTGAGACTTGCGCGCGGAGGGTTTACTTGCATGATGTCGCGCAGGGTGGTCAGATTGCATATAAATACTGGACCACCCCTCCTCATTCTTCACCTGAGTTCAACAATTTGAGAAATCAGTGCTCCCGTCGCGCAGGTGTGGTGGACGCGCATGTGTTGTGTGGGTCGTACAAATGAAGTTCCGCGCCGGTGGTTGAAATTGCGCGCCAGTGTGAGAAGTTGCACGCCATGTGAAGTTGCGCTCCAATATTGGATTGGTCATAAAATTAAGTGTGTCGCACAAGTTTGGAGTTGATGAATATTGTGTCGCGCAAGTGTCTGAGGTGTTCTTGCGTGCCCATTGTGACTTGTGCGCCGATACTTGCAAACTGAGATAGACTTGCGCGACAAGTAAGGTTTATTTCCAGCAGAGATTTCCAGGCTGCGTGGATGCTGGGTGTTTGCCCGATACCTTCGGTGAAAAGAGAGATTCATCTACGGGTGAATGTTGTACTTAAAAAGAGCATCTACATACAGAGGAAGATGCATTCCTTCATGTAAATAAAGAGACCTACAGGTCTATAAACTATGAGTGGATCCTTTCCAGATCAGTGAGTAAAGGAAGAGGAAGAAGGTGATCCTCTCCACTGGCAGTGAGCCAGAGAGAGAGAAGCAGGGAGTGACCCTTGGGAAAGCAGTGATCTGACACTAAACTTTGTAAAGGCAGTGAGCCTCAGCATAGAAGTGATCTAGCCCGAACATTGTATCCACATCTAGTGATGAATAGTGGAATTTGGTATGATTGGAAACTTGTCAGCGTACGCTCCTTGGACGTAGCCCAGTGAGGGTGACCAAGTTAAAATCTCTGTGTCTTCCTGTTTGCATCTCTGCATTGCATTCAAAGCATCATTATTAGATAAAGAAGTAAATAAGTGATCATAGTTTACACACAAGAGAAAACAAAGTGACCCTTGTAATAAAGAGGTCAGGATCCAGTGGGGTAGGAAGAACTTTGAAAACGAATATCCATACCCTGATTCACCCCCCCTCTTAGGGTATATAGGCCCCTATTGGTCCTAACACAACTGTATCATAAAAACACCAATACCTTATGGTCACCTTCTAAGGGTGTTTTATGATAGGTCACCTCTCCATCCACATATAACTATGTGTCAAGGACACCCTATCATTATGTGGGAAGCAGCGGTCCAAAGAGAGTGGCCTCATCTCCCTTCTCTTTTGGATAATGTATGTAGGAATATTTCTATAGTAGGAATAGAGGATATGTATTTTACCACCCTCATTCATGAAGTCCATTGGCACATTCCAATGGAAATTGGAGGAAAATAGATGGCGTTTAATCACAATTAAATAAAATTCAGATACTAGTATATCATGGAAGAAGATAGAATAAATTCATATATTTCTGTACTTAACCTATTGAAGTGTCGATGCTTTGGGTTTGAACCATGGGATATCTATCAGTATATTGTGATGAAGATACATGGAAAATAATATTTTAATATCGATATACTTATGGTATCTCAACTCTCTTATCATGGAGAATGAATGGTTTCTCTCGATAAATCATATATTCATTCTCCATCCCAAGAGGATTATTGGAATATACTAGTAAAGGATGATTCATGGGACAATGATCATATTATCATTCCAACTGATCCTAACAAGTTGATAGTCGAACATTCCTTGGGACATTCCCATATCCATTTTAAGAAAGTATGAATACATATTCTAAATTCATAGGATTTGGATTATATACTCATCTTAGCTGGGACTCACTAAGTGAGAGGGGTAAAATCCTCATGAAGAGCTCATATTATTGTCGAATAAGTTTAGAAACACACTCTAATGGCCTGGGATCAGGATTATATCCATATTTTGGCTAGAGATAACCAAGTGATATTGGCACATGCATTAGGACATGTTCATATTTCATTCAGTCAATCTGTCTATCATATTCTAGCTGATTATAGAAGATAAGGTCATATTATTTCTTACTAAAATGAATGGTTTCACTATCATCCTTTCACGGATATAAAGAAGGAGACTAATATCCCTTCTCTCATTATGAATGTTTGTTGTTATATTCTAATGGGGAATGAAAATATGGATTAGGATCATATTCCAGCCCCCACTAGGGCTCAATAATTGGGAGATGGACATACCTTGAGATGAGAACATTCTCCTATTAGAGAAAAAGACCAATGATATATTCCAAAGGCCCTGAATCGTCCTTATATACCCATTCATGATGATTCGTAGAAATTGAGATTATCATATGCCTTAGGATAGGCTCATATCCACATCAGATAAGCCAATTGGAATATTCTTGATGATTCTTAGCAGTGGGAACATATTCCCCCAACCACATATAGTTATAAATAAATTATGACATCCATCATATAGCATGCTTATATCTATGCTCACCCCCAAAACAAAAGTCTCTATATTTGGACCATGATGTAGATTGAGACCCATATTCCAAATTTAATTGATGTCATTGTCAATGAGGTTGTTTGGGATATATTATCATCACTAAAAGTACCCTTTAACTCTTATAGTGAAGAAAAATACATTCATTACTATGATATTCTTCCTTATTTTAGTGTGGAATGGATTCCATGGACTCTACTCCTGACATCCATCATGGTCAACCTCCAAAAGGAGATATCTACCGCATAATATGAAATCATCCCTTTTCCCATAAAAATTATTATAAATAGGTTCTAAAATGTACCTTGCACCTTCATATAGAAATATATTCATAAAAATGTGGATAACCATATATGGTTCCCCATCAACAATTAGCAGCACTTCACCAAGACCCAGAAAGGAATCATCTATGGTCTGACCCAGGAAAAGACATATAGATTTGATGAAGATGAAGTTGCAAAAGGGATACAAAGAGTTTTTTCTAGAATAATCCTACCAAACATGTATATACCCATTTCCACTTCTAATATTGAGATCTAAATTGGGTTTAAAAGGGAGGTACTGTTATTTCCTAACAACATGATGATAAAATATACATATCTCATCCGAATCACATGATGAAAAACATTACAGATTTCATACTAACCATATTATGATAAAATGTATTTATTTAATCATAACCATATAAGGATAAACTATATGTATTTATTTATAACCACATAAAGATAAACTATAGGAATTTATTCCTAACCAATTAATGATAATATTTACTACGTTTGTCCACATCAAATTTTGATAACCATTATAGATTTTATCCTATATACAATATGATAAATTATACACAGTGTGTACTAACCACATGGTGATAAACAATATGATGTTATTCACAACCACGTTATGATAAAAATTACATTAATGTTCTAAAAATATGGTTCTAAACTGTATGGTGTTCATCATGTTTACATGACGTTATAATTCACCATCTCGTTGTGACCACATTATATTAGAATATAGGGAGATGTCCTTTCTTCATGATGTTAAACTACATAGATCCATAATGTTCCATTAATTTCACATAGATTAATCCACATCCATATTTCTTGATGTTAAAATTCTTAATTAATGTCTATATCATGACATAAAACTTCAGACACATATGGACCTTGCTAAAGAAGACAACTACTATGGGTGTTGGCCATCTACCAAAACAACATCCCCAAAAACTCGGGGTGACTTGATTCATGATATCATAATATATGTAGTGATTCCCAACTATTTAATCATGTGTCATGTAATAAAAAATATGAAAATCTCCCATCTCTGTGTGTATTCAATAATTGCATAGAATGGTCATTCTATAGAACTATGTGTGGCTTGATTATTATTTTCATGAGGTACGTAGTGACAGCGAGACCTACCCCCTTGGTCCTAACAACAAAATATCAATTTTTACCACATTGGACCATTTTAATCCTTATTGAATTCTCTTAAACTATACAGTTATCCAAGGACTACGTGTGACTTGATTCCTACCATCACATCATACATAGTGACTCATGTATCACTAATCATAGCCCTAGCTACAAAAATCAATGGATACAATAACAACATCTCCCTACGGGTCATACCTATGAATATCGTTTTTCTCATCCATGAAAAACATATGTATTTATTCATATCCACTTGGGATATGTAGTGACACCAATAATTCCATCTATGGGCCCAGTAATAATAGATATGTGTAAGAGTGCACTCCTCTTTACGTGTGGGTTGGACCTGTATAAGGGACTCCCATGAGAACTAAGTGTGGCTTGATTCCAACCATCATGGGATACGTTATGACACCCATAATTTCCTTCATGGGACCATCATAAATATTACAATTTCATGTCTATAGACCCGTGTTCTCACCACATTACATTAAACTCCATGACCCTTCATTACTACTTATGGTTTGATTCTCATTTTCATGAGATACATATTGATGCTAGAACTTCCACCATTGGTACAAAACAAAATGTTTCCAATCTTTAAAAATGGTTATTTTATTCTCTTATCACATGACATTAAAATACATATTTGGTTTCCTCACCAAAATAAAATGAACTTCACGACCCCTCAAGAATTACATCTATCGTGAGTATTATCATCACATGATACGTAGTGATCCCCTAATACCCAATTCTAGGTCTAACTAAAACAACCGATTGAAATGAATATTATTGTGCATGAAAAACATCATGAAAAAAACAATCATGTTTGATACCGCATTCATTCCTCATTACAGTAAACTGAATGGAAGACATCATGGTAAAATTACACTAAAACTAAAAAAAACATGACCTTTTCAGATGATAATAAACTGCCAGGAAAATGTCCATATTTCATGATGTTAAATTGCACATATGAAAGAACGGAACCCATGTATGATGATAATATATATAGGACATCACCCATTATCATTCTATATCACATTACTACAAGAGCTATACTCTAGTAAACTTGTGTTATATGTGCTTCTTTGATCTTTTAAAGTACCTCAATTCTAAAACCACACTTCATTAATTGAGAACCTTAGGCTCAAAAAATGTTTCATAGCCCTTGGAAATGGAAAGGTATCTCTCAAATCGACCATGATATTTATGCATAATACCTTATACACACCTATTAGATTTATATTAACCTCTTATAAATGGATCTCAAAATCCTTGTGAGCATTGAAACACCATGAAATAACTTGGCACCACATTCTTCTTCGGGTCATTTATGGTATGATTTTCATATATAATTACTCATGATCCAAAAACATCAATCCATGATTTTATCTCCTTCTCAGAATCATGAGTGAGTAATCGTGTCCTAGGGTATCTGAACTGGAGTCTTGTGTAACATCCCTCATATTAGGAGCATGAGTTTCATGTCCTTAAACTACTTTAACATTGGTTGATGTTGTGCGACTTTAGACTCTTTCCTACGATGGTCCAAATTGAAATTCATTAAAATTCTAGAAAAAGATACACAAAACACTTCATGTTGAATAACTGTAATTGGTGGCCAAAGAAAAATTCAACTATTCACTCATTTATCTATTCATGTCAATGAGTTTGGGAATAATTAGGTAAAAATAAATAAGTCATAAAGCTCATAGGGCATACTTCATATCCCTACTATAATTAAATCTCTTGTCGTTGAACACCTAGTCTATAAAAAAGTTAGAATAATGGTTTTTCACATATCCACACAATGATAATTTTTTCTTTTGGTGATGGAACAACATTGAGGCTGCTCGATACCTTCTCAAATCTTACATTTCTAATACATCATACTTCCTTATTTAATGTGCATCTAGGCATTGGAAACATTCCCAAGCCCTTGTATTGGAAAATAAATATCTATACTTATCCAGTCTATTGATGCATAAGGGATAATACCCACCAACTAGAGGTATCATGGCCTAGTATAAAGGGTTTTGTGATTATCATGAGCCTGACGTCAACGTGACAGAACCCAACACCCGAGTCTATTTTGTGTCTTCCCTTGTATGATTGTACCATATCATTAATCCTATCCTGAGTAAATTTGACGATGATTTACAATCTATGTATCGAACTATTCATGTGGATTTGTTACCCTCAGTGTAGTTTCATTATTTATTGGACCATTTCTCAATGAATGAGTCTAAAAATTCATTCAAGAATATTTTATGGACAACACATTGTGATTATAAACCCTAGGGAATAGGGATTGATCTTCACAATTAGAATCTATTTTTCCCTAGGGTGATAGTTCACTTCCAAGAAATCATTTATTCCATAATGAATTTTATTAGTCAAGGACTTGATTCATAAAAAGTCATGAATATCCCCTGAAATGAAAAATTAATCACCCTATTTGGCCATGTTATAAACAAAAAGGGATAAGAACCACCATTTAGTGACATCTGGTGTCTTTAAAGAGGGATTTCTAATACTTATATGTCCTGAAAACACCATGGAAGAAACTAACATCTTAGAGTTGTGGGAAATTCCCAACATGTCTACTAAATCCCATATTCAAATTTGCATGTTTTTGGGGTATGGAATGGATCACCCATATTCCAACTATCCAAGAATATATAAAACACCTAGTTTTCATTTGACTACCCATATTACATCCATAAATCATCCACATCCCTTTTAAAAGTGTTTTTATTATATTTTATTGGACTTATTGTCAATTCATAAGGAATTTAACCCTAAAATAAAGGCATATACTCTTGTAATAATGTCACTCAAATCCTTGTGAGCCCTGGAAACACCATGATGGAACATAGCACCCCTGAGTGTTTTGAGTTTTACCTAGTATACCTACACTATATTACATACAACATAATTGTATAAGCTAGAAGAAAAAATTTTAAACAAAACAAAGGCATGAGCTAGAAGACCATAAAATACTACACAATAAATGTATAAGATAGAAGACCATAAACTATAGTACAATAATGTTATGATCAAGAAGAACCTAAACAACAGTACTACAATGGTTTGATACTAACTACCCTAAACAACCCAAAAGGAAAGGTCTGAGTTAGGAAACCCTTAAATACATCATAAAAAAGGTCCTAATAAGATTATCCTAAACTACATCACAATATTGTCCAATATAGATGAACCTAAATTATACAAACGACGATATGATATTGAGGACCCTAAACTACAACATAACAAATTTCTGAGATAGAATACCCTAAGTGATAGTACTAAAAAGGATTGAGCTATAATCCATTAAATTATTTCACAATAAAATGGCTGAACTAGATGACCCTAAACAATATCACAATAAAGGTCCAATCTAAAATACCCTAAAAATCAGTATATTAATGGCTTGAGCTAAAAGAACATAAGCTAAAAAACAAAAATGGTTCGAGATAGATAAACCTAAACTATAGTACAAAAAATGTTTTAGATAAAAGACCCAAAACTACAGTACAAGGAATTTATAATCCAAAATATGATAAAAAATGTTAACAAAATTCCATGATAAAATAGACTGAACTATAGTACAATGATGCTCTGGATTAAATAAAACCTAGAAAAAAAAATATATATGATACTTTCTTATATGAAAGACCAATAATGGAATCCTAGGAAAATGTTAAGTCTATACTCACAAGACATGCACTTTATGTGACCCAGTCATTAATGAGCATTTATAAAATTGGAGAGGAATAGAAACATGTTGGGTCAAAAACAAGTAAGAATGTGGCTGGAAAAAAAATCCAATTCCATTTTCTCTATGACTTCCTCCATATGAAGATTATTACAATGTTTTCAAAAAAATAAAATATAATAATGATTTAATGGAACACAGTATGGTCTTAGGAATAATAAATTCATGATCTTTAAATCCCATTAATTACAAATAATTTAGAGAATTACAGAATGTTACCATGTCCATATTATGATTTTAAATCAGATGATCTCTAGACTAATGGAGTGGGTGCATAATTCAAGATATCATTTCAGTGGGAATTCATGAAAATTTCCCAATGATTAACCTATTGAATAACATGAAATATAATCATGTAAGGTTGATCTATTTGATATTAAATTTAATGTATTAGTATATTGGATTATCTGATAAATGTATCTGACTAAACATGGATCTATATCCGATATTTCATCGGAAATGTAGTGATATCCCCCTATCTAGTAATGAGGTATATCTACATAGGTAAATTCATCATATATTTCTTTATCTATAAAAATATATTTGATATCAATGATATTTATAAATATAGTGATATCTTTCATAACTACGTATGGATTGATTCCCATAATCGAGGGATATATAGAGACATCCATGTTCATTACAATGTATCCAACCACATGTTCCATTCAACCCAAACATTGTTCAATTATAGGGTTCATAAACATTCAAATATATGGTTTTCCATGGCCCAAACCAAATCCATTTTCTATTTGATATTTTTCCATGTTCTCATGATTAGAGGTATCCAATGGATTGAACCTCAAACTCCACAGTGAAATACTCTAAAAAATACTCACACAGGATATGATATCATGGTTCATAATGTAATTAAATAAGAAGAAAAGATACCTATGTTTACTTTAGAATAATATTTTTAATTATGAAAAAATATCAATCTAAGGTTGGTATTTTGGTGGTACCCATATTTTTGCATCAATCACTTTTCCGTCGAAGATTCAAGGAATGTGAAGACCAAGAAAAACAATGAAGTTATGTGCATGAAGAAATAAAAAATGAAATACATAGAGGATTATGGATTGGTTTAAGGGAATATATGTTTGGGATATATATCAATTTTTACATAAGAATATTATCTAATTACCATTATAGACCCAATCTAAAAACATACTAACCGATAGACAACAAGACCAAGGGTCATCCACAAAAAACATGAGGGACCATGGCCGACCACACCCATTGGGTGCCTACCCAAGAAAGCCAGTGGACAGTAGGGAGAGCATATCAACCACAAGAGGTTAAAAGGCACATGTATAAGGAATGTGGTGGCAATATGGAAGGTACACATAGAGTGGACCAAATCCTATATGGATGATGCTCGCATGGGGGTGGAAAATGTGGTATAGGTGACAAACCCCACTAATTGAATGATAAAGCATCAGTCACTGAATGTTTTATCTACAAAAATGAGGCATGATAGAATTTTTCATGTAGAATTAATTTTTTTTTGAGGTACTCAAATCCTAAATGCCTGATCATTCAACTCACTAATATCAGTCTCCAACTTCATTATCATGCTTCAGGAATCCATATTAATTTGATCCCATGTTGGAAAGTAAAAATTAGATTACGTGAAGTACGAGACCTCCATCTTCAAACACTCTCCCATCTTCTACTCTCTCACATATCTTTTTGAACATCATTCCAAAATCTTGAAACCCTTTCACCATCACTATCATCTCTCCAATCCTTATCTGATATCTGCACAAGTCCAAGGTAGTCACCCTAAGCCGTGGTCAAACTCTAAACATTAGCACTAGTTGAATATCGCGATATCACCCTTTTGAACTCGATGTAATCAGATGATCATCGTTTGATCTTGAAATCAATGTGAAGACAATCAATGAAGGAATAATATGATGTTGAAGTCTATGACCCCTTCATCCACCTAAATATTTTTCTATCTAAATAAAATTGTATTTACAAGTGGTTGTCACAAAATATCAAGAATGAAAATTAGAGCATCACCTGATCAAGCGAAATGATCATACAATAAAGAATAGGTTGTATCATTGATACAAATAGAATCTATATCGTGAAATGTGGTAGGATATTCAACCAAGACTCACCTATAAATATATTTCTCCATATAGAAAAAATAAACATACACGGGGATAAGAGAGATCAATGGATAAGGTATGTGGGGGAATAAGGGAATTCTAGTGAACATTCATGCATAACCTCCTTAGGTGATTGCATGATCCTGCTTCATGATATTTTGAAGACCAGGTGATCACATGAAAAAATAAATTCCCTATGACTCCTGATTCTTATACTGTATTCCCATGATCACATTATGCCCGTGAGGTTTGAAACTTCACCAAGTATGATGTTTAGACCTAATTTATTTCACACATTAAATATCATGATTCCAAGAGTCCCTTTGTCTCATGATATTTGCAGATGACCGTAGAAAAGACATACCCTCATTAGTTAGAGATTTTATCACATGACCCTATGCATGGAAGTTGATTAGAGAAGGGGTTTTGAGGTTCATCTGACCCTATCACATAGGATTTCCTTGATAAAACTCCTTCTATTAGGTAATTTCCATGATGGTGTTAAAATGGATACATGAATGGACATACAAGCCCTCAGTCATGTGGTGTCATTGTTCCTAGTGTGGGAATCCCTAGTTCACATCTATAGTGTCCCTAAAATGATGCCTTAGAGACCATGTGGTCTCATGGTGATCATGTGACCATTTTCATGTTGTACATGATCTTCATGAACAGCATCCCACATGCCATGCACTCCTTTCTATGCAATTCCTAACATCTCCCATGTGTAATACAATTTTTATATGAATCCCATGTGCATAATTATAGAAATATTATAGGTCATGTGGATCATGGAACCCCACCCATGATTTAATTGTTGTTGGGATTTCTGTTAGCATGTTTGAAGAACCCCTTGAAATACAACTTTATGGACATACAAATCACATGAATGGTGGGTCTTCTTGCAGATCCCTCATACAGACACACCCCAACCCGTATTTAACCTAAAACCACTAGGGAACTCTTGAGAAGACCATTTCATAGCCATGAATTCCTATTACTAGGTAAACAGTCATCCATATAGACTTAGGTCACGATCCCTATGCACATTCACCTTTGACATGTGAACAACCACACGATCCTAAACACATATGAGAGACCCCTCCTCATGAAAAATTTAAGGATACACTATCTCAAGACCCTTTACTCGTGCCCTGATTAACTTAAGGGACCCTTTTCTGGTCATCCTAGTCACATGATCTTTATTTTACAACTCATATTTATCTTTTGATAGCCCCTTGACATGTCACAATCGTCATGCGATGACCCAAGGACAATCCAATTTGATCAGAAGATAGCCCCTTGACATGTCTGCATTCACAAAATACATGGTCTCGAAAATATATGATTACCTCTAGAAAATATATGATTACCTAATTAAATATCATTTACATCTCTTCTTAGATCATGCAAAGCATATTATTCATGTCAGGAAGACACCCTTTGATGTTCCTACTTTAACACTGCATGTTTTTATCTACATTTTTTTCTTGAATAAATTAAATTTTCAATTATGTCATCCAATGCAATTAGTCAAACATTACATTCAAACATCACCTACTCCAAGTATGAATTTTCATACATTAAATCGAATAGATACATGGTTTAAGTTACACACAACACTGACTTGGCGTACGTTTGATGCAACACTGTTGCTTCTATGAATCATCATTTTATTTTTATAATTATCTAACGTAGATAATTATAACATCGCCATTAAACATAGTTATCTAAATAATAATAATTACTTTTCAAATATTGTTAACAATGTTTTTATGAATAAAATTTATTGATATTGATATTTAATATTTTTAATGTGCATATATGTTTAAAAACACCAATTTCTCAAATGAACTCATTTTAATACCATTTTATGAATAATAATGAAATTAATTTTTGAAACATTTATAAATTAAATATTAAAAAATAAAAAACATTTTTAATTTTTAATTCCTAAATTATCGTAGGAAAAATATTTTTGTTTTTTCTATGAAACTTCATTGTTGGGTTGAATATTGAAAAATATAGAATTTTATTTCAAGCCTTATTTTTCATATATTTTTTATTTATAACTATAAATAATATTTTAAATTGGTTTTAAATTTTAATTATATATTATTTTTTTCAATTAATATAATTCAGGTCATTGAGATAAAATTCACGATGATGTTGGGTATAAAAACCCAGCAATATTTTGAATGTTTTTACTTTAAATCAAAGCATTGTCAACCCGACTATGGGATTAATTTTAAATTATATTATACCACATCCATGATTGGAATTTAAAAAAATGGAATCAACATTTATAATCATAATAATTTATAATTTATAATTTGTTCAACTTATTTTTTTAAAAATTAATTGTGAAAGTGATTAAAAATTATTTTAATGATTGTGGTTAAAATATTCTTAATAATACACTAAACCATAACCTTAAGACCCAAAACGACCTATAAACTTTTAAAACACCCTTTATATGTCCATGATTCATCCATGAAACTTCAATTATTGTTTTTTTATTTTTTATGGAATTCTTTAGGTAAATAATTTGGTACATTCATCTTGTTTTCAAAAATAACAAGTGAGTCTTTTCTATTCCCTATAAAAGGCCACCAACACTCCCTATTCTTCACACATCTCGAACCTCATAGTCTCAAATATTCTCTACCCAATAAACATCCCAACAACCATGGCATCGTCTATAAAGACTCCCCATGGTAATACTGAAATTAAAGGAATATTTTTGGCCCAAACCAAAAGAGGATACCCAATTAAGAGGTAACACATTTTCTCATGCTCTTTTAATATATTTTCTTTCTCCAACCCTAAAAAAGTATTATTACATGATTATATTAAAAAAACCAGTATCCTAAATAAAATAGTATTTTCTATGCTATGTTTTTACCAACACAGACACACACCTCCATCTGAAGGGTAATGGACATATTTTTTACAGTGAAAACGCACTACCAGCTAACAAAATGAGGATTTTCTATTTTTCCATTACCACATCTCATGGTAGAAAATATGATAGAAAATATATTTATATATTTAATATGATATATTTAATACGATATATTTAATATGATATATTTAATATGTTTTTAGTATTTTTTTATTCATATTAAATCACATATATTTTTTAATTTTCATTAGGTGTTAATATGATAATTTCGTTTGAGGTGGTGTTGACAACCGCACACTCAATGCGACGTGATTAGTTCATAAATACATGAAATGTATAACTAAAAGATTTAGTGATTATATAATATATATATGATATAATAAATATACTTTAGTAATTATATATATAAATATATTTCTTTTAATTTCGTAGTTTCAACATTATAATTAAACTGAAATAGAGTTCATGCATACGTACAACTTAGCTTCTCCGTGATTGGTGAATTCCATTTCATAATTATATATTCGATAGATTTTATACTAAAAATATAATTATTAAATTATATTAATACATTGGTGTACATTCTAAAAGTATTGATATTTGTGTAACGACTATAGATAAAAAAATAAAGACACCTGGGAAGAACAAAACATATTTTACCTAATGTGAAACCATAACACATGAAGGCTAACAAGAGGGTAATATAATGGAATAATAAAACCAAAAAAGGTATTAGTTATTTTAATATGATTCTTTGAATGTTTTATAATAATTTATATTTGTTATACATGTTGTTTGAATGATTACAATGATATTCAATACACATGGAATCAGGACTTCACCACACTATTTTTTTCATGAGATACATGCTTTATTCACCAACCAGTACTTTTTGTGCGGTGTGAATAAATCCCATGTATTTATTAAATTATTCATATACATAAATTTATCTGTATTTTAATATCCATTTTATTATCTTTCTTTCATGGGGTTTGTTTTTTAAAATTTACCGAAGCGGTAATTTTGTTTTATTATAATCTTCTTTTATTGAGACTTACCTTTTTTTCGTAGCTAAATTATGTTTTGAAGAGTATATAATTAAAATTTATGCATTATATATGGAATATCCTTATTTTCGTGATTTTTTTTGTTTATTTATTTTAATTTGATTACATGTAGAGAATGATCCCATTTAACAAAGTGGTAATTATTTATTTAATCAATCTCATCACTTTTCCTGATTGTTAATGATTATTCATATTTTATAAAATATTTTGATCTATATATCAAGAAAACTCAGGAGTTTCAATAACCTATTTTAACTAAAGATATATGCATATATTGGTAAAAATTTTATAGTCATTGGAACATGGTATAATTACAATGTTTTTTAAGAAAATATGACTATATCTCTCTCTTTGATAGGAAATTAATTTTATTTAAAAACCCATTTTTTCAAAAAATATTTTCAAAAAATGTTTTCAAATCACACATGAAGATAATTTTCAAGGAAAATTCTTTTTAAAAATGGTTAATCATTGACCAAAATTCCCTTCCATGTTTTCATAACTATTTAAATTAAAAGGGTATTTCAAAAGTTTTTATGTTTCACAAATCATTTTTCAAAAAAGAAAGAATATTTTCCTAAAAAATGTTTTATATGATAAATAATTTTTTTCCCATATAAAATATTATGTTTTGGTGTTACTCCTTCATTTATAATGAAATTATTGAATTTTTTCATTCATATTCATTATGATAATAGATTATGTTTTAATGTCATAATGTTTCTGGAACCCATTTCTCTTCCATAGGTTATATGATTTTGAAACATGCTTACTTTCACAGGTTTTATTAATGATGAAATGATAAGGAAACAATCCTTTTTCGATGTCGTATTATATTATTACAAATTTATGAAATACATTTCATTTAATAGGGTATGATATTATTGTTTAAGAATTTTTGGCACACAAATGTATGATTTCACTATGATATGGATGGGGAAAATATATACATCCAATGCATGTGGTAAATATTCATATCTCATTATATAGACTAAGATGTCTTGGGAGTAATCCTAATCTAATAATATGGATATGGGAGTAACCATTCCTTCCATGATGGTATGAGGAGTGAACTCATGATACAAAGATGGAAATTGGAGTGATCCATGATAACCAAAATGATATGGGGAGTGAACCCATGAAACTAATATGGTCATGGATGCAATGCCTTAACTACTATAAAAATAATATTATATGATTATGTGTCTTCCAAAATTCCATGTTTTATTCATATATTATTAAATCATCGCTTATGTTAACTATTTAATTATAATTCATGTCTTATGTACTTTTATGATTTAATGAATTTTTCATTTATATGATCTTTGATATGTAGGGTATGAAATACTATATTCATGACCATGTTCTCAAATCCTTATTCTTAGGATCATCCTTATATATCTCCCTTGTTTTCATATAGTTTGATTCTAATAAATCCCCTTTTTATGTTTATTTCCACATGTTATGAAGATATGTATTACGTTTGTTATGTTTAAGAAGTTTTCTAGGAGAGAAAATCCTATTGGGGGATATTGTATCTCACTTTTTTAAGTAAATTTATATTCCCATGTTTCCAAAGGCATTACAATAGTATGGTCCTTAGGTATCTTTTTTAATAATTTTTTCTTTATTCCAAAAAAGGTATAAATTTTATATTATGAAAAGATAGGGTCTCTATGGTTGGTATCAGAGAAAAGGTTTTGTTTAAAATTTGAAAATATGATGCGAAAAACATAGTTAGAACTTTAAGGATGTGTAATTGGATAAATATATTGATAAGGAAGAGTATAAGAAGATGTTCAGAATT
Source organism: Viscum album (assembly GCA_963277665.1). NCBI lineage: Eukaryota > Viridiplantae > Streptophyta > Magnoliopsida > Santalales > Viscaceae > Viscum > Viscum album. The sequence goes on along the minus strand of OY728148.1, from coordinate 256,084,031 downwards.
TTGGTATATAATAAAGTGATTATTTTCCCTATAAATACTTCACTGTCTATATGGTACATGTGTATGTGGATTTGACATAGATGTACCTAGGGGTAAAAACTCAGAAAATACGTTTTGGGCCAGAAGTATGGAAATTTACTACACGACAACAGGCCTTACTACGGGCCTATTTTGACTCTCATGGGGGATTTTAATTGGTAATTAAAAAACACTTCATGATCCATCATGAAGTATTTAAATATAATTTGGCTATTAATAACATATGATAAACTGAAGGTGTCATAGATTAATGAAATTTTCATAATTTAGGTAACATATAATAAGGATTTCACAATTATGTGGTTCCTCATTATGATAATTGTTTCCTTCTTTTAGACATTGGTTTTAGTCAATTGCTAAACCTGAATGAACCAATAATTGTGATTTCATTGGACAACGTAATGACTATCCTCTTTTGAAACTGAATTCTACCAGAGTTGGAATAAAAAAAACTTTTTTCTATACTGATGAAGAATTCTGAAGCTATGAATCATGGTGGAAATTAGAATGAGAAAAGGAGTAAAAACATTCTTTTGAGTCTTCTTGGAGTCAATTTACACCCATCTTTCATAGGGTTTTATAATCCAATGGATTTTAAATAATGGATGATAACTACTGAAACTATATTATTCTTTATTCAGTGTTCATAGCATGAGAAATTCAATCTAGTTGTCTATCAGTAAGAAGGTGATTAAAACTAGTAGTAGAATATATTCACGAATATGAGGAAGAAAGTTGAGATTGAATACATGGATTGGGATGAGTTAAAGAACTAATATTTCTATAAGTACATTCCTCGTATTTTTTTGTACCAGGATAGAGAAATAGTTCATTCAGTTGAAAAAAATGAATGATGAGTCTTTCTGTACATATGAGGAAAATGTAACAAGTCTTGTGTGGTAAACATTAATAATTATCATCCAACCTAAAAGTAATGTTTGAAGGTTATTCAGTGGCATCATGAATATTCTCTGAAGGGCATTAGTCATAAGTGACATTAGTAGATTTGAAGAGATTGGGTGAATCCAAATAAATAATTAAATGGGTGTTGGAGTCACATATCAATCTCATTGATTTGAAAAAAAAATATAGATATATTTTTAATGAAAAATATAAAATCCATAATGACAATAAGATGACCTTTCCATTATTCACTTTATGTGGGATGAAGCATGGAGGAAATTTTCTTGAGGGTTCCAATAAATGTTTCTAGTATGGAAAGTATGTTCATTGGGTATTTGATTAACGGAGTGATTGAAATATTTTAGGTAACATTGATATGGAAAAATTGAAGAACAAAATAAGCCTACCATGATTTAATGCAATAAGTGTAAAGAGAACAAGAATTATGCTAAACAGTTCCCAAAACCAAGGGATGGTGATGAGGATCGATGTTAGAGACCAATTAAATGATGGAAAAGGGGATATATCATCCAATTACTATTTATAATGAGGGTTTATATGATGATTTTCATGAAGGGTAATCATTACATCATCTCTATAACTTCTAATGTAATATTTTTTCCTAGATCTAACCACTCAATCATATATAATAATTATATAAGAGTGTTAATATTCCACCCAAAAAAATAGATGTGAAATAAGTAGTCCAAACCCCTAGTGGTACAATAATTGTATCCAAAGTTTATAATTCTTCTCTGGTTGATGTATATGGGAATATTCTCCTTGAAATTCATGTAATTATTCCTCGATTTGTATTTTATTTCATATTAGGAATGTATTTTCTTTATCTTCACAAATCTAACATCAATTATTGAGTAAAGGAAGATATTTTTGACATTTCAAACCCTTGTATGATAATACATCAATGTGATTATATCTATGAACTTCCCACAAATATTTCCTCCATTGTATGTGTCATAATTTCCATTAATAAGCGTGGCTAATCCCAATGGTTCTGGAGAAAAATTACATTGAATATAATACAATTATTAAATAATTTTTGAATGTATTTCTAGATGATTTTCCTAGACTTCCACTAAAATGTGAATTTGTGTTCTCAAAAGAACCCATAACCGGTTCCATGCTAATTTCAAAGAAACTTTATTTAATTTCCCCTATTGAGTTACATTAATTTATGGTCAATAAGAAAGATATACCAAGGAAAACATTCTTAAGGAAAATAATCTTAAGGAAAATAATCCATAAATCTTCCACCACATCCCATAAGAATTTGAATCATTTGAATCATAATAGTCATAATAATTATAATAAAATAACATAAATTTAATTTTTTAAATACAATACATATAAAAAAATTTATGATATAATATATCAAAAGTGTCAGTAGATACGCCACACAAAATATGTATGTGTTGAAAATGGAATACACCACACATAATAAAATTTGGGACATGAATAACTTACCTTGAGGCAGAATTGTCACTCTTGTCATTATGTTCTTGAATAATAAAATTTTGTTAATTTTTTATTTTATTATTATCCATTTTTAGGTTTATAATTTATTATATTTGACTTATTGTAATGTTGTAAAAAACTACTTTAACCATAATGTTTTCAGGTGTTCTAACAATATTAGGATTTTGTGTCAAAAATGACATTGGTATGTAAAGATATTGTAATAGGGGGACTATATAAAAGTGAACACAATAATAATATCACACTTGGAATTTCAAATCCATGATTTGTTTCAAATCCAATTTTGGTTCTTAGCTTTCTCTCATTTTTCTTGTGTTCTGGGTTTACATTTTTGTGTCTCTTGTGTCCTTGTTCAATGAACATAGTCCTAGGGGTATTTTATGGTAATTTTTATTCTATATTTTTAATGTTTTGGTGTGAGTTAGTGGTGTTTTGGAGTTGTATTAGTAACACTCCTAGTGTCACCACTTATGGGTTATGTTGTTGAGGTGTTTTGTACCCTTGAGATGGATGAGTTGTGGGGTGAAAAGGATGGGTTTTTTCAGACTTTTCTCTGATATCATTGTCTTATTTCCCCCCCTGACTTCCCCCTTAGACACCTCTAACATTGGAGGAATATCATAAAATTTTGGGTGGCTATAATAGGCCCCACGGTTTGGGTGCACGGTTTACTAAACTTCGTTGCCAAACCGTGCAAGGTTGTCTAGGTCATAAAAAATGTTCTCAATTTCCATCTGTTACCTTCCAGAATAAACCCAAATCATCCCCATTATTCCACATTTCATTCCCTACCTCCATGAAAAAAATCTAAGGTCACTCACCCTCCCTTGTACATAAACTTTAAAGGGAGATTTTATGTGGGAAACATAAAACCATGAAAGTAAGTCTTCCTCCCTTAGATTTCTTCCCTTTCGAGAGGGGTTATTTCAAAATTTCTTGAAGTTACACTAGTATAGAAGTTATAGTTCTTACTTATGGTTTAAAAATTGGTTTTTGGTAAATCTTCTGATTTAGGGTTGAGTTTCACCCCTTATGGTGCGGCGGTGGTGCAGTTGATGTTTCACACCATGTTTTGACAGTTTTGACAAAAACAGTAGATGATTCCATATATAGACATTCCTTAATGAGTCATAATTCCTTATTTACTTATTTTTCATGTTCCTCATATGTTTTTTGTGGTGAAAAAACTATTTTTGATGGATTTGGTTATGTGTTTAATTTTATAGTTTCATTTTAGCATGAAATTGGGTGCTTTTCATGTGTGACTACTGCGATAATATTGGGGTGTATTTTATAACATATTAAAGTGATTTATTAGTGTTAAAAGGGGCTTAAAATTCTATTTTTTATGGTTTGGTGTTAGTTGGGACTAAAAACAGGGGTTTTGAATGGGTTTTATGTGTAAAACCTAATCATACTCCTTGAAATTGTTTTATGGGAATCTGTTCTTTTCATGTTTATCTTTGGTGGTATTATTTTTGGTAAATTTATAATATTTAGTGGTGGTTTAATAAATTTTTATAGATCTCCCAATTCTATTTTGGATAGTTATTGGTATGCTTTTGGTCTTGAATATGGGTTTAGAAGTGGTTTTTGTGTGAAAAACATGATTATTAGTCTTGGGTTTGTTGTATGAAAATTAGAAATGACTTAGTGAGTTATTGAAAGTGGGAAAATGGTGTACATATACTATTTTGGTGATTGTATTCACTTAATATGGGGTTTTGAAAGGTAAATAGGCGATTTAGGATGTAAATCATTTTTGAAACTTTTATAAATTACTGAAATGTTTTATTAAATTATTATGTGGGTGAGAATAATTTGTGTGGGCTGTTTTTGTGCGATTGATGATAAGTTGATTTTGAAGGTAACAAGGGAATTATGAGGCATGTATGTGTGGGATGTTATGTGATGTTTATTGTCTTGTAAATGTATTAAAAAATGTTAAAAGTATTTGTTCAAGTGTAGAGGATATGTGAAAAGTGTTGTGGGATATTTTGGAGTTAGTATTATTTTAAAATGTATTTGAATCAAAAAGGGAATTATGTAACTTGTGTGATATATAAGTGTTCTATTTAGTGAATTTCTGATGTGGAAGTGGTATTTTCATATGAAAATTATATTTCATGGATTATTGAACTTGTTTGAGCACAAGAGGGAAACCCAGGTATCTTGGTGGGTGGATGTGTACTAGTATACTTCCGATCTTATGGGGATTGACCTATATTTCACGTAGAATGTTTTTGGAAACAACACTAACAAAACTATGATGATGATGATAATAATAATTTGGGTCCATTAAGTTATGTCTCTATTACCTACTAGTTTCTCATTCACAAGAAAAAATATTGTGATGGTTACTTTCACTGAGATACGAGGTACATAGGACCCCCAACGAGCTAGTTCATAGGGGTTATTTTCCATTTTTTATGCACATTAGATGATTTGTGCTTACCTTTATCGTAAAATATGATTAGATAGAAAATTATGTATCTGGGGTATTTATTTTAAAGTGTTGATCATTTAAATTATCCCACCTGAAAAAGGTTTTTATATAATATTTCATCTTTTAGAAATTGTAACTTGAATTTCATGATTATGAAAACTTTCATGCTTTTTTTTCATTGAATTCATATTACATGTAATTTCATAGTTGTGGTATCCTACTGGGCTTTTTCTCACACCCTACTTACACCCTTGGGTGTAAGTAGACTTGGTTATTTTTTTCACAGGTTTGATACATATTTGTGCCAATGGTTTGGGTTTTTAGCGGTCCATCATGATACAGTGATTTGGAGATGGATTGAGGGTGGTACATCTTGCCATGTAGAAGATATGAAGATGTTCTTTTTGATTTTTTTTCCTTTTTAATGGACTTTAAAAATTGTATTAAATCAGGTAATTCATTTCTGATATTTTATAAAAGATATTTTTAGTTGAAAAATACAGATTAGTTTTATTGGATTTGTTTTTCATTGTTTGTTTACAAACTAGGGTAAATCATTACCAATTATCATTTTATTACACCCAGGAACTTCTGCTAGCCTGTGGGGATCGGGAACACCCTTTATGTCCTGCCATGGGCTGTGTATGGTCCCAGTTTTGATTGTGACTAGATTCGGGTTTTGTCAAATAATAATGAAAAGTAGTTATATTTTTATATTAATAATACTTATAAAACCATTGATGAATGATATCCTTGAAAAATGATCCAACATTATAGTCATGGAGATGGTTGGTCGTAAATACACATTAGAAATGATCACATATTTTATTGATCATTATGGAATGATGTTAATAAAAATTATATCATTATATAATGATAATTATATCATAAATAAAATTTTAAATAATCATATATATTTATATTTTAAATTCTAATGATGTTAATTGAATCACATCATATCGGGGAGGTGGTAGTCCACATGTCCACGAAAGACATTATCTCTTTTTCATGATTGAAAATTCTAATAAAGAAAATGATATATTATATTTCAAAGAGATGTAATTATTTCATTAATATAATATCTATTTTATTATTTTTAACTGATTTTAATTAAACCAATTTTTTATGTTTCATTTATAGCTTGAAAAAATCACATCTCTTTGAGAAGGGATCAGTCCACCCTTCCACAAATCATGTCATCGTATTCCCAAAAAATGGAGTTCACAAAAGTTATGTGTTAATAAATAATTACATAATAATAATGAAAAATTATATATCATATATATATTACATATAAAATGTGTCTATCATAATTCCCAACCGTGAGGGGTGGTATGAAAAACAACGACATCATTTCTCGAGACAACAGTTCACCGTTCAGTAAAACTGTAAGTTCATTACCCATTATATGGATATGTTTTTATATTTACTTTGGACACATATAATGAAAAAATATCAGTATATTTAAGATATATTATTTATTATTTAATCATGAAATAATAGTACTTGAGTTGGTGGGGAATGAAAATAAATTAAAACAGTTTGCAGAATGATGTTAACTCTTCTTTGGGTAACTCCTGTTGGATTGTAGCAAAGGGATTCTTTCAGGGATTTATGAAAATTTTTTGGATTATAGTTTGAGGTGATGGATGATGGAAGATTATTTTATAAGATAAAGGTTTATCCATGTGTCTTCATATGTGTGAATAATTGGGTTGGGTGAGTTCATTTTTATAATGGATGAGGAGTGGCATTCGTGTAAATATTGGAAATGAAAATTCCACTAGCATTTTTCCTTTAAACAGTTGATTCAATAATGGTCAAAATCTAATAAAAAGTATTATTGGGTATATATATGTCCATAGAATAGATTTTGGAAAAGGGTTTGGGTCATTTTCACTATTAAGAATAAGGATTAGTCCTTTATTAATATAATTTCTCTTTTACTCAATATAATAAATTTTAATCACTTCTAGAAATCATTTTGTTCAAAATCTTATTTTAACTTATTAGAGATTATAATTTTTTTATGATTTAAAATATTGAATCCATTTATATGAATTCCAACAATATAAGGATAAAAAATTTATTTATAAATTATAAAACAGTTGAGATGAATATACAACTTTTTATAGTAAAAACATTCAAAATTTTGCAATGATTTATATTTAAGAACAAGGTAAATTTTTTTATATTTAACTAAATTTGATTAATTAATATAGTTTTTATATATTTTTAATTAAAAAATATTAAATATATATTATTAAACTTTTAAATATAATATTGGAATAAGAAATTTCAACTTAAAATTCAGTATTTTTCATTTTTCTTCAATAAATTGAAATTAAGAGAAAATTCCCAAAAATTCACCATAACATAATTTTGATTTTTCTATTTCAAAAACTAAATTTTTTAATATTATGGTAATAAATTTTTTAACATTCATATTTAATATAGTAAAACCATTAAAATGTGCTAAAAATCAATATATAAAAATATAGGATTTAAGTGTAATATTCAGTTTTTTTATCATCTATCCGAAGAATATATTTGGTAAATATTAATTTTTTTTGAATATATAATATTTAAATTTCACTAAAATCATCTAATAATATTAATTTTTTTAATTTATTATGAAAACTTTTCTTTTTCACATAAAATTATTCATTTCGAAAATCATTACCATTACATTCATCTAGTTTCTATATTCATTTCCAATTAAAAGATAACGAATGAATTAAAATATATATTTTCATAATTTAGTTAATAATTTTAATAAGCTTCAATTTAATTTCTGGTTTTTATACTTTTAGGTTAAATATATTTTTTTCAAAGAATTAATTTTCCATAAAAATCGGTCTTAATTATTAGGTAAGACACCATGGAAAGTCATTGTATCTTGTAATGCAAGATATTGATGATGTTGTGTATAGATAAATATATGAATAAAATTAAGTTTATTATAAAAAGAGAAAATTTTAAATTCATTGAGTGTTACATATCATTATCAGGGTCAAGATCTATGGACCCTCATACTTACTATGTAAACTATATTCTCTTCCTTCTAAAGGTGGATGTTTATTGAGAGATCAAAATACTTGAGTAGTTAAATCAAAATTCATTGCTTGTTGAATATACCTTACTAATGGAATATATACATATGACCGTTTTTATCTATCTCTCTCTATATGGAATATTTTCCTATATAGGCAGTGTCTCTATATTTTCCATGAAAATATTTTGTCTTCCAAATCAAGGTTATTTGATGGATAGTTCAATTTTGGGAATTTAAATCTCAGTGATTCATAGGAATGAACTCTATCAATCTCTATAAAGATGTTGCCACATCATTTTATTGATGCATCACTATATATAATGCATAATTACATACATATTTTTAAAGTTGATATCACTATATTAATCAGTATCTTCATTAGTTGTTCAAAATATTTATCAAATTCCCTTGAAAATGTAAATTTAACCACATTACATTTCAACTTGATCAATGGGTTAGAAAATTTATTAAAATGAATAAAAACATATAGGTTGTAAAATTATAAACCTATGAAACATTATATATCAGTAATTTTCATTAGTGTGTGTCATTATTTTACTACCTTTATCTTTGAATATCAAACAGAGATACCATTCTTGGAGATGACATGTCCTTAAAAAGAAAAATTATTAAATAAATATTTGACCATTACATATTTACAATATAATTCCATTTTATAAGGGTTTATAGGATTAATTAAATAGTTCTCTCATTATATTCATGGATAAAATAGTGTTATAAGATATCAACACTGAATCAACTATAAATATATTAAGATAATCATTGAACACTATATTCATCATATCCATAAATATATAAGGTTCATTATTCAATCTAAAAAGAATTAGTATAGACTCATACTATAAATACCTCATTAAAAAATCATTCTTAATATATAACCATTCATCACCCTATGATGATGATATACATAATGAATATTGACTAATTAAAAATATTGGGATTCTGTAATTTGATCAAAAAACTCCACAATAAATGAAAAAAGATAGAAATTATTTATATTATTTGAGTTGACCTTTATATAATTAATGAATAGTATCATAAATCAGTGAATCATTTTCATTAATTTAAATTTGGATCCCCATTATGAAAAAAACATGTTTATAAATCATATTTCAAACATATTTTACAAATATTTAATCAACTCAACCTACTCCACTTGTTCCATTTTATATGGAGCCTAATATAAAGGTATTATAATAGAAATGAGTTCATTGGATCACTCAACTTCTCACTCTACTATATAAATAAATGATTCCGTATGAAAAATATTCATGGATATTTTTACTATAGGTACGTCATATATTCTTAGGATATAAACCTTATTCATAGATTTATATTAATCATTCACTTTTCAATGAATTTTTTATAAGAATGACTAATAGGTTGGGATCCAAAACAAATTTAGATAATTTTGTATATCATATAAAGGAAATATATTAATACCAACTAAAATTAATCATAATATTTATATAATAGTAATAAATTTTTTTATTATATATTTAATATAAATATATACAAAAAATCATATCAATGTCAACCATAGTTGTAATAACCATTTTCTTGAATATATTTTTTTATTCATTTATAATTAGATATTACAAACACATTATTATAGAAATATAATTCCAACCTGGTGTATTATTTTACAACTCCTTTAATAGCGTGAAATTGAAATATATAATGTTTTTTGAAATTATCAAAGATATAAATTTGTCAAATGATATATAATTAAATATATTTCTTTCAAACATAGGGTAAAAGATCAGTTTTCCTATCGCGACATCAATAGGAATTTTGACATCGACTAAGGAAATAGAATTTTCATTTCCATGCACCCTTGGCCTCTTCATGTGATAAATTCCCTTGATAATTAGGGAATTGGTTTATAAAATATTTGTTCTCCTTTTAGATAACTCATTGTTAATTAAGAGACATTCTTTATTTATTTTTTATATATCATGAAGTGATACTTCCATACATGAGTAACAAACAAATTTTCCCTTCCAACAAGACCCATAGTGTTTCATACCAAAAATATTACATGTGATAAATCACACCCTCATTTTCCCATTTTGATTCATTATTCATCCTATTATTCCCAATCGAACACTTATTAACCATATTATACATTAATACACACATCTTATAAAACCACTATTCTATAATAATGGAAAATGAGAATAAACCCTTATATAACGTAAATATATTGTAGACCAATGATCATTAATATATAAATATTAATCTATTAATGAAATTATCAATCAATCCTTCCATTCTACATACAATGTTTTAATCATTCATAGTAAAAACAATATAAATTTGGCCTCATACATAGAAAAATTTAATTCATCCTTCTATCTATGATTAATAATTAGAAATTAAATTTATATTATTTTATAAATATTTGTGTCTTTTATATATAATACCTCCTTATAGATACCCCATTCCATGCACTTTATCTCATGTTCCTATTAATTTATAGAATTATCGACCATAAGTATTCAATATCTCCCCTCTGAAAATTGTCTTCCAACATGAATATTCCAATTTCACTACTTCTGAAAGAGAGAAATATATTAATTAGGGACTTTATACATTGAAATCCTAAAAATAGATTCATAGTCCCATTTATATTTGGAGTTTTTTTCAAAAGAAGTACCCTAATATAGTAAAAAATTGTTTCATATTAGATGTCCTCTCTATGTTGGAAAGAGTTCTCTTCATATCATTGGCCAACTACACAAATTTGGATATGATATAATTATTCTTAACATAAAAATTGATTGACTGAGGGTGTAGATATGATACCAATTTCACATGTTAGTCGTTATCTTTCTAAAATGTTATTTACATAATAATCTTGTGCAATTCAATTAAAAAATATACTACCTATAACATTTGTTATATTATTCATAGTAAATCATAAGATTTTTTTTCTGAGTACTTTTGCGTTATAAATAGGTTCCTCCAAATCAATTCACTATGGTTCTTATTAATCATTCTCATATACAAACTATTATATCCACGACTCCATTAGCCCATAGATGTTAGTTATAAAACCTTATTGTTATAGAGTATAAGAGTTCCCATATTGTGAACCGACTTAGTAATCTTGGAAATATAGATACATACATACATACATTACATTTTAAAATATAAGATACCTCATAAACACATTATGAGAATCATTATACCCACTCAATCATATCACTTAAAACTAAATGAAGTTCCCCACTATATTTTATGTAAAAGTGTAAAGAAATATGGTTGGTCATGTATTTTACATAATGAGTATAATAATATATATGTTCTCAATAAACAATAATTTCATATGTTCTATGGAAGGATAAAATTAACAACATGAATCCATAATCAAAAAAAATTGAGTGTACAATATGTCTATAAAACTATATAAAATCAAGGATAATGATAATAATTGATCTTGGATGGATAGAATGTATAATGTTGGAATTCAATAAAAAAATTCAATTCTATGTTCCATAATTTTATTTTGATATGGTAAGAGGTATACATAAAACCCATTTTAATGTTTATCATGAGACATGTCGATTCACTAAGAGGTTATATAATTTAAAGGACCACCAATCACATGATTAAATACAATAAATTTACAGTAACATCCATCAAAACATTTCATATCATTCCACAATTAAACAATGGACAAATAATGAAATGTTTATTTTCATATTATTAAATATGTAAAAATAATCCCCATTAAATAAGAATATGTGGATGTTTATAAGAACATCCATCATAATCATAGAATATGTATGGTATTTAATAATGTAATTGGACGTACCCTTACCAATGTAATATATTGATGGGGGGACTTTATATATGTTGGGGTATCCAAGGATGATAGAAAATATGATAAATAGTTTTTATTTTTTTAGAATAGAAAGGAAATTGTTTGAAAAATCCTTTATAATGTTTCATTATGAGTATCTAAATATTCCATATAATATTCCAAAAACATTATATATTGTTTCATAATCTTTTTCCCACTCATCATGAATAAAGAGGATGATTATGAAATCCCATTTTAGGGTGACTACCACTAGGTGAAGCTATGTAACAAATATATCCACTAGGTGGTGTCTATATAAAAAAGTATTTTTTGTAATCTAAACCCATTTTTACATTTAAAAATTTTGGGTTAGTTTTTCTTTAATGAAAAAACTGAGTTCTATAAAAGTATTTATTAATTCATAAATCAATATAATATGAGATAGGAATACAAATATAGACCTTTAATTCCATTAAATTTCATGTGTAATATGTTGAAAATATTCCATATAACTGAATAGACCACACAAAATAAAAAATGTGGTGAATATAACATGATTCAAAAAAAAATTGAGATAAAATAACCCCACGTATGGTTTGGGTATTAACTCAATTAAAATATTCAAAATTAGGATAACATTGGTTCATTAAATTACATGAGTAAATTAATTTTAGTATATAACATCCCAAAATTTTTTAATATACACTATATAATAGAAATGAGGTGAATAATACCATAATTTCCAAATAGAGGAATTTGAGATGGAAACCCCTTACCACTTTTCCATCATCATGTGTTTATAGTTTTGATAACATGTATTTATTTCTTAACAACTGTGTCTACATTCATTAATCCTCTAGAATTCATCATCAATTAGAAATTATAGTTAATATTATGGTTTTTAAAATATTTATGATTTTTCAAATTTAATTCTTATTGTGTTATATTATTTAACCTAGAACAAGAAATGAATAAAAATAATATTTTAATTATTTTTACAATCAAAGGGTGCCAATAAATTGATGAAATATATATTGATATAACATGTAAATCATAAAATAACCATATATTTAACACATTTTAAAAAAAATATATAAGTAATTAATATCCAATAGTTATTCCGGATATACCTTCATTGTAGTGTTTATGTTGGGTTTTAAACAAAAATATATAAAAATAGAACCCTATTTAATGAATTATTATGAGGTGGTTTTAATGTATTATCATTATCCAAGGAGAAAAATGATAATATCTATTGTCTATTAGTGTAATATATAATAATTAAAATGAATTTTGGGGAAGAATTTATGTATATTAAGGCATAAAAAAATTTGAGTAAAATATTATCATCATAGTATGATCTATTTAAATTATTGAGTTAACAATGGATGTTTATAGATCATTCCATTAAAATTATATCAGATTTTAAAATAATATTACCCTAATTATATCATAATACACATATATATCAGTTAATTTTTTTTATAACAATGCATTTAATATGTAAAAGGAAAATAATATTTTTTTATCGTATAGGCGGTAGTCCTCACAACACATCAATGAAGGTTTTTGTTCTTTAGGGAAAGTGTAAATGTGTTTTTTTATTAATTACACAATATAAAAACATGAAATATACAATAAAAACTAATTCATCATATATAATTTGTGAAAATAAAATTTAAATGGTAATATTAAAATAAAATTGGTTGATAAAAGAATAAACGTACATTTCAAGCATTAAGTTTCCCTTAGATTATTCCTTAGAAAGGAAGGGATTATAATAATATGAAATGAAAAAAATATAATGATATTTAATTAGTACTATATGGGAATAAAATATCATAATTTATGGGAAGAAACCTAATATTTAGAGTTGTGTTTATGGGCATTGAGAGAACATTTTCTCTTAGTGTTGAGAATGTAATTTTTTAAAATATTTTACATTAATATAAATATAAAGCATTTTGAACATGACTTATTGCACCGAGAAACAAAAATAATTAATCCGATGGTGGGATAAGGTCAATATTTCTCATAACCTATGGTATGGATATGTTTGATTTTTTCTCAATCCCTTTACCCCTCGAATTATTACTTATAAATTTCTGAATTATTCTAGGGATACTAGATTTTTTCTAAGGTAACATACTATTAATAACTGAAAATAGTGTGATACTTTTTAAATAACTTGTTGAAAATGATAATAAATTTGAAATATTTTTTTTGAATAAGTTTCATTAATTATTGAAAATTAATACTAAGATAAAAAATGTATAATACATTAAAATATTTTTTTTAAACATATTTTTTGTGTTCCAAAATATCACTAATAGGTTTTTAAACTATAAAAAATATTTTAAAAGGTAATATTTCATTTATGAAATAAATTTTTTAGCTAATAAATTTTTTATAAAAAAAAAATTTTTGGTACATAAAAACTAATAATTGAATAGACGATTTAGTACTAGTAAAAACTATATATTTTTATATTCTTCTAAAAATTTTTATAAAAAATCCCAAAAATTGTTTAAAAATAATATATCTTTAATATGAATTAAATAATAAAGATTATTTTTCAAAATTAATATTCTAAAATGGTCTGATTAAATCCTTCAATATACAACAGAGAAAAGTCTATTCGGAGTGTTCATTCTGTGATTGTTCTTTATGTGGTGGTCACCTACTATAGAAAGTTATCAGTTATTATTCTATTGATGTAAGGGATCAAATATAATTTGAATCCAATTAATACAATGAATGAAATAAATGAAAATAAAATAAATATATATATTATAAATGATTATGATTGGAAATAAATGATAGATTAATTGGATATAAAAATTCAAGAGACTTACATGAAAATACACAATATGAGGTATTGAATCTGAATATTATGAAGAGATATGGGTATAACACGATAACATGGATAAATAAAAATGAAGTACATGTTTGTTATATCTAAAAATTGTAGTTCCATTTTCAATTATAATATAATGTATTTTTAGATAACTATATAGGCATGTTCAATATTGTTTTTATAGAGTTGTTTTCATTGGCCGTTATGGTCAATGTTGAAGGTAATATAGTGTATGTTGAAATGGAAGTGGGAGATAATAATTTTTTTATTTGATTTATTTATAGATTTAAATTATAAAGACAATATGTAGTTAGATTATATGACTTCATCATTATTGAAGAATCAATCTCACTGAGAGACAAATGATGATGAATATTTCAATAATAGTTGTAATATAGCTATGATATATGTATATAGTATTATTAAAGATAAATTATAGGAAAAAGGAGAATTCATGCTGTTCTATTGGGACATGGATTATCATTTCCATAGATTCCATAATTCTATAATAAGAATAATAGTGAATAAATTAAGATGAATGAAATTGATTCAGAGGAGACAATAAAAGGACTTATAAAGTGTTTTGGATATTTACAATCTATTTTCTTTGAAATGACCAATTATGATTTTTAAAATGAATAGATTATATATTCAAAAATTTCTTACAACATTACACCATTGGGGGAATTATTTTCTTGATGAGAAGAAGATGGATTTGTAAAATTGAATATGAAAATTATATATTTTGATGGTCTCATTAGTATTAATGATATATATTCACTATAAATGATGTCTACATGATGATGTAAAATGTTATGGACCATATCCCAGGTATATGCCTTGATTTTTATCCAGTTTTTCTCTAAATAATAAATGATTCAAGAGATAAGTTGTCAATAGATGTTACAAATTTTCAGGATGGTCAAAGGTATATTCATTAGGTAAAAGGATGTATACTCATTGCAGGGATGAATAAAATGTGTTATGTGAAGTGATGAATAATGATTTGAATAGGGATTAATCATATTTTTTGAATAGAAAATCTTCATGCCTGAGATAGAAACGTTTGACTAATATAATGAATGGTTTAAATCTAAAGTATATAGGTTGGATATTTTAAGACTTTCACTTTTTTCTTTTATCATTATATAGTCAATCTAGTTATTAAAATATTAAAAATTAATTATTTTGGTGATTTGTAAACCATTTTAGAAGGTGATAGTGACATTTTATTCTAAAAAATGTTGATTTGGGGGGACATTACATTCTTATGGAACAATAGAATATGTGGAGATCACTTTTATATTTTTTCCTTATGTTATTTACTTTTTTATTATTATATATCAAAGTGAAAATCTTATTATAATGAATACTTTATTGTTTGAATTTCTTTTACATGGGGAGTATTTAGGTTTCTAAAATTTTTGATAAATTATTTCATAATACATTCAATATAGGAATATACATATAGTGAAACAAAATCATTTTTGATCTGAATGAGTTAGATTGGTGGTATTTTAGTCATGTTTGATATGAAGCTGAAGATTATTAGGGCTCATCCCTTGTTCAATTTTCATATAAGAGGTACTAATAATTGTTTATATTTTTATGTTTTTTTTGCATCACATGGTTTCATGAAATGGTTATATTAATATTTTTTTGAAATGGTTGATGAACAGAACACTTATTAGGGTTTCTATATTTAGGATACTAGTGTTTAAAATATATTATCATTTTATTTTATTCAAATTTCAAAAGGATCCTATAATAGAATTAGAGTGGTAGAAAATTTGCTTCCACATAATATACAATATAATTTGTATGACTTATAAAATTGGAGGGGTGTATTAATGTTGTAATTGGTGGGTACAATAGAGCCATAATGATTAGGTGATTCATTTCATGATGTGGTTTTGTTTTTAAAATTCATGATTGTATTTGGATATTTGAGGGGTGATTTTTCCTCATGGAAATATTCTCATATAAATGTAGACATTTTATTGAGGTGTTTTTTGTAACAATGATTTTATTATTCTATCATTTTAATTAATGTTCACTTATTTAAATTGATTTTGCAATAAGTGATTTATTTTGTAATTTTTATGGCTTTCTCTATTGTTTTTTAATCCTCATCATAACCCTATTTCTACCCATTAAAATATATATGATACATTAAATTCTAAAAAAAACATATTTCTATTTTCTTTATAGATAATCGTATATCATTTAAAAAATTAATTTATCATAGGAAGGATCCATTCTCATATAATAACATACCTATAGTCGTGTTTCCTCTGGCCAACATAAAATCCAGTTTTTAGGGAATTATAAATTATATAAACCTATAATGTCATTTTTTTCCTCAAATCTACATCAAATAGCTCAGAAAGAAACAACAACATGTCCCATGATTCATGTGATTCCGTTATGATACCTAGACGTATTCTATGGCTCCCCGCTATGGATCATGTTAACCATTATCTCCATTTTATATAACAATCCTAACACCATGATATGGTTATACAATACTCTATATTTCTAATATTCCCCAGTCTTAATCATATTTTCTCAACACGTCAATATATCCACCCATATACTATTCTCTATGGTCCCAATTTAATATCGGGAAAGTCCTCAAATGACAGACTCATCACTAATTTAACACATATTTTGTAACAACGTACACACATAATAAAAAAACTCCTAAGAACTCAATTTTATCCAGACACACTACGATGTTCATGTAGTCCTTATTTATATTTTAAAAGGGAATTATAAAAAAATATACTTCACCTCTTCTATTTTAGTCCATTTGGTGAACTAAAAACAAAAATTGATAATCTTTGTAGCACATCAGTGAAACATCCACTGCACTACACTCACATCTCAAAAATTGGATGACCAAGGCCTCCACTAATCCCAAAACTACAAGGTTGTTATCTTATAGATGAATGAAACAACTCCCATATTCAAAACTCAATGAATCTTTCACTATACACCACATTTCCCAAGGAAAATTCAAGGGAATGTTTCATGAGTTTTTAACAGAATTTTAATTTTGAGTAAAATATACTGAAATCATTATTTTTCTTAAGAGGTTCATGATTATGAGTTATACAAAATTTATAAATATAGAAAATGAGAACCATATTAAAATTGATGTTTATATAATATTATAGATACTGGAGGTATATGTGATAATAATCTATGTAGATTTTACTTTTTCCTTTTAGAGTTAAATATATAATACCAGTTTTACAATAGTTTTGAAGAAAAGTATATTTTATTTTTAAAACCAGTTAATTGTCTTCCACATTTTTTTTTCATTTTGTTTCAACATCATTACTCAAAAAGTTAGTTTAATTTCTTAAAATATATTAAAAATTTGAATACCATTTTGAAGAATCATATTATTAGTTGGAAAATCATGAAGATAATATGATTTACATATAATACATTTTTACATATTCTCAATGAAAATGAAAATTAATATTTTATAGGTCAATTTAAGAACTAAATAACAATTGATATAATGAGAAATTAAAAATTAAAATGTAAAAATTAAAATTAATTAAAGGTATATTATATATTACAATTGGTGTGTCTTCCATATATGGTCTATTTTTTAATTACTCAGTTTTTTATTATAAAACATTAAAATATTTTAGTGATTCTATAATGAGATTGGTGGGGAGTTAGTGTTAGATTATAGGGCCTAAGGATACTCAGTGCATATATAATAATAATATTAAATATATTATATCATGTACGATTATTTTTTGTTTAATAATTTAATTTAGTATAAAATTTCAACATATGGGAAAACGGATACCTCCAAAAAATCAAAAATATAGGTTTTACCCTATACATGACATAACTTTTCTATAAATTAGGTGTTTTTCTTAAAAGTATTGATGGTAGAATAATAAAAATTGAGTAATTTATTAATTTATATTATATAAAATTAAACATGCATAATTTATCCTCTATATTATTATAGTTTTAAAAAACCCCATTTTTTATCGTCACAAACCAAGGGATTTTAGATGTGTCAAAGAGGATAACATTTCATGAGTGGAAACAGGACTAGGGAGTAAATTTTTTTTCATAAGGTGTTATCTTCACCAATGATGTTATTTATTAATTACATTAAAAATGGGAATAATAATTCTTTATCAGTTATTGATAAAATCATGTCGTCGAATAATTTTTATGGTTGATTGTAGTTTTATTTATCCCCTATCATACCTAAATTAATCAATTTAGTATGTTAATTAACTGGTAATTTTCATATTTTCGGTATATGTTTCTCTTTATAAAGTGATTAATTGAAAATATTATTTTTATCCAAATTTAATGTCATTAAATTGATGTTATCATGATCAATGGATTTATTCGAAATTGAAAACTTATTTTAAATTAAAAATGAATATGACCATTTCACAATTTTTCATCAGTGAATCATATCACATCCATAGGTCTCGTTATAGAATCAAAGGAATAAATTTACTATGATGATGATGTCGAATGATATAGGATAAAATCAAGTATTTTCCATCCACATGTCAGTGAGTGATGGATTGGGGTGATGTTAAGGGTTTCCCAAGTAGATGGGTGGTAGAAATCCTTCCACTAGTAATATTTCAAGTTATATCAATAATGAATCTTTGTTCTAATAGTATTATTGGTTGATAATTCTTAAGTGGTAGCGGAATGAGTGTGACACATGGAACACCCATGATATTTTGGAAATTTTTGTGTTATATAGCCTATTCATTTGATGAAAACATTCCATGAGAAATAATTTAAGGGGAAGATGTGATTTCATGCTGAGAAAAAAAATACCCACTGTGTGGTCTATCCTCACGCTCAGTGAACTGATTTTGTAGACTCAACATATACCCCAGGGTTTAATGGGGATAAAAAAAATTTAATATAAGGGAACTATAACATACATGAGAATACCAAGAGTATTTTACATTTCTATGTAGATAGTAATTTTCAATCTACATGTGAACAACAAGATAAAACGAGAACAAGTCAATAGGAACAAACAAAATCATGACATGTAGGACATTGGCATACCTGATCAGGCCATGAAACATTTTGTTTTCCCAATAAATGCCCTGAACTTTTTGCAGGGGTGGTTTAGTATCCCATTATATTCATTAGAGACATGAACTAGTATGGTATGATTTATCTATCCATACCATTGAGGGTATGGTGATTCACCCCATCCTGATCCAAGGATGAGTAGTCCCCTCTACAAGTTACACTTTGATATAGTTGTGTGTCCTACTAAGTACTCATAGGTCTGATCCTCTATAATTCATCCCAAAGATGGATTTGGTATCCGATTACAAAGATATTTTGAATATGACCCCATACTATAGTATTACTCCAGGAATGGTTAGGTATCCCCTATAAGAAGTAGATGTGATCCTCTATATTTGTATCGAAATTTTTTGAGTTTGACTAAAATCTCATGTATGGAGTGTCCTGTGGAGACTTGGTGTCTGTCTTGATTATATATAATGTGATTATATCCTTTCTAATAATCATTAACTTTAGTATATCTTTCTGCATTTCCATCTTGGGGGTGTCCTACTCGGAGTAACTATACTAATACCTATATTTTATCTAACTTCATGTGTCATATCCAAGGTAGATGATAGGATATTCAATAGAGCCTAGGTGGACTAGGAGTAGTTGACAAATAATTGGTCATTATGGATTGTAAATTTTACCAAGATATTCACATGAGATTAGTACCCTCCTCAGTAGATGGTTTGAAAATTTCACAGTTTAGGTGGGAGTTCATTTTTCAATTTATACATCCTAATACAGATTTCATACTCTAGTGTAGCATTTAGTTGTATGATTAAATATTATTATAATTTGTGTCAAGCCATTCTTTAATGAATTTTTATTTGGAGATGTTCTTGTGTATAATGGTAAGTTATGCTATGGCCTTCTATGGTTGTCATATATTTACCCATCGCTTTTCATCATCCCCCATCCTATTGGATGTAAGATTGGGTTGTCGCCCATAGAATGTCACTAGATATGAAGGCCTTCTTGTTTAAAATATGAAAGAGTGGTATCAAATAATCTGATCTTAGGATTTGATTTTAGATTTTTTCGAGCAATTTCTCTAGATTTTTTAAATAGGAAAATAGTGTTAATGTTTCCTGATTATAGTTCACAGGCCATGGATCCTGGTTATGGTGATAAAATAGATTTATTTATTCCCCAAAAATTTGATATCTAGATAGGTGATTTGATTCATGTATGATTTTTTTAGGGAAAACCGTAGTACTAAAATAATATATTATTAAGTTGTGGTTTCCATTTACTTCATGATTCTTCTTCTAAAATAGTCTCCTTAACCAAGGGTTGTATTGACCTTTCAAGGATTTATCTTTGATAAGAGACAACTGAGACTCCATAGCATGATTATGTTGATAATCAACCCAGTGATAAGGATTTTGATCAGGGTATTCTATATTATTTGGTAATTCTATATGGTTTTATAATCTCACCTCCTACCATAATAAATAATGGTTCTCCAATAGTACCAAAAGATGATGTTAATTGGAAATGAGAACAACCTGATTTTTAAAGGCCATAACCTCACAAGTTTTCGGGTCATCTATAACCAAAGGTTATAGACAAATAATATATGAATGTTCGATGAATCCTGGACCTTCAATGAAACACCCTTGATAAGATAGTGGTGTAGGAATCATCCTCTATGGATCTAGATGGAAATGGTAGAGAATTATAACTCAGACACATGATGAAGAAACTCTCAAATGGATAGAGATAATGAACATATTTTTATTAGAAATACATCCATATATGGTATGAGTTGTATGAATCTAAGAGTTTCTTGATCTATAACCTATTTCCATGAAAATTTCATAGTATACGTCAGTGATAAATTACCAATTTCAAAAATCCATATATGTGGTTCCTGATGTATACATTCAAGAATAGTCTTCTAAGAGTGTTCTACATCAATATTTAATGAATTATGGGTTATATCTATTAATTCCTATGTATTCTATGGTTTTAGATCATTAATTGGTAGTGGATTCATTTTTGGAAGTGGAAATAGTGGTAGTCATTGATGTTATTCTATATACTATATCTGAGACTTTGGTAGTTGGTTGTTGATGGAAGACTCAAGGATAATGTCCAGTGAGGTATTTTTGAAGAGTTTATTCATATTAGGGTTCATCCATTTATTTCTCTAATTATTGATACAATTAGGCCTGATAGAGGTAGTGTTATTCTTGCAATGGATAGGGATATCTCATGTAACGCCCCAAGATTTCATAGTACATTATCTCTTCAAAGTAATCTAATAACTTGCACTATATGCAACACCGAGTTCTAGCGCACCACAAGTCACCTTTAAAAACACAGTTATGAATAGTATTAACTAAATTATGAATCTTATATACTCTATAAATTTTTTGAATCCATATTATTTGTTTCATAGACATAATATAAGAAAAAATTCTTTTTTTTTCAGATAAAAGAAGTATTTTTCAAAAAATGCAATTTTAGTGCCTTTTAATGGAAAAACCTTTTTAAAACAAATATTTGAAACTAGTATATATTCAATTTAATGAAATTAAATTCTTATTCATATTTGAGACATAAAAATATAGTTTCGATATAATTTTGGTGTTTTTGATAACATTCATATTTTAGTGAATATTGAAAAATTCTTAATTTTAACTAAATCTTTTTTTGTTAAAAATAATTCATAGTGTTCAATTATACATTTTAATGGTTTGGAAGTATAATTAGATTATATTTTTGTGATTTAATATAATTTTGGTCATTGAAAGTAATTTCACTTTGAAATTAGCCATAAACAAGTGTCAATCTTTTGATAGTTATTATTCATAAAAATACGCTTTTTGGTTTTGATAACGAGAATTAATTTAAATTAATTCATGAAACTTATATGTTCTGAAATTAGTAAAATAGAATTCATTTTTGATTTTGGAATATCAAAATTATCTTAGAGTTAATTGTTGGTATTTTTCTGAAAACATTCAATTTTTGATGAATAGTGAAAACACTGAGTTATTGTTTAAAACTAACTTTTTATTTACATTTATTTTAGGTCAAAAAAGATACATATTACCTATATAAGTTCAATGTAATTAATTGGAGTCATTTTATGATAAGTTAAGATATATAAAAATTTTATTGAAACTTTTTACCATCTTTTACCCACCTCATATGAGCTTTTGCAAATTTGCAAAAAACATAATTTTACCGCTTCCGTGATTTGAATTTCGAAAATCTGAGAGAATTGGTTGATATCAGTGAGTAAAATTTGGATCAATAAGTTAAAAATAATTTTTGGTGAATTGCAACTTTTTGCTTTTATTTACCACGGTTAAAAGTAAATAGAATAATTAAAGGTAAATATGTTATTATTATTACCCTAAAATGTGTCCTAATTGTCTTGGTTATGTTTTATTAGACCAAAAAAAACTTTGGAATAAAATAATATCAATTTGGTTCACTTGGACTAAATTAGGACGTTTATTATTATTTTATTTAAAGAAGAGTTAAAAGAGTTAAAATCAATGTTTAATAATTAAAACATTTTTAATATAGGGTTACAGATAAGATTAATTCAATTATAAATATTCATTAGAAATATAAAAACATTTCATAAATAATGGTATTTTATTTATAATTTTTAAACATTATATAATTTAATTTATTTATGAAACAATAATGATGTAGTAATTACCTTATTAATGAAAGATTGAAATAATTGATATTATAAATATCCAAATATTTCTAGTTTTAATGTTTTTATGAATTCCACTAATTTTCTATGTGAATATGACATGTTAGGGTATATTAAATGATTTTTTTGAAGTAATAATTATATTATGAATCTAAAAAAACAAAATACCAAATAGTGTCAAAATTGACATAAAGGAGTTTTTAAAACAAACATTATATTATTAAGTTATATTTTATTCTTAAAAATATAAGGTTCGGAAAAAGGACTTAAAAAATATTATATATGTAATTAATGAACCAATTTATGTTCTCTTGGAAGTTTATAGTATGTTTATTAACCATATAATATCAAAATAAAAAGTGACATAATAAATGTCAAACTAATTAACTAAGAGTTAAATATAAAAGATAAGGTTAATATATTGACCCAAACCTGTCTAAAAACTATTGGTTGAGTGGTTATCAACCCATCCATACCTTATCCTCTAAATAATTCTTTTTGGAGTCATTATAAAGCGAAAATTATTTTATTATAAAATAATATTTCAAGCTTTTCTTAAGTGACTCTCACCTCACTTATAAAAGGGCACCTTCACTTATCTAAATTTCACACCTTCAAAGCCATTTGGCTTTGAAAAAACCTGCCCAAATATCCTATAATATGTCCTCCATTAATCCTAGATGCATTCCTTTAGAAAGAAATCTAACATAAGAATCCATTTTGATCAAATCAAAAGGAAGAACCCGAAGAAGAGGTAAATATTTCATCACCTTTTTCAAGTTTTCTTCTTCTTCCACTACTTATTTCCTTGTTGTTTCCATTCTAAAATAATAACTCTAGTATATTATATATATTTTGATGTTATTATAAATATTTTACAACCATATTCAATATTCTATCCATCCATTTAATAACATGTCACCATACATGCATACGTACGGCTTACCGTCTCCACGTCGTGGTATAGTTGTTATTCAATATATTATTATTTTTATGGGTATAATATTGATCTATAATTATTATAAATAATATATATAACATGATAATGATTATTTATATATGATATACCATCCAATTATATACAATTTTCATATCAAAAGAATGATATTTTCGCTCGAGCGTACATACGGATTACCATCTCCACGAACGCGATGAGATTCATTCCCCATCGTATCAATTCAAGACTAATTTTGATTTTATGGTTAAATTTTTTTTAAAGACATAATATCATTATGTATATAAATAAAATATATCCTATTCATAACAAACATGTCTTACATAACCAAGCATATAAAGGAGAATGAATGATTTTACACCCGAAACGATGATGATACTAAAATATTACTAACAAAGAATTATTAGAAGATCATATATGATATCATATTTATGTATATGGTTCTTGTATAATTTAATAACAATTATTTAACTATTATACAAGAGTTTAACATACCCTTGACCAAGTAAAAGTGCTAGGTAAGTGTTAATTTCACAATCTCTTCATTTATTTGTGGTTTTTTATATGCAAGTATCTATTGGGACCTATTTTTTGATCCACATCCATGTTTCGAAAAATGTATTTCAATTTTTTTTACTATTTATGATAAAATGGGTTAAATTGATTTATACCCTTATTTGACCTTATATGTTTTGGTAGGAATCTTTCTGTCATTTTCCAAACAAGGTACTTTATGACCTTTTTTATAAAATTAAGGTAATAATGTTTTTTTACTTATATGGCAGGTACAGATATTTCCCACTATTGTAACATCATCAACGATTTCCTTATAATTTAATAAGAATATTTTGAAAAAAAAATTTTTTCTTTTATAATTACATGACTTTTAAATGATTTCAAAATATAAAGAGATATTTCTCTAAAAAGTTTTTGATTTTATCGATGTCAACATCCTTTGATAGATTATATGTTGGTTTGAAGTTGATTTATTATGATACAAAACTTCCATATTGTATTTATGTATTTGTGATATGTTTGACTATGGATGTGTTTTTTCATACCATTCATGGTTTAGGGATAAAGTATTGACATTTCGTATGCTAGTTTCAATACGAATGTTTGTGTTCTATTTAAACCTTTTCATATGAGGAATGCATTGCACCTAGTAAGTGACAAGTGGAGCCCTATATAGCTCCTAGATGCATCTGTAGGTCTCATGATACAATTAGACTTGGAATTAGTCGAGGCCTTTCCCAATTTGATATATGGTTTTGGCCAAGGCCTAAATAATTTTTAGACATCTTGGTCGAGGCCTTGAAAAAATATTTCAGAATGTCTGACATTATACATTCCCTAATTATGAAAATAATATTGGTGGTTCATGTGGTCATTCGACTAACAGAATACCCAAGATTATGTTTTATTATGGAATTATTTACACATCTCATATTACTTCCATAAAATTGTTCATGTTTATTACTTATAAAGTAATGTGTTTTCAATTATTAACCATGCTTAATATTTATGTTATCTTCCCCTGTATTTTTTAACCTTATGGAGTGTTTGAGATCACCCCTTTCTTATGTCTCATTTTCCCAGGATATGAAGAATGTTAGTTATGAGTGACTTTCAGTCATAATCTAGGAGGCTTGGATGTTCTAATGGAATAAATTTGTGTGGTATTTATTTTCAATTTGTAAAGTTGAACTTATGTATAAATATTTTTTCCAATAATACTAAACTTATCGGTATTTTGGGACATGATTTCCTTGCGCTCATGCCAACATTATGTAATAATGCAGTGACTCTAGGTAACTGGGGTAAGGTGGTTATAGTTGGTATCAGATAATGTTTATTACAAACCTTAGAAACTAGATTTTGATAAACTTTGATTAGATCACATTACCCTATGATATACATTGAGAATCAGTATATAAGAACTTTCTAGAATTTTGGTACTTTAGATATTTTGTGAGTTTTCCTAGAAATACATCCCTGTCTGGATACGAGTAGGTAGAGGTGGATCTGGCACAGATTTACCTATGGGTAAAACCCGAAAACACCTCTTTGAGCTAGATGCGAATGGGAACTGGTCCACGACAATAGTCCCTGCTGCACTCTTGGTTACGACACTCTCGGAGGATATGATTAGGATAATTCTCAGTTTCATTACAAACCGTTATGAAGGGTTTATGAGTATATAATTTCAAAAAGAAAATATTTTTATTATTATATATTTTATCCATAAAATTTTCAATTTATGTTCAGTGTTTTACTAGTAATGGATTATGCATTAAGATTCATAAACTGACCTAGTGTATTTCATGGTTTAGAAATGGCACCTAGTAGAAGGAATGAGAACTCTAGTAATATGCATGATCCAAAGAGTAATAATGATCATATCTTTCATGGTCTTAAGCTAGAATTTATATGGGAAATAGTCTCTCACATATCATCATCATTTGAAGAAATAGTATCATGTGTTGATAAGATATGTAAATAATTCTTGGAGTCATATCTCATTGATGGGAATCCTGAGAGGAAAAGGAATGTAGAGATAAGGACAAGTAAAGGAAATAAGGTAAAGATGGTTTTTACCATATGTGATAACTGTGTAAAGAGTCTCCTTGGAAAATGTTTGAAGGGAATGGGAGTACGTTATAATTGTGGAGAAAAAGGATGCAACATTCGTGATTGTGAGGGTATGAAAAAGGATTCAATTGTACTATGCTTTATCTGCAAGGAGTTGGGACACTATGCAAATCAATAATCAAATCATTAGAGTATACCCCAAATGATGATATTAGATACTAATAATGTTATGATACTACCACATAGGAAGATGAATTACTAGTGTTCTTATGTTGTTATTAAAGAATTATTTCATTTGAGTGTTGTATCAACGATGTATTGGTTATATGAATTATGGAAATAAATAAGGACTGTACTGGAGTACTACTTCATTGAGGATCTGAGATTATATAGTTCTATGAAAAGTGAATCAACAAAAATTTTAATTTTCTGGAAAATACACGGTTGAAGGAAAAATAACCTTAATATGGTCTTGATATTGAGGTAGTAATTTTGGATTAAGAGATCATTGATTTGGATAAATTATATTGCATATTCTTAACAACATTGGAACTAATTAATGGTTTGTTTATTCCATCATTGTTTGAGTATCCAAAATTTTTCGATATAATGAAAATATCTAGTATTTTATAAGGAAGAAGGGAGCATGAATGTAATAATTAAGGTTTTATGATAATTCTGGATGTTACCATGTTTTAAGTGAATACATGATATGTTATTCACATGTTATTATGTGGAAAAAAGATATCTTCATTATGTTTACCTTCTATATAAATTTTTGGACTATGAGTTTGGACACATGTATTTTGGATAAGTTTAAAGTTTGAAATGAATTATGTTTGAAATTGGAAACTATGGTTTAATGTCAAAACATTTCTTATTATTATTTTTGGATTAAAAAAAAGGATAACCCAAAGGTCGGGTGACAACCTATTGCATTCAGCAAGGCCGCGAGACATGAACCCATAATTGAAGGGCGACAAGGGTGAATCACCTACCATTGGCCTATGTGAGGTCCTGGTTTGTATAACATAGTAATTTTTAAAAAATATAATAAATAAATTTTAAATTCATTATTTTTGGAACCTTATACGATTAGGATAAATAGAATATTTTTGAATTCTATTATCTTTTGGAGTGAAAGATGAGTTTGTGGTAGGAATTAGTAGAAGGATGTAACTCTACTTACCAAGTATATATTTTTTCTTATTAGGTGAAGAAAATAATTCTTAAACTTTAGGGAAGGGAAATTAAAAAAAATGTGTTATCCTAATACTTTATGTTTTGTTAAACCGATGATATTTTTAACCATCATAGATTGATGGCTTTAAGGCCCTCAATTTTACATTTGTTTTCAATTGATGAACTCAATCACTCACTATAAATATTTAAGTTTTCCTCTAATTATGTGTTTATAATTTCCACCAATTTTATCCTATTTGAAACCTTAATTTAGTGGTGACTTTCTCAGTTCCACTTCTCTATTATTAAGACTAAATTTTATTAACACAATTTTCGATGTGGTTTTTCCACAAAAAAATGTTCCATTTTCAACCATTTATTTTCGAAGAACAATTTAAAATGAAAGGATTCATTTTATTGAATGAGGGGAGAATGTAACGCCCCAAGATTTCATAGTGCATTATTTCTTCAAAGTAATCTAATAACATATGATACACGCAACACTGAGTTCAAGTGCACCACGAGTCATCTTTCAAAACACGATTATGAATAGTATTAACTGAATTCTATATTTTATATACTCTATAAAATTTTAGAATCCATATTATGTGTTTCTTAGACATAATATAATAACAAATTCATTTTTTCAGATAAAAGATGTATTTTTTAAAAAAATGAAATGTTACTGCCTTTTAATGGAGAACTTTTTTTAAACCCAATAATTTACACTTTTATATATTAAATTTAATGAAATTAAATTCTTCTATTGAATCGGGACATAAAAATTTTGTTTCGATAAATTTTTAGTGTTTTTCTGATAACTTTCATATTTGAGTGAATAGAAAAAAATACTAAATTTTAACTGAAAAATTTTTTTTTAATAAAAAATATTTATCGCATTAAATTATACATTTTAATGGTTTGGAAGTTTAATTAGATTATAGTTTTAAAATTTAATAAGATGTTGGTCATTGGAAGTAATTTCACTTTGAAAATGGACATAAACAAGTGTCAATCTTTGGATTGTTATTATTTCTGAAAAATGCCCTTTTTGGTTTTGAAAATGGGAATTAATTTTTAATTAATTAATGAAACTTCTATGTTTTTAAATTAGTAAAATATAATTAATTTTTGAATTCAGAATATCAAAAAAAAAATTAGGGTGATTTGTTGGTCTTTTTTTGAAAACTTTCAATTTTTGATGAATAGTGGAAAACACTGAATCATTGTTTAGAACCGACTTTTTTTTAAATAATTAATTATATCATTTAAATATATATTAGGTCAAAATGTATACATAATACCTATATCATTTCATTGTAATTTATTGGAGTCATTTTATGATAAGTTTAGTTATATAAAAAGTTTATTGAAACTTTTTACCTTCTTTTAACGACCTCCTAAGAGCTCTTGCAAATTTGCATAAAAAATAATTTTACTACTTCTGTGAGTTGAATTTCGAAAATATGAGAGAAATGGATGATATTAGTAATTAAAATGTGGTTCAATAAGATAAAAATACTTTTTGATGAATAGTAACTTTTTACTTTTATTCTCCACAGTTAAAAGTATATAGGGTAATTAATGGTACAAATGACATTATTATTACCCTAACACATGTTCTAATTCTATTGGATAAGTGTTATTTGACCAAAAAAAACCTTAGGAATAAGATATGATCCTTTAGGTCTACTCGTATTATATTAGGACATTTATTATTATTTTAAATAAAGAAGAGTTACAAGAGTCAAAATCGATGTTTAATAACTAAAACATTTTTAATATAGGGTTATACAGAAGATAAATTATATTATAAATATTAATTAGAAATATAAAATTATTTCCTAAATAATGGTATTTTACTGATAATTTTTGGAAATTAAATAATTTAATTTATTTATGGCACAATGATGATGCAGTAATTAGCTTTTTAATTAAGGATTGAAATAATTGATATTGTAAATATACAAATAATTTTAATTTGATATTTTTTATGAATTAAACTCAATTTATAGGTAAATATAACATTTTAGGGTTTATTAAATAAATTTTTTTATGTAATAATTCTGTTTCAAATTTAACAAAAACAAAATACCAAATAGTGTCAAAATTGACATATAAGAGTTTTTAAAACAATTATTATATTATTAACTTATATTCTATTCCTTAAAATATAAGGTTAGGACAAAGGGATTAAAAAATATTATATATGTCATTAATGAACCACTTGACGTTCTCTTGGATGTTTATAGTAATCTTATTAACCATATAATATTAAAATACAAAGAGACGCGATAAATGTCAAACTTATAAACTAAGAGTTAAATATAAATGATAAGGTTAATATAGTAAAACAAACCTATATAAAAGCTATTGGTTGATTGGATTTTGACCCAGGACCACATTATCATAATAATTAATCATTTTAGAGTCATTAGAAACCGAAAATTATTTTATTATAAAATATTATTTGAAGCTTTTCCTAAAGTGACCCTCACGTCTCTTATAAACGGGTACTTTCCCTTCTCTCAATTTTACACCTTCAAAGCCATTTGGCACGGCCAAAACCTGCCCAAATATCCTCTAAAATATCCTAAATTCATTTTAGAGGCCTTTTTTTAGTCATAAAGCTAACCTTAGGAGCCCTTTTTATCAAATCAAAAGGAAGAACCCGAAGAAGAGGTAAATATTTCATCACCACTTTGAAGTTCATTTCATCATCCACTTCTTCATTCCTTGTTGTTTCTATTATGAAATAATAAATCCAGTATCTTCTATATAATATGATGTTATTATAAATATGGTACAACCATATTTATTATTCTATCCATCCGTTGAATGACATTTCACCATACGTGTGTACGTACGACTTACCGTCTCCAAGTCGTGGTGTAGTTGTTATTCAATACATTATTATTTGTATCAGTATAATATTGATGTATAATTGATGTAAATAATAAATATAACACGATAAAAACTATGTATATATGATATAATATCCAATTATATGTGATTTTAATATCAAAATAATGATATTGTCGCTCGTGCATACGTACGGATTACAGTCTCTACAAACGTGATGAGATTCATTCCCCATCCTATCCATTCAGGAATAATTTTCATTTTATGGTTGAAAATAATGTTTAAAGACATAATATCATTCGGTATATAAATAAAATATATCCAATTCATAACAATCATGGCTTACGTAACCAAGCATATAAAGGAGAACGAATCAGTTAACACCTAAAACGACGATAATAATAAAATATTACCAACTAATCAATATTATAAGATCAAATATGATATCATATTTAAGTATATGGTTCTTGTATAATTTATTCACAATTATTTAACTATTATACAGGAGGTTAATGTTCCCTTGACCAAGGAAATGTAATAGGTAAGGGTTAATTTCACAATCTCTTTATTTATTCGAGGTTGTTTATATGTAAGTATCTACTAGGACCTCTTTATCATCCACATCCATGTTTCTATAAATGTATTTCAAAACAGATTTACTGTTTACTAGACAATGGGTTAAGGTCATTTATACCCTTATTTGACCTTATATGTTTTTGAAGGAATCTATTAGTTGTTTTCCAAACAAGGTACATTATGACCATTTCAACATAATTAAGGTAAGAATGTTTTTTAACATATATGGTTGGTGTGGCTATTTTCTGCCATTATAACATCGGAAAATCTTCCCTTACAATATTATAATAATATTTTTAAAAATAAATGTTTCCTTTTATAATTACATTACTTTTAAATTATTTATAAATAGAAATAGATATTTCTCTAAAAAGGTCACAATTTCATCTATGACAACATCCTTTGATGGATTATAAGTTGGTTTGAATTTGATTTATTATGACACAAAAATTCCTTATTGTATTGAAGGATTTTTGATATGTTTGATTGTGGATGTGTTATTTCATGAAATTCATGGTTTATGGATAATGTATTGACATTTTTATGCTAGTTTTAATACAAATGATTATGTTCTGTTTAAACCTTGTCATATGAGGAATGCATTGGACTTAGTAAGTGACGGGTGGAGCCCTCTATAGCTCCTTGATAAATATATAGGTCTTATGAGACAATTAGACCTGGAATTGTCTGAGGCCTTTCCCAATTTGATATATGGTTTTTTGTGAGGCCTAAATCATTTTTAGACATCTTGGTCGAGGCCTTGAGGAAATATTTCAGAATGTCAAAAACTATACATTCTATTATTATGGAAATAATATTGATGGTTCATGTGGTCATTTGACTAGTAGAATACCCATGATTATGTTTTATTATGGAATTATTTACTCATCTCATATTCCTACCACAAAAGTGTTCATGATTATTATTTGTAAAGGAATTTGTTTTATATTATTCACCATGCTTAATATTTATGTTATCTTCTTCTGTATTGTTTACCCGTATTGAGTGTTTGAGCTCACCCATTTATTATATTTATTTTCCTATAATTTGAATGATTCTAGTTATGAGTGACTTGTAGGCATAATCTAGGAGGCTTGGATGTTCTAATAGAATAAAATATTGTTTTATTTCTCTTCAAGTTGTAAAGTTGAATTGATATATGAATCTTGTTTCAAATAATAATAAACTTGTCATTATTTTGAGACATGATTTCCTTGTGATCATTCCAATGTTATGTAATAATGCACCGACTCTAGGTAACTAGGTTTCGAGAATTAAATATCATGATGAATTGTCCAACCCATCATGCATCAGACATGTAGATGTTAAATAATCCCCATAAGACATATTATTTTCTAGAACAAGGACGCATGTTGTGAAGAATATGTGGAAAATGATCTGTGAGCATAGTATGAGGTAAAAAAAGTGTTTAGTTTTTTCCACCAATACCCCAAGTGGTAAATGTCATACGTAAGGAGGTGGTGGTCTGAGTTGAGAGATACCATGGGATGTGGAAGCTTTTAACCCAAAGGCTCTGAGGATGATTTGAGGGATAATATTTTTCTTATATAAAATATATAAATTTATTAGTATAACCATTGATGATCCACACATTTCCATCAACATCACTTTTTTAATATATAGATATTTTATTGGGTTCTTTGACTTGCCCAACGTATTTGTATACTCTTATATGAAAAGATTTAGTGATCACACAGTTCTACCAATACCATGACCAAACTATTGGAAGAGGGAGTTTCTTATGAGATCATTTCATTGTTACAGTGAATACTTATGATACAATTCTTGATATGGATTGTAATTCCATAAATTATAAATATATATGGTATTTCTGTATGATGATATTTTGTGTATGTGGTTATTGGATAATTGTTTTCTTCATCAGTGAGAGGAAAAACTGGGTGGACAAGGATGGTCACATATACAATAGGATATAGAAAAATACTCATCATTTGGATAGTATTATCATTCTATCAGTACATGATATGAAATTATAACTTCCTATAGTAGTGTTAGAGTATAAATACATTTTCCCTTAGGATGTGTCATAATTAAAACCCCACAATGTTAATTAATTATTCTTATATCTTCATCCACATAATACCATGATATCTATGTTGAAATATCTGATGGATCCACTAGATATTCTAGAGACGAATGTTTAGTTTGAGGTTTTTTAGTGGAAAGGGGTGATGTGGTTCTAAATTATTAGCCATAGGTTAGTTTTTCACCTGCTCTATATTGGAGACAAGGATATAAAAAATATAGATTTTTGATGTCGCTATGATCATTATGAGTAACATTTATTCCCTTTATAATTGAGGAAACCCTATCAATTATCATTGGTCTTATAAAACTTATCATTCATCATTTCCTAGACAAGTTCATGGCAGTATTCCATTAATAAATTCTACATTACATGTCAGTAGAGGAGGATCTAGAGAGAAAATTGAATATGGTCATGGACATATGTTAAGGGAACCAAATTTAAGGGATGTTGGATAATTTCAAGTTCTATATTATAGAGTTCGACGTAGTAGTTAATGTATTATAAGATGATGTGGAATTTTTTTACATTGTAGTGGTTGAGGAATTTCTAACAGGGGAGTTACTCAAGAGTGTGTTTAAGGAGAATATATTCTCTGTGTTGGTAGGCTACAATTAGTTATTCATAATTAATATCTCTACAATTTCAATATCCTTGATTTTATTCAACTAAATGTTGTAATATATAATGTGTCAATAGAAGTTCCAAAAATATTTTAGTTGTTGTAGAAAAGGGTGTTAAGTTCCCATATCTCTAGTCAATCATAGGTGGATATTAGTATTTGGGTTATTTATGGCTCTGAATTATAGTTGGATGAATTTTTATATGGATATAAGAATTAATTTCATATGGGCATTGAAAAATAACACCCCCTATGTATAATTAAATGAAAAACTTTTTATAGCTTGTAGTAGTGGTTTCACCCAAATTTTGTGGTGGTGATAACATATTGGTGATGGTTTTATCATCTATTCTGACCATAAGATTATAAAATATATATTATTGTAAATAGATATTAAATTGTGATAGAGGAAGTGTTTAGTGATCCTTTAGGAATATAACATCGAGATAGAATATACACCCGAAATATTGATAATAAAAGAAGATGGTATGAACATGAGATATTTTTCATAGTTTTTTATTGAGATGTTTTAGAAGTTTTCCTAATTATAGTTTCTCTCAATGGGTGATGACAGTGTATTTTACCTCCAGTCAATGGTTTTTCCCCACATCTTTTTCATCAGGATGGGGAGGAACAACTATGAGATACTAATTTTGAGACCATTTAAGTCCAAATATACATAATATTTTCTCCTAATGGTTTTTTGCATGTAGGTTGCATGGACTCCTTTTTAGAGTGTATATGTCACACCATGACCTTGTATACCCATTTATTTTATCATTTCCTATGTCATAGATCATTTTGTTGAGGTATGAATTTAGATTCAAATAGTGTCTTTGTGTTTTTCTGGTTTTTATTTTAATTTAATACTATTCATGGTAATCATGGGTGTTATTGGGGTAAAATTTCATGATGGAGAGTCTCTAACACCCACGATGTCACTTTATAGTGTATAAATCGTTCAAGGATCCCTTGGTTGTATTACCAAGTGTTTGGGGTGTCATTTTAGAGCTTTTGGATAATTTTTCAGGTCAAAAGTTTAATGAATGTTTTTCCCATCCTGCACAACTTAAACCTACAAGTTGTAGAATTTTTCTAGTTTCCTTCACATGGATTGCGTACACTTTACAAAACCGGGGTGTAATACTCTCCATCCCATTACATGGTTAATAAATTTTAACCTAAAAATATGATTTGGGTGAGTCTACCTACCATTTCATTCCCTATCTATTTCCTATAGACCAGAAGGTGTAACCCTTCTTTCCCCATCATTCATCACCACCATAGGGGATGTTTCCCAGAAATGGTTAGTGATTCATCATGGGTTCATCATCGAACACTTCCATTTATTATTCTAATGTATTCCCACTCCTTATTTCTTGGTTTTCATTGGGTTTCCACCCAAGGGTGAACCTTAATTGTTAAGGGTTAATATTTCTTTTACTTTATTGATGTCGAGGGCATACAAATCATCCATGAGGCTCGGTTCTCCATTCCCTTGATGTTCAATTCCATTTTCACACCAATAATGTTGGTGTTCCCAAGTTATTTCTTTCTAATACATTTAATTTTTTTATTAATACCTTTTTTATAATATATAACCTTTCTATGAAACTATATGATTCTCTGATTGTGCTTTATAAGACACTTTAATGTTGATAGATTATGTTATAAATATACATTGATATGTTTCATGGTTTATGACCATGTGTATTTGTGCCTAAGGTTTTTGTTAAAATGTCAACGTGATTTTTAGGGTGAAATTGGATGGTTGAGTGAGTTTTCCCCCCCATTGAATTGTTTTTTAAATGGAACTAGATCATGTATTGGGATTTATGTATGTAAAACATGGTGTTTTTTAGTGGTTTTGGACATGTTTTTTTAAGGAGATTAATTGGTTTGGGAACTTCTAATGTATTTTATCAATAAATAAACAAGATGTATTGAGGTTGAGGGAAAACCATGATTTTATAAAAATGGGTTTTGAATATTTTTATTTTTTTCGACTGTTCCATTGGATGGAGTCACATAAATGGGTTCACATAGTGAACAAATGGATGTGTAATCAAGTGAAGATGTAACTATAGAACAAGTCCCCCTCAAACGAATATCTTCTCCCTATTTTCTTATTTTTCCTAAAATACTGTCAGTGTTTCGAAAATGGGGGAATCTATACCACTTTTATTATAAAAGTTATTCCAAATGTGTTTCTCATGGTTTGGCATGAATGGCTAGGAACTTGTTTGGGTGAGTGGTTGGAAAATATAAGTATTGTTTTGCATTTGTGATGTGTGTGGTTGAATGTTGAATGCAATGGACTATTTCGAATTTTGATAATGTGATTTGCCTTGTAGTGCTGTGAAAACCCATTTGGAGCTTTCGTTTGTTTTGTGTGTTTTAGCATGGATTTAAAATGCACTTGCACACCCATTTTTGGTGAATGATAGGTCTAAAGTCCCATTTGGACACATTAGTAGAATGATTTTGTTTTATATTGTGTTGGAAATGTTTTTTAAATAGTTTTGGTAAATGGTAGAATGACGTGAAGTTAATGGATCTGTTTTCATTTTGAAATGGATATTTGGAAAACCCTTCACGAGTTTGGTTTCTTTCCTAGTTGGTTAATCATGAGGTGCGAGGTTACTCAGTATGGGACCTCCTACACATTGTAATTTTTTAAGGAAATGGACTAACCTTGAGTTAGATAGTGTGATTTCAAATACTATGGAGTTTTTTTTATATGTATCATGTTCATTGAATGGTATGGCACACTCACTTGTAAGAAATATCATGGGAACCTAGAAAAGAAATTTTTTACATAGAATGATTACTACACTAGTCTAGGTTATTATACTAACTATTTGACAATATCAGGTGGATGCATTGTTTTATAATAATGGGATCAGGCCCCTCGACCAGGTAGGGATGGTTGGATATTAGGAGTTAGGGTGTTATGACGTCATTGAGTAGGTAATTCGTTCAAGATGAGTCACATGTATAGTATGTTATAGTTCACCTCTGATTTCCTATGATATACCATGTTTTCCCATTACGATCACTATTAATACCATTTCCTTTTTTGTGTGGAATCATACACATGTACTTAGTTTCTGGGTTTTTTTAAAAAAGTAGTCTGTGGAAATTTTAATAGAATTTTAAAGTTAAATTTCAAAATAGAATTTTGACATCCATTTTTCCTTCTCGTACATTTTTTATATTATATGGGAAATGGATTATGATTGTTGGTTTTAAAAATGAATATATTATTTGAAAACCATATTTTTATAAATATTTTTCAATCGAGTGTTATTGGTTTTCTTTTGAAAAGGTTGATACAAGGATTGTTAAGTGGTTGTCAACAGAGCTTATTTGTCTCACACCATTATTTTACATCTGTTTCGGTATATTCCATTGGCTTTTCAAGTTGTATTCTAGTTCAGGTTATCTTGATTGATCAAACTGTTAGAGATATTGGGTCCTATTGTTGGAGGTGACCATGTGGTCATAAGGTGATACTACCATTGTGGTTCAGATTGTTTTAGTTTTGAATTTCTGTTGTAATATATATATTGAAACAGAATCTATTTAAATTTATTTTTTGATTTTCTGTTTATTTATCCGGTCCTGGTTGTTTATTTTGGGCTGAAATCATTTCCCCTTGAATTTTTTGATACACGAAACTAGTTTCATGGCCGTTGGGATCAGTAACTCTATTCAGGACCTGCAGCATACTGAATCGCGTGTCCACCTCAGTGTTGACAAGGGGTTTTTCATGACAAGATGGTTTCAAAGGAGGTCCTTAATATTTGGGTTGTCTGGTAGAATGAGATTTGGATAGTTGGGACGTGGGATGTAGGTGCATCAAGGGAATCATGATCCCTTTATTATTTTAAGCCTCATGTTTCAATGTGAAGTTTGGGGTTTATGACTTCTGTTTATTTGTATGGAAGAATGAAAATGGATGCAAGCTGATGTCACATTATAACATCACATGGAGTACTGTCCCATGTGGTGTCTAAGTACAAAGTTCATTTTCCTCCTAGTTGTTAATTCTTATTTGGGCTGTGACTCTCTAAGATGCCACTGGGATAACCACGATTACAATTTCTTCATTCTAGTAGTTTGATGTAATTAGTGCTTTGTTATTTTTTTGATGGGTGTAACTTTGTTTTTGAAATATAAAATGGGTTTTAAATGAATTTTTTTCCTCTATAATGGATTTAAATTAGTGAAATGAGTTTTAAAATAGAAGGATATTTGTTTTTTAAGTTATTTAAGGGTGGAAATTGGTAAAAGAGTGGCTTAGTGAGGTACATGGAACTCTTTATGGATGGTTACACATGCATATGGTAGGAATGAAAAGTCAGTGGAGGCACATGATCATGGATGATGTCAATGGAAATGGATGGACACACATGTGATGAAACATTTGGGTGAGTTTTTGAAATATAAAGGCTTTTGAAATTGGGTTTTCCTTGAGGAGTGGATTCTATATTTTCAAAAAATGATTTTGAAATAGAATAATATCTTTGGGATAATGATGTTTTTTAATTTAAATGAAAATGGTGGTTTTTAAAAAGATTATGTTTGTTGTGTTAGTATTTATTTGGATTCTAGGACAGATTTCTCAGCTCGAGGTTCCCTTTTCGACTGTTCTTAGGAATGGTTCTAGATCCGGTCTTGTATTCCTCTTGTTTAATGGAGTACATAACCCAAAAAAGGACCCCATGGTTCCCAATGATTCATGAAAATGTTCCGGTTATTTTCTATTGTCAAATGTCCTCCGAGGTGATAGAGGATTACTAGCTATAGTTGAGTGGTTTTGAGATTGCAGAGAGTGTCTTCTGGTTATTGGGAATCTCCTATGGTTGGTAAGGTCCATGTTTCCTCGAGTTTATTTGAAGGAGCAGTTTTGGAACAGTGGTGGTTGGATGTCTCATGGTCTTTGGAATTTAAAGTGTGTTTGATTGTTGTCGGATTTCATGAGGGTTACCCATCTGGAATAAGACGTATGCTAGAGGAAAATTATTTTTAACATTTTATCCTCCATGGATCTGATGTATAGTTCATCATATATTTTTCTATTGTCCCATCAGTATGACCAGTTCTGGAATTTCAGGTAGTCTTGTCACATACCTTTGAATTATTTCTATCATGGTGGTTGTTTAGGTCACTATGGAAATTTTTGTAGGGTGCATTGTTTGAGGAAGGAGTCCTGATCAGGAGATGCTGGTTCTTGACTATGAGGCAAGAGATTCTTCATTCATAAGAGCCCCAACCTCATTTCTCTGGGTGAAGCTCGTGCACTGTCAGAAGTGGTCAAGGGTGTGTGTAACATTGGTCCATGTCATGTTTTAATGTCTGGGATGGAAACATCTGATGTCCTCTTGTTATTGTCTCTCTATAGTGGTAGGTTCATCAATTTAATGTAATTGTGGGGTTGGATTTCTCCTATTCTGATTTAATAAGTTTCAACCATTGGGAAATAGTTTCTAAAAAAATTTCATTTCCTTAATGTATGTTTGTCCTTTAGTTGTTGTCATTCTGTTTTTTTTGTTTCTAGGGTTCTAGTTTCGATATGTTTGGGTATTTTGAGATGGGTGGATGATTTTCTATTTCACTATCTAGTTTGTGTTTCTTTTCATCGAATGGATGATGTTTTTTATCACCATTATGTAGAGGGTTTTTTGTGCTGGTAGATAGTTTTTCTTGTATCTATGTTCCGGTATACCATGTTCATGGGTTTCTAGATTAAAGGGTTTCTCTGTAGTATGATTCTTTTTTCAATTTTGTTGATATTGTGAAGGTTATGGGCATAAAATATACTTGTTGGTGGATGTACCCACTTGGATTTTTGTCAT
The DNA here is from genome assembly GCA_963277665.1 of Viscum album. Lineage (NCBI taxonomy): Eukaryota > Viridiplantae > Streptophyta > Magnoliopsida > Santalales > Viscaceae > Viscum > Viscum album. The sequence continues at coordinate 256,043,902 of OY728148.1, read as the reverse complement.
TAGCAATGATCAATCGAGGATCAATATGACGATAAATGCCCGTATCTACGGATCGAGTCACAAAAATTGACAAAGAAGAAGGATAATCCAGAAACCACAAACATGGATCGTCACAGGTTGATTATAATTAATTTAATTAATTGACAAGAAGTACCTTTTGGGTGTTCTATCTTCATTGATATTCTTTATCACGTTCCAATGTGATTCATCATTGCATTGCAGATGCCAAGTGTAAAATTCTTCTAGCAGTGATCCACACATGAACCACATATATTTGGACTTTGCCAAAGGATTCTATGGGTGCTAGCGTGAAAAAACCATTGCTTGTGTTGTCCACCTTTGATCGTCTTGATCTGATGGAGGAGGATCTCTCTCGGTCTTGAGAGCGTTCTTGGAGGAAGGAGTTCTTTCAGGCTTGAGATAATTCTCTAGAATTATTGTGGACAACAATTAGGGAAATGCATTTGGGTTGTGAGGATATTTATAATCAGGTTTGTGGTTATAGAGTTATGACAATAAATAAACATGTTACACATTTTATTTACTTCATTAACTCTTATTAAAAACCCCCATGTCGAATAATTATTTCTTTGACATGTGCCCACACTGATTATAATAAATATTATTTAATAAAACAATATTATATCATCAAAATCCCAACTAGAAAAGATACACAACGTGTAATCATTAATACATGGAGTGTACTTGTTTTTCATAAAACTACATGGCGTGTAATCATTAATACACAGCGTGTACCTGTTTTTATTTTATTGTTCCTCAAACATTAAAACGATTTAGGCTTCCTTGATTAATTATTAAACCACGTATGAGAATAATATTTATTCTACTTGAGATACTTTGAAACACATAGTGTGTGACCCTCTATGCCTCTTTATCATTGGCATTAGACGGGCTTGCCTAAAGTCCAAGATTACTGTCTAGCAACGGGTCAAGTCACCCAAGAGAAAGAAGTTGACACCGAATTGATGTATCACCTCGTACGAATGATTACTATATAATTTAATCCATTTGTCTCAATATCTCATCAAGTAGGTTTCATGGTAGTGTCATAAATCTATGTGCTTGATCTATCATTCTTTGACTTCCAGAAATAAACTCTTTATTACACCATGGACATGGAATTTAGGTGACAGTTATTTTTCAATCTAAGGGCCCAAGATATCTACTTCAATAAATATGGAAGGGACAAATGATTCCTCAAATTATCCATTAATAACATGTCATTCATGACACACCCAATGTGACCTACTTCCCATTAACTGTCTTCGTGATGGTTTTCGTCAGAAAATCTAAGTGCGCGAGTCATGAAATGAGTTAATGATAATCTTCCAGTCTAAGGACCATTATAAACGCTCGCATACAGTAATTTTAAATGACACCAAGACATGCGGAATTACTACTGGAGGGTCTGTTCTCGTAATCTCCTATCGTGAAGATTACCAAGTGCGAACTCCATGAGAGAGTCTCATCTTCTAACGAGTACTCACACATGACAGTCTATATACTATGTGTCCTATCATAGTATTCCATCCAACCGTAAAACTTTATTTAAGAATATTATTATATAATTTCAAGGTTCTCATCATAGAGGGGATCTTCCATGACTTTATTAATGAAAAAATATGCCAGGACATTATTATATTATAGTCATGTAGAATAATGAATAATATATAATAAGTTTACATTCGTGTAATAAAATTACAAATAGTTGGTTCTCAGGACACCAACATCAACATATTTGTCAGGTTGGATTCATGTGATCCAAATATGTTGGGTCATTTGTAGTGATATATTTGTTTAAATCTTGATGGGTTTTTCCGGTTCATATGGGAAATTTTTATTATGTTCGGGTTTTGAGCTCCCACATTTCCCCCTAGGGGAGGAGTGTTGGTATTTTATATTTTCAAGCTAGTTGGCCTCTTGTGGTAGCGATAACCCTCTAATGCTCTTCCTAAATCATGGGCTTCGGTTCCTTCTTGAATTGGTCGGGTGTGACCTCTGGATATTTAGACCATCTTGAGATTCTCAGTTTTCCTTTATTTTTTCTATGCATGGACTTGTGTTTTGGTTAACTATATGCTTGGTGACTTTATATGGGCAAAAAGTGTCTGTGGATGGGATAATATTCACACCGCTATCCTGGATACTACTAAATTTTACCCTGTTCTTAGTCTTTGATATTTTGGATGAGGTACGACTTGAGTTTCCAACAAATGTATTAGTGTATTGGTGGGATTGATTTTATCCTAATGGTATTCATGTATATTGAGACTGTTTTTGGAATAAAATGTCCTGATGGAGAGTTTGTGACACCTATAGTGTCACATTATTGTTTATAAATCATTCAGGGATCACTTGGTGAACTTCCTTACTATTTGTTGTGTAATTTGATGGTTTTTAAAAAAAAATCAGGTCAGTCGGTTTTAGCACATTTTTTCCAAACTGGGTAACATAAAACTGCAATGTTGGAGAATTTTTCCAGTCTCCTTCACAAGGTTTGTTCACAGTTTACAAAATCATTCATCCCATTATGTTCTTAATGATTTTTTTTCTAAAAATTCAAATTGGGTAATTCCACCTTCTATTTGAAGCGCTATCCATTAGGTATTAACTAGATGGATCCTCCTTTTTACCTATTATTCATGGACACTTTTGGGGATATTTCATTGCAATGGTTAGTGATTCTTCATGGTTTCTTAATCAAACTCATCCCATTCCTCTTCTCCCCTATTCACTCTCTCTATTTCCTAGTTTTATTTGGGGTTTACTCCCCTGTACAAACCCTAATAGATAGGGTTTATTTTTTCATTGGCTTTCTTTATATCGAGGGTGTGCAGTTCATCCATGAGGCTCGGTTCTCCCTTACCTTGATTTTATACTCTGTTTACACACCATCATGGTTGGTGTTTCCATGTTATTTATATCCAATACACATTTCTTCTATACCTGGTACCTTTTTTCATATTTCTAACCTTGCTAAGGACCTATATGATACTTCTATTAAGCTTGTTAGGATTCTTTGATGTTACAATATTTTGTTAAAAATAGACTTTGACATGTTTCATGGTTTAGGCCCATGTGTATTTGTGCCTATGGTGTTGGATGAAATGTCAACTAAATTATTAGGGTGAAATTGGATGGTTGAGTGAGATTTCCCACATGGAAATATTTGTCAAATGGATTTTGATCATGTCTTCAGTTTTACATATGTGATTCATGATGTATACTTCTATAGTGGTTTAGAACATGTTTTAAAAAGTGAGATCTTGGTTTGTGAACTTATGTTGTATTTTTTAAATGAGTAAAATGGATGGGTTTTGGTTCAATGAAAACAATGTTTTTATGAAAATGTGTTTTGAATATTTTGATTGGTTTTAGAATATTACTGTAGATGAAGGAACATCCATTGGTTCACTTGGTGCACAGATGGACACATAATCAATAGAAGATGTTACTATAGATCTAGTCCCCCCATCAGAGTACCTCTTCTCCCCTTTCTCCCATTTTTCCTAAAAGAGTTTCATAATTTCAAAAATGGTGAATGTTTTACTTATTTTTCTTAAAATTTATCCCAAATATGTTCATCATGGTTTGTCTAATATTTCCTTGAATCATGCTTAGGTGAGTGGCTGTAAAATCTATGGACTGTTTGGTATTTTAAGGTGTGTGCAGGTGAATGTTGGAATATATGGACCATTTGGAATTTTGACAAATAGTGTTTTAATGTTGTGTTTTGGAAGCTTATTTTTCAATTTTTTTGTTTTTTGGGTTTTAACTTCGCATTAAAATACTATTGGGAACACATTTTGGCGAATTCTTGGTCTAAAGGAACATTTGTCCAAATTAGTATGAAGATGTTGTTTGATGTTGTTTTTGAAATGGATTCTAAATTTTTTTGGTAAATGGTCGAATGATGTTATGAAAATGGTCAGGTTTGAATTTTAAAATTCCTATTTTGAAAACCCTTCATGATTTAGGTCTCCTTCCAATTTTGTTAATCATGAGGTGCGAGGGTCCTTAGTATGGGACCTCCTTCATATGGTTTTTATTTTAAGGCAACATAATTACCTTATGGTGGATGAGGAGATGTTATATTTTTTGGTATTTTTAATTATATATGTAGAATATTGATTGAATTTTAGGGAAACCCCCTTGTAAAACGTAACATGGGAACATAGCATAGATAAAAGATTTCTGAGAAAAATTGATACACTGGTCTAAGTTATTTTACTAGATATTTCCCAATAGAAGGTGGATACATAGGTTTTTTGCAATGAGATCTCTCCCCTTGACCATACTAGGTAGGGTGATTGTCAGTCATTAGGTCTTTATAATTTCATTTATTATGGAATTCCTTTGGGATGAGTCACTTCTATAATATATTCTGATTCTCCTCTGAGATCCAATTATTTCTTGTGTTTTTCCGTTACAAGAACTTTTATTACCGTTTCCATTATTGTGTGGAATCATATCCTTGTACTTGGTTTTTGTGTTTTTCATGAAAAATTGTAAGTGTCTATATATTTGAAAATAAATTTAAATGAAATGTTTAAAAGAGCAAGTTCACATACCATTTCCATATTTTTCCTCGTTTTATATTATATGGGAAATGGATTGTGATTGTTGTTTTAAAAAATTAAATGTGTATATGGAAAGAGTATCTTTATAAATCTAGTTCAATCTAGTGTTGTTGGTTTACATTGGTAATAGAAGATACAGTGATTTTTTGATGTTTTCCTACTAAGCCTGTTTTTCTCACACCATACTGGCACCTCTCAGTGTTGGTAGACCCGATTTGTTTTGAAGGATCTATTATATTTCTTGTTTTCTAATTTGATTTAGATCAGTGATTTATTGGTTATTCTGATGGGAGGAGGCCAAGAGGTCACATAGAGGTCTGGTCAGTGTAGTTCATCTTGTTTTAGTTTCTAGTTTTATCTTTGAGCTATATTTTTTAACTGAATGTGTTTATATTTTTTGTATGAGATTTAATTTATTTATCCAGTTCTTGTAGTTTTTTGGGTTTAAATATTTCCCTATTTTATGTTTTGATTCTCAAAACTAGTTTCTAGCTCTTTAGGATCCAGAATACATTTTGGGACATTCCACAGACTAGATTAGGTGACCAGTTCATGGTTGACCCAGGTTATTTTTTGATAGTAGATGATGGTATCTATGATACAATGTACAATGGTTTAAATTTTGATTCATACATTCCCATTATAATTATATATAGGTGTGAAAAATATATATCAAGAGAATCATCATTTATTATGGGGTGTAGGGATGAAGAGTAGTGTAGCTATATTTTTCAACAATTGCCTCAAATATAAGCAAGTGATGGAAAAGCACCATCCATAGATGGTTTGGATCAACCATGAATGGAGCCATTTTCACTTCTAGATTGGGTCTCCATCGACATAATTAATGGACCTGTATGTTCATTTATAGATCATAATGTCATCTTGTTTATCATATAATGACTCGAAAATTTCTCCCACTTCATTTCCATTTTTTACTAGAGTTTATAGAATGATTGATATTGCATTACATGAAATAGATTTCTGGGATTCATAGTGTTACCTTGAAGATTGTTTCAAAGGATGCTTCTCACTTCATAGTATGATTTTGAATAGTATTACAACATTCTTATTTGACTAATATGTGGTTTAAAAGGATGTTTGAATCCAAGATAGAAGAAAAGAATAAATATACCATTTTGATTATAGACCAAATTATCCAGTCATATATGATAGACTTCTATTATTGTGGGAAGTGTCAAAAACATTGTTTTGGAGTTCTTGTATAAAAATAGTTACCAATCCACCATCCATATGAAACTATTTGGGAACTTTTTTGGGATAACATATAGTTCACCAATGTTCTAGACCCACCTAGGGGTGTCAGCACTCATTGTCCTAGAGTTGGTTTTATTTATGATATGGAATGTTAAGATCATCAATAAGTTAATGAGGACTTCCCAAAGATGCTAAAAGTGGGATACAATATGTTATTAGATGTCTCATCTCAGCATGCATTGTGGATATTTGGTCGGAGAAGAAATTTCTCACTAATATTCATTTCCACATTAATTGTACATCACAGGGTTTACAAGGTTTCATACCACATATCCTAACCACCATAGTTATAGTGAGTACATAGTGACATCTACGTGTCACAAAAACTGATTTATGGGCATGAACCATCACCTATTATAAACTATGGTGAACTGGAAATTGAGTATGGATCCACATTCATAGTGTACCTACTAGATATAATTGATCAAAATCGGAAAATATATCATGGATGAATGATACCCTTATTCTGTGTCTGTAGTTATCATTGGAATCATATTGTGTGCACCTGGGAGTGGGATAACCGGAAGCGATCTTAGTACTGTAATCTAGTTGATTAGGTATTTGGATTTTATTTATTAAATTCTAGAAGGCAAGTGAAATTTAATGACTCTATTTATTTCATTCTAAAATGTTATAATATTTTAAATAATATTTCTTGACCATTGTGATACATCCGCGTGGGATTCCAAAGCCTGTGGGTCTTCAGTTTTGGTGTAGTAAAAATTTAAAATATATTATGTCTTGTGTATGTAGTATTTTTTAAATAATGGAATACCCTATTAATGGATTAATAGATGTTAAAAGTGAATTTTCCATTAAATATTAATTTTGGGATTTAACTGAGGCATGACATAACCCTTTGCGTGTAGGGTGATTGGATAAAGAGTAGTATTTGAAATTTTAATAAGAAAAAACATTTATTTATTTATTTATTACTTATTAAATTAGACAAACATAAGTGTTACACAATATAATAAAATTTATTAGAAACAAATCGAGGGTATATGGAATTAAAAAATTACATGAGAGGAATAGTGTAGTTATTTTAAAGATAGAAAATGTGATTATTGAGCAGTGAAATTTTTTCTACGTAGTGTTCTTCACCAATAATGTTCATGGATCTCTCCAACAATGAATGAATTGATTTATTCATCATTTTCTATTAATCCAATATTGATTTAAAATATATCATGGATTAATAGATGTTTTTATAATACAATATTGAGGATGAAATAATTTAATTATAAAATTAATTCACTGGTCAATTTTTGATTTGTGGTTGATATTAATCATCCTAGATTTAGAAATTGGTAATTTTATTTTCATCATTGTTTATTATCCAATAACAAATTTTTTCAAGATAGATTTATTGATTCAAAATATAAAAAATGATGAAATATATCTTCCAATCGTGTGTTTTTGTTCTTTTCTCACCTCATTCATTGAATAATCATCATCATTGTTCATTTGGTTAGTGGATTGACAATACCTTGAATATGATCATTGGGTAATCAATAATTAGTGAAATAGATATCATTTAAAGGGTAAATTATAGTATCAATGTCACATCCATGGAATGATGGTGATGATATATGCTAATGGATTATATCATAAGTTTTACTTTTGTGGGATTGTGAATGGTGCCATGGTGTGACAATAATCATTTACTAAAAAAGGGGTATGTGCAATCAATCATTTCAGGATGGTTCATAAATGGTCAACCATTGATCAATGTTTTATGTGAATGACTAGAATAAGACCCATTTGAAGTAGTTTCATGGGACATAACAAAATGATATTTTGTAAATTACATGAATTTTCAGGATACATGATTTTTTTAGATGAATAGACATCATTTGGACCAATTTTTATTATGGTTACAGTTTTGTGAAGAGATAAATATCCCATGTAATGTAGTACATCCCAACACCACATGTCTTGATTCTTATGACACATCATTTACTATATGGTTACATGATCATGTACACAGATAGGTACCCATGCACAACTATGTACCTGAACACAACCATGTTACTCAAACACAACCGTGTTCAAAACCATGACCATTGAATATGGTCATGTCCAGCGTACACAGACATTGTCTAGTAGACAAATTCATGGGTCATAATACATGATCATAATCAAAATATATATGATATGACATGTATTAAAATTAATAACCATATACATTTTCAATGGTAGGTTGAGGCCCCACTTTTAATCAGTCTAGATGAGTACTAGTTTGGTACGTTCCTCTCATCAATCCATGTTAGGGTACAGTGAGTTATCCCATTCTATGAATGGGAAGAGTAATACCCTTTATAGGTTAGTCCAGATATAGTTTAAAATCCTTTAATGACGACTATAGTGTGACCCTATGTCATTCATCCCATGGTTGGGTCATGTATCGCATTAGCATGTTTTGGTGTATGTAATACCCAAATTATTTGATTACTCCATATAGGGTTTTGTGTCCCTCCATAGGACCTATGTGTAATATTATAAATATTTATTGACATATTCTATGTTCTTGGGAGTACATCATCTTGGAATGCCCTAATGAAATGACCACTCATATGAGTGATATCAATGGTCACTAGACTCATGTGTTGAGTTCCCATATAAGTGAGTTTCCATTAATACTTGAGCATAATCATTGTCTAGTAGTTTGGTTGTGACATTAAATGAGTCATTGTGTCTATATTGATTATATATGGATTGATATTATCCTTTATTATTATTTATCTATCATGATGTTTTTTGATTTGTTATTAGAGGTTTTCCTACTAGGATTGATTATAATAAACCCTATATGGGAACCGTCCTCACATGACTTTACTTGTGTATATTACATTCCAATTTATGGAATCATAGGTAGGCCATTAGTAGGTTGATCATATTTGATTTAGATAGATTATAGTTTTTTCTTGGAGAAACATTTGGTTGTAGTCCAATAAGAACTAAAAGGATGGACTACTTTATAGTTTTTATAGTATTCCATTTTTCCATTTATGGTTTCCCTTACTTGTTTGACCCTCTTATGTAGGGTTTAATTGTACTCATGAGACTAATTAATAGACGTATCATTCCTTTATAGATTATAGTGGTGGTTTTAGATATTTTTGTGTGTGAATTTACATCATAAAAAATGATTCCAAATTGAAATACAATTAAATTAAGAGAAAATATGTTCGAAATAACCTAATAAATTTATATTTCTATATGATTTTGTTTCATTTTGAACCATATAATTTGGATTTTCCCATTTGTTAACCAATTTTAATTATAACTATGGTAATAAATTTTTTAATCATAAATGCTTCTCACATTACTTATAACGTAATTATAATGTCATATATTTCCAAAAGAAGTTATTTTTTAACATATCTTATCCCCCTTTTCCTCTTAAAAAAATAATTTTTTTTAAAATAATTTAATTAGTTATTATTTTCTAAAAATATCCTTAATATATTTTTGAAACTATTAATTTAACATGACATTGAAGTGGACAATAAAAATTATTAATTAAAATATAATCCATTTGTAAAATCCAAAATTTATATATAAATCTATTATTGTTTTCAAACATACTAATTCATATAAATCATATTAGTTTTAGTATATTTAAATCATTTATATTTTTTTATATTTATTTAATTGAGATTTTTTTATAATTTCTTAAGAAATAATGCTAATTACTCAATTAATTCAAATAAATAATAAATTACCATGATATATACAATTTAATTAATTTCAGAATAATATTTTATATCCATTTATAACAAATTCTTACCCTAATGTTAACATATAAACAGAATTGAAATAAAGGGAGTGAGATTTTTGTATCTTGTTTACAAAATATAATATAAATATCACTACCATAGACAAATGGCATGAAAATTACATATATTGTAATTTATGATATATATGGTCGACTTCCTCCCAAAAAATGAAATAAATTACAACATTAGGTTGATTTGTAATTATTTTTAACATTTCTTAAACCTCAATAACTTTATTTTCACTTTACTATGGTGGAAAATTTTACCACCGTTTATATTAATTGTGATAAAAAATATAGAATAACTTTTTAGCACTTTAAAAAATTTTCATATAAAATTTGGTATCAATTTTACATGATTAAATTTATAAAAGTGTAAGAAATTTATTTTAATAAAAATTACTATATAATTAAATGAAGAATAATTTTTAGAAAATAATTATCACCAAAATTTATCTAGTACAACGAAATTAAAATTATTGATTAAAATTATATTATTATAATTTATATATATCATTTTTAAAATTAATACTGGATCAATAATATAATTGGAATTTTAAATTAAAATTTTTAATGAAAAATAAATAATGGTATTTGAAAAAATGGGTTTTATGACTATTCAATAAAAAGTAAATCATTTTAAATAAATCCCTAAATGTTGTTGAAACCTAAATTAGATATGAGGATTTAAAAAAATGAAATTAATTTAAGTAAAAAAATTATAATTAATTTATAATTTTTCTTTTTTATCACAATTTTGAATGAAACTATGTGTATTGGGTTATGGTTTCATGAAAAATAGAAGAATATTTTAATTGATTCTTATGTGTCACATAATTTACTACATTAAAAATTTTATCATTGAGATATACATATTATCAAATGATGAAAATATTTTGGTTGTTTTACATCATAATTTCTTCAGGTTCCCATGATTCCATTTATCTATTATGATTTTCCCAATATAAGATTATCATCCAAGTCATCTGATTCCTTAATAGTTTTCCGTTATTTTACATATTTGGGAAAGGGTCCTCATGATATGATAAAAATCGTTCATATTATATTTCCTCAGAGGTGATCAAAATAATTGGATCTCGCATGCACTTAATAAACATATATTGAACACATCTTGTACTTTAGTGAGCCTAGTCGGATTTTTCAAATGTTTTTCCACAAATCAATTGCATTCCAGAACATATAAAGGTCTGAAAAATCTATTGGAATTATATTCTTTCTTATAAAATCATATAACACCCTTTCATGGCGATACATTCAATAAAATGTGATATCCCATGGGAAATCCCAAATCATTTCTTTAGATATCAGCATTACTTATTTTACTAATTTTAGCTACATTATTGTATGTTTGAAGAGTATTTACATTCATCATAGACACCTCCAAATTTTCTAGGCCCATAAATGTTTCTCATGAACATCATTCTAGAATTATGGGGTAGAAAATATTATTCCATATAATGCTTCAAATGACACCTTTTTAATACTTGAAGGGAAGCTATTTCTATAGGAAATCCCATTAAATGGGAAATATTGATCCAATATAACTTGAATGTGATGTTTGAATGAGAAAAGTATTTCATCTAATGTTTTAATAGACCTTTTGGACTTTCCTTCTATTTAAGGGTGATATGATGTTCTCAAATGAATCTTGATATCCATATCCTTCAAAAAATGTTTCTATAATTTTTATATAAACAATAAATCACCATAAGATATAATAGAAATAATTGAACAATTATGTATTACAACATAATTAATATATATTTTTACAAGGTGATTAAGTGGTAAATATTCTCATAAAGTTATAGAATCACAAGATTTGTTAATCATATAAACTTTAACCTATATTATATGATTATTTTAGTATTCGTTCGATATCCATTGAAAAATTCTATAGAAATGTCATAAAAATTCAATATTAAAAAAGATAAGGGTTTAATGAATCATCAAGAATAATGTATCTTATCCTTAAATTATTGTAAAACGATAAATCTTGACATATAATATGCAATTTCGAAATTCATTTTATCCCAAGAAAAATATTCTATAATATCATCATAAATCATGGATCTACTAGGGTGTTTAAAGTAATATGAACTATGTGCATCATCTAATAATCATAATTTCATCTCTAATATACATATAACACATACCCTCTTTCCAAATTTAAGAACCATGTATTCTTATATGAATTATTCTAATCATTCTTTATTCACATCATATATTTTATTTCAAAATATTTCATCCTTAGGTTGAGAAATTCAAGTCACTTATAATAAATATTGTTTGGAAGTCATTTTAGAATGGTGGTATTTTACCCATACATAATAATTAACATATCCATATTTAATAAATCCATGAACAAGTGATCTATTTCGAATTTATTTTTTTATGGAATGTATGATCTTTTTTTACTCAATGCATCTACTACATTATTTTCTTACCCTATGTGGTATTTGGTTGAGAACTGATAATCCTTTCAAATCGTGAAACATCAACATTATCCCATATTGCAATCATTATATGAAAATATGTATGTTAGGATATTAGGGATTTTTTTTATCTCATATATTTCACCATAGAACTAATGTATCCATATCATCAAATTAAAAATTCTAATCACCAACTCAATATTTGGAGTTATATAGTTAATTTCATAAGTCTTTATTGGCATTGAGGAATACAACAAAACATTATCCATATCCTTAAGGAAAACAATTTCCTTTTGATGCATCACTATAAGCTGCATATCCATCATTTCACATATGCTCGACTCAAAATACAAGAATACACTAATACCACAATCTATTATATAAATCAATCTTCACATTCATTAATCCATGTGAATTGAACCCCTTTATATATAAGATTAGTTAACGAGTTATGCAATTTGGAAATGTTTTGAACACCTCACGAATTGTAATATTTAAACTATTAATTCTACATTACTCAGTTAAATTCATTATTATGGGCAACTTATTAACAAATTTTTACTTTGAATGATTAATTGAGATTCCATTCATGGGAACAATATAGACTAGAAACCAAGTTAAGGAAAAAATTGATATATACTTCATTTCTCATATTATAAATATTATCGAATTGTCTTAATAATGATTTGAAATTGATTTTGATGGTCCACATATAATTTATTATAAACAGATATGTTTCATACAAATTTTAAAAAAATTATTATTATTTCCCTAAAAATAAGTGTTAATTAATGAAACCAAAAATAATTAATTTAATATCATAACATTTATACCTCCGAAAAATGTGTATTAATAATATATTCCTTCAATACTCATAATTTACTATTCCCAAATTGATGTATATTCTTTAATAAATATCTATCTCTGATAATTTGTAAGAGAATTTCACAAATGAAAAGAAGATAATAAATGTTCGTCACAGTAATGGCATCAATTTTCCTATAATCAATTATTAACCTCATAGATATATCTTTTTCCAACATGAAATGAATAGAGGCCCCACATGTTGAATGACTATGGAATATAAACATATTGATACCCAAGTCATGTAGTTGTTTATCAAACTCCACTAGTTATATAGTGGATAATTTTATAGGGAAAATTTTATATGGGCATGACATCAGAGATTAAGTCAATTGGAAACTCAATATCATGTTATGATAGATATTCATATAATTACTTAAAAAATAAATCATTTTACTTATATATAATTGGAACATAAAAATTTTAAGAGCACCCTTTTCATTTAATATTTTTATGATCTTCTTCCCCAACAATTTCATTTTGAAGTTATATAAGTCAGGGTGACGATGTGTTTTGGTTTTATTTGTTGTCAATTGATCAATATATGTAAAATTTTAAATAATTTGAGTAATGTAAGTAAACAAATTATCTACTGTGATGGTGAAAAAAATCTATATAAAAGAAGGGTGTTTGCAAAGTAGATAATTGGAGCCTCCCATTCGAATAAGTCAATCAGCTTGAGTCATTGAATACGATATTCAATTGGTTTAAGTCAATGAATATGATTCCTTTGATTGGGGTTTTTATAGAATTTCAAAAGCATTTTAAAATCATATTGAGAATAAATAGACGTTTTTAATTTAATGAGAAATTTTATTAGTGTCTGTATTAGAATCTAACTCTAGTAATGTATTGCTGATCATCGGGTACTCAAAAATCATGAAAAAGCCATGATTCAATATATAGTTTATAAAAGATATGAGAAAATTATGTTAATTAATCTATATTCTCCTCATCATAATGAGAATACATTAGTTTTGAATATGTTTTCATTATAATGATGAATCAGGCTAAATAATCGAACTAATGAAATGAGTGTCAAATTGATGAGTTATGATGATTTAAAAAGATTCAATATTATTTGATAGGATAACAAAGGTATTTAGAAGAGTTTAATAAGTCTTATATGAAGACATAAATTAAAATTAAATTCATGATTAATTTATTTCATTGAGTGGGATGTGAAATTTTTTTCTTGCCTTTTCCATTATTGGGTTTCTATAAATGGATAGCACCGTACATTCATACATTGCATGTGTTTACCTATTCATATCCACTGGAGCTCTAAAATTATGAGACATGTCTCAACTTTCCAACTAAACAATATTTTTCAGTTTGATGATGAGTAAGCTACATCAAAACAAGTCCATCAGAGAGATTCTATAGAAAAAACTTTATCATAGCACACCAACAAGAGATATTTCTATAGGAAAATTACCATTGAATGTATTTCTATTAGTTAATAATATAGCAGTTTTCAAATTGTTTTTATTATAAATTAATTGAAAAATGTATAAGTAGAAATAAAATAATGAAAATGTGATGGAGACCAGTGGGTATATTATACTGAACTGAGGTCGATCAGACTGACCTTTACTGTGAAAGTTTTCTAGATATACATTCTATAAGAAGATTCAAGGCCAAAAAATCATGAAATATTTATTAATGTTCATGAAGATAGTATAGAAATAGTATTTGATTTAGTATACTTTTCAATGATTTTATGTACTTTATGATGTGAATTTGAAAATAATAAGGTGAATCCAACAAATATGGACACATATTAGTTGTTGAAATGGCTAGTTTTTTTGTGAGTATTACTAGATATGAGAAATTTCATACCATAGTGATAGTTTTGGGGTCTAATCAACTATAGTATAAATTAGTTACTATTATATTATAATTCTTCACTGTATCACCTTATATATTAAAGAAATAATGTAGATAAAGTATCAATGTAGGTGAAACTATCCAAAAAATCAACGAATATCTTCATACCAAACATTATAAATATCATGTGCTACAGTCTCATTATATTTTTTGAATAAGAATGTTAAGGATGATAAGTTATATTTGGGTGGATAAAAAATTTATAAATATTCATATGTTCTGAATGTTTACAAATGATGTTAATAAAAATTATTATAAATGAAATGATCCACTAGTAACCCCCCCATATGTGGTATCAACCCTATTTGGGGGGAAAATGTGTATCATAGTTGGTTCCTGCCAAAATATCCATCTATGAAAACATAGAATCAAAATTCAATGAACCATAATGGGATTCTGGGTTTCAATGGTAAGAATAATCATATATGGAAATATAGAATTCTTCCATATCTTATGTCTCTTTGGTATGATTTTATCTAGGATAATAATGTTTTATTTCATCCCCACATTACGAATACTCCTCTTACTTCTATTAATAATAAAAAAATTGAGAATTATGGAAGAGATATAAACTATTTATTCTCATCACTAACTAAAAGTATGTTTTTAGAGTAAAGGGATTCAATGCTGTTAGTGGTACTTGAGAAAAGTAGAAGAACATATATGAATGAAATAAAAAAGATTGAGATTGTAATGTTATATCTACAGATGCTAATGTATGATGATATGAAAATGGCTGATATTTAATCTTTTAATGACAACTTTACACGATTTAATGATGTTATAATCACCATATGATATCATGGTGAGTAGTTTTAAGACACAACTATTTCTAGAAACATGTTGATAATTCTTACTGATATGTTTGATTCCAAAGATTTATATTTAGAATATAGATATCTTGAAACTATTTCGTTGAATAATCTACATAGTACCCTTGATACAAATGAAATGAGAAAAGATATGGTTGTGAAATGTAAAACAAATATTGATCATGTAATGGCTTCAAATCTTCATTAAAAGTGAAAAAAGATAAGGAAATTAAAGAAGGATTAATTGATTCAGTTTTAGAGGATGCAGCTAAATATTTCAATTCAATCATTCCCTTTATTTTTTGATAAATACAATAAGGGGGAATTTGAATGTAAACCCTCAAATTTTTTAATTTTCAGGATAACATAAATTTATAATAAATTTTGTTAGGAATAATGTTGAAGAGTATGTATCTGATGAAATATGATGATAAATCTAAAAAAGTGGATGAAACATAAGGAATTGTTTCCTTTTTATAAGAATAGGAAATGTTATCTAATAAAAATAAACACTTATGATTCCCCATCCAATGATGATTCTGATCATCAATATAACAACATTGTTCATGTTTAAAATGGAAGGATTTATTTTGATGTTGAAGTGGGTGAAGATATTAACAAAAAATAGTTGGATAATGAAAAAAAATTTGGTAAATAAAATTAATAAGGACAAGATGAAGATAATTGAATCTAAAAAGTTGGTAGATTCACCCAAAAAAAATTTGTATGAGAATGAAGTTGAATTATTTTTTACACAATCAATGCTTCATATAATATAATTTGAGATGATATATATAATATAATCTTATCCTATACCATTTCTGTTAAAATTTAATATTTGGAAGAATGATAAATAAAATATTTACAAAATAATTTTTGTTAGACAACATCATTCCCAAATAAATATAGAAATTTTTTAAGAAAGTATCTTACTTAGAAATGTTTTCCATGATTTTTGATGAAAAAGTATCATTTTAATCAATATCATAATCAGTCAAAAAATCAATATTCAGAGCACATTACTGTTGTTGTGGATTTTTTTGACATAATTAATATTCACGTAGCTATAACAATCCATCACTAAGAATGTGGTGTGAAAAAGGGGGATCTATGATGAAAAAAGTATATTTAATGTTTCTAATATATTTATGGAGATGTAAAATAAAACATAAAAGGAGAATAGTGTTAAATCCACAACAATGATAAATAAAAATATGATAAATGTTGTGTATTTCATGAAAGTATAAAAAACATGCTATGTACGAAATGAAGGGGTGCTTAGATTTTTCCCAAACAAGTTAACATGGGTAAAATGCTAGAAGAATAGAAAAAAATTTCCATAAAAGGGGATGAAAAAGTATTATCAATATTCTAAATATTATGATTAAAATAAACAAACATAATATGGTATGTAAATTCATAAAATATGTAAGATATGTGAGCATGAAAGGAATATTACTAATTTTTTTAACTGTCCTTAGATAACAAGAGGAAGGAACTAAAGAGATATTAAAAACTAACTATAATAAAAATAATACAATTGTGGAAAATAAATTTAAAACCATATCCATAATTTCCATAGCTGGAAATAATTGTTTATAATATTTGAGAAGGTTGAATATAAGAAAGAATATATACCCAATGAAAAATATACGAAGAAGAAGAAATACTCCAGGATTAGTGTGGAATCTCAGTCCAACTATTTTATCTTTGAAACGTGAAAGGTTCATACTTATACCCAAAATAATTTTATTTTTACTAACATGAAGGTAATTTATGATTTTGAAAAAAGAAAATTGTAATGTGAGATTCATAATATTCACAAAAAAGAATGTAATAATGTTAAACAAATACATTTTGGGAAAAAATTGTTTAAACACATAGTCATTCTAATATGTGGGTTTATATGGGTTTAGTTTATTATTATATTACCAAATATTCTAAATAATTTCTCAAGAAATGAAAATAATAAATAAAGCATGTCTATATATTAAATAAATATTTGTTACATAAAACATTGATAACCGTAATTATACACTCTTGTTTTCTACATCAGATCTCCACATGAGTAAGTAGATTTGTTTTATTTAGAGTATCTTTATTATGAAATTATTGAGATTCTTATTATTTTATGAACAATAATTTTATTATTTTATGGTGAAGAGTTCCAACATTCTGAATTGAAACAATTTTTGAATAAAGGGGAATCATATCCAAATAGCCCCTTTGAATATGATTTTCATTAAGGGGAGAGGAAAATTAATTGGGGGAGAGATAATGAAAAAGGGTAGAAAAAATTAATTGTGAGAATATCATAAGGAGAAGACATGAATGTATGATGATAAAATGATGTTGAAAACCAGTTGATTATTTTGAAATGGTTGAAGATGGTTATGGAAGAAAACATAAAGAGGGAGATTATTAGGCACAAGTTGTTTTCTGGTTACATTTTATAACAATAGATCAATATATGGGAAATGATGAAGTAATGTTGGTAAATAAATTAACAATTGAGAATTTTTAGTCCCACTTTTTTATTGCATAACATTTCATTACATAGTTCCATTATAGGATCTTTTCAAGTTTAGTTTCATTTGAATTTGGTAGATAATAAATAAAAACATACAAATGTATTCATAAAGTTCGAAATAAATCATTATGGACTCACTCTAGGTTACATTAACTGCATCTCATAATATAAGGACATAAATCAGAGGAAATGGGTGATCTTGAATCATGGTAATGGAAATAATAAAGAGAGACATAAAGCAAATGATATTAACACATATTAATAAGAACATAAGGAATAACGACAAGGAATCAGTAAGAATCGTATCATAATAACAATAATATGAATAATATCATGTAAATGTGGATACAAAATTTAAATGGAAAATTCATAATAATTTAACCAAGGTTTTTCTCCAAGGTGTCATAAATGAAAATTAGAAATATTTTTCATGAATATATACTAAAACAATTCATATCAATAGATTAAATTATTTACCCAATTAATTAATGCGAAATCATGTAGAACCATTCACATATATTAATTTCTTTTGATCCACATATATCATAAAAAATCATTTCATTAACAACCCATAGAAAATAAGGAATTGGATTCTTATAAAAAAATCATGGCAACAAAAAGAGCTTACTGAGATGAACATTATGTCATTAGAAACCCACAAAAGATATGTGTGTTTCATATATATATATATATATATATATACCTAAATTTAAAATTTTTTATAAATCTAGATGAAAAACCATTTTGAATAAATGTTTTTTGTGTATTAAAGTAAAAAAGAAAAATTAAAATAATAATTTAAAAAATCGAAACATTATAATAGAATTGTGTATCATGATGGGTATAAATCATGGTTTTATTAAATGGTAAAATGAGAGGTAAAATGGTCTACCATTCATAAAATAATATGAATACATTTTTGTATAATAGATTTTTTATAATGAGGAATTTTTATGGAAATTTTAATACATACCACAAACATGATTCAAGAATTGAAAAAATATGTAAATATTTTACTTACCTTGAAGAGTTGTTACTAAAACTTCAGGATGTAATCTTAGGGGATTGATTAAAACTTAGAGGAATCCATGGGAGTAAAAATCACTAGAACAACATCAAAGATGGATGGGGAGTGAAACGAACTAGAAGAATTGGGGTATATTTATATTATATGTGAAGAAATTGTTTACTAATTTCTAAATATTGGTCTAGAAAAATAAATTGTGGAAATTGAAAAATCATTGAATCAACCATGGTTTTTGATCATAGATTTCTATATTTGGGTCAAATTTTTTTTATAATATAATCCTCAATATATGAAAAATGTAATTTAATATTTCTTTCAACATGTAAATATATATATTCCACAAAGTATTATTTTTTAAAAGAATTTTTTTTTACTTTGGAAAGTAACTTATTTTTTAAAAATTGAAAAAATATATCAAAATACATAATATTAATAAAAATAACATTTTATGCCCTTGATTGGGAGTAATTAATTTTCAAATCATTGTGGAATAAATATCATGTCATCTAATATATTAAAACTCAAAAACCGAATTTTTTTAACTATTCTTTAAAAAATAATGTATTTTTTAAAATTCCCATTAATTAACCATAATATATCTATGATATAATGATTTAAATTTTTTTTATTTAATAAGAAATTTCTTCAAAATATGATAAATTTAAATTTCAAATATAAAAAACATTATTTATAAAAAATATCCATATTAAATCTACAGTGAAATTTCATACAGTTTTAAACAACATCATATGCCTTTATAAAATAATTTTATTATTTACTATTAAAATAATTATTTTAATAAAATACTATTTCATTAAAGAATACTATTTTTAATACTAATTATTATTATAAAAATTATATATATTTTCTATAAAACAACATTTATCATTTTTGTCTACCAAAATTCAAATTACCAAATTCATCACTATTAAAAAATGTTTAATGAAGAAAAACAATTATTAAGAGGACATTATGGAATAAAAATTGTATTTATAATAGTTATATTACACATAAAGTATATAATTCATAGACATATACACCCTTATCACACATGCATGCTCCATAAGGGTAAGGTGTGTGATAGTGGTTGTTTTGTGGGTGGTGGGGGGGCTTATCTGACATCAACAGATTGGAAATATCTACCGACTTGAACTTCACCAACATGAATGTTTTTTAAATAATAACTTGTCAAATCTCAACATGGGTATGGCCAAGGTTGAACCCCAATGACAATATCTCCCTCCCATGTTTTGAGAAATGGGATTCAAACAGTATTTCAATACTAGTGGAGTTTATTGATTCTTGTTACTATATCAATTATCATTTTTCATTACTAATAATAAATTATAATTATAAAACTAAAATTATCATCCAATATTATAGATTAAAATGTTCATATAGACCAGTAATAATATTTCCAATGACCAAAAAATGGTTGAATAGCAATGGTCAGATTTCCCTTCATACCCCAATAATACCACTTCATTAATTCACTCAAAATTAAAAAAACAATCTTCATGTTATATATTACATTATTATATATTTATTTTTTAGTAATGTTTTGTTTTATTATTATAATATTTTCAATAGGGCCAATTATTCTAGTAGATTTTTGAGACCCAAACCTTCCCATTTTAGTTGTTCTATTTTTTTATTTTTTTACAGTTATAATTTTTTGGAATTTTAATTTGTTTTTTAGATTAATAATATAAGGATAATTGTTAATGGTAAAAATTTATTTCTTTATCTATATTTTTTATGGTTATAACAATTTAAAATATGAAACAAAAATATATTCTGGGAAAAAATATTATTAAAAAATTATATGTATTTAAATTCCCCCTCCCAAAAGAAATGTCTTCCTAGTAGTTTCAACTCATTATCTCAATTGGGAAAATTTGAGGTTACTTATGTCTCATTGTCTCTTCTATTTCCCACATAGATTCTTTATATTTATTTTAAAACCACAACACTTTGATGAGGTGGGTAGTATTGTTTCATAAAACCTTATCTCTACGGTCCAAGATATACACTGGATTCTCTTCATAAGAGGAGTCATATTTTAATTGTACCACATTCGGATTTAGTATATGTGATGGATTAGATATTTTCCTCTCAATATAGGTACATGAAATTCATTGTGAACATGTGATATATTTGGTGGATGTTCTGGATGATAGGTTACTTCTCCAATGAGACCAAGGATTTCATATGATACAATGTATGAAGGGATGAGATTACCATTCATTCCATATATCATGACTGTCTTATACGATGATATCAGAAGAATGTTTTTGAAAACATAAAACTCCAAGTCCCTCTAACAATTTTCATCATAGCTCTTTTACCGAATCTGAATAGGCTTTTTATGTTTTTGTATTGACATTGCATTTTATTTCATCTCTTATAGAATATTGGGCCCATGAAATTACCTCTCCCCAAATTCATCCCAACAAGTAGGAGTTTTATATATCCTTTCATATAGATATTAATATGATGCCATATTAATGATCTTATTGAAGCAGTTTTGGTATGTTAACACATCTAATTATAGGTGTTGATCCAATCAATTTTTAAATTCTATTGAGTATGTTGTCATCAAGTAATAAAATTTCTAAATAGTCTATTCACATTTTCCATCAGTTTTGGGGTGATAGAAGATAATGAAATTCAATTTATTATTCAGATAATTTTGAAGACTTATCCAAAATTTTAATGTGATCCCTGGATCATCATAAAAAATTATAGAATGTGGAACCCCATGAGACATCACCATTATATTACATGTATCATGGAATGTGGGTCGAGAGATATATTTTATCAAATAATAATTAAATTGGAAGTCTTGGTTAGTTTATCCACTATACCCTATATATCATTATTTCTAAGGGATATTCTTTGGTGATGAGTGAAAAATTCCATGGTGATATTTTCCCACTTCAAGGTTAGTATGTGTAGTTTACACAACACACCTTTAGGTTGTTTTCACTATGCCTTAACTTGTTGACAAACCATGAACCATGCGATGTAGTCAAAAATCTCTTTTGTCATAATATCAGATCATTGATAATCATGAAGTTCCCAATAGATATTAGGGATTCCAGTATAAATAAAGAATATAGAGATATGTGTTTTATCCATCAGATCCTACATTATCGTTGGGACAGATGGAACACGTAGCCTTGAATAAAATTTCAATACACCATCCTGATCAATATTAATCTATTAAAACAAACCATTATTCACAAACCTTTATCATATATTGTAAAAAATAATCTAAAATTTTATATTTCACAATATTCATTAGTAATGATGGTTGAGAAACCACTTTAAATAGGATAGATAATGTATCTTCCCTTGCGATTCTCATGTATTATTTTAATAGGTCCTTGATTAAAGGATATCCTTCAATCCTCATAATTTCTAGAACAATAAGGTCTTTCTATCATAATGAATTAGAAATTTTTTTAGTCTATCAGGATGATAATAAATTGACCAATAATATAATTTAAAAATGTTCAACCATCTCCTTTGTCTCAGGTTCAATTTTTTTTACGTGATAATAAACTTTCAAATCTTTTGGTCTATTTATATATCATAATTATCCCCATAAAGATATTGACTCCATATTTTCAAACATAATATAACCACAACTTTCTCCATGGAATGAATATGACAATTCTTCTAATGTAGGTTTAGCTGTTAAGATGAATAATAAACTACCTTGTAAATTTTCATGAGGACTCACCCAATCCCTTTAAAAGGTTCATTAACATTAATAAAAAATAATTATATTATAATGGTAATATTTAACATTTGTTCACTAAACAATATCTTCTTTAGTTCTTAGAAACATTACTTACACTCAATTGTCTATATCAACATAGTCCCTTCATGAGTAAACATGGTTAGTATATCAGAAATTTTTGAAACGTTGTTACAATCCCTCCTATAATATCCTTATAAACAAAATAAATTATGAATATAAGAAAATATTGATAGTTGAAACTCTACTATAACCTTTTTCTTCACAATTTCGACTAAAAATCATTCATTTATTACAAAGTTCCAAATAATGGAAACATAATGTTACTATATTTAATATTTTCTTAATTTTCCAAAAAATGTTATCCTTCCTCATATTTTAAAATATTACCCTAAGACGATCTTCATTTTCTTCATGAATATTAGAATAGATAAGAAAATTATCATCAATAACTAT
Source organism: Viscum album (assembly GCA_963277665.1). Lineage (NCBI taxonomy): Eukaryota > Viridiplantae > Streptophyta > Magnoliopsida > Santalales > Viscaceae > Viscum > Viscum album. The sequence goes on along the minus strand of OY728148.1, from coordinate 256,020,444 downwards.
CATGAATTTATCATGGTATACCTTAAATAATATATTTATCACATCAATAACATTAGAATGATAATTTTCCAAGCTAAAGGGAATAAAAATATACTCATAATGAAATTATCTTCTTCAAAAGGATGTATTTAGAATATATTCTTTCTTTACAATCAATTGATGATACAAAAAATGTAGATCAGTATTAGAGAATAATTTATCCCCACAAATCCATTCAAATAAATAACCAATCCATGGGAGAAGATTAATGTTCATTACTATGATCTAGTTAATTTCTCTACAAAAAATTCATATCGACAGTGAACCGTACGTCATCCTTGAGAAGAGAATAGGTTATCATCAAGGAGATACACTTGGTTGGATAAACCCCTTCTCCAAAATATATTGATGTTGCTTCTTTAATTCATCTAAATAGATATTTTTTATATTATATGGAGGAATTGATATAATCTTGTATCTATTTATGAGTTCTTTTGAGAACTCAACCTCTCATTCTATGGGATGTCTATGTAACTTTTTAGGAAATACGTCATGGTATTCTAGAATGATAGGGAAATTATTTATATTTATACATTAATTTCCTTCTCCCTCTTCACTAATCATATTTATAATGAAGGATATTAGAGGTGATTTATGAAAATGATTTGGTCACGTTACCACTCTATTGATAATAACTACATATATTGTATTAAAGACTACTATAATTTCCTTACCTTTGTAGTTGATATTATATTTATACCTTGAGAGCCAATTCTTCCCAAGTATATTTTCAAATTCATAATTGGGAATTACTACAGTATTTACAACTTCATTTAACTCTCCATATATCGAACTAGAGTTTCTATAAACTATTTATTATATGATAATTCCTCATATATTCATTAATGATAACTCCACAATTAGTATTTCATGGATTGACTTTATATTCTTTGAAAACAGCATTAAAATAATGGAATTTGTATAAATACAATAAAAAAATTACTTGCTGGGTTTGGAATTATCATAAGTGTTCCTTTTTATCACATCATTCGGAGCCTCCACCATAGCTATCATGATAGAAAATGGATGAACTTTATCATGTGGCCTATGATGTGGCTAATGGCGGTTCCCCTTAATTATCATTGTATATATATATTGATTGGAAAAGTGTTCCAGAATTTTATAATTGAATTATTGATCACTCAACTAGGCCTGCAACATCATACTATTATCATTATAATGGAGAATTTGAGGATTCACCTCACCATAGAATTTTTGATCTATATGGACATATCCTCCAATCGTGGAGCAGATTCCACTACCAATAAATTAGTTCACCAAATTATTCTTCCCACATTTTTACCCATAAATTTTTAAATATATTTGAATACCATTTAATGTAAATGAGGTTTGGTTATTCAAATTAAAATAAAAATATAATTACTTACATAAAAAAAATAAAACATGAGATGAAAATTTTGCAGCATGTTGGTATAAAAACTAGTTTTAGAAAATGGTATAATTAGAGGGTACATGGTTCTTCTATTCATAGAAGACTATTAATATAGAATTTGGATAATATAGAGTGGAAAATGATTTTTCTTTGGTAACTGGAATACATACAACAACAAAACACTCTTGAATGGAAAAGTGAAGTGATCATTTCCCTTACCTTAAATATTTTTTAAAAAAATACGAGGATGAAACCATGGGGAATTAATGACACCTTATATAGACTATGTGGGAGACAAAATAAATAAAACATCATAGTGGATTGATTTTGAGTCATTGGAAATGAGGGAACAGGTGGGTATTTATAGTATAAGTGGATGAATTGGTTAATAATTTTCAAATATCGGTCTTGGAAAACATGATTGTGGACATTGAAAACCTATACTATTTTAAATGGGGTTTTCTCCTTGTATCAGGAATTTGGGTAACATTTTTATGATAATTTTATTTTTTATGAATGAAAATATTATTTAATTCTATTATGGCATTGAATAGTACAGATTCCAAAAATGATTTAAAAAAAATTTCTTTTTTTGACTTTTGAAATTAACATATGATTTTAAAAATTGAATAAAATCTATTAAAATAATTAATATTAATAAAATGGAATATTTTAGGTCATTGATTATTTGAAATAATTATTAAATAATTATGACATAAATATGTTGTCATAAAATATAGTAAAACTATAAAACAATATATTATACACTATTTAAAAAAAGTATTTTAGAAATTTCCCATAAATTATCTATAACCTATATTTGATATTTTCATTTCAATGAATAATGATTATTTTATGATAAAAATTATATAAATATGATAATTTTATCTTTAAAATATTAGAATCGATATTTATTAAAGATATCCATTTTAGGGCATATTCAAATTTCTGATAGTTATCAATAATTCTCTAGGCCATTATTAATTTATTTTACAATTTATTATTTAATGATAATTTATTTAAAAATTATTTCATTAAAATAAATAGTATTTCAAATACCATAGTTTATTATAAAATTTTTCTATATTTTCCAGAAAAATAAATTTATGTTTTATTTTCATCCAAAAAAATATAAAATTCATTTCAATTAAACTTATATTTTATTAATAAAAACAATTATCATGACGTATGGGTGGAATAAACATTATATTTATAATAATTATATTAAACATTATGTAACTGAGTCCTTCACACCTACAACATTATTACACATGCATATTCTATAAGGGTAAGGTGTGGAATGGTGGTAGTTACATGGAGTTCCATGAAAAAAATCGACCAAGTGATAATCATTAATAACTTGAACTTATCCCATATGAAACATTATTTATGCTTATCTTAATGATTATAAGATTGGTGTATAACCCCAGTGAGGATATATCCCTCAGAGGTTCTGACAAAGGTTCTTCAAATGACATGACTCTAATGGTTATTGAAATCAATACTCATTTCTGTGTCAAGTATCCTTTTTCATTACTACTTATATACACTAATAAATAAGATAAATTAAAATATAATTTTATATTTCACAATGGTCATATTGAAAAATGATCATATTGATTGACAGTCATATAACTGATGAATACCAATAGTCACATTTCCCTTTATACCGTATAAATACGAATTTATTTATTCACTCAAAATTCCAAAAAATTTATCATAATATTATATTTATATTAATAATATGTTTATTTTTTAAATAAATATTGATTAATTTTTATATCATTTGTTGTTGAGGAGATTATTATAGTATATTTTTGTGATCCTTACATTCCAATTTTAGTTATTCAATATTATATTTTATTTCCAATGTAATATTTTTCAATTTAATTTGAATCATTGATGACTAATGTCATGATAATTATTATGGAAAAAAATTTGGATTTATATTTATTTAATATATGTAGAATATTTTAATAAATGAAAAAACCATTTATTTTGGAGATAGATTTCATTTAAAAAGATTGTTCCATTACATTATTCCACATTAAGAAATATTGTTTCTGGAATTTCAACTAATTATATTGGTTGATAAAAGGGAAGGATTCTTTTATTAAATTAACTCATTTGGTTTCCCAATCACATATTCATATTTATGGTTCTGCTACAACACATCGATGATCTGGATACTCTTATGGTGAAGAACCTTGTATTTGCGCACCAAGATCTCCATAATATTCCCCTCCTAAAACAGGTCATGTTCTAGTTGTACCACATTTGGATTTAGTACACATGAGGGCCCAGGTATGTACTTCCTCAATAGAGATATGTGGAATACATCATAAACATGAGATATGTTTAGTGTATGTTCTATATGATAGGAAAATTCTCCTATGTGATAAAGGATTTCATAGTGGCTAATGTTCCATGGGATAAGATTCAATTTCCTTCTAATTCTCATGAATCTCTACAATGTTGAAATCAAAATGAAATTTTTTTCTCCATAATCAGTCTCCAATTCAATTCGATAGTTTTCATCATAACTCTTTTTCTAACTCTCAACATACTTTATATGACGTTGGATGGAATGAAAATTTTCTATCATATATTTTAGAATATTGGGCCCAAGAAATGCTATCTCACCAACATCAGCCTAATATGTATGAGTGCATCATCACTCTCTATAAATATCTTCATAGGATATAATTTTAATTCTCAAGTGGAACGTTTTTTTAATGAGAACTCAAAAAAATAGGTTTTGATCTCATCCACATTTAAATTCCACTAGGATTTTTCAAAATTTCATCAATTGATTGAATAATCCATTTATATTAGCCATCGGTTTTGGGGTGATAGGAGATACTGAAATTCAATTCAGTATTCAGATAAAGTTCAAGAAATCTAAAATATTTATATGTTAATCATGGAACTATATAAAAAAAATTTAAAGGGGCTCCCTATGTAACCCTTCCACTCACTTTACTTATATATTGATATAACAACCATTTTATATATTACAAATGAACCCATTATTTTTTACATAAAATTGCATATATTAAAACAGAAAAAAAAATATGTATAGATAGTTTTCGAACTAGGTAAATTTCACATAATCTATTACATGGAATACAAAATCATTATTAATAACATCCTTAACATGCTTTTAAAATTCCACAGATTTTAAAAATGCATGGTAAAACCATGGGACATAATTAAGAAAGGTTGAGATATGAAGATTATAAGGTAATAAGAATGTCATAACCTAGTAATGTAATAAATATTATTCAATAGGAATGTCCATGGGACATAATAGGGTCGGTAGTCATAAACCTAAAAAATGAGGCATGGTATAAGACAATAAAATAAAGGAAACATGGGAAATGTGCAAATAACATCAAATCTTGCATCAAAACCATAGGTTAAGGAAAAATACCAAGTTATCATGATGAAAAAGTGCCTTAAATGAATAATGTTCTCTCGTTATCCTAAAAAAACATATCCTAACACTAATCCTTACCCAATTCATTGAAGGGCCATATGTTTCTGGGTGCTGTGATCACTATCATTGCATTCCAAGGCTTTAATGTTCCAAATAGATAAAACATGGATTCATTCATCATAAAATTTATTCAATGATGAAGAATTATAGAATAAAAAAATTTATTTAAAATTTAAAATAATTATTAGTGTTTATATTTGAAAACTCTTTCTAGGAAATGGGTATGGAATTCACTACATAATTTTTTGGTCATAGAAAACTGTGATGAATGTTTTGCAGGATAACTGCGTCACATAATTTTTTTAAAATGGTATGATGAGATAGAAAGGGTAATGTATTAGTTTTTAAATAATTTTTTTTTAGTAATATGGACATGGAAAGATATATGCCAAGATTATTAATTAGAAAATAAAAGGCATTGGATAAAAAAGAAACCCGAATAATGAAATGAATGTAAGGATCCCTTACAAGACTATGTGACACAAAATGTATGGGAGGTGATTTTTGAGATATTAGGGGAATGATGGGAGGAATATATAGGGGGAGGAACGTTTATGGATGTTTCATAGTTTTTTTAGTGAATATAAATGGGATAATATATTGGTTTATATAGGAAAATAGTGGGAAATTATTTACCATTTCTTAAATATAGGTTTGAGACTCTATATAATAAAATAACCGTATCAAAAAACAACCACAAGGTTCATTCACATGGTTGGTAATAAATGGGATTGGTCTGAATTATTTTATTATTCCAAGGGCTGAACATAATAAAATAATACCCTTGAATATGTGAAAGTGAGTCACACACTTAAAAAATGATTTAAAACCTTAAAAGATATTAATGGTTTGGGATGATTCATAAATAGTTAATAAAATTAACCAACAAAATAAAATAAAATTATTTTATAATTAAAAAAATATTCAATTTTGGAACCCATTTATAGTATTTATTAAACCACTTATGTTTAATTATAATGTAATAATACACAAAGTATATTTATATAGCATTACAATTTTACATGAAAATTCAGTTGTCTTAGAGAATAAAGAAAAATTCATGGTATCCTAATTTAAAATTTATTATTAAAAAATAATATTAATTTTAGAATGATAATTTCCAAAATATTTTAATATTCACATTTGAAATAAGAACTGACTTTTATTTGACAATGGTCATTTTTACGATAATTGTTTTTGAACCAAAAAATTATTAATTTGGCTTCAAAAAAAAAATTTGATAAAATCAATATAGTAAAAATTATTTAATAAAATTATTTTGTTAATATATTATATATTTTAGAAATAAATTAATTCATCAAAATAAATTCCTAAATTTAATTTTAATATTACTCATTAATAGTATTTCTATATTATTTTATCGAAATAAAAATAATCTATACTGTTACAACAAAATGATGAAAATATATTAATTATTCTGTACAATATATTATATATAAACATATTGATAGGGTCTTGATACATATTCATTTAATATTACTTTGACCACCCTAAGTGTAACGTGGTCGATTGTGATAATTTCATGGGGTGGTTAGGTGAAAATAGTTTGGGCCATGGTATTGATGAGCTTGAACATCCCTCATAATCAGTTTAGATCATGGATAATATGTTGGATATCATCATTTGATACATCAAAAGTAAATCAATGTGATGTTATCAACCTAGTAATCTCTAATAAATAGGATTCATATGGTACAATCCTATTGGTTGAGGTCATCACTTTCTTTGTCTCTATCGGTTGGATATGTTAAAAAAAAAATATTTATACAAATCAGATTATCTCTTTTCACTATATTTATCAATAGTAAATATTATTAATAAACTCTTAAATATGATTGGATATTAAAAATTCACATAAGGGAATATATTTTCTATAACCATGTAACATAATAAGACTTTTAATTAAATTATTAGGGTATTTTATTTATAAATGTTCAAGTCATTACAATCATCCCCCCTTAAGAAATATTAACCCCAATTTTTTTAGTTTCCACACTAAAATTTAGGGGGGTAACTCTATTTAATCACCTCCTTTAGTTACCATATCACTTCATCAAATAATTTTTTTCTCCATATCACTTTGATCAGGTGCATTGTCTTGTTTCACAAAACATTGTCTCTATGATATAAGATATTCACCAACTACTTATCATATGAATGATCATTTTACAATGGTACCACCTTTATATTGAGAATAAATTTACAGGTCTTGTATGTAATTTATCAATAGGGTTACATTTAATACATCATGTACATGATTTAAGTTAGGTGGGAGTGCTATTCGGCAGTCCATGTCCCCAATGCAACAAATGATCTCATAGGAATTGATGTATCCTTGGATAATATTTCCATTACTTGTAAATATCATCAATTTATTCAATAGATATATTTATAGGAATACCATGTCTCTAACATCATACTCTATGTCTCATTTATTTTTTTCATCGTAGCTATTTTTTCTTCATAGAGAATCCATGATGTGTTGCTAAATGATCATAAAATATTAACCCATTTCATCGACCATCCCATGGACTAATAGATTTTTCCCCCAACTTCATCTTATATGGATGTGTTATAAACCTCTTTAAGAAATGGGATTCATGGGGTTCCATTTGGATGCTTTCATTAAAATTTTTACTGTGTGAGAACTCGAGCAGAGGCAGTAATCTGTCCTATCATCCTTTTATGTCCATAGAACCTGCCCTCAACATGTCTCATAATGTCTGAATAGTCTACATATATTGGCCATCAATTTTAGGATGTATGGTCATATTAAAGTATAACTAAATGATTAGATAATTTTGGATACTCTTACAGAACTAAGAGGTAAATCTCAAGAATTGATCAGATACAATTGATAGTGGTACTCCATGCAACCTCACCCCTTCCTTGATGTAAATCTATGCAAGTTGATCTAGGGATAAATCATCTTTAATCTCAATAAGGTTAAAAATATTTTTTAGATAAAACAACAAAAACCATATATCATTATTACCTCTTGATGTCTTTGGAATACTAGTGCCAATGTCCAGGATTATTTTTTCCAATTTCCATGATGGTATGGGTAATGGTTGTATCATCACCTATTATTTTTTCCATTCATTTTTCACTTATTGACATACAATATATCGTTATGTGTGTTTAGATGTATCAATCTTTATATTTTCCCACCAATAATTTTTTAGGATATCCCGATACATCTTTTTGATTCTTGGGGTGATAGAGAAGATTGATCTATGTGCGTCGTCCGAAAACTACTTATTTAACTCATGATATGATGTTACACATACTCTTAACCAAAATTTAACAACCCCTTCTTAATTAACAAACAATTATGAGGATTTTCATTCCCTATGGATTCCTTTTTCATCTGAATACCTACATCATTTATTATAGCATCATTTATCATTTCTAGGAGGTCCAATTGAGTATTTAATTGTGAAAATATTGATGTCATTCCTCCATTTATGATTCACAGGTCCATCCTTTTCTAACATGAGAATATTAGAACCCTCTCAATTCATATCAATGAAAAAATTGATGGATCAATGATACATAGCTGTTATTACTCTTAATTAACAAAAACAAGAAGTTAGTGGATTGAGAAGTTATATATTGTGATCATCTTTGTCCATCATTGTTGGTGCACATTTATCTCTTTCTTTGTGAATAAGTACTTCATGATATTTTTATCTGTATATATTTTACACTTTATCCCAATGATATAAAAACAAAATATTTTCAAAGAAATGATCAGTGAATCTAACTACATATCATGTGTTACCTAGGTATTTTGTGAAAATTCAATTTCCATGATTAAAAGCCTTTGACTTTTTCATTCTTCATCAACAAACAACCCAATCCATTCATTGATGTATCACTGAATACCATGAAAATATCTCCACTTGTAAGTATTCTGAGAATAGGTTTACTAACTATCCTCTTTCTAAAATTCATGAATCTCTCTTAAAATTCACGACTCTAATAAAAATTGATTACCTTTTGAGTTATCTTGGTTAGAAGATCTGACATTTGTAAGAAATTTCTCACAAATGGAAGATAATACCCAACTATTCTAAGGAACCTAAATATATCTATCTGAGATGTTTTACTCAACCATACTTCAAATACTTCTATTTATTATGGGTCAACTGGTATCCCATTTCATTTGATGTTATTCCCCAATAAAGAGACATTCTTCAACATGAAAGCTCATTTTTTGTACATTAAAAAAGATTAATCATTCGTATGGACTTTAGCACAATGCTAATAATCACCACTTAGTCCTCCCTGAATTTGACTAATATTAAAATATCATCTATAAGGACTACCATAAATTTTTCGAGGTAATATTTAAAGACTCTATTAATAATTTCCTTGAATATTTTTAGAGAATTATTTATGCTTTGTTGATTTATAATGAACCGATTTTCCCCGTACCTTATATGAAAAATAGTCCTGGGGATATGCTCCTTCACCCTATCTTGATGATATTACAAATAAAAATCCATTAGAAGTATTTTTCTCCGCATAGTTAACTTAAAATGTCTTAAAATCATGTAAATTGACACTTATTTTTTATAGTCATCTTGTTGAAGTCACAAAAAATAATGTAAAGCCTCATTAACCAACCATTCATTTTCATGAACAGAAATAATACACCCCTTGGTGATGTAATTGGGTCTTTCAAGCCTTTATCCATATTCTTAGGTAGTTTTATATATAGTTCCACATGTTCCACAATAATAATTTTATATGGAGTCTTGGATATTTGTAATTCCCTAAACATAAGATCTTTGAAAATTAAACATCTCATTTAAGATAAAGACCATGAAATTCATTAGAAAATGCATCTGTGTATTCCATCACAATGGTTATTTTATAAAGGATGATCTCTTCATTATGAAAAAAAATTTAATCTAAAAAAATATAGCACAATAATAATATCCATGCGTGATATTATGTTTTGAAAGAAGATGCATCCTCTAACATGAATTTTTATATAATCGGTGGACGATTCACTATAAAGATAGTGATTTCCATAACAGGGTATTTTATGATTTCTATATTCATGGAAAGATAATACACACCCAAAATTGCCTAAAATTCCACCAAATAGAGTGTGAAAATACTATATATAATGTTTAAATCAGAAATTTTGATAGGGTAGGATTTATTTACATGGGATACAATAATTTCCCAATTTAGTATTTTAAATATTAACTCCACTTCTATGATTTGTTCTACTATAATTTTGTAATATAATGTAATATGTAGAACAAAAAAATTACATTCAATATTCATTATTGAATAGAAATAGTAGATATAACCACATTATTATTGGGATCCACCACTTAGGTTGTGATATAAAAATATCACCATTTCTTATTTTGTTGGATGTTGGTTGTATCTGAAAACCCATGTCATGGTGGACTAGTTGGAAAAGTTCCATGGTTTCTTAAAGTTGAGGAAATGAAAAATATGTGGAGGGTTGACTGGATAATTACATTCTTCTAGGTCATTAGTGTGTTTCTTATATAAAAGTTATTATCGTGGTGTCCTTACTTCCAAAACATGAATAATATCCTTATTCCCCATAGGAAAATTATAGGGGTCATTATTTCATGACTTTAAAAAGTGGGATTTTTAATGCTCATGGAAAAATTATATTTCATTATTGGATCACTAGAATTAAACACAAATTTATTAATCTTATTCCCATGATATGATTGACATACTCCGACCACCATTTTAACTCTGAGGGAACCTCAAAAAATTTCATCATAGATATCAACCGTTTGGATCACTAAGGATTTTCCTAGACTTAATTTTATCCCACCAAAGTAGTGGTCGGCCTTGTATTCAGGGGTAGAGAAATATTTGGAGGAGTATCATAAATGTATTTTGAGGTTTTCCTCACATTCCCTGATAGATTCTATATGTTTTTTTGGGTGAACAATGAAATCAATTTCCATTTTAATTTGGAGAGTGAAGGGGAAAATATTTATCTAAAAACATTTTCCAAAAGTATCTCAACCTCACCACATAGATATCTACCTCAGGCTTCGTATTTTTGATGAGTTTACAGAACTGGTCAGAATCACCCTCCATATGATATAAATATATTATAACATTATATTTTTTAGAACATTAAAAAATTTAGAAGTTATTCTAAATCGGGTTGATCCACTATATCATGGTTTATGGATCATATAATCCATTGAAATTCTGATCCCTTTATCACATAAAGGAATAAATAACACCTTGTTCCCTCGTATGGGAATTTTTATCCTCGTTTTTATCAATAATTCTATTCAAAATCATTTCTTCTGATAGACTATCCTAAAAATATTTGTGATTCTTGCTCCCATCGGTTTGGGAATCTTGTTCGGTCCATCCTCACATTTCCCACCGCATTGATTATATACCTAATTTCTCCTATTTGTTACTATTTTCTAGAATAAAGAGAATATTATGGATATATATCTAAAATAAAATAAAATATATTTTAATTTCAGTAAAATGATAACTAATAAAAGAAATTAATTTCCATAGCTTATGAATTCATATTCTTTAGTCAATGTTATCGATGAAATATTTCCTAAAATATATTATTATTAGTATTTTTTTGATCCAATAATAATGATTCTAAAAGAGATTATGAATTTTCAAAATTAATTCCCATTGAAGTGCCAAACTATGTGCGCATCAAGTCCCGTTGTTGTGCAATAGTTCTCGGTCAAGTCTATATCAAGGTGGTGTTTTTTGGGTTTTAATACTATTAATATCTATGCTATATACACATCCACACATAATATCTATAATGTGATTTGTTTTCTTGATAAACCAATTACATTATATATAGAAAATTGTATGGATGTTTTCTCACACTTATTTTTATTCCTAATACTTTCCCTATTGTTTAATAATCCTAATCCAAAATATATCAAATCATTTCCACTGATAATATCTATAACAACCATGGTCTATATTCGATATTAATTAAACATTTATTACATAAAATTACACATAGTACAACCCGAATGATCAATAAGTGTAGTGTCATTGGGAATTAGGTATATAGAAAAACATCTTGAACATTGTATGAAACAACATTATTGAAAACTACTTCCACATTCTTCTAAAATTCCTTACCTTTTAAAACAACATGACATAACATAGGGACATACATAAGAAAGAGGTGAGCTATAAACACCAGTGTGGGAATAAAAATGGATTAAAATATGGAATGTAATGCATGTTATACAATATGCATCTAAATAGAGGATAACATAGGTGAGAATAATACACATCAACAATTAGACACAGTATAGAATAATAAAATAAATGAAACATGGGAAATGTAACAACAACATAAAACACTGCATCATAAACATTGGGCAAGGCTAAATGTAAATAAATCATGATGTGAAATGTCACATTAAGGAATTAGTTTCCCAACCTATCTGAACATGACCAAACATGAGACTGAATAATACCCATTGAATTTTAGAGCTATAAAATTTAGGGTTCACATGTCACTTTCATTTCATTATCATGCTTATGTGTGTGACTTATTTCATAAAAAATAGATTCATTCATCATAATAATTTATTAAAAAATAATAGATTGTGGAATAAATACATTTAAATCATAACTAAACTAATTATAATTTTATAAAGTTCAACAGAGATGATAGGAAATGGTTATTTTATTAAGTACATAACTTTTTTCATGGAAAATCATAGTGAAATATCTCTAGAAAAACATCGTCACATAAAAATTAATAAAATTTGATGATGAGAGGGAAAGGGTTATCTCATAATTTTGAAATTAAATTATTAGTAATAGGGACATGAAAATAAATATTCCAACATTTGGAATTTGAAAATATAAGTCAAAATATAAATAATAAACATGAATATGGAAGGGAATTGGATGATCCCTTAATTTAGTGTGTGATTCAAAATGCATGGGAGGAGCTTATTGAGATATTGAGCGAACATTGGGAGGACTATAGTGAGGGGACATAAGATGAAGGATGTCAAACTACGAATTATTTTGAATAAAAATTAGAGATTGGTTGGTTTTATATATGAAAACTCAGTGGAATTCATTATTATTTCTCAAACATAGGTTTTGGACACTATTTAATAAAACAACCCAAACCAAAAATCCATTTCATTCTTTTTCCCAATTTTTTCTACCAAATAAGAGTGGTTTAAAGCATTTTATAAGTCCATGGTAAAAAATAACAATATAACACCCTTACATATGTGTTAGTGAGTCATACTTTTAAGGAAATTATTTTAAAACCATAAAATATATTAATATGTTTTGAGGATTCATAATGGATTTAACAAATTTTTGTATATTAGAAATAAAATTATTTTTAATTTAAATGATATATTTCTCATGTATCTCATTTATAGTATTTATTATTTATCTTTTGAGAAATTTTCCTACTATAGTACACAAAGTAAATATCTACAATATTAAATTTTTATCAAAAACTTGAATATACTAAGAAACAATGAAAAATCCACCATTAGTAAAATTTTACTTCATTATTTGAAAAATTATATAAATTTTACATAAATAATTTTATATATTTTTAATTATCACTTTTAAAAAATAAATTCCATTTATTGGAAATGTTTATTTTTTTCTATAATAGTTCTTGAACCAATATAAAAATTACATTCAACTTCACAAAAATTATATAATCATTTATATTAATTAAAAATATTTTAATAAAATATTTTATTGGAATAATATTTATTCAAAAAAATATAACATTTCATAAAAATAATTACTTTATTTCAATTTCAATATTGTCCAGAAATACTATTTGTGTTTCACTGTATCGAAATAAAAAAACATTTATAATGTAACAGAAGTGGGATGGAAATATATTCCTTAATATATAAAAACAATTTACATTTTCATAATTATAGGTTCTTAATAAATATCCCTTCAATACAGTAAATAAAACCCTAAAAGTAAGGTTCATTAAATTTATCCATTCATTGGGTGGTTTTAGGAACAAGGATTTGGTCGTGAACTTAGTGAGCTTGATATTTTCCAACAAATGGCTTTTATCATGATTTTTTTGTTCTATCTCAGGTTAGTCTTGGTAAATGAAAATTCTTAGTGATGAAATATCCCTATTAATATTTAATAAATTGGGTTATTAGGGTATTATTCTATTATTTGAGGTCATCAATTATTTTGTCTATGTCAGTTGGTTTTTTAAAACCCTATATTTATACCAATCATGTGATAACTATTCAATGGATATAATGTCAATGGTAAATATGAATAATAGTAATTTAAATTTGATGGGTTATAATAAAACCATGTATGTGCATGTGTTTTATATAACCTTATTACAGAATAATACATTTAATTAAATCATAAGAGAAATTATAATTTTAATAGTTCTGGTCATTTCACATGGATTTTTGTCAAGAGAGAAATCTTCCAAAACACCAATGAAATGGATAGTCTTGGTGAGTTGATTAATTATAACCCATATTGAATTATTTACATTGTATTTTCTTGGGAGAATAATGATGAATTAAATAGATATATTTTCCCACTTCCATGTTGTTATGGGTTGTGGTCAAAATACACCTTTAGGAAGTTTTTTCTCTGCCTTCACTTGCGGACATATAAGGCTCCTTTTAGTGTAGTCATCAACATCCCTTCTTATATTATACCACCAATAATGATCATGAATGTACTGATACATTTTAATTTTCATAAAATGTATATATAATGTAGATATATGTGTTCCATCCATCAGCACATTCTTTATCCCTAGGACATATGGAAAACATATCGTCGAATGAAATTATAATACACTTCGTTGACTAATATTGAACTCAAGAAACATCACATTCAATATATCCTCTCTCTTATTTTTTAAAACTAACATCTTATCATTAATATTTCAAGATATTCTCTTGTAATTATGGTTGAGAAATCAATTTTATATGTTTTAAAGTGTCTCTTTGCTTATAACTCCCACTTTTAGTTTAACATATTCCTTGATAAATATATATCCCTAAGTCCTCATCATTTCTAACATAACAAGGTACTTCCTAATTAATTTACCCACTACATTGTTTTATATTCCAAGGTGATAATAAATTGAATAATAATATAATTTAAGAAGTTATAACCATCTCTTTTTTATCATGTTCAATTCCATTTGTGTGAAAATATACTTCCAAAATTTGTGGCCTTTGTATATATCACATTTATACCCAAAAATATAGTTACTCTATAATATCATATAAAAATTAACTAAAACTTTATCTAGGTCATGTATAGGATAATTATGGTCTTGATTAATTAAACATCGAGAGTAATAATTAACCAACTTTCACTATTAATGAGGAGTCACCAAATCCATTTCAGAAATTTATTTATATAAATAAAAAATCCTTCTATGAAAAAGAGTATAGTTAACATAGGTGTAGTAACTGATATCTTCATCATTTTAGTGAAACTTTATTCACACACCTTTGTCCATATAAACATAGTACCTTTTCATGTAAACATTCATAGTGGATTTGAAAGGTGGGAATAGTTTTTCACAAACCTCTTATCGTATCATTCTATGATAAGGAAAAAACGAATCTCAGTTACTATTATATGATAAGGCCACTCCTTTATATGTTTTTTCATTGTAGGTTCAACTTTTATTACTTCATTAGTTACAAAAATCCCAATTAAAGAAACTATATGTTTCCATATTCCACATTTTTTGAATTATGAAAATAAAATTTCATTCATCATTGTTTTCAATATAACTCTTAGATGACCATCATTCTCCTCACATATCTACATATATATCAGAATACAATTGATAAAAACCACAATGAATTTGTCAAGGTAGTCCATAGAGAATTTGTTTATCAAGCCAATAAATATATAATGTGAGTTTTCCATGAAAATGGATATAAAAAAATGTTCCAAAATATTATTTGGATGGTAGTTTGTAAAATATATTATTACCTCACCACCAATTGACGATACCTTGATCATAGGAAAATCATAGAGAATAATTTTGACCTACGAAGTTGTAAAATAAATAATCAATCCCTTGGAGTGTGTAATTTTCTTCCATGTGGTCTCGTTATGCAATATATAATCAATTCATAGCCACATTGAGTCATCCATCTTCATATCTAATAGAATATGTGCCTCCCAAGGAGACACACTCGATGTGATGACCCCCTTCATAGAAAGATCTTGGAGTTGTTTCATTAATTCCTATAACTCAATATTTTCAATTAGATAAGAGAAAATTGCTATTAACTTTGTTCATGGTATGAGTTCAATGTACAACACAAACTCTCTTTTTGGATAATTGCTATGTTATACTATTGGAAATATGTCAATTTATTCCTAGATGATTGGAAAATTGTCTACCATTATACTTTCATTTCAATATCCATATTCACCGACCATCTCCATAAATAAGACTATAAAAGGTTCATCTATGAAAATATTTCACTAGTATATATGTCTTCTTAAAATTGAATTTTGGTTGTGCATTAATGACTACTTAATTTTCTTATCTTCTACAGTTAACCATAGAATTATACACTGTGAGCAAGTATATCCATAGCAATGTTTCGAATTTTACAATGGTAATACATACTGTATTTGTGATGATATTGTACATTCCGAATGATATGATAGAGTTTATATACAGTTTTTATGAAAGTATAATTACTCTAGGAATATTTATTGACAACTCAATAAATAAAAATTTATATATTGATTCTATATTATTTGAAAACGTCAATGAAATTATAGAATTCTAAGATCTATAATCTAAAAATTTACTTGCTAGCGTTGAGAGAACAATGAGTATACTACCCACCACATCATTCGAATCCACCAAAATAGCCATCATGATAGAAAAATCCCAACCATTATCCCTTATACTATGATGTGCTTGATGGCTGATCACCTATATAATATTTCTATTTGTATATTGATTAGAATTGTTTCTATGTTTTCTATACATTAATAATTTTTAATATTAAAATTCATACATTATCATACTTTTTTAGTGTTAAAAATTGTAGGATTCACCTCACCGTGAATGTTTTCAGTTATATGTCTATCTACTCCAAACATGTATCACCTCCCACTACCAAGAAAAAAATTTCCCTAAATTCTTCATCCCACATTTATTACATGTGGCATGATTAACATTATTCCATACTCTCCATGATCAATGTTCATCATAGAGTTTGGATCAATTGATCTTTTAATATCATTATATCTATGTCACCGCTAAGTCTCTATGAACTCTAGTTCATCCTTTATAGAACATTGTATATCTCCACATAGTTCTAATTGTCTTAATGTTATGGATTGCTCTGCATATGGGGTCATAATCCACCAAATAATCTATCATCATTTCCCATATGATCCATAGTAAATATAGTGGTGTAATGACATAGCCTTGTAAATTTAATTTCATAGACTACCCCCAATTCATTTTCAATTTTCTTCAGATTTAAGAATTTCTTATTTATTTTTCCCAAATGAAGTAAGGGATATATTTGTTTAAAAAGACTTCCCAAATCTATTCCCACTGCATAGCATCGATCACCCACATGGATTTTTGTTTTTAATTTTTTTCCTCCCATGATCAACTTCTAATTCTAAGAAGTATACTAACATATTTACTTTCACTTCCTTTTAACAAAAATTTGTAGAATAGATATTTTCTATATATGTTATCCATTATTCAGTAATCAAGGGGTCAGTAGATCCACTGAAACAAGGTGGTCATTGATGCATGAAAGACTCTATCGAATGTTTACCCCTACAAAGTGAATTAGGTCTCTCAATGTGATTCAAGTTATATTAATAACTCTTTATAGTTGATTCATCATCCTTAGGATGTTTTCCATTCCTATATCCATCAAATGTTTTCATTTCTTTTTCAGTGCACTCAAAATTTACACAGTTCATCTAATTTCACACCATTTCTATAATAGTTAAAATCTCATTGAGAAATGTTTTACTTTTATAAACCTTATAGTTCATGATTAATTTTATGACTTAAAACATAATTCTAAAACATGTTATTTATATCATTTAATACGAATTATTTTTAGTATATCTCATTTATAATGTATCAAATAAAGCCTGAGATTAACCAAACATATTCCTAGAGAGCGCCAAACTAGGAGTGAAACAAGCCCTGTTGACATCCACATATTCATGTTCACGTGTAGATCAAATTATTGTTTTTGGTTGTTACCCATATATATGCCTATTATAGAGACATATCCACTTGTTCATGTCTATGTTGGGATTTATTTTACAAAAAATAAATTACATAATTATTCATCAAAATAACGGGATGGTTAATGTGATTTAGAATTGTCCCTAGAAATTTTCCTAATGTTTTAAATTACTTATTTCCAAAAAAATGACTAATACACCCTTTGATACCAACTATATAATCATTCTTTTTTGTTATATAACATTTTATTACATACTAAAAAACATATGATATTTTCAAATTAGTTTCATAAAAATAAGTTTCATATTACATAAAAACATATAATATACTTCTAAAAAAACTAGAAATAAATATTCGTGGGTTTAATCTGGTTACATGAACAAAAAAGTTATTCTAAAAGTTGAGTAACTTATATTAATGTAATTAATATTATTAAAATTATATATTTTTGGCATTGTATTGTGCTTAATGAATTATTACATCATTTTTAGGAAAATATGATTTGGTAAAATATACTAAAACCTAAAAAATGATATTTTGTCTTTTTTTAAAAAAATATTTAATAAAATTTTAATAAATCCACCATAACATAATTTCTACATGTAGATTTCATAAAGGAAGTTTATTTCATCAGAATTTTTTTTTGAATAAGATATTTTTTTTGTATATAAAAAACATTACTTATTAAAAAAGTTTGATTAATTGATAATCGTATTTCATCCATTAATTAAAAATTCCATGCATATATAAAATTATTTTATTTTTTTTATTATTTTTTATTTATTAAAATATTAACTCATTAAAACTTTTAATATTCCTAATAATATGGTTTATTATTATAATATAATATATTTTTCAGGAAAAATAGAATTATTATTTATTTGTGTCCAAAAATCAAATAATCAGATTCAACTCAAATAGTCATATATTTTATTAAGAAAAACTATTCTTTATAGGAATTTATACAATAATAATTGTATTTATACAAAGGATGTTACACTTTATGTAACTAATGCATGGACATGTAACACTTTATTACTACCAAATACTCCCAGAGGTTATGGTGTGGGATGAATGTTGTTTCATGGGGTGCCTTAGTTAACATCACCCAAGTGGTAATATCGACTAACTTGAACTTCTCACATAGTCAATTTTATTCAATAATCTCTTGTTGAATCTTATCGTGGGATTGGTCAATGGAGAAACCATGTTATGATGCCCCCTATCTATTGTTATGACAAATGTGCTTCAAAAAACATGAATCTACATGTTAAGGGAATCATTTCCTCTATCTGTATCAGTTATATATTTCTCATTACAACTTATAATCAATAATTATAATGGTAAAATTATCAACCAAACTTATTGTTTCCAACATTAATATTGACCAATAGTAAAATTTTCCAATGTTTATATAATGATCAAATACCAATGGTCAAAATTATTTTTATACCCTATGAATACAACATCATTATTTTAAAAATAAAAATAAAATTTAACATAAGTTTATATTTTCATTAATAAGATGTTGATTGTTTTGATAATTTTTTTATTTAAATAGCCTTTACGGTGGGGGATATGATTATAATTGATTTTTTTAATCATTAATTTCCCATTTTAGATGTTCTATTTTATACTTTGCATCGAGTTGTATAGTTCGGAATTATAATGTTTTTCATAGTTGAATAATGTAAAGATCATTGTTAATTAGTTAAAAAATTTGGTTTCTATTTATTTTGTATATGTATAATATTGTATAAAAAATAAAATAATTAATCAAGAAATAAATATCATTTAAAAAGTATGTGTTGTTACAATGAATGTGATGGAAATCCAAAAAATTAATGATGTTTGAAATGTTAATAATCATAAAAACACTTTTGACCTAGTCAATCAGCATGATTTATTGACTGTGACAGTCAATTGACATGAGAAATTGATTACTATTCATTGGATTTTGTTTTTGATAGAATGTTAGAAGCATCGTAAAATTTTATTGTGACGATAAATAAAGTATTGATTGTATTTATAAGTTCTATCAAGGTCAGAATTTGATATAGAACTAATGATGAATTTATGATCATGGAGTTATCATAAATCATTAAAACTTAATGATAAGAAATTAATTTTATAAATGCGAGGAGAATAAAATGTGATGTATTATATATGTTTATCTTCTACGTGAGGAATATCAGATAAAAAAGGATACAGACCATCAGTATGAGGTTTATTGGTTAGAAAATAATAGAAGGATACAAAATTTTTCTTCATGATGTAAATAAGTCACTACCAAAACCCGTCCATCAGATGTTGTATTCCACATATTCATTTTAAGGTATTTTGACACCAATTAACTTAATAAACTATTGTTATCTTTAAGACATTAGATACATAATTATATTGAAGGTATAATTTAGTGGATAAGTTTTTGAGATAAATTAAATAGACGAGGTCTGATACTAATCAACCAGATGAAAATGAAAAGTTTATTCAACCAATATTATCAGGTTGAATTTTATTTTGATTGGTTCAAGTGAAAAAAATGCCTTCATTTATTCTATGTAATATGTGTAGAATCATTAGAGTAGAACTAAAATCCTTCCATCATAGTAAAGTAGATACCAATCTATTAGATGCTTGAAAAAACTAAAAATGTATTTTGAAGATGAAATTCCTCAGACTTGATATTTTAGGTTTGAGGAATTGATGAAAATGAGAAATTCATTGATGGTATTTCAGATACGTTTTAAAGAAGGTTCTTTCTTCCAATGTGCTGTCAAATGAGGTTTTGGACACTATAAAAAGTTCTCAAATTATTAATAAGTGTTTTTTAAATTTTTATGAAGAATATATATTATAATAGTTTTTGTGTTTACAAGAGGCCATACTAATGAGAAATATTCAAAATTTCATATTCATTCATCATAATGAATAATTATAATGAATAATCAGACTTTAATTTTTTTTGTAATATTGAATAAGTTTGATGATTTGGGAATATTTATGATTAGTTGAGATGATCTCAAAAGTATTGAGAATAGTTTATGAGTTCAAATATTAAGACTTAAAAGAATGTGACATTCAATAATTGGGAATTTCATTATGATGCGAGTGAAATAATTTTTCACTCTTATTCCATTATGTGGTTCTTATAAAAGGATATAATAGTATATTCATATATTGTGTGTATTAAATTATTAACATGTGTTGGAGAAATAAATATTTTGACACATGTATTGAGTTTCCAATCATATTTTTATTTGCAGGCTGATACTATGAATGTTACATTAGAAAAATTCCACCAAAGAGATCCCTTCATAACAAATCCATCATAGTGGTTCTATGAGAACAAATCCATCAGCGAAAATCCATCATAGAATGGTTTATCAAATGAATTTACATTTAAAAAAGAAGGGGAGAGTTTTGGATAATGTATCTAATAAATAAAACCAAATTTATATGAACTAGGATTGGATGGAGACTAATTGGATAAGGACAATCAGACAAAGTTTACTAGACTGAGGCTGATAATACTAACATTTATCAAGAAAGTTATCCATGAATATTTTGTCAATTAATTTTTATAACCAACATGTTATTCAAAGAAATTTTTATGTTATTGAAGATTGGTCATAGATAATGTTTGATTCAGCTTACATGTGGAGGAAGTTAATTTTTTCTAAAGTGAATAAAAAAAGAAGGAAATTGAATCTTATAATAATGGATAGATACCAGTTATTGGGATTTATTGTTTGTTTTATGGGGGTGTATAACTAGCAACAAGATACTAGGTACGAAATGGATAGTTTTTAGTTAAAACCAACTATTGCATGAATGTTTCTAATTTAATTGTAGAATTTTATAAATCCTGTTCCTATGAGTTCTAGAAAGAAGATAGTGATTGAATATGAGTTTGTTGGACTATCAAATATAGCCAAGAATTATCCTTTGTATAATTTTTTTTAAATATTGTGGGTTTCCTTATCTTTATATTGGTTTCATAAGAAAGGGTAGGATGAGATGTTATATTTTAGTGGATCATAACATTAAAATGTTTAAAAGGTTACGAATGATTTCATAATAAGTAAAGAAACATTCTTATAAAAGAAAAAATTTCCACCGTTTCACCCACCTACCCCATTGGTTCGATTCCTATTTGGGATCAAAACTACTGAGGTGGATCTAGAAATGATCCAAATGTGGAAATATCCCCTCTAGTGATAATACATGGAAAATATTCACCAATAATCCTTAATTTCTTATATAGGAAAGAAATTTCTTCATTATATTTTGAATGAAAATCCATATCATGGTTTATTTAAAAAAAATTATGTATAGTAATTAATTATTAAAATAGGTCATATTTATGTTTCATAATGATAATTGATTACCTCATACTTGTTGTGGTGATATTTATACACTGTTTTTGTACTTGAATATCTCTTGTTATGGTGGAATGAAAATTTATAATTTTCATAAAAAAGGGTTATATAAATTAATATGAAGATACATACTCAAATAAATAATTAAATAAATTTAAGGAAATGAATAAATAAAATCCCACCTCATCTTTATCGATATCAACATCATCTATAGTGAAGGAATAAGAATGGATTTCCCCATCATCCTATTTTAAAGTGGGTTCCCTTGACTCTTGAGACATTGGTTTAAGTAATTTCCATTTATGTATATTTACATCACTAGAAAATATTAGTTTAATTCTTACCCAAACATTAACTATCCATGTTACTATTATCTCAACACTTGTAATAAAATCTCATTCCCTTCAAAAAATTTCCATTTTGTTTATTTCAAAAATTATCGGATGATGGAAATTTATTGATTCCATTATTCTTCATTGATGTTTAACATTTTAATTAAATATTGTCAATCCAATTCTTCTCTTTATTTATGTTGAACATATAGTTATAGTAAATTAATTCTCTATATTGATGCAACATAATTTTATTTCATCATACGATAAAAGAGTTCAGGAATCAATTGGCCTTTAAGGGTTTGGCATAATTACCAAATGAAAAGGCTAATATTTATCTCCATATTAAATATGGAATCCATAGAATATATAGTTATACTTTTTAAGGGAACCTAATAATTTATAACACATTCTTTTTCTTTTTTCATTAAACAACAAAACACTCTCTTCATTTTAGTTTGTTACTCACAAAGGAAGTAATTTTTTTTAAAAAAAAATTCATCGATATATCTATTTCATATGTTCTATTTTGTATTCCTATTGATTATTCTAGCTAATTGGATACAATTTATCCTTTATCGTCAAAAATTTGATAAAATTATGTTATAAACTTTTGTCTCTATCTCATCCAAAGGATAGTAATATATTTTTATGATTATTAATCAAATTACAATCTCCCTCTATATTTTTTTATTTTATATAAAATATGCAGGATTATATCACATGAAACAATCCAATATAGGTGTAAAATATCATTTAAGATCATTTTTCTCAATGTAATTAATATTATCAGTCACAACATAGGTAAAATTCCAAATTATTTCAATTATCAGCTTAACTCCAAAACTAACTGTATTGGCTTACCCAAGAGGGAAATCCATAATTGGAATAGAGTTGTTTCTTGAATTTTTTATCTTAGGTTCTATTACTAAATAATGTAACTTTCTCAGTATGCTCATTATTATCATGAATATTTCAAAAAATAAAAACCCCACCAATGGACAATGTTCTCAATTAATGTAAGGGGTTATCATAATTCTAATGTTAACTATATTCATTCCAAATCTAGTTCCCAACTATTATTTTCTTGAAGAACAAAATAAAAAGAAGATTCATTTTTTACAGTTGAAATATAATATAGAATATAACAATGGAAAATTGTTGGAATAATTGAGACACATTCAAATATTTCATTTTCTTATACTAGTGAATACAGTTATAATAAAGGTGTAAAAAAGTTCTTGGTAATTATTAATTACAATGGATTCTATTATCAATCAATATGACATAACAAAAATGGAAATGTAAATAAAATAATTTTTATTCATTTTATATATAAAATAATCATATAATTTAGATATTGATAATTTCAAATGAAATAATATTTCAGATAATAACCAATAAATTATCATTGAATGAAATTATTAATGATTAATGTCATGATATCAGACATCATGATATCTTTACCACTATGGACATACTCCAAGAATGGTTAAAATATGGGTAGGCATAAAATAAAAAACCATTTAATAATTATTGATAATAGTTATCCTTAATATGCATATTAATTCATCAAGGAGATATGTAATTGGGGGACCCAACAATCAATGCATGTCAAATACATTCCTCTCTTTTTAAATGATCATTTTAACTCAAAAAAAATATTTCACATCAAAAAATATTCAATATAGAGTTAATAGTGGTAAATATCAATATTTAACTAATAAATATAACACCATTGAAACTAAAACACTTTATAATGTAATTTTATATAGATTAGGTGTGATTTCCTCGACCCGGGTTCCACAGAAAGGTTCCCCAAGAATTGTGGGCCACATGCCCTCAAGTGCATCTCCCGAGACACCAGTGGCTAATGGATAGCATTAAGGGTCTTGAATGGGTCCAAGGGGAGACCATTCCCTTATTAACAGAGTAGAAAAATGGTACAACAACATGATATATAGTGGGAGAAGTATAATATTGAATATGAAATGGAAACAGAAATTATTAACCCAACACCAAATAATAACCAAATGGTAACCCGATGATGAATCCTATACATATAGATGATTATGTATTTAATGTATCTATAAATAATCAAATCACATAGAAAAGAATTCATGTATAAGTACTATAAAAATTATATAAAAGATCAAAAATTATATCCATCATCTTAAGCTCCATCTCATTCATCTTGTACCAAACACCATCCAGCGACATGCCAGAAATTTATGCATCCTTAAGAATATGATTCAACATATTAATACCTAAAAAATATAGTATCCCCATTTCCATATGTGGACTTAATAGGTTATGAGATAAGTATTATTTGGACACCACCAACATCGCCTATAAATATTTAGTCATTGTATACAATATGGAAGTGTGAAGATACAATAATGTAAAGATGGAACAGTAACATTTATTGGGTTAGATGTTTTTCTTGAATGAAACCAGGATGAAACTACCTGCATTATCTTGTTTAGGTATATCTCTGAACAAATATCAAGGGACTAAATTATCAATATAAAGTAAATAAGGTAAATCATGCCCAGTATCATAGTATTAAAGGGGAATCCATGCATAGTATCGCAAAATAAGTACTCCATGCCCAATATAATTTATGGGGTCACCATGTCCAGTATCACGTATAGGCTCTCTATTCACCATATTAGAGTAAAGGACATGTTACCTGTATAGTATCATAAGGTTTTTCATACCCATATACTATCACAATGGATTTTATATACATATTTTATCAAAATGGCCACTATACCCTTATATTATCTCATATATATGAGGATATTAATCCACTTATTAACATAAAATGTTCAAGTGTCTTTATAAAATTTTAATATATATATTATGCGTCATCATGACCATTTAATTTAATTTAGGATGGATTTTATTCCCATTTAGTATAATTATGCTTAAGTTTCATCATGCACATTCATTGTACTTCACGAGGGTCATCATGCCCATATAATATAGTAATTAAGGGTTTTCATTCCCTTATGCATTATAATTGATTAAAAATCCATTGAAATTAATTTAAGACAAGGTAATATTAATTTCACATTTACACTTAATAATGAAATGTTTGTATCCCTTTTACATTTAATTAGGTGATCTATGCTTACCAATCCACTCTAATCAATTCTATTCCACATATAGAAAGGGTATTATCCATGATACAACACCACATTTACCCATTAAAAATTTATTATATCATAATTTGGAATTAAAATAACACCCCTCAATAGTTTCTTTTGACGTGGATTGTGTTTAATTAATTTTGAAATCATTTTAATGAAAATATGATTCGATAAAATACACTGGAACCTGAAAATTATATTTTTTTTATTGAAATATAATATTTTATATTTTTTTAATAAATCCACCATGACCTAATTTTTACATGATTATTTTATAATTGATGTTTATTTCGTCTAAAAAATTATCTAAATATAATAATTTTTATTTTTGAATATCAAATACATTATTTATTATAAATATATTTCTAAGGCATAGTCATATTTATGAAACTTATTAAAAATTCCCATGCCATTATAATTTTTTTATATTATTTTTAAAATATTATTGCATTAAAACTAATTCTATTAATAACAATTTTGTTTATTATATTAAACTTAAATATTTAAAAAAAATCATGACTTATTTTTATCCAAAAACCAAATAATATGAATTATCTCAAATATACATAGATTTTATTAAGAAAAACTCTTCTTTAGAGGAATTTATACACTAAAAATTTTATTTATAAAATGGATATTAAACATTATGTATCTAATGAATGGACATGTGACCGTTTATTACACCCAAATACACTCTGAGGGTAAGGTTTGGGATAGTGGTTGTTTAATGGGGTGCCTCAGCAAACATCACTCGAGTGGTAATATCCTCTTACTAGAACTTCTCTCATAGTCAATTTTGTTCAATAATCACATTTTCAGGCTCATTTTGGGATTAGTCATGGGATTACACATGTGATGATACCTCCCTCTATTGTTCTGAAAAATATTATTCAAAAAACATGAATATACTGGATAAGGTAATCAATTACCCTTTTTGTATCAATTATATATTGTCATTACAACTTATAAATATTAATTATAAAGGTAAAATTATCACCCAATGGTATATTTTCCAATATTAATATTGGCTAATATACAAATTGAACAATTTTTGTATAATAATTGAATACCAATGGTCACAGTTATTTTTAAGGTTTTGAATTTTAATTTTTTTCATAGATTTCAAATTTAAACATCACTGTTAATGAGACAAAACAATTTATTTCTATTTATTTTTTATATGTATAATATTTTATATACCGAAAAAATGAATTATTGAAGATATAATTATCAATTTAAAAATATATGTTTTAACATAAAATGTAATAGAATCCCAAATAATTGAATGATGATTGAAATGTAAATAATCGGAACCACACATTATACTTCGTTAATCATCACGATTTATTGAATATGATAGTCAATCAACATGAGAAGTTGAAAAAATTTCATCAGATTGTGTTTTTGAAAGATTATTAGACACATTATAAAATTGAATTATGATAATAAATAATTTTTCGATTGTATTGAGAAATTATATTACAGTCAATATTTGATACAAAACTGATGAATATTTTTTGGTCATGGATTTATCATAAATCATAAATAATTAATGATAAAATAAGGGTTTTATAGAAGGTACGAGAATGAAATGTGAAGTGTTGTACAGACTACTCATCTATGTGGGGAAAATCACTTAAATAATGGCATGGAACATCAATATGCGGTTCGTCGATTTGACAAAAACATAAGGCTCGAAAAATATTCTTATTGAGGTAAATATGTCACTGCTGACAATAGTCCATCAGATGTCATATACCACGAATTCATTTTAATGAATTTCGAAACCAATTCATGTAAAAAACTATTGGTATATTTAAAAACCAGATACATGATTCTATTAAAGGTAGAATTTAGTGGATAAGTTTTTGAGATCAATGAAATTGAAGCGGTTAGATAATAATAAACTAGAAGAAAATCAACAGTTTTGTCAACAATTATTATATAGTTGAATTGTATTTCGATTGATTCAAGAAAAAAAATTGATTTCTTCTCCAAAGGATTTGTAGAATCATTAGACAAGAAATTAAATAATTCCATCAATGTAAAGTGGATACTGATCTGTTAGAAAATTGAAAACATTGATAATATTATTATATGAAAAACATCATCAAACATACGTTTGTTAGTCTGAGGAATTGAAGAAATAAAAGAAATACATTGATGATATTTTGGATATGTTGTAAAGGAGTTTATTTCTTCCAATGATATGTCAAATGAGGTTTTGAACACTATAGAATTTTTTCAATTTTTTAATAAGTTTTTTTCAATTGGTAAGAAGAATTTATATGATAATACTTATTGTGTTTACAAGATTCAATCATAATGAACAATATTTAGTATTTAATATTCTTCCATCATAATGAATATTCAAAATGAATAACTGGACTATAAAAAAGTTGTAAACATGAATATTTTTGATGATTTGGGAATATTCAAGATGATTCGAGAAGCTCTCAATAGTATTGAGAATATTTTTTGAACTCAAAAATTAAGAAATAAATGAACGTGAAATTCAGGATTTATGAATTTCATTAATCTAGAAGTGAAATAATTTTTCCTCTTTTTCCATTATTGGGTTCTTATAAAATGATATAATATTATATTCATACATTGTATGTCTTGAACTATTCACATGTGTTAAAGATATAAAAATTTTAACACGTGAATTGAGATTCTAATCAGATTTTTATTTGAAGGTAGATTATATGAATGTTGAATAGAAACAAGTCCACCAGAGAGATCTCATCATAACAAATCCATCAGAGTTAGTCTATAAAAACAAGTTCATTAGAGTGACATCAATCAGAGAAAGGTTTATCGTATGGAGTTCCATTGAACAAAGAAGTGGTGAGATTGTGATTGAGTTTCTAATATATTAGGAAAAATAGAGATGTTGAAGGATTGTATGGAGGGTAATTGGATGGAGAACACTAGACATATGTTACTAGATAGAGACTGACCAAAATATCTTTTATCCTGAATATTTTCCATGAAAATTTTTCGATGAATTTTTATGACTAACATGTTCTTTGAAGAATTTTTGATGTTCTTGAAGATTTTTCATATGTAATGTTTGATTGAAATTAATTTTAGAAAAAACTTAATTTTATTAAAGTGAATAAGAAAATAAGATTGAAATTGAATCTTAAAACTATAGATAGCTACCAGTTGTTGAGAAGGATTTTTTGTTTTATGAAGTTGTATAACTAGTTATGGGATAATGGGTTTGAAATTGATAGTTGTGTGTTAAAACCAATTATTTAATTAATGTTTCAAATTTAATTGTATAATTAATTACTTCGTGTGTCTATGTGATCTAAATAGAAGATAATGAATGAATTCGTGTTGGTTGGATTATTAAATATATCCAAGAGTAGACCTTTGTTTACAAAATTTAAGATTTTGTTTTTTTACTTATCTTTATATTTGTTTTATATGAATTTTAATGTTGAGATGTTATATATGAGAGGATTCTAAGATTAAAATATTTAAAAGCTTATGAATTTTTTATATATAAGCAAATAAACATTTTTATAAAAGAGGAAGCTTCCAATGATTCACCCACCCACCCCAAAGGTCTAAATCCTACTTGTGAACAAAACTATGAGGGGTGGATCTAGAAATGATCCAAATGATGAATTTCCCATCTAAAGACTATAAATGGAAAATGTTCATAAAAACAATAAAATTCTTATAAAGGTAATAAATTCATTTATTTTATTATGAAATAAAATCCATACCATTGGTTATATAAAAACCCAAATAAATAATAATCAATTATGAAAATAGTTCATATTTATGTTTCGTAAAGATAATTTATTCCCTAATACATATTGTGGTAATATTTATACATTCTATTTTGACTAGCATATCTATTCTTATTGTGCAAGGTAAATTTACATTTTCATATAAAAACGATGATATAAACGACTATAAAGATACATAATCAAATAAATAATTACATAAATTTTAGGAAACGAATAAAGAACATTCCACCTCATAATTATTGACTTCAACCTCAACTGTAGTTTTTGTCATAATAATGCATTTCTCCCATCGACCTCTATGGTGGTATGTTACATTGACTCTTGGGAAATTGGTTTAAATAATTTTCTATTATGTATATTTCATACACTAGAAAATATTATTTTCATTCTTACCCATACATTAACTATCCATGTTACCATAATCGCAACACTTTTAATAAAATCACACTCCCTTTAAAAATTTTCAAAGATGGTTATTTCCAAAATGATCGCATGATGGAAATTTCTTAATTCCATTATTATTCATTGATTTTTTACCTTTTTATTCATTATTTCCCAAAGTAATCTTCTCTTGATTTATGTTGAACATATATTCAATGTAAATTAATTCTCTATATTTATGAAACATAATATTATTTCTTCATATGATAAAAAAGTTAGGGAAACTAGTTCCATTCGGGGGATTTGAAGAAGGCCCCAAAAAAAGTACCAATCATTATCATCATATTACATATGGAATCCATAGAATACCTAGTTATTTTTTTAAGTACCCTAATACCCAATAACACCTTATTTTTATTTTTTCATTAAACTATGGAATACTCTTTTCATTTTAGTTTGTTACTCAAAAATGAAGTATTTCTTTCAAAAAATGTTATTTTAAGATATTCTTATACCATTTTTTAATTTATTCTTCCTGTTGATTATTCTAGATAAGTGACAACCATTTATCCTTTATCTTTATAAATACGATACACTTATATTATAATCTTTTGTCTTTATATAATCTTAATTATACTAATAAATTTTCAAGAGTCTTAATCAATTTACAAGTTCCCTCTATATTTCATAATTTCACTAAAATATACAAACTTCATTAACATGAAACATTGAAATATAGGTCTATCATATCATTTAATATCATGTTTCTGTATATATTTGTTTTTATTAGTCATAACATAGGTAAAATTCTAAAATATTTATATTATCAAATTAACTCCAAAACTAATTTTATTGGCTTAGTCAAGAGTTAAATCAATACATTAATTAGATTTTTTCTTTAATTTATTATATAAGGATCTATTACAAAATATTTTTATACACTAAGTAAGACCAATATTGTCATAAATATGTTAAAAAAATAAAAATCACCTCAATGGAAAATGTTCTCAAATAATATAAGGGATTATCATAATTATCATGCTAAATATATTCAATCCAAATCTAGTTCCCAATGATTCAACAAAAATTATTCAGATAAAAATTATAAGGAACCCAACTCCAGAAATCATGAGCATATATCTACTTTATTTAATCGTAATAATATATAATGGATCTTATACGAAATGACTGAATGATTTATTTTATTTTAGAATAAAATAATAACACGGTTCAATTTTTTTTATTGGAAATATAATATAAAACAAAACAATGGAAATTTTTTGGAAATATTGAAACTCGTTCAAATATTTCATCTTCTTATATTAGTGAATTGAGTTATAATAATTGTTTTGTAAGATTCTTGGTAATTTTTATGTACAATGGATTATATTTTCAATAGATGAGATATAAGAAAAATGGAAATGAAAACAATAGATTTTTTCTTCGTTTTATCTATATCATGATCAATAAATTTAGAAATTTCTAATTTCCAATGAAATAATATCATGTATAATAACAAATTAATTATCATTGAATGAAATTATTAATGATTAATGACCAGATATCTGACATCCTAATAGCTTTAACAGTATAGATATACTATATTAAAACATTAACTATAGGTAGGAATAAAATAAAAAACCATTTAATAATGATAGAGAAGTAGTTTTCCCCCTAATAAATATCAATTCATTGAGGAGATATATAATTGTGTGACCCAACCATCAATGCATATCGAATACATGCATAATTTATTAGTCGATAAATTAATTCACAAACAATATTCCATATTAATAAATATCTATATTGAGTAAATAGTGGTAAATATCAACATTTCACAAATAAATAAAACATCATTGAAACTAAAACACTTCATAAAGAAATGATATATAGAATAGGTGTGATGTCCTAGACCCGGGTTTAACTCAAATGTTCTCTATGACCTGTGGGCCACATGGCCTCATGTTCATCTCCATAGACACAAGTGGCTACTGGCTAGAATTAATGGACT
This sequence comes from Viscum album, assembly GCA_963277665.1. Classification (NCBI taxonomy): domain Eukaryota; kingdom Viridiplantae; phylum Streptophyta; class Magnoliopsida; order Santalales; family Viscaceae; genus Viscum; species Viscum album. The sequence goes on along the minus strand of OY728148.1, from coordinate 255,988,179 downwards.
TCAGTGTGTCCATGGGGAGAGAATTCCCTCATTGAAAGAGTTGAAAATGATACAACAACATGATAGATAGTGGGAGAGGTATAATATTGAATATGAAATTGAAACAGAAATGATTAACCAAGAACAAAATAATAACCAAACGGTAACAAGGGATGATTCATATAGATATAGATTATTATATATTTCATGTATCTATAAATAAAGAAATTACAAAAACAATAATACAAGTACAAGTACTATAAAAATTATATCCAGCATCCTGATGTCCATCATAGTCATCTTCTACCAAAATACATCTTATGACAAGCCAGAAAGTCATGCATTCAAAAGAGGATGCTTAACCTTATTTATACCTTCAAAAACAAAGTCTCCCCATTTCCATAGGTGACCCTAATAGGTTGTGAGATAAGTCATAGTTGGACACTACAAACATCATCTATAAATATTTAGTCTATATGTACACTTTGGTAGTGTGATGATACAACAATGTAATGTAGGAATAATAACTGTATATGGGCCAGCCCTATTTCTTGAAGGAACCCAAGAAGACACTACTAATTTTTCTTCATTTTAGTATATCATTAGACAAGTGAAATGAGACTAAAATATCAATTTAAAATTAATAATGGAAATCATGCCCAATATAACAGTATTAAAAGGGAATCCATGTCTAGTATCACAAATTACGGATTCCACTCTTAGTATAATGAATAGGGTCACTATGTCCAGTATCACGTATATGGTCTCCATTCACCATATTAGAGTAAAGGGAATGTTACCCATTTAGTATCATATGGTTTTTCATACCCATGTTGTATCACATTGGATGTCATTCCCATATTGTATCACAATGATCGCCACGTCCACATAATATCACATTTGTATATGGATATCCATGCACTTATTAATATAATAAGTTCAAGGGTATTCATTCCATTTTAATATATGTATTATGTGTATTCATGACCTTTTGATTTGAAGCAGGATGGATGCCATGCCCATTAATTTTAGTTCACAGGGGTCCTCATACGCATTCACTATAGTTATTAAGGGTTTTCATGCCCTTATGTCTTATCATTGATTAAAAAACAATAAACCCTGATACAAGTCAAGGGAACATTGAAATAAAATTTACACCTAATAATGACATGTGTGTATCGATTTTATATTTAATTAGGTGATCAGTGCTTACCACTCCCCTCTAATCAATAGGATTGCATATATAGAAAGGGTATTATCCATGATACAATAACATATTTTTCCCTTATAAATTTATGATATCATTATTTATTATTAAAATTAGACCCCTTAATAGGGTCTTTGGAATCATAATCATAAAAACTAACTTGGCACAAGGATGGTTCACATAATGGAATGGCTCACTCCAAGGGCATAGATAATGACATAATTTGGGTTTAGACAAATCAAACAACTTTTGTAAAATAAAATTTAAGGAAACACATTTTGAAATGGGTATATGGAATAAAAAAAATTATTTTAAACCATAAAAACATGAGGAATAATTTATTTACCACCTACCTTGTACTCGTACAACTCAACTTTTACATTATCATCCTTTAGTGAAGCCTAGATGGGAAGAAATCAAAGGAACTAACAACACCCTTGAAGATAGGGAATATTGGACTAAAACTCAATATTATATTCAAGGATAAGAGAAGGGGATAATGGATAAAAAGAAATGAATATATTATCTATTTGGATCTAATAAGACAAACAAAAAGTATGATTTCTCTTTGGAAGGAGGAGTACCTTATATTCTAGGGTTATGCCTTAAAAGGAGATCACTGGGAAGAAAAAAAAGGAGGACCTAAATTTTGATATAAAAAATAGGAAGGGGGTTATTCTATTATATTTTAATGGATAAATGTTAATTTTACCCAAAAATAGAGGCACATGCTTTTTTCCATTGTTAGAACAACCATGCCCAACCATGAGATATGCATATACTATAATTTATAGAGGTTTTGAACATGTGTGACACCCCATATGCATGGTTTCCTCAAACTAGGTAGGCCCCAATAGTTCTCTATACATCCTCACATGGTTAGGGAAATCATGTGTCCGGGCATGAATAGTTTCTACTATCCAAGAGGCCAGACTTTTTACCATAATTGTTGAGGTTCTAATGTCTAAACAAGCCCCAAACACTCATGTAATGTCAATAAACTCATTAGGAATCTATATTAGTTCCAAAAAACAGTTTGAATAAAAAAAGAAATGTACCTTGAATAAATGTTGGGTTATTATATTGGAACCCCCATGAAGGAACTCATGCACAAGTTTACCTTCTAAGGGTGGAAAAACATTAGGTTAGAATAATTCTATCCACTAAGCATTAAATTAGCTTGCCACTCCCATGTATCATCATATACTTGTCCTTGCGTCCATTGCACCCATACTAAATGTATATACCAGCCCTGAAGAAACATCATGATTAGTTAAATGGTTCATATATGATACTCCTCAAAATAAGAAAAATGTATCTAGATCAATAGACTCATTATCAAGAGTATCAGACTGGTCATCATGATATTAATGATGCTTTGAAATGTGATATATTTCGTTCATGGCATGGTAACTCTTTGGTAATAACAACTTATAGGATACCATACCGAATCAATCCAAAATATGAAAAGGCCCAAATAACCATGTAAATAGCTTTTCTTTCTTCCATATCTATATATTCCTAAGACATTGTGATACCTATAAGGCTATAAGATCACCAAAATCAAGTCCATGATTTATTCGATGTTAACAAACTAATGATTTTGGTCCATCCTGATTTGTAGGAATCCACTTCATGGTAAGTATAACATTCTCTAATGTCTCCAGAATGAGAGGTGGAATAAATAGTGCTACCTCTCCTACCTCTTACCAGCACAGGGTGAACAAAATGGGCTATCGTATAGGTCCTTATAAGGAGTATTATTAATCATCTATTGATAACTATTATTATAGTAGAATAGGATGAGGGGGATATTATTCTCCCATGAACCATCAAAATCAAGGGAACATTATTAGAGCATGACCTCTAACACCATTATGGTTTATTTCGAATGGTATTTTTTTGGAGATTCAGAGGTTGTGCTCAGAAGAACTTATGTACTCATATCCTTTTTCACCACTTTACAGAACCTTGATGTGACATGTCATCCCTGTATAAAATGATAATATAAGGGACCCTTGGTAGTCCGATAATCTTATGGACATATAATTTGTCCGAGTCATTAACTGAGAATATATTCTATATTTTAAGAAAGTGGTATAATTTCATCGTTTGATCTATGACTACCAAAAAAATGTCTCTAACTCAAGGAAATAAAAGTATATCGAATAAAGAACCAATAAAAAATCCTCCAATTTCCATCTCGAATAGGTAAACATTGTATAAATCCTATAGGTCACTTGTCGTCTACCTTCACATGCTGAAAGGTGGATCACCTAGGGATAAAACCTACTATCTAACGCTTCATCCCTAGCCAGTAACACTATACACACATGTCACAATACATATTGGAAATTCCCTGGTGAACATCCCACTTAGATAAAAGTGACTCCAATATCAGATACTCAATCATATATATAGGATCCAAGATACTCTCATGTATACACTCCTTTTCAACTTTCTCGGTAGACCAATCCAGATGTATGTCCTCACTAGAAACACTCTCTCATTTAACCTAGACATTGGGATCATAAAACTATATCGTATTCACATTTTCCATAAGAAAATACATCGGTGATAACGAGCAAGTATATACAGTTAATGATGATATAGAACACATATATATATCAAAAAATGATCTATAGTCTTCCATTCACTACATGACTCCTAAACAATCTATGTTTGATTCCTCCTATTCAGAGCATCTACAAAAATATTTCTATTAATAGGAGTATAGGCTTGTTTGAATTCAACGGATTATAGATATTCAACCAAACTTCCCCACCTAATATTTAAGTGTATCTTAATAAAAAAATACCTAAGGCTCATATAGTTAATATACAATAAAAAATTTTCCAATATTAAATGTCTCCAGCAATGCATGGAATTTACAACAACTACTTTTTATGATTGTGTGTGAGGTAATTCTTCACATCAAGTCTTAGCTGCCATGCCCTGTATGAAATGAATCTATCTTCTTGCATCTAAAATACTCTTAGCTTGATACTTGATGCTTCATAATAGACTATATAGATCATACCTGACACTACCAAAAATCAGATTGACATAAAATTTAATATCCCTTATAACATCATAATGGATATATCATTGGTTTCATACCATATAAACTTCACAACCATATTAGTCATTCCTATAAAATGTTTGGCTCTATGTGATATGCCTTTTATAAAATGTCTATAGTAACTAGCTAGACCTATGAAATGTCGAATGGTAATGAGGTTATTGGTATGCTCCCATGTAAATATAGATCTCACCTTATCCGGGTCAATATAACCTCTTCCATAGGGATAATAAAACGCATGAATTGTACCTTGATTATATATATGTGAAATTTTCTAATAATATAATAAATCTTGAGCTCTCTCTTTATATTTTAAATGATGTTAAAATGAGTGCCATGTTCGATTTTAGTATGAGAATAAATAAAGTTATCATATATGAATACCACAATGAAGGAATCTATATTGGGGTGAAAACCCCTATTCATTAAATACATGAAGTTGGAAGGTTCATGTTAAAGAGAGAAAGGTATCCTGTGATAGCCATAAAATTTACACCATCTACAGAGAGTTATATTTGGAATATTTGATGATCCAACTCGAACCTAATGACATCGTGATATTAGTTTGATCATCGAGAATAGCTTCACTCCATTGAGTAAGTAAAAAATATTACGAATCTGAGGTAAATGATTCTAGTGTTCCCTATATGATAATTAAATATCCAATAATTCAAAAAATTTATGAGGGTTTTGGTGGATTCCTTAGAGAAAAATACTAGTGAACCCCATAAATATGTACTAATCCCTATAAAACCCTTGGCCTCCAAATCTTCTAGATTCCTCTTGAACTCCTATAACTCAGTAGTAACCATCCTATAAGGTGGAATATATACAAGTAAAACTCTAGGAACTTTTTCAATAGTAAATTATACCTCCCTCTCTAGAATTAGTTCTGAAATATCATTAGGGAATACATCTATGAATCCATATAAAACCAAAGGGAACTCAGTTTGATGTAGTGACATATCATTCATGTAAAGGATAGAAATATTGGAGGAAAATATTACTATATTTAGATTCTATGGTCCATATATACTAAAATAGGAATCCCACTACCCTATTTTAATATATATACCACCCTCTATTGTAGTAAATTTCACACTCCTACAATAACATTCTATATATTCATGATATGAAACCAACACATCCATTCTGAGAATGATTTCAAAGCCTTTCATCGTGAGGATAAAGATGTTCCATATGGAAATAGGGATTCCTACCTCAAGAGGAAAATCATCACACTTGTTTGAATAGTCTGATTATATAACCAATGTTGTATCAAGAATCATTACATCATAATAGTTCACAAAGAAAATTACAAGCCTATGCAAAAAAAGGTACCTAAATTAAATAATTTCATGAACTTACCATGAACAATGAAGAAACAATATTTGAGGAAAATCCTCACACTTGTTTGTATAACTAATGCCTTGCTACCATGTCCACAAAATCCTCCACATAATATACAACCAGTACAAAACTATTTACCTTCCTAGTGTGGAACTATTAATCCTTATTATTATGGTGTATTTAGCATCGATCCTCTCCCACTCAAAATAGATTGGAAGGTCATCGAGAAGCAATGAAGATGCCTCAATATGCCACATCCATGGAACAAAATGGGTTCTATATGAAACTAGGGGATCATTTTACAAAGAGTCCCCACAAGTGACATAAAAAATAGATTTATTTTTTAAAATGGTTTTTACTACTCATGAATACAGTCCAAAAATTTCACCGCAGACCACTAAGATAACCACTACTCAGTGTGGGTTCCAAACCTCTCTGGCACCCAATGTCTACATCACTCAGGTTCTTCTCAGTGACAAATTTGTGGTTCACTGTTTAAGATATAGTACTCAAAAAGAAAATACTCACCTATGAATGAATATGATTACTCATACCATCCTCATATCACCTCTCTTTCACTGGATCCTCAATTGTATTGACATACATGATGTGATTAAAAATTGTAAATGATCCAAATTATCCATAATGTTTATTGAGCCCTACTGAATGTTCATGAACTCACATGAACGATCATACCTAAGTGTATCTAGAATAAAATAAGAAACACATTTGGATAATAATCCCTCCATGTATCTTCCCGTTGTTGACCCTCATTATTTAGAATACCCGACCATTAATTGGATGATCCATAGATCATATAATTATCCATTTTCACACTCTTATGAAGATGTGTCAGCATATTAATAATTATATACATAAAATGTATGAACTATAACAGTATATCTTGCATTCTTCTATCTCCCAAAAATGAGTGTAGATTCTAATGTAGGAATTGTAGAGTCAATTTTCCAATAGAAGGGGCTGTGTGCAGAGCTCTATGTAGGGTCTACATAATCTAAAAGACATATTCTCAAAACAGGGCATCATCACCCATGTTAATAAAAGGAACATGGTCCATAGGATACACTAATGTAGTTATAACTAGATCCTTATGGCACACCAACTATGGGGAATAATCATCACCACACTATAAGCATGCACTCGGAGGACATCATGTTGGAATGAGTCTACAATTTTGAGACACACAACTGAGATAAACTTTCATACAGTATAAGCCAGATAATTTGAAATAAGATAGTTCTAAATCCTTTATATTAAATTTTGACACATCTCTGATATCCCAAAGGGTTAGTTCTGGGTGATTTGAACATTTATATAGATCAATAGAGACACTACATACTACCCACAAGAATTGAAAATATTGGGTGAATCTCTATATTTCCAAATCTAAAATTCATTTTATTTTTATAAAAAAAATTATTTAAAATATTTTAAACAAATGGTTCACCATTTCTAATCCATATGAGCCCATACACCATATTAACCAAAATGTGTAATTCATTCAATATATATCACAAACACATTCCAATCCATGTGACCAATGGTCCATGAATCTGTATATCATAGTTGAGTACATAGGGTATCATCTATAAAAAATAAATACACTTTTAGTTTATGATTGGAACACTAAGTACCCACTATGATTTCCTTAATTACATATAAGAATATTTATTTTATTACAATCATATATATATCAAGGAAAGAAATTATAGAAATAATAATCTATATAGACATCGCAATGCTTCTGTATGTCATGGCATATGAATGGAAAGGGCATTCCTTACAAGGTTCCTAATATTATGTGTGATAAATAATAACATTACATAATATGATTACCCAAGAATAAAATATTATCCTCAATTCTATCAAGGGTAATATTACAATTCAATTTCATCACCTAATGGTGGAATCAATTCAACTATAATAAGAAAAAATCATTAAATAACACTTTTGAATGGAGAAAATTCTTATTTTATCTGTACATGAGTTAGATAATCCCATAAAAAACTCATTAGAAAACTTAATAAACTCCATAATATCATGAATTTTTTATCAAAATAGTAAAGTAATTAATGAAAGGATATGATACCATTTTGTGACATATCATGTCTATTTTCCAATCGAAGGCTCCTCGATCCCACTAGGCCACATGGCCTCAAGAGAATCTTCCAAAATGTCAAAGGATACTGACTAGAAGTGAAAGTCTTAGGTGTTCTTTTGGGGGACTATGACTTCATTAATAGAGTATCAAATGGGTACAATAAAATAATAAATAGTAGAAGTACAATAACCATGAATAACTAGTGAAAACATATATGAACAATCAAGAATAAAATAATTGTCAAATGATAACTAGAGGTTGACTCATATATAGAAGGATGATAATGTATTTTAAATATCTATAGAGAATGAAAACATGGATAAAAGGTAGAGAGTAGTAGAAAAATAAAAATGGTACAAGAAGTCCAAAAATTCTATCTAGTATCCTAAGATCTATCCCGATCATTTTCTACCTAGAACAATCCTATGAAATGTTAGAAATTTGTGCATCTGTAAGAGGATACATCTTCTTATAAGAATCTGAAAGAAAATTTTTTTTCGTGGGAACTATAGGTGGCCTTGAGAGGGTGTGTAATATACCTCAGTAGGAAACCACCAATGACATCTATAAATAAAAAAATTGTGTATACAAGGTAGATGTATATAAATATAGTAATGTAAATAAAGAATAAAAATACTAAATGGGTTGGATCTGGTACATGAAGGAATCCCAGATGTCACAACCTACATCAACCCATGTAGGTATATCTCTTAACAAGTATCAAGGGACTCAATTACCGGTATCACATTTATAAGGGACATCAATCCCAGTATCACTGTAGAAAATGAGATGTCATGCCCTGTATTAAAGAATAGGGATTCCATGCCTTGTATAATGTAAAGGGATAACATGACCAGTATGACGTATATTGTCTCCATGCCTAGTATCACAATAAGGGATTTCATTCCTATATAATATCTTAAGTATTTTCATGCTCTTATATTATTAAAAGGGACATCATGACTATATAGTATCCCAAGGGACACCATGCCCTTATAGAATAACAGTTATATGAGGGTCTCCATGACTATATTAATATAAAATTTTCAATGGTATTTAGATACTTTTAATATATTTTTTAGGTTTCTTCATCCACATTTTATATAAACCATGACAGATTTCATTCCAATTTTGTTTAATTATGCATAAGGGTTAGCATGAAGATTATTTATACTTTAAGGGGGTTTTGATTCCCATTGACTAATATTGTTAATGGTTTCTATTCACTTATGTCTTATGATGGATTAAAGTACCATTGAACATTAAATGATAAAATTTATAATCCGTTTCCATTTTAAATTTAATAATGAAATGGTTGTATCTGTTGTTAATTTAATTTGGTGATGTGGGCTTACCACTCACCTCTAATATATTCCACACATTATATAAAAAGAATGTTATCCACGATTCAGTGCCACATTTATCTATTAAAATTTAATTATATCATCATATAATATTGATAACACAATCCCCAATATTTTATTTTAATACATACTCTAGAAAAAAAAGTCTTAAAGTGGACACAAAAATATGAATGTGTCACTCAAAGGATGTAAACATTGACATGAAAAAAGGATGGGGACGAAGCCTCAATTTATTATTTAAAGCAAAGACCTCTTTAGATTGGGTAGAGGGAGAACCATTACATAACCAAAAGGACCAAGAGAAAGTGGTCCGAATACAAGGATTGAAAGCCCATTTTTTGTCCTAAAGGACCCATCGGTGAATAGTACAACTATAGTTCCCACACTCTTACATTACCACTACCGCTATAGTACCTACAATAGTCCATCCACCGCCACAGTTCCACCACTGCTATAGTCCTTCTATAGTGCCCTGCTAAAGTGCTGCTACAGTACCACAGAAATTTTCCCCTTCCTGGATTTGATCCCAAGTCTTTTAGATGCCAAGCAGGAGCCTGTACCACTTGGGTACCGGATCGTTGGTGACATTGAAATTATTTGTGTAATAAAAACATAAAAAAATACATGAAAATGAAATTTATTTCAAATTAATGGTGAACAAATTTTGTGAAAAAATGGAACATATTTTTTAACATCAAAACATGAGGTATAGTTTTAAAAAAAATACCATGTACATGTACAACTCTCCTATTCCAGTATCAGCCTTTAGTTTATCCTATATTAGAAGAAATCTAGATAATGGATGAATTCTATGAATATAGGGAATATGAACATGCATATCAATAACATTATCTAGTAGATGGTAAAATACGAACTTCTAAAAAGGAGATGAAGATCTTAACAATGAGGGTCGAATAAGACAAATAGTATCTCGAACATAATTTTTATGAAGTGGTTCTATCACTTCATATATTTGGCCTTAAAAGGACCACAATTAGGCTATAAAATAGTGGCCATTCCAATGGATATATAAAATAGTAAATGGGGCATATTTTATTATTCTTGGAGGAAAAAAGATATTTTTTTCCCTAAAAAGGAGGCTCATGTCTTGGCCACATGGATAGATAAATTGCGGTCCAACTATGACATGGGCCTATGAAAAAAGTTATCAAGGTCATGGAAGGCTATGTAGCCTCATCAGCGTAGTTTTTTCAAATAGTGCATCCCCCTTATAATCAATGCTCATCCCTATATAGTTAGGGGAAACCATATGACCTGGATGGCACAATAAATAATAACTATGTGTCTAGCCCCTTTTCCAAATGACTAGGTCTCTGTGCACTGAACAATCCTTATAAACACCTGTAACCTCTTTAAACTCCATAGAAATCCATTTTAGTTCCAAAAACACAACGTCATAACAAAATTAAAAGGGTTTTTACCATGAATAATTACCATATTATTATATTAGGATATCATTATATCCATGATATAAATAATATTAATATTTAAGTAAAATATAATGTATAATGAAAACAATAAATGGAATTAATTGAGTAAATTTTAATGAAAAAAATAAACAGATGTGTGATGAAAACCAATTCATCCAAAAGAATACTTTTTAGTAAAATAATGACTCTTAATTAATTGAATTATAATATATAAATATATTTAAATTATTTTATCAAAAAAGGGTTTTCTATATAAATCCATTTATATATTATAGAATAATAAAAATAGTGTTAGTGGTTTTTAGCAGTTGTAAATGGTGTTAATGTTTTATACCTTAAAAAATGTTTATTTATTTTTGTAAAGCTAGTAAAAAATAATCCTTTTAGAAAAAAAATCAATGGATTCCTTTCAAATTTTTAAAAATTCAAAGAAAATATCAAATTACCGTTTCAATTATCATAAAAAAATAAAAAGGTCCAATGAAAACCAATTTAAAAAAATATAAACATGGAAAACAAATACAAGATTAGAAAGAAAAATAAGATCAGTTTTTGTTTTAAATGTTTATTTTTTTATTAATGTGAAAAGGATCATGAAATGTAGATTGAAACATTATATATCATTAAATTTCACCACTAAATAAATATATAAGGATTTTATAAAGAAATATTATAATATTATTTCAATGATAATATTCTCAAAAACAATAAAACAAGATTGTAAAATGAATTCTTGCCTCTTAGATATTTTTAAATTAAAACCCATCATTGTGTAGTATGAATTGAAATATTCATAATCATAAATAAAGGGAAATAATGCAAAATAAATCAATGGGGATTTATATACTCAGCATAAAAGTAAATTAGTTCATATTAGAAAATATTTATCAATGGAGTGGGAATTAAGATAAATTCCTTTAATTCATGATTCTCCATAGCTTAATGCACTCTAACACCCTAATTGATGATTTTGAAAATTTAATTAATTTATTACAGAAAATATTGAAATTTATGGTATAATATATGTATGAAAAAAAAATATTATCACTCTTCTTTTAAAATTTATTCATTATCAACATTTGTACATGTGTTAGTAGCGTAAATTTATCATTAATGATCATTTAAAATATTCATGATCATTGTTAATTGATTATGGTTCCATCATAAAAATATTTTTAATACTGAAATAAATATCATATGTATTCATTAAACATGTGCTTATTAAAATCCATGTAATGGGGAAATGAATAATGGATCATATTTCTTCATATAGGTGGTAGTCAAGATGCCTACACAATCAATATTGTTGCTTTCCAATAAATTAGAAGGATAAATTTAAATATGATATTATATTTACAGAAGAATAATTAAATCATTTGGATTATATATATTCATTATTTATTTCTTTATTAACATTAATGTAAAATAGTGGTGAAAAAGTAACTATAGTATTATGATTAGATAGTAAGTCATACGTACGCATGAGTGATGTTTTTGATTTCCATATGATAGAAAACAAGTGGAAAATTGTTTTACCACTATCATAATGACATATCAATATATTTATTATAATAGGGAAATTATTTGATAGTGGATATAATATCTTTTTAAGTATAATAAGTAATAAGTTGGGAAGAATTTATAATGAATATTACTAATTCATTTATATAATTCCTCTTGATATTTTTCTTAATTGAACTAGGGTTTTAATTTTTTAAAAAATGGAACCTCAATTTCATATATATGGTTATTCAAAAGTAAATTTGAGGTTTTGTTCAAGATATTTTACCCAATTTTTTTATGAATTGACAGAAAGGGTTTTTGTTTTATAAGAGAGGGAATGAATACAATTGGATTTTTTGGAAAAGATTAATATTCAATCAATTAACTCTCCAACCAAGTTGTAAAAAATCAATATATATTTTAATAAAATTATTTCTTAGATGGAATATTCTCATAATAATTTACTATAGGTTTTTGTTTGATTTCATACCTTATCATTTGGTTTAACTTATTGGGTATGAAAATTTCAATCTTAAACAGGGTAATGAATTTTTCAAGATTATTGTGTTTTGAATTTACTAATATGGGGCAAAATTACTCATAAATTAACATGATATGAATTTTTTATCATATATTATCCCCCTTGTCATCTTAAAAGAGTTTTAGGACATTCATAATATATAATAATTTATTATTTTCAACAAATAGAAGAAATCTAATTTTTTACAATATTAATTAAATTTAATATTAATGGCACAAAAAGATATGTAATTTTAATATAATCCTATCACACATCCTTAATATAATATAATGACCTGTATTATTTATCAAAAATAATATTTCAATGTTATTTTTTTACATTTATAATTTTTAAAAACTTTTATATAAATTTTATTCAAATTGAATATATAGTTTTTGGTTTTTCATAAGTAATTAATCTAATTAATTAGTTATGAAAAATTAAAAAACATTGTATATAATAATCAAATAGTCTTGTGAAAAATAAATTTCTTACTCATTCATTACATATTATGATCCATATGTTAGCATATAATAGATATTGAAACAAATAGTGTTAAATTTTATAATCTTCTTCAATTAAAGTAATAATAATTTCATTATAAAGGTCAAATAGTACCGAAATTACATATATTCTAATTTATGATGGATCTATTTGAATATTATCCAAACAATGTAATAAAGGTTTCCGTTTTTTTAATTTCTCATACCATTGTTGTTCAACATAATTATCGGATTTACCCTTTACCAAGGAGATAATATTTTCAATGGTATTATTTATAATGACCCAAAATAAATGGAAACTTTTACAAAATTTCATCCTTGTGACTAAAAATATGTTAACTAATTTTAAATAATTATTCTAAATGTATAGTAAATTAAATTTCATATAAATTTAAAAAATTAACAAAAAATAGTCTTTAAAATCGATTTTTAGGCATAAAAAATATTCTACATCAAATCCTAAAATTTTTTGATTCAAATTAGATTATTTTAAATAAAATATATAATATGTAACATTAGGACCAAACTAAAAATATTAATTTAATTTAAAATTAATTTTTTTATTAAAAATTTATAATAATTGAAAAATCAATATTTATCGCAATTTAATGAAATATTAATAATGTTATAAATGTATTAATATTTCGATATAAGTTAATATTGATATTTTGATATAAAAAATGAAATTTATTTAATAAAATAAAATTAATAATATCATAGATTTCTATTTTTGATCATATAATTGAAAAATGTATATTGTGATATTGTTTATTTAAAAAATAAAATATTATTATAATTTTACCTTAGGTCTTATAATTACCACTAACATTACATCTCATCATGAACTGTTGTAGTCTCATAAATTTACTATGGGTAAGACTATTTTTCTCCTCAATAATTTTGACCACCCCTACTTTTTTCAACTCATCATCCAAATGTGGGGGAAGAGAGGAGAAAGAGAGAATTAGGGGGAAAGTGGGTGGGGGAGGGGGAGAAAGAGAATAAAGTTGAACTAAATAATTATATAGTCCAAAATTTATAATACATACTATCATTGAAAATTGTTAGATTAACCTATCTGTCTTTATGAAATTCATGATTGAGGATTATTAAATTTATGAGTGTAAAATCAAATTCTAAAACTTTGTTTCTTCAATTATAATATTTAAGAAACTACATTAAAAACATGAACATTTAAAGCCTTATAAATTTATAATCTTTTATCAAATTCATTAGGATTTGAGATATGTAAAATAAAATTGCACTACCTTAGTGTTTGGCTGGTTATTGTTGTGGATTGTTTATGATTCCTCATAAATCCAATTAGAAGTTTATTGTTTTAGATGTAATATTTCCCCTTTTTTGGTACATTAAAATCATGGGGTTATGTGGCTAACCATCGTGATTAGAGACAATAAATGATAAATACAATAATTTTAATTAAATTTATTTTAATCCCCCTAAATATATTAATCAATAAAATTTAACATTTTTTAATCTAACCTATTCCATGATTATCGAAACCCAAAAACTATGATGCAAATTAATGTTATACTAACCCATAATTAAATCCACCATTATAGATGAAACTAAGAGCATAGTTATCTCACTCGAGACACTATTTACAAGATATTTTGAATTCATAAAAAATCAAGCTGGGATTCTAAAAAATAATATATTCTTCTTTAATATATACTTTTTGAGGATATTTAATGCTTAAGAATCCACAGTGGACCAACCATGGGGTGAAAATCACATTCTACAATTACCATTTCCATCATAAAAATATATTATAGCCATATTTTAGAGTAAAATTATTTTTTCCCAATTCGGAGACCCAGTACTCTAAAAAAATTGAGTTAATCCTAAATCAATAATGACAAATGATATTACATCCTCCTGTCCTTAAAATTTTTTCACACTTTAATAGTATTTGTTTAGGGATTCTCCCAATATTATTCTCATAATTAATTTCATGTACAAAATAAAATGACATCATATAAATTTCTTCTATCTTGGATATTTGACCTAAATAAAACTCATTACCCAAAAACCCTGTTTATAAATGCCCTCATTCATCTATAATTATGTTTATTTCTATCCAATGAAATGAAATATCATTGATGAAACGTGCCTCCCCCCTAAGAGATGCATTAAAATAATCAACACTAAAACTCATTTCTCATTATATAGTCATGATAAAATATAAGATAGAAAAAATTCCACTGAACATTGACATCTATTAAAAAACACTCAATTTCCTAGTCAATAAATATTGAGGGAATTTATCTCCCAATGTTTAACGATTTTTCAATATGTTTGTTATGGCGGATAACTATACCCTTACTAAAATTATAGTACTAAAACACATACTTTTAAACAAATTCATTGATACAAACTTAGATCATCCAAGATAGTCTTCCTCAAATTTAATATTAATATTAAAACTATAAATATTCTCACATAACTCGTAGAACCTGTCGGTTTCATGTGTTTTAGGACCAATTACAAAGGAATCTTATTTTTACAAAACATTTAAACATTTCTCTATTGTAAATTGTACTAGAAATACTTCTAGAATTTTATTGGCAACCCTCATCATCATATGATGGATAAATAGAAGAATATAAAAGGTATTAACTCAATTGTTCGGTATGGATAAATATAATTGATAACCGTCAATGAAAGGGATTGATAATAAGATGAAAAAATTGGTATAACCACGTTATATAATAATATTATATCTGAAAAAATTATTAGATCATAAATCATGATTCATGTAATACAACATGGATGAACAAATGAAATTAATTAGGAGAACATGAAAACAATATCAATGTGATCCCTGAGGTAAAAACATAGACATTATAATATGACTAACACAATGGAATAAGAATAATAATTTTGAAGCATCACCTTATTGAGTTATCCAATTACCACCATACAAACTAGTTAATGTAATTGTACTGACATATTTTTCTAATTTTTGAATCACATACATGAAATCAGGACTTATAGAAAATAGAATTATGGTTTTTAAATATATATCATGAGAGTTAAACATTTAACCAATGGATTAGATGATGAAATAGGACCCCACGAATAATCAATAAATATTTAAATGCATTCACTTGAATTAATCTGTTCATCAAATCCTAGGAAATATATAGAAGGAAAGTTTGTTTCATATATCAAATCATTTAGAACCTATGGAATTAAAATGGGTTTTACATTTTTTCTAAAATATTTTAACATATAGTTATCATTTATAATTCAATAAATAATCATAGTATTATATTTCTTAGAAAAAAATAAATGTGTATAAACAAAAATTTTGAAATGTTTTATTCATTAAATATAATAAAGAATATAGTATTTACACAATATATAAAAATGATATATTATTATATAAATATTTTAAAAAATCAATAAATTGATGAAATCTGGGGAAAAAACCTTGAATCTATAAAATAATAAAAATTTTACCAAATCAGTAAATAATTATAAGAAAATATATTGTTTTACACCCATGAAGATAAGGATTGAAAAATAAAGTGATTGATTATTTTTCTCAAATTTATTCAATATTTCTCATATCTGAATAAAATGTTAATGGGTCAACGTGTATTGAAAAAATATTTTCAAAATATGAGAAGAATTTTATTTTTAAAATCACGAGTAAATAAAACCTTTACTTTAAAAAATATTTAAAATAAAATTTAGTGATTAATAGTAAAATAATATAAATTATAAAATAATAAAAAATGTAATGAATATTTTAAATGATTGTAAATTCAGTAATTTGATATCATTTTAAAATGTGATATATTTTATTTTGGTTAAAATGAATATATAAGTATATAAATTGTTAGTTTATTTTTAAAAGAATTTCCCAAAGTGGTTGGGTAGAAATATTTTGAGTCATATTTAAAAATTACTTTTAATGAAATATCCTATAATAAAGATAAAATAAAATATAATCTTTTTAGAGGGAATTCATCAAATGAATGATGAGAAATATATTAATGATATGTAAGAAACTTTTAATGTTTTAAGACACAATTATTGAACAAATAATCATAAAAAGTGAAATATAATTATCATTTGAAAATTTGTGATGAGAAGTTTTATTATTATAGTAACTAATCCATATTTTAGTTCTCAAAACAATGTGACGACAAATAAAAGATAAAATCGATGAAAAAGTTCATTAAAATGAATGGGATGTATACCATCCAATTTCAAACAAATATTTGAGATAATATTTATTAAATAAATATGATACCAATTAAAATAAAAAAATTCCATTGATAAAAATAATAAATTCATCAGGTAAAATGGATTGAGTGGATTAATGTGACATATAATACATAAATTCTACAGAGAATATGTGACAAATATAGAAATAATTTATAATGAAAAAACTATTATGTCTCAAGTAAAATTTACATTGAAAACCCTTGAATGATAAATAGAATTAAATTTAATATATAATACCATTAATTAATGTGATCACGTGATTTTATGAATCAAATACAAAGAATAGACACTATAAAAAAATTAGGTGTATAATATAATCATATAATAGAGAATGAAATTTCATATAACAAACCCTTAAAAATTCTATAATTTTCCATTCTAAAAAACATGTGAAAAATAATATATTGTTGACATTGAAAATTATTAGATATAATTCAATAATGAAATAATTTTTAAAATGGTTAGTAGAAAACACATTCCCAACAAAACAGGGTGTATAATAAAAATATTGTCTCATTAAGTGAATATTTATATTAGAAACCCTTACCTGGTTCTTGATTCATTTGGCACAAGAACCAAAATTCATGAATAATAATATTATGATTATTATATATCCACATACAATCATTATTAATCTATATTTCATTTAATATATACCACTTATTATCATATTCTATATATTTTTTATACTTTCATTCCTATATTTTCGCGAAAATTATATCGTTGTTGGCCTATTTCAATAATTTCAGTGATCAAATATGAAATTTTAATAATATGTTATATACATAAAATGAAAATCTTATAATAATAAATCAATAATTTTTTCATTAAAATTTATAATAAAATATTTATATATGGTCCTAGGGTCATTTATGAGAGGATTTCCTAGCATTTTTCAATTATGGGGTTAAACCAACCCCAAACATGAAAAAAATATATCTCAATCGGTTAGTATGGAAATAAAGTTTGAAATATCATTATAAAATAATAATGGTTACATTACTTATTATTTATAAATTTTATGGGATTTATTTTTAGTGGATTTGATAAAAATGGTCATCAATATGAAAAATTATATTAATTAATTCCTCATGGTATTTGAAAAAATAATTGTTTTTATTTTTATAATAACTCTTATTTATAATAATGATAATATTTTTATCATATTAGTTTGGTTAGGGATGCATTAGAAGAGAAATATTAAGAATAAGGGGTATGCAATACTCACTTTGGTACAATGTACATTCTCTTGAATGTCTCATTTGAAATGACTATATTGTGATATATAATGGTGAGTAATGGATTTAGATCATGAAAGTTATTTCTTTTATGGGATATTTTGGTAGTGATTCATAGTAATTTTTACTTTAATGTGTAAGCTTGAGATGGTTGATGTGATCCATTTTTATAATTAAATAAAATGATATATTTGTGAACAACCATTTTTTTAAAAACAGAATGAAATTATTTAATGGTGGGTGGTTCCAAAACAGCAAAATAATGGAGTTTTTTTGTGTGGAAATTTCAAAATATTCTCCCAAATAAAGTTTCCCATGTGTTTGATGAAAATTCATATACTTTTACCACTTTATTTTTAAATTTTATATTTTTTTATTATCTTGGTAAATTGTCCAACAAAAACTGTTAATTTTTATAATAAATATAAAGTAACCCTTAGATTATTTTTATTTTTTAAAAAAAAATTTTGGTTACATATATCATAGTTCAATTTTTACATAATAAAAAATTATATTTTAATTAAAACAATTAATATATATATATATAATGATTGAAGAAAAATTTAGTTTTACCATTATGATTATTTAACATAATTTATTATTGTTTATAAATTGAATAACTGTTATTATAATTTTATGTATATGTAAAAACACTTTAAAATAACTATATAATATGGATTCCAGAGATTAATTAGTTTATAATTGCACATATTTAATAGATAAATTCCTTGATAAAAATCAAAGCATAATTTTCATGTTAATAGTAATAAATATTAGTAAACATAATTTTATTCCTTAAAATTATATTTAACATTCTACCAAATAATATAAATTTTTTTAAAAAATAATATATATATTTTTTGTTTTTATTTTTAAATATGATGAAAATTGTATTGTAGTATAAGTGAATAAAATTTTTTTTATAGTATAATGTATGTTATAATTTTAAATCGTCAGTCATGGGATCTATAAATTGAATAATGTAATTTTTAATGAATTATTTTACATTATAAATCCATATTTTTATTTCTAATTTCTTTCAAATAGTTTTAAGTAATAAAAAGTTACATTATTATAAAATATATATTTTTCATTATTCTCCTAAAAATTAATTATTTTAGAAAATATAAAAAATTAACAAAAATATAATTTGAAATTGTATATACATGAAATGTTTTTTTATAAAATTAAATATAAAAAAATTAATATTTTTTATGTAATATATAAATATATATAAAAATTGTTATTGTTGAAAAAATTCATTTTTCTACCATAACTATTTTTTATATTATTTTATAATAATATCTAATTTAAAGAATTAAAATAAATTAGTTAATATACTATATTATGTTATATTATTTTTATATATTTTAAATGTGATGAATTTAATTGATTTGGGTAAATAATAGAATACTTTTAATGATTAATTATTTGAGAAAACATCCCTTTCTAACATAAAATATTTACCGTCTATAAAAAGGAATTATTATTTGATTATTATCCTTTTACAGTTGGATTTATATCTACAATATTTTTAACAATAATCATCATCTAATGTGTCATAAATCATTATAGATCAGTGCTACATGTGTTTGGTATTTCATGTGATACAATTATTGAATATAATAAAATATAATTGATATAAACTATTGTGTTATTATATTAAACTAGAAAACTAATCCACATTACATTATACAATTGATGATTTTATAAAAATTATTCAGTAACATTATAATGGTTTATAAGAAGAATTCTATTCTGAAATAATGTTAGATCCAAAATCATCAATAACTATCATTACACGAGAACCATATTTGTTATTTTTTGGAACAAAATCCACTTGATAATTCAATATCATCTCTTTCATAAATATTCACTAGATTCCTAAATCTACACCTTGATACATAGGGGATTTCAACCAATACCATAGATATAGTAATTATTATTTTCATATCTCTTTATAAAAGGCCACCATTTATAAAATTATAAGGAAATTAATCTCAATGAAATTTCTCAACACTTCCCCACTGCCCATTGGTTTTCCCATTACACCATAATATAACTTTTATTTTACCAAACATTCAGATAACCCCACTCCATCTTCCCAAAAATGTATATTGAATCCCAGCACACTATTATAATAAGAAAATGATTAACTCTTAAGAAAAGGCCTTTTAAAACCACAAAATTTTTTTCCCATGTTATTAGTACACATAAAGAGTCATTTCACATACCACAATGAAGGTCCTGATTTAGTGGAGAAATATTTACTAAGGAAATAAATCCACATACATACAATGAAAAATAATAGTAAACCACCAACTACCTTTTATAATGGTTAATATTATTCCCACCTTCATGAAAACACTTAATGACTATTGATTGTGAAAATATGATCTCACCAGAGACCTATGAAGACATCAACATGATAGTGCACTCTCAAACATGAAAATTTTATGGTTAGACCATTGTTGATCCATGATGAGAGACATATATTCTCACACATAAGAATCACAACCCCATGTTTATCTATATATATTCCTCCTGCACCCTATGGATACAAAGTCCCTTTTTTGATGTTTCCAATACCAAAACACTACTACAAAATCACAATCTCATAAAATAATATGAATTCTATTTTTTTTATAACCAGTCACTACTCCATACATTTGAATATCATTATAGTAGAAATTAGTACACAATTTATATATGTATTAATTGAATAGGGAAATATCATGAATTAATTAAAGGATTATATATAAACTATAAAAGTAATAATATAATTCATATGATCTCTAAATGTGAAAATAATGATTACCACTTATTTTAGAGGGAAATTAATGCCATCTCTGAAAATATTGTAAAATCACTTGTCATCCACCTACCAAAGTCTACCAATTGTTATACATTAGATAAATTATTACAATCCTCAACATTCACATTATGAGAATTACCACCCATAGACATAGTGTTTAAATTAATATTTATCAAATCATATTTAGATGACTATATCATCCTTTGTGATGTATTTTCCCACCACTTCTCAAGAAATCCCACTCACTACTCAATGTGGATCCTTTACTTCATATTCCACTAGATATACAAGAATAGTAATATAACATTTACCATGTCTAAAATAATTCATGCACCAAAACATATAATCATATTCATGAAGTAATCTCTTAATGGATTAATTTCAACACTAATAAATAAATATATTTATGAAAAAAGATTGAGAAAATATTTTCACCATAAATATAAACTCTATCTTCTATTTTCATAGAAATTAGTTCCATTGGAATCTCTGACTCTTGAATATATGATTCATGAAAAAGTCATTGATGTTAAATTAATTACGAGGACACAAAAAAGATAACATGATCTAAATTAAAAAACATTATATAACACATGACTATAATTATTTATCATGAACATTATATTGTAGCTCTTATCATTCTCACAATGTGATTATAAAAAACCAACCAATGTCGGTGATGCTGGGATTTGGTCTTAACATCAACCAACTCAATCAACACCTGAGTCTCCTGCTTCCCAATTGAAACTAATTTCTACTATGTTTATAACTTTAGTAGTAAAATTCATTTTTTCATGGTTATGTTCAATGTGTAGATCCTCACATAGTATAACTCAAGCTTTTATAAGGAGAATTTATAACCTACACTGTTTTCCATAGTGCATCTTTTCAATGAATCCTCACTAATCTATTGTTTAGTAAAGGGTCTTCCACAAAGGTGTTTATCTATGGGAACATGAAAAAAACTCAATAATACATTATCTAGGCCACTATAGGAATAAATAATTATGAAAAAATATATTATGAATAATTTTTAGGGGAAACCTTGCAATAGATGCAGACCTAGATGTGTACTCGATCTTGGTCTCTCTACCACGATGAGAGTATAACATCCCATAGTAGAACACCATATCATCCTAGATATAAAACTAAAACAATATTAGGGTGCTCCCATCATGCGATTGAGGAAAAAAATTTCTTTAATAGAACACCAATATTCATAATTAGTTAAAATAAGAATCATAATTTAGATGGTAGAACTATGAATTGTATTGAAATGAGAGTCACAAAATATATCAAATAATTTACTAGTAATGGATGAGGCTCTTATGATAAACTATGTAGGCCTCTTTCTTCTAGATAAATTAAAAAAATTATTTCTATATATTTTCATGTGAAAATTATTGGGAAATTACTTTCACAGTACTATATAATAATATACACAATGAACAAAGGGGAAAGAAAATTGCCTCAGATTGTAGGGAATGTACAACACTAAAATAAATCATTCAATATTTCCATATCAATATATAATGAAAATAGAGAGGCCAAAAAATTGTAGTTATCTCATTATGTACCATTCTCTGAATACAATATTGATATCAGTTGATAAAATTATTCCATTGTTAGTATATATCCAAACTGGTGGATTAATTCATAGTGGGATAACATAGTAAGGAAATGATTGATCCTAACTGACTGTTATAAATTGATTTATCGAGTTTATAATACCACACAATGATGTTTCATAACTATATTTATACAATAATATTATTATATCTCTCATTCAATGATATATTGTCTACCATATATTTACTTTTCTATCATTACAAATTTCCAAACTCAATATCCATTTAACATTATTCCCCTAAATTCTCAAACTAGTAATTGAATGATTATAGACTACAATCATTATCCCTATGATATAATTACTCTATTGTGACTCTTAGATGACCCGACCCATGATAACCCATTCAATGAAAAATATATTTTGTGTGTAAAATGCTAACCCAATATATTATACGTATCAGGAAGGAAACGAAAATATATTATTCATATCATAAAATTTAATATACCTTTTCCAATTATAACATGAAACATGTGTATGTATTCAATTTATACAAAAAAACATCTTCATGGATCATATATATAAGTAAATAAATGTGAATTCTTCAAGTTATTCATGATATTTAAAAATGTTGGTATTATTAAATATATGAAAATACAAAGGAGATTTCCATATAGAAGAAATTAAATCTGATATAGAAATGAAATTGGATTAAACCTTCATGATGTGTTCACTCCATTGATATTTTCTAGCTATAATTGGGATCCATGAAAATATGAACCTTAATGATCCATTGAGAATAACCATGTGTTATTATGCTTTAACTCCAAAAACCACAGAATGTGTATATAAATAAAACTCCATCTCCAACATGTGAGTCATAAATTCATTTTATCCATAAGTGGGATGAATCCAAAAAAGAGGGAACTATAAAAAGTATTTATTATACACACACAAAACGAAAATTATAGTAAATATTATCATATTTTAATCCCATAGTACTAGAGAATAACTCAGAGAAACAAAAGTGAAGGAAACTTAAATACACTATATAATTAGAATTTATATAAACATGTGAAGTAATAATAATAATTGATATAACCCATTATGTTTTGAACCATACACGAATCTAAGAGTACATAGATAACTATAAATCGTCTAAAGTGAGATGTAAATAGATCAGTTGCATGTCTTATATGAATTGAAAAATAGGGAGGCTTTGGAGTTACATTTATAAATGATTCTATTTTATCTTCCATAACTGTAGACCAAATTACAATAAACTGAGGGTATACTCTCCTCATTGATTTATGTGCATCAACTGAGGGAGAGTCTCACATTCTTATTCACTATATAATTATACTTAACTACACACCCATATAGGAATCTACAAATTACTCATGAGTAGAAATCATTCATGAAGGACTATTAAATATTATTGTAAACCCATAGAATGATTTTAGTTATAGATTGGTTGGAATATAGGAAATGGTATCTCTCTTCACTTTCCATCCTTAGGAAAATAATAAAAATCCATTATTATTTAGACTCCCCTAATAATATCCCTGTCATCTCATTAGAATTGAAAAAGGGAACATATTCATCATCAAGTGTAAAATAGATAATGATAGTGGTACAATTAAATCTATGGAATAAAAAAATAGAAATGATCATAGAGTTTAATAATGGGAGGGGGGTAATTGACAGATAAAATTTTAGACTACCTTTCTCAGACCCCATCATTTTATACAATGATATAAAACAATAAACATCATATAATTAATTGAAAATTGCTTTCCATGATAAAAAAATAACATCCTATTATGATCTAATTATTTAAATAAAATGGATATGTTATTTCAAACTAATAGAAACCAAGTTAAAATATAATGAAATAAATATAGATGAGAAAACAATGTCTACATGGAATACCTAGGAGCTCTATCGGGTGTACCCTAAGTGCACAATGTTGACTGAAATGAGGTGTTCTTCATTCCCTACCAATGCATGTCATTCTCAATAAACATCATAGAGAATATAAATGTGATTCCCAAAAATTTCATAAATCTAGGTACTACACACTAGGATGGTCTAGGTGTACCAAACCCTTGTTGGTCTCTGGCTCGACCATGTATATTTGATATCACACACTCATACAGAAATTTACAGGCCTCAAAGGGGTTTTCCCACACCTCATGGCCTAGTAAAGATAGTCCATCCTAGTTCTCAATATTCTATAATGTAGTTGGGCTACCATTTTATTTTCCTGGGATCCAATAGTCATTGTAGGGGTGGATCTTGGCTAGAATCCCCTCTAATACAAACTTTATCCATTACATTACTCGTTTCATTCAATGGTTTATGGGGAATGGCCACCCTCACCCTTAATGTGACCTTAACTACCAACACTATAAGCCTTCCTCACAACAATACCAGTTATAGATGCGGTCATCCACTATCACCCTAATAGTATTTTAATTCCAACATAAAACCACTTTTTATTGTTACTGACATTAACATATTCCATTTTGTAGACTCCATTCCCACTCTTTCTACGTCCACCTTCGATCGGAAGGAACATTTTCCACCAGACACTTACACTGTCGACCACCCATGCATTCCCCTCATTACAGCTAGCCACCCCTATGTTTACTGGATTATCATTGACATGAGAGACAGATACATGAATATTTGAGAGATAATGAATATTGGGGGATTATTTCAAATGTTATAGAGAGATAAAGTGAGTAATATTGGGTTTTTTATCAAATAATCTCCATTTAAACTATATACTAACATCAAAAAAATATTATATTAACACATATAAATTGATTATATATATTGATTAATAATTGTTGAAATAATTAAAATAAATTCAATAACCTCTATAACTACTATCGTATACCACCCCTAGTGTAATGAATTTGATTTAAATAAATATATTACCTCGGTTTTTCAATACAAGAACCTATTTATGACATATAATAAATATATCACAAGTAATCATGTGTGTAAAAAATATGTATTTTCATTTATTTTATTATAATCATGGCCTCAACAGCCCTTCAAAATCATGTAATCTTTTACTAGGGTAAAAAACCCCTAAAATGAATAAGAAAATAATATATATTTTTTTAGGTTGTCTCAATGGGGAATTTATTAATTTTATATTTGAGAATTAATATGCATCTGATATAAATAATTATCTTGGATTCTACTAATAAAATGTACGGTTTATACAAAATTCTTCATCTTCTTAGTTAATAATAGTTTATTTTTTCCCACATGGTGTATGAAATTATTTGAACATAATTGTTTTTCAATATTTTCAATATTTATTATTTCATTTGAAATTTCAAGGTTCATGTCTATTGTGGATTTGAATTTTGAAATTAAAGGATTGGTTTATTCATCTTCCCATTTCAAACACATATTGTATGTGATTTATGATTGATTCATTTATTTTGGGAATCAATTCCTCATATAGATTTTCAATGAATTTTCTTATGATTATAAGTTTCTAGACAAAAATAAATAAAAAAGTATAGTTTTAGTGTTTGATATATTAAAATTATATCCAATGTTTGTAAAGACCCTTAATTTACATGAAATTTTTTATACATATATTATAATTTTATGAGTCTTCAAAATTTAATGTCACGTGATTCTGAGGTCGGGAGTTCCCGGAACGATCCATCGAAGTTTTGTTAAGATTAAATTAACGCGTGTATGCAGTTTTCCTAAAAAAGTCGAATAACTCTAAAACGGTTACTCAGATTATAAATCCGAGGGCAGCGTTGCGCTTAGGATGGTGGGTTTACCTGAGACGTGACTTATGTTTAGTCGGTATGGGCCTCCTGTGAGAAAACCCAAAAATGGCATAATCTTAAATAAAATAATTAAATAATGTTATTTTATTTTTCAAATGCATATAACTCAAGAACGGTAACTCAGATTAAAAATCTGATACCACCACTAATCTCGTGAGAAATACTATCTGTGGCTGGTGCAAGCCCCCCCAAAAAAGTTAGTTTTCAGCCGTAGATAAAATAATTAAGTGACAATTAATTTATTGTAAAATTATTCACATCTAAACGGTAACTCAGATTGAAAATCTGAGAGTAAAAGTGGGTTCGTAGGGGTGTGTTTCACCTAGGAAGATCATATCTTTGACCAGTGTGGGTCAAGGGTGACTGATAATAATTTTCTGAACTTTTTTTCAGGTACGTTAACTGAACGCGCAAGGGGCATTTTGTAACTTTTGAATTGGTGCTCGAAATTTAAATCTGAGGGCATCATTGAATTCACAGTGATGTTATTCGCTTAAGGAGACTTTCACCTCAACTATAGTGGTTCGATCACAAATGTTAGTTTTTCTATTTTTTGTGGAATTAATAAAATAAAATAAGCCTCATTTTATTATATTTTGAGCTTCTATGTGGATATTTCAGGTGGGGTCCATCAGAGCTAAACCTCCACATGGAAATTGGATGTGGGGACCACCACACCTCAACCTCCCATGAGAGGTTCTGGTGGTGGGGACCACCTGAACCATAACCTCCCATGAGAGGTTATGGTGGTGGAGAGAACCTGGGTTTTTAAACACCTAGAAACCTCCCATTATATTGGAGAAACCTCTAAAGTCCCTTTTAAATGTGGGGGAATACTATTTGTATCCTCCTAATAATTATAGCAAACTCACCTATTCAATTGCACCAGTATAATTTAATTAGATTTATCTTTTTAAATAAAAATAACTATGTCACTGGAATTTTGGAAGGTTCCTAATAAATGAACCATCAAAAATTCCAATGATCGTTATCTACTCCCTACCTCTCATATATATAGGAATATTTGGAGGAGGTTTTGGGATGGCTTCACCAAGCGACGAAGCAATTGTAAAGTGACGTGATGCCCAACACTTGGAGAATTTTTCTTCCTCTATGACGAACTCATTCTTCCAACGAAGAACATCAGTGATGAGCAACTTCAACTTCCTTCCTCTGATCATACTCTGACATAGGATGTCTTCGACTACGAAGAGATGGAGCACAAACCGATGATTGAGGAAAACACAAAAGACACCGACATCCGTCTTTTCCCAACGATCCGTCTTCTTCCCCATGCCAACGTCGACAAACATCAAACAAATGTAGGGGGTTGTTTTGTGTAATTCTTTTTTCCTTTTCTATTCTTTGAATGAAATGAATTATTTTGGAGGATTTTAAGAATAATTGAAGTTCAACTTTATTCCTCCATGATGAACCAATAGCTATCACCCCTAAATGAAGAGGTGTAGGATGAACTATCATGACCTGACTCCCTCCACCGATCTATTTGTGACATTTTTTTTGACATGGCGATGAGGCGACAGACCGACAAAGGTGGCGACGAAAAGGTCGCGCAACCCGCAGCCTCCGTGAACCGCGCCACCCCCGTGACACTTCGGTGCTTCGGGCCGAAACATGGACCTCCAGGTGAGCCGCCCGGGCCACGCCGTCCACCATAGAACCTGCCGAGCTACCCTGGCCTACACCACCGCTGGCCTCCCTGAGACAATTCGCACCAGCCCAAGCCGCGCCGGACTGGCCTGCCTAACTGCCTCCCAACCGCCGGCCTGTCTGGCCACGCCCTACCGGCATCAACGAGCGACCCGCTCACCTCCCCAAACCGGCTTGCCTGCCGGCCTCCGTGCGCCGTGCACGCCTCCCCGAGCTGGCGTCCTGGCTCCCTCGTGGCCACCCATCAGAGCCTGTGTCCCAGCCTCCCTCACTGCCACCTGGCCAAGCAGGTGTCCCGTACCCCCCTCATGGCCTCCCGGAAGAGCCAGTGTCCCAGCCAACCTCACGGACTCCCGGCTGAGAAGGCATACCGACCCCCCTCGCAGTGCCTTAGCCGATCATGCCCCGGTAGCGCCCTTCGGGCCGAGCCACACCAGGCCGCATCCTCGCAAGGCTCCGGGTCAAACTGGCCTTGATCCCAGGCCGGACCACCCACACGGCTGGTTGGGCTGGGCCGAGTTGGCTGAGAAGAACCTAACGGGCTAACCCGCCCAACGGGTCAGGTCAGAACCAAAATGTCTGACTGGGTCGACCCAGGCCGGGTCAGTCTGACAGGGTCGCACCGGAACCGGGCCCACTGCCGACCCTTTACGCTACTTCAGCCATTTCTTTGGCACCAGACGTCTGGTTGATGATCTTCCAGTGGATCTTGAAATATTGGATCAATATGGTCCCATTGATTATACTCAACTGGAGTTGGGTATAGTTGAGTTATGATCAGGATGGATCATTCAGGAAACCAACCGGGCCCTGGGACTAAAATTCTAATAACTCATAGATCGAGCATCTGATTGACATGTCGTCTGTTGCGTTGAGACCCCTATGATGAGGCAGAACAATGGGATACATCTATGTTAGACTTTGTGATAGTATACAAATTGACTCTTGGATTGAGGACCATACCCTCCCGAAATCAAGAATTCTTTGTAGAAACCCTTTAGCTGGCTGCATTCTGACTACTGTTCTGGGATGCTATGCAGGATCGATAGTTCTGACATCTATTCTAGGATCCTATGTGGGTTCGACAGAATAGCTGGTCCAGGATCCTGTGTGTGTCTGATAGCTCTGACTACTATTCCTGGATCCTGTATAGGTCCAATTGTTCTAACTGTTGGTCCTAGATCCTATGTGGTTCCAACAACTTCGACTACTGTTCCTGGATCCTGAGTGGTTCTGACAGTTCTAAATGATGGTCCTGGATCCTGTGTGGGTCCCACATCTCCAACTACTATTCCTAGATACTGTGTGGGTCTGACAGTTCTACCTACTCGTCCAGGATCTTGTGTGGGTCCGACAGCCCCGACTACTGTTCTAGGATCCTGTGTGGGTCCGACACTTCTAACTGCTTGTCCTGGATCCTATATGGGTCTGAGAGCTCTGAATATAGTTCCTGGATCGTGTGTGGGTTCGATAGTTCTAACTGCTGGTCCTGGATTCTGTTTGGGTCCGATAGATTAGATGATTCAGTAGCTACATCTGATCATCTCTATCTCTCTGCATAATTTGTATACCTTTGTGAGCTTAGTCAGTGACTTCTGTGTTTTCCTCTTGATTGAGATGGGTTACTTGATAACTTAGATATATGTATGGGCATATACCTATTTAATGTATAACCGTTGTTTTCATACTCTGTGATTTATCCTTGGTGGATTTTGAGAGACCTTAGTAGTCTCGAGGTCCCTACGGAGTATCATTATACACACTCATGCATGGGATATGCCGGAAAATATTTGTGTTGGATGTAGACGACGGACAATTCTGGCTGAGGTTGAGTGTTCCAGGACTAGACGGTACCCGAAGGTGGACCATATGATTTGTTGGCATATGGAGGAGACCAAAAGACATGGAGTACTAAGTAGGCTATCTGTACATACCCTTTAGGTAGTATCCGTTGAGGATGATCCATGAGATGCTTTCACCTTTCAACGGTTTTGTCCCTTTCCGGTTGTACATGTACTTTAGAGTTGGGCTTATATTTCTTGCCCCTTTTACTATTCATCAAACTTTTGTATACAGTTTTACTTAGTGTTTTGACTCCATCTCTTACTCTATTGTGTGAATTTTCAAGTTATAAAGGCAATTATTTTCTATTTTAGGGATTTACACCTTTGGTGCTTGTCGCCATGACCTATCCTATTGAAGGTTGGCTTGGGGTAGTCACGACACGGGCCCCGTGGGATGGTTCGTGAAAAATTTGTATTAGAGGAGTCAGTTCTACCACAAAAGTCATGACTCTGATCTTTCTTTTCTATGAAGTAACTATGTTAAGGGTATTGAGTGTGGTTTTCAGTTCATGGAGTCTAGAACCGGTGTGGTGGCTGACGAATCCATACACCAAGACCCTGACTTTTGATTTCTGACTCACTGCACTAAAAGAGTGATTAAGTGTGTGTTTCCAAGAGTTAACTTTGTGTTCTCTTGTGTCAGATCACCAGGTAATACTTAATGACCATGGAGAACCTGTCCCTTATCCGGATGCCGCTACAAAGACAACCATCTAGGGTTTCCAAGACAGTACACGATGACAGCCCACTGAGCGGTGAGGCTCTCGTGTATGTCCCTCTTACTATGTTGTCACCTTCGGGTGGTGTACCAGCAGCACCACCACCCATTGGGAAGTAGATACCACCAGCCGCACTGGCAGATAGTCCACGTCGACTGAGCGTGTTGCACGAGTCCCAGCGGCAGAGGCCTTTATGGTTTCAACGCGAGTCATATTCTCATGCAGTAGAGGACTGGTGGGAGGAGAATTCTAGAGTTCACTGCCTAGTTGAGACACTAGTAGATAATATGGGTATCAAAGCTACTAGCCTTTTACAGTGAGTGACCATGAGGATGATCCGCATAGTGATGATGCTTCAGTACGTGGACCATTTCCCGAGATAGTACCTTCGTGTAGAGTGCCATCTATATAAATACCCATTGGTCAGTATTTACGACCGGTAGAACCGATAGAGGACACTTGTAGGCTTAGTGCCTTACATGTGTTTCAGCATTAGATAACCCTCAAGTTCTGAGGTGAGACTGACTCACAGGAGGCTGAGGACTAGCTGGAGGTGGTGGCTGAGAGCTCACAAGAGAATCTACAGCTTTGGAAGTACGACATGTCAGTAGCTGAGTATTCATCGTGGTGTACCGACCATTCTTGGTACTCGATGAATACGATACATTCAGTGCCTCAGATCTAAGACATCTGAGTTAGGTGTGTTTAAGGATGAATGATTCAACACTATTCCTCACAGCATTCTTACTTATGTTAAGGTGCTAGAGAGAACCATTGTGGTTGAAAGTTATTTGGCCGAGTGGATATAGCAAGTGAATGATAGCAGTGGGGAAGTAAGAAACTGTCACTAGTCTTAGAGACTTGATCATGTAAAATTTTTCTGTAAGAGGAAGTGGTAAGGAAAGATGAATCTGCAGGGAAACAGATGTGGAAACAAAGCTAGGATAGATTCTTGAGTTTGTGTACATCTCTTCATGTTACAACAACCCACTTTTTGTGGACCCCACCAGGATCAGAGAGTTGGAGGACATGAGAAGGGAGTAGCTGCATGCTGTCAAAGAGTTTTACCCTTGGGCTATAGGAATGATTCGAGGTACAGTCTGTGTCTACTATTAGCTATTATATCAATAGACATATGTACTAATCATTCATTATTTCCATGAATCCTTTTCAAGACCTAGAGTTTCGGGTTAAGCTGTTGATTTGACCCTCATTTCTAGAGATACCTTTGGGATGAGACTCGATAATCACATTTATGCCGACGGTTTGATCTTACCCATGAGGTGATAGTTTTGGTTGGAACCTCTGGGTGGAAAGGTCGAGGCCTTACAACGTTAGTTTGGGTATATAATGGTCATCCACAGTTCATACTCAAACATACTATATTAGGAAAAAAGGTTGTGGTTTCTCTACAATGTTTGAATGGGGATTTCCTTGGTTAAAGAAAGGAAACCCAGGCATCAAAGGTTAAATTCATGCATAGGAGGGTGCAACCGACCACTCATTAGTTGGCCAGACTTCTCCAGAGTTGCAGCACCACTATTATCCATGATGAAGAAGGGGAAACCCTTTGTGTGGTCAGAGAGATTCCATCAGAGCTTTCAGGAGATGAGGCAGAGGCTAACTAGTGCCCCCCATCTTGTGGTATCTAGAGGAGGGCCTAGGGTATGTAGTTTAGTGTGACACAGCATGGACTAGACTCGAATGTGTCCTAATGCATAAGCAAGAAGTGATCATATATGATTCTCGGAATCTATGACAGTAGGAGAAGAACTATTCTACCCATGATCTGATGTTAGAAACAATGGTCTTTTCCCGGAAGATGCGTTGGCACTATCTTATGGGAGAACGTTTTACCATGTACTCTGTTCACAAGAGTCTCAGGTATATCTTTTCTTAGAAAAACCTAAACCTGAGACACCGACATTGGCTAGAGTTCCTATAAGACTATGACTTTGAGATAGTCTATAATCATGGGAAGGTTACCGTGGTAGCAGACACACTAAATAAAAGGTCTGGTCTATAGCTGTTGAGTGAGGAGACAGAGGAGCTAGCCTCGTTATAGATATCCTTTGTGTATAATGATAGGAATAGTTTTCACTACAGTCTCTTAAAGTCACTCCCCCACTTCTTCGGCAAGTCAGGGAGGTGAAGTGTGGGGACGCTGACTACGAGGCTCGATATGCTCATATATCCATAGGTTAGGCACCTGATGTATTTTATAAAGGTGGGGAGCACATCATCCTTTTCATAGGATGTACCTTGGTACAATTTTCACTTCAGGAGGAAGTGTTGAGGGAGTTTCACACTTCTCCTCTTGCGGTACATCAAGGAGAAGATGGACACTAAACAGAGCATACATAGGTCGTATGTTGTTAGGAGATGGAAACCGTTGGAGTTCGAGGATGATGACCACATATTTCTACAGGTCTCACCTCGACAAGGTTTACAAAGATTAGGCTGAGGCGGAAAGTTATCTACGAGGTTCATCAGAACTTTTTAGGACCGCAACAGAGTTGGTGAGTTGACTTACCACTTATATCTTCCACCTCAGTTGCACCGGGGGCACGATGTCTTCCTCGTATCTTAGCTGAGGAGATACATGCACGACCCTTCTCACATAATCATCCATGGAACGATGGATGTTGACGACGGGGAGAATTTTATGGAGGTTCCAGTGGAGATTTAGGATCGATAGGAGTGAGTCCTTCATGGATGCTCAATACCTCTTGTGCGCATCATGATCCTCCAGGAGAGCACATGGGGGTGGGAGGCTTAGATTTGTTCTCAATACCCCCACTTGTTTACATAGTTTCAAGTTGTGGATTACAGGGACGTTGAGCCCTAAGGTGGGGAGAATGTGAAGTCCATGAATTTCCATGTAATTGTTTTTTTATATATGGGAATTTTACTAGTCCTCAAAATCTGACGGTGTGTGATTCTGAGGCCGGCAGTGCCTGGAATGATCCGTCTATGTTTTGTAAAGATTAAATTAACACACGTAAGCAGTTTTCCAAACAATGTGGAAACAATCTTGATGGGTTACTCAGATCAGAAATCTGAGGGCACCATTGGGCTCAGGATGGCAGGTTTACCCTAGGAGTGACATAATTTTAGTCAGTGTGGGCCTCATGTTAGAAAACCCAATAATGGCATAACCATAAATAAAATAATTAAATAATGTTATTTTATTTTTCAAATTCTTATAACTCATGAACGGTAACCTTGATTAAAAATATGAGACCACCCCTATACTCATGAAGGCATTCTTTCATTAGGTAGATACTAACTTTTTCTGGCATGAGCCACCAAGAAAAGTTAGTTTTTGGCAGAAAACAAAATAATTAAGTGATAATTATTTTATTTTAAAATTCATGACATCTAAATAGTAACTCATATTGAAAATCAGAGAGTACCGTTGGGTTCGTTGGGGTGTGTTTCACCTTGGCAAGGCCTAACCTCGACTGGCATGGGTCGAGGGTGACTAAAAAAAATTTTCCTATCTTTTATTCGGGTACGTTAAGTGAACGCTGAAGTGGCATTTTGTAACTTTTGAACAAGTGGTCAGAATTGAAATCTGAGGGCACCGTTGAACTTGCAGTGCCAATATTTTCTTAAGGAGACTTTCACCTTTATGACAGTGGGTCGAGAATGAAATTTAGTCTTTGGATATTTCATGGAATTAATATAAAAAAAATAAACATCATTTTATTTTATTTTGAACATCCATGTGGATATTTCATGTGGGGTCCATCAGAGCTAAACCTCCACATAGAAGTTGGAAATGGGGACCACCACACCTCAACCTCCCATGATAGGTTATGGTGGTGGGGACCATCTGAACCATAACCTCCCATGAGAGGTTATGGTGGTAGGGACCACCTCGGTTTTTAAACACTTTGAAACCACCCATTAATTGGGTGAAACCTCTAATGTACCTATTAAATGTGTGGAAGTCTCTTGGTATCCTCCCAATAATTATAGCCAACACACCTCTTAAATTTCAGCAGCATAATTTAATTAAATTTCTCATTTTAAATTTAAATAATTGTGTCATTGGATGTTAGGAAGGTTCCTAACAAATGAACCGTCATAAATTCTAACGATCGTTGCCTACCTCTATTATGATCCTAAATATTGGAATCTTGGGAGGAGGTTTTGGGATGGCTTCTCCACGAAACGAAGGACTAGTAAAGTGACACGATGTCCAACACATGTAGGATTTCTCTTCCTCCACAAAGAATGCATTCTACCAATGAAGAACGCTGTCGAGGAGCGACTTTGACTTATTTCCTCGGAACCTACTCCGACGTAGGACGTATTTGAATAATATGAGCTGGAACACATACTGATGATCATGGAAAATGCCAATGACACCAACATCCATCTTTTCCCAATGATCCTTCTTATTCCCCATGACAAAGTCGACAATCATCGAACAAAGGCAGGGGTTGTTTTGTGTAATTATTCTTTCCTTTTCTCTTCTTTGAATGAATGGAATTGTTGTAGAGGATTGTAAGAATAATTGATGTTCAACTTTATTCCTCCTTATTGAACCAATTGCTATCACCCCTAAATGCGGAGGGTGTGGGGAAACTAACATGACACAACTCCCTCAGCTGATCTATTTGTGATGATTCTTCAGCATGGCGATGAGGTGACGAAATGAAGAAGGCAGCAATGAAAAAGGCCGCACTACCCTCAGCCTCCGTGAACCGCTCTACCCCCACGATGATCTAGTGCTCCGGGATGAACCGCGGCCCTCCGGCCGAGCCACCTGGGCCGTTCCGTCCGCTAGATAACTGGACGAGCTACCCCGGCCCGCACCATCCCCAGCCTCCCCGAGCCGGTCCGCGCCAGCCCGCACCGTCGCCAGCCTCCCCGAGCCGGCCCAGGCCACGCCGAACCGCCCGTCACAGCCACCTCCCAGCCGCTATCCTGCCTGGATGCACCCTGTCGGCATCTGCAAGCTCCCCACATGCATCCCCAAACCGGCCCGACTGTCGGCCTCTGCGCACCCAGAGCCGGTGTCCCGGCTCCCTCCGGGCCACCAGGCCACGTCAGTGTCACTGCCTACGTCTCGGACACCCGGTCGAGCCGGTGTCCCGACCCCACCCCCTCATGGCCTCCCAGATGAGACGACATACTATCCCCCCTCGCTGCCTCTTAGCTTGCAGTGACCTGGTGGAACTGGCACAGGCTGCACCCTCTTGGTCGAGTCGTGCCGGGCCACGCCCTCGCGATGCTCTGGGATGAACTGGCCCCGATCCCGGGCCGAACCAACCACACGGCCAGCTGGTTTGGGCCATGCTGAACCTAACGGGCTGACCCACCCAACGGTTTGGGTTAGACCCAATAGTTCTGACTAGGTCGATCCAAGCTGGGTCGGTCTGACCGGGTCCGACTGGACCCAGGCCCACTACCGACCCTTTACTTTTCTTCGGCCATATCATTGGCACTGGTCGTCCGTTTGACAAACCGTCAACGATGCTTGAAATCATAGAGCGAGACAGTCCCTTTGTGTATACCCCACTTGTGTTTGGGGTGTAGTTGAGTTACGGTCAGGTTGGATCGTGCATGAATCCAACCTGTCCACCGGTACTAAAAGTAAAATAACTCAATGACCAGACGTTCGATTGACGCTCCGTCTATTACGTTGAGATCCCTATGATGAGGTGGAACTTTGGGATACTTCTGTGTGGTAATTTGTGATAGTTGACATATTAAATCTTTTCTTGAGGAGCAAATCCTCCCAAAATAAAAAATACTTTATAGAAACCCTATGGATTTCTACGTTCTGACTAATATTTTGGGATCCTGTGTGGGTTCTACAGTTCTGACTTATGTTCCTGGATCCTGTGTGGGTTCGACATAATAGCTAGTCCTGGATCCTGTGTGGGTTCGACAGCTCCGACTACTATTATTGGATCCTATGTGGGTCTGACAGTTCAAACTACTAGTCCTGGATCCTGTGTGGGTCTAACAGCTCAAAATACTGTTCCTGGATCCTGTGTGAGTTTGACAGTTCTAACTGCTGGTCCTGGATCCTATGTGGGTCCGACAGCTCTGACTACAATTCTTGGATCATGTGTGGGTCTCATAGTTCTAACTGGTGGTCCTGGATCCCGCATGGGTCTGACATCTCCGACTACTATTCCTGGATCAAGTGTGGGTATGATAGTTCTAACTCATGGTCCTGGATCTTATGTGGGTCCGACAACTCCGACTACTATTCCTGGATCTTGTGTGGGTCTGATAGTTCTAACTGCTGGTTTTGGATCCTGTGTGGGTCCGACAGCTCTGACTACTATTCCTAGATCTTGTGTGGGTCTGACAGTTCTAACTACTAGTCTGGGATCCTGTGTGGGTTTGATAGCTTAGATGATTCAGTAGCTACATCTCATTGTCTCTATCTCTCTGCATAAGATATATACCTATGTGAGTTTAGTCAGTGACTTTGGTATTTTCCTCATGATTGAGATGGATTACTAGATAATTTAGGTATATGTATGGGTATATACCTAAGTAAAGTATAACCATTGTTTTCATACTCTGTGATTTATCCTTGGTAGATTTTGAGAGACCTTGGTGGTCTCGAGGTCCCTACTGAGTATCATTATACTCACCCCTACATGATCTATGCACAAACCTCATTGTGTTGGATGCAAACGATAGACTGTGCTCACCGAGGATGAGTGTTCCAAGACCGAACAGTACCCAGAGGTAGACCATAAGACATGTCAGTACACTGAGGATACCGATAGACGTGGAGTGCTGAGGAGGCTATCTGTGCATACCCTTCAGGTAGGATCCATGGTGGATGATCTGGGAGTTGCTTTCAACATTCAGCTATGTTGTCCCTTTCTAGTTGTACTTGTACTTTACATATGGGCTTGTATTTCTGGCCCCTTTTACTTTTCATCACTCTTTTTAATATAGTTTTACTTAGTTTTTTGATTCCATCTCATACTCTACTATGTTCTTTTTCAATTTATAAAGGCAATGCCTTCCCTGTTTTGGGATTTACGCCTTTGGTGCTAGTAGCCAGCCCTAGCCTATGGAAGGCGGGCTTTGGGTAGTCATTGCACTGGCCCAGAGGGATGGGTCGTGACAATTTTTTTTCTATATTGGTTTAATGGAATCATTTTATGATCATCATTTTAGGAGAAATCAAGCCAATTATAATAAATCAGTCATATAATGAATCAATATTGATATATATTAACATTCTATAACTATTTTAGAATATTCAAAACATTAAACCAACATACACATCATGAAGGTACTAATCTAGTGCCATTAGAAACATGGAAACATAACCACTGGTACAAAAATGAGCTATATTATCTCCCACTTGGTTCTTCTTGACTAACAACCTTCTTAGACACATAAAACATAATACATACCTTCATAACCTGGGGAGGGAATCATAAAAATGGGTGACATCAATTTCTCAGTAAGGGTAAATATGTGAGACATGTATGAATAATCCTGAGCATAAGGGTATGATAACATGATCAGAAAAAGAGAAGATAATAACCTTCATACAAAGGATCAACTACATGAATCATGGAGTAAAGAATGGTAGTTCATAAGACGTTAATACTAAAGAAAAAAGAACATAATCCATTGAATCATAACTTAGGTATGAATCATGGTATTGTGAAAGGTAAAAAAGCATATCATATAACTTCAATTGTAGAAAAGTCATCGTTTCCCAGAACATATTGGTAGTATATGTTCACTCTTCATATAATCATTTTAGTCATGGTTCACACCCATGGCCATCTGGGAAGCATCAATTCACTCCGTGTACCATATTTGTCACCATGGTTCACTCTAATGACAATATTAGTATTCATGTTTCTTTACCAATACTGTCTATGTCTTTCCCATGATATATAAATTTGTAACCATTGCATTGGTGGCAGATATCGGTCCCATAAGTCTTATAATGATATCATAAAAACATGTTCCATATGATCATAAATAATCATATCATGTCCCATGAAATGAAATTGGAATTATTGACATGTAATCATATCTTAACCAATGTAAATAGGCCAGATTTATATTAATTTCATAAAAACAAATACCCTTTAAAAGAAACAGATTACATGTGTATATAACCCGTGAATTTGAAAAAGGTTCCACAAACATCATGCCATCAAAACATAATCCATTTAGATAAATAATATGAATGGAAACATTGAACAAATTCCCCATAAAGGCTTAGTAACACTAATGTATGTTATCTTAGATAGTAATTTATTTTGAATGATCATTTAAAAATATTTCATAAGGAAAATAGACTTTCTTCTTTGGAAGATTGTTTTTTATAACATAAAAACATATGAAAATAGTTTTCATTGAATATATATTTGAAAACATATAATGGAATCCTTGAAAAAAATAAGGCATTTTTAAAAACATTTTTTGTGAAACTATATTTCAAGGATCTTTTGAAATTATTTTTTTAAAAATTTTCAAAAACATGGAAAAATGGTACGAGAACATGAGGATATATAGAATAAATTGATAAGAAGGAAACTGAAGATTTTTCTTGAGATACAAATCATAATATTCTTCCAAATACGCATAGTCATTAACAATCTCGAAAAGTGATGAGACTGTCTCAATAAACTCTTACCAATTGGTTACATGGGACTATAACATTAATGTAATAAAATTAAATTACATGAATCATAAATTATCATGTAGATAAAGAAATTAATGATATATAATCAATGTATATATTCCTAAAAAAGAGTTTAGGTTCATAATAATACCTGAGTCTCAAGGACGGAAATTTGAGACAAATTTTTTTAATGATTTGTTTTCTTTTGAAACATAACGCCATGAATTAATGTTTTTAAAATGGATATGTTAATAGCCATATATTTATGTACACGATAAATATAATACAATAATTTTCAATACACACACCACAAAAAGGGTAGAGTGTAAAACTTATCATGTATTCCAATAAATTAAAAATTGAGAAGATATCCCATTACCTTGTATGTTGACTCTCAATTAACTCTTTCAAACCAAATTTATAATAAAAATAAATTTATTATAAATCTTTTATAATAACAAATAAATATTTATAATTCTGTAAATGTTCTTCTTATTAACTTATATTACCCTCTTTTTAATGATCCTATGTTAAGGATTCAAGTAGGGTAATATTCTCTTTTGTTCTTCACATATGTCTTAGTTTCTTATATTGTTTTTACTTATAATTATATAATTATTCATTACTGTGAATCATGACCTAAATATTATTTATATTCAATATTTTATACTATAATATTATATATAATATATTATTATGAAACATAATACTTAGTTAATGGTTACATTATGTCGTACGTATGCAAGAACGCTATTTTAGTTTTAATAGTTGTATTGAAAGAAGGAATGAAAATGGACTAAAAGTGTATATTTATACAATATAATTATATTAGAATTATAATTATATATATATCATATAATTTCACTAAAACTCTTCTTTAATACATTCCATTTGTTGTGTGAACGAATCACATTACTTTTAGGTGGGTGGTGGTCCACACATCCTCAAACGATATTATCATATTAACACCCAATGTAATGTAAAAGGAATATGTTTTTAAAAGGAATAAATAATATATAAGATATAATAAATATCATATATAACATAAAAAATATATTTTATATCATAATTTCTACCAGGAGAGGTGATATGGAATATTGAACAATCATCATTTAGTGAGGTCGTAGATTTCATAAACATAAACAGTGTGCTCGTTATCCACTACGTGGAGTCTTGTGTAGCTGTATGTTTAATCCATATGATAATAAAAACAATTAAATTTATTATATGTTAGTTTTTTTAAAATATTGGAAAAAAAATTATGGGTGGATAAAAAAAATAAAAAAAATGAATTTAGAGAAGACGTTACCTCTTAATTGGGTAACTCCTTTGGGGTTGTGCCAAAATGATACAATGGATTGCCTTCTAAAAAAGGTAATGATTTTTGAAGGCATATATAGATATTGGGAAGCATTTTAATTTAGTTATATTCTGAACTGATGATTTTTTATGCGTGTGAGGAAGTGGGAGATGTGGTGGAATTTTATTGGCAAGCAAAAGAACTCAATTGGAATTTTTAGAAAAAAAGATAGGTGTACACATGTTGTTACCTAAAAAAAATAATAACTCAACAAAAAACTAAATAATTGAAGTTTTATATACTAAATATGGAGAACCAATGGGTTTTTAAAACTTTTATAGGTCATTTACACCATTAATTTAAATGTTTTGTAACCAATTAAGCTTAATATGGCCTTAATAGCTATGATTAATTTTAGTCATTTTTACTAATCATTTTGTTCCAAAATTAACATGTTCTAATTATAATATAAAAATTATACTGAATAAAATGGTTTATATTGGTTTTTTGAAATACAAATCACAAAAGTTGAAAAACTAAGACTAATGCTAATCTCATAGATGATATGAAATAATTCGTTTTAAAGTATAAAAATGTTTAAAAGTTTGTTAAGATTTTATATTCAATTTCACAGTGAGATTGATTCTAGTGAATTACATGATATTAATAGATTTAATATTATTATAATGTTATCTTAAAACAAATTTATAATAACATTTGACATTTATAATTATTTAAACAAAAATGTTGATTTTAATTAAAAAGTAGTATTTTCACTATTCATCAAAAAATGATATTTCACAAAAAAATCCCAAAAATTCACCCTAATATTTTTTAATAAGTATAAATTCTATAATTATTTTTATTTTATCAAATTAAATTTATAAATGTGTCTAAATTAAATTTTATTATTAACAATTTCTCATTCAAGAAAACTCGATTTTGAAACATAAAAGGACTTTACCAAAAATCACATCTTTCATTACCAATATGTTTTTATATATAAAAAAATTATAAAAATATTTTAAAAGTAGTAATTAATATTGATATTAATAATTTTAACATATGGCTTATAATTATTTCATTTAAATAATTATATCATTAAAATGATGTTTCATAGAAACTATGTGTTGTGTGTGATGTATTCTAAGGTGGTGTTGCGTGTATTGTATGACAAGTAAGTGTTGTATGTAATTTATGTAAAGTTAGTGTTTCATGTAACAAATTATAATATGGTACTATGTGAAAGTAATTTTCTTGTTAATTCATTTCACGATACAATTGAATATTTAATTTATTTGCAGAAAAAAGTCCATAAAAACTATGGGTGTTTTATTATAACCCCATTTAAATGAATTTCACCATTGGAATTGATCACATTGGTAAAAAATGAGGATACTTATGCTTAATCATAACATTAAGTTCCCATGTAGCTTCATCTAATAAGTTATTTCTCGAGAAAAAATTTACCTGATGAGTGGTCTTGTTTCATCAAACTTTCTTTGATTGGTCCAGAATTTCGACTGGTTGTTCATCATAAGATAGTTCTTGCTCCAATGATATGATCTCTGAGTTCAATACATGTGAATGCTCAGGTATATACTTACTTAAGATAAATACAAGTAACACATCATGGACTTGAGGGAAATTTAGAGGAAGTTCCAAGTCATAATCTACCCTCTTTAAACAATCAAGAATCTCAAAGAGACTGATATACCATGGCCTTTGCATCGTTTTCTTCTAGAATCGCATAAATCCCTTGAAGGGTAATATTAATAGAATTTTTTTTCACCATATTCAAATTCAATATAACATTTAAGGTTTTCAGTATTAATTTTTTCTGACATTGAGATGCCTTGATATGCTACTTAATGGTTCTAAACTTCTTGAACATTTTTCAATGATCTCATCTTCCAATAGATTTATTTCTCCAACATCATCCTAGAAATTTAGAGATCTAAAATAATTTCCATAAATTTCATTAAAATATTCCATCTGAATGCTTGAGTGAAAGCTATTTTTGCATGAAAACTATACTAGAGTATGGTTTTTATCCGAAACACCACTGAAATCTAATGAACATGATCTCAACATATCCTCTAAGGATTCAATTTTTTCATTCTAACTTAACATCTGTCTGAGGATGATAAACAATAATGGAACTCTTTAATTTATTATATTTTTATGAATTCTTAACCAAAACATCGAGGTAAACGTCATATCATGATCTGATATAATGTAATGTGGTACTCCATGCAACCTTACCATTTTTTAAATGTACATCCTAGCAAGCTGATACAAATAGAAATCTTCTCTAATATAAATTAAGTGTGAAGAATTTGTAAGGAGGTAGTCTCCCAACAATATATCATTAATCCATTTGGAGGATTTTGGTTGTCCAACAATAAAATCTTTAGTAATGTTCTCCCATTTAAATTCTTGTATGGGTAGTGGATACAATAACAATATAGAATTTTTTTTGTTAGCCTTACCTTACTGGAATACCAAATACTGAGATATAAAATCCATGATATATATCTTCATTCCATTCCACTAGAAATATTAATTCAAGTACATATACATATTTTCACTTCCATGATGAATAGAGAGTGTAGAACTATGAGCTTCCTCTAACATCTCCTTCGCAAAATCTGGTATGTAAAGAACACATACGCAGTTTCAGAATCTTATCATTCCGTCATAATAAATGTTAAATTTAGCATTAGATCTGATATTCTTTTATAGCTATTAATTTTCCTTTTTTCCTTCATAATTATCAGTCGGGTAGTGGGTTGAACATTCATTTTAAAAAGATATGAATATTACCCTTCCTTTAGT
Organism: Viscum album; assembly: GCA_963277665.1. Taxonomy (NCBI): domain Eukaryota; kingdom Viridiplantae; phylum Streptophyta; class Magnoliopsida; order Santalales; family Viscaceae; genus Viscum; species Viscum album. The sequence goes on along the minus strand of OY728148.1, from coordinate 255,944,378 downwards.
ATTTCAAGGCCCATTCATTGAAAATAAAAAAATATTGGGTCTTTTGTGATCCACATCATGTATAAGCCAACATGATCCTTCTCAATAAAAGCATCGGCCACCTTGTTCACCTTCCTAAGGTGGTAATGTATTTGGTGGTATTAGTCATTTATCAACCATAGCTATCATATCTTTCCCATGTTGAAATCCTTATCTGTACATATATATTTTAGACTTTTATGATCAATATATATATCACATTCCTCTCCATAATGATAATTCATCCATAAATTTAATGAAAATAATACTATTACTAACTTTAAATCACATGTTTTGTAATTCTTCTCATGAATATTCAACTATCATGAGGTGTATTCTCTACCCATGTTATTATTTGTAATAACTCTTCCCAAGACCTTTGTGGATGCTTCATTGTAGATTACAAACCATTCTCTACATTAGGTTTATGTAAGCATAGTTGTACTAGCTGAGAATATCTTCAGTTACAGGAAATATTCCTCACATTATTCTATACATAGGAAACTTACACCATTCCATATTAATATGGTTTTATTATTAGAGAGTTAGTGAAAATTCCCATAAACCATTGATAATATCTAGCTAAACCAATAAATCTATAGATCTCAGTCACTATTGTTGTTTTAGGCCATCAATCAATAATCACCATCTTTTATGGATCTAATTCTATACCATCTCTTGAGATTATGTGAAAAAATGAAACCATTGAATGAAAAAAATCAAACATAAAATTTTCATATGGCTTCTCCTTCTATAGGTTCTTTATTACAATTATCATGTAATATTAAAGCTCTTGTTTGTGTATTGAGTATATAAGAATATTATCTATAAATAATACCACAAACATATCAAGGAAATATCTAAATACTATATTCCTTGAATCCATGATGATAATAGGGGAATTGTAAAGACAAAAATGAATCATTATATATTCCTAGTGTACATACCTTGTATAGAATGTCTTCTATGGTATATCCTCTATCATAACCCTCAATTGATTATATTTAGAGTGATGTCCATTCTTGGAAATGTAATGAGCTCTAATAATTTGATCAATAATGTCATAAATACATGGAAGTTGATATTTATTCTTGATTTTTAATTTATTTATCTCCCGATAATCATTGCAGAGTCAAATTGTTCAATCTTTATTTTTCATAAAAATAACCAGTGCACCCCAATTTGGAATATGTGCCATAATTAATCACTTGTCAGGGTTTTCTTGGTGTTTCTTCTTCAATTCCTATGTCTCAGTTGGTGCCATTAAATATGGATTCGTTAAAATTGGTGTAGAACAGTGAATGAGTTCTGTTTAGAAGTCATCTTCATATTTTGTTGGAAGACTAGGAAACTCTTCTAGAGAGACATCCCAAAAATCCCAAACAATTTCAATACCATCGATGTCAATTATCCCCCAAATCATTTGAGATAAACAACCCTTTAGAATGGGAATTATGACCAATAATTTTTTTGTAATAACCATTGTATTTTCATAATTGTCATAATATGGATGGATTATAATCGAAGGTTTTGAAATATCAAACATAACTTCCCTTCTATGACAATTAATTTGGGATTTATGTAGATAAAGACAATCCATGCCTAATATGACATCAAATTCAACCAAATGATGAATCACAATATTTTAAAGAGGCACATTTCAACAAACTTCAACTACAGAGGAATTATATAAATGATATTCATCCATCATAACATTATAGATTTGAACTACTAATTCTAAATCGTATTATTTTTGTAGAATCTTATCACCCTTATCAAATTTTTAAGTTATTAATGTTTTCTTAGATAAAGAATTAAATATGACAATAGTTTATATAGAGTTGATGGTAAGTGTACCATTGATCACATTGTAATATCTACCCTCATCAAAAACAGTTATTGCATGATACTTTACCTTTACCCTAGGATTAAGTGGTTACTGATATCAATCATCATCACCAGCCCTCTGGTTTTGGTAGCGATTATCATAATTCCTTTTCTCCTTACACAAACAGAACTGAATTGGTGGAGTAGAATTTTGTGCAACATTTTACCCATTAAAAACATTATATAACTTCTTCCAATCACTTCAGAAATAAAATTTCTAGTAGCCATCCTTTATTAATTGGAACATGACACCTTTCTATATTAATATTGTTTGTGTATTAGATAGTCATGTGAAAATCACAATTAACCATAGATAATATCTTGATAAACCAAAAAATATATAGATCTCAGTCACTATTGTTGTTATATGCCATCTTTCAATAACCACCATCTTTTATGGTACTACTTTTATACCATCTCTTGTGATTATTTGAAAAAATGAAACCATTTTTAGAAAAAATTTACACTATAAATTTTTCATATGGCTTTTCCATCCATTGGTTATTTATTACAATTCTCATTTAATTTTCAAGATCTCATTTTATTATTGAATATATAAGAATATAATCTATAAAGACTACCACAAACATATCGAGGTAGTATCTAAAGACTGTATTCCTTGAATCCACTATGATAATAGGGGAATTGGTAAGACAAAAATGAATCATTATATATTCTTAGTGTCCATACATTGTACAAAATGTCTTCCTGGGTATATCCTCTTTCATAACCCTCAATTGATTATATTTGGAATGATGTCCATTCTTGGAAATGTACTAAGCTCCAAGCAATTGATCAATCATGTCACCAACACATGGAAGATGGTATTTATTCTTGATTAATATCAAATTTATCACCTGATAATCAATGTAGAGTCAAATTGATCCATCTTTCCTTTTAATAAAAATAACTAGTGCACTCTAACGTGGAACACATGGCATAATTAATCCCTTGTCAGGGTTTTCTTTGTGTTTCTTCTTCAATTCCTATAACTCAATTGGGAAAATTCAGTATGTATTCATAAAAATTGGTGTATAATAGTGGATGAGTTCTGTTTAGAACTCATCCTCATATTTTGGTGGAAGAGTAGGAAACTCTTCTAGAAAGACATCCCCAAAATCCCAAACAACTCGAATATCATAGATGTCAATTATCTCCCAAAACATTTGAGATAAACAACCCTTTTGAGTGAGTATTATGACCAATTAATTTGATGTAATATCCATTGGATGTTCATAATTATCATCATAAGGATGGATTCTCATCAGAGGGTTTGAAATATCTAATATAACTTCCCTTCTATGATAATTAATTTGGGATTTATGTAGATAAATCCAATCCATGCCTTATATGACTTCAAATTCAACCAAAGGAAGAATCGCAATATTTGAAAGAGGAACATTTCAACAAACATAAACTAAGTAGGAATTATATAAAGGATATTCAACCGTCATAACATTAGATATTTGAACTACTAATTCTAGATCCTTTTATTTTGGTGGAATGTCATCACCCTTATCGAATTCTTTAGATATGAATGATTTCGTAGATCAAGAATTAAATGTGACAATAGTTTTTATAGAGTTGATGGTAAGTGTATAGTTGGTCACATTTTTATCGAAACCCTCATCAAAAATAGTTATATCATGAGATTTTCCCTTTTCACTAGGATTAAGTAGTTATTGATATCAATCATCATCACTATCCCACCGGTTTGGGTAGTGGTTATCATAATTTCCATTCTCCTTACACATATATAACTGAATTGGTGGAGGATAATTTTGTTCTACCTTTTACCTATTCAAAACATTATATAACTTCTTCCCATCACTTCTAAAATCAAATTTCTGATAGCCCTCCCATATACACATAATACATTTGTTAGACCCTTTAAGGAAATTTCCAACATGCTTCTTCCCACACCAATTTAATGAAAGAAATTTCATATTATTTTCTCTATTTTTTTGCTTTTAATTTAAATTTCTTCTTACTTATAATTTCCAAATCATGATATTGATACATGACTCCAACCTCCATCTAAATATTGATTGAATAATTAAAAATCTCTTCATAGCTTCAAAATAATCTTATAGACAAGAACCTTTTGAGACATGGATTTAATCCACTAAAGATTATTTCTAAAATACTTTTGAGTTTGATGATAATTCATATATCATAGCTTGAATGTCTTGTGAAATTAGCCTCAACGGTAACAACTATTTTTTCATACCATTAAATCAACTCAAATATCTCTTTCTCCATATTGGAAAGAAGAATCTAGGGAATTTAATTTTTAATAAATATGTCATTGAACTCATCCAAATCCATTGATTCATTCTCATCTTGCTACTTATTATTATGTATTAGATTCTTCCATTTATATTATTTTCCTTCAAACCAATAAACATATAGAATGAATTTCTAATTCACTGAACACTAAATAACAGTGAATGTCATTTCAGTGTTACTATTATATTATTCAATGAATAGTGGATTATAAGAACCTTTAAAAGAATGTGTATGTTGCCATATGAATGACTCAATAGAATGGTGTTCCCTCCTTCTCTCATATAGAAGTCCACCAAGATTCAAATATTGAGAAAGCTATATGAGAATAGCTTAGAGGTTTTTTATTCAATCTCTCATATAGTTTGGTTTCTCAAGAGGAAAATCATTACATTGGATGTTTCAATAACCTTTAACATGGTTACTCTAGGTTCCAACCATTTAAATAAATACAAAATCCTAATGCATGAAATAGTTATCATAAAAAGGAACCCAAAAATCATAAAAAATTACTTATAATCTATATAACTTATGAAACCATGATTAATACATCCCACTATAGGTTTCTAAATGGTTATTCAAAGACAACTTCTATTTAAATCCTTCATTATGGTATGCGAGGAGTTTTTTAATTTCGAAAGAAAATCCAACTGGAGTGTCAAACCAGGTGTGTAGAAAGGACCATTTTAATGTACTCGATTACCCCAATTCAAGATCTAAACATGTTGTTAGATTTTTTATCCCTAGGTACATTTATTATAGAGATACATCTACTTATAGTATCTAGATAATAATTTATTTCATAGAAACAAATCACTATATCCTTATCCAATATTCTAAGAGATTTTCATAAATGCCTACTAATCCTTATACTTATCTATAGACAAATCCTTAGGATTATCACTATGGTTTTCTAAACCCTATATTCAAAGGTTAACTAATCTTCTCCTCTGATACCAACTATAATGACCCAGTCATGACATACATTAAAATAACATAACATTTGAGGAAAATAGAAAGCACTACAAAAACAAGAGACTGAAGAACATTCTAGTCCAGTGCCTTTGAAAACCTGAAAACATATACATAAGTACATTAATGAGGTACATTATCTCTCACAAGGTTCTTCTTGAATAGAATCCTTGTTAGAAAAATAAAACCAAATACATAGCTTCAGAACCTGGGGAAGGAATCAAAAAAAGGTGTGAGACCAAATGCTCAGTAAGCGTAAACTAGGGAGACATCTTAGCAAAATCATGACTATAATGGTATGATTACATGATCATGAAAGGAGAATATCATAACCCACATATAAAAGATCCGATTAATGTATAATGGCATAAATAATGGTAGTTCGAACAAAATGAAAAATAAAGTAATAAAGAATATATGCCATGAAAGAATATCTTATGAATGAAACATGTAATTTTGGCAGACACATATGCATATAATATAATTTCCATAGTAGTGAAGGAAATGATTCAAAGACCATATTTGTAGTATAGTTTCACTCCCCATACTTGTAAAGACCCGAAAATTCTGTGGAATGTATTTTCGTAAATACATGTGAATTTTATGAGTCCGTGAAAATTAATTGTGGTTGATTTCGAGGCCCTGTGTGCCCGAAATCCATTTTTGATGTTTTGTCTGGGTACATCTAGTAAACATACATGCATGTTTTTATAAATTTTTAATTGGTGCTCAGAATTGAAATCTGAGGGCACCGTTGAACATGCTGCGCTGGTATTCGCTTAAGAATACATTCACCTCGATGGTATTTGGTCAAGAATAAAAGTTTGTTTTTAGGTTTTTTTTGAAGAAAATAATAAAATAAAGTGAGAAATACATTATTTTATTTGAACCACCATGTTAGTGTTTTGTGGTTAAAAACTCTTCATAGAAGTTGGATGTGGGACCACCACACCATAACCTCCCATGAGTGGTTATGGTGGTGGGTCCCACCCGAAACCAACCTTCTCATCATGTTAATTTTTGTGGGGATCACCCGGGCTTTTAATCCCTTGAATCTCCCCAATAAAGTGGAGAAAATCTCAAGCTCCAAATTAATATAGGGGATCCTCTTCAAATCCCCTTTAATTAATTTGTGCCAACTTTCCCTAATCCTCCACATTAATTGGTTGGCTCCAATTAATTAGTACTCCATTTTGAATTTTAAAACCAACATTCTAAAATAATATAAAATCTATTATTTGTTGAGAGAGATATTTCTTTTGGTTGAAATTTATTGTTGGTGGAACTTTGGGAGAGTAGTGCTAGGGGGAGAAACTCCCAAAAAAGAACGAAGAATTCTCCACTAACAAAGAATGAAGAACCTCTTTGAACATCTTCCTCAGACACCTACCCACGTGGCGCATCTTCCACAATCTGACATAGCTCAAGATTGGAAGTGTCTGACGGACATGAAGAACGACGAAATTCATCATCTAATTTCTGCGACTCCATCAACAAATTGCAAACGATGAACAATGGTAGGGGCTTTACGTTTGTGTTTTATTCCTTTTGTCTTTCTCTTCTTCAGATAGAAATAATTATTTGCATGGTTGTAAAATAATTGTTTCACATCGTACATCTAAGATGACCCAACTGATACCACCCTAAACATGGAAGGTGAGGGCCAAACCAAAATTCCCCGACCCCTCCTCCGATCTTATTTATGTTGATCTTTGTCCATGACGATGAGCAATGAACCGATGAGGGTGGTGATGAAAAAGGCTGCTCTACCCATGGCCTTTACGAACCGCGCCCCCACCACGACGATCCGTTGCTCCTTGGAGAACCACGGTCCTCTGACCGTGACACCCCGACCGCACTGCCGCCGGCCGGCACCAACCCTCTCACGGCCGCTGCAGGCTTCCCGACCGCCCGCCGGTCTGCCAGGCCAAGCCGCTGGCCCACCTGGTTGTGTTCCTCCCTTCCGGTGAACCCCATAGCCACACGCCTCCTTGCCACTGGCCCGCCTAGCCGTGCGCCCCCCAACTGCCGGAACGCCTAGTCGCACACCGCCCGGCTGCCGTCCTGCCCGGTCGGTTCCTCCCGGCCGCTGAACCGCCTGGACGCCCGCCTCCCGGCCCTCGGCCCGCCTAGTTGTGCGCCTCCCAACCACCTCATGGCATCCGGACCTCCTAGCCGTACTTGAACCTGCCTCCAGACAACCCGCCTGGTCGTGCCCTACCCAAACTGCACCGGCCCGCCTGGTCGTGCCCTACCTGAACCACGCCGGCCCAGCTGGACATGCCCTGCCCAAACAGCATCAGCCCATGTGGGCCGCGCCCTGCATGAACCGTCCACCTGCTGGCCTGACTGGCCATACCCTTCCTGGACGCCTCCAAGCCACCCGACCTTATGAACCAGTCCGCGGTCCCCCTCATGACACCTTGGATGAACCGGCCTAGCCACGCCCTCCGGGCCGAAACGCGCCTTCGCAACGCTCCAGGACGAACTTTCCCCGATCCCAGGCCGAACCGCCCTTGCGGCCTACTGGGCTGGGCCCAGCAGTCTCGGCCAAACCAAAAACTATGGCCCACACAATGGGCTGGGCAAGACCTTGGGTCTGACCGTGTTGGTCCGGACCCGGGCCCACTACCGACCATTTGCTTTCTTTGGCCATATCTTTCGCATTAGACATCTGTTTGATGATCCGTAAACGGCATTAAAAATCATGGAGAGTAGACATCCCTTTGAGTATATCCTTCTAGAGTTAGGGGTTTAGTTGAGATACAGTCAGGTTAGATCGTACACGAATCCAACAGGGCCCCTAATACTAAAAGAATAATAACTCACAGACCGTGCATCTGATTGATGTGCCTTCTATTGCGTTGAGTCCCCTATGAAGTGGTAGACCATTGAGATACTTCAACTTGGGACTTCGTGACAGTTGATGTATCAAAACATTGCTTGAGGAGTGGACCCTCCTAGATTCAAGAATGCTTTGTGCGGAACCCTGTGGCTGGCTGTACACTGACGACTGTTCCTGGATCCTGTGTGGGTTCGAAAACATTGACTAATATTCCTAGATCCTGTGTGGGTTTGAAATCACTGATGACTATTCCTGGATCTCATATAGTTTTGAAAACTCTGACTACTGTTCCTGGATCTTGTGTGGGTTCGACAGTTCTGACTTCTGTTCCTAGGTCCTCTGAGGGATCGATAGAATAACTGTTCTTGGATCATGTGTGGGTTCGACAGTTCTGATTTCTGTTCCTGGATCCTATTTGGGATCGACAGAATTTATGGTTAAGTGGATAAATCTGATCATATCTATCTCTCTATATAATTTGTATACCTGTGTGAGTTGAGTTGGTGACTTCTGTGTTTTCCTCATGATTGAGATGGGTTACTTCATAACTTAGGTATATGGTTGGGAATATACTTATGTAATGACTATCTATTGATTTCATACTCTGTGGTTTATCCTTGGTGGATTTTGAGAGACCATGGTGCTCTTGGGGTCTCTAATGAGTATCGTTATACTCACCCATGCACAGGCTATGTCCGCACCTCATTGTGTTGGATGCAAAGGCCAGACATCACATACCGAGGGTGAGTGTACAAGGACTGGACAGTACCTAGTGGTGGACCTCATGACGAGTCGGTACCTGGACAAGACTGACAGATGTGGAGTGATAAGGAGGGTTTCGGTACCAACCCTTCAGGTAGGATCCATGGTGGACGATCCAAAAGCTGATTTTTACCTTTCAACTGTTTTTTCTTTTCAGTTGTACTTGAACTTTAAAGTTGGGCTTGTATTTTCGACCACATTAATTTATAGCACTCTCTTGATATACAGTTTTATTTAGTGTTTTGTATCTAGCTTTTTGCTCTGTTGTGAGTGGTTTCAGTTATAAATACAATTCCTTCCAATTTTATGGATTTATGACTTTGGTGGTAGTCACCAACCCTTGGCCTATGGAAGCCGGGCTTGGGGTAGTCACAACACAGGCCTCGGGGAACGGGTTGTGACAAATTGGTATCAGAGGAGTTAGTTCTACAGCAGAACTCAGGACTCTGATATTTCTTTTCTGTGAAGAAATAGTGTTAAGGGTATTGAGTGTGGTTTTTAGTTTATGGAGTCCAGTGTTGGTGCGATGGCCAAGGTATCCATACACCAGGACCCTGAATTCAAATTTCTGACTTAGTGTATGAAAACAATGACTGCGTGTTTGTTCCCAAGAGTTTTCTTTGTGATCTCTTGAGTTAGCTCACAAGGTATATCTTATTGATAGTGGCACACCTATTCCTTATCATGATTCTGATGCATAGACCGTCATCTAGGGTTCTCAATAGAGTATACGATGACGGCCACCTGGCGTCGAGGCTCCAGTGCAGGGCCCTCTTCCTATGTTGGCACCTTTAGGTGGTGCACCAACAACACCACCACCCATTAGGAAGAAGATTCCACTAGTCGTACTAGAGGATTATGCACCCTGACTAAGCACATTCCATGAGTCCCAGTGGAAGAGGCCTTCGAGGTTTCAAGGCAGGACAAATTCCCAGGCAGCAGAGGACTGGCTGGAGGCGATTTCTAGAGTTTTCCTCCTAGTTGAGAGACTAGTAGAGCAGATGGGGATCTTAGCTACTAGTCATTCCCAGTGAGTGACCATGAGGTGTGTTCTCATAGTTTTGGGGCTTCAATACGTGGATAGTTGCTCGAGATAGTATATTTGGGTAGTGTGCCATCTATATCACTACCCATTGGCCAGTAGTTACGACCGACAGTACTGGTAGAAGACACTTCTAGGCTTAGTTTTGAACATGTGTTTCATCACCAGATACCACTCAGGTTATGAGGTGAGCACGATTCACATGTGGATGAGGAATTTCTTTAAGAGTTGGATATGTGTTACCTAGAGCTTCTTATTCGTTCTGCAGGACGATGTGTCTGTAGTTGAGTATTCTTTAATGCGCACCGACCATTCCTGACAATCAATGAATACGATATGATCAGTTCTTTAGAGCTTGGATCTCAGAGCGAGGTGTGTTTAAGGATGTCTAATAAAACACATTTCCTCTTTTCATTACTACTTATGTTAGGGTGCTAGAGATAACCTTTTTGGTTGAATGTTCTTTAGCTGAGCAGATACAGCTAGTGAATGATAGTAGTGGGGATGTAGGAAACTAGTTCCAGTCTCAATGATTTGAGCATGCAAATTTTTTTAAAAATATGAAATATTAAGGACAGATGAATCTACAGGGCATCAGACATGGAAGTAGAGCTAAGAGAGCATCATGTGGTGGCATACATATTGACATGTCACAACCACCCCCTTTGTGGTCTCTTCTAGAATTAGGGTGCTGGAGGACATGGGGAGAGAGTAGCTGCATGCGGTCAAGGAGTGTAACCAAAGGGATATATGAATGATTAGAGGTATGATCTACGTCTACTACTAGCTGCAGTAACAATAGACATAAGTACCAATCATTCATTCCTTCCATGAATCTTGTCCCAGACCTAGAGTATCCGGTTAAACTGTTGACTTCACCCACATGTATGGAGATACCTTTGGGAGGAGACTTGATAATCACACTTACACCGATGGTGTGATATGACCCTTGAGGTGATATTTTCATTTGAAACATCTTGGTGGCAGCGTCGAGGCCTTACGATGTTAGTTTGGGTATTAATGGAAATCCACAGTTCAAGCTCAGGTTGACTGTATTGGGAAAAAGGTTGTTGTTTCTATAGAATGTTGGAATGTGGTTTTCCATGGTTGGAAAAAAGGGAAAACCATGCAGAAGAGGTTAGACCTATGCATATGAGTATTGAGTTTTTAGCATAAATGGCGGAGTTTGGGGACACCCTTTCAATGGATGATTCTAGGTTTACCTCCCTGAAGGGAGAGGGACTTCTGTTTGGATGGTTACTACCGGAGGTTCGTACCAGACTTCTCCATTGTTGTAACACCACTATCATCCTTAACGAAGAATGAGAAACCCTTCGTTTAGTGGGAGAGATTCCAGCAGAGCTTTGAAGAGATAAGGTAGAGACTGACTAGTGCCCCAATTTTGAGGCTTCAAGAGGAATGATTTGGAAACGTAGTATAATGTGTTGCATCAGGGACTAGACTCGGGTGTGTCCTAATGCAGGAGCAAGAAGTGATTGCATATGGTTCTCAGAAGCTGAGACAAAATGAGCAGAAATACGTTATCCATGACCTGGAGATAACAGCAGTGGTCTTCGCTCTAAAGATGTGGAAGCACTACCTAATGGGGGAGCATTTTACAGTTTACTATGACCACCAGAGGCTCAGTTATATCATATCCCAAAAGGAACTAGACCTGAGATAATGGTGATGGGTTGAGTTCCTCCAGGACTATGACTTTGAGATAGTCTATACTTCTTGAAAGGGGAACATTGTAGTAGATGAACTCAGTAGGGGATCAGGTATACAGTTGCTAGGTGAGGCGACAGAGTAGCTGGATGATTTATAGATAACCTTTGTGGACCAAGATGGAGAAACTTTCTTTCAGTCTCTTACAGTCACTCCTGTACTTCTTCAGCGAGTCAGGAGGTACAGTGTGGAGATTCTGAATGCGAGAAATGATGTTCTCAGACATCCACATGGTAGGCACCTAATGGATTTTATAAAGGTGGGGAGCACGTCATCCTCTTCAGGGGACATACTATGCTGGGAGTGTCACTTCAGGAGGAGGTATTGGTGGAGTTCCACACATCCCCTATAGAGGTACATCCAGGAGTGGTGAATATGTACCAAGACCTTTAATGAAAGCACCAGTGTCCAGGTATGAAGAAGTAAGTTGAAGATTTTGTCTCTCGATGCCTCACTTGTCATCAACAGAAGGCAGAGAATCAGGTACCAGCAGACATGGTTCATCCTTTAGAGGTCCCATAGTGGACGTGGGATGGGATATCCATGGACTTCGTGATATGTCTTCAACATATGTCCAGGGGCATGACTCTATCTGGGTGTTCGTCGACCGACTCACCATGTCGGCCCACTTCTCACCTATCAGAGAGCAGGGTTATGTAGAGAGCATCAGATGCCTCTATTTGAAGGATATTGTGCAGATACAAGGGTTAACTTCTTATATTGTCTCCGATCGTGAAACTTGATTTACTTCCCAGCTATGGAAGGGGATGCAGGAGGATTTTAGGAAACAACATCATATGAGCACCACCTTGTACCCTCAGAAAGATTGACAGACCTAGAGGACCATTAAGACCCTCAATGACATGCTTCATGATTGTGTCCTCTACTTTTATGGTAGTTTGGAGGATCACTTACCTTTCGTGGAGTTTGTATATAACAACAGTTATCAATCCACCATCGGGATGCCACCTTTTGAGGCCTTGTATGGTCGACCATGCAGATTGACACTGTGCTAGAAATACCCAGGGGAGTCAGCACTAGTGGGACCAAAGATGGTATGAAATACCATAGAGAAAGTTCAGATCATCCAGGAGTGGACGAAGACTGCACTAAGTAGGCAAAATTCATATGCCGACAGGAGATAGAGACCTCTGAAGTTCAAGGATGGTGACCACGTCATTCTACAGGGCTCGCCTCGATGAGGTTTATAGAGATTTGGTCGAGGCGGAAAGTTATCTCTTAGATTCACCGAACCTTTCCAAGTCATGGTCAGAGTAGGTGAGGTGGCTAACAACTTATCTATTCCACCTCTGTTTCACCGGGTGCATGACGTCTTCTATGTATCCCAGTTGAGGAGATACGTGCACGACCATTCTCACATCATCGACCATGGGGAGCTGGACGTCGATGATGGAGAGAATTTTATGGAGGTTCCAATAGAGATGGAGTATCGATAGGAGTGTATATTACATGGACAGTAGATACCCCTTGTGAACGTAGCTGGAAGCACATGAACCTCTAGGAGAGCACATGGGAGTGGGAGGCTCAGATGCTTGCTCAGTACCCCCACTTGTTCCCATAGATCGAGTTGTAGCTTAATGAGATGTAAATCCTTGAGATGGGGAGAATATAATGACCCAAAAATTCCATGTAATTTTATTCTTAAATACATGAGAATTTTACGAGTCCGTAAAAATTGACAGTGCTTGATTCAGAGGCCCGATGTGCCTGAAATCAATTTCTAAAGTTTTTTTTGGGTAAGTTTAGTAAAGGTACTACTGTGTTTTCAATACTTTTGAACCGTTGCTCGGATTTGAAATCTGAGGGCACCGTTGAACTCGATGTTCCAGTATTCACTTAAGAATTATTTCACCTAGATGGTAGTTGGTCGAGATTAAGAGTTGGTTTTTTAGTTTTCTTGAAAAAAAATAATAAAATAATGTGAGTGACACTTTATTTTGTTTAAGCGGCCAAGTGAGTTCTTGGTGGTTAAAACCTCCTCATAGAAGTTGGAGGTGGGACCAACACACATTAACCTCTCATGAGAGATTATGGTGGTGGGGCCCACCTGAACCCAACATTCTCTTTATGTAAATTGTGGTGGGGACCACCTGGGCTCTTAACCCATTGAAACTCCCCATTAATGTGGATAAACTCTCAAGATCCAAAATTAATATTGGGGAGGCTCTTCAACTCCCCTTTAATTAATTTGTGCCAACTTTCCCTAATCCTCCACATTAATTGGGTTCGGCCAATTAATTAATACTCCATTTTGAATTCTAAATCTAACATTCTAAAATAATTGACAATCTATTATTTTGGGGGATGATATTTCTTTTTTTTTTTGCATTTTTCATTTGGTGGAACTTGGGAGAGGAGAGATGAGAGAAAATTTCCCAACGAAGAATGAAGAACGCTCCCCAATGAAGAATGCCAATCCTCTTAGAACTTCTTCCTTGGACACCTACCGATGTAGAGTATCTTCCACGAGCCGATGCAGCTCATGATTGGAAGCGTGCAGTGAGAGTGACGAATGACAAACTTCTTCTTATACTTTTGGCGACTCTGTCGATGAATGACGAATGAAGAACAAATGTAGTGGGTTTAATTTTGTGATTTATTCCTTTCCTCTTTCTCTTCTTCTAATAAAAAGAATTATTTGCGTGTTTGTAAAATAATTGTTGTAAATCGTACATCTTTGATGAACCAATTGATACCACCCTAAATGTGGTGGGTGTGGGAAAAACCAACATGGACCGACCCCTCTTCCGATCTTGTTTATGTTGAACTTTCGGCATGGCAATGAGCAATGTGGTGACGAGGGTGGCGAAGATAAAGGCCGTGATACCCATGATCTCTACGAACCACGTCGCCCATGTGGCAGTCCGGTGCTCTAGGCCGAATCACGGTCCTTTGGCCGAGCCACCCTGGCCGCACTCCTACCAGCCCGTGCCTCCCAGCTCCCGGCCGCCGCTGGCCTCTCGGCTGCTGACTGCTCGCTTGGCCGAGCCGGTGACCCACCTGGCCACGCAACTCCTGGCTGCCGAACGGCCTGGCCGCATGCCTCCCAGCCGCCGGCCCACCTTCCCAGGCACCTCCAGCCTACCAAACCACCAGGCCTCAAGCCTCCCAATAGTTGGCCCACCTGGCAGTGCACCGCTCAACCACTGAACTGCCTCGTCGCGCCCGAAACAGCTTCCCACTAGCCCGCCTGGTCATGCCCTACCAGAACCGCGTCGGACCACCTAGCCGCATGGTGCTCGAAACGTGCTGACATGCGCTGGCCACACCCTACCCGAACCGGCCGCCCACCGGCCCGCCTGGATGCAACCTTCCTGAACCACACCGACTTGCCTGGCCGCGCCCTGCCCGAACCGTGCCGGTCTACGCAGGCAGCGCCCTGCACAAACCAGCAGCCCGCCGGCCCACCTGGTCGCACCTTACCCGGATGCCTCCTAGCCTCCCGGCCATCAAAACCGGTTTGTGATCCCCCTTATAGAGCACTAGCTGAACCAGCCCGGCCGCGCCCTCTGGGCCGGGACGCACCTTCGTGATGCTCCATGCCGTATTGGCCCTATTCCCAAGTCGAACCGCCCTTGTGGCCGGCTGGGCTAGGCCCAGTAGTCTGAGCCAAATCTAACAGGCTGGACCACCCAATGGGCCAGGCCAGAGCTAGGGTCAGACCGGGTCGGTCAGACTGGGTGGGACCGTACCCGGGCCCACATCCGACCCTTTACTTTCTTTGGCCAGATCTTTGGCACCTGACGTCTGTTTGACGATCCATCAGCGGCGCTAGAAATATTAGAGCTTAGCCGTCCCTTTGAGTATACCCCACTATAGTTAGAGGTTTAGTTGAGATACAGTCAGGATGGATCATACACGTATCCAACCGGGTCCCCGAGACTAAAATGCTTATAACTCACAGACCGGGCGGCTGATTGATGCACCGTCTGTTGCGTTGAGTCCCCTATGACGTGGAAGACCTTTGAAATACTTAAACATGGTACTTGGTTACATTTTATGTATCAACACTTGGATTTAAGAGCAAACCCACCTTAAATTAAGCATGCTTTGTGTGGATCCCTATGGCTGGCTGTGCACTGATGACTGTTCCTGGATTCTATGTGGGTTCGACAGAATTGACTACTATTCTTGGATCCTGTGTGGGATCGACAACATTGACGACTATTCCTAGATCCAGTATGGGTTTGAAAACTCTGAATACTCTTCTTGGATATTGTGTGGGATTGACAGTTCTGACTTATGATCCTGGATCCTGTGTGGGTTCGACCGAATAACTATTCTTGGATTCTATGTGGGTTCGACAATTCAAATTTCTGTTCCTGGATCCTATATGGGTTCGACATAATTGATGGTTCAGTGCATAAATATGATCATCTCTATCTATCTACGTAATTTGTTTACCTTTGTGAGATGATTCGGTGACTTATGTGTTTTCCTCATGATTGGGATGGGTTAGTTGATAACTTAGTTATATGTATGGACATATACATATGTAAAGGATTTCTGTAGATTTCATACTCTTTGGTTTATCCTTGGTGGATTTTGAGAGACCTTGGTGGTCTTGGGGTCCTTACTGAGTATCGTTATACTCAACCCTGCACGGTATATACCCGCACCTCATTGTGTTGGATGCGGACAACATACAACGCTAACCAAGGCTGAGTGTACGAGGACTGGACAATACCCGGAGGTGGACCTCACGATGAGTTAGTACCCAAAGGAGACTGACAGACGTAGAGTGCTGAGGAGGATTTTTTTACCTACCCATTAGGTAGGATCCGTGGTGGACGATCCAGGAGAATCTTTTCACCTTTCATCTATTTTTTCATTATCAGTTGTACTTGTACATTAATGTTGGGATTGTATATTCGGCCCCTTTACTTTACAACACTCTCTTGTTATACAGTTTTATTTAGTGTTTTGTATCCAACTGTGTGCTCTATTGTGTGTGTTTTCAGTTATAAAGGA
Source organism: Viscum album (assembly GCA_963277665.1). Classification (NCBI taxonomy): domain Eukaryota; kingdom Viridiplantae; phylum Streptophyta; class Magnoliopsida; order Santalales; family Viscaceae; genus Viscum; species Viscum album. The sequence continues at coordinate 255,927,846 of OY728148.1, read as the reverse complement.
AATGCCATCCTAGTTTATGGATTTACACCTTTGGTGCTAGTCGCCAGCCCCTGGCCTATGGAAGGTGGGGTTGGGGTAGTCACGAAACATTCCCCGGAGGATGGGTCATGGAAATACCATCTTGGGAGTCATGATTCACTCTTATGGCTATCTTTGTAGCATAACCTCACTCATCACACCATAATAGAATTCCTGGTTCACTCCCATGACCATCTTAGTAGTCTTATTTCATTCGTAGTACCCACTTATTCTATCTCATGATATATAAATCTTATCCAATGCAGTAGACATAGAAGATATCCACAACCATCTCCTAATTAAATTATACATACATGTATCAAATGATCATAAATAATCATATCATAAGTCATGAAATGAAATGGTTATTATAAACATTTAATCATATAATAACCCGTTTAAAGAGATATGTTTCATTATATATTCATCATAATCATAACCAGTGAAGGAAAGTAGGATTCGAATTAATATAACCCATGAATATAAAATGGGTTCCAGAAACATCATTCCATCAACCCAAAATAATTTCAGGGAAAAAATATGAATTAAAAGATTGAATAAATTACAATAAATGACTAATTAACACCAATGGATATTATCCTATATGTAAATTAATATTTAACGATCTTTTGAAAACATTTATTTTGGAAACTATATTTTGTCTTTGAATGAATTCTTTTTATAAAATAAATCTATTTTAATTAATTTTTCTTTGATAATAGAATTGAAAAATTATAAAGTATTATTTGAAAACAATAAAACTATTTAAAAATAAATTTTCATTTAAAATAATATTTATATATATTTTAAATTAATTTTTGAATACATGGTTTTTGAGTAAAATAGATTTTTGACCAAAGGGTGAGATGTTCAGATTTTAATAAAAATTATTATAATATGTGCCATAGTGTAGAAGAAATGGTACTAATATATGAGGATATAAAGAATAAATTGATGGAAATGATACTCATGAGTGTTCTTGATATGTGGATGAGATGATTTCATCAATGGTGTAGAGTCATTAACAATCATGAAATGCGATGATATTGTTTCAATAAACTCATACCACTTGCTTACTTCGTACCATACTAATAATTTAGTAAATGGAAATTACATGAATCTTAAAATATATTTAAAATAAGGATATTCATTATATAACAAGGAGGTATATACACCGGTAAAAGTATTTTAGGTTTATAACAGTACATGAGTCTCAAGGAAGACAATTTGAGGTAAATCATTTTTTACCGATTTAAAAACTTTTGAAATGTACACCACCTGAAATAAAGTTAATGATATTCATATTTTAATACACATATAATTATTTACAATATACATATAATAGAATATTGTAATTTACATACACAACATAGAAGGAATGAGTGAAGGACATATCATGTTTTTCACGAAAATAAAAATTGGTAAGAAATCATCTTACCTTATATCTTAAATATCATCATACTAGTTCAACCAACCAGTATAATTAATATAAAGTTATTATAAATAATTTATAGAAACATATAATTATATCTAATACCATATATGTTCTTATTATGACCTTTTATTACCCTCTTTTTAAAGATCCTATGTTAAGGTTTCACTTTGAGTATTATTCGATTTGATCTATGAATATGTATTAATTTGTTGTATTATTTGTACTCAATGTTTTATAAATATATTTTATATGAAAACATGTCATTATTTATCTCTTTAGTTGGAGAACTTGTTTACTTCTAAAAAGAATGTTTAATTAAAAAAATTCAAATTTAATTCGGTGAATACATTTCTACCCTTTTTTTTATTTTACCTATGTTTTAACAGGATTCATATTTTTTTATTCCCATCAAGTTAATTTTCAAAAAAAAAATCTGTGAAAAATGATTGTTCTTTTACATCATATGGCTTGTATGGATTTAACCGCTGTCATTTTTTTGAAGCCTCTATTTCAATATTAAAGGATTATTTTTCTAAAAAAAATTTATTGTAATTTTTTTTCAATGATGATTAATTTTAATTTTTTTCAAAAGACAATGAGTTTTTACTCATTAATATATTTAAAAGTTACTAATTTATTTCATGAACGAAAAACCACTTCTATATTTACTCCATTTGGGATATGTTGTATTACTATAATCCACATTATTCATCTGGATTGTTTAAGATTTATTTGCACATTTATAGTATTCACATTCACATTCTTGATTCAATCTTGAAGTCCCATTGAAATATTAAACTTCAAATGATCATTGACCATTGAATTTCCCCTAATTATCCATTTAATAAATCATAGATATTACAATTTCCCAAACTGTATACCATTTCTTATATGGTGTTTTTTGATAAAATAGGTAATTATTTATAAATCCATATTTATCATCCAATAAGGTTAGTTGATAAAGAATATTAGTTATTTTGATTATTCAATATGATTAATTTTTTGGACTAGCAATGACGGGTTATCCCGAACATTACATAGATTCTTGATGTATCGATAGGTTCTCAGAAGATGAATAACTATAGAAATGTGTTTCTAGCCTTCATTATAACCCAACATATGAAAGGTATTGATGGTAATATATTTTCATGTGCCTGATTCATGATTTATGTTATAAAAATGTCTCCCACATTTAGATTTATTTATTAATGATTTGTGATATTTTGCGTCGACATATCCATTGATACATTTCATTTCAAGTCACTTATTATATGTAATGTTTTTCAGTATTATAACTTGACATAGTGATTTTTCCTTATCTTGTTATTTGAATGGAAGGAATTTTCAATTATTATCTTTTCATATAGTTTATTGAGTTCAATATCTATTTTTTAATTACATGGTATTTGTGTACATTTATTTACCATTCCATAATTACTATTCCCATTGAATCATTATTTCTTCCGCTATAATTTTCCCATACTGATTATTCAAGCTCAACATTATTATGTTTCATTCCCAACGAACCCAACACACATACTATGAATGTTTTTTTAATAGAAGGAATATAGTTATCCTTAAATCAGTTTATTTAGAAAGAAGAAAAAATGATTTTTTCTTTAGTTTATTCATTTATAATGCAATATTAATTTAATTATCTAGTTTTTCAAGACTATTAAACAAAACGGTCCATCAAGAATCGATTTCATGTATTCTTTTCAATGTAATTGATAGGAGAAACCATCTCTGGGATATCTAGGGCAAGGTTTCTACATATATACTACCTTTAACATGTTTTATTAGGAATATATTTCTTTTAATGGTATTGGAAGCATCATATAATATTATTCATACCATTTTATTATGATTCAATCTTACAACATTGGTAAGATGTTACAGATACAATCTTATTGTTTACCAAGATTGGTTATGATTATTCTTCCATTGATGAAATCATATGATCCATCTATCAGGATATCTCAAAAACTTTTTTACCCTATGGTTATTCATGTTATATCCAATTAATATAAAATTTTCCCACTAATTAGTATATAATGTAATTAATAAAATATTATTATGAAAATATCTAATTTTTTCCACATTGGTCATAAATATTTGTTCCTTCAAAACAATTTTTTCTAAATTTTTTTTAAAAAAAATAATTTCATAGGATCCAATTATTTTTAAATTTCATTTTTACCAATGTATTTCTTATTTTGTTAAACTGATTTAAAATTAATATTATTGGAATATTCTGATAAATGCACTATTTTAATCTTCTAATGTGAAAACGGAATGATCAGAATATACAGACATAAATGTCATAATGAATTTCAATCCATTATTACTTTCATTGTATTTTTAAATGGTTGTTTTTCAAATAATATTTTTTCCCAAATATTCTAGAAATTTTTTGAATATTAAAAATGGGGTTTTTCAATGAAAATTGATTTTGGAAAATTTATAAATGGTCAGAATGTGTTTTAAATGATTTAAAAGGATTCTATTATATTTTATCAAAATATTGTTTTCAAATATAAAAATTTCAATGATTTAATGTTTTATTTTATACATTTTCAAATTATTTTGAGGGAAAATTATAGTCAAAATATTTTAATTTTTTTTTATGTTTTAAATGTTATTTTAAAGGAAAATGGAATTCAATATGTTTATTCTTCTTAAATGAATGTTTTTCCAACCGTAAAGGATATTTCTATCAAAAAAATTTTAAATGATTTCTTTGATTCCTCTAATTTTTTTAAATTTTTATCCTAGATAATGATTTTGGAAGTTTAAAATGTTTTAAAATATTTTTCATAAATAATTTATGTTCCATATGATATTTCGAAACTCTTCACCATATAAGATGTAATCTTTGGTTATATTTAATGAATTACTAGGTATATGATCCATAGATACCCTTCATATTTGTTCATTTAATTGTAACTAATTTGATGGATTTATTTTTTTGAAGAAATATTCCTTCAACGGGTATTACAATGATAAATGATAATGAATCTCATTTCTATTATCTAGGTTTTACCATGATAAATTATTATGAAAAAAGCTATTATTCACATGTTATTAATGGATGTAGTGATTATGAATCCTTTATATTTTCCCGAGTTTATGATATTCATAAATTATTATGATTTACATTTCATTTCTTGAATTTTGATACTATGTTTAATAAAATAATATCTTTTTATAGATTATGATTGGATGAATGTTTTATTATCTAGTTGAACATGTATTTATGATTTAATAATGATATTTTCGGGACATTTTTCTCCTTCCAATGCATTGGGAAATGATTTATATCTCATGAGATAATAATGGGAAACAAGTCGATGAGAATGATCCACTATGGGGAATGGGGAAAAAGAATCTACTATAGGAAGATGCATAAACCCAATATACTATGGTAATATGGGGAAGCATTGCCAAAATCGGAATATACATAGTCCATACCAAATAGGGGAAAATCAAGAAACCCAATTTAATATTGGAATATGGGGAATCCCAATAAACTATTGGAAGATAGGGAAACCTAACTCAGTATGGGAAAATAGGGAAACATTATTCCTTAGAAGGAAGGGACTATGATTTGATAAAGGGTGTTTCTCACCCAGTAGATTTATCCCACATGAATTTCCTTAATATGTTCTAGGATTACTCGTAAATAATATAGAATGATTTTACATGTTTATTTTTTTATTCTGTGATATCATGACTTACTCCAATATTATTATTTCATGGATTATGATCTTGATTTACATATGATTAGTTCATAATAAACTACTAACCTTTATATGATGATTCATTTTTATGATCTCTAATCATCAGTGTATGATTTTCTAAAGTTAATATCATTTCCTCATACCCTTATGCTCATATTTAAGATTAAAAATTTCATTTTTTTAGCATTGCTGAGAATTTTTAGTCACTCGTTTTATAGGTTTTATTCCCCATGATATGAAGTTATACTTTATTTATTATATATATATTAGTGGTTCTAGTCTTAGAGAACCTAGTGGGAGATAATATAGCTCACTCTTTTAGTAGTGTTTATGTTTCTATGTTACCAAAGGTAAAAAACTAATACAGTATTTTTGTGCCTATTTGTGCAATGTTTTAATTATTCTAAAAAATGATTTAATTTATACATATTTTATGTATGGGTTGATAAATGTGTTATCATTGGAATTTTTTAGTTAGCTTTTGACGATTAAGAAGAGAAAACCTTACCAAGAACATTAAGGACATGTATAATTATAACATTCTAGGTAAATAATGAATATTAAATTTTTATATTTATTAATATTTGTGAACTAAATATTAATTTTAATTTAAAGGGGATTCAATGTTTGATGGATTACCTGATACAAAATAATAGGTTTCTTTGAAATCATTAGTTGCACACAACGTTGAGTTATATTGAAAAATAATAATATAATATTATTATTTAAAATAGTAATTAACGCCTAGTCGTTGTAATAGCATGAATGAACAGATCTAACTAAAATATTATTGAACATGTTTATTAAATGTATTTACATTTATCCAATAAATTTTAGAGGCTAAAAAAATAAATAATCCGATTTTAAGCATAAATACTCTAATATTCATTAAAAGAACGTTTTACCGCCTTTTGATGGTGAACCTATTTTAAATATAGTTTTGTCACTTTTATATGATCTATATAATAATATAATATTATTTTTTAGAATTGGGATATCAAAATTTACTTTGGATGAAATTTTGGTATTTTTCTGATAATGTTCATTTTTAGGAATAGTAAAAAATAATGTATTTTAATTCAAAAACTGTCTTTTAATCTAATTTATTTATATGGTTATATTTTCTTTTTAATTGGTTTTAAAGTTTATTTGGATTATAGTTTTTCTATTTAATATAATATTTGTCATTTTAAGTAATTCCACATTGAAATTGTACATAAACAAGTGTCAATATTTTGATAGATATTATTTCTTAAAAGCACGCTTTTTGGTTTGACAAATTGAATTAATTTTAAATTAATTTCTTCCACTTATGTGTTTTGAATTTTGAAAAAAAGGATTCCATATTTATAATCATGAGTTAAAAATTGTGAGAATAAGTAACTTTTATTTTTAGACTTCATGAATATTTACTTCGATAAATATTTTATTTACCATGGTTATTGGGTAAATCTGGAAAATAAGGGTAAATAAATATTATTATAATAATAAATTATTACTCTAACATGAGTCCTATTCGAATTAGTTGAAACATTTATGACCATAGTCATCCTTGGGTCTATTTTGGGACCCCATGGAGCCACATGGGAGTGATAATGACACTTAATGTTAATTAATTTAATGTAATGGCAAAAATGACCTAAAAATATATTTTAATAAAACAATTTTTACATGGGGTTATATAAGTTATCTATCCAACTATAAATATTAATTGCAAATATAAAATTATTTCCTACATCATGGTATTTTTTAAATAAATTTTAGACATTAAATAAATGAAATTATTTATGACATACTGACGATGTAGTGTTTACCTCATTAGAGAATGATTTAAATAAATAAGGTTGTAAAAATTAAATAAATATCCATAACCCTTCCAATTATTATTTGATGATTTTATTTCTAATTTTAGTCATCATATATTATAATTTAATAAGTTTTTGACCTTTTTAAACCGATGATAAGTTTATAATATAATAATATTTTCAAACATCTCAAAAGATCCCAACCTCCCCATTATAAAAAGCCATCACTTCTAACCCATTACTAACACTTATCAAGCCCCATGGCTCAACCAACCTATGCCCAATTAATCTCCCTACATCTCTCTCTTCTACATATAAGCCTTACCATATTCATAAAAAACATCAAGTAAACATTTTGGTTCAAACCAAACAGAGATACCTTGTTTAATGGTAATGTCTTCTCTTAAGTTCTTATCTTTTATTTTACTTCTCCAACCCCCTAAACTATTTTTATTACATTATTTTATGAAAAAAAAATTATCATAAATATACAAGGTTTTATTTATGAGAATTATTCTAACTAAACTTAAATACACCTCCAACTAATTGGTAATTAACATATTGTTTATGTGGACAACGAACTACTGCATCATGAAACGATTATTGTTTAATTATCTCCTACGGCCTCTCATGGTGGACATTAGGATGGAACTATATTTATATATGATAAATATTATGTTTATGTTTTCTATATGGTTCTTTGATTCTTATTTTACAAACATACCTTTATGATTTCCAATATCTGTAAACATAATAATTTAATTTTAGGAAGCGCGGACTACCGCCCCTCAAGGTGATATAATTCATTCAGGACATACATGGAATGAATAAAGAATTGAATTATGAAATTATGAAACATATATATCACATTATATTGTAATGGAATTTTAATATACCTATGTATCATTATGTTTTTATTCAATTGAGTATGAAATAGAAATAATGGTAGCATTCATTTGTACGTACGGCTTACCGTCTCCATGAATGATGCATTTCATTTATTATATCCAAATTTCATGTACTGTTATATATATATATAATATACATATATGATATATATGATATCTAAATCATAAATATCAATCTGTATAAAATTTAATTTTCACCAAACGGATGACTTTTAATTAAAAGAAGATCATTTTTGAGTCTAGTTTCAAACATCGACATAATGTCCGATATGAATTTAAATAATTAACTAATTGTTATAGACATGTAATAAGTGATATAAAAGTAAAAATAAACATGGAAAAGTTTCTTAATAAATTATAAATTAACATGATATTATTATTCTGGAATAACAAGGAAAATACAAGACAAGTCGGACGCGAGGTAAGGTGTTTCTGATCTCACTTTTATTTCCATGAGATTTCCATTGTTTGCTACTTATTAATTTCATATGGTGTATTGAGTATTGAAATTTGATATATATTATCATTATTATATTTATATTCAGGGTATTCAATGATTCATTTGGTTTTTATTAACTTTTTGTCATACAACTTGATTTATTACAATGTGATTTGGGGTTTTTATCTCACTTTTTATTATCACAAGATTCATGCTTTATTTTCCACTATTTCCTTTAGTGTGGTGTATTTAATCACCATTATTGACTTTATTTTGTAATATAATTTAATTTATGGGTATTTAAATCTTTATTATATGACCCTTATTTTATGTGGTGTATGTTTCATATGTTACCAAATCGGAAAGGGAACATTTCACATTCATCTTTTTAAAAGACTTCATTTTGTTATGTATTTAAATTTAAATATTTTTATGTTGGGATATGTTATTATATATCCTTATTGATTTAAATTTTATGTCCATGTGATGAGATACCCTTTTCTCTCTCATCAAGCATTTTATGAATTTTTAAGTAATGCCGTTAGGCTATCAAATTACTGTAAGAGGACTTCATAACCCAATTTCAATTCCTTGGGTTAAACTTCTACTTGTTGATTATTTCATACTATAGATATTTGTTAATGAACTATGATTGTTTTTCACTGAATATCGAATAATATTGATTTTATTTATACTTTTTATACATAATTAAGTAATTCATTTTTTCTTAATCTACGTATATCGTCTTTATAAAGGACTTCATCTTAATATAATTTCATTGAATATTATTTTGTATTATACAAGACATTCTTTTATATGGTGTATAAAAACCTTTGACTTTTTATTTCATTCAAAGGGAATCATTTTCTATGAGGCATTTTACTAAATGATAAGAAAAAATTAACATACGTGGTGAAACGACCATTCCGCCGCCGTGAGTATTATTTGATCTTTGGATTCCTTAACAAGACATAATGTTTTTAAAAGGAATTACATATTTTAGTATTGAAAATTTCTTTGAGAATCGATTTATTATTTCAATATCTTGTTTAATATCTTGAAATGATATATTGTGATTGAAATGTGGGAATTTTATATTTCCTTTAGGAATATTTTATGTGTCATGATTATGTTATAGTTCATTGGAATTTTTTACATATATGGGTGGTTCTGTGATAAACCTTGGGTGGGTGAGCCTCATATAGCTCTCCAATGCATTGGGTAAAGTGACAACGGTAAATGTGAATGTTTATCCTAAGAGATTTAGGGAATATACTATGATGGTTATTCCAACATAACTCCCAGAGATGTTGTGAAAGATACAGTGTAAGTATGTTATTATTCCACAAGTAACCATTATGATTTATTATTTCTATTTGTTTTTCATAAATATTATGATTTCTTGTGGTATGTTATGATTTAAAGGTATGGATTCATTGATTTTTTTATTAATGGGATAACCTGTTATTTCCTTCCTTTATTACCCTCACTTATCTTTTTATGCTCATTCCATGTTTTTGAAATGTTTTCCATAGGACCTAAAGATTAATATTGGTCAAGGATGGGATCAAGGAAAATTCATGATGTCTAAATCATGGAACTAGGCATGTTCATTTGTAAGAGTTTTTTTATGAAAAAGTGGACACTAAGTAGTTGTGTCTTCATGTAATATTCAAGTTGATAGGTAATGGTTACGGAATAATTTTTTAAAACTATAAACCTGAAAATATCCTCAATGTGAAATATTGATTTATCTCAAGATTATGTAATATTTAATTTCGGGTCCTTATAGTTGGTATCAAAGGTCTGTTTAGACAACTTTAGGGATTAAGAGTCTTCATTAAACACATGGTTAGTCCCTATGTTTATCATTTCAGTTTAATCATTATTTTATAACATATTATGATCAAGGAAATTCAGTTAAAAATTTAATGAGTGGGATTTAAAATAACATTCCTATCTCTTCATGATTACATGATTGCAATAATTATTGCAAATTCATGTTCATATGATTACGAGACTTTTTATCACATACAACTCACTTGAAAGTAGTTGTTTGAGATATCAAACACCTGTATACATCAATATCATTTTGGATAATGGGTTATATTTAATCAAATACTATTTTCATAATGTTCTCATATTTTCAGGAAAGATAAATATTATCAAAGCATTTTGAAATATTTTAACTTATCTCAATATTTTGAAGCATATTATGATTTTGAAAATGGTTCTGATGAAGGAGACCCTTATGCAACCTATTTATATTTTCTTTTACAATATAATCTCTCATCAGATACTTATTTAATTTTTAAAGAACCATTAATTGAAATTTTCAATTCAAATTTGGTCCGACTGTTTTATAAAAATCATGTTTAATGTGATGTTTTGAAATTATATGTCATACATGAGTATTTTATGAAACTATTTTTCTATGAACACCAATATGACCCAAGTATTACAATGTTTATTTGGATGAAGGAAGAAAATGATTTTAAGGATCTATAAATTATTTTTTTAAGGCATGGATCTTCTACCTATGTGAATAAGGTGAAGATGAAACCATATTGACACCATGATCAAGGTATTATGTTCTTTCTATTATGAATAGTATTATTTTATCATATGGAGGTGAAAAAAGAGAAAATATATATAAGATGTTGAAGTAATAATGTATTGGGATGAAAATGAAAGGTACAAAAAAAATTTTAAGGTTAAAACATGTTAGGGTTATTATTGAGTTTTATTAAAAGGACAACCCGTAAAATGGGTAAAAAATCGTTGAGTCCGGAAAGGCTGTAGGAATCGAACCCACAACCGAATGGTAGCAAGGGTACATCGCCTACCACTGGCCTATACGAATCTCCTAGTTATTATGACTAATTCTTTTTAGTTAAATTATTTTTTTGGATCAAGAATAAGTTGATTTTGATAACTTATGTTTTATCAAATGTATATCCTTAATATAAGAAAATGATTTTTTGATTAAGTGATAAATATTATTTTGGAAGATGTTTTCTCTTTTGGAACATTATATACTTAAGGGAAATAGATTAATATGGGATCTCATTTGTGGAGTAATGGTGAAAATTTTAATTTATAATAATCTATATTTTTATTGTGGACATATAGTTATTTGAGTATTTTTTGGAAATGATTAATCTATCCTAGATAATATGTGATTAGGTTAATTACACTTCATTATGATACATTAAGAGTATTCTATGTTATTTGGAGACAAATGTTATGATTTATTGTGGAAGACTATGTGATCAAATCTTTATGAATTTGGGGTTTCAAACTTAGATTGGTTTATTTTGATGAATTTAAAGGACAATTGTGTATTGAATAGTCTTTGTTGAACTTTGGGAATTATTTGTTGAATTTTTGAGATCAAGAGTAGTTTTTCTTTTTATAAAGGGTTACCCTTTTTGGGGATTATCTGATCTCGTACTAACTATTTTGGTTTTGGTTGACATCTAAATATAGGGGAAATATATAGATCATCTTATTTGGATTATGTGATACTGTATAAGTTGATTCTAGAGCTTTTAATGTGAACAAGTCAGTTTGAATTCTCATCGTTTGGAGAGAATATGAGTTTGTTGTAGAAATTTAGTAAATTATTAAAGTCTACATGGAAAGTAAGTATGATTCCTCATGTTTTTAGTTATGAACATAAATAAATTCTCCACCAATATGAAAATTAACTTAAAAAAAATTTCTATTAACATTTCCTAATGGGGAATCAAATATTTTTTAACCAATCACAAGGTTGTGATTTTATGGTTGATAGCTTTCTCCTGATCATGCTTTCTATCACTCTCCATCATAACTTGATGGTTTGTTTTCTCCTCCATATCCAAGTTTTCATGGAATCCTTGTATTTTATGTATCATGTTATGTTTTTTACTTCTCTTCTATAATTTTAATGTGATTTTTTGTTGACTCTTTTTCCTATGTGGGACTTTTATTGATTTTTCCTAGCCCAATTTTAAAATTTCGAGGATGTAATTATCCAAAGAGAGGAAGGATGTAACATCCCAGGTAAATAAAAAATAATTAATTTTCATATTTATTAATATTTGTTAAATAGATATTAGTTTAACATTAATGGGGATTTTTTTTGATGGAATACCTGATACACAACAACATTTTTCAATGAAATCTTATGTTTCACACAACGTTGAGTTATACTGAAAAATAATAATATAATATTATTAGTTTAAATGGTATTTAATTACCTGATGTTCTAATGTTTGGAATGGATATAAATAACTAAAATATTATTATAAATTTTCCCTAAATGTTTTTACATTTATCCATCAAATGTTAGAGGCTTAAAATAAGAAAGTTTCTAATTTTAAGCAGAAATACTATAATATTATTTAAAAGATCATTTTACTGCCATTTGATAGAGAACCATTTTTAAATCTTGTTTTGGTATATTTTATAAGTTCTATATGATGATGTAATATTATTCTTTAGATCATGATATCAAACATTACGTTGGATGAAATTTTGTTATTTTTCTGATAACGTTCATTTTTTAAGGAATAGTGAAAAATACTGTATTTTAATTCAAAACCGCCTTTTAATCAAATTTATTTATATGGTTTGATTATCTTTTTAGTTTGTTTTAAAGTGTAATTAGATTAAATTTTTACCATTTTATTTAATTATTGACATTGTAAGTAATTTTACTTTGAAATTGGACATAATGATGTGTCAATCTTTTGATAGATATTATTTTATAAAAACACGCTTTTTGTTTTGACAACAGAAATTAATTTTAAATTAATTCTTGATACTACTATGTTCTTAAGTTTTAAAATTATATTACATATTTGGAATTAAGAGGTACAAATTGTGTAAATAAGTAACTTTTATTTTTTTACTTTATGAATATTTACATCGGTAAATATTTTATTTACCATGGTTAAAGTGTAAATCTTGTAAATAAGGTTAAACAAATATTATTTTAATTATAATAAATTACCCTAACATGTGTCTTAATAATTTTGGTTGATTATTGTCCGACCTTGGACATCCTTGGGTCAATTTGGCGACCCCATGGAGCCACATGGGAGTGATAATGACACATTATGTTAATTAATTTAAAGTAACGTCAAAAATGATATAAACAAATATATTTTAGTAAAAAATTATTACATGGGGTAATATAAGTTATATCTTCGACTATAAATATTAATTAGAAAGATAAAAATGTTTCCTACAACATGATATTTTTTTTATAATTCTTAGACATCAAATAAATAAAATTATTTATGACACGATGATGATGTTGTGTTTACCTCATTAATGAATGATTTAAATAAATAAGATCATAAAATTTAAAAAAATCATGGAAACCTGACCAATTATTATTGGATGATTTTATTTAGAACACGAGTCATCTAACTTCTAATTTAATGAGTTTTTTAAATTATCAAACTAAATATATGTTTATAATAAAATAATATTTTCAAACTTCCCAAAAGATCCCATAGCCCCCTTATAAAATGACCTCAATTATAACCCACTCCTCAGACTTATAAAGCCCCTTGTATCATCCAAAATATTCCCAATTAACCTACCTACATCCCTATCTTCCACCTTGAATCCTAACCATAGGCAGAAGGCACTTCAATTAAATCATTTGTTTCAAACCAAAGAGACATACCCAATTTAAATGTAATGTCTTCCCTTAAGTTCTTTTATTTTATTTTAAATCTCCATCCCATAAAATAATTTTTTTCTATTATTTTATGACAACAACAATATCATAAATATAATAGGTTTTCTTTATGAGATGTATTCGAACTAAACATACACACACCACCATCTAATGGGAATAGAACATACTGTTTCTCTGGACGACAAACTTCTGCCTCATGAAACGATGATTGTTCAATTATGTCCTACCGCCTCTCATGGTGGCCATTATGATGGAACTATATTTATACCTGAAATATATTATGTTTATGTTTTCCCTATGCTTCTATGATTTTTATTTTACAAATATATCTTTATGCCTTCCAATACGTGTAAACACAATAATTTCATATGAGGAAGCACGAACTACCACCCCCTCAAGGTGATATGATTCGTTCATGACATACATGGAACGTATAAAGTACGAAGTTATGAAATTATGAAACATATATATCATATGATATTATAATTTAATTTTAATACACCTATGTATCATTATGTTTTCATTCCATTATAAATGAAATAGAAATGAAAGTAGCATTCGAGCGTACGTATGGCTTACCGTCTCCAAGAATGGTGCATTGCATTTCCTATCTCCAAATGTCATGTCCAACTATAAATATATATAAATATATATACTAGATATATATGATATATATGATATCTAAATAATTAATATCATTATATATATAATGTATTATTTTCCACACGGACAACTTATAATTAAATGAGGTTTATTTTGGACTCAAGTTCTGAACGTTGACAAAATGTCCAATATGAACTCAAATAATTAACTAATTGTTATATACAGATAATAAGTGATATAAAAGGAATAATAAATATTAAAAATTTTCTTAATCAAGTAAAAACAAAATTAGTTTATTATTCAATAATAACAAGGAACATACAGGACAAGTCAGATATGAGGTAAGGTGTTTTTTATCTCACTACTAATTCCAAGAGATTTCTATTGTTCACCACGTATGTATTGCATGTGGCGTATTGTATACTAAAATTTGATATATATTATAATTATTCTCTTTATTTTCATGATATTATGTGATTCATTTGGTGGTTATTAACTTTTGGTCATACAACTCTATTGATTACAACGTGGTAAGGGGTTTTCATCTCACTTTTTATTATCGTGAGATTATTGCTATATTTTCACTATTTCCTTTTGTGTGGTGTATGTACTACCCATGATTGTATTCATTGTCTAAAATACATTAATTTATGGGTATTTACATCTTTATTATATGAAACTTCTTTCATGTGTTGTATGTTTTGTATGTTACCAAATCGGTAAGGGAACCTTTCACCTTCTTCTTTTTAAAAGACTTCTTTTTTGTTATGTTTTTTAATTTACATCTTATTATGTTGTGATATGTTCTTATATTTCCTTATAGCTGTAAATTTTATGTCCAGGTGATTAGATTCCAATTTCTATCTCATCAACTCATTTTATAAATTTTAAATTAATGTTGTTAGGCTTTAAAATTACTATCAGAGAACTTCTTAACAGAATTTCAATTCATTGGGTTAAACTTCTACTTTTTCATTATGTGGTACTAAAAAGAAATTTTAATGACCTATGATATTGTTACACTGAATACCCATTAATATTGAGTGTATTTATATTTTCCACACATAATTATTAATTGATTTATCCTTAATCTAAGGATACTGTCTTTATATGGGGATTTGTCTCAATCTACATTCATTGATGCATATTTAGTATTATATAGGACATTATTTTATACATTGTATAAAAATATTTGACATTTCATTTCATCAAAATGGAATATTTTTCTACGATGCATTTTACTAAACGATGAAAACAACGTTTTTTTTAACATACGGGGTGACAACGACCTTTCTGCTGCCATGAGTATTATTTGATCTTTGGATTTCTTAAAAATTCATAATGTTTTTTAAAGGAAAATAATTACCAAATACTATTTTAAATAATTTGGAATAGAAAAGGAATTTGAGAATGAATTTATTATTTCAATATCTTTTTCAATATCTTGAAATGATATATTTTCATTGCAATGTGGGAATGTTATTCTTCCTTTATACTTTTGTTATGTGTTATGAATATGTTACGGTTCTTGGGAATTGTTTATGTATATGGCTTGTTTCATGATAAATATATGGTGGGTGAGCCTGAGATAGCTCTCTAATGAATTGGCTAACGTGACAGAGGAAAATGTGAATGTTTTTCATAATAGATTTAGGTAATATACTATGATGGGTATTCAAATCTAACTCCCTATGTCGTTGGAATTTCTACAATGTAAGTATGTTTTTATGCCACAATTTACCTTTATAGTTTATTATTTCTATGTGTTATTCATAAATATTATGATATCATGAGGCATGTTATGATTGAAAGGTATGGTTTCAGTGATTTGGTTTTACTGATGGGATAATGTTTAATTTCATTATTTTATAACACTTAATGTGATTTTAAAGCTCATCCCATGTTTTTGAAATGTTTTCCATAGGACATAAAGTTGAATAAGGGAAAATTATTGGATGAAGTAAAATTCATGATGTCTAAAACATGGAACTAGACATGTTTGTTTTTATGAATTTTAATTTTATGAGAAAATGGATAATGAGTAGCAGTTTCTTCATGTAATATTCAAGTTGATATTTAATGGTTATGGAATACTTTTCTAAAATTCTAAACCTAAAAAGATCCTCAATGTGAATTCTAGATTTAACTCAAAATTATGAAATGTTTAAGGTCAGGTCCTTATACAAATAATCTATCTTTTGATAAGGAGAAGTATAGAAAAATATCCTAGAATGTTTGTATAGGGTAGGGTGAGTGGTTTCCTAGAAATGCATCCATTTACGGATACTATAAGTGGATATGGTTCTGTAATAGATACACCTATATTTACATACTCTGACAAGGTGTGTATGGACTAACATGAGTGTAACTCGGTACACAAAATATGGCCGCTATTGTGCACCAGGTTTGACACTCCTAGGGGATATGAATTTTGAGTTCACAAGCTCTTTTAGAACCCTCATGAGTGATTTAAAAATAATTTTTCTATGAATAACCATTGATAAACCTATTTTTTCATAGATTAATGAAGGTATCATAATTTATAATTTCTATACCAAATTTGTTCCTAGAATATGTGGTTCCACGATATGAAAATGGTTTATTTCTACACAATTTTGGGATTATGTCAATGGAAGGATCATGAAGAAACTGGGTAAACAATGAATATGAAAGACAACTTGCTGATGTGTAGTAAAAGTAGATGACCACTAGAGTGAAGGATGTTATATTCATTCATAATTAGTTTTCATGGAACATAATTAATAATATAAACCTTATCTAACTCCCAGACTCACCAATGAATATAATGAAGGAGTTATCTAAGAGTTAAAGTAATGAAGAATATAGAAGAAAGAATAAGTTATTTTCCTTAATGTAAAACACGTGGTAAGAATAAAACATGTTAATTTATTATATTAATGAGATGGTTTTTTGATAGTATAAAAGGACACAAATCAAGAAACTCCAATTTGAAAATGAAAATTCCAGTTAATGCAATGGATGAGAATTTTTACCCCTAAACTTATTTTTAATTTATGATTTATTTTAAATAGGAAAGTATTATAGTTTTAAAAATTTATATCCCAAGAGTAATTATCATGATGATAATCAACAATTTTGTACAAGTAATTATATTTCTACATTTATTGAAGTTACCCTGAACGAGATATGAAATGTATCTATTGCCTTAATGGTATTTTTTACAAGAATGAATATGTTGATTTTGATACATTTTAATATATTAATCATATTCCATATCTTATTAAAAGTGTTTTACGGAATAATAAGATAAAATTAGTAATATTTTTGAGAGTAATGTCAGATGAATGAATTATTTGTGTTTTGGAATTCAATGATTCTGTTATACAAATAATGAAATATATAAGAATTTTCTATATCATTTTTTATTATGGATTTAAAAGATTTTTTGTTTGGTTCCGGTGAGGTAGAAAAGTGATTTCATGGAAATTTTATATTTATATTAAGGAAAGGATTACCTTAATTTATTCATGATGTGGATATAATGATGTTATAATAAATATATGTAGGGTATTAATATTTAAATGGGATGGTACTGGTTAATTTGGAACTAATAAATAATTTATTAACCATGATTTATATGATATCATGGATTATGTTTAAAACTTCTTGTATTTATGTAATATATCTGCAAATATATGGAATATGGAATAATGTATGCTTTTGAAGTGGATTTAATGTTATTGATGTTATTATAATTATTTAATATAATATACGATGACGGTCTTCACATTCATTGAATGGGACAACTAATAGATAAATTATGATATATGGGGGTCAAGGTTAATATTATTTGGTGTCCTTTATTATTAGGTTTTGGATTTTCATATTCTGGAATCATTATACATAAAAAAATATATGGAATTTTTTATGTTTAACATAAGATTAGGTTTTAGAGCTTGAAGTATTATCTCTCTATATGTTGAATTATGAATATTGAATAACATGTGATAACATTTTTGTAGTTATAAATAAATAACCTATCAATCTATTTATCGATCTTAGGATATTTTAGTTCAACCAGAAAAAAATCACCTCCATTACATGGATAAGATATGATTTTGGAATTGACCAGGGCACAAATAAAGGATGATATTTTGTATATGGAATAGAATGAAATCAATTAAGTATATGTTCTTCCTAAAAATGGACATGAAATAAAATATTATCATATTTTAATCATTAATAATTATATTTATGAACCATTTCATTCTTATTCATTCTATGGTTTCATTATTTCTAATATTCTATATATCACTCATTTAATTTAATAATAAATCATTATCAATCTCTAACGTTATTTATGCTTTTCCACCATGTATAGTCTTCCAATACCCAATTTTTTCTCATATATGAAAACATTGTTATTTGTTACTTTTGGTAACCATTATGTTTTCAAAATTCCATTTTTAAATGAATTTTTAGTATTTATTTTTACATTTTTTATTTCTATGAATGGAAAATCCTAGTATTAATCCATTAATAACCAAGAATAATGTCAAGGGAGAAATTTATATTAAAGGGGTAGAATATAACACCATGATATTTGGTTAATTATTTTTTATAAATTAATTTAACATTTTGATATATATCATTTAACACAACACTAAATATATATTTTCTTATAAAAAATCACTACCTGTGGCTTTCATTATACTTTATAACATGTAAAGAATTCACTACATGCAACATCGACTCATCTTTCGTTACATGAAACACTAAATTTATACGAAAAAAACATCTTATTATTTAAATATATATTTATGTAATTGCTGTTAAATATAGTAATATTAATATTAATGAAAATATTATCTATAATTTATAATTTTTTAAATATATTATCCAGAATTATAATTTGATATAAAAATTTTGTTATATACTTTATATATATGAAAAAAACTTTTTTTAAAAGAAATATTTTTTATGACATTCTATAATAAATTATAAAAAAATTCTAGAAAACATTAAATTTTAATTTCATAAAATAAACATTATTTTTCAATTTATAATGTCAAAATTATCTCAGGTTGATTTTTTTTATTTTTCTGAGAAACATTATTTCTAGATAAATAATAAAAATAAAACATTTTAATTAAATTTTTTTCCATATAATTCTTTAATATTGTTAAATAACTTTTTTATTTATTATTAAAGTCAAAATATATCAATTATTCATATATTATTACAATATATATAATTGTAATTTTTTTTATATGAAATTTATATATAAAATATTAATGAACATTTTTATATTCTCATATTAAAAACCCACATTCATGCCATGTCTGCGTGGTTAGCATTAAACATGATTATGTATCTTCTACGAATTAAATTTCAAAATATGTAAATAAAATGTTTTAAGAATTATATTATTTATATTAAAATAATATGTTCTTTGTTTTTGAGAAAAAATATTACTTACTATAATTAAAACAAATTATATCAATTAAAGTAAAATTAGGCTTAATAAGGGACAAATCCTTAAAATTAAGGGAAAAATGGCCTATCCACTTGTAAATAACCACTTTTCATGCCATATATAATACATAAATAGTATATTCTTGAGTTTTTATATTGTCAGATGATTTTTTATTTAATAATGTGGGTATACCATACTTTTTTTCAAAAATTCAAGGTGTGTTCCCTCCCTCCCTTATAAAAGTTTACTAACTCTACCATTTTCTCACACTCTAAGTAAAAATTAGGATCAGTGTGTAACTAACCAATTAACTTCCCTAAATCCATAACATCCTCTATAAATAATCCATTTGTGAATAGATGCATCCAAGGAATCCATTTGGTGAAAATCAAAAGGAGTTACCCAAAGAAGTTGTAACATCCTTCTTCAAGATCTATTATTTTATTTTCAATCTCCACCCCCGAAAATATTTTTATTAAATTATTACATAATAATATAAGTGTCTTAAATATTCTGAGAATTTTTTATTCTATGTATTAGTCATACAAAAACACACATGTTCATATAATAGGTAACAAACATAAAATTCTTGTGTATGGAAAACTACCACCTCATAGAATGATGTATTTCATTTTTAATTTACCACCTCTCATGGTTGATAATTTTGATGTAAAATATGTTTTTATATGTTTTATATTATATTTATGTTGTTTTTAGGACTTTTAATCTATTATATAAATCATACGTTCATGCTTTCCATTTTATGGAAAGAAGATAACATCATTTGTGATAGTGTGTCCTGCAACTTCCTCAAAGCTATGTGAGTCATTCATAATTTACATAGAATTCATTAAGGATAGTTTTTGAAAAAATATATGATATCTAATTCATAATAATTATAATTTATTTATATTATATATAAATATTCATATATTTCCTTTACTTTTATTTTTTCGCCGTGATTAAAAATCAGAAAAATGTCTATGCATACGTATGGCCTACCATCTCTATTAACAGAATATTTTCTTTAATATCTGTATCATTTATTGATTATTATAAATAATTATCTAAAAAATTTATATGATATTTATTTCATGTTTTACATTCTTAAGATCAATATATAACTATAGGGACAAAAAATATGGCAAATCAACCCATAAAAGAAAAATGTGATTATTACCTGAAAGATAACATTATAATCTATTTGGTAATAAATAAGTAATATTAATTCATATATTGTATTGGATATAGGAATATTGACCTTTTTATAGTCATAATAAATTAATATGTATTATATATGTGTTATGAATGGGTACTAATAGGGCCAATACTTAATGTAATGTAATTTCATCTCACATTTAATTTATGTGAGATACCTACATTAATCAAATACTATTTCTTTTGTGTGGTATATATAATTCCCATTTATGTTTTGAAAAATTATCATATATAAATTCAGGGCTATCTAAATATCAATTTTATGTTATTTCATTCATCTGGTGTTAGTTTCAAAAGTTTCCAAATCATTCAAGTAATTTTGTTTCAATTTTTCTTCATTGAGGCACATTCCATGTTATGCACCTATATTTTTCTATTATATGTATATAATTCCATTTACTTGATATATGATGAATATATATAATATCATGAAAATTTATTCTACATGTAATTTTATTCGTTCTGTTTTGTTACGATTCAATTCTTTAAATATTGTAAAAGTTTATATATATTATCTAATTAATTATAAATATTGTTTATGATTATACTTCCATTGGTGAAATATTATGACCTATATAACAAAAATTATCATGAATTTTATTAACAAATTTTTATTCATTTTATATCCAATTAATTGTTATATTTTTTTCAAACATTATTAATTTTGATAATTCATTACTTTTTATGAAAATACAGATTAATTTATCTAATTTTTTAGAAATATGTGTTCTTTCAAAATTATGATTTATAAATAAAATTAAAATATATTTTACTATTATAGTACAATGTTTTAAGAATTTTTTTAAAAATTTATTAAATTTTAGAAAATTATTTTAAAAGGAATATTCTTCTAATATTCTGACCATGAAACTTTTATAAACATTTAATTTTAAAAAGTAATGTTCTTCTTTTATGGACGTTCCCATCTTCATGAAGATAATTTCCCTGGTTATTTATTTATAATATTAAAGAGTCATTTTTTAAAAAAATAAAATATTTATCTATATATTCTATGAATTTTTAAACTAAAATGGGTTTTTAGTGAAACAATTTTTTCAAAAATTAGTTAATTTTTAAAAAGTTTTTTAAACGATTATCATAGCTACCATTATATATTTTAAAAATTATGCTTTCAAAGAAATGTATTTCAATTATTTAATGGTTAATTTTATATTATTTCAAATTATTATAGATGAAAATGGTTTTGAATTTTTTTCAATCATCATTATATGTTATAAAATTTAATTTACTTGAAAATGGTCTTTTAAATGGTTTAAATTTTAAAATTAATTATTTAGATTTTAAAAGAAAATTTACGTAAAATTA
Organism: Viscum album; assembly: GCA_963277665.1. Classification (NCBI taxonomy): domain Eukaryota; kingdom Viridiplantae; phylum Streptophyta; class Magnoliopsida; order Santalales; family Viscaceae; genus Viscum; species Viscum album. Next base: position 255,905,198 of record OY728148.1, on the reverse strand, counting down.
TCTTAAATTATTATTTATTTTTCCTTTATATGATTTGTAAGTGATTTGAAGGAAAAATTATTTTAAAATATTTATATTTTTTAAAAAATATAGTTTCCATGAAAATTTATGTTACATGTGATATTTCAAAAAAATTCTCTGTCTATGATGACATAATTGGTTAATGTTTATGCTTTACTAAGGATATTATCCATAAATACCATTATTTATATTTATCATAATTGACTATGTTTTGGTGGATTTTGGTTTAGGAAACTCATTTCTATTCAACTGGTTATACCATGATAAATGCTAATGAAACAAATTTCTTTTTATGCGTTATAGCATGATAAATTCAATTTAAAAAAGCTTTCTTTAACTGGTTATTCTTGGATGAAATTATTATGATACTATATATTTTCTAATGCTCAAGATATTTTTAATGTTTAATGTTACCCATTTCATTTCATGGGTTATTTTATGAAGTTTATGAAACCGAACACTTTTTATGGGTCATGATATGAAGAATATTTTATTTTCTTTGAGGAACATGCATGTATGATGTAATAATGAGATGGGTGGGTCCAATATCTCCATACAATACATTGAGTGATGATTTATATATCATTAGATACTATATGAATAATTTTGATGGTATTTATCCACTATGGGAATATGGGGAACCCTGGTCCACTATGGGATGGTGTTGAAACCCGATCCACTATGGGATGATACATAATCCCGATACACTATTGGATTATTGGGAAACACAATCCAAAATTAGAAGATTGGGAAACCAGATCAACTCTTGGAAGATAATAAAACATGATCCACTATGAAAATATGGGGCAACCTCATCCCTTACAAGGAAAGGACTGTGACTCGGGATAGATTTATATCCTCCCCAGTTGGTGTAGTCCCCATGTAGTGCCTGTATAAGTTCTAGTCATCCATATTGACTTATAGGGAATGGTATTTCAGGTTCATGTATATGCCGTGATATCTTATCTTATTACGGTGTTACGCTTATTTAGAGTATTCTCCTGATTGAAATATTATTCATCCCTTATGAAATTCAAAACTTTATGACATCATTCATTTTTGGGATGATTGATCCACAAGGTATGATTTTCAAATGATATAATCACATTCTTATACAATTATGGTCATGTTAATGCTTACATATCTCCCACTCCTACCCTTACAGAGCATATAATATCACCCCTTTTTTATGATTCCTTCCAAAGGTCATGATGATTTATTTTATGTATTATATTTCTAATTGGGTTGTTATATTTATAAAATCTAGTGGTAAATAATGTATCTTAATCATCTACTGTTGTTTAAGTTTCCCTGTTTGGAGGGACACTAATTTTAAAGGATCTTATGAATTATATTGGTGTAATGCTTTACGTATTCCATAGAAATTATGTAATTTCTATGTACATTAAGACTGGGTTGTTATAAAATAAATATTTATATCAGTACATATAACCTCTTATTTTTTATAGAATATAAATTGATGAAAACATTGGATTCCATGTCTTGAATAATTATTTATTAATGGTTACTAAATTCTATATTGTATCATCAATGAATAGGTATTCACAAAATACCAAAATCAATAAAATATTTCACATGGGGTAGAAAAATAATCCAAATTTATGGTTAATCAAAATGGATGTATTATGGTTCTTTTTTGTTCTAAAACCTTTATGGAGTATGCCCAAAACCACCAGACTCTCTATAGAATTTATTTTAATATCCAATTGTATTTCTAATTGATGAATTATTTTAAATCATGGGGAATTTAAAGGATAGGGGATTTACCAATAATTTGATTTTCTAGAATAAGTGTTTCTGTAAGGGGAGGATTTTTATAGTAAATTTTGGTGCATTAATAAGATTTGATATTTTGTTTTGACATTCATAAGTGACTGAAAATTTTGTTTCTAAACACTATTGGGGACCCAAAAAGTACGAAAGATCCGAAAATCATTACTAACTCAAGTCCATGGGAATTTTCTTTAAGGGAAGAAATTAAATCATTATATCATTATAAAACGTGATAAATAAATGAAAACCCATTCCCAATGCTTCAGAAAATGAATTTTTTTTATGGAATGTGGAATATGATGGAGTAATGAAGTACAAGTAATATTATTTCATAAATAGAATTCTATAAATGGATGTTCTATATTATATAAATATATATTATGTTTTTTTATCAATATGAATATTAATATGGTACTTTGACTAGTTAATATTGAAGGGTTAAATCTATACTAGATAGTTGCTAAAACACATTTCACAATAGTAATTTTTATTATGATATATTCATTAATAATACAAAGGGTATTGTGGAGAAAAACATCGTGTTACATTTGATTATGTAAAACTATATAATTTATAATTTTATGTAAACACATTGGTATTATAATCAAATTTTCATCACCTTTATGTATGAACTAAGGTGGTTTAATAAAATGATGATCATTTTTATTACATGATGTTTTATGATAATGAGAAATATATTATCCAAATCATTTAAATCAATGAAATTATTATATCATGAAAAATTAAGGATCTACAATAAGGATATTAAGGTGGAATTTCCACTATTTTTTCAAATAATTATTTTGATCCATGAATATTGATTTTTAAGATGAATATTATAAGGGGAAAATTTTCCAAACATTGTTCCTGACTTCAATATCTTACAACTAAATGGTAGTAGAAAATTTATAATTAGTTTTATCAAACTAGTTAAAACTCCAATGTATGGAAGCATTAAAAAATATAAAGGTTAATAACTTATAATTAATAATTAGATGTGTACTAGGAAAATATTATATTATAATGGGAATATGGAAGATTGAATAACAACATGTTTTGAATGTGAAAATTCATTAACCAAAATGTTGGAGTTATTATCTAGTTCATCGAAAAAATTATAAGAACACAATGAGTACCGATAAAGTGTATACCATGTCATATGAAAAAACCATAATTATTGGAACTATATTTTAGAATAGAAAATAAAATATAGGGGTTTATAGATATAAATGTTTTAAAGATATAAACACATGGATGATCACCATTGGCTTTCTGTTTATATAAAATACCATAAATATGATTTATATATAAATTATTCAATGGGTATTTTCAATTTCAACAATTAAGGAAGTGTAAATTTCATTAATATAATATGGTATTTATATAATTTAGTTAAAGGGGATGTTAGACAATCTCAAAAGAAGGAAGATGCCAAGAATGTTGTTCTGTGATTTAAAAAGATCAATATACTTAGATAATATTTTCATATTTAAATATAGGATAAATAATATTAAATATATTTATCACTTAATCTTAATGGTATTTTAAGAAAAAGTTCTTAAACTATAGAAGTTGGATGAATTATGAAATCTGGATGATCTACTAAAAAATATTTTCACATAGGATATTCTAGGCTGTTTTGTCATTATTTTTGACCTGGCATAACATGAATAATGTACCAAGAACCACAGATATAATGGAATAATAATATTTAAATAAATTATATAATGTTAATAGAGACCATAATGATGATTCCAAAAAAATATATTTATAGTGAGTTTTTAAGAGAAGTCATCTGAAAATCATTCCAAGAATATGTGTTAGAAGTTTTAGAATGGGTTGATATAGAAATATATTTATGATAATTTCTATTATTGGTGGTGTGGTACTACTAAGTTCTAATAATTTAAAATCATATAAATTAAAAGAAGGAAAGAATTGTAATTGTACAATAAACTATGGAAAGAAATTATATGTTATGAGTTAATTATGGATTTGGATAAACTAAGGTGTAAGATTAATCTATCATGGAACATAAGAATAATTAGATATTGTGCATTCATAATACCAAAGTATTCAAATATAAAGAGTATATATCATAGTATCTGTCTTTGAAAATGTATAGTAATTCTGATTAATATATGATTCTATCTAAATACTATTAATATTTATCCAAATTATGTGGAATTGGTTTCAATTATTCACCCCTATATTATATAGTATAATGGGTATATTTTTATATTCATATTAAAATTTATATTCTTCACATAATTATTTAACATATGGTTTCACTTATACCTTTTTGGAGTAATATATTATCTTAAACACATAAAAATCATGTCTTGTTAATTGCATTATTATTTCTTTTATTTTTCATCTAGAAGTATATTTTTGTTGTATAGATTTTATTTATAGTTCATGTACTAGGATGTTTTCTTCATAATTGTAAACTCATCATGAAAATGGGTTTATATTTATTCCAATTTTCTACAATTCAATTCTTTCATTTGATATTCCATGGGATAACATCTCATTGAGTGGATTCAGAAAAAAAATGTTGTGTTTATTGAATACTTTTCAGTCTCATGGAGGTATGAAATTGAATACATTAATCAATTAAATTTTATCATGGTTCATGTCATGAAATTTAAAAATGTAGAAGGTTATGTCACTTATGAAAACATTATTCAATTTTCATTTACATATGTTTGGGAAACAATAACAATCCAAGTAGTATTCTAAAACAAAACTCATTTTTATTAAAGTTTTATTATATTCTGTCCATGGAATTTTTTAGTAATGGTGGAACTTTGATATTAATTATATAAAAGAATAAAATGTAGCATTTATGAGATAATTAGAGATTTTATGCCCTTGTATGGTAGAATAAATGGTTTATAGAGAGTCACTATATTGTTCTAAATTATAATAGGTTTTGTTAAACCAAAATGTTGGAAAGTAATAGTAATATATTACTACAATTTTAAAGATAAATTGTTTTTTAATTGAATGAGTTTGACTATGTTTGGGAAAAATTCAATGAACAAGTGTTCCCCCACAAACCAATAGATCATTTATTGACTTAATCATGAAAATATTAGATATTATCTTTTAACATGGATAAATAATATTCTATGGATATTGATACAATATCATTCTCTATAAATAAAATATTGTGATCAAGTATATATTAGGGGAGATTGAATATTGAGGGGATTGTAGTGTATTAAAAAAGAGATAAAAGGAGTATATTTATGGTTTTTTAGTGGTTTCATAAATAAATTTAGTAATATAAAAATGTATCATGTTATATAGATACATTTAATCATTATCATTCATTCAAATTAGATATATATATATATATATATATCAAGAGTGTTTATTGTGATAGAGTAACTCAAGAGGAAACTTTCTTCACTGCTCGACTTTCAGTTTTCCCTAAATACATGATCCCTTCATCTCCACTCATTCTCTGCATAGCAGATCGTCGCTTGGTCAGTTCTGAGTACCTCAACGACGTGGATGGAGGGTGACCTTGAGCTGTGGAGGTTATCTGGTTCCTCAGAGAGCTCTTTTGTCCTGTTGGTGAACCGACCCCCTCGGGAATCATCCGAAAAGGGACTACAACCCATTTTTTAGATTCTGAGGACATGATTTCCGCTTGGATTGATCTTCATAAGCACTCATTTATAGCTCGAGTATCACTTTTTCAGGGTAGGAATCCCTAGAAATTACCAGATCATGTCTCACGTCTTTCCACGATTTGGGGTTTTTCTGATTTCAAATGAATTTCAATTTGTTGGGGTAACTTCCATATAATATTTTCCCTCTGTGGAACTCAATGTTCGTGCATGGAGCATAGGATCTATTAACCGCACCCATGGAACCTTACAGATTCATGACTATAAATTAAGTTTCTCCTTGATTGATTTTAAAGACAAGTATGCTCAAGTATGGGTAAAAATCCATGGTCTAAACTTGGTATTATGGCACCCTGAGGTCCTGTTTGACATCACTTCGGTGATTGGCGTTTCGAATAGAATGGACAGTGCAACTGAAAAGGTTAGCTTTGGTCATTATGTGCGGGTGATGGTTGAAATTTATCTATGTTCTACGTTGATTGATTGAGTTGTTATATCTACATCTAATAATGGAATTTTCATAGGAATTGAATATGAAAAAATTGCAGCATTCTGTAAACTTTGTCAAATTATTGGACATTTAAATTAGAAATGTAGGAGAGATGTTCTATGCTCTAACTGCCAAATTAAGGGAAATGATGTGCTACACTATCCATGGAAGTAGAAGCAGAATGTTATTCATAAGGCTACTAATGAGCATTTGGTGGTTAATTTCCATACTGGTTAGATGAAAGTTGTAAAACCTACTGACAAGGGCTGAAGGATTGATGTTGGGGATCCTTTACCAAGGGTTGATTCTACTCCACAAGTGGATGGAAATAGCTGGGATGATAACACTGAAGGAAGTAATCAAAATAAGGGAATCATATATTTTAAGGATGCTCCGGTCAGAGGAATGGATTGTGAAATTAATGGATATAACTCAAAAGATAGTCAATCCGAAAAGGACATTTAGCACAAGAGGTAGCAAATGATAGGGTTAGACATGATTTTCATGCCCTTAAAGTAAGGAAAGGTATGTTATTGATTGTTTCTGAAACATCAGAGAAGTTTCAGAATAAAGGTTAAGCTATAAAGGGTGATAACAATAGAGCATAAGGACATAATGAGGCTGTTTTGGAACCCTCTTCACTACAGGTCTCGGGTGTTCACATTGATGCACTGGATAATGAAGGTACTTTGGTTACCAGCAGCAAAGAAAAGGGTGTGCATAGCACAGACATGTAAGACTTTGAGGTGAATGGGAACTCATTTTAGAAGGATGGTATGAAGCCCATGCATGATATCACAGTGACTCATGAGAATATAATAAGTAATTTCAAAATTTCAAATTCTTTTGAGTTGATTTCTGCCAATTTTAGTGATGTTGAGTCACCTCCTTCTGTGACTACTTCCAATGCTATAGATTCACCTTCAAATGATAAAGGTGGAGAATGGATGTATGTATTGTCTGGAAGGGGGTGTTGATACTCTCACAGTATATGTGGGCGCCTTCCTTACCACAACATGAGTACCCTCTATAAAACAAGTTAAATTTTCCTAATGTTTTCTTTTTATTTTCTTGCTGCCTTATTCCTATCCTGGAATCCTTTTTTAATTCAATAATGAGTCCTCTAAGTGTCAACATTAATGGGTGGTCAAGAGTGTTGATTATGAAATTTAAACATAGAGGTAATTTCATTTGATTTCCATCATCAATTAATATTATGATGTAGTTGGTTTTATGGGATGTTAATATCAATATGAGTAGTGATTGATTGGAGATGTAATTACTATTCCTAATACATAAGTTTAACATATTTTACTAATAATCCAAACATTTATATTATATATAATTTCATATATAGTGTTAATGTTTTACATGGGATACAGAATTCATAATAATCAATATTATATGTGGTTCTATTGGTTTCTAATATGAGAACCACTAAAGTTATAGAACAATATTATTCTAGTTTTATGATGAGCCACTCTATGGATGGATGGAAATTCTAGTGATTATGTTGTGGGTTATATTGAATGAAATTATATTTTTTTTCTAGAATGATGGGAATGTCTAATAACCTAGGTATGTATAGAATAACTTGTTTTCATTCTGGAGTAAAATTGTTAAATTCATCATAAATATTTAACTAAATATGGGTTACATAAATAAGTTAAAGAATCTATTATAATTTAATTTCAACATGACCATTAGAATAGTAATGTGATCATTACGAAGAATAATCTAGAAACTAGAATAATAACCACAAAATTATAGTATAAATAATATCATGGAATCTTATAAAATAAAATATGACATATTTATATCATGGAATATATAAATAAACATATTGAAAATGATAAATTATAAAATGGTATTTTTTTTGAAAATTAAATTTCAATTTTCGATTTTATAATTAATATAATGATTTTAAACAAAATTTATTTTTCATAAAATATATTCAAAATTATCATTTTTTGTGTTTTATTTTTTTAAAATAATTTTATGATACCTTTATTAATTATTCCAGAAATCATATAATTGGTTATAATATTAAAATCAGTATTTTATAAATAAATTATTATTTTAAAAGAAAATTAAATTTCTAGTACATCATAAATTATTCTAAAAAATGGGAATTTTTTTTAAATATATGCGCTTATAAATGGATAGGGTGAATTTTGTGTATTTAATGAAATAATTAATTGCATCAAATATAGAAATAGAGTAATTTATGTTATTCAACAATATAAGTTATACTACATGAATGTTTTGTATCATTGACTATTAATAAACATATTATTTCAATCCTGAAAGAATTATTTAATGTACCTAGTCATAAGAATCAACAAAATTGATAGGCTTGATCGAATAAAATAAATAAATGAATAAAATAATTAAAAACACACAATTCTATCCCTATAAATACCACCCCTCACCAAATATTCTTCTCACACCTTAAAATCCTTGAATCATGTATAGATTTTCCCAAGACACTTATCCATGTACATGACATTCTAGTATCACCAAATGTAATGTCCTGGTTTCAGAATCCACCCAGACGCCATACCCAATTGGTCACATGGCCTCAAGTGAATTTACCCAAATGTTGAAGGCTATAGACTAGTATCTAGGGCTTGGGTGTGATAGTGGGGAATCTATGCCCTCATTGGGAGAGTATCTAAGCATAAATAAATTTGTAGCAATATCGGAGGTTGTAATAATACCAAACAATAGTACACATCAGAAGACTTATAAGAAACGACTGGAGCATATATATAAATGATGCATGATACATATATGTAGATGAAATCATCCAAACTAGTCAAAATTCTGAATATAATTATACCAATTACAAAAGTAAACTAGGTAAGAAACTCCTCAGCATCACAAGCCTCAGCATGGTCCCATGCTCTCCAGCTCCAGTTCAATCAAATACCTATAGTAGAAGGGTGCTTTCCCTTATCAATACCTGAAGCAATATAATATTTTTGGGCCCAAAAGCATGATCCAAATAGGGTGAGAGACAAAACACCATTAGGAAACCAACAAAAGATATATGCCTAACAGTCAGTGGGTATATGGAAGGCCATAATTAAAAGGAATGCAGTAACAAGGAAGAACTCAGGAATAAACTATTCTACAGTTCAAGCATTCAATTCACAATCAATTATGAATCTAATAAAAGTAGGTAATTAGAAAATAGGTAACCCTCTGGGAAGTACTCAAATCCTATCTGCTATGGTCCTACATAGCAACCCAAGCAAACTGCTAAACACAAAAGGCAACCCTCTGGGTAGTACTCACAGCCTAACCCCTCTGGTTCAACCAAACAAGCACAAGCAACCCTCTGGGAAGAACACACCATCTCACCCCTCTGGTTAAGATAATGTATAGATTCTCTAGGGAAGCAGTCACCATTAATTCCCCATATAGTCTTGTATTAGGGATAAAGGCCCTCTAGGGAAGCACTCAATGTATCATTCCCCCTGTGGCCCGTGTTGTGTAATTACATACACACTGAGGAATCACTCAACGTCTATTCCCCCATAATGGTCTCGTATTGTAATATTATAAAGACACTTTGGAGAAGCCCTTATGTCCATTCTCCTTATGGCCTAATACACCAGGTTCTCATGGTCTTATGTAAGTCAACAAGTATCGAAAAACGTAGAGGCCAAAGTAAACATTAAGAACTAATTGGAAAATAATCTACAACATGTCAGCATATCAGAAAAGACAAACATTATATCCTACAATACTAGGCATGGGAAAACAAACAAGGTAGCCTAATTGGATAAGCAGGACCAAACAGTTATAAACAGAACATGCATGGGAAAACACTTCCAAAGAAATGAAAATTACCCTATTTACATTAAATTAGCCTCTATTAAAGGATACAGTCATAGAAATAAATTAACAAGGGTAAAACGGTAGACACGCAATACCTCATTCAGGGGTATTGGGACACTTTTCACATATAACTCAAGGAAATTCAATGAAATGGCACAAACCACCAAACTCGATGTTGGTAGATCAATATACTTGAATCTCATGAATTAAATCGCCCTATAATTCCTTATATCTATGAAAACATATAAAACATTCAACCAATGATATCACACGAGAGAGGAGAAAACAAGAGATGGTGTTCTAAGAGAAGAGATAACCCACCGATGCAATTCCAACACAACATATGGTAGTCAAAGAGATGATCGTAAGGAGGCTCGGGGGATCCGAGAAAGATCATGGTCGTACAAGAGCTCTTAGTCGAATAAGAAATATAAGAAGGAAGTTATGTCCATTAGACATGACCCCGATGAATTTAATGAAAAAAAAAGAAATTACATGGTGTGTACTTACCTTTTTCGTACTCTACTTTAGGCAGTCTCCAAGTCACCACACATGGTTGTGTGCTTGACCGATACATGGCCAGCACCTAGCTACCAGCAGTAACTGAGTACACGATGTGTATTTATAAATTACACCAAAAAAAGAAAAACATACCTGAAAAAAAGATTTGGGTTCTTACAAACATCCCTCCTTAATGAAAATTGTCCCTGAATTTCACTAGTAAGGAGGCACAGAAGAAGAAACCCCGAACATCTCTGACCACTATGATCGTACATGAGCCTCCATATCCCAAGTCTTGTTCTATACACTCCTGTGCTTCCACAACAGTCTTACCAGAGGAATTGATTGGTTATGATGAACCTTCGATCTTTGGTCAAGAATCTAGATAGGATGATCCTCAAATGATAAATCCACCTCCAACTTAATTTCCTCAGATTGGAAAGCATGAGATGGGTCTGAGAAGTAATTTATAAGATGAGAAACATGGAAAATGTTGTGAATAGCTTAGTACCTCTTAGGTAACTGGAACCAATAGGCAACCGACCCAACTCTCTCGAACACCTCAAACAAACCGTCATACATTGGCGAAAGCTTAACCTATCTCCTAATTCTTCTGTGTGCCAACCTCAGCGTGACACATAAGAAAACATGATCCCTGACCTCAAACTCCAGATATCATCTCCGTCCATTAGCATAAGACGTCTATCAAGAATTTTTAGTATCCATTCTCTTATGAATCAACTCAATCTACTCGGTGGTCTCTTAGACAAGACTAGGTCCCAGCACAGCTACCTCTCTGGCCTCCAGCCAACATAAGGGTGATCGGCATGACCTACCATACAAATATTCATAAGATTCTATCTTAATAGTTGCATGAAAACTATTATTGCAGGGAAACTCTACAATAGGTAAATTTTTCTCCCAAAAACCTCCAAAATCCTGAATTCAAGCTCAGAGCATGTCCTCAAGCACCTGATTTGTACACTCGAACTAGCCATTTGTCTGGGAGTGGTAAGTTTTACTCAAAAGTACCTGTATACCAAAAGCCTTCTAGAGCCCCTTCCAGACCCGAGAAGTAAAACATTCATCGTTGCTTGAAAAAATGGATTGTGGAACCCCATGTAGATATACAAATTCATGAATGTAAAACCTCTCTAGATCATCAACACTAAAGGTCTCTTTGATCGGAAAGAAGTGGGATAATTTGTTTGTCTATCAATGACAACCCAAACTGCATTATTACCTTGAGGCGACCTCAAAAACCAGTCATAGAATCCCTCACGATGTCATTCCACTTCCACTCAAGAATGGGTAACTGCTGTAAAAGCTTTGTTGGTCGATAATGCTCCACCATTACCTGCGGATGGGTGGAACACCTCATGATAAAACCAGAAACATCTCTCTTTATACCTAGCCACCAATATTGACGGTGTAGATCAAGATACATCTTGGGGACACCAGTATGAACTGACCAAAGTGAGGAATGAAAATCTCACATCAGCTCCACACATATGTCTATTGAAACCGATACGCGCCACAAGAAATGCCAGATATCATCCTCACCTATGGTCCATCTAGGAATAGAGTTCTCTCCTGACACGCTCTCTTGTAGGACTAGGCCATCAAAATATGGTAGTTGTCTCATTCAAACTATATCAAGAAGAGTATAGGTAACAACTAAAAAAGAAGGTAAAGTATTCCCCTATCCATCATGCACCTCCAACAACATCTTAGAGAATAGAGACATAAGCTTCCAATCACTAATGGCCTCCTGAACTTCATGTATCTGAGTCCTTCTGCGAAGTGCATCTGCCACTGCGTTTCCTTTCCCTGACATATAGGCAAGATCGATGTCAAAAGAATTAAGATAACCCACATTATCTATCTCATATGCATATCACTCTTAGTGAAGATTTACTTGACATTCTTGTTGTCGGTGAAAACACAAAATGCTCACCCAAAAGATAATGTCTCCAATAGAATAAGGCATAAACAACTACTGCTATCTCGAGATCATGTGTCAAGTAATTCCTCTCATGAATTCAACCTTCCTTTTAGCTCCTGAATGGCTGACTCACAATAATCTAACCACAAGAATTTTAAACCCTTATTAGTTAGGACGGTCAGTGGCGCAACTAATCTTGAAAAGTCATGTATGAAATGACTGTAGTATATATCCAGCCCTAGAAAACTCTGTACCTCAAATACGTTCTTCAGATATACCCAAGAAACTACTGCTATCATTTTATATGGGTCTATTGATACTGTTTTCTCTGAGATAACATGACCCATGAAGTGAATCTAGTCTATCCAAAAGTGGAATTTTGAGAGCGTAGGATATAACTGATGACCTCTCAATGTACTCAAAATGATCTCAAGATGTGTCCATGGTAGTGTCAAGTGAGAGAGTACACCATGTTATCATACACGAAGACTACCACAAAGGAATCCAAGTATGGGTGGAACACTCGGTTCATCATGGACATGAAAACTACAGACGCGTTCATGAGACCAAACGATATAACCACATACTCATATACACCGTACCTGATAAGGAAGGATGTAAGATGTATATCAGATGGTACAATGCACAAATCATGGTAACAAGACCTCAATTCAATCATCAGGAACACTCTGTCTCCACAAAGCTGATCAAAGAGATCATCAATCCTCAGCAAGGGATATCAATTCTTGAATGTCAACTAGTTAAACTTTCGATAATCCACACAAAGTCTGAGGGTATCATTTTCCTTCTTCGCAAATAGAACAAGCGAACCCCACAGAGAACTACTAGGTCAGATAAACTCATTTCCTGAAACTCCTCCAACTGCTCCTTGGGCTCCTGTAACTCAGGTGTAGCAATCCTATAACGAGGAATGGACACTGGTGCTACTCTTAGAATAAGCTCAATATAAAATTCCACCTCTCTCTCTGGAGGAAAACCTGGAAAGTCTTCTAGAAAGACATCATGGAAAGGATCAACCACTGGAGGAAAGTCCATATGTGAAGTCCCCTAGTCATCCAGATATAGACTAGAAATCTGGGCTGTAACTCCTTCTAACCCATGATGCTCAGTTCCATCACTGCTCGCATAGACATCCCATTCACCCTTATGAATAAACAATATTCCTTTTGGTGATGTAAAACTCACCCTATAGCGATTGAAATTAACGATTTCATAGAAGGTAACTAACCAGTCCATTCCAAGAATGAAATCATAGCCCTTCATCTTTAGGACATAGAAGTCCAATAAAACGTTTCACCCCCTAACCTCTAGAGGACACTGCTTTCACTAACGTACGTTAGTCGTTCGAGTCCCCAACAGAGTTTATAACATAAAAATATCAGTAGAAGAAAATATAAATATCCCAAGGTTCTCCACAATAGAAACAGATATAAACCTATAGGAGGAACCTATGTCAAAACGAGAAGAATATAAAACTGAGGAAACTATGATCTTACCTCGAGCTGTAGAGGTTCTGAAATCCTGATCCAGCTAGATTTTTCCCACTGCAAAAGTTTGGCCTTCTCCATGTCCCCATGAACCTACCTGACCACTCTGGGCTGATCCACCCTGTTGTTGCTGATAGCAAGGGGACTGACCACCATAGCTGTGGCCTCCACCTTAGCATTAATGGCTGAAAGAACTCTGGTCCCCAGAATTGTGATAAACTGGTGGAGCTGATCCTGTATGAGGGGTCATAGATGAACCCCGGTCACCAGCTGCTGGTGATAAGACCTGACATATTAGCAGAATGTGACCCATCATTCCACAAGATCATCACTCCACTGGGTCTCTCTGGAAGTGCAACCTTGTGTGTCCACTCCGTCCACTCTGGTAGCACACCACATGGCTTCCTAAATGTGTCTCTCTCCTCCTTGGATCCTTAGGTGTAGACTCCATACAATTCTTCCTAATGTCAATGGGAGGGACACTATCTACAGATGCTGATCCACCTTGGTTCACAAATCCGGGATCCCTCAGATTCCGCTCCTTAATCAGTGTCTGGTTGATGATGGAAGCAATAGAATTCAACCTACAAATATTCTCCTTAGAGTGGATGTCATATCTGATAACATCCTCAATCTTCCTTTCTAGGAACAACCTATATCCCCCCCTAGGAAGGGTGTGAAACATTGAAGCTCGATGAAACGAGGGGAATACTCCATAATTGAAAGATTACCCCGCTCCAAACTCATAAACTCCCGGGCTCAATCTACCCTCAAGGTATCCAGATAGAAATAATCATAAAAGATGCACTGGAACTCCTCCCAAGCAATAACCTGTTGATAACCCACCTGTGTGATCACATCCAACCATATCATGGTGGAATATCGTAGCATGTATGTAGAAAGATTGAACCGCCTTTCTGTAGGTGTCTATAGTTGCTCAAAGATCATTAGCAAGGCTTACAGTCATGACTATGTATCCTGAGGTCCTCCTTCCCCTGAGAAGGTGGGAGGATGATGCTACTGGAAAACCCACGTCAAAGCTTCCATAGATGAGGAATGAGGAGGTTCTCCCTGGAATGTCTGCATCATCCTTATGAAGCCTTCCTTTAACTGTGCATCAACACTTGGGACATGTATAACTGCTGGTTCCAGGACTAGCGCAACTGGAGGATCTATAGGAAGTACCTGATCATCCATGTCCAGTGGATGATCACCGCCCTTAATCTGGCATACAACCGAAGGACGTATTGGTGGCATTAATATTCATGGTCAAGCACATACCTCAGATAAACATTATCAAGGACTAAAAACTAGAAGTGCGTGAAGGAAAATGGAGAAATATGTAAGAACCCAGATCTTCGTTCATGTACGCCTTTCCTTTTTTCTGTAGTTTTTAAGAAAAATGGAGTTTTTGTAAATTTTTAGAGTACACGCCGTGTACTTTCTGAGTACACGCCGTGTACTCTTCTCTGGCTCAAAGCCGTGTACTGGCCATGCCCGGGCCACACACACGGTGTGTAGGGGTGACATGGAGGCCGATTTTGGCAGAGTACGGAAAGACCTAGTACACACTGTGTACTCTAAAAGTACATGCCTTGTAATTTTTTTTCATTAAACGGATTGGGGTAGCACCTATCTCACAGAGGCATATTCTTATAGATTCCAATCATCTGAGAGCGACACGTACGACCAGATCTTCGACGAACCACCTCCTCTCTGTCCATTCACCAATTCGAGCTCTGTCGATTGCATTGGAATCAAAGCGGTGAGTTCTTCCTTCTTCTTAAGACTTGTTTTCCAATTCCTCCTCCTTTTCAATTTATCATGGTTTATGTGTTTCAGACATTTTCTCAGATCAATGATGTTTTAAGGAGAATCGCTTGTCGCTGTTCATGTATATCGGTTTCCAAGGATCTAGGTAGGTTCTTTGTGCCTTTCTGTTGAAATTTGATGAGTATTTTGTGCAAATTCCACCAATACCCTTGAACGGGGTATTGCGTGTTTCCTATTTTTCCATGTTGTTTTCCTACGTTTATTGATTTTCTGAGTAGATGTATTCGCCTGTGTATATGGTAGTTTTTACGTTACTCTGTATGTTTTCCAAGAATTTTTTGGTTGTATGGCGTTTTTCTGGTTTCCATGCCTAGTTATAGGATAGTGGAACTGTTGCTATGTTATTCTGTTGAGCCTTAGATTGATAGCCAAGTTGTTCTTGAGATTTACTTGGAAGATGTACACGCGCTGATCATGTTAGATTCACACAGGACTATGAGAACCTAGTGTTGTAGACCACTAAGATAATAGACGTAAGGAATTTTCCATAGTGACTTTTAATACGATGCAAGGCCACAGGGGGAATTGACGATGAGTGATTCCTCAGAGAGTCTATAGTTCCCTAACATGGGCCACATTGGTAATGAGACGTTGAGTGCTTCCCCAGAGAGCCTTTATCATGATACGAGTCTAGAGGGGGAATTGACGGTGAGTGCTTCCTCAGAGAGTCTTTTACTTAGCTGAACCAGAAGGGTGAGACTGTCTGTGCCTCCTAGAGGGATGCTAGTACTTGTAGGTTGAACCATAGGGGTTAGTCTATGGGAGAAAACCAGAGGGTTACCTATTTTCTTCTTTTTTCTGGTTGTTTTCTTGTGTACTTATATGCTAGAACTGTGGACTGTGACTGCTGTGTTTTTTTTCCTGTTTATTGTTCATGTACTTTACTTTCTATGTATTCATTGACTGTTAGGCACAGAACATTGGGTGGTAGCCTACTGGGACTTTGTCTCACACCCTATTTGGCCCATGCTTTTGGGCCCAAGAAGACTGTGTTATTGTAGGTATATATAAGGGAAATCACCCTTCTACTTCAGGTTCTTGATTGTACTGGATCTTGAGAGTAGGGGATGAAGTCGAGGATTCCAATGCTGTGGAGTTTCTCATCTATATTATTTTGATGTTTCTTTAGTACTTGAGATCAGTTTTATTTCAGCATGTTGGTTTGTTTACTTCTTTCTATAGACATATGTACCATGTTGCATCATTATTATTTTATACATTGCTTCCGTTGATCAGTTCAGTTGTTGTATGATGTTTTTTACTTCTGTTATTGTGTCTGTTTGTTCTTCCACTGTATATTTTACCGAATGAGGGCATAGTTTTCCCACTGACTCACTAAAGCCCTCACTGCTAGTCGGCAGTAACTGGTGTTTGGGGAAATGCGCTTGAGGTCATGTGGTGAACCGGGTACGGGGCACCAGTGGAGGGGCTCCAGATTCGAGTCATTAAAAAGTGGTATCAGAGGAGTTTCTTTTCCCTTTATTTACTATTTGGAGACTTAATTTGGGATAGGATGGATTCGGAAATTTGTATTAAGCTGTTCTTGGGAGTAGCTAACCTGTGTACAAGGAAAATCCATACAACCTTGTTAATTGCAGATCACTGGTTTTGAGATTTTACAGTTGATATGATTTCACCTAGAGTGATTCACATGCTTTGTGTTGTTATTTTCTTGACTATTTTGGTTTTATTTCTGTCGCAACCCAATGAGATGAGGGTATGCCATCTCATGCATCATATTGGATCTTGTAGAAATCACATGCCATGAATTTTTGGAATGCCATCTAGGGATCATTAGGGATTGCATGTTGTTGTGATAGACATGGTGTAGATTAGGCATGTTGTTGTGATATATGCTTGATAGAATCTATGATGCCTTTTTAGTGGGTTTTTTGTTTTCCACTCTTCTTAAATAAAAGCCATATTTTGATTCTTGAGGTGTTATGGTCCCTCTCGAATCAAAAATTGGTAGATCATGATCATGTTTTCTCTTGTATATGATTATAAGAGATGCCAAGCTTTGATTTGCGGGGATTATGGGCCCTCACAGATCGTAATATGGAACCTCTTTTCCATGTTTTCAGTGTTTCTAGGATTCTATGTAGTTTTTGAGCTACTACCAAGAAAATACCAGAATACACGGTGTGTAATTTTTAGATACAAACCGTGTAGTTTTCAGGCCATGTCACTAACCCTGTGAGCAGAAACACGGTATCGTGAGAATAACTTCAGGAACACAACGTGTAAGGTAGGTACACACCGTGTAGTTCAGAGATATGTACCCGGTCGTGTCCCTAACAACACGGGCCGGTGACCTCGAGTAGAACACGCTTTGTTTTAAAGGAACACATCGTGTAGTCCTGTCCAGGTACCAGACCGTGTCATGAACAACAAGGGACGATGTCACCTTTATCTATACATGCCGTGTTTGTTCGGAACACGCAGTGTATGGTTCAGTCATGTTGATGGATGTGTATTTAACAACATGGGCTGCCGAAGCCTTGTCTAGTACACGCTGTGTTTGTTAGGAACATGCCATGTAGTCTCGGGTTAAGTCCGACTGTGTGGGTTAGGTGTGTAAGGAGACTCAGGCAGGGGAGTAGTTTTCAAGTACACACCATGTGTGGGGTCAAAACACCGTGTAGTTTGAGGTGTTACATGACTTATAGGTAAGGGGTACACACCCATGTCAGTGGCTTAAGAAGACACGTCGTGTAGTGTTTATACACACCCCGTAGTCTTGTTTTGTAAACATGTGTGTTTTCTTTCCCCTATTCCGATTTTGTACTCTTGTGTTCTCTGTCCTTGTTTTTCTGATCTATGGTGTACATTTGATATTTCAGAGCTATGCCTTCGAGACATCCTCCAGTTGTACGTCTATCATCATGCAGTGATCAAATGCTAGATATGGCTGATCAGAGACTTCCTACTGATCCTCCAGTCGGGCAAGACTTGGCACCGGCTGTCTTACCATTTATGGGTGTTGATGCATAGTTCAGGTAAGGTTTGATGAGGATGATACAGACCTTTCAGAGATCACTGTCTCCTTCCACCACTATGGCAGACTTGATGTGGGTTTTCCAGCAGTAGCATCCTCCTACATCCTCGGGGGAAGGAGAACCACATGCTGCAGAGTCATGGATGGAAGCCATGCTGACTATTTTTGATCATCTGGAGACACCTCTAGAGAGGTAGGTCAAACTTGCTACCTACATGCTTTGAGACTCCACCAAGATGTGGTGGGGTGTGATCTCACAGGTGGGTCATCATCAGGTTATGTCTTGGGAGGAGTTTCAGTGCATATTTTATGAATACTTCTACCCAGAGACCCTGAGGGCCGACCGAGCCCAGGAGTTCATGACCTTAGAGAAGGGTAATCTTTCTGTCATGGAGTATTCCTCTCGTTTCACCGAGCTGCAGCGTTTCACACCCCTACGGGATGGGAGTGGGGTGTTAATAGAAAGGAAGATCGAGGATGGTTTCAGGTGGGAGATCCTCTCGTAGGTGAATATCTTCCAGTTGACTTCCATCACTTCCATCGTCAATCAGGCACTAATTGCAGAGCGCATTCTGAGAGACTCCGGAGCTGCGAGCCCGGGCGGTTCGGCTTCCAGAGATGTTTTTCCTCCAGATGACAGTAATAAGCGCCGTAGGGTGTCTACGTTCCTTGATCTGAGGAAGCGAGATGCATCATCAGGAAACTAGGTGGTATGCTACCAGTGTTTCCGGTTAGGGCACATGAGGCCACAGTGTCAGAGAGACCCCATGGAGTGCCGATATTGTTTCAAGATGGGTCACCTTCAGCAGTTCTGTCGGGTTTTCTCACCATCAGCTAGTGACCGAGGTTCTTCCATGACTCCTCGTTCAGCAGAAGCACCACCAGTTTCTCACCAGTCGGGGAACTGGAGTTATTCCGGACGTTCGGGATGAGGTGGAGGTCGAGGCCATGGTAGTCAACCACCAGTCCCTCAGCACCAGCAAGGTGGATCAGCTTAGAGTGGTCATCCAGGGGCACATGGTCGCGTTGTAGGCCAGTCTTTCACAGTGGAGCATACCTATCAGTAGTAGGATCCCGACCCTTCTACTATTCTAGGTACAATCTCAGTAGCCTCAGTTTTATCTTTAGCTCTTTTTCATACTGGTGCTATGCATAGCTTTATCTCTGTTGCTGTTGTGGAGAGCGTTGGGCTCTGTATCATTTCTTCTTCCGACTCGTTGACACTAGAAAAACCATTGGGGACGAGGACATCTAGTGCACGCCAGTGTATAGAATTCCCTCTATAGGTTGCGGGGTATCATTTCTTATTGGATCTTTATGTGCTAGAGATGACATGATATGATGACATCCTCAAGATGGACTAGTTGGTTTCCTTCCAGGGAGTCAACGACTGTTATCACCGTAGAATGAGTTTCATTTCAACATAGGGTGAATCTTTTCTTCATGGAGGAGAATGGGATGTTCAGGCGAGTCGAGCAGGACTCGAGCATCATGGGATATGAAGGGTGACAGACCAGATTTCTAGCCTTTATCTAGATAATCAGGGGACTTTGCAGATGGACATTCCTCCAGTGGTGGATTTTTTCAGGGACGTCTTTCCAGAGGACTTCTCGGGATTTCCACTAGAGCGTTAGGTAGACTTTTCTATTGATATCATGCCAGGAATGGCACCAGTGTCCATTCCTCCTTATAGGATGGCCACACCTGAGTTGTAGGATCTCAAGAAGCAGTTGGAGGAGTTACAGGAAAAGGGTTTCATCCAACCCAGTACTTCTCCTTGTGGTTCTCCTGTCCAATTTTTGAAGAAGGTAGACGGTACCCTTCAGCATTGTGTGGAATATCGGAAGCTGAACCAGTTGACGATCAAGAACCGATATCCCTTTCCAAGGATCGATGACCTCTTGGATCAACTTCTAGGAGACCGGGTGTTCTCGAAGATCGAATTGATGTCTGGTTATCATCAGTTTCTCTTTAGACCATTAGATATACCTCTGACAGCCTTCAAGAGAAGGTATGGTCTATATGAGTATACAGTCATGTCGTTCGGTCTCACGAACGTGCCTGTAGTTTTCATGGAACTGATGAACCGAGTGTTCCATCCATACATGGACTCCTTAGTCATGGTCTTCATGGATGATATCTTGGTGTACTATCACACTCGACACTACCATGCTAGACATATTGAGATTGTTCTAAGTACACAGAGAGAGAATCAGCTTTATGCTAAACTCTAGAAGTGCCACTTTTGGATGGAACATATTAACTTCTTGGGTCACGTCATCTCAGTGGCAGATGTATCTGTGGACCAAGAGAAAGTGAGAGCTGCAGTTTCCTGGGAGCAGTCAAAGAACGTTTTTCAGGTACGGAGTTTCATAGAACTGGCTGGATAATACAGACGCTTCATTCAGGACTTTTCACACCTAGTAGTACCTTTGACAGGTCTGACCAAGAAGGGGGCGATGTTCTTATGGTCAGATTCTTGTGAGTCATCCTTTCAGGAGATGAAGTGAAGGCTGATGTCAGCACTAATACTAGTCTTTCCAGACCCAACCAAGAGTTACACTATTTATTGTGATGCTTCAGGTATCGGGCTAGGTGATGTGCTTATGCAAGGAGATGGAGTCATTGCGTACATGTCTTGGTAGTTGAGGCCACATGAGAAGAACTACCCAATGAACCATCTGTATTTGGCAGCTGTTGTTTATGCCTTACGCTCTTGGAGACATTATCTTCTGAGAGAGCACTTTGTGGTCTTTACCTACCAATATAGTCTCAAGTATATCTTCACTCAGCGTGATCTAAATCTGAGGCAGTACAGGTGGTTCGAGTATCGTCAGTATTTTGATTTTGACCTTTCCTATAAGCTTGGAAAGGGCATCGTAGTGGAAGAAGCATTGAGTAATAGGACTCAGATTCAATTAGTTCAGGAGGCCAGCAGTGAGTGGATGCTTATGGATCTGTTCTCTGAGATGCATCTAGAGGTTCATGACATATGGGGGTAGACCTTCCTATCTTTTATAGTTGTTACATCGACACTACGTGATTGGGTATGGATGAGGAAACTATCAGAATCAGAAGGCTTAGTCCTGCGAGAGAGTGTGTCAGGAGAGGACCCTCTTCCTGGATGGACAGTGGTCGAGGATGAGATCTTTCATTTCCATGGACGCGTATGTGTGTCATCAGTCATACGTGAGGAGATGATGCGGGATTTTCATTCCTCTATTTGGGAAGTTCAACTTGGTATCACCAAGATGTATCAAGATCTTCATCGCCAGTACTGTTTGACTGGTATGAAGAAGGATTTTTCTGGTTTGGTCTTGAGATGTTCTATTTTTCAGCAGGTGAAGGCGGAGCATCAGCGACCAGCAGGCCTTTTACAGTTGTTACCCATTCCGGAGTGGAAGTGTAATGATGTAGCGATGGACATCGTGACCAGATTGTCGAGGTCGCATCGATTGAATGATGCAGTTTGGGTGGTCGTCGACGGACTTATGAATGTCACTGACTTCTTTCTGATCAAGGATACCATCAGTGTCGATGATCTGAGATGACATTACATCAGATAGATCGTTCGTCTGCATTTTTTTCCACACTCTATTGTTTCAGATAGGGATACGTGTTTTACTTCTCGGTTCTGGCAGGGACCTCAAAAGGCTTTGGGTACGAAGGTATTTCTGAGTACAACATACCATCCCCATACTGATGGCCTGTCCGAGCACACGATCTAGGTGCTAGAGGATATGCTCAGTGTTTACATTCAAGTCTTTGGCGGTTCATGGGAGAATCATCTCCCTCTTGTGGAGTTCTCCTTCAACAACAGTTTTCAGGCAACTATTCAGACGACACATTACGAGGCTTTGTATGATAGGCCATGCTGATCACCCTTATGATTGCTGGAGGTAGGAGAGGCATCTTTGTTGCGACCTCATCCTGTTCATGAATCTTCAGAGCAGATAGAGCTGATTCGGAAGAGTATGGCTACGACACAGTCTCGGCAGAAGTCTTATACTAATCAGTGTAGACGACCTCTGGAGTTCGACGTTGGGGATCAGGTTTTCTTATGTGTCGCACCAAGGTTGGGACACAAGAGGATTTGAAGGCAGGGTAAGCTTTCGCCAAAGTATGTCGGGCCGTTTGTGGTTTTGGAGAGAGCAGGGTTGGTCGCCTATCGGTTGCAGTTTCCCCATAGGTATCAGGCCATGCACGACGTCTTCCACATCTCTCAGCTCTGACATTACATTTCAGACCTGTCTCATGACTTTCAGCCTATGGAAGTTGAGCTCAAAGGGGATTCTTAGTTTGAGGAGCATCCCCTCTAGATTGTCGATCATTATATGAAGGTTCCTTGTGGGTGGTCTGTCCCTCTCATACGGGTGCTATGGCAGCATGGGCGAGTACAGGACAAGTCCTGAGAAATGGAGGCTGATATACAATCGTAGTGGCCAGAGCTGTTCAGGGATTCATCTTCCATGCCTTTCTAGGGAAATTCAGGGAAAAATTTATTTAAGGGGGAAAGTTTGTAAGAACCCATATCTTCGTTCAGGAACGCCTTTCCATTTTTCTAGAGTTTTTAAGAAAAATGGAGTTTCTATAAATTTTCGAAGTACATGCCATGTACTTTCTGAGTAACCACCATGTACTCTTCTCTAGCTCGAGCCGTGTCCTGGACGTGCCCAGGCCACACACATGGTGTGTAGGGGTGATGGGGAGGCTAATTTTTGTAGAGTATGGATAGTCCTAGTATACGCCATGTACATTTTTTTCATTAAACAGATCGGGGTCACGCCTGAAGCACAAAGGCGTCTTCTTCTAGGTTGCATTCATCCGAGAGTGACCCGTACGGCCGGATCTTCGATGACCCACTGCCTCTCTGTCCTTTCTCCAATTCAATCTCGGTCGATTGTGTTGGAATCAAAACAATTATTTCTTCCTTCTTCTTGAGCCTTGTTTTCCAGTTCCTCCTCCTTTTCATGTTATCGTGGTTTATGTGTTTCCGACGTTTTCTCAGGTCTACGACGTTCTAAGTATAATATATCGTCTCTGTTCACGTATATCGATCTCCTAGTATCTATTTAAGTGGTTTTTCCATTCTGTAGAATGTCAATGAGTATTTTGTGAAAATTCCACCAATACCCTTGAACGGGGTATTGCGTGTTTTCGGTTTTTCCCTTATTGTTTTCCTTCTTCACTTTATTGTCTGAGTAAATGTATTCGCCTATGTATATGGTAGTTTTTACTATACGATGGATGTTTTCCACGCTTGTTTTTCATGTTTGGAGTTTTTCCAGTTGCCATGCCTAGTTGTAGGATAGTGGAACTATTGCTATGTTACTCTATTCAGCCTTAGATTGATAGCCAAGTAGTTCTTGTGGTTAACTTGGATGATGTACACGTTCTGAGCATGTTAGTTTCAGACAAGACTGTGAGAACCTAGTGTAGTAGACCACAAGGAGAATAGACATAAGGGCTTCTCCAGAGTGTCTTTTAATAAGATGTGAGACCACTGGGGGAATTGATGTTGAGTGCTTCCACAGAGAGTTTGTAGTCCCTCAACGTGGGCCAGTGGGGGAATGAGATATTGAGTGTTTCCCCAAACATCCATTAGCACGATACGAGACTATAGGGGGAATTGACAGTGAGTTCTTCCTTAGAGAGTCTATTACATAGCTAAACCAGAAGGGTGAGACTGTGTCTGGCTCCTAGAGGGTTTTTAGTACTTATAGGTTGAACTGTAGGGGTTAGGCTATGAGAGCTACCCAGAGGGTTACTTGTTTTCTTCTTGTTGCTGGTTGTTTACTGGTGTACTTATATTCTAGAACGGTGGACTATGACTACTTTGTTTTTTCCATGTTTACTATTCCTGTACATTACTTTCCATGTATTCAATGCTTGTTAGGCACGGAACTTTGGGTGGTTACTTACTGAGAATTTTTCACACAACCTGTCTGGGAAATGATTTTGGCCCCAAGAAGACTATGTTGTTGCAGGTATAGATAAGGGAAAGCTCCCTTCTACTTCAGGTTCTTGATTGTACTAGAGCTGGAGAGCAGGGGACCGAGCCGAGGCTTGTGATGCTGTGGAGTTTCTCTTCTGTTTTCTTTTACTGTAGCTTTTGTAATTGAGATAAATTTTATTTTCGAACATTGGTTTGATTACTTTATTCCATAGACATATGTACCATGTTGCATCATTATTATTTTATATATTGCTTCCGCTGTTCAGTTCAGTTGTTGTATGTTGTTTATTGCTTTTTCCATTGTGTCTGGTTGTTCTTCCGCAGTATACTCTACAGAATGAGGGCATAGTTTCCCCACCCACTTACCAAGTCCCTCGCTGCAAGTCGGTAGCCTCTAGCGTTTGTGGAAATGCTCTTGAGGTCATGTGGTGAACCGGGTATGGGGCACCAGTGGAGGGGCTCCGGATTAAGGTCATTACAAAAGAAAACATTCATGTTTTTCAAAACATGACTACACAGCGTGTATGTCCCCTACACGGAGTGTTCCCTTAAGCCATTCACATGGACCTGTACTCCTACAACAAATGGTCGTGTAACACCCCAAATAAACGGTGTGTTGTACCAACACAAGGAGATCACTTGAATACTTTTCCCCTCCCGAGTCCCCATACATGGCTAACCCACATGGTTCTCCTAAAACAAGACTACACAGTGTGTTCGTTCCAAATATGGTGTGTACAAGGATATCTTCCCTGAACTGTGTTGTTAGTGACACAACCGGATACATGGACCACACAACACGGCGTGTTCCATGTGAACATATCTTGTATAATAAAAGACTCCACCAACCCATGTAGTTAGATACATGGTCGGCTTCACAATTTATTCTTCACAGTGTGTTAAAGAGTGAAATGGTCTGTATAACGTACATTTTCATCCATCCATATTGTTATTCACAGGGGAGGACACAAGGTCTTTACACACGACATGAACAATAGGTACATGATGTGTCCTACCAAGATTTCCCAGCCTCATGTGTCATTCCACATGGACTGTGACACGGTTAGAGAATACAATACATGTACATAGAGTACACGGTGTGTACTTAAGGAAAACCATTCCTCCCAAAATATAAGGACACACGGCGTGTGTTCATCATTACACACCGTGTATTTTGGGTTTTTCCAGACAGTAAGCCTCATAAATGACTCTAAAAAGCCAAAAAACACAGACAACGTACATTAAGGTTCCATATTCTGATATGTGAGGTCCCATACACCCTGCGAATCAAATCTCGGCATCTTATACATGTCATAGAAAAGCATACAGATTAATGATCCGCCAAAATACGATCTATGAGGGACCATAACACCTCAAGGACCAATGTTTAGTGTTCATCCAAACAATGAATTACACAAAGAAATACTTATCAAACAGTAGGTATTCGATCAAGTCATCTATTACAAAAATATGAATATCTAGCACAAAAACTATCAAAACAAAATGCAATCACTAATGCACCATATTTGGAAAGGCAAGAATACATGTCATGTGATTTCTAGCAAGTGACTATATGATGCATGAGATGTAATACCCTCATCTCGTCGAGTTTCAACAGAAATAGAACCTCAATTATATCAACAATAACAACACCAAACAAGTGAATCACCCATCGGTGAAATCAAATTAACTATAAAATTGCAAAAAAAAAACATTCACAATATATGATGTAGAATGGATTTTAACTGTAAACGGGTTATCTACTCCAAGGAACAACTTATTTAAAAGTACATATTCCATCCTATCACTAGCTATAGGCTCCAAACTGTAATTCCAGTTAAAAATAATCCTCTAATACCACTTTTTAACATACCGGTTCCAGAAGCCACCCAGCGGTGCCCCGTACCCAGTTGATCCCATGGCGTCAAGTGCATTTCACCAAACATCGGAGGCTTCCGACTAGCATTTAGGTCATTGGGTGTGATAATGGGGAAACTATGCCCTCATTGGTAGAGTAACACAACAGAAAAAAACATATAGAAATAGCAGATGCAGTAATAATACCAAACAACAGTAAACAACATAAGAATGATAAGAAACGACTGGAGCATATATATAAATGATGCATGATACATGTATTTATAGAAAAGTATCAAAAAAAGCCACAATGATGAATACAACTAAACCAAGTACAAAACGAAAATGTATAAGCAACTCCTCAGCATCACAAGCCTAATCTTGGTCCCATGCTCTCCAACTCCAGCGAAATCAGGTACCTACAGTAGAAGGGTGCTTTCCCTTATCTATACCTACAACAATATAATATGTTTGGTCCCAAAAGCATGTCCCAAACAGGGTGTGAGACAAAATCCCAGTTGGGAACCAATAAAAAATTTGTGCCTAATAATCAGGGAGTATATGGATGGAAATAAGTGAATGGAATGCAGTAATAAAAAATAACTCAACAAAAAACCATTCCACAGTTCAAGCATTCAATTCACAATCAATTAAGAAGCTAATCAAAGTAGGTAATTACAAATAGGTAAACCACTGGGAAGTACTCACAACCTATATCCTATGGTCCAACCTAGAAACACAAGAAAACATCTAAATAGAAAAGGTAACCCTCTAGGTAATACTCATAGCCTAACCCATTTGGTTCAACCAAACAAGTACAATAACCCTCTGGGAAGCACACACAATGTCACCCTCTGGTTCATCTAAAGTATAGACTCTTTGAGGAAGTACTCACTATAAATTCCCTCTATAGTCTATTATCTTAACTAAAGGCGTTCTGGGGAAGCACTCAATGTCTCATTCTCCCAATGGCCCATGTCGAGGAACTATAGACACTCTGAAGAAGCACTCAACGTGAATTCCCCCTGTGGTTTCGCATCCAAATATTATAAAGACAATCTGGAGATTCCATTACGTCCATTCTCTCTATGGTCTAATACAAAAGGTTCTCATGACCCTTGATAAGTCAACATGTGTCACAAAACGTAGAGGCTAAAGTTAATATTAACAACTACTTGGCTAACAACCTACCAAATATCAGAATATCAGAAAAGAAAAACACTCCATCCTATAATACTAGGTTTGAGAACACAAACAAGGCAGACTAACAGGCTAAGCATGACCAAATGGTCATAAATAGAACATGAAGGGGAAAAAAATTCCAAAGCACAAAAAATTATTCTATTTTCAGTAAATTATCTTCTATTTTATGCATAAAAGCATATGAGGAAATTAACAAGGGTAAAACGATAAACACACAATACCCTGTTCAAGGGTATTAGGGAAATTTGCACATATAACTCAAGGACTTTCAATAGAAAGGAAAAAACCACCTACCTCGGTGTTAGGAGGTCCATATAATTGAATTTCCTTATAATGCCATATATCTATGAGAAATTATAAAAAGTTCAACCAAAGATACCACACGAGAGGGGAGAAAACAAGGTATTTTGATCTAGGAGAAGAGTGAACCCACTAATGCGATTCTAATCTAACCAATAGTAGTTGTAACTAAGATCAGATGGAGGCTCGGTGGTTCGGAGAAAGATCAATACCTTATGGGAGCTCTCAGTCAAACAAAACCTAGAAGAAGGATGTCCGGTCCATTAGACGCGACCCCGGTGCGTTTAATGAAAAAAAATTACATGACGTGTACTTTAGAAGTACATGGCATGTACTTGCCTTTTCCATACTCTACTTTAGGCAGTATCCATGTCACCACACATGGCCATGTGCATGACCGATACATGACCATCAATAGGCTACCGGTGGTAACTGAGTACACGGTGTGTACCCAACAAGTACACAACATGTACTTCAAAAACATCCATAATTTCTTTCTTTTCCTAAAAAAACCAAAAAAATTAAAACATACCTGAAGAGAAGATCTGGGTTCTTACATCAAAATTCCACAACCAAGTTCCTTATGGAGGTTCAACATGATATAATATTTAGTAGGTAAATCATTTATTCCTTCTCTTTCAAATTCATTTATTATTTATTTCTTTATAACATATCATCACACCCCATTTCTAAAGTGACCTCATAACTCCATTATCATACATTTTTTGTATCTTTATTCTGTTAATGTATTATTCATCATCAATCCCCTTCTATTCTCCTCTAATTCTAAAAAATGAAAAAGTTATTCGTGTTTTGTCGATTCACCGCCTTCATGGATGATGGGTTCTCATTTTCTATTATGGGATTAAATTCTGCTCATAAAACAATTATTATGATTAATAATAATAATAATATATATACTATAACATTTTTAATGTTTTTATATTTAATTACAGACATAATATTGAATGATACAAAAATAGTTTTTGATGGTCCGAAAAACAGCCAAAAATAAACCTAATATTTATAAAAAATTGTAACATTTTATAAATCTACCTTATATCATAAAAGATGAGATATTGGATAATTTTAAATTATAAAAACGTATTAATACCATTTAATTTCACTTATAGAGTTTTGATTCCATTTGATAAAAACCCCCTCAATTATAATCTAGGTAACTGACCAAAAATCCTAAATGAACACTGCTAGAACAACAATTCTAATATTTATTACACATTGAAATTACAATAAAGGGACTAAAAAATTAAAATAAAAAAATTATCAAAAGGGTTAGAATTAAATAATTAATAAATATAAATTGATTATCCAGGAAATTATGTACTAGTCAGGAAATCTTTCAGAGATAATGTAAGGTAAAGTATTTTTTAAAATACCGTTTTCAAGTAAAAACTATATTAATTAAAGAAATATTTTTATAATTATATTGAATAAGTGAATATTAAAATTTCATGAAAGGTTTTTGATTTATTTTTTCCTTTACATGTTTGTACTTTTATTTTCAAATAATTTGTTCCATTTTAATGATGATCTATAAGAATTAAAATTTATTTCAAAATGAAAAATTTATTTTCCAAAGAAATTTAATTTTATGCATTATTTATGTGTTATCATTGTGTTATAGTTCATTTGAATTATTATGATTATGTATGGTGTATGAGAGTCATAGGTAAGGTGAGCTTGTTATAGGTCTTTAATGAATTGGGAAACATTACAATGTTAACAGGTTGGTTTTCACCTAAGAGATTATGTGAATATACTGAAATTGTTTTTCCAAACGTAACCATGATGGTTACTCCCTATGTAGCTTGGAGATATAATTTATACATAAATGTGATATGAAAATGATTCCATATGTTACATTTTATTATTTATATATTATCTCTATGTTTTATAATGAAACTTATGATTTCAAAATATAATCCAAAGATATAATGTTTTATGTGTAAAAGATCAAACTTTTTGAAAATATTTTTATTCATGGACTATTAGATAATTTCATCATTTCATTTCCCTTAATTATATTTTTTTCTTATCCCATTTTTTAAAATGTTTTCATAGGGTTTTTGGATGGGTAAAATAATAAGATAATTCATGTTTAAATTTGTGATGTTTTTTCATTGAATGAAATGATATTTTTTTCTAAAAGGGTTCTATTGTAAAAAAATGGATTGAGTAGGATTTACTACTTTTTAATATATGAGTTTCATTTTATGAGGTTATAATATAATTATCTAAAACTCTAATCCTAAAATATATTTGGCAATGAGTGATATTCAATTCTAATTTAATTAAATAGATTATGTAATTTTTATGTTTAATTCCTTACATTACGTATCCGGGGAAAGATTATATAACTTTATATATTTGGATAATGTTATTAGAATACCAATAAATTAATTTTTACATTTTGATTTTATTGAATTGAAATTTAATTTAATGGTTTCCATGATTCATTATCTTTGATATATGTGTTTAGAATTTTTTTCCATAGAATAAATTGGGAATAGAATTAAGAAGGCATCAAAAGGATTATACCCTTTTAAATCCACTATTTGGAAGGGTGGGATTTGGAAATGAGTTGTTTAAGATAGTAATGGATCAATTAAAATAGGATATGGGTTTTAGAGGTATCCATACATGATATCTGATATATAAACCTTAGAGGAATATCTTAGTGGTGTAAAATTTAGAGGTAAAACCTTCCTACTTTTATTATATCTTCTAAACAAAGTGGTAGTTAAAAGGCAGATTAGACTCCTATAAAATATAATTGATGTCATGGGGTGTTAAAACGTCAAACAATTAGTCATTATATTTTCCGTTTTGAAGTATAATCTGACAAGTGGTGGTCAATGGTAAAAAAACCTGTTATTGTGAGGAAGTATATTATTTGGAATGTGAAGAATTTAAAAATGATTTCATTGAGAAATATTTTCCCAATGAAACATGACTTATGTTGTAAAAAACAATTCATTTATTTGAGATATGTGAATGAATCAATTAATGTATAAAATGAAAAATGCACTCAATGGGAATGTTATGCTCAAAATTTTATCCATTATCTTGATAGTAATATCAATCATTTTTTCTCATAATTGATGGAAATATATCTAAATGTATTTTATTCTTTTGAATTTAAATATAATTAAAAAAATAAGATGTGATTAAAATTTACAATTAGAGTTTGTAAATGATCATGTCTGCATTGAAAACTAGTATAAAATGTTTTCCAGGTACCATGAAAAAGGAAATAGTTCATTAAATAAAATTTATGGAAAGAAATTATGATTTATTTTTTTCATAATTTTAATAAAAACCCACACTAGGGAATCCCTTTTGGAGTATGGTATGTTTTTCTGATGTGGGAGGTTTGGGAATATGGCTCGTAATATCAATGGAAATGATCAGGTTATTGGTAATAAAACAATGGTATACTGCTAGAAAAATGTTTTAAATGTAATGAGATTTTCCATTATAAAAATTAGAGTCTATAGAAGAACTAAAATGATGGGAAGTGGCCTGACTATTAGAAAAAAAGTATTAATTAAATCATTTGTATCTAATTAAATAGATATTGGTTCATCCAATTATATTTTTATAATTCAAACTCTATTTACAAATATTGTTCTAATAACTTGTTTGATTAATAGTCTACAAATTATTTCATATTTGTAATTTTTATATGGAAAATTTGAAATTTCTCCTCCAGAAATAAAGCTAGAGCGTATGATAAAAACAAATATAGTAAAAATTATCGGAAAAAGAAATTATAATAATAATCATGTTGATTTCTATTGAAATAATTTACAATAAAACCTTAATGTCATTCCCTGAGAAGAACTTGGTGTTATTATAGGTATATATTGTCTTTCTTTTTTCCATGTTATGATTGATTGTAGGTGTAAAGAAGTTTTTTACTGAAAGAGTCTCAATTTTTATACAAGAATGAACCTATAACATTGATAACATATCTAGAAATTGGGAATATATTAAAATACAGAATTGAGTGTTTTCATGCACATATTGTTGAAATCATGGGAAATGTTCAGATTAATTTTATGTCGATAGTAAATGAGTATGTGGATGTTTTTATTAATGAGTTCTATAGTATTATACCTAATTGAAAGGTTGAGTTTTCTATTGATTTAGTCCCTAATTCTAATCCTATTTCAAAACCCCCTTTTCCAAAGGCTCATGTTTTACTCCTATAATTGAAAAGTTAGTTTCATGAGTTTCTAGATAAAACATTCATTCATCTGAATACTTCAACATGGGGTTCACTTGTTTTTATTATTAAAAAGAATGGTGGATTTATACAAGTTTTTTATTAATTATAAATCATTGAATGACATGATTTTATAAATAATATACCTTTCTTCATATTTATCACATGTTTGATCATCCCTATGGAGCTAAATATTTTTCCATTGTCGAAATTTGATCTATCAACCATCAGATAAAGGTAAAGAACAAATCTATTTTGAAAACATCATTCCATAATAGATATGGGAAAAATTAGTTTATATTTAGTCCCTTTGGTTTGATAATTTCTCATATTATATTTAAGAATCTATTAAATATATTAATTCATGAATATATGGATTTGTTTGTTTTTTATTAAGGATTTTATTTTATTTTTTTAAGAATGTTATAATCTTTATGAAAAATAATTATAGATTTTAATACAAAAAAAATAAGTTCATTGTTAAATTTAGAAAATATTCTTATTGGTTACAACTAATTTCTTTTCATTTGATCATTGTAAATAAGGATGGAATAAAAATCTATCACAAAAAATATTGATTAGATGATGAATGTAATAGTATTAAAAATGATACCGAAATTCATATTTTTCAAGGATTACCAGGGTATTACCTGTGGTTTGCTAAAAACATTTCACAGTTATCTATTAGATTGACTATATGAAAAATGAAAATGTGATAAAGTAATATATACTGATAAATGTGGAGTTTTTTAAAAATCCTAACTAGATTGCTGAATACATTAGTTTTGTACCTACCATCCATAAATCAATAGTTTTTCATCTATATAGGTGATTTGACTACGATACATGGTTTTATTATTATAAAAAAATAATCAGGTAATTTACAAGGCTTCAAGGAAACAAAATACTCATGAGTGAAATTACCCCACACATTAGTCAAAATTAGTATTTGTGGTTTTCTCTGAAAATTTTTTGAGACATCATCTATATGAACTAATGTGTGAAATATATACTAATTATAAATTTTTGATATATATATTCACTCAAATGGAATTAAACATGATAGATAGAAGATGTCTAGAACTGATAAATGATTATGATTTCATTATCAGTTAGAATCCGGGAAAAGAATAAAATGTCGTGGATTCCTCAAGTCAAAAACATCATGTCACATTGACCATGTTACATTTGGATCATGTTCCCTTGTTTAAAGATTTGATTTATTTCAGCATTGATGTTATTAGGGTAAGAAATCCAAATATTTTTTTATGTTTCATTGATATCGACTCAATCCGGGATAATTATGAAAGCATAGAAAGAAGTAGTGGGTTACTGAGAAATATTGAATTGGTTAAAAAGTTCATGTTTCTAAAATTTGAAAACTAATTAATAATATGTTTGGATATTTTGGATGAGATTATATCTTCCTTATAGATGAAAATATAAGAAAGTGTTACTAATTAAAGCTCATAGTTCTATATTTTATGTTCATCTTGTATGAACTATGATGTACAAATTCCTTTTTGATTATTACTGCTGGGATGTAAAGAATATAGATATTGGGGACATTAAAATGAGATTTTTTACTTTTAAAAAGGTAAAAGTTGAATGAAAATTACTAAAGGGGATGCTTCAGCCTTTTCCAATGATGGAATATAAATGATAAAAATATTTCGATGAATTTCATAGTGGGAATACCAGAAACATCTTGAGGTAACTATTTGATTTGCGTTATTATGGATTGACTAACTAAATATAAACATTTTATTCATATTAGAGATATTGCCTTTTTATATAATATTTCACAATTGTACCTTAATGATATGGTTGTGTTACATTGAGTTCCTCTCTTAATTGTGTTTGGTCATTATTAAAAGATAAATTTAACCTTTTGAAAGGCCATCAGAGGTCATTGAGAATAGAATTAAATTTCATCACATATTTTTATCCCCAATATGATAGACATCCAAGGAAATCAATTTAGATAGTGAATGGTATTTTCGAGTTTTTTCAATGGATTAATATGAAATTTGGGAGCAATATATTTCTTTGGTTCCGTTTTCATATAAGGAAATTTTTTATTCCCATTTATATATGCTACATTTTTAAGCATTATAGGGAATGTTTATAGAAATAGTACATTTCTAAAGGAATTTATTGACACAATGTAGATGGGACCAATATTTGTAGAGTAAATAGAAGATAAATTAATGATGATTCAGTTACACATGAGTATATATTATAGGAGGAATATTTTTTAAGTTGATAACCATAGGAATGAATTATATTTCATGGTAGGTGGTCATTTCATTCACAATGTTTCTCTAGGGAAATGTGTGATACATTTTGGTAAGAAGGGTAAGAAAAGTCTATAGTTCATTAGACTCTCTGAAATCTTATAAAATGTTAGACCAGTTACCTATGGAGTAGAATTTCCCTCGATTTTGTCCCATGTAAACAATTTTTTTCATGTTTCGATGTTAGGAATTAATGTGACTGGTTCATATCAGGTTTGATCCATAAAGTAGTTCAGGTGGAAGGGAACCTTCTTATGAGAAGAAAAATGTTCAGATCCAAAACCATAAAGACCATGTATTTTAGAATAAAGTATTTCACTAGGATATAGTTTTGTGGAGAAACCACAATGTAATTGAAGGAACATGGTAATATGAAAATTAAATTGGATTAATACATCCTCACTTGTTAAATAATATAATTGTTTTTGAGGAAATAATATCCAAAAGATAAAGAATGTAACAAACTAGTTAATTATAGACCACATTTTTCATTATGTAATTAAATAGTTATATTCATTATACATGTATAATGAAATAGATGGTATTTATTGAAATTAAATTTTTTACTAAATAAACTGTAACATAGATGTTTTAATTGTAACATGACCATCATGAATAGTAATCTAACCATTAGAATAGTAACATCATCAATGAGAGTGGAAACTAAAATTTTGTATCCCATAAAAGAAAATATGTTTTGTCAATGTCATTTAATAAGAAAATAAAGGTTTTAAAATGATAAATTATGTATTGGAATTTTTGTGAAACATAAATGTTTATTTAAAATTTAATTATTAATATAATGTTTACATAGGAATTTTGTTTTATAAAATAAATTCTTGAATAAATATTTTTTCATTATATTAATTATATTATTTCATGATAACATCATTAATATTTTAATGTATCATAAAATTTATT
The DNA here is from genome assembly GCA_963277665.1 of Viscum album. Lineage (NCBI taxonomy): Eukaryota > Viridiplantae > Streptophyta > Magnoliopsida > Santalales > Viscaceae > Viscum > Viscum album. Next base: position 255,869,838 of record OY728148.1, on the reverse strand, counting down.
ATATTTTTAAAATATTTATTTTTTGAATAATTGATGAATTTATATAAAAATTAAAATTTTTATGCGTAGAATTTTTTTTTCGAAAAATGTATTGAATTTTTGAAATATGCACATAAAAATATGGTAAAGGGGAGGTTTGTGGAATTATACAAAAATAGTTGAATCTTTCTAAATAGTGAAATATGGAAATTTATATTATTTAACATTATAAGTTAAACACGTGAATATTTGTGTCATTTTTATTGTAAGAACCCGTTATATAGAACATAGATGCACTAGTGATTTTACATGTTCATAAGAATCAACACTAATGATATTCTTGAAGTAAAATAATAAGAAAATGAATAAAATAATAAAAAACATCCATTTCTTCTCCATATAAACTGTACCCTCCACGTCTTCCATTCACACCTTATAATATTTGAAATTGGTCTAAATTATTCCCAATCCCCTTAAAAATCCTCTTAGGCACATCCAAGGATTACTGGTCTCACCATAAAACCAAAACCATGTTCCATAAGAATGTTCTTAAGGAGATGATATTCAAGAGGTAAAATCTCCCATTTTTTTCTATTCAATATACATTCATTCATTATTTATTTATACCATATCTTAACCTTACCTATAAGAAGTGAAAATATAACTTAAATATGATTCATATACTTGAATTTTATACTGTTTATCCAATATCCATCATAATATATATTCCCTTATCCTCATATTCTAAAAATTAAGTCATCATCTGTGACATGTTAATTCGCACTCTTCATTAATGACGAGTTTTAATTTTCTAATACCACCTTAAAGGCGGGTCATAAAACCATTATTATGGTTGAAAAAAATTTTAATATGTATACTATAACCTTTTTAATATTTTATAAGTAATTTATAAGAATATTATTAAATGAAACATTACTAGTTTTTGATGGTCAGAAAATAACAAAAACCAAACCGAAAATTTATCATTAATATTTTATCTAATGAATAATATTCATATCATAAAACAAAATGATATATTCGATCATATAAAATTATAGATGAATATAAATACCATTTCTATACCCTTATTGTTTTTTTATTCCATATGACATGAAACTCCATAATTGTAATCTTGGGAACCAACCATAAATCCAAGAAATGGATAGTCATAGGATGAAAATTCCAAAATCTAAAACTAATCAAAAAGTACATAAATGAACATAATGAAAATGTAATAAATTTTACTTATTTGGGAAAGGGTTTTAATTAATTAATTAATCTAATTTTATTATCAATAACATTAAGTACACATGAAGAGCTCTTTCAGGAAAAAGGTATGGGGAATTATTTTTAAAAATCATCATTTCATGTTAAAAATAATTTTATTTTAGAAATGATTTTTTTATTATACTATGTAATATGATTTTCATTATTTCATGAATAATGCTTGTTTTTATTTTTCCTATACTTATTTACATGTTTATTTTGAAATAATTGTTTTCATTTCTTATTGTGTGTCTTAATTGAAATTAAATGTGATTTTAAAATTGAATATTTAATTTCATCAAGAATGTTTCTTTTTTGAAATATTTATATGTTATGATCATTTTATGGTTCTTGGAAAATATTTTTATTAAGGGTTTCTTTGTGATAAACCATGGGTAGGTGAGCCCATTATTTCTCTTTAATAAATTTTGTAAAGTATATAGTTATATTTTCAAGTTTCCCCTTAGAGATTAGGGGAATATATTACAATGGAGATTCTAGGTGTAACCATGATGGTTACTTATAATGTAGTTGGGAGAGATATATTATAAGTAAGAGTGATATCAAAATGATTTGAAAAGTTACATTTTATGATGTTTGTATTATTTCTATGTTTATATATAAAAATAATGGTTTAATATGGGATGTTAATGAGGTTATGTTTTTTGTGTAAAAGTTATAACACTATGAAAATGTTTTCATTCAAGTATATATAGTTTCATTCTTACTATTCTTGTCCATTATTGAACATTTTATGCTCATACCAAGAGTTAGTGTGTGTTTAACATGGGGATGGGATGTTTAAATGAATATAAGAGTTCATGTATAAAGTTGTGATGTTTATTTATTGAAATAAACAAAACTTTATTATAATTGATACATATTGTGATGAAAATGGATACTGAGTATAAGTGTCTATATTTTAATATATGAGTTTATTTGTTTCATATTATGACCTAATTTTCTGAAACACTAAACCAAAATGATCTTTGGCCATTTATTAAATTGAATTCTAGTTATATGAACAAGATTGTATAATGTTTAAGACCTATACCTTATAAAATGTTGTCAATTACATTAATATAATAAAATCAAAATCAATATATGGATTCCCTGATTTGAAAAATGTGATCCATTTTTTGGATAAAAGAAATAAAACGTATTATTTAGTTGTAACTATTAATTACATTGGGAATTAAAATTATATGGGTTCACACATATAGAAATTACATGATCTATGCCACATAGATAAACATGAATTCTTCAAAAAATTTATTAAATGATCATAAACTATATAAATTATATATTCGGTAGAAATTATATTTAATGATACCTTAGTTTTATGAAACTCATAATGTAACCCCTATATTTTAAGTAAAACTGAACTTTTTATAGAGGTTATTCTACAATTCTATTCTAGAATTAGGAATCCATGATAATTTTCATACACATTCCTAGTAGGTTGTGCAAACGATCATGTAAATTATGATATAAATGTTAAAAAATTTGAATTGGACAAGGAGATTGTTTCTATTGATTATCATATTCAATTTTGAAAGATATGAAATATTATTTGATTATTACTTCATTAGTTGTTACATATTACGTGGTATAATATAAAATATTAAAAATTCTATTGAATATTATTAAAATGGGATGTTAACGTGAATATTAAAGAGAAGTAACTCTATATAATGGTATGTATTATGCATATGTTACAATTTATGATATAGTGACTGATTATAAGATATGATTAAATCACTTGGAGCTATACATGTGTGAGGTGCTGATAAAAAAGACATATATATGCATATCATTAAGAGTTAAATTCATGTGGCATTTTATATTATCTGATTCTATATTTACTATTCTATATATATCATTAAAATGTTTTCTATAAATAAAACTAGATGATATTTATATAGTAAATAATGCATCAAAATGAATGAATATACCTTAACATTCATATTCAGTTCAATATTTACTAAATCACATTATCATTATAACATATTTTCCATGTTGTATATACTGAATCCATTATTAGATGGTCTAGTTATGGCCTATAAAAGGCTGGCCAAACCAAGGGAAATGTTAATCGATTTAAACAAACCATATGTGGATCCCCAATCTTTGAAACATCACATTTAACACTATTATTTATGTATGGGGTGGAGTGAATTAAAAATAATAAAATGAAATATTCTTATTTATATTCATAATTTATTGATTAAATTTAGGATCAAATGTTTTTATTTATCGATAAGATACATTCATTATCTATCTGGGATATATGTTTGACATTATTCCTCAAGTCCTCTAATATTAAATCCTTCAGAAATGAATTTTTTAAATGTTTATCCTCAGTATTTGAACATAATGAATTCCATATAATCCATTTAATTTGGTCCCATAATAGAATTCAATATACTAGATATAATTTTTTTAAAGGATATTAGAGTTAATTTAATTCATCTCAGAGGAACATAAAGATATATAAAACATTTGGGATCTTTAGATAAACTATCTAATGATGCACCACAGTATATATAAAAGATCCAATAAATGATTTTTAGGGATATAATATAAATACACCAATTATAATTCCATTATTCCATCAATATTATTTAATAGTATCCAGTATAGTTTCATATTGTTACGATATTTATTATATATAAAAATATAATGGATCATGGAACCCTTCTTGTTTAAAATCCTTTTATTCCATATTTTAATCTGTGTATTTATGGTGATACATGGTATATATTGATGTTTGATACTAGATTCGGTTTAATTTTAATGTCATATTTATCCATGATCCTATAAATACTCATCAATCACATTGAAAAATTTATTCTCACAATCTTGGTGATAAAAACAATGAATTGAAATATAAAACACTCCCCCCCCATTAATATTTCCCTTATTGACAAATTTTATTTATTAATAGGGCCACATGTGTTGTGGATATAATAATTACCTATTTTTTTATGAAAATATCAGATCTCTATTTTCAATAATATAGATTGTGTGTTTGAATATGAAATATATTTTTATTATACCATTTGTTTAATTTATATTTAATTAAGATATTTTGATGGTGATTGTGGTTATTTTATTATACTTGTTCCCTAATTTCATTATAGTTATTTTCATATATTTATATTACATAAACATAACCATGTGTTAGTTAATTCATCTATTATAAAAATTCCCTAAATAACATGAATTTAATTTCATGATTAATTATTGGTTATTAAATATTATTACTAGGTTATTGTACATTAGTACTAACCATAAGAATGAAGTATGTGATACTTATATCATTTAAATTTTTGTCCAATTATATCAATGATATTATTAATATTTTACATATTCTTAATATGTATACAATCATTATATATTTATATAATCTAATGCCAAATTTTTTAATTTGAAAAATATAGTTTCTTTTTTGAAGTTCTAAAAAAATAATTATACTTTTTTCATTAATAACATAGATATTTTTGAAATATTATAATAAAGTGAGAACAATTATTAATCAATTATAATATTGACATTAAACAAAACTTGTATTTTTCTTCCATTATACAGTTTCTTGTATAAAACCCTGATTTTACATTCTCCCATCCCACCATCTTCATATATCATGAAATTTTAATATTCCTTGATGATACTAAAATAAAATTAAAGTATAAAAATATATTAAATAAAATATTAGTTTCTAATTGTTTGTGTATTTAATTAAGATTCATAATAATTTTTTTTTGGATTTGATAGTGTTCTATTTAATGACCTATGATACTAAATATTATTACAATAGTAGTTTGGTTAGACTACCATTGATTTTTTGTTTGGTTAAATTAATTATTATTATAATTCATTGAGGAGAATAATTTCATAAAATGTTATAGATATTCATTATTATTATTTCAATGTGTTCTAAAATGAGAAAATTTTTAGTTGAAGGAATTAATTAATCATGAAAAAATCCAATTTTTTGGTCAATTAAAATACCAAAAATATACTAGTATAATCCCACAAAAAGTATAGTAGTATGACTAGTTGTGAATCCCCACTAACAGATTTACTAGAAATATAGTGGTGGGCACTAAGAATTATAGTGGTGTTTCCTGACCCAAAATTTTATTGGGGAAGGGGTGTTGATTTGTGGTATCATTATTAAACACCCCAACTATCATTCTTATTTGTCATGTTGATTAAAAGGAGAGAATCACCTTTCACCCCATGTGATCCCCTCTTTAGTGGTTGTAGTTTTGGTGTTATTTATCAGATATATTTGGGGTTATCTCCCCTTCCTCACTTTATCATTTTCTTACCCTATTAAACATATATATGGGTGGTTATTTTAATACATTTCTTATTTGATATCATTAGGTAATAGTGAAATAAATTTTTAATAATGGGTTAAACTATGTAGTCAGTGGATGAGACTTTATAAAGATATAATCTATCATTTTACAATATTTTATTTAGATAATGTCACTATATCAATGAATATATATATTTATCCATTTTTTTTAAAACATTGGCTATTAACTAAGTGTTTTAAATTTGGGATATTGTATATCATAGGCCCTAGTAGGGGTCGTTTTTGGGAAATTCATTATAGATCTTTCATTTAGCAATTTTGTGTCACCTGTGGAGGTTTATGCCCATTATATCATTAGAGCTTTTCGATTTGTAATGAATTATTATTAATTTATTTTTTAGCCTAATTATTAAGCTTATAAATGTGTTTATAATTACTGCCTTAATATTTTATTTTTAAATGGATTGTAATTTTTTGTATGTGGCCTTTACCCACAGAGAATGGTGATTTCATATTTATTTGTCTTGGCAAACAAAATTTCATGTTTATGTCATATCTTATAATTCTTAAGGATATATTAGATTAAAATTTATCACTCTAAAAATTATATGGGGTTATGTCAACTTAACATTTAGCATATATCACATATCTTGTTAAACGGTTTTGAGGTGATTCTAAGCCCGAATGAGTTTATTGGGATAATTTTATGAATTTAATTTTTTTATGATTATATTTTGTAATTTTAAAATTTCAGTAATTTTAAAATGAAATTAAATATATTTATAGGTATATATTATGTTTTTTAATGTTTTTGTTTAAGGTAAATTAATTTTTATATATTTTTTTGAATAATAAGGTTATCTAACTTGTTAGTTTTTTAGTGTTATTTTGAAATTGGAAAATATATTATTTTCTGAGATCTAATTGGGTAATAGAAAATCACATAGTGGCAAAAAATATAATATGTGATCATATTATTGTTTTATTTTAAATTAAGTGATTGATTTTTAATTTCTTGGGAATTAAAAATGTAATGGATTGAATGATTATTTTGTCCTAATAATCTTAAGATTAAAATTCCAAATTTCAAAATTAATATATTCATATGTGATTTGTCATGATTTATTATTAATTTTTTTCTTATGTAATAAAATAACGTAATTTATTATACCATGAGAACCACATATGAATTTTTATTGGGTTATTAGTTGGTCAGATTAGGTTTATTTTTGTTGTACAGTCCTTGATGGTGGACGTTTATAGGATATTTGGGATAAACATTTTCAAATTATTAAGTCATGGAGTCTTTTTTCTTCCTCTTTTACATCCATGAGTGAGTCATATGGTTAAATGATACTATTATTGAGTAGTCAAAATCATATTCTTATCATTAGATTGTATTGTATTTTGATAGTATATGATACATACAAAAAAACAACAATAAACTACATAAATGTTTCATCATTTTAGAAAAATATTCAATACATATCATAATAATATATTTTCAAAAACCATAAAAAATTAGTTTCATTTGAGACTATATTAATAATAAACATATTTCATGAATGATTTCGATATATCCCAAAAATTTGTTTTAACATAGTACCCTTTCTTGACATGTAATACCTATATTATATATTCGTAATCTAGGGAAGTGGAAATAAACAAATGTGTGTGATCAGATATTCATTAAGGGTAATCATTGTAGGTTATAATATATTGTAACATCCCAGGTAAATAATGAATAAAACATTTTCATATTTATTAATATTTACGAAATAGATATTAATTTTAATTAAAAGGGGTTTCTACGTTTGATAGCGTACTCGATACGCAACGACGAGTTTCTTTGAAAACTTATGTTGTACACTAGTAATATAAAAATATTATTTTAAATGGTAGTTAACATGTAGCAGTTGTAATGGAAGGAATGAATAGAAATAACTAAAATATGATTATATATGTTTCTTAAATGTTTTTACATTTATCCAAAAAAAGATAAAGGCTTAAAATATAGAAAGAATTCAATTTTAGGCATTTATACACAAATTTTCACTACAGGTTCACTTATCACCTTTTGATGGTGAACCATCATTAAATATAGTTTTGATCACTCTTATACATTATATTGGACCAAATATAACTCTCATTTAGAACCGGGACATCAAAATTTACTTTGTGTAAATTTTTGGTATTTTTTCGATAAAGTTCATTTTTTAATGAATAGTGTAAAATGTTGTATTTTTAATTCAAATCCTCTTTTTAATATAATTTATTTATATGATTAGATTATCTTATGAATTATGTTTAAAGTGAAATTAGAATATATTTTTACCATTTAATTCAATGGTGGTCATTGGAATCAATTTCACTTTGAAACTGGACTTAAACTAGTGTCAATCTTTTGATACTTATTGTTTCATAAAAACACGCTATTTGCTCTGACAGTGGGAATCAATTATTAAATTAATTAATGCAACATATATGTTTTGAATTTTGTAAAATGGACTTCATTTTTGAATTTGGAGTATCAAATATAGCATAGGGTGAAGTTTTGGGATTTTTCGGAAAAACATCAATTTTTAATGAATAGTGAAACCACTAAGTGGTACTTAAAAAAGTGATTTTTCGTTCAAATCAAATTTTACCACCTCTGTGTTTTTAATTTCAAAAATCCAACAAACATGGTTTTCATTATGAAGTAAAATGTGGTTCAATGAGATTAAAATAATTTTTTGGTGAATAGTAACTTATTAAGTTTTTAATCGCGATTAGAGGTAATTAGTGCAATTTAAGGAAAAATTGATATTATAATAAAATGAAAATAACTAGACACATGTCCTACCCTTATTGGATGTGTCATGGCCGACCAAGACAAGCCATGGGTCAACTTGGGGACCCCATGGAGCCACATTGGTTGAGAAATGGAATAAATAACTTTTTATTTAATGTTAATGTAAAACTAACACAAACATGCAATGTTTTACTAAAACAATTTTTACATGGGGTTATACAAGTCAGATTTTTTATTATAAATAGTCATTGGAAAGTTCAAAATATTTACAAAATAATGACAGTGTTTTTATAATTTTTTTACTTTAAATAAATTAAATTATTTATGACATCATGATGATGCGGCGATGACCTCATTAATAAAGGATTTAAATAAAATGAAATGATAATGTAAAATCTATGACCTACACATGTCCAAAACCTATTGGATGGGTGGATTTAGAACCATTATCACCTTATCCTCGAAATATATCAATTTGGGGCCTCTTAAATCAAAATACCATTTTAAAATAAAGTGACTTTTCTTTACCTTCCAAGAGTGCCCCTCCTCTCCTCTTATAAAAGGCCCCCAACTCTACCACCATACCCACACTTCAAAAGCCTTTGTCTCGGCCAAACCCTGCCCATTTTGTCTCTCCACTTCCCTATCTTACTCCATGATGCCTCCCTTTGGGCAGAAGTCTTCCCAAGGATGCCTTTGAGCTCAAACGAAAGGGAGTTACCCGATTTTAAGGTAATGTCTTCACTTGAGTCCTTTTGTTTTATTTTGATTCTCCAACCCCATAAACTCTTTTTATTCATTTATTTTGTAAAAAATACAGTCTCATAAATATACTAGGATGTTTTTATAAAATTTATTCAAGATACACTTACACACACCTACATCTAATGGTTAAAGAACATACTTTTTCCGTGGATGGCCAATTTCTGCCTCCCGAAACGATGATTGTTCAACATTCTTTGAACACCTTCAAAGGTGGCCATTAAGATGACACTATATTTATATATGATATATAATATGTTTATGTTTTCCTTAATCTTCATTATTTTTCATTTTGGGCATACCTTTATGGTTTCCATTATGGGTAAACGCGATATCTTCATTTAAGGAAGTGCAGACTACCGCCCCCTCCATGTGATTGGATTCGTTAATACCATATGTGGGACGTATAAAGGATGAAGTTATGATATTATATATGATATTAAACTAGGTTTATAATATACCTTTATATCATTATGATTCCATTCTATAAAATACGAAATAGAAATGAAAGTAGCGTTCATGCGTACGAATGGCTTATCGTCTCCATGAACGGTGCATTTCATTTCTTACCTCTAAATGATTATGAAATATTATAAATACATGTATATGCTGGATATATATGATATATATGATATAAAAATCAGGAATGTCATTTTGGATATGAAGAACCTTTGACGACACATGTAATTGTTAGAAGTCCATTTTCGACTTAAGAACCAAATATCGACAAAACAAACATTATTCACATAATGATTACATAATGTTTATAACATGGAAATAAGTGATATAAAAGGAATAATAATCTTGAAAAAGGTTCTTAATAAAGTAGAAATTAACTCAAGTTTATTATTCAGGACGTTAAATAACGATCGAGTTAAGTTGGACCCGAGGTAAGGGACTTCGTCTCAATCTCCTTTCATTGAGGCATATTTCGTTTTATACACAACTTTCTTTTATAAAGTGTATAAAACCCTCTTAATTTTACTTTTATTCAAAAGGAATCTTTTTATACGATGTGTTTTACTAAACGACAAAAGGGAATGTTTTTGTCGTACATATGTGGCGATAACGACTTCTCCACCGCCGCGAGTATTATTTGGTCTTTGGATTCCTCAACAATCTGTAATGTTTTTAAAATAAAATAAATACCATATACTCTTTTATGTATTTTGGGATTGAAAATGGTTTTGATAAAGGATTCTATTATGTCAATATATTTAAATGATATATTGTGATTTAAATGTGGAGATGTTATCATTCCTTTATATTGGTTTTATGTTTTACGATTTTATATTGGTACTTGGACATTTGATGGGTGGTTACATGATAAACCATATGACGGGTGGTGTCGTGAATACCATGACGAGTGGTTACGTTATAACCTCCAATGCATTGGGTATGGAATTTGGCCGTATGTCTATTCCATTAAGTATATATTGAAGTTGGTCGTATGGCTATTCCATTAAGTGATATGTGTGGAAGTCGACCGTATGGTTATTCCACTTAAGTAAGATTATGTCCCAAGTTACCTTTATATGTTATGTGTTATTTATATGGGTTTTATGATAATCCATTGGTTACAAAAAGGTACGTAATGATATTTTCTTCGATGTAGATTTTTTATTACTTCATGAAGGTGAAGGTATTACATTGATAATGTTATACATGGTTTACTTGATGTTTGAAAAAATAACAGTTTTCATTCTTTGTGTATCCCTTACTGAGCTTTTTATGATCACCCCACATTTTTTTGAAATGTTTTTCACAGGACTTAATGTTGAATAGTGTCATGGATGGGATCAAAGGAAAGTCATGCTATATAAAACATTTAATAAGACATGTGACTTTTAAAGAGTTTTTATTTTATGGAATCTTAGTAGAAGTGTCTACTTTGTAATATTTTGAGATGTAATAGTTATGTCCTAATTCTCTAAAACTCTAAACCTGAAAAGATCCTCAATGTGAATTATTCATTTAATTCAATATTAAGTAATGTGTAAGGCCAGGGCCCTATAGTTTGTATCAAAGGTCGGTTTATACAACATTAGGAGGTAGAAAATTGTTAAATTATAAGTTAATTTAATGTATGATTGAAATGATATAGCATTTATGGATTACCATGTTGTTTCTCCTAGGATCTTTCTGTGATAAGAATGGTTTTAAATAGAGGAAACAAAGAAACTTTTCTAGGAAGGCATATAGAGTATAATGACCTTTTGAATCCGCAACCAGAGATAGTTGGAATCAGAATTGAGTAGTTTACTACAGAGATGGCATAGTTGACTCAGGCTATAAATGGTTGTGGTATCCATGCACATGATCAGCCAGATCAACCATAGAGGAACACGTCAGTGGTGGAACATTTCATGAGGCAACATCCCCCATCATTCAGAGGATCATCTGACCTCGTGCAAGCTGAAGGGTGGATTAAAGCACTGGAGAAGATTTTTGATGTCATGGGGTGTTCAGAACATCAAAAGGTTAGTCCTGCTGTTTACCATTTTGAAGGTGAATCTGATCAGTGGTGGTCGATGGTAAAAAATATCAGGGATAGTGATGAGATTGAGGATCTTCACTGGGACGAATTCAAAGGTATGTTTCTTGAGAATTATTTTCCTAAGGCTATTTGACTTAGGTTGGAAATGCAATTATTCGAATTGAGGCAAGAGGAAGAATCAGTGGCTGCCTATAATGCAAAGTTCACTCCATTGGAAAGGTATGCTCCAAACTTCATACGAGATCATGATAGTAAAATAAACAATTTTTACTCAGGGTTAAAGACAATGTATTGAAAGGATTTAGCTTCTCGTGAGTTCACAAGTTATGAAAAACATGTTCGATGTGCGGAGAAGGTGGAAATGGAGTTTGCTAATGAGTAGGTGTTCTTTGAAAAACAACAGAATAAGAGGTCCAGTTGGCAGGAAAAGGAGAAGAATTCACCAAAGAAGCAAGGAGGTAAGAAAACCAAATATCCATCCTGTGAGAAGTGTGGTAAAATGAATCCTGGAGAATGTTTATCTAAGTCTGGTATGTTCTTTCGGTGTGGTAAGTCTGGTCATATTGCTCGTAACTGTAAGGAAGATGATCAAGAAGGAAATGAAAATCCAACGGTAAGATGTTATATGTGTAATTAAATGGGTCATTATGCAAACGAGTGTCCAAAAAGGAACTCAACTGGGAGAAAGCATCCAGACTACAAGCAGAAAGGGGTGGTGAAATCCTTTGCAACAACCTCAGCAGATGTCGGGCCATCGAACGAAGTGGTATCAGGTATACTGTTTGTTTGTTTAGATTATGCCAATGTGTTATTTGATTTTGGGTCTATACACTCTTTCATTTCTGAGAAGTTTTATAGTAAATTGGAAATTTCATCTCAAGATATGAATCTTGAACTTTTGGTAAAAACACCCGGAGGGAATGTTGAGACAAAAAGGAATTATAAGAACCTTCTTATCCTTGTGTGTGGAAAGAATCTACCAGAAAACCTTATTTTTTTTCCTTTAGTAGAGTTTGATGTCATTTTGGGCATGGATTGGATTTCTGTTTATCATGCTATGATTGACTGTAGAGCTAAAATCGTTTATTTTCTGAAAGATTTTCAGTCTGTGTACATGAATGAACCCTTTCTTTTGATAACATATCAGGATGTTGAGAAACTAGTAAAAGATGGAAATGAATGTTACCTTGCACATATTGTAGAAAATAAAGGAACTGTTCAGATTAATGATATTCCAGTGGTAAATGAGTATCTTGGTGTTTTTCCTCATGAGTTGCATGGTATTATTCATGATCGGGAAGTTGAATTTACTGTTGACTTAGTTTCTGATTCTAAGCCAATTTCAAAACCCCCTTATCGAATGGATCAAGTTTAACTTTTAGAGTTAAAGAAGAAATTGTTGGAGTTATTAGATAAAGGATTCATTCGACCTAGCACATCACCTTGGGGTTCTCCTATCTTGTTTGTTAAAAAGAAAGATGGATCAATGAGACTTTGAATTGATTATAGAGCCTTGAATAATTTTACTGTTAAGAAAAAGTATCCTTTGCCTCATATCGATGATTTGTTTGATCAACTCCAGGGAGATCAGTATTTTTTGAAGATTGACTTGAGGTCGGGGTACCATCAGTTGAAAGTAAATGAATCAGACGTTCCGAAGACTGTGTTTCGTACTAGATATGGCCATTATGAATTTGTAGTTATGCCTTTTGGGTTAACCAATGACCCTGTTGTATTCATGGACCTTATGAATAGAATTATCCATGAGTTCTTGGATAAGTTTGTGGTTGTTTTCATTGATGATATTTTGGTGTTTTCTAAAAGTAAATAGGAGCATGAAAGTCATTTAAGGGTTATCATGCAAACCTTAAAAGAAAAGAAACTATATGGAAAATTCAGCAAGTGTGAGTTTTGGTTACAACAAATTTCTTTCCTGGATCACATTGTTTCAAAATATGGCATAACTGTTGAACCTACTAAAAAAAAGTTATTGAAGAATGGCCATGACCCACAAATGTTACCGAGATCTGTAGTTTTCTTGGTTTGGCAGGTTACTACTGAAGGTTTGTTGAAAAATTTTCACGGTTATCTAGTCTAATGACTAAGCTAACTCGGAAGGGTGTTAAGTTTATCTGGAAAAAAGAATGTGATGATTGTTTTCAGGAGTTGAAAAAAATATTGGTGAATGCTCCAGTTTTGGAACTTCCTTCCAGGAATGGTGAGTTTGTTATATACAGTGATGCTTCATTGAAGGGACTTGGCTATGTCCTTATGCAGAATGATCAGGTAATTTCTTATGCTTCACGTTAGTTGGAAACTCATGAGGTAAATTACCCTACAAATTATTTAAAATTATCTGCTGTTGTTTTTGATTTTAAAATTTGGAGGCATCATTTGTATGGATTAAAGTGTGAAATATATACTGATCACAAAATTTTAAAGTATATATTCACTCAGAGAGAATTGAACATGAGACAGAAGATATGGCAGAAAAAGATCATTTGATTCAGAAACACATGAGAACAGCTCAAAACAGGCAGAAGAGTTATGCGGATAACCGGAGGAAGGATCTATCTGTCGAGGTAGGTGACCATGTTTTTCTCAAGGTTTCTCCATGCAAAAGTGTGATGAGATTTGGTAAGAAAGGAAAGATGATTCAAATCTTCATTGGACCATATGAAATTCTGGAGAGTGTTGGATTAGTTTCTTACTGAGTGGCTTTACCTCTGTGTTTATCCCAGGTACACAATGTTTTTCATGTTTCGATGCTGAGAAAGTATATGCCAGATCCATCTCAGGTTTTGAGTCCAGAGATAGTTCAGCTGGAAGAGAACCTATCTTATGAAGAACAACCAGTCCAGATTCATGACCGAAGAGAGAAAGTGTTGTGAAATAATGTAATTCACCATGTAAAAGTTTTGTGGAAAAACTATATGGTTGAATAGGCAACGTGGGAATCTGAAAATTCTATGAGGGATAAATAGCCCCACTTATTTTGATATGTGAATAAAATTGCAAGGACGTAATTCCCAAAAGGGGGGAAGGATGTAACATCCTAGGTAAATAATGAATAAAACATTTTCATATTTATTAATATTTACAAATTAAATATTAATTTTAATTAAAAGGGGTTTCTACGTTCGATAGCTTACTCGATACGCAACGATGAGTTTCTTTGAAAACAAACGTTGTACACTAGTAATATAATAATATTATTTTAAATGGTAGTTAACATGTAGACGTTGTATTGGAGGGAATGGATAAAAATAACTAATATATGATTATATATGTTTTTTAAATGTTTTACATTTATCCAATAAAAGATAAAGGCTTAAAATACGGAAAGAATTCAATTTTAGGCATTTATACCCAAATTTTCACTAAAGGTTCACTTATCACCTTTTTATGGAGAACCATCATTAAATATAGTTTTGATCACTCTTATACAATCTATTGGACCAAATATAACTCTTATTTAGAATCAGGATATCAAAATTTACTTTGTGTAAATTTTTGGTATTTTTCCGATAAAGGTCATTTTTTAATGAATAGTGTAAAATGTTGTATTTTTAATTCAAAACCTCTTTTTAATATAATTTGTTTATATGGTTAGATTATCTTTTTAATTGGGTTTAAAGTGAAATTAGAATATATTTTTACCATTAAATCTAATGGTGGTCATTGGAATAAATTTCACTTTGAAATTGGACATAAACTACTGTCAATCTTTTGATACTTACTGTTTCATAAAAACACGCTATTTTCTCTGACAGTGGGAATTAATTATTAAATTAATTAATGCAACTTATATGTTTTGAATTTTTTAAAATGTACTTCATTTTGTAATTCGTAATATCAAATATAGCTTAGGGTGAATTTTTGGTATTTTTTCTGAAAAACATCAATTTTTGATGAATAGTGAAACCACTAAGTGGTAATTAAAAAACTGATTTTTCGTTTAAATGAAATTTTACCACCTCTGTGTTTTGAATTTCAAAAATCCAACATACATGGTTGTCATTAAAAAGTAAAATTTGGTTCAATAAGATTAAAATAATTTTTTGGTGAATAGTAACTTATTAAGTTTTTAATCGCGATTATAGGTAATTAGTGCAATTTAAGGCAAAAATGATATTATAATAAAATGAAAATACCTAGACACATGTCCTACCCTTATTGGATGTGTCATGGACGACCAGGAAAAGCCATGGATCAACATGGGGACCCCATGGAGCCACTTTGGTTGGGAAATGATATAAATAACTTTTTATTTAATCTTAAAGTAAAAATAACAGAAACATGACATGTTTTACTAAAACAATTTTTAAATGAGGTTATACAAGTCCTATTTTTGATTATAAATAGTCATTGGAAAAATAAAACGATTTACTACTTCATGATAGTTTTTTTATAATTTTTAGACTTTAAATAAATAAAATTATTTGTGACATCATGATGTTACAGCGATTACCTCATTAATAAAGGATTTAAATAAAATGAAATGATAATGTAAACTCTATGACCTAAACATGTACAAAACCTATTGGATGGGTGGATTTAGAACCCTTATCAACTTATTCTAGAATTATATTATTGTGGGACCCCTTAAATCCTAATACCATTTTAAAATAATGTTACTTTTCTTTACCTTCCAGGAGTGCCCCTCCTATCCTCTTATAATAGGCCCCCACCTCTACCACCTTACCCACACATCCAAAGCCTTTGGATTGGCCAACCCCAGCCCATTTTGTCTCTACACTTCCCTATCTTACTCATTTAAGCCTCACTTTGGGCAGAAGTCTTCCCAAGGAAGCCTTTGAACTCAAACCAAAGGGAGTTACCCCATTTTTAAGGTAATGTCTTCACTTAAGTCCTTTTGTTTTATTTTGATTCTACAACCCCCTAAACTCATTTTATTCATTTCTTTTGTAACAAATCCAGTATCATCAATATACTAGGATGTTGTTATAAGATGTATTCGAGCTACACATACACACACCTACATCTAATGGTTAAAAAACATACTGTTTCCGTGGATGGGAAATTTCTGCCTCTCGAAAAGATGATTGTTCAACATTATTTTAACACCATCAATGGTGGCCATTAATATGAAACTATAGTTATATATGATATATAATATGTTTATGTTTTCCTTAAGCTTCTGTATTTTTCATTTTGGGCATACCTTTATGGTTTCCATTATGGGTAAACGCGATATCTTCATTTAAGGAAGTGCGGACTACCGCCCCCTCAAAGTGATTTGATTCGTTAATACCATATGTGGGATGTATAAAGGATGAAGTTATGATATAATATATGATATCACACTAGGCTTATAATATACCTTTATAGAATTATGATTCCATTCTATAAAATACGAAATAGAAATGAAAGTAGCGTTCATGCGTACGTACGGCTTACCGTCTCCATGAACGGTGCATTTCATTTCTTACCTATAAATGATTATGTAATATTATAAATACATGTATATGATGGATATATATTATATATATGATATACAAATCAGGAATTTCATTTTGTATATGAATAACCTTTTACCACACATGTAATTGTAAGAAGTCCATTTTCGACTTATGAACCAAATATCGACAAAACAAACATTATTAACTTAATGATTACATAATGTTTATAACATGGAAATAAGTTATATAAAAGGAATAATAATCTTGAAAAATTATCTTAAGAAAGTAGAAATTAACTCAAGTTTATAATTTAGGACGTCAAAGAACAATCGAGTCAAGTCGGACCCGAGGTAAGGGACTTCGTCTCAATCTCCTTTCATTGAGGCATATTTCGTTTTATACACAACTTTCTTTTATACGGTGTATAAAACCCATTGAATTTTACTTTTATTCAAAAGGAATCATTTTATACGAAGCGTTTTAATAAATGAAAAAAGGGAATGTTTTTGTCATACGTATGCGGCGACAACGACTTCTCCGCCGTCGTGAGTATTATTTGGTCTTTGGCTTCCTCAAAAAGATGTAATGTTTTTAAAATAAAATAAATACCATATAATCTTTTATGTATTTTGGTATTGAAAATTGTTTTGATAAAGAATTCTATTATGTCTATATATTTAAAAGATATATTTTTATTGAAATGTGGAAATGTTATCATTCCTTTATATTGGTTTTATGTTTTATGATTTTATATTAGTACTTGAACATTTGATGGGTGGTTACGTGATAAACCATATGACGGGTGGTGCTGTGAATACCAGGATGGGTGGTTACGTTATAACCTCCAATGCATTGGGTATGGAAGTCAGCCGTATGGGTATTCTATTAATTATGTATGGAAGTTGGCCACATGACTATTCCATTAAGTGATATGTGTGGAAGTTGACCGTATGGTTATTCCACTTAAGTATGTTTATGTCCCAAGTTACCTTTATATGTTATGTGTTCTTTATATGGGTTTTATGGTAATCCATTGGTTACAAAAAGGTAATTAAATATATTTTATTCGGTGAAGAGTTTTTACTACTTCATGAAGGTGAAGTTATTACTTTGATAAAGTTATAAATTATTTACTTGATGTTAGAAAAACTAACAGTTTTCATTCATTGTATATCCCTTACTGAGCATTTTATGCTCACCACATGTTTTTATGAAATGTTTTTCACAGGACTTAATGTAGAATAGGGTCAAGGATGGGATCAAGGGAAAGTCATGCTATATAAAACATGGAACTAGATAGGTTTCTTTTAAAGAGTTTTTATTTTATGGAATCTTAGTAGAAGTGTCTACTTTTTAATATTTTGATATGTAATAGTTATGTCCTAATTCTCTAAAACTCTAAACCTGAAAAGATCCTCAATGTGAATTATTAATTTAATTCAATATTTAGTAATGTTTAAGGCTGGGGCCTTATATATATGGTCCTAAGTGATCATAATATATTCTCAAGAGAGTGAGGAAGCGAACATAACATATGTGATTAAACAAAAACATAAGCATAAATTAAAATACGATTTATTGAAGAAGTATTTTTTAACAAAATACTTGAGTCATATGACTACAAAATCATCAAAAGTCAATCATGATCCATGAAACAATATCATAAGCATACAATAGTGGACTATGGAATGCATATAGGTATAAAAAATCATTTACTTGGTATATCCTCACTACTAATAGAATCGTAGTCTATATAGTCCAATATTGGATTGGGGTCACTCCCATTTCCCATAAATATGGAAACATATGTCAAGTATCCTCACCACCACATTAATCATATAGAAGAAATGGGATGTCATCTGATGGACCTTCATGATACTTCGAAAACAACTTTTATACCCTCTCAGGCTTGGGATAATTATCTATGTAACCTCTTGGACGTCATCTAATAACTCATGTATTGTAATTGGATTGGGAAAATCACATGTGAAACATATTGTTCTTAGTAAATACCACATATATTCCCTCTTACCCTGGTAAACCTCCCCTGTACCCTTTGATATAATGAGATTTAAAAAATTACACAAATAATTTCAGGTATATAGAAGAACCACTCAATAAATAATAAACCATTTATATATATTCCTTAAAAAATATAAGATATTAAATAACTACTTCCTATTTTAAATGACTATTTATAATGAAATATGTTACATGAAAATTTCATGAAACCATCATAATTACAAAAGCAGTCAATTAAAATAAATGGATTGTAACATTAGATCACACCCCTCGTTAATAACTCTTATAAAGAAATGATGATGACATATAAAACAAATTATAAACCCCTTATCCATATACTTTGAAAAACTATAGAAAACATGATTTTCTATAGATAACATTCAAAAATAATAAAAAAATCATAGAAAAATGAAAGGATCCTCTTAATATATAATAAAACTACATAAATATAGTAGAAAAATAATGTTTTAAATCATTTAAAAGTATTTAATGGCTTCTATAAAAAACTGAAGAACATAGATATAGTGGAAAATGATTCCAAATCAAAATAAGAGAAAATATGTTGAATTTTCATAGACAAAATTATTTATTATATTTGAGATAAAAATAATGGAAAACGGAACTATTTCTAAAAAAAATAATAATATTATTATAATAAAATAGATAGAGTTTATAAGTGAAACAACATCTCATTTCCTACAACTGAAATATAAAAAAAATTATTTATGTGTCTCTAGGGCCTCATTATTTCCTGATGTCTATAATGAAAAAAAATTGATAACAAACCAAAATATACAATATTATTATTTAAAAAATTGTGTTAGAATAGTTCATGGTCAAAACTAAACATACATTGAAATTAATATGAGTAGGTTTTCAAAAATATTGATTAAATTCATTTGAGGAATGTATAGGGAAAATGAATAGATTTATTTATTTTAATGAAGAACTATGAAAATTATGTATATTGACTGATTGGATTAAAAACATGTATGAAATGTTTTCCTAGGTTTTTCAATTTCATGATTTATATTTAATTGGATTTTAAAAAATTTCATAATTAACAATTGTTATTAGAGTCAATATATGGAAGATCCAATGTTCATGGTATCCCTTCCTTTATGTGATAATACCATATTTCGATAGGTTAAGTAATTTAGGTTTTCACGAAATCATGTTTCAATCGATATATTATTTAAATATGATTTCACCTAAATTTTAGAATGTTCATGCACACTTTAGTGTTATCAGTTTCACAATTTTAAGGTTAATTTTAGATTAAATTATCAATGGTAAATATAAAAGAGAAATATAATGATTTTAAAGTGAATGATGAATTGTAACAGAACAAATACATGAAAAAATAAATTTAAATTAATCAATTTTACCTACGCCCTTAAATTACATATCCCGACCACATGGAAGGATTACCCCTTATAATTGTAATATAGAATAATAGGTAAGGAGAAAAATAAAAAAAATCATAATGAAAAAAGAGATGAAATTTGGGAGGACTGTGAACAATGTAACTCCTCTCCCTACTATTTGTTATTTCAGAACTGCTCTCATCCATTAGGATGGTAAACCATTTATAAGTAATAGTATGAATTAGGTAACAATGAATGTTGTTAAGTATTGGTCAAGTAATGGTTAGGCTTTTTTCATGTGATGTCTTAGAGGTAGAATCCACATAATAATTCCCAATTCCCTTTTTTTACATGGACTCAAGTGTATCTCCCAAAATTACAGAGGCTACCAACTATACATGGGGGCCTAGGAGTGTCTGTGGGGAGACTATTCCCTCATCAACAGATTGTAGAGCAATGGAAAATCAATAACATATGAGTAATGGAAGCAATAGATCATACATAAAATATGTAAATAGAATGAATAGAAAAAAGTCAAATTGGTAACTCATATAAAATGAATATGATACATGTATCTAAAAATCATCACAAATAGGTAAAAAAATATTACAAAAGAATACATTCCTTAAATTTAGAAAAGTAAAATAATTATCATAGCTAATATCACCAGTCTCGTCTCAGTCATGTTCACATATTCCCCCGAATAGAAGTCAACATCCTATAAAATAATGCTTTCACTTATCCATACCTTTAATAACATAGCCTATTCGGGTACCGAAGGAGGCCCAAATAGAGTGTGATACATAATCCCTATATGAAACCACCAAATTCCTAGTTTCATCGAGTCAGTGAGTATATAATTATCACAGTGTATGGGAAGAAATATAATAAGTACCCAAAATATTAAAATTACAAATACTATAAAGTCGACTTTTTTATTTCATAACTAGGACATTTAATCATTAAAAATAATTTAATTAGTTCATGAGACTTAGCATAATTCCCACTGTACCCTATGATAACAGGATCAATGGAAGCCTAAACATTCTATCCATAATGTGTAAAAAAAGATGAAATCTAGGATTGTGATTTGTCTTGGATAATTCTTCATATAATAACAACATTATTTATTCATCAATACACCTGATATCATCCATGGAATTCCTAATTTTTAATATTGGTATCTCTCTTGGTATAATATAAAAAACACCATACAAGACTAGCCATGTTGATCCTCAAAAGAACCTTGGTATCACTCTATGTGTGGTATAACATCCATTTTATTCAAGCCCATCTTTGGTAGTCACCTTTGGGAACCCAAGTATCATTTATGACGTGTATGATCAAATAACATTTCATCCCTTCCTTGTCAATCCACATGGAATCCATGTACCCCTCGATATATAATAGTTTGCCTCTATGATTCCATCCTTGGAAGTCTATAAAAGTAGTCCCAATGCTAGTTGAGCTTAAGCATGGTAAAATACAAATGTTAATGTCCATGAATTCATCATTGAATCCATGTTTCACACTAGGTATATTAATAGGCATTCATTAAAATTTAATCAACATACTTTAGTTAAATTTTTTTAACTATGGGAAGTTCAACAACAAGAAAAATTCATTTAAACCTCACTTGAAAAGGTTTCTAATGGAATGGGATAAGATTATTAGGCTAATACTATAATTGTAATCACATGGAAGAATCATTATAATAAGTATCTCATAATTAACTATCCATATAAATTCCATGTTTCCATGTACATGTCCGATATTCCATTTTCTCTGTCAATTCAATTCAAAATTGATATTTTAATTCCAATTATAATTCATATAAATTAAATTGTACAATTTAATATTTAAAATTCAATGACAAGAGGTACATGGTCATAACATGAAGGTATACAATTCCATATTCCATAAATATAGTCTATTTAAATAAACAACACAACCAATAGGGTGGTTCCATTCAATGTTCTTAACCATTTGTCATATATCAATGGGCCACGTTAATTGCATATGTTATACCTATCAATTTAATTCCATTATTTTAATTCATTTCAAAGGTCACACTCTGAATATTTGGAACATAAAATGGCAACATATACAAACACAATGAATTTAAGAGAACGACATAAGAACATTAACCATAGGTTTGTAGTGGATATCTCATCCAGTATCATGTCCAGATATGACTCAAATAAATATAAAATGAAGAAAGAAAGATGAAACTATTAATATGGAATATTATCATACACCTAAATAGAGAAAATAATGAAAATACAATCATTGAAATACTTAAATGGAATTGATAACATACCGATATGGATCTGATGCTTCAGAAGGATATTGATTTTGAGATTGGACCAAGAAGTTATCTTGATTCTTTTAATAGATCTCAATGACATATCAAATAAAGAATTGTATCCATGGAAATAAATAAGAGAGAATTAAAATACAAATATATTCAATCAGTGAAATTTTAGTAAATTCCCAAAACGTATAGGGTAACATGATTTTTTCACATGGTTAGTCAAATCATGCGCAAAATGTGATCCCATTACTATAGGAAATAGAAGCATCACATGACATCTCGGATAGTTTGACAAACCATAATAAAATAGTTCGAAACAAATCTATCAAAATTTCATACATTTTTACTTAATTGTGATTCCCTAGGAAAAATATTTGTCTAACCATGTGGAATGTGTCCTTCCTCAATCCATCATAGCTCATTTTTAAGTAATCTTGTGGCATTCCATGCACAATTTCATCTAACCACATGGTTGCAATTTTTCACTCAAAAGATGGGTTTTAGGATACAAACCATCCATGAACACCATTACTAACTTTATAAACTCTAATAGAATTAATATTATCCACATTTAAACATTTGAAATAGAAATTGATGGAATGTAATGGATCTATATCTCAAGAAATAACAAGGATCTTACATACTTCCCCATATAAAGAAATCTGTCCCAGAATTTCCATCTCAAGGGTGGTCATAATATGGTGAGAATAACTCTGGCCAATGTGACCATACATAGGGTTTCCTCTCCTAGGTCCCATCATATACTCATCCATGATACCACATCACCTATACTAGATGGATATACCATCCTCAAAGAACCTTCATGATATGATCTACAATATGTATGGATTCTCTTGAAAGGATGCATCTAAATATAACTCAGTCATCATAGGAATATAATTACAAATAGGACACCTCATGATGAAAATCATTGTATGGCTCTAAAATAATAATTCTCTAAATGAGATATATGGAATATGTCATGCATGGAATTGTACCTATGAGATAACATCAACTAATAGGCTACCAACCAATCACTATCCAGAATATAAAATGGCAATACATAATATGCTATAATATTACCCTGTATTCTAATCCCCATATGTCCAAACCTCTATGAAACATGCATGAAAACACAGTTATAGACCTCAAAATCTAGTGGTCATCTATGATGATCGGTGTATGAATTTTGATGATATTTTTCAGTAGCTATCTACTTATGAATCAGTTGTACCTACTCTATAGTCACCTGAAAAGGTTGAGGTCCAAGAATATCTGCCTCACCTACATCTAACAAACACATGGGTGATTGGCATGGATATCCATATAAATACTCATTATATTCCATATCATTAGTATCCAGAAATAATTTGATGTATAAAAACTCAACCAGGGGTATATGCCTCCCCCAAAATCCTACAAAATATAGGACGCCTACTTGTAGTATATCGTCAAGCACCAGAATCATGCGCTCTGAGAGGAAATCTATTTGGCATGGTAGGATGTGCTCAGAAGAACCAATAAATGTCACAACCTTTGTCTACCATTCATGATATGTGTATTAAACCCGGATTCTCTATTTGAATCTATAGTATGTAAGACCCCATGATGTTTTTCTATCTCACATAGGTACAACCTCCCAATAAAATCAACACTAAAGGTATCCTTGATATGATGGAAATGTAAAACCATCACGTTCCAGTCAATAATGACCATTACAAAATCATTAATTCAATAAATACTTAGTAAACCTATAATGAAATACATCTTGACATCAACTAACTTCTACTCAGTGACAGGTTACTGATAAAAAAGTTGGGTCGATCGCTAGTGTTCCACTTTCAGTAGCTAGAAGGTTGAACATGTTATGAAAAAATATATACATTTCCATTCATAACCGGACTCATGTATTGTCCTTGTATATCCATATATATCTTGGTTATGCCAAGATGCACTGCCCACATATAATCACTAAAGTCTTTCATCAACTACACATCCATGTTTAATGAAAATGAATATGTGACCAGTTTACACATTATCTCATCTACACCTATGGTCCATCCAGGAGTAGGGTCCTCAATATCCACACTCTTCTTGGGGATTAGTCCTTTTGGGTTTGATATGTTCCTCATCCTAACTATATCAAGAAAGGTGGAGGTGAAAATATGGAGGATAGAATAGTATACCCCTAGATATTATGCACCTCCATGTGCATCTTAGATAAAAAATACATGATATTACAATTTATACATGATTTTCTAACTTCTTGTATCTAGTTCCCCATAGTTAGTGCATCATCCACTTCACTGCATTTACCACGAATTAAAAAAAAATAGATGTCAAATAACCATAGGTATTCAATCAAATCCACTGTTTCAAATTAGGCTCCCATGGTATAGATATATACAAGAGGTTTTATGGTCAATGTACATCATAAAATGGTCTCTAATTTTTTAATTTCTCCAACAACATAATTCATAATAAATTACATCAAACTAGATATCAGACATCAGGTAATTTCTCTCTTGTTTCCTTTACCGTTGAGACATGTCCACCATAACTATATCCACCTATATATGAACTTCTCATAGCCCAATTCCTAATAAATTAAACAAAATATTGTAATTATTATCTAGATCCCATATTATTAGTATCATTGATGAATTCAATATCCCTTTCAGCTCCTTAAATTTATTCTTGGAGGATTCTCACTATATAAAATTCACACCATTATTATTCAATCCCATAAGTGGTATTGCTAGACATGAGAAATCTTGTATGAAACAATTATAGTATCCTTAAACCATTTGATACTCCGTACCTAAAACACATTCTTGGGCCGCTCCTATAAAACATTTTCTCCCAACTTATCTGGTTCAACTGATAATCTTTTCACCAAGATATTGCTAGTTAGGGAGTGAATCATATCCATCTAGAAGAGGAACATTGTGAGCATATCATAAAAATAATTATCTATCATTTTATCAATGTGATCTCAAGATGTTTGTCATGGTCATGTCGATTGTGATATCACACAAAGATATCATCCAAAAACCAAAAAAGATAAATCTACAAAAGGGTGAAAAAATCGATTCATTAGTGAAATGAAGACCCTAGGCACGTTTATGAGGGAACAAAAACAACTACTCATATAAACCGTACCGACTATGAAATGTTGAAAGACGTAAATTCTATGGTATAACATTCAACAAAGGTTAAAAAAATCTCAAATCAATCATTGATAATACATGAGATCCACAGATATGGTCGAAGTGATCATATACATGTG
This sequence comes from Viscum album, assembly GCA_963277665.1. NCBI lineage: Eukaryota > Viridiplantae > Streptophyta > Magnoliopsida > Santalales > Viscaceae > Viscum > Viscum album. The sequence continues at coordinate 255,843,795 of OY728148.1, read as the reverse complement.
GTGGAGTATATCATTTCATAACCATCCTTTAGTGAAATTTCTCGTAATGGACAATATTTTAAGTCCTACATCCACCTTTTTAGAAAAAATTACTAACCATCCCCATAGAGATGTACTAGGTTAGACCAACCCCTTTGACTCTATACCTTATCGCTTCCACTTGAGATCTTGAATCTCGGTAGTAGCCATCCTTTAAAGAGAAATGGATAGTGGTGTGGCTCCTAGGAACTAGCTCAGTATAGAATTATATCTCTCTTACAATAAGTAATCTTGAAAATTCATCTAGGAAAATGCTACTAAAATAATCAAACATTGAAGGGAAGAATTTGTATTTTTTCCCAGATCATGAATATATGAACTTAGAATTTTCAATTTCATCCCTCTAAACACATGATCCTATATCCTATCTTTACTCTCTTAAAAGTCATATTCACTTTTTAGAATAACTTCTATTCATTCTAGTGATGTAAAGGTCACCCAATGGTGATATAAATTAATTAAATAATGAAATTAGTCCACCAATTCTATATTTATATTGATGTCAAAAATATCATCTCAAGGAAAAAGGGATCCCATATGTAGTGACACCCACCAATATCAAAGGTAAAATCCACCACTAACATGCATACTCTATTATAATACCCAATAGAGTGTCAAGAAGCATAAGGAAATCAATAGTATATAACCTGATCCAAAAATCTCTCTGCATCATTAATTGGTAAAAATTTATGTGAATCCCCTACATCTAAATATGAAGAAGTTATTTTACAGGTTACTAGAATAGTATGTAAGAAGATGACCCAAATGCAAATAAATTGGTGCTCTAAACTTGTGGTCTACAAGGCTATAAGTGACTCCCTGTACACCAGAGATTACCGACTAGTAATGGGGGCCTCAAGTATAATAGTGGATAGACTACTCCCACATATCAGAGTATGAAAAAAATATCTAGGTATCATACTCAATATAAAATTAAGAGAGTTTGAAACATGTATACAACTAAAATCGAACATGGTTTAATAATAAAATAATATTTTGAAAAAGACAAAACAGTTATATAATAAAACACTATTCATCCATTAGGTCGACCATATAGATATATGAGTGAAAAATGAGATATTAAATAAAATTAATGGATTTACTATTAACCCCATCTCATACCATTTACCATGTCTCCCTATATAGATGAACTGCACTCTTCGGATTGGAAAAACCCACACAAGAATCTCCGCTCGAACAAGAATCACAATACCTTAACCTTATTCACCATGAAACCGTGATCATCCAAACAAATCATACATATGGCCTATATGTACACTCAGGTTCATAATAATGCTGTGAAATAGTATTAATAGGCCCCCTTTATAAGAAACCTATAAATTTATTCTATATGAGCATACAAAAGTAAAATTCCCCAGCTAGATAAGGAATAACTAAAGAGGAATTAATCCAAATGTGAAACTTTAGTTGAACAACAGTTCATTAATCTCAATATACTAAATAAGATCCACCATCGATTTATATATATATTTATTTATAAATTTATTGTCCAATAACTATACATATATACATAAATATGTCATTAATGATATTGTGAAAGAAATAAAATGAAACTAGACTGATGTTGATCCTTAAGTCTATAGTATCTATCGCCTAGACTTCTTTTGAAAGGGAATTGAGATAGAATAGGGGTGAACGATCCTAGTATCATTAAGTAAATCTATGGGTCTATAATCCCTATAAACATTCACCTACATCATGCAATACTTAAATTACATCTCTGAGCAATCTACATCACCACGGTATGATACACATCCTACACCTTGGTTCTCCCATACTCTCCTCTAATAACAAATAAGGATACCATATACCAATGGAAAATCATATAATTAATGATAACATATATTGATGGTCAATCTTGTAAAGAAGGATACAATATACCAATGGTCAATATTGAAATGAAGGAATGCACATAGTACATGAACACATCCTTTAAAAGTCACATATCAATCTCTATGTTTCCTATGTTTATAAATAGAATCAAATATGTAATACCATGGTCTTGATATATAGGAATTAATGAGATTTGAAACTTAGATGAGCCCTATGGTGAATACCCTAAGGTGATCTATAAAGAGAACTCATCTCTAAGACGCCATACAACACCTTATGTGTCTTGTAACTGATCAGAGAGAGTGTAATCATCCCAATAATATGATGAGGATATTTTAATCATCACCACAACTCATGATATCATTATATTCCATGTTCCATGTGTCTTTATTCACAAATAAGAGAAATCATTGGTGAGATTCCATGAAACACTGGTTGAGTCTCGTAACTAATCTGGGTGACTGTAATCATCTGGATCATAGGCTTATGAGATCATAATCGTCCCCACCAATTAGGAAAGAATAATCATCCACAAATATTGGGTCTCTAAGACCTTATAAATATAATTCACTAGTGACATTCCATGAAACACCTCTTGAGTCTTGTAATAGATCAGGGAGAGTGGAATCATCCCGATCATAGGTTAAGCAGATTGTAATCATCCCAACCAATCAAGAGAGCATAATTTTACTGAGTATTGGGTTTCTATGCCAATATATCATAACCATTGGCTCAACAACTAGATAGTAGGAAACACCATTGCAAATCACAACAATGTAATAATCAAATATATATCCTGGACAACATAATCACTGGTAGTACCTTGTGGTATTCCATTAAATAACACAAAAAAAAATTCTAGAAATATAGATCCTAGGAAATAATGTCTATATATTCCAAAAATACTCACAAATGATAGTAATAATGTCTAAGAATCCGATAATAAAGAATGAATCCTCATGTCTGGCATAAAATCCACCAATGAGGAAACACCTCTAGTTAAAAATACTTCATTAGTAATAAAAAAAGTTAAACATAAAAAAAGAGTGAGGGTGCCCCAAACACCCAACCCCAAACTACATCCACCACCCCATGGGATAAACAATTCAGAATGTGTTTTAAGGTGACACCCATTATCATCTCTACACAAATTTGACATATAAAATTTGGGTTGTCGAAAAAAAGGAAACCCGTTTGGCCCCTTAATCCAAAAAATAACGAGGCATCATACTCGGGGACCTATACAAAAAATATATAATGATTAATACTATTTGAGATCCTCAAATGAATAATAAAGGGAGGAATCCTACATTGGATTTTGAAATAATAAGAATACAGAGTAATATGACAAGCGATCCCTAGATCAACATAAGAAATAGAGGAATCCTACATGGGATCCTCAAAATAAAAGAGTCTCCAAGCCTTTCAATATAGAAGGAAAAACTCATATTGGAGATTCCATAAAGAGAATCCACAAAGGAATCAGTCATGAGAGATGTCTATCAGATCATCAAAGGGTAGGGGCCTCAAAATGGGATGGTCCAAATGTACAACATATAATTCACCTTCATGTATCTCCTATAGGAGACAACTATATTAAATTACTAGGAAATGAATCTCCCCATTTTGATAGAAACCCAAAACAGGAATTTATAATCCTCATATCACTCCATTAGTTTCACTGTCATGATCTATAATAAAAAATAATCATAATGAAATAATATCATGTGGAATTATGTCTATAGGGAATGAATATATGAAAAACACCAAAAGTATATAGGGTAATGCCCATAGTCTGTCACCCATTGTATACAATGTTTACTCATAAATCCCATGTGGGATTGTACTTTCACCAGCCAGGGTTTGTAAACATAGTAGTTATATGATGTTTAACGTGGGAACATGACATCTACCCCCACATGTTAGCAGCACATGTTCCTCAACTAGTCAAGCTAGGTACTAGTCTAGGGAACATATTTTGACATATCATGCATCCCATACAGGGTTAGTTCATGTTCACCACATGGTCATGCCCACTTACATGGGTTCAATTGGATGACTACTCAAAAACACGATCGAGTACTAGTACATGGCGTATACACCACTATAAAAAGTGTTTACTCTATAAATAATATCATAACAAAATGGGTAGAGAACATGGTGTGTTCCCTCGAACCAAAAATCGTTAAACCTTTTTTTCATGAATGAAAAACCCACAGATCATCAAAAAACCATGTTTTATCCACCAAAATAATTGATCAAGCACCTAAGGTCCATAAGAAAATGTTATAGTTTCATAGATTAAGAAAAATTTGAATTTATGTGGTGATTTGCAATAGTTTTAAAATTTTCCTAGCTTTGGCTGTAAACCATGAAATCATCTTTTCATTTCAGATTCCACTATTTGCACATATCGATCAAGCTTGTTGAGATCTCTATGATGGTTTCCCTTTTCCCTTAATTGCCTCACTATATATCACATTCCCTATTTTCTATCATGGTTGGCTGGAATTTGGGGAGGATCTGTGAGATTTCACAGGTGGTAAGTAAGGAAAATAGAAAGAAATGAAAGGAAAAAAATAATAACAAATAAATAAAAAGATAAAGGGGAACCCGAAAGCCCAAGGTTCTCGACTCCGGTTTTTTTATCTTTTATGATAAAATAATTATACTAGACTCAATGGAAAATAATAAATATAAATCCAATCCCCTATTAAAATTTAATGGTCAAATGTACCTGTGCAAAAAATATGATATTTAATTTCATAGATATTAAATATTAATTAATCCTTTTAAAATTTGAACGGTTCACAATTTCTCCAAACTATCATCCTTGGGTGAAAATAATAGTATATGAACAAGGGAGTGGTTATAAAAATAAAACTGAGATCATTTGATAGGGGAAACATACCATCTTATTCCTTACTAGAATCATAATGAGAAAACTAAATTTTATGCTCAAAATTTTAGTTTAGAAAATCACTGATCATTTAATACTCCCCATAGAAAGACATATCATACCTGAGTACTATGGTGAAAATACTAGAAACAATTATCTAAACTTGATAATCTTCCCAATAAATATATCTAGACTGTCAAACAATCAATTTGATAGGATCAATAACAATATTCTACAAAAAATATGGTCAACTACGACCGATCTGGTACTTCATACCATATTAATACACTTTTTGTCATCTCCAAACCAAACTCTATGCATGATGGCCCATGGAAAACATAGAAGTTAAATTGGAAATGATAGACCCAACTTTAATGGAAAATGAAACACACTACACTATATAGATTACCTTACACAACTCCTCAAGCATAACATAGACAGGTTCCATCCACCACTACAGAATAACATTAAGTTATGAAAAGGATCTCACCATAGGGACGATGCTCCCTTAGCATAATCAAGAAGATATTTAGAGAGTTTGTGATCATATCTAACTAGAATTAAATAATATACAAAAATGGGTGTGTACATATCCCTCCATGAAATTCTCAAATCCTATTAACAACTGACCATGATTTATCCACGAGTCAACTGTCTTATAATACCCCCACTCATTTTTATGTCTCCTCTACCATGCAAGAGAATTTATCATTAAAGTATATCCCCTAGAAACTATGCACCTCAAGAATTTGTAAAACATCAATCATCAGGTCATACTGGACCACTCAATGATTAACAATTTAATGGTACTATGTGTTGTCGGTGTGTGCCATGAAATTGTTATTTAGATAAATAACCATTTCACATTGAGTATGATCAATAATTTCATTTTATATTTAATTTTTTTATGATCACATAGAAAATTTCTTGAGGATAATTTCCATTCCATTTTGAAATACTTTTTTTAAAACAACACAATTAAAATGTAAAACATATTATTTTAAAATAGACATGAACTTTTTTCAATGAATCTCTTATTAATGTATTAAATATAGAGGTCAGACTAACTCATCAAGTCATATAGGTTATTTTATTAAACTTTCGATAAAAGTCTCAAAGTTCCTCAATAAAAAAATTCGAATTAGATTTATTTTTGAACATTTAGTAAAATGTTAAACATGGGTATAAATAGATTTTAAAATTCTTCTATGTATAGTAAAAAAAATTAGAAACATTTAAAAAATAATTATGTGGATATGGTTAAGATAGAGTGTTTTAAAGGAAACTTTAAAAAATATTTGTAATATATTGTCTCTTACCTTGTGTCTGACTAATCACATACATTCTATATATTCCTGAATAATAAAAATAGGATAACCTAATCTACACTAAAATTCAATTTCAGGTTCATTATTCCACTGTTTTTATTTAATACCATTTTATATAATATTATTCAAATAAATAATTACTCTTTCTATGTTTTCATAATATTAGGTTTATAAGTACAAAATGACTCTTGTAAGTCGATAATGGTTAAAGAGGTCATTATTCCATCAAATATAAAATAAATATCCTGAAATTATTCTAATTTTAATTTTTCAATTATACAACTAAATAAAAAATTTAAATATAGTTATGAAAAATAAACTATGTTACAACTATGGAGAAATTAGGCCATACGTACACATAATTACTGTTTTCATTTTTCAATGATCATTATAAAAATAATTTATGTAAATTTATTTCTTACAAAATGAAAATAAAATTATTAATAAACTATTATTTATATAAATAAACATATATATAATCCTTGTGCTGTGGTGATTAAAAATTAATCCCATGAATTTATGGATTTTTTCGTCCACACGAATACAGGAATGATGTTATCATTTTCTAGAGTATATAATGGTAAGAAAATATGTGTACAATAATCTTTAAATAATTAAAAATTAGTTATTATTATCAAATATATACATTAACTAAATCCTTATAATCCAACAATTATATATGGTGATGGAAAATGATTTTCATCAATTTGCAAGGCGTTAGTCCACGGTACACAAGAATTATGGTATCTTTTCCCGTTTGATGGGATATGAGATTGATATATTTTGTTAAAATAAATTTAAATCAATCTATGATTTTTTAATTTACCTGAGTTATTATATAATCATGGTCGAATAATATTTTAAGGATGTAGAATAATAAACAATATTTAAAAACTTGGTCAAGAACTAAACATATTTTTTTTGAATGACTCCTTTGATTAACACCTTATGATCATTAAGGCTAGTGTTTTGGATTAAAATAGGCCACTATATTGAATGAATATATTGTAATAAGGGATTTATGTTCACATTTTTTAAACCAAAATAGTTTTTATTTATATGGGATTGTGAATAAGATGTTCTCTTTTATAAGAGATATGAGGGGAACTCGTTGAATTCTTAAAAATAATAAATTTAAAATTAATTAATTTTTAATAATAAATGCGGAAAAACTAATTGATTTCAAATATTGGATGATAATGGGATGAAATAATTCCATATTATAAAATTTGGAAATATTTTGATCATATTTTTACCTTTACCTATTTCTTTTAACATATAATTTACCATATTCACATTTACCATGACAACAATAATATTTTACTCTTTATCGGTCAATATAGTAATTAAAAATTATGAAAAGTACTATAAATGGACCAAAGAATATATAATAAACAATATCATAATTACATTACTAAATATTGTTTTTTTCTATATTTTTATATCATTTATTAAATTATTATCGGTTACAATATATTTTAAATAAATATTTTTACATCTATTCATTAAATTTATTTAAATAGCTTCAATTAAAATTTTAAAATTCGAATAAACTATTTTATTATATCACTAAAATTTCATGTAAATATATAAAATTCATTAATAATTTTAATTATAAATTATTTTATTTATTTGAATATATTTAATACCATTAAATTGAATTTACCGTTATTATAATAAATATTACACCATCATTTTTTTTAAATTTTAAATGTAATTATTTCATCACAAACATATAAAAATAGTTTACCATGATTTATATATATAATTTAAATTTTGAAATAATATTTATAAATGAACATAACCACTGTTTATCCTAATGTTAGAAAAATTAAAATTATTAAAAACCAGTGTGTAAATATTTTGATTTTTTATTAAATAAAATATCTTAATTTTTATAATAACGTAAATTGGATAAAAGGGAATATTTATGAATGTTATATTTTTATTGATGAAATGAACTATTAATTTTTTTTGGAAATATTATGGTTCATTTTATAGTCTCCAGAATATTATTTTTAACCCTTAATTACCTGATTTACCCAATACTATATTCACCAAAATTAATGTGGTTACTATTCATATTGACCAAAAATAAAATGGAAATACTTACAATATTTTTTCCTACTGATTAAAAATATAAAATCTATTATTCAAAATTAAATACCAAGTAGTGGAATAATTTAATTTAAAATTACATATTAAAAATGAAATGGATTTTTTTTGTAATATTACCCTATTAAAATCTAAGCCGATTCTAATGAAATTAACGTATAAAATTCATTTAAAACCCATAAATAGTACTTTAGAAAAATAGAAGAATTCAAAAATATAAAATAACATAAAATTAATTTTAATATATAATTACCTTCTATGAATATAGTTATTTCAATAAAAATCAGTATTTTCACTATTCATGGAAAAATATATCTTTTCTAATAATTCTAAAAATTGAACCATGGGATATTTTTAATATGTTTATTTTAAAAATTATATTTATTTTATAATATATAATTAAAAAAAATTATATATATCAATTTTTCTACTCGATCAAAAATAGAAATATAACCATCTTAACAAAAACATAACTTTGATGAATAATATGGTACTACAAAAAGAAATGTGATTATTTCAACAAAATTCATCATATCATTTTTATTGATTATAACATATATATATATTAGAAATATATATATATATAATATTATTTATTACATATGATTTAACAACATGGTTATAATTATCATATATAAATAATAAGAGTTTATGGTTTGTTGAAACTCAATGTTGTGTATCTTTTACACTATCAAACACAATCTGTTATTATAAAAAAAGCCTATAACAATAATTAATTGTGGTTTCCTTATATATTATCTATTATTTAATGATGATGAATTATATCAAAATAACCACTCATGATAATTCCCCCTTAAGGGATGTGTGAGGGAGATTGGGTGGAGTTGTATTGTGTGTTCCTTATTTGAGGATGTTCATAGGATTCTTGGTATACCATTTAGGGTGAAATAAAATACATGACTCATTAGTGACCATGATATCAGGGAGTGTTTTATTGAGTTTTGCGACACTTTTATTGAGTTATTTTAGTTTTTTATTCAGAAACAAAGATTTCATTTTATTTTATTTGATTCATTATCATTAGTAGAGTGATAAGTTAGATTGTTCACCCTCATTCTCTATAATATAAATTTAATTATTAATATGTTTATTTTCCTCCATATTTTTTATGGATTTATATTTATATTACTATAAGGGGATATATGGGAGACATTCCTTGTGATGTTTTTTTAATATCTCATGTATGATTCATTGGAATTAGTGAACCTTTTATAGTGATCATATATGTGGATAGAGATATGGGGTTAATAAGAGAGTGGTTTCATCTATAGTTTCTTCAGAATATAATAATGTGATATGAAGTGATTAGGAGTAACTGTTGAGTGTAAATTTAGAGAAATATGGACCTAATCATTAACTTATAAACTTTAATGAGGTAATGATTTGTATAATTTCATAGTTTTGTATTAACTTGAAGAGTGAGTGTAACTTTACGTGTGAGGTTGAATAAACTAACCTTTTATCCATGTGATTTAGTATCTCTCAAGAACTTTAGTCTTGGATTACCTATATTAACACTAAATGGAAACTAATTAAGCTTATGGAATGATTTTTTAGGTTTCTTGAAGTTATATTCAGCCATACATGACAATATTAACTAGTTTCCTATGAGGGTCAACAAATTCTAAAATTATAAATATAAAGAAATATTTTTACCATTTATTAAGATCATATGGGATCCTATGGATTATCATACCATCATTCATATTTATTTTCAAATAATGGTTTATGTTCTCTATGGGATGTATAATTTTTAGTCTTGGTGAGGGCTCGTGTGTTGAAATGGGGTTAGGAGTAGGTTATATAATTTTTTCCTTCAATTGGACCTTGATTATTATTTACCCATTTTATCAAGGGATTTCAGTTCAGTTCATTGTTTATTATTTTCCCACTGTATGACTACTATTTTATATTAATTTATTATTCAATAGTTGATATCTTTTACGGATCCCATGTCTATTACACATTTTTAATTTTCAAATATGATCATAATTTCATAACAAAAATAATGTTATAATCATTTTTTATAGGTTCAAGGATTAATGGGTGAGGTGAGACAATGATAGGAGAGTCGTTTTTTTATGTTGGTACCTCCTGATATTTGATTCTGATGATATATATGTGAAAATATATTATGACTCTTTGGGAATTTAGTGTTTTCATGGGTTACATTTTAGACTATTTGGATGATCACATATTTGCTAGAATCTATGAATGAATATTGGATGTTTGTATATCTTGGATATAGTGGAATGTTGAAATGGAATTGTATGAGAATTTAGGAGTTTGGATTCTAGGGGGGTCTTTAGTTACACTCTAAATAGACTAAAATATATCAAATTATTTTATCTCCATTCCCTTTATCACTAACTCATGAGGAGTTAGGTCTTGTAGGGGAATACTACTGGTTTATTGGACCCACCACCAACATATGTATATGACATTTTGTATCTTTTTTATTGGTTTATTGTTATTATTTATATTACATACAAAAATTCTTCATAGAGTAAGACTGGTGTGTCATGATGAGAAATGATGTAGAGGCCGAGGATTCAGTAGTATTATATCAAGTGAGCTTTCATGGAAACCAGTGTACGTATTTTTTAGTCATATTGTACATGTGGTTTTAAAAAGGTCAATGGTTATCCTTTTGATATTCCTATCATTTATATTTCTGTTATGGATTATAAATTATATTTATACATCATGATGTATTTTTAAATTTGTACACATGGTTTTGTGGAATGATCTATACTCTCTATGTTATATCTATTGGTTTTTATATTCTCATCACTTGGATGGGACATTTTATATTTATGATATGTAAGGACAAGACTCTTGAAAGTTATTTTTTAGTTATGAGTCTATTGATGATTATTTTAGGCTCACATTCTATTAAAAATCCATATCCACACATAAAATAATTCAAGAGTTTATATGAAAACCTATTTTCTCAAACATATGTGACATCTATGTTACGAATGACATATTAATTGCAATTATTGAAGATGATGAATAAATATTTATGTAAGTGTACAAAAATTTCTATTATATTAATATATTAATCCGATGTTGTTACATTTATATAGTGTGAAATGTTACATTTTAACCTTATATCACTAATATTTATTATCTTGTTAATATAAATTGATTGATTCTATTAATTTGGTTTATTTATTTACAAATTTAAAAAGTGTTGAATTTTTATATAATTTTTTTTAACATGGGTACATAAAATGATTGGAAGTAAGAATATCAATTAAATACTATAATATGAAATTTATTTGAAAATATATTTTTTAATTTTATTATTACTTCTTCAATCAAGATACAATGAAGAAATATATTAACCTAAAATTTAACAATGTATTTTCTTTAAATAATTATGATCTTACAAGATTTTACTAATCAAAATATTGTAGAAAAAATATATTCATCATATTAGATGGAAAATTGTAATAAACTATAATAATAATATAACCCTTTAAAAATAAGAATATGTTAAAAAATAAAAAATTCAACAATATAGATGAAAAATAATATGATCTAATATAGTAAAAAGAATTTCATTTTTCAAATAATTGATTAAGGTTTAAGATAATTTAATCCTAAAATTTATATTATAATAATAAATATATATGATGTTAAAATATATGAAATAATATATTAATATTATATATATTATAAATTTTTATATAATAATATAAATAACATTTAATTTTTAAAAAATGATATTTGTCAATACAAGTATATTTAATTTATATTATTAATTTTCATTTAAAACGTAAATGTTATCATCTATAATTTTAGTTTTTAAAAAATATTAATCTTTTTTGGATTTAATACATAAATATATTCCAAAAGTGATTTATTTAAGATAATTCAGACATAGTTGAATTTACATGAATAGCGAAAAAATAGATTTTAGTAAAATAATAGAATTTATGACTACATAATGAAATCTGTGTTATATAAATAAATAGAAATAATTTTTCCTAATAATAAATATATTAATTATATAAATTAAAAATAATTTTTTTCATTTATAAACAAACTTTTTAACATCTTAAGTAATTTTTACTAGTCAAAAAATTTATTCTCTTTTTCTAATATATGTATTATTCAAAAAAATAATTTTTATATTATTTAAAAGTCACATAAAGATAATTAGATTTATAAAAAAGTAATATATTTAATTATAATTAATTATGGTGATAAATTTGTACTACACACTAATTATAATCATAATGATATATATTTTTTAATTGTTGGTTTATGCGCATTACAAGTGTTTTAGTTAAAATTTCATTTTTATAAACCTTGAAATGTTTACTAATAAAATGGTTATCATATTTTAAATCCATATGTATAAATAATTTAATATTTTTTATGTTAGTTTAATTCATTTAATATAATTTAACTTATAAAAAATGGGTTCCCATGATAAAAAAAACAACAATTAATGTTAGACTTACATGAGTAAATCCCTTAAAACATTTGTAAAAATGGATCACTGAAGATTTATAGAAAATATCTTACCAATATCCATTATTTTCTGTTTGGTTGTATTATTATAATTAAAACCATGTTACAACTTCATATTAAGTTGAAATATTTACCATTCCACCACTATAATAATTAATGAAAAGGCCTCTCACAACCCTTTCATGAACACTAAAAGAATTTGGTTTCCTTTATAAACTATACCATACTACTTCCCCTATAGTACATTCCATTTTTCCACAGGACTGTTAACTATCTTTACCATTTTTATTATGATAATAAAAATAATAATTCAAGTGTTGTATAGACTACCACCTCCAAAAAAACTACTACTTACACTTTTTACAATTAAATATTGTCACTAATTATATTTTTAAATTTTAATATAAAATTTTAAATATATAATATAATTATAATTATAAGGATAAAAACTGAAATACTTTGTATTCCATAATCATTCTATGATAAGTTAAATTTTTTACTATGTGTTGTGCGGACTACAACTTCCACAATGTAAACTATCAAATTTTCACCTACTAACATTATTATTTATTAAAATCAGATATGATTTAATTTAAATAATACAAAATATCTAAAAAATATTATTGTTATTAAATTATAATGATATTATACAAAAATATTCATATTTTAGAACCAAAATCATCCATAAATTAGGGTATGTCCATGAATGGGTTAGATTAACAACCTATTTGAACAATATTATAAAATAATATAATGGATTAATATGTATAATAAATTACATATAATATAAATTAAAAATAATAAAATGAATATTTTAATTATGTTATGTAATGGTAACATTAATATTGAACAAATTAAAAATGATTCCACCATTTTATTGTTAAAAATGTCAAAGGAAATATTAATTTCAATTTCATATAAAAGTACCATAACACAAAAATACATTAAATTAAATATTAAAATTATATATAATTATTAAACTAAAATTATAGTGTCTTATAATATCTTATAATGAGTAATATTTTGTAAATAATGGAGAAAAAACTATTATTATCAAACCAGTTCAAAATTTTCACGACTACCCACATCTGATATTGAAATTAGATAATAAATAACAAATATATATTAAAATAATAACTATTATAGTCAATAAAATGATATATATATGATTAATTTTTTGAAATTGATGATTAGGATATTATTATTTTTATATGAGATTAAATCTCTTTAGTGGATGTTGGGGAATAAGATGAGAGTTCCCTCTCTTAATTTTAACCCCCCAGAGGCAAAGTTTTATTAAACAAAATTATTTTATAAGATTGTTTTATTTACCTCCTAATAATATTTTTTAATCATGATTACCATTTATTTAATTATTTTAAATTCATTTTCCACAATCATTCTATAATGAGGATATGATAGAAAAAATACATTAGTAGTAAGGGGTTCATTTTCTAATGCATAACTTTTTGAGACACAATTCGTATAGTCCCCCATGAAATATTTAATATGGTGTGACAATTTCCAAATTGAGATTCATTTCACAAACCATTTAAAAATAAATTTTATTTGAAATAATCCATAGTTTAAAGTGTTTGTTAATTAAAACATTACTCCAACAATAAGGTTTTTGATGCCGATATTATTTTCAAATCAACAATATATTTGAAAGGTAATCCATCTAGGGTTTTTTATATAAAAATTCTTATAATTTTTATTATATTAGTATGAATAGTTTCTTTCCTTAAAAAATTATTCTTCCCTGTGACCTATATTTTACCAAAATGGTTTCTTATTAGCAAAACTGACATTGTCCATTCTTCTATATTAGTATATTATTTTTTCCATAACATTATTAAATTAATACCTTCCAAATGTTATGTGTATATGAATTGAAAACTTATTATGGTAATTTTTTAGTACATGAGTCTCATTAATATTTTTTAATAATTTTTTCAATTTTTTACACATTTTTTATTTTTATTAATATTTGAAAAGGACCACTTATAAATATTTTCCATGTAAACTCTTCTTTGATACACATTTCTTATTTTATATGAAGGGTTATCTCTATATTTCCTAGTTATCATAATGAAAGTATTTTTTTCCTAGTAAAATAAAAAAATTTCCTTTGAAATTATTTCAAAATAATATGAATATTCCATATTTCCAAAGTGATTTAACATTAAAACTCCGAAAAACATTTTTTATCAGATCAATTTTTCATTGAAATAACTTAAACATGATCAAAGAAATTAGTCATGTGTTACCATATGACATTCTTATTTATATTTATTTGGATCAATCATTATCTTTTAGAGGAATGATCCATAATAATAATATAATTTTTAAATAATATTATTTGTAACCATTATTCTTCTTTGAATTCATATACACTATGAATAAAATAAGTTTTTATTCAATTTATTAATGGGTTTTCACATAGATGACATACATTAGTTTAATTGGGGAAATTATTGTCTTAACAATATAACTTTAGAAATATTGTTTATATACAAAAAATTTATTATCTTGATTGATGTGTATTCATGAAGAAAGTTACTAACAATCATTTGATAAATATATTTTTTCAATGTGGTTATATTGATATTATTTTTGATGATTTCATTATATGATTAAAGTAGAAAGAGATATAATACCCATTTTATTTCCTTGGGTTTGTTTTAATATGTATAGTTTATAATTTTTGTTTAAATTTATTAGGATTCCCATTTTTATATATGTGTATTATTTATGAATAGTGACCAATTTTCATTTAAATTTTTTATGTCTACAATTTTATTCCATATGTGTCAATATGATTTTATTAGTGAATGATTTTTATTTAGAAATCATATGTATGTATAATGATGGATGGGGGCCAATATAACCATCAAATGTACGTGACATTGGTTTAAATTTCTGAAGATATATATACATGAGAACAAATTAGTTGTTTGAAATAGTTGGTGAATGTGTGTGACTAAAAAAAGTGAAATATTTGAAATTACAATAATGTTGTCATTTAATTTGTTGTTCAATTATGGGACTCAAAAATGTAATTTTTCATATATTAATTTTTTTCCTATTTTAATGATGAAATAATTTTATTCTTATTATTATTCTTATACTATTCTCACATTCCTCATGTCCATTTACTCTTTTACCAAAATCATTGTACTGATATATTATGTTATTCTAATCATTATGGAATGGTTTATTATCTATTATTTGAGGGGTATAATTATATTTTTTAAATTCATTTTTCATAAATGATAATGTTATTCTCACTAATGATATTTGATTTTTATCACTTATTTTTACCCTTAATGAGTACCATCACTCACTCCTTTCTTTTGTTTCAAAGTTCCTAGGTTTTAATGAAGATTATTAATGAAGATAATTCTTAGAGGATTCTTGTGTGGAAAAATTATGTAGATATTTCCCAATTATTTTAAAATTAGATTCTCATATAGGTTTTACTTCAATGACCTAAATCCTTTGGTTCTCTGATTTGTACAGTTATTTATGATATGGAATGATTATTCATGTAAAATAATCAAATAAATGTTTTAATTTAGATTTGGTATCAACGGTTGGTATAAAAGGAGGGAGTAACTACTTTATTGGATTTGATTATATATTTTTTTGGATTATTATTAGGGAAAATGAATAGAAACCATATACATGAGTTTATATATAATATTGAATACATATGTTTTCATAATGTATGGATTATATGGGGTTCCTAAAAATTAAATTACTATTCGGATAATTCCAAGGGTAGCTAGTTTTATCATAGATTCACCTATGGATAATCAACCAAAAATGGTTGGTATAGTATAGAATAAATATTTACTCTCATGCATATGGAGTGTCCCTAGGCCTACACTCCTAGATAGGCACACTTGGGGCATATGATTTTGTAATTCACAATCTCCTTAAAGGGAATCATACATGAATTTTAGTTTTCGGCAATTATTAAATGAAATATAGGAGGACCAAACCTATATAAACATATATTGAATCAAGAGTGATTTTGGTTTAAATAAAAGATAATATAATATTTTTTATGAATAATAAATTTTATTGTTTAATTGTACATGAAATTATGTTTTTATAATACTCTTAATGTGTTAATTTTTCACTATTCCCTCTTAACACCATTAAATTTTAGTATTGGATTAATCATGAAGGAAATATGTTAATAATGGGAGACTGGGATAATACAGATATTTTGATAATGGTAAATATAACAGTATATTATACAGAATAGTAAATACAATGGTTATGAAAAATTGGTTATAATTAATTATGACTAACAATATGGTATTAGATTGGTTTCCAAACTCACTAAATAGGGGAATGATAAAGTTAATATATTTTTGAGACAAAAAGATGATGATGGAAATAAATATCAATTTCCATCATGTAAAAATGTTTTATGGACCACCCATAGTAAAATCTTAATGGATCATGGAGAGATTTTTATGGCTAAGTAGGGTATAGAGCAATTAGATTACTAAGAATATTTATAATATCAAAAAACATGTTTTAAGGAAATAGAGCATATAGATACATATCATTAATAATTCTACAATTTTATTTTGGGGAATATTGATATTATTTGTGTCAATTCCATAATCAAATGGAGGATAAAGATGATATGGAGAACAAAAATCTTTTAAGATGGAAAAAATGAAAAAATAATATGAATTTATGTCTTGAAAATTATTTGGAGTGAGTAACACTGATCGTACAATCGGAAACATTGACTATTTTGTTGATATATTGTCTAAACAACCCCTATGTAACTATAAAAAAATTTTTGAACGTATTCTTCCCACCATGATCAACATATGCCAATTTTTTATACATAAATCTAGTGTTATTATTATTCTATCCCAAATATATAACTAATCTTTAATAGGGTATTATTATAATTTTCATCTTATAATATTATATTATCTAGCCTTTATATAACGTTGGTCTGATGTTAAGCTTGGACTTTCAAACTTATCATACAAGAAATAATTATTTTGGTGATTTTAAAATCACATCAAAAAATCAACCCATTTCTAATTATTAGTATAATGTTTACTAATAGATCCCTATGAAATTTTTTTCACATAGTATTTGGTATTAAAAAAAATTGATAAAAGAAAGATTCGATATTAGTTATAATATTATCGTGAGGAAAATGATGACTTCTATTGTCATAACACTGATAGTGAGGAAAAACTATATTAGAAATCATTTATAGATTAAGGCATATCATATAAACACCCATAATTATTCCATTAGTAAGGAAAATTATAACTGTGATTATATTATTCATTTTAGAGAGGGGAATTTGAAAACTCAAGATTTCACTCTGTATTTTTAGTAAAAAATTGATATAAAATGCTTGTTTAATGAAAAAACTAGACAAAAACAAGATAAATCATATAAATTTACAATTATTATGAAATATGATGAAGAATAAATCATTAGTATATATATAAATTGTAATAAAATAAAAATTATAACATTTAGAAGAAAAATATTGACTATGATTTATTTCTAAAAATTATTATTTTTTTTAAAATAATTGATTAACGTGTTAATGAATTAAATATACATATTTTATATGATAAATATTATAATATAAAATATTAATTTATATGAACATATATAATAAACATTATTAGATTAATTTATTTTTACAGTATTTAATTAAAAATATTTTAAATGTTGAAAATTGATATTTTCACAAAATGTTGTATTTTGTTATATTATAAATAATAAATAATACTCTAAATTTAAAAATATTTTAATTTGAACATAAAAATATAAAAACCTATTTTTATGAAAAACAATCATATAATACTAAGGTTAACTTTTTTAATTTTCTTAAATAATTGATATTTATATGAATGATGAAAAATACCATATTTACTAAAATCATACCTTTTATGACTATATCAAGAAGTTATTGAAGCAAAAAATTTTATGAGAAATATTTCAGGATCAAGTATTTATCATGGATAAAAACTATAATTTTTTAGATACAATTCTGAATTTAGAGAACATAAATATTTGTACACATGTAATATTTTTCAATCAAAGAAACTGTTTTGGTCTTTAATATTGAGAAAATATTATTTATGTCAAATTCCATATTTGCATAAATTGTATATTGGTTAATTTTTTTGATAATAATAAAATAACTGATATAAATAAATTAAAAGGATACGTTATATAATTCCAACCTAATAATTTTATGCTAAAAAATACTTCTTTTATAAAACATTTTTTAAACATTACATGGGATAATGTTAAAATTCATTTTTCATACATATAAAAAAATTCAGGAATAATTGATTTCAAAATTGGAATCAAACACTCCATTTAATTTATAGGTTCTATATTAATTTTATTTATTAAAATTTAATTACTTATGTAAAATTTACTTAACATATAATTCTTTGGGTAATAGAGAAAATTCGACAATTAAAAGACAGAAAAACATGTTTAAAAAATAATAAAAATAAATTTATGTTGGATTATCAGAATTATGAAATCCCCCAGTCCATTATATTAATAATTTTATATATTCATGACATGTGAAAAAATTGATCTCTTTATATTAATTGAAAATATATGAAAATAATAATTTCTCGTAAAATATAAAAGGGACATCTCACCAATAATTAATGAAAATCCAAAAAATATGTTTTATTTTAAATATCTACCATATTAATTATCTCCCTTTTCAATGAACCTTTTGTTATATTATAAAGTCCAATGTCCTCAATTTATTAGTAATCATATAAAGAAAACACATTGTTTTCAATGCGAGTACTCCATTTTTAACTTACTTTACATTAAATCATACAATACCAAAAATAATTGTCTAAATACTATATAAATAACAAAAAAATCTTTATTAACTAATTCCATTAGAATATGTAAATTACTATAAAAAACTATTCCACTATAATATTATGAAAAAAAAATTCATAACTACATTTTGCGGTCTACAACCTCTACTAAGTGATGACCATTGATTTATCCAACCACTACCATAATTAAATGATTATAAGGGTCAAATTAAATAATAAATGTGACATATATAATTATTATTATTTTTATGAGAAATATTAGATACTAATTTCAATCCTTATAATTTATTTGTAAATGGAAATGTTAACCATGCTCCGGAAGACTATCTCCTCCATGGAACAATCTATCTAATTTTTTTTATTAAGATTCATTATTAATTATTAAAATTAATTAAATTTTTATTTAAATATATAATTATATAAACACTATCATCATTCATCTAAAATTATTTTATTTCCTAAAAATAATCCACATACATTATTATAATTGTCGATTAATTATGATATGTTCATGCTTCGATCAGTCTAAGAACCTACATGAATAATGATATAATATAAAATCATTAATGGATATTAGAATATTAGTCATAAAATATTTTATAATTAATAAATTAATTAATATTTTTTGTTCTATAATTTTAACAAAAATACTAATATAATTATTTAAGACACCCCTTTTTTTATACAAATCACATAAACATGCTAATTTACAATTTCTTCTAAAAGAACCATAACCAGAATAGAAAATAAATGTTGTTATATAAAAATAAATAATTATAAAACAGAAAATATCATTTAATTTATTTTTTAGGAGTAATTAATATTGATTAACAATGAATAACTACACTTATAGTATAGATCTAGTACAAAATGATCTTGTTTACTGAAACTCTATATTAAAAAAAGATAATATATAACTAATATAAATAATTATAATAATTTAAAATGAATTTTATAAAAGCTTATATATATGAATAAATTTCTAAAATATAATATTGTGAAATTTTTATATATTATATTCATGTTCATTACTATAAATTAGTAATTAAGGTAAGGATTTCATGTCTCAATTTTCAGTCACTTGTAATGAACTTCTTATCATACACCATGTATTCTTTTAATTGGTGTTTCAAAATCTGTATTAATTTTCTTTTTCATGAATCCATTATTTATAATTATACTAAATTGTATTTCTGATAGTCATTCTCTCTTGAATTTTATCTCAAAAACTAAAATTTTTTAAAGGGTTCTGTCTCACAAATTTAACATTTATATGCGTCAATATTTTTATATTGCATGACATATTAAATATTGTGTGATTATTTCTAAATAATTTTCATATAACATAATCATGGTTATCTTAGGATCTGTGCCTTTTTATATTATAAATGTTTTTCAATTGAAAAGATAAAAACATTCAAATAGGTTTTTGATTACAATGTTACTCAAAACAAAAGGGTTTTATTACGAATTTTATATTCAACATAGGATTTTTTTTAAAAGACAATTCATATGCCTGATTTCCATTCATTTTGAAACCACCTATCATCATATTTTTATATTCAGGGGGATTATATTTAAAAAATACAATTATCAATGAACCTTATTTAACTATAAGGATATCTTATAAATTAAACTGACCCCATATCTTTTTCTCAGTAAGGAAATTCCTTTTACTATATTTATATTCATTGGATAAATTTAAAATATTGTTTTATATGTCCCAGAAATTGATTAAGCTCATGTTATACAACTTTATCATCTTATATTTTTTAAAATATTTTTTTTTTATTTTTAACTATAGGGGTCTGTCTCTTCAAAATATAAAAAATTTCTTTTTTGAACATTTCTTTGTTAACACATATTTCCAATACATTTTTTATTTTATATATATCACTATCTCCACATTTTAATTGTTTTGAAATTAATTATTTTTACTTAATTTTATTTAATATTCCATTCCAAATATATTCTAAATGTCATAAATTTTATTTATTTATAGGGTTAATATCTCCTTAAAACATATAAGAGGGTTTTTTATTAATAAAATTCTTATTATAGATATCAATTACATGATCCTGAAAATTATTAAAATGACATCCTGAATAATATTTATATAGATACCTTAGGTCAAATCATTATATTTTTTACGAATTGTCCATAAATTCCTTTTTATATAAATGTCTTCTTCGATATATAATTGTGTTTTTTCCTCTAATACCTTACAACTATTAATATCCAATTATTGATTCCATTGATTAATGAATTTTTAAATGCATTTAATACATAAATTTATTGAGGATATTTAAATTTTATCTATATATAAATAAAATATATATTTTAAATACCATCAACATTATTATCATTACTGAAGGCTGGTTACCTAAAAAGGTACTGAATATATTTGGATACCCACTTATTTTTTATCATTTATCTTTTTTCTGAATATTAGTGATATCTTTTTTGGATTCCACTTAAAAAAGATTTGATACCTAATTTTATTCGATGAGATAATTATTCTGTGAAAGTGAAAAGATTTTCATTTTACAGTTTAATCAAAAATATATTATATCATATCTTCAAAACATTTATTGGTTATAAATGTCAAAAATTCTATTCATGACCTTTATTTTAAAAAATGATCTTTTCACATTTATTGTAAAATGTCAAAACGTACTCATTCAAAAAATGATAGGATGAATATTTTTAACTCATTTTACACAAACTAAATCATTTGTAAAAATTAATTTTTTAAATCATATGTAAATATAAACACATTTTTCATAACCAATGTAAATCATGGATTTGAAAAAAAATCAAAAAAGAGAGAAATAAAATAGTTTTCCATAAAAACATTAATTTTTTATATGAGATAATCAATATGATTAAAATAAATGTAAACATGAATTATAAGTAATTAAATAAATTATAATGAAATAAAATGTATTTCTTAAGAAGTGTTCATATAATTTCCGTCAAAGGAAATTATTGCACATAAGAGATCGATTAAAATGTGATTAACCAAAAAATATCTTATCACATTCCAAACATTTTAATCAAAACATCTTGATAAATAAATCCTTACATGGATATGAATATCCATATACTTTTATGAAAATAATAATAAATCAAATTCATTGAGATTATATAAATCATATAAAATAATGAATTATAGAATAAGGCATCTGTCCAGCAAAAATAAAAGTTAGATGAAAATCCCTTATCGTGAGCTCAACTATATTCAAAAGTTATTTAAACTCTTGTAAAAAATTGTTTTCATTTTAAATCTTTTTTAAAATCGTCTACATTTTTATAAAATTTATATGAACAAATTTTGACATTTTAACATTTATTTATTAATAAACCCTTTTTAAAATCATCGTCCTTCCATGTAAACTATTTAATGTTTTTATGAGAATTTAAATATGATAGTTCCAGTCCATGTCATTTTATCACGTTTTAATCAAGTCTACATTGTTTCTAGTAAAATAAATATAGTATATATTAAAAATATATATATTAATACCTAAAATATAGAGATGCAAAAACGAATTATATTTCTCATAGAGATTGTATATTTACTAAAGAAATGAATGTTATTTTTACATTTCAACATATATAATGAAGGAAAATTAAATAATAAGTCACCATTAAAGATTAATTTTCATATCATATAAATAATATATTATCATTAAATATATATTTATTACGATATATATAAATTATAAATTAAGAATATATCACATCACTCAATAGAGGTTGTAGTCCACATTTATGCATGAGTGATGTTATAATATTTCAATGTATAGGAAGGAATGTAGACAGATTGAGAATTATATATCCAAAATAATAATTATATCATAAATGTAACTCTCCTACCCCCATTACCATGGGTCACTGCATTATTATATAACATTGGCATGATCTCAAGGAAATCATGTCTTGATAGAGCAATCAGTTTATTATTATTGGAAATAAGATTCATATATAAGTTCCACTTTACAGCTTAAAGAGAAATACAACACAAATATATTTTATTAGAAACATCTAAGCCTCCTAGATTGTGCCTACATGTCACTCGTAACTAAATTCTTTATATCCTAGGAAAATGAAACATAAGAAAGGGGTGGGCTCAAATGCTCCGTAAGGGTATGTAATACAACAGAAAATGACAAAAATATTAAGCATGGTGAATAATTGAAACCACATGCCTTTACCAATAAAAAACATGAATAATTTTATGGAAGGAATATGAGCTGAGTAAATGATGCCATAATAAAACATAATCATGGGCACTCTACTAGTTGAATGACCACCTAAACAATAAATATTATTTTCATAATGAGGGAATGTATAATGCTAGACGTTCTGAAACATTTTGTCAAGGCCTCGGCCAAGACGTCTTAAAATGAATAAGGCCTCAGAAAAAACCATATATCAAATTGGGAAAGGGCCTCAACTAATTCCATGTCTACTTGTCTCATGAGACCTACCGATGCATCAGGTAGCTATAGTGGGCTGTACACATCACTTAATAAGTCCAATATATTCCTCATATTAAAATGTTTAAGCATATCATAAACATTCATATTGAAACTAGCTTACGAAATGTCAATACTATAACCATAACCCATTAATGGTATAAAAATAGCACATCCACAATCAAACATATAACAAAACCTTCAATACAATATGAAAGTTTTGTATCATAATAAATCTACTTCAAATAAACAGAAAATCCATCAAAGGATGTTGATATTGATGAAATCAAAACTATTTGAAAGAAATATCTCTTTTTTTAAAATCCTTTAAAATCCTAATAATTAAAACAATTACTTGTAAAATATTATTATAAGATTTTAAGGGAATATTTGAGGATTTTATAATGGTAGAAAATAGCCGCACCCACCGTATAAGTTAAAAAATCATTCTTACCTTAATTCTGTCAAAAAGGTTAAAATGACATTTTATGGAAAATAACAGAAAAATTCATTTATAAACTTATTATAAAAAATCAAACGAAGTTATAAATGACTTTAACGCAAAGACTTTGAAATATTAAGAATTATTTTAAATACATTTTTAAGAAACATGGATGTGGATGATAAATAGGTCCTAGTACATAATTACGTATAAACAACCTCGGATAATGAAGAGATTGTGAAATAAACCATTACCTTGTACTTTTACATGGTCGAGGGTAGGTTAAATTATTGTATAATATTTAAATCATTTTTATTATATTATACATTAATCACATTCATAAATATGATATCATATATGATCTTTTAATATTTCTTTGTTAATAATATTTTAGTATTATCATCGTTTCGGTTGTTCACGTACTCGTTTTCTTTTATATGTTTTGTTACATAAGCTGTGTTTTTAATCCATAGGTTGTATATTATTCATATCCAGAATTATATCAAGTCCATAAAATTTATTTTTAATCATCAAATGAAAATTTTTCTCGAATGGATACAACGCAAAATGAATCTCATCACGTTCGTGGAGACGGTAGTCCGTAAGTACGCACGAGCGATAATATCATTCCTTTAATATAAAAATAATATATATTTGGATGTTGTATCATATATAAAGAATAATTATCATGTTATATTTATTATTTTCATTAATTACCCATCATTATTATACCCATCAAAATAATAATTTTCTGAATAACAATTACACCACGACGTGGAGGCGGTAAGCCGTACATACACACGTATGGTGACTTGTCATTAAAATGATGGATAGAATAATGAATATGGTTGTACCATATTTATAATAACATAAAATTATATAGAATATACTGGATTTATTATTTTAGAATGGATATAAGAAATAAATAAGTAGTGGAAAAAGAATGGAACTTTAAAATGGGTGGTGAAATCATTACCTCATCTTCGAGTTCTTCATTTTGATTTGATCAAAAGGGCTCCTTATATTATCTTTCTGATCAAAATAAGGCCTCTAGGTTGAAGTGAGGAAAGTTTAGAGGTTATTTTGGTCGGGTTTGGCTGAGCCAAAAGGCTTTGATGGTATGAATTTTCGAGATGGGGGGTGGGGGTGCCCTTTTATAAGAGTGGTGCGGGGTGCCTTAGGAAAATCTAGAAATATTATTTTATAATAAATTAATAATCAGTTTATAATGACTCCAAAGTGACTTATTTAGAGGCTATGGTGGGGATGGGATGAAAACCACCTATCCAATAGGTTTTATATTGGCTTGTTTCACTATATTAACCTTATCTTTTAGTTTTAACTCTTAGTTAATTAGTTTCACATTTACCATGGCTCTTTGTATTTTTATATTATAAGGTAAATAAACATACTATAAACTTACAATAGAACACCAGGAGGTTCAGTAATGATACTCCTATTATTATATAATTTCATTTTTCCAAACATTAGATTTTTAGGAATATAATATCAATTAATAATATAATATTTGTTTCAAAACATCTTAAATGTCATTTTTGACACTATTTGGTATTTTGTTTTTGATAAATTCATAACAGCATAATTACTTCGAACCTAATTCATTTATTCAACCATAACATGTCATATAAACCTATAAAATTCGTGTAATTCATTAAAAGTCCGAAATTATATTTATTTGGGTATATATAATATCATTTATTTTAATATTTTACTAATTACGTAATTACTACATCACCATTGTGCCATTAATAAATTAAATTTTTTAATGTGTAAAAAATATAAATAAAATATCATTATGTTTGAAATAATTTTATATTTCCAATTAATATTTATAATCGAATTTATCTTATGTATAACCCTATATTAAAAATGTTTTAGTTATTAAACATTGATTTTAACTCTTTTAACTCTTATTTGAATTAAATAATAATAAATGTCCAAATCTAATTTAAGTGGACAAAAGAGGTAAATATGTTATTCCTAAGGTTTTTTTGGTCGAATTATACTTAACCAATAGAATTAATACATGTGTTAGGGTAATAGTAATATCATTTTTACCATTAATTACCCTATTTACATTTAACTGTGTTAAATAAAAGTAAAAAGTTACTATTCACGAAAAATTATTTTTATATTATTTAACCACATTTTACTCCTTGATATTAACCATTTATTTCGGATTTTCGAAATTCTAGTCACAGAAGCTGAAAAATTGTGTTTTATGTAAATTTGCAAATTTCCGAGGAGATGGGTAAAAGACGATGAAAAGTTCAATATAATTTTTATATATCTAAAATTATTACAAACTGATTCCAGTTAATTACATTGAACATATATAGGAATTATGTATCTATTTTGACCTAAAATAAATTTAAATAAAATAAATAATTATTCAAATAAAAATTAGGTTTTAAACTATAACTCAGTGTTTTTTAACTATTCATCAAAAATTGAAAGTTTTCTAAAAAATACCAAAAATTCACCCTAAGATAATTTAGATATTCCAAATAAAAAAATTAATTCCATTCTAAAAGATAATAATAATAAAATATCCATAAGTGGGTATTACTTTTCATAATGGCTACTTTGATTAGCCGCGGTGTGTTAGGATCTCGAAGTTGCGTAAAGCAAGCTATTTCATTATTCAAAGGGAAACGTACTGTGGACGCTTTGGGTGTTACATTCTCCCCTCCCTAAAATAATTTCATCCTAGAAATTTTTAGAATATTACTGCATAAATATACTCAGGTGGTTCTTCATTATAAGTTCCTCTAGTTTCCACATCGTCTCTTCCATCTTATTGTTTCTCCAAAGAACTTTTACCAGACGAGTCGTTCGGTTTCTCAATACTTGTTCTCTCATATCAAGAATCCTGATGGACTCATTGTAATTAGATATATCAGGTTCCTGTTCTAATTCCTCATAGTTTATTACATGTGTTAGGTCAGGCATGTATTTTCTCAGTAGTGATATGTGGAACACATCGTGGTCTTTGGAGAGATTTGGCGGCATTGCCAAACGGTAAGCTACAACCCCAATTTGTTCTAGAATTTCAAAAGGTCTGATGTACATGGGACTCAATTTACCTTTCTTACCAAAACATATAACTTCCTTCCATAGAGATACCTTCAAGAAAACATGATCTCTTACCTGAAATTCCAAATCCTTCCTCTGGTTATCGACATAGCTCTTCTGCCTACTTTGAGCTGCTTTGATGTGGTTTTGGATTAACTTCACCTTTTACATTGTATCCTCCACCAGTTCCGGGCATACGTATTTTCTTTCACCAGTGTAATCCCAAAAAATTTTGTGTGTGACATCTCTATCCATATATCACTTCTTATGGTGCCATCTGAATATATGAATAGAAGATATTGTTATCATAAAATTCTACCAAAGGTAATTATTTATCCCACATACCCTGAAAGTCAAGTGAGTAGGATATTAACATGTATTATATGGTTTTAATAGTTCATTCTGATTGTCCATCTATTTGAGGGTGGTAGGTAGTGCTCAAACGATGTTCTGTATGTAAGGCCTTCTGAATACTTTTCCAGAATCTTGAAGTAAAATGGGGATCACAATAAGAGAGAATCGATAGGGGTACTCCATGAAGTCTTACCACTTCATTAATTTATTGTCTTGTTTGACGTTCAAGTGGTAGGTCTTCTATTATATCATGAAAATGTACTGACTTGGTAAGACAATCAATAATGACTCATATTGCATTATTCCTTCTAGGAGTCTTTGGTGGTCCCATGACAAAGTCCATCATAATATTATCCCATTTCCACTCTAATATGGGAAGAGGTTGCATGCCTCCTCTAGGATGTTTCCTTCTATCATTCACTTGTTGACAATCAGTACATCTAGAAACAAAATCATCAATCTCCGTTTTATATTGTCCCACCAAAAATGTTCCTTCAAATATCTATACATTTTGGTGCTCCCAAGGTGTATAGAAAAATTGGAACTATCCGCATCGTCCAAAAATTCCCTTTTTAGATCAAGTATATCAGGAACATAAATTCGCTTCCCAAATTTCAAAATTTCATCTTCATAGAAAAAGTCACTCAATCAACCATCATTTTTATATTTAATCTTCTTTTGAAACTCTTCATCACCGGTCTGAGAACTCTTTATCCTTCCTAGTAAAGATGGTTCGACACCCTTTTGAAATATCATTGATGGTTCACCTTCCATGGTTATTCCCATATCCATCTTTACTAGATCCATATATATAGGATCCTTTTTAACTCTCATCTTGTTCAAAACTCCATGATCCTTTCTACTCAAAGCATCTTCCCAGGGTGTTACTGTATAGTGAAATCATAATCCTTGAGTAGTTCAAGACATCACCTTTGCTTCATGTTGAGTTCTTTCTGTGAAAAAATATACTTCAAACTCTTTTGATCAGTATAAATCTCACATTTTTCACTATAGAGGTAGTGTATCCAAATATTCAATGCAAATATTACAGCTAATAACTCAAGATCATGAGTAGTATAGTTTTTCTCATGAATTTTCAGTTGCCGTGATGCATAGGAAATAACCCTATCATTCAGCATAAGGACACAATCCAGTCTTTTCTTGATGCATCACTATAAATAACAAACTCGTCATTCCCATATGGTATAGTCAATATAGGAGAATTGACTATTATTCTCTTCAGTTATTCAAAAAATTCTTTATACTCAAATTTAACACCTTTACGTGTGTTCTTCGTTAATGGGTTAGCTAATTGGGCAACGTTCTAGACGAAATATCGATAATAACCAGCTAAACCAATAAAACTGTGTACCTCAGCTGTACTCTTCGGTGTTCAGCATTCATGGATTTCTCTTGTCTTATAAGGATCAATATAGATTCCATCCATCGAGACAATATGGCCATGAATAGAAATCTATTGAATCCAGAATTCCCACTTGCTAAACTTCCCATATATGTATTGTCTTCTAATAGTCTTCAGGAGAATGCGCAAGTGATTTTAATGATCATAATATATTTTTGAGTATACCAATATATCATCAATAAATACCACTAAACAATCATCAATATATTCCTTGAAAACTGAGTTAATTAGAACCATGAATACAGATGGTGCATTAGTTAATCCAAAAGTCATTACTGTAAACTCATAATGCCCGTACCTGGTTTGAAATGCTGCCTTCGGAATATTTTCCTTCATCACAAACAACTGATGGTATCCAGATCGAAGGTAAATATTTGAAAAGTATTGAGCTCGATGCAGTTGTTCAAATAAATCATCAATGCAAGGTAGGGGATACTTGTTATTTATTATTATCACATTGATCTCCCTGTAGTCGATACATAACCTTAGAGATCTATATTTCTTCTTAACAAAAAGGGAAGGGGATCCCCATTGAGAAACACTAGTGATTATAAATCATTTATTAACCAATTCCTCTAGTTGTTTATTTCGTTCCACTAAATCCACAGTGACCATTATATAAGGGGTCTCCGATATGGGCCTTGATCTAAGAACTAAATCAATGGAAAACTCAATTTCTTTTTCTGAAGGATATCCAGGTAAATCTTCTAAAAACACATCAACATGTTATCTCACAGTAGGTATATCCTCTATTTGAACATTCCTTTCCTCATCCACAGTCATTTCATTATCTTCCTCCCCAGTAATTGAATTTAGTTAGGCTACTGTGGGTGGATCTAGATAAGAATTAGGTGGCGACGATTCTCCTCTAAAGATAATGTGTTCCTTTTCATCATCATAAAAAATTGTATTATCCTTCTTATTACAATAAATCATCACATCATAGTCAGAAATAAAATCTATACCGGGTATTATATCAATCTCAATCATAGTAATAATGAAGGGATGAGCAGATAAAGAACATTTATATACTCTAATGGGAACAGATTCACAAAATATTATTGCGATGATACATACCTTATGAGTTTTAACTGACAAATCCCTTGTTAAATCAAATTTAAAATATCTAATTTTCTTAGAAAACTAGGTTGATTTGAAACAATGTGATGATATAGAATCAAATAATGCATTGGCTAAACATGAGGAAACCATTAATTTACCTGCCCCCACGTCTTTTGTAGCTTCTACCATAGCAGTAGTGATAGC
Organism: Viscum album; assembly: GCA_963277665.1. NCBI lineage: Eukaryota > Viridiplantae > Streptophyta > Magnoliopsida > Santalales > Viscaceae > Viscum > Viscum album. The sequence goes on along the minus strand of OY728148.1, from coordinate 255,813,108 downwards.
ATAATCATGGAATTGATCCCTTTTCCTTTTCTATGGTAATATCCCCTGACGCTTTGGACATTCATTTTCATAATGTCTCATCTCCCTGAAATTGTAACATTGAACATCGGTAGTGTCTTTCTTTCCTTTACAATCACCAGCTAGATGGCCTTTCATTCCACATTTTTAGCATACTCCTTTTACATTTAGACGAGCACCAGGGTGCTTCCTTCCACAATTATCACAGTGTAGAAATTCAATTCTTCACTTCTACCCTATTTCCTTATTTCATTACCTAGATTGTTCAATAGATCTCTTCTTCTCTTACTTTGATTTAAAGTCATAAGACATAGAGAATTCATTTTCTGTGTTGATATCACATGATACAAAATCTTCGTATGATTAGAAGGATTGTGATACTAATACATGACAAAAAAATGGTTTTAACCAATCAAATAAACGATCAATATTAATTCCTGGGATACATATATAATCTGCAACATGGATTGCTAACCTTGGAATGTTAGCCTCATACTTTGCGACATTCTCATCCTTTTTTTGCCTCTGACTCAGAAATTTCCTTTCCATATCTTCTTGATGGCCACTATGAAAGTATCTTTCTATGAAAAGCTATTTGAACTCCTTCCATTCCATATTTGATACATCATCATCTTCCTTTTTTTTTGAATCAATGACAACAATTGATCAGCATCTCCAGTGAGGTGGTAAACTGCCATGATAACATTTTCCCTTTCACTACTCCCAATGGCATGAAATATTTTTTATAAGGAATTTATTCATTGCTCCACTACTAGTGTATTTTTACTCCCATTTAATGTATGTGGTTGTTTTCTTATGAAACGATCTAACATTGATCCTCCATGCTGTGGATCTGGGTGCTCCATACGGGTAAGGTTATTATTCATAACCCGAGTGAGTTGTCCCAGTATGGTGATAAGATGATTAGCCCCGGTTGTATAACCAGCTCCACAATAATTATCATGTGCTGGAGGGAAATCCCAACATAGAGTGTGTGCATTGATATGGTTTCCATTCCATCCACTAGGCTCCATTTCTAAATAATGGCATAAACTAGATTAGTTTACGAATCGAAATATATAATTCCAAAATTCTAAAATACTTCACATAAATTGAACAGTTTATAGATATAATCGATAATCATAAAAATATTTTCTTTGAGGATGTATATATTCATAAATCATTCATAATGGTTTGTAAAGAAAATGAGAATTATCCTAATCATATCCCCTAGGAGTGTCGTAACCAAGAGTGCAACAATGACCGTTGTCATGCACCAGTTCCCGTTCGATTCTAGCTCAAAGTGATGTTTTCGTGTTTTAACCCTAGGTACATATGTGCCAGAGCTTCCTCTACCTGCTCGTATCTAGACAGGGATTTATTTCTTTGAAAACTCACAAAAATATCTAAAATACCAAAATTATAGGAAGTTCTTATATACTAATCCTCAAAGTCTATCGTAGGGCTATGTGCTGTAATTAGAGTTGTTCTAAATCTAGATTCCGAGGTTTTTACTAAACCTCCTATGATACCAACTATAACACCCCAACCCTAGTTACCCAGAGTCGGTGCATTATTACACAATATTTCCATGATCACAAGGAAATCATGTCTCTAATGACTGATTAATTTAGTATTGTTGGAAACAAGATTTATACATAAGTTCAACTTTACAGATTGAAGAGAAATACAACTGAAATATATTTTATTTGAAACATCCAAGCCTCCTAGATTATGCCTGCAGGTCACTCATAAAAAACTTTTTCATATCCTGGGAAAATTAAAATAATAATGGGGTGAGATGAAACGCTCAGTAAGGGTATGTAATACATGGGAAAATGAAATAAATATTTAACATGGTGAATAATTGAAACCTCATGCCTTTAACAATAACAAACATGAATACATTTATGGCCGGAATATGAGCTAAGTAAACGATGCCATAATAAAACATAATCATGGATATTCTATTAGTCTAATGACCACATGAATAATCAATATTATTTTCATAATGAGGGAATGCATAATTCCAGACATTATGAAATATTTTTTCAAGGGCTCAGCCAAGATGTCTAAAAATGAATAAGGCCTCAACCAAAACCATATATCAAATTGGGAAAGGTCCTCAGCCAATTCCACATCTTGTTGTCTAATAAGACCTACTGATGCATCATGGAGCTATAGCGGGCTCCACCAATCACTTACTAAGTCCAATACATTCCACATATGAAAAGGATTAGACATATCATACACATTCGTATTAAAACTAGCATAAAAAATGTCAATAACTTAACCATAACCCATGAATGGTATACAAATTTAACATCCACAGTCAAACATATCACAAAAACTTCAATATAATACGGATGTTTTGTGTCATAATAAATCAACTTCAAATAAACATAAAATCCAACAAAGAATATTGACATAGATGAAATCAAAACTATTTGAGAGAAATATCTCTTTTTTTGAAATTATATAAAATCCACAAAATTAAAACATTTAATTTGAAAATATTATTATAATCTTGTAAGGGAAGATTTGACGATTTTATAATGGTGAAAAATAACTGTACCCTCTGTATAAGTTAAAAAATCATTCTTACATTAATTCTGTAGAAAAGGTTAAAAGGACCTTGTTTGGAAAAAGATAGAAAGATTCCTTTATAAAATTCTTATAAATAGTCACAAAAGGGTATAAATGACTTTAACCTATGTCTGTAAAATATTATAATTTATTTGAAATACATTTTTACGAAACATGGATGTGGATGATAAAGAGGTCCGAGTTGATAATTATGTATAAACAACCTCGGAGAATGAAGAGATTATGAAATAAGCCCTTACATTGTAATTTTCCTTGGTCGAGGGTAGGTTAAAATCCAGTATAATAGTTAAATAATTGTTATTAAATTATACCTGAATCATATACATAAATATGATATCATATATGATCTTTTAATATTGCGTTGTTAATAATATTTTTGTATTATCATCATTTCGGGTGTTCACTCACTCGTTTTATTTTATAAGTTTTGTTACATAAGCCATGTTTTAAATCCATAGGATGTATATTATTCATATCTAGAATGATATCATGTCTATAAACATTGTTTTTAATCATGAAATGAAAATTATTCTTTAATGTGTATGATGGGGAATGAATCTCATCACGTTCGTGGAGACGGTAGTCCGTAAGTACGCATGAGTGACAATATCATTCTTTTGATATTACAATAATATATAATTGGATGGTGTATCATATATAAATAATAATTATCATGTTATATTTATTATTTTCATGAATTACACATCATTATTATACCCATACAAATAATAATGTTTTGAATAACAATTACACCACTACGTGGAGACGGTAAGCCGTACATACACACATATGATGACATGTCATTCAAAGGATGGATAGAATACTGAATATGGTTCTACCATATTTATAATAAAATATCAGTATATAGAAGATACTAGATTTAATATTTTAAAATGTAAATAACAAATAAAAAAGAAGTGGATGTAGAAAAGAACTTGAAAGAGGGTGGGGAAATCCTTACCACTTCTTCGGGTTATTCCTTATGATTTGATCAAAAGGGCTTCCTAGGTTGTTGGTAGGATATTTGGGCAGGGGTTGGACAAGCCAAAAGGCTTTTAAGGTATGAATTTTAGAGAAGGGGGAGTGCCCTTTTATAAGAGGGGTGAGGGACACCTTAGGAAAATCTAGAAATATTATATTATAATAAATTAATATTCAGTTTATAATGGCTCCAATGTGACTTATTTTGTGTCTACGGAGGGGATGGGTCTAAAACCACCCAAAAAATTGGTTTATTCATGTTTGGGTCACTATAATAACCTTATCTTTTAGTTTTATCTCTTAGTTAATTAGTTACACAATTACCATGCCTCTTTTTATTTTTATATTATAAGGTTAATAACCATAATATAAACATCAAAGAGAAATCTAGGTGGTACATTAATGATACATCTATCATTATATATGTCCTTTGGATGAACCATAGTTTTTTAGGAATAGAATATCAATTAAGAATATAATATTTGTTTTAAAAATTCTTTTTTGTCAATTTTGACCCTATTTGGTATTTTGTTTTTCCTAAATTCATAACAGCATTATTACTTAACACCGAATTCATTTAATATTCACTAACATATAATATTAAACTATAAAATTAGTGTAATTCATTAAAAGTCTAAAATTATATTTATTTGGGTATTTATAATATCAATAATTTTAATATTTTACTAATTAGGTAATTATTGCATCACCATTGTGTCATAAATATAATAAATTATATAATTTATAAAAATTAAAAATAAAATATCATTATGGAGGAACTGTTTTTATCTTTCTAATGAATAGTTATAATAGAATTTATCTTATTTATAACCCTATATTAAAAATGATTTAGTTATTAAACATTGATTTTAACTCTTTTAACTCTTCTATGAATTAAATAATAATAAATGTCATAATCTAATCCAAGTGGAACAAATAGGTTTATATTTTATTATTATGGTTTTTTTTAATTATACTTAGCCAATAGAATTAGGATATGTGTCAGGGTAATAATAATATCACTTTTACCCTTAATTATCCTATTTACTTTTAACCGTGGTAAATAAACGAAAAAAGTTACTATTCACCAAAAATTATTTTTATCTTATTGAACCACATTTTACTCCATGATATTAACTGTGTCTCACAGATTTTTGAAATTTCACTCACAAAAGTGGTAAAATCAAGTTTTATGTGAATTTTCAAATTCTCTTAAGAGATGGGTAAAAGATGGTGAAAAGTTCAATAAATTTATATATATCTAAAATTATTATAAACTGACTCCAATGAATTAAATTGAACTTATATTGGTATTATGTATCTATTTTTACCGAAACTAAATTTAAATAAAATAAATAATTATTTAAATAAAAATTCGATTTTAAACTATAACTCAGTGTTTTTCACTATTTACCAAAAATTTAATGTTCTCAGAAAAATACCAAAAAATCACCCTAAGCTAATTTTGATATTCTAAATCCAAAAATGAAGTCCATTTTGAAAGATAATATATAAAAATATCAAAAATAAGGTATTACTATTAATAATGGCTACTTTGATAGGTCCTAGTGTGTTAGAATCTCGAAGTTGCGTACAATGCTAGCTATTGCATTATTCAAAGGGAAAAGTATCGTGGAAGCTTGGGTTGTTACAATAAATATCATTTATAAACACTAAACCCATCGTAATAACTACACCTGATATTAATTGATGGAAAATAATGGTTTCTCTGCATGGAGGTGGTAGCCCACTCATATGAAAAATATATAAGTTCACTAACCATTTTATGGAATATAGATTTTATATTGTTTATCATCCTTCTTGGGTTTCCACTTACTGGTTCCCTGAAATGGTGGCCAAAAGAAATAAAGTGTTCCACACCAAATACCAATGGCTACTGACTAGCAGTGAAGTCCTAGTGTTTGTCCATGGGTGAGACAATTATCTAATAGATTAGAGTAAACATAGTAGAAAACTTTATATATTAGTAAATTAGAGAACTAAAATTAATATATATACTAGAAATGATGGTATAAAGCAAGAAATATAAATAAATAATATATGGATGCTGAATAATAGTTTTATATACAATAGTGATCAAGATCATGATGCTAACCGAAATGAAGGTGCATTGGGAACATGAGATATAGGAATATACTCCATGATATATAAAAAATAACATATAAAATATCTTAAAAAAGAATCTCAAGAATAGGCTCGGTCTACTAACCCTAATATCTAGCTTAAATATATAAATAAATCAATCATCAGAAGATACATAATTCCCATTATTCATTCCAGTGATCATAAAATCAGCTTCAGAGCTAAGAGCATCCTAAGAACTGTCTAAGATTTAATTCATCAGTATTTTGGTGACCACAGTGTCTAAGGAAATCAATTTTTTTCATGAAATAATTAATATTTTGTGATATACAATTAAATTTATAGTACTGATTAAATTAATAACTGATAGCATCGGTCCTGGTTCCTAAATGGAAGCCTAATCTACACCACCTTTTTCAACTAATATTGAAAGGCTGAAGCAAGGGACCTATGCATGTAGTATTTATATAATACATTTTAAATGAATCAGACAAGATATGAATTCCCTAAGATTATGCTTTGGCTTGGGGGTCAAAATTCCTTGACATCAAATAATCATTATCTAAAATAACTAAGAATAAACACATATATCATAAGTAATGAAGCCGTAAAATCTAGAAGTGACGTATCGAGCCCATATAATGCGAACAAAAATGAATTCCAAGGGTAATTGTAAGTATTTGGTATATAACCAAAACCATAAATTCTATCCCAGGAATCCCTTAAAGGTGTCCCTTGTATCGCTTATGGTATGGTGACTCTGAGTTCGTACTAATTATTTGACATAGGGTACCCAGAATGATCCACAACATGGAATAACAATCATTCATGTAGGTATGTCCATCGTTAATTCCCTAGGGAACCAGGGTCCCTCAAGAGTATATAAAACATTCTTGAAAGCTCATGCCTATAAATCCAAAGTATCACTCCTATAACATTAAATATATCCAAACAATAATGGAATGTCCATCCACAACATTATTAATTCGGGACACATGTTTTCTCCATTCCTAAAGAAGGTGATTATATAATCCATCAAATATGTCACAATGAATAACATATATAAATAATCATACCACATTAATGAGTCATGGAAATAACTAATCATATCATGCTGAGAAAATGATACAATTTTACCCATTAAACATGGAAGATGGAATTATTAAAAAACTATTTTGTAGTCTCCAAGGAATGAACACAAGGTAAAAAAGAAAAGAACATAAGAAATCGAATAAAAGAATGAGCAAAAAACAGTGGAATAACATATATGTAATGAAATTAAATAAGGCATAAATCATGGGTACTCAAACAAAATTTATGAGAAATTTGAATATATGGAACGTGTCCTCAAAAGTAAATCATTAAGAATGATATTTCAATTATATTTTTTGAGGCATGAATCTCAAGGTCCAAACTCAAGGATCACCATTACATTGAATTTAAAATATAAATATTTGAATGGTAAAAAATCCATATAATATGGGCACACCTGAAGGGGTGTCCAATTATGAGATGAATGAAACTTGAATGGGTTTCACTATATGGTAGTGCCACAATAGCCATGAGAAACCCTTTAATTCATTATATTGTCCATATTTGAGGCAGTTATGGATGTGTTTTCCAAGAAACACCATGGTGAATTATTTTAATTACTAAAAAATGAAGAGGAAAACTATGCACTACCTACCTTGATGTAGTAGCAGTCCGATCATCTATTTTTAAATCTTGAAATAAGCTAAAATGGAATAAAACATAGTAATATACCAACACATAGAAAAGGGTTAAAATTTCACATTCATAAATAGAATAAAATATATTTGAGGAAATCCTAAATAGAAGCAATAACATGGAAGGTATTACAATAATATTTCCAATGCTTTTGATGATAAGATATTTTGCCTCCAGATTAAGGATATTGAAATAGATTTATGAATTGGGGAGGAGGATATCTATACACAAAATATAAGAGCTACACCACTAGATAAACAAGGGATAAATAAGAGGAACAATTAAAATCATTAAAGATGAGACATTTGGTAATTTTATCCTCAAAATAAGGATGCATATTTTTGGCCACCCAGTTAGAAAAATTGTGCACCAATCATGTTCTATTTACTTATTTAAAGGGTAACCACACATTGTTAGAAAATTTTTTTATCTAACCATACACAAACTATCACAAATACACTATCTAAAAACCACCAAAACATTGCACAACTATGCTACGGGGGTCACCCAGTTATAGAAATACTTGTACAGTCTATTTCACCCCACTATATGAAACCAGATGGTTTAGATAAACTATACAACGTAGGTAGTATAGTTTCTCATAACCATGTACTGAAATAATTTCATTAATTTCCAAGGATCTGGGCTCTGAATGCACCAGGAAAACCATTGATACCTCCTTTAAACACTTAGGATTTTTTATTATGTCCATAAAAACAAAATTGACTAAAAAAATGATCTATAACATTTAGAAAAGATGTGATGTTACAACCTCCCCTTCATAATACCATTCATCCCCAATATTTTCTTCCATGGGTGGTAATACAAAATCATAAAAGTTTTATAGCCACTACACACATACATTGGCTTCCCACTCATAGGTCTCACCTCATATGTGTTTGTGCTTCTATAACCCTAAGACCATTGGAACAAACATGACATAGATATCATTAGCACTCTGATCAATGAAATGTATGAAATTATCCTCAAAGGATGCATCCACCCCCATCTCAATATCATGAGGGTCAAATGAATGAGATGGGACATCATGATACCTTATATGTTGTGATATATTGAAGAAATAATTCATGGAATGAAACTTATGAGGTAACAAAAACTGATATGCTATCGACCTGACTGTATCTACTATCTTAAAAGGTATAATATAACTATGTGATAACATTTCTTACCTTTAGATTATTTTATGACCCATCCTAGTCAATAAAAATAGAATTAATAGATGTCCCAAATCAAACTCTAGTGGTCTATCGAGAAGATTGGTATAAGAATTGCTCGTGCACTGATCAATATCCATACATTTCCAAATCATCTACACATTATATAAATAATTTTACATAGGATAATGACATAGTAAAACTACCTAACCTACCTCAAGATACTATAGAGGTGAATAAAATGGTCTACCATAGAGGGCCCCATACAGAGCCATTGGAATCAATGTCTGAATGTTTCTGTTTTAGGAAAATATCAACTAGAGGAATAAAGATTCTCCATAAACCTCAAAAATCAACAATGAAGGCCTGAATAATTTCCTCTAACACCCATATTGTCCCCTTATAACACCAATCAGTACAAGGGTTATATGACGTACTCAACATCATCTATGATCCCAATTACATTTTAAACCCATTCAAAAACTATGAAGTAAACCATGTGTATCACTTTGAAATGATATAATGGATAAAATCATGGCATTACACTATCTTCCATATTTAAATCCTTCTTATCTCATCAATAGGGATGGATTCCCAAATCGATATATTATGTGCCCCTTCTACTAGATTTCAATGATCACCCATAGTGCTTCACTAAATCATTTTTATCTCAGCAAGAAAATCATGAAATCCATGTTGATGTCCTTAAAATTCCATTTTGGAATAGAGAGATGCTTTGAATGTCTAGTAGGTTTCTAGTTCCATGCCTTCACCTACTGAAATATGGAGCACCATGTTATGAATCCTGAAATCTTTCTCTTCATACCTAGCCTCCAATATTATTGATTTATATCTATTTATATATTTTTTATCCCAAGTTAAACATCCCATATATTTTTATGTTATTATCTAAACAACTCATCTAGTATATCAGAAGGAACCCATACATGGCTAAAGAATATTAGTGTTTCACTTCTATCAATGTTATATCTTGGAGGTGGGTTCTATACTACGATTCTCTCCCTCAAGACGAGGACATTAGAATTATACAACTATATAATATAGACCCAATACAGAAGGGAGGATGTCATTGTAATATCTTATAAGACTAGTTTCACATTCTTCTTTCTGATTCTCTAGATGTATCTCAGAGAATAGATCCTTTAACTTTCACTCACTACTAGACACCTTGATATCTTTTTTCTGCATCTACCGGGTCAAGGAATCAGCTACGAGATCTCAATTTTCTAGTGAGTAAGAAATCTAAATTTCAAATTATTTAAGGTACTCAATCTATCAGTGAAGCTTCAGATTCAATTTTTCCTTAGTTGAGATGCATTTTAGACTATTTTGATTAGTATAAATGACAATAACCTCTCCAAAATGATAGTTCTTGAAATATCATAGATAGTGATCCATGTATTCTAGCTCGAGTTTATGTGTGGGGTAATTACACTGATGAGGCCTCAATTGTTGGGATCTATATGGTACAACCTAATCAACCTACATATGAACAACTCATGTCTGGTTCCTGAAGAATCATAATGAACAATATATATTCTTACTATAATAGGTAGAGTCAACATTGGAGATGAAGAGTGTCTTCAATTTTACTCTTAAAAATATGTCTCACATGATTTATTCTATTCTGATTTTACACCCCTCTTAATAAATCCCATACGTGGTACTTCAACGCACGATATGTTCTTGACATATTTCTTGTAATAGCCATTCATCCCTATGAATCTACATAAGTAAAAATAATAATTTTATACCCTTAGTAAACCATGGTACTCACCTTCTCTACATCAACTAATATTTCATCCTCTTATATGATATGACCAAAAAAGATAACCTTGAGGATATAAAATTTTCATTTACTATACTTTTCATATAGCTGGTTCTCTATCATTATACTCATCAAGACCTCAAGATGATTTGCATGGAAATTACATGTGAAAGAATAAACTAATATGTTATTTATTATGAAGACAAAAAAAAATCAAGATATAGGTGGAAACCAAAATTTTTCCATTCCATAAATATGGTCATTACATTCTTTATATAAAAAAGAATAACCAAATACTCATAATGGAAATACAACCTCTGGAATTCACTAAATCATACGTTTGATGGCCTTACATAAACATTATGTAAGATCTTCCTCAAATCAATCTTGGATAAAATAATTACTCCTCATAGCAAGCCAAGAGGATATCTTTATGAGGATGTGGATACTATTATTTAATTTAGACTGATTTAGATGATCATAATCCAAACACCATATAGGGGTACCATCCCCCTTCTTGGAAAAAATGACTTGTGAACCCCATGAAGATTTTATGGGCCAAATAATACCGTTATCCTCTAGATATTAAATATTTTTCTATGGTTTATGGAGCTTTGTCAGTGTCATCATATACAATGGAATGGAAAATCATCCCGCACTTGGAAATATATCTATGGTGAACTCAAAATCTCAATCAATAGGGAAGAAAGATAAATCTTCATAGAAGGCAATGATCTACTATAAGTGGGAACATTACTAATTAAATTACATGATCACTCATAATGATACATGAAAACAAATAATTCACTCTTCAAAACCATTTTTCTTGGTTCCAGATTGATATTCCTAGATATCCCATTAAAACTAGTGGAAAATTTCATTTCCCTCAGGTGATGTAAATGACACTCAATTGTGATTTCAATCCACATGGGAGTAACACAGGCCATGAAAATCCATTCCAATAATGATGTTAATGATGGAAATCTACGGGAAAAAAAGCTACTGATGAAATGGAAGCCACCTATTTAAAAGGGGTACTCATGACATTAGTATATTTCCTCTATTCTGACCACTAATAATTTGTTAAGATACATCACACATAGTTTTACTCTGTTAAATGTCCATGAATTTCCATGCCTACAACATATATAAAAGATTTTGATACACCTATATGATCCATGAAAGATACTATAGTTGTGGAAACAATAACAATACCTCTATCCATAGATTAACTCAAACTCTAATCCTCAGTTGAATACTTTACTAAATAAATAGAGATCAAACCACAACCATGAGATGATAACAATGTATCTTGAGTTGATCCACTCATCTTATTCTCTTTCTCTAGGTATTGAATGCATGGGACATGACCACTACCACCTCGTCTTGATCATAAAATAGTAGACCACAAACTAGTTGAACCTAGATTCATGATCTGATACCTTCAAGTGTAGTCAATAAAATTCCCCTCTCACTATAACCTAAAGGAAAAAACAGGAATAAGTGGTGAAGTTTACCTATACTACACCCATACTCGATGATTGATTGGGTTTCTCATGGAATGAAGCATCTTAAGCCCAGTTATGAAAAAATATCAACACACAATAGAGATATCAGGGTTTATCACCTGGCTAGCACCTCCCCCATGTTCCACATTGATAAATCACTCCCTACTGCCAAATTAACTATAACCCTAACTCAAAACTGATCTAAATTGGATCAAATTTCATGATTCTCAATGATTACATTCGATAATAATGTCACTATTCATGATTTCAAGAATTTTTTTAACCAAAACACATTCACCTGTGAGCGTACATTGTATCCATTATCATCCTAAAATTTCCTCACAATCATTAACTCATCACTATTCAAAGAAGGATAATAAACATTGGGGCTCATTCTAGAGATCCGAATACTCACGAATGATGATAGATACATACTCTAGATGCATGAACTCCCTAGAGTGATTCAACCTCAATGTCTAATAAATGAAGTAATCATAGAAGGTTGACTGGATGTTTTCCCAGACCATACCCCATTGATGATCAAAATGAGAGATGAGGCCCTATGAGTGTTTTATATAATCCCATAACATATATGTATTTAACTCGAACATTCACACTAGTGTCATCTCAAGGTGTTCAAAGATAGAGAACATGGATTCTAAATATGAATCAGCAGCCTGAGGTCATTTTTCCTCTGAGAAGTTGGGAGGATACATCTGTTAAATGTCTGGTGTTATCTCTTCCATGGTAGGGGTAGGCCAGAGGAGAACTCTATACAGACAACATGAAGCAAAGAAACTATCATAGAACTATGAATCAGTGTGTAGTGTAAAATCAATATGAGATTCCAATCATGGTACTTCAAGTGGTCTCATGGGTGGCTGAGGGTCTACCACCTTCGTAGTATGATTATCACCTTGTTCTTGGAATATAGACCGAGAATTTCATGGTTTCATAACATTATAAATTCAAATATCACTCATTATATAGGATTTAAACTAAATAGGAGAGTTATATTGGGAAAGTGATAATTGAGGGTAGGTTAACAGCCTCCCTGAAACAAAACAAAACCATTATCCTTCTCTACAATCCAATTATATATATAAAAGAATATTACATATAATAATCACTAATACATGGCCTACTACCCATATCTAATATTGATTCAGGTTCAAGGCCTAACTTTTCTTATATAAATTGACAATTTAATTAGATTGTGGTGTTCATTTTAATTTAATTATGTATTTTAGTTCACTTTTTTAGTAGATGCATTAGTTGGGTCGCCATACTATTTTATAAGATCCCACACATATTATAAATTTATATTAGGTGTCTAATTAACTGAAACCATATCATTTTCAGTAATAAGGATTGGAAAATTTCAATATTTATAACAATAAAACACCACATGGTATGAAAAATAGGCAAAACAATAACCATAAGAAAAAGGGGCAATGATAATTTAAAGTATATTTCGAATCAATAATGCATTTCATTTTAATATTATGGTTCTTAGTTTGAAGCAAGCTATGCATTCCCATCATTTAACTAGGCTAAAGTAATATAACTCATAATTTCCATATTATCAATGTGATAATACCATTAATAAAGTGTTTCTACCAACTATAAAGTCGTACAAACTATAATATCATAATAAATAATTGCAAATTCCCATTTTGGGATTGTTGGGTTTCCCTAGTACATGGGTTAGATATATCGAAGAATAGGGTAAATTCCAAATCCTAAAATCATTGTCTCTTATTTAAACACAAATAGTAAGACAAATAATGAAACAAAATACCCACATACCACATCATAGAATCCCCAATGGGTGCCTCTTACTGGTTCCCCAAGATGGTGTTCGCATGACCTCATGCACAACTCGTTGAATTTAGAAAGCTATCGACTAGTAGTGGGGCCCTGGGGTGTGAATGTGCGGAGTATGTTTCATCCTAGATCAGAGAGAACAAAGAAAAAAATGATATGTATTAGGTAGTGAAATTATAAAAGGGAACAAACATCAACTGAAATAATGGAATAAATCATGAAATATAAATAAATTACTTATTCAAACTAGATAATAGTAGTAGATACAATATTGATGATGATCATGATGCTAACTAAACTGAGGGTGCATGGGGAATAGTGTATATGGGAATATACATAATGCTATACAAAAAAAACCAAAAGTCCAAAAACATATAAAATAAAAATCTTGCGAATAGGATCATTACTAATCCCGAAATTTTCATCTTAATGAAGAAAATAAATCAAGAATCCAAATCTACACACTCCCCATTATCCATGTTAGTGATCATAAAATAATATTGGCTTTTATGGGTGGACCATGCGGGGTGTGAGATAAAAATATCAAAATGTCAACACCCATGGTGTTTGAGAAAATCCATTTCATGCAATAAATAATAAATAGTGCGTTTTATATAATTATTTTAATAGTAGCGAAATACTAAATTACTAAAATCATCGATATGGGTTCCAAATTGGATACCCGACCGATACCACCTACTTTAACCAAAGTCGAATTTCTAAACAACGAGGCATATTTATGTAATGATGTATGTTTCGGATAAATTATAAATAATGATTCTAAGACTGACATTCCCTGAGATTGTGCTTTGGATTTGCGGTCACATTTCAATGACATGATATAAGAATTACCTAATATTAGTAATAAGCAACATATACACCACATGAAATATTTCTTTCAAATCTAGTTGTGCAGTCCTCATCCAATCCATAATTATCTATATATAATCACAATGGTTTCTATAGGTGTATCAGATATAACCAATGCATCTATGTTGGTCCAATGAAACTCTTAAGGGTGTCCCTTGTATCACTCATGGAAGGGTACCTTAGAGTCTATACCATGTATCTCACATAGGGGAATATGTAACACCCCCAGTATGGTATATCCTTCTTTAAAATGACTCCTTACTAAGTTTCTACACTATGTAATCGATATCAGTCATAGGTATATAAAACCACATGGATATCTCTATCCTAGAAATCTAAATTATCACTTTAGGCACAAATAGTAGATCCAATTAATCATATTGAGTCCATCCTAATCATCCATCATTCAGGATCCATGTTCTCTTCCAACCCATAGTATGTGACCATATCATCCTTGTAATATATCATAAATAATTTAATATATAAATATAATCATATATCTAAACGGGGTATTGAAATAAATCATGCAATTAAGATAACCAACTAATAAAATTCAAACCAGTAAACATGTAATAAATAATTATGCAAAATGTAAGATCAATTATCCAATGTATGATCCATAGGAATCATTCTCTAATAAAAAGCAATTGAATAAATGAATATGCAAAATGAATTGGAATATCATATATGTAGAGAAATTAAGTAAGGCATAAATCATGCACACTAAAAGAAAATGCATGATAAATTTCAATATACAACATGTTGTGCCTATAGTGGGGTATTAAATATGAGAATTATATTATAATGTGTGAGTATTCAATCACAAGGGCCAAAATCATGGATTTTTATTCGTATAAATTAAAATTTTAAATTAAGGCCTAGGAATGAAAATCCATAGATTGTGCAAACTACCAATGGAGGGTCCAATGATGAGATGAACGCCCATCAGTTGATTTTCTCCTTAAGTAAGGGTCTCCATAAACATGAGGAACCCATTAATTGAATATAATGGTCATATTTTATTCTTCACCAAAATATTCAAGAAATAAACACATATTTACATTATTTAAAATGAAATTAATTTCATGGTAAAATCCTAGAATACGTATCTCGATGTAGTTTCACTCGACTAGTCCAGTGTCGATGCTTCAAATGATCTGAAATGGTAGAAAAAAGAGTTGCCTCCCAACTCTATTAAAATAGAGAAAAATTCATCACACATTAATAGTGAAGTAGAGGTTAGAAGAAACTAAAAATAGAAACAACGAGAAGTAAAAGATTAACATAGGCTTTCTAATGATTCTAATAGTGAGTGATTTGGTCAACAAATGGAGGAGTTTCCTATAGACCTAGTAAAATGAGAGGATGATATCATTACATTGATGACGAGGTATATACCACTGGATAAATAAGGGAGATATACGGGGATGGATTAAAATCATTAAATAATTTAATTTCATAATTTCACCCACAAAACAAAGTCACATGGTTTTGATGCACAATTGGCGAAACAGTGCACCAACCATGCACTAGTTACTACTTCAAAGGGGAACCTCACACTATTTGGAAAACTATTTATATTACCCCACCCAAAAAATAAAAAAATAATTGTTCAAATAACTCTACAACAATGCACGGATAGGAACATAGGGGCATGCAATTGTTGAAAAACTATGCAACTCCCTTCACCCCAATGTTTTCAAGCACACAATTTAGGAAAATTGTGCAAGCTAGGATTCACAGTTTCTCCAAACCATGTGGTATGATAGTTTCTTTATTTTATAAGGCTTAGGTCTTGGAAGGAGAACCAAACACCCCATATAACTCGTTGAACCCCTTAGGCATCCTTATTTGGTAAAGACAAAGTAAATTTTAAAAAAACATTTGTAAATACATTTGAGAAAATCCAAGATATTATATATTTTTGGTTACATATCTCAAAAATATTTCAGTACATTCAGTAAAATAAATTAATTATTTTTTGAGGAATAATAGATATTTATAGTATTTAGAAAAATAAATAAATTGTAAGAGTTTTTTAGGATCATTACCTCTTCCTCACCATGCCTCCTTTAGATAAATTCTTATAAACCCATTGATTTTTCATTCAAAAAATATAGAAGAAATTATTCATGGACATGTATTTTTAGAAGTAATTGGGATGGGTTTGTTCATTCTACAATACTAAATGTTGTGTTAATAATGATGATAATGTGTCACCCATTATAAAATAGGGAATAAATCCAATTTGAATTAAAATAAATATATTAATATAATTTTTGTCTTAATAAAGAATAATGCTTTTAAATAATAATTAATTGAATGAGAAAGAATCTATGATATAAATTTCATCATCAAATGAAATTTATAAAGGATTTGGATTCATTTTAACTATTAACTTTTTGTTTAAAACCATCATAAATCAGTTTTATCCATAATGACAATAAAATATTATTCAATCTTAAAGGATACTAATTTTAATTATAATCCAAAAAATTTCCCATAAATGGAAAAGATACAGCATTTTCAAACATTTATAAACAAAATATTCCACATTGATGACATAATTAATGTTAAAATAATTTAATTAGATATTATTTTCATTAAATAACAATAATATTAATTTTTGACAATACTAATTTTAATTGAAATTAAAAACATAAATAAAGTAATTAAATTCAAGTATAAATCCATTGAAGAAAACTAATATGTTTTTTTATATATAAATTTATTTGGGAACAATAAATCACCCATAAATTATATCTTTTTGAGTATATAATATAAATTACATGATATATCTACTACAAACACAAGTGTTGTGTTAGCGTTGACTATAAATTAAACACAATTAAGTAATTACTAAATAATAAAATTAATAACGCATGCCTGAATAAATTAACTCATCTTCCAAATTTCTTTTAAAACATATCGTATCATCGTTTTATCATTATGTAATAATTTTAGGGATATTAAAGTAAAGGGATTAATTTTTTTTTTAATTTTTTACAAACATTAATATAAATTTAATTATTGAATTATTTTTTTATAAAAAATGAAATATATTAAATTCTAGGATTCTTATTGGCAAATATATTCTATTAAATGAATAAAAATTCATTTTTTTGGTTGATTTTGAGACCTTATCTTATTTTGAATCATTTTTTATCATTTTACCCTTACCAAGGTGATAAATAATTTCCATGGTTTCAATAAGTATTCAAAAAAAATAAATAGAACAGACACAGAAATTTTGAAAATCCTAATTCCAAATATATTTACTATTTTTCATTTTTCAATTCACATTAATAGAAGAGAAAAATTGAAAATTAAACACACAAAAAGTGATGAATTTTTTTTTCATAATAATGTTTCTAAAGTATAAATCTTTATTATAATAAAATCCATAATAGAATGAATTAAATTGAGATTCATTGGAATATTCATATTATAAGTGAAATCATATTTTTTTATTTCTTTTAAATTAAAATTTTACATTATAAAATATTGTAAATAAATATAAATTTTAATAATAATCATTATTTTCAGTATTCATTAAAAAAATATTTTTATAAAATTCTAAAAGAATCCATTCTAACAAAACATTAATATGATATCTCAAAAAAGGAAGTTCATTTTTTTTCAAATATATTTTCTCAAATTAGTATAAATTATTTTTAATATTTTCTAAAAAAATAAATATGAATATTTTTTGAGAATTTTGATTTGAAAAATAAAATGACTATATTTTAATTATGTTCCTAATAACAATAATTAAATAAATTATATTTTATTAAAATTAATATATATTTCATATCTCTACAGTGATTAATTTGTTCTATTAAGTTGAAATTACATTTTTTATAAAAATAGAATTTATAGTACCTATCTCTTTATACTTCAAACCATTTTCTTTTCATTTCTAAAAAATAAAAAATTAATTATACCTATAAGGTATATATCTTATGGAAATATATATAAAAATATCATTTTATCCATTGAACACATATAAAATTACAATATTAAATTCCAATATATATATATATATATCCTTACACACTTAACTAAAATGTACTCATTTACCCCCTCTAGTCTTTTCTATTGTATTCTTAATTATTTTCCTTTTTTCCATAGTTGTAGTTGGGTTCATGGTCTTCTTGGAAAAACATAATAATAATGATTTTGTGATTGTGGTATTTTAAAATAAATGTGAATTTACCCACCTTATACTTTTCTTAATGTTGTTAGATATTGATACCACATAATGAGTTATTGTTTATCCTTCATTGTAATAATTTATATATAAAATAGTATCATGTTTCATTTTATTCTGATGTTATGTGTATTAAAATATATCAAACATATTGTTATTTCAATCTCATAGATTGTATAATTCTCCCTACCATCAATTCTTTTTTTTCCTCTAAATTATAAAAAAACCTTGACAGAAAAGTGTTTTACATTTGAAAATGACTTCGTGGAAAAACAATATTATAAAAATGGGTAATAAAAAGTCCATTTGAAATGGGAAATTGGGAACTATAAATGTATCTTTATATTTTACATAATTTGATTCCTATAAATGGATAGAAAAGATAAAAAATTAAAATATTATCATAGAGGAGAAACTAATGTCCATGGAATAATAAATATTGATAGAGGACATGGTCATGAGACTGTAAATGAACAAAAATTCATAAGATAATGTGTGGTTATAAGATGATCAATTCCATACAAATGAAGCTGAATGAATATAATTATTATTTTAACATAATACTACTAAATATGAGGGATTATTTAACTATCATGGTAAATTACATGAGAAAATATACATACTCGATTTCATTCCATTTCATATGTACAATTATATCCTTCAGTTCTTATTCGATAAAATATAACTCTATATTATCTATTACTCCAACAAAATGAAACATAAGATTAATTTTTCATCCCTAAATCAGATAAATTTAATTTTAATGATTCATAAGAACAATAATTCATTCCTTATAAGACTAATTATTTAACCACACCATAATGGTTATCACATGTTAACTAATATGGATAAGTATAATATAAAAATATTCAAAACACTCATCCATAATCCTCAATGTAGAAATTAATCTATTTATTAAATATTTATCCTTAACACTTCTAAAATATGTCTTAACATTTTCCAGAACCAAAACACAAAATTATTTGATCAAATTTTTTCCATTCTTATGTTTAACACTTATACCTAAAAAACATGAAATATATCATAATATCATACAAAAAAACATCTATAAATTTAAAATATATTCAATTAAAATATAATAATAACCTGAATCCCAATATAACTGGAATGAAAACACATATTCTTCAAAATGATTACATGGTCCTTATTCAAGTGAATTCACAGTCATGTTAGAATATTCCATAAATTAAACAATTAAAACAATATCATCAATAATGACCCAAATAAAATTTCAACCAAATCCCTAACCAATTTTAAGGTCACTAATTTTGTCTTGTTTTCATTATCAACAATAATAATATCTTTCCCATATCAATTAATTATCATTGTACAAGTAAATAACTATTTATTTTTAATCGGTACAATTCAACGTATGTTTTTAGTTACATAAATAAAACTACTTTGAAACAATTATTTTATTTTTTGGAATCCTTATTTCATGATTAACTTTTATATGAATATTATACAATTTAATTCTCTAATTCCAATACATAAAATAGTTAATTGTTTCACATAAAAAAATAGCATTCCATATGTCCATTATTGGTCTTGGAGTTGAATAATAGATTATAGAATTTTCTCAGATAATTCTTATAACCCCCAAAAATAATAATAAGAACAACAAATTTTACATTATTATATAAATAATTTCCTCCAATATAATCATCATATATTTATGGAGATTAATTGATTTATTCCCTCCCCTAACACACACCAACGTTATTCTTGATCATTTATAGCTTTATCTTAAATGCTTCATCCTATATTCAGAACTAATACGAATCTAAATTTTCATTATTTTGTTGTCTTCATTATAGTTTCTAATTTAATTATTAGGTGTTTCAAGAAAACCCCCAATGTTGAGGTTGTAAATCATATTATGGGATATTTTATTTGGAAGAATCACAATGTTTTTTAATCCCAATATTGTTTCATTTATTTTCCCATAATGAAAATAAATCCATTTTCCATCACATTTATTATTAACATGAATCCCTTATGTTCTAATAATTTACTAAAAACAAAAACTATGGCGTGGGATCCAATAATAATAGCGAGGAATCAAAAATTCTGAAAATTCATTTGTACTATTTTCAAATCAGGAAAGATCCTTTTTAAACAATGAATTTGTATCATTAACGTTCGATATCGTTGATAATCTACTATTCAAATAATTATATGGGTTCATAAGGAAAATATGTGTTAACCAATATATATCAAATATGAGTTCAAAATAATTTATGCATCAAGGGAATGATCTCTATGAACCAGAATTGTTGTTGAGATATTCCCAACAAACAATTTTCCATGTTATTACTCATATATAAATCTATTTTAAACCCATGTCCTCTTGTTGTATCTAGTAAGATATGTATTTCAAGGAAAAACACATAATATACACATTACTATAAAATTTTGAAATAATTTTATACATTGAATTATTCCTTGAGATTTTATAAGTGTT
Source organism: Viscum album (assembly GCA_963277665.1). NCBI lineage: Eukaryota > Viridiplantae > Streptophyta > Magnoliopsida > Santalales > Viscaceae > Viscum > Viscum album. Next base: position 255,791,807 of record OY728148.1, on the reverse strand, counting down.
TATAATTAAAATTTTATATTACTATCTAAAAAATACTATAATATGAACTATAGTAATATATTGTTTTAATTCATACATAGTGAATCTTATTATATAAACAATAATTCTATAAAATTATGGTCTGTTCCAAAACACTAAGTGTTTAGTTTCTTCTGAAATATTTATAAATAAATAATTGGTTCTTATTAGATATACTTCATCTCCCAATTAGTTATTCATAACTGGATACATTTTTAAAAGATCATAATTATTGTATTTCTTCATGTCCTGGTGGAAATAAAATATAATAAAGGGTTTGATCAGACGGTCTGTCATTGTAAGAATAGGATATATCAGTGATCATTTAATCATAACATGATAATAAAGGGTATGATAACATGTTTTTATCCTTATAAAAACATTCACATAAATTATTATATCATAAACATTATTATTGGAATAATGGTGGGTAAATTATAATATGTGAATCCAAATGGTATTAAATAATAGTATCTATAAGAAAAAAACATTTTAATAAGATCATTTCATAATAAATGTGAATGAATTTTCAAATAGTAATTATCATATAAAAATTATATCATGTATACTTAATAAGACACTAATAATATCTTAGTCATTCACTAAGTGGTCATGTACCTATTTTAGGCATGGGATAACCTCTTGTAAGTAATATTTTGTGTTTGGGATAACCTCCCATGTACCCTATTTCTGGCTTCAGATAACATCTAGTGTACCCCAATATCTCATAGAACACTAATCATTACCTATTACATTAGAGGGAAATATAATTCCACACCCAACTACTATATAGTAGAAAATCCATTCATATATTTGTCACAATGTCATAAAAAATATTCATCATAGTTGTACCCTTGGAAAAAAAATGTTGTACGCCAAAATATCATCATCATAACCATAAACAATATAAATAAATAATAAATTTGGTTTCATTAGATAATATCCCTCATAAATCCAAAGTAACATAATAAGATGTTATCATATATGATAAATTAATTTAAATGATTAGTGAAATTATTCATGAGGGGAATAAAATTATCAATTTAAAATGTCATAGAATATATAATAATTTCTTAATATTTTGAAAATAAATACATTGAAAATAGAATTGATATTTGTAAGTGGTTTCTTTAAATAATTGATTATTCATGACTATGGACAATTTTGATCATGATATGTATATTGAAACAATGTTTTTATTAAAAAAAATTCTATAAATGAAAAAATATATCATTCAAAAAATGACAATATTATTTAATTTAGAATATTTTTTAGATGTATATAATTTTTATATATAACATTAATAAATAATATGATAATATAGAAATATTATTCTTTTATGGAAAATACAGATATGTGAAAAACTCAAATGAAGAGTAAAATGATGTCATTTATCTTTAATAACATTATTCCAGTATCTAAAGTACATATAATGAGTAAAATTAAAGGAAAACATTTATTCTAAAGAAAAAATAGGAGGAAAATAAAATTAAATGGATTTATCTAGAATGGACAATATAATTTAATTTTATGTTAATTCAGGAATATATAATACCAATTGAAATGTCATTAAAACCTAAATCCCTTTAAAATTTAATATTTTTATAATAAACAAATTATGTAGGATAAAAACTTATATTGATAATAATGTACCTATAATTTTTACTATAATAATCATATATGACATTAATGAGATTTATATACACCACATAATATAATTATGTGGTGAATAATTCATGTGTCCCATAGAAATAAAACTGACATGAATATCTATTGCAATGAGAATGAATTAATTTGATTTCACTTTGACCACATATATAACAAATTATAGTTTATAAAACCTCTATAATAGATTATTCTATATACCTATATAATTATATATAATAAAATTAAAACATTTTAACATCAATTTACTTATAAATCATTATTAAAATCATCATTTTTGGGTGTTAACTATTTTTCTTTTTTTTCAACAGAATTTCAATTTGGTAGTTTTGGTACGTGTATTTTGGTGATTATTCCATAATTTCCAGAATTCAAATATGATAAAAAGATAATATTTATATATATATTATGGTCTATAATGGATAGAGACAGAAAATTTAATTACACCATTTATAGAAATGGTGGGTTATACATATGCACGAATGTTAATTTCACTTTTCCATGGACATAATGAATAAAAGGTAGATAATAATTCACCATTCTAGAAGAATTATTATGTCATATATATATCACTTATATTCATTAAATCTATCCTTATTATATTAATTATAATTTTTAAATGAAAAAAAATCTATTCAATCCATGGATATGGTTTTATACATGTACACACAAGTGATTTTATCATTTTCTAACATATTTGATGATACCAACATGATACAGTACTGTAATTAAAAATAATAATTATATAATAAGTATTATTTATAAATTATAAATACATCATAATAAAAATTAATGAAAAATGATTATGTAAAACTAATTTTATCTCTACATGGAGGAAAAAATCCCAAGGTATGTATGAGTGATATATTCACATTACATTTGATGGAATATATGGTGGAAATTGGTTGATCCATTATTATAATAAAATTATATTATATTAATGATACCTATGATATTATAATATGATAAATGACAAATATTTATATGTAATGGAATTGTTTTTTTATTTTTCTTGTCCAAAATTAATTATATATATCTTGATTTAACATCGATGTCAGTGCGGTGATTCGATGTGTATGAAAATAAGTATTAATATATTAAAAATATTAATATATGTCAATACATGTTTCTGTGTTGTTTTATTGTTACTTTCAACCTCATTATTTTATACATTGGATATGCAATCTATTACCATAGTTGATTCCATATTCTGAGGTTTACTCTAGGTGTGACAAAAGGTTGGTCGATGTTGGAAGATATTAGGAAATCTATCATTAATGAGTGAGCTAAATAAAAATAATTTATTTATTTATTTATATTTCATAATTCCCATATCCTAAAATATTATATAAATATCCTATTCTAAAAAATCACTAGGGTTATCTTCTTAACCATGGGCAGATTTTAATGGAGGAAAATGTATGATATTCATTAGGGAACCAGAACAAAAAATGATAAATGATCAAATCATGTTGGATAAATTGTTAGTGAACACATAAAATATTTTACATCGCTCTTGAATTCCTTAATTATGAAATTTCAATATTTTTAGTATATATTAATTGAAATTTCTATTTTGATCCCTCCTTAATAAAATAATGAATATGGATAAAATTATGTACTTCATGATCAGTGATTTTATGCTCTTCATAAGACCCCATTTGGATGAAATCCATTTTTCACAATAGTAAAAATTTTATTTCCCTATTGATACCATGGTTTTCTCTAATTATGTGATAATTTCCAAGGATACCTTCAACAATGATGGTTATAACTTTGTTTATGTATATTTTTACAAACCTTTCTTTTTGTTATTTTTCATTTTTCTGTGGGTTTAGGATTTGAAATTTTCATGTGGGATAAACTTGATTGATCCACTATGTTCATGGTGTATTTTTTAATGATGATCAAGATGGTAATTTTTTAAATCGATTAGGATGATTTTCAAGTGATTATTCATTGATCTAGGGTCCATAGTGTCAAATGTAGTGAGGGGAACTATATGTCAAGTGGTGTTTCATTAGAGAATGAATAGAATTTAATTTTCTATGAAATAGGCTATTAATAAATGGGATGTGGTGTTAGATATCAATTTTTGGTGATCAAATGTATTATTTAAATATTGAAATTACATTTTGGGATACCATTTTTACGACCTGAGGATTACATGAAAAACCATACTAAACCCCAATTAGTGAAGAAGAAAATACAAATTTTTTTTCATTTTTAGTGGAGACATTAGTTTTTACCTGAGTTAAGGATCATACACCATATTGTTGGCCCTACAGACAAATTTAACCTACATGGGAAATAATGAAATATTTAAAATATATAAACCATGGGATCTCAATTAGGAAGCGATTTCATCATACCTTGTGGACACATCATGTGTTTGTACATGGTTAATCGATTCATATTCAAGAGTATACATGAAGGACCCTGAGTGTACATAAACATTGTGCTCCAATATCTGACATAGTGAATTATGAAATTTCACTTTGAGTAATGTCAAAGGTAGAATGTTTATCGTCTACGAGGTAGGGTCAAAAACCCTGTTGAATGAAATATAAATCATTTACATCTCCCATTTTTTTAATACTCTCTCATCTCTTTATTCTGGAATCAAAATTTTCCCCACTAGTAACCTATTTTATGTTTTATTATATGTTTAAGGTTATGCTGGCCTTTATGGATAAATATGAGTTTATACAGATATTTTCCAAGATTTGTGCTTCATTAAGAGATTATCAAGGATGTAAGGGATTAAGAAAATATCATTCAATATATTTCTAGGTTAGAAACCCTCATATATCACTTGGTTGTGGTTCCCTATGTTCCTCTCAATTTATGGAGTGGTATCCTCAAAATTATCTAAGGTATCAGTTCTACATTAATTGAGTAGTTCCCCTGATGGACCATGAAGTACATCCTCAACATAAAAAATGAAACCCCCTATTGTATTTGGGTGTAGTCCTATAGTCAATTCAGTAACACCCAGCCCTCCCCCACCAGAGTGTGGGTCTCATATGTTACCACCTTTTGAGTAATGCCCCCAATAATTCTATGGTGTAGTTTTACAATTCAAAAAGTGTCACGTCCTCTCACACAAGTACATGGGTCCTATATCTATTTAGAGGAATCAAATTATCAAACTACATTTGGGGATATCCATTGGAGATTATGATATCCTATTCTTTGGATATGTATAGATGTTTCTTCCTCCAAATGGACTTCTCTAACTGACACATTGATATTGTACTTTGGATATAGAAATTTGGAGCTATTTACAGCTTTATCATACCAAATGGGTTTTGAATATGGAGATCCCCTTTCTCTCTTATCCGGGATTCATTTGATAATATATTTATCTATAGGGTTTTATTTCAGTTGAGATTTTCATTGAGTTGACCACTCAATTTGTGTCTATCTATTTTTCCCTTTTCTGTTTTTGGGTTTTCATTTTTGGTATGTATATACCCACCCCAAAAATCAATTTTCTAGTGTGTGTTGTGTCTTATGGACAATACAGAAAGCTCTACAATGTCTTTGTTAGAGAATAACAGTGTATTATATTAATATACTATACCTAATGGTTGTAAATTGATATCATGATCTAGTATCTCCTAGTTCATTTCTTGACCCAATTTTACATTGGTTGAGACCTCAGTTTTTAGATGGGTGTGTATTTTTCCCATTATAGTTTTTCTTAACTATTCATAATCTATTTAATTCCCTATAATTTTTTACATATATGGTTTAATCTAGATTTCACTTTATTTTATTATTCTTCTTCACTTTTTCATCTACAATTTTTGTGTGTTCATAAAGGTACGATAGGAAAAGGGATCAAATTTTATTTCATCCCTTGTAGTGATTATTGCAAAACCCAATCTACTGAATGTGGTAATGGAGTTATAACATATCATTATGATACTTTACAATGAGACCACAATGTTTCAGGTAGTTATAGTGTGGTATTAGATAAGTTCATTCATAAAAATGGTGTTTTGAGTTTTCCCCATATGATAATTGGTTATGTCTTAGGGAAATGGTCCAGAGTGTATTAAGGGAATATTTGAGGCCTGGTAACACAGTTTTTTTGGTAGTGTTTGACATATAAAAAAACTAGATCCTTGACTACCTCCTTTTCCACGTAGAATAATAAGACCATAGTTACATGGAAAAGTGGATGAGGCGTCATATAATAATAAATCCTTTGACTATACTTATTTAATCATATCCCCATAAGTAAATGCTCATCTAACTATTGTATTTCGTGATATATTTTTGAATACCTCCACTTATATAGTTGGAAATGTTAACTAGTTTAGGATCACTAGGATGATCAGATGAATGATGAGGTCTTAGTTTAGGGACAATCTCATGATTTTTTTTCTCTATGTGGGTAGGGAGTTGTGCCCCTTCATGTTAAGAAATAGATAGTAAAGTTTGTTATAGATGATAATGTGTGTAATTTGAGTGTGATATGAACGTTCTATTATTAGAGACCATTGAGGGTTTTTAGAGATCCATTTCACCAGGTAGTGGAGGATTGAGTTGAGTAAGTGATTAGAGTCTTTAGGCTTATGAAAACCCTGGTTGATCATATAGTTACACTGGAAAAGGTATATTCCCTAGAGAAGTAGTGTGATGGTGGTGTCTACTCATGAAAATCAATAATTAGACTACACTCATATGGTTTTTGATATAGATTCCATTTCATAAGGGAAATTACCACTTGTTTTTTTTTCTCTTAGTATGTACCAATTAGCTTCTTTAGCTATATGAGGTAGTAATATAGTTTCTATGTATTTCGTGAGGTTAAATGACCAAACACAATAATCCCTTGTCATGGTGTGCTTTGGTTACATCTATAAAATGTTTTTCAAGTATGTTATCCATGGAAACATCCCTTCTCGTGTTTCCCCCTTATGCATTCCAATCTATGAAAGAGTGATCAAGTGAGATCTAGTAATGGCGGGGTCTATTCAAGGAAATTCTATGTAGTTAGTGTTATTTTTTGGAATCATGGGGAATATTCATATGTCGTATCGGGAATAAATAGGTTAGTAAGACCTCGATGTTGGAGACCTTTCAATTCCTAGACCTTGTCATGTGGGCATGCAGTACGAGGTCCAAATAGAGGGTTTGGTAACCTTATAGTGGAAAAATTTTATACTTCTAACGAGAGAGGTCAACTAACTCATTATTTCTGAACATTTCAAGATGAGGAGGGAATTATAGAACACTGAACATGTTTTCCACTTATCTGTTCTCCATCCCGGTTTACAATTGGGCCTCAGATATGTCTCTTCATATTTTAATTGCTACCAACTAGCAGTGAGGGTCTAGCTACATGATATTGTCAACACTATACCCATTGATGATGGTGTTAATGATTGTATATATATATATAACATAGCAAAGGAAACTGTCACAAACCAGCCCAGGTGACCTGGTAACTCGATAACCGAGCCGACCCTAACATAGCCTAAAGTGCATTACTGATCCCCATGGGTTGACGACTCACACCTGGAATCATACTACAAACAAGTGTAAATAATTTTTTCCACAAGAATGCTGAAGCTACATAAAAAACAGCATGCATTACAAAAGAAGATCCACTAGGATTGATGTACCAGAAAACAAAGAGGCATAAAAAGCCCAATATACTACAACCCAAGTACTAAAAAAGAGAAAATATCCCTAGGGTCCCTAAGGACACAACACCCCAAGAGCAAAACTCAACAGTTGGATCCACCTCCAATAGATACCTTCCCATTGCTCGAACCAGGAAGAAGAAAGTCTACAAACACCTGAAAGAAAATGTATGGTGTGAGCCTAAGCCCTGTAGGACACCACCAAAGATTCTGTATCAAATTCCAAATATAGATTATCCAAATAAAATCATTCAATGTCAATGTGAACATGATTTTCATTTCAACGGAATGTTTAAAAAAAACATGCTATACATTTTTAAATGATGGAAATAAATATTTTAAGAAATGATTTTAAAAATGATGGTATATTTATAAAATAATGGCTAAAATATAAAATTTATAAAAAACAGTTTATATAAATTAAGAAGGCATTTAAGCAGTACAAAGAAATAATGTCATACATTTATATATCAAATATAAATAAACAAGTAACCTACATGGTCATCTTCCAATGGTACGATAGTATTATATAGCTTTAGGATTCCACACTCTCTATGTGAACTCCGAAAAATGTGTATACACACATCCCTATGACACTGGCCAAAGGAGACTAGTCAGCAACCTGTCTGGGATGTGACCCATCACAAGTATATATTATAATGTTTTCGTAGCGTAGAGGGTATCCAAATAACTCACTAACTACCTAAGGCTTGCATGTGCTCTTACCGGATGGGAGAACTATTTTAAGACTGCATAAAATACGATCAATCCCATCCTTTCATTTCAAAAGTTCCAATTTCATTCCATTTTAAACGAAACAGGTTTTATTATAAAACATGACTTCTTCACAAGATAAATCCCCTGGGTTTCTTTCAAATAATATTAAGCCATTTTCACCAGTTGGAAATCCATTCATAACCAATTCCATCATTTCAGAATATATTTCCACAATTAAAGTCATCAATTTCATTTAAATAATTTCTATCAAATCCATAATTTATTTACACAATTAAATTAAAAATTTTATTTTAAATCATTTACATAAAATCCATAATTTAAATTAAATAATTCAAATCATCCAATTTCTATAAACACACCCAATTCAATGGATTTGGGGTTTTTCAAATATCCATGCAAAAACCCTTTCAAATATCTTGATTCATTGGAATTGAGTTTTCTTATCAATTTAATTGAAAGAAAATTTGAGAAATTGAATTTAAGTCAACAATTGAAATTAATCATGAAAATACGATGATAGTCAAATTGGAATGTCAGGACGGAACCACCTACCTCAAGGGTTTTGAAGAAAACAACAATGGTTGAAGGGAGCTTAAGAAACCCGGGTCGATTCTCCAAAACCCACCTTATATCTCTTATCCTAGGAAGATAAAGACAATATCTCATCATATTTGGCATGTACACATTTAGATCTACCCATAATGGGCATATCCCTAAGAGACTGAGAAAAGAGGAGAAGTTGATTTAAGTATATCTAAGAAGCCGAACAAGAACGAAGATGAATGATCACATACCACAAAAATCCCGCATCGATTCATGAATAGAAGCCCTTGGATCATCTGTGGAATGATCAGAGAACCTTCTCTGACCTTAGGAGAAGCAAAACCTCGAGTTAGGGCTGCTTAGGAAGAAAAAAGAGTCACTTAGAGGCAGACACGAGTGATATCCACTTTTATATAATCTCATTTAAGTGGCTGCACGGTTCGCCCACACGGTTACACAAACTGTGTGCTATCCTTGGGTTAGCCACTACCTCAGAAGACACTCTACGCACGGTTTGGCCACAAGGTTATAAAAACTGTCCGCCACCCGTGTGGAAGCTACTGCCTCCATGACAAACTACGCATTGTTTGACTACACGGTTTAGACATCTCATGTGCCACCCGTGCGACGTCCCCTTTACCTCAAAACAAAATTTAAATTTTTTCTCGACTCTCCCATTTATCACTACTCCAAAACAGAGGTACATAGAAACATCAAAAGTACCTGAAAACATAATTTTATGTTACATCCTCTCCACCATAAGATCTTTCTATCCCTGGAAAGCCTATGAAGAAAACTCCACATTAAAATGTTGAGGCCACTGCTCTCTCATTAGTGCCTCCCTTTCCCATGTCCCATGAGAATCAGAACCATGCTGCCATAGAAAACGGACCAGAGGTATCGTTCTCCCACGAAGTACCTTGGTCTCAGAATCAACAACCCTAACTTTTCGTTCAGTCACAGATAAATCTGGTTCAATCTCATGATCATTCCAGCACAAAACATGAGATGTATCAGAGAGATACATTCACAACTGCAATACATGGAACACGTTATGTATCGACCTCAGTTGTGGTGGTAGATCTAGATGGTAAGAAACATTCCCCACAAGACCAATAACCTCGAAAGGTCTAACTAAATGAGGAGAATGCTTCCCTTTCCTCCCAAGTTGTCGATGACCTAATCGGTGTGAAACATTCAGAAACACCTGGTCACCAAGAGAGAACTCTAAAGGTCTGTGGAGATGATCAGCATAAGACTTGTACCAACATTGTGCTGTCAACATTCTCTGCCGAATCAACTGGATCTTAGTTGTCGTCTCATGGAACAAACTCTTTCATACTAAGGAACTTTCAACAATATCCAGCCAACATAAAGAAGATTTAGAATGACGGCCATATATTGCCTCAAAAGGATCCATTTTGATCACATACTGATAAATTTTGTTTTAAGAATACTCAACTAGCCCCAGGTGATCATCCCAATATCCACCAAAGTCAAGAACACAAGCACGAAGCATATCTTCAAGGATTTGAATAGCTCTCTCTATCTGGCCATCTGACTGTGGATGGTAGGCTATTCATAAATGGACCAGATATCCAAGTGGATATTGAAGGCCTGTCCAAAAGAGAGAAGTAAATGGACGATCCCTATCAAAGACTATAGCAGATGGAACTCCGTGCAAATGAATAATTTCTTTCACATAGATTTTTCCCAACTCCTCAACATTGGTTGTATCTCAAATAGGTATAATGTGAGTAGACTTGGTCAGCCTTTCGATCACAACCCATATAACATTGTTCATCCTCTGGGTTTGAGGAAACCAAACCACAAAGTCCATAGATATTTCATCCCACTTCCATGTAGGGACTAAAAGTGGTTTAAGCAAACCCGATGGTTTCTAATGCTTAGCTTTCACCTGCTGACATGCATAGAAATGAGATACAAACTTAACAAAGTCTTGTCTCATACCTGGCTACCAGAACTATCACAGCATATCATATAACCACTTTGTGGTTCCCAGGTGCACATCCCACTGAGAGTTTTGGAAATCCCCCCTCACATCCTTCCTTGCTGCTAACAACACAACGTGATAGTTTTGATAAAACAGAACACCCTATTTGGTGAACGGCCACAGGGTATCTATCTCCCCAACAAAAAGAGAGTCCCTAATGCTCTAGAATTCATAATCCAGTTGTTGTTTCTGAATAATTAACTCAGTAAGAGAAGATGTCAACATGACATTGGCTAAAAAAACTTCATTCCCCATCCACTGAACTCCAATATGAAGCTCATCAAAAAGAGCCATCGAACTCCACTCTTCTGAATATTCTTTCACAGCCTGTGATGGAAGCTTCATTCTTAACACATATACAACTACGTTCCCTTTCCCTGGGGTATAGGAAATGTCAAATTCAAAAGAATGTAGGTACTCCAAACAATGCCTTTGGTATAGATTCAAATATTTTTTTAGAGAAGATATAACTCATGTTCTTGTGGTCTGAATACATAGTAAACCTTTCTCCATAAAGGTAATGTATCCAAAACTTAAGTGGGTGCATTATAGCTGTTGGTTCAAGGTCATGGGTAATATAGTTCTTCTCATGAGGCTTTACCTAACGAGACTTATAGGCAACAACATGATTACCTTCCATAAGGACACATCCCAAACCTAAACCCGATGCATCACAGAAGTCCACGTAACCTATCTTAGCCCCAGGAAGAGTTAACACTGGCACAGTAGTCAAATGATGCTTTAGTTCAAAAAAAACTCTAAAATTTATCATTCTTGGAAAACGTCACTCCATTCCGAGTCAGAGCAGTTATTGGAGAAGCTAACATTGAGAAGCCTTTAACAAATTGACGATAATATCCTGTTAAGACCAAGAATCTCCAAATATTGAAAACATTTTGTGGTTATTCCTAATTCATAATATCCCTTACCTTATTAGGATCAACTGATATTACTTGTTGTAACACAACATGTCCCATGAATTTCACTTCCTGATTCTAAAAATCTCACTTTGAAATATTGGAATAAAGTCGGTGATTCCTTAGAAGACTCAGTATTGTTCTTAGATGATGCACATGATCGTCCTTAGACTTGTAGTAGACACAAATTTCATCCACAAAGACTACCACAAGTGTATCTAGATACTCATGGAAAACACTATTCATCAAAGCCATGAAAACTGCAGGAGCATTTGTTAGGCCAAAGGGAATAATAAGGTACTCATAATGGCCATAACTACTCTGAAAAGCAGTCTTATGAATGTTAGTTTTTTTATCCTCAACTGATGTTTACCAGATTAAAGATCAATTTTTTAAAACGAAATAATCCCTTTCAATTGATCAATAAAATCATTAATTCATGGTAACCGATATTTTTTCTTTATCGTAAGTCAATTGAGCATTTGATAATCAATACATAAGTGAAGAGAACCATCAGCCTTCATGGAAAAGAGAACGGGTGCTCCCCCTGGTGAAAAACTCGAGCATATAAATCCTTTCTAAAGAAGATTATCTAATTGAGACTTCAGTTCTTTTAGTTTAGCTGGATCCATTTGGTAAGAGGGAATAGAAACCAGTTGGGTACCAGACATTAAGTCAATAGAAAAATCAACCTCCCTTACTGGTGTAAAACTAGATACGTCAGAAGGAAACATGTCGGGAAACTCATCAATGACTAAAGGAAGATCACCACACATTGAATCTCTCTCTAGATCAAAAGAAAACATGGACATAACTTTCCCCAACTCTGGATAAGAGGGTCATTCTCTGCTTGACCTTGGGTCCCATTCTCCTTGAAAAACAAGTGGCACACCACTAGGTGTAGTAAGGCTGAACCGTCAAAGATAACAATCAATCCGAGATTTATTGGCATTGTGCCAATCCATCCCAAATATTATGTCAAAAGATTTCATGTCAAGAACCCAAAAACTCCACGCAAGCTCGACATCTGATAGAGAGAATACACAAGTAGGACTACAGAGACCCTTCTCTCTCTTTTTACCAAGGGGTGTAGTAAAATCCATTGCACAAGATAAAAGATTCATAGGTATATTAGGAAAATTAACAATATGGGTTGAAATAAATGAGTGAGATACACCAGTATCAAAAAGAATGGTCACTAAAGATAAAGCTATATTAATGTTACCTCTCACAGTTTCAGGACCTGTATCAACTACCTCTGGGGACTCTACCACTGCATGAAGAAGCATTGTTCCAGATGCCTGTGGCTGGAAATCTTTTGTACGTGAAGCATTTGATTTCCCCGCAGTTATTGGAGGTGCGGATGATCATGTTCCACTATGTGGAGTAGATAAGTGATGGGAGAATCTATGTAAGTTCCCTAAATTTCCACATGAGCTATATTTCTTGGGTGCCTCAGTGAAAACCTTCTTAGAGTGTCCTAGATTTACACACTTATATCATGTTAATGAAGCCCCTCCTGGTGATACTGGAGGTCTGGAATGACGCTGTTGTTGAGAACTACAATGAGAAATTTCATGATTCCATTTTCCTTTAAACGAACCAATACATCCACTTGGAGGAAAAGGAAATCCCTTCAACCCAGAATATTTTGTCAGGTCCATCTCAATCATCATCGCCATATCCAGCACATCAATATTAGTGGGTAGCTTTAGTAAGAGAACCAGATAACAGATATCTGATTGAAGTATCAACTCGAATCGTCAAGCCCTTCTCTTCTCATTAGATACATTCTCATGATCAAACATTACCAACTCAGAAAAGCAATTCAACTACTAAGTCACAGTTTTTTTGGCCTTCTCAAGCTTGAGAAACTCCATAGCCTTATCTAACAACATTGATTATGGATAGAACTGGTTAGTGAAATGAACCCTAAAGTATTTTCACACCAAACCCTCATGTTTCCCAACCATCACAATCTTGTCCTACCATATCCTACATGGTCCCTCCATCACAAAGGATGAGCACTTTACCTTTATCACATCAGGTGTCTCCACGAACCCAAACAGATGCTCAATCTTACTCAACCATTCCTCAGCATGTTGAGGGTTAGTGGACCCTTTGAAAACTGGTGGATTCTGGCATAGTAACTCTTGAGAATTATTTCGTAGAATATCACTATGAGGATCTATATCTAGAGCCTGAATAGGAACTTAAGGTGGTGCATGTCCTTGAGATTGTACAATGCGAACAATCACCTCCACCATACTCGGATCCACAATAGGACTCGGTTGATGAGATTCAAAAGCAGCCTCTTTTTGGATCTGATTCACATGTCTTCTCGAATGCATGATGCTACAAAACATCAAAAAATAATAAAGGAATTAGGTTAACAATCAAACTGAGTAATAAGGAAAACAATTCTTAATAGAAGTGATACCATGATTTGGATTCCACTCTATCCAAATCAAAATGGGGGAAATACTAGAACTAATCCACATGTCATATTTCCCTAAAAAAACATGGGGACTTAAGGTTCATTGTGGTGAGAAATGGCTAGGATCTTAATCACAACTACCACCTATGTCTCGGAAAGAATACTCAAATGCATACTATCATCAAGGCATGATGCTTAACCTTCCGCTGATACCATTTTTCCATAAACCAGCCCAGGTACCCTGGTAGCCTAACAACCGAGCTGACCCTGACATAGCCCAAAGGGTGTTCCCGATCCCCACGTGTCGACTACTAGAACCTGGAATCACACTAGATGCAAGTGGGAATGATTTTTGCCACAATAATACAGAAGAAAAAAAAAGTATGCATTATAAAATAAACTCAAATAAGGGTGATGTACCAGAAAACAAAGAGGCATAAAAAGCACAAACTACTACAACCCAAGAACTAAAAATGGGAAAACAACCCCAAGGTCCCTATGGACACAACACACCAATACCAAAACTCAACAACTGGATCCACTTCCAAATATCCCTTCCCTTTGCTCGAACATAGATGAATAAAGTCTACAAACACCCGAAGGAAAAAAGTAGAGCGTGAGCCTAAGCCCCATAGGATACCACCATGTATTCCATAATAGATGCCAAATATATATTATCCAAATATAATATTTCAATGTCAATGTAAACAGGATTGGCATTTCAAAGGAATATTTAAAAAAAAGATGCAATACATTTTCAAATGATGGAGATAAGTATTTTATGAAATGATTTTACAAATGATGGAATATTTCTAAAATAATGTCTTAAATAAAACATTTATACAAAATAGTTTAAATAAATTCAGATGGCATGTAATAAGTATAAAAAAACATTGCCTTACATTTATATCTCAAAAATAAATAAACAAGTGAGAAATAGGGTCATCTACCAAAAGGTACGATAGTATTAACCTGCTATAGGATTACACACTCTCTATGTGAACTCAAAAAAATGTGTATACACATGTCCCTATGACACTGGACAACGGAGACTTGTCACCAACCCATTGGGGATGTGACCTACCAAATGTATATATTGGAACATTTTCGTAGTGTAGAGTGTATCCAAATGAATCACTAACTACTTAAGGCATTCATGTGGTCTTACATGATGGGAGAACTATTTTAAGACTGCTTAAAATACGATCAATCCCATTCTTTCATTTCAAAAGTGCCAATTTCATTCCATCTAACACCAAACATGTTTTATTTGAAAACATTCATTTTTCACAAGATAAAACCACATGGTTTCGATGAAATAATAGTAATCCATTTTTTCCAGTTTGAAATCCATTCAAAACCAATTCCATCTTTTCACAATTTATTTCCACAATTAAATTCAATAATTTTCTTGAAATCATTTCCATCAAATCCACAATTTATTTCCACAATTAAATTTAAAATTTAAATTGAAATCATTTACATAAAATCCACAATTTAAAGAAAACAATTTAAATCATCCAATTTCCATAAACACACCCAATTCAATAGAATTGGGGTTTTCCAAATTTCCATGCCAAAACCATTTCAAATATCTCGATTCACTGGAATCAAGTTTTTTTTATCAATTTAATTGAACGAAAATTTGAGAAATTAAATTTAAATCAACAATTGAAATATATCAATAAAATAAAATGATAATCAATTTGTCAAGTCCGGATGGAACCACATACCTCAATGGTTCCGACGAAAACCACAATTGTCGAAGAACTCTCACGAAACCCCTGTCGATTATCTAACAATCAGACTTATATCACTTCTCCTAGAATGATAAAGACCAAATCTCATCAAATTTGGCATCCACACACATAGATCTACCCATAACGGGTGTAGATATAAGAGACCGAGAAAAGAGGATATGTATATCTATGTAGATATAAGTAGCCGATCAAGAACGAAGAAGAACGATCACATACCTCAAGAATATGACATCGATTCACCAAGAGAAGTCTTTGGATCACCTTCGGAATGATGGGAGAAACTTCTTTGACGATAGTAGATGAAAAATCTCGAGTTAGGGCTACCTAAAAGGAAAAAATAACTTAGAGGAAGAAACGAGTGAGATCCACTTTTATAGGATCTCATTTAAGTTGTCGCACGGTTTTCCCGCACGGCTAGACAAACATGCGCTAACTGTGCATTAGAAACTGCCTAAGTAGACACTCCACACCGGGGTTGGCCACTTTTTTAGACAAAACATGCCCCGCCTGTGCGGAAGATATTGCCTCTGAGACCAACTAAGTATGGTTTGGCAGAACAGTTTAGACAACCCGTGCACCAACCGTGCAACTTCCCATTTTCCTCAAAACAACATTTAATGTTCTCCCGACTCTCCCATTCATCACAAATCCAAAACAGAGATACTTAGAAACATCAAAAGTACTTGAATACGTAACGTGATGTTACAAAAACCATATAATAGAAGAAAAACTATAAAATTCATCATAAGAATAATAAAAATCATAAATTATCATAATGCTAAATTAATAACACCACATGTAGATAAATAAAAAACAATTCAATTCATAAAAAATAATTATCATGGTCTCCCATGGAAGACTATAAGAGTACATATATATCAATAATCCTATAGGAATTATTATCCTGATACATACGTACCACCAAGTCTACATCCATCTATACCATTCAAATAATTACATCCCTTATCACTATGGTCTAGCTCCCGAGCATAAATACTTACATGAACACAATACCAAAATTTCTACACATGTCATGAGGTTCTTGTATAGGGGGTGAGTATGAACACAGAATTCCACCAAAAATGTGTTCTTATATTACATCTATAATTATATAGTTATTTGAAAAGTACAATTAAAAGAAAATTAATTCTAATTTTAAAATTAACACACTGCACTTATGCTGAATACCCAAATGTGATCATTTACCTACTTCATCTGATGTCAATATATTTATAAATCTATACCCACAAATATAAGTTTCCCATATAGTATGTTTTTGTGCATAAATATTTCTAGTAGTGAGAAACCATGGCTTAAATCCCATGAGTCCGTTGAAGAGTATCATACAAGGTGAACCATCTACTTCCACCAATAACCATTCCACCAGCACCACATGCCATCCAAAACCTCATGTTACACCATCCATGTATTCTATATCCTAATAAAATTCTAATCAATATGTCCCAATTCCATTAGATGTCCTTCCTAGAATTCACGGTTAGATTGAAATCCTGATGTTCCATGGAATGATGATATGTTCCCTCCCATATGTGATAAATCTCCATCAACTCAACATCACATCATCCTAAGTCATTAATGTATTGATCCTCTAATAATATCATTCCAACATCTCGAAATTCAATGTAAAGCCTCTTATCTTAACTAATTGCCAAAAAACCATCCTCAGATGGTTCATCACCATCAAACAAGGATTTCTTTGGTGATAACCTCCTCTAAAACTAATGGTCAATATCATTCTCTAATCCTCAATATCTAATTATGCCTTCACCCACAATTAGTATTCAAAATAACCTTAAAAAAGTCTTCTATATGATTACATGGATCCAATAGTTCATTACCCTATATTGGTGAAGGAATATCACCAAAATTCACTAATCCACATCATCAATAACATCATACCATGGAAACCACAATGCTCAAACCCAGTGGTCAACAACATCCCAAGACACACATGTTTCAACCATAGCATGAAGACCTCATCTCCTCATTCCAATAAAAAATTTCTCACCTACTTAGTTATCATCAATACCACATGTATCTGGTGACACAATCCATGTCTGATGGTAGTGTTACATCTATCCTAGTGATAAATGTCACAAAACAACCTTAATTCTTCCCATCACATTCCCAATAATCCCTAGTAATCATAAAAAAATTATTTAGTTGTATTACACAAGTGATTGTTCTATCATAACTATTTTGTAAAATCCCCTTACATAGCTTATCATATTATAATTGTAACAACCCAAGTACGTAATGAATAATATATATTTTTATCTATGTCTTCTTATTAATTAGATAGTGTTTTAGAGGCTTAAAATGGGAATAAATCCAATCTTAAGCATGGAATACACTAATATTTTTAAAAGATTATTGTACTACCTTTTGATGGAAAAACATTTTTAAATGTATCTTTAGAGAATTTTATAAGATATATTTGTCAAAATAAACTTATTATTTATGATTGGGACAGTGAACTTTACATTGGATAAATTTTTAGTATTTTTCTTACAATGATCATTTTTTAATGAATAGTAAAAATACTGCATTTTACATCAAAACTACTTTTTTATCTAATTTAATTATATGGTTAGATTATTTTTTTAATTGGTTTTAAAGTGTAATTATAATATAGTTTTAACATTTAATACAATATTGGTCATTAGAATTAATTTAACTTGGAATTGGGCATAAACTAATGACAAACTTTTCACAGATATTGTTTCAAAAAATCCGCTATTTATTTTGACAACGAGAATTGTTTTTAAATTAATTATTGCAATTTCTGTGTTTTGAATTCGGTAAAATGGATTCAATATTTGTAATTATAGGGTCCAAATTATGTAATTAAGACTCTTGTTTTTGGACTTTGTGAATAGTAATGATGGTAATTATAATTAATTATCTTCATTAATTAGTAATCGTGTTGTTAAGGATAATAAAATAATATCATAATAATAAAAAATGACACCAAAATGTGTCATAATACTAAGGGTTGTGTCATGGACGACCATGGGATTCCTTTTATCAATCTTGGGGACCCCATGGAATTACTTTTGTGTGATAATGACTTTTTATCTGTTTTTTAAAGAAAGTAAATATAACAAAGAATGTATCACTTGAGTAAAAAAATTTAATTTTTTCTACATAAAAGATATCTTGGATTATAAATAGTCATTTGAAATCTAAAAATATTTCCTAAATCATAGTAGTTTTTTATAATTTTTATACATTAAATAAATTAAATTATATATGAGTCCCTGATGATGCAGTGATTACCTCATTATTTAACAATTTAAATAAAATGAAAATATAATGTAAAATATAAGACCTACACATTTAAAAAACCTATTAGATGGGAGGATTTAGAACCCTTATCATCTTATCCTAGAAATAAATTAATGTGGGACCTATAAAATCCGAAACTCATTTGAAAATAACGTAACATTTTATACCTTTACAAGAGTGCCCATCCTCTCCTCTTATAAATAGCCCCCACCTCAACCTCCTTACCCACACCTCTCAAGACTTTGGATCGGCCAAAATCTTCTTATTTTATCTCTCCACATACCTCTCTTAATCCTAGAAGCCTTACCTTAGGCAGAAAGATCTTCAAGAAACCATTTTGGTTCAAACCAAGAAGAGTTACTCGATTTAAAGGTAAAGTCTTCTATAATGTTCTTTTGTTTTATTTTTCTTCTTCAACCCCCTAAACTATTTTTATTCATTTATTTTGAAACAAAACCATTATCTTAAATATACTAGGATGTTTTTATAGGAATAATTCGAGTTACAATTACACACACCTTCTTGTAATGGTCAAATAGAATATTGTTTCCGGGGATGGTGAATTTCTGCCTCACGAAACGATGATTGTTCAATATTAATCTAACATCATCAAAGGTGGACATTAAGATGAAACTATATTTATATATGATATATAATATGTTTATGTTTTCCTTAAGCTTCTGTATTTTTCTTTTTTGGCATACCTTTATGGTTTCCATTATGGGAAAACGTGATATCTTCATTTTAGGAAGTGCGGACTACCGCCCCCTCAAAGTGATTTGATTCGTTAATGCCATATGTGGGACGTATAAACAATGGAGTTAATGATATTATACTGTAATTAGAATATATCTTTATATCATTATGATTTCATTCCATGAAATATGAAATATAAATGAAAGTAGCGTGCATGCGTTCGTACGGCTTATCGTCTCCATGAACGGTGCATTTCATTTCATACCTCTAAAGGTTATGTAATATTATAAATGCATGTATATACTGGATATATATCTTATATATGATATCTACATCATGAATATAACTCTGGATATAATGGATACATGAACAACTTGTAATTATAAATAGTTTATTTTTGACTCAAGTACCAATGATCATTAAAGTGATCGTTATTAACTTAAATAATTACATAGTGTTCATAATGTGGTAATAAGTGATATAAAAGGAATAATGAACTTGAAAAAGGTTCTTAATAATGTAGAAATTAACTCAAGTTTATTATTTAGGACATTAATGAATGATCAAGTCAAGTCGGACCCGAGTTAAGGGACTTCGTCTAAAACTCCTTTCATTGAGGCATATTATGTTTTATACACAACTTTCTTTTATACAGTGTATAAACCACTTTGACTTTTACGTTTACTCAAAAGGAATCTGTTTTATATGAAGCGTTTACTAAATTAAAAAAGGTAATTTTTTCTTACGTATGCGGCAGCAACGACTTCTCCGCCGCCATGACCATTATTTGAGCTTCGACTTCCTCTACAAGCCATAAATTTTTTAAAATGAAAAATAAATACCATGTTTTACTTTAATTTTATTTTTTTTAAATAATTTTCATAATGTTTTTATTATATCAATGTGTTGTATTGATTACTTGTGATTGATATGTGGAAAAGTTATGTTTCCTTTATGCATGTTTTATGTGATAAAATTATGTTATGGTTCAAGGGCATTATTATGAAGACGGGTGGTTCCATGAGAAACTAAGGGCGGGTGAGCCCAATATAGCTCTCCAATTCATTGGGTAACGCGAAGGGGTTAAATTTTAAGGTTTATCCGAAGAGATTTAGGGAATATACTATGATGGGTATTCCAAACGTTACCATGAGGGTTACTCTCTACGGAAGAATGTTATGAATGCTGCAAGTTACCTTTAGGTCTTATGATTTCTATGATTTATTCATGATTTTATGAGGTATGTTAAACTGCTTATGATTTATGAGTATTGTATGAATTCATACAAGAACTAATTTTTTCATTTCATACTTTTATATCCCTTACTAATATTTGTAATCTCATCCCATGTTTTTGAATTGTTTTTCCCAGGTCTAGGGAAAGGTACCTGATGTGATGATAGGGTCAAGGAAGTGTCATGAAAGAATCCATGTTTTGTTATAAATATGTTTCCGTTGATGAAAAAAATGAATACTATATTTTATGTAACCACTTTATTTAAATGTGGAATGTAATGCATGATTTATGATCTAATTCTCTAAAACTCTAAACATGAAAATATCCTCAATGTGTAATCTTGTAATAACTCAACATTAAGTAATGATTAAGGCTGGGGCCTTATAGTTGGTATCAAAGGCCGGTTTAGATAACTTTATGAGTTATAATTTTATTAAATTATTATCCCAAAATAATATTTTATGGTCAAATTGATATGATATAGTATTTGAAGATTTCCATGATGCTTTATCTAAGACTTGTTTGTTCAGAATGGTTTTCCGCAGAGGAAATAAGGAAGCAGTGCTATGAAGGCATACAAAAGGAAATGACCATCCGAATCATCATACAGAGATGGTTAGAATTGGAAATGAACAGTTTGTTGCAGTAATGGAACAATTGACTCAAGTGATAAATGGTTGTTGTATCCATGCACGAGATCAGCTAGATCAAATGCAGAAGAACATGTTAGTGGTGGAACATTTCATGAGGCAACATCCCCCATCATTCAAGGGATCATCTGACCCTATGCTAGCTGAAGGGTGGATTAAATCACTGGAGATTATTTTCGAGGTCATGGGGTGTTCAGAAAATCAAATGGATAGTCTTGAAATTTAACGTTTGGAGGGTGAAACAGATCTCTGGTGGTCGATGGTTAAAATATTAGGAACGCTGATGTGATTGATGCTCTCAACAGGGATGAATTCAAATGTATGTTTCTTGAGAAGTATTTTCCTAAATTTTTTTGACTTAGGTTGGAAAAACAATTCATGGAATGGAGGAAAGTGGAAGACTAGGTGGCTGCTTATGAAGAAAGGTTTACTCGTTTGGCAAGGTATGCTCTAAATTTTATCCGAGACTTTGATAGTAATATCAATCATTTTTTCTCAAGATTAAAGCCAAAATATCAAAGGTCATTGGCTTCTCGTGATTTCAAAAGTTATGAAAATCTTTTTTGATGTGTTGAGAAGGTGGAAATGGAGTTTGCCTATGATCAAGTGTTCTATATCAACCAGTAGAAGAAGAGACCAAGGTGGCCGGAGAAATGGAAAAATTCTTTAAAAATGTCTGATGGTAAGAAAAATAATTTTCCAGTTTGTGATAATTGTGGTAAAAGGCATGCTGGGGTGTAATGGCCCGGACCTCTCTGGCCCATTGCATTGTCAAAAAGAAGGCCACAAAATGTTCTGGAGGGTAAAATGGACTTTTCCAACAGATTCCAGAATTTTGAAACTACACGCCGTGTAGTTTGAGTACACACCGTGTACCCTCTTGCCAGGTATACCCCATGTGGAACGCCGTGTCTTTGCCGCGTGAAGAAAATGAGTACACTCTGTGTGTCCAGTACTACACGCTGTGTAGTCCCTCACCGTGTTCGCGTTACCGTGTGTTGACCAGTCGTCAGTTGTGTGCCCTGTTGGAGCTGTGTCCTTGCCATCGGCAATAAATGGGTACACGCCGTGTGTCCAATCTACACACCGTGTAGTCCTTCCCCACATACGCGTTACAGTGTGTCGACCAGTCATTGGTCGTGTGCTACGTTGGAGCCGTGTCCTTGCCGTGTGCAATAAATGGGTACACGCCGTGTGTCCAATCTACAAGCCTTGTAGTCCTTCCCCAGATATGTGTTACCTTCAAACCGTGTGTTGACCAGTCAACGTCCGTGGAACCTTGTTGGAGGCTGCTTGGAGACCCTGTGAAAACGGCCGAGTACACACCATGTACCATAAGTACACGCCGTGTACTTTTTCATTTCACTCCTACAAAAGGTGGGGTCCCATCCTCCTTTCAACTCACACCTCTCCCCTCCCCTCTGAGCAGAGCTCTCTTAAGAGACTCGAAGGCTCTTTCTTCCATAACTCTTTCGTCCGAGCTCCGATTTACATTCTGTCAGCGGCCATGGGATTGTAACGATGAGGAGAAACTTCTGAGCTTGGATCCATTGTCTTTACATCGTCTCTACCTTTCCAACTGAGGAGGAATTTCTGGGACTCCGACGAACGTCTTCTAAAGTTGATCTGGAGGAGCGTTGCGATCAAGAACCTGTGGAGGTAGGGATCTTACCTTCGTGTCTCTAATTTGTGTAACATGCGGGGTGGGTGTTCTCTTGTTTACATGAAACACATTGGAACCAGTTTAATAATGATAATAAATGGCTTATATAACGGGGTTGGGAAGTTGTGATTGCTGTTACTTTATATCCTGTGATATTATGTTGTGGCATGAATAGGCTTATGCCTACTGAAAATCACGGTCGTTGGGGGCCTTTGCTTGCGCAATTAAATGTTGCCCTATCTTTCTAGACCGTTTTTGTGAATGGAACTTTGTTGAATGTGGAAATTGGTTAATTACGTAAAGTTGGATATTTAAATGAAAATCTGGAACCCTTTTGTGATCACCCTGATTGAACCAAAATGGAATAATGAACATGTGGGTGTTGGCTTGGTTATGTGGCATGTGATGGGGGTGTTTTGTGGGTTTTTGTGGAATGGGTGAGCAGCGGGGCTGCGATTTTCTTGGTTGTGGGATGGTGTGAATTTTTAATGGTGATGGGAAGCGAGGCTACAATAAATGGTATTAATGTGATCAGGATGTGTGGCATCAGTGTGGTTGTGGTTATGGTGGTTGGCAGCGGGGCTGCAGGGATGGGCTTGATTGTGAACGGACAATGGGTTGTGTTTAAATAATAAATGTAAGAGTTAATGAATGATGGGGCTTGGAAATGAAATTGAAATAATAATCAATGTGTTGGTTGGTTGTTAAGAAGGGTTTTTTGTGCTTCTTGTGTTTCCCTAACTTTTTGTGTGGATGGAAGTGATATGCTTACGAACGATCGTTGTGGTTGGTTGTGGATAGTTGCCCAGTAGTTAAGGAACTAAATAAGCTAATTTCTGTTCATATGTGAAAACCTAAATAGGGTTGGGGTTGTTTGTTGTATGCATGCTTCGTGGTAGTAGTGCCGAGGCACGTGCTCAGTTTCTCTTTTTAGAAGCCATAGGTTGGGCTGAGTAGTTGCTATATATATTTGTATCTTTTGTGTTTTATCGCACTGCACACATATTGAGCACTTAGTTCCAAACACTCCCATTTCATGGGAGTGGGTTTTTTCCATAATTACTAGCTCCGTTCTGCTCCTTCTCCCCTAGGTTGTGATGGCTTGAGGTGACCTTACAACCAAGACTCTTCGGGTAGGATTCGATTAGGGTGGTTAGGCCCAAGACTCGTCGGGCAGACTTATAGGATGTGATAGCTTGAGGCGACCGTACACCTAAGACTCTTCAGGTTGTTTTCGATTTCAGGCTTAGGTGTCTTCGGGCGAGAGTTCTGTTACTATTACTGTTCCCATGATTCTTCGGGATGAGGCCCAGGTGTCTTCGGGCGGGGATGTGGTTGTGGTTCTGAGGCCCAGGTGTGTGCATGCGGGATTTGCGGTTCTGAGGCCTAGGTGTGTGCGGTCGGGATGTGTGGTTGTGAGGCCCAGGTGTGTGCCGACGGGATACATGGTTGTGAGGCCCAGGTGTGTGCGGGTGGGGAGAGTGTGACAGTGTCGGGATGTTCAGCTAACTAACGGGAAATGGTGCCGGGTACCCAATACTCTTGTTCTTATACTACTACTACCTGTTGTGATTGTGTTTTAGTGAGTGTTTATGGTGAGGTTGGGTGGATAGATTTCCTTGTAAGGTGTCTTCTGTTGTTCTCACGGGACTTTAGGATGTCTCCCCACTTGTGCATGAGAGCTTTAGGTTTCCCTACTGAGTATACTTGTATTCTCACCCTACGTTAACTTTCAGGTTTCCAGGAGGACTACCAGGGCCATGCCGGACCCTACTAGTCCAGAAGTTGGAGTTGTTGCAGTTGTTGTTCTCTTGTTTTCTTTGGGTATTGTACTTTTGAGCATTCTTGTACTTGTACCTTGTTATGAAATTATTTAAACATGCATGTGGGCTTGGTTTGGGTTTATTTATATACACATGTTCTTTTCCCTTTTTGGTGGTTGACTTTTCCTATTTCCCGATCCTAAATAATAAAAAGGTTAATGCCTCCCATATTTTTGAAAACTCATACCCTTGGTGCTAGTCACAAACCGGGGGCCTACTAGAGGCGGGACTCGGGGGTCATTATCTCCCTTTCACCATTGCCAGCTCAGGAAGGGAATCTTTGGTGGTAGGGGGTTGTGACAGAATGGTTTCAGAGATGATGGTTGAAAGATAGGATGGAGTCTAGAGTTAGGCACAGTGAGGATTGCATGGGTTGGTAGGGGAACAATGTGAGTTAACCTTGGTGCGTGACATAGGCTAGGGGAGACCGGCTAGGACACCGGATTTTAGGGCCCCCCGTGATCCGATGCAAGGACTCTGAGCCTACCGAACAACCAAGTGAGACTACATTTATTATAGAGTAGAGACCCTAGTGAAGGTACATGCATCATCATGATTGTGTTTTACATAATTTTGGTGTTCTGGGAAAAAATTGAAATAAAATGATAATTAAAACATTGAGAAAATTTCTTACTACTTGGGCTTAGGCGATACTTGTTTACCGTACAACAATAGAACCTAGATGTCTTCCCCAGATGGCTCAGATGGCTGAGGCCTAGTAGATCTAGGCGGTTGGTCAGTTGAGGATTGACCGAGAGGAGGAAGATAGCCAGTGGCAGAAGACTCTCCATTCCTTCCAGTGGTAGACCCTCAAGAAGTACGAGGGTAGTTCTTCAGATACGAAGATGGCGGGGTGGCTTGAGGAGCTGGGGATTGATTTTACCTTGATTCGTGCTCCGAGTGAGTACTAGGTTCCCCTAGAAGTTAGTCAGCTGAGAGGTGTTGTGCGACAGTGGTGGACGCTTTACCTCGAAGAGAGGATAGAGGCATAGGTTCCATGGGTTGACTTTGAGAAGGAATTCTGAGAGGAATTCCTTTCTTCCATGATCAAGGCGGAGAAGTAGGAGAAGTTAATCTCCCTTCAGCAGGGAAGTTTGATAGTATGAGAGCTGGAGATCAAGTTCAAATATCTCCTACGCTTTGCTCCGGATCTCTTTCTGGATGAGGAATCACGGGCGAGACGTTTGGAGGAGGCACTTCGTCCTTCGCTCCAGTATGCTGTCACACCCTTCACCCTTCTAATGTACTTGGTAGTGCAGAAGATGGGAGAGGTCGTAGAGAGGATTCACTCGCTGGGAGGTGAACCGCGTGAGGTGTTTCAGCCAGGTTCGTCGAAGGGGAAGGCAGTGAGCAACATGCCTCCTACGATAGGACCTTCCAGGTTCATGCCAGTGGGGAGTAGGCCCCAGCAGTTCCAGTTCAGATCTTCGGCTCCTCGTCCCTTTTCCACGAGCCCAGGACCGAGGTGTTTTTCTTATGGAGGTTTGAAGCATGTTCAGAGTCGGTGCCTGACCCGAGCTCCGTAAGGTGGAGGTGGGCAGGTTCAGCGCCCACCGCAGCAGCACCAATTTCCAGCGAGGCCCTTCCAGCAGTAGCAGGACCATGCTCCTCCGAGGGAAGTCTTTGCGGGAGGAGGCCGACCTCAGGGTGCTCCACAGGGACCTCGACCAGGGCGTGGTTGGGGAAGTGTATGACATCAGAGAGGCAGAGAATCTGGGCGTGGACAGTTTCACGCAACAGAGTTAGTAGCTCCAGCAGGACCAGAGGTGGTGCGAGGTACGATATGTTTGTACAACACTCTTGTTTCTACTTTATTTGATTCGGGAGCATTGAACTCCTTTCTTACAACTGGTCTAGCACATGCTTTGGGACTAGATGTAGAGAAAATTTACATACCATTGGTGTTACGTACACCAGTTGGAGGCTAGACCAGTGTATCTTTTGTTTGCCGAGGATGTAGGATGACATTGGTTCCACATCGATCTAGCGGGGACCTTCTTCTGTTGCAAATGCAGCCATACTATTTCATCCTAGGCATCGACTGGTTGTTTTCTGTTAGTGCTATTATCAACTGATTCTAGAAAAGAGTCATGTTCTGGGAGGTATATGGGAAGCGCATAACTTTTGTCAGTGAGAGGAGCTATCGGGTGGGAAGACGACGTGTGGAGCCTATCCTTTATTTGTTAGGCGGGTTATCAGTGGTTCCAGACGATACAGAGATGATGGATGTCCCATA
This sequence comes from Viscum album, assembly GCA_963277665.1. Taxonomy (NCBI): domain Eukaryota; kingdom Viridiplantae; phylum Streptophyta; class Magnoliopsida; order Santalales; family Viscaceae; genus Viscum; species Viscum album. The sequence goes on along the minus strand of OY728148.1, from coordinate 255,764,442 downwards.
GGTTGTTGGGGAGTTCCTCGATGTTTTTCCTGAGGAGGTTGTGACTCTACCCCCTGACGTGACGTTGAGTTCGGGATAGACTTACAACATGCTGCCCGTCCGATTTCGATGGCCCCTTATCGGATGGCACCTTCGGAGATGTGGGAGGTGCAGATTCAGATTGACGATCTGATGGATAAGGGTTTTTTTCGACCAAGCGTGTCGCCATGGGGTGCTCCAGTTTTGTTTGTGAAGAAGGCAGATGGTGGTCTCAGGCTATGCATAGACTACCGAAGGCTGAACCATATAACGGTCAACAACCGTTACCCCTTCCAAGGATAGATGATATCTTCGACCAGCTAAGGGGAGCAGGTTGGTTTTCTAAGATTGATCTATATTCAGGATATCATCAGCTGATGGTGAAGGACAGTGACATCTCGAAGACAGCTTTCAGGTGCAGGTATGGGCACTTCGAGTTTGTAGTGATGCTGTTTGGAGTTACGAATGCATCGGGTGTGTTCATGGGAGTTATGAAAATTGTCTTCCGAGAGTTTCTGGAGCGGTTCATCATTGTGTTTAACGATGACATCATGATCTACTCAAGATCAGAGGAGGAGCACGTTGAGCATCTCAGGGAAGTCTTGGAAGTCCTTCGACACCACCAGCTTTATGGGAAATTAACGAAGTGTAAGTTCTTGACACAAGAAGTACATTTCTTTGGTCATGTGGTGTCTCATCATGGAGTGTCAGTGGACCCATCGAAGGTGGAGGGAATTTTTTCTTTGGAATCACCCAAGAGCGTGGCTGAAGTTCATAGTTTCCTGGGGTTAGCAGGTTACTATTTGAGGTTCGTTTCGGACTTCTCTCGAGTTTCTACTCCATTGACAGCTTTGACTAGGAAGAATCAGGTCTTCCTATGGAGCGATCAGGGCCAGAAAGCTTTCGACTACCTGAAGGAGATGTTGGTTAGTGCTCCCGTGCTCAGGTTTCCAGAGGAAGGGTTATTTTATGAAGTGTTTTTTGATTCTTTTTTACTTGGTCTAGGGTGCATGCTGATGTAGAATAAGGGAGTGATCTGTTATGGGTCTTGGCAGTTACACTCTCACGAGCGTAACTATGCCACCCATGACCTCGAGCCTGTAGAAGTAGACTTTGCACTGAAGTTGTGGCAACATTACCTCTTCGGGGAGCGCTTTGTGGTATTCTCAGATCACAAGATCCCGCGTTATATCTTCTCCCAGCGTGACCTGATCTTGCAGCAGCGGATATGGGTCGAGTTTCTCCAAGACTATGACTTTGAGATCTCTAACACTGAAGGTACGGGAAACGTTGTGGATGATTCCCTTAGCAGGAAGTCGCATCCGGAAGTTGTTCGGGAATCTGCTGATTCTTGGAAGGCGATGGGAGAGTTGGCTTCCCTGCACTTAAATGCAAGGGTAGAAGGTGTTAGAGTCTGTTTGTTCCAGATGATGGTTCAATACTCCTTGTCGCAGCAGGTGGAAGAGTCTCATTGGGGTGACTCCAAGGCGGAGGTGATGCAGGATCGTGTCGATCAGGGGAATGCTCCAGAGGGATGGTCAGAGGAGAGCTGACATCGGATGCTTTTCCATGGAAGGTTGTTTTTTCTGGAGGTGATGCGTGAGGGAGTTCTCAATGAGTTTAATAGCTCAGCCTTAGCGGTACATCTGGGAGTTTTGAAAATGTAATGAGGCCTGAGGGAACAGTTTTGGTGACCCGGGGTGAAACGGGCAGTGGTAGAGTTGGTGGCTAAATGTCAAGTGTGTCAGAAAGTGAAGGCTAAACACTGTGTTCTCAGTGGTTTTTTGCATCCTTTAGATGTCCCCGAGTGGATGCGGGATGAAATCTCAATGGACATCATCACAAGACTACCTAGGGCTAATGGAGGTTATGATGCTATCTGGGTAGTGGTGGATCATCTGACGTAATCATCTCACTTCTTAGCAAACAAGGAGTCTGGCCCTGTGAATACCTCAGCACCGAGGTATGTAGATGAGGTGGTGCATTTTCATGGAGTTCCGAGGACTATCATCTCAGACCGGGATACTTGGTTTACCTCACGAGTCTAGAGGGGGTTACATCATGCTTTTGGCACCCAGCTACGCCTTAGCACTGCTTTCCACCCCCTACTAACGGGCAGACAGAGTGGACTATCCAGATGCTGGAGGACATGCTGCAATCATGCATTCTGGATTCCGGAGGATCATGGGTATGGCACTTGCCTTTTGTAGAGTTTTCCTACAACAACAGCTTCCACTCTACTATTGGCATGGCACCGTTTGAGGCTTTGTACGGAAGGCCATGTCGTTCACCCATTTGCTAGGAAGAGGTTGGTGAGACAGGTGCTCTTGGGCCAGATGTATTGTAGAGCACCATGGAAAAAGTCCAGCTTGTACGTGAGAGGATGAAGGCAGCTCCGGACCGACATAAGTCTTATGCTGATTGTTGTAGGAGGCCCTTGGAGTTCGAGGTGGGAGACCATGTTTTCTTGAAGGATTACCCTCGACGAGGGTAGCAGAGGTTTGGGAAAGGGAGAAAGCTCTCACCCAGGTTCATCAGACCTTTTTAGGTGCTGAGGCGAGTTGGCGAGGTGGAATATCAGCTGGCCCTACCGCCTCAGATAGAGAAAGTCCATGACGTCTTCCACGGCTCCCAGAATCATCAGTACTTACACGATGACTCTCATGTTATCGACTTGGGACAGTTGGATATGGGAGACGACGCGACCTTCGAGGAATGAACAGTCAGAATCGTGTATCATAAAGAGAAGGTTCTCTGTGGATGAACTATTCCCTTGGTTCGTGTGTTGTGGAGGCATGGCGGTCTTGAGGAGAGAACTTGGGAGTGGGAGACACAAATGCACGCTCAGTACCCGGAGATGTTTTGACTTGTTTTTTCCCTTGTTCTTATGAGCTTTGTGTTGATGTAGTACTCTGTACCATTGATATATCGAATGCTTGGCTAGTCAGTTGTGAGACCTTTTGTTTCCTTGTTCCCTGGTAATGTGTAACATGTCCGGATGTGTGGGGAGGGGGAAACCTAACCCTTAATCCAGACGCATTAATGCGGATGCGATTGAACTTGTGTGGGAGAGTCAGTTCCACCTAAAACGGATAATATCTCGACATAGGAGAAAACTTTTTCCTAAAAAACCACTTATTCGGTATTGTGTTGGTTGTGTGGTGTTGGGGGTAGTTCGGGTTGAAAATCCTAATGTATGAAAGTGGGAAGACCCAATTCTTAATCGAGACGCATTAATGAGGATGCGATTAAACCCGTGTAGGTGAGTCAGTGCCGCCTAAAGCGGATAATATATTGACATAGGAGAAGGAATTATTAAACCCTATAATTAGGATTGTTGGTTGGGTTCCTGTTATAACGAGGACCCTAAGAGGTATCTTGTTGGGTTCCCTGGTTTTGGTTTTTGAATTCTCGGGGATGAGAATGTTTTAAGAGGTATCTGATGTAATGTCATGGACCTCTCCAGCCCATTCATTTGTTAAAAATAAGTCCACGAAGTGTTCTGGAGGGTAAAATGGTCATTTCCCACACTTTCCAAAATTTTGAAACTACACGCCATGTAGTTTGAGTACACGTCATGTACCCTCTTTCTAGGTATACCTCGTGTGGATGGAATTGTCTTTGCCGTGTGGGGAATATGAGTACATGCCGTGTGTCCAGTACTATACGCCGTGTAGTCCCTCCCCACGTACACGTTATTGTGTGTTGACCAGTCATCAGTCTTGTGCCGCATTGGAGCCATGTCCTTGTCGTGTGCAAAAAATGGGTACACGTCGTGTGTCCAATCTACACGCTGTGTATTACTTCCCCGCATACATGTTACCGTCTGTTGACCAATCGTCGGTCGTGTGCCACGTTGGAGCCGTGTCCATGTTGTGTGAACTAAATGGGTACATGCCGTGCGTCCAATCTACACGTCGTGTAGTCCTTCCCTACGTATGCGTTATCTTCAAACCATGTGTTGACCAGTCAACGGCCGCGGAACCGTGTTGGAGGCCGTGTGGAGACCGTGTGAAAACGGCTGAGTACACGCCATGTACCATAACTACATGCCGTATACTTTTTATTTTCGCACCTATAAAAGGAGGGGTCCCCTCCTCCTTTCAACTCACACCTCTCCCCTCTCCTCTGAGAAAAGCTCTCTTAAGAGACTCGAAGGCTCTTTTTTCCATAAATTTTTCATCCAAGTTCCGATTTACGATCCGTCAGCGGCCACGAGATCGTAACGACGAGGAGGAACTTCCGAGCTTGGATCCGTTTTCTTTCCTTCGGATCTTCCATTCCACCCAAGGAGGTTTTTCTGGGACGCCGATGAACATCTTCTAAAGTTGATCCGGAGGAGCGTTGCGATCAAGAACCTGTTGAGGTAGGGATCTAACCTTCGTCTCTCTAATTTGTGCAACATGTGGGTGGGTTCTCTCTTGTTTACGTGAAACACTTTTGAACTGGTTTAATAAAGATAATAACTAGATTATATAACGAGATTGGGAAGTTGTGATTGCTATTACTTTATATCCTGTGATATTATGTTGTCACATGAATAGGCTTATGCCTACTGAAAATCACGGTCGTTGGGGGCCTTTGCTTGTGCAATTAAATGTTTCCATATCATTCAAGACCATTTTTGTGAATGGAACTTTGTTGAATGTGGAAATTGGTTAATCACATAAAGTTGGATATTTAAATGAAAATCTGGAACCCTTGTGTGATCACCTCGGTTGAACCAAAATGGAATAACGAACATGTTGGTGTTGGCTTGGTTACATGGCATGTGATGGGGGTGTTTTGTGGGTTGTTGTGGAATGGGTGAGTAGCGGGGCTGCGGTTGGCCTGGTTATGGGAAGGTGTGAATTTTTAATGGTGATGGGAAGTGGGGATGCAATAAATGGTATTAAAGGGATGGGGATGTGTGGCTTCGGTGTGGTTTTGGTTATGGTGGTTGGCAGCGGGACTGCAGGGATGGGCTTGTTTGTGAACGGACTATGGGTTGTGTCTAAATAATAAATGGAAGAGTTAATGAATGGTTGGTCTTGGTAATGAAATGGAAATTATAATCAATGGGTTGGTTGGTTGTTAAGAAGGGTTTTGTGGTGCTTCTTGTGTTTCCCTAACTAGTTTTGTGGATGGCAGGGATATGCTTATGAACGATTGTTGTGGTTGGTTGTGGATAGTTTCCCAGTAGTTAAGGAACGAAATAAGCTAATTCTTGTTGATATGTGAAAACCTAAATAGGGTTGGGGTTGTTTGTTGTATGCATGCTTCATGGTAGCAGTGCCGAGGCACGTGCTCAGTTTCTCTTTTTAGAAGCCATAGGTTGGGCTGAGTGGCTGTTATATATATCTATATCTTTTGTGTTTTATCGCACCACACCCATGTTGAGAACATAGTGTCGAACCCTCCCATTTCATGGGAGAGGGTGCTTTCCCATAGTTACTAGCTCCTTCTTGATCCTTCTCCCCTAGGCTATGATGGCTTGAGGCGATCTTACACCCAAGACTCTTCGGGTAGGTTTCGATTAGGGTGGTTAGGCCCAAGACTCTTCTAGAAGAATTATAGGCTGTAATGGGTTGAGGCGACCTTACACCTAAGACTCTTCAGGTAGGTATCGATTTCAGGCCCAGGTTTCTTCGAGCAAGAGTTCCGATACTATTACTGTTCCCAAGAATCTTCGGGATGAGGCCTAGGTGTCTTCGGGCGGGGATGTGGTTGTGGTTGTGAGGCCCAGATGTGTGTGGGCAGGATGTGTGGTTGTGAGACCCAGGTGTGTGCGGGAGGTATGTGTGGTTGTGAGGCCCAGATGTGTGTGGGCGGGATCCGTGGTTGTGAGGCCCAGGTGTGTGTGGGCGGGGAGAGTGTGACAGCGTCAGGACATTCAGCTAACTAATGGGAAATGGTGAGGGGTACCCAATACTCTTGTTCTTATACTACTAATACCTGTTGTGATTGTTTTTTGGTGATTTTGGCTGGTGAGGTTGGTTGGATAGATTTCCTTGTTAGGTTTCTTCTGTTGTTCTCATGGGACATTAGGATGTCTCCCCACTTGTGCATGAGGTCTTTAGGTTTCCCTACTGAGTATACTTGTATGCTCATCCTACGTTTACTTTCAGGTTTCCAGGAGGACTACCAGGGCCGTTCGGGACCCTACTAGTTAGGCAGTTGGAGTTGTTTCAGTGTTTATTCTCTTGTTTTCTTTGGGTATTGTACTTTTGAGCTTTCTTGTACTTGTACCTTGTTATAAAATTTTTTAAACATGCATGTGGGCTTGGTTTGGGTTTATTTATATACAATTTTTCTTTTCCCTTTTTGGTGGATGACTTGTCCTATTTCCCGATCCTAAATAATAAAAAGGGTAATGACTCCAATATTTGTGAAAACTCATACCCTTGGTTCTAGTCGCCAACCCGGGGCCTACTGAAGGCGGGACTCGCGGGGTCATTATCTCCCTTTCGCCATTGCCAGCTCAGGAGGGGCATCTTTGGTGGGAGGGGGTCGTGACATGGGGAATGTCTTTTGAATTCTGGAAAGTGCTACCGATGCAGTAAGATGGGACATAAGGCTCGTGATTGCACTGAAAAAGATCAAGGTGATGGTAAGACCAAATTTGATTTACAGTTAGCGAAATTTTTTAAGTGCAATGATATGGGTCACTATGAAAATGAGTGTACAACAAAGAGCTCAAGTGATGGGAAGTAGTTAGAATACAAGAAAAAAGGGGGGGTGAACTCCTTTGCAACTACTTCAGCAGATATTGGTCCATCAAATGAAGGGGTATCAGGTACTTTGTTTGTTTTTTCAGATTATGCTAGTGTGTTTTTTGATTCAGGATCTACACATTCTTTCATCTCTGAAAACTTTTCTTGTAAAATTGGAATACCATCTCATGAAATGACTCCTGAACTTGTTGTAAAAACAACTGGGGGAAATGTTGAGGAAAAAATAATTTATAATAATCTTCCTATCATTATCTGTGGAAGGAACCTACTTGAAAACCTTATTGTTTTACCTCTAGTAGATTTTGATGTTATCCTGGGTATGGACTGGCACTCTATTTACAATGCTATGATTTATTATAGAGCTAAAGATGTTTCTTTTCAGAAAGAATTTCAGTTTGTGTACAAGAATGAACCCTTAATGTTGATAACATATCAAGAGGCTGAGAAACTTGTAAAAGATGGAAATGAATGTTACCTTGCACATATTTTTGAAAAAAAAGGAAATGTTCCGATTAATGATGTGCCAGTGGTAAATGAGTATACTGATGTTTTTCTTGATGAGATGCCTGGAATAATACCAGATCAGGATGTTCAGTTTACTGTTGACATAGTTCTTGATGCTAAGACAATTTCCATACCCCCTTATCGAATGGCTCAAATTGAACTTTTAAAGTTGAAGGAGAAATTTCATGATTTATTAGAGAATGGTTTCATTCGACCTAGCACATCACTTTGGGGTGCTCCTGTTTTATTTGTTAAAAATAATGATAGTTCAATGAGACTTTTCATTGATTATAGAGCCTTGAATAACATCAATGTTAAGAACATATATCATTTGCCTCATATCGATTATTAGTTTGATCACCTCTAGGGAGCTCAGTATTTTTCAACGATTGACCTGAGATCAGGGTACCATCAGAAGAAGGAAAAGGAATAAGATATTCTGAAGACCGCGTTTCGTACAAGATATGGACATTATGAATTTTTAGTTATGCCTTTTGGGATAACCAATGCACCTGTTGTATTCATGGACCTTTGGAATAGAATATTCCATTAGTTTTTGGATAAGTTTTTGGTTGTTTTCATTGATGATATTTTGGTCTTTTCTAAATGTAAAGAGGATCATGAAAGACATTAAAGGTTATTTTTCAAACCATAAAAGAAAATCAATTATATGGGAAATTCATCAACTATGAGTTTTGGTTGCAAAAAATTTCTTTCCTTGGTCACATTGTTTCTAAATATGGGATAACTGTTGATCCTGCAAAAACATAGGTTGTTGAAGAATGGACAAGACCCACAAATGTAACTGAGATTCATAGTTTTCCTGGTTTGGCAGGCTATTTCCGAAGGTTTTTTAGAAATTTGTCCCTGTAATCTAGTATAATGAAAAATCTAACTCGGAAGGGTGTTATGTTTATCTGGACAAAATAATGTGATGATTTTTTTTCAGGAACTGAAAAGAAGATTGGTGAATGCTCCAGTTTTGGAACTACCTTCCAGGAATGGGGAGTTTGTTTTGTACATCGATGGTTCATTGAAAGGACTTGGTTACATCATAATGCAGAATGATCAGGTAATTTCTTATTCTTCACGTAAGTTGAAAACTCATGAGGTAAATTACCCTACACATGATTTGGAATTAGCTGCTGTTGTTTTTGCTTTAAAATTTTGGAGGCATCATTTGTATGGAGTAAAGTGTGAAATATATACCGATCAAAAAATTTTAAAGTATATATTCAATCAGAAAGAATTTAATATGAGATAGTGGAGATGGCTAGAATTAATCAAGGATTATGATTGTACAATTCATTACCATACGGTAAAAGAAAATAAAGTTGCTAATGCTTTGAGATGAAAAAGTAATGCTGCATTAACAATGTTGTGTTTGGAACGTGATCCTTTGGTTAAGGATTTGATAAAATTTGGCATAGAAGTTGTTGGTACAAGATGTCCTTCTATTTTTTTAGGTATCAAGGAAATCTTCTCTATCAGACCGAATTAAGAAAGCACATAAGCAAGACAGTGAGTTGTAGAAAAAGGTAGAGCTGGTTCAGAAGGGTAATTTGCCTGAATTCTACATTGATAATGATTGGGTTTTTTGATTTGGGAAGAGATTCTGTGTTCTTTTTGATTCACAATTAAAGAGAGAGTTGTTATGTGAAGCTCATAGTTCTCCGTTTTCAGTTCATCAATGCAGTACTAGGATGTATAGAGATCTTCAGGTGTTTTACTGGTGGGGCGGAATGAAAATAGTTATTGCTGATTTTACTATGATGTGTTTGACTTGTCAATAGGTTAAAGAAGAGCGACAGTTACCAAAAGGGATTCTTCAGCCTTTACCAGTGATAGATTGGAAATGGGAGAATATATCCATGGACTTTTTTGTGGGGTTACCGAAGACACCTCGATGTAATAATGCAATCTAGGTTTTTGTTGACCTCTTGACTAAATTTTCTCATTTCCTTGCTATACAACATAATTTTTCCCAAGATCAAATTTCCCATTTGTATCATAACGAGATAGTCAGGTTACATGGAGTTCCCCTCTCCATTGTATCCAATCGTGATCATAGGTTTACTTATATCTTTTGGAAAGGACTTCAGAAGTCATTTGGTACTGAATTAAATTTTAGTACAGCTTTTCATCCTCAATCAGATGGGTAGTGAGAATGAAAAATTCAGAATTTGGAGGATTTTCTACGTGCTTGTTCAAAGGATTATCAGGGAAGTTGGGACCAACATCTTTCTTTGGTTGAGTTTTCTTATAATAACAGTTTTTATTCCAGTATATAGATGGCACCATTTGAGGCATTATATGGGAAGCGGTGTCGAAATCCAGATTTCTGGGATAAAGTGGGTGAAAGGAAGTTGATTGGAATGGAATTGGTAGAAGAGTTGGCAGGAAAAGTTCAGCTAATACAGAGATACAAGAGAACATCTCAGAGAAGACAGAAGAGTTATGCGGACAACAGGAGAAGGATCTATCTTTTGATGTTGGTGATCATGTTTTTCTCAATGTATCACCATGGAATAGTGTGATGCGATTTGGTAAGGAAAGCTGAGTCTGCGGTTCATTGGACCATATGAAATTATGGAGAGATTTGCATCAGTTGCATACCGAGTGGCATTACCTCCGATTTTATCTCAGGAACACAATGTTTTTCATGTTTCAATGTTAAGGAAGTACATGCCAGATCCATCTCATGTTTTGAGTCTAGAGGTAGTTTAGTTGAACGAAAACCTATCTTATGAGGAACAACTGGTCTAGATTTTTGACGACAAGGAGAAAGTGTTGTGGAATAAGTTGATTCATCGAGTAATGTTTTTGTGGAAAAACCACATGACTGAAGAGGCAACATGGGAATCTGAAAATGCAATGCGGGATAAATACCCCCACTTATTCGAAAAGAAAAATAATTTACGGGGACACAATTTTCTTATGGGGGGAAGGATGTAACATCCCAAGTAAGTAATGAATAATAGAAATTTTTATCTATATCTATTTATGAATTATATAGTGTTTTAGAGGCTTAAAATGAGAAAAAATCGAATCTTAAGAATGGAATACACTAATATTTTTAAAAGATTATTTTACTGCCTTTTGATGGAAAACCATATTTAAATATATATTTGGACAATTTCATAAGCTCTATTTGTCAAAATAAACTTATTATTTATTATTGGGACATTTAAATTTACTTTGGATAAATTTTTGGTAATTTCTGAAAATGTTCATTTTTTTAATGAATAGTGAAAAATAATGCATTTTACATCAAAACTACTTTTTCATCTAATTTAATTATATGGTTAGATTATTTTTTAAATTGGTTTTAAAGTGTAATTAGAATATATTTTTACCATTTAATCCAATATATGTAATTATTGTTAATTTAACTTTTGAATTGGGAATAAACTAATGCCAAACTTTTCATAGATATTGTTTCAAAAAAACCCACTATTTGTTTTGACAACGGGAATTATTTTTAAATTAATTATTGCAAATTCTGTGTTTGGAATTTGGTATAATTGATTCCATATTTGGAATCATAAGGTCCAAATTATTTAATTAATACTCTTGTTTTTGGACTTTTTGAATAGTAACAACGGTAATTATCGTTAATTATCTTGATTAATTAGTAATCGGGTAGTTAAGGATAATAAAATAATATCATAATAATAAAAAATGAAACCAAAATCTGATCTAATACTATGGTTTGTGTCATGGAAGACCATGGGATGCCTTGTACCAAACTTCGTGACCCCATGGAATCACTTTTGTGTGATAATGACTTTTTATGTTTTTATTTTTTTAACGAAAGTAAATATAACAAAGAATGTATCACCTAAGTAATATTTTTTTAATTTTTTCAAAATAAATGATCTCTTGGACTATATATACTAATTGGAAATTTAAAAATATATCCTACATCATATTATTTTTTTTATAATTTTTAGACATTTAATAAATTATATTATATATGAGACCATGATGATGCAGCGATTACCTCATTATTTAACGATTTAAATAAAATGAAAAGATAATGTAATATCTAAGACCTAAACATGTCAAAAACTTATTTTATGGGTGGATTTAGAACCCTTATCATCTTATCCTCTAAATACATCAATTTGGGACCTTTAAAATCTGAAACGCATTTGAAAATAAAGTAACATTTTATACTTTTCCAACAGTACCGCTCCTCTCCTCTTATAAAAGGCCCCCACCTCTACCTATTTACCCACACCACTCAAGCCTTTTTCTCGGCAAATATCTACTCATTTTATCTCTCCACATACCTCTCTTTATCCTAGAAGCCTTACTGTAGGCAGAAAGCTCTTCAAGAAACCATTTTGGTTCAATCCAAGAATAGTTACCCAATTTAAAGGTGAATTTTCTCTAATGTTCTTTTGTTTTATTATGCTTCTTCAACCCCCTAACCTCTTTTTTTTTAATTTATTTTGTAAAAAACCAGTATCTTAAATATACTAGGATGTTGTTATAATAACGATTCGAGATACACTTACACACACCTTCTTCTAATGGTTAAAGAGAATACTGTTTCCGTGGATGGAGAATTTCTGTCTCACGAATCGATGATTGTTCAATATTCTTATAACACCATCAAAGGTGGATATTAAGATGACACTATATTTATATATGATATATAATATGTTTATGTTTTCCTTAAGCTTCTGTATTTTTTTTGGCATACCTTTAAGGTTTCCATTATGGGTAAACACGATATCTTAATTTTAGGAAGTGCGGACCACCGCCTCCTAAAAGTGATTTGATTCGTTAAGGCCATCTGTGGGATGTATAAAGGATGGAGTTAATGATATTATATAATATATTATACTGTAATGATAATATACCTTTATATAAATATGATTCCATTCCATCAAATATGAAATAGAAATGATAGTAACGTTCATGCGTACGTATGGATTACCGTCTCCATGAATGGCGCATTTCATTTATTACCTCTAAATGTTATGTAATATTATAAATTCATGTATACATTTGATATATATGATATATATGATATATACATCATGAATATAACTCTAGATATAATGGATACATGAACAACTTGTAATTATAAAGAGTTTATTTTTGACTCAAGTACCATTGATCGTTAAAATAACTGTTATTAACTTAAATAATTACATAGTATTCATAATATGGTAATAAGTGATATAAATGAAATAATGAACATGAAAAAGGTTCTTAATCAATTATAAATTAACCCAAGTTTATTATTCATGATGTTAAAGAACGATTGAGTCAAGTCAGACCCGAGGTAAGGGACTTCATCTCAATTTCCTTTCATTAAGGCATATTATGTTTTATACAGAACATTCTTTTATACAGTGTATAAACCCCTTATAATTTTATGTTTACTCAAAATGAATCTTTTTTTATAATATGAATTTACTAAACAACAAAAGGGAATGTTTTTTTGTCGTACGTATGCAGCGACAATGACTTATCCACTGCGAATACCATAATTTGAGCTTCGGCTCCCTCTAAAAGCCATATTTTTTTTAAAAATGAAAAATAAATACCATTTTTTACTTTTCTTTTATTTTGGTGTTGAAAATGGTTTTCATAATGTCTTTATTATATCAATGTTTTGTATTGATATCTTGTGATTGAAATGTTGAAAAGTTAAGTTTATTTTATGCATGTTTTATGTGATACGATTATGTTATGTTTCTTGGGCATTGTTATGAAGATGGGTGGTTCCATGATAAACTAAGGGCATGTGAGCCTGATATAGCTCTTCAATGCATTGGGTAACGTGAAGGGGTTAAACGTTAATGTTTCTCAGAAGAGATATATGGAATATACTGTGAAGGGTATTCCAAACGTAACCATGAGGGTTTCTCCCTACGTAAGAATTTTATGAATGTCACAAGTTACCCTTATGTCTTATGATATCTATGATTTATTCAAGATTTGATGAGGTATGTTAAAATGATTATGTTTTGTGAGTACTGTATGACTTCATACATGGAATAATGTTTTCATTTCGTAGTTTTATATCCCTTACCGATCTTTGTATACTCATCCCATGTTTTTGAAATGTTTTTCACAGTTCAAGGGATAGGTACATGATGTGATGATAGGGTCAAGGATGTGTCATGAATGAATCCATGTTTTGTTTTCAATATGTTTCCGTTGATGAAAAAAATGAATACTATCTTTTATGTAACTACTTTGTTTAAATGTGGAATGTAATGCATGATTTATGATCTAATACTCTAAAACTCTAAACCTGAAAATATCCCCAATGTGTAATCTTGTAATAACTCTATATTAAGTAATTCTTAAGGCAGGGGCCTTATAGAAATAGACTATATAATAAACATTATCATCCACTGATAGTAGTTAAATAAATTAATGATAAATATTAACTTATTTAGGGACTCACCTGGTTAAAAACAATGCATGAATTCAAGAAAAAACCCCATTAAATTCATAAAACAAGGTAGAAATCTATGCACTGGGAACCATATACTCATAGTCACTCTCTCATCGAATATCCACCTCTAAATTGAGCTTAAATGAGAGAAATATGAGATTTTAAAATATTCAATGAATATTGTATTAATGATATCACAAATATTTTTCTTTCCATATGTAAAGATAACAATAGAAAAGAAAAACTTGTATTAAAGTACATTACACTATGCTTCTAATGAGAAATTTGGAACTTGGTTAGGGGAATAGAAGGAGAAGGATAACCAATGCCTAAGGAAAAAAGAAATGGGAGGGATCCCTACTACCGGAGGAGGAGAAATCCTGATAGGTAGGAAAATAAGGGAAATAATCGTAAAGTAATCATTAGAAAAAGTTTTCATTTGATCTAATTAAAAATCTAAAAGGTTACCATATACTATAAAAAACTGTGTCCCAGCCGTGTGGTGGTCAGTATATAATAACATCGCACCACACATTGTTCAAGTGCACGTTTAGTCAACAAATACACCTAACTATGTTGGTCTCTCTACCCCACTAAATCCTCTCACATTGTTTATAAGAGGTTCTACATAGTTAAAAATTCCATACCCCTTTGGAAAAAGGCAGCACTCATTAGGACACATGGTTAGATAGAATATTCACAAACATTGTACCCGTTTCATCCTTTTACTAAAACATGGTTCTTGGAGCCCAAAAATTCAAAAACCCATTAATAATCAATGAAAATATTAATATCCTTAGAACATATCTAAAGAAATTCCTTGTAGATTTAAAATACTTGGAATTAGGTTTCTTATTCTATAATTCATATCGATCCACCCAACAAATTCAAAAAATAAAAAAGGGTGTAATGTTTTACATGGTCAAATATTCATTCCATTACTTTCTCCCAACATTAGTATAACTCATACTTGAGCTATGAGGTCTCCCATAAAGATAGTACTGATCATACCCAGCTCGTAAACATCAACGCTATCATACCAGGTTATTAGTAATTTCTAATTTACCAAGTGATTATCAACACCATAAGAATTACCTAAACAATCAATTCATAAACCGAAATTACTTATCGGATTGTTCCACTGAAAACACAAAGAGATGTAATTATTCACATGAAGTACCATAATTCCTAAAACCCATTGGGTTCTCAGTTCATTGAATTTTCATGGATGACACCATTAAAAAATTATATCTCATTGGATGCATGTTTCATATCCAAAACAACCATATGTCACACATCTCATTAGATACCCATAATAATCGTAATAGCAACACACATCAGATATATCCATCATCATATTGATTCCTAGACACTGACTAAAACATGTTTATTCGAAATAAATCACACATAAGCCTCTTTAATGAAAACTTGACATGGAAAAAAAAGGCCCTTACTCAAAATCATGTTGTACTTCATACAATTGTCGAACATGTGGCTTGCTCTAGAACTAACAGCTCAACAACATTCACATGTCCTGAATCCTAACTACCTAACCATTTTAATCCCTATAGTGCGTCCCCATCCACTAATCAATAACCCCGTATATATGAATCCCTCTCTCTCCCTCTCTCAGAAATGACTTATACATGCAGTCAAATCACAGATTCTAGCTTTTAGTACCTCACTTAGTTGTACCATATATCCCAAAGTCAGACTCAGTCCCTGATTTCTAGCTATCCAAATGGATTATAGAAAACCACTAAAAATATTCCATCTAACCACATGCTTAGAACTGGCTGGATCATTCTCACAATGCGTTGGGAAGTGTCTTGGATGCCTTCACAAGAACCATACCATTGAGGAACGACTCCATAGTGTATTATGCAAGTCTCTTGACTGACTTCTCTACTAAATAACCTCATGGTATATATTTCGGATTCTTAAATCTTCACTTCTATGCCAACCTAATATTATCACCGAGCTTGTATAAGAGTGGACCATAAAGTTCCCCCCAGATATTAGTGCATGATTGACCACCTCTAAGAAAGACGTCAATTGGAAAATATTAACATGAACCCTAAAAGTATTCCTAAAAAATTACTAAAATATTCTCACCCAAGAAATGTCATCATAATACATGGAAGGTTTTATATAATAATATTCTATGGTCCACACTATATAATAATATATGGGTGAATTTCCCTATTTGTATGTTCATGAACTTGTGGGCTCAGTCCACCCTCAACATATCTGTGAAGAAGCTCTCAAAGAACCAAGTCTAAAAATCCTTCAAATCTAGTCTTACATGTTTACCGACCTAAACATATACATCCAGCTACAGGTTTTCCATTCTTCTATGAATGTATGTTTCCAACTTCACCCAAAGACCAAGGATAATCTCATGCTTGTCGAATATTATATTCATAGAATCAATCTAGTTCTCTATATCCTGTGGTCTGCCCTATCACAAAAATAATGTTGGTCACTAACAATAAAACTTGTGAGTCATGTAATCTAGGGAATTCCAATATACCTGAGATCCTCAATCAATAAAATGTATGACTTGAACCAATCATTCCCTTACCTTATCATCAGTCCATGACCCTATATTTTCCATGTACTTTGACTTCCCCTATAGTACAGAAACATGTACGTATCGCTCATGGTAATCAAGACCCTCAGGGGACTCAGCATTAACAATATAACATGGAACCACACCACTTCTATCTATATAATTCAATAGAAAACATCTAGGAGGCATCATGTTGAGGATCAAACACCATGTTCAAACAACCATAACAATTTATATATAGTAGAAAAGGAATGAAATAATTGGTAGAATATCTCACCACAATTAGACTCCCCTATTTCACCCATAAAACTGAAGACATCATCCAAACAAACCTTGGTCACCATCACCACTAGAAATTGTCTTCACCTTCATCATAGAAATTTTCATCGATATTAATCCTTTGAGGACCCCATCACTGTCGTGGGCTACCTAAACTATCTCTGTCACTATTAACTTCTTGAAGAAACCAACGTCGGTGCCTATAAGACACCATCATCTCTATCATGAAACATCATCACCATAGACCATCAGAACCAGAAAATGTAGTCATTCCTCCATGATTACTATACCAAACACCACTTTCACCTTCACTATAAGAGCCAACAAGATTATAAAGGAATGTAAAAGACATAGTAAAAACCCATCACCATGGCATCATGAATTGAAAATATCCAAAACACAATAAAATTAAAAGAACGGAAGTCCTCCATTGTAAAAACACAGAAAATAAGGGGGAGATGTCTTAAAATGCGAACAAAACCATCAAGATTTCCATTGGCACCTCAAAAAGAGGAATAAACATGAGACACACCAAATCATACAACGCTGAGAGATCCATCAACCTCCAAATCCACCCTCCCGAAACATATAAATACAACCACTACTGATCCGACATAGAGAGTAGTATATGGCTTGTTGTCGTGGTAGTGATTTGAATGACCTAGGACTCCAAACAGTAACACAATGAGGACAAAATTAGAATCCAAATACAAGAACATGTCGGAGATGGAGTGCCTGATAAACCCTCCACTACAGAACCAATTAACCCAAATCCAATGTGTAGCCATCACTTTATATCTGACCTAGAGTGGTGTGGTGGAACAAGATGTTAGAGAAGGGTAGAAGCTTTCGGGCGCTTCAGCAGTGACAACCTTCGACTGGAGCCCCAGATCCACCCTAAGAGACAAAAACAAATAAAACCACACCACTATACAATAATAGGTCAAAGGAGGATATAAGAGGTGTTGAATTGATGAAGAAACAGTTTTCGGATGGTCCACTGACCCCGAATCAGAGGGTTTCCAGAAGAAACCTTAGGTAAAGCCGAGGGAGAGGGAGCTCCAGGATAGAAGAAATCCATTATCCCCACTTGGACAATTCCAATATATTTTTAAATAAGTTCCCTAAAATATATATATTTTGATATATTATATTTCTTAAAATATATATTTTTTATAGTGAGGGTCAATGAGTTAATGCGTAGTCGTCCCCTGTAGAGTATTATACCCTATGAACCCTTAGCTTCCACCCATTAAAAAAAAAAACTGGAACCGCATGTAATTAGACACCACATGATCTACCAAAAAAGTATCTAGAATAAAAAAGTCACACTAATCAATATGTCTAAGGTCCCTTGGACCAATTTACATAAATTCAATATAATCTTGGTACCTCAACATACCAAGACATGGTGAAATTCTCCCTCCATAATTTTTATAAATCACTGTCGACTCAATATATAAACATTCTGATTGAATGTGATAATCTTACTCCCATTTTATTAGACCAATGAGTGATAATATAATCTAAATCCTTATACCAAAATTGTTTGTGTCAACAAAATCATGCAACTGTCCATTTGCATCAACTGTGGGTTTATGCAATGAGAACCACCTCCATAACTGATAGTAAACATCAACCCCTAGCATGAAATATCTTCTAAGACCTCCACTCAATGATAGTTGTCAACCCCACATAACCATATCACTACCTATGTGAACATGAATACAATTGTTTTTTTATTAATAATGGCGATCGGATATCACCCACATTTTCAAGGCCACATCATTCGGAAACTCAGTCCGCTCTGACCATGCCACTAAAATCTGATGGTGAACCTCATCCTAATAACCAAGATTCCTCCCATATTATTGAAGTCCTAATCACCTCATACTAAAGAACCATGTAACCTAAACCTAGTTATTATAATCACCATATGTATCTTGGGCCATTCCCATTTCTTAAAAACCATGTTTCTTTAGTCCTAGTGATCGGCATCTCCTAAAAACTATTTCCATTCCAATTGTATTCCCATTGATAGACATCATTCCTAATATAATTTAATTAATTAATTTTAAGAAACAACTTTCTTATCCATCATATTTTTTCAAATCCACTTACACATATTGGATTTTTGAAATATAATATTTAATAACCAAAAGCATCCCACTACATTAGTTAAATAGTTAAAAGATAATCATTAATTTTTTAGGATCCCACTGAGTCAACAAAAAATGAGAATTGAATAATTTACACAATAAAATATATAAAATTAATTATATATTTTGTAACCTACTACCATATACTCATTTTCACTCTCTCATAAAATATTTCCTCTAATTTGAGTTGAAACAACAGAAAAATGTGTTTTATAGAAATATCTAAAAATAAATACAGTGAACCTTCAAGGAATTATAATTATTTATGGTGAGATAATATAAGAAATTAACTAATAGGATTTAATTACTTGTTGTAACTCTTCTATTGATATATATGGATGTTGAATCAGATCAGCAACTTGGAAGGGAGGACAATGCCCTTGGAAAATGGGAATTGGATATCTCCCAGTGGGTAGAGAAGGCATGCATGATAATGGGTAGAGAATATGATAAATACTCTAAACTAACAAAGAGAAAAAAGTTCATTTTTACATATTTAAATTGCATCACTAATACTTAACGGGTTTGAAAATGGTGTGCCAACCATGTAGTGTTCACTATACAAGAACACCATACTTCGCAATGTTCAAGTGAATGTTTAGTAAGATTTTGTGAATAACTTGGGAGAATACTCTACAACAATAAAACCACTCAAACAGTTGAGAGTATGGTTCTAAAATATCTAAAAACTATTCCTCTTTGAAAACAAGCCACATGGATTAGACCACATAGTTTGAAAAAACATGCACAAAAAATGCACTAATGCCTTCCATTTCCTAAAAATGGGTTTCATGGGCCCAATGCTTCCAAAAACCATTCAAACACTCTAGGAACATGAAGATCCTTATAAACCGTCTAATTACATGGTTGGGTCAAAACAATTGTAATTAGGTTCTGAGGTTTAAAAATCAATTTTTTCCCACTAAAATTAAATTTCAAAATTGTTTTTAAATCTTAACCCAACCAAATTCTCAGGAAGTTACAAGATGGAAGGTAGGATATGGAATTCCATATATTTGTTAGCATATTAGTTATGGTTTTCCCAATAATTTCTAGGGTGGACCTAAAGATGAGGTTCTAGAATAGGATTAGGTGTAGCTCTATGGATAATACAAATTGGTGGGGGATAATTTTATGATCTACTCCCACCACCAGCAGCAAGTGTCCCATGGTATGCTTTGGGAGCCAACAGTCATGGATGCATGAGGTTTCTTCAATATAAGGATATAAACCAACCACACTTGAAATGGTATGGTGTACAATATATGATTATTTTAATCATTCTAATGTATTTATTAACACATGGGAGACTAATTTAATTATTTTCATATACATGGTGTATGGGATAGATCTTCCATTTTAGTTTTTTTCAGAATATCTTCCTAGAGGTTTCTACATATAACGCTTCATCGATCTCTCTTATTAACCATAAATGTGATATGGAACTCAATGGATATAGTTTCTCATGGGATCTATTGGCCATCATTATGAATACTTATGACATCATCATCGGTATGGATTGGTTGTCCATACTTTAGTCAAATATTGAATATCATCATGGTTGATTCAGATTTATTTTGAGGGATGGGATGAGATTATTCTATGTGGTAGAGAATGATTTGTACAATTATTGAGAGGAAAATTAAACTAGAAATATGTATCCTCTCACCCATCAGTTAAAAACTGTATCCTATTGTGAATGAGGACATTTAACAATTTAAAATCATTTCATAGTGGAGGACTACATAGATTTTATCCTCATGAACAATACGGGACTACGTCCATAGTGATATATGGTAATATATATTTAATTTCACATTGATAATAAAATGATATATTCTTTGGAATATTGGTTATCCCCTATCATACTCTTGGAGATGTTGTTGCAGTTTTTGGATATTCAAGACAACGGTTTCAACAAAATCTATCGGTCCCTTGGACAACCGTACATTTTTAATGAAAAATGTGGCATGATCTAGAGGCTTTGTATAGGTTATCATTTCCTAAATGAGGTAATAATAAATAATAGTATCTTATTCTAAGGATCTATGGACTATACTATCAATTTTGAGGCACAAAATGGTTCCAAAAGGTTTATCTTAGTTCTAGAAACTTCCAATTCATGGGTGTCACACATGATATTATGAAGATGAACATACAATGTTATAGATGAAATTATGAGTTCCTGGTGATTCTTTTCAGTAAAAATAATTCCTTAGAAATGTATATTTCACTAATGAACTAGATCTTCCAGGAATTTGTATTTTTTTATTTCCCTCCTTGATTAAGTACTCATTTACTACTCTTACGAGGAAGAGCACACTTATCATTTGAGATGTATCATATACATACTCTAGGAGAACTAGATTTATAATAACTTCATTATGTGAATCTTTTAGACATTTGAGGCTCACATTTGGGTTATTTTCTAAGAACATGATTTCAATATTGTCCTAGTGAAAATTTATTCTATTTTTTCATTTGGGGCCAGTAAGGATCTTCTTGGAGGGGAGGAATTTTCTTAGTATTGTGGCGTAATAGGTTTTTTGGGTGAAATGCTCTATGATTTCATCCCCACAAACCATCCTAATGAGGAAATGGTGTTTTTCTACCTGGAATAATATGTGATATAGAGTTCTTATTGATTTTAATATGATTCTCTATAGAACTCTTGTTTTGAGACTACTTGAAGAGAGTATGAAGTACATGATGTTTTTTGGACTTTGAGACTATATCAGATATGTGATCATTAAGATAAATTAGATGTTTTATATGGTTCATGGATGTTTAGACCCATGATAAAAAAATACACTACTCCTAACCCATAGTTGTTACTAATAGTCTTCACACAAAAGATATGGAGGAATTACCTTATAGGAGGTCACATTTTTGTATACTCACAAAATCTGAGTCTTATTTATGTTATAAAATAGAGATATATTAACCTAAGATGTAGTTTTTTGGGAGTTCCATAAAGGATATGGCTATCAAATAGTATATAGTCTCTATGAATGTCATTTTAGTGACATTTTTGTTAGTAGGATGTCCCATTCTTTCTTGGAGGAGGAGACATCTAAATAGTTTGATTAGTTGTAGATTATCTTAGTAAAATATAGTGGACTAGTATTTCATAAATTGATGGTGGTGTATCCTATACTCCATTACTGTTTGGGAGTTGAACATTGTTTATAAATCGACATTGATCTCATAGGTGACTATAATTCCCTAGGAGATACCCTAGATAGATTTAATATAGGGGAGAATATCATCCTTTTTCAAGGAAGTATGGTGGCCACAATCATGTTGTGAGAGGAGTGGATGAGGTAGGTTAACACTTCCCACTTTCTTGTAAATATCATTGTTTAGATGCTGTGCAAGGACATTAAAAATTAGTTTTGGTGGGATATCATGAGGTGGAGTGTGAACATGTTCATCTATAATTTTCTCACAAGTTATTTGGTGAATGTTGCGCCCAAGGTTCTATCAGGTCTGACAAAAAATCTTGAGCTCTTAGAGGGTAAATGGTATTTTATATCCACATAATTTGTAATAGTGATTCTATGGATATTTGGAGTCTATGATTTCTTCTGGGTGACTATTGAATGGCTCACTAAGATAGAACATTTCCATTCCATCAAGGAACATAAGTTATTAGAGAGTTTAGGGAGGTTTTATATGATGGATATCAATCAAATATATGGGGTACCCTCTATGATTATCTAAAACAGTGATATATCATTGAAATCATAGTTGCGAAGAGTCCATTATGTGGAATTTAGAATCCAATTATATATTATTAAGGAACATAACCCATAAATGGATGGGAAAATTGATTGGACTATCTATGTCTTGGAGGACTTGTTGAGGTATTGATTTTTAGACATCAAAGTGATATTATGGAACCACTGTATATTTTTAGTGTTTTATTACAACAATTTCCATCACTCTACAGTCAGTATGGAACCTTTTGAAGCCAGATATGATAGAACCTATAAGTTAACCCTGTCTTATACAATGGCTGGATACAATAAACTTTTGGAGTAGATATGGTGCATGTGATGACAGGGAAGGTTCAGGTGATCCACAAGATTATGGGGAAATCCCAGAGAATTACAAAATATTTCATAGATCAATGTTACTAGCCATTGGATTTCATGATGGGAGACCATGTTTTCTTATATTAATCTCCAGAATGGGGATTTTTTATGTTTTGACAAGATGGAAAGATATCCCTATAGTTGATCAGGAAATTCATGATACTAAATATTTTTTTAATGGTTTATTACAAGTAATCCCTTCCACTACAGTTACATTGGGCTCCTAATGTCTTTTATTTGTAAAAAATTATGAGATATGTGAATTATCTAACAAATTTTATCTACTTTGACAAGATGGACGTAGATAATGGACCCACCTTTGCGGAGTAACTAGTGGTGATTCAGTATTAGCAAGAGAGGATCCTTTTAGGATGTACTATCCATTTGGTTCATATTTAATGGTATATTTGGAGTGTACTAAATGTTGATCGTGTTTTAATTAAATTTTTTCGTTAATTTATTTTTTGATTTCATTCTCATAAACACCCACACTATATTACTAAATAATTTCTTTTTAATTTAATTTCATGAAATATAATATTATTCAAAATATTAATATAAATAATATATTCATCTCATTAATTCAGGTAGAATATATATAATTATATTATGGAAATGTTTAAACATATTCTAGAAACATTATTCATTCCCTACATTTTTAATGTGAAAAATTATTTAGAAACCCTATATTTGAAATAACATGTATGTATCATGTAACCTACATTGTTTGAAATGTATGGTTTTGTAAACCTATATTTATGAAGAACCCTACATTTGAGGAAACAAATTTAGGTTATATAAACCAAATTTTTTTCATCAACCATGTGATTTCAATCATAGGTCTGGAGTTGTGTCATTACATGTAGGAACACTATATTTGAATATTCAAAGATGTAGTAATAAATTTAAAATATTTTACACGATTGTTGAAATGGTATTGATAGATGTAAACATTATCAATGATATTTTTTGATGTATTCAATGTTTAATTATTATATTTTTTTAAAATTTTATATTAATTGTTTTAAATTATTAAAATCCATACAGGATGTTACAACTCTCTGGAATTATTTTGAAATCATATATACATGATTTTTTTTCTGTGAAATTTTTGTAGATGGAAGGACATGGAACTATTCAGCCTATGGTATAAATATCAATATTTCATTCATCTTAATATGAATGATATTATATATACATAAAGAAGTTATGTTTTTCAATACATCCATTATGTCATTATGATCAAAGATGCACTTTATAGACATACAAGTGTTGATCTGTCTAGATGTGGTTGTTTTTTTCACTACTACAACATTTTAATGTCACATCATCATCTGTAACATCAATAATGCATGGGGTGGAGATATTATTTGAATAAATACACTCTTAAACATCAATATGGTGTTTTATTTACTGCAATTTGAGTAATTCTTGTGTGAAGTTGGAGATATATGTTATATAGTGAATTATTGAAGATCTAAATTACATCTATCAGTTGTTACTAAATCTATGATGTATATGTTGTGTTCTAAGAAAAATAAATTTGTATTTATATGGTGGAGTTTCAAATGATCGTTCTCTATTTTTGGGAATTTTATTCTTTTTATACTACCTTGTAGATTTTCAGTTCATTGTAAAAGTACTGTAAGTTCATGTAAAATCTATATAGAGGTATCAAGCTCATTTAAATAGTTTTAGAGGTATATGAAAAAGTGAACACTCTCATGATAATCAACATACTAATGGAGATGATTGTTTGGTTTTGTAGACCCGGGGATCTCTGTGCCCTAAAATAGTATAAATCACATTGTTCTTTTCAATTATTTATTTCTTCTACTTAGTCATCTTTGAGATAAATATATTGATATACTACATAACAAGAGACGTGTTCTGAATTTATCAATTTTTTTGAAGAAAAAATATTTACCCCCACACCTTGTGTATTTTCCCTCTTCATCATCTTCCAGACCAAATTTTTTTATCAAATGTGGGTATCTAATAAATATTTAATGGTTCTAACTAGCCAGAGTTAATGATTCCGAAAAGGACATCCTGAAATGGATTATTCAAGAGATTCTATGAAAATGATTCATTCTAGTTACATAAATGGTAAAAATTATGGATATTGGTAATATTTTGTGGTTCTTTTTTTTGAAAAACCATGTAACATTATTTAATTTAACGTTTTTTATGCATTATGATATTCCTAAGGAAGATTTGGAATATTATAATGATAATCATTAAAGATAACATGATATCTATTCAATGAAATTAATGTAATAGTTTATGGTTTAGAAAATAATGAATCCAATTGAGTATCTCGATGTCTTATACCATAGATATGTGGTTGAAATTTCCTATTTCCTATAAAGGAACTAATAATATCACAAAACAATAGTATAAAACTATAAAACTAATGATTAATGCATTCAAAATGAGAGAGGATGAAACTATTCATCAAATGATTGTAAGATTAATAAAGATTGTGAAAAAACAATTTTTGCTTTAGGAGATCCAATTTAAAAACCAGATCAATCATTAAAACTACTTAGAGTACTACCCTATAAGTGGAATTGAATATAAGAATATATACACCAATCTATACCTGTGAATGTGTTATCTATGAAGAAATTTATTGGAACAATAATGATGAAAAAATATGACATATAGGTTGAAGCATAAAATTATATAAAAATAAAGAATATCCTCTTTTGACTATAATAGTGGAATCAACTTATTCAAGTAATCTATATTTTGATATATATTTATCAGATATTTTTAAATGATTTTTAAAACTATACAATAATAAAAATAATGGTACTGAAAAATAAATATATTTTGAATTAATGGGAAATATTAATTCAAGGATAAAGATAATTTACCCAAAACTAAATTAAAATATTACTAAAATAGAAACGGCATGAAATTTTTCAATTAATACCATGAGTAGTATAGCTGGTTAACATGATGAATATGATGTAGATTTTGATCCTAGTAGTAAAAAAATAGTATGTCTTATTTCTAAAAATTATGATGTATAGTCGTCATAATAATAAAATTATGGTCATTAAAAAACAATTTTACCATAAATTAAATTGATATTTATTTATTCCACAAGACAAATATCAATCCTTCAATAAATATTATAGAAAATTATAAAATCATATGACACTATTCAACTAAATAATAGAAAATTTTCATAATATATTATAGATATAAACCAAAATTCATTACAAATAACTTGTGATATTTATGATAATATTATCAAATATCTTTTTGAAGTAGTTAATAATTTAAACCGGCTTATAGTATATTGATAAACCGAAAAGAAATAACTAAATTAAATCGTATGAAAAAAAATTGAATGAAAAAATTGTGATAGGAAGCCATTATTAATGACAAAAAATATATAAGAATTATTTTTTTCTATTTTAGTTGGAAAAAATGGGTAATGATAAAAAATTTTATTATATTTCTAATTCTCATTATGTGAATGACTATTACATTTGAATAACTCAAATATCTAGTGATAACAATTTATATTGTACAAAAGAAGTTTTTAAATTGAATACTATAATTTAAACTCTATTTAAGTAATTTTGGTATCACAAAAATTTAATTTAAAAAACTAATGACCCAGAATTATATGGATACAAAAAATGAATTCAATTTTTTATATATTAAACAACTAATTAACATCATTAAATCTTTTAGTGGTTGATTAATATGTGTAAAAATTATACCAAAAGAGTGATCAACTATGAAGTATTTCATTATCAACAAATACATAGAACTAAAGTAATTGACCCAGGACGTATTTCAAATTTATATATCTATATTATTAATTTATTTTAAATGTTTTATATTAGAGGAGAAATAAATCACATATAATAAATACTATTCATTCCCTATTGAATAATTCTTAATCATTTTTTAATGAATAATTAATTCCCTAAAAACCTTTTTTCAAATATAAAAAATCATTGTTCAAATATTTAGAATAATATAGTAATTTTTTTAATTAGTAGTGAAGTTGTGTTTTCCACCTTTAAATATTTAAAATATTTGTATTGTTTTACAAAAATAGAATATTTTTTTTACGTAACATGCCTTTTCAAAAAGTAAACTATGTAATCATTATTCTGTATTTTTCGACTAAAGAATATGAAACATTATATGCATTGTGTTAAAAATAATTTTATATTATTCTTATTAAAATCATTATTTATCATTTTTCATATTTTAAATATCTTATTCAGATCATAATGAGAAACTTGTCACAACAAGATGTAGTAATGAAGTACATCAAGATTAAAATAAAATATTTATCAAAAAAGAAGAAAGTTAATCCTTCAAATCTTTTAAAAGAACTATCATTTTCTTCTATTGAAGATTATTTTGAGAAGTTTTGTGAAATATATATTGAATTTTAATGTAATGAATAACTATAAGCATAATTATCTAAATTATATTTCAAAAATATTTTAATAAAAATCATTTGTTCAAATGATTAAAATGTGACGATGCAAGCTGATATGGATTCTTCTAAAATATCTTATGATATACTATATAAAGAATCAATATCGAAAATGGTTTTTGTTTCTTTATAAAATGAATATCATAATATTAATTACAGTTTGATATTAATGGCATAGTTTAAAGTAGTCAATGTAGAAATTCAATGTTAGGAGTGAGTTGAAAAATAAACTACTACTAAGTTAGATCTGGAAAAACTGAAACTATTCATTATTGAATAGTGTATTCCTTCTTCATATCAAAGAACATTAAATGAAAAAAATATAGTAGAACAGTTTTTATGAGTCTTAGTTTCTTTATGATAAAATGTGTGAAGTTGATAAAGTTCTCTTAAACTGCCTACTCCTTTCAAAATCTTCAATATTGTTTTTTATTATTTATTTATAGTCAATTTTATATATACAATTTTTTAATTAAAATATTTTTTATAAAACATTTTTTTAATTAAAATTTAGCTTCTTATCTATGAAATTTTTGAAAGTAATTTTTTTTCTAATTACATATTTTTTTCTTATAATAAATAATAAATCTTTTCTAAATATTACTTATGCCAAAAAATAGTTAAATTTTTTTTAAAATTTTCTATTTCCATGGAAATAATATATGTGCTTACATAAGGGGTTTTTTAGGTTATTAAAATTAAATTATTTTAAATAATAATTATTTTAAATTGATATCTATTGATTAAATAATGAATTTATGAGGATTTAATTATACTACTGTTTTCTTTTCAATGTCCAAAAATGTGGAGAAGTTTGTATTTTTTAATTCATTTTCATGTTCAACAAGTTGGAGAGGTATATAATTAATATCCAAGGGAAATTATTTTTTATCATTATCAGGGGAGATGTTTTGATCCTTATAATAGAGGATATGTTTTTTATTGAAGGAATATAATGTAAAGGGATAATGGTGGGAGTTTATTTTAGGAGAGAGATATTATAATTTTATTATAATGATAAGAGGTGAACAAAATGTAAATTTTATCTTCTTTAATTTTCTTATATATTTTAATTGTTTTTTAAATTTTTTATTGATCATAAAAATTTTGGAGACTTCAGAGCATGTGTTTATTCAACAATTTTATTTATGTCATTTTGTTTTTTATGCTCACAAACATCCAAATTTATATTACTATTGAATTGGGTTTTATTTTAATTTCATGAAAATAATATACATTGAAATATTTATTCTAGGAATTAATTCATGTCATTGATCATTAGGTAATTTTTATTTATTATTTTTGGAAGATTTTAAGTATATTGTAGAATCATTTTTAATATCATATACTTTTCAGAAAAACATATCATTCAGAACCCCTACTTTTGAGATAACTGATATGGATCCTATACCCTACAATATTGGGATTGTATGGTTAGGTAACCCTACATTTTTTAAATAACGAAATTTTTATATAAAACATGTATGGAATATTAACACCAATTTTTTGATCAACCATATATTTTCAACCATAATTTTCTTTAGCTTTTTTTACACATAATGTAACACTACTTTTTACTATACAATGATAGTGTTTTAAATATAAGATATTTTCAATGATTGCTACAATGGTACTAGAGGATGTAATGATTTTCAAAAAAATTATACAACTATTTCAATGGATTGTTATGATTTTTTAAAGGGCCATATTCAATAGTGTAAACCAATACTATTCTAATGAAAAGTTATGACTCACTTGAATAATTTTTATTTAAAATATTCCTAGTTCATTGGGAGATATTTCTAGATATAGATTGACTTAGAACTGTTTATCAAATAGTATAAATATAAAGAAACCATTATTTAGAATATATATTAGTGGATATAAAATAATGAAATTCCATGTTTGAAAAAGAACAAGTGTGGCATTGTGTTCCAATATACACATTATTGACCCAAATATTTTGATCTCTATAGATCATGTTTTTATTGTCACTACTACAATATATTATTATTACATCATCTTATTCAAGAATAGAGATGCATTGGGTGAGATAATATTTGGAAAAAATCACGTTAATATATATATATATGTGTGTGTGTGTGTGTGTGAGGTTTTATTTTCTCTATTTGAAGAATGTATATGCAATATTGAAGATGTAATTTCTATTGTATATAATTTAATATTCTAATTACATCTGTTAGTTGATGCTACAACAATTATGTAAAACTACTGTTTTAAAAAAATAAATATTATTGATTTTTTCGAGTTATGAGTTCTCCTGCTCAGCCATCGTGAAGTGTCAGATTCTTATTCAAAGATGTGTATTCTTTATTCCTTAAAAATTAATGACAAGGCTATATAAAATACATGTGAAAGTATCAACAAATTAGACTATTTTTTATAGTTTTAATTACTAGAGACCCTGACAGTGAAAATCACAAAGAATATGTAGTTGAGAGTTGGTGGAGTATACTACATGATCTTTGTTCCCTGAACCACTATACATCTATGTGTTCTTTTCCATTATTTATTTCCACTGATCGATTTACAATGAGAGAAAAGGAATGGTTTTCTAGAAAACAAAAGTGGTGATATAAATCATTCAACATCTTTGATGAACAAAATTCACCCCCATTATATCTTTGTTTTCATCAACATCATCCACAGAAAATATATGAAATCTCTCATGATCAGGATAGTAAGATGAAGACTCAATATCCACACAACTTTCTGTTAATTCTGATTTTTGTTGTGAAAATCCTTGATGTAGGGGAGAATTTAACGAATTTGTTTTTTATTTCACCTAAGAATAATTCATTATATATATATATAGTAATTATTAGAGTCTTTATGGTGTCTCGATGTCTCAGTAACCTAAAATTAATATATTATAAATATAAATCAACATTAATTCATTTTAGTTCATTGTTTCAATGTTTATTTTTTCCCTATAGTTATGAACCTTGGTAAAGGAATTCATAGCCCATTGTATATTTTGGAACAAGGGTTTTACCATATGCATGACCTATGGTTGGTCTCCATAAGATGTTCTATGGAATTAATTCATTGGTGGGTGAATTTATATAAATTATTAATTTATTTCATTATTCTATTATATATTTTCATAACCAATGATACTTTATAAATATTCTATTAAAAAAATGAAAATGGATACAATTTTAATCGTGGGATTATTTGAAATAATGAAAATAGGAGTTCTTCATTGGTGAATCAGATAAGATAATGATGAACAATCAGATTAAGGTAGATCGTGAGATAATGAATGGAGCTAGTCTTATACATTGATGTTGAACACATTCTTCACCAATGATTGATCCTTTTTTATATAGTACATTCTATTTTTTCCATTTTTGTTAAAATATTGAGTGTTGATATAATTATCTAATTATTTATTTCTATTTCACAGCCTTTGCATTATCCCTTATAGATAAATTGACTTGTAATATATATATATATATATATATATGTCTTGATAACACAGAAGGATTCTGTGATTCTGTGATTATTGGTAAAAAAAAGTGTCCGAAAGATGGTTAAAATTTTTTATGGGCATTTATAAACACTATTTATCATGTTCTGCTCTATTATCTCATGGGGTCAGGGTCTGACATTGTTGGGTTTGATAAATTTTGATCAAACCCACAGATTCATCATGGATGGTCAAAAATGATATTTATAGTGAATTTTAGATGGATCGGGATGATTTTCAGTGATGATTTTCTGATATATGATCTAATGAACCAATAATGATGGGAGGAAATACAAGATTTTATTGAACACATCAGTGGATAAGGAAAATATAAATTTTGTCCACCAAAGGGAGGGAATATGTGACCAGATGTGTTTTCCTTCGATTATGCCTATTCAAATCATAGATTTTGTAGTAGAAAAGGGGGATTTGGAAAGATCATGATGTTTATTAATATGTAGAAAAACATATTTTTTAGTTACAAATAAAAATTTTTATATACATTAATTTCATTTGAGGATACGATTTTTAACAAATTTATGGATCACATGTCATGTGGTTGGGCCCATTTTTCTTATGAACCTACTTGGTTAGCTATGTTGTGTGTGAGATGTACATGCCCTGGGAAACCGTGTGGCTTGAAATTTCATGGTCCCACATGTAAATATTGGTTAGTTGTACATAAAATGTCTAGTTTTGTGAGAGGGTATAGGCCCAGGACACCCTCGTGAACATATACACAACATTACACTATGACATTTCTAGTAGAATGTCATGGATCTGTAATTCATCTCCTAGGGAGAACATGACAATTAAATGTGGCAAAGTCACAAACTATGTGGAATTTAATTCTCTCAATGTACTTCTCCCATAATCATCATCCGGTCATATCTTCTTCTTTTGAACATATATTTTTTCATGCGAGTAGATTATGATGAATTAATTACAAAGTAAATTGAATTTTCGGTGTTAATTATGGTATATATTTTTTATTTGAGATTATTCAACCATGATTATTCTTTTATAAATGATTGATAATGGTAGTGTTCATATAATTTTCATTTAGGAGATGCTCGTTGATAATAGTAGAGCTAATGTAAATTTCATTCCATAGATACTTGGGTGGTAAACCACATGTCGCACTAGGGTGCTATTCCCCCATGCTTCTCTCTATATACTATGTGGTAACCCTTGATGCACTATGGTGTAAGTCCTATTCTTACTGAGTAGTTCCCCCTGATGTAACACGAAGTGGGTCCTTTACCTTTAGAGTGGAACCCATAATTATTAGAGGTCACAAGACATCTGTACATGAGTAGAAACCCCGATTTCACCATGATGAGGGTCCTCAATCTATATACATACTGAGTGGTATCGAGATAAACTTATAATTATAAGTAATGTTTCATCTATTCAATGTGTGGTACTGTCCTATCACACTAGATTGTGAGACAAATATATACTCAATGACACACACATATCATGCTTAGGAACCAGTATTATATTAGGTATTTTCCCCATTATGCTATGGATCCGTGTTGTGTTGTGGGTCCATCACATTGTTTTTTCCAACTGATATGACGGTTCTAGGAAACATAGATGGGTATTTGGGAGTAGGAGGCTATATCATTATACCTACTTGTCAACGGATATGGATATTCCCTTTCCCTTATCTCTATAATTATTTTGGACATAAATTTATAAGTTGAGTTTAATCAAACATTCTTTGTGGTGAGATAAATAATTATTTTTTATATTCCAATGGGTCCCTTTGGAGGTTTTGGGTAATCCTACAAGGTTTGTATATACTCAATCATACATTATATTTTCATGCACACGAAATATTTTTTGTAGGATTCTGAAACATTGATTATAAATTTTTTGTACAATAGTGGTACCTTGGATTCATATACTATGTTTTATAGTGAGAAAAAGATATAGGAGTGGGTCTCTATGAGTTATTTATATTATCTACTTGTAGTTAGATTAAGACTGTAGTTTCTGATTTGGTTTGTATTTTTACCCCCTACACATTATCATACCATATATAACATTGTTTTATCCACTCGATTTTTTTCATGCATGGTTTACTATAGATATTACTATATCATATTTTTCCTCTACACTAATGAAATGATATAGATGGGTTCATGTGTACATGTGTATTAGTAATAGTCCTACAATTTTATTTATGTCCAATTGGATCATTTTTCAATCTAACAAACTATTGGAGGTAGGATCAGTGTTTTGATGGTTCATCTTTCCTTCTATCAGAAGGGAACTGGTTAGTCATGACATTACCATAGAAGAGGTATAAGAAGAAATTAATTAAAATTCATAGGGTACGAAGATTATATTTTCATTGATATGAATCATTTATATCATATATTAATGTCCCTTGAAATTGTATTTAAAGAAGAAAAACCCTATAATTTAGGGTTAACTATGTTGGTAAGAGAATTGATATAGGTTTTTTTTATCTATATAGATCAAATTGCTATAAAAAAATATAGATGAATCGTCCTATTTAAGGGGATGGAATGGAACACTTGTAAATAATAATAACATTTAAATATAATTAATTTTTTCCACAAGTATAATTCTATCAAATATCAATGAATTTGAAGAAAAATATTTGATGGTAAAAATATAATCATCCATTTAAATATATTTAGGATGTATTTTTTTTTTAAATAAACATTTAACTAACCCCTTTGTTATTAAATATCATCCTTGACTATTTTAATGACTTTTTCAATCGTAAAGGTTTTTCATTTTTTATATAAGGTAATAATGTTTTTTATAAATAGGAATAGGGGGAAACATTTAACCATTTCCCATCATACATGAGATACTTACATATTTAAATTATTTTTATATTATTTAGAAATATTTTTATAAAAATAACTTATAATGTCAATTTTGACACTGATAATATAATTTTACTTTTTAATAAATTATATTAATTTAATTTTAATATAATGTTTTAAATCATTGAAAATATATTTTAATTCTCTATAAATTATCATGGGACTATAATTCACCAAAAAAATATTAATTCCAAAAAAACATAAATCATATGAATGATTTTTCTATTACTTGTATGAGCATTGTGATATCCATGAGAAAGAATTTAAGGAAAAAATTTCAT
Organism: Viscum album; assembly: GCA_963277665.1. Lineage (NCBI taxonomy): Eukaryota > Viridiplantae > Streptophyta > Magnoliopsida > Santalales > Viscaceae > Viscum > Viscum album. The sequence goes on along the minus strand of OY728148.1, from coordinate 255,730,555 downwards.
CCCTAAAATTTAAAAATAATACCCATAATAAGAAATAAAAAATATTGTTCCTAAAAACCATTATAACTGAAGATATCCTTCTTCCATCCTTAAAAAATAAATTTAGATATTTTAATATCAATATAGTAACATTTTTTAATTTTCATTACATAAAATAATATAAGATTCATTATCAGGGAAAAATGGATGAAAATTATATATTATAGTTTGGGATATATATATTCAAATATCATTGAGAAAATGAAATACAATAATGTATCCGTTTGATTCTTTGACCACATCTCATGGTTTTGACCATGATTTACCAAATTCACCCTTACCAAGGTGATAAATACTTAACATTAATACTATTCCTATTGATAAAAAATATAAAGGGAATATTCACACAATTTAGAAAACTTGATTAAATATATTATACCAATTTTTCATTATTTTATTCATATTACTTGGTAGAACGTAATTTAAATTTAAACATTCCAAACATGATGGAATTTATTTTTCCAGAAAGAAGTTATGTTATGAATAATTTTTTTATACTAAAAACCAACATAAATTAAATTTAAATTACATTAATTTTATTATTGATAACATAAATTTAAAAATAATATTTTGAAAAAATTGTTTATATTAATTATGTATTTTTCAAATTCTTTAAATGAAAAGATATTTTTCAATAAAAATTACGATATTCACTATTCATTAAAAAATCATTCTTGTAAGGATATTCACAAAAAACATCTTTTTGGTAATTTTGATCAGATTATATAAAAAATGTACCTCATTTTTTTGAATGCATTTAAAAAATTGGATAATATTAATTATATTATTTCATCTCAAAATTTAATAGAAACAATTGTTTTAAGAAAATATAATTTGGACGCATAAAATGAATTTATTCTCATTTGCTTGACAAATATAAATAATTAAATCGATATTTATGTTTTTTAAATTAAATATATACTTTATTTATCTTTTCTGATTGATTTAAAATATTATTTTTTGTGTAAATTATGGTTATAAAAACTGTTTAATTGAAAATATATTTTTCACCATCAAATTATTTTATCTTCATTTCCAAAAAAATAACATTTAAATATACATATTAGACATATTTATAATAATACATATATTTTTAAAATTTATATATATAAGATAGAAACATATATAATTTAATATTTTATTCTCATATATATTCGTGAAAGATTTAGTATAATTTATTCAGTAACACCCCTCTCATTATATCTATTGTATTCCTAATTCTATTCACTATTTACGTTATAACAGTTAGTTCCATGATCTTCATAGTGAACAATGAGGATAATCGTATTTTTCATTTTCATCAATATGATAAACTAATTCACATGAACATATACTCTTCTTTTTCTATATTGAATCATAATAATGATTCATTGTTTTTCATTCATTTTAATAATATATTATAATTAAAATAGCCTGTCTCATTGTAAATTGTTATTATGTGCATAAAAATATAACAAAGATTGTGTTAATTAAAAATATTTGGATGTTATAATAAATCTAGTAATCATAAATAAGTATCTAGATCTATGAAAAAGCATATATTGGTATAACATATAGATAGATATTCCAGATCATGTATATCGATAAATGATATGATTGAAAGATAAGGATGAATGATAGAATTCTATGTGGGTGATGGAATGATTAATGATATGACTATTTAAATGTGAAAAGTCAATATATATTTTGTCATAGGACCCCTGATGTATTATAAATAACATAATTAAATTTGTGTTATAGTCTATCATCATCTAATGTTAGTATAATTTTTCATTCAAAGAAGGCTTCTAGCTAGACAAACTCACAAATATATATATAGTGGATGTAGTAAGGCAATATGAAGTAAATCTCACCATCATGTCCAATCATTATCTATAGATGACCTCAATGTTCTGGAGAATTCCCTTGAAAAAAATTTTATTTAGTACAGATCATCGGTACTACTAACCACCATCTTAAATATAGTTAAAATTAGAGGGCCATTAATAATATTTAGAGTATTTTAATATCATATATAGTGGATTTTATGGATTTTTAGTATTAAAACTAAAATTGGATTAATTATCATGTAAAAATACCCACTATGGAAATATTATGTCATCATATAATTATGTAAGTTGTATGATACATTGGACTCCAACATGATGGGAAAATGTTGTAGAGTGGAATATGATAGTTCATTGCAAAGTCCAATAAATTACTACTAATGTTGGAACCATTAATCAGAATCTGAATGTTGAACAATTCAAATATATGAATTATAAAAGAAACTGTTGATGAGATCAATGGGTTTATCTTGTTGAAATAGTTTTCCAATAGATATATCCTTGTATATGAGTTGTGAAATGTATGAAAATATTGAAGTTTATGCCTAGGTAAGTCAATCCATTTGAGATCCTTGTTCAGGTTGGGGGCATAGGTAATTTCTTACCACTTCCTCAAAACATATTCAATTTAAATGATGTTTTCTATGTATTTACTTTAAGTAATTACATACTAGACTATTCCAATATAATAATCATAATATCTATGAAAATATAAAATGATTGACTATATGAGGTAAAACCCATAGAGATTACGAATTGAATATATAAAGGTTTGTTATTGTTGCCCAAATCACAATAATAAATTTACATGAAATAAGAAGGCATATCATTAAAATACCTTCCCAAGACCAATTAGTTTTATAGTTTTAAAAAAATTGGGTATAACCGAATAACAAAACCCTTGTTCTTTGAATTAATTGGAAATTTTCCCCATTACATTCAGAATTACCTAATATAGAGTTAATCATCAATGACTCCAAAAAATTATCCACATTAAAATCCCTTTTATATATTTTATACTATTATTATCTTTATGGCCTATGGAAATTGAAAAAAATGGGATTATTTATCCTTAAAAGAATGGTTAAACATAAGGTATAACAATCAATTCTCATAAGTGGGCATATAAAAGTATATTGGTGTAATAATAAAATATTTAAAAATTATAACCATATAATTATATATTATAAATCATCCCATAACATAATAATATATTGTTTAACATTCATGTATTATATAAATAAATAATAAATAAAAATATAATAATATACTTGATCATAGAAATTACAACAAAGAGGATCATGTATTAGAACCTCTTTCCCTCAGTGGATACTGATTCAGTCACCTATTCCCATTGTAGTTCTAGTATTAACTCTCATATTTCATATAGGAGATCAGGAATTAAAAACTATTTCCCATGTTGGATCGATCAACACTATATGTTTCACCATTATACAATGATATATTATGATTTGACTAATAAATGTTATGGATATATAGGGCCCATCCATAATTGATTATTAACTGTACACATTTGATCCATAATTAGAAAAAAAATAACATGAAATAATATGGAATCATGAATAATATTGGGTTTCATAAAACATTACAATGAAAATCATTCACTTTTTTATAGTGTAAATAATCCATTGAGTGAAAATTGGTTTTAATCAACAAATCATAAAGAACCCTAGGAATGGAAATGGTCCCCATGACGTTATCATACGGATTCACACAAGAAGTTATACATAATACCATTAATAATCATTACATGATAAAACTACTTAATATAAATGAGTATAAAATTACATCAAGTTACTTTTGTTGATAATACTAATCAATGAAGATAATATATAATATTTTATTTTCAATATAGGTAAAGTAAAATTATTATGTCATTAATTTTCCATTATAAGTCGATATATGGAATCTCTTTGAAAACCCTTTAATTAACTAATTCAAAAAATGTGCATTCATAGAGAGAATGCATTGAATGAAAAATTACATTTATACACCAGTAATGATTAGGGAAGTCAAATAATGTGATTGATCAATTCAAAAAAATGGAATTTTATTACTTAATACATCTATAAAATTTTTTTGTATGGTTATATATGAAAACATACTCAATCAAGAATATTATAGGTCAATGTACAATGACTTAGATGAAAAATAATTTTTATGATGTCTGAAAATAACACTTTTCCAAAAAGTAATTTACCTGATCTTTTAAGAGTATCAAAAAAGATATATCTCTAATATATAGAATAATAATGATTTATTCCATAAAAATGAAATATTTTTAATTAATATTTCGAATAAAAAATCAATGGTGTTAAAATGATATGTTCACACAGTAATCATTAAAAGATATAATTCTAAAAAATTTCATAGAGTCCTTAAATTAAGATTTACATACAAAATTTATTTGCATAATGGTGACATGAAAACATTGGAAAATATTTACCATTGAAAATGAAAATTAATAAATTATTAATTTGTATGATTATCAAAGTGAATGTTCAGAAGAAAATTAAACATCTAATTTTAATGGATTGAAAATATTTTGAAATAAAATTTTCTAGGAACCCACAACATAAAGAGAATAATTTAATTTCCTTTTAAACATTGGTAATGATAACTATTTTAATCCAAGAAATTAATATCAATTATATTTCCAAAAAATATTTGAGAACATTTAAATTATGTAAAATAAGATCTTTAAATAGGTATTCAATTAAGATATGGATGTTCATTTTTAATAACATTATAAATTTATGTGGGGGAATAATCTAGTAGGAATATTAGAAACAAATGAGACATTATCCCTTTAAATATAAAATAAAAAATCACATAAAATTTTAAACTAGATAATTAATATAATATTGAAGGTTAAAATTAAAAATAACACTAATATCTAAAATAATGGAATTTGAGTTTCCAAATTCCCTTATAAAATTAATTTTCCACAAATTAACAACTTCTTTATAAAGCTTTTATGTTATGAAAATGAAAATCCATAGATGTAAAATAGAAAATATCTATATATAAAATCATATGGGCCAATTTTTCCAAGATTATATGTAATATCTTTAAAATGAACAATTAGAACTAAATTATTGTGATTTGAGTGCCTAAAATCTTGTACAAATTCAGGAATAATTAAATCAAAACCTTTTAAAAATTGAGATTTAAATAAAAAAAATAGCACTAATAAAATTATTTTTGTTAAATAACTTCTAAAAAATTCTAATTTACATTCTTTATAAAATTAATTTGGTATATAATAATAATATTTCTCATAGAGAGGTATTTGATACGAAAAAGATTACGCTTTTAATAATTTACTATAAAAGTACACCAACAATAATGTATTATTTGACTATGTTTATAAAAATAAATGAATAATAACATTATTAATAATGATATGCATTTATTAGACTCATTTTTAATCATTCTTATCACATTTTTATAGTTAGTTTGTACTTATATTTAGTGTTTGTGATATATAATTTTGATTGTTTTAAACTGGTTTTATATGAATGGTGTCAGTATTAATCCTTCATAAAAATTTCATAATTTCCACATAATTAATGTTATTTTCTATGGTAAATTAAAATTATTTATGATTTTATAACATCCATTCATTATATTTTTCATTATTTATCCTTGATGATTAAATTGACAACAATCATATTTCAATGATTCTTAACGAATAAAGTTATATTTTCTTAATGAAATGGATAAATATTTAAATTATAATTATATAAAAAAATTAAAAAATAATTTACATATTTATATCATTTTATATTTGTTATAATGTTCATATATTCATACAGGATATAAATTCATTTCATTATTCATGTATGTTTGTAAACAGACTTAAATAGTATAATAAAATGACGAAGTAGTTATTATGAGAAGGTGAAACTGAAGAATAATTTTTATTCTACAATTATGATAGTGTTTACTGTTAATTGGTGTGATATATAAAAAATAGATAAAAATATAATAAATTATGGATACAAAATAATTTTACTCTATGAATAAATTATTTTTCCATTTTCATTTTAATTTATAACGTTTATTAAATTTATATTAATTTTTATCATTAATATCACCAATTTTTTTATCAATTTTTTTTACAAAAATTATATTCATAACATATAAAAGTAATATTATTAATTCTTAATCCCATATATGAATTATATTAAAGAAAAATTGGACATACCATTCCATCAAGGTGTTAGTCATCACATAAGCATTACTGATGTTTTTATTTTACTAAGAACATGAGAGAGTATTAAAATGATAAATCATTTAAGAATATTAAAGAAGTTAAAGATATTATAATCATATATTAAATACCCTTTTTATCAATCAATTTCATGCTTTGAAGTAAAATTTAATCTTTTTTTGGTCAAGTCGTTAGTCTTCTTATTTGCGCGTTTTAAACTTTCATTTTCCATAATTGTAAATAGAAAGGCAGATAATTCTTATATATTAATTATAATAACATATAATTATAATATTTATACATAGGATTTCAATTTATGATATAGAATTAATATTTAAAATAATAATGAGTTTATAAATGAAACTTATAATGAGAAATAGATATTAGGAACTTATACATCACTTCCCATATTATCCACTTTTTGTAGGGGTTAATCTTTCTTGGAAATTTTTAATGATAAGAAAGTGACATCTTCAAGGTGTGATAAGGTTTTAAATAGATTCTTGGGTAGTTTTTGGGGGGGAAAATTGGAGTTGTGGTGTGAGGGGATAAGAGGATACGAGATCACCTTTTATAACATAAAATGAATGAGATTTTTTGTAAATACAGAAAATGTTTCAAAAATATGAACTTATTCACATGTAATGTGGCTCAAAAAATTCAAAATAATAGACAGTAGGTGATAAGGTCTATATAGGGCACAAAAACTCATTACCATGAATGTTTTAAAGAAATCCACTCATTTCTATTATATTTTTTACTTTTAAAACATTATCCTCTACTCAGGTAACTATATTTTATATAAGATAATTTATCATTTATGGAAAAAATTATTAGGCCATATTAAATACTATAAACCTAAAAAAATTTACTTATAAATAAATTTAATTTGTATTAAACTTTTAAAATTGATCAAAATTATATTTAAACTACTAAATGTATAATGTATTAAAATCAATTTTTTTAGAAAAATATCATTTTTGATCTTAATTGTCATTTAGTTATCAGTAATAAAAATTTAATATTTATAAATTATTAATGGAACTTATTAAATACTTATACTTCCATGAAAATATTTTTTATAAATTTAGAAATCATATTTATAGATTAATAATTCCATAAAATGTATCGTATGTTTGAACATGGTATATTCCAATGTTCACCATAAAATGAATCCTTATATGAAAGGAAAAATATATTGTAATTTTTTTAATGAATCCAAAAAATGAGGATTGTATTTTCAATTTATCCATATAAACTATACACAACTTACTTCTAAATAAAATTATAATTCATAGTAGAAAAATGTTTCTATAGGAAAAATGATTAAAAAATTAAACATTAATCATATTATTTATTTATAAAAAAAATTATAAGGATACAATTAATAAATAAATATTATATTCTATTTACATCATAATATGAAAATCATATAATTAGTTTTATTTTATAAAAATTGTATTTTTTAAAATTGCTGATTATTAAATACAATTTTGAAATTATAAATTTTTTAAAAAATAATATATATATATATATATATATATGATAATTTATATACTATTATTTATGGATACTAATTAAAAAGATTGTTTTAGATATCATATTTAATACTCGATATATATATATATATATATATCATTGTTCTATTTTAGTTTGGTATTGCGTATGGATAACAATATCAAACATATTTCCCACAATTATTTGAAAAAGTATATTAAAATAATAGGTCTTTACACTATACCCATTTAAATAAATGGATTCATCCTAATTTAAGTTATTAATAACTAATGAAATTGGGTGATGGTATTATTAATATATTCATCATCTTAGATATAACATCAAATATGAAATCTACCATATTCCCTTAGGGTAAATCATGATACTAATCCTTCTTTAAAAAAAATCATTCACAAAACTATATACTTGTGTATGTATACAACATAATCATATATTTTGTATAAAATACTTTTCTCAAAACCTTTTGAATCTGAATGTCATTAATCATTATCAAAAACAAATATATTTCTTTTAATTAACATTTTACCTAACCCATAAACATTATAAAATTCCACACCATCCAATATATACCACAATATAAAAAATGATATGAACTTCACCAAAATCATTAAAAATAGATTATCAATCCCATTGTTACTAGTATTAACTGACATTATTTTTCAAAATTGATCAAAACATAATTATCTGAACATCATGTTCACAATAAACCTAAGATTAATACATCCCTGAATCATGTGTTCTTCAACAGTTATCCCCAAAAATAATACCATTTAATAAAACATACTTTCAATGTGACTGATACCATTTAAATATTTTTACAAGATTTTATAGTGGAATTATTAATGAATAATACATAGATATCTCATGTGATCCCAAAAAAAATTATAATATACCATAATATCATTGATAAGTATAATTCAATATGGAAAATATATAAGAGTACCATGATTTATTTTCTATTATAATATCAACCTCAGTAGTTTGGAAAAGAGGGTGAAAATCACTTCATCAAGCATAACATGCATATAACAAGATTCAAAACCATTTATGTATGATCCCTTGTTTAGTTTGAATACATAGTTGTTTCATGGTATATATAACTTTGTAATATTCATTTATATGATACAATTTTAACAAAATACTAAAAATTAATAAATTTATGAATAAGATGAATGTAAATGATCAAATGAATATGAAAACTGATATATAATATTTCCACTATAATTCCACCATAATTTTATACACTAATACATTCATTTTAATCTAGTTTACATTATATTTGGTTCCCTATTACTTGTTAACCTATAAAATTAATGTAATTAGGATGTAAATCGTTTATAATTTATTTTAAAGAGAATGTTGAATACCAAATCCATTCCCTCAGGAGTATCTTGAGAGAAGATCAGTCTTAATCCCACTCATCATAAACCGTAGGGATGATCAAGTCAATACATAATCATATTTTTTATTCATTACCCCTAGGTCTATATATTCCACAACATTATCCAGTTTATATTATGTAGAAATAGATGTCATTTAAAGTGGAATAGGACAATAACTAACTTAACAAGACATCAATATTCATTCATATACGTATATATATGATTAGTCTTATCTATAAGATTATTTTTTATGTTATTTTTTCATAATCACTAAAATATTCAAAATTACATAAATAAAGATAAAGGGTTATCTATAAAATTAATGTTATTATCAAAAATAACATAAAAATCATTGATAAAAGGTCAAAATCTTAAATTAAACCCAACTGATAAGATCTTAACCAAAAATTTAATATATATATAAAAAAAATAATACAACCTATAGTATACCACATCTATGACCATTATTTTACATGTCTTATTCTAAATTTTTCAATACAAGGCCTTCAAAAAACTATTTGTGTTGTATACTTACAGGTAATATGGAAAAAACATTAACTGACACAAACAATATTTTATATATGAATTGGAAGTGTTTTATATTATATTCAAAAAAAATTCTTTCAAAATAAATTTTCAAAATACCCAAATAATTCTCTATATGAGTATTTAGTATATAAATTTTATACTTCTTATATAATCATAACATGGGAAAATAAAAATAATGTAAATAGGTGAGATTTAACCCTCATTAAGGGTAAACATAAGTGATTATAATCAATGATTATAATTGAGAATAACTAATTGTATGTGTATAATTATTAAATATAATAAAGTTATACCAAAAAAATTATAGATGATAAATCAATTAATCACATAATAATACATCATGAAAATTCTACATATCATAAAACAAGACTCCCTTGAGGATGGTGGCTTATTTATAAGCATAGATATCCTAAAATTATAGAACTAGTGTTAGAAAATATTCCCCTTAGTGGAACAGGCTTCACTCCCATGATTCAATGGGAGTATCAAGCTTCACTCACCTTTTCCCATAGAATATTTGGAATGAAAATATTCTTCAAATATTTTATCGAGAAACACTACATGTTTCACCATTATATCATTACATGTATTAATTAACTAATGCATTGGAGGTTTGTATAGGACCCACCCATAATATGAAAATTAACCATAAACATATTCACCGAAAAAAATATATATAATATTCACATCTTTATACTCATGTAATATGAATAGTTTTTATAAAATTTTAAATTTTAAATAATTAATTTCATTATAATTTAAAGAACCCATAATGAGAAAAGTAATTTATACACATATCATAAATTACACATTGAATGAATTTACCTATATTCCTTTTAAAATGAATTAAAATAATTATATCATTCATAATTCCATCAATACTCATGTCATGATAAATACAATAAATATAAAATAATATCTAACTACATGAAGAATCATTCTAGATAAATATAATTAAAAGTGGAAATTAATCATATTGTATTTACACTATATAGATAATGTGTATAAGGTTAAGATAATAGGTTTTCTAATAATTCAATGTATGGAATCTTTGTGAACACAATTAAAACATGGAAATAAAAAATAGGATTTTCAAATTTGGAGTGCAATGAATTTTTTTCTAACTACCCTATAAATGAATGGGAATGAAAATTGAGGTCATGGATGATTTCTATAAAGAAACAAAATATATAACCTATCGTAAAAAATTCAGTGGATGGTTAAATTATAAGTACAAAATAAATCAATTATAATTAAGTTTTAATAGAATATGACTTTGAGGATAATTTAATTTACAGGTTTCTGTAAAATCGCGTTGGAAATAAAAATATCCTTGAAATTTTGAAATAATTTTAAAAGATATATTTTATTAAATATTAATAAAAATAATTTATTCTATAAACCATGATATTATATAGGAATTTTTTTAATAAAACATCAAAAGTGGTGTAAATGTTTGTTTACATATAAAATGTTAAAAGATATGATTTTCATTATATTCATTCATTGATGTTGTTACTAGTTATTATTAAACTTTATTTTCAAAATAAGAGAATGAAAAATTTTCAAAAAAAATTATCTTTGACAAGTAATATTTATAATATAATTATTTTAATGGTCATAAACACCATCAATGGGAATGTGAGGTACCTAAAACATTTTATTAGAAAAGGATTGAAGATATTTTCAAATGCCATTCCGTAGAAGACTAAATTTTAAAATGACTATTAAATATTCCTTCATAAAATGGTTAAATATAAATAATTTAAAAATATAAATTAATTCACATTAGGATTTATGAAAATTAGTTGATGAAAATGGAAGGAAATTCAATATATACATGAAACAGTTAACAGATTTAAAGATGGAGGTCTGTTCATGATTTAATTATTCTTTTATTTGATTGAACAATCTAGTTAGAGAATTTCAATAAAAATAGAAATTATCACCAAAAATAGAAAAGTTTTCTTCATATAAAATACGAAATAAATTAACAAGGAGGATATTTAATGTTTATGTTTCAGAGATACCATATAACTCAATGAAATATAAAATAGTTATTACTTTTCCTTATAGATAACATTGTTCATGAAGTAAGAATCATTTGAAAAGGGATTTATGTAGTAATAATCTAAATCATGAGAGTTCAATGAAAAAATTTAACATACTAAAATCATAGAATATAATTTACTCAAATTTATAATATATATTCAATGTTATCAATCTAAACTCCATGAATGTAAAACCAGTTAATAGATATTCTAGAAACATGAGGAGTATTAAAATAAAATAATATTGAAATATATATCATTAAATTGAACATAAATTGATATTTGTTTAATATATTTAATCGTATAACATTTCAATTAGGATTTTCATAAAATAATAAAAGAAACTAGTTTCAAAATACAAATAAGGACGCAATGAGAGGAATTATATAAGAAAGCCCTTACCTTGGGCGTGATTTATTCTGCACTTACAACAAATATACTGAGAAATTATGTCAAATTATTAAATACATACAAAATAACATTATTAATACATATATTTATTTATAATTCTCAACAATAATCAATATGTATGAGACTGTAGTTTGTGTTTTTTACCTATTTTCAATATATGGTTTATGTAATCTTGTTTTCTTTGAACAAGTTTTGTCACTATGTTGTTATATTGATTATAAATTGAAATTTAATTATTCATATCTCATTAATGTAACATTAATGAGTGAAATATACTATTTTATAATGTTTTAACATCCTATCATGAGTGCTAAATTGTTTATCCTTGATAATGAAACCAATAAAAAACATGTTTTGATGATTCTTAACCAATGAAGTGTGTTTTATTAATTAATGATTTAAATATTGATATGAAATTTATAAAACTAAATATAAATAAGTACTTACAAATTTATATTATATTTAGCCAATTATTATATCTTCATTTCCATCGATGGTATAAATCAATAGAATTGTATAAATAGGTGGTTAAATGAACCCAAATATGAACAAACCATTTATAATGGTTGTCTATGAGATGATATTATTGAAATATCATTATCACCATATAATAATGACCAAATTTATTAATCATTATTGATATATAAATTATTTATAAATAATTTCATTTAGAATTTATGGATATGATACAATTACATTGTATGCTTATAATTTTTTTCCTTATAAATTCTCCTATTTTTTAAATTTTATTTAACAATAAATGTTTATCATATATATTATTAATAACGTAAACAATTTTTAAAACCAAAAAATTATTCATATCATAAAAATAATATGATTCCATTAAAACAATTTTTAGAACCATCCATGAAATTAGGTAATAAAAAATGGAACAGACCATTCCATGGAGGTAGTAGTCTATAAATAATCATGAAAGATTCATTCATAGTAATTGGAACATAGGAGATGGGTAATGTGGTTTTTCATTTCATAATATAAAATAATTTATAGATTTCCTTTTTTATTTTAAATTCTGATTTTTTAACCATCCACGATCATCGATGAATAAAATCTAATAAGTTACATTGTGATTTTTTAGACATCAAGTACACATGATTCTCATTTTTTTATTTTTGAATGAAAATTTGAAAGGTGGTCAATTATTCTAAATTCATTATAAAATCATTTAAGCATATTAGTAATATGTTTTTAGCATTTTAGGATCTTGTATTGATATTATTAAAAAGACAGAGTTCTCAAAAAGAAATAGAAAAGATAAAGAGAGGTCATGAACTTATTCCTTACATCATGGATTATCTCATTTTTGAATGGGGTTAATTATTTTAGGGATTCACTTTTGATAAGGAAATGGAATCTTTATGGTTTATTAGAATTTTTAGGTGACATTTATTTAGGGTTTGTGCCAACATTATTAGGTTTTGGAGTGAGGGAATGTGAGGAGAGGTGACCCCTTTATATGAGTGAAGTGATGGAATTTATGTTAATATATAAATGATTTAAATAATGTAATGTCACTATAAATTAATGTTATTCCAAAATTGGGGAACAAATGTACGTTGGAAGAGATAATGTAAATCTAGGCCTTGTATATTGGTTTCTATTTTTCTTTATAATGTTATTCAACTCACTCCCTCTATATATTTTACTTATATGATTTTAACTGTTAATATTTAAGATTGTTTTTACATAAGATAACTAATCAATTATTTAAAAAAATAAAATTAACATAATTATATAATTTACGCATAATTAATCAAAATTTAAAATCCATTTTATTTTATTTTACTCATTAATTTTGGGATCGTTAATTTTAAATTATTAAATATATATTGTATTTATTATATTTTTTTTAATAAATGTCACTCATGTTATAAAATGATAAAAATATATTTGAAATAAAATATTTAAAAAAATTAATGTAACATATAATATTAATATATTTTCATATAAAAGGTTTTCATAATTATCAAAATCATACATATAGGCTAATATTTCCATAAAAGCATGGTATTTTTTTAAATTCTATATTACAATATTTATCATAAATTAAATATTTGTAGAAATGACCAAAATATTTCTATAAGATAATATTGTTATGATCAATCAAAAAATGAATTTTATTCTTAAAATTAAATATTATAAAATATAAATGTATAACAATTAAATAAAATTACAATTCATAGTGAACAAAATGTTCTACATAAATATTGAAATTAAAAAATACAAGTTTATCTTAATCATAATTTCTATAAAAAACTAATATGGATAATATTAATAATAAAATTTGTTCATTTTAATGGAATCAAAATTTAACAGTTATATATATAGTTTTATTTTATGATAATTGATCCATAGAAAAAGCTAGAATCTTATACACATTAATAAATTATGTAATATTGTATAAAAAATAATTTTTATCATAGTGATTGATTTTTTAAGTAATGTAGTAACCAATATTCATACCTAGTAATTAAATGGCTATTTTTACATCCATGCATAATATTTCTAATATATACATAAATATATTAAGATGGAATTTAGTATGGTGTTTTTTGTGGTGAAATGTACTGAACATATTTGAATTAATTTGAGAAATACCTATATTAACATCTTTGTTTCTGAAAGCAATAGGAAATGACCAACAACAAATTTAATTTTATAAATTGAAATAATTTATTTATGAAATATATGGTCCCGGTCTTATCAACATATACATAAAATAAATTTTTATGAATATTTATTTCATTACAACAATACATACGCAAGGAATGAAATACTTTATTTCCATTAATAACCAAGAAATGTAAAAACATGTCCATAAATGAGATATGTCATCTCCCAATACATTCTTCATAACCATCACCATTATTATACATACCATGAATAATACATTTATTCATAACCTAGGGAAGGTAAACATAAGAAATGGTTATCTCAGATTCTCGGTAAGGGTAAACAATGAAGTTATCTATGTATTGGTGCATAAGTGTTTGATGACGTGATAATAACATCTAAATACCATACGCTTCATTACAAAGATCATATTATTAGATCATTTAATAAGGATTATTTGTTTGTATGACATGAATCATAATATAATCCATGAACATGATCCACGAGAGCAGAAGTTGGGTATTAGACATGGATTTTTGGAATTCATAAAAGTATAGAAAACAATTTCCATAATAGTTAAAGATAAATACCATTTAAATATTGTTTGAATGGTTTTACCCCCCAATCTATCATACTAGTAAATTTTCACTCTTAAGAATATTATAATGAACATTTTCTCTAAGAAGATGGATCCTCGTGGATCGATCCATTGCGGGTTTTTGAAGACAATGGTTTTTAGAGAAGGCTTAGAATAAGTTTGGAGGATTTCAGTAACGAGAAGCTAGAAATAAGAGGCACACGATGTGTACCATTCAAGTTTAAGAAAGATATGAAAAATCCCTTAGGTGATGCATTTTTTGGGTTAAGTCTTCTAGAGGCAGTACACAATTTGATGGGTACGTATAGGTCGTGTACTTCCCATAGTGTTGGGTGTTACAAAGATTGTCAGCTTCTTGGGGTTTTCACTACCTATGGCTTGAGAGCACCCCTTCTCGACCCCAAACGACCTGAATGCCTCCCACTTCAACATTTTGGGATTCCCACCTCCTGGATTGGTTCCACCTTGCTTTTTCGATCTGTCTTCAATCTGAGGTAAGATCTACCTCTGTTATTTGGTTTTCATCGATTCATTTTCTCATGTTTTTGTCTTCCATGTCATGGAGTTCGATAAACATGGTTATAAGGGAGGTTCATTTGTTTTTTGATTATGCGGTTGTCCTGTATCATCCTCTAGTTGATGTAGTTGTTTTGGGAATGGTAATCATGATCTGCTGGTTTGATGTGTCCCCGAGTGAAGAAAGTCATATACCATTTGAGGTAGGGGATTTATTCATTCTCTATTCTTTTATTTTCTATAGTAGAGTTATAATTATTTATCACTCTGGATCAGAATTGTATTTTTATAATTAAATACTTGAACCTGATTAAAATAATTGGATTTATCACATGTTTTTTCTTTACACCATGATAATAGTATGCCTTTTGATTTTATAGATAGTATGATATCAATGCCTAGATTTTAGATTGATTTTCATGATAAAATTAGTAATGAACATAAATATTGAATTAATTTATAATAAATTGGATAAATATAATGCGGCATGTAAATGAATCTAGTAGTAGTTTTTGTAATTTGAGGTTAATCATGTTGATGATGATGTGCATGTTTAAATCATTTGGTCATTAATTCTGATCCATTATGTTGCATGTTGTTTGAAGGAATGGAAAATTAATTGTTTAAATTGTTTTTGATATATATGATAGCTTTCTGTTTTGATTTTCCATAGTTATAGCCTACTAATAATGATCTAGTTAATTCAAGAAGGATTAAAAAACTGGCTATTTGATAAAAGATAATTCTGTGTAGGGTTTTGAGTTACCCTCTTTACTCTAAGGCTAAGTGAATTGTGCATTGGATCCAAGAGTTCTCATTATGTATGAAGACTGATTGCCTTGTTTAAGATCCAATATCCCATTTGATATGAGTTTTGTTTCATGTCCCTTCTATTGTGATATGATCCTAAATGGATGTAGTGATATGTGGGGGTTGGGAGGCCCATTGGTTATGGAAGCAGTTGATGCCTAGAGTTGCGAGATGCATCATTTTAAATAAGTGGGTGTCGGGGAGGACAACAGAGATGATGAAACATGTTTTATAAGATTGATTGGATCCTTTACTAAATCTTATTGATTGTTTATATTTTTACATTTCCCACTTCTCAATGCAGCTAATTTTTCTACCCTCCTTCCAAAATGGGAAAATATGTGTGGGGTATGCCTCATGATTTCCATGTTTAGCTTCTTGAGGGAGGATGGGGATACACTCCTACTACAGGTGGAAGAGACTCGATAGGTTGTTCATCTACTCACTAGGTTGATCCACCTTTTTCATAGTAACTTAGAATTTTTTTCTATAATGATTATGAATATGGGAAACAAGTAATGTTTATAATAAATGATATAATAAATTATGTTAACCCATGGGGTTGGAGCTCTCTAGGATGTAATGATGGGGTAATATTTCTAAGAATCTCTGGACATTGTTTGGTTATGCCTAGTGGGAAAAAACATTGGTGCAACGCTAATGCAATATAATTTTTTATTGTTAATGGTTAATTAATGTTTAAATAATTAATGAAGATAAATTTTAACTGATAAAAAGGGAATAAAGTAATGTAATAAATATCTTTAAACGGTTTTTTAATTATAGGATACCTAGTAATAGTTGTTGTAGTCGGGTGTCTAGGAGATGTTAACTACAGTTGAGTCTAAGACTAGGTTATTCCCATAGTATAGTTGTGAGCTATAGTATATTAATCACCTTTTGTATTTCTATATGCTACTCTACCCCATCAATTAGGGAAACTGACAACCTATATGGACCAACTCTCTTCTCGTGGTTATTACTTGAGCTGGTAGGCACAACAATTAGTAATCTCCATATATGTATGTAAAGGGATGTAATGTCTTGTGGTAATTCACACACATATATTCTGGATATAGTTTCCTATGGAAAACTAAAGGTGTAATGTATATCAGTTGTGAGGGCTTGAGAATCCTTAATTTATGTATGCGCTATAATGGCTTGAGGATTAATGCCTGGATAATGATACACGTTATGTGGGATATGGTGGTTCTTGTAAAATAATTGGTTACAATTGGTCCTGTGGATGTTTTGGTGCTTTTCCATTATGTCTTCTGGTAATATTTGTGTTACAAGAGGTGTATATTGTTGTTCTCCACCCAAGTGGCTGCTGGCATGATTTTTTGGAGAGAGTTTCTTATGACGTGTGACATTGGAAAAAAGCAGAAAACCAGTGGGGAAGTAGTAGCAGGGTACCCTTGATATTCTTTATTATATTACATAATCTTGTATGTGATACTTGGTGATAGTTTCCATTGAGAGGCTCGGAACATAGTATACCTGTTTAGGTGAAGAGTTAGTTTCACTTGTTGTTCCCTGTGCTTTAGCATGCTTTCTTTAATTTTGTACAATAGGATCCATGGCGGATCCTACTGAGTATATTATTATACTCACCCGTTGTATATATAAAATATTTTTCTAGGACACATGGATAAGGTTAGAGATCGGTCCGGTTACTACATGCTTGGGGTTGTAGGATCTTTTTGGGATTCATGGTTTCAACCATATGTTTCTTTCTTTTGGTACTCTCATTTTTCCATTTTGGTTGTAGTAGTTTTTGGATGAAATTGTATACATGTACTTTTGATTTATATTATATTCTAGTATGAGTTGGAGTATGTTGGTGATTTTTTTTATCTCCCTCTTCCATAGGTGTTCTCATAGGGGTTAATGCCTCTCATTTGTGTGTTTACTATACCCTCAGTGCAAGCCGTCAACTCAGGGCCTACTAGAGGCGGGACTCAGGAGGGGGTTACTATCTCTATTATCCAATTTACAGACTAGGAGGGATAAAAAAATGTGGGTAGGGGGTTGGGAAAAAGTGGTATCAGAAGGAAGGGTGAGGGATAGGGTGGAGTTCGGTGTTAGGAACAAGTGAGGTTGCATGGGTTTGTAGGGAAACAATGTCAGATAAATATAGGAAGTGAAGTTAACTCTAGATACTGGAAGAGACAAAGGTGTTTAGGGACCCATGTTATCTAATGCACAATTCATTATGTTTTAGTGGCTACTAAATGATGTGATACTGGTTGCAGGGTAGAGACATAGGAAAGGATCATGAATCATTATTCTCTTATACATGGGTTTGAATGGGTAAACCTTAGGATATGATAATCAAAATTGAATAAAAGAAATAAAATAATTAATGTTTATACTTCTATATTCTAGGTCAAATAAATTTATCTATTTGTTATTTTTTAGTTATGGCTCCAGGTCGACGTCCTCTTCAGGTTTCCGCAGAAGATGTCTAGAAGACATTGCAAGCATATCACTCTGTGGTAGAGGGTAAAGATGATGACACATAGAGGATGACACTCTGAGGGTTTCAACACCAAACTCTATAGAAGTAAGAGGAATATCTTTCAGATTCAGTCTATGAAGACTGGATAGATAAGGTTTAGATAGACTTCAGTTCCATCCATGCTTGAAAAGGAGCACTAGGTACTTTGGTTGTGATGAGGTTGTGGTTGGCAGAGAGGTAGTGGTGGTTCTTCTTCCTTGAGGATCATGAGGAGTTGGTGATCTCATGGGAGGAGTTCTGAGACATGTTCAAAGTTGAGTATATTTCTTCATCACTGAATCCATCTAGTCACAAAGTGATGATTACCCTTCGACAAGGGAGCTCTGTTGTGCGAGTGTTCAGAATCCTTTTTGGGGACCTTTTATGATATGCATCAGACTATTTTCCATTTGAGGAGGCCTAGGAGAAGCATTTTGAGGAGGATTTTCATCCATAGATCTAGCTCTAAGAATTCCTGTTTATGTGGAATACATATCTTGAGGTGCTGCAGAGGGTAGTGGTCACTAAGAGGAAATTATCTTGAAATAGATTATCATGAGAGGGAATTTGTTAGGATTCATCATGAAGTAGAGATGTGGTCCTGGGTTCCTGGTTGTCAGGATAGAAGTGTTTCCATTTTTCTGGGGGTAGGTCCCAGCCCTCAGCATCTCATTACTCTATGGGAGGGGTATCTTAGTCATATGCTAAGACATCAGTTAATTTTTTATCTTTTGGATTTTGTGGCCTAGCAGGGAGAATGTCCGACCATTCAGAGCATTCATTGTGCACCAAGGGTTCCACTCCATGTTCCTCCATTGAGGTAGTTCCATGTAAAGAAGTTGTAGAAGGTTGCACAATCTTTGTGTCAACAGATAGTAGATAGGGAAAGAAGAATAAAACATCATGATGGTCCATATCCTCAGAGAGTATAGCACGACCATGGTGGTGGTCGTCATCATGGTTAGAGATTTCATGGATAAGGTTGCGGTCAGCTTCAGGCAATAGCATTTCCAATTCCATGCAATCCAGACAGCGTTTGAGGTTCATTTGACTGTTTTTATACTTGGGTGTATGCCTTGTTTTATTTAGGAGAGACATACTCCTTCATATTACCGAACCTTGACCATGTTTTGGTACTTGAGGAAGATAGGATTCTTGTTCCCTTGGCACTGCATCTTCCAGTTGGAGGTTCAGCTATCTTCTTTGAAGTATATAGAGATTATGAGGTAATATTGTGGCAGCACCACTCTTGGGGAGATTTCCTTTTTTTTTGATATAAAAATATTATTTCAACCTCATCAGGGATTGGTTTTATTTGACATAGGCTATCGTTGATTGGTTCAGAAGGAAGGTTGTGTTCATCAATACTGATGGTGATTAAGTAGTGTTTATTAGAGAGTGAAACCTTCATATGTGTCATAATTGTTTTTGGTCCTTTTCATCCATGATGGATAAGGGGATGAGAATTTCTTTATACGTTCAGTAGTTGGCATTTCCCATGGTCCTATAATAGTACCCAAATGTCTTTCCAAATGTGGTATTAGCAATACACCCTAAATGAGAGATCGATTATTGAATAGAGCTATAGCCATGAGTATCTTTTTTCCCTATGTATCCTTATAGGATTTACCCTTATGTGTTGAGGGAGCTATGTTTACAGTTCAAAAATCTATTACAAAGTGGTTTTTTTGGCTGAGTGTGTCATTGTGGGGTGCACCAATTTTGTTTGTGATGAAGGGTGACAATGTTTTGTGGTTGTGTATTGATTATCATCACATAAACAAAGTGATAGTAAAAAATATATATCCTTTTCCTTGTAATGATGATATATTAAATCAATTTAAGGGTACAAGTTGGTTCTCATAGATTGACTGGTAGTCAGGATACCATCAAATACATGTACAGGATGAGGGTATCCTAGAGATAGCATTTTTTTCATCATGGGTATTATGATTTCACTATAATGTAGTTCGGTGAGATGAATTATCTTTCTATCTTCATGGTATTGATGAATTATATGTTCAGTGAGTTCATGAATATGTTCATTGTGGTTTTTATAGATGAAATCCTTGTGTACTCCACACCTGAGGTGTAGCATGAAGAGTATCTGCAAGCCATTTTGGGTGTTCATTGTCAACAGTAGCTATTTGTGAAGTCATCGAAGTGTGATTTTTGGAATCTAGATATCCGTTTCAAAGGGAATGTTGTATATAAATAGGTATTAGTTTTGGATCCATTGAAGATAGAAGCAGTTTTTTCTTGGGAGGCCCCCAATATAGTGACAGAGGGGCTATGTGTCCTTGGTCTTGCAAGATATTACATGAGGTTCGTAGCATATTTTTCCTACTTTGTGACTTCTCTGACACCAGTGACCAAGAGGGATCGGGTATTGCTATATTTTAATTAGTGTGAGTCATATTTATATTATCTAAAGGAGAAGTTGGTAAGTTCTTTGGTTTTTTTTCTGCTAATAGAGGGAGTTTAGTTTGATATGTTTTGTAACTTATCGTGTCTGTGGTTAGACTGAATTCTAGTGAAAAATAGATCAGTTGTTTCTTATGGGTCTCAGATGTTTAATCCCCTTGTATGTAACTATTCCACCCATGAGCTTGAAATATAGGCAGTGGTGTTTACTCTGATGTTGTGTAGATATTACCTCAATGGTGAGTGCTTCGCGGTTTTAACAAATCAAAATATCCTACTGTACTTTTTCTCCCATCAAGACATGAAATAATAGCAGCATCAGTGGACAGAGTTCATATAGGAATAAAACATCAAAATATTGTATTCACTTAGAAAGGGGAATGTTGTAGCTGATGCACTAAGAAAGAAGTCATGAAGTGATGTAG
Organism: Viscum album; assembly: GCA_963277665.1. Lineage (NCBI taxonomy): Eukaryota > Viridiplantae > Streptophyta > Magnoliopsida > Santalales > Viscaceae > Viscum > Viscum album. Next base: position 255,708,635 of record OY728148.1, on the reverse strand, counting down.
TGTGTGAACCTGCTGATTACAGAAGAGTAATGAAAGAACATTCAACATTACATATTGATATGGGAGAAGTTGGGAAATAGTATGTCCTTTTTATATGATGATGAAGTCATCTCTAGTGTAGTATGAAAAATATTCCGAGTTGGGGGATCTAGAGGTGATGGTCTGGAGAGACCGAGTTGTTTGTGGTGAGGCCCCTAATGGTTGGTGTAAGTAAGAACTATGCTGGGTGTTGTATTAGGGAAGGATATTTTTTACATTTGATATGAATTAGATAGTTCTCATAGGGTTCTATAGATCACCTTTAGTGTTTCATCCTACTATGACAAAGTTGTACCGAGCCTAGAGGAGCCAGTTTTGGTGGCTCGGGCTAAATCTTTCCATTGTAGAGCTCTTGTCTCTATGATTGTTCTGTAAGAAGGTGAAGGTCATGCACCTTGTCCCCATTCGTTTTCTCTAGTCGTTAAATGTTCATAAGTGGAAGTGGATGGAAATCTTAATGGACACCATTACTAGTTTACCTCAAGATCAGGGAGGCCAAGATGTATATTGGTGTTAGTGGGTCGTTTAACAAAATAATCCCACTTTATAATGATCAAGGTGTCGAGCTCTATAGAGGATTTGTCGAGGATTTATCTGGAAGAGGAGGCGAGACTACATGGTGTCCTAAGGATTATCATTTCTAATCGAGATCCACATATTACCTCTAGGATGTGGAGAGGTCTCCATCATGATTTTGGTTGTCAACTATGCCTAAGAAGATCTTTTCGTCCATTATATGACAGTCTGATTTAAGGGACCATCTAGACTTTTGAAGACATGTTGTGCACTTTTGTCCTGGATTTTCAAGTTTCGTGGATGAGGTACTAACACTTGGTGACGTTATCTAAAAACAATTCTTTTTCCTCCAAAATCAGTATGGAGAAATTTAATGCTATGTATGGGCTACCTTGTCATTATCTGTTGTGCTCGACTGGGGTTAGAGAGTCCACAATTCTCAGACTAGAACTAGTACAGAATACGACAAATTTGGTTTAGGTGATTTGTGAGAGGATGAAGGCAGCGAAGGATCATCATAAATCATATCCCGATCAAAGGATGAGACCTTTAGAGTTTGTTTAATAGGATCACGTGTTTCTAAAGGTCACTCCCTGTCATGGGTGGAAATCGTTTTTTCATGGGAATAATTAATCTTCCCAGTTTTTTTGACCCTTTCTAGGTGTTGGATCGTGTTGGATCCATGGATTATCAGGTAGCATAACCCCTACAGATGGTCATGGTACATGATTTTTTTCTAGTTTCACAACTTCATCATTATCTTAATAGTGACTCTCACATCATTGATTGGGGATTGATCTATGTTCACGATGATGCAACATTCGAGCAGTAGCATGTGGAGATTCATGACTGCAATGGTAAGGTGTTGTGTGGGTTTTCTATCCCCTTGGTTTGTGTGTTTTGGTAGCACAGTGGTGTCGAGGAGAGTTCATGGGAACATGAGTTAGAGATACATACTCAGTACCTCAGAATGTTTTATTTTTAACTCTTTTCACATCATGATGTTCATTTTGTGGTTGTAGTCATTTCTGGTCTTTGAGATGGATTTATTTTGTTTCATGTTGTGGATTTCTCTTTTTAAGTAATATCCCCCTTAAGATAGAATTTAGGTGCCGTTGGAGGATTTTACAAGTATCCGCATTGTTCTTTTTATGTGGTTGAGATCCTAGGGTGGAAAAATCCCTAAGTGGTATCTCATGGGGTGGTTTTTCAGAAAACCCCTTTTATATTTCCTTTTAGGTTGGTTTTCAATTCTCGATAATGATATTGTTTTATTAGGTATATGATGTAAGGGACAAGATCTATGTGGATCTACCATTTTCATGTTTTTGAAGACAAAGGTGCTCAGAAAAGGATCAGAGGAAGTATGGACTAGTTCAATTGTGAGAAGCTAGAAATAGGGGGTACATGATGTTACTAAGGGGGACACTACGTGTATATTTTAGGTTTTAGGAAAGTAAAACAACAATTCGAGGTGATTCATTTTTTGGGGTAAATCACCACGAGGTAGTACACAACATGACGGGGAGGTACACGTCATGTAGTTCCCTACGGATGTGTGTTTTAAAGACACCCATCTGCTCAGGTTTTTTAAACTCTATGTCATGAGAGCACCCTCCCCCTCTCAACCCAAGATACCCATGACACGCCCCTCTTCAACCTAGGCAGATTCCTTCAACCTGGATCAGTTCCCCCTTCCTTCATCAATCTGTCTTCAATCTGAGTTAAGATCTACCTCCATTCATTTGTATTCATTGATCTTTTTTATCTCGTTTATCTTTTCCAAGATTTGGATTATTATATCCATGGTTTTAAGGGAGGTTTATTTGGTTGGTGTTGATGCAGTTGTGATGTGGCATCCTCATGTGGATGCAGCTGTTGTAGGAAGGTGATTGTGATCTCTACTATTGATTTGTTCTCGAGCGAAGAATGTAAGAACCCCTTTGAGGTAGGGGATTCATTGAAACTCTATTATTTTATGTGAAATTGAATAGTTAGTATGATTATTCCCATAGTATCACAATGTATTTGACCTAATTAAATACTTGAATCGTATTAAAAGAATTGGTTTGATCACATGTTGTTTCTTTCCAACATAATAACATTTTTCTTCTTTATTTTCTAGATAGTGTTATACCTATAACATTCTTGTCATCATATTGTTCATGCAGAAATTTTTAAACAAATTAATGTTAGAATTAATTATAAATTAATTGGATAATGAAAATGATTCATGTAAAATAATCCAGTTGTTTTTTTTGTAATTTAAGGTTAATCAAATTGATGATGATGTTCATGTTTAATTCAGTTGGTTATTACACCTAAATCATTTTGTTGATTATTGTTTGAAGGAATGTAAAATTATTTGTTTTAATATATTGGATATCTATGATATATTTCTATTTATTTTTTCCATAGTTAGAACCAACTAATAATGAAATGGTTAAATCAAGATGGATTAATGAACTGGTCATTCGATAAAAGATAGTACCAGTAGGGTTTTGAGATAACCTCTTTCTTGTAATCCCAAGTGTCTATTGCTTTATATCCATGATTTTTCATTACGTATGAAGGCTGGATGACTTGATTAAAGGAAAATATTCCAATTGATATGATGTTTGTTTTCTACTTCTTGTGTAATGATGTGAGATGGGATGGATGTTGTGATATGTGGGGGCATGAAGACCCATTGGTTGTGGTAGAAGTTGACAGCTAGAGTGCCAATATGAATCGGTTTATTTAGGTGTATTTTTATGAGGAAACAAGACATGATGAATTAGGTTGGATAATAATGATTGGATTCATTCTCAATCTTGTTTGTTTTTTATCTTTGTAAATTTCCCCACTGCTCAAGGATGCTGGGTTTTTTATAATCCTTCCAAAAGATACGAAGACACATGGGGTATTCCATAGGCTTTCTGTGTTTATCTTTTGAAGGGATGATGACCATATAATAATTCTATATATAGAAAAGACTTGGTGTGTAGTTCATATACTCACTGGGCTAAGCCCCCTTGTGTTTAGTAGGTTATATTTTTTTCAAGAATGCTTAGGAATGTAGGAAAGTAATAATTACCTTAATAAATAATTGAATAAATGATGTTAACCTATAAGGTTGGAGATTTCTAGTATGAAATATTTAGGTAGTATTTACGATAAGGTATGTATGTTTTTTGGTTATTCCTAGAGGTAATGAATGCATAGTGTGATGACAATGAAATATAATTTGGAATTGTTAATTTTTATTTAATATTTATAGAATTAATTAAGGTAAAGTGAAACTGAAAAAAATAAAAAGAACTAAAGTGATAAATCTCTTTAAATTATTAGGTGCTTATAGGATACCTAGTATTAGTAGTGGTAGTAATGAGTCCGAGAGACGTTAGCTGTAGTTGAGTATAAAACTAGGTTATTCCCATAGTGTGGTTGTGAGCTTTTGTATATTGGGTACTTTTTGAGTTTCTATAAACCACTCCACCCTTTCAGTTTGGTCAACTGACACCCTGGGGATTCTATGCCCTGGAGGTGTTTTCCCCATGATTATTGTGAGAGAATGTATGGAAGACTAACCATTTTCCCCACTCTCTTATCTTGGTAGTTACATGTGCTAGTAGGCACAATGGTTAGTTTTCTCTATATATGTGTGTAGAGGGATCTAATGGCTTTTGGGTTTTTACACTCATTTATTCTAGATATAGTTTCGAATGGACTACTATAGTTGTAACATGTATAGGATATTATGTATTGAGGATCCTTACTCAGTGTGTGGGATATAATGGCTTGAGGATTAGTGTCTGAGGTATGATTCATGTTATGCGGGTTGTGGTGGCTCCAAAAAAAACCTGGTTAATTTCAGTTATGTGCATGGTGTGGTTACTCTTCCTAGTGTCTATGGGTATTTTTTTTGTTAAATGATGTGCATATTGTGGTGTAACGCCCCGACCCCAGCTACCCAGAGTCGGTGCATTATTACATAACATTGGCATGATCACAAGAAAGATCAAATCCCGAAAGACCGATTGGTTTAGTAGCCTTGGAAACACTAGATATAATCATAAAGTTTTACATTACATTTCAAAGTGAAAAACTACTACTACAACAAAGTCTTCATATCCACACTATTAACCCCTCATAATATCCCTGCAAGTCATTCATAATTTACTTCTTCACTACCTGGGAAAAATAAAACATAGAAAAGGGGTGAGCTCAAATGCCCAGTAAGGATAACAATATAGCGGAACATTCAAAATAAGCATAAACATTTAAGGCAATGAATTACTAAAACAAAAGCCTTTTAAAATTGAACTTCAACATGGTATGGAAAAAGTAAAATGAAATAATTCCATTTACTTATTCACATGGATATTCTACTAATCGAATAATCACATGCAAAAATCAATAACAATTTTCATAATGTTGGAATGCATAATGCCAGACTGTCATAACCACATAGTCAAGGCCTCGTGCCAAGACTACAAATACGATTTTGTCAAGGCCTTGTTCCAAGACACTAGTTTGTCTCATGAGACCTACCGATGCATCGAGGAGCTATAGCGGGCTCCACCCGTCACTTATTAAATCCAATGCATTCCCATATGAAAAGGTTTAAATATAACATAAACATTCGTATTAAAACTAGCATACGAAATGTCAATACTTTCACCATAAACTATGAATGGTATAAAAATAGCACATCCACAGTCAAACATATCACAAAACCTTCAATACAATATAGAAGTTTTGTATCATAATAAATCAACTTCAAATAATCTTAAAATCCATCAAAGGATGTTGACATAGATGAAATCAAAATTCTTTTTAAAGAAATATCTCCTTTTATTTTGAAATCATTTAAGATCCATATAAAATAAAACATTTTCTTTAAAAATAATCTTATAATCTTGTAAGGAAAGCTTTGAAGATTTTATAACGGTGTAAAATAACCGCACCCGCCGTATAAGTTAAAAAAAACATTCTTACCTCAATTCTGTCGAAAAGGTTAAAAAGGACCTTGTTTTGAAAACGACGGAAAGATTCCTTTATAAACCTCTTATAAAAAGTCAAAAAAGGGTATAAATGACTTTAACCCGTATTCTTGTAAATAGTAAAAATGTTTTGAAATACATTTCGAAAAACATGGATGTGGATGATAAAGATATCCCAGTAGATTATTACATATAAACAACCTCGGATAATGAAGAGATTGTGAAATAACCCTTACCTTGTACTTTTCCTTGGTTGGGGTAGGTTAACCTCCTGTATAATAGTGAAATAATTGTTACTAAATTATACAAATATCATATACATTAATATGATATCATATATGATCTTTTAATACTGATTTTGATAATAATATCTTAAAATTATCGTCGTTTCGGGTGTTAACTTACTCATTTTCTTTTATATGTTTTGTTACATAAGCCATGTTTGTAAAGGATAAGTTGTATATTATTCAAATCCAGAATGGTATCAAGTCTTTAAACATCATTTTTAAATCATCAAATGATAATTATACTTGAATGGATACGATGGAAAATGAATCTCATCGTGTTCGTGGAGACGGTAGTCCGTACGTACGCACGAACGCTACTTCCATTTAATTTTTATTTTAAAATAATCGAATACCAATGATACATAGGTATATTACTATTCCAGTATAATATAATATTTTATACATGTTACTTAAGTTCATTAACACCATCCTTTATACGTTCCATGTGTGGTATGAACGAGTCATATCATTTTAAGGGGGCAGTAGTCCGCATTTCCTCAAATGAAATTATCGTATGTATATACAACATGAAACGAATAATGATATGAAATAAAATGGAATTACAGAAGCTTATATATATAAAATATATATCATTAATATCATATTTAATTACAGTGCCCTCATAATGGCCACCATGAGAGGCGGTAAGATGTATTTGAACAATCATCGTTTCGTGAGGCGTTAGTTTTCCATCCACAGAAACATTATGTTCATCATCCATTAGATGGAGTTTTGTGTATGTGTAGTTTGAATCCATATTATAAAAACATCCTAGTATATTGAGGATACTGGTGTTGTTACAAAAGAAAGGAAATAAAAAGAGTTTGGGGGTTGGAGAAGCAAAATAAATGAAAATAATTTAAGAGAAATCGTTACCTTTAATTTAGGTAACTCACTTTGGTTAGAACCAAAGGACTTGTTGAAATGCTTTCTTCCTAAGGGGAAACTTCAAGGAGGAGGAGAGGGATGTGGGGAGCTTAGTTGGGCAGAGTTTGGACGATCCAAGTGGCTTGAGAGGTGTGAGGAATGAGTAGAAGTGGTCTCCTTTTATAAGGGAGAGGAGGGGCTCTTTAGGAAAGAGTGAAAGTATTACTTTATAATATAATTATATTCGGTTTATAATGGTCCAAAAATCATTGAGGTAGAAGATAAGATGACTCATATTCTAAATAACATCAACCAATAAGAATTGGACAGGATTTAGATAATATTTTAATCATTATAATATTATTTATTTCAATGATTTATTAATGAGGTAAACATTGCATCGTTATTGTGTCATTAATAATTTAACATATTTGATGTCTAAAAATTATAAATAAAATATTATCATGTAGGAAATCTTTTTAGCTTTCTAATGAATATTTATAATCGAAAATCCAACATGTATAACCCTATGTAAAAATTGTTCTTCTAAACGATGTAAGCTTATGCCATTTTTATTTTTATTTTAACTTTATTAATATAATGTGTCCCTACCACATACAAGTGGCTCCAAGGGGTCCCCAAATTGACCCAAAGATTCCCATGGTCGGGTATGTGTCCACCAATAAGGTTAGGAGACGTTTTAGGGTAATTTTGTATTATTATAATATTATTTTTTAACCCTTATTTACCAGATTTACCCTTTAACCATGGTAAATAAAATATTTACCACAGTAACTATTCAAAATGTCTAAAAATTAAAGTTACCTATTTACACAATTTGAACTTCCTGATTCCAAATATGGAATCCATTTTCCTAAATTCAAAACACAGAAGTGGCAGAAATTAATTTAAAATTAATTCCCGCTGTCAAAACAAAAAGCATGTTTTTAAGAGATAATAACTATAAAAAGATTGACACTTGTTTATGTTCGGTTTAATTGTAAAATTATGTCCAATGACCAACATTATATTAAATGGTAAAAATATATTCTAAATATACTTTAAAACCACTCAAATTCACAATTTATCACTATTAATTATTTTGATTAAAAAAGTTGTTTTTAATTAAAATTTAGTAATTTTCACTATTCATCAAAATATAAAAGTTATCCGAAAAGTACCAAAATTTCACCCTAGGCTAATTTCAATATTCCGAATCCAAAAATGAAGTCCATTTTGAAATATAAAATATATATGATTTCAAAAAGTAGGTGTTACTATTCACAATGGCTATTTTAATTAGTTGTGGTGTGTGTTAGAACTCGAGGTTGCGTACAACACACGCTATCGATTATTCGAAGGGAAACGTACCGTGGAAGTTTGGGGTTTTACATTCTCCCCTCCTTCAAATAATTGCATCCTCGCAATTTCTAGGGTATTACTGCATAAAAAGACTCGGGTGGTTCTTCATCATAAGTTCCTCGGGTTCCCACGTTGCCTCTTCTATCTTATGATTTCTCCACAAAACTTTTACCAGACGCGTCGTCCGGTTTCTCAGTACTTGTTCTCTTGTATCAAGAATCTTGACGGGCTCTTCACAATAAGACAGATCAGGTTCCAGTTCTAATTCCTCATAGGTGAGTACATGCGTTGGGTCAGGCATGTATTTTCTCAACAGAGATACGTGGAACACATCGTGAACTTTGGAGAGACTTGGCGGCATTGCCAATCGGTAAGCTACAGCCCCAATTCGTCCTAGAATTTCGAAAGGTCCGATGTACCTGGGACTCAATTTACCTTTCTTTCCAAAACGTATGACTCTCTTCCATGGAGATACCTTTAGGAAAACATGATTACTGACTTGAAATTCCAAATCCTTCCTTCGATTATCGGCATAACTCTTCTGCCTACTTTGAGCTGCTTTGATGTGATTTTGGATTACTTTCACCTTTTCCACCGTTTCCTCCACCAGCTCTGGGCCTACAAGTTTTCTTTCACCAACGTCATCCCAACAGGTTGGTGTACGACATCTCTTTCCGTATAACGCTTCATAGGGTGCCATCTGTATACTCGAATGGAAGCTATTGTTATAGGAAAATTCTACCAGTGGTAAATATTGATCCCACATACCCTGAAAGTCAAGTGAGCAAGATCTCAACATGTCTTCTAAGGTTTGAATAGTCCGTTCTGATTGTCCGTCTGTCTGAGGGTGGTAAGCAGTGCTCAAATGAAGTTCAGTATCCAGGGATTTCTGAAGACTTTTCCAAAATCTTGAAGTAAAACGGGGATCACGATCAGAAACAATCGATAGGGGTACTCCATGAAGTCTCACAACTTCATTAATGTATAGTCTTGCTAGACGTTCCAGGGGTAGATCTTCTCTTATAGCAAGAAAATGTGCTGACTTGGTAAGACGATCAACAATAACCCATATTGCATCGTTCCTTCTAGGAGTCTTTGGTAGCCCCATGACAAAGTCCATCGTAATATTGTCCCATTTCCACTCCGGTATGGGAAGAGGTTGCATGACTCCTCCAGGCTGTTGCCTTCCATCTTTCACTTGTTGAAAAACCATACATCTTGACACAAAATCAGCAATCTCCCTCTTCATGTTGTCCCACCAAAAATGTTCCTTCAAATCTCTATACATTTTGGTGCTCCCAGGGTGTATAGAGAAATTGGAACTATGATAATCATCCAGCAATTCCCTTTTTAGATCAGGTAAATCGGGAACACAAAGTCTCTTCCCGAATTTCAAAATTCCATCTTCATACACAAAGTCTCTCAATCTCCCATCATTCACAGCTTTAATCTTCTTATAAAATTCTTCATCATCGGTCTGAGAACTCTTAATCCTTTCTAGTAAAGATGGTTTGGCAACCATTTGAAAAAGCATTGATGTTTCACCTTCCATGGTTATTCCCATGTCCATCTTCACTAGATCCATGAAAATTGGATCCCTTTCAATTCTCATCTTGTTCAAAACTCCATGGCCTTTTCTACTCAAAGCATCTGCCACCTTGTTTGCTTTCCCTGGGTGGTAGTGTATCGTACAATCATAATCCTTGAGTAATTCAAGCCATCTCCTTTGCCTCATGTTGAGTTCTTTTTGTGAGAAAATATACTTCAAACTCTTGTGATCAGTATAAATCTCACATTTTTCACCATAGAGGTAGTGCCTCCATATCTTCAAAGCAAAGATCACAGCTGCTAACTCAAGATCATGAGTAGGATAGTTTTGTTCATGAATTTTCAATTGTCGTGATGCATAGACAATAACTCTATCATTCTGCATAAGGACACAGCCAATTCCTTTCTTCGATGCATCACTATAAATAACGAACCCATCATTCCCCGATGGTAGAGTCAATATAGGAGCATTGACTAATCTTATCTTCAATTCTTCGAAACATTCTTCACACTCTTTTGTCCAAACAAATTTAACCCCTTTACGTGTGAGCTTCGTTAATGGGTTAGCCAATCGGGCAAAAATTCTGGACGGAATGTCGATAATAACCTGCCAAACCAATAAAACTGCGTACCTCAGTTATACTCGTAGGTGCTGGCCATTCTTGGATTGCCTTGGTCTTATAAGGATCAACAGAGATTCCATCTTTTGAGACAATATGGCCAAGAAAAGAAACCTCCTGAAGCCAGAATTCACACTTGCTAAACTTCCCATATAATTCATGCCTCCTCAGAGTCTTCAAGATAATGCTCAAGTGATTTTCATGATCGTCGTAGGTTTTGGAGTATACCAAGATATCATCAATAAATACCACCACAAATTCATCGAGATACTCCTTGAAAACTCTATTCATCAGATCCATGAATACAGAGGGTGCATTAGTCAATCCAAACGGCATTACAGTAAACTCGTAATGCCCGTACCTGGTTCGAAATGCTGTCTTCGGAATGTCTTCCTTCTTTACACACAACTGATGGTATCCAGATCGAAGGTCAATCTTTGAAAAGTATTGAGCTCCATGCAGTTGGTCAAATAAATCATCAATACGAGGTAGGGGATACTTGTTCTTTATCGTTATAGCATTGATCTCCCTGTAGTCAATACATAACCTCATAGATCCATCTTTCTTTTTAACAAAAAGAACAGGGGCTCCCCATGGAGAAACACTAGGGCGAATAAATCCCTTATTACTCAATTCCTCTAGTTGTTTCTTTAATTCGACTAACTCTACAGTGGCCATTCTATAAGGGGTCTTCGATATAGGCCTTGATCCAGGAATCAAATCAATGGAAAACTCAACTTCTCGTTCTGGAGGATGTCCAGGTAAATCTTCCGGAAATACATCTACAAATTCTTTCACAACAGGTACATCCTCTATTTGAACATTCCTTTCCTCACCGACAGTTATTTCATTCTCTTCCTCCCCAATAATTGAATTAAGTTGAGCTACTGGGGGTAGATCTAAATAAGAATTAGGTGGTGACGATTCTACTCTAAAAATAAGGTGCTCCTTATCATTATCATCAAGAATCGTAACCTCTTTCTTCTTACAATAAATCTTCGCATCATAGTCCGAAAGCCAGTCCATACCGAGGATTATATCAAACTAAATCATAGGTATGACGATGAAATCAGCAGATAAAGAAAATTTATGTGTTCTAATGGGGACTGATTCACAAAACATTGTTGCAACGATACTTCCCTTAGGAGTTTTAACTGACAACTCCCTTATTAAATCAAATTGGAAATATCTAATTTTCTTAGCAAACTGGGAAGATATTAAACAATGCGATGATCCAGAATCAAATAATGCATTTGCTAAACTTGAGGAAAGCATTAAATTACCTGCCACCACGTCTTTCGGAGCTTCTACCTTAGCAGTAGTGATAGCATAAGCCTGGCCTTGATCCCTTGGCCTTTTCTGAGGTAAGTTCTCCTGACGCTTAGGACATGCATTTGCATAATGCCCCATCTCCCTGCAATTGTAGCACTGAACGTTGGTAGCTTCCTTCTTCCCCTTGCAATCATGAGCTTGGTGGCCTTTTTCACCACACTTGTAACAGACTCCCATTCCCTTCAAGCAAGTACCGAGGTGTTTCTTCCCGCATTTACCACAAGATGGATATTCAACCTTTCCTTTCTTCCCCTTATTTCCATTCCCAGATTGATCAGCAGGTCTCTTCTTCTCTTGCTTTGCTTTAAAGTCATAAGACTTAGAGAATTCCTTTTCGGTCTTGATAGCACATGAGACAATGTCTTCGTACGATGAAAAGGATTGTGAGACTAATGCTCGACGTAGAAATGGTTTTAACCCATCAAAGAAATGATCAATCTTACTTCTTGGGTTGCGAATATAATCTCCAGCATACCTCGCTATCCTTGTAAAGTTAGCCTCATACTTTGTGACATTCTCATCCTCCTTTTGTCTTAGACTCAGAAATTGCCTTTCCATATCCGCTCGATGGTCGCGAGGGAAGTATTTTTCTAAAAACAGATCTTTGAACTCCCTCCATTCCATATTTGATACTTCATCATCTTCCTTCATGTTCTGAATCAATGACCACCATTGATCAGCATCTCCAGTGAGGCTGTAAACTGCCATGATAACTTTTTCCCTTTCATTGCTCCCCAAAGCCTGAAATATTTTCTCTAGGGAAAATATCCATTGCTCAGCTACTAAGGGATTTGTACTCCCATTGAACGTTGGTGGTTGTTGCCTCATGAATCGATCTAACATTGATCCTCCACGTTGCGGATCAGGGTGCTCCATACGGGTAAGGTTATTATTCATAACCTGAGTAAGTTGTCCTAGTATGGTGATTAGCTGATCAGCACCAGTTGCATCACCAGCCCCACTATAATTATCTTGAGCAGGAGGGCAATCCCTACATGGAGTGCGTGCATTGATACGGTTTCCATTTCTTCCACTAGGCGTCATTTCTAAACAATGGCATAAACTAGATCAGTTTATGAATCAAAATACATAATCCCATACTTATAAAACACTTAACATAAATAGAACTATTTATGGATATAATCCATAATCATAAGAATGTTTTCTTTGAGGAAGTATATACTCATAATCCCTTCAAAATGATTTGTAAAGAAAATGAGAGTTATCCTAAGCATATCCCCCGGGTGTGTCGTAACCAAGAGTGCAGCAAGGCCCGTTGTCGTGCACCAGTTCCCATTCGAGTCTAGCTCAAAGCGGTGTTTTCGGGTCTTACCCCTAGGTACATCTGTGCCAGAGCCGCCTCTACCTGCTCGTATCCAGACAGGGAGGTATTGCTCGGAAAACTCACAAAATCTCAACAATACCAAAATTCTAGGAAGTTCTTCTATACTAATCCTCAAAGTTCATCTTAGGTCTACGTGCTCTAATCAGAGTTTATCTAAATCTAGCTTCCAAGGTTGGTACAAAACTTCCTCTGATACCAACTGTAACGCCCCGACCCCAGCTACCCAGATTCAGTGCATTATTACATAACATTGGCATGATCACAAGAATGATCAAATCCCGAAAGACCGATTGGTTTAGTAGCCTTGGAAACACTAGATATAATCATAAAGTTTTACATTACATTTCAAAGTGAAAAACTACTACAACAACAAAGTCTTCATATCCACACTATTAACCCCTCATAATATCCCTGCAAGTCATTCATAATTTACTTCTTCACTACCTGGGAAAAATAAAACATAGAAAAGGGGTGAGCTCAAATGCCCAGTAAGGATAACAATATAGCGGAACATTCAAAATAAGCATAAACATTTAAGGCAATGAATTACTAAAACAAAAGCCTTTTAAAATTGAACTTCAACATAGTATGGCAAAAAAAATGAAATAATGCCATTTACTTATTCACATGGATATTCTACTAATCGAATAATCACATGCAAAAATCAATAACCATTTTCATAATGTTGGAATGCATAATGCTAGACTGTCATAACCACATAGTCAAGGCCTCGTGCCAAGACTACAAATAAGATTTTGTCAAGGCCTTGTTCCAAGACACTAGTTTGTCTCATGAGACCTACCGATGCATCGAGGAGCTATAGCGGGCTCCACCCGTCACTTATTAAGTCCAATGCATTCCCATATCAAAAGGTTTAAATATAACATAAACATTCGTATTAAAACTAGCATACGAAATGTCAATACTTTCACCATAAACTATGAATGGTATAAAAATAGAACATCCACAGTCAAACATATCACAAAACCTTCAATAAAATATAGAAGTTTTGTATCATAATAAATCAACTTCAAATAATCTTAAAATCCTTCAAAGGATGTTGACATAGATGAAATCAAAATTCTTTTTAAAGAAATATCTCCTTTTATTTTGAAATCATTTAAGATCCATATAAAATAAATCATTTTCTTTAAAAATAATCTTATAAGCTTGTAAGGAAAGCTTTGAAGATTTTATAATGGCGTAAAATAACAGCACCCGCCGTATAAGATAAAAAAAACATTCTTACCTCAATTCTGTCGAAAAGGTTAAAAAGGACCTTGTTTTGAAAACGACGGAAAGATTCCTTTATAAACCTCTTATAAAAAGTCAAACAAGGGTATAAATGACTTTAAACCATATTCTTGTAAATAGTAAAAATGTTTTGAAATACATTTTGAAAAAACATGGATGTGGATGATAAAGATATCCCAGTAGATTATTACGTATAAACAACCTCGGATAATGAAGAGATTGTGAAATAACCCTTAACTTGTACTTTTCCTTGGTTGGGGTAGGTTAACCTCCTGTATAATAGTGAAATAATTGTTACTAAATTATACAAGAATCATATACATTAATATGATATCATATATGATCTTTTAATACTGATTTTGATAATAATATCTTAAAATTATCGTCGTTTCGGGTGTTAACTTACTCATTTTCTTTTATATGTTTTGTTACATAAGCCATGTTGGTAAAGGATAAGTTGTATATTATTCAAATCCAGAATGGTATCAAGTCTTTAAACATCATTTTTAAATCATCAAATGATAATTATACTTGAATGGATACGATGGAAAATGAATCTCATCGCGTTCGTGGAGACGGTAGTCCGTACGTACGCACGAACGCTACTTCCATTTAATTTTTATTTTAAAAGAATCGAATACCAATGATACATAGGTATATTACTATTCCAGTATAATATAATATTTTATACATGTTACGTAATTTCATTAACACCATCCTTTATACGTTCCATGTGTGGTATGAACGAGTCATATCATTTTAAGGGGGCGGTAGTCCGCACTTCCTCAAATGAAATTATCGTATGTATATACAACATGAAACGAATAATGATATGAAATAAAATGGAATTACAGAAGCTTATATATATAAAATATATATCATTAATATCATATTTAATTACAGAGCCCTCATAATGGCCACCATGAGAGGTGGTAAGATGTATTTGAACAATCATCATTTCGTGAGGCGTTAGTTTGCCATCCACAGAAACATTATGTTCATCATCCATTAGATGGAGTTGTGTGTATGTGTAGTTTGAATACATATTATAACAACATCCTAGTATATTGAGGATACTGGTGTTGTTACAAAAGAAAGGAAATAAAAAGAGTTTGGGGGTTGGAGAAGCAAAATAAATGAAAATAATTTAAGAGAAATCGTTACCTTTAATTTAGGTAACTCACTTTGGTTAGAACCAAAGGACTTGTTGAAATGCTTTCTGCCTAAGGGGAAACTTCAAGGAGGAGGAGAGGGATGTGGGGAGCTTATTTGGGCAGAGTTTGGACGAGCCAAGTGGCTTGAGAGGTGTGAGGAATGAGTAGAAGTGGTCTCCTTTTATAAGGGAGAGGAGGGGCTCTTTAGGAAAGAGTGAAAGTATTACTTTATAATATAATTATATTCGGTTTATAATGGTCCAAAAATCATTGAGGTCGAAGATAAGATGACTCATATTCTAAATAACATCAACCAATAAGAATTGGACAGGTTTTAGATAATATTTTAATCATTATAATATTATTTATTTCAATGATTTATTAATGAGGTAAACATTGCATCATTATTGTGTCATTAATAATTTAACTTATATGATGTCTAAAAATTATAAATAAAATATTATCATGTAGGAAATCGTTTTAGATTTATAGTGAATATTTATAATCGAAAATCCAACATGTATAACCTTATGTAAAAATTGTTCTTCTAAAAGATGTAAGCTTATGCCATTTTTATTTTTATTTTAACTTTATTAATATAATGTGTCCCTACCACATACAAGTGGCTCCAAGGGGTCCCCAAATTGACCCAAAGATGCCCATGGTCGGGTATGTGTCCACCAATAAGGTTAGGACACGTTTTAGGGTAATTTTGTATTATTATAATATTATTTTTTAACCCTTATTTACCGGATTTACCCTTTCACCATGGTAAATAAAATATTTACCACAGTAACTATTCAAAATGTCTAAAAATAAAAGTTACCTATTTACACAATTTGAAAATCCTGATTCCAAATATGGAATCCATTTTCCTAAATTCAAATCATAGAAGTGGAAGAAATTAATTTAAAATTAATTCCCGTTGTCAAAACAAAAAGCGTGTTTTTAAGAGATAATAACTATAAAAAGATTGACACTTGTTTATGTTCGGTTTAATTGTAAAATTATGTCCAATGACCAACATTATATTAAATGGTAAAAATATATTCTAAATATAATTTAAAACCACTCAAATTCACAATTTATCACTATTAATTATTTTGATTAAAAAAGTTGTTTTTAATTAAAATTTAGTAATTTTCACTATTCATCAAAATATAAAAGTTATCCGAAAAGTACCAAAATTTCACCCTAGGCTAATTTCAATATTCCGAATCCAAAAATGAAGTCCATTTTGAAATATAAAATATATATGATTTCAAAAAGTAGGTATTACTATTCACAACGGCTAGTTTAATTAGTTGTGGTGTGTGTTAGAACTCGAGGTTGCGTACAACACACACTATCGATTATTCGAAGGGAAACGTACCGTGGAAGTTTTGGGTGTTACATGTGGTGCTTCACTGAGTTGTCTATGGGTAATCCATTTTGTACTAAGATTCATAGGACGTGCGACATTCGGGAAATGTGGGAAACTAGTGGGAAACTAGTAGCAGGGTACCCTTGATATTCTTTAATATATTATATACAATTGTATGAAAAACATTGTGAGAGTATCCTTGGTGAGGCTGGGAACATATTATACCTATTTAAGAGACATGTTAGTTTCACTTTTTGTTCACAATGGTTTATAATTCTTTCATTACTTTTTAATGAGAGGCTCCGGGGAGGATCCTATTGAGTAAACTATTATATTGTCCCTACCTATATACAAACATTTTTTTTTCAGCTCACTTAAATAAGTTTGGAGATTAGAAAAGATACTACTAGCTTGGGGTTGCAGGAGCTGTTCGAGCTTCATTGATGCTTCCATTTTTACATTCTTTTGGTACTTGCAGTTTTTCATTTCACATGTAGTAGTTTTTTCACGAAATTACATACATGTACTTGGGATTTATTTTATGTTGATGTATGAGATGGAGTTCGTTGGTGGTTGTCTTATCTCTCCATTCTAAATGTGTTCTATTAGGGGTTAATGCCTCCTTTTTTGGTGTTTACTATACCCTTGGTTCTTTTCACCAACTTATGGCCTACTGGAGGTTGGACTCAGGGGTTCACAATATCCTTTCTCAAATTGTCACCCATGTAGGGGTACACCTTTTAGTAAGGGTCGTGACAATTTCCTTTACTAAATATTGTACACTCCTCATTCCTATCATATATACCACATGAGTTGTTTATGTGTAATTAATGTATTGGAGAGAGATATAGGTCCCTCTCATTATAAAATGGAAAACATATTTATGTGGTCCATTAGACCAAAAAAAATCATCATATCGTAACTGTTGTAATTAAATGGGTATCATAAACATTTCGTCATATCAGGACATTTTAAAATGGGATAGGTTTCATATAATTTCATTATAGCATTACCCATGAAAACAAATGAATTTCAAAACAATTTCTTCACATTATAACCTATGTAGGATACATGGGTTTTATAAACATAATTATATAATAAACATAAACCATTTAAATAATGAATAATAATTTTTTCTTTCAATAATATCCCCAGTAAGGAATTTGTGACATCAATATAAAACATCTTAGATGAAAAAAATTTATCAAGAATTTAAAACATTTCATGAAGAAAATATCAATTAAACATTGAAAAAAACATTTTATTAAATAAAAAATTTTGGTTATCTCTTTAATAGATAATAATATTGAAAATCAATAATGGAATATTTATATGAATTTAGAACATTTATTAATGAAAATTTATTTTCTAAATTTAAAAAACCATAATAAAAAATTAAATGTTTTCAATTTTTATTATTATTATAATATTTCATTTAAAATAAAGAAAATTATGAAATATTTAAGGAAAAAAATCATCAAAATTGGGTTAAAAACATTTATCGGAAATATGAAATAATTTAATGGTCATGATAAATGGAAATAATGTTCATACTATGCATGATTAAAAGAATAATTATTTTAATATTTTTGGTAAAATCTAAATTTACATTGATTAGAAAAATAAAAGAATTATTCATTTATTTTTTTAATATATCTTAAAAAGCAATAATTTTTTTGAAAATGATTTACTAAATCATATTATTGGATGAAAACAAATTTCCAACTGAAGGGAGAAATAATATTGTGTATTATTAAAAATATTCTCTTATTTATTTTCATTATTATAGAATTGAAAATGGAAATATTAATGGAAAATATCTTTATTAACAATATGATATAAATATTCATGAGTTTCTTTAGATAATTATCATAATATTATTTAATTATAACTATAATCATAAACAAACATGGTAAATGATGAGATTTTAAAGTAAAATCATTACAACATTAAAAATAGTGAACAAAATTCCCCATAAAAGAATAATTTAAAATGGAACAAAAATTATCATGATTAGTAATATATTATTGACATTAAATGTAAAAGTAAATATATATACACCCTAGTATGTATTATAGCTTCATAACATAACATTCTTCTCAACGAAGACAAATTGAGACAAAATTCCCTAACCAATTTGGTAACTATTTCCCCATAACACGCTAAAAAGAGAGATAATAAAATTGAAGTGTAACTCAATATAATTTTTTATAGAATAATCATAAAATAAATTCATGGGAGTTATGTACACAAAATAATTGAAACATGTGGTGAACATGGAATGTGCCTCAAAAAACAAATTTAGACTGAAACCCATTACCTTAAGTTATGACATCCACCATTAACATTCAAAAATACTGTATAATAAAAATGTGTTTATTAAAAAAATAATATATATAAATGTTAATATATATCATACCATTTATGATTTAATTTTAATACTTTATTACTTTTTTACAAACAATCCTATGTAAAAGTAATGTTTTGGCCTATAACTGATTTGTTTTTGGAATATGTTATAATATGTTATTACATGGTCATTTTTCCTTGATCAAGGATTCATCATATTGATATTTTAAAACAAGAAATAAATATCATATATTATATATATATATATATAGTTATTGAAATCCATAAAATTTAGATTTATAAAACAAAATATATAGTTCATGGAGAAGGTATACCTTACATATAAATTAATGTTGTTTCTATTTTTTATATTTTATAGAAAAAAATTAAATGATATATAACATAATTTTTTAATGATTAAAATATCATATATATAAATATTTTTTCAACCCCATCCTTAGTAAATTCCATTTAAATCATGTACAAATCACATTGCATAAAGAGGCGGTAGTTCCTTCTACACAAAACATACGCTATTATATTTCAAAAAATGGAAGTCATTGATCTTATGGGTAATATAATTATTACATTAAAATTATGATAACATTAATATAATATATAAATAAAAAACCATCATTATTTCCATCCATGATATTTTTTAATGGAAATAACTAATGACATAGGTTATCAAGGTTGTAGTTTGTCTTACAAAAAAATGATGATTTCGTAACACATTTGATTGAATTGGATATTATTTTAGGTCAATAACTTGACATAAAATCATACAATTATAATTATGATAATTATTATATTATATAATAATTTAAATAAATATTTTAATGGGTGGGGAAATAAAAAAATATCAATTTTTAAAGTTACCTCTCCATAAGATATCCTCATTAGGTTTTCACAAAAAGCCTTCCTAGGATTTATTTCTACCAAAAATAAAGATTATATGATTGTTTTGGTGGGGTGGATGTTTGGATGTAATATAAATAGGTTTTTTCTGAACCAAAATGTTTATTATTTTACATTAATAGAGGATATGGGTGGCCTTTTATATTTGGGGAAGATAACACCCATGATATTTTTTTAAATAATTGAGTTCCAGTGATTTTCAATATATCAAAAAAGACAAAAATATTAAAACATTAAACAATACACTTGATATTATAATAATATTTCCATATAATATATTTTATACCAGATAATATTTAATTTTAACACTTATCATTTTATATTGTCCTCTCTATAAAATAATGTTTTACCTTAACCATGGTTATTTATTTTTACTACGCCGAATATATATTTTTGGTCAAAAATATTAATGACCATATTAGATAATAAAATAATATTGATTTAGATAATGTGATCCATTTTCCCAATTTCAATTAACATAAGTGGAAAATTTAAATTTACAATCAATCATACAGATGAAACAACAATACATGTTTTGAAGAGAAATTTTTTAAAAGGATATAAAGTTTTTTAAAAAAAAGTATAAAATTTATTTCAATAAACTACAATGTACTAATGGATTCACAATTTAACAAAATTAATAATGAATGAAATTTAACATTTAATTCCTAATTATGAATAAATTTTAAAAAAATATTTTTTTTATTTCAAAATTCTTTACTTTTCAGTATTCATAAAAAATAAATTTTTTCAGAAATATCACAAAAAAATGAATTTTATTTTTAGAAATTAATTTTATAAAAGTGTGAAAATTTATTTTTTTATTATCAAAAAAATGAAATAAAATATTATTTTGTGAAAAATAGTATTTTCATAAAATATAAATATGATACTGAAAGATTTATTTTTTATATATAGATTTTTATTATATAAAATCATTAATCAAAATACGTAAAAAATATTTATTACAATTTATCAAACTAATGTTAATAGTTAGGTTATAATGGTTGTGTTTTAATAACATTAATAATATATAATGGTTATGATATAACTTAGTCATGCATGAGACATAATCTAACCCATTGTTCTGTATACTAATATATTAACTTGGTGTTACATGTAGTCAACGATATCAGTTATGTTTAATTTATTTTAATAAAATCCATACAAATATGGGGTGTTGCATTCTACCTCCTATGAATTTTGCCCTAAAAAATTATCAATCTGATACAAAAAAGGAAGATTCTTATACCTCATTATAAAATCATGTTCCAGCCTGGTATCCTCAATGTAGTGGGTAATTCAAAAATATTGACAAGGTGAGTGGTATTATTTTATAGAACTTTATTCATATGATTGAGATCCTCTAGCATCAATTCCACACTAGAAATATAATAATTTAGTGATATGAATTTTGAGTTGAGTACATGTAAAGTGTCTGGTTTTTACTTCCACATGAGAGATGTATAGAACACATAATTGACTTGAGTGAAGTTTGGTGGAAGTTAAAATGGATAGGATACCATCCTATTATGATCAATAATTTCAATGGGACAGATATGAATGGGGAACTGCTTTCCTTTCTTCCTGAATCTCATAACTTTTTTCCCGGTATAAATTCTAATTCACACATTTTCATTGACACAAAATTCTACATTACAACAGAAATTATCATCATAATTTTTCTACTAACATTGAGTTACCTTGTCGTGTTGCAGAATGGCTCATCCATTATCATCCATTTCTTCGAATATCTCATGTCAAACTAGATTTCAATCTCCAACGTCATTCTGGACCATTAGATCTCTCTATGTTTTCCATACATGGGTTCTCAAGGAACCATCTGAATGCATGAGTGAAAGATATTGTTGTAAGAAAACCCAACTAAAGGAATTTCAGTATCTCAAACACCATTTAAATACATTTAAGAAGGATCTAAAAATATACTATATGGTTTTAAATGTTCTTTTAGAGTAACCATTTTTCTTAATATGACATGAAATTTTGAAAGTCAACTCTATATAAAAGGATTTCTGGTGACTAGACCATAACATTGATGCAATATATTGATCCCAATTAGATAAAATAGAATATGGTACTCCATGAAAAATTAAAACATACTTAATTTAAATCCTAAAAATATGAATGAGAAATATTTCTTCCTTAATAGTGATGAGGTTTGATAACTTAGTATGGGGATCAATTATATCATAAATTGAAATATTCCCTTTAGATGTTGGGGGGGGGGGGGGTCCATGGAAAAAATACATGGTGATGTTTTATGATTTCTATTAAGGTATGAGTAATGAATGAAACCACCCTATATAAGTTTTTCATTCATCCTTAACTTCTTTATATACGAAGCTCTCAGATACAATTGATGTGACGTCTCCCTTCATGTCATCCCACTAGAAGTATTCATTTGAATATATAAAAGAATTAATAACTCCTAGATGAATAGAGAATGAAGTGCAATTATCTTCATATAAAAACCCATTAAATCATGTACATACATAGTGTATACAATATTGATGAACCCTATCATTCAATTGTGATCTTGAGTAATTTCAAGAGCATTTCAATCCTTCCTCTACAAATTTAAATCTTCCTTCCATCCCTCTTTAATCATCACCTAGATAGATGGTTGAATGTTAAATAGATCAAGATAAAACGTTTCCCCCTTACATCAGGATTTTTAGACCCATCCTTTGGAAATCCGTAAATAATATATATTTTATGATCCTCATAATGCGTAAGCTAGAATGGTCTTTATGACTCAAGGATTTATGAATCTCATTAGTTTTCCCATGGTAGTAATGTATTGTTATGTAATGATATTTAATAAAATCCATCCATATTCTATAGATCTATTTCAACTCGTTCTATTTGAATATGTAAATTCATATTTTTTGATCAATATATATATATCACAATTTTATCTATAAATATAATGCATCTATATTTTTAATTATTGAGTTACTGTAAAAAACTCCAAAACCTGAAATTGATAATTTTTCTCATGAATCAATAATTATCATGACCCATAATATGTAACCATGTCATTTGTAAAAATAAAACCCCAAATACATTATATGATGAATCAATATATATTAGAAACCCTGATACACTATGTGGTATTGTAAGCATGGGTGTGTAAACTAATCATCTATTCATATCCTTGAAATTTTCCTCACATTTATCTATCCATAGGAACATGGATCCATTCCATGTTAACATTATTAGAGAATTAAATATTTCTTAAAAATTAACAACCAACCTTTGAAAAAATATATAAAACCCAATAATACTATGGATCTTATTATCTTTTTTTTCTATTCTGATATTTAATATCCTCCGCCATTGATGGATCTAATGATATACCCACTTCTGAGATTATATTAACCAAAATGAAAACTGTTATAACCAAAATTTAGAAGTTAAAAATTTTTAATACGTTTTATCTTTATTTATAAAATTTATAAAAAATATCAAGTAATCTTCATGATCCTCCTTTATTTACGAATATATCATAATATCATCTACAAAGACAACCAAAAACTAGTAATTGTAATAATTAAAGACACAATTCATTAATTACATGAATATAGAATTATATTTATTAATATTGAAAGGCGTAAAAATATATTCATAGTTTTCATATGTTGTGATGAAATATGTCTTGGTTAAATTATGATTCATGACCCTCAATTTAAGATATCCATAACATTGTTCAATCATGTAAAAGTATTTATCTTTTTGTTGTTAGTTAAACAAATCTTCAATATAGTGAAGATTATATATGATTTTAATTTTGATCTTTTCATCACCCAATAAGCAATATAGTGTCACATTTATCCATAAGTATTTTTCACCAAAACAGAATGTGCACCCCAAGGTGACATAGTTGTCCAAGTGAATCCTTGGGTTAGGATTTCCTAGAGTTTCTTCATTAATTATTACAACTCATTCAATAAAATTATAAAGGTTGGTTTCTGAAATTGGTTTGGAAATATGTACGAGTTCTATACTGAACTCAACATAAACTTTTGGTATAAGCCTAGGAAGATCTATTTCATGATCATCAACAACATCCCAATAAATATTAATTTCATCTAAGCCAATTTTATTTACAACCATATTTGATAAAAAAACATTCTATTATGAATTTACACACATACAATGGATTTGTTTTCGATTAGAAGCTTGTACATATAATGACATTGACAAAATATCATCGGTTGATTTTTAATATCATATGTGACTTCCATTCCTAAATAATTGATATGGTATTTTTCTAAATAAATACACTCTAGAAAAAAGATAACATAAAACTAAATTAGAGGAAGAATGATATTATTGGATGGAACCACAACATGACCAACGTCAACTGGAGATGAATCATATATTTGAGATGTAATCATTTCACCATTATGGGTTTTCCCTATGAATTCTACATATAATATGGTGGGTGTAATCATTACACCCTTATTAAATTCAATATATTTTACATAGTGGTATAATCTATTGTAAATTAATACAATAACGGTTCTATAGTTGATGATAAGTGTCTGTTTCACCACATTGTTATCTCACCCCTCATTAGAAAGAGTTATTCCATGAGATTTGAAATTTTCTATCAATTTAAAAGGTTTCGAAATTCTATCATCATCAATAAACTTAATATTTTAGAACTACTTAGAATAGTTCCAATACTACAAAAATTTAAAACACTAGAGTGTGGGTGGTCCTTTTTGTGGATCTTTCTCTTTATTCGCATTATTATCTAACATCTTACCATCACATGAAAATATATTTATTTTTTTATGTTCCCTTATAAACAAAAAACATTTATTCTTCACAAAAGATAATTCCCTACATAATTATTTCCACTCATTGATCATATTGGAAATAAAATCTTTTTCTCTCTATGGATTCTAGAATTACCTTTAACTACATCCTTCTTTTTGTCAAAAACCTTATATTGATATGTAACTCCCACAACTTTTCCCATCATTATAGCACATAAAAAAATATCTTCATATATAATGATTTCTCAAATTAGTAACAACATTCAAGGACTTGGTTTTAAGAGAAAAAATAATCAATCAACCATAATTTCAAGTTGGATGGTAATACCAAAAGAATACCACATATACTTTTTAATTTTTTTATCATAAATACCAATAAATTCATCATTTATTTTCATTAACTCAATTACAGCCTTCTCCATCATTGTATGAAGAATAGAAGGAAACTTATTTTTGAAAAATATATTAATGAACCCATCCTAGTACATTGATTGAACTCACTGTGTTCTTTTATATTCTTGATAAGAGTCAACCATTGATTGTTTTCCCCTTCCAATTGGTAGATAGAATAAATGGATTTCTAATGTTCCAAACACTAAATAATGGAAAATAACATTTTAGTGGTACTGATCTGTTACTTATAAACTAGTGTATTAGCTGAAAACCTGAAGGAATGTGGACATTATCTAATGAGGTACTCAATATAATATTGTTCCCTCATTTTTTTCATTTTGAATTCCATAATGATTCAGTGCATAATAATGTTATGTGAGAATAGAAATGATATTTATTCATTCTAGTTTCCATAAAATATCAATGATCATGATGAAAATAATTTCTATTTCTGTTGTACTCATCATCAAAAAAGTTTGTTTAGGTTCTAGCCATTTTCTAAAAAAATCAGAGTGTACAAAATAATATTCATGGCGGGGAACCACGTAATGATGGAAAATCATGTACAATGTGTCTAAATCATGACACCTTATTCATTAATAAATGACACCTTATATTATTACAATTCCATTCATATCCATATTTTATTTAAATAAATTATTATGGTTTGTAAAGAGTTTTTTAATTTCCATAACATATCCCCCATGAGTGTCTAACTAGGTGTGAAAAAACACCCATTTTCTTGCACATGTTCTCGAATGAGTCTAGCTAAATATAATGATTTTTGGATTATTACACAAAGGTAAATCATTCCATGAATCAAATATAATTGTATTATCTAGATAATGATGTATTTCAAGGAAAATACCCAGTTTATACTTTACCAAAATTCCAGAACATTTTCCTATATATTGACTCATCATTAGACTTATTCTTAGACATTCCCATTTGGATATCACTAAGGTTTTTGGAACCGTATTTCAAAATTATAACAAAAACATTAATTTGATATTTTCAAGAGATACCCATCATTATCATAAAATGAAATTA
This sequence comes from Viscum album, assembly GCA_963277665.1. Lineage (NCBI taxonomy): Eukaryota > Viridiplantae > Streptophyta > Magnoliopsida > Santalales > Viscaceae > Viscum > Viscum album. The sequence continues at coordinate 255,682,445 of OY728148.1, read as the reverse complement.
CATTATTTAACATTAGTATTCATTGCATTACAAAAATACAAACTTGAGGACAATTATAGATTAGTAAATTTGGAAACATGGAAAAAACACACTTTTCTATAAGTGAGATAATTAATTTCCCACAATGATCTTCATAACTAGAACACTTTTTAGATATATCAAATATAATATATTTCATCATATCATGGGGAATGGAAGCATAAAAATAGTGAGCAAAAATGATCAATAAAGATAAAAAAGAGGTATATGTGTCTATAACATGAGAATAATGTTATGAGGGCATGATAATAATATATTAAACATATTACCATTATATAAAATATCATAATAAGGGATAATATAATAACAATTGGATGTTAAAAATAAATTAATAAAAATATAATCAACGAACACATCCAATGGGATACTAACATTTTTATAAGACGTAGATTTCTAGAACACATAAAAGGAATTAAAAATCGTTTAAATATTATTCATGGATCAATTACAATGATATCATACTTGAATGGGTCCAATTACCAAACTATCATAGTTGTCAAGGTTCACTCCCATGACCATCATAGAGGAATGTGTCTCATACTTATGCGATTTCACTCCTCATACAAGTCCTATTTATATCATGGGTAGTAAATACATACCTAATGAATTAGAAGGATAAATATTTCCCAACCATCACATAATTAATACAAAATTTATGTGTTCCACATGATCATAAAAATTCATCATCTCATAACCTATTAAATTAAATTGTTATCTTATAAATTTCTATATATTATAACCTATTGAAAAAAGAAATGTTTCAAAATCATTTTATCATTTAATAACCCATGAAAAGTTGAATGTTTAAAGTTAATTTACTCATACTATATCCCATGGGAGAGATATTGGCTTCAAAAACATCATTACATCATAAACTTCAACTATTCTGATAAATAATAATAATTCTAGCAAGGGGTTGTATCCTTAGTATGGAATATGTAACATCAAAAGATGTTATCATTGATTGAAAATAATTTTTATCTATCATTGAAAACATTTATTGACTAAACTAAAATTTCTTCATTGAAATTTTTTTAAAAATAAAAAATATTAAATCCATTTATTTGAAAATAAAATAATAAAATTATAAATAAATCATTATAAATAAATTAAAAATGCCTTCATGGAAATATCCTTTTACTATGAAATACACTTCAAAACAAAACTCTATCTCAAAATCCTTTTCATTTTGAAATAATTCACTTATAATTTTGAATTTTATAAAATATTTAAGGAAATAAATTCATTTATATGACGTTTGAAAATATGTAGGGGATGTTTGAAATCATTGAGTTGCAGGAAACACTGTTCATTTCATTAATGTAATGAAAAATGTTTCTTTTCATATATTTCATAAATAAAAACATAAATTGCTGTGAAAATGACATGAACATTCAATTATAATTATTTAAAAAAAATCATTTTTACATGAATTATCATATTTATGGAAACTCATTATGAAACCCTGATTTTGGAATAAAAATAATTTTTTAATGAAGAGATAAACATAGTTATATTTTCATGAAAACATTGTCTCAAATATTTTAAGTACAAAATATTTTAAAGATGATATTATTTATATAAATTAAAGTATATATCTATAATATAATAAAATTAAATAGTTTCTTATGATATTTATCAAAATATATTAACATCAAAAAATTAATTAAAAATAATCCTAATAAATTAAGATACTGTAACATAAAAACCATACCACATTGTAATGGTAATTCATAATGATCATGATTGAATACTATAAATTTAATATAAAATATCCGAAGTATAAATAAATTCATGATATAAAATTTCAATGGGACATTATATGCACCTCATGAAATAATATAGGTGCATAACATAACTTATGTTCTAAGAAGAAAAATTGAATAAAATATCCCATACCAATTTTTTAACTAGTAAACCATAACCCTCCAAAAATAAAACTAATAAAAAGTATACTTAAATAATATTAAATTTATGTATAACAATAAAAAAATAAATTCATTGGTATTATGTACCAAGTCAAAATAATTTTGTGGTGAACATTTCAGGTGTCACACAGAAAAATAAATGTTCTAAGTAAATACTTTACATTATGTCATGGATTTTGTCATTCAGATTCAATAATCATGTATAACAAATATGTTTTTATTTTAAATCAATTTCAGGACCATATTCATATATATCATACCATTAATGATTTTATTATGAAATTTTATTTCCTTCTTATTAATAATTCTTTGTTAAAGTCATGTTTTGTACAACAACATCTTCATTTTTCGCTAATATTTCTACTTGTTATTAGTTGGTCCTCTTACATCGATCATGTTTTGATCTTCTATATAATGTATTAAATATATAAAAATCATATAAATTCATTATATTTATAATTATATTAATCCATAAAATTTGGTGATGGAAAATTTAATCCAACATTCATGGAGATAGTGGGTTTCATGTACACATGAACATTTTGAACATTTCATTATTATATTGAAATAAAAAACAGAAATTAATATAAATAATCATTAAAAATAATTTTTATGTCATATATATAACATATTTTAAGTAATATCATACATAAAACATTCAATTTAAGGACTAATTGAATCACATCGCTTCATGAGGCTGTTGTCATCTAAACACACAGGCATCGATATCGTATTCCCCAAAAATGGAATGCATGGTTCTATGTGTGGTAAAATATATATATAAAAATAATAATATCATGATACAAATATATAAAAAATAAATCTATCATTATTTCTAACCATTAGTTGTGGTAATGGAAAAATAAATGACATTGGTTTATGTGGCGGTAGTCCGCCGTACAAATGGACAATGATTTCACAACCTATTTTGTGGAAGTTGATACAATTTTTGAAAATTAAATAAAATTAATTACATCTCCTTATGTGTATTATAAATTACTTAATATAATAATATAATACTATTAATTTAAGGGGGTGGAGGAAGAAACAAAATAGTAAAGCTCGTTGGTGAATGTTACATGTACTTCGAGTATCTGCCTTAGGTTTTCACTAAAATCCTTCATATGATGGATTTATACAAAAAATATTTATTACATTATAAATGTAGATAATTTTGGAAGTTATTTTTTTATTAAGGGTCTGAATATGATGATTTTTACGGAGTAAATTATAAATTAGATTGGGTGTCCATTTAGAAGTGTGGGAGAGGGAACACATGATATTTTAAAAAAACATTTGTTTTCCAAAAAAATTCATATGTCACAAAGTTCAAAAATGAATAAAATTAGAACCTTGGTAATTTGAAGGATTAAATATTTCCATCCAATATATTTTAAAAAATTTATATGTAATTCTAATCATTATAATTTTAATTTAATCCCCATGTGAACCAATTTTTTTTTAAAATGTTGTAATTAATTTTTACTACATTCACTATTCATTTTGGTCAAAAATTATGTTGACCATATTAACAAATATAACTTATGAAAATTATAAAAATGGATACTGTATTCCAAATTTTATCCACATAAATGGATTAATATAAATTCAAATTAATAAAGTAGATGTGATGAGAAAGCAAGATTTTAATGATAAAATGTTCTAATGTTTAAAAATATTAATATTTAATTTCAATATGGAATTGATTATAGTGTCCTCAATTGGATTAATTTATGTATAATTGATCTAATTTGAATATAATATAATTTTATAATATCATTTAAATTTATAATTAGTCTTAAAAATGTAGTTTCAAATTAAAATCTCATACTTTTCACTATTCATCAAAAATTTAAATATTTCAAAAAAATTGCAAAAATTAACCCTCTTATATGATTGATATAGTGGTTTAAAAATTATTATTACTTTAATTAAATCATTTTCAAAATGTGTAAAAATTAATTTTATTATTTTCCAAAAAAATAAATAAAATCATTTTTAAAAAAATATTACTTTCCAAACATATAAGGACATTATCAAAAATTATTTAATTTTTTCAATATGTTTATTTTTTATAAAAATATAATAATAAATATTAAAAAAATAATTATGAATAATAATATAACTATGTTTAATGGTTATGTTATAATGCTGACATTTTATTAATGTTAATAATATATCAAAGTTTTGTTAAAAGATAGCAGCATGTGAAACATGAGCTAACCTATGGTAGTGTGTAGCATAAGATTAAATTAGTGTTTCATGTAGTGAATGAAATAAAATAAATTTAATTTATTCAATAATAATAATAATAACATGGGGTGTTATAAGAAGCACCATGGAAACATAAAGAAATAATGAGAAAAATTTTCCCTACCTGTTTTTCTTCAATTAGTAAAATATTGTGGAAAAATTATTTTTAAGGTGGAAGATTATAGGGAAACACGAATGTATTGAATAATCATTCTTCTAATAAAAATTATGTTAAATTGGATACATTATACACAATAAAAAACCAAAATGATTTGTGATAAATTGTACTAAGAATAATATAATCGTAATAATGTGATACATGCATTATATTGTATATATAGAGTTAATCACATTATGAATTATAAATAGAAAGAAAAATAAATTTTAAATTTAATTATATTTCAATAATTAAATTTAAATTGTAAATAAAAAATAAAAACTCATTATATTATTAAAATTTATTTTTTCAAAAATAGAAATCAATGTGCTATGTAAGGAAATAATTTTATTATTGTTGATTGATGATTAAATAAATTATTGATATTAATGTTTTATAAAATATCATGTAATCATTATTTGATAGGAAATAAGAATAATAGGAGTTAATATTTGAAAAACTATTGCACTTCCAGACCATGGTTTATTAATTATTTTTAATTATTTAATTAATATTGTATTAATTTTTAATGTTTGTGGTCAAATTGGTTTAAATTTTAGATTTCGTGTTTTTTTTGTACAGGAACACCACTAGCACATCATTAGTCAATAATGTGTGAAATCTATGTCTGGGTGTTTAATATATTTATATATCAGAATCACATGTTTTTAGCATGGTTTTGTAATTATGAGTCCTTATTCTATGAGTTTCTCTAGGGTCCCATTGAGGAGTGCGCTATTGGAGGATGGATTTGCCAACTATCTATCCAAACAATCTTTGATGTCAAGATATTGAAAAAATTAAAATGATTAAATTAAATTAAATTAAATAATTAATATTAATATTATTATTATTATTACATAGGGGTCATCCTCCCTCACCATCTCAGCCTACCCCTACCCTATCATATGACCATGGCCCACTATGGGGCTCCCTCCCACACGAAAACCCTCCAACAATCACCACATATTGCCAGTTTTTCTCTCAATTTCTAGTGTTATCATCCCATGTTAGCTCCACATTTTCACCACACACTTTGTCTTAAATTATTTCTTGGTTTCATTTACACCCTTCTGTTTTGTGTCACCTTAGGTAAGACCCTATACCAATTTTGGTGTTATTTTGGTTGTTTTTTTATTCCAATTATTCATTCAAACTATGTTGAGGATTGTGGATATTGTGTTCATGAAATTTTAGGACTTGAGACCCCTTGAATATGGATTTAACTCATATGTATATTTATATATACATATATATATACATATATATTCTCTATACATATTCTCTAATGGTGAGGGGAATATGTACATTGGGTCAATGGGTGGATATGTACATAAATGTATATAGATATATATATATGTGTGTGTGTGTGTGTATGGAATATTGATGTAATGATCATAAAAGGTAGTATCTTGTTAGGTATGTTCCCTATGTCCAAGATGTTGAGTTCAATTCCTTGATTTCATGGGAATTTTTGAAGGGTTTTTTTCATTATTATATAATGTGTAAATTCTATGTGAAATTGTTGTTATTTTTGGAAAAGGGATTTCACCATTATTCCATGTTTTCATAAGTTTCCAACATGGGAAAATTTTCTTTATGCAGGTACTCAATATTATTTCAAAATGAAATGTAATATAATTGTTAATTTATTTATTTAATGATTTGTATGATGTGAATTTAGAATATTCATATATGGGTTGGACTTTCTACTTTATTTCATTAAAATTTAAACTAATTATTTCATTTTTCAAAGAGAATCAAGATGGTTTTTCAAATGGAAAAATTTTATATTCATATTATGAGGCTGGGATGTAACATTTGATTGTTTTCATAAAAAGAATGCATTTTTTTATATACAAATCAATTTAGGGATAATTCATGAGTTTGGTTTCTAGAGTTGGAATAATCATATATAATTGATTTCTATATCTAATATATTATATTAATTATTATTTCCTCATCTACTAAATTCATTATATCGATGTAAATCTTGTTTTTTTAGTGATAGATGATAGCAATATGTTATTTTTTCTTTATTAGACTGACTATATCCCTATAGAATTATTATGGGGGATCTTCCATCAGTGATGCTATTTAAGAGAAGTTGGGTTTGTTATTGACTTCAGATCACATTAATGGGATGGTAGATATTTTGGAACAATGTTCACAATAGTTATAGTCAAATATTGTCTAGGTATATCCCATTATAATAGTTCTACATGTTTCTCTATGTTCATTAATTTTTTGATGTTTTTATAAAATCATTTTAATAGCTAATTATTTATATTAAATTATTATATCATCAACACACTAATTTTATACTTTATTAATTTTCTTGGTACCTACTTTTAATATAATTTCCAATTCATGTATTTTACTAATAAATTTCCCTTACTACATGTTTTTTCATTATAAAATGATTTATTGGAGAATCATTAATTCTATGAAAACTGATTTGGAAAAAGGAAATGAAAAATTTTCATTCATAACTATTAGCTAGTAAATTATTTTTATAATAAACGTAAACCTTATTTTAAATATATATAATTCAAACTATAATAATATCGTATTATTATTAAAGGTAAGGAATAGGGTGTTGTTCTTCTTTTGGTGTCATTACTAAGAATCTCGATGCTCACTCCTACATATTTTATCTCTTTTAAATTTCAGTTTCTTCTTGTATTGGATCCTTCTCAAGGCGAGTACAGTTATGTGATTAGTACAGACCCACAAGGTCATATTTTGGCATCATTATAGTTTTAGTTTTATTTATTTACTCATAATATTCTTATAAAATTCATATATTTTTTATTATATATATATTTTTCATTTCTTAAATCATTCTCAAATGGGTATTCATGATCAAAAAAGTTTCTTATTGCATGGATAAATCAATAATGCCTCTCGGGACTTGACATAGACCACCTCAAGTTCCTAGTTTGAGGGTCGACAAGGTGGTTCATGAAAAATACATTTTCTAATAAAAACAGATTTCAATATATTTTTGGATTTAAATATTATGTTGACTTCATTAATTTTAGAATTTTAATATGAAGTAATGAAATGTAATTTAAAATTCCATATGATAATAGTTTATATGAAAACATTTTTCTTATTTATCATAAAATAGCATTTTTAGGTGAATAGAGAAATTTTTTTTATAATTATATTTACTTTTATAGAATATTTAAAATATAAGAATTATTAAAAAAATTAAAACATATTCTTGAAAAAATATACATTTTATATGTAAAATTTTACCTTCAAAATATTAATTTTTACTTACATGCATGTCTTTTCCATTTTAGATTATATGTTTAAATGTTTTATAATTTTTTTCAATCAAACATTTATTATTTTAGATTTAATTTTCTCAATTATAATAAATATTCTCTAAATAAATGATTTACTATTTAAAATTATATGTTCCAATTAATGTAATATATAGCTAATTAGGCCTTTCAAACATAAATATTTCTTATTTTTAGATGAATATTCAATATATTCCACAAATAAATGTTTGAGGAACATAAGGGTTTAGTGTATTATGTGAATAAATAGAAAAATATTTTTATATCATGAATTATATTTCACATCTACCATAAATATATTCCCATAAGAGACACATCATAGACATGTTCAATGTAAAATCTTTCATCTTAACAAGGGGAAAGGTAACAGAAAAAATGGTGAGACTAATGATCTGTAAGGGTATGATAGGGATATATAAGTAATCGCATTAAAATAACATGAAAATAAGGTTATGAGAACATTTAGTAAACTTATAAAACCATAGTATTTATAACATATAACATAGTTATGATTCTTGGTATAAAGCATGGATGTTCATAAGGTATGAATCGCAAAATAAATCTGTGAACATAATCCATGAAAACATAAAATAGGCTTAGTAATGTGGCTTAAACATTAACACATAAATTTTCGAACATGTATAAATAGAAATAGGTTCACTCATTATGTTAAGGATATGGAATTAGTCCCTAAAATAAACTTATAGACATGAAACTTGGAACACATAAAACTATATGTAAATATACCCACATCCACATATTATCTTGTTGGAAAAAAAATTCCACATATAACCTTATTTGACTGAAACCTAATCCAAATATAAAATTTTGAACATAAATTCATCTGTATTCAAAATATAATTATATCATCAGTTTTCCATCATTCCCTACCAAATTAGAGAGTTATTTAATGCTCACCTATTGTCATTTTATAAAATAAAACCTTCATGGGTTAATAATGGAACCACCCATACTTGTTTAATAATTTAAATTATAATTACATTAATAAAACCATACATATTTATGCAACAAGATCATAATAAATTCATTATATTATATCATCATAATTCATGGAAGAAACCTGGGTTTCATAAACATTCCATCAAGTCATTATAGTATAACACAAGAAATTAACTGGGTTTCATAGGCGTATAATCATTTTATTTATACTACATCTTGAGAAATAATAACGACCATACCACCATATCATATCCCCAATATAAACATCCCTAACACTGATATTTTTTTATCATTGATGAATTTAAATTATATAAATTTATTATGAAAAAATCTTTTTGGAAAATATCATTTCCATTTATAAAGAACTTATTTAAAATCTAAATATTTCCAAATATTAAAGAATATATTTTAAATTAAAATAAACATTGAAATATATAATTTATACTGAAAATTATTCAGTGTTCATGATGCCTCATTCATGTCATAAATGTTAAATCAATGATTCGTTTCCCTTTTTTAGTAAAAATAAAAAGAACCACTGATATAAAATGATAAAAAGATTCACTATAAACATTTTTTCATAAATAATCAAAGAGATAAATGTAAATTTTAAATATCATATTATTATAGTAAAATAATTTTTGAAATAATTTTTAGAAATAATATTGATGGATGTGTAAGGATTTTTACCAAAGGGAGAAACAATATCATTTTTCATTAAAGCATTCTTTATTTATCCTTTTTTATTAAAGAAAGTAAAATGGAAAGAAAAAATCTATTCTTTATAAAAAATATACAAATATATTATTAATTATTTATTAATTATGAGATCATAATACTTCATTATCAGAACCAAAATGATAAACAATACTAATAAGTAATGAAATTGCAACAAACAACCATTACCACATTGGTGACATTTTAATCATATTTCCCATGGATGAAATAACCATAAATTTATATATATATATATATACATAATATTAATGATAAATATAATTAAAAACATTCAGGGGTAATATATATTAAAAAATAAGAAACAATTAATGAATTTTGATTGAGTAACATGGAAATAAATGTGAGATAAAAATCACATTCCAATTTGGATACAACTGAATTGTGAGACACATTAATGAATAAAAAAATTATTAATTTTTAAATTATATGAAAATGAAAATATTTATAATATAAATTTTCAGGCTGATGTTTATGCATCACACAATGTAAATGATATTTAAATATGGAATATGTCTCCTAGAAATATACTAGACACTACAAATCCCTTGTCCATGAATATAATTTCATTGTATAGGTTTGGAAATAAATTATAATAAAGATAATGTTATTATAAATATATTTAAGAAAAATAATTATATTTATCATAAAATATGATATTCAATTTTAAAATTTTACCCCCCATTTATTAACAATTCACTATTATAATAAATGTCCTATGAGATTACTGATTCTCTTTTTCATGAATCTTTTAATTTAGTAGTATTGGTGATTATATTTTTATTATGGTTCCATTGCATAGATAATTTCAATAAATATATAAAAATAATATATACTCATTATATATATGTTTATAATCATTCATAAAATTTATAGATGAATAACTGAATTACACCATTCATAGATATGGTAAGTTGTATATATGAATGCACATTGATCACATTTCTTTGAAAAATAGAATGAAAAAGGTATATATTAAATTAAAATTCCTTAATTATTATTAAATATCATAAATCATATATATTCCTCAAATAATTTATTATTACTAACAATGATAATATAAAATAAAAAACATATCACATCGCTTCATAGATGTGGTACTACACCCTAATGCACAAGTGATGTTATCATTATCCAATAATTTATAATGTAAGAAAATTAATAAAATTATATCATTGAAAATTTGTTATTATGTACTAAATATAATATAAATATTTTAAATCGACAATTTTCTCTAAAATTGAGAGGAACTGATAGAAAATGATGTATATCAATTCGTGATGTGGTAGTCTTCAGTACACACTATAAGCTGTTTCATTTCCAATTTGATGGAAGTTGAGATGGATATAGCATAATACACTAACTGTAACGCCCTGACCCCAGTTACCCAGAGTCAGTGTATTATTACATAACATTAGAAAGATCACAAAATATCATGTCTTAAAAGACCGATTAGTTTAGTAGCATTGGAATCAGTGGATTTATTTATAAGTCTTACATTACATTATAGTGTGAAATAAAATTACAACAACATCTTGTCTTCATATCCCCTCATACTATCCCTGTAGGTCAATTAAAAAATACTTCTTCACATCCTGGAAAAAAATAAAACATTGAAAGGCGTGAGCTCAGATTCTCAGTAAGGATAACAATATAGCGAAAACATTCATAAATAAACATAAACATTAAAGGCAATGTATAACTAAAACAAAAGCCTTTTAAACTTGAACATTAGCATAATATGGAAAAGATAAAATTAAATAATTCCATTTAGTTATTCACATGGACATTCTACTAGTCTAATAATCACATGCAATATCAATAACAAAATTCATAATGATTGAATTCATAATGCTGAACATTAATTTCTTTGTCAAGGCCTCGTGCCACGACCTAGGGGTTAACTATATTCGGAACACATCTCGAAGAGCCTCTATAACCGGACTCTAACCCGAAGAGCCTCTAATAACCGGAAACCAACTCAGAGTGCCTCTAATAACTAGAAACCAACCCGGAGGGTGTGTTGTAACCGGAACCCAACCTGGAGGGCTTACTTTTACCGGTCCCCAACCCAGAACATACTAGTCCAACACATTTATCCTTAGAAGGGGATGAAATATAACATAAAAATTTGTTTTAGAACTAACATATCAATTGTAAAAACATTAATTATAAACCATTAATGGAATAAAAATAACTCATCCATAGTCAAACATATCACAAAACCATAAATACAATATGGATGATTTTAATCAAAATAAATCAACTTCAAACAAGTGTAAAATTTTTCAAAGGATGTTGACATAGATGAAATCAAAACTATCTGAGAGAAATATCTCTTTTTTTGAAATCATTTAAAAGTAACATAACTATAGAGAAAAAATTTATTTTGATAATATCTTTATAATCTTGGGAGGGATGTTTCAAAGGTGTAATAACGGTGGAGAATAAATACACCCGCAGTATAAGTTAAAAAAGACATTCTTACCTTAATTTTGTCGAAATGGTTAAAAACTAACTAGTCTTGAAAATGATAGAAATATTCCTTTCAAAACATATAATGTCAAATAAGGGTATAAATGAATTTAACCCAATATATATTAAATAGTAAAAATGGTTTGAAATTAATTTTTACGAAACATTAATGTGAATGATAAAGTGGTCCCATTAGATAATTACGTATGAACAACCACGGATAATATAGATTATGAAATTAACCCTTACCTTGTACTTTTCCTTGGTCTATGGTAGGTTAACCTCATGTATAGTGGTGTAATAATTGTTATTAAATTATAAAATAATCATATACATTAATATGATATCATATATGATATTTAAAAATTGCTTTGTTAATAATATTTTAGTATTATCGTTGTTTTGGGTGTTAACTTACTCATTTAATTTTATATGGATAGTTTGTATCATTATTCATATAAAAGATCATATCAAGTCCATAAAAATTATTTTTAATCATCAAATGAGAATTATACATGAATAAATATGATGTGGAATGAATCTCTTCGCGTTTGTGGAGACGGTAGTCCATTCGCATGCATGAGCCACAATATTATTCTTTTGATATTAAAATAATATATAATTGGATTTTATTCATATATAAAGAATAAATATCATGTTATATTTATTTTTTACATGAATTACACATCATTATTATACCCATCCAAATAATAATGTATTGATTAACAATTACACCACGACATGGAGACGGTAAGCCGTACGTACGCACGTATGGTGACATGTCATTCAAGGGATGGATTGAATACTGAATACGGTTGTACAATATTTATAATAACATCACTGTATATAAGATATACTAGATTTATTATTATAAAATGGAAATATCAAAGAAAGAAGAAGTTGAAGAATAAAGGATCTTAAAAAAGGGTGGTGAAAACATTACCACTTTTTCGGGTTCTTCTTTTTGATTTGATCAAAAGGGCTCCTTAGGTTTTCATTCTGATCAAACTAAGGCCTGTTGGATGAATTGAGGGAAGTTGGGATAGTATTTGGGTAGGGTTTGGCTGAACCAAAATGCTTTGAAGGTATGAATTTGAGAGAAGGGGGAGTGCCCTTTTATAAGAGGGGTGATGGGCACCTTAGGAAAAGCAAGAAATATTAATTTATAATTAATTTATATTCGGTTTATAATGGATACAATGTGGATTATTTAAATGTTAATGTGGGGATGGGAATGTATCCTTTCAACCAATAAATTTTAAATAGGTTTCAGTCACAATATTAACCTTATCATTTATATTTAACTCTTAGTTAAATAGTTAGACATGTACCATGTCTCTTGGTATTTTTATATAATATAGTTAATAAACATACTATATAAATCCAAGAGACCCCCATGTTGTCCATCAATAATACACCTATCATGATATAATTCCTTTGTCCGAAAAATATATTTTTGAGAATAGAATAACAATTAATAACATAATATTAGTTTTAAAAACTATTTTATGTCAATTTTGACAATGTGAATTTCATTTTTTTGAAACTCATAACAGCATGATTACTTCTAAAAAATTAATTAAATTAATACAAAAATATTATAGTAACCTATAAAATTAGTTAAATTCCTAAAAAGTCACAAATTACATTTATTTTTATATTTATAATATCAATTATTTTATTATTTCATTGATTAGGTAATTACTGCATCACCATTATGTCATAAAAAATTAAATTATTTAATGTCTAAAAATTATAAATAAAAAACCATTATGTGGGAAATATTTTTATATTTCTAATGAATATTTATAATTGAATTTATCTTTTGTATAACCCTATATTAAAATTGTTTTAGTAATTAAACTTTGATTTTAACTCTTTTAACTCTTCTTTGAATTAAATAATAATAAATGTCCTAATCTAATCCAATTGGAACTAAATGATAATATTTTATTCCTATAGTTGAATTTGGTCGAGATACACTTGTCCAATAGAATTAGGAAATGTGTTAGTGTAATATTAATATCATATTTACCCTTAATTACCCTATATACTTTTAACCGTGGTAAATAAAAGTAAAAAGTTACTATTCACCAAAAATTATTTTTATCTTATTGAACCACATTTTACTCCTAGATATTAACCATGTCCCCCGGATTTTATAAATACCACTCATAGAAGTGGTAAAATTATGTGTTAGGTGAATTTGCAAATTCTCCTAGGAGATGGGTAAAAGACTGTGAAAAGTTCAATAAAAACTTTTATATATCAAAAATTGCTATAAAAGGACTCTAATTAATTACATTGAACATATATAGGTATTATGTATATATTTTGAAATAAAAGAAATTTAAATACAATAAATAAAAATTTAAATAGAAATTCGGTTTTAAACGTTAACTCAGTGTTTTTCACTATTCATCAAAAATTTAAAGTTTTTAGAAAAATACCAAAATTTCACTCTAGGATAATTCCGATATTCTGAATCCAAAAATTAGGTCCATTTTGAAAGATAAAATTTATAAAATTTCAAAAAGTGGTTATTACTATTCATAATGGAATGTTTGATTAGTCATAGTGTGTTAAAATCTCGAAGTTGCGTACAATACAAGCTATTTCATTATTCAAAGGGAAACGTACCATGGAAGATTGGAGTGTTAAATTCTCCCCTCTATAAAATAATTGCATCCTCACAATTTGAAATTGTTCATTTAAAATAAAAGGTTGAAAATAGAAAATACCTTTGTGGAAAACCCATATCGAAAATATGGTTAATAAAATTTAGTTTTAATAAGAGGGAAAGGGAAATGAGAATGTAACCAAAAAATAGGGGTTTCGAGTACGAGTACATTGGTTTCAATTATAGACATGTAATTAGTGGAAAAATGTAAATATTTATATGGAGTGATTGAGATCATAAATAACAATCAAGTGTAAAATTGAGGGCCTCAAAGCCATCAATCTATGATGATTTAAAAAATCATCAGTTCAAAAAAACATAAGGTATTAGGATAACAATTTTTTGGTTTTAATATCCCTGCCCTAAAGTTTAAGAATTAAATATATATATATATATATATATATATATACTTGAAAAGTAGAGTTTCATGCTTCAACTAATTTCTACCACAAACTCATCTTTCACTCCAAAAGATAATAGAACTAAAAAATATTATATTTATCCTAATATTATAAAGTTAGAAACATGAACACACACCATTATAATGAATAAAAATATTTTGTAATAACTAGGGACTTCCTTTAGGATAGTGGTGGGTAATAAAGGCAAGTCTCACTATGGTTGTGGGTTCGATTCATGTAGCTTTGTCCGACGTGACGGGTTATCGCCCGACCTGCAGGTTGTCCTTTTCCTTAAACTATCCTATCATAATATTCCAAAAATAATCATAAAAAATGTTTTAACCTTAAAAAACACTATCAAAAGGTCAACTTAATCCATTCCAAACATTATAGTTATTCAAAGTACCTCTGCTCGGACTCTCTGTAAAAGGTATCTAAATTCTAAATTCAATTGGAACATCAGATTCTCCAAACAAAGTAAAGTTTCTCTTATTATCACATACTGAAAATATGATTACCCTAGTCATATTAAAACCTTAATGAAAACAACAAGTACTGAAGTACAATCCTTATATATATCACATTATTCTCATAACCAGAATATAATCCTTGAGTCCAAAAACACAAATAAAACAATTATTCCCCATCAACTGTAGTAACATCATATGCTTGGCCTTGATCTCTTGGCCTTTTCTAAGGTAAGTTTCCCTGACTCTTATGATATTAATTTCCATAATTCCCCATTTCTCCACAATTTTAGCATTCCACATTGACAGCCTCCTTCTTTCCCTTACAATCACGAGTATGGTAAACCTTTTTCTCTATATTTGTAACAAAATCCCATTCCCTTTAGGCAAGTAATGGGGTGTTTTTTCCCACAATTATCACATAATGGAAAATACTTATTTCCATTTTTCCCTTTTTCTGTCTTTTTCTCCATCGTTCTCTTCTTCTCTTTCTTTACTTTATTTTCATAATATTTAGAGAATTATTTTTCTATCTTGATAGCACATGAGACTATATCTTCGTACATTGAAAAATATTGTGACACTAATGCTCGACGGATAAATGTTTTTAACCCATCAATGAAATGATCAATCTTAATCCTTGGGTTATGTATATAATATATTGTATGCCTCGCTAACCTTGTAAAGTTATCCTCATAATTTGCGACATTCTCATCCTCCTTTTGTCTCAGACTCATAAATTTCCTTTCTATATCTGGTCGATGGTCACGAGGAAAGTATTTTTCTATGAAGATATATTTTAACTCACTCCATTCCATATTTGATAATTCATCATCCTCCTTTGTGTTTTGAATCAATTACCACCATTGGTCAGCATCTCCAGTGATGCGGTAAACTGCCAAGATAACTTTTTCCCTTTCACTACTCTCCAAGGCATGTAATATTTTCTCTAAGGAATTTATCCATTTCTAAGATATTAAGGGATTTGTAATCCCATTTAATGTTAGTGGTTGTTTCCTCATGAAGTGATCTAACATTGATCCTCCACGTTCTGGATCAGGGTTCTCCATACGAGTAAGGTTATTATTCATAACACAAGTGAGTTGTCCCAATATGGTGATAAGATGATCATCACCAGTTATATCAGCAACTCCACTATAATTATCTTGAGCATGAGAGAAATCACAAAATGGAGTGTGTGCATTGATTCAGTTTTCGTTCCGTCCACTAGGCACCATTTCAAAACAATTGCATAAACTAGATCGGTTTATGAATCAAAATACATAATTCCAACTTGTAAAACACTTAACATGAATTGAACAGTTTATGGATATAATCAATAATTATAAAAATGTTTTCATTGACAAATTATATACTCATAGTCCATTCATAATGGTTTGTAAAGAAAATGAGAATTATCCTAATCATATCCCCTAGGAGTGTCGTAACCAAGAGTGTAAGAATTCCCATAGTCGTGCACCAATTCCTGTTTGAATCTAGCTCAAAGTGGTGTTTTCGGGTTTTACCCCTAGGTACATATGTGCCAGTGCTTCTTCTACCTACTTGTATCCAGATAGGGATGTATTTCTCAGAAAACACAAAAAATATCTACAATACCAAAATTATAGGATGTTCTTCTATACTTATCCTCAAAGTCTATCTTAGGGCTATGTTCTCTAATCAGAGTTTATCTAAATCTATCTTCCAAGGTTTGTACTAATCTTTCTCTCATACCAACTATAACGACCTGACCCCAATTACCCAGAGTCAGTGCATTATTGCATAACATTGGCATGATCACAAAAGATCAAGTCTCGAAAGGCCGATTATTTCAGTAGCCTTAGATTCACTAGATATATTCATAAGTCTTACATTACATCGTAGAGTGAAATAAAACTACAACAACATCTTGTCTTCATATCCCATCATACTATCCCTATAGGTCATTCATAAAATACTTCTTCACATCCTAAAAAAATTAAAACATTGAAATGGGTGAGCTCAGATGTTCATTAAGGATAACAATATAGCAGAAAAATTTATAAATAAACATAAACATTTAAGGCAATATATATCTAATACAAAAGCCTTTTAATCTTGAATTTCAGCATAATATGGAAAAGATAAAATGAAATAATTCCATTTACATATTCACATGGAAATTTTACTAGTCTAATAATCACATGAAATATCAATAACCACATTCATAATGATGGATTGCATAATGCTGAACTTTAATTTCTTAGTCAAGGCCTTGTGCCAAGACCTAGGGTTTAACTGTAACCGGAACCCATCCTAGAGATCCTCTGTAACCGGACTCCAACCTAGAGTGCCTCTAATAACTGGACACCAAACCGGAGTGCCTCTAATAACCGAACACTAACCCGGAGGGTCTGCTATAACCAGACCCCAACCGGGAGGGCTTACTTTTATCGGTCCCCATCCCAGAACATACTAGTCCAACACATTATTCTTAAGAAGGGGATGAAATATAACATAAACATTAGTTTTAAAACTAACATAAAAAATGTCAAAACCTTAATCATAAAACAATAATGGCATAAAAATAACTCATCCATAGTCAAACATATAACAAAACTTTAAATAAAATATGGTTTATTTGTTTCATAATAAATCAACTTCAAACAACTGTAAAATTTATCAAAGGATGTTGACATAGATGAAATAAAAACTATTTGAGAGAAATATCTCTTTTTTTTAAATCATTTAAAAGTCACATAATTATAGAGAAAACCTTTATTTTGAGAATATCTTTATAATCTTGTGAGGGAAGTTTCAAAGTTTTAATAATGGTGGAGAATAACCGCACCCACCGTATAAGTTAAAAAATGACATTCTTACCTTAATTTTGACGAAATAGGTAAAAAGTAACTAGTTTTGAAAACGATAGAAAGATTCCTTTCAAAACATATAAAGTCAAATAATGGTATAAATGACTTTAACGAGTTGCCTATTAAATAGTAAAAATGTTTTGAAAGACATTTTTAGGAAACATGGATGTGGATGATAAAGAGGTCCCAGTAGATAATTACGTATGAACAACCTCGGATAATTAAGAGATTGTGAAATTAAGCCTTACCTTGTAATTTTCCTTGGTTGAGGTTAGGTTAACCTCCTATATAATGGTGAAATAATTTTTATTAAATTACACAATAATCATATACATTAACATGATATCATATATGATCATTAAACATTTCTTGGTTAATAATATATTAGTATTATCATCATTTCGGGTGTTAACTTACTCATTTTCTTTTATATGGATAGGTTGAATATTATTCATATACAGAATGATATCAAGTCCATATAAATTATTTTTAATCATCAACTGTGAATTAGACTTGAATAGATATGATGGGTGAATGAATCTCCTCGCGTTCGTGGAGACGGTAGTCCATACGTACACATGAGAGACAATATCATTATTTTGATATTAAAATAATCTATAATTGGGTGGTATATCATATATAAATAATAATTAACATGTTATATTTATTATTTAAATTAATTAAAAATCATTATTATACCCATCCAAATAATAATGTATTGAATAACAATTACACCATGATGTGGAGACGGTAAGCCGTACGTACGCACGTATGGTGACATGTCATTCAAGGGATGGATAGAATACTGAATATGGTTGTACCATATTTATAATAACATCATAGAATATAGGATATTATGGAGTTTTATTAGAATGGAAATATCACATAAAGAATAAGTTGAAGAAGAAAAGAACTTGAAAGAGGGTGGTGAGAACATTACCTCTTCTCCGGGTTCTTCCTTTTCATTTGATCAAAAAGGCTCCTTAGGTTGGAAATTATGATCAAACAAAGGCCTCTAGGTTGAATATAGGGAACTCGAGAGAATATTTGGGTAGTTTTTGGCTGAACTAAAAGGCTTTGAAGGTATGAATTTGAGAGAAGGGGGAGTTCCCCTTTATAAGAGGGGCGAAGGGCACCTTAGGAAAAGTTAGAAATATTAATTTATATTAAATTCATATTCAGTTTCTAATGGATAAAAAGTAGATTATTTAAAGTTTATGTTTTTTGGGTGTAAATACTTTCAACAAATAGATTTTAGATAGGTTTGGGTCACAATATTAACCTTATCATTTATATTTAACTCTTTGATAAATAGTTTGACATTTACCATGTCTCTTTGTAATTTTAAATTACATATTTAAAAAACATACTATATACATCCAAGAGACCCCCAAGTGGTTTATTAATAATACAACTATCATGATATAAATCCTTTGGCCGAACCTTAGATTTTTAGGAATAGATTATCAATTAATAACATAATATTTCTTTTAAAAACTCTTTAATGTCAATTTTGACACTATTGGGAATATGATTTTTGTGAAACTCATAACAACATTATTACTTCTAAAAAAATAAATTAAATCAATACTAACATGTCATATAATCCTATAAAATTATTTTAATTCATAAAAAGTCTAAAATTACATTTATTTTGATATTAATAATATCAATTATTTTATTATTTCATTGATTAGGTAATTACTGCATCACCATTGTGTCATAAATACATTAAATTATTAAATTTTTAAAAATTATAAATAAAATACCATTATGTATGAAATATTTTCATCTTTCTAATAAATATTTATAATCTAATTTATCTTATGTATAACCATATATTAAGAATGTTTTAGTAATTACACTTCTATTTTAACTCTTAATTCTTCTTTGAATCAAATAATAATAAACATCCTAATCTAATCCAAGTTGACCTAAATGATAATATTTTATTCCTAAGGTTGTTTTTGGTCGAGATACCCTTTTCCTATAGAATTAGGACATGTGTTAGGATAATATTAATATCATTTTTACCCATAATTACCCTATTTACTTTTAACCGTGGTAAATAAAATCAAAAAAATACTATTAGCAAAAAATTATTTTTATCTTATTGAACAACATTTTACTCCTTGATATTAAACGTGTCTCTCGGATTTTTGAAATTCCACTCACAGAAGTGGTAAAATTATGTTTTATGTGAATTTTCAAATTCTCCTAGGAGATGGGTAAAAGACGGTGAAAAGTTCAATAACATTTATATATATATATAATTATTATAAAATAACTCTAATGAATTACATTGAACATATATAGGTATCATGAATCTATTTTGACCTAAAATAAATTTAAATAAAATAAATAAATATTTAAATAAAAATTCGGTTTTAAACTATAACTCAGTGTTTTTCACTATTCATCAAAAATTGAATGTTTTCAGAAAAATACCAAAATTTTACCCTAGGATAATTTCGATATTCTAAATCAAAAAATAAATTCCATTTTGAATGATAATATTTATAAAATTTCAAAAAGTGGTTATTACTATTCATAACAGCTAGTTTGATTAGTCACAGTGTGTTAGAATCTCGAACTTGCGTACAATGCAAGTAATTTCATTATTCAAAGGGAAACGTATCATGGAAGCTTGGGGTGTTACACTAACCTAATATAAAATCTGTATATTAAAGATAATTTTTATTTTATCTCACTATATTTATGTGAAATTTAATGGATATAGAAGGAGAAATAAAATAACTGTGCTTTTTTAAGAATGATACCTCTTCTTTAGAAAACGTCCATCAGTTAAAAACAAATGCAGTCTTAGTAGGATTTATTAAAAAAAATTCAAATAGGAAATGGTTATGAGTGTAATTATTTTATCTGAGTAGGAATTCACTAAAAAAATATCCCAAGGGAGTGTTAATAGTGTAGCATAAACTGTTCCTTTTAATAAGTGGTGGAGAGGAAACACTTCAAATCTTGGTCATGAAAAAGGATATAAAAATGTAATACACATGGAGAATTGAACAAAATGGATCATTATAAAACCATATTTGATATAATGTATTAAAATGGTCATACTAAAAGAATTGTATATCTTTTTTCAAATTTTAACCCTTATCTTTTTATTTTATCAACCTGGTGAACCCATTTTTTCTATATCCATAGAAATTAATTTTTAATATTTTTACTATTAATTAGGAAAAAAAAGGTTTATGTATTATATAATATTTAATATCCAAATAATTAATACGTAATCAAAATATAAAAATTCAATTCATATATTTGGTTAATTTAAATTTAAAATAATCTTATAGATGTGATGAAAAAACAATATTCCCATGAAAATAATTTCGACGTCTGAAAATATTTTATAAAAAAATTAGACATGAAATTGATTACAATGACTTAAATTATTTTAATAACAAAATTAGTGAACAAATTTTAATTTTAAAACATTATAAAACAATTTGTTACATTATAAATTTTTTAAATAAGTATTATTATTGAATATAATATAGTATTTTACACCGTGAAAAATTATATTTATGTTGCATGTAACACATGATATTAAATAAATAAAATTAATTTGAAAAAAATATATTTCGTAAAATATAACGATGTTGAATTCTACCCTTAAAATAAATTCAGTCCTCAAAATTTATACTCAATCTCAATAATCATCATATTAAAATTGGAAAATTCATTTCTAGAAAATTCACATCATATATGGATTTAAAAAACTTCTGCTTAAAGTAATAAAATGAAAATATTAAGATCATATACGATAAAAAATCACAAAGAATTCAAATAGGAAAACATTATTGGTGATTGAATATTATTACATTGAAGATTATATAAATGATCATGGACTAATAGATAGTGATAGAAAAATAAAAATGAGAATGTTAACCACAAAAAACCGATAAATATTTGATGGGTGTAAAGGCCATCGACTCATTAAATAAGAGGATTATATTTTTAAATATTCTATTTAGATGAATTTCCAAATTTTAGGAGATTATTTTACTATGAATATTTGGAATAAAAAAATATAGTTTCTTGATTTATTTCAATAACATAAGTAGAATTTAACAAATTTTTTTGTGCTTTTATTAACTTCTTCTTCATTTATTACTCTATGAAATGAATTTCAATGATGACATATTTCTTATCCCAACTGAAAAAATTACACTTTAACATGCCATAATATACATAAAATTCGGAAAATTATTTATATTTTCCTCTAAAATATTATCAATCCAAAATAAGTTGTATAAGTTATTGAATATAATACTTTATAATACATTAATTCTAATACCCAATGTTCAAATTAATGCATTCCATAAATTTTCAATCTTACGGATCCAATAAAATATGTCTGACTGTAATTGAATCCAACATAATTGCATTTTGTGATCTCACATCCTCCCATGATGAACATAAAAATTTTCAAGAAACATTTATAATCACTTATAAATTCTCATAATAATATTTATATAACCTAATAAATTCCAGTATAATATAATTATAAAATAAAATTTTCTTCTTAAATATAATTCTTATTTTATTCCATAAATATGATCCCATTTTATCCATAAAATATTACATTTCTTGTTTTGGTTAATCCTTGATCTTATTGATGGTCATAGGTTCATTTTGAATGTACAACATGATTTCATTATATCAAAATGTTTATATGGTGAGAAAATCAATTATCTAATTCACTATAAGGCCCTATCCTTGAAACATTTTATAATCTTGAGTTAAATCAAGAATTCACATTGAGGATCTTTTCAGGTTTCGAGTTTTAGAGAATTAGGTCATTACTAATACATATTCAACTTGAATATTATATGTATACAATAATACTACGTATCAATTTTTTCATAAAATAAATACTCTTAAAAAAAACATGCCTAGTTCCATGTTTTATAAAGTGTGACTTTTCCTTGATCCCGTCCTTGACCTTATTCCACTTTATGTACTGTAAAAAACATTCCAAAAACTTGGGATGAGAAAAAATGCACTCTAAGGGATACACAAAGAAGGGATACTGTCAGTTTTGGAAAACAACATGTAAACCATTAATAATTTATCATAAGTAATAATATTCACCTATATGAAGTAGCAAATACTATTCACTGAATAAATGATCACTGCTTAACCTTTTGTAACAAAAATATTACCATAAACCCCATATAAATCACACATAATATATAATAGTAACATGGGACATAAAGATACGTAAATGGAAGAAACATATGGTCGAATTCCACACATATCACTAAATGTAATAGCCATACGGCCGACTTCTATACACAATGCATTGGATGTCATAACGTAACCACCTCTCTGGGTTTATCATGGAACCACCTGTCATTTGGTTTATCATTTTACCACTAGTTAAATGTCCATGTACCATTATAAATCATGAAACAAAAATCAATAATGAATGAAATATAACATTTTTACATTTAAATCACAATATATCATTTCAATATATTGGAATAATCAATGCTTTGTCAAACCATTTTCAAAACTTTTTAAAACATTTAATAATTAGATTATTGAATCAAGGAGTCCCATATCACTTTCAAGATTTTGATGGAATTAGAATTTTAAAACATTAATTTCCATATAAAAAAATCCTTGAAACCATTTTTAATGCATGTTAATTAATGAGAAATATTTTGAAGAATAAAATTTTAAAACATTTAAGATAATGTTTTAGTTAAAGTGTCCCTAACAACTTGAGAAAATTCTTAAATAAAAATAATTATAGAATAATATTAAACAATTATTATAATATCCTGAGAGTAATAATATTCATGATATAATATGTCAATGGGAAGTATATACAACATATAAAAGTTAATTGGTGTATAACAACAAATAAGACTCAAGGGAATGTAAATTGGGACAAAGTCCCTTACAAAGACCGTATCTTTAGATTAAGGATAAATCAAAGGCATAATACTATATGAAAATTTTGAATACACCCAATATAAGTGGATATTGTGTGTAAAAAATCATTGTTAATTAACACATATTCGTAGCACAACATAACCATGAATTAGATGTTTAACCCAAATAATGTAAATTGTGAGAAAGAAGTTCCCTTACAGAAATTCCACAACATTAAGGCATCACATTAAAATTCAAAAAATGTGTTTATGAGAGAGAAAATGGTCTCTCATCACATGGAAATAAAATTTATAGATATAATGATATATAAGAACATATCCCTGTATAATAAAATGGAAATTAGAATACAATATATAAAAGAAACCACTGAATAAAAGAGGGGGCTAAAAGGTTCCGTTACCGATTTGGTAACTTACGATACAAACACCACATGAATGAAGTTTCATACAATGAATATGTAAATACCCATAAATTAAATTATATTATACAATTTATCAAATCATGGTAAGTATATATACCACACAAAATAAAATAGTGTCAAATATTTCATGAATCTCACAGAAATAAAAAGTGAGATGACAACCCCTTACCACATTGTAATAAATGGAGTCGTATGAAAAAAAAGTTAATAACCACCAAATTAATAACAGAATACCATAAATATAAATAAAATCACAATAATATATATCAAATTATAGTACACAATAAACCACATTAAAAAAATAATTGTTGAACAATGGAAATCTTACGAAATTAAAAGTGAGATAAGAGATCCCTTACCTCAAGTCTGACTTGTATTGTATATTCCAAGTTCATCCTGAATAATATAAATAAGTTATTTTATAAATTCATAAGAATGTTTTCATGTTTTATTCTTCATTTTATATCACTTATTATCTTTCTATATTAATTAGAAAATTATTTGAGTTCATATCGGGCATTTTGTCGATGTTCAGAACATGAGTCAAAAATTAATTATTATAATTATAAATTGTCCATGTGATCAAAAGTCTATTATATCCAAAATCAAATTCATCATTTAAATATCATATATATCATATATATCTATTATATAAATGTATTTATAGTATTACATAACATTTGGAGATAATAAATGAAATATAGCATTCATGGAGACATTAAGTCTTACGTACACATTAATGCTACTTTGATTTCTATTTCATATTTTAGTGGATTGAAAAATTAATGATACATAGGTATATTATAATTCCAATATAATATAATTTTTAATTTTATTAAATACATCCTTTATACGTACCACGTATGGCATGAACGAGCCATATTACTTGGAGGGGGCGATAGTCCGCACTTCCCAACAAGAAATAATCACTTTTAACCACTATGGAAACCATAAAGGTTTGATACAAATAAAATATATAGAAGTTAATAAAAAATATAAATATAATATATATCATATATAAATATAGTTCCAACATAATGGACACCATAAGAGGTGGTAGGATAATATTGAACAATCATCGTTTCATGAGACAATAGTTCGTCATCAACAAAAAACAATATGTTCTTTTCCAATTAGATGCAGGTGTGTGTACGTGTAGTTCAAATATTTCTCATAAAAACATCCAAGTGTATTTAATATAATTTTTTTTATAATGGACAGAAATAAAGAGAGTTTAGGGGGTTGAATATGGAATATGAAACAAAAGAACTTAAGAGAAGATGTTACCTTTAAATCGGGTAACTCTCTTTTGTTTTAACCAAAAGGCTGTCTTGAAGTGGCTTATGCCTAAGGTAAGGATTCTAGGTGGAATAGAGGTATCTTGAGAGATTATTAGGATATAGTTTGGATGACAAAAAGTTCTTTATAGGTGTGAGTAATGGGTTATAAGTGAGGGAATTGTATAAGGGGGAGGAGGGGCACTATAGGAAAGTTTTACTATATTATTTTATAATATAATGATTTTCGGTTTCTAAATAACAAAAACTCATTAAAGTCTAAGATAAGATAACATTTGTTCGAAATTATTCATCCAGTATGAATTGTATAGGTTTTGGATATTGTTTTAATTTTTATAATCTTATTTATTTATATCATTCATTAATGAGGTAAACACTGCATAATTATTGTTTCAAAAATAATTTTATTTATTTGATGTAGAAAGATAATATAAAAAATAACATGATTTAGAAAATATTTTTATATTTAAAATTAATATTTATAGTCTAATAGAGAACATATATAACCCCATGTAATAATTGATTTACTAAAAGATATATGTTTGTGTCATTTTCCTCATTACTTTAAATTAATTAATATAAATTGTCATTATCACTCTTATGTGGTTCCATGGGATCGCCAAATCCACTAAAATATTCCCATGGTCAGAAATATATTAAAAAAATTTATGAAAAATGTTAGGGTAATTAAATATTATTATAATATTATTTTTAATATAAATTACCCAATTAACTTTTAACCGCGGTAAATAAAAGTCAGATTTTACTATTCAACAAAAATTATTTTAACCTTATATGTCTGAATATACATAAGAATTACAGCCATGTATGTCGAATTTTAAAAATCCAATTCCCAGAAGCGGTAGAAAATCATTTAAATGAAAAAGTCGGTTTTTTACTACCTAGTGTTTTCACTATTTATCCAAAATTGATATTTTTAGAAAAGGTAAAAAAAATCAGCCTCATATATTTGATATTTAGAATTAAAAAAATATATCTATTTTACCAAATTCAAAAAATATAAGTTAAATTAATTAATTTAAAATTATTTTCTATTTTCAAAACAAAAAGCGTGTTTTTAAGAAATAATAACTATCGAAACATAGTCACTTGTTTATGTGGAAATTCAAAGTATAATTACTTTTAATTGCCAAAATTGGATTAAAAGGTAAAAAATTATTCTAATAATGCTTTATAACCATTGAAAAATATAATTTATCCATATAAATAAATTACATTCTAATTCATTTTTGAATTAAAATATAGTATTTTTTACTAATCATTAAAAATGATCTTTCTCAGAAAAATACCAAAAATTTACCCAAAGTAAATTTTGATGTTCTGATTCTAAATTATAATTTTGTATTGCCAAATTGAACATATAAAAGTGAAAATTTATTAGATTTAAAAATGGTTCTCCTTTAAAAATTGCAGTAAATCGACCTTTTAAATAATATTAGAGTATTTATGCTTAAAATTGGATTCATTCACATTTTATGACTCCAAAATATACTGAATAAATGTAAAATCATTTAAAAAACATATGTAACAATATTTTAGTTAGTTCTATTCATTCTATCCAATACAACAGCAATGTGTTAACTACCATTTAAATTATTTAAATTATTATATTATTTTTCGGTATAACTCAACGTTGTGTGCAACAAATGTTTTCAAAGAAACCCATTATTGCGTTTTAGGTACATCATCAATCATATAATACACATTAAATTAAAATTAATATTTAATTGACAAATATTAATAAATATGAATAATGTCATATTATTTTTTTCGGATTTTTACATCCTTCATGCCTTTTTGGATATTGTGTTTTTGCAATTTTAAAATTGGGATTGGAAACATCATTGAATGTCTCACAGCGGAAAAAACATAAATAAATATATCACATTAAAATAAAGAATGATATTTACAACGGTCACCTGATAGAACCCATACATGGATTCCATGAAAACATGGATATGAAGGAGAAAAAAATTGTCTAGTTCTGTTTTAGAGTGATAGAAAAAATGATTAGGATAATGTTAACCACCAAAAAATCACAAACATGTGATGGTTTAAACGGTCATTGACTTCCCAGTAAGAAAAGTTAGCAGAAAACATTTTTTTTTTAATTTACTTTTCATAAAGTTGTGTAATTTATTTATGATCTTAACTAAAAATATAAGGAAGCATACATACTTGTCATGTATACATTCATCCTTTACTAATTCCCTACCACAAACAAATTTATTATCCAAAAAAAAGTATTCCTAATGACTTTCTCACACCTGATGTGCTCGAATCAACTTCATGAGTATAAAAAAATCTATAAAAGAGGAACTATATTTTTACCCTGTATTTAGAAATAAACCAAAAAAAAGGTTAGTGAAAGATCAGATAATCCCCAAAAATGATAATCATTTTAATATCACTACTCATAATCTCATAAATTCATCAAACAGTACAAAAAGATCCGAAAATACCATTCAATATACAATTGTCTTTAAAATCCATCCAAGTTATCCAAAATAATATTGAAACCCAAAATTCTGAAGGATTTAATCACATAGTCCTCCACAGTAAATCTTAACATTTATATCCAAATAACATCGACTACTCTTAATGTCTCATACTATATTGTAATTAACCTAGTCACATCTTATCAAAGATAGGTTAATCATTTCATTAAATAAGCCAAAATGATTATAATTCCATAATAAAAACATAGATTCTTCCAACAGAAAATTCCACAATTACTCCTCAATTGAAATCTCAAGGTATTCAATTTTACATAGGCATATAGTTTTTCCCCAAAATAGATAACATCTTCAAAAATAAACATTATCACTTAATCACCAAATAATTTTCCTACATTAAGGATATCTATTCGACAAAACATATGTTCCCAAAATCAACTTATTAATAATATATAAAATCTTTTAACTAAAAATAATAAGTCATACTAACCAGGGACTTCACGTAGCCTAGTGGTAGGTAATGCACCATTTCTCCCTTAGGTTGTGGGTTCGATTATAGCGGCCTTACTGGACGTGACGGGTTGACACCCATCTTACAGGTTGTCGTTTTTATAAAACCCAAAAATTACCATAACATTTTTTAACCAAAATGCTTTTTTATACATTTCATTTTCATCCCAATACATTTATACCTCAACATTCTATATATTGTCATTTTTCACCTTCATATGAAAAAATAAAACTATTCCTAATACAAAGAACATCATACCTTGATCAGGATTTCCATATGGCTTCATCATCATGTTTTTATGTAGGTAGAAGCTCCATGCATTGAAACAATTTTTAATAGATCCTTTGAAATCATTGTATTTATTTATCCAAATACACCTTTTAATTCCTGGGACATAAGGGTGTTTTTAGAAAATATAGTTTTGGAAAATAATCATGTATGACATATAATTTCACAACATTTGTTAAAACATGGTTTTTATAAAACAGTCAGACAGAGTTTTAGTTGATAAATTCAATCAATGGTTCTTATAAAATACCAGAAGTATGTACTGAGAGAATATATTGTAAACTAAAATATAAATAGATTGTGCAAGGGTGTCCTCCTTCAGCATGTTTTTTGAAATCATAAAATACTTCAAAATCTTGTGATAAGGTAAATATTTTAAAATTCCTTGTTAATTTTTACCTTTCTTGAAAATATGAGAATATTGCGAAAATATGATTTGATTAAATACAACCCATGATCTATGATAATATCAAGGAAAAGTGGAGGGGTTTTACATCTCAAACAACTTCTTACAAGTGAGTTGTATGCCAGAAAAAGTTTACCTATCATCTAAAAATGACATTATAATAATTATTCCAAGAATGTCATCAGGAATAGATATTAATCTCATTTGATATCCTTCTCCTTCCATTAGTAACTACTTTCATTGATCTAAAAATGTTATAAAACAAGGATTTAACTAAAATAATATACATAGGGACTAACCATGTGGTTAACAAAACTCTTAATTGCTAAAGTTGTCTAAAGAAACCATTGATACCAGCTATAAGGCCCCAACATTAAAACATTATATAATCTTGAGTTTAATCAAGAATTAAAATTGAGGAACTTTCAGGTTAGGAGTTTTAGTGAATTAAGCCTAACTATAATAGATTCAACTTGAATATTACATGTAGACACTAATACTCAGTAGCCATTTTTTCATATAATAAAACATCTTAAATTGAAACATGTCTAGTTCCATGTTTTAGACAACTTCAATTTTCCTTGATCCCATCCTTGACCATATTACACTTTATGTCCTATAAATAAATTTCAAAAACTTTGGATGAGAAAAAAATCTCACTATGGGATACACAAGTAAGGGGAAATGTTAGTTTTTCAGAACAATAAGAAAACCATTAATACTTTATCATAAACAATACATTTTAATTATATCAAATAGTAAATACTCTTCAATGAATAAAAGATCACGACTTACCATTTTGTAACCAAAAGATTACCATTAAACCAATTGAAGGAACGCAGAACATATAAATGTAACTTGGGAAATAAACATACTTAAATGAAACAACCATACGGTCTACTTATACACATATCACTAAATGTAATGTCCATACATCCGACTTCCATAGCCAATGTATTTGAGGTTATAATGTAACCACCCAACTGGGTTAATCTCAGAACCACCTGTTATTTGGTTTATCACATAACCACCAGTAAAATGTCCATGTGTCATTAAAAATCAAGAAACATAAAACAATCATGACTGAAAGATATCATTTCCACATTGAAATCACAGTATATCATTTCATGATATTTACCTAATGATTGCTCTATCAAACCATTTTCAAAACCATTTAATAAATTAACTAAATAGATTTTTGAATCAAAGGGTCCAATACCACTTTGAATCATTTAAAGGAAATAACATTTTAAGAAATTAATTTCCATATAAATAAACCCTTAAAACCATTTGAAAATAATGGTCATTAATTAGAAAAATATTTAGAAGAATAATTATTTAAGACAATTAAAATAATATATTAGTTATAGTATCCCTTAGCACTTTAGAAAATGCTTGAATAAAAATAATTATAGAATAAAAATAAAAAATTCTTATAATATCATGATAATAGGGTCATTAATGATATAATATGTCAAAGGGAAGTATATATACCACAGAAAAGTGAATTTTTGTATAACCACAAATAAGTCTCAATGGAATGTAAATTGATAAAAAGTCCCTTACAAGGATTGTATCCGTAGATATTTGATAAATCAATGATATTATTATGTGTGAAAAATAATAATACACCCAATATATGTAGATAGTAAGTGTAAAAAATCATAGGTCATTCATATATATTCATATCACAATATAACCAAGAAGTATATGTTTTACCCAAAGAATGTATATAGGGTGACGAAGATCCCCTACCAAAATTTGAAAGCCTAACGACATCACATTAAAATTCAAAAAATGAGTTAATGAGAGATAAAAGAGTCTCTCATCACATGGAAATAAAATTTATAGAAATAAGTGTATATAATAACATATCCATGTACAGTAAAATGTAAATTAAACGACATTATATTAAATAAGTCTTTGAATAAAAGAGGAGGTTGAAGGGTTCCCTTACAGATTTGGTAACAAATGAAACATACACTAAAAGAAAGAAGGATCAAACAATGAATATGTAAATACCCATAAATTAAATTATATTACAAAATGAATACAATAATTGGCTATACATGCAGCACACAAAAGTAATTAGTAAAAAATATAGGATGAATCCCATGAGAATAAAATGTTAGATGAAAACCCCTTAACACATTGTAAAAAATCAAGTCGTATGACCAAAAGTTAATAACCACCAAATGAATCACAAAATTACATGAATATAAATTGAATCGTGATAATATATATCAAATGTATGTACGCAAGACACCACATGAAATTAATAAGTGGTGAATAATGGAAATCTCACGGAATTAAAAATGAGATAAGAGACCCCTTACCTCAAGTCCGACTTGTCTTGTATATTCCTTCTTCTTCATAAATAATAAAGAAAATTAAATTTATACTTCCTTAATAGACTTTTTCATGTTTAATTTTTTCTTTTATATCACTTATTATCTTTCTATTGAAACTAGTTAATTATTTGAGTTCATATCAGCCATTTTGTGGAAGTTGAAGTCTTGAGTGAAAATGAACTTGTTATAATTACAAATTGTCCATGTGTTCTAAATTATGTTATCTCTAGAATCAAATTAATTATTTAAATATCATTTATATCATATATTTCTACTATATATATATCTATTTTTAATAATAGATAACATTTGTAGATAAGAAATGAAATGCACCGTTCATTGAGATGGTAAGCTGTATATACGGATGAACACTCCTTTCATTTCTATTTAGTATTTTAATGGATTGAAAAATTAATGATACATAAGTATATTATAATAACAGTATAAATTAATTTGTAATTTCATTAACTCCATCCTTTATATGTCCCATTTATGTCATGAATGAGTCATATTACTTTGAGGGGAGGTAGTCTGCAATTCCTCTAATGAAATTACCGCTTTAACCCACTATGGAATCCATAATGGTATGCTATAAATGAAATATACCGAATTAAAGATAATATAAATATAATATATATCACATATAAATAAATATCAATAATAGTGTCCACTATAAGAGGTTTTAAGAGAATATTGAACAATCATTGTTTCATGAGGTAGTAGTTCACTGTCCACAAAAAGTATGTTCTTTACCAATTAGATGAAGATGTGTGTAATTTTAGTTCAAATACATCACACAAACCCATCATAGTATATTTAATATATTTTAGATTTTATAAAAGAACGAAATAATGAGTGTTTAGGGGGTTGGAGAAGGAAAATAAAACAAAAGAACTTAAGAGAAGATATTACCTTTTAATTGGGTTACTCCCTTTGGTTTGAACCAAAAGGACTTGTTGAAGTGCCTTATGCCTAAGGATAGTCTTCTAGGTGAATAAGAGGGTTCATGAG
This sequence comes from Viscum album, assembly GCA_963277665.1. Taxonomy (NCBI): domain Eukaryota; kingdom Viridiplantae; phylum Streptophyta; class Magnoliopsida; order Santalales; family Viscaceae; genus Viscum; species Viscum album. The sequence goes on along the minus strand of OY728148.1, from coordinate 255,649,490 downwards.
AAAATATTTTAGAAGAGTTTGGATGAGCCAATAAGATTTAGAGGTTTCATTAATGTGTTTGAGGTGAGGGATTTTTATAAGGGGAAAGACGTGCTCTTTAGGAAAGTTTGAAAATATTACTTTATTATTTAATGATGATAAGTTTCTAAAAGTCCCAAACTCATTAAAGTATAAGGTAAGAATACTCTTGATGAAAATAAAATCTTCAAATAATAATTGGACATGATGTGGATATTGTTTTAATTTTTATAATTTTATTTTATTAAATCATTCATTAATGAGGTAATCACTGCATCATTATTTTGTTCTGAATAATTTATTTATTTGATGTTTAAAAATTATAAAAATAATACAATGATATAGGAATATTTTTATCATTAAAATTTTAAATTATATTCTAATATAAAACTTATATATCCCCATGTAAAAATTTATTTACCAAATGTTATATTCTTAGGTTATATTTGATATTACTTTAAATTAATTAATATAAAGTGTCATTATCACACATAAGTGGCTCCATGGGGATCCAAAATCGTCCCAAGGATTACCATTGTTAGACATGTATCAACAAATAGTATTAGGACAAATTTTATGGTAATTTAATAATATTATAATATTATTTTTACCTATAATTACCCTATTCACCATTAACCGCGGTTAATAAAATTCAAACGTTACTATTCAAAAAAAATTATTTTCATCTTATTGGACAAAATTTTACATAATAATAACAACCATTATTTTGGATTTTTAAAATAAAATTCACCAAAGAGGTACAATTTCATTTAAATGAATAAGTCAGTTTTTTAAGTACTACTCAATGTTTTCACTATTCATCAAAAATTGAAGTTTTTCAGAAAAGTTCGAAAAATTAGTCAAATATATATTTTACATTAAAAATTCAATAATGATGTCTATTTTACCAAATTAAAAACATAGAATATTCATTAATTAATTTAAAATTAATTCCCACTGTCAAAATAAAAAATAATTTTTTATGAAATAATAACTATCAAAATATTGACAATTGTTTATGTCCAAATTCAAAGTGAAATTACATTCAAAATCCAAAATTGGATTAAAAGGTAAAAATATATTCTAATTACACATTTAAACCATTTAAAAATGTAATATATCCATATAAATAAATTACATTAAAAGGAAGTTTTGAATTAAAATAAATTATTTTTCACTATTCATTAAAAATTGAACTTCATCAGATAAAACCAAAAAAATTACCCAAAGTAAATTTTGATTTTAAAATCCTAAAGAATAATTTTATTTTGTCAAATATAACATATAAAAGTGAAAAAAACTATATTTAAATAGGTTTCACCATTAAAAAGGTGGAAAATTGACCTTTTAATGAATATTAGAGTACTTATGCTTAAAATTTGATTCATTCACATATAAAGCCTCTGAAATTTATTGGATAAATGTAAAAAAATTTAAAATATATATATAATCATACTTTATTTAGTTATATTCATTCCCACCAAAAAAACGGTTAGGCGTTAGCTACCATTTAAATTAACAATATTATTATATTATTTTTCGGTATAACTCAACATTGTGTGCGACATAAGTTTTCAAAGAAACCCATTGTTGAATATCAGGAATTCCATCAATCATAGAATCCCCTTTAAATAAAAATTAAGATTTAATTTATAAGTATTAATATATATGATAAATTACAAATTCTTTATTTACTAGGGATGTTACATCCTTCCCCCTTTTTAGAAATCACCTCCTCAAAATTTTTAAATTGGGATTGGAAAATTAATTGAATGCCACACATCAAAAAAAGTGTAAATGAAACAATAAATTTAAAATAAATAAAGATATGTAAAAAGATCACCCAATATAACCCATAATAGGGTTCCATGAGAACACAGATATGGAGGAGAAACTATGTGTCAAGTTCTGATGGATAGTGATAGATAACATGATTAGGAGAAAGTTAAACACCAGAAAATCACAAACATGTGATAGGTTAAACGGTATTTTAATCCCTATTATGAAAAGTTAACAGAAAACAATTTTATTTTAAGATACTTTTTATAATGTTGAGAAATTTATTTATGAGCTTAACTAAAAATATAAGGAAACATACTTACTTGTTATGCATATATTCATAAATTACTAAATTCCTTCCACAAACTCATCAATTATCCAAAAGATGAGTATTCTAGATGACTTGGTCACACCTAAAGTGCTAGAATAAACTTCTTGAGTATCACATAATCTACAAAAGATGAACTATATATTTCCCCTGTATTTAGACATCAAACAAAAGTAAAAAGGATCGTACAAGATAAGATAATCCACAAAAGGACAATCATTTAAAAAAAGAAATATACTATATATATCCAAAATTTAAAATATATTACCAAAAGATCAAAAAACCCTATTCAATATACAATTTTCCTTAATATATTACATAGTAATCTAAAATAATATTGAATCCCAAAATTCATAAGGATTTAATCACATTGTCTTCCACAGTAAATCTTATCAATTTTCTCCAAATAACATCAACAACTCTTCAAGTCTCATACTGAAGTGTAATTATCCTAGTCACATGTTCTCAAAGATAGGTTAATCATTTCCTCAAATAACCCAAAATGCTTATAAGCCCATAATAAAAAGATAGATCCTTCCAAAATAAAATTCCACCATTAAAACTCAATTGAAATCTCAGAGTATTATATTTTCCATAGGCATATAGTGTTTCCCCAAAATAGAGAACATCTTCTAAAATAACCTATATCACTTAATCACTAGATCATTTTACTACATTATGGATATCCATTTGACAAAACATATGTCACCAAAATCAACTTATTCTTGATCCATTAAATCATTTAACTAATAATAATAAGTTATACTAACCAGAGACTTCACTTAGGCTAGTGGTAGGGGATTTACAATTGTATTCTTTCAGTTGTGGGTTCGATTCCTACGGCCTTGCCAGATGTGAAGTGTTGTCACCCATAATACGGTTTTTCCTTTCTATAAAAATAAAAAATAACCCTAAAAAAGTTTTAACCTCAATGGTTTTCTTATACCTTTAATTTTCATCCCAATAAATTAATTCATTAACATATTATATATTTTCATTATTTTTCACCTCCATATGATAAAATAAAACTATTCCAAATACAAAGAACATCATACAATGATCATTGTGTCTATATGGTTTCATCATCATCTTGTTCACGTAGGTAAAATTTCAATGCATTACAACAATGATTTTGAGATCCTTCAAAATCATTTTCTCCCTCCATCAAAATACATCTTGTATGACTTGGGTCATATGGGTGTTCGCAGAAAAATAATGTTTCTGAAAATAATCATGTATGGAATATAATTTCAAAACATATTCTAAAAGATGATTTTTATAAAATTATTAGATTGAGTTTGAGTTGAAACATTCAATCAACAGTCCTTTAAAATTACCATAATTATGTGACAAGAGACTATATTTTAAAAGTAAATATAAATAGGTTGCACAAGGGTCTCCTTCTTCAGTACCTTTTTAAAATTCATAATATTCTTCAAAATATTGTGATAAGGTAAAATATATGAAAATTATTTGATTATAATTACCGTTCTCAAAAATATGAAAATATTGAGAAAATATGATTTGATTAAATACAACTCATGATCCATGATAATATTGAGGTATAGTGGACATGATTGATATCTCAGACAACTACTTGCAAGTGATTTGTATGCTATAAAATGTTTCACAATCATCTGAACATTTCTTGGAAATAATTATTCCAAGCATGTCAATAGGAGGAGATATAAATGTCATTTGAGATCCTCCTTCTTCCATTAGTAACAGACTTTCCTTGATCTAAAATAGTTATAAAACAAGGATCTGACTAAAATTATATACATAGGGACTAACCATGTTTTTATCACATTTTCATAATCTCTAAAGTTTTCTAAATCGAACGTCGATACCAACTATATGGACCCAACATTAAAACATTATATAGTATTGAGTAAAATCAAGAATTCACATTGAGGATCTTTTCAGGTTTAGATAATTATTTGATAACTGTTACATATTCAATATGATTATTATATGTAGAACATTCTACTCAATATCCATTTTTCTCATAAAATAAAATATCTTAAAAAGAAATATTTATAGTTTCATGTTTTAGACAACATTAATTTTCTTTGATCCCAACCTTGACCCTATTACACATTATGTCCTGTGAAAAACATGTCAAAAACATTGGATAAGAAAAAAAGATCAGTAATGGATACAAAAAAAGGGAAACGTTTAGTTTTTCAATATAAAAAGTAAACCATGAATACTTTATCATAAGTAATTCTTTTCACCTTTATGAATTAGTAAATAATATTCACTAAATAAAAGATCATTGGTTACCCTTTTGTAACCAAAATATTATCATAAAGACCATACTAAGCACACATAACATATAATGGTAACTCAGGACATAAACATACTTAAATGGAAGAATCATGCAATCGACTTCCACACATATCACTGAATGAAAAATCCATACAGCTAACTTTCATACCCAAGGCATTGGAGGTTATAACGTAACCACCCATCCTGGTTTATCACAACATCACCAGTCATTTGGTTTATCACATATCCACTCATCAAATTTCCAAGTACCATTATAAATCATAAAAAATAAAACAATATTGAAGGAAAGATAAAATTTCTGCATTGAAATCACAATATATCATTTCAAGATATTGATATTGTCAATTCTTTATCAAACCATTTTAAAAACCATTTAAACATTTAATAAAGATATTTTTGAATCAATGTGTCCCATATATCTTTGATTCTATTAAAGGAATTAAAATTTTAAAACATTATTGTATCTATAACTAAATCCTTAATACCATTTTTAAAACATGTTCATTACGAGAAATATTTAGAAGAATAAATATTTAAAGCATTTAAAACAATGTTTTAGTTAAATTTTATCTTACCACATGAGAAAATGATTGAATAAAAATAATTAAAGTATAACACTAAAAAATACATATAATATAAACAAAATAAGGATATTATTGATATAATATGTAAAATTTTAATATATACACCATATAAATGTAAATTGTTGTATAACAACAAAAAAGTCTCAATGGAATGTAAATTGAGAAAAATTACCTTACAAAGATCATATCCTTAAATCAAGGATAAATCAATGACATATTTTTGTGTGAAAAATAATAATACAATAAATATTAGTGTATGTTAATTGTAAAACAATCAGAGGTTATTAGCACTTATTTATATCACAACATAACCAAGAAGTAGAAGTTTAACCCAAAGAATTGAAATTGGGTGAATAAGTTCCCTTACAGAAATACGACAGCCTAACAATGTCACATTAAAATTAATAAAATGAGTTGACGAGAGAGAAAAGGGTATCAACTCACCTAGAAATTCAATTTACAGAAATATGGTTATATAAGAACATATCCTAACATAAGAAAATGAAAATTAAAAGACATTGTATAAAAGAAGCCTTTTAATAAAAGAGGAGGGTGAAAAGCTCCCTTACTGATTTGGAAACATACAAAAAAACACCACATGAAAGAAGGATCAAGTAATGAAGAATTAAATACCCATAAATTAAATTATATTACAAAATGAATACAATCATGGGAAGTATATACACCACAAAAAGGGAAATAGTGGAAAATATAACATGAATCTCACATGAATAAAAAGTGACATGAAAACCCCATACCACATTGTAATAAATTGAGTCGTATGACCAAAAGTTAATAACAACCAAATGAATAATATAATAACATGAATAAAAATATAATAATTATAATATATATAAAATTCATATAAAAAATACACTACATTAAACAAATATGTGGTAAACAATGCAAATCTCACGAAATTAAAAGTGAGATAAGAGACACCTTACTCCATGTTCGAATTGTATTGTATGTTACATTTTCTTCCTGAATAATAAACATAATTAATTTCAACATTATTAAGATTATTTTTCACGTTTTATTATTACTTTTATATCACTTATTATCTTTCTATATCAATTAGTTAATTACGTGATTTCATATCAGACATTTTGTCGATGTTCGGAACATGATTCCAAAATGAACTTTTTATAATTACAAATTTTCCATGTAATAAAAATTATATTATCTAAATAATAACATTAATTATTTAAATATAATATATATCCAGTATATATATGTATTAATAATAATACATTACATTTGGAGATACTAAAAGAAACACACCTTTAATGGAGATGACAACTGTATGTAGGCATGAATGCTACTTTCATTTCTATTTTGTATTTTAATGGATTAAATAATTAATTACACATAGGTTTATTATAAGTGTAGTATAATATAATATTTAATATCATTAACTCCGTCCCTTATACATCCCACCTATGGCATGAATGAGTCATATCAATTTGTGGGGGCAGTAGTCCGCACTTCCTCAAATGATGTTATCGCTTTTACCCATTATGGAAACCATAAAGGTATGATATAAATGAAAAATACAGAAGTAAAGACACAATATAAATATAATATATAACACATATCAAAATATTTCCATCTTAATGGTCACAATAAGATGTTGTAGAAGAATATTGATCAATCATCGTTTCGTGAGGCAGTAGTTCATCGTCCACAAAAACAATATGTTTTTTACCCATTAGATGAAGGTTTGTGTAAGTGTAGTTTGAATACTTCTTATAAAAACATCATATTATATTTATGATATTGTGTTTTATAAAATAATTAAATAAAGAGAGTTTTGGGTTTTGGAGAAGTAAAATATAACAAAATAACTTAAGAGAAAATGTTACCTTTAAATCGGGTAACCGCCTTTGGTTTGAACCAAAAAGATTTCATGAAGTGACATATGAATATGGTCAGTATTATAGGTGGAATATATGCATATTGAGAGCATATTTGGGAAGAGGTTGGGCGATACAAGAGGCTTGAGAGTTGTGAGTAATGGGTTAGAGGTGATGGATTTTTGCAAAAGGGGAGGAGGGGCTCTTTAGGATGGTTTTAAAATATTGTTTTATTATATAATGATTTTCGGTTTCTAAAGGTAAAAAAATCATTAACATCGAAGATAAGTTGAATAATTTTTGAAAAAAATTATCCAATAATAATTGGTCTGGTTCTGGATATTGTTTTAATTCGTATAATCTTATTTATTTAAATCGTTCATTAATGAGGTAAACAATGCATCGTTATTATGTCATAAATAATTTTATTTATTTGATGTCTAAAAATTATAAAAAAAATACCATGATATAGGAAGTATTTTTATATTTCAAATATATATTTATATTTGAAGAGATAACTTACATAACTCTATGAAGAAATTGATGTTCTAAAAGATATATGTTTATGTCATTTCTATCATTACATTAAATTAATTAATATAAAGAGTCATTATCACTCTTAAGTGTCTCAATGTGGTCCCAAAATTGACCCAAGGATTCCCATGGTCGGAAATTTATCATGAAATATTATTAGGACACATGTTATGGTAATTTAATATTATTATAATATTATTATTACCAAAAATTACCCTATTTAAATTTAAACACGTTAAATAAAAGTCAAAAGTAATTGTCCATAAAAAAATTATTTTCATCTTGTTGGACCAAATTTTACAAAATAATAACAACCATGTATGTCAAATTTTAAATATTCAATTCACAGAAGCGATAAAATTTAATTTAAATGAAGAAGCTTATTTTTTTAACCAATACTCACTGTTTTAACTATTCATTAAAAAATGATTTTTTTCAGAAAATTACCAAAAATTCATCCTAAGATATATTTGATATTCTAAATTCAAAATTAATTACTATTTTACCAAATTCAAAACATTGAAGTTGAATTAATTAATTTAAATTTAATTCTCGCTTTTAAAACAAAAAGCATTTTTTAAGAAATAATAACTATCAATAGATGGCCACTTGTTTATTTAAAATTCAGTGTGAAATTACTCCAAATGACCAAAATTGGATTAAATGGTAAATATATATTCTAATTATACTTTAAAACCATTTAAAAATATAATATAACAATATATAAAATTAGATTAAACGATAGATTTGAATTAAAATACAGTATTTTCACTATTCATTAAAAAATTGACGTCATCATAAAAATACCAAAAATTTACACAAAGTAAATTTTGATGTTCTGATTCTAAAAAAGAATTTTATTTTATCAAATAAAACATATAAAAGAAAAAAAATTATACTTATAATGGTGTTTCCTTTAAAAATGTGATAAATCGTCCTTTTAAAGAATATTAGAGTATTTATGCTTATAATTGAATTCATTAACATTTTAAGCTTCTAATTTTTTTTGTATAAATGTAAAAACATTTCATAAACATATATATTCATATTCTAGTTATTTATATTCATTCCTTCTAATAAAATGGCTAGTCATTAACTACTATTTAAATTAATAATAATATTAAATTATTTTTCGGTAGTACTCAACATTGTGTGCAACGTAAGTTTTCAAAGAGACCCATTGTTGTGTATCAAATACTCCATCGATCATAGCATCCCATTTATAGTAAAATTAATATTTAATTTTCAAATATTAATAAATATGTAAAATTTCATACTATTTATTTAATTGGGATGTTACATTCACATAAAATTTCTGTAATGGATGATCGATAATATTTTCATAGAGCTCCATTTAACACACTCTAACCTGAAATTATAGACACTATAGTTGAGGATAAGTGTTCCTAAATTCTAATGATTCTCTTTAGGTATTGTAATTGCTCAAAAATTCAATTTTTCCCTTTGAATTTAGCGGTTTTTAGTCTTATTATTTTCATCATACCTTGTATTAGAATGTTAATTCATATAATTCCAAAACTCAGTGCATCGATAGAACTAATGTGATAGTGGTGTATTTTGTTGGTGTAATTTCATAAACTTTAGATGGCTATAGTTAGTGGATAATTTATTAAATTGGAACAGGATATGAGGAATATATCATAAAGGATTAAATATTTTTTTGTATCATAAGACTAGATATGTAGTTAAATATAATGATAAAAAATAAAAAACATAAAATAATATATTGAATTTTAATTGAATACAACATAGTTCCCTTTAGCATGAATGGATCTAAGGCCTTTGTTTTTATTATTTTTTTATAAACCCCATATCAATAGATGAGGGGGAACCCTTAAAAGGCCCGTAGGCTTAGATATTACATTGCTTGTAGGCTTAGAGACATAACTGGATTTGTAGGTCTTAAGGAAATCATGTAGACTATGAATACATGAAACTTCCCCTCCTCATCATCTATATCGTTATAAGCTCTCCACCTTTTCATGGTTGTTCAGCTAGTTTTCCTGTGAAAATATGCATAGGTCTGATGCTAATGGAAATTCCATAGCCTCTAATACTTCTATATTTGTTAGCCCGACTCTAGTGGATGTGAACTACTCTTGAGTCCTCCGTTGTGGCTGGTTCCCTGTAGAATCTGTCAGTGCATCACCATAATAGATGGCCATGAAGGCCTTGAGGTGGCCGAGAGGCATTTAGGTGGCCCAAAAGCCATAATGACCTGAAGGCCTGGGTTGACTGAAGGCCTTATTGACTCTAAGACCAAACTGGTGGCACAAGGTGAATAGATTCATCTCCTACTGTACCAAATAGTAACTACTAATGTACCTGCTACAGTACCCACACAATCCTACTATATTTCCTTATAAATTACTACTATAGTTCCTGTTATATCTCTAATACAGTTCATGCTATAGTACTACTACAATACCCCAGAATTGTGCCTCTGCCTCGTTTTTGAACATGGGTCTCATGGATGCACTTAGAGAGTCCTCACCAACTATGATGAGGCTCATATGCAACATTACACCCTTTAGAATTTCCCACCATATCTATTATAATATAATTCCTAGAATCTTATGAAAATAAAATATAACAGAGGGATGAGTTTATATTCTCATTAAGGGTATGCATATAGTATAAGCTATCACTAATACATAACGAATAATCAATATGGTATGGTAAATTTTGAAAAAGACATTTAAGTTACTTAATATCATGAGAAAAAATAATAATATGGCAGGAATAAATATTTATCTAATTTTAAATACATAATAAAATGATCTTGAAACTTATCCATACATATCATAACTAATAAAATAATCACATGGAAATTAATAATAAATCTCATAATGAGATAATTCAAAATTATGTACATCACAATCATACCATCAAGGACCTGTTCGGATACATCGTACAAAAATGGATAAGGACCTAGAAAAATTCCAAATCCAATTTGCATCCTGATACCTAACGATGCATCATTGGGATTCCCCCCCCCAATATACTAATTTTATTGAATTCCCCATATTAAGGGGTGAAACATGATCAATATAAACATTCTTATTGGAAAAAAATCATATGAAATGTTAATAATTACCCCAATTAATAAACATAATAATAAATCATTCAGATTAAATAATAACAATGAAATCCTTATATTATATCGTTTTCATAATATTCAATAAATTATTTTCTCATTGATGATAATAATTTAATAATATCATTAGACAATTTCTTGAGAAAAATGAACTTCTCACTTTGAAATCACTAATAATTGTCTAAAATATTTCCCATATGTTATGTTAAACAATTTATTTAAAATAAACTAATAAATAAATCATCAAATAAATTTCTTTTCATGGAGGTGGGTAATTCCATTAATGTATTTCAACTAAAAATTCATTTCTCTCATATTGTGGTTAAGATGTTAAAACACAAAACATTTTCAAATGTAATGAATATTACATTATAACCATGTATTAAAAAGTAAAAAATGGGTAAATTTTTATTTAATAAATCATATTATGAATTTTAAAAACCTTCTAAATATTAGTTTCAGAAAAAATGATATGGGAGAAAATGGATTTTTGACTGAAGATAAAAATAATGAAAACATTTCCTAAAAGGATCATTTCAGTAATTTTAAAATAAAAATAGAGAAATAAAAGTAATTGTTACATAATATTTTCATTAATAACTAGATGAAAATTCATTATATTGGTTTTATTATTGAATAGTAAAATAATTCCCTATAGGGAGTGATAAAGATAAACATCTCTGAATAATTTTGATATTGTGAAAAAGAACGTACTACCTCGGTAAATATTGAATCATAAAACCAATTAAATAAATAAAATAAAATAAAACATTAAATAAAATTAAAATAATTAAAATAAATATATAAAAAATCAATATGATAGTATATACACCACACAAATGAAATAAGTGGTGAATAAAGAATACCACTCACAAAATTAAAAGTTACATAAAAAACCCTTACCTGATGTCTAATTTCCATCGTACATGATTAAAACTAATGTATAATAAATATAGTTTAATTTAAAAATAATTGAAAATAAATTCTCATATATATCATCTCATATATGATTTACTTATAAATATCTCTCACCCATTTATTAAAACTTCTTAAAATCTCTGATCTAGGAAATAAATACATCTTTATCATGCATATTTTGGTTTGGTAGTTCTAATTATTTTACTTTAATAATGTCTATATTATATCTATAATGTTAAACATGATATAAATATCATATATATTTCTTATAAAATTATTTATAATAGTCCATAAATTTTATATATTGAATGATGATTTACAATGTTCATAGAGAGGGTGGGTCATACGTATGCTTGAATGTTGTTTTACTTTATTGATGGATAATATTACAGAATGGTAAATAAAATTTCACATTACATTAATCATTATTATTTCATATATATAATTTATATTCATTAATTATAATAGGATGAAAATTTATGTAAAAATAAAATGAAAATTATTTCACATCGCTTCGTAGAGAATGCAGTCTAGTCATACAAATGAGAGATGTTATCAGTATGAAATGATTTTTAATGGAAGATGTTATATTTCATATTATACTTATAACCAGATAATTATGTCATAAATATAATATAAAAACATTTAATCCTTCATTATATAAATCCAAGAGAGATAGTGGGAGAAATCGAACTAAATTGGTTTGTGAGGTGATAGTTCAGCATACACACGATCAATGATTTCATTTCCCAGTCAATAGAAGTGAATCATGATTTATGTTTTGAAATTAAAAAATAAAAAATAATTATATTAGAGATAATTATATTTTTATTTAATGATATTTCAGGACTAATTGTAGTAGGTAGATAATGAAATAAAATTAATAAACATGGTTAAGAAAAATACCTCTAATCTATAGAACTTCTTTATATTTATTCCTTAATGATTCCTATATAAGTTTCAAAATATAAAATGGACTATTTTTTATGAATATATATTTAAGTAAATTATTTTGTTAGTTCATGGATGAACTAAAATTCACTACAAGTATGAATTGGAAAGGAGACATGGTTATCTTTTATATGTTGGGGAGATGAAACTCATGATTTTTTTTGAAGAATGAAATATTAAAACATTACACATTAATTAATGCTAAAAAATGGATAATATGGATCTTTGGATGATTTAAGGTATAAATATTTCAGTGAAATAGAATTGTGATATTTTTCAATGTCATTTAAAAACATATATTTATATTTTATCCCCACAATATAAATGTTTTAACCATAACCATGGTAATTAAATTTATTAAATTTACAATTAATAATGATGAACAAATAAGTATAAATTTTTATGTAATATTATCAAAGAATTTTTATAATTTGGGATCCATTATTTTAATTAAATTCATAGATTTTAAAGAATTGAATTGTATATTAATCATGCACACTAGATTAAATAATGGTTTTCCAAATTAATATTTTTTGGATTTATAAGATTTTTTAAATTAAAATTTAACATATAATAAAATAAAATGACCCAAATTGGATTAATTTTAATATAATTGAACTAATTTTACATTAAATTAAAATTAAAAAAATTATATAGTAAATGATTTCAAAAATCGTTAAGTTTTAAAATAAAATATGTATTCTTTAACTATTCATTAAATAAATATTCTTTAGAAACAATTATCATAAAATTTTATAAGATAACTTTGAAATTATTGTTGAAAAATTTATTTCCATCCATTCAAATTCATTTTATAAAATTTTAAAAACATAGTTTGAAATAATATTGTTGAAAATGTGAAGGAACCCATTTTTTTTAAAAAATACAATTTTTTAGAACAATATTAAATTTATTCTTATTCTATGCATAGAAAAAATCATTATTTGAATGATATATTATTGTATTGAATATATAATATATAAATTTCATTTAATTAATTCCCTAATATATATTAATTTAATTTATTATTATAAAATCAATTTTAATACATAAAAAAACTTTCATAAAAAACTTTTATTTTAAATTAAAATGGTTTTTATTTTTATTTATAATAAATTAATAACCATGATTTTTTTATAAATTTGTAAATCATATATTATTAATAATTTATATTTTCATATTCATAGGAACCAATTTAATCACTATTATTAAAAAATATTTTATATTATAGTATATTTAGACTTGGGTTTGAGTGTATTACAAGCTAGAAAGTGTTTTAAATTTTTTAATAATACATATAACATAAAATAAGCGGATCTTACATTCAACCTACCTTCAAAAAATATCTTCCCAAAATTTGATCTTGATTTTTGGAATTAAGGTTTGGACATTTTAAATTACCTTTTTTAAAATCCCACATCATAAAAATGGTTAATAAAACATCCTCACCATTTGAGAGAAAGAGAAGTATTTTATTCATCTAAAAGAACAAGTGACTATGTTTCCATGAAGAAAATAGTTATTTGGACATTGAATATAAGCAAAATAAATTATTGATACTGATATAGATAATTGGTCATAATAAATTGAATGACCAAGTTAAAGTTGACGATCAAAAAAATTTAAATCTATGTGGTGTGAGAAAGACCATTGATTCATCGTAAATGAACATAAATTTATATCATTTTTATTTAATAATCATTTTATTAAATATTTTTTATTCATTTTATATAAAGATAAAAAATATAGAAGAAATACATTATTGAATATTTTTATTTTATGACCCTAATTTTTGTGATTGGTTATCCTTCAATCGAATACCCAATCATTTTTTTATCCACGAAATAAATTTCAAAGGTAATGTTTTATGGATGAGGTATTAAAATGAATTTTTTGTATATCAGATGATCTATAAATGATTGAAAGTTCATTCTATCTATATAAAAATATTTACTAAATACAATATGGATAGGAAACATTTTCCAACAAAATACCTTAATCTCTAAATCCAAAATCATGAAAACCAATTTTAAATATAGATTATTCAACAAATAAATAAATATAAAATCCATCAAAATATTCTAGAATATTATTGACACCGAATGATTAAAATTATTTGATCACATGTTCTTATGAGATAATTTAAATAATTATCTCCAACTAACATAAGTCATTTATAATTACTCCAATAAAAAATGTATATTTCTGAATCATATAATCTTTAATATATTATAATTTCTTCATTGAATAAACTTGAATCCTAATAAAAACACATTAAAATCAATTGATGTTATAGAAGACAATTGAACCATTATTTCTCAACTAGAGTTTCAAAATGGTATATTTAACTTAGTCATATGTTGTTCCAAAAAATAGTTTAATTTCCCCTAGTAATATTGATCTCCTCAAAATCACAGAAATTAAAAAACATTATTCTATATTCTATTTTCCAAAATCAAGTAATTATTTATCCATAAAATAATTTATGTTCATATAACATAATATAAACTAGAAAATCTGGTATCAAAATGATATGTTTTTTACCATTATCTCCATTTGGTTATGCATTCAAGCCCCACGACCCTATCGTATGTGACAGAATTCCACATAACATGTTGGTTATACATTTTCTACAAAAAAATTAATATAATTAGAAGACCATTTTTGTATTTTAATAACACATAACCACCTCAAAATATATGATGAAATAACCCTTAATGGCGAACAATATATTTATACTAGTGTCTAAAAAATAAATGGAATTTTTCTATAAATTACATTTTAACTGTATCATATACAAATATAGAGTGTTTCATTTGCATAAATTTCTCTGAAAATATCATTAATCATGATAAACTCACATTACAGAAAACATAAAATGGGTTGTTGAAAACATTTAACTCATGATCATCCGTAAACTTGTGAACCTAATAATGTATCTATAACTCTTAATTTAATATTACATGAGGACATATATTATTATAAAATTAACACAATCTATATATTTTATAATATTTTTATAACTAAAATTACATAGGTTAAAATAATACTACAATATAGATCATGGATTACAATAGATTACAACTTAAAAAAATTTACTATAATTATTGGTATCAAATATATCCTTCAATTTCATAGTAGTTCACCTATAAAATAGGTAGTTGTCTTTTGTAATTCTTAGGTTCCCATATTTATTTCAATAAACTAAATATGGATCTCTAGGATGAGATTTCTTTCACTACATTAAACTCATTGTTTTTTATTGACAACTCATTGATCTATTTCCTTATTTTGCACACACACAAAACAAATTCTTTTCAATCAGGACATCATCCTTTGTGTATATTCCATATTTTATTATATGATAGAAATTTATCCATCTTTTATACACGGTCTCCACCTCTCAAGATATTAGCAATCTCCATCCTTCTCATTTTTGGTCTATATGAGATTTTGTTATGGTATTTTTTGTTATTGATATATCATTATAAATTATTATAAATAATCCTAATATCATTCAAATAACCCATTATACCATTTGGTTTCATATATTCACTACATTTTACATATCATTTATATTTAACAACATTTCTTTCCATTCTATACATTGGCCAAAATAAAAAATATTGGTGTGATTAACAATAATCATAATTATTTAAATACATTTATAGGTTGTCCAAATCATAACACCTTATTTAAAATATAAGAAAAATTATTATTAAAATATTTCATTAATGATCATCACTTATTTAAAACCATTATAATGGTTTATAACTAAAATTGAAATTATCTTTTTATATCCCTCAAGAGTGATATACTCAGCGCTTATGTAGGATCATTTTATTACATTAGGTGATGATCGAGTCAATGACCATGACACATTTTAATGATATTATTGTATGTATAACTATGGCCAATAAAAATCAACTTTTTGTAGTTATAAATGGATGTATTTCTAAGAAATAAACATAACATGTACCTTCAAAAACACTAGGATGTTATCATATACCTAGAGAAACAGTCAAATATAGTTATAGTGTTATGTTATCTAATATATGTTTCTCTTTATATATTTCCCAATTTATCTAATATACATCCACCAACACCAATTGTATATATAATGAAACTAGTAGCCAATAGTAGGTGGTTATATTATTTCATTTTCACTATATACAAGGAAATGCATATGGAAAGGACAAATAGTTTTGTAGTATTAGAAGTATCAAAACATAATTGAATCACATAATACTATTTAAAACATAAAACAAAACAAAATATTTTATTTGACTAAACTATTATTCATTTAATCAATTTCATGCATATCAATCATAATAAACTTCCTAACATCTATGGGAAAGGAAACATATGAACATGGTAAGATTAGATTCTCATTAACTATATGTCTAAAATGGAATCTATCTTGAATATGTAAAGCATAATAAATATATCATTGAAAATAACAACCAAAAAATTTTATTTAACCATTAACTGGAGACCGATGAATAGTATCGGAAAATAAATGATCAAATAATGATATTTACATAATCAAATTATTTCTAAAAATATATATGGATATAATAACTAATAAATTAATCACATGGTAATCAATAATGGATATTAGTATTTCATGAATATATTTTAGAGTGTTTTAATATATTAATTTATGAATTTAATTGAATATTTTTTATTATTGGTGAGAGATTTGAATTTATTATGTTTTATGTTACGAAAAAATGAATATTTGAAAAAGGAATAAAAATATATTTAAATAGGAGATTAAATACCCTCTGTGCTTTGAGTGAAGAAAAGAAGCTTATCACCATATTTTTTAATGTTAATTAGAATTTAAAACTGGAAATATTCAAACTACATGCCAAAAACTCAGTTATATGATATGTGTTCATCAAGAAAGGTCACTGCCAACATGATAATTCATGATGACAGTCTACACTATGAAATGTAATTACATATTTCGTAAAAACGTTACACAATGTGAGTTTATTGGGAAAATATTTTGAAGGACACACATTCAAATTGATGCCATATAATAATTAAAGGATTACAAGATGTGTAAACACATTACATGTTGTCTAAATGGTAAGGATGGAATTCAAATTTCCAAATTCACTGTATCTTCAACATTTGAAAAAATATTTTAACAGTAACCTGAATCAGATGAATTTTTGTCACATCATTAATTATTTTCATTAATAAGATAAAAATAGTAAGGATTATAAAGAAGAGGACAAGGAACAACCCAATGGGTTCATTCAGAGATTCCACAAAAATGATTGAAGCCTACCAATGCTTTGATGATTAGAATAAGATCATTATTTTCCTACCGCATCCTGGCTAGCATGAGGGGTTATATATTGTGATATTAATTTGTAATGAATGTGGATTGATTATATTAATGTATTTTATTTATTAAATGTAATTAATTTTGGGTCATTTTGTATATCCCATATTTTCTAATTCTATTCCTCAATTTGTTTCATTCATGAACCCAACCTGATTAGGGATTTGGTGATTTTTTTTAAAAAATATACTATAAAATGATTCACACTATGACCATTTAGTTGACTATATGTTATGTTTAAAAATGGTTTTGAGTTATCTGATCATTGAATACATGAAGTATCATTACCATTGAAAAAGCGGAACATCAGTGATTTTGGGGGTTGTCTACCATGACCACTATATAATCCATAACTGGATTATGACTCTATATGGTTTTTATTTATTATTTTATAACCTAATTAATCCTTAAGCTAAATTTATAATTGTAGAAGATTATTTCCCATTTTCATTAAAATCCCTATAATTCCTCAACTCTTTAAGTTGAAATTAGTTTAGGGTTATTTTATTTAATTAATATTTTCCCCAACCCTTTATATTTGTGTTATACCTTGGAAATTCAATTATAATATTATCCTATCATTTAGATATTTGTTCAATTCGTATTATAAATTTATAAATTTGGTAAATTATTGAGAATTAATGACACCAATATGGATATTAATACTAATCTCATAACAATGGACATATTTTATATTATAAATATATCACTGAGGCCTCATTATAAGACATTATACACAAGTGGGTATTACCAATTCCAAATACCCAAGCCTATGTTTCACATGAGAACAACTGATTCATTGAGAGGCTATAATAGGCCCCACATATAACATATTATTTACAATTCATTACTTATATGAAAGTGGAGAAACATAAATAAAATAATCATTAAAAACAAGCATATAAAATATCTATAATTGGAAAAATGAATAAACATAATCATCTCACTCATGAGCGTCATTTGATTTTCTGAGGTCTCTCTATATGTATCCACGATACCCAGGTTCAAAACCAGGTGGAGGAATAATTCCAGGTACTATTGCAGTATTGTAGCAGTTACTGTTCGGTACTGTAGTAGCCAGAACAATACACCTTGGGCCACTAGTTTGGGCCTGGAGCACATAAGGCATTCAGGCCACCAAAACCTTCGGGTTATTAAGTCTTTTGGGAAACCTCATGTCCTTTGGGACACCTCAAGGCCTTCAAAGCCACCTAATTTACAAATTCCCAGATAGATTCTACAAGGAACCATCCCCAGAGGAGGATTCAAGAGTTAGGAACATACACCAAAGAATGTCTAATATATTTGGAAGAATGAGAGAGTATTGAATTTCAATCCATATCGGTACTATGCATCTTAGCACATGACTGCTAGCTGAACATCTAAGCATATGTGGATATCTGATCACGTTGCACATGCTATGGTGGGGCGGTTTCAAGTAGTCATAGTCTGTATGATTTCCCCAAAACCTACAAGTATTTTAATATCTCCCAGCCTACAAGAAATGTAATCTATAAGCCTACGGGCTTTGTAAGGGTCCCCCTCAAGCCATGAAATGGGGGTTATCAAAAATCAATAAAAAATTAAGTCCTTTACGCTATTGAGGTAATAAAAAAATCATAAACCATTTAGTCATATAATGATAATGGTGTAGAGATATAACATACACAAAATAATTGATCACAAATAATTTAGATAAATAAAAAGTATGGTATATTTATATTATATCATCATTATAATATTCAATAATGGATGTTTAAATAAATGAAAATACTATAGGAATATCAATAGAATATTTCTTGAGGAAAATATGCATTACACATTGAACTCAAAATTTTAAAGTCATAAATATTTCCCAAATACTAATGAAAATATTTTCATTGGAAATAAATATGTAAAAATTTAATAAAAATCATCAAACTAGTTAGTTTTTATGATGGTGGGTAATTTATAAAATGTCATAAACGTCAAAAACATTCCTTTTTTACATTTCTGTAAAAATACTAAAAATTACCTCATTTGTAAAATGAAAAGAATATTACATTAAATATATTAATTAAAAATTAAAACATGTATATGATTTATTGTTAAAAAATTAGATATTATTAAATAAATATTGTAACTTTTAAAAAAACATTTATTTGGAAGGAAAATATTTTTTTTCAACCAAGGGAGAAATAAAGTCATCAGTTCCTAAATACTTGTTCACTGTAATTGTAATTAAAAAGGACAAGAATGTGTCTCTATTACCTATAATATTCATGAAAAAAATAGGAGGAGAATATTTTTTTAAGATAATAAAAATAAAATAATTACCTCATGGGTGTCTGAAAAATATATAATCTACAACAATTATGACATTGTGAAATAAACATTTACCACTTTGGTAAATATTGTATTATAACACGAAAAAAAGAAAAAAAATAAATTGAGACATTAAATTTATTAAAATAAATTAAATTAAATATATATAATATTATATTGGTAGTATATAAACCCTAAAAATTATATAAACGATGAATATGGTATACGTCTTACAGATTTAAAAGTGAGACAAAAAACCCTATCCTCAAGTCTGATTTATATAATTTTTCCCTGAAACTACGTTATAATAAATGATAATTTATTATAATTATATACTTGAACAATACTAAAGAATATCATAAAATATATTAGTTTCTTATTAATTTTTATCGGTTATTTATTATCAATTCACAAAATAACTATTAAATGTAATAACTACCACATTTTCTGGCATATTTTGGTTCTGTAGTTTCTGTAATTACATATTTTCCATGGTTCCATTATAAAAAAAATCATGAAATATATATATATATACATATCATATATATTCATTTTATATTTATTTTTAATATTCCATAAATGTTATAGATATAAAAATGAGTTATGTCGTTAGTGGAAATGGTAGGTCAAACATTCAATGAAAAATATTTTCATTTTTTGACAAATAGAATGAAGGAATGGTAAATAATATTCTCACCATTGAAGGATAATTTTTATATAAAATATATCATATATTTTCATTTAATATATTATTTTACCATCAATGATGAAATAAAATGAAAAATATTTCGTATCGCTTCGGGGTGGTTGTAGTCCACACTTACACACCAGAAACATTATCGTTCTTCTAAAAATTGGAATGTATGAAGTTTTGTATAATAATATTAATATATACATATAATTATTTAACTAATATCAAATATTATACTTAACTTCATCATTTTATCCAATATTCCTATATGGTTATGGAAAATCAATTACATTGGATCCTGATGTTATAGTCTTCCATACAAATGATTGTCAATATTTTTTCTCATTTGATGGAAGTAGATATAGAGTTATATTATTAAATTAATATAATCACACATTAATATATTGGATATAAATTTCATTTATTTTACAAAATTCCTTTAATATTTTTTCTAGATAGAGTATGAAATAAAATGAAGTTTCATAGTTATGAACGATACCTCTTCCTTGGAGAACCTCTTTGTATTTATATCAAAATCCTTCATATAATGGATTTGTGATCAAGTTATTGACTATAGGTCATGATGAGGGATTTACATAAATTATATTGGAATTAATTTTATGAAACCAATAAATTTTTATGTGTGTTGAGGTAAGTATAAGGGGTGCCTTTTTTAAATATGGGAGAGAACATACTTGTAATTTTTGAGAAGAATGTATTACCCTCACGTTTTACACATACCAAAAGGGAAAAAATGACTCATTATTGATCATTATATTTTATAAGGTAGAAATATGTCCATCCAATATAAATTTTACTAGTTTTATGGTCATTTGAACCCTAATAATATTAGTTTAAACCATGGTATATTTTTGTTAACATTATCATTGATATTTATTTTTTACTCTCATTACTATTAATTATGAAAAAAATTAATTTGAAATTACTTTATAATATTAAATATGGTGAATAAAAATATTCACTATATTTTTAAAAATTCTATTCAATGAATTGGTATAATTTTATATAATATTAAACTCTTATACCCAAAAGAAAATTGGTTTTCCAAAGGAAATGATTCCAATAGAATAAAAAATTTTTATATAAAAAATAATAATTTAAACAAATAATATTACTATGAATGATTTAATAATTATATTATTGAACTAATTTTAAATATAAATAAACATTATAGTAAATTAGTTATTATATATTCTCTAAAATAAAATGTTTTTTTCCTATGTAAATCTAAATTTTTAACTATTCATCAGGAAAATTGTCTTCTTAGAAATTTATAAAATAGATATAAGGTAATTTTAAAATTATAATATTAAAAATATAAGTGTCTTTCAAATAATGTTTTTAAAATTTGATAAAATTTTAAATAAAATAAATGTGGAAAATTTTTAGGAATAATTTTGTAGATAAATATAATTTTTAAGGACAAAAGTGGATTTATTTTCATCCCAGGCTTCGAAAAAATAATATATGTGGGATAAAAAATTACGTTGAAAAATATAATTTATATTATTTTATAACATAATCCAAAAATTTATTTTAATTTATTAAATTAATATAAAAACACTTTTTGAACATACAATATTTTTTCCAAACAACATTAATTTTACCAACAAATATTTTTAATTTTTAATTATAATAAATTAATAACCAATGAATTTGATTTATACATGATTTAACACTATATTTTTAATAATTTATTTATTCTTCTTCATACATTTTAATTAAACAAAAAAATGTATAACAATATACTGTATTATAGTTCATTTAGACATAATGTTGAATATATCACAAGCTACTAAAAATATTAAATTTTATCTAAAGAAATATACCATAAATTATCATGTTAAAATAGTTGAAACCCCTATTAAATAATTTTATTTATAGAATTCCCCCATATAAATTTGAAATTATTTTTATATTCGGATTGGTTTCTAAAATAATAAAATTCTTCTTATTCCTTTAAACCATTCAAATAATTTTTCTTTCCATCCTTTTTTTGAAGTGGGAGGTTGAATGGTTTTATACATACTTCTATTTTCCAACTATAGCTTCCTCGAAAATCCATCATAATTTTCTTATCCCTAGAACCAGGATAGTTTATAGCTTCCATTTCCACTTTGAGTGCACATAAAATGATTTCTTTGTTTCTTTTAAAGTCCCTTATAGCTAATTCCTCTTAAATAATTGATTTCAATATGAAAAGTAATTAATCAATATTCCATTAAGTCTAATTATTATACTAGAACCGGGAATTTAAGGTCATGTAAAATATGAATCATAGGTTCTAATGGGTTTATCATCCTTTATATTAATTTAATGTAATACATTCAAAATTATTCTATGTGAAATTAAAGTGAATAAATTACTAAAAAAATATATTCATAAACTCATATTATTCAAACTAAAAATTATATCCCTAAACTGATCCAATTCCATAGTTACTGTTTGGTACTTTAGTATCCAGAACTGTTTACCTTGGGCCAGTAGTTTGAGCCTGGAGTACATAACTCTTTCGGGCCACCCAATCCATTGAGTCATTAAGGATTTTGGGCCACCTCAAGGACTTTGGGACACCTCAAGGCCTTCAAATCCACATGATATATAGATTCACAGATAGATTCTATAGGGGACCATCCCCAAAGGCGGATTCAAGAGTAGGGCACATACACCAGAGCAGGTCTAATATAATTGGATGAATAAGAGGGTATGCCATTTCCATTAGTACCAGGCATGTGCATCTCTGCATAGGATATCTAGCCAAACATTGATGCATATGTGGAGATCTAATCATGATGCATAAGCTATGGAGTGGAGGTTTTAAGTAGTCATAGTTTGTATTATTTTATAAAGAGATACATGTATTTTAATGTCTCCAAGCCTACAAACAATGTAATCTCTAATCCTATAGGCCTTGTAAGGGTTCCCCCTCATCCCCTGAAATGGGGGTTATCAAAAATCAATAAAAAAGTAAGTCCTTTGGGCCATTGAGCTAATAAAAATAATCATGCACCATTTAAACCTATAGAGAGAATAATGTAGAGATATCACATACCCAAAAACATTAATCGCAAAAAATTTAGATAAATAAATAGTTTAGTATATTTAAAATATATTATCATTATAATATTCAATAATGGATGTTTAAATAAATTAAAATACTATATGAATGTCAATATATTATTTCTAGAGGAAAATATTCCTTACAAATTGAAATCAAAATTTTAATGTCGGGAATATTTCCCTAATACAAATGAAGAAATTTTCATAGAAAAAAACATGTAAAAATGTAATAAAAATATTCAAATTAGTTAGTTTTTATGAAAGTTGTTAATTTTTTACATGTCATATAGTGTAAAAACATTCTTTTTCATATTTCTGAGAAATTGCTATTAATTACCTCATTTGTAAATTGACAAGAAGATTAATGAAGATCTATTAAGTAAAAATTAAAACAGGAATACAAAATAATGTTAAAATTTTTGGATATTATTAAAAAATATTGTATTTTTAAAAAAATGTGTATACAGAAAGAAAATATTTTTTCATCTAAGAGATAAATAAAGTCAGAATTTCCTAAAAACTTATTCACTGTAATTTTAATTAACAAGGATATGAATGTTGCTCTCTTACCTAAAACATTCATGAAAAACAATAGGATAAGAATATATTTTTTGTTTAAGATAATAAATATAAAATAATTACCTCATGGGTGTCTTAAAAATATATAATTCACAATAATGATAACATTGTGAAATAAAACCTTACCACTTTGGTAAATATTATATTATAACACCATTGAAAGAAACATCATTAAATTTGATATTAAATTCCTTAAATGTAATGAAATTCCTTATATAACATATGATATATGTAGTATTTAAACCAAACGAAGTATATTTTTTGAATGGAAAATAAATAAATTACTGATCAAGGAAACCAGGATTACAAAGCCAATCAGGAAACGAGTTCACCCAAAAATGATCTCAACAAAATTTTCCAAAACAAGCCAAACGATGGGATTTCAAATTACCATCTCTTTTGATAAAAGTAAATTTGCATGCACGAATCCAGTGGCCACGGACCAGATCTTCCTCAGGATGAGGCCAAAGGGGTGGGAATCCTCATTTTTTGTTGAGAGTGCGTTCACCACTTTGAGGCTGTCAGATTCTAACAGAATCAAGGGCTAACATTTTGAACGGGCATAATGAAGCCCCTAGAGAATGGTAGAAGCCTCAACCACCATAGGGCTCCATGTGGTAGGCACGACCCTACGCTGAGCTTCCACAATCTGGACAACACTGTTATGAGCAATGAGTCCAATACCGACCCTTGAATGAGCAGAGACAACAGCATCTATATTAATAATTATGAAACCCTTAGGGGGGAGACCAAACAGGATCCACTCATTGAGTGTGGCTCAAAGGATGCCCCTCATCACTATTATTCCATCCATTCATACACTCAAAAGCTCTATCTACCCATAGTTGATCTGGGGTCACCTTCATCTGGAAAATGCATTCATTCCGTCGAGTCCAAACCAGCCAAGTAATTGTGCAAATCAGCCCCACCACTCTTGGTTCAAGAGACGACATCTATTTATTAAGGTTTTGGACCAACCCAATTGAAATATCAAAGAAAAAAACCAAAATTTGTCCTTAAAAATTTCCACACACCATCCACCCTCTTACAGGAATTAATTGCATGAAAAGGTGATTCCACTTCATGGAAGCACAAAGGGAAAGTGTCATCCTCTTCCAAGTGACACTTCACCAGAAAATCATGGGATGGAAGAACCCCATCACAGACCTGCCTCCTAAAACATATTACATTAGGGGGAGTGTTGAGGGACCAGAGGCACTTACACCGATTATCGGTGGAGACCTGGGCCAATCCTTGTACCCCTATTTTGTAACCTAAATGAACAAAATACCTCCCTTGAGGTTCCCCATTCTAGCAAATCTGGTCAATACCCATTCCTGGTGTGATAGGGATACTCAGGATGAGCTGATGGTCCACCTCATTAAAACAGCAACAAAGCTTCTCCTGATCCCACTCCTCAAGCGAGTCATCGAGAACGTCATGTACACTTGCATCTTCTGAACCAGGAACAACCAGTGAGGAAAGTTTATGATTGACGCCATATGCAAGCCATGGATCCTTCCAAATGTTAATATTGTACCCATCAGCAATTCTACACTCGCAGCCTAGATCAATGAGATATTTTTCTTCCCAAATGCTTCTCCATAAAAAACATGGTCGTGGACGCTGCTTGGCATTAAAGAAGTCATAGTGAGGGAAGTACATATCTCTTATAACCATTGAGTATAGGGCATTTGGGTGGGAAAGAAGGTTCCATCCTTGCTTCGCCAAAAGATCCTCATTAAACCATTTGAGATTATGGAAGCTGAGGCCACCAAAGAATTTTGAAACCCATAGCTTTTCCCAGTACATCCAATGAGAATTATTTTTTCCCTCATGGGAGACCCACCAAAAATTGGCTAACCAGGAGTGGATTTGATCCACAAGAGTTTATGGGTATTTAAACAGTGACATAGCATAAGACTAGATTGCTTGGACCACTGACTTCATGAGAACGTCCTTTCCCGCCTTCGAAATATTCTTACTTGACTGAAGACAAATCAGATTATCCACCATATCCACAAGCTCTCCAAAAACATGTTTCTTCGTCCAACCCACCAGGGTCGGGAGTCCAAGGTACCGGGGATGCTTATCAACCTGTGGAAACCCACACATTTGCTGCAAATCCTCTCTCTTAGCTTGTGGAATGCCTTTACTGAAAGATAACTCTGATTTCGAAGCATTGTCACATTGTCCAGAGGCCTTTTCATATAGATTGATGATCTTCAGCACTGCACTGCATTCTTGCTGGGTAGCACATGCAAAAAGGAGGCTATCATCTGCAAAGAAGAGATGAGAGACAGGGGCATTTCTACATACCGTAGCACCATGGATAACACCTTGATCGACTGCCTTCGGGATGTGATGTGAAAAGATATCTGCCACCAGAATGAAGAGGTTAGGTGAAAGGGGGTCCCCTTGTCTCAAGCCTCTTGATGGTTTAAAGCTTGCTGAAGGGACACCATTAATAATGATTCTATAGGAAACATATGTAACATAATTCATGACATTAGAGATCCATTTCGTCCCAAATCCCAGCCTGGATAGAACAAGTTCGAGAAAAGGCCATTCAACTCTGTCATAAGCAATCATCATATCTATTTTCATTTCCATGGTGCCTCGCTTGGATGAGGAGCGTGTTTTCATAGAGTGGAATTATTCGAAGGCAATGGAATCATTGTCCGTAAAATATCTCTTTGGAACAAAAGAACTTTGGTTATCTAAGAAAAGTTGCGGGAGAAAATTCCTATTTCTGGCCACAATAATTTTGGAGACAATTTTGTAAATCAAATTACACAGACTGATTGGCCGAAACTCTGAGATTTTCTGAGGGCACTGGGATTTGGGGATAAGAGGAATACAAGTTTCATTCATGGATTCAAGAGAGGCTCTTCCACCCCACACCTCCTTCATTAGGGCCACCACATCGTTCCCCACTATATTAGAAAAGTGTTTAAAGAATATAGTATGAAACCCATAAGGCCCTGGTTCCTTGGTAGAGTGAATATGATGCATGGCCCCAAGAACTTCCTCCTCAGACAAATCACTTTCCAGGAACCGATTCATGTCTTCAGTAACCAACTTTGGGATGCATCCAATCAGGCATGAGGGGGTGATAATACTTTCAGTTGAATAGAGGTTGCTGAAAAATGTTAGGATAATGGAGTGAATGTCATTAGTGTCAAGCGCAACTCTTCCAGTGGGATCCTCCAGATGAGCAATATGATTCTTCTTTCTCCTCACAGATTCTCGTTGGTGAAAAAATTTGAGGGTTCTGATCACCATCTTTGATATGGGACTTTCGTGCCCGAATGAACTAAAATCTCTCTTTCTACCACAGAGCTATATTAAGATACTTTTCTTCCACAGAGATGTTTCTATGTATAGAGTCACAACAAGGATATGAGTAGAGTCTCTTTAATTGATTCTACGCCTCTTTAATATGTCAGTAAAAGTTACCAAACCTAGCTGACCTCCACTTCTGAATGCGAGATGCAACAGTGAGAAAGAAGGACATGATGCGCTGATTAGAACCCTCCCAAGCCGCTTGAACCTCCTTTTTATAGTCACTATCTTGGATCCACATAATTTCAAAGCGAAATGTTCCCTCAGGTCCCCTATGTTTCCCTTGTGAGACTATTGACAACATGATTGGGAAGTGGTCAGAGGAGACGGGGGAAGATGGAAAATAGAAAAGGCATGAAAATGAGAGGTCCACTCATCATTCCCAACAAATATGTCTAAGCTTTCCGCCGGGTGGTTCTCCATTGACCTACGTTGATGCCATGTAAACGACGATCCATAAAACCCGAGGTCATGAAGAGAGTTCGTCACAAGAGACATCCAAAAATCGTTCATCACAACTCCAATCCTCACACATCCCCCTTCTTTTTCTTGGGGAGACAAGAACTCATTAAACCCCCCCCCCATCAAAAGAGGGCCAGGGAGGGAGTCCCGCAGTCGCTTCAAAAGGGCCCATGATATGTGTTTTTCATGCCCACCCTGCCACCAGTAGAACCCAACAAATGACCAATGAGGAGTCTCTGGGCCATCAACCATAATATCAATATGGTTAATTGAGTAATTAGAGATCTTGACCCCAAGGTCCTCATTCCACAGGAGGCAAAGTCCACCGGAGTGTCTCTGTCTTATATTGGGAAAGATGTTTTTGAACCCTTCTTTCTGGCCCATAAGGCCTGCATCCTTGATATCCTACATAGTTTCATATACAAAAACTATATCAGGGTGAAATTTGGACCTCCAGTGATGGAGAACTTGAACCATTCGGGGATTTCCATTCCCCCGATAGTTCCAGCATAATATTTTCATTGTTCTAGGCGGGGCTGGGACACACCCGTCGCCGCCTCGGAAATTTCAACAACCCACCCGTCATCTGTGAATTTCACCCTCTTTGGCGGGCTCTCATTCATCTGAGATGCCGCCAAGCTTCGTTTATGGTCCTTGGGCTATGATCTAGGGGGATCCACACCCTTATCTTTACTAATACTACTTTTCTACGTCCGATGATTTATAGTATCTATCAACGTGATCCACGTCATGTCATCTACTTCTTGAGGGGTAGCTCTGGGAGAACCATCATCTGAACAGGGAACCAGGTCTGGTGGTTCGTTTCATAGTTTTTGTACCCCTGAGCCTGGGTCTGGTGGTTCCTTGCATTTTGGCAGAATCCTAGTAGATGGGGAGGAAATTTCCTTCAAAATAGTTTTGGTCTGGCTTGGGGGGAAATCGGCCTCTACCCCTGACTCATATGTTGGTCCCTCGGCTCGACCGAGATCCTTGGCCAATCCAAATTCCTTCCTACCTACCGTAGAACCACATGACTTTCAGAATAAATATGTGGCATCCAAATCATGATTATATTAGTCTGATATGGTTCAAACCGCGTCTTACGAGCATTCGCTAGTTTGTCGTGGTAATGTTGATTTTTATATACTTTGTATTGTTTAACTCGTGATTATTTAAAAGTCCTCCCGTCGCTGAGAGGTTTTCCCCTAGGGTTTTATGGGTTTAGTCGATGCGACGTCGTGTCATTGGTGTGGTAATCGCTTTCTCAGAATACTGTTCTGCATCCACAATGACTATGCGCTTGGAGGTGGATCATGGGATCCTCGTGCTTTGGCGTTCCTCAAGCTCTTCAGCGGTTATGTGGTATTCTGTACTGATTGGTGTTCCTAATTTCTCTCAGGGTCCTTCATGCTCCTCAAGTAAGAGATCAACGCCAATCGGGGATTATAGTTCTTTTGGGGCCTTTGTGTGCCCGGTTTCGACGGTTTGGCAACGGATCTGCGACGACTTCGCCTCGCTTCTTACGACGGTCCTGATCTAGGCCTCGTGAGGCTTGGCTTCGACGAGTTAGGTTCAACAATTACGCGACGGCCTTGTGCTATGGCCAGTGGTTCAGGAGTGGTGATTTGAAAAGATGCTTACATGGAGATAGGTTCGGGTTTTCCACAGTGAGGGGAGTGCTCACGGAGGGGAATCCTCACGTAGGGTGTTCTCGTGAACGGTGGGGTTACGAAGGAGGTGTTCGCGAAGAGGGGAGGGGGGGGGAGAAGATCTCAGATCAATGAAGGGATCCCCTGAGAAGAGGGTGTTCAGTGAAGGGGTGTTCTCCAAAGGATATTCCACAAAGGGAGTGTTGACGCACAGTGTGCTGTCCACATAGGGTGTGCTCGCGAACGAGGTGTCTGCAAGGATTACTGCGAGGGAAGTCTTCTATTCATGAAGAGGGAGAAAAAGAAGAGGATGGCCAGAGAAGAGGTATTCGCCAAAGCTGAATATGCGAAGGGAGTGTTGACGTGAAGCGTGGTATACGTCTCACAGATTTAATATTGAGACAAAAAACCCTAACCTCAAGTCTGATATACATAATTTGTCTCTAAAACTAAATTATAATAAATGATATTTTACTATAATATTATACATGAACAATACACATAAATATAATAAAATATATTATTTAATTATTTCTTTTATCACCTGTGTATTATCAATTCACAAGATAATTATTACATGTAATAACTACCTCATTTTTCATGCTTTTTTGGTTCTGTAGTTTCGATAATTATACATTGGTCATGGTTCCATTATATAAAAAATCATGAGAGATATATGTATATATATATACTTGTCATATATAATCATTATATATGTATTTTTAAGATTCTATAATAGGTATATATATAAAAATGAGTTATGTCATTTGCACAGATGGTAGGTCGCACATTCAATGAACATTATTTTCATTTTTTGAAAAATAGAATGGATGAATGGTAAATAATATTGTCAACATTGAAGAATAATTTCTATATAAAATATATCATATATTTTCATTAAAGTCCTTATTTTACAATCAATTATGAAATAAAATGAAAAATATTTTGTATCACTTCGGGGAGGTGGTAGTCCACACTTACACATGATAAACATTATCGTTCTTCTATGGATTAGAAGGTAAGAAGTTTTATATAATAAAATTAATATATAGGTATATTTATTTAACTAATATCACATATCATACTTCATATCATACTTTTATTCATCCATCAGAGATGATTATGAAAAATGAATTACATTGGATCCCAAGGTTGTAGTCCTATATATAAATGATTGTCAATTTTGTTTCTCATTTGATGGAAGTATATATTGATTTAGATTATTAAATTAATATAATCACATAACAATATATTGTATATACTATTTGTTTTATCATATTAATATAATATTTTTTCTTGATAATGTAAGATATAAAATGATGTTTCATGGTTATGAATGATACCTCTTCCTTGGAGAACCTCTTTATATTTAAATCAAAATCCTCCCTATAATGGAGTTTTGATCAAGTTAGTGACTATAGGTCATCATGATGGGTTTATATAAATTATATTGGAATTAATTTTATGATCCCAATATATTTTTAGGTGTGATGAGGTTAGTATAAGTGGTTCCTTTTTTAATTGGGGGAGAGAACATACATGGAATTTTGTAGAAGAATATATTATATGCACATTTTACACATACCACAATGGAAAAAATGGCTCATTATTGATCCTTATAATTTATAAGGTTGAAATATTTCCATAAAATAAAACTTTTACAAGTTTCAATGTCATTTGAACCCTAATAATATTAGTTCAAACCATTGTATATTTTTATTAACATTATCTATGATATTTACTTTTTAATCTCATTATAGTTAATTATGAAAAACATGAATTTGAAATTATTTTATAATATTAATTATGGTTAATAATAATATTGAATCCATTTTTAAAAATTCTATTCAAATAATTGGTATAGTTTTACAAAAAATTAAACCCTTATACCCGAGGGAAAATTGTTTCACCAAAGGAAATGTTTCCAAAAGAATAAAAAAAATTATATCAAAATTAATCATATAAATAAATAAAATTAAGATTTTTTTAATAATAATATTAATGAACTAATTTTAAATCTAAATAAACATTATAATAAATTGTTTCATATATATTCCTTATAATAAAATGGTTTTTGTCATGTAAATATATATGTTTAACTATTCATTGAGAAAATTGTCTTCTTAGAAAATTCGAAAAATAGATATATGGTAATTTTAAAATTATCATTCGAAAAAATAAATTTCATTCAAATGATGTTTCTAAAATTTGATGAACTATTAAATAAAATAAACATTGAAAATTTTTAGGAATAAATTTTCAGATAAAAATAGCTTTTAAGGAAAAAATTGGATTTATATGCATCCCATGCTTTGAAAAAATAATATATGTGTGATAAAAAATTACATTGAAAATATAATTTATATAATTATATAACATAATCAAAAATTTTAATTTAATTTATTTTATTAACATAAAAACACTTTGTGCTCGTAAAATATTTTTTCCTAACAACATTAATTTTACATTCAAATGTATTTTATTTTTATTTATATCAAATTAATAAAAAATGAATTTTATTTATACATGTTTTAACAATATATTTTTAATAATTTATTTATTCGTATTCATAACTTTTAATTTAATAGAAAATTTATAATGATATACAATATTGTAGTTCATTTAGTCATGAAGTTGAATGTATCACAAACTACTGAACATATTAAATTTTTTCTGAAGAAATATACCACAAATTATCATGGTAAAATAGTTGAATCCCCTATTAAATCCTTTTATTTGTAGAATTTCCCCAAATAAATTTGACATTATTTTTTCTTTGGATTGGTTTCTTAAATTGGAAACAACTTCTTATTCCTCTAAATCATTCATCTAAGTTTAATTTCCCTCATTTTTTTCAAGTGGGTGGTTGAATGGTTTTATTTATCCTTCTGTTTCCCCATTATTGCTTCCTCATAAATCCATCATAATTTTATTATCTCTAGAAACATGATGGTTTATAGCTTCTATTTCCACTTTTTGTGCACATAAAATGATTTCTTTATATTTTTTAATGTCCCTTATAGCTAATGCATATTAAATAATTGATTTCAATACACAATGGAATAAATCATTATTTCATTCATTCTAATTATTAAACTAGAAGCAGGAATTTAAGGTCATGTAAAATATGAATCATAGGTTCTAATTGGTTCATCATCTTCATATTAAGCTCAAGTAATACCTTTAACAATATTCTATGTGAAATTGAAGGGAAGCACTTACTAAAGAATATATATGTAAACTCATATCATTCAAACTAAAAATTATATCCATTAACTCATCCAAAACCATAGGAAAATTTCTTCATATTTCCTAATATTACTAATAATATTATAACATTTATTTAATTCAACATAAAATTTATAAATGGTTATTATGAATTTTTCATGTTTAGATAACTATAGAATTTAAAATTTCTTATCCACCACATTGATCCATTTCTTAGTAAATAGTGGATCAAAATTCTCATTGAATTTGGGTGGATGTTATCATATAAAACATTCAATGGAATGCTACTTCATCCTTGGTAAAATCGAAAGTTCACCCTAAGCCATATCCTAACTAGTATCTTGAGTGAATTTAGTGATAATAGTCCAAAAATGTTTTAGTCTAGATTTAAATCCATTTGGTTTCTCACGAAAATAGTTATATTATTTAACATTTCATTTTTTGTTCACACAATTCCTATAGGAACGATAAATTATCTAAAACAAAAATGAGTAATGTGGGAAATAATAATCAACATAGGAAAGTGTATAATCATGAAAATTCATTTATTGGATATTTAAATCGAGGAACAATCTTTCAAATCTATAACACATTCTGATTAACATGGGTCATTCCTGGTTATCATCATCTCCAATCCTTCATGATGGTTCGTAAAGAGTTTAAATATTTCAAAATCATATTCACATGGAGTTTAAAACTAGGTTTGTAGAAATTATTATTATCATGGACCAGGTGACAATTGAGTGAAATACCAAGGCACCCTATTCACAATTATTATCCCAAGGATTAACTATTCAGGATCCACATCCACTTATAGTATCTTGACATTGATGTAATGTATTGGAAATAACTTATTCAATCATTCACCAAAATTCAATGATATTTTCATATACATAGAATTATTCAAAAATTTCTCACTATAGTTTTCAATTCTTAATCTCATAATACTATATAAGATATTCATATAATATAATCTATAACGTTATAGGCCTTTTATACATTAATATTTAATCTTTTTATGGTTTTTAATACTTTTCATAAATACACAACTATGGACCATAATGGACTTCTATATTTATTAACTAGATTAATAATTTTCTAATTACATAAATATTATTCAAAATATACCATATTTATATTTCCAAATAGTATAAATTATAGAAATACCAAACATGAAAACAATCCTTACGACTTTGGGAAAAGAAAATATTAAATTTTGATCACATATGATCAATATGGGTATGAAATGGAGACATCAAAAATCATATAAATAGAAAATGATCATAAGGGCATACGATTAATTCATAAAATTTTAAAATCAAACCATGTTTAACATGTATCATAATCCTAATTCGTGGAATAATTCATGGAAGTTCATAAGACATGAATCATAATGGAAAATATTGAACATAATCCATGAGAACATAACAAAGAAAGAGGAATGTGGCTTAAATATAAATTAATAAAAAAATACGAGTATGATTATAAACAGGTTCATTAATTATGTTAAGAACATGGATTGAGGCCCTCTCAATGACATATGTACATGAAACTAGGTCCACAAATAACATTCACGATTTAAAATTTGGTCCAAATATAACCTTATAGACATGAAACCTAGTCCAATAATATTCATATGGACATGAAACCAGGTCCAGGAAGAACATTATGAACATGAAATAATTTTCCTTTATATATATATTTTCCCATGATTTATCCATATTTACCAAATTCATTAGAGATCTATAATGAGATCACTTATCCTTGATTTATAAAAAATCAACCCATATTTGGTTTATAATGAAATCACCCATCAATGGGTTATAATGAAACAAACATTCATAAAATAAAACCTTACATATGTGTTCCACATGATCATAAAAAATTAATTATATCAACACATCAAAACCCATGAAAATAAAACTAGTTTCAGAAATATTTCATCAAGTCATTATAGAATAACCCCTGAAAATAAATAGGTTTCATTCAAATATAGTCATCATAGTTATTAATAATAAAATTAAAGAATATTTATGGAACCATTGGATAATATACCTATTAAAAACATAAAAAACACAATTTTTATTCAATTAGGAATATAAATACAAGATAATGACTAATAAATTTTTATTATTATTTTGAAATGACATCATTAACATCAAAAAATATTTAGGTTATTAAAGAAATCTATTTATTTCAAAATAACAATGTAATATTATACATGAATTTTTTAATAAGTTATTTTACACTATTGTTGGAAGGATCATTAATTTCATACATGTTAATATAGATATACTTTTCAAATATTTGGTAAAAAAAATAAAAACTTCAAAATTTATAAAATTATAAGAATATTCATTATAAATAGATTTTTAAAAATAAATACATGGCCAATTTTATTTATAAATCATATTATAATATTTAAAACTTTTTTTAAAACCATTTTACAAAATATTCAAATGGAAGAGAAAAGATTCTCAATTGAAGAGACATGTAATATAATTTTTCCGTGAAATAATATGTAGATGAATTTGTTCCATAAAGAGTGGAAATTTAATCTCAAAATGTATTCTGTATAAATACCTTATGGATAAAAAATATTATGAGATTATTGTGAGGTATATTTTAATAATTAATAATTGGAAAGTAAATTATAAAAAATGTCAATAAATAATGATATTATAATGTTAAACCATTGAATCATAATCCCCATTATTGAAAGAAAATTATATAGATATGTATACCCCAATAATTTTCATTATATGTATCAATAAATATATTCATTTCTTATACATACACCACACAAAATAAATTAGTGGTAAATATGGTATGTGTCCCATATAAAAATGATGAAATTAAAATCCTTTCCCACATTGTAAAAATTTGAACCGCCAAATCCATTAACAAATTAAATAAAATAAAAAATTAAAATATCATATAAATAAGGATATTAATTATAGAAAATATTTTATTTTTTATACATACACCACACAAAATAAATGAGTTGTCAATATGCAATGTGACTCCATAAATAAAATACATACTATAATTTCATTACCTCTGGTACAAAATTTTATCATATACATATGATACTCTGTTATAAAAATTATACGATTATTACATTTATTATAGAAACATAAATATATTATAAAATAATATGTTATTCACTCATAAACTTTTATTATCCATTTATTAATAATTATTTGTTAAAATCATTGTTTCAAGAGAAAGATAATTTTTTTCATTTAAGATTTAGTTTGATAATTTTGGTACTAATACATTGATTATTATTCCTTAATTTCAATTATTTTTGTAATTTTATAAATATAATATATAAACATTATATTCATTATATTCATTTTTATTTTCATTCATAAATGTTAGAGAAGGAATCATGAATTACACCATTAATAGAGAGGGATGTTGTACATACACACAATGTGTGTTCTGATTGAATAAAAGGTAATTTTTAATTTAAATTTAATGAGTAATTTTTATATCATATAAATTTATTAATTTTATCCATATTACTATGCATGATGAACTAAAATAAAAAATATATAACATCACTTTGTGGTGGTAGTAGTCCACACATTGGCATTACTGTTGTAACCCATTTCTAATAGATTGGAAGGTAAGAAGGTAGAATCTATGTTATAATTATTAATGTGTAGTTATATCCTAAATATTTTAATTTTTTTAAATAATTTAATATCATTATCCATGAGAAAAGGTTGAGGAATATGAATAATGTAGGTTGAAGAGGTTTCATTCTATAATACATGTAGTTAATAGGTTTTTTCCCTTTTTATTAAAGAGGATATATATATTGGTAATTCCATTAACATAATGGTAAATAACCATATAGAAGATACAAGGGGTATTTTCTTAAAATATTATCAAAATATTTTTCCATGGTGGAAGAATAAAGAATGTAAAAAACCTAGATTAAAAAAGATTTATCTTCTTCAGACAACGTACTTAGTTCAGCATGTAGTTGGGATGAAACATGGGTGGTAAAACTGGTAATCCTACATCCAAAATTCCTCGTATCAAATTCTATAAATACCATGGGGTGATTAAAAATACTTGTGGTGACACAATCAGTATGAAGGAAGGTGGTGACACAAGAATTACCTAGGCTCAGTGATGCATGTAAATGATGTATGCATCATACTAAACTAGGCCTTTGGCCCATGTTCATGGGACAATAATCCTAGGACCGTAGTTCCAAATAATTGTTCTTCTACTACCCATATATAAAAATTTCGTTTATTTCATAATAAAACATGGATCTATCTCCAAGCTAAGAAAAATGCTTAGTTTTGGACAAAAATCATTCATCGGAGGGTTCCATAACGAAACCAAGGCCACGAAAACATGGATAGGGATGTATGGAAGTAATTTCGAATAAATATTATTCGATCCAAAATTATTATTTATTGTGTGGTGGAGTGGATATGGGTTTTTTTTATAAATGGGGGAGATGACACACATGGAATATTTTAAATAAACTGTTCACAAATATTACACATGCCACTGTGCTAAAAATGGATCATTATAAAAACATATATTTGACGATGTATAAATATTTCCAGATAGTAGTAATTAGAAAATATTTATGTAATTTTACCCCCAATCATTTTAGGATAACCTCATGGTAACCATGTTTTTAACGTAACTGGTGTAATTATATTTTACTCTTTTAACAATTCATTAAGAAAACAATTATGTTGAACCGATTATGTATTAGTAATTATTCAAATTCATAATATGTAATATATTTTGACATGTTTATTTTATATATATTGTATAATTCAATTTATATTTTTACCCACAAATCTGAAGAACAACATTTTTCCCATGAAAAAATATTTTAAAGTATAAAACTATTTTACACCAAAACTCAACATGAAATTCATTCCATTTAGTTAAAATAGATTATTAATAATATAAATAAAATATGTTTTTTAACATGTTAATGTACGATGTAACATTGAATATAATTTAAATGAATAATTATATTTTAAATAAAAATCAATATTTTTCAGGATTTATGAAAAAATTATTATTTCAAGAAAATTATAAAAAAATTATAATTAATATAATATTTAAATATTGATTTAAAATTGAATTTATTTTTTTAAAATCAATTTTTTAAAATTTATAAAAAATAATAATTAGGTTATAATTATGCGATAGAGCTAGTTTTTAGAAAAATACATTGTTTAGGAATAAAATTTCATTTATTTTTGTCCCATTCATAGAAAAAATATTTGACGAATGATGAAATATTTTTTGAATATATAATATTGAAATTTATTTTATTTCATTCACGAATAGTGGAAAATTTAATTTTTTATATAAAAATTATTATTCACCTAAAACTAATTTTATTAATATATTTCTTTTACATTTAATGAATTTCTTTTTCATTTATAATCAATTGATATCCAATTAATTTACTTATTAATTGTGTATAGCTTATTTTCTTAGTTTTTTATTTATACTCATAACTGAAAACTAACTTGCTAGGTTAAAATGTTGAATTTTAAATATTTGAATAGAATATCGTGGTTCATATAAACTCAATGTTGTGTGTAACACATGATTTCAAATAAATTGTTTTTTTAAAACAATTCCATAAAATATAAAAAAGTAACATATTAATTTTGGTTGTATTTTTATTTATAAAAATAAATTAATATTATAAAAATTAGTTACCATAGTAACATTCAAAAGCATATAAGGACTAATACAATGGGATAAAAGAAAAAAACATGTTTAATACATATATACGAAATAATGGTTATATACATTTCCATCATTAAAATTTCCTACCCACCACTATATTCTAAATTAGATCTACATTCCATGATGAAAAAAAATTCTTCTTTAATATTAAGAAATTATATTTACATTAATGTCATTTTCTTCATATAAAAAAAGGTCCTCCCACCATCACATCAATGTGAAAGAGTTAGTATACACTAAAACCATACTCAATATAATATATTAGTATTATTATTTAAAAAGGTATCATGATAAAAAATCTATAAATAGTTTACAAAATATTTTGTTGTATATTTTTGATACATGAAATATACCATCTTTATCTATTTTGATAGAATAACTATTTCATAAGATGATTTGTTTGGGATGATGTAACATACAACCCCAGTTCAAACTATTGATGTATCCAAAATTGGTAACTACATGACTATAGGTGTGCCTCCTCAAATACCAGAGGATATCGAATAGTATTGGGGTTTATCATAGTAGTGTGGGGAGACTATAACACCTGATCAAAGTGTGTAAAATTGAATTAAATAAACAAGTACATTATATAGACAATTAACCATAGATTACATTTTAATAAACAAGTAATAACATCTCTAAAGAAATATGAGAAATAAAAAGATAACAATAGACATGAATGAATTAATATTTAAATATAGTAAAGAACTAAATAATTATTCTATACATACATTAATTACCCCCTAATCTAACTTTATAAAACCTGTGAATAAAAAAATCACTCTATTGTATCTCTTTGTTGAACCTCATACAGTCTCCTGTTATTTTCTATGCTATAATGCATGGTCATAAAAAACTAAAATTAAACCACTACCCAAACATGTTACTATAATAAAAAAGTGACATATTCTCTATTACATATGTATATTGGTATCCTGAGAAGAGTATCATAAAAACAATGTTAGAAACCACCAACAATGTTAAAATTAATAACCATTATAATAAATATTATATGAAGATAAATAGTTGATAAATAAAAAATAAAAAATGAATATACATTTTAAAACAACCATTTATCAATTGACCTATTGTCCCTTGAGTTTAAAAATGACCCATAGTCTAACTAACCATAATATATCTTATACTAGTCATCCGAACCACAATATAATAGGTTGATATATTCCTTAAAAATAAAGGTTCTCCATTTTTCATTCTTATTATATATTTAAAGATCAGCAACTGTAGGATCTGATGTTGTGTTCATGTACCATTATTATATATAGAATCATTCTAAAAACTAAACCATTTATCAATATTATTCCTTCCTTGTGTGTAATTCCATTTCCATACCTATATAAATATATATAATCATTCGTGGAGTGTTAGTCTGGTACCTTACCATGGATATCTAGGATCATTCTAATATATCATTCCATATAGTACACAATAGGTTTTTAGAGCGGTCATCTAGCTACTATAGAATAAAATATATTATCATTTCCTAGATAATTAGATTTACACCTATAATAGTATTATACTAACGATTCCATAGATATTAATTCTTATCCCTAAACCTCTTTCCCATTTATCCACATCCCAATGGAAATTTAATACCATAACATGGCTCAAAACAATAATCTATTACACATATCAGAACATTATTCGAAAGAATCTTGGTAATATGATTCATATATCAAAATATATTTTAAAATTATTAAATCTACGCTTTAAATCATTTTCATTTTTCTTTATCATCAAATACATTGGAAAATACTTATTCTTTATGAAAACCATGAATATTTACACTAATTAATTTTTACCCAAATGGAAACAATAAAATTATTTCAAATAATTTTTTTAAATTTTTTTAAAATTCAATTTTTAAAATTATTTTTATTCAAATACCACTTCTTAGAAGAATATTCATTTTATAACAAAGTTTCAACCCATTGAAACCCAAATCAAAATAAAAAGCAGTGTATTTGATTAAATAAATTTGAAAAATATCATAAAAATTATAAAAAAATATTATCACATTGAAAATTAAATTTCATAATATAAACATATTGTAAAATAGTTTTCCAATATTTTACCATGTTTCCCTTATTAGAAAAATATTAGAAACTCTAATTTGACCAACCAAGTTAAGTTCATATTTCACCAATTTCACCTTTTTAACCCAACTATGTAATTTTCATGGAATGTAACTTCCCATGCGTTCTTATTAGTTCATTCATATAATTACCAATATATTTGGATGAAGATAAATAAGGTTTATGGCATCAATTAAAAGTCAAAATTTATTTTTCATAAAGAATGGATAACGTGAAACTCAAAATCGAACTATTACACAAACTACATAAACATTGAAATAAATCATCATGACTATGGGAAAATCTCATTTATAACATTCTTAGTTTACAATGCATTACCATATATTCCCAATACCTTACAACCTTATGAATTCTCATCCAAGCACCATCTAAACCCTTTATAATCCAACAATATATCCTTAACCAACTGATATATAACCTCACACTATGATAAAAAAATATTATTTAATTATAAAAATTAAAAAAAATTAATTAGTTAAATTTCAACAAATAATAATTTCTTACTATTAATCTAGTTGCCACAATTGACTGGCACTGAATCCAAACACTCACCAAATAACCATGTCATAACCCCAAACACATTTTGGTATAAATCCCTAACCAGAATCCCCCATAAACCTATGTTGATTCCAAAAACAATAAAAACTAATTTAATAATATTAATGGAACAATGTACCTCAAATTAAATGTTTTATGGCAGTCTATAGACAATAACCTAGGATTTATCTATGTAATACTACCAAAAATACCCAAGAGAAATGGTGGATTTCAATGTTATTCAGAAATATATTTTACAAAGCTAAATATTTAGAACTCCAAAATTTGATAGGTCGAAGATTAACCTGAAAGGGATTCATTAGAGGTATGTTCATGCCAAAAAATACAAACATTTCAAGCAATAATCCCCCAAAAATGGAGGTTCTTGAAGTTGGGAATAGATGGGAGCTTTTAGAGGACCTACATATAATAGATGAGAAATTGGGGATTGAGTCTTAAATAATTATGAGGAATGGTCATTTCATAATTTTATAGTGGTCAATGTGTTGGTAACATGTTTTCCATGAATGTGAATAAATATTTTGTCCAACACTACCCCAATTCTCTCGACCATATGTGGTTATAGCCCATGATTGTACAAACCATTACATAACCATGTGGGACCCTCTTTGTTGGTTTCATGTTTGTGAATGAATTATTTTTTCCTCCATATATTTGTTAAAATAGTTCCCTTTCATTAACATACTTCAATGGTTATAGTATATGGTTAAAGAAATTGTCTTATAACTATGTTCCATATGTTGTAACACCAATAGCCCAAAATCTATCCCTTGGGGCCTCAAGAAACTTTTAAAACCTCTTAACATAGAGAAAAACATGATTAAACATCCAAAATAGATCTTTTAGAGGATCCAAACCTCATGTTTCATTTTGACACTTAGTTTAATGACCGTATGGTCCACTATTTTGAAAATTTATTATTTTCTCAAATTATGATAACCTTTACCAATGAGGGTTTTTATAATTTACATACTGTGACACTTATTGTATATGAGATGTTCTGGTGTCCCTTAAACTAAAAATCCGAAACTATGTTGGTTACCTTGATAAAATCTAGTATCCTTATTCAATATCAAAATGATTGATTCATGTTGATGGAAAAACCTACAACTAAAGGTTCTCAAACTTCAATAATCTGATCCAACATATAAATTCCAAACCGTAACACACACATGAAGATTATCTAATCTTATATATCTTAAAATTATAATTGTTTATCATTTGGTTACCCATCTATGCTATGGTGAACCATGATATATACATTATATTACAATTACATAAAATTAGTTCATGGAAACTCCACCGTCATAAAATCCCATTGGAACCCCAGACTCAGGCTCCAATGATCCTCTCGTTATAGTTCCCAACACACCATTACATAACATCTAATATAAACCCTATAAATAATTAACACCCACCCATAACTCCTAAAACCAACTGAAATTAATTTAAACAAAACATCTAAGCATGAACTATAAAAAAGGGATTTTCTTCAAAAATCCTGAATTA
Organism: Viscum album; assembly: GCA_963277665.1. Taxonomy (NCBI): domain Eukaryota; kingdom Viridiplantae; phylum Streptophyta; class Magnoliopsida; order Santalales; family Viscaceae; genus Viscum; species Viscum album. The sequence continues at coordinate 255,606,476 of OY728148.1, read as the reverse complement.
ATTTCTTACGTGCAGCAATCATTTTTAAAATGATGTGATGAATTTTGATCGCCACATAAAACATCTATCTCATATGCTGACCCATGTTAGAAAGGAATTGATTTAATATTCATACAAAGTGTCAAAAACTACTACCCCAACATCACACAATTTCTAGAACATGAATTGTTCATGGATGAAGACATCATATGATCATCTAAAAACACCCACCAATGTTCATACCCATCATCCAATGGAACCCCATAGTAATTCCATAAACTGTCCATTTCTACCATCAAGCCACACCATGAGAAATGATACATCAATAAATCACTGATTATTGTGTCACCATAAACCATAGTAGATAAAAAAACACACACACCCCATATACCATATTTTATTATTGATAAACATTAATTCACTAAAGAATATTGATATAATTATCTGTACTAAATCATCATTATTTTAACACCACATTGATCATCTATCAATTGGTATCACACCTTTATGATTCCACCCTAACATGAAGGTCACTATACCATTATAGATATTCCAATCCCCGCTATAGGGGAATCCATGAATTTTCATTCTTGAAAAACGTCTTTAGCTAATATAGACCACACTTGGTCAACCACTAAACATAATGGCCAACTAGGGCCGAGATAACTCACACTAGAGATTTGATTGAGAAAGGAATCCAACTATTACTCACATACCATGGGAATATCACTCACAATTTTTAATATCATCCTTTAAAAAAATAATTACGACACTTTTAAAAATACAATGATGGTCTCCACACACCCCGATTTATATTTATCAACTTCCACGAGCACTAACCATGATGGTCACACCACAAACACCCATGTTTTTCTCTCCTCGAGCCGCATTTCCTTTCCTAACAAATAATACTCTCACTCTCTCAACAAGGATGAATTAATATTGTCCTTCCCGTCACACATAATACCTCAACAATCTATTTACCTATCACAAAACCTCAAGATTCTTACTAGATATACCCAAGTCTCGAAGTACACAGTCTTATAATCACACCCATATTGGTTCTCAACATACTCATGTAAGACTTATTAGTTAAATATTCATGAAAATATTCTATTGTGATGTTGTATGAACTTTTAAAAATTACATATAATTTTTCCATGAATTCATGACTTCATGATTCCCTTGTCCCTGGATACTATCATTCTCATGTATAAACCTAACACAAAATCTATTTCTAAAACTATTAAGTCACAATCCAAAAAAAACAATGTTTAAAATCCCAAGACACATTCCATGAATTATCCACAATCCTATCTCACCCATTATATACAGTTATAGTGCTTCCCAAATCTAGAGATATTTCAATGATATAAAACCTCTTTCATGGCCAATCATGACTAAAGTGTATTTCAAAAGTTCAAAATAGTACACATTTCCTATCATTATATTCCTAATGATGCATCAAGGGAAGAATTAGTTAGGTACCTATCCTATCCTACCATCGGATATGTTCATGCGATACGAAATAATCATAACTCTAAGTGCATTTCAACACAATTAAACTAGGAATTTAGATGTTCCTCACACTAAAACCATCACTAAGGATTCCATTATATATAGGATGAAATTTTTCAACCATCTTAAAATATAAATGGTCTACCTCACCATTTTGGTCACTACCCAAATAAATTACACATGTAAACCAACATACCCTTGATAACCTCATGTACATATGAACTATATTTTATCCACTTGAAATATCTTTTTATATATTCTTTACATGATGTATGAATATAGATGAGCCCTATACTTTTAAAACAAACCATAATTATGATGCAATAGAACCCAAGTTATCCATCCCTAAAACATGAGGAATCCAACATGAATAAAATATATACTATGAAACAACCTTTTTAAAATACAATAATAAATTTGAATCACCCACCTATGCATCAAGTAATTAAAGTAACTCACATCTCAGCCAATCCAACTCTTGGGTGACCTTGAAATGTCACATGGAACTAACTCTATAAACTAGAGTAACATCAAATAATATCAGTATGAAATATCACCTAACCCCACAATTCATGATTTATAAAAAGTCACAATATCCAATAACCATGATATATCTGAAATTGAAATTTGATATAGCTTATGGGGTGTCAAGAACACTCTTGTCTCAACGTCACATGATATAAACATGTTAAAACACCCATCTATTAGGTATCACATTTAAAATTCATTTTATACCATCCAAAAAACCACAACTATGGAACATATCCCCTCTAATCATATACACATTAGATTCCCCCATGGAGGACCATGCCACACAGTTGACTAAAAAACAACTCACAATGGGGTCCCAATAGTTCTTCACCTACGCTATACTAACCCACCATGGTCACCACAACTATCATTAATGAGTTAAAAATCATCATCAACAACCTTATGCTATGTATCGGAATAGATTCAATATAAGTTACACCATAAATGAATACATACACATGTCTATGGAGCTGTGTAGATTTCCACCAAGTAAATATATAAGAAAACATTGTATGAGTAGTTTTTGAAACATTAATGTACTACTACATAATCATTTGTAAACTCACTCAATAATATGTTGTTATTTATTGAGAAACATATATAACAAATTTGTTTCATAGAATCTAAATCTCATTCCATATATTAATTGGAAAATATATATGAATCCATAATAAGTGAAAAATTCAAAACAACATGTTCATATCATAAGTAAAAAACAGATAAAACTATAACATTAGATATTAAGAACCTTAATAACAACCCCTAGTAACCAATAAATATTAACATAAATTTTTTTCATGATAAACCTAACTAACATCCATCACATGCTCTAAAACAAATTAATATATCTTGTGTATTATATCAGAATGTAGTAATATAACAGTCAAGGAAATTATCTTATAAAAAATTATTATATCGGTCCTCAGTACACTGTATAATAGGTTACTTGATGGTTCAATGTCTGAGCTCATGCGTTCCTCCATATAAACCGTATGCTTCCAAATAGTAGAGAGTTAGCGATCGAGGCCATGGGTATCTACCAAATATGATGTGATATGACCATCTAGCTCGTGAGATGATTCAGGGTACAATTTCATCATTTTATACTCCGCATCCACTAATTGTAGACTTCAGAAAAAGTAATTATTTTATATTTATATTCCTCATGGAAGAGTTAGTGATCCCAACTGATAATATACCCTAGATAATTTTCCTTAGGATCTTTTTGTGTGTGATTTTTCAATATCATGTATCTTCCAAAAGTATAAGCTGATTCTTTATTGGGATATTTTTTCTTGGGGCCTCTTGTTCATCACGATAAAACCATATGACATCATCTTGGGTATGGAATAGTAGTCCATAGTAAGCAAACACAGTGAATTCCATCATATACAATTTATATTCTTTAGGACACATGTGATGAAATTGTACTTTCCAAAAAAAATCTCATCAATGAGTGATTGTGTTTATTGGGAAGAAAGTTGAAACCAATCACCCATGAGTTTGAGAGGTTATCCCTTTGGCTAGAAGGCTTTACAAGGATCTGTATTACTATAATAAGGGTGGATTATATGGATGTATTCCCTGATGATAATTCGAGACTAACTTTTTAAGAAAGAGATAAGATTATGTATTGAATTGTACCTTGAGAATATATCAATATAATTTATTTTATATAGGATATACCTTACTAGGATTGAGTAATTTAGGGTATAGTTAGAGGACCTATGAGTTATATACTTTATCAAAACTTATGTGTACCCCTGGGTATCTCTAGTTATTTCAAAAAAATGTGGGTTTGGTATTGAGGATTTATATTGATTAATATTTTATAAATTATGTATTGTTAAATAATATGTACCATTTTTATGATTGATAACTTCCATGACTAATTTATAGGTGTGAGATTATTCTCAAAGATTGATCTCATTTATAGATACCACAAATAAAGGTTTCATGGGGATCACATTGTAAAGATGGAATTATGATGTCTCTCTAGACACTTTGGGTTTCTTCTCATTCCTTTACTTGTAAATAATTCTCCCATTCTATTTATGGATATGATGAAACTGATCATAAATTGATACATGGAGATATTTTTGGGTATATTAATTTTTTACATATTCATTTACTTTGATTCAGAGTAAGAACTTGTAAATATCTTGACGATAGCCCTAGAAAAACTCTCGTATCATCAGATTTATAATAGACTATCGATGTTATAGTTTGGGATGCAAAAGATTCACTTTTTTGGTAAACTAATCTACATGAGAGGCTTAGATATATAACAAGTAATGATTTATGTGTCCCTTTGTGGGGGACCACCCAAGAGTGTTTTAGAGTTGTGAATATTTCATTTCATGGTGGGGTAATATAAATGGTTCAGGGTATAATTCACTTGGATTGAATCCCCTTTGAATATAATGAAACTAAAAATTAAGGACTCTACCTATAATATATATATTTAGGGATACTTATATGAATTGGGAATGAGGTCAACATGTTCTCCTAGGTTGAGACTAGTGGAGTAGGATGTTTAGTATATAGTGTTTTGAAATGACTCTCTAAATGGGACCATTTTTAGTTGATGCAATGACAGTAAGTGATCACATGGGGGTTGATGTAGTTGGGATTCCATGTGAATAAATACATTACTCATTCCCCATAGTTGGTAGTTAAATTATTCTCTCACGATATAAAGATTCACAATCTTCTTGTGTTACAGTTTTGTGTTTTACTAAAACCATTAGAGTCCCACGTACATCTTCACTCAAATAAAAAATAACATGAGATAGTGTAATTGGATAGAAAACCTATAGGACTATGAATTTAAGATACTATATACTACTATAAATACCAATTTTGTTGAATATTCCCTTTATAGGTAGTCCCATTCTCACATAGTGGAGGTGTAGTCTATGTAGTTAGCTTCATTGCATCTAAATGAGGTGAAGGATAAGTGTAACATTATTCTTCTATACATTTTATTGACTCTTATGAATCATTAAATTTTTATATAGGATCACCTGTGATACATTTATTATGAGGTTCTATGTGACAATTTGTCCAAATGAGATGTTCCAAATGGATTTTCTGAACATGGGGATCAGGTAGTCCTTTTCCAAGGAAGGGTGGTGGTTCTAATCACATTTCATAAGTAGGTGACTAAAGGGTTTCAAACTTCCCCCTTATATAAAAATACACATATGAAATATATATATCTATAAGGAATGTATTGGGTTTTTTTTGTTGGAATCCTAAATGTATAATAAAATTGATATAGTCTCTCAGTGTCTTATATGTCCATAGGTGAAGGATAAGCATCATGTTCTAGTAAGTTTGACACATATTATTAATACTTCATAGTGGAAAAAGTATGGAATATATATATATGTATAGATTTTATGATTGTTATTTTATGGATAATGATAGGACATGATGCTATCAAGGTGATTTTTGATGAACATACCACGTCAGCACTCTTCCTTGCCACCAGGAAGTAGTGTCTGGTACATAGTTCGGGGAAGTTATAAGTGTAGGATATCATCCAAATTCATGGTTTACCTTCAACAATTTTCTCTGACCATGATTTTTAGTTCTCATAATTATAATGGACTTAATTTTAGGATTCCCTCAAGAACCAGTTATTAATGGGTAAAATGTTTCATCCAAAAATTAATAATTAGAAGAAATGGATATGACAGGTGGTGGAGGATTTATTGAGATCATACATGTTATACATTAAATGGATTTTGTGAGATCACATACCATTATTATATATTAATTTTAATAAAAAAATTCAATCATTTGTCATCATGGAGTCATTCAGTGACATTGTGAATATTACATACAAGCTACCCTATTTCTATACTAAGACAAGAAATTCTACTTTTTTTGGGCTAGAGATGGTCAATTTGATAACTGATAAGGTTTAACTAATCCCTGAACATATGTAGATAAAATATAGTATGCCAAATTCTTACCCTAATCAACACCATAGGACATTGGATTTTGTGTAGGGAAAATATGGTTAATTGAGAGTCTCCTCTCAATGAGTATTTGAGAGACTTGTCTTTGGAAGAAAGTTACCCCTGAGGTTTATCCGGCCAATCAAGATAATACATAGGGTTGTCCAAGTTTCTCATCATAACGCCCTCCAATATTTTTGTATTAAGGGAATGTCATATTCCATTATCATAGATAAGGAGATATATTAATGACCTTATGAACATTATTGACATGGCATATATAGATATGAATGATATAGTAACATTCGATGATTACCTAATGGTGATTGAGTATTTGAAGGATTGGATCCTTTGTGTAGGTTAATTAACTACAATTTGTTCCCTTTATAAGTATATGAGAATTCAAGTGAGCTCCTAGAAACACAAGATCCAGATATGGGATAAATATATCCTCCTAGTCTATAATGTTATTTATTATCCAGAATTCCTTAAATTAGGGGAGAAGGCAACAACTGTAGCATTCAAGGGGTATCCCTTTATATATTTCCGTATACATATGTATATATATTTTTCTAGGTAGTCGGTGTATTTTTGGTGTCTCAAGATCATGGAATTAATATATTAAATTTTTTAAAATATTTTAAATCATTAATTCAATCATTTTAGTTTAATGGGATTTCCCATTTTTTAAACTTCGTATTGGAAATCGGATACCATAGTTTTTTTGAAATGTATGGTTCACCCTCTGAATGACCTATGTTTAGTTGGAATTTTACATTTCATAGGAGGTAAACCTTGTAATGTGTGTTTGATAAAATAAAAATTAATAATTTATTTATTTATAATAAATTAAAAAACGTAATCCACCCATAAATATATGTAGTTACTGAAAATCCATAGGTTAATAAAAATAAAAAATAGGATTTGAATGGTGTAGATTTCATAGTTAGAATTGGAAATCATGAGGAAACATATTAATGAATTGATCGATATGGAATGTAAGATGGATGAAAAACATATTTGTTAAATTTATTCATCACTATTGGATGTGTTTTTTCCCAATGGTTAATAGATAAATGATTTTGGAATTATTATTATGTGTTGTCTCACATTTTTAATTATTGAGAACGTATTTTTGGTTTTATGAATAATTTAAATTCAATCATGTGAAATTCATGATCTCTATTAGATCTTATTGATACCATATTATCAATTTTATTTGTTGTGAAATTCATCACCCTTATTTCCCATCCTTATGATCATTGACGTTGATCAAACATTCTAATGATGGATTTTCATAATTCTTGGAAATGTCCCCCTTATTTCATCACTTTATCAACATCTTCCCATGAGGTCACAATTCAACATTGTCAGGGAAGGTTTGAGAATGATAGAATACTCATACTCATGGTGGATATATGCATACTTTGATCTTTTTTTTTGTAGATGGATCAAGATTTTATATAGGTTTTATGTGATGATGACATAGAATATAGGCTAATTATTCTTTAATTATAAATGGGAGGGATGTGGTCAGATCATTTTATCCTCAAGAGGATCAAGTATCTAGAAATATCAGTAATAGTTGGCCCTAGATCCTCACACTCTAGCATGAAACAATGATGTAATAGTATAAATAGTGTTGATGGTGATATGGATGAATACATAATTAAATTCTATAAAATTTTATAATAAATGGTGTGTCTTCTCAGAAAACACATCATGTAGTCCCATGGATACAACATATATGGTTTTATGTTAATGTATGTATCACTGGATATACATGCACCATATATGTCGTGTGACCCAATGATGTAGGCTTGGAATATAAATAAATAGTACATATGAAAGGAAACTGATAAGAACATATTCCAAACTACATTAGCAGGCACAACCACGTACTCAAACATGGCCATGATACCCAGACATGGCTGGTTTACACATGCATGGTCCATAATATATGGGAATTATTTAAAAGTATATATGAAAACCATGGGTGAAAAAATCACATCATGTACCACATGTACACATCATGTAGTACAACAATTCCAGGAAAATAGAGTTCCCATGAGGTCATGATCAAGTGTCCAGGTGAGTTTACACATCATGTGACCAAGGTACATATCATGTACCAACTTCATGATCTTATACCTCATGTATATATTAATTTGGAATTCTGATTTTAGACCACAAGTATACTATCGTTATTAATTTTAGACATAGAACACCATGGTATAAATCATTGTTTCTTTTGAGATATGATGTGCTGTGTTTAAATCCTGAATTATTTTATTGAAATTATTAATCGGTATTAATAATTGGGTAAGATCATCATATAGAATTTGAGGTTGGAAATTCTTTTTTTTCATTATGGTCTTGGTCCCCCATACTAATTACACATATAAAGTTGTTCCACCCTATTATTCCTTAGAAAGGCTCCACCATCTATTGAGTGGGACTCATATAACACTAGGGCACAAGTCAACTATCTACCATGTTGTACCATCCTATCATCCTATACAGTGGGTCTTTTATATACTGAGTGGAACCCCCTATTATCTCACTAGGTAGGGGACACCCCAATTGATATTCTACACCCATGACTATTAAGAAAAGTGGTTTGTTGTGGGTTCACTACATAGTTTCCAAGTATAAATAAATTAAATGGTGTCCATCAGATATGAACCTATGGAGTTTTAGGAAGACTCATAATCATTAGCTAGGTTGTGGATATGGATATCCCCTTTCTCACATATCTTGGTCTGTTAATGATCATATATATGTTGGGTTTCTTTTCCCTCTTGTTATGGGTTCTCCTTATTTATATTGTATCTTTCAATTTCTCCCATAGAGGTTTTTGTGTTTTCAGAGTCAGTTTGTATATAAACACCCATATATTGTAATTTCCACTAAATTTAATATATTTTGTACATGATAGGACAATCAGTGGTCACATCAATGGATCATTATTGTAAATGGGTTCATTGACCATGTTTGGTTTTCATACATGGAGATCAAATGATCGGATCCCATTGGCTATAATTTTTATATCAGTTTTCTAGATGGGTCTTCATTTATGATTATGTGTTTGCTTCTGTAATTTAAACATTTCTTTATACAATCATACTTTAAATTATTCAATATAGTTTATTACAAACATAGTTATACACTAGATATGGTTGTATTTTATTATTCTCATGAACATTTGAGTGTATATGGTTCTCAAAATGAATACATGTACATTAGTATAAGTCCACACATTTCTTTTTATGACTTCTCATCACTAGTAACTAGCCCCATTCCTATTGTATCGGTTATTCGGGTTATCACACTAGCATTACATTGGCTAGGTAAACCCTAGTGGGTATGGTTTTGAAAAACCACTCAATGAAAAACATTTAATTATGTATAGTTGATGTTACTAATGGATTATTATTTATTATGATGATTTAAAAAGGTTATCATGAGTATTATTCTTCAATTAAGATTCAAAATATACTGATGAGGCTCAAAATATTTTTTTTACAATGGATGATGCACAATATATTACAAATGAAGATTCTTATAAATGTCATTTATATACTAGGGGTTCATGGATCATATCGTGGTCCCAATTACAAGAGGTTGCAGAGATAACTTGCATATGAACCTTCATTCATTGATACACTAATTATGAAATTCTATACGATGAATTTTCTAAATATGGGATGGTTGGGCATGTTGTTGATTATGGGGACATATATAGATTATCTAATATAAAATGTTTCCTCATGTATAATGATAGTGTAATCTGGGACATTGATTGAGATAGATTGTAGAGGTGTTTCAATACACCTAGATTGTGTATATCCATTTGTATGAGTGATATGTGATGTCCTCATTGATGAATATGAATGACATGTGATGTATTTATAAACCAAGATAGTTTATATTCTGATAATTCAGAACACTTGAGTAGGCTATATGGGATTGATGTGCTATAATCCTCATTGTCACTTAATGTATTTGATAAAGGGAAAAGTATGATAATGAACATTTAAATATTATTCATACTAGTGTAAATATGTATAGAGAAACATTAGTTTTATAGATATTATACATAATCTATTTATAGCATGAGTATCTTTTACGTTACTCCAGATAATAGATATTGTACCCAATCATGTATCACGATATTTTTAGTTGTCTTAAATTTGTTAAAGGCTATTGGGTTCACACTGTTTGGTGTAATCGAAGGGGATTAAATTTTACTTGGTTATATTCCGTATAAATGTATTAGATTTAATATGAAATATTATTTTTAGAGGTGATATTAAGAAGGTATTTAGTATTACATGATATAAGGTCACATTTATATAGCATTCAAAAAATGTGATTTTAAAATATAAAAATGATGTTTTTTTATAAGGATTCACAATTAGTGAATATGATGGAGTGTAGGTTATAATTGAACATTGAAATTAAATATTTACCAAAATTGGTAAATTGAATGATTTGGAAAGTCATAAATCCTTATTTCATATGATATATTTGGTATCACTTTTAAAGGGAAGAATTAAAATTTTATTTCCATAAGTTGTTCATGAAATATGATTTTTTTAAGTCTATACTACACCCATTATCTCAGTATTATTAGTATTTAAACAATTCATTATAAGGTAAAATGTTTGTTATTTTATGAATTACTTAAATAAATTTTTGTAATGTCCATAGTATTTACTCATGTGTTAATAACCATAAATAAATGAGGCCAAACCCATGGAATATCCTAAAGAGATCATATATATAACATCCCTGTAATCAAAATTATTTTATGTTCCTTCATGATTATTTCCCAAAAATATATAGATTATAATTATATCTAATATTACCTCCATTATTCTTGAGACACTATAATTTCATGCGGTTAGAAAATCCAACACAAATATCAATCATTTTAGGTGAAATATAGGGATCCCTCTAGAGGTGGGATGTTTTATAGCTTCTAATAAGTGATCATTACCAATAAAATTCTTTAATTTCGCTGGTGTTAATGCTAATTCGAGATATCTTTAGTAAAAATTTACATTTACATTGTTTCCTAATTTTTTTGTATGTGTTAATATATTTATCCTGGAGATCCTTAGGTATGATATTCAATCAATTATGTATGTTGTAATAATTGTTTTTAAACCCCAATTAATAAATTAGAAAATATAAAACATAAAATTTAATTAACCCTAAATTTATGCCTCATTTCCAACACAAATAGTTCTCTCCAATGTTATTGATATCAGGACCCCTAGTAATATCCTAAATATTTTTTAAATTCAAAATGATTCCATGAAGACATCAAATTAATTTACACATATATTTTTCTATTTATAATCATTCACTAAGTTATTATTCTTTTAGATCTTATAAAATCTATTTTACATAGACTAGTATAATTATATTAGAATAATAATCACACATAAGGGGTTTCAAAATTATTGAATAAAAATTACATATCCATATAATTTCTATAAAAATAAAAATATAACATATGTGTTATGTGTAGACTACTAAAAACCTGAATGGCATGTTTTATTTTTCATCACCTCTTTACATGGATGGGATAAAATATGGATTGAATGAATAAAAATTTTAATAATAAAATTATTCATATTTAAAAATTAAAATATAGTAATTTCATTCATTTTGTTAATATGTTCATGAAACATTCATCTAGGTGTTCCTTCAGACAACCTCCTCTATGTAGATACATATTTTATTTTTCATTACTACCCTACTAGGATGATTTTATGAATTTATATGATGAATTAAAATTATTTTTATAAAATTATTATATTTTTTTAGTAGATATTTTAATATTTTACACACTAATAGTATACCAATTATTTTCTTAAAAATTAAAAGATAAAAATATCATCATTGATTTCATATTTAATAATTGTTACTATAAATATCATGGAATTATATTAGAACATCATAAATCACTATCATTATATAATGAGAAAAATATAACTGAAACATTTAAAATAAATTCATATAATTAAATATTATATGGGGAAATAGTTTTCAATAACCTTCTAAAGTAAATTATTATGATGGTTACATTGATTTCACAAGTGGCTAAGGCTAATTAAAAGTATTCGAGACTAAATGGTTAGGGTTATTACTTGAATAAATTTACATTTAGTGGAGTAATTAACTATATTTCTCTACTATGATAATATGTATTTTCATACAGTACTATTTATGTTTTTCAAATTTTCTCTCCACTTTTCCCATGGGAAAATTCTACATTACAATATGGGTTTCTTCTCTTTGTGGACATATTTCCCGTTTAAAATATGACATTGTTAATAATATTTCTCATACTCCCCAAATAACCTCATTTTCTGGTATATCCATATTACATAATATATATATATATATATCATTTCATGTGACCTTCGAATAATAGTTCACCACTTTTTTAAGATGTTTTTTTATTCATCACTTTTATTATTTCAATTTTAATACATTTATTTTTTAAATAATGAAAATATTTTTTCTTTCATCTTCATGCATTTTAACTTACACACCATGTTTCCTTATGATAAAAAGTTTGACATTAAAAGGAGAAATTGATGAAATTTAATTCCAGTGTTTTGAAAGATTCATTATTTAAAATCGTTAAAATATTAAAAATTCTAAACTAACTCATAACCTCTTCAATTTATGAAAATTTTATGAAATATTTTCTAAGTAATATTTCATGTTTTCCTTAAATTTTCTTTTATTACTCAAAAATATCTTACTCCTATGGTAGTATGTAATATGAGTCACTATTTAAATTATTTCATGAAATAATATATTTGGCTGAATACTTTTTTGTATTAAATAATCATTATTTGATATTATGATTTGTAATGATAACAAGAAATGATATGGTATATGTATTCCTTCCATGGGGTTCCATTATATGGTGAATTATTTATATCTTATTCCACACAAATGTATGGATATTAATGTGTGGTGTACTGTGTATCCCTATAATGCATTGGTAAAGTATTTATATCTTTTTATATAATTATGCTTCATCATAATAGTGTTTTTTCAACTATAATGTGTTGATACCAAGGCTCAGTTCATTACCAAATACTTGGATATTATGGTTTTTTTTCATAGTTAAATTTGTATGAATGAATGAGTTTTCACAAAATATTTTTATTTCATATTCTTATTTCTATAAACTATTTAAAGGATAATCCTAATCTAAATATAATGATTCATGGTTATTCTAAATTTTTTTAATACATGTTAATTTTTTTATGATTCCATGATGAAATTTTATTAGAAAAATCTTACAACAATATGATCCCTATTTTATTTATTTATATGATTACTAATTATAATATCATGGTGGATTAATCAAATATTCGACCCTTTTTCATATTTTATAACACGTTTTTGATCAATCACTTTTGATTAATTGATATGTTTTCCATTAATGACATTTCAATCTACCTAATTTCTTATGTTTCTATTTTCCTTCATTATAAGGAATATTATAACCTATATAATCCCTATAATGGGGGAATGTGTGGTTTTATTCTGGATTAATTTTCAAAATAATATTATTATGTATTTTGATTCTCAAATGGCCTCTTGTGAACCTCTAAATATGCATGAATTATCCAACAAGATTTTATGTTTGGATAACAATTAGTGGGGACACTATTAATCAATATCTGTGAAAGAAAAACATAAATAATAATAATTAATAGTAATTAAATGAATTATAAATCAAATAACATGGAATGTACCACAAGCCATAAAGTGTAACAACCAAATACCACCAAAGTGGATTGTTGTAAAACATTTTGTTAAAGATGGATAATTTATAAACAAATCCAATCCAAAAGAGTCCTTTCATGTACCACCTATGAAGACCATGCTCCGTCTATTATCTCTCTTTCACTATATTTTTTACATTCCCTATGTCTATTATCATGATTTCTGAACATGCTCTGAGATGACATGATGGGTGTGATTATAAACCTGGTAGGAAACCAAAAATTAACCCTAAACACAATGTCATAATATATTAATAACTGTGAACGTCTTGACATGAAGTAATTGAACAAGTAAACATATAACTATATATGGTTGTTGTCATCTGATGCTAAAAATTCCCCCATTAACCCATTCCCCAATTTATTCAAAATTATATCGAAATGGATTTCATTGTATTCCACTAAAAATCACAACTTATGTCTAAATAACTAATGTCTTTAAATAACCCGTGGCTGCTAGTTTTGTTCTATTTTCAAAATTTAGGGGATAAAACATACCCCACTCTATTGGTGGTCATTAAGGTGAAAATTTTATTCTCTACCCTGATGGTGGTGGTAATACATAGATGATGTAATGTCCTAAGTGAAATCATCAATGCATTAGGACATGAAAATCACCAATACATAGAAATTTCACATATTTTGTAGTAGCCAAAGATACTCAACATACATATTTATTAAACTCCCATTTTAGTTATCATTTGTATGATCAGACTCATATGATCAAACGGACCATACAGTACCACTAGAGGAATTGTTTTTAACAAGTCCTCATTTTTCATATTAGTTCTATATAACCAACGTGAAAAGTTGTAAAAATCGATTTATCATGTCAGTTATTCTATAACCAATGTGATAAATCGATATGAATTCATTTTTTATGTAGTTAATAAAATAACAGGCGTAAAAAATCCTGATATTAGCTTTGTAATGTTTGTTATTTTATAACCTCCATGGAAATCGAATTTGGGTGCTCTATAACATCAGTTATAAAATAACTGAATTGATAAAGGAAATGTTAGTCATTTATCACATTAGTTGTCAAAATAACTGATGTGATAAAATGCTATTTGTCATGTCAGTTATAAAATAACAAATGTTATAAATTATTTCCTGCATCAGTTATTAAATAACCGACGTTATAAATAGAAAAAATAGTTTATCACATCTCTTATAAAATAACCGATGTGATAAACATTTTAAATGATTTATAGCTCCCCTTATTCAGTCATTCTGTTTTCATAGATTTGGTGACCTACAACTCATCCCTCCCACATGGAAAACCTAGAAAAGATTCTTCAAAGTTGTGACCTCCAGCCTTGTTTTTCCAACATCATTCATCGTATTTAATGTCACCAGATCTATCAGTTCGACTTGAAACATTGAAGTAAGATTCACATGGATCGCTTTCAGTTTTTATTTGTTTTTGATGCCTTAAAAAAAAATTTAGATGTTATTTTTATATCTTTGTTCTTGTTATCATGGTAATTTATATAGTGTCTGTTTATACCGTGATAAATTCTTTTCTTGTAAAATAATCCATGGAACTGATATCATGCAACTTTATGATTTTTTTGTGTTCTTTCATGTGTGTGTGCTCGTACATGGGGTGTCGTAGGGGGGCTGTTTAAAGCGGGAGGATATCCAGGGAGCTGTCCAGGGGGTGGGAGTGTCCAGTGGGTGTCAAAGGGGGCTGGGGTGGTGTCCAAGGGGATTTGGGGGCTGTACAAGGCGGTTTCGGTGTCCAAGGGGGTGGGGGTGGTGTCCAGGGTTGGGTGTGGTGTCTAGTGGGATAAGTGGGTTGTCCAAGGGGGTAGGAGGTGTCTAGGGGGTGGGGGTGTCCCGGGGGTGGGGGCTGTCTGGATGGGTGGGGGATATCTAGGGGGTTGGGGGGCCTCTCCAGAGGGGTAGGTGTGTCTAGGGGTGTCAAAGTGGTGGGGGAGGTGTCCGGGGGGGGGGGGGGGGTGCATGGGATGTCCATGGGGGTTGGAGTGTCCAGGGGTGAGGGGGCTGTCCAAGGGGGCTGGGGTGTCCGGGGTGGGGGTGTCCATGTGGGTTAGTGGGATGTCCAAGGGGGTAGGGTTTTCCAGGGGTGGGGGTCTGTCTTGATGGGTGGGGGATATCTAGTGTCATGGTCTGCTATCCAGGGCGGTGGGGGTGTCCAAGGGGTGTCAAAGGGTGATGGGGGTGTTCAGGGGGGGTGGGGGGCCGTCCATGGGGGTATGGGTGTCTAGGGGTGGGTTAGTGTCCTGGGGGGTGATTTGGCTATTTAAGGGGTAGGGGTGTCTTAGGGTGGTGGTGTCTAGGGGGTGTGGGGGATGTCTAGAGGGGTGGGGGATGTCCAGGGGTGAGGGCACTGTCCATAGGGGTGGGAAAGTCCAGGGGGTCAAAGGGGGAGGGGTTGTGTCCAAGGGGGGTGTGGGGGCTGTCGAAGGGGGTTTGGGTGTCTAATGGGGTGGGGGTGTCCAGGGGGATGAGGGGGTTGTCCAAGTGGGTAGGGGTGTCCATGGGGTTGGGCTGGTGTCAATGGGGTGAGTGGGTTTTCCATGGGGGTAGGGGTGTGTATGAGGTGTGGGTGTCGGGGGGAGGGGGGGCTGTCTAGAGGGGTGGGCGCTGTCCAGGGGGTGGGGGTGTCTAGGGGTTGTCAACGGTGTTGGGGTGGTGTCCAGGGGGTACGGGGGAATTCCAATGGGGTTGTGTGTCCAAGGGGGTGGGGGTGGTGTCTGGGGGGGGGTGAGGGGGTTGTCCAAGGGGGTAGGGGTGTCTAGGGGGTGGGGGTGAGTGGGTTGTCCAAGGTGGTTGGGGGTATCCAGGGGGTGGGGGTATCCAGGGGGTGGGGAATCTCTAGAGGGGGTGTGGGGCTTTCTAGGTGGTGAGGGGTTGTCCATAGGTGTGGGGGTATCAAAGGGGTGTAAAAGGGGGTGAGGCTGGTGTTCAGTAGGGGTGCAGGGGCTATCCAAGGGGTTGGGATGTCCAAGGGGGTGGGGGTGGTGTCCATGGGATGTGGGGGCTGTCCAAGGGGGTTGACGAGTCCACATGGGTGGGTGTGCTGTTTATGGGGTGAGGGGGTTGTCCAAGGGGGTAAGTGTGTCTAGGGGGTGGTGTCTAGGGGGTGAGTGGGCTATCCATGGGTGTAAGGGTTGTCCAGGTGGGTGGGGGTGTCCATGGGTGGGGGGCTGTCGAGAGGGGTGGGGCTATCCAGGCGGTGGGGGCTATCTAGAGGGGTGGGTGGGAGGTTGTACAGAAGGGTGGGTATAAGGCCACAACCTTAAACCTTACTTAATGATGAGTAATTACAAGATTACACATTGAGGATCTTTTCGAGTTTAGAGTTTTAAAGAATTAGATCATAAAACATGAATTACATTCCACTTTTAAACAAAGTGGTTCTATAAAGATAGTATTCATTTTTTTCCATCAACGTCAACATATTTAAAATAAAACATGGATTCTTTCTTGAAACTTCTTTGACACTATCATCATATCATGTACCTTTCCCTTGACCTCTGAAAAACATTTCGAAAAACTTGGGATTAGCATAAAAAGATCAGTAAGGGATATAAAAATATGAAAAGGAAACATGAGTACATATATAAATAAGAATGAAATAATACATTACCCATAAAACATAATCACTTAAACATATGTCATCAAATCATGAATAATTCATAGAATTCATAAGACAAAAAGGTAACATGAGGCATTCTTAACATTCTTACGTAGGGAGTAACCCTCTTGGTTATGTTTGGAATACCCATCACAGTGTATTCCCTAAATCTATTCGGAGAAACCTTTGCGTTTAACTCCTTCGCATTACCTGATGCATTGTAGAGCTATATCGGGCTCACCCGCCCATAGTTTATCACAAAACAACCAGTCTTCATAATAATTCCCATGAACCGCAACATAATCTTATCACATAAATCATGAATAAAGGAAACATAACATTTCCACCTTTCAATCACAAATATCAATACAACACAACGATATAAAAACATTATGAAAACCATTTTCAATAAAAAAAAAATTATAACATCGTTTTTATTTTTCTTTTAAAAAAATGTATGACTTGTAGAGGAAGCTCTAACTCAAATAATGGTCGCAGCGGCGGAGAAGACGTTGTCGCCGCATACGTACGAGAAAAACATTCACTTTTGTCATTTTGTAAAACAATTCGTCTAAAAAATCTTTCTTATGGATAAACGTAAAATTCAAAGGGGATTATACACCATATAGAAGAGGGTTGTGTATAAAACAAAATATGCCTCAATGGATGGATATTGAGACGAAGTCCCTTACCTCGGGTCCGACTTGACTCGATCGTTCTTTAACCTCCTTAAAATGGGTAACCCTTTTTGATTTGAGCTCAAACACTTCCTTGGGAAGACTTCTGCCCAAAGTGTGACTTCTAAGAGTTAGAGAGGGATGTGGAGAAACAAAATGGGTAGGTTTTGGCCGATCCAAAGGCTTTGGAAGTGTCGGTAATGTGGTAGATGTGGGGGCCTTTTATAAGAGGAGAGGAGGGGCACTCTTGGAATGTAAAGAAATGTTACTTTATTTTAAAATGAGTTTCATATTTAAAAGTTCCCACATTGATATAATTCGAGGATAAGGTGATAAGGGTTAGAAATATAATCATCCAATAGTTTGTGGACAAGTGTAGGTAATAGATTTTACATTATTTTTTCATTTTATTTAAATCGTTAAATAATGAGGTAATCGCTGCATCATCATGATGCCATAAATAATTTAATTTATTTAATGTCTAAAAATTATAAAAAATACTATGATGTAGGAAATATTTTTAGCTTTCCGATGAATATTTAAAGTAAACAATATGACTTTTATATCCCCATTTAAAAATTGTTTTATTAAAACAACTCATGTTTGTGTTATTTTTACATTTATATTAAATAAAAAGATATTAATGTCATTTTCCTTCCAATGTGGCTCCATGGGGTTCCCCAAGTTGACCCATGGATTCTCTTGGTCGGCCATGACACATCCAATAAGGGTAAGACATGTTTCAAGCACATATCATATTATTAAAACATTATTTTTACCATAAACTACACAAATTACCTCTAATTGCGATTAAAAACTGAAAAGTTACTATTCAGCAAAAAATTATTTTTTCCCATTGAACCAAATTTTACTTCTTAATGACAAACATGTATGTCAGATTTTTGAAATTCAAAACACAAAATTGGTAAAGATTCATTTAAACCAAAAATCAGTTTTTTAAGTACCACTAAGTGGTTTCGCTATTCATCAAAAATTGAAGTTTTTCAGAAAAATACCAAAACATCACCCTAAGATATATTAGATATTCCAATTTCAAAAATGATTTCTATTTTTCAAAATTCAAAACATATAAGTTACATTAATTAATTTAATAATTAATTCCCACTGTCTGAGCAAATAGCTTGTTTTTATGAATCAATAGATAGAAAAAGATTGACACTTGTTTATGTCCATTTTTAAAGTGAAATTAATTCCAACGAACACTATCGAATTAAATGGTAAAAATATATTGTAATTGAACTTTCAAACCAATTCAAAACATAATCTGACCATATAATTTAATTAGATGAAAAAGCAGTTTTGATGTAAAATGCATTATTTTTTCACTATTCATTAAAAAATGAACTTTGTCAGAAAAATACAAAAAATTTATCCAATGTAAATTTCAATGTCCCAATAATAAAGAATATATTTATTTTGACAAATAGAGCTTATAATGTTGTCAAAAGATTGATTTAAAAATGTTTTTCCATCAAAAGGAAGTAAAACAATCTTTTGTAAATATTAGTGTATTCCATGCTTAAGATTGGATTTATTCTCATTAGAAGCCTCTAAAACACTATCTAATTCATAAATAGACATAGATAAAAATATATATTATTCATTACTTACATGGGATGTAACATCCTTCCCCCCTTTAGAAAATTGTGTCCCTGCAATTTATTTACTTATCGAATAAGTGGTGGTATTTATCCCTCATTGAATTTTCAGATTCCCATGTTGCCTCTTCAACCATGTGGTTTTTCCACAAAACCTTTAGCTGATGAATCACCTTATTTTGTAACACTTGCTCCCTGTGGTCATGAATCTGGACCGGTTGTTTCTTATATGATAGGTTCTGTTCCAGCTGAACTATCTCTGCACTCAAAACATGAGATGGATCTGGCATATACTTTTTCAACATCGAAACATGAAAAACATTGTGTACCTGAGATAATCTCATTGGTAAAGACACTCAGCATGAAACTGATCCAACTCTCTCCAGAATTTCATATGGTCCAATGAACCTTGGACTCAGCTTTCCTTTCTTACCAAATCACAATACACTTTTCCATGGTGATACTTTCAGAAAAACTTGATCACCTACCTCAAAAGAGAGATCCTTCCTCCTATTGTCCGCATAACTCTTCTGCCTGCTCTAAGCTATTCTCAAGTGTTTCTGTATCAGCTGAACTTTTTCTTCCAACTCTTCTAACAATTCTGGTCCCATCAGCTTCCTTTCACACACTTCATCCCAGAAATCTGGAGTTCGACACTGCTTCCCATATAACTCCTCAAATGGTGTCATCTGTATAATGGAATGAAAACTGTTATTATATGAAAATTCAAACAAGGAAAGATGTTGGTCCCAAATTCCCTAATAATCCATCGAACAAGAACGTAGCATATCCTCCAATTTCTGAATTGTTCGCTCTGACTGCCCATATGACTGAGGATGAAAAGCAGTACTAAAATTTAATTCAGCACCCAATGACTTCTGAATGCCTTTCCAAATGTTAGAAGTAAACCTGGGATCACGGTCAAATACAATGGAGAGAGGAACTCCATATAACCTGAATATCTCTTTAATATATAAAAGGGAAAGTTGATCTAGGGAAAAATTATCTCGTATAGCAAGGAAATGAGCAGATTTACTCAAGCGATCAACAATAACTCAGATTGCATTATTACCTCGAGATGTCTTCAGTAATCCCACAACAAAGTTCATGGATATATTCTCCCATTTTCACTCTGGAACTGGTAAAGGCTAAAGCGTCCCTTTCGGTAACTGTCGCTCTACTTTAACCTGCTGACAAGTCAAACACTTCACAGTAAAATCAGCAATATCTCATTTCATTCCATCCCACCAGTAATACTCCCTCAGATCTCTGTACATCTTAGTACTGCCAGGAAGAATTGAAAACAGAGAACTATGAGCTTTACATAACAACTCTCCCTTGAAATGTAAATCACAAGGCACATACAATCTCTACCCAAATCGCAAAACACAATTTTTATCAATGTTGAATTCAGGAAACTTCCCCTTCTGAACCAGCTCTACCTTTTTCTGCAACTCACTGTCTTGCTTCTGTTCTTTCTTGTTTGTATTTGATAGAGAAGATTTCACTGATACCTGAAACAAAACATAAGACCATCCTGAACCAAAAACTTCAATTCCAAAGTTCATCAAATCCTTAACCAAAGGATCACATTCAAAACGAAACATTATTAATGAAGAATTAATTTTTTGAATCAAAGCATCAGCCACTTTATATGCTTTCTGTGGATGGTACTGAATTGTACAATCATAATCCTTGATTAATTGCAGCCATATCCTCTGTCTCATGTTCAATTCTTTCTACGTGAATATATACTTTAAACTTTTATGATCGGTATATATTTCACACTTTACTCCATACAAATGATGCCTCCAGATTTTTAAAGCGAATACAACAACAGCTAATTCTAAATCATGAGTAGGGCAATTTACCTCATGAGTTTTCACCTGTCGTGAAGCATAAGCAATTACCTGATCATTCTGCATTAGGACACAACCATGTACTTTCAATGAAGTATCACTGTAGGTAAAAAATTCACCATTCCTGGAAGGTAGTGCCAAAACTGGAGCATTCACCAATATTCTTTTAAGTTCTTGAAAACAATCATCACATTCTTTTGTCCAGATAAACTTAACACCCTTCAGATTTAGCGTCGTCATTGGACTAGATAACCTTGAAAAATTTCTAACAAACCTTCAGTAATAGCATACTAAACCATGGAATCTACAAATCTCAATTACATTTTTGGGTATTTTCCGTTCTTCAAAAACCATTGTTTTTGTTGGATCAACAGTTATCCCATCTTTAGAAACAATGTGACCAAGGAAAGAAATTTGTTGCAACCAAAAATCACACTTTCTAAATTTCCCATTCAATTTATTTTCTTTTAAGGATTCCAAAATAACCCTTAAATCTCTTTCATGCTCGTATTTACTTTTAGAATACACCAAAATATCATCAATGAAATAAACCACAAACTTATCCAAGAACTCATAGAAAATATTATTCGTTTAGTCCATGAATACAGCAGGTGCATTGGTTAGCCCAAAAGGCATTAATACAAAATCATAATGACCATATCTTGTATGAAACATGGTCTTTGGAATATCTAATTCCTTTACCTTCAACTAATGGTACCCCGATCTTAGGTCAATCATTTAAAAATACTGAGCTCCCTAGAGATGATCAAACAAATCATCGATATGAGGAAAATGATATTTTTTCTTAACAATGATGTTATTCAAGGCTCTATAATCAATGCAAAGTCTAATAGAACCATATTTCTTTTTATCAAATAAAATAGGAGCACCCCATGGTGATGTGCTATGTCAAATGAATCCTTTCTCTAATAAATCTTCCAATTTCTCTTTCAACTCCAAAAGTTCAATTTGAGCCATTCGATAAGGGGGTTTTAAAATAGGCTTAGCATCATGAACTAAGTCAACAGTAAATTCAACTTCCCGATCTGGTATTTTTCCAGGAAACTCATTAGGAAAAACATCATGATACACATTTACCACTGGCACATCATTAATCTGAACAGTTCCTTTATTTTCAACAATGTGTGCAAGGTAACATTCATTTTTATCTTTTAAAAGTTTCTCGGCCTCTTGATAAGTTATCAACAGTAAGGGTTCATTCTTGTACACAAATTGAAAGTCTTTCTGAAAAGAAACTTCTTTATCTCTACATTAAATCTTATCATGGGAAATATAGAGCCAATCCATACCCAGGATAACATCAAACTCTACTTGAGGATAAACAATAAGGTTTGCAAGTAGGTTCTTTCCACTGATAAGGATAAGAAGATTCTAATAAATTCTTTTTGCCTCAAAATTTCCACCAGGTGTTTTTACCAAAAGTTTAGCAGTTATTTCTTGAGTTGGTATTCCTATTTTACTAGAAAAGGTTTCAGAGATGAAAGAATCTGTAGACCCCGAATCAAACAACACACTAGCATAATCTGAAAAAACAAAAAAATTTCCTGATACAACTTCATTTTATGGCCCGATATCTGTTGAAGTAGTTGTAAAGGATTTCACCACCCAATTCTGCTTGTAGTATAACTTCTTCCCATCACTCAAGCTCTTTGTCGGAAACTCATTTGCATAGTGACCCATCTCATTACACTTAAAACATTTCACTAACTATAAATCAAATTTTGTCTTACTATCACCCTGATCTTTTTTAGTGCAATCACGAGACTTATGTCCCATCTTACTACATCAGTAGAACTTTCCAGAATTCAGAAGACATCCCCAAGCGTGCCTTTTAGCACATTTATCACAAATTGGAAACTTAGTTTTCTTACCATCAGACCTTTTTGAAATATTTCTTCCTCTCTCTTGCCGCCTCGGTCTCTTCTTCTACTGGTTGTTATAGAACACTTGATCATCGACAAACTCAATTTCCACCTTCTCAGCACATCGAACAATATTTTCATTACTTTTAAACTCACGAAAATCCAATTCCCTTCAATATTTTGGCTTTAATCCTAAGTAAAAATGATTGATTTTACTATCAAGGTCTCGGAAAAAATTTTGAGCATATATTGCGAATCAAGTGAACCTTTCTTCATAGGCAGCCACTGAGTCTTCCTCTTGCCTAAAATCCAGGAATGGTTTTTCCATCCTAAGTAGAACAACCATAGGAAAATACTTCTCAAGAATCATACCTTTGAATTCATCACAGTCAAGAGCATCAATCTCATCAGTGTCCCTGCTATTTTTAACCATCTACCACCACTGATCTGGTTCACCCTCCAAACGGTAAATAGCAAGACAAACCTTTTGATTGTCTGAACACCCCATGACATCAAAAATCGTCTCCAGTGCTTTAATCCACCCTTAAGCTAGCAAAGGGTCCGATGACCTCTGAATGATGGGGGATGTTGCCTCATGAAATGTTCCACCACTGACATGTTCCTCTGCGGTTGATCTGGCTGATCTCGTGCATGGATACCGCCACCATTTATCGCTTGAGTCAACGGTGCCATTTCTACAACAAACTGTTCAGTTCCAATTCCGATCATCTTGGGATGCTGATTCGGAAGGTTATTTCCTTCTATATGACTTCCTAGCACTGCTTCCTTGTTTCCTCTGCGGAAAACCATTCTGAACAAACATGTCTTCGATGAAGCAACATGGTAATCTTCAAATGCTATATCATTTCAATTTGAACATAATAAAAAATTGGATAATCATTTAATAAAATTCTAACTCCAAATGTTATCTAAACTGACCTCTGATACTAACTATAAGGCCCCAACCTTAAACCTTAATTAATCAGAGTTTTTACAAGATTACACATTGAGGATCTTTTCAGGTTTAGAGTTTTATAGAATTAGATCATAAAACTTCCATTACATTCTACATTTAAATAATGTGGTTACATAAATATAGTATTCATTTTTTCCATCAACGACAACATATTTAAAATAAAACATGTATTCTTTCTCGACCCTTCCTGGACACTATCATCATATCATGTACCTTTTCCTTAACCTATTAAAAACGTTTCAAAAAACATGGGATGAGCATAAAAGCTCAGTAAGGGATATAAAAATATGGAATGTAAATATGAATACATATATACATAAGAATGAAATCATACTTTACCGATAAAACATAATCACTTTAACATACCTCATAAAATCATGAATAAATCATAGAAATCAGAAGACATAAAGGTAACTTGAGGAATTCTTAACATTCTTACGTAGAGAGTAATCCTCTTGGTTATGTTTGGAATACCGATCACAGTATATTCCCTAAATCTCTTCAGAGAAACCTTAACATTTAACTCTTTCATGTTACCCAATGCATTGGAGAGCTATATCGAGCACACCCTCCCTTAGTTTATCATGGAACCACCCATCTTCATAATAATTCCCAAGAACAACATCATAATCGTATCACATAAAACATGAATAAAGGAAACAGAACATTTCCACCATTCAATCACAAGATATCAATAGAACACATTGATATAAAAACATTATGAAAACCATTTTCAATACCAAAATAAATGAAAAGTAAAACATGGTATTTATTTGTCTTTTAAAAAAATTTAAGGCTTGTAGAGGAAGCCGATACTAAAATAATGGTCACGGTGGCGGAGAAGACGTTATCACCGCATACATACGAGAAAAACATTCCCTTTGGTCATTTAGTAAAACACTTCGTATAAAAAAGATTCTTTTTGGATAAACGTAAAAGTAAGAGGGGTCTATACACCATATAAAATAAGGTTGTGTATAAAAAAAATATGCCTCAATGAATGGAGATTGAGACGAAGTCCCTTACCTCGGGTTCTACTTGACTCGATCGTTCTTTAACCTCCTTAAAACGGGTAACCCTTTTTTATTTGATCTCAAAGGCTTCCTTGGGAGGACATCTACCCAATGTGAGGCTTCTAAGAGTTAGAGAGGGATGTGGAGAGACAAAATGGGTAGGGTATGACCGATCCAAAGGCTTTGGAAGTGTCAGTAATGTGGTAGAGGTGGGGGCCTTTTATAAGAGGAGAGGAGGGGAACTCTTGGAAAGTAAAGAAATGTTACATTATTTTAAAATGAGTTTCGGATTTAAAAGGTCCCACATTGATATAATTCAAGGATACTGTGATAGGGGTTAGAAATATACCCATCAATTAGGTTTTCGAAAAGTGTAGGTCTTAGATTTTACATTATCTTTTCATTTTATTTAAATCGTTAAATAATTAGGTAATCGCTGCATCATCATGATGTCATAAATAATTTAATTTATTTAATGTCTAAAAATTATAAAGAAACTTCTATGATGTAGGAAATTGTTTCATCTTTCCAATGACTATTTATAGTAAAATATATGACATGTATTACCCCATTTAAAAATTGTTTTAGTAAAACAACTCATGTTTGTGTCATTTTTACTTTTATATTAAATAAAAAGATATTAATGTCATTTTCCTTCCAATGTGGCTCCATGGGGCCCCCATGTTGACCCAAGGATTGTCTTTATTGGCCATGACACATCCAATAAGTGTAGTACATGTGTCAAGCTCATCTCATATTATTAAAACATTATTTTTACCTTAAACTACACTAATTACCTCTAATCGCGATTAAAAACTTAAATGTTACTATTCACCAAAAATTATTTCAATCCCATTGAACCACATTTTACATCACAATGACAACAATGTATGTCAGATTTTTGAAATTCAAAACACAAAAGTGGTAATGATTCATTTAAACGAAAAATCAGTTTTTTAAGTACCACATAGTGGTTTCACTATTCATCAAAAATTGAAGTTTTTCAAAAAAATACCAAAACGTCACCCTAAGATATATTTGATATTATGAATTCAAAAATGATGTCATTTTAAAAAATTCAAAACATATAAGTTACATTAATTAATTTAATAATTAATTCCCACTGTCTGAGCAAATAGCATGTTTTTATGAAACAATAGGTAGCAAAAGATTGACACTAGTTTAAGCCCAATTTTAAATGTGAAATTAATTCCAACAACCACTATTGAATTAAATGCTAAAAATATATTCTAATTTAACTTTAAAACCAATTAAAAAAGGAAATATAACCATATAATTTAATTAGATGAAAAATCAGTTTTGTTGTAAAATGCAGTATTTTTTCACTATTCATTAAAAAATGAACATTGTCAGAAAAATACCAAAAATTAACCAATGTAAATTTCAATATCCCAATCATAAAGAATGTGTTTATTTTGACAAATATAGCTTATAAAATTTTCAAAAGTTTGATTTAAAAAATGGTTTTCTATCAAAAGGCAGTAAATCAATCTTTTAAAAATATTAGTGTATTCCATGCTTAAGATTAGATTTATTCTCATTTTAAGCCTCTAAAACACTATCTAATTCATAAATAAACATAGATAAAAACATAAATTATTCATTACATACTTGAGATGTTATAGTGGGGGTGGTCCAGAGGGTTTCCAAAAGGGTGGGGTGGTGTCCAATGGGGTAGTGGGTTGGACATCCCCATCACCCCCTTGAAACCATGCCCCCACCCCCTGAACACCCCCACCCCCATGGACATCCCCCCAACCCCTAGGATAGGACCCCACCCCTGGACACCCACATAGCCTAGACACCCTAGATAGCCCCTACCCTAGTGGACAACCTTGACCCCCTTGGACAACACCCTGGATAGACCCTAACCCCCTTGGACACCCTCTTGGTATATATATATCCCAACAGTTTCATTGAAACCGTTGTAATATTTTAACTTCAGGTAGTTTATACCAACAGTTCCTAATTGAATCGTTGGAATAGGGATATTAAAATGACCATCATGCCAACAGTGTGTGAACCCGTTTGGGGTATTCTATCCCAACAGTTTCAGGGTTATCCCAATAGAATCAAATCATTGGGATCTATGTAGTTTTTAATAGTGAATGTATACATATTTTAATATTTATACTTCATATTTTATTTTTATGAAGGGTGAATTTAGTATCCAATTGTAACAGGGTGTATTCTTTGTGTACCTTAAGAAGAAAGGATTCATGATGAATATAAAACTTTTATATATAACTATAATTTCTTTTTAAAATGATTTTCATGCAGATTTGTTTTCAAATACACATAGATTTTTTGTAAATATCAAAATTGTTTATAAATTAAAAAAATTATATGTTTCATATAAATATATATTTTTATTATCTTAACAAGATGTATAATTTTAATATTTGAATAGGTTAATAATTAGTCAAATGTAGATTAGGACACATCAGAGGAGTAATGAATATGAGGATTCTGTTGATTCATTTTTGGAATTTTCTAAATTAAATGCTCCAAGAAGTGACATTTTTTCAATCATGCCTGAAATGTTTGAATATGAAGAAGTTGAAAAGTAGAGAGAGGTAAAAGATAATATGATTTTTCATGGTTTTAATCATAGTTACATTCTCTTGGATTGGGAACAGTGAAACTAGATAGAATATAATATCTACTGATGATGATGATTCTAAAGATGTTAACTCCGATGGAATTGACGAAATGATTCATCATATTGCAGCAGCAGAAATTGAGATAGTACCAACAGTTGCGCATCTATATGATGATGCTAACAAACCATTGTATCCTTGTTGTATGGATTTTACCGTTTTTTCGACGGTGTTAAGACTGTTTAACTTAAAAGTGAATAGAGGATGGAGTGATATAAGTTTTACAGAGATGCTACAATTGATGAAAAACATTCTTCCAAAAGATAATGATCTTCCATATTCAAATTATAAGATCATAAATAGATTATGCTCCATTGGATAGGTATTCAATAAAATACATACCTATCTGAATTACTCAATTATATATAAGAAGGAATATGAATTTCTATTACAGTTTCTAAAATGTGGGACATCATGATATAAGTTAAAAGAAAAATGACAAGATGATGTAGAGATTACAAAGATCACTTCGAAGGTATTTTGGTATCTTCCTATAATTCATCATTTGAATTTTTTATTTTCTAATTCAAATGATTCAAAAAGGTTATGATGGAATTCCGATGAGTGGATATGTGATGAAAAAATACATCATCCAAAAGATTTTCCACAATGGAATAAAATTGATGTGCAATATCCTATATTTGAAAATTAAATTAGAAAACTCAGAATAGGGTTGTGCACAAATTGAATGAATCCATACCTAACCCTCAATGGGACACATAGTTCATGGCATGATTTTTCTATCAATTACTAACCTATCTCTTGATGTTTGTATGCTGCGCAAATATGTCATGTTTAGTATAATGATCTCTAGTCGAAAGCAACCCGGAAATGTTATTGATGTTTTCTTTTTTCAATTGATTGATGATTTGAATCATTTGTGGTGGTATGGTATTAGGGTGTATGATTCTTATAAAATAGAATATTTTCATCAACATGAAGTGCTTATGTTCACATTAAATGAATTCGCAGCATATGGATAATTTTATAGATACAGTGTTAAGGGGCTTAAATCATGTACAATTTGTGAACAACAAACTTCATATTGTCAATTGCATCAAGGGAGGAAAATAGTGTACATGGTTCATCAAATGTTTTTTCCTATGGACAAGTCTTATAGAAGACTAAAAAAGGAATTCAATGGATCACATGAATTTTATATTCCTCCAAAACCTTGATCCACTGATGTGTATTTTGGGAGGGTGTAAAACCTTGCTGTGACATTGTGAAAGACACAATAATTTTGTAATGATAGAGATGTTTGGAACAAAAAGACAATATTTTTTGAGGTACCATATTGTAGATATCATGAAGTGAAACATAATATTGATTTCATTCATGAGGAGGGGAATATATGTTATAGTTTGATTGAAACATTGTTAAATATTAAAGGAAAGACAAAAGATCGGTTGAATGAAAGACTAAACATACTATCAATGAGAATAGGTTTGGATTTATCTCCCACTCCAAATGAAAGATGATCATTTATTCCCCAGTCTTGTCATATATTATCCATGATAGAGAAACTTATCTTTTTTCAGTGTCTTCAAGATATCAATGTGCCTAAAGGTTATTTATCAAATGTAACATTTTTTATCTTATTTAATTATTTTATGTTGGTTGGTTTGAAATCTCATGTATGTCACATCATGATTCATTAACTTTTACCAGTTGCATTGCGTGGAATATTTCCCATCCGTGTCAGAAAGACTATAATAACGTTTTTTTAATTCAATTTCTAATAAGGTGATTGATGTGAATGCTTTGAAAATTTTATAAAAGGATGCAATTTATATAATTTGTTAATTGGAAATGTATTTTACTCCATCATTTTTTGATATAATGGTGCATTTAATTATTCATCTAGTTCAATAAATAAAGCATTGTAGACCTGTATATCTTCATTGGATGTATCCTTTTGAAATGTTTATTAAAATATTGAAGGGGTATGTTAAGAATCCATATCAACCTGAGGCCTCTATTATTGAGAAGCATATTTTTGAAGAGGTTTCTGAGTTTCATACGAGATACTTGGATTCACTAGAGTACATACGGTTTCTACATTCTCTCCATGAATGAGTAAATAATGCGGGAAAGGGGATTTCTGGTTTCAAAATATAATCGTTGTTAGCTGAATAGTTGAAGAAGTAAGAGTTATACAACTTGAATAAAATAGTTTCTGCTAAACCATATATCACATTTCATATTAATGAGTTGAAACAATGTCATTCAATGAAGAAAAAAATGTGGATTTTGAATGAGCACAACAAAAAAATTACTCATGGATTAAAATGACCTTACTTGAAAGATCAGATGTATTAGAGCCATTAAAATGGATAGTGGGTGGTCCATGTTTAAATGTTATTACATGGTCCAGTTATGAGATTAATGGATATACATTTTATAAAAAAGCTCAGGACAATAGAAGTGTTGTCCAGAATTGTGGTGTATTGGAGTTTATGGAAGCAAGGATTTTTTCGAGTTCTAAATACCAAAAACCCAATTTCTGCAACAAGTGCAAATCATGGAGTTATTGAAGATATATGGGAGGCTGATTAATTTAATATTAATATTACTATTTTTAATATGAAATGGTTTATCGGTGACAATAATGTCATAAACGATGAATTTGGAATGATAGTTGTTATTATGAATAGATTGGAAGAGACTGTTAATTCTTCTATAGTGGAAACACATGCAAAACAGATTTTCGACGTAGTTGATCAATCAGATATGTAGTGGTCTGTTCTTTTACAAGGGAAAAACAATATATTGGTGTGGATCAACTTGATGAAGATGAAGATTTATGTGAGATACCTACCTCAATGGAATGATTAGCATAACAAAATGATGATCATGTTGACGAAATGGTTTTTTCCATAAGGAACAATCATAACGAGGGAATTTAGGAAAGCAATCCATTTTTACATTCCAAATTTTACAGGTAACATATTTTTATTTCTTGTATACATTTATTATTTTTATAAAATGGGATATATTGTAATTTTTTCTTTATTAAAACCCATAATAAAAAAAATAAATATAATTTTTTGTTTATTTTAATTTTACTTAGTGTAGTTTACCATGTTTACCATAGTTTACCATTGTTTACAATAGTTTTCATTTATGTAATTTATATATTTATCAATTTTATTGAATTACAATTAAACAAACAATTTTACCACATTTACCTTCTTTACAACTGTTAAAAATGTTAACCATATTAACCATGTTTACTATTACATAAATTAGTTTAATTTTCCACTTTCTGTTTACAATAGTATTGTAATATTTGAATTTGTATATTTGTGAACTAATGTTAGTTTTTCTATTTGAGGGATAATGACAGATCAATCAGTTGATAAACTAAATGATTCTAGAGATGAAAATAACAATCATACCTTTGGGGAGGAACATTCACATGACCCTCTTTACGTTCCCCAATCTTTTTCATGTGAACCCATAAGGACAAAAAGATCCAGAGTTGGTAAACGAGGGTGCACATGTTTTAAAAAATTATCACTTTCCCATATGCAGGACTAGAGGATACTTTTTGATTTTGATTAGAATGATATTCCTAGAGGTCCAATTGAAAAATATTTTAAGAGTTTTGTATCAACTTAGGGTTAGAGAAAAGTAAGCATTTTGTATGATGATCGAGGATGTGTGGAAAAAGAGATTATATATCAATTATGGGAGTGGATTTTGGTAAGTTATTTTTCTATCGTGTTCCTACTATTTAAATTATTCGAGTATAATATGTTTTACCTATTATTTATGAGATGAAATTTGGTATTCCTGACACTGGAGAAGTCAAGAAGAAAAGCATATCGATGGCTTCTAGGAGATGGAGTGATTTCAAATCAACCCTCACATCTAATTTAATTTTTGGTCGTAGTAGTCTTGAAAATACATTTCATATATATCCATTCAATGATAATGACTCGGGGAGAAATTTTGCTGAAAGTAGATGAAAAGGTTCATTTTTGGTTAGAGCAATGTAAACCTTTTTATGCTTTCTTATATAAATGATCTTATTTATGTTTTGTTATTGATTTCTTATTCTGAATTTATAGAAAACAAGGAAATCACATTAGGATATCCAATATAAAAATTAATACCCTCATAGTTTATCTAGGGAAGGGTATACATTATTTGAAGAATAAATGATGCCATAAAAATTACAAACATCGATTGCTGAGTCTTCAATCTCTGTATAGGTTTCCCCTTCATCCCCTCCACATAGACATGAAAAATAGAAGAGAGATCGGATGGGAAAAGGGTAATATATTTCAAATGATTTAAGAATCGTAGATGATAGGATTATAAGATAATTATTTTATTTATTTAAGTTAACTGTATTCTTCATATAATTTTAATCTTTACAGAAATATTCAATTAATTAATACAGGATTCTCAGGAGGAATATAGCTCACAGAAGGTATTTACATCTACTGGGAGGCAACATATTTTATCTGCAGTATTGGAAAATCCCGAACATCCTGGTCGTGTATGAGGATATCCGATTGGTGTATTGTTGAGAAAAGTGTTTCCATGTTCTTCTACTTCTTCTTTTTTAGGGTTCTTATAAAAAAATAGAATCCTTTGAAGATGAATTTCATAATATTAATGCAATGATGGAGGAAAATATTTGAGCTTCTGTACAGTCTATGTTTGAAAACATGAAAAGACAATTTTAGACAACAACTACCAATCTTCCACCTCCCCCTAAGCACCCCATTATCTATCCTCCACCTCCGCTAGTAGCTCCCAGTCCCCCACCTAAGCCTGCAGACCCCATTTCTTATCCTATTCCTCCGCCCTAACTTCGTAACTATTGAGAGTTATATGTTGATGATCCTCAACATCATATATTTGTATATGGGCTACTATATTTTAAAGGAGATATAGTTCATCATCAACAGTTAGAGGTAAAAAATAATAGGTTTATCGTACATGATATTATAGATAGATCAGTTCAAGTACCGTTGCCTAAAGATGAGGTGGCGACTATTGGATATAGTATCGACCATTTTTTAATTTGGCCATCCATATTTCTACGACTCATTACCAGGGAGGTATGTATGTTATGTCTTATATTTTATTGTTTTATTAAATTTGTTTTAACATTTGAAACCTAGTATATTTTCTTATTTATTTTTATAGGAATTGTAACACTTGAGACTTTTATGAGAAATATTTTGTTTTTATTTTATATAAATAATCAAATGAATCTTCCTATACACACAACACTAGCTTGGCTTGCTTTACATGCAATCGTGACATTCCTCGATAGCTTGCGTCGTATGCAATACCGTGTTTCACTAAAAACAATATGCTATTAAAATATTATTAAAACTAGCCATTATGAATAGTAATACCCAATTTTTGAAATTTAGAAAATTTTATTTTTCAAAATGGACTTTATTTTTGGATTCGGAATATTGAAATTAGCCTATGGTAAAATTTTGGTATTTTTCTGAAAACATTCAATTTTTGATGAAAAGTGAAAACACTAGGATACTATTTAAAAACCGGCTTTTTATTCAAATAATTATTTATTTTATTTAAATTGATTTTATGTCAAAATTTATACATAATACATATATAAGTTCAATGCAATTCATTGGAGTCATTTTATAATAATTTTAGATATATAAAAACATTATTGAACTTTTCACCGTCTTTTACCCACCTCCTAGGAGAATATCCAAAATCACATAAAACATAATTTTACCACTTATGTGAGTGGAATTTCGAAAATCAGAGAGACACGGTTAATATCATGGACAAAAATGTGGTTTAATGCGATGAAAATAATATTTGGTGAATCGTAAATTTTAATTTATTTTTACCATGGTTAAAAGTTAATAGAGTAATTAAGTGTAAAAATGATATTATTATTACCCTAACACATGTCTTAATTCTATTTTACAAGTTTAATTCGACCAAAAGCATCCTTAGAAATAAAATATGACCATTTAGGCCCACTTGGATTAGATTAAGACATTTAATATTATTTTATTTAAAGAATAGTAAAAATAGTTAAAATCAATGTTTTATAACTAAAATATTTTCAATATAGGGTTATACATAAGATAAAATCGACTATAAATATTAATTAGATAGTTAAAAAGATTTCCTACATAATGGTATTTTATTTTTAATTTTTATACATTAAATAATTTAATTTATTTATGACACGGTGATGATGCAGTAATTATCTTATTAATAAAATATTGACATAATTGATGTTAGAAATACCCAAATAATTGTAATTTGAGACTTTTTATGAATTAAACTAATTTTTAGGGTAACATTACATGTTATTATTGATTTTATTATCTTCTTTAGAACTAATATTAATGTTATGATTTTCACAAAAATCAATTACCAAATAGTGTCAAAATTGACATAAAATAGTTTTTAAAACAAATATTATACTATTAATTGTTATTTTATTACTAAAAATTTAAGGTTCAAAAAAATGACTTATATAAGGTTATATATATTAATTATAAAAAACATAGGGTTCTTTTGGATTTTTATAGTATTTTTATTAACCTTATAGTGTAAGAAAACAAAAAGACACGGTAAAGGTAAAATTAGTTAACTTAAAGTTAAATCTAAATGATAAGGTTAAAATAGAACCCTAAATCTCTAAATTATATTGTATGAGATTATTTCGACCCATCCCCACATTATCTTCGAAATAAATCAATTTGGAGCTATTAAAAACCGAATTTTACTTTATAATAAAATAATATTTTTTGTTTTCCCAAAGGTGCCCCTCTCCTCCCTTATAAAAGGACACCTCCTCCCTCTCTTCCTCACACCACTTTGAGCCTTAATGCTCAGAAACCCCTTTCACAATTCTCTTCTCCACTTCCCTAGAAACATCTTAGAGGTACTGGTCTTCTTCAAAGATCAATTTTAGTGCCCTAAGATGAGGTCTCAAAGTGGCGCATCAAAGAAGAGGTAATGTACGTAACTGATCCTTTCAAATTTATTTCTTCTTCCACTTATTCTTCTTTAGTTGTTTAATTATGAAGTAATAGCATCAGTATAAATAATATACTAATATGTTATTATAAGTATGAAACAACCCTATTTCACCAAATATCCATCCTACGGAAAATGAAATGAACGCTCGTGCATACGTACGGGATACAGTCTCCACACCGTGGTGTAATCTATTATCCACCACCATCTTACATGTATGGGTATAATGGTGTAAATAATAACTATATATGATCATTTTAAATTGATATTGATTCTTAAATAGTATACATACACTCCACTACAATTCCACTATCATGGGAATGATATTATCGCTCGTGCGTACGTACGGAATACCGTCTCCACGATGTGATGCGACTCGTTCTACATGATCTTCATTACATAATGATTATATAAATGAATTTAATGAATAAATATGATATATAGTACACTAATACCATTCTGGAAATGAGGTATCTATAACCTAAATAGAATAATCGGAATTTATTCGACAAAACACGCATAAGAACAAAAAGTAATCAACACCCGAATAACAAGTAGCAATGAAATATTACTATTAAGAAGCTAAGAATATGACCATATATGATATCATAAAAATGATTATTATTCTGGAATAAGTCAATGACATTATTTAAATCATTATACAAGAGTTTCAGACACTTACAGAGCAAATCAGACCTAAGGTATGGGAAAATCTTGAAATGTCAATTTTTATCCGAGATTGTCTATACTTCAGAATTTACTAGGGAATATTTCTCATCCACATCCATGTTTCCTCAATATATAATATTATTTCCATCTACCTATAATTTTTTAAATCTAATTTTACCCTTCGTTGAGTTTTTAGTAAATGATATGAACGGAATCTTTTGTCGATTTTCGTAAGAGGTACTTTTTGACTTTTTCGGTGAAAATTCGAGAGGAATGTCTTTTTTTAACATAAACAGAAGGAATGGATTTTTAGAAAATTATTCCAATGGATGATACTTTAAAAATGTTCAAGTTTATTTTTAATCAAATTCTTTTATTTCCAAAATATATGACATGTTAAGAAAGGAAAAAAAATTTGAAGTAGAAAGGATATTTTCCTCAAGAATGGAGTTCAAGTGTTTTATCAAAATTATTTTCCATCTATGATAAAATAGGGTTCTTTTTCTATCTCTATTTTTACATTGTTTTTATTATGTTATGGTGGAACTATTTTTATGATTTCCTTTTATCTTATATGGATTTTGTTATGATGGTACGATTATTAAGAATCCCATTTTTTATTACATGGGTTATGCTATGATGTATAATTTATGATTATGTGCCACACATGAGAATGGATTCATTATGAGATGGGTGGTAACTATATCTAATTACAATGCATTGGGTAAAGATTTATATCTAATGAGATAGACATGGATGGAATGGTAGGTTAAACCGGTTCTGTGAAACAGGACTGAAACGAGGAGTGAACTCGGTTCAAAAATGGACTTTATTCGCTAAGATAGTCTTGGAAATGAGTCTTGACTAATAAGAAATTATTATCTATGATTATGTTTGTATGTCACAAAGTTTCATATTTTAAGTTATGATTATTAGGATTACATTTCACTACTATGATTTATCCCATGTTATGAAATTATTATCTCTTTTTCAGGTTATGATTTCTAAAAAGTTATGTTCTTATGAAGATTATGTGATTGATATTTCTTTTTCTTACCCTTACTGAGCATTTGAGCTCACCCTTTTATATGTTTTCTTTCCCTAGGTCAGGAAGAAGGTTATTAAGTAGGATATGCCAAAAGAAACTCTAAATATGATGAAATAAATGGGAGACAGTGTAGAAGATTTATGAACCAGTTGTTTATGTTTCCTAGTTTCAAAAGACAGTATACCTATATGGTCCTTTCATGGTTTTTTTATATGTTGTAATAAGTATACTTTAATTTTGAAGTATTAACAATGTATGGAAAGTATGGGTCGTTATAGTTGGTATTAGAGGGAGGTTATAGTCAACCTTTGTAAACTAGGAATTGAAATCCTTAGTAAGAACCGTAAGGATATGTCTAAGCATAGAACAGAATCTTAGTGTTTTAGAAATGGCCATGAATAACCTATGATAAGACCATAAATGTAAAATTATATTCTTGATTATGTGCATTTCCTATTATAATGTGTGTTTCTCACACTAGTTTTCTTGGTTTTATTCAATGGCCGGAAACCATAGGAACCATGTTAATTGGGAATGCGATGGGAAATGTAATGATTATCCCCCTGAAAAACTGAACATTATAGGAGTTGGAATGAATAATCTGGTAGCCATGCTCACACAACTTTCTCTAGCAATGAATCATGCAGGACTTCCAAACGGGCTATGGATGGAGAAAAATTCTGTTGAATCCTTCTTGAGGCAGTCTCCACCCTCATTCAGCGGGTCATCTGATCCATTAGTGGCTGAACAGGGGATCAATACCACTGAAAAGATATTTTTAGTTCTTTAATGTTTGGAACATGATTAATTCATCTTCGCAGTATATCATTTGGATGGTGAAGTTGATCAATGGTGTAATCATATCAAGAATACGAGGAAAAGGGATGTAATTGAGTCCATGTAGTGGGACGAGTTCAAAAACATATTTTTCAATAAGTACTTCCCTCATATTATCTGAACAAAGATGGAGAAGTAGTTTCATGAACTAAAGAAAAAGGATGACGAATCTGTTGGTACCTAAAAAGAAAATTTTACAAGACTTGAAAGGTACGCTTGTAGGATTATTATGCAACCTGAGAGTAAGATCGATCTATTCTTTAGTGACTTAAAACCAAGTCTTCAAATGGATTTAGACATAAGGGGCTTCAATAGCTATGAGGAAATCATTCGATGTGCTCTCAAAGTTGAGATGGAGATTGGAGTAACCCATCAGTCATATGGGTTTGATAAGAAGAGGAAAATGGAATTCAAAGGAAACTCTAAAGAGCACACTAAAAAGAAGATGAGTTTTCTCTTATGCTCAATGTGTGGAAAGAAACATAGAGGGAGTTTTCTTAAAGGGACAATTAAATGATTCAAATGTGGAAAGGAAGGTCGTCGGGCATTTGAATGCCACAATGATGGGAAGAAGATGTCTAGTGATGTGAACAAAGAAAAGGCTACACAGAGTCCACCTCATACACGTCAATGTTACAAATGCAAGGAAATGGGGAATTATTCCAATCAATGACCTAATACAAGGGGTTTTTATGATGATCGACATCAACAAACTCTTCAGGATTAAGAAAAAGGAAAGTCACATGCAATTTCTATCATCAATGTTGAGTACGATAACGATGTGGTGAAAGGTACACATACCATCCACTCTAATGTAGAAAATGTTTTATTTGATTCTTGATCCACCCACTCTTTCATTTCAGAAGAATTTTCTAAGGGTATCACTGTATTTCCTCAACAATTGGATGTTGAGTTAGCTGTGACAACCCCTAATGGAACAACAGTCGCATCAAAAGTTTATAATTCTTCTCTTATTGATGTTTGTGGGAAAGTGCTTCCTGCAAATCCTGTGATCCTTCCTATAGTGGAATTTGATGTGATTCTTGGCATGGATTGGCTTTCTCTATATGTAGGTCATATCAATTTCCAATGAAGGGAAGTCACATTTCATATTCAAGATCAATATGTGATCGTCTATCGATGCAAGGATAAACATAAACTTTAGTGGATTTTTCTTCCATTTTATTGGTCTTGATTCCACTAAATGAAGGTTATTTATCTCAAATGGTTGGTGAGAAACTCATGATTAAGAATATTCCCATTGTACGGGAGTTTGATGATTTCTTTATGGAGGAATTTTCATGTCTTCCCCAAAATCATGAAGTTGAGATTTCAATAGAACTCGTACCGGGTGATTTGCCTATTACAAATACACCCTATAGAATGGCCCCAATTGAGTTCCAGGAATTGAAGAAGCAACTCCAAGAGAATCTTGATAAAGGATTCATACACCCTAGTGAGCCACCATGGGGAGAACCTATTCTGTTTGTTAAGAAGAAAGATGGATCAACGAGACTCTCCATTGATTATCGAGAACCTAACAAAATCCCTATCAAGAACAAATATACTCTCCCGCACATTGATGACTTATTTGACCAACTACGTAGAGATCAATAATTTTCCAAGATTGATCTTCATTCAGGGTATCACCAATTAAGGGTCAAAAGGGAGGATATATCAAAGACAACTTTCTGTCCACGGTATGGACACTATGAATTTATAGTGATGCCATTTGGTCTTACTAATTCCCCTGCTATCTTCATGGATCTGAGGAATAGAGTCTTTATAGACTATCTTGATCAGTTTTTGGTAGTCTTTATAGGCGATATTCTTGTCTATTTAAAGAGCAAGGAAGAACATGAAGATCACTTGAGAATTGTATTGAAGACCCTAAGAAAGGAGTATCTTTATGCAAAATTTACCAAGTGTGAATTATGGATTAAAAAAGTTGCATTTTTGGGTCATATATTCTCAAAAGAGGGGATTTCTGTGGATCCAGAAAAAATGGAGGCTATCGAAAGATGGTAGAGACCAACAACAGTAACTGAGATCCAATTTTTTCTTGGATTTTCTGGATATTATCGATGTTTTGTGAAATATTTTTCAGGATTATTTAATCCACTCACCAAGTTGACTCGAAAAGGAGTTATGTTCATGTGGACGGAGGAATGTGAAGAGAATTTCAAGGAGTTGAAATGATGGTTATCCAGTGCACCTGTACTCACACTTCCTTGTAGTGGAGAAAGGTTTTTGATCTATAGTGATGCATCCAAGAAGGGGATGGGGTTTGTTCTTATGTAAAATGATATGGTGATAGCTTATGCCTCACGATAGTTGAAAATCCTTGAACAAAATTACCGAACACATGATTTAGAGTTAGGTGTGGTAATCTTTGAATTAATGATTTGGAGGAATTATCTTTATGGAGAAAGGTGTGACATTTATACTAATCATAAAAGTTTAATGCAAATTTTCACACAAAAGGAGCTGAATATGCTCCAAAGAATATGGTTGGAGCTGATTATGGATTACGACTGCTCAATTCATTACCACCCTGGGAAAGCAAACAAGGTGGCATATGCATTAAGTTGACAATACCATGCTAGCTTATCCATGATGAGGATCACAAAAGATCCAATATTTATGGATTTACAAAGGAAGGATCTTGGTATTATAATGGAAGTGGAAATATCATATCTTTCTAAAATGAATGTTCAACCATCTATACATGTGAAGATTAAAGCGTCAAAGAAAGAAGATGTAGAGTTACAAAATAAGGTGAGAAATGTTCCTGAATTCAACCATGATTGTGAAGGGATAATAATGTTCAGGAATCGGGTTTTTGTTCCTCCCATCCCATAATAAAAGAATGAGCTGCTGGATGAGGCTCATAGTTCTTCATTCTCTATTCATCCTAGAGGCACGAAGATGTATAGGGACCTGAAAGAGTACATCTGGTGGGATGGCATGAAAAAAGATGTTGCTGAATACGTCTCTCAATGCTTGGTTTGTCACCAAGTTAAAGATTAGAGATAGAAGTCTAATGGGATGTTACAACCATTACCCATACCTAAATAGAAATGGGAAAACATCACTATGGACATTGTTACTGGACTACCTAAAACATCCAAAGGCAATAATGCAATTTGGGTCATAGTTGATCGTCTTACAAATTCAACACACTTCATTGATATTAGATAGGATTTCTATCTGGATCATATGGCCAGGATATTTGTAAAGGAAGTGGTAAGATTGCATGGAGTACCACTTTCCATTATATCTGATCAGGATCTGAGGTTTACCTAAAAGTTATAGAGAATAATACAGCATACTATGGATACAGAGTTGAGTTTCAGCATTGCATATCATCCTCAGACAGACGGTCAGTCTGAGAGGACAATTCAAACTCTAGAAGATATATTGAGAGCTTGCTCTATGGATTTCAATGGTGGTTGGGATCAACACCTACCTTTTGTGGAATTTTCTTATAATAATATCTCTCACTCCAGTATTCAAATGGATCATTATGAAGCTCTCTATGGAAAGAAATGCAGGACTCCAACATGTTGGGATGAAGTTGGGGAAAGAAAGCTATTAGGACCGGATCTTATTAATGAGATGGTAGAAAAGGTCCTAACTATTCAACAAAACATAAGAGCATGTCAGAGTCAACAAAAAATTTATGCTGACAACTGAAGAAAAGAATTAGAGTTTGAAGTGGGTGATAAAGTGTTCTTACGAATATCTCTTTGGAAGAGAGTAATGAGATTTGGAAAGAAGGGAAAGCTGAGCCCTAGGAATATCAGTCCTTTCGAAATACTAGATCGTGTTGGGATGGTAGCTTACCGATTGGCGCATCCACCGAATCTCTCTCAAGTTCACGATGTGTTCCATGTATCTCTCCTGAGAAATTACATACCTAATACTTCACATGTACTCAGCTCAGATGTTGTACCGATGATGCAAGATCTTTCTTATGAAGAACAACTGATAGAGATTCTGGATCATAGAGAAAATTTCCTACGGAAAAAGACCACTCGCTTGGTGAATGTTTTTTGGAGGAACCACCAATTATAAGAAGCTACATGAGAGCATGATGATACGATGAGGGAGAGTTATCCTCATATGTTTGTTACAATGTGATGAATTTCGGGGGGGATCTTTATTTTAAGGGGGGTAGAATGTAAAACCAGACACTTTTATGGGAAATATTTTTTTTTTATAAATCATCAAAGGAATCTTTCACTATAGACAACACTAGCTTGTCTTTCTTTACACGCAATCGCTACCTTCCTCGATAGCTTGCGTCGTACGTAATACCGAGTTTTACTATACAACGATATGCTATTAAAATATTATTAAAACGAGCTGTTATGAATAGTAATAACAAATTTTTAAAAAAAATTTCAATTTTATTTTTCAAAATGGACTTCATTTTTGGATTCGGAATATCAAAATTATCCTAGGGTAAAATTTTGGTATTTTTCTGAAAAATTTCAATTTTTGATGAATAGTGAAAACACTGGGATACTTTTTAAAAACTGACTTTTTATTTAAATAATTAATTATTTTTTTAAAATTTATTTTAGGTCAAAATTGATACATAATACCTATATAATTTCAATGCAATTCATTGGATTCATTTTATAATAATTTTAGATATATAAAAATTTTATTGAACTTTTCCCCGTCTTTTCCCAAACTCCTAGGAGAATTTCCAAATTCACATAAAACATAATTTTACCACTTCTGTGAGTGGAATTTAGAAAATCTGAGAGACACAGTTAATATCAATGATTAAATTTGGTTCAATGAGATTAAAATAATTTTTGGTGAATAGTAACTTTTAACATTTTTTACCACGGTTAAAAGTAAATACGGTAATTAAGGGTAAAAATGATATTATTATTACCCTAACACATGTACTAATTCTATTGGACAAGTTTAATTCGACCAAAACCAACCTCAGGAATAAAATATGACCATTTAGGGCCACTTGGATTAGATTAGGACATTTAATATTATTTTATTTAAAGAATAGTTAAAATAGATAAATTCAATGTTTTATAGCTAAAACATTTTTAATATAGGGTTATACATAAGATAAATTCGACTATAAATGATACATAGAAATATAATGAGATTTCCTACATAATTCTATTTTATTTATTATTTTTAGACATTAAATAATTTAATTTATATATGATACAATGATGACGCAGTAATTATATTATTTATGAATTATTGACATAATTGATGTTATAAATACCCAAATAAATTTAATTTGAGAATTTTTATGAATTAAACTAATTATCTAGGTTATTATGACATTTTATTATTTATTTTATTAATGTTTTTATAACTAATCTTTCTTTTATGATTTT
Source organism: Viscum album (assembly GCA_963277665.1). Lineage (NCBI taxonomy): Eukaryota > Viridiplantae > Streptophyta > Magnoliopsida > Santalales > Viscaceae > Viscum > Viscum album. Next base: position 255,563,402 of record OY728148.1, on the reverse strand, counting down.
CACAAAAATCAATTACCAAATAGTGTCAAAATTGACATAAAATAGTTTTTTAAAAAAATATTATATTATTTATTGTTATTTTATTTTTATAAATATGAGGTTAGGCTGAATTAATTAGATACGGTTATATATATTAATGATAAACAACGTGGGGTTCGTTTGTTTTGTTATAGTATGTTTATTAACCTTATAGTGTAAGAAAACAAAAAGACAAGGTAAATGTAAAATTATTTAACATAAAGTTAAATATAAATGATAAGGTTAAAATAGAACCCTAAACATGTCTAAATTCTATTGTATGAGAGTATTTCGACCCATACCCACATTATCTTAGAAATAAATCAATTTGGAGCTATCAAAAACCGTATTTGAATTTATAATAATATAATATCTTTAGTTTTTCCAAAGGTGCCCCTCTCCTCAGTTATATAAGGGCACCTCCTCCCTCTCTTCCTCACACCAATTTGAGCCTTCAAGCTCAGATAAAACCTAAAAATTTTTCTTCTACACTTCCCTATAAACATCATAGAGGTCCTGGTATTCTTCAAAGACCAATTTTAGTGCCCTAAGAGGAGGTCTCAAAGAGGCACTTCAAAGAAGAGGTAATGTCTGTTACCGATCCTTTAAACTTTATTTCTTATTCCACTTCTTCTTAATTAGTTGTTTAATTATGAACTAATAAAATAATTATCAATAATATACTGATATGTTATTATAAGTATGAAAAAGTCCCTATTTCACCATTTATCCATCTTATAGAAAACAAAATCACAGCGCGTGCGTACGTACGGAATACCGTCTCCACGCCGTGGTGTAATTTATTTTCCACCACCATATTACTTGGAAGGGTATAATGGTTTAAATAATAACTATATATGATTATTATAAAGCTATATTTATTATGAAATAGTATACATACACTCTAATACAATTCCACGATCATGGGAATGATATCATCGCTTGTGCGTACGTACGGAATATCGTCTCAACGATGTGATGCAACTCGTTCTACATGATCTTAATTGCATAATGATTATATAAATTAATTGAAGGAGTAAATATGATATATAGTAAACTAATACCATCCTGGAAATGAGGTATCTATAACCTAAAGATAAGAATCAGAATTTATTCGACAAAACACGCATAAGAACAAAAAGTAATAAACACCCGAATAACAAGTAGCAATGAAATATTACTAATAAGAAGCTATGAATATGACCATAAATGATATTATAACAATGGGTATTATACTGTAATAAGTCAATGACATTATTTAAATCATTATATAGGAGGTTCGGACAATTACGAAGAAAATTGGTCCTACGGTAAGGGAAAATCTCAAAATCTCAATTTTTATCCGAGATCATTTATACTTCAGAATTTACTAGGGAATATTTATCATCCACATCCATGTTTCCTCAATATATAATATTATTTCCATCCACCTATAATTTTTTTAATCCAATTTTACCCTTTGGTGAGTTTTTAGTAAATGATATGAAAGGAATCTTTTGTCGTTTTTCGTATGAGGTGGTTTTTGACTTTTCTGGCCAAAATACGAGAAGAATTTATTTTTTTAACATATAAAGTAGGAATGGATTTTTAGAACATTATTCCTAAGAAGAATACTATACAAATTTTCAATTTTATTTTTAATCAACTTCTTTTATTTAAATATTATAGGACATGTTATGAAAGGAATCTTTTTTTGAAGTAGAAAGGATATTCTCCTCAATAATGGAGTTCAAGTGTTTTATCAAAATTGTATTCCATGTAAGATAATATAGGGTTCTGTTTCGTTCCATATTTTTACATTTTTTTGATTATTTTATGATGGAACTATTATTATGATGTCCTTTTATCTTATATAGATTATGTTATGATGGCATGATGATTAAGAATCCCTTTTTTTATTACATGGGTTATGCTATGAAGTATGATTTATGATTTTGTGGCACACATGAGAATGGTTTCATTATGAGATGGATGGGACCTATATCTCCATCAAATGCATTGGGTAAAAATTTATATCTCATGAGATAGACATGGCTGGAACGGAAGGTTAAACCGGTTCATTGCAACATGATTGAAACGAGGAGTGAACTCGGTTCAGAAATGGACTTTGTCAGCTAAGATAGTCTTGGAAATGCATCGTGACAAATAATAAATGATTCTCTATGATTATGTGTGTATGAAAAAAAGATTCAGATTTTATGTTATGATTATTGGGATTACATTTCACTACTATGATGTATCCCATGTTATGAAATTATGATCTCTTTTGCAGGTTAAGATTTCCAAAATGTTATTCTCTTATGAATATAAAGTGATTGATATTTATTTTTCTTTCCCTTACTGAGTATTTGAGCTCACCATTTTGTATGTTTTCTTTCCCCAGGTCAGGAAGACGGTTATTATGTAGGATATGCAAAAAGGGACTCTAAATATGATGAAATAAATGGGATACAGTGTAGATGCTTTATGAACTAGTTGTTTGTGTTTCCCAGTTTCTAAAGACACTATACCTATACGGTCCTTTCATGGTTTTGTTATATGTTTTAATAAGTGTAATTCAATTTTGATGTATTAACAATGTATGTAAAGTATGGGTCTTTATAGGAATACTTCAAAGGTAAAGAAATAATGTATAGACAACAAAAAAGGAAAATGGTTATGACATTAGATACAGATTCTAGTAGTCTTGACAGATTTTCAAGATATTCAAAAAATTTGGGGGATAATTATTAGTTTTCAATGGAAGATCATGTTGGTGGACATGAAATAACTATGGGGATTGTAAAAACTAATTTCATGGAGCTTGTTTCTGGAGATAAGTTGGGCATCAATGTGGTGATATTTTTTTCCATGTAAGTCTTAATACCTTTTCCCTGCATTATATTTATTAAAACTTTATTCTTATATTTGTTTTGTATTAGGTATCTTTATAACATGTGTGAGAAGAATGTGTGGAAAGATGTATATGGATTCATGGACCTACATTTTATTTACCATGAATCACATCATTGGATTAGGAACACATAAATATTTATATTGCTGAAAGATTTGAACAAAATATAATCACACACTATTCGATGATTCCTTTTGTGAGAGGTATGAAAGATATCTCTGGGAAAGAGTTCATTATATTTTAACGTAAAAACCCACTAACATTAAATTATCTTTTATCAGTGATCATTGGATGTTAGGTGTTTTTTTCCCAATGGGATAAAGACTTAATTGGATATGATCTGTCTATGGCGATGTGCGGGAACGATTAAAGAATATATTGGAAAAGTAAGTTTCAATTTCAAAATAGTTGTATATATTATAACGAATCATAAATTTATTTAATAGTGGATGGTTATAATTTCTGAAAAACACCAAGAAAAGGAGTTCCAAGATAAAATATGTAAAATTAAAGGTAAATATCCATTTATAATTTGAACTTTTTGATGTATTACATAAAAATAATATTTTGAATTTACAATCATTCAAACAAAATTTTCATGAACAACAAGGATTTGTCGATTGTGCATATTATATGTTATGATTTATGTTTGAAATAATTAAAAATGGAACACTTGTAAACTATAACATGGTAATATTTCGTTTTAAACTCAAACATTGTAAGATTTCCTTTTGAACATTTCCATAATATTTCATTTGACTTATTTATTATATATGTTAACTACTATCCTTTTAATTTTTAGCTATTTGATGACCCCCAAACCTATAAGGCTCAAGAGGTCAAACACATAAAAGTGTAATGGTAAATTTATTTTATAGGTTTGATGGGATATTTGTTTTTTTGTAGTGTAAAATGAAATTTTGAATATTTTCATTATAATTGTGTATTTTGTAGTCGTTTAGGATGGATTTAGGTTTTTTGTGGAGATTGTATGTTATGAATGTTATATATGTGAATTTTAAATTTTTCTCTACTTGTATTGGTCTAGTTGTGATGGTTTTTCTGGTATGGATTTTGGTCTGGGGGGGTTTCCAGGGGTGGGGGTGGAGTTCAGGGGCTTAGGAGGGTTTCAGGGGTGTGGGAGGGTTGTCTAGTTTAGTGGGGGGTGTCTATGAAGGTGGTAGGGTTGTCCAAGGGGTGTTCAGGGGTGTGGTGGGGTGCCCAGTGGGGTCATTCGGCTTTCCAGGGGTTTGGGAGGGTTGTCCAGTGGGGTGGGGGTCTCTAGGGTGTTCATGAGGGTAGGAGTATTCTTGGGTGTGTCCAGGGGTGTGTGGGGGGGTAGTGGTGTGGTGGGGTTGTCCAGGGGTGTGAGGGGTTTTCTAGTGGTGTGGGAGGGTTGTCTGGGGGGTCTAGGGTGTCTATGGTGGTGGGGTTGTCCATGAGGGTGGGAGGGTTGTGTAGGGTGGTGGGGGCTGTCCATGAGGGTGGGGGTGTCCAGGGTTGTGGGGGTGTCCATGGAGGTGGGGGGTGTCCAGGTGGGTGGGAGGGCTGTCTAGATGGTGGGGATGTTCATGAGGGTGGGGGCTATCTAGGGGGTGTCCAAGGGGTGTGGGTTTCCATGTTTGTGTGTGCGTTGTTTAGTGGGGTGGGGGGGTTCTAGGGGTGTGGGAGGGTTGTCATGGTGGGTGGGTGGGGGGTGTCCACGAGGGTGGGAGGGAAATCCAAGAGGTGTCCAGGGGTGTGTGGCGGTGCCCAGTGTGGTTAGAGGACTTTCTAGGGTTGTAATAGGGCTGTCTAGTGGGGTTGGAGGGTGTCCAGGATGACCATGAGGGGGAGAGTCTAGGGGGTTTCCAGGGGTGTGGGGGTGTTTCTTGGGTTGTGAGAGGGTTGTCCAGGGGGTGTCCAGGGGTGTGTGTGGGGATTCTAGGGGTGTGGGAGGGTTGTCCCAAGGTGTGGTGGGGGAGTCCAGGGTGTCGTTAGGGGTGGGGCTATCCAGGAGGGTGGGAGGGTCGTCCAAGGTGTGGGGGCTGTCCAGGAGGGTGGGGGTGCCTATGGGTGTGGGGGTGTCCATGGGGGTGGGAATGTTCAAGAGGGTGGGAGGGATGTCTAGGGGTTGGGGGATGTCCATGAGGGTGGGGGATATCTAGGGGGTGTCCAAGGGGTGGGGTGTCCAGGGTTGTGGGAAGGCTGTTTAGTGGGGAGGGGGGTTTGCAGGGGTGTGGGAGGGTTGTCCAGGGGGTGGGGGTTGGCTGTCTAGTGGTGTGGGGTGTTCCACGAGGGTGGGAGGGATATCCAGAGGGTGTCCTGGGGTGTGGGCGTTTCCTAGTGGCGTGAGTGGGCTTTCAAGGGTTGTGTGAGGGTTTTCCAGTAAGGTGGGGGTGTCCATGAGGGCGGGGGCAGTCTAGGGGGTGTCCATGGGTGTGTGTGTGTAGGGGGGGTCTAGGGGTGTGGGAGGGTTGTCCAGTGGGGTGGGGGTGTCCAGAAGTGTGGGTGTGGCCAGGAGGGTTGGAGGGATGTCTAAGGGTTGAGAATGTGTGTGGGGGTTCCTAGTGTGTCAGGGGGCTTTCCTGGGGCATGGGAGGGCTATCCAGTGGGTGGGGGTGTCCAAGGTTTCCATGAGGGTGGGAGTAGTCCAGGGCGTGTCCAGGGGTGTTACGGGATTCTAGGGGTGTGGGAGGGATATCCAGTTGGGGTGTGGGGGGGGGGGGTCCAGCAGGGTGGGAGGGCTGTCCTGGGGGTGTCTAGGGGTGTGTGTGTGTGGAGGTTCCCAGTGGGGTCAGGGGGATTTCCAGGTGTGTGGGAGGGTTGTCCAGTGTGGTGGGGGTTTCTAGGGTGTCAATGATGATGGGGGGCGGTCTTGGGGTGTCTAGGGGTGTGGGGGGGGGGGGGGTAGGGGTGTGGGAGGGCAATCTAGGGGTGTCAAGGGGTGTGGGGGGAGTCCAGGGTGTCTAAGGGGGTGGGGGTGTCCAGGTGGGTGGGAGGGCTATCTAGGGGGTGGGGGCAATCATGGACGGTGGGGGTAACTAGGGTTGTGGGTGTCAATTTAGTGGTGTCGGGGGGAGGGGGCTGGGGGGTTGGTCTATTTTTGTTCTGTTTCAGGTATTCCTTTGGCTGGGCATAGTTGTGGGGGGTGTCGAGGGGTGTGGGGGTGTTCTGTGGGGTGGGGGTGTTTCTAGGGGTGTGGGTGGTGTCCAGTGGGGTGGAGGGGTTTTGGTGTGTTTTTCTTTCTATTTCAGGTATTCTTTTGGCTGGGCATAGTTGTGGTTGAACGACTTAATTAAATAAAATATTTTGATTTTACATCGGTTATTTTATGACTGACGTAAAAATACACCGGGATTGGTTTTAACATCGGTTATTTAAAAACCAATGTAACATATGCATGGGAAAGGTTTTTTACATTGGTTATTTTAAAATCGACACAATTAATGGAAATGAATAGTGTTTTACATCGATTTGTTTATAAACGACGTGGAAAACTGATTGGAAGACTACTTTATCACGTCGGTTATGAAAATAATCGATGTTATAAATTCTTTGGAGGTGTGATTTTAGATGTTAGTTATTATATAACTGACGTTATAAAGTATATAAAATGTCGATTTTTGAATAATTGACGTAATACATCCCGACTCCGATGTGTTTTCCACATCGGTTTTTGAGTAACGGACGTGAAAAATGCTTTGGTTTCTTGTTTATTACATCAGTTTTAAAATAACGGATGTTAAAAAACCAAATTTATAACATCTTCTATAATAACAGCGAACAAAAAATGATGTAAAAACTAAAAAATAACTGTCGTAATTTTTTTATTACACTACTTTATATCCTTTTTCACACCATCAGGTTCCCCTTTTTAGGTGTTATCAAATCAAATATGAGAAAATTTTACATAAAGATACCTAATGTAAGTTTTGATGAGATATGCAACACCAAAAATAATATACATTGGTTGGAATTGAAACATGTCTCACTCCCTGAAAGGTATATTTTTTATAAACTGAGTATGTGACCTAGCCCAAGTTAACATTTCAGGTTCAAGAAACTCGTTTCAAGCGATATTACAGTAATTCTTGCAAACAATTATACCCATGAAAAAATTACATTCACAAATATGGGGACACGGTTGAAAAAATTTCATAGATACTCTAGAAGCCCATAATGACTTCCAATGCATGTGTGAAAAAAAGAAGAGCATCAATCACAAGATACCTTTTTCTTGGCTTTTTAGTTTTGAAAATACGGTGATATCGAACCAATAATGTTATGTGGACATGTTTAATGAAAAAATGGGTGGGATGAGAGTAACCATGTTATGAAATATGAGATGTTTCAAGACATAGACCACCAATTTCAGCTATAAATAGGATATCCCTCCAATACTGTTAGGATGGATATCTAGAAGATAATGTGATGATTATGTTTGTGAAAATCTCTCTTCCACAACATCATATAACACCATGATCCCATGGACTCTCGGAGGTAGATAAATAGAATGACATCCCTCCCATGGTCTCCATTGAGTCTTTTCCTACAATTGAGAGTTCCTTTTACAACACCTCTTAAGGTTGATAAGGGTTATGAAAGATATTAATCATTCACGCAACATTATGATTTGTGAAACATAAATGGTGTCACGTAACCATGCCTCCAGAATCAATGTTACGGACTTTTACTACTCATTATGGCTTACTCAACCCCATTTTTGTGAATGATAATAATGATGTTTGAAAAAAATATTCTGGTCCTCAACCGTCCATCCCATATGAAAGTCATATGTCCATAACATTTATTTTTTGGACTAATAATACAAACCCTAATTCTGTTTCATCTTAATAATATGAAACCAATCATAAGGAAACCTCCTTACCACTCCTCCAGAGTATTGTTTATGACATTCCCTACCTATAGTCACAAGAGGACTTGACACATAACCCTTAATGATGGAATCACCATTGGAAACATATTATGAGTATCAATAGATAGATAATTCCCTATTTTTTCCACTCACCTCCAGTTAACAATCCTAATGGTGTTTCCTCATCCACATCTGAGTTGGATGACATAAAACTATCTTTTCCTATTTTGATGTTGTATGATGTGAAACAAAATGAAAATTTCCACAATACAAGATGTTAAAATGTTTCCTTACCCTGTGTGATGATAATGAGAACCATTATGTATTATAATCATGGGATACAACTAGTCTCCTTCTGTGGGATGTGAAAATTACACTATTACCCCTATAAACATTCATGTGTAATCACTACATCATCCACCTTTGGTTCTCCATCCACAACACAAGTATTCTTACCGCATGATGTTAAACTACATGGACCATTCCATTTACAAGACAATGAACTACATAATAAAAATATAGGGATTTTGATCACTATTTCACTAGCATGTTTTGTAGTAAATCTATATGAGGTTCAGTCTTTACATCCCTATGTCTGATATATCCCCACCTCTGGGGGACCCACTCCACAGAACCTTTGAGTGTCAAAATTTTCCACTTTGGTACACAATATACTAAATACCAGGTATGAAAAATATCCCAATGAAAAACATTCCACAAACGCTACCAAACCACTGACTATGAAATATTCCCCATTCTAGATAAAATATACCATATTTCCTCAAAATACATTAAATATGTGACCAATAAGTCATCAAAATATGTGAAAATTTATTACTGATTTAAAATCCCTACCCCATGAAATATTCATTGGTAACTTAATGTAAAAATACCCAGAATAAATATTTCCCTGATGTCAACTACCTCATGAATAACATGATATTTTTTGGGTTTTACACCCAATATGACTGACACATGAGATTACCTTAATGAAACAGAATACTTTATAGGTTCCCAACTAACAAAACATATAGAAATTCCAAGACATTTACAATGTTACAAACTCCTTGGACTAAAGGTTTTAATCCTATTTATATAGAAGATGATTAAGTAACTGTCATCCACCTCTATAAGGAACTAGGATATAGTTCCATGAACCTGACATAAATCTATGATTCATACTACAACAATGAGAATACTTCAAAGTAGGAATCAATATAAGGAGGAATTTGAATCCCATTATCCTTTTTTTATAAAGGAACTAACATCACAGATGAATATGATTTATGTCTCCAACATTTGGAAAGATTTTAGGTGGGGTAGAAGAACATTTTTATTGAATCCCTCATATAAATATTTAGAAAAAAAATGTTGATACAAATATGAATGTATTTTCCTTGAAACATAGGCAATAGTAGAGTTAGGGACCCATATAATTTCACTGTCACAATATCCTAATATTTGGGGTTGTGTCCCACTAATAATGTGGAAGGTGGAACATTAAGCTATCTTATGAATTGTGGAAGATAACAGTAGGCATCCCAAATCTATAACATTTTCTACATGGATCCCTTTTTTATCATAGGAACAATGGATGGTGTTTTGTAATTAGAAATTTCTTCCAATATATCTAGACTATTAACTAAATCCACCTCTCTTACATGACTCATTTTAATAGAAACTGGTAACCTGACTCTATTAGGAATTGTGGATATAGAAACTCTAGTGTGGTTATTCCACATTAACATAATTTTACCATGACATTCACTATTCCTTTAACTATGGGGTTCCCTCACCCCCATTTCCCCATTTAATCCCTTTCATATAAGCATGAGGAGGATATTTTTCACCGATAAAAGGAGGAGGGGTAATTTACACTATGTATATATCCCACCAAGAGCTCTATTCATTGGTGAATAGAACACACTTCCACCCCTAGGGCCCTGTGGGGGGAAACACCCCCCCCCCATTGCAACACAGAACTACTTCGAGAGCATCTAAAATGAGTGCTTTGTAATCTCACTCCCATATGTTCAGGAGGTCGGGTATATTTGATTCGTACCATTCATTGCCTCCATTAATGAATTGAATAAGAGGGACACCACCCATGTAACTCCCCAACCCCAGTTACAAATAGTCGGTGCATTATTACATAACATTGGAATGATAACAAAAGATCAAATATCGAAAGACCAATTAGTTTTGTAGCCTTAGAGACACTAGATTCATTTATAAGTCCTACATTACATCATAAAATGGAAAACTAAAAAAACAATGTTTCCATAGACAACACTGAGATCCCATAGACTATCCCTAGAGGTCAGTCATAAAATACTTGTTCACATCCTAGAAAAAATGAAACATAAAAAGATGTGAGCTCAGATGCTCAGTAAGGATAACAATATAGTGGAAACTTTCATAAATAACCATAAACATTTAACGAAATGTATAACTAAAACAAAATCATTTTAATCATAAACATCAGAATATTATGGCAATGATGAAAATCAAATAATTCCATTTACTTACTCACATGGATATTCTACTGGTCTAATAATCACGTGCAATATCAATAGAAACTTTCATAATGATGGAATGCCTAATTTCATACTTTCATAACCACATAGTCAAGGCCTTCTTCGAAGAATAAAAATAATATTTTTTCAAGGCCTTTTTCCAAGACACTAGTTTGTCTCATGAGACCTACCAATGCATCGAGGAGCTATAGCGGACTCCACCTGTCACTTACTAATTCTAATGCATTCCTCATAAAAAATGGTTTAAACAAAACATTAACATTTATATTGAAACTAGCATATGAAGCGTCAATACATTATCCATAAACCATTAATGGTTTGAAATAACACATCCATAGTAAAACATATAAAAAAACCTTCACTACAATATGGATGTTTTACATCATAATAAATCAACTTCAAATAAGCTTAAAATCTATCAAAAGATGTTGACATTGATGAAATAAAAACTATTTGAGAGAAATATCTCTTTTTTGAAATCATCTAAAAGTCACATAATTATATAAGAAAAACTATATTTTGAAAATATTCTTATAAGCTTGTAATGAAAGCTTCAAAGATTTTATAATGGAAGAAAATAGTTGCACCCATTGTATATGTTAAAAAAACATTCTTAACTTAATTTTTTCAAAAAGGTTAAAAAGGACCTTGTTTGGAAAACGACAGAAATATTCCTTTATGAAAATATTATAAAAAGTAAAACAAGGGTATAAATTACTTTAACCCATTTTATATTAAATAGTAAAATTGTTTTGAAATACATTTGTATGAAACATGGATCTAGATGATAAAAATGTCCCATTAGATTATTATGTATTAACAACCTCGGATAATAAAGAGATTGTGGAATAAACCCTTACCTTGTACTTTTCCTTGGTCGAGGGTAGGTTAACCTCCTCTTCTTTGGGTTCTTACTTTTGATTTGATCAAAAGGGATCCACTGGATGGCTTTATTACTAAAGGAGGGATTCTATGATGAATTGAGGGAAGTTAAGAGGATATTTGGGTAGGTTTTGGCTGAACGAAAAGGCTTTGATGGTGTGAGTTGGAGAGAAGGGGGAGTGCCCTTTTATAAGAGGGGTGAGGGGCACCTTAGGAAAAGCTAGACATATTATTTTTTAATAAAATCATTTTCGGTTTCTAACAGTTGAAAACTATTTTATTTCAAGGATATGGTGTGGATGGGTCCAAAACCACCTATACAACAGGTTTTAGATAGGTTTGGGTCACTATAATAACCTTATATTTTAGTTTTGACTCTTAGTTAATTAGTTTGACATTTACCATGTCTCTTTGTATTTGTATATTATATGGTTAATATACATACTATAAACATCCAAGTGAACCCCATGTGATTCATTAATGATACACCTATCATTATATAAGTCTCTTGGATCAACCATATATTTTTAGCAATATAATATCAATTAATCATATAATATTTTTTTTAAAAACCCTTTTATGTCAATTTTTACACTATTTGGAATTTCATTTTTGTGAAACTCATAACAGCATGATTACTTCGAAAATATTTAATTAAATCATTACTAATGTTTCATATTAACTTATAAAATTAGTTTAATTCATAAAAAAGTCTAAAATTACATTTATTTGGGTATTTATTATATCAATTATTTCAATATTTCATTTATAAGGTAATGACTACATCATCATTGGTTCATAAATAAATTTAATTATTCAAAGTATCAAAATTAAAAATAAAATACCATTATGTATGAAATATTTTTTAATTAATAATAATTATTTATAATCTAAATTATCTTTTATATAACCCTATATTAATTTTTTTTATTAATATTTGATATTAACTCTTTTAACTCTTCATTGAATTAAATAATAATAAATGTATTAATCTCACAAAAATGGACCAAAGAGGTTAATATTTTATTCCTACGGTTGTTTTCGGTCGAATTATACTTATCCAATTGAAATAGGACATGTGTTAGGGTAAAAATAATATCATTCTTACCTTTAATTACCCAGTTTACTTTTAACCATGAAAATAAAAGTAAAAAGTTACCATTCATCAAAAATTATTTTAATCTCATTGAACCAAATTTTTCTTACCAATATCAATTGTGGATCTGTGATTTTAGTAATTCAACACATAGAAGCAGTAAAATTATGTTTTATGAAAATTTCCAAAATCTCCTGAGAGGTGGGTAAAATACAGTAAAAAGTTAATGAAAATTTTATATATCTAAACTTAATATAAATTGACACCAATGAATTACATTGAACTTATATAGGTATTATGTACCTATTTTAACCTAATATAAAATTAAATAAAATAAATAATTATTTAAATAAAAAGTCAGTTTTAACCAATATCTCAGTGATTATAACTATTTATAAAAAAATTGAATGTTTTCAAAAAAATTCCAAAAATTAACCCTAAGTTAGTTATGATATTTCAAATCCAAAAATGATGTATAATTTACCAAAATAAAAACATAGATGTTTCATTAATTATTTTAAAATTAATTCCCATTTTCAAAACCAAAAGGAGAGTTTTTAAGAAATAATAGCTATCAAAAGATTGACACTTATATATGTGTAATTTCAATGTGAAATTACTCCCAATGAAAAGTATTTAATTAATTGCTAAAAATTTAATCTAATTATACTTTAAAACCACTCAAATGTATAATTTAACACTATTAATTATTTTGATTAAAAAATTGTTTTTAGTTAAAATTTCGTATTTTCACTATTCACCCAAATATGAAAGTTATCAGAAAAACATCAAAAATCCCTCAAAACTACAATTTTATGTCCTCATTATGAGGAAAAATTTTATTTTGACAAAATGAATATATAAATGGGTCATGTATATGATTTTGAAAAGTTTCTCCTTTAAAAGGTAGTAAAATTAATTTATTTTTTAAAAAAATTCTTTTATCTGAAAAAAATGATTTTGTTCTTATATTATGTCTAAGAAACTAATAATATAGATTCTAATATTATAAGGATTATATAATATTCAAAATTTAGTTAATACTATTCATAACCACTTTTGACCATCTAGTTTGATAAATCGTGATGCGCTTGAACTCGGTGTTTCTTGTAGTGGAATTTATTAAATTAGTTTGAAGAAATAACGTACTATGAAATCTTGGGGTGTTTCATTCTCCCTGCCTTCAATATATTGCTTCTTTTCAATTTGAAATTCTTCTTCGGAAATAAAATTTTAAAAATAATAAATACCTTTGGGGAAAATCCACATCGGAAATTGGGTTAATAAAATGTAGTCTTAATAAGAGGGAAAGGGAAATAAAAATTCACCCCCAAATTACAATCTCAATTAAGAGAACATTAGTGTAAATTAGAAACACATAATTAGAGGAAAAATGTAAATATTTATTCAGATTCATTGAGGTCATCAATCACAAACAACTGTAAAATTGAGGTCCTCAAAGCCATCAATCAATGATGATTTAAAATATCATCAGTTCAACAAAACATAAGATATTATGATAAAACTTTTTTGGTTTTAATATACCTTCCCTAATGTTTAATAATTAATTTATTCATATAATAAGTGATATATATATACTTGATAAGTAGAGTTTCATCCTTCTACCAAAAATTAATCGTTCTCTCTATTAGATAAAAGAACTCCAAAATATTATATTTATCCTAAAAATATAAGGTTCCAAATATTAACACATACCATTAAAATTAAGAAAAATATTTTTATAACCAGGGACATCCGGTAGTCTAGTGGTAGGTAATAAAGGCATGTCACAGTATGTTTGTTGGTTCTATTTCTACAACTTTGTCCAACGTGATGGATCATTTCCCAACCTGCAGGTTGTCCTTTTCCTAAAATAATGCTAAGAAATGTTTAAACCGTAAACAATACAATCTAATGTTAAACATAATCCATTACAAACATTATTGTTATCCAAAATACCTCAATCCAGACTCTCTGTAAAAGGTATCTAAATTCCAAAATCAATTGTAACATCAGATTCCCCAAACAAAGTAAATTTTATCTTATTGTCACATACTGAAAATATGATTACCATAGTCATATTAAAACCATAAAAAAACAACAAGTATTGAAGTACAATCCTTATATACTCCATAATTATTATAAAAGGTACAATGTTGATACAACACTCAAATGACATAATTCTTTAATAACAACATAAGAACTCTAATCATTCATCCTCATCTTTGGTAGTATCATAACTTGATTATTATGCAATAGCATCATTTGGGGTATACTCTGATGATTTGGAAATTGGTTTCTGTAGTGTCCCAACTACTTACAGATGAAGCACTATACATTTGAAACCATTTTCTTACCCTTGTAGTCATGTACTTGGTGTCTTATTTCTCCACACTTATAACAAACTCCCATTCCCTTCCATAAATTTCCTGGGTGTTTCTTCCTACAGTTATCACATATGGGAAAATTCTTCTTTTCCATCTTCCCTTTATCCATCTTTCTCTCTTCCATATTTTTCTTCTCTATCTTCCCTCTAAATCCATAGGACTCAAAGAATTATTTACATATCTTATTAAATCATAATACTATTTCTTCATATGTTGAGAATACATGGGTGACTATTTCCTTTCTAAATATTGGATTAATACTGTGATAGATATGATCCTTACTACTCTTTGGATCATATGTATTTCTGGAGTTCACATTCCTTCTACTAGGCGCCATTTCTATACAATATCATACACTATGTCAGTTTATGAATTGTAATGAATAATTTAACACTTGCAAAATACCTATTGTAAATTGAACAGTTTATGGATATAATCCGTAATAATAAAAATAATTTCATTGCGGAAGTATATACTAATAAACCCTACATAATGGTTTGTAATGAAAATGATAATCATCCTAATAATACCCCTGAGAGTGTCGTAACCTAGAGTGCAGCAAGGCCCATTGCTATGCACCAGTTCCCATTTGAGTCTAGCTGAAAGCGGTGTTTTCGTGTTTTGCCCCTAGGTACATCTATGTAGAGTCGCCTCTACCTGCTCATATCCAAACAGGGATGTATTTCATGGAAAAGTCACAAAATTTGTACAATAACAGGATTCTCGGAAGTTATTCTATACTAATCCAGAAAATCTATTTTAGGGATACATGCTCTAATCAGAGTTTATCTAAATCTAGCTTTGAACGTTTATTTTTAAACATCCTCTGATACCAAATGTATTGCCCCGACCCTAGTTACCCAGAGTCGGTGCATTATTACATAACATTGGTAGGATCACAAAAGATTAAATATCTAAAGATCGATTAGTTTAGTAGCCTTGGAAACACTAGATACATTAATAAGTCTTACATTACATCATAAAATGGAAAACTACGACAACAATGCTCCCATAGAAAACACCGGGATCCCATAGACTATCCCTGCAGGTCAGTCACAAAATACTACTTCATATCCTTGAAAAAATAAAACATAGAAAGTGGTGAGCTCAGATGCTCCGGAAGGATAACAATATAGCAGAATCTTTCATAAATATCCATAAAAATTTAAGGCAATGTATAAATAAAACAAAATCCTTTTAAACTAGAACTTATGCATAATATTTCAAAGTTAAAAATAAAATAATGCCATTTACACACTCAAATTGATATTATACTAGTTGAATAATCACATGAAATATTAATACCCACTTTCATAATGATGGAATGCATAATTCCAGACTTTCATAACCACATAGTCATGGCCTTGTACTAAGACTAAAAATAATATTTTATCAAGGCCTTGTGTCAAGACACTAGTTTGTCTCATGAGACCTAAAGATACATCGAGGAGCTATAGCGGGCTCCACCCTTCATTACTAAGTCTAATGCATTACTCATATGAAAAGGTTTAAACATAACAAAAAAATTCGTAATGAAACTAGAAAACAAAATGTCAATTCTTTATACATAAATCGTGAATGGTATGAAATAAAACATCCACAGTCAATCATATCACAAAACCTTTAACATAATATGAATGTTTTGTATCATTATAAATTAACTTCAAATAAGCTTAAAATCCATAAAAATATATCAACATAGATGAAATCAAAACTATTTGAGAGAAATATCTCTTTTTTGAACTCATTTAAAAGTCACATAATTATAATAGAAACCCATTATTTTGAAAATATTCTTATAATATTGTACGGTAAGCTTCAATGATTTTATATTGGAGGAAAATATACACACCTTCCATAGATGTTTAAAAAAACATTTTTCCTTTATTTTGTCGAAAATGTTAAAAAAGAACTTGGTTGGAAAACGACGGAATGTTTCCTTTATAAAAATATTATAAAAAATCAAACAAGGGTATAAATGACTTTAACCCATTGTCTATGAAATAGTTAAAATCATTTGAAATAAATTTTTAAGAAACATGGATTTCGATGATAAATAGGTCCAAATGGATATTTACTTATAAACAACCTCAGATAATGAAGATATTGTGGAATAAACCCTTACCTTGTACTTTTCCTGGGTCGAGGGTAGATTAACCTCGTCTTCTTTGGGAAATTCCATTTGATTGGATCAAATGGGATCTATAGGTTGGCTTTATTACTAAAATAGGGACTCTAGTATGAAGTGATGGAAGTTGAGAGGATATTTGGGTATGGTTTGGCAGAGCCAAAAGGCTTTTAAGGTGTGAATTAGAGAGAAGGGGTGCCCTTTTATAAGAGAGGTGAGGGGAACCTTAAAAAATATAGAAATATTATTTTATAATAAAATATTATTTGGTTTCTAATTGCTCAAAATGGAATTATTTCAAGGAACAGGTGGGGATGGGTCCAAAACCACCCAACCAATAGGTTTTAGATAGGTTTGCATCACTATAATAACCTTATCTTTTAGTTTTAACTCTTAGTTAATTAGTTAGACATTAACCATGTCTCTTTGTGTTTTTATATTATATGGTTAATAAAGTTACTATAAAATTCCATGATAACCCCAAGTGGTTCATTAATGACACATATATCATTATATAAGTCTCCTTGACTAACCGTATATTTTTAGGAATAGAATAACAATTAATAATATAATTGTTTTTTAAAAAACTATTTTGTGTCAATTTTGACACTATTTGGTATTCAATTTTTTTGTGAAACTCATAACAGCATGATTACTTCAAAAAAAGTTAATTAAATCATTAATAACATGTCATATTAACCTATAAAATTAGTAGAATTCATTAAAAGTATATAAATAATTTTATTTGGGTATTTATAATATCAATTATTTCAATATTTCATTAATAAGGTAATTACTGCATCATCATTGTGTCATAAATAAATTTAATTATTTAATGTCTAAAAATTATAAATAAAATACCATTATGTAGGAAATATTTTTATATTTCTAATGAATATTTATATTTTAATTTATCTTTTATATAACCCAATTTTAAAAATGTTTTTTTATTAAAATGTGATATTAACTCTTTTAACTCTTCTTTGAATTAAGCAATAATAAATGTCATAATCTAGTCCTAGTGTACCAAAGAGGTTAATATTTTATTCCTAAGGTTTCTTTGGTCGAGTTATACTTATCCAATAGAATTAAAAGATGTGTTAATGCAAAAATAATAACATTTTTTCCTTTAATTGTCCTTTCTACTTTTAACTGTGTTAAATAAAAGTAAAAAATTACTATTCACCAAAAATTATTTTCATCTCATTGATCCACCTTTTAATTACTAATATCAACTATGTCTTTCAGATTTTTTAAATTCAACTCATAGAAGCGGTAAAATAATGTTTTATGAAAATTTGCAAAAGCTCCTAAGAGCTGGGTAAAAGACTGTAAAAAGTTCAATAAAATTTTATATATCTAAACTTAATATAAATTGACTCCAATGAATTAAATTGAAATTATAAAGGTATTATATATCTATTTTATGCTAATTTACATTTAAAGAAAATAAATAATATTTTAAATAAAATGTCGGTTTTAACCAATAACTCAATGTTTTTTAATATTTATCAAAAATTGAAAGTTTTTAGAAAAATACAAAACATTCACCCTAATCTAATTTTGATATTCCAAATCCCAAAATGATGTCTATTTTACCAAATTAATAACATTGAAGTTTCATTGATTAATTTAAAATTAAATTCTGTTGTCAAAAACCAAAAAGCGGTTTTTTATGAAATAATGACTATCAAAAGATTGACCCTTATTTTTGTGCAATTTCAAAGTGAAATTACTCAAAATGAACAATATTTAATTAAATAGTAAAAATATAGTATAATTATAATTTAAAACAACTCAAATGTATAATTTAACACTATAAATTATTTTGATTAAAAAAGTTGTTTTTAGTTAAAATTTAGTATTTTTCAGTATTCACCCAAATATGAAAGTTATCAGAAAAACATCAAAAATGCATCGAAACAAAATTTTTATGTCCTGATTCTAAATTTGAAGTTTATTTTGAAAAATTGAATATATTAAAGTGTAAATTATTTTATTTTAAAAAGGGTTTCCATTAAAAGGCGGTAAAATTGTGTTTTTTTAAAAGTACTTCTTTTATCTGAAAAAATGAATTTTTCTTATATTATGTCTAAGAAACTCATAATATGTATTCTAAAATTATAAGGGTTGTATAAAATTTAATATTTAGTTAATACTATTCATAACCATTTTTGAACGGCTAGTTTGGTAAGCCGTGATGCGCTTAAATTCAGTGTTGTGTGTAGTGGAAGTTATTGAATTATATTGATGAAATAACGTACTATGAAATCTGCGGGTGTTAAAAACCGGCTTAGTCAGTGACAACATTGAATAGTATAAAATGTCAAAAATAAGGTAGACATTGTACCCACATAATCGGCCCTTGTCCTAAACCACTAACACTATCATTGGGGATAGACCGGGAACATTTTAAGACAATAGGAATCCTAAGTATATCTAGTGTCCCTTGTCAGCATTGGTGAATCCCATAACATACCAGAAAAAAGTGAACAAGGATATATATTCACCCTCAAGTTATCAAGACCCTAGAGAAATCATAGATAGGTTTGACTTACTCTCTCAATCTCCAGAACAATTGAAAGCCATTCTGATCCATATCAGGATGGGAAATGCTAATTCATATGTCCTCCCTACACCACCATCGACCAATGTGGAGGTCCTTCCCAGACAACCCCGAACACCTATGAGTTTCATCCTTGCATCACCACCAACCATTGTAGAGGTCCTCTAAATACAACCACCATACAAAGTGGATGCCCACAATTTTTGTAAGACACACCCTAATCTGATGAACCATCCATGGTCAAGAGAAATAACACCCATCATATGGGGTCATGCTAATGGTTATGAACCCAATACAATTGTAGGAAGCCTATGAGACTCTCAACAGATCATGATTGTAATGTCCCACACTGTATGAGGCGGGACACTGGTAAGTTTCATGTCATCAATGACCTCTCAGATTCCGATGTAAAGATGACTCATGGGGGATCCTTTACCCCCTCTATGATAGTATATGGTATTATCCCATCAATTGAGGATTTTTATATGATAAGAAAAAGTCTAAAATGATCCTTAATATCTCTCTAGATACATATAGGTGTAGGATATATTGGCCTACTTCTAGGGACTCATAGTGAAATTGTCTCCATTACTGTTAATTTACCTCCACTCTAATAACATTAATGAAGATGGAGGGATGTTAGAGTCTAGGTTTGTGGCCTCAGATGAAGGAATGCACATCACTTAGTCACAAAGAGAGGTTGTCCCCCTAAACATGAAAAAATGGAAAACACCATGTCCTACATGGAAATGATATCGAAGTTTGATCTACATCCATGATAACTCACATCATGTAACAGATATTTGACATGTGTGGAACCCCATCGTAGGGTATATCTACAACATAGTAGTCATGAGTTAGTACCACCTCCCTTATCTCATCCAGTTTTAATCATGATTGGAGTAACCCTAAGAAGGACCCTCCCCTTAGTGGCCAACAAGAATATTTGTTAGAACTCCTAGCAATCAACTAACTATCAGTCATGTTTTAGAAACCTACAGATCCATATTTATTTATCCCAATGTCCATCAAAGATGACCATGCCATTTTTTGGCAGAATATCTAGGTGATTCTACACCACCTACAAGACTGTTAGCTATACTACCCATGGATCCATGGGTACGTCAATGTTATGCTCCAACTGTGAAAGTGGTTTGAGATCACAACACTCTCTATAACTCAATATCCTGGATCTTATGGATACCACCATGAAATATGTAAGACCTATATTTATAGCCTCACCCTACCCATCTATGCCATGAAAGTGGAATCCCAATATGTGCAGATTAGATGTTATGGGTTGTATGATTCCCACCGTTTCAACCATATCATAACACATTTATGAAAAAATCAATCTATCCCATTTTCTAAGAATATAGGTTTGAATAGATCTACAATCATTCTAAATGGGGTCATAATAATTGCACTAAAGTATTAGAGAAACATGGATATCTATGCAGGCTGTGATACGGATAACCTGCATCAAGGGGAGACATACCACTACGAGGACTCCTCATTAGGCCTCTGTAATCATCTGAAATGACATAAACTTGTCCTCCTGATTAACCCCCCAAAATATTATTACTATCTTCCAGTCATTATGTTCACAAAGTAAAGTGACATGTCAAGCCTATTGACCCATTCGATGTTGCTCTAGAAGAAATGTTGAACCCCCGAATAATTGGATTTCTTCAAGAACTCGAGGAATATGAAAGTATAACTAAAAACATTATTTTTGAGAAATTCATGGTCCCTAATGATGTTATAACCAACTTAATCTCTCCAATAGTGAGGAACCCAGTCACCCTTATCAATGTACTCCAGATTGACATTGGTGGCCCCATGTACCCTGTCATGTTAAATATAATGGGTTACTAAAAATGAATGACATATGAGCTACATACACCACCTGAGAAGAGTGATTATTCTCCACAACATCATTTCCATGTCTCTACATACGTATTTGTTCACATAAATTACTTGGTAGCCAAAAATAATTGCCATTATGACATGATAACTACTTTTATTGCATATCATTAGGCTCTAAAAACGTGATAGGTGGAATTTCGGCCTCAAGGGATTCCATACCAACAATGGGTTTCCTTGTTTGAGTTACTATAGTGTTTAGAAATCACACATTTACCCCATTTAATGGTATGGGTGAATGACTATAGATTCTGGACAACATTACCTCACGGTGTTTCCCAATGTTAGGGACTCGAGAATAGAAGGATTCCACCAACCTATGATATTCTTTCTCGATGTTTTAATGGATTTTATATTCCTAGTACAGAGATCTAACCACATGGTCCATTTATAATTGGTAATAACCCCTTTGATATCTATTCTACTAGTTCAGAACCACCACACAAATGAAAAGCCTTAGTGACCTCTTTAAATTCAAATAGAGACTTGATGAGTGAGTCACCAACTTCATCCCCCAGTGGTAGGGACTCATGTACTAGCTCAACATGCCACATTCTAAGGAACAAAAGTATATGATGTTCTGAGAGAATTTCATAAATGAGTTAGTCCCAATCCTCATCTCCCAAAATTACCTAGGTAGACTTGATAGTAATCGAAGGAGAATCAACATCCTGAAGAGTCCATGTAATGTAATAAACAATTGTTTCCACAATTTCCACATCCATATCCCACAAGAAGGTCAATAAATGTGGATTCAGTCATGAATATTCTTGTATGGGTTCCCAATATATTACACTTGATGGATATGTTACTAGATGAGCCTCACCAACTATATCTTTACCCTGTACAACCTTGTCAGGCATAGCTTCACCATGCATAATATACTTGATGGGAGAATGTGGATACAACCCCTGTCCATGATAGGATCATAGGATTCATTTCATAGAAAGGATAAAAATGACTCATCCATTCAAGGATTCCAAGGTCCCATGATGTTTCATTTATTCCTTGAATAATGAAATACAGGTGTTTCTGGAATGCAAGAGACTACAAGAGGTTGGACTCATTGGCTACAGTGATCAATTCCCATATCATAGGACCCACAGACCATGATAAAAAATACATTTAATTCAACTATTTTATCTTGTAACATGTTGAAATTGGATTAGTAAAATTGTACGAATCCCCAATAGAGGTGATACTTTTTTCTTCTAACCCCTAGAGTGAATTTCATGACTCCAATGAGTGGTATTAGGTACCCATCCATGTGATATAGAAAGAAAATGATTTGTGGTCTTGTAATACAACCCCTTGGGATAATGTTATCATACCTCACCTTTTGAAAAATCTATAAACTTCTTCATTTGTTGAAAAAAATCCAAACGATTCCTCTATATCTACACCGCAGCCTCCCATGTCAGGGAAGAGTAGACATTAATGAAACAATAGAAATATATATCCCTCAAAATTTAATAAACCCACTCAGAATACTATAGATTTTAGGCCTTCTAAATTATGAGAAAACCCCATTTTATTCCCATCACTACAATATTCCGTTGATGAAGAGAAAATGTACACCTTTGTGTATTCTGTTAAACTAGTGGACCACTTTATAATGGACAAAAGTGAGAAATGTAATATGAAACTCTCAAGAGACTTTGTTTGAATCCATTAATAGGGAGGCATAAGACAGACTAAAATATTTAATGCTCATGATATAAATTCCAAACATACTATACATTCTAATGAGACTATGATACAATCTTTTTGTAGTATTCCACAAGAAGAACCCTTAATGTCTATGTATCCAGGTATGCCTCTTCAGAATACTATATTAGTTGACTATACAACTCATATGTGTCTCCAACATGAACTGTCATGTCAATATAGGTCCCAAAAATAGCTTATCAGCACCCAGATGTAAGATTTTGATAGTAGGAATACTATCTAGAAACATGTTACATCTAGTACTATCTCAGTCCTAGTGTTTTATCCATTGAAATTCGTTGCACCCATTTCCAATGAATGTCCCTATTTAGGAAATATATAACCCTCAAATGGATCCATGGTATCCTAAAGTACATTTCTAAAATACATATATGGATTTCCATCATTGAGTCCCTCCACCTGTCATTGTAAATGAATTAGACCCTTACCGATGCATTAAAAATCCATCATTAGTTCATGGTGGTAGTATCTACAACTAATAACTATTAGAAAAAGGAGGATGATAAAATGGAATTTTTTGGCATTATTTATTTCTATAAAATTCAAGTGTTTCACCATTTATTGTTACATATACCCACTTTATATCTTGTTCAAATTTAGTGGAATAGAAACCCTACATTACATAGATGATAGTAGCTCTAAGATCAACCTCATCATAACACATACACTATATAAGTAGAGAATTATATATTATGATATGAATCCCTCCACCAAGACAATTAATGGGTATGATAATAGTGAATAGAAATAGCATGGATGAATTGTGAGGATGATTCAATTCGACGATCTTTTACCAGACACTAGATTTATTGTAGTATCTTACGATACTCCCTACCATGAACTTCTAGGAGGATATTTTCTGTATTTTCATGCACCATTCACTTCATCATACAACCAGTGCCTTAGATACTCCTTTGATTTTTATATAGGGGTACTCAAGGGATATGTGTACCCTTTTGACTCTTATGACACATGATACCTGGATAATATTTTCTATAACATTGATGGAAGGAATGTTTAGACAGACAGGGTTGTGTGCATCGATTCCGATAATGATCTCACGACTAGAGGAGCCAATCCATGGGTATAATTGAAACACAGTTGTTTCTCCCAATTAATCGGTTAGATCCCACAATACCAGACTTAGGTTTTTTTCATAATATAAAAGAAAAAGGAGTGTTCATTGATTACCTCATACTCCAAAAAGAGATAGGATGGACTGATTTAGAAATATTAGAATCCTGTGAAGTACTTAGAAGTTCTCCCAATGGCCATCGATCCTGGAAATTCATGCCTATTCCAAAAATATGGGATGACTGTGTGAAGGTCAAATCATTTAAATATAATTTATATTATGAGATTAACATGCAACTAGAATCTATTTTTAATTGCCTAAAAATCATTTTTCTCCATAGTCTCAGCAGAGAAGGAATTTCTTAGTGAGGATTCTATATCCACCAGAGTAGACACTAATGAAAACCTTGGTCTAGATAGCCCATAAGAGATTCCTCATCCATCTTATCAACTATCATAGACGATGGAGAGTATTTAATAGACACACATCCTATATTTATAGAGTGTGTCTCAATCACTATGAATGAGTTATCCCAGGTGAACCAAAATAATGAGGATGATCAAACTAAGACCGTGATTAGTTATTCCATGTACCCAAATGAGCAGTAGTAGTTTGTGTCCCTCCTAAGATAGAACCCTAACGTACTCACCTAGTGGTTTGAGGATTTATCCAGCATAGAAACATATGTTTTTTCACATCATATTGGAATCTTAGTGGGTCAACATGGGTTCAAATAGCCTCCTAGAATGATGCACCACTCCCGTGGTTCTACGATCCGGGACAAGGTTGAGAGGTTTATTATATAAAACCTTGTTAGGGCGGTCCAGTAACCCATGTTTCTAGCCATAATTTTCCATTTCATGAAGATGAATGGGAATATAAAAGTCAATATTGGCATTTAAGATATCAACCACCATTTTCTGAACTATGATTTCCCATTATATTGAAAAAGTTTCTGATTGGTTTTATAGATGGGTTCTATTGCCTCTTCTTTATGGATTGATATTATGAGTAAAATAAGACCAAGATTCCCCCTGAGGATGATTATTTTTATTCCTTTAGGGTTCCCCAAGTAACTATATTCTCAATGGTGATACCATTCAATTTTAAGAACACTAGATTCTATTACTAGAAGTCAAGGAACCAGATCATCAAGACAATTCATGGGACAATTATTGAGTGTTATGTGGATGATTTGGTGGAGAAATCATAAACTTTTTTAAGCCGTGTCAAATATCAACTGAAAGTGTTTTTCTTCCTCTAATTATAATAAATATATATGACCATTAAAAGATTCTTATTTGGGTTTACCATGTGATAATTTATATTATTTTTTATATGATACATCACCATAAATATTTACATAGGGAAAATAAAGGCTATTAGTCCAATGCCAAATCCAAGGAATCTACAAGTGTTGTTATTCCTCCAAATCCTTATAACATACATATATCAATTTATTGAAAATCTAATTACTATGTTTAGTATCTTCTCATGTTTCATTAAAAAATGAATCATTTAACATTATGACGAGGTCTTTCATACCTCATTTTAAATCATAAATAATTATCTTCAAGATCCTTATGTTCTTACACCTCTCATCTGAGGATATCATTTTTTATGGTATGTGACCCATTTTGAACTGTCCCTTGACAAAATTATTTCCCAGAAATGTAAAAAGGAATGAAAAAAATAACATATACATCCTTATACCCATGATCTTTAAAATAGAGACCAATTACTCCCCAAATATAAGATATTCCTTATGTGGGACATTGCAATGCATAATATGCTATATTATTTGTATCCACATGACATATAGTTGTTTTATCAAGTAGATCCAATATAATATATTCTAAATCACCCCATGATGAAGGGATGATTGGTGTGGTGGGATGTAATCCTCCTGTAGTTCGATATCATTTTTTTCACATAGAAGGAAATTAATGGAAATGTTCTCAAAGACTTTCTAGCCACACATTTATCCCCTGCAAACTACCCTTGGATGTTTATTTCCCATATGATTCCTTTTTAAGGGGATCATGCTATAGAGTGCTAGAAGATTCAATTATATGGTTCCTCCTGATGTCTGACTAGTGTATGGATCAATGAACATAACTATAATATGGTTAGTTCGGGGAATATCTTCATAATTAAGAAATGGGATGCATTTCTGTACTCATTTCTTGTGTTAGAATGATATATAAACAATGGGGAAGATTATTTGGACCTTATTAACAATCATGAGTTTTCCCTCATGATTGATTTCCACTATTTAAATGTGAAGGGGGGATCCAAGATAGTCATCAAACAAATAAATGGTGACTCTATCATCATAAAGATGGAACTTGTACCCCTACATAAACACAGCCCTCAGTTGATGTCCTAGTTCCCTTGCGAAATGATAGTGCCCCACATTCCTTGGTTTCAAAATAGCTGACCTGATGCGTTGGAAATCGAGGATGTTTCTATTTTAAAACCTGAACAAAATTACTTTTTTATTAATGTTTCACACTATAAATATACTTCCCCTACAATTTTTGATGGTAGAAATAGTCATATACAAAAGAACGATGTCAATTATTATAACTAGATACTTTTAGGTCCCCCACATTCTAGGAAACACCCAATTGGATAACTCACTCTATTGAGTATCACCATCAAGAAATTTTACCACCAAACTGAGACAGACGTGATATAATTTATAAGAATGTGTAACAGTTTACCCTCTAGAGTCGGAATGACCTTTAGAAAACCCTCTAAATATTTGGATTAAATGGAATAATCCCCCACTACATCTGTAGAAACGAGATACCTTAGGTCATTTTGGAATCTAGGAAAGACCATATAGTTTACAACAAGAAGGATTGAGGTTCTCCCAAAAAATTAAGAGGTATGGGAATCATTTTCCAAACATTTTTCATGAAATAGTTGAGTTATCCAATAGATTTTGTTCATTTTATCTCCATTCCTCCTATTTGTATCATCTGTTAAAGAATCTCCACAAAAAATATTCATTTCCCTTTACAAAATGGGGACTTGAAGTTTTAGTGCCAAATAGCTAGTGGAATATTGGTACATAATGTTTATTTTGAACATGACATATTAATTTTGAAAATTGGTTATAATAGTTACCTTAATTCAAAACCTAGTCTGTTGATGAGTTTCTGATCTTGCATTCAATACATCAGTTTTGGGTTCCTCAAGCTATTCTAATAGACAATGGCACAAACTTCCATTTTATCAAGCATATGAAATTTCACAAATAGTAAAACATTCTTTCTTAAAATATATCGTATTACCATAAACATGAAAATTGGAAGATTTATTTGTTCAAAAAGACCCTCGCATCAATCTTACTAAAAATGGTAGGCCATAAAAATGATTTTTCTCATAAATCTCTCTAACAACATCTTTTTATATAATTTGATGGCCTAAAATTCAATATAGGTGACCTCATACTCCCTGATGTACCAAATAGAGGTAGTATTACCCTTTGGGATTTAGTTTACACCAATATGAATAGATTTTTTTATGATGAGAGGACTCTAGAAAAAATCATGGATGTTCAAATTGGATTAGTTTTCATCCCAAGAGGAAAATAGGATTCAAGACATTCATAACATATATTTGGACTGTAATAGGATATCCTCGGTGTTAAACAAAATGATTATCCTCCCATCCATCTTCTATAGTGACACGATTCTAAATATCATAACACTAATGAGACCACAAAAAAATCCTCCAATGTTTGATCCAAAAATTTGAAGTACCTTACATTATTCATAAGGCCTATTCCTATGGATCATAATATTTAATCACTTTTTATGGTCATAATATCACACATTCCACACGTTCCTTGTTTCTCAAGTAGTAAATCATGTGAATCCTATGATCCAAACATTATGTCCATAAGCACAGAGCCATTTTAAACACTATGTGACCATAAAATAATGAAATATGGGTCAGATATCATTGAACTAAACAAAAAAATATTCTGTATTCCATGAATTATGAACATAAACTATTTCAGTCCACTTTTTTAGCACCATGTTCTTAAACTAGTAGCATCCACAATTCGAATTGTAAGACATTGAATTTCAAATCCCAATTTCATCAACACATGATGTTAAGCTTCTGTATCACCTTGTATGATAAATATAGAATTTTTCACAAACGATGTTCAGGATGTCCGAAAAATTAACGTCCTCTTCAAATTACAATAAATTGTAACCAAACCCCATGTCATAAACATGGGATGGTTTATGGATATTGTGGGATGCCTCAATACCCTCCTCGGAGAGGATATCCTTATATAGATTATATTTTTATAAAAATATATGTTTTAGAACTTTGTGTGGAATTATTCAATGTTTCATGTGTTATATAGTTACATATAGATCCCATTTATTTGGTCTTATACACCTATTTTCATAAAATCATTCCACTGGGGGGGATAGAAATTTCATTCACCAATAATTCACCCATTTTCCACACATAATGTCCAATCATTACAACATTAGGCTATATGATGTTTGTTAAAGGTTATATACATTTAATGTGGGATTTTGTCACCATTATATCATGTTTTTTATACATCTTTCATTCCACCTAAATATCATTAATTAATAAATATCCCAATCCAATAATCGTCGTATTAAACTATTTTCCTCATTTTCCTGTTCCTACCCATTTTGACATTAAACTAAACACAACTAGTTTCTAGATTATTTTTTTGGTGTAGGGAATTTTTTCCCTCCTTCATGATGGTTTTATTCTCTTAGGAACCACCTGAACATCATCAATGTACCTACTCTATGTCCAAGAATTTTGACAACAAACTATGTGTATCCACCCCTTATTTGCATGTCTTTCACTATCCTTGGTGTTTCATCAAACATAGTCCCACACCACATTCAATAAAAATGTGTCTCCAGATTACCACAACATTAGGATATATAGTGATGCATGAACCTCCAATATTTAGGCCTATATTCTAATTCACTAAAAGACAGCCATTACCACCTACACTATTTCCCCAAATTCCCTTATGGGCCTCATCCTTTACATATAAGACAAAATCACATTCCCCAGCACTCCATTGAATAGATATTCCCTCATAACAAAACACCGGGAAAAAATAAATGGGAAAAAAATCATTTTTATTCCCAACCAGTTCCCTTACCACATAAAATTAATATTTACCCATTCTAAGTGTAAAATTGAGGTTCCACATATCCGAAATATGATATGATTAAGTGTCCTTACTGATGCGACCGCCTCCTTGTGTTGGAAATCTACTGTAATATATCTTATATCACCATATTGATTGATCCCCTTCCCCATTCAATATATAGTGATCTCAATATCTCATATCATGGTTTAGGCCTCCACCATCAACTCATCACGAGGTCATTTCCCCTAAGTGTCATGATGTCTGCATTGCTATGTTTTGTTGATTTTTATATAGAAAATTTTTTATTTAGAACTCTATTTAAATTTGGTTACCAATATTTCATTATACACAATCCCCCTTCTATCCCAAATCCCTTTTTTCTAATCTCTATGACCTTAATCTTGCAATATACCCAATGGTATGTGCTCTATGAACTTAGTAGTATAGCATCGATAGTCCCAGTGGTATGAAATTAAAATGTAGATCCCCACAACTTCAATATATGATTTTAAGATATAGTAATACCATATGTAAAACATGGTTCTACAGATGACATTTTTTGGATGATTAGAAGAAACATAATTAGAAAAAAATGATAAATTTTATCCTTACCTCTTAAGAACTTTAGATTCCCCATATAATAAATATGGGATAACCATAGGATAAATAATCCTCAACAAAAGATGATAAATAGTAGCCTTAACCTATATGAAACTTGGATTCCTAATGTGGTAAATATTTATTTCCCATTTAATAAAAAATACTCATCATAATATGTTAAACTATATCCATACCCTCTATAAAATTGCGATACATGAATTAAAATGTATTGTATGACCATAACCAATTCCATCATCACATGTTGTTAATATATAGTAATACACTATGCAATAGACATATGATTCTTAATAATAATAATATAAGATCATTTGATATCATCTACAGAGTTGATGTCACCCCTTTAGTGTTAATCTCCTTCCAAACTATTTTATAGAACTAAATATGGATTAATTCCATATATCATGGGAAATGTAGTTATGTATGGATCTCATATTATAGGGTTATCACTACCATAAACTCATTTGGTGCCCCTACCATTTGACATTAGTATTGGTCCCCACCAACCATCATGGATATCCATTTTATTTGACTGTATGGTGGAAAAGCTCCCAAGAAATTCAAAAAAAAATTCAGGACATTCACCACATCCACATTCATGTGTCCGGATTTCATCAATTTGAATAACCATAATCCTCCAAATATGAATGTTCACCCTAATTGAAATAGTTACTAGAGATAACTTCTCTCCTACCTTCCAAGGATAACACATCATAAGGTCCTTGGTAAAATATTTTGGATCACGTGTATCAATGTTGGTCAATGGTTGATCCCATATGTGTTCACCCCATTCTAAACTAAAGTGGGTGTAGAAAATGTGTTCTGAACATGGTAAAAATTTATTACCTGGTCATCATTCATTCCAATTTCACAATTCTATTCTTAATGGTTATGATATACCCTTGTGAGACTTCCATAAATCATTCAATTTTTCACCTTATTGTTTCCTTCCATGAAAACGTGGAGAAATTTGTACTGATCCTTATTTTGTACATTGATAATGGTCCACATTGGCTTAAGAGTTGGGAGGGGGGTTTTCTAAAAAATATCGAGACAGAAAGGTTACCCTTTTGGTTGAAAATATATTACCTTATACGAGGAGCACATGTTCAAAAATAAATACATTAAACTATGTGCATGTCTTCCTAGGAATGTGTCATGTTCTTTCAGACCTTCTAGGACCTCAATTCACATTATGTTACCTAACCTATATTCCATGAACACTACATCGATATTTAATCCCATATGATTAGATAATTACAAATTTTTAAACTATTTTCAACTGTTTTGAATGATCTATAAGAATAAAAAATTTGAATACTAATCCAATACTCATGACATTAAACTATATTCATGTCCCCATGGGAATATACTATGTGTCACTGAGCCTCCTTGTCCTCCATTTCACACTATGATGACACTCTTTCATGAAACATATGTTATTCTGGGGAATTCCTCTTTTCTATGAACTATATGTATGTAAATTTGAAGCCTAGTTCAAAGCATCATGACCTTATATTCTAAGAAGGATTTATCTAAGATGTTCTGTGTGGCTAGATGTAAAATTCTTCTCATTCATGTCAACTAACCTCCTTCATTTTCCACAGACGTCCCTTTTTGATGAAAAACATCATGATCAATGATCATGAAAATAATATATGGTTGTCTCACCTCAGAATCTTTTTCATGGTGTAAATCCTCATATGAGCATCATTTTTATCAGTATGGAACACTCTAACATCACAAGAACCATTCTGGGATGGGAGCACCATATTTCCAAGAATTCAAATCATAGAATATTTATAGAACCATAGCCCAAGCTCAATGACCTCAAAAATGGATTCATGGTATGATATTTATGATATAAACTATGTTCAACCCGATTTTCAATGAATTATTACCCTATAGCATTGACACATTCCTCAACTGATAAGTATGGCCTTAAACATCCAAAGGTAAGAGGAAAAACATATTTTAGGTTGAATCCCCATATGGAAAACATGAAAAAGATTCATACATATCCTATCATGTTAGCCATGTGACTTGGGAAAAAATATGGTGATAAATAGGAAGAGGTACAAGGCTATCAATGACCCACAATGAACAACTACAAGAAGGTAGATGTTCTATATGAACACAAAATTTTACAAATGATTAATTGTAAAATCAAAATAACTATTTTACTAACAAGTTTCTATTGGGAGAAACCCATATTTAACCCTCATATGTCCCCTTTCACCTTGGATGGGTGGGTTTTATTCCTGTTGGTTCACATAACATGGAAAGATGACACTAAATTGTGCTATGAACATCTAAGTTGCATGATGTTAAATGGTATTAATGACCATCCCAACCACATGAAATTAATCTATATGTCTGTCATCCTCACCACATGATTTTAATGTATGCATTAATCTTCCCCACTACATGATAGTAAAGATTGCATACATCATCCTCACTTTATGACGTTAAACTATGATTCTATTGTCCTCATTACATGATGTAAAAATATAAAGTATCTTTTGAACACTCTTGATAATCCTCTTTCCCTGTTTGGTTTAGGCCGCCTACCAAATCTTTCTTGTTCATTTACCATAACACGACACCAATAATTACTTTACACATCAAATATGAGTCTGACTATTGATTAGACTAATACACCTAACAAATGTTTACAATCACGTGGTTTCATAATTACTAGAGTGTTGATATGATTTCAAACAATAAACCAATTCACCCTCACACATAGCATGTCCCTTGACTTAGATCCCTACAATCCTTCATATATGTATTCCCCCACAAATGAAAACAGTTCCTTACCAGACTACCTCTCATACAATCATGTGTACATTCAAAAAAAGACATATTAAAACTTTTTTAGATTAATACTATATTTAAAACATGGTTAATGGCCATCCTATTTTTTTTAACCCCATCCTCGGAAAAATGATAATGGATTCATTATTTCAAACAGGGTCAATAAAAATCCTAATGGGAATGCAATTTAGTTTTAAAGATAGTTCCACTCTCCTATCGAAACTCGCTTGTCCATGCCCCCCTACAGTAAATGGAATATTTAGAACATGATTCATTTGATATTTTTCCAAAACATTCATATAAATAACAAATATATCAATTTTTCCTTTTCTATCAAACTGATCATGACAAACTTGGGATTAGAGATTGATTGTTTATGTCTCAATAATTTTATTTATATGTGGTGTTGAATCATGAATAAATAAATATGTTTATCTAATATATTTGTTTGAGAAAAATAATCTTAATGTTTTTTATTGGGTCGTACACACATTGGAGCCACTATTTTGATCAATAAAAAATAATTCTCCGTAGGTATCATCATTGGAAAGACTGTTATCTATCTGATATGGCCTCTAGAGTATAGCCTTTATAACCTATTGCATCCAACTGATCTTTGCCTCTTTCGACATGAAAGAATGGAAAATCTAATCAACCATGATTTTCACCACAACCTTCCAATCATGGAACACAACAATCTCAGATACAACCTCTTTTACGCGTTCTTTATTCACTACCATTTGGGAACATAACATGATTATGATCTCTTCCTATGAAATAATGACATCCATGTGCCCATTCACTTTCTCTTCATGTAATAAATGTTCTCAATTGACCACATAGATATTTTTGGTGCCATAATATTTTTATTAGTTCTAGAATACATAAATTAATTTATATTCTATCTACACCCACTCCGCTTGATAATCAGGGCCTAGTGCTTGGAGAGAATGAGAATCCACCCATTCATAGACCATATTTGAGATCTAATGGTGGAGGGACCACTTCCATCCAACTAGCTGGGGCACATGAGTCTAGTTGACTAACATCTACATTGTCATACACACCAGCGTTGGACAATGGGATTCTACTCAATGATCTCACACCCAAAGTCATTCAATTCATTGGGTGGAATTGGTTAATATTATAGGACAAGATAATAGTGACTTCGGTTTCTCATTTAAGATACTATTAGTTGGGATGGGCTCTAGGTCAAGGGGGAAGCTCTCTTCATCTGAATATTAACTTGAAAGAATATTTCCAACAGCCTCAATCCCCTCCACAATATAGATATCACCTAAGATTGTGATGCACATCCCTCCCTGGATTAAGACAATATCATATTCAATGATCAAATTCCAAATAGTTTGATCAGCCATTGGGGGTGCTAAGGTTCCCAAACATAAATCATATATAGGTAACACACACAAGGAATAACAATTGTAAATCAAAATAAAAAACTATTTAGTTTGACCAATGTTGATGAATTGGGAAAATGTATCCTGTAAGGAATATATTCTAATAAAAGGAAATATTTTTAAAAAAACTTGTCCCAAAGTTTTTAAAGGGAATTCAACAACCTAAGACACCATGAAACAAGTTATCAACTCAATAGGTAGCATTTCACCACTTAGTTCCTGCTTGGTGGGAGATGTATAAAACAAAAACATCTGTTAATGTGATATACTCAAACAGATCTATGAATTTTAGAAGAGATACAGGTTGAATGATTTTTTGTCAAACCCTTAGGTAGGGGATCTTAATGACGAGCCACACTAGATAGTTTGCCTCATTGGAAATACACCCCCACCATTAGAATGTCTAGGCATGGTCCCCCATAGATGATCAGGTGAACCAGGGGATCTGAAACCACCCTTACTACATCCTCTTTAGACCATCTCATTGAGGATTCCTAAGAAACTTTATTTGAGGTGTGCTTACTAATAGCAATTGTGGAACCCCCGTGCCCACTGACATGGAAGCCTTCACCCACCTCAGTCGGCTACTCTATAAGAAAAAATCGTTGTTTAACACATATTAAGAAAATGGTATGAGATGAAATTGGTAGAAATATAAACAATTAATTATTTCCTTTCCAAACTAATTCTCGGTCAAGTTATCACCCTCAAGGGTCACCTGTTAGATCTCTTATGTAGTTTTTGGATCCATAGTGAATCCTTATGATTTGTCATTATAATTCCCCAATATGTTAGAACCAAGGCCTTAAACCTCATGGGATGATTATTATGAAGAGGTTTTATTCTCAGGATAACCACATTAAATCACACATAAATGTTCAATTGATTAATTGGCTTACCATGTTGGTGTGAAAAGGAATCTATATCTCTCAGGTATCCTATTCTTCCATGGAATTTCACCTTGTCAATGATTCTAGAAATCACATCCAATGAAATTTCGATTCCCCCTTGATTAAACCACTATAATAACTATACCACCATTACATTAAGCCTCATTTTTTTTAATTAGGATTCCTAGAGAATGGGAATGGAATAATCATTAAATGACTAAAAAATATATCACTTATTCTTTAATGGGGCCCCCTTGGATCTTCTTGTCCCAGATTAATACCTCACTCCCAACTCCCATAATCTATTTTTAGAGAGAATCTCCTTATCAGGATGTAGGGGTGAAGTAAAACCTTGAACATACCACACTGGATCCCTCAACACATGAACAATAATTTAAAATTCATCTCGTCAATCACACAAAAACTATTTATCTTCTCATGTTGATTCCACTCGCCCCACACATTGACACATGATTTCACCAAGATGTGAATCCATCCAATTTTTAGCTTAAGTCTGAGTGATTCCATCATTAATATTGGTGGGTGGAAACATGATGACCCCCCATTGCTTCTCCCATGAACATCCACCATAATGAACAAATAATTAATGGATTCCTTTACTCATGGATACCATTTAAGAATTGATTTGTCAGTTAATAGAGTCATATGAATTATCATGAAAATCAATATAAATATTATATTTCGCAATAGGTGTTATTTTATATTTTGGTGACAAATACTCCTTCATTAAAAGTCTGAAGATACTCTTATTTCTCCCAATATCCCATTACAATATCAATTATCACTCTATAATGAGTCAATAATAATTAAATGTTGATGACTGTAATGTCTTAGATGCTGACCGTAACCCCGAATTCATTATAAGCTAAGAGTAAAAACTAAATGATGTTTTGTAGTGTGGAATGTTGGATAGAATTTGGGGACGTAACTGCATTTGGAAATTTTTATCCCACAAAATGTTCTGCATCCATCATTTCATAAACATAAATAGACCATAGATCCCCATGGGAATACGTCATCTTGCTACATGGCCCAACTGATAACAGGGATAAGATAGCATCAGAACACCATTGTTCACATTGTTTTTAGATTCCATAATTTCTTCCATTATAGTAATCCCATGATGAAATCCCATCTACACATCCCTCACTAGAAGAATCCAACCATTGGGAATGTTGCCAGAAAGAAAGTATAAGAGACCACCAGCTTCCAAGTCTCTTTCATTTTGTAACCCCACTGTCAATACAACCCATTATTAGGGATAATCCAATAGGTTCACAATTTCATAATCTGATGAATTTTTTGAAATTTATTCACTCTCACTAGAATATTCATAGTTGGAGTCTTTAGGAAAATTCCTATATAGGTCATGAACACAATTTCCCGATCGATTGGAGGACGATGCATTCTGTCCTGGGACAACCCATCTATGAAAATCTTTGTTTTAACGGGGTTATTCTCCCTATCTCACCAGGAATTTAGTATTAGGAGGAATTTTTCATATTGGAACTCCATTAGCTAGATGCTAACACAACAGTGAAGGTCCCACGGTCCGATCCCGACCTCCTCATGATGTAGGAGGAATGGGTTAGTTTCTAAGGGATAATTGATGAGAAGCACCGGTAGAAACTTCTATTGTCAATAAATGTGGAATTAGAAATCCACAGTGCTTCATTTAGTAATATAATATCAAAATCAGAATTATACTCTAAGAAAGTAATGTGTAAAGAGTTCTCTCAGTCCAATTGTTAATAAATTCCACCCCATTCCATATGTTCAATTCCTTATACCATCACTAGCTGTTATTTTGGATATAAGATTGAAAGAATATCATATATCATGATGTGGACTCCCCATACTCTAGATGTTCCCTAGTGACTATCCTTATTCATCATATTGGAGTGTAGATATTGATGTCTTCATGTTCCCTATTAGGATAACCCAAATCAGTGATGTTGGAGTAGGTATGTTTGTATAGATGAGTGAACCATAACCATGGGTTATTATCTATGATGGCTGGGATGGAAAAATCAACCATTAGTTTGATGTTGTATTGGGGTATGAGATTTTTTAGTTGGTATTCCCACTAAGAAAAAGTAAAAAGGACTATAATCCACACTATTATCAAAAATAACTCTTCTATCATAGGGGATTTCTGAATTTCATTCCATTTCAACCCTTTGGGTTCTGGATGAATCCCTTATCAAAGATTGATCATAATTGTTTTCCATTTATCAAAAATTATACATTCAAAAACTGAGTTTTGAAAGATCGGGAATTTTCTAGAAAAATCACAATGTCATGAAAATTGTGAGGTTGTCACACAATATTCTGACAGAAGTAGAAAAATAGTTTCATGAAATGAAGTGTCAAAACATTAATGGGAAAAAGCTCAAGAATTCATTGATAGGATATGTGGTCCTTGATATAGATAAGGCTCAATGTGCACATAAGTTAGGTAAACATATAAACAACCCCTCTCCCTATACATAGGTATAGTGCTGTGTATTTTTGTGAGTATGAAAAATGGTTGTGTGACCCAAGGCGCTATTTATGAAAACATTTTTAAATCATCCATCAACATTGAAATTTTCTTATGAACCTAAAATTTTGGTCCCCTATCATCTCTAATTTAAGGGGGTTCATTTTTCTTTTGAAAAGATGTCGTGCACCCCAGAAGTCAAAATTTTCATAAGATGCATATTAAAACCAATCAAAGGGAACATTAAATAGAAAAAGAGAACATTTCAAAAATCAATGGAATGGTTCTCACAACAAAAAATTCTTCATGAAAAGGATTTTCATGCTAATGGAAATGCTGGAGATGATAGTCCTTCGAATACTTCTATAGCCTGAAATTGTGTCCATGTAATTTACATTAAAAATTTTATATTTTCAGAAAAATTATATTTTTCACGACCATGAATTTACATGTGAAATGTGACGTCAATACCCACATGTATCACAGTAAATCCCCATCTATAATGGGATAGGAAGTGAAGACCCATGTGACACGCTACAATGATTTTTCATGAAATCATTCAATGATTTAGAATATAATTTGAATCTTACCTTAGGAAAAAAATGGTGGTCAGTTAGAAAATAATGAGATGCTCCAACTCATGAATAAATCTCTTACACTACATCATGAAATAACAGAATCCCATAGACTCACAAAGCTAGTAAGAATACAAAAGTTTCCTCCAATGGGCACTAACATGTCTTGGCCTATGAGTGAGAGTTCATCATGTGACACCTCTTAAGGATGACTAGGTTCTTACAAGGGAAGAATCCTTCACAAAATCCTAAAATATGTGTAACACCTAATTTTTCATGAACCCCCTCATCCTATATACATTTTTGGATATTTTCTATAACCCATTGATCACACAACCCCATTTTCATGGAATATAATAAATTTTCATGAATGAAATTTTATGTCTCTCATTAGATATCCTTTATTGTTGAATCATTGCCATAACTGTATATTTTATAATAGGAATAGTGGACCTATTTACATTTTTTTAATCATAAAAAAACTACTATTAGGATGTCGTAATGAAACTCCACCATGCATGTTCAAATTTATGCCCCATCTAGAGGTAGATGACCAGTGAATATATAATCCCTAATGGTGTATTCATTGAGGGAAATGTGTTAGAATTCTTGTTAAATAGTTTTTTCTTGATCCTCTTATCACCTTAATATGATCCCCCTCAGTGTATATCCCCATACACATCCAAACTGCATAATGTAAAATTGATTAGTTCCATGACGTAGTCATATAATTTTTGACTACACCAAAATTTACTCCTAACATGACATTATACTATAGCCTAACCATGTGGGATGAGAATATAATACCTCTTGTATGATAATCATGGGATATGACTCCTCCCATTCCGTGGGATTTCTCCCTTTTTCTTGAACCCCTAGGATTCTTTCATGTATAATACTGATACCGTCCCTCATTGACCCTCCTTCCATGACATAATCATAATTACTAGGTGGTTTTTATCTTCCTGGATTTGTCGTTTCACATTACATTAAATTGTGGAATTGAACTACATGGGTTTTGTTGTCTAAATCTTAAATTGGGAACAAAATACAAATCTATATGTTTCAATCTTGAGAACTCAAGATTTGAAATCTTTCCCACTGGGGACATACCCCATAGACTCTACCAAACCACCAAGGGTGAAATCTCCCCATGGGGAAACACTCCACTAAAACCTATTAGTGTGAAATATTTTCCCAAGTAATATACTCCAACATATACCTTCAAACAACATTAAATTAGTGACCAATCCATCTCTACAAAATATTAATCAGGGGAGCTAATTCGGAATCACTACCCAATGTAAGAAATGTCGGATTCCTGAGGTTAAAAATGTCTAAATACTTGCATCCTTGTGTCATATACCATATGAATGACAATGGATTCATTAGATAACACACCCATGATTCCTCACACATGAGATAACTTCTAAATTATGAAGACATTATAGGTTCCAAACATATAAAAATTCTATAAATACCTTCTCATTCCTCATGGTAATACCTCATATAATTGAAGGTTACTACCCTGTTGAAATATGGGCTTCATAGTTAATCATTTTCCACCTCAAGATGGAATTTTTAATGAGTTTCATGAACATGTATTAAGTCTTATAGGGAGTCTCATACTAGGCAATTAGATCCATGAAAGAATCCATTAACAGAGGTACCAAAAACCCATCTGTAACATCTCGGATCCGGGTGCCACACAACGGGTGCCGTGAACCCGGTTGGTCACATGACCTCAAGAGTATTTCCCCAAAGTCTAGAGGCTACAAACTAGAAGAAATGTCCTAGGAATGATTGAGGGGAAACTATGACCCCATTTTGCAAAGTGTAGTGCAGTAGAATAAGAAAATAAACATAAAAAGTAGAAGCAGTAAGCAATATAAACTGAAATAGACAACGGAACTAAAGTAAAAGATAACGAACAGTCATAAATATAAGATGATAAAATAAGTATCTAATTCTAAGAAATAATCTACAATAGGATATACTTCAATCTAATAAAATACAGCATAATGTACTAAGTACAGCTAAGAAAAACCAAAGCCGTACAATTGGAACGCAGTAGCATCGCAAGACTATGCTCAGTCCCATGCTCTCCTACTCTCTGCCACTATCATGTAACTATTTAGGGACTCATTCACTTAACAAAATTTGCAAAAATATAATCTATTTGGGCCCATGACATGACCCAAACAAGGTGTGAGAAATAAATCCCTATAGGAAACCACTAAAGTCCTGTGCCCAACTATCATGGAAAAATGTGCAACAACAGTGTGCAATAATAAAATGCAGTAAACTAGGAAGTAATCAAAAGAAACTATCCCTACCAGTTACATTTCCATTTTAATAAATATCAATAGTATAATATCATTACATTATGATTTTTTTGGATTAATCCGTTGACAACAACCTCCTATACCTGTGCCACAGTAGAAATGATAACAAGCTATCTAATAGGTAAAAGATAAGAAAAATAATACCAAGATGGTGCTTTATCTTGGAAGGTACAACATAGAAATTTCCATAGAATTTATTAAATTAACAAGTTTCCTCTGGAATGAATGTCCTTTCCCTCAGGTGAACATAAAAGAAACCCTCAGGTGATTTCCCTTAGGCATAATGAATATTTCCCTCACGCGTACAAAATATCGCGCTCATGCATGGAAGCTACTGCCCTCAGGAATAAGAAATGTTTCCCTTAGGCGAAACCATACCTTTCCCTAATGAAAATGAAAACCACGCCCTTAGGATAAATAAAACACTGCCCTCAGGCTAAACAAAACATTGTTGTCATGCAAACTATAAGTAAAACAAGTAATCAGGCTGAGCCCAATGCATAAGCAAGTAATGTACATATGTTTCCTCTCAAGAAAACTCAAAACATTCTATAATCACAGCATACCCATGGGTATCCTGAACAAATGGATAAACAAGGGAAACACACACTTGGGGAGGCCTTGGATGAAAGAAACGATCCCAAATGCATTTTATATTCATTTATTAGATTATCTATGCAATTCTACGCATCTCAAATGTCATGTATCAGTCACACGACATCCTGAACATGAGATCGGGGCACAATGGTACTCAAATTCAACATGACAGTTGTAATTAAACACAAGACCACCAACCTTAATCTCCTCTGATCGATATACATGAAAGGAACCTCCCAAATCAACCAATAATGACATAGATCTACAATAAATAGTTTCCTGTTCACTCATAAATAACTTCCCTTTGGGAAGGAATTGGAAGGAAAGACTCAAGAAGTGGGAAGGTCTTACTCGCGTGGTTCAAACGAGATCAACGGCAGATGAATCGGAATTCCAACGTGCAATTGTGAGCTCCTCCAAGTCTCGACCTCTTCTCCCATGCTCCAAATGCGTTCTCTTCCCCCTCTTCCAAATGAGGAGGCTACTACCTGTTTTAATGAAAAAAACATGACTACACAGCATGTAATTTCAAGTACACAACGTGTACATTCATGTACCTGGCATGTACATTCCTCATTTAACTATTCCTCTAGTGGATGCTTTTTTCCACCACTCTGTTCATCTATCGACTGATTACACTACGTGTATTACTAAGTACATGGCGTGAAGTTAGTTTCTACACCCTTAATCGCCGATGCGTCTACATGACCTATGTTCTTATCCACATAGCCAATGTACACCGCGTGTATGAAACAGTACACGACATGTAATTGGTTTTTACACCAGAGCCTACATGCCCTGTCTTCTCATCCCACATGGCCAAAGTACCTGGCTTGTGTACAAAAGTACATGGTGTGTACCCCAAATTTGGGATTTTTCCCACATTTTATTTGTTTCTCAAAAACACATAAGGATAAGGAAACGAAGAAACCCATAACATAAGAATAAGAAGAAAGTTTATACAAACTTCTCCCCTTAAAGCAATTATTCCCCTAATTTCTCTTCCAATGACGGTGAAAGTAAAGCTATGAACAATTCTGGCCACTGATCACATACGTCAGTCTCCCACTCAAAGTTCTTGCCCTGTACTCAACAATGCTTCCATAGCACATATATGAGAGGAACTGACTGGCCTCACATAACCTTCGTGATCCTATTAACAATACGAATATGATGATCCTCAAATGATGAATCTACCACATGTTCAATATCCTCTTGCTGAAAAACATGTGTTGGGTCTAAGTGATAATGATGCAACTAAGATATGTGGGAGATGTCATGCATGGCCCGATAACTCTATGGTAACTACAACCGATAGGTAACAGACCCGACTCTCTCTAGGATCTCAAACAGACCTACATACATCGGTGAATGTCTACCCTGTCTCCTGATCCGCTTGTGTCCCAACCTCAATGAAACACACAAGAAAACCTCATCCCAAACCATAAACTAAAAGGGACGTCTACGGTGATCTAAATAAGATTTTTGATGATACTGTACAGTAGCCATCCGCTTCTGAATCAACTGGACCTACTCTGAAGTCTTTGGGATGAGATGTGGTCCCAGTAAAGCTTCCTCACATGCCTCCAACCAGCACAAGGGTGATCATCATGGACTACCATATAAATCCTTGTATGTTGGGATCTCAATAGTTTCCTGAAATCTATTATTTTAGGAAAACTCGACCAGGGGTATGCGCTTATCCCAAGAGCCCCCAAAGTCCAGGATGCATGCATGCAACATGTCCTCTATCACCTATATTGTACGCTATGACTGGAAATCGGTCTGAGGGTGGTAAGTTGTGCTCAAAAGAACCAGTGCACCTAGTTCCCTAAGAAAAATCTTTCAGAAATGTGACATAAAACAGGATTCCCTATCTGAAATTATAAAAAAAAGGTACCATAAAAAGACGTACTACCTCTTGGATATGAAACTTCCCGAGATAGTCAACACCGAATGTCTCCTTGATCGGAAAAAAGTGAGCTACATTCGTAAGTCTGTCCATAATAACTCACATAGCATCATGACCTCAAGCTGACCTTGACAACCTGGTCACGAAGTCTATCATGACATCATCCCATTTCCACTCTAGAATCGGTAACTTTTGTAACAGTCTGGCTGGTGCTGATGCTCCACCTTCACCTGTTGATAGGTGGAACATCTCGTAACAAATCCATCTACTTCTCTTTTCATACCCGGCCACCAATACTAACATCTCAAGTCATAGTACATTTTTTTAACACCAGGATGCACTACCCATGCTAAAGAATTAATTTCCCGCATCAAATATTGGCGTATAACCCTTGGAACCCACACTTGTCCATGGATACACAAAACCTCATCATCATTTGTCATCTAACCAGGAGGAGGGTCCTCACTTTCCACTGTCTCCTATAAAACTAGGACATCTAAATCTGATAGTTGTCTAATCTTCACTCTATCTTGGAGGGTAGAAGTCACAGTTAAGGATAAATGATAGGGTTTCCCCTAACTATCGGGCACCCCCAAATGCATCATATATAACAAATACATAAGATGCCACTCACACTGGCCTCCTGTGCGGAATGTATCTGAGTCTTCCTACTCAGTGCATCATCTACTGCGTTACCATTACTTGGTTTATAGGAAAGCTCAAAGTCGAAGGACTGATTTTATTCAACCCACCTTCGCTATCTCAAATTAAAGTCACACTGGGTAAATATTTATTTATGTATTTTGTGGTCCCTGAACACTATAAATAGTTACCCAAAAGATAATTTCTCCAACAGCGTAATGCATGTACTACTGTAACCGACTCAAGATCATGCATTTGGGTAATTACTCTCATGTGGCCTCAACTGCCGAGACACGTACGCAACAAATCGATCGACATAATTCAACACTACTCTCATCCCAATGCCTGATGCATCACAGTAAACTGTATAGATCTTACCTTGCTCTGGAAGTATCTTTACAGGTTCTGATGTTAACCTTCCCTTTAGCTCCTGAAAGGCTATCTCACAAGATTCTGACCAAACTAGCTTCACACCCTTCATAGTCTAACCCATCAAAAACGCTGTTAAGTGGGAGAAGTACTGTGTAAATCACCTGTAGTGACCATCCAGCCCCAAGAAACTCTATATTTAAAACACATTATTAGGATTCTTCCATGAAAATGCTGCTCTTACTTTCTCTGGGTCCACTGCAACTCCTACCTCTGAGATAATATGACCCAGGAAGTGAATCTAGTCTATCCAAAAGTGAAACTTGGAGATCATAACATATAACTAAATCCCTCTTAGTGTACTCAGTATGACATCAAGATGGGTAGCATGGTCATGTCGAGTGTTATAGTACTCCAAGATATCTTCCAAAAAGACTACCACAAAAGAATCCAGATATGGGTAAAATACATGTAACACCCGAGACTTTTATGTTATAAATCATCAAAGGAATCTTTTTCTACACAACACTTGCTTGGCTTGCTTTACACGCAATCGCGACCTTCCTCGATAGCTTGCGTCGTACGCAATACCGAGTTTCACTAAACAACAATATGCTATTAAAACTAGCCGTTATGAATAGTAATAACCACTTTTTGAAATTTTATAAATCTTATTTTTCAAAATGAATTTCATTTTTGGATTCGGAGTATCGAATTTAGCCTAAGGTGAAATTTTGGTACTTTTCGGATAACTTTCATATTCTGATGAATAGTGAAAATTACTAAATTTTAATTAAAAACAACTTTTTTATTCGAAATAAATAATAGTGATAAATTATTAATTTAAGTAGTTTTAAAGTATATTTAGAATATATTTTTACAATTTAATACAA
Source organism: Viscum album (assembly GCA_963277665.1). Lineage (NCBI taxonomy): Eukaryota > Viridiplantae > Streptophyta > Magnoliopsida > Santalales > Viscaceae > Viscum > Viscum album. The sequence goes on along the minus strand of OY728148.1, from coordinate 255,518,553 downwards.
TGTTGGTCATTGGATGTAATTTCACATTTAAACTAGTTATAAACTAGTGTCAATCTTTTGATAGATATTGTTTCTTAAAAACACGCTATTTGTTTTAACAGCGGGATTTAATTATAAAATTAATTAATGCAACTTATATGTTATGAATTTGGTAAAATAGACTTCATTTTTGAATTCGGAATATGAAATATAGCTTAGGATGAAATTTTGATATTTTTCTGAAAACTTTCATTTTTTTTTGATGAATAGTGAAACCACTAAGTGGTAGGTTAAAAACTGAATTCTGCATAAAACTTAATTTTACCGCTTCTGTGAATGGAATTTCGAAAATCCGACAGACACGGTTGATATCAGTAAGTAAAATGTGGTTCAATGAGATAAAAATAATTTTTTTGGTGAATAGTACCTTTTTACCTTTTTACCGCGGTTAATAGTAAATAGGGTAACTAAGGGTAAATATGATATTACTATTACCCTAACACATGTCCTCATTCTATTGGACAAGTGTAATTCGACCAAAAACAAACTTAGGAATAATATATGACCATTTAGGCCCACTTGGATTAGATTAGGACATTTATTATTAATTTATTTAAAAAAGGGTTAAAATAGATAAAATCAAGTTTAATAAGTAAATCATTTTTAATATGGAGTTATACATAAGATATATTCGATTGTAAATATTCATTAGAAAGCTAAAAAGATTTCCTACATGATGGTATTTTATTTGTAATTTTTAGACACCAAATAATTTAAGTTATTTATGACACAAAGATGATGCAGTAATTATCTTATTAATGAAATATTGACATAATTGATGTTATAAACACCAAAATAAATGTAATTTTAGACTTTTTATGAATTACACTAATTTTCTAGGTTAATATGATATATTAGTGTTGATTTAATCAACTTGGTTCGAACATTTAATTCTGTTATGACTTTCACAAAAGTCATATATCAAATAGTGTCAAAATTGACACAAAATAGTTTTTAAATCAAATATTATATTATTAATTGTTATTTTATTCCTAAAAATCTAAGGTTCGGCCAAATGACTTAGATAAGGATATATATATTAATAATAAACAATTTGGGGTTCGTTTGGCATGTTATAGTAAGTGTATTAACCATATAGTGAAAGAAAACAAAAAGACATGGTAAAAGTTAAATTATTTAACTTAATGTTAAATCTAAATGATAAGGTTAAAATAGGAACCTAAACTTGTCCAAATTCTATTGGATGAGAGGATTTCGACCCTTCCCCACCTTATCTTCGAAATAAGACCCTTTGGAACCATTATAAACCGATTTTGACTTTAATATAAAATAATGTTTTTAGTTATTCCTAAGGTGCCCCTCTCCTCCCCTATAAAAGGACACCTTCTCCCCCTCCTCCTCACACCAATTTGAGCACTCAAGCTCGGCCAACCCCTGACATTTTCTCCTCTCCACTTCCCTAGAATAATCCTAGAGGTCCTGGTCTTCTCCAAAGACCAATCTTAGTTCCTTAAGTGGAGGATTCAAAGAGGCGTTCCAAAGAAGAGGTAATATCCATTACCGATCTTTTCAATTTCTTTCTTCTTCAACTTCTTCTTCTTTAGTTGTTTCATGATAAAGTAATAACATCAGTATTACTTACATACTGATATGTTATTATAAATATGAAACAACCCTATTTCACCTTCTATCCATCCTACGGAAAAATGAAATCACCACGCGTGCGTACGTACGGAATACCGTCTCCACACCGTGGTGTAATCTATTTTCCACCATCACCTTACAAGGATGGGTATAATGGTGTAATGAGTAACTAAATATGATTATTATGAAGTAATATTGATACTGAAATAATATATATATACTCCAATACAATTCCACGATCATAGGAATGATATCATCACTCGTGCGTACGTACGGAATACCGTCTCCACGATGTGATGCGACTCGTTCTACATGATCTTCATTTCGTAATGATTATATAAATGAATTGAATGAATGAATATGGTATATAATACACTAATACCATTCTAGAAATGAATTATCTATAACCTAAAGATAATAATAAGAATTTATTCGACAAAACACGCATAAGAACAACAAGTTATAAAGACCCGAGTAACAAGTAACAATGAAATATTACTAACAAGAAGCTAATAATATGACCATATATGATATCATATAAATATGTATGATTCTGGAATAAGTCAATAACATTATTTAAACCATTATACAGGAGCTTCGGACACGTACAAAGCTAATCAGACCTAAGGTAAGGGAAATATCACAATCTCATTTTTATCCGAGATTGTTTATTCGTATGTATTTAATGGGGTGTATGTTATCATCCACATCCATGTTCCCTCAATATGTAATATTTTTTTACATCCACTTTCAATTGTTTAAATCCTATTTTACCCTTCGGTGAGTTTAAGTAAAAGATATGAAAGGAATCTTTTGTCGTTTTTCATACGAGGTACTTTTTGACTTTTCCGACAAAAATACGAGAAGAATGTTTTTTTTTAACTTATACGGCATGAATGGATTTTTAAAACATTATTTCCAAGAATCTTCCTTTACAAGTTTTCATGTTTATTTTTAATCAACTTCTTTTAGTTTATAATTGTATGACATGTTAAGAAAAGAAAAGTATTTTTAAAGAAGAAAGGATATTTTCCTCAAGAATGGAGTTCAAGTGTTTTATCAAAATTATTTTCCATCTAAGATAATAAAGGGTTCTGTTTTTATCCCTATTATTACATTGATTTGATCATGTTATGATGGAATTATTTTTATGAATTCCTTTATCTTATATGAATTGATTTATGATGTCATGATGTTTCAAGAATCCCATTTTGTTACATGTGTTATGTGATGATGTATGTTTTATGATTATGTGGCACACATAAGAAAGGATTCATTATAAGATGGGTGGGACCTATATCTCCCTCCAATGCATTGGGTAAAGATTTTATATCTCAAAAGATTGACATGGCTGGAACGGAAGGTTATTTCGGTTCAGTGATATAGGACTGAAACGAGGAGTGAACTCGGTTCAGAAAGGGACTTTGTCCACTAAGATAGTCTTGGCAATGAGTCATGACTAACAAGAAATGATTTTCCATGATTATGTGTGCATGCCACAAGGTTACAAGTTTTATGTTATGATTATGGGGATCTCATTTTCACTTCTATGATTTATTCCATGTTAAGATTTTATGATCTCTTTTGCAGGATATGATTTTCAAAAAAAGATATGATATGATTTTTATTTCCTTTATTTGCCCTTGCTGAGCATTTGAGCTCACCCTTTTATGTTTTCTTATCCCCAGGTCAGGAAGATGGATATTAAGTAGAATATGCAAAAAAAAGGGACCCTAGATATGATGAAATAAATGGGAGACACTGTAGAAGATTTATGAACCAGTTGTTTATGTTTCCCAGTTTCTAAAGACACTATACATATACGGTCCTTTGTGGTTTTGTCATATGTTGTAATAAGTGTGCTTCAATTTTGAAGTATTAACAATGTATGTAAAGTATGGGTCGTTATAGTTGGTATCAGAGGAAAGTTATAGTCAACCTTTGGAAACTAGGATGTGAAAGCCTTAGTAAGAACCCTAAGGATAAGTCCAAGCATAGAACACAATATTAGTGTTTTAGAAATGACCATGAATAACCTAGGATAAGACCTTAAGCATGAAAATTTTATTCTTGAATTATGTGGTTTTCCTATTATAATTAGTGTTGCTCACACTATTCTTCTTGGTTTTAGTCAATGGCTGGAACCCGAAGGAACCGTGTTAATACAGAATGCGATGGGCAATGCAATGATTGTCCCCCTGAGAAACCAAACGATATGGGAGCTGGAATGCAAAATCTTGTAGCCATGCTCACACAACTTTCTCAAGCTATGAATCATGCAGGATTTCCAAACGAGAAAAGGAGGGAGCAACATTCTGTTGAATCCTTCATGAGGCAGCGTCCACCTTCTTTCAGCAGGTCTACTGATCCATTAGTCGCTGAACAATGGATTAGTACTACTGAAAAGATATTTTCAGTTCTTCAATGTTCTGAACATGATAAAGTCATCCTAGCAGTGTATCGTTTGGAAGGAGATGCTGATCAATGGTGGAATCTTGTTAAGAATACGAGGCAAAGGGATGAAATTGAGTCTATGGAATGGGACGAGTTCAAGAACTTATTTTTCAATAAGTACTTCCCTCGTATTCTCCGAAAAAAGATGGAGAAAGAGTTTCTTGAACTGAAGCAAAGGGATGATGAATCTGTTGGTACCTATGAAGCAAATTTTACAAGACTTGCAAGGTACGCTTCTGGTATTATTATCCAACCTGAGAGTAAGATCGATCGATTCTTTAGTGGCTTAAAACCAAGTCTTCGAAGGGCGTTAGCCATAAGGGACTTCAATAGCTACGAGGAAATCGTTCGATGTGCTCTCAATGTCGAGATGGAGATTGGAGTAACCCATCAGTCACATGGGTTTGATAAGAAGAGGAAGATGGAATTCAAAGGAAAATCTAATGAGCAAACTGAAAAGAAGATGAGCTTTCCCTTATGCTCAAAGTGTGGAAAGAAACATGGAGGGAGTTGTCTTAAAGGGACAAGTAAATGTTTTAAATGTGGAAAGGAAGGTCATCGGGCATTTGAATGCCGTGATAATGGGAAGAAGATGTCTAATGATGCAAACAAAGGAAGGGATACACAGAATGATCCTACTACACTTCAATGTTTCAAGTGCAAGGAGATGGGGCATTATGCCAATCAATGCCCAAATCCAAGGGTTGATGATGATGGTCGACGTCAACAAAATCTTAAGGCTAAAGACAAAGGAAAGTCACATGCAATTTCTATCATCGATGTGGAGTACGATAACGAAGTGGTGAAAGGTACACTTACCGTCCACTCTAAAGTAGCAAATGTTTTATTTGATTCTGGATCCACCCACTCTTTTATTTCTGAAGACTTTTCTAAGGGTATCATCGTATTACCTCAACAATTAGATGCTGAGTTAGCCGTGACAACACCTAATGGCACATCAATCGCATCAAAAGTTTATAATTCTTCTCCAATCGAAGTTTTGGGAAAGTGCTTCCTGCAAATCTTGTGATCCTTCCTTTAGTGGAATTTGATGTGATTCTTGGCATGGATTGGCTTTCTCTACATGGAGCTCATATCAATTGCCAAAGAAGGGAAGTCACATTTCATATTCCAGATCAATCTACGATCGAATACCAATGCAAGGATGAACATAACCTTCCAGTGGAAATTTCTTCCATATTATGGGTCTTGATTCCGCTAAATGAAGGTTATTTATCTCAAATGGTTGGTGAGAAACTCACGATTAAGAATATGCCCATCGTACGGGAGTTTGATGATGTCTTTCCGGAGGAATTACCGGGTCTTCCACCAAATCGTGAAGTTGAGTTTTCAATAGAACTCGTACCGGGTGCTTTGCCTATTTCAAAGACACCTTATAGAATGGCCCCAATTGAGTTGCAGGAATTTAAGAAGCAACTCCAAGAGAATCTTGATAAGGGATTCATACGCCCTAGTGCGTCACCTTGGGGAGCACCTGTTCTATTTGTTAAGAAGAAAGATGGATCAATGAGACTCTGCATTGATTATCGAGAACTTAACAAGATCACTATCAAGAACAAATATCCTCTCCCACGCATTGATGACTTATTTGACCAACTACGCGGAGCTCAATACTTTTCCAAGATTGATCTTCGTTCAGGGTATCATCAATTAAGGGTCAAAAGGGAGGATATACCAAAGACGGCTTTCCGTACAAGGTATGGACACTATGAATTTATAGTGATGCCATTTGGTCTTACTAATTCCCCTGCTATCTTCATGGATCTAATGAATAGAGTCTTTAGAGACTATCTTGATCAATTTGTGGTAGTCTTTATAGACGATATTCTTGTCTATTCAAAGAGCAAGGAAGAACATGAAGATCACTTGAGAATTATATTGAAGACCCTGAGAAAGGAGAAGCTTTATGCCAAATTTACCAAGTGTGAATTTTGGCTTCAAAAAGTTGCATTTTTGGGTCACATAATCTCAAAAGAGGGGATATCCGTGGATCCAGCAAAAACAGAGGTTATCGAAAGATGGTCGAGACCAACAACAGTAACTGAGATCCGAAGTTTTCTTGGTTTGGCTGGATATTATCGACGTTTTGTAAAGGATTTTTCACGATTATCTAATCCACTCACCAAGTTGACTCGGAAAGGAGTTAAGTTTGTCTGGACAGAGGAATGTGAAGAGAATTTCAAGGAGTTGAAAAGAAGGTTATCCAGTGCACCTGTGCTCACACTGCCTTGTAGTGGAGAAAGGTTTGTGATCTACAGTGATGCATCCAAGAAGGGATTGGGGTGTGTTCTTATGCAAAATGATATGGTGATAGCTTATGCCTCACGACAGTTGAAAATCCATGAACAAAATTACCCAACACATGATTTGGAGTTGGCTGCGGTAATCTTTGCATTAAAGATTTGGAGGCATTACCTTTATGGTGAAAGGTGTGATATCTATACTGATCATAAAAGTTTAAAGTATATTTTCACACAAAAGGAGTTGAATATGCGTCAAAGAAGATGGTTGGAGCTGATTAAGGATTATGACTGCTCAATCCATTACCACCCTGGGAAAGCAAACAAGGTGGCAGATGCATTAAGTCGACAAGACCATGCTAGTTTATCCATGATTAGGATCACAAAAGATCCAATATTTATGGATTTACAAAGGATGGATCTTGGAATTATAATGGAAGGGGAAAAATCTTATCTTTCTCAAATGAATGTTCAACCATCTATACAAGTGAAGATTAAAGAGGCACAAAAAGAAGATGTCGAGTTACAAAAGAAGGTGAGAAATGTTCCTGAATTCAACCTTGATTGTGATGGGATAATAAAGTTCAGGAATCGGGTTTGTGTTCCTCCCATCCCTGAATTAAAGAAGGAGCTACTGGATGAGGCTCATAGTTCTTCATTCTCTATTCATCCTGGAAGCACGAAGATGTATAGGGACCTGAAAGAGTACTTCTGGTGGGATGGCATGAAAAGAGATGTTGCTGAATATGTCTCTCGATGCTTGGTTTGTCAACAAGTTAAAGCTGAGAGACAGAAGTCTAAAGGGATGTTACAACCATTACCCATACCCGAATGGAAATGGGAAAACATCACTATGGACTTTGTCACAGGACTTCCTAAAACATCCAAAGGCAATAATGCTATCTGGGTCATAGTTGATCGTCTTACAAAGTCTGCACACTTCATTCCTATTAGAGAGGATTTCTCTCTAGATCAGCTTGCCAGGATATATGTAAAGGAAGTGGTAAGATTGCATGGAGTACCACTTTCTATTATATCTGATCGGGATCCGAGATTTACCTCGAAGTTCTGGCGAAGTCTTCAGCATACTCTGGATACAGAGTTGAGTTTCAGCACTGCTTATCATCCTCAGACAGACGGTCAGTCTGAGAGATCAATTCAAACCCTAGAAGATATGTTGAGATCTTGCTCTATGGATTTCAAAGGAGGTTGGGATCAACACCTACCTTTGGTGGAATTTTCTTATAATAATAGCTTTCACTCCAGTATTCAGATGGCTCCTTATGAAGCTCTCTATGGAAAGAAATGCAGGACTCCAACTTGCTGGGATGAAGTTGGGGAAAGAAAGCTATTAGGACCTGATCTCATTGATGAAATGGCAGAGAAGATCAGATCTATTCAACAACATATAAGAGCAGCTCAGAGTCGACAGAAAAGTTATGTCGACAACCGAAGAAAAGACCTAGAGTTTGAAGTGGGTGATAAAGTGTTCTTACGAATATCTCCCTGGAAGAGGGTGATGAGATTTGGAAAGAAGGGGAAGTTGAGCCCTAGATATATCGGTCCTTTCGAAATACTGGATCGTGATGGGAAGGTAGCTTACCGATTGGCGCTTCCACCGAATCTCTCTCAAGTTCACGATGTGTTCCATGTATCTCTCCTGAGAAAGTACATACCAGATCCTTCACATGTACTCAGCTCAGAAGTTGTACCGCTGGAGCAAGATCTTTCTTATGAAGAACAGCCAATAGAGATTTTGGATCGTAGCGAAAAAGTCCTACGAAACAAAACCACTCGCTTGTTGAAAGTTTTATGGAGGAACCACCAACTTGAAGAAGCTACATGGGAGCTTGAGGATATGATGAGGGAGAAGTATCCCCATCTGTTTGTTACAAAGTGACGAATTTCGAGGGCGAAATTCTTTTTAAGGGGGGTAGAATGTAACACCCGAGACTTTTATGTTATAAATCATCAAAGGAATATTTTTCTACACAACACTTGCTTGGATTGCTTTACACGCAATCGCGACCTTCCTCGATAGCTTGCGTCGTACGCAATACCGAGTTTCACTAAACAACAATATGCTATTAAAACTAGCCGTTATGAATAGTAATAACCACTTTTTGAAATTTTATAAATCTTATTTTTCAAAATGAATTTCATTTTTGGATTCGGAGTATCGAATTTAGCCTAAGGTGAAATTTTGGTACTTTTCGGATAACTTTCATATTCTGATGAATAGTGAAAATTACTAAATTTTAATTAAAAACAACTTTTTTATTCGAAATAAATAATAGTGATAAATTATTAATTTAAGTAGTTTTAAAGTATATTTAGAATATATTTTTACAATTTAATATAATGTTGGTCATTGGATGTAATTTCACATTTAAACTAGTTATAAACTAGTGTCAATCTTTTGATAGATATTGTTTCTTAAAAACACGCTATTTGTTTTAACAGCGGGATTTAATTATAAAATTAATTAATGCAACTTATATGTTATGAATTTGGTAAAATAGACTTAATTTTTGAATTCGGAATATGAAATATAGCTTAGGATGAAATTTTGATATTTTTCTGAAAACTTTCATTTTTTTTTGATGAATAGTGAAACCACTAAGTGGTAGGTTAAAAACTGAATTTTGCATAAAACTTAATTTTACCGCTTCTGTGAATGGAATTTCGAAAATCCGACAGACACGGTTGATATCAGTAAGTAAAATGTGGTTCAATGAGATAAAAATAATTTTTTTGGTGAATAGTAACTTTTTACCTTTTTACCGCGGTTAATAGTAAATAGGGTTACTAAGGGTAAATATGATATTACTATTACCCTAACACATGTCCTAATTCTATTGGACAAGTGTAATTCGACCAAAAACAAACTTAGGAATAATATATGACCATTTAGGCCCACTTGGATTAGATTAGGACATTTATTATTAATTTATTTAAAAAAGGGTTAAAATAGATAAAATAAAGTTTAATAAGTAAATCATTTTTAATATGGAGTTATACATAAGATAAATTCGATTGTAAATATTCATTAGAAAGATAAAAAGATTTCCTACATGATGGTATTTTATTTGTAATTTTTAGACACCAAATAATTTAATTTATTTATGACACAAAGATGATGCAGTAATTATCTTATTAATGAAATATTGACATAATTGATGTTATAAACACCAAAATAAATGTAATTTGAGACTTTTTATGAATTCCACTAATTTTCTAGGTTAATATGATATATTAGTGTTGATTTAATCAACTTGGTTCGAACATTTAATTCTGTTATGACTTTCACAAAAGTCATATATCAAATAGTGTCAAAATTGACACAAAATAGTTTTTAAATCAAATATTATATTATTAATTGTTATTTTATTCCTAAAAATCTAAGGTTCGGCAAAATGACTTAGATAAGGATATATATATTAATAATAAACAATTTGGGGTTCGTTTGGCATGTTATAGTAAGTGTATTAACCATATAGTGAAAGAAAACAAAAAGACATGGTAAAAGTTAAATTATTTAACTTAATGTTAAATCTAAATGATAAGGTTAAAATAGGAACCTAAACTTGTCCAAATTCTATTGGATGAGAGGATTTCGACCCTTCCCCACCTTATCTTCGAAATAAGACCCTTTGGAACCATTATAAACCGATTTTGACTTTAATATAAAATAATGTTTTTAGTTATTCCTAAGGTGCCCCTCTACTCCCCTATAAAAGGACACCTTCTCCCCCTCCTCCTCACACCAATTTGAGCACTCAAGCTCGGCCAACTCCTGCCATTTTCTCCTCTCCACTTCCCTAGAATAATCCTAGAGGTCCTGGTCTTCTCCAAAGACCAATCTTAGTTCCTTAAGTGGAGGATTCAAAGAGGCGTTCCAAAGAAAAGGTAATATCCATTACCGATCTTTTCAATTTCTTTCTTCTTCAACTTCTTCTTCTTTAGTTGTTTCATGATAAAGTAATAACATCAGTATTAATTACATACTGATATGTTATTATAAATATGAAACAACCCTATTTCACCTTCTATCCATCCTACGGAAAAATGAAATCACCACGCGTGCGTACGTACGGAATACCGTCTCCACACCGTGGTGTAATCTATTTTCCACCATCACCTTAAAAGGATGGGTATAATGGTGTAATGAGTAACTAAATATGATTATTATGAAGTAATATTGATACTGAAATAATATATATATACTCCAATACAATTCCACGATCATAGGAATGATATCATCACTCGTGCGTACGTACGGAATACCGTCTCCACGATGTGATGCGACTCGTTCTACATGATCTTCATTTCGTAATGATTATATAAATGAATTGAATGAATGAATATGGTATATAATACACTAATACCATTCTAGAAATGAATTATCTATAACCTAAAGATAATAATAAGAATTTATTCGACAAAACACGCATAAGAACAACAAGTTATAAAGACCCGAGTAACAAGTAACAATGAAATATTACTAACAAGAAGCTAATAATATGACCATATATGATATCATATAAATATGTATGATTCTGGAATAAGTCAATAACATTATTTAAACCATTATACAGGAGCTTCGGACACGTACAAAGCTAATCGGACCTAAGGTAAGGGAAATATCACAATCTCATTTTTATCCGAGATTGTTTATTCGTATGTATTTAATGGGGTGTATGTTATCATCCACATCCATGTTCCCTCAATATGTAATATTTTTTTACATCCACTTTCAATTGTTAAAATCCTATTTTACCCTTCGGTGAGTTTTAGTAAAAGATATGAAAGGAATCTTTTGTCGTTTTTCATACGAGGTACTTTTTGACTTTTCCGACAAAAATACGAGAAGAATGTTTTTTTTAACTTATACGGCATGAATGGATTTTTAAAACATTATTTCCAAGAATCTTCCTTTACAAGTTTTCAAGTTTATTTTTAATCAACTTCTTTTAGTTTATAATTGTATGACATGTTAAGAAAAGAAAAGTATTTTTAAAGAAGAAAGGATATTTTCCTCAAGAATGGAGTTCAAGTGTTTTATCAAAATTATTTTCCATCTAAGATAATAAAGGGTTCTGTTTTTATCCCTATTATTACATTGATTTGATCATGTTATGATGGAATTATTTTTATGAATTCCTTTATCTTATATGAATTGATTTATGATGTCATGATGTTTCAAGAATCCCATTTTGTTACATGTGTTATGTGATGATGTATGTTTTATGATTATGTGGCACACATAAGAAAGGATTCATTATAAGATGGGTGGGACCTATATCTCCCTCCAATGCATTGGGTAAAGATTTTATATCTCATGAGATAGACATGGCTGGAACGGAAGGTTATTTCGGTTCAGTGATACAGGACTGAAACGAGGAGTGAACTCGGTTCAGAAAGGGACTTTGTCCACTAAGATAGTCTTGGCAATGAGTCATGACTAACAAGAAATGATTTTCCATGATTATGTGTGCATGCCACAAGGTTACAAGTTTTATGTTATGATTATGGGGATCTCATTTTCACTTCTATGATTTATTCCATGTTAAGATTTTATGATCTCTTTTGCAGGATATGATTTTCAAAAAAAGATATGATATGATTTTTATTTCCATTATTTGCCCTTGCTGAGCATTTGAGCTCACCCTTTTATGTTTTCTTTTCCCCAGGTCAGGAAGATGGATATTAAGTAGAATATGCAAAAAAAAAGGGACCCTAGATATGATGAAATAAATGGGAGACACTGTAGAAGATTTATGAACCAGTTGTTTATGTTTCCCAGTTTCTAAAGACACTATATCTATACGGTCCTTTGTGGTTTTGTCATATGTTGTAATAAGTGTGCTTCAATTTTGAAGTATTAACAATGTATGTAAAGTATGGGTCGTTATAATACATGATTCATTAGATCCAGGAAAACTGCCGGCACGTTTGTGAGTCCGAACAACATGACCAAGTACTCATAGAGACCATATCATCTTCGAAAGGCTGAAAGAGGTATGTTCAATGGTCTAACATGCAACTGATGATATATGCATCTCAATTCAATCATCAAGAACACTAGTGATCCTCGAAGTTGATTCAAAAATATCATCAGTCCATGGTAAGGGATATCGATTCTTAACCATCAACTGGTTTAGTTTCTGATAATCCAAGCAGAGTCTGAGGGTACCATATGCCTTCCTCGCAAAAGGATAGGCGAATCCCAAGGAGATGTACTGGGTCAGATGAAGCCCTTTTCCTAAAACTCCACCAATTGCTTCTTGAGCTCCTGTAATTTGGGTTTAGCCATCCTATAAGGAGAAATGGATACTGGTACCTCTCTAGAAACAAGATCAATAGAGAATTACACCTCTTTCTCTAGAGGAATACCTGCAAATTCATCTGGTAAGACATCCCTAAAAAGATTAAACACTAGAGGGAAATTATTTTTACAAGTTCCCTGATCATCCAGATATTAAATTGTAATCTGGTCTGTCACTCCACCTCGCCCATGATGATCAGGTCCAGCTCGACTCGCCTGGACATCTCATTCTACCTTGTATAGAAAATCACTGGTATCTGGTGATGTGAAACTCACCTTGTGATGATAGATATCTAAAAAGGCTCCAAAGGGTACCAACCAGTCCATCCCAATAATGAAATCCTAGCCTGTCAACTCTAAGGCATAGAGGTCCCATAGAAAGTGACACCCACCAACCTCTAGGGGGCACTCGTTGCACTGGCGCAAACATGTCGTTCTCATTCCCAATGGAGTGTCTAGCGTTATGATATCTGAGGAAGAAGAAACACAGATCCTACAGCTCTCCAAAATGGGCACATATATAAAGATATGTGGATAACCATTATCAAACAACATAGAAGATAAAATAGATGTAACTAGAATAGTATCTCTGATAGTGGAAGGTCTGGGATCCAGCACTTGTTGGGTTTGTTGCACTGCATATGTCTACCAAGTGTCTTCGCCCTATGACACAGCTTGGTTACCCTATGTTGTCATGCCCTACTATCTCTAAGATCCTGATGTTTGTCAACCATGGCCACAACCAAAACCTTTTCATGAACATCATGACATATTCCAATTCTTTGATGGGTGAGAAGCTGATGGCCCTACTCCTACACACGGAGTCTATACAGAACCCCACTCAATAGTCACTCGTGGAACGCCCGGAAAAAATGCTGAAGATGACCCATATTGCCGCAAGGTCGGCAATAAACTAGGTCTTGTGGACACTGAGGTCTCTTGTGCCCCTCTTTTCCACACTGGTAGAAAATTATCTGGCCACCTGAAGAAATATTTTGACTAGTATTACCACTGTGATATAAATCCATCTATCTATTCCTCTTGCTGGTAGAAATAGAACCAGAGACTAGTGTCGAACCTCCCTGGTTCACACCACTAGCTTCCCATAGGTTCCACTCTGTAATCGATTCCTGGTTCACAATTTCATGCACTGCAGGAAACCTAAAAACCTTCACCAGCACTCAAATGTCATATCGAATACCATCCTCAAAAAGTCTAGCCCTCAATGTTTCATCACCTACCAGAACATGTGAAAAATGCTCTACCTTATTGAAGAGAGTAGAATAGTCCATCACTGACATGGCTCCCTAATGCAGATTCATGGACAATCGAGCTTGATTTTCCCGTAGAGTCTCTGGAAAGAAGAATTCATAGAAACTACCTAAAAATATTCTCATGCCATGTCTCGATGATGCTGAGTCAAGGTGGAAACTTCTGACCACCTCTAGGACGAATCACAAAGTAAGTAAGTAGCGAGCATAAACCTCCTCATATGAGGTGTCTCCATATGCTCAAAAATCATCTGCATAGAATATAGCCATTAATCTGTAGCCTGTAGTCTTCCATCCCCTGAAAACGTAGGTAGAAGCTGCTGCTAGAATATACGTGTCAGCTCTGCCATAGATTTAGCAGCCGACAGTACTCTCTCGAAGGTCATCATGAACTGCATGAAGCCTTAACGGGACTACACATCCTTGCCTGCATCTGGTAAAATGGATGGCACTGCATCTGGCACTGCTGGAGGAACCATCGTTAGCCCATGGCCATCCACCTATAGAGTATAATCGTCACCACTTTCTTGGAGAATAACCCATGGTAATCTCAGCGGCATGACTCTAATATATAAAAAATACGCCTTAGATTAATTTAATGTCGAGATTTCTTTTGTCTGGTTAAATTTTACAACTCAAAAAGGGAAAGATATACAAAAACTAGAGAAAAAAAAAGACTACACGGAATGTATAATGGCTTCATGGCATGTACAACTAAGCCCTTAAATTGTCGTGTTCTATTTCCAGCATGGGCATGTCTCAACCCTAGGTACGCGGCGTGTTACACCCACCCATGACATGTACACCATCCTATTTCCCCAGCCTCATGGAAAAGTCCACACAGCCACCCACTAGTCAAAACTACATAGTGTGTCCCACAGGTACATGGCATTTACTGGAAAGGTAACACCAATCCGTGTTTGTTAGTTTCATGGTCGGATTCCAATATAACACTACAAGAAATGTCTAACATGTACATGGAGTGTTACATTAAGAACTTCCCTATCCCGTGTCTCTGCCCACACAGTCTATGACACATATAGATATTACACGTCATGTATATATATGTACATGGTGTTTACTTAAAAATTTTCATTTCTACCTGAATAGAAGAGTACATGGCATGAAGTACAAACTACAAGGTGTGTATTCTAGGTTTTTACAGACATTAAGCCTTAAAAAATTACTCCGGAGACCCTTTTGTTTAATTTCTAGTGTTGGTATGCCAAATTCCGATCTGTGGGAGCCCATACTCCCCACGAACCAATGTTTAATACCTGACATATTCATGTTATTGTACAAAACACATCAAAGGATGGATTATTATCCGCTAAATTCTGGTCCAAGAGAGACCATACTTTTCCGGAACCAAATTTTAGCATCCATAAACTCAACCAAAACATGTAACAATACCCTATCTATAGTAAGTGTATCTACCATCGTAC
This sequence comes from Viscum album, assembly GCA_963277665.1. Classification (NCBI taxonomy): domain Eukaryota; kingdom Viridiplantae; phylum Streptophyta; class Magnoliopsida; order Santalales; family Viscaceae; genus Viscum; species Viscum album. The sequence goes on along the minus strand of OY728148.1, from coordinate 255,503,150 downwards.
AAATCAAAAAAACATTCATTTTATTGCACAACATCTATCACAACAACATGAATTTTCTAATGCACCTACATGGAATGGAAATTATGCATGACATGTGATTCTAACATGTGCCTAAATGATGCATGGGAAGGCATACCCTCATCTTATCGGGTTGCAACTAAACTGAATCGAAGATTAAAATATAAATAGCACACCACAAGTGCGTCACCCAACGGTTAGAATCACATCAGCTATAATAATCAAAAACAAAAAATCACAATTTTAATTTGAGGCAATCCAGTATTTACCTATACACAGGGTAGATACTCATGGGAATAGTTTATTACTGAATCCAATAACCATCTATCTCTTCCCATTTTTGTAAAATAAAAAAATAACTCAGAGAAAATAAAATCTTCTGATACCACTTTGTAACGTCCCAGATCCAGGTTCCACAAAACGGGTACCCCAAACCCGGTTGGTGAAATAACCTTAAGCGCATTTCCCCAAATGCTAGAGGCTACTGACTAGCAGCGAGGGCCTAGGACTGATCGTGGGGAAAAATGCCCTCATTTTTCAATGTGTATCATAGCGGAATAAGAATAGAAACATACAAAAGCAGAAGTAGTAAACAATATAAACTAAAATGGACAACATAACTGACGTAAAATATAACAAACAATCATAAATATAAGATGATGCAATATGTCTCTAATTATAAGAAAGAATCTAGAACAGGATACACAAAAATCTAATACAATACAACATAAAGTAATAAGTACAGACATGAAAAACCAAAGCAGCGCAACAGGAACACAGAAACATCAAAATGCTAAGCTCGGTCTCATGCTCTCCTACTCCTCTGCAGCAATCATGTACCTGTGTAGGGACTCTTTCCCTTATCAACACCTACAATAATATAATCTATTTGGACCCAAGAAAAGACCCAAACATGGTGTGAGAAATAAATCTCAGTAGCCAACCACCAAAGGCCCTTGCCCAACTATCAATGAAAATGTGCAACAACAGTGTGCAATAAAAAAATGTAGTAAACTAGGAATTACTCAAAAGTAACTATCCCTACCAATTAAATTTCTATTTTAAATATTATCAAGAGTTTCATATCATTAAATTATGAGTTTTTTGAGATTCGGCCTTGGCCAACAACCTCTTATACCAGTGCCACAATAGAAACCACAATGGGCTATCTAACAGGTAAAATATAAGAAAAATAATACCAAGCATGTGCTTTAGCTTGGCAGGTACAACATATAAATTACCACAATTATTATTAAATTAACCAGTGTCCTCAGAAATGCATGTCCTTTCCATCAGGTGAACATAAATGAAACCCTCTGGTGATTGACCTCAGGCATAATGAATATTTCCCTCAAGAATAAAAATCTCACCGTAAGGAATGGAAGCTAATGCCCTTAAGAATAAGAAACATTGCCTTCAGGAGAAAACAAACCTTTCCCTCAGGCTAATAAAAATCTTGCCCTCATGCTAAATAAAACACTACCCTCAGGCTAAACAAAACACTTCCCTTAGGAATACAATATGTAAAAAATTAATAGGGCTGAGCCCAATGCATAAGAAAGCAATGTACATATGTTTCCTCTCACGAAAACTCAAAACATGCTATAATCACAACATACACATCGGTATCCTGGCCAAACATCTAAACAAGGGAAAAGAACCATCAGGGTGGCCCTAGATCAATGAAACGATCCCAAAATGTAGTTTAAATTCATTTATCATATTACCTATCCAATTTTAGGCATTTAAATAGTTATGTATCAATCACACGACATTCCGAACACGGGCGCATGGCACAACGGTAAGCAAATTCAACTCGAAAGTTGTAATTAATCACAAGACCACCAACCTCGATCTCCTCTAATCGATATACGTGAAAGGCACCACCCAAAATAACCATGAATGATGTAGATCTATAATAAACAGTTTATTGTTCAAACCGAAATAACTTCCCTTAGAGAAGGAATTGGAAGGAATGACTCAAGAAGAGGGAAGGTCTACCCGTGTGGATCAAACGAGATCGACAGTAGAAGAATCAGAATTTGGGCATGCGATCGGGAGCTCCTTCATGCCTCGACCTCTTATCCCATTTTCCAAATGAGTTCTCTGCCTCCTCTGCCGAATAAGGAGGCTATGTCCTATTATAACAAAAAAACATGACTATGTGACGTGTACATCCAAGTACATAGAGTGTACATTACTCTTTTAAATGTTCCTCTTGCGGCTTCTTTTTATCGCCACTCTTTTCATCTGTTGACTGATTACCCAACATGTATTACTAAGTACACTGTGTGCAGTTAGTTTCTACACCTTTAATCACCGACGAGTCTACACACCCTATGTTCTTATCCACAAATCCAATGTACACGATGTTTATGAAACAGTACACGATGCATCGTTATTTTTTACACCATAGCCTACACGCGCTGTCTTCTTATCCCAAACAACCAATGTACACAGCGTGTGTATAAAAGTACATGGCATGTAACAAAAAATTTGGAATTTTTCCCACATTTCCCTTGCCTTCTAAAAAACACTTAAGGAAAAGGAAAAGTGGAAACCCATACCTCAAGAATTAAAACCTGGTTCTTAAACCATCATCCCATTTTGATCACGGTTCCATCATCATTGATGAATGTGATTGAATACACCCCATTTGGAAATCATGAATATTGGGAGACGGAGGGTGCGTTGTGTGACCCCAATAGAAATCCATGGAAACAGTAAAAATGAATGTAAAATTAATTCATATCAATAATATCTATAAAGAGGATAAATAGAAATCATAAGGATACAATTAAATAATGGGTCGCAAGGTCCACTCAGACAACTACATGAAACACATATCATGTATGGAATTCAATCATAAATAATCAAATCATGAAAAAATCATACACATGAAACAATATGGTAAGGACATTCCTACCTCAAGATACTAGACAAAAAATTTATACTACACCATGATGGTATTAAACCGAAAGAAGATCATGTACAAGGTCCTAAGATACATCAAAAAAGTCAAATAAGATTTCATGAAAGATGATTCTAGTGAGGTAAATAAATTCTTTGGGAATGAGACTCAATAAAGAAGTGAGATCAATATAAAGACAATAGAGAAATTTTAGAGAAACAATAATCCTCAAAGAAGGTTTATGTTTTGAAAAATATTGGAATCACCTTGGAAGACTAAAATAACCCATATTTTATGACATGAATTCTCATTCAAAGAACATTTAATAAATAAAAATAACTAGTCCCATAAATTAATGAATCACTAGAGGTCTCCACCAATCCATAACAACCCATAATTACTTGAAAGGATAGATGATTCAAGGCCATAAATACACCCAAGGAGAGTCTCGGTTGATCCAATAATTGGAGATATCGGAAAAATGAATGAATTCAGAAAAAGTTCAAGACTTATGACTCTAAAAGTTTCTAGAAATTGATGGAATCGTCCTAGAAGAGTTTCAATCAATTAATTGGTGTAATAATCCAGTATAAAAAAAATTTAAAACCCAAAATTAAATCCATATGTTTTTCCCATTTAGGTGATGTGGGATTTTAAGAAAAAGGTTTCCATTTGGACATTCTCATGAAAATCCCAAGCATATCCATTAACTGAACAAAAACCTAGTTAATTTCATGGTATTAATGAACATGTAGAGTGAAATAAATTCCTATATGGATTGTCCCATAAATTTAGAAAATTTTAATTCACAAGGGACTCCAAAATAGGTTTAGTGTGTTTTCACATGTTAATTTCCTTAGTTCTTTCCATAGTAATCTACACACATGCCAACCATGGTCTGATTTCTCGTTTTTTATCTAGGATCTCTAGGTCTACCAAGGCTAACACTATTATCATGGTTGTTTCAATTTTGAATTGAAAACATCTCAAGAACACAAATTAAATTCCAATAACCTATAGATAATTTTTGAACCATGTTTCATCAATTAAAAGAATTAATAAATTTATTTAGAAAATTTTACAACATCTATAAGCATACCCACTCAAAATTGAGGTTGTTACAATTATTAACTTCTAATGATTTTTAATCCTTGTGAATTATCTTAGGATTCATGCTAAAATCACATATTTAATTTCCCCCAAATGAGATAATACAATTCCCATGTCACCTCTTACACTAGTCTATGCCTCTATAAGATCCAATAAAATCGAAATGGCTTCCACCATGAAACATTATCACCATGGTTAATTATTCCAACCCATAATTATTCATATGACATTCCCGTCTCCAACTAAATTTACATCTAGTATATAACTAGCATAGTATTAAGCATTTACATACAAGTTGAAGATACACGGCAAAAATCATATACACCTTGGTAATAATGAGGATGACCAAAACTATAATCATCTCTCCCTATATTATTTATAGTCTTAAAAAAACCAATAAATATTGGTGATGGATTTTTGTACATCGAGTAATGTTGAAAACCCAACAGAGGATTCACAAAAAAGAAAACATGGTTGACTCTAATGGTCAGTATATGATATTTTTCTGCACTATGGGGTGACCAAAAACATCTAGATTGAATTCATTCTATCTAAAATATCAATCATAAATCTTAGTAGAGAATTTATTCCCCCTTATCCTAATTAAAAAATTGTGGTTAATGACATAGTCCACCATAGAGTGTCTTGTAGGGTTCCATTTGGATCAAACTCATGTAACTATTATATTAATATTACTACATAATGATTATATCACCATCATAATAACTTCTAATGATTTTGATGAATTCTCAAAGAACATCCTTAAGAATCCAAATTATACTCTCATAATTTCCATCACATTTTGGATGAAATTGTGTGTTCAATCTCATATTGGGCCGCATAGCATTATGCAGGCCCTTCCAAAATATAGAGGATAAATGTGAAAATCTATTTGAAATAATTCTCAATTTTACACTTTAGAAATGTAATATTTAAAGGGAATATATCTTTACAAAATCGTCCAAAGAATGTGTAACCCCTATCATTAAAAAATGTATTCCTTATCTAGTTAATCCATGATCACTCATATAACATTAAAATATAATGTTGTACTTGGAATAATTATAAAAAAATCCATCATCACATCATTTTATTTCAACATGAGAACTAGAAGTTTATTGAATTAACAATCAATACAGTGATGCTCAACCTTTTTTCTCTATAATGTAAGACATTTTGTAACTAAAAGAGAGATATCGCTCCTTATAATAGGCCACAGAAACATTTATTTTATTTATTGTTACATTCTTATTGAACTATGATTCAAAATCTACCATGAGGCATTTGAGTGTCACATGATAAAATATATGATAGGATCATGATCTACAACTCTTATATGGATATAATGCAAAATGTCATAGACTATAGACTAACCAGGAATAGTATAAACTATAAAAAATTGTTCTATCATTACCACACACTCAGGATTTCGATCCTGGAGGGAAATTATATATTCTACCAAGATGAAATTATATCAAAATTTTCAAATTTCACTGCCCATTGATCTTCATTTATATTCATCCTCCAATCACCCACAAGAACATCATATGACACTCATCATGTGACAGATTCTATCCAATGTTTTTAGAATGTTGTTTCTTAATGAAAAGATAATATAAAATTATTTTACCATTAATTGGTCTATAATATATCATTATGTTGATATTTTTTAGAAACTCTACACATCGCCATTGCATCAAATTTAGGTCACACTGTGAGAATATATAGCGGATCCTATTATGATCAGTGATAAAAAAACTCTCCCTAAAAAGATATTTTCTCAACAAATTAGTTCATGTATATCTTATGATAAATATATGTCATTGGTAGGATAATTTTACTCATCTAACTTCACATGGAGAGACTTGTAAGCTATAACCTCATCTTTTTTGTGTTAACATAGCTACTAATCCACCTCTATAAGAATCCCAAATAACATGACATCCCATACCCAGTTCTGGAATATATACACCAGATATTTCATAAGCCACCTCTTCTACTCATTATATTCCTCATCACATAGATCTCTCTACTCTAACTTCACCCCTTCGTTAATCAGAGTCTTCATCGGTTCTACTATTGTAATAACCTGATAATCTTGATATTTTAAAAATGAAGTTACATGTGAAAACATGAGTTACATGATACAAATAATGATTCCATACCACATATTGTTAATGGAAAATTACTAATAAATATATAATAATGACTAAAATGTTAAACCATTAAATATTTAAATTGTAAATAACTAATAAGAGTTAACTTTGAAAATCATTATTTTCAATTAAATAAAATTTATTTATTTTAAATAATTTATTTTAAATTAAATATTTTAACACATATAGATTTTTATTTCATAACATAAAATTTACTTTTTAATTCCTCACAATAAAATTAACTTGGGATTATATTTTTAATTTCTTCTGAAATTTTTGATCTTTATTAAAATATGTATTTTTTAGAAATTTAAATTTTTTATAATATGATAATTATTTATGATTATCTAAAAAGATTAGAATGATTTGATTTAAAAAATTATATATATTTATGGAATATTATTATTAATAATAAAATATTATTTAAATATAAAAATCAAAGTCTATTATTTATTAATCAAATTAAAAAAAATTAATAAAAATATATTTTTCATTCATTTACTCTAATTATGTGTTTATATGATGAAATTAAATAGTTTATTTCATTTAAAAACATTATACATTTATTTTTTTATAACAATTTAGTTTCTTCCATACAAATTAGAATCCAATAATATTTTATCTTGAAAAAAACTTTAAATATTAAAAGCATTATTTTTCCCTTAAAAATATTTTCATGTGAATGAATGTGTTTTATTTAAAAGTAATATATAATTTCTTTATATATTTTATTTCATTTAATTCTTTTCAAATTATCAATTAAGGGGTTCAAATTATGTAAAATGATATTCTCTTATCTTATTTTAATTATTATTGACTGTGATGGTAAAAACAATTATTAACATGGTAAAATTTAATTTGGGTAAAATGCTAAAAGAAAAAAAATTACATTAATCACCCTTAATATGTATAAAAATGAATACGTGGGATTATTTTTTACCAAAAATTATTAAAACCCATTCTTTTTATAGTTATGTGGAACTAGACCATGAATAGTGTCATGGGATTATTAAAAAATATTTTCTGTTTGAAAAAGGTGGGATTTTCTTTTCACTAAAAAGGATACTACTTAAACCCTTTGAGGCTACACATTTACATGACATTACTCCTTAAAAATATGGTATATTTTTCTTCCAATATTATTATACCAAATACATTATCTTCTTCTCACATTATGATTTTTAAGGATTTCACTTCCAAGGAGTTTTCCATGATAAATCATAGGCCTCCAACATGAGTATTACCATCTCTTAGAGTCTAATTTTATTTTAATCCACCATTAAATCATACATAAACCTGTTAATGAAATAATATATCTATCATATAAATAGTGACATGTAATTATATTAATTATAAATATTATTTCAAATCATTTACATCAACTTTGAAAACAAAATAACAATGATTTTTCGAATACAACAACAACTACCTCCACAATGTGATGTAGTTTGGTTTCAATGACAATATAAAAAGGATGGGAAAAAGATGGATTTTATGAATAAATAGGTTTTATATGTCACAAATAAATTTCAAAATTGTTATTTTTTTATTCCATTATTCCACAAATTCATTAGGAAATGGGATCATTAATTGTTTTTACATGGGGAATATTAGCACCACGAACAAATGAATTTCATTTTTCATAACAACCCATATTGGATTGATAGAATAATGATTTTAATGAAATTATATGATACATACATAATGTTTAATGTTATGAAAAATATATATTATAATTATATAATAATTGAAATTTACTCATACAACCTTTATAACACACTCTTGTTTAAGACATTTTGAAAACCTAAGTGAGTGGTGTTGTATCTTTTTTGTCATGAATTATTAACGAATGTTATATTATAGTAAACATATTCAATAATAATTTATATAATATTTAAAAATTATTCTAGAGTCATAATATATATATATATACCTAATGATGATATTAATACATCACATTTTATTCGTTAAACTCAACAAAACAACTACATCTTTTATTTTATCATTAAAAAAATTATCAAAACACTTAATAAATAGATTTAAAAATTTAGGAATTATGTTAAAAAATATTATATATTAAATGATATGATCTAGTGATGATTTCATTTGGTATAATAATGATGAACAACCCCTCCATTACAAGAACTCTTTAAAAATAATCAAATTTTTTGAAACCTGATTTTGTAGTTGATGATAAAAAAATAAGAAACATTTATTAATTAATTATAAATGAATTTTATAAAAACTTTAGAAATGATAATTTTAGGAAATATGTGATTACGATATTTGTGTTTGTGATAAATGATATTACAGGGCATTCGACTCAGTAGGTGTACAAGTATTGTTTTTTTTTTCTCAAATTTTAATCCTTTGAGACATATTTATAATATAAACTATGATTCCTATTAAATTAAGTATATAATTATATACTTAAATCTTCTATCATGATAATTTTATATTTTAATACATTTTCGCTACTTTTTAATGTTATAATTCTCGTGGGATTTAGATTCAAAATTTACAAATATTGAAAGGGGTCTTCATGATGAAAATCCTCCCAATGGGACATAACAATGTCACTTTATAAACAAATATTTCATGATTGATAGTATATAACAAATGATAAATTAATTGTTTTAAACTAATAATATGTGGAAATCATTTTTCAGACTAAATAATTTTTCCTTGATGGATATTTTTTTTGTGGAAAGAAATATCTTTTAATTATTATCATACCTTTTAAAAGGTTTTCCCTCCATATCTACATTTTTACATCAGGATAATGTTCTCCTAACCATTGTGGAACCTAAAAATAATTCCCTAATGATCCTTATATTTCCCATTATTTGAAAACCATTGTATCAATATCCTTTTATGATGTGGGTTTTTATAAATGGTGGTTTTTAAATTTTCATAGGATTTTCATTTAAATGAATAGATGTTATTTTCTTATAAATGATATTAGGACATATTATTTATGTATTTTCAATGTATCCTTTTGGGAATTTGTTTTAAATAATAATTCTCACATGTTTCAACTTAAATTTTAAAATAAATTTGGAATTTTATTCAATAATCACATATTTTATGTTTATATTAAGAAACCATTTTTTACAAGAAATAATTTGTTGAAGTTTATTTAGCAATAAACGGATTCTTCTCAAATAAATTATTTTTCATTAATAACCTAATAAATTCCTTTTTTGGGTGATCATATTATTTATCTAAAATAATGCTGATTTAAGTATGTTATGATTTAGAAAATTTATTAATCATATTTTTCTTCCCACTGATTATATATGATATGATGAATTAATTAATTTTATTCCAAAATAATATGTATAGAAGATGAAGTGTGGTAATTATTTCACCCTCAAATATATTTTTTTGGTGTTATATCACATATGATAATTATTTTTTTACGTAAATCAATTTTTTCCAAAAACTAACTTATAGGGTAACTTATACTTTTTCACCAAATAATAGGATTAAAATACATTTATTTGTTCACAATGTTTTCCTATGCTAATGTTTTTAAAAATTTTCATTAATATATTCTTTTGTTAAAAAAATGGAAATTTTTTATGTTATTCCATGTTCTAATAATATTATTCGTTATTATCTACTTAATTCATTCTTGTTTCATGTTTTAATATGAGTTTTTTACCATTATTTTGGTATTATTTTCTAATATTGGGATCATTATTTATAAATAATGTTTTTACTTATGATATAATTATATTTTATCTGATACTACCCCCTTAATAATCTTTTATCAACTATTTAAGATGTTACTATCATGAGTGGGTTATATGATTCCCCTACCGATTATTCAATCCAACCCCTTCATATGTTTACATTCCCTAGTAAATTATGATGATCATTTCAAATGAGATGTCTATAAGAGGGTCAATAAGAGAATTGCTAATGAGAAATGATGATAAGTGTTTAAAAACAAGACATTTATGAATCTATTCTTCATGATACTAAACCTTTCAATACTTAGTTCGATCAACAATTTATGGAATGTATTAATTAATCTATGAAATCAATGTATTATTATTTATGATTATCAATGGTATCCATTGTTGCTATAAGGGATAAGGTAAAGTTATTTTTGGTATTTATTTTGATATATTTAGTGTTAACACTTTTAATTATTCTATGTATTTGATAACATCCAGATTTTTTATTAATCTAGATATTATTTGGGTTTTATCTAAATATATCCCATCTTATATATTGGTATGTGGATGAAACATTTGCATAGATGTACAAATGGGGAATCACCCAAAAATGTTTTGTTGAAAATTAACTCAATTATCTTAGTGATTTGTGATGATTGAGTCTAAAACTATATACATTTCTAGAGACTCCTAGGGAAAATGATTTCATTAATTCAAATTATATTTATGAACCATGATGAGGGATTTGAATATGTTTTTGTTAAAGAACCAAAATAAAAAGTAACATCAGATAATATATATGGAAGCATATTGGTTTGTAATTTAGGATATGAATATAGGTTATAAGTTATTAATTCCATAATCATAGGTTTCCCCCCACTAAATTTACTACCTTATGTTTTTAAAAATTATTGTTTTTGATGTAATTGTTGGAACAATGAGGAGCCAAGCAAATATTGACTATGTGGGAAAATGTTGGATTATATAAATTGGATAATAAATTGTATAGGATTTCGTTTAAAAAACTTAAAATAAATTATCATTAAAATTTCATAATATATGATCGATAATTGAAATCATATTGAGCTCATATATTCAGAAAAAGGGAGTAGTATTATTTTGAAACCATTATGTTCCAGTATCATCCCTCCTTCAATCTGTAACGACCTGGGTATTTAAAGAATATTTCATTTCTATTTCAATTAATATTTATGAATAATATATTAATTTCACATTAAATTATATTATTTTTCTAATAGCTTACTTGACACACAACAATGGTTTCTCTGAAATCTTATATTATACACACCATTGAGTTATACCAAAAAATAATATAGCAAAATAATTACTGTTTAAATGGTAGTTAACGCATTTATGTTGCAAAGGCATGAATTAATATTATCAACTAAATTTAAAAATATGGTTTACGAAAGATGAAATAATGATTCATTGGTTATAAAATATATTATAAATGGAAATAAAAACAAATTTAATATAAATGACCTGTTTTTATGAAAACCTATATAAAAGTGAATAATTGTGTTTATAAAATAATATAAATCTTTATGGATTTTTATTTGTTGAAAAATATATATTAAATATTAATTTTATTTTTTATGATTCATAATATAATTTTTTCTATATATGATATAAGAACAAATTAATTTTTTTGATAAATGAAGTATTTAAAAAAATGCAGTTTTACCGCCTTTTGATGGTGAACCCTTTTGAAATATATTTTTTGACAATTTTATATGTTCTATAATAAATAATAAACTTCTTCTAGAGAATAATGAATTCAAAAAAAAAATTTGTTGAAATTTTTATGTTTTTATGATAAAAATAATATTTTTATGAATAATGAAAAAAATGAATTTTAACTCAAAACTCTCTTTTCTAATAATTTATTTATATATTTAGATTATCATTTTAATTTATATTAAAGTGTAATTAGTTTATTTTTTTAATTTATTTAAATTTTGATCATTGGAATTAATTTACATTTTAAATTAGACATAAACACATGTCAAACATTTGATAGTTATTACTTCTTAAAAACCTGCATTTTGGTTTTGACAATTTGAATAAATATTAAATTAATTACTACAATATCTATGTTTTGAATTTGGAAAAATTAATTCCATATATTTAATCATAAAGTACAAATTTTATAAATATGTACATTTTATTTTTGTACATTATGATTATTAATTTTAGTAATTATTTTTATTTACCATGGTTAAATTGTAAATTATAGTAAATAATGGTAAAATATAATATTATAATAACATAAAATTACTCTAACACATGTCCTAATACTATTGGATGAAATATTACATAACATGGAAATCATTGGGTAAATTTTTGAACCCCATGGAGCCACTTTTGTGTGATAATGAGACGTTATAAAAATTAATTTAAAGTAAAGAAAAATATAACATAAACATGTATCTTTACAAAAAATAGTTTAATTTTAGTTTGTATGAATGATATATTTCATTATAAATATTAATTGTAAATATAAAAATATTACCTATATAGTGGTATTTTATTTAATATTTTTATACATTAAATTAATAAATTTATTTATCACACTATGATGATGGACTGATTACCTTATTAATAAAATAATAAAATAAATGATAGTATAGATATTAAAATTAAAATAATTTGAACATTTTTATTTCATCCATGAATTTTTTGAATTATATAGACATATTATCATTGAGATAATTACTTTTTTTAAGGAATCTAGTTGTTAGGAATTCTAAAAAAATGTTAAGAATGAATTGTGTAAAAAATTGACATAGTTCATAACATAAAATATAGAACAGTTTATTAAATGAAATTAAGTTCATATAAATATAATATTCATACAAATAGTTATAATAAGTCCCAATATATCATAAATGGTTTTTTGGGTCTTTGGATATGATATTGTAATTACATTACCCATAATTTGTAAATAACCTGATATCACTATAAGAATAAAAAGTTTATAATAAGGGTTAAAACAAAAAGTTAATAATAATAAAATATCTAAAACATTTATTAAAATTGTTGGAAGATGGTTAATTATCATTTTACCATTTTTAATCTAAATTTAATTTTTAATAAAAAAAATATTTCAAGACTTTCCTAAACTGTCCCTCCCTCTTATAAAAGGGTACGAAGTCTACCCAATTACTCACACCTAAAAAGAAACTTTTCTAGAAAAAATGTTCTAAAATAAGCTCCAAACATACCTCCCTTATTTATTTAATCCTTACCTTAGGAAGAAAGAAATTAAATTAATCCATTTGGCACAAATGGAAAGAAGTTACCTGATTTATAGGTAACATCTTCTATAAAGTTATGTTCTTAGGTTTTCCTTCTCCAATCCCTACACTCTTCTTATTCTTTAATTTCATCAAAAAATAGTATCTTAAATATACAAGTATGTTTTTATGAGATTGATTCTAACTACACTTGTACACACCTTCATCTAATGGATACAAATATAATATTTCTGTATAAAGCGAACAACTGCCTCGCGAAACGAGGATTGTTCAATTTTCACCTACCACCTCTCATGGGGGACATTTTGATGGACCATTATTTATATATGATATATATTATATTTATTTTGGCTCTATTAATCTATAATTTTTATTTTCAAGATACCTTTATGCTTTCCATGAATGTGTACATACAATAGTTTCATTTGAGGAAGTTTGGACTACAGCCCCCTCAAAGTGATATCACTCAATCATGCTACACATGGAATATATAAAAGATTATTTTATTAATCCTATGAGATATAAATGACATAAATATAATATTGGTATATTTATATACAATTATATCATTTTAATACTTTTATTTAATATGTCAAAAAAATTAAAGTAGCATTCATGCGTACGTACGGTCAACCGTCTCCATGAATGGTGCATTTTATTTCTTATATTCAAATGTTATGTACTATTATTAATACATATTTACTAGATATATATGATATTTAAATAATTAATAATATTCCAGGGATGATGGAATTTTTACTATATGGACAATATACATTAAAACAAGTTCATTTTCGACTCAAGTACTGAATATTGACAAAACGTCTGATATGAACTCAATAAATTAAATAATTTATTTGAAATAGTAATAAGTGATAAAAATGAATAATTAAATTTTAAAATGTTCTAAATAACGTTTAAATTGACATATTTTTATTATTTAGGAAATTAAAGAACAAACGAGACAAGTCAGGCCAAGGTTACGGATTTTATCTTAATCTCATTTTATTGAGGATTTGTTTGATAATATCCACCTCCATTATTATATAAGGTTTATATACAACTAATATGAAATTTTATATCCATATTTATTCAATAGTAATGTTATTTATGAATTCATGGAGATTAATATTTAAATTTTCATAGTGGTATGAGACACCTTCAACGATTAATGATTTAATTATCAAATCTTTCTTTTTATGATATTAATTTACATATTTCTTTGTATAGATATAAAAGGATTATAAGGGTCATATTATATATATCTATAATTTCATTATATGTTTTCAAAAAAAAATTTTTATACAAATCATTTTAATTTATTTAAAAAATGAAAAAATGATTGTTTTCTATTTTAAATTATATGACAATAATGACTTCTCTACCGCAATAGCGGTTATTTGATATTTATCTTCATATATAATCCTTAATGTATTTTAAATAAATACCATATCCCTTTATTTGAGTATCTTGGTATTAAAAATGGTATCATAAATGAAAATTTTATTTTCAAAATAGAAATTTTGTTCAAATGGGATTAGATGATCTTTTAAAAAGGGTTATGTGATGAACCTATTCTTAAAATGATTTTTGAGAATTATATGAAGCAGGTGAGACTGATACAGTTTTAACGATGCTTTCATCTCCATTATATTTCACGGGGATCCAAGAACTTCTTATACTAAGGGTATATCCCCATTATAACCAATGGGTGAGCCCGTTATAGCTTATATGAAGGTATGATCCCCATTATAGCTCATAGGTGCTCCCGATATTTCCTATAAGAAAGGTGATCCCCATTAAAGATCATCAATTTCAAAGTAGACCACATGGTTATTCCAATTGAATGGGATTTAAAGGGTCGTATGTTTATTATTTTTTTAGTTTTCTAATTGAGTATTAATTTCTTAATATCAGTTTAATGTTTTTATTTGAGAAAAAAATATGAGTGTTATTCATGTGAAAATGTTTTTTACCTTAAAAACATTAAATGAGTTACTGTGTTTTAACAAGAATAATTATTTTATTTTTTTTCCTTATTAATATTTTTTTTATCATCACTTGTTTTTGAATATTTTTTCATAGGGTATAAGGAAGGATAAGATAAAGGAACAATTCAAGAAGATTTTATCAAGAAAAAGAAATCTTGTTTTGTTTAAATGGTTTCATTTGTTAGAAAACGTGGATATTAACTGTAATTGTCTACATATAATTTTTCGTTCCATTATGTAATATTTATTGGACAATTATCTAAAAATATAAACCTAAAAATATCATCAATGTGAAATAAAGTAAATTCATGATAAAAATTCATGATTAAGTCTTGTTTATGTTTGGGGCCCTGTAGTTGGTATGAAATGAAATGTTTTAACAACATTATAGATTAGTATGTTTTCTTAATGTTTAGGGATATCATAATAGGTCTATATTTTTAAGCTATAACACATGTTTAATATATTAAAAACTTCTTTTGAGTCTTTATGAACTAAAATATTAATGTTATTGATGTTATTTTTGGAGACATTATCCTATGTTAAAATTATGGGTTATTGATTTTTGGGAGGCAAAATGGGAGGTTTGAGATAACCTATGATGTTAAAATATGTTATTGTTATTTTTTAGGATTTTGTCTATTTTTTTTAATGTTTCAAAATTATATAGTTTTTGAAAAAGGAAAACACACAGACCGTGGGACAACCCGTCACGTCGGGAAAAGCTGCGAGAATCGAACCCACAACCAATCTGTGAATGGCATTTATTACATACCACTAGACTACTTTAATTACCTGGTTATAATGGTATATTAGTTATGGTTAAATGAAATTATGGATTTAGAATAAGTTGATTTTTGGGAACTTCTATGTAATCAAATTGATATCCATAGAATAGAAAATTGATTTGGTTATTAAGTGATAAAAGATATTTTGGAAGTCGTTTGCTCTATTGGGAACATTATATGTCTATGGAATTTCTAATACTCTGGTATTTTATTTAGGTACAAATGGCTGAATTTCATTTTTAATGAATATACATTTTTATTCATAACATAGGGCTGTTTGGGTTAGTTATAGAAATGAATAAACTATCATGATGAATGTGTGATTAGGTCAATTACTTTTATATATGTTACTTTGAGAGTAGTCAATGTTATTTGGAGAAAAATGTTAATATTTACCAGGGAATACTATGTGATCAAATACATAATAATTTGGGGATTCAATTTTTGTTTGGACTATTTTTATGGATTTTAACGACAATTGTTTTATGAGTGGTCTTTGTTGATCTTTGGGTATTGTTTCTTGAACGTTGGATATTAAGTGTAATATTTATTCTTATAAAGGATTATTCTTTTTGGTGGATTATCTGATAATTTACTAACCATTTTTGTTTTGGGATAATGTCTAAAGATAGGGAAAATATATAGTTCATATTTTTTAGATTATGAAATTCTATAAATGTTGATTCTAGCGCTTAATATGTGACCATGTCTTCTAGAATATTAATTTTTTGGAGAAAAGAATAGTTTGTGTTATATATTTATTAAAGGATTAAAATCTACTTGACAAGTATGAATGTTTCATTATTTTAATATTAAATCTCATAAATAAATTACTCAAATTTTGAAATGTATCATAAATAAAAAAAATTCCAGTTTCTTTCCCTACTACGAAATAAATGACTTTTTACCCATCACATGTTTATAGTCATCTAAGTACTAAATTTCTCATGATCATGTTTTCTATCAGGCTTCATCAAAACATGATGATTTATTTTTCTTCCATATACATGTTTCACTATATGGAATCTTGTATTTTGTATCTCTATTTACCTTTGAACATGCCTTTTGTTATTTTAATGTGATTGTTTTATTGAATCTTTTTCAGATTTGGGATTTTCAATGATGTTTATGGGACCAATTTTACAATTTTGAGGATTCAATTTCCCATAGGGGGAATGATGTAATGAAATAAGTATTTATAGAATATTAATTTTTCATTTTTATTAATTTATATGAATAATATATTAACTTTTCATCAATGTGGGCAGTTGTTCTAATATCGTACTCGAGACGCAAAATTGGGTTTCTCTGAAATATTGTGTTGCACAAAACATTGTGTTATACCTAAAAATTATTCAATAATAATGCTATTGTTTTAAATTGTCGTTGAAACCTAGTTATTGGAATTACAGGAATGAATATTATCAAATGAATTTTGAAATATGGATTACTCATGTTTAAAAAATGATTCATTGGTTACAAAATTTATTTATAATATAAAAAAACTAATTGTATATAAAGGATATGTTTTTATAAAAACTATTTATAAGAAAATAATTGTGTTTTTATGATCATATAACTCATTATGGATTTTAATTTAATGAAAAATATATGTTATATTATCAATGAAATGTTTTAAATTAATCTTATATGTTTTCGAGATATGATATAAGAACAAAATTTGTTTTTAATATAAATGAAGTATTTTTCTAAAAATGCAGTTTTACCACCTTTTTGTTATGAAACATTTTTAAATATAGTTTTTGACAATTTTATAACCTCTATATGGCATAATAAAAATGTTATTTATAATCTATAAATAAAAAATTTCTTTGGATGATTTTTGGTGTTTTCCTGATAAAATTCATATTTTACTGAATAGTGAAAATAATGCATTTTAACTCGAAACATTCTTTTAAACTAATTTATTTATATGGTTATGTTATCATTTTAAATTATTTAAAAGTGTAGTTGGATTATTTTTTATAATTTAATAAACTTTTGGTAATTGGTTGCATTTACACATTAAAATTGGATATAAACACATGTTAATCTTCTGATAGTTATAACTTCATAAAAACCCACTTTCTAGTTTTGTCAATGAGAATTAATTTAAAATTAATTACTAAAAGTTTTATTTTTTGAAATTGGAAAAATTTATTCTGTATTTGGAATCATAAGGTCAAAATTGTTAAATTATGTGCATTTTATTTTTGGTGTGATGGTTCTCAGGGGCTTTAGACCATTTATATATACTTGGACCCTTTTCTTTGTGCTTCATTTTCTTATTCACCATAAATATTGTGGGTTTTCTCATGCCCCTTGTCCTTATCTACATTTCGAATTATGGTCAAAAGTTTTGATGGACTCTACACATTTTTTCTCATGTTATAGTAGACAATAAATATACAGAATGTCTTAGGAAGTGATGATAAGATGAGATCTGTATGCAAATCATCTAGGAACATAATCCCTAAGATGACCATGTGTTTAATGTAGCTTATAATCTTGACTACATGAGGCCGAGAAGGTGCAGAATCTCCAATAATTGTTTTGAAAAAATCATTGGAGATCTCATATATCTTCTATCTCAACTTATCCTGATGTAGATCCTTATGGTGATACATCATGCTATACACGTCCATGTTTCATGTTACTTCAAGATCTTATTAGACATGGCCAATAACATAAAATATTGGACATCTATGGAATCATCCAAATGTTTCATATTGGGAGACATTTCCTCATCATTGGCCTCATTTATAGGAGTAACTAGGATAGGCTCCTCCTGGACACAAAATATCCTTTCGTGGAAAAGGATGATGCATAAATACCTCTTCCACTCCTAGAAATTAGTGCCTGTGAGAAGGTTTTACTTCTTGATTATGATTCACAATGATATTTTTGATGTTAATTATTTCCATTTCTAATAATTAAGATGAAAAAATATTTATTAATTTATCATGATAAAGCTGATAAAAATAAATAAATCAATACTTATTAGTCTCCCAATATTTTATTGAAACTTATAAGCCCTCAACATTGAATGCAGAATATCTTGTTGCATGAATATTCTACTGGAAAGGATCAATATTTCCGTTCTTATTACCCCTACTAGGGTTGTTCACGGAACATGAAATGTTTGATGTAGGTATTCCAAATTCCAACTTCATTAACTTGTAGCTCCTGGATCCATTGAGAAGACTCCCCAATCCGAAAATCCTTTTATTTTGGATTTACTCATCCTTTGTCTCTTGGTCACACCAAGACCTGCTATGACAGTAAAACCTTGATGTGAACCAAGTCAACTCAACTCAAAACCTTGAATTAGAATTCAACTATAATTGAAAGCACCCTAGCTGGGGTTGGTAGAGAACATTAAACTACAATTCAATTATAACCAATATTATGGAAGGCTATGCTGACATAATATTTCTTTGAGGGATTTTATCCATATACATAAATTTAAATTTTATTATCATTCTTACATTATAGTTATTATTAATTGGGATATAATTATGTTATTGAACATGTCTAGGATAATATTTATGAATAGGTTGGTCTTATTTTAGATCCATATTTCATGCTTGTTTAATTCATTAATTATGTAATTGTGACAAAAAACACATATTAAATAAACCATGAAACTAAATGAAATAAAATAAATTGCATGATCATGATCTTGTTTTACTGATTATTTTATCTAACAGTTGATAAAATGACCCATGACCTAGGGGAGAAATCACCATGAGCCTTTTGGGTTCATGTTAACAGCTTTCCACCCGTCCACCATTGTATCTCCATGGTTTAGTTCCAACTCGTCTCCAAACACGAACCACATACAATTTCATGGGAGATCCATCCCTTACGTAGGATTTTAACTCACATATAGGAGATAGGTAAAATATATTTTTACATAAACTAATCCTTGGGAATGCATGCCCTACATATTAATGAGGAGAAGGATCACATGCCAAAAAATTTAATTTAAATAAATAAATTAAAAGAAACCATCAATATAAAAAGGTACTTGTCTAGCTCTTGATCGTCCATACATGAAATGATATTTATTAACATGACTCGTACCCTAGGGTTTATTCCGTGACTACCCCAAACCTACATTCCATAGACCAGGGGCTGGCGACTAGTACCAAAGGTGTAATTCAATAAAACTGGGAAGGAATTGCTTTTGTAACATGTAAACTCACACAACAGAGTACACAGTGGGATAAAAACATTAAGTATATTGTATAATAAAAGAGTGCTGAAAAGTAAAAGGGGATGGAAATACAAGAAAAATTGTAAAGTACAAGAAACTGAAAGGGAAACTTAAGAAATGAAAAACATTCACAGGGTCATTCTCTGAGGGACCTACCTGAAGGGTATGTACAGATCGCCTCCTCAACAGTACACATCCATTCGTCTCGTCTGTGTACCGAATCTCCGTTTGGTCCACATCCGGCTACCAACTAGTCCTGGTACTCTCAGCCTCGATCAGTGATGTCTGTCATCTCTATCCAACACAATGAGGTGCGAGCATATCCCGTGCAGGGGTGAGTATAACAATACTCAGTAGGGACCCCTGGACCCTCATCCTCTCATAAAATCCAATATGGATAAACCAAAATGTATGAAATCAACAGATAACCCCATTTGGTATATGCCCAAACATATACCTAAGTTATCAAGTAATCTATCTCAATCATGAGGTAAACACAAAAGTTATTGACTCAGCCCAGACCAGGATTTTTGTTATCGAATCCAAGGCTACAAGAGAAAGCCTCCTCTATCGAGTACAGTGGACCTGGCGTGACAACAAGGCTCTTCCCACTAGCCTTGGACTGTTAAGGTACTCCTCTTATCGAGTACCGTGGGTCTGCTTCGTCACCAAGGCACTCCCCACTATAGGTCTTCTTCCAACTACATGGCACTCTCCCCTAATAGCATGAAGAGGTACTCCTCCTATCGAGTACCACGGGTATGCTACCAAATACTAGGAACTCCTCCGCCATGGGTCTTCTACCGCAACCAGGTGCTCCTCACTGGGCTATTTGAATCACTCTGTGTCGAATTTGTCAATCAGTCGTCAGGTCTCAGCTAGATACTCGGTCTCCGTACTCTATCTTCTCATCACTGGAAGGATCCATTCCATGAGCTACTGGGAAATACCCCAACTATCATGAAGTGCCATGAGGAAGCATCTCAATGGTCTTCCACATCATAGGGGTCTCAACACAACATACAACGTGTCAATAAGACATCTGGTCTATTAGTTATTAACCTTTTTGTCTCGAGGGCCCGGTTGGATTCATGCACGATCCAACATGACCATAACTCAACTATACCCCAAGCTCCGATGGGGTATAATCAAAGGTATTGTCGCACATCAAGAATACTAGTGTCGCTGACGGTTCTTCAGACGGTCGTACATTGCCAAAGATATGGTCAACGTAAGTAAAGGGTCAGTAGTGGGCCCGGTTCTGATCCGACCCGGTCGGACCGACTCAGAACGACCCCATCTAGGCTGACCAGGCCAGACATGTTGGTTCTGACCATGCCCATTGGTAAGGTACACCTAATACGTTCGGCCTGGTCCGCTGGGCCCAGCCTAGTAGACTACATGGGCAGTTCGACCCGGATGTCGCCGCATAGGGGGATTGGGCGGCTCAGCCTGGAAGGCCGAGCCGGTTCAGCTAGTGATGCAATGAGGGATGTCGTGGGATGGTTCGGGAGGTCAGGAGGCCGGAAAGGTGTAGGCGGGCCACGAGCAGGGTGCGCGGGTAGGCCGACAGGGCTTCAGGTGGGCCGCGAGTAGGCCACGGGCAGGGCGTGCGGGGCGCGGGTAGTCTGGTGGGGCACCAAGAAGGGCACCAGCTGGCTGGTGGGCTGCAGGGATGCTAGTGGGGCACCAGGTGGGGCGCGGACAGGTCGTGTGCATGTCGGCGGGGAGCGTGGGCAGCACGAGGGCTAGCCGGCGGGGCGTAGTCAGTGGGTGGGTAGGGCGGAGGGGCGTGCGGGCAGTGCGGGCAGTGCGCCGGCTGGCCAGTAGGGCGTGGGCCTGCCGGCGGGGTGCCGGGCTGGGAGCGGGGAGGCCGCAGGCCGGCCAGCGGGGCATGCGGGCAGGCCGATGGTGGGTGCGGGCAGCGGGCGGGCACGACCGGAGGGAGTGGGGGATGCCATGGGGGCGACACAGTTCATAGAGGCTGGGCGTAGCATGGCCTTTGTTGTTTCCAACTCCGTCGCCTCGTCATTGTTACGATGCCATGCCAAATAACACCACAAGAATGAAAATTGACAGGGGATGTCAGGCCATGTTAGGTTGGCCAGCACCCTCTATGTTTAGGGAGGTATCAAATGGCTAATCAATAAAAACAGATTAACAATAACATGTCCACAATAATTCCTTTATTTTTATTGAAGAAGATAAGAAAAGGTATAACATCATCAAGTAATAAACCCCGTACTTGTATGTTTACTAAACATACCCAAAAAAAATTCTGAAATTGATTTCGGGCACATTGGGCCTCGAAATCATGCACCGTAAATTTTCAGAGACTCGTAAAATTCCCATTATTAAAAAAAACCAGTGGAATTTCGAGTTTTTACATTCTCCCCACCTCAGGGATTTGCATCCCAAAAATCTACAACTCGAACTATGGGAACAAATGGGGGTACTGAGCATGCATCTCATCCTCCCGCTCCCATCTGATCTCTTGGATGTTCTCATGCTGTCAACGAATGCGAACCAGAGGTATCGACCGTCCGCGAAGGACCCGCTCCTGTCAATCCTCAATCTCCACTGGATCCTCCTTGAAAGTCACCATATCATTGACGTCCAGCTCTCCATGGTCAATGATGTGAGAAGGGTCGTACAGTCAGTGTAACTGAGGTGGAAGAGCAAGGCAGTATTCCACCTTGTCTACTCTATTGAGGACCTGGAATGGTCCGATAAACCTCTTAGATAACTTGCCACATTGGACGATTCTCCAAAGACCTTATTGGGGTGAGACCCATAGAAAGACGTGGTTGCCATCCTCGAACTCCATAGGCCTTTATCTCCTATCAGTATATGACTTCTGCCTGCTCTGTACTGTCTTCGTCCACTACTAAATGATCTGCAACTTTTTCGATGTAGCCCGTACCATCTCTGGTCCCATGAGTGTGGACTCCCTTGGGTTAGTCCAGCACAACAGTGATCTGTACGGATGCTCATATAATGCCTCAAAAGGTGCATCCCTATAGTGGAGTGATAGATATTGTTGTAAACAAACTCCACCAAAAGCAAGTGATCCTCCCAGCTGCGACTGATGTTGAGGACACAATCTCGTAGCATGTCCTCGAGGGTATGAATGATATTATCAGTGTGACCATCTGTCTTAGGATGGAATGCAGTGCTCAAGGGAAGCTGTGACCTGAAATCCTCCTGCAACCCATTCCATAGCCGGGAAGTAAATCATGCATCGTTATCTAAGAAAATCATCGAGGGTATACCATGTAATTGCAAAATCACTTGCACATAGAGGCGTCCAAATCTCTCTAATGATCCCTACTCTATGATCAGTAGGAAGTGGGTCGACTTGGTGAGTCAATCGATGATCACCCAAATCGAGTCGTGACCCCTGGATGTACGTGGAAGCCCCATCACAAAGTCCATGTATATCTCATCCCACATCCACTATGGGACATTTAAAGGCTGAACCAAGCCTGCTGGTACATGGTGATCTACCTTCACATGCTGACAAGTGAGGCCCCGAGAGACAAACTATGCCACTTCTTTCTTCATTCCCAGCCACCCGTGATGTAGTCTGAGGTCCTGATACATCTTCGCCACTCTGGGATACACCGATAGTGGGGAATTGTTGAACTCCCCCAACACGTCCTCCTGATGTGACACTGGTACCATGGTACGTTTTTTGAAGAGGATGACATTCTAACCACCTTCAGAAAATCCATAAACTGCCTTTTCTATGGGTATCTAAGCAGGTTGAGTCTCTTAGTTAGCGTCTCTATGAAGCGCCTACCAGACTCACTTAAGAAGTGAGGGACTGACTGTAAGAGACTAAAGGAAGTCTTATCCATCTCTATCCACAAAGGATATATGTAAAGTTGTTAGTTGATCTGTCGCATCTCATAGAAGCTGCATGCCAGACCTCCTACTGAGTGCGCTGTTACCATGACCCACATCACATGAGTATAGACTATCTCAAATTCAACTTCTGTTCCCATGAGGGTAAGGTTGGACGACTCACAAGTCATTGGATACACCCTCTTATGCATGATTTTATCCATTGATTCATGGGATTCCATTTTTCCCTGAACAAGGAAACCCCATCCCAACGTTGTTGATAAACCAAAACCTCTCTGCCTAATAGAGTCAATCGAAGTGTGAACTATGAATGTCAAGTCTAAACTCAAACTAACGACATAAGGCCTCGACGCTGCCACCAAGAGGATCCAACCGAAACTCTCGTCTCAAGGTTCAGATCACACCGTCAGTGTAAATGTGATTATCGAGTTTACTCCCAAAAGTATCTCCAGACATAAGGGTCATGTCCACGGTTTAACCGGAAACTCTATGTCCTGGACAAGATCAATGGAAGTAATGATTGGTACCCATGTCTATTGATATGGTAGTTAGTAGTAGACATAGACCATACCTAGAATCATTCCTAGAGAACTTGGGTCACAATCCATGATTGCATGTAGCTACTCCCATTCCCATTCCCCGAGCTCCATAATCCTAGTAAGGACCATTTTTGGGTGGTGGTTGTAACATGTTGAGATGTACACCACCTCATGATACTCTCCCAGCTCTAATTTCATGTCTGTTGCCCTGATGATTCATCTGTCCTTAAATATTCTGCTTCCCAAAACATTTTACACACCCAAGCCTCTGAGACTGGATCCATCCCCGATTTCCCACTACTAACATTCGCTGGCTTTATCTGCTCAGCCAAAGAACATTCAACCACAATGGATCTCACTATCACCCTAACATATGTAGGAATGCATTGAAAAATAGTGTTGGCTTAGATTTTCTTTATACACACCTCACTCGGATGTTTGAGCCATGACGCACTGATCGTATAGTATTCATTGGGTACCACAAATGATTGGTGTGCCTCGATGAATACCCAGATACCTACATGTCGTCCTGTAAAAGCTATAGAATCTCTAGAGAACTCTCATCCACCCCCTCAAGCTAGTCTGCAGCCACATGTGAGTCGGGGATGACTCAGATCATGTGGGGTATCTAATGTTGAATCATGTGTAAGGCACTAAGCCTATATGTTTCCATTACCTGTACCACCAGTTGTAACTGCAAACCAACTAAAAAATGATATAGCTGACACACTACCCAAAGGTACAATCTCTAGCAATGGTCCATGTAACAAAGCCTCATCACTATGAAGACCATCCTCATGGTCACTCACTGAAAAATACTAGTAGCTAAGATCAACATATGCTCTACTGGTGTCTCAACATGGCAGAAAATTCTCACTGCGGCCTCCAGCTAATCCTCAGCTTCTTGTGGGTCCGTCTCTCCCATAAACCTGGGTGGCCTTTGGCACTGTAACTCATTCAATTCACCTAAGCGGCATGCACTATTTGATATTATGTCTAGTGGCATCAGTGGACCAATGGGTAATAGTATCGATAGTGCCTTTGGTGGTACCTCTCCTGGAAGAGGTCCCTACACCGAGGCATAACCGCTCGGTGGGCAGTCAATGCATACAACTCTCAAAACTCTAGACCGGTGTCTATGTAGCGACATCCTGATGAGAAAAATGTGTGCCCCTATCAAAAATTTATACCTGGTGAGCTGACATTGTCGAGATGATATAAAGAATACTTTTGAAATCACACACGCAATCAGTGTTTTCGTGCACTGCGTCAGAAATCATAAGTCAGGGTCCTGGTTTATGGATACGTCATCCATCTCACCAACACTGGACTCCCTGAACTGAAAACCACACTCAATACCCTTAACACTATAGCTTCACAGAAAAGATAGATCAGAGTCCTATGTTCTGCTGTAGAACCAACTCCTTTGATAGCAATTGTCATGAACTGTCTCCCGGGGTTTGTGCCGTGACTACCCTAACCCCGCCTTCCATAGCCTAGGGTCTTGCGAGTAGTACCAATGGAATAATTCCCTAAAACTCAGAAAGTATTACCTTTATAACCTGTAAATGAATAGAACAGAGCACACCGATGGATAAAAATAGTAAGTAAACTTTATAATAAAAGAGTTCTGAAATGTAAAAGGGATTGAAATACAAGCCCAACTATAAAGTACAAGAAACTAAAAGTGAAACAGGAGAAAGGAAAAAAAGTCCCAGGGTCATCCTCCGAGGGACCTACCTGAATGGTAGGCACATATCGACTCCTCAACACTACACATCTGTCCATCTCCTCTGTGTACTGACTCACTGTTTGTTCCACCTCTGGGTACCATCCAGCCCTGGTACTCTTAGCCTCGATCAGCACTGTTCGTTGTCTGCATCTAACACTACGAGGTGCGGGCATAGCCCGTGTAGGGGTGCATATATCGATACTGAGTAGGGACTCTGATACCCTCATGGTCTCACAAAATCCAACAAGTATAACCCAAAAAGTATGAAATAAACAGATAACCCCACTTATGTATATTCCCATAAATATACCTAAGTTATCAAATAATCCATCTCAATCATTAGGTAAACACAAAAGTTATTGACTCAGCTCAAACCATTATTTTTATTATCAAAATAATAGATGCTGTAGAACTCCACCTCTGTTGAGTACAATGGACCTGCTATGACATGAAGGCGCTTCCCAATAACCATGGACTGGTGGGGTACTCCTCTTGTCGAGTACCACGAGTCTGTTGTGTCACCAAGGCGCTCCCCACTGTTGGTCTGTCGCCAACAACCAGGCGCTCTGCCTAATAGCTTGCAAAGGTAATCCTTCTGTCAATTACCATGGGTTTGTCACCAACTACCAGGCAATCCTCCACCATGGTCCATCCACGACATCCTGGCACTCCCCACTGGGCTATTCGAATGACTAAGAGTGGAATCGGTCAAACAGTCATCAGGTCTCAGCCTGCTATTAGGGATTTGTACTCTGTCTGCTCGTCACCGGAAGGATCCGTTGCACGAGCTACTGGGAAATATCCCAACTTACACAAAGTTCCATTAAGAAGTATCTCAATGGTCTGTCACATCATAGGGGTCTCAACACAATAGACAACGCATCAATCCGACACCTGGTCTGTTAGTTATTAGTCTTTTAGCCCCGGGGGCCTAGTTGGATTTGTGCTTGATCCAACCTGATCGTAAGTCAACTATACCCCAAGATTTGGTGGGTTGTACTAAAAGGGACCGTTGTGCTCCAAGAATACCAGCGCCACTGACGGTTTGTCAGATAGTCATCCAGAGCCAAAGATATGGCCAAATAATGTAAAGGGTCAGTAGTGGGCCCGGTTCCGGTCCGACCCGTTCGAACCAACTTGGCCCAACGAAGTCTGAGTCGACCCGGTCATACCGTCTGACTTGGACCATTCGGCGGGTCAACCCGATAGGTTCAGGCTGGTCCACTTGGCCCAACCTAGCAGACTGCGTGGGAAGTTCGGCCTAGATGTCCCAGCGTTGGCGGCTCGGCTGGAAGGCCGGGGTCAGTTCGACCAACACTGCACGAGGCGCAACATGGGCGGCTCATCCCGGAAGGCCAAGACGGTTCGGCTAGATAAGTCGCGAGGGATGTCGTGGGGTGGCTCAAGAGGACGGGAGGCCGGCGAGTAGCTGGGCTGGGTACCCGAGAGGCCGCTGGTAGGCCGGCGGGGGGCATGCAGGCCACGGGCAGGCCGCACGGTGTGCGGGCAAGCCGGCAGGGCGCTGGGCAGGCTGCAGGAAGGGCGTGCGGGGTGAGGGTAGGCCAGTATGGAACCAGGTAGGCCGCTAGAAGGGCACACGGGGCGTGGGCAGGCCGTGGGATGGCCGACGGGGAACGCGGGCAGGCCGACGGGGCACCAACAGTGCACGGGGAGGATGGAGGGGTGCATAGGCAGCGGTGGGCAGGCCTCGGGAAGGCCGACGAGGTTCTAGGAAAGGCACAGGCAGCGTGAGTGGAGACCAGCGGGGTGCGCGGGTAGGGCACGGGCAGGCCATTGGGGTGTGTGGGCAGTGAGCAAGCTTAGTCGGAGGCAGTGCAGGATACTGCATGGGTGGCATAGTTAACGGAGGACGCGGGTAGTGCAGACTTTGTGGTTGCTGCCTCTGTCGCATCTTCATTGTTTTGTCTCCATGCCGAAGAACGCCATAAGAAGAAAAATCGACGGAGGATGTCGGGCTATGTTAGTTTAGCCAGCATCTCCCACGTTTAGGGAGGTATCAATTGGCTCATCAAGAACAGAAGATGAAAAATAACATGTCTGCAACAATTCCTTTCTATCAATTGAAGAAAATTTGAAAAGGTATAACATCATCAAATAATAACCCCCTACTCATATATTTACTGAACGTACTCGAAAAAAACATCAGAAATTGATTTCGAGCACACCGGGCCCCAGAATCAGGCATCGTAAATTTTTGCAGACTCATAAAAATCTCATGTATTTAAAAAGAAAATTCCATTGGAATTCGGGGATTTTACATTTATGCATAAGTAAAACTATCATTCCGTTTTTTAAATATTCTTGCATAATATAAATCACAATCAAACCAATTAATTATATTAAATCATTCAATCCATTTATCTTCAACCCATTTCTAAATTTCCTTCAGATACTCATCCATTATAATTTTAAATAAATAAATTCATTTAAATTTACCATTTCACATAACTTGTACCTTGGAGGAAACCTGGGGAATTCCTATTCATAATTACCCAATGAGTTAAAATGAGCATTACACAAATGATAGCTTAAACACATATATATAAAACATCTATCACGCGTTGTGCCTCATCTTTACATCCACACCATGGAACACGTCTCAAGTGTTTGTATAAGATAATATTAAATTTCAATAACTCATTGAAATTTGGATGAGTACACGACGTGTAGATCTAATTACATGCCATGTACTATTGTTCACCATCCATCCTATGCACAGATCCAGTGAAATGGTGAGTGCGTGTACTTCATAAATCATTATAGTAAATGGATTGTTCATTGGGTCACACACCGTATAGTATCCACATTACAAAGTCTCCATCATGGAAAGTCATGTACGGGGTACACGATCCAACCCTAACCTGACGGGACTACATGTCATGTGCAGTGGGCCTCACATCATGTAATTTGGAAACTGTGTTACACCTGTTCCTTGTCAACACATGACATCATTATGACATAGACAAACTTTAATGAGACAAATTGGATTGGTAGACTAGACCCAATGTATTAATCCTTGAATACATAGCGTTTACCACCGAATACACGCCATGTGTTCTAGAGTTATATTACTAGGATCATTTTTTACCTCTGGATGAGATACTATAATTAATGTTTACGAAAATTTAAAAGAGAAGATCTTTTCTATAAGGTGAATATGAAACAAAAGAGGAGGAATACATCTCGAGATTCAAATTTTCAGAATCATTAACATGAATTGAGACACATAAATTATTAAATGAGTAAATCATAGACTAAAATCTAAATAATTATAATAAAGAAATATTTTTTCTATGATACCACATAAATGTTCTATGAGCAGAAGAAAAACGTGGATGGGTGTACTGAACGTGAATTTTTCCCTTAAAAATGATAAATCCAAGAAAGATGACAATGACAAAACACAGAATCTTCAGAAAAGCACTATGAATGAAAGAAAAAATGGGCGTACCAGAACCATAGAGGGGATCATAATATGTTGTTCATTATAAATGTAATAATAATAAAATAATTACCTTGATTGAATTCTCCCTCTATTGATGTTTTCGGTCATGATCTGATGTATTCCATAATTTCATCACAAAAGCCAAGTGTAGCATTCCACTTGCATTGACCCATATGTGCTCCACGTATATCTGGACATCACTGATGGACTCTCTGAGTGCTAGAACATAAGATCCTTCTCTTATGGTGTCTAACTTCGATATCCTTAAGAGATGCTTCCAAAGAGTTCTCCTTGCACCAGTAGAGGAGGATCTCTCTCCTAACTTGAGATCATTTTTGGAGGAATGGAGTTCTATCTTGAATTGAGATATTTTTCAAGATCCATTTTGCACAACCACATAGAATTGATATATCTAAAATTAGAATAATTTATTTGGCATTTATATTATTTAGAACAATAAAAAGAATTAATTACCTAAAGGAATTTATTCATTTCATTTAACTATTAGTAATACCCCATGTCTAATAATAACTGTTGACTGTTATTATTTTCACTTTTAATGCATCCTGAAAATTAAACCTAATATTATTTAATTTAATAAATAATATTATTTATCACAAATCCCCTGAAAAACTATAAGGCGTGTATAATATTATAGACATCATGTACTTTTGTCTTTCCTTTTTCTTTATCTCTTCTAGCACATTTATTAAAACTGGAATAATGAATATTTATTTGATAAATAAATATCAATACATTAATATTTAATAAATATATTATTTTCCAACAATATATTCTCTCGAATAACTAGTTTTGAAATTAATGCGATCTGGAATCCTTGAATAATTTTTATTCCACAATCGAGAACAATGATAATTTAGTTTGTTAAAGGAATATTTAACTAATATATTTGGACACATATAGTGCATGACCCTCTAAGCCTCCTTCTCACTAGAATTAGATGGAGCCACCCTAAAGACTGTGGTTATCATCTAGAAACACTCTATGTAACCCATAGAGAAAGAAGTTAACGCTGCAAAGGTGTGTCACCTACTATTAATGCTTAACATGTAATGTAATCCATTTGTCATGATATCTCTAATCAAGTGGGTTACAAGCTAGATCCATCAAACCATGTGGCCAATTTTTCATTCTTCAAATTCCCAAAATTAAACTTTCTCACCACTGACCATGGAAACTTATTTATTTAGGCTATATCGATTGCATCAAAGGGCCTAACATATCAATTTTAATTATGGAACAAAAGGGAAAAATCGTTTTTTTTCATTATCTATTAATGAAGTATTACTCGTGATACACCCAACATATCCTACATCACAGTGAACAACGTGTCATCTAATTTTTCATCAATACATCTTATTTCATGAGTTATATCACCCATTAATAATAATACTAAACTCTATGGACCAATAAACACAACCACATATATGAGAATCCAATGACACTACGAAATGTGGATTTCCTACTAGTAGGTCTCATTCTTATAATATCCTCATGGATATTACAACAGGAACACAACATGAGAAGGTGCCTCAATGTTTTATGTTTCATCACCCCCAATGGCATGTATTATTTGTGTCTATCAAATAACATCATTTGGGAATAGAACATATATTTAAGAATAGTTTTATGGCACTTTTCGGTTCTCAAAATAGCAGAGATCTTATATGGCCCTTCAGTGTAACAGCTTTCCCTAGGACATTATAACATGAATTTTCATGATTAATAATAACCAATATGTGATGATGTGTTTATTAGTATTATAATTTATGAATACGAGATTATCATTAAATACAATGTATTTAGTTCTAGGCCACCAACTCCAACACTCTCATGGTGGCCATTATGATGGAACAATTTTAATATATGATATTTATAATATATATATATATTATATTTATTATTCTGATTTTTTACAACATACCTTTATGATTTCCCTGAATGTGAAAATATGACAATTTCATTTGATGAAATGTGGACCACTACCCCCTCAAAGTGATATGAATCATTTGTGCTATACATGGAACATATAAAAGATAGTTTGATTAAACCTATGGGAAAAATATGAAATAAATATAATGCTATTATTATAATGTATATTAATATCATTTGAATATTATTATTCTAATATGACAATGAAATTAATGTAGCATTCATGAGTACATACGACCTACCATCTCCTTGAATAGTGCATTTCATTTCTTATCTCCAAATGTTATGGACTATGATAAATACATATGTACGGAATATTTGTGATACTTAAATCATGAATAATATTCTAGAGAAGATGAATTTTTTAATATATGGAATATTATGATAAAAAAATTGATTTTTGACTCAAGTACTGAATGTCGACAAAACGTATAATACGAACTCAAATAATTAACTAATTTCTATAACATGGAAATTAGTGATATAAAATGATTAATAAAATTTAAAAAGGTTCGAAATAATGAATAAATTAAGCTTTTTTTATTATTTAGGAAATTAATGAACGAACGAGACACGTCAGACCAAGGTAAGGGATTCTGTGTCAATCCCCTTTAATTGAGGAATTTCTTGATAATATCCACCTGTATTGTTTTATAATTATCATATAGAACCATTGTGACATTTCATATCCATATATTATAAATACTAATGTTATTTATGAATTTATGGAGATTAATATTTAAATGTTCAAAGTTGTATGGGACACCGTGAATGTTTAGAGATTTAATGGTCAACTCATTGTCTTCATGATATTAATTTAGATATTTATTTATATGGATATAAAAGGATTATAAATGAAATTTCATTTATATATAGTATATGATTTAATTTTTTCAGAAGAAATAATTCTATAAAAATAATTTTACATTCAATACACAATAAAAAAAGAATGTTATATGTTTTAATGTATATGACGTTAATGACTTCTATACTGTCGTAACTGTTATTTGATATTTGGATTCCTCTGTAAGACATAATGTATTATAAATAAATCCATTATTCCGTTATTTGGGTATCTTGGTATTGAAAATGAGATCTTAAACAAAATGGTATTTTTTATTTGTAATTGTTTTTTATATTGAATTAAATGAAATTTTCAAAAAAGATTTCTGAAGAATGTGTTTTTGAAAAGGAACTTTAGAATTATATGAAACTGGGGATCCCGATAATACTATTAAGACTGGTTAAGCCCCATTATATCTCATGGTTGAGCGTGAAACATATTATAAAAAGGGTTGATCCCAATTATAGGTTGATCCCAATTATAACCCATGAGTGTGCCCGTTATTGATTATATGAAGGGATGAGCCCCATTATAACTCATGGGTGAGCCCAATATAGCTTATATAAAGGATGATCACCATTAAAGATCTTAAATTTGGAATTTGACCATATAGTTATTCCAAATGGATGGGATTGAAAGGGTTTTATACATATTATTCCCTAAGTCTCATAAATGTGTTTTAAATTATCACTATTAGTTTAATGTTTTTACCTGAGAAACAATTATAACTGGTTTTCATGTGAAAAAGTTTAATTGTTCTTTCAAAAAAACATTAAATGTGTTACCATGTTTTAACTACACTAATGTATTTCCTTCAGTTTATGTCCCATACATTTATTTTTTTGCTCATCCAATGTTTTTGAAATGATTTTCGTAGGATATAAGAAAGGATAAGACAAATAAAGATTTCAAGAATATTTTCATCAAGAAAAATAAACCATGTTTTGTTTAAAGAGTTTACCATGGTGGAAAAAGTGGATACTAACGGTAATTGTCTATATATAGTGTCTGGGTCTATTACTTAATAGTTATTATCGAATTATTTGAAACTTTAAACATAAAAATGTCCTAAATGTGAAAAAATGTAAATTCATGATCAAAACTAAAGGTTAAGTCGGCTTTAAGGTTGGTTCCTTACATAATAATACTTTAAATTAACTTATTACAAATAAATAGATCAATTCAATGCAATAAATATTTTTCATACTCCAATGATATGTGAATGAGAAGGTAATTTTGGTTATTTTTTACTTATAAGCATAGGTTGAGAAATTATATAGTATTATTAACAATATAATAAAAATGTAAAAACTACACTATATGGAATTGGAGGAGGTCAAGGAAGTATTCTTCAATAAGAACCTTCCTTGACCTCTATAAAACAAAGATGGATTAGGAATTCCTTGTGTTGAGAAAAAAAGATGATAAATTAATTAGGACATATGAAGTAAGCATCTTGAGGTTCACAAGGTATTCACACGACTATATCTCCCAATGTGAAAGGAATTTTCACTATTTAATTAGTGGAATAATGTAAATAAATTTATTAAATTAATCCATAAGATTTATTGGATTATAAAATTATATAGATCGATGTGTGAAAAATATGGTGATGAAAATTATATACTATAATTCATTTAGGGATATGAAAATAAAGGTGTGGTATTATCGAATTGATGGTGATAATCCACATGGATGAATTAAATTCCATCCAACAATGTTACAAAAATGATTGAGAAAGCATATAGTAAGATACCTCTAGGGATCAGGGAAATGTTTTAAGTGTCATAGGGTATGTCATATTGCACTAAACTACTTATGTGCTTCCATGAGAATGGTTAACACAATAAAGGATAATAATGATACAAAAACTATTCCACCATCACTTAAAGGATTTAAGTGAGATGATTTTGGGTTGTTTTAAAATAAAATCCA
This sequence comes from Viscum album, assembly GCA_963277665.1. Taxonomy (NCBI): domain Eukaryota; kingdom Viridiplantae; phylum Streptophyta; class Magnoliopsida; order Santalales; family Viscaceae; genus Viscum; species Viscum album. Next base: position 255,468,657 of record OY728148.1, on the reverse strand, counting down.
TTAACTGGGATCTATCGATGTGACACTACCTTAGTAACATTATAAACCATGAGAATAATGGGGTGTACATGATATCACTAATATTAACTTTGACCATTTCAATGATGTCGGGAATTTTACACTCATTATTCATTTTATATTTACAAATGTCCTAATTGATTTTGGTTATTCATATTATTTTATATATCATAGGTTTTCTATGATGGTTTATTTACCTTTTTATACCATATGAAATAATATATCTATGAAATACACTAGTTGAATAATGTTGGAATCAAATACATATTACCCTTCTTGGATAAATATTTATGGTAAGATACTCACTATGGATATGGTTTTTCCTCTAATGGAAGAATTTGATGTTATTTTTTATGTATTTTGTATCCCTATATAGAGCATATATCATCTCTTTGGATAATGGAATATCACTTTATTTCCCCAACTATAATATGATTAAATATAGATACACTGATTATTTTGAGCTCCCTTTAGAAAAAAATTCTATAAGATGGGTCATTAAAAAAAGAAATGATGGACTCTTAGCTCAAATTATTAGGTTGAAGTAAAAAAATAATCACATTCATAATTTAATGTACAATATTAATGTATTTCAAGAATAAGTTCATAGAAATAGCCTATAAGGTGAGGTTCAGTTTTTAATAAATATTATAAATGTATCTATGCATATCTAAATGAGTTATTAGATAATTTTCCCCATTAAGTTGCATGAATTAAATACGAAACTGCAATGGAAGATTGATAATGGATTTAATTACCCATGTGACTTACCTTGGGATGAACCAATAATTTTTATAAAGAATTGGGATGTATGAATTATTCATTACATTAGCTATAATGAACATAATAAGAACATGATTAATAAAAAAATTCAGTCTGGCATTTACTGAAGAAAAATTAAATCAACTATGAGGTGTTTAATATTTACCAAATATTAGATCTAATTATGGATATCATCAATTTAGGTTTATGAGATGTTATACACAATTTTGAATTCTACATATTGTATGGAAACTATAAATTTATATTTAGGAATATTGGGCTTTCAAATTCGCTTGTTATAATTATGGATTTTATGAAAAGAGTCTTTTAATATTACCCTGGAAATATCAAGTTAGTCTTAATTTATTGAATTATCATATATTCTTGGAGAAATAAATAACATTTAGATCATTAGGGATTTTTTATGGCCACAAAAAATGAGAAATTATACACCTTGTTCAGTATGTGTGAATCATTACTAAAAATAGTATCATTTTCCTGCCATGTTATCACCAATGGGGTTATATCTATGGACACATAAATAAGAGAAGTAATTGAATAATTAAAGGGTCCAACCTCTATAAATTACATCTATGTTATTTTTAGATTATCATGATACTACAAGTTTTTCATGAGAAATTATCGTGGTTAACCATTCCAAAATCCATGTTGACCTAGAAGGTGGTGAATTTCATTTGGATATTTGAATGTGAGGAAATATTATGTGATATTACATAGGGATTTATCACTATTAATGGAATTCCACTAAACTGTAGTCGATAAGTGATTATGATATATAGTGAAGATTCTAAAATTTTATTTGTATATATTCATATATATTATGAGAAATAAATTACTTATACATCATTAAAATTAATGAATCATGATCTAAACTACACTACTCTTGATCAGGAGCTAGCAGCATTAGCCTTCTCATTAAAAAATTGGTTGAATCATCTTTGTAGTAAAAATGTGATATTTATACAAACCATAAAATTCTATCATTTATATTCACAAAAAAGTGATAATGTGTTAATGGAGGTAGTTGGAACTGATCACGATATATAAATACTCAATACATTACCACCCTTTGATAGAAAACAAGGTGACTGATTTCTTAAGAAGGATGGATCATTATACTGTATCCATGATTTGGATTGAAAATAATTCAATAATCATGAATTTACAATAGGCGAATAATGAATTAAAGAGGGAAGAATAAAAATAATATAATTACCAGTTAATTTATCAACTATCTGTTCATGTCAATAACAAAGAATCCCATTATGATGATGCACATATACAAAAAATAGTTTTGAGTATTATTTGTCTTTGTATTGTTAAAAAAGGATTTATAAGAATTGTAACAAAAAAATATGTCCCAAAAAACCATAATTTAGATGTAATTGTTGGATAGTTCCCATATATCATCGTTATCTATTCATCCATGGATCACAAAGATGTATAGATATCTAAAATAAATCCTATTATGGGATAATATAAAGATGTAAATTATAAGAGACATATATAGATGACTGCTATGATGGTTATTTAAAGATAAATGAACAAATTATAAGGGTATTTCACAACCATTACCAATAATATTATATAAATGGGAATTAATTTCAAAAAATATTTTTATAATGATGACAAAAAATTATGATGTTTGTAATTTTAATTAGGGTATAGTTTATTAACATACATAGACATAGTATTTTATTGTAATCTACAAAAATTATCTCTTGAAACTATCTCAAATATATACATTAGAGATCTCCTAAGAATAAATGGGGTGACATATTCAATTATACCTATTTGAGATCTAATTATTAACTCATTATCTTGTAGAATCATTAAAATATAATTGGATATAGAGTTAATTTTCATAACTTCTTATCACCCTCAAATATATAGTTAGTTTGAGATGACCATCCAAACCCTGGACGATATATTGATATTTTTATGTGACTCCATGTATGTTGTGTTCAATACTGTAAATTCCTATGTTTATCATATAATAACAGTTTACATTATAGAATTCTTATTGAATCATTTGGGGTTCTGTGTGGGGAGAGATGTATGACTCCAATATGATGGGATAAATTTGGAGAAAGGAAGATAACATGTTCCCACCTTGTCTATAAAATGTGGGAGATAATTTAAACCTTTTAATGAAATTTGAATGAATTATAAATATGAAAAAAATATCTATACATAAAATCATTGTTAATTTTCTTAGAATGAAGGTAGATACACTGTATCACTCTTGATTTATCAATGGAAGTGGGTTATGAGATTTGGGAATAATGGGAATTTGATTCCATTTGAGTAAATTGATCATATTATGGTAGTATTTTGTCTTTTATAACTACCTACTAATCTATAAATATTAAATAATATCATCTAGTTATCTATTTTGATTAATTTATGTCTAAACCCACCATATGTGATGAATATGGAAATCATGCTACTGGAACATTCTCTATCGTACGTAGAATAACCATTGACTATTCTAGATAAAAAAATATGTTAATTCAGAGTACGAGCACTCATATATTTAGTGTTATATAGGATAATGGTAAGAATAATTAAGGTACATGTGAACCTAATGATGTCATGAGAAAAACTTGACCTCTATTTTCATCATTGTGTGATAAAATATTTAGGATTACAATATTTTTAGGGGATGAATTAAATTACATAAAATTGTGGACTTCATAATATAAATGTTATGTTCAATAAACTTCATTTAAAGCTACACCTAATAAAAAATCATATCATATTATTACGAAATTATTATTAATTCTATAATAATGACTAATGCTGTAAAACATTAAATATTTAGAAGGTATAAAATTAATATCTGTTTATTTTAAAAATGTTATTTTTTAAAAAATAATTTTTATTTTTATTGATTATTTTATTTTGAAATCATAACTTAAAAATTTATATTATCATTTTTATAAAATAAAAATTAATTTTGAATTCTTCAAAAAAATTTCATAGTTGTAAATTATTGTGTTTTTTCAAAAATTGAAGATTTTCACTTGAAAAAAAAACTTTTTTTGATAATTAATTAATGTTTGATTTTATATTTATGTAATATTATCATAGAATATTTTAAATCCATTTATGTAATAAAATGTTTATGTCGGAATAAAATTTTTTATTTTAAAATATTTTTGAAACATATAATATTATGTAAAACATTATTAAAACAAAATTATATTATTAAATTATTAAAAAACAATATTTCTTCTCTTCCCCTTTTTATATGTTTAGATAAGAAATTCGGTTTTTATATTCCCATAAATCAACAAATCATTTATTTTTTCTAATAAATCAATATAATTCATTAAAATTAGTAAGCACAATAATTTTACCTCATATATAAATTTTATTCATAAATGAGTAATTTTTATGTAAAATGTTTTTATTTAGTTAGGCTTGTTTATTTAAAATTTAAAATTTCAAAAAATTATAAATTGAATATTTTAATTTTGTATTAAAATTTTTATTCAATATGTGTTTATTAGGGGGATTTATCGTATCCTATTATATTGTAGTACTATTAATTACAAAGGTAAAAAAATTAATTACCAAGGTAGAAATTAATTTAATTAAGAGGATAAAAGTAAAAAAATAAAACATATATTTAACTCTTAACATTCTCAAAATGAATGTATGAGAAGTGTTTTGACCTTATCTTTTCTCACACCCCCTCTTTGTCAAATTTTGCGCTAATCTTTGTTCAATTATGTCATGGAATTATCAAAAAGAATGTGATTTCATAAGGTTCCATTTTCTTCTCATTTAAAAGGATAACACATCCACCAATTAAGGATACAGAAGACAATTTAATTCCACCTCAAAAAATTTAAAATTTTATCATCCTAGAACCTCCCCCGATGATATAATATTTTTGACAATTTTGGATTTCAAAAGTTCCATCACATATATGGAATTTTCCAAGATAAAACTCTTATTTTGAACATGGGTATTACATTTCCTAAATCATTAATTTTATTCCAAACCTTAATGAAATAATTTATAAACATCTCCATTTAATTAAATTAGTATTAAAATTATAATTAAATTTCATTATAATAATTATAAACTAAATATTTAATCCTATAAATGCTCATATAAAAAAATATCAACCATCGTGAAAAAGTATAGACTGTACCCTCAACAGTGTGATACAGTTTTTTCCAATACCATATATAAATATTTTATAAGGGATATAATTTATTAATTATTTGCCATTATTTTTCCAAAATAATTTTCCAAAATTATCAATTTTCATCTACCAGAATTCTGACCATTTATTGAGAAATGGGATCAATTGTCATGTTTACATGCAGACTACTGCCACCTCGATTAATCAAATTTCATTTGTTATAACAACCATATTGAATTGATATAAGAATAATTTTATTGACTATATATAAAATATATGTTATTTTAAATATTTTTTTAATGTTATATTTACAATATATAATAACATTTTCTAACTCATTCAATAATTATAAAACACTTATTTTGATCATTTTTACCACATATATGACTGATGTATTGATTTTTATGGATAAATTGATTAAATAATGTTATATTCTAATAAAAAGTATTAAAAATATAGTCAATATGTTAAAAATAATATTTATTCATTAAATTTATATCTATTAATTTAATAAAATATCTCCATTTATTTTTTAAACTATCCAAAATGATATCATCTTCGATTTTATCTTCCCAAAAATATTAAAAAACAAAATACATGAATATATAAATATATATATTACTTTAAAATATTTTTTCAAGTACATTGTATGATCAAGTAATTGTGATATTTTGGATAATAATGAATAAAAATACAGCCATTAATAGACTAGTTCAATATGACCAGGTTTTCAGACACCTGATTCTTCAAATAAATTATATATAACTTGTAAAGATTTGTTTAATATTTATAATTATATTTTATAATGTTAATAAAATTATTAAAATATAAATATTAGTTTATTATGATAGTTATTTTTTTTATTTAGGACGTAAGGCTACATTCCACTATGATGGACTAATGTTAAGGGTTTTATTGTCATCAATATATATCCCTTGAGTTAAGATAATGTTATACACCATGTTTCATTCTTAGTGGTGATAATACTACCCCAGTTAAAATATTGTATCATGATCCTTTATAATTCAGGATTTTTATTGTTCTCTTTAATTGTATTCTTCTCATGGTATTTTTTGTGGAAATTTACAAATTCATTAAGGGGTTATCATGACTCAAAGATGTCAATTGGGCCATAATAAATTTATTGTTTCTAAAACATTTTATTAAACAATCAAATATATCATATGGTAATAATTTTTTATTTCCACCTAATATTCTAGGGAAATATTATTTCATTACAAATTCTTCTTTATCAATGAATTAGTTGTTTTTTATTGTATTTTTTTTTGAATAAATCTTATCTCTTTTAAGGAATTTCCATATCCACATTTTTATTTCCTACCAATATTATTATTTACTTATTGGAAACAAAAATAGTTCCAATATAAAATTATCCATATATTTCACATTATTATATAAACATGTTCTCAATGTAGTTATAATGGTATGGGGTTTCAATAATGTAATTTTCAAATAAAGGCCTTCCCTTTCAAATATCTTGTATTCATCCATTCATCTTTAGCTTCACATTTTAACTTATTATTTTTAAATTTAATCGGTCACTTTTTTGTATTTTTTTTATAAATAAATATTATATGTTATTTCTAATAAATTCTATAAAACATTATTTGTATAATGCTGATAATTCAAATATTTTTAAGTTGATATGATAAAAAATTCATTAAGATGTGTATCCTTTTTAAATTTATATTTTTTTTGAAATGATTCTTATTGAATAAAGTAGTTGTTTAGAAACCACTATATATTTAATATTTTTGATGTGATTTAGTCTCTATTATAAAATAATAATTTTTATGTTATTATTTATAATATTATTATTAAACACATTTATCTTCCCATTGGCTATATAATATAAATTGTATAATTTTATTTTAATTAAAACTCTAATTATGGATTATGATTGGTGGTGTGTTATATCACCATCCAATAAATTGGTTATGGTTTTATACCTCATTAGATATTGATTCATGGACATTCTTGTATTTCTTCACAAAACTAATGTGTATAAATAGATTAATTTGTTCAAAATATTAATCAGTGGACATAAATAGATTAATTCAGAATTGTGTTATATGATTATTTTTGTCACTAATTATCTAATATTAGCATCATTTTCAAAATATTCTATTTTTTTTATTTTCAACATTCTCAATGTATTATAATTTCACATATATTGATTATAGGTATATTATAATTTTCTAGTCAATGTTTCGTATGTATTTATCTGGTCGTATGTTCATATATTATTATTCTTAATTATTGTACATGGTTTCATATTACCTATGATATCATGATATTATATTCTTATATAACACCCTTACTTATTTTTTCCATAATATTTAGTATATAACCCTTATGAGTAGTTAATATGTTTCACCCCTGAGAATTCATGCTCACTCATTCATATGTTAATATTCCCCTTGTGTTGAAGATGCTCATGTTGTATTATATTTCTAGAAGAGTCTATTACATTTATTTTATGAATCAATGTTAACAAATTATGAAAAATAGAAGCTTATTTTTCTTGTATCCAAGACTCGAAAATATTATTTCCATGGTTTGTAACAATATTTGTGGAATGTAATTATCAAATCATGAAATTAATGTATTGTTTATATATAATTAACATGGGACACTATAGTGAAAATGGATAAATCCTGGATGAAATTCAAATTGTACCCAACTAATCCAAAAAAACATCTAATCTAGAATAAAACTTGAAGATGATACAAAGAAATTTACACCTCAAAAAACTAGTAGTTATATATAAATTCCATCCTATGATAATAAATTCCCTAGGAAATAGAACTCTTTAATTGAAATGTGACTCTTTTACCACATGGAATAATGTCAATGTGCATGTATTATACTCAAGACAGTCTGAAGATTCCCAGAATACTATTCTATGGTCTTTGAATATATAATGATTCCCCAAATGAACATTCCAAGATATGGGTGAAGTATCTTTTCAATGAGTGTTGTGAATTCAACAATACTATTTCTTAAAAAAACTGTGTCACTAATAACTCTTATACCCCATAGCTTCTCTTTTTTATTTTTTGTCATTGGGAATTTTAATTGTAGTAAATATTTTTCACAACAATATAGTTAAATCTGTTAAATAATTTCAAAAATAATATGATAAGTACTCAAAATAACCATATAACATTCTATTAATCAAATATATGATAATGTTTGGGAAAAAATATCCAGGAACAGAATTTATGGAAATTATTCTCTATTTTTTTGAAAAGGACTTATATATTATTTTAAGTAAGTACAAAGACAATAATTACACACTCTTACTTTTAATAATGATAATATAGTATCACATGTATAAAACCACATTCTATTCATCAATAAGTGGTTATATGAAATATAATTTAATTTTTTACTATGGTAAATTATTTTTAATTTTTAGCGATAAAAATTTTCCTTACATGCTTGAGTATCATGGATTCAGTGCATGCGCAAAAAGAATAGAAATCATGTAAATGATTCTAGAAAGTCTTTTTTTTATTCTTTCATCAATTATTTATAGTTTCCCATGAATTATAAACATAAATATAACATATTATAGATATCTAAAGTTTTTATATTCAAATTATATTTTTATCAGTTTATTTTAGAAGTCATTTTAAATGAACAATACCAAAAATTAAATTAATGAGATTTTATACAAAATAATGATTAATTATGTGATTTAAAATTAATAAAAATTTAATTTTAATAAAAATGAATAAGTAATTGTTCAATACATAAATAAAGTTCCATTTGTGATTTTTAACATCTTATGGTATAATTATTGGCCACAAAAATGTAGAAAACATTAATATTGTAGTAATTTTCAAAAGGGTGAAGATGGGGTTAAAACTAAAATATAATGGTTGAAAAAAACAATGATTTATTCAAATTTCATTAATTGAAGTTATTAAATCTAAAAACAATAATTACTTCAAAATATACAAATTTTAATGTTACTTTAAAAATAAAATATTTATTTTGTAATTTAATAAATTCCCAAAATTTGCTGCCCCTCAATTATAAACTGATACCCCTTCTCTCTTGCCTTTACACCACATTAAGAAACCTATATTGGTAAAAAAATAATAAAAATATATTTTGAATTGCATATCCTTGATGTATATATTTATTATTCTTCAAATATTTATCCAAGGGTTATTTATATATAATCTAATATAAGTCTACCATGGAATAGATAATAGTCATTACTGACGCTTTCTTTTGTGTTTCTTCTTTGAATTCCTATAAATATTTTAAAAAAACTAATATAATATCTTACATTTTTATATATACTTATTTTTTTAGAATTATTGTAAAACCACTTTCTATTTATTTTACATCATATGTAAATAAAAACAACACTCATGTGTATATACATCTTTTCATCTCAATGTAGAGGTGTAATTCATTTTTCATCACCAAATGACATTCATATTTAAAAATAAAGAAATAATGAAAATGTATGATATTTGTTATATCATTATTATTATAAAATTATAATATCATACATAACATTTTCCATTCCAATCTATTGTAAAATGATAAATTGGCTCATATATATGTGTAGACTACTAGCTTGGCAAAGCGATGTGAACTATTTGTCATATCCTTTTTAAATGGATGGTAATGGAGATATACATAATTATATATATATATATTTATCATATTAAAATAATAATGTACAATTTTAATATTATTTACCTTTATTCCTACCAATCCTTTAAAAATTGAAAATATTATAGATGCATATGTACGATACACATTATCCAAGAACAGTAAAATTTATTTTTATATCTCTGTCATTTAAGGATGAATCAATATATATATATTGAAAAAATATGATATTTATATCATGAATAATATTTTGGACATGATTGAACCATGATCATAAAGAAATGACTGAAACTATCAAAATAGAACATACTTGAGAAAAGAAAATGTTAGTGAAAAAAAAACAATACTAATAAAAGATGGAAAAAAAGTGTGAAAAAAGGAAATAAATGATAATATATTCTATTATATTATATATATATATGGTTATGATATGAAATTATAATAACTGAAAGATTATTATACATTATTTTAAAATCACTAACGAGGTAAGTCGAACACGAGGTATGAGGTTTTGTAACTAAATTTATTTTCATTGTGTTATGTTACATATTTATTGACAATATAATTCCAATATTATCTATGGAATGAATTTTGATTATTTAAAGTTTTATTTCCATTTATTTATTTAATTTATTTAAACATAATCATTTCATTTAGTAATTCTAAATTCAATAATAGGATATTTGTAATGGGTTTCTTTACAAAAATTTCATTCATTGAGTTAAACTTCTATTTCATTTACTAAGATAATCCATTATTATTTTTTTAATGAAATTTAATTTTATTATGTTGTATTTCAACTTTTTTTTATTATTTACATTTTTTACACATAACCACTTAATTACCTAATTATAACTTCAATGCTACAATATTTGTAACTAATATGGTATCCATTTGAACTTCAATGATGCATATTTGGTAATGTGCACAAATTTACATTAATGTGGTGTATATAATACCCATTTAAAGTATTTAACATGACTGACTACGATTTATTGATGATTAAAGATTCAATTCAAGTAAATAATTCATGAGTGAAGAATTTAAAGGAAAAAAATGTGACAAAATTAATTTTACAGTTCCATATTTTTTTGGAATATATTATATATACATTTAAGGATTAATATAATAATTCCCTCCTGAAATTCATAAAAGTTATTATTTTATTGGTATTTATGGATTTCTCATTATTTTATTCTCCTTAATCATCTCTTTTTGATAGTAATAAAGAAAGGAAATGTTTGAAGTAAAATATGACCTTATTTCTATTTTCTATCAAGTATATTTCTCATCTATGAAAAAAAAATTCACTACAAAATACAAATCCCCTTTATAATTTCTCAAATAAACATTAATTTTACACTTTAATTTTTAAATGGTTTCAAAATTAATCTCTATAATGTCTCCTTAAATTTTTATTGATTGAATTTATTCATAATAATTCTGAGGGAATGAGTTTTTATCTTATACAATGTTAATTGAATTTCTCACTTCTTTAATTATTTTATATATTTTAAATTATTCAATATTATATCATATGTTTTACCCAGAAACAAATTTTTTCATTTTTTTTATTTTAAATCATTTAATTCTATAAAACTATTTATTTTACTAGAAAATATAATTTTCTGCTAAATTTATTGGATCCTCCACTATCTTCATTAATTTTGTGTTCAGTATCTTTTAATTTAATCATAAAATTTATTATTATCATAGGATAATACATTTATAATAAATTGCCACAGTATCCATATCATTCATATCATTATTAATTATATTTTAATCTATTTCTATATATGGTGTCTCAGTTTATAAATGAAATGATATACTAGGAATGTATTGATATTACATATTATTTACTCAATATTGATATTTGATGATAATGAATATTGTTCATAATGTTAATTGATAATTCAATATATATAGAAGTCATTTTAAATGAAGTGATGGGTGGTTCATAGAATTACATAGCCCCGAGATGCATTGACACATCAAGTGAGGATGACCAGTTTGATATACTTAATAAATTGTTTTTGGGTATTTTTGTGCCCATAGTTTATACATTCTTGGGGCAAGGCCCTAGTGGTAATGTTTTCCGGATGTTTGAGATCATAATTTCCAACATTATGAATTTCCATTTTTTAGAATTAAGATATTATTTTCCATTAGAATATTGTATTGATATTATACATGAATGAATTTTGTAATCAAGTTATTAATTTAATGGAAACACTTTTTAGTTATTTACCAATCCATATTGTTTACCACTTATTTACTTTTTGTAGCTTCATAAATACATAACTATTACAAATAATATGATATCACTCATTTTTTTGACTTTCTCTGTGATATATAAATGGATATTATGAATAATATCAAGAATACATGATTTTTTTATTAAACGTATTTTATAATTAAAATATAATATGATAATAATTTATATATATTTTACTTCAATACTTCTAGATTTTCCATTCCATTGGGAAAATATCCCAAGAATTGTACTCTATTTAAACAATGAATACACTACAACTGGCCTATATGATTGGGGTTATTATTTTTTGTATCATAAATAGTTTAGTAGAAACCATGGGAATATAATTTAGGACAAAATTGATTAGGGAACATAAACCTATGAATAATCATGAATATATATATATTTATCATATTATAACAAAATGAAATTATTAAGATAATGATTAAGACGTTTTAATAGAAATACATTCATGTTTCAATACTACAACTTGATGTGGTTTTAGTGTAGATGTAGCTAGTGGTAAAGACCCTAAAATAGTTGGTTCAATATATCTCAACTATAATTCTGGTGAATGTAGAATTTTCTCTTATTGAAAAAATTGATTGATAGTAACGAGCAATATTCTTCCCTGAACAAACATTTTCTATTAGTTATCCTATGTTAAATACCATTAGATGGGTGTGAATCAGGTTACGAAATATAAAAACTACTTCCCCTTTATATCTTGTTTATTTGTTAAAAAATAAACTCATAATTCCTTATCATAAAGTAATATATAAGAATAAATGAAATCATTCACGTGACACAATGATTTTATGTTGGTTCACCCACACCAGAATACATCTTAGGAGTATACAACAATGATATTCTAATGTAAAAAATCTATTACTTATCTCTAACGAAATATAATTTTCATGCAAGATCACTTCTATTACAAGGATCACTACATTTACATGGATTGTAGTCATATAATTTCATAAGTACATGAACATAATAATTACATAATCTTGAGTTATGTAAAGTATTCACATTTATGATATTTTTATGTTTCATGTATTATTAAACTCGGCCAGAACTATTATATAACAAATCAAATATTACAAGTTGAAACATATACTCAGTATCATCTTTTTTCATAATATAAAACATTTTAAAATAAAAAATGATTTTTCTTTATGATAAAAATATTATTTTCTTCACATTTTATCTTACCCATCCTTATTTTTAGTGGAAATCATTTCAAAAAACATAGTATGGCCACAAAATGCTTATTTAGGGATATAAAAAGAGGAATTAAATAGTTTGTCCAAGTAAATTTTAAACATAATTGATCATTTTCATAAAATCATAATTTTCACAAATGAAATCCATAGATCATTAACATACCTCATGAAATCCTAAGATTCCTAGAAAAAATATATAAATCATAAATCATAAAGGTGAATCATTTCATCCATATCATACATACATTGTAGCCTTTATAGCTATATAGGTAGTAACCTTCATGGTTTTGTTTGTAATACCCATCAAAGTATATTAACAACATCTCTTAAGAGAAAACCTATCATTTTACTATGTATCAAATAACCAATTCATTATAGAGATATAATTCACTCACCGACCCATAGTTTTTCATGGAACCACTAGTATACATAAGTAATTCCCAGAAACCATATCATAATCATAACACATAAAACATGCATAAAGGAAAAATAAAATTTCCACCTTGAAATCACATCTTTTTATAATGTCTCACAATGGTAAATTGAAAGTCCTTGTCAACTAGTAAAATTAATATCTAGAAATTAAAACTATATAAAATATAGAAATTAAATTCATGATTTATTTGTTAAAAACATTCCATGTTATTGGAATAATCAATCTATTTTAAAAACACACTTAAAAGTTTTAAAAATAAGATTTTTGATCAATGTGTATCATACCACATTAAGTATTTTGAAAGGAATTAACATTTCAAAACCTACATTTATATATAAATATATTAATAAAACCATTTTAAAATCATTGAAAATAATTATAAATATTTATAAGAATAAATAATTAAAACATTTAAAACATTATTTTATTTAAAGAGTCTCTTTCCACATTAGAAATGCATGAATAAAAATAATTAAAGATTTATATTAAAAAACATTAAACATCATGATAATATAGTAAATCATGATATAATTTTATTAAATGGTTATACATACACCTTATAGGATAATAAATGTGCATTACTTCATGATATGCCTATATGAAAGGAGATTGAGACGATGTCCCTTACAAAGATCATTTTTTAAATAAAATAGATCAATTATATGTATTCATTATTAATATAAATAAATAAAGTATAAAAACATTATATGATATCCAAAATTTATTTCTCTCTTAATAATAGCACAGTGTAATCCAGAATTTTTTGTTTAACCTAAAGAATAAAAATTGGGTTTAGAAAATCCCTAACCCAGTTTGTATCAATGATGTAAGCATTTATCAATGAGTTGATTATGTGTTGAAGAAGTATATACAAAAAACGAAACCATAAATAATAACATAAAAAAATAAATAGGTATTCCACACATAATTTTGGTATAATATATTCCAAAATGTGGCGTAAAACCCAATGAATGGAAATTGAGTTAAAAATTTCCCTTACCACATATAATATATCGAATTTTATAACCCATAAATGAAATAAACATAGAATTAAACACTAATGAACATGAATATAAATATATTCATTATATATCATATAACAGGTCATTATATATACACCACACAATATTAATTAGTGGTGAAATAATGAATATATCTCACAGAGGTAAAAAGAGAGACGAGTAAATCCTTAAAAAGTACATAACAATGATGTATGAATTTTTCAATGGGGTGATTATGAGTATCAATATTATATTCATAATATTATAAGTGGATATAATCCACAAACCAATAAATATTTATTCCACAATTTATCTTGGAATAATAAAATAATTGAAGTAGAGGTATAACTGAAAGAATGAAACTGGGTTTGAAAAATACCATACCTCGAGTCCCACTCATCTCCAATGTTCCTTGTTATTGAATAATAATAATAGGTTAATTTTTAGTTCCATGACAAATTTTTATGTTTGTTATTTATTTCATGTCACTTCTTACCATGTTATAATAATTACATATTATTTTGGTTAATGTTAGACATTTTTTTTATATTCGGTACTTGAGTTAAAAAATAAAATGGTATGATGTTAATAGTCTATGTGGTAATAGGTTCATCATATACAAAATATAACACATAATAAAAATATCATACATATTTATTATATAAGTATTTATAATAATTTTTATTAATATAAATTAAAACAAATTTCTTTGAGAAGGTAGTTCGTACACAAACATAAACACTATTTTTGTTTTTCAAATCATATTTAAGGGAAAAAATTAATTGAAATGTATGTAAATATGTATACATATTTAATATCATTACAGAATAATTAATATGTGATTTATATCATATATTATTACTAAAAAAATGTTCAATACATCCCATGTGATGTGTAAATGAAACACATCATTTTGAGATGGTGATAGTCCTTATGACCCCAAATTATGTTATCATATAAAAATAATAAGAAAATATAAATGTATGTTTAATATTAAATTTCTAGAATACTAAATAGGTTATAATATTAATATTTAAATTTTATTTAACCGGAAAAAAAATTTATTACCAACCATGATGGTGGTAATGGAAAAATATGAAAAACCTTATTCACAGAGGCAAATAACCAACATAACGTAGATAATAAATTTGTTTCATTCAATAAGAGGATGTGAGAAATTAAATGTGTGTGATATAATCCATTATAAACGTAAAACTCTATTATATACATGATTATATAGATATCATGAATTTATGGATGAAGGTGGTGGGAAGAATGTATAAAAGGAAATGAAATTAAGAGAGGTACGTTGTGGAAATTACCTCTTGAAAATCCCCTCCTTGAAAGACCCTTGAGATCCTTGGGTTTGGACATTTGGTGAGTCCCACAACACTTGTACGTGGTTATAGTGAGGTGGAAATGTTTTTTTAGATATTTTAGGAACACCAAGGCTTTTTTGTTCAAAAATGGTTTGTGGAGTGGTGATATTTATACTTAAGGAGAGGTGGGCCCAAGTGATTAGTTTATTGATTAACATAAATTAAAAGCCAACCAGATAGAGGTGGAATTAAATTATGCAACATTGTCTTGTAAATAATTTCTTATAGATTGGTTAGGGTCTATCCACACCTCAAAAACTCTTTAAATGTTGTATTTTTTAGGTCAATTAATCTTTTATATTTTAATTATAACCATTGTTAAAATTTTACTTTTATTACAGTAAATAATTTTTTAACCAATGTAACATTTTAATACCTAAAAAGTAAATTTAACATAAAACCTATTTTGGACATTCTGATACCAAATATGTATTCCATTTTACCTAATTAAATTCACATAATTGAAAAAATATTAAAATTAATTCTACAAGAAATACAAAAAAGTGTGGTTTTAAAGTGAAATGATTAAAAGATTGAAATTTTTTTCTATCGATTTTCACCCTAAAAATGGCTCCAATGGAATAAACTATATTAATTTATTAAAAATGATCTATTTATACTTTAAAACTAATTAAATGTAAAATTTATCTATATAAATAAATTAGATGACAAATTTCTTTTGAGTTAAAAATAATTATTTTCTATTATTCATTAATAAATGAATATTATCATAAAAATAACAAAAAATAATTGAAAGTAAAATTTTATTTGTCTCATCCAAAGAAGAAATTTATTTTTTAATGTTGAATATATATAATTTTCGAAAATTTGATATAAAATGGGTACTCAATGAAATGGTGGAGAAACATCATTTTTTCAAGAAATAATTATTTTATCTAAAAAAATAAATTTTTATTATGTCATGTATGGAAACAATATAAGATGAATCTTAAAAAATTTAATTTATTACATATATATTTCATTAATAATGAAAACAAAATTTATTTTATTACATTATAATCTCAGTTATTTTCTTTTAAATAGTTTTTTTTATAAAAACATTTCCTTTAATTTTGAAACTGGTTTACATTAATTTATATTTAATTGTCTATAATAGAATTAATATTAAACATATGAAAACCATTTTTTCATAATTATTTTAATTATAATTTTTTCATCTATTCTAATGACTATGTTTTAATGATTACATTTAAATAATAATATCCACTTTTTGGTTTAAGCTAGATGTAATGTATCATGTATGATATCAAAAATAGTGTTTCGTTCATAGAACATAGGATGTTACATCACCCCATTAAATGAATTGAATTCTCTCAATTTGAATTTTGGGTTGGAATCAAAGGTATTACTTTTTCAAATTCTTTTATTATAATCCCGCATCAGAAAAAGGATTAATAAAACTGCCATATTAAAATAAAAAATAGAAGAAGAAATATCAAATAAGATGATAAATACTAGTGTTCTATGTAGGAAACATGGATATAGAAGAGAAAAATAACCATCATGGTCTAATGAAGAGTGATATAAAACATTATCTAGATAAAGTTAAAAATCACAAATCCATAAATTTATGACTTGTTAAAATGTCATTAGTTTACGGTTATGTAAAAAAATCAGATAGCATTTTTATTTTGGGATTCTTTTTGTAGGATTTAAGAATTATTTCACAACATAGAAAATTTAGATATAGGAATGTATTTACCTGAAATGATGAGATTAATAAATTAATAAATTTTACATACACACTCATCTTTTTTAAAAAATTATGAGTATTTATGATGAATCGACATCTACATAATCATATAACCCACAAATTATTAACTATATATTTATCTTCTCGTAAAAAATTAACCAAAACCTATATCATTCGGTTATGATAAAACTATTCTCCAAAAATAATAAACTATTTGATGATGAAAAACTACTTTTAATCTCTAAAAATAAATGGTAGTACCAAAAAGATCAACATTTACCCATCAAAAAATATCTATCATTAAGATCCCTCAAAAATAAACCAAACTAATATTGAAACCCAAAACATAAAATAATTTTATTATATGGTTTTCCAATAATTTAACATTTGTCTCCAAATTGCATCGATCACTCTCAATGTCTCATTCCAATAATCCAACTTCCAGAATCATGTTTTCTCCATGATCAGTTAATCATTTCCATAAATAACCTTATTCATATAAATTCCATAATAAAGAAATTGATTATTCAAAAGTAAAATTTAGCCATTACTCCACAAATAAAATAAAATAGTAGTATAATTAACATAGTCATATACGGTTCCCAAAATTGTGAACACCTTCCAAAATGAAAATTTTCACATAATCATGAAATCATTTCCTAGTACAGAGGGTATCCATTTGATAAAAAATAAGTTACCAAAATCAACTTATTCTTATTCCATAAACTCGATTAATTAAAAAATAAAAAGTCATACTAACCAATTACTTTGTGTAGGATAGTGATAAGCTATAAAGGTTTATCTCCCTTTAGTTATGGGTTTCATTCCTACAATATTGACTCACGTGGGAGGTTGTCACATGGTCAATATGTTATCCTTTTTAAAAAACTTTATATTTCTTATAAAATTTCCCAAATGAGATAAAATCATCAAAATTAAACATAACATGTTTTAACCTCAAATGTTATTCATACCGTTCGATTTCATTACAATATAGCATTACTTAAATATGTTAATTCATGGTGTCTTTTTTATAGTCAATATTTTAATTTCATCTCCCAATTATTCAATAAAGATATCATAAAATGAAAAAATTATTGTACCATGATCATGGTGTCCTCCAAGATTCATCATTATTTTTTTCACGTAGAATGGAAGTCCATGCTTTACATCAATTATTTAGAGATTCTTCAAAATCATTGAAGTCTTATCTAAATACAACTTGAATAACTTGGTTAATATGGGTGTTAAAAATGAAATAGTTTTGGAAAAAATATTGTATTACATATAATTTAAAAAAATTAAATATGAATGATTTTTATAAAACATTCAGACTGAGTTTGACTTGAGACATTAAATCATTGGTCCTTTTAAAATACCACAAGAATGTTCTAAATGAAATTATTTTAAATGCAAGTATAAATAGGAAATCATGACTATCATTATTCACTTTCTTTTTCATAATCTTAATATTGTTCATAATCTTTTGAAAATGTACGATATATAAAAATTCCTTAAATTATTTATCTTTTTTCAAAATATTACAATACTTAAAGAATAAGATTTGGTTAAAAACAACCCACGATGTCTAATAGTATAGAGGAATAGAGGAGGTGTTTGATATCTCGTACAACTATTTTCAAGAGTGTTATATGTTAGAATAAATTTTAGAATCATATGAACATGACTATGCAATAATTATTTTTAGGAAGTCATCAATAATGGCTATAAATGATGTTTGAGATCCTCCTCCTTCCATTTGTAATCAAAATTCGGTAATCTATGAATGTTTTTGAATAAGGAGTAATATAAAATAATAGACATATAAATATACAATATATTAAACCAAATCTCATAATCCCTAATGTTTTTTAAACCATTACTCTGATAACAACTATAAGAACACAACCTAAAAATTACATAATCAATTTTAGGTCAGGATTTCACATTGAGGATCAATTTAAGAATAGAGTTTTAGGGAATTAGATATAACTATTACATAACAACTCAAATATTATATGTTGACACTTCTACTCAATATCCATTTTTGATAATATAAAAAAAATTAAAAAATTATTTTTATTCTTGTTCAAAACAATCTTGAGATATAATTTTTTATTATACATCCTTATACCTAGTGTAAATCATTTAAAAAAAACCTAGTATGAGTACAGGAAGCCCAGTAATGGATATAAAATAAAGACTAAAACTACTAGTCTATGGAATATTTAAACTCAAGAAAACATTTTAATAAAATCATACTTTTCACCCCTGAATACATATTTCCTTTAACATACCTCATAAAATAATAAGATTCAGGAAAAACTCTTAAAAATAAAAATTAAAAAGGTAACTTATGGAATTTATATAATACTTACATTGTAGCTTTCACAGGTACATAGTTGGTAACCTTCATAGTTTTGTTTGGAACACCCATCACTGTATATTCTCTAAATATATTTGGATAAAGACTATTATTTAATTATATCTCATTAACCAATGCATTAGAGAAATATCAAAAGCTTAATCTCCCTCAGTTTATCATAAAACCACTTGTATATATAATTAATACCCAACAACCATATCATAATCATAATATATAAAACTTGATAAAAGAAAAAATAACATTTCCTCTCTGAAATATCATTCCATTTTTACAAATTCATGCACTTTTAAATGAAAACACATTATTTGGAAATAAAAGTGTAAATTTGTAAAATTAAAAAATAGACATTAAGTAAATATAAAATTTATAAATTTAGTTCATTGTGTATATTTTTAAAAAGTATTCTAGTTTTTGGAATAATCAATCGATTTTTGAAACACAATTAAATCATTTAAAATTAATATTTTTTAATCAATGTTTCCCATTCCAAATTGAAACATTTGAAGGAAATTAACATTTTAAAACATTCATTTCCATCTAAATAAATTCTAAAAACCATTATTAAAACATGGATATTATTATGAAATATATAAAATAATATATATTTAATACATTTAAAATATTTTTTTAGTCAAATAGTCCCCTAACAACTGAGAAACACATTAATAAAAATAATTAATGATTAAAACTAAAAAAATATCATGAATATATAGTAATTAAATATATAATGTGAATAAATGGTTGTATATATATACCTTATAGGATAATAAAGTTGTATAACTACATAATATTCCTCAATGAAGGGATATTGAGACAAAGTACCCTACATAGATCATTTTTTTAATCAAATAGATCAATTTTTTGTATAAACATTATATGCTCATAATTAAAGTATAAATATAATATAATATATCGAAAATTTATTTCTCACATCATCATATCATGACATAATCAAGAAGTAGAAATTTAACCCACTGAATGGAAATTAGGTTAAGAAATTCCCCTACCATGTTTGTATCAACGACGTAAAAATTAATCCATGGGTTTATTATGTGTAGAAAAATGATGTCCAAACAATGGGAAGTAAATATTACAAGGTAATATAAATAGTTATTCCACAAAAAATTAAGGAATAATAAAATCAACAAAGTTTTCATAGAACCCAATGTGTGGAAATTGAGTTCATAAATTACCTTACCACATGTAATCTATCAAATTTCCTGACCCATAAATGTAAAAATCATCAAATAATACAATTAATAACTTGAATATAAAGAGATTAATGATATTTCATATGATACTTCATTATATATAAACCACACAAATGTAATTTGTGGTGAATAATTCATATATCTCATAGAGGTAAAAATTGATACGGGTAAATCCTTACAAAGATTATAATAATGATGTATGAATTTATCAATGGGGTGATTATGTGTAGAAATAGTATATTAAAACAAACTGTGGTTTAAATTCAACATAAAATAATAAATTTTAATTCCACAAATAATCTTGGTATAACAAAATCAACGAACTTGACATATATCCAATTGAATTGAAATTGAGTTAGAAAAATCTATACCTCTAGTCCCACTCATCTCATATGTTCCTTATGGTTCCTAAATAATAAAACTAGGTCAATTTATACTTCCATGAGAACCATATTAATTTTTTTATTCATTTTATATCAATTATGAAAATTTTATAATAAGTACATAATTATATATGTTTATGTCGGATGTATTTTCAATATTCTATACTTTAGTAGAAAATAAACTTGGTATGATGTCAATAGTCCATGTGGTCATAATTTCATCATATAAAAAATATAAAATATGATATAAATATATTATATATTAATTGTATAATTATTTATAATACTCTTTTGAATAAAAACTAAAAACACTATTCATGGAGACACAAGGACGTACGTACTCATGAATGCTATTTTCTTTTTTCTCTATCATATTGATGAAAATAAGTGAAATTAAATATATATAAAAATGTATAAATAAATAATATCATAAATTTATAATTAATATTTTATTTAGATAATATATGTTTACAAAAAAATCATTAATACATTCGATGTGATGCATGAACGAATCACATCATTTTGAGGAGCCGACAGTCCACACATCCTGACATGAAGTTATCATATAACAACAGTATGGAATGAATGATGTTGTGTTTAGTATTAAACATCATGAACATGAAATGTTTTATGTCATGAGCTGTCCATCAGGGCCCGTTCCATGACTTCCCTAAGCCCGCCTTCCATAGGACAGGGGCTGGCGACTAGCACCAAAGGCATAAATCCCTAAAACAGGGGAGGCATTTCCTTTATAAACTATAAACACACAAAAAAAGAGTAATCTGGAAGCAAAACACTATGTATAACTGTATAAAAAGTAGTGCATAAAAGTAAAGGGGCCAAAAATAAAATCCAAACTGTAAAGTACAAGTACAACTAAAAATGAACTAAACAGATGAATGGTGAAAGCATCTCCTAGATCGTTCACCACAGATCCTACCTGAAGGGTAGATACAGATAGCCTCCTCAGTACACCACGTCTATTCGTCTCCTCCGTGTACTATCACATTGTGCGGTCCACCTTCGGGTACCATCTTGTCATGTCTAGTCAGCCTCGATCAGCATTGTATGTCGTCTGCAATCAACACAATGAGGTGCGGGAAAAGCCCGTGTAGGGGTGAGTATAACGATACTTAGTAGGGACACTGAGACCCTCAAGATTTCACAAAATACAACAAGGATGAACAAAAAAGTATGAACTCAGTCGATAAACCCACTAGGGTATATGCCCATACATATACCTAAGTTATCAAATAATCCATCTCAGTCATGAGGTAAAAAAAGTTACTGACTCAGCTCAACCTGTATATTAATTATCGAATCCATGGCTACTATAGAACTCCACCTATGTTGAGTACAGTGGGCATGTTTCCACAAATAGGAACATCCCACTAACCTTGGACTGCTGAGGTACTCCTCCTATCGATTATCACAGGTCTTCCACACTCACAGAGAGGTGCTCCCCACTATGGGTCTGCCACCAACTACCAGGCGCTCCCCCTAATACATTGTAGTGGTACGCCTCCTGTCGAGTACCACAGGTCTACTGCCAACTACCAGGTGCTTTTCTGCTATGGGTCTACCTATGCAACCTAGTGCTCCCCATTGGGCTAGTCGAATCACTCCAAGTCGAATTAGTCAAGAAGTCTCCTGGTCTCAGATAGCTACTAGGTCTCGGTACTCTGCTCGCTCGTCTCCGGGAGGGTCTGCTCCACGAGCTACATGTCAAAACTCCAATTGTCACGAAGTCCCATGTAGAAGTAACTCTATGGTCCACCTCATCACATGGGTCTCAACGCAACAAACGATGCTTTAATCAGAGGCCTGGTCCATGATTAATAAGCATTTTAATCCCAGGGGCCTGGTTGGATTCGTGTGCGATCCAACCTGACTGTATCTCAACATTACCCCAAAATCTTGTGGGGTATACTCAAAGGGACCGTCACACTCCAAGAAAACCATTTCCACTGATAGTTCTTCAAATGGTCTCTTGGTGCCAATGATATGGCCAAAAGAAGAAAAGGGTGATTAGTGGGCCTGGGTCCGGTCTGAACCGGTCGAACCAACTCATCCCAGCCAAGTCTGAGCCGACCACGTTTGGGTCAACCCGGTTAGACCTATTGGGCCTGATCGGGCCCGTTGGGTGGGTCATCCTGTTAGGTTTAGCCCGGTCATCTAGGCATGACCTAATGGACATTGAGGGCAGTTCGGCAAGGATGTCACCACGTAGGTAGCTCGGCCCGAAGGCCATGGTGTGTTCGACCGGCTCCACGAGGGGTGCAGCTAGGGCATCTCGGACTAGGAGGCTAATCCAGTTCAGCTAGTGATGCCGTGGGGGACTCCACGTATCGGCTAGGGATGATAGAGCAGCTCGGAAGGCCGACATGGTTCGGCAGGCAGGGCGGTTGGGAGGGTGTCGGGCAAGCCACGCGGGGTGTGGGCAGCCAAGACGGGCGGCTGGGAGGGCACTGGGCAGGAAGAACAGGCCGCGGGCAGGCCAGCAGGGTGTCCAGAAGGGTGCCCACAGGCCGTACAGTGCGTGGGCAGGTAGGCAGGGTGCCGGGTAGGCCGCCCGGGGCGCGGGTAGGCCGACAGGGCACCAGGATAGCGTCGGGCATGTCGCGCAGGGCGTAGGTCGGTTGGTCGGGTGTCAGTCATGCCGTGTGGTTCGTGGGAAGGCGGCAGGTAGGCGGTCCGGCTACATGCGGCGGCTGGGCAGGCCGGTTCGGCATTTCTCAGGCTGGTGCGGGCCAGAGGTGTTCGTTCGGGAAAACCAATGTGTCGCAGGGGCGGCGCGGTTCATGGAGGCCGCGAGTAGCGCGACCTTTTTCGTTGCTGCATTCGTCACCTCGTTGCCACTTCGAAGAACACCACATGAAAGAAAAATCAATGGAGGATGTAGGGCCATGTTAGGAAGGCATGCATCCTCCACGTTTAAGGTGGAATCAATTGGTTCATCATGAATAGAAGATGAACAATAGGTAATTACATCAATTTGCATCGAATCCTTTCATTCGATGATGATAAGATGAAAATAAAAGCATCAACATGTAGTAACCCTCTACCTGGATTGTCAGGCGTCTATAGTGATGTTATTGGAAGAAGACATAGTTGTCCTTCATTGTGTCTGCCGCACACTTCCACTTTGGAGTTCGCCCGATGGTTGTGGAAGTGACACCACATCAGTAGGTGTCTAGGGATGATGTCAAAGAAGGATCATCACCAGGGTTCTTTATTGGAAGAATGCATTCTTCATTCTTTGTTGGGAGTATTCTCTATTCTCCCAATCATCCTCCTTCCCAACATCCACCCAAATGCCAAATTAAAATAATTGAAAAAAGTGTTTCTCTATTATTTTGATGGAACAATAATTTAAAATCGAGAATTAATTTAAGAGGCTCCCCATAAATAATTCACGAGCGTTGTCACGAATTAATTAGAGGAGATTAGCACAAATTAAATGTTAGGGGAGTTGGATCCATTAAGGTGGGGGGGGGGGTGTGGTCAAGGCGTTTTTTCCCATTTAATGGGGAGTTGAGGAATCAAGAGGCTCTCCCTCATTAAGGAGGGAGAGTTGAGTGGTTTTCCTCTCCTCCCATGTATAGGGGTTAAGCCCCATGTTGTCCCCACCACTTTAATCATCTAATGGGAGGTTTAGTTCGGTTGGCCCCCACCACCATAACCTTTCATCAGAGGTTATGGTGCATTGGCCCCACCTCTAACCTCCATGAAGAGGTTCAAACCACCACACACCAAATGAAAGCTTAAATAAAATGATGTGAAGCTGCACATTATTTTATTATTTTTTCATGAAAACCCAAAAAATTACTTCTATTCTCGACTCAATACCATTGATGTGAAAGTATCCTTAAGAGAATATCGGTGCTGCGAGTTCAATGATGCCCTCATATTTGAATTCCAAGCACCGGTTAATAACTTATTAAAACTCGCACGTAGGATTACTATATGTACCTGAAAAGAACTTCAGAAATTGATTTCGGTCACACTGGGCCTCAAAATCCCGTGTCTTTGGTTTTTGAAAACTCTTAATATTTCCATGTATTAAAAGAACACCTTGTAAATTCTGTGTCTTTACATTCCACCCAACTCAGGGCATTTAATCACCATAATCTACAACTCTAACTATGGGAACAAATGGCGGTACTGAGCATGCATCTGAGCCTCCCCCTCCCATGTTCTCTCCGAGAGGTTCCCGTGCTGCCAACGAACTCGTAGCAGAGGTATAGACCGTCCAAAAAGGACTTTCTCTTGTCAATCCTCAATATCCACTGGAACCTCCATAAAAGTCGCCCCCTCATCGACCTATAGCTCTCCATGGTCGATGTTGTGAGATGGGTCATGAACGTCTCTCCTCAGCTGAGATACAGGGAAGACGTGGTGCACCCGATGCAACAGAGGTGGAAGAGCTAGGTGGTAAGCCACCTCGCCTACTCCGATGAGGACCTAGGAAGGTCCAATGTGTCACGGAGATAACTTTCCACCTCATCCAAATCTCTATAGACCTCGTTGAGGTGAGACCTATAGGAAGACATGGCCACCATCCTCGAACTCTAGAGGTATCAATATCCTATCAGCATATGACATTTTCGTGCACTGTGCAGTCTTCCTCTACTTTTGGATGATCTACACCTTTTCTGTGGTAGCTCATACCATCTATGTTCCCACTTGTGCTAACTCCCTTGGTTTTTTCAAGAACAAGGGTGATCTGCAAGGTCGTCCGTATAACACCACGAAAGGTTCCATCCCTATGGTGGAGTGATAGCTGTTGATGTAGGAAAACTCTACCAATGTTATGTGATCCTCCCAGCTATGATCGAAGTAGATGACACATGAACAGAGCATGTCCTTGAGGGTCTGAATGGTCCACTCAGTCTGACCACGTGTCTTAGGATGGATGGTGGTGCTCAAGAGAAGTTGTGTCCTGAAAGATTTCATAAACCCCTTCCATAGAAAAGAAGTAAACCGTGCATCACGATCAAAGACAATCGTCAAATGCATTCCATTTATCCACACAATCTCCTACACATAGAGGCATCTCAAGCTCTCTACTGAACCATTCTCTATGATCGGTAGGAAGTGGGCCTACTTGGTAAGTCGATCAACGATCACCCAAATCGAGTCATGACCCATGGATGTACATGGAAGACCTGTCACGAAGTCCATTGATATCCCATCCCACTTCTACTCTGGGACCTCTAAAGGCAGAACTAAGCCAACGGGTAACTGGTGCTCCACCTTCATTTTCTAACAAGGGAGGCATCATGAGAAAAACTCAACTACATACTTCTTCATGCTTGGCCACTAGTGCTATTATTGAAGGTCCTGGTACATCTTCGCCACTCATGGATGTACTACTATTGGGGAAATGTGGAACTCCCTCAACACTTCCTCCTGAAGTGAGACTAACACTATAGTATGTTATCTAAAGAGGATGACGTGCTCCCCACCTTCATAAAATTCTACAGTTCCCTACCCTATGGATATCTGAGCACATCGTGTCTCATAGTCATTGTCTCCACGCTGTGCCTCCCTGACTCACTGATGAAGTGGGGGAGTGACTATAAGAGACTGTAGAAAGGATGCTCCATATCTATCCACAAAGGATAACTGTAAAGCAGCTAGCTACTCTGTCTCCTCGACTAGCAGTTGTAAACCAGTTCTCCTTCTGAGTGCATCTGCAACAATGTTCCCCTTACCATGAGTATAGACTATCTTAATGTCATAGTCCTGGAGGAACTCATGCCAACGTCACTGTCTCAGGTTTAGGGCCTTCTGAGAGAAGATATACCTAAGACTCTTATGATTATAGTACACAATAAAATTCTCGCCTATCAGATAGTGTCTCCACATCATCAAGGTGAAGACCACTGCTGCTAACTCCTAGTCATGGGTAGTATACTTCTTCTCATGGTGGATCAGATGAGGAGAACCATAAGCGATCACTTATCACTCATGCATCAGGACACACCCGTGTCCGGTCATTGAAGAATCACAATATACTACATACCCTACGCCTTCCTCCGGAAGCCTCAAAAGGGAAACTAGTCAGCCTCTGCCTCAACTCATCAAAGCTCTTCTAGGATATCTCCGACCACAAGAAGGGTTTCCCCTTCTTCATCAAGGATGATAGTGGTGATGCAACTCTGTAGAGGTCTAGTACGAACCTCTAGTAGTTTCTAGCCAAACCCAGGAAACTCTGAACCTCTGTCACACTCCTGGGTGGCTCCCAATCACATACCGCCTCAATAATTTCTGGATCCACCGAAACTCCCTCCATCAAGATGACATTTACCAAAAAGTGAACCTCTCATATCCAAAACTGGAACTTTGAGAGCTTACCACAAATCTGGTGCTCTTGGAGAGTGTCCAGTACTACCCGAAAATGGTATACATGCTCCTTCTCAGTAGTCGAGTATATCAGAATGCCGTCGAAGAAGACTACAACAATGCAATCGCGGTAAGGATGGGAAATCCTGTTAATGAGTCCCATGAACACTGCTGGAGAATTGGTTACACTAAATGTAATAACCAAGAACTTGTAGTGGTCATACCGACATTTGAAGGTCATCTTCTGCACATTCATATCTCGAACTCTGAGCTGGTGATAGCCTGATCTGAGGTCTATCTTTGAGAACCATTATGTTCCCTTCAACTGATCAAATAGGCCTTCAATCCTCATGAGTGTGTTCTTGTTCTTCACGGTCACCTGGTTCATTCGACGGTATTTATCACAAATCCTCAACCTCCCATCCTCCTTCTTGGATAATAGAATTGGGGCTGCCCAGGGAGAAACATTAGGCCGGATGAATCCCTTGACCTACAAGTCCTCATGCTATACCATCAGATCACGAAGATCAGCGAGAGCCATCTGATATGTTGGAGTAGATATCGGTTCCGTCCCGGGGGTACAAGTAAATGTAGAAATCCACCACACTATGAGGAGGTAGTATTGGAACATCATTAGGGAAAACATCCGTGTACTGGTCCACAACTACAGGATTTGTCGTACACTCCACATCAACTGCTCCAAGGGTAAGGAAGTCTAACTGATGAGTGATCTACTGGACTCCCCTCCATGTAAGTTTTTCATGCTCTACAAAGGCTCCCTTCTCGCCGGTGAAGGTGATCCTTGTCCCATCCATGTGGACACGCCGCACTTTGTGCCTTATACAGTCATTAAGTGCATGGACTGTATATAACTAGGTCGTACCCAAGATGACATTGTAAGGCCTCGATGCCACTATGAGGATATCCCAACTGAAGTTATCGCCTTTTAGAGTAACATCACACTGCCGGCACCAGTTCATAATCATCATGTCTACTCTCATAAGATTCTTTATCCATAAGGATCGAGCCAACAACTCCATCAGAATCTAAGAGCTCTGAATGAAGGCAGTGACAATGAAAGAGTGATTGGCACCAATGTCTGTAAGAAATGATGTTATGGTTTAGTAGACATAGATAGTACCTTGAATTATATCCAGAGCTCCATTATCATAATCCTCAGTTGTGTTAAGCTAAGATCTCCCCTATCAAACTACTCCATGCCGTCAGGGTGGAACTCTTGGCAGTGGTGGTGGTAACACCTCGAATCATTGCTCACTGCCTGCTGCATGACCAGCTCCTCTTCCATGTCCGCCTACTCCCTATGGAACACCTAGATCTAATCTCTATCTCTACTTGGTAGGTATTTCGACCATCTCCTGATCATCTAATCTTTGATCCAGACAGTCATGACCATGTGAATGTGCCTGCAACATGAGTAACATTTTTTTCTCCTGGAATTTCTGGCTCTTTCTCCACTTTGGGTTCCCCGCACAACGGATTCTGAGTCGTGCGGTCGTCCACTTGTAGGTCTGGTCTGCTTGGACATCTACGACATCTATCTACTGCCAGCTGTATAAGACTCCACTGCATGTCGACTAGTGGTGGGTCTCGCTATTAGAGACTGCTCAGCAAGGAAACTCTCCAGAAAGAGTGCTCACTCCAACACCCCAGACTGCATTGGGATGCTGATGGAGATCCTCGAAGCCCTAATATCTCGCATGAGTCCCTGCTTGAAGGTCCAAGCCATGAAGAATGTGTCTGGTACCATATCAGTGCAGTAGCACAAGAGTTCTGTGAACCTCGATGAGTACTGATCTAAAGTCATGATACCCTATTGTAGATGTAGTAGCTCCTATATTTGAACTGCTCATAAGGTGGTTGGGACAAACTCCGCCCAAAATAGGATCTTGAAGTCAGCCCAGAGTAGCAGTATCCCGTCATGTACCTGGAGCATCAGACTCCACCATCTTCCTGATACTACCTGAAGGAGACTCGGGACAAGGATCACCATTATGTCGGCTAGTGTCCCTACCTGTCTAGAGACTCTCAAAGAATCCTCCAACCAATCCTCAGTTGCCTATGGGTTCATCCCTCCCATGAACCTAGGTGGCCTTTATCGTTGGAACTCATGCAACGTGCACAAGCGGCGTGCATCATCTGCTGCAGGGGCTGGTGGAATCGATGTCCCAATGGGAAGTGGTACAAGTAGTGCCTCTGCTGGTTCCTCTACTAGAAGAGGGCCCTGTATCGAGGCCTCATCGATCCGTGGGCTATTTGTGCAAACAACTATCGGGGCTCTAACTGGTCGTCTGCGGGGAGGCATCCTGAAAGAAACAGACACGACACGGTCAAAATATCATACCTAGTGTGATGACATAATGAAAACCCTTTTGAAAACACACACACAATTAGTGTTTTCATGCATCGAGTCGAAAATTAGAAGACAGTGTCGAAGTGTATGGATACGTCGGCTGCCACACCTACACTGGACACCATGAACTAAAAACTGAACATAGTACCCATAACACTATTACTTCAACAAAAATATCAGAGTCCTATATTCTACGGTACAACTAACTCCTCTGATACTAATTTGTCACAACCCATCCCATGGGGCATGTGTCGTGACTACCCCAAGCCTGCCTTCTATAGGATAGGGGCTGGCGACTAGCACCAAAGGCATAAATCCCTAAAACTAGGAAGGTATTGCCTTTATAAACTATAAACACACACAACAGAGTATGCTGGTAGAAAAACACTCTGTAAAACTGTATACAAAAATAGTGCTGATAAGTAAAGGGGCCAAAAATAAAAGCTCAACTGTAAAGTAAAAGTACAACTGAAAAGTGACTAAAAAACTGAATGTTGAAAGAAGCTCTTGTATCGTCCACCATGGATCCTACCAGAAGTGTAGGTATAGATATCCTCCTCACCACTCCATGTACTTCCTTCTCCTCTGTGTACAGTCACTCGGTGTGGTCCACCTCTAGGTACCGTCTAATCCTGTCCACTCTGCCTCGCTCAGCGTTGTCCTTCGTCAGCAACAATCACAACGAGGTACGGGCAATTCCCGTGTAGGGGTTCGTATAACAATACTCAGTAGGGACTCCAAGACCCTCAAGGTCTCAAAAAATCCAACAAGGATAATTCACAATGTAAGAAATCAATAGATAACCCCACGTACGTATATTCCCATACATATACCTAAGTTATCATGTAATCCATCTCAGTCATGAGGTAATCAAAAAAGTTACTGACTCAGCTCAACCAAGATTTGTATTATCGAAACCATGACTACTATAGTACTCCTACTCTATCAAGTATAGTGGGCCAACCTACACAATCAGGCGCTTCACACTAACCTTTGATAGATGAGGTACTCCTCTTATCGAGTACCGCGGTTCGGCCACGCTCACACAGAGGCTCTCCCCGCTGTGGGTCTGCCACCAACTACCAGGAACTCCACCTAATAGCCTACAGAGTTACTCCTCCTGTCGATACCGTGGGTCTGCCTCCAACTACCATGTGCTCCCCCACCGTGGGTCTACTGCCACAACCAGGCGCTTCCCATTGGGCTAGTCGAATTAGTCAAGCAATTATCAGGTCTCAACCATCTACTATCTTCATACTCTACTCACTCATCCCCGAGAGGGTCTACTCCACGAGCTACAGTTCAATACTCAAACTGTCACGAGGTCCCATGTAAATGTAACTCAAAGGTTTGCCTCGTCATTGGGGTCTCAACGCAACAGATAGCGTGTCAATATGACGCCCAATCTACGAGTTATAATATTTTTAGTATTGGGAGACAGAATATATTCGTGTACAATCCATCCTAACCATATATCAACATTTCCCCAAACACTAGTGGGGTATACTCAAAGGGACCTTCAAACTCCATGAAAACCAGCACAGGTGACGGTTGGTCAAATGTCGCATGGTTCCAAAGATATAGCCAGTCGGACCAGACCCCGGCCCAACCCAGTCTAGACCGACCCAGTCTGGGTCGACTCGGTCCGACCCATTTGGTCTGACTCAGCCAGTTGGGTGGGTCAGCCCATTAGGTTCGGCCCGGTCCACTAGGCCAGTCCCAGTGGACTGCGTGGGTAGTTCGGCCAGGATGTCGCTGCGTAGGCGGCTCGGTCAAAATGTCGAGGTCGATTCAGCTAACACCGCTAGGGGTGCAGCTCGGGTGGATTGGCCCTAAAGGTCGATCCTGTTCAACAAGAGACACCGCGGGGAATGCCACGGGCTAGCTTAGGAGGTCGGTAGGGTGGCTGGGAGGGATCCAGGTAGGCAGCGCGGGGCACGAGCTGGCTGGAAGGGCGGTCGCGATGGCAATGGGTATGCCATGTGGGGAGAGGGAAGGTCAACAGGGCAACAGGAGGGTTCCAAGTAGGCCGTGAGGCACCGGGATGGTGCTGGGTAGGCTGCGCGGTGAGCGGGAAGGCCGTGGGCTGGAATGTTGTAGGCCGATGGCTGCTGGAAAGGATTGTTCGTCGTGGTGTAGGCCGGTGCATGACGATGGTGTGCATCCAGAAACACCAGTGTTCCATGGGGGTGGCACGGTTTGTAGAGACCAAGAGTATGGTGGCCTTTTTTATTTCCACCTTCGTCGCCTCGTTGCTACTTTGAAGAACACCACAAGAAAGAAAAATTGATGGAGGATGTCGGGCCATGTTAGGTTGGCCCACATCCTCCGTCTTTAAGGGGGAATAAATTGGGTCATCAAGAAAATAATATGAACAAAAATTAATTACATCACTTTTCAATGGTTCCTTTAATTTTTTGATGTCAAGAAGAAAATAAAAGCATCAACATGCAATAACCCCCTACCTGGATTTTCAGGCATTGACGGTGATGTCGTGGGAAGAAGACGTAGTCGTCATTCGACACATCCACCCCACACTTCCACTTATGAGTTCTCACGATAGTTTTAGAAGTGGCTCCATGTTGTTAGGTGTCCACGGAAGAAGTCGAATATAAATAATCACTGGCGTTCTTCATTGGAAGAACACATTCTTCGTTCTTTGTTGCGAGAATTCCCTCTTCTCCCAATAATCCTCCTTCCCAACTTCCACACAAATACCAAATGAAAATAATAGAAGAAAGAGTTTTCTCTTATTTTGTTGGAACAACAATTCAAATTTTAGAATTAATTTAAGAGTCTCCACCTAATTAATTCATGAGATTTGGGACGCATTAATTATGGGAGATTGGCACAAATTAAATCTTAGGGAGTTAGCTCCATTAAGGTGGGGGGGGGGGTCAAGGAGTTTCTCCCCGTTTAAAGGGGAGTTGAGGAATCAAGATACTATCAATCATTAATGAGGGAGAGTTGAGAGGTTTTTGACTCCTCACATTAATAGGGGGTCAAGCCCTATGTGGTCCCAGCTACATTAATCCTCTCATGGGAGGTTTAGTTCGGGTGGGCCCCACCACCATAACCACTCATGAGGGGTTTAGGTGCTGTTGCACCACATCCAACCTCCATGAGGATGCTTGAACCACCACACATCAAATGGCGACTCAAATAAAATGATGTGTATCTACACTTTTTATTATTATTTTCTCAATAAACCCCAAAAATTAACTTCTACTCTTGACTCACTACCGTCGAAGTGAAAGACTCCTTAAGTGAATATCGGCACAGTGAGTTCAATGTTTATTTTATTTCTAAGAATCGGTTAAATTTTTTTTAAAATAGGCTAATACGTTTACTGAATGTACCCGAACAAAACATTAGAAATTGATTTCGGGCACACCGTGCCTCAGAATCATGCGCCACGAGTTTTTGCGGACTCATAAAATTTCCATGTAATTAAAAAAATTCCTTGGAAATTCCACATCTTTATAGCTTATAATATAAATATTTAATTATTAATTATCCTGAATTATATTTTTAATACCCACCATAAAGGTTGTAATGGAAAAGGAACCGAAAAACTATTCACAGACGTGAATAACTGACCTATCATGGATAATAAACTTCTTTCTTTGAAAAAGAGGAGGTTAAAATGAAATTGGGTATGATAAATTATATTACAAAAATAAAACCCTATAATACCCGTGATTCTGGATTAGTATGCATTTATTGATGAAGTATGTGATAAGAAATTATAAAATGAAATGAAATTAAGAGAGGTACTTTGAGAAAATTAACTCTTGAATATCTCATCCTTGAAAGACCCTGGAAAACCTTGGGTTATGTAATTTGGTGATACCAAAAGCACTTGGAAGTAGGGAGAGTGAGTATTATAGGTTTGAGCAGTTATTTTGTGGAGTTACAGAGGTTTTTCTCAAAAATGGGAGGAGCATATGTTCTATTTATACTTGATGAGAGGTTGGTTCATGTGATTAGATTATCGATTATCATTTATTAAAATCCAACCATATAGATGTGGAATTAATTTACATTAATTTGTATTTTAATTAATCTTGTATATGATTTTAAATTTTTAACCACTTCTCAATAACTATTTAAATTTTTTTAGGTAGGTTAATATTTTATCTTTTAGTTTTAACCCCTGTAAAAATTTTACATTTATTATAGTAAATAATTTTAAAACCATGGTAACATTTTAATACGTAATAATTTAATTTTTCTAAAAACCCTAATTGGAAGTTTTTATTCGATATAAGTAATCTCTTTTACTTAATTCCATTCAATAAATTGGTATAATTATATTTAAAATTAATTCCGTATAAAAAATAGAAAAAATGGGTTTTTAAAGTGAATCGTTCAAAATTTTGAAATGATTTTTTATCTATTTTCTATATGAAATTGGTTATGATGACTTAAATTGTATTAAATGATAATAAAATTAAATAATTATAATTTAATAATAATTAAAAGGGAAATATAAATATATAAATAAATTTGTTTAAAAATCCATTTTGAGTTAAAATGTATTATGTGTCACTATTCTTTGAAAAACAAATATTATCAGAAAAGTACTAGAAATTTTTCCAAAGTAAAATGTAATGTCTAGATTGAAAAGAAAAAGTTAATTTTTCCTTATAGAAATTATAAAAGTTTTAAAATAATATTTAAAATTGGTTCACCATCAGAAGGCAGAAAAGATTCTTTTTTTCAAGAAATATTTCTTTCATTTGTAAAAAAGGATTTGTTCTTATGTCATGTCTTGAATTCATATAATATTAATCATAAATATTACATTGAATATATTAGATATATATTTAATTAATAAAAAATTGTGATTTTATTACTTTATAAATTCACTTATTTTCATTTAAATTGTTTTAGTAGAAAAAAATTTTCTTTTACATAAAAAACGTTTTAAATTCATTTATAATTAATTGTACACCAAATAATTAATTATAAACATGATTATACCATTTTTTCACATATCATTTAACAATATTAATTATTTTCATTCCAATGGAATGGTTATAATTGTAAAAATTAAATAATTATATTTACTTTTTTTAATCTTGATGTAGCGTATCATATACGTTATCGAACATTGTGCTTTTTTCATAAAAAATGGGTTATTACAAAATAATCTACCAAGGGTCCATCCCTATTTATTTTGGAATGAAAATTTTTATTTTAAAATAATTTTCAAACTCATAATCTTATGTCCAATTCTATTAAAACAAAATTAAAATATTACATATATAAAAAAACTATATTTCATCTCTTCCTCTATTTAGATGTTTAGACTGTGAGATTCAGTTTTACATTCCCTTAAATACAAAAATAATTTATTATTCTAAATAAATCAATTTAATTCATTAAATTTCTGAAACCACGATAATTATACCTCATATATAAATTTTATTCAAAAAATATACTTTTTATGTGAAATGATTTTATTTAGTTAGGTCTGTTTATTGCAAATTTAAAATTTCAAAAAATTATAATTTTTATATTTTAATTTTTTGTAAAAAAATTATTTAAATATCTTAATATTAGGTAAATATTTCATATATTAATATATTGGAGAAATTTTAATTATTCAGGTAAATAAATTAATTACCAAGGTAACAATTATTTTGGGTAACATTTCAAACGTAAAAAAAAACAAAAAACTTAGGTAACCCTTAAAATGTATCAAAATGAATGGATGTGAATAGTTTTGAGCTTATATTTTCTCACACCCCCTCTATGCCTAATTTTGTTCCACTCTCCATTCAATTGTGTCATTGAATTATCAAAAAGGTTGTGCATTTCCAAAGGTTCCCTTTTCATATCTTATAATAGGATACCACATCCACCCATTAATTATACTCAACAAAATTGAATTCCACCACTAAAAATTTAAATTTTTATCCTCATAGAGCCTCCCCAACCTACATAATATTTTGGAAAATTTATGTTTTCAAAATTCCATCACCTCTAAATAATTTTCTAAGATAAAAATCTTCTTTTGAACATGTGTATTACCTTGTCTAAATATTTTATTTTATTCATCAACTTACAAAAATAATTTATTATCATTTTAATTTAATGAAATAATTATATAAATTATAATTATATTTCATTATAATAATTATTAATTAAATATATTATCATATCTACCCTCATAGAAAACAAAACTATATCGATCGTGCAAAAGTACAGACTAGAGCTTCCAAAGTGTGATGCATTTGGTTTTCCAATACCATATCTAAATATTTTATAAATGATATAATTTATGAATAAATAGGTTTTATTTTTCACAAATAATGTTCCGAAATTATCATTTTTAATCTACAATAATAATGACCATTCATTGAGAAATGTGATCATTGATCATATGTACATGCAGACTACTACCTCCTCAAACAATCAAATTTCCTTTGTCATAACCACCATATTTAATGGTTATAAGAATAATTTTATTGAATATATAAAAAAATATGTTATTTTAAATATTATTTTAAACCTATATTTACAATATATAATAACATTCCTTTACTCATTCAATCATAATAAAACACTTATTTTTGTCATTTTAACCAACTACATGGGTGATGTATTAATGTTTTTGGAACATATGATTAAGGAATGTTATATTATAATATTGAAATGTAAAATAAATATATTTAATATGTAAAAAATATTATAGATTCATTATTTTATATCTTTTTTTATAAAATATCATCATTTATTTGTTTAAATATCTAAAATGGGATCATCATTGATTTATTATTTTTCCAAAAAAATTATGAAACTAAATAAATGAGTATATAAATAAATATATATATATAATACCATAAAACATATTTTCAAGTACATTGTATGATCTAGGAATTGCGATATTTTGGATAATAAATGATGAAAAATACAACCATTATAAAACCAGTTTTATTTGATCCTTTTTTCTGACACCTGATTTCTTCAAATCAATTATAAAAATCTTTTAAACATGTATTGAATATTTATAATTATGTTTTATAAATTTAATAAGTTTACAAAAAACTATAAAAATGATTATTAGGATAGTTAATGTTTTTTATTTAGGAGGTTAGGCTATATTCCACTAATAGAGACTTATGTTAAGGGTTTCATTATCTCAAATATAAATCCCTTGAGTTAAGATAATTTAATCCACCTTGTTTCTTTCACAGTGGTGAAAATAATACCCTATTTGAAATATCGTATCTTGATCCTTTTTTATATCATGATTTATATTGTTCTATTTATTTGTGTTCATTTCATGGTATTTTGGTTCAAAATTTACACATTCAATAAGGGGTTATCATGTCTCAAATCAATACCTTGGGTCATAAAAAATTCAATTTTTCAAAAACATTTCATAATTCTATCATATATATCATATGATAATAT
The DNA here is from genome assembly GCA_963277665.1 of Viscum album. Classification (NCBI taxonomy): domain Eukaryota; kingdom Viridiplantae; phylum Streptophyta; class Magnoliopsida; order Santalales; family Viscaceae; genus Viscum; species Viscum album. Next base: position 255,430,904 of record OY728148.1, on the reverse strand, counting down.
TATTTTTAATTTCTACCCAATATTATGGGGAAATAATATTGCATTCCAAATTCTTTTTCCTAAATAATTTATTTGTTTTTAATGAAATATTTTTAGTATAATTATTTACTCTTTTAAGAAAATATTTATATCCTCTTTTTTATTTCCTACTAATATTATTCTTTACCTATTGGAAAAATAGTTCCAATATAAAATTTTCTATATATTTAACTTTATTTTTTAAAAATGTTTTCCTTTTTGTTTTAATGATATGTGTTTTCAATAATGTAAAATTAAAATAAAGGCTTTCCCTTTCATGTATCGTCTAATCTTCCATTCACCTACACCATCACATTTTTAAATTTGTTTGTTAAATTTTCTGGGTCTCTTTTTCAGTATTTTTTTATAAATAAATATTATAAGTTGTTTCCAATTGATTCCATAAAGAATTATTTTTATATTACTACAAATTCATATCTTTCTAAAATGATATGATGATAATAAGTTAAAGTGAATATCCCTTCTGAAATTTATCATTTATTTAGAAATGATTAGTATCGGATAAAGTTATTGTTCAGAAATCACTATTAATTAAATATTTTGATCTGATTAAGTCCCTAGTATAAATTGATAATTTTTTATATGGTTCCATATGAAAATATTATTAAAAAATTTTACTTACCAAAAATTATATATGATATATTCAATGATTTGGTATAATTAGAACTTATTATTATGTATAATGATGGGTGGGGTCCTATATCTCCCTCCAATACATTGGTTATGATTTTGTATCTCATTATATATAGATTCGTGGAAATACATGGATTTATTCACAAAACTAATGGGTGTAGATACTTGATTTTGTTTTCAAAATTTTAACTTGTTGACATAAATGAATTAATTCACAATGTTTTCACAATCTTTTTTTGTCACTAATTCGATAATATAAGCCTTATTTTCAAAATATGGAAATTTGTAATTGATTTTAAAAGTTTTAAATGTATTTTAATTTCCCTTATATTGACATTGGGTCTATTATAAGTTTCTCATTAATGTTTATTAAGTATTATTTTGGACATAAATTCATATACTAATATTATTAATTATTGTCCTTGTTTTCTTATTACAACTGATCTAATGATATTATTATCTTATATAACACCCATGCTTATTTTTTTCCAGCATATTTAGTATCTAAATGGTATGAGTATTTAATAAGTTTCATACATAAGAATTCATTCTCAATTGTTTATATGTTTTTATTCCACATGTTATGAAGATTATCATGTTATAATATATTTCTAGCTGAGTATATATGAAATTTTTTATGAAGAAATTTTCACAAGTTTTTTAAAATATAATGCTATGTGACTAGAGTCCAAGAATCCAAAATTATATTTCCATGGTTTGTGAAGATCATTGTTGAATATAATAATTAAATCTTAAAATTAATGTTTTGTTTATGTATAATTAACATTGGACACCATAGAAAAATGGGATAAATCTGAGTTGAAATTTTAATAGTACAAGACTAATCCACATAAAATCCTAATCTATAAAACATTTTGTAGATGAGCCTAAGAAATTTACATCTCAAAAAATAACTGGGTATTTTGAAATTCCTACTTATAATAATAAATTCAATAGGAAGAACAAATCCTCAATTGAAATGTGTCTCTTTGATAACTTCACCTAAAGATAATGTGCATGAAGTATACTCAAGACAATATCATGATGCCCAAAATATGGTTCTATGGTTTGGGAATAGATGAGGATTTTCCCAATGAACATTCCAAGATATGGTTGAAGTATCTCTTATATGAGTGTTGTAAACTCAATTGTACCATTTTTTAAGAGAACATAATCATCAATAACTCATATAACCCATATCTTCTCTTTTATTTCCAGCCATTGTGAATCATAACTGTAGTAAATATTTTCCCCACAATGTAGTTTAATCCAGTAAATAATTTTTAAAATAATATAATAAGTACACAAATTTTTTCTACAACATTCCATTAATCTAATTTATGATAATTTTTTTTAAATACTCATCCATGAATAGAATTTATGGAAAAAAATTACCATTTTTATTTGTAATTGACTTATATATTATTTTAAGTAAATATAAAGATAATAACTACACTCTATTACTTTTAATTGAAATAAAATAGTTTGATATTAATAAAACCAAATTCTATTCAAATATAAGTGGTTATATAAAAAATAATTGAATTTTTTATTATGGTAATTTATTTTTAATTTTTAGTAACGTAAAAATTTTCTTATATGCTTAAATAACATCGATATAGTGTGTGTTCATGAAGTAGAGAAATTATGTAAATGTTTTTAGAAATTATAATTTTATTTTTTAATCAATAATTTATAGTTTCCCATGAGTTGTATTAATAAATATAACATATTATTTCAATATAATAGGTTTATATTCAAATTATATTTCTATCAGTTTATTTTCCTAGTCATTTTGAAGTAATAATCCCAAAAATTAAATTAATGACATTTCATTCCAAATAATATTTTATTATGTGATTTTATATTCATATAAATTTTTATTCAAAAAAAAATTAGTAACTGTTGAAAACATAAATAAGGGCCCATTTATAATTTTTTAACCTCTTATTTTATAATTATAGTCCCCTAAAATGTAGAAAAGAGTAATATTGTAGTAATTGTCAAAAGGGTGAACAAGGGGTTACAACTAAAATATAATGGTAGAAAAATAACCAAAGATTTTTCCAATTTTATTAGTTGAAATTATTAATACTAAAAACAATAATAACATATACATATACCAATTTTAAGGTTTCTTTAAAAATAAAATATTTATTTAGTAATTTAATAAATTCAAAAAAAAATTAGGCCCCTCCCTTATAAAATGAAAACCCTTCCCTCTTGTTTTTACACCACATTGAAAAAACTATATTGGTAAAACACTAATAATAATATTTATAACAATCCATAACCATGATGTATAGATTTATTCTTCATAAAATATTTTTCCAAGGGTTATTTATATGTAATATAATATAAATCAACTATATAAGTGATAAGACTCTTTACTAACTGTTTCTAGTTTATTTCTTCTTTGACGTCCTCTATTTTTAAAAAAAAAAATTATTATCTTATTTTTCTTAAATGTACTTTTTCCTAGGATTATGGTAACACCATTTTCTATCACATTTACAACCTATGTGAATCAAAACAATACTCATGTGTAAATACGACTTTCCATCTCCACGTTGAGGGGTAATTCGTTTTTCATCACCAAATTACATTAATGTTTAAAAATTAGGAAATAATGAATATGTATGATATTTATTAAATCATTCTTCTTATAAAATTATAATATCTTATAGAACTTCTTCATTCCAATCTGTTGGAAAATGATAAAGTGGCTCATGTGTATGTATATAATACAAGATTTGAAAAGCGATGAGACCTGTTTGACATATCCATTTTAAATGGATGGTAATAAAGTTATACATAATTAATATAATATATATCTACATGTATCTTATAATAATAATAATAATGTATAGTTTTAATATTATTTACCTTTAATCCTTTCGATCCTTTAAAAATTAAAAATAGTATGGACACGTACGTACGACCTACATTATCCAAGTACAATATAATTATTTTTTATATCTCTATCATTTACGGATGAATATGTATATATATATATATAATAAATTATATTTATATCATGAATAAAATTTTAGACATGATGAAACCATGATCAAGTAGAAAGGATTGAAACTATCGAAATAGAACATATATGATAATCAATCCACTTAATGAAAAAAAATGATAATAATAAAAGATGGTGAAAAAATGTGAGAAAAATATATAAATGATAATATATTATATTATTTATATTTATATTATTATGATATGTATTTATAATAATTATAAATTTAATATACATGATTTTAAAATCATTAACGAGTCATGTCGATCATATGATATCAGGTATTGTAACTAAATTTATTCTCATTGGGTTATATTACATATTTATTGATGGTATTATGCCAATATTTTATGTGAAATAAATTATGATTATTTAATGTTTTATTTAAATTTTTTTGTTTAATTTATTTAAACATAATCATTTCATTCATTAATTCTCAATTCATTGATACGATCATTGTAATGGGTTTCATAACTCAATTTTCATTAATTGAGTTACACTTCTATTTCATTGACTATAATATGACATTATTATTTGTTTATTGACACATGATTTTATTATGTTGTATCTCCACTTTTTTTTCATTTAAATTATTTACACATAACAAGTTCATTGATAAGTTATCACTTTAATGATAAAATATTTGTAACAAATTTGTCTCAATTTGAACTCCAGTGAGACATATTTGTTAATGTGAACCAATTTAATTTCATGTGGTGTAAATAATACCTATTTAATGTATTTAAAATGATTAACTAGGTTTATTGATTGTTAAAGTTTCAATTCATGTAAATCATTCTAGGGTTAACAATTTAAAAGTCAACAATGGGGTAAGAATTTATTTTACATTTCCATATTGTTTTGGGATTTCTTATATTTTCATTGAAGGAATTATATATTCACTACATAGTTAAATCCATAGATTTTATTATTTTTTTGTTATTTATGGATTTATCAATTTTTTTCTTCTGCTTCATCATATCATTTTGATATTTATCAAGAAAATAATGTTTAAAAAAAATATGACTTTATTTCTATTTCCTATCACGTATATTTTTCAACTATGTCAATATTTCATCAAAAAATAAACAATTTTTTAATTTCCCAAATTAACATCAATTTTATATATACAATTTTAAATGGTTTCATAATTGGTCTCTATAATTTCTTCCTAAATGGTAATTTTTTGAATTTCATTGTATGAATTTGAAGGGAATTATTTTTTATCTTATATAGTGTTAATTGAGATTCTCACTTGTAAAAAAATATTTAATAATTTAAATTATTAAATATGATATTAAATTTTTTACCATGAAACTTATTTATTAATTTTTTTTAAATTATTTTCTTTTAAATTATTTAATTATATAAAAGGATTTATTTTACTAAAAAATATACTTTTCTATATAATTTATTATATTCTTCAATATATTATTTAATTTTGTCTTCAGTAACGTTAAATTTATTATTATCACGGGATATTACATTTATAATAAACATCCACATTATCTATATGAAACAAATGATTATTAATTATATTTTAAACTATTTATATATATGCTGTCTTAATTTATAAATTATATGAATTTATGGGAATCTAATGATATTTAGTATTCTTTACTCAATATTGATATTTTATGATAACGAATAATGTTCATAAATTTAATTGATCATTCAATATATGTGGAAGTCATTCGAAATGAAGTGATGGGTTGTTTTTGTAATTACATTTCCCCAAGATGCATTAACAGGTCTCACGAGGAAGAAAATTTTGATAGACTTATTAAATTGTTTTTGGGTGTATGTGTACCCATAGTTTAAACATTCATGGTGCAAGGACATTGAGGTAACATTATCTGGATGTTTGAGTTAATAATTTCCAACATTATGCATTTCATTTATTAAGAAATAAGATATTATTTTATATGAGATTATTGTGTTGATATTACCCATGGTTGAATTTAGTACTCACGTCATTCTTTTAAAGGAATAAACTTATTTACATTAGATAGATTCATAAATTCCTAACTTTTATTGATAATATGAGATCACTCATTATTTTTTTTGACCTTCTCCATGATATATAAAAGGATATTTTATATAATATCAAGTATGCATGATTTCTTCTTATTCAATTTATTTTATAATTAAAATATAATATAGAAATAATATATATATACTTCTCTTCAATAATATTAAATTGACCATTATATTGGTAAAATATCCCTTGAATCATATAATAATGTTATAATGCATATACTACCACTTACCAATATGAGTTGGGGTTGTTATTTTGGGTATCATAGGGAGGTTAGTAGAAAATATGGGAATATAATTTAGGAAAACATAGATTATGGAAGAAAAACCTATGAATAATCAGGAATATATGATGAATTATCATATTATAACAAAAGAAATTAGAAAGGTAATGATTATGTTGTTATCCTAGAAATGCATTCATGTTTCAATACAACAATTTGTTTTGGTTTTGGTGTAGAAGTAGCTATTGGTAAAGACCCCAAAAATAGTTTTTTAATATATCTAATCTATAATTATGATGAATGGAGAATCTTTTGTTACTCTAAAAATTGATTGACACTCACGAGGGATATTCATCCCTGAACATACATTTTCAATTAGTCCTTCTATATTAAAAACCCTGATATGGGTGTGCATCATAATATAAAATATTAAAATTGTTTCCCCTTTATATTATTTTTCTTTGTTAAACAATAAAATCATCATTCATTCTCTTATAGTAATATATAATCATAAATGAAGTCATGCATAGGACACAATGATTTTACATGGTTCACGCTCACTGTGATATTTTAAAAGAGTACACAATGGTGATATGGTGATGTACCAAATCCACTAAGGCTCTCTAACAAAATAAATATTGTAGGATAGATCACATCTATTATAATGATCGTAGAATTTACAAGGATTATAGAAATATCATTGTGTATGGATTGGAAATTAGGAATTATATAATCTTGATTTATGTTAAGAATTAACATTTTGGATCTTTTTAGGTTTCATGTATTATAAAACTAGGCCATGACTATTGTATAAAAACTCAAATATTACATGTTGAAACTTCTACTATGTATCTATTTTTTCATAATATAAATTAGTTTAAAATTATAAATCATTTATTGTTATGATAAAAAATTTCTTGACATATTATTTTCTATTTCCCATCCTTATTCATAGTGGAAAACAATTCAAAAAACATAGGATGAGCACAAAATTATATGTAAGGGATATAAAATAAGGAATGACCAAGAATATTTGAAACCAAAGAAAACATTTTTATAAAATAAAACTTTTAACCCATAAAAATCATAGATCATTAAAGTACCTCATGAAATCATATAATTCAATAAAAAAATAATTCATAAAACACAAAGTTGAATCATCACATCCATATCATACGTACATTGTAGTTTTTATTTCTATATAGGGAGTAACCTCCATGGTTATGTTTGGAATACCCATCAAAGTATATTTGCTAAATCTATTAGGAGAAACCATATCATTTAACTCTATATCAATTCCTAATTAATTTGAGAGCTATCAGAGGCTCACCTACCCTCAGTTTATCATGGAACCACCTGTATATATAAGAAATTCCCAGGAACTATATCATAATCATAACACATAAAACATGCATAAGAAAATAACAATTCTACTTTGAAATATCATATTTTTTATAGTACAACACACTCATTAATTAAAAGACATTGTAAAATTGTAAAATTAACATCAAGAAATTAAACTTACAAAAATTGAAAAATTCAATTCAGGATGTATATGTTAAAAAACATTCTATGTTATTGGAATAATCAATCAATTTTTAAAACACAGTAAAATCATTTAAAAAGAATATTTTTATATCAATGTGTACCATAAAAAAACGAAAAATTTGAAAGGAATTTAAATTATAAAACATTTATGTTTATATAAAGATATTCTTAAAAATATTTTGAAAATATGGACATTAATTAGATATATTTATTTGAATAAATCATTAAATCATTTAAAACATTGTTTTAGTTAAAGAGTCCATTTCCTCTTGAGAAATGAATGAATAAAAATAATTGAAAATTTAAATTAAAAACATTAAATATATTGATAATATAGTAAATCATGATATAACGTGAATAAATGGTTATATATACACCTTATTGAATAATAAAGGTGAATAACTTCACGATATGCCTATGTGAAAGGTGATTGAGAAGATGTCCCTTACAAAGATAATTTTGTTAGTCAAATAGATCAATTATTTATATTAACTATAAATAGAAACAATTAAAGTATAAATAAATTATAATATATCCAAAAGATATTTCTCTCTTTAAAATATCACTACATAATCAAGAGTTTTATGTTTAACTCAATGAACAGAAACTGGGTTAAAAAAATATCTTACCCATTTTGTATCAATGAAGTAAGAATTTATAAATGGTTCGATTATGTGTATGAAAAGTATATCCAAAAAAGGATACATGAAATTATAACATAAAAAAATTAGGTATTCCATACATAATTTTGGAAAAATATAATAAAAAATGTGTGCATAAAACCCAATGAGTGGATATTGAGTTCAGAAATTCAATTACCACTTGTAATCAATCGAATTATGTGACCCATAAATGTAATAATAATAGAATTAAACATTTTATAACATGAATATAAATATATTCATGATATCTTGTGTAAAATTTCATTATATATGCACCAAAAAAATTAATTATTGGTGAAATAATGCATATATCTCCAAAATGTAAAAAACTAAGATGAGTAAATCCTTACAATGTTCGTATCAATGACGAAAGAAATTATAAAAGGTGTGATTATGTGTATCAATATTATATCCACAAAAGTTTAATTGGATATAAAAAAGAACAAATAAATAGTCGTTCCACAAATAATATAGTCAAAATAACATAATTGAAGTAAACGTATAACCAAATGAATGGAAGTTGAGTTACAAATACCCCATACTTCGATTCCAACTTATCTAGTATTTTACTTGTTCATCTTGAATAATAAAAATAGGTTAATTTTTACTTCCATGTGAACAGTATTATGCTTACTATTTATTTTATTTCATTTCTTACCATGTTATAAAAATTACATATTATTTTGGTTAATGTCGGATGTTTTTTTCGATATTTGGTACTTGAGTCAAAAATGAACATGGAATGATGTCAATTTTCTCTATGGTCATAAGTTCATCATTACCAAAATATAAAAAATAATCTAAATATATTACATATTTATTATATAAGTATTTATAATAACTTTTTTATGATAAATTAAAAACACTTTTCTTAAAGATGGTAGGTCGTACATACGTATAAACACTATTATAATTTTTCCTGTCATATCTAAGGAAAAAAATAAATTGAAATGTATGTAAATATGTATAAATATATAATATTATTTTATAAGGATTGATATTTTATTTATTTAATATATTATTCCAAAAAAATTATTAATATATTCCATGTGATGCATAAATAAATCACATCATTTTGAGGTGGTGGCATTCCACATGTCCCCAAATGAAGTTATTATATAACAATAATATGAAAACATAATGGAATATTTAATATATCATTTAAAAAATATGAAAATGGTTATAATATACATATTAAAATATTATTTAACCTAAAAATTTATTACCAACTATGAAGGGTATGATATATTGCATTATAAACACAAAACTCTATTATATACATGATTATAGTGTTATAATGAATTTATTGATGAAGGAGGTGGGAATAATGTATAAAATAAAAAGAAATTAAGAGAGGTATGTTGATAAAATTACCTATTGAATATCCCCTCCTTAAAAGACACTTGAGGACCCTGGATTTGGTCATTTAGTGAGACCAGAAGCACATGGACGTGGGTATAGTGAAGAGGAAAGGTTGTGCTAGATATTTTATGATCTCCAATGATTTTTGGTTAGAAATTGGGTTGTGGAGTGGAGATATTTGTAATTTAGGAGAGGTGGGTCCAAGTGATTAGTTTATTGATTAACTAAAATGAAATGCTGACCATATGGACGTGGAATTAAATTACACAACTTTGACTTTTAACTAATGTTATATAGGCTGGTTGGGGTCGATCCACACCTCAACAAATCATTAAATGTTTTAGTTTTTAGGTAGTATAATCTTTTATCTTTTAACTATAACCATTGTCAAAATTTTATTGTTATTACAGAAAATACGTTTTTAACCAAGGTATCTTCTTAATACCTAAAAAATAAATTGACTATAAAACCTAATTTTGAACTTCTAATACCAAAAATGTAATTCATTTTTCCTAATTAAATTCACATAATTGGGGAAAAAAATTAAAATTAATTCTGTACGCAAAACTAAAAAGTGGATTTTTAAAGTGAATCATTCAAAATATCAAAATTTTATTATATTGATTTTCAGCCTAAAATGGGTTATAGTGGAATAAATTGTATTAAATGAATAACAATTGATCTAATTATACTTTAAAAATAATTAATATGATAGTTTATCTATATAAATAAATTAGATGAAATTTGTTTGAGCTAAAATGAAGTATTTTTTATTGTTCATTAAAAAATGAATATTATCATAAAAATATCAATAAAATATTCAAGGTAAAATTTTATGTCTCTCATCCAAAGAAGAAATTTATTTTTTCTTTTTTAGTATATAAAATTTTCCATAATGTGAGTTAAAATTGGTATTCCATCAAAAGGATGAAAAACATTATTTTTTCGAGAAATACTTATCTTATATGAAATATTGAATTTGGTGTTATGTTATGTCTCAAAAACATAAAATATTAATATTGAACAATATCTTGAATTTATTACATATATGTTTCATTAAAAAACAAAATTGATATTATTACTTTATATACTCACTTATTTCCATTTATGTAATTTTTTTAGAAAAAAAAATTCCTTTTATTTCGAAGAGTTTTACATTAATTTATAATTAATTTTTCACCATATAATTATTATTAAATATGTAATTACTGTTTTTTATAATTCAATTAATATTATTCATTTCATTTATTCCAACATCTAGGTTATAATGGTAATATTTAAATAATAATATTTACTTGATCATTTAAGCTCAATGTAGCGTATCATGTATGCAATCGAAACTAGTGTTTCAATCTTAAAACTCGGGATGTTATATCATCACCCCATTCAGTAAATTTAATTCTGAAAATTTGAATATGGGGTCGGAAACAAAGTTATGGCTTTTCCAAATTTCTTTATTGCCATCCCACATCGGAAAAACAATTATTAAAACTACAACTGTAAAGGAAATAATGATATGAACAAAGATAACCTAAGATGACAAATACAAGGGTTCTACGTAGTAAAACATGGGTATATAAGAGAAAATTAACCATAAAGTACTAATCTATAGATATATAAAACACTTTCAACATAAATCTAACAATCACAAAACTATAAATTTTATTTTGGTTAAAAGGTCATTAATCTACAGTTATGTAAATAAATCTGATAAAAATTTTTTGGATTAATTTCATTGAATCCAAGAATTATTTTTCAACAATGAAAATTAACTTATAGAAATACACTTATATGAAATGTTGATATTAATAATTTAATCAATTTAGCCAACACACTAGCCTTTTTCTCCAAATGATGAATATTAATGATGAATCAACTTCTATATAATCGCATAACCCACAAAATATTAACTATCTATTTATCTTGTCTTGAAACATTAACCAAAACCAATAAGGTTATTTTGTTATAAAACTGTTATATAAAATTAATAAACCATTGATGATGAAAAACTACTTTTAATATCCAAATTTCAATGGTAATACCATAAGATCAACATATTCCACTCAAAAAATAACTATCATTATAATCCCTTATAATCAATCCAAACTCTTATTGAAACCCAAATCATAGAATAATTTGAGTACATAGTTTTACAAGATAAATTTTAACATTTATCTCCAAATAACATATATCACAATCAATATCTCATTCTAATAATTTAACTTTCATAATCACATATTCTCCATGGTTGGTTGATTATTTCCATAAATAACGTGAATCTCAAAAATTCCATAATTAAAACATTGATCCGTCAAATGAAAAATTCATCCATTACTCTACAAATATAATATCATAGTATTATAATTACCTTTGTCATATATGTTTCCAAAAATAGTTACTGTCTTCCAAAATTATATTTATCACTGAATCTCAAAATCATTTCTCTATACAGAGGGTATCCATTTTATAAGAAATAAGTTATCAAAATTAACTTATTCATATTCAATCAACTAATTTAATTAAAAATAAAAAGTAATACTCACCAGGGAATTAACATAGGATATAGTTAATCAATAATTTCATATCTCCATTCAGTTATGGGTTCCTTTCCTACTACCTAGTCTGACACGAAAGGTTGTCACACGGTCTGCGTGTTTTTGTTTTTCAAAAACCATATATTTCTTATAACATTCCCAAAATGAGATAAAATCATCAAAATTAACCATGACATGTTTTAACATCAAATGTTATTTTATACCATTATTTTTCCTCCGAACTTCTAAATACTTATATATATTTATTAATGAAGTCTTATTTATATTCAAAATACTCATTTCATCTCCTAGATATTTAATAAAACTACCAAAAAAAGAAATAATTTTGTACCATGATCATGGTGCCCACCTGGATTCATCGTTATATTGTTCATGTAGATATTAGGTCCTTGCATTGCATCAATGATTTTGATATTCTTCAAAATCACTTGTTTCCTTATCTAGATACACCTTTTACAACATGGTTCTTATTTGTGTTGGTAACGAAATAGTTTTGGAATAAAATATTTTATTCTATCTAATTTCAATAAATTAAATATTAAATGACTTTTATAAAAAAATCGGACTGAGTTTGACTTGAGACATTAAATCAATGGACCTTTTAAAACACCACAAGTATGTGATGAATGAAACTATTTTAAATGAAATTTTAAATAGGTTGTGGAAGGGTATCCTATTATAGTAGCCTTTTCTAAATCTTAATATTCTTCATAATCTTGTGTAAAGATAAAACATTGAAAAATTTCCTTTATAGTATTTATATTTTTGAAAATATGACAATATTTTGAGAATAGGTTTTTTTTTTAAAACAACCCAAGATCCATGATAGTCTCACTATATATAGGAGGTGTTAGATATTTTATACAACTATTTACAAGAAATTTTCATGTTATTAAAATTTTTAGAATCATAAGAACATGACAATGCAATAATTATTGCTAGAAAGTCCTTAGGAAGTTATATGAATGATGTTTGAGATCATCCTCGTACCATTTTTAATTGAATTTACTTAATATATAATTGTTATAAAAGAAGGAGTAAAATAAAACAATATACATACAAACATACCATATGTTTAACCAGAACACATAATACCTAATATTTTTAAAACCATATCTCTGATAAAAACTATACGAACAGGACCTAAATAGTACATAATCTTTTGTTAGGTCATGATTTAAAATTTATGATCTTTTTATGTTTAGAGTTATATAGAATTAGTTAAACCTATTACATAACAACTCAAGTGTTATAAGTATACACTTCTACTCACTATCCATTTTCTATAATATAAAACATTCTCAAATAAAACATGATTTTTATTCTTGATAAGAATATTTTTGAGTTATTATTATCTATTAAAAATATGTATACCCTGGGGAAAATAGTTCAAAAATCTTGGGATGAGCATAGAAAGCAATATAATGGATATAAAATAAGGAGTGAAACTATTAGTCCATGTTAAATTTAAACTCAAGAAGACATTTTCATAAAATCATACTTTTCACACATGAAAAAATAGTCTCTTTAACATACCGTATAAAATCATAATATATTTGAAAAACACATAAAAATAATAAATCATAAAGTTATCTTATAAAATTAATATATAAAACATATATTGATTCTTTCACAAGTATATAGGGGTAACAAACATGGTTATTTTTGGAATACCCATCACAATATATTCCCTAAATATCTTAGGATAAATCCTACTGTTTAACTCTATATTATTACCCAATGCCTTGTAGTGAAATCATGGGCTCACCATCCCTCGATTTATAATAAAACCTATTATATATATAATTAATACCCAAGATTCTTACCATAATAATAACATAAAAAACATTCAAAAATGAAATATAACATTTCCACATTGAAATCACATTCCATTTTTACAAAGTCATATACTTGTAAATTTGAACACATTATTTGGAAATAAATGTGTAAACTTGTAAACATTAAATCAAGACAATAAACAAAAATAAATGTAAGAAATTAAATGAAGGATGCATATTTTGAAAAATATTTCCAACTATTTGAACAATCAATTTATTTTTAAAACAAAATTAAAGCATTTAAAATAATGATTTTGAATCAAATTTTTCCATAAAACATTGAAATATTTGAAGGAAATCAAAATTTTCAAAAATTAATGTCTATATAAATAAATTCTATTCACTATTTTTAAAACATGTATATTAATTAGAATGATTTATAAGAATAAATATTTAAAACATTTAAAATATTGTTTTAGTTCAATAGTATCTTACCACTTGAGAATCACACTAATAAAAATATTTAATGATTAACATTATAAAAACATTAAATATCCTAAAAATATAGAAATTAAATATATAACATGATTAATGGTTATATATATACAACTTATATGATTATAACAGTTTATAACAACATGATATTCCTCAATGAAAGAATATTGAGAAAAAGTACCCTACACAATTTTTTGTTAATCAAATAGATTGATTTTGTGTATTCACTATGAATTCACATAATGAAAGTATAAATACATGATAATACATCAAAAAAAATTTCAAACATAATCATATCATGAAATAATCAAGAAGTAGAAGTTTAACCAATAGAATGGAAATTTGTTTAAGAAACTACCTTTCCTAGTTTGTATGATCAAAATAAAAATTTATCAACGATGTGAATATGTGTATAAAAAGTATATACAAAAAATGGGAAGTATGAATTTAAAAGTAGTATAAATATTTATTCCACACAAAATTATGGAATTATATAATCAATAAAGTATTCATAAAACCCATTGAGTGGAAATTGAGTTCAAAAATTCCCATACCAGTTGTAATCTAACAAATTGTATAACCCGTAAAAGTAAAAATCATTGAAAGAAACATTTAATAACATGAATATAAAGGGAGTAATGATACTTCCTATCATACATCATTATATATAAACCACACAAAATTAATTTATGGTTAACAGTTCATATATCTCAAAGAGGTAAAAAGTGAGACGATTAAATCCTTACAAAGTTCATATCAATGACTAGACTTTATCAATGGGATGATTATGTGTAGAAATAGAATATCCAAACCAATAGAAGTGTAAATATATCATAAAATAATAAATTTTTATTCCACACACAATCATGGCATAATAAAATCAATGAAGTAGACATATATCCCAATGAATTTAAATTGAGTAAGAAATATCTCTAACCTCGAGTCCCACTCACCTCATATGTTACTTGTGGTTCTTGAATAATAAAAATAGGTCAATTTATAATTCCTTGAGAACCATATATATTTTATTATTAATTTTATATTACTTATCACAATTTTATAACATGCATATAATTATTTATTTAATGTCGGATGTTTTGTCGATATTCTATACTTGAGTGGGAAATGAACATTGTATGATGTCAATAGTCTATGTGGTCATAAGTGATTCATAAAAAAAATATAAAATATTATATCTATATATTACATATTCATTATATATGTCTTTATAATAATATTTTTAATACAAACTTAAAACACCATTCATGGAGATGATTGGACGTACGTAAGAAAGAATGCTATTTTCATTATTCCTCTCATATTGAAGAAAATAATATAAATGAAATGTATTTAAATATTCATAAATATATAATATAATTTATTTATAATTAATATGTTATTTATATAATATAATTTTACCAAAAAAATATACTATATATTCAATGTTATGCATGAATGAATGACAACATTTTGAGGAGGCGGTGGTTCTCATGTACCCAAATGAAGTAATCGTATAACAAAAATATGAAAAGCATGAAGTTTTGTTTATTAAGACATTAAAATATCATTAAATGGATTATAATATACATATTTAATTATTATTTGACCATACATATAGTTTTAATACTGTACATGATGGTGGTAGTGGGAAAGGAACAAAAACAGTATTCACAATGGTGAATAACCGATATAACTTGGATAATAAACATTTTTCTTTGAATAAGAGGAGGTAAAAATTGAAATGGGTATGATATATTATATTATAAACATGAAAATTCAATATATATATATATATATAATTTTTTTTGTTTTATGCAATTTTTGATGAAGGAGTTTATAAAAAATCAAAAACAAAAAAAAATTAAGCGAGGTACATGGAGAAAATTACCTCTAGAATATCTCATCATTGAAAGACCGTGGAATACCTTGGGATTTGTAATTTGATGTTACAAGTAGCACTTGGACGTGTGGAGAGTGACGAAGATAGTATTGGGCATAAATTTTGTGGATCTAAAAGGCTTTTTTGTTTGACAATGAGAGTTGGGGTTGTGGTATTTATACACGAGCATAGCTGAGTTCAAGTGATTAGTTTATTTATTATATTTTATTAAATGCCAACCATATAAAGATTTCATTTAATTCCATTAAATTGGAATGAAATTAATTTTTTATAGTATTTTAATGTTTTATACACTTTTCAACCAAAATTTAAATGTTTTTTTATGAAGGTTAAGATTTTATGTTTTAATTTTAACCCTTGTTGATGTTTTACTTTCATTACCATAAATTATTTTTTACCACGGTAACATTTTAATAAATAAAAATTAAATTGAAAAAAAATCATTTTTGGAACATCTTATTCCAAATATTTAATCCATTTTAATTTATTAAATTCAATGAATTGGTTAAATTATAATTAATATTATCTCTGGAGAAAAAAATTAAAAGTGGGTTTTTAAAGTGAATGGTTAAAAATATTGAAATGATTTGTTATCTATTTTCAACCTGAAATTTGTTCCAATGACTTAAATTGGATTAAATGATAATAACATAATATAATTATAATTCAATAATAATTAAAAGGTAAATATAACTATATAAATAAATTAGATTAAAAAAATTTTGAGTTAAAATGTATTATCTTTCACTATTCAGTAAAAAATGAATATTATCATAAAGATACCAGATATGCATACAAAATAAATTTTAATGACATTGAAAATAAGACATTTATTATTTCAAATAAAATTTATTAAGGTTAAAAATAATATTTATAATTGGTTCACCATGAGAAGGTGGAAAAACATCATTTTTTTCAAGAAAAACATCATTTATCTGAAAAATGGAATTTTTTCTTATGTCATGTCTTGAAAACATATAATATGAATCATAAATATTACATAGAATTTATTAAATATATATTCCATTATTAAAAAATTATGATTTTATTAATTTATTAACTCACTTATTTTCATCTTAATTTTTTATTAGAAAATAATTTTCTTTTATTTAATAAGGGTTTTAAATTAATTTATAATTATTTGTGAAACAATGAATTAATTATAAACATATTCAAATTTTTTTTCTCATTTAATTTAATAAACGTATTTCCTCTCATTCCAATGGCTAGGTTATAATTGTAAAAATTAAATAATAACATTTACAAGTTTTTTTAAGCTCGATGTAGCGTATCATGTATGTTATCAAACAGAGTGTTTTTTTTCTTAAAACTCCTGTTGTTACACACTAATTTACCAATGGTCACTACCTATGTCACTTTATTTGGCTCATTATTTGTGGAACATAACATCATATTGTTCTTTGTTTTTTCACTGCTCTTAGAAGGGATCCACTCACTGTTTATGGACTTATATGTCCCTTCATTATCACTAATGGATACATCATATTTTCTAGATGGATACTCTATTGAGGTTTCAAATTAATTCAATTTAGGAATTATACTTTACCATAGTTTACTAGGAAAATAGTTTTAAGACATGTTCATGATGCTCACTGCCTTCAGGAATCTCCTTCATTCACAAAGAACAAATTGCCTTCGCAAAGTAACTTCCTTTCACAAAGAATAAATAGCCTTCGCAAAGAACCATACATTAGTTTTTCTTCATATATCCTTCACAAATACCCTTAATATTGTGATGCACATTACATTTGGTTGGTTGTTATATCCTTCATGAACTTTATTCTCATGAACTATCTTCGTAAACCATCATCGAAAATCCAGAGCCTTATGATCTTTATTAAGACTCACAAATTTTCTGGATGGGATAGAGGCCTACTTATAGTAATTTACACTACTTCTAGAATCTTCCATACATTTCATCTCCATTTCATGATGCTACCTTATTTTAATTATGAAGTTACATCTATCTCGTTGGCCCAGGAAAATGTATTGTTCACGAAGCTCATCAGAACCATGGATAACACCATAAAATTATTTTTCCTTCGTGAATCCACCTTCATGAATCCCATTATTCTTAAAAATCATTCCATATCCATATTTTCATAATCCCTTCTAGTAAATCCACCTTTTTAATGTCATCCAAACCCTATTTATTGGACACTAAATATTTGGAAAACACTAAGAAATGACGTCACCTTGAATTTGAAATTTTTTGTACTGCTTCCAGTGAATACATTACTTTATCTTTGACCATTGTCAACATAATGTATCAAAAAACTCTAGAATCCAAAGAATATCATGGAAAACTAATTTTTCAACAAATAAGTACAACCCAAAAATGATGCAATGTTACTATAATGTCCTTGATTTAGATGCCACTCAACTAATACCCCTAACCAGGTTAGCAACATGGCGTCAAGAACATTTACCAAAATGTATGAGGATTCTGAATAGTAGTAAGTCCCTAGGGTGAGATATTGGGGAATTTATTCCATCATTGGATGATATTAAAATAGCAGAATAAATAATAATACAATAGAGGCACTAGTAAACAACTTACATCTGATGTAAAACATAGAAGACTGATAGGATAAATAACCAAGTATTATTCCATAATAAAGATGATGCATGAAGTCATGTTCTATGAAAATATCCAAAATATGTAATCTACTGCAATCCAAAATATAGTATCCAGAAAAATTAAAAAAAGGAAACTAAGAAGCATCGTCAGCCTCACCTCTGTCATAGGCTCTCTAGCTCCTATATATAAGCTCAAGTAACAGTAAAAGGGTGATTTCCCTTATTGATTATTGCAAAAATATAATCTGTTTAGCCCCAAAACATGTACCAAATAGGGTGTGAGAATTAAATCCCAGTAAGAAACCACAAAATATTTGTTCCTATCATTCCCTGAGTATTTGAAACAAGTTGCGCACAAAAAGGAAAATTGGTATACTTGGAAGTTTTCTAAAGTAAATAATACTAAAATTCATGTTTTATATTTCCATTCATTGTGTTTAGTTCAACCATTAGATAACATTAATATATATATATGTCTCAAGATCTTTACTAAGAACGTCTATCCCCCATATAAAAAATGCTCATCATATACCTTAGAAGGCTATCTAAAAATGTAAATTGGATACCGAATCCAATATTGTGCTTTTTCTTGGAAAACACATCATAAGTTAATCAATTTCAAAATTCAAATCAACATATCTCTTGAATGCATAGGAAAACCTAGATCATAGATATAAAAATCCTCTCCCATGAGCATAACAAATCCACGCCCACAGGCATAATAAATCCTCACCTGAAGGCATAACAAATACTCGCTCGGAGAAAAAAAATTCAATAATGTCGGGCCCGGTATATCATTATTTCAGCATAATAGACAATAGATGGAAATTACACTATTACATGGTTACATAATAAAAACATAAGTGGGAATAATTTGAAATATGAAACAAGTTAATTAAACTACTACAAGGCTTAAAAAATTATAATCACATGGGCTGTTTATATCCCAAGGTTAAAATTTAATCTAAAAATTAAAATTCTTAAATAATTAGACTCAGATGGGTAGTTCATATTATAATCGTAATATGTAATCTAACAAGTATAAGGATTAATCAAATATACTCACATGGACACTTTATGTGTAGAAAGAAACCATTTAAATTAAACAATCAAAAGGATTAAGTAGTTGTCATCTCACATGGGCAACATTGAATTAATCAATTATATTTTAAAAAACCCATGGGAGGAAAACAAAGATATTCCCATAGGCATCCTAGGCCAAATGGACAAAAAATGGTCATCTGAGGGAAACACACCCATGATGTATCCCTTAATCAAACCAATAATCTCAAACATGTTTCAATTAAAATAAATTATTACCTAATTATAATTAGCCAAAAAGAAGGATAAATTTCCCATCAAGGTTACACCATAAACATAGAAAATGTCACTACGACACATATAAACTACTCAACATTGAGATAAAGGTAAAATAAAACTGGCCTTGTCCTCTTGTGACTCTCCCCATCCAGTGTCAGCTTCTAATTCAAGTCAAAACAATGTAGATGTACAAAACGAGGTAACGTGATCGTTGTAGGATAACTTTTTAGAGAAAAAAATCACAAATAGTGGTTCAATATGAATCTATATCGTACCTATTGGGTTCAAACACATCCAACAGAAATCAATAAACAGTTGGGATGGAGATTCGGGAGGAAAAATAAAGTTTGGATCTATAGTTTGTGTAATGGGATGTGCCCTCTATCTGTCAAAAAAACAAGAGGTTACTGCCCATTTTAGCAAAAACCAGTAAACTATGTGTACTGGAAACAACACACCATGTCCATACTAAAACTAACCTCCTCTACAAACTCCCCTCGCATTCCATTTTCAACCATACATTGGTAGGTACATGATATGTAAAAATAGGTACATGGTGTGAAACCACAGATTTTGGCCGTATAAGGCCTAAAGCGAGCATTTATCCCCTTTAACTATTTTTCCTCTTATACGAACCTAATATAACAAATTTTTACCTCAAAAGGAGATTCAGGTTCTTACAAAAATCCCCCATTCAATAAATTTGTCCATGAATTCCCCTTTCAAGGGTTGTGAAGAAATATGTAAGAATAACTCTGGACACTGAGTATGTACGTCTTCCTTCCTCTCTAAGGTCTCATCCTACACTCTTCCATGATGTCATGTCACCAGTACTAGAAGAACTGAATAGCATCAAAGAAAATTCATGAAAAAACCAACAATAAGAACCATATGCTCTTCAAAGGACGCAAAAAACTAAATCTCAACCTCATATGGCTGAAAACCCTAAGACGTGTCTATATGATAGAATTTCATTTGAGATACAATGAAGATGTCCTGCATTGATTGGTACCATATAGGTAACTAGAACCGATAGGCAACTAGCCCTACCAATTCAAGAATTTCAAATGGCCTGACATATCACAGTTAATTCTTACCCTAACGTCTAATTCCCCAGTGTCCCAACCTTGTTTAAACACACAATAAATCCTGATCCACAACCACGAACACCAGAGGTCATCTACGGTGATTAGCATAATATTTCTGATGAGATTGCGTCATAGAAATCTTATTATAAATCATCTAAACCTTCATAGAAGTGTCCTACATGAGGCATGGACCCAGTAAAGTTTCTTCACCCACCACTATCCATCATAGGGGTGATCAGAATGACGCACCCAAAAAATCCTCATAAGGTTCAATCTCTATAGCTTCCTAGAAAATGATATTATAGTAATATTAAACTAGGGGATTATGCCTCTTCCAAGAGCCCCCAAAGTCTAGGACGCATGCTTGTAGATTTTCCTCGATCAGATATATTGTACTCTCTATCTAGTCATCAGTCAGAGGGTGGTATGTGGTGCCTATAATAACATGTGTTCCCAACACCCTCAGAAAAAACCCCCAAAAACGAGATGTAATGTGGGAATACCAATTTGATATGATAGAACGATGTACCCCATGAAGTCTTATCACCTCAAGAATGTATAGATTCCCAAGATAATCATCACCATTGGTCTCCTTGATTGGAAAGAAGTGAGAAACCTTTGTATTTCTGTCAACTACCACCCACAATTTATAGTTACCTCTAGCTGACCTCGATAACCTAGATACAAAATCCATCGTTACATAAACCAATTTCTATTTTGGAATAAGTAATTAATTTTAAATATCATCTCGTCGTTGATGTTCCACCTTCACCTATTGAGATGTGGAACACCTCGTAATAAAACTAGCCACATATCTCTTTATACCCAGCCATGAATACTGACCGTGCAAGTCACAATACATCTTGGTATCTATGGGATGCACTGCCCAAGCTAAAGTACAAAACCCGCACATCAACTCCAAAAGTTTTTCCATTGGATCCCAGACCCGTCCATGGAGATTAAATATCTTATCATCACCTACTATCAAACCTGGAGGTGGATCCTCACATGCTAAACTCTCCCACAGGACTAGGCCCTCAGAATATGATGGCTTCCTGATCCTCACTCTTTCCAGGAGGGTAGAATTCATAGCATAAGAAGAAATTAATGTCATTATTTTACATTCATGCTCCTCCAAATGCATATTAGAGAATATGTACATAAGTTTCCTCTCACCACTGGCGTCCTGCCACACTTGTATTTGATTTCTTCTTCTCAATGCATTAACCACTACATTGCCTTTCTCTGGTTTGTTGGAATGCTTAAAATTGAAATACTGAAGGATTTGAACAATCTTTGCTATCTCAAATTCATTTCACACTGAGTAAAGATGTATTTGATGATTTTCTGATCTGTGTACACCACAAAATGCTCTCCAAATAAATTTTTTCACAAATAGTGAAATGCATGTACAACCACAACTTACTCTAAATCACGCGTAGGGTAATTTCTCTCATTTGGACTCAACTGATGGGACTCGTACACCATGAGTAAATCTCCCTGCATCAGCACTACCTTTATCTCAATACCTGATGCATCATAGCAGATAGTATTACTCATCCCATGATCTAGAAGTATTAGGAATGGTACTGGTGTTAGTCTCTCCTATATCTCTTGAAAGGTGGTCTGGAAAGCATCTGACCACAAAATATTCAAACCCTTGTTTTTCAATCTCTTCAACAGTGCTGCTATGTTTGAGAAGTCCTATATATAACACCTATAGTACACAGTTATTCCGATGAAACTCTATATGTAAAACATATTCTATGTATGTTCTTGGGAAATAACTACCCTCGCCTTCTCTGTGACATCTAACATTCATGTCTCTCAGATAATGTTTCCCAGAAAGTGAATCTTGTCCATTAAAAAGTGGCACTTTGTGAGATTAGAATATAATTTATTCTCTCTTAGTGTATTCAAAATGATGTAATGTTAGATGAAATTGATGTGCTGATTGTGAGAATACACCAATATATCATCCATGAAAACCAACACAAGAAAATCCATGTCAGGAAGGAACACTCAGTTTATCACATCCATGAAAACTTTCGGCGTATTTGTGAGAACCCTTGACACAACCATATAAACATATAGAATATACCTGCTACAAAATTTAGTACAATGTATTTCTATAGCTAGAACAAGTATTGGGTGATAAAATAATCTAATATCAATCATTGAGAAAACCTGAGCTCCTCGGAGGTGATCAAAGAGATCATCTATTCATGTTTGAGGAAACAAGTTCCTAATCGTTAGTGGGATTAATTTCGAATAATACACACATATCCTAAGGTATCATCTATATTTTTCAAAAAAATGCTGGTGAACCCCATGGAATAGTATTGGTTCAGATAAACCCATTCGAATTGAAATCCGCTAGATGCCTCTTAAGCTCATGAAACTTTCTCATAGCCATCCTATAAGGATGAATGGATACCGATAGAGATCCGAGTACTATCTAAATTGAGAAATCCACCCATCTCACCAGTGGTAAGACTAAAAAGTAATTTGGGGAGATTTCCGTAAAACTATCAACCAGTGGATGGAAATCTGTTTGACATGTCCCCTGGTCATCCAAATATAGAATCGCAATCTGGGATTTGACTCCATCCAACACACAATACTGGGGTCCATTTCATTCTTCCTGGACATCCCATTTTCATTTGTGTACAAACGATCCAACCTCATGTGATGTGAAAATATCCATATTTTGATAGCATTCGAAAATGGCTCAAAAATAAATCAACTACTCAATTATAATAATGACATCAAAGCTTGTCATATCAGGTACATAGAGCTCCCAAATGAAGTGACACCCATTGACCTCAATGGGGAACTCCTTACACTGATGCACACATACCATCCTTATCCCTAACGGTGTTTCTAGAATCATAACATCATCATAGGAGAAAATATAGATCCTAATGGTCTATATAATAGGAATAGATATAAAACCATGAAAATACCCTATAATAAAGAATGTAAAAGAAAAAATCTAGGTGACTTAAATTGTACCTTTGACAGTAGAATGTATAGTATCTTGCTCCGGAAGGGTCTATTTCACTGCAAAGGTATAACATATAAAGTGGCCCAAAGACACTTCTTGGATATCCTGAGATGACCCACCATATTATCTCTAAGATCCTAGGGGTCTAGCTACCACAACCATTACCACCACCTCATCCAAAATAGCCAAATGTATTTCAATTCCCTAACTGGTGAGAAGCAGTTGACCCCGAACCTTCACGTGGAGTCAATAGAGAACCTCTATCATTAGTTTCTTGTGGAAAAACCATACAAAAAAATTGGCCCATCTTGCAGCATGTTCGACAATAGAATTGTTCCATCAGACATTGCAGTATCATATTCCTAGGTTTTCCACACTTGTATCACCTTTCTTGGCTGCTGTAAGAAACCTTATGGCTTCTTGTATCCTCCTGGGAATGTTCCATATGATTCTTCTCGATCTAGGAAGAGACAATACCAGATATCGATGTTGAACAACCTATATTTATACCCTCATATTCCTTTAGATTACACTATTTAATCAGCACCTGATTCATGAAGGAATATATATAAGGAAACCTGAAAAGGTTCACCTTTAGTAGGATGTTGTACATGAGACCATCCTCAAATATCCTATACCTTGATGTCTCATCACTAATAAGAATAGGTGAAACACTATGTACCTCATTGAAATGGGAAGATTAGTCCATCACTGACATAGTAACCAACTCTAGATACATAAACACCTCGGCTCTATGATCCCATAGCCTCTCTGGAAAATAGTAGTCATAAAAACCATTTGAAAACCTCCATATGCCATGTCCCTGATGATGCACTGTCTGAGTTGTATCATCCCACCACCTCTTGGATGAATCACGAAGCATATAAGTCATGATCCTGACCCTCCTCTCAAGATGTGTCTCTAGATGCTCGAAGATCATTTGTGTGGACTCCATCCATGACTCTGCAACCTTTGGTCCACCATCCCTCGGACATGTAGTCTGATTCTGCAGTTGGAATACTTTTGTTAGTTTTTTCATAGATGTGGTAAGCTGATGTACTCCTGATATGGTTTGTATAGACCAAATGAATCCTTCACAAAACTATGCATTAGAACCTACATCTAGAATAACTTCCAGTACCGTAGTTGGTACAACTTTAGGATCCAATGGTCTCCCATGGCCTAACACCTATGTGGTATGATAATTTAAACTTATGTGGCATACTTCTAGAGGTCTTCATGCTGGAATTTCTTTGTAATCTCCAACATATACACCTCAGTATAAGCTTATTCATCAAGGCAGGTATTTCAAGAGCACAATAAATAAACAAGAGAAGAAAAGCCTCAAATGTTCACAAAATAAAAGTACATGGTGTGTTGATAATATACACGTTGTGTACCCTCATGTTCTAACTCGGGCCTGTAATTCCATCAGATTGGGTGTGTCAATATTCTAGGTATACGGTGTGTCGGTCTAACACATTGTGTGTCCCCTTAAACATTCACATGGCCATGCAACTCTTCCTACCATGTTCATGTATGAATCCTACTTACAATAATGTCAGTTTGATACATGGAGTGAACTCAAGCCTTCCCTCTTAGCCATGTACTTTTAAATGTCCAGAGACACATGAATAAAAATATGTAAAACTAGATATGGTGTACATAATTTACATGGATTGTTCTAATAAAAACTCAATAACTCATGTTTCCTCTGACATGGCATGTTACATGGTCATATTCTATAGAGAATGTACATAGAGTACATGACGTGTAAAAAAAATTTCTTTTCTAACCAAACAAAAGATCACATGGAGTGTGTTCATAGGACCACATGTCTTGTTGTCTAGGCTTCCGGAAATTAAGACTAGTAAACTTCCACCAAACCCCTTTATTCGAAATAATGAAATAGTGTTCCAAATTCTGATCCTTAGGGGGTATAATCCCCACAAATCAATTCTTTTCATCCATATAGAGAATATAAAAACACAATCGATATCCTAAGTACAAACAATGATCCACTAAATTCTTATTCAATATGGACCATACTCTTTGGGGACCAATGTTTGTGTCCTTCTAATTCAACCATAACACATAAAAATACACCAATCGCAATTGTAGGTATATCCATCCGGCTAAAAATCAAAAAATCATTCGTAGCTATCACAACATATATCAAAATATCATGCACTCAATAATGATTTCTAAAGGCCATAAAAATAATGCATGACATGAGATTTTTAACAAGTTCCTATATGATGCATGAGATGGAATATCGTCATAAAATTGGTATTTTACAAAATAGAAGTATAATGATATCAATAATAACAGAAATGTATAAATTAACCACCCAATGTTGAAATCCAGTCAACTATAGTAGCTCAAAAAATAATAATAACAATGTCATTCGAGTAAATTTTGATTTACCCTATACTCGGGGTAGCTACTCCTAGGAATAGCTTCATACCAAATCCCGTGAACTTTTATATATTTCTATCATCTCTAAACAATAAATAAAACCATAAAAGAAACCATCCTCTAACACCAATTTGTAATGTCCCAGATATGGATGCCACTAAACTGGTTCCCCATACCCGGTTTCCAACATAAAATCAAGCACATTTCCCCAAACACCAGATGATTCTTTCTAAAAGTGAGGGCCTAGGGGGATAGTGGGAATACTATTCCCTCATTAGAATAGTTTAATTAAATGGATTAAAAAATAAATTATGAGAGGATGTAGAAAACAACATAAATCTTAAATAAATAGTTGAAGACTGATAAGATAAATTGAAGTGCACAGATCAGTGTGAATCACTGAGAGGGGGAGGGGGTGAATCAGCAACCCTTTAAAACTTTTTACTAATTGATTCTTAATCAATTAAACCTCTATGGATTGTTAAGGCCTCGATCCACTCTTCTTGTATCTCTCAGACTTTCCTCGAATGATGCAGTAAATGTAAAGGCACAGTACACAATGATTTACATGGTTCGGCACCAAAGGCCTACGTCCTTGCCATGTTGGTTACACGCCCCAACATGGTTTCTCCATTAGAACTTGTTAGAATTACAATGGTCGATACAGAGACCCACTGTATCTCTCCTGAGTCCCACAGGAGGGTCTTTATACTGCGTCCCACAGTGTTACCCGAGTCCCACTGGCCTGCTCCAGAATCCCACTGAAGACTTCTTCCACCCTGAATCTCATAGGGGGCTTCTCCGGGCTCCTGGAGTCAAACGAGTAGCTCTTCTTCACTTTAATCTTCTTCAATTATCTTCAGCAGTCTGGGATAAAGACTGCTGGACTTTCTCTGTACCTCTGATCACTTGAGTTTATCAGTTCTTCTCGTCTTGCTCAGGATTTATCTCCTTCTTCTCAGGATGACCTCGCTTCTCTCCCACTACTGAATACTCAGACAACTGATATCTTTAATTTCAGTCTGGTCCTGTCTCACATCACTTCATCTTCATGCACTGAGTGCATGGCAACTCTGCATCCTCATGCACTGACTGCATGGCCTTCTCAAATCTCTTCAAGATCTACAAGTCTTGGACAACTCAAATGCACACAACCAGATTTGTCTTTGTTCACGTGTGCATGTGCATGCATGTATGCATGAACTCCCCTTCTTCCTTCTCTTCGTGCAATAAACCCTCAAAGGGTGTAGTCAACTATAGCACACACCTTCTCACTTGAACTTCACACTTTGTTCAATGTGTTTACACACTTAAATGTGTGTTATACTTTGTGTGAGTCTTCTTCTTCTTCTATGTGTGTCCACTCCACTTAGAGCACACACATAGGTTCGGCCACATCACTTTGTTGTTTTGCACACACAACTTTGTTCTTTGATTTTCACACACACAATGAGTGTGTATTTGGCCTTCACTATTTTTGCACACACCCAAGCTATCCTCGGCCTTCATTTCAAATGCACACACACACAAAGTGTGGTGGTCTTCACTCTTCAAGAATGCACACACAAATGCACTAAGGCCTTGGGTCTTCTTTGGTGCACACCTACTGCCGCGTAGGGTTCCTTCTACTTTGCACCCAATGCCCATAGGGCTTTCATGCCTTGGCACATAAACCACCCGAACCCTTACTTCCTTCAAAGGAGGTGCGCAAGGTGCGGCCAACTCCTCTGTCTTCACTGTCGCGCAGGTGAACAAGGAACAAGAACCACACAGGGTGCAAGTTCAAGCACCACGCAAGTAACCTCCTGCCGCGCAGGGGTGCGGGCTTCAACCGTGGGCGCGCAAGATGTTGCGGCCACGGGTCTTCCTGCCGCGCAAGGGGAAGGCGCACAAGGATCCCCCTTCTTCTTCTTTCGCGCAAGTGTGCTCGAAAGGAACTCACGAAGCCAACAAGAGGCTTTGGGCTTCTTCCGCGCAAGTGGTACACGCAGGGCTTCTACTTCGCGAGGCTAAGCGCTCTCACGGGACTCCGGATCTTCAACAAAACTTCATCCAACATAAACGAGAGCATGGGCTCTCCTTTTATAGGCAGATAGGCCTCAAAACTTCCATGTGGGATAAATCACAAATCCCCGAAGTATTCGGATCTTCATGATTTTTTCAAATCTTGAACTTTCGCCTCGGTTCTCTGCGGGTTCTTCTCTTTTTATTTTTCTCTACGTGCATGCGACTTAGAACGCATGCACGACCTCTTCTCTTCCAATCCATGCAAAGGTATAAACCCTTAACGGCCTCGGCAGCGTTGCTTGCCTCGGCCGAACTTCGAAATCCTCATTTGTTGCATGCAGAGTCCTTTTAATGCATGGACATGTTCGGTGTGGCCAGAAGATCACGAGGGACACTTCGGTTTGATTGGAGGTGGCCGGGAACTCGAAATCTTCATTCGGGAGGCCTCTGGTTCAGCGGCGTCGCGGGAGGTGCCTCGGCCAAGCTCGAGGAAGGGGATGATGCGGTAGCCGTCGGATCAGGAGTTTGAAAAACATCGGACGGCCACGATCAGATGATCTCGCGTGGGATCAATCGTGCGGTCGAGATCTGGCGCGTGATCGATCGAGCGACCAGGATTCGCTCCCGGTGAAATTTGCGCGTCCCACATCGAAACGGCCCGCGATTTCCACGCGGTTTATCAATATTCTGCTCCCATGAACGGCCAGTTGAATCTCCTCCCCTATCAGTGCCGCCCCGCACCGAGTTCTTCTGCGGGCGCGCTCTGCGCCCACCTCTGCTCCCTG
This sequence comes from Viscum album, assembly GCA_963277665.1. Classification (NCBI taxonomy): domain Eukaryota; kingdom Viridiplantae; phylum Streptophyta; class Magnoliopsida; order Santalales; family Viscaceae; genus Viscum; species Viscum album. The sequence goes on along the minus strand of OY728148.1, from coordinate 255,401,423 downwards.
CGGGCGCGCCACTGACGCCCACTATGCATCCTCGGGCGCGCATCCTGGCGCCAATGCTGCGCAAGCTTGACTCCCCTGTGTGGCTTCTGCCGCCTTGGGTTTTCCCCACGGGTTCCCCCTTGGGCGTGGCGCCTTAGGCCCACATGTTCCTTGGAATTGAACCCTCAAGGTGTCCTTGGCTGGCCAATTTTTTTGGCAAAGTCATGAATAAGGACTTTGTCAAATACAAAGTTCTCCTATGAGTATAAACCAAATGCCAAGCCCTTCAAGCCTTCTCCCAAGCCATTCTTCTTCTTCTCCATTCTTCTTCTTCTTCAAAATAATTCCTTTCATCCTCTTCATGATTCCTCATCTCCTTCTATAATATATAATCCTCACTAATAAATGGAATTCTTCTTCAACCAAACTCTTGAATCAAACAAATTCTTCAAAGTTCTTCATTGATCCAATCAGAGATCAGGTTGGATCTTCTTCAGATTCACATGCACTAAGTGATAGTTCATGGACTTCATTAATCCAATTCATCCACATAGGATGTGTGGATGGATCATCTTCATCTCCTCATGCATTTTCTTAACAATACATGGTCTTCTAGAGCTTGTTATGACATTGTATCCAGTTGATACAAGTTCTTGGAACTTAAAGATCAGTTCAACAATCGTCTGATTTAATGATGATGCTCCATCATCATCCATTCTTCAAGTGGTGTTACTTAGTATCATCTTGATACAAGTATTGAAACATTAAGATCAGTTCTACAACCGTCTGATATCGTATGAGAATATTTCAACCACAACATCCTATGTCACTTAGTGAATCTCCTAAGTGGCATGCCTCTAAGTACCATGGCCATTCTCCTTTATCACCATCACCATCACACCCTTTTTCATTCACATCTTGACATTCCTTGACATCCATTCATTCCATAACAGCATCATGCCTCATTGACAACAAATGCAACACAATGCACTTCATAAATAACTAAGTATCATTTTATAAAAAAGAAGAGGCAGTAATTTATGTTATATGAAAAATACAAAATAGGTACACAATAAGAATCCACAATATATGTTCCAAAATAAAAAATAAACAAAGAAATCTAAGATGCATTGAAAGCGTTGGCTCGGTCCCATTCCCTATAGACCATAAACAACATTTCGTGTACCTGTTGAAGGTCACATTCCCTTATCGACTACTGCAATAATATAATCTACATGGGCCCAAAAATATTTCCTAAACAGGGTGTGAAATATAAATCATAGTAGGAAACCACCAAATATTTTCTCCTATCTATTATCGAGTATATGCAACAAGTACTGTAAAAAATGGTAATGCGGTATACTAGGATGTACTCGATATTAAAAAATACTAAAATTCAGGTATTCCTTTTTCATTCATTGTGTTTAGTTAAAACATTCAATTACATTAAAGTATATTTGTCTCATGATCTAGCCAAAGCCTATCTATCTCCACTTATAAAGAATTCTCAATAGATACCTCAGAAGGTTATATAAGAATGTAATGTGTAGAATGAATCCATTTTTGTTCTTTGTCTTGGAAAACGCATCATATATTATTCCATTTAAAAATAAAAATCAACATCTCACTCACTGGCTTAGTAAAATGCTGCCCACATTCATTACAATCCCCACCCACAGGTATAACAAATCCTTTTTTGAATGCGTAACAAATCCCCGACCGTAGGCATAACAAATCCTCACCCATTGGAAAAACAATCAATAGGGTCAAGCCCGATATATCATCATTTCAGTAAAAAATACAAAACATGTAAATTACACTATTATATGGTTACATAATGAAAACTCGGGTGTCCACCATACAAAACAAGAAACACAGGAACTAATCTATCATATGGCCCAAAAAATTATAGTTACATGGTCAGTTAATATCATGAACCTAATTTGTAATCTATAAATTAAATGTCTTATAAAATTATACTGACACGGGACATTAATATCACAAGAAAAATATGTAATCTAACAATTACAAGGATTGTAAAAATATACTCACATGGGCAGATTATGGGTAACAAGAAACCTAGTGAATTAATATATCACAAGGCTTAAGAAACTTTCATCTCACAAGGTACAACATTCAATTAACCAATTAAATTTTACACAAACCTAAAATGGAAACAAAAGGCATTCCCATGGGAATCCTAGGACAAATAGCCAAGCAATGATCATCTGAGGGAAACACACCCACGAGGTGATTCTTAATCAAAACAATAAGATCAAACATGCTTAAATTAACATAATTCATGACATAATCATCATTAGGATATAACAAGGTTCTATTTTTAGTCACAGATACACCCTAAACTAGATGAACAAACTACATTACATATAATCAACTTGACATTGAGTGAAATGAAAAAAAACCTCCTACATTATACTTTTGTGACTCTCCTTATCTAGCGTTGACTTTTAATTCAAGATAGAAAGAATTAGTTATATGAAATTTTGTAAAACTATCATGGTCTGATAACTTCTTTGGTAGAAAAAATCACAAACAATGTCTTAAGAGGAATAAAGGGATTACTTGTTGGATTTAAACACATCTAAGGTTGACCAAAATAGGGTTCGGTAGGAGATTCTAGATGAAAATTCTCTTTTGGAACAACTATTTATGTAACGGGATGATCCCTCTATCAGTTTAATGAATCATTGGGATACTTACCATTTTAGACAAAAATAAAAGAAGTATACATAGTTTGTACTAGAAACTACACATGTGTCCGTAATTAAACTGAATCCCTTTACCAACTCCCCTTACACTCCATGTTCAACCATACAATGGTAACTGACACAACATGTACTAATACGTTCATGGTTTGTAACCACCAATTTTGGTCATATAAGGCCTCAATGTATAATTTAATCCCTTTAAATCTTCTTTCTCTTATATAAACTTAAGAGAAATGATTTATACCTCAAAAGAAAAACCGGGTTTCTAGAGTTACCTTATAGTATTTTTTCCAAATATTTTCATTTTATACAATTAAAAAGGGATTTATTAGATTTTAACCATAGATGACCAATGATAAAAATATTTTGCATGTGATTAAAAGTAAGGTGTCATGATTTAGGTGTGCTATACATTATTTTTAGGATTATGATATTTCAAACTATGATTATTCTAGATCATAATATATTAATTAGTTTAAGACAATATTCATAATTAGAAGGAACTATGTTAATATACAATGTGATGGAAATTGTGGTGATTATAAGAAACCAAATGGGATTTTGACTAGAGTGAATGATATTGTGATTATTCGTAATCATTTCTCGGGGTGTATTATTATAAACTTTCACCCTAACAAACTATTAGGCCCACAAAGTAAGAGAAGCATTAGTTTCTCTGAGATTATGGTTTATGTATAGCATTGAGGGAAGAATAGTAAGTTTTTGATAAGTCAAGTATATGGGAAGAAGCACTCAATCAAATTAATTAGAAGAATAAGGGGTTGTTTTTGAAGGTTATATATTAAATAATTTCCAATGATAAATGATGTGTTTAAAGGATGGATAATTATTTCATATGAAGGTAACATGTATAGTTCAATGTATAATATTTTAATAACTTGGGAATTATCCAATTCAATGCCACAATCCAATGATTAACTTCTAAAAAATAAAGGATCAATGTTATTCCAATCAATAAAGTGAAATGATTAATGTACTTATGCATTGTTATAATTGTACTATGCTTTGAATGATTTTTATCAATTATATATAGTTATAAGAATCATGAATAATATATGGAATTATCTACAGAATTTTGGATTAAATAATTTCAAAACATATGTTGAATAATTCTAATAACCATGAAAAGTGATTTGTTGGTAAGGTAATATTTTTGGATATCACATGATAAAGGGATATAAAAAACTTAATATATTCCTAAAATTGAGTTGATAATGTTTTTTAGGTTAAAGAGATTATTGAAATTGATAAATTATATTGGATAGTATTGGTGACCATTGAAATAATTAGATATTTGATGAAAAATGGGTTATGTTATCATTGTTGGGTATTATTCACTATTGGATGTTTAAAATAGGTTCAGTAATTTGTGATTTTATTTACTTAATAACATTGAAGATAATTATTGAATAAATTAGTTGTTAATTGTTTTTTACTGATTATGTTTATTACTATGTTTTAAGAGAATGTGATATCAATGTATTCATAAAATTGGTTTGACACATTAAGATAAACATTATATTTTTTGTGTGCTTAATGTTGAGTGGTATTTTCATAATTTTTCTACATTATGTCTATATTTTTATTATATTTTAAATTTATTCAGAGACAATTTGTAGGATTCTTAGGGATATGTTGGACTTGGGGGGTTATTTTTGCGGTTTTAGAAAATTATTTATTATATTTAACTATATTGAATAACTTATGAAAACCATTTTGGTATATTAAATTATTTATAGAATTAATAATTTAAATGATATTATTATATGGTTTTTATGATCTGTTAAAATTTAATTCTAAGGATTCATGAATTAAAAAATCATATTGAATAATTATTTCTTACAATAAGATATGACATAGAAATTCCTCAAATAACAACTAAAGGATTAAATTATGCATATGAAATGGAAAAATAAAGGGATTTTTCTCATTCTCAACTTTGTGACAACATATGAATCGGTGGGATTTAAGAACAATGATATAGAAAGAAAAACAATTATCCTTTAAACTTCAATTCTGATGAATTTATTCTCTATTCACCCCTCACTCACATATATTTTTGTGTTAATTAATGATATCTTTTCCATGTTATCTGTCAATAAATATTAGTCATTAGATGATATTTTCCTCCTCAGTGCCTATATTTTAACATCGTAGTAATGATCTTCATATCTGGGAACTAAAATATTAAGTTTTCCAATAAAGAATTATGTTTCCCACATACTCATTACAATAGATTTTTTTTACTATCCATATGTATAATGCAGGTTTACAAAAATTTTGTTTTAAAATATTGAACCTTTTTTTACAAGATTAAATATTTTGATTAAATTTTATTTAAGTGGGTAGTAATGTAACATAACAGAAAAAATTATAATTGTTTTGGTGATAACTTTCATAACAAGCATCACTGAGCATTAATAGATCCACGATATTCTATTAAATTTTTTTTGTTGAATATAATAGTTTTCACCTAGACATTGCATTAGAGTAAATGAAATAAATAACCATTATATAAGAAATATTTTTAAATTTTTAATATGATTACTTTATTAATAATAAATACATACTCAATTTTCAACAAAATCAATTCAAATATCATAATTGTGTTTTCCCCAAAAATGATTTTTATTATATTTTGTGGGTGATATTTATAATTAATTTATAAAAAATTCTTAATAAAATTATAGAATAAAAGTAACTTTAAGAAATTATGAAATAAAATTAATCATGGGGTGATTTTTTTATTTTTTGAACTGATAGATTTTTTAATTATTACTGAAAAATAGTATTTTTTCATGTATCATCACTTCTTTTCGTTAAATATAGTAATTTAAAATTTCTATTGTATTTTAAATTAAGTATTTTAGAGAAATATTTTATATTTTATTTATAGTAATCAATGTAATTTAATTATAATCATTAATATATGTGATTTTGATATCAGAATAGTTTTATAATTAAAAATTCACTTTTTAAAAACTGTTTTACATTGTGTTTCGTATAGTTATATTGAAAATAATTTTTAACACTCATAAAAATTGAATAAAGAAAAAATTATTCTAGTTTTTGGATATAGATTCCCAAATTTGGAAAATATGCCCGTATAAAGTTTTTATGAGTACTGACCATATTAAATATTTTTCACCTCGACAATGGTAAATCATGATATTAAGAATAAAAAATGTTAAAGACTACAAGATACCCTAACACATGACTTTAAAATATTTTACGAGTGTGGTTCTTCTATCCTCATCCATAATTATAATTTTTGTAAATTTTTTAGCTTTTTTATTTTGAATTATATAATTATTTATGTGAATATGAAGTAAAAGATGCCACTGTCTTATTTTTAATATCTATTATATTTTTTGATAGGGAAAAAATAATTTTTTATTGTAATTTATTAATTTAAAGAGAAATTATTTTTTATGATGGAAAATTTTTCAAATATTTAGTTATGAAATAATAACATTAAATGTTGACCTAACAGTGATGTGGTTCTTATGAATGTTGTATAAAACTCAATTAAAATACTTTTAAAACAGTATTTTTTTGTGTTACAATGTCACATGAGTTTTATAGATAAATATAAAATGTTATTTATTTTTGAGGAATTTATATTTTAATTACATCTATGTAATTATGTTTTCAATTTCAAGTTAAATTAATTTTTCCAAAACAATCGATAAGGATATTTTAAAATAAATAATGATTTATTACGTGATGTAAAATTCTCTGAAACATTATATCTAGAAAAATGAATTTCATATAGTATAAAAAACATAAATGATCCATTAATGGGTCACTATTCCTTTTATAAAAACATTATTAATGATTAAATGGTATATAAAGTTAAAATCGTGGTATTTATCAAAAGGGTTAATTAGGGTTAAAACTAAAATACTGTATAGGAAAAAATAAAAGGAACTTGTACATATTTAATTGGATGTGTTTATTTTGAGTCTTATTTTATTATCTTATAAATATTTAATTTAAATCAATTTTACATGAAAAATAATTTCTATTAATTTAACACATCAATAATTACCATGAATAACATTATCCTAAATAACAAAAGGACACCCCTTCATTATTTTCCATAAACCACATTGAGAAACCAAGATTGACCAATCCCTACTAAAGAACATTATTAAATTTCATATCCATTAAATAGTGGATTTATTTTCTTCATAAATGTTCATTGAAAAGAGATCTTATTAAGGATTTTAAAGGAAGTATACTAAAGAAGTGGTAATAATTTTTACTAACTGATTCGTGATTATTTCTTTTACTACTTAATATAAATCAATTTAAAAAATAGATATCATTAGTATCATAAATATTCTATGATTTTATTATAACTATGGGGAAACATATTTCTATCTCTTTTACATCATATGGAATGTGAAAACATTTCTCATGTGTACACATGTCTTACCAACTCCACAATGTATTGTAATTTTTTTTCATTCACCAAATTTCATGGATAGTTATAAAGATGTAAATAATTATTTTAAATATATAATAATTATAAATTAATATTTCTTATAGAAATATAATATCATATATATTTTTTTCTTCCAATTAGTTTGGAATGAAATAATGTCACTCGTTTATATGTGTGGACGACCACCTCCATGAGGCAACACGATCCTTTTTCATTTCTTTATTATGTAGACCGTAACTAGAAAAGTTTTAATGGATATATAAGATATAGATAAAATATATAAATATAGGAAATTTTAATTATTATTTATGTTTATTTTTTTCCACCCTTTAATTATTGGAAACATAATTCATGCAATCGTATAACCAACCATCTCGATGAGTAGTGTAATTCATTTTTCATTCTCTATCATTTTCAGTTGACTATATATGCATACATATAGAATATATATTATATTTTTTTCATGAATAAAATATTAGATATGGGGTTACAATGAGTAATACATAAGGACTAAAACTAGTTAATCAAAATATACATGGAAAATGAAGTAGTTAAGACATTAAATAATGATAATAATAAATTTTTAAAAAAAAAAGAATGAAAAAAATGTTTTAAATAAATAATATTTGATATTTTTATATTTTTATGGTTTAGGTATGTAACTATAAGAAATAAAAATTTAATACACTCGATGTTAAAATCATTTGTGAGACAAGTCAAACTTATAGTAAGGGGTTTCAATATAAAATATCTTTTCATTGGGTTATATAACTTCCATATAGACTGCATTATACCAATAATATTTCCCAAATGGTCTATAATTATATTATATTTTTTGTCCACATTTTAAATGTGGATTTTAAAATTTCACACATAATTATTTCATTTATTATAACTAACTTCAATAATATGGTATTTGTTAGGGCCTTCATAAATAAATTTAAATTCCATGAAGTTTACTTATACATTACTAAATATTCTATACTATGATTATCTGTGAAAAGACTTATTATTGTATTATATTTTATTCTATTTTTGTGGATTTTAATCTGTTACACATATCCACTTCTATTATTAATTCTAAGACAAATGATATGATCTTTGTAAGCTATTTCATCTCAATTTTCACTCCATTGAGACATATTTGGTAACATGCATATATTTACATTTATGTGGTCTATATAATGACCCATTTATGTATCAAAAATGACAATATAAATTTTTATGATGATTAATATTTGAATTTAAAACAGTAATTCATGGAGTTATCATTTGAAAGATACAAAGAGTTAAAAATTTATTTTATGGTTTCATTTACTTTTGGGATTTCTCTTATATTAATTCAATTAATCTTATAATATTTTCTACATAAACAATATATATTTTATTATCATCAATATATTTTAGGAGCATAAACATTTTTATCCAACTTTTCCTTGCTTTGTAAATTGAAACAATCCATGAAATATTTAGAATAAAATAAAATATTTTAACTTTTTATAGGTTATTTTTCTCGTCGATCTCTATATTTTTTAAAATTATTTTACAAAAAATAAATAATTTACAAAATGGAGATTTTATATTATCCATTACTTTTTTAAAGGATATAAATGAATATTTATGATGTTTTATAAAAGGATAATTTTTTACTTTCCCTATAAAAGGCCAAAAGAGACGTTTTTTAACATATATCTCCTTAAGACAGTTTCTTAACTCTATAACCATTTTAACTATTTAGATTATTCTATATGACATCCTTGGTTTACAAAGAAACACCCTTTATGAACATTTATGCTAAATGTTTATCTTTAATTTCAATAAATGGTTTGAAATTGTTGATTTAAATTTAAAATCTAATTTTATTAAGAATTAATGTCCATCTCCCATATTCTAAATAAATTTGTGGTAATTAAAATTCTCTAGAAATAGTCAACTTCATAAGATAATTTAACATTAAATTTCACTCAAATCTAAATATTATTTATATAATTCAAATGATTATTTCCTAAACAATATACCATTTCTATATGTTGTAATTTAATTTGGATGTTCTTGATTTAATGGGAAAATATATATATTATATATTATATACTTATTATGGATATTTTTTAAAAATGAATATTTTTCTATAATAAATTGATAATTAAATATACGTGGAGTTCATATGACATGTAGTGATGGGTGGGGATCAGAATTATACAGTCCCTTGATTCATTAACCCGAATATAGAGACAAAATTGTTATCTATCCATATTAAATGGTTTTTGTTATATACCAACCAAAAAATTAAACTTTATTTTTTATTGAATTTTTGGTAAATATATGATGATATAAAAAATAATGATATATAAGATTAATAATTTTATTAAATTTTTATTTAGATATTATAATCGATGAAATTACTCAATTGATATTATCCATTGATAAATTTCATTCATAAGTTGTTGATTAAATATTATGTGTTTTCTATTATGTATCGTTCCATATTAATTTTTACATATAAAATCCTGATATATTATACCGTATGTAACTCTTACTAAGTATATTATCTCAGACATTATTTTTTTTCCATTTTTCAGGATATGATGATTTATATTGTGAATAATAATAATTTAAAATGAGTGTTTCTTATGTTGTTAATTTTATATTTCAAATTCAATATTTGAATCACGTATGGATATGGTTATTCAAGAATAAAAAATTGACTATAATTTCATATGCAATCATTTTTTGATATGTTAATTTAATAATGAATATAGTAACTCTATGAAACTATACATTGGTTCATAATAGAATTTAACATTTATCTTTGGAAGATGGTTAATGATTTTCACCTTCACATAGTCAATAATTCTATTATCCGCATGAATCATAACTGTAAAAACCCAGGTATTTATAGAATAATTAATTTTGATATCTATTAATACTTATGATATGAAATTAATTTTAAGTTATAGAGGAATCTTTTTCTGATATCGTACTCAACACATGACAATGGGTTTCTCTTAAATCTTACGCTACGCACAACGTTGAGTTATAAAAAAAGTTGATACTATAATAAAATTATTATTTTTCTAATGGTAGATAACACATAGCAATTTTATTGTCAAGAATAAAGGTAATTAACTATATTATGATTTTAAATATTTCTTAAATGTTTTTACAATTTTCAAAAAACTATTAGAGGCTTAAAATGAGAATTAATCCAATTTAAAGCATAAAATACTTTAATATTTTTAGAAGCATGTTTCACCACCTTTTGATGGAGATCCATATTTAAGTATATATTTTGACAATTTTATATGTATACTTTTACAAAATTATCTTCTTATTTAGAATTTGGACATCAAAGTTTACTTTGGATTTAAATTTGGTATTTTCTAATGAAATTCATATTTTAATGAATAGTGAAAAATTATGTATTTTATTACAAAACTCTATTTTGATCTAATATATTAATAAAGTTATATTTTTATTTTAATTAGTTTTAAATTTTAATTGTATTGTGTTTTTTTCATTAATTCCAATATTGGTCGTTATAAGTAATTTTCCAATGAAATTATACATAAACTCATGGCAATCGTTTGGTACTTTTTACTTCTTAAAAACACCGCATTCTAGTTTTGAAAATGGATATTAATTTTAAATTAAATTCTTCCAATTTTGTGTTTTTAATTTATGAAAATGGATTTCCTATTATAAAACAAAAATTATAAATTATAAAAATAGATTCCATTAATTTTTTCACATTATGAATAATGACAGTAGTAATTATTTTATTCACCTTGGTCAAAGGGTAAAAATAGTAAATAAGTGTAAAAAATAATATTTTAATAATATTAAACTACCCTAATACATGTTCTAGTCCAATTCGATGAGATATTTCTAACGCTAGGCATCTGTGGGTGGATTTTGGGATCCCATGGTTCCATTTGGTTGTGATAATGACATGTTATAATAATTAATTTAATGTGAAATGAATAATAACATAAACATTTATCTTATTACTAATTTTTTTAATTAGGGTTATATAATTTATATCTTTTACTAGTAATAGTCATCATAAAGATAAAAAAACCCTACATCATTATATCTCATTTATCATTTTTAGATATTAAATTAATAATTTCATTTACGACACAATGATGATGTAATGATTACTTTATTAATAAAGGATTCAAATAAATGATATTAGAAATATTAAAATCAATATTATTTAAAATAATTTATGTCATAATATAATTCTATTGGATAATATGACATGTGATAATTGATTCAATGTATTTTTCAAAATAATCATGTTGTTATTAATTTGTAAAAATGTCAAGTATGAATAGTGTCCAAAATTGACATAATTCATAACATATAATATAAAATATTTTATTAAATGATATCAAATTACAATAAATTTAAGATTAATCAAAATGGTTAAAATAAGTACAAATATATAACAAATTACATTCATGTGGTTTGTTTGACATGATATGTTAATTAAAGTAACCCATAATTTGTAAATAACATGATATCTCTATAAGATTAAAAAGGGTTAAATAAGGGTTAAACCAAAAAGATAAGGAAGAAAAAATATTCAAACATTGTCTAAATATTATTGGATTATGGTAATTTGAACCCCCATAATCTTATATTCTAATTAAATATGTTTTGGAAATTTTTTAATTGAAATTGAATTTATAATAAATTAATATTTTCAGACTTTCATAATGTTCCCCTCTTACCTCTAATAAAATGCCACCACCTCTACCCACAAAACACGCATCTCCCAAGCCCCTTGTGTCTTGCAAATTATTATCAATTAATCTCCCGAAATACTTCCCTTACTCTTAGAATCCTTAACATGGGAATAAGGAAATTCAAAAAATCCATTTGGACGATATCAAAAAAAGTTACACGTTTTTGAGTTAACTTCTTCTCTAAAGCTCTTTTTCGTTATGTTCCTTATTCACTCCCTATGATCCTATAATTTTATGACTAAAAAACAATTCCAGTATCCTAAATATACTAGGATGTTGTTATGAGAAGTATTAAAACTACACTTACACACACATCTATCAAATAGATTCAAATATACTGTTTCTGTGTATGGCGGACTACTGCCTTACAAAACGATGATTGTTCAATTTTCTCCTACCACCTCTCTTGGTAGCCCTTATTATGGAAATATATTTATATATAACATATATTATATTTATTTTTTCTCTATTCTTCTATATTGTTTTTCAGAATATACATATATTCTTTCTATAATGTGTAAATACAATAATTTCATTTGAGGATTTGTTGTCTACCGCCCCCTAAAAGTGATATGACTCATTCATTCCACACATTCAATGTATAAAAGATATAGTTAATGAAATTATGTAACCTATATAACATATCTATTATACTATAATTATAATATTATTATGTATAATTTTGGTTTCATTCCATTAATATGACAAAGAAATGAACGTAGTGTTAAAGCGTACGTACGACCTACCATCTCCTTGAATGGTGAATTTCTATTGTTATCTTAAAATGTTATGGAATATAATAAATAAATATATATAATTGATATATATGATATTTAAATCATTAATACAGTTATTAAATAATTGACTTTCGACCACATGGATAATTTTTAATTATAATAAGTTCATTTTTGTCTCAAGTACCGAACATCGATAAAACAACCAATATGAGCTCAAATGATTAACTAATTGCTATATGAAGGTATTAAGTGATAAAAAATGAATAATAAACATGAAAAATGTTCTAAATCAATTATTAAATAACCTATATTTATTATATATGAATATAAATAATTAACAAGACAAGTCGTACTAAAGGTAAGAGACTTCATTTAAATCTTCTTTCCTCGAGGATAATTTTTATTCATAAAGGCCTTTCTTTTTTAAGGTGTATAAACCATTTTTTTACATTTAATTTCATTCAATGGGAATATTTTTTCTATGAAGTGGTTATGTAATTGGAAAATGGAATGTTTCGTTTTAACATACGCGGTTACAATGACCTTTCTGCCACAGTAATCATTATTTAATATTTAGCTTCTTTAAAAAGTCATAATGTTTGTAAAATGAAAAATAATAACCATATACAATTTTTTTATATTTTGTAATTGAAAATTGGTTCGATAAATAATTTATTATGTCAATATCATGAAAATATATATTTTTATTTAAATTTGGAATTATTATTATTTAATTATTGCTTGATCGGGTGTTATGATTATGTTATGGTTGTTTAGAATTATTTACGTATATGGGTGGTTCTGTGATAAAACGAGGGTGAGTGATCCTCTGATAACTCTCAAATTATTTGGGTAACATTAATGAGGTAAATGTTAATGATTATCCAAATATATTTAGATAATATATTGTGATGTGTATTCCAAACATAACCATGAATGTTACTACATATGTACCTATGGAAGATACAATGTATGTATGTTATGTATGCCCCAAGTTACCTTTTTGATTTATGATTTCTACAATCTATTCATAAATCATATGATTTCATGAGTAGTATTAAAGAGCTTGTGTTATATGGGTGAAAATTAAGATATAATTTATTTTTATGTATCCGTGGACTAATGTTTTATTTCTTTATTTTCTAACCCTTACTGTGCTTCTCATTTTCATCCCATGTTTTTGAAATGTTTTTCACAGGGTATAAGGAAGGTTATGAGAAAGGAAAATTTATAGAGGTTTTTTGTCAAGATAATAATTCTTATTTTTTATGGAGTTTTATTAATTTGAAAAATTGGATGGAGTAGAAGTGTCTAATTTGAAATTTTTGAGACATATTGTAATAGTTATGGACAAATTATCTAATACTCGAAACATGAAATGTTCCTCAATGTGAATTCTTGAATTAACTCACGATCATTCAATGTTTAATTTTGTGGATTAAAAGTTGGTATCACAGTTTAGTTTATATAACATTATGAGTTATGATATTATTAAATGATTATCCAAAATTATTTTTAGGTTATGGTTAAATTTAAATGATATAGAATTTCAAGATTACCATGTTTCTTCATCTATGATATGATTCTGTTCAGAATGTTTTTTCGAGTCGAAAACATGGCAGCTTTAATGGGATGACATCAAGTTGAAAACAACCTTCCAAATCAACAACCTGAGATGGTTAGAATCAGATGTGAACAGTTTGTTATAGTGATGATAGAATTGACTCAGGCTAAATATAGTGGGGGTATCCATGCATGAGATCAGCCAGGTACACCACAAGGGTACATGTCTATAGTAGATAATTTAATAAGGAATATTCCCCCATAATTAAGAGGATCATCGGACCCAGTGCTTGTTGAAGGGTGGATTAAAGTAGTGGTAAAGATTTTTGATGTCTTGGGGTGTTCAGAATATCAATAGGTTTGTATTTCTATTTACTTTTTTGAAGGTGAAGCCGATGAGTGTTGGTCAATGGATAAAAATGTCAGGGATAGTGTGGATATTTTTTATCTTGACCTGGATTCATTCAAATATATTTTACCTGAGAAATATTTTCCAATAGTGATTCGACTTAGGGTGGAAAAACAATTCTTAGAATTGAGGCAGGAAAATGACTTTGTGGTCTCTTAAAATGAAAAATTCACTCAACTAGAAAGTTATGATCAAAATTTCATAGGGTATATTGATAGTAAAATCAATAATTTTTACTCAAGATTAAATCCAATTTATCTAAGGGAATTAGCTTCTGGTTAGTTCAAAAATTATTATAAACTTCTTCATTGTGCAGTGAAGTTGGAAATGGAGTTTTCCAATGATTAGGTGTTATTTAAAAAACAACAGAATATGAGGCCGAGGTAGAATAAGAAAGGGAATAACTCTTCAAAGAAGTATAATGGTATGAAACATAATTTTATAGTTTGTAAAACATATTGTAAAAATAATAATATGGAATTCCTTTCAAATTATGTTTACTGCTTCTGATGTTGTTAAATGGGAGATAAGGCACAAAATTTCACTATAAAAGATCAGTGTAATAGTAAGACAAATTGGGATTTACATTTATTAAAATGTTTTATGTTTAATGAAATGGTTTAATAATAAATGGGTATTTTAAGAAGAATTAAAATGATGGAATGAATCTTGATTACAAGCATAAAGGTCTGGTAAAATCTTATGAAACTACTTTAGTAGATGTTAGGCTATCAAATGAAGTTGTATTAGGTACATTTTTTTGTTAATTATGATTATTCCATAGTGTTTTTTTATTCCAAGTATACACATTATTTCATTTATAAGAAAATTTATAGTAAATTATGAATTCCATCTCAATATATTAATCCTAAAATTGTTGTAAAAACACCTGGGGTAAATATTGAGACAAAAAGAAATTATAAAAACCTACAAGTCCTTGTGTGTGGAATGAATCTACTTGAAAACTTTTTTTTTACTCTAGAAGATTATGATATTATATTGTGTATGGATTGTTTTTATACTTATCATGTTAAGATAGAATATAGATACAGAGAGGTTTCCTTTTAGAAAAAATTTAGTTTGCGTAGAAGAATGACCCCTTACAATTTATAACATATGAGGAAGGTGACAAACTAGTCAGATATTGAAATGAATGATTCCTTGTACCGATTATTTAAAATAAAGGATCTATTTAAATTAATGATGTTTTAGTTTTCAATTAGTATCTTGATGTTTTTCCTAGTTAGTTTCCTAGTATAATACCCAATCGGAAAGATGAATTTACTGTTTATTTGGTTCATAATGCTAATCCAATTTCAAAATCCCCCTTATCGAATGGCTCTGAATGAAATTTTAATGTTTAAGAATAAATTTTTGGAGTTATTAGATTAAGGATTCATTTGACCTAGCACATCACCATGGGGATATCATGTCTTATTTGATGACAAGAATGATGGTTCAATATGACTTTTCATTTATTATATTGCATTTAATAACATCATTATTAAGAAGAAGTATCATTTTCCTCATGTCAAAGATTTATTTGATCAGCTTCAGGGAACCTAGTATTTTTCATAGATTGACTAGAAGTCGGGGTACCATTAGTTGAATGTAAAATAAGTAGTCATTCTAAAGATCACATTTCTTACTAGATTTAAAAATTATGATATTGTAGTTATTCCTTATGGGTTAACCAAATAACCTACTATATTAATGGATCTTATGAGGAGAATTATTGGTGTGTTCTTAGAGAAGTTTGTGGTTTTGATTATTGATGATAATGTGGACTATTATAAAATTAAAGAGGATCATGAAATTAATTTAATGGATATCTTGCAAACCGTAATAGAAGTGTAACTGAATGAGAAATTCAAAATGTGTGAGTTTTGGTTACAACAAACATCATTCCTTGGTCTCATAGTTAAAAAGATAGAATAACTATTGATCCTTCTAAAACAAATGTTTTTGAAGAATAGAGAACACCCAAAAATATAATAAATATTAATAGTTTTCTGGGATTAATAGGTTATTACCAGAGTTTAGGTTGAAAATGTTTCATGGTTATCTAGACTACTGACTATGATTTCTCGAAAAGGTGTTATGTTCATATGGAAAAAAGAAGGTGATGAATGTTTTGATGAATTGAAAATAATATTGTTTATTCTTTTAGTTTTGGGAATACCTTTTAAAAAATTGTTATTTGTTATCGATTGTTATGCTTTGTTGAATTTTATGGGTTGTATCCTATTTCATAATGATCAGGTAATTTTGTATGCTTCAGGTTAGTTGATAAATCACAAGTTAAATTTCCCTACACATGATTTGGAATTAGTTTCTGTTTTTTTATTTAATTAAAAATTTGGAGGCATCATCTATATGGCATGAAGTATGAAATATATACTATTCACAATATTTTGAAGTATATATTCACTCAGAAATAATTGAACATGAGACAGAGAGGATTGCTATGATTAATCATGGATTTTGATATCCCAATTAATTGCCATACATGAATAGAAAATAAAGTTCTTGGTGCTTTGAGTCGAAAGTGTAATGAAAAATTAACCATCCTACATTTTGAACGAGATCCTTTGTTTTTTGATTTGATTAATTTTGTATTTTAAGCTGCTGGTGGAGAGAATTACTCTATTTTGTTTCAGGTGGAAGTGAAATCATCTCTACTAAACAGAATTAAGAAAGCACAACAAGATGATAGTGACTTGTTGAAAATGGTAGAATTGGTTCAGAAGGGAATTTTTCCTTAATTCAACATTGATTTATATTTTGTTTTGAGAGTTAGAAAGTGGTTATGTGTGCCTTATGATTCACAGGTGAAGAAATATTTTTTTATAGGAAGTTCATAGTTCTCCATTTTTAGTTCACCATGGAAGTACTATGATGTAAAAAAATCATTGGGATTATTACTATTGGGATTGAATGAAATGTGATATTGATGACTTTACCCAGAGATGATTGATTTGAAAACATGTTAATGCTAAATGGATGGAACCAATAGGGACGCATCAGCCTTTTCCAATGCCATAGTTGAAATGGTAAATTGTGGCCATGGATTTTGTAGTGGGATTACCAAAGACATACTAAGATAACAACAAAATCTGGGTTATTTCTAATCAATTGACTAAATATACTCATTTTATTCCAATTCAAGATACTCTTTCTCTAGATAAACATTCTCTATTGAAAATTAATGATGTAGTCAGGTTTCATGGATTTTCTCTCTCCATTATATATGATCCTAATCCCATGTTCACATCTCACTTTGGGAGGGCCATCAGAAGTCATTGGGTACTAAATTATACTTTATAACATCTTTACATCCACAATTATATGGGTAGTCAGAATGAACAATTCATATTTTGGATGATATGTTACGTGCTTGATCAATGGATTACTATGGAATTTTGGACCAACATCGTTCTTTGGATGAGTTTTCTTATAAAAAAATTTCATTCTAGTATACATATGGCACTATTTGACCATTATATGGAAGGAGTTATTGAGCTCTACCTTTTTGGGATGATGTTGGTGAAAGAGAGTTGATAACACTAGAATTGAAAAAAGAGATGGAAAAAAATCAATTGATTCAGAAGCACATGAGAACATCTCAAATAATGAAAAAAAGTTAAAGTAAATCTGTGGGAATGATATTTTCGTCAAGGTATGTCATCATGTATTTCTCATGGTTTCTCCATGGAAAAGTGGGATGTGTTTTGGTATGAAGGAAAATTTGAGTATGAAGTTCATTGGGCACTATATAATGCTGGAGAAAGATCGATCAGTTGCTTGTTGATAGGATTTACCTCCATAGTTATCCTAGGTACACAATTTCTTTTCTGTTTCAATTTTGTGAAAGTGTATACAAGATCTATCTCAGGTTTTGAGTTTAAAGGTCATTCAGTTGGAAGAGAATATCTCATGTGAGGAATATTTGGTACTGATTCTCTACCACGGAGAGAAAGTGTTTTGAAATAAGATGATTCATCATGTATTAATACTGTGGAGAAACCATATGTTTGAGTAGGAAACATGGGAATCTTAAAAATGTTATAAGGAATAAACACCCCCACTAATTTGATAAGTGAATAAAATTGTGAGGAAACAATTCCAAAAGGGGGGGAATGGTATAACAAACCATGTATTTATAGAATAAATAATTTTCATGTCTATTAATTTTTATGAATAATATAGTAATTTTAAGTTAATAAGACACTTTTTTGATATTATACTTGACATGTAAAAATGGGTTTCTCCAAAATCATACATTGCATAGAATGATTTGTTATAGTAAGAAATAATACAATGATATTATTATTATTTTAATTGGTAGCTAACGCCTAGCCATTGTATTACAAGGAATTGAAATAAAAACGATATTAGGATTTTATATATTAGTTAATTTTTTTACATTTATCAAATAAATATTAGAGGGTTAAAATAAGAATGAATCTAATTTTAAGAATAAATTACTCTAATATTTTTAGAAGATCATTTTACCAGCTTTTGATGGTGAACCCTTTTTAAATATAGTTTTGGTCACATTTATATGTCATATTTGAAAAACTAATCATTTTATTTAGAAGTGAGACATTATAATTTACATTGGGTGAAATGTTGTTATTTTTTTGATGAAATTCATATTTTAATGAATAATGAAAAATACTGAAAATAAATTCCAAAATGCATTTTCATCTTATTTATTTATATCATTATATTTTCATTATAGTTTTTTTTTAATTTCAATTATATTTTCTTATAATTTTATCTATTTAGTTTAATTGGAAGTAATTTCACATTTAAATTGGATAAAAACACATTTCAATCTTTTGATAGTTTTTACTTATTAAAAACCATCTTTAAGGTTTTGACAAAGGGAATTAATTTTAAATTAATATCAGCCAATTCTGAGTTTTGAATTTGTAAAAATGGATTTTATTTTAGGAATCATAAAGATAAAATTCTTTAAATAGGTACGTTCAATTTTTGAACATTATTTATAGTACAATTAGTAATTATTTTATTTACCATGGTTGAAGGGTAAATCTTGTAAATAAGGGTAAAAGATAATATTATTATAATATTAAAATATCCAACACATATATTAGTCATATTGGATGATATATGGACAACCATGGGAATCCTTGGGTCGATTTTGGGACCCCATGGAGGTACTTGGGTGTGATAATAACGTGTTATAATAAATAATTTAATGTAAAGATAAAAATAACATTAACATGTATCTTCGTACAAAAATAATTTTAATATTGGGTAATATAGGTTATCTCTTAAACTATAAATAGACATTACACATATAAAGATATTTCCTACATCATGAAATTTTATTTATAATTTTTAGATATTCAATAAATATATTTATTTATGACAATGTTGATGTTGTGATTGATTCATTAATAAAGTATTCCAAAAATTGATCATATAAATATTAAAATAAATATTATTTGATATAATTATTGTAATACATGAATATTATAGGTGAATATGGAATATTAGGATTTATTAAATGTTTTTTAATAATAATCATGTTTTTATAAATTTGTAAAAAAGTTAAATATGAATAGTGTCTAAAATTGACATAATTCATGACATAAAATATAAAATTGTTTATTAATGTGCCCCTCGTCCCTCTTATAAAAGTCCACCACCCCTACCCACATAGCTCACACCTCTCATGAACGTTGGATCATATAAATTCTAATCAAATAATGTTATAAAATACCTCACATCCACATCTCATCCTTAATGTTGGAATAATGAAATTCAAGAAATCCCTTTGGCCCAAATCAAAAGGAGTTACCCATTTTAGATGAGGCGTCTACTATGAAGTTACATTCCATTATTTTGCATATCCACTACCTATGATCTTATTATTTTATGATAAAAAGAACTCAAGTATCGTAAATATACTAGTATTTTGTCAGGATATGTATTCTAGCTACACTTACACACACCTCCATCTAATCGATATGAACATACTATTTCTATGTACGGAGAACTATTGCCTCACGAAACAATTATTTTTAAATATTCTGAGGCGGTAGGAGAAAATCGATCAATCATCGTTTCGTGAGGCATTAGTTTGACATCCACAAAAACATTATGTTATTCACCCATTAGATGGAGGTGTGTGTAAGTGTATTTATAATCCTTGTCATAAAAAATTCCTAGTAGATTAAGGATACTGGTTTTGTTACAAAATAAAGGGATAAAAAGTGTTTTGGGGTTGGAGAAGTAAAATAAAAAAACAATATAAGAGAAACTATTACCTTTAATTTGGGGAACTCACTTTGGTTTGAACCAAAGTACTTCTTGAAGTGTCTTCTTCATAAGGTAAGGCTACTAGGAGGAGGAGAGGTATGTAGGGAGCTTAATTGGTCAGATTTTGGACACGCCAAAAGGATTTAGAGGTGTGAGGAATTGGTTAGAAATGATATCCTTTTATAAGGGGGAGGAGGGGCTCTTTAGGAAAGTGAGAAAATATTATTTTATTATAAACATATATACGCTTTCAAAAGTTCCAAAACACATTAATGTCGAATATAAGATAACTCATATTCGAAATAAAATCATCAAATAGGAATTTTACAGGTTATGGATATTATTTTAGTCTTTATAATCTTATTTATTTAAATCATTTATTAATGAGGTAAAAAATACATCATTATTGTGTCATAAATAATTTAATTTATTTTATCTCTAAAAATAATAAAAAAATACAATTATATAGTAAATATTTTCATAATTACAATGCATATTTATAGTTGAAAGGATGCTTTATATTACACCTTATAAAAATTAATTTACTAAAATATATTTTATTTTGTTATTTTTGCCTTTACTTTAATTTAATTAATCTAAGTTGTCATTATCACTACATAGTGTATCAATGGGGTCCCAAAATCGACCCAAAGATGCCCATGGTCATTAATGACTCAACCAATAAGTTTGGTACAAGTGTTAAGATAATTTTGAATTATTATAATAATCTTTTTACCTTGAATTACTTTATTAACCTTTTACCGTGGTAAATAAAAGTCAAAGTTACTATTCACCAAAAATTATTTTCATCTTATTAAACCAGATTTTACTTCTTGATAAAAACCATGTATATCAGATTTTCAAAATTCAATTCACCGAAGTGGTAAAATTTAATTTAAATGAAAAATTTAGTTTTTTAACTACCACTAAGCGGTTTCACTATTCATCAAAAATTGAAGTTTTTCAAAAAATTACCAAAAATTCATCCTAGGATATATTTGATATTCTAAATTCAAAAATTATGTCTATTTTTTCAAATTCAAAACATATAAGTGAAATTAATTAATTTTAAAATTAATTCCCGTTATCAAAACAAATAGCGTGTTTTTAGGAAATTATAACTATCAAAAGATTGATACTTGATTATATCCAAATTCAATGTTAAATTATATCCAATGACCAATATTGGATTAAATGGTAAAAATATATTTTATGTACACTTTAAAACCAATTATTAAAATAATATAACTATATAAATAAGTTATATTAAAAGGCACCCTTGAATTAAAATACAATATTTTTCACTATTTGTTAAAAAATGAACTTTATCGGAAAAATTCCAAAAAATTAAACAAAGTAAATATTGATGTCCCCATTATATAGAATGATATTATTTGGTCATATAGAATGTATTAAAGTGACCAAAACGAGAGTTAAAAAGGGTTCCCCATTAAAAGGTGGTAAATAGACCTTTTAATGTAAATAATGCTTCAAATTAGATTCATTTACATTTTAAGCCTCTAAGATTTATTGGATAAATGTAATTTCATTTACAAAACATGTATAGTCATATTTTAGTTAGTTTTTTTCATTTCAGTAAATGAGATACCTATGAGTTAACTTCCATTTAAAATAATAATATTATATTATTAGTGTGCAACGTAAGATTTCAAAGAAATCTGTTGTTGCATATCGGGTACGCTATCGAACATAGAAAACCCCTTTAAAGTAGAATCGATATTTAATTCCCAAATATTAATAAATATGAAAATTTTATATTCTTTATTTACTTGGGATGTTACCTCCTTCCCCCCTTTTGGGAATTGCGACCTCGCAATTTTAAAATTTGGTCACGGAAACTTTATTAAAATTCCCATATCGAAAAAAATTGTCAATAAAACTATCACTTTAAAAGAAAGAAAGAGAATTAAAATGGTCACCCAAGTTAACCAATACTAATATTCCTTTAAAACATGGATATGGAGGAGAAAACAAAGGGTCGTGTTTTTAAGAAACTATAACTAAACAAATATTCATACTTGTTTATATCCAATTTCAAAGTTAAATTAATTCCAATGACCAACATTGTATTAAATAGTAAAAATATATTTTAATTACACCTTAAAATAAATTAAAAAGATAATATAACCATATAACTAAATTATATTAAAAGGCACCTTTGAATTAAAATACAATATTTGTCACTATTCATTAAAAAATGAACTTTATCAGAAAAATTCCAAAAATTTAAAAAAAGTGAATTTTGATGTCCCCATTATAAAGAATGATTTTATTTGGTCATATAGAATTTATTAAAGTGACTAAAACTAGAGTTAAAAAGGGTTCGCCATTAAAAGGTGTAAAATTGACCTTTTAATGTAAATTATGCTTAAAATTAGATTCATTTATATTTTAAGCCTCTACCATTTATTGTATAAATGTAATTACATTTAACAAATAGGTATAATAATATTGTAGTTATTTTTTTTTCATTACCATAAATACGATAGATAGGAGTTAACTACCATTTAAAATAATAATATTATATTATTAGTGTGCAATTTATTATTTCAATGAAATCTGTTGTTGCGTATCTGGTACGCTATCGAACATAGCAACCCCTTTAAAGTAAAATTAATATTTAATTCAAAAATATTAATAAATATGAAAATGTCATATTCTTTATTTACCTTGGATGTTACCTCCTTCACCACTTTTGGGAATTACATCCTCGCAATTTTAAAATTTGGGCACGGAAAGTTAATTGAAAGTCCCATATAGGAAAAAAGAGTCATTAAAACTATCACTTTAAAAGAAAGAAAAAGAAGTACAATGGTCCCCCATGTTAAACCATGATAATATTCCGTGAAAACATGGATATGGAGGAGAAAACAAAGGATCATGTTTTGATGGAGAGTGATAAGAAACATGATTAGGAGAAATTTAACCACAAGAAAATCAAAAACTTATGATGTGTGTTAACAGTCTTTGATTACCCAGTTAGAAATGTAAATGAACAAAATTTTTGTTTTACGTTCCTTTTCATAATTTTGAGAAATTCATCTTCTACATAGAATAAAGTCATAAGTAAATATACTTACCTTCAAGTAGATTTTCATCTTTTAATAATTTTCTACCAGAACTAATCATTTCTCTAAATGATGAGCATTCAAAAAGACTTGGTCACATAAAAAGAACAAGAATCATTTTCTAAAGAATCTCATAATCCACAAAATGAGAACTATATATTTCCATTGTATTAAGACATCAAATAAAACCATAATTGTTAGTACAAGATCAGATAATCACCAAAAGGACAATCCCTTATAAAAAGAAATATGACTCTTAATCACAAAAATTTAACAAAAAGAACCCGAGGTTCAAGAAAGACCATTAAATAAACAGTTATCCTTAAAATTATTCAAAGTAATTCAAACTAATATTGAAACCCAAATATCAGAATGATTTAATCACATAGTCTTCCAAGGTAAATCTTAACATCTATCACCAAATAACATCAGTTACTCTTAAAGTCTTATACTGAAAATTAATTAACCTAATAACATATCCTCCATGATAGGTTAATCATTTCCATAAATAACCCAAAATCAACTTATTCATCATTCATAATATCATCTAACTAAAAAGAATTAGTCATAGTAACAAGGGACTTCATGTAGTCTATTGGTAGATGATAAATACCAGTCACAATTTGGTTGTGGGTTCCATTCCCATAGCTTCATCTGACATGATGGTTTGTCACACGTTTTGAGAGTTGTCCAATTTCAAAAACTACATAATTTTATAACATTCTAAAAAAGAGATAAATTCATCAAAAATAACCGTAAAATATTTTAACAACAAAGGTTATCTAATAACTTTTATTTTTCATCCCAAAATGTATTAATAAGTATCTTCCTCAAATTCAAGGATCATATAAACCAAAATGGTTATTTATAACTATATTCACGAAAGAGAAGATAATTATGACTTGAATAAAAAATTTCATATATTAAATATTAGGGTTACACATAATATAAAAAGTCTTCTAATGTAATCCCATCATCAGAAAAGCTTTAATAATTTTAAGCATTTCACCATGCTAAATTCCTCTATAACTCTTGAATCCCTTTTATGTTGACTTCTTACTCATTCAACATTCTTCATGATCCATTAACCATTCATCTCCAACTTATTCTGAAATACTTCTTTCCTACAAACAAAATCATGAATCATATCCTAAGATTTCAATAATAGGAAGAAATATGTTAAGAAATAATCCATACCTTTCATTGGTCATTGTCATTTTCTTTACCCTCAATCGGAAAGGAATTAGGTATTGGTAAACATATATTTATAAGATATTTCTGATCCCATTCCCGAAACATTTTCATAGGACATGTGTTTGTATAATGACAATGCACACCACATTTAAAATATTCAATTGATCCCTTAGAAATAAATTCTTACCCTTTCTTAGAGTCAACAGGATGCTATCTTTTTCCATTGAAGGTTCTTGCTTTATGACCTTCATTTCCACATCTATAGCATTTTCTCGTCCCATTGAAGCATTTTCATATGTGTTTTTTTTCACATCCTTGACACAATGGTTTTTGAACATACATAACTTTATGATTATTACCTAAAATTCTGTACGGATTTGTTTCTCGCATATACAACACCTTATAAAAATCACCAAGGTCAAGGTTTTCAATCATGACTCCAGAGATTTGGTTGAGAATAACCACAATAGTTCTCATTGCAGCTCCCATTTCATTCAATTTTCATTCATAAAATCGTCAAACTTTTCTTCACATTTATTATTATATTGATTCCTTCTAGATCCCACCATTGACTCAAACCAAAAAGGAAAGTGTGGGTATATCAGTAAAATCATAATATAATATCTTATGTGGAGGATAAATACTATGATATACTTATTCAAGTAATCTTAAACTCATTCTGTTTATCTAAAAAAACTATGAATCTTTCTAAAATAATAACCATTAAGGTAATGCCACTTATTCTTAAAGAATACATTGACCTCTAAAGTTATATAAACCTCCCTCTAATACCCAGTGTAAGGACCCAACCTTAAACCATAATTTATACTAAATTAAATGAATAATGAACATTGAGGATCTTTTCAGGTTTAGAGTTTTAGAGTATTAGGACATAACTATTGCATCTCAAAAGATTTACAAAGTAGACACATCTACACAGTTTACATTTTTTCATAAAATAAAAACTCTTAAAAATAAACATGTCTAGTTCCATGTTTAAGAAAACATTACTTTTCCTTGATCCCATCCTTGACCCAATTCCACATTATGTCATGTGAAAAATATTTCAAAAACATAGGTTCAGCATAAAAAGCTCAGTAAGGGATACCTAAAGAAGGAAAACAATTAGTTTTTAAAAACAACAAGTAAACCATGAATACTTTAACATAAGTAATACTCATCACCTTTATGAAGTAGTAAATACTCTTTTCTGAATAAAAGATCATTAATTACCTATTTTTAACCAAAAGATTACAATAAAACCCATATAAAGTACCCATAACATATAAAGGTAACTTGGGACATAAAAATACATAAATGGAATAACCATAAGGTCGACTTCCACATATATCACTAAATGGAATAGCCATACGGCCAACTTCCAAACCCAATGCATTGGAGGTTATAACGTAACCACCCGTCCTGGTATTCATGACACCACCCATCATTTAGTTTATCACGTAACCACTCATCAAATCTCCATGTACCATCATAAAACATAAAATATTTCAAATGTAACCATTTCTCTAAAAATATTTATTTTTAAATCACAATAAGTAATTTAAAGATATGGAAATAATCAATCCATTTTCATAAACCATTTAAAAAGAGATTTTTGATTCAAAGTGTTCCATACCACTCTGAAGCTTTTATAGGATAAATAATATCATTAAATTAATATCCATATAAATAAATAATGAAAACCATTTGGAAACATAGACATTAAAGATAAAATTTAGAATAATAAATCCTTAAAACTATTAAAACGATATTTTAGTTAAAGAGTTTTTAACAAAATGAGAGACCCTTGAATATAAATAATTAAGGAATAACATTTAATCAGAACTATATAATATCATGAGAATAAATTTATTCATCATATAATATGTCAAAGTACAGTATATACACCATATAAGAGTGAATTGGTGCATAACAACAATGAAGTCTCAATGGAAATGGAAATTGAGATGAAATCCCTTATAAAGATGGTATCCTTAAAATAAGGATAAATCAAACAAATAATTATGTGTGAGAAATATAAATACACCCAGTATAAGTGTATATTATTTGTGAAACAATCAGAGTTAATTCACACATATTCATAGGATGAAATGTTCAAGAATTACAAGTTGAACCCAATGAATTGAAATTGGGTTAAGAGGTTCCCTTGTAAAAAATCGACAACTTAATGGCGTCACTTTAAAATTAAGAAAATGAGTTGTTGAGATAAAAATGGGAAGCTCATCACTTGGATATAAAGTTTACATCAATAAGGATATAGAAGAACATATCACAATGTAATAATATGTAAATTAAAAGACATAATAAAAATAATTTTTTAATAAAGAGGAGGGTGAATAGTTCCCTTACCGATTTGGTAACCTACAAAACATATGCCACATGAATGAAGGATCATATAATGAAGATTTAAATACCCATAAATAAAATTTTATTACACTATGGATACATTCATGGGAAGTACATACACTACACAAAAGTTAGTAGTGAAAAATATAGCATGAATCTCACGGGGATAAAAAGTGAGATGAAAACCCCTTACCACCTTGTAATCGATCAAGTCATATGAAAAAAAGTTAATAACCACCAAATGAATCAAAGAATACCATTAATATAATTATAATAATGATAATATATATCAAAAGACAGTAAAAAATACACCACATGCAATAAATAAGTGGTGAACAATAGAAATATCAGGGAATTAAAAGTGAGATAAGAAAATCCCTTACTCGTTGTCCGACTTGACCCGTTCGTTCATTAATCTCATGAATAATAAACTAATGTTAATTTATACTTTCTTAAGAACCTGTTTCATGTTTATTCTTCGTTTTATATAACTTATTACCATGTTATAAACATAATGTAATAATTTAAGTTAATAACTTTCAGTTTTTCGATATTTGGCACTTGAGTCAAAAATGAACATCTAATATTTACAAATTTTCCATGTGGTCAATAGTCCATTATATCCAGAATGATATTCATGATTTAGATATCATATATATCATATATATCCAGTATATACATGTATTTATAATAGTACATAACATTTAGAGGTAAGAAATGAAATGCACCGTTCATGGAGACGATAAGCCGTACGTACGGATGAACGCGACTTCCATTTATATTTGTTATTTTAAATTAATTAAAACATACTGATACATAGGTATATTATAATTACATTATATTATCATATATTATATCATTAACACTATCCTTTATACATCCCACATAATTCATTACAAATCACATCACTTTGAGGGGGCGGCAGTCCGCATTTCCTCAAATGAGATTGTCGTATTTACCCACTATAGAAACCATAAAGGCGTGATATAATTAGGAGGTACAGAAGAAAAAAAGAAATAATATACATAAAATATATTATATATAAAAACAGTTCCATCATAATGGCCTCCATGAGAGGCAGTATAAGAAAATCGAACAATCATCATTTCGTGAGGTGTTAGTTTGCTATCCACAGAAACATTATGTTCTTCGCCCATTAGATTGAGTTGTGTGTAAGTGTAGTTAGAATCCATATCATAAAAACATCATTGTATATTTAGGACACTATTTTTGTTACAAAAGAAATAAATAAAAAGAGTTTAGGGGTTGGAGAAGTAAAATAAAAGAACCCATTTAAGAGAAATTGTTACCTTTAATTTGGGTAACACCCTTTGGTTTGAACCAAAGGACTTATTGAAGTGTCTTTTACATAAGGTAATACTTATAGAAGGAGGATAGGGACCTTGGGAACTTAATTGGGCAGATTTTGGACGAGAAAAAAAATACTTGAGAGGTGTGAGTAATTGGTTACAAATGGTCCCCTTTTATAATGGGGGAGGAGGGGCTCTTTAGGAAAGTGTGAAAACATTATTTTATAATAAACTAATATTCGGTTTCAAAAGGTCCAAAACACATTAATGTATAATATAAGATGACTAATATTTGAAATAAAATCATCCAATATTAATTGTACAGGTTTTGGAAATTGTTTTAGTCTTTATAATCTTATTTATTTAAATCATTTATTAATGAGGTAAACACTGCATCATTATTGTGTCATAAATAATTTATTTTATTTGATATTTAAAAAATATAAAAAAATATAAAATTAATTTGTAAATATTTTTAACTTTTCAATGAATATTTATAGTCGAAAGGATAATTTATATGACCCCTTGTAAAATTTATTTTACTAAAAGATATTTGTTTTTGTCATTTTTGCCTTTACTTTATGTTAATTAATCTAAATTGTCATTATCACTACCATGTGGCTCAATGGGGTCCCAAAATCGACCGAAAGATGTACATTGTTGTTAATGTCTCATAAAATAAGGTTTCGACAAGTGTTAAGTTAATTTCGAATTATTATAATATTCCTTTTTCCTTAATTTACCTTATTTGCCTTTAACCTCGGTAAATAAAAGTCAAATGTTACTATTCACCAAAAATTATTTTCATCTTATTGAACCATATTTAACTTCTTTATAACAACCATGTACATTGTATTTTCGAAATTCAATTCACAAAAGTGGTAAAATTTCATTTAAATGAAAAAGTCTGTTTTTTAACTACCACTAAGTGGTTCACTATTCATCAAAAATTGATGTTTTTCGGAAAAAATACCAAAATTCATCCGAAGCTATATTTTATATTATGAATTAAAAAAATGATGTATATTTTTACAAATTAAAAACATATAAGTGACATTAATTAATTTTAAAATTAAGTCTCGCTGTCAAAAAAATAGCGTTTTTTAAGAAACAATAACTATAAAAAGATTGATACTTGTTTATATCCAATTTCAATGTGAAATTAATTTCAATAATCAGAATTGAATTAAATGGTAAAATTATACTTTAATTTCACATTAAACCCAATTAAAAATATAATCTAACCATATAATTAAATTAGATTAAAAGGAACTTTTGAATTAAAATACAATATTTTTCACTATTCGTGAAAAAATGAACTTTATTGGAAAAATTCCAAAATAATTACATAAAGTAAATTTTTTATGTCCCCATTCTAAATAAGGACTTTATTTGGTCATATATAATGTATTAAAGTGACCAAAACTAGTTTTAAAAAGGGTTCACCATTAAAAGGTGGTAAATTGACCTTTTAATGTAAATTATGCTTAAAATTAGATTCATTTACATTTCAAGCCTATAACTTTTATTGGATAAATGTAATTACATTTAACAAACATGTATAAAAATATTGTAGTTATGTTTTTTCATTACTTTCAATATAATATCTAGTATTTAACTACCATTTAAAATAATATTATAATATTATTAGTGTGTAATGTAAGATTTCAATGAAATCTATTGTTGCATATCGGGTACGCTATCGAACATAGAAACCCCATTAAAGTAAAATTAATATTTCATTCACAAATATTAATAAATATGGGAATGAAATATTCTTTATTTACTTGGGATGTGACAAAAATACCCATCCATTCAATATTTTATGGAAAATGAATTGTAACTCGTTTTGGAGATATTAAGATGAATGTACACACAAGTAGAACTTTCACTTCTTATTTAATGGGAATGAGGGTGTATAATGGTGTTTAAATTATAATAATAACATTTATGAATATTTATGACATTGTTTTTAAATATCATATATTTTTTGGAGGATAATATGGGTATAAAAAAGAATTTGATATGTTAAGGTGAGTTCCACTTCTTTGAAATGGACCTTTTATATCTCCTCTATAGGGCTCCATGGATAGACTCTTGGGATTACTTGAAGCACTATAATGTGGATATAGAAGTTGAAATGATAAATTTCCAAAGGATGGAAGATCTATATGGCTCCATGTGGTATACAAACATGAAGGAGTAGGTGACCGTTTATAATTGATGGAGGGGCACTACTAGAATTTAGAAAAACAATAAAATTTAATAAGACTATTATAGAGTAAAATACATCCAAATGTTAATTAATTAAAACATTGGGTAAGATATTATTGAAATTTAATTAAATAACAATACTTTGATACATTTAGTGAAATTTTATTCCCTATCAATTGGTTTAACCCCTCCATTTTCTTAATATAACATGAACCGTGTGAATATATTTTTCACTCACAAAATGTTATAATTCTTTATATTTGTTATCTATTGACTAATCAATGGATATGGGATGAATTTATAGACCTTATCATAACATATTTTTATTAATTTCATATTTGAATTATTTTAAAATAATTTAATAAAACATAATTTTCAAATAATATCATTATTTTTACACTATATATTACTTTATTTTTTATAACATCAAGAAATCACTAAGAATTAGGAATATAAATAGAAAAAATCCCCAATAAATCATGTTTCTCTTAAAACAATTTCAATAAAATTCATTATCTCAAAGACTTTATACATTTAATTATTTTAATATCATTTATTTTATTTTTCTATTAATTGAATAATTATTGCATCATCATTGTGTAATAATTTAAGCTAATTATTTCTTCACTAAACATTTAAAATGAATTATCATCAAGAATATAAATATTTCATATTAAAAAATAATATTTCAATTCAATCATATCCCTAGGATTACACCATATTAAAAATATTATAGTTATCTAAAATTATTGTGTGGAATGTTTTACTTTTCTTGAAACAAAATATTTTAAAGGTCATAATATCATAAAAATGTTATAATAGGCCATATAACTGAATTTTGGATGAAAATGGATTAAATAAACTCATAAAATAAAATTAATAAAAGCATTAGAGTAATTTTATAATCTTTTTCATTTTATTTTTAACTATAATTACCTTATTACCATTTAATTTAGAAACAAAAAATAAAATTCATTTCTACTTATAATAAAAAAATAAAAAGTTCCGATTTAAAAAATTTGGAAATAATTATGTTAAATATAGAATCCATTTCTGAAAAATAAAAACAAATAATTTTTAGAAATTATTTCAAAATTAAACAGGCCAGACACAAGGGATAACTATTTTTTAGAAAAATTTCCATTTCAATTTATAATATGTATTTATGATAAATTCAAGAATAAAATAATGTTTAAAACAATATTTTAAATAAAATTTAATTATATAAAATAATAACATAAAAAACATAATTCAATATTTCGAACACTTTTAAATAAAATATATTTTTATTAAATATTTTTATTTTCACTATACATTAGACAATCTATATTTTCAGAAAATTTTCAATTATTCATCATAAGATTATTTTGAAAGGATTATTTTAAGAATAATTCAAAATTTACCAAATTAATTTCATAAATATTATATAAAATAAATGTATTACATTCACATAAAAATAAATAATGACATCTTTAAAGAAATGTTATTTTTGAAGAATAAAATTACTATAATAATAATTGAGTTCTTATTTTAAAAAGTGTTAATTAATAAATTGTAAATGAGGTCTATAATTATATATTTCATAAATTACTTCTCCATATTCATAACCTCCAATTCAATTACTATGATATAAGAGACATATAATATTTCTAAATTGTTTCATGATTCGACTAAACTTGGTGTTGCGTGTAATGCAATCTGTAATGAAATAGAATTATTTAAAGAAAATATTTCATTATGATCTCAAGGTGATATAGAGACTTTATTTGTATAATTCCATGTTTTTTCCTATTTATAGAACAAGATTGAGAGTCCATCACTAACAAAAATATCATACCTATCGATATATTTGGAGAGAATGATATGGTTACCATTGATGGGATCTTATTGATAATGGATCAAGGAACATTCTTATCCTTGAGTGAATTTTACAATTCTTGGGCTATGGACACTATGAATTGTCTCCCTTGAACATGACCATTATGGGGTATGAAAAAATGGATAAAACCCCACTCATATGGTTCAAATTCAAATCCCATATCAGAGATCTTCTATCTTACATCGAGATCATGGTAATCCAATAGGATGGAAAATTTAATATTATGTTAATATGTCCTTGGATTCATAACTAAGAAGCAGTTTCATAATAATACCATCAATTATTATTTTACTCAATTAATTGAAAAGTCACAGTACTATATAGAGATTATTTTAACATTGAATAGGTTGAATCCTAGTATGAAAATGAAGATTTATACAAGTAATATTGAATATAGATCGGGATTAATTGAAATGAGATGTTCTCATATCCCCATGGTTTTAGATTATCCCCAAAAAACACATGGAACAAACATGATAGTGGTTATATATTTCTAGTTAATATATTTGAGAAAAAACTCTGGCATAATTGAGAATAAATGTTCAAAGGCATCACATACCCCCTCTTTCATCATAACAATTATTCTAACTGAGATAATTTAATGGAATCTAATGAGGTTGTACCATGGGGGATTATAATTATAGATGGAAATTTCCCAATAAATTGTTATCCATATTTTTCATCAAAATAATTAGATATTTATTCATCATTATAAATATCAAAATATACTTCCTAGTCCTCAGAAAGGGAAAAATATTCCTTGTATCATTTTTCAATTCCCTGGATTCCATCACTTCTTTTTCATATAGGGATTTACTTTCTTCAATATTACAAATTTTTGGGGATTTCTCTTCTGAATTCTTCAGTGATGTGAATTTTCAAATATCATGTTTTGGTTATATAAATCCTTATTTATCTTATGTACCTAATGATATTTATGTAAATAATGAATAGGGGATATCATAAATGGCATGACTTCATTATTTTAGGAGGGTATCTCTATCATTGTTGATGGAATTGACCAATAAATCCTGGTAAAAACGAAGACCCGTGAACAACATTGTTCAGTGCTACCAATCCTCCATTGAATATGGAAATAAATATCTCCTTCATAAAATAGAGTTGTTATGTATTCATATGGAATTTTGAAAGTAGTCTTATATTGTATTCCAATTTTTCCACCCAACATCTGGGTTTTCCAAATGACCATTATGATTTCAAGAAGGCTTCATGTATTACATCCATCCCATACCACTAATTATCAACTGAATATGATAATATTATTAAATCAAACATTAAATTAGATATTTGGAACTAAAAATGGCGCATAAAAATCATATATGCTAAGAAAAATAATGGGATGATTAGGGTTTTTATTCATTTCGGGTTATCAACCAATACTATCTAAAGGATTCTTTCCCAACATTAACCATAAATCTCATGATCAATGAAACTATAGGCTACCAATATATTTCCATTATGGATTAGTACTCATTGTACTATCAGACTAGGATAGAGACTAAGGATGAGTAATTTGCCAATTTTAACGGACCCCAAAGTTTATATATTACTTGAGTCATTGTTTTTAATTCAATGAATACTGGTGATATCTATCAACTCCACAAGAATTTCATTTTCATTCCCATTCTAGTTAGGATAAATAAATTTATGTGTATGATATAAAGGTAAAATATTAGAAAAAATGTAATCATATTTCCAACCTTAAATTGCCTTTTAATCTACATATGTAGAGAAACTTGTGGATAAACACCATAAATTGTGATTTAGATATAATGTGAGGAATATTACATGGAGTTGTGGTATGCCACTATGGCTTTAATGTATACCTTTATAAGGCTATAATGGTCATTTAAATTTCTCCATATCTAAACCTTAATTTTTTAAGAGGGATTTAGGTATGTCTCTCCAACATTAGACATTTTCATATAATCCTAGAAAAAAATCCTTCCCTCCATGAAATAGATGGCTAATGGAGTCATTTATCAATGGGAATAATAGTACTAAGAATATATCATACATATCAACAGATATATGATATGACCATCATTCCTGATGTCACTAGTAGAATGGAATAAAATTATCCAATATGTTCCTTCCATAGAGCGATCCCTCAATGCCTTTGTCAAGTAAAAAGATATGTGAATGAAAAATAGACTATATTATCTCATATAGTCAACATCAGATACAATGAATTGATATTTTGACAACAATTAAAAATAAATCACAATTAATTTAATTGTAAAAAATTTGAGGCAATACATGTTCCACAACAAGGTCTCACTAACCTATCATGTTGATCTTCCCAAGTAAAACTTCTAAAATATGGTTTTAATTGGAAATCAGAACCTATGGGAAGTTATCCTATAATATATTGAGATTCAGTCAATTTCATATAATGTGTCAATCACCAAGAGTCATCTAAGGTGTGGACCTCATTATTTCATGCTGAAAAATTTGTATTTTGTATAGATATGTCAGTTTCTATGGTGAAGATTGATCGGGGAAGACTCTCAAGGGGAACAGTAAGGATGATAGATAAAAAGATATAGATACAATACATTTACTCTATTACATAAGGTGTCATTACATAGAAGTGTAGGGTAAGAGTGAAGGACCCTAGACACAAAAATGTCACTTTGTTAACAATGATTTTACATCCTTAATCATTCCCTCTCTGGTTATTAAAAAAATGTTAATTAATTAGTTGTATTTTATTTAAAAATAAATGACTTATTGGGGAAATTCCATTCGGTCAATCAATAGGGAACACACCCAAATCCTTTTGGATTCTTCTCTTCCAAGAGATTTCTCCGTCATCAATGGATAGATTTTATTATTGTTAATTATTATTCACATAATGGGTTAATTTTATCCTTACTATATCGACATTTGCTTGATTCTTTCAATTTCTTGTGAGAACTACCCATTTATGGCTGGCACTCCCTAATTTTAGGTTTCTATCAATTTTTCTAATTTTTTACATTTGATTCCAAATAAACATATTGTATTCAATGATTTATTACCAATGATTATATTATTAATACCCTTACAACATAAGAAAAGACATGATTTTTAATTTATTAAATTAGTACATTATATAAGGGATCATAAAATGCAGGATCAATTATTTTATAACTCCTATAAAACAAAACACATACTTGAATACCATATTACATTGGAAATATAGGAACATATAATAATTAACATTCTCAAATCCTTTAAACCATATGTTATTTTATTATTCTCATCTTGAGGAGAAGAAAACAAATAAAGGGTGACTTTATATTCCTAATATGGTTTATATATAGTGGAATCAGTCAGGATTAATTATTTCATAATCCATACAGTATAGTGGATAATCATAAAATAAGTCATTCAATCCAATAAATTAGTTAAATATAGAACCAAGGAAAATATATACATAGAAACCACATTCATAATGAAATCTAAATTTCAAATAAATGAAATTCACAAATCAAGACATTCATGATCATTCAATCTAAGTAAGAGCAAAATTAATTAAAAATCATACCATCAACAACTAATGAATTTATACCAAATAAAAATAGTTATAAACCATTGGTATATCCCTTGGAACTATTTTTATAGGTTATAACAATGGTTCCATAAAACATTGGGTTATTTTATGTGGGTATATCCCTATATTAATGATTTATATAAAACTATTGTTATGGAATTATTTGAATTTCATTTTATCAATGAATCTGATATAATAATTTGTATTATTCATTACTAATTAATTAAAAAACACTGTCAAAATATTTATAAAAATGGTTCATAATCCATTGGAACAATATTTACATGATTAAATATATATTAACGGTTCTAGGAAACAAATCGTATGGGTCTATACCAATATTTTTTAAACCATTTGTATAAACCAACTATACATTCATAGGTAGAATCACCAAAACATTCCTGGTTACTTATACAAATCGTCAAAGAGTTATAGTGAAAATCACCAATTAATATATATAAAATAATTACAAAATAACCAAAATAATGCATTTAATTGGTGAAAAAACACATTTAAAACATCACATATATTCATTCACATCCAATCATCAAACATCTCGTTTCATAAATATTATTTAAAAATGAAACGAATCAATGTATATTTTATCATGAACTCTATAATCACTATAATCATTATTTTCCTTATAACTTTCATCCGCATTATCATCATCCCCATCCTCAATATTTCCATTTATCCCAAATTCTTCATCTAGACTTCTACTATAACCATTAGTAGAAAAGTCATCATCCCACCAACCACTAGGACCATCTCTCGATTCACAATATAATATCAACATAATTTATAAGTATGTATCCCACTATTTCTAGGTCTCTGGTGAAAATAAATGACATTAGGCTTTCATAATTTTGAAAAATTCATCAATTTCCTTTTGATTCCATTTGTGCTCCTAGAAGACCATTTTTGTGGCATTTTTTGACTTGATACGAGCCTGCATTACCTTTTAATGGTCTATTACCAACATAGTGTTACTAGAACTGACACCAATAGTGAGACAATAACTATTATTGACAATAATCTTCCATGTCTAATAGCATACTCTCCCATGATTCTCATATCCTAAAACCTGATGAAAATGGTCAATTTTTCAAATGTTGTCAACTTCTTGTTAATCAAGGTCCTCTAAATAAAAAATTTCAAACAGTAAATGAACAGTTTAGTTAAAAAATGTACATTAATATTTTAATTTTACAATTTACAATATAAAATCTTCTATTTTGTCTCTCCTTGTACCGTACATCCATATTTATTCTTAATACTGGAAAAAAATTCCCAAGGACCACATTATTCAATATTCAATTCCACACTCTACAATAAAATTAAATCTAGAAATTCATTAGTCATTATGACATACAAATAAAAAATAATTTTATCAATGTCTATTATTTACAAACATATTGAAATATAATATATCTCACCGTGTATGAATAATCACTGACCAATGAATGAAAAATAAGTAGCATGATTTCCCTAATGAATTGGAAGTCCAAGAGGATATTTTAAAATAAAAACATCCTCACTAACCCTATATCCCATGTCAATAATAATTTAATCAGAGGAAAACTAGAATGATCATATTGAAATTTCAATGATAAATAAATGTAGTAATTGTTAATTCTATGTAAGATTCATAGAATCAAAATATAATATATGAAGACTTGTTGCTAATATCTCTAACAACATCTTTTTATGCAGTTGGGGAAAAATTTCTATTTAATTTTCTAATAATTAAATAAAAACTGTTATTCACATATTTTGATCAATGTGTTCGGATTTTATTGAATGTTATTGAGAAAAACTAACCACTTGTAATTAAATTATAGAATAAAATCATGTATATATAAAATAAAAAAACACACCTTCCATGAGTAATCTAAATCGCTTGTATAGAAATGTTTTTTTTATTTTTTTCTGAATAAATCCCTAATACCATTTAGGAACTGATTCATTTTCTATTTAAGTATGTTACAATAAGATTATAGGTGGGTTTCAGAAATTATAATGAAAAAATATAATATTTTGTTATGAAAATAGATATGTTAATTTATCTTGGGATGGTTAATAGATCTCTATGAATAGAAATCAAAATTGTATGTCTTTTGGAGGGAAACATTAGTTGATATCCCACTAAAAACATCAAATTTAAGCTATAGTCTATCATGATTTAGATATTTAATTTAACAATATACATACTATAAAATAATAACATCCTTCCAATCAAATGGTATGTATTGAAAATTAGATTAGGATGGAGTAAAATTAAAGATACTATTTAAATTATTCATACCATTATTTAAAAAAATAGAAAATAATTAGATAGTGGTTTACTAAATATGCCTTATTTACTATATATTTTTTAAAAAATTAATAATTGATGTTTTATAATTTATTTAGGTTATTGGAATTCCTAATAGTTCATGTCTATTTTTATCCCCTACATTTTTATGATTCCATATACTAGTTGAATATGGGTTGTTATATTGTATATAGTTATTATGTTATGATTATTACTATATGTATTCCTGAATAAGAAGAAGTTATTGTGATTTTGAATTGAAACCTAATTTTGGTTTTCATCAATTTTGGTGGGTTCAACAGTAATTGATACCTTTTTCAGGGTCATTAATGGGTTCTGTTTGAATGATATGTATAGTTAAGAGATGTATTCCTTTGGATTATGATATGATTCTATTTTTTATATAATTCAATAAACATCTTCTAACCTCATTGGAGAAAATGGATATTTTATGGAGATGTTGGATAATGCAACACTACCCCTTCGATAAGATACCTTGGTTATGTTATCTTATATATTTGAGAAGGATTCTATTTTTCATACATATACAGTTAATAGTAGGAACATTCTAAAATAATAGATCTAATGAATGAAAGGGATACATTTGGTTGTGAATATCACTTTCCATTGAAGAATGTTTTGTAGACATTATCTATAGTTAGTGCATGGATCTGAGCCCTGGATTAAAGCCATGTGAGGTTTCTTGTGGCTTCTTAGTTTTAATGTTTTCCTTTTTTATAAATTTTTTATAATTATTATGAATGTTATGAGGCTTTTTTGTATCTTATTTCTTGATTGGTGGATATCTATACCTTGTGATCTGAGTTGCTACATTGGATGTTTACCCAGAATGTATAATTAAACTAAATTGATGTTTTTCCCAAGATCATTTTAAAATAAAATGTAAAAATAGTTTTTTTCTTTACCTGAGTGAAAATTAATGTGTTCTCCCATTATTGAAATTATTAAGTAGTGGTGCAATATTTTTCAAGGTTTTTTCTCATGATAAGTACCATATTTTAAAAAGTTTAAGGATTATTTTAAAGGGGTAATTATTTTTGAAATGATGTTTCTTGGGGAGATAAGATTAATTATAAGGAGGTTGGTTTGGGATTATTATGGTTGGTTTTTTCTTCAGTAACATTATTTGAGTATTAATCTCATTTTCATCATTCCAAAGGACATTTGAAAAAACCTTCCTCTCTCAAATCCATCTAAATATATTCGAAACATCACAAAATGAAATCTCTTTTATGTATAGGTAAATTTATAGAGATATTATGTGGAATTAAATTTTTTTGATTCATTATTTAATTAAATTTCAGATGTGAAGATTTTATTATATGGTATTAAATAGTCAATCTATGTGATTGAAAAGGGGTAATATGATAAGAATTTTTTTTACTATCATAAAGGTGTCATTTATTGATTTAATAACACTAAATCATAATGATGTTTTGTAATTTTTTATTTTATAATTTTTTTCTAAATTTTTGGTGATCATCAATGGTCTATAAATAATTTCTTAAATCATCATGTGGCGTGTTCACATGTAAAAAGTATTTTACAAAATGTGAATTATTATTTGGGTTTAATATCTTTTTTTGGAAGTGATATTTAATTAAAAGTTGACATTTATACTGGTTTAGGTTACTAAATCATGTATTAGTTTTAAGGGAGATTGTGAGTTTTTAAATATTCATAATGGCATGTTTAAAAAATCATTTTATATGTAAAATTATAAAATGTTCAATGCTGGAAAGGAACGAATTTCAATCCATAATGTTATTAAAATTCCACAAGTCAACCTTTGGGTTACAAATATGTTTTTTAAAATTTTTGGGAGTGTAATGATATAATTAAAATAATATTTGTTGAAATAAATAATGTTTGCAGACTAGTTATATGGTTTAAATTTGATGATGAAATTATTAATTAACAATCTCAATGTGATGTTTCCTAATGTTTTGTGTTGGGGTATGCATGTACAAATTATGATTAATTTTTTATAATTAAATATATTTTTGGTATGGGGTTACATGAACATCACATTTTTAAATGAAGTGGCTCCCTTTATTCTAAATTAAATTAATGTATTCCAATTAATCATTTTTTTAATATGGGTTTGATTTGATAACGTCAAATGATAAAATTTTATAGATAAGATGTTTTAGAGAATTCAGACATGGATATTGAAATGAATTAATTCATCATAAACTACTAAATATAGGTGTACAGTGAATCCCATTTTAGAATGGTGATGTAGGGTTTCGGGTTTTGTATTTAGTAGAATAAGGACTCAATAATTGAACTTTTTTGTTGGTGTTAGTTGAACATATTATACTCACTCAAGAATTTATTTAAGAAAGTTGTGAGTATCTTGATTTGTGATGATGGATACTATGATCTGATTACACTAGAGTTAGAGGGATGATCATTTGATGTATGGATGAAGGCCATTATATATGTTAGGGAATGAGAAAATTTCATGTAGTAGTTTTCATTTTACATCGATTTGTCCCAATATAATTTTATTCATTATTATGGATCATGGAAGTTGTATAGAAGTCATTCTGATTATAAAGTGATAATTTTAGTTTAGTAATTCATGCATTAAACTAGTGTAATGTATTAGTTATCACATGATTAAAATAATTAGAGTGGAGGTTGTGGTTGTGTATTTTGATAAATGAATCAAGTAATTTGCTATATTCATGTGAGGTTGGTTCCAGATGGGGAATTGTTTCTATGTTTAGACAAATTTCACGTTGATGGGATATATGTGGAGGTTTTGTTTAGATTAATATTTCATTTTTACATTAAAGGGATTGATGACACATTATCTCTATTGGGTGTGGTTATTATTTGTTGGTGGAAGTGATGATTGTTTTGGGATTGGTGATTTGTTATGTTTTGAGTTAGGACTGGAAGATGGTATAAAAATTATGTTCTATTGTCGAATGGATTCGATTATTTGAGTTGTATTTAAATAAACCCATTAAACCACACTATTTATATTTACCTAATTATCTATAAAATGGAATTTATTCATATATTTAAGGATAAATTTATGGTTTTTATTTTGTTCCATTTCATAAATCAACCATATTCCCCTATACATAAACCATGATAATATTATAAACTATTTTACCCACAAAAATTATAATTTTATATCAATTTCAAAATAATATTAACACCTCGCCAAAATTATAGTGATTAAATAACTTAATATTTTATAAGAGATAAGGAGAGATTAAATTTGTAAATTTATAATGAAAAATTATGAATTTTAGTGCTTAATCAATTCATCAAAATCATTGGATTCTACATAATTAAATCATCTCTAACCAAAAATTTTATATTTTTACCATCAGTTTAAAATCGTACCTCATATCACACACCTTAGTTTCATATAAAACAATTTCACACACAGCTATTGTTATATAGAAACAATAAACAATTTTTATAATATAGTTATTACATTTTATAATAAAAAATATAATTCCAATGTCAAGTCATCAAAAAAATTATATATTTTTTCTCATCAATATAATGTAATGATCATTATTCCCATATATATAAAAATATATTTTATGAAAACATTTCTATTGAATATAAATAATTGATAATTAATGATTTTTTTCCATAAATAATTTTTACATAAAAATTATATATTAGTATCATATATGTTTACTCTCTTGTTATATTTTTACAGTCCACCCTAATGTGTATAGGTATTTGAAAAAATATTTTTTTTATTTTTTATATTTTATGCTTACTAAAAATGAATCATCCATAATACTGAATAATGATTCAATGAAAATTGTTGTAATTTTCATTCTTACAATTGAAATTTCATTAATACATTTATCTCAATAGACGTTAAATGTAATATCATTTCCAAATAATTTTGTACTTGACACTAATTAATAATGTGTATGGCCTCTAAATAATTATCAAATCTATCATGCTAGACCCTATACAACTCATTCTTATATTCTCTCTATAACTCACCAAATTCCTTTTGTTGTGTTGTCCTGGAAGCCTCACCATAATGAATATTAAAATCAATATTACACTATAATATCATTTTATTCAAATAAAAAAATAATATAACATTCAATCCAGAAAACATTCTTAACCTGGTATTTCCGAAATAGTTATCTTTTACATCATTTTGAAGGTGTCTCTAGTAAATTGGCATGACAATAATGATGTGAAAGAATTTTTAAATAATTTCCATAATAAAATTTCATTCTCACCCTATTTTTTCAATCGAGTGATTTTCCAAATTTACTCAACAATCAACTATGTGTTTCAGTTCGACACCTAATGCATGCAAGTACAACCACTCCACCATGTGGAATATCTATTTATGGAAGGAGTAAATAAATTTTATATCCCAACATATTATAATTAAAATAAATTATTTTTAGAAACATTTACTAGAATTATAAATATATACCTGATTCAGTCTGACAAGTGGGTACAACTGTATCCCAAGGCCCTAAAGGATCATTAACATGTATGCTAGGAGTGTGAGCCAATGTTTTTTAGGGGCTCAGAATGTTTTATTGTATAATTTGAATGATCATAAACATAGAATCGGAAGATGAAGGATATAGAATGAAAAATAAATTACCATATGTGAATGTGGAAATGTATAATATGGATAAGGGAGAATGAGACATTATTTGATAAGGGAAAGAAAGATGGGGATGATCAGATGTAAATGTTTGTGAAAATTTTGAAGATTAAATATCTTTGGTTCCTATAACTACATTGTGCGATATGAAAGTGTTCTAGATGATATTTGCGATGAAGGGAAATGG
Source organism: Viscum album (assembly GCA_963277665.1). NCBI lineage: Eukaryota > Viridiplantae > Streptophyta > Magnoliopsida > Santalales > Viscaceae > Viscum > Viscum album. The sequence continues at coordinate 255,357,732 of OY728148.1, read as the reverse complement.
TGTGTTATGGTATGATGAGTGGTGTGTGTAGCTCTATTACCATCCCCTTACATCATCTGGCTATTAACCATTACCACTATATTCATCAAAGAATAATTTCTTTTGAGATTTTGGTTCCAAATTGATAGTTAAAAACAAATTTATTCACAAGCCATTATATATTATTGATATACATATATTAAATAAAATAATCACAATAGGGAATATAGGAGGAATGACCAACTCTCTCATATGTAAATTATTGTTTGATATACTCTTCCTTCACATCTCATTAATGTTTTTCCTTTCCTATATTTGAAAATAAATATGAATTTAAATACAAATTCTTATGTAATGTGAAATAAAAATAAGAAAGAACATGTGACAATACTTAATTAATTAATATCCATTGTTAAACCGAATAAATGACAAACAGTGATATGCCAAATTTATATTATATTTAGTGTGAAGAATATAAGAAAAAAAAACATCATATAAAAAAATATATTCAAAATATCCTGTTTATAATTGGAATGATATTGTATTCTTATACTTTCCATTTGATCCAATTCAGTTTTGGTTAGGTAATTTGGTGCATTTTGGTCAATTGATTTGGCTATTTTTAATTTTTTTTGTTATATCAGTGGGTTTATATTTTGGGTCAGATCATTTTTCAATTTTTTAGTTAGGTCATTGTTTTAATTGTTTTTTAATTTCATTCTAATTAGTTTAAAATATTTCAATTCAATCCATCTTATCATTTTTCTAATTAAATTATGCCAATTTTTTTTTTGCATTAAGGTTCTTATACAGTTCAAATAAATTTTAGAAACTAAATCTTAGAGAAAAATAAAACGTTTGTATATTAAAAATTAATTTTAAGTTAAATTTATATATAAAATATTTCTAATAGATATTAATGAAGTTTAAAAAGTTCCAAAATGAATAAAAAAATTGAGCTAAAACAAAATTATTGAGAACACATATGGAAGATTATATATATTTTTCACCACAACATCAGGTTTCCAAATAACTATAAATATATACCTATTGGATTCATCATATGTAGTAAATTTATTAGGGAAAATAGGTGTTCTGATGGTGTAAATTTCATCATTACCATCATAAAAAAAATTTCTTGGGATTAATTTAAAAATGAAACAAAATTCAGGACTTGGATGATCTTTTATATAAAAAGCTGGTTTCAAAATTCATTCAAATTTATATGGTGCATCAGCAGTAAGAGTTTTAGTAATGTAAGGATCTTTAAGTACACAATCAATAATAAATTTTCAATCCCTCTTAATTGAATTAGACCAAATTCATTTCATCATAGTTAATTGATTATCATATTAATATTCAAAAATTAGTATTTGTTTAAGAAATCCATAACTAGTTACATTTTCAAATACAGGTCTAAAATATGATGCACCAGTATAATATTCTGTTGTGGTTGTTACCGTAACACCATATTGTTTTGTTCTAATGTCCATTTCACATTTTGTGATAATAAATTTATAGCCCTTGACAACAACTAATTTGTATTCATAAACCACAAAATATAGACCAAAACCCAAATATCTTATTTCCTCATAGACAGATTTCAGAGGAAAACTCAATACCTGAAATATAAATGAATATTAAATTAAAAAATACTAATTTTATTTATTTATAAAATTAATAATTCTACCATTAATTTCATCCCGCAAGAAATCTATTTTTTATGCAACATCTCTTGCCTTATCAAAGATAAAGAATGATGATTTCTATTTATAATTTTTTTATGTTCCCTATAGAAAACAAAATATATAGGTTAACATATATATACAATTATATGACTTAATAAAACATATACATGACCAATGTACTTACATGATATATTAATCAAAACAATCTTCGGTAAATAAAAATGTTTGATGTTCTATATCCCTCTCTTTAGGTGTTAATGTGGTCAATGTATGTGATCCATAAATTCCATATATTTGAGTATGTGATGGAAAACTAGGTTCAATTTACCCATAATGGTCTTCTACATTTCTCATTGGTCTATACTGTCTCGTAGGTACATAAGACGAATATATTGAATATAAAGATAAGCATTCTTCTGCTGAGTAACCATTAATGATAGAAAATTATGGACGATTCCAATTATGGATAACATAGTTCAATTTTTACACATTCATTTAAGTTGGATACATCTTATGAAAATAAACAAGCCCACCAATAATTATTTTGGTTTGCTGATGGATAGTCATATTCAATATGAATGTGGAAAAAGATAGAGGAAATATTTTCTCTAACTCAAAAAAAAATAATGTTTCCTCTTATAAAATATTTTGCAAGAAAGGTGTCTAAATCTATTTATTACAAAATTAAATATAAAAATTGAACAAACGAATAATTTCTAACTAGACACTATTTGATAGTAGATGAAAAATTGATATTGGATTCAACTCATGAAAAATGATATCTTAATAATTAGGCTTCAAAGATCTCATGTTTTACTCTCATGTATTGAATTGTTTTGATATACATACTGAGTATCCATTAGGATATTTTATAATCTCTAGTAATAACAAAAATTGAATTTTTTATGTAGGTTTAATCAAATAAGAAACACATCGAAAGACCCGACTACATTAATAGATACAGATATGATTTCATTTCCATATAACACCCCAATCCATTGTGTCCCTCCAAGATCATAAATAACCTTTTTTCTTTCCCTTCTCTTTTAAATGAAATTAAATGAGCATTTTAGATATATATTTATCAATGTAAATTAAATATAATTAATTACATAAAAAATTGATTAACAAATTTTTCAACAGATATAATGAACTTTTCTTCTTCTAATAGTAGTTGGTTTCATTGGAAATATTCTTCCTCATTCATGATTTTATTTGACCCTTACATAATGAAAAACTAGAGTCTTGAAATTCATTAGGAACATCACTTACAGAGATATGATGAGGTGGATTTTTAGTCACCATGGTATTTTCAACCCTTCGATGATTATTCCAATATAGATGATCCATCATCATGAACCATTGATGCCCTATAAAAATGAAACTACTATAATATATAATTCTACTGCATCAGGTGCTCTTAATAGAATTCCATAAATCATTTCATAAGTAAGAAGATCATTTATCTTCTATATAAGAATTGCACACATATGATATTTTTATATCAAAAAACCTCATATATATTCACACCCATATTATAAAGATGATTCAACAATTTTATTAATGGTTCCATATATATATCAATATCATTCCTATGAAAATAAGTTCTAGATATGTGTATGGTCATGAAAGTGAATGGGTTTTTAACCACATCCTGGATTGAAGGGTATAAATTTTAATGAAAACTAACCATATGATATGTGGACTAAGCATCTTTAAAAAGAGATTACAAATATCACATGATAAACTGAACCTCACATTACTCATGTTAGCTAAAAAATAAGGACATTCAGAATCTAAATTCTTAGATTATAATACCTCATAGGGATGAATTAACCAATCATCATCCATTATTCTATCTTTATAATTCTATCACATATTTATTGATATTTCATTAGAAATGAAAATATTTAGGAGTCTTGGAATCAATGGAAAGTGAAATATTACAATCTGTTGAACATGAGATAGTGTTCCATAAGAATTTGGATTCCTTTGGGATGTGGTACATTTTATAATATCATATCATTTAGTTGTTTCCACCTAGAATAAGATGCAATATTTTTGGTAAGTATGAATTCCATTTTTAGAAAATCCATGTTCATTAACTAACATCCATGACTAAATTTTCTTAGGGAATATTTTCTTCATCTAAAATTATGTACTTAAAAAAGTAAATAATACAATCAATGGAGTCTTAGATATTCAGAATAGTGTTTTCTTAATAAACAACTGATTTAAAAATTCCCACTATTTCGTTTTTCCACATTTTCGATATACTGGAGTTATAGAAGAATCATTCATTTTTTAAACCTATCAACATAATAATTTTCATTACTTGAATCATGTGTGTCCATATCTAAGTATTCTTATGTCAAAATCCATTATTTCTCATGTTGATGAAAAATAGATACTGGTCATCTAGTAAATTCTCCAATACAGTCCTCTCATTCAGATATTGAACATCTTGAGACATCATTTTCTCTACATTGTGATAAAAACATAGTAGTTTATTCGAAAAAAAAATTGGTTATATATTATCTAACTTATTAAAAGATTGACCAAGGTATTCCAATTCAATTATAACACAGATAGTCCATATGATTATTATCTGCAACATTACCAAATGAAAACTCTAAAATTATCCCCAGCATGTTTTAAATAAAGCTAGATATATTATCAGTTTCATGAATACATCTTTTCTCAATTCTATAAAAAAGATAATATATCATGTATTATATGAAATTAAATAATATTGAAGATAAATCAAAAATATATATAATGAAATTAGAGTTATTTACATTATATATAACTATAATTGACACACTAGTATATATGATATTCAAAATATAAAAGTCAAAAAATACTATTTATAAAACATTACTACAAATATAAAACAATGATATTAAATTTCATTATATCGAGGAGTAATAATTATACATGACACTACATAAGTTTTTTTTAATTTTTAATTTTACTTTTTATCTCATACTATTCATTTATAAATTTATGTTATGCTTATTCCTTTAATTTATATATAAATGATTACTATTTTTAGGTATGTATCTTTTTAATAACACATAAATTATAAAGTACTATTTGATAAATAATTATTTTGTGGTATATCATATTGATGGGTGTTAAATTTAATCCTTCTGATATTTAACAATAATCCCCCATTACTATATTTTTTTTATCTATAAATTTTTATATACCCCCATTACGAAGAATTTAGTATCCTTTTTCATTCTTTCAAATGGTTCAATGTTATTTTAACCACAAATTAATGCATAAAATAATTTTTCAGAAATATCATTATAGTTTAGTTAATGAACACTAATATGTAGGGTGGATATATAGTGTCAATGATTTCTTCATTTTAGTATGAAATCAGTAGGATTTGTATTTCTTATATTTATTTTGATTATATTTTACTTTATAGTTTTACCATGTAGTATAACTATATTTTGTATAAAAAACATTAAAAATTAATAGGTGTAAGTGGGATTCAGAATATGTATAGTAACACGAAATATTGGTGTATGTGTATCTGATAATGAGATGAAATCAAATATATGAGATAAAATATATGAAATATTGAAAACAATTGAAAACAAAAAAAAATTGTTTGTGATGTAAACCGTGCAGTAACCAAGACTTATCTAATGTTTTAGGGATATCCATAAAGAGTAAACAACCAATAAAAAAATTTTAAACTCATTTATGAAAACAGTAAAAATTGGGAATAACAATTTAATTTAATGGAAAATGCCTACATAATTTTCCATTTTCACATGAAAATATTGTATTTCATCCCACTCGTGATCTTTTGGTCCACATGTGTAGTACTCTTAGATTCATGTAAGTAACCAATTAATTATGATTTTCAACTATGTAATGTTTGTCGTAGATGTTTGGTATATTTTGGATAACATTTGAATTTTTATTGATTTTTTATGGTTTTATGGTTTGTGGAAACCTTTTATCACATATAGTAAACCATGCATAATGAGATGTGGGCTAAATGGAAGGCGCACGAGCAGAACACGGTTTTCCAAACCGCACTAAAGCCTATGAGAAACCATTCTATGGTGGACAATGGTATTTGGTATTGTTGGTGAAAATTTTTGTAACCCTATGAGATAAATATAGGATTCTCAACTTTTAGGTTATGGCTGGCCCACAGTTAGCACCTAGTTTTCCTAACTGTGCAACAACCCATGCATTTATTTAATGTGGTATCCTAAAATTGTGGATCTCACAAATTTTGATATCTAACTCCCTCATTTTGAATCATATATATCCTTAATATAATATTCCCTCCTAAATAAGGCTAATGAATCTTCACACAATGACCCATAGGTGATCCTAAGGCTTCTCATGGTGTTTTGAATTGGGATTCTCACAGTATGGCATCTCTATTTGTTGTTCATGGTGGTTTTCCAGTGATCTACATCCTTATATCTCTCGGTTTCATAGAAATAAATCTTATGTGGATATATATAATGTGTTTAACACCAAATATGATTATATTTTTTTGGTTCATGGTTGTGTTTGACTTCTAAGATGGTTTTTTGACTTTCAACCAGGTTTTGTGGACATTTTTTCACGTATTTCTATTATTTTGGCTAATTTTCTGATGTAGGTGGATTTACTCTTAGCTCATCCTCCTAGAAATGTTATCATGTATTTCATATTAATTAATTTAATTTTTTTATGCTGAAATTGGTGTGCAGAGCATGGTAGAAACCTTCTTTAGTTTTGGTTTGTGGATCTGTGTAAAATTGTACACTTTTTTAACAAAGTCCTTTGATAAATGAAATTAAAATATTGATTTAAAAATAGTATCATGGTTTGATTTATGGAATATGATTTTCAAAAAATTTATTTATTTATTGAAATGGTTTTGGTATGGAAATGTTTTTGGTATTATAATTGTTTTGGAATGATTGTATTCCCATGGTTTTTTGGAACACTTAGTGGTGTGTATTCATATTGAAATATAAGGCTTTGTTGAAATATAAGCTTGTGATTTGTTCTAAAGGAGTAATGGATATTGGGATTTAATTTCATTATTAAATCATTTTATATCAATGAAAAACCTCTCTTGAGTATTGTACTATCATAACAAAGAATGCATGGGTGGATATTTTTGTTTCTGAATTGGTATTGGTTTTTCCGAATAGAATTCATGAAATAGTTTGATAACATTGTTTTGTTGAATTCCATAAAAATATTTATGTTTTTATAAAGCTATTTTATTGTGGATATTTTTTGAATGATAATGTAATATATATTATATATTTTTTAAATAAATGGATTTTTAAATTTTGAAAATATGTTGAATAATAATATATTAATTAGTGAATTCATTTAGGGAAATCTGTTGAATTTCATTACCATCCCCCACTATGGACCATTGGTGCTATTACATATATTCGTTATTGGGACCTAGTAAATAGAAAAATATCATGCATCTTTAGTATTACATTAGGATACTTGTGATGTTTTGTGAAGATGAAAAATGGAGCATGTTTTGATCTTGGAGTTGTCGTCGAAGTCTTTGAATTTTTGAGTCTTCCACTATATACATTAATATTGTATTTTTACACTATGGTACATGGTTTTAGGTTTATTTTAATATTAATGGTTTGTTTTGATTATTCTTTATTTGTTATCAGGCATCGTATAATGGTTTAATTTTTTATGACATGTTTGGTTGGTTGTTTTATTTTCAATGGAAAATCATTCCCCAAATGAAAATAAATTCCTTTGAATTTATTACAAGACATTGGTTTCATGGGTATGTCACTTAATTCTATGTAATGTTACTCTTCCTTCTCAAGACAAAGTGGAGAATAGGTATGTTACAAGTGTTATCATCTTGGTCCTTCAAAATATATGTCTAGAATAAGTGTTATATGAATTAGAATTAATTTTCATTCTTGGAGTTTAATCCATTATATTATATTCACTAAGTGGAGATCATTGAAAAGATAAGGATTTTCATGTCTTGAAATTTATAGCTTAAAAATACATAGCTAACCATTTTATTATTAACATAAATGTACCAAGTAGTTGGATAAATAAGTGATTTGGATACACATATAGGATTTATAATCTCAGCATCATGGGTTTAGCCAATGAGATGATCCTGACATGCATTAGAGAAATTATTTCCCACTAGGAAAGAATATTTAATTTTGATTAATGATTAATTATTTTTTTGAAAATTTGTTTTATTTTTTATATATTTTAATGTCATTTAAAAATAAAGTTATTTAAAAACCACACCTTTTTGGTATTTATATGATGGTCATATTTTCAATTGCAAGTACATATTTTTTCCAGAAAATGGTTGAATGTTGAAAATGTTGTATTTTGTAAAGTATTTTTTTTATATTATGATGTGGTATAATTTGAAATGATTAACCTTAAATTGATAGAGAGTGAGACTTAGGTAATTGTTTTATAGAAAATGGAACCTGGTGTGGGTCATAGAAATCAACTAAAATAAGATACTAAGAATGTGGTTGAACCTATGACATAGGTGAAACAATAGGTAGTTTAGAGTATTGTACAAGCATTTATAGCTATGGATATTAGGAACCGGGGGATGGGACAAGGAAAGAGGATCATTCATTCCAATTCTAAAACAGAATCCACCCATATTTTGAGGAGATTCTGAACTAGAGAAAGAAAAGGTGTGGCTGAATAGGATGGATCGTATCTTCAATTTCATAAGCACACTAGTAGATATTATATTCAAGATATTGATGTTTATTCTGGACGATCATTCATTCAGGAGGTAGGATTTAGATCTTTAGAAAAAATTAAACCATGTCCATTTATGATAAAATTTTTTAGGAATTGTTTCATAAAAAATTATACCCTATTACATTTAGAATCCAATGAATTTTTTACTTCATAATCATAATGTAAGAAAATATATATCTTATGTATTATAGGAGTAAATTCATGAATTTAGTGTGATTTCACTCATGTTTATGTGGAGTGAATCCTTGAAAGCACACATCATTGAATTAGGTCTTAGACGTGGTATTTTCTCAATGATTTATGTGCTCTATAGTATGGACTATACAGAGATTATAAATAGAGTGATGTTAGATGAAATAGATAACTCATGAGATATAGGAGGAGTAAGTATGTGGACAACCATGGGAAATGGTGGGAACTCTAATGTTTGGAGCAAGAATAATAGGGACACCTATTTCCAAAGTTCGAGTATGAATCAAAACTCAATGGATGGATCATTGAATCTTCCCCTGTAACCAATTACTAAAGCTAGAAGTTTCGAATGTGGTTTCTTCGACCATGCAATGTGAGAGTTTTCTACACCACCATGAGCATGCCATAATTTCAAAAAGATAGACCACCTTTAGTGCTACTATTGTAGTGCTCTGGGGTCAGGTGTTTGGGACACATCTCAAGTTTCTTAGAAATCATTTTCTTCTATGGTGTGAGGAAAAAAATCATTCTTAGAAAAATATATCCACACATGGTGATTCCAAGAATTACATGACACCTCATGTAGTGAAATCTGAATAAGAAACCATGGATACATTTGCATTGATGAAGCAATTATATCGAGCTAATTTGGTTGTTATTGAGAATTATTTTGGATCATCTATGGTCATAGGTATGATTCATTTAAATTCTACCATTATGTAAGTGTTTTTTTATATTTGTTCTTCCCATTATTGTATTTCTTCTCATGACATTGATTTTCTATAATTAAAACATGAGATGGGGATTTCTATGATAAAACTTAAAACTCCTCATGGTTTAAGATAATGTTGTGATTTTGTGTCTAGAGAATGTTCTATAAGTACTAATCGAGCCAAACTAAAATGCGATTTCACCATGCTTGACTTGGATATCTATTAATTAATCCTAGGTATTGATTTGTTGACAATTTTGAATGCTAAAAACCACTATTATACATAGAGAGTTAGTTTTACAAATAAAGATGGTGTCAATAATATCATTCAAGGATATCGAAATACAGAGCATGATAAAATAGGAATTTTGGAACCATCAGTTGGAATGATCTCACAAAAATTGGTAGTGTTCACATTTTAATCGATTGAAGAGATATATAAAAACAGGTTTCCCATAGGGGTGGATCACTTTCCATATGCGTTTTTGAAAAACAAATTCTAAGCGTTTACGCCTATAAAAGAAGTCCATTTTATTATTGATCTCAATTAGAGGACCATTACTATTTTCCTTTCCAATTATTTGATAGAAATAATATAATGAAGGTAATTTAATGTGAATTAATTGGAGCTGTAAATAAGAGGATTCATTCAGCAGAGCATGTCCCTTTGAGAAGACCCACTCTAGATTTTCAAAAAGCCAGATGAAACTCTAAGTCTATGTATTGTTTATCATAAGGTTCACCAAGTTATGATTATTAATTGGTATCAACATCCACACATTGATAAACTATTTGATCAATTAAAAAGAGCTCATTGTTTCCCTAATATTGACTTTCCATTAACATATCACCAGTTGTGAGTTTGGAAGGAAATTATTCCAAAGACATATTTTAAGAGTATATATGGATAATACAGATATATGGTGACTCTATTCAGTAATAAAATTCATCATTGGTCTTGAATAATTTTATGAATAATATATTTTTTATATATATGCATAATTTTGTGGTGGTTTGCATTGATTAGAGGTTGGTGTATTCAAGGACAAAGGATAAGAATGAGAAACACTTGTAGAACGTATTAGGAATATTAAGAGATCATTATATGTATGAAAAATTATAAAAGTGCAATTTTATGATTCAATAGGTTTGTTTTTTAGCATATGATATCTATAAAACATGTGTTTATGTGGATCCATAAAATATATACATTTTTATCTTCTGGAAACCTCCAAAAAATGACTTTGAGATACGGAGATTCCTCGGTCTATATAGTTATTTCAAACACATTGTTCTCCATTTTTCAAGACTATCCTCAACTATAAAACCACTGAAAAATTATGTTCCATTCTAATGGAATGTGTAATTCCATAATTATTTTCAAGAGCTTAAATTTTTCCTTACATCATCACTAATCGTGATTTTTCTGGAATCAGGATAAAGGTAAGTGGTGTATTTTAATGCTTTAGGATTAGTGTTGGGATGTGTTATCATGTAGAGAAATAATTTTATTACTTATGGATTGAGGTAGTTACCTATGCATGAGAAATACTACCTGAGACATTATTAGGAGATAGATTCTGTTGTCCATGCCTTGAATACTTGGTGTCATTATCTCTCTCGTGATAAATTTCATATGTTCACAGTTTATAAGAGCTTGAAACATATTTTCTCAAAATAGGATTTGAACCAAAGAAAAATAATATGAATTGATTTTCCCAAAATGTTTAAATTTGAATTCATGTGCACACTAAAAAAGGAAATTTGGGGGAAATTGATTTAAGAAGAATTTATTGTTCTCAGTTAGTAAAAGATGCCTCAGATCAGCAGAAATTGATGTTATTGATAGAAAAAATTAACATGGAATGTAATGTCTGAGTTTATGTAGCTATTTTCAATATATATTTTTGTTCATTATCATGTGAATATGGCTACAGAGGAAGATGCATCATATTCAAAAAATTTGGCGATGTTTTGAAAGATCAATGGTGGAGAGACCATTGAGAGATAGATGCCAGATGAGAGTTTAGTGTTATGATTCAAAACTCAGATGGTCGTACTTGTGTTTTTATAGTAACAACTACTTCATGCATGAAATTATTCCAGATGGATGGTAATCCTAGAATACAGAAGATTTATATGACTTTGAAGGCATAGTTTTTGTGTTGGGTGACAAAATGATGGTGGATGAGTTTGGATTGAGATGCTTAACATGTTAGAAAGTTAGGACATAGAATCATAAAAAAGTATATATATTTTAGTATTTAATTATTACTATATGGAAATGTGAGTAGATAGCTACGTGGCTTGTGACATGTCTCTCAATAAAGGTTTGGAAACATGACACCATTTTGGTGATTTTGTATTTTCCACAAATTTGGCTATTTTAATTCCTACTTATAAATCTCATATGGTGCAGGAATTTTCAAAAAAATTTATCTAAGAAGCGGTAATGTGGCAGGGAGTACAATTTTTGATCATTTTAGATAGATATATGACGTTTAAATCTCGATTTTGGAAATAATTACTGAAATACCTTGTAAATTTGGTGAATATGAGTGTGATGTATCATCCACATATGGATATTCAATCCAAATGGATAATACTAACATTTGGAACACATTCATGGGCTTATTTAATGGATTTTGGTGGATACATTAAAGATCATGAATCATTAGTGGAGTTATAATATAACAACATTTATCAATCGTCGATTGAAATGGCTCCGTTTGAATAATTTAATGGATGCACATGTCATTCTCTACTGTGTTGGGTGGAAATATGTTAAATTTCACTAGTTGGGACAACCCTTGTCCAAGAGACAATGGGAATGATTTATTTGATCATGAAATAGATTTAGATGGATTATAATCATCATAAATCATACGTGTATCACCTTTGATGGTCATTTTCCATAGTTTTGAGTGATCATGAGTTCTAATGGATCTCTTTATGGCTTGGAAATCCTTGTTTTGGAGAAAGGTCAAGATATATCATCGATAAAAATTCCTAATTGTGATAATATAATGGGTTGGTGATGTGGAATATCTAGTTATCCACTGAATGAGTTTAAAATTCATTGTCAATATATATAATATTCATGTTCTGTATTATTTATAAACACTATTTTAGTTCATTTTACACTTTGAACATTATTTCATATTATAATTGTAAATCATTCTTAAAATACAATGTTACATGGTACATTTTTTTCATCATTTAAAGTACTCAATGATCTTGATTTTATTTTAATATATAATTTTTATATTTCTCATTACATTGGTAATAATACATACTTTTTTAGAACAAAAATATTCACATTAGAAGACCACCAAAGTTAGACTTAATCAAACAACATTCTGGGTGAATTGAACTAGAAATAATCCCAATAGAACTACTTACATGGACAATATCCAATCCAAATAATTATTAAAATTTCTCTGAAGATATAAGAAATCATGGGTAACATTTCTTTCAATAGTTTCCAAAGCTAATTCTGATGATTGAAAGGAGTTCCAGGCGGCCCAAGATAGAGATAAAATTCTGGGCCAGATTCTGTCTCCCACAAATACTGCAAACTATTTCAAACATATATCAAAAATAAAAAGACCATTCTAGAATGAAATTTTACATGAGGTTAGGTGACATCGTGAGAAAAATTTTCTTCTTCTATGGAACACTCTTATTCAGCCACAAAGAAGGTCATTTAGACACATATGTTTGTTGTATGCAAGCTAGATGCCACTTTGAGTCAAGGATAAAGAATTCAAATAACCATTACTTTCCATCACCCTAGGCCTACCATAATCAAGTGGGATGATTTTTAATGTTTGGATCTTGACCCATGCCTCTTGATTTTCCTATTTAATGTAGTGGTGGTTAAGGAGTTGATCATCTTTTGAGCTTTCTTTCTTTGTAATGTTATGATGCGATTTTTTTTCTGAAGTTTTTCTTCCACATGTAAGTTGTTTTAATTTATCCTAGTTTCTTAATAAAAGGCCTTACTCAACTATTATTTTTTTATTCTCCATATCACTTTTATACTGGTTCATCATGGTGAGAATTTATTCGCACAAAACCTTGTGAAATTATTCTCAAAACGGTGGAGTGATCATTTTATTTTTATTTTTATCTTTCATTATTCAATTCCTCCCTCATGAGTCTACATACGTCTTTCATTGAAACCATAACATCAATGGTGGGGTAACCCACATATGGGTTGATTCGAGAGATTATCAAGGGGTTTGATTTGATGTTATTTGTCACCCCATTAATTTTTTATGATATTTTTTAATTGAGATGTGTATTTGTTTATTTTTGAACTCCATCGTCCTTCTTGAATTTTAGGCCACACACTCAAGTGATAATAAGAACCTTTACATTGATGTGATGAATACATTGATCCTTTAAGTGTATAGGTGATTAGTATTAAAGTGTGTAGGTATTAAACTAGTAAGTGAGTATGTTTTTTGATCATCTAAAGTGAACCCATATCAAATATATGAAATTAAAATAGTTGAATAACAATTTCATCCAATCCAATCCCAAGTGATAAACTAGGATTAACTCATTAATCTAAATTGAATTCACTTGAGTCTGTTATTTATATCTTAAAACCCATAAATAATAAAGCCATATTTGGCAACTACATATCCAAAACAATCCATAGAATATCTGTGTCTGTAGGTTTCATCTTAGGTATCTAAGGATTCGACAACCCAAACTACATTACAATTGACCGCTTTACCATTAAAACTTGGGTAAATTTGGGTGAGACCAAATTTTTGTGCCGTTTCCAGGGACCCATGTAAGTACCTTAGACACTCATATTTTTTTCTCATCTCAAATTCACTTTTCTCACCCCATTTATCTTCACTCTTTCCCTTTCTATTTCAGTCTGTCTAAATAATTTCAAAGCCTCATTTCCAAATACATCCAATTGTGTGTCATAAACAATATCCTTTCATAAACCCATGTTGTAATAAAATGAAAAGTTAAAATTTTGAATCCATGAATCTTGGAAATTTCTTAGAACAAACCCTGTATAATTACCCCTCACCCAGTGACATGTTAAATCTTTATGATGATGAACATTTCAAATATCAATTTCCATAACTCTCAAGGATTCTTGAAGAGATCATTCTTACAGAGTTTCAAGATTTACAAAATCATTTCAATAATAATTCCAAAAAAAATTCTTGAAACATTTTGTGAGAAAATGGATCAAATGAATTAAGAAGTTTCATCCATGAGATTTGAAATAAAAATCATTAAAACCTTTACAGAACCCAATCCCACTCATGTTTTCCCACCTCAACATTGATGGATGAATATTTTCTCCTAAAAACCTATTATGAATTTATTTACGAACCAAAATTTTAATTTGGGATAGATTTAGAAGATAAAGGAATTATTTAAGGGTCTTTAAATCAAAATGAAATTGATTTTTGGGATTCAAATGAAGATAATTTGACATCAAAGATTGGGTCTCCTAAGTATAACTCCATTGATGAATTTGAAAAACACCAATCACTAAAACCTAGAAAGAGATCCCAAACATTAAGTTCATACCTATTCCAAACACTGATCTTTCTTATTTTTCGGTGGAAGATTCTGTTCAAAAGGATCCAGGTTTGTTGAGAAATTTTGAAAATTAATGTGGGTTTCATTAAAAATCTAAAAATGTGTCCGAATGACCTATCCAAACTGATCTCAAAATTATTAACCTTACTTACGCACTAAATTTTCCATTTATTGTGTATAACAATGAACATTAAATTGGAATTAATTCTTATATTGAAACCAAAAAAGTTGAAATGATCATTGATTTCCTAGATAAAACTATTGAGGAAACTGGATTAACCATTTCTGATATTCCTTGGATTTTCCCACTAATTGTAGAAGATGTCTTTTCACGTGAAAAAATTATAAACAAATAATCAATATAAATCAATTTGATGTGGAGAAATATGGGGTTATTAAAATGTTGAAAATTGGTATTGGGTAAGTTAGGGGGTTCATGTCTGTCTAAAGACGTTAAACAAAAGCGTTGCACGGGAGGCAACCCGTGGTATTCACGTTTCCAATATTTTTGAATCCTATTTATTTTTCAAATAAGATTAATGAATCATTTTGATATTTAAAATATATATATATATAATATACTATTGACATGTTCTTCTATTATGTGTATAGATGGGTAAGAAAGGGGAGATCCATATTCACATGTGTCACGTGGTGTGATCATTGAATAATACAATAACCAGAAATTTAAAATGAATAAAATTTATCACCAGTTTATTGTATTTTTATGGGTTTTTAGGTTAAAACAATAAAATAAAATATATATATATAATTTTAAAAAAGGACACATCGTAGGTCATGGGGAAAACACTGTCACAACTGGTGAAGACGTAGGGGCTCGAACTCAAGACTGATGGGAGATAGGTCTGCGCGCTTTCCACTGACCTACGACTTATAGTGCTTCCTTATTATATAAGTTTTGTATATATACTTATATTTTAATTTTTTTATATGAATATATATTTTTTTTTTGTTTTGTTTTTTTTGTTTTGTTTGTTTGTTTTCGTTTTTCCACTATGGAACTCGGCAAGTGACATGGATATCAAAGGACTACATTGGAGAAGTAAGAACATGAACATCAACCACCATGTTAATTCATTCCATGACCATCATATTTAAAATTACTTTTAAAACTCCTGTCATCTACCTCTACCCCTTCTCAATTTTATTTTCTTTAAACATTGGGGATATTTTTATTCTATATTGGGGGGGGGGAGGTGAAAAGAATAAAAAATAAATTATTTTTGTGTGCATAAAAAAATTTGTGGAAGGGGAAATTTATTTAACCTTTCACATGATAATACACATTGCACACTTTTGAAACTGAATATAAAATAATTTATCATGCCCTGATTTTTATTTTAACCCTTGTATAATTTCAAGAGCATAGATTTTGGAAAGTGTGGCTATCTAATGATAAATTTCATCATATATATTTTTATCTAAGTAAAAAAGATCACAACGCACATACTTTGGATAGTGGGGTTTTAGTTTGAGTTCATGGGGTCCCCCAAATAAATAAAAAAGTTTTGGTGATGATTTTATTATTAATATGAGTAATAAAAAAAACAATAAATGTGCGTGTAGAGAAATGAAATGACCTAATGCATGGCTTTCGGCACTTGGGGATCATGACTCCATAGTTGTCTATCCTACAGTTAGTAATTTTATATCTATTTATGGTAATTTGACTTTTTTCACTAAGTTAACTCAAGATCATGCCCGAGTATGTGGGTTAACATGATTCCCTACAGTCTTTGGGCCTGGGAGTCATCGACATAGTCTAGCTACATGGGTTCACTATATTGAGTGCAATTTCAACTACCATGGAAAAATTGAAAATATATATATATATATATATTCAATAAAATAATTATTACTCATCATAATATTGAAATTTGATTCCACCTAGAACTTTCGTTATTTCCCCCTTGAATAAAGATGAACCCCCCATGTCTATTGTGATAGACAACACAACCTCATACATAATTTATATTGGATGACATATGGCGATGAATTTGAAAAAGGGAACGGGCATGAGATATGGATATCCTTATGAAACTATCGTGTATTACACTATTTTTGTGGTTTTCATAGTTGTTTGATATAATTTTTGTGGTTATTGTTGTTTGTTAAAATGTTTTTGGAAAAGGAAATTCTAATTTCATATTTTTTTTGACATACAATTTTCTTAGGACTAGGAAAACTCATGTTGGGGGTGTGATTATCCACTGAATGAGGATATTATTAATTGTTAATATATATAATATTCATGTGATTTATTATTTATAAACACCATTTTAGTGCATTTTACACTTTGATCATTATTTCATATTATAATTATAATTCCTTCTTAAAATTCACTATTACATTATACAATTTTTAACATCATTTAAAGTACCCAATGATCTTGATTTTTTTAATATTTAATTTTCAGGTTTATCATTACGTTGTGAAAAATTCATACTATTGGAGTACTTGAAGATTCATATTATAAGACCACCAATGTTGGCCTTAAACAAACAACATTCTAGGGTTAAGTGAACTAGACAACAGCCCAATAAAACTACTGTAGTGGCCAATATCCTGGCCGAATATTTCTGAAAATTTATCTGAAGATATAAAACATCACGGGGAAGATTTAATTTACTAGTTTATAATGATAATTCTCATGTTTTAATGGATTTTCATGTGTCCCAAGTTAGAGATAAAATTCTAGATGAGATTATACGCTCCAGAATATCATACCACCATTTCAATCATATCTCGAAAATAAAAATTCCATTTGGGATGAAAATTTTTAGGAGGTTATGAGACATCCATATATCCATTTTATTCCTCTATGGAATACTCTATGTCTACTATCTATAAGTTAATTTAGTCACGTTTGTTCGGTGGATGCAAGATGGCTACCACTTCGAGTCAAGGATAATAAAGTCCACGCTCCCTTACATTCCACCACCCTAGGCCTACCATAATCAAGTGGGATGATTTTAAATCCTATGAGTTAGACCCATGCATCTTGATATGCCTATTTAATGCAGTGGTGTTGATTGATTTGATCGTATTTTGAGCATTCCTTAATTGTAATGTTATGCTGCGATTTTGTCGTCTATAGTATGTCTTCCACATGTAAGTTGTTTTAATACATCCTAGTTTCATAATAAAAGTTTTTATTATACTATTATTATATTCTTATCCAAATAACTTTGATACCATTGCTTAAATTTTTTAATTTATTCACACTAGTCCTTTTGATATTATTCACACAATGGTGGAGTGGTCATTTTCTTTATATTATTTTCATTACTTCCTCAATTCCTCCCTCATGGTTCTACTTCCCACATCCATTGAAAACATAACATCAATGAAGGGATAACCCACTTATGGGTTGATCCATGGGAGTACAAAGGAAATTTATTGGATTTTATTTATCACCCAAATAATTTCTAATCTCTTCTTTTAAATTATATTTTTATTTTAATATTTTTAAACTACATCATTCGTGTTGAATTTAAGGCCACACACTCAAGTGATAATAAAGAAATTTTCATTGAATCCCTAAAAAATTTGATCCTTCAAGTGTATAGGTGATTATTATTAAATTATATAGGTATTAAACTAATAATTGAGGATGTTTTTTGATTTTCATAAATGAAACCATCTCAAATATAATAAATTGAAATAGTTGAAAAATAATTTCATCGAATACAACCCCCATGTGATAACCTAGGATCAACTAATTCTTTCAAATTGAATTCAATTAAGTCTGTTAGTTGTATCTTAAAACCTATAAAAAATCATCCCAAATTTGGCCACATCATATCCAAAACAATCCATAGAATGTAAGTTTCTAAAGGATTCTTCTTAGTTCTCTGAGGATTTCAAAACTCATGCTACAATACAAGTAACCATATAACCCTAATAACATGGGTAAATTTGGGCAAGCTAATATCCATTGGAATTTCCACCACGGTTTAGTGTGGTGCATAATTAGTTCCCAGTATCTTAGTTGAAAATTATTTTTCCTTATCTAAAACATGCGACTTGATGGAATCATGTTGAACTATAGCTGTAGTATTTATTATTAAAAATCCCTATGTGTATTTTGGATTGGAATGAATATGTACTCCATAGAAAAAAGCATACATCTAGTGTAAGTTTTGTGGTAAAACGTTCAGATTCGCGAAGATAAATGGGAATGATATAATGAAATAAATCATTAATGGCACGAACTCCTTCAATTAAATGTTGTTATTTTAATTATTGGGGACGAAATTTCCATTGGTGAGGAAAATATAGGACCCACAGTTTCAATTAAGCAACCCTTTATTTATGATTTTTATGTAAAGTTTATGGGTGTTGTTTTGGAGAGTTTTTAGATCATTTGAAATGTTTTTTAGGATTTTTAAGGGCTTGCGGTTGGTGTACAGTTTGTAAAAACAAGGAAACCCCAACAAGAAATCATGCACAGTGAGACATAGGGTAATGGGAAGGTTCATGGGTAGAGCACGATTTTTCCAAACTATAATGAAGCCTAGGATAATATGTTCTATGATGGCTAGTGGGATTTGGCATGAATGGTGCACTATTTTCTGACCATAAGAGCTAACCATGGGAGGTTCAATGTTGTGGTAATGGCCAATTCATGGTTAGTATAACATCCTCAAATATAGAACTCTCTCACATGGACATAAAGGGGTTTTTAAGGGACCTCAATTACACCTCCTTGTATGCTAGAGGCTTCCAACTAGCAGCAGGGTGTGAAATGTATAGTGGGGTGACGATACCCCCTGGTATGAAGTGTCCTAAAAGTAGAGAAAATAAAAAATGGATGGAAAAAATAATCAATGAGAATAAAATAGTAGAAGACAACAATAATAACTATCATAATAATCCTATAATAATAAATGAATACTGTAATGACGTGCTAGAGTATAACATAATGTCATGCAATAACAATACAAGAAATATACTAGAAAAATCAAATAAATAATCGAGGTCTTGAGTCCTAACCCCATATCGATCCCATATCTAAACTCCATACCAAAAAAATACAAGCAATTAACTATTTCCTTTATTGGCATTGCATAAAGCATCATCCATAAATGGTAATCGGGTTCTAAATGGCATATTGAGTAGGGAGTGAGTCTATATCATTAGGTCAAAACCACCAAGACTATATAAAAGCATCCTAATAAGAATTGTATAAAATAAAGTATTAAACATTTTTATTAAATTAATTCATCTTTTAAAAAATACCACCACAACCCACATTAGCTTTATGCTATAATAACTCTGAGCATTCATTACTACCATGAAAAACATATCCAAATAACCATGGAAAAACATGATTATTTCCATGCCATTATAACTCTAATAATTCCTTACGCCCATGCCAAACATACCATATAACCATGTTATAGTCACAACAAATAATCCAAGAAAAATCCCAATAAGCATTAAATAATTTATAGGTCAATGCCCTATACAAATTAAAATGTTTTGGGTCAAATCCCTATATGAATTATAGAATAGGGATTAGGCCATGCCTACTAACAATAAGCATTACAATATATTCAGCTGCAATTCCCTGGGACTAGACCAGTATATAATCATCTCAGTATAGAACACAATTGTTTTAATACATCAGAGATATCAAAAAGTCACATCATTTATATCAATGACTAGTTATGTGAATTACAATTATTCTTTCAAATTACACATGAAATTCAATTCACAATTTGTTAACAATTATGTCAATAAGAAATATTCCACAAAATATGGATTCTAAAAAAATAATTAACCATAGGTATCATGTCATGCTAAACATACTTTAATCCATTAGACAACTATAAATACATTTGAAAACAAAGGAATTAACAAGATAACATCATTTATTTTTTAATGCATTTGGGTGAAAATGGGGGGAAATCCTGATATTCTATAAATATGGAGTTGTCAAACCATAGGGTTTAATTATTTGACTCCCATCCTTATTCTAACGATCCAATAATGATTCTTATGGCCATATCCCACATGGAAAGGGGGTGGATGATTGTGAAAGAGTTCCTAGATCAAATCATGATCAAGATAAAAACCAAAAATTCAAGTAGTTAAAGGATTTCACTAAATAAATTTGATAACCAATGAGAATAAGGAATAAAAAGTACCTAAATGACACATTAGGGATCGATCGCCTGAATGAGACATTCAAAAAGGGGATTAGCACTATAAAATCACATGGAGGGTCTAGCTTGGTAGAGAGGAGAATATCTGTAGCATTTTTCTAAAGAAAAACAGTTTTCCAAACATGTTTAAAATATAAGGTTGGAATTTTCATGTAGTGTAATATATTTACCCATCACATAAATGTTTTTTATAGTATTTTATAAAAACCCAATCAAAATAGATTTATTTTATTAAAACCCATGAAGAATTAAATGACATGTAATCCCATTATAGAATTTTTACGTGTTCTGAAGTTGAGTTTTCATCCCATATTCCCATTAACTTTATAAGAATCCTTAAAAGCCTCTAAACATACCATAAACCCATTTTAAAAATTACTCTCAATTATAACAAAACTAAATTATTTATAATAGTCATTCGACCTAGAACATTATTTTAGTTTCCACATAGAAAATCCCCTCCAACATTAAACATGACTTGGCCACAATGGTGTAAATGAAAACTCAGAGAAATTGTACCTAGAAAAAGATGGGATTATATAACCTACCAAATTTATAACATCTCATCCTCTAACTACTTCAAGAGTAAATGTCACGAACCAAATATGGTTTCCTCCCAAACCGACACCAAACCTAGCCCACCACATGACCTGATGGGTGTTCCCGATCCCCACGGGCTTGCACGAGTGCCTGGGTATCATAAACTAAAAATTGGGAAGGATTTACCCATGTTTATAAACTTAAAACAATAAATAAATCCAATAAAACGAATCTAGATTTCTCAAACCAAACAATCATATAATAAAAATTCATAACAAGATTACATAGTTTAAAAAAACTCAAAAATACTAGAAAAAAGTTATAGAAAATAATAAATAGCCCATGAACCCTCTTGGAAAGAGGCACAACCCTCAAGACATCTCCACAAGACATCACCACTAAGAACCTTCTAGAAACCAGAACAACTAGAACTATAAACTGTAACCAACCTACGACATCAAAATAACCTAGTCTACTTACACCAAAAGTTGTAAGTAGGGTGTGAGACAATTCCCATTAGGATATCACCACTAAGATATTCCATGTGTTAAATATTTAAAGATGAATAGAATGCATGTTTTCAAAAAAATGAAATTTATAGTTACAACTTATAATAGATTCACCTTTAAAAAATTTGTTTTCAAGTGGGATAATTTATATAATTAACTATTTTTAAATAAATTACAAATAAACATAATTTTCCAACAAAATATATGATATTACTATGGTAATTATAAAGGATTTAGTGAGCACAAGAAATAGGAAATAACCCCTCAGCACTAGAAAGCTGTAGTTTCCAGGTACCTCGTATCTCAGTGAGAGTAACCATCACAAATATCTATTCTCGTGCACGAGCCACTAGTATTGAACATGACAATAACCTAGTAGTCCCCAATCATGATCATCATAGTTTATTTAGAGTAGTAATCATCAATCATGCTAAGTGAAACTGAGGCCAAACCCCACAGATTCACTAGCATACTAGTACACATCCACCCACCGAGATACCCAGGTTTTCCCCTTGTGCACAAACAAGTTCAACAAGTCAAGAAATATACTTTGGACATGAAAATATCATTTCCATATCACTAATTCACCAAATATCTCATGTGTATATCATAAAAGTCACAAAAGTCCACATTTCATTCAAATTGATTTTGAAATCTGAATCACACCAAAATAGACCACAAAACATTGCACACTTCTTTAAAAATTCCACAAAACCATTAAAGTATTTTATAAAACCATTATAAGATATTAAAACTGACATAACATTCAACTCACATGTTACATAATACCCTTTTCATAACAAAAATCTACTCTACACATCACACTCACACAAAACATCCCACATCACTTTCACATCTCTTACACACTTTAGTAAATCCTTCAAAAAAAATTATAAAACACTTCCAAGATGGAACACATCATAAAACATCCTCTTTCACAATTAAAATATACCATTTCAAAATATAATCACTCAAAAATAGTTTTCCAATATGGTTTCACCTCTTATATAAATAATTAAATCTTTCAAATCATTCATAAAACAATTCTAAAGAGTATAACCAATTTCATATCATAAAACCCATTTAAAAACCATATTTCAATGAAAAACCACACTAAAACACTACCAATTTAGAATTTAAATCGCTAGTGAAATTTATAAATCCATTTTCAAGTGTTATAAAATCACGTTGAGTAATACCACAAATGATACAAAAGAAAAAAACCATTTTCCTAAAATGTTGTCAAGATGTATAACATCGTTTTACACACCAAACCTATTCCAAAAATCCCCCTTCCAAGGAACACATGACTCTAAGGAATTAACTAAACAGAATTTTCAGCCCCTTTTAACAGAAAATAAATCAATTTCAAATTTTATAAAAATACAACAGAAGATACCACATGTGTTACATTAGAAAAGATCAAAACACAAACAAAAATACAATTATAAAATTAATTGCTTAACCAAATACCTATAAAATAGTTTTGAAACCACCAAAATCATATGGGGAACATTAAAAACCAGTAAAAAAAGAATACTAAGTCATCAATGAATGATTAACCATGGAATCACCTACCATTTTAATCGAAACCATCAAATCAAGTTTCGAAAGATCAAGCGCACAACCACCGCACCACAAGGCAGTGAAGAGAAACCTAATATCTCAATATTACTACAAAATAACACCATTTCATACCCTAGGTTCAAACACTAACTTCTGGACACTGTGGAATGTCATGAAAGAGGGATGAAAGCCTAAGGAAAATTAAAAATTGAAGAGAGGAACACTTGATGGAATCATGGAGAAATCTCCCAAAATCCACTACTTATTGAATTTTAAAATAGAAAAACATTAAAGAGAGGTTTTAACAAGGATTAGATGATCATGTCGGAATAATAATGGGGTAAAATAGTGAGAAATGAAAATGTTGTGAAGGAATCAATTAACCTTTTCAAATTTGTGTTATTCGAGAAATATAGAAAAGTTTCGCCTAAATTCCCGATGCAAATTAATTCCAAATAGGGGAAGGAGAGAACGGGAGCATGCCTTTGGTATGTGGGCTTGTGTGAGAGTTGGAATCACCAAAAATCATAAAAATTTAATGAGATATTAAATAATTAAAGAATATTTCTAATGCAAGAAATGGGATTTTGGGTTAGAACATCCCCTTAAAAACCTCAAATCCATCACTATTATGGATTCCTATGGATTCCAAATTTATATGGTGATATTAATATTCATGGGGATGCCATTTAGGAAGTGGAATGAGTGTAAAATGTTGTAAAAACATGGAGTTATAAATGAAAACAAGTTGTCATTAAATCTGGAAATGGGCTTACAGTTTGGACCATAATTCGAAAACACACCATTTCCACAAAAATGTGTTGTAAACCACAAAACAAATCAGGAATTGAAATTAAATGAAAATATACTTTAATAAAAGTCATGGATGTTACAATTCTCCGCACCATAAAACATTCTACCCTTGTAATGCTATAGTAATGCCAAAATAAAAAACCAAACACAACCAAATGGATGAATTGGATTCCTTTTCCAAATCTTCACCCCCAAATGCCAAAACACCACCAGTGATCAATTAAGGAAGTAATACATCCCAACCAAACCATACACCACTTTACTGAAAAAATAATGTATTTAGGATTTATACCTAAAAGAAAACTCCTCAAACACTATATGACTAAGGCTCAAGAAATTTACGTAAACAAATAACAACAACGAACAAGGTTAAACATAACATGATATAACTAAACTATTGAGAACTCTCCAATCCCAAGGATTACCTAAAGAAGATGCTTGTAGTTAGATAGGTATGAAATATACTACTCACTTCGAAGACATGACCAAGGACAAAAGTGAGTTACTGGTATGAGGAGACCCAAATGGGATCCCCCACCATAAGACAAAACTTAAATTTCTCATGATACAGAATCGGGACACTAACAAGGGGAGGCCCAAATAGGCACCCTGGTACAAGGGGTAGACTTCTATTAGGCATTTCCAAAATAACATACACGAGACCCATGGTGGGCATCCCCACCATAATAACAAACCCTCTTAACCGACTCACATGGGCCTACACAGAAAGACCCCAAAACTCAAAGAGTTTGGATGGCTGCATGATTAGTCTGCACATTTTTAGAAACTGGGAGCTAAGTGTGTGGATCCTTATATATGTATGGTTTTCTGTGGCATGGTTACAACTCACCATGTAAAAACTATCTGTTCAACCTATCTAGACAAATTTTAAACCTTTCTCAAAAAACTAAATAGAATCCAAATGGGGATGGAAATACATTAGGCAAAAAACATGGCCACGAGGCCCTCTACCTCTTTCCATCGAATGTGAATAATAGAAGAAAGTTGATGAAACCGGAGGTGTAAAATCTTCATATCATTCATACTGAGGTTAGGAATTGTACAAGGGTTTGAACAACCCTAGGATTTCCCCTGATAATGCGCCATTTTTCTCTAGGATCTATGGATGGAGCTCAAAATATTGAAGCATATTCAGCCTCGTAGTTAGGCTTTGGAATGCCCTGTATGGAACGTCTTCTTTCGGTTCCTCAAACAACTACACTGCATACATCAATGGGTTCACCAAGACATAACACACTCTAGAAATCACTTCACTGATACCTAACATTTCACTAATTCAAGGGATCATAAGATTCACACACATCACACCTTGTTTCTTTGGGAGAGAAACAACAAAAGGGGGGACACATATAAACACCTTCCCCTAAGATACGGTATTTGATGTTTTTCCCAAGGGATACATACTCCCAATATAATAGAGACTCTCATAGGATTTCATGACCTTCACCTTTATAGCAAAATGAGAACATGACATCATAAGGTGTCACTAAACAGGACCACTGTGATTGATAGAAACAATACATGGAAGGGGACCTTATGCCAAGTCCCCAAACAACACAAAATTATAGAAGGTGGCCATATTGACCTCTCATGACCAGATTTCCTACACTGGTGGTTTAAAGTGAACTCATACTTCAATCAGACAATGAAGTATATAGAGGCCATATTAGACACCATCTATACAATCATCTACACTAACAACCCAAGACCACTTCCACCTTCGACAAATCAAGGATCATAAGAAACTATGGTCTCTTTAAAACATCCAATATCACTCTCCCACTACAAGTATATCCTCAAACCCGAAAATGAATGGGTGTAGAATCATTCTATAAATCTCAAGAAAAGATTTCATACATTGATCAAATGGAGGATTTTCCAACAGTGAAACAATCCAGGTTGCACTTCAGTTGTGCACTAACCCTTAAGGGAGGCGTACCTTATCCAATAAGAGAACCCAAGGACCCAACCAACCTAGTCCATTGGTTAATAAATACCGCAACCATATCCAAATAGATAAGGGGAACAACCATAAATGTTTCCCAAAAATATTCTAATAAGATATCACTAACCATCCCTTCAACACAGCTAGCCAAACAAAAACAATCCCAAAACATCGTTCAAACACAAGGGGTACTTGGGATCAAAACATTCCACAACATCAACATTTCCAAAAAAACACATAATAAACACCTTCCCAAATCACTCATCAAGATATCATGTTTCCCTTTTAAAAAATTTCGTTGAAAACAAACGGTTTAGAAGTTAGCATCTCCACCAATGGTAACCCATGGGCCCCACACCTGCATGTTTCCATGACACACCGAGAACCCTCTTCATATCCTTCACAGCACTCATCTAGTCATTCCATTAAACATCCATCATCCAATATAACTGCATTCATGTGGTCACTCACAAAAATATGAAAGGTTAGAACAAAATCTCTTTCCACTTTTCAAAACCAAAACAATTAACCAATACTTATTTTTTTCTAAATACCCCTAACCACAAAATCAAACCCAAATTACCTCTTACAAAACATTTTAGAAAGGCACAATATTTGAAATTAAAACTCACCATCAAGTCATATATTTTTATTTCTAAACACCTCATCCCACTAAAACACCTTTAAACTATTTATAAAACTTTATTGGAAACACTTTTTCATAACCAACATGAACAGACATATTGGTTTCAAAAGAGATGTAAACACACCATTTCCTAATAAAAAAATGAAATTTTCATTCCAACATTTCAAAAATCAAACCCTTCCCTCTTTATTTGAAATTTATTTCACAAAAACCATATGATGCTTAAAACCATTTCATTTTTACTTTAAAATCGAACTTCCAAGATTCCAAAACTAACGGACACGTGACAATGTGAGGGGGAACTAGATTCAGTGGGTGACTTCGACATATGGTTAGATGCCATACTCCATTAACTTAACCATCATAGATAGTGTTCTATGGAAATATCCCCAGCTCTACCTGGCCTTCTAGGCCCTGCGAGATCACTAAGACCATTAACCATCTCTCTATTCATTTCCCATAATCATCATCAAACCAAAAAAAACCAAAGGAATTAGATAAGTCCCGACCACCCATGGTGACTTGAATCACATCATTAGTTATGGTGATCAGACACACTACACAAAACTAGAATTCCATGACCTGATAATCCTAACTCCAGACTATCCCTATTGTTCCCTAAATAACATGACCCAAACAGTTAACATAAACATCATTTAATACCAATTTGTCACGAACCGAATATGGTCACCGCCAAAACCAGCACCAAAACTAGCCCATGACATGGCCCAAAGGGAATTCCAAATCCCCACGGGGTTGAACATGTTCTCGGGTATCATAAACTAAAAATTGGGAACGATTTACCCAAGTTTCTAACCATAAAACAATAAATGAATCCAATAAAATGAATCTGGATTTTTCAAACCAAAAAATCTTTTAAAAAAATTCATATCCGAATTACATAGTTTAACGAAACTCACAAATACTATAACAAGGGTAAAAAACCAAAAATAAACAACCCATGAACCCTCATTTCAAGAGGCACCACCATCAAGCCATCTCCACAAGACATCACCACTAACATCCTTCTAGAAACCTGAACCACTGGCACTATAAAATATACCCAACCTACGACATCAAAAAAAGTCTACTTACAACCAAAGGTATAGGTAGTGTGTGAGGAAAAGCACATTATGATACCACCGCTATGATATTCCATGTGATAAAAATTCAAAGATGAAAAACATGCATGTTTTCAAGAATATGTGATTTCTAGTTACAATTTATAAAAGATGAAACTTTAAAAAAATTCATTTTCCAAGTGGGATAATTTAAATAATATACACTAAATATATTCCAAAGTTACTGAATTTTCCATCCAAATATACCGTATACCGATGTTAAATATAAAGGATCTAATGAGAACAAGCAATATGAAATAACCCCTAGGTACTAGCTAACTGTGGGTCCTAGGCACACTGTATCTCGGTGAGAGTAACCATCACAAATATCTGTTCTCATGCTTGAGACTCTATTAGGGAACATAACCATAACCTAGTGGTCCCCAATCATCCTCATAATCAGATTTTAGTTAGAGTTTTAAGTTTCAATCTTTCTGAGTGAAACTGAGGCCAAACCCCACTGATTCACTAGCATACTATTACACATCCACCCACCTAGATACCCATGTTTTACCCTTGAGCTCAAACAAGTTAAAATGTCAAGAAAGATTCTTTTCACATGAAAATATAATTTACATATCACAAATTCACCAAACAGACCACATGTATACCACACATGTCACCATAGTCCACTTTTCATTAAAATTAATTTTGAAATCTGATGCACACCAAAATAGCCCACAACACTTTTCACATTTCTTTATCACTTCCACATATCGAGTAAATAAATTATAAAAACATTCCAAGATATTATAACCAATGTAACATCCCACTCACATGTTACATAATATCGTTTTAACAAAAAAACCATTTTGTACAACACACTCATGGAAAATATCCCACGTCAATTTAACATCTCCTACACACTTTAGTAAGCCCTTAAAACCTTTTAATAAAACATTTCCAAGATAGAGAACTTAAAAAAACATCCCCTTTTACATTTAAAATGTACAATTTGAAAATATACACAATCCAAAAAAAATTTCCAATATGGTTTCACCTCTTTCATAAATCATAAAATCTTTCAAATCTTTCATAAAATAATTCTAAAGAGTATATCGAATATTTTCTCATAAACCCAATTTAAAAACCATATTCCAAGGACAAAAAGACACCAAAATACTACAAAAGTAAAATTGTCAGACCTAGAGGCATTTAAAAAACAACTTTTGGGTGTTATAAAATCTTCTTGAATAATACCACGAAAGATACAAATGAAAACACCTATTTTCTTAAAATTCTATCAAGAAGTATTAAAACTTTTTACACACAAAAAATATTCCAAAAACCCCCTTCCAAGGACCAAATGACACAAATTCGTTATAAAAACTTAATTTTCATCCCCTTTCAACAAAAAATTTATCAATTTCATATTTTATAATACTTCCACAAAAGATACAACATCTGTTACATTCGAAAAGTTCAAAAAATCAAAAAAGAATGTAACTATAAAATTGAATGCTTAACCACATCCCTAAAACCGGTTTTTGAACCATACCGAGCATATGGGGAACATTCAAAACTAGTAAAACAAGAGACATAACTCATCATGTAATGGTTAAACATTTAATCACCTACAATATGATTTGAAACACTCAAATGTTCATGCAAAACATCAAGTGCACCACCACCACACCACAGTGAAGTGAAAAGAAACATAAAATATCAAGATTACACAAAAAAATAATCATGTAAAAACCTAGGTTAGAACCCTAACCTCTGGACACATGGGGACATCAATAAAGAGGTATGAAACCCTAAGAAAATTGAATAAATAAAAGGGAGGAACACATTCATGATGGAATTTTGGAGAAATATACCAAAATATACAAGTATTTGAATTTGAAAATATCCAAAAAATATATGTAGGTTAGACCAAGGATATGGAGATCATTTAAGAACTATAATGGGTGAAAATAGTGAGAAATAAAGGAGTTATCATGGAATCAATTTACTTATTCGAATATGAATGATTTGAAACATCAATAGATGTTTCACCTAAATTCGTGATGCAAATGATGTCCAAAGAGGGGGAGGAATGCATGTGTGCTTTACTTATGTATGTGGGCTCCGTTGAGAGTTGGAATCACCAAAAAACATAAAAAAGGAATGAGATATTAAAGAATTTAAAAATATTTTTAATGCAGGAAATGGAAATTCAAGCTTGCTGAACACCTTAATAAAAAACCAAAATCCATCATTTTAATGATTTCCTATGGATTACAATTGTATATGGTGATTTTTAATATACCATTGGATTTAATTATGGAATTTTAATGAGTATAAAATGTTGAAAAAAGAAGGTGTTATAAAAGAAACAATAATTTATTTTTAAATCTCAGAATGGGATTACGGTTTGGCCCAAATTTAGAAAACCCACCCTTTACACCAAAATGCATTCTAAACCCTAAAAACAAATCAGGAATTGAAATTAAATGAAAAATGGATTTAAAAGAAGTCATGGATGAGATAGTAACATTGTGACCTAAGCAAACAATTCTATCCATTATGTTCAAACATCATATTCTCTCCCCCAGTTCTCTTTCTGAACTCTCTCATAATGTTATTGTGCATGAACCAATGGTATATTCCAACCATGAAGTTATTTATCACTATGATAAAAAACCCTTAGAGTTTTTGCCTCAAATATTTCATCAACAAAAGACTTGATCCATGTTATATATATCACATGGGAAGGGTATGGGTGATATCTTTATAGTTGCGACATAAGAAGCATGTCATGAATCATACTGTAATGATATGGAAGGGATAAATGGTACAAAACTTGACTGACCCTTTCAACTATTTAAAATGGCCTAGAAAACCTAGGATGCTGGATTTTCCTACATTATGCTACAGTTTTTCTCCTTTATTGGAAATAAATAAAGGAAAACATGATGTCCACCGATGAATTCAATATGTTTTCTCTGATTTTCATCATATGATTTGTACCTACTCTCCGTGGTTACCAACCACTAACATAGAAAATAAACCTGTTCATACATCTCCTACTAGAGATAGACCATGAATGTTCTAAATCACCTTCCAAATCCAAAAAAGAAGAAAAAATAATTTCTTTCCCTAAAAATCCTTATAATGATCCATTTGGATTAATTTATGTAAGTTATTTTTATATACAAACTTTATGAGTGTCAAATGTTTCTCCCAGGAACCACAGAAATCCAAACATATCCTCTAAAATCTAAATAGTCTTATCAGATTGAATATTGTTTTGTGGATGATAGGTTGTTCTTAAATGAACTCGTATTCCCACAACTTTCTCAATAACCTTACAAGAATGTTATGTGAAATGAGGTTCTCTATCTGAAATATAACTCCTTGGAACACGATGGAACAGAATCGCCTCACACATGTAAATATTTTACAGATCATCAAAATTAATGTTTTCCTTGGTGGGTATAATGTAGAAAACCTTTTACAATATGTCCACAACTGCCCATAAAGCATCATTATTACTATTTGTCCTCTTTAATCCTACCACAAAATCCATTGTAAAATCTTTCCATTTCCACTCCCTGATAGGTAAAGGAGGAAAACGCCCATCTGGACTCTGATTCTCAGCATTCACCTACTTACATGTTAATAATCTATACACAAACATTGTGACCTCATTCTTCCTTACTAACCACCAGTACTATATTTAGAGATCACGATATATTATTTTAAAACTAGGATGCACCACCCATCTAGATTCATGAAACTCCTTCATCAGCTCCTCAAAAAAGATTGTATGAACCCTTACTCAGTCATGGAAATGTATATAATTTACAATAAAGAGATACCATCATAATGGTATCTCCTCACCATATAATTTTTCTCTTAGAACTGATCACTCTTGATCAGAAATCCTCATAGTTTTAAATCGAAACAAAATCTTGGGTATAATAAAGGATAAATTCATAGCTAATAACCCTTAAAGCTCATGAACATCCAGATTCTTGTTTATGAAAATGGATATTATCCACCACATTTCACAAGACTCTTGTAATACTAATATCTATTTTTTTTAACAAATCATCTGCAATGAAATTTCCATTTCCTAGTGGGTAATCCCATTCAATTTTGGAGGACTATAGATACTCTACCCACATTCTCTACTAAAGGTTATGGTCTCAGGGAGAAAATATATACCTGAGGATCTTTTGATCCGTGTATACCACAAACATATCAAACATGAGATAGTGTCTATGAAGTCATATAGAATATTCCAATACTACAAACATCATATCATGAGTATGGTAATTCCACTCATGTGGTCTTAGTTGTCTGAATCCATAACCAACCACAAGATTCACCTGCACTAGAACTACTCTGATTCCAACTCTGAATGAGTCATAGTACAATGTATATGATTTATCTAGAACAAGTGATGTGAAAATAGGTGTTGACATCATTCTTCCTTTCATATCTTGAATATATCCATCATAAGAATCAAAAAAAAACCTCAACTGTTTCTTAGTAATCCCTTCCATTTGTGCAACCAAATGGGGGAAATCATGGATAATGAAATGGTAATAACCATATAATCAAAGATAGATCCATATTTAAAATATGTTATTTGGTTCTTCCCAAGATACCATGGTTGTGACTTTATATAGTTCCAATGATACCCCTGCCTCTGAGATGACATTTTCCAAGAAATTCAATTCATTTATCAAGAAACTGCATTTAGTTATGTTGGATTAAAGCTGCTACTCTCTCAATGTACTCAGGATGATTTCATGAGTTTTGGAATAATCACATGCTGAATATGAGTACCCTAATATATCATCAATGAAAACAACCACAATTTGATCCAGAAAATGATGAAAAATATTTTAATTAGGACCAGGACTACTATAGGCGCATTAGCCAACCCAAACATCTTCACTAAAAATTTATACAAGTTATACCTATTTTTAAAAGTAGTTTGAGGTATTTGTGATTGCCTTACCCTAAACAAATTATATTATTATATTAGGTAAATATACGAGAATATCTTTGTACCTCTCAACTGGTAAAAATTATCACCAATGAGCAGATGATGTTACCTGTTCCGGACTGTCTATTAGTTCAATCTCCAATAATCTACACATAAAAGAAAAGATCCATTAGCCTTCTTGGTAAAGAGAATTAGTGAAACCCAAGGAGATTTACTAGGTTGTGTGAATCGTTTAGATTCTAGAACATACAACTGAACATTCAATTCCCAAATCTCAGCTACTGGCATTCATTACTGTGGTATAGAAACACTCTCTTCTCCCAACAGAAACTCAATTGTGAACTCGACCTACCACTTGGGAGGTAATCCATAAAAATCATTCGGTAAATCATACAGAAAAGTTATAACACATGAGTAAAATTATATTCATTCATTCCACCATTATCTAGAGAAATATAAATGATTTGTTCCTTGAGATAATCTAATCTACACTGAATTTGTCCTACATGACTAGCCTGAAGATCCCAGTCACCTTGGTGAGAAGAGCTGCTTACTATTAGAGATAGGAAATTAACTCCCCTCCAATAATATTCTTTATGAGCATAATACAGAACTAACTAATACATAACAAGATTCATGTCAATTCCTATCATTTCAAGCATGAACATTTCACAAAATAAATAATATCCACTAATATACAGAAAACCTACCTTGCAACAATTGAAATTTTATGATTGAAATCCCAAAGGTGTATCTATTGTTAAAACACCATCATCTCTTTCTGTATCCATAACAAAACCATTTTCACGGAGAAAATATAAAAAATAATTCAATTCTCTTATATCAAACAAAACCAAATTTAAGGTTAATTATAAGATAATTATAGCTCTCATGATAGACAGTTCGACATCGTCATTATCTTGAGTTATCTTCATGACGTGAAAATGAAATACCCCTCTACCATGGGCAATGGTATGACTAGAATAAACTAATTTCTATTCTTGGTATTTTTTTATCTTACACTGGGGTACCACGTCCCCTACCTCGGCCTTAATGGCTAGTAGAACTCCAGTTACTAGCCTATTAAGGTGTAGCTCAGTCCCATCCTGATATTATTACTCATCCTAATCCTTTTCCACTAGTATTATATGGAATGATTCAATATATCCTCTTAAGATATACCATTCTTCCAAATATGTGACACTCAACTATGGGATAATGATACTAAATGCACTTCTAATCTATATTTCCACGATGTTACCACTGGAACAAAACTCATTCTTGAGATAGTAGTTCATTTCCATGACTACTCTTCCCATTACTATATTGGTGGAAACTTAACAACATTGATTATTTTCACTAAAAGAAGAACTCATATATTTCCCTACTAAAATAGCATAGTTTCTAAATAGGGCATCTTTAGATTTCCCTCTACGATGAGTGATTGAATCATCAAGTATTCAAATGTTCTTAAATGGAATGAATTTACATCTTACTTGATCACATAATGAAGGAATTCTTTGAAATGCCTCACCCTAGGGATTTCATCAGCTGTAAAAGATGGAAGAAAGCAGTGTAAGTCGTTAAAACGCCCATCATAGTCCAGTACTAACATACCCTCATTAATGAAATTTATGAACTTGTGATCTTTTTCATACATCATGGTATTGGTATATAAATGGACTAGGAACTTGATCTCCAATTCCTTCCAAGATAGCTCATACTTCATCCCATATTCTACTAGAATATTCCACCAATGCTTGGGTTGTCCAAGTATCATATAAAAAACAAGTTTTTCCTCATATCCTTGGGTGTCTCAAGATTCGTGATCATTTTATATACTGATGAAAACAATAACATGGCTGCCTTGGGTCCTCATTCTCTAGTAAACATTGGTGTATGTAGAATCTGAAACACTTTTTTCAACTCAAACATCGAAGAAACAGTATGGACACTCTCTCATTCCACAGATCACATGACCCTTTGGAATCGTCCATGATGTTGAACATTCATATCCATTGAAATAACTACATGAATTTTGGGTTTAGTGCAATTTTTCCACTCTCCTAATTATTAAGTAGAAGATCAAGAGGAAAAATTTCACTATAAGACAAATGCATACCTTAGAGAATTGGCTAGCAACAAGTTCAACCAAATAGTTTATTGAAAAAGAGAAACAGTAACACGTTGTATCTCTATAAATGGTATGGAAGTATTTTAGAAAGTTATGACAAATAATTTTATTTTTCCAGTGAAACAAATATCTCTTATCATAGTTCAATAGTCCAGTATATACTACTTTAAAAAATAGATATTTCTCTATTACGGAAAATGAAATCCAATATATCTGTATGTTACTATTATGATGATTTTATTCTTATCTCTCACCAAATTAGGTCATGATTATATTATCAATAATTAATAAAATCTTAAAAAGATAACCACATACAACATGTGAATCATCCATGGTGAAATAACAGCAACTATAAAAATTAAATACCAAAAATAACAATACCAACCCTGGGTACTTTGATTTTTCCTCACACATGGGTTAACTACTCCCATGAACAAGATCATCACCAAATAATGATACATACTAGTCTCCTTTCTACCTTTCCCAAATAGTAATTAATAATAAAGGAATAACCTTCTACTTTGATACCACATTGTAACATCCCCTATTCTGAAACTCACTCACATGTATAAAAATGGATTGTTACAGGACCACCAGCGTGACTCCCCATATTCCACAGACATCCGACTAGCAATGAGGGTGTGAAATGTATACTGGGGAGAATGTGACCTCTAGTATGAAGTGTCATTGATGTAGAGAAATATTACAACAGAATAGATATAATAATCAAGGTAATTATAATAGTAGAGGACAAAAATAATAGCCAACTAAATAGTCCATTAATAATAATAATGGAATAATGTAATGACATTATAAATTCTAACTAATTATCATGATAGTATAGTACAAGAAAAAGAATAGAGGACCCTAATTAATGAATTGAACTCTTGGGTCTTAACCCCATGTTGTTCCAATATCCAAACTCCATATCAATAGCATTCACGCAATGAACTACAATGTGCCCAATCCATACCTAATTCTTCATCCAGGAAATCATTTCAGGTGAAAAACAGTTGCCCAAATAGGGTGTGATTATAAATCCGTAGGTCGACACTACAGTGTATAAGTAATAAACCTACCAAAAATTTTATGGAATAATTTGATAAATAGGTTTAATAAATTAATTCAACATTTAATATAATACCATAGAAACCTAAATTAACTCCATGTTGGAATAGCACTGGGCATGTATTATGAACATCCAAACCATATCAAAATAACCAATTTAAATAACATACTTAGGTGATAGGCCAGAATAACTCAAACTATGTCTTACCACCACTCCAACCATATCCAAATAACCATAGTATAGTCAGTATAAACAATTTGAGAAAAATCTCTATGATAACTAAAACATTTCTAGATCAAATCCTAATAACCATTACAGTATTTCCGATTGAAACCCCTATATGCATTACATCATGGGTATTGGGCCAAGGACAATAATTATAATCCTTAAATAATATTCATGTGAAAGTTCCTAGACATAGCCCATTATATAAGAATCTCATCATAGAACCCAATTCCCATCATACAACCTGGATTTCAAAATATAACTTTGCATATCTCAAGGGTGAGTTATGAAAACTACCATTATTTATTCAAATTACGCATTAAATTAGATTCAAACATTATTAAAAATTATATCTATAAAAAATATTCCACAATATAGGTATTTTATAATGAAAAATAACCTTAAATCTCATTTCAAACGAAACAAACATTAATACCTGATCCAATTATAAATTTATTTGAACCAAACGAAATCAAGGGATAACCTCATTAAATAATTCAATGAATTTTGGTGTACACAATGGGGGGAAATCATGATATTTATTAATCATGGAATTTTCAAATCATACTGTTTAGTTTATAAAACCCCTATCTTATACCGACTATCCAATAACGTCTCCTACAGTAAACACCCACGAGGAATAGTGTTTTGATGATTATGAAGGGTTTACAAGATCAATGATTAATCAACAATGTGGTCTTAACAAGACACCACCATGAGTTATTAATTGAAAATTTCAAGGATAAGTTAACATGGAAAAAGATTTTATCTTATTGTTTTTTCAAATGTTTCCTTAAAGTGTGACTACCCTTGCATGAGTCAAATGTGATATCATAAAATTGTTCATCTCACATGTTTGAAATATAACTCTACAGTTTTTTCTCTGATATGTCTCTAACTCGACATTATCTCTTCCCAAATGTTATGGAAGCTTCTCTAATCAATGTTAAGGTGATTTAAGGGATTTTCATGGTTTTTTGAAGCTGCATCCTCCCATTAAGTCATCGTTACTGGTTGTTATTTGGGTTTTTTCATAGACGAACATCTCAATCTATATTAGTCTATTAGATATACTTCTTTCATTGATAGATATAAGGTTTTTGATTTCAAATATGATTATATTTTTTCTTTTTGATGATATGATAATATATATTGCCATATTTTATGGTTCACACTGGTTTGCTGGATGTTTTTATGTCATCCATCGTTTTCACCAATTTCCCTTGGTTGGTGGCTTTACCCTCAACTCGTCTTACTAGAACCATTTGTATTAATTTCAATTTGATTAAATTAATAAAAATTCATTGTGAATTGTTTGTGAAAAACATCATAGAAACAATTTTAATTATGTTTTGTAGATTTTTGTGAGAATTTTGATTTTATCTAGAATGTTCTTTTATAAATGATTTTAAAATGTTGATATTAAACTAGTTTCTTTGTTTGATTTAGGGAAAATAGTTTTCAATAAAAATATTTCTTATTGAAGTTGTTATGTTATTGAAATGGATTTAGTATTGGAATAGTTTTTTCATGGTTTTATTGGCATGGTTTTTGGGAATACTTCATGGTGTGTGTTTATATTACATTAAAAGGATTCATTGAAATATGAAATTGTTCTCAGTTCTAATGGTGTAATGGAACATGGGATTAAATTTCCTTGTGATGACTTGGTAGATCGATGGGATACCACTCATGAGTATGGTACTATCGTAAATATTCATGTATGGGAGGATTTTTGGTTTTATGGATTAATACATGTTATACAAATTCAACTCATGAAAATGTTTTGGAACCTTGTGTGGTTTCATTATTTGTAAATTGTTGTTGTTTGAGAGAACTATTTTACTATAAACTTTTTTATATTATGTTATAAAAAAATTTATAAATTGTTTTAAATAATTTTTTATATATAAATGCATTAACATATTCTATTCTTATGGTGTGATTAGGTAATTCATTGAGAAAAATATACTAAGATTCATTAATCACCACTTCTTTAGAACCATGGTGCTTCCAAGGGTATTATTTATCAAGGAATGGGGCAATATAAAGTATCAAACATCTTTATCATCACTTCGTGATAATGGGGTAGTTTTTTTAGTTGGATTGTAGAGCATTTTTGGAGTTTGGAGTTGTCATTGGGGCCTTTGGTTATTGTAGCCTTCCACCGTGTACAATAATTTTAAATTCTCTCACTATGGTACTTGGTTTTAGTATTATTTTTATATCAATGGTTTGGTTTTAGTTGTCTTCCATTATTATCATGCATCATATAGTTGTTTATTTGGTTATGTCATTTTAATTTTTTAATGGAAAAATCCCCCATAGATTAATTGATTCTATTGGCATTTATTTCAATCCATCATCACCTTGGGGATGTTTCTTAAGGCAATGTAATGTTTCTTCACCATCTAGAGCTAGTGAGGAGAATTGGTATGTTACAACATGTCTATTTATTACTCAATATTAAAATATATAGGTTGTTTTGAATTATTTATATTTTCCCACTAATCATGTCTTTGAAAAACTTAAAATAAAAAATGATAAGTGATAAAATTTTCCAAGACAGCCAAATTAGGTTCCACATATCGAAAACATAAGGTTCATGATTATAGTGATCATTGATCGCTAAAGTAGAATCATATAAGGATTAACCTATGAAAATAATCCCTTAAAACTAATATTATATAAATCATTCTAGTCTTTGTTCAAAATATAATAAATAATGAACAAAAAATAGGAAAATTAACAACTTCTCAATGAATATAAATATGGAAAACACATGTTTCAATATGACAGAAGATTATTTAAACATAACAAAAGAATTTAAATATAGTAACAAATAATATATAGTGGTGATTTAATAAAATAATAAAAATGGAAATTTTGGTTTATAGAAGTGGGAATGACATGGAAGTTACTGATTTAATATTGAATAAGATTTGAATTAAAATAATTATATATGGGAGACCACTATTGGCGGGGAAGAAAAAAGAACATTGAATACTACTGGGGTTCTAGATGCAAATATGATGGAAGGAGGGGAGAACCTGTGGGAATTATAGGTGTTGACATCATATGAAAATGTTTTAAAAAATATTAGTATAGTCATCTCCACACTAGCAGTTTTGAAAACTCATTAGGATAATGATATCTATCTAAAAGGTTTTGAACCCTTGGGATATGCTCGAGATATGATTCATATCCCAATGATTATGTTGAACTGTCAGAATATAACCACCTATACCAATATATTTTTGATGTATTTGTTATATTTATATTGGTATTGATTTATTTTACAATAGTTGAGGCCTCGAAAAATACACCATTTTTCATAAATGGCTAAGTGTAAACAATATACCTATCTAATATAGAACCCATGTAGTTTTCTACCATGAGATGGTTCGATTAATCAAGGTGATATCAAAATTTATTCCCCACCCATCACATACACATTCAATTCAATTCTCATATATTTATATTTATCATTAAATTTTATTAAAAAAAATTCTGTATAAGAAAACATTTATATAAATCGAATCAATAAAATAGAATATTTACCTTATCAATGGAATAAAATTATTCAATCAACTAAACCCACATATATAAATTGAATATAGTTGAAATGTCATAAAATTAATATATATTATGTTTAATTCATCTATGATAATGAAATTATTGATATAAAGGTGGAAAATAATTTCCAATGATTAATTGAGAAAAATTGAGATCGTCATCACAAGAATTTGAATGATTATAAATTAATGTATAATTTATAAATATTTAAAGGAATAAATAAGGCCATAATTCAATTGAAATTATTTTTTGTAATACAAAAATCTATTAAATAGATAATAGATTTGATATATTAAAATACTCATTTGTAACTTCATGTAATACCATATTTATAAGTCAATTTAAAAATATATTTTCTTTCGTTTAAGAAAATAATACCCTTTTATTTTGATATTATTTTAAATAAATATTCCAAAAAATCTTGTGAAAATTATTATCCATGAAAATAACCATATAAAATTGTAATGGAGGATTGATAACGTATGATAGCAATTTTTGAGGGAATGGGACGTCAAGTCGTATAAATTTTCAAAATTATTTTTGAATTAAAAAAATGGTTAAATTTAACCATATAGTAAATGTTTAGAATACTAGTTCTTAAAACATGAAAAGGTTAAAAAAATTCTTAATTGATTTTAAATAAATTTTTCATATAAATACGAACATTCTTACATGATTTTAATAACATGTATATGAAGAAATGCATTCCTAACTAAAAGGATAAATATATTTTATTTTTCATTAAAATATTTTCTAAATCATATAAGTATTAGAGAGAGGAGAATGTAATTAAAACATGAAAACCCTATAATTATCTAGTGGTTAAGTAAATATTTTTGGTTAAACAAAGAAGGATTATATAATTTCACTCAATGTGAATTCAAGTGGAACAATTCATGATTAAAATAAGATTGAAACATAAATACATTACCTAAGAAATTTGTTTAGTATTATTTTTTTAATCCTAATGTATAATTAATTTAAATTTATTTAATACTTTCCAAATATCCATATTCATTTACATTACATTTGTTATGGTCTTTATATAATAATATTAAACCCAATATCTGAATAGATCTTAATTATATTGACCACTTAAGGATGGTCGGATGAATTATATGAAATTAAATTAGTATATTTTTAACACCCCATTATTTTAAAATGATGATTATGTTTTGATATCACATTGATTGGAAACAATGATATTGAACCATAAAAAAATATTATTATTTAAATATGATAGTTATAACATATAAATGAAATTTGAGGGTATGAGTATAATTAACAAAATTATGAAATATATTTATATATATAATAATATTTAAATATTTATTTAAAATTTCATCGGAAATAATAACTATTTTTTTGTAAAGTTATTTTTTACTTCATAAAGATATATTCTTCCAAAAAATATTATTATTTATTTATATAAGAGAATATTGAAATTATTTTCTATAATGTTAGGAAATTTGATATGTTAAAAGAGATTTTAAATTTAAAATCATCATATCAAAGTTATATTATATTGATTTTATAATAGATTTCTAAAAAGTGTTATTTTTAATGAATAGTGAAAATAATTATTTTTATTGAAAAATACATTTTCATTTAAATAATTTAAAATGTAACATTATATATTGGGTTACAATTAATATTTTATTAGTTATTATTGATTAAAATTAATATAATAAATGTTATTGGGATCAGAATTATACATGAATTTGGTATAGAAACATTTTTCTAATTAAAAATGATTTCTTTTAAAAACCCCATTTTATTGTATTTATTATTTTAATTTCAATTTTAATTCCTCTATATCATTAAACGTAATTTTATAAAATATATTCCACTTTTGGAATCAAACTAGTTTATAATAGGCAATATATTCAACTTTATTTTCTGCAAATATTGAATATAAAAAAATTAAAAATTTAAAATATTAATGATTTTTAAATAAGTATTATTTATTGTTAAACTAAAGTGATGATTTTTTAAATGACCCAAAACTCATATAAAACCAATTTTTGGGACATATTTTTACCATATATCATATAATAATTAGAGATGGACCATTTTGGATCTGTGTTTCTTGATTAATAAATTGATATTGGTTAATATTTTAAAAATTTATAGTGTGTCCTCTATCCAACATATAAAATGTAACCTTCTCTCATCCACTCTCTACAAATTAAGATCCTTTATATTCTTTTAAGACCTACCCAAATCACTTTCTAGAATTCCAACCCACTTCCTAGAGGACATGGCTTGATCAGAAAACTACCATGTGAAGGATTTAAGTATAAACCTAAAGAGATTGTATGATGAAGAGATGTAAATGGACATATATAGCATGGTTTGACATGAGGTAAGTAATTTCATCACCACTTAGATTATTTTAGGCTTGTTTTACTGTTATACACATTATATATTTTATATAGTGTATATACATCCCATTTATATATTGTATCTTGAATCATTCATAAATCTTCTCAATTTATTTTTCAATCATAATTTTTTAATCCAAGGGGATTTTACATGAATGTTTCCATGTTACAAGGGGTTTCTTAAGTCAATCTCTGTTTATTGGGTTATAAATATTCTTCATTATCTTTTTTGGGTAATATTATAAAGGTAACAAACTATATATTTATCATTTTTTATTTCCCCTTTTTTATGTGTATTTTCTTTTGACCACATAATCTACTTATTGAATATTTATCACTTAAAAGATATGATCTTTAGTAGGGTTTAATTATCTCTTTCTCATTTTCAAAGACATTTTTCATGTCACGTGCCATGATTTATTATTATGTTATACTTAATTACCCATGAATTTATATTTTGATATAACGTCATCAAACTCATGGGTTTTATAAATCCATTTCATATTCTTTGTTTTAATGAATTTATAATTTGAAAGATAAAAATGTATTAAAGTATTTATGTTATAATCCCATTTATTTTTAGGAATTCTTGTAGTCAATGATATTTTAGGGAAATCATATTATCTTATTTTCCTTAAGAAAGTCACTATTATTCTCCACTAGTTAAGAATTTTTTTACATGTTTTGTTTCCAATTCATCCCTTATATATTAAATAAAAAACAAGAATTATTTTTGTAAGAGGTGTTCATCTTGTATTATCATTTTGATCAAGAATATTTCACATCCACATAAAAAAAATTAAAAAACATATTTATCTTTTGTAAAAATAAATAATTTCCCATTATTATTTCACAAGATCATTGCCCATATTTTCAAAGATATTAAAATAACATTTCATAATTTTTTAAGAATGTTTCACTTTTGAATCACTTTAAAACATTTTGATAGGAATTGTTTTTTGATTTTTACATGACAAAATTTTAAAACTATTGTGACCATGGTTATATTACAAGTTTTCATGGATTTTTTCAAAGGATTTTTTTTTCAATAATAAATATTTATTTGTTTTTAAAAGTGAATTTCAAAGTGGAAGGGGTTTCCCTCAAGATTTATTTTAATAATATTATTATTTTATTTATATTGATAATTGAAAATAGACCTTGACATTATATATGACCCACTAGGGATATTTTTTAGTGAAACCATATTTATTTTTTATATAGATATATTGCGATTTTTTTCCAATATGTTATCATATAAATAATATCTTTTCCATGGGTAAATCAATTTATGAATTATAAATAGCTATTTTTATATTTAAAAAACAATATTTTATTTGGTATTATTATTTTATTATTCTTGTAAACTGTTTATGGAGACGGTTGAGTAAGATATTGTTCATGATTTTGGGTGAACCCAATATTCCCCTCCAATGAATTCGATAACGGTAAAGAGTAAAGTAATTATAGATTTATCAATATATATTTTTAAAATTTACTATATTTGTTATTTTCATTATAATAGTTATTTTGAGATAAATATTAAAATTGTGCTCTATGTTACAATGATATTTTCCTTTCGATTGCACCGTGTTCAAATTGAGCCCATGATGTAGGATTATTTCAACAAAGATCATGATTTTTAACATATATGAATTCTATCTTATGTTAATGATTTATTCCATATATCATGTCTTATGATATAGGTTTTAATGGGTATGAATTTTTTTATTTTATTCTCATTAACTATGATTATGTCATCATAATGATACGCTCATATTATACTAATTTATGGCATTCAGTTTTTAATGTTTATATTTACCCATACTAAGTGTTTGACGTCATTATTCTTATGAAAAATGTTCCCTATGTTGCGACGAAATGTTTTAAGTATGATATTCCAAAGCATGTGACTGGATGAGAATAAATCTTTTAGATATTATAATGATTTTTATGAACCAGCTCATTATTTATCCAAGTTATTTTGTAATATTTTTCCCAATTCTATAAAAATATATACATAAAAGGTCCTTTGGTATTTAACTTATCAAATATTTTAATTTCATGTTACTTATTTTTTATAGTAATAATTGTGTCGTTTTTATCAGTATTAATTCCAAACAATGTAAAAATTATTTTCTAATAATTGGATAATATAGTTTGTATCATAGGATATGATTATCTAAACTTTTAAGTTATAATGTTTTTATATTTGTTTATCTTTTGAGTTATGGATATTATAATGGGTTTAAAATTTTATTGTTAATCATAAGATCAAATAAATCGACACTACATTGATGTTTTATGTGA
Source organism: Viscum album (assembly GCA_963277665.1). Taxonomy (NCBI): domain Eukaryota; kingdom Viridiplantae; phylum Streptophyta; class Magnoliopsida; order Santalales; family Viscaceae; genus Viscum; species Viscum album. The sequence goes on along the minus strand of OY728148.1, from coordinate 255,312,812 downwards.
TGGAATCATAATTTGATTAATGATATGTTTGGAGATGTTTTATTATATTGGGAAATAATTAACCATTAGGTATAATGTGAAAAATTATTTTTCATGAATAAAATTACATTTTAGATGATGTATGCTAAATGTTATTATATAACCATTATATTAAAAATTATAATTAATGTTTAAATTTTTGAGCATATTTGGGATTCATGATTTTCTATTTATACAATAATCATAGCTAAACATTTGGTTTTATAGTTGAAAATTTGAAATTAAAAATAAAATTTATTTATATTAAAGTACATATATTATAGTTATTTTATTACCTTTTTCTAGAAATTTATATTTTAGTTTCCATTTACAAATATGTTAAATATATTATTATATTTTTATTATATATGTTGTCCATTAGAAGTTTATTTTTTAAATTCATTCATGAAAAAAACATCTTGAATACTCATTATTTAATAAAAATTTGAGATTGTTTTGGAAATTAATTATGGGTTAAATTCTAAATTCCAATTATATTTCCTTATTTTCCTAGTCTATATAGTATTTAAATTTCACAAATTAATTAAATGTTTTCCAAAATAGAAATGGTATCCTAATAACATCATATTTTAGAAATTGAATGTCATTTTCACACCCCATTAATTTATTGTCTTTTAATCATTTATAATTTCATGATCATTCAATTTATTGTGATAAATATTCCATATCACGGCCCATCATTATTATATAATGAATTTTAATTTATTTGTATATTTTCACCTCCCACTACTTTTCTCTAATATGGAAACCAACTTATGTATATTCTATTTGACCTGATTATTTCCCTTAGCCTATTTTTATTATGATGTTTTTTAAAACTTTTTCATGATGTGGTTTTCAACAAAAGTATTTGAAAATGTTAAATCATGGATTACCGGTCTTAATATGATTTTATGAGGATATATTTTATTAAATTGGGTGAATGTATGACCCTGATATTCTCCAAATAATATTTTTATTAATAATATATATGAAACGCAACACAGAGATTAAACTATCCACAAAATATTATTATTTAAATATGACTGGTATAACCACGATGTCAAATTAGTTGGTAAGAATATAATAATATATATTATGAAATGTATATATATTTTCTAATATATAAAAAATTGATTTATATATTATTTTTAAAAAATAACTCATTTTATTCAGTAAATTTGTTTTATGCTTCAAAAATATGTTTTCTTCAAAGTTGTTTTTATTACATTATTATGAGAAAATATTATAATTCATTTCTTAAAAAATATCAATTTTATATGATAAAATTGATTTTTTTTAATAATCATATCAAAATTATCTTATGATAAATATTTGAGAATTTTATATAATTCTTAATTTCTAAATAAATAGTTAAAAAATCTTATTTTTATTGAAAATGGTTTTTTCCTTTGATGAATTTAAAAAGTAACAATACTTTGTTAGATTAGTTATAAAATTATATTAGTTACACTTGATTAAAAATAATTATATAAAACTAATTAAAATAAACATTATATTTGAATTTGGTATAAAAATTTTTATAATTGAAAATGAATTTTTATAGAAAAATTGTTCCCTTCACACTTTTCATGTTTAATAATAAATTAAATTATGTCAGGTGAGAAAATTGAATTTTATAAAATAGATTTAATATTTGGAATTAGAATAATTAATATGATGTAGCAACTTCAACTTAATTTTTGGTCATAATTAATACTAAAAATAGTAAAAACAATATCACAGTTAAGGATAAAACATGTTTACTGGTGGGTCAAACTAAAAAGGAAATGCAAGAAATAACATAAAAACAAGTCTTAAAACTATTAGATGGATTTCATTTGACCATCTATCATATCATATATAAATAGTCCATTTAATTGTAATTTGGTATGATTTAGGCCTTATCATTTTTTATTTTATAAAATTACTATTTTTTCCTCTTCCCCACTTATAAAAGGAAACCTCATCTCACATCACATGCATTCATCTAGAGGATTTTGGTTCACCAAAGACGTTTTCAAATCAATTTTGAACATCCCAACCCACATTCTAGAGGCCCTTGTTTGTTCAAAAAACCATACTAGGGATGTCTTGGGTGTAAAAAGAAATATGTTGTCTAACAAAACGTGTTAATAAACATACATAAAAAATGTGGTCTCATTGTATGTAATTTCATCTCAATCTCCCTTTATTAAGGAATGTTTTAATGTTATGCAACTAATTTATTCTTTATGGTGTATATACTACCCTTTTACAAGTTATATAATGAATAATTCATACATAATGATATTTAAGTTAAAATCCAAATTATTTCATCCAAGGGGATTTGAATTGAATGTTACCATATTGTATGGGTTTTCTCAACTGAATATCATTTTTTTGGTTGTAAATCATATTCATTGAAATTTTCATTCTATTATTATTAGTGAGTTGATCTCTAATTATTTTTTATATGGATTTTATTATGTTAAAATAATTAATTCTTGGATTAGTAATTATTTAAAAAGATATGATCTTTAGAATGTTTTCCTTTATCTCAATCTTTTTTATTGAGACATGTTTGTTGTTTTCCACCATTATTTACATGTTTGGTGATGAAAATACCACATAAAAGAATTTTGAAATAATAATTCAATAAATTAATTTTATTTTCACTTATATATAATATTTTTTATTTCAATTGATTTTTATTTCAAAGGTTACCAATGTTTTAAGAACTTTATATTATAATCTAATATGTTTTCAATATTTTATATTATTATATTTACAATGTTGGAATCGTATAATTTAATTTTTTGAATAAAATATCTCTTATTTATGTTTAGATATTTTTTTCATGTTTAATTTCCATTTCTTAACATATTAATTAATGAAACACTAACAATGTTGTTTATTATGGATATTGATCTTGAATCTTATTTTCAATTAGAAATTATTCTCATCCATATCGATGTTTTCTAAATTATTTTAAAAAAATTAGTTTTGAATAAAAAAATGATTTACTAATTTTAATTTATATGATCTTTTAACATATTATAAAATGTTTAAAATGTAAAATTCTTTATATTTTCTACATTGGTCACTTTTTACACTCTTTTAAAAAGATTGAAATGTTTTTTATTATTTAAAACTTTATGACATGAACAGATTTTCCTGCTATCATGAATGATCAATACATTGAATCATATTTTAAATTTTTCATTGGTTTATTTCAAAGAAAATATTTTTCTTAATGTTCTAAAAATTTTAATTTTTTATTATTTTTTTAGTTTCGAAATGATATATTCATCAATAATGTTTTTAATGAGCATTTTATATTTTTTATTCATTATTGAAAATAGATCATTATTTTCCATATGCTCTACAAGTGATATGTTATAATCATGAAGTCAATAATAATTCTCTTTATTATTTAGGCCTTTTAAATGATATTTTAACAGAAATCATTTATTTTCCAAAGTTAAATAAATATAGGAAACAACAATGGTTCTTTTATTTGGAAAATTTCATGAATTAATTTTTAATGATTATGTTATGGTTCATAGAAAATTATTTATTGAAAAAGTGGACTTGATATAGATCATGGTAATCAGTGACCCTAATATTTCACTACATTTCATTGGTTAAGTGGATGGAGTTAATCTGTTATAGTTTTCTCAAAATATATTATTGAAAATTAATGGGTAGGTTATTCTTTTGTAATTGTGATTGTACGAGTGGTATAAAAATGATGTTCCATGTTTCCCTGACTTTTTACTTAATTCCTTCATAAAGTTCTAATGGATCCTTCTTTTAAGAATTTTTATCACATGGATCATGATTTTTGGATAACAAGAATATTTTATTATTTAAAATATTTATTCCAGGTCTTGTGCTTTATGATCCAGGTTTTTATGATTATGAATTTACATATGTTATGATCACCCTCTTATTATTTCATTATACCATTCCTTTTATTTAATAATAACTGATGAAATACAATTATTATTTCTTATTGTTACCCTTACTGAATGTTTGTCCCCACCCTTCTTATTTTTCCATTTCTCGTTGTTATGGAAAAGTTTTTTCTGTATGTTATGCCAAATAATGTCTCTAAATATGGAGAAAGTAGTTGGAGATGAAATTATATTTTTATGAACAATATATTTATGAATTAATGTTATTATGTTAGAGTATTTGTTTTTGTTTTATAAAATATTAAACCTAATTGGTCCTTGAATTTGTAACTAATAAAATATTTTACTTTTTTATATTAATTATTGGTTAAAATTTGGTCATTTATATCTATATCAATGAAAAAAATGAAAATATTTTTTTAAGAACCATATCATGGAGTGCAAGTATAGGGATCATACTATATTGACCATTAAAGAAATATTTATTAAATGGTTTTATAATGTATATAAAATTAATAATTTCATTAATATAATTTTTAATCATTATACATATTTTTTTATCATACTTCCCTGGTGGTAATATAAATACAATTCGCATGTATTTGTGGAGCTGGAAGTCTGCACATATGCACGAGTGATGTTATCATTTTTCAATGGATAGAAGGGTAAAAGGGTAGGAAATATTTTATATTTATATAATCATTATAATTTCTTAAATATCATTAATTTTAAACATTCATACCTTTAGAACCATCCATTTATGGTGGTGATGAAAAATAATTTACATCACTACATAGAGATAATAGTTCATACATATACATGAATAATGTTTTCATTGTCCAAAGATGGAATTGCGATAAATAAGGGTTTTCCTAGGAAATAATAAAATTTAATGATATTTATTTTATTAATATTATTATTACATTATTTATATGTAATGTTTCATAGTTTTTTAATGAATAAATAAAATAAAAACAAGCGGATAAGAGTTAACACTCTTTTTTAGAAAACCACCCTTGGCATAGAACTTAACCCCACTAGGTTGGTATTTTAATGAGACTAGATACTCTATGTATTTGGAAGGATGGTTGGGAAGGTACATTGTGAAAAACTAGATGATCTAGGTGGCTTATGTGGATTTAATAAAAGAGGTGAACTTATTCCCTTTTATAAGTGATGTCTAGGGAACTATTCTAATTATTTAGTGTTTTAAAATATTAAAAGGTCACATTATTTGACAAATTTCCACAAGACAATAAAAATAAATATATAATTTGTTAAAGGGTAAAAGCAATATCATCCAATTATATTTATATATTTTTCTGGTAAATTTTATGTGTTACATTCTATTCAGGCCCCTTTAAAACCATATAAGCTTAATCATGGTAATATTTATTTTTTCCATTAATATTTATTTCTCTACCAGAAAATATATCATTGTATACCCACAATCATTAATAAAATTATAAAATTAAATATTAAAACACTGTATTTGATATAAATTTAGATAAACAATATTTATTTTAAAGCAGTGCCTTAAGATAAGCATAAAACCCACGTGACAACTCACAATCACATGAATGAATGGTTTAGTATAAGGAAACAAACATAAAACATTACATAATCATGAGTTTTATGTCCATTATTTAATTTCTTATATTTTTTGGTTATTTAAGATTAAAAGTTTTAATGAATTAGATCATTATTCATATATAAAAATACCATACAATATAATCTTTACACTTCTTATTTTTATAAATTTTCTCAATAATATAAAACTATTAAAATTGACCAAATTGTATTCTCCTATAAAATCTTCATCAATATCATTTTTACTTATTTTTTGTTCCTATTAATCCTTAAACACTAAGAAATGTATTTCAAAATATGATATTTGTGAAGAATTATCAGTATGTTATCTAAAATCGTGAAACCTATTACTCCCATTGAAAAAATGAAATCCATAAAATGTTTAATTTTTTCACATTATTATTTGATCAGATTAAATAAATTATATTAACATGAAAGACATTAAAATCCTCATATAAATTTTTTATAAAATTTTATTAGGAATATAAAAACCCTTTAATGAATCTTAATGAATTATATATTTAATATCTGTTCATTAATCTATTAAATAAATTGATTGTATTTAAATATATACAAGAAACCTCCCAATAAAACTCCATCATTATTCCCTATGAATATAAGGAATAATTACCAATACATTGAAGAGTTATATTGGGCTCCACCATTATATACACTATATCTTCCTTACTCGTCTTATAAGTTATATCAATCTTACCCATCATCATTTACAGTTCTAATGTACCATATTAGGAAAAAAATTCTTAATATTTCCATCATAAAGAAATTGAAAAAAACTTTATAACACAAAGGAAAATAACATTCAATATTCTTATAAAAATAGTGAGATATATCCATTTCTATTAATACTCTTTAAAGTGAAAAAATCACAAAATATTATTGAAATTATATCACTTAAATTATACTAAGTAAAATTATAAATTAATAATAAAATGAGTAAAAATTCATGATTTTAAGAAATTGTATTCGTTACATAATATTTATAGTAAGGATTCATTTCACACATTTGGTAAAAGTACCTCATATTGAGGAAGAAAATAAAATTTTCATTGTATAACATGTAAATAAATTCAAAGCTAATTGAAAATTAATTTTTATAATTTAAAATATTTAAATATTAACATTTATAAAATCATTTAAAAAAAATTGAAGGTATGAAAAAGTGTCAGAAGGAACACTTTAGATTTATATTTTCCATAGAAAGTCTCTTGCCTTATTTAATATACATCTCATTCATTTTCAACACTTGAATTATAAAACTATATTAATCATTTATTTTATTTATAACCATTTTCATTATCATTCCATTATAATAACTCATTTTATATGATTTATGATCAAATTTTATTAGTTAATTAATCATTTATGTATACATCATACATTTTCATAATGTTTGGTCCATAATACCAAAATATCTTCGATGGGATGATCATTGTCCAGGGGCTCATTTTTCAATTATAAAAAAACATAGTTTAGTCATTATTATCATTTGTATAAATTAAATATAATTTTTACCCATCCATGGATATAATACATGAAAAAAAATCATATTTTCTCATGGAGTTGTTAATCCACACATATGCATTGAGAATGTTATAATTTTTTTATAGACGAAAACATAAAAAATATAAGATATATTAACTTTAATGAATTTTAATTTCATCATTATTATATTATATTTTAATTAAATCCATCACAGTAACAATTTTTGTGATGATGTCATGTAAAATGAAACACATCAATTCATGGATGTGCTAATCAATACATATGCACGAGTAGTGTTTTCATTTACCATTGGATGGAAAAGGATATAAAGAAGGTTATACCATACTCATACTAAAAGTTATGTAAATTTATTATACTATGGTAATTATATCATTAGGGTTTAAGGAAATTTAAATGTTTAATTATAATAAATAAATAAGAAATATTATGATTATGACACAATCCTTCTCCATGGATAAACTTTTTTCCATACATATTAATCCTTCTATGTTGGAAATGATTTTCAAAACAAGTCCTATAATACATGGGGGAATTAGGCAGTTGTATGGATATGTATTTTCCAGAATAGGGTGCCCAAAATGTTTAAGTAATAGGGGAGATGAGGTGCTCACGCCCTTGGAATTAAATAAATAATGAAATTAATATAATTTTTTTATCGTCGAGTGGAAAAAATGAAATATTTAAAATCATTGATGTGTACGATTCCAAATAATATCTTATAAATAAAATTGTAAAACATTAGGTTAATTATATACCCTTAAATATTAGTTTTAACCCTTGTCAAAACTTTTGATAATTACTGTGACATCAAATTTTTTACTCTATAGGAGTCGTAAAAGTGAAAATAAAAGAATAATTAACCCATAAGGGGAAAATGATTTATATTATAAACTAAATATCATACACTATGTTAATTATAATATTTTTTTATTTTAATATCGTTAAATAAAATATTATTTTAACAAATTTACCATAAAAGTCATATTCAAGAGTATTTACATTGTATGATTTTAATTACATCAATATATCTATTGAATTGAAATATTTAATTTTAACACAATAATAACACATTAATTTTATTGGGAAAAATTTAGATCATAATAATTCAAAAAAATTGTATTACATTAAAAAAATTAAATATATGTTTTCCATTATTTTTTGTATTTCATGACTAAGCACAATGTTGGAATTGTGTAAACATTTATGTTAATTATTCTATAACAAAAAATTAAAATAATACTACCATGACAAAAATATTCAGTTATATTTCGAGAAGAAAATTATAACTAATATTAATGACGTTTTATCTCTGTGTGAAAATATTAAATATATTATAAATAGATAATAATATTTTGATTTTATTATTTTCATAAACTCATACTTAAGACATTTAAAATGGAATGTGGAAAAAAATGTGTATTTTATAAACATATGTAAATATTTTTTAAAAAAATTTAAATTAAAATAAATATTATTTTTATAGGGATTTTTAGTCCTTATCGCATAGTTATATCTTTATTTTACCCATTTTTTTATAGAGTTGACAAATATTTACTATGATAACTATTCATTATAATAAAAATTAATCTAAAATATTTTTCAAATTTAGAACCTTAAAGTTTCAAATATTAAACAAATTTAAAATTGTTAAATATAAATTGTTTTATTTAATCAATTTTCTTTTAAATTAATAAAACCCAATAAAAATGGTTTTTCAGATAAATGTGTTTTTATGCCTAAAAATGAATAAATACCAAAATCATGTATAATACTGATTCTATTAAAATTAATTAAATTATTCCAAATTAATAGAAATGTATTTTACATCAATTTAAAATTAATAACATAATTTTTTTCAATAAATTTTTTAATGAGAATAATATAAAATTTTACAAAAAACAGTATTTTCACGATTCTCCAAAATTTAAATCTTTTTTAAAAACACCAAAAATTAAACCCTAAGAAACATCTTACTTGGTGAATTCAAAAATAGACCACATTTTCTAAAATTATAATTCTAAAATTTTTAATTAATAAATTCTAATAAGTAATATAATACATGAAAATTAATTTACAAAGAATAAAATCATTTCTTTATTAATTGAGAAATTACATAAATTATTTATAATTATTATAATAATATAATAAATAATAAATATTAATAAGGCCTGAAAATTATTTAAAAATTTTTGGGATGTCATATTCTTCACCAATTTTTGAAAAAAATTATGCACAATTTTTATCAATACTTAAACGACTGTGGATATTTTCCTCTCCTATAATTTTCTAATTCCCAGATTTCTTCTTAAATCATATCACTTTTCCATGGAACTGTGAAATAATGTATCAACTTATTCAGAATCAAGTAAAATTTGTGATCATAGCTCTAAAATGGTTATTCTTTATTTCAAAGTAACTATTCCAATTGTATCACCTCAGGTATCAAACAATGAGATGCATTCAGCATATATTTCATAAATATTATAACAATAATAACATCATATTCTTGCGCTAAAATCAATGTAAAGGAAATTCAACATGAAACTGAAAAAAATTTATCAAAATTTTTATATAATATAATTAATTGTTTACATAGATTTCCATTTTTACGAAAACATATAACACTTTCATGTTTAGATACTTTTAGAGAAACATTTTTACATACCTTGAATGGAAGATCATTCCTCTAGTTGTATTTATGAAATATTTATCTACTTTTATCTACCTTCATATGATGTTACGTCATTATTAACTTTTCTTCCATCTCTTATACCAACTCTTATTCCAAAAACATCTTTTCACCTACATTATCCCAATAAGACTGATTTAGATTCCTATTTATAAGTAATGACTAAAATCATTCCGTCTATATAACTAATATCATTCCATATATATAATAGAATAAAATATGTTCATATAAAAAAATTCTAAAAATAAAATATCTTGATCCCAACATCCCTAATAATCCATTGAACCCATTCCAAACAAGTGAGGCCCCAACATTAAACATTACATAGTCTTGAGATAATTATACAATTTTACTTTGATTCACTTTAATGAACTTTTCACATTTAGAGATATAGAAAATTAGGTTATTACTAATACATAAAGAACAATATTCATACAATGAGGAATCATCCTAAAGTATTAATTAATTCCCTAAAATAGAAATCTTTCAAATGAAATGTGGTTTATTTTCTTGTAAAATCTTCATAACTTTTCTCTCATCTAATATTTGACTCCATTGTCCCTTAAATCCTACAAAAATCATTTCAAAAATATGGGATGATCACCAAAATCACGGTAAGGTATATAAAATATGGAATGAAACCATTAATGAATGAATATTTTAAAATAGTGAAAATATTTTAACAAAGTCATAATTTTATCCCATAAAATAGAAACTCAATAAAATGCCTCATGACAAAATAATATTCCTAAAAAAAATTTAGTTGTCATAAATCATAAGGGAAACTTGAGGCATCCATATCATATATACATTAAATCTTTCACATCAACATAAAAAGTAACCTTCATGGTTATGTTTAGAACACACATAACAGTATATTCCCTAAATCAGTTAGGATAAACCATAATGGTTATCTCTATCTCAATAACAAATGTATTGGAGATCTATCAAGGGAACATCCACCCTCGGTTTAACACAGAACCACTTATATACTTTCGAAATTCCCAAAAGCAATAACAAAAGTATAACATATGAACATGGATAAAAGAAAAATACCATATCCAAATTAAACTCATAAAATATCATATCAAGATACTTATATAACCAATCTATTCCCCAAAACATTTTCAATACAAAAATACTTAAAAAGATAAAATGGTATTTACTTATCATTTAAAAACATTATATCTTTTATAGGAAGATAAATTCCAAATAATGGTCATGAAGAAGGAAAAGTTGTTGTCACCACATATGTTAAAAAAATTCCTTCTGTCATTTTGTACAACACTATATATATAAAATATTCCTTTCAAAAACCGTTGAATTAAATTAAAAGTCAAATGGTTTGATTATAAATTATATAAAATAATTTTGTGTATATTATCAAAATATGCCTAACAGGATGGAGATTTGGACCAAGATCCTTACTTTGAGTCTGAATCATCTTGAAAAAAAATTATATTCCAAAATAATAAATTGAGGATAATTTCTAGTTTCTTTAGAAACATCTTCATGTTTGTTGTTCCTTTCATATTGTAATATTCAAGACTTTTATGAGAAATATTTTTTTTATGTGTTATATAAATCATCAAAGGAATCTTTCACTACACACAACAATATTTTGTCATGCTTTACACGCAATCGCGGCCTTCCTCGATAGCTTGCATTGTACGCAATACTGAGTTTCACTAAACAATGATATGCTATTAAAATATTATTAAAACTAGCCATTATGAATAGTAATACCCACTTTTTGAAATTTTGTAAATTTTATTTTTCAAAATGGACTTCATCTTTGGATTTGGAATATCGAAATTATCCTAGGGTGAAATTTTGGTATCTTTCTGAAAACTTTCAATTTTTTATGAATAGTGAAAACACTGGGTTACTTTTTAAAAACCAACTTTTTATTTAAATAATTATTTATTTTATTTAAATCTATTTTAGGTAAAAATTGATACATAATACCTATATAAGTTTAATGTAATTAATTGGAGTCATTTTATAATAATTTTAAATATATAAAAAATTTATTGAACTTTTGACCGTCTTTTACCCATCTCCTTAGAGAATTTACAAATTTACATAAAACATAATTTTCCCGCTTTTGTGAATGGAATTTCATAAATCAGAGAGGCACAGTTTATTTCAGTAAGTAAAATGTGGTTCAATGAGATGAAAATAATTTTTGGTGAATAGTAACTTTTTACTTTTTTTACCACAGTTAAAAGTAAATTGGGTAATTAAGGGTAAAAATAATATTATTATTACCCTAATAAATGTCCTAATTCTATTAGATAAGATTAATTAGATTAAAAAGACCTTAGGAATAAAATATGACCATTTAGGCACACTTGTATTAGATTAGGATATTTATTATTAATTTATTTAAAGAAGGGTTAAAATAGTTAAAATAAAAGTATAATAACTAAATCATTTTTAATATATCGTAATACATAAGATAAATTCGACGATAAATATTCATTATAAATTTAAAAATATTTACTACATAATGGTATTTTATTTTTAATTTTTAGACAATAAACAATGTAATTTATTTATGACACAATGATGATGCAGTAATTATCTTATTAATAAAATATTGACAAAATTGATGTTATAAATACCCAAATAAATGTAATTTGAGACTTTTTATGAATTCCATTAATTTTATATGTTAATAAGACATGTTAGTGTTGATTTAAGTATCTTTTTTATAACTAATCTTTCTTTTATGATTTTCACAAAAATCAATTACCAAATAGTGTCAAAATTGACATAAAATAGTTTTTAAAACAAATATTATATTATTAATTGATATTATATACCTAAAAATCTAAGGTTCTGCCAAATGACTTAGATAAGGTTATATATATTAATAATAATAAAACTTGGGGTTCGTTTGGCTTGTTACAATATGTTTATTAACCTTATTATGTATGAAAACAAGAAGACACGGTAAAAGTAAAATTATCTAACTTTAAGTAAAATCTAAATGATAAGGTTAAAATAAAAACCTAAAATTGTCTAAAATCTATTGGATGAGATAATTTCTACCCATCCCCACCTTATCTTCAAAATAAATCAATTTTGAGCTATTTAAAACCGAAGATATCCTTATAATAATATAATATTTTTTTTCCAAAGGTGCCCCTCTCCTCCATTATAAAAGGGTACCTTCTCCCTCTCTTCTTCACATAACTTTGAGCATTCAATCTCAGAACAAACCTTCCAATTACTCCTCTCAACTTTCCTAGAAACATATTAGTGGTCCTGGTATTCTTCAAAGGCCAATTTTAGTTCCCTAAAAGGAGGTCTCAAAGAGGCGCTTCAAAGAAGAGGTAATGTATGTTACTGATTCTTTCAACTTTATTTCTTCTTTCACTTATTCTTCTTTAGTTTTTTAATTGTGGAGTAATAACATAATTCTCACTCATACAATGATATGTTATTATTAGTATGAAACAACCCAATTTCATCATCTATCCATCCTATGGAAAATGAAATCACCGCACGTGCATACGTACGGAATATCATCTCCACGACGTGATGAGATTCATTCTCCATGTTAACAATTCATGAATGATTATAAAGTATATATAATAAGTAATCATGAAATATATGACATAATAATGACACTGGATTTATGTATATATATATATATGTATGTCACTTACATAATTACATTCAATTCAACAATGAAACAAAAACAGCGTTCAGGCGTACGTACGGCCTACCATCTCCATGAAAGTTGTATTACATTCCATTTTTTGATCTATCATATATATATATATATATATATATATTCTGAATATATATTACATATAAATCATTTTTTACATTCAAGAATTAAGTAAATCAGGTTATAAGTAATAATATTAAGAACAACAAGTCCAAACATGTGTGATAAATAAAACGATTTTACCCAAAACACTACTTTAACATGGAACTTACAACAGAATGGATAATATAAAGTCATAAGTGAACCATATATGATATCATAAAAATTAATATGATTCTGTAATAAGTCAATGACATTATTTAAGTCATTATACAAGAGGTTCAGATATGTACGAAGCATATCAGACCTAAGGTAAGGGATAATTTTCTAAATCTCATTTTTATCTGAGATTGCTTATTTGTAAGTATTTACTGGGGTTATTTCAATCATCCATGTCCATGTTTTATAATGGTCTTTTCATTAATTTTTAGAGTCCTTTTAACCATTTTTTAACTTTTACTACATGGTATGTATGAAATCTTTTTTTACCAAATGAGTTACTTTTTGACTTTTCTGACAAAAGTATGAGAATAATGTTTTTTAACTTATACGTCATGAATCTATTCTAAAAACATTATTTCCAAGAAGCTTCCTTTACATGATTTCATGTTTATTTTTAATAAACTTCTTTTAGTTTAAAATTTTATGACATGTTAAGAAAGGAAAAATGTTTTTGAAGTAGAAAGGATATTTTATTCAAGAATGGAGTTCAAGTGTTTTATCAAAAGTATTTTCCTTCTAAGATAATATAGGGTTCTGTTTCTATCCCTATTATTACATTGATTAGATTATGTTTTGTTGGAATTATTTTTATGAATTTTTTTATCTTATATTAATTTTTTTATGATGTCACGATGTTTAAGAATCCAATTTTTATTACATGGGTTATGGAATGATGTATGATTTATGATTTTGTGGAACACATAAGAATGGTATCATTATGGGATAGGTGGGACTAATATATCCCTCCAATTCATTAGGTAATGATTTATATCTCATGAGATAGACATGGATGGAACTGTAGGTTAAACCGGTTCAGTGAAACAAGACTGAAACGAGGAGTGAACTCGGTTCAGAAATGGACTTTGTCCACTAAGATAGTCTTGGATATGAGTCTTGAATATTAAGAAATGATTTTCTATGATTATTTGTGTATGCCACAAAGTTTCATGTTTGATGTTATGATTATTGGGATTACATTACACTAATATGATTTATCCCATGTTATGAAAATACGATCTCTTTTTCAGGGTATGATTTCCAAAATGATATGTTCTTATGAATATGATTTGATTGATATTTCTTTTGTTTACCCTTACTGATAATTTGAGCTCACCCTTTTGTATGTTCTCTTTCCCCAGGTCAGGAAGAAGGTTATTAAGTAGGATATGTCAAAAGGGATTCTAGATGTGATGAAATAAATGGAAGACAATGTAGATTCTTTAGGAACCAGTTGTTTATGTTTCCCAGTTTCTAAAGACACTATACCTATACGGTCCTTTCATGGTTTTTTATATGTTGTAATAAGAATGTTTCAATTTTGAATTAATAACCATGTATGTAAATTATGGGTCGTTATAGTTGGTATCAGAGGTAAAGGAGGTAGATATGTATCTGATTCTTGGGAACTCTCACATGTGAGCGTTAGACGAAGCATGGCTCTCCGCCCAAGGGATTTACGAGGAAATGGATGCCACTGGGAATGGTGGTGTGTCCCACCTAGGGGGTGTAGCCACCCATGGAGTTCCCTAATAAGTATCAATTATAGTCCACTGGAAGTAATTCCAGACCGTTATAGTTGGTATCAGAGGAATGTTATAGTCAACCATTGGAAACTAGTATGTGAAATCCTTGGTAAGAAACCTAAGGATATGTCTATGCACAGAACACAATATTAGAAATGGCCATGAACAACCTATGATATGACCTTAAGTGTGAAATTTTATTCTTGATTATGTATTTTTCCTATTATAATTAGTGTAGCTCACACTATTATTCATGGTTTTAGTCAATGGATGGAACCCGAAGGAACCGTGTTAATGAGGAATGCGACGGGAAATGCAATGATTGTCCCCCTGATCAACCAAACATTATAGAAGCTGGAATGAAAAATCTTGTAGCCATTCTCACACAACATTCTCAAGAGATGAATCAAGCAGGACTTCCAAACGAGCAAAGTAAGGAGCAACATTCTGTTGAATCCCTCATGAGGCAGTGTCCAACTTCATTCAGTGGGTCTACTAATCTATTAGTTGCGGAATAATGGATTAGTACTACTAAAAAGATATTTTCAGTTCATCAATGTTCTGAACATGATAAAGTCATCTTAGAAGTTTATTGTTTGGAAGGTGAAGATGATCAATGGTGGAATATTATCAGGAATACGGGACCAAGAGATGGAATTGAGTCCATGGAATGGGACGAGTTCATGAACTTCTTTTTCAATTAGTACATCCCCCGCATTCTTCGAACAAAGATGGAGAAAGAGTTTCTTGAACTAAAGAAAAAGGATGATGAATCTATTGGTACCTACGAAGAAACATTTACAAGACATGAAAGGTATGCTTCTGGGATTATTATCCAACTTGAGATTAAGATCGATCGATTCTTTAGTGGATTAAAACCAAGTCTTCGAATGGAGTTAGCCATAAGGGAGTTCAATAGCTACGATAAAATCGTTTGATGTGCTCTCAAGGTAGAGATGGAGATTGGAATAACCCATCAGTCATATGGGTTTGATAAGAAGCGGAAAATGGAAATCAAAGGAAAATATAAAGACCACACTGAAAAGAAGATGATTTTTTCATTATGCTCAAAGTGTGGAAAGAAACATGGAGGGAGTTGTCTTAAAGGGACAAGTAAATGTTTCAAATATTGAAAGTATGGTCATAGGGCATTTGAATGCCGTAATGATGGGAAGAAGATGTCTAGTGATGCGAACAAAGAAAAGGCTACACATAGTGCACCTCCTACACTTCAATGTTACAAGTGCAAGGAAATGGGGAATTATTCCAATCAATGCCCTAATCCAAGGGTTGTTGATGATGATAGAAATCAACAAAATCTTCAGTCTAAAGACAAAGTAATGTCACATGCAATTACTATCAGCGATGTGGAATACGATAATGAAGTGGTGAAAGGTACACTTACCATCCACTCTAAAGTAGCAAATGTTTTATTTGATTCGGGATCCTCCCACTCTTTTATTCCTAAAGAATTTTCTAAGGGTATAACCGTATTACCTAAAAATTGGATATTGAGTTAGCTATGACATCCCCTAATGGCACAATAGTCGCATCAAAAGTTTATAAATCTTCTCTGATTGAAGTTTGTGGGAATGTGCTTCCTAAAAATCATGTGATCCTTCCTATAGTGGAATTTGATGTGATTCTTGGCATGGATTGTCTTTCTCTATATGGATCTCATATCAATTGCCAAAGAAGGGGAGTTTTTTTAAAGGTTGGGGTCGAAGCCTCAATTTATTATTTGAAAGCCAAGACCTCTTTAGACTGGGTAGAGGGAGACCCATTACATAGCCCGAAGGCCCAAGTCCAAGTATCCTGAATACAAGGCTTGAAAGCCCATTTATTTGGCCCAAATGACCCCATAGTGAACAGTACTGCTACAGTAACCGCACTTCTACATTACCTGCTACAGTAACTCCACCGCGGCATTATCTGCTACAGTCCATCTGCCACTACAGTGCTGCCACTGCAACAGTACCGGTGACAGTACTGCTACAGTACAGAGGAAATTCTCCCCTGCCCAGATTCGATCCCGAGTCTTTTGGATGCCAAGAAGGAGCCTGTACCACTACGGTATAGGCTCATTGGCGCCAAAGAAGGGATGTCACATTTCATATTCTAGATCAATCTATGATCTTCTATCGATGAAAGGATGAACATAACCTTCCAGTGGAAATTTCTTCCATCTTATGGGTCATGATTTCACTAAATGAAGGTTATTTATCTCAAATGGTTGGAGAGAAACTCACGATTACGAATATGACCGTTTTACGGGAGTTTGACGATGACTTTCCGGAGGAATTGTAAGGTCTTCCACCAAATCGTGAAGTAGAGTTTTCAAAAGAACTCATACCGGGTGATTTGCCTATTTCAAATACCCCTTATATAATGGACCCAATTGAGTTTCAGGAATTGAAGAAGCAACTCCAAGAGAATCTTGATAATGGATTCATACGCCTAAGTGCGTCACCTTGGGGAGCACATGTTCTGTTTTTTATGAAGAAAGATGGATCAATGAGACTCTACATTGATTATTGAGAACTTAACAAGATCACTATCCGGAACAAATATCCTCTCCCGCACATTGATGACTTATTTGACCAACTATGCAGAGATCAATACCGTTCCATGATTGATCTTCATTCAGGGTATCATCAATTAAGGGTCAAAAGGGAGGATATACCAAATACGCCTTTCGATACATGGTATGAACACTATCAATTTATAGTGATGCCATTTGGTCTTCCTAATACCCCTTCCATCTTTATGGATCTATTGAATAGAGTCTTTAGAGACTATCTTGATCAGTTTTTGGTAGTCTTTAAAGACGATATTCTTGAATATTCAAAGAGAAAGGAAGAACATGAAGATCACTTGAGAATTATATTAGAGACCCTGATAAAGGAGGAACTTTATGAAAAATTTACCAAGTGTGAATTTTGGCTTCAAAAAGTTTCATTTTTGGGTCACATAATCTCAAAAGAGGGGATATCTATGAATCCCACAAAAACAGAGGTTATAGAAAGATGGTAGAGACCAAAAACAGTAACTAAGATCCAAAGTTTTCTTGTTTTTCCTGGATATTATCGACGTTTTGTGAAAGATTTTTCACGATTATCTAATTCACTCACCAATTTGACTCGGAAAGAAGATATGTTTGTTTGGACAGAGGAATGTGAAGAGAATTTCAAGGAGTTGAAAAGAAGTTTATCCAGTGCACCTGTATTCACACTTTCGTGTAGTGGATAAAGGATTGTAATCTACAGTGATGCATCCAAGAAAGGGATGAGGTGGGTTCTTATGCAAAATGTTATGGTGATAAATTATGCCTCACGACAGTTGAAAATCCATGAGAAAAATTACCCAACTCATGATTTGGAGTTAGCAGCGGTATTCATTGAATTAAAGATTTGTAGTCATTATGTTTTTGGAGGAAGGTGTGATATTTATATTGATCATAAAAGTTTAAATTATATTTTCACACAAAAGGAGATGAATATGCGCCAAAGAATATGGTTGGAGCTGATTAAGGATTACGAATGCTGAATTCAATACCACCCTACGAAAGAAAACAAGGTTGCAGATGCATTAAGTCGACAAGACCATGCTAGTTTATCCATGATGAGGATCACAAAAGAACCAATATTTATGGATTTCCAAAGGATGGATCTTGGAATTATAATGGGAGGGGAAAATCGTATCTTTCTCAAATAAATGTTCAACCATCTATATATTTGAAGATTAAAGAGGCACAGAAAAAAGATGTAGTGTTACAAAACAAGGTGATAAATGTTCCTAAATTCAACCTTGATTGTGATGGGATAATAAGGTTCCAGAATCGGGTTTGTGGTCCTCCCATCCCTGAATTAAAGAAGGACCTGCTGGATGAGGCTCATAGTTCTTCATTCACTATTCATCCTTGAAGCACGAAGATGTATAGGTACCTGAAAGAGTACTTCTGGTGGGATGGAATGAAAAGAGATGTTGCTGAATATGTCTCTTGATGATTGGTTTGTTAGCAAGTTAATGATGAGAGACAAAAGTCTAAGGGGATGTTACAACCTTTACCCATACCTAAATGGAAATGGGAAAACATCACTATGGACTTTGTCAATGGACTTCCTTAAACATCCAAAGGAAATAATTCTATCTGAGTCATAGTTGATCGTCTTACAATGTCTGCACACTTCATTGCTATTAGAGAGGATTTCTATCCGGATCAGCTTGCCAAGATATATGTAAAGGAAGTGGTAAGATTAAATGGAGTACCACCTTCTATTATATCTGATCAGGATCTGAGGTTTACCTCAATGTTCTGGTGAAGTCGTCAACATATTCTGGATACAGAGTTGAGTTTCAGCACTGCTTAACATCCTCAGATAGACGGTTGGTCTGAGAGGACAGTTCAAACTCTAGAAGATATGTTGAGATCTTGCTCTATGGGTTTCAATGGTGGTGTGGATAAACAACTACCTTTGGTGGAATTTTCATATAATAATAGCTTTCAATCCAGTATGCAGATGGCTCTTTATAAGCTCTAAATGGAAAGAAAAGCAGGAATCCAACTTTCTAGGATGAAGTTGGGGATAAAAATCTATTAGGACCTGATCGTGTTGATGAGATGGCAGAAAAGGTCTGAACTATTCAACAACACATTAGAGCTTCTAAGAGTCGAAATTTTTTTTTTGCTGACAACTGAATAAAAGACCTAGAGTTTTAAGTGCATGATAAAGTGTTCTTACGAATATATCCTTGGAAGGGAGTAATGAGATTTAGAAAGAAGGGAAAGTTGGGCCCTAGGTATATCGGTCCTTTAGAAATATTGGATCGTGTTGGGAAGGTAGCTTACCGATTGGCGCTTCCACCGAATCTCTCACAAGTTCATGATGTGTTCCATGTATCTCTCCTAAGAAAGTACATACTTGATCCTTCACATGTACTAAGCTAATAAGTTGTACTGCTGGAGCAAGATATTTCTTATGAAGAACAGCCGATAGAGATTCTGGATCATAGCGAAAAAGTCCTACGGAACAAGACCACTCGCTTGGTGAATGTTTTATGGAGGAGCCACCAATTAGAAAAAGCTACATGGGAGCATGGGGATATGATGAGGGAGAGGTATCCTCATCTATTTGATACAATGTGATGAATTTCGAGGGATAAATTCGTTTTATGGGCGGGAAAATTGTAACACCCGAGACTTTTATGAGAAATATTTTGTTTTTATGTTATATAAATCATCAAAGAAATATTTCACTACACACAACACTAGCTTGATTTTCTTTACACGCAATCGCGGCCTTCCTCAATAGCATTCATTGTACGCAACACCGAGTTTCACTAAACAACGATATGCTATTAGAATATTATTAAAAATAGGCATTATGAATAGTAATACCCACTTTTTGAAATTTTTTAAATTTTATTTTTCAAAATGGACTTCATTTTTGGATTCAGAATATCGAAATTATCCTAGGCTGAAATTTTGGTATTTTTCTGAAAACATTCAATTTTTGATGAATAGTTAAAACACTGCGTTACTATTTAAAAACCAACTTTTTATTTAAATAATTACTTATTTTCTTTAAATTTATTTTAATTAAAAATTGATACATAATACTTATATAATTTCAATGTAATTCATTGAAGTCATTTTATAATAATTTTAGATATATAAAAATTTTATTGAACTTTTGGCCGTCTTTTACCCACCTCTAAGGAGAATTCGAAAATTTACATAAAACATAATTTTACCACTTTTGTGAATGGAATTTCAAAAATCCGAGAGACACGATTGATGTCAGTAACTAAAATGTGGTTCAATGAGATGAAAATAATTTTTGGTGAACAATAACTTTTTACTTTTTGTAAACCACAGTTAAATATAAAAAGGGTAATTAAGGGTAATAATGATATTATTATTACCCTAACACATGTCATAATTCTATTGGATAAGTGTAATTCGACCAAAAACAACCTTTGGAATAAAATATGACCATTTAGGCCCACATGGATCAGATTCTGACATTTATTATTAATTTATTTAAAAAAGTGTTAAAATAGTTGAAATCAATGTTTAATAACTAAATAATTTTTAATATAGGGTTATACATAAGATAAACTAGACTATAATTATGGATTATAAATCTACAACTATTTCCTACATAATGGTATTCTATTTTTAATTTTTAGACATTATATTATTTAATTTATTTATGACACAATAATGATTTAGTAATTATCTTATTAATGAAATATTGACATAATTGATGTTATAAATACACAAATAATTGTAATTTGAGACTTTTTATGAATTAAAATTATTTTATATGTTACTATGACATGTTAGTATTGATTTAATTAACATTTTTAGAACTAATCCTTTTGTTATGAGTTTCACAAAAATCAATTACCAAATAGTGTCAAAATTGACATAAAATAGTTTTTTTTAAAAATATTATATTATAAATTGTTATTTTATTACTAAAAATCTAATGTTTGTCAAAATGACTTATATAAGGTCATATATATTAATAGTAACCAACTTCGGGTTCTTTTGGCTTGTTATAGTATGTTTATTTACCTTATAGTGTAAGAAAACAAGAAGACACAGTAAAAGTAAAATTATTTAACTTAAAGTTAAATCTACATGATATGGTTAAAATAGAAACCTAAACTTGTCTAAATTCTATTAGATGAGATTATTTCCACCCATCCCCACCATAGATTCGAAATAAATCAATTTTCATCTATTTAAAACTGTATATAACTTTATAACAAAATAATATTTTTTGTTTTTCCAAAGGTGCCCCTCTCCTCCCTAATAAAAGGGAACCTGCTCCCTCTCTTCCTCACAACACATTGAACCTTCAAGATTGGCCAAACCCTACCTATTTATCCTCTCCACTTCCATAGAAACATCCTAGAGGTCCTGGTCTTTCTCAAAGACCAATTTGAGTTCTCTAAAAGGAGGTCAAAAAGAGTCATTTCAAAGAAGAGGTAATGTCCGTTACCGATTCTTTCAACTTTATTTCTTCTTCCACTTATTCTTATTTAGTTGTTTAATTATGAATTAATTACATCAGTATCAACCATATACTGACATGTTATTATAAGTATGAAACAACCCTATTTCACCATTTATCCATCCTACGGAAAATGAAATCACCGCGTGTGCGTACATACATAATACCCTCTCTACGACGCGCTGAGATTCATTCTCCATGTCAACCATTCATGAATGATTATAAAGTATATATACAAAGTAATCATGAAATATATGACATAATAATGATATTGGATTTATGTATATATATGTATGTCACTTACTTAATTCCATTCAATTCAATAAGGAAACGAAAACAGCGTTCATGCGTACGTATGGCCTATCGTCTCCATGAACAGTGAATTTCATTCCATTTATCGATCAATCATATATATATGTATATTCTGAATATATATTACATATAAATCATGTTTTACAATCTGGAATTAAGTAAATCAGGTTATAAGTAATAATATCAAGAACAACAAGTCCAAACATGTACAATAAATAAAATGATATTACCCAAAATGCTACTTTAACATGGAACTTACAAAAGAACGGATAATATAAAGTCATAAGTGAAAAATATATGATGTCATAACAATGAAAATGATTCTGTAATAATTCAATGACATTATTTAAATCATTATACAGGAGTTTCAGATATGTATGAAGCATATCAGACCTAAGGTAAGGGATAATTTTACAAATCTCATTTTTATCCGAGATTGCTTATTCATAAGTATTTACAGGGGTTATTTCTATCATCCATATCCATGTTTTATAAAAGTGATTTCATGTATGTTTAAATTCCTTTTTTAACCATTTGTTACTTTTTCTACATGGTATATAAGGAATCTTTTTTACCATATGAGGTACTTTTTGACTTTTCGGACAAAAGTAAGAGAATAATGTTTTTTTAACTTATACGACATACATGTATTTTTAAAACATTATTTACAAGAAGCTTCCATTACATGTTTTCAAGTTTATTTTAAGTCAACTTTTTTTAGTTTAAAATTTTATGAAATGTTAATAATGGAAAAAAAATATGAATTAGAATGGATATTTTCCTCAAGAATCGAGTTTAAGTGTTTTATCAAAAGAATTTTCCATATAAGATAATATAGGGTTCTGTTTCTACCCATATTATTAAATTGATTTTATTATGTTGTGAGGGAATTATTTTTATGAATTCCTTTATCTTATATGAAATTTCTTATGATCTAACGATGTTTATGAATCCCATTTTTATAACATGGGTTATACAATGATGTATGATTTATGATTTAGTGGCACACATAAGAATGGTATAATTATGAGATGGGTGGGACCTATATCTCCCTCCAATGCATTGGGTAAAGATTTATATCTCATGAGTTATACATTGTTGGAATGGAAGGTTAAACCGGTTCAGTGAAACAAGATTGAAACGAGGAGTGAACTCGGTTCCGAAATGGACTTTCTCCGCTAAGATAGTCTTGGCTATGAGTCTTGACTACTATGAAATGATTATCAATGATTATGTGTGTATTCAACAATGTTTCACGTTTGATGTTATGATTATTGGGATTACATTTCACTACTATGATTTGTCCCATGTAATGAAATTATGATCTCTTTTGCAGGTTAAGATTTCCAAAATGACATGTTCTTATGAATATGATATGATTGATATTTCTTTTGTTTACCCTTACTGAGCATTTGATATCACCCTTTTGTATGTTCTATTTCCCCAGGTCAGGAAGAAGGTTATTATGTAAGATAAGCCCAAAGGGACTTTAGATATGATAAAATAAATGGGAGACAATGTAGATGCTTTATGAACCAGTTGTTATGTTTTCCCAATTTCTAAGAACACTATACCTATAGGGTCCATTCATGGTTTTGTTATATGTTGTAATAAGTATGAATCAATTTTGAAGTAATAACCATGTATGTAAATTATGGGTCTTTATACATATCACTTATTAATATGTTATAAAAAATATATTATTCCATATGTTTTTATCGATCATTTTGTCGATATTCGGTACTTGATTAGAAAATGACCATTGCTTGATGTCAATAGTCCATGTGGTCATAATTATATATTCTACAGAATAATAATAATGTTATAATAATCAATTTTATATATCAATAATAATTTTAAATCCATTCATTAAATGTGTCTTTGAAAAATGAACAATGTTACAATCATGGAGATGGTAATATTTACGTACACATGAGTAACATTTCCTTTTTCTATTTATCATAATGTAAATAAATAATTATTATTTTAGATTTCTATAATGATCATAACTTTATTAAAATCATAATAATATATTAAATATACTTATTTATATCATACAAGTGATGTGGTGAATAAAAATGATTTTCATCGCTTGCTGGAGGTGATTGTTCGCACTTAGAAACGAACACCATTACCATTTTTATGTGCATCAAACGTAAGAACCTAATTGAAATATTATTATTTAAAAAATATAAATATGTCATTAATTTAATATAAAACCACTAATTCTATCATTATAACCAATCTATATATATGGTAATGAAAAATGAACTATATTCGTTCGTGAGGCCGTAGTATGTCGTACACAAAAGAGAAATGACTATTTCCTATTTGATGAAATTAAAGATGTATTTAGGTGATGATATTAACATAATAAAATATCAGCATACTTAGGATTAAGGAGATATTATTTCATCATGGTTTTATGGGATTTGAAGTATGTGGAATAAGAAATAAAATAGAAACACTTAAAAATGATACCTCTTCTCTGGTTGATCACCTTTAGAGAACATCGTAACCCCTATAAAAAGATTGATATGCCTAAAATAAGGCCTCAACAACATAGGGTGGGATTATAGGAAGTGGTTTGGGAAGATAATGGTGTAGATAAATGTAAAGACCCGGATATTCCATGTAATTTTCCATAATTGTATGGCAATATTATGTGTCTGAAAAATTTACAGTGCATGATTCTGAGGCCCGGTGTGCCTGAAATGAATTTATGAACTTTTTTTTGGTACATTCAGAAAATGTGTGAGAGGGTTTCTATAACATTTTAAATAGTTCTTGGAATTGAAATATGAGGAAACAGTGGAAATCGCATCACTGATATTCTCCTAAGGATACTTTCACCTTGACCACAGTAATACGAGGGTGAAAGCTAGTTTTTATGTTTTTCATAACTTAGAATCATATAATGGTCAATATCAAAGTAAAGTGGCATCAAATTTTCAATGTTTCAAAAAATAGATGGTTATGGTCAGAAAACAAAAATCTAATAAAATAAATATATGTGTTAGAGATATTTATAGTTCATATCTCTTAGTTTAATCACATTTTTACCCATTTCACATTACCATGGTGGAAAATATTTTCTCTGTATTCTTTTAATAATACATAAAATTAAATTTGATATATATAAAAATTTTGAACATAATTATTCCAAATATTTAATAAAATTCTCAGGTTTCCATTTATATGATTTAAATAGAACAATTTTAAAATATATTCTTAAAATGCAATAAACACATTTTTTTTTGAAAAAATTGTTTTTATGACTTAAAATGGGAATTTAAAAAAACATGTACAATTATTAATCCTAGGTAATTAATTATATTATATATTATTAATGATGATTTATTTATTTTTGTTCAAATTAAAAACATAATCAGTTTTTCCAATTACTTTATTTAATGAAAATAAATTATTGTTTTACAAACATCAATATTTTTCTCTATTATCTAATAAATAAATATTTTCAAAACTAATTCAAAAATTTCAACCTAAAATAAATTTAACATCATTGTTTCAAATAATAATTTTTCTTAATGAAATTTATATTTGAAAAATATTTAAGATTTTAAATAAAACCATATAACCCACGAAAATGAATTTAGTAAGAATAAAAGTACAATTTATTAAAAAATTAAACAATATTATGAAAATGAATATTAAAATATGAAATATAATTCAAAAATATTAATAAGGAATGAAATTTATATATTATTACATTCATTATCACATTTAGGCTCTTTGAGGATTAACTATATATGAAACTTAATTTATTATACCTATCATCATTTATCTATATTCGAATAGTCCCAGATGAATTTATAAAAATATTATTGATTAAACTCTCCTTAATAAATTATTGAAAGAATATATAAGAAAGTTGTGTGCTTCAATGATCAGTGTAAAAAAACTAGTCAACTTCTTATCACAAAATAAATCAAGATCATATCTTTAAACAAGGTCATGGAAGAAATTTCTTATTGAAAATAGAATATAATAATAAGAGTTATTCATAAGTTATGATAGAAGGATATGTAATCTCAAATGAAAAAATATATACCAAGATAATGTTTTATGTAATAAAAAGACATAAATTATGATCCAAGGAGATTTATCGTAGCCATATTGAAATGGTAAATTTCATTGAAATTTAGAATAATAAAGAGTTGTGAAACATACATAAAAATATAATAACATAGGTAAAATGCTTCCCACAATATGTTAACACAACAATTTGTGACTAGATATTCCAACATCACATTAACACAGTTAGCATATGATCAAATATTCTCACATATCCTTCTCACGAAAAACTTTTAACATCCTGAACTAAACAAATGGGTCCAATCTAGAAGGTCACATGTCCTCATGCATGCCTCCTCAAACACAACATGCTACCAACTTATAACAATTGTTTGATTCCATAAATTGGTAGAATATACCCTATTTATCATGAAATAGAATCTAAAATAAATGAATAATATATGTAATAATAAATTACAGTAATCATGATTAAAATAATTAAATGTATGCTATACATTTCTTATAAATAAACCACCTACCCATGTGCCAAGAATGCCCAGATTAATCACGAAGATAAAAAATGAACGGTGGGTCCTTCGAGATTCATTTGATCTACTAGAAGCTCCATCTTCATCTAATCAACTATTCACCATAGTCTACCAATCCTAAATCAAATACAGGTTGAAATTTTATACACATCAAAATTATAGAGTATTTTGGGAGTATAATACTGAGTAGGAAACCACCAATTTATCCTCAAATGGATGTTCGTGAGTGTAAAAAAGTAATTTCATAATAATAATTACTGTTTAAAATAAAATACATATAATATCAAAAATAGGGTAGTTATATTAATATCCATGATATCACAAACCCCCAACCATAATTTCTTTGAGTTTATGCCATAATATAATGGAAGAAGCCGAAAGTTGGAAAACTGGACTATGTACAGTGTTAGGTTTACATGAAACCTATGGTCATATAATCATCAAGAAATCATGTCACCTAATAACCTCTTAATTGATAATATCATGTAATCCATTGAACAAGATTCCTTGATGTGAGTGGAACACATAAAATTAAGGCTCCCTTGATTTCATACATAACACAGCAGTAAAAATACCTCATAACCACCCTCTACAAACAAATATCTCAACAATAAAATTCAAATGTAGTGTAATAACCCATAAAGGAATAATATTTCATGATGTTCTTCCTTCCTCAAGTACCACTCACACCAATAAAGGCCTATATACTAGGTGAGAACATAGGAAGACTTATTATATCAACATGACTATATAAGAGAACACATGACATCATAAAATCACAGTGAGACATGGAAATAAGATACAATAAAATCACTCATGGAAATCATATATCATAGAAGATGAAATCGGATGCATAAACCCATATGTGATCATAACCATGAATGGTGTCAAAATGAAAGCATGTAAATAGTATTGATGGTAATTACTGTAACCTTCATCCCAAAAAGGTATGTAACTTGATACCTCGTGATTATTGATGTCAATTTTAATTATTTTCAAGGTGACATCACCATACCAAACTCTCACAAAACTTAATCCTTTGGTAAGGATATTAGAGGGACTTTATGGTGTAAGGAAAAATGATACGGTGTGGAGTTTCACTTGATGATACCACCCTGGTGTAGGGAAGAAGGATATGATGTTGTGGTGTTCTTGGTTTACAAACCATCAAACAGTATGTACAGAATAGAATGTTTTTATTATGGTAGAGGATAACAATATTTCAAAATTTAGAAAATGGTGAATGATCATTTCCTGCAAAGAGTGTATATGGGAGAAACATTGTAAAATGAAGAGGTCATATAGTGTAAGAGTTTAATTGTGTCCTCCATGAGCTCTAAGAGTGTATCTTATTGATGGATTTGAATTCATATATTTATAGGTGAGTTTAGATTCCCAATCCTCTTAAATATCAACTCTGAAAATAACCTATTTTAATTATGAAATGTTAACCCTAATTTAAAATGACTGACCGAAGATATCCTTTATACCTAACATAAAAATCGTTAAAAATGTTGTTTTTATGATACAATGGAATATCCTCTTCAAATGAGACTCCATAAAAATGTATACAGTATATCCTCCCCTAGGAGACTAATCAATGATGTAACTTCTGTTTCATGTCATATGACCATCAACTGTACCATTGTTTCAAGGTATTTGGATTTGTATCATAGTTCTAGAAGGAATATTTTCTGAAAAACTCATAGATCACCTGATAAACCTTGATTTCATAACTGAAACATGGATTAACTCAAACAATGATGTAAAAATACTTCTATTTTTTACAAATAAGTTTTTATGCATGCTCAATTCTCCCACTCTAAGGAATTATTTTCCTTGATATGTTTCTCTACGTTTCTAGCTCAATCAACCTAGGGGACTGGGCTTGAATTCCATCATCATATTACTAGGTCTCTTCCTAGATCCACCCATACTACCACCAAATCCAAAAAAGTTGTATAATATTCCCCCAAAGTATTTTCTTACGTGAATATATTATCTTCAATGGAATCTCTATAAAAGATCCATCACACTCCCTCTCAGTTTACTCACAATTAATACCATGAATAGGGTCAGGTATATACCTATGAAGCTGTGACACAAAGAATATATCATTCATAACTTGTAAAATATATGAAAGGGATATAAAATATTAAAATAAACTCTCCATTTTGTGATAAAATGGTTCAAAAAACTAAAGTGTTTCCTTTCCCTGATTCCCAACACTTCTATTACCTAACTGAGGAGTCGTTACAAAAAAACCTGATCAACCACAACGAAATCTAAAAGGCCTCCTCCATTGATCTGTATAATATCTCTTTCTAATAAGAGCATTGATCAAACTATTATATATAATTTTCACCCCCTTAGTGGTATATTTAACCATACTGAGGCAAATATATACTGTCACACCCACCTCATTATAGTAGATCAGGGAACAAAATGGTCTCCCATTCTTATCCACATAAGAGTCCATCTGAATAGGCACATGGAAACTATTATTATATGTGATCTAAACCAAGTCTAGATGATCATCCGATGATCCTCCAAAATCTTTCACAGAAACTCATAGTATATCCTCCAATATGTGTATTGTCTAGTCAAACATTCCATATATCTAAGGATGTTGTGATGTGCTAAATCTCAACTAGTTCCCTTTATATATTTTAATCCACACAAAAATAAACAACAAAAATGAGTCAATATATAAAACAATGATCATGAAAACTCTATTTATCATATAATTTATATCTTTTGTATCTTGTCCATAAAAGGTGTCTCTCGAATTGTTAAAATTTTTAAAACTTTCATCAATCATATAAAAACAACCCAAAATGCCTCATGACTGCTCAAGGTCCTTTGTAACCCTATCAAAAATTCTATTTTGATGTCTTCTAAATTCAACATTTTCACTACAAGTTGAAATATAAAACCACAAAGTTGATGGTGCTCAACTTTCACCCTCTAATGGGAATGTCATCAATAGACTAACCCAAAAAGGACTTTCTTCATCCCTAGCCACCAAAAGTGTCCCCTGATGACATGGTTCATGTTTACTGATCTAGGATTAACTATCCCTATTGGTGGATGGTATTCCCTCATGATATCTTCGTTAAGGGATGTAGTTTATATTACTCTCCCATGTACCATGTTAACATCTTCATCCTTATATTACCACCATGGTATTGGATCGCATGCATCTCATTGTTCCCTCATAACATAACACTCTAGATCTAATGCATGTGTAGTTTTTACCAAATATATAAGATAATATGTGACTAATAAGGGAGATCAAGTCATTGAACCCTAGTCATCTAAGTAATCCATCCTCCAATAATCCAACAATATCATCAACCACCACATCTCTTTATATGTGGGATCAACATGCTTATGCTTGGTTTGTGTCTTAAAGATAAGAGTATAATAAACAATGTTAACTTTTATAGGTGAATACACCATCTAAATGTCCAGTGTAGGTATATATTCTCACCAACTCCTCTGTCTCACGTTTAGGTCCCTTTCTGTGAAGATATGGTGATTTATTTTTTGGTCTGTGTAAAAACATTTCTCACCAAAGAGATAATGTCGTCAAAAAAATTAGAGTGTGGGATAATTTTTTAGGATATAAACCATGTGTAGTGTAGTTCTACTCATTGGGTCATTATTGATAAGATATATTGGATAAAAAAGTATCTCTCTCTATATTAATACATCCAATGAAAAATTCTTGATGCACCATAGTACACTGCATAACCAATCCAATGATTAAAGAGTGTCATTACTAGAGTTTTCATCAACTGTGCCTTTCAATCGTGGAATGAATCATCCAAATAGTCAGAAAATTGAGACTTCAATACACATTTCCTCAGTTCTTTAATGGGTGATAATTTTCATGATATTTCCTATATAAACATCTACTAGTATCCTTCTTATAAGGCCCTGGCCTTAAACATATCTTAATATTGAATTAAATGAATAATTCACAATGAGGACCTTTTCAGGTTTAGAGTTTTAGAGAATTAGAACATAACTACTATATCTCAAAAGATTACAAAGTAGACACTTCTACTAAGTTTCCATAGAATAAAAAACCACTTAAAAATAAACATGTCTAGTTCCAACATTTATATATCATGACTTTCCCTTGATCCCATCCGTGACCCTATTCCACATTAGGTCCTATGAAAAACATTTCAAAAAATCACGGGGTGAGCATAAAGAGCTCAGTAAGGGATACGCAAAGAATGAATACTATTAGTTTATCAAAACAACAAGTAATCCATGTATACTTTATCAAAGTAATACTTTTCACCTTTATGAAGTAATAAAAACTCTTCACTGAATAAAAGATCATTACTTACCCTTTTGTAACCAAATGATTACCATAAAACCCATAAATAATCACATAACATATAAAGGTAACTTGGGAAATAAACATACTTAAGTGGAATAACCATACGGTCAATTTCCACACATATCACTTAATGGAATATCCATACGGCCAACGTCCATACATACATAATGGAATAGTCATACGGCCGACTTACATACCCAATGCCTTGGAGGATATAACGTAACCACCCGTCCTACTATTCACGACACCACCCGTCATATGGTTTATCATGTAACCACAGGTCAAATGTCCAAGTACCATTATAAAAATCAAAATACATAAAACCAATATAATGGAAAGAAAACATTTCCACTATTTGATCACAATATATCACTTAAATATATTGAGATAACAAATACATTATAAAAAACCATTTTAAATACCAAAATACATAAAAGAGTATATGTTATTTATTTCATTTAAAAAAACATTACGGCTTGTTCAGGAAGCCAAAGACCAAACAATACTCGCGGCGGCGGAAAAGGTCGTTGTCCCCACGTACGTTAAAAGAAACATTCCTTTTTGTTGTTTTGTAAAACACTTCGTAGAAAAAGATTCCTTTTGTATAAAAGTAAAAGTTAAAGGGATTTATACACCGTATAAAAGAAAGTTGTGTATAAAATGAAATATTCCTCAACTAAAGGAGATTGAGTCGAAGTCCCTTACCTCGGGTCCGACTTGACTCGGTCGTTCATTAATCTCCTGAATAATGAACATGAGTTAATTTCT
The DNA here is from genome assembly GCA_963277665.1 of Viscum album. Lineage (NCBI taxonomy): Eukaryota > Viridiplantae > Streptophyta > Magnoliopsida > Santalales > Viscaceae > Viscum > Viscum album. The sequence continues at coordinate 255,280,521 of OY728148.1, read as the reverse complement.
ACTTTCTTAAGAACATTTTATCAAGTTCATTATTACATTTATATCACTTATTACCATGTTATAAAAATTATGTAATCATTTATGTTAATAATGTTTGTTTTGTCGATATTTGGTTCTTAAGTCGAAAGTGGACTTCTTACAATTACATGTTGTTCGTGTGGTCAAAGGTTCTTTATATCTAGAATGAAATTCCTGATTTAGATATCATATATATAATATATATCCAGCATAGAAATGTATTTATAATATTACATAATCAGTTAGAGGTAAGAATTGTAATGCACCGTCCATGGAGACGGTAAGCCGTACGTACGCATGAACGCTACATTCATTTCTTTGTCATATTAATGGAATTAAACTGAATGAGAGGTATGTATATTTTAATTCCAGAATTATATTCATCATTTATATGTATCATTCATCGTATATGTACATTACATTTGGGGATAAGAAATGAAATGCACCATTCATGGAGACGGTAAGCCGTACGTACGAATGAACACTACTTTCATTTCTATTTCGTATTTTTATAGAATGGAATCATAATGATATAGAGTTATATTTTAATTACATTTTAATATCATATATAATATCATAACTCCATCCTTTATATGTCCCACATATGGTATTAACGAATCAAATCACTTTGAGGGGGCAGTAGTCTGCACTTCCTTAAATGTAGATATTGCGTTTACCCATAATGGAAACCATAAAGGTACAACTTAAATGAAAAATACAGAAGCTTAAGGAAAACATAAACATATTATATATCATATATAAATATAGTGTCATCTTAATGGCCACCTTTGAAGGTGTTAAAAGAATTTTGAACAATCATCGTTTCAGGAGGTAGAAATTCGCCATCCACGGAAACAGTATGTTCTTTAACCATTAGATGTAGGTGTGTGTAAGTGTAGATCGAATAATTATTATAAAAACATCGTAGTATATTGAAGAAACTGGAGTAGTTAGAAAAGAAATGAATAAAAAGAGTTTAGGGGGTTGGACAAGCAAAATAAAACAAAAGGACTCAAGTGAAGACGCTACCTTAAAATCGGGTAACTCCCTTTGGTTTGAGCTCAAAGGCTTCCTTGGGTAGACTTCTTCCCTAAGTGAGGCTTCAAGGAGTAAGAGAGGGAAGGGGAGAGACACAATGGGCAAGGGTTGGACGAGCCAAAGGCTTTGGAAGCGTGGGTAAGGAGGTAGAGGTGGGGGCCTTTTATAAGAGGAGAGGAGGGTCACTCTTGGAAAGGTATAAAATGTAACTTTATTTTCAAATGTGTTTCGGATTTTAATGGTCCCAAATTGATGTTTTTCAAGTATAAGGTGATAAGGGTTAGAACTAAACCCATCCAACAGGTTTTGGACATGTTTAGGTCTTAGATTCTACATTATCATTCGATTTTATTTAAATCCTTTATTAATGAGGTAATCACTGCATCATCATGATGTCATAAATAATTTAATAAATTTAATGTCTAAAAATTATAAAAAAACTATCATGATTTAGGAAATATCTTTATCTTTCTAATTAATATTTATAGTCCAAAATATCATTTCTGTACACAAAAGAAAAAATATTTTACTTAGGTGATACATTCTTTGTCACATTTAACATTCTTTTAAAATATAAAGAACAAATGTCACTTTCCCACAAAAGTGATTCCATGGGACCCCCAAGTTTGGCACAAGGCATCCCATGGTTTGCCATGAGACAACAAGTAGCCTTAAGAGACATGTTGTGGTCTTTTTGTATTATTATGATATCATTTTATTGTATTTAACTACCTGATTGCTCATTAATCAAGATAATTAAAGATAATTACCATCATTACTATTCATAATGTCCAAAAATAAAAGAGTCTTAATAACATAATTTGGACCTTCTGATTCCAAATATCTAATCCATTTTACCAAATTCAAAACACAGAAACTGTAATAATTTATTTTAAAATAATTCCAGTTGTCAAAACAAATAGCGCGTTTTTTTGAAACAATATCTATGAAAAGTTTGGCATTAGTTTATGACCAATTCCAAAGTGAAATTAATCATAATGACCACCATTGGATTAAATGGTAATAATATATTCATATTACACTTTAATACCAATTAAAAAGATAATCTAACCATAGAATTAAATTAAATGAAAAATCAGTTTTGATGTAAAATGCAGTTTTTTTCACTATTCATTAAAAAATGAACATTGTCAGAAAAATACCAAAAATTTATCCAATGTAAATTTCAATGTCCCAATCATAATGAATATGTTTATTTTGAAAAATATAGATTATATAATTTTCAAATGTTTGATTTAAAAAGGGTTTTCCATCAAAAGCCCGTAAAACAATCTTTTAAGAATATTAGTGTATTTCATGCATAAGATTGTATTTATTTTCATTTTAAGTCTCTAAAAAACTATCTTAATCATTAATAGACATAGATAAAAATATCTATTATTCATTACTTACTTGGGATGTTACATCCTTACCCACTTTAGAAAATTGTGTCACCGAAATTTATTTACTTATCAAATAAATGGGGGTACTTATCCCTCATTGCATTTTCAGATTCCCATGTTGCCTCTTCCATCATGTGGTTTTTCCACAAAACCTTTACCTGATTAATAAACTTATTATGTAACAATTTCTCCCTGTGGTCAATAATCTGGACCTGTTGTTCCTCATAACATAGGTTCTCTTCCAGCTGAATTATCTCTGGACTCAAAACATGAGATGGATCTGGCATATACTACCTCAACATCGACACATGAAAAACATTGTGTACCTGAGATAAACTCAGAGGTAAAGCCACTCGGTAAACAACTGATCCAAATTTCCCCAGAATTTCATATGTTCCAATAAACCATTTACTCAGCTTTCCATTCTTACCAAATCTCATCACACTTTTCCAAGGATAAACCTTGAGAAAAACATGATCACCTACCTCAAAAGATAGATCCTTCCTCCGGTTATCCGCATAACTCTTCTGCCTGCTCTAAGCTATTCTCATGTGCTTCTGAATCAACTGAACTTTTTCTACCATCTCTTCTACCAATTCTGGTCCCATCAGCTTTCTTTCACCCACTTCATCCCAAAATGGTGGAGTTCGACACTGCTTCCCATTTAATGCCTCAAATGGTGCCATCTGTATACTGGAATGAAAACTGTTGTTATAAGAAAACTCATCCAATGAAAGATGTTGGTTCCAACTTCCCTGATAATCCATCGAACAAGCTCGTATCATATCCTCCAAGGTCTGAATTGTTCGTTCTGACTTCCCATCTGATTGTTGATGAAAAGATGTACTAAAATTTAATTCAGTACCCAACGAATTCTGAAGGCCTTTCCAAAAGTTAGAAGTAAACCTGGGATCATGATCGGACACAATGGAGAGAGAAACTCCATGTAACCGGACTATATCATTAAGATACAAACAAGAAAGTCGATCTAAGGAAAAATTATCTCGTATAGCATGGAAATGAGCCGATTTAGTCAAGCGATCAACAATAACTCAGATTGCATTATTACCTCTAGATGTCTTTAGTAATCCCATGGAAAAATCCATGGATATATTTTCCCATTTCCACTCGGGCACTGGTAAAGGCTGAAGCATCCCTTTCGGTAACTGCCGCACTGCTTTAACCTGCTGACAAGTCAAACACTTCATAGTAAAATCAGAAATTTCTCTTTTCATTCCATCCCACCAGTAATACTCCTGCAGATCCCTGTACATCTTAGTACTCCCAGGATAAACTGAAAATGTGAAACTACGAGCCTCACATAACAACTCATTCTTCAACTGTGAATCGCCGGGGACACATAATCTCTTCCCAAACCTCAAAACACAATCATTATCAATGTTGAATTCAGGAAACTTACCCTTCTGAACCAGCTCTACCTTTTTTTACAACTCACTATCTTGCATTTGTGCTTGCTTGATTCTGTTTGATAGGGATGATCTCACTGATACCTGAAAAAAAACAGAAGAACATCCTACACCAACAACTTCTATGCCAAAGATCATCAAATAAAAAACCAAAGGATCTCCTTCCAAACATAGCATGGTTAATGAAGCATTACTTTTTCGACTCAAAGAATTAGCCACTTTATTCGCTTTTCCCGGATGTTAATGAATTGTACAATCATAATCATTGATTAATTCTAGCCATCTCCTCTCTCTCATGTTTAATTATTTCTGAGTGAATATATACTTTAAACTTTTTTGATCAGTATATATTTCACACATTACTCCATACAAATGATGCCTCTAAATTTTTAAAGCAAAAACAACACCTGCTAATTCCAAATCATGTGTAGGGTAATTTACCTCATGATTTTTCAATTGACGTGAAGCATAAGCAATTACCTGATCATTCAACATAAGGACACATCCAAGTCCCTTCAACAATGCATCACTATATATAACAAACTCTCCATTCCTAGAAGGAAGTTCCAAAACTAGAGCATTCACCAATCTTCTTTTCAACTATTTTTTTAATGCAAAAACAACACCAGCTAATTCCAAATCATGTGTAGGGTAATTTACCTCATGAGTTTTCAATTGATGTGAAGCATAAGCAATTACCTGATCATTCTACATAAGGACACATCCAAGTCCCTTCAACAAAGCATCACTCTATATAACAAACTCTCCATTCCTGGAAGGAAGTTCCAAAACTAGAGCATTCACCAATCTTCTTTTCAACTCTTGAAAACAATCATCACATTATTTTGTCCAGATGAACATAACACCCTTACGAGTTAGCTTAGTCATTGGACTAGATAACCGTGAAAATTTTTCAACAAACCATCGATAGTAACCTGCCAATCCAAGAAAACTACGGATCTTGGTTACATTTGTGGGTCTTGGCCATTCTTCAACAACTTTTTTTTTGCAGGATCAACATTTATGCAATCTTCTGAAACAATGTGACCCAGGAAAGAAATTTGTTGTAACCAAAACTCACACTTTCTGAATTTTCTATATAGTTTCTTTTCTTTTAAGGTTTGAAAGATAACCCTTAAATGACTTTCATTCTCCTCTTTACTTATAGAAAACACAAAAATATCATCGATGAAAACAACCACAAACTTATCCAAGAAATAATGGAAAATTCTATTCATAAGGTCCATTAATACAGCAGGTTCATTGGTTAACCCAAAAGGCATAACTACAAATTCATAATGGCCATATATAGTATGGAACGCAGTCTTTGGAGCATCTACTTCTTTTACTTTCAACTGATGGTACCCTGACCTCAAGTCAATCTTTGAAAAATACTGATCTCCCTGGAGTTGATCAAACAAATCATCGATATGAGGCAAAGGATACTTGTTCTTAACAGTAGTATTATTCAAGGCCCTATAATCAATGTAGAGTCTCATTGATCCATCTTTCTTTTTAACAAACAAGATAGGAGCACCCCATGGTGATGTGCTAGGTTGAATGAAACCTTTTTCTAATAACTCCTGCAATTGTTTCTTTAACTCTAAAAGTTCAACTTGAGCTATTCGACAAGGGGGTTTGGAAATTGGATTAGATTCAGGAACTAAGTCAACAGTAAATTCGACTTCCCGATCATGAATAATACCAGGAAACTCATCAGGAAAAACATCAAGATACACATTTACTACTAGCACATCATTAATCTGAACAGTTCCTTTATTTTCGACAATATGTGCAAGGTAACATTCATTTCCATCTTTTACTAGTTTCTCATCTTCCTGATATGTTATCAAAATCAAGGGTTCATTCTTGTACACAAACTGAAAATCCTTCTAAAAATAAACCATTTTAACTCTGAAGTCAATCTTAGCATGATAAACAGAAAGAAAATCCATGCCCAAAATAACATCAAACACTACTAGAGGCAAAACAATACTTTTTGCGGGTCGATTCTATCCAAACACAAGGATTTGAAGGTTATTATAATTCCTTTTTGTCTCAATGTTCCCTCTAGGTGTTTTTACCATACGTTCAGGGTTCATATCTTGAGATGGAATTTCCAATTTACTAGAAAACATCTCAGAAATGAAATAATGTGTAGACCCTGAATCAAACAACAGATTGGCATAATCTGAACAAACAAATAGTGTACCTAATACTACTTCATTCGATAGCCCAAAATCTACTGAAGATGTTGCCAAGGATTTCACCACCCCTTTCTACTTGTAGTCTGGCTACTTTCTCCTAGTTGAGTTCTTCATTGGACACTCGTTTGCATAATGACCCATTTCGTTACACTTAAAACATCTTACCATTGGATTTTCATTGCCTGCTTGATCATCTTCCTTACAGTTACGAGCAATATGACCAGACTTACCACACCAAAATCACTTACCAGAATTGGATAAACATTCTCCAGGATGCATTTTACCACACTTCTCACAGGATGGATATTTGGTTTTCTTACCTCCTTTCTTCATTGATGAATTATTCCCCTTTGCCTGCCAACTGGACCTGTTATTCTGTTGTTTTTCATAGAACACCTGATCATCGGCAAACTACATTTCCACCTTCTTCGCACATTGAACAAGTATTTCATAACTTTTGAACTCACGAGAAGCTAAATCACTTCGATAATTTGGCTTTAACCCTGAGTAAAAACTGTTTATTTTACTATCAAGATCTCGTATGAAGTTTGGAGCAAACCTTGCCAATCGAGTGAACTTTGCTTCATAAGAAGCCACTGAATCATCCTCCTGCCACAATTCTAGGAACTATCTTTCCATCCTAAGACGAACCACCTTAGGAAAATATTTCTCAAGAAACATACCTTTGAATTTTTCCCAGTGAAGATCCTCAATCTCATCACTATCCCTGATATTTTTCACCATCGACCACCACTTATCAGCTTCACCTTCAAAACGGTAAATAGCAAGACTAAACTTTTGATGTTCTGAGCACCACATGACATCAAAAATCTTCTCCAGTGCTTTAATCCACCCTTCAGCTTGCACGGGGTCAGATGATCCTCTGAATGATGGGGGATGTTGCCTCATGAAATGGTCCACCACTGTCTTGTTCCTCTGCGGTTGATCTAGCTGATCTCGTGCATGGATACCACCACAATTTATAGCCTGATTCAACTGTGCCATCACTCCAACAAACTGTTCAGTTATGATTCTGACCATCTCAAGTTTCTGATTTGGAAGGTTGTCTTCCTCCTGATGTCTTCCCAACATAGCTTCTTTGTTTCCTCTAAGGAAAACAATTCTGAACACAAAAATATCTTAGGTGAACCAACATGGTAATCTTTAAATTATATATCATTTCATCCATACCATAAATTAACTTATAATTTAACAATTTTCTAACCCCAAAAGTTGTCTAAACTGACCGTTGATACAAACTATGAGGCACCGGCCTTAAACATCTCTTGATATTGAATTAAATGAATAATTCACATTGAGGATCATTTCAGGTTTATAGTTTTAGGGAATTATAGAATAACTACTACATCTCAAAAGAATACAAAGTAGACACTTCTACTATGTTTCCATAGAATAAAAAAACTCTTAAAAAAACATGTCTAGTTCCATGTTTTATATAGCATGAATTTCCCTTGATCCCATCCTTGATGCTATTCCACATTAGTTCCTGTGAAAAACATTTCAAAAAAACATGGGGTGAGAATAAAGATCTCAGTAAGGGATACACAAAGAATGAAAACTGATAGTTTATCAAAACAACAAGTAAACCATGTATATTTTTTTAATGTAATACTTTTCACCTTTATGAAGTAATAAAAACTCATCACTGAATAAAAGATCATTACTTATCCTTTTGTAACCAAAATATTACCATAAAACCCTTAAAAAGATCACATAACATATAAAGGTAACATGGGACATAAACATACTTAAGTGGAATAACCATACGGTCGACTTCCACACATATCACAAATTTGAATAGCCATACGACCAACTTCCATACATATATAATGGAATATCCATACAGCTGACTTCCATACCCAATGTATTGGAGGTTATAACGTAACCAACCATCCTGGTATTCACGACACCACCCGTCATATGGTTTATCACGTAACCACCCGTCAAATGTCCATTTACCATTATAAAAACAATAAGACATAAAACAAATAAAATGGAAAGAAAAAATTTCCACACATTGATCACAATATATCACATAAATATATTGACGTAAAAAATCCATTATAAAAAACCATTTTCAATACCAAAATACATAAAATAGTATATGGTATTTATTTCATTTAAAAAAACATTATGGATTGTTCCGGAAGCCGATGACCAAATAATACTCGTGGCGGTGGAAAAGGTCGTTGTCACCACATACGTTAAAAGAAACATTCCTTTATTTAGTTTTGTAAAACGTTTCGTAGAAAAATATTACTTTTGTATAAAAGTAAAAGTCAAAAGGGTTTATACACTGTATAAAAAAATGTTTTGTATAAAACGAAATATGCCTCAAAGAAAGGAGATTGAGACGAAGTCCCTTACCTCGGGTCCGACATGACTCGGTCGTTCTTTAATCTCCTGAATAATAAACATGAGTTAATTTATACTTTCTTAAGAACCGTGTTCAAGTTCATTATTAATTTTATATCACTTATTACCATGTTATAAACATTATGTAATCATTTAAGTTAATAATGTTTGTTTTGTCAATATTTGGTTCTTAAGTCGAAAGTGGACTTCGTACAATTACATGTTGTTCATGTGGTTAATGGTTCTTTATATCCAGAATGACATTCCTGATTTGGATATAATATATATCATATATATCCAGAATATACATGTATTTATAATATTACATAATCAGTTAGAGGTACGAAATGTAATGCACTATTCATGGAGACGGAAAGTCGTACGTACGCATGAACGCTACATTCATTTCTATGTCATATTAATGGAATTAAAACTGAATGAGAAGTATGTATATTTTAATTCCAGAATTATATTCATCATTTATATGTATCATTCATCATATATGTACATTACATTTGGGGATAAGAAATGAAATGCACCATTCATGGAGACGGTAAGCCGTACGTATGCATAAACGCCACATTCATTTCTATTTCATATTTTTGTAGAATGGAATCATAATGATATAAATGTATATTATAATTCCATTTTAATATCATATATAATATAATAACTCCATCTTTTATACATCCCACATATGGTATTAACGAATCAAATCACTTTGAGGGGGCTGTAGTCCGCACTTCCTTAAATGAAGATATCGCGTTTACCCAATACTGGAAACCATATATTTATGCCCAAAATGAAAAATATAGAAGCTTAGGGAAAACATAAACATATTATATATCATATATAAATATATTTTCATCTTAATTCCCACCTTTGAAGGTGTTAAAATAATGTTTAACAATCATCATTTCGGGATGCAGAAATTCGCCATCCACGGAAACAGTATGTTCTTTAACCATTAGATGTAGGTGTGTGTAAGTGTAGCTCGAATACTTCTTATAACAACATACTAGTATATTTAAGATACTAGATTTGTTACAAAATAAATGAATAAAAAGTGTTTATGGGGTTGGAGAAGCAAAATAATACAAAAGGACTCAAGTGAAGACATTACCTTAAAACCGGGTAACTCCCTTTGGTTTGAGCTCAAAGGCTTCCTTTGGAAGAATTCTGCCCAATGTGAGGCTTGAAAGAGTAAGAGAGGGAATTGGAGAGACAAAATGGGCAGGGTTTAAACGATCCAAAGGCTTTCAATGTGTGGTTAAAGAGGTAGAGGTGGGGGCCTTTTATAAGAGGAAAGGGGGGGCACTCTTGGAAAGGTATAAAATGTAACTTTATTTTCAAATGAGATTCGGATTTTAATGGTACCACATGGATGTTTTTCAAGGATAAGTTGATAAGGGTTCTAAATCCACCCATCCAATAGGTTTTGGACATGTGTAGGTCTTAGATTCTACATTATCTTTCCATTTTATTTAAATCCTTTATTAATGAGGTAATCGCTGCATCATCATGATGTCATAAATAATTTAATAAATTTAATGTATAAAAATTATAAAAAAATATCATGATGTAGTAAATCTTATTAGATTTCTAATGATTATTTATATTCCAAAAGATAATTTTTTTAGACAAAATGAAAAATATTTTACTTAGGTGATACATTCTTCGTCACATTTAACATTCTTTAAAAATAAAAAGATAAAAAGTCACCTTCTCACAAAAGTGAATCCATGGGGCCCCAAAGTTTGGAACAAGGAATCCCATGGTCTGCAATGAGACATCCAGTAGACTTATGACACATGTTGTGGTCTTTTTGTATTATTATGATATCATTTTATTATCTTTATCTACCTGATTACTCATTAATCAAGATAATTAAAGATAATTACCATCATTACTATTCATAATGTCCAAAAATAAACGCGTCTTAATTAAATAATTTTAACATTATGATTCCAAATATTTAATCCATTTTACCAAATTCCAAACACATTAATTTCAATAATTGATTTAAAAATAATTCCCGTTGTCAAACCAAATAACAGGTTTTTTAAACAATATCTATGAAACATTTGGCATCAGTTTATGACCAATTCCAAAGTTAAATTAATCCTAATGACCACCATTGGATTAAATTGACAAAATATATTCATATTAAACTTTAGGACCAATTAAAAAGATAATCTATCCATATAATTAAAATAAATAAAAAATCGGTTTTGATGTAAAATGCAGTATTTTTCACTATTCATTAAAAAAATGAACATTGTAAGAAAAATACCAAAAATTTATCCATTATAAATTTCAATGTACCAATAATAATAAATATGTTTATTTTGACAAATATAGATTATAACATTGTCAAAAGTTTGATTTAAAAAGGGTTTTCCATCAAAAGGCAGTAAAACAATCTTTTAAGAATATTAGTGTATTTCATGCATAAGATTGTATTTATTTTAATTTTAACCCTCTAAAACACTATCTTAATCATTAATAGACATAGATAAAAATATGTATTATTCATTACTTACTTGGTATGTTACACTGGTAAACCCATAAATATCATTATCTCAAACACATATCAGGTTCATGTCCAGAACATGACTACCTCAACCATCTCTGGGCCAAAGAATATACCTATCCTAGACACCACATTTCCTAGTAAAATCACCTATTAAATCCAAAATTTTCACTTTGTCAACTTTTAATAGAATGGGTATGCTAGTCGTTTACTCAAGATTGTCACTAGGTTCCTAGTATGTTGTTCTTATGTTGGTGATTAGATTAGGATTTAATCAATGAACACCATAATGAAGATGTACAATTATTGATGGAAGACCATATTTATAAGGTCCACAAATTTGGATGGCACATTCATCATCCTAAATATAATCACTAGAAATGTGTAAAATCTATACCTACTATAAAACAAAACCTTTGTAATGTCATCCCTTCTAATTCGATACTGGTGATTGATCGATTGAAAATAAATATTTTAGAACCATTAGGGTCCCTATAGATGATCCAAAAGATCATTAATCATGATCCATCGATATCAGTTCTTCATTTTCACCTGATTTAGAATCCAGTAATCAATGAAAATATAATGAGTACCATCCACAGTCTTGGAAAAAAATAAAATTTAACCCCGTCCTGATGTACTAACCTAATTAAACTTTTCCACTCAATTTTTTACAACTGTACTAGGAACTCCATCATCTTAGTTAGCACTATATAATATGTGGATATCTAAATAGGTTAAACAAATTGTATGAGTTCTAAAATATATTTAATTCCTATTTAAGGTTGGATTACCAAGAAGTTGACTGATACGACTCATGAGTAAAGATCCACTAATGGAGGAAAAGATGAGTGGGTTTCTATAGATCTTTTTGAAATATTCATGCCCCTTACCTATTCTATAATTATCCAATGTTAAAAAATCTATGTTCCAACCCTACTTACTCTCAATTCTCACTCTATAGAAATTATGTGTCAATGTTGTTTCAATAAATTCAATGACACACAGCCCTGATACCAGTTTATGTTATCATGGAAGATAGTCGTCTAATCCATGTCTAGTATCACATCAAATTCCCTCATCTCCAAATAAATGAAATCGCATATATTTCCATATGCAAAAAAATATGGAAAAATCTAGGCATTACTAGAGATGGTTCAAATTCATTCTAAATGGTGTTTAAAGGGATAATAACATGGAAAATATATTTATAGGTGGGATGTGTAATGTTACAAATTATGTAGATATAAAAAATATTAGAAGAACCAGTATCGAATAAAGTAGTTAATCGAGTGGATATAATCACTATCTTGAATCAAATTTCTGAAGGAACCCCTACATAATAAAATAGATTATGATAAATTGATATTAATTTGTCTCAACACTGCTCGATGAATTTCCCCTGAGGCACATGGCCAGTCAAGATCTATTGTTAAAACCCTCATCTAGACCTCTGGTTCACTTATCATGGATTCCTCTACCACCTAGAAAAAATTTCTGGTGAAAAACTATTTGAGCTATCTTATACTACAAAACTACTTTCACTAACTATGGGGTACCAGAAAGGAAAAGGTATAGTTTCCTAACATCCAACAGTTAACGAAATATGGCCCACCATCATATAGACCTGAAGAGTCTGAACATTGTTGTGCATGCATACCACTATTCCATGGAATGACTTTGTCCTTTCTCTTCATATCATCAGGATAGGAAGTCATATTAGTTGTATGGGATCCACTCATATTATTAGTGATGGGTAGGAAAATACCAACAACTCATCCGTCCACAAAAATCGACTCAATGGTCATATACTTCCATATAACCTCTAGGTATGAAGCTAGATTGAAACTCTAGAACTCCCATATAAGGCTTGGTTGATGTACAAGTTCAAACATCCTAGACTTATGAGCCTCTCAACATTCCAGAAGTGATGTGAAATATAGTATTTTATTAAATGATCTAGAGCATACTAATATATTCAAGGATCCCAACTCCAATTCCATGGACTAAGGTGTACATTCATTCTTCGGTGTGCTGACAAAGAACTCTTTGACAAAAAATTCCTTGAAGGCCTCCCATGTGAGTCCCTCTCATTAACCGGCCTGACCCATAACTCCCAAAAACACCTAGAAGGTCCCTACAATATTAATGATACATGATTCTCCTTCTTTTATGAGGATTAATCAATGATATCTAATATGATATCTATTATTTCTACATAATCCTCAACATTCTATTAAATCACTCTGAAATTAAAAAAAAATAACATTTTATTCAATAGCTTATGTGAGATGAAAACAAATTTTTGGAATATAATATAATAACCACTACTATGAAAATAGGCATGGTAAGTGCCAAATTTTATCTGTTCTTTTCTAGTGCTGATAAAGAAGCCCATATCAGTGCTAGAAAAGAGCTGATAAAGAATCCCCCAATCAGTACTAAAATTATAGAGCCTATAAAGGGTACCCATTATATGTTCTTTTTTATCACTGATAAATATTCCATTTATCAGTGCTTTTTATAGTGCTAATAGAACCTTAGTCCCATATTTTATAAAATTGGGTGCACAGTATCCTCGGTTTATCATTCACTCATGCTCTTGCGGTACTATACCCCTGTGACAACTCCCCCCCCCCTCGATCTTCTCGTTTCTGGACCTTTGTTTCTATCCCTACTCCTAATCCTCCCCCTTGAGCCCCTTCCATGGCTCCTCCCCCCTAGTAACCCTAATTCTCCTCCTCTTTCATCAACCCTAATCCTCATGAACCCTATTCATCCATTTCCCACCATTTGGTGGCTCCTCCTGTGCACCTCCCCCTCTGACGGTCGTGCCTTCCCCTCCCGACATATCACAGAAGGCTCCCTGACCACTAGACGCTTCTTCTCTCCCTACAACGCATGGTGTAATCTAATCTAGGTAAATATTCCACTTATCAATTTAGGTTTATTTTTGTTTGATAAGTTTCGAAGTTTAATATGGGTTACTGCATGAATTAGTTTTGTCATGGTGTAAAGATCACTATGTTATACTTATATAGGGATTTCCCTAGAATAATTTTATATACTCCCTTTTGGTTTTATCTTATGTGATCTTAGTTGAGCTGTGAGGGGTGGTAATGTGGTGTGATTTCATTAAGTTGTTTTATTTTCATATTACATTATCCTTTTGGTTAATATTCAATAAGTGGTATTATAGAATGATTCTCCCTTCTACGATATGGAAACCTGGGTGGTAATTTTCTAAGTTATGTCTATTTGAGTTTTGTTTAACTATACTACCTTCAATTAAATTGTGGTTTGGTTTAAGGTTATCTGAGTTAGAGGGAGGAGGATGGGAATCACACTATGATCCAATATAGTTTGAGTTCCATGCCATGGTTTAATTTTTTGTTTCATGGGCCTTATTATATTAATATCAATTTTAATGTGGTTTGAACCTATAGATTCAAGGGATAACATGCCATGGTTTTTTTATCATAGTTGTATAATGGAATGGTGACCTTTCTCACATCATTATCCTTTAATTTTATATAAAGCTTCTAAAATTAGTCCTTGTATGAAATTATTTCTTATTTAAAAAACATTCCTTGAACCGTTGGTGATTGGTGATGTATATTTGGATATCTTTAGCCACCTTTTGATTTGGTTTCTTCCAAAAATTTTATAAACCAGCCTCTTTAAAATCTAAGGTGAATCTCTTTTATCTTCTTCCTGATTATCTTCTAGAACATTCCTCATAGAAAGGATGTGACAACAATGATGATTCGATATTTATGTTTTTTTTGTTATGTTTTTAATGGATAATGGCCATACATATTCCTTTTAGATTACCCTCATGTGTTAAGTCATGTTTTATTTGAGTATTCTTCTTATTATTATGAAATATTTGTTAAATATTTAGTTGATGCTAGGGACATGAAATTTATCATTATTTATTATGTTTAAATTGTGGAATTATCATGTTGTTTAGTTTCTATTGGATGGATAATACTATTTAACCTAAATACCATACTGAATTTCTCTAAAGGAAATTAAATTGAAGAGGGAGTTTTGCATTTGATTTATGAAGTTCCATAACATTTCTTATATATTAATGGATTTATTGGTGTTGTTTCTATGTGATTTATTATTGAGGTAGTGAAAGAAGTTTCTTACTACTAATAATATGTTATAATAACCTTTCATAATTTTCTAGTCACATAAGGTAGGTAATTAATTGGTAGAATGGAAATCTGTAATTAAAGTGTTATATTTAAACTATTAATTCTACATTAATATTTAATAATGATTAAGGGGGAGTTTTAGTGTGAATTTCATATATTATTTCCCTTTCATGCTACTATGTATGGGGTATTTATCACTATTATTATAAGGGTGATGGTTTATTGATGTTGTTGGGAGCATGTGGTATGGTAATTAATATGGTAGTGATGTATGGATTATTTTGTGGTTATGATACCAATGATATGGATATTTAGGAAGAAATTATGTGGTTTTATGGATTTTATAATGTATTTAGTGGTATTTTATTTCATGAAAATTTAGTTGTTATTGGGTGGTGTTATAGTTTCATTTGGTCATGGAATATGGTTGGAATAAATGAAAATAGTAATGGGCGATGGGTTGGAAATGATAATTGATGTTTTGATAAATGATTAGTGACAATGATTGCAATGTTAGTTTGGACTGAACCCTTAGGAATGATTTATGTGTGACTATATACTTATTGTATTTTTTTATCATTTCTTATGCACCATCACTTGAGTCGAGTAACCTGATTGAAATCCATATGGGTACATTGGTTCTGAGTGTTTTTCTCAATATCTAGGTTATAGAGCTAACACATATAGAACCACTCCCTCTTCCATTCACCCCCTTCACACTTAGTATGAGTTTTAATGGCTCACAATGGGTGTATATATATGACCAATTATCATTTTAGGTTTTTGTGTATATATATTCTAGTTGACGTGATTATGTGTATTTGGTGTGGATACATAGTGGGGGTTATGCATTATAGGAGGATAGTATGATGTTTATATCCTTCATGTTCATAATATCATATTGTGATGAGGATGTGATGTGTGGTTGTTATGTGGATATGGTTTTTTATCTGTTTGTGACAAGTTTATGTGTGGATATATGGTAATGAGATTATATAGAAGGGGATGAAGCATAAGAAATATTCCATTTGTGTGTGAGAATGAACAAATTAGTGGGGTAGTGGATGTGGGGTAATTTATTAATATATATTCTTTTTATATTATGTTACTATACTTGAATGTGATTTTGGTTGAGTGATCCTTGGTGAGGTTGGGTGATATATGACCATATATTGGTGTGTATTAGTTCTGTTATTTATTCAATAATGCATTAATATATTTCATACACATTTTCATGAGAGGTTTTGTGAAGGATCCTACTGATTATACTTGTACGCTCACGCCTATTTATATAATAATTTTTTTAAGATGGATTTGGTGACCAAAAGGGAAATTACTATTTTGAGTCTAGTTTTAACCACTAGAGCCATTGGTGTAATACTTGTTTTTGATGTTCTATTTTAGATACTTTTTTTATATATTAAATTCATATGAATTATGGATTGGGTTTTATTTTGTATTATATGGAGTTGATTCGTGGTTTGTCTCTTTTCATGGGATTTATGATGGAAATACCTCCCATTTCATTATTTTATACCCCTAATGCTATTCTCAATCGTATGTACTATTAGAGGTAGGATTCAAGAATTATACTTATTTTCACTCCCATTTTAGCAGTGGTTCCTAGTGGTGGCGAGTTATGATAGTGTGGTATCAGAGCATTAGTTGAGAGTTAAGATGGGGTTGTGAATTACAAAATTATGAGGATTGAATGGTATGATAGGTCAATAATATTTGTTAAAATGTTCATATGTAAAAACTTGGGAGACCATCTATGACAGAATTCATTACCCCCCTGTGATTTAAAGTAACTTGAGATTACAAAAAAATAGTAGGCATGATGATATCTAATGAAGGGTAGAGACCTAGTAGTGGTAGATGTATCATTATTGATTATTATTGTGTTTCGACTGGGGTGATTTGAGGAAACTATAATTAATCTAATGTAATTTTATTTAATGAATTTTATATATTATATAGTTGGAGATTCATTTATTTACTTATAGAGCTGGATACTGGTTTTCATCCATATGTATTTTAGGTTGGTGAGGTATAATAGGATGGACAAGTTGACCATAGGCTGGTTGGCCCATATAAAAGGATGAGCCATAGAGGATAATGTCGTGTGAGTTTTAGCATTAGATATGAATGAAACTATTTCCCTAAATTTTTACAATTTTTTATACGTATATGGTAGGCATTGGTAGAGCCACGTGTTAGTGAGGGAGAGTTATTTCATATTCTTTAGATGTTCATGATAGAATTTATGTTCACTAACCTTAATTTTCTATTTCTTATATTAATTTGTGTAACAAAAACTATGATATTCCATATTAATTTTGGACAAACCTATGTTATTTGTATCCCCCGCAAACCCCTTTGTGTTTGAAAATTGTGTTGATTTTGATGGGGGTCTATCCTAGTTCTTTTGATTTCCAAATATTTATTGGAAGTTGTTAGGCTCCATTAATCTCTATTTTTATAAGGAATTGGTTCTCTTATACTATTTTTGGAAAGACAATTTTGTGTATTTGAACCATAAATACTAATATTTGAGATTCAAATAGGATAGAGATGAATAAATATTGGATGGATTATAATTGTTTGACAATAGAGTATGAGAACATGGTAAACAAGTCATCATGATTGAAAAGTATCACGCAAAGGATCCTTCTCAAATAATTTTATCGTTTTTACATTCTTGATATTATAGACTAATTACTATAGAGGAGTTGAAAGAACATTTGATATGTCATGGATTAGATCGGAGTTATAAATTTTGGAATAAACACGGAGAAAAATAGAATATAGCTACTGGATGGGATAAAACTGTGTTTTATGGATCATCATATATGAATACAAATAAGGATAATGATGAAGACTGTATGGACGATGTGATTATAGATGTCAATGATGATGATTATTGTATTGAGGAAATGAAAAAGACAATTGAAGATGAACTCCATGATATCCCAACATTGTTTGAGAAGTTAAAGAGATGTGCAAAGTCGCCATTGTATGTTGGTTGCACTAAATATATAGCATTTTCAACTATACAGAAGTTGTATAAATTGAAATTAAGAAATGTATGGGGTGATTTCAATTTTACCGAACTACTTTCTCTCTTGAATGACATGCTCCCGGAAGATAATGAGCACCCAAGCTGGGGATATGAACCTAAACGAATGCTACGATCGATGGGTATGATTTCTTAAAGAATACTTTCCTTCCTGAAAGACTATATATTGTTTCTCAAGGTGAATAAATCACATAGAGAATGCCAAGCGTCTGGTTATTCTCAATACAAGAAAGATGAATCCAATCCTAAGAATTTTTTATGGTATATTCCAATCATTACAGGGTTTAGGTGTCTATATGGAAGTGAAGAAACCGCAAAACAATTGTCATGGCATGCAGATAAAAGAAATAAATATGGGAAATTAAGTCATCCGGCCGACTCTCCTCAATAGAATAAAATTGATCAATACTATCCTGAATTTGGAAAAGAGCCGAGAAACCTTCTTCGTGCATTATCTATAGATGGAGTGAATCCTTTTGGTTTTCAAACCATCACTCATAGTACATGGCATGTTATGTTGGTAAATTATATCTTTCCACCTTGGTTATGCATGAAGAGGAAATTAATCATATTATCTATTCTTATATAAGATCTAAAACAACAAGGTAATGATATTGATGTTTATCTGGCTCCATTGATCGAGGATTTGAAGTTATTATGGGATTCAGGTGTTATGTTGAATGATTCTTATAAAAGTGAATACTTCTCATTGAGAGTGATGTTGTATGGGACAATAAATTTTTTCCCTGCTTATAGAAATATTTCAGGCTATAACAATAAAGGAACTCAAGGGTTTCCCATGTGTGAAGAAGATATAGAATCAATTATGTTGAAATATTCATTGAAATCTGTGTTTCTAAGAAATCATAGATTTCTAGCTCATCAGCATAAGTATAGATATTGGATGACATCCTTCAATGGAAGTTCATAACAATACTCAGAACCATCTCCACTAACAGGTGTTCAACTATTTGAAAATGTAAAATATGTGAACACTTTTTTTGGTAAACAATTTTCGAAAAACTGTATGAAAATAGGTTGGAAGAAGAGATCTTTTTTTTGAAATACCATACTGGAATTTTTTGTATGTCAGACATTTTGTTGATGCGATTCATGTTGAAAAAAATGTATGTGACAAAGTTATCAGAATGTTGCTAAATGCCCCTGGAAGATCAAAGGATGGAATTAAGGCATGGTTAGACATGGTTGACCAGGGAATACAAGAAGAGTTGGAACCCATGAAGGGTGACAATCGAATGTTTCTTCCTCTAGATGCTTTCACTCATTCTAGGGAAGAGAGATATCAGTTTCTCAACATCTTCATTGATGTAAAGCTTCCATAGTTGTATTCATAAAATATCAAGAACATTGTGTTAATGAATGATTTGATGTTAAGGTTTGAAATCACATGACTTCCATGATTTGATGCAAGATTTTATTCCTACAGCATTACATTACATTTTCCCAAGAATTTTCATCATACATTAACCAAACATTGTTTATTTTTCAAAGCTATATGTAGAAAATTTTTAGACCCAACGAAATTTCTAGATATGGAAAAAGAAATTGTCATCATATTATGTGAATTAGATATGTTCTTCCCATGAACATTATTTGATATTATGTTTCATTTTATGATTCACTTGTTGAGAGATATTTGAATTTGTGGTCCTATTCACTATAGATAGATTTACCACATTAAATGGTATATGAATATTTTGAATGGGTATGTCAAAAATCAAAGTCGTCTAGAGGGTTGAATAGTGGAGAGATATATTATTGAGGATTCCATTGAATTCTGTACTGAATAGCTATCTGATGTAGAAATATTTGGTCTCACGAAGTATCATTACACTAGATGCATTAAGGGTGATGAAATTTTTGTAAAAGATTTTGTGACAATAAATATTATAGATCAGGAGCTAGCCCATCATTATATTTTGCATAATAGTTGGGAGGTTTCTCCATATATTAAAACTCACAATGAAATTTTTAGGCAGTTGAATCCCTCAAGGGCCAAAAAATGGATATGAAATAAACATAATCACCTGTTTATAGGATGGATTCAAGACCAAATTTTTAGGGACTAGGATGAAAATCTGAATTCAATTTCAAAACGACTTTGATGGCTAGCCGCCAGACTAGGGGTGTATGTATTATCTTATAATGTTTATGTAATTAATGGTTATAAAATATATATAGATGAACATGATGAAGATAGTACCATGAAAAATAGTGGAGTTTACTCTTGGCTGAAGGGATGCATTTTTTTGGTAGTAAGGACAGAAATCCAATTTATGCAAATATGTCATAATTTGGCATTATCAAACAAATATGGGAGTTGTATTATACGACACTCTAATTGCCAATTTTTTAATTCAAATGTGTTGATAAAAATAGTGGTGTTAATATAGAAGAATGGGGAATTGTTAAAGTTCATTTTAGTAAAGAAGCGTATAAGGATGAATAGTTTATAATGGTATCACAAGCAGTTCATGTTTTTTATGTTCCAGATCCCACAAATCGAAAGTCGTCAATTAATCTATTATCATTCAAAACTGCTGAAGGGTCTGATGAAAATTTAGTTGATGATAATGCTTTCAGTGTTATGTTGCAATCATTTCACAGTGGCCCCAATGTAGATGATGTTTTTTATGTTATAGGAGACCACAATGAAGGGATTTTTATGATTGATAGAGGTGTGAATTCATTTCAGCCTTTGAAAAAAAGAAATAGAGTTCAATAAACATGTTATATTTTTTTTGTAATATAGATCTTGTGATCTCATGTTGTTATCTTATCATTACTGAATTTATGTAATATGTATTAGCTATTCAACCATTTTTTCATATAATGACTTGATAACATTCTAGTGCTCCTAACCTCAAGGCTGAACAAGTCTCTGATGTTTTTGTTGTTGCTGCTATTTCTGCTACGGCTGATCATAGTACAGAGCAACAACAAGTTTCTGAACTTGTTGGTTCTCCTATTATTGAGGTCCAACAGCCATCATCACATGCTATTGCTACCATTTCAGATGAACATATAGATTATGTTGATATCGATGAAATGGATGGTGATGAAGGACCCACATCGCAGAAAACACAGGTGCGTCGTAGTTTGATGGTGTTAGCGAATGTTCCTAAGGCGAAAAGCAAAGGCATAAAATTTTATGTCGGATGGAATGAACGAGTTCAACATGTGAATCCCTAAATGGCTATGTTTAGTAGTTACATTATAATTGTCACTTGGGAATGTGTGCCGATTGATATAGATTCATGGACCCATGTTGGGTCCGGGATGGATGATGTGATCTGGGAAGAAACTACTGTAATATTATGATATTATCTCATTAATTTACTATCAAATAAAATATTGAAACAACTTCGTATTATTATCAATCTCTTTTAGAGTACATTTATAGTAGATGATTCACACAAGAATAATGTACTAAGGCTTGCAGGAAGGATTCAATGATTTTTTCTCTCTACTTTAACAAAATTTCACCTAAAAGATACTAAAGGTAAAATAAATCCGCACCCACCCCTTGTCTACGCTCACCTAATATCCCAAGAAGCATGGGTTGCATTTATTGGTCACCGTGGGGATGAAATTTTTCAGGTACATTGTGGGTGATAAAACATTGTTTAAGGATACGTGTATTCATCACTTTGATTGTCAATATTTCATTTATGAAATAGAAACTCAGTACTAAAAATATGGAACAGTCATTCAAACCAACATTCCCCTATCATAAAGCAATGATGGGGTACGCTTCACTTGAAAAGATAATGGTACATATTTTAAATTTATAGTCATATTGTATGATTCTAATAAACAAAATCATAATTATCTTTCTATATTTTTATATATATTAATGAGTCTAATTCCAAATAAACTTCCATCCCACATCATGAGCTATGGAAGGAGGCACGTGTGAATTAGGAAGGGAAGCTAGTAAATGAAAACACACAAAAAGTGTGGGAAATATGTGTATGTATGACACGGCGATAAAAATATTTGTTTTAAATTTCTATTATATAAAAATAATTAGTTATTTTACTATATCTGACAATCACAGGAATCAGCTAATCTTGTAGCGGATGCATACCTCTTATCGAAGGCTTTAAACAACCAGAACAATACAGTCATTTCATAGGTGCGGTGTTTGGGGTGACACACCAAGTATAATTTGAGAAAAAATAATAATTGGATGATAGAGATGAAAAATGGAAAAAAATTAGAGAAAGATGAGAAACTCTTGAAGAATGATTTTAATGGAAGGTTGAGTTTCTAGAGACTATTAATGTTTGTAATCAAGGAGAAGACAAAACATAGAAACAACAAGTGCAGGAAGATCCCCCCCGTCCATCTTGGAGGTGAGCCATTCCCCTCAAAGAGTTTTCTTAGTCATTATAATCAATATTATAATAATTTTATGCATGAATTGTGAATAAGAAAAACACTGATACATTTCCTATATTGATCTTTTACAGGGTGATAATGACTGTGATTTTAATCTGTCAACACCCACCTATCACCCTGTAGCAAGGGTTACAGTCTTCAACATCTCAGAGGGAAAGCTACATAATAGAACACTTCTAAAAGATCAGTTTAAAGTGATGATTACTATAGATCTTGATCAAAATGCAATGCTACCTATTCCAATTTATGAAGATGATAATAATATGGTTGAAAACTTATTGGGACATTCATTTCATGTCTGTCACAACTTTTCAGGGTACATGGGGACAAAGAGGTGTTTATTTCCTTTTTTTCCAAGTTAAACCTTTAATAATTAATGAAAAAAGGGTCTAAACCAATGAATGCTATTATATATGGAGAAAGGTATGGGGGTGAGAAGAAATGTTATCCCAAAGGCATCTAAAGGATCAACCAACAGATCCCAAAGAGCTACTGAAAGCACAATTACACCACCTGTTCTCTATCCTCATTTACCATCATTGTAGACTCATGTGGATACGAAACTAAGAGGTGGTAGTAGTCATATAGTGGTTTTTGAAAAGAATATATATAGAGAGGAAAGATAATATTTCAATACTTCTAAAAATATAAATGAGATTCTTGAAAACAGTTGGCAAGGCCTGACATTTGTAAATTTATATATGAGGAATTTTTTCTTGATTTTATTTTCTAAAAGCTAATATAATGTATAAATTAAGACTAAATGCATTTTATATTATTAACATAAATGTATATAAAAAATAGTTGAAAGAATCTCCCCATGAACCAAAATCCTCACTCATTAGTCCTCATACCACATCAACACTTCTAACGAAATTAGAGCTATTAGAAATGGATGTAATAGTGAACAACCTTCTCATATCATTTGAAAGAAAGATTACAAATGGAAGAATCTTCCTAATACAAACCAAGTAGGGGTAAAACTCTACAATTAAATCATATCACTTATATTTTCACTTTTATATTTCTTATTCATTTTTTTGTTTTTAGGAAACATTGGCTACTAATTGTAGTAAACCTGGATACTCTAAAGATTTATTTTCTGGATTCTAAGAAAGGATATCCAAAAAAGAGACCACACATGATGGAGTTTGTGAATTTGTAAGACACTATATCCAACATTTTAGGTCTAAAAATAATGTAATATAATTTATATTATCTTTTACTAAGGATTATGTAATGATATGAAGGTAATTCATTATCATCTAAAAAATGGAATGAGGACTACGGCTAAGCATAAAACGGTGAGAATGTACTACGTCTAGAAAAATATCAGGATATATATAATAAAATTTCACTATCCAAACACATATCAACAAAAGTTACTTATTATCCTAATGGTCAAATTTTTTGCAGTGTCCAAAAAAAATGATAATTATTGCTGTTATTATATTTGTAAATTTATGAAACAGATCATTTTTCATCAACAAACAAGCATCCATAATGAGGTATTTTAAAAAACAACTACTATTTCATTTTATATATTTATTTATTATTTATTTATATATTTTCCAGTAATACTCTTACAACCTAAAAGCCTCATACTCACAGGAAGATAAAGATTTGTTCAGAAAAGAGTGGGCTGCATACCTAATGGAAGATTGTACACAAATATCATGAAGATCTGACATGGGGACGTGTACAATTGGAGGTCATTTTTAAGATGGGTTTAGGGGACCAAAATTTGAAACTTTTTTGTATGTAAATGTTCATAGGAAAATTTTAATTGTTATTAAATAAAAAATTCTTTTTCCAATGAGTCATTTTCAGATTTTAATATATGAAATGCCCCAGTAACATGCAAGAATGATGAAAAACTTTTCTTTCGAATTTGGATAATAAAATCCAGTAAAATCACCAAAATACATTCATATCTGATAAAACGCATTCAGATTGTGTCTATCTTTTAGAATAACGATCCATGGGTGCATTGGTGATGTGTATGAGCCATATCTGCCTAAAACCAAGGCATAATGCGGCTGGTATCACTCAAAGTCTCTATCTTTTGGTTAAAATGGAAAAACAATTAAGCGAAAACAATAACTGACCAACATATATCCAAACAAACACATTTAAATTATGTTGATCCTATAGGAGAATGATCCATGGGTGTGTTTGTGATGTTTAAGATTCAAACCTGCTTTAATACGAGGTACAGTTTGGCTGGTATCACTCAAAATGTCTCTCTTTTGTTTAAAATTGATCGATTTTTTTAGTGAAACCAACAACTTTCAAACAGAAATCTAAAAAAACGAATTGTTATTGTGTTGATCCTTTATTAGAACAATCCATGCTTGTGTTGGAGATGTGTATGAGTCAAACTCGCATAAATCTGAGGCACGGTGTGGCCAGTATCACTCAAAGTGTCTCTATTTTCTTTAAAATGGACAAAATTTTAAGTGAAAACAACAACATACCTATAGAAATCTAACCAAACAGATTCATATTTTGTTGATACATAAGGAGAACAATCCATGGGTGCATTTTTGACATGTACGAGTCAAGCCCTCCTCAATCCGAGGCAGGGTGTGGCCGGTATCACTCAAAGTGTCTCTCTTTTGATTAAAATAGAAATAATTTTAATTGAAGACAACAACTAACCTATGGAAATTTGACCAAACACATTTGGATTGTGTTGATACCTTAGTATAATTATCCATGGAATATTTTGGACATATATGAGTCAACCCATCCTCAATCCGAGGCACGGTGTAGCCGGTCTAACACAATGTGTCTCACTCTTTTTTTTGAAATGGACGAAATTTTAAGCGAAAACAACAACTGACCTATGTAAATCTGATCAAATGAATTAATATTCTGTTTATCCATTATTTTAATGATCCATGGTTTCATTGGTGACCTATACGATTCAACCCCACCTCAATCTGAGGCATAGTGTGGCCTATATCACTCAAAGTTTCTCTCCTTTGTTTTAAATGGACAAAATTTTATGTTAAAACAACAACTGTCATACGCAAATCTGACCAAACAAATTTGGATTGTGTTGATCCTATAGGAGATCTATCCATGGGTTATTTTTGACACGTGCAAGTCAATCCCACCTCAATCCAATGCCTAGTGTGGTCGGTATCACAAAAAGTGTCTCTCTTTTGTTTAAAATGGAAAAAAATTTAGGTGAAAGCAACAACTAACTTATATAAATGAAATAAAATTCATTAATAATGTGTTGATATTTTTAAAGAAAAATAAATGAGTGTTCTGGTGAGGTGTATGAGTCAACCTCGACTAATTCTGGGGCATCCAGTGGCCGGTATCACACAATGTGTCACTCTTTTGTTTAAAATGAACACAATTTTATGTAAAAACAACAACTAACGTACATAAATAAGACCAAACAAATTATTATTGTATTGATCCATTAGGATAACTATAAATGGGTCACTTGTGACAGGTATGATTCACCCTATCCTAAATACTAGGCCTGGTGTGGCCGGTAGCACTAAAAGTGTCTCCCATTAGTTTAAAATGGACATAATTTCAAGTGAAAACAACAAATCACCAATGAAAATCCAACCTAACGGATTCGGATTGTGTTGATACATTAGGAGAACATTCCATGGGTGTGTTTTTGATGTGTATGATTCAACCCCTCTTCAATATGAGGCATGGTGTGGCTGGTATCACTCAAATTGTCTCTCTTTATTTTAAAATGGATAGAATTTGAAGTGAAAACAACAACAGACATACGCAAATATGAATAAACACATTTGTATTGTGTTTATCCTTTAGTAGAATGATCCATGGGTCATTTTTGACAGGTATGAGTCAACCTACCCCCCAATCTGAGGCAAGGTGTGGCTGGTATCACTCAAAGTGTCTCTCTTTTGCTTAAAATGGACAAAATTTTAAGTGAAAACAGCAACTAACGTATAGAAATATGACCAAACACATTTGGATTGTGTTGATCCTTTAGAGGAATGATCTATGGGTCATTTGTGATGTTTAAGAGTATACCTCACCTCAATACGAGGCATGTTGTGGCTGGTATCACTCAAAGTGTCTCTCTTTTGATTAAAATGAACATAATTTTAAGTGAAAACAACAATTGAAGTACATAAATTCAACCAAATACATTCAGATTGTGTTGATACTTTATGAAAGGATAAATGGGACATTTGTTACATTTAAGAGCCATCTTCACCACAATTTGAGTCATGGTGTGTTCGGTATCACTCAAAGTGTCTTTTTTTTAAATGGACATAATTTTAAGTGAAAACAACAACTGACCTACGAAAATCCGACCAAAAGCATTTGGATTGTGTTGATCTTTAAGAGAATGATCTATGGATTCCCCCCAACCCCCCGGATGAGCCCCACCCTCTAGATGCCCCAACCCCCCTAGACACCACCCCACCACATGTAAACCTCCCCCACCACCTGGACACCCCCTGCCCCATGGACAGCCACCCCCACCCCCTGGGCACCACCTCACCCCCCTTGGACAGCCCCACCAACCGCCTGGACCAGAACCCACCATCCTTAGACACCACCCTACCTCATGGACACCCCCACACCTCTAAACACCCCAACCCCTAGAATTCCCCCCAACCCCCTAGACACCCCACCCCCTGGACACACCCATGGGCAGCCCCCCTGGACACCCCCCCTCGGATACCCCCACCCCCTGGACACCCACCAACCCCCTAGACATAACCCCAACCCCTCCTAGACACCACCCCACCACCTGCACAACCCCACCCCCTGGACATCCCACCCATGGACGTCCACCCCCACCCTCCTGGACACCACCCCACCCCCGTTGGACATCTCCACAAAACCCTTGGACCACCCCCACCCCATGGACACCACTGCACCCCCTAGACACCCCCACCCCAGTAAATCCACCCCAACACCATGAACATCAGCCCACCCACCTGGAAACCCCCATGGATATCCCCCCACCCACCCCCATAGACACCCCACCACCCCATGGATTCCCCCCAGGACGCCCCCTCCTAGACACAACCGCACAACCCCCACCCCCACCTGGACACCACCCCACCCCCTTGGACAACCCCCAACCTCTTGGACCTCCCCCACCCCTTGTACACCCATATCCCCCCCGGACACACCCATCCCCCAAGACATCCATATACCCCCTTCAACAACCACCCAAAACCCCTGAACATCCCCCCAACCCCCTGAATTCAAAATTGAATTATTTAAGCATTTAATTAAATTATGAATTATGTGTTAATGGTGTATAGGTATACTTGTTGTATGGGTATACTTGGTGTAATTATCATATGAATTATTTGTTATTTTTGTATAGGTATACTTGGTGTATTTACCTTATGAATTATGTTTTAATTTTGTATGGGTATACTTGATGAGATACATAATTTTTTGCAGGTCTTTTTTATGTGTGCTGCTGTAGAATTCTTTGTTGCAGCAGACAGAGCATTTATCAGTTCTAAAAAATCACTGATAAAGGATTAGTTTATCATTGCTAAAAATAATTTTTAAAATATCGGTTTATCAGTTCTAAAAAACCACTACTTAAAACCATATTTATCAGAACTTTTTTAGAGCTGATAAAGGAGTTCTTTGTCAATGCCTTTTAGCACTGATAAAGTCCTCCTTTATCAACCCTTTTTATAACTGATAAATGAATCCTTTATCAGTGCTTTTTTAGCTATGATAAAGTCTCCCTTTATCAGTTCTTATTCAGCGCTAATAAAGGGGACCCCCCTTTATCAGCGCTGAGCATTACAGTGCTTTTTTTAGCACTGTTAAAGCCCATTTTAAGCACTAATAAAGCCTGTTTTTTTAGTAGTGACTCAAATACATTTCTATATGAATTTCTTTAGAATAAATTTAATTTATTCGATAGCTAATGATAGACTCAACAATGAGTTTCATCAACATCTTTGTTAAATGTAAGAAAGAGTTTTTCTGAACTAAAATATATAATTAATATTATTGTTTAATATGAAATTTATAGCCAATCCATTTGAATTATGGGTATGAATAGAATTTACTATCTTTTGAAAATATATAGTATAGACATGTTTATTTGTTATCTATTGATTATTTATAAAATAAGAATCATTTAAAAGAAAAATAAATGTTTTCGGAACACATGTATTTTTTCTAAATGAAGGTTTAGTACCACCAAGTGTGTAAAATTTACAATTATTTTATCATCCCTTTGGGAAAATTTATTGGAATAAATGAACTTATTTTTTGAAATCAGGATATAAAAATTATTTTATATAGAAATATTGGAATTGTTTTTTGAAACGATTCATTTTTTTAATAAAAACGAAAAATAATGAATTTTTATTGAAAATTTACTCTATGTTTAAGTTGATTATAATGTTAAATTATGATTTTAATTTATTTAAATGTAAAATTAGATAAATTTTATCTCAATTAATCCAAATTTGGTAATTTTAATCCTTGTCGTATTGGGTTTGGATTAAAAAGATTGTATAATTCTAAACATTTTTTTAAAAAGTTATCTTGTCCACCATGCAGGATGAGTTCCTAATTAAATATTCAAAATTGTGTTAATTTTATTTAAAAAATTTTATTCCATATTTACAATCATAATAAATTACAATATCTAATAAAATCAGCATATTTTTTCGTGAATTGTGAAAATTGAAAAAATTAATTACCATGACTTACGTAAAAATGGATTTTTCAAGGGTTAAACTAAGAAGACAAGGGATATAAATGTATTTTTAAACACCCAATGGATTAATATATTTCTATATTAACTATTATATGATCTTAAATTTCCCATTTTGGAATCATGTGTCATGATAAAGCATGGGTTAGTTTGAATCCTTTAAAAAATTTACAAGTGTCCAATCATCAGACTTATAAAAGTCCACCAACTATACTCTCTTAATCATAACTTCATACATCTTTAGTTCAGACAATACCTTCGAAAATTTAATCAAAAATTTCCACCCCTCATCCTATAATCCTTATTTTTTGGACCTAAGGTGGATGCTCAATGAAGATGAAATTTTCTTCAAAGAGCATCATTATATTATTTTTTTCCCACCTCCATCAATTCATATTAAACTATTCTAACATAATATACTTTTGTATAATAAATATTTTTTTATTTTTTTATAACAAGTTAATTACCTAATTCTATATCAACTTCCATCCACTGGGTTATGAAATCCTCGTTCATGTGTATAATAAATTGTCGCCTCACGAACTGTTTTCATTAATTGTTTCCTTACCACCTTTAATGGTTAGGTATCATGATGGATATAAAGAATATATATGTTATTTATAAAAAATTAAAAATTATGGGTTCCTTAAATAAAATATATATTTTTACCTTCAATTCCATA
Source organism: Viscum album (assembly GCA_963277665.1). Classification (NCBI taxonomy): domain Eukaryota; kingdom Viridiplantae; phylum Streptophyta; class Magnoliopsida; order Santalales; family Viscaceae; genus Viscum; species Viscum album. The sequence goes on along the minus strand of OY728148.1, from coordinate 255,250,449 downwards.
GTGGATTTTGTAGTCTTTCCCTTGTGTAGGGCGGACTACCACCTCATGAATATATGTAATTCAACTTTCACTTATACTTTAATGGAATGTAGTAAGATTGAATTTCCAAATTATATATGATATTTATGAAATAATTATGATATTAAAGAAATATTTTTAATTATATAATGTTAATATATATCATTTTATTTCTAACTTTTTCACTTAATGATGATAACATAATTCGTGTACGTGTGTACTACCACCTTCACCATGCGATGTGACTCTCTTTGCATAACCACACATAATGGATTATATATAAGTAAATATTATGAAATAATATTATATATATTATATTATTATCATTATATAATGATAAAATATTACTTTCCTCTTTCCTATAATGATCATCGAGAAATGGAAATGTTACTCATGTGTACGTACGATATACAATCTTTATGATCATAACGTACATTATTTTTCATAAACAACATTAATGATTGTTTTCTAGAGTATAATTAAAATATAAATATGATAAATATGTCATTATTAATATTATTGGGATGATATAACTTTATAATATTTCCAATATTTGTTTCATTGATGAAAAAACATGTATAAGAAAACACAACAATTGAACCCTGAAATAAGGAAAATAATGAATGGTTATTAATTGAGAAATTATGATAATTTATAAAATGAAAATATTAGATATTATTAAAATAAATATTGATCTATTATAGGTTATTAAAATATCTAATGCCACTATAAATGAAGTTAAATCATGTTCAACTGAAAGTAGGCCTAAGGAAAAGTATTTTGTGTCAGTTTTATTTCTTTGAGGAATATTGTAATGTTATCCATAAAATTTCTTTTATATTGTGTATATACTAACCATTTTTTATTTAGTATCATTAATAAACCATTATTCATGGTAATTTATGTTTCATTTTTAATTATTTCAAATAATGGTATTTGAGTTAAATGTTTCCATTATGTTAAATAATTTCAGCACTCAATTTATTTTCATTGTGTTATATTGTTTATTTTTATCTTTTATATTATAATATTATCAATATAATGACTTATAATTATAATTTATTGTATTTTAACTTTTTTTTGAAATTATAGTTAATACAAATAATCAATATTTTTATTAATTCAAACATAAACATTTCTGATAATCGTAGGGTTTATTAAACAATATATTTCTAATAATGATTCCTTATTTTTATATTTCAATTGAAGGAAATAATTTGATTATTTTCTAATAAAACCTAATAATTTTATTCTCCATTAGTTATTAATGATATTTTTGAGTAATAATATCCTTTTTTAACTCTTTGTTTCATAAAATGTTTTATAAACTTATTTTATGAAAATCCAACTTCATTTCTATATATTATTGAAAATATGTTTTCATAAAAACTCATGATTTATAAAAAAAATTAAACTTTTAAAATTAAATTTTATAATAATAATTCACCTATTTTAGTTTTTAATTTTCTTTCAAAGGAATATTTTTATAGTTTCCTGAAAAATGATCTTTTAAAACCCATATATAGTGTAAAAGAAATGTTCTTCTTTAACATTAATAACATGTAATGAATTACTCAATGAAATGAATGTAATTTAATTTAAGAATACATTTAAAGTTTACAAGGAAGTTTTTAAATAAAATATTTTTTATAATTTTATTGAAATTTATATTTTTTAAAAGTTATTTCCAATGAATACTATTTTCAAAATGTGTTATATCTTAAAATGTTATTTCCAAAACCAAAAGGATATTTTCTTCAAGAGTTTTTTAATGATATTTTATTATATATATATTAATCAATAATAAAAATCCATTATTCCTACTCTAATGGGAATTTTTTTATTGATTCGATCCTTATTATTCTTCTTGATGGTTTATTATTGATTTTAATAAGGATACTATTGACATTAACATCATGGTTTTACATTAATAGTCATTAACATAACGTCGAATTATTAAATTTCATGTAATGATTTGAAATTAAATTTAACTTAATGAATCATATAATTTACTATAGATATATTTATTTTTCAAAACGTAAATCATTTTTACATATTATTATTTCGCTGAATGTTATTTGATTAACAGTGGAAGTATTGAAAAACCGGTATCATTTATTCAATACAGATATTTGACGATAAGGAACATTGTTCATAAAAAAATTAGATATATGAGTAATTATTTGGAAAAGTATTGAAAAGTCGGTCCTAAAAATTATATATCCCATCAATGCATCAATAGTTTATAGGACAAAAATTAGTTATCCAATATTAAATGGGGTTTTACCTTTATTATTAAACTGTCTAAACAATAGATCTTTGTATTATATGAAATCATGTGCTCAATAAATCATGTCCAATAATTAATCATTTCCTTCATTGATAATTATTTTAATATTAATATCCATGGGATTTTCAATAGGATATTATCTATAGATACATATCATTCATAGTTTATTAATTAATTAACATGTGTTTTTAGTTAATTACCTTGACATATTTATTCTTCCTTATTATTACATTATATTCAAGATATTTAAATTGATTTTGTGGTCCTATGTTTACCATTCTTTATTTATTGTTCTTAATGATTCATAATATCTTATATTATAATTAACCATTTCTTATCATTTTATCTCCCACTTATTTTATTTATTCTATCATGAATACAAGAAGTGTACTATGTTTGATATGCAAGGATATTTTATAGTAAATAATTACATTCCAAAAAAATTATGTGGAGGTTGTTTTTATTCAAATTTAATATGGGAATCATGTATGTATCAATTTTACCAGGAGTAAAAAAACACTTGGTCTTATTGGATGTGATTCCATATATCTTATGGAAATTTAATAAAGTAGACATTGACTCTAGGTTTATAGGGTTTGGGTAACTAATTTTGGAATCAATTCAGTTTTTGTAGAAACCTTGTGATCATGATTTTGGAAAACATTCATTAGGTAAACATACTATAAGGTAGAATCGAGGAATATGTATTGAAGAACATACTAATGTTTTCCTGGGTAATTTTTTGTGGTTTTTCATAAAAATAAAATTGTATTTGGATAATAAAAGTTTAAATATTTATGGGATATATGTACCATGGGGTAATTACATTGAAAAAGGTTAATTGGGATTAACCTGATCACTTCCTGGTACATGACAATAAGACTTATTATGCACAAATTTTAACACTCATTAGAGATAATCTTAGGATAATTTACATTTTATTTACAGACCATTATGAATGATTTTAATAAATCATGGAAACAAAAAACCTAGGTTAATGATATGGTGTCTTATATTGAAAATACTTTTTATTAATTTAAACATCCTATAAATTATTATATGTTTTTTCCACTATGATTAGTTTTTCTCACACTATACTTTTGGTTTTAGTTAATGAATGGAACTTCAAAAAATTGTGTTATCATTGAAAATGAAGGATATTGTAATGAATTTTAGTAAAAAAATGGGATGATGATAGGAGTTAATGATAACATAATTATTCTTAATCTGTTGTGACAAAATTTGAAGAAAACATATACCTCAACCAACTATAACACTCCTCGAAAAAGAGAAGGATAAAGTTTCCTAATATCTTGAGTGATGGATACCATAGAGGAAATAATGTTTTATTTCATATTTCGTTGAAATATAGATGGTGACTCCAAAAACAACTCCTGAATTGAATGAGAATATACTTTATGTGTGTAAAAGAAGGGCATAATGAAAATACATTCTGAAGAAATAATGAATAGTTTGAAGGAAGGAAATAAATCCCATCTTTGGGATCCATTTATAGTTCGTCTTCTTAAATGTAGAAAAATTGGCCATTATCCAATTAATTACCACATATAAATGTTAACACATAGACCATGGATGGAATTATATTGAAAATAAATTATTGAATTATTTATGTATTTTGATTAAATAATTGTAATCATATTTTAAAATAGAATTTTAGATATGATAGTCATGAAACAACAAAATATTGTGATAAATTTTAGATTTATATATGTATGGATTAACTTAATAATAATGGATACCATCATCGGTTGTGATTTAAAGATTAATCATAGTTTACAAGCCCTGAACACTCTTTTTGAGGTTTTGTGAGATGACAGTCTACAAAAATTGATGATATTTTGTGACAAATTTATTTAAATTTTATGGTTCAATAAATGTATATATTTTATTAATAATGACTTTAAAATTTTTTAGACGTATTTTTAGAGGTATTGATAACCCTTAGAGTTAATATAATCATCAATGACATTTTAATAATAGTAAAATAAGATTATTAGAATATGTAAAAATATGATGTATTGGAAACCATAGTAAAAAATGCTATTTAATGATTAATTTTATTTCATGGATGGCCATCATATTTTTAGGAACATAATGAGAATTATTTTATTATGGTTTTAGAAAAAGGAATAATTGCATGCCATATGATAACCTAACACATCCACAATGGTTGGGGGTATCAAACACATGACTGAAGGATGATATGGGTTTACTACCACCGGCATATATGATGTATTGATTAAATAGTAATCATTTTTAATTAAATGACTTGGAAAATAAATATTAATGATGATACATTGCTGTTACTTTTGTGGTTTAGAGATTAATATTTAATATTGGTTAACATGTTCTAACCATATTCCTTTAAGAGAATAGTTTGAAATAGACATAAAGACTTGTCACTAATTTATGGATCATACAATCTGTTAAAAGTGATGTTTAATGCTTCAGGAACCAAAAAAATGTTTAGAATATTCCTTTCATGGACTAAGTGATGAACACTCATTTATGGATCATACAATCTGTTAAAAGTGATGTTTAGTGCTTCGGGAACAAAAAACATGTTTGGAATATTACTTTCACGGACTAAGTGATGAATTGGGATCTAATTGAAGTAAAAAACAAATGATGAAATTATATATATGAAATGCAAACGTATCAAATAATTTAATTTTTCCACATTTGTAGATTGGAAAATAATCCATCAACATTAGGAAAAATTATCATTAAATAATATTGTATCCTATTACAATCATTTATGATGATGTAAATAACCATTTCAACCATATATGATTTATTTTCTTGCAACGATAATATTAAGAAACGACCATGGTTTTCAGAAACCTTAGTTTCTAGATGCATTACAATATGTCAGACATATTTCTATGTTTAAAACCATAGAAATAGGTCACCTCTATCCATGGTTTAATCTATGGATATTTCAAGACGTAAGAATAGTTTAACCATGGAAATTGGGACATATTTTCATGGGTAAAACTGTGTAAGTACATCCTGTATAGCCACCATTTTAACATTTTTTATTTCATGATACTACCATAGTTTAACTATGAAATTTGAGGATACTTCCATGGATAGAATCGTTGAATTATCCTTTATATGGAGTAAAAAAAATCTAATACCATAACCTCAAATTTCCAGAATCCACACACACACACAGTAGAAATTTTTAAATCGAAAACTATAAGAGAAGTGGTTTGATTAAATTTTTTAATAAAAAAGCACATCAGAAATTAAAAAACATTTTTTTATGTTACCACATACAAAAAAAAGATGAAATGGAATCGAACCCTTCATATTTTACCTGATAAACCCACCATTATATTTCCCTATCTTCTTAAGTTCTTCATTGGCTTTTTTTCAACCTCACAATTTCATTGGATGAGTATAAGTTGGGCTTGAATCCTCTTTGATCCATCTACAAATTACTTGCATAGATGAAATAACTCAATATAATTGACATCATTTCAAGCCTAGTTTCATAAGGCTTTTATCTATCACAATCTGTCCACCAGGGTCTGTGTCAGGACATAACCGCATCCCGGCTCCTGAAGGCTAGGGGATGGCAACTAGTGCCAAATGTTTCAACATGAAAGTGGGAGTAATTTTCTAGAGTACCTGTATGCATGCACACACAACCACATCCCAAAACTGGAAAAGTAATCATGAATGCCACTAAACAACCACTGAGAAAATGTACAAACTATAGGTAAAATGGGACTGAATGAAAACCAAACAACTGATAAATTGAAAACAAGAATGTATATGGAAAACTCTGAAAGTTGTCTTCTAGAAACCCCAACTGATGGGTATGTACATAAAATATACTTGAAGTCACTGACGTACATCCCACTTGCATGGTCTCACTGGGAAACACTAGGTCTTGGGCCACGATGTCCTCCATCAAGTCAGTGGTCATCTGCACAATACACAACACGTGTGGGCAAAACCCATTTTGGGGTATGTAAAAATATAATCATTAGAGACCCCAAAACCCAAAGGAAATACCACAAATAAAAATAAAAAAACCACAAACCATGATCACCAATTATGATCTGGAAGCAAGAGAGATCACACCATGTATATTCTAGAGTAGGAAAGTAAAACCATCAGTCACAACATAGAACACCATGGGTTGTGGGATAAATCCTCATCAATGAGTATCGTGGTCCTATTGGGTTATAAAAAATCCACTTCTTACTTAACATAGACTACTTTGGTACTCATACCTGAGTAGTATTATGGGTATGTTGGGTCACAAAGAAGCCGCTCCCCACAGTTGGCATGCTGAGTCCCACAAAATCTGCTTCCCACTGAACATACTGATGTACTCCTCTAGTCGAGTAATGTGGGTCTATCGCGTTACATAGAAGATGATCCCCACTATGTGGCTGCTAGGTTATAGACAATATGCATCGTACTGGGCCATAGTAGGCGATCCACACAGGGTCTCTTGTCAGCAGTTCTTAGGTCTTAGCCAACCATAGGGTTTCCATATGTAGCACGCTTGATCTTGGGAGAACCTCACCCTAATACAATCATCAAATTTCAATATCGATGAAATCCTCCATAGAGTATTCCAAAATATCTTCCTCATCAAGGGGATCCAACGACGCAAATGGATTGACAATTAGATATGTGGTTTGAATGATATTGGCATTTTTCAAAAAAGGGGCTCATGGAGATGGGGTCTAGTCTGACCCTGTCGGACTGACCTAACCCCACTCAGATCCACTGACTAGAACTGAACATGGACCATCCTAGGACTGACATAGTCTGTAGGGTTATGGGTCTGGTACGATGAGGTGGATCTTTTCCACTAGGGTTTGGCCCGCACCCAGCCCGATCCATCTTAGGCAGACCCGTTCTACCATGCCGGGATGCTGCTGGAAGCCTCATCCAGCTACCATTCACCATGAGGGTCATTCACAGGGCCTCCTTCTATATTGTGGTCTTGTGACTATGTAATGATGCTGTTTGGATGGTCGGTTTCACCGGCACGCGGTCAAGGGTCCGTGTGCCCTTAAGAACTGTGGCTCATTGTTGTGGCATACATCCCTTCTGACCCAGCCGGTGGCTCCTCCCACTTCTCTATGCCCTAATATGACTGTGTTAGTTACCTCTGGATCACATCATAGCATTCTACCACCTTCCCATTTCCTCTACTAGTTTAAGCATGTCGGAAGGTCTTTATCCGGGCCATTAGGTCCACACCGGTGGTCCGTTCTTCGCACTGACTATTCCTTCAGCCTCTGTGGGGTGTCAGCTTCCCAACTAGGGCCTCTAAATTACATCTCCCCAAATTAAAATATTTTTCCACCAAGAAGGAAAGAGTGGAGGGGCTCAGGCCTTGTTCATGTCGTCCCACACACTTCACATTAGAGTTGTAAAATCAGGTGAGTCTTGGGATCAATGTTATATCAACAACAAATTTTATCCTACAATAGAAAACCTAAGTAAAACACATGATCCTCAGATCAACCTATTCATGTGTGGATCTGTGTTATTTAATTTCTATAATAAGAATGGGTTAAAATTAATCCAACACAATCCCCAACCATGATCGATGTTCATCGTTGAAGCGCTCCACCATCAAGGATTCATTCTCTGTTGTCCTTCGTTGATTCCCGGTACCATTCTATGTAATGCATCTATGTTGGTAGTGATCCTTTTAGTGTTCATCATTTCGTTTTGGAGGGAATTCTTTATCGTATATTCATTAATGAATTTCCACAGTTTAACTCTCATTCCTCAAATGTGTTAGACTATTAAAAAGAAAAAATGTCGTCGCATTTATATTACGCGGTGACATCACGTCGTTACATAGTTTAATTTATGAAAAATCATATCTTTTATGCTTAAATTAATGTATCATTACACTAAACAAAAAAGATCCATTAATTGGTTTCATTTAATGTGCCTCGTCACTGCACCGCAGTACCGCCGTCTACTAATCAATGGTAAGGGAAGAAAATAAAATAACCTTTTAAGATATTTTTTTGTTATTATAAAAGGTATGAAAATTAAATCTTCCTTCCAAACCTTGTCGGTCTATGCTTGGTACTTTCTTTTTGAATATTGGTTTTATGAATTCAATGGTTCCCTCAAAAATTTTATCCACGCTTCGGTTTAATAGTTATAAAACACCCTTGAATGTTTACTTAAACGAACTTAAAAAATGTTCAAACATCCATTCTTGACTCACTGAGCCTCGAAATAACATGTTTCCAAAGCATCTTGTCATGAAATAATTCAATAAAATATAAAAAAAACATACAAAAATTCTAGGATATTATATTCTCCCCACCTTAGGGATTTATGTCCCAAAAAGTTCAAAGGAAGGTCTAATCAATCAAATGGGGTGATGAACATGAATATGTGCCTCACACTCCCACGTTCTATCCTAGAGATTCTCGTGCTCCAATAGAACATGCAGTAGAAGAATTTACCATCGAAAAAGAAACCACTCTTTTCGGACTTCTATCTCTACTAGGTATTCCGCAAAACCTTGCCCCATTGTCAATGTCCCGCTCGCCCCAGTCGATGATGTGGAATAGATCATGCACGTACCTCCTCGGCTATGACATGTGAAAAACATCATGCACCTGGGGAATCTAAGGGGGAAAAGATAAGAATTATGACATCTTACTAACTCTGATCAATATTTGAAAAGGTCTGGTGAACTTCGGATATAGCTTAGAAAACCATCTAAATCTCCCCAATCCCCATTAGGGTGAGAAAAAAAGGAAATCATTGTCTCCATCCTCAAACTTCGAGGGTCTCTATCTCCTATCAGCATAAAATTATTTCCTGCTCTGTTTAGTCCTTATCTGCTTCTAGATGATATACACATTATCAGTGTTACCTCATACCATCTTTGGACCCATGTGTGCTGACTCCCCAAGGAATGTCCAACATAGAGGTGATCATCATGGCTGCCTGTAAAAATCCTCAAATGGAGTCATGCCAATTTTGATGTGATAGCTATTGTTGTATGCAAACTCCACCAGGGGTGGTTGGTACTACCAAATATGACCATAATCAATGATGAATGTGTGAAACATGTCCTCAAAGGTCTTTATGGTTCTCTCTTTCTGACCATTTAATTGAGGGTGGAAATTTGTGCTCAAGTGCAGCCGAGTCCAGAAGGCCACCTACAATCCATTTAACAACCGGTATGAAAATCATGTGTCCCCGTCCGAATCAATCATCTAAGTTAACCCATTAAGCTGCACTATCTCATGGATTTATAGGATCCCAAATAATTAAACTGATCCCTACTCTCAGATGGGTAGCAATTGAGCCGACTTGGTGAGTCGGTCAACGATCACTAAGATAAAATCGTGGTCCCTAAATGTGTTTGGTAGAACCGTCATGAAGTCCATGGATACAGTATCTCATTTCCACTATATTACCTAAATTGGTTATTCCAATCCTACTGGGACATGCTGCTCGACCTTCACTTACTAATAAGTGAGGCATTTTGAAATGAAATCATACATCGCTTTCATAATCATTGGCCACTGGTACTGATGTATGTGGTCCTAGTACATCTTATCCCCTCCCAGATGTACCACCAAGGGGATGTATGGAACTCTATCAAAACCTCTCCCCAAAACATCACTAGTATTATGTTGTGTCCTATCAAATTGATGATGGTCTCCCCAACAATCGAAAATCCATTAGGAGCCTTTCTTTAGGATAACTAAGCATGTTGGGCCTCATAGTCAATATCCACAGGTTGTGCCTCCCGAACTCACTTTAAGAGTGAGGAAGGGATAGAAATTGACTTAATTTAAGCTAATACATCTACCTCTATGAATGATATCTACATCAAGGATAGATGCTCCATTTCCTCACTCATTAGTTGTAAACCCAAACTCTTATTGAGTGCAACTTCCACCATGTTCCCCTTCCTAGGAGTATAGACTATGTCAAAGGCATAGTCCTGGAAGAACTCCATCCATCGCTGTTATCACAATTTGAGGTCCTCTTATGACAAGATATTCTTGAGACTCTTTTCATCATAGTATATGGTAAACCTTTAATCCATCAAGTATTGTCGCCACATCTTCAACGAAAATACCACCACAGTTATCTCTCGTTCATGGGTTGCGTTGTTTTTCTCATGTTGACTCAACATTCCTAAGACATCGAAAATCACTGCTCGCGCCTTCATAAGAGAACAACCCAGTCTAGTCCTATTGCATTGTAGAAGACTACATACCCAACACCAACTTCTATTACTTTCAATATAGAAGAAATCTTCAGTCTCTGCCTCATCTCTTGCAAACTCTACTGGAACTTCTCCATCCTCACAAAGGGCGGTCCCTTCCATGTCAATGCTAATAAAGGTGATGCTACTCTGGAAAAGTCAAGCACGAACCACTAGTAGTATCTATCCAACCCCATAAAAACATCAAATCTAAATCATGCTCCTCGGTGGCACCCAATGAAGCACTAGCTCTATCTTCTTTTGATCCACTACAACTCTAGACTCTGAGATAACGTGTCCCATAATATGGACCTCCTGAATTAACAAATGGTACTCTGAGAGCTTGTGTAAAGCTGGTTGTCTCAAAGTGTATCCAAGACTATCCCCAGGAGTGTGGCATGCTCCTCCTCCTATGTAGAGTACACCATGATTTCATCAATGAAGACCTCCCCGAAATTATTGAGGTAAGGCTAAAATATCCAATTTATGAGTCCCATGAACACTGCTAGGGAATTTTCCACACTGAAAGTCATAAACAAAAACTCGTAGTGGACATACCAAAATCTAAAGGAAGTATTTAGTACATATTCATCTCATACACGAAGCTGATGATAGCCTGATCTGAGTACTGTCTTCAAGAACCACCTCTCTCCCTTCAGTTGATCAAAGAGGTCCTCAATCCTGGGTAGTGGACACTTGTTATTCACGGTAACCTGGTTCAGGATCCAAATGTCCATTCATAGCCTCATGATCCCATTTCACTTCATGGAAATAAATACATGGGATTCCCATGGTGAAACACTAGGTCCCGCGAAGCCCTTCTCTTACAAGTCATCTAATTGTACCCCCAATTCCTGATGTTCCACAAGAGCCATCAGGTATGTCAGTGTGGATATTGATATGGTCACATGGTATAAGTCAATGCCGAATTTTACCACCCTGTAAGGAGGAAGTCCTATAATTTTCTCAAGAAATACATCCTCATAGTCATCAACCACTAGAGGAAATCGCGTAATCCTCTTTTCCACTGCACTGAGAGTCAGGATAGACAACTGGTGAGTGATCAGCTACACCATCCTTTGAGAAATTCCATCATTTGCTGCAAAGGACCCCTTCTCCCTCGTGAATGAAAACCTGGTCCCATACCTGTAGAAACACCGCAATTTGTGCCTAAAATAGATTATTGGGAATTGTCTATAGACAACCAATCCATACCTAATATGATGACATAAGGCCTCAAAGCTGCTACTAGAAGATCCCAGCTGAATCTATCACCTCATATAGTAAGATCACACTGCCTACACTAGTGTTTAATTATCTAATACCCTCCCATTGTAGTCTATAATCATATGGATTTATCCAATAGCTTTAATAAAATCTCTAAGCTCCAAACGAGGGTCATGGAAAAGAAAGAGTGACTAGAACCTTTGTCTACCAGAACTACATCTAAGGTGGTGAAGACATAGATAATACCTTTAATCATTATTGGAGAGTCATGGAAATATCCCTATATCAACATAACCTAGCCTCGCCCCTATCCACCGACTCCCTGATCCAATGGTGGACCAGCTAGGGGTGGTGGTTGAGCACCTCGAACTGTCGTCCACAATCTGCCTCTTGGAAAACACACCTACCACATTCTCCACCCAATGGAGCTCCTATTTCAAACCTCTAATTCTACCTTGGCGGTCTCTCAACCATCTACTGATTGTGTATGTGGTGGTTCGAGAAGTTATAAGCCATTTGTCCCTACCCAGCATAGGTGAATCACAACCTGGTTCCCTGTTGACTCCCTCTGATCTAGGAGCCCCACACTGTCAACCTCGAGTCCTGGGATCCTCCCTTAAAGGACCTGTCCCTCTTTGTCCAACTCGTATGCTACCTACTACTCCCCACTGAAGACTAGATCTCCTGATGTCTCCTAGAGGCTCCATTAATTAGCGCCTTCTCTAATAGGAAGATAAACATAAGAAGGGATTTCTACCCCACTTGATCCTGAGTGTGGATGTTATGATACATCATGGTTGCCTTAATATATTGGTTGAGTCCTTTGTAAAAGTATTGGACCCAGAAGAAAGGGTCGCACAACATGTCTGTGGAGTAACAAGAGAGGTATGTAAACCTCACAGAGTACTCATCCACTAAAATATCGCCCTAATGCAGATGAAGAAATTCCTGAATTCACATAGAGTACAAGGTCATGTGCAAAAACCCCTTCCAGAATAGCTATTAAAGTCTTCCTAGGTTAGGTTTTCCTCATCATGCATATGGATGGTCAATCTCCTCCATTTCCCTACTAATACATTCATAAGGATTGTGGCCATGATATTCATCTGGTCATGTAGCTTCCTAAATAAGCGAAAGACCCTCTTCACTTCCTTTATCATGTCTTAAATGACCAGAGGAACTGTCTCTCCCAATAACCAGGGATGTCTCTAAATCTGAAACACTTTCAAGGAACTGAGTCTATGTACGTCATCTTCTGATAATTTCGATAGTAACTGATCTTCAAAGAGTGGTGGAAACACCAGTGCACCACCTGGCGGGGCCCTCTCTAGTTTTGGTCCCTAAACCGCTGCCACATCCTAAGGCATTCTATCTTCACGATCATGCATCAGAACATCAGGTGGATATCTACATGGAGGAATTCGGAAATAGATCAAGATGTACCATAGTTAGAAAAATTATAACTTGTGAGCTGACTCGTATTCAAGGTGAACATATGGAGACACTAATGTAACCACTCTTTTCATTTATGAAGCTGAAAAAAAGAATTCAAAATCCTAGTGTATGGATATGTCAGATGTTGCACCAACACTGGACTCCAGGAATCTGAAAGTCAAACACAAAAAAGTCAACACTTTTTTCCAAAAAAAAAACAACAGGCACATGGCCTATTTGGTATACCGACCACCTTTGATACCACTTTTTCCTAACCCATCCCTTAGGGTCATACTGTGACATAACCCATGCCACTAAACAACCCCTAAGAAAAAGTAAAAACTATGGGTTAAATGTGCAATAATACAAACCCAACAAAAGGTAAACTGAAAATAGGAAAGTTCAAGGAAAAATACGAATGTCATCCACTGGAAAACCCACCTAATGGAAAATTATTGTTTAGCTACTAGAATCCGTAGAAGTATGCTATTCCTGCCTCGTCTCACTGGGCACCACCGGGTCCTGGGCTACCAAATCCTCCGTCAAGGTAGCAGTTGTCTGCACTAGACACAACATGTGCAGGTGAAGCCCGTGAATGGGTGACTAACAATATACTCGGTAGGGACCCCAAAACCCAAACGAAATACCACAATGAAATTCACTAACAAACCAAAAATCATGATCAATAATGATGACCACAAAGCAAGATAGACCATACCAAGTATATTCTAGTGTAGGAAAGTAAGTCCACCATTATAACAGCCATTCTCTTTATTACACACTTAAACACGATTTATTACATAAATATGAACTTAATACAACTATGAGGATCGATAGATCTAATGTATTTGGACATTAGGATAATTAAATGACAAATTAGAACATAAAATACAACATCTTTATTGAAAACTGCTTATCATGATCACCAAATTCCTTCATACTTAGCATTACATGGGATAACCTGAGGTCATCATAAGAAAAGGGTGATATATAAAGCCTAGTAATTGAGTAAACAAGGATTAACATGAATAATATAGTACATTTTTTACAATATGAATATCAATGGAGCACAAGAAAAACATGAACATAAAGGCATTATATAGCATGATTATCATAACTTATAAATGTGTCAACAACATTTAATATAATATTATCATGATCCAAGGATCATTTCACTTAGAACATGAGTAAAACCTAAATAAACAAGAATTAGAAATGGAATACCCACATTGAAATGTAATTAGAATTTTTAAACCCCCATTTCACATGATTTATCATGATATTAATCTTTACCCAATGAATTGGCAAGCCATCACGACACACCCTTTATAAAAAATTCATTTCATGCATAAGTGTGTCACATAGATCAGACAACATGAATTCATTAAACATCATAATTTATTCAAAGAATAAAAGACATCAGATACATAAATGTAAGCCCTTACTAAAAAAGTACATGTTCATAAATGTGAAAACCCTTGATCAAAATATGGGTATGGTATTTACTTACCAGATTATATTGTTATTGGATATTTTGGTCTACCTTTGGTAGCATAACAATTCCAAATATTAATATTAATATGGGTCAATGAGAGGGAAAGGGGTATCTCATAATTTATACATGAAATGGATAGTAAGGGTTTCATATAACATAATGTCCTAACATATGTAATGGAATTTAGATTCATAATATAAAATAATTTCTTGAATATAAATGTAGAGAGAGAAATCCCTTATGGAATTTCGACATGATAACATGTGTACCTGGGAGGAATTAATGAGAGATAAATAGGTATATCATCATTCAAACATAATTTGGGTAGTATAGGGGTGGTGTGAAACTACACCCCAACATTTTTAAATAAAAATAAATTTGAATAATAATATAAGGAAATTGTGAGAAAAATATGGAAGGAAAGTGAGGATCCCTTATGGAATTTTAGCATTGTAACAAGTGAACATGAGAGGAACTAATGAGAGAGAATGATTTCTATCATCATTCAAACATAAGTATGAAATTATGGGGGAGGTGAGAAATCATAACCCAAAATTATTATGTAAAAATTAGTGGCTATAACAACATAAAGAAACCTGGAAAAAATTAGAAAGGGAGAAATACCTTACATGGAAGTGTGGTCCCAAAGGTTTGGAAGAGGCTTGAGAGAGGCTTCTTAGAAGCTTGGGTTCTTTGGGAGGATTCTAAAGAGGGGAGGGAAGAGATTTGTCGAGATAAAAATGGTATTTGTGAAAAGGAATGGGAGATTGAGTGGTTCTATATAAGAATATAGTGGGAATTCATTATTATTTAGGTTTTGGACACTGAAAATTAAACTAATAAAAACCACAAACTAACCAATGGTTTCCTCCCTTATGTTTTTCCATAGTCGAGTGGAAAAAATTATTTTATAAGGAAAATGGTAGAAACTTTTAAAATATTATGATTTCTTTTGAGGAGGTGAGTCACACTATCTAGGAAATCATTTTAAAAAGTGAAAATGTTTTAAATGTCAAGGATGGGTCCACTAAAGAACCATAAAAATAATCAAAAAAGAATTTAAATTCACAATATTTTAATGTTAAAACATATATTTTATGAACATACATTTTATTGAATTTTATTACATCACTATTGAGTCATTATGATGTCATAACACAAATTATATTTTTAAATGGTATTTAATTTGTAGCAAAAAATTAGGATGTCTCAAAATGTCTTTTAAAAATTCACCATTACATAATTTTTATACTTTGAATCCAAAAATTATATTCATTTTATATTAATAATTTTATAAATATGTGAATTTTTTTACTTTTATAATAAAAAATGGCTTTTATCAAAAAAAATCGTGGGTTTTGACAAAAAAAGCTTTCAAACATTAAAAAAATTACAATTGTATTCATAACAAAAATTACAGGATCATTTATATTGAATAAAAATTAATTTAGTAATAATATTTTTTAAAATATTATTTAATTGAAAAATCCATTAATTTATAAAAATATATTTCTTAATTGAATATTAACTAAAAATAAATTTTGTGATTTAAAACCCATTTACAATGTAACAACAATGAAATGAATGTATATTATTTATACAAAAAATAAGCACATAATCATAGTTCTAAGGTCTTGTGACATAACCCCTTATAATATCTGTATAATACCTAAGGTTATGGTGTGTGATGGTGAATGACTATTGGTGCATCACAGATAACATCGCTCGGGTGGTAATATCTTTTAATTGCCACTTCGCTCATGGGAGGATCCATTCAAGATTAACGTGTTGAATCTCATATTGGGATTTGTCAAGAGAGAATCCCAATGACGCTACCTCCTTCTAGAGATCCAAAAAATGGGATTTTTATGAAGCAATTCTATGTGATGAGGCCACAACTTCATTTCTATAAGTATGTTAGATTTGTTAATGCCATATATTTATACAAATCATGTGGTCACTATTCATCAGCTATATTAGCAACGGTAACAATTATTAATGTAATTTTAAAATCCAAACATAAATCAAAGGAAGTGGATATGTTTTGTATAACCATTTTACATAATAATACAATTAATTAGATTAAGAGTAATTTTCATTAAAAAATGTTTGGGTCATTACAATCTTCCCCCCATAAGAAATTTCCCCCTCGAAATTTCATTTTCCTACATTAAAATAGATTTGGGTAACTCTGTTTAAATACTTCCTATGATTCCCATATGGACTCTTCAAACATTTGGTTTCATGAAATAACCTTGATGAGGGGAATTGTCTTATTTCATAGAACTTTTTCCCTATGATCTGATATCTTCACCTATTTCTCTTCACATGAGAGTTCATTATCAAATGGTACCACCTCTGGATTGAGTACATGTGATGGATTAAGTATTTACTTCTTCAAGACTGATACATGGAATACATAATGTAAACGAGATTGGTTCAGTGGGAGTTCTAGTCGATAGGACACTGTTCCAATGTGATCCAAGACATCCAGAGGGCCGATGTACCCTGGACTATGATTTCACTTCTTCCCACTTCTGATAACTCTCTTCCATGGTGATATGTAGAAGAATAAAATGTCTCCAACATCAAACTCTAGGTCTCGTTGTCGATTATCAATAGAGATCTTTTATAGGCTCTGAGATGCTTTAATGCGCTGCTGAATGGTTTTAACATTATCAAGCATTTCTTCAACCATTTATAGACCTAGGAGTTTTCACTCACCAACTTCATCCAAACATGATAGTGTTCTAAACCACTTCCATAAGAGGATTCATAAGAAGACATTTTGTTTCATTATTAGAAGCTTTTCTTAAAAGATAACTAAACCAGGGGAAGATATTGATCCCATCCTCCTTTCAATTCTGTTGAGAATTATATCAAAATGTCCTCAAGTGTTTGGATAGTCATCTAATATTGGCTATCCATTTGTGGTTTATATGTCATACTAATGTTCATCTAAGTATTCAGAGCATGTTGTAGACTCTACTAGAACATAAAGGTCAATTTTCGATGCAGATCAGATACAATTGTTAGTGGTACTCAATGAAACCTTACAACAGCTCTGATTAATATTAGTTCCAATTGATCCAATGAGGAATCCTCTCAAATTGCAATTAAGTTTGAAATATTTTTAAGATGGTCAATAACAACACATATATAATTGTTTTATTTAAATATATCCAGAAGTATGGTGACAAAGTACATAGTGATGTTCTACCATTTCCATGCTGTAATGGGTAATGGTTGATCATCCCCTTATACATCTTCCTCTAAACCTTCATATTCTAACTCACCAATAAAATTTATGTATACTCAGTGATCTACTTCTTCATGTTATCCCACCAATAATACACTCATAGATCTCGATATATCTTTGTGATTCCCGGTGAAATGGATAAATTCGAACTATATGCATTATCTAAATGCACTTTCATTAACTCTGGATTTTATGAAAAACATAGTCTTGACCCAAATCTCAAAATTCCCTCTTCATTAAAATTTAACTATAATTAATTCTATTTTTTGAAAGTTTCCACTTTCTTCTGAATTCACACATCATCCTTTTAAAAATCCATTAACATCTCCAAAATATATGGTTGAGAAATCATTTGTGAAAGGACTGATGATGTTCCCTTTTTTATGATTAAAATGTCTATATTCATCAAATCTACAAAGATTGGATTTTTTTCAATTCTCAAAAATGATAGAATCATTGGGTCCTTTCTACATAGAGCATCTGCCACCTTGATCACTTTCCCATGGTGGGAATTGATTAAGTAGACATAGTATTTGATCAGATCTAACCATCTTTGTTAGTTCATGTTCAACTCTTTATGCGTGAATATATACTTGAGGCTTTAGTGATCTAGGTATATTTCCAAATTCTCCCAAAATAGGTAATGTTACCATGTTTATAAAGTGAAGATTAATAAAGCCATCTCCATATAATGTGTTGGATTGTTTTTCTAATGATCTTTTAATTGCCTTGAATCATAGGGAATGGCTTAGTCATTTTACATCAATGCACAGCCTAGGCCCTTCTTTGAACATCACTGAATACCACAAAACGTTCTCCACTTGTGGGTACTGTGAGTATGGGCATAGTGAAAAGCCTCATTTTCAACTCCACAAAACTATCTTTACATTCATCACTCTAATAAAACATGACTCCCTTCTGAGTAATCTTTGTATGATGGTTTTACAATCATTAGAAATTTCGTACAAATCAGAGATAATATCAAACTAACCCAGGGAATCTATAGATATCAGTCACAGAAGTAGGCCCCGTCCATTTTTCCATTGAAGTTTTCTTGGAGGGATCCATATATATCCCATTTCTTGGGATGATATGACCCATTTATGGGAAATCCTTTAACTAGACCTCACACTTGTTGTACTTTTTATAGAGATTATCATTTCGCAATGTCTCTATTATAGTGCTTAGATACTCCTCATGCTCCTCCTTTGTTTTGAAGTAAATTAGAATACTATCTCTGAAGACTACAACATATTTTTTGAGGTAATCTATGAAGACTCTCTTCATAATTTACAAGAAGGCTCTTGGAGAATTAGTGAGTTTGAAAGGCGTTACTGTGAATTCATAGTTCCCTTACCTTGTATGAAATGAAGTCTTGGGGATATCCTCCTTCTTAACCCTTACATGGTAATATCCCGACCACAAATCCACCTAATAGAAAAGTTGTTCTCCCCATAGATAATCGAACATTTCATCAATTTGAGTCATAAAATACTTTTTCTTTATCGTTATTTTGTTGAGATCATGATAATGTAAATGTTTATTAACTCATCCTTCGTGTTTATGAATTGGACTAGTGCACCCCCATGGTGAAGTACATGGGCGTCTAAACCCATTATCCAGATTCTCCTATTGTGGTTTCTCTATCTACACAAGCTCCACAACATCCATTCTATATGAAGTCATAGATATTAGAAATTACCTAGTATAAGATCAATAAAGAATTCAAAATCACTCATAGGATGAAGAACAAAAAATTCATCCAAAAACAATTCAGCGAATTCCCTTACAATAGGCCTATTTTCAATATTGGTTTCTTCCATAGACTTCATCATCTGAGCAAGATACGCATTCTCATAGGGTAGTAATATCCATGTTTGAGATTATGGTGCTAAAAAAGACTCATCCTCCTCCATGCACTTGTACAAAATTGGGGGTCGATTCCCTCTTGGGAGAGTGATTTCACTATCACGGTAATTTATTTTGGCTCTATATTGGGAAATTCAATTAAGGACAATAATTGCATAAAATTACACCATAGTGTGTATTATGTGGTTTTCTAGGAAGTTAAATACCCAAATTGAGATAGGGGAGGAGTTATATTCATGGGATGCGATGATTTTCCAATTTTTTGTTCCCATCGACATCCTTAATCCAATGATTTTTTGTGGTGTTGGGATCATTCTACTAAAAATTTGGGATATAAAATAATGTGTAAAAAAATCAAAAAGTATGTTCTCTATTATTGAATGAAAAACTAGATTACCTTTCAACACTTCGTTGTGAGGATTCCCTTTGGAGGTAGTGAAGGAAAAGGCTCTACCTTACTGTCGTGGATGTTTTTTGTTGCCTCTGAAAACCATTTTCCTAAGGAACTAATTTACAATGTGTCCTTGTTCTTTGTAGTGGATGAAATGAACAATGTGTTGAGGGATGAAGAGAGTGTTCCCCTCGTCTATCATAGCAACATTTTCTTATTTTTGGACGTTAATGGTCAGGTTCTCCTCTCTTCAATAATTAAATCATTTCCTTCTCACGTTCAAGAAATTTCCGGGGTGGTTCTTTTTAGAAATTTGGAATGTTTGGTGTTGTAATTTCTTAGTATCATGGGATTTATCCATTGGAATTCCAGAATTAAATTCCACATTTTTCATCTAATCCCCATGATACCCCTGATATTCTTAAATCTCTATTTTGACATTAAGGTCACATCAGACAATTTCCATAAAGCTATCGAATTCTCGGATCAATAGAGATTTCCATAGGCTATCTTTTATCCTAAAAAAGAAGCAGTCAAACTTGCATTTAAGGTTAAAGAAAAATCCATAGATGAATCTAGAATGCATTGTGATGTTTTCCTTCTACACTCTGATGGATTTTTCATCTTCTTTAGGGAAAGGAAGTCCCTTTCCATCATAATTTAGAGGTTGAGATACAAATATTTATCAAAAAACATTTTCTGGAAATCATTCGATTAGAATTCCTTGATCTCTTCCTCAAGATTTGTATTGTGGATAAATTTACACTATTGATTTGATTTACCCTCTATATGATAATAATCCAAAATAATCATCTTTTGTTCGGAACATTGATGGATGGAGAAGAGATTCTTTCTGGAGTTGATCCATTGTTTAACGATTGAGGGATCAGATGAGCCATTAAATATAGGAGGCAATTCCCTCATGAATCTCTCGATTGCATATTTTCCTTTCATAGGGGGGTTAGGAAGTACATGTTGACCCAAGATTCTATTCAGATCTTATGTTAATTGAATGATTATTTTGACAAGGTTTTCAATTCCTGCTACAATCATATTGGGAATCTCATTAGAGCAGTAATCACATTAATCTTCACATCAATTATTATCCTGATTCCTCCTACTACCGAGCATTGGCATGAAAAAAAGTAATTTTAGTGGTAAAACATAAAGGGGAATCTAAATACAAAAAGGGAATACTTATAAATTAAATTTATTTACATAACATATAAATTTATAGGATTAAATCTATGTTATCCATGATCTACTTTGCAACATATTATCTTAGGGGTATTTTTTATTCCCTTAACAATAGGTCATACCAATCTTATTAATTTACCAAAACATATTCCCTGAGAATCTCATTACAAGAATGCAACAAGGCCTATTGTCCTTAACCAATTCTCATTCGAGTCTAGCCCAAAGAGGTGTTTTCAGGTTTTACCCCTAGATACATTTATGCTAGAGGCCCCTATATTTGTTCACATCCATATAGGGATGCATTTTCTTAATATACCACTTACTCTATACTCACCAAATTTTACAGGTGTTTTCATTATACATAGTCTTATCCATAGAGATTTCACTAGGATTTTCTGATCCTAATCCCAATAATAACTAAACATATCCTCTGATAAAAACAATAACAACTATGATCTTTATTACATACTTAAACATGATTTATTACCTAAACATGAACTTAAGACAAAACTGAGGATAGAGAGGTATACTGTCTTGGGAAATTATGAATACTACATATCAATATAAAACATAAATTAAAAATTATTTATTGAAAACTTATTTTACATTACCACAACATTCTTTCCTACTTATCATTACACAGGATATCATGAGGACACACATAAGAAAAGTGTGAGCTTTAAAGGCCATTAAAAGAGTAAACAAGGAATAACATGAAGAATATATTACATGTTAGGAAATAGTTATATCATTTGAGAAAAACAGAAACATGAACATAAAAGCATGATATTAAATTACTATCATAACATGGAGATGTTGAAACAACATTTAACCTGATTTTAACATGAGTCAGGGCTCATTGCACATGAAGCATGAGTAAACCCTTATTTAACAAGAATTTGCATGACTAAACCCTTATTTCACTTGAATTAGCATGAGTAAACCCTAATTTTAGTTGACGTATCATGATATTAATCTTTACCCAATGCATTGGAGTTCTATCTAGTTTCACCCTTTATAAACATTTCATTTCATGCATAAGTGTGAAACATGTATCATACAACATAGATTCATTAAACATCATAATTTCATTAAAGAATAAGATACGTGGAGTACTAAAATTTAATTACTCAATCAACAAGTACATGTACATAAAGGTGAATACCCTTGATAGAGAGATGGTTATGGTATTCCCTTAAACGATGATTTTTTCATTAGAAATTTTGGTGTATCTTCTACAGCAGAACAATGTTAAATAGAAATCATAAAATAGAATAATGAGTGGGAAAGGGGATTCTCATCATTTATAAATGAAATGGATAGTAAGGGGGTCATTTAATATAATATCCCAATATATTTAATTGAATTTATATACACAGTATAAAATAATTACTTGAATGTAAATGAGAAGATAGAAATCCCTTACAAAATTCCAGCATGGCAATAGGTGTACATGTGAGGCATTAATTAGAGATAAAGAGGTCTCTCATCATTCAAAAATAAAAAGGGATTTATTGGGGAGTTGAGAAATCATACCCCAACATTTTTAATTGAAAATAAAAGGTTATAACAATATAAGAAAACACGTACATAAATAAGGAATAATGGAACGTGAGGATCACTTATGAAATTTCGGCCTGCTAAAAGGTGTACATTGGAGGAATTAATGAGAGATAAAGAGGAATATCATCATTCAAAAATAATCAGAAAAATATGGGGGTGTGGAATCATACCCCAATATTTGTAATTGAAAATAAATGGGTATAATAACATTAAGAAACCTAGAAAAATGAGAAAGGAAGAAATAACATACTTGGAAGTTTGATCCCAAAGTCTTGATAGAGGATTCTTGGGAGCTTAGGGAACCTGCAAAGGATTATAGAGAGAAGAGTGCAGAGTTTGGTCATGATCCAAATGGTTTTAGTGATGATGAATTTGAGATTTCATGGATTTATATTGGAATGTAGAGGGAGATTGTTATTATTTAGGTTTTGGACACTACATATTAAACTAATCAAAACCACAAAACATCCCATGGTATTTTCCAAAGTTGAGTTCAAAACATTATTTTATAAGGCCAATATCCGAACATATTAAAATATTAGGATCTCTTTTATTGATGTGAGTCCCACTATAATGGAAATAATTTTAAAAAGGTAAAATATTTTATATGTATTAGAGGGACCACTAAAGAACCATATAATTAACAAAACAAATATATAATCTCATTATTTTAAAGGTAAATCATATATTTTCTGAACAAAACTTTTATGTTATTTTTATACATAACTATTGGGTCTTTATGAATTCATAAAACACATTATAGTTTTAAATTGTATTTAATTTTTACCCAAAAATTCGACTGTCTCAGAAAATTATGAAAATTAATCATTAACTAATTTAGATGTCCTGAATCCAAAAATGAAATTCATTTTATCTAAATATGTTTCAAAGTATATGAATTTTTTTTAAAATAAAAACATAAATTTATCTATAATTAGCAGGTTTTGAAAAGAATATCATTCAAAACTTATTTAAAATTACAATAGTATTCATAAAAAAATTCTATGATCATTTTTGTTTAAAAAAAATAAATATATTATTAATATTTTATTAAAATATTTTTTAATTAAAAAATCCATTAATTCATCAAAGTATATTTCTTAAACAAGTATTAACTAAAAATAATATTTATTATTTAAAAACAATTTACAATGTAACAATAATGAAATGAATGTATATTATTTATACAAAAATAAATCACATAATCATTGCACTAGGGTCCTATTAATAACCCCTTATAACACCTGCATACGACCAAAGGGTAAGGTGTGTGATGATGACAGACTCCTGGGTGGCTCCGAAAACATCGATCGGGTGGTAATCTCTATTAACATTGACTTATCCCATATATAATTCTGTTCAATATTAAATTGTTAAATATTGACATGGGATTAGTCAAGATCAAATCCTAGGGATTCTACCTCCATTCGACTCTATGAAAAATGGGATTCTTATGGAGAAACTATACTATATTAGGTCATCACTTTGATTGTATGAGAAAATTAGATATGTTAAATCTTTATATTAATATTAATCATTTGGTCATTGTTAAACAACTATATTAGAAATTGTAATAATTCATAACGGTATTTTAATATCCCAAAAACATAAATAAAAGGAATATAATATATTTTATATATCCATTTTATATAATAATACACATAATTAGATCAACATGAATTTTTATTGATAAATGATTGGGTCATTACAATCAGTCACAATGTTGAACACCATGGGATGCTAGAGAACTCATCCTCGGTGAGTATATTGGGATGTCTAGGTCAAATAGAAGCCCCTTCCCACATTCCATATACTTTTTTGGTACTCATATCTAATGAGAATCATGGGTATGATGGGCCACATAGAAGCTGCTCCCCACCTTGGGAACAATGGGTCACACAGAAGTCACATCCCACTAGCCAAACTGAGAAATTCTTCCAATTGAGTATCATGGGTCTGCTAGGTCAAATAGAATCTGCTCCCCATCATTGGCCTTCCAGGTCACACAGAATCTACTTCCCACCGGGCCATAGTAGTAAATCCACATAGGGTCCCTTGTCAGCAGTCTTTAGGTCTCAGCCAATCACCGGGTTTCCAAACGTAGCATGCTTGATCTCGGGAAAACCACACCCAATCCATTATTAGAATTAAAAAATCAATGAAATCAACCATTGAGTATTCCCAAATATCAACTTCAATGTGAGGGTTTCAAAACTGAAAAAAACTTGTCAATCAGACCCCTTGTTTGAAAGAGATTAGCGATTTGCAAAAAAATGGAAGGTTTTGTCTAGGTCCTACCTGACCCGGGTTCGCTGACCCGACTCGGGCCCATCCTAGCCTAGATATGGTCTGCTATGTTGGGCCACGTGTGTGACCACTATGGTCTAGCCCATTGGGTCAGCTTGTGCCCTACCCGGTTTACCTTGTCGGGATGTCGCTGGATGTCGCGTCAGGCGCCGCTTCTCACCGCAGGTCATTTGTGAGCCTGCCTTCTCCACTACGGTCAGGTGACGGAATCCTGTCACTACGTGGTCAACCAATATGACCATTTTTATTCCTCTATACTTTTCCATGTGACTTCATGACACTAGGAACCATATCCTATGGATGCGGTTTGTTGCCAGCTGCCTGCCTAGCTGACAGCTCCCCCCACTTCTCCATGGCCTGAGCCGTCCACATCAGTCACCTCTGGCATGATATAATTGTGCATCTCCACCCACCCAAGGAAACTGTCGGCACACCGGAAGGTATTTCTGTAGATACTAGGTCTGTATAGGTGGTCCATTCTTCTCAATGTCTACACCTCCGGCCTCCGTGGGGTGTCGACTTCCCTGTGAAGGCATCATAACTGCAGTGCATCCATTTCAAATTTTTAGTCACCATGAATGAATGGTAAGATGGTCTTGGGAATTGTTTGTGTTGGCCCACACCCACTATGTTAGTGTTTTAAAAGTAAGGGAGGATTGGGATCACAGTTATATAAACAATAAATTTAATCCTACTGTAGAAAACCCAAAAAGATCACCTTCTCACAAGAATGTGTGACCTGCGGATCAACCTGTTCATGAGTTGATCCACATTCATTATTTATTTAGAATAATAATGGGGAAATATTAAACAAAAAAACCCCTACCTCAACCAAAATTTGTCATTGAAGTTCTCCGCCCACGAGGATTCAAGCTCTATTGGTGTTCGTCTCTTCTAGGTCACTTTCATCATAAACAATCAATATTTCAAGCAATCATGATGTCGTTTGGCATTCGTTAGTGGAGGGAATCCTTATTTTAGTTTTTTCATATAATTTACACATTTTAATTCTAATTCCTCCATGTTTTTCGTCTAATAATAAGAAAACACATAGTAGCATTTATTCTACCCTGCAACGTTGCGTCGTTACATTGTTCCATTTTTAAAACAGCTTATCTGTTATACTTCAATTAATGTTTCATCACACTAAAAAAACGAGCAATTAACTGGATTCATTTAATTTTCCACATCTCTATACCACAACACCACTATCCTCCTCTCAACGGCGTGGGAATAAAATGAAATAACTTTTTATGTTATTTTATTATTCTTTGCCGAAAAATACAAAACATATATTTTTCTTCCAACACTTTTTGTTTAATGATATGTCTTTTAATTGTGAATCTTGGTGTTCCGTGTTCAATAGTTCCTTCAAATATTTTATCCTAGCACTAGTTTAGAAGACAAAAAACCCCACTTTTATGTTTACGTAAATGGACATAAACAATTTCAAAATTCTATTTTGGGCTCAATCTACCTCGGAATCACGTGCCTTGAATGAGTCTTGTCACGAAATAATTCCATAAAATATTAAAAAAATATGTACATAGAAATTTATTGACATTACATTATCAACCAGTCTCAAAAACATGATACATGCAGTCATTCCAAATTAAAATTGTCATGCAATAATCTCTCTACCATAAAAAACATTTGAAATTTAAATTATTCTCAAAACCATTTTAAATATCAATAATTAATCATCAAAAATAGGACACATAAATTAATCAATAAAATCAGTAGAAATTTTTTTTATTGTCATGTTGTAACAGTTGTGGAAAAGAAGATAATTTTGAAATCTGTTGAGAAATATTCCTTACAATATAGAATGGTTTCTAGAGAATAATGTGATGATGGTGTGTGTAACCAAGGGGGAGAGCATGGGGATATAAAAGTATCAAAATAGTACACCAATGTTGAGTAAAATATAGCAGACTAAAGAGCTACTACATGGGTGAGAATAATGGTTGAAATTACTAATGAAAATATTATATGTGATTGATGCTCCATTTCAGACAAGATGTATATAATAAAAACACATAATTCTTCTAAAGTGGAGCCTAAGATATTTGAGGAGACTTCCACAGATGATAATTAGATTTAGTATATGGGTGTATAAATAAATAATATTTAAAAAGATTAAAATGTGGGAATTTATTTCATTCCAAGAAGAAGATAACATATTCATAACTAAGTGTGTGTTCTTGAATAAATATAATAAAGATAGAAAAGTATTAAACAAAATAATGTAAATATTATGTGAAATGTGTATTCCCAAATTAAATTCATTGATATTGATGAAAAATATTTACTTTTAGCATAGATAGAAGCTATAGATATGTTTTTGGTCATAATAGTCCAAAGGGGCATAAAATTATACCAAATGAATATTGAATCCTAATTCCACAATAGAGTACCTAAGGAGGATATTTGCATTAGAAAACTAGATGGAATTTTTATCGTTGAAGATAATAGTATCTTCTGTTAGTTGAAGAAGGATTAATATGGATTAAAATAATCACATATGGATTTATACTGTTAACATGATCGTTATTTTCATATGCATGGAGTCTAAATAAGATAGATTAATCAAAAAATTTATATTAATAATAAAAAGTATAAAAGGATATATATTCAAATGTGTGAATTCAAAATATCCCTGTTTCATGTGCTAATCATTTACCTTGGATTCTAGATGATTCAAAGGGAAACATATAACCTTGTTTCTCAAAATAAATATTCCAAGGAGGTACTCAAAAGATTCGAAATAGACTATTCAAGGATAATGATAATTCTAATATCTACCATGGTGATATTATTAAGGGATGTTTATGAAATAGAGGATGATATTATAGAATATTGAGAAATTATTTTATGTTTATGGTATCTAATAGAGACATTACCAAAAATAGAATTCCTACAATTTCATGCTACTAGAAACTATAACTACTTAAAGGAGAGTCACATTCAAGATGTTAATAGGATACTTTGATATATCAACCCTACATAGTCTTTATATAATTTTTTATCATATCATGTTTAAATAGGAGTTATTGGGATACATGGATATAGTTCAATTGTGTACTTAGCTACAATGGAGGACGAAATAACATGAATATTTTCGATTGGATGAAACATGTCTTATTTTAATGTATTGTAAAAACTTGATTGTTATTACCCTAAGAAAAAATATTAATCATCCATACATAATGATACACAATAAGATTAAATATAATTTAATTATGGATAAGGTTGAACAAAGACTATTGAGGTTAGAGTATGTTTCATCACAAATTTTTATTATAGATATCATGAAGAAGGAACTACCTAGGGTCGATTTTGAGAAGTATCAATTCTTGGGATATGACATGGATAGGGTGTTCTTTAAAATTGATATAGAGGGATATAACTCATTCAAATATCACAAAAATGAGAGAATTTTTATTTACTAATCATGGTGAGAATAAATAGGAGAAGTTATTTTGGATGTTTTGGAATGCATGAAATACATTGACGTTTTTTCCTGAGGATCACTTCACATAAATATTTATTCTCAAACTGATCTTTAATGGTGTTAACATATAGTTGGAAATTATTGAATCACTGATCAACTCTATAAATGTAATACATCATGATCTAGTAATTCAATAAGTTTTCTTCTAATGTAGTAATTAATTTTATTTTTTGAGTTGTAATTGATTATGAACAATCCTAAAGGGCATATTTTTATTAAAAATAACCTTCATTCATTTCTGGGTTGTGTTTTTTCAAATTTATGCTAGATATGTATCTAAAGAAGAAATAATATCATTAGAATGGAATGAATGGTTTTTGGAAAGGTATAGTAGATTTTTATAGCAGAGAGAAGTTCCATTGTGATTCAAATGGTAACTCCACAACCTTACCAAGATACATGAGGCTATTTGTGATGGATGGACCTAGAGAATCCACTTTTGTGATAGGATCCCACAATTGTTTTCCTAGTAGAATGGTATTCCATGAATTGGGAATATATGATTCAATAAATGGAAAATTCCCTAATTCGTAAAGTTAATATGAATTTTTAGGTTTACTATTATTTTTGTACAGTTTATACACATCCAAAAAATATGATGGATTGTAGTCAATCCATGATGATAATGACCATGTAATGAATGGATTATTTTTAAAATTCAATTTCACTCCCTACATGAAGTGATATCATGAGATGATATTCCTATACCATGAACACTAAATATATAGAATTATTATTTCGGGGGATCATGAAGTTACACTATGAAGACACATGTGATGCCATGAGTCAAGGATAATGAAGTATAAATAGTACTATAATTTAGAAGGTTCATGTACTGTAATATTTGTGATGCACCGTGATGGGTATTGAAGGTTTATTGTTTGTGTTTTTGTCTGTATAACATGTTGTGAAGTAGGATATAGACATATTATATAATTTTTATTTATTTAAACGTCACACCAAGTGGAAGATATCATTCTTTGAGAAATATTTCAAGTCTTCAAATATTATAAAACCCTATGAGATTTTACAGGGACATAAATATAAGATATTAATAATATTTTATGAATCTTGTTCCTGAATTATGAATAAATTTAAAGGAATGGGTCTCACAATGAAAGGATATAATTTGAAACATGTTTCACCAGGAATAAAGGTGTCACACTCTGACCCAAAGTTTTCTGGAGTCCTATATAGAAATGAGCATAGAAAAATACAAAGGATGAGATAAACAAAAGAAAATAGAAGAGTATAGAGAGAAAAGGGGGAGTTCTAGGTCAGTATAATAAATAAGAAGGATTAATAAGAAGATACCTAGGAGTCCCTCTGAGTGAACATTTTTTATGGTTCTTCAAGAAAAAGAAGGTCGAGGAGATTATTTCACAATATTAATTTTATTGAATGGATATATAGATTCAAATAATCTCTTGGCGGAAATATATTTCATATGTTTTTAATGGTATTATGCATGTGAAATTCTCTAAAGGTAGTAAAAATTATGTTTTAGTGTATTTACACAGTATTTTAATAGAGGTAGTGAATGGAGTGATTTTAAAGAATCAAAAAATTATGGATACTTTCTACTTAGATTAACATAATTTCGATGAAGTAAAAAACACACATTTCTAGGACTTTTTAATCATTACATCACTTATATGAGAGAGGAAATCGTATTAAATGGTTTTAAGTTATCATATTCAATGATAGATTTAAGAATTTACATTACCCTTATACACTGAACCACTTAAGTAATACAACTTTTTTAAAGAAAAAAACGGATTGACTAACTAGATTAGACTATAATACTCTTGTAAAATTGCATATTTAGTTATTTATTCATAACATAACATTAGTGATATGATTATATGAATTATCAATTCATATTTTAAACCTTTTAAATTCTGATTTTAATTTTACATAATGGAGTGTTCTCCGATTTAGGAAGGAATAACATCTAAATGTTTGTGTGAGTTATGAGTTTTTTTATAGTGAATGCAGGGTTGTATTTGTTTGTTGACTTATGATTAG
This sequence comes from Viscum album, assembly GCA_963277665.1. Lineage (NCBI taxonomy): Eukaryota > Viridiplantae > Streptophyta > Magnoliopsida > Santalales > Viscaceae > Viscum > Viscum album. The sequence continues at coordinate 255,219,603 of OY728148.1, read as the reverse complement.
GGGTTTTATTCCTAATTAATTTTATTCCATGCTTATGGGAGACTTTCCAATGATGGAATAAATATATCATCAATTTTAATCTATTTAATATTTATTTAAATGATTCCAGAAGTTCGATATTCAGAAGTTCTAGCGGTCTAAATTTCCCAAAAATTGGTATCAAGGATTTTGGGTCCCACCTCATTAACAACACAATCAAAAATAGCTTAAGTAAATATCCCTCTATTTCCTATAATTTATTTCAATTTTTGGGGTTATTTAAAATTATCATAAGGAATGGTGTAACATGATGGTAAAGACTGGATATTCAACATCAATAGATTATAATTTCACTAATGAAGGATACTAATGGAATACTATTTCATTAAAAAGTGTTAAAATGTTTCATTGACTAGGGTAAATAAGGTTAAAATAGATAAGTCATAGTTTATAATTTTTATAGTAAAGTACGTGTGTTAGTTTAGATTTCATTATCTCAGAACATATCCTTTGACATATGGGGATGGAGAAATATTGGTGGAGGTGATGAACACCATGAAATACTTGTAAAAAATTTTGAAAATAAAAAATAATTATTTCATGGTGTTTGGTTTTTTCAATATGAGGTTTTCAAATTTTCTTCTAGTGACACATTATATAATTAATTTCAATGTGATTTTATGTCATCTCGAATATGTCTACATGAAGTCCATAGAAGATGTTTTTGATTTTCTACTACTATCCAAATTTATGTAATTATGTGACATGATATAAATGAAAACTAGTAATTCCAATGTGAAAACCAGAATGGGGGTTGAGAATGTTCATAACATAATTACGAATGAACGAAAAATGAGGTTTTGTATTATCACGAACCTTTTGTAACCATGCCAAATGTTAAATGGGGTTTTCAACTCAGTGGAGATGACTATGAAAATATCAAGAACATTTATGAGAAAATATTTAATGAAAAATGACCAGTCTTGTCATCACATATAATATTCATTGGGATAGTAGAAATTTGAGGAAATAACGTTGGGATTGAAGTAAAAAATCGATAAATTCTGATTTTTGATGTTCATGGTTGAATAATGTAGCTCATTTAGTTAATGAATTTTTACTCCATGTCAACATTCCACTAGATTCATGGGTGATTGACACCAAAGTATCATTTCACTCAATGATGGTTAAGGGATGCATATCCAATTATATATCTAAAATAATTGAAAATGTTCTCTTGGGATATTATGAAGACTAGGAAGTTGTGGGTATAAATGATGTTAACATCAGGATAATGAACATAAGATTCTTTACTTTAAATTATCGAGACACATCCCCTAAATATATTATAACATAATCATTGTAGGACATATTGATAAGGAAGGATAAGTTACTAGATTCACAAATTGAATTTGAAAGGTGACTTGATAATCCATGGTAGAGGCATGAAGAGTAAATTATGTATCTTTATAGCCTAATGGAAGATTATATTTAGTGTTAATTTTTAGAGAAATGACATCCATAAATCCAGAGTGGTGGAATTTCTAGTTCAGGAAACTCTAAAGAAGATTTTTATTATTTAATGTGTGATTTGATCATTGAAATACAAGATATCAATTATAAAAAAATAAACGTGTTGAATGATATTTTTCTGATCTTGTCTCTTTTATTGAAGATAATTTTTAATATTTAACGGAGAGCATGACAAAAAATAATCAAGAATACCTGAATTTTTTCAAGGAATTCATGGAATGGAAATCTTCTTTGACTTATAATAACTAATATTTAGTTGATATTAAATCCTATATTATAAAAGGTATTGAAAATTTGGTTTTCATGGAATCCATGCCTGGAAATGAAAAATTTAGATTAATATAATAAAATATAGTTCATTAAATGCGTAGATAGTGTAAAAATGAATGAAAAAAATGGTACAAGTATTTTTAAGAGGATTTGGAATGGAACCAACATTGTCCAAACTCAAAATCATCTTGATGAAAACATGTAAATTTTTTGATGATGGATCACGAAGATAAAAAATTTGTTCATTTTATATTTTAAAAAATGTTCACTTGTAGATAATTTTTAGTTTTACCTCTCTTCAAGTTTCCATTTCCTATAACATTAATAATAAAATGAGTATTAAAAATTCAATAAACTACTAATAACATGTATGTGGTTACATGTCACATTAATAGGAACATACCTTTTGTAATATTAAAAATATGTGTTCGAAGTCTGCAAGTGTTATTCCATACTATACACTATATCTTCGATGGCCTCCCTATTCTTTCTAATTAACTATAAAATATTACTTGTCAATAACACAAATTTTTTATCCATAACATTCATTAAAAACTTATTTGTTTTCATTAATGTCTTTTAAATCAAATTAATAACATAATATTAATTTTTTATTTTTAATCCAAAAATATATGTTTATAATATTCCCAATTAAGTCCAATGAATTAATTTTTTTATCCTCCCTAATTACGGATAAACAAATCATACCTAACTCCAAAAATATAACCCTAATTAAATAGATTATAAAAATTACAATGAAATTTATAAAATATTTAATCAACATAATACATGTTAATTTCATCACGTTAATTAGAATGAATTATTTACTGATCTCATGTATTTTTAATGACTTCAAAAATCATTTGTCTAAACAGGTAAAATTACATAATAAAAAAACATTAATTGAGTTTCATTACACTTACTCATTTTTTAATAAAGTGAGGTTAAAAACTACTTCATTAACTAATTCAAAATCACTAGTCTTTCCCCAATTTCACCTCGCTTCTTCTTAGAATAAACTCTTCCACCAACTAAAATAAATAAAAATAAACCTTTATTAAGTACATCAAATGTATTAAAAATTGTCTACAACTAAATATAATGAATCATGTTATTTCAATTGATTTTATTCCTAACATGATTCTGTAGAAATATTAATAAATTTATTAAATCGTAATGCATCAACTATAAGATTATAATTTACTAAATTATATGATATCCCAAAATCATAATCATATATGAATTATACCCATATCCACTAATTAATATTTATGTCATGTAAAGAAAATATGTAATGAAATATTTTACAGTAAATTATTACACAAGGATTGATCAACCTTGGGCTGCTATCAAGTTCCAAAATTTCTAGATATTGGTAAATATTATAAATAAATAAATCATAATCATTAATGATTTAAACTTTTTAGAAATAAGATACTAAAATATAAGACATACAACTAGAGTAAACATTTTATATCCTAATGTAAATATAACAATACGTACAAAAAAATAGAATTCATTTGATATCAAACAATCTCAACTGTAACATAACATAATTAACTAATGTAGAAAAGGAACATCCATATTGTATAGGTATGGGTTTATACAAAAATACCAAATATAATTTGCTTACACGATACAAAACCATTCCCATGAAACATCTATTACAAACCATGTATCCAATTCCATTTAATAATATTAATTGTATTTAAAATGTATATAGTATATCATTTAACTAGAAATAAATCCTACTTATCAAATGAAAAATCTCACATTATGTTATCCTAGGATTAATGAAACCCTTACATGGTCTCTAGTAGTAATGGGTGACTCACGAAAGAAGGTATCAGATAAGGTTCTCCCATTAGATAAATATTTTGTTGGGTTACTTCAATATATATGAAGAGGTTAGTATTCCTTTTCATGAGTTTATTTCATGGGAGTAGAGAATGGTTATACTTCTTTTGTGTGTGCTGATGTCACAAGTGTTGGGAATCGGTATACATCCTTTGTATGAGATGATGTCACAAGAGCAGGGAGTGGTCTGGTTATCCACTTGTAGGATGTCATGGAATGGGATTTTGCTCATACTGAGAGAAGGATGGTTAGGGAGTTGGATCATAACCTAATTCCGTTCTTCATGATATAAGATGGGGGTTCGATTGTTAGAGATAGGCAAGTAAAGGGGAAGAGGTTTGATCCCAAAAAAGGCATGGAATTAGAAAGAAGTAAGGGGTTAAATCCTGAGAGTGGAATGAAATGATGAAGGTGGTTTCAATCCTAATAGAGGTTGGGAAAGTGGAAGGGGGTTCAATAATTAGAGAATTGGTTAAATTCAGGGAGACGAGATTTTGGGTGGGGGTAGCCCAATATGTGGCAGGATGGAGGACATGGTGTAAACAAACCATGTGGTAACAAATTGATCTACAACCATGCTTAATTAAACCATGGAACTATAAGTGTGGTAGTATCCAAATTTTGTAATTTTTTTATTCCATAACATTAAATTTATCATTCTATTTTTTGAGGCCAATGACCTCAATCACTCTCTATAAAAATTTACACTTCTTATTCCATTTCCATGTCATCGCTTACCACCAGTGTTCTCATACATAGAAACCTAGTTATGTGATATTTCATATGATATTCTCACTTACCATTCTATATTATTAAGTGTATATTTTATTATCCTTATATTTATGTGGTTTCCCAATAAGAGTGTTTCCAAATTTATAATCCTTGATTACTGGGATCATGTTTCTGTTGTTAGGATTCAATTTTTATGGTGGGGAGTGTGTAACCTAGAAATAATAATGTAGAATATAATTTTATTCAATATCATATGTCAATCAAAAAACCATGATTATAAGAAAATATAACTCCCTAATAATTTAAAATATATTTATTTTAGAATAAATTTAATTTCACTTATATTATATTAAGCACACAAAAAAAAATTTCATTAATTTCTTATGTTTTAAGCAAAGCCATGTTTTACTGAAAAAATATACTATAAATATTATTATTTAATACGAAATCTATATCATAGCCATAGGAATGGATGATATTAATAATATTAACTAACATATGAAAATATATATTTTATTCATGTTTATTAGTTATCTATTAATTATTAATAAAATAACAACCATTAAATAGAAAAAAAACTGAAAACGATATTTTAACTAAATAACATTTTATTCATGACTTGTACACATAATTAAAATTAATTTTTACCAAATTCCGGAAATTTATTAAAAACATTATTTTTTTAAATAAGAAATATAGCTTATAATTTTTTTTAATTCTCAGAATTTTTTTTATTAATACTGAAAAATGGAAAATTTTAATTGGAAACTACCTTTTTCAGAATAATTTATAATTTTAATTTATATTTTGAGTTGGTTTTTAAGTAATATTATTTCTATTTTATATCAAAAAATATAATTCTTTAAACATCAATAATTTTCATATTAGATTTTGATATAAAAACGTCATAATATTTTAAACATTTTCTCTTTAAAAACCGGTTATCTCATCATGTTAGTGAGATTAACTTTAAATTAATGTTTTCCAATTATAGGAATTGAATTAGGAAAATGGATACTATATTAGAAATCTGAATAATATATTATTCCATATAATTCCAAATTAATATTTGACCAATAATAATAGTAAAAACAATAAAAATATTAATTACCATTATTGTGGTAGAAATATATTTTGGAATGGTTAAACTATGAAGATATTAGTTAAAACTGACTTACTAACATTCCAAATACACATTTTTGGAAATATGTACACAATATCTCTTGTATGTTGAATAATTTCTCATTTTTAAATGTCTTTAAATGATAAAAATTGTGGGTATGACTGAATATTTAAAAAAATATGACTGTACCACTCATATCACTAATAAAAGGACCCCATCTCATCTCATGAGACCTTCACACCTCTGTAGTTTGGAAAATAACTGACCAAATCACATTCAAAATTCCCTCAACACATCCTAAATTTTTTAATTTTATCTGAAATATAACTGAAAAAGGATTTACTAAAATCCTAAGGTATATTCCCGAATAAGAGGTAATGTTCTTCAACGAGTGTCATTATTTTATTTATTTCTCATCCATTATAAATTCTTATAAAAAATTTATATATAATAATCATAGCATATTAAATAATATATGTTTCTTTTATAATAATTTAATTTTCTAAAACCTTCTCCACTTTCATCAAATGGGTTACAAAATCATCATTCTAATGTATGGAAGACTAGCACCTCGTGAAACTGATGTCATTTATTCTTCCTTTTCCACCTTGAATGGTTAGGTATGATGATGCAGATAATGTATATATATGATATTAATAAAATATTTATTCATATTTATTCATCATATCACACACACACACACACACACACACACACACACACATATATATATATATATATATTTACCACCAATACATAGGAAATATGATAATGTCTCTCTTGTGTACTCTTACCACAGGAAGTAATGTGATTTTTCTTTCACTGACGGTTTATGAGTAATTTAATAATATTAATGTTGATTATTATATTTTATATACATGAAAAAGCAATTATATTAATTTCATATTTATAATTATATAAAGATAATATATTTTCTTTTATTTCACACCTTTTAACTTACTTAAATAATATAATATCATTCGTGTACATGTGGACTGCTGCATTCATTGTGTAATGTGTCTCTCTTTTCATAAACACACAAAATGGAATATATATATATATATATATATATGAAAATTTAACGATATAATATTATATATATGATATTTTTATCATTATTGAAATATCAGTTATTACTTACATCATTTCCATAATAATTTTTGAAAATTGAAATGTTACTCAGACGTATGTCTGATCAACTGTCACCATGATCGTAAATTAATTCATTTTTCATAACCATAATTAATAATTGATTTTAGAATTAAAATTTAAGTATAAATATTATCATTATTTCATTTTTATTATTATGGGGATGATACACCAATATAATTTGGGGAATATGTATATCGTTAATGAAAAAACATGAAAAAAAAACAAGGCAATTAACACCCTAAACAATGAAAATTTATAAAGATAATTAATGAACAAGTAATAAGATGTTATAAAATGATCTTATATGATATTATTATTATTATATTTATGTTATAAGTTATAAAATTATTAAACCCACTAAACATAAAGTTAAAGTGTGATTAACAAAAATAAAACATAAGGTAAAACATTTCAGGTCAATTTAATTTCATTGAGAAATAATTTATTTTAATGCACCTAACATCATTTATATGATGGATATACATCCAATTTATCATGTAATATACTGAATAATTCCTTATCCATTTTATTTTATGTTTCAATTGGGATTATTTCTTCTATAAGGATTTGAGTTAAAAGTTACAAAGTTGTAATTAATTCCATAAATCAATTTTTTTCATTGGGTCATATTATATAGTAGTTGAATTTTATGTTCTAATATTATGTTTATTATTAATTCTTATTATCTTATGTTTTATCTTCAATTATTCTCTTCATAATTATAGATTATACACATAATCTTTTCATTCATTAATTCTCACTTCAATGTTAAGATAATTGCAAGGGTTTATTTCACAATCTCATAATAATAGAGGTTGTTTATTCATAAATTTCATATGAAGGAATTTATTTGATCATTTTCTAATAATCCATTTTCATTTAAATCTCTTATGGTTACTCATTACCTTTTTAGAAAAAATTTTATACCTCTTTTTTTAGAAACATCCTTTTTTAGAAGTAAGTCTAGAATAGGTTGTATTATAATTGAAAAGGACATATCTAATGTGGGGATATATTTTATGAATATATTAGGATAGATATTGAATGAGATAAAATGACCATAGAGTTTTAAGAAGGAGGTTAGGTGGTATCACTTTATAAGGGAGGCGGATGAAACACATTGAATTGTTTAAATGATTAAAATTTAAACATAACTTACTCAATTTTAGTGGTTCCAAAATAGATAATAATAAAACATAGTGGTTTATGAAGCCACAAAAAATATTCTACCCTACTGTAGTGTGAAAGTCACTATTTGGTAATATAGATAAACATAATCATGATAGGTAACTGATCAATATATCTTGTGAATGATGTCAAACCATGTAATCTATAGTTAAAAAAGGTCGTATATGAAGTGACACACACCTATATAATGGGGTACTACTTACACTGGTGTACACTCTATGATTGAATTACAAATAAATTATGGAGTGTTATTATGCCTTTGAAAAAAATGAGCATCCATCCCATGGCACTCCACAATATGCACAAATATGAAGTAATGGGAATTTCCTGGGTTGAAAATAAAACATAATAATTTATAGGATATAATAATAGTATCTCACACTATAGAATGTATGGAACTATACTCCTCAAGTCCCAGAAACAATGCATACATATCACCTCATATATACACTGGAGTTATTTCCTAGATACATTAATAAATACTTCTCTTAAATCACTAATAAATTTTGTTTTAGTCTACCTGGGCCATGACCACCACCTCGGCATGATCACCTAGAAACAATATAACTACCTTCCTCAGAAAAAGATACAAATCCAGCTCTTAAATTTATAGTTGGTGTAGACTGTCTCTCAATATATACAAGATAAAAATCCAAAAAAAATGCTGAATATGTCACATCATTCCATGAGAAAGATATTTTACCAGTTCGCTAGTATTTTTGGGTTTCATATTTCTTGGCCAACCATAAAAATTGAATCTGTCCTAGAATCCCGAGTGTGAAATCTGGATACTAATATCCCAACATAAATGCTCTAAATGATGCTTCCTACTATTGGTTGAAGATGTTTTAGATCTACTTGTTGATCTAACCTGGCTCACACTCCCATCCTATCTCAGGTTATGTTCAATGATATGTGCCCAGTTCAATATTTCATATATTATAGTAATCCAATATTAAATCACCTATAATCAAATTACATAACTTGGGCCAAAATCAAATCACCTTAATTTGGATAAATCATCACTTAATATAATATTTTTGAATCACATGAGATCCATTTAAACGTATGAATTGTCCATGACAAATAATTTTCCCTACTCCAAGTTTCTATAATCTCTGGCTCTATCAAACCTAAACATATTAGGATAGAAATAGTAATAGAATTACAAATTATAATCCCACCAAACTATATCATGAGGAATGATTGTTTGGGTAATAATTTCCCACCATCAATAAGAAGAATTGTAAAGAATATTTGTATCAATTTTCAATCTCAAGTCTGGAGGTGTCTAAAGATGATGAAAAATAAATAGCATGGCCTCTAGCCAGTACTTCCCAGCCTGTGGACTACCATCCCTAGAAAACATGGGTGTATGATACTACTGAAACTCATGTATCAACTATAACATTGTCAGGGTAGGTCATAGGGATCACTAAATAGTATTCATAAATCTTGGAAAACCATATCGAAACAACGCATCAATTCCCTTATTTAGTATAATTGGTGGTTCCAAAATTTTCACTAATAGAGCATCTACTAGGGGCCTAGGGCATGCCACCTCTAGAGCATGGTCATCACAACCCTACTACTGTATGACCTGAGGCCTTTAGGGTGGAATATGAAAAAAAAAATTACAACACATGCCTCAATATATGATTTTATAACCAGTAAAATCATATATAAAATAATATGATAAGTATAATACTTTATATATAAGTGCCACACCCCTCTACCTAGTAATGAATCTAGGTCTGGGTGATGTTAGGATCATATAGAAACAAAATAGATGGCACATTTTTCCCACTACTATGGTCTGGTCAGGATCATGCTATATATTTATGACATAGGTCTTAATATATGGTGGGTGAATTTCATGTTAGTTGTTAAAAAATTCATTACTTTTAAATTAGCATTCTCATTTAATGGAAACCATTCTATTTTAATATAAATTATACTCATCATTTAGAAAGAAAATGTTTTTATATATCATTATCAAGGTTAAATTATAAGGTTTTTATTCCATATTATTAAAGTCAAATGAACATTATATATTTTGATTGTAATCCATTTAATAGGAACCCATTAGTTATTTATTCCCTACAAAAAACATTAGCACAATTTCAATGTCATATAAATAAAGGCACCAAAACATGATATAGGTAATGTGCTCTATATGATAATTTAGGCATGGAATTTGAATGACATATAAATCCTCAGGTTCCTATAATGATTCATGATGTAATAATTCCCTACAATACTGAGATAAGGGTTAAAATACATAGTTAAAAATAACTGAATAATTCATTTCATTCTGTTATGGTGATCTCAATACAATTGTAGTAAAAACAATTTAGAAAAATATGTCCCATCATAGGTAATTTGGATTTTCACTGTGTTTGGGTTAGCTACTCCTAGGAACAGTCTGATGAACAAATTAGCACACATCCTATTTTATTTTTTTATCATCTTAATTTTTAATTTGGGAAATAAATGAAAAGAAAAACTCAATGTTCCCTCATTGTAACTTCTCATACCAGCTTCACTCATAAGTAACTGATCTCTGTTTTCTACATGGACTCTATCCCTCTCCCTTGTATTTCAGAGGCTACCGAATAGTATCATGGGTATTTAGTAGATTGTTGGGAAGACTATACCATTACAGTAAGAGTGTACCATAGGTTTATGTCCATATCAGTCAATAGACATAGCATAAAACATAAAAAATAGAAAAAAGTGTAATAATCTATCATATATATAACAATGTAATCCCATCTTACAATTTTTTATAAAAAATTATGATCATGTCATGTTATACAATAAGAAAATACATGGGTATCAGGGAGACAATCATGTACAACATATGATAAAAAATAAACAACATTCCCAAAACTATTACTAGTATAATCTCAAGCATAGGCTTAGTCCTTTCCCCTTCATGAACTACCCTAGCATGGTAATCAAGTATCCATGTGAGGTATCTTTACCTTATCCCAACTTTCATCTCTGAGGATTATCTGGGAACCCATCGGTGTCCTAAACAGGGTGTGAGATATGCTTAGGAGGATACCGCCAATATATTCTAATTCGATCAAGTATGTGAGTATAAAATAGAAAGTGTGAAGGATACAATAAAATACATAAATTAAATAGAATAAATAAATAACCGATATAATTCCAGGCTCACATGGTCCTATAATACAATATTAGGTAAAAGATAAAATAACTATGTGTAAACATTTGATCATGAGTTAATTTAGAATAATGTCTCGAGACCCAACTCATAGTTAAGACATCTCTCATGAATCGTAATTGAGCATGTTATATGTAATAATTCCATCATTAAATTTAAGGATCTAACTAAATCAAATATTTTTATTTTTCTTGGTAGTCACATTATGTAATTATTTTATTACTTAAATCATATAAAACACGATCCCCTCATTATCATTCTGAATTTAGACCTCATTTTCACTTTTGGAATAAAATGAATCCATCACTTATATGAATATCCTAGAAATTCCACATTATAACCGTAGTTTCAAATTATGTATTGAATGAATTTACCACCCTCTAAGTCTATTCATGGTAGTTTATAAAGGGATCTCAATTGTCACACATGGAATATCTAATTGTCTACCCTTTGATTTTTCCCATGTAAGTCCACATTGTATTTCCATGTATCACTCATGGCATTCATTATACATATTCCAAGTGATTATATCAATTAAATTCATATGAAAACCCCTATTCCACTCATGGTGTATGATAACATCATTTAAACGTCATTTAATTGTACAATTCTGATCATTTTTTCATGGTTTTATTAGTCAGATCCCAATTATCACTCCTATCATAGAAACATTAGTCTTCATGGACCCAAATTATAAACATACAATTTATGTTGAAATTTAATTAAATTGACCATCGAAATTACATAATAAATTAACTCACCTCATAGAGTTTCTCTAATAATACCATTGTCATAAAAATCATATCCTTCCATGAATCCTCCTATTAATTTTAATTAGAAATTTTGGTTTTAATGACCATCTCAAACCAAAGAGAGAATAAATAATGGCCAAGGGTGTAAATACATGGTCTTCTATTTCATCTATAAATTAATTTAATTTTAATTTACATCATTTCATTTATCATGCCAAATGTAATAAATAAATGAACAAACCTTAATAGGTTAGTGAAATTGATGGGCCACACATGGTGGTTTTATTCAATTTAGAAGAACTCCCATGGGATGGTTCAATTAAATTTTATTAATATCAATTAATATATAAATGTGTCTTATGAATTATATAGGTCATTCCTATTAATTAAACTTATTTCCAATTCCATTTAATAAGCATCACTTAGAAAATACCGAATATAATACAATGACATAAAACAAAAACACCCAGATATTAAGAGAAAATCGTGAGACGATATACATTATCATGGTATTAAACTTCTCATACATTTTTTCTCTTTATCTGATCTATAATAGGAGAAATCAAGATAATAAAAATAACACTAAAATAGATCATATTATTTCTCATAGAAATTACTCCATATATAATGAGATAGATGATGATAGGTGAAATTATAATAATGATCATACCAGTATGCATCTAATGATATTAGTGGTGGATCAATCAGAATATTATTGGAGGGGATACATAAATGGAAATGTGTTGGAATATAGGAAGAAGATTAAATGGATTGTGGGATACTGTGTGTGTAATGGGAATGGAATTTAAGAGATTACTTAATAAGAAAGTATTGCTAAAAATATAATTTCTCTCTTTAAAATGGGTATCATGGTTTGCCAATAATTGTGTCAACCATGTGCTAAGCACTATCCTAGTACACCCCTTTCATGGCCTAGGTGAATGATTTGGCTAACCATGTTCAACACATAAAAAAATATCTATAGGAATGTATACATAACACAAAGGGTATTGTGGAATTGGGATCATTGTAAGAAAAAACCATATTAAATAAAGAAAAGAACTAGAAATCCTCTAACGGTTTTTACTAACTATGGCCCAAATATTTTAACCAAGACCTTTGGATCCAGGCTCAGAAAAATATTTGGACACCCTCATATCCTCTGCGACGTCACTAGGAAACTCCATTACTATAATATTAATGAATTTAGGCATGAGTAAAATGGTTCCATAACTCATATAAAATCTCGGTTCTGAAAATTATGTTATGATGGTAAATTTTTGAAATGTATATAAAACCTTTCTCTAGAGAAATTATTGAATAATGGGTGACAACATGTATAAAAATATATTATATTACATTTATTTTTGATTTTACGTATTTTGTTAATTTTTTATTATGTGAAAATTTTCTATTAAAGACATACATATCATAATTTCATTAGAAAAACCTAATAAAACAAAGTAAACATTAAAATATCACTAACTAAACTTTTCTATAATAATTACATTTTTTACATACATAATTGATTCCATCGTTGAATCAAAATTACATTCAATATTTTCAGTAATGTTATTCATATTAAAAGAGAAATGGATAGTAAATATTTTTTATTAAATGAATGTAATAAACATCTAGTATTTCTGTGAAACATATGGATGTTAAATAACTATATCCACCATGAAATTTATAAACAAATTTTTATACTATCACTAGGAATTTTTGATTCATGATAAATATTTTTAGTATTCCTCAATCCTAGTTTAATTGTGAAGATAAAATTGGGTGAGTTCATACAATAAATTCATATATGTGGGATAATATGTTAATACCATTATAGTAATAACATGGTTCAAATTTGAAGGAGTATTTTGTAAAATTGTTTTTATACTTTTTTTCATTATCAGTCTAACCATTAATGTGGAAAAATGACATTATTAAATCATTTTTATTAATATATAGTATATTATAATCAATTTATATTCATTTTTATTTTTTTATAAGGGATGTAATATTGTAATGGTAAAATCTAAATATCAAAACAATTCACTGATATTGATTCTTATAGTTTTTGTGTTCCTTTCTGTATAATTTCTTTGGTTGACATTGTTTCATGTGTACCACAATATGATAATATGATTGATGTAATAAAATAATTTGAAAGAGGGTTTGAATATTTATTTGTCATTATAAATTGAATCCTTATAGCCATCGAATCACAATTCATCAAACAAGTTTATGTAATGATAAATACATATTTGACATCCACTTTTATGTATATCACTTGAAAAATATCTCTTGCTACCTTTATTCTCTAGAAATTGATGGTAATTTTTTATTTACATATGGAACCCTATTAATGTATCACTATGGATTTCAACAAAATCCTTTTACGTAGTGTGATGAATTATGTGAACATTAAAATTAACATAATATATAATGACATGAAAAATTAAAATAATCATTTAAGGATTGCTTATTATACAACACATTAATAGAAACTAAATATATTTAGAAAAAAATTAAGGAATATAAGTGAAATTAGTGAGCCTAAAAAATAAAAAACATTTTCTAAACCAATTGACCAGTGTATGGATGAACATAAATTATAAATTTTTTTACATATATTCATTTTAAATTATTTTTTTTAGGGTTACCTAAACAAGAGATGGTATCCCTTATAAGTAATAAACAAAATTTAATACAATAATAACATGTTTGAATTTAAACCATTCAACTACATATTAGAGTTTTTTTCTTGGAAGAGAAGATTTCAAAAAAAATTGATTTTAACGTACCTCTTATTATCATTATCTTGAGAGGGTGGTGATATATTATGTGTCATTAATCAATATCCCTAATACACATAAAGATGTTCATAAAATCCTAAGGGATTCAATACATGTGTGGGATGGTTTTTTCTATAATAATAATACAAATAATCTGACAATACAAACCAAAAAAAACCATTATATGATGTTTGATACAACAAAAAACAATTTAACAATTCATTTATCAGAATCATAATAAAATCAAGTACCATAGTGGAATACTACAATATCATAGTATGAATAACACAAATTTCAAAACTCAAACGCTAAACCAAAACTCCATGCTCCAAAATCTCCATGTTCCAACATCACCAAATAACCCATGTACATGATGTACTACTAAAGAGGAGTGATGATTTAACTTTTCCCAAGATCTAGAATATGGAATATGAAAAATTACCATATTTCCAAAGTATGGGTGAGTACTAAAACTCATTATTTTTTCCCCAATGAATTCCCTACTCCCACCACTATGACAGAAATTGTAGAAAATTTTATATAAAATAGTTTAAATAAAAACAATTATAAAATAATTTATAACAAAATATAAAAAAGTTCTATATCAACCAGTTTTCCAAAGAAATCAATTTTTTCAAAGAAAGAAACCAAACAATGCTTTAAAACAATTTCACAAGTTCCATTTGGAATAACCAATCCATTCAGCATATCTCCACAACCAACCATGCATAGCTCATAATGATCGTTCCATACTCATGAGTGGTCTTTATTCTATAAACCAATTCATCATTGGGTAATTAAATCCAATGTTCCATTGTACCATTTTCATTGAGCACTTGTTCATATTTCAACCAAACATCATAAATGCATCATGAACACACACACACCGAGTATGCCAAAAAAAACCAGACAATTCCAAACATGCCAAAACAATTATAATAAAACAAACATTTTTTTTGAATTACTTTTCCCAATATGAATTTTTTAAAAATATATAACCCATAATTTAAAATCAACACTTTAAAATCATGAAACCAAAGAACATTACACAAAAAAATTCGCCAATTCCAAAATTTCACCAAAAATCACAAATTGTCAATAAAGAGGATTTAGAATCATATTTTAATCATAATTTCACAATAAATATCAATCAATTAAATCCATTTGAAACTAATACCCTCACTTATATCAAGAGGAGTCAATATTGAAACCACCCACCTCGAGAGTTTTGAAAAAAATGATAAACGACATAAAAACGTCAAAAAACAGGGTTGAAAGCTCCACTAAACCGCCTAATATATCTTCCCCAATCAGAGAAAAAGACAAATATAAACATATTTTTAATCCAAAACATTATATTAATCCATTTCGGGTGTAGATCTTTGAAACATAAAGAGAGGACAAAATATATCTTAGAAAACCATCAAGAATGATGAAGAACAATAAAATACCAAGAAGAATTGAATTCTAATAAATAAGGTAAGACTTCAGATCACCTCTACATTGATGGATGAACCTTAATTGAATTTTGGAAGAGAAAAATCCCAATCAAGGGATTCATAAGTGAAAAAATAAGAGGGTTAAATCACAAAATGATTGATATTCAACTTTTAAGGATGTTTTTTCATTCTGAAAATGGTTTAGTCGCACGATTATAAAAACAGCAAGATAAACATGTACCATCCACTTCCTTATTGAATTCATGGTTATCTTGCATAGCCTCCAAGAATTTTTAAACTATATAAAATCCACTTCTTCAAAATTAATAAATCCAACCTTCAAAATGCACCATTTATCCTCGTTAGATATAATTTTTGAGAAAATCATGCACCACCCATGAACCTTCCCTTTGGTCCATGTATTATAGTGAATAGTTTCCTATATGTGTTTCATTATTTCCAAAAAATGTACACTGCCTAAGAAACTGTTTAAAATCCCCAATAACTCTCAAAACTCTCCCAAACTCTCTCATACCACACCCTTATACTTTATATATTTTAAAATCATAATAAATGGGGTTACATACCAGAAATTAGGGGTGCTACATTTTCCCAAACATTGGTATTTAAATCCTCAGAAAGTAGATTCCAACATTTATCTGAATGATTTCTAGCCACTACTCATTCACATCACTTGTGTGTTCCCAAGTCACTTTCTGAATCTGACCCTGTTACCATATAACCCACACTTGACTGATGCTTCTTCCATGGAAGACTTTATCATTCCTATACACAATCCACACTAGGATATTTACCAATGAAGCATATGGTTCTAGGTCAACATGATCCCATATAATCACATGGACATGGTCATGTTGGTACATTTTCAACTGAGATACTTGAATCACATTGTGTACCACACTAAAATATGGTGGAAATTCTAACTAATATGACATATCTCCAAACCGTTCTAGTATCAAAAAATTACATATGTATAGAGGATATAACATTTCATACATCTGAAAACATTGATATCTAAGACTTGTATAAAACCTCAAGAAAACATGATCACTCACTCCAAAGGACAATGGCCATCGACGATGTCCACATAATATTTCTAATGACTCTGAACCGTCTCCATTCTCTTTTTGATCAACTAAAATTTTCTATTTTTTCTTGGAAAAGGCTCGGCACAACTAGTGATGTCTTACCCATTTCCACCCAACAAAGTGTAGAACAACAAGGAATCACAAACAATTAAATAGATATAGCCATATATATCTAGGCCTGATAGTTTTTTTCTACACGAACGCCACTAAGGGTATGTTATCTTCTAACGATCCACCAAAATTTAGTTAACATACCAGCAAAATGTCTTCAAATTTTTTTGACATCCTTTCAGATTGGTTGACCATCTGAGGATGAAACACTATAGTCATAATCAAGTAATTCCCAAGGGCCTTCTATAAGAATTTCCTTAAAAAATACTTAATCTTTATATATCTATTTGATTTTATAAAAACTATAATTCAATATCTCTTTACCACTCCTAAAATATATAATACGGATACATCATCTAGGATATGATTTTCATGAATATGGATGAAATGGAATGAATTTATTAGTTGATCCAAAAACATCCATATGGCATCGTGTTTTTGAACCATTCTTAGGAGACCTATAACAAAATACATAGCTATTTACTCCCATTTTGACACTAGAATAGGTAAATAATTAAACATAACTACTTGTTGTCGATGATCTTCCATAACTTATTAACATGTTAATCATCTTGGAACAAACTCATACACATTCATTTTCATTTTTATCAACCAAAAAAATTCTTTCAATGCCTTATACATATTCTTTATTATAGTATAAACCAACCATATCGAATGTTGGTAAGCCATAAGATGTTGTTCCTAACAAGACATAGGTATGACCATAATATTCTTGAACCGCAACACTGAACACTCATCCAACTTACATCCCTAAATGGTCTCAACACCGTTGAGTTTTGATATCTTATCCAAGAATTTTGCATCAAATTCTTTGGACACTTTTATCATCATTTCCAAATAAAGAACCAGAACAACTGAAAATAAAATCACAACATCATCTCAGAATTCACATTCCACATGTATTTCGGCTAGGACTGACATCAAATTCCACTCCACTAAAGCTTCTTTATTACAAATAAGCATATTAATTTCTACTTAATGTGACTTCCACTCAATTAACTTTACCATCTTCATACCTCAAGTCAATGTAGAGCATTTTATGTACTCTGTCGATCTTTACTACCTTTGATTCAAATATTGTTTTGAGAAAATTTGATTCAAACTCTTATGGTCCATGGAAAATAGTAAATTTCTCGACAAATAGATAATTATTCCATGTATTCCAATCACGGAAAAATGATTCTAACTAAATACCTTGTGTTATGTAGTTATTCTCATGCACCATAAATCACCTTGATCTATAAGAAACAACATGTTATCCTTTCATGAGAACACATCCCAACCGAAATCCTGATGCATCACAACACACCGAGTAGCCTTATCCAAATTCTGGAAAAACCAATATCGGTGCTGATGTAAGGTGAAATTTTAACTCTTGGAAATATTTTTCGCATTCCACTATCCATTGGAAAGGAAAATTCTTCTCTTTCAGAGCTATCATATGTTAATCTATTCATGAGAAGTCGATAACAAAGTGTTAGTGATAAACACCTATGCAAAGAAAACTCTATATAGAAAATACATTCTTTAGTGGTTACCAAGACATAATAGCTTTTATAATTTCTGAATCAACTAAAACACCACTTTCAGATATTACATGGGCATAAATGTGTACCTCATAATTCTGAAAATCACAATTTGATTATATTTAATACTAATGAAGGTATCTCAAGATTCTAAACACTATTGAAAAGTGTTGTTCATGATCATAATTTTTCCTTAAATATACGAATATATTCTCCCTAAGAACCACAAAAAATGAATCCTGATACCAATAAAATATTTGATTCATCAATTCCATAAAGACTAATTGTGAATTCATAAGTCCAAAAGGAATTACCAAACCTTTATAATGGCCATATCTTCTTATGAAAACTGTTTTCAGAATATCCACTTTCCAAACATATATTTGGTGGTATCCTGATCATAAGTCAATCATAGAGGACCACTAATCTCCCCAAAATTGATTGAAAAAATTCACCAATTCATGTTAGTGGATACTTTTTCTTTATCATAACTTGGTTAAGCCTATGATAATCCACACATAGTCTTAGAGTTCCACATAATTTCTTCATAAATAGGAACAGTGCTGCCAACTAATACCTTCTAGTTGGAATGAAACCCTTTCTTTTCATCTCTTCCAACTACACTTTAAAATCACTTATTTATATTGGTTTCATTTGATAATATGAAATTACGATAGGACTGGTCCTTGAGTGGAGATCGACTATAAACACCTCTTCTTTTACTGGTGTAACCCCTATGAAATTATTTGGGCACACATCTGAAAAATGATCCACAACTATAGGAAATCTATTATTATGGATCTCTTCTATCGATTCCAATGTCAACACCACAAACTAGTAATAATTTCTTCCCACTATTGGTGCTAACAAGATCATTGCACCAATCTTCACATTGATTTCTCCTCAAAATATATTGTTGATATCATCCTTAGTCCTAAAACTAAACATTCCTCTATAATAGTAGATATGATCCATGAACACGGTCAACCAATTTATACCCAATATTATAAAATATACATATAAATATATAACATATACAAATATGATTTCATCTTATCTAAATGAATTGTTTTATAATATTCTATACATAGAAAGGAACTGAATTCTATTTTTCAAAGAGGAACTTTATGTTTTATCACATGTGGCCTAATATCATTTTTGGAAGCCAAAAAATCAAAGGGACAAGAAGAATAAATAAATTTGATTCACCAGTATCAAATAGAACTTCCATAAGGGTAGAATTCAAAATAATTGTACCACAAAATATAGATAGTCCATCCTGACCATCCAAAATCACATGTCCAACTCCATATAATTACCATGTCATTTCACATTGTACTTTGTTTCACTACTGATATTTACCTCTATGAGGAGTCATGGTATTCGTAGAATAACCATGGATAACGTGGTTATACATACAATATTGATTTTTTTGTCCTTGTTCCATAGAATAAAACGATGCATGTGACACATTAGAAGTGTCTCAAGCAACTGACCTCATACCACTATGAAAATTGCATTGAAGATGTCTCATCTTATTGCAATTATGACATGCTATTAGTTGTGTTGTGAACTACCACTTTATGTGGTCAATCGAACCACATTGGAAACATCCCAATATTGTCATGGGTCTTAGTGTACAATTCACTAATCCAACATTTTGATTCTGATCCACGCTCCCACCATCGAAATAGGCACCCCTCTTCCACTTTCTCCCGGCTTTAGAGTTCCCACTAGTTACCATGGTTATCAACACAATTCCTCCTCCCATATCTCCTAAGATGTCATATTCAACCATCATCTCTCTATTCATTATCTCTATATAATCCGGAATATATATCATGGAAGTCATCTAGTAAATATCCTACCTTCATCCCATTTAAAATATGTGTGCCTTCAAGGACACACAAGCCACAACCTATGAGTGAAAATTGTAACACATTCATAAATTAACCACATACATTGTGATAGAGATATTTTACTACTTCAGGCTAAGGAAGAATATTGTCCTTTGAATCATTAACAGGTGAGGATAGAATTTTGTATTTAACAATTTCTCAAAATTATCCCATGCATGGCACGGATCCAGTTTGGCCTGCACCATTTAATCCCACCACTAACAAGAAAGATCATCTAGCATATATATCTCCATATTTACATTAAAATACAATGGTGTTCTACTAGAATGGATGATATGATTCATCCTTTTTAGCCACACCAAGGCCCTTTCTTGTTTAGAGCAGAATATGGGGGGATAATTATTCTGGAACTAGATTGAATGATCTACATATCTTGGCTCATCCATCTGGATCACTGTGTCTACAACCTGAATTGCATTGAAAATAATATAATTGAGTTTTTGGTTCCCCTGTGGATCTGGTGAAACTATATTCTCCACAAATTCATTCATATGGATTCAGTGATACCATTTGGGTGCCATTTTCTATATGAAAAGAAACACGATAAGTTTAAATCTCTAGAAACTGATGTCTTAAGAATTTAAATTCTATCACATCAAATATCACAAAATTTCTTTCATTTTTCAACCATATTTAAATTTAACCATTTTATAAAAATATATACATTGTTTTGATAATTAAATGATTTTCAAAATACCATAACAATGCTCTTTCTCAAAGTCTATCATTCGAAAACAATTTTAGAATTTTTAAAAATCAACACATTTTCCTAAAATAAAAAATCATTAATCAAAATTATGCATTCAAATACAGTGGAAATTCGTTCATCAAATACATTCCATCCTCATATCATTGGATAAACCCATGAAAATGAGACTCTAAACCTATAAGTGTCTCCAAAACACTTATTTACCCAACTACCTTTTAACGTAATATTCAACATAAAAAGGTTTGCTGTATATTTTTATTCACTGTATTTAATGTCCTAACAATCCTAGTACATTATATGATCCCATAAAAAAATATACAAGAATGATTTCAACTTCAATAATTAAAACCAAAACCATGTCAAAGGAAAGTTGTTCCATAAATATTTTCAGAAGATCCATGTTGATACCACTTATCTCAAACGGATTTTTGGATTGATCAAACGGATACCATTTGTAATGTCCCTCTAATTTTCATTATCATGAGAATGTGGTGAGACATTACTAGGCGTCAAGAAACCTTCCCAAGATGTTAAATGCATGAAAAAAGTTTCAATGGGATTAAATACATATGGGAAATGATTTTCCTAAAAAAATAAATCAATTAAATAGACAGTCCCTACTAGATAAACCACTGTGTTATGTATAATAAAAAAACTAAACTCAACATTTAATTTATTAAAATAAAACCTAAATTGGGTACCATAGTAGAAGACAATATTATCAATGTAAGGGGAAGAAAAACTGTCAAAAATAAATGAAAACCATAAGGCTTCGAGTTCCATTTACTCCAGGCTCCAACTTCACCAAAAACTCCCATGTATCACAAATTACTGGTAAAGATAAGTTATACATCACATTTTCCCATGTCTCGGTAGATTCCATCTGCAATAGAACCAATGTTCTAATGTAGGGGTTAGTACTAAAACATAGTCGGTTTTACCCAATGGCTTCCTTACTCACACCACAATGATAAAAAAGTTAGAAAAATTAATATAAAATAGTTTATATAAAAACAATTCCAATAAAAGTATAAAAATAAATATATTCAAGTTCCATATCAACCAGTTTTCCAAAAAAAATCCATTTTCAAATAAATAAACAAAGCAATGCTTTTAAACCATTTTAGTAGTTCCGTTTGGGATAACCACTCCATTCCACTTATCTCTATAAGCAATCATGCATGATTTGTTATGAAATTTCCATGCTCATGAGTGGTCTCTCTTTAAACTACCATGTCATCACAATGTAATTTCATCTCATGTTCCATTACACATTTGGAACCTAGAACAAAGTAACATTTCAGAAAATCCTCATAAATTCAATACAAACACCCACATGAAGAATGTCCATAAACCATGCCAATCTGAACATGCCAAAACCATTTCAATAAAATATCCATTTTATTTAAAACCTTTTTCCCGAAAATCAATTTCAAAAATACAAAAAATCTATTTCTAAAATCATTATTTTAAAATCATGAAAAAAATCACTTTGTGCTAAAAATTAAAAATATACAAATATTCCAATGAAAAACATAAATCATCACTAAATAGGATATATATCATGATTTTTACCAAAATTTCACAATCAATTTCAATCAATTAAATTAATTTGAAACTATTCTATTTTGTTCCAACAAGCATAGTTGAAATTGAAGCCACCTATTATGAGAGTTTTTGTAAAATTGGTTAATATCATGTAAAACATCCCAAAATTGGGTTTAGAACTCCAAAATCCACCTTAGTTATCTAACCCAATAATAAACCAATACATATCTACACATATTTGGAATCTACAAATATAGATCTACCCACAGCGGGTGTATATCTATGAAACAGAGAGAGAGGCTATGTATATCTAAGAAAAACATCATGAAGGATGAATAATGAATACATACCATAAGGAATTGGATTTTAATCATCCAGGGAATCCCTTATATTTCTTCTGGATTGATGGGGAACCTTCTTTGACCTTTGAGAGAGAAAATTCTCGAGTTAGGACTACATAGTAGGAAAAATGTGTTCGCTAAAGGGAAAAACAAGTGAGACAAACTTTTTAAGGATGTTGTTTCATGGAACTCATTATTTTGTCACATGGTTATAATAACTATATATTAACTATGTGGAAACCACTACCTTTTGGAATCCCTACACAGAGTCATCTTAAATTGTCTCTAAACCATGCACCAATAATGCCAAATCCACTACCTCAAAAAGACCAAATCCAACATTCAATTTCCACAAATTCTCTAAAGTGGACACATAGTTTAGGAAAATCCTAAGCCACCTATTTAACTTCCATTTCCCTTATCTCACTATACATTATTTCCTTCAAATTTTTCACGGTTTCCAAATACCGTGCACCACTCATGCTCCTATAGAAAATCCCAAAAAATCTAAAATGTTCTGAAAATACTCCCAAACCTAACACTTATACTTTATATATTTAAAATTTATAAGATATATATTACAAACCAAAATCTGGAGGTACTACATGGATGATTTGGTATTTAAAATGGAAAAGAGATCATTATCATGTTTGGGAAGGAAAAGGATAAATGAATTTCAGGAAATATTTGAACTGAAATATGTACAATATCTTTTAGAACAAATGTTTATTTAAGAAGCAATTATTTAAAAAGAAATAGACGTTTCTTAGTTTTATGTACTAATATTAAACCCAGAAATTAAATCTTGGTAATTCGAACCAAAAATGAATGAACATGTTTTTAGAATCAATAGGATTTTTTCTGCTTCATTTATAAAACTAAATTTTATGAAAAAAAATCATAATGCCTTGGGAATTAATATTTTAAAATATGTGAATGTGTTCTAAGAATGGGGTTTAATAATAAATAATCTAGTAATATGAAAATTTTACACATCCATGAAGAAAGGGTATTATCTTTGGTGAGGTATATGATTTTTGGAAAAGCATAAAAATATATAGATAGAGAAAGGGAGGGCTTAATGTTAGTTATAAACCACAAAAATATGTAATTACTATAATTATATGTACCTAGATAAAAAATAAATATATAAAATCAATTAATTTATTAAATAAATAATTCGAGGATGTGGATATATTTCACGGGAGAGATGTTACATGGGATATTAGAAATACTAGGATCTGGATTCAGGTAGCTAGAAATATTATGAGCTGCAGGATAGGGGATAGAGCTAATGTGGTAGAGGCAAGAGTTGATACATGGAGGCAGGAAGGAAGTAATTGGAAGGTGAAGGAAAAGGGGATGATGCAGTGGGAAATTATAGAGATCAAGACAATTTCATAGTTGGGAAAATTTTTATGGGTAGGGAGATATAGGTAGATGTGAATATGTAACTATAGAGGATGGGGTTTAGAGATAGTGTGACAAAGGTAGAAGTGGATATGATGATGGTGGGGAGATAATATTATAATTCATATGTGGATACATATACCTTGTGTAATAAAATAAGATAGGGAGAATTAGTTAGTGAATGTAATGTTTCTATGATATTGATAAATGTAAATTTTGTAGGGAAAATGTGTGATATGTGTTCAAAAGAAAACCCATTTTTAAAATAATATATGAATTTTTTCAAGGGTTCTAATGATTTCAAAGATAACTTCATGATTATGATTTTTCATTTATGTTTTATTATTATTATTTCAACTTTAGTAAATAAATATGATTTAATGTATTAGAAGAATACAATTTGTTCTCAAATTGTATTATGTTAAAGGAAAACATTCTTTATGATCTCGTGGTTTTGTAATAGAATAATGTGTTTCCTCCTCTTTTGTATATATCTCATACTGAGATATTTTTTTTCGTCCAATATATTCACATGTTTTTATATGTTTAATGGATGAGTATATACAATGATGATGTCAAGATTAAAATACTACAAAATTATCAGGAACAGAAAATGTGATTAATTGTAAAACATTCTTATTGTGGGTAAATTGATTACTAAGAGGAACTGTCCAACTTGAATCATATGGGTTTTATTTTGAAAAATTTATTGCCCAATTCTTGAAAACATTAAACCTAAAAAATTTCTTCTAGAATGAAAGAACGTGAATTCATTTTATAAATGACATTATTGATAAAATATGGATTCATGACTTATATTCCTCCTTAAATTAATTCATTACTAGAAGGATTTATTAAATAATATATTATATCCTAATTGAGATTCATCCATAAAATTGATTGAAGAAGGAATAGATCAAATTTTGGGGAAAATAATATCCTCTTTGACAGTTCATATGAATATAATATCATCTGGAAACATGGGATTGTAACATTCCTCCTCAAAATTATTAAATTAGATAAACCCACACATTTATGTAATAAGTTCAATAAATATCCTATGAACCTAATCAATATGTTACCATGTTCTAATATCTAATCCATAGAGTTTTATATTTCAATCCTTAATGACATATGATTTTTTGTGATTCACTGAAGAAGTTTTATTATTTTAAAATACATATCAAATTCATCAATAATCTCCAACAATTTTTTTATATTTATAAATATTTTACTTCTTTTTACATTTAGGGAATGGATGTCATGGGGTCCATATCCCCTATCTAAAAAATAATAATTTTAGGTAAATACCTTATTTCCACTATCTTATTCTCCCAATAGGCTAAGGAAGCACCATTCAAGGATGTTGGAACAATGAATATCATTAAATTTGTAAATTCAAATAAATCCATCATATTGGGTAACTATCAAACAATATTTTTCCAGAACACTAATTTATACATCATCAATTTTAAAAGGTTTTACCATGATAATATCATTATGTAAAACCACCCATCCTACTAACTTATAGTGATAAATGGAAAATTTTATTCCTTCAATAATACTCTATCAAATATTCTTCAGAAGGTTATGGAATAGGATAGTAAATATTATTCATACAATCCTCTATATTCCTTGTGGGTTTACCACACTACAACATGTACTACCATTCATGATAACCTATATTATCATTCCAATAGAGTGGATGTAGTGATGTTTAGTTATGTTCAATTTACCTCAATATATATTGTTATATGTAAATAGATCTAAGAAAAGTAACTATCCCAAAAGTAGTTGGTTGATTTAGAATTGCTTAATAGGAAGTGGATTGACACACTATATAAGTTCTAGGACCATAAAAATTGGATTGTGTAATCCATAAATAAGAATATTTTCCTCTACACATTTCTTTAGGGAGAGCTTGTATGGGTTCTCAGGGTTCTGATGACACCAGGGAAAATGAATTATGACTAGGAAGTATATTGGGAGGGAACATATATTATAGATAAGGTTTACACTTACATAGCCTATTTTCATATCACGAATGATGAGAAACATATAACGCCTCTCACTAATGATTGGTTTAATATGAAACATTTTTAAAATTTTATGTTAGTTTACAATTACATAATTTAAAAATGATAAACATCATAGTTTTTATCCATGTTCCATTCTATTTTCCTACATGACCCCTTGTTTCTTGTTTCATAAACATAAAATATTTAAATCTCTAATAAATTATGTATTAATTTAAACTATATGGAGTCGTTCCTCATCAAATAAATGTTAAATGAATGGAATATAATTCATAACCCAAGGTATTAAAATATGTGATGGAGTTCCTCATCTGATGAATTGAAAAAACATAATTTATTGGTCTAAAAATTAAAAAACCAATCTAAATTATAGAATAATTACATCCTTTATGAAAAAAAACACTCATTGTGTAACTATTTATGTATCCCCATTCTACCGATGTGATATCTCAATCCATGAAAGAGTTATTTGTTTATGGTATGATCCTTTTATTATCATACATCAAATCCAAAGCATTCCCTATTATAAAATATCCTTATCTGCCCTATCGACCATTCAAGAACTATGTGTTTCTTGATTCTTGTTATTTTACAAAAGTTAGTGATTCCCCGATCCCCTATCCTGGTCTCAATTGTTTATTTCATCAATATATAATTCCACCTATATTTATCTTTAAAAATATAACGGTGGAAAAATATAAGTGTTACATGTGGATTGATTTTTAAATTCATAGGATATATATTGAAAACTAAATTTATCATCCTAAGATCAGTTATAAATATGAAAAATCCACTATTCATATGAATATGTGACGAACCTATGTAGGGAATTTTACTTTGAGAAAAATTAATATACTAATTACTATTACATCAATATATGTAGTTATTTTTGAATATCCTACCCTAGGACCATCTTTGATTTACAATAAAAATATCCCAACCTTTACCTTAGAGTGTGGATCTTCACTAGGGTGAATCCTGATTTTCTTCCCCTAAAAATGAATCTTTTCTATATAAAATAAGCCTCATAGAAACATTTTATGTCAAAAAAAATTAAATATCATGCATATATTCTAAATCTAGATAGATGACGTCATCGAGGACTTCTTTTTTCATGAACCCACACTCAAATGATTGCCCGATATATAATATGTTGATCTACATAGGTGTTTTTCTCTATCCCAAGATGATTCAATCATTATAGTTGTGCTGGAAGGAATGGATTTAATGTTTCACCGACACTGTAATAGAAAACAACCCCAAAAATATGTAATAGTTTTATATTAATAGGGACAATTTTATAAGAAAAATATATTTCATAGTTTACATCATCATATAATAAGTTGTGATTCCTATGATTTATTTACCATTTGACCATTTTTAATTTTACCACTACAAAAAAAATTAAATAATAAACACACTCCATGTATTCAGGATCCTTTTTAGTGAGTTTTCATAATTAAATAAGATTTCCCTACCCTATATATGATTCATATTGAAGCAAGATCCCCTGGTATAAGATTCTATATCCAGGTACCATTGTTTTGAAAAATTCCTTGTTTCCCATAAATATGTTTCAAATATATGTCAGAACCCCTCAAAAACTAGGTGTATCCTTATTTAATTTTTTATAGGGTATATAGATGTGGTTTATTATCTTTTCACAATCCCATCAATGAATCCCAAAAACCAAAAAATTCTTAATACCACCATAGTGTTTTTGCAATCTTTTCCAATATCTTATCTTCCTGGTTACTACACTGAGGTGAGACCCAATTTCCCCATCATATGGTCTATATCTTTAAATATATAGTTAAAGTGATATGTATGGAAAAATAATTTTATGTTAATACATGTAATGAAATTCACATTCACATATCCTAAATTTAATTATGTGTTATCTCTGATAATATCCTCTCTTTTTGGAAATGTTTTGGATGGCCTTACCTTGTGGATACTAGTAGAGTGAAACATGTCCCCATGCACCAGTTAAGAAAATCAATAATTCCATAGTCTTATCCACATTAATGGTTATTTCTCATAATTACTATGATATTATTTCTCTCCTATCATTGGAATTACCCTATGAAGTATCTTTTTTTAGCTACATTAGAATCTGGCCCCTGTAGGGATCTCGTGTTATAATAATTATATGAGGCGCGATTCCTACGTTTTTATAATACATATTGATTCATTAATCTATAATACATCGACCATACATGAATTTTAATCATGATTAAACACTTATCAATTATTTATATCCATTTTTATGTAGCATTTTTTGCTAACATTGGAATGAAAATATAACCCATATGATTTCTAATATGACTCCTCATGAGAGATGGATGGTATTTCAGTTGTCTGTCAATTCTCATATCATTTCTCAATCATGTGTTCTAATATTTCAGTTTAAATAATTCTAATAAAATGTATTGATATGTAATATGTTTAATGAAATATAATTCAGTTCCTGTTACATGACATTATACTTCATAACATATGATCCATTTTATAGAACCCTTCAAAAGATTTTTTAGGCTTGTTAGTGAAACCATTTCCCAAACATAATATCCACATATATATAAGGGTATCTTACTAAATTACCCTATATTCATAAAAACTTCCCCTATACAAAATAGAATTAGAAAATGATATTCTTTTTTGATCCAGTATCAATATAAGATAATTCCATTTCCCCATACATGAGCTACATATTAATTGGGACCCCCTTATATATAAAATTCATTTTTTGATTCATAATATTATATGATATGTAGTTACACATAGATATTATGTCCTAGTCCAAGATATAAATTATATTAACATTGAATCCGCACTTTCACTATAATGTTATGTTTTTTCATCTATATTGAGATTTATTGAGGGGTTGGTTTTAAGGTTCAATATAATTCACTCATCTAGTACAAGAGTTCGATTAATGAATAAAAAATCATTCTATTAATATAGGTTCCTTAATTCCTACTCTTTTCTGGTACATAGTGATATATATACTCAATCTTATCTCCATACATTAATTCCACAAATAAATTAGCACATCTCATCATTGGAATTAAGAATTTCATTCCCCATTGGGTGTTCTTCCAATCTGGATTCCCCATTCATAACTCTTCCAGACAATGTGATACCATTGTTTAGTTTTTTCAACAAAACTATTACCTGTTAAAATTACCCCAATTTTTAATATGTTTAACCTAGTGGAATGAAGTTTTTATCCTAATATTTGGAGGTTGTTTCATTTCCTTATGCACGGGTCAAAACTATATGATATTACCTACGCTTTATTCCATACCATAAGATATTAAATCATGTGGTGTGATTCTTTATTTCATGATGTGAAATTTTATAAAACCTAAATTCTTATCTAATAATATTAAACTACATGTCATATGGTCTAACATACATGATCATACAGTTTTTATAGTGAACTGTATATACAATCCATTTCCCCAAATATGGGAGACAAACCCATGAAAGGATTCCTAATTAGTGGAGTCAAAATATCACTTTTTAAAGTACTTTTTAAAATAAAAACTCACTCCTTAGTTACTTATATGTTTCTAAAATTTACCATTTCATTGAAATTAAGTGGTTTTATATGAATTTATTTCTTTTTAATGAATAATAACAGTTCTATCAAATGGATAACTCTTTTTTTAAATAGAAATACATGCATATTGTAGATTAAATAAACATATAAAAAGTATATTAAATATAAGGTCTTATAAATTCCATCTAACAGAGTACTAATAATCCATCAAATTATGTTTGAAAAATTATACTAGAAAAACCTTAATGTAATGTGTCATAAAATTCTCTTAGATAAAAATTTATTAATAAAATTGAATGAATAATTAAAAATTACCCCATTAAAGGATTTCTTATTTTAAAATTGATTACTAATTATTTTCAATATAATGGTGAAATGAAAAATTTCCATCAAATAAAATTATATTACGCTGAACTTATAAACTAGATAAAATAATTTCATGATATCATTGAATGTAATATTGAGAAATGTAGAATGCAACCTTTAGAGCTAGTGTATAAATAAGACCTCAACATTGAGGTGTAAAAATAGATGATAAAAAATATAATTATTTTTATTGAAGTGATGTAGAATCTTGTTACTGATTACACATCATATATATCATTAGATATTTTTTACTAACTCATTATTTCAGAGGTTTACTTTGTAAATTTATAATCATTTTTGATGAAATTTCTATTTCATCGATTTAGTAGATCAAGGTATCTTGGGGATATATAGATTAAATTAGTCAGATCATCCTAATCTATGTTTCCCATGGATAGGGAAATATTATTTTTTATTATTTTCCTCTTCAATGGATTCTTATGCATGAAATATATGCCTTATGATTGGTATGTTTGCATGGATACGTTAATTCAGTTTTATAGACTTCTATAACAATGGAAGTAAAATTGTTAAAAAATCATAGGAATGTTTCTAAATTCCTTTTTAATTATTTTATAATGGGGTTTTACATTTTTTTCCATTTTTTAAAAGATTATAAATTTTAAGTGTGCATATTTTTAAAAAAGGTTCATTGTTTCTTATAATGTATTTCACACTCTACTTACAAATTGTATCTATTCAATGTATTTTATGATAAACAAACATAGTGTTTTCATAATAAATTGTATGTTTAAATGTTTCAAAACTAAAATTAACCCCCACTACAACCCTATTGTAATATATTTTTCTAATATTTATATCTAAAATTTGGTATAAAATAATGTATTTTTACGTATATCTTGTTTTCGATAACCATGTTTGTAGAGAATATTATTTTTTACACTCACAGTTTTATCTATTTAAACTCTTGATAATATTAGTAATATAATTCCACTTATCATTAATAATGGTGAATATGAATAAATTCATGATATAACAAATACGCTTATTATAAAAACATGTATTTACAACATGTATTTCACTTCAATTTATAATTTTTCTAATAATCGACAAGTTTAATTTACAGAATAAATAATTTTATAATATAAGTTGAATTACTGGATCAGAAATACTTTTATATATTCCATGACATGGATTACAAATATTCATTTTTATTCTTGTGAAAATTTAAATTATAATTGGAAATACTTGAATTTTATCATTATGGAACCATTAAGGTTTTGGAAACTAGTAGAGCTATGCTATATTTATTTTATCATTTCTTTTATTACCAAGTAAAAAATATACTCAAATATATCAACATTCAATGATTATAGATAATTGCATAAAATATCTTAATGAGAAGGAGTTATCTAATTAGAAGATGATAAATTTTTTTTGATATTATATATAAGGAATGGGGATCTATTTGAATTGAAATTTATGATAATAAATATAAAATTAAGCTTTTTTTAGAAGATCTTATCATAACTCTCACATAGTATTATAGTAGGTTGAAAAGATATGCTGGAATGGAAAAAATAATGGTGTTTCCTTAAATTGAAGATCTTCATTGATAGGTAAAAGAGAAAATTATTATTATAACATTTTCAAATGATATAAATCTTATAAGAAATATCAATATGGATATGAAAGTAATTCATTATAAGAAATTTTTAATGGACTCTCTATGTTATCTAATAGGATGAAAAGAATTGTAGGAAATAAATTCATTCATTACAAGTATAAGAAAATTCATAAATATAAACGTTATAATAAATAATCATCTGAAATTTAATTTTATGAGAATAAGAAACTTTTCTATGTTAGTCCATATTATCTGAGGATATAAATGGAAGATAATGTCTCAAGAGGTTTTTATAATAAGAAAGTGATGAATATCATTTGATAATATTATACATGGACTTCTAGGATTGGTGATTCTTGTTAAAAAGATTCTTCGGGTGATGGTAATTGTGATCATATATTTATGGGTTTCTATTCTAAAATTCCAAATTATGAACATTGATACATGATGAAGAAATAAAATGAAATAATTACAAATAAAGAATTAATTTCCAAATATCCCAAATCTAATGAAGAATTTAGTTACACTTATTTGAAAAAATCAAATTTTTCTATGTCATATGAAGAAAAAAAATTCGACGAAATTTACATAGAAGGATACTTATAAAGCATTTTAGGAGGAAAATAATTAAGATGATACAAATAGATATGAATGTTCTAATTTAGAACATTATTAAAATCATTTTCAATTTTCCTGAATTATTTTAGATATTTCAAATCATACATCCATTTTATGTAAAATAATTAATACTAGATCAACTCATAATTACAATAGTCAATTTGTAAAACTAAATTAAGAGATATTTATTTTAAAACATTATTAAAAATTTTACTTCTGTGAATAAAATTATTTATAATCCTCACATATATTTGATACTACATAAGAATACATCATGAATAGGTTTTACCTCATCGTAAAAATATTATTAGTAAAACAATTTTATTTTAAAAGATAGCACCATTTTTTATGAAATATCAATGAGGTGTACATTGGGAAAAAATTCCATAACAATTTTCAGTAATTTTCATATCATAAAACAATTTTTTTATAGAATTGGCTGTTTTTCAACATTATAATATTTAGTAGATGTGGATATAAAAATTTCTATTTTATATTAATTCAGACCCCATGAATTTCAGGGAACCAAAATCAAAATATTTTAATTTTTTGGAGAAAGGATGTGTACCAACAACCAAAATATATAGTTCATAGATTGTGGTTTATTTAAAATATTTATTAGAAATAATAAATTATTCTACAATTCAATTAATATGAAATTTGGATTGTAACTTTTAGATGAAATTCTCAAGATCCAATCTATGGTATTTTTTACATTGAACTTCATTGGAAGACTTTAATTTTCCAATTCGTATATATATATATTATAATCTCATTGTCATAATCCAATAATACGATGAAGGTTATATTTTAAAATTTAGTTAAAATAATTTTACTATTCAATTTTATGATGTTAAATTAATTCTTTCACATGATAGGAATGAGAATATCTATAACCGTAAACTATACTTCCATATATTAAAAAATATACCATTATTGAGTGTACTATAATATCAATATCGGTTGTCTAAGAAATGGTTAGGACACTGTGATGTTATAACATTAGTTAAAAATCCTACAAAATGACAAGATAGTGATCTATTAGAGTATATGTTTAATTATCCGATCGTTTTTGACCCTTTCTAATATGGTAAGAAACATAAGTCAATCGTTAAATCTATTAGTGATGTATCAACTTATAAAGCATTATATTTAGTGCTAACTAATTTTTTTGGCCTCACACAAAATCGATGTATTTAAGAAATATAATATGTATATATTTTTGTTGATGACAACACTAGATGGGAGTTAGTCTATTTTATATCTCAAATGTTATAATCCCTTAAATATTTTAATGAAATTATATTTAAATATTGAAATTAGAAAAATCTAACATTTTTTATGATACATTTTTTTCACAGTGAAAATTTTGATATTTTTTCTTTTGCATCTTTTAAAAATAAGAAATAAATTGCCAACTAATTTCTAGTATCCTAGAACAACATAGAAAAATTGTTTGATTGATTAAATGAATTGAATTATTTATGAGAATAATAGAACTAGGTTGATTGAATACTTAGTTACTAAAAATATCTTGGACAACTCTATTTGTAATACTATCTATATTATAAATCTAGTTTTACTCATAATGTTTTTTACCAAACCCTCTTTTTATATTTGTAAAGGAAGAAATCCAAAACATTATTACATCGTAGTTTTCCAATGTAAACTATTCTTCTATAATACTATAGATAATATAAATAAATTTGATCCAAAATATAATGTGGTAATCTAACATTCCTATTCTATAAAAATTAAGGATTATCATCTATTTAAAAAATGAAAAAAAAAATTAAAAAATATTGAATATCATGCTATTTGAAACTGAAATTTTATTCAAATCATTAAACCACATTGTTTATGTTATTTTCTTCACTAATTTTCAACCTATGTTGGAAAATTATTTTTATAGATGAAAAATTAATGAATTTTTTAGGATTTACCTTTTTAATAAATATAAACATTTTTTAAAGAATATTTTTAAAAAAATCCAATAAATTATTGGATCCTAATAAATCAGACCCTAGATAATATAATTGGTTATGTAGACGAACTAGTCAAAATTATGTTCCTTAAGAAATGAATATTAACATTATGAATTCTTATCAATGTTTGATCCTAAAACTATTGATGAGGATATAGGTAATGAATATTAGAAAATGGAAATATAGAATATAATGAGGGAGTTTTAGAGGAATAATGTTTGGACCTTTGTAGAATAACATAATTATCTTTTTATTATTGGAGTAAAATGGGTTTTCCATAAAAAACATGATGAAAATAAAATTATTTTAAGAAATAAGTAATTTCCTTTACTAAAATAAATCATAAAAAAGAAAAAATGTATTTTCAAGCAACAATATCTTTAGTATATTGACTTGAATATATCTATATTATTCTATACTTTTCATCATTTTAATGTTCAACTCATTATAAATTGCTGGCTAAGTGTTATTTGTGTAACTATTATGTACAATAGGAAATTTATTTAGGAAATCCTCCTATTTTTTAAATTTTAAAAAATCTAAACTGTGTTTTTAAACATACTAATGCACTTTATGGACTTAATTATTCCCCAATATCTCAATATAAAAGATGGACTTTATTTTTATTTCAATATGATGTTTTTAAATGAGATGTTTTTCTAACACTTTTTTTTAAAAAAAATTAATGAAACATCTATTGTTAAAATTTATGTTAAGGAAAATATTTTTGTATCAAATCCAAAATAACATTTATAATCCTCGTTGAAATATTTAAAATCTAATATTTACATAACCATGATGGAATTGCAATCATTTTTAGTTCAATTTTAAATTTATCAAAAACTAGAAGAAAATTTTTTCTCCCAAATATATTTTTATAAAATATCTTATTAAGATATTTGTTTATGAAAAATATAAAAGTACAGTTACTCATAATGAATAACATAAGTACTATATATTAATTAATTTAGGAAACATGTGTATGAAAAACATTTTAGAGTAACAATTCAATTTTACTATATAATAGAGATACTTCAATTGATTTAATTTTTTCGTTATGCATTTGTATAATATTTCAATACAATACAAAACATTCCAATATTAGTGATGTTAAGAGGTGACTTGGATATGGGATTATTTTATTCTTTGGGAAATTATTTTCAAAACAAATATATACTTACTTTGGTGGATGTGAAATGTACAACTAAAAAATTTTATTTATTAGGAGAGGCATTAGTTTCCTGGAATTATAGGAAATGAAATATAGTATGACTTGCCAATTCTAAATGTAAATGTATATTGAGTGGAAGTTTTCCTAATCAAGGTTTTTTCATGGAACATACACTCACTAACATTGGAATAATTGTTAGTAAAACTCTATTTTTTGTGGTATCACATGTGTTCTAACATTAAGTTAGAACACAACACATCACTCATAATAAAAGAACATATATATAAGACACCATTTTCTTTGCGATCACAAAAAAAGGTGATATTATTTTATATTTTATTTGAATTCAATATTAATATAAATATTCTTATGAAATATCTAAATTTTGATAAATTTTAATATTTTATGTCCAATAATGTTATGATTTATTTAAAATAATCATTAATACACATCACATTTTAACTATTTATATATGGTTATAAACACATCGAGAATGGGGGAATAAATTTTCCTTATGTTTTCCAAAAAAAACAATTTAATACCTAATTAAAAAACACCCGATAGAGATTCTTCATATGAGACATCTTATGTTTCATCACAATTAGGCTTTTTCAGTGTCGCATTAAACTGACTAATCATTCTAACATTGTCTTTTAAAAAAATTGAATTCACCCATTAAACATTTTATACATTTTTTCGATTCATCATAATGATTTTCATCTAAGAGGTACCGCTTTGACATTCTATAATATTTCTTCGAAGAATATTTTTAAAAAAAATTAAAAAATTATTATATTTTGAAATTATTTCTATCCAATTAAAATTAAACCATTATAAAAAAAATCACAAAATATCAAGAGTTCAGAATATATTTATTTCTGAAAAATTATATATCATCAAATTCTAAGATAAATTTTCAACCATTGGATCTATGGAATGAAAAACTGTCTCCCTCTACTTGTCTATTAATTGTGGGATTTTCTAAGATATTGTCTCCTCACCTTTTAAATCTGAAGGTAGCTCCTATAACCTTGTTTTCCTTTGTTTTATTGAATTGATTGGTTCATCTAAATATTTTCTTGTCCATCCAATAAATCACTAAGACATAATCTAATGATGTCACTTCAAAAGTTGTACGAAAATGGAGGCTGATATATAGATCAT
Source organism: Viscum album (assembly GCA_963277665.1). Classification (NCBI taxonomy): domain Eukaryota; kingdom Viridiplantae; phylum Streptophyta; class Magnoliopsida; order Santalales; family Viscaceae; genus Viscum; species Viscum album. The sequence continues at coordinate 255,182,406 of OY728148.1, read as the reverse complement.
GGATAAAAAGTTATGATTTTCTTCAAAAATCAGTTATTCTATTGCATGATTAGGATTATTTATGTTTATCTAAATAAGATTTGGACTTATAATATCTGATCATAGTGATAAAGTTCATTATAACTGTAGAGTTCAATGGAACATAGGAATTAAAAAATGATTCCTTTAAATAAAATTAAAACTATTATGAATTCAACATTAAGAGAATTTTTGATATTTTATATATTCCTCTATAAGGCGAATCACATTTTTTTACCCATGTATTATATAAAAATAATATTTCATTTAAAAAATATTTAGTGAATAAAACATTATTTTCATCATATGAGAAGATTAAGAAATTACTACACCTTGCATCATATTCAAGAATTAGTTTTTATTGTGTTTTAAATTTTCATATTCAATGTAATGGTGGAAGGGAAACCTTAAAATCCCAAAATAGTTATATTTTAGATTTCTCTTATAATATTAAAAGGTTCGATATACTAAAATTCAGGATGAGAAATATTTATACAATCAATATTATATTAGTTATGCACAAAATTGTTACTTATCTGCAATTTATCAACAAAGTCTCTGTTGAAATCATGAAATAAAAAATTTCAAGATTGATTTAATTCTAATTATAGATAAAATTTATAAAATTTGTGATAAAATAATTAAAAATATGAGGTTAGTATATTTTATAGATAATAATATGTTTAATGATAAGTTAATAAATGATTAAACAACTAATTAGTTTGATATCCTTAAAAAACTGTTCTTATAAAAATAATGTATGTTAAGACTTCTCAGAAATATAGTAACTTTTGGATGAAAAATATGAAGATGTTTTATGATGATTAATTCTCTAATTTTGTGAGGAAATTTTTTGAATAGAAATTATTGGCTCCCTATTTTGGTCAGGATGTAGCTAAAGTTAAGGATTTAAATAAGAAATACTTTCATAAAATGTAATATAAGGAATGAAAGGAAAAAAATGTTTTGAAATATAAGAAAGAAAAATTATCTAGATATTTCTTTATAGAATTTGAGAAATTTCTTGGAATAGTGGAGATGAATAGGCATGATATTACTCTAAATAATTATATAATGATGGAATAGTAGGTTCTTATATCTATTAATATTTCATCTATTTTCCCTCTGAATGATTCTTATGTTGGATATTTATTACTTCATAGTAAAGTTAATCCTTTTCCCATTATAACGGATAAGGGTTAAATAAATTCAATTGATGGTTAATCCAATCATGTTCTTGGAAGTCATGAATTTTTTTAGATTTAAATTGATAATGGAAGCAAATTATTTCCAAAATCATCTCTTTTCAATGTATAATATCATGAAAATTGGAAGAAAATGATATCAAGGAATAAATATTACATTTTCAATGTGTTAAAGGGAATATTTTATAGTAAATAATCCTTTACTTGTACTTGAACCTACCTATCATATCAAACTAATGAAGATGGAATATCTCGTAGTTATCATGAAAAATAATATTCATATGGTTATATGAATGAATAAAATGAAAATCCATTGAAATGAGATCCAACTAATAAAGGATAATATTTTATTGATATTTCATAATCTGAAATAATTGATAGAGAATAATCAATATCTATGAGGGTCATAAAATCATGCTCATAAGTAGTTTCAAGTGAATCTGCGAACTCTGATCATAGAACTAAAACCAAATAATTTTATATTAAATGAAAATACTTCTATGAGTTTTTTTTAGAGGCATGCTAATATTCTAGAAATTATTTCAGAAACCTAATTTTGGTGATTGTATATTGATATAAAGAAATATTATTTAAGTTTGGAGTTATCTGATTCAAATCATTGAAACTATTTTTAAAAATGAGTTAGAATTTAAATACTATATGGCAAAATATTTAGTAACATATAGAAGGATAAATATAATTATAATATGGATGATTCTTATAAAAGGATATATGAATTTATTTCAATAAACATGTTGTTGAAATAAGGAGGAGAAACAAATACTTTCATTGTTTATTGATAGTATCAACATCAAATTTTGGAATTTTAAAGATCCATGGATGATATTAATTCTCTCTCCATGAAATAAAATGTGGCCCTTTCTATACATAATAAGAATATTAAGGAGTTGGAAAAAAAGGTGTAAAATATTAACTCGATAGTAGGAAACTCAAAAATTAAAAATATATTTACCAAATTTAATATCTATTTTTAAAAAATTATTCAATTGAGAATAATTCTTTTCTGAACTCTATAATTTTTTTAATAATGTTTAATTAAAATGTTTGGGTGAAAAAATAATTGGATGATTATTTTTTTCAAATTTTATGGATGCAATATTTTCACAAAACATTTTTACTCGCTATAATTTCTTTAGAGTCTATATTACTTTTTTGAAAATTATTTCTACCTTATATCTCATTTCCTAAAGTTCATTTAATAAATAAAAAAATAGGGAAAGGTAAAAATAAAAGGAACATGAAATATTTAAGGATATAAAAGGGATAAACTAAGAATAATTTAAATTTATTTTTGGAAGGTAGAGTATGTATTCTAAAGTTTAACATTACATATATTTATCAGGTATTATGCATTGATATTTTCAAATAGTATATTTTTTATTCAAAATATACCCTTCTAAAATTACATTGGAATATCATAGTCCATATATTAGTTGATTATATATTTTAAAAACTAATCTTTCCGAATTAAAAATGCATTTTATAGGAATGTATTCAGTTTTACCTAATAGAGAATAATGATTCTCTTTGATGGATATTTTCCAACAATACGGTTTGGAAACATATAATATATACTAGATAGACGTATACAAATACTATTAGAGAGGGGTTTTTATGAACTCCATCAAATTAATTATAATAATGTCCATAAGATGATGTAATACAAATTCCACCAGATGGACTTCATTATATAGAGGTACAAAAACTAGTTGGATGAAAATAAATTAATCCTACCAAATAAAGGAATAAGAAGTATAACAATTTTTTTCGTTTATAATGGATATAAATTTAGTTTAATTATAATGGTTCTATAATTAATCACAATCAAATAGAACTGATCTGGGCAAATCAAGTTAAAACTGAAATTTTCTGATGATGTTGCTAAAACTCCTAACAAATTCAGAATCCAGCTCTTAGAGCTCGTCTAGAAATTGTAATGCAAACATGAGGATAATAACGTGATGATATATGATCTAATTCTAGTTCTGAAATGTTTTAAAATATTAATAAAAATCATGGTTCACTTGTAACTTTATTGTTTTTTAGGTGTTGTTTTTGAATTTCATATTGTAAAAGACTTATGATTTTTCTTCTATAATATTATTTGGTTTAATTTGTTGGATCAATGGATCTTGGGGATAGAGATATAGAGTCAGTTAGTACATCTTGATCAAGGGTTATCATGTAGAGGGAAATCGAGTTTTCTATTCCCCATAATCATGGGATTCCTTGGCATGGAGGATCAACCTTATGATAGGTATGTAATCATGGATTCCTTAAGTCATGTTCATAAACTATCTTAACACATGAGATTATTGTGTAGAACAATATTAGTAAAATTTCACTATATATTTTTATGACTTTAGTAAATATTGAATGGATTTTTTAACCTTTTTAAAAATATTATATATTTTCGATGTGTATATTTTTTTAAGTAATTATATTTTTTTTCTTATAAACAGTTTCTTACTCAATTTAAAATTTGTTTGAAAAGAATTTTTTTTCTAATAAATATTCTTAATGGTGTTTAGAAGCAATTATGTTTAAATTTTTACAAAATAAAATTCCACACTCTTGTGTCTATTTTTTTCAATTACATTTTAACATGATGTCAGATAATTCTCTTAATAAAAATATTTACAAAATTTCATTTATTTAATATTATATCACAATGATTGAATCTTACCATATAATATAAGAACTATGTATTGATGTATTCTCATGCTTTCAAGATATGTAGTGCTATTTAGATAAAATGTTTAGGAATCATCCATAGAACATCACCCATTCTCAGTCATTTTTAAATAACAATAACATTCTATCCATGGTTAGCTATGCTCTATGATGCCTTATTATCCTTTTATAAATTTTCCCTTTACATAATTAATAAGTTGTAACACATTTTTCTCACATTTCCCTAATCCTTTCAGGGTTATTAGTAATGAGAGAATCCAACATCAAGGAAAATCTATGATTGTTTATGCATTTGTTCCCCAATTTGGATCATTTATATGATCCCCCACTCTGGCATTAAAATTAGAGGTTTTATTTTATCCTATGAAAATGATAATATAATTTCTATATCCTATGATGTAATTGTAGTGGATCATATCAATCAAATATATTTATTGACCATCCATTATGTACATACCCTACATAATCACTCCTTATTCTAGAACATTGGGAGATAATTTTCTGAATCTGTAAGGTCTATTCAGAAGTTGTTAGAGTTCCATTGTCCCTGGAACCCCATTTTGGTTACTGTGTCCCACTCCCCTTAATTTGTCAATGTTCTATAATTATAAAAATAATCTAAGTGAACATCATATGGAATATTATATAGTAAAATTAGGTTTTTTATTCATGTCTGATTTCACTTCATCCTTACTATATTGGTTGTCTAACCTTTTATTTTCTATTAGTCCAGTAATTATGACCATATAGATTATAAACTATTCCCCATGATAGTTTCTTTAATAATGAATATATCATTAATATTGGGTTTTTTATATCTTGTGATGGATATACTATCTCACTTTTTAAGCCAATGATATATTCCCTTAAACTCAACACTTGTTGAAAAAAATTGTATATACTTACACTCTGTCCCACATAGTCCTAGATCATAAAATAATAAATTTATAGAGAAATAATAAAAAAAATATCATGAAAAAGAAACTCAAAAATGAAAGCATGAGAAAATTCCATCTCTTTAGTCAGTATGATTATAAATTTCAATGCTTAAGAAAATATTAATTTACAAATTAAATGGAAAAGGGCCCAAGGGGCCCACCATATAGTCCCAAAAATTCATTCCATGTAATATGTACCACATCATTCATAAAAAATGTATAGAAATTATGTTTATTATCTTCACCTTGATAATTTGACCAATAAATTGGGGCATAACCTTTTGTTACCAAAAACCTCTATTAAAGTAATCTTCATAGAAAATATACTCCATGCCCAATATATTTGTAAGACTAGAAAATCCCCAAGACTATCAGTAACAATTAATCCAAATTCATCAAACATCTCTATTTTTTGTATATATGTATTTGCAAATTTAGGTCACAAATGTGTAGCCCCAATATAACCCGATAACTAAAGGTCTTTTTTCATCCTATAAAAAAAGTTCATCTCATATTTTTATACCCCTTAACCATTATAATATGACCCATTATTCAAATATTTAAATTTTCCATCCCTATTTTTATGACCCATCTCATCGTCCTTGATTAAAAAATCCATAGGTAATGATTTACACAACCCATAGTCATACTTTTCAATTGTATCCGGAATCATCAATAATACACAATCATGGTTCAGGACCAATTTTATAGAAAGGGCATGATTTTTTGTTATTGTACCATCAATATTCTTTGTTATGAGATCCTATACTAAATAACACAATCAGACGAGTCGCATGTTCATAAACTAAATACTCCAATTTTTTAGGATATCTTTATCAGTAGAAATCAACTATTATATTTCTCAACATGAATATCTCACCCATGATTATAGATAATTCACAAAATTTGAAATAGAAAAATATATTTCGATTTAAACATGAGAAACCTATGGTAAATGTTGATTAACCTTAAACAATAGAAACATTTAGTCAAATCTGCCTAACCATAAATAGAAATCACATATATCCTACAAGTATTATATTAAACTACCTAATGAAAAATTTATAGGACATTTTATGATAAATTCCCAAAAATATATTGATAAAACAAATTGAGTATTTGAATGTAGGGTACACACCTGGTCTGATTTAGGCATGATTGAGCATCTAAAATCAAATAGAAAGAAAATCCATCAGGTTGAAAACCTATAAACTGAAATTAAATGAATAGTTGAGTCTCTAACTGATAAGAATCCACTATATGATATTTTCAATGAGATTATAAAATATAATAAAATGAAAAAGAAATTGGTCCCACCATATGGTCTAATAAAAAGGCAGTCTAGGCTTAATGGGTCCCTTGGCATTGGAAATCAAGAGAGAACTCAGATAAACTTAAAATATTATAGTGGAAATTGTTGTAAATCCCCTCAGATGATGATTTTAGGGTACTCATACACTATTGACCATCTAAATACCCATTAAAAATTTCATCTTCATCAACCATGCAATTTTTTCAAATCATTCATATGAACGGTTCAACATTCATGTATGGTTTTTGTAGTCATTTCTACACCCATCATTGATCCTTGAACGAGATGAAATAATTCTTCTAGATATACCATGTCTAGTGTAAAGTGATTATGTTTCTACATATAAACATATTTGATCCATAATTAGTAATAAATCATCCATCCAAATGGACAAAATCTAGTTATGGTGATGGAATTTATTCCCAAACAAATTTGTGATCATAAACTAGGATAAAATTTTAATAAACAATGTTTTCGGGATCAATGATTTACCTTGTTTATTGTAGTAAATATTTGATTGAATACATGTTATTTTCACAATCCCGTAAGATTTTTTATTGGAAAAGTTTAATAAAAAGTAGATAAATAGTGAAGGAAATTTAAGTAACAATTTAGTTATAAATGTGTTTTCATTCATTGGTCATAAATGTGGAAACTTCCGTAGCTTGGATCTTATCTTATATTTTCATGTGATAAGAATGATAATTCCATATGAAACATTTCTCACAATCATAAATGTTGTTAATATATTAATGGAATTTTTTATCTTCATATAAGAGTTTAACTAGCCCAATAGCTACATCCTCTGAACGGGGAAACAACATTATGGTCATCATAACATCATCCTAAATTTCATTTTCTACTTCCTCAACAAATTTTCGGTGATCCTAAATTTATTTCTCCATAATGGGAATATTTTCATGAGAACATGAAAACTATAAGTGAATATGGTGAGATGATTATAATTATTCCAAAATGTGATGTTTCCCAAACATTATTTTCCAAACATTAAGCAAATCTTCAGAATGAAATAGGACAGCAGTACATGAAATATACTAAAAACTTTATTATTCAATGACTTAATGTAAATTATAATTCACACTCCCACAATAGAATAAATTCACTCACCATATAATTAATGGATTTATAATGAATAATTCCATTAAAAAAAATTGTGAAAATTAAACAAATTATAGGTTTCCTCACAGGCAGTTCATTTGGAGTGATTTGAGAAATAATCTTTCAGAATGCTTTTAAGATGTATTTATATGTAATTGTATGAGAATTAAGAGCCACTTATTCTGATTTAAAATCCCTATCTGATGGTGAAATGGATTTGGGGACCAAAAAACTATATAATTTCTACCCTCAACATCCCCCAGTAACATTCATATCAAGACAACCTAGGCTAGTACCACCATCATTAGGTGAGACACTATTATAATTTCATCTTGGATTTATTCAAATTAAGTGAAGATATCCAAATAAAATTTAAAAAATTCATTATTCAAAGGAGATGATAATGAATCTAGATTGATATATTTGGATTCTTACTATTTTAGGAATGGATGTTGGAGTCACTAAACATTACCACATCACAAAAAATGATATTGAGAGTTAGTTCTATAAAAATTACATCCTATTCTGGTGGAATCAACAATAGTAGAATCGATCTTTTTCAAACATGAAAACATTTATATTTCTTGTTTCTAGATAAATATATGTTAGAATGATAAATATAGTATTTCTTACTTGTTGGGTAATTTAACTTCTAGTATCTGCACAAAAAAATTAGAATGTTTTTTCCTCAAAATTATAATAGGAAATCCAACCTCTATATGGTTATCCACTAGTATCAAAGGAATGATAAATTTTGAAAACAAGTACATATTGGATACCAATTCTAAATATTCTTTATATTCCCCTATTATTTCTCTCATGTAATCATATCAACAAGTATCCCCACTAAAGGCATATGTATTTTCTAATCTCAAATGGTCAGTTGATCATTGTCAAGAATCTCCATGGTTTCGTATGTAGATCTCATATCCAAGTGACAAAAAACTGTGGCTTCCTCAATAAACACTATTACACTTAGTTACATGGGGATAATAATTGATTTATTTGGATAGGATCTTGAAACTGACTTATTTTGGACCTCATCATTGGCTATACACATGGAGGTCCCTCTGGTGACATAGTTTAGAGAATTTTATATTCAAAACCTCATCAAACCAACATAATCCACTGATTTAATCAATTAGTAATCATTGAGTTATATAAGTTAAATTAACATTGGTCTATGAAAATATTCACTCTTTGGCCCTTAAAGAATATAAGTATTCAATTCATGTTTTTAATATAGTTTTCTAATATACTCTCTGGGTGGATTTGGGGACATGAACACTTGTTGTGTAACAGAATCTTTAGGAGAATTGGAGGATAATTCCTCAGTTTTACTAAATACTTTAGGAGTCTTATCCTACCTAAATATAGTATCTAGGTTGGTACATGAACATATCTTTATTCCCCTTTCATAGTACATAGGAGATGTTCGGGAAAACTATTCATCTCTGGTATCATAGATAAATAATAATATCTGATAATCTAAAGAGGGATCACTAATATAAATAGTAACTTCCAAGACATAAATTACCTCTTCTAGTGTATTTCATCCAGTTTCTTCCCTATCATTTAGACCTTCATGTGGTCTCTTTATTATATAAATTTACATTAAGTATAAAACCATTACTTTCATATATTGTATTATAGCCTCACGTTCCTAAAGATACATTAATAATTATTTACCATGAACATACCAATATATTTATTTATATTAAGACAATAACCTGATCAAAATAATATATTTCTTTCTCTTTTTAAGTGAAATCAAGTCCTCCATTGTGTACATATATCTGCTACATGAACCAAATTCCCCCATGATTTTAGATTGATTGTATTAGTATAAAGATCATGTTTTAGTAACTGTTAGATTCTGAAGATCCCATATTTTCAATGGTGAAGAATATTTATGGATCATATTCAATGTTGGGATATAATGGAACCAAATTCTGGGTAGAAAAAAATAATTGGTAATCCCTAATGTATCTCTGTGTTTGGACCTATTCACCATTTGAGGCCTCTCCACTATGACCATTCTGTCCACTACTGGCATCTCTAATGATACCATCTCTTCTATTTATTCTTCAGTATCATTAATTGGTAGTCATTTTAGATTATTAATTAGCTGATATAATTTACCATTAGTCTATAATTGTATAAAATGATGATCATATTATATCAAAAAAATTCACAACAAATCTAGGTGGAAAGATTACCCAAAAAACCATCTCCAACCACATGATAATTAAATAAAATTGGAGATTAACCATGACAATTATTCATTCACATATGTTATTGGGATGTGAATGGAATAATTTCTGAGAAAAATATAATTTAGAACTAAATCTATGTGGATTTTTCCTTCATATATCATATATCCATCAATTTCTATAGATCTCACATAGACCTATATATATATATATAAACTATTCAAATTCATTGTGAGTGTTTTTATCATATTCTATAGTAGTGTTTATTTTTATTATGTGTAGGGTGAATGAAATATTTCATAGGTTTTTTAAATAGCATTGATAACTTGTTACTACAGCTATGAAGGTCTATCCCCATCGAAATTGAAAAGATAGTTTTATCATCATGTAATTGGGATCATGTGGTTGGTAAAGAATTAAAATAATCTTATATATGATACAATTAACCCTATTGAATTTTTATAATACTATAACATTTAAAGGATCCTCACTATATAGTCATGTTAAATATTCTATAATTGTGCATTCAATATTTTCACGGTGAGGTTAATCATTCATCTTCTGGTAAACTGGGCTAACAAAATGAAAGTCTACTATGATTATGACCATCAACTCCTTCAAGCAGGGAAGGTATTTGGTGATGTAAATTTCATGGATATCCATTAGATGAGTGAGTCAAAAAAATGACATGATAAATTCCCAACCCCAACATGTGTCATTTAATTCCTCCAATGTTGGAAAAGATATAACATAAACTCATTAAGAAATTTGAATGAGAAATTTTAGGGATTATTTTCTTGTGGATATTGAGTACGAGGAATGAAGAAATTTATAGACTAGGAACAAAATTAGAAATCAAATTTTGATCATATAACACCTTCAATAATTTCCTAATATATATTTACAATCCCCCCTTCCAATGTTGTATTCCTTTGTTAGTAATCCCATATGAAATATGGAGGAATAATTTTTTCATACAAGAATCCAAAAGTTTTACGGCCATTGATAATATTTATATCCCACAGTCCTATCCCAACATCTCATTGAATTGTGTGGATGGGGTTTGTGTCAAAACTCTAATGACTAAAGAGGTATGAAATGAGGTATCATTTATAATTTAAAAATAATGGTCACATAAATAATGACACATACAACCTAGTAGATCAATGATCCATCAAGAATTAATCACTACTCTGATTAAAAAATTAGTTCAAGATCTAATCCATTCTATATAATCCACCAAATCATAAATCCAATTTATATGTTAAAGCCAAACTATGATTATTTTTTGATATATTTTTACTTAAAACATAGTTGTGAGGGTATTCATATAATACACATATATCTCCTTATATTGTTAGGGGTTAATACCCCTATTTATATCCTTCTCATTCTTCTCCCTTGATGAAAATTCTGTTTACAGAGACATTATCCAAAGGAACCTTTTTGTGATGGATTATCCAATGGTTTGGAGAGTTGTAACGACCCAAACATTCATTAATGGAATTAATCTTGGCCTTTTAAATGTCTCATTATGTAAAATTGTTATGTAAAACATATGCGCTTCCTTGGTTTTATTTTTTTGAATTGTGTCCTTTGCTAATATGGTCGTGAATAGTGATCAAATGATTAGTATAAATATAGGGCTATAACAATCCAATTTACTCAGAAAAAGGAAGCAATGGACTCATCCAGTAGAATTGATCCATATGAAGCCCATTTGTCGGAGCTCATAAATGAGGTGATTCCATTGAGGTTTTCTCTTTACCAAGACCAAACTGAGCTTTACCAAGTTAAGCTCGAACGGAATCATCTACGGGAGAAGTGGATGTTGATATTGATAACCACACATGCAATGTTATCCGAGCCACCCCAAGAGTCTGTCACCATCATGCACCTTACCCTTAGATCTTATGCGGATGGTTTAAGGGGTTATGTAACAAATCCGTAGTACTATGGTTGTGTACATTATATTTGTATATAATAATGAATATACTTTCTTGTTATTAATGTTGATTTGTAAATAGTTTTCAAAACACAAATATTTTTTTTAGTTAATATTCAACTAAGAAATATATTTTGATGAATTAATTGATTTTTAAATTAAATAATATTTTAATAAAATATTATTATTATTATTAAATTAATTTTTATTTAATATAAATTATCATATAATTTTATGAATGCAATTGTAGTTTTTATTAAGGTTTGAAAACCATTTTTGTCAAAACCCATGAATTTTTAATAAATACCGGTTTCTTTATAAGTGAAAATTAACATAGTCATAAAATTCATTAGATAAAATAAATATTATTTCTAGAACTAGGATTTTGAAATTATCCAACATTGAATTTTTAATAATTTTCTGAGGGAGTCAAATTTTTGGGTAAAAATTAAATACCTTTTAAATATATAATGTGTTAATGACATCATAATGACCCACTAGTGATGTAATAAAATACTATACGATTTATGTTTGGTCAATATATTTTATACCATTAAAATAGTGTGATTTTCGGTTTGTTTGACTTATTTTACAAATCATTAATGGACCCTTCAAGACTTATTATACATATTGACTTTTTAAATTGTTTTCCTTGGGATTGTGACTCACCTACACAATAGAAACACCATTATTTTAAGAAGATAAGAATTTTTAGATATAAAATATTTTTTTCTAATTCCCTTTTCCAAAAACCCTGGGCAAAACCCATGGGATGGTTTGGGGTTTGGATTAGTTTAACGTGACATGTCCCAAACCTAAATAAGAAAGAATTCCCTCACCTTTCCTATATAAACCCACCCAAGCTCCCACATCATCTTCACTAAAAGCCTTTGGAGTTCATCCAACCTCTAACCTCCTCTCTCTAGAATCCTCCCAGGGGTACCAATTCTCCGAAGATGCCTCTATCAAGCCTCTCTCAATCCTTTGGAGGCACACTCCCAATTAAGGGTTTTTTATCCTTACACATTTTGTCCAATATTCCTAAAGTTGTTATACCCTTTTAATTTAAGTTATAAATTTTGGGGTATGGTTTCTCACCTCCCCCATACTGCCCTATTTATGTTTTAATGTTTGGAGACCCATTTCTCTCTCATTAAATTCCTCCTAGGTACACCTGTTACAATGTCGAAATTCCGAGAGGAATTTCTATCTCCTCATTTACATTCAAGCAATTATTTTGTATCATGAATATCAATTCCATTAAATTTGTTGGGAAATGTATCTAAATGAACCCATTACTATCCATGTCATGTTAATATGATGAGACGCCCATTTCTCTCTCATCAACCATTTTTAATGAGTTTTTATATCACGCTATTATGATTTAGAAATTGCACTATGTTTTTTCAAGCCAATGTCATTATGTAGTGAATACCATTCCAACATCTCTATAAAGGGTATTCAACTTTATGCACATTTACTTATTGTTTATAGAGTTTCATGTTTTTATTACACATTCTTTTATCGTTGAATAAATTATTATGTTGAACGATTCAATGTTTTATGATCCATGTGGAAAACATTTTCCTGAAATGAAATGTTTAAGAAGGATGGCCCTAATAGCTCTCCAATGCATTGGGTAAAGTATAATATCATGATACGTCATGTGAAATGGGTGTTGACTCATTCTAATTCAAGTGAAATGAGTTTTTACTCATGCTTCATGTGTAATGAGGGTTTACTCATGCTCCATGTGCAATGAGCCTTGTCTCATGCTAATTCCATGTTAAATGTTGTTTCCACATTTCCATGTTATGATTATAATACTTTATCATGCATTTATGTTTATTCTTCTCTTGTGATATATTGATATTCCTACTGTCTAACTTGTATTAAAATCTTCATTTTATTCAATGTTTATTCCCTTATTTGGCTTTATATCTCACCCTTTTCTTATGAATTTCCTCTAGTTATCCCATGCAATGCTAAGTTCGAGGGAATTTAGTGGTAATGTAAAGGATGTTTCCAATAAATATGTTGTATTTAATGTCTTAAGTTGTCATGTAATGATGCTAATACACAAATAAACTAGACCTATCATTCTTTCAGGTTTTATCATGTGAAGGATTTATGTAATAAATCATGTTTAAGTTTGTAATGAAAAGCAGGGTTGATATAGTTGGTATCAGAGGATAGGTTTAGTAATTTTTTGGATTATAATTAGAAGACAATAGTGAAACCTTACAGACAAGACTAACTATAATAAAACATCCCTATGTTTTGGTGAGTACTGATTATGTGGTTTATCAAGCATATACATCTATGTCATGATACGAGAAGGTAGAGGCGGCTCTGGCACAGATGTATCATAGGGGTAATACCATAAAAAACCGCTTTTATATAGACTCGAACAGGAAATGGTGCACGACAATGGGCCTTACTGCACTCTTGGTTACGACAATCATGGGGGATATTCTTTGGTAAATTCACAATCTTATTATTAACCATTATTATGGGAATTAAAAAAAATAAAAAAGAATATATATTGGAAAGTAGATCATGGATGACATAGATTGAAGCCAATAGATTCATATGTTAAGGAAATAAGAGTTATTTATAAGTCATAAGTTTATATCTTTGGATTACCCTTTATGTGTTACCCCAATAATTCCATTTATTCCATCCAATGTCCGACAATAGGAGGACAACGGCTAATGACCATTGTGATGATCAATGCGATGAGTGTACTAACGAGATGCCCAATCCAATGGATGTAGGAATCAAGAACTTTATCACACTTATATCTTAGCTAACTCATTATTTAAATAGAAACACTGGTCAAGAGGAACATTCAACCCCACCTAATAATGAAAATGTCTCTATCGAGAGCTTCATGAGACAAAGGCATCCTACTTTTAATGGATCGTCTGATCCCACAATCATCGAGCAATGGATCAACTCAAATGAGAAGATCTTCTCCATCCTTCACTATTCTGAACAAGAGAAGATTCATTAGTCTGCTTATATTTGAGAGGGTGAAGTCAATCAATGGTAGACGTTGATCAAAAATTTAATGCCTGAGGAGGAGATCGAGTCCTTGGAATGAAAGGATTTCCCGAAGATATTTTTTGATAAATATTTTCCACACACCCTATGGATTATGATGGAAAGGTACTTCTTTTACCTCAAACAAAAAGACGACGAATATGTCGAAGTGTATGAGGAAAACATCACAAGGCTTGCATGATATGCCTCTGGCTTTTTCATTACCCCAAAATTCAAGGTGGACCACTTCTTTGGTGGGCTAAATCCTTGCCTACGGAAAGAACTGGAAATCCATGACTTTGAAAGCTATGAAAAAATTGTGCTATGTGCCCTCATGGTTGAAATGGAGATTAGAGAATCTCATAGGTATCATGGTAATAAGATGCATAAGGTTTACTTCAATGATTGCGGACTAAGGGATAAATCCAATGGTGATAAGAAGACCAAGCACCCCACTTACCATAGGTACAGAAAGAAGCACCCCGGAAATTGATTGAAGGTGGTGATGAAATTATTTAGGTGTGGATGAGAAGGGAAACTAGCTGTTATTTTTTGGTAAGAGAAATCTGTAGCAGTGATAGAGGATAGGAATGCTCTGTTCTACTCTCAACACGTTGTTCATTGTAACTTCTACAAAGAACCAGACCATCTTACAAATTAGTGCCCTAAGCCAAGGGTTTTCAGAGGCAACCAATAACTTCCTAGGCAGAATGGGAGAGCATTTTTCATCACTACTACCGAAATAATCCCTAAAAAAGAAGTGGTGATAGGTACAAAAGTTACTCATTCTAGAATAGAGAACATACTTTTTTATTATTGTTCTATTCATTCTTTTATATCCCAAAAGTTTAGTAGAACAATCCCAGCACCACCAAGAATGATGAAAGTAAAGATGTCAGTGAGTACGAAAAATGGGGAAATCATTGCATCCCATGAATATAACTCCTACCCTATCATAATATGTGGATTTAAATTCCCAGAGAACCTCATCCTCCTCCCTCTAGTGGAATTTGATGCAATTCTTGGCATGTATTGTCCTTCCTTATATAAGGAAACATAAATTTCTATGAGAGGAAAATCACTCTCCATGTGAACAATCAACCCCCAATTTTGTGAAGTGCAAGGAAGAGTATGAATCTTCTTTAGATCCATCATCTCAAGCATGGATATTACTACCCTATGATCATGTATATCTGGAATAGATGATTGAGTCCACGGAAGTAACCATCATTGAAGATAGGCCTATTGTGAGGGAATTCATTGAAGTGTTTCCTGAGGAATTTCCTGGTCTTCCTCCTAGAAGATATGTTGAATTCTCAATTGAACATATACCTAGGGCATTACCAATATCTAAGAGTCTGTACAAAATAGCAGTTTTGGAGCTTGAAGAGCTGAAGAAAAACAACTACAGGAGATTCTCAAAAAATGGTATATACGTCCAAGTTATTCACCATGAGGTGCACCAGTCATCTTCGTCAGGAAGAATGATGGGTCAATTCTCCTTTGCATCGATTATCATGAGATTAAAAAAATCACGATAAAGAATAAGTATCCTCTCCCATGAATCGATGACTTGTTCAATCAGCTGCATGGAAAACAATAATTCTCAATGGTGGATTTATGGTTGGGATATTATAATGTAATGGTGAAGAAGGAAGATATCCCCAAGATAGGTTTTTTTACAATGTATAGGAACTATGAATTCATAGTAATGCCTTTTGGACTCACTAATGCTCCAGAAATATTCATGAAAATGATTAATAGTGTCTTTAGAGATTACCTCAAAAAAATTTGGTAGTCTTTGTATATGATATTCCAATATACTCCAAAACCAAGGAGGACCATGAGAAGAATCTAAGAATTTAACTAGAGACCTTGCGGAAGGAGAAGATCAATGAAAAGTATAGAAAAGGTGAATTCTGGTTGAAAGAAGTCTCATTCTTATGCCATATCATCACAATAAATGGGATATCTGTGGATAACTTATAGACAGCTGCAATAGAGGGATTTCCAAGGCCAACATCGGTAACGGATATTCAAAGCTTCATTGGGTTAGCTAGATATTATCTACAATTTGTGAGAAATTTCTCAAGATTTTCCAACCCTCTTACCTAACTAACTCAAGACAGAGTAATGTTTTCTTGGAGTGATTAATGTGAAGAAAGCTTCAATAGTTTAAAAGAAGGCTTATCACTATTCCGGTTCTCTCTTTACCCACAAGTGGAGAAATTTTTGTGGTATTTTGTGATGCTTAGAAGAAGGGCCTGGGATGTGTGTTAATGAAAAATGAAAAATTATCTGCCTATGCTTAAAGGAAATTGAATGCTCATGAGTATAATTATTCAACACATGATCAGAAGTTAGCTACGGTGATCTTTGATTTAAAAATTTGGTAGCATTATCTCCTTGGTGAGAAGTGTGAAATATATATAGACCACAAAAGCCTCAAATATATATTCACACAGAAAGAGTTGAACATGCACTAATGAAGATGGTTAGAGCTGATCAAGAACTATGACTGCACAATCCATCACCACCTTGGGAACGAAAACAAGGTGGCATATTCCCTAAGTAGAAAGGACCATGTGATTCTTTCATTTATGAGAATTTAAAAGGATCCAATCTTCTTATATTTGATAAAGATGGACATGGGAATCATAAATAAAGGAACATCATCAATCCATTCAAAAATTATTTCTTAACCGTCACTTTTTTGAAGGTTAAAGGATTCTCAAAAGGATGATGTGGGAATCCGGAAAAGGTGGAAGCTATAGGAATGGGGAAATCCATGGAGTTGAATGTTAATGAAGAAGGAATTGTGAGATTTAAGAAAAGACTATGTGTTCCATCATGTCTTGAGCTGAAGAAGGAAATTTTGGATGATGCACATAGTAAAAATTTCTCAATTCACCCAGGAAATACAACGATGTATCAAGATCACTGAGAGAATTTTTGGTTGGATAATATAAAGAAAGAGATCGTTAAATATACATCAATGTGTCTGATGTGTCAGCAAGTGAAGGTAGAGAGGCAGAAGTCTAAGGAGATCATGCAACCATTTCCCATACCAGAATAGAATTGGAAGAACATCACCATGGAGTTATTCACTATACTCTTGAAGACATCCAAAGGCAACATTGCAATATGTTTTATTGTGGATAGTCTTACAAAGGCTGAACACTTCATTACTATTTGGGAGGATTTCTCAATGGATCAGCTAGAACATATATATATATATATATATTTGGTAAGTGGTTAGACTGCATAGAGTACCACTATCTATTGTGTCCGATTGAGATCCAAGATTCACCAATATGTTTTGGAAGAGTCTTCAACGTTTTCTGAATATTGAGCTAAACTTCAGTATGGCCAGTCATCCTCAAACTAAGGGACAATCCGAGTGGACTATCCAAACACTTGAGGACATATTGAGAGCATACTCGATGGACTTCAAAGGATGGTGGGATCAAAATCTTCCTCTGGTTGAGTTCCCTTATAATAACAATTTCAACTCGAGCATCCAAATGGCACATTATGAAGCCTAGTATGGGAAGAGGTGCAGAATTCTGGCATTTTGGGATAAATTCGGTGACTGGAAGCTTCGTGGACCAGAAATGTTCTATGAAATTGTGGATAAGGTGAAAACCATTCAGCAGCATAAAAAGGAATCCCAGAGTTGACAGAATAGTTATGCAGATAACCGTTGATGAGACCTTGAGTTTAAAGTTCGAGACATGGTATTTATATGCACATATCTGTGGAAGAAGGTCATGAGGATTGGAAAGAAAGGGATGTTAAGTCCTAGGTACATTGGCCCCTTCGAGATTCTTGATCTTGTTGGGGTTGTGTCCTATCGAATAGATCTTCCACCTACCATTTCCAATGTACATGATGTCTTTCATGTATCCCTCTTAAGGAATTACATACGGACCATTCACGTGTACTCTATTCCGAGGTGGTACAATTAGAGGATGATATTTCATATGAGGAGCAGCCAGTGAAGATCTTGGATCATAGAGACAAAGTTCTACACAACAAGACTACTCATTTAGTCAAGGTAATATGGAGAAACAATAAATACAAAGAAGCAACATGGGAACTGGAGAAAGAAATGAAGGAAAAGTACATGCATATTTCATTGGCCTAGAAAATAAAATGAAATTTTGAGGGAGAAATTTCATATGTGGGGAAGATTGTAACAACCCAAACATTCATTAATGGAAATTTATCATGGTATTTTAAATGTCTCATTATTTAAAATGGTTATGTAAAACAAATGCTCTTCCTTGGTTTTATGTTTTTGAGTTGTGACCATTGTTAATATGGTCATTGAATAGTGATCACATGATTAGTATAAATATAGGGCTTTAACAATCAAATTTACTCAGACAAAGGAAGCGAAGGCCTCATACAGTGTAATTGTTCCATAAGAAGATCATTTTTTAGAGCTAGGATAGGAGGTGGCATCATTGGGCTTCACTCTTGAACAATCCCAAGCTGAGATTCACCAGGCTAAGCTCAAACGGAACCGTCTACGGGAGAAGTGGAAGTTGATAGAGATCACCACGCGTGCAATGTTATCGGAACCACCCCACGAGTCTGTCACCACTGCGCACCTTCCCATTAGATCATATGCGGCTATTTAAAGGGGTTATGTAACAAATTTCCAGTACTATGGTTATGTACATTATTTTTTAATATAATAATGAATATAACTTCTTGTTATTATTTTTACTTTGTAAATAATTTTTAAAGCATTAATATTGTTTTTTGTTAATATTCTACTAAGAAATCAATTTTGATGAATTAATGGATCATTGAATTAAATAATATTTTAACAAATTATTATTATTATTATTATTAAATTAATTTTTATTAAATATTAATGATTTTATAATTTTATTAATGCAATTGTAATTTTTATTAAGTTTTCAAAGCCATTTTTTGTCAAAACCCTTGAATTTTCAATTAATGTCGGTTTTTATTTTAAAAGTGAAAATTAAAATAATTATAAAATTTTTTAGATAAAATAAATATTATTTATCAAATCAGGACGTTGAAATTATCCTACTGTGAATTTTTCATAATTTTCTGAGACAGTAAACTTTTTGATTAAAAATTAAATACCGTTTAAATGTATAATGTGTATTATGAAATCATAATGACCCAATAGTAATGTTATAATATACTATGAGCGTTAAGTTTGGTGAATATATGTTTTACCATTAAAATATTGTGATTTTGTGTTTGTTTTTCTTATTTTACAAAGCATTAGTGGACCCTTCAAGAATATTAAAAATCTTCTCTTGTTAAATTGTTTTTCATTGCGAGTGTGACTCACCTCCACATAAGTACCCCCATTATTTTAAGAAGTTAGGAATTTGTCCATATAAAATATTGTTTTCCACTTCACGTTTTAAAAAACCATGGGAAAAAATCATGGGCTTGTCTGTGGATTGGATTAGTTTAATGTGAGGTGTCCCAATCATAAATAATAAAGAATTCCCTCACCGTTATTATATAAACCCACCCAAGCTCCCTCTTCTTCTTCACTCTAAGCCTTTTAATTTCTTCCAAACTCTTCCCTCATCTATCTAGAATCCTCCCATGGTGACCCAAGCTCCAAATAAGCCTCTATCAATATTCTCTCAATCCTTTGGAAGCACACTTCCAAGTAAGTGTTCTTCTTCCTTTCTCATTTTTGTCCAATATTTTAAAAAAAATTAGGACCTTTTAATTTCAATTATAATTTTTGGGGTATGGTTTAACACCTCCCCCATACTGACCTCTTTATGTTTGAATGACGGGATACCCCTTTCTATCTCATTAAATTCCTCCCATGTACTCCTGTTACTTTGCTGAAATTCTGAGAGGAACTTGTCTCTCCTAATTTACATTCAAGAAATTATTTTGTATCATGAATCTAAATTCCATTAAATTTTTTGGGACATGTATCTAAAGGACCCCATTATTGTCCATGTTATTTATATGTGATGAGACATCCCTTTCTCTCTCATAAACCATTTTTAATGAGTTCTTATTTCACGCCGTTATGCTGCTGAAATTACACCATGTTTTTTCCATGCCAAAGTCATTGCATAGTGAATACCATGACCATTTCTCTAACAAGGGTATTCACCTTTAAGAACATTTAATTGTTGTTTAAAGAGTTTGAATTATGTATTCCAAATTCATTTATCATGTAATATATTATTATGATGAATGAATCATTATTTCAGGATCGATGTGGCACACTTATGCATGAAATGATATGATTAAGAAGGGTTTCCCTGATAGCGCCCCAATGCATTAGCTGAAGTGTAGTATCATGATACATCATGTGAAATGGTTTTTGAATCATGCTAATTCATTTTCAATAAGGTTTTACTAATCCTTCATGTGTAATGAGGGTTTACTCATGCTTCGTGTGCAATGGGCCTTGGCTCATGCTAATTCCATGTTAAGTGTTTTTGCTACATTTCCATGTTATGATTATAATGCATTATCAGTCCTTTATGCATATGTTTCTCCTCTGCTCTATTGATATTCCTATTGTTTAATATGTGTTGTATTCTTCATGTTATTCCATTTTTATTCCCTTACTGGGATTTATATCTCGCACTTTTCTTATGCATTTCCTCAGGTTATCCCATGCAATGCTACGTTCGAGAGAATATAGTGGCAATGTAATGGATATTTTCAATAAAGATGGTTGTATTTCATGTTTTAAGTTGTCATGTAATTATCCTAATCCCCAAAGACACCCTACCTCTTAATCTTATATGTATTATCACGTGAAGGTTTTATGTAATAAATCTTGTTTATGTGTGTAATGAAAAGTAGGTAAATTATAAGAGTTCATTGGATGTGCCACAATAATTGGTACAACATCTAGTATCTAAACCAATATCATTGTAGAATTTTTTTAATCTTGATAAGATCACATGTTTACAATAATAATTTCTAACAATTATGTATGATACATGAATTCAATTAATCATTGCGAGGTGAATATGTTGTTATTCATCATAGTTATCATCAAAGATTCAAATTTTTAACTTATTATGGATTTATTTTTCATAAATAACTTCACAGAAGTTTCAAATTTAATGAAATTTTAGGAGTTAAATTAATAATTATTCCAAATAATTAAACAAAGGTAGTGCTCTATGAGGTTGGACTCATGGTATATGAGGTACACCTCGTGGACCCCATATTTATCTATGTGAGTGATGTGGAATCAAATACCCAAAATTTATTATTTTTAAATAGTTTATTTTACCTTATTAATTAAAATGAATAATATGTAGTGGATAGTTTTTTAGAAGCCCTTACTATGAAAAAATGGAATTAAAATCTATTTTCAAGGTGGACTCCATTTTCAAAAAACATAGAGCAGTGCCTAAAGTTAATATTGAAATTGAAGGGGTCCACGTAAACATTTTTATAGGGGCCAATAAAATATGGGACACCAATGTGACTTTGATGTATTTTTGTGTTCTTTGGTATCAACACCTTAACATTTCAAATGGACCCAATTCTGAGGGGGGAATTTTTATGGCCTAAAAATTTAAAATCACCAAATAATTTTAGATCAAATCACGAATGGAAATATATAAAATATATTTGTGAATAATTTTAAAAAAAGATAAAATATAATCTAGGTCACTGAGAGGTCCCAAATACTATGACGTATCATGAAAAATAACATAGTATGCCAACATTCTGTTAGTTAATATTTTAAACATTCTACGCGTGGTTCGTAACAAATTTTGTGTTCTGAAAACATATTATTGGATTCTATTTTCGAAATAATCCACATAGTCCCCTCAGTGTCTATGTTCTATGAAAGCATAACATTACGTTGTGTTCTTTTTTCTCCATATGAGGACCTTTGATGAATTTAGTTCTTAATTAACAACTCAAATAATGAATCATTCCCATAATAAAATACTTTGGGAAACTACCAACATAGTTATTATTTTAGATTAAAAAACAGAACCTAAATATAGAACCAATATGGAACATAGAGGTTAAGTTATGATAGAGAAAAACATGAGAGAAATATATTCCATTTATAGAGATTCATCATTTAAATGTTTCGTCAATCGAAAGGAAATCATCCAAAAAAAAAGGAGAACAAAATTAACCATAAAGATGGGACACGCACATCTATTTAAGATATCAACATTTATTATAGACCATAATTCTAGCTTATTATGGCCACACATGTTACTTTATTCCCCTGAAGGTTTTACTCACAGTGGTGAGCCCATGGGGAAAAGCGTATATAGGTAACTGTGTAAAGTTACCACATTAAAACAATCCATCCTTGGGGATGTGAAATTAACTTCACAGATCTTTACTAATCCACAAAGAAGTCATTTAAAGGGATTAAACTTAGGATACAAACTTTCTGAACAACATTTTTTTAAAATGTTCCTCTCATTTAGTAAAATTCCATCCTCTAGATTTCATTTTCTATAAGAACTATTATGGAAACCCATAATGGCTTCCACCTACCAATGTCAAGACCCCTAAATTAATTACTTGCGGACTATTTCAAATCCACCTGATGCATAATATTGGGTAATGTACAATAATTTGTAGACCTTTAATCATGCACTCCACTGTTAAAAGGTGTCTCCAACTTATCCACATTAAATTATAATTCCCCCATGGGATTAAAAATCATTAATTATTTTATTAATAAGGGACCTAATCACCTAAGCAGTTGAGGGTACCCTATAGGCTGAATGTTGAATTTTTTCCCCATACAATTAGTCATTCTAGAAATTCATTCCCTCATAGAATAAGCCCTTGGCCTATCTTGATTTAAAATATACTCTTATTGTCCCCATATACCTTCCTCACAAACCAATGAATAAGATGATTGGAGAATTTGGACTATAATACCTAAATCTCAATGTCATCACCTAATCCACCAACCAAGTTTGGGACCTTTTCGTGACCTCAATGCCTAAACCCCATTTAAATTCCCTTGAACATTGTCGATTAATGTACCTGATAATTTAATTTTTTTTCTCCCCCTAACAATTACTCAAAATAATATATATATATATATATATATAATTCATTTGATCGTGATATTAGAATCATCACAATACCATTAATTTTGACCTCCATTTTTTGTATAAAACAAAAACCAATAATTCCCTCAGAATTGAATTTATCACAATACTTTTTTAGTGAGACACACAAAGGAATATATAATATGAAAAATATACGTAGTCCCTTGTTATCATACAATTCAAATAATTTAAATCACCACAACCTGTAATTAACCTAAATCGCTTATGTCCAAGTCATTTGATATAAAACAACATGAAAATGTTCTTAATTCATGGAATTAAATTACACATTACATTATTATCATGTGTCCTTAAATTGTGTCACTCATACTATGTGAGATTTGATTCATGTTTTATAAGATAAATATAATTCATTCTACTGATTAAACATAATGAAATACACCATCTATTTTCATTTTCATTGGAATATATTCTTCATAGATCATATAGATCCATTCCTCACTAGGTCATATTCTCATGATCTTATACATCCCTTTCCCAATGTCCATAATCCCTTGGGACCATTTTAAATGGTTAATGTTCCCCATGAATTCATGCCCTTAAAAGAAGTGGAACATTTCCTCGAGTTAGTGAAAACACCTCACTAACATGGCCCATATTTCCATTAATCTACCTATTTGTCTATATTCCAATTAACCAATCCTACTCATCCCCATTGGGTTATCTTCAATTGAAGGTTACCTACAAATGGAATCTTTTATGTAAGTCCCACAAAAACCATTTATAATAATAATTCACACAATCCAACTTATCATGTGACTCTATAATACCTGCATGGTTCATTTTCAAAAAAACTCTATGATATATGACATGGCCCATTAAATGGAAGAAAATTATGAGGATTCTAAATACATTTACAATGAATCATAGGTAAACCTGATCATGTGTGTGATCCCGACTCTGAATCACCTTGATGAAAATAAAATCTAGAGTATTGTGCTATGTAGATTAAAACCATAACATCCCAAATTATGTTCTGTTAATACGTTAAAGAATGATGTTTGCTTATGATACATGAAAATGTTCACATCATGACACGGATTCGACCCATCATTAGAACAAGGATTACTAGTCTTGTACAGAATATTTGGTACATATTTGTGAATATAAAATACCTCTATAGAGAGTCTCATAACAGTTAATATATAGAGACCCTCTCTTTTCATACATTAACATTACATCATTTTGTTTAAATACATAAAATAATACAAAAATATAATCCCAAAAACAATACCAGTCTAGTGCCTTTGAAAACATAAACACCTTTCCATAAACGTGATAAATTATCTCCCACTAGGATCTTCATGACAAGAAACCTAAATAGACACATCAAACACAATGCATATCATCATAACCTGGGGAAGGAATCATAGAAGTTGTGATCTCAAATTCTTAGTGAGGGTAAAAAATGGAGATATGTAAGAATAATCCTGAGCATAAGGGTATGAGAACAAGATCAGGGAAATAGAAGATCATACAATGCATATCAATGAACACAAACATGAATCATGTAATAAAGCTTTGCAGTTCATAAGACATGAATCACATGGAACTAAAGAAAATAATAAATGAAAGAAACTCATTGGAATAAAACATGAAATTGGGGAAAACATATAAGAATATATAATGATCCCTATAGTAGTTAATTCATAACATAAAAGGATACATTAGTGGATGATTTCCTTTATTGATCTGGGTTCAGACCCCATTCTAGTTCTTTATTATTGATTTGAGTACATTTATATTTCCATCCCTATAATACTGAGCCATGTTCATTTATCATTTGAGCCATGTAATACTAAACTAAGTTCATTTCTCATTATATTCATATCTATCTCATGAGATATAAATGATTACCATATTCATTGCAGGTAGATATAGGTCTTTCCTATCTCTTAATGAAATCATATATACATGTGGCACAAAATCATAAAATATCATTTCATAACCCATGAAATGAAATGGGTATCATAAACATATAATCATGTCATATTCTTTTGAAGAAATATACAAGTTTCTTAACCATTTCATCCAAATAAAAACTCATGGAAGAGAAATGTATTTCATAAACATATATCACATGAAAGATAAATGGGTTTCGTAATAATATTACACTTGAAATGGAAATGGGATTCATAAATACCATGAAATCATGCATAACCCATTTATAGATATAATATTAATTGATCCTTTATATAATTTCTTATAATGGAATTAGTAACAAATATATTTGTCATATTAGATGAAAAATAATTATTAAATATCTTTCAAAATCATTTCGTGGGGAAAGTGTCCATTATTATTTTAAAAAAGGAATTTTATAAAAACATTTGAAAAAGTTTTTAATAGAAAATAACTTGAAAACATATCAAGAATACTTGAAATAATTTTTAAAACTTTTATCCATGAAAATTATAAAATTATATTGAAAATTTTTTTAAATAAATTTTCCTTGAAAACATATAAAATAATATTCAAATTATTTTAAAAAAAAATTATTTGAAAAATATAAAATAAGAATCAAAATATATTAAAACATTTTTTCTTTGAAACCCCTTTAAAAACATATAAATAATGATTGATAACGTTTTAAAATTAATTTATATAAAATAAATTTAATATCTTATAAACAAATCATTAAAATGTTTACAAAACCATTTTTCACGAAAACTTAATAAGGAAGCTTGAAATATTTTTGATAGCCATTTCATGGAAAATACATTGAAATCATATAAATATGGCTTGAAAACCATTTTCCTTGAAATCATGTAAAAAATATTTGAAAACGATAAATCATTTAAAATAAATTTTCCTTGAAAATATCTTCAAGGGTCATTTGAAAACATTTTTCAACTTTTTTTTAAAACATGGTTTCTAAAATAAAATAGATTCTCGAATGAAGGGAGAAATAAGGTAATATTTTCTTAGAAAATCATAATTATAGTAATTACCAAGGTGGTTAATTATATAACATTTCAATGGTATTATATATCCCTCATGGAAAAATACAGTTGCATAACATGTCATGTGTCTCAATTAAGGAAAATTGAGACAAAAATACCTTACTGATTTGGTAACATTCGAAACAAAAAACCCATGAAATTAATATCATAAAATGTTTATGTAAATAAATATAAAATTAAGTATAATAAACATTTAATTCATTCATATTCATTATACACACCACAAAAAATGAATGGGTAGTAAATAAAGCATGTATCTCACAGAAATAAAATGTGAGATGGAAATCCCTTAACATGCGTCTTGACACTCATTGTACTCATTGAAAACTAATGTATAATAATTATATATTTATTATAAATATATAAAAATACCATATTATTACTTGTAAAAACATTTATGGTTTCATTATGATTTTATATTAATTTCTTGTTAACAATTATATGTTAAATATTCACTTTGGGTAATATTATCTTTTTTCTTCGTATGTGTCTTAATTTGTTATATGATTAGTCCTTATACTTATATCATGATTTATAGAATGAAAATCCTGATGTAAATATCATTTATATTTAGTGTATTTATATTATAATAATTTGTATAATATATATGTTGGACTCCTCATGTATTAAACATGTTTTAATGATCACAAATCCTATTCAATCTAATCCTTGTTTACTCTATGTAATCTATCTGACATAAAATGTACAATTTTTTAGTAAAGAAATCCAAAGATCCTAAGTGCTATACATTCAGTTTGATTACTGTACACTATCTTTGATTTAAATTGTAATGATTTCTTTGAAAAATGATTAATTCTAACCATTATATAAATATAACTGCTTAATTCTTAATACATATATTTGGCTAAGTCTAAGACATGATGAGTTGGCCACCGATTATATTTTTTAAGGAAAAGAAACCAGACACTGTGACCAGACACCATGACTAGACACAGTGACTAGACACCATGAACCAGACACTATGACCAGACACCGTGACCATTAGACACCATGACCAGACAACGTGACCATGAGACACTGTTACCAACCATACACTGTCACCAACAAAACATTATGACCATGAGACACCACTTCAAGAAGACTCTGGTTCAAGGAGAAACCATTCCATGATATACTATAACAACATTTCATAAACTTTTTTGTCATTTTTCAAATTAATCTCTAATAGTCATATTTGAATTTTTAATTTCATTGACATAATTAATGTTTTTTATATACATGTCACTTGAAAGTACAGGTATGAGGTGCATAATACATGAAAACTATCGGCTTCAACCCATGAAATCCAAGATAAAAGAGTAGTGTGGACAAAAAGAACACACACATGAATGCGAAACAAGAGGGCATGAGAACGACAATGATGAACACACATAGATCATTTTTAAGGAATGATTGTCACATAAAACGTGACACTGCTGAAGAACACATGAAGAATACTTGAATCCTAGAATCAATAGCATCTTCTCAGTTTCAAACACTGTGAAGAATAAACACTAATCTGGCAGACTTGTGACACTCTGTTTACTATACAAGGACTTGATTTTTAGATCTGCTTCATCCAAAAATTCAAGAGCTACAAAGACTAGCACTCAGAGAACATCAAATTTTATCTTATCATTTCATCTCTATTGTGTGTAATTTTATTAACTTTTAATAAGTATGTGAATTTGTATAATAACACACTTTTTCTTCAACATTAAACTGATGGATACAATATATCATTTCCCTAACAACTTTTTACACTTATTTATACCCACGAATATTAGTGGAAGAGATCCTGGTGGGGCCTGGTAGTTTGTACCCACGAAGAACTGTGGATGTGGTCGTGTGACCTGGACAATCGTATGTAATATTTTTATCCCTGATCCTGGGTGTGGATCATCATTATTCATAAAAACTGCTCGATTTAGTTGATCAGAATGTTGATTGGATTTGGTCTCGGCTTGAGAAATAACCAATAATTTTATAAACACTATCCTGTTTAATTTAGTTTTCTCTGTTTTACTATTATATTCAGAATTCTCTAATTTCACATTTATTTTAAATCTTAGAAAGAAGTTTTCATTGGTTTTCCTTATTAGAATAGCTTCAAAAGTTATATTAATTACCAATATTAATATTACTAATAATTAAATAATCTTTTAAGAAGTTATTTAAACATTCCAACTTTTATAATAGTGTAACCTTGATTAACTGGGTTGTATTTAACATTATTGGGGAATCCATTTAAGAATAATTTTTAAACATAAATTTTTAAAGTTACATAATTCCCCCCCACTTGATTAATCCACACTCACAAACATTTGGTATAATAGGTTAGGTATTATGACTTTGTTTTCAATCTTATTCAACAGTGAATGTAGTTGTACATTAATGATATGTAAATTTCTATAAATTCTTAATTTATATCTCTTTCAAAGAAGTCCTTTATTATGGATAATAGATTTGAAGGTGCTATAACAAATATACCACCATTCATTAATGTAACCAATTATGATAAATGGAAAATTAAAATGAAATTTCATTTAGAAGGTATGTGTTTTGAAATTTGGTCTTCAATTATAGATGAATATAAGTTTCCTGCTACTAATATAATCACTTGTGATGAACCTACAAATACATTATACAATAACAATTACAAAGCCATGAATGCTTTATATTTCTCCTTAGGAGACTAGGAATATAATAGAATTTATGCTTGTAGAACAACCCATGAAATTTGGGATACTTGGTATGTTTCGCATGAAGGAACTTCCATTGTGAAAGAAATGAGACTTAATACTTATACTATTAAATATGATAACATTAAAATGGAACATGATGGGACTATTTCTGACTTGTACCATAGGTTCAATGATATTTTAAACACAATGATTTCTCTTTGAAGTGAAGTCACGACAAAGGAACAGATCCTAAGAATTCTTAGATTTATACCAGAAAAATGGAGAGGAACCACTGTCTCTATTAAGGAATCATGCGACATCATCAAGATACCCGTAAAAGAACGCATTGGGAAACATATGATGTATGAATTGGATATGAATGTCAAAAAGGAAGAGGTTGATGAAACCAAAAGGAAATCTGTTGCATTCAAGATCAACACCTCTAAAAACAAAGACAAAGAGAAATTTGATGCTTATGTAGGGAGTTCCAGTGGTGAACAATCATGACATGACAGTAATGAGGAGATGAATCAATTATCCAGAATATTTAAAACATTTTACAAGAATAATATTATTTTCAAAAATCCTAACTTCAAGGGAAGATAAGACCAAAAAGGAAGTTGGAAGAAGGATTGGAAGAGAAGTGACAAGACTACTGATATTGCTTGCTATAAATGTAAGCGAAAAGGACATATCAAAGCTGACTTTCCAATGCTCACGTTCAACAAGAGTTTTGTGGACAAGGACTGAAAGAATAAAAAGAAAATGAAACCAACCTTGAGGGCTTCTAAGGACAGTTCAAGAGACTTAGAAACATCACTTTATAAACAGGATAACAAATCCAATATGTGTTTTATGGAAAACACTTCTGAGGTGACACTGGACTCTTCTTTACATAATTCATACTATTCTAGAGATGATAGTGACTCTGAAAGTATTTATAATGAGGAAATGTTTGAATACTATAATATGGTTGAAGAAACATGGAATGAACTAAAAGATAAATTTAAATGTTTTAAGAATCAGTATTCTCTTACTATAACTTTAAAATCTGAACTCACATCTATAAAAGAGAAAAATGCTCAACTTTTTAAGGAGAACAATGAATTATAAATGTCTAATTAGAAATTGAAGAATGAATTAAAAAAGTATACCAATGGGAAAAATACTCTAACTCAAATTCTAGGTAAACAAATTTCCCCTAAATTAAATATTGTCATTGGTTATCAACCTGGAAAAATAAATATTGGTAGAAAAAACTATCTTTCTAAATCGTGGACATACATCTTTACTCCATGTTCCAGACACAAATCAACTAGTTCAGGTTAGGATACACTTTTTACTACTTTAAGTTCTTCTAGATAGAATATATTTTATTTTTAATATACTTTGCACAATGCTTATTGGAAACCTATGAGGCAGATAAGTGTTCCGAAATCAGTTATCACTAATGTTACTGGACCCAAACATGTTTGGGTACCAAAATCTATTTTTTCTTGATCATTTTTTAAGAAATATTCTTAAAGAGTTCTTGTAAAAAATTTATGGTATGTGGGCCGTGGGTGTTCAAGACACATGATAGTAGACAACTCATGCATCAAGAACCTAATGAAAATATATGGAGGACATGTCACTTTTGGGGACAATGCCAAAGGGAAGATTGTTTCCCTTAGCTAAATCGGTAACACTAACTCAGTTTTGAATTTTAATGTACTATTTTTTTATGGTTTGAAATATAATCTTCTTGGTATCTCACAATTTTGTGATGATATATTTCAACTTAGATTTGAGAATTATACTTGAAATGTCTTTAATTATAATGATAAATTTGTGTATTCTATATTAGGAAATAAAAATGTATATTTTATTAACATAGATTCTTTAGTCTCTCAAAATTCATTATGCTTATGTGTATTTCATAATGAGTCTTGGCTTTGTAATAGGATACTAGGACACTATAATATTCACTCCCTTAGAAAGAAATCTAGAAGAGGCTTAGTCAAATACCAACCAAAACATGAGTTTCCAAATGAAAAAGTGTGCAATCCCACTAAAAAGGGAAAACAAAAAAAATTCAAACCAAAGAAAGGAGTGTCCACTTCTCAACCTATCAAACTAGTTCACATCGATCTGTTTGGACGATATAGAGTTTCTAGTTTAAATGGGAAGCATTGTGTTCATGTTATTGTAGATGACTTTTATAGATATATTTGGACATTATTTGTGTCTCACAAAATTTTTTCCTACTATAACATTACTAAATATACCAAGTCTTTGGAAAATATTAGTCGACTTAAAATTAATAACATAAGAAGTGATCAAGGCTGTGAGTTTGAAAATCAAGAGTTTGAATCCTTTTTCTCATAAAATGGCATTAGTCAGCATTTTTCTTCTCCTAGAACACCTTAACAAATTGGAGTTGTAGAAAAAAGAAATATAACCTTGAAAGTGTTTTCTTGAACAATTCTTAGTGAATATGACCTACCGATTTATTATTTGGCTGAAGCTGTAAATACAGCATGCTACCTAATCAATAGAGTATTGACTAGACCTATTCTTAAAAGGACTCCTTATGAGTTATGGAACAATAGAATACTCATAGTTAGCTACATCTATGTTTTTCATTAAAAATTATATATGTTTAATACTAAAACCCAATCATGAAAATTGTTCATTGAAAATTGATGAAGGAATATTTTTAGGATATCAAATTTCTAGTAAATCCTATAGAGTGTTCAATAAATGAACTAAATGTGTGGAAGAGTCTATCCATGTCAAATTTGACGAAACCGATCCCAATGAGTCTAAAACCACCTGGATGATGACGAATCAAATCTTGAAATTAATTCAAAATCCTCAAACCATCCTGTGAAAGAATCTTTGAGAAAGTTTAGTTCTATAAATTCCTTAGACTTAATTCAAAATGAACCTGAACCTGTTGATAAACCTATATAACTACTGTATTCTTTTCTAGAGCTATTAGAACTCTTAGGAACCACCCCTTAGATGATATTCCAAGAGAATTAGACAACTGAACTCAACCTAGAGCTTATATTAGAAATCAGGTTGATAATAAAGTCTTCTTATTAGAAATTTGACCTAAAAATATTATAGATGTGGTCAATGATGAATTTTGGGTGAGGGCTATGTAAGAAGAACATAATGAGTTTAAAAGGAACAAAGCATGTAATATTTTCGAAATACCCAAGGACACATTCAACATAGGCACCAAATGGGTATTTAGAAATAAGGTATATGAATCTTGTAACATATTTATAAACAAGGTTAGATTGGTTGCACAAGTCTATAGTTAAGAAGAAGGAATTGAATATGAGGAGACCTTTTCACAAGTAGTTATACTCAAATCCATCAGAATTTTGCTTTCCTATACTGCACATCTGAATTTCAAACTATATCAAATTTATGTTAAGGGTGAATTCCTAAATGGTTATATAGATGAGGATGTATTTGTCGATCAACTTCATAGTTTTAAAAATCCTCATTTTCCAAATAATATTTTTAAATCATCAAAATCTCTATATGGTTTAAAACAATCTCCCAGAGCCTCGTATGATAGGCTGAGTACTTTTCTTATTTCCAAAGGTTTTACAAAAGGAATAGATGATCCTACCCTCTTTATAAAACGAATTTCTAATAATGTTTAAGCTATTCAAATCTATATAGATCACATTATATTTGCATCTTCAATAAATTCATTATGTATTGATTTTTCTAAGATAATAAAAAATAAAATGTAAATGTGTTTAATGGGATAACTAAAAATCTTTTTAGGATTTCAAATAATTTAATGTAATGATGGTATTATTTTAAATCCATGTAAATACACTAGATATTTTCTAAATGTTTTGTGTTTGAAATCACGAAATGTAGTGACACTCCAACAAGTACCACTTGTTAGTTGGACATTGATGAAGATGGGTAATCTATTGATCAAACAACTTACATTGGAATGATTGGAAGTTTACTCTACTTAACTACAAGTCAACCTGACATTATGTTTTGTGTGTGTATGTGTGCTCTTTTAAATGAAAATCATATGGAATCTCATTTAAATAATGTTAAGATAATTTTTAAATACCTCAAGCATACAACCGATCTAGAAAAATTCTATCCTACAGGAAAATCATTTCAATTATTTATTTATTCTGATAATGGCTTTAGTGTTTGTAATTTAGAAAGAAAAATCACCTCTAGATCATTCCACATTTTAGGAAATTTACTAATATTGTAAGATCTGATACTTTTATAAGAAATATTTTTATTTTATTTTATATAAATTATCAAAAGGAATCATTCACTACACACAACAATAGCTTGGCTTGCTTTACACGCAATCACGACCTTCCTCGATAGCTTGCATCGTACGCAATACCGAGTTTCACTAATCAACTATATGCTATTAAAATATTATTAAAACTAGCCATTATGAATAGTAATACCCACTTTTTGAAATTTTGTAAATTTTATTTTTCAAAATGGACTTCATTTTTGGATTCGGAACAATGAAATTAGCCTAGGGTGAAATTTTGGTATTTTTCTGAAAACTTTCAATTTTTGATGAATAGTTTAAACACTGGGTTACTATTTAAAAACAGACTTTTTATTTAAATAATTAATTATTTTATTTAAATTTATTTTAGGTCAAAATTGATACATAATACCTATATAAGTTCAATTCAATTAATTGGAGTCACTTTATAATAATTTTAGATATATAAAAATTTTATTGAACTTTTGATCGTCTTTTACCCACCTCCTATGAGAATCTGCAAGTTTACATAAAACATAATTTTACCACTTCTGTGAGTGGAATTTCAAAAATCCGAGAGACACAGTTTATGTCAATAAGTAAAATGTGGTTCAATGAGATGAAAATAATTTTTGGTGAATAGTAACTTTTTACATTTATTTACCACGGTTAAAAATAAATAGGGTAATTAAGGGTAAAAATGATATTATTATTGCCTTAACACATGTCCTGATTATATGGGATAACTGTAATTCGACCAAAAAATCCATAGAAATAAAATATGACCCTTTAGGCCCACTTGGATTAGATTAGGACATTTATTATTAATTTATTTAAAGAAGGGTTAAAAATGTTAAAATCAATGATTATTAAATAATCATTTTTAATATAGGGGTATACATAAAGATAAATTAGATTATAAATATTAATTAGAAAGATAAAAATATTTCCTACATAATGGTATTTTATTTGTAAGTTGTAGACATTAAATATTTTAATTTATTTATGACACAATGATGATCCAGTAATTATCTTATTAATAAAATATTGACATAATTGATGTTATAAATACCCAAATAAATTTAATTTTATACTTTTTATGAATTATAATAATCTTATATGTTAATATTACATTTTAGTATTGATTTAATTAACTTTTTTCGTTATATTCTTTCTGTTATGATTTTCACAAAAATCAATTACCAAATAGTGTCAAAATTGACATTAAATAGTTTTTAAATCAAATATTATATTAATAACTGTAATTTTATTCCTAAAAATCTAATTTTTGTCCAAATGTCTTATATAAGTTATATATATTAATAATAAACAACTTGGGGATCGTTTGGCTTGTTATATTATGGTTATTAACCCTATAGTGTAAGAACACGAAAAGACATGGTAAAAGTAAAATTATCTAACTTAAAGTTAAATCTAAATGATAATGATAAAATAGTAAACTAAACATGTCCAAATTCTATTAGATGATAGGATTTCGACCCATCCTCACCTTATCTTATAAATAAATAAATTTGGATCTATTTAAAATCGAATATATCTTTATAATAAAATAATATTTTTAGATTTTCCAAAGGTGCCCCTCTCCTCCCTTGTAAAAGGGAACCTCCTCCCTCTCTTCTTCACACCAATTTGAGCCTTCAAGCTCAGCCAACCCCTGACAATTTCTCCTCTACACTTCCCTAGAGACATCCTAGAGGTCCTGGTCTTCTTCAAAGACCAATTTTAGTGCCCTAAAAGGAGATCTCAAAGAGGCGCTTCAAAGAAGAGGTAATATCCGATTACCAATTCTATCAACTTTATTTCTTCTTCCACTTCTTATTCATTAGTTGTCTCATTATAAGTTAATAAATTCAGTATCAATTATATACTGATATGTTATTATAAGTATGATTCAACCCTATTTCACCATCTATCCATCTAATGGAAAATGAAATCACCGCGCGTGCGTACGTACGGAATACCATCTCCACGCCGTGGTGTAATCTATTTTCCACTACCACCTTACTTGTATGGGTATAATGGTGTAAATAATAACTATATATGATTATTTTAAAGTGATATTGATTCTAAAATTGTATAAATACACTACAATACAATTCCACGATCATGGGAATGATATCATCGCTCGTGCGTACGTAAGGAATACCGTCACCACGATGTGATGCGACTCGTTCTACATGGTTTTCATTGAATAATGATTAAATAAATGAAATGAGTGAATAAATATGATATTTATTACACTAATACCATTCTGGAAATGAGGTATCTATAACATAAAAAGAAGAATAAGAATTTATTCGACAAAACACGCATAAGAACCAAAAGTAATAAACACCTGAATAACAAGTAGCAATGAAATATTACTAATAAGAAGCTAGGAATATGAACATATATGATATCATAAAAATGATTATGATTCTTTAATAAGTAAATAACATTATTTAAATCATTATACAGGAGGTTCAGACACTTATGAAGCAAATCAGACTTAAGGTAAGGGACAATCTCAGAATCTCAATTTTTATCCGAGATTGTTTATACTTCAGAATTTACTGGGGAATATTTATAATACAGATTCATGTTTCCTCAATATTCAATATTATTTATATCCTCCTACAATTTTTTAAATACAATTTTACCCTTTAGTGAGTTTTTAGTAAAATATATGAAAGGAATCTTTTCCGTTTTTCATACGAGGTACATTTTGACTTTTCTGAAAAAAGTACGATAAGAATGTTTTTTTAATTATACGGCATGAATGGATTTTTAAAAACTTATTTCCAAGAAGCTTCCTTTAAATGTTTTCAAGTTTATTTTTAATCAACTTTTTTTAGTTTAAAATTTTATGTCATGTAATGAAAAGAAAAAAAAAATTATGTAGAAAGGATATTTTCCTCAAGAATGGAGTTAAAGTGTTTTATCAAATGTATTTTCCATATATGATAATATAGGGTTCTACTTCTATCCCTCTTATTACATTGATTTGATTATGTTTTGATGGACTTATTTTTTTGAATTCCTTTTTCTTATATGAATTGTTTTATGATGTCACGATGTTCAAGAATCCCATTTTTATTACAAGGGTTATGCAATGATGTATT
This sequence comes from Viscum album, assembly GCA_963277665.1. Classification (NCBI taxonomy): domain Eukaryota; kingdom Viridiplantae; phylum Streptophyta; class Magnoliopsida; order Santalales; family Viscaceae; genus Viscum; species Viscum album. Next base: position 255,145,744 of record OY728148.1, on the reverse strand, counting down.
ATTTATGATTTTGTTGCACACATAAGAATTGTATCATTATGAGATGGGTGGGACCTATATCTCCATCCAATGTATTGGGTAAAGATTTGTATATCATGAGATAGACATGGATGGAACGTCAGGTTAAACCGGTTCAGTGAAACAGGACTGAAACGAGGAGTGAACTCGGTTCAGAAATGGACTTTGTCCGCTATGATAGTCTTGCCTATGAGTCTTGACTACTAAGAAATGATTCTCTATAATAATTTTTGTATGACACAAAATTTCATGTTTTATGTTATGATTATTGGGATTACATTTCACTACTATGATTTATCCCATGTAATTAAATTATGATCTCTTTTGCATGTTATGATTTCCAAAATGATATGTTATTATGAATATGATGTGATTTATATTTCTTTTGTTTACCCTTACTGACCATTTGAACCCACCCTTTTGTATGTTTTCTTTCCCCAGGCCAGGAAGAAGGATATTAAGTAAGATATTCCAAAAGTGACATTAGATATGATGAAATAAATGGGAGACAGTGTAGATGCTTTATGAACCATTTATATATGTTTCCCAGTTTCTAAAGACACTATACCTATAGGGTCCTTTCATGGTTTTGTTATATATTGTAATAAGTGTGATTCAATTTTTATGTATCAACTATGTACGTAAAGTATGGGTCGTTATAGTTGGTATCAAAGGAAAGGTATAGTCAACCTTCAGAAACTAGGATGTGAAAGCTTTTGTAAGAAACCTAAGGATATGTCTAAGCATAGAACACAATCCTAGAAATGGCCATGAACAACCTATGATAAGAGCTTTAGTGTAAAATTTTATTCTTGATTATGTGATTTTTTCTATCATAATTAGTGTTTCTCACACTATTATTCTTGGTTTTAGTCAATGGTTGGAACCTGAAAGAACTTTGTTAATGAGGAATGCGACTGGAAATGCAATGATTGTCCCCGTGATCAACCAAACGTTATGGGAGCTGGAATGAAAAATCTTGTAGCCATGCTCACACAACGTTCTCAAGCTATGAATCATGCATGACTTCAAAACGAGCAGAGGAAGGAGAAACATTCTGTTGAATCCTTTATGAGGCAGCGTCCACCTTCATTCAGTGGGTCTTCTGATCCATTAGTGGCTGAATAATGGATCAGTACCACTGAAAAGATATTTTCAGTTCTTCAATGTTTTGAACATGATAATTTCATCTTAGCAGTTTATCATTTGGAAGGTGAAGCTGATCAATGGTGGAATCTTATCAAGAATACGAATCCAAGAGATGAAATTGAGTCCATGGAATGGGACGAGTTCAAGAACATATTTTTCAATAAGTACATCCCTCATATTCTTTGAACAAAGATGGAGAAGGAGTTTCATGAACTAATGAAAAAGTATGATGAATCTGTTGGTACCTACGAAGAAAATTTTACAAGACTTCCAAGGTATTCTTCTAGGATTACTATCCAATATGATGGTAAGATCGATCAATTCTTTAGTGGCTTAAAACGAAGTCTTAGAAGGGCATTAGACACAAGGGACTTCAATAACTATGAGGAAATCATTCGATGTGCTCTCAAAGTTGAGATGGATATTAGAGTAATCCATCAGTAATATGGGTTTGATAAGAAGAGGAAAATGGAATTCAAAGGAAATTCTAAAGAGCACACTGAAAATAAGATGAGTTTTCCCTTATGCTCAAAGTGTGGAAAGAAACATGGAGGGAGTTGTCATAAATGGACAAGTAAATGTTTCAAATGTGGAATGGAAGGTCATTGGGCATTTGAATTCCGCAATGATGGGAAGAAGATGTCTAGTGATGTGAACAATGAAAAGGCTACACAGAGTGAACCTCCTACACTTCAATGTTACATGTGAATGGAAATGGGGCGTTATTCCAATCAATTCCCTAATCCAAGGGTTGTTGATGATGATCGACGCCAACAAACTCTTAAGGTTAAAGACAAATGAATGTCACATGAAATTTCTATCGGCGATGTGGAGTACGATAACAAAGTGGTGAAAGGTACAGTTACTATCCACTCTAAAGTGGAAAATGTTTTATTTTATTCTTGATCCACCCAGTCTTTTATTTTTGATGAATTTTATAAGGGTATCACTGTATTACCTAAACAATTAGATGATTAGTTAGTTGTGACAACCCCTAATGGCACAACAATCACATCAAATGTTTATAATTATTCTCCGATTGAGGTTTGTGGGAAATTTCTTCCTGCAAATCTTGTGATCCTTCCTATAGTGGAATTTTATGTGATACTTGGAATGTATTGGCTTTCCCTATATGGAGCTCATATCAATTTCCAAAGAAGGGAAGTCACATTTCATATTCCAGATCAATATATGATCATCTATCGATGCAAGGATGAAAATAACCTTCCAGTGGAAATTTCTACCATCTTATGGGTCTTGATTCCTCTAATTGAAGGTTATTTATCTCAAATTGTTGGAGAGAAACTCACGATTAAGAATATTCCCATTGTACAGGAGTTTGACGATGTCTTTCTGGAGTAATTTCCGGGTCTTCCACCAAATCGTGATGTTGAGTTTTCAATCGAACTTGTACCGGGTGCTTTTCCTATTTCAAAGACACCTTATAGATTGGACCCAATTGAGTTGCAGGAATTGAAGAAACAACTCCAAGAGAATCTTGATAAGAGATTCATATGCCCTAGTGTGTCACCTTGGGGAGGAACTGTTCTGTTTGTTATAAAGAAAGATGGATCAATGAGACTCTGCATTGATTATTGGGAAGTTAACAAGATCACTATCAAGAACAAATATCCTCTCCTGCGCATTGATGAATTGTTTGACCAACTACGCAGAGCTCAATACTTTTCCAAGAAGGATCTTGGTTCAGGGTATCATCAATTAAGGGTCAAAAGGGAGGATATACCAAGGACGGCTTTCCGTACAAGGTATGGAAACTATGAATTTATAGTGATTCCATTTGGTCTTACTAATTCCCATGCTATCTTCATGGATCTAGTGAATAGAGTCTTTAGATAATATCTTGATTAGTTTGTGGTAGTCTTTATAGATGATATTCTTATCTATTCAAAGAGAAAGGAAGAACATGACGATCACTTGAGAATTGTACTGAAGACCCTGAGAAAGGAGAAGCATTATTCCAAATTTACCAAGTGTGAATTTCGGCTTCAAAAAGTTGCATTTTTTGGGTCACATAATCTCAAAAGAGGAGATATTTGTGGATCCAGCAAAAATAGAGGTTATCGAAAGATGGTCGTGCCCAACAACAGTAACTGAGATCCGAATTTTTCTTGGTTTGGCTGGATATTGTTATCGTTTTGTGAAATATTTTTTTACGGTTATCTAATCCACTCACCATGTTGACTCGGAAAGGAGTTTAGTTTGTTTGGATGGAGGAATGTGAAGATAATTTCAAGGAGTTGAATAGAAGGTTATCCAGTGAATCTATGCTCACACTTCCTTATAGTGGAGAAAGGTTTGTGATCTACAGTGATGCATCCAATAAGGGATTGGGGTGTGTTCTTATGCAAACTAAAATGGTTATAGCTTATGCCTCATGACAATTGAAAATCCATGAGCAAAATTATCCAACTCATGATTTGGAGTTAGCGGCGGTAATCATTGCATTAAATATTTGGAGGCATTATCTTTATGGAGAATGGTGTGACATTTATAATCATCATAAATGTTTAAAGTATATTTTCACACAAAAGGAGCTGAATATGCGCCAAGGAATATGGTTGGAGCTGATTAAGGATTACGAATACTCAATTCATTACCACCCTGGGAAAGAAAACAAGGTGTCAGATGAATTTACTCAAAAATACCATGCTAGTTTATCCATGAGGAGAATCACAAAAGATCCAATATTTATGGATTTACAAAGGATGGATCATGGAATTATAATGGAAGGGGAAAATCGTATCTTTCTCAAATGAGTTTTCAACCATCTATACATGTGAAAATTAAAGAGGCACAGAAAGAAGATGTAGAGCTACAATAGAAGGGGAGAAATGTTCCTGTATTCAACTTTGATTATGATGGGATAATAATGTTCAGGAATCGGGTTTGTGTCCCTCCCATCCCTGAATTAAAGAAGGTTCTGCTGGATGAGGCTCATAGTTCTTCATTCTCTATTCATCCGGGAATCACAAAGATGTATAAGGACCTGAAAGAGTACTTCTGGTGGGATGGCATGAAAAGAGATATTGTTGAATATGTCTCTTGATTCTTGGTTTGTCAGAAAGTTAAATCTGAGAGTAAAACGTCTAAGGGGATGTTACAACCATTACCCATACCAGAATGGAAATGGGAAAACATCACTATGGACTTTGTCACTGGACTTCCTAAAACATCCAAAGGAAATAATTCTATCTGGGTCATAGTTGAACATCTTACAAAGTTGGCACACTTCATCACTATTAGAGACGATTTCTCTCTAGATCACCTTGCCATGATATATGTAAAGGAAGTGGTAATATGTTATCGAGTACCACTTTCTATTATATCTTATCGGGATCTGAGGTTTACCCCAAAGTTCTATCGAAGTCTTCAGCATACTCTGGATACAGAGTTGAGTTTCATCACTGCTTATCATCCTCATACAGGCGGTATGTATGAGAGGACGATTCAAACTATAGAAGATATTTTGAGAGCTTGCTCTTTGGATTTCAAAGGTGGTTGAGATAAAAAACAACCTTTGGTGGAATTTTCTAATAATATTAGCTTTCACTCCATTATTCAGATGACTCCTTATGAAGCTCTCTATAGAAAGAAATGTAGGACTCCAACTTGCTGGGATGAAGTTGGGGAAAGAAATCTATTAGGACATGATCTTATTGATGAGATGGCAGAAAATGTCCGACCTATTCAACAACACATAAGAGAAGCTCAGAGTCGACAAAAAAATTATGCCGACAACCGAAAAAAAGACTTAGAGTTTGAAGTGGGTGATAAAGTGTTCTTAGGAATATCTCCTTGGAAGAGAGTAATGAGATTTGGAAAGAAGAGAAAGTTGAGCCCTAGGTATATCGGTCATTTCGAAATACTGGATCGTGTTGGGAAGGTAGCATACCAATTGGAACTTCCACCGAATCTCTCCCAATTTCACAATGGGTTCCATGTATCTCTTCTGAGAAAGTACATTACTGATACTTTACATGTACTCATCTCATAAGTTGTACCAATGGAGCAAGATCTTTCTTATGAAGAACAACTGATAGAGATTCTATATCGTAGCGAAAAAGTCCTATGGAACAAGACCACTCGCTTAGTGAATGTTTTATGGAGGAACCACAAATTAGAAAAATATACATGGGAGCTTGAGGATATGATGAGGGATAGGTATCCTCATTTGTTTGTTACAAAGTGATGAATTTCGAGGGTGAAATTCATTTTAAGGGGGGTAGAATGTAACACCCGAGACTTTTATAAGAAATATTTTGTTTTTATTTTATATAAATCATCAAAGGAATCTTTCACTACACACAACACTAGCTTGTCTTTCTTAACACGCAATCACAACCTTCCTCGATAGCTTTTTTCGTACGCAATACTGAGTTTCACAAAACAATGATATGCTATTAAAATATTATTAAAACCAGCCGTTATGAATAGTAATACCGACTTTTTGAAATTTTGTAAATTTTATTTTTTAAAATGGACTTCATTTTTGGATTTGGAATATTGAAATTAGACTAGAGTGAAATTTTGGTATTTTTTCTGAAAACATTCAATTTTTGATGAATAGTTAAAACACTATGTTACTATTTAAAAACCGAGTTTTTATTTAAATAATTATTTATTTTATTTAAATTTATTTTAGTTCAAAATTAATACATAATACCTATAAAAGTTCAATTCAATTCATTGGATTCATTTTATAATAATTTTAGATATATAAAAATTTTATTGAAATTTTGACCGTCTTTTACCCACCTCCTAGGAGAATTTGAAAATTTACATAAAACCTAATTTTACCGCTTCTATGAGTTTAATTTCAAAAATATAAGAGACAAGGTTGAAATCAGTAAGTAAAATTTGGTTCAATGAGATGAAAATAATTTTTGGTGAACAGTAACTTTTTACTTTTATTTAACACGGTTAAAAGTAAATAGGTTAATTAAGGGTAAAAATGATATTATTATTACACTAAAACAAGTCCTAATTCTATTAGATAAGTGTAATTCAACCAAAAACATACTTAGGAATAAAATATGAACATTTAGGCATAGTTGGATTAGATTAGAACATTTATTATTAATTTATTTGAAGAAGGGTTAAAATAGTTAAAATCAATGTTTAATAAATAAATCATTTTTAATATAGGGTTATACATAAAGATAAATTAGACTATAACTATTCATTAAAAAGATAAAAATATTTCCTACATAATGATATTTTATTTTTAACTTTTAGAAATTAAATAATTTAATTTATTTATGACACAATGTTGATGCATTAATTATCTTATTAATGAAATATTGACAAAATTGATGTTATAAATACCCAAATAAATGTAATTCTAGACTTTTTATGAATAAAAATAATTTTTTATGTTAATATGACATGTCAGTATAGATTTAATAAACGTTTTTCTAACTAATCGTTCTGTTATAATTTTCATAAAAATCAATTACCAAATAGTGTCAAAATTGATATAAAATTGTTTTTAAAACAAATATTATATTATTAATTGTTATTTTATTCCTAAAAATCTAATTTTCGGAAAAATGACTTAGATAAGGTTATATATATTAATAATAAACATCTTGAGGTTCGTGTTTCTTGTTATAGTATGTTTATTAACATTATAGTATAGGAACACAAAAAGACACAGTGAAAGTAAAATTATCTAACTTAAATTTAAATCTAAATGATAAGGTTAAAATAGTAAACTAAACTTGTCCAAATTCTATTAGAACAGAGTATTTAGACCCATCCACACCTTAGCGTCGAAATAAATCAATTTGGAGCTATTTAAAATCGAATATGGCTTTATAATAAAATAATATTTTTAGTTTTTTCAAAGGTGCCCCTCTCCTCCCTTATAAAAGGGCACCACCTCCCTCTCTTCCTCACACCACATTGAGCCTTCATTGTAACAGCCCAAGATTTTATAAAAAATATTCTTTTTAATTAATGTCTTGTGTTGTACGCTACACCAAAAGGAGCTTGCACAACACGCATCCTTGACTTGCCTTGCATTACACGCAATCACGACCTTCCTCGATAGCGTGTGTAATACGCAATACCGAGTTTCACTAAACAACGATATTCTATTAAAATATTATTAAAAATAGTCATTATGAATAGTAATAACCACTTTTTGAAATTCTGTAAATCTTATTTTTCAAAATGAACTACATTTTTGGATTCGGAGTATCGAATTTAGCCTAAGGTGAAATTTTGGTACATTTCGGATAACTTTCATATTCTGATGAATAGTGAAAATTACTAAATTTTAATTAAAAACAACTTTTTTAATCGAAATAATTAATAGTGATAAATTATTAATTTGAGTGGTTTTAAAGTATATTTAGAATATATTATTACAATTTAATACAATGTTGGTCATTGGTTGTAATTTCACATTTAAACCAGACATAATCAAGTGTCAATCTTTTGATAGATATTGTTTCTTAAAAACACGCTATTTGTTTTAACAGCGGGATTTAATTATAAAAATAATTAATGAAACTTCTATGTTATGAATTTGGTAAAATAGACTTTATTTTTGAATTCGGAATATAAAATATAGCTTAGGATGAAATTTTGGCATTGTTCAGAAAAACATCAATTTTTGATGAATAGTGATACTACTAAGTGGTAGTTAAAAAACTGAATTTTTCATAAAACTTAATTTTACCGCTTCTGTGAATGGAATTTCAAAAATCCGAAAGACACGGTTGATGTCAGTAAGTAAAATGTGGTTCAATGAGATGAAAATAAATTTTTGGTGAATAGTAACTTTTTACTTTTTTTTACAGCGGTTAATAGTAAATAGGGTAACTAAGGGTAAATATGATATTACTATTACCCTAACACATGTCCTAATTCTATTGGATAAGTGTAATTCGACCAAAAACAACCTTATGAATAAAATATGACCATTTAGGCCCACTTGGATTAGATTAGGACATTTATTATTATTTAATTCAAAGAAGAGTTAAAAGAGTTAAAATCAAAGTTTATTCAATAAAACATTTTTAATATGGGGTTATACATACGATAAATTCGACTATAAATATTCATTAGAAAGCTAAAAGGATTTCCTACATAATGATATTTTATTTATAATTTTTAGACTTTAAATAAATTAATTTATTTATGACACAACGATGATGCAGTAATTACCCTTTTAAGGAAATATTAACATAATTGATGTTATAAATACTCAAATGAATGTAATTTGAGACTTTTTATGAATTCCAATAATTTTCTAGGTTACTATGATATATTAGTGTTGATTTAATCAACTTGGTTCGAACATATAATTCTGTTATGACTTTCACAAAAATCATATATCAAATAGTGTCAAAATTGACACAAAATAGTTTTTAAATCAAATATTATATTATTAATTGTTATTTTATTCCTAAAAATCTAAGGTTCGGCCAAATGACTTATATAAGGATATATATATTAATAATAAACAATTTGGGGTTCGTTTGGCATGTTATAGTAAGTTTATTAACCATATAGTGAAAGAAAACAAAAAGACACGGTAAAAGTTAAATTAATTAACTTAGAGTTAAATCTAATTGATAAGGTTAAAATAATACCCTAAACTTGTCTAAATCCTATTGGTTGATAGGATTTCGACCCATCCCCACTTTATCTTCGAAATAAGACCCTTTGGAACCATTATAAACCGATTTTGACTTTACTATAAAATAATATTTTGAGATATTCCTAAGGTGCCCCTCTCCTCCCTTATAAAAGGGCACCTCCTCCCCCTCCTCCTCACACCAATTTGAGCACTCAAGCTCGGCCAACCCCTGCCATTTTCTCCTCTCCACTTCCCTAGAATAATCCTAGAGGTCATGGTCTTCTCCAAAGACCAATATTAGTTCCTTAAGTGGAGGATTCAAAGAGGCGTTCCAAAGAAGAGGTAATATCCATTACCGATCTTTTCAATTTCTTTCTTCTTCAACATCTTCTTCTTTAGTTGTTTCATGATAAAGTAATAACATCAGTATTACTTACATACTGATATGTTATTATAAATATGAAACAACCCTAATTCACCTTCTATCCATCGTACGGGAAAATGAAATCACCGCGCGTGCGTACGTACGGAATACCGTCTCCACGCCGTGGTGTAATCTATTTTCCACCATCACCTTACAAGGATGGGTATAATGGTGTAATGAGTAACTATATATGATTATTATGAAGTAATATTTATACTGAAATAATATATATATACTCCAATACAATTCCACGATCATAGGAACGATATCATCACTCGTGCGTACGTACGGAATACCGTCTCCACGATGTGATGCGACTCATTCTACATGATCTTCATTTCATAATGATTATATAAATGAATTGAATGAATGAATATGGTATATACTACACTAATACCATTCTGTAAATAAATTATCTATAACCTAAAGATAAGAATAATAATTTATTCGACAAAACACGCATAAGAACAAAAAGTTATAAAGACCCGAGTAAAAAGTAACAATGAAATATTACTAACAAGAAGCTAATAATATGACCATATATGATATCATAACAATGAATATGATTCTGGAATAAGTCAATAACATGATTTAAATCATTATACAGGAGGTTCGGACACTTACAAAGCAAGTCGGACATAAGGTAAGGGGAATATCACAATCTCATTTTTATCCGAGATTGTTTATTCGTAAGTATTTACTGGGGTGTATTTTATCATCCACATCCATGTTTACTCAATATGTAATATTATTTCCATCCACCTAAAATTGTTTAAATCCATTTTTACCCTTCGGTGAGTTTTTATTAATACGTATGAAAGGAATCTTTTGTCGTTTTTTGTACGAGGTACTTTTTGACTTTTCCGACAAAAGTACGAAGAATGTTTTTTTTAACTTATACGGCAAGAACGGATTTCTACTGTTTTATAAAGCCTTATTTTCATGAAGCTTCCTCTAAAAGATTTCATGACTATTTTCAATAAAATCTCTTTCTTTTAAAATTGCATGATGTTTTGTGAAAAGAAATTGATTTTGAAGAAGAAAGGATATTTTCCTCAAGAATTCAATTCATGTGTTTTATCAAAATTATTTTCCATATAAGATAATAAAGGGTTCTGTTTCTATCCATATTTTTACATTGATTTGACTATGTTGTGATGGAATTATGTTTATGAATTCCTTTATCTTATATGAATTGATTTATGATGTCATGATGTTTCAAGAATCCCATTTTTGTTACATGTGTTATGCGATGATGTATGTTTTATGATTATGTGGCACACATAAGAAAGGATTCATTATAAGATGGGTGGGACCTATATCTCCCTCCAATGCATTGGGTAAAGATTTTATATCTCATGAGATAGACAGGGCTGGAACGGTAGGTTATACCGGTTCAGTGAAACAGGACTGAAACGAGGGTTACTCGATTTAGAAAGGGACTTTGTCCACTAAGATAGTCTTGGCAATTAGTCTTGACTAACAAGAAATGATTCTCTATGATTATGTGGGTATGCCACAAAGTTTCATGTTTTAAGTTATGATTATTGGGATTACTTTTTCACTGCCATGATTTATCCCATGATAATGAAATTATGCTCTCTTTTGCAGGTTAGGATTTCCAAAATGCTATGTTCTTATGAATATGATGTGATTGATATTTATTTTGTTTACCCTTACTGAGCATTTGAGCTCACCCTTTTATGTTTTCTTTTCCCCAGGATATAAAGAAAGGTTTTACGTAAAAAAAAGGAGGAAGATCTTTATGGGAGATTTTGAAGATCTTTCACCATGATTAGAAGATTATAGTCCGAGTTTCCAAAGACACTAAACTATTACGGTCCTTGTGTGTGTGTTTTTGTAATGTACTAAGTATTCCGCAAAAGTAATGTAATGTCAATGTACGTCAAGATACGGGTCTCTACAGTTGGTATCAGAGGGAGGTTTAGTCAACCTTTGGAAACTAGGATGCGAAAACGTTAGTGAGATCCCTAGAGATATTTCTACGGTATGTCTAGGGATGTCCCTAAGGTTAAGTAGACGTATAAGTTATAGTACTAGAACTACGCTAACGATCATAGAATTAAACCTAAGATGTTAGATATTGAGGATACTCCACCTTTATTATGTTGTTTTCCCTAGCATGATTTTTTCCTCTCACACTATTCTTTTCTGGGTTTTAGAAAATGGCTGGAAACAAGATGATTCACGATAATGGAGGATATGATGGACAATGGAATGATATTCTTCATAATGAAATGGGATTTGGAAGTCCAAACATCATTATTATGCCGAATCAGCAATCTCATAATATGATCAATAAAGTAAAATTTGGTAAGTTTCCTGACTCGGCTAATAAGAGAAAGATGGAGTTTCATGATGATCATAGAGGAAAGAAAGTTCAATTTTCCCTATGTAAATCATGTGGGAAGAGGCATCAAGGAGAATGTTTCAAAGGAAATGGAAGATGCATTGGGTGTGGAAAAGAAGGACACAAAGCAAATAAGTGCAAAGGAAAAGGTTCAGTTAACACCATGGATGAGGATAATGGTATTGCTACGACATCAACAATGGTTAAATGTTTTAAATGTGGAATGTACGGGCATTATGCAAACCAATTCCCTAAGGGAAAGTCTCATGAAAAGAATCAGTATGGTCGTATGGGTAGTATTTATGTTGATGATGATGATGAGACTACAAATGATATGTGAGATGAAAGAATTGTTGAAGCTCGATCAATGGTTTAAGAATGTAGTGGAATGATTACATGTTTATCATGTGTAATGTTGTATAAGTAATCTCATGGTACTATGGGATAAAGAGACATCTAAGGATTGTTACATTGTTGTCTTTCCTTAAGTTTTGAAAGTATGTGATGAATGGTACCAGTATTTTTGGAAAGTAGATGATATGCGCATAATGAAGGGATAAGATGATAATGAGATGTTTGATTGTATGCATGAGCTCATGATTGATATAAGGACTAAGTGATATCATGGTTTGAGTATATAGAATTTTGAGGATTTTGGTATGTGGAAAGTGTTAACTTTAAACTTCATTCATGTTTTCACTAAGGTATTCAAGAGAATACATGATTAAGGACATTGAATGTTTAGAATGTGACCAACAAGACATATCTTATGATATATGGGGATCAACAATGGTATTAAATCTCTGGTAATCGTTTTCACTATGTTATGAGAATGGACTGCAGTATTATGGATAGGACTAAAGATTGGAATGGATTATGTTGGACATAAGTTAGTATTGTTTAAGGATAGAAGTTTTTTCGATATTATTTATGGGATGTTATAGTAATATAGTTTTAGAAAAAGGACAACCTGCAAGACGGGCGACAGCCCATCGCTTTGGACAAGGCTGTGGGAATCGAACCCACAACCGAAATGCGACTGGCCTTTATCGCCTACCACTGGCCTACAGGAAGTCCCTGTTTAGTAGAAACTAGTTTTAAAGTATAAGTCCATTTTAGGAACTATATATGATTAATCTCACTATAGATCGACTTATGTATATAATTTTTTCTAACCTTTTGTTTGAGACAGATGGAATGACCCGTCATTCTATCACATGATCTGCTAACACTTCAAGAATAACAAATTCAACTTCATTTATTTAAGAGATGAAGTGGAAATTGTTCTAGGCACGAATAATAGTGAGATTGTACCAAAATAAAGAAAGTATTTATTCCAATTCAAATTTTCAACTTTAGGGAAATGATCTTGAAAACCAAAAATGTTGTCCTAGTGATCTTATACCTGATGAATCGGATGGTACCTTAGATCGTCACAAATTTATGGATTTGTGATTATTGGATTTTCCATAGCCATGTTCTCTACCACTCTCCATCAGAACATGATGGTTAGATTTCACTTCCATATCCATATTTTCACCCATGTGGAAACCCAATGATTAGTTTATTTGGGTAACCGTTACGTTTCATACCTTTGTTTTTAAAGATTAGTTTTGATATTCCTTTTTATGATGTGGGTTTCTATTAAAGAAACTTTCAAATAGTAAACCATTTATAACCCCGACGAATTTCGAGGGCGAAATTCATTTTAAGGGGGGTAGAATGTAACAACCCAAGATTTTATAAAAAATATTCTTTTTAATTAATGTCTTGTGTTGTATGCTACACCAAAAGGAGCTTGCACAACACGCATCCTTGACTTGCCTTGCATTACACGCAATCACGACCTTCCTCGATAGCGTGTGTAATACGCAATACCAAGTTTCACTAAACAACGATATTCTATTAAAATATTATTAAAAATAGTCATTATGAATAGTAATAACCACTTTTTGAAATTCTGTAAATCTTATTTTTCAAAATGAACTACATTTTTGGATTCGGAGTATCGAATTTAGCCTAAGGTAAAATTTTGGTACATTTCGGATAACTTTCATATTCTGATGAATAGTGAAAATTACTAAATTTTTATTAAAAACAACTTTTTTAATCGAAATAATTAATAGTGATAAATTATTAATTTGAGTGGTTTTAAAGTATATTTAGAATATATTTTTACAATTTAATACAATGTTGGTCATTGGTTGTAATTTCACATTTAAACCAGACATAATCAAGTGTCAATCTTTTGATAGATATTGTTTCTTAAAAACACGCTATTTGTTTTAACAGCGGGATTTAATTATAAAAATAATTAATGAAACTTATATGTTATGAATTTGGTAAAATAGACTTTATTTTTGAATTCGGAATATAAAATATAGCTTAGGATTAAATTTTGGCATTGTTCTGAAAAACATCAATTTTTGATGAATAGTGAAACTACTAAGTGGTAGTTAAAAAACTGAATTTTTCATAAAACTTAATTTTACCGCTTCTGTGAATGGAATTTCAAAAATCCGAAAGACACGGTTGATGTCAGTAAGTAAAATGTGGTTCAATGAGATGAAAATAAATTTTTGGTGAATAGTAACTTTTTACTTTTTTTTACAGCGGTTAATAGTAAATAGGGTAACTAAGGGTAAATATGATATTACTATTACCCTAACACATGTCCTAATTCTATTGGATAAGGGTAATTCGACCAAAAACAACCTTATGAATAAAATATGACCATTTAGGCCCACTTGGATTAGATTAGGACATTTATTATTATTTAATTCAAAGAAGAGTTAAAAGAGTTAAAATCAATGTTTATTCACTAAAACATTTTTAATATGGGGTTATACATAAGATAAATTCGACTATAAATATTCATTAGAACGCTAAAAAGATTTAATACATAATGATATTTTATTTATAATTTTTAGACTTTAAATAAATTAATTTATTTATGACACAACGATGATGCAGTAATTACCCGTTTAAGGAAATATTAACATAATTGATGTTATAAATACTCAAATGAATGTAATTTGAGACTTTTTATGAATTAAAATAATTTTCTAGGTTACTATTATATATTATTGTTGATTTAATCAACTTGGTTCGAACATATAATTCTGTTATGACTTTCACAAAAATCATATATCAAATTGTGTCAAAATTGACACAAAATAGTTTTTAAATAAAATATTATATTATTAATTGTTATTTTATTCCTAAAAATCTAAGGTTCGGCCAAATGACTTAGATAAGGATATATATATTAATAATAAACAATTTGGGGTTCGTTTGGCATGTTATAGTAAGTTTATTAACCATATAGTGAAAGAAAACAAAAAGACACGGTAAAAGTTAAATTAATTAACTTAGAGTTAAATCTAATTGATAAGGTTAAAATAATACCCTAAACTTGTCTACATCCTATTTGTTGATATGATTTCGACCCATCCCCACTTTAGCTTAGAAATAAGACCCTTTGGAACCATTATAAACCGATTTTGACTTTAATATAAAATAATATTTTGAGATATTCCTAAGGTGCCCCTCTCCTCCCTTATAAAAGGGCACCTCCTCCCCCTCCTCCTCACACCAATTTGAGCACTAAAGCTCGGCCAACCCCTGCCATTTTCTCCTCTCCACTTCCCTAGAATAATCCTAGAGGTCCTGGTCTTCTCCAAAGACCAATCTTAGTTCCTTAAGTGGAGGATTCAAAGAGGCGTTCCAAAGAAGAGGTAATATCCATTACCGATCTTTTCAATTTCTTTCTTCTTCAACATCTTCTTCTTTAGTTGTTTCATGATAAAGTAATAACATCAGTATTAATTACATACTGATATGTTATTATAAATATGAAACAACCCTAATTCACCTTATATCCATCCTATGGAAAAATGAAATCACCGCGCGTGCGTACGTACAGAATACCGTCTCCACGCCGTGGTGTAATCTATTTTCCACCATCACCTTACAAGGATGGGTATAATGGTGTAATGAGTAACTATATATGATTATTATGAAGTAATATTTATACTGAAATAATATATATATACTCCAATACAATTCCACGATCATAGGAACGATATCATCACTCGTGCGTACGTACGGAATACCGTCTCCACGATGTGATGCGACTCGTTCTACATGATCTTCATTTCATAATGATTATATAAATGAATTGAATGAATGAATATGGTATATACTACACTAATACCATTCTGTAAATAAATTATCAATAACCTAAAGATAAGAATAAGAATTTATTCGACAAAACACGCATAAGAACAAAAAGTTATAAAGACCCGAGTAAAAAGTAACAATGAAATATTACAAACAAGAAGCTAATAATATGACCATATATGATATCATAAAAATGAATATGATTCTGGAATAAGTCAATAACATGATTTAAATCATTATACAGGAGGTTCAGACACTTACAAAGCAAGTCGGACATAAGGTAAGGGGAATATCACAATCTCATTTTTATCCGAGATTGTTTATTCGTAAGTATATACTGGGGTGTATTTTATCATCCACATCCATGCTTACTCAATATGTAATATTATTTCCATCCACCTAAAATTGTTTAAATCCATTTTTACCCTTCGGTGAGTTTTTAGTAATACGTATGAAAGGAATCTTTTGTCGTTTTTCGTACGAGGTACTTTTTGACTTTTCCGACAAAAGTACGAAGAATGTTTTTTTTAACTTATACGGCACGAACAGATTTCTACTGTTTTATAAAGCCTTATTTTCATGAAGCTTCCTCTAAAAGATTTCATGACTATTTTCAATAAAATCTCTTTCTTTTAAAATTGCATGATGTTTTGTGAAAATAAATTGATTTTGAAGAAGAAAGGATATTTTCCTCAAGAATTCAATTCAAGTGTTTTATCAAAATTATTTTCCATCTAAGATAATAAAGGGTTCTGTTTCTATCCATATTTTTACATTGATTTTACTATGTTGTGATGGAATTATGTTTATGAATTCCTTTATCTTATATGAATTGATTTATGATGTCATGATGTTTCAAGAATCCCATTTTTGTTACATGTGTTATGCGATGATGTATGTTTTATGATTATGTGGCACACATAAGAAAGGATTCATTATAAGATGGGTGGGACCTATATCTCCCTCCAATGCATTGGGTAAAGATTTTATATCTCATGAGATAGACAGGGCTGGAACGGTAGGTTATACCGGTTCAGTGAAACAGGACTGAAACGAGGGTTACTCGATTCAGAAAGGGACTTTGTCCACTAAGATAGTCTTGGCAATTAGTCTTGACTAACAAGAAATGATTCTCTATGATTATGTGTGTATGACACAAAGTTTCATGTTTTAAGTTATGATTATTGGGATTACTTTTTCACTGCCATGATTTATCCCATGATTATGAAATTATGCTCTCTTTTGCAGGTTATGATTTCCAAAATGCTATGTTCTTATGAATATGATGTGATTGATATTTATTTTGTTTACCCTTACTGATCATTTGAGCTCACCCTTTTATGTTTTCTTTTCCCCAGGATATAAAGAATGGTTTTAGGTAAAAAAAAGGAGGAAGATCTTTATGGGAGATTTTGAAGATCTTTCACCACGATTAGAAGATTATAGTCCGAGTTTCCAAAGACACTAAACTATTACGGTCCTTGTGTGTGTGTTTTTGTAATGTACTAAGTATTCCGCAAAAGTAATGTAATGTCAATGTACGTCAAGATACGGGTCTCTACATTCATGCTCGGCCAAACCATGCCAAATTCTCTTCTCCAATTTCCTAGAAACATACTAGAGGTCCTGGTCTTCTTCAAAGACCAATTTCAGTGCAATAAGAGGAGGCCTTAAAGAGGCACTTGAAAGAAGAGGTAATGTCAGTTATCGATTATTTCAACTTTATTTCTTCTTCCACTTCTTCATATTTAGTTGCTTCATTATGAAGTAATAACATCAGTATCACATATATACTGATATTTTATTATAATTATGAAACAACCCTATTTCACCATCTATCCATCCTACAGAAAACAAAATCACCGCGCGTGCGTACGTACGGGATACCGTCTCCACGCCGTGGTGTAATCTATTTTCCACCAACACCTTACATGGATGGGTATAATGGTGTAAAGAATAACTATATATGATTATTTTAAAGTGATATTGATTCTTAAATAGTATACATACAGAACAATACAATTCCACGATCATGGGATCTATATCATCACTCGTGCGTACGTACAGAATACCGTCTCCACGATGTGATGCGACTTGTTCTACTTTATTTTCATTGAATAATGATTACATAAATGAATTGAGTGAATAAGTATGATATATATTACACTAAAACGATTCTTTAAATGAGGTATCTATAACCTAGAAATAAGAATAATAATTTATTCGACAAAACACACATAAGAACAAAAAGTAATAAACACCCGAATAACAAGTATCAATGAAATATTACTAATAAGAAGCTAAGAATATGACCATATATGATATCATAACAATGAGTATGATTCTGGAATAAGTCAATAACATTATTTAAATCATTATACAGGAGGTTAGGACACTTATGAATCAAATCAGACCTAATGTAAGGGGCAATCTCGCAATCTCAATTTTTATCCGAGATTGTTTATACTTCAGAATTTACTGGTGAATATTTTTCATCCACATCCATGTTTCCTCAATATGAAATATTATTTATATCCTCCTACAATTTTTTAATTCCAATTTTACCCTTCAGTGAGTTTTTACTAAAAGATATGAGGGGAATCTTTTGTAGTTTTTTCGTATGAGGTACTTTTTGACTTTTTCGACAAAAGTACGATAAGAATGTTTTTTTAACTTATAGGGCATGACTGGATTTCTAAAACATTATTTCCAAGAATATTCCATTACAAGTTTTCCATTTTTTTTAATCAACTTCTTTTAGTTTAAAATTGTATGACATGTTAAGAAATGAAAAATGTTTTTGAAGTAGAAAAGATATTTTCCTAAAGAATGGAGTTCAAGTGTTTTATCAAAAGTATTTTCCATCTAAGATAATATAGGGTCCTATTTCTATCCCTATTATTACATTGATTTTATTATGTTTTGATTGACTTATTTTTATGAATTCTTTTATCTATATATGAATTGTTTTATGATGTCACGATGTTTAAGAATTCCATTTTTATTACATGGGTTATGCAATGATGTATGATTTATGATTTTGTGGCACACATAAGAATGGTATCATTATGAGATGGGTGGGACCTATATCTCCTTCCAATGAATTGGGTAAAGATTTATATCTCATGAGATAGACATGGCTGGAATGGAAGGTTAAAATAGTTCAGTGAAACAAGATTGAAAAGAGGAGTGAACTGGGTTCAGTAATGGACTTTGTCCTCTAAGATAGTCTTTGATACGAGTCTTGACTACTAAGAAATGATTCTATATGATTATGTGTGTATTCCATAAAGTTTCATGTTTTATGTTATGATTATTTGGATTATATTTCACAACTATTATTTATCCAATGTTATGAAATTATGATCTCTTTTGCAGGTTAATATTTCCAAAATGATATGTTCTTATGAATATGATGTGATTGATATTTATTTTTATTACCCTTACTGAGCATTTGAGCTCACCCTTTTGTTTTTTTCTTTCCCCAGGTCAGTAAAAAGGTTAGTAAGTAATATATTCCAAAATGGACTCTAGATATAATGAAATAAATGAGTGACCATGTAGATGCTTTATGAACCAGTTTTTTATGTTTCCCAGTTTCTAAAGATATTATACCTATACGGTCCTTTCATGGTTTTGTTATATGTTGTAATAAGTATGCTTCAATTTTAAAGTATTAACCATGTTTGTAAAGTATTTGTTGTTATAAGTACCATAGTGTATTATGAAAAAAAATATGTTGCATTATCTACTACAGAAGCTAAATACATAGCTACTAGTAGTTGGTGTGCACAAATTTTGTTGATTAAACACACATTACTATATTATTAATATCCATTCAGGTATGTACCAATAAACTGTGACAACAATTATTCTATTAATATCTTGAAAAATCCATTTTCACACTCTAGGAAAAAGCATAATGATGTAAAACATCACTTTTTGAGAGATCATTATCAAAAAGGTGATATCACTTTTAAATTCATTAGAACTGAATACCAACTTGCTGATATATTCACCAGACCATTAAATTCTGAAAAAATAGACTACATCATAGATGAATTAAGTATGATAAATCTTAATAAAATATCTTACTATTTCATATCGTACTGTTTCATGTTTACGGTATCATAGTTAATGTTTCTTGGGTACAATATTACACTTAATGTCTCTATCAATACAGTCACACTATCAAGAAATAAGACTTGTTATTGTCTCACCGCAAACACATGTTACTATCTCACCGTAAGAGTCAGTTACTGTCTGACCAAGAATAATTGTTACTATCTCACCGTAGGATTCAATTAATGTCTCACCATAATAATGTTTTGTAAAATTATTTATAAATTATAACCTTTTTCAAAGTGATTAGATATTTTACCCTTTTTCATTCCAGTACTATTCTTTTTGTGACGATTGGTATTCCTAAATGATAAAAGACAAGAAATTTCACTCATTCTTCACTCGATCACCCTTTTATTCCCTCAATCCATAACCCTTATTCAACCCTTAAACTCTTCTCTCTCTCAATCCAATGGTGAATTACTAGGATGAAACGTCCTTCATTGTTAACTGCTGAGAAACACAGCTCAAAGAAGAAGAAGATCGCGCCTAAATTATCACCTGAGGGTCCTCTGAATCCAAATCTAGTGAACCGACTGTAGTAATTGACAAATAGATATGCCCTAAGTGTCTTCTTATGAGTAATTATTTTTTTTTTAAAATTATTATAAGAGAAAGGAGGGTTAGATTGTTTTTCAAAGGAAGATAAACCTATCTACCCGAAGCTAGTTGCATAATTTTATCAGTTTTTATAATTTTCGTTTGATTTCGAAAGTGGATATGTTGTAAGGAGTTGGATAAATGGCCATAGATTATTATTTTCTTCAAGGTTAATGGATATTTTCCTTAAGATTCCTCATGATTGTATTTGTGAAGATGACCAGATAGGTCCTCCACCTCAATGTGAAATATTTTTTTCAAATATGCCTTGAAATTCATAACTGGAAATGTCACCAAGAGGAGATCCATCGCAGCTGAACTGGATGGATAATCTGGACTTCTATTTATGTTTATTCAGAACATGATTATCACCAAAAAAGGTGATTTCACTGAACTTAAATATCAAGATATATTTTTGATTCATCTCATTAAAAATGTACATAAGATCAATCTGTGTATGTATGACATACATCATATGTTCGAATTGATCAAGACCATATCCAAGTCAACCTCCCGATTCTATTCTCAGCTTATCTCAACTTTTCTCAATGCCAAAGGATTAGTTAGACCAAATGAATAATTTATCATGTATCATGAGTTCATCCTTTTCAAATTTATTATAAATATAAAGAAGATCAATTGGGATCCTTGGTAAAAGGCATGGGTGGAAGATACTGATAGGATCTTTGAAAAGATCAATAAATTGGAACATCCCTCAAGACCAAAAGGTTTTTATGATACTTCCATGGAACCAATTGATTTTGTGGATTATTTTGAATAAGAATATGAAATGGATGGTGATCCTTTCATATAAAATTTTTTGATGAGGAGGACTGTACTTATTCTCATCAAGTAGTAATTGAGAATGAAATACATACTTCTAAAGATGTTGTTGGTCTGGATGACCAACCTGAAGTTGAAAAATAATTGGTTGCTAAAGAAACTAAAAATGATATTGTGGAATAACACATAGAAGAAGAAATTCTTGTTATGCAATAGACTGATCTTGAGGAACTCTCAGTGGAATAATCTGTTTCGGAAGTCATTATTTCTTGTGAAGAGAGAATGGAACAACCCTTTCACTTGGTTTGAAAAAAAAATCGATGACGAAAGGGATGAACTCATGATAATAAATCATGGTCCTATGTCCTTGAGTCCTGAGAAGGATGCAATTTTTGAGGGGTAGAAACCCCCAATCTATAGTCTGTTGTAGTGCCAAATAAGATTGATCCAACATCAGTGGAAACGTTGTATAAATTTCCCAATTATTTTTATATGAATGACCCACAAGAAGTCTCAGTTGAGGGTATAAACATTCCCCTATGTTTTAGTTAAAAATGGAAACATTTTTTAAAGTTGTCTCTTATAATGAACCTGAGCCTGTATTATCTACTATCTTTGAGCCTTCTCCAGAACCTAAAAACATGGTGAATAAAGATGACTTGAAAGAATTTGGAACAGGCCCTTTGGCTGGGGTTGAAAACTCATCAATACCAAACTAGCTCCTATAACAAATCTAAGATTGAGATATGCTTCACTGTTTTTTGAAAAATTCATTTATAAGATTCAACCCAAAATGCTTCATGAGATTCAAGAAGTCGGAGTTGATAATAAACAACTTAGTGAGGAAGTACAAACTCTAAGTTGTAATGTTGAAGACATGCAGAAAGTGATGAATTTGAGATCAGATATTGCTTCTCATCATATTGAGAATATTTTTTCTCAAACCCCACATGATATTTCTTCTCTACATAAAGGTCATTTAGCTTATTTTACTGAAAAATTATTTGAACAAAACAAAAAAATAATGAAATATATGTGTGAACTTGTTGTTGGCCTTAACAAGCGAACTGGTGAGGATAAGGGGTTCCTTCAGAAAGGGCTCAATCAACTGAATTCTTTTACCTCAGATTTCACTGCTTCTAATGCCTCTGGTAAATCTTCTAATTCTTCCTTAAATAGTGATCTATTTTGAACAGTGGTCAAAGTGGAACTTCAGGATTTGTTGAGTGGTTTTAATAAATATTATCTATCTAATGTTTTCAATAATAGTGATATAGTTTTTGATTTGGTGAAAATACATTCTAATATTTCTAATGATAATCAGTAAGAAATTTCCAAGAATGTGGAAATCTATTTCAATTGGATTTTATCTAAGATTGACATAACCAATCATTTAAAGTACCTTGTGGATAATCTGAGGATTCCTCTTGTCACTCAAGCCTTCAATACTAATGTTCAAAAGATCACAGAGTTCAATCATCTATTGTACTGGTTTATGTAACATAATGATAAATTTGAGAAATCCATGAAGTATGGTGGATAGATCATTGCTAATTTTATCAAGATTCTAAGGACCTATCATTGTGTACAGAGTACTGCCATAGTTTCTCCTACGACTGCACCATTGAGCTATTGTTTTCTTACCTTCACATATATCCTAGCCTCCACTTCTATTTCTATCAGTCTGTCCCTGAGTCAGATCAGGCAAGTAATCCTTGATCAATTGTTGCCCTGGTCTTCTACTACACCTAAATTTTCCCATATGTCTTTTGTGGTTTTCCTTTACCTTCTATGTCCACTATCTCACTCCCTTATTCTACTTCACCTATACTGCTACGGCTTCTTCTTCGGCTGTTGTTGATAAAGGCAAAGAGATGACCAAACTATGATGAAGTACAGTGACTCCTCTCTTTTGATATGAATGTTGTTTCATTTGTTTTACTATCTTCTGTTTGTACTGATACTGTTTTTCACTAATGTATAATGTAATTTTCTTGTCTTTTCTCATTCACTATTTTTGATAATCGAAAAAGAGAGAGAAATATATATATCGTTTTTGAAAATTGGGAATATGTAGTTCAAACAAATATACACTCTAAATACACATGATTTGTGATCATGAAAAAGGGGGAGATTGTTGGACACCTAATTTATTAATCATGTTTTAATGATCAAAAATCCTATTCAGTCTAAACCTTGTTAACTAAATTTGATCTATATCACATCAAATGTATAGTTTTTTAGTAAAGCTATCGAAAGATCTTAATTTTTATATACTCAGTTTAATTATTGTACACTATCATTGATTTACATTGTTATGATTACTTTGAAAAATGATTAGGTATAATCCCTTCTATAAATATCACTAATTAAGTATGAATACAGATATTTGGCGATGTCTGAGACACCGTGAGTATGCCACCGGTTATTTTTTTTAGGAAAAGGAACCAGACACTATGACAAGACATCATGGCCAGACACCATAACCAGACACCGTGAACCAGACCCTGTGACCAGACACCGTGACCATGAGACACTATGGCCGGACAATGTGACCATGAGATATTGTGACAAACCAACCACTAAGACCAACAAGACACTCTGACCATGAGACACTGCTTCAAGAAGACATCGGTTCCAGGAGAAACTGTTCTATGACATACTATGACACCGTTTCTTAATTTGTTTTGTTGTTTTTCAATTTATTATCTAATGGTCATATTTGAAGTTTTTAAATGCACTAAAATAATTAGTGTTTCTTTGTAGACATGTCACCTGATAGTACGATGTATGAGGTGTCGAATACATGCAACCTATAGCCTTCAACACATTCACTCCATGATAAAAGAGTAGTTTGGACCAAAAGAACACAAACGTGAATGTGTAACAAACATGCATGATCACAACAACCAAGAACACACTTAGAGAATTTTTGAAGGAAGGATTGTCACATGAAACTCGACACTACTGAACAACACACGAAGCATACTAGAATACATGAATAATGATCATCTTTGCACTGTCAAAAACCACGGAGAACACATGCAGATATTGATGACTTGAAACACTCTGTTTACCATACATGGACTTTAACTCTCTCTATTCTTCATCCCATAAGTCTAGAGCTGTGAAGACTAACACTCAGAGAACTTCTAACTTTTTCATATCATTTTCACTCAGTTGTGTATCATTTTATTATCATTCCCATAGTGTGTGTATTTGTATAAAAACACACTCTGTCTATTTAATTAAACTGATGGATATAACATATCCTTTCTCAAACATCTTTTTACACTTGTGTATAACAATGAATAAGTGTGGAAGAGGTCCTGGTGTGGCCTGGTAGTTTTTACCCATGAAGAAATATGGAAGTTGTTCTGTGACCTGGATAGTCCTGTGTACTATTATTAACCCCGATCTAGGGTGTGGATCATGTTTATTTATATAAACATATTGGTGGTAGGTGACCAACAAGTAAGGTGTATTTGGTCTCGTATTCAGACCAATCCACTTGTTTTATATCTTTTGTGCTATTTAATTTATTTTTTTTCATTTTCCTATTTAATTTTGAAATCACTAAATTCACTTTGATAGTTAATATTGGAAAGAAGTTATCATTTTTTCCTTGTTATAATAGCTTAAAAATAAATATTAATAACCAATATTAAGATTAGAGAGAACTAATCAATCTTCTAAAAAGTTAATTAAACTATAAAACATTCATAACAGTATAATATTGATTAACTAGCTCGTATTTAACATTATTGGGGAATCCTTTTTATAATAATTTCTAAATAGAAATTTTTATAGTTAGTCAATTCATTCCCCCCCCCCTCTTGAGTAATCTAATCTGACCAACATTTGGTATCAAAGTATTCTTATTAAGACTATATTTTCATCCTTATTCAGTTGTGATTGTATTTTTACTTTAAAGATCTATAAATTTTTGTTAATTCTAAATTTCTAGCTATTTCAATGTATTTATTTATTATGGATATTATATAGGAATGTGTTGCAACCAACAAACAAACATTCATTAATGGAACCTACTACGCTCAATGGAAAATTAATGTGAAAATTCATTTAGAAAGTATGGGTTTTGAAATTTGGTCTTCAATTACAGATTAATATAAGATTCCTACTACTAAAAGAATCACATGGGATAAACCTACCAAAACATCTTACAATAACAATTTCAAATCTATGAATGCTTTTTATTTCTCTTTTGGAGATGAGGAATTTAATAGAATTTCTTCTTATAAAACGGACCATGAAATTTGGGATACTTTTCCTGTTTCACATGAAGGATCTTCCTGTGTGAAATAAATGACACTTAATACTTATATTGATAAACATTATAAATTTAAAATAAAACTTGATCAGCCTATTTCTAACTTTTATCTTAGGTCAAATGAGATATTCAACACAATGATTTCTTTGGGAAGAGAAGTCACCACCAAGGAACAGATCATGAGAATTCTTAGATTTCTACGTCACATATGTAGAGGAACCTCTATATCTATTAGAAAATAATGAGACATTAGAAATCTACCTATAAAAGAACTCATTTGGAAATTTATGATCTATTAAGTGGAGAAAAAATTCAACAAGGAAGAGGAGGATGAACCCAAAAAGAAATCTGTTGCATTCAAGACCACCACCTATAATCACAAAGACAAAGGGAGATTTGAATATTTTGTAGAGATTTCCACTGGTGAACAATCATAACCAGATAATGATGAGGATATTGATCAATTATATAGAAGATTTAATATATTTTACAAGAAGAATAAATTTTTCAGAAAGCCTTACCTCAAGGGAAGTTATGACCAAAAACGAAGTTGGAATAATGATTATAAAAGAAGTGACATGACTGATGAGAATGACTACTATTAATGTAATGGAAAAGGACATATCAAGGATCACTATCTAAAGCTCAAGTAAAATGAGAGATATGAGGACAAAAATAGAATGAATAAAAATTAAATTAAAGAAACTTGGAGTGAATCTTAGGATAGTTCAAGTGACTTAGAAAAATCAAATGATGAACAGGATAACAAATCCAATATGCGTTTTATGAAAAACACTTCTTAGGTAACACTGGACTCTTCTATACATTATTCATAATATTCTAGATATGGGAGTGACTCTAAAAATATTTCTAATGAAGAAATGATTGGTTACTATATTATGCATGAATAAACAAGAAATGAACTAAAAGATAAATATAAATCTTTGATGAAACAATATTCTCTTAATATGATTGTTAAATCATTACTCACAACTAAAAAAATGCTCAACTGCTCAAGGAGAATAATGAATTAAAAATTTCTAATGAGAAATTGATGAATGACATAGAAAATTTTTCCAGTGGAAAAATAATCTTACTCAAATTCTAGGAAAACAAATTGCACGAAAATTAAATATTGGCATTGGTTATCAACCTAGAAAAATAAAACTTGGTAGAACAAAATTTGTTACTAAATCTAGGACATACAACTTTACTACCAGTTCTGGACACATATCAACTAGTTCATGTTATGATATACTTTCTACTATTTTAAGTTCATCTAGACAGAACAGAGTTTATTATTTAAATAATTAACACAATTCTTATAGGAAACCTATGAGTTAGGTATGGGTTCCTAAAGAACATATGACTAATATTACCAGACCCAAACAAGTATGGCCCCCAAAATATGTTTTTTCATGAACATTTTGTAGGAGAGCTGCAGAAAGAGTTCCTCTAAAAGTTTATGGTACTTGGACAGTGGGTGTTCAAGACAAATGATATGATATTACTCAAGATTCAAAACCCTAATGAAAATAGATGGAGGAAATTTCACTATTGGTGACAATTCCAATGGTAATATTATTGTCCTTGGCCAAATCATAAACCTTAACTCAGATTTTATTTCTAAAGTACTATTTTTTTGATGGTATGAAGTATAATCTTCTTAGTATCTCACAATTATGTGATGATAGATTTCATTTTAGATATGAAAATGATGCTTGTAATGTATTTAATTCTAAATAAAAATTATTGTTTTCTACATTACGAAATGAAAATGTTTATTCTGTTAACAAATATTCTTTAGATTCTCAAAATGCTTCATGCCTACCTTTATTTCATAAAGAGTCTTGGCATTGGAAGAGGAGACTAGAACACTGTAATATTCACTCTCTTAGAAAGATAACTAGAAAACGCTTAGTCAAAGACCTACCCAAACATGAGTTTCCAAATGAAAAAATGTGTAATCCCTATAAATAGGGAAAACAACACAAAATTTCCTTTAAACCAATGAAAGAAGTGTCAACTTCTCATCCTCTCAAACTGGTTCATATGGAATTGTATGGGCCATCTATATTTTATTGTTTAAATGGGAAGCACTATGGTTTTATTTTTTTAGATGACTTTTCAAGATATGCATAGACCACCTTTCTGGATCACAAATGTGAATCATGTTCTTACTTTACTAAATATGTCATGTCTTCAGAAAATCTCAGTGGACATAGAATTAAGAACATAAGAAGTGTCCAAGGGCGTGAGTTTGAAAATCAAGAGTTTGAATCATTTTTTTCACAAAATGGTTATAGTCAAAATTTCTCTACCCCTAGAACACCACATCAAAATGGTGTTGTAGAAAGAATAAATATAACCCTGCAAGTAATTGCAGGAGCAATGATAATTGAATATGGCCTAACTATTTATTTATGTGTTGAAGCTATAAATACAAAATGCTACATAATCAATAGAGTATTGACTAGACCTAATATTAAAAGGACTCCTTAGGAGTTATGGAACCGCTGAAACCCCAAGGGTAGCTAATTCAATGTTTTTGGTTGCAAAGTCTATATCCTTAATTATAAGGAAAATCGGGAAAAATTTGCAATGAAAAGTGGTGAAGGCATCTTTTTAGGATATTTAATTTCCAGTAAAGCATTTAGAGTGTTCAAGAAATGATCTAAATGTGTGGAAGAATATATCCATGTAAAATTGGATGAAAATAATCCACATGAGTCGAAAACCATTCTAGAGAACATAGAGGATGATGTATAAAATATGGACATTAATTCAAAATCCTCAAGCCATCTTGTGAAAAAATCTGTGAAAACTTCCAGTTCATTGAATTCCTTAGACTCAAGTCATAAGGAACCAAAACATGTTGATGAACCTTAAATCAATATTCCTTCCTTTTCTAGAGATGTTAGAACTCTTAAGAACCAGCCCTTAGATGTTGTTATAGGATACTTGGAAAAAAGAACTCAAACTATAGATTCACATAGAAATCAGGTTGAACATCAAGTCTTCTTGTCACAACATAAACCAAAAAACCTTAATGATGCTATCAATGATGAATTTTAGGTGATGGATATGCAAGAAGAACATAATCAGTTTGAAAGGAACAATGTTTGGAAACTTGTCCAATGACTCAATGACACATTCACCATAGGCACAAAAACGGTATTTAGAAATAAGGTAGATGAAGCTGGTAACATAGTTAGAAACAATGATATCTTGGTTGAACAAGGGTATTGTCAATAAGATGAATTAACTATGAGGTAAACGTTGCACCAATAGCTAGAAATGACGCCATCATAATTCTGTTTGCCTATTCTGCACATTTTAATTTAAAACTATATCAAATGGATATTAAGAGTGCATTCCTTAATGGGTAAATAACAGAGGGTGTTTTTTAATGAGAAAACTCATGGTTTTTCCAATACACATTTTCCAAATTATATTTTTAAATTATCAAATGATTTATATGGATTAAAACAACCTCCAAGAGCCTAGTATGATAGGATGAGTACTTTTCTTATTTCCAATGGTTTTACAAAAGGAATAGTTGATCCTATCCTACTTATAAAATGAATTTCTAATGATGTTTAAGTTGTTCAAATCTATGTATATGAGATTATATTTTGATATTCAAGAAATTATTTATTTATTGATTTTTCTAAGATGATAAAAAATGAATTTGAAATGAGTTTAATGGGTAAACTAACATTCTTTCTTGGATTTCGAATAAATAAATATTAAAGATGGTATTGTTTTAAATCAATTTAAATACACAATAAATATTTTAAAAAGTTTTGGGCTAGATAGCAATAAAAGTAGTGACACTCAAAAGAGTACTGCTAGTAAGTTGGATCTTGATGTAGATAGAAAATCTGTTAACAAAACCACTTATAGAGGAATGATTTTAAGTTTACTATACTTAACTTCTAGTCGACATTAAATTATTTTTAGTGTGTGTATGTGTTCTCATTTTCAAGGAAATCCTAAGGAATTTCATTTAAATGATGTCAAGAGAATTTTAAAATTCCTCAAGTATACACCCAATCTAGGATTGTTTTATCCGAGAGGAAAATCATTTGAATTAGTTAGTTATTCAGATGTTGACTTCAGTGGTTGTAAGTTAGATAGAAAAATAACCTCTGGAACATGTCACTTTTTAGGCAAGTAACTAGTATCCTGGTGTAGTAAGAAACAAAATTTTGTTGCATTATCTATTGTGGAAGTTGAATATAAAGTTGTTGGTAGTTTTTGTGAAAAAATTTTGCGGTGAAACACACTTTACCAGATTAAGGATATCAATTCAAGCATGTACCTATAAATTGTGACAATAAAAGTGATATTAATATCTAAAAACCTGTTTCACAATCTAGGACAAAGCGTATTGATGTAAGAAAACACTTTTTGAGAGTTCATTATCAAAAATGTTATATCACATTAGAATTCATTAGAACTAAATATCAGCATGCTGATATATTCACCAAAAAATAAATTCTGAAAGAATGGAGTACATCATATGTGAATTAAGTATGAGAAATCTTATGTACATATCTTACTGATTCATATATTGTGGTTTCATGTTTACAGTTTCGAAGTAAATTTTTCTTCATTACTATATGACAATTACTGTCTCTAACAATACAGGCACACAGTCTAAAAATAAAACTTGATACGGTCTCACCGTAAACACTTGTTATGGTCTCATAGTAAGAGTCCATTACTATCTTATTGAGAATGCTTGTTATTGTCTCACCATAAGAGTTAGTTACTATCTCACCATAAGAATGTTTTAATATTTTGTTTTTTAATTAGAACCCGTATCATGGAGATTACTTATTTTACCCTTTTTCTTTACCGCACCTTTGTTTTTGCGATGATTGGTATTCCCAAATGATAAAATAAAAGAAATTTCATTTGTTCATCACTTGATCACCCTTATATTCTCTCAAACCGCAACCCTTATTCAACCATTCAAATATTATCTTTCTTGAACCTACAGTGAATTCCCAAGATGAAACATCCTTCGTCATTGACTCCCGAGAAATGCAGTTCAAAGAAGAAAAAGACCGCGCCTAAATTAGCACCCAAGGGTCCTCTGAATCCAAATCTGGTGAACCGAACTGTAGTACCTAAAAAATAGATATTCCTTATGTGGATTCGGATGAGTAAATATCTATTTTTTGAATATATGAAAAGATAACGGATGGTTATATTGGTTTAAAAAGTAAGATAAACCAATCTACCCGAAGCTAGTTGCACAATTTTATCAGTTTTCATAATTTTCATTTGATTTAGGAAGTGTCTATGTTGTAAGGAGTTGGAAAAATGTCGAGATATGCACATATTGTTCAATGTTATGGGTTGTCTACCTTAGGATACCTCATGATGGTGTTTCTGAATATTACAAGAGTGGTACTCCACCATTATGTGAATTCTTTTTTTGGAAGATTCCTTGAAAAGAATAAATGGAAATTGCACAAAGAGGAGATACATCGCTGTTGAGAGGTGTGATGAAGTGGTATAGTCTTTCCTTTTAATATTTGAGGGATAGTGGAACTCGTGTAAATACCAAAAGGTATCTAGTAATGAAAGGTCTCATTTATCTAATATTACAAAAAAATGAAAAAATAATGAATTATTTTAAAATTTTGGTCGAACAAAATATACACCATCAAAAAATATGTAAATTTACATAATTTGGTTCCAGTTCTTCTATGATTCCGTAATTTTATTATTTTGGTTTTTATTAAAGCATCAATTTTTATAACCAAAGTAATTTAAACATTAATAATGAAATAAATTGAGATTTATTATAAAATATATATATATAATTTATTAAAAATATTATATACCATTTAAAATTTAAAATTTAATGTGTTTTGAAAATTAATATTTAAAACAATCGCATGTGACAAAAAATATTATTAATCCCTGACCGTGCTAATGACGTTTTTAAAAAAAATGGGTCATTTACTTATTATAAAATATAAAATTGTCAATTAAAAGATCATATTTAATATTTTTAACACCTAAAAATAACTTATAAGAGCATTGTATTTTTTTTAATTTTAAATCATTTAATAAAATATCAAATATTGTAAAATAACAAAAATATTAATTTCAACAGTATTTTATTAATTTTAATTATAAAATAACAAAATTATATTGAAGTTCAAAATATATTACATTTTCATATATTTATCATGAAATATTTATTTTCAAGAATAATTAATTTCAATAATTAAATGAATTCAATTCACTATAAATATTTATAATATCATTTATTTTTGTTTATTATTAACTAAATAATCACTACATTGGTATTTCATAAGAATTTTATGTAACTAAATCATATCTAAATATTACTTATAAATTATTATGGTAAATAAAACCCATTTAACCTTCAAAATGATATTTATACAAGAAAATATGACATTTTTTTTCATATTTCATTGTTTAATAAATATTAAAGGTAAGGATGGTTCCCTTTTTTTCTTTTTCCTTACAAAACATTTTTTATAGGGAACTTCCATTTAATAATATACCAATAACCCATAAAATTAAAAAAAGAGGGTGTATGGTATAATTATTTTCAACCAATGGATTTTGGACAAGTTTCTAGGTCATTTTGGTCTTTACGATTAAGGTTTAATCCCTAATTATGCTTAATCATACATAAATCAATATGATTAATTTTAATCACTTTCACTAATATTATTGGTTAAAAATTATGTTGAACATATTAGACGAAAATTATGATAAATATTAAAACCTTTTATATCAATTTTTCTTAATTCAAATTACATAAGTGGGAAATCTATGTTTAATGGAAATCCCACAGTTGTGGAGATAAAGTGAGTTTCAAAAAGTCAATATGTTTTTATAATCCATTTTATATAAAAATAATTCCAATGAACTAAATTGCTTTAATATATGTATAATTTATTTATTTTGAATTCTAAAAAAAAATTAAAATATATTTATTAATAATTATTATTTATAAGAGAAGACTGTTTCAAACTAAAATACAATATTTTTCACAATTCATCAAAAATTATAGTTTCTTTAAAAGAATCTCAAAAATTAACCCTAAAATAATTTGGATATTATGAATTAAAAATTAATGATTTTTATCCAATGAACTTTATAACATTTTATAAAATAATTTTTTTTCATAGAAGGACATGAATAACAGATCATTTGAGAAAATAGTATTTTAAAACATAAAAAGACTTTTCCAAAAATTATATTTTCCAAAATGATTTTATTTTATTTATATAAAACCATTAATGAAAATATTTTAAATTTTTTTAGTACTATTCATATTAAAATGTTTATCAACTATTTTATAACTATCTATTTAATATAATTCTAATAATAAAATGATTTTTCATAGAAACTTAGTGTTGTATGCAACATATCCCAAGTCAGTGTTCTGTGAAGCACAATACAATTCATTTTTGTGTGAATGGAATGATTAAAATAGTGAAATTTGATACATCAATTAAATTTAATTCATTCTAAGAAAGAAATTTCACAAAATTTCAGGGTGTTACATTCTACCCCCCTTAAAATGATTATTCCATCAAAAGTCAACAAGGTTATCATAGGTTTAATACATTGATGATTCATCGATAGAATCCTATATCACAAAAATGAATACTAAAACAAACCATGAAAAGGTAAATTTGGATCCCTAATGGTTTCCCAATATAACTCATAATGTGATTCCCAGAAGGTAGAACATAGTTGGGAAGTGAAAACATGGACATGGAAGAGGAATTTTAACATCATGTTCTAATGGAGAGTGATAAAGAACAAGGTCTGGAGAAAGTTAAGAATCTCAAATCCATAAATATACAATTATCATAAAGGAGCTTATGGTTCATCGAAAATAAAGGTATAATGGAAAAAAATCTTGAAGATCCTTTTCCCTAAATTAAAAAAGAAATTCATAAAAACATATACTTTAATGTTTTCAGGATAACTTCACTTTTTGTTGTTCATTGACCACTTCATCTACTTATCTATAAATGAAGTTTATTTTTTCCTTCCTAATTTACTAATATATTATTATACCCATGATATTCCCTCCCATCAGTTATAATAAACATATGGTAGTTTGAACATGCTATCCAATATACATAAATCCTCACATATAGAGATAACACATTAATATTACTAACATCTTTTGAAGTTTAACACAAACATTCCATTAATGGTTAACCTAATAACACTTATGAAAGATGATAATTCATTGATTTATAAAGAATGTTATGAAATTAGCTTAACATTGATCTCCTGTATATCACAAAGAATATCTAGGTTTTCACATTCCAAACATGGGAATACATTCATTCTATGTTCTCTTGAAACATGGTAATAACCTGAATTACCAAAATTACTTATTGAAACCTGAATGAATCCATATTACAAAGTATAATGGATATATTCCTTAAATCCAAAAATATTATAAACCTCATCATTAATGATATATTCCACTTTTTCAATAATCAATTCCAATGTAATATATACTATCAAATTTACATATTCATATCCAGTATGTCTTCATCCAAAAATAATTATCTCAATGTCATAAATTAATTATGGATCACCATCCCTTAATAATTATATCACATTTCCATGAAATCACATTCTTATGTCTTCTCACCATTAAACCATTCAATTCCATTTCATATTGAAAACATACACTAAAAATGATTAAATATTTCATGATTCATATAAAAAATATTTTTATTCCAAAACGCAATAACTTCATTCATCAAACATTATTCGTAGACTATTACTCAGGGTAGTTTAACTTATTCCTTAATACATTTTTCTAGTATAAGAAATATGAATCATGTCTTATGTTTTCTCAACCACAATCTAATTATTCTTCTGATGTATAATGTAAAAAATAATGGAAGAACATCACATACATTTCACATGTTGTTTTTGGAATCCTTATCTTAATAAGTAAAACAGATACTCATACCACCATCCTAAAAATATTTTTGAGATTTTAACTTTGGAAATTGATTTTTATAATTCCCATATTTTCCACATATAAAAACTTAAATGTTACCCATGTTACTTCTAGTTTCTTATACTTACTAAAACTAAAAAATCATTGTGTGATAAACATGTTTCATATTGGGATACCATATAATCATTAAAATTACTTATTGGGCACCTAAATCAACGCTCCTACTCCTTTAATATATGATACCTTATGTTTATCCTCAATTATTCACAATCATCCTATATTTAAATCAATCATGATTTTTCATAAAATGTATTTGAATCCACAAATCATATCCCCTAGGAGGCTCAAACTAGGTGTGAAGCACGGGCTGTTGTCATGTTCTAGATTACTTCAAGTCAGATTTGGAACATCTTTTCAGAGTCATTACCCCCTATAACATTTATGCAAGATCTACATCCACTTTTAGTATCAAAACAAGGATGTATTTATTAAAAACAACACACTATACCCTACAAAAAAATTCAAGGACATTTTCCTAAACAATAACACATCATTATACTTATCCTTAGATACAACCCTAGATAAAATATTATAAATATACATAGGGATCTCACTAATGTTTTCCTATCTTAGTATCCAACGGACAAATAATACTTTCCTCTAATTCCTAATATAATGATCCTCACTTTTTATCAATTATCATTGCATCACTTTTGAGGATTATTTACAAAATTACAAAAAGATGAATCCCAAAGACAATACTATTATAGTTCCATTGGAAATATGGAAACATAAGCACCGATACAAAAACAATATACATTATCTTCCACTAGGTTAACTATGAGTAGAAACCTTCTTAGAAACATCAGTCATAATACATACATTCATATCATAGGAAAGGAAACACAAATAGTGGTGTGCTCAAATTCACATTAAGGGTAAAAAAGGCAGAAATGTAAGCATGATTATGAGCATTAGAGTATGAGACCATAAGCAATAAAATGAAATATCATGCCCTACATTTTAAATATATTATACATGAATCATGGAATAAAGCTTGGCACATCATAAATATGATTCATAAGGAAATAAATAACTTAATCCATATAAAAATACATTTGAATAAAATATAGATTTTGGGGAAAACATAAAATCATATATAATGATTTCTATAGCAGTCCAAAAATATATTCCAAGGCCATCTTAGTGGATGAAGACTTTAATGAACTAATTTCACACCCCATTCCATCCATGTATTAATAAACTGAGTTCACTCATCACTCAAACCTTTTAAAACTGAACTGAGTTCATTTATCATTCCAACTAAGTAAAACTGAATCGAGTTCATTTATCATTCCATCAATATCTATCTCATGAGATATAAATCTTTACCCAATTAATTAGAGTGATATACAGGTCCCACACATTTAATAATAAAATCATACATACATATGTCAAAAAATCATATAAAATCATATCATAACCCCTGAAAGGAAATGGTTATTATAAAAATTAAGTAATATCATAACATGGTGAAACAATAAATAAGGTTCATAATCATTTCTTAAATATCAAAACTCATGGATGAGAAATTGATTTCATAAAAAAATAACCCATGAAAGAGAAATGTGTTTCATAAAAATATAACTCATTAAGGAAAAATGGGTTTCATGAAGCCTAAGACATCAATAATAACCCATTTAGATAACAGATATAAATGGAAAATTTAAATTTTTTCCTAGAAATGAAAGTTTAACTTCAACAGATGTCATCTTAGATGAAAAATAATATTAAAATATTTTTTAAATATTTTTCCCGAGTAAAATATCATTTCTTAATCAAAAATGAATTTTATAAAACCATTTGAATATCAATTTCATAGAAAATACTTTGAAAACATATAAAAAACATATGAAATAATTTTTAAAAACTTTTTCCTTGAAACTTATAAAGGATTCATAAAAACATTTGGAAAACTTTTTCCTTGAAAACATATAAAATAATCTTTAAATAATTTAGAAACCTTTTTCTTTGAAAACATAAAAAATAAGATTCATAAAATTTTAAAAATATTTTTCTCCAAAATCACATTGAAAACTTATAAAAATTGATTCATAACGATTTGAAAATTATTTATTAAAAAATTTGTAAAATATAAAAATAGTTGATTTTTTTTTGAAAAAATTTTAACATGGAAACCTATGAAATAATCATTATAATGTTTTGAGAACCGTTTCTTTGAAAATACATTGAATACATAAAAATAAATATTAAAAACATTTTGAAAGAAAATTTATTTTAAAACATATAAATTAATCTTTGAAAATATTAATTAAAATTCAATTTACTTTTTCCTTGAAAACGTTCTTCAAGGATCATTTGTAAATATTTTTGAACACATGGTTTTGGAAATAAAATGAATTCCAGACCAAAGATAGATACACAGTCGTATTTTCTTAAAAAAATATTATTAATTAAATTAATTAAAATATAGAGGTAAAATGGTACAAATACATGGATATATCTCTAATAAACATATTATAAGGAAACTCATGGGTTTTCATGACATATGTATGACAATAATTCATCAAATACTCATAATTATTAACAATATCTAAAAGCTATGAGATTGTTTTTATAAACTCATAGCACATTGTTATTTGGGATCATACACCCCATATATAAGAATGAAATTAAAATAAGAATAAAACATCATTAAATGAATTAAATTAATGATATATCATTTCAAATGAATAACAGACACTCAAGGAAAAATATAGGTGCATAACATGGCATGTGTCTCTAAGAATGAAAATTGAGACAAAATTACTTTATAGATTATATAACATTTGAAACATAAACCCTGTGAAATAAATATCATATAATATATATTTAAATACTAATAAATTAATTTATAATAACCATATAATTCATCCATGTTTATTATAGACACGACACAAAAATAATGGGTTGTGAATAAAGTATGTATCGCATGGAAATAAAAAGTGACATGAAATTCCATTACCATGTGTCTTGACTGCCTTCATACTCATTAAAACCACCCGTATCATAAAAATAGATCTATTATAAATAAATAATAAGAAAATTTTATTACATATTATAAAATATATTGTTTTATTATGACTTTAAATTTCCCACTTGTTGACAATTCTATGTTAATGTTTCATTACGGGTAATATTCACTTTATTCATCGCATGTGTCTTAAATTGTTATATATTTGGTACATATACATATATCATGATTTATATAATTTAAAAAATGATATAAATATCATTTATATTTATTATATTTATGTTATAATAATCTATATAATATATAAATATGAAATAGAATTCAACGTTCATGGATATGGTAAGTCGTACGTACACATGAACATTTTTTCCATTTTTATTAACATATTGAAAAAAACAATGTACATGAAATATATATATATATATATATATATATATCATTATTAAAGTATCATTATTTTATATTATATATCATATAAGTTCACTAAGACCATCCTTAGTACATTCTATTTGTTGTGTGAACGAATCACATCACTTTGAGGAGGTTGTAGTCCACACTTCCTCTAATGAAATTATCATATTTAAAAAAATAGGAATGGTTAAAGATATTCTTTTAAAAAAATTATATAACATTAAATAAATTATAAATATCATATAAATTATATATAAATATATTTTACGTCATAATTCCCACCATGATAGGCTGTAAAGGAAAGAAATGAACAGTTGTCTTTTAGTGAGGTGGTAGTTCACCATATGCCTAAATAGTATGGTTGTTACCAAATAGATAGAGGTGTGTATAATTTAAATTAAAAAAATATAATAAAAACACTTATTATATTGAAGAAAAATATTTTCATAAGGTTATTTAATAATAAGATTTGAGGTAGTGGAGAAGGAAAATAAAAGAAACGAGTTTGAGGGAGGATGTTACCTTTTAATCGGGAAACTCCTCATGGATTGCACCAAATTGATACCTTGTAAGAATTTATGAAAAAATTTAGGGTTCAATAATATATTTAAGGATTCTTGGATACTATTTGCGATGATTTTTGATTATCCAAAGAGGCCTTACAGGTGTGAGGAAGGGGTATAGTTCTTGCCTTTTTATAGTGGAGGGGACATCCACTTTAGTAAATTCCAACAAGTATTCACTAATGGGAGGAATCCTTTACAAATGTGACTCATAAATGGAAAATTAATAGATCAATATAAAATTATGATCAAGAAAATCTACACCATAGAAAAATATATTCATTTTAATAATTAGATTCTGTAACAACTATGATTCCCAAATTTTTTTTATTAAAGCGTAAAGTTTTCTAACCTAAGTAATTTATCTATTAAGAATAAAATAATTTGAGATTTATTATAAAAAAATATATCCAATGAATTATAAATATGTTACCTAATTTGAAAAATATAAATCTCATGTTTTTTTAAATTAATATATAAAACAATCCCCTATGACGTGCAAAACACTACTTAAACTCATACTACGTTAAATATGTTTTTACAATATATGGTTAAATATTATTATTATAAAAGTGAATTTTTTTACAAAATTGGCCATATTTAATATTTTTTTACAACTAAAAGTAACATGAAATAATCTAGTATCATTAATAAATTTAAATCATTTAATAAAATATCAATTATTGTAAAATAACAATACTGTTTATTTTGATATTATTTATTCAATTTTAATT
The DNA here is from genome assembly GCA_963277665.1 of Viscum album. Taxonomy (NCBI): domain Eukaryota; kingdom Viridiplantae; phylum Streptophyta; class Magnoliopsida; order Santalales; family Viscaceae; genus Viscum; species Viscum album. Next base: position 255,106,455 of record OY728148.1, on the reverse strand, counting down.
ATAAAATATCAAATTAATATTGGAATTAAAATATATTAATTTTATATAAATTTTAAATTAAATATTAATCTTCTAAATAATTACATGAACTAAATAAATCAATTCACTTCACTTCACTTTTAATATTTATATTTTCATTTATTTTAGTTAATTTGTACTAAATAATTACTATATTGGTGTTTCTTAGGCATTTTAAGTAACTAAATAATATATAATAATTCTTCATTAATTATTACGATAAAAACAATTTGTCTTTGAAAAGGATATTTATAATCTTATATATGATTTCTTTTACATATTTCAATATGTTATAAATGTTAAATGTATGAAATGTCCACTTTTTCTCCTTTTCCTTATGTAACCTTTTATATAGGGCAGTTATATTTAATAATATCTAAATACCCCATAAAATTTTAAAAAAAAGGGAGATATGGTCAAATTATTGGGTCCAATGGAATTCAAAAAACTACCGAGGTCATTCTGGTCCTTAAGATTAAGGTTTTGTTTCTAATTGAGCTTAATCTTACCATAATCATTGTGATTAATTTTAATCACTTTCATTAATCCACTTTGGAAAAAAAGACTAAGTTGATATTATTATAATAAGAATATAATAATAATTTCAACCTTCTATATCTATTTTACAAAATTCAAAACATAATATTGGGAAAGTTAAGATTAACGCTAATCCCACAAACATGGTGAGAAAGCGGTTTTCAGTAGTTAAATAAGTTTCTATAACAAAATTACAGATAAAAATGATTCCAATGAACTAAATTGGTTTAATATGTTTATAATTGATCTATTTTACCTTTAAAACCCAAATTGAATTATAAATTAATATTAATAATTATTTAAATGACAAAGAAGTTTTTAACTAAAATACAACATTTTTCCCTATTCATTAAAAAAAATATTTCTCATAAAATCCGAAAACATCTCCTAAATCTATAATTTCAAATTATGAATTAAAATTTAATTTTAATTTATCAAATTAAATTCCCAATAGATTACAAATTTTTTTTTTTCATAGGACATTAAAATCAATTCATTTTAGAAAAAAATAATTTTTAAACATAAAAATCCTTTACAAAAAAAATATATTTTTCTTAATACTTATATTTTAATTATATGAAACCATAATAAATAATATTTTAAATTTATTTATAACTGTTCATATTAATATTTTTATCAGCTGGGTCCTAATTATCCTATTTAAATTATTCTAAAAATAAAATGATGTTTCATAGAAACTCAGTGTTGTGTGTATCATATTCCAAGTTAGTGTTGAGTTCAGTGCAAGACAATATAGTTCCCTATAAAAGGAATGTTTAAAATAATATCATTAATGGAATCAATGAATTTTAATTTTTTTCAAAGGAAAAAATTAATAAAATCTTACTATGTTACATAATATGTCCCCCCAAAAGGGTGAAATAATCCCAACCAATAATCCTCTAGAACAATGTGTATTATTAAGTACAACTATAAATAAATCAGTGTTAGTTCCAATGTTTTAATGTAGTTCGATAGTAACATTTATTATCATGGATATGGGATTCACTTTTTCATTTCTATTTCAAGGAAAAAACTCATTGTAAATCGTTCGAAATAATAAATAATTAACCTGATGTGAATATCTCATCTTCAAAATTAAAGTCTCACAATCAAGCATCAGGTCTGTTGGTTTCCTTTCAAAATATTATAAATTTAAATCAATAGGAATGTAGAATCTCATTGTAGCTATATGTAGAATTGTAAATATTATTCTGTTCATATCCACGATTATTTCATAGTATCAATCATAGACATTTAATATATAATCATAGAACAAAAGACGAATCATAACAAATCATGAGTGTCATGAAATCGGGATTATAGAAATCATAGACTTGATCTAATTGTAAACCAACATGATGTCATAAAACATGTTATTCAGGTAATTCCCCAATACCTTTTATGACTATTATTATGATATGTTCACCATAAAAGGTTTGTCTCAGTTTCAATCATCATTCATTAAATTTTTTAATTTTTTAATTTTTTTATAATCCGCTAATAACATGTAAAAGAACTCAATGATATAATTAAAATAAATTAAATAATTGATTGTAATTTTATGAATTAAAAAAATGTATTCAATAATCAATTTCGACCCTTGTGTAATGAGTATTGGTAAATTATTAGGGAACCAGTAATAAAATTATTAGGTGATTTGTCAATTATAAATATAAAATTGTAATTAATTTGATTCTAATAATAGAGGAAGAATCTAATGTAACAGTTTTGACAATATGTGGTACAAATCTCACATTATTTAAATTAATCTTGAAATTTTTTTATATAGGCGAATATAATATACAAATATATGTATTAGTAGTAAATTATGTATGATCACATGTGGATTTAATTCTTTAAGTATAGATAATAAGGGAGAATGTTGGTTCTCGAGTGCTTTAGCCATGGGGTTCCAAAGAGAATATTTGTGTTTTTTATGGATTTTCCAAGGGATGACATCCCTAAGATTGAACGTTTTTAGGATTTTCGTTTACTCAAGGACAATTCTCATCATAATGAAGGTAAAGGGAGGGTCATGAAACAGGTGTATCATAGATTATTAAAATCTTGACAGGAGTTGGAATCTGGATGAGTTCTGAAAAAAGGTATTATTACTCAGGTTTTTACGAGATTAGAGGTGATCGATGAAATGCTAACACAATATAAGTTCTAAAATAATTCACATTTTATTCTCCTTCAGGGTGTAAAATCATGGAAATTTGATGATATCATTCATCATATGCCTTAAATTATGCGTTTCACTATTGGAAATGTATTCCAATGGTTCAGAGATTTTATCACATTTTATTCCCATGTGAAGAGCACAAGAAAAGTGCTTGGGGTTATAGTTTGGTCTCGTTGAAACCATGTTTCCTATGTATTTAGTAATAGAGATTTAGCTTCAATCCTTTTGAAATTAAAAATTCTTCCCTCTAAATTTTTGGTCAAATATTTCTAACTAAAATAGATTTTTCATAACCCCAAATTTTTATACAATATTTCTTTATCGATTAGAGTTCCTATTAAAATAAATAGGAATATGGAAAAAGGAATATTTGGTTTCTTTTCTAGGGATATCATTGAAGTTGATTTAAATTATTTACTGGCTGATCAAGTGATACTGTCTATAAATGATGATGAGATGAAGTTTTGGTTTCTTTATGAGAAACTCCCTAACTTCTATTTTTATTGTTAGATCATTGGTCACATGAAGTATAAATATAGAAGGGCTATTAAATGATCTTTCTTTTCAATGTTTGGACATGACACTAAAACATTCATGAAAAAAGGCATGAACATTAAACAAGTGTTAGAAATTATTCCTTATAAGGGGATAAAATAATGGAGGGAAATTCAAGTAAGAAAGGTCTTAAACATTTACAAATGTCTCATTCACAAGATGTCATTATGCATAAGGTTCTAACAAAGATATCTAGGAAGGGATAGACCATGCAAGGCTAGAATGGTGGTAAGAAGGGTTTTATGCTTAATCATGCTGAAGGATCAATAGGGTAAGAAGAACTATCACTCTCTTTCTATTATGGTCAAACAACCTCGACACAGAATTTTGGTGATCTGTCAATTGATTATGGTAAGAGGCCTTTTCATGTTCATGAATTAGTTGTTTATATTGATTCAACAGAGTGTGGGGAGCAAGGAATGAAAAATTAAATGACTAACAACAATTATAGACACTCTACTGTGGGTCATCAGGGCAGTTCTTGTCTACATATAGATGTTAAATGATTGCAAGGACGTCTTGTACTTGATGATAGTGAACAATCAGAAAAAAATCGGTCTGTCCTAGTCTTTCAAAGGTGCATGTGTATTTTGTTATTGTTGGGAAGTAGGAAAACCCCTACACATCAATCCATCTTTATGTTTACATAAGTTTTCCTACTCATGTCGATCATGACCTCATGGAGGATCTCAATAACCAATATAATTTCAATAAAATTGACTATAATTGAAGTAATATAGAAGATGAAGATTCATGTCCAATGAGAATTTATAGGGATGCAACTATAATGGGAAATAGAAATGATGATGATGATTTCTCTTCTACTATAATAAATAAATCTAGACTAGAGAAGAACTAATATCATATTAAACCCACTACGAAAACGGTATCAACATCTTCTTCTGATGGGCTGATGGATTAGGATAATTACTTCACTCCCAAAGAGATGATTCTGACTGGGAAGAGTATGAGAATTTTAATCAAATGGATTATGATTTGTGAGGTTTTCTTTCTTTGTTATTGGTTTTGAATGAGGGTAGGTTTGATTTTTTTGAACCCTATCTCTTTCTCTCTTTTGTGTCGTATTGTGTCTTCATTTTTTCTTGAATAAAGGGTCTTAACCCCAACCTTTTCTATAATGACAATTATAATATCATATTGATAGAGGATAAAATGAATATTAAATATTTAATCATGTTCTATTATAATAATGTCTGGGGAAATTTAATGGATTTTTATTTTTTCAAGGTAAAAAATATTGCCTCTCCATTAAAATTGATGTGACAGATATATTTTAAAAAACTATCAAATTATATTACTATAAATTTAATTTTATTTAACCTGAGGGGATTCTCCTAGCATTATAGGGGAATTTAATATAAATTAATTTTTGAAATACCTCATTTTCTTCACCTCATACATTATTCCCATTGATGAAAATTTTTGGATCATGGGAAAATATAATATGGTGTTACACTATATCAACCCGACCTCAATCAATTCAGAAATTGAATATATATAAGATAATACACATTAATTTTTTCAAATAACATTACAGGTTTGGGTTTTTATTGAATTAAGAAATCACCATTATATCAATTAATAATACATCATAATGTATAAACTTATACTTATTATCTATTTTTCCTAAAAAATTAATCTTTTAATGTATAAGAAGTTTTAGTTTCATGAATCATCTTTATAATTTTTATATAGACCCCATCCTTTTACCCATTAATCTTTAAGAACCTAATGAAAGTCAATTTAGAACATGTGATGGGCATAAAAATATATTTAATGGATATAAATATTAATTGATAAACTCTTTAGTCAATAATTATATTAAAATGAATTCATTTAAAAAAACTTTTGTTCAAAATGAACATTTTCATACCAAAAAGGTCAACTTAACCTCCTATATAGATTCATAAAAAATTTAATAATATATATTAAAGGCGAAATAAAATTTGGGATGGAATATTTACAAACATGAAAAACAAATTCAAACTTTTTAAAAAATTCATGGTTTCACCCTTAAGAATTAGAAAATAATATCATTTAAAATTAATCTCATTAAAAAACGTTTTGAATTCATAATATTTTTAAAAAAACAATGACCGGATAAATAATTCATATAGGTATCTTAGTAAATCATTAAACATCATTCATAATTCTCTAGATAACATAATCCTGACTCAATGCATTAAAGTGAAATATTGGACCCACACATCCTTGGTTTATAATATAACAACTCATCAATGATTTATAATGAAACATCCCATCCTTAATTTATAAAGAAAACATCAATTATTTTTTTATAATAGAAATAAATTTCCATGGTTTATAATAGAACTGCCTGTCATTATAGAAAATTCTTTATAACCATAAATTAATTAAAGCATCTTAAAGCTAGAATAATTATTGATAAATAACATTCAACCAAAAGAATAACATTTTAAAATATAAACATTTTCATTAAATTTAAAACCATTTTTTTGAAATAAGAAAAATATAAGGAATGAGGACCTTTAATTTAATAAAGCATGTAATAATTTAATTGAATAAAAACATAAAATTAAATGATTATAGAGGTGGTAGAAACCAATTTACATCTCATATATTAAAATAGAACATTCCTTTTGTATTTTGTAATGGAATTCTAAGCATTCCATAAAAATACTCATTTGGAAACATCTATGTAAAAGAGACATAATATTTCATTTATAATACATATAATATATATTTTTAAGAATATATAAATGGAAGAGAAATATTTATAAAATAAACCATTAAAAAGGTTAAATTATTTTTTTAAAGTAATGTGTCCTTTACCGTGAATCTAACTCAGTAAATAATTTCATGATAATCGAGATTAAAATATTGAAATTCATTATTTACTTGATTAATAACATTTTTCATGTTTATTTTTCGTTTAATATTATTTAATATCATGTTGTAATCAATTATATAATCAAATCAGTTCTTTTTGTATTTTTTGATGATATTTGGCTCATTAGTCCAAAATAACTTTTTAGGGATGACTATGGTCAATATATTCATTATTTAATTATCCAAAGAAGTTTAATTATCAAAAAATTAAATACTTTATAGATGAATTATAATTCTATAACCATCCATCAAAAATGGTTTTGAATAATTAACTATGTTCCAATCATGGACACAGTATGTCATACGTACTCCTGAGAAATGCTTCCATTTTTCAATAATCAAAATAGAAATATAGTAAGTATAATTTTTTCCTTTCTATAATGATTATTATGTTATAAATGTCATATCATTTTTTTACACACATACATATATATCATCCATGTGATTTAGTTACGAAAAAAAATCACATCACTTTGTGGAGGTGGTAATCCACAAATACGCACCAATGAAGTTATAATTTTTCAACAGAATGAAAGGTAATGAAATATATATTATATTATATTAATATAATGGAAATTATTTCATTATTATAATATATATATATATATATAATATCATTATAACAATACTTTGAGAGGTGGTGATAGAAAAAAATAACATTTGTTGGTGAGGTGGTAGTCTGTTGTACACACGAACTATATATAGCGAACCATGATTTGTATAAATTAAAATCAAATAAGATTTATGGATTACTTAAAATATTTTAAAATAGATTTAGAGTTACCATAATAGTTTATTTCCATTAGAAAAATGGAATTGTAAACACTAGTACATGGGTGAGCTATATTATCTCTCACTAAAATCTTCTTTACTACTACCCTTCTTAGACACATATAAAAAGATCTTCATATCTAGGGGGATGAAAACGTAAAAAGGGGTTAGATCAAAGGATCAATCAAGGTTAAAAATGGAGATATGTAGGCATAATAATGAGAATAAGGGTATGATAACAAGATCATTAAAATAGAAGATCATACCCTTCATATCAAAGACCATAAACATGAATCATTGAATAATTCTTCGTAGTTCATAAGAAATGAATAATAATGAAATAATGTACAAATTCCATGGATACATAATATAGAAATAAAAAATGGAATTTTTGAAGATAGAGAAGCATATATAATGATTTTTTTTAATAGTTAAGGCATGTATTCCAAGTCTATCTTAGAGGAAAAATTCCTTTACTGAAAATTTTTCATACCACATTACAACCCTGAATTACTGAACTGTGTTCACTCATCTTTCCTTCTAAGTAATAATAAACCATGTTTATTTCTTATTCCATCCCTATAATACTGAAATGAGTTCATTTCTCATTCTATCCATGTTTATATCAACAGATATAAATATTTTCCCATTCGATTGGAAGGAAATATAAGTCCCTCAGATCTCATAATGAAATCATACAAACATGTGCCAAGAAATCATGAACAATTATATCATAACCCCGGAGACGAAATGAGAATCATAAAACTGTAATCATGTCATAACATGTGAAAAAATATACATTTTTCATAATATTTTCACCAAAATAATGACACAAGAAATAGAAAGGAATTTCATTAACATATAACCCATGAAAGGGAAACGTGTTAAATAAAAATATAACCCATAAAAGAGAAACATGACTCATAAGGACCTTGACCTCAAGCATATCCCATTCATATAATTAATATGAATGAAACATTTATATCATTTTGGAGAAATGTATGTGTAACCTCAACGTATGTCATGTTTGATGGAAGATATTTATGAAATATCTATCAAACAAGTTTCTGGAGGAAAATATCACTTCTCCTTTGAAAATTCCAACTTAATACAAAAAACAATTTGAAAATAATTTTCATTAAAAATTCCATAAAAACATATATAGAATACAAAATATCATTTTCAGTCCCAATTTTTTTGAAAAAAATATAAATTAATTTTGAAAACATTTTAAAAATAATTTTACCTGGAGAACATATAAAATAAGTTGAAAAAAATTTTGAAAACAATTTTATTAAAAAAAATTTAAAAACATATAATGAAATATTGAAAATGTTTTGAAAAACATTTCATTAAAAATAACTTCGAAAACATATAAAGAAGTATTGAAAAACAATTTGAAAAGAATTTTCCTTGAAAACATATAATGGAAGATTTCAAAACCATAAAAAATTACAGTTCATTTTACTTGAAAAATATATAAAAAGATCATTTGAAAACATTTTTTGAAACATGTTTTTTAAAATAAAACATTTTTTTGACCGAAGAGAGAAATACAGTCAGATTTTTCATAAAAACATTATCTTTATTATCATAAGTACAAAATTGTGGGAAAATGGTACAAATATATGTATATATCTTTAATAAATATAGGATAAGTAAAATCGTTAGTTTTTTATAGATGGATGAAAATATTTCTTCAAAGAATCATAATCAGTAATAATCTATAAAAGTAGTGAGATTCTTTCAATAAACTCTTAGAACTTGGTTACTTGGGATCATAATCACCATGTAAGGAAAGGAAAGTAAATAAATCTTAAAATATCATGAAAATAAGTAGATACATGATATAAAATGTAAAACTTAATTATATACACCTAGAAAAATAAATTAGGTGTACAAAAAACATTATTTTCAATGAAAAAAAATCTAGAAAAAACTATTTTACCTATTTGGTAACATTTGAATCATAATACCGATGCAATAAATATGATAAAATTGATATGTATGTATCTAAAAAAAATTTATAATAATAATTGAATACATTTATCTTTATTATACACACCACACAAATGGAATGGTTGGTGAATATATCACATATGTCATGGAAATTAAAAGTGAGATGAAACACCCCTACCTTGTGTCTTGAATATCATCGTACTTCTTAAAAACACTTTTATAAGAAATATAAATTTATTATAAATATATTAAATAACCTTATTATTATATATAATACCCTATATGGTTTTACTATACTTTTTATTACCCACTTGTTGATAATTCTATGCTAAGGTTTCACTTCGGGTAATATCCACGTTGTTCTTCGCATGTGTCATAATTTTTTATATCTGTGGTTCTTATACATATATCACAATTAAAATTTTTTAAAACATGATATAAATATAATTTTTAATCACTATAATTTTATTATAATAATATATAAAATATAGAAGTATGAAATGGAATACACCGTTCATGGAGATGGTAGGTTGTGCGTATACATGAACATTGTTTCTATTTAATTATCATATTGAAAAACAAGGTAAATGAAATATATGTATATATTTGTATATATATCATTATTATAATAGAATTATTATATAATCTATATCATATAATTTAACTAAATACATCCTTAATACATTTCATTTAGTGTGTCAATAAATCACATCGCTTTGAGGGGGTGGTTGTAAAAACTTTCTCAAACAAAATTATCGTATTAACAAAAAATTTAAAGAATTAATAAATGTGTGTAAAATGGATTAAATAATACTAAATACATAAAAAATATAATATATAACATATATAAATAGGTTTTATATCATAATTTCCATCAACATTGGTTTTAATTGAAAAATGTATAGTTGTCGTTTTGTGAGGCGATAGTTTGTTGTACACAGAAACAATATGTTCATTTCCCATTAGATAGGGGTGTGTAAGTGTAGTTCTATCCATTATCATAAAAAAATAACATAATATTTTTGATACTACTTTTTTTATAAAATCATGTAATAATGACTTTGTAGGTGTTGGAGAAACAAAATAAAAGATATGATCTTGAGAGAAAATGTTAACTCTAAATCAAGTAAATCCTTTTGGTTTGTGCCCAAAGGATTCCATGGGTTACTTTCTACCCAATGTGAGGAATCAAGGATTAATTAATGTATTTTTCATATATATATTTTTAAATATTTTCAAAAAATGTGTGGTTTTACAGTTGTGAAGAAGAGGTATATATGGTGATCTTTTATAGGGAAGGGAAAGGACACACTCGGCATTTGTTATAACAAGTTAGCTGTACAAATATTTCAAAATAAAATATTAATAAAAAACCAAAAAAAAACTCATTAGTATTAGGTTAATGGATGAAAAATTTACAAAAAAAGGGTGTTAGAAATTCTTATCATTCATTTGGGTCCTCATGTTTATGATTTACTACCTTTTAAAGAGTAATTTTACCTTAATTTATGTAATAAATTTTAATTACTTTCACTGATATTTTAGGTATAAAAATAAATTAATAAAATTATAATTTATAAATTATTATTATTATAAATATGGAATCTATTTTTCCAATATCCAATAACATAATTGGTATAATGTAACTTAATTTAATCCCGCAATAGAGTCGACAATACAGGGTTTGAAAGTAAAAACATTCTTGATTTGGCAATGTTTTTATATTCAATTTCAAAATAAAATTATTTACACTGAGATAAATTTGATTGATTTATAAAAATATTGTATATTTAATCATTTAAAACAAATTATAAGTTAATTTAACCTTGTCATTAAATTATATGAAATAATTGATTTGAACTAAAATACGGCATTTTTCACTATTCATTAAAAATGAAACATCACAGAAAAATAAAAAGAAATTACCATAACCTTATTATTATGTTTATATTTAAAATATTAGGTATATTTTTACATATTAAATGTATTAATGTTCTAAAAATGGTATTTAAAATGGTTTCTCCATTAAAAGGTTGTAATAATACCTTAAAAATATAGTTTTTCATAAATAAAATTGGGTTTCTTCTTATGTTATGTCTATAAAATCTATTGATTGATTATAAAAAATAATTTATTGAATATTTAACATATATATTATGTTATTATCACTCATTAATTTTAATTAATTTAAATTTATTGGTTGGAGATCTTTTTTACCATAAAAATAATAATATTTTTCTATATATTTAGTTGGTTTTCCTATTCATTTCTAATTAATTCGTAATCAATGAATTAATTTTATATTTTTCTAAGTATATATTTTCATAAATCAGTTAATAATATTCATAAAATATAATTTAATGGTGATTTAATATCTTTTTATATTATATAATAATATTTTAATAATATATTATTGTTCGGTTAAACTCAGTCATGAATGTTATGCAAGCCATTGAAAAAAGTAATTATTGTGTCTAATGAAAGATAACATCATTTTTCCACGTAGAGAAAGATAATATTTATGTTTCGTGGAGTGAATGATTAACTTTGTGTTACATATAATAAAACCCAATCATATGGATTCAATATAAAATAAACATTTTTTAGTGTGGTGTGTAATGAAAAGTTTCAAAAAGATTAGATTAAATCGAAAAAAATATTTCACAAATTCTAGGGGTGTTACATTATACCCCACATAAATGTAATTTTTCCCTCAAAATTATTATGGGTTATCAAAGGTTTAATACTTGAATGATTAATTCATAGAAAGACATATCGTAAAAATTAATACTAAAACATCCCTTAGAAATAGAAAGCTGGGTATATAAAAGTTTCCAAAATTAACTCATAATGAGATTCCCACAATGGAGAAAATAGGTGGTTAGTGGAAACATGGTCATGGAAGATAAATCATACCATTATGTTCTAATGGATGGTGATAGAGAACATGTCAGTAGAAAGTCAACAATCACAAGTTATAAATCTATGATGACCTAAGTGACTATCTGATTCATTAGAAATGAATATATAGGGAAAATAATTTTTTTTAATATCATTTTTTTCGATGAAAATTTATCATTTGAATATATACATTAATTATTTGAGAAAAATTAACCCTTTGTAATTCATTGATCTACTTCACCACTTTCACAAAAAATGAAGGTCACCTTTCATTATTGAATTATTTTCATATCATGAGAACCATTATATGACATCCCATTTTTCATCAGTTATCATCAACACAAATTATTTTCAACAGGCTATCCAATATGCATAAATACTCATATGGAAATATTATACATCAATCTTACCTATTTTATCTACTTTTTAACATAATCTTTTCACAAATGTATAACCTTATAGCCCTTCCAAAATATATAAATTCAATGATTTAGAATCAAAATCATGAAATCAACTTAATATCAATCCCTCATATATCAAAATGTACAATATGGTTGTCACATAAAAAACATGTGAAAAACCTCATTGTGCATTCCCTTTTGACATGGTAATAACCTTTATTATTATAAATCATTTTGGAAAACATTCTTTCTACCATATTACAATGATTACATGATATATTCATTAAATACAAGAAGTTTTAAACTTCATCCATGATTACATATACCACTTTGTCAATAATTTGTTCAAAGTTAATCCATACCGTTAAATTTAATTATTCATGACCACCATATATTTATCTAAACATCATTATCTCAATTAAAATCATTAATTAATGGTTTCCTTCCCTTAATTAAAATATCACCATTCTAGGAAATCACTTCTCTTTGTCATCATATCCAATTAGAATTTCATTTCCAATCATTAATGAATAGTTATACTGAAGATATATATAGATTTCATGAATCATATAAAATAATCTATGAATTCCAAATCAAAAATATTTCATTCATCCAACATTATCCTTAAACTATTACTTAGGTTTCCTAAACATATTTCATAATAATAATTTCAGAAAATGTATAGTATGAATCATGTCTATAGCTTTATAAACATCAATCTAATTATTATTCTTATGTTTGGTGTAAATAATACTACAAGAACAGCACATATTGTTCACATGGCATTTTTTTTCTCGCTATCTTCGGAAGTATAACCAATACTCATTCCACCTTCTAGATTATATTTATGATATTTACACTTGAGGAACATGTTTCTATAGTGACCATACATACCACATATGAAAAATTAAGTGTTAATCATTTTATTTCTAGTTATCCCCACTGGATAATACAATATTGAACAGTTTTAAGAAACATTTAACATATTGGGACACCATATAATCATGAAATATTACTTATCAGGTGCCTAAATCATGGATCTTACTTCATTAATCTATAAACCCTTAACTTTAAACTAGTTTAGTCATGGTGATACTCTATTTAAAAGATTTATAACGGTTTGTGAAAAGTTTTTGAATCCCCAAAGAATATCCTTCAGGAGTGTCGAACTAGGTGTGTATCAAGGAATGTTTTCGGGTATATAATTACCCAGAGTTAGGTATGTAACATCTTATTGTAGTTGTTTTCCCTATGTAAATATATTCCAAATCCACTTCAACTTGTAGTATCCAGAGAGGGATTTATTTCTAGGAAACCACTCACTCTATCCTTTACCAAAATTATAGGAAATTTTCTTAAACATTATATCAACTTTATATTTATTCTTAGAGACATCCCTATAAATAACCATAGAAATATACCTATTGATCCCAATAATGTTTTATAATCCTAATTTCCAATTATTTACATAATCTTTGCACTTATACCAATTATATAATTCCCAGATTTTCTAAAATTAAAATTTCATAACATTTACAAAATACTCAAAACCCATTAAAAAAACATCCAAAGACCACATTAGTTTTCTCCCATTAGAAAAATGAAAATGTAAACACTTGATCCCGATAAAGCTAAATTATCTCCATCTAAATTCTTCTTGACTAGAACCCTTCTTATACACATCAAACAGAATACATATATTCATAAATAAGGCGAAGGAAACATAGATAGGGGTGACCTAAGATTATTATCAAGGGTTAAGAAGGGAGATACATTATAATAATCCTAATAAGATGATGATTATGAAAATAAATATCATACCCTACAAATCTAAGATCATTAACGTGAATCATGGGACAAATATTGGTAGTTCATAAAACATAAATCATATGTAAATAAAGAACATAATCCATAAAATAATAACATTAGAATAAATAATGGAATTTTGGTAGACACATAATAATATATAATGATTTCCATAGTAGTAAACGAATCGATGTCAAGGACATATTAGTGGAAAAATTCTTTTACTAAACTAGGTTCACAAACTGTTGCATCCCTATATTACTAAACCATGTTCACTCCTTATTCTAGACATGTAATAATCAACTAATTTCATTTCTCATTCCAGCCCTATAATAAAGATCATTGATTATTTCATATTTCAAACATGTTAATATCAATAGATATAAATCATTACCCAATTCATATGGGGGATATATAAATCCAACTCATCTCATTATTTAATCATACATACATGTACCAATCAAAAACATAACCAATCATATCTAAACCCATAAAATTAAATGGGCATCATAAACATGTAATCATATCATAAACATTGGAACAATATATAGGTTTCATAATAATTTCATTAAAATTATAACCCCTAAGAGTGAAAGGGATTTCATAAACCTATATACCATGAAAGTGAAATGGGTTTCATAAACATATAACCCTTGAAAGAAAAACTGATTTCATAAAGACCATGACATCAAGCATAACCCAATCAAAGAAATAATATGAATGGAACCATTATATCATTTCCTAGAAATGCATGAATAAAATCAAAATATTTTATCTTATATAGAAAATAATTTTTAAATACTATTAAAAAATGTTTCATAAGTAAAATATAATTTTTCTTTAAAAAAGGGTTTTAAAAATTTAAATCCATTTGAAAATAATTTTTCATATAATGTTCCTTCAAATATTATAAATAAGACATCAAATCATTTTTGAAAAATCTTTTCCATGAAACATAAAATATAAGCTTGGAAACATTTTGAAATTATTTTCCATTGAAAACTTATAAAATAATATTCAAATAATGTTAGAAATGTTTTTCATTGAAAACAATTTGAAAACATATAAATAAATCTTTAAATGTTTTTGAAAACCTTTGCTCTGAAAATAACATTGAAAAATTATAAATAATGCTTGAAATCATTTTGAAAACATTTTCCTTAAAAATATATAAACTATTCTTTAAAAAATAAAATATATTTTATATACTTTCTTACTTGAAAATTATATTCAATTATCATTTGAATACATTTTTTCAAATTTTTTTATGATAAGGTTTTTTAAATTAATCAAATATCTAACGAAAGATAGAAATATGATCATATTTTTCTTAAAAAATCATAATTATATTAAGTGATTAAGAAGGGAAAAATGGTAATAATAAATGGATATATCATTAATAAATATAGGATAAGGAAACTCATGAGTGTTTTGAAGAGATGGATTTCAATATTTCACAAAACTACCATAATCATTAACAACCTCAAAAAGCGATGAGATTGTTTTAATAAAATATTAAAACATGGTTACCTTGGATCTTAATCACCAAGTAAGAAAATAAAATTAAATGATGAATGAAATAACTCGAAAAAAACTATATTCATGAAATAAAATGTAAAATGGAAATATATACACCTTTAAAAATAATAATGGTGTGTGACAAAACTTGAGTCTCAAAGTGGGAAAATTGAGACAAAAATACTTTACCAATTTTTTAACTTTTGAATCTTACTCCCGATGAAATAAATAAAATGTAATGGATATGTAAATACCCATAAATTTTTGTATAAGAATAATTTAATGCATACATGGACAGTAAAAATCCCACACAAAAGTAATTGGTCGTGAATAATGCATGTATCTCAGAGAAATAAAAAGTGAGATAAAATTACATTACCTTGTGTCTTGGATATCGTCGAACTCATTCAAACCTCAAGTATAATAAATATAAATTTATTATACATAATCATAGAACCATATTATTTTATATAATACCATATATTTTTTGATTATGACATGATTTTACACTCTTGTTAAAAATTCAATGTTAATGTTCACTTTTGGATAATATCTGCTTTCTTCTTCGCATGTGACTTCATTCATTATATATTTGGTCCTTAAAATTATATAATGATTCTAAAAAAGTAAAAAATAATATAAACTTAATTTATATTCATTATATTAATATTATAATAATCTATTGAAATAAATGGAATACATCGTTCAAGGAGATGTTAGGCCATACATTTTCCTGAACGTTGTTTCTGTTTAACTGTAGGAATGAAAGAACGAACGTAAATAGAATATATGTATATATAATTGTTAGATTAGAATTATTATATCACATATATAATATAATTTCACAAAAACCATCCTTAATACATTCAATTTGTTGTTTCAGTGAATCACATCGCTCTGAGGGGGTCGTAGTCCCCACATCCTCAAATGAAATTACCATATTAACACAATATGTAAAGTATCAAGATATGGGTTTCAAAAGAATTAAAAAATCATAAATACAAATTAAATATAATATCTACCATATATAAATATATTATTCATCAAAATTTCCATAATTAGAGGTGTTAAATAAAAAATAATCAACCATCGTTTAAGGTGCTAGTTCACCGTACCCATAAATAGTATTTTCCTCCCCCATTATATGGTGGTGTGTGTATGTCTAGGTAAAAATAATAGCATAACCATATAATTTTATATTTAGTATACTATTTACGTTATAAAATAATAGAATAAAGAGTTTGAATTGGTAGATAATGTAAATAAAATAAATGAGTTTGATAGAGGACGTCGCCTCTTAATCAGGTAACTCCTTTTAGTTTATTCCAAAAAGATTCAATAGATTTCATTATTCCTAATGGGAGGATTAAATTAGTAAAGTATGAATTTTTTTACGTGTATTAGGAACATATTGGAAAAACCTAAGTTTATTTACATTAGTGAAAAATATGGATAGGTGGTGACCTTTTATAGGGAAGGGAAAGGACACTGTTAGATTTTTTTAGAACAATTGTGGTGTACCCTTGTTTTTTTCAAAACAATACCTAAAAAACTAAAAAGAATAAATAATGGAAGATTAATAAAAAAATAATTACAATAAAATAGTTTTTTAAAAGTTTATAGGTCGTTCGGTCCCTTAGGTTTAAGGATTCTTCCATTTTTAAGAATAATTTTACCTTAATCGATGTAATTGATTTTTATTACATTCACTAATATTTTTGGGAAAAAAATAAGTTGAAATTATTATACCTTATAAATTATAATGATTCCAAATATGGAATCCATTTTGAAAAATTCCAATCACATAAGAGGTATATATAAATTTAAATTTAATCATTCAATCTTGTGGACAATGCAGGTTTTTAAAGTAAAAACGTTTAAAAATTTTATAGGTTTTTATATTCAATATCAAAATGAAATATATTCCAATGATCTAAATTCAGTTTATTGATTGAAATATGATCTAATTAAAATTTAAACCCATTTTTATTACACATAAACCCAATTTTAAATGTAATTTAACCTATTAAATAAATTACTTGAAAAAGTGTTTTGAACTAAAATTTAGTATTTTTCGTTATTCATTAAAAATGTAACATTATAGAAAAATACCAAATCATTACCCTAACAAAAAATTTATGTTTCAATTTAAAATATAAAGTTTATTTTTAAATATTAAATATATAAATGTTATTAAAATGTTATTTTATGTGGGTTCTCCACTAAAATGTGGAAAAAATACCTTTATTAACAAATACATGTTTTAAGCATAAAATTGGGTTTGTTCTTATATTGTGAAAATAAAATATATTAAATGAATATAAAATTTTTCTAATTAAATATATAATATATAACTTAAATTAAAATAACCCAATAATTATAGTAAATTTAATTTATTAATGTAAATTAATTTTGTGACCATAAAAATAATAATATTTCCCTATTTATTCAATTGGTTTTTGATTCATTTCTAATTAATTTGTAAACTATGAATTCAATTTATAATTGTGTAAACAATATATTTTAATAAAGTAATTACTAATTTTAATAAAATCTAATTTAATGGTTATGATATATCTAATTATCTTATGTAATAATATTTTAATAACATATACTTGTTGGGTAAAACTCGGTCTTGTGTTTTTGGAATAAATTTAGGAAAAGTAATTTTTGTGTGTAAAAAAAACTAGCATCGGTGATCCATGTAGATTAAGATTTAATTTATGTTTCATATAGTTCATGATTAAGTTGGTGTTTCATATAACATAATCCAAACACATTGATTCAATATAAAATAAACTATTTTTAGAGTGCCATGAAATGCCAACTATCGAAAAGATTAAATTAAATAATGAAAAATATTTCACAAAATATAGTGGGGTTAAAATATATATTTTCTTCCAATTTTTATGAATATAAAATGGATATAGGTTTTTCCCTTAACATAACAACATATAAGAATATGAAATATTATTTTGTTACCATTTTATAATGTTTGACTGATATTTGCATGATGTGGTATAAGAAATAAAAGTAAACATTTGATTAAATAATATATAACATCTTCAAAACAAATTCCATTTCCTATCCCTTTAAACCCTCTAAGATTTGTATTATACCCAAAATATACCTCCATAATAAGGGGAGGGACTAGGATGTTATTTATTCAGGTATTTTCTGATCAAAAAGTTTTAAGAAAATATAAGAGTTGGTTCCCTTTTATATATTAGTAGAGGGGAACTCTTTGAATTACACAAATAATTATATTATTATAGACTATGTTTCTTGGATAAAATGATAAAAATTATAAAATTATACTATGTGATGAGGATGATTCAAATTAAAATCATAAAATAATATTTTTACAATTTTATGTGATGTTTTCACCCTTATCTTTTTGTTTAGAATTATGTTAACCTTTTTGGACAAATACAATATAATTAATCATATTACACATTATGGGTCATTAAAAATAATATAAATGTAAAATTGGACCATAATTTATATTGTATTATATTTTAAAAAATATCTCAATCACATTTCTGAATTTCTGATTTTTATGAGTATTTATTCATTTGAAAAATTATTTATTATAAAATATTATTAATGTCATTTTTAAAACTAATCATTTAATTTGACATTGAGAACAAAATGAAAGAAATAAAATTTAAATATAATATTTTAAAACATCCATAAATAGTTATATTTATCAAAAAAATCATGGTACACAAAAATTAATTGAAATTATATTACATTCAATATTTTTATATTCATTTAATTTATTTTAATATTAATCGATTAAATACTATGTCAAAGTTCCGTAAACATATAATGTTATTGTTTCATCAAAAATATATAATAAAATTTAAATGACAAATAAAGCCTATTTAAGTTTTAAAAAACCATTTACAACCAAAAAATAGTTATTTAATTCATTTTCATGAAATAATATATATATTAAATGCAAGAAAGTGCCATTTTCTAGTATCATTTCCTAAAATATTATAAATGTAAAAATAAATTAAATATATCACCAATAATATTTATTATTGAATATTTTATTGAAATGGATAAAATACACTAATCCAATAGGATAAATCCAGGATTTTTTGACAAATTTTGGTCATTATAATCTTATTTTTATCATTAATTCCCTGATTTATCATTATAATGGTGATAAATTTTTATTATGGTTATTATTTATAATTACCAAAAATAAAATAAATATATTTAAAAAATATGATCCACTTGATTCCAAATATGGGATCCATTTTTCAAAATTAACATTCTTAAAGTGTAAGAAATTAATTTAATATTAAGGTTAAAAACACAATAAAAAGCAGTTTTTCAAAAAAATGACATTTTATGTATAAATTTTTTTTGTACCAAAATAAACTATAATTTTTTTTAAAAAATATAATTGGATTTTTTTTAATAAAAAATAACTAATTAAACGTCATAGAAAATCCAAAATATAATTTTAATTCATAAATATATTAAATTTAAATACATTTTTCAATAAAAATAATTTTTCATTATTCGTTAAAAAATAAATCTTTTTTGAGAAATATCCAAAAATTAAAATAATAATGTTTTTATGTGATGATTTAAAAAAATAGATCATTTTTATATAATAATAATTTAAATAATTTTAGAAAATATTAATAATTTTCTCACTAAAAAAAGAAACAAATTTTTAAAGAAAACATATTATTGGAAGAATAAAATCACTTTACTAAAAATTGAGTGATTATTTACTAAGTATTTTTTTTATACAATTATAATGATAATAAATTGAATTATAATTCATTAATCATTTAATCATTTTCATACCAACTAATTTAGCAACAAGGTTATAAGAGTCAAATTTAAATTATATTGTTTCAAAATTCATTAATGCTTGGTGTTGTCTGTCGTATACATTATTGAATAATGTTTTCTTTTTATAATCTCAAGATTTTACATAAAAAATTTAGTTTAAATGTTATATAATTATTTTCTGTATATTTAAATATAATTTTATTGTATTTTATTGAAAAGTGATGTAGAATTCCATATTGAGATGATGTTTTGAACTAATATGATATCATTACATTATTATTATGTGGGACCAAATAAAATTGCATGAAATTAAGGAATATCTATGAAATGTGGGGAGAGGGAACTATTTTGTATTAATCCATCATCTGATATACTTTATAAGGCCCCAGCCTTAAACCGTACTTAATCTTGAGTTATTACAAGATTACACATTGAGGATCTTTTCAGGTTTAGAGTTTTAGAGAATTATGTCATAAAACTTGCATTACATTATAAATTTAAACAAAGTGGTTACATAAAATATAGTATTCATTTTTTCCATAAATGGAAACATATTTAAAATAAAACATGAATTATTTCTTGACACTTCTTTGACACTATCATCATATCATGTACCATTCCATTGACCTGTGAAAAAATTTTCAAAAACATGGGATGAGCATAAAAAGCTCAGTAAGGGTTATAAAAAGTATGGATAGGAAAAATGAGTACATATATACATAAGAATAAAATCATACTTTACCCATAAAACATATGCACTTTAACCTACCTCATAAAATAATGAATAAATCATAGAAATCATAAGACATAAAGGTAACGTGAGGCATTCATAACCTTCTTACGTAGGGAGTAACCATCTTGGTTACATTTGGAATACCCATCACAGTATATTTCCTAAATATCTTCGGAGAAACCTTAACGTTTAACTCCTTCGTGTTACCCAATGCATTGCAGAGCTATAGCGGGCTCACCCGCCCTTAGTTTATCACGGAACCACCTGTATTTATAACAATGCCCAAGAACCATAACATAATCATATCACATAACTTAAGCATATAGGAAATATAACATTCCCACATTGAAATAACAATATAACATTTCAATATATTTAAATAATGAATCCATTCTAAAAAGCATTTCCAAAACCATTTAAAACATTTAATAAAGAGATTTTTAAATAAATGTGTCCCATACCACATTGAAAGTTTTAACATTTTAAACCATTAATATCCATATAAATAAATCCTTAAAACCATTTTGAAAACATGGATATTAATGAGAAATATTTATATGATTAAAACATTTAAAACGATATTTTAGTTAGTGGGGTTTTAACAAAATGAGAGACACTTAAATACAATAATTGAGGAATAACATTTAATCCAATCTTTATAATATCATGAGAATAAAGGGATTCATGATATATTTTTCCAAAGGACATTATATACACCATATAAGAGTACATTGGTGCATAACAACAATGAAGTCTCAATAGAATTGTAAAATGAGATGAAATCCCTTATAAAGAAGGTGTCCTTAAATTAAGGATAAATCAATCTCATAATTATATGTGACAAATACAAATACACCCAATATAAGTGGATATTATGTGTAAAAAAATTAGAGGTCATTTACACATATTCATATAATGACATATTCAATAACTACAAGTTGAACACAAAAAATCGAAATTGGGTTAAGAAGTTCCCTTGGTAAAATTCGACAGCTTAACGGCGTCACTTTAAGATTCATAACATTAGTTGATGAGAGAGAAAACAGTATCTCATCACTTGGAAATAAAATTTACATCAATAATTATATATAATAACATGTCCCAACATAAAAAGATGTAAATAAATACACATAACAAAATATAACTTTTTAAAAGAGGACCGTGAAAGGTTCCATTACCGATTTGGGCAACTTTCAAAACGTACACCCCATGAAAGAAGGGTCATACAATGAATATGTAACTACCCATAAATGAGATTTTATTATACAAATAGTAAAATAATGGGCAGTACATAAAACACATAAAAGAAAATAGTGGCCAATGTAGCATGAATCTCACAAGAATAAAAAGTGAGATGAAAATCCCCTTATTAAAATTTGGCAGCCTAATGACTCTACATAAAACATCCAAAAACAGATTGGGGAGGAAAAATAGGGTCTCTAATCATATTAACATAAAATTTAAAGAAAGATTTATATAAAATAACGTCCCCCAACATATGAAAGAGGCGCATAAAGTTAGTTACATAAAAAAAAGTACTTAAAAAGAAAGAGAGAGGTAGGATCCCTTACCTCGGGTCCGACTTGACTCGATCGTTATTTAACCTCTTGAATAATAAACTTGAAATAATTTCTACTTGATTAAGAAACTTTTTCAAGTTCATTATTTCTTTTATATCAATTACTACCATACTATGAACAGTATGTAATTATTTATGTTAATAATGGTCGTTTTGAAGATCATTGCTACTTGAGTCAAAAATAAACATTTTATAATTAAAAGAAGATAATGTGGTAAAATATATATTATATACAGAATTATTTCATTATGTAGATATAATATATATCATATATATCCATTATATAAATTAATTTATAATATTACATAACATTTAGATGCAAGAAATGAAATGCACCGTTAATGGAGACGGTATGCCGTACATACGCATGAACGCTACTTCCATTTGTATTTCTTATTTAATGGATTTAAAACATAATGATACAAAATAGTATTATAATTCCATTATGGTATCATATATTATTAAATCTATCCTTTATACGTACCACATATGGTACTAACGAATCCAATCACTTTGAGGGGGCAGTAGTCCGCACTTCCTAAAATGAAGATATCATGTTTAAAGATAATGGAAACAATAAAGGTATGCCATAAATGAAAAATACAGTATCTTAAGTAAAACATAAACATATTATATATCATATATAAATATAGTGACATCTTAATGGCCACATTTTAGGGTGTTAAATGAATATTTAACAATCATCGTTTCGTGAGGCAGAAATTCACCATCTACAGAAATCGTATGTTCTTTAACCATTAGATGTAGGTGTGTGTAAGTGTATCTCGAATACTTCTTATAAAAACATCCTAGTATATTGAAGATAAAGTATTTGTTACAAAATAAATGAATAAAAAGAGTTTAGGAGGTTGGAGAAGCAAAATAACACAAAACAACACAAGGGAAGACATTACCTTAAAATTGGGTATCTCTCTTTGATTTGAGCTCAAAGGCTTCATGGGAAGCCTTCTTCCCAAAGTGAGGATTCTAGGAGTAATAGAGGGATGTGGAGAGACAAAACGATCAGGGGTTTCCAAAGCCAAATTCCTTAGAGGTGTGGGTAAGGTGGTAGAGTTGGGGGCCTTTTATAAGAGGAGAGGAGGGGAACTCTTGGAAAGTTACAAAATGTTACCTTATTTTCAAGTGATTTTCTGATTTTAAAGGTCCCACATTAATGTATTTCGAGGATACGCTGGTAAGGGTTCGAAATATAATCATCCAATAGGTCTTTTACAAGTGTAAGTTATAATGTTAACACTATCTTTTCATTTTATTTAAATCCTTTATTAATGAGGTAATCGCTACATCATCATGATGTCATAAATAATTTAGTCTATTTAAGGTCTAAAAATTATAAAAAAATTTCATGATGTAGGAAATAATTTTATATTTCTAATGAATATTTATAGTAAAAAATATAACTTGTATAACCCCATTTAAATTTTTTTTAGTAAAACAACTCATGCTTGTGACATTTTTATTTTAAAATTAAATGTAAAGTAATTTGTGTCATTTTCCATCCAATGTGGCTCAATGGGGTCCCCATGTTGACCTATGGATTGTCTTGGTCGGCCATGACACATCCAAATAGGGTAGTACTTGTTTCTAGGTCATTTCATATTATTAAAATATTATTTTTATCTTAAATTACACTAATTACCTCTAATTGCGATTAAAAACTTAAAAATTACTATTCACCAAAAAAAATTATTTTAATCCCATTGAACCACATTTTACATCTTAATGACAACCATGTATTTCGGATTTTTGAAATTCAAATCACATAAGTGGTAACATTTCATTTAAATGAAAAATCAGATTTTAAACTACCACTTAGTGGTTTCACTATTCATCAAAAATTGATGTTTTTCAGAACAATACAAAAAATTCACCCTAAGATATATTTGATATTCTGAGTTCAAAAATTATGTCTATTTTAAAACATTCAAAGAATATATTCTGAATTAATTAATTTAATAATTAATTTCCGCTATCAAAACAAATAGTGTGTTTTTAAGAAACAATATCTATTAAAATATTGACACTAGTTTAAGTCCAATTTCAAAGTAAAATTAATTCCAATGACCAATATTATATTAAATGGTAAAAATATATTCTAATTTAACTTTAAAAGTAATTAAATAGATAATATAATCATATAAATAAATTATATTAGAAAGTGGTTTTGAATTAAAATACAACATTTTTCACTATTCATTAAAAAAATATCTTTATCGGAAAAATACCAAAAATTTACACAAAGTAAATTTTGAGGTCCCGATTCTAAAGAAGAATTTTATTTTGTCAAATATAACACATAAAATTGTCAAAATGTGGATTTAAAAGAGGTTCTCCCTCAAAAGGCGGTTAATCGACCTTTTAAAGAATATTAGAAGATTTATGCTTAAAATTGGATTCATTTGCATTTTAAGCCTTTAACATTTATTGGATAAAAGTAAAAATATTTTACAAACATATATAATCATTTTGTATTTAGTTCCGTTCATTCCCGCCACTACAACGGCTATGCATTAACTACCATTTAAAATAATATTATTTTGTTATTAAAGTGCAACATAAGATTCCCACGAAACTCGTTGTTGCGTATTGGGTACGCCATTGAGCGTAGAGTCCCCTTTAAAGTAATATTAATATTTTATTCACAAATATGGATAAATATGAAAATTCTATATTCTTTATTTACCTGGGGTGTTACATCCTTCCCACTTTTTGGGAATTGTGTCCTCACAATTTTAAAATTGGGCTTGAAAGCTTCATTGAAAATCCTAAATCAGAACAAGAGTCAGTAAAACTATCACTTTAAAAGAATGGGAGAGAAGTACAAATGTCACCTGAGATAACCCATACTAGGATTCCAAGTATGAAAATAGGGATATGGAGGAAGAAACAAAGGGTCATGTTCTGATGGAGAGTGATAGTAAACATGTCTAGGAGAATGTTAACAACAGGAAAATCAAAATTTTGTGATGGGTTAAACGGTATTTTATTCCCCAGTAAGAAAAATTAACAGATAACATTTTTGTTTTAAGTTACTTTTCATTGAGTAATTTATTTATGAGCATAACTAAAACATAAGGAAGCATACTTAATTGTCATGTTGACTTTCAAATTTTACTATATTTCTTACACGAAGTCACATCTTCTCCGAAAGACGAGTATTTAGGATGACTTGTTGACATTAAGAGAGCTATAATCAACTTCTAGAGAATCACCTAATCCACAAAAGAGAACTATATACTTCCCATGTCTTTAGACCTTAACCAAAAATAAAACCCAAAGTTCAACAAAGACCATTCAATAAACATCTATCCATAAAATTCTACAATGTAAACCAAACTAAGATTGAATCCCAATTCTCTGAAGGATTTAATCACGTAGTCTCCTTAGATAAATTTTAACATTTTTCTCCAAAATAACATCAGTTACTCTAATAGTCTCGTACTGAAAAGTAATTTACCTAATCACATATCCTCTATTATAGGCCAATCATTTCCATTGATAAACAAAAAATATCAACTTACTCTTAATTCATAAAATCATCTAACTAAAAAGAATCATTCAAACTAACCACGGACATCACGTTGTCTAGTGGTAGGCAATAAATACCAGTTGCACTTTGGTTGTGGGTTCGATTTCTGAAGCTTCATCTGACGCGACGGGTTGTCACACGGTCTGTTTGTTGTCCCTTTTCAAAAACTACATAATTTTATAAAATTCCTCAAAAAGAGATAAATCCATCAAAAATAACCATAACATATTTTAACCACAAAGGTTATCTGTTAACTTCCATTTTGCAAACCAAAATGTATTAACCAGTAATTGCCTCAAATTCAAGGATCATATAAACCCAAATGGTTCTTTATAACTATATCCACAAAAGAAAGGATAATTATTCCTTGAATAAAATTTTCATATATCAAACATCAGGGTTATTATAAAAAGTCTTCTATTGTAACCCCATAATCAAAAAAGACTTAATACATCTAAGAATTTCACCATCCTAAAATCTACCATAACTATTGAATCACCTATATGATGACTACTTACTCATTCAACATTCTTCATGATTCATTAGCCATTCCTTTTCAACTTATTCTGAAATACTTCTTTCCTACAAAATAATCATGAATCATATCCTAATATTCCAATAATAGGAAATAATATGTTAAGAAATAATCCATACCTTTCATGCTTCATTGTCATTTTCTTCATCCTCAATCAGAATGGTATTAGGTATTGGTAAATGAATATTTTTACGATCTTGGTGACCCCATTCCCTAAACTTCTTCGAAGTACATGTGTTTGCATAATGACCATGCACACCACATTTAAAACATTCAATTGATCCTTCAGAAAGAACTTATTTCCCTTTCCTAGAGTCAACTAGATGCTTCCTTTTTTTATGGAAGGTTCTTGCTTTATGACCTTCATTTCCACATCTATAGCATCTTTCTGTCCCTTTGAAACATTTTCCTACGAGTTTGTTTCGACATATTTGACACATAGGTTTTTGAACATACTTACCTTTATGATTATTACCTGAACATTCGTATGGATTTGTTTCTCGCATACACGATGCCTTATAAAATTAACTAAGGTTCAGGTGGTCAATCATGACTCCAGATAGTTGGTTGAGGATAAACACAAGAGTTCTCATTGCAGCTCCCATATCATTCAGTCGTTCTTTCATAAAACTGTCACAATTTTCTTCAAATCCACTATTACTTTGGTGCCTGCTAGATCCAGCCATTTACTAAAACAAAAAAGGTCAGTGTGAGTATATCTGTAAAATCATCAAATAAAAAAGAGGAAGATAAACACCAAGATATACTTATTCAAGTTATCTCAAACTCATTCTAACTTTCAAAAAAAACGATGACTCCATCCAATATACTAACCATTGTGGTTATACACAACTTGTAACTTTTTCTTAAACAACACTCTAACCTCTAAAGTTTTCTAAACCGACCTCTGATACCATCTATAATGCCCCAGCCTTAAACCTTACTTAATATTGAGTTATTACAAGATTACACATTGAGGATATTTTCAGTTTTAGAGTTTTAGAGAATTAGATCATAAAACATTCATTACATTCCAAATTTAAACAAAGTGGTTACATAAAAGATAGTATTCATTTTTCCCATAAACATAAACATATTTAAAATAAAACATGAATTCTTTCTTGACACTTATTTGAAACCATCATCATATCATGGACCATTCCCATGACCTATAAAAAACATTTCAAAAACTTGGGATGAGCATAAAAATCTATGTAAGGGTTATAAAAAGTATGGATAGGAAACATGATTACATATATACATAAGAATAAAATCATACTTTACCCATAAAACATATGCACTTTAACCTACCTCATAAAATCATTAATAAATCATAGAAATCATAAGACATAAAGGTAACTTGAGGCATTCATAACATTCTTACGTAATGAGTAACCCTCTTGGTTACGTTTGGAATACCCATCACAACATATTCCCTTAAATCTCTTTGTAGAAACCTTAACGTTTAACTCCTTCGTGTTACCCAATGCATTGGAGAGCTATATCGGGCTCACCAACCCTTTGTTTATCACGGAACCACCCGTCTTCATTACAATGCACAAGAACCATTACATAATAATAGCACATAACTTAAGCATAAATGGTAGATAACATTCCCACATTGCAATAACAATATAACATTTCAAGATATTGAAATAATGAATCCATTCTAAAAACCATTTTCAATACCATTTAAAACATTTAATAAATAGATTTTTAAATCAATGTGTACCATACCTTATTGAAGATTTTAACAAATTTAAACCATTAATATACATATAAATAAATCCATAATACCATTTTGAAAACATGGATATTAATGAGAGATATTTATAAGATTAAAACATTTAAAATAGTATTTTAGTTAAAGGGTTTTTAACAAAATGAGAGACACTTGAATACAATAATTGAGGAATAACATTTAATCAAAACAATATAATATCATGAGAATAAAGGGATTCATGATATAATATTCCAAATGACATTATATACACCATATAAGAGTGAATTGGTGAATAGAAATAATGAAGTCTCAATATAATTGTCAAATGAGACAAATCCCTTATAAAGAAGGTATCCTTAAATTAAGGATAAATCAATCTCATAATTATATGTGAAAAATATAAATACACCAAATATAAGTGGATATTAAGTGTAAAAAAACCATAGGTCATTCACACATATTTATATAATGACATATTCAATAACTACAAGTTGATCCCAAAGAAATCAAAATTGTGTTAAGAAGTTCCCTTGGTAAAATTCGACAGCCTAACGGCGTCACTTTAAGATTCATTACATTATTTGATGAGAGATAAAATGGTATCTCATCACTTGGACATAAAATTTACATCAATAAGGATATATAAGAACATATCCCAACATAAAAAATGTAAATAAAAAGACATAACAAAATATGTCTTTTTAAAAGAGGAGCGTGAAAGGTTCCCATACCGATTTGGGAAAATTTCAAAACGTACACCCCATGAAAGAAGGGTCATACAATGAAGATGTAACTACCAATAAATTATATTTTATTATAGAAATAGTAAAATAATTGGCAGTACATACAACACACAAAAGGAAATAGTGGCCAATGTAGCATGAATCTCACGGGAATAGAAAGTGAGATGAAAATCCCCTAATGAAAATTCGGCAGCCTAACGGCGCCACATAAAACATCTAAAAATAGATTGATGATATAAAATAGGGTCTGTCATCATATTAAAATACAATTTAAAGAATTAGGAATATAAAACAACATCCCCCAACCTAAGAAAGTTGATCTTAAAGTAAGTTACATAAAAAAGAGTACTTAAAAGAAAGAGAGAGGTAGGATCCCTTACCTCGGGTCCAACTTGACTCGATCATTCTTTAACCTCCTGAATAATAAAATTGAGTTAATTTATACTTGATTAAGAATTTTTTTCAAGTTCATTATTTCATTTATATCACTTACTACCATGCTATGAACACTATGTAATTATTTAAGTTATTAATGGTCGTTTTGTAGATCATTGCTACTTGAGTAAAATATAAACACTTTATAATTACAAGGTGTTCATGTGGTAAAATATATATTATATCCAGAATTATATTCATTATGTAGATATAATATATATCATATATATCCATTATAAACATTAATTTATAATATTACATAATATTTAGAGGTAAGAAATGAAATGCACCGTTCATGGAGACGGTAAGCCATACGTACGCATGAACGCTACATCCATTTCTATTTCTTATTTAATGGATTTAAAACATAATGATACATAATAGTATTATAATTACAGTATGGTATCATATATCATTAAATATATCCTTTATACGTACCACATATGGTATTAACGAATCAAATCACTTTGAGGGGGCGGTAGTCCGCACTTCCTAAAATGAAGATATCACGTTTGACCATAATGGAAACCATAAAGGAATTCCATAAATGAAAAATACAGAAGCTTAAGTAGAACATAAACATATTATATATCATATATATATATTTACATCTTAATGGTCACCTTTGAGTGTGTTAAAATAATATTGAACAATCATCGTTGCGTGAGGAAGAAATTCACCATCCACAGAAACAATATGTTCTTTAACAATTAGATATAGGTGTGTGTAAGTGTAGCTCGAATAATTCATATAACAACACCCTAGTATATTTAAGATAATTTAGTTGTTACAAAAGAAATTAATAAAAAGAGTTTAGGGGGTTGGAGAAGAAAAATAATACAAACGAACACAAGTGAAGACATTACCTTAAAATCGGGTATCTCTCTTGGATTTGAGCTCAAAGGCTTCTTGGGAAGACTTCTCCACAAAAAGAGGATTCTAGGAGTAATAGAGGGATGTGGAGAGACAAAATGATCATGAGTTGTCCAAGAAAAGGCTTGAGAGGTGTGGGTAAGGTGGTAGAGGTGGGTGCCTTTTATAAGAGGAGAGGAGGGGCACTCTTGGAAAGTTAAAAAATGTTACTTTATTTTCAAATGATTTTCTGATTTTAAAGGTCCCACATTGATGTATTTCGATTATATGGTGGTAATTTTTCGAAATATACTCATCCAATTGGTCTTTGACAAGTTTATGTTATACTTTTAACATTATCTTTTCATTTTATTTAGATCCTTTATTAATGAGGTAATCGTTGCATCATCATGTTGTCATAAATAATTTAATTTATTTAATCTATAAAAATTATAAATAAAATATCATGACGTAGGAAATATTCTTAGATTTATAATTAATATTTATAATCAAAAATATAACTTTTATAACCCCATTTAAAAATTGTTTTAGTAAAACAACTCATGCTTGTGACATTTTTATTTTAACTTTAAATAAAAAATTATTTGTGTCATTTTCCAACCAATGTGGCTCCATGGGGTCCCCAAGTTGACCCATGGATTTTCGTGGTCGTCCATGACACATCCAATGAGGTTAGGACATGCGTCTAGCTTATTTCATATTATTAAAACATTATTTTTACCTTAAATTAAACTAATTACCTCTAATCGTGATTAAAAACTTAAAAGTTACTATTCACCAAAAAATTATTTTAATCCCATTGAACCAAATTTTACATCCTAATAAAAACCATGTATGTCGGATTTTTGAAATTAAAATCACATAAGTGGTAAATTTTCATTTAAAAGAGAAATCATTTTTTAAACTACCACTTAGTGGTTTCACTATTCACCAAAAATTGATGTTTTTCAGAAAAATAACAAAAATTCTCCCTAAGATATATTTGATATTCCAAATTCAAAAATGAGGTCTATTTTGAAAAATTCAAAACATATATGCTTAATTAATTAATTTAATAATTAATTCCCGTTGTCAAAACAAATAGCGTGTTTTTAAGAAACAATATCTATTAAAAGATTGACACTAGTTTAAGTCTAATTTCAAAGTGAAATTAATTCCAATTAACACTATTAGATTAAATGGTAAAAATATATTCTAATTTCACTTTAAAAAAATTTCATAAGATAATCTAATCATATAAATAAATTAGATTAAAAAGAGGTTTTGAATTAAAATACAACATTTTTAACTATTCATTAAAAATGAACTTTATCGGAAAAATACGAAAAATTTACACATTATAAATTTTGAGGTTTGATTCTAAAGAAGAATTTTATTTTTTCAAATATAACACATAAAATTGTCAAAAAGTGGATTTAAAAGAGGTTCACCATCAAAAGATGGTTAATCGACCTTTTAAAGAATATTAGAAGATTTATGCTTAAAATTGGATTCATTTGCATTTTAAGCCTCCAAAAATTTATTGGATAGAAGTAAAAATATTTGACAAACATATATAATCATTTTTTAGTTAGTTCCATTCATTCCCGCCATTACAACGGCTAGGCGTTAAATACCATTTAAAATAATATTATTTTGATATTATAGTACAATGTAAGATTCCCAAGAAACTCGTTGTTGCGTATTGGGTACGTCATCGAGCCTAGAGTCCCCTTTAAAGTAATATTAATATTTTATTCACAAATATGGATAAATATGAAAATTTCATATTCTTTATTTACTTGGGGTGTCACATACTTAATTTATTTTCCATGAAAATTGATTTTTATCTATATTTAGAAATTGACATCAAAATATTGAATCATTTGGGATATAATTTATTATGTATTTTATGTTATATCAATTTTTTCAATTAACATAAAATTTAATTATGGTTTTAAAATGATGGGATGATATCAAAATATCATATATTAATCTTGTAATATAAATAAATTCTAAATAAAACTTTTTGAAGCTAGTAGAGAGAATATTAATTTCTAGTAATTTCATTTGGAGTTAATAATGTACATATAGTCTTAATAGAATTTAAGAATCATATCATCAAAGATTACATTGACATATAAGTTAATTGAATAAAAATTTATTTAGGATTAGAACATGAAAATTTAATACTTTTACAAATGGTTTTAGAAACAATGTAAGAAAAGATATTTTATATTATGATTACTAAATATAATTTTTGGGTCTAACATCATCAATTTGTATGGAATATATAACCTAAAATAAGAATTTTCTACCCAAATCATGTATAGTTGGTTATTTATTTTTTAGAAAAAAAAAATATATAAGTATGAATCTAATATAATTTTTATCATTCCTCCCCTTTCATTATTTATTTTAGACGATGATAGGGTTTCAAAAGGATAGGTATTAAATTTCATGGAATTACACTATGTGGTAAAGTTATATCTTGAAGTATATTTCACATTATAATCCTTGTGGGAGGACATAAATGTTTCTATAGATAGGTTGTATGTTATTTCCTTTTCCACTAGCAGTGTTTTCAGGGTACAACATGCAATATCATGGTATGGCTCACTCTTCATTAACTATATTAGAGTTTCCTAGGAAATCAGGCATCCCCCTACACTTGTCAGAGAAATAATATCATCTAGAAAGTTGGATCTATGGTAATAATTTGGTAAGATAACACACTCATGTGGTAGCATAAAAGAATAGATTAAATAAAAAATAATCATTCATTGGAATATCCATCTTAATAATTGAAACACCATATACAAATCCACCTAGAAAAATTTTGTTCCTTATTCTATTAGAAAATTAACAATCCAAAATGCCACACATTTCATACAAAAATCCAATTAGAACTCTATAATGTATATCATAAAAACCCCAAAAATTAAATATATTAAACCATCACTTGTTTCGAAGTCCAAAACCAATGCCATATCCAGACTCCTTTGAAGTTATTCATCTCAACGGTCCTACCATGAAACTATTCCCTTCCAATACCAAATATCATGAGGTCTACTGAAGAACTATTGTGTCAGGGTCACATTAGTCGGGAGTGACTATACCTCAGTATTCCAAAACCGATGGTGTTTCTCAAATAAAGAGAAAACACAATACATATACAATGTGATATTCTTAAGGATAAAAAATATATTCATGATCACATGTACTATCCACGTAACATAGGTGGACTATACCAACTTTGGATAATATAAATGTATATTTGAGTATAGTATACCAATATAAATAGTGAATATACCCCATCCAATATACCATTATATAAAATATTTGTTTGAGGGAAATAATTCGCACCTCATACACTACCACATATAATATATCATCGGGGGTATTACCACTTTCCCTGTATAAAATCATATGTCATATATAGTCTATGGGATTATCACAAACCAATGTAAAATCATATATCAACATTGGGAATTGATTTCTCCAAATATACCCCAATATATCATTGGGTGGATTAATGCACACCTTGTGTGCCATCATATATCATTAGGGGACCAAATCCTCCATATATACCATCGTATATCATATATCATATAGGGGAATATTGACCACCCCATATACATTCATATATCATCATAGTGAATAGAGTCAATGATATTTTTATAGTTATATCATTGGATAGAATTTATCCAACCCCATATCCCATTATATATCATTAGGGGGGTAGTGTTTACCATATATACTATCATGTATATTCTTGAAGAATACATCCTACTTTATACCATCATATAGAATAATATTTAGGGGATAATTGACCTACTAATATATCTCTATATATAACAGTCATAAAATGGTTAATAATCCTCTTTATATATCACCATATCTTGTAATTATCAAGATGAATATGAAGAAATCATGGAAATATCGATATCATCAATGTAAAATGGGATGGAAAATTTTATTGATCTGATAGAAAATCATAGTTTGGACCAATAAGTACATATCCTAATCCCATCACCACATTCAGACATAGTTTTAATCATTTTAAAACTATATTTTATTCCTCTCCAAAGTTATCATATTATCATGACACACTTTATTTTCAATGAAGTCACGTCAAGGTCTATTAAACCCTTATAGGTCTCATTATCTCATTTCTAGCCTCTAGGGTTAAGTCCCACCACTCAATGACATAACATCTCTCAACATAATCACCATCACATCATGGAATAATCTTTAAGACATGATACACAAGAAAAATTAAAGAGAACATGTTTTAATAATTTCCATCTCACTTCTAATTTCATTCTCAGTTAGTCCTCTCACACTGAACTTATACAAAAAATATATTTCCAAGTTATCTCCACTTAGATCACCACACATATAATTTTTAAGGAGAAATAGTCACCCTACACATAATTTAACCAACTATGAGACACTAAGTTATCTTAATAATCTATAATGTCAATTATTAAGGAAACCATTCCCGATAATTCACTCTACTAAACTCAAAAGAGTCTAAGGGAACCGATAATTATAAACACTATAGTATATTTTTATATTTATATCCCTCTATATATTATATATTACATATATATAATTTATATTTTAAATTCTTTGGACATCAGTGATATAGGAATAAATAAATCATTCAAGTGTCGGTCATTGTCCAATACACTTCCACTCTACTCATATGATTCATGGAAAAAAATCAATTTTATATGATTTTGATCATACATAATTAAAAATACTACATATCACACACTACATAACATAATGAATATGACTTGTGGATATTTCAAGAAACTATATCCCTAAATTGGAGTTATTGCATTTATGTGACCCTCAGTTACCAATTTTAAACAAGGTCATTCTTCCATCGTTCATCAATATGAGGAACAAATCCACGAATAAACACATCATCAATCATTTAAAACTTATAATTAATTTACTTGTTATCCCAATATTAATTTCGTAATTAATCCTTGGTAATAATTATGTAATATCGTTATGTAATGAATAA
The DNA here is from genome assembly GCA_963277665.1 of Viscum album. NCBI lineage: Eukaryota > Viridiplantae > Streptophyta > Magnoliopsida > Santalales > Viscaceae > Viscum > Viscum album. The sequence goes on along the minus strand of OY728148.1, from coordinate 255,070,900 downwards.
ATATGTCAATACCTCATGAAACATTAAGTGGATCACTCGAGACATACCCTCTATCTCATATTCAAAAAAATAATTAATAATGGACATTTTTTAATAAGTTGGAGGAAAAGAAACATTTACTGAATAAAAAAATAAAAAATATTTCAAAAATTCAAAAACAGGTAGCCCATTATAATCATAGAGGGAAAAATCATTAAATAAAAATGACTCACTAATCAACATAAGTTCATAAGTGCTGATTTTGTAATAAAACTCCAATATGATCCATAAAAAAGTCTCATCACTTCCCAAATAGATATTTATATATTGATGTGAAACAAATATGATTTCTTTCCCCACTTCCAAGATGTTGTGTTGTGCTTTTCCAACAAAAAATGGCAGTGAACCCCATTTACTCACAATGATATATCGAGGTAAGATCTGATTATATGTTTGACCACACCTATTCTACTTTTGAGTCAACCACCTACCAATTCATGTGAGGAAATCACCGCACTTCTATCCTAATGTGACACAAAAAAATACAAATACATTGTGAAAAAAAATCATGTTACTCATCCATCTAATAAGTATATATGGATGAATGATTACTGTCAACACACCCATCCTTATTTCTTGATCTCCCCACCCCCAAGTGGTTCCTGCAAAACGTTTCACACCATCCCAGTGAAACTAGATAGAATCCAGAGCATACAAAGATATATGAAACCCTTTCAAACAAACAATACTAATGAAGATAATTAATTCCTATAGAACCATTCATGAAACCAATGTAGAACATTGAATGCACAATATAATGAACAAAGAATATGAACTGTCTGACATATAAAAGCCATCTGCATCCCCTCATCCAAGATTTTAACCAATATACCATCTATGAATCAATAATTCCCTCAGGTACCCACATAATCCCCTTTTGGTCTCCATTTAGCAGCCTCCTCATGCCAAACATGACAGCCATCTGTCATCTAAAAGCCAAATTCCACCATCAGTCATTTCACACCATACCCTGATGAGATCTGGGCCACCACCTGATTCCTAGAATAAACTCAAGATATCCATTACCCATTAAACAACCACAACATAAATACAAGACCTCTACTTCTTGAAAGATCCCATGATTATCCAATGATTGATGATTTATACCGAGGAAGATCAGATCCGAAGCCAAAACTAGGTATGTTGGTTTTCAGGAAAGTCACAAAAAATATAGTTACCCAATTATGAAGTCAGTGAGAAGATAGAATGGAAAAAGAGAGTGGGAGAATTCATCAGTGAATATTTTTAGACATTGATCCCAATAGTTCTATTTATGAAAAGCTAATGAAATTATTCCCCAAAAATATCCCTCTAACGCATCCAAATAGAGGGAGATCAACACCACAAAGGGATTAATAGAACCCTAGTAGCGGAAATTGCCGTTCCAAAAGACTATAGGGCCATCTAGAATAATGAAAGTTGTCCCATCATTATATTAATGTATAATTTATTGGTAAATACCAATAATAAATTTAACTGGCATACCTCAATGAAAAAACAAAATACCTAGAATGTCCAAGAACCAGAAATCTCATCTAACCATGAAAGAAATCAAAATCATATTCAAATGATTCCACTATTCCTTAGATAAATGGTTACTAATTACTAAAACCACACCAAGTCAAAATAAAAAAAAATAATGGAGAATAATTATAAGGATTATAAATGATATGAACTCACCTTAATAAATATAGATACCGAACTGATCGACCATGATCTATGATCTACAATTATTAAAATAAACTAGAAGATGATCTCATTTACCCATGTTTCCTTACCCCCAAATTAAAGGATCAAATATATTGGATCACATTTATAATCCTCCAAATACTATAATTCCATTATATAAAATAAAATTTAAAAGTTAGCCATCATATAATAACACATTACTCTAAATGAATAATTCCTCTTCTAAACTCCCCATGAATTATGTACCTCATATTTTGAACTTCTAAAAACTCTCCTTGAAATTGACCTGAACCCTATATCCTTGGTCCAATGTAATGTTGAAGTGTATTCTTCGAAATCATTGTATAATAACCTATCTTAGAATATTTTTATTGGGTGTGTATATCTTCCTTATCGAATAATTATCACACAAAACACATGCTTCATGGAATAAAACCTTACGCTATGGTGTATCCAACCATCGAGTGACGCTTAATGCTACTGCCTCCTAAGGAACCTCTATGGTCTCACCTATACCCCTACTAACAAAAAATGTCATCCATGCCTTCATTAATAGTGTAATACCATTGATTATGTATTCTCCCCCAAAAATATACACATTGAATTCCTATAGGTCATGGAATAATCTTTCTTACTGATATAAAATTTCAAAGATCCATGAGTAATTTTTCAGAGAAAATATGTAATGGTTGTAATAATGGTACAATCCAATCTACCATGGAATTGAAATTTTCATTCATATATAATTATGAAAATGTATATGGATGAATTATATACTGTAATAGTCTTTTTATAAATAGATATTTCATCATTTTAAATGAATATTCATCATATCACACAGTCTCATGCTCGAGGACCATGGTAGTTTAGTGCCTTTAGACACATATAAACAAAAAAAAATTTCATAGTTAGACTATATATCCCACTATGATATTCATAACTAGAAAACTTCTTATACATATCAATCATACAACATTTTATCATAACCTATGGAAAGTAAATATTTGAAAGGGTGGGATCAAATTCTATGTAATTGTAAATAATGGAGATATGTATGAATAACATGAAAATAAGGGTATAATAACATGATTATAACATTTTGAAACTATACACCTCATATCAATTATCATAATAATAATTGATGGGAAAAATATTGGCTATTTAAAATTGATGAATCATAATGGAATCAAAGAATAAGACGTGTAATTGTGGAAGACACATAATCATAATAAATATTTTTCATACTACTAAAGGCTCATTGAAATGAAAATCACAGAAGAATAGTTTCACTCCAAAAACTATAATAGTAGTCATCATTCACTCGGAAGAACATCATAGTGGACAATGTCCCTTACTGAACTAGGTTCACTCCCCATTATAGTCGTGTATATCTCTTGAGATATAAATCCCTACCCAATGGATTAGAGGGAAATATAGGTCCCACCCATATCATAAAGAGATAAATATTTATGAGTTTCAAATGATAATGAAAAACAAATAATATCATAACCTATGAAATGAATTCAGTTTCATAAAAATTTTCTCATATCATAACCTATGGAAAATAGATAGGTTTTATAATCATTTATATTTTTCATTATAAAATTACTCATAGAAAAAATAAGTGACATTAATAAGAATTTTATCGTTATATAACCCATGGAATATAAACTGGTTTCACAAACCCCATTCCATCATAATTAATAACCAATCAGATAAAGAATAAAATTGGTATCCTTAGATCATATCCTCTGTAATTCTTATGTAACATCATCAGATATATTCTTAGATGGAAAATGATTTTGAATGATTATTTTAATCATTTATGGAGGAAAATATACTTTCAACATTTAGAAAATAATTTTAAAACATATAAAAAATAGAAAAAAATTTCATTGAAAATAACCTTGATAACATACAAAGGACTCTTAAAATAAAATAATGGTTATGAAGATTGGAATTTTCTTTGATGTCGTGCATGTTAACAAAATATTCCATTTACATTTTTGGTAACATCCAAATGAGAAATATTTCTAAAAAAAATGAATATATATCTCCAAACATATTTTTAAAAAATAAAAAATTGGTAAAATTTTCATTTAGAAAACATTTTGTAGTAATGAAACATTTTGTGTAACATTTTTAGAAAACATTGTTTTGGAAAAGAATTGATTTCTGGTTGAAGAGAGAAATATATTAGGATTTTCTTAAAAACATATTATAAATTATTATAAGTTATAAAAGGTAATAAAATATTACAAATACAAGGAAATATCATGAATAACAAGATATTAATAAAATTAATGTTTTTATTTAGATATGGACCATAATATTTTACCATTAGTTATAAAATCATAAATTATCCTGATAAACGCTAAGATTTTAAAAAAATAACATTATCACTTTGGTACCACTGAATAATAATCTTCATGAAGGAATAATATAAAATATAACCTAAAATATCATGGGGATAAATAATTTAGAGATATTTGATTTCAATGGGACTTTATTTACACCTCGTAGAATACTATAGGTGTATAACATAATATTTTCCTCAAAGAAGGAAAATTGAGACAAAAACTACTAAATAATTTTTTAACTTTGGTTGTTCATTTTAAAACCACATGAATAAAAAAATTTGGATTATTATACATATATTATATGAATTTAATTATATATATCATACCATATATAATTTTCTTATGTCCTTATATTACCCATTTATTAATGATTCCTTGTTAAAATCATGCTTTCTATAATAACTTGATATTTCATTGTATGTTTTGATTTGTAGTTTTTTGTCATATTACACTAACCATGGTTAAATAATCTTGAAAACTTTAAACATTATATTAATATCATAAATATTCATCATAAATGTATTTATAGTAAACCATAATAGTTAGTGATATGAAATGAAATACATTATTCATGGTAATGGTAGGCTGCAAGTATGCATGAACTTTGTTTCCATTTAAATTTTAGATTAAAACACAGATATGTAAATGGAATATTATAATTAAAAATAATTATAATGTCATATATATCACATATTTTCAATAAAATCATCCTTATTACCTTCCATTAAATCATATTCAAATCATATCGCTCTGCGAGGTGATAGTCCATCATAAAACTGATTGATGTTATTGTATCCCCACCAAATGGATAGTATGAAGGTATGGGTGATACAATATTTTAAGAAGTCAAATAATGTTATAAATATCATATATAATTAATAATTCCATCATTATTTGTTTCATAGTGTGGTGTTAATGGAAGAACTAATGACAACTTTTTGCAAGGCGGTAGTCTTCCATACACACGAATAATGATTTTGTAACCCATTTGATGGAAGTGGATACAGTTTTAGGTAATTTACATGATATAAAAAGTAATTATATTTAATATACTTATTTTATTTTATTTTAATTCTATAATAATAATTAGTGTATGTGGTGAAAGAAATAAAACAAAAATGTATGTTTATGAACATTACCACTTCTTTAGGTTTCCACGTTAGGTTTACACCACTAACCATCCTAGGATGGATTACGATAAAAAATAAGGATTCTAAGATGAGAAGAGGTGTGTTTTTTATTGGTTTGGATAGGTTCTATTTGATCCAAAAATTCCTTTAAGGGGTGGAAAAGAGTAGATAGGGGTTGCCTTTTATAATTGAGCTTATGGCACACTTGTAATGATTTGAATGAAAATGGTGTACCCACATTTTCATCATTCAACATGGTTAAAAATGGACCATTATCTATAAAATAAGTTATAACCCCAAAATAGGGTATTAAAATTATTGTTGGTAACGTTTATGTTTATTTTTTACCATTTCTTTTTAGTTTAACCCTACATATGAACCCAGTTTTACATTAATTCTGGAAAGTAATTTTTTTTGTTTTTAGTAATAATTTTGTTTAAATTTCAAGATTAACATATTAGAAAATATAAATTATTTATATTATAAATATGTAATTTCATTTTTAAAATTAATTTCATAGATGTCTAAAATTTAAATTTAAAATTTACCTCACCAAGAGGATGAGATCAAGGGTTTTTGAAGATATAATTTTGAAAAATTTACAACATTTTTATATAAAAATTAAATATAAAATTGATTCAAATGACCTAAATTAGATGAAAAGATACATAGTTGAAAAAATTTAACATTAAAAACAATTTAAAAAATAATTTTACTTTATAAATAAGGTAAATGAAAAGATATTTTTCAATTAAAATTTAGTATTTTTCATTATTCATCAAAAAATGAAATTCTTCAGAAAAATCAAAAAAAATAACTCTAACTAATTATTAAATGAAAATTTCAAAAATGAAATTTATTTTATAAAATTATTTGTCAAAAATTGTCATTATTTAATTTTATTAATGTTCAAAAAAATAAATAAAAAACAATTTTTAATAAAATTTTATTCTCAGAACATATAAAAAATTTACCGAAAATTAAGTACTTTTTATCAATATGTTTCCTTTAGATAAACCAATTATAAATAATATTTAAAAAATATTTAATAATATTAATATCTTAGATTTTAATTTCTAGGTTCTTTAGGTTGTGTATAAATAAATATATTAATAATAAATTGTGTTTTATGTTAAAACTCATTGTAGTATTTAGCACACTATAACCAAGTGTTGCGTGTAGCATGATATTAACATGGTGATGTATGTAAAACAAGATATAAAGACATTTAGTTTTAATGAAAAAATAATAATTCATAAAAACTAGGATTGTTACAAATTCTAAGGTTATATGTAATTATTTACAGACCATACAATACAATATGTTGTGATTATCTTAATAGAATAACACTAGGGGTCATGGAATGACCATCCTTTCCCACAAAAAATATCACTAAGGAAATTTAAAAGTTAATTATATTGATATATATGTATAATTATCAAGGATTAAGTCTAGAAAAAATAGTATTCTCTACCCTAATATAAAATTTATTTATTTTCATTCATGAACCTGTCATAGTGAATCCTTCCCATGTTGTAGTGTGATAGTCACCGAAAAATCCCTCGTCACGGAATTTCCATAACCTATCATGGAGTGATGAGCTACATAAATTAAGGAATATATTATAGGGTCACCCAAGACCTTTTTTGACTCACTCAGTTACCTGAGTCATCTTGGATCCTCCAAACACATATAGAAACACCTCCTTTGGATGTTATAATTTTGAGAATTTTGATTTGAATCCCGATGATAAAATAATATTCCATAATTTGAAAAAAAAAATTATAATGTTCAAAAAATTTCATAATGGTAAAAATTATAATAAAATCCCCACCAAAACACTTCTCCACCCTAACAAGTCTCAACATACATCCTCTATAAACCATTTTATTTAACAGTCTCCCCTGACGGACCCATTTTCTATGTATCAGGTGGATTACGGATATATGAAAACTACACCAAAATAAGAACAAATAATAAAAAACCTAGGATCCTCATTATGTATCCTCTTTCAATTCTATTTCCCCCCTATTAACATATTTTTACTTTCTATAAACTTCTATTCTTAGTCATATGTGAATTCCCTTACAGGTTCCACACTACCCAGATATCTCATAAAACCCCAACAACCCATAAATACCCACAAATATAATATTATCCAAATCTATTATAATTTTCTACTGTTGATGGTATTCATGATTTCTCACACCATATATGTTTTACACTATCAATTTACATAATAGGACTATAGCTGGCCATCACTCAGCTTGTGTCACATAATACCATCACCTCGATATCCTTATAATGATGTACATTCACACTTTTAAGACTATATTCACATTATTGAAACCCAATCCATCTCACTAACCATTATAATTATCTAATACTACAGATGTTTTGGTGACCCAATAACCCTATTTGTCAGTTTCATAAATTTTACACTTGGATAAACTGCACATTCATTGTTATATATCTTGTTTATATTCACTACAAAACATATAAATTCAAATTTTTATTAATTTAACATTAACCCATGTTTTGGTTTTTTTATTTACCATAAAAAATATAACCCATTTCTTTTATGTTTGATCAAAAACTACAACCACCTTTTAGTTGGGTGGACCATCATATCACAATTATATTCTTTGAAACAATTATTAACATTATCAAAATGTGCATAGATAACCCATTGTGTGATCCCCACTATATAATTTCCCTTCACCATTAATTCTCAAGAACAAACCATCTTGACATGAACCACTATGAAAATATTGGAACTCGGGAACACAACTCATATTACATGATTAGGTTAGTATTTTGAGACCTGCTTTAGGATCTAATGAGTGTTTATTTACCTATTAAATAAACATCCTCTGTACAGATAATCTTTTTTTATATTCCTAATTATGAAATTTCTAACACAGTTTAAACGACATTTCTCACCCTAAGGAATCTCTATTTTTCCAACACATTACATTCCCCACATAGTACCTTTAACAATTTAGAAACTATCAGGTTCACTATTCACCATATATGTGGAACGTTATAGATTCCTTACCCATAATGTCATCTCACTCATCCCCTTATTATTTAATAGGATCCAATTGGAATATCATAGCATCGTAGATCTCACATAAGGTCACAACTCATTTCACAAATGAACTTCCCATTCAACATATCTAAAATGTTCATATAAAATATTAATTGTTCATCTAATAGTGAAGACCTTGTCACATTTTATCATCATTTCTAGGTGAAACATTTACTATAGGTTAAACCATAACTGAATATAACCAAGAAAAAACCTTACTCTATGCCACATGCACTATATCAACAAGGTTCAATACTCATTATTTTATTTCATGATCACAATATGGTGTCTCACACCATTCCATTATCATTTTATATCTTATCACTATCCAAGAATGATCATCGAATAATCCTAGATACACCCCATGAACTAACTCTATGTATTTATGTAACTAAGGAATCCAAAAATCCATCAGAACATATTAAATCCCCTTAGGTTTCTACACTATCAAAATATTAAAGGACAAACACATATGTACCAAAATATCCTGTCCACACACTGAAAAGATATCAAATAAAACCATTGTTATCTCTCAACCATTATCATGGTCTCAACACTAGAATAACAGAACTTACAAAAAATCATCTCCATATGCTATAGATTCCCCCAAATCCACCCATCGACATGTCAAACTCCATCCACATGCAAAGAATCCTCTATTATTTTTATTTTGAAACTATTAATATTACATCACTCACATTCCTATACACCAAACATTATATAACCTCCCATGCATGAATATCAAACGTAAATATTCTACTCATGCTTCTAAAGATTTAAGACACTTTAAAGCCTATGTTAACACCTCCCTCAAATCTCCATCATATATTACAATTCATCATAGGAAATAAAATTTATTTATCATACTATTCAACTATGGTACCAAAATCACCAACATCTTGGCATGTATCTCTATTTCACAAGTCTCTCCCACATATTCCAAATCTCACATACCACATAAGTTCCAAATCATAATGAAAAATCATTTATCATGCCAATTCACCAGTAAAATATCTTCAGCTAAAAGATATGAAAAAAATTAAAGAAAAAGAATAAATAGACCCCATATTTGGGTTGGATTATCATGTCATTTTCTAATTCATTGAATCCTTCTCACATACATGGAAAGTATTCATCCAAGAGTCTAATAGAGGATAAGTCTACTATATTCTATTTTTCAAATTATTATCATGATACAGAGTGTTCTCATTCCCTATAAAAGGATAAAATATATAGAGTGCCTTCTCCATGGTGAACTCGACTATTTTGGTGTACCCATTGTGACGGGAATAAACATCAAATTTAGTTTTCCACCTAATTATAATATAAAAGTTCTCAAATACTACCATTTCATAGGTAATAATTTCATTATATAATTCAATGTAAATTGGTACAATTCATTATTTCGTTATTAGGATTTAACACATGAACCAGATTCACACAACATATTAGGGTGGTGGGTGATTCAACATCTTTACATATAACATATCCACCATTCCTCATGCTATCAAATTATATTAATTCTCTAAATTGATGATGATATTAATGATTCCATTATTCATCATGAATTATTTTTATAATATATTGTGTCATTGTGACTCATTCCATTCCATATTATTATTTACCACTAAGAAGCACATCATGTGTAATTCGTGATCCTCCTCAAGGATTTCCCCCTTCTCATTGAAATAGTTCTCTTTATTAAGATCCTCATCCATAAACACCCTATCCTTGGTATCAAATTCCATGTCTTGCCCTTATTTTATCCAATTTTTGGGATGTTTTTTGAATTTCTATAAGTAATAACACTTTTCACTTAACCTTTGGGAATAATGATTTTTTCAAGGTGGTGAAGGATGTTTGGGATGTGTAGCTACTAAAAGGGCATTAAGGTCCTTCTTCAATTATGTTTTTCACAAAATCAGTGAACCATACCTCTACATGGGGTGGGGATACAATAATTGATTTCTACCTCTCCAAATACAATGTTCAAGGGGAGAAAATGGTTAGTATTATAGCTAAGTCTCTGCCTGCAAGGCGTGATCAATTTCTTTTTCAAACCCAATAAAGTGATAAAAATCACATGATCATGAATTTCTAGAAGAAGGTCACTAATAAATCTTGATATCTATTTAGAAATAGTTTCCTAAAATTTTTCTCAATTTGAATGTCTATATTAGTCTTAGGTATACTATTTCATGGTGTTGGAGAATTTCTAAAAATCATTATACCTCCAATATAACACCTGATCATAATAGTCTTAAATAAACCAAATGTAAAATTAATCCATTACTGTAAACTCAAATAGGATGGGATTCTTTCCTTATCAATACTGACTATTCAATAATTTTTTTCAATATGAAGATTCTCTACCAAAAAAGTGATAATTATTATATTTGATGTAAATATTATCTAGTGTACACATCATTTCAAATTACATGCTGAACACTGAAATCAAATCCAGAAAATCATCCACATTATGATTAATGTAGAAGGTCTGATTTCATGTGAAGATCATGTTGGTGTCTTAGTGGTTCAACATAATTATCCTCTGAGTGTAAATGTTTCTCATGTAGAATAGGTGGAGATCGAATAGGTACATTAATACTTTCATAAACCACAATGGCCAATAGAGGCTCCTCCTCGGGTTATACTTTGTTAAGATAGGATTCTAGAAACTATGTTTTTTCACAAGTGATATGTGAATTTCCCTCAGTTCATCTGTTAGTTATTCTTTCTTATCTCATGATTTGATCTACTATTTGAATAGTTATTCCTATTTTTTGAGAAGTTTCTCTCTATGATTAACATGTTCTGATTCAAGATAAATATAGTATCCCTAATTTTACTATTTTTTCCAGGATAACCAGAGTAGTGGATGTGGCCCAGTAAATACCATTTTCTTTAGAATGACGGTGGGGTTTTCCTTATTTGTTCCCCCAAACTATTTTTTCAATCTCTTTTTTTATTATTCATTTTTTTGTCAATTTTGATATTTATTTTTTCCCGTTATGGATAAGAATTATGTACAATGACCACAAACTATGTTCATAGATTATTTTTAGGAATGCGTTAAATGAATTAGAGATTCGAGCATACACTAGGGCATTGCACACTTGTGAGTTTCCAGTGAAGAAAACATGGGCATCCATGCAGTTTCATAATTGAATGGGTTTTGGGTCCATTGGTATGAAGAGGATTCATAATTTAAGGTGTTTATTTCTTATGGTTTCAAAAGGAATAGGGAATATTTCATATGGGTGCATGTATGAGTTTCATTTTTATTGATGTAAAAAATTGTGCAATTATTTCAATTACTTGTCATAGTTGGACTGTTTTATACAAATATAATGGGATTCATAGTTTCAATTTTATGAAGAAACAAAAATTTATTGAGTTCTAGAATTACCCAATTTATAAAAATACATAAATTTCATATTTTTAAATATATACAAGATAATGAAGTATTCAGGTCTTTCAACTAGATTGATGAATGTTGTGACTCACTATCACTATTTGGTGACACACCACATTTGGGGTTTCTATATATATGGACGTCATTCCATCGGATTCCATGATTATTGGGGATGTGACATAACTTCTCATATATAAGGGCACCATATCTCGGTGAATTTGGGGACATATTGGATTTGAAATAAATTTTCATGGGTATGCTGAATTTGTTGAAGAAAATGCTGAAAAACATGGATCTAATACCAACTTATGTTGTGAAACTAGGTAAATAAGTTCCTTTAATGTGAAACTCAGGGGAAGTAGGTGTAAAAAAACCAAAACCCTAAGAAAAATCTTATAGAATTTTATTGATACAGAGAAAACTAATTATCACAAACTAAAAAAAATATTTATAGACCCAAGTATTAAAATAAATAAAGACAATTTTAAATATAAAATATACTAGGAATGAAAATGTGATAAATTTATAGAAAAAGGATTAAAATAATCTATATACAGGTTATTATAGAATGTGTTATACTAAGTCATTACTTTAGGGAGGTTCTTGTACCTGTGGTACAATTATATTATATGAGATAATTTTTGGGGATTCTTGAGGTAGTTAAATTAAAGATAGTGGATTAATATAGTTCTTTTTTGAGTTGAGGTAGACCCAAAAAAAACATTATGTGGAGTCCGAGAAAAATTAATTTGTAAATAGAAAATATCCTTGATCATTTGAAACAATTATAAAAAAAATTATAAATAAAATATAAACATAATTTTTATTAGAAACCACTAAAACATATAGAGAAATATTCATATAATGATATGAAGGGGTAAAAATAATTGTTTTCAAAGTGAAGGTTAAAATAGATATATTTTGTACATGGTTGAAAAACCCAAGAAAGAAAAATGATAAAAAAAAAATCATTCAAAAGATAAAAATAAGTTCTAGTACTATAAAATAACCATAATAAATTATTAAGACCTAGATAACAACACTAAAAAATAATTAAATGACTATAAAAATGGAAAATAGAGGTTCCCGATAGAAACAAAAGGTCTGGTCTATTTCTTTACAATCCGTAAATAATGATCAAATATAAAAAAATTGAAATAGGTAGAATACATGTAAAACCTTAAAAATTAATAATTTATAAAAAAATTAATGGTTTTTACAAGATAATAGTATAAAAATTCTCCATATGTATTATCTTTCAAAAAATCATTATTTTTAAATTAAATTGTTTATGAAACCCTCAAGGTATGGATAATGTTATAATAATAGGATATTGACTGGAAGATATTGAAATTTACATTAAAATATCATGAAATGGAACATATTTCATAATTTAATTGAATATGGAAATTAATACACCATAAAAGGAAATAATGGTGTCCAATAACATGCATCTTGAAATTATGTATAAAACAAGAATTCCTTACAATATTATAATGTTCAATTCAAATCATATAAATAATTTTATTTCAAATTAAACAGTAAATAACATAAATAATGATATTATAATGATATAAAATATTAAATGGTATGTATATAAAGCAATCCAAATAAGACAGTGTTCATTCTATGAAATATGTCTCAAGGGTGAAAATTTGAGTCAAGTGATGATTGCTTTCTTTATCGTATAAGTTGAATACACTACAAGACCCTATATAACAAGAATAAATATCTTAGTAAACTGTTTAAGAAACATATTCATGTACATATACTTTTATAATCTTCATTTATAATTATTATTTAATTGTATATAGTTTATTTTTTATCTTCGTCCAATCTCCTGTGTTAGTAATGTTTATCATTTTGTACATGTTTCAAAATAATGTTGTTTATATTCATTATTATCCCAAAGTTTATCAATACCATATCATACAAGGTATTTGAATTTATTTTTTATAATTTTTTATAATTTTTTTTTCTATGAATGGTTTTCATATGATCCTTAATGATGACATTAGTGATGAGAATGTCTCAATGATTTTTTGTGAGTGGATATTAGTATCAGAATTAATGAGTTTAATATAAACTCTACCACTCTATAATAATAATAAATTATATATTTTATTATTTATACATTATATAATCATTAATTATATACTCATAGTAATCAATTATTATACTTTATATCATTTTACTATTAGGTGGTCTGACTGACCTAAACAAAAACATATCATGGTAAATGAATGTTTATGATTAAAAAAGATGTTTCTTTAGAGAAAATTATTTTTATTATTGATTTATAATTATATTATTAAAGTAAATTTAATTTTTTGATTCATATTTATAATTTTTTAGTGAAAAATAAACCAACTTGATGAAAAACGTGATAGGTTACTGCGTAGAGGCTCTCGTCAACATAACACATGGTTAAGATTATCATTTCTCCACTAATGAGATATAAAGAGGGTGGATTGTAATTTTTATCTTAATATCCATATTTATACTATATTTACAACAATTATTTTCAAATTCCACCTATATAATCTTCAAACATAGTAGGTGGTAAACAAATTAATGTCTTCTCTTCATGGAGGTTGTAGTCCACACATTACACATATGACAGTTTCAATTTTCATAATTAAGAAGGGAAATTTTGATAATAGTTATTCCAATTTAATAATAACATTCATTATGAAAATAATATTAATATAATTACTATAGTATATAGTGAAATGAAAATAGGGGTGTCTGAATTTTCCTTATAATCAATTCTAAAATGGTGTTGTAAAATAAGAGAAATTTTTATTAAAGTAATCGATTCAAGTAAAAAACCAGAAATGTAAAAAGATCATAAGAGAAATTTAAACATTAAAAATAATGGAAAATATATTTCTAAAATAAAATTGTAACACATTGAAATAATATTTTTGAAATGTCTCCAGAACGAGCCCTTATATCGCATCCCCTTAAAAAGGCTTGAGGGGGTAGCATTAGTTTAACGTCCAGGATCCGGAAGCCACTCAACAGGTGCCCCGAACCCATTTGGTCACATGACCTCAATTGCATTTCCCCAAATTCCAGAGGCTACCGAATAACAGTGAGGCCCTAGGTCTAGTAGTGGGGAAAATATTCCCTCATTTGTCAAAGTGTAGCGCAGTAGAAAAGATAAATAACATACAACAGCAGAAGTAGTAAACAATATACAACTGATATAGACAAATTAAGTAAAAGATTACCAAAAATTGTATATATAATGATATAGAATGTCACTATTTCTATGAAAGAAACCAAAACAGGATACACTACAATACAATACAATATAACTGAAAGTACAAGTTGCATCTAGTCAAAACCAGAAGATCCAACGAAACACAGTAGCATCGCAAGCCTAGGCTTGGTCCCATGCTCTCCTACTCTTTTACCACAATCATGTACCTGTATAGGGACCCTTTCCACTATATACACCAATAGAATTATAATCAGTATGGGACGAAGACATGACCCATACAGGGTGTGATAAATAAATCCTAGTAGGCCCCCACCAAAGGATCGTGCCCAACTGTCAATGAAAATTTGCAATAGCAGTGTGCAGTAGTAAATTTAATAAACTAAGTAGTACAAAAAAATAAATAAATCCACTAGTCATATTTCAATTTTAATATTCATTTTAACTATTGAATTTAATAACATTCTATGATCATCAGAACTAAGCCCTCAGGAAAATCAGATCCTTGCCCTCAGGCTAATATAATAAAATCATGCCCTCAGGATTATATGATAAAACCATGCCCTACGGCTATAAATTATTTCCCTCAGAAATTCCATATATTTCCCTCAGGAATAGAAGTCACTTCCCTTATGCCTAAGGATTGTTTCCCTTAGGCGAAATAGAATATTTCCCTCAGGCTAAGTAGTACCTTGCCCTCAGGCTAATCAAACCATGCATTCAGGCTAAAAAAGAATATTTCCCTCAGGCGCAAGTAACCAGGATGAGCCCAAAGCATAAACAAGTATTTTATATACAATTCCTCTCAAGGAAATTTAATACACATTATAATCATTGAATACCATAGAGTATCCTTGCCAAATGGGTAAATAGTGGAACGCACCCCCGGGGTAGTCTTGGATCCAAGAAGTGATCCCAAACAACAGTTATAAATATTTATTTAACGACCTATGAAATTATAGGTATTTAATTATGCAAGTCCTCATCCATAAAACACCCCAAACATGGGCGCATAGCACAATGGTACACAAAACACACAACAGTTGGAATTGAAACACCAGACCACCTACCTCGATCATCACTGATCAGTATACCTGAATGACGCCTTTTGAATCATTCAAGAACGATGTAGATATGGGATAAATAAGTTCTAGTTCAAATGTAAATAAATTCCTTTAGAGGAAGAATTTGTAAGAACCACACAATGATAGGGGAGAGCATACCTGTATGGTCCCAACGTGATCGACGGAAGTGGAAAAAACATTTCTGGTGTGCGATCATTTGATCCTCCAAGGTTAGGTTGTCCTCCTGAGCTCTAAATGATGTTTTATGTTTCCTATGTGAATAGAAGAGGCTAATGCACATTTTAAGTAAAAAATAACTACAAGGCGTGTACTCTCAAGTACACAGTATGCACTTATCTCATTTAAATGTTCCTCTGATTGCTACTTTTCCCACTGCTGAACTATTCATCCATCAACATGTGTATATGGGGTGTTTTCATGATTACACAACATGTACTATCTCTCCATTGGATGTTTCCTCCACCGCTATTCCATTCACCTTCCGATTGACTACATGGTGTGTAAACACCCACTACACGACATATAGTCAGTTTTTACACCTTTCATCACTGAGAAGGCTACAGGCCCTGGGTACTCATCCCGCATGACCAAAGTACACGAAGTTTGTAAAAGTACACAGAATGTACCCACAAAATTTGGGATTTTTCCCAATTTTCATTATTTTCTCAAACACAGTGATGGAAAAAGGAAAAGATGAAAAATGTACCTAAATAAAAAGAACTTGTTTCTTTCAATCTTCCCCCCGTAAAGCAATGTGTCCCTAAATTCCCCTTCCAAGGGTGGTGATGATATAGCTCAGAACAACTCTTCCCACTAAAAATGTATGCCGTTCCCTCACTCCCAGGTTTCATCCTGCACTTAGCCATGCTTCCTTAGCACCCGTACGAGAGGAACTGACGAGCCTCGGAGAACCTTCATTCTCCTATCAACGATATGAATTAGATTCACCTTAAAGGACACGTCGATCTGAAGCTCAACATCCTTGGGATGAAAGACATGAGATGGTTCTGAATGATAACAGTGCAGCTGAGATACATGGAAGATGTCGTGCATGGACCGGTACCTCTCTGGAAACTGCAAAAGATTGGATACTAGACCAACTCTCTCCAGAATCTAAAATAGCCCTACATAACTCCGTGAACGTTTACCCTATCTCTTGATCCACATGTGTCCCAACCTCAGTGAAACACAAATGAAAAAGTAATCCCCGACCACAAATTCCAAGGGTAGTTTGTTGCTATCAGCATAATATTTCTTGATGAGACTGTGTGGTAGCCTTCTGCTTCTTAATCAATTGGACCTACTCTAAAGTCTCCTATATGAGACATCATCCCAGCTGAGCTGCCTCACCAGCCCCTAACCATCACAAAGGTGGTCGGCATGCTCTACCATATAAAGACTCATAAGGTGTCATCTGAATGGTTTCCTGATAACTGTTATTATAGGAAAACTCAACTAGGGGTATATGTTTCTCCCAAGAGCCCCTGAAGTCTAGGACGCATGCATGTAGCACGTTCCCAAGCACCAGTATTGTACAATCTTACTGGACATCGTTTTGAGGGTTGTAAGCTATACTTAGAAGAACCTGTATACATAGTGACTTCTGAAAACTCTGCCAAAAACAATATGTAAAGAAGGTGTCGCTATCTAAAACTATATAATGAGGGATCCCATGTAGACACACTATCTCTCAGATATAAAACTTCCCGAGCTCATAAACTCTTATGTTCTTCTTGATCAGAAAAAAGTGAGCTACCTTTGTGAGTATGTCCACAATAACCCACGTGGCATAATTTCCTCGACTTGACATCAACAACTCTGTCATGAAATCCATCGCGACATCATCCCATATCCACTATGGGATGGGTAACTACTATAACAGTATAGCTTGCCTCTGATGCTCCGCCTTCACCTGCTGACGGGTGTAACATCTTGCAATAAAACCAGATACTTCTTATTCCATACCCAGCCACCAATACAAACATCTCATGTCATGGTACATCTTGGTAACCCTGACATAAACTGCCCAAGATGATCCATGAAACCCCCATATCATCTCCTCATGTATGTCCCCTGGAACCCACACTCGTCCATGGACACACCGTACCTCGTCATCGCCTATCATCCAACCAGCAGGAGGGTCCTGACATACACTCACTCTTATAGAACTAGGCCTTCTAAATATTATAGTTGTCTCATACTCACTCTATCCAGGAGGGTAGAAGTCACATATAAGGATAAAAGGTAGGTTTCCCCCTGAATCTCATGAACCTCCAAATGAATCTCAGATAACTAAGCTATAAGATGCCACTCACCACTAGCCTCATGAACTGTCAGTATATGAGTCTTCATGCTCAGTGCATCAGCAACTATATTACCCTTACTAGGTGTCTAAGAAAGATCGATGTCGAAGGACTGATGGTATTTGACCCACCATCACTATCTTAGGTTCAAGTCATGCTGAGTAAAGATGTACATGAGACTTTTTTGGTTGGTAAAAACCACAAAATTCTATCCCATGATATAATGTCTCCAACAGTGCAACGCTTGAACAACAACAGCCAACTAAAGATCATGCATCGAGTAATTCCACTCATGTGGCATCAACTGCCGAGACCCGTACGCAACTACTTGGTCATCCAACCACAAAAATTCACCTAACCGAATGCCTGATGCATCATAGTAAAATATAAAGCTCTTCTCTTACTCTAGAAGTATCAGGATTGGTGCTGATGTAAACCTTCCCCTTCATCTCCTTAAAGTATATCATGCATGCTTCTAACCAAATGAACTACACACCCTTCTTAGTCAAACCCATCAATGACACTGCTAAGTGGGAGAATGCTTGTATAAATTGCATGTAGTAACCAGCCAGCCCCAAGAAACTTCATATCTCAAACACATTCTTATGCTGCTCCCATGAAACTACTGCTCTCACTTTCTCTGGGTCTACTGCAAATCCTGCCTCTAAGATGATATGGCCCAGAAAGTGTATGTGGTCCATCTAAAGGTGTCACTTTGAGAGCATAGCATATAATTGATGCTCTCGTAGTGTACTCAGTACGATCTTTAGATGGGTGGAATGGTCATGTTGATTGTGAGAGTGCACTAATATGTCTTCCACGAAGACGACCACAAAAGAGTCCAGATAAGGGTGGAACACACAATTCATCTTTTCCATGAAATTTATTGGCACGTTAATGAGTCCAAACTAAATAACGATGTACTCGTATAGGCCATATCTGCTCTAAAAAGTTGTGAGGAGTATATCTGATGGTCTAACGCATAACTGATGATATCTGGGTCTCAAGTCAATCGTCGAGAACACTTGTGCTCCTCAAAGTTGATCAAAAAGATCATAAATCCTCGGCAAGGGTTATGAGATCATAACTATCAACTGGTTCATCTTTCGATAATCTACACAAAGTCTAAGGGTAACGTCTGTCTTCGTTGCAAAAAGGACATGAGAACACCAAGGAGAAGTACTGGGTCAGATGAAACTCTTTGCATGTAACTCCTCTAATAGTCTCTTCAGCTCTAGAAAATCTGATGTAGCCATCCTATAAGGAGGAATAGAGACCAATGTTGCTCCTAGAACAAGCTCAACAGATAAATCCACCTCTCTCTATGGAGGTAGAACCGAAATGTCATCTGAGAAGACATCCCTAAAATGATCAATCACTGGAGGGAAATACTTCTGACAAGTCCCATGATCATCCCGATATAAACTCGCAATCCAGGCTGACACACCACCTCAGCCACAATGCTCGGGTCTAGCTCGGCTCACCTGGACATCCCATTCACCCATGTATAGAAACTCATCACCCTCTAGTGACTTAAAACTCACCATGAGACGATAGCAGTCCACAAAGGCTCGAAAGGGAACCAACCAGTCCATCTGATGAATGACATCATACCACTTCATCTCTATGACATAAAGGTCCCATAGAAAGGGTCACCCACCAACCTCAAGGGGGGAACTCCTTCCACTGATGCATAGCAGTCGTTCTAGTTCCCAACAGATTGTCTAGTGTCATAACATCAGAAGAATAAGAAACACAAATCCCAAGGCTCTCTAAAACGGGGACAGATATAAAACTATGTGTTGCACTCATATCGAAAAGTGCATAAGATAAAACAAAAGATACTAAAATAGTACCTCTGACAATAAAATGTTTAGTATCCTTCTCATGTTGGGTCTGTTGCACTACATATTCTAGCTCAGTGCCACGGCCTATGACACAGCCTGACTACCCATAGCTGTCCCGCCCTACTGAATCTGAACTCCTAGTGTTTGGAAACAAGGGCTACGACCACCACCTCTGCCAGTATGTCCTGACGTATCCCAGTTGGCTGAATGGTAAGAAGATTCTAGTCCTTCTCCCACGCACCGAGTCTGCATAGAACCCCCCTCACTAGCCATTGGTAGAAATTCCCTGCAAAAACGCTACAGATGACCCACCTTTCCGCAAGCTCATCACTCCACTGGGTCACATTGACACTAAGGTCAGTTGTACCCCTCTCTACCACACTAGTAACAAATAATCGGGCCACCTGAATAATTCTCTTGGATAGTACTGCCACCATGAAAAAAGTCCATCTGCCTCTTTCTCTTACTGGTAGAAATATCACCAGAAACCGGTGTCGAACCTCCCTAGCCCACACCACTAGCTTCCCGCAGGTTCCGCTCACTAATCAGTGCCTGGTTCACAATAGCCTGTATCGTAGGCATCCTGAAAACATTCACCAGTGCTCGTATATCATATTGAATACCATCCTAAAAGTTTTGAGCCCTCAGCATCTCATCTCCCACATGAACTGGTGAAAAACACTGAAGCATGGTGAAGCGGGAAGAATAGTCCATCACTAACATAGCAACCTACTACAGATTCATGAACTCATGAGCTTAATTTACCCGTAGCATCTCAGGAATGAAGAAGTCATAGAAAACTGCCTGAAAATTATCCCGTGCCATGTCTCGGTGATGCTAATATCGGGTGGTAACATCCTACCATCTCTTGGTGGAATGACACAAAATATCTGTAGTGAGCTTGACCCTCCACCCTGGAGTCGTCTCGAGATGATCGAATATCTTCTACATCAGATCCAGCCAGGACTCTGTAGCCTATTGTCCACCATCCCCTCTAAACGTAGGCAGATGATGCTGCGAAACGATATGAGTCATCTCTAACATAGATGTGGAAGCCTGCAGTGATTCGTGAAAGGTGTCCATAAACCGCACGAAGCCTTCACGGAACTGTGCATCAGCGCCTGTGTCTGGTATAATTGTTGGCACCACATCTGGATCTGCTGGAGGATCCATTAGAAGCCCATGGCCCACCATCTTCGGAGTATAATCGTCTCCACTTTCTTGGAAAATAACCGGTGGTTGTCTCGGTGGCATGACTCTACAAGGTCAAACACACACCTTAGATCACGATTATCAAAGACCGAAAACAAGGAGACCATGAAGGGAACATGAGAAGGAATGCATTCGTAGATTTATAAAACATGACTACACAGCTTGTATAAATACTACATGGTGTGTTCTCATAAGTCATTCACATGGGCATGTACTCCAGTTAAACTGTTCATGTAACACCCCAAAACACAAGGTGTGTTGTCCCCACACATGGGGTGTACTTGAATTTTCCATCCTGCCCAAGTCTCTCTACACGGCTTAGAAACACGGCTCTCCTTTAAACATAACCACACAACGTTTCCTAGATAGAGACATCATGTACTATTTTATTTCCATCTTCTTGTTTTTTTAGTGACACGGATGACCACTGAACTGACACTACACAGCGTGTTACACCCACTCACGGCATGTACACCGCTCCGTCTTCCCAGCCACACGACCATGACCACACAGTCTTTACCCAGTCACGACTACATAGCGTGTCCCATATGTACACGATGTGGTCAAGAAGAGTTAAAACTGACTCCTATTTGATAACTACATGGCCGGGTCCCCATGTTACACTACACGCGTGATCATCATTGACACTGAGTGTACAAGAAAATATTTCCTCTATCCTTGTTGTCAGTTACACGGGTGGACACAGGGTCAACACTACATAGCGAGTACAACCAGTACACTGCATGTTTTCCCAAGCAATTCCATACCTCGTGTCACCACTCAAATGATTTATGACATGGAAATAGACTACATGTCATGTAGATAGGGTACATGACGTGTACCCAAAAAGTTTCCATTTCTTCCCGAATAGAAGAACACACGGTGTGTGTCCACGTAACTGTATGGAATGTATCCTAGTTTTTCAGGACAATAAGCCTCTGAAACTACTCTCGAACCTAGAAAAAATTTGAACAAACACCAAAGTGCCTAATTCTAATCTGTGAGGTCCCATACTCCCCACTAATCAAATCTTGGCATCTTATACATGTTATAACAAAATAAAATCGTCAATGATCCACCAAATTCTGGATTTTGAGGGATCATACTCCCCAAAAACCAAATCTTGGAATTCATCATTTCAAAGCCTCACACAAAAATACCCTATCAAATAGTAGGTATTTATCAAAGGAGCTATCAGAAAAACATTCTTTTCTAGCACAATAACTAGCACAACAACTAGCACAACAACATGCAATTTATAATGCACCTACATAGAATGGAAACTATGCAAGAAATGTGGTTTCTACATGTGCCTAAATGATGCATGAGATGGTATACCCTCATATCATTGGGTTGAAACCAAATAGAAACCATGAATAATATATAAACAGAACAATCACAAGTATATCACCCAAAGATGAAAGTCAAATCAACTACAAAATTGAAAAATCAGAAAAATTGCAATAAGCGAGGTAAACTGGCTTTTCCCTATACAAGGGTTTGATACTCCTGAGCACAACATATTACCAACTACTATTTCCATCCTATCCCTAACTAAGTCTTCAAATAGTATGTCAAATAAAAAACTCCTTTGATACCACTTTTTATCGTCCCGGATCCGAAAACCACTCAAAGGGTGCCCTAAACCCGGTTGGTCACATGACCTCAAGCGCATCTCCCCAAATGCTAGAGGCTGCCGACTAGTAGCGAGGGCCCAAGTCTTAGAGTGGGGAAACTATGCCCTCATTTTTCAAAGTGTAGAGTAGTGGAAAAGATAAATAACATATAACAGTGGAAGGAGTAAACAATATACAACTGAAATGGACAATTGAAGTTAAAGATAACATACATTTATATATATAAAGATGCAGCATGAATTTATTTCTTTGAAAGAATCCAAAATAGGATACACTATAATACAATAAAATATAACTCAAATTACAAGGTACATCTTGTCAAAACATGAAGAGAAAATGAAATGCAGGAGCATCGCAAGCCTAGGCTTGGTCCCATGCTCTCTTACTCCTCTACCACAATCATGTACTTGTATATGGACTCTTTCCCCTGTCGACACATGTAAGAAATATAATCTGTTTTGGTCGAAGACATGACCCAAAGAGGGTGTGAGAAATAAATCATAGTAGGCACCCACCAAAGGCTCATACCCAACTGTTAGTGAAAATGTGCAACAACACTATGCAGTTTGAAATGCAATAAACCATGCGGTGATCAAAATTAACTGACTTTACTAGTCATATTTCCATTTTATTGTTCATTTTAACCATTCAATTTAATAACATTCTGTGCTCATTAGAACCAAGACCTAATGCCAATCAGAACCTTTCCCTCATGCTAATAAAATAAAACCACGCCCTCTGGCTTATATAATTAAACAACTCCCTTAGGCTTTCCCTCAGGCTATCGAATATTTCTTCAGGCATTCGAGATATTTCCCTCAGGCATATATTTCACTTCCCTCAGGAATAAGTAGTATTTTCCTCAGGTGAAATAGAAAATTTCCCTCAGGCTAAGAAGTACCTTTCCCTCAGGCTAAAAAACCATTCCCTCAGTCTAAAAAAGAATATTTCCCTCAAGCATATGTAACTGGGCCAAGCCCAAATAATAAAAAAGAAATTTATATACAATTACTTTAAAGGAAATTTAATACACATTATAATCATGGCATACCCTCAGGTATCCTTTCCAAACGGCTAAATAGAGGAATGCACCCCTAGGGTGGTCCTGGATCCAAGTAGTGATCCCAAACAACAGTTATAAATATTCATCTAACTACCTCTGAAATTATAGGTATTTAATTAAGAAAGGCCTCATCTATATGACATCCAAAACATGGGCGTGTAGCACAATGGTACAGAAAACATACAGCAGTTGGAATTTAAACAACAGACCACCTACCTCGATCATCACTGATCAGTATACGTGAACGACACCTCCTGAATCTTCCAAGAACGACATAGATCTTGGAAAATAAAATTCTCGTTCAAATGTCAATAACATACATTAGATGATTAAATGGTAATAATAGTGCATAGAGAGGGGAGAGCATACCCGTATGGTCCCAATGTGATCGATGGAAGTAGAAACGAATTCCTATTATGCAATCGGTTGATCCTCCATGGTTTGGTCATCCTCCCAAGATCCAAACGACGTTCTTATATTCCTCTGTGAATAGAGGATGCTACTGTCTGTTTTAAGAGAAAAACAAACTACACAACATGTACTCTCAAGTACACGGCTTGTACTTTTCTCATTTAATTGTTCCTCTAATAGCTACTTTTCCCACTGCCAAACATTTCATCCGTCGAAATGAGTACACTGCGTGTTTTCATGATTACACGACATGTACTATCACTCTACTGGAAACTACATCCACCGCCTTTGTATTCACTTACCGACTGACAATATGACATCTAAACACCCACTACACAGCCTGTAGTTGGTTTTTAACCTTTCTTCACCAACAGGGCTACACGCCCTGTGTACTCATCCCACACGACCAATGTACACAGTGTGTATAAAAGACACAACGTATAACCACAAAATTTGGTATTTTTCTCCCTTTTCCTTATTTTATCAAACACACTGAAGGAAAAAAAGTAAAAGAAGAAACTCATACCTCATGAATAAGAATTGGGTTCTTACAATTAGTCCCTCGGTTTTAAATGAAATCAAGAACCAAAAAATATTAACGTAATCCCTTGATTTTAATAGAAACCTAGAACTTGGGAGTAATAAACATAGTTTTATAAAAACCAAAGACAAAATCCTACACTTTAATGGTGGTGAGTTTCTAAAGAATAATATGAAGAAGATATTACTTTGTTTTTACAAAAAAAATTAAAAAACACCAATTGGGTGAATCATGAGTGGGAAGTGGAAATTTTTATCTTTTCCATTAATATTTTCTTCAATTTAAAATATGTGATTATGAAATATCTCATTTAATCCAGATTTGGAGTTTTCTTTCGAAGGTGCTCTACATTCATCTCATAATGGAATCTCAGATCGTCCTTCTCAATGAAACGTTCGTGTTTGATTCACAGTGGCTCTATCCAGTGTTCAAGATATTGTTAAATCGGATGCTCCCAATCCCTCTTCTATAAAAAAATTTGATGATGGTAGATACTCAGTCGTTGCTGATCAGGACACCCTTTATTAATGATTTAACTTATATATATTCCTATTTTTGGGGAGAATTATTATTTCAAGATGGTATAAGCCTTGGTAATTTTTTAATACTAATAACTGAATCTAAATCTGTTTGGGTATAAGCGCATTAAAATTTCTTCCAATTGGAAATGTTTTTTCCATATTGTATTTCAGAATATAGATGACATGAAAATGGTTTGGACTACTAGAAATATACATCTCAAACCTATTTTTTTAATAATATTATAGTCGGACTCCAACAAAGATCAATTTAATCATATCCAATCTGATGCCCAGATTTGGATTAGGCTTTATGGTTTAAATTTTGTGTATTGGCATCTGAACATTCTTAATGATTTTGATTCTTGTATCGGTACACCTATTAAGATGGATCAAATAACATTGGAAGGCGAGTGTGAACTTTATTCTATAATTAAAGTGTATTTCCAATTGACTTCTAAACATAAAATATTCATTTTTCTTAATTTCCATTATCTCAAAATTGATGTCAATATTGAGATAGAGTGCATACCTGGTTTCTACGACTTCTGCATGATTGTGGGGAATTCCATTGAAACTTGAACAGTGATCCAAAAATAGGTAGGGATACCACATAATGTTAATTAATGGAAGTAATTAAACAATATTTTCAAGAATAAGGGGGTGGTACTTAAGAAAAATATTGATAACATGCATATTGATAAAGAGCTACATGCTTTTCCTCCTTCTCTAAGGGTAACATTGAATAAGCCATGGGCTAATATTAGAGAGGAAGAAGGTAATATTTCTCCATATACCTACCCACTAATTATCTCATTGCTTCATGTGCCTTCTGTAGAAGATAATGATAATCATATTATGGATTTTTAAATTTCATAGGATAATAATAATTTAGTGCACATGATGCAATTGATATTAAAGGAGAACTCACTATCCAAATTTATTGTTATAGAAATGACTGATATAGTTACATGGTTGCAATAGGAATGTTCTATCTCAATGATAAAAGATTATATTAGTACAATGATTGGTTTGAGTAATATTCTTACTCAGATTTTGTTTTACAGAAATCTGACCCTAAGACCTGCCTTTCCACCATGAACCAGGTGGTTGAGCCATGTGTTACCCCTCAAATCATAATAGGTAGTCATCTGGAGTAGAATGTCCCTTTATATTCATCTGAAACCTATCAGAATGAATGTTAATGTTTCTAAATCTATCATATACTATTCCCTGATTTACGCCCCTAGTGGAGAGGAATCCTTTGACTACATATATTCTCCCCCCTTGAATACAAAACCTCATCCAAAAACAAACATATCAAAAATATGTTTAAATATGTTTTAAGGAATATGGATATGAAAGGAATGATTCTATTACTATTTTTCCCCAATCCTCTATAAGGGATGATTTTACTACTATCCAATTATAGGAAAATGTTGGTTTTAAGGAATATAGACATGAAGGGAATGATTCTCTCATCAGTGTTTCTCAATCCTCAGGCAGAGAGGATTGTTCTGTTATCCATGTGGGGGAAAAAAGAATAAAGAAATGGTGGAGATCAATAGATTAATATAAAAACAAGTGATACTCAAGAATAAAGAAGGGAAACCCCCTAAAATATTCAAAAATAATGAGGTATATTTCAATAAGAGGGTAGTCCACCCCGAATCTTCATCCAAATGAGGATTTTATTCAAGAATTTACAGGGCCTGGATATTGAAGCCACAGTCAGGTCTCTCAAGCATCAAATTTATATTCACAGAACTCTATTGATTGGGTTATCTAAATAAAAAATTGTTTCTTCAAATAGAATTTCTAGTCTTAAAAATATGGGATTCAATTTTATAGGATTGAATAGTAGTTTATAATAGGTCAATAATATATGGTTCTTGGTTCATTCCTCTCATTCTTATCCCCTTAATGTCGGATCATGTACAAAACATGTTAATTCCTCTATTTCTAATATGGGAATCAAATATTTTTTTCCTTAATTTATTCTAGTAACAGATATTAGGAATTTAGATGCCTTTTTTCTGATATAAATTTGGTCAGAAACATCATTGATGGACCTTGGATCATCCTTGGTTACATCAATTAAATTCTTAGCCCTGGTGAAAAATAGACTCTATGACCAATTCTATTTCATTAAGGGAGTTCAAATGATGTATTGATAAAAAATATTGAATTAAATTCAATATTCATGTTGAAAAGTTCACTTGGTATGGAATAAATTTCAGTGGTATGTTTGCTAGAAAACATGATAGGGATTTTGTTAATGAGTCTTCTTTATTATCTTTGGAATCCATTTCATGCATGATTTTATCTCAACTAAACTCGGATCATTACCCGATCATGGTTTATCTCACAGTAAAAGATTTTATGTCTCCCTTTCCATTCATATTTAATAAATATTGGGTTTTTTTCTTCTGAATGTGAAATTCCTTTTTGTGATTTTTGGGGCTTGGTGGGTTACAAGAGTAATGTTTTTTTCATTCATACTCAAATTATTTATCCTCAAGGGTAATATAAAACAATTGAGTAAAGATAGATTTAGTCACCTTAATAAGGATATATCCAATCTTGAAGCCACCCTTCAAAGTATTTATGAGAAGTATACCCATGGTAATTTCTCTAGTGGTATCTTGTTGGAAGCAGATTTGTATCTTAAACTCAATAGCCTCCAAAATATTAAAGATTTCATGAAAAAAATATAATTTCAAGGATAATTGGTCAAGGATGGGTATTGTAATTATATGTTTTTTTAACTCTCCCCAAATAGTTAGGAAAATATCTTGTCTTTTGTTTTGATTAATAGTGGAGATCAAATCATAGATAATAGACAAGATCTTTCTGAGAACCTTACTTCTTATTACAAATACCAATATAATAGTTCAACCATTATTGCTTCTACAATTGGAGGTATTATTCCAATTCTTGTTAATCTAGTGCATAAATCAAGACTCATATCCATTCTTTTAGAACCATATATTAATACCATGGTTTTTAGTTTTAAGACTTATAGTTCCCTAGGTCCTATTGGCTTTAGCATCATTTTTTCAGACCTATTGGGAGATCATTCATGATGACGTGTGTAAGCTTGTCCTTAATTTTTTAGAGGTGGAAAACTTACTCAAGGTTTAAATTTTAAATTTATTTCTTTAATTTCTACGGTGGAGAATTCCAATGAGATACACTTATATAGTAATGTTCATTTAATCAACACTTTATAAAAAGTTATTACAAAAAAATATTTCTATTAGATTGGATCTCATATCATATAAAATTGTATCATATAATTAATTTATCTTCAACAATAATAGATCCATTCAATATTCTACCCATACTACATCAAAGTGTGTCAAAATATCTAATAAATCATATTCAAGGAGGTTACATTACTCTTAATCTTGACATTAAAAAGTTCATTGACACAATTTATTTGGAATTTATCTTCAAAATCCTTATCATGTTTGGTTTTGAGGATACTATTATTAGTGGGATAAAGATTATTATTACATATTCACATGTATATTTGATTTTGAATGGATCTATGGAGGTATATTTCTCATTTTTTAGATTTTTTAGACAAGGTTGTCCCCTCATTACTATTATCTTCTATATCTATGAGGATTATCTTAGTAGATTACTTTCCATCATGGATACTAATGGAATGTTTATGTATATTGGTGATTGTCAAGGATCTTCTTCTCCATCCCATATTCTTTATGATGATGGTCCTATTTTATTCATTAAATGGGATAATTGAGAAATATAAAATATCATTAAATCCATATTTCTTTATGATTAGGTCCTTAGTAGGTTATCTGGAGAAAATAATTTGTTTATTTAGTAAGAAAAATCTCCTCTATCTGGTAATTAGACATCGTTAATGACTAGGGAATTAAAGAGAGAATCTGTTTTTCACTTATCTTTGTGTGACAATGTTTTTGGGTCATCAAAAGGCCATGTCTTATCTTTGTAATTAATGGTCTGATCAAAAAGAAATTATCATCTTGAAAAGGACAATATCTCTCCATGGTAGGTTGGGTTTGTTTGGTAAAAGATGTTATTATTTATAAATTTTTCTACTCATTTATGGTTTATAAATGGAATGAATACCTTGTCAAATAAATTAATGTATCAATTGACAACCTCATCTAGACCGAAAACATTTTGGAAAGAATATTGGTCACCATGACTTCGAAAACCTATTACAAACCCTTCGAGAAAGGGGTCTTGGAATTCAAAATATCATATTATTTAATCAAGACACACAATATTCCTTTGTTTAGAATCATGTCAATGATAATTAAAAAGATAAAAATTTATCGAGATCTAGGTTCTTTAGAAAGCTCAAATATGGGATTATTATCCCTTTGGACTCCTCGGTTTGGCCTTCCCTCAAATATACTTTTACTCTTATTGACTATAATGAAATATTGTCCATTTCTAAAGATTCCTTAATTCTGTTCTAGAGGTCTAATTGGATTGGTGATCCACTCTTAGATTCTTATAATGAGGATGTTTTTATCATTGACCTTGACATCACAATAAAGGATCAGATTATTAACATGGAAGCTATTCCATATCATATTAGGAAAATTATCAATGAATAGTACTTTTCTTCTATTGCTGACAAATAGAAATATGAGTCAAACTCATCTAGAATTATTACATAAAATTTCATTTATTCTCACAAAAACTCTCTTTTTTTGGTTCTAAAATGGATAGGTATGTTCAATAGAAACACTCTTCCTCCCTGCCATTTTAACCTTCTTTTAATGTTGGCGCATAGTAAACTCTCCACTACTAATTATCTATAAGCTTTTGGAATTTCATTATGTTGGGTCGATGTTATTTTTCATCAACATCAGGAATATTTTCACCAATTATTCCCATGTTTTTTCATAGCATCATCTATGTGGAAGGATCTTTTTAATATGTATGAGGTTTGACCCCCCATGTACGTCTTCTACTCAATACTTCATTGCATGTTTGTTGTGTCTCCTACATTCCCCTCTTATTTGGATGATTCTCCAGTTTTTTACATCAAAATTAGTCAGCAGACATTGGTTGGAGAGGAATATTTGTCTTCATATTAGTGTTATCTTCAATTAACAAGCTTCCATTGTGGAATTATTGTTA
Source organism: Viscum album (assembly GCA_963277665.1). Taxonomy (NCBI): domain Eukaryota; kingdom Viridiplantae; phylum Streptophyta; class Magnoliopsida; order Santalales; family Viscaceae; genus Viscum; species Viscum album. The sequence goes on along the minus strand of OY728148.1, from coordinate 255,040,185 downwards.
TTCAATTAAATTTGAATATCCCTCAGAAGGACTATTGTCAGAATTCGATACATGACTTATATGCTCTCAGGTAAATCAGTATTAATTTAAAAATCCAGCCTCCAAATGGTTATAATGGTGGTTTTTTGGAAACCTACCACTGTTGGATGGATTAATATCAATACTGATGGTTCTTTAAGATGTAACATGGGTCCTTCGGGTTATGGAGTTGTATTCCAAGATAGTATTGGTGATTTAGTTAGCTATTCTTATATCTATTGTGTCATTTTCTCCTCTTTGGAAGCTGAAATTCTTGGTGTTATAATATCTTTGAATCATGATAAATATAGGGTTCTAGAGACGATATGGTAGGAATATGATTCCACCATTGTTGTTCATGGTATCAAAACTGATGTTTTTCATATCCTTTGGAGATATGCTAATCGATGGATCAATATTTTGGAGTCTCTCTTTTCCATTAACTATATATTTACCCAAGTTTCTAGGGAGGGTAATTCTTTAGCTTACATTACTAACAAGAATGGTGCTGATGGGAATAGTCTCATTTTATTTGATCATATTCCTTTGGATGTAATCCCTATTTCTCAAAGGGATAAATGTAATTTTCCTTCTTTTAAACATGTTTGACCTGTTGTTTTTTATTAATAAAGGGGTGATGTTTTCTGGAATGTTCTCATCCTACCCCAAAAAATTAACAATATATTAAATATTTATAAGAATATTAAGGATGAATTAAGATAGATAAAGATAACATTTATAATAATATTCTTTAATAATTATAATAGGGAACAAAAAAATTATCTAAGGGATGTAATTCAAATTGAATTGTAGATATTGAGTCCCAATTTCCTTTAGGGAATGGTATTTTTCTTGTAGATATCTTAAAAAAGTTAATCATTAGTTAATAAAAACTAATTATGTGTAATTGTTTTAATATTATTAACACCATAAAATTTCATTTCAGAATAATAATAATATTTATATCTTGTTTAACATGCGAAAACGTTCATTAAGAGAATAGAGATATATTAAAAAAAATATTATTATTTAAATGTAGTCATTATAAAATTGTCATTTATTTTTTGGGTATGAATATAAGTAATATTATTATAAAATATATGTATATTGGTCATTCACAATGAACTAGTTTACTAATTTTTAGTAAATAAGCAGCAAATTTTTATTTAAGTCCCTTTATTCTTAAAAAGATGTTTTCTTTCGAAATGGGTTTTATTTAATTTTTTTATATAATATTATAATTAATATCTACAAATATTAGAATTTTAATTTGATAAAAAGGGTCTAATTTTTTTAAATCATCATATATAAATTATCATGGGGTGAGATTTTGTTTTTTTTTTACATAGAAATTTTTTCAATGAATAATGAAGAATACTGATTTCTCAAATAATGTTATTTCATTTAATTAAATTAGCTAATTTAAAATAACCATTATATTTTTTATTTTTTTGTTAAAGGTATATAATTAATTTAATTTATAATAATTAATTTAATTCTATTTTAGTTAATAATACTCATTATTTCTATATAAGTTAATTTTTATGCCTAAAAATGCATATTTCAAAAAAAAACTATTTTTTTTTTGATTTATTTGATTATATTAAAATTGATTTATACCAATTATAATAATGTAATGTATTAAAATGGAGACCTTATTAAGAATCAAGAGTTTCAACTTTTTTAATTAGGTCCCTTTTATTTTTGGTCATTATGAATTGTAATCATTGTAAGTATGTGTCCAATTAGTAAGTGTATGTTGACGCTCCTTTCGTCACAGAATCTAAAGATCGGAAAAGGGAATATCTGAGCTCACAGTGATTAATCCTTTGAAGAAACATTGAAAATCGACAAAGGGATAAAAAAGGAGAACATTGCCCATAGATCGCGCAAGTTCCCTCTTGGTCGCGCAAGTACACTTGCGCGCCGCCTCAATACTTGCGCGACTCCTCATGTTCGTGCAAGGGACTTGCGCGACATATGTGGTAACCGCCTGGTAACCGCCCGGTAACCGCCCTGGGTCTTCTTTTGCCTATAAATAGACCCTGTGGGCCCCCCATTCAGGAGGATCTTTTTCCAGAAACTCGGATTAAAGCTCCCGACGCCCAAGTCTCTTCTCAAAGCTTCTGGAACACTTCTAAGGTAATTTCTTACCTAGAACGGAAGATCTAAAGAGAAAAAGGAAGGCCTAAGTGTTGAAACTTATCAAACACTTGCGCGCCTACTTAATTCCTTCAATATAACATGCGCGTCCCTCTTCTGGAAGAACCTCAAGAGGATGGTAAAGGGTTTAATAAAGAGTCTCTCAAGCATTTCAATACTGGTTGAAAATCGCGCAAGTACCCCTCATGTCGCGCAAGTACACTTGCGCGACCAATACTTGCGCGCCGCCGCAGGACTTGCACGCCTTTCAAGACTTGCGCGCCCCTATCTTTTTGGGTGCACATCTTGCCCATTTTTACCCCTCTTAAGCCATTTCACCCTTCCTATTCAAGATTCAGTCTTCAAGATACTCTTCAAAGCCATTTATGGCGTGATTTCATGATTTTACATCCTTATCTGAAAGGAATTCTGTGAAATATCTCTCAAAACCTAGTGATTTAAACATCTTTATGTCACTAAAGATTGAGAGTTCATTCATTCAACCTCATCCTTTAAAGATTAGAGAATCTTAACCTGGGCATCCTCCTCAGGAGTAAGCCCCAAACCTTAATCCTAACCTAGGCATCCTTCTCAGGAATAAGTCCTAGTCACAAAATCTTGGGCATCTTTCTTAAGAATAAGCCCCAATCAAGTCCTTTAATATTGGGCATCCTCCTTAGGAGTAAGCCCCATGTCTCTTAAAATTTCTCTTAACCAGTCATAAATTTCCTTTGATATGGGTTTCCTTTTCAGGAATAAAACCCAATAATAAGTCCCCTCCTAACTTGGGCATCCTCCTTAGAAGTAAGCCCCAAGATTAGAGTATTCAAATCTCCATGAAGCACATATAATTTTGTGGACCCTGTTCATGGATTTTCTCCCTAAAAGTAAATCCTAAACCTTCGTCTATCTAGGCAGTCATCTATACATAATCCCCAAAACAAATTCTTATGATTGCATCTTTTATGGCACAATTGTCTAAATTTTACCAATACCTCTTGTTTCTCACACCGAGCATGACTCACGTGAGCTTAGAGTGTAAAAGTAATTATGACATTCATCTTTGAGCCATCAATCATAAAAAACATCATATCCCATTACTCGAACTACGTGGGTTCTGATTCATTTTCCAAAACAAAGGATACGTAGGTAGCCCATTTATGGGTTCGATCCCAACATTGAAATAATCTATGTCCTTTTGAATGATGATAAACTTAAAGTGCCCCACTGAGTGGCTTTAAAACCAGCCTGGTCATCAAAATGACCAAGAGACTTTTATATAAATGTTTTGAAGGATACCATTGACCAAGAATCTCTAAACAAATATAGATGATTCTATATTGATGAAGAACCTCGAATACATATAAAAGATTCTCTAAAATTTCTTGCATATTTAATCATTGATTGTTAAAACTAAAGGAAAGCTCATTTTATACTTGGTAATGTAATAAGGATTCACGAACTTAACTTAAATCTATAAAGAGAGTCTCAAAGTAGACAATAATTCCCCTCAAAAGGGTGTGATGAGTCCGACCTCCCATCCTATCGACCAATGAAAATTCCTAAGCCTCATTATCCCACAAACTCATGAGCGCCTGCCTTTGGAAAGTAGGTCCAGACGGATGTGGAATCATTGGATGTTTCAGGTTCTACGAACAAACCCGTTAGAAACCGATCGAACGTTTGAATCTCCCGTCCAGGAGGTCATCCCCAGATTACGCGCGAAACAAAAATGGTGAACCCGACGTGAATCCTTAACCAAGTTAAAGTGATGTTCTTCTTATCTGTTAGGCCCTTTGGGCCAACAAGGCAATCATTGACATATGATCATCCAAAAGATGCAGTAGCCGGATTCATCTTGATTATGTCTGTTACATGGAACAGGCACTCTTTTTTCAAGATCTTCTACAAAAATGGCTTTTCTTAAATTCACCCCTGTGAATACTGCTGCTGGGAACACCTCTACTGTGAGGTCTGCTGCTGTGAAAACCAATGCTGCTACTCCTGCTGGAACGTCATCCGCTCTGAGGATGACATCACCAACTCATCGTCTTCAACGCTGTGTTTCTAATGCACTGGTTAAGGAGTACCGTCGCAACGGTACTATCCCAACTCTGGAGGCCGCTCATCAAGCCCTCCAAGTTAACAATTCTACCTGGTCGTCCGGACAACGGCGACCAGCAATCAAGAAGCAGGCGGTGCTGACTACCGTCTCCAACCGTTTCGGGTCATTATCCCCGGAATGCAATTTCCATTCACTCCCTTACTCCGAGGAAGTGAATGAGCAGGTCCCGCAGGACCTTAATTCAAAAATACAGGAGTCCTTCTCAAGGGCTCCAATCAACAATCGCCGCCAGACTCGTGCGGTAGTGCGCCCTCAACATGAAGAGGGTACCGACTCCAGGCATTCAGCTCAGGTTCCTCGAACCCGAGCAGGCAAGATGAACCGCCAGAGACGGAATCCGGTTAACAATAGGCAGGTTGTCATCCCTGCCATCTCCGGAGAAGTCCACCAACCTAACTTGGTGGCAAATAACGAGCAGGCATACACACCTATTCGTTTTAATCCCGCTGTCCAGCAGACTCGTCTGGCAGCATCAAGCCGATCCCTCCAGGAAATTCCGGCGGAGTACCATAGGCAGGAACATACACCTGCTTATACATCAGCAGTTAGTCAGCAGGCTCGTCTGACTACATATGATGGATCTCGTCAACCGCGTTTGGCGAAGTGTAATCAGCAGGCACATACACCTGCTAATACTAATCAAGCCTACCAACAGTCTCGCTTGGTAGTGCCCGGAGAAGTCAGTCGGAAAGTCCCGACGACAAACAGGAGGCAGACTCAACTCTCTGCCTCCACACTTGAGTACTGTCAGGATTCACTGATAGGAAAAGGAGGACAGGAGCAGGCACATACACCTACTCCAAGCCCGGAATGGACGTATATCCCTGTTCCGGCGGCTGAAGTCACCAAACATATTTTGTCAATGGTGAAAGAGCAGAATCAAATTCCTGCTCATATTCTGGATGCTTGCCAGGATATCATAACAGCTTCAGAATCATCTCAGGGACAGACACATAAATCTATCCCTAGCAGTGGAGTGACACATCAACAATTCACTCCGGAACAGACACACACATCTGTTCCAGTCCAAGATGGTTGTGGGGCCTACTCCCCCATATCATATGGACAACCAAGTCAGGCACATACACCTAATTTGAGCGATGATCGTCAGCCTAACCTGACCATCTTTCCTGATCAGGCACATACACCTGCTCAGAGCAATCACTTTCGTCATCAAGTGGTTTCTAAAGCGAGTAAGAAGTCATCTAAGAAAAAGATCCGCCCAGCACAGTCAGAAGATCAAAGGCCAATCTGCAACCAAGCCTTGCTCGATGCTGGAGTTCTTGAAGCCCTCAGACATTTATCTGTCAGAATTCAAGATTCTACTCCCTCAGTTCCCAATAACAGGAACATTAATCCCGAAGGTCTTCAACAGAAACTTCCTCATGAAGACTTGCTTCATGAAAATTCGGTCAATCTTGAAGTTTCTTCTTCAGATGAGAACCACAGGAACCCTCTGTGTGGTCAGAAGGCCAAGGAGCAAGAGATTTCATCTTTTGCTGTAACCCATCATGAAGGTCCTCCTCATGGTGATGAACTTCGCTGCGAAAGTCCTCTCCGCAGTAGTGATTCACATTGTCTCTAAAATTCTTCAGAAGGCAATGTAGTGACGAGAAAGCCCTCCTATCTCGAGGCACTTGCAAACGTAAAACCAGTCATGTCTGATGCTTTACTATCGGCAGGTGAAACTCTTTCTCCATCAGAAGATAGCCTGGGGTTCAGGTTATTCTCCGAACCTTCCCTGGGACATTCATCTTCTAGCATGAATAGTGATTCCTCTACCAATCTTGTTGAATCCGATGAAGCAACAAGGAAACACCAACTCTGGTCCAAACAGGTAGAAGAATCTTCATTTAATGATAAAGAGGAAATGATGAACATGAGGAAAAAACTGGCAAAAGGTGAAGTACCAGTCATGTTTTGGCCTTTGGCTGATTCACAGTATGACATTCCAAAGATGTTGACGGATGATGGAATCCATGATATTCGTCTCAACATATGGAAAACTATTTGTCAATTAAAGAAGAAGGTATTATCTTACGATGAATATGAAAATCATCTTAAGATAATAGAAGGGTTACAACGCCAGATTGATTTGGCATCTCTATCAGTCTCTCGGTATCCGAAGGCTGAGAAGCAACAGAGAACCCTTCAACGTTCATGCCTTGGCGCACTAAGAAGATTGCGTCAGTTAATTTCCAATGCTCCATCTAATGTTCATATCAGAGGATGGGGTGTTCACGGATCACTACATTTCACAGTGCTTTCCGGTCAGCAAAGCCCACAGAAAATGGTCTCATGCAATGTTATTGCCCATGGCCGGCCACAGTCAATGGGCTTTGTTCATAATCAAAAGTTTGCTCGAGAGCAAGCTTCAACTAGTTCCTCTCAAAATCAAGTATATAGAGAACAGGTTGTTGAATTACTTCTACATCAAGCAGGCGAGAATATTGCGCAAGCCTCTCGTATGGAGCAAACACGTCATCAAATGACAAAAGTTTCGGAAATCATCAAATGGTCTGTTGAACCAGGTGATAAAAGTGGATACAGGTTAATGAATCCAGCTAATTTCCGAACTAAGATTCGCAAGATCAAGAGAGATTTTAAAAAGATCTCAGACATAGCATGTCAAGAGACACCCCAGCTTGCCAGACTGGGGACTTCTCTAACCCAACCCTCAGAATCAACAAATGGGATTCGAGGAGTTGAGCAGAAGCAACAGGAACACCCCCAGTCCACCGGACTGGGGACTTTTTCAAATCTTCAATCCCTCCCTCAGAGAAAGTCAGTATTCTCTCGATTAGGGAATAAGCCTCAAGAGGAACGAAGAGCCAAGATGTCAGGAGATTCTCTCCAAGTGACGGTTCTCCAAGAAATTCCTGAGGGATCAAGTCAACGGAATGTCATGTCTTATCATGGACATAGAAGGAGACAATATCACAGAAATGCTGATAGAAAGGATTGCCTGCAATATGCATCCATTAATGTCATCACTGCCGTTGTTGCTGATTCACCAGATGAGGCTCAATCAGAGGGATCAGACGAAGAGGTTCCTGCTCAAGAAGTTGCGCACACAGACCTAAATGAAGAAGGTGTGCGCACACATAATCAAAGGCTTACCCAAAATCTGGGTATTCCTTCAAGTAACCCACTTCCCCCTCTCCGAAAAGGATCCAATAAGGGGAAAGGAAATAATCAGGTTACTTCTCACCCTTCCTCTGAAGGAGGTCAATCGCTCTCATTAGAGCAAAGGTTTGCACAACAGGAGGAAGAGATGAAAAAATTAAAAAGGTTGAATGCAGAACTACTTCAGAGTAGTCTTCTTCTTAAGAATGCTGAAGTCCGACAGCCGAAGGAATTTGTTGTAACTACTGAGATGGATCAAGAATATCCTCCTTTGTCAGTACACCCGCAGAGGTCTAATCCTATGGGTCAAACGCAACAACGGTTGGCAGCACTACCATCAGTTGCAGCACCAACCTCTACGGCTGTACAAGCTCCATTCATTGCACCTACCCAAAACCAAGTTCAACCTGACGTTTCTCAAAAGTTAATAACTACTATTGAGTCATTAACAGCTCGGTTAGAAACTATGGAAGGGAAATGGGCACAAGTTCAACCTGAAAAGAATGTTTACCCTGAATGGGTAGATTCAATTTCTCCTCCATCCAGTTTTGGAAACCCTATTTTCTCTACTTTCAATGGATCAGGCGACCCTGAACAACATTTGACGCATTACGTGTCTTGTTGTGATCCAATGATGGGAACTCCAGAGCAACAAGAAGCAGTGAAACTCAGATGCTTCGTGCGAACCTTGCAAGGACCAGCTTTTGTCTGGTATACAAGCTTGCAATCCCGGTCAGTCATCGGATGGGAGGATCTTCGTCAAAAATTCCTTCTTCAGTTTAGCTCAACATTGCCAAAAACGACAGTTTTCGATCTTAAAAACTGCAAGAAAAGGGAGAATGAAAGAGTCTCTGATTTCATTGCTCGTTGGAAGGGATTAACGTATTCCTTGAGTTTATCACTCCCTCAGGAGGAATGGTTGCCAATCTGTGTGGAAAATTTGCGTGACAAATTACGCACGCCATTGATCCCTGTGAAATACACAGGAGGGTTTCGAGACCTTACTTCAATCGCTCAACAGATTGAAGATTCCCTTTTATAGGATAAGTTTAAATCTCGTGTAATTCCATCAGCTCCAGGAAGAAGAATGGGTAAAGCCGAAACTGCTACAGTTATGCTTAAACAGGCACCTGTACCTATTTCTACTTCAAAAACTTCATCTTCTCGAAGGGCTCCACCTCCTGAATGCCAACAACAAAGGCTTTTTCGTCCAAATGATCAAAAAGATCAAAGACGAAAACAATTTGAGGATATGAAGAGTAAAACATACTCTTTCCGAAGTGAGCAAGTTCCTGGTTACTTCATTTCAGCTCTGGAAAATAATTTGGTTCAATTACCAGTGCCGAAGAGACCAAACAAGGAAGGAGATGAAGACCGTCCCAATTATTTTCCCTTTCATCAAATGTTGGGACATCCCATCCAGGAGTGTTTTGTCTTTAAAGACCTCCTACAAAATATGGTCGACTTGGGACAAGTCAAATTGAAGGGTTCTTCAGCTCATGTAGCGTGTATTACCGCTACAGATCCAGAGGAAGGAGGCGAGTGGAAGGAAGTCAAAAGAAAAACTGCGAAAAAATATGATGATTGGATGGTCAGAAAGACAATCAATCGGACCCATTCCATTTTGCGAACACAATTGAAGAAGCCAATTTTGTCTCCTACAAAAGCTGCAGTAAATCCTCCATCAAAGGACAAATCCTCAAAAGGGCAGCGCAATTCAAAGAAGAAAGAGGAATCAGGAGAAGATGAGTATGTATCAAAGCCTAAATTGTCTTTGACTCTGGCAGATTTCATGCCATCTACTTCAAAGCAACGGGCACCGTCCCACCAAACGGCACAGCCTAAACAGGCCAACCAGGCAGAGTCTTTATCAGATGAAGAATTGATCTTTGGTTCTGTTAATATGATTCAATTAACAGATTCATATTCCAGTCTTGATGAGCCTGAATTCCCTGTATCAAATAAAGGAACCCGAGGAAGTTCTAGAGGTTCAGGATATAGGGGAAGACGTGGATCTTTCCGAAGCCACTACTCTAATTCTACCCCTGCTAGCACTGTATATGCAGCAGAAACTCGTGGTAGAGCCCTTCAGCGAGCTCAAAATGAACAAGCAAGTTCTTCTGCCAATGGCCAACTCAGCTTCGGCACAGTTATTTTGGAAGACCGATTAAAGGTTCCATCTTCTTTATCTCAGCAAGTAAGTGGATCTAATCAGTCTAATTTTCCAAAACCAAAGATGTTGCCAACTCCAATACAAGATGCATCAGCTTCCAAAGCATCTGCTTCCAAGGTACCTGCCAAACCGCATATTCCTATTGGGAAACGTAGGCCTCTAGATCAAAAGTATGATATATTGAAACACTTGGCCCAAGTACCAGCCAAATTATCAATTTTGGATGCTTTGAATCTATCAAGAGATCTTCGGGAAGCACTCATCGAAGCTTTGTCAATTCCTCAGGAATTTGAAGCTGAAATTGCTGCAGCTGAAATTTATCACATAGAGAATAATCCTGCAGAATGCCATGCAGTGATATCTTTTACTGATAAAGATGAAGATGATGTTGTGCATGGGCACATAAAACCTTTGTACCTATCTGGAAAAGTCAATTGTATAGATGTTCGAAGAGCTTTTATTGACAATGGTTCAGGAGTCAACCTCATGCCCATTCGCACACTTCGTCGATTGGGCCTCACGGAATCTGATTTATCTCTTTCTACCATGATGTTGCAAGGATATGATAAAAATGAACAAGAACCACTGGGAGAAGTTACGCTCAGAACTCAGTTTGGAGATCTTGTTTCCAATTCAGATTTCATGATTGTTGATCAAGACTCAGCTTTCAATATCTTGCTTGGAAGACCCTGGCTACATCAGCATGCAGCTATTCCGTCATCATACCATCAATGTCTCAAATACTGTTTCGATGGTCAAGTTGGAACATTGTATGGTGATAAGGCCCCTTTCAAGACATGTGAGTCTCAATACATTGAGGCGGAATTTTATCACATGAAGGGAAGAGAAAAATCTACAATGAAGGAAATTACCAAAGTTAATGCTCCATATGGTTTGGAAAAAATTCCAATAAATCCATTTTCACATGTGAGTACAGATTATGTGTTACCTATCAGTCGAATTGACAAAATAGGCCCAAATCAAAATACTCTTATGGAAAGATCCATAATGTCAATTACGACAATCGAGCCAGACAACATGGGAGAAATTGGTAACTTACCAAGCAGTGATGAAAGCATGAGTGGTGACGTTTTCATTTCGTCTGCTGAAATCCAACAAGTCTATACTTCGCTAATCAGGCCAAAAGAAGTTATAGCAACACCAGAGGTGAATATTGATGTCGAATCTCAATCCATCATCCCCTCTTTATTTCTCAAAGAAGACCCTTTTTCATCAATAGGGTCGGAAATGGAAGCTTTTTCTTCAAAATGTGAAAATTTCGACATCTCTTATGATCATGAGAATTTCGTTTTTTCATCTACTTTGCAAGTAGAAACGGAAGAAATAACACATGATGAAGAGGAAGAGGAAGATCTCAGAGATGCTCCTCTAGCATTTGAAGAGGGTATCTCTACCACTATGGATGAACTCAGAGAAGTAAATCTGGGTACAGAGAAAGATCCACGCCCCACATTAATTAGTGCGGCCATGACCCTTGAAGAACAAGAGATGTATATTTCTTTTCTAAAGCAAAATAAAGATATTTTTTCTTGGAATTATACAGAGATGCCTGGACTTGATCCTGATGTTGCCACCCATCATTTGGTTTTGCCAATAGAACATCGAGGATTCAAGCAAGCCGTGAGAAGAACACACCCAACCTATGCTTCCAAAATCGAGGCTGAAGTGGATAAGCTTATCAAAGCTAACTTCGTCAGAGAAGTTCAATATCCAAAGTGGTTGGCTAATATTGTCCTAGTAAAGAAAAAGAACGGACAAATTAGGGTTTGCATCGATTTCAGAGATCTTAATCGGTATTGTCCCAAAGATGATTTTCCAGTTCCGATTACAGAACTCTTAATTGATGCGACGACTGGCTATGAAGTACTTTCTTTCAGGGATGGATATTCTGGATATAATCAGATCCGAATGGCCCCAGAAGATGAGGAATATACAGCCTTCAGAGCTCCTCAAGGTGTGTTTTGTTACCGGGTGATGCCCTTTGGTTTAAAGAATGCAGGTGCAACATATCAACGCGCAATGCATCGTATCTTCAAACCTTTTCTAGGGAAATTTGTTGAATGCTATGTAGATGATTTGGTGGTTAAATCCAAACAACGTTTTGATCACTTGGCTGATTTGGAAATCATATTCCACAAGCTTCGACAACATAATTTGAAGATGAACCCCTTAAAATGTGCTTTTGGGGTAACCTCAGGAAAATTCCTCGGCTTTGTTGTACGCCATCGTGGTATTGAAGTCGATCCTGAGAAGACCAAATCAATCCTTGGTATGTCACCTCCTCAGAATTTGAAAGAATTAAGAGGACTTCAAGGACACTTAGCCTATATTTGGCATTTCATCGCCAATTTGGCAGGCAAAAGTTTACCTTTTACCAAATTATTGAAGAAAGGAGTCACTTACCAGTGGACTGAAGAATGTCAAGAAGCATTTGATGTTCTCAAGAAATACCTCTTAAGTCCACCAGTACTCATGCCACCTGTTGAGGGTAGGCCTCTTATCCTCTATGTGACAGCTTTAGAGCGATCATTGGGTGCCTTTCTCGCTCAAAAGAATGATACTGGGAATGAAAATAGTCTCTACTATCTCAGTAGAACTATTCTTGAAGCAGAAACCCGGTATTCGAGTATTGAAAAGTGCTGCCTAGCATTAATCTTTGCAGTTCAGAAACTGAGACACTACCTGCAACATCACGAGGTCCAATTGGTATCTCGTAATAATCCACTCAAATTCATCCTTAGTCGTCCAATGCTTACAGGACGTCTGGCAAGGTGGGAGGTTATTCTACAGCAGTTCGACATCCAGTATGTGTCTCAAAAGGCAATTAAGGGCCAAGCTCTGGCTGATTTCCTGGCTGAACACCCTTCAGTGGAAGACACGTATTCAGATATCGAACTCCCTAATGAGGAAGTTTTTTCTATTCAAGAGAGTCCTCAAACATGGGAAATGTATTTTGATGGTGCTTCTAGAAGTCCAACAGGGAAGAAAATGGAAAATCCTAAATTCAACAAAGTTGGTTTAGGAATTGTGCTCATTTCTCCAGATAAGGCAGTGTTACCTTATTCCTTTTTGTTATGGGGAGGTGGTACCAATAATGAAGCTGAATACCAAGCTCTCATTGCTGGCTTGGAGTTAGCGCTTCAAGCACAAGTGAATCACTTAAAGGTGAAAGGTGATTCAGACCTGGTAATCAAACAAATCAATGGGGATTATGCCATCAGAAAAGAAGAATTAATCCCTTTGTATGATTACGTCAGAGAGTTAATGTCGGAATTCCCTACAGAACCGACATTTTCTTATGTCCCAAGATCACAAAATGCTCAAGCTGATGCACTGGCTAATATAGCCACAGCTTTAGCAGATCCAAATCGGGACGAGACAACCATCGGTATTGCCCACCGTCGTGCAATTTCACCTTATGTTCAAGTCAGAACAGAGGAAATTAATGAAATTAGTCCCATTCCTGAACCATATGGTCATACTACAGGATGGATGTCACCTATCAGGGAATACCTTCAAAATGGAACACTTCCACCTGATAGAGCCGAGAGAGAACAAATTCGGCGACGTGTGGTCAATTTTACTCTTTATGATGGTCCAAACCACCTCGAGAAAATTCTCTACAAACGTGGTTTTGATGGAGTTCTCTTCAGATGTATTGATGGTGAAGAGACAATGGCTGTCATAAAAGAAGTGCATGCAGGAGTATGTAGTGCCCACCAGTCTGGACATAGATTGTCTGATCAAATTCGAAGGCTTGGATACTTCTGGCCTTCAATGATACAAGATTGTGTTAATTTCACAAAGAAGTGTCATTCATGCCATGTATATGCCAATTTCATTCATCAACCTCCAGAGTTGCTTCATACAGCTAAATACTCATGGCCATTTTCCACTTGGGGAATGGATGTGGTGGGACCTTACCCTTCAGCTACGGCCAAGCAGTTTAAGTACATTCTTACTGCTACTGATTTCTTTTCCAAATGGGCAGAGGCAGTACCTCTCAAAGAAGTCAGTTATAAATGCATTGTTAGCTTCATCAAGTCTAACATCATTACTAGATTTGGTGTCCCTCACACCATATTGACAGACAACGACACCAACTTATGTTCTTCTGAGGTAAAGAGATTGTATCAAGAATACAACATTAAGTCCAACCATTCATCTCGATATCATGCAGCGGCTAATGGCCAGATAGAGGCCTTCAACAAGAATCTTTCAAATATACTGCAAAAGATGGTGGATAAAGATAAGAGGTCATGGCCTGATAAACTCTATCATGCTTTATGGGCTTATCGGACTACCACTCGCAATGCAACGCGGTCTACTCCATATTCATTGGTATATGGAACAGAAGCAGTCTTGCCAATTGAAGTTCAATTGCCCTCACTCAGAATAGCCATTTGTGATCAGTTATCAACAGATGAGAAATCCCAAAAGCGTTTGAATGAATTGGAACAGTTAGATGAGAAGAGATTGTGCACTTTGCACCACTTAGAAATCTATCATAATCGAATAGCACGAGCTTTTAAAAAAAAGTTCGTCTTCGTTCATTCATTCAGGGAGAATTGGTATTGGTTCTCAGAACACCAATGATACCAGGAAAGAAGCCTCCCAAGCTTGAACCAAAATGGGAAGGACCTTATTCAATATATAAGGTCTACTCCAATGGAGCGTATTCTCTGATTTCAATGGATGGAGAACACATCACGACTCCAACTAATGCCAGATTTCTGAAGAAGTATTTTGTATAAACACAAAATATTGTTCCCAGAACCAAGACTCTTACATTTGGTTCATACAGCAATGGTCCAGTATGACCTTAAACTAAAATTTTGTCCGAGATGACATTAAACTATAATACGTCCAGCATGACGATAAACTGTATGGTCCAGTATGACCTTAGACTACAACTTCTGTCCGAGATGACATTAAACTATAATACGTCCAGCATGACGATAAACTGTATGGTCCAGTATGACCTTAAACTACAACTTCGTCCAACATGACATTAAACTGTGTCACACTTCTGTCCGAGATGACATTAAACTATAATACGTCCAGCATGACGATAAACTGTACGGTCCATGCATATGACCTTAAACTATTCGCACTTATGTCCCTGAAACATGACACTAAACTGTGCAGCACCAATAGTCCTAACTGCAAGACTTTAAACTGCATAGTCCCTGATTTTGTCCTACATGACAATAAACTGTATAGAAGTTCCTATATTTTGTCCGAGATGACATTAAACTGTATTGTGTCCTAGCAACATGACATTAAACTGTGTGGCACTTTCATCATCCAACATGACGTTAAACTGTGTCAGTTCCCTTATCGTCCAACATGACGTTAAACTGTCACATTGGTTACTAATATGTCCTACATGACACCAAACTGTATATTTCCGAGATGACATTAAACTATATTGTGTCCTAGCAACATGACATTAAACTGTGTGGCCCTTTCATCGTCCAGCATGACATTAAACTGTAAAAAATCCCCAGAACTGATATCCTCATATTGGTTCACCTTAGTCCTAGCTACATGACATTAAACTGTACAGCACCAGTTCTTCCTTGCTATATGACGTTAAACTATACATCAATGGTCCCGTATGACCCTAAACTGCATCATCCGTGGTCCATGTATATGACCATAAACTATTTGCAAATATGTCCAGCAAGACGTTAAACTGTGACGTCCTAACTACATGACGCTAAACTGTATAAAAGTCCCTCACGTCCGGAAAGACGTTAAACTATATAATCATCAAAAGTCCAGCATGACATTAAAACTGCACAATCCCCCTTTCGTCCAATATGACGTTAAACTGTATTTTCCCCATCGTCCTAACTACATGACGCTAAACTGTACAGAAAGTCCTTGATATGTCCTACATGACATTAAACTGTGCATCATTAAGGTTGTTATTACCTCTTGTTTCTCACACCGAGTATGACTCACGTGAGCTTAGAGCGAACATCAACCATAACACTCCCTTTGGGCCACTAACCATGTGTAAGTCCCAACAACATTTTTTTTAGATCATTGTCCACAAGAACAACTTGATCATTAATTCATTCTTTAATTGAACTACACAGACTTTGATCCTTTCCCTCCAGGCTGGGTATGTAGGAAACCTCCCAAAGGTTCAAGCCCAAAAACATTCTCTTCACATTGGTTCACCACCATCTCATATGATGATGATTTGTGAAACCACCCATGGAATCAATATCTTTACATTGATTCACTTTCGTCCTTGTTATATGACGTTAAACTATACAACACTTTTGTCCGGTATGACAATAAACTACAATATTCTTTGATTTCCTCATTTGAGAAGGAACCATTATTAACATTGATTCTTTTTTCAATCATGGTTTTCATTTTTCAAAAGACTACGTACATACATGGTAATGCCTAAACTTTTTATTTTAGGTTAAAACCATCATTGCACTAAAGTCCCCTTTTCACCCTTCACATGTACGAACCAAATTTGTACAAAGGGTAGTTCTAGAACTACGTGGACTTGATTCCCATCCTTATGGGATACGTAGGAACATTCGAGTGTCCCTCGAATCCAGTCCCAAGTCTTTTGGGCCTAACCCCAAATTTCACTTTCAGTCCCTTGGCTGAAAAGTCCTCGTGAAAACACACACTGTGTATTCATTATTATGGTCCGAATTCTATGACCCTAAACTAAGATCACTCATACTTTCATCCTGCACGACGTTAAACTGCATTTCAAGAACTACGTATGGCTTGATTCTCATTCTTATGAGATACGTAGTGAAGTCCAAGTTTCAATTCAGGACCCAGCCACAACATGATTATGGTTATCATTGACCTATGTATCTCTATATACATTGGACAATACCCATCATTATGTGTTATAATCCTAACCTTAAATATTTTCAGATCTTCATAACCCTTTTCATGACTTCTAGTCACAAAAATTTCAATCTTCTGAGAATTCTTTTGCCTGACTATGCAGCACGTGCCCATAGGTGGCCTTGCATAAACAGTCCACATAACAGACTTGTTAGCCAAGAGATGCTATTTATTTGACCATGTAGCCAATGCCCATAGGTGGCCCTGTATGTTTTCAACCCCCTAACGGGTTTGTTAAATAATGGTAACTTCATTCTTGGGAAGAATGTCTCTTTTGTCCTTATTTGTCTTAAAACGACAGTATGTAGGGATCCGCAAAAAAAGCCATCCTTAACGTATTTGTCCCATATCCTTTTTCATGATCTGAAAGTATTCAAGTTTATGGTTTATTCTTCTTCCCTACGTTTGGGTCAGACCTTCGTAGGAGTGATATTAATCCAGTTCTTCGATATTCTTGTTTGGAAATATCTTCTCCATATTCAAGTACCTCTTTCCATACAACAAACTCTATGCTTTAGAAAATTTGAATCTCCATAAACTTTCACTGGCTTTTAGCACTAGAAAAGTAAATTTTTGGGAGTTCTTTTGCCTGACTATGCAGCACATTCCCATAGGTGGCCTTGCATAAACAGTCCACATAACAGACTTGTCAGCCAAGAGATACTATTTATTTGACCATGCAGCCAATGCCCATAGGTGGCCCTGCATGTTTTCAACCCCCTAACGGGTTTGTTAAATAATGGTAACTTCATTCTTGGAAACTACTTCTTCTAATACCTTTTAGCTCTTTTTTCATATCATTCCTCAGATTCAAATATTCTTAAGCCATAGTTTACATTTTTTCCCTCATACTTGAGTATGGTAAATATGTTTTCAGATAAATTGTCAAGGAATTGAATCCATTTTAATCCATTTTCGGTCAAAGCTATTTCGACCTTAAACATTATCCCCTTCATGTCCGGCTTGCATGACTTTAAACTGCCCACACAAAATACAGAGGAACTATGAATAAAAGTCAAGTTCCAGCTCACTAAATATACATTTTTTGTATGATTTAGGTAATATTGAGCAGTTAAAAGGTTCAATGTTTGTAGGGTTATTTGTAATAATCCTAGTAAAAATCAAACTATGCTTACTAGGCCCATTGGCTTAAGTAAATTTGAAGCAGGTAATGGAAGAATGCAAGTACAAATGATTGAAGACAAAAGTGTTTTTCATTGATACACAAGAGTTAGAAGGACATCCACAGGCTGGAGTCTCTTCTCTTCTTTCAAGAATTACAAAAGGCTTTCAACATAACACTTCATTTGATTTACGACATCCCGATCTTCATTAGAAACCACCTAGAATTCATTTCATTCAACTGGATACAATAAGAGATGCAGTGATACCAGCTCTTCTTGGAACAATTGTGAAAGGATGTTCTTGAGTGCGGTTTGAGAAAATTTTCTGCTGATAAAACAGTGACTCTGTTTCTGTCCAAGAGGCTTGGAAGATGGATACATGGATTTGAGAATGGAGCATTGGAAGTAAAGAGCCATTTGGAGAGAGTACTCTTTTCAGATATTGCTCTAATACCATGTTTGTCTTCTCTCCACCAACAGGCAGTGGAAAACATTTCAGCCCATAGGTTTGCCATTTTCATATCTGCAAGGGAATGACATGGAGGAAGAATTTGAAAGTTCACACCATTGTTGTTACTCTTAATGCACAGCATAACCGAAATAGAGAAGTAGCAGTGCAGCTGCATCTCAGGTGTATAATTGTTTGCATTTGGAATAATGACTTCTTGCAGATGACCATGAACACACAGAGACAGGTAGATGCTCTGTGGGAAATTAAGATGATATTTCTTCAAATACTTATCCAAATCTGGGAAAGTGTTGTCGCAGATATCATAGTAATCATGGCCAATAATGTTCATCATGTCATCAATCCGCTTGCTAGTCAGTTCATCAGCCGTTCCAATTCCCTTCGGAACCATTGAATCTGCACAAAAGTTGAACAAATTAAACTCTTAAATGGGTTTATTTTTCATAAAATTTGTGAAAGAATTCGGGAAAAATGGCTAAGGCATTAAGGCGCGCAAGTATGGAGATGTCGCGCAAGTGTCTTATGTACCGCGCTAGTGTTTGACGCGCAAGTATAAACCGCGCAAGTACAAATACCTTTACAGTGGCACGACATCGAGGAAACCCTAGAAAACAGAGCAACTTGCGCGGTCAAGGTGACCTGCGCGGCGAGAGCTCGAGAAGGGATGATGTCCGGAAATCCGGATACTTGTACGGAGGTGAGGCCGTGTATTTATAGTCCAAGAGGCCTATCTGCGCGCCGCACCCAGAGCGCTTAAGGCCTGCGCGACGCAGACTTGCGCGCCACCCTCTGACGCTGAAAGACTTGCGCGCCCTCCCTTTTCCTTTTGAGGAATTCAATTTCCTCAGAGTCAAATCCTCATTTTCTCTCCGGATCCAACTCTGAGGGGGGACTTTTGTTGACGCTCCTTTCGTCACAGAATCTAAAGATCGGAAAAGGGAATATCTGAGCTCACAGTGATTAATCCTTTGAAGAAACATCAAAAATCGACTAAGGGATAAAAAAGGAGAACATTTCCCATAGATCGCGCAAGTTCCCTCTTGGTCGCGCAAGTACACTTGCGCGCCGCCTCAATACTTGCGCGACTCCTCATGTTCGTGCAAGGGACTTGCGTGACATATGTGGTAACCGCCTGGTAACCGCCCGGTAACCGCCCTGGGTCTTCTTTTGCCTATAAATAGACCCTGTGGGCCCCCCATTCAGGAGGATCTTTTTCCAGAAACTCGGATTAAAGCTCCCGACGCCCAAGTCTCTTCTCAAAGCTTCCGGAACACTTCTAAGGTAATTTCTTACCTAGAACGGAAGATCTAAAGAGAAAAAGGAAGGCCTAAGTGTTGAAACTTATCAAACACTTGCGCGCCTACTTAATTCCTTCAATATAACTTGCGTGTCCCTCTTCTGGAAGAACCTCAAGAGGATGGTAAAGGGTTTAATAATGAGTCGCTCAAGCATTTCAATACTGGATGAAAATCGCGCAAGTACCCCTCATGTCGCGCAAGTACACTTGCGTGACCAATACTTGCGCGCCGCCGCAGGACTTGCGCGCCTTTCAAGACTTGTGCGCCCCTATCTTTTTGGGTGCCCATATTGCCCATTTTTACCCCTCTTAAGCCATTTCACCCTTCCTATTCAAGATTCAGTCTTCAAGATACTCTTCAAAGCCATTTATGGCATGATTTCTTGATTTGACATCCTTATCTGAAAGGAATTCTGTGAAATATCTCTCAAAACCTAGTGATTTAAACATCTTTATGTCACTAAAGATTGAGAGTTCATTCATTCAACCTCATCCTTTAAAGATGAGAGAATCTTAACCTAGGCATCCTCCTCAGGAGTAAGCCCCAAACCTTAATCCTAACCTAGGCTTCCTTCTCGGGAATAAGTCCTAGTCATAAAATCTTGGGAATCTTTCTTAAGAATAAGCCCCAATCAAGTCCTTTAATCTTGGGCATCCTCCTTAGGAGTAAGCCCCAAGTCTCTTAAAATTTCTCTTAACCAGTCATAAATTACCTTTGATTTGGGTTTCCTTTTCAGGAATAAAACCCAATCATAAGTCCCCTCCTAACTTGGGCATCCTCCTTAGAAGTAATCCCCAAGATTAGAGTATTCAAATCTCCATGAAGCACATATAACTTTGTGGACCCTGTTCATGGATTTTCTCCCTAAAAGTAAATCCTAAACCTTCGTCTATCTGGGCAGTCATCTATACATAAGCCCCAAAACAAATTCTTATGATTGCATCTTTTATGGAACAATTGTCTAAATTTTACCAATACCTCTTGTTTCTCACACCGAGCATGACTCACGTGAGCTTAGAGTGTAAAAGTAATTATGACATTCATCTTTGAGCCATCAATCATAAAAAACATCATATCCCATTACTCGAACTACGTGGGTTCTGATTCCTTTTCCAAAACAAAGGATACGTAGGTAGCCCATTTATGGGTTCGATCCCAACATTGAAATAATCTATGTCCTTCTGAATGATGATAAACTTCAAGTGCCCCAATGAGTGGCTTTAAAACCAGCCTGGTCATCAAAATGACCAAGAGACTTTTATATAAATGTTTTGAAGGATACCATTGACCAAGAATCTCTAAACAAATATAGATGATTCTATATTGATGAAGAACCTCGAATACATATAAAAGATTCTCTAAAATTTCTTGCATATTTAATCATTGATTGTTAAAACTAAAGAAAGCTCATTTTATACTTGGTAATGTAATAAGGATTCACGAACTTAACTTAAATCTATAAAGAGAGTCCCGGAGTAGACAATAATTCCCCTCAAAAGGGTGTGATGAGTTCGACCTCCCATCCTCTCGACCAATGCAAATTCCTAAGCCTCATTAGCCCACAAACTCATGAGCGCCTACCTTTGGAAAGTAGGTCCAGACGGATGTGGAATCATTGGATGTTTCCGGTTCTACGAACAAACCCGTTAGAAACCGATCGGAACGTTTGAATCTCCCGTCCAGGAGGTCATCCCCGGATTCCGCGCGAAACAGTGTACAATGGGTAAAAAATGGTTAAAATTTTGGATAAGGCATTAAAATTTCCCCAAAACATTCATTTACACTATTGTATAAATTTATTTTTGAAATTTCTATCCAATTCAAAAAAACATTGCCACTAAGTACTATTTTCAAATGATATTTACTTTTCAATTAAATTATGAATCGAATAAAAACAAAATGCCACAGTATGGTCTTTAATAACTCACATATTTATTACTAAGGGTAGAAGGAGGATATGTTCAATTTTAAATTTTAATTTTAAATAAGAAATAAATTTTTATAATTTTAATATTTATTGATATTTTTGTGGAATAATTACCTAAACCTCTTACGCAACTCCAACACTATATTTCTTTAATTAATATAAAAATAGAAAAAGTTATTTTAAAAATACTAAAAGTAGTAAAATTAGGATATTTTATTATGTTATAAGAATTTTTTGTATTAATATATCATATTAGTTATTTTTTAATCATTTATATTCTAATTACATACTTTTATTGTTGACTTTAATGTCAAATTAAATGAATAATATTTTATGAATGGTATTGTGACCATTGCTTCAGGTGATATTCTTCTACATGGATTTCAATATCTCTTATGGGGAAAGGATTTTGCTTCTTCAAAAAAGTGTGTGGAGTCTGTTTTGGAAATCTTTTGTCTCCCAATATTTTCATATTGGCCCAGGATTCTCGCTCAAAAAATCTTCTAGAGGAATGGAGGAAGAAAGGTTTCTTCTTTACCATATTCGGAATACATTGGAATGAATCTCCCACCTTATGTTTGAAAATGATGTTTTGATCTTAATAAAATGAAAATAGGGATCCCTGATATTATTCTAATGGATTATTTCTACATATGGATGATTGTGAAGCCAACCTATCAACTCAAGGAAAACACAGGTTTTTATTTAGTATAATTGTTCAAGAGGTGATTTAGGGATATTAAAAATATCATGGTTTGTCAAAG
Organism: Viscum album; assembly: GCA_963277665.1. NCBI lineage: Eukaryota > Viridiplantae > Streptophyta > Magnoliopsida > Santalales > Viscaceae > Viscum > Viscum album. Next base: position 255,018,101 of record OY728148.1, on the reverse strand, counting down.
TAAATTGTTTCATATTATTTACCATGGTACTTCAATATCCTATGCCAAAATAAAGAAGCATTTATTAGATGAAATCATTAATATAATATTGGAGAGAAATGTTAACTGGAAAATATTTATTTCATTTGGAGGGAGAGTTTCCTTGATCAACAATTTACATTCCTCTATTCCAACTCATATATTATCGATTATCAACCCTCTTAAAGGGACCATTTTTAAGATGGAGAAAATTATAAAATACATTTTATAGGATTCCAATCAAACATTCCATTTCCCTAGGTCCATCTAGAATGATTTTTTGAAGCTTATTGATGAGGGTGTTGTTGGGTTAAGTTATATAACTAAATGCATGCTTGGCTTGGAAGCATATCTTTCTTGGGATAATATTGTCGACGAAACTCTTTGGGATTATTTATTTAGGGAATAGTATAGAAACAACTGGTATCCTAGGGATAATTGAGGTTCAAGATGCTCTTACCGAGAAATTTTCACATCCACTCATCTGGAGGATGTTCATGAATCAACTCAGTGAATTATTGGGAAAGGAGATAATAACTTTTAGAAGGTGAATATGGTAGTTTTGAGGAAATTTTTTCTATGTTGTATTATCCTCAACATATCCTTCATAGAGGAAATTTTCCAACATACTTTGATTCAGTTGGTTCTCAATCACGATATAATGGAGGTCTTTTAAGGCATTATCATCAATAATGAGGTAGATATGTGCTTATTCACAGGATCGATCACAAGTATGTTTTCCATTTTGATTTTAGGAGGATATACCCTATAGATAATTTTTATGTTGAGTGGTATATGAATATTTAGTTTAATGAGATTCCAATGAAAATGAACTTCCTTATTTGGAGAATTCAAGACAATGAGTTGTCAATGGAAAAGAATATCCAATGAAAGGGAATTCCCTTGGATTCACGTTGTTTCTACTATGAAAGTCTGTAGAACAAAGCAAAATCTCATCTCTTTTTAAAATTTGATTAGGAATATATTTTTTTGTCCTTATTTACACTTCATCCCTATCTCAACAATGATCAATTATACATTCAACGTTTCATTTCTTCTATGATTCATAGTTTGGAGAATAAGTAAATGGAAGGCGAGGTGTGGTCCATTATTCTCTCATCCTTTTTGTTAGACCCTTTGGGAGGATCAGAGCCCAGAAATATTGGGTTACCACTGCTCATTTCTAAATCATCAGATGAGAACTAAATATTTAATTTTTGATTTTGGATTATTTTTGAAAAGATGTAAAAATTTTCTTATGTTATACAACTTTTTCAACATGCCTTACTTGAATGGAAGACTAGGTTGTTGTTGGATTCGATAGATCCCTCTTATCGATGGTTTGAATCTTAATATGGGTGGATACTTTATTAATGTTCATATAAGGGATAGTAGTATCCTCTATGCCTTAAGAAATTTAGTCATCAATGGATTCATGTCATTTATGGACTAGGAAACACCTTGGGTGAAGAGGCGATAGTGCTTCATACAGGTATCCTGAACTCTAAGTGGTTTGGATTTCAAGTGTTCGAGGTTGTGTCAGAATCCAATGTTATGATGAGAATGTTATAGGAGATATAAGAAATACCATGGTAATTGAATTACCAAATCATAATATTTTAATTGGAGACCATCCATGGTCATATTTTTATGCTTATTTTGAGAGAGTCTAACTTCGTATTGGATGTGCTTTCTCGCTTTGGTAGGTTATATGTGGCTCTGGTTATTTAAAATATTTTTTGTTTACTTCCATTAGAGTATAAGGTTTTATACGAAGTATATTACAATTACCAACATCATTTTCTTCTTTCATTAGGGTATAGTTTTTTTCTTTGGTGGTTTTATTTCTCACCTTCATTTTGATAAAATGAATAAACATTCATTCGGTCAGTTATAAATGACATTAATGATAAAATATGAAAAAAATATTTTATTAAATTATTTAAAAATATTAAAAATATTTTATTTAGATAATTGGGATATTATATTGTTGAAAATTTCTTATTGTTCCCATTTATGTTCAAATTTTCACCTTATCACTAAAATTAATACATTTTAAGATTGAAAAAGTTATTAGCGTAGTTATGATTTTAATGGGTTAATCATGGTGTTAGACAAAAATATAACGTATAAAGTGAAAAAAAAAATCTAAATTTAATTTAATGAGTATATTTATAACGTATCCTAATTTTAGTCAAATATCTATCCATTTTAATCATTTAAGATTAGATTGAATTAATTATATTTTAATCTTTTCAGATATTCAATGTGTGTCATTTCCATCCTTTATAAAAGGACACCAATTCCTCTCAATTATTCACACTAATTTGAGACATATATCTAAACCAAAATGAAAAAAATTTTCTTATAAAATTCCCTAGAGCCTAAATATATATTTTCTAGTTATTAAAATTTTATTATTAGGATCCTTATGAAGGGATCTAAATGAATTCTACCAAGAATAGGTGATCGTCTATACTGAATCTTTCAAGTCTATTTATTATTGTACATCTTATAAATATGTAATAGTCATTGAAATATAAAAAAATGGTATCATAAATTTAGTGATATTTTATTATTTTTTTCACATTTTTATTCTCTTAATTATTTATCTAATAAATAGAGAAAACATTTCTTGTACGTATGTATGGCTTACTGTCTTCACATAGCGGTGTAACTATTTTTTCATTACCTCCTTAAATGAATAGTTATAATTATGTAATAAAAAAATATATATTAAATTTAGGAAAAATTATTCTTACTATATTATAATATCATTTCTACATTCTTACCTTCCAATTAGTTTGAAAATTATAGCATTTCTCATGTGTACGTGTAGACTACCACCTCTATGAAGCGATGTGGATTGTTTTCCGTTTTTGATTTAAATAGATCAAAATATAGATATATTTATTGAATGAATATGTAATATATGAGATAATAATTATTCATTAAAGTTTATTTACTTTTAATATTTCTTTTTCCCCATCAGTCAAAATGTGAAAACAGTGCCTATGCGTATGTATGACGTACCATCTCCATTAAAAGTGTAATGCATTTATCTATATCTAATAATTATAGATGATTATAAAAATATATGTATTTAATATATATTTTATCTATTTCATTAATAAAATTATTAATATTACATAACCATGATCAATATACAAGGATATAACCTATGGAATCAAAACATATATGAAAAATGAAGTAGTTAAGACACAAAATAATGATAATATTTAAACATATGTTAAGAAATAGGTTATGTAATGTTATAAACTGATCATATATGATACTATAGATATGTATATAGTTCTAGTATATAATTATAATAAAAAATAAATTATTATATAAGATGATCAATTTATAAATGAGTCATGTATAACTTTAGGTAATGGGTTTCTTAACTAAATTTCCATTCATTGGTTTGTAATTCTACTACACTGACGATGTTGTGCCATGATTATGGGAGAAATAAACTATAATTATATTTCTTTTATTCTAACATTATTGTTGGTTATTTTCAGTTTTTATACATATCTAACTCATTTATACATTGTCACATAAATGATACAGTCTTTTTTATGGGATTTGTCCTAATTATTACTCTATTGATACATATCTGGTAATATGCACCTATTTTCTTTTTTATGGGGTATAAACTACGTATTTGATGTATTTTACAGGAATATATATTTATTAATTCTTAATAATGTTTCAATCCACAATAGAATTTAATTGGGAACAATATAAAAGAATAAAAAATGTAAGAATTCATTTTACATGTTTACTTCATAATTGCTTGTATTTCTATTAAATCAAAATTATAATATTTCTTTCAAAAACTCATTATGTAATTTTATCATCTAGATAATAAAGTTTTTATCAACTTATATTCCAAATTTTCCTCTCATAATAACTTTAATCGAGAATAGAAATATTCAAAAGAAAATCTCTTGTTATTTCTATTTTTGATTGTGTATTTTTTTCTTCAGTGTCCATACTTTTAAAAATTGTTTTACCAAATTTATTTTCATTTACTCAAAAGATATTTTAATTTATCCTTGATTTTTTTAAATGATTTAAAAGGATCATTTTTTTCTAAAAGGGTTGTGTTTTACATTCTCAATAATATTTTAAAAGGAATATATTTCAAATATATATAGCATTAACAGAGTTTAACGTCACTATAATTATTTTACACTATTTATATTAGTCTAAAATATTTCAATGGTTTTTCAAAAAAAACATGTTCTCAATTATTATTTTATATTTTCCATTTAATTTGATTCTATTCATTTAAATACCTTATTTTACTGAAAAATAATCTTTTTTATTGTCATCTCTCAATTTTTTATTAATATTCCATTGAGAAATTAACTTTCCTATGAAAATTATTCATTTGAAATTATATTTCTATTAAATGTATGTATTATCTAAATGAATGATTTGACTATTTCCTAAACCATTTAATTTTCTAAATATAGTGTTAAACTATGAATATTATTTGACTGGCTAGGGAAATATTTATATTTTTTATTCTTTACTCAATACAAACATTTCTTATTAGTAATATATTTTATGAATTAAATTTATCATTAGATATATGAGGAATTAATTGGATATGCAGTAATGAGTGGAAAACATAATTATATATCTCTATGATGCAATGATGGTTCTCATGAAATAATCCAGTTATCTATATTTAATAAATTTTTTACTATACTGCTACTGATAGTTTAAACTATCCAAGTTGAAGGCCTTAGTGTTAAAGATATTCTGATGTTGGAGATCATGTCATAAAAAATTATGAAATTAATTCATTGATAATTCATTTATTATAAACCATGATTTTGTATCATTTTTTTTACTTTCCATGCATTCTCATTGATCTCAATTTATTGTTGAAATGGTACGTGTTTTGAATTATTTACCATTCCATATTGATTAAGACTTATTTACTCATGACAGATTTGGATGTACATAAATATTATTGGGAATATAATATCACCCTTTCTATCATTCCTTTCTCTAAGATATGATTAATGATATTATGAATAATATTAAGGATTCATGGGTTTTTTTCATGATTTTTGGTTCATAATTTTATTATAACATTGGATTCATGTAAGTATATAGGTCTTCAAGTCTATAAGATGGATCTGTCCATCAGGATGAGATCACTTGTATCAAATTCCAATGTAATATGGAAGTCACTAGCTCTGGTCTACTATTGTTTGGGTTATTATAGTTGGTATCAGTAGACGTTAAGTAAAAACCTTGGAAACTAGAATTAGGAAAACATAGATTTGGGAACACAACCCTATGACTGTATTTTAGAATTACTAAAAGTATGGGATTACATACTCTTATTTTGTAAGTCAGATATTACGTTCCTTTCCTTGAAATACACCCATGTTTGGATACTAAATATAGATATGGTTTTATCATAGATTAATGAAGGTGTAATAAATCTAAATTTTTTCCAATATATCACTGCCATCATTTTTGTGCATAGTGAGAGTGCCCTTACTACCCGCATTCTTTAACATTCTTGGGGGCTGTTCTTAGCTTAACTCATGTTTTTTGTATGAACAATCATAAAGGCTTTAAATAGATTGTGACCATTAATAACTTATGTTAAACCAAAGGTATCATAGATTAAAATTAATTAGTCATCATTTAGACATATTATAAATTATTTTCCTAATTATTTGGCTTCCAAAAATGATTATTGTTACTCAAACTATGATTTCTATTTTAAAACTTTTTTTGCAATAATAAGTAACCATATTAACATTGACTGTGATGGGAACTTTTTTTATTATAATAAAACCAATTTTGATAACAACTAAAATGAAGGATATTTTAATTATTCTTAAATATAAATCATGACAAATGGTAATCAAATTTTAAATTAATCATCCCTTAGACTCACTAAAGAAGAGATTGATAGATTGAGGTGATATCTTAGTTAGTGGACACTGTATTGGGAGGAATACATAGTTTTTTAAAATTCAAGTATATGGGATGCAGCACTCATAAAAATATATTTTATGAATTAGAAGATATTTTATCCTTGGGGAACATGGGAATTATTCAAGACAATTCCCTAATAGATGTGTTAACTCCAATAACAATAAAGAACATATTCTATTTGAATTCTTGAAGTAGAATTAAAAAATTTATTTTGTATTTTGATTCAATAATTGTGTTTTAAAAGTGTTATGTCAAATATATTTTTCTTAAAAGAATCATGAAACATGTAATGATTTTTTATAGTAGTTTTTCGATATGGATTTAAATATATTTGATAAATGGTAATAATAACCATGAAAACTAATTTAATGTTAATTTAATTTTATTGGTGAATACATTATTAATGTAAATAAATAACTTGATATTTTATTTATTTTTATTTAATAATACATATTTTGGATAAAGAGATGGTTTACATTGATGATTTATACAGGATTGATGGGTAACCACTAAACTGATTATTCATTTGATAAAAAATGTTTTATATTATCGTTGGTGTAGTTTACTTATTTTTTTGTATTTACATAATTTTTTTGATAATATAAGTTTTTTATAAAAGGAATATGGTGATAGATAATTTTTGAATCATGTATTTTTTCATTGATATTTTATGGCGATATATATTATTAATATTTTTATAGAAATATATGATAACGGTGTCAATATATTTGGTATGCAATACTATGTCATACTAAATGTTTTTGGGGGATTAAATTTATGTTGATTTTTTAAAATTTAATTACCATAATTCTAATAAAATTGAATTATAAATTGGGTCGAGCATATTTTAGAGGATTCTTTAGGTTATTCTAAATATTATGGGGTTATTGTTGAGGTTTTAGATATTTGTGTATTATGTTTTTCTATATTGAATAACTTGGACAAACCATTTTTGTTTTGTTAAATATTTTGAGAAATAATGAATGAATTAATATTATATTAATGATACTTTTATCTATTAAAAGTTAATTTCAGTTCATCAAACATTAAAAATTAAAAATGAATACTTTTTTCTTGGAATGATAGATAAAGTATAAATTCATCAATGAACAACAAAAGGATGGATTTTGTGTTTTAAAATTTAGTGAAATCAAGTAATTAGATTTCCTTATTTTCTTCATCATGAAATTAAATTATTCTCCCAACTTTTGGAAAATTAGCATGAAATAAAGAAAATGTTATAGTTTTTCCATTATTTCATATTAATCATTGGTCTTTGCACCCATAATATATTTATGGTGTTGTGGTCTTTGAATATATAATAGAAATTTTCTCTGTCACTCTTCACTACTATTTGGGTGTTATTCTCATTTTATATATGTAAATTTTGAATTCCCACCAACGGCCTCCTTATCTATGAACCAGAATAAGTGATATATTAGGTAACATTATAGTTCTCAACATTCCCTTCTTAATGGAATTTTTATAATCCCCATTTACAATGTTTGTTTTAAACAATGGTTGAATATTTGATTATTGATATTAAATTTGTATACTGAAAATAATTTAAGGATGGTAGAATAAAAAAACCAATATAAGTTATTTCAAATTAATAATAATTAGGATATCTTAATTAGCATTCATCAATAATCATTATGCATACTTAGATGTATTAAAAATTTCATTATTCAAAGATCTTCAGTATAAAAAATTCACTGAATTGGCAGGTCTAATATATAAGAAACCACAATATGAAATATTTTTATAATATTTATAATCATGTAAGATTTATTAGTTAATTATTACTAAATAATCACTCAATATTTAGTAAATACATATTATTTTTCAAAATATGTTTTCCTCCAAAATGGTTTTTATTTATTTTAGTGAGAAATTATTATAATTAATTTCAACTAATTGTAGAAATTTAAAATTAAATAAATGGAATCATTTTTAATTCATTATATAAAAATTAAAATAGGGAGAAATTTGGATATTTTTCTAAAATTATTTCCTTTTCCATGGATACTAAAAAATTTTGATTTTTCATATACAATCATTTCTATCCATTAAATCATGTAATTTAAAAGTATCATTATATATTTTTTCCTTAATGATTTATAATACACCTCTAATTTATAATAATTTAATCAATTCCATTTGAGTTAATAATGTTCATCATTTTGATAAACGTTAATTTTTTATCTTAAAAGGTAGTTTTCTAAAAAAATAATTTTTCATCATGTTTTATGTATTTATGTTAAACTTTATTTTTTTCCACTTATAGGAATTGGATATTTAAATATGGAAACCATATTATTACACCTGAGGTTAATTATTTTAAATAAATCTTTTTTATTTTTGGTCTTTATGAATAGAAACAATCGAAAATATTTACCACCTTGGTAAATGTAAAATGGGTAAAACATGGGTATATATTTTGGACACTTCCTTATAATTTATCTAAAAAATGAATTTATCATTAGGAATGAATGTATTTTTTTCATTTCCAAAAAATTATTTTCAATGTGGCCACATGGTTCCATTTTTCTTTGATATTGGCCTTTATATTACTTTACGAAAGCAATAATAACTAAATGTCACACTATTGACTTTAATAACTCTTATATTATTCCATAAGGATAAAATGTTGTTATTTGTTTAAATTTTAACATTAAATTTTATATATTTTAAGATAGTCGTAATTTTTTTAAAATATTTATTAATTGAATTATTATCATAAATATTTATGAAGCAGTTACATAATATTTATTTAGATGAGAGAAAAATAAAATAACTGAATTTTAAAACACCTAACTTAATAAAATTTGGATATATTATTGTGTAACATAAATTTTATAGATTAATATATCATATTTTTTTTGTTGATGTATTATATTTTAAATAAATATTTATCTTATTGTGTTTAATGTCAAATTAAATAAATATTACAAAAGATGACAATAATGATATTTTAGGAAATTAATTTTTTATTAAAATTTTTAAATCATAATAAATATTGAAAGAGTAAAATGTGGATAATAAATGTTATAAGGTTTAATATTTTTCTATTTGAAATACATTTTTCACATTATATGTAAAATTATTATCATTTAAGATTGAAAAAGATGTTTTAGTGGTGAAAATTAATCATGGTTAACCAAGGGTTCAAATAAAAAATACAGTTTAAAATGATATTAAAACCAATATAAATTCAATTATATGGTTATATTTTTACCTTATACTAATTTTATATATGTCTATATCTATTTTGATCATTTTTCATGACAAATACATAATTATATTTTAATCTTTTTAAAAATTTCATGTTTTTTATTTCCCTCCCATATAAAAGGAAACCTCATTCTCTCAATTATTCCACCACTTTGAGAAATATATATTTAAAAACACCTTCCTTTTATTTTATTAATTTATATATCCACTAATTAGAGTGTTTTATCTTCTTAAAACAAAATCCAAGGGGATTTTAGAAGGGGTCTACATGAAATCTACAAAAATTGGGTAATCATCTTTACCAACTCTTTTATGTTTATTTGTTATTCTAATTCAGATAAATATATTGTAACCATTTTAATTTAATATATCTAATATAATAAAATAAATAAATGTCATTATTATTATGGTAAAACTATATTTGATCACTTTTCCATCAAATTATAAGAGAAAACATTGCTCGTCTGCACGTACAGACTTCCTTCTCCGCATAGAGGTGCAATTTAATTTTCATAAGGATGGTTATAAATATATAATTAATTAATATATATATTATGTATGAAATAGTTATTCCTATGAAATTATCATATCATCTATACCTTCATAGTATTCAATCCATTGGAAAATGATAATGTCAATTATTTGTACGTGTTGAATACAACCTCTACGAAGTAATGTGTTTCGTTTTTCAATGATGCTTTATATGGGATGTGATAAGGAAATATTTAATTAATATATATAACATAAATGATATAATAATTATTTTTTAAAGGTTAATTATTATCTACTATTCATTTTTTCTTTCTCTCAAAAGGTGAAAACAATGTGGATACATGCGTATGACCAAACATCTTCATAAATTAAGTAATTCATTATTCAATCATTATATTTTATGGATGAATCGAAATATAAACTAATTATATATTTTATATTATATTTATCATGAATAAAATTCTTGAGATGATATAACCAAGATAAATATATAACTAATGATGCTAGATAACTAAAACATATATTAAAAATAATGCATTTTAAAACAAAAGTACTAATAATTATATAATATTCTTAACAAAAAGGCGATGAAATGTTATTATTAGATTATATTATAGATTTATATATGGTTATTTAATCTATGTATAATAAATATAAATATATTAAAAATGAGGATAAAATAACTTAAGATGCATGATGATCTTGAGGAAAGGGGTTTCTTATGTCAACTTTCATTCATTTTTTATACTTATACTTTATTAACTATGCTATTCCATGATTATGTTTGAAGATAACTCTAATACTGTTATTTTTTACTTTAAATTTCTTTCTATATTAATTTTTTTTATAATAATCACTTCATTGATATGAGATTCATAACGAATTCAACTTAGTTTTTTCTCCATTAAGACATATTGTGTAATATACACCGATTTACTTGTCTATGCAGTATATACAACCAATTTTATGAATTTCACATGAATATATATTTATTCATGATTATTAATTTTTACATTCATCTTAATATTACCAGGGGTTATAATTTAAAATTTAGAAAATGGGTAATAATTAATTTTAAAATTTCATTTTCTTTTATAAATGCTTATATTTTTATTGATATAATGGTATAATATTTCCATCATAAAATATATATATATATTGTCTTATTTTATATATATTTAATTATTTCTAATTTTTTCTTCTAAATGATCTTACATTTTTCACTTGAATAAAGAAAATAAATGTATAGAGTAAAAGATTATCTTATTTTTATTCTTGATTGGGTGTATTTTTCTTCCATGTCTATAATTTTAAAATAAATAATGAGGTATTTTTTATTTTCTCAATGGAAATTCTAATTTATCCATAATTATTTAATATTATTAACATGAATATATATATATTTTAAGGGTTATTTTTAACATTCTATATTAGAGGACAAGTGGAGTTATTTTTAACGTTTTTATGTTGTTAATAATGATTCCCACTTCCATAACCATTTTACAATATATACATTATTCAAAATTATTTTAATGGTTTTCTAAGTAAAAAAGTTTTAAGATAAATTATTTTAAATGTTTCACTAAAATATTATTCCATTAATTATGAGAATTTATTTTATAAGAAAAACTTTTTTATGATGGTCATCTCTCATATTTTTATTAATTTTTTGTTCATTAACTCTATTTTTAAAAATTTATTTTCATGTGATTATTTTTAATTTGACATTAAATTTCACTTTAATATCCATATTATTTGTATTGTGGATAAATTTATTACATAAACTATATATTATTTCATTATATGTATTTCTATAATATAAATTATTTTATGGGATGGAAAAATATTAATATTATATATTATATACTCAATATGAACATTTATTTAAAATCATTTATATTAATAACTTTAATATGTCCCTTAATATATGAGGAATTAATTGAACATGAAATTATGGGTGGGGAACAAGAATATATATCCCTTAGATTCATTAACATATCTCCTAGGATAAACATATTTTCTAAACTTATTAAATAGATTTTTTATTTATATATATTTATAGTTTGAAAATAATTATGGTAAGTCCGTGGTGGTAAAGATATCATGATGTATGGGATCAAGACATCCAACATTATACATTTATTTTATTTATAATTAATTTATTATTATCATTTGATATTGTTGCATTGTTGATATAAGTCATAGATACTCATTTATTTCAAGTTATTGATTAAATGGAATGTGTTTTCCATTATTTACAAAATTATATCGATTATTCCTTTTTATTTCTAACATATTATATTTTACATAACTCATATTGTGTATATAATCTCACTATTTGTTTTATTTCCTTTCCCCGTGATATGAAGAAGGATATTATTAATAATCTCAATGATTCATTAGTATTTCTTATTCAATATATTTCATAACTCCAAAGTTATATGAGAATAATTTATGAATCTAGTTATTCTAGACGACTATAATAATTATTCCTTTGGGATGAAATAATTTGTATCACATTACAATCACTACTGGAAAACTAACCTTTACCAACGGTTTCGAACCGTTGGTATAGGCCTCCAAACCGTAGCCAAGTAAGCCGTTGGGATAGGTCTATACCAACGGTTTTCAAAAAACCGTTGGTATAGGTAATATGAAATCTATACCAACGGTAATGGAACCGTTGGTATATAAATTCCAAAAAATAAAACATCCGCTAGGATTTGATCCCAGGACCCCTCGTTTATAATCGAATGACTTAACCACTAACCTAACATCACTTTGGAAACATAATTTCATAAATATATATATGTATTATCATAATTATTTAAATTTTTTATTTATATAATGTTCTTGGTTAGAAGGCCTGGAAAAAAATTAAAGAATCTATCCCAACGGTTTTCCAAACCGTTGGGATAGCCCTTTCCCAACGGTTTTAGTGAACCGTTGGGAAAGGGGAGGGAAAAGGGACCCTTTCCCAATGGTTTGGGTGAACCGTTGGGAAAGAGGATCCTTTCCCAACGGTTTTGGTGAACCGTTGGGAAAGGGGAGGGAAAGAGGACCCTTTCCCAACGGTTTTAGTGAACCGTTGGGAAAGGGGAGGGAAAAGGGACCCTTTCCCAACGGTTTTGGTGAACCGTTGGGAAAGGGTAGCTATACCAATGGTTTTTACAAACTGTTGGTATAGAAGTGTTGGGAAAGATCATCTTTCCAGTAGTGAATGTAATAAATAATACATTGTCTTTGGGATACTGGTTCTGGGGTTGTCATATTAGATTTCGAAGATGATTTTCAATCCTCTCATGATGTTTATTTATACATATCGAAGGTGAATGGTGATCCTTTAGTTGTGTTAAGACTATAATAATCTAAATAAATTATTTTATACTTATTATATATTCCCATTTAACTACTATTGATTAAATTGATCAAATAGATTCATGATTCTCCTTTCTAGACAGTACATGTTTTTTTACGTAAAAGGTTTTTTCCGAACTCCAATAGCTAGGTAGTGGGATACTCCATCTAGTCGATGAGATTTATAGTGTTTCTTGTCATTTTGTTAGATATATCAACTATTATCTTCCCTTGTACTAGGTAGTGGATTTTTAAAATCTATCCATGTCTTCACAGAATCCTTATTTTCTAGTTTTGATGCCTTTTTTACACCAAACATCCATTCAATATATATACACTATATTTCTAAACAACGTGTCTAATATTTATATTAAAATATTAGTTACAAAAATTTGTGAATTTAACAGTAAAAACAAATTAGTGGTTCAATAATCTCCCCCTTTATTGTGATCAGAAAAACCCATTTGATATTAAAAATAAGAAAATATAGGAAGCGGGGGAAGTTGAAAGTGGAATGAAGAATAGAGAATAGGAAAAATAATTCAATATATCAATTTTATGAAAGCATATTTCTCCAATTGAATTATGATCTATATATTTCTTTGAGTCTATTCTATTTTAATTAGATATTCCCCCTTTGTGATATCACTCTTCATTTTAGGGAGTATACCCCCCCTTGAAATAGAAAATATTTTTTCATTTCATTTGAAAATTTTCTTTTTCCCATATGTATAAATTAATCTTTTAACCCACATTGTGAATAGAAAAAATACTTATAAACCAAAAGGGTTTGATTTACTTGATATAAAGCATTCATAAGATAATCAAATAGATAATGAAATGTTGAATTTGAAAATTTTGAAGAATATGTTTTAGTAAAATAAAATATTTAAGAAAAATCAATATCCTAAAATCAAAATCATAGATAGGAAGACATAATAAAAGGAATTACTAGAATATAATTCCAAAATCCACCTTAATAAAATTATAAAATTTTAAAGAAATGGGTTTTGGGAATATATGATATAATTGAATACTTGTGAAAAAATATTATAGCATGATATCTTCTTTTTTAAAATTGGACTCTCAAAAATTAATATCAAATATCAATGTTATTAGTTCATACAATATTTATTCGATTTATGATGTTACTTATTAAACTATAACTATTATATTTAATTGTAACATGATAAAATATTAGCCTAAATAAAAATATTGTTTTTTATCTATATAATTTTGGTGAAACAACTCTCTATAGATACATATTTGACATTATCTACAAAAAGAAAAACTGAAATTTTCCTTTTATAACTCAAAGAGATTAAGGAATGTCGATGAAGGTTACATGCCATATTTGTACTTTTCATATCTAGTTAAAATCACCCAAAATCGATATGAAAAATACTTGAAATATTAATAAAAATTCCATTGTTCAATAAACCATGACAATTAGAGTCATTAAAAAAAATAGTTTCTATTGAATTAGAATACAATTAATTAGTATTTAATTGAGAATTATTGTAAGGATAAATACTAAACATAATGTTCAGTTACGTCATGGTAAGGTAAAGAAGAAACCCAATCATACTTTTATAAATATTTTTTCAACTTATTTACCTACATAATCCAATATTAAATTATAGTAATTACTTATAGGTTTGATAATTTTTTTAACTTAATATCAATAAAATTATTTAAAATTTAATTTTTTTTATCTTACAAAATTTCCTTCATAATTTTGAGAGATTTGAAATAAAATAAAAAAGTCCTTACTCACCCATAACACTAATTTTAAATTTTTTTGTAGTAAGATTCATAAAATAATTACAAATATATTCATTTATTTATCCAAAAAAAGAAATCAGATATATATTTGAAAGTATAAACATTAAATTTAATTTTTTTTAATATAATATTGAATCATATTTTTGTCATTTAAAATTAATTCAGAAAAACAAAACTAGAGAACCTTTAATACAAATATAGAGAGGTCTATTTTAAACAATCAAATGGTTTAGTTAAATTGAAAATAGAATTTTTAAATTTTATATTTGAAACACCTGGTGGTGGTTCAAAAAACCCTTTTCATAAATAAATCCACATAAAAATCACTTTTGAAATCCATTTGATATTTTTTGGAATTTTAACGGTTTTTTAATGTGAACCAGATTAAAATGGATTTTATAAGAGGAAATGTTGAGAATATTTCTCCATACTCAATTCCTTCTTCTTTATTATAGCCTTATTTTATGAATCTAGATTTTTTATGTCTGATGTTTTCGTGGCCAAATAATTTACCTCTGGAAAAATAATTTTATTTTAATAATAGAATGATAATTATGTTGTTAAAAAAACTAAAAATATTTTTATAATTTAATTTGTTTTGTTATTAATATATAAAAACACTTTTTTCATTCTTAATATCATCATTATGGTTTTGAGGATCTATAAAAGTAATCAAAGAATGATTTTTTGCTTCATTAAAGACATAACTTTTAGTATTAGTACAAGATTTCATGACATTGATAATATTTTCTATGGGTTTGAATTTTTATTTTTAAAAAATAATTAGGTAATGGACTAGAATTATATTCACCCATTATATCCACCTTTTGAAAAGTTTGATTATTTAAGGTCAATTGTTCATGGTTATCCAAAATACATTAAAAATAGAATGAAATTTGTGATTATTTTCAGAAAATTTGATATGAATGGATTATTCAAAAGTTTTTATTCATTTATTTATTAATTGGTATGATTTAATTGATTTATAGCACCTATGAACATTTTATTTTCTATATTTCAGAACAAATTTCCCTAGGTTTTCATTAGTGTTAAGAATATAACAATTATATTCATATATGTTGATAAATAAAATTTTCAAATTTTTATTTTTCCAATGTTCATAAGTGGTCTTTGTGATGATGTGTATTATGAGATAATGGTATTTATAAAAAATGGAATTGACCAACCTTTCCTATAATTTTTATAAGTGTTTTAAATTTTTCAAAAGGCCTCTTGAGATTTCTTAATGAGTTTGATTCGATCTTTTAAAAGCATTATTTTCATATGATTTTAATAAAGTCAAAACATTGTGATTATAAACATATAAAGCACAAATTTCAAAAACCTATTAATTATAAAACTTGACCCATATTAATTTGAATAGAAATTATTTTTTCCCTTTTTTATTTTCGACCTTCTTGGTAAATCATATTACTAATTTATAAGCCACTTTTCGATGTGCCACCAGAAAGATCCAAGTGAATCTTTTATAATCAAGGAAAATTGGAAGGAATGTTATTTTCTTATAATACATTAAATTTATTTGGTCTAAATATAACAAGGAAAAAAACATTAAGGGTCTTAGAGGTCAATACTTCTTGTTTATATTTAAAAGAAGTTTTGTTTCATTATTAAGCTTCATAGAAAACATTATTGTTGACCTGATATTTTGGTAAATCTCATACCATATTATGTCAGATAACATTAATGATTGTGTGTTTGTGTAATAGATACCAAGGAGTCTATTTTAAATAAAAGACTCGTAGTCTTTAATTTTCAAAAAAAAATTACATTTTTAGGAAATGTATTTTAAATCAATTTTATAAAAAAAAATTAAATGAAAAAGGGATAAACACAATTTCCTTTGCAGTTAAAAACATTACAAGAGTCATTTCTAAAATGGATTTTATAAATATTTTCACAACATTGGAAAGTTACTATATAATTTTTTTAAACCATAAATGTATACAACATATACTCTAATAATGTAATTTATGAATCTTATTATGTATAAACTATAACAGTTGATATATTTTATATACCTTATTTAATGATTTATTATATACTGATACACATAATAAAGTCCTAGAATATTGAGAATCCTAGTGTATTTATGAAATTAGATAAATATAAAATTAAATTAAAATAGGTATTCAATATATTTATTTAAAAATCTATATCTTTTCCTTTTAATCCATTTTGGTTCTAATACTGCATGGGATAACCTGTGCATGTAAATGAGAAAGTATTGAGCTAAAATGTTCAGCAAGGTAATAATAAAATAATAAAATGATGAATTCAATACATGTGATTAAATATTTATATCACATAAAAGTATAAAAATATTAAAGGCCAATATAAATCAATGATATAATATGATTTCATTATGGAAATATATGAATGTGGTCACAACCAAAAACATAACATCCTATGAATAAGTCAGTGCTAACAGCTGAGACATTATAAAGTTGTGTAAGTATTATAAAAAATCATTAACCATACATGTTATCTTATAATAAATATTCATTCCTGATTTTACATTTCTCCCCTCATACAACATTCACATAAAACTGATTAGTTTCTAATCAATTTTCATGTTTTGATTATAATCACTTAAGAAGATGATTGTTTAAGTTCATTTAATTAGAATACAAATCAATTTTTTGATCATATATTTCAACATACAAATCTACATAATATGATTCTTATATATTATTGTTACTGATAAAAATTTAAGTATACAGTTACAAGGGATGGTTGGCAAATTCAGCTAATTTAAGGGCCATATGGAACACAGAAGAAGTCCCAACTAATCTGTTGAGAAAATTGGACTAGTAATTATGATACAATTTTTGGTTCAATCAATAAACCCAAATTTAATAAAACTATGATTATCAAAAGGAATCATGGATAAAATTTTCATGTCCAAAATAAACCAATTAGCAGCCTAATTGATCCAGAAATTCTAGGCCACCATTCTGTTAGAGATTTATAAATATCACAAATTCATCTAATTTTCTCATTATATAGACATCTAATTGAACTTATATTTTTTAGTGTGAAACATAAGATTTATTTGTTAATATATGTATAATACATGGTTCTTATTTAAGGCATATTTATTTTGAAAAATCCATTTCACATTATGGACTTCCAAAAAGAATGGATTAAAATGCACAAAAAAAGTTTGTTTATTAAAATAGCTATAACTTTATATAACAACGTCCAATGTCCATGAACATTTGAGGTTTGATAGGAAAAAATCATTTATAAAACTTTTATATGAATGTGATATATGAATGTAAAAAGTTGAGAGATAACTTGAAGGGAAGTTTTGGAATGAAAACATTTCACTCCCTTTGACTATAAATTGATACTAACTCTCACCTATACATGGGTTGGAATTTCAGTACCTAAGGAGGTGTTATAGAATGACCATTTATTTGAAAATGGCCTATGAGTATATTTAATGATATTATATCCATAATAGATACCTATATACCATAATCTATTTATTTGTTATTTTTTGTTGTTTTCAATTGTAATCATGTATGTTAATTTTTATTTCAGTTAAATATTAATGCATGTATATTCTTAATCATGTATAATTAATATACCTATTTTATTTTGAAATATTAATGGTTATAAAATAGTTTAAATCAATTAAAAATATGTTAACACTTTTACTTTCTCATTCAATAAAAAGTGTGTTGTTACCTTTCTACACACTTTTTCTGTCTTTGGTGCACCTCCCTTTTCTTACCACGTTCTTTTTTTATACTTTTAACTAATCACCAATAATATTATGACTATATTATAATCCATCTAAATGGATGACTAAATATCTAATTTGGGACTTTCATACTTTTTTTATGTTAGGTGATTGATATTTTTTACTGATTTAACATTCATTCAATTAATATTGTGTATGTCAAATAAAATTTTTTATGGATTGATTACAAATTTGTAACATGTGGAATCCATGGATTATTAAAACCACTAATAAAAATGGGTTCTTGGAATATTGAACAATACATCATTGACATTTTTGGAAAATTATTACTCTTGTTAAGGCTTGGATTAAATCTAAAACATAGAATGCTAATTTAACTCATCTTCTATGGAGGATATTAATTAGATGAAAGGTTTTCCAGAGATCATGGATATCATAAGCATACATACCCAAAATTTTACAAATCCCATTAATTATTAAATTATTAAATCAAATTTTGGTCAATAAATCATTTTTATCTAATGTTTTCAAACAAACCCCCCAATCAAAAGACAAAGAATTAAAAAGATGGTCCTCTCTTCCACATCCCTTTTCTTTTTGTTGTAGTTTTCAATTTTAATCACATATGTTCATATTTATTTAAACTAAAAATTAATTCATGTTTATTCATCTTCATCTATTATTTTTATAGGTGTTCTATTGTTAAATATTAATTCTCTTAAAATAGTTTAAATAATGTTAAAATCTTTTTCATCTTTTACATTCCCTTTTAATAAAAAGTATGTTTTACCTCTCTTCACATATCATGTGTTTGTTCAGCATGATACTCTTTTCATATCCTATTATCTTTATTATATTTATAACTCATCACCAAAAAAATTCCAACTATATTATGAACGACCAAAATGTATGAGTAAATATCTGAATAGGGTGTTTCGTAATTTAGGGGTGTTAAGTGATTTAAAGCTATTACTGATGTAACGTTCTTTGAATTAATATTGTGTTTGTAAAATAAAATATGTTATGGATTAATGAAATATTTTTATCAAGTTGATTCCATTTAATATTTGTATTATAAATAAACATGGGTTAAATAAATATTAAATCATATACCAATGATATTTCATGGAAATTAGAACTCTTGTTAAGGCTTGGAATAATGCTATAAGGTTGAATTTTGATTGAAATCATCTAATATAGTGGATATTAATTAAATTAATAGTTTTTAAATGATCAAGTATATAATAAGATTAAATCTGCAATATTGAACTCACCCCAATATTTATTAATTTATTAAATCAAATTTCATCATTCAATCATTTCATCTAAACTATGTAAAAACCCCCCCAATAAATTGATTATATTAAAACAAGTTACTATAACATTTGTACCAGTATCGGGGATTCGACCCTAGTGATGCTATACACATTAGTAGAGAACAAAATGTTTGAACAGTTAATTGGTGAAAATTTTCCACACATGAAATTGCACCGTTTCAAGGGATGGTGCAACTTATAGTCGGTAGTATTTTTTTTTGGAAAAAAAATATCTAAAAAAATAAAGGAAAACCCAGCCTTCTCATAAAAATAATATACTGAAAAAACAATATACATTCCTTGTCCTTTACAATCTTTTCTAAAGGCCCCATAACCTCCTAATCAATCCATCATCCTTATTTTAAATGAAAATCAAGTGAACTCTTTTCCAAATTGGAAGGATCATATAGGATAATCAAATCACTAGAGACACATTCATTACCCATGAAATTATTATAGATATGAACAATCCTAGGTAACAAATCCTTAAAGAACTAGTTTCCCCTGATATGAATTAAGAACCCCTTGGTATTCAATATCCAAACATCGAGGTTTTTTTAACTCAAATATATTTTGATTCATCTTCTACCTCATTTCCAAGGGCTACCCGGTGAGGATACACATCTTCACCTTAATGAGTTCCATGTAGTACTCTCTACCATGAAGTTTCAAGTGGTTTATGAAGAGTAAGTAAAACATCAAGCATTCCCTTTCTCCCTATATCATTCTTCCAATACATGGCTCCAATACCTCCCTCATAGTTCCATAACCACATGGAATGACATGAAGAGACACTTCTTGGTGAAATTATTCTTGTTGCTCATGTTACTTCTATCTAAAATGAAATAAGTGATACCCATCAATTCCTTAATATATAACACTAAGAGTATTGGGAGTGGATCCAAAAGCTTTTGGAAACCAACCCACATCACCAAATCTATAACCAATTTTTAATACTATAATTCTATGAGGAATTTTTTGGCTATGGAGTAAACACTCATTGATTCCATGAGTGGTGGTGCTCTTGTGGAAAAAAAATATTGATGTGTCTGAGATCTCATAAGAAATGTGGCTATAAATATTCTTCAATTCCATACTATATTACATTATCAAGTCAAAAAATTACAAGATAATAAATTCATAGATACCAACAAGATGCCATAGTGGATCAATGAGATTATATGTATTGTGTGACAACTTGTGTTAGCTTCCAATGCCCTAGTCTCATCTTCTCCACAATTTCTGTTCTCTAGATCTATCAAGAATTAAGGAATTTTTAGCTCCCCATCTCATCTAACTAACACATTTTCATATCTTCAAGATGATTCATAATATTCATCTTGGAAAATGGCTCTCAATTCAGTATATTCTCGATAGAACACTAACCCTCAACTATCAGGTAAAGGGAATTTTCTATAGCATTATGAGAGAGGGCACATTCCCCAGGAACCAAATCTACTTGCAACAGATACCCAATATCTAAAGGTAACCAACCACTAGATAGAAATGGTGACCCACCAATCCAAACCAATGGACCCTCTTTCCCTTTAACTCTCTCTCACTCCATACCCCTCCTCAACTTTCTCACTTTCTCTATATTTATTCTTCTTCCTCTCTCATTATCTTTTTTGACTAATTTCATCATCAATCATTTTCTTTACTCTTTCTCTATTGTATGGGTGTGTATTGAAAAAAATAAAATAAAAAATAATACAAAAAATAGAGACTTTTAATTACTCATGATCCTCTTGTAATTTTTTCTAAACATTTCTTGAGATAAAATATTTTTTTCAACTAAAAAGTATTCTATTTTCATATTTAATTTTGATAAATAATCTTGTTTCATAAATAATTGAATACACATTTTTTTATTTTAAATATAATTCTTCCCCAACCATGAGAACAAAATTATATTTAATTCCAATTTTACCTATGGATGTATTTTTATATTGTTTATTTTTTTCCCCTGGTTATGAGTATTGAGTTTGTGGACCTTTGACTTTCATTTCCAGCTTTGTATTATATTAATATGATAGATTCATTTTCTAAACATCATGAAAAAAATTAACAAATATCATACCGTTACCCTTACAATGATCCTAATTTCGGAATCCCCTTCAAGGCTATAAAAACCCATTTTCGATAGCCACATTTTAAGTCCAAAACCTTGTCACACCAAAAATATATATGGGTTTTTATTTGATAATTTATTAAATTTTATGTTCAGGGAAATATACTTTATTTTGGGTATCATTTTCTTTATTTTATTTTTGTTGTCATATGATTGAGTTAAATCATCTATTTTAGTGTCGGTAAAGGTTTTCATTCAGTGGGTTTTGGGTATAGGCGCATTTTTATGTCCTGTTGAAAAAAATATTGAAAAGTGTTCCAAGAATTATGTGAAAAAAATTCAAAAAGATAAGAAAAAATAATGGGATGTGTCTTATGTGATTCAAAAATCAATTTTCCAAAACATTTGATCATGTTATAATAATTACAAATAGTGTAATGAGGATATCAAACACAGGTTGGGAGATAATTGTGATATTTCTTTCATGTTTGAAATTATAAAAAAAGAAAACAAATAAATTAAAAATAGATAAAAAGAAAGATTATTTCATTGAGAAAAGTTTTGTTTTTTGTAAATATTTAATTTTATCATTCCTTTCTAATTTTCATCCAATTATGTTTCTTATATCACCCATTCATTCCCTTATAAATATTTGTGTCCATTACATTCCATGTTTCATGTCAAAAAAAATAGTTCTTTTCTTATTCCATGTTGTTGTTTTACCCCCTCTTTTCCACTATTGTGACCATTTTATTCCTACCATCCCATAACCATTGAAAAACCCCTAAAAATAATTTGGTTATTGTGACAATTTGGATAGGTAATGGAAAATTATAACTCTTTAAAACAATGTGTTTTTCACTTTTAATTGGTAAATGATTGAAGCTCTATAAATTAATTTTTATCATCTTGAGAGAACTGGGTTCTTAGTGCCCACAATTTCCATTTACAATTTTGAGCATGAAAAATAAATAATTTTTTAAACATTTTTTTGTAACAATTTTTTGTGAAATTCAATATGGTAGAGTGAAATGGTCTATACATCCCCTAATTATGGAAAACAATATTTTAATATTTTTTGGAAACTGAAAATGAATAAGTAATGTTTTTATATTTGTTTTACATAAGGAAATTCACAAGATTAAGTGTGGGGGGTTTATTTTACAAATTAATTAATGATTTTAAATTATTCCCATCATATAATTTTCACTTAGAAATGATTAATTACTAATTAATGTTAATTGTTTTGATGAATAACACATAATAATAGCATTGGTCGAGTTTATTTAATTTATCTAAAGATTAATGTTTTGATCATATCATTCAACATACTAGTCTTAATTGTGTTATATTTATTTTTTAATGTTACTAATTAAAATTAAAACATATAATTACAAATCATATGTTTCCAATTCGGCCAATTGATGGGCCATACAGAAAACAAAAAAAGGCCCAATAAATCTGTTGAGAAAACTGGACCAGTAATTATGACACAATTTGTGGCCGCAATAGAGATAACCAAATTTCATGAAACTCTATAATTTTTTTGTTATTACCAAAATTAATCATTTTTATAATTCTCGTGGCCCAAATATACAATTATAGGTCCCAATTGATTTATCAAATTCCATACCACCATTGGGTCTGAGAATTATATATAACAAACAATCCATAACTTTTCTCCTGATATAGAAATAAAATTAAGATGATATTTTTCTGTGTGAAATAAAATATATAATATATTAAATTTTTTAGAATAAATTTTCCGGATTATATAGGGTATAGTCCAGTTAAAAACTCATTCACATTATGGGCTTTGAAAATTTATAGATTAAAATGGAAAGTAGAAATTTCTTTATTCAAATAGTGGTAGCATTTTCTGAAAAAGTCCAATGGGTGCAAAATTTATATGGTCGATTGTCAAAATCATATGTACATCTATTAAGAATATTATATCTCCATATTATGCTTTATGGATGTTAAAATTGGCTAGACAACTTGATGTTATGTTTTATAATGATAATAGTCCACTCCCTTTGGCTATAAATTGATACGCATTCTCACATTGATAGGGTTTGGCCTTTCAAAAATTAAGGAGGATGACTGGAAAGACATTGTCTTTTATAAGGGTCTTGGATAATTTTCTGGATATTTTTTCCACAACATATAACTATCCTTCACTTCATTTTTCTTGTTTGTTTTCTGTTGTTTTCAATTATAATCATGTATGTTAATTTTTTTACCATTAAATATTAATGAATCTTTCTTAATATTAATCTATAATTCTTATACAAGTTCTATTCTAAAATATTAATGGATTTAAAATATTTTAGATCTAGTTAATTTATATTTCCACTTTTACATTACTATTCAATCCCAAGAATGTCATTACCTCTCTTCACATTTATTGTGTGTGTTCGATGCACTGCTCTTTTCTTAACCCATCCTATTTATTAACTTTTTAACTAATAACTATAAAATCCCAACCATATTATAATCCTCCCAAATATATTAGTAAATCTATCATTGTGTTGTTTCATAATTTGGGAATGTTAAATGATTGAGATATTTCTCTAATATAACATTATCTGAATTAATACTCTGATTTTAAAATATAATATGTTATGGATTAATGAAATATTTGTACCTTGTAGATTACAAGGATTATTGGAACAAAAAATACCCACTGTTTTATGAAATATTGAACCTTCCTTCAATGAGATTTTATGCAAATTATAACTCTTTTATAGAAAGGATTAATGCTAAAATATGGAACTCTTACAGAAAACATCTTGTTAAGTAGATATTAATTAAAAGAAATTTTTTTCAAAGGTCAAGTATATCATAATTTTACATCCACAATATTTAACTCCCCCCAATAATTATTATATTATAAATTAAATTTCATTAATCAATAAGTTCTTCTAAGTTCTGCAAACAACCCCCCGCTAATGAAAAGATAATAAATTTAAAGAAATTGACTCTAACATGTGTATTGTCACCGAGGATTCGAATCGGGTGTCTTTATACACAATTGAAGACAATCGGACCTTTAAATAGTCAAATGGAGACAATCTTCCATGCTTCAGTATCTCATGAGATATAAATATTACCCACTTCTTTATATGGATATATAATTATAATCCAACTTGTCACATTTATATCATGTACATGTATTTGTGTTCCACCTAAATGATGAAACATAATACCATCATTCAACATTTGGAATCCCATGATTAAGGATTTTTCATTAAATTCAAGGAATTCCAAAATCAATGAAGGGTGGTTACATATTTTTTAATTCCATTGATTTTAAATGGGGATGGTTATTCACGACAGAAATGGTTAGTATGGAAAATCATGGTAAAATTTCATCATTGAAATAGTTGTAAATAAATATTCATGAAAAATTTAATTAGATTGGAAGGAGGTATCTAATTACTTGGTAATCATAAGGATAATAATTTTATATATAAATAATATTCAACAATGACTAATTTGAAATCAAAATGCATTATTCAATGAATGTATTTGAATATAGAGTTGGAATGGAATCCTTTATCATGAAAGGGAGCATCTAAATTATTTGGAGGATCATATTATAAGATTGAGAAAAAACATGGGAGGGAATTACTGATTGATTTAAAGACAGAGTTTACTCTCAATGAATTATTAGTGAAGAGGAGTTTGAGGTTAGTTGGTCATTTATAGAAAAATATTTTGGAATTCATTATTAATTCCTATACTTAGGTTTTAGACTTTATATGATAAAATAATAAAAAATAGAAACCATGTCGTGGTATTTTCATACGGTTTCTAAAAAATATTTGTTTCTTTAATTATTTAATAAGTCCAATAAGCAAAAATTATAAACTATTATCATTGGTTATGTTTTAGTGACTCAGGTTCATAAATAATTGATTTCAAAAAAAATAGATGTAATATACGTTTTGGGGGATTCATTAATGGTTTATAAAATTAATAAAATAACTTCAAAAACCAAATTTTTTAAAATTAAATCAGTATTTTGTTTTGTTTTGATTTTATATAATTTATACAATTAATTTTTGGTTATTATGATGTCATAATAGAAATTTTATATGTTGACCATATTTAATTTTTACACAAAATAATGAATTTATGAGAAAACATTAAAGAGTTCACTATTGGTAAATTTTGGAATTCTAATTTAAAAATATACATTTAAAAAAATTAATAGATTTTTTTCGTTAAATGGATTCCATCATTTATGGAAGAATACTGGTTCTTATGAAAATAACAATTTTCTAACCCTTATAATGAATACATTGTACTTCATTAAATTGCATTATCATTTGTATAAAAAATATATATTATTTATCAAGATTATTATATGAGAATAGTGTTTATTTAAAAATTAATGAATTTATAAATGACTTTATTTTAATTATAAC
Organism: Viscum album; assembly: GCA_963277665.1. Taxonomy (NCBI): domain Eukaryota; kingdom Viridiplantae; phylum Streptophyta; class Magnoliopsida; order Santalales; family Viscaceae; genus Viscum; species Viscum album. Next base: position 254,991,683 of record OY728148.1, on the reverse strand, counting down.
CATATATTTTTAAAAAATATATATTTAGTTTCTTAAAAAAATATTTTGTTAATAAAAATATTTTTAAAATAATTTAAAAAGTAATAATTTAAATGGATAAATATAATAAATATTTCATTATGAATAAAATATAAATATTCACATTAACATGGTCTATATACAAAATTCCTTATTAAATAATTGTTTTCCCTAATGGTAAGGTGTGTGATGGTGGTTCTTTCTTGGGGTTGTTCGATGAACATGGTCTGGTCCAAGATCTAGATAAGCTTGATGTTCCCCTATAATTGGTTTAACATAAGAATTAATTGTTGAATATAAAATTGGGCTAGGTCAAGGTAAAATCACTATGAAGAAATCTCTCATATAATATCATATAAATGGTATTTATAGGGTACGATCCTACCAGTCAGTTCCATCTCTCCTTCCGACTGCTTCAATTGGACTTTATCAAACAGTTATTATATACTATTATTAATAGTAACTTCATATTGACTATATTATAAATAGTTTTTATTCATGGTGTTTATTTAAATCTGATATCCAATATTTTATAACATTAAAAAATAACCAAATTATTTCACTTGTTTTATATAAAAATATTACTACTAATTAATTCATTCATTCAAATGTAAAATTCATTTATAAAATTTCAAGTCATTTCGCTCTTTCCCATTTTAGAAATTTTACCCTTAAAATTTATCTTTATATAATAAAATAAATGGGGGTAATTTTGTTTCAATGCTTCTTCGGGTTCCCATATTTCTTAATCAAACTTTTGGTTATACCACAAAACATTGACCATGTATGTTACATTGATTTATATAACTTTTTATTGATAATATAATAATTTCACCATCTTCTCCTCATATAAGAGATCATTATACAAGGGTACCACCTCTTGATTTAGTACATGTTAGGGTTCTGGCATGTATTTCATCAAGAGGGATACTTGGAATTCATCATTTACTAAAGATCGGTTTTTTTTTCATTCTCATCAATTGTCTATAACTCTAATGCGGTCATAAATTCCAATGTGGAAAATGAATATAATAATAAGTATTCCATTGTTCCAAAATCTAGTGAATTTATTCAATGGTGAAATGACAAGGAACAATTTATCTCTAACCTCAAACTCTGGGGCACATTGATGATTGTTTGAACTGATTTTATGATGCATTTGTGGGGATTTCATATAACATTTAAGGGATTGAAACATCTTTATCATCTCATAGATACGATTTATCCCATAATCTTTATCTCTAAAAATTTATCCCATGATGTTTCATTCTCACATATCTTCATATATAGTGCCTCATAAGGTTTCATTTAATTACATAAATAATAATTATTCTTATGTGAGAATACTATTATTGGATGTTTTTTATCCAAATAACATTGAAAATCCATTGAAAATGATCCCAAAATATCATCTCGAGTTTGAATAGTTAATTTAAACTATCCATCAATATAAGGTTGATAATAATTACTGAGACATATATCTTTATATAGTGAATATTGGAGGCTTCTCTAGAACCTATTGGAAAACCTCAGATCTCAATCAGACACAATAGAGATGGGTAGTCCATGAAGTCTTACAACTTCTCTTATATATATCATAGCAAGTTGGTCAGGATATAAATTATTCCCAAATTTAATTAAATGCAATTACTTTTTAAGGTGATAAACTACCACCTATATTTTTTTCCTTTATATGTTCTTGGGAATAATATAAATTAATCAATGGTTATTCTTTCCCATTCTAATACTAGTATTGGAAATAATTTCATCATACCCTTAGACATATGTTATTAATCCTTGACTTATTGGCATGTGAATCATCAACATAAAAAATTTAAACATCCATCCTCATGTTATCCCACCAAGATATTTTCATTAGAACTAAATACATATTATTTTTTATATATGTTTAAGGAAATATGATCTATAAGAATCATCTAGAAGTTCCCCCTTCAACTATAGTTTTGATGGTGTACATATCTAGGTTCCAAAACATAAAGATATAACTTTATAAAAGCCCAATATTGGAATATTCTCTACCAATCCCTATAGATTTTCATCATATTTTTGGGAGTAATTAATTCTATTAGGAAGGGATGGTTCATTCGTTGTTTGATCATGTCAGGGTAAAGATCATTTTCTTATCCACATTCCCATACTTCACATGTCTATGAATATTGGATCCCTTACGAATCATAATCATTGATATGGTTACAGGATCATTTTAACTTAGAGTATATGTAACTTTTTTTCCTTCCTAATATTGTATTTGATTAAATAATCATAATCCATGATTATATTTGATATCCTATATTGACGCATGTTGAGATCCATTTATGTGAATATATACTTAATGGTTTTCTGATCCAAATATTTTTCACACATCTCCTCGTGGAGATAATGATGCTAAGTCCTTAATATGAAGATCATTATATCTAGTTCCAGATCAAGGGTTGTCTAATTTTTCTCATATATAATTGATTGTATGGAGGTATAGGTGATGTGATTATCTTTTTTTAACTCCTTCTCAATACCTTATGAGATATATTGTTTATAGGTATTGTAAATCATGATAATTATCTCAAAAAATAACAATTTTACCGAGCTAATCCTTGGAATGTAAGGATCTTTATCATTTCTATTTCTCTATTTTATCCATTAATTTTCATTGGTTTTAAAGGATAAATAAATATAAATTTTTTTTGTGATAAAATTCCCCAAGAATGATAAATTCTACATAAAAAAACTTTACTAATATTCACATTTAAATTTTCCTTCCATGAGGTTTTCAATATACTATTAAAATAATAATCATGATGCTCGTTTCATTTTGAGTTGATAATAATATCATTTATATGTAATAAAAAATAGTTATGGAAACAACTAAAGAATATATTCCTTAAGTCACAAGAAATTTCAAGAGAATTAGTAGTTTTAAATGGCATCACTATGAAATCGTTCTTACCATGACTTGTACGAAAATTACTCTCAGGAATATCATCCTTCTTCTCCCATAATTGATAATATCCTCACTAAAGATCCACCTTAGGGAAGTACTAAAATTAATATAGATTATCAATCAAGTATTTAATCCAATAAATATAAATCTTTTTCTTTATCATGATATTTTTGAGTTCATTATAATTAATGAATAAGTGAATTTATCAATCCTTCATCTTTATGAAAAGGATCAGTTCACCCCTAAACCAAAGCACATGAGCATATAAACCCTTTATCAAGATTATCTTAAAGTTTCTTCTTCAACTCTTAATGTTCAATATTATAAAATATATGTCAATTTATGGATACTATAAAATATCTAGGTATAAGTTTTTTAGAGAACTAATACTCTCATCTAAGAGTAGGTCTAGGAAATTATTTGGGAAACACAACAGCATATTCCCTCACAATATGAATGATCATTTCCTTTGTCTTGATCATTTTAGATAGAAATGATTTATCATAAGGAAATATTATTCAATACCAATATTATGATTCTAAATTACCTCCATCATACTCATTACACATGTGTAGAATCAAAGGGTGATACTTAATACAAAGGTTAATTTTCTTCTCGAGGAAATTTTTGCTCTCCTTATGCAAGGTAGTCCTATACATACCCATAATTGAAATGAATTCCAAAAAAGGGAGTGTATTAATGTTTTTTTGGGAAATGATTCCCAAAAATATGGATTAGGGATACATTAAATACTTACCTTTCAATAATTTTACCATTTTTTTTAAAATGAAAAATCCATTTCCATGTTTTGAATTGGAGGTTGAATAGTTCTACTAAACTTGTGTGATATGGAAGAATGCATTCAACCCTAATCAAATGGTATGTTCACTATCAATGAATGATTTAATATAATACCTATCACCAGGTCATTGTCATGATCCCCCTATATAGCTAATATTAAATAATCTCAACCTCACTATCTTCGACTTGGAGGTTTATTTATTAGGTTATTGTTGAAAACTCTCATCTTAGTTCATTGATTCATATTTTTTCCTTATTATTTTCATTTTAAACATTGGAAAATAGGATTGGGGTTGACTAAATAAATCCTTTATTACATAAAATAGGTTGTTATCTCCCATTGAAATTCTCTAGCTAAGTGTCATTGCTTTCCACACATACAATATTACCATGGATCATTCATGTGATTTCAATGATGCTTGTTACCACACTTTTGAAAATGTGGGGTAATTTAATTTTTTTACACCATGATATTTATCCATCACTCACCTAAAATTAATCTCCATTATCTTCTTCTTATTCCAATACCCTTGAGACCCTTGAGACCCTATATATTGAATGATATCCATTTCGAATTTGAGGTAAAATTTTAAAATATTCTCATAGCCATCAAAGTATCAAATAATGAATTATTTTTATAAATCCATCTTCATCCCACTAAATAAGAATTAAAACTTAATTTTAGGGTTAATTAATATATATGTTTTGTATCATAAATAATCGTATTGATTACCTAAAACACCCTGATAAATTCTCCATACATTTTATGATAATAAAGAGATCCCTATCCATTTTATATCGATAAGTGAGAGAAAATATTTATCAAAACAATTATAAAATTATATCCACTGTATCACTTAAATTTCATCATTAGGTTCATGTTTTAAATAAAATATAAAAATGATTATCTTCTACCTCCATGTGATAAATAGCCATCATGACCTTCTCATTCTTTATGAATTTTATGGTAGAGATGAACTTTTAAATGAATTTGATCAATTATTCCTTGATTATTGAATCAAAATATCCACTTAAATTTAGAGGTCCTTGTCACATAAAGGTCCCAATTACTACTTTCTCTTTATTATGGGATTTTAAATTTCCACCTATTTAACATTTATATTAAAATATTTATTTAATTGAGAAATTATTTTCAAGAATTTCTGAATTTATATCCTCATCAAGTTGGGTGTCTCATATGGATAGTCATTACATTTCTTATCTCCTAGGTTGTTGACTCGATTCCTCCTATTTCTATAAATTAACTAAAATAGAGGGAACAAATTTGGTATGATAATTTTCGAACTATTATGAAGATAAAAGGGAAAATCATTAACACTGAAGGGATAATTCAAATAAGACATAAATTTCTTAACCTATGCATTTTTAGGATTCAATATAATTTATCCATGGTTTATTTTATAATATAAATTTTTTTGATCATTTTCATTCCCATCATAATACTTCAAAAAATCTTATGAATTTAAAAAATAGTATCCCATGGGAGATTCAAAATATTTTTTTAGTAATTACTCTTTTTCATGAACTAGGTGATGATCGAGTTAATACCCAATACTCCAATATTAGTGTTATTATCCCTTTGTATAATTTTTACAAAGCCGCATCCACTTATAGTATCCATAATAACTTTTTGTTTCATGTAAACCACTTAATCTATACTTTAAAAAAATTATGGATGTTTTATTTTGTTTAGTCTTGTCCTAAATGATTTCACTATAGTTTTATAATCCTAATCCCAAAAAAATTAACTGAACCTTTCCTTTTATACCAACTATGAGAACCTATATCTTTTAAATTTCATTTATATAGCTGTACTACACAATGATATAAATAATAAAATCCTAGAATATTGAGAGGGATAGTTTCATTAAGAAATAAGATACATAGAATATGGATACAAAGAAACTATCAAAAACTCCATAATGTTCCCTTAAAATCATATTCTCTTATAATAACACATGTGATAAAATGGGATTATACATGAGAAAGTGGTGAGATATAAAGCCCAGTAATGGAGTAATCAAATAATAACATATCCAATGTAATACTTTTGAGTCAAGATGTATATCAAGTTGATATAAATGGGTGATACTAATAAACACAAATAAAAAAAGATCAATTAATATTATAATATCAATAAAACATAGAAATATGAAACCAACAGAAAACATGGAATCATAATCATAAGTCTAGGATAACCACGGATACATCCTAACATTGTGTTCATAGGATTACGTCGTGTTGACCATATAGGGTATCTCATTATTTGAAAATGTTACCCAATGAATTGGAGGTTTATATTATTCCGATCCCACCCATCACATTCATATAATGTACATGTACTTTTGTGTCACAAAGATAATAAAATATAATAATATATTTTATCATTTTTAATCCAATCATTATGGTTTTTGGGTTATATTTATGGAATTCCCTAATTAATTAATTATAGTTAGATATGTGTTAATAAAATTGAGTGGAAATGGGCACTGGTATTCAAAAAAAAATGTTTCGTATCGAAAATTATTGGAAAATTTTGGCAAGAAAATGGATGTACATAAAGATACATAAAATGATAAAATTTTAATGAAAGGGGGTATGTTATTAATTGGTGATAATAATGGAAGATGTTATATACCTCATGCTTAGGACATGGTGATGGTTAATTGTTTCTAATTATGTGAACAGAGACTAATTTATCTAAATGTGGTGGAGACATACTCATTGTTACTCTATAAATCACTAACAGGTAGTGGTAGTTTCCCCTTATACAAAGAATATCATCTTAGAAACTGAAAAAATATATTGGGTTCCCATAATAAGGTTACCGGCACATAGTGATAGGGGAATAAGGTTTCAGACTTCTTGGTGTCCCAGGCATCTCCAAATAAATTTTTTTCCCTATTCCTAAATTTAGGTTCCTTCCCACCAACTTGATTAATGTTTATTGACAATAATTCTTTGGGAATCTACTATTTTAGGCCCCCATGATGTCTCTCTATGTTTAAAAAAAAGTTATAAAACAATGAAAGTACATGAATAAATAGAATGGGGAAGACAATCCCTTAACCTGAGAGGGTGCTTTTAAAATATTGATAAGGGATTCTTAAGATCATATAGAGCACATTGGATGGATTAAGAAAGGTATATGGCGAAAAAAATTCATTATAACTTACTTTTGTGTAAATATGGGTTGAATTTTTTATTATTATTTGTAGAAAAAGAGTGGAAAATTCATTATTAGTTTCTAAACATATGTTTAAAACTCTAAATGATAAAATAATCAAAACCACAAACCATCATATTGTTTTTCCAACCATTTCTACCAAATATGACATTACTAAAATATATTATAAAGAAAAGATTCTAAAATATTAAAATAATACAATTAGTGATATTTGTAGGGACCTAATCTTGACATACACAGAAATTAAATTAATTTTAAAGAATAATTAATATTTAACAAAAATAGACGCCTGAAGACTGTATTAGTTTAGTGTCATTGGAAACTCATAACATAATATTCTAATCTTGGTGAAAGATCTTCAACATCTCCTATAATGATCTTCCACTTTTGTTTCCTTATTTAGAACCTTTAATTATATCCTGGGGAAAATAAAACATAAAAATGGGGAGCTCAAATTATTAGTAATGGAAAACATGGAGAACATAAAACAATCCATAAACATTTGAATGTAAAAACATGAACATAAAACATCCAAAATCATGAGTAATGACGTAAATCTTGGTAGTACATAAGGAATAAATCATAAAGGAACATTAATCATGATAAAATAGTATGGGAATAAAACGTTTACATTTGGAAAAATATTATGCACATGATATTATTTCCATAGTTTCCAAGGCATTGCTGTCAAGACCATCATAGTGGACGAAGTCCATTACTGGACTTGGTTTACTTGTTGTTCCAGCCTAGTATTACTGAAACATATTTACTTGTCATTCCTGTCATGTCAATCTCATGAGATATAAACCTTTACCCAATGTGTTGGAGGGATATATAGGTCCCATCCATTTCATAATGAAACCATTCTTATGTGTGTCACAATGTCATAAATCATATATTATATCATAACCCATGTAATAAAATGGGATTCCTAAACATCATGCCATCAAAACATAATCCCCATAAGATAAAAATGACTTTATAAAAATAATTCCATCAGAACATAATCAAGTAAATGTAATAATAGGGATAGAAACATAACCCTATATCATCTTAGATGGAAAATAATTTTGATAAAACACTTGAACTCAGTTCTTGAGGAAAATATCCTTTCTTCTTCAAAATCATTTTCTTTTATCAAAATGACATGAAATTTTAAAAGAAAAGAAATTTGTTTTAATTAATCATGAAATATTTTATAGGAATATTCATGTAAATAAAGAGTTATGAAACATTAAAAATTCGTTCATGTCGTATAAGTTAAACAAATCATTTTTCTCGTATTTTGGCCAGAAAAGTCAAAAAGTATCTCTTACTAAAAATGAAAAAAATTTTCTTTTCAATATTTTTCTGAAAATTAAACAATATGTAAAATTGTATTTAAAATATTGTTTGATGATACAAATAATATTACATACTTAGGAAACATGGATATGGAAGATAAACATTCCCCAGTTAATTCGAAAGTATAAACGATCTCGGATAAAAATGAGATTGAATGATTCTCACTTAAATTAGGTATGTTATGATTTGTACATATCCAAACCTCCTATATAATGATTTAAATAATTTCATGGAATTATTAAAGAATCATAGTAATTGTTATTATATAATATATGGTCATATTCTTATCTATTTATTAGTAACATTTCATTGTTACTCGTTATTCGGTTGTTAACTGCTTTATGTTCTTATGCACGTTTTGTCGAATAAATTCTTTTTCCTTTTTTTAAGATATAGATATATCATTTAAAAAATGTTATTATTATAATATATATCATATTTATTCAATAAATTCATTTATATTATCATTATTCAATTTAGATCATGTAGAATGAATCGCATCACATCATAGAGACGGTAGGTCGTACGTATGCAGGAGCGATGATATCATTCCAATGATTGAGGAATTGTATTGAAGTGTATATTGTATAATATTTCATAATCAACATGACTTTACAATAATAATATATAGTTATTTATTCCATCATTATACCCTCCAAGTACGTTGGTGATGAAAACAAATATTACACCACGACATGGAGACAATAGGTCATATATACACACGCGTGATGATTTCATTTTTCATTGGATGTATAGAATATAGAATATGGTAGTTTCATATTCATAATAACATTTCAGTATAAAAGTGATATTGGACTTATTAATTAATAACGAAACAACTCATATAGAGAATGTAAGAGAAGAAATAAGTTTGAAAGAATCTTTAAAGGATATTACATCTTCTTCGACACGCCTCTTCATAACCTCCTCGTAGGGAACTAAAGAAGGACTTTGAAGAAAACCAAGACCTCTATTATGTTTCTAAGGAAGTTTATAAGAGAAATGGGTAGAGATTGGGTGAATTTTAATGCTCAAAAATGTTTTGAACTGGAGAGGGAGGAGGTGCCCTTTTATAAGGGAGGAGAGGGGCACTTTTGGAAAACTCCAAAATATTAATTTATAATAAACTCAAACCCCACATAAAGACCTCCAAAAATGACTAAAATTATAATATGAGATGAGATAGGGCTGAAATATCATCAAATAATAAAATTTATACATGTTTGGAATTTATTTTAAACCCTATAATTTTAATTTATCCTTATTTAATCTATTTAATTTTTTCGTGGTTATAATATTCTAAATTTTAAATTGTAATAAATACTTACTTATGTGTTGTAAATTTTCCATAATTAGATATATTTGGAAATTTTAGACCATATAAATTTCTATTTTAAATTTTTAAATATTTTTGTGATTTTTAAACAAATTAATAATATGTTATTTTTATAAAATATCAATAGTGTCAATTTTGACACTATTATATTATTTGAATTTAAATAAAATCCACGCATAAGATATGTTCAAATAAAAATAATTAATATATTACTAAATGTCATATTAATCTATAAAATTCTTGGATCACATTAATTAATTCATATATATTTATTTTAATATTTTTAAGACCATTTATTTGATATTTCTCTTAATAAAAGAATAACTACAACATTATTGTATAATTATTAAATATACTTATTTATTGCACCAAAATTAAAAATAAAATACTATGATGTATATAAATATGATATCTTGCATAAGAGAACTTTTTGTGAAATTTATCTTCTAAAATATCCCACTTTAAATATTTTATGTTTATTTAATTATGATTGTGACAAATTTGACATCATTTAAAATAAAATAATATAAATGTCATAATATATTTTATAAGGCTCCAAAATGGTTCAAATGTCATCACATGGATTCTTATGATATAGATATACTCTACCAATAAGTTTTAGTAAAGTGTTTGGGCTTTTTATGGGTATCATTATTTGAATAAAAACTATATTATTGACTTTTCACTAAATAAATAATTTCGGCATCATTAATTTATAAGTTATTAAGGTAATTAAATATTTATTATAAATTAACAAATATATAACCATGATAAAGAAAAAAAATAATCTTTCAAGCGAGTATTTTTATTTGAATTTATATTATGTATAACCTTATATTAAAAATAATTAATTATTAATGTTTGAGTGAGACATATTTCACTTTCCTTTAAATAAAATAAATATAAGGTCTTAATCACATACACGTGGGTTCTAATAGATACCATTTCGTCCCAAGTATATTTTAGAGAGAAATATAATCATCCAATTATATTAAGACAAGTGTTAGGGTAATTTTATAATATTAGTTTTACCCTTAATTACTTGATTTACCTTTAACTGTGGTAAATAAAATTTACAGTAGTTACTATTCATAATGCCCAAAATTAAAAAAGTAGCCTATTAAAAAAACACATACTGATTCGAAATATGTAATCCTTTTTTCAAAATTCAAGACCCTGAAGATGCAGTAATTAATTTAAAATTAATTTCGTTTTCGAAATAGATGGGTTTTTCTTTAAAACATTGCAAAAGATTGAAACATGTTTACCTATGAATTCAATGTATTATTAATGATAATGACATACATTATATTAAATGGAAAAATATATTATATTTATAATTTAAAACCATTCAATATAATAATTTAACCATATAAATTATCTTGATGAAAAAAGTTTCTTTTAATTAAAATTTATCATATGTTTACTATTCATCAAAATATGAATGTTATTAGAAAAATATCACAACCTTATCCAATGTAAATTTTTATATCCTTTTTCACAAGAAGAAGTTAATTTTGTATAATTGATCTTATAATCTTTCCAAAAACTAGATTTTAAATGGGTGCTTTATCAAAAGGTGGTAAGCCTGCATTTTTTGAAAAAAAAATGAAAAGACCAATATATTTCAAAGAATTTTTTTAAAATATTTTGGGATTTTACGAGTACGCAGTTTCTGATGGCGCTTGATTCTGAGGCCCAGTGTGCCCATAATCAATTGTTGATGTTTAGATCAAGTACGTTTAGTGAACGAACGAGCCGGTTTTTCTAACTTTTGAACCGGTGCTCGGAATTAAAACCTGAGGGCACCGATGAATTCATAGCGCTGGGCTTCACTTAGGCGAAGCTTAACTTCAACCGACAAGTTTCAGATGAAGAAGATAATTTTTTAGACTTTTAGAAATAAAAAAAAATATATATATATATAATAATAAAATAATTATAAGTTATTTTATTCTTTTTCTTCCTCATTTGAGCGCCAGTTGGTGGAATCACAGTGTAACGACGATCAATAAATGGGGGTCATTTAATGACTCGCCCCATTGGTTGTGTAATAGAAACTCCCATGTGGTTAATAGGTCCATTAATTAAGGTTCATTAATGAACCATAATAATGGACACAAACTGAGGATAAATTCTTTTTCTAATCAACCCTTTGGCAAATGAATTCATCACCCGCGGGAGGAAGCTCTAATGAAATGCCGATGATGTCGGCCTCCGATGAAGAATGATGAAGAACGCCGGTTCCTTAGAGATTGACAAAATGCCACCAAATCCCCTTCCTCGTGGCCAAATAGGAGATGTCACTTCCTCCTCGTCATGCCCCGACAATGCCTACGATCCCCTTCCCTGCGACGTCGTGTACCGCGACACTGACGATCGTCTTCCTTGTTGAGGTAGGGGTTTGGTTTATTTTTCTTTACATGAAATATTCCCTCGGCATGACATATAATTGTTGAGAGTTGTTTGAACCACTAATTTGGTGGGTGCAGACCAACAAACATGTCAGAACCCACTACTATTCTATTCTTGATGCGCGGAACATTGGGCGATGATGAAACGGGACCGCAACGACGTTTGAAAGTCACCGCAGTGAAGTGCGGGTACCGAGATGACCGCAGGCGCAGATGGGAGCAAAAACAGACCACCGGAATGACTTCGGTGGCCTGAGGACATCACTGGCGGTGGTGCCCCGGTGCGCTGTTGGCAGGCAGCAGGATCCCGCGGCCGCAAGGGATCCGGAGGAGATGCGGCGCCTGCCGCGTCCGTGGAGCGAAAAGGGATGGGGGACCGCGTCCCCCCTGCTCGGCATGTTGGCCAAGCCAGTACACCCCCCCCCCCCGGCCGAGCCAGGGTGGGTCGCGCAGACCAGGCCGGACCCGGACCCGGGGCGGGCCGACCAAGGGTTGGTTGGGCCGGGTCGGACCGGTCCCAGACCCTCCATTTCAGACCGCTTTCTATCTTTCACCCATAACATGTGCTACAGACCTCCGATCAACGCACCATCAATTGCGTATGAATCTTTGGATCGATATGGCCATTTTGGAATATTACACGTGAGGTTTCGACAAATTTTGGTTACAGCCAGGTCAGTTCAAACTCGGAACCAACCGGCCCCTTGGAGCGGAAATACTTATATCTTAAGAACCGGACATCGGATTGATGTGTCGTCAATTGCGTTGGGAATATTTTGTTGAGATGGAAATTTTTTCTTACTCCACTTGAGGTTTGGACATAGCTGAAGTACATTCTGGTTATTTTTAGCTTAAAAACCAACCGGGCCCCTAGAATGGAAAAACCAATAACTCTCAGACCATGCGTCCGATTGACGGACCGTCTGTCAAGTCAGGTTTCATTTGACGAGTCAGACTGTTGGGATACATCAACTCTAGACATAGTGAATGTTTTCGTATCGACTCTCTCCCTCTTGTTCTAGGATTGGACCCTCCTAGAATCAATCATGCTGTGTGCGGGAACCCTAGAGCTAGCTGCGACTGCGACGATGACGACTGCACTTAGATCCTCTATGGGTTCAGCAGCGAGGATGACTATACATGGATCCTCCGTGGGTTCGGTAGTGACAAAGACCATACTGGAATCCTCCATGGGTTCGATGGAGATGAGTACTATTCATGTATCCTATATGGGTCATGTAGTATTTGACTCTGTACTTGTATCCTATGTGGGTCTGGCAGAGTAGCTGCTCTTGTATCCTTTGTGGGTCCGACAGCTTTGTTAGTCTTGTATCATATGTGGGTCAGACATATTAGATGAATCAATGGCTACATATAATCATCTCAATAGCCTAAATAAGTGTATACCTGAGTGAGATGAGTCTTGATTTTCAATCAATATCATTGATGTGGTTGACTTGATTTCATGTTTGGACTGGGTGGTGCTTTCCTATGTGGACTGGGTTGTGCATTCTTCTGTAGACTGGGTTGTGCTTTCCTATGTGGACTGGGTTGTTCTTGGGCTCAGGATCTTGAGCCAAACTGTAACTGATGAATTAGGTATATGTATGGGCATATACCTATGTAGATTCATTTGATACTTCGTGATTGTATTTTTTTCCTTTTTGGTTTATCCTCCGTGGATTCTGAGGGACCTTTGGGGTCTCGGTGTCCCTAATGAGTTCTGTGTACTCACCCCTGCATGGGATATGCCCACACTACATTGTGCTAGATTCAGATAATGGACAAAACTGATTGAGGTGGATACTTGTAGAGATGGGAGTTACCCAGAGGTGGACCACTTGGCGGGACGTACACTGAGCAGACGGCCGGACCCAAGGAGCTGAGGAGGCTATCAGTACCCACCATTCAGGTGGGACTTCCATAGTATGACGCGGTGTTGCTGTTTACTTTCTGCTATTGTAATTTCCATTTAGTTGTACTGTATTTTCAGTTGGGTTTGTATACTGGCCCATTAACTTTTTCCGCACTTACCTTCTACTTAATTTTAATAGTGTTTACTTCGCTACCTTACTCTGTTGTGTATGTTACTTCATAAAGACAATGCCTTCCCTTATTTTTGTATTTACGCCTTTGGTGCTAGTCTCCATCCCCTGTCCTATGGAAGGTGGGCTTGGGGTAGTCACAGCACGGGCCCCAAGGACGGGTCGTGAATAAAAATTCTCCTTTAATTTGAAAATTTTATTTTGTTCTAATACCTTATTCTAAAAAATTGGAAAAATTAATTATAATGTTATAAAATTCATAATGTGTTTAATACTATGCACAATGGCTAGTTCATAACAATATTATAATAATATATCATTGTTCAGTGAAACTCGGTATTGCATACCACACAAGCTATCGAGGATGGTAGCTCTTTCATTTAACGCAATCCATGTCAGTGTTGCGTGTAGTGAACGATTACTTTGGTGTTTTGTATAACATAATCAAAACTTATTTAATTTATACATTGAACAAAATCTATACATAATGTTTCATAGAATAATTTCTACCAAATTAACTTGAAATTGTGTGTAGCACGAGCCAAGAATAGTGTTGCATGTACTGCAAGCTAATACGGTGTTGTGTATAGCACAATATAATCTTGGTGTGGCATACAAGAAAAGTTATCAAAGAAATTAAAAAGAATATATATCATAAAATCTCAGGTTGTTAAATTATATCCCCCATAAAATTAATTTCTCCCTTGAAATTCATCGGGGTAATAAATGGTTTACTACATGAAAGTTACTATCATATAAACCCACATCGTAAAAAGGAATACTAAAACATAATTTTAAAAAGTAATGTTAGAAACATAATGGATACCCAAAGTAACTGATCATTGGGTTTCCACATAGGAGAACATAGTTGAAAATATGGATACGGAAGAGAAATCCAACCATCATGTTTTGATGGAGAGTGGTAGAGAAGATGTCTATGAAAAATCCAACAATCACAGAGCCATAAATTTGTGATGATCTAAGGAACCATTTGATTCACTGGATAGGGGGGTACTTGGACAACATTTTTTCTCATGATCATTTACCTAAAGTTGAAGAATTATTTTTTGAAATAGAGGATATACTTACTTGATTTGATTACAATCTCACAGTTGTCCATGCCATAAAAAATTTCCACTTCACCTCTTAAAGAAATGAAATTGAATTTTTCATTAGTGAATTATTAGTAGATCATGTGATAGAATGATAGGTCATTCCATCTTTCTCAACAAAAAGGTTATAACATGTTATCCTAATTCCACCTATAGTGAGATAATAAATTAGTCTTAAAATGGAAAATAACTTATATTATCCATAAATAGATCACATTAAAATCCTTCCAAAAACTAAAAAATAAAAATTTAGAATTATGTGAACTAAATATACATAACAATATTCTCATATGTCTCATAAGGTTGTTCTTGATTGTCACATTACAAACATGTGAATACCTTAATCATGTATTTTCTTGAAACCTGTATCACCATAGAACCTTAGTGAAAGCATGAATGCTGTCAAAACATAACTCTTTCCACCTACCTAAATCCAAAAAATTCTATATACTAAATCCATGATATCACTTTTTCCTTATATCAACAATGAGATCACTAATACTATCAAACATATTATTTTCACCTTATCCCTCAATTATGCGCATATCATCTGCTTTCCAAAAATATTTCAATCACTTTACCTGGTTATCAGTACAATATAATTAAGGAATACCACAATAAACTAATACATAGATATTCCAATATTCCACAAAACTATAAATTAGATTCCACCACACTATTTTGGAATCATGTTACATAAACACTTAATCATTCAAAAACATCATTTTCATAATCCACATCACAAATAGTGATCAAATGTGACTTCCCATTTTCCTTTTCCTTAAGAGGTTTTTGATGTCGATTATCATTAAACCTTGTATTGGGGAATTGGTTAGTATAATGCCTCATTTCCTTGCACTTGTACCATTGAAGTGTTGGTGGTGCATTCTCTCTAGTCTTTTCACTATTCACATCATTATCTACTTTTTTTACATTACTTTGGATCTCAGCTACTTGATTACCTTCATTTCGACACTTAAAACATTTTCTAGTCACTTTAAGGAAATTTCCACAATGCTTCTTTCTGCATATTGAGGATACCGAAACATTCGCCTTCTTTTCATCATTGTATTGAGATTTTTCCTTGAACTCCATCTTTTGTTTCTCATCAAATCCTTGAGATGGATTTGTAACACCAACTTCTAGTTCTACCTTGATAGCACAATGCACAATTTCATCATAGCTACTGATGACTAATTGCTAATTCCCTTCGAAGAGTTGGTTTTAATCCATAGAAGAATCAATCAACTTTACTTTTAGTTTGGATGATAAAGCTAGATGAATACCTTGAAACCCTTTTCAAATTTTCCCCGAATATACCAATAGATTCATCTTCTTTTTGGTTAATCTCAATGAATTCCTTTTACATATTTATTCGAAGAATGTGAGGGAATTACTTTTTAAAAACATGTTCTTGAACTTGTCTCATTCCATGGATTTAATTTCATCTTAGGGCCTTGTATTCTAAATTTGATTCCACCACCGATATTCTTCACCTTCTGAATGGTAAACATCCAAAATTAATTTTTCATGTTCTGGACAGCGAAGTATGGAAAATATCTTTTCAATGGTACTAATCCATTTTTCTGAAATAATTGGATCAGTAGACCCATTTAAGAAGGTGGACGTTGACTCATGAAGGACTCAATTTAATATTTTTCCCTTCTCGACTAATTTAGAAGTCCAAAATGATTTATAGATTATGTAAGTATAACAATATGATTTTTCACTCCATCTACCATAACATTGGTTTATTCAGGAGGAAAATCATTGAATTGTCCATTTAATTGATCAACACTGTTACTTCTGGTTCCAGCCATCATCTAAAACCCAAAAAGATTAGTGTGAGAGGAAAAAATAATCCTAAGAAAACAAAATAATAAAGGTCGAGTACCTTCAATATCTACATCATATTATTAATTCTATGATCATAACCGTAATTCTCGGACTATAATTTATACTTATACTTAACCTTAGGGACATCCCTAGACATACCTTAGAAATATCTCTAGGGATCTCATAAAAGTTTTCACATCCTAGTATCCAAAATTTAACTAAACCTATGCATTGATTCCAACTGTAGCGGTCTAGAATTATTTCCATTGGACTAGAATTGATACCTATCAAGAACAATCCATGGATCGCTACACCCCCTGGGCAGGACACACCACCATCCCAAGTGGTAGCCATTTCCACATGAAGCCCTTGGGCGGAGAACCATGCTTCAACCAACACTCACACGTGAGAGTTCCCAAGTATTGGATTCATTACTACCTCCTTTGCTCTGATACCAACTACAGGGTCAAAACCATGAAGTACACAGACATTACAATATTTTTTCTAAATACTTAATACTTAACAAAAACATAATCCCAAAGACTGTATTATTTTTGTGTCTTTGGAAACTTAGAACATAATCTTCTAATCATGGTGAGTGATCTTCAACATATACCGTGAAGATCATCCCCTTTTTTCTAACCTAAACCCATCCTTTATATTTCAGGGAAAAGAAAACATACAAATGGTGAGCTCAAATGCTCATTAAGGGTAAACATGGAGAACTTAAAACAATCCATAAACATTTGAACGTAAAAACATGAACATAAAACATCCAAAATCATGAGTAATGACATAAATCTTGGAAGTACATAAGGCATCGATCATAAAGGAACAAAAATCATGATAAAATAGCATGCGATTAAAACATGTAATTGTGGAAAACCATTAATTACATGATATTATTTCCATAGTAGCCAAGGAATTGCTGCCAAGACCATCATAGTGGACGAAGTCTATTACTGAACTGGGTTTACTTGTCATTCCATCGCAATATTACTGACCCAGATTTACTTACCGTTATAGTTGTTCCTATATCATGAGATATAAACCATAACCCAATGATTTGGAGGGCGATATAGGTCTAACCCATATCATAATGAAACCAATCTTATGTGTGCCACAAAATCATATATCATAAAACATAGCATAACCCATGTAATAAAATGGGATTATTAAACATCATGCCACTATAACATAATCCACATAAGATAAAAATGACCTAATAAAAATAATTCCATCAGAAAATATTAAAATCAATGTAATAATACGGATAGAAACCTAACCCTATATCAAGTTAGATGGAACTTTATTTTTATAAAACACCTGAACAATGTTCTTGAGGAAAAAATATTCATTCTTCTTCAAAATCATTTTCTTTTCCCAAAATGACATGAAATTTTAAAAGAAAAGAATTTTCTTGAAAATAATCATGAAATATCGTATAGGAATATTCATGGAAATAAGGATTTATGAAATTTTAAAAATCCTCTCAAGCCGTATAAGTAAAAATAACATTCTTCTCATAATTTGGCCACGAAAGTAAAAAATTATCTCGTACTGAAAATGACAAAAGATACCTTTCATATATTTTAATAAATACTATCCAATAATTAAAATTGGATTTAAAAAATTTCCGGAGTATAGAAATAATATTACATAATGAGGAAACATGGATGTGGATGATAAATATGCCCCAGTAAATTTTGAAGCATAAACAATCTCGGATAAAAATGATATTGTGAGATTTTCCCTTAACTTAGGTCTGATATGCTTTGTACATATCCAAAACTCATGTATGATGATTTAAATAATTTCATTGACTTATTCCAGAATCATATTCATTTTTATTATATCATATATGTTCATATTCTTATCTATTTATTAGTAACATTTCATTGTTCCTCGTTTTTCGGGTGTTAACTGCTTTGTGTCCTTATGCATGTTTTGTCAAATAAATTATTATTCATATTTTTAGGTCATAGATATATCATTTACATAATGGTATTAGTATAATATATATCATATTCATTCATTCAATTATTTTATATAATCATTCTTCAATGAATATAATGTAGAACGAATCGCATCACATCGTGGAGATGGTAGGTCATACGTACGCACGAGCAATGATATCATTCATATGATTATGGAATTGTATTAAAGTGTATGGTGTATAATATTTCAGAATATATATAAATCTATAATAATCATATATATTTATTTCTTCGATCATTATAGCCATCCAAGTATGTTGGTGATAAAAAAAATATTACACCACGGCATGGAGACGGTTGGCTGTACGTATGCACGCGTGGTGATTTCATTTTTTATTGGATAGATAGAAGATAAAATATGTTATTTTATAGTAATAATAACATATTAGTATAAAACGTTAACTAGAGTTATTACTTAGTAATGTAACAACTCATATATAGGATGTATGAGAAGAAATAATTTTTAAAGAATCTGTAATGGATATTACCTCTTCTTCAACGTGCCTCTTCTTAACCTCCTCATAGGGCAATAAAGTTGGTCTTTGAAGAAGACAAGGACCTATAGTATGTTTCTAGGTAATGTGATAAGGTAAATGGGTTGGGTTAGGACTAATTGTAATGCTCATAAATTCTGTGAAGTGGAGAGGGAGGAGGTTCTCTTTTATAAGGGAGGAGAGGGGCACTTTTGGAAACCTCCAAAATATTAATTTATAATAAAATCAAGACCCACCTAAAAACCCCCCAAAAAGGACTAAAATTATAATATAAGAGGCTATATAGTCGTAATATCATCAATAAATAAAACTTAGACATGTTTTAATTTATTTTAAACCCTATCATTTTGATTTATCCTTATTTAATCAATTTAATTTTATTTGTGGTAATAATATTCTAAATTTGAAATTGTTATAAATACTTAATTATGTGTTGTTAATTGTTCGTAATTAGATACATTATGTAATTTTAGACCATATAATTTTCAATTGTAATTTTTAAATGTTTTTTTTATTTTTAAAAAAATAAATAATATGTTATTTTTATAAAATATCAATAGTGTCAATTTTGACACTCTTCAATTATTTGAATTTAAAGAAAATCCAAATAGAATATATTTTCAAACCAAAATATTTAATAGATTCCTAGCATGAAATATTAATCTATGAAATTCTTGGATCACACTAATTAGTTCATATAATATTTATTTTAATATTTCTAAAACCATTTTTTTTGATATTCTCTCTTAATAAAATAATTACTACAAAACTTTTGTATAATTATTCAATATACTTATTGGTTTCATAAAAATTTAAAAAAAATACTATGATACATATTAATATAATATAGTACATAATAAATCTTTTAGTTGAATTTATATTCTAAAAATCCCATCTTCTAAAATGTTATGTATATTAAATTATGAAGGTGACAATTTTGACATCATTTTAAATAAAATAAAATAAATATCAAAATATGTTTTATAAGGCTCCAAATTCACCACAAGTAGTCAAAAGGATTCTTATGGTATATATATACTTTGAAAATACGTTTTGGGAAAGTCTTTAGGTCTCATATGGGTATTATTATTTGAATAAAAACTATATTATTGAATTTTCCCAAAATAAATAATTTCTACATCAATAATTTATAAGATATTAAGATAATTACATATTTATTAAAAATTACAAATAAATTAACATGATAAATAAAAATATTTTAGCTTTCAAATGAGTATTTATAATCTAATGTTTATTCTCTATATCCTTATATTAAAAATAATTTAATTATTAAAGTTTGAGTGAGACATATTTAACTTTCCTTTAAATAAAATAAATTTAGGGTCTTAATCACATACAAGTGGGTTCTAATAGATACCATTTCAACCCAAGTATATTTAAAGACAAAATATAATCATCCAATTATATTAAAACAAGTGTTAGCGTAATTTTATAATATTATTTTTACCCTTAATTACTTGATTTACTTTTAACTATGGCAAATAAAATTTACCGTAGTTATTATTCATAATGCCCAAAAATAAAAAGTAGACTATTAACATAATTTTTTCCTACTGATTCCAAATATGGAATATGTTTTTCCAAATTAAAGACCAAGAAGGTTCTGTAATTAATTTAAAATTAATCTCGTTTTAAAAAAATGGGTTTTTTAAAACAATGGAAAAGATTGAAATGTTTTAATATATGAATTCAATGTAAAATTAATGATAATTACATACAGTATATTAAATGGTAAAAATATATTCTATTTATAATTTAAAACCATTTAATATTGTAATCTAACCATATAAATTATCTTGATGAAAAAAGTTGTTTTTAATTAAAATTGAGCGTATTTTTAATATTCATCAATATATGAACATTATCAGAAAAAAATCAAAACAATATCCCACTTAAATTTTTATATACTAATTAACAAGATGAAGTTTTATTTTGTAAAATTGAACTTATAAACTTGTCAAAAATAATATTTTAAATGGGTGCACCATCAGAAGGCTATAAAACTACATTTTTTGAAAAAAAAACATACTTCTTTTATCTGAAAAATTGATTTTGTTCTCATACCATAATCTAGAAAATGTGTAAGATGAATTATAATGTTATAAAATTTAAAATTCAGTTAATACTATTCATAACGTCTAGTTCCTAATAATATTCTAATAATATATCATTTTTTAGTAAACTCGGTATTACGTACCACACACGCTATTGAGGAAGGTCGCTCATTCATGTAACGCAAGCCAAGTCACTATTGTGTATAGTGAAAGATTACATTGGTGTTGCGTATAACATAACAAAAAATTATTTAATTTATAAATTGAACAAAATATATACTTAATGTTACATAGAATAATTTCTACCAAATGAACTTGAAATTGGGTGTAACATGAGCCAAGAATAGTGTTTCATGTATTGAAAGCTAATACGGTTTTGCATATAGCGCAAGCTAATCTTGGTGTAGTATACAATAGAAGATATCAAAGAAATTAAAAAGAATCTATCTCATAAAATCTCGGGGTGTTACATTGTTTAAGCGAGTCATGTTCATAAATAAATAATTTTAAAATATTAATATATAATATATCTTTTGGAGGATTTTGTAAGTGCCTAAATTTTTTGGAAATTAAATCAAAAAAATTATTTTAAATCTAAAATATATTTTTGTTAATAAATATGTTTTAGTGGATTCCTTACATCACTTTTTCCCTATTATTATTTGATAATATAGACCATATATTTATATCATATTGAATTTTTACCCAAAAATTCCGATTTCTAAAAAATTTATAAAAAATTCACGAATGGATAATT
Source organism: Viscum album (assembly GCA_963277665.1). Classification (NCBI taxonomy): domain Eukaryota; kingdom Viridiplantae; phylum Streptophyta; class Magnoliopsida; order Santalales; family Viscaceae; genus Viscum; species Viscum album. The sequence continues at coordinate 254,969,287 of OY728148.1, read as the reverse complement.
TCAACATGTTTATTCCAAAAATGAAAAAATTCACCAAAATAAGTTTCAAAATTTGAAAATTTTATCATTTAATTAGGAATACACATTTATTTCAATAGATGTATTTTTATGAGAATAATAATTTTCCAACCCTTAAAAAGATTACTTTGGACATCATTAAATTTTATTTTTATTTTTGTATAAATAAATATTTTTTAACAATAATATTATATTAAAATAATATTTATCTCAAATTAGATAATGTATATAAAATCACGTTTTCATTAGAACAATATATTTTACTAAAATAATTTCTTTTTCATTAATATCAAAATCCAATTTCTATAATTATCCTTATAGAATCATTTTAAAATTAAAAATAAAATTGGATAAATATAATAATTATTTCATTAAATAAAAAATAAAAAAATTACATATTACTAATGTTAAGAAACATGACTCATTATTACAAAATTATATGACCAAATAGTATAGTGTGTGATGGGGAGTATTTCTTAGGATGGTTCAAAAAATATGATTTTTGTTGTGATCTCAATAACCTAAAAATTCAGTATAAATGGTTTCTCTTGAGCGTTATTTGTGGAATCTAGGTTTGGTCTTGGTCTTGGAAAAAACAAAGTGATTCAATCACACTTATTTTCATCAATAATGGGATTAATATGGTATTATCATATTTTTTTTCACCATAAATTATTTCATATGTTTCAATATGACTTTGGCATAGCCCATAATATATACTACTATTAATTTGCATTATGAGATGGTTATATTATCAATGGATAGGATGGTTAATGATCATTTATATCTGACATGCTATATTAAAAAACAATCCAAACTAACTATACTAGTTCATGTATTTTCTAAAACTATGTTACATAATAAGTCATTCATTCATTCAAAAGGTAAATTCTTTTATAAAAGTTTATATTGTTACATATACCACGGATTTTACTTCTTTAATTTTCTCTTAAAGTCATGTATCCTCTATCATATTTTTCAATATGATTAAATTCATAAGGTAACCACACATGTTTTGGGAAAATCCAATATCCATATACTATGTTTCTTTTTTGGGATTTTACCATTAAACTAGTTTCCTACAAAATTATGAAATTATGCTCTTTGGAATTATATTTTAGGTCCACTTATGTTATCTAATAGAAATTTTGGTATCCCAATTTATTATTAATATGATTTTTTGATGATATATGATATTAAATATGGATTCTTCCTGGTTAACATTATCATTCATTTTTGCAATGATATTGAAAAATTATATTCTATTATTATTTATAATAATTACAAATCATGTTTCAAGAAATATATTTTAAAAAAGATATTTTTTGAAGGAAAAGATATTATTATAAAACCCAATTATGAAATTAATATTTTCATCAAGATATAGACCCATTATTTTAACTATATATTATTTAACTTTATGTAATTTCAAAATATAATGTTTGAGATCGTTGATAATTTATTTTAACTCATAAAAATATAGTTTATTATTCAATTTTTTTATACATCATCTTTTAAATTTTGATTTGATCCTTTTATTTTAGTTCTTGATTATAATAATTTTAATTTCATTTTTAATTGAGGTTATCTTTCAAACCATCTAAATTTTTGTTATATAAGTGTTTCAGGTCTTCATATTTTAGGTTATTGGAAGAAGAATCAGAATATTAATAATTTGAGCAGGAAAAATAAGAAGAGTTAGAGTTGAAATTATTAGCAACATAAAATCCGTCCATGGGAAAGATCTCAATTTTTTATCTTTAAATTATTGAAGAGATGGAATAATGTCCTACAATCTAGGATGAAATCATGAAGGATTTATTTCTTTAATTATTCTTCTTGTTTCTATTTTTTGATCAAGGGAAATTATAGCCATAATTTTTCTTTGTTTTTTCACTCGATTAATGTTACATTGATCATCAAACTTTTTATTATGCTGGTAAGATATCTTTATAAGGAATATTTTTTATATTATTAGATAGATAAAACATTTCATCAATATCATTAGATTATATATTAATTTTATTGATATAAATATCCATTTATCGATGAATTATTTTGAATATTGATTAGATTTTAACATTATTGTGATCTTATAAGTCATTGTAGATCCAATGATATACTATATAGGTATGTTCTTAAAATCACATAGTTTTTGGATTATTGGAACATTAGGTACTCAAGTACATGGTTTTACCCAACGTATATTATTCATATGATTTTTCAATGTTTGAATATGACCAAGAGATATTACTCTATTTAGCATGTTAGTTTTTTGTGTAAAAACCAAGTAGGAAAGACATTAGGTTGTAAACTAAAACATTCAATATCATTCTTATAAATATCATGTCTATTATATTTAAATTTAATTATTATTTCATTAGAAACTTCTGTGAGTTTCTATAAATCATGAGGATTTTATCATATACATATATTATTGAATTCATTTTTGTCTAAACAATTGTGTAGGGTGTTATGAAATATTACATCTAATTCAAAAGAAACTATATCACCAAGTTTCAATTTTTATTCTTTTTAACTAGTAGGAATATAATTTGTGGTTAGAGAAGATTACTCAAGGGTGTTGGAATTGAGTATCTATAAAAGTTTCTATTGCAAATTGGTTCATTGAAAATATCCCCCAATCAAAAAACATAATCAATGTTCATTTGTAGTGAATATATAAATTCTCTGAATGTTCAATTAATCATCATGTGTCCATTTTTATTCAACTTAACTAGTACTAAGATAATTTTTTGTTATAATAGGTTACTCAAGAGGGTTTTAATTGAGTATCTAAAAAAATTTCTATTGAAAATTGGTTCTTTGAAAATTTCCTCCAATTAAAAAATATAAACAAATTCAGTTTGTAGTGAATTTATAAATTCCCAAAATGTTCAATTAATTTCACAGAAGATTCATAAGTTATCATCTATACTAATATTGACATTAATATACCTTTTTAAACTAACCTACTTGTTCAAAATAGATATAAAAACATGGTAAACTAACTATCAAAGTACAAATTTAGTTTCCAATAATATATAGTAAAATAGAGAAAAACTAAGGTAAAACACACATCAGATAAAAATATTGGTTCAGTCTCAAGCCAAGACTTAGTCTACTCCACTTGTTCATCACCTGACACCAAGTATTCTATATTAATAAAATTGATCCACACCCTAGATCAGGGTAAAAAATAACACACAGGACTCTCTTGGTCATATAACATCTTCCACTATTCTTCTTGGGAATAAGAATCCGGATCACACAAGGACCTCTCACACACATATCTGTGGGAGTAAATAGACGTAATAAGATGTGAGAGTAAGGATATCTTGTATATTTCAGTTTAATACATGAGATATTGTGTTTTTTAATATATACACACACTTCTCAAAAGCTGAAAGTAGTAAACAATAGTGAAAAGATGACAAGAAAGGGTTGGAAGTTCGTTTAATGTTATTCTATGAATCTCATGACATTTAGGATGAATCAGATACAATTATCGAGTCCTCTTGTGAAAAAAAGAGTATTGTAGGGTTGGTGATCTAGTTTCCAGTTCGATGGTGTAAGTTCCCTACCTTGTGTTCTTTAGGGAATAAGATTGAATATCCGATCTACAGTAGATTATCATTCATGAATAGAGTGTTATCTGTGTGTTCTTTAGTTGTATATTCTTTCATGTATCAATTATCTTTTCCAACGCTTTATCCTCATCTTCTTGTTTCAGTGCCACACTTTCCTTTTTGTTATAGTGTGCATATGTTGGAGCTAGCAGGATGCATGTATTCGGTACCTCATACCTCGTACTATGATCTGACATGTCTACAAGGAAACATTAATTATTTCAGGGTCATTAATGGAATCGAATATGAAAAATAGAAATTAAATTTAAAATAACAAAATAGATTAAATAACGGTGTCATAGTTGGTCTAGAAATTGTATCTCTTGGAAACAGTGTCACCAGGAAACGATGTATTCTTGTTTTCCATTGAGTGGTGAGACAGTCATGATACCACAATTGCATTGAGATCAGGAACTGGAAGCATGGATGTGGTGTTTGGATCATAGTTTCTAGTCCTTTTCCAAACTTTTAATGGTGTCTTGGTGATGGTAGCAAGGAACCGGTGTCACAGACTTCATGAGATCTGAAAATGGTTTCGGTGTCTGGGTCACGGTGTCTGGGTCACAGTGTCTAGATCATGATGTAAGGATCATAGTGTCAAGGTCATAGTTTATGGGTCATGGGGTCTAGATCATGGTGTTTGGGTCATGGTATTTGGGACATGGTGTCATGGACTTTTTGAAACACAAAACTGGTGGAAGACTAACGGTTCCTTAAACATAGCCAAAACTCTTTAAATATACTTAAGCAATAATACTCACATAATTAATTATAATAAATCATTCATACAAGAAAACATTATAAAACAAAATCAAATATATTTTAAAATAATCAAACATGATTTATTGGAATCAGTCCCCATTTAATTTTTAGTTAAATCATAAGGAACCAACCATCTCTACACGTGATTTGAGATAGATTAAATAGGGTTAACAATATATTTGATCATTAAAACATGATTAAAAAATCATAATTCCAACAATATCCCCTTTTTGATGATAAAAATCATTGGTGTTAGATTTATGTTCATATATTTCTATTCTTAGTGTCCTTTCTCTCCCTTTTCGAATTTTAAAAAATATTAGAGGAAAAAGGAAAATGAAATTAAATAAAAGAATAGACAATAAAATTTCACATTGAATTAGATAGAAAGACAATTGGTATTAAAAGTAGTATGAAGAATTAAAAAACAACCCTATCAGAAGAATTTTTCACTTTTATTCATCACTAGATGTCTTTTCTTTGCCCTTGGCAGTAGCATCAGAAGAGGGAAAAAGAGTAGAACTAGAGGTTGAAGAAGGGAGTGAGCCAACTATCATATAAGGAAAAGCTATCCCTTTAAAAACATAAGGTTCTATAGTGGGATTGGTTGAAGACCCGAGAAACTGTTGGTCAAGGATAATAGTTCTGATCTATCTTAGAGCCTGAGATATAGAAATTGGGGCACAAGAAAAACCAATGGATGAGGAAGGTGTTAAACCATGCCACTAAGGTGCTGCTATAGGAGCCACAATGGTAGTTCTTTAGACATGAATTGAAGGCTTAAACAATTAATGAAATCAGCAATTATCTCCCCGCCATAATTAATTTCCTTCTCGAAATCAGCTTTGTTCTCTATTAATGTGTCCAATAGAGGGGTGAAATCTTTCACTTTTTTGGAATTGTGTCTTGAAGGCTTGAGTGACAGGGGGGATTTTCAAATTCTCAACAATATATTGTAAATTATAGGTCATATCATGCTTAGAGAAAATCCTATTTATGTATAAATACACTTTCATAGTAATTTATCATTGTAAATATTTGTATTAATCCTCACTATGTCAAGTACACTTTCACTATTCTTGAAAACCTTAGAAAAACATTCCTTTTCAAAACTACTTAACATGGAATGAAGTTCCTTCATAAAAATAGTTTGAAGTAGATAAATATCAATGGTTTTAGATTATTGTCCAAAGGAATTAGATGATGTAACAATTGAAGTGAGGGACTTTAGATTATTCATAATATTCTCTAGAGATCACTTTTACTCACAAATTGGTTTGTTAAGTCCAAAAACAAGTTCACACATCTCATTGACTATCTGGATGTTTCTCTCAAACACTTTGTCAAATATTGAAGTCAAGCTTGGATGAATCATAGATACAAATATCTATGCAATATGACCACTAAAATCCTCAACAATATGAGCAACATGATATTTTCCTGGTTTCAACACTTGTTTCAAATCATCAACCATATCCCTAAGAGACATCAAATCATCACTCAGCTACTTGTTATCAATTCTAGCCTCTTGTAATTCATGAAGGATTTTTTGTTGAATCTTCCATATGATTTTTTCTAATAGTAGGGAATAACCTCTATCATGATTATTTGTCACAGGAGAAGGCTGTGTGTACATAATCTTTTCAAATCCAACTAAAAAAGTGACTCCAAAAGATTTTAAATGACTTTCAATCACAGAAGATGAATGTTCTTCTGAAGGTTCCGGATTAGGAGTTGAGATAGGTTCAAGCCCCTTAGTCGATATTACTTCTAGAGAAGAAACAAGATTCAATTGAAACATAGTGGGAAGGTCTAAGCATTTAACCAAGGCCTTTTGGTCATTATCCACATCAAAGTCAGTAGGAAACATATAGCAGGTATTAATAGTGCTTTGATCGGTAGTATTGGGAACTGCAACACATTCTAGACTAGGGTGTTACTCCACATCAATAGGTTCATCTCTTACATGATTAAGAGATCTAGTCCCTTGATCTGTTTCTATATTCTCATCTCTTATGATGTCACCCATCTATTTTCTACCCATATAAAACGCATGATCTATTATTTCCTCAGTAGATAGAATAATTTTTTTCATAGATCGTCCCCTGGGGCCCATGTCGTAACTACCCTAAACTCACCTTCTATGGGCTATGGGATGGAGAATAGAACTGATGGCATAAAATCCCTAAACCTTGGAAGGTATTGCCTTTATAAACTAGAATCATACACAACAGAGTACGATCTAGAAGTAAAAAACAATGAAAAGCTATATAGAAAAGAAGTACGGGATGTAAAGGGGCCAGAAAAACAAGCCCAACATGAAAGTACAAGTACAACTGACAAAAGTACAACTGATGAAAAGTAAAGCAGCTATTGGGTCATCCTTTGGGGTTCTTACTTGAAGGGTAGGTACAGATGGCCTCCTCAGCACTCCATGTCTGTCAGTCTCCTCTATGTACTGACTCTTCGTAAGGTCCATCTCCGGGTACCGTCCATTCTAGCTACTTTGATTTTCAGTCAGTACTTTCCATTGTCTACATCCAACACATCATGTTGTGGGCATAGCCCATGTAAGTGTGAGTGTAAAAATACTCATTAGGGACCCAAATACTCTTAAGGTCTCACAAAATCCAACAAGGATAAACCAAAAAGTATGAAATTAACGGATATCAATTACTTAGGTATATGCCCATACATATACCTATGTTATCAAGTAGCCCATATCAATAATGAGGAAAACACAAAAGTAACTGACTCAGCTCACATAGGTATACAACATTTGTAGAGATATAGAGATGATCAGATGTAGCTACTAAATCATCTAAGCAGTCGAACCAACACATGATCCAAGACTAGCTATTTAGTCCGACCAACACATGATCTAGGAACAGAAGTCAGAACTTTCGGACCAACACATGATCCAGAAATAGTCGTCAGAGCTGTCAAACCAACACAGGATCCTGGACAAGCTATTCTGTCAGACCAACATATGATCCAGGAATAGAAGTCAGAACCGTCGGACCAACATATGATCCAGGAATAGTGGTCAGAGCATAGCAATCCTTAGGGTTTCCACTAGCATTCATGATTTCAGGAGAGTCTTATCATTAAGCCCAGATTTTACATATCAACATCCATGTCATCCCAAGATGATGTATTCTGATGATCTGTCTCTTCAAAAGGAACACAACACGATAGACAGTGCATCAAATGGACGCCCGGTCTGAGAGTTATTGGCATTTCCATTCTGATGGCCCGGTTGGATTTTTGGTTCAATCCAACCGATCCATACACCAAATGCGTCCAAACCTCAATTGGGGTATTTCAAAATAACTATATTTCTCCATGATTTTTGTTACCATAGACGGTTCGTCAATCGGACACACATAGCCTAAGTTATGAGCGAAAACGTGAAAACCGTCCAAAACAGGTCCGGGTCCGGTTCAGCCCAGTCGGACCGACCTGGCCCAAATCGGGTCCGGACTAGGGCCAACCCGATCTGAGGGACTAACCTAGAATGCACAGGGTTTGGCTCGTGCTAGGTCCGGCCCGGCAGCCAGGCAGCCCGATGGGGGTTTGCCTTAGCCGTGTCCTGGGGGAGGCTGATTGCCCCTGGAATTCTTGAATGACTATGTCGTTTAGGTGGTAGCCCAACCAGTGCCATGTGGCACCAGTCCATATCACATGGGACCCACTGGGTCCAGCTCCGCCAAGATGGCCAAGTGGCCATCCAACTCCCGCTAGCGTCGGTTGCGCCGCGCCGCCTCCGGTGACCCGGCGGCTTGGGCCACCAGTATTCACCACGTTCGGGCTCGAGAGAGCCACTACCTCACTACCGTAGCATGGGGTTATGGCCCTCCTTCGATCCACCACGTGGCGCAATTGTGATGTGCCCTCCTCAGCAACCTGGAAACTCAAGCCATCGATCTCCTTCGCGCCCGACCTTGCGTCGGCCGCCGCTGCACCGCCACAGCCCGTCGGTCGTGGCCTTCTCCTCATGCATCACGGTTGTTCCACTGTGCCCATGTAGTGAAAAATTGTCTACTGATCTATGGGTGAACATTATCCGGGTCACAAGATGGGTTCCTATGGCCCGATTCTCATTCCAGAAGTTTCCATAAACTCCTCAGGACATCTCCTTCATTCCACACCCTTTGATGATGTGTAACACTCATTCCAGACTCATGCCTTTTTTATCTTCAAAACCCGCGATAAGGTGAAGGGGAAGTTTCATGTTTGTTCATCCCACACCCTCCATGTTATGGTGATAACATGTGTCTTGAATTTTAATCCATGATGGAAAAATAAAGAACATGTAGAAACTAACCACGCTTTAACCCCTACAACGGATTCATTAATCGTTGATGAAGTCGCAGAAGACAAATGTCGATTTGATGTTTTTGGGAAAGAATAAGTCAAGGATGGAATCGTCAATGTTCTTAATGGACGACACTTCCTCTTTTATTTTGGTTGAAGATCAAAATATGAGGATTTTTTTCATTTGCGGATGTAGTGTTCTTCGTTGGGAGAATATGTTTCTCCAAGCTCTTCCAACCCCTCTCCCAACTAAGGGATAACCAATTTAAATTATATTATATTTTCACATTTTAATTTTAATTGCACCATTGAATGAATAAGTGTTGGTATAATTTAATTAAATGGGAGTTGAAGAGTTTCTCCACCTTAAATGGGGACTTCCAAGGGGTTATAAGCTTGGGTGGTACCCACCACATTTATCAAGAAGAGGAGTTTAGACCTCGGGTGGGTGCCACTTCTATAACCTCTCAAGGGAGGTTTAGGTGTGGTGTTCCCCACCCCCATCTCCCAACTTCCAAGAATTGGTTTTATCCACCAAATAAAAAATAAGTTTACACAACCTTAGTTTTATTGAATTCAATTAAAACCAAAATACTCTCACTTATTCTTGACCCACTGCCGTCATGGTGGAAGTCTTCTTAAGTGAATAATGGCGTTGTGAGTTCAAAGTTTCCCTCTTATTTCAATTCCATTCATCGGTTCAAAATATAAAAAACCCTACTCATACATTTACTGAATGTACCCAAACAAAACTTCAGAAATTGATATCAGGCACTTTGGCCTCCAAATGACGTTCTGTCAGTATTTGCAGACTCGTAAAATTCTTATGTATTTATGAAAATACTTTCTATGTAAATTCAGGGTCTTACATTCTCCCCACCTCACGGCTTTACATCCCCATAAGCTACAACTCAAACTATTGGAACAAATGGGGGTACTGAGCATGCATCTGAGCCTCCTGCTTCCAAGTTCACTCCTGGAGGTTCCCATGCTGCCAGCGAACGTGGAAAAGAGGTATTGACCTTCCTCGTAGGACCCTCTCCTTTCGATCCTCAATCTCCACTAGAACATCTTTAAATGCCGCCCCATCATTGACGTCCATCTCCCCATGGTCAATGATGTGTGAAGTTTTGTGCACGTATCTCCTCAACTGGGAAACGTGGAAGACATCATGCACCCGGTGCAACTAAGGTGGATGATCCAAAAGGTATGCTAGCTCACCTACCCTGTTGAGGACCTAGAATGATGCAATGCATCCTAGAGATAACATTCCTCCTCGGCCAAATATTCATATTCCCCATTTAGGTGAGACCCGTAGAAAGATTTGGCTTCTATCCTCAAACTCCAGAGGCCTCTGTCTCCTATCAGCATACAAATTATTCCTTCTTTTTGCATCCTTTATCAACTCCTTAATGATCTTTACTTTCTTCGTGGTAGCTCATACAATCTCTAGTCCCACCAGTGCTGACTCCCCAGGGTCTGTCAAGCACAAGGGTGATCTGAAAGGTCGACCATTGAGGGCCTCAAAAGGTTTTATCCCAATGTTTGAGTGATAGCTGTTGTTGTAGGAAAACGTCCCCAATGGTAAGTGATCCTCCTAGCTACGACCTAAGATGAGGAAACAAGAATGTTTTATGTCCTAGAGGGTCTAAATATTTCGCTCTGTCTGACCATCTTTCTGATGATGGAAGGCGGTGCTCAGACGAAGGTGCATCCTGAAAGCCTCCTGTAATTCCTTCCATAGCTGGGAAGTAATTCATGCATCACGATCAGAGACAATAGAAGACGGCACTCCATGTCCCCACACAATCTCTTGCACATAAAGGTGTACCATGCTCTCAACTGAGCCCTATTCTCTGATCGGTAGGAAGTGGGACGACTCGGTTAGTCGATCAACGATCACCCAAATCGAGTAGTGACCTCTGGATCTACATGGAAGACCCATCACGAAGTCCATGGATATCCCATCCCACTACCACTCTGGGAACTATAATTGATGAACCAAGCCTATTGGTTCCTTGTGCTCTGTTATCACTTGCTGAAAAGTGAGGCATCGAGAGACAAACTCTACTACCACCTTCTTCATACCTGACCACCAGTGCTATCTTCTAAGGTACTAATACACATTTTCCACTCTTTTATGTACTTATAAAGGGTATTTGTGGAACTCCCTTAACACTTCATCATGAAGGGCTATTGGTACCAAGGTACGTCCTCTGAAGAGGATGACATGATCCCCACCTTCAGAAAATCCATCTGGTGCCTGCCCTATGGATATCTGTGCAAGTCATGTCTCACAGTAAGCATCTCCACGCTGAGCCTCCTTGACTCGCTGATGAAGTGGGGGAGTAACTATAAGAGACTATAGGTAATATTCTCCATCTCTATCCACAAAGGATATCTATAAGGCATCCAGTAGCTCTGTCGACTCACCTTGCAGCTGTATACAAATCCTAATGATGAGTGCATCTGCAACAACATTCCCCTTCCCATGAGTATAGACTATCTCGAATTCATAGTCCTGGAGGAATTCAAGCCATTGCCGCTATCTCAGGTTTTGGTCTTTCTGTGAGATGATATACTTGAGACTCCGGTGGTCAGAGTAGACTGTGATGCGCTCACCCATTAGATAGTGTCTCCACATATTCTAGGCGAAGACCACTACTGTTAACTCTAGGTCATGGGTAGCATAATTATTCTCATGATGTCTTTGCTGATGAGAACCATAATCCATCACTACTCGCTCTTACATTCAGACACATCCGAGTCCAGTCCCTGATGCGTCACAGTAAACTATGTACCCTACGCCTTCCTCTAGAATCCTCAAGATGGGGGCACTATTCAGCTTCTGCCTCATCTCTTAAAAGATCTGCTGGCATATCTTTGACCACACAAAGGTTTTCCCCTTCTTCATCAAGGCTTATAGTGGTCCTGTAACTCTGGATAAGTCTTGAACGAATATTCGGTAGTACCCAGCCAAACCCTAGAAACTTCGTACCTCCGTCACACTCATGGGTGGATCTCAAGAAAGTATCACTTTAATCATCGCTGGATCCAATGAAACTCTAGCCTCCAAGATGATGTGTTCCAAGAAGTGAACCTCTATAATCCAAAATTGGCACATTGGGAGATTACCATAAATATGGTGCTCTCATAGTATGTCCAGTGCTACCTTCAAATAATAGGCATGTTCCCCCTCGGTAGTCGAGTAGATCAGAATGTTTTCGATTAAGACTATGACAAAGCGATCAAGGTAAGGCTGAATGATCTTGTTCATGAGTCCCATGAACACTGCTAGATAATTGGATACCCTGAAGGGAAATATCAAGAACTCATAGTGGTCATACCGACATCTGAAGGTTGTTTTCTGCACATCCATGTCTCGAACTCTGAGCTAGTGATATCCTGATATGAGTTCTATCTTCGTGAACCACCAAGCTCTCTTCAGCTGATCAAAGTGGTCATCATTCCTCAGAAGTGGGTACTTGTTCTTCACAGTTACCTGGTTCAGGCAACGGTAGAAGACACAAAGCCTCAAACTCCCATCTTCCTTCTTGGGGAATATAATCAAGGATACCCAAGGAGAAACACTAGGCCGAATGAACCCCTTCCCCTGCAAGTACTCTTGTTATACCCTCAGCTCACGATGCTCAGCGGGACCCATCTGATAGGCTGGTGTAGATATTGACGTCGTCCCGGTGTACAGGTCAATATATAAATCCCCCTATATACTAGGATTTCGTCCTGTAACATTGTCAAGGAAAACATATGTGTACTGGTCCACTACTACAGGACAACTCGGACTCTCCACACAAACTCCTCCGAGGTTAAGGCAGGGCAACTGATGAGTGATCGGTTGCACCATCCTCCGAAAATTCTGTATTGTGCTAAAAAGGCTCCCTTCTCACCAGTGATGGTGTACATGGTCCCATCCATGCAGACAATCATCACTTTGCTCCTAATAAATTCTATCAAAGCATGGACTGTAGATAATCATTCCATACCAAAGATGGCATTGTAAGGCCTCGACGCCACTACAAAGAGATCACATCCAAAACTCTCGCCTCCTAGAGTAAGCTTGCACTGCCGGCACCAGCACGTAATCGTTGAATCAGCTCCTATACAAGTATCTAGTCATAAGGATCGTATTAACGGCTCCTTCAGAATCTCTGAGCTCCGAACGAGGGATGTGGTAATGAAATAGTGACTGGCACCTATGTCAATAAGAATTGTAGCTAAGGTGGAGTAGAAAAAGATCGTACCTCAAATCATCTCTAGAGCGTAATGGTCGTATGCCTAAACTATCTGGAGCTGAGCTCTCCCTTATCCACTAGATCCCTACGATCGGGGTGGACCTCCTTATGGTGGTGGTGGTTGTAACACCTCATAACATCGTACACCGCGAGCTGCACGTCTAGCTCCTCTGCCATGTTTGCCTCCTCCATGCGGACCACCTCGATAGAACCTATGCCTCTGGCTAGGAGGTCCCTCAACTGTATGCTGATCATCAGTACGGAAGGTTGGATAGTCATGATCACTGTCACCCATCCCACATCAAGAGTAAAATTTCCCACTCCTAGCATGATTGGCTCTATCTCATGTCCCCCACACAACTAAACTCGTATCCTGAGGTCATCCACCAGAAGGCCTGGTCCGTTTGGACCTCTGCAATATCTGTCTACAGATAGTTGTAGAAGACTCCATCTCCTATCAACTAGTGATGGGTCTCACTGCTGGTGACTACTCAGTAAGGAAACTCTCCACTTAGAAAGCTCTCTAACACCCTCTCCTATTTCAGGATGCTTAGGGATATCATTTATGCTCTGATCTCTCACCTGAGCCCCTGCTCAAAGGTTCGGTCCTTGAAGAATGGGTCTCGTACCATATCTGTAGAATAGCGCGATAGGTTAGTGAACTTCACTGAGTACTGTTCCACCATCATGTTACACTGCTGTAGATGTCGTAGCTCCTGTATCTGCACCACATATAGGGTGGTTTGGACAAACTCCTCCTGGAACGGGCTCTTGATGTCTGCTGAAAGTAGTGTCACCTCATCAAGCACCTGGAGGATTAGTCTCTACAATCTTCCTGCTTTTTCCTAAAGAAGACTCGTGGAAAGGTTCACCATAAGGTCTATCAGTGTCCTTACAAGTCTAAAAACTCTCACCACAGCCTCTATCCAATCCTCAACTGCCTGCGGGTCTGTCTCACCCCTGAACCTGGGTGGCCTCTAGTGCTGGAACTCATGAAACTTGCTCAGGATGAGTACACTCTCTTCTGCTGGGGCTGGTGGTTTCGGTGGCCCAATGGGTAGTGGTGCCTCTAGTCCCTCCACTGTGATAGGGCCATGTACCGAGGCCTTGTCGCTCGGTGGGATGTCATATCATATAACTCTCAGAACCCTTGATGACTGTCTACATGGAGGCATCCTGAAACTAAACAGGTGCACCACAGTCTATAAGTTATAATTGATGAGATGAATCAAAGAGGTAAAAAAGTAAACTCTTGAAAACACACACCCAATCAGTGTTTTCGTGCACTGAGTCGGAAATCAGAAGTCAGGGTCCTGGTTTATGGATGCTTCGGCCGCCGCACCAACACCAAACTCCCTAATCTGAAAACCACACTCAATACTCTTAACATTATTGCTTTATAGAAAGAAATATTAGAGTCCTATGTTCTGCAGTAGAAGTGATTCCTCTTATACCAATTTTTCATGACCTATCCCACAGGGCCCATGCCGCGACTACCCCAAGAACGTATTCCATAGGTCAGGGGTTGTCGACTAGCACTGAAGGCATTAAATCCCTAAACCTGGGAAGGAATTTCCTTTATAAAATATAAAAATACACAATAGAGTACGATCTGGATGTAAAACACTAAGAAGAACTGTATACAAAAGATGTATTGGAAGTAAAAGGGGATGAAAATAAAAACCCAACAAGAAAGTACAAGTAAAACTAAAAAACAAGTACGAATGAAGAAAGGAAAAGTAGCTACTAGGTCATCCTCTGGGGTTCCTACTTAAAGGGTAGGTACAGATGGCCTCCTCAATACTCAACGTCTGTTACTCTTCTCCATGTATCGACTCGTCGTAAGGGCCACCATTATGTACTGTCAAATCCTGATACTCTGATCCTCAGTCAGCATTGTCCATCATCTACATTAAACACATTGAGTTGCGTGCATATCCCTTGCAGGGGAGAGTATAATGATACTTAGTAGGGACCCTGAGACCCTCAAGGTCTCAAAAAATCCAACAAGGATAAACCAAAAAGTATGATGTCAATATATAGCCATTACTTAGGTATATGCCCATACATATACCTAAGTTATCAAGTAAATCATCTGAATCATGAGGAAAACACAGAAGTCACTGACTCAGCTCACATAGGTATACAACATTTTTTGGGAGATATAGATGATTAGATGTAGACACTGAATCATCTAAGTTGTCAAACCAACATATGATCCTGGGCCTACTATTCTATCGGACCAACACAGGATCCAGGAATAGAAGTCAGAATTGTCAGAAACACACATGATCCAAGAACGGTCTTCAGATACATCAGAGAAAAACATGATCTAGGACCATCTATTCTCTCAGAACAACACATGATCCAGTAACGGAAGTCAGAACCATCGGACCAACACATGATCCTGGAACAGTCGTCAGAGAAAAGCCAACCTTAGGGTTTCCACTAGCATGCTTGATATCGGGAGATTCTTCTTCTAATTCCAAGATTTGATGCATCAACTAACACTTCTTCCCAAGATGATGTATCCTGAAGTTCTATCTCGTAAAAAGGAACTCAACACGACAGACGGTGCGTCAATCGGATGCCCATTCTGAGTGTTAATGGAAAATCCGTTCTAAGGGCCCAGTTACATTTTAGGTTCAATCCAACCCAAACATACCCCAACTATGTCAAAAACTCAATTGGGGTTTTCTTAAAATAATCCTCTTAATTCAATATTTTTATCACCGTAGACGGTTCATCAATCGGACACCCGTAGCCCATGTTATGGGCGAAAAGGCGAAAATAGGCCATAACGGGTCTCGGTCTGGTCAGGTCCAGTTGGACCGACCCGGCCTGACCCAGGTTCGGACTAGGGTCTAACCCAGTCCGCGGGTCTGACATGGACCGCGAAGGTGGCCCAGACCCTGATGGTGTCCTTACCCACACTAGCGACTCGACACGCGCTGGGTCCGGCCCGCGCTGGATCTGGCCCAACGGCCCGCGGGGGGTCTGCCTTAGCCACGTCTGGGGGGAGGCCACGCACCCCTGCATTCCCAAACAACTATGACATTTGGGTGGTATCCAAACCGGTGCCAGGTGACACTGGCCCATGTCATGTAAGACCCGCTGGGTCCCACTCCTCCTGGCTGGCCGAACGGCCAGCCACCTCCCGTACTGCACCGATTGTGTTGTGTCGCATCCTGCAACCTAGCGGCTCGGGCCACCGGTCTACATTGTGTCCAGGCTCGATCCTGCTGCTACTTCACCGCCGAGGCTAGGGGCTGTGGCCCTCCATCAGTCCACTATGCGGCGCGGTTGCGCTGCACCCTCCTAGGAAACCCGGTGGCTTGAGCCACCGATCTCTTTCACAACCGGGCTTGCGGCAGCCACCGCTACACCGGCACGACCCATCGGTCGCGACCTTCTCCTCCGATAGCATGGTTGTGCTGCCACTTCCCAAGAAGTGATGAATTTTATTTAGATCCATCAGTGAACATTTTTCAGATCACCAGATGGGTTCTGGGGGCCCGATTCTCATTCTAAATGTTGTCTTAAACTCATATGGATGTTGTCTTCATTCTGTACTCGTTGATGATGTGTAACACTCATTCTAGACTCACGCCGTGTTTATCATCAAAACCACAAAAAATGTGGAGGGGATGGGCTGTGTTTGTTTGGCCCACACCCTCCGCATTTGGGTGATAACATGTGTCTTGAATTATAATACATGATGGAAAAATGAAGAACTTGCAAAAAATAACCAATCATGAACCCCTACCTTAGATTCATTGATCGTTGGAGAAGTCGAGGGAAGAGAATGTCGATTCGAAGTTGCCGGGAAGAAGAAGATGAGGATGGCGTCGTTGGAGTTCTTCAAGGATGGTTCTTCCTCCCTTATTCTGGTTGAAGATCAAAGGATGAGGATGTTTGTCGTTGGAGGCTGTAGTGTTCTTCGTTGGGAGAATAAGTTTCTCCAAGCTCCTCCAACCCCTATCCCAACTAAGGGATGGAAAATTTAAATTAAATTATGTTTCAACATTTTAATTTGAATTTCACCATTAAATGAATAAGTGTTGGAATAATTTAATTAAATGGGATTTTAAGAGTTTCTACACCTTAAATTTGGAGTTCCAAGGGGTATAAGCTCGGGTGGTCCCCACCAAATTTATCAAAAAGAGGAGTTTAGACCTCAGGTGAGTCCCACCTCTATAACCTCTCATGGGAGGTTTAAATGTGGTTTTCCCCACCCCCATCTCCTAACTTCTAAGAGGTGGTTTTAACCACAAAATAATAAATAAGTTTACACAACCTTATTTTTATTTAATTCAATTAAAACCCAAAAACTAACTTTTATTCTTGACCCACTACCATCGAGGTGAAGTCTTCTTAAGTGAATATCGGCGCTGCGAGTTCAATGGTGCCCTCAGATTTCAATTCCGAGCATCAGTTCCAATGTTATAGAAACCTGGTCATATGTTTACTGAATGTACCTGAAAAAAACTTTGGAAATTGATTCCGGGCACTTCGGGCCTCAAAATCATGTGCCTTCACTTTTCGCAGACTCATAAAATTCCCATGTATTTATGAAAAAAATTTCCATGGAGATTATGTGTCTTTAACATTTATGGGTGATCTTGTTCCTCTCAAAGTTCCTCAATAGTAGCCTCTTCCTCCCACGTAAGTTCTTCTTCTATATTCTAGTCAGGAACAACATTTTATTTTACACTAAAATAGATTCATTTTTAGAAGAATTTTATACTTCTAAAACAAAACCCCTTTGAATAATGGTTTCTTCCTTCTCAAATACATTTTGTGGAATAGGTAAACCACTATATTCCTTGACCAAGACAGTTCCTTCCATAGGTGCAACAAATTTATCTTCTTCTTCATTATCAAGATTGTCAACAACTTCATTCGGTACCAAAATGGGTGCAGATATGTATTTAAGTCGTGAAGGATACTCAGCAGGATTAAACACTTCATATAACCTTTCATTGTTCTCCACAAAAGACTTTTTCTAAGGATTCTAACTTATATTAATCCTTTTGAATGTAACCATTCAGATACAATACTCAATGTATTTGATGAATTCATCATTCAGGGCAACCACTCCTTAACCATAAAAAATTTTAGATATTAACATTCAATAGAACTATGAGGTATACTTTGAAGTTATCTTAAAAATTCACACATGTGAAGTATAATATACTTACATAGAATAATCTTGTGCCCATTTTTCATAAGATGTATTATGAATACATCTTGATACTTGAGGGTATAAAAATATCCTTTATTTGGAATAAATATATTCTAGATAAACATAAATAGAAACCTCGTTTCACCATCCAACTCCATATCAATTGCTCTTATTTTCTACTTATTTCCAGTCAAGATTCGTAGTGATTCTTCTAAGATAAAAACATCACTATGAGGAGTAGGACCTCTCTACTAGTCCTAAAAAATCCCTTCATGAGGTATCCCAATGCATACACCCCATAACCTCGAGGAAAAAATAAACCTTTGACCATTAATCTATATTATTACAACAAAATCATCTTCATTATTGAATTATAACTAGATATAATAATAATACTAAGAAACAAGTTTTGGATAAATTAGCCTTGTCTCTTTTGTGAACTAGTTTACCCATCCCTGTGCATCCAGTATTTTCAAAACTAATGACTTACTTGATAGAAACCACTTAGGAATAATTTCCATTTCTGGTACTACTATTATATCAACAAGATTCTAGTTCAAATGTCCTTTAGGAGATACTTTCAATGATCTTTTCACTTTCTACTAAGATCTATGCTTCTGAAGAGTTTCTAGAGATGGGTACTTCATTCTAGGAATTCAACAATGGTTAGAGAAAGAGAGAGATGAAGGGATGAAGGAGGACTTATGGTTTAAAATATATTTTTTCGGTTTCTATAGAAGAGATTTTGAGTGATGAAAAGAGTGAATGATATTTGGTTTTTATCATTTAGGGATTTCATGCATCGAAAATTCAATATCACAAGAAAAAAAAATTAATCAACACAGTGATATGGGTAATAAAATACAAATAAATAAATAATTTTGTTGAGAACAGAATATATTTTCATGGTGAGACTGGAATATATTGTCATGGTAAGACCAAAAAAGATTTTCACAGTGTCATCTTTATAGTGTGATTGCAAACTATGTGACCATATCATTTGAGACAGTTAGTGGAAGACAGTAACTGAGAGACAGTAACTGTGGGACCGTAAACATGAGACAATAACTTCAAGATAGTAACTTGTAAATCTATTATAATGAGGCAGTAATTCTAATACAGTGACTTTTGAATCCATATATCATGAAACTGTATACTTTGCGACATTAAGCTGTGAGACTGTATCCAGTGAGACAGTAAGTTTGGAAACAGTATGTTTTGAAATAGAATACATTATACTTGATATTTTTCATTCATAATTCATGTATGATGTAATCTATAATTTCATAATTTAATGGTTTAATGAATATATGAGAAAGTTGACATTTAGTTCCAATGAATTCCAAAGTGATATCTCATGTTTGATATTGGTCACTCAAAAATTGATGTCTTATTACAATATTTTTTTTCATATAGTGTGAAACAAGATTTTTTGAAATGATAATTGCACTTTTATTATCACAATTTATAGTTTCAGGCCTGAATTGATATACTTAATCTAGAAATGTGTGTTTCATCCACAAAATGTGTTCACAACAACTACCAGCGACTATATATTCAGCTTCGTTAGTAGATAATGCAATAAAGTATTATTTCTAACTACACCATGACACTAGATACTTTCCTAGAATGTGACATGTTCTAGAGGTTATTTTTCTATCTAACTTATAACAACCAAAATCACATAATAATAGCTAAACAACTCAAAGTATTGTACTCAAGAATATAAAAATCCTAGATTGGCTTAATGTGTTAGGTATTTGAAAACCCTTTTAACAACATTGAAATTATATTCTTTATGATTTCCCTGAAAATGTTTACACATACATACACTTAACATAATATCAGGTCGGCTAGCAGTTATGTATAGTAATATTACAATCAGTCTTCTGTAAGTGGTTTGATCAACAGATTTTCCATCTTCATCAAGAACCAACATACAAGTAGTACTCATTATAGTATCATTAAATTTAGTATTGTCCAATACAAAACGTTTTAGAAGATATTTAGTGTATTTTATTTGATTCAAAATAATAACATATTTATTTTTGAAAGATTTTAAATACAAGAATGTATTTTAGTTCAACCATTAAAATCATTTCAAATTCAATTTTCATAATTTTAGAAAAATTAATACATAAATAATTTTTTGAAGATCCAAAAATAATATCATCTATATATATTTGAACTACTAAAACATCATTGTAAATTCATTTTATAAAAATATTAGGATCAGTTATACTATTTGTAAAACCTTTGGAAACAATAGAGGTAATTAACCTATCATACCAATCTCTTGGAGCTTGATTTAAACTATACATAGCTTTTTATAATTTAAAAAAATGATTTGGAAATTGAGGATTTGTGAAACTACGGGGTTGTTTAATAAAGACATACTTAGTTATATACCCATTTTGGAATGCACTCATGACATCCATTTGATATAGTTTGAAATTCAGATGGGCTGCATAAGCAAGAAGGATTATGATGGCTTCAAGTCTAGCAACAGGTTAAAAGGTCTCCTCATAGTCAATTCCTTATTCTTGACTATAGCCTCATTAAAAAAATCTAGCCATGTTTTTAACTATGTTTTTAGCTTCATCTACCTTTTTTCTAAACACCCACTTAGTTCATATGGTTAATATGTCTTTGGTTCTATCAACATGTTTCCAAACATTATTCCTTTCAATCTAATTATGTTCTTATTGAATATCCATCACCCAAAAATCATCATTGATAGCATCATTAATGTTTTTAGGTTAATTTCAGGACCAGAAATCATGATGTTCAAGTTGGTTTATAAGAGAATCTATATTTTTAACTTTATCTAAATCTACTAAAAGAGAATCTAAAGGATGATTCTTAATGGTTCTAACTGCTCTAACTAAATAGGGGATAGTTATTTCAGGTAATTCAAAAGGTTCAGGTTTATTATGAATTGAATCTGGA
The DNA here is from genome assembly GCA_963277665.1 of Viscum album. Lineage (NCBI taxonomy): Eukaryota > Viridiplantae > Streptophyta > Magnoliopsida > Santalales > Viscaceae > Viscum > Viscum album. Next base: position 254,948,174 of record OY728148.1, on the reverse strand, counting down.
GAATTCCTAGAAGTGGAAATTTTTTTACAAATTCCATTTCAGGATAGTTGGAGGATTTATCATTGATGTCCAAATTTTACCTTTCATCCTCAAGATTCTTTATAGAGGTCTTAGTCTCATTTGTATCTATCTCATCAAACTTGACATTGAAATATTCCTCTACAAATTGAGTTCTTTTTTAAAACACTCTATAGGATTTACTAGATATCGAGTATCCTAGAAAAATGCATTCACCACTCTTGGATTAAAATTTTTAAATATTTTCCATAGTATTGAGGATATAGACTTTGCAACTAAAGACTTTGAATTAGATTAATTTGAGTTTTATATTGCTCCATAACCCATATGGAGTTCATTTAAGAATTGGTCTAATAAATATCCTATTAATAATATATCATGTTGTATTTACAACGTCAGCCCAAAAATAAATAGATAAGTCATATTCAGTAAGCATGGTTCTAGAAATTTCTTGTATGGTCTTGTTACTTCTTTCTACAACTTCATTTTTTTTGAGGTGTTCTAGGGGCAGAGAAATTATGAATATAGAAATTTTGTGATAAAAAGGATTCAAAATCTGGATTTTCAAACTCACGACCATGGTCACTTTTTAGAGATTTAATTTTAATTACATGAAGGTTTTCTACATTTTTAGCATATTTTGTTAAATGAGAGCAGGCTACACTTTTTTGAGCCAAAAGAATGACCATGTATATCTAGAAAATTCATCAATATGAACATATACATAGTTCTTCACATTTATACTATAAACTCTAGATGGTCCAAAAAAATCCATGTAAACCAACTCAAGAGGTTTATAAGTTGAAGCTTATTTCTATGTTTTGAAGTAAATTTTTTATTGTTTTCCCTTTTGACAAGGATTACACACTTTATCATTTGCAAACTATAGTTTGAGTAGATCTTTGACTAAAAGTTTTCTATAAAGCTTTATAATGGATTGAATATTTCATTTTCCTTGTCTTCTATGCCAAATCCAAGACTCTTTGTGAAATACACTTAAACATGGAGCATTTTGAGAAACTAAATAATCTATGTTAACAGAATATAAATTTTCATTTCTTAATGTAGAAAATAATAATTCATTTTTCTAATAAAAAATATTTCATTAATCATTTTCAAATTTAACATGAAATCCATCAGCACATTGTTGTGAAATACAATGAATATTACATTTTAGTCCATCAACAAAAAGTACATTGGATATTAAAATAGTGTTAGAGATACTGATTTGGCCAAGGACCATGACTTTCCCTCTAGCATTGTCACCAAAAGTGACATGTCCACCATCAATTTTAATTAGTTTCTTGAAACAAGAATAGTCACCTATCATGTGTCTCAAAAAAACACAATCAAAGAACCATATTAATTTACAGGATCTCTTCAAACAATTTTCCAACAACGTAGTGAAATAAAAACTAACTTTTGTAACCACATTTGTTAGGGTCCAGTAATATTAGTAACTAGTGATTTAGGAACCCACATCTTCCTCATAGGTTTCCTATAATCATTATGTAATGCATTTGAGAAATAAACTCTATTTGGTCAAGAAAAACATGAAACATTAAAGAGTTTATCATGGTTTGAACTTGCAAGATATTTTCCTGAAATATGATTAAAGTTTTATTTTCTAGATTTAGAAACAAAGTTGGTTTCTCCAAAAATTCTTTTACGATGTTGATAGCCAATACCATTACTGTATTTAGTTGAAATCTATTTACCTAGAATTTGTAAAAATGTATCTTTACAATTAGTAAACCTTTCAAGATCCTTATTCTATTTCTCATTAGATATCTTTAATTCATTGTTTTATTTGATTAATTAAACATTTTTCACTCTTTCCACAAAAATTCAAGATATAAAAATCGATGTAAGTGAATATTGTTTCCATAAAGACTTGTATTTATATATTACATCCTTACATGTCTATTAAATAATATTTTAATACCCAAACATTTATTCATCAAACATATTTTCATAATCACTTTCATCTCCATAATATTCGAAATTGTGTACAGGAGGTTACAGGGTTATGTCAAATGTGTTTTTCTTGAAACACATATAAGATTTGTTAGCCACTTCATCATGTGAAGACTCTAAGTCACTTGAAATATCCTCATAATCACTCCAAGATTTATTCATATCCTTTTATATATTCCATATTTGTCCTAGTATTTGTTTTTTTATACTTGATTTTGGGATATATAGATTTTGCATCTCCCTTTCACTTACCTTCATAACATACTATCTCATAAGACATTTCATTTGTTTTCCAATATTTATTCCATCATCTCTTTTGATCATGTCTTCCATTAATGTTAGGATTTCTGAAAATATCCTTCCTTTTGTAAAATTTCATAAACCATCTGGCTAATTGAGCCATCTCCTCATCACTTTTTGGTGATAAATGTTCACTTCTGGAACTTTCTACATAGGCTTTTAGTTTCTATTTATATTTTTGTTTTGAGGTGGTGGTCTTGAATGCCAAAAATTTTCTTTTTTGTTCATCATACTCTTCCTTTTTTACTTTCAACTCTTCTTCGTACATCATTTGTTTCCCAATGAGTTCTTTGACATGTAACTTTCTGATGTGACATTGTAACACCCGAGACATTTATGAGAAATATTTTGTTTTTATGTTATATAATTCATCAATGGATTATTTCACTACACACAACACTATCTTGGCTTGATTTACACGTAATCGTTGCCTTCTTCAATAGCTTGCGTTGTATGCAATACCGAGTTTCACTAAACAACGATATGCTATTAAAATATTATTAAAACCAGCCGTTATGAATAGTAATACCCACTTTTTGAAATTTTTGAAATTTTATTTTTCAAAATGGACATTATTTTAGGATTATGAATATTGAAATTATCCTAGGGTGAAATTTTGGTATTTTTCTGAAAACATTCAATTTTTTATGAATAGTGAAAACACTGGGTTACTATTTAAAAACTCACATTTTATTTAAATAATTATTTATTTTATATAAATTTATTTTTGGAAAAAATTGATATAAAATACCTATATAAGTTCAATTTAAATCATTGGAGTCATTTTATAAAAATTTTAGATATATAAAAATTTTATTGAACTTTTGACCGTCTTTTACCCACCTTCTAAGAGAATTTGAAAATTTACATAAAACTTAATTTTACCACTTTTTTGAATTGAATATAAAAAATTCGAGAGAGACAGTTGATGTTAGTAAGTAAAATGTGGTTCAATGAGATGAAAATAATTTTTGGTAAATAGTAACTTTTTACTTTTTTTTACCATAGTAAAAATTAAATAGGGTAATTAAGGGTACAAATGATATTATAATTACCATAAAACATGTCCTAATTCAATTGGATAAGTGTAATTCGACCAAAAATATCCTTAGGAATAAAATATGACCATTTAGGCCCCCTTGGATTAGATTAGGACATTTATTATTAATTTATTTAAAGAAGGGTTAAAACTGTTAAAATCAACGTTTAATAACTAAATCATTTTTAATATAGGGTTATACATAAGATAAATTCGACTATAAATATTTATTAGAAATCTAAAAAGATTTCCTACATACTGGTATTTTATTTGTAATTTTTAGAATGAAATAATTTAATTTAATAATGACACAATGATGATTCAGTAATTATCATATTAATGAAATATTGAAATAATTGATGTTATAAATACCCAAATTAATGTAATTTGAGACTTTTTATGAATTAAAATAATTTTTTATGTTAATATGACATGTTAGTATTTATTTAATTAACTTTTTTTGAACTAATATATCTGTTTTCATTTTCACAAAAATCAATTAACAAATAGTGTCAAAATTGACATAAAATAGTTTTTAAAACAAATATTATATTATTAATTGATATATTATTCCTAAAAATCAATGGTTCGGCCAAATGACTTAGATAAGGTTATATATATTAATAATAAACAACTTGGGGTTCTACTGTCTTGTTATAGTATGTTTATTAACCTTATAGTGTAAGAGAACAAGAAGACACAGTAAAAGTAAAATTATTTAACTTAAAGTTAAATCTAAATGATAAGGTTAAAATATAAACCTAAACCTGTATAAATTATATTAGATGAGATTATTTCGACCCATATCCACCTTATATTCTAAATAAATCAATTTGGAGCTATTTAATACCAAATATGAATTAATAATAGAATAATAATTTTAGTTTTTCCAAAGGTGCCCCTCTCCTCCCTTATAAAAGGGCACCTCCTCCCTCTCCTCCTCACACCACTTTGAGCCTTCAAGCATGGCCAAACCCTTCAATTTTCTCCTCTCCACTTATTTATAAACAATCTATAGGTCCTGGTATTCTTTAAATACCAATTTTAGTGCCCTAAAAGGAGGTCTCAAAGAGGCGCTTCAAAGAAGAGGTAATTTCTGTTACCGATTCTTTCAACTTTATTTATTCTTCCACTTCTTCTTATTTAGTTTTTTCATTATTAAGTAATAACATCAGTATCACTCACATACTGATATTTTATTATAAGTATGAAATAACCCTATTTCACCATCTATCCATCCTACCGAAAATGAAATCACCGAGCGTGCGTACGTACGAAATATCGTCTCCACGCCGTGGTGTAATCTATTTTCCACCACCACCTTACTTGGATGGGTATAATGGTGTAAAGAATAAATATATATGATTATTTTAATGTGATTCTAAAATAGTATACATACACTCCAATACAATTCCATGATCATGGGAATGATATCATCGCTCGTGCGTACGTACGGAATATCGTCTCCACGATGTGATGCGACTCATTCTACATGATTTTCATTGCATAATGATTACATAAATGGATTGAGTGAATAAATATGATGTAAATTACACTAATACCATTCTGGAAATGAGGTATCTGTAACCTAATAAGATGAATAAGAATTTATTCGACAAAACACGCATAAGAACAAAAAGTAATAAACACCTGAATAACTAATAAACACCCGAATAAGAAGTAGGAATGAAATATTACTAAAAAGAAGCTAGGAATATGACCATATATGATATCATAACAATTATTATGATTCTGTAATAAGTCAATTACATTATTTAAATCATTATACAGGAGTTTCAGACTCTTACGAAGTAAATCAGACCTATGGTAAGTGACAATCTCGCAAGCTCAATTTTTATTGAATATTTTTTATACATCAGAATTTACTGGGGAATATTTATCATCCACATTCATGTTTCCTCAATATTTAACATTATTTATATCCCCCTACAATTTTATAAATACAATTTTACCCTTTGGTGAGTGTCACGAACCAACCCGGGTCGACCCTGAACCGGTCACCCGAGCCGGTCCGCGACATGGCCCGAGAGGCGTTCCCGATCCTCCCGGGCTGGCGACAAGCGCCAGGGCATCAACAGAGGCTATGGGAACGATTTCGCCCAATATAAATAAATAAGACAGCGAAAATAATACAGAGCAGCGCAAAAAAAGGTAAACCAGATAAAGTGACTAAACAGGAACAAACAAGAAACAAACTAACCAAACACGACGTGCGAACAAACTCTGTGCGACCTCGCAGGTCACTCTCCAACTCAATGATCAAGCGTCGCCCTAGGCGAGCGCACTCAAGCTATAGCCTGCACAAACACTAAAAACAGAAAACAACTATAGGCGTGAGTATTAAAACTCAGTAGGCTAGCCCGATATCTATTCCTAATGCACTACCTTTAAAATAAAAGAAACATCATTTCAAGTTTGAACTACAATCTATAAAAGTATGTTTTTAATAATATTCTACTTAAAAACAAAGTACGAACCATTGCCCTTAGCCATTTTCCAAAATCGTGTTCATTTCATTAGTGCCAATGACATTTCAGGAAAAGGGGAAAGTGATGTTTAAATTTTCAAATTTGAACAAAGGGGGTTAAACACTTTTATTTGAAAAAAAAATTTAGAAACCTAATCAAAAGCAATTTATCATTTTTTAAAGGAAACAATACACCAGAATGCACAAAGTAAAACACACAGCAAGGGCAATGTAAGTATACACGTGAGCATCATAATCATTACTGCAAGCTACAAAAGCTGAATAGACATGGGTGAACCTAGGAGATCGAGAATAAACCAGAAGACACCAATACATGAGAAATCATCCTTATTGACATGTCACAATGAAATCAAAACGCACAACACGCTCGACCATCCACTCACAGGCAGGTCGAGGGCAAATCCCATAGCAATAAACCCAATATATCCACCTACTATGGGCCACTGGTCAGTACCATAACCTACCAGTGCAGCAATCGTTCTTAGAATATTCTCTCAATATGCCAGATTCCCATGTCTCAAGTGTTTATGAAAAAGGGGGTGAGCCAACCGATGCCAACCGAGCATCCAATCAGATATATCTATATATAAAGAACAACAGGCATTCCCCGAGCCACTCCATGGGACAACCTCATGCCTTTTTCCACTCAAGTACCCGGGAGCCTCTAAGCGCGGCCTCCGAAACAATCAATCGCAACCAAGGCATGAGAGTCACCATAAGAGGGTTTTTATCGAAACATTTTTACCGCTTTCCTTAAAGTGCCAAACGGGCATTTAATACAGTTCACAATTACTACCAAAACCAGTTTAAAACTATTTAAAAAAACCCACAAAACACTACTTCACAGGTTGCCAATATTTTTATAAACCAAACCAAACCATTTTCTTTTCCCAAATAAACTTTAAGAGCCAACCAGGCAATTTCTCAAACGAACCAAATTATTTGTTCACACTTCAAAAGAAATAATTTCTCATTAAACCAGAACTCTATTTTATATTCCGTGAATTATGTTTAAAATCCAAACGAGCATTCTTTCATTATTGGGTGTCCTCTCGTCAAAAGGATGTTTCATTTGTCGTGTATAAAATAAACGTCTCCTTTTGACATTAATTAACCATTTAAAAATTAACCGTCCTATATTAAAAATTAATTATCATATATTATCTCATATTTATTACAATTAATAAAATGTTGATTTTAAACAATTAGGGTGCGCAAACAGCATGAAATAATATAACTTAAATTTTAAAAGCAGTGCAAAGGGGACCTACCTCAAAACCAAGCGCGACGGCAAAACGACTTTGGAAGCAGGGCGCGATGGCACAACGTGTGTCTGAAGCCACGCGATAAAGTCCGACACTCTACATAATCAAAATCAAGGACTCAGACACATCCAAAACTCACCAGAGCATTCGAAACCAAGCGACGGGAATAAGCGCTCACCTTGAAACCAAAGCGCGGCGATGACGGAACCTCCGAGACAAGGCGCGGCGATGGCGCTCACTCGGAAACACCCCGCGCGGGCCCTCAAATAATAATCCTACCAAAATAAACATAAAAAGATAACCCCCAACAATTAAAAGGCCAAAGCGATAATAATAATAATAATAATAATAATAAAATTAATAATAATAATAATGAAAATAATAATGATAATAATAATAATAGTAATAAAATTAATAATAATAATAATAATAATAATAATAATAAAATTAATAATAATAATAATAATGAAAATAAAAATGATAATAATAAAATTAATAATAATAATAATAATAATAATATTAGCAATACTAACATACATAAATCATAATTTTATAATAAAAAGGTTATTAACATTAAATAAAATGAAATAGAAAATTAAATTAAAATAGATTAAAAAAACGGACCTGTGCGGCAGAGCAGAAGGAGGAGAAAGAAAAGTAGAAGAAGAAGAGAAGAAGAAGAGGAGGAAGAAGAAAAGAAGAAGAAGAAGGAGAGGAAGAAGGAGAGAAGAAGAAGAAGAAGAGAAGGAGAAGAAGAGAAGAAGAAGAGGGGGAAGAAAAAAGGGAAGGCCGAGAGCTGGAGGGTGCTGCGCATGCAGGGATCGGACGGCGGCGGTTTGGCCGGAGGAGGTGCGCCGGCAACGGAAAAGCCCGGTGCGGCAGTGCTGGGGTGAGTTGAGTACCGCGGTGCTACTGCGACCCAAGGGGAAGAGTTGGCGGCCGAGGGGTGCAAGGGTGGTCGGCCGGATGTTGAGGGGGATCGGGCGCGCTGCTGCAAGGAGGTGCGGGGCAGGCAGGGTGCTGGGCTGAGTGCGGCGGACAGAGAGGAGAGCAGGTCGTGGGGGCCGTGCGCTGCACCAGGTTCGGATAAGGTGGGAGCTCCGGAGGGGTGCGCAAGTGTTTCGGCCGAACTAGGGAAGGTTTACAGTGTAGGATCCCGGTCGGAGAGGAGCTGGTTGGTCTGGTATGCGAACGGGTTGAACCAAGGGAGCTCACACGTTCGTCCGAACCAAGGGTGCTTCGGCCCGATGGGGATGGGGCGCGCACAGTCTTCGGATCGATGAGGAGGGGCGCACGCGGACTACGGCTCGACGAGGAGGGCGACCATCATGCGGACTCCGACTGAGGAAGAAGGCTGCATCCGGTCGACAGGAGGAGAAACGAGGAGGCGGCTAGGGTTCGACGCACAATGGGGGAGATGAGTGAACATAGGAGGGGGTGACGGCGGCTCCAGCGGGGAGAAAGAAGAGATGAAAGAAAAAAAAATATAAAGGGGGCCTGCTAGGGTTAGAAAAATAAGAAAATAAAATAAGAAAATTAAAACAAATCAAAATTATAATAATAAGAAATTACAATAATAATAATTACAATAATAAATATTAATAACAAATCATATTTAATAACTATTACACTATTATCCTCAACATTAACAATTTAATTAATTATTTATTTATAACATAATGATAAAAATAATAATAATGATAATAACAAACATAGCGATAAAAATATAAATGATAAAAATATTCATTTCGTCTTAAATAATAAAAATAATTATTAACTTACAATAATATATGTGCGTGTTTAATATAAAGACTCTATTTAAAATTTTCCAAAGACAACGGGATGCGCAAAAACACCAGGCAGGGACGCGCGGGGCTTCCTGAACAGTCTCTGCTCACGCGCCCCACGACGTCGCGTCAAAAAGCGCACATTTTTTTAACAAAAACTCAAAAATATAATTCGAGGCTGGACACAAACCCCAGCAAAATAATTCAAAGTCAAAGAAAACATAAAATAAAATAGATGCACGGTTTGGGGTGCGACAATTCTCCCCACCATAACGCTTTCTGCCCCCGGAAAGCCACCACACCAACCAGTCGATCGATCAACACCTAAGGATTTCACAGAACACGATCCAACCACTTATCTGAAGGATGTCACAACGACTACCAACGGGACTGAACCTCATTTCCCGAAATAAATCACTAACAGAGGGAAGGCCTGAACGGGCTCCCCACCATAATAACTCAACTAGCATTCGATAACGACTTAAGATAAAATCCAAAGAGACTCATGGTGGGTCTCCCCACCATAAAGAACCGACCAACTAACGACCAAACGGGAAACCAGCTTAGACATGCATGAGACCTTACTCCAGCTAGAAAGAGCACAACAAGGACCTTTAAACCACTTAATCACGTCCAAAAGTAATAGGATTTGATCTGAAAATTTTACGCAAACCAAAAACCTTACCCCATGGGCGGGGAGGGTGGGCCCAAGGATTGGATCACTGAAACTTGGAAGGAAAAATACTCACGTACCACTACTTAGGGATGGACACAAACCAAAGCCATAATCGATTCACATCGGTGGTCCACACGAGGTCACTGATTAGCAACATACATCCAAAAAGGCACAACTCCCGATGCTATGCGAGGGATAAGTCCATCGCGCGCTTTGCGACAAGAGGAAAACTACAACGACAGAGAAACTAGAGCAACAACACCAAAACTATCACACCACGACGATAGAGGCACGACTTTCACCAGACTCTTTAAAATTTTCCCCCGGGGGTTCCTGACTACGCGCCGGCTTCACTTCGAGACCTTTTGGTTGGAGCTCTGATGGATGAAGCATATTCTGCCTCGCAGTCAGGTTCTGATAATCCCAATGAGATACATACATCTTTTGATCTGACAGATTGAAGGACAAGATTTTAAAATTAAAACACACCAGCATTGAAAGACGAGGTTCGTCAAAAGACCCATGAAGTTCTCATACATTTCAAACCCAAAACAACACCCATACATAGGCCACGATAATAGATCACTTACACTGAAAGGAAACTAACACTAGAAACTTTGAACAAAGACCCTACAACACATTACTTCTGAGAACTTCCTCTGCGACGCTTCCTTGCAACGCCCCGACAAAATCGTCGCAAGTGACCCAGACGTCCACACGCCTGGCAGGGCTTCGGAGCGCTTGGGCACGATGACTTCTTGTGACCCCGCTTGCCACACTGATAACACACAATAATCTCTCGCTCCGAAGAGGTCGATGAAAGATCTCGAGGCCTCTTGATTCCACGACCTGATCCATCCACTACCATTTGCTTACTCATCTCCTTTCCAGAATCTTCACCAGTGCTCATAGGGATCGAAGGAGGGAGAACTACATCGAGCACTCCTACCATCGCAACTTCGACACGAAAAGCTTGTCTTGCCACATAGACAAAAGAAGTTAGGTTGGACTCTGAAACTTTCGACTGTAGATCAGGGCGGAGACCTGCCTCGAAGCGTCGAGCCTTCACGGGGTCATTTGTGGCATACTCTGAATCATAAGGTACTAGCTCCACAAAGCGATGGAAATATTCTAACACGGATCTGTCGCCCTGCTTCAGACAACACATCTCCATCCCCTTTCTCACCCTATCTTCCTCAGAGAAATACTGGCGAATGAACGAGGCCTTGAAAAACTCCCAAGTAACCTCTTGACGGGGCTTGTTCCGAGACACTGACTTCAACCACATCCACGGTGAACCTTCAAGCATGAAGGTCCCAAACATGACCTTCAACGACTTGGGCAACTCAATGAGGTTAAAGTCCCTTTCAATCTTCCACATCCACTCCTCTGCCACAGAAGTTTCTGCTTGACCATAGAAGAGAGGTGGATCCAACTTCCGAAACTCAATCATAAAATCCTCAGGTTGATCAACCGCACTACGATCACCCATCGAAGCTTCAAAGGGATAACCGCTGGAAAAGTAAAGGTCAAAAACCCAATCAACGCCAACTAAGTGAATGAATAAAAACCTCAAAATCAAACACTACATAGGTGTCAAGCTCAAAATCTGAGAAAACAAGTTATCATAACATCAAAACTTTTCTCTTTGAAAACATCTTTAATTTAAAACAATCTTGGTAAGTTAAACCCTCGCCATTGGTATCCCTTAGAGTCTCACTCACATGCATGTATCTGTGCCACCCAGGGCTTCCATCCACCATACTAGACATCCATCCACATTTCCAACACACCAAAATGCATGTGAGTACTCATCGGAACACCAAGGCCAAAACAAAGCAACTTCATTTTCCAAAAACAATTTATTCATACCACTTCTTTTAAAACAATATGCAAATTAAACATGTTATTTCAAACAACCATTTTTTTTCAAAACCAACTTTTCTGATTCAAACCACATTCAGAAATCAATGGAAACCCAAAACAAATCAAACAGGGGACTAGTGTCAGTGGGTGACTTGACCATATGGTTGGCGGCCATATGCCAAACACGCCACTGACACAGAGAGCCTTCTTGGACCATGCCCCTAGATCCACATGGCTTGCCAGGCCGCGCGGGTTAGGAGGACTAATGGCCCAACTCCCTTTGTCGTACCCCAATCGCAAAACATTTCCATAAAAACCCAAACAAACAAATTAAACCGGACTTCCCATGGAAACCTGAGGATCAGTACGGGCAAGAGTTCGCGACGCTCTTCCCGCACCTACCCCTCAAGTCCCGACAATCCTACTCCATCTACCTTGACGTCCCAAATAACAAAGGGCGCTCTGTAAAGTGAGGTCGCTAAGAGCAGACCTCCTCTGATACCATTTTGTCACGAACCAACCCGGGTCGACCCTGAACCGGTCACCCGAGCCGGTCCGCGACATGGCCCGAGAGGCATTCCCGATCCTCCCGGGCTGGCGACAAGCGCCAGGGAATCAACAGAGGCTATGGGAACGATTTCGCCCAATATAAATAAATAAGACAGCAAAAATAATACAGAGCAGCGCAAAAAAGGTAAACCAGATAAAGTGACTAAACAGGAACAAACAAGAAACAAACTAAGCAAACACGACGTGCGAACAAACTCTGTGCGACCTCGCAGGTCGCTCTCCCACTCAACGATCAAGCGTCGCCCTAGGCGAGCGCACTCAAGCTATAGCCTGCACAAACACTAAAAACAGAAAACAACTATAGGCATGAGTATTAAAACTCAGTAGGCTAGCCCGATATCTATTCCCAATGCACTACCTTTAAAATAAAAGAAACATCATTTCAAGTTTGAACTACAATCTATAAAAGTATGTTTTTAATAATATTCTACTTAAAAACAAAGTATGAACCATTTCCCTTATCCATTTTCCAAATTCGTGTTCATTTCATTAGTGCCAATGACATTTCAGGAAAAGGGGAAAGTGATGTTTAAATTTTCAAATTTGAACAAAGGGGGTTAAACACTTTTATTTGAAAACAATTTTTAGAAACCTAATCAAAAGCAATTTACCATTTTCCAAAGGAAACAATACACCAGAATGCACAAAGTAAAACACACAGCAAGGGAAATGTAAGTATACACATGAGCATCATAATCATTACTGCAAGCTACAAAAGCTGAATAGACATGGGTGAACCTAGGAGATCGAGAATAAACCAGAAGACACCAATACATGAGAAATCATCCTTATTGACATGTCACGATGAAATCAAAACGCACAACACGCTCGACCATCCACTCACAGGCAGGTCGAGGGCAAATCCCATAGCAATAAACCCAATATATCCACCTACAATGGGCCACTGGTCAGTACCATAACCTACCAGTGCAGCAATCGTTCTTAGAATATTCTCTCAATATGCCAGATTCCCATGTCTCAAGTGTTTAAGAAAAAGGGGGTGAGCCAACCGATGCCAACCGAGCATCCAATCAGATATATCTATATATAAAGAACAACAGGCATTCCCCGAGCCACTCCATGGGACAACCTCATGCCTTTTTCCACTCAAGTACCCGGGAGCCTCTAAGCGCGGCCTCCCAAACAATCAATCGCAACCAAGGAATGAGAGTCACCCTAAGAGGGTTTTTATCGAAACATTTTTATCGCTTTCCATAAAGTGCCAAACGGGCATTTAATACAGTTCACAATTACTACCAAAACCAGTTTAAAACTATTTAAAAAAACCCACAAAACACTACTTCACAGGTTGCCAATATTTTTATAAACCAAACCAAACCATTTTCTTTTCCCAAATAAACTTTAAGAGCCAACCGGGCAATTTCTCAAACGAACCAAAGTATTTGTTCACACTTCAAAAGAAATAATTTCTCATTAAACCAGAACTCTATTTTATATTCCGTGAATTATGTTTAAAAGCCAAACGGGCATTCTTTCATTATTGGGTGTCCGCTCGTCAAAAGGATGTTTCATGTGTCGTGTATAAAATAAACGGCTCCTTTTGACATTAATTAACTATTTAAAAATTAACCGTCTTATATTAAAAATTAATTATCGTATATTATCTCATATTTATTACAATTAATAAAATGTTGATTTTAAACAATTAGGGTGCGCAAACAACATGAAATAATATAACTTAAATTTTAAAAGCAGTGCAAAGGGGACCTACCTCAAAACCAAGCGCGACGGCAAAACGACTTTGGAAGCAGGGCGCGATGGCACAACGTGTGTCTAAAGCCACGCGATAAAGTCCGACACTCTACATAATCAAAACCAAGGACTCAGACACATCCAAAACTCACCAGAGCATTCGAAACCAAGCGGCGGGAATAAGCGCTCACCTTGAAACCAAAGCACGGCGATGACCGAACCTCGGAGACAAGGCGCGGCGATGGCGCTCACTCGGAAACACCCCGCGCGGGCCCTCAAATAATAATCCTACCAAAATAAACATAAAAAGATAACCCCCAACAATTAAAAGGCCAAAGCGATAATAATAATAATAATAATAATAATAATAATAAAATTAATAATAATAATAATGAAAATAATAATGATAATAATAATAATAGTAATAAAATTAATAATAATAATAATAATAATAATAATAATAAAATTAATAATAATAATAATAATGAAAATAAAAATGATAATAATAAAATTAATAATAATAATAATAATAATATTAGCAATACTAACATACATAAATCATAATTTTATAATAAAAAGGTTATTAACATTAAATAAAATGAAATAGCAAATTAAATTAAAATAGATTAAAAAAAACGGACCTGTGCGGCGGAGCAGAAGGAGGAGAAAGAAAAGAAGAAGAAGAAGAGAAGAAGAAGAGGAGGAAGAAGAAAAGAAGAAGAAGAAGGAGAGGAAGAAGGAGAGAAGAAGAAGAAGAAGAGAAGGAGAAGAAGAGAAGAAGAAGAGGGGGAAGAAAAAAGTGAAGGCCGAGAGCTGGAGGGTGCTGCGCATGCAGGGACCGGACGACGGCGGTTCGGCCGGAGGAGGTGCGCCGGCAACGGAAAAGCCCGGTGCGGTAGTGCTGGGGTGAGTTGAGTACCGCGGTGCTACTGCGACCCAAGGGGAAGAGTTGGCGGCCGAGGGGTGCAAGGGTGGTCGGCCGGCTGTTGAGGGGGATCGGGCGCGCTGCTGCAAGGAGGTGCGGGGCAGGCAGGGTGCTGGGATGAGTGCGGCAGACAGAGAGGAGAGCAGGTCGGGGGGGCCGTGCGCTGCACCAGGTTCGGAGAAGGGGGGAGCTCCGGAGGGGTGCACAAGTGTTTCGGCCGAACTAGGGAAGGTTTCCAGTGTAGGATCACGGTCGGAGAGGAGCCGGTTGGTCTGGTATGCGAACGGGTTGAACCAAGGGAGCTCACACGTTCGTCCGAACCAGGGGTGCTTCGGCCCGATAGGGATGGGGCGCGCGCAGTCTTCGGATCGATGAGGAGGGGCGCGCGCGGACTACGGCTCGACGAGGAGGGCGACCATCATGCGGACTCTGACTGAGGAAGAAGGCTGCATCCGGTCGACAGGAGGAGAAACGAGGAGGCGGCTAGGGTTCGACGCACAATGGGGGAGATGAGTGAACAGAGGAGGGGGTGACGGCGGCTCCAGTGGGGAGAAAGAAGAGAAGAAAGAAAAAAAATATATATAAAGGGGGCCTGCTAGGGTTAGAAAAATAAGAAAATTAAATAAGAAAATTAAAACAAATCAAAATTATAATAATAAGAAATTACAATAATAATAATTACAATAATAAAGATTAATAAAAAATCATATTTAATAACTATTATACTATTATCCGCAACATTAACAATTTAATTATTTATTTATTTATAACATAATGATAAAAATAATAATAATGATAATAATAAACATAGCGATAAAAATATAAATGATAAAAATATTCATTTCATCTTAAATAATAAAAATAATTATTAACTTACAATAATATATGTGCGTGTTAAATATAAAGACTCTATTTAAAATTTTCCAAAGACAACGGGATGCGCAAAAACACCGGGCAGGGACGCGCGGGGCTTCCTGAACAGTCTCCGCTCACGCGCCCCACGACGTCGCGTCAAAAAGCGCACTTTTTTTTAACAAAAACTCAAAAATCTAATTCGAGGCTGGACACAAACCCCAGCAAAATAATTCAAAGTCAAAGAAAACATAAAATAAAATAGATGCACGGTTTGGGGTGCGACAGTGAGTTTTTAGTAAAAGATATTAAAGGAATCTTTTGTCATTTTTCGTACGAGATACTTTTTGAAATTTCTGGAAAAAAAAGTACGAGAAGAATGTTTTTTTTAACTTATATGTAATGAATATATTTTTAAAACCTTATTTCCTAGAATCTTCTTTTAAAAGTTTTCAAGTTTATTTTTAATTAACTTATTTTATTAATAAACCTTATGACATGTTAATAAAGGAAAAATGTTTTTGAAGTATAAAGGATATTTTCCTCATGAATGGAGATCAAGTGTGTTATCAAAAGTTTTTTCCATCTATGATCATATAGGGTTCTATTTCTATCTCTATTATTACATTTATTTGATTATATTGTGTTGTAATTATTTTTATGAATTCGTTTATCTTATATGAATTGTTTTATGATGTCACGATCCTTAAGAATCCCATTTTTATTACATGGGTTATGCAATAATGTATGATTTTTGATTTTCTGGCACACATAAGAATGGTATCATTATGAGATTTGTGGGACTTATATCTCCCTCCAATTCATTGGGTAAAGATTTATATCTCATGAGATAGACATGGATGGAACAATAAGTTAATCTGGATCAGTGTTACAGGACTGAAATGAGTAGTGAACTCAATTTAGAGAGGGACTTTGTACACTAATATGGTCTTGGCAGCAATTCCATGGCTACTATGGAAATCATAAAAAGTGTTGAATGGCTGCCACAATTACATGTTTTATTCCCATGCTATTATATCATGATTTATGTTCCTTTATCATATATGCCTTACGTATTTCCAAGATTTATGTCTTTTCTCAAGGTTTTAACGTTAATATTTCATGTTCATGTTTTTTATTTCAAATGATTATGGATTGTTTTATGTTCTCTATGTTTGCCCTTACTGAGCATTTGAGCTCACCCTTTTTATATTTTATTTTCCCCAAGAAATAATGAATGTTTTTAGGGAAGGAAACAAAAAGGGTAATATCATTATGGGAGATGTTGAAGATCTTTCACCACGATTAGAAGTTTATATTCCGAGTTTCCAATGACACTAAACTATTACGGTCCTTTTGTGTCTGTTTCTGTTATGTATTAAGTATTCCTCAAAAGTAATGTAATGTCCATTTACTTCAAGCTTTGGGTCTCTACTGTTGGTATCAGAGGAAAGGTATAGTCAACCTTTGGAAACTAGGATGTGAAATCCTTAGTAAGAAACCTAAGGATATGTCTAAGCATAGAACACAATCTTAGAAATGGCCATGAACAACCTATGATAAGTCCTTAAGTGTGAAATTATATTCTTTATTATGTTTTTTCCCTATTATAATTACTGTTTCTCACACTATTCTTCTTGGTTTTAGTCGATGGCTGGATCCCAAAGGAACCGTGTTAATGAAGAATGCGACGGGCAGTGCAATGATTGTCCCCCTGAGAAACCAAACGTTATGGGAGTTGGAATGAAAAATCTTGTAGCCATGCTCACAAAACATTCTCAAGATATGAATCATACGGGACTTCCAAACGAGTAAAGTGCGGAGAAAAATTCTTTTTAATCCTTCATGAGGCAGCATCCACCTTCATTCAGTGGGTCTACTGATCCATTAGTTGCTAAACAATGGATTAGTACTACTGAAAAGATATTTTCAGTTCTTCAATGTTCTGAACATGATAAAGTCATCTTAGCAGTTTATCATTTGGAAGGTGAAGCTGATCAATGGTGGAATCTTATCAAGAATACGAGTCCAAGAGATTAAATTGAGTCTATGGAATGGGTCGAGTTCAAGAACTTATTTTCTAATAAGTACATCCCTCATATTCTTCGAACAAAGATAAAGAAGGAGTTTCTTGAACTAAAAGAAAAGGATGATGAATCTGTTGGTACATATAATGAAAATTTTACAAGACCTGCATGGTACGTATCTGGGATTATTATCCAACCTGAGAGTAAGATCGATCGATTCATTAGTGGCTTAAAACCAAGTCTTCGAAGGGCGTTATCCATAAGGGACTTCAATAGATATGAGGAAATCATTCGATGTGCTCTCAAGGTTGAGATGGAGATTAGAGTAACCCATCAGTCATATGGGTTTGATAAGATGTGGAAAACGGAATTCAAAGGAAAATTTAAAGACCAAACTAAAAAGAAGATGAGTTTTCCCTTATGATCAAAGTGCGGAAAGAAACAAGGAGGGAGTTGCCTTAAAGGGACAAGAAAATGCTTCAAATGTGGAAAGGAAGGTCATCGGGCATTTGAATGCCGCAATGATAGTAAGAAGACTTCTATTGATGCGAACAATAAAAAGGCTACACAGAGTGCACCTCCTACACTTCAATGTTATAAGTGCAAGGAAATGGGGTATTATGAAAATCAATGCCCTAATCCAAGGGTTATTGATGATGATCGACGTCAACAAACTCTTAAGGCTAAAGACAAAGGAATGTCACATGCAATTACTATCAGCAATGTGGAATACGATAACGAAGTGGTGAAAGGTACACCTACCATCCACTCTAATGCAGAAAATGTTTTATTTGATTTTGGATCCACCCACCCATTTATTTCTGAATAATTATCAAAGGGTATCACCGTATTACCTCAACAATTGGATGTTGAGTTAGCTATGACATCCCCTAATGGCACAATAGTCACATCAAAAGTTTATAATTTTCTCCAATTTAAGTTTTTGGGAAAGTGCTTCCTCCAAATCTTGTGATCCCTCCTATAGTGGAATTTGATGTGATTCATGGCTTGGATTGGCTTTCTCTATATGGAGATCATATCAATTTCCAAAGAAGGGAAGTCATATTTCATATTCCAGATCAATCTATGATCTTCTATCGATGCAAGGATGAACATAACCTTCCAGTGGAAATTTCTTCCATCTTATGGGTCTTCATTCCACTAAAGGAAGGTTATTTATCTCAAATGGTTGGAGAGAAACTCACGATTAAAAAAATTTCTATACTACGGGAGTTTGACGATGTCTTTCCAGAGGAATTTTCAGGTCTTCCACCAAATTGTGAAGTAGAGTTTTCCATAGAACTCGTACCGGTAGCTTTTACTATTTCAAAGACGCCTTATTAAATGGACCCAGTTGAGTTTCATGAATTGAACAAGAAACTCCAAGAGAATCTTGATAAGGGATTCATACGCCCAAGTGTGTCACCTTGGGGAGCACCTGTTCTATTTGTTAAGAAGAAAGATAGATCAATGAAACTCTTCCTTGATTATCGAGAACATAACAAGATCACTATCGAGAACAAATATCATCTCTCGTGCATTGATGACTTCTTTGACCAACTACGTGGATCTAAATACTTATCCAAGATTGATCTTCGTTCAGGGTATCATCAATTAAGGGTTAAAAGGGAGGATATACCAAAGACGACTTTACGTACAAGGTTTGGACATTATGAATTTATAGTGATGCCATTTGTTCTTATTAATGCCCATGCTATCTTCATGGATCTAATGAATATTGTCTTTGGAGACTATCTTGATCGGTTTGTGGTAGTCTTTATAGACGATATTCTTGTATATTCAAAGAGTAAGGAAGAACATGAAGATCCCTTGAGAATTATTTTGAAGACCCTGAGAAAGGAGAAGCTTTATGCCAAATTTACCATGTGTGAATTTGGCTTCAAAAAGTTGAATTTTTGGGTCACATAATCTCAAAAGAGGGGATATCTGTGGATCTAGCAAAAACAAAGGTTATCGAAAGATGGTCGAGACCAAAAACAGTAACTGAGATCTGATTTTTTCTTGGTTTGGCTGGATATTATCGATGTTTTGTGAAATATTTTTCATGATTATCTAATCCACTCACCAAGTTGACTCGAAAAGGTGTTATGTTTGTTTGGACGGATGAATGTGAAGAGAATTTCAAGGAGTTGAAAAGAAGGTTATCCAGTGAACCTGTACTCACAATTCCTTATTGTGGAGAAAGGTTTGTGATCTATAGTTATGCATCCAAGATGGGGCTGGGTTGTGTTCTTATGCAAAATGATATGGTGATAGCTTATGCCTCATGACAGTTGAAAATCCATTAGCAAAATTACCCAACTCATGATTTGAAGTTAGCAGCGGTAATCTTTGCATTAAAGATTTGGTGGCATTATCTTTATGGAGAAAGGTGTGATATTTATACTGATTATAAAAGTTTAAAGTATATTTTCACACAAAAGGAGCTGAATATGCGCCAAAGAAGATGGTTGGAGCTGATTAAGGATTATGAATGCTCAATTCATTACCACCCTGGGAAAGAAAACAAGGTGGAATATGCATTAAGTTGACAAGACCATGACAGTTTATCCATGATGAGGATCACAAAAGATCCAATATTTATGGATTTACAAAGTATGGATCTTGGAATTATAATGGAAGGGGAAAATCGTATCTTTCTCAAATGAATGTCCAACCATCTATACATGTGAAGATTAAAGAGGCATAGAAAGAAGATGTAGAGTTACAAAAGAAGGTGAGAAATGTTCCTGAATTCATCCATGATTGTTATGGGATAATAAGGTTCAGAAATGGGGTTTGTGTTCCTCCCATCCCCGAATTATAGAAGGAGCTGCTGGATGAGGCTCATAGTTATTCATTCTCTATTCATCCTGGAAGCACGAAGATGTATAGGGACCTGAAAGAGTACTTCTAGTGGGATGGTATGAAAAGAGATGTTGCTGAATATGTCTCTCAATGCTTGGTTTGTCAGCAAGTTATTTCTGAGAGAAAAAAGTCTAAGGGGATGTTACAACCATTACCCATACGCGAATAGAAATGGGAAAACATCACTACAGACATTGTCACCAAACTTCCTAAAACATCCAATGGCAATAATGCTATCTGGGTCATAGTTGATCGTCTTACAGAGTCTGGAAACTTCATTGCTGTTAGAGAGTATTTCTCTCTAGATCATCTTGCCATGATATATGTAAAGGAAGTGGTATGATTGCATGGAGTACCACTTTCTATTATATCTGATCAGGATCCGAGGTTTACCTCAATGTTCTGGCGAAGTCTTCAGCATACTCTGGATACAGAGTTGAGTTTCAGCACTGCTTATCATCCTCAGACAGACAGTCAGTCTGAGAGGACAATTCAAACTCTAGAAGATATGTTGACATCTTGCTCTATTGATTTCAAAGGTGGTCGGGGTCAACACCTACTTTTGGTGGAATTTTCCTATAATAATATCTTTCACTCCAGTATTCAGATGGATTTTTATGAAACCCTCTATGGAAAGAAATGCAGGACTCCAACTTGCTGGGATGAAGTTGGGGAAAGAAAGTTATTAGGACCTGATCTTATTGATGAGATGGCAGAAAAGGTCCGATCTATTCAACAACACATTAGAGCTTGTCAGAGCCAACACAAAAGTTATGCCGACAACCAAATAAAAGACCTAGAGTTTGAAGTGGGTGATAAAGGGTTCTTACAAATATCTCCTTGGAAGAGAGTAATGAGATTTGGAAAGAAGGGAAATATGAGCCCTAGGTATATCTGTCCTTTCAAAAAATTGGGTCGTGTTGGGAAGGTAGCTTATCGATTGGAACTTCCACCGAATCTCTCCCAAGTTCACGATGTGTTCCATGTATCTCTCCTGAGAAAGTACATACCTGATCCTTCACATGTACTCAGCTCATATGTTGTACCGCTGGAGCATGATCTTTCTTATAAAGAACAGCCTATAGAGATTCTAGATCGTAGCGAAAAAGTCCTACAGAATAAGACCACTCACTTGGTGAAAGTTTTATGTAGAAACCATCAATTAGAAGAAGCTACATGGGATCTTGAAGATATGATGATGGAGAGGTATCCTCATCTGTTTGTTACAAAGTGATGAATTTTGAGGGAGAAAATTATTTTAAAGGGGGTAGAATGTAACACCCGATACTTTTATGAGAAAAATTTTGTTTTTATGTTATATAAATCACTAAAGGAATCTTTCACTACACATAACTCTATCTTGGCTTGCTTTACATGAAATCGTGTCCTTCCTCGATAGCTTCTGTTGTATGCAATACCGAGTTTCACTAAACAACGATATGCTATTAAAATATTATTAAAACAAGCCATTATGAATAGTAATACCCACTTTTTGAATTTTTTTAAATTTGATTTTTCAAAATGGACTTCATTTTTGGATTGGGAATATTAAAATTAGCCCAGGGTGAAATTTTGGTATTTTTCTGAAAACTTTCAATTTTTGATTAATAGTGAAAACACTAGGTTACTATTTAAAAACCATCGTTTTATTTAAATAATTATTTTTTTATTTAAATTTATTTTAGGTAAAAATTGATACATAATACCTATATAAGTTCAATGTAATTCATTGGAGTCATTTTATAATAATTTTAGATATATAAAAATTTTATTGAACTTTTGACCGTCTTTTACCCACCTCCTAGGAGAATTTTCAAATTTACATAAAACTTAATTTTACCAATTTTGTGAATGGAATTTCAAAAATCCAAGAGACACGGTCGATTTCAGTATGTAAAATGTGGTTCAATGATATGAAAATAATTTTTGGTGAATAGTAACTTTTTACTTTTTTTAACCATAGTTGAAAGTAAATAGAGTAATTAAGGGTAAAAATGATATTATTATTACCCTAACACATGTCCTAATTCTATTGGATAAGTTTAATTAGACCAAAAACAACCTTAGGAATAAACTATAACCATTTAGGCACACTTAGATTAGATTAGGACATTTATTATTAATTTATTTAAAGAAGTGTTAAAATAGTTAAAATCAACGTTTAATAAATAAATCATTTTTAATATGGGGTTATACATAAGATAAATTCGACTATAAATTCTAATTATAACGATAAAAATATTTCCTACATAATATAATTTTATTTGTAATTTTTAAGAAATAAATAATTTAATTTATTTATGGTAGAATGATGATGCAGCAATTATCATATTAATTAAATATTGACATAATTGATGTTATAAATACCCAAAAAAATGTGATTTGAGACTTTTAATGAATTAAAATAATTTTTTATGTTAATATGACATGTTATTATTGATTTAAATAACTTTTTTAGAACTAATATTTCTATTATGATTTTCACAAAAATCAATTACCAAATAGTGTCAAAATTGACATAATATAGTTTTTAAGACAAATATTATATTATTAATTGTTATTTTATTCCTAAAAATATATGGTTCGGCCAAATCACATAGATAAGGTTATATATATTAATTATAAACAACTTGGCATTCGTTTGGCTTGTTATAGTTTGTTTATTAACCTTATAGAGTAAGAAAACAAGAAGACATGGTAAAAGTAAAATTATTTAACATGAAGTTAAATATAATTAATAAGGTTAAAATAGAGAACTAAACTTGTCTAAATTCTTTTGTATGAGATTATTTCGACCCATCCCCACCTTAGCTTCGAAATAAATCAATTTGGAGCTATTTAAAACCGGATATGACTTTATAATAAAATAATATTTTTATTTTTTCAAAAGGTGCCCCTAACCTCTCTTATAAATGGGAACATCCTCCCTCTCTTCCTCACACCACATTGAGCCTTCACGATCTGCCAAACCCTTCCAAAGTCTCCTCTCCACTTCCCTAGAAACATCATAGAGGTCTTCTTCTTCTTCAATGACCAATTTTAGTGCCCTAAAAAGAGGTCTCAAAGAGGCACTTCAAAGAATAGGTAATGTCTGTTACAGATTCTTTCAAGTTTATTTCTTCTTCCCCTTCTTCTTCATTAGTTGTTTCATTAGGAAGTAATAACCTAAGTATCACTCACATACTGATATGTTATTATAAATATGAAACAACCCTATTTTACCGTCTATCCATCCTATGGAAAACGAAATCACTGCACGTGCATACGTACGGAATACCATCTCCACGCCGTGGTGTAATCTATTTTCCACCACCATCTTACATGGATGGGTATAATGGTGTATTGAATAAATATATATGATTATTGAAAAGTTATTCAGAAATATTATACATACACTCCAATACAATTCCATGATCATGGGAATGATATCATCGCTCGTGCCTATGTACGGAATACCGTCTCTATGATGTGATGCGACTTGTTCTACATGATTTTCATTGCATAATGATTACATAAATGAATTGAGTGAATAAATATGATATATATTACACTAATACCATTCTAGAAATGAGGTATATATAACCTAAAAAGAAGAATAAGAATTTATTTGACAAAACACGCATAAGAACAAAAAGTAATAGACACCCGAATAACAAGTAGCAATGAAATATTACTAATAAGAAGCTAAGAATATAACCATATATGATTTTATAACAATGATTATGATTCTTTAATAAGTCAATGACTTTATTTAAATCATTATACAGGAGTTTTTGACACTTATGAAGAAAATCCGACCTAAGCTAAGGGACAATCTCGCAATCTCAATTTTTATCCGAGATTGTTTATACTTCAGAATTTACTGGAGAATATTTATCATCCACATCCATGTTTCCCCAATATGTAATATTATTTATATCCTCCTTAAATTTTTTAAATCCAATTTTACCATTCGGTGTGGTTTTAGAAACAGATATTAAAGTAATCTTTTGTCGTTTTTCACACAAGGTACTTTTTGACTTTTCCGACAAAAGTACGAGAAGAATGTTTTTTATCTTATACGGCATGAATGTATTTTTAAAATATTATTTACAAAAGGCTTCCTTTACATGTTTTCAAGTTTATTTTTAGTCAACATCTTTTAGTTTAAAATTTTATGACATTTTTAGAAATGAAAAATGTTTTTGAAGTTTAAAGGATATTTTCCTCAAGAATGGAGTTCAAATGTTTTATAAAAAGTATTTTCCATCTAAGATAATATAGGGTTCCGTTTTAATCCCTATTATTACATTGATTTGATTTTTTTGTGATGGAATTATTTTTATAAATTCCTTTATCTTATATGAATTGTTTTTTGATGTCACGATGTTTAAGAATCCCATTTTTATTACATGGGTTATACAATGATGTAGGATTTATGATTTTGTGGCACACATAAGAATGGTATCATTATGAGATGGGTGGGACCTATATCTCCCTCCAATGCATTGAGTAAGGATTTATATCTCATGATATAGACATGGGTGGAAGGGTATGTTAATCCGGTTTAGTGTTATAGGACTGAAACGGGGAGTGAACTCGATTCAGAAAGGTACTTTGTCCACTAAGATGGTCTTGGCAGCAATGCCTTGGCTACTATGGAAATCCTAACAAGTGCTAAATGGTTTCCACAATTACATGTATTATTCCCATGCTATTTTATCTTGATTTATGTTCGTTTATGATATATTCCTTACATATTTCCAATATTTATTTCTTTGCTCAAGGTTTTAATGTTTAGAATTCATGTTCAAGTTTTTGCTTTCAAATGTTTATGGATTGTTTTGTGTTCTCTATGTTTTCATTTACTGAGCATTTGATCTCACCCTTTTTATGTTTTATTTACCCATGGAAATAAATAAAGGCTCTAGGTAAGGAAAAAAAAAGGGGAAGATCATTATGGGAGATTTTGAAGATCTTTCACCACTATTAGAAGTTTATATTCCGAGTTTCCAAGGACACTAAACTATTACGGTCCTTGTGTGTCTGTTTTTGTTATGTATTAAGTATTCCGCAAAATTAATGTAATGTCCATGTACTTCAAGCTTTGGGTCTCTACATACATGACTCTCTAATTGAGATAGATGTTTCTCTCTTTCTATCAGGAAGAAATCTGAGAATTCTCAGGATTTGTTTTTTGGCTGTGACATTTGTTCCAATAGAGATCATTGTATTAAAAATTTCATTGAATCTGAGATACATATCAGAAATAGATTCATTATGATTAATTTTAATGTTAGCATACTTAATAGTATAATTATTAAGTCTCATTTTTCTTAAATTATTTGTTTGCTCATGAGAAACAGACAAGGTGTCCCAAATCTCATGAGCAGTTTTACAAGATGAAATTTTGATGGATTATTCATCACCTATGTCATAGTATAAAGAATTCATTTCCTTACAGTTATTGTTATAGGAAGTCTTGGTAGGTTCATCCCATGTTTTTTTGGAAGTTTCAGGAATTTCATATTTACTTTTAATATCACTTAATATTTAAAATACCATTCTTTCAAGATGTATTTTAATTTTATGCTTCCAATGACATAGCTTGAGCCACTAAAAAAGGTGTTATAATAGCAGAATCTCATTCTAAATGATTTTCCAAAATATAAATTATGAAATCATTTTAGAGAGTTAAAAATTTATAAATAAAATAAATTTTAGGATCTTTAAAAGACAACTAAAATCATAGTTGAAAAAAGATTAAAAAATAGTGTCTTAATCTGGAATAAGACCCCTATGATAAAAAATCTTGGTCGCAGCAAATTACTCAATAGGGGTTGAATTGAGTATCTATAAAAATTCCAGTTTCAAATTAGTTCTTTGAAAATTTACCCCAGTTAAAAAATATAATCAAAGACAGTTTTTAGTGAATTTATAAACGCCATGAATGTTCAATTAATTTCTCAGAAGATTAATTAGTTCTCAGTGATACTAATCTAGATATTAATATACATTTTTAAACTAACCTACTAGTTCAAAATAGTTGTAAACACATGATACAGTAACTACTAAAGTAAAAAATTTAGTTTCTCAAGATATAGAGAAAAAAATAGAAAAACTAAAATAAAAGACACGGCGGATAAAAAAAGTTGTTTATTCTCAAGTCAAGACACATTCTACTTCACTTGGTGATCACCTTCAACCAGGAAGTCTATATTTATATACTTGATCCACACCTTGGATCGGGGTAAACAAAAATACACATAAATTTTCTGGCCACACATCCTTTTCCACTGTTATTTGTGGGAATAAGATACAAGGTCAAACAATGACCTCTTCCACACTTATCTATGGGAGTAAACATATGTAAGAAGATTTTAGATGAAGGATATCTTGTATCCTTTAGTTCAATACAATAGATAGTGTGTGTTTTAATGCAGATACACAAACTTCTCGAAAGATAAAAGCAGTACACAATAGAGAAAAGATGATGAGAAAGGGATAGATGTTCTCTAAGTGTTATTCTATGAAACTTTGGACTTATATGTTGATGTAGATGAAAGTATCGAGTCCCCTTGTGAAAAATAGAGTATCACGAGGATGGTGCTCGGGTTTCCAGTTTGACTGTGAAAGTTATCTAGCTCATGATCTTCAGGGAAGATACGGGATGCTCTGATCAATGGTACTTCATCCTTGAGGAATCATGAGTTATTTTTGTGGTCTTCCGTTGTATATTGTTTCATGTATCATTTCTCTTTTCAAATGCTTGCTCCACACCTTATTTTTCTAGTTCCACACTTACATTTTTATTATAGAATGCATGTGTTGTAGCCAACAAAATGCATGTATTTATAACCTCGTACCTCATACTATTAGGTTACATGTCTTCAAAGAAACATTAATTGTGTAAGTTATTTTAAATGACTCAAATATGATTTTTAGAAGTTAAATTAAAAATGAAAAAACAGATTAAATAATGGTGTCACCATATTTCATGAAACAGTAACTCTTGGATATAGCGTCACCAAGAAATTGTGTCTTATTATTTGCCTCTCAGTGGTGAGACAGTCAGGATTCCATTGTTTCATTGAGATCAGGAACCTATAGCATAGATGTAGTGTTAGGATCACGGTGTCTGGTCCTTTCTCAAAATCTGAATGGTGTCTTGGTGATGGTAGCAAAAAACCAGTGTTATTGTTGGTCCCCTTGATGTGAAGCATATTAAAATATGTTTCCTGACTGAAGAAGACCAGGTTTGTGATTTGGCTTCTGCTCTGTGAAGTATGGAAGGTTTATATTTTTCTCTCTTTCAGTGGTCCTTTGACTTCCACGTGATGTGAGACCCTACTGTCTCTTCACTCTAGATTTCTCTTCCCAGACTCCCTCTACTGTTCCAGAACCAGGTGAATCTCTGATGGATTGGCAACAAGGTAGGGCGATACCTCTGCTCGGATTCTCGTACCAATGCTGTATTCCATCCAGTCTCTCCGAGTATCTGTTTCGAAACCGATTTGTCTAAGGGCCCTATGAATTATATTATCATCATTTTTGAAGGTGATCTTCTCTGGAACTAGAAGATATGTTACGAAACCTGGAGTGATTATTGTGGTATCTGTGGACGTATTGGACTCTCGGATTCAGTATATCGGTGTGGGGGTAGTTTATTCCAAGCACAGCCCTCAAAAAGAAAGGGTTGGTTTTGATGATGGAAATGTGCAGTCGAGTCACTCCAGGGAGAAAATGCTTGAAGCCTCAACGCGGGACACCATTCCTCTCGCTAATTTACATTTTAAGATGGATGCTACCATGATTTCTCTTTGTGAGGTAGGGAAGAGAGGAGCAAAGACAATGGTTTCAGACATCTTCGGGCTCCTGAAGCAGGACTTGGGTGTCTCAATCGGGAAGGAGAGTGCTTTAGGGGCTAAGACAACATGTATTCTGGGAATCTAAAGTGCTTCAGTGACGCCTGTGCGGGGGGTGGCAGCTCAAACAGGATAAGATTCAGGAGGGTTTGAAGAGGTTCGAGTATTGGGTTCACTAGACCCAAACACTTTCATTTCAAAAGCCTCATCCTCAAAGGCTGTGTACACCACTATGCAGGATGGTCTTAAGGAAGGTCTCATAGGGACTAGCTCCAATAATCAGTATGCAGTTTTGGGTAAGGAAGGCAGTAATGCTCTTGCAGAATGGACTGAAGTGGAGGCAACTCAAGATGAGGTTCCTCCTATGGGGATGGAGCACCATGTGGGGGACAGTGATTCTACCTTGATGTTGGTATAGTCCAAGGAAGTGTTCATTAAGGAGGATTATTTGAGGCAATCC
Source organism: Viscum album (assembly GCA_963277665.1). Classification (NCBI taxonomy): domain Eukaryota; kingdom Viridiplantae; phylum Streptophyta; class Magnoliopsida; order Santalales; family Viscaceae; genus Viscum; species Viscum album. The sequence continues at coordinate 254,919,478 of OY728148.1, read as the reverse complement.
TTCATGAAAGGAAAGAACATCATCATAAACTCAGATGGATTTATCCAGAATTCCCGGAGGGTGCGAAGACGTAAGGGCTATTCTAATTTACCTATCCATCCTATTACAAGGTCTCCCATCAAAGGCAATTCGCCTCTAGCACGAGGGGACAACAATCTAAATATCAATAATAAAGGCCCTAGAAAGCATGTCGAGTCAGGGTCTCACAAGGAGCAACAAGCTCAAGCAGGAGAAGCAACAGTTATGGATCATGTATATGTAGAAAAAAAAAGATTTTCGGGGTAGATGTCTCCCTAAGTCACAATGAACTGGTAGAGTGTGATGATTGGAACATTATTATCATTTTCAATGAAGAACTCTTAGAGTAAGAGTTAGAGGCCAACACATCATTAGAGGAGCAGGGCAACTGTGGAAATAAGATCTCGGTGGAGGAGTTTATTTAAACCTGGGACAAGTTGGCAGATAATATCGAAGAACTTCTTCACGAAAACCCTGATGCAAAGGCCAATGATCTTCAATGGATTCTCAATAGAGGTAAGGTTTCTAAAAGACTTAAATTGCAGTTCAAATAGGCTTCCATTACTTATGAAGTTGGTTGACTACATGTTATTGAAATTGGATGGTTTCCCACTTTTTTCATTAAAAGTGCTTTAATAAAAATATTATATGTTGGTTGTGGTACACATGATAAGAGATATATTAATTAAGGTTAACATGATTTTTGATCAGTAAAATATTATTAAAACATAAGGAGTCTAAAAACAACCTTGCATAAAAATTTCATATAGGATAAAAAATTAATATAAGAATGTGTGGAATATATTTCTTCCCATAATTATATTTGGAACCATCAAAATAAGGTGCATAACCCATAGATTTCCCTTTGGGATAAACATTGTTGTTTGAAATATATATCAATTTAAAGAATAATTTTGTGAGAAATTAGTAAAAGATTTTTAAAACAGTTATTTACTTATGAATAATTGAAAAACAAGAGAATAAAAAAAATAAAAAATTCAATTCACAATTCACCATTGATACCAAATATAGTTCTGTGTAAAATGGAAAGAGGGTGGATTTCCATTAAAAAAATTCAATTATGATAAAAAATAAACTTCATTATCAATCAAGAAATTTATTCATGTAAAATACAATGAAAATAAAGTTATCTTATAATAAATTTACACATTGTGTGTACTATAAATTTTTTTATAGAAATTAAAAAGAAATTTTTTTAAAAAGGAGTTCAATAATAGCTTAATAATGAACCCCTACATCTCATCCCATTATAAAGTATTGAGAGGGGATTGATGCTCCCTCATTTTTTTTAAAAACCAATAACCAATTAATATTAAAGGAATTCATTGATATTAATTAAAACCAATAACCAAAAAATAAGACCCTTTATTTTAATGGAAACAAAGAACCATGAACCTTTACATTAACGGTTTTGATTACCGAAATAAGAAGATGAAGAGGATAATAGTTTGATTCAAAAAAAAATCAAAACACAAAAATCTATAATGAAGATTTTAAAAAATATAAATGATTGAAATATAATTGGATAGGAAAAATGAAGATCCTTTATGAACTATTATATGGAAGAAAATGAAAGATACTTAAAAAAGAGTGGAAATTGAAATTGGATTTTATAAATTGATTCCTATTTTATATTTTAGAACATAAATTCACATTGATATCTCTTTATAATGTTTATTTGAGATTGATCAAGAATTGTTTGGTGGAAAGTAGTTGTTTTGGTCTCCTATATTAGATTTAAACCTCCTCTTATATCTATTTATAACTTTCATATGTTATAAATGATCCTTGGATCATGTAATGCCTTAAATGATCCAAATAAAATCTTTTATTAGAGACAATGATTGACCTTTGACTATTCTAGATTGAAGCCACAAGCTAGCCGCCTGATGCCAATGGTTATCCAATTCATGTTTTCTAACTAAAATATTATGTCTGAACACCATTGAACAACTAGTGTGATCTAATGACTAGACTGCAGTAATTAAAATTTTGTATATAGATTTTTTTCTACTAGCTATCTAGTTCTCTTGTATTTTATAGCTAGTGGGTGTACACTAGTAGGATCTTTAAGGTAGCACTCCATATTTCATATGATAACATCGTTTGGTCCAAAAATATCCACTAAATATGACTAAACAATATTACTAAAATATACTTAAAAATAAAACGTACAAAATATTTTAGTAAAAATTATTATAAAGATAAATTATTGATTAAAAAATTAAAAAAAATGCAGAATTATATTTCGAAATTTTCAATGAAAATAAAAGAGGTTATGGAAAAAAGTACTCAAGAAGACTCCTTGGAATTTCCCTTCGAAGACTCCTTTGAAATGGAGCTCTTAAGACAAAATAGTGTGACCGTAGGTTCATGGAATGGTATGTTGACTATATGTGATAGAAAAATGGTAGTTTTTCACGTTAAAATAGAATTTTTAGGATTATCTTGATGGAGTTGTGATTGGTCCCTTTTATAAGTGGTGAGAATATAATTTTTTGTAAATATTCAAACATAATATAAGTAAGATGTGTGTTTCAATAATAAATAATATTATGAAATGCATAATAATGTTTTAAGAGAATATATGAGGTCTATAATCCCCCAAAAATTAATTTCCACACATGTTTTTATATCATTTTCTGATAAAATTTATACTTATAATTTTTTGGTTTCACAAAGGTAAAAAAAATTACCTAAATAATTTTATTTTGTTGCATGAAAATAATAATTCCCTTATTGGGTAATTTAAATAAATTTAGTATCTATATTAATCGGTTTTATTAGTTAAAAATTATGTTTATAATAAATATTAATTTTAATACTAGTCCATATAATTGGTAAAAAACATTTTTATGAAAAATGTAATTTTCTGAAAAATATATATATATTATAATTACTAATTTATTTTATTTTCATGACATAAATTGTTTTTTATGATTAAAATAAAAGGTATGTGGCTTTTAAATTATTCCAAAATAAAATTTTATAAAAACAATCATTAAAAGAAGAGACAAAAACAATTTCATTTATTGGAAATTTTTACTTATGTTGTTAAACATAATTTTTTAAAATTTAATGTATTATATTTTTTTATATATTATTTCTATTTGAAATATATTTCCTTATGAAATTTTTTTAATATTTTATCAAGATACACTAAATTCCTCATATAGTCATAAATGCTATGATTTTAGTAAAAACTGTATTTCTCACTATTTGCCGAAAAACAAATTATTCTAGAAAAATATTAAAAATTAAACTTAGGATAATATTGATATATGAAAATATAATATTTTTTTATTTTAATAAATTTATAATTCAAAAATTTATAATTTTAACTTATAATTGAAATTACAATACATAAACAAGTACTATTTTTAAAAAAAATGACTTGTTTATTCATCAAGTGTCTTTTTTATTATTTCATATAAATTTATAAATAATAGAAATTTTACATATTATTTTATAAATATATATATAATCTATTGTGATAAACTTTTAACTATGAATAATTTAATTTATTATGGTAAATCCAATACCCTTTTTTAAAATGGTTCTTCAAAAGGCATCTTTTTTAAAAAAAATTAATCAATAAAAATAATAATATGTTATTATTTGAATTGATTATTATATTTTTTTATAATAAATATTATATTATTCATGTTATTTTAAAATATTTTATTTCAATTTTGTCGGTTGTTTCATTAGTTTAGTGAAACGTGTTATAAAAGCTATTAAAGATCGTGTTATTTTAAATGGTATAAAATGATGGGTTTTTATGACTTCAACTATATTAGTTCATATAGAATACATTTATTAATTGATTAGTAATTGTTTTATCCCTTATTTTATGAAATCTAGATAAAAAATAAAAATATTTTGATCTAGATGTAGTATGGGTTGTTATAACTCAATACCTCCTTCCACCATACATGTTCTAGTGGAGAAACTCTATATTTTTTAGATAGGAGAAGGAAAAAATAATGCGACATCATCATTCATTATTTTCAGGATCAATTCCATGTATTTAGAAAATTCCTAGGTTTTTAAGAGTCTTATTCTTCCTTTAATCATTTCTATGTAATTTTTTAATGATCTGTTTATTTCACTAAGGTGTGTTCGTGATTAGGGAAACTCCTGGAATTATGTATTTTCTTGAGTATTTTATTTTTTCAATGTGTATCCTTCCATTTTTTGTTTCTATTAATACATTTCATGGTGTTTGGTGTTTTTTTCATGAATTTTGGTATACATTAATCTAAATAACATTATATATAGGTTGCCTTTACTGATTTTGTTTGTGTTTGAATTCTTTCTTGCTATAATTTCTATGATATTTTCTCTTCTAGAATTTATGTTAATTAATTTAGGTTTTAAGGTAATTATGGATCTCAATGCCTTTTATCTCTATTAAGTGGTTCGACTATCTTCTACAGCCCTCATAACTAAACTATTTGAAAATTACTTTTGTTTAAATTATATCTTGGTAATAATGGTTGTGATATTATAATAATTTCTTACATTATTCAATAATTATATTATGTTGAAATAAATTTTTATTTTTTAACAACATTTGATATTTTATTCAATTAAAATAATTCTAAAGAATCAATAGATGAAAGTCATGTTTCAACCATTATAAACATTTAAATTTTATTATAAAATAAATATGTTTTGGATGATGTTTTGGTTATCAATGAGTAAATATTTAATAAAAATATATTAATCGTCTTACTAGATGGTTTCATCATTTTCACTATCTAAAAAACTATATTGATTAATAGTCTTTAGCTTTATATTATATTTATAAGATAGTTTGGATTTGGTGGTGATGATAAAACCAATTTTTCGTCTTTTCTTTCTCTAGAATTAAATGTTTATAAAGGTGAACTAATCTTATTAAAAATGAAAAAAAATTGACATAAATTTTCCCATTTAAATGGTATTTATTTTTTCACAAAAAACCATTATGAATGAGGTAGATTTTATAGAAGATTCTAGAACAATGTATTCCCTAGATATTAGGAATTAGTATATTTTAAATTATCTAACTCTACAACACTGTTAATAAAAATATCTAACATCGCACACTTTCTCCATAAAAATATATAATACTAATATCAAGCCACTACATTAGTTTAACTTTTTGATTAACTAGGCACATAAAACATAGAATTTTTACCAACGAGATCAATTTATTATTTAAATCATAGTATATGAGATTATAAATTTCATTTTTATTATTTATAATGAATTAATTATATAAAAAAGTTCCATGGTTATCCTGGAAGATAATTTTGTAGTTTCATAGTCTTAAAATAAATTCATGTGGAAAATAAAAATATAGACAAATGAAAAAAATTTATCAAAGCTATATATTTATTAATTTTAATGATAACTAATAGAATACACTAGAGATTTTTTAATATTGAATCAATGAAATAAATTTTTTTTATATGTTCTGGATTATATGGTCACATTGTATAAGAGTGTGCATAAAAAAAAGTATGGTTTCCCTATGATATGAAAAAAATAACTTTTTTCCTAAACATGAAAATCTGCCAAATTTTGAACAAAAAATGATTGTGATTAACAATTATATATATTTTATTTATTAATAACATCATGTTCATATTCAAATATTAAAAATTCAATATTTTGAGTCAGTGGAAAATTTGAAGGAATAATATAAACAGGAAAAAATGTATGATTAAAAAGAGACAAAATAATTGAGTGTTGCATTTATAGATGAAAAAAATGAATAAAACAATTAATATAGGTGTGAAGAGACCCTATAATAAAATAAAGTGGAGTAATGTCACAGTTTGGTTGATACTGAACAAGAATAAAATTAAGAAAATAATGACTTAAAATATATTTACAAGGGGTTTAACATGCATTAATTATATAAACTACATCATTTAATATGAGATTAATTATTTTATATGGAATAATAAGAGAATATACATTCTTTTCTTCATAATAACATATTTTTTTCTTGTTTTCTATTTAAGGAATTGTTAATTTAGGTGGAGAAGAAAATAGTTACTAGAAAATCATTATTTATTATCATGTTAAACCTTTTATCTAATGTTACTAGTGCTGAGAGAAATAAATATGTCAAGGAATTTTTGTAAAAAAACATTAAATTGGAAAACGTAGATTCTAAATTTTTTTAAACTAATTTTCAATTGGAACATCATAATTTTGTTAATTTAAACATATTTACTTTTCAAAAAACTTTTTTAGATGGGGAATAGGGATTAGTGTAGATAATCAACCTATATATTTTAATGGACCCTATCTAGATCAGTATTGAACCTCATTTCCATATTTTTATCCTCATAGGTTGGAATAAATGTTTATGGATAATTAAAATATGGATTGGATAAGATTTAGCATATTTATAAGTATGAATGAAGGAAAAAGCTTAACATTGGTCTCTAATTGGGAATATAGCATGACCTTCAAGGTTATTATACCTGAATGAAACAGATGAAAGTATCCAAAAAATGTATCTACAATCATCCTATGATAGAGGAACATATACTCACTCTATCCTATGAGGCCAACTATCCCTTTTCAAGGAGTAACCATATACATTCATCCTTACTCATGAGGCATAATATTTTTAAATTAATGAAAATATACATATATATCATAATATATATATATATATATGTACGTTATCCTTCATCTATATAAGGAAAAATTAATAAATATAGGTGAGATCCCCATGTCTAATAAGTACACACACATCGAACATGAACCTGAAAAATAGGGATCTTGACAAAATCTACCATACATGGAAATAAGGCTATACATATGTAATATTAAAAAGAAGAATTAAAACATTTTTTAATTCTAAGTCCATTAAATAAATCATGAACATAACATAATAAATTAAATAATCCAGCTAACATGATTCAAAGGATTATTTTAAATCACAATCATGTCACTCATAACCATTAGAGTTATATAGAGACACCAAAATTAACATAAAAATAAGAAATTTTGAATATGCCATATTTGTCTTGATATTTCACATTAAAGGTCACAAACTAGTCTATTTTATTCCTAGTCCACAGGAAATTAAATATTCATTACCTTACAAGCATGAATCCCAAAAAAATGTTTATAAGTGATTCGGCATTACTTTTGGTTTATACATAAGTCCCATCATATTTTGTCTATAATCAATTTGTGAGTCTATAATTTCTTATTTTAACTACTATTTACGGTGACCTAGGATCCATAGGACATGTTTTTGTTCCACATAGATAATCACAGCCTAGGTTATTGTCAAAAAAAATTATTTATCTTTTTAAAATGCACAAATCAGTTATCTAATTAAAGATAGAAAGTATAAATACTCATAACATGGTTTATAAAACACCAAGGTACATGGGTATACATAAGGAGTCCAATGACTATAATACTAGTGAACAACCATTAGACTAGTTTATAGGAACAATGACTCATGGGTCAAGGTGGGATAACCAAATCATATTTGGTTCATCATAATTAAATTAACTACCCAATTATCATGTAGAAAAAATTAATTTACTAACACTATTTTTACTCAATACCCCTAAAATATCCATACTCGACATTATTGGAGACATAGAAGAGGATAAACAACTAAAATGTATACTGACATGAATCCCTATCTATGATTTTATAGATATACCACCTTCAATGGATTTGGAAACCTTAATAAAGTCCAAATGTGAATATTAAGTCACTTGCCTAATAAAAAAAAACATTATGAAAAGTGGAAGTATTTCATCATGACAAACAACTACTTACTCAAACCACCACTAGGAGAAAGAACCATTTTAATAGGTGCATAAATTCCAGACCTATATGAGAGGTGAGGTTATGAGAGACTTTACTCTACTTTAGACATACTCTAAGGATAGAGAAGAATAAGTGACCTACCATATATTTGACTATATAGGGCTTTCATGGACACCCACTGATGAATTTAGTTGATGATCGATGCTAGGGTTCAAAATATTGAAATAGGAATAAAAAATATTCATTAATTTGGAGAAAAAATCTAGAATTATGGGATGATAATTATGTTTTGGGTAAATAAGAATTTGTTTAATCGATTAATGTTCAATAGATTTCCTATTTAATCTGATTTTTTGAATAGTGTATTATGTACCAATTATATATTTATTTTTCACCCTGTTTAATCAACAGATTATCCACATCCCTTGGAGCTCCACCATGCACTGAGTCTAGACCATTGCGTACACAGTTGTCCATGGGTCCTAGGCTTCCACCCATTTTACATGCATTTTCCTGCAAACTCCTCCATCAATACCTATAATTAAAAATAAATCCCAAAAATAATTAAGGACTGAAAAATTTATAAGGGATAACTTGAAAATTGTACATTTCTTTACAGTCTCTCCCCCATTAGTTTCATATCCCCATGAAGCATCGACTTGACTCCGTGGAGAAAATACTTGACCATTGGGCCTTTATCTTAGTTTTACATTCCAATTTCTCATTTGAATAACGAATGTTCCACCATTTAACTCATACCATAGGAATCATTATTATAAGGCCCCAGCCTTAAACCTTACTTAATCATGAGTTATTACAAGATTAAACATTGAGGATCTTTTCAGGTTTAGAGTTTTAGAGAATTAGATCATGAAACTTGCATTGCATTCCACATTTAAACAAAGTGGTTACATAAAAGACAATATTCATTCATCCCATCAACGGAAACATATTTAAAATATAACACAGATTCTTTCTTGATACATCCTTGACACTATCATCACATCATGTACCTATCCCTTGACCTGTGAAAAACATTTCAAAAACTTGGGATGAGCATAAAAAGCTCAGTAAGGGTTATAAAAATATGGAAAGGAAACATGAGTTCATATATACATAAGAAGGAAATCATATTTTACCCATAAAACATAGGCACTTTAACATACCTCATCAAACCATGAATAAATCATTGAAAACATAAGACATAAAGGTAACTTGAGACATTCATAACATTCTTACGTGGGGAGTAACCCTCTTCGTTACGTTTGGAATACCCATCACAGTATATTCCCTAAATCTCTTCAGAGAAACCTTTACGTTTCACTCCTTCACGTTACCCAATGCATTGGAGAGCTATAACGGGCTCACCCGCCCTTAGTTTATCACGGAACCACCCGTTTTCATAACAATGCCCAAGAACCATAACATAAATGTGTCACATAAATCATGCATAAAGGAAACATAACATTTCCACATTTCAATCACAATATAACATTTTAGTATATTGAAATATTAAATCCATTCAAAAAGAAACCATTTCCAAAACCATTTAAAACATTTAATAAAGAGATTTTTGAATCAAAGTGTCCCATACCACCTTGAAGCTTAAAATTTTAAACCATTAATATCCATATAAATAAATCCTTAAAACCATTTTGAAAACATGGATATTAATAAGAACAAATAATTAAAACATTTAAAATGATATTTTGGTTAAAGGGGTTTTACCAAAATTAGAGACACTTGAATACAATAGTTGAAGAATAACATTTAGTCAAAACTTTATAATATCGTGAGAATAAATGGATTCATCATATAATACTCCAAAGGACAGTATATACACCATATAAGAGTGAATTGGTGCATAACAACAATAAACCCTCAATAGAAATGTCAAATGTGATGAAATCCCTTATAAAGAAGGTATCCTTAAATTAAGGACAAATAAATCTCAAAAATATGTGTGAAAAATATAAATACACCCAATATAAGTGGATATTAATTGTAAAACAATAAAAGGTCATTCACACATATTCAATAGACGTCATATTCAATGACTACATGTTGAACCCAAAGAAATCGAAATTGGGTTAAAAGGTTCCCTTGACAGCCTAACGGCATCACATCAAAAAGAGTTGATGAGAGATAAAAAGAGTATCTCATCACTTGGACATAAAATTTACATCAATAAGGATATATGAGAACATATCCCAACATAACAATATGTAAATTAAAAGACCCAACAAAAGAAGTCTTTTAAAAAAGAGGAGGGTGAAAGGTTCCCTTACTGACTTTGGTATCTTTCAAAACATACACCCCATGAAAGAAGGACAATAGATCATTGATGTAAATACTCATAAATGAAAGTATATTACACAAAGAGTAGAATAATTGGAACTACATACACCACTCAATGGAATTTGTGGCAAATGTAGCATAAATCTCACGAGAATAAAAGTGAGTGAAAAATCCCTTACGAAAATTCGGCAGCCTAACGACGCCACTCAAAACTTCCAAAATGGATTTATGAGAGGAAATAGGGTCTCTCATCATTTGAAAATAATAAGTACAGTAGGATTAATATAAAAGAACATCCAAATCATAAGAAATATGAGCTTAAAAGGAATGACATAAAAGAGTGTACTTAAAAAGAAAGAGAGGTGTAGGATCCCTTACCTCGGGTCCGACTTGACTCGATCATTCTTTAACGTCCTGAATAATAAACTTGAGTTAATTTCTACTTCCTTAAGAACCTTTTTGAAGTTCATTATTCCTTTTATATCACTTATTACCATGTTATAAACACTATGTAATCATTAAGTTAATAATGATTGTTTTGTCGATATTTGGTTCTTAAGTCGAAAGTGGACTTCTTACAATTACATGTTGTTCATGTGGACAAATGTTTATTATATCCAGTATTGTATTCATGATTTAGATATAATATATGTCATATATATCCAGTACATTCATGCATTTATAACATTACATAATCATTTAGAGGTAAGAAATGAAATGCACCGTTCATGGAGACGGTAAGCCGTACGTACGTATGAACGCTACTTTCATTTCTATTTCGTATTTTATAGAATGGAATAATAATTATATAAAGGTATATTATAATTCCAGTATAATATCATATATAATATCATAGTTCCATCCTTTATACGTCCCACGTATGGCATTAACGAATCACATCACTTTGAGGGGGCGGTAGTCCGCACTTCCTAAAATGAAGATATCGCGTATACCCATAATGGAAGCCATAAAGGTAAGGAACAAATGAAAAATACAGAAGTATAAGTAAAACATAAACATATTATATATCATATATAAAAATAGTGACATCATAATGGCCACCTTTGAAGGTGTTAAATGAGTATTGAACAATCATCGTTTCAGGAGGCAGAATTTCGCCATCCACGGAAACCGTATGTTCTTTAACCATTTGATGTAGTTGTGTGAGAGTTTAGCTAGAATAAATCATATAACAACATCCTATTATATTTAAGATACTGGTGTTGTTACAAAATAAGTAAATAAAAAGAGTTTAGGGGGTTGGAGAAGAAAAATAAAACAAATGAACATGAGAGAATGAATTACCTTTAAAAGTGTAACTCCTTTTGATTTGAGCATAAAGGCTTCCTTTGAAAGGATTCTGCCCAAAGGGAATCCTCTAGGATGTGGAGAGAGATGTGTAGAGAGTAAATGGGCAGGGTTTGGCCGAGCCACAGGCTTGAGGAGTGTGTGAAATGAGGTAGAGGTGGGGGCCTTTTATAAGAGGAGAGGAGGGGCACTTTTGGAAAGTAAGGAAATATTACTTTATTTGAAAATGTGTTTCGGTTTCAAAAGGTCCCACATTGATATAATTCGTAGATAAGGTGGTAAGGCTTCGAAATCTACTCATCCAATAAGTTTTTGACATGTGTAGTTCATAGATTTTACATTATCTTTCCATTTTATTTAAATCGTCAAATAATGATGTCATCGCTGCATCATTATTATGTCATAAATAATTCAATTTATTTAATGTCTAAAAATTATAAAAAAAAATACTATGGTGTAGGAAATCGTTCTATCTTTCCAAGGACTATTTATAATAAAAAATATGATCTTTATAACCCCATGTAAAAATTGTTTTCGTAAAACATATTATGTTTGTGTCATTTTTACTTTTACATTAAATAAAAAGTTATTTATGTTATTTTCCAACCAAAGTGTCTCCATGGGGTCCCCAAGTTGACCCATGGCTTTTCTTGGTCTACCATGACACAACCAATAAGGTTGGGACATGTGTCTAGGTCATTTCATATTATTAAAGCATTATTTATACCTTAAACTACCCTAATTACCACTAATCGCGATTAAGAACTTAATAAGTTACTATTCACCAAAAATTTATTTTTATCCCATTGAACCACATTTTACTTTTTAATGACAACCATGTATGTCGGATTTTTGAAATTCAAAACACAATGATGGAAAATTTTCATTTAAACGGAAAATCAGTCTTTATAAGTACCACTTAGTGGTTTCACTATTCATCAAAAATTGAAGTTTTTCAGAAAATTACCAAAAATTCACCCTAAGCTATATTTTATATTACGAATTAAAAAATGAAGTCCGTTTTACAAAATTCAAAACATATAAGTCATATTAATTAATTTAATAATTAATTCCCGCTGTCATGAAAAATAGCGTGTTTTTATGAAACAATAAGTATCAAAAGATTGAGACTAGTTTAAGTACGATTTCAAAGTGAAATTAATTCCAACGACCACTATTGGATTTAATGGTAAAAATATTTTCTAATTTCAATTTAAAACCAATTCAAAATATTATCTAATCATATAAATAAATTATATTAAAAAGAGGTTTTGAATTAAAACACAACATTTTACACTATTCATTAAAAAATGAACATTACCAAAAAATTACACGAAGTAAAATTTGATGCCCCGATTCGTAATAAGAGTTTTATTTGGTCAAAAATAATGTATAAGAGTGATCAAAACTATATTTAATGACGGTTCTCCATCAAAAGGCGACAAGTGAACCTTTAGGGAAAACTAGGGTATATACGCATAAAATTGAATTCTTTCCGTATTTTAAGCCTTTATATTTTATTGTATAAATGTAAAAACATTTAAAAACATATATAATCATATTTTAGTTATTTCTATCCATTCCCGCCTATACAACGGCTACATGTTAACTACCATTTAAAATAATATTATTAGAGTGCAACGTAAGATTCCCAAGAAACTCGTTGTTGCGTGTTGGGTACGCCATCGAGCATAGCATCCCCTTTAAAGTCATATTAATATTTTATTCACAAATAGGGATAAATATGAAAATGTCATATTCTTTATTTACCTAGGGTGTTACATCCTTCCCCACTCTTGGGAATTGCGTCCTCACAATTTTAAAATTGCGCTTGGAAACATCCTTGAAAGTCCCACATCGGAACAAGAGTCGGTAAAACAACCACTTTAAAATAAAGGAAGATAAGTACAAAGGTCACCTGAGTTAACCCATACTAGGACTCTATGTAGGAAAACATGGACATGGAGGTGAAAACATAGGGTCATGTTCTGATGGAGAGTGATAGAAAACATGTTTAGGAGAAAGTTAACAATGAGAAAATCACAAACTTGTGATGGGTTAGACGGTGTTGGGTTCCCCAGTAGGAAAAGTTAATAGACAACATTTTTGTTTTAAGTTACTTTTTATTGAGGAATTTATTCATAAGGAAACATAATCACTTATCATGTTGACTTTCAACTTTTACTAGATTCCTTAATCAAACTCATATTTTTTCCAAAAGACGGGTATTTAGGGAGACTTGTTCTCATTAAGAGTACTATAATAAACTTCTAGAGAATAACCTAATCCACAACAGAGAACTATATACTTACCATTTCTGTAGGCTTTAACCAAAACCAAAACCAAAAGGTTAGTACAAGATCAGATAATCCAGAAAAGGATAACCCTTTATAAAAAGAAAATCTATTATTAACCTCCAAAATTTGTCCAACAAAACCCAAAGTTCAACGAGGACCATTTGTCCATAAAATTCTTCAAAGTAAACCAAACTAAGATTGAAAACCAAATATTTGAAGGATTTAGTCACATAGTCTTCCAAGTTAAATCGTAACATTTATCTCCAAACAACATCAGTTGCTCCTAAAGTCTCGTATTGAAAAGTAATTAACCTAATCACATATCCTCCATGATAGGTTAATCATTTTCATAAATAAACCAAAATCAACTTACCCTTAATTCATAAAATCATATAACTAGAAAGAATCAGTCAAACTAACCAGGGACTTCATGTAGTCCAGTGGTAGGCGATAAATACCAGTTGCACTTTTTTTTTGTGGGTTCGATTCCCGCAGCTTTGTCCGACAAGACGGGTTGTCACACGGTCTGCGTGTTTTCCTTTTTATAAAACTCCAAAAATAACCCCAACATGTTTTAAACTCAATAGTTTCTTTATACCTTTAATTTTCATCCAAATTCATTATGATCTCAACACCTTAATTCTTGAATTCTTATTTCACCACCATAAGATAAAATAAAACAATTCCCAAAATGAATAACAGCATACCTTGATCATGGCATCCACTCGGTCTCATCATCATCTTGCTCACATAGGTAGAAGTCCCATGCATTACAACAATGATTTAGAGATCCTTCAAAATCATTTGCTTCCTCCATCCAAATACACCTCGTGCAACATGGGTCATATGGGTGTTCACGGAAAAACAGTTTTGGAAAATAATCATGTATGACATATAATTCCAAAACATCTGATAAAACATGATTTCTAAAAAATAGTCGGACCGAAATTGAGTTGAAACTTTCTATCATTGGTCATTTTAAAATACCATAAGTATGTGATGTGAGAGTATATTTTAAAAGCAAATATAAATAGGTTGCGCAAGGGTCTCCTTCCTCAGCACCATTTTGAAAATCATAATATGCTTCAAATTCTTGTGATAAGGTAAAATATTTGAAAATACCTTGATAATATTTACCTCTCTTGAAAACATGAGAATATTGTGAAAATAGTATTTTTCTAAAAACAACCCATGATCCACGATGATAATGAGGTATAGGGGAGGTGTTTGATATCTCAAACAAATGCTTGCAAGAGTTTGTATACTGGAAAAAGTTTCACAATCATCCGAAGATGACTTTGCAATAATTATTGCAAGCATGTCATCAGGAAGAGATAGAAATGTCATTTGAGATCCTCCTCCTTCCATTCGTAACCGACTTTACTTAACCTGAAAAAAAAATTAAAACAAGGATTTAACTGAAATAATAGTTATATGGACTGATCATGTGCCTCACAAAAACTCCTAATCCCTAAAGTTGTCTAAACCGACCTTTGATACCAACTATAATGCCCCAGCCTTAAACCATACTTAATATTGAGTTATTACAAGATTAAACATTGAGGATCTTTTCAAGTTTAGAGTTTTAGAGAATTAGATCATGAAACTTGCATTACATTCCACATTTAAACAAAGTGGTTACATAAAAGACAATATTCATTCTTCCCATCAACGGAAACATATTTAAAATATAACACGGATTCTTTCTTGAAACATCCTTGACACTATCATCACATCATGTACCTTTCCCTTGACCTGTGAAAAACATTTCATAAACTTGGTATGAGCATAAAAAGCTCAGTAAGGGTTATAAAAATATGGAAAGGAAACATGAGTTCATATATACATAAGATGGAAATCATATTTTACCCATAAAACATAGGCACTTTAACATACCTCATCAAACCATGAATAAATCATAGAATACATAAGACATAAAGGTAACTTGAGGCATTCATAACATTCTTACATGGGGAGTAACCCTCTTGGTTACGTTTGGAATACCCATCACAGTATATTCCCTAAATCTCTTCGGAGAAACCTTTACGTTTCACTCCTTCGCGTTACCCAATGCATTGGAGAGATATAACGGGCTCACCCGCCCTTAGTGTATCACGGAACCACCCGTTTTCATAACAATGCCCAAGAACCATAACATAAATGTGTCACATAAAACATGCATAAAGGAAACATAACATTTCCACATTTAAATCACAATATAACATTTTAGTATATTGAAATATTGAATCCATTCAAAAAGAAACCATTTCCAAAACCATTTATAACATTTAATAAAGATATTTTTGAATCAAAGTGTCCCATACCACCTTGAAGCTTAAAATTTTAAACCATTAATATCCAAATAAATAAATCCTTAAAACCATTTTGAAAACATGTATATTAATAAGAACAAATAATTAAAACATTTAAAACTATATTTTGGTTAAAGGGGTTTTACCAAAATTAGAGACACTTGAATACAATAGTTGATGAATAACATTTAGTCAAAACTTTATAATATCATGAGAATAAATGGATTCATGATATAATACTCCAAAGGACAATATATACACCATATAAGAGTGAATTGGTGCATAACAACAATGAACCCTCAATAGAAATGTCAAATGTGATGAAATCCCTTATAAAGAAGGTATACTTAAATTAAGGACAAATCAATCTCAAAAATATGTGTGAAAAATATAAATACACCCAATATAAGTGGATATTAAGTGTAAAACAATAAAAGTTCATTCACACATATTCAATGGACGACATATTCAATGACTACATGTTGAACCCAAAGAAATCGAAATTGGGTTAAAAAGTTCCCTTAAAAGCCTAACGACATCACATAAAAAAGAGTTGATGAGAGATAAAAAGAGTATCTCATCACTTGGACATAAAATTTAAATCAATAAGGATATATGAGAACATATCCCAACATAAAAATATTTAAATTAAAAGACCCAACAAAAGAAGTCTTTTAAAAAAGAGGAGGGTGAAAGGTTCCCTTACTGACTTGGGTATCTTTCAAAACATACACCCCATGAAAGAAGGACAATAGATCATTGATGTAAATACTCATAAATGAAATTATATTACACAAATATTAGAATAATGGGAAATACATACACCACTCAATAGAATTTGTGGAAAATGTAGCATAAATCTCACGAGAATAAAAGTGAGATGAAAAATCCCTTACGAAAATTCGGCAGCCTAACGGCGCCACTCAAAACTTCCAAAATGGATTGATGAGAGGAAATAGGGTCTCTAATAATATGAACATAATAATTACAGTAGGAGTAATATAAAAGAACATCCAAATCATAATAAATATGATCTTAAAAGGAATGACATAAAAGAGTGTACTTAAAAAGAAAGAGAGGTGTAGGATCCCTTACCTCGGGTCCGACTTGACTCGATCGTTCTTTAACGTCCTGAATAATAAACTTGAGTTAATTTCTACTTCCTTAAGAACATTTTTCAAGTTAATTATTCCTTTTATATCACTTATTACCATGTTATAAACACTATGTAATCATTAAGTTAATAATGATTGTTTTGTCGATATTTGGTTCTTAAGTCGAAAGTGGACTTCTTACAATTACATGTTGTTCGTGTGGCCAAATGTTTATTATATCCATTATTTTATTCATTATTTAGATATAATATATGTCATATATATCCAGTACATGCATGAATTTATAACATTACATAATCATTTAGAGGTAAGAAATGAAATGCACCGTTCATGGAGACGGTAAGCCGTACGTACGCATGAACGCTACTTTCATTTCTATTTCGTATTTTATAGAATGGAATAATAATGATATAAAGGTATATTATAATTCCAGTATAATATCATATATAATATCATAGTTCCATCCTTTATACGTCCCACGTATGGCATTAACGAATCACATCACTTTGAGGGGGCGATAGTCCGCACTTCCTAAAATGAAGATGTCTCGTATACCCATAATGGAATCCATAAAGGTAAGGCACAAATGAAAAATACAGAAGTATAAGTAAAACCTAAACATATTATATATCATATATAAAAATAGTGACATCATAATGGCCACCTTTGAAGGTGTTAAATGAGTATTGAACAATCATCGTTTCGGGAGGCAGAATTTCGCCATCCACGGAAACCGTATGTTCTTTAACCATTTGATGTAGTTGTGTGAGAGTGTAGCTCGAATAAATCATATAAAAACATCCTAGTATATTGAAGATACTGGTGTTGTTACAAAATAAGTAAATAAAAAGAGTTTATGGGGTTGGAGAAGCAAAAAAAACAAATGAACATGAGAGAATGAATTACCTTCAAAAGTGTAACTCCTTTTGATTTTAGCATAAAGGCTTCCTTTGAAAGGATTATGCCCAAAGGGAATCATATAGGATGAGGAGAGGGATGTGGAGAGAGTAAATGGGCAGGGGTTGGCCGAGACAAAGGATTGAAGAGTGTGTGAAAGGAGGTAGAGGTGGGGGCCTTTTATAAGAGGAGAGGAGGGGCACGTTTGGAAAGTAAGGAAATATTACTTTATTTGAAAATGTGTTTCGGTTTCAAAAGGTCCCACATTGATATAATTCGTGGATAAGGTGGTAAGGCTTCTAAATCTACTCATCCAATAATTTTTGGACATGTGTAGTTCATATATTTTACATTATCTTGTCATTTTATTTAAATCGTCAAATAATGATGTCATCACTGCATCATTATTATGTCCTAAATAATTCAATTTATTTAATGTATAAAAATTATAAAAAATATACTATGGTGTAGGAAATATTTTTATCTTTCCAATGACTATTTATAATCAAAACGATGATCTATTTAACCCCATATAAAAATTGTTTTCGTAAAACATATTATGTTTGTGTCATTTTTACTTTTACATTAAATAAAAAGTTATTTATGTCATTTCCCAACCAAAGTGTCTCCATGGGGTCCCCAAGTTGACCCATGGCTTGTCATGGTCGGCCATGACACAACCAATAATGTTGGGACATGTGTCTAGGTCATTTCGTATTATTAAATCATTATTTATACCTTAAACTACCCTAATTACCACTAATCGCGATTAAGAACTTAATAAGTTACTATTCACCAAAAATTTATTTTTATCCCATTGAACCACATTTTACTTTTTAATGACAACCATGTATGTCGGATTTTTTAAATTCAAAACACAATGATGGAAAAATTTCATTTAAACGGAAAATTAGTCTTTATAAGTACCACTTAGTGGTTTCACTATTCATCAAAAATTGAAGTTTTTCAGAAAATTACCAAAAATTCACCCTAAGCTATATTTTATATTACGAATTCAAAAATGAAGTCCGTTTTACAAAATTCAAAAAATATAAGTCACATTAATTAATTTAATAATTAATTCCCGCTGTCATGACAAATAGGGTGTTTTTATGAAACAATAAGTATCAAAAGATTGACACTAGTTTAAGTACGATTTCAAAGTGAAATTAATTCCAACGACCACTATTGGATTTAATGGTAAAAATATTTTCTAATTTCACTTTAAAACCAATTCAAAATATTATCTAATCATATAAATAAATTAGATTAAAAAGAGGTTTTGAATTAAAACACAACATTTTACACTATTCATTAAAAAAATGAACTTTACCAAAAAATTACACAAAGTAAAATTTGATGTCCCAATTCTTAATAAGAGTTTTATTTGGTAAAAAATAATGTATAAGAGTGATCAAAACTATATTTAATGACGGTTCGCTATCAAAAGGCGACAAATGAACCTTTAGGGAAAACTAGGGCATATACGCATAAAATTGAATTCTTTCCGTATTTTAAGCATTTATATTTTATTGTATAAATGTAAAAACATTTAAAAACATATATAATCATATTTTAGTTATTTCTATCTGTTCCCGCCAATACAACGTCTACATGTTAACTACCATTTAAAATAATATTATTAGAGTGCAACGTAAGATTCCCAAGAAACTCGTTGTTGCGTGTTTGGTATGCCATCGAGCATAGCATCCCCTTTAAAGTCATATTAATATTTTATTCACAAATAGGGATAAATATGAAAATGTCATATTCTTTATTTACCTGGGGTGTTACAATTATTTCCTGCATTATCTTATGACTTTGATTGATGATATTAATAGGATTCAATATGAAAGAACCAATTGAATCCAACTTGATGCCATCAAATAGAACCATGTGAGTTGTGTTCATTATATACTTCCTCAATATTGATACATGAAAACCCGTTTATATTTCATTAAATCAAGGGGTCAAATTAAACAAATAATCTATACCCTAGACATGTTGTAAGATCTCAAATGGTATAATAATGTAAGGAGATTTTTTTTATTTTGTATTCTTGTACGACCCAATTATAGGGATACTATGATGAAAACATGATCACCAACATAAAATATTATGGGTCATCAGCTTCAGTTATCAAAATATTACTAATGACTTTTCATCATCGATTTCCACATCAAATGAAATTGAACTAGATCTATAATCTCTTAGTATATTCAAGGAAAAATCAATGATAACTCTCTCATATATATCCAACATAGCAGGGAGGGACCTGATCTTCAAGAGAGTGCCTCAAAAGTTTTCATCTGAATGAAATCTTAATAGTTTTTATTATTTTAAAACTCCATGTGGGATAATTTAATCTCCCAATTTACATCAATATCAAGAATTAATTTTTGAAATTTAAATTCTATAATATTAATGTTTTTTTAATTCACTATCCATATGAGGGAGATACGTCTTACTCAATTTTACCTAATTCCTATGAATTTTCTGTATACATTTCTAAAAAACAAGAGGTCAACCTCACTTCTTATTCATATACAACATATGTCAATTCCCCCATACAGTTTCACATTTTATGTGAAATATAAAATTTTTAAAACATCAAGTAAAGATTATTACTAGATAGATAAAAATGAATGATCTTGGTTAACTTATCTATAATTACCCACACTCCATAATTTCCTTTCTCAAAATGATGTAATACCATAATTAAATCTATACTAATTTCAACCAATTTATATATACGTGTAGGTAGTGGATAAAAATTTCTAGTGGGCCACTAAATTTCTTCTTTCTCCTGTGGACAAGTAAGGTATCGAGATATGAATCATGAAACTTACCACTTTTCTATGTCATCAGAACTACCTATATATATAATAATTCATATTTAAAATTTCAACATACAGAACTTGATGATAGTAATGACACTCCCTCATAACTTATTCCCACATGATAGTTAAACCCATTATTATTCTATAGATATATAAAAAACAAACATAATTTTGGAACAATCCTTCTTGGATCTTCCCACTATAAAGTCTCTCCCAAATGATGATACAGTCTTGGATGAATATTTGAAAATCCTCCTCCATCCTAACATCTAACAATTTATGGTCAATAGGTAATAAATACATCCCACATCAATCCTCATAGATATCCAAATGAAGATATTTTAACACTAACATAAGATGCAATTAACCTTCTTATTCCTATACTTTCTATAAAATATTTCATTCTCAAGGAGTGAAATATAAAATTTCCTTTTCAAATAGAATATAGAATCTCTAAATAAAAAGGCTATAGGTATTCCACCCATCGATGTTTCCAAAAATTTAGATCTGTTTTATAATATATATACTTGAGTATCTTTTGTTCAAAATATACTATAAACTACCTACCAAATATATAATTCCAGAACTATTTAATATCATATTAAATAGTATTGAGATCTTGATCATGGGTTTTGAAATTTATTTATTATTGTAATTTATTTATAGAATTTTGAACAACTAGATAATAATATTTCATCAATACACTCCTAAGACACAAAGAAGAAAAATCACAGTATGCCTCATAATCTTTTCTCATGTCTGGTAAGATTAAAATAGGTGACTTTATTATCCAATTTTTTAATTATTTAATATATATATATCAATTATCATACCATGAAACAAAAACTCCTTCATCATTATAACAATAATAGGATATATTGTATGATAGAAATAATAGTTTAAATCATGTTAATATCAAACTAAACCAAAAAAATTGAACCTTGAATATGTTATTAGGAACTTCCCATGAAATCACCACCTATACATTTTTAGTATTCACAACAATATCGACATGTGACACAATATAGAATAATGATTTGTCTTCATATATCCAAAATGAATATTTAGAAATATTGGAAATGGTTTTATACTCTCAAACCATTTCTAGAACTAACTAAAGATTCATTTCATTCTCTTAGAGATTTTTGAAATAAACTATGATATTATATATATATATTAATAATAAAAAATCTATGTTGGTATTAAATATTTTTTTATAAGGTCCATGAAAAAGGAATATGACTTAATAAATCTAAATTGAATAGAAATATATTAAAAATTATTATATTGACTTCATAAATTCATTCCCAAAATATCCTAAGGTTTCATATGAAGTTAGAGACACCCAGATCACATATCAATATATTAAATCAATTCATCCCCTTTCAATTATCTAATGAAATTTTCAATTCAAACTAGGGGGTATCACATTATTTTAATACTTACCAGATTCATATTCTGATAATCTATATAAAGGAATATACATCAATCAACATTGATTGAAAACAAATAATAGATCAACATATGTATAATTACATGGTTTTATAAAACCATAAGACTCGAGATCAAGATGAAAATTCAATTCACATAGCTTCAATAGTGCTATAGGGTATGGTGGAATTGAAATCAACTCAGTTCTATGAACTATATCAATAAGTAACTCCAACTCATGTTTAGAACAAAACCAATAATTTTCCTATCTAAATAAATAATGAATCAGTACAACCATATGAGATAGTGATTTATATCTATTTTCTTCAACCACTAAATGAAAAAAAAATTCATTATAGAGTTGGTTGTAAAAAAAAAAATTTTATCCCCACCCACTATACTCTCTTGAGAATTCCATTCTTTCTAGTGGGTGTATTGGTGTTCGATAGCATATTATAATAAGACACACCTCTCATTATAATAAAGTTTCCCAATGAATTGAGTCATTCATTCTACACCAAAGATAAGATCAAATATGTTCATATCAATGGTACAAAAAATCATGGAAATATTGATACAATCCCACCACAAGATAGTTGGATACAAATTTATATACTGACCCTGATCCTAGTAACTAAAATCTAGTTCACACATTATTTAATTGTCATAAGATATAAGGAATTTCATCTTGAAGAATTGAATAGTTTAGTAGTATTTATAAAATAGATATGTATATGATTCCAATATTACAATTGAATACACAAAATTTAATATAATTTTTTATCACAAATATCAATTGTCCCCCTATAATCTTCTTGTATATCCATTATAGTAGACTTTTGGATTTCTAGGATCGTAAAAAATAAGGGTGATCTGAAATCCCCATTAAGGGTTTAGTGTGACAGAAGTTCTCATGAATCAATGAGAAAAATAAAAATGGAAAGGTAAATAACTGAACACACATGAAATTTAAATAAATTTACTATCAAGATTAAATAAGGAATAATCCATATAGAAAGGTAAATAAAAAAATACACCTTCCATTTAATCATAAATTCACTATTATGAATATATAAAGAATAATGAATATAAGAAGGTAAATAGTTGAACACACATTACATTTAATCGATAAAATGAGAATGAAAATGCATCTAGAAAAATATAATTGTGAAAATATCATGGACAATAATAACTAACATCTTAAGGATTGAACTTATTAATTATTGTATATAATGATATCATGTATTTTAATACCTATACTGTAAAAACATTTACAAGTATAGTTTAAGACTGATGATTATGTATACACTAGAACCCCATTTAACATATGATAACTGGATAATTTTTCTCATGAGACTACTCATGCATCGAGGAGATATCTATATTAGGGTTCCACCCAAATTTCCATGTCCAAATCATTCCTTATATATTTAATAATCGCCTAATTGGTGAATCAGTACTCCTTATCATCAAATATTTGTATTGATTAAAGAATATAGATTTATTAATAATTCCCTAGATAATAAAAAAACATTAAATATAGAACACCATATGAATAAATGATATATTCTTTAAGTAATAAACATATAAACGAAAATAATATTGATATTTAGGGGAAATTTAATATACAATGATTTAAAGATAATGCATATTTCAAGGTAATGTTAATGACTAAAATATGTGTCAAGAAATTTAATGTCTGTATATTCTTTAATCAAAATGTTCATTAACCATGTATAGAAAGAGAAAGGTTGGTATCAGAATGACATATCCTCATTGGAGTATGAGTAAAACAATGTTTCATTATTTTTCTACGAATAGAAAGACCATAAAAACATCATTAAAAATATTCTTGAAGAAAATGATTGTTTACACATTGAAAATATTATAAAAACTAAAATATCACAAAATATATAAAAATTAATTTTCTTCAAAAAAACCTATGAAACATATAATGTGATATTTAAAAAATTTACTTCTCATTTTTTTGGAAATTTATATACATGTTATACATGTCAAAACCAATATTCCATTACCATTTTTAATAAAATCCAAATTGGCCTTTTTTGGAAAATGATGTGAATATTTATTTCAAACCATTTTACATAAAATAAAAATTGGGCAAATTTGTCTTTAATAATTAATTTTGATAATATTAAAGGGTAATTTTGACATATTTTTATAAGACATGTAATTTAATGAAATTAGATTTTTGACTGAAGGGAGAAATAAAGTAAAATTTTCTTAAAAAATATTTTCACAATAGTTTTATGTATAAAAGTGAATATGGTAATATCTAATGAAAATTTCTTAAATAACTAGAGGATAAGAAAATTCATTTTTTTAATAGGAAATTATCAGATCATTTCCTTCAATTGAAATTCAAATATAAACAATGTTGATAAATATGAGATTGTGAAAGAACCCTTAAAAATACCCTATCATTTAAGTGAGAAATAATCAATGAATTGATTATGTTTATCAAATGTAAAATCTCTTAAAAAATATTGAAATATATCATAATATATTAATAATTATTTACGCATGTAATCTTGAAATATCAATGAAATTGAAGAAGTAATATGACACAATAAAATGAAATTGTGTAATGAAATTATTTTACCATATGGTAACTATTGTGTCAATTCCCATTGGATGAAATAATTTAAATTAAATAATAAAATACCATTAATTATTAAATAATTATGATATTACATGTGAAAGCTGAAATATATACACTAGATAAAATAATTTATCTTCATGAAATTACAATATGCTTTATTTAAAATAAATTGAGACAAATTCCCTTAACACTTCGTAACATTCATGTATAATCCAATTAGATGAAATTATTGATATTAAATTTTATATACAATAAATTATGAAGTATTATTTATATTACATGTAAAATGGGTATTATTCAAAATATATAAAATAAAATCTGTGCACAATAATAAAATATTTACAAATGAACATATACTAAGATAAAGTCAATTGCTACATTATAATGTTTAACTAAAATCAACACATATGAAATAATAAAAATTAATCCTAAAATACCATTATGTATTAGTTTTTAATTATTTTACATTTAAAATATTATTTTTATAGACGACATAAAAATGAATAGGTTCATATTAAAAAATATATCTTAATTAAATTTAAATTGAGAGGAAATCCCTTATCTAACACAAAATTTTGGTTAAAAAAGCTTTAAATATCGTTATAATCATTTAAAACATGTTATTAATTTACAAATTAACCATTTTCATATTTAAAGTATCCTATTTTATCACCTAATGACATTTTACCACCCATTTGTTAATAATATTTCACTATTTTCATTATTTAATGTATTAATTGCCTTATTTTCTCTTGCATGTTTTTTCATGAAAGCTCAATTTATTGAACATATAATATATTTCCATACTTTATAGTATTAAATTAATTTTATAAATATAATTTTTTTATTAGATACGTTTTTATAGTCATTTTTGATGGTTTGAAATGGAAAATGGATAGCATCGCTTCGTGAAGACAGAATGACATACACATGTAAGAGATACAGTATCATCAATTAAAATGTGGAAGGATAATGAGGTAGATGTTATAATAATTTTATAGAATTAATATCATGAAATATATATCACATATATTCATCAAATGTATCCATATTACATCCAATGTAAATAGAAAGTGAAAAACGAATAACATCGCTTCAAAAGGTTTTAATCTTCTATGTACATGACGGATATAATCATAATTTAAATAAAATAGAAATTAAGAAGTTATATAAGATATTATAGTTATTAATTTATAATAATTTATTATAAATAATTCACATGAGATAAATACATCCTTATATCCAACCTTGAATAGCGTTGATGGAAAAAGAGTTGCATCGGTTCATGAGATGGTAGTCTCATGAACACACGATCGATTGTTTCATTTCCCATATGATTGAAGAGGATATAGATATTGGTCATTAACATAAAATAATAAAATATCATTATATGGTATTATATAATAATTTTTCAATACTATTTTAATTATGTGGACCAATAAACAAAAAATAATCATTTTAGAAAGTTTCCAATTATTCGAACTACTTATTTAGGTTTGCACCAAAAGCCTTACTAGGGTGGTATTATTATGAAAAAATGGTTCTTGTATGTTGGTAAAGGATTAAGTATGTTATTTTTTTAGGTAATTTATGAACCAAATGTATTTGGAAGTGTGAAATGTGGATAGGGGTGGGATTTTATAAGTGGGGGACAATGCACAGACGTATTTCTTTAATAGAATGGATTACACCCACATTTTTATCCTGATAAAAACAAAAAAAGTGGGTAATTAAAGAAAATAATATATTTTAAGGTTGAAATATTTTCATCTAGTGTCCGTCGGAAAATTTTATGGGTCATTTTAACCCCAATCTTTTTAGTTTAACCACCCCCCCCCCGGAAACAATTTTTACCTTAATTGCTGTAATTAATTTTTAATTCTTGTATTATTAATAAAAGTGAAATATTAAGTTATAATTATTATATAATATAATTTATTATATATAAAAATATGAAATCCAATTTTATAAATTAAATTGGAATAAATTTAATAATCTAATTAAAAATTATACACATAGACACAATGAAAAAGTGATCTTCCAAATAGAACATTCTCAAAAAGTATAAATGTTTTAATATCAAAAATTAACATGAAATTCATTCAAATAAAATAAATTGGTTATATTTAAATATATTTGAAATAATTTTGTATAAAAACAATTATAACAATTTAACATTCTAAAATATCTAAACAAATATGATTTTCTTTTAAAGCAATATTTCTCACTAATAATTGCAAAATGAAACATTTCCTAAAAATAAAAAAACATCCGAGAATAATTTTTCAAATTCTTATTACAAAGAAAGAAATTTTATTAAAAAAATAAAAATAATTTAAAAAATAATTTATAATTATGTCAATAAAGGGGGATAAACCATATTTTAGAAAAATATAGTTTTTCAGAAAACATTCCTTTTCCTTTTAAATGATTATTATTTTATTTATACACAATAGATAATGATAATTTTCATAATTTAGTCATTAATATTAATAAATTCAAATTTATTTTCTAGGTTTTAATGGTATACTATATTATAGCTAATTTAGACCTGGTGTTTCTTTTTCTCCACGATATCGACGACATCAAATTTGTTTAAAAAATTTATTTATCATAATGTTTCAGGTTATTACATTCTCAACAAATATTGTATTTTTATGTCATGTAATCTATCAAATCCATTATTTTCTTTTAAAATCTTTGAGTGTCACATTATCTGCACCTTCAAAGAATTATGACATCATAAATTAAACCTGATCCTAGTAATTAAGGGTTTGACATTTGAAAGTTACATTATGAAAAAATCTAATCGTAAAAGTGTTAATAAAATTTCCCATTGATTATAGATAAATTTAAATAATAATAAAATATATAATAGCACATTAATAGGTTTCCAAGTTTGATAACAAAGGTGGGAATTGAATTTATTGGCATGGAATGAAAGCATAAATAACTATATTGGGAGATAGAGATCAATGATTATAATATAGTAAAAGAACAATGTAGTTTTATGGACCTCAAACCCATTAATTTGTGATGATTTAAAATACAATTTAATTCATCATATATGAAGCTAAAAGTAAAACACTTTTGTTTCAATATCCCTTTAATAAATTTGATGATCTTGTTTACTTCGTAATAATATATGAAAATATACAAACATGATATCTTTATATTACATAATAATAATTTAGTCACTTGGATTTCTTTCGATCAATTTTCACTTCATGAATATGAAAATTGAGTTATTATTTCTAAATCACAAAAATTAACATTTAATTGATCGTAAGATCCCTAAAATAATGAAAATTCTTCCTTACTATTTATAAATATTTTTTGAATCCAATATAGTTATCATATGTTATTAATCTCTAAACCTTGATAGTAAAAACACCGTTTTATCATTAATATTAATTTACAAAAAAGTTCAATTAAAAATAATGAAAAATTAGCAAAAAAAACATAGGTTACTAGTAGTTGGTAAACACTTATCGTCCATTGGTTGTGGGTTCAAGCCCAATAGACTTATCAAATGTCATGGGTTGTCACTCGGTATGTAGGTCGTTCTTTTTCTAAAACCAGATTTATATAATTTCTATATGGTTTAAAAATTTTGATAACCCATAATTACCTCAACAAAAAATATAAGACAAACCATAATGGTTACCAATACCTTTAAAATTTTTCCATTAAAATGCATGGGAATTCTTTAATGATTTAATTTTTTATTAAAAATTTACCTAACAAATGGATTTTATTTCTATAAATGATTTCTGTTATATCCTAAATATTTTTATACTCACCTCACATAAAATATTGAAATGGGTTTTTAAGAATTTTTACATATGATAAATATTAAACTCATAAATCAATGATAGTATCCATAAGTATTAAATTATTAAATACATGTATACTTCTAAAATATAACACAATCCAAGAATATTCCATGATTCTTATAACCAAAAGACCATTTTTAAAAATACATATACAATAAAATTCTACAATAACTATATAAAAATTCTTCAAACATTTTTTCCAACATAATTCCTTCTATCATCTAGTTTTTAACCATTAGAAAAGGGAATTGACTCAGATAATTCCAAAAATCCCAACCATTAAGACAAGGAACTATAAATGTATCTCTAGGATGAAATTTATTTCATTCCATTGTATAATTAATTTTTCATTGGAAATTAATTACTTAATATGATCATTCTCTATACATAAAACATTTTCACATTCCTTTGAGACACGTTATTTTCAATATTTGACACATTATTCTTAACCAATTTATTTCATTTTCATCATCTATTCAAATCCTTCATAATGGTTGGTAAATTAAATATGAATTATCCAAATAATATCCCAGTTATGTGCCAAACAAGGTGAGAAAAAGGCCCATTACTGTGTACCAAGTAATGCTTGAGTTAAGACCAATGCTCCTTTTCAATGTTATTAAACCTATGTATATATCTTCCAGAACTACATGCACCTGTAGTATAAAAATAAGATTCATTTCCAAGAAAAAAAATATCTATATAAACAAAACATTAGAATGTTATTCGATAATTTTACTAAGATTCTATTATAGGGTCATGTTACCTAATCTATGATTTCGTAAATCTTGTTCACGTGGTTTCTACGAAAATCTCTTTCAAATCATCTGTAACGACCCTGACCATAATAATCTAGAGTTGGGGATAAATTTATTACATTTCCATAATATACAAGGAATTTGTTCCGAAAGGAATGAATATTTTAGTAATCTTCTTATGATTAATACAAAAATTATTCGCATATTACATTTGAGTACAAAAATGATAAAATAATTTTTTTAATGATTATCATTATTCTCACAAGACTATTCTAGAAAATATTTCATAGTACACTTCCTAGATTCTAGGTAACAAAATTAAATTATGGGTGATCTGAAATTCTCGGTGAGGGTTCGGTACAGTGGAATACATCATCAATTATTAAGAAAAATCAACATAAAAAGGTAAATAAGTGAATATACATTCCATTTAAATAATTTTACTATCATGATTATATAATTAATAATCAATATATAATAGTAAATAACTAATCACACAATCCATTTAATCAATAACAGGACTATTATGAGTAGATATCAAATAGTCAATATGATAAGGTAAATAACTTAACACACATTACATTTAATAAGTAAATTGAGAATGAAAAAGTATCCAAATATAAAACCATTATAGAAATATGATCGATAATGATAATTGAAAACCTAATGAAGGAAATACATACACTACAGGAAAAATGAGTATTTGTGACGGGAACCCGTCAAAAATGTTATTTACGATGCGTCCCATCACAAATGACCCATTGTAGAAAACTGGTTCGCAAATAGTTTTTGTTGAGATGGTCTTTCTCAAAAAACAACTATTTTTTGATGGGAGAATTTCCCGTTGCAAATAGTTTCAATGAGTTTTTTTAATAAACTCATTTTCAACAGGCCTGGTGTAAAAATGTATTTGTGATGATTCCGCCGCAAAAAAGTAATTGCGATGGGAATTTATACCTCTCACAAAGAAATATAAAAAAATAAAAAATATTAATACTAATATAACTAATAAAATATTATTTAGAAATACTATTTTCTACGGGAAGAAATACCCATTGCAAAAAACATAAAAAATAATATAAATAATATAAATAAAAATAATAAAATAAAAAATAATATGAATAATGTTTATATAATAATAATAATAAAAAAATATTATTATACTATTTTTATTTTTATTAATATTAATAAAAATGAATAATAATAATAATAAATTATAAAATAATAAAAACCTCAATTTTTAAAAATTATAAAATAATAATAATAATAAATAATTTTTAAATATTACTAATAAATAATAAACTAATAAAAAATTAAAAAATTAAATAAATATTAAAATATTAAAAAAAACACAATAATCACAATATTTTGAAAATCTCACTAATCCATGATTCAGACATCACATATACTTCATCATTTGCTGGTGTTGCTACTCCAGTAAACAACACATCTTCCCCTCCATCTATTACTGTTATTTTTATTGACACATCACATTCTGTTTTCCCTAGTATAATGAACACAACGTGTGTCAGATTAATGTATGGTTGATTCTTACAAGTCCTAAAGTCTCAAAATAGTTCTAACTTCCAATGTAACCATGTTTCCATTTTCATTCTATGTCAAACTGCTGACACTAAATATTAACTCCATTTTCATCCCTAAATTGTTTCCTTTTGTCGAAAGTCAAAAGAAATGAATAAGCTCATGTGCCCATTATATCATGATAATTCACCACAATAAGCCCATGATCTTCCTTTAGTCCCATGTCCTTCAAAAAAAAATGATTTATAGTTGACAGTATTGAATCAATATGTTGTGCTTGTAGTTCGACTAATAAAGATAATGAATATGGAAAACGTGGTTACATTGGCTAAAAAAATCATTTGATATTTTTTGTGTCGTGTTGCAGATAGTTGAAAAGAAAACATGACTTCCAAACATATCTATGAAAAAAATAATTTAGTGTTAGATAAAAATGATAAGGTAATTAACTAACAAATAGTAAATAAAATAATGAAAACATTAATTAAAAAATTAGTATGAATTAACCTTTTCCTGATGGGTGTATGGATTTTTGTTTCATTTTCAAAATACCATTATTTATTAGTATTAATAATTACTAATTATTACAAATTATTACAAATTATTACTATTTATACATATTTATTGCTAATTATTGATAATTATTGTTATTTTTTTCCGATTATTACTAATTATTACTGATAATTAGTAATTTTTATTGATTATTTCTAACTACTACTAATTAATTCTAATTATTTCTAATTAATCCAAATTATTGATTGTTAATCCCAGTTTAAAACTAATTATTTCTAAATGATCGTAATTATTACTCTTTATTACTAATTATAACTAATTTTTATTAATTGAGCATAATTATTCACAATTAATCATAAATAATACTAATTATTAATAATTATTACTAATTATTACTAATTATTACTAATTATTACTGATTATTATTAATTATTACTAATTATTACAAATTATTACAAATTATTACAAATTATTACTAAATGTTACTAATTATTACAAATTATTACTAATTAGTTCTAATTTTTAATAATTTTCCTTAATTATTAATAATTATTAATAATTATTAATAATTATTAGAATTTATTAATAATAATAGTATTTATTACTAATTATTAGTATTTATAATTAATTATAAGTATTTATTAATAATTATTTGTATTTATTACAAATTATTTTTATTTATTATTAATTATTGGTATTTATTACCAATTATTGCTAATTATTATGAATTATTTCTAATTATTACTAAATGTTCCTAATTATTAATAAATATTACTATTTAATCCTAATTATTACTATTTATTCCTAATTAATACTATTTATTGCTATTTATTAATAATTATTTCTAATTATTACTAATTATTTCTAATTATTACTATGTATTGTTAATTATTACTATTTATTGCAAATTATTACTATTTATTAATAATTATTACTATTTATTCTAAGTTATTACCAATTATTTCTAATTATTAGTATTTATTTATTATTATTTGTATTTTTTCCTAATTATTACCAATTATTTCTAATTATTAGAATGCATTAAAAATTATTAGTACTATTACAAATTTTTACTAATTATTACTAATTATTACAAATTATTACTAATTATTGCTAATTATTACTAATTATTGCTAATTATTACTAATTATTGCTAATTATTAGTAATTATTCCTAATTATTAGTGAATATTCCTAATTATTGGTAAATATACCTAATTATTTATATTTATTACAATTTACTTCTAATTATTCCAAAATATTACTAATTAATTTTATTTATTGTTAATTATTTCTATTTATTGCTAATTAATACTAATTGTTTCTAATTATAAGTAGATAATGCTATTTATTTTTAATTGATCAAATTATTAGTAATTATTGCTAATTAATTCAAATTATTTCTAATTATTTCTAATTATTACAAATTATTACAAATTATTACAAATTATTCCTAATTATTACTAATTATTACAAATTATTGTTAATTATTACTAATTATTAGTAATTATTAGTAATTATTAGTAATTATTTCTAATTATTGCTAATTATTACAAATTATTGCTAATTATTACTAATTATTACTAATTATTTCAAAATTTTAGTAATTTTTAATAATTATTAGTAATTAGGGCTAATTGTTCCTAATTATTACTATTTATTACTAATTATTACTATTTATAGCTAATTATTACTATTTATTGTAATTATTACTATTTATTGCTAATTATTACTATCTATTGCTAATTATTACAAATTATTGCTAATTTTTACTAATTATTAATAATTATTACTAATAATTAGTGATTTTTACTAATTATTTCTAATTATTACTAATTATTAGGAATTATTACTAATTATTATGAATTATTACTAATTATTACTATATATTATGAATTATTATTATTTTTTACTAATTAGTAGTATTTTTACTAATTAGTTGTATTTGTTACTAATTATTTGTATTTGTTACTAATTAATAGATTTTGTTACCACTTAATAGTATTTGTTACTATTTTTACTAATTCTAAATATTTTTTACAAATTTTTATTAATTTTTACTAGATTTTACTTTTTTTTACTATTTTTTACTAATTGTTCATAATTATAAATATATTATTAGTAATTAGTACTATTTAATTGTATTCATTACTATTTATTAGTATTTATAATTATTTTTTACTAATTATTACTACTTAGTTCTAATTATTACTAATTATTGCTAATTGTTACTAATTATCGTTAATTATGATTAATTATTGTTAATTACCGCTACTAATTACTAATTACCAATAATTATTTATATTCATTACTAATTATCGTTATTAGTTACTAATTACCACTAATTTTTAATAATTAGCACTAAAAATCTCAATTTATTACTAATAATAAATACTGATAACAAAACAATCTAAATCTCATTTTATTACAAGTAATTAACAATAACAAAAATAAAAATAAAAAATGAAATAAATATTAAATTAAATAGAATATAAATACCTTTAAAATGATCAGTTATAGATATAGAAGACTACAAAATATGTTTGTAAAAAAATTAAATCAGAGATGTTTTAACTCTAAAATTAGAGTTTAGAAAGGGATAAAAAGTAGGGATAGAGATGAATAAAGAAAAAACTGAGGGGGCCATAAACAGGTTAGATTATTTGTGATGGGACTATTTACGACAGGACGCATCGAAAATACTTCTGGCAGCATTAATTACTGTCAGCAGTTAAAAATGTATTTGCGATGGGACTCGTCACGGATAGTGACCTACCGACACACTTTTTTCGATGGGGGAATATCCCGCAGAAAAAAGTATCTACCACCGTCGGTTATTTGCGATGGGACCCGTTGCAAATATTGTCATGCCGGCAAACATTTTGCGATGAGGAAATATCCAGTCGTAAAAAGTATTTACCATCATCGTTTATTTGCGAATAGGGGGCCTCCCTGTCGCAATGACTATTTACCGTCGTGGGGTATTTGCGGCAGGGAGACACCCCCCGCCGCAAATACACTTCTTGTTGGATCTGAATCTACGGATTACACACAAGAGGGGGGGTGAATTGTGTCTTTTCAAAATTATTACAATCTCTTCAATTTAGACAAATTATGTCCACTATGCTTTAGCACGATTAAATATGAAGCGGAAAAAGTAAAAGCATGAACACACGGATGTATAGTGGTTCGGGGAACAGAAGGCCCCTAGTCCACTCCACCAACGCTCAAATCCACGAGCTTGGCGATTTCCAATATCTGGTCCTCGTTTCCACAGACCTGTTCACAACTGAGTACAGCCAGTTGACACCTTTACAAGTTTAAGGCAAACACAGCCTTCCTGGTTCAAACACGAACCCACACAGCTTAGAACGAGAAGCTGATCACTCAAAAAATAAAAAGGGTTTCGATAAAGAAAACACTTCTCCAGTTGTTCTTCACAATTGCAACAGAATGCAATTGACAGTAGATAGATCGTCGTCTTCAGAAAATAAAGATCTGTAATCAAAACAGTTCTGAGTCGATCCAGTTGCAATAGATATTACAAGAAACTTCAAAACTTCAGCAGCAGTAGATTCACAACAGATAGTCGATGTAGAACACGTGAATCTGCTATCAAGATCTTCCTTCGGTAATAAAGGTTTTACACTTCTTCTCGATCACCAGAAATGAATGCCTACACACAGTCTCTGTTTTTGCTCGTTAAAAGATCAATCTATATATTTCATACACTTTCCTGTGTATATATATATCCGAAGTTTCCAAGATAGAACATATATATTCAAATCTGAGAAAATCTTCCGCATAAATAGATCCATGAAAATATCCTTTAGATTCGCGATATTAAAAAAAATGAAATAACAGAGCCATTGTAACTCCCCTGAAGAATCGGCATAAAAATCTCCGTTTAAATCAATCATTAATCCGTTGAAAATCGTCTTTGATTCAGTCAAAGTCGTACTTAAGAATCGGCTCGAAATCTGCTCAATAATCCGCCTGTTTGACCAATGCAAAAGGAAATATCGTCTGTCAAAAATATCCCGACTCCAAACGTAGGGTTGATGACGTGGCTCCAAACGTAGGGTTCACAAATGTAAGGTTCACAAACGTAAGGTTCGGAACGTAAGGTTCAGAACTTAAGGTTCAGAACGTAAGGTTCAGAACGTAAGGTTCAGAACGTACATACTTTCTCTTCAGCATTCAAACGTAGGGTTGATCATCCATACTTTGTCTTGCTTCAACTCTTCAAAGAACGTACGGTTGATTATAAAAGTAAGGTTGATGATCCATACTTTTGAGAAACAAACTCAACACTGAAAACTAACGTACGGTTTCTCTTCCATACTTTTCCAACAACAAAAACGTAAGGTTCCTTCCAAACGTAATGTTCTTCTTCCATACTTTTCAACAACGTAAGGTTCATTAACCATACGTTTCAAAATAACATAAAAAAGTAAACTTTTCATCCATACGTTACGTTCATCAATGTAGGGTATGAACAATGATTCCAGTACGCGCTAAAACTGATCTCGCGCTACAGTGATTCCAGAACGCGCTAAAATTGATCTTGCACTACAGTGATTCCAGAACGCGCTAAAATTGATCTCGGAATAAATGAAGTATGAAATCTCATTATATGAAATAAATAAATAAAATAAATTCCTGCAAAATACTCAACGAAATAATTAGTAAATAATTAAGGGTATTTGTGAGCATCAAAATCATCATAAAGAGACAGAGTATTATTTAAAATAATCTTCCCCTTTAAAAAACATTATTTTGAATTGTTTGAAAACAATACATTGCTCAACAATATCCCCTTTTTGATGATCACAAAACCCATAAAATAATAGAACTAATTTAATTGCAATCTTTATTGAAAAATTAGTTTTATAAAATTTTAGAATTTTGAAAGGATTAAAACAATATTTAACTATAATAAAATTTCTCCCCCATAAAAATAAATTTTCAGCTAAAAATAGATAAAAGATAAATGTCGTATATATCCAAATTCTCCCATATATCCAAATTTCTTCATAGGAAACAAATGAATTTAAATGTTGTGTTTATCCAAATTCTCCCCCTTTTTGTGATATCAAAAAGAATGAAAAATTATGGATTTGAACACATTCAATATTGCACTGAACTATAAGTAAATGCTATAATTAAGTGTGTATGAATAAGTGAATTTGTTATACTGGATAACTCAATCATAAATTAATAAACAAAAAAACAAAAAAGAAGTAAGAAAAGAACTTTCATTCACAAGCTGTTATATATAAACGATTGTGATATACAGAGGAATCAAGGTTTATAGATAAGACAGGGAAAAAGGTGTCTATCTCCTTTGAATCGCGGTCTTTATCTCTGTAAACTGTTCTCTGAGCCTCTTCATCATCCCATCTCCTAACTTGATGATAAGATCTCTGTTCTCTTGAGTCAGATGAATATCTTCAATCAAATTAACTCTGAAAAACTCATGCATTCTTTCTTCTTTTTCAACAAAAAGAGCCAGTTTTTCTGATAACTGATTCAAAAGAATCCTAATCGGTTGCTCTCCAAATGTCAACTGATCCACTAAAAATCTCTGATTATCTAGCAAAACTGACAAAGGGGCACTATTACACTGAAGATCATGTAATCTGTCACTCATATTGCTCATTGCTGTAGTAATTGCTTGAAATTTCCGAATCAAATCAGGTGAAGAGCATGATCCACTCACAGCACTGTTTGAAACAGACTCAAATTTATTCTCCATGTAAATCTTCAACTCAGAAAAATCATCTTTCTTTACCATCTCTGATTTTAACTGATCAACAGCATGCAGCATATCAGTCTTAAACAAATCTACTTCCTGTCTTGAAACAGTACATTCTTTCAGCT
This sequence comes from Viscum album, assembly GCA_963277665.1. Lineage (NCBI taxonomy): Eukaryota > Viridiplantae > Streptophyta > Magnoliopsida > Santalales > Viscaceae > Viscum > Viscum album. The sequence goes on along the minus strand of OY728148.1, from coordinate 254,881,984 downwards.
TCTGAAACTTCAACTGCTCTAAGTTCAGAGAATTTCTGAGACTAACATTCTCAGATTCTAACTGAGAGATACTCTTGTACAACTCAACAACTTCTTCTTTTCTTGAATCAGGAGCACCCTGTGCTCGATTCTCATGTCCAGAATTAGGTTGATGAAGTAGGGAAAGTGGTAAGGAATCTGCATCTGACTGTTCTTTGTCCTTGTCCTGACATGGTTGATCCACTGAACTATCTTATGAAGCCTGAAACTCTTCCACTGAAAAATCTTCCTGAAGTACCTCTGTATTAGCTTCAGAAGTATGTTCATCACGAACAGTAGTCTCCCTGACTTCTACTGATTGGTCAAGAACAATATTTTCATGTAAATCTTGAGGTCGGGCCACTTCTTCACCAGGCACTGCCTCTATAAGTTGTTCTTGTTGAATTACTTTTTCAACAGCCACAGCAGCAGATTGAGGTTCTTTTTGAGTTTCTGTTTGAGCTGCTGGTTCCTCTATCGGTGCAGTCTGCTCCACAACAGCTTCTCTCACAAATGAATAAGAAAATAACGGTTCCGAGGATTTCAAGGCAGGAGAGATAATTTCTTCATCAATTGACCTCTTCCTTCTAAATTGAAGTCCTTATTGACTTCTCTCTTCCTCAACTTCCTCCATCTCAAAACGAATTCTCCTTGCCACTGTACTAACTCTTGATTCTGCTTGTCCCTCCTTGGACTTAGCCGGTTGAGCCTGAGCACTCTCTGAGTTTTCCTCAGCTCCAACAGGTAAGAGTTTTCCTTTAATTGTGCTCCAGAAGTATCCTACTTTCCTCAAAGTTCCAGCATTAAAAACATTACTGTGGTGACATTTCACCCCAGCATCTACCAATCTGATCATTCCTCTTTTAAACAAAAACAAAGAAATGAACCTTCCATAAGGGAAAAAGGTCATTCTTGCTTCACTCTGACAGCAGTAACTCAGATATCTTATCATAAACCGAGGAAAATTAAACTTAATATCACACATCAGAAGATACATTATGTACATGTCAGGGTATAGGATTTTCTCCATCTCAGCCATTCTTGGTGCTAAACCAGTCTGAACAAATTTTACCAAAATTTTCTGATCGGGCTCCAAATCCTTAATAAACATCTTCTTTATCACTCTGGTTTCAAACAGAAAAGACATAATGTCTTCAGAATTAAGTACTGAATCTCCAATATTCCGTAAATCGAAATGAAAAACTCCTTCATGACGGCAGTTAAGAATTTGACTTATCTCTACAGATGATATTGAAAAGTCCTTATCCTCTATTTGAGCCAATAAACTATCCTCTGTATCTCCAAGGCTAAACTGAACAGTTCTAAAGAAATGTCTCATTTCTTCCTCATATAGAAACTCAGAATTTTCACTATTAAAAGCTTGCTCAAGGCTTTGAAACGACAACGCTTGCTTCAACAGTAAATTAGTTTCAAACAGCCACTCTAAATCTATGACTTTACCTTGCAGTATTTTCCGACTAACTACCTTAGGTTTCTTTGCAGCACTGCTCTCGGCTTCATCTGGACGCTTAGTCATTGCCATTCCAACAACTATTTCTGAAGGTTTGTAAGCTTAGGGTTTGATGATTCAGAAAGGGGTTTTGGAGCAGATGTGCGGTTTTAGGTTTTCGAAAGGGTTTCCGAAAAAGGTGAAGCAGTTTAGAAGGTGAAACGGTTCTGATAGCCTTGATTCCTGTGTAATCACTAATCATTACTTTTATTTAAAACAAAATAAAATTACTTATAGTGGAAAACATAAATTAAGCAGAATTCGAAAACAGAATAATATTTAAAAAAAACTATTTAAAATTAAATAAACCTAACTCCCCCTTAATAAATTCAAACCTTTCCGTGGGAAGTGGTTTAGTAAAAATATCTGCTAATTGATTTTCTGTATTTATAAATTCTAAAAATATATCTTTTTTAAACACATGATCTCTTAAAAAGTGATGTCTTATATCAATGTGCTTAGTTCTAGAATGACTAATATGATTTTTTTGAAATATTAATTGCACTAGTATTATCACATAAAATAGGTGTATTATTGAAATTTAGTCCAAAGTCCATAAGAGTGTTTTTCATCCACAACACCTGTGCACAGCAACTACCTGCAGACACATATTCTGCCTCGGCTGTTGACAGGGCAACTGAGTGTTGTTTCTTACTAGACCATGATACTAAAGACTTCCCTAAAAAGTGACATGTTCCTGAAGTACTCTTCCTATCTAATCTACAGCTTCCAAAGTCAGCATCTGAATATGAAATTAAATTAAAATCAGAGGTTTTTGGATAAAGCAGAGATTGATAAATAGTACCTTTTAAATATCTAAAAATTATTTTAACATCAGTTAAATGGGATTCTTGGGGATTTGATTGAAATCGATCACAAAGACATACTGAATACATTATATCTGGTCTACTAGCAGTAAGATATAACAAACTACCAATCATACCTCTATATAACTTGTTGTCCACTGATTTTCCAGTTTCATCCAAATCAAGTTTTATATTAGTACACATAGGAGTTGTAAATGGCTTGCTGTTTTCAAGTCCAAATTTCTTAAGTAAATCAGTAATGTATTTGCATTGATTTAAAACATTTCCAAAATCTTTTGGAAATATTTGAAGACCCAAAAAGAAATTTAATTCTCCCATCATACTCATTTCAAATTCTTTTTGCATTAATTCTGAAAATTCATGACAACGAATTTTATTGGTTGATCCAAAAATTACATCATCAACATAAATTTGAACCAACAAAACATTATTTTTCACAGTTTTCTTAAAGAGTGTTGGATCTGCCAGGCCAACAGTAAAATCATTTTTCAAAAGAAAAGAACTTAGTCTTTCATACCAAGCTCTAGGTGCTTGTTTAAGGCCATAAAGAGCTTTAGTAAGTTTGAAAACAGAATCTGGTTTTTGAGAATTTTCAAAACCAGGAGGTTGCTCAACATAAACTTCCTCCATTAAATAACCATTTAAAAAGGCAGATTTAACATCCATCTGAAATAATTTAAAATTCATATAAGATGCATAGGCTAAAAGGATTCTAATGGCTTCTAACCTGGCTACAGGTGCAAAGGTCTCATCATAATCTATTCCTTCTTCTTGATTATATCCTTTAGCTACTAATCTTGCTTTATTTCTAGTTATTATCCCTTGATCATCCTGTTTATTCCTAAAGACCCATTTAGTTCCTATTACTAGATAATCATGTGGTCTTTCAACTAATTCCCAAACCTTATTTCTCTTGAACTGGTTCAATTCATCCTGCATTGCTATTACCCAGCTCTCGTCATCTAAGGCTTCTTCTATGGTCTTAGGTTCTTGTTGGGATAGGAAAGCAGAGAATTCAACTATGTTTCCAAGGTTTCTTCTAGTTTGAATACCAGTCTCTAAGTCACCTATCACAGATTCTAAAGGGTGATTCTTTAAGGTTCTAGACTGTCTAGGCATTACATTCAAAGGTTCTTCAGTGTCATGTTCTTCTGAACTGGACTGAATTTCTTTTATATCATTTTCAAAATCATTCTTTAAATTCTCAAGTATCATGTTTTCATTAGAATCAGGTTCATCTATTTGTTATATCCTTTTCTCAAAAGGATCAGATTCATCAAATTTCACATGAACTGATTCTTCAACAATCCTTGTCTTTTAATTATAGACTCTATAAGCTTTGGAGGTTGCAGAATATCCTAAGAAAATACCTTTATCAGATTTTGGATCAAATTTACCAAGATTATCATTGGTATTCAAGATGAAAACCTTGCATCCAAAAACTTTAAAGTAATTTACTTTAGGTTTTCTGTTATTCCATAGTTCATAGGGTGTCTTTTTCAAAATAGGTCTTATTAAAATTCTATTCATTATATAACAAGCTGTATTAACAGCTTCTGCCCAGAAATATATAGGTAGGCTATATTCATTTAACATAGTTCTAGCCATTTCTTGAATAGTTCTATTTCTTCTTTCTACAATCCCATTCTGTTGAGGTGTTCTTGGAGCAGAGAAGGTGTGTTTAATACCCATGTTTGAGCAAAAGGAATTAAATTCCTGGTTCTCAAATTCTCCACCATGATCACTTCTCAATGAGATTATATTAAAACCTTTTTCATTTTGAATAGATTTAAAAAAACCTTCAAATAAACTAAAAGCTTCACTTTTAAATTTCAAAAAGAAAATCCAAGTAAATATAGAATAATCATCAACTAATACATAAACATATAATTTACCAGCTAAACTTGCTACTCTTGAAGGTCCAAACAAATCCATATGGATATGTTCTAGAGGTCTAGTTGTAGCAACTTTATTAACAGATTTGAATGATGATTTGTGTAGCTTGCCAAGCTGACATGCATCACAGAATCTGCCATTTTCAAATTTGAGACTAGGAAAATCAGAAACTAGATGTTTCTTAGATAATATATGTAAAGAATATATATTGTAATGACCAAGTCTTCTATGCCAGATCCCGGATTCACTTATATTAGCAGTTAAGCAGTTTACTTGTTGTTTACACAAGGAATACAAATCCAAAGTATAAACATTATCAGTTCTGGGTGCTCTAAACTTAAACAGTTTATCTTTAGAAATAGTACAACTATTGTTAGTAAAATCAACAGTGTATCCATCATCACAGAGTTGATAGATACTTATCAGATTGTGTTTTAACCCTTGTACATAAAGTACTTTGTTGATTGAGACTGTCTCTGGATCTCCAACTGTTCCAATACCAATAATCTTTCCTTTGGCATTGTCACCAAAGGTGACAAGTCCTCCTTCCTTTCGAGTAAGAGAAGAGAAATTAGCTAAAGTTCCACTCATGTGTCTTGAGCAGCCACTGTCCATATACCATATTTCTTTCTTTCTTTGGTTACCTGCTACCTGCAAAGACATTCAAACAAATTGCTTTGGTACCCATATTTTGTTTGGTCTAGGAGTGTTAGCAAGCAGTGATCTGGGTATCCAGATTTGCTTTGTTTTCTTAAAATTGATTGAATCATATAGATCATTGGAAATATAAGCTTTCTTAATTCCACATATTTGAGGTTGTCTTAGAAAACAGTTTTTAGGTATATGACCTTTTGTTCCACAGAAGTTACAAATAACCTGTTTAGTGCTAGGAACAAAATAATTTTTGTATAACTTAGGTTTTTCTCCTTTACTTCCAATTCCAAACCTTTCCTTTTTAATTACAGTTTTTCCAAGTATCTCATTTAAGGCATTTTCTCCTTTTGTAAAAACTAATGCAGGCTTTTTATAAGATTCTACTTCATCCTGTAGAGTTTTTATTTTTGATTCAAAATTATATTTATTTGAGTCAGCAGAGTTGTATTTGTCAATTAATTCCTTATGTTGTTTTAGCAAAGTATTTCTCTCATCTGAAATAGCTTTATGCATGTTCTTTATAGATTTATATTTTTTAAATAATGAGTCATACCTTTCTTCAAGCATATTGCAGTAAGCTGCATGTTTTTTATTTGAGAGTCTTGTTTCAGAGTTTGATTCATTATTTGAGTCAGAGGAGTAGTATGAGTGTACCTCATCAGTTTCAGCCATGAAACACATATTTGCTTTTAAATTGGCTTCCTCCTTCTCTGAGCATGATTCAGAAGAATTACTTGAGTCTTCAGAAACACTCCAAGTAGCTTTCATAGCTTTCTTGTCTTTCTGCTCATAATCATCTATTTTGAAGAATTTCTTCTTCTTTGCATATTTCAATTTTGGGCAATCCGGTCTGATATGTCCCATCTTTTTGCATTCATAACATCTCACTTCTTTGCTATCCTTCTTGAAGGATTTCTTGAAGTCTTTCTTCTTACTGTAGAACTTTCTGAATTTTCTGGCTAGCTGAGCCAGTTCTTCATCCGAATTTGAAGAATCAGAGCTTTCTGATTTAGCACTTACTTCTCTGTTCTTCATCTTTCTATCCTTTTGTTGAGAAGTCACTTTCAAAGCAGTATTTTCCCTTTTTATGTAGACTTTATGCTCATTTACCTCATCTTGTATTTCAGCCTCATACATCATCAATGTACCAATCAGATCTCTCATAGTTAGATCTTTAACAGAAGTTGATTGTCTGATTGCTGCAGAGATTCCATTCCATTGAGTAGGAAGTACTCTCAGTACCTTTAACGCTTGATCAGCCTGCTTGATTGGTTCTCCTAGAGCTGTTATATTATTGACAATTTCTGTCAATCTTCCATTCATCTGAGTGATGCTCTCTCCTTCAATCATTATGAAAGTATCGAATTTTAATTTAGCAGTTGCATATCTCATCTGTCTTACATTATCTGTTCATTCATAAGCAATAGCTATTGTTTTCCACATTTCATATGCAGTCGGGCATTGATATACTCTGTTAAATTCATCTGGTCCTAGACCACAGATGATTGCATTCATAGCTTTTGAATTCATGTCATACTCAGCCTCTGTAGCAGCACTCCATGTATCGGGATTTTCAGGAATTTCATAGGGAGTCAGAATCTTTGAATAAACTTTGTAACCAAGATTTTTCAGATAAATAATCATACGTGATTTCCAGCAGCCATAATTATCTCCATTAAAGTAAGGTGCTCTGACCATTGACAATCCCTCTCTCGTATCAGCCATGATACACTATGTATAATCTTTAAATACTTCTAGCTTGATAAGACTTTAAAAATAAGAAGCTCCTCCTCTGATACCAATTGTTGGATCTGAATCTACGGATTACACACAAGAGGGGGGGTGAATTGTGTCTTTTCAAAATTATTACAATCTCTTCAATTTAGACAAATTCTGTCCACTATGCTTTAGCACGATTAAATATGCAGTGGAAAAAGTAAAAGCATGAACACACGGATGTATAGTGGTTCGGGGAACAGAAGGCCCCGAGTCCACTCCACCAACGCTCAAATCCACGAGCTTGGAGATTTCCACTATCTGGTCCTCGTTTCCACAGACCTGTTCACAACTGAGTACAGGCAGTTGACACCTTTACAAGTTTCAGGCAAACACAGCCTTCCTGGTTCAAAAATGAACCCACACAGCTTAGAACGAGAAGCTGATCACTCAAAAAATAAAAAGGGTTTCGATAAAGAAAACACTTCTCCAGTTGTTCTTCACAATTGCAACAGAATGCAATTGACAGTAGATAGATCGTCGTCTTCAGAAAATAAAGATCTGTAATCAAAACAGTTCTGAGTCGATCCAGTTGCAATAGATATTACAAGAAACTTCACAACTTCAGCAGAAGTAGATTCACAACAGATAGTCGATGTAGAACACGTGAATCTGCTATCAAGATCTTCCTTCGGTAATAAAGGTTTTACACTTCTTCTCGATCACCAGAAAATAATGCCTACACACAGTCTCTGTTTCTTGCTCGTTAAAAGATCAATCTATATATTTCATACACTTTCCTGTGTATATATATCTCTGAAGTTTCCAAGATAGAACATATATATTCAAATCTGAGAAAATCTTCCGCATAAATAGATCCATGAAAATCTCCTTTAGATTCGCGATATAAAAAAAATGAAATAACAGAGCCGTTGTAACTCCCCTGAAGAATCGGCATAAAAAGCTCCGTTTAAATCAATCATTAATCCGTTGTAAATCTTCTTTGATTCAGTCAATGTCGTACTTAAGAATCGGCTCGAAATCCGCTCAATAATCCGCCTGTTTGACCAATGCAAAAGGAAATATCATGTGTCAAAAATATCCCGACTCCAAACGTAGGGTTGATGACGTGGCTCCAAACGTAGGGTTCACAAACGTAAGGTTCACAAACGTAAGGTTCAGAACGTAAGGTTCAGAACGTAAGGTTCAGAACGTAAGGTTCAGAACGTAAGGTTCAGAACGTACATACTTTCTCTTCAGCATTCAAACGTTGGGTTGATCATCCATACTTTGTCTTGCTTCAACTCTTCAAAGAACGTACGGTTGATTATAAAAGTAAGGTTGATGATCCATACTTTTGAGAAACAAACTCAACACTGAAAACTAACGTACGGTTTCTCTTCCATACTTATCCAACCACAAAAACATAAGGTTCCTTCCAAACGTAATGTTCTTCTTCCATACTTTTCAACAACGTAAGGTTCATTAACCATACGTTTCAAAATAACATAAAAAGTAAACTTTTCATCCATATGTTACGTTCATCAACGTAGGGTATGAACAGTGATTCCAGTACGCGCTAAAACTGATCTCGCACTACAGTGATTCCAGAACGTGCTAAAATTGATCTCGCACTACAGTGATTCCAGAACGCGCTAAAATTGATCTCGGAATAAATGAAGTATGAAATCTCGTTATATGAAATAAATAAATAAAATAAATTCCTGCAAAATACTCAACGAAATAATTAGTAAATAATTAAGGGTATTTGTGAGCATCAAAATCATCATAAAGAGATAGAGTATTATTTAAAATAATCTCCCCCTTTAAAAAAATTATTTTGAATTGTTTGAAAACAATAAATTGCTCAATACTTCTCACGGTTTGGCGGGGAATCCGCGCCAAACCATTTGCGATGGGACCCCTTTTCACGTCGTAAATGACCATTTCAATGGACTATTTGCAACGGGATCTATTCCCATCACAAATAACCCATCACAAATGGTCATTTTTTCCGAAGTGGTAATTATTGGACATCACAGTCTTCTGAATCCTAATACCTCTATCACTGAGACCTTACACAATACAGATTAAAACTGTAGTGTGAGCATACACCAGAAACCCATCTAACAAATGTTAGCCTACTAAAAGATCTCATAAGACAATTGATGCATCGAGGGGCTATCTATAACCAAGACCCACATATATTCACATATCAAAAACAATTTCTCATATATCGGATGATCAATTTATTTCATTAATCAGTATGTTTATCATGAAATATTTTTATTGAGTAAAGAATGTGAATTTATCAATATTTTCATAGATAATTACATAATAATCTATTTAGAATAAAATATTTAAATATGATATATGTTTTGTGAAATAAAAAATCCATGATAAAAACTAAAGAACTTTATAGGAAATTTTATGTCTAATGATCACAAGAAAGTTAATATTTCAAGGGAATGTTAATGACTACAATAATTAATCATGAAAGTGGATAGCAATACATTACATGGTCATCATGAAAAACACCATCCATATAATGAATAAATATTGTATGAAAAAAAATATCCATAGTTTAGTATAAGTAAAATTAAGGGGTATTATCATTGATGAAAATATATACCAACAAAAATCATTTAAATCATTATTGAGGAAAAGATATTTTTTTATGTTGAAATTATTTTTAAAACTAATATTTCAAAAAATATTTGGAAATTAATTTTTTAGAAAAGAAACTTTTAAATTCATAAAGGATTATTTAAACATCGAGTGGTCAAAAAATCAAAAAATTCAATATAAGTCATACATGTTAAAATAATGGTTCTGATCACATTTTCTTCAAAATAAAAAAGAACCATGTTTGGAAAAATTAAATGAATTTTCCTTTAGAAAATTTATAAAAACTAAAATAAAATGTAAATTTTTTTCAATAAATAATTTGGATATTGTTAGAAAAAATTCAAAAACATCTGTAGAAATCATGTATTTTGGTGGAAAATTATTTTCAACTAAAGAGAGGAAAAATGTTTTATCGTCATAAAACCATTTTCTCAAACATTTTAAGAACCAAATAGTGGAAAATAGTAAATAATATTGGAAATATGATGAATAAACATATTATAATAAAATAAAATGGGTTTAATGTAAAATTATCAAATAATTTCCTTCAATTTAAATTCACATATAAATGATCCCAATTAAAATTAGATTGTGGAATAAACCCTTATAAAGGTCATAATGTTGATTCGATAATTAATAAATGAATTGATTATTGGTAAAAAATTAAATCCACATAATAAAATCATAAATAGATCATATGATTGTAAAAATTCATTTCACATAAAATCTTATAATGTCAATTATAATGAAGATTTAATATAACCTCATGAAAATAAATTGAGTTACAAAATTCATTTACTACTTGGTAAAATTTAGGTCAAATTCCTTATAATTAATTATTACAAATTGAAACTTAAAATAACCTGATTTATTATGGAATGATGTTGTTACTTTTCAAAGGGGATGTTCATGCATGATGTCAAATAACTTGGCTGACTAACTTTTGAATATGCTCAAATGATATGAAATTGACACAAAGTCTCATTTCACTTAGTACCATTGAAGTAAAATCTGATTGGATGAAATAATTAATGTTAAAGAAAAAATGACATTAAGTGTGAATTTTTAATAATATTACATATAAAATTTTTATTATATATTCCATATAAAATAAATTATATGCACAAAAATAATATATTCATCAATGAAGGGAAATTTAGACGAAGTCCCTTTCCACTTGGTAACAATTCATGTAAACTACCATGGGATGAAATAATTAAATTTTAACTAAAAATACACTTAAGTGTGAATGATTAAATATTTTAAATTTAAATGAGTAGTGTATACACCACAGAAAAGTTAATAGGTTCATTTTATCAAATATTTCTCTATGAAATTGAAATTGAGAAGAAATCACTTACCTCATGCTTCCTTTTGGTCAAAAATTATTTAACCTCCTATATAGTTGTTTTAATCATATAATTATTTTTTATAATAACCAAATTCATATTTAGAATATCAATATTAATAACCTTAAAACATTTTATCATCTATTTATTAATAATATTTCATTATTTTATTTTTTGGTGTTAATTTCCTTTTTTTCTAATGCATGTTTTTTCATGAATGATTAGGTTCTTGTGCATATTATATAGTTTCATTATCTAAAAAATGTTATAAATGTTATAAATATAATTTTTTCACTACATAAAATTTTAATATCATTATTGATTGTTTCATAATGAAAATGAATCACAAAGTTTCGTATAGACAGTAGTTCATATGTACGCATGAGTGATGATATCATTCCATTAATGAGTTAATGGGTATGGAATTGGTTATTAAATTAATTTTAACGAATTAATATCATGTCATATATATAAAATATATTAATTAATGTTAAATTTATTACATTATATGTAAATAATGAGTGAAAAATGTATCACATCGCTTTTCAAGCCGGTTATCCGTTGTACACATGAGCAGTGTTATTATGATTTAAAAAGCCTGGAACTTAATAAAGTATTTGTAAAATTATAATTATAGTTGTATAAAAATATCATAAATATCATATTATTTAGTTAAATCCATCACTATATATTTTCTTGAAATGTGGTGATGGAAAACGAGTTGCATCATCTCATGAGGTCGTATTTCATCGAACGCTTCATTAACAGTTTCATTTCCCATTTGATGGAATAAGAGATCGATATAGGTCATTACCATAACATAATAACATATCAGTATATGTAATATAATTCTGTTATTTTATAATAATGGAATAAAATATTTTGAGAAGTTGGAATAAGAAACAAAATAAAATGCTCATTTTAGAATGTTAAATCTTCTTCGGACAACTTCTTTAGCTTTGAAAAAAAATCTTTCCTAGGATGGAATTGTGACAAATAAAAGGGATATAAGATGTTTTCTGGTATTAGGGAAGTGATATTTTTGGTTCATGGAAAAACAAAATGTATTTTTATGTTTGAAGATGGGAGTCTAGGGGTAGGTCTATTATAAGTGGGGGAGAGTATGCACATGGAATTTTTCAAAAAAATCAATTACACCTTCATTTTTATCATTTAAAAATCCTCCAAAATTGGTCATAGTAAAAACATATAGGTTATATTAATTAAATTTTACTATAAAATGGGTGTTATACTAGTGGAAAGGTCATTTTAACACGTATAGTTTTAGTTTAATACCTCGGTAAATCAATTTCAACCTTAACAATAGTAATTAATTTTTACTACATTTACTATTGAAGATGGTGAAAAATTATGTTGAAAATTCTATAAAATTTAATTTATTATTATTCCAAATATTAAATTCAGTTTAAAAAATCAATTCACAAAATTTTAAGGATCCAATATAAAATTTAACCTATAGACATGATGATAAACTGGGTTTCCAAAAAAAACATCTCATATGTAGAGCGGGTTTGAATATCAAAATTGAAAAAGAAATTGAAATAAATGACATAAATAGGTTATATTGTTATATTATTGAAATAATATTACATAAAAACCAATAAAAAATATAATTTATCATTAAAAATTATTTAAAATAAAAGGTGGTTTTCAACAAATATTTATTATTTTCCAATATTCATCAAAAAATTAATCATTTATGAAAAATCCCAAAAATCAACCCGAAGATAATTTTTATTTACTGATTCAAAAAATTAGTTTCATTTTAACAAATATATTTTCAGAAATTGTTAAAAATAAATTTTAAATTAATTTTGTGATGTGTTACTAAATGGTTTTTAAAAAAAATATGGGTTTTTAGAAAACATTTCATTTTTGTTTAAATTATTATTATTTAATTTATAATAGATAGATAAAAATCATTTTCATAATTTATTTAATATTATTCTTAACCACCAATTTAATGGCTAGTTTATAATGATAAACTATGTTTCAGTTCATTTATAATTAGGTTTATGTGTTCTGAAATCTATCGAAGAGATTGAAATTATTTAATAAAATATATATCAAAAGTATAAGTTTGTTAAATTCAAATATATGCTTGGTAATCAAATCATATATTATATTAATCCAAATTTTTTATTTTAAAGTATCACAGTCATAAAATATATTACTCTTTTCTAATAATTTATAAACAACGGTATTAATAATCATAATAAATTGATATGATTCCACCTCTAATCCAAAATGAGGCAATATATGCACCAAAATGATAGAATGTAAACCCCAAATACAAAAAAAGTGAAATTTTTTCTATAGTATATTCAAATATTACCTTGTATTATCAATAATCCCTCCTTATCATATTTCATTTATTTCCATACTTTCCAACTATAAAAAACTCATTTATAGATATCTTAATGATCGTGTTCCTATGATCCATGGACTGGTGATGGTTCCAGTGACTGTTATGTCAGTCAATATAAAGTGTTTCACTATCTTAATAAATAATAAGTAGATCAAATTCATACAAAATAGTTCCTAAAATATTGAATCTATTAATTTAGGATCAACCAGGGTTGTTTACCCGTACCTTTAGACAATGAAGACCTATAGTACCTCTAGATATGATTATATAAGCCACATTTCTAAAATTATTTTTGATAAAATGGAAAATTATTATTTATATAACTATGATATAGAAATTTTAATATTATAAAAATTTTCCATCACTAATGAGAGTAAATTGATGATCCTTTACTCTAAACACTATAAAGGATCTCAATTAAACCTATTTCCACCCAACTTGACTTTTTTCCCATGGAAGATCCCTAGTAATCTACAACATAGTACCTTACATTCTCTATCATTAGATCACAATAAAATCAATCATCCCTATAAATAATAAGTGTGGATATTCATTAATAGTGTTATTCTGGTAAAATGTTCTTTTAGAGGAAATAGATCCACTGAATCCACACTTTTAGGTCATGTTGTGTGATACCACCCCAAAAGGTCAGTGAAAATTTGTGTCATTGGTTTCCTAATGAGGTAACCCTCTCTATATAGTATAAATAATCTGGTAAATAGCTCTCAAATTTTAAAATTATATGTAGGACTTTTATGGTTGATTATTCTTTCGAATTTCATCACATATATTGATCAGATGTAAGTGTAGAATCTTATTATATATTATAGAATAGAGTGATTCTAGACCCCTTCATGAGAAATAAGAAACTTTGAAACATGTGTATTTATTATATTATATGGTTTAGAATTTTATGAAAATGTTTAAAAATTTAAAACCAATCTTAGTTTATAAGTAAGTATGTAAAATATATACAAAAATGGGATTTAAAACTAACCAATCCACTCATATAATTAATACTAACCTATCCTGAATTAATAAATAAACAATAAAATCTCATTTATATATTAATTATGTATTAATAAATATGAAATTTACTTTAACAAAACTATATAGTAAAAACAAATAACCACATGATATTCCATGTAATCTTATATATTCCTACTTAGATGTATTTACTCATGATGTACGATACTCATAAAGAAAGTATTGGCCTAAGGAAAAGGTTAAAATGAAACTTATACCAACCATTAAACCCTTTATTCCACTAAAACTTTTTTCAATGCATATTTATGGTTCACACCTCTGATTTAATAGTTTTATCTTTAGAAAACACTAAATATTATTCATAAGAGCCCTTACATTACCCTAATACCATTTGTTTAATGACCTAACCTATATACTAGAATAGATTAATATTGGATTAGTACATTTCTTCATTTCACCTTCTCATACCCATATTCTAGCATAAACACTAAGGGATAATCAAAATGTGGGTGGGATATGGTTTATCAGAAATCAATAAAAAGAAGGCCTTTGGGCCATTTGGGGGGCTATAATATGGTCTAATGAAGAATTTTACAAAACCCTTATGGTCATCAGATCTGAAATACACAAATATAAGTATCCTCTTATGGAATACATCCCTATCAAGTGCATGGTCATTATATAATAAACAAATTATATGAATATTCGTGCATATCACATCTTAGACTAAAACACCATTAAAGTATATACAAATGGAATAAATGGAAAAATAAAATATATACAATGTTTTTCAAAAAAATACTTCCTAATGTGGTCAAAATGAGAAGTCCAAAAGTAATCACATCCATGTGAAGCTCCATGGGCAGACCCACATCATCCCCTCTTTGCATCCATCATAAATTTCAAAATGTTCCACCCAAACTCTAAAAAACTGTGAGGATTCAACCCATGCTTTGATATACTCAACCCTCATATATAGGTCTGTTACCATTACATGGGTCATAAAAAATATTGTCTATATGAATTATTAATAGATCATGTGTTGGGTGTGATTAATCAAATCCCATGCATGTCACAATATAACCTTACTAAGTATGGGATAATGCTGAGTGTGTAATATATGATTATAAATTAAGTAGGTAATAATGTAATCATTTTATAAAATCCAAAAAAACAATTGAAATCATGTTATCAATGGATATCATGTTAATAATTTTCATCCACATTATGCTATCCAACTTAAATCTGAGTTCAAAATCTAGTAAGAGTACCTATCTTTCATAGGAAACCTACTCATTGGAGGCATTTGAAAAAATACATACTCTGTAAAAGGAACTATTTATATATATATTAATTTTTTTATATATTTATACATGTGTCGATAATCATCCTCATAGGGATGAATTTATACTCACTATAACAAGAGATACCAACTGCCCCTTTTCATGGAGTTATCATATATAACCATCCCCACGTATGAGGTAACATATAATTATAGAAATTAATATATATATATATAAATATATAATCATCATATATATAAACCTTATCCTACTATTATATTAGGAAATTAGCATAAATATAGGATAAATCCCCCTATGTAAGAAGTACACATACCATTATCCAAAACAAGAAAAGAAAGTTCCATACCTACATATACATGGAAATATGGTTATACATGAGTAATATTAATAATAAACCTTCAAAAATGATGGATATTATAAATTCATAAAATAAAGAATCAAACTAACATTTTAATATAAAACATTATACTAACATGCTTACAAGAATCAAATTAAATCACAACCTTGTCATTCACAACGATTAGAGTCACACAAATGCACCACCATTAACATCAAAAGTGGTAAATATAAAAATGTCATATTAAGCATGGGATTCCACTTTAAAGGACAAAACAATATTATTTATTCCCAATATATAGAAGATCCCTTATTTATGTCCAACTAAGAATGAATTTCAACTTTAAAGGGTGATATAAAAATTTATTTTCTTTACTTTTATATGGAATCCCCTATCATATTTTATACATTCTCAACATGTGTGACTAATATTGTAGTCTCTAACACCCATGTAGGGTGATCTAGGTTCTATTATAACTTTTTTTAGTGTTATATAATTATGTACACACTATTTCAATTTAAAAATAATTTATTAACCCTATAGGAACTTGAAAATATTTAATATAATTATATATATAGTTCTAAAAACTCATAACATGGTTTACAAAACACCAAGGTGAATGGGCATACTCATTGAATCCTATCCAAGATGTAATTATTGGATTTTGTAGCTAATATTGTGAAAAATTTGAATCCACTATAGAATTTTTAATGTATTTATTAACATGTTTTAAACTATTACAAATAATGTTTGGAAATTCAAAACATGGTTAAAACATCACTAGAATCCAACTTCACAACCATAAAAGCTTATTCTATAAATAATTCCTCAATTTGTCAAGGTGGGAAACCCTAATTAAATTTGGTTAATCTTGAATGAGTTTTATTAATTTTCATTCATAGGGAAAACAATTAATTGCTTTTCCCTCACATTACCCCATCCCTTGAAATACCCATACCTTACCGTATGAGATAAAGATAAGAGGGTAATCCACAAAAACATGTGCGGATGTGAGTCCCTATTCTTAGAAGGAGAGATATGCCACCATCATTGGATTGTGAAATAATAATAGAGACCAAATGGGATGATTGGGTCACTCATATAATAAAAAACACAAATCCCTTATGAATGGGGGATCCTAACCTCATGATTTGTGATTACAAACTCTAGCCACCAACCAATGGAAGAAAAGATTGAAGAGATAATTAGATTCAAATATAATATGAATTATATGGTTAAGAGAAACATGAATATAATTTAGATATAGATAATAATCATAAAAGGATGGTTGAAATACCTTTTATTTGACTAACGAGGGATCTTGCAGCCACCCAATAGTAAATCTAGATGATGATTGAATATAGGGTTAAAGGGATTTGAATATTAACAATGTGGATGTTATTATTTGGATAAAAAAACATAAATTAAGGATTGATATTATTGATTGGGTAAAATATGAATTAAACATAGGTGTGAATGATAAAAAATTCCTATTTTTAAGGGATTACATGAAGATTATTTTAGGTACCCTATATAATTCCACCATATACACAGTGGACTCAATAGAGCCACTACTCCATAGGGTGACCAAATGGGTATTCTATGGTCCTCGGGTCCAAAATTAACTCCCATTTATGTAGATTCTTCTACTAAAACCCTTTATTTATACGTCTAGTTATAACTAAACCCAAAAAAAATTATGAATAAACCTAAAGAGTAATAACTAACATGAAGAGGGTATGGATATTTAAATTAGTGTTTGAATTAAAATCATCAGATCACAACTGACTTCATAATCCACTAACTTATGATTTCTCTAAATAGTTTTATATGAAATTTCATTTATTGTTAATTATTTAGAGGGAAATATTAAAATTATAAATTTCCTAATTTTGATTTTCTTAAATAAAATTTTGAATTAACATCCTGTAAATTTAATATTATACACTCTAATTATCTTGAATTTCCATTAGTGGACAAAGTATTGGATTTGTAACTTCAAGAAGTTCTTAAAAACATGTTATTTATGTAAGGGTCCACTTTTTCCCATGACCCTTATTTGGAAATTTTTCAAGTGTTGAAAATATCGATAATGTTTTTTGGGTTGTGTTGGAGGTTAACGAATGTTTGTGTTAATTTAAATTTTATTTTTAAATTCAGTCTAAAATTTTAGATACAATATATAATTTTTTATGTAATCATGAATTTGGGGATTTTTATTATTTTTTGATATGTGTATGAAGACAACATACATTTTTTTCCTTAGCTGAGATATATCCATTATGTTTTATAGTTATTTTAATTTCAATTAATTAGAGTTATTAAAGATTCAATAATAGTTATTGTCTAGATTTTATACGACTAACTTTTGAATGTAAGGGTCATGTAATTTTTTTGTGAGTCATTTCCTACATTATGAGAGTCTTTTCCATCTGAAACATTTCACCATGTAAGATAAAAATTTTATTTTTAAGGGTCACTAGATATCATAATAGTAAAACCATATTTCATATGACTGAACCCAGAATGCATAACAATATTTTCTTTTGTACAATTTTAATTTAAGAGTCATTTCATATTTTTACAACCTTTTTCATTCTATAAAGGTGTTCTTGAATTTCATAAATATAGAAGTTTATTTAATAAGGGTAGTTTTGTTTTCATAAGAACCTTTCTATTTTAATAAGGTTCTTTTGTATTTTTTAAGGGTACTTCCCTTTCACTTAATGGTCTTATGTCCTAATAAAATTTTCACCCCCATATAAAACTGGTCCTACTTTTATACTTAATCGATTAACATATTTTTTAATTTAAAAATTTAGTATCCTAAAAATGAATAATTTTATTATATAAATAACATACATTTACCATGGAATATTTAATCCATGTTTTTTGAAAGTTTGAATGCTGATAATGTAATTTAAATTAACATGCCTCATTTTAATGGGGGTTAAAGGGAGAATAGACCAGTTTTTTAGTAGATGTTTTTGGGAAATCTACCACTTGATTTTGGTTTAGTTATTTAAAAAATTAGGATTCTCTCTAATTTACTTCTTATTATTTTCTTGATCCTATATAATAAAAACATCATACTTTAGGTTCATCAAGTCCCTATGAATGGTTTAGATTTCATTTCCCTATGTTATTGAATGTTGAAAATATTTACTAATCCTATTTTAGAAATAAATAAAACATTTATTCTTCATGATGAGGTAGGGGATTCAAGAAATCAATATTTTTTATTTTTAAAAATATAGAATTTCCATTATATTATTTTCATCTAAATGATTTGTGTGAATTAGATATACAATATAATAGCTAAAATACTTAAATGGTAGGAAAGGAGTATGAAATATTCTTTACCTAGTTTTATATTTTATTTATTTATTATTGTTCATATTTCATCTATATTATTTCTATTATTTTTGGGATTTTTGAATTTTTTTGTGGTTAAATATTGTAATCACCTCTCATAAAAGGATAAAAATTTAAATATTGTAATGAAAGGATAATATGAAAATTTTATAAACTAATATATTTAGATTTATTTCCAAAAATAATATACTTATAATTAATTACTAGAATTTTGTTTGTTTAATATATTTTATTCTAGTTTTATGTGTCTATGGGATTCCTTATTTTTTTCTTTGAATGAAATATTTTTTTCTCAAATAATGTAGATGTTATGGGTATGATTTTAAGGTTGATTTTTCAATGTAGAATCAATTTAAGGGTTGTGGTTGAAGCCACTAGAATGTTTTGTTGTGTTGTTTGTATAGTGCTGGTTGTGTGATGTTAGGGTATGAATATTTATTTCTAGTGGTATCAATTCAAATGGAAATAAAGAATTTTAAAATTATAAATATGCTAGACATGAATTTTTTTTATTGTTCTAAAGATTTTAATAATTTAAATGATTGGTTAGTGGTTGGGTTAAAGTGGTGAATGACCCATGAATGCATTATTGTCAAATAGGATTAATAAATTACCTAGTGAATTTAATATGTATGTTAAAATGTAAATATGGAAATGTTTTAAATGAATTGTTTAGAGGGAATATATGTTTGTTTATGTGGATATTTAGGTGAAATAAAAAATAGAATGATGATTTTTTAGTAGTGGGATAAGTTCTTAGAGGGTGATGGTAATGTGTGGTGGTTATAATGGGTGTGAAGGTGTAGATTTTGTGTGAACCCTCTTGGATGGGATTTTCTGTTGCTGAATAATACTCAAAATTTAAATTGATTTTAGTCACACCCCATACATGTAAGATCACATTGTTGAAACCTAAATATTTTTGTGTTATAAATTTCATCCCCAAATATCAATGTTGTTTAGGGAATGGATAATTGAGTACTCCATCTTTATCACTCTATCTTTCAGACATGGAATCATTTTTATGGGATAGTTTGTTATACATAATCTTTTATTGGATAAATTCAAAAGTTTGATTGATGTGATCAGGTTGAGATGATTATGTGAGATATAGTGTGAGTCGTGCATGGTAGGGGGAGGGAATGATGTTGAGGTCCATAATGTTCATAATACCCTACTATGATTAAAATTACATGTATAAATGAGATATAGACATGTGGATATGTGAGAGTGACATGAAAGTTTTCATTGGGGTGTGAGAGAGAAAAACAATTAAGGAAGTGGTGTAGGGTACCCTCTTTTTATAATAATCGATATTATTTTTTATATATTTGAATGTGATATTTGGTGGGATTTACTTAGTGATTTTGGGTACTATTTGGGCTAGTATTGGTCCAGGTTGGTTATAATTTTTATTCACTAAATCTTTAGTATTCTTCCCACACATCTACATGATATGTATTGAGGAGGATCCTAGTTATTATGCATGTGTTCTCAGCCCATATATATAACAATTTTTATAGGTTTACATGATGGATTTATATATTTAGTTGGTAATTACTAGATCTAATCTTGGATCTATGGTTTTAGTTTCATTGTAGGAGTTTATTTTTTTTATTTTATATTGCAGACTTTTATTTGTATGAAGTTTCGATGAATTGTGATTTGTTGGGGGATATTCATTTTATTAAAAATTATGGTATGTATTGGTGTATTTTATTTATATTCCTATAATTTATGAAGGTAATTACTCTAATTTGTGATATTTATATCCTTGATACTTGTTTCCAAAACATAGAATAATGTAGTTTGGATTCAAGGGTTACTCATATCTTCACTATAAGCTCATTATGTGTTCCCAATAAGGGATATTCATGAAAATGTTGAATTAAAATTGTCTATATGAGTTTGTATGGGGTTTAGAAATAGTAATTGGTGAGGATTTCAATGATTAGGTAGGAAAATAGTGTTACTAAATCCTAGTTTTTTATTTTTAATTGGACACTAGAAAGGCCACAAATTATTATATATCCATGGGATCTGACACAAGGACCATATGTTTACTAAATAAATTAGTTGAGACAATATTCATTTTGGGTTATTGACCTAGGATAGGTACATTCATCATTCTTCATTGTGTTTTTTTTGGAATAGTGGTAAATTTGGGATAGTTAAAATGAATCTAATTAAATTAATCTTAAGTGAATTATATACAACCAGGATTAGGTGATTGGTTTATTACGTAAAAAAATATCAAATGTTTGACATTTATAAATGGTTATGGTTGGTGAGGTTTGGTAATATTATTGGTTAAAAACTAGAGTGTTGGCTTAGATAAAGAGGATTGATCTTGGAGGAGGATGCTATAATATTTCTGTTGTTAGTGCTTGGAGAAGTATAAGGGGAGACAATCATATTTAGAATGAATTATGATAAGTGAATTTCTAGATAACATCCCATTTGATATGGTCTGGTATGGATAACTGGGTAATGTTGGAAATTATCTATATTTGAGGATAAGAGATCCTATCGTGGATTCTGTATAATGAACAGTATAATGAATGAATGGTTTTAAGGGGAGATTTTAAGATGTAATTTTTTGTAGAGTTCCTATCATCAGTGATGAGGTAAATGAATAGTTAGTCATTTCACTCCCTTTAGGAAGGCATCTTGAGTATATGGGAGCTCTATATTCCCTTAAAGGACATTCTTCACTTCACACGTGATATTTTTCTATATGAGAAGTCTAAATCATAGAACCTTGAGGGGGAACTATATCTAGATATCTGGTATTATGTCATCCAATTTATATTTCCTATATATTTATATTTCAAAAGAATGAGGATGTGATTGAGATAATGCATGTGAATATAGGTTCATCTTAAGAGGTAGGTCAGTAGCCCATTGTAAGGGGAGTAGCTTAAAATGGTGGGTCTTGTAATTCATGTTTGTCAAGGTTATATATAATAGGGATTTGATCCCAACTATCCCCTTTAATTTTATCCAATGGTGGAGGTTCTCATGCATCATACAAAATCTCTATGATGGAGTGGTTTGTTTATATATGTCATAATTATCAGTGATATAAGTACTCGACCATTGTTTGGGAACATACATGGTATAACTTGTTAGATTCCATATCATATCCATTACTAATTGCATCTATGTACATATCAGAAAAATATATATATTTGGAATATGTTCCATTGAGAGGTGATGTAGATAGCAGTGGTTAAATTTTTTATGTTTTCCACTAGCGAGGATGTGGTTTTGGTACAAAGTGCACAGAGAATGTATCTATGCATAAAAATTAAAAAAATAAACAAAAATGAACATTACAATTTTAACATTATTATAGAAAACCCATTTATCATCCCTAGGATCAAAATTGAATTAAATAATAATTAAATAAAATTAAATAATACATCATTCAATGATGATAAAACATGTGTTCTACTCATTAATGGGGATTGGATCTTGAAGAAACCAAATTCATTACCCTATAGATCATCCGAAAACACTTAAAAATCTTCTTGGTATGTTTATCATTGACTGTTGGAAGCTAATTTGGATAAAAAAGGAACTTACGAGGTACATGTGTTCATCAAGACACTGTTTTTTTGAACAACGTAGGAGTATCATGGTAGAGGTGATTATAACACCTCTTTATCACTCTAGTAGTTGTGAGAGAAGATACAGAGAGAGGGTCTAAAATTATATGAATGAATATTCTACTCAAATTTTAAATTTTCATTTCTTATATTGGTAGGTTTAAACTCATATTAATTACACTTTGTCCATTGAATAATTTTCTCATTATAAATAATCCTTAAATAATACGTTTTACCTTTTGAACATGTCAATAATTCCATAACTATGTTATCACTTACTTTAAAAATATAAATGATTTTATTTTAAAAAATATGAGTCATTAATTTATCACATTTATCTCTTATAAAAATTTCTAAAATCCTTTGACAATAATTATTCATTCATAAAATATTTTTTCCTTGTATTCACCAAACAATTTCTTGAATACACCAAGTTAAAAAATTAAACACTAGTTATTATAAACTCAAAAAAATTGACTTTAGTTATTTTTTTCTTGATTACACAAACATGACCATTAATCATCCCACTCTATGGGGCCCACCATGTCATAAACTCCATTTCATTATAAATTTATATGATTTTGAAAATTATTATTTTGTAAACCTATAGTCACTTATTTTGATAGCTTTGAGTGGTGTTTGTAGACCAAGAGAAGTATTTATAAATCTATAAAGTCCCATGCGGAGATAATGTTTAGTTAAACTAATGATAACCTCTCTGATGATCACAAAATATGCAATATAATCTATTTTTCTCCTAAGATCACATAGAGAATGATTTATAACTTTTTTCACTTCATTATAGGCTTTAATTATCCATCAATGGTTATATTGGAGGGGCATAAATCATTCTATAATTTCCATGTATTTAGTGGAGGTACTAATATTCTGGTCAACTAATCCTGAGATATCTCTTCTTTTACTAAGAAAAGAAAACTATTCACTTGATCAATCAATCAATGTTAAACCAAAAATGATACACCTAATGAAAGATAAATTACTTTAATTATAAATGTCATGTTTTTTAAAGTAAATCAAATTATTTGATCAAATGATACCCATTTATAATGACCTTAAGTTGGGAGATCCATAAATATGTTCATTGATAGGAACATTCATTGAAATCCAAACTATATATTGTTTCTATGAGATTTTTAGTCCTCATGATCTACCCTACCTAAGATCACCATGTGTGAATGTCAAGATAAGAAGTTTCAATTCTTATTATTACCTAATATCTAATAGTTAAACATCATATATATCCCAAAAGTATGATGTATCAACACTATGGGACATATGTTTAAGATTATTTTCATAGTATATTGAGGTTATCAATATAGTTGGGAACTTTTATAACCTTTTGATATGAAATATAGTCCAATGTAATTTTCCTGTAAATAGTGTATATATAAGTAAATGTACTATTATGGTAAAATATAATCAAGGATAATTATATGTATATGTGATATACTAATCAAAAAAGTAATAGTAATGTTGGGACTAGGGGATACACTTTTACATCACTCTCATATACACTAGAGACAACTTTATTATTAAAAACATATTTTCATTCACAATATAAGATCATAATTTTTATGAGTTATAGACGTATTCCATGGTTAAACACTTTTTCTTACATGGATCATCTATTATCTATGACTTCATCTATTTTAGTAAAAACTCCATTAGGAGAAAATATCCATGAGATTATCCCTTTTTTCTTATATCATAACCTAGATTTATCAGCTAGTACCATTTTTATAAAATTATAAAAATTTGTATTATGATGATACATATATTTCTAGGTATCATTAAAAGAACTAGAACAAATTATTACATGTTTTTTATAGATTCTTTGGTTGTGTTAGAAGTTACAACAGACTCAGTATTTGTAGATATTTCTACCAATGGTTTCAATAATATTATCTTTCTGAATTACTTATCCTAGAAATGATATTAGATCAATTAGTCCAAATTATTACCATTTTAATATTCCCTTGATAAATATTGTTCCTTCCTATCTATGTACCTGTTAAATATCCCCTACACTTTCTCAATATTTATTGGACATTTCCAACTACTACCTGTGTAGCTCCCTAGGATTTATTTGATATTTTTGTAATATACTATATTTATTGGAACTATTATTTCTAGTTTATATAATGTAAATTTTAATAGGTCCATTTTTTGAAGTGTAAAGAGTTCAACTCACCATGTTAATTTCCTATTATGTCTTATATATGTGTTCTTGTAGAAATATATTCCATACAATAGTGGAAGCAATTCTCTATCAAATTGTTCCACCTAGTACTTTTCAGTACCTTGTCATCATATGTACTCTAAAATTGTCCAAGAAACCCATAGAAATATCTCAATAGATCATCCTCCTTAGAGCATGTGATACTAATTTAGGTAAATATTTGGATAGATTCCCATACTATATTCTTAACCAACATTATTAATAATCAACTTTTTCATATGTTATCAAACATCTCTATTGGGTTAATTTATAGCACTCCTAAAAACCTCTTAGAAAAACCTAACATGATTTCACTATAAATTAATATTATATGATAATTATTCATTCAATAATATAATAATGGATCTCTAAAAGTTTTATACATTATTTTCATTCCATGGTGTCACTAACCCTTTTTTGTTGCATTTTAAAGACATCTTCCATAATTTTTCCTCCAAAGAAGGTGGTATTGACATAAAATAGTGAATATAATGATCATAGAAATATACTATGATAATTATAATTTTAATTTATTTAATTATAATTAATTGGTATAACTAATAGAGCGTTATTAGTACCTCAATTTTACCACCCATTTAAAATTTTTCTTAAATACCCAACAACATAATTTTATCCCATACAAAAAAATACATAACTAATTTTTGGTATATAGAACCCATATTTTAATTCATATGTACATGTCAATAAAAATTACTTTCAACTTACTAATCCCTATATAATCAAATATTTTTATCTAATAAAATATCACGTCTCTAGGTTAATATTAAACTATCATTTTAGTTTCAAGTTTCATATGAAGTATGTGTCTCTATGAAACAATGGAATCCCATCATATCATAACTAATATGATGTCCATCATTCAATATAATGTTCATATGTTCATTTTTTACACTACTATTTTTGAAACATTTCTACAAATGAATCATGAAAGACTCTCAATACATAAAATTCTCATAATCAATCTATCCTACAATACTATCACCTGTATGATGTAAATAAGGTAATGGTTGTATATGAAACCCATTAATATAAATTTAAATTAATGATGGATTCTTCAATAAAATATACTCAAAATATACCATTCATAAGATGTAATATATTTTTTCAAATGTATTCATTTATTCACTGGGAATTCATAAAATTACTTAAAAGAATCTCTGGAAGAATGTTAATTTTACCTCTAACTCCTCCTTAGAATATGTGGTGAGGCTGAAATAAATCTGGAAGCCTTGTAGTGCACCATTATTTAATAAAAATCATTTCCAAAACAATGATTTATCATTTCATAAATAGTTATGAGTCTAACATTTTACATTAATCATTCATTTTCAATTGTTCATGTATTATTATACTATTATTTAAGTATTAAACACCATAAAAAACAATAATTAAATAATAAAATAGTGTATCACTGGGTCAAATGGACACATTCGATAAATGTTCTGATAATACTCATTAAAAAATAATAGTATTACTAAAATATATCCACTTTTAAAAAAGGAATTCATGTTCTTCTCACTGTTGACATATGAATCACCCATTCTCAAATACTAGAACAATTCACCATACTTCACATTATGTTTCCGAACAGCCATGGTTCCTAATAATCAATAAAAATATTATATTTAATAAAAAATAAAAACCATATTATATAAAATTAAGAACTATACCTAAATCATATTCTAATATTATCTTCTTCTTCAATTCATTATAATTCCTCTTCCTATGGCCTTTCAAGAAACAAGAAAATAAAATATCTATATCTTCATTGGTCTCCACTATATTCCTTTTAATATTTTAAGAAATTTTAAAATATCCATTTAATTAGAAATAGTCTTAGGTTTTCAAACTTTTTATCCAATTTTTTCACCGTAAAGGGTGAGGAACCTAAGTACCATCAGTCCTCATCTACCTGGAGATGAATAGTAAAAATATTTACGGTAGGATTACATGAGTTTATTACAATATATTTTATTATGAATATAGATAAACTAGGATATAAGGATGAAAATATGAGATTAATGAATAATTTATTATCAATAAGGAAGCTAAACTTCACTAATTGATTAATGTAGTCTATAATTTTGAAGGAATCATCGCAATCCTGGTCTGCGTATTCTAGTTTACACTAGTATAGTGAAGTGACAATATCAATTCTCTTAAGCCTCACTTCATCCTTCTCAATTACATAGATATGAGTTTTTATGGTTTAATGATCCATATATTTTGGTTGAATCATCATCTCTTCGTATATAGTTGAAATCATGTTGTAGGAAAAATATGAGGGCCCCCCTAAGAATCGATGGTATGCTTCCTTTTTAAAATTTTCATTCTCGGTGAGGTAGATAAACTATTATAGTGGACTCCAGTATATAATAAAAATTACCCATGTAGTTCAGTGTATAATTACTATTCCAATATGGAAAAATAATGTTGGTGATAACACGGTCTATGTTAGAACGAATCATTGCCTTTCTATGGTATTACTTTCCATTTTTTGTACAAAATGAAGATTAAAATATTAGTACTTTTATATTGATTACTTATTATTAGAAACTAGATATTTATTAATCACAAATGTATCCAATTAGATTATAAAATTTTTGGATCAAATTATAATATATTAATTTCTATGAATATTATTGTGGAAGGGGTCCTTCTAAACCTCTCCTCACAGTCATATATATGGATATACTACTACAATGGGAGATTAAAGATGGGATTTTAGCTTGCCAACCAAATTGAATCATGGAACATTGATCTATTAAGTGATTCCCCATCTATTATGATCCCATTTATTAGATTCACTCATTACATGACACAAAAATTTAACCAATCTAGCTATGGTTATTTATTAGTATTTTCATATTAGTTAAATAAATATAAAACTCATAATAACTCCCCAATAGTTGGAGGTACCTAAAATTATTGATGAAGATCACCCTTTAATTATGATATCTTCTAAATTCACGTGTTGGAATGTGTTTGAAATCATATTATCTTTAATGGGTTTTTAGTTACTCTATGGAATGGAAATAATTTTATATTTATCATTATAGATACTATGTGATTAAATTC
This sequence comes from Viscum album, assembly GCA_963277665.1. NCBI lineage: Eukaryota > Viridiplantae > Streptophyta > Magnoliopsida > Santalales > Viscaceae > Viscum > Viscum album. Next base: position 254,854,045 of record OY728148.1, on the reverse strand, counting down.
ACAACCAAAACTAACATAAATAAAAAAACATTCACAACACATTAATCCAATTTTTAAATATACATACTTGTTTATTATTTTATGTGATCTTGTATAAACTACGTATACACAAAAAAATAAACCATGTATTAAAAAATAAAAGACATGACCAGGATATTTTATAAAGTTTGATCCATTCAGTGGATAATGGATCAACATAGACCCTATGGGTAACTCTTTTTGTCTCATCTGACATGAGTTGCAGCACCCACCCCATCAAAAACATCAGTGCCTCTTCTGGTACATTTTCCGAGTCTTGGTGTGAATTGAATTTCATCTGAACCTATTCATTAAACAATAAGACTCACATTCCAGGGATGGGGTCTCTAGAATGTGGGATACAAATTTAAAATTATCAATCATGGACATGTAATCCCTTATACATATAATGAGGAAAAGTAGCGACATATAGAATTTCATTTAATAATAAATTATTACAACCATTTCACATTGAATAAGTAAATAAATAAATATTACATCCTAGATATATATTTCCCAGTCTAGCATGTGATCAGTTATCATGAATTAAACTGGCGGAATAGAATTTAATTTTTATGTAATTATACATTAGGTAATTAATTATGATTTTAATTAATTTTAATAATGTTTAGTTAATAATATATGGACTTCTTTTGTTGATTAAATCCTCTCGGAGGGATTCTGGGCCCTGGATTGGCCTGGATGGGTTGGGAGGGTCATGTAAGTCCTATCTTGGATCATATCCACACAATAGCGCACCCCACAGGTAGATGAATGTGTGTCACCCATAGTGTAAGTTTACCTTAATAATATATATATATATATATATTAGTTTAAATTAATTTTCAAGGGAAAAAATATTCTTCAATATTCGAATGGATATATCTCATCCATCCATACTAAAATATAAATTAAATTTTTGATTTTGAGACCATATTTATTCCCACTAAATGATTATTTTGATTTTTAATTTTAATTTCAACATAAGTTACATGATCACTCTGATTCAACTTATTGTTACTGAGTGCATAGAAAAAGTATGGAAGTGGGAAAATTAAATTTTTTAAATTGGATTGACATTGTAACAACCTATCTGGAATAAAATCACCTGATTATCATCCAAATATTTTTTTCGAATTAAATGATTGAAATACTAACAAAATTTAAACAATACCCTATATGATTTGGGTAAATCATGTGTTCTGCTTGTTTTTTGAGGTTATTTATTGAAATAACTGAACAAGTAACTATATATACCATCCACATGAACCTAAAAATATTTATGATACATCAATAATTGATATCCTACTATAATAATAGAAAAAAGGATCTTATAATGTACACAAGATCACTGGAACTTTGTTTCTTTGATCCAAAATTGAGTTCTTGAATCAGCATGCTATGAAGTCTACTTTTTCACACTTGAAACTGGGAGAGAAGGGAGATAAACTATAAAATTTATTTGATGAATATAATAAAACAATCGGGGCTTCATATATCATATATAGGTATGTTTAAACTCATGTAAATTTCACTTTATCGACCGAATAAGTTTGACCTTCCAAATAATACCTAAATAATATATATGACCTAGTAAACATGTAATAAATGTCATAAGTGTCCAATCAAATACCTGTAATATAGAAATTGTGTAATGAGATAAAATATGATTTATTAACTAAACATATATCTCTTGGTTTATGTTGAATTCATGTTTCTTGTCTATATTTGGTAAGAAACGAGCTTAGTGCCTATGTTGACTCAGTTATTCTATTTTTGGATGCTTCCATATCAGTTTTTCCATCATTTATTTCCATAAAAATTAGTATATGTAACATATGACACTTTATTTTGGGTTATTGAGTTTTGTATGACAACCCTTTATTTTAGGTCCAACAATTTTTCTCTCTCATGGAAAATCTCATCGGTTCCCACATCTATAATGATGCATGGGCCAATATTCCAAAGGAATGTGCTCATTTGGGGTTTCAACTCCAACGACACTTAAAAACTCACATTGGTAGACAGGATGGGAGGACAAGATCATTAAACCCTTTTATGTGGAATTATTTCCTACTCTGGGAATCTCTTATAGAGTTATGTTATGTTTTGTACTCTTTCCAAAATCTTGATGTGGTACTCCTAACCCTAATAAAAAATTGGGTGTTGAATCCCTATAAATTACAGAGGGTGTTCTATTAATGATCACCTCTATATTTATTAAAGGTTATATATATCATTCCAATTATTACATAATTATAAGATACTTATTATGCTTTGAATACATATGACCATGCACTCTGGAGTATACTATTGTCTAAGAAGTTGATTGGTATTGCAGGGATGTCATTGAACCTCTAAAAGGAATCCTATGTATCCTATGATATTGGGAATAAAATACCTTATAGATCATTTTGGAATAATTATTGTAGTTTAAAATAATATAAAAAGGATGTATATGTGGGAATTTGGGAATTGGGTATTAATATTAGGACTTAGTGTGGTGTCCTACATATCATGTGAAGACACGAATTAGAGTCCATGTAGTTCATGTTATGGGTGTCTGAATCATAAAAGGTTTGAAAATAGAGGATTTTTTAGGGTCTCAGGAAAGTAATGACTCCTTGATCAATCTAATTTGTAGTATATTTCTTTGAGTGAAGATGAAAAATAATATATCATATATCATAAATAAGTTCCCATGATAGGTAAATATTCATCATGTTATCGGTACAATCCTCACAAGTCTTTAAGAGCATGTAAGTCTTGATCAGTTTTAAAAACAAGAGATAACAGAAGATTAAACACATTTCCATAGAGAAAATTTTTCTGGGGATTATACATTACAGTTTTTCATAGAGAGTTATGATTAATAATCTCATGGAAATTTTAGTATAGAGTTCGGGGCTTAGTAAGGAATCATACATACCCTATTTATAACCTAAATTCAGGTTCTCATAGTTTGGATTGTCTACAACATGATGAATACTGGGGACTAATAATTATTACTCCTGAGTGTTATTTATCTATAGTTTATCGATATTTTAATACCTTAGGGTCTTAATATAAGGGGGATGACTATATATGGAAGCATTTTTATTGTGTGGTCAAAAGGGGATTACACACAAAGGTTTCCCTAATACTTTTGTGGGGAATACACATTAAGGTTTCCTAAATTTTGGTATTTTGATGATTCTTGTGAAAATATCATTGATAACCCCTTATATCATGTGATTTTTTCTTAGTGTGAGTGAAAATGGATAAAAAGTTATCGGACAGACAATATCTGGATGTTGGACTTATAAATTGAGGAGGACCCAAAAGGAGTTTTTGATATGGATCTCGAGCCCTGGAAAGGCATCCTACATATCCTACTTATAATAGTAATATTAGCCTTCGTAGTTCAATTAAATTTCATATTCCACTAATGGATGAGGAATAATGGTAAAACCATAGAGGGTGGGTCTTAAGAATAGGATTAAGTGGAATATTGATGGACTTTCACTGAGGTAATAGTATATGAAAAATAACCATCCCTCCTCCTTTGATGGTTAAAGGGTCGGGATCCTGAGTGGATTATTAAGGATGTTTGTGTGGCTTGGGGATCCAATAATTAAAATTAGGTTGTATGAGTGTATGAATCTTGTCCATTATAGATATTTACCATGTGAAGGGGGTTTATCGACCAAAAAAATATTGGTTGGTGGTTTACATGGTTCAAGAGTATATATCTGAGTATTCAGGTTGGACATGGATAACATTTTTGAGGATGTATGCCTATAATTATAGAGGATATCTATATATGATCACCTAACATGACTAAGGATGTTTGCCTAACAAGTTTGATGATTTCTGAATGACATGTATGAGTATGTCTTCTTCACACGTCTATTTATATTTTTTGATTTCTAGGATGTCTTTATAGCATGTTTGAGGATATTTATAGATTCATTCTTAAAATGCCTGAGGATTTATACCTAATATTTCCAAGGATTACGCACGAATGAATATGAATTCACTAGAGTGCCTCATGTGATCAAAGTTTAGATGTATATGTACTTTCATGTGATCAAGGATGAACTATCCAGGTTGATTTGTCTTTTCAAACCCAACATATCAAGGGGATTCATTTTATCCAAGATAACATGTCTATTGTGTGTCACATAATTGAAGTTGAATATTCTAGGGCCTATCATGTGATCAAGTATGATATGTACATGGTGCTTCATCTGATCTAATATGACATGTATAAGGGTGTCACATGATCAAATATTACATATCACAGGGAGATTTAATAAAAATACAGATATGTATAGGGGTCTTTATATGATCGAAATTAAAATTTCCAAGGGTCTTCACTTGATCAAATATGGCATGTCCAAGGACTTCACCTAAATCAGCTGACATGTCCAAGATGTCTTCACGTGATCAAGGAACTAATCATATGAGTCGTGTATGTACCTCAAATGAATAATATTTTATCTTCCTTCACATTCATAATATATCATTTTTAGTCTTCTTATTGAAAATATTACAATATTTTCCATGAATTAACCAACTAATTAATCATGTGATCAAGATGACATGATTAAGGATGTTCACATGATCTAGCTCACATACTAGATATCCTTCATGTGATCACATTGACATGCTGAAGATATATTGTGTGATCATGATGAAATGATGAAGATCCTTCATGTAACTGGTGAAATGATAACATGATGTGCATACACATACCATAGTAACTCTTAAGTTACTCATTGGACATTTTCAAGTGGGAGACTCTTGAGATCTTGTAGTCCTTCACTCCAGTAATTTATCTCTCATCTCTATGTGTGTTTCTTATATGTGTTTAGTGTGGGTTTATAGACATTTTTACCCTATATTTAAACAAATATTTATGACGTTTAACTCTCATTTCGTGGTCAGAGTTTATAGATGTTCAATTTACATAATGTTTCACATGCTTTGAATGATCCCCATGTGTGTCATCAATAACATCATATTTATTTAACATGATAAATAATGATTGTTTCATCAATACGTAATCACCATATTTATTTTACTAAAATATTTCCAAAGGGATTTAGAATTATCAATATAGAATAAAAAATAGATTTTGTGTGATTTTATAAAAATGTGTGATATACTTCATTTGATCAGGTTGACATGTCTGGGAAGATTCAGAATATCATGTCGGTATGTCTAAGGACCTTTTGACGATCAAGGTTTATTATCAAGAAAGATTTATGTGATAATAGAATTTATCATGTGATGTTCACATCCCCTTCACATGAAAAACAAATTACCTCCCTTTACATGATTTTCCTACCATTTTATTCTTTTCAAACATGATTCCTTAGTGCACATTCAGAAATCTATAAATTGATATGTAGAATTATCAGAAGGAATCAATTTAAGGGGTTTTGTGTGATCAATATGACATGTCTATAGGTATTTATGAGATTAGTTCACAGGTAAAAGGGTCTTTCATGTGATCAAACCAATAGGTATGGGGGCCATCATGATATTAGATTGGCACGTTCAGGGCCCTCCATGAGATGAGGATGATGTGTTTCTTCACATGATCAGTAAACTAATAAGGAGAATAATATAATCCTTTATCATGAAAAATAGAATATCTATTATATATATAAGGGTACCATCATATCTATATTTTATCACACAAACCCCTTGGGAAATTTTCAGATTTTTCTTAATCAACATGTTACATAATGAGAAGGACATTCCTGATGAGAATCATGTAAGCATTAGGGATCATTAGGAATCCTCTAAGAGATCAGGAGGGCTTACAGTATAGATTTTATACAATCATTGTATAAATCGCATGAAGAGTGTAACAAGGTCAAATAATTCTCCTAAGGTTATGAAATTGTAAGATCCAATAAAGGTTATGTGACTTTTGTACTTTAAATGACTAATATCCATGTATCCATACTAATCCTTTGTTTACTTTATAGGGAATATAATATATACTCTTCTTTTGTTTCTCTATACTTAAAATTTATTATGCTTATTTGGAGGGATTCAAAAAATTCCCCAATCATAAGTGATGACAAATCAAACAAGGACTCGACTCTTAGGAAGTAAATGTTTTCTTGAGACTCTCCAGATTCCAAAGATTGTTATTCCTTGTGTCTTTTGGTCTAACAAGAGTCCATTTTTATTCCATGAGGTTACCTATAGATAGGGGCTTTAGAGGCCATCTAGTTCAATTTTTACTCAAAGCTATATATCTCTCATGATTTCCACCATCACGTAATCATTTCATAAGACCGCTTTTCAAAACCTCATTATGTGAACTGTTCGTGATTATTGATCATGTGACCTCATCACCAAATCTATTCATGTGATAACCCTATCCCAATAGTTCATGAAGCCAACATGCTAACAAATAAATATTAATTCACATGAATTATTACATAGTTCCAAAATATAGTGCTACTTGGAATGCTTCATGTGTCTCTTTGTGGATATTGCATGATCAATTAATCATTATGTTATTCGCATAAACTGGGAATTGGAAAATAATATCACATATTAAAATGGATCATATGATCCTGAGATATTATGTGAATCATGTGATCATTATATTAACTATAAATCATGCAAGCAAAAAATGTTTAACAAGTAATGCAATCACAAGCCCATATAAGGGATAGATGATTAGTGTGATACCACCCAAGACATGTGATATTCTCCTACATTTTTTTATTAACCCAACAAATTCCTTCTTCATTACTTTATCTTTTCATATATTCATCTATTATTCACTTTACACATCCAATTTTTGGAAATTTTCCAATGGAGATGAATGGAGAGCCGTGATTTCTTGTAATCATATTTCTGATCCTTGGTACCAGGTCTTTTTTGACAAAGTGGTTATAAAGAGGATTCTTATAAATAAGCTGAAAAAGTATCCCCCATAACACATGATGCCTTTATATAGATTTATAATTATGTATGATTCTTTTATTCCTTATACTTACTATAATCATCCATCTCACTGATTTTCATCCTCTCTTTAATGTATTAAAATGAAAATTTTTTAGGAAAGTCAAATTATTTTTGAACCATTATAGTGATTATCCTTTCTGGTAGCTCACTCTTCTTTAGGTCTAGATGTATTTGACCTCACTCATAAAATGAATTATGAGAGTTAGTCTATAGTACTTGTCTCCTATCGGGATAACCCATGAAGTTGATAGACTTTGATGTGGTATTTTTGACCTTGTAGAAACATTTCTGAAGAATGTGTTGATGGTACTAGGGCACATAGTAAAAGCTGGTGGGCGATGGATTTATAATTTTTCATCATTAGAGTGATGAAACATTATAGACTCTATAAATTTGATCCTTGGTAGAGGTCTGAGGATTTAATATGAATTTAATATTCTCATAAATAAATAATAGAGTACCATATTCGATTCGGTAGTTCATTTGATTGTAGCTCATCACCAAAAATCATATCTTAAAGGATCTGAGCTCAAACCACTCTAGATAATCCAGACACTATTCAAGAATTTTAACACTATTCGTTGATCAAATTTTGGGTGCTATCATTGAGCTCTAACTAATCCTTCAGTGTCTTGATGATCACCTTGATCACATCCCTTTGATGCTTCAATGGTGTTCTTGGATCGATCATAAGGATAGAGACATTCTTTCTCTAGGAAGTGATAATAGACATATGTTCTCATTCCATTAGAATGAATAGTATTTGATTGAGATTCTCTCTCCTTATTCTATATTGGGAAGGTAAAATACCACTAAAGGCTTCCCGGACCACATAAATCCAACACCCATTACATAAGAAATAAATGTCACGTTATTTCAAACAAAATGCATCAAAAAATCCATTTATATTTTATCACGTACTTGTTATAAATAATAAATATATTATTTAATACAAATGATCATTTAACTAAACTCGTAATTCCTAATAATATTAAATGAAACTTTAATAAAATAGTTTTCATTCAGAAAATATTTTCCACGTGTTCACTAAATACCTTATAAATAATTTTAACAATTAAATTCAACCATATTATATTTTACATGAATAATAATTAATTTATTTATTCATCATTGATCAATTATTTTTGAAACTCTTAAACCCCATACTAGGGTGCACCATGTCAAATATTTACCAATTCAGGTAGAATCATAAATATGATATTTTCTGTGATCCTCTAGGACCTTATCTTGATAGTAATAGATAACTATTAATTGACCAAGAGTGGAATACTAAATCCCATAAATTCCCATAAATAGATAAACCATTGTATGAACACACACTATGTAATATAATCTATTTGTTTTATGATATATCATAATATTGGATGCATAGTTGGGTCATCATACGTTATAAATTTATTATTTTTTGATATAACTAGACACAAATGCATTCAACGTCCTTATCAATGTATTTATAAAGGTACTTCCATACTAATCTAATAGGTCCAATAAGTCACTTCCTTGGATAAGAAGGGAAAATGAAATCTTGATCATTTAACCAATATCATACCACTAATGACCCACAAAACACAAGATACCTCACCATGACCTCAAGGTCATGGTTTTTTCCTTGAATCAATGTATGTGATCAAACTGAAGACATTAGAAATTATCTAATGATAAGATACTAATTCACATGTCCATAGATTAAAATAACCAATGACACCCAAAACTTGTGTTTTTCTTATTAGAGATTTGGTACTCATGATGTCACCTACTAGGGATCACCAAGTGAGGACATCCAATGATGAATTATTAATTATAATGAGCCCCCAAAAACCAGATATTTAGACATCATCGGTGTCCAGTAATAATGATGTATCTAGACCAAACTATATTTTTTTAAGATTAATGTCATAGTATCTCGAAGTTCTCATTATAGCCTTGGAACTAATTTAAACTTTTTATATGATAAATAATATTTGTAAATTACGAATTATATAGTGGGCATAGATATTAAAACACTATAATGGTAAGTGTAAATCATGTATAACTAACTATATATTTTGGTATGGTAACATAATAATATTATTTAGTTGGGTCTAGGGAATATACTTTTACAACACTCCCACTTAAACTAGATCCAACATGGTAACTATCCTTATCAGCTCTCACATGATAATAACATGTTTTTTCTGAGTTATGTATTTAGTCATGGGCTTACCATGTGATCTTTGTGTGTATATTATGCTATTTTTTATTTCACCTCCTTGAGAATGACTTCTCAGGATCTGATATTTTTTACTATGTCTATTTCTACACTATCAAGATTTGACATCATATATAGTACCAATAGATAAATTATCATAATGATAAAACTTTTCATACTATGTGTGATTATAAGAACTTGAAAATATCATTGCATATTAAAAAATATATATTTTGTTTCCTGAGAATCCGCAACAGACTCATTATTTATAGACATCACTACCACTATCATAAATGATTTTATCCTACTCATTAACATAGACAGAATGCAATATTAAATCTTATTGACATATTGGAATACTAGTTTGTGTCCCATTATTACTATTATACCTTTCTCTCAATGTACTAGGAATATATTATTTGTACTTATTCAAGAAATCTTTCATATTTTTGACTGCTTCTTTAGTAGTACTACCATAAAATTTATGTTGGAAATATCATTCCTTATACATATCATGGAATACATGATCAATAAAACATATAAGAATATCAAATTAAACTCACCACATTAGTCTCCCCCTATTCTTATACATTTATACTTGGGGAGATTTATGACATGTCACGTTGGTTCCAATTCTCTCTTAAATTGTTCAAACTTATATTTTCAATACATTATCAGTATATGAACTATTTACTAGGTCTAATAAATGGTTAGATATACTCCTGTATATCATTTTTACTTGAACATAGGTTTCTACTTTAATTCAATCTCGATAAAAAATTATATTATTGTAGTAACTGATATTAATACCAATAATTGTTTTCCATATGTTATCAAACATTTTTTAATTGAAAATAATGGAACTCCCACTAACCTCTAGCAAATATATGTAAAAAATTCACTAAGAAATATATTTTATGTTCTAGTTCCATAAATTAATTTTAAACATTATATGAATAACTTTCACCCCTTATTGGTGTTCTATGAATTTATCATCCCATTCAAGTTGTGTTGTAGAGACACCTTCCACGATTTTTGATCTTGACATACAATGCTCAATATAATGATCATGGAAAATGGATATGATATGTAAAATTCTAATGGGTTTAGGAATAATGTCTTAGTATAACCAATTGATCCTCATTGGTACCATGATTGTTCAATCCATGTATAGTCTCACTTGAATACCCACCATCATATTCAAAAATAATAAGACCATGCACATTAATACAAGGAATCAATTATTAAATTATAATTTATATTCTCAATATTAGAAAATTTCCATATACTTATTACTTGTCGGATTTATTATTCTTAATGAATAATTTATCACCTACCATGGGGAATGTAAAATGACTACTATGGTTTTATCTTTCCTCTGAAAATATATGTCCCTAGAACATTTTTTTTATACATGATCTTTTGAAACTTGTTCCAATGTGAAATATTTGTGAATCTATAGAATTGAATAAAATCAATTCAATACTTCTCCCACTATCTCAAGAAGATGTGTTTACCATTTATAGAAATATATTGAGTCACATTACAATAACAATTCTTGCATAAAACATTCAGTAATCTCTTTAGAAACATTAAGATAATTTCTATAGATGCAGATTTTGTTTTTCTTGATGAATGATTGTTCATAACCACAACAAAATATTTTGATCCAAACACATTTTTATGTTATAATCGATTTATATAATATTTTAACTCATATGATATCTATTATTGAAAATATTTGGAATATAGTTATGGGAAAATGTTGTTATTTCTGGTCCATGACAAGAAAAATAATGGAAGTATATGGAATTGATGTAAGTTGAAACATTGATAATTATTTTATTTACATAATAAAACTTATGTGAAAAATGAAATGTGTGTTTAGTGATTAATCCATATTATATTTTTTTTATCAATGTTCTTATATAATAATCATCATTGACCATCCTTATTGGTAACATAGATTTTATGGGGATAAGGTAATGCGAATATATTAATTACTCCATGATAAATTATATTGATTGAAAAATTCTTGTTCATTATATTATTCATCATACTAACCTAAAGAAACTAAAATATTCTAACGATTCATAATTAACTTTCACATTCATTAAAAAGAACTTATAGTAATCTTATGAGGTATATTTACTAGTAACTTACACTTGTAATAGTTTACACTCTCTAGGTGAACGAATTATGAAATATTTAGGAAATATAATCATTTATAAATGTTTATTTTTCAAAAAATGAGTACATAAATGTGTTGATAATACATTTTTACTTTAAATCTTATTATTCTAAAACATACTTGGTATATCCTTGACAAAAACATTGTCTTTTCTTCACAAATTATTATATTACAACAATTGGTTATAACTGAGGCTTACATTTTATATCCATCGGATGTTTCTAATGATTCAAAAATTATATAACTATTTTCTGAATATTAAACACCACTAAACACATATAATAAAAATCTAGAATTATGTATCATTGCTTCCAATGGATATTGTGATAAATGTTTTGGTTATACTCCATAAAAGTTCACCTTGAATCATTAAACATGGAAATTTGAATTAATTTATTTATCACTTATGACTTAGGATTTTTTGGGTATAATCAACAAAATTTATAATATATTCATTAAGCATTTTAATTAGAAGTTTTTTTCATCTCACTTTAAACATAGGAACCAGAATTTCTTAGTTTCTTGGATAACACACATTACGTATTTTATCATTTTTGTACATACATGGTTATTATATTAAAATAAACATATTTTAATGGAATTTTGTATTAAATACCCAAATATTATTACAAAAACATTATACACAATTGATTAATTTACTTGAAGAAGAAGAAATTATGTTCCTATTAAATTCACTTCATTTCATTTAAACATATAGAGATTTATTTCATGATATCTAAATAAAATATCATCCTATATGCTGACCAAACTATTTTTTGAAAGAATATATGAATCCTTCTCTGACATTACAATTTTAATTCATCTTTTAACCTTTTATTACAATTTATTTAGAAGAATAATTAAAAAATTGTATATGTTATTAATGACATGGTGATCCTTACGTAAAATGTATTGATGTGTTTTCTCCATAGGGCTCATTTTTTAATCTTAAATGAAACATAATTATGCTGGTGGAAAATATGTAAGATTGGGATATCTTGAAATATTTTTATGTTATATTCATATGTATATGTAACTAGTTTAATTATAACTCATTCATATATTTCTTCATATTCTCCTCATAATATTCTCAGATATGAGTCAACATGTGTAATTATACATGTTCGTATATTATATCAACAACTCAGATATGATGTTGATGATAAAATTATGTCATTACAACCATAAAGATCATATATGAGTCGCTTGTAAGAATTTTTCTCGCCCTCTCTCCCTAACGAGGCTTAATAGATATTGGAGACTCTATGACATAGAATTTCTTATATTACAGTATTTTCAAAAGTACTATTATTATTTTTGAAAACACGTTCTATTTAAGACATTTACTTTGTTAAATATAAATAATAGTATGTTTTTAGTATTAAATGAGATTTTTTATTAAAAAATATGTTACATTGGTATATTTTTCTTCATTACCAATAAAAAATTCCAATTATTTAAATCCATAATTGTCTTACACTATTTTATAAAACTCCAAAAACCCAATGTACTCTAATCGGTATACACTATAACTTGAGTATTTTAATAACAAGGATACATGAAACATATCCTTCTACTCACACATTTATGGCTACACCACTACTCAATGAGTTAAAGGTTGGTATTCGACTGGCCAACTTCAATTACTAAGGGCACTTTGAACTATTGAGTAAAGTCATATCTTCTCAAATCAAAATTTTATTTCCTCAACTGGTTACCTCTAATGGTCTGACAAAATATATTTTTCTGATTATTTTATTCCATGAGTAGTTATGCAAACATATATATCTCATAATAACTCTCCATTAGTAAGTGGAAGCCTTAACTATAGATGAAGAGAAACTTGGAAACCTAGTGGTGTTAAAATTAAAACAACAAAACATGTTTGTGACTTAATATTTCATTGAGGGTTTCTATATTTATCAATGAATGTAACAATATAGTACTAAATATGTCCATACATTGTTGTCATGCTAATAAATGAAAATTAATAGTATACATTCATCATTTATTTATGAAATTTATTAATTTTTTTTATTTCTGGAGACTATCAAATGCAAAAAATAACAATTGATTCATAAAGGAAATAAAATTATCTGATTGGTATTAATCATGTAATATTGATTGACCCATTCAAACACAATTGATCAATTGTGAAATAGGGGAATAATATACCTAAGTTGGGTCCTGACCCATGATAAAACTCACCCATGATCCACTTCTTTTCTTCTCATTTGATAATCCACAACATCATGATGTGGTCTATCTTTTACATCATCATCTTTAAAATACAAATCTAATCGCACATATATGGGAGGGTCTTGGGAATTTTAATGTACATAAATAAACATTTAACCATGTGTAGGCCTTCATACATATTTAATAAAATAGTACACAAGTATAGATTCAAAAACAATAAAAAATTATTACAAACATCTCACACAATTGTAATAATTAATTAATTAAAACTAGGCCAGCATGGTCGATGCTCAAGACTAGTTAACAGATAAATTTAGAGTGCAATAAAAATTAAAATACAATGAATGTATGTATGATATATATTAAAAAAATTGAATGAAACACTTTAATTAAAATAATTTAATTTCCTTCGATATCTATATTAATTTAATTTTTTAATCCAAAAAACTGAATTAATCATAAAATTTACTTTTTATTATAATATTAAAATAATTTTTTAGAATAATAAAATTATTACTATTTTTAATCCAAAATTAAAAAATCGTGCATTTTTTTAAAATAATTATGGGCTTTGAACCCCATACAAACCCATTTTGGGCCAGGTTGAATCCCCGCAGACCCATACCAGGCTAGGATAACAACATGTGTTCCAGCTTTTTGGATGGGTATACCCGCACAAACCAGTTCCATGTTTGAGAAATCCTCCCAATGGTTTGGGTCAGATAGGACCTACAGGAGTCCTTTAGGAGCCATATTTGAGCAAATCACAACTGGGCAAGGAGTTGAACATGAGTACCTTTGGCCTAAGGATGTCGGTTTGGGATAGAGGTGTTCTATGGTGGTATATCCTACTTTTGAAGGGTTGGAAGAGGCTGGATGGATGAATGGGAGAACACAAGTGGGAGGCCGGGTCCTGTTGGGATGCAGTACTTCTCGGGGTCGATGTCGAGATTTCCCTCGAGAGAGTCTCTGATCATAGGAGGATCTTGCTGGTTAGGGGAGGAAGGAAATGGGTAAGAAGAGGAGGTGTTATGGTCATGTGGTCCAGTGTAGGATATTGTAGTGATGATGGTAGAGTATCTCATATAAATAATGAGATGGTCTGATGTATCCATCAATGTACAGTGAGACATGGCATGGTGAATGGGTGGGGATGGTGGTGGTCTAGAAGATTTGTTGCTTGACAGAATGCGATGAAATAAGCTTTGAATGGGGGAGGAGGTGGGGTAGTCGACATAGTCATGGGAGTTAGCTCAGGGTTCCTTACATTCTTCAACGGAATGATTTATGAAATAAGTAATTTTTATTATTTTTAATATAAATTTTTTTGGAGGATGTATTCTTCCACCCCAAAGTCTAATTCCATTGTTTTTATTTTCATTTTTTGAAAATTCCATAGAAAACCCCCAAAGTTTTATGCTACGCCATTAAATTTTGACATTTAAATTTTTTTAGTAAACATTTTTTTATTTTTAATTTACCCATCAATGACCTTTTTCATTTGTTTAGTTTTTCATTTCAAAACACCTATCTAATAACCCTAACAAATTATTATTTTTCAAATGACCTTCTAGATGTTACAATTCTGACATTCAGATTCCAACCGAATCGTGGCCCATATTTTAGGGTGTCTAAAATCACCATCGAAGAATGGATTCAAGATTTTAATGAACACATAGAGAATAATATTTAATATGAATACCCAAAATAAAACCACAAATGATCCATATTAAAAAAAATTATGGTCGTAACATGGATTTATAAATTAAGATTGACTCATGGAAAAATCTGTTATGGCCAAAATAAATCCTTCTACTTAATTTAATATAAATTATTTTTATTGGGATTAGAAAATTCAGATTACCCCTATTATACCAATTTATGGTACATGGGAATGCAGCAGAAGCCGAATGGTCAAAGGATTTAAAAAATACCATCATCAGAGTGATGAAACATCAATGTCTCAAGTGATACAACCCTTGGTATATGTTCAAGGATATCATTTGAATTTAATAATCATATAAATTAATAAAATAGATTCTTATTCAATTTGGTGGTGTATGTTTTCTACTACTCATCATCAATGATCATTTTCTCAAATGATATGATATTAAATCCCTCTAGATCATCCACACAGACTTCAAGTATCCATACACACATCAATCTTTGAACAATGGGTGTTAGTTTGATGCTTCAAAAAATCGTTAATGGTTGTGACAATCACCTTGATCCCTTCCCTTTGATCCATCAAGGAATTTCTTAGATTGATTGCTCGAATAGAGGCTTCCTCTCTCTCGGAATCAAAAGGAGAGAGAGGGTATAAATCCATTATAATGAATAGTATATGAATTATTGTCTCCCCCATTCTTATATAGTGGTGGGATAAAATACCCAAAAAGGGTTCCCGACAAACGTATTTCCAACACCCACTATATAATAAATAAATGTTATGTTATTAAAAACTAAATGCATCATAATCATCATTTATATTGTTGAACATACTTTTCATATATAAGAAATATATTATGTGATCATACTAAGTCTTTAACTCAACTCATAATTTCTTCTAATGTTAAATGAACATTGAATAAAATAATATTAATTTTTATAATATTTTACACATATTCTCTTAATACCTTGTGAATACATATAATAAATAAATTTAACATTATTACTCTATAATCGGATAATAATGAATTTATTTGCTCATCAATGATAAATTACTTGTAAAACTCGTAGACCTATGGTGGGGATCACCATTTCCTATACTCTTATTCACCAAAATAGGGAAGATTGTTGAATATAATATTTTGTGTGACCCTCTAGGACCTTATCTCAATGGTAGTGAATAACTATTCACAGATGATGAAAGGAATCTAGAAACCCATAATGCCCACTAAAGAGAAATGGGATAGTCATAGAAATTTCAATAATCCTATGAACAAGAATTATGTAACACATTTTTTTGTCTTGCGATATCTCACAAAGAAGGATGCACACTTATGTCTACATCCATTATTACATAATTATTTGTTGATCTAATGAGAAAGACATACCTTCTAATACCTTATCCAAGTATTTATGAATGTACTACCATCCTAATCAACTAATACTGAGATATCACTTCCTTAGTTTAGAAGTGTCAAATTCTATCCAAATCATTCAACGAATGTCGTACAACTATTGGTGCACCCAACACAAGCTACCTCGACATGATTTTAATATCATGGGGTTTTCTTTGCCTGAAAGTGTGACATAAAATTTAACACATTGATAATGATCTAATGTTATGAGATAAATAAATATGTCCATTGATAAGAACAACTAATGACACCTAAAACATGTGGTGTTCCAATTAATAGGTCAGTCCTTATGATCATACTAACTAGATATCACCATGTGAGAACATTATGAGAAGAAGTATTAGTTCATATAATCCCTCATCACTTGATAATAAGACATCATACATCATTAGTGTGCAGTAAAAATAATGTATCTAGACTATAAAAAATTTGTTTAAAATTAATTTCATATTATTTCTAGGTTCTCATTATACCCTAGAAAATTCGATAACTTTTTGATATGGAAAATAATCTATATAAATTACCATTTAAATATTGGATGTAGAAATACTAACACTATAATTGTATGTTTACATCATTTATAACTAACCATGCACATGGAATGGTAATCTAAAAATACTATTCAGTTAGTTCTAGGGAAACCACTATTACAACATGTCTATGGACATTATGGAATAGGTAGAGCTCTACATAATTTTTTAGTCATCTAAATTTCATCTATCTCTATTAGGTGACATGGATTTATCAGTTCAACATATACCGTCAATAGAAAATCCTTCTACGGATAATCATCCCTTAGTGTTTTGAGATCAAATCCTTTTATATGGCACATGGTAAGGTAGTAATTAGCCTTTTGGAGATTTATAAACATTGGGGAATACTTCCTCTCAAAGAAATGTATAATGAATTTCATTCTACCTCATATGTTTTAAGTGAAATTAAAAAAAACTCCATCCTTTTAATAACACATGATCAACAATTTGAAGGAGAAATTAAATATAGAGACTAACCTACACTAAATCATTCCTTTCGTGGATAGGATCAATTCATTCCTTTTTTAGAGAGAGTCTCATCCAATTTCCATACCCCCTCATTGATGCACTTAATGATATATTTGGGATAGCACAAGCTATGATTGAAATATTCCTAATGTTGTGAAATACCCTTCATGTAGATATAGGTTGATAGACTAGGTATCTGTACATCTTTTATTAGAGTGATTTTTTGACAAAAATATAAATGGATGGATTTTTCTATTTGGGGACATATGTTTGGGTATTCGAGTTAGAACATTGGAAATAATATCTCAATTCATAGAGAGGAGGCCTCTCATACTAGTAACGTCAACCCTATTTTGTCTTTATGAATTCCTTGGACATGTTCCATAGGGTAATATCCCTAACCAGATTAGTATATTTTCTCCATTTTTATTTAGTTAGATATTAATTCAGTTTTTATGTTACAAGTATCATAATACTATAGAAATTCCATATTCCCTATACCTTCCCAAGATTCTAAACAAATATGATATTTAGGTGGAATCATTCAGTGCTGATGAGGATATTAATATGTTGATATGCAATAAATATTTCAATTTCATGTTGAACCATGCACCTACTGGACTAATTAATGATAATAAAAGTGGTTCCCCTGATGAGAGATCATATAATGTCTCACTCGAGGACAGAGTTCTTACAGATCCTGTATTTGAGATAATCATATGTGAATTGTACTCCCCTCATCGGGTTTATTTAGAATTTCATTGCACTCAAAGTGTTTCTCCTCTTCTCCTAGATGTCATGTTGGAAGAAATACATTCTAGGATCATTCTTTAAATTTTCTTATACTATATCGTGAAGATACAAAAGCTAAGGTGTGGTGGTTGTAAATGGTGTATTAGTGCTACTTTGATGTGAACCCTCTAGGATGGGATTGTGTGTTACTTAATTATACTAAAATTTTCTTGTTATTTCATATGTTTCCCACTCAAGTTTCATAACCATATCAATGCCCAAATTATTTTGGTTCTAGCTATCTTCTCTATAATTCTAATTTGGTGATGTAATGGACAAAAAACTACTCTATATTCCCTACTCCCAATTCTGAACATGGAAAATTTCTGATTTATAGAGGTTATTATGAATAGGTTTTTATGGATTAAAGCCCAAAATTTGATATATATGAGTATAATTGGATAATAATGTGAGATATAGTGGGTTAATGCATGTTAGATGGGGTGAATGAGGTTGATTTACTTCATATTCATGATACCCTTCTATGATAGTAATTTTATGTGTGGTTGCGATATGGATATGTGGTATGTGGTCATGGAAATTTTTTTTCTGATTATGATGTCGATATCGGATAAAAGGATATATATATATATATAATTATATATATATGGAAGGAATGGGAGTTTTGGAATGTTTTTTATTAGGGTGTGAGAGAAAAACACCAATGGGGAAGTGGTGCGGGGTACCGTCTTTCAATTTTTATTGATATTGTTTTATTATAAATGGATGCGATGTTTGGTGAGGATTACATAGTTAGATTTGGTATTTATTGATTGGAAATATGTTCATGTGTGTTTTTTATTTATTAACTAAGTCATTAGTATTATTATTCCACATTTGTAGAAGTGGTCTTGGGGAGGATCCAATTGAGTATACATTTATACTCACCCAATATATAAAAAACTATTTTACAGGTTTCCAAGAGGGAATTGGAGAATGAGTGGGACTTTACAAGCTCAGTGCAAGGATATAAGGGTAGAGTATCTGCCTATGAGTTTATTTTTTTTGTATAATATTGGAAACATGTATTTGTATGTCATTTATATGAATTATTGTTTATTTTGGGATACTAGTTTTATTTTATATTATGGTGTTGATTGGTGGATTTTATTTTTGTTCCTTGGATCTTTTAGGGTATTTTTTCTCATGTGTTTATTGATATACTTAGTGATAGTTTCAAATCCGTGGCCTATCAGAGTTTGGTATTATTGTTTACTCCCATATTGACTATATTCCGATGAGGGGTCTGAAGTGGGGGTATCTTAGGACAATTTAGCCTAGACACGTGATTTTTTTCATATGAAATGAATTCTAATTTTTTTACCAACTATAGTTATTTAAAAAAATATAAATTTTGATCACTTTTTATAATATGAATTTTATTTTGAATTAAAAAATAGTAAAACATTTATTGAATTGAATTTCATTAGTGGGGAATTCATCTATTAATGAATTTTACTTGAATTTATTTATATATTCTTTATATTTTAATTTACTTTTTTCTTCTGGATTGGAAACAAGATTTTTTGAACATTAGTATAAAACATAGAGAAATGTAGAAGTGTGGTTACTACTAGTTCCAAATTATAAAAACCAATCTCAAAATGGGAAAAAATTATTCCCGAAGATTTTTTTTAAAAAAACACAACATACTTCCCCCATATTTGGGAGGGTTATGAGTGAATTTTAGGTAATGGGATCTTTGAAAAT
Source organism: Viscum album (assembly GCA_963277665.1). NCBI lineage: Eukaryota > Viridiplantae > Streptophyta > Magnoliopsida > Santalales > Viscaceae > Viscum > Viscum album. Next base: position 254,833,864 of record OY728148.1, on the reverse strand, counting down.
TGATAGATACCATTATAGGAAATTTATCTCTTATTTTAACATCATGATAATTCTAAAGGGATCTATTCTATCTTTATGTCAGATGTGTATAACAAGAGTTTGATAACAAGCCATCGTCCATAGTCAAGGGAGACCTATATATGTATTTTTAATGTTATAGGGTATTTGGTTTCCCCTATATAATCCTAGTAACTTAGATTGATGTTTCCTACTAAAAACACTTCGGATTCTAACATATGGTGGTCTTTGGAAAAAACTACATTCGAATAGTGATATTGGATAGTTTTAAAGGAGAGGGTGGTGAATAAAGTTATAATACTTTATCCAATTTGAACTATTTTCCATAAACTCTCACACCCCCAATGGATCATGACTTCTTAATTATTAGGGACTGCGACTTTTCTCTATTAATTGTATTGATCCCATTATAACTTTATCAAAAAATAACTTTTAGATGAATTTTTCTCATATATGTTCTTACACACATTCTGTGAGCATGTTATGAAAAAATCAATGTAAAAAATCACACAAGATATGATGATTTGTTTTGGTTCACTACTAATGAATAATCTAATGATTATAAAAAAATATTTTTTTGACACAACAGAATTACTAATCTCACTACTTGTGTGGTTTTGGCTAGGTCACTCCCACCTCAGATCGCATCCCTTTCCATTATTATTTTTAGCTCACTACCACCTAATATTCTATTCCCTCTAAATTCCTCGCTCATTTCTCCCTTAGTTGAGATATTTTATTAAATGTTTATCAACATATAGTTATTTCCACCAACAACAACTTCTTGAATTAATTCATCCCTAAATTGGGTGGATTATCTATGATTTCATCGGTTTCACCTTCAAATAGTTCATGAGGACTTCTTTCAAATAGAATCTCACTATTTTGTAAGCTGTTAATAGGCTTCCATGTTATACCTCCCTCTAGTTTAGTGAATGGATTCACCATGTAATTTTCTACAAAAATCATATTGTTCTCCTTCCACCTAGTAGTCATGGTATTTATCACATTCTTAACTCTTATTCTTATTTACTACGCACAAGCGGATTGATTCTTATATTTATTTTAATGATTTAACTTCCTTCTTCTTCAAATTAATCATATATTTAAGATGATTCTTGGTCCATTCTTATCTGAAATATATATCTTCAAGAATGAACACTAGAATTCATGTCCTTCTTTTATTTCATATATATACAACGATAGTTATTTTAGGGAGAGACTCGAACCATTTTTATTTCCTTCTTTCTTATTAACTATGTTGATCATAGAATATCATGTGATAAATCATTCCATATTTAAATGTAGAAACCACACTTTCTTTTTCTTCATGTTGGACTAAAAATCTCCCGTTTTTATAAAACATATTATCAAACATTTCTAATAGAAGTGTGGCTTTATATAGTTTGAATTTCCAATCAAATTTCATGTAATATAAGAAAAAACCAATAAGTTTTTTTCAATAACAGTATTAATGAATATATGTTAGTTATGTTGTAGCAACCTCCACAATACAGCTTCTATTATTTGAATGATTTATTTGTAAAAAACATAAATCCTCAATATTTTTGAGTTTCCATAAGTTATGCAGCCTTTTATAAAAATTATCATGGTTATTTTATCAAATATATAATATGTAAGACTTATATATAAACCATTATCTTCATGAAACCAGATACTTTACTTTAACGACATGAACTTTTATAAATTAAATTCCCTTTATGAGTAAATAAATATATTATCATGTATTGAATTTGTAGAAAATTCATATACTAAATTTGTTTTTTAGACTATTATAATATTTTTCAAATTGAAAAAATATTTAACTATCATAACCACTGATAATATAACCAATATATAGTGACTTTTTAGATTATTATATTATCGGTTATGATAAATTCCCATTGACATAAAATGCAGAAGTGATGGTCTTGAGGAGTAGAATCGTACCCTATGAAGCCCATTTATCAAATATTTAGAGTTAGATGGATTCACTAGGAAATTACCTTTATTAGTGAAAAAAGTGATTCAACAACTAAAGTAAGAGAGAAACCATTTACAAGTGAAGTTCAAGCTTATCGAGTTCATGACCAAAATCAGGTTTTCTGAACCACCCCAAGAATGCCTCACAATGGAACACCTTACACTTTAGTCATAAAGATGCATAATAAGGGGTTATGTATCCAAAACCGTACAATATGAATTTTTATATGTTTATATATAATAAATTATTGATAATTTTTATCTTTTATATTAATATATTATAAATTAAAAAATAATGAATTTGATAAAGATTAGACTATAATTTCGGGACACATTTTTTAATAATTTCAAGAATTTTTTAAATAAATGTTATTTTAATAAAATTTTATTATTAAATAATTTTTATTTAAATATAAATGATAGTATAATTTTAGGAAGTCAAAGGTATGTTTTATATTGGTAATAAAACTATTATTGTCAAAAAACCTTTATTTTCAAGAAAATGAAATTTTTATTTTAAAGTGTAAATTCTAAAATTTAGTAAATTATTTGAATAAAATAGAAATTATTTTTTAAATAATATCATAAAAATTATCCAATGGTAAATTTATCATTATTTTTAGAGACAATCATATTTTTTGGACAATATTAAATAGAGTATAAATATATGGTTTGAATTATGATAAAATAAAATCCCAAAAGTAATGTAATAAATAATATAAAGACTATACATGACTAATATTGATTTGCCAAATTAATAAAATGTGTTTTTTATTAATTATATAATTCCTGAAAGAATATTCCAAAACCGATATTATATTTCAGGGTTTACAGAATAATTTTTTATATACACAACTCACGACCACATCAACAACATTATTATTTTTAGGAGTTCAGTTCGTGGAAATACAAAATAAATAAATAACCACCCTATTTGGAAGAAACAATCATAAAAAACCATGTTATAGTTTGTGGTTTGGATTAATTTAAAATATATATTCCAAACCATTAGAATATCAATTAATAAATATCCCCTCGTACTTTTTCTATATAAACTCACACAATATGCCATTCCTCTTCACACCAAACCATTAGATGACGAAGTTACTCTATGTTGTCCTCTATATAACCCTCAGTTATTCTCCAATGATCTATACAATCTCCTTTCATTATTTTTGGAGAACCCTCTTGAGTTAAGGGATAATCTACTTCTCCTCTTTAAACAATCAAATTCTTTAAATTAGTCCTTTTTATTTCTAATTTTTCTTATTGGTATTGTTTATAAACATAAACATTACAAGATTTATTATGTATATGTTATTAGAAAACTATTAAAATCTCAATAATACTTTATATGAATTTAATGTACCCCCATAATGCTACTGAAATTATCTTATGATTTTTCATGAAAAAAAATTGTGTAGTGAATACCCATACACATTTCCACTCAAGGGGAAGTCTAGTTATTTTTGGGATTATTTTTTGAAATCCCTTCTGAAATACATAAGAATAAGACTAAACATATTAAATCATTCCTTAAATTATGTAAAGTATTGAGTATTTTATTTTAAAAAAATACAACCCTATTTGGATTCTACAAAAGGATATGGCTCAGAACCAATTTAATTGATGGGTAATAACACTAAAAGAGTGGATTGAGCTTTATTCTTTTATCCCCTAGTTCTTGAAAAAAGTGAATTTCGACAGACAATGCTTGAAACTATTATGGGGTAAGATTTGGTAAATTCATAAAATCTATATGAACCATTATGAATTGAAAATTAATTCAATTAAATTTTTATATTATGAAATAAAACATAGATAAATTAGATTGAAACCAATAAATTCATAGGGTTAGGAATGAATTTTACTTATGATTTATCCCTTTAATGTTCATATTTTCCCTTTTATGTGTATAATATTTTAAAATTACTATCCCTACTTTTATATTTATTTTATTCAATGGTTGGGAATATGATAAACCAATTCAACAACCAATAATTTGGGTAATACCTAAATGATATTCCCACCCTAATAGAAGTATAAGTTAAGAAATTCTTCATAATAATTTATCAATTAAGTCAGCATCTAAATAGAAAACTAAATTAGTGGGAAAAACACATCCCCCTAAGTAAGAGAAAGTTTATGTTAAGATATTTATATGACAAAGGAATAAAAATTTTAGTGGATCTTATAATCCCATAAGCATGTAAAAATGGATAAAATCCATTGAAATAACTTCTCTATCCTTCAATGATCTGAGCAATATATGTTTTTTGGGTGTTTATCATATTACTATGGAATCTGTTCACTGATGAAAATTGATCAAAAATATAAAACCTAGGGAATAGATCGAACTAATGGAATTGAAATAATTAAGAAACATGTTTTATATATATATTTTCCTCATGCTCTTGGATTGAAAATAGATAATCATTTTATTTCCATCTTGCAATATAATGGTGAATCAGTAAAGGTTTATAATAAAAACATCACAAGACATGTACGATATGCTTATGACTTCTCTATTATCCTCCAAAGTGAATTTGACCACTTTTTGATGGTGTAAAGTCGATTATATGAAAATACCTATCTTTTTTAGATATTTTAATCTATGAGAATTTCTATGATGTGACCTCAATGTCAAAATAGAGATTGGTGAATCACAATGGTATCATTGATCTATATAGAGGATGTTTATAATGGAATTTAATTTTTGTGGTGTGATATAGAAATCTCATGGGACAAATAAATTCCAACATCCCAAATCAAAAAAAATTGTTTATAATAAACCCATAAATTTCATTAATGGGATAAGGAAATGATTTTGGTGTTCTGAATAAGGATGCCTAGAAATAGAGTTCCCATGGGATAAACCCACCAGTATGATGGAAGAAATAAATTCTCCAGTAAACCCTTAGCTTGTTGACCATTATTTTAATTTCATTTAACAATGACACTTAAAAATAAATGTAATAAACCATATTTTATGAATGATTACCCACATCAACGAAATAAAATGCCTATAAATAAATGATGAGTTTATCCTTTCACAACTGAAGAGATGGATGCTGACAATGAGGTGGGGAAAGGTACGCTAGTTATTCGTTGATGAATACTTAATGTAATTTTTATTCACATTCAATTAATTCATTAATAACACAAAATATTAGTAGAACTATTAAAACACTAACTCAAAAAAAGAAAGATTAGTTTTCAGGGAAAATATGAAATGGTGGAATCATTGTATCCTAAGAATGCAACTTTTCCCCTATCCATATTTACAGGATGAAATTCCCAACAGACCTTGTCATACTCCCTTTAGTGAATTTTATTCAATTCAAGATTGGGATTTTATTTACTTATATAGATAAAAAATAAATTTTCAATGTAATTTAATCACCCTTTATATCATGAATATTCCTCCCATTCTATACAATTGCATGGATAGTGCTTAATATCCTTTTATATCATCACCTAAATCAAGGATGATATTACTATAATATCAATAATATCATTCTAAATTGATTGATACTAAGAAAATTATTATATATAAATACATTACCATTGTAAAGGAATACATTGATGTGTATCTTGAATAAATTCATTGACTTCCACATAGAAAAGATGTTGAATTTATACTCACGCTTACACACAAATCATTTTGTTTATCTATGACTCCACACATAATGGATAATATTTATCTTGAATTGTTAAAGAATAATATAAAATAGAATCTAGAAAAAGGCATTATAGGCCCAAGTGATTCACTATGGGGTGCACCAGTCCTCTTTATGAAGAAGAACATATGATCAATACACATCTTCATTGATTATCATGAGATCAACACGGTCATGATAAATAAAAAGTATCATATTCAATGGATTAATGACTTGTTTAAAAGCTTCATAGATCCCAATACATCTCTAAGATGGATCATTGATACATATACTATCATGTAATGGTGAAGAAAGAGGATATCACCAAGACTTGTTTTTATATATGTTATTTGTAATACGAGTTCATAGTAATTCCATTTAGACTGACTACTACTCCAAAGATCTTCAAGTAATTGATAAATATATTCTATATGTATTACCTTTAAAATTTTCTAGTAGTATTTGTAGATGATATTCATATATAATCCAAAATAAGTGAGCGACATGAGGAGAATTAAAATACTATACTGAATACTTTTCAAATGAAAAATTTATTTGATAAGTATGGTAATTGAGTGTTTTGGATGGAGAATGTAGTATTTTTACGGAATATTATCACCAAAAAATCATTTCTATGGATCCTTCAAAAACATAAGTAAATAATTGATGGATTAGAATAACATTTCTAATATAAATATATATTTTGTTGGATTATATGGGCATTGTTATCAATTTTTGATAAATATATCTTGTTTATAAATCCTATAACCAAGAAAACATAAAATGGAGTCATGTTGGTGTAGAATGATGAATTTCATGAAATAATTAAACATTTGAATAAGAGTTCAATAAATTCACCTATTATTATGTTACATAGTAGTGAGGAATGATTTTTGTTCTCTAATGGTGTATCCAAAAAGTCCTTTGGTTATTTACTCATGAAAAATGAAAAAAATTTAGCATATTCATCCCACTAACTAAAGATCCATGAGATGAACTACCCAACTCATGATATAAAATTCACTATATTTGACTCTTCATTGGATATTTGGAAAAATTATCTCCATAGGGAAAAGTATAACATACATACAGATCAAAAAAATCTTCAAGTATATATTCACACAAAAGGACAATAATATACACCAAGGAAGTTGGATAGATCTGATCAACGATTATGATTATTTGGACTATTACCATCGTGGAAAGGTGAACAAAGTGGAAGATGAATTTACTAGAATGGATCTCAAAACACTATAAATGATGAGAATTGATAGGGATTAAATATTATTGAATATGAAAAGGATTTATATGGGAATGATAAAAGGATATTCATCCTAACTTTATGAAATAACTACACAACCATCCATTTTTGAGATGATCAAGGAGACCAGGAAATATGATGACTTACTATTGAAAAAGGTAGTGAATATTCTAGATTTCATATTTTCTAATTATAGAGTTATAAGGTTTAAAACATGGATATGGGTCCCATAAAAACAAGACCTGAAGAAGGAACAAATTTATGGTGCACAAAGCTCATCCTTATCTATTCATACAAGAAGCACAAAGATGTATAGATATTTGAACAAAAACATCTTGTTGGATAACATGGAGAGGGAGATTGTGAATTTTATATCTTAATTATAGTTTTGAAAATAAGTAAATATGGAATAATAATAGTCTAAGGGTATGATGAAACCATTTACCATACCAATATGGAATTGCTAAAACATAACCATAGATTTCATTATTGGACTCCCCAAGATACCTAAATCAAATAATACCATATGGGTGATAGTCGATCAACATAAAAGTATACAAATTTCAATTTTATCAAGAAATATTTCTCCCTCAATTAACTCTCCATGATATAAATTAGACATCATGCAGTGCCACACTTTATTGTATATGATCAATATCCAAGGTTTACATCATGGTTTTGGGGAAATCAACAGCATGAATTGGATAAAGAGCTGAATTTCACTACTCATTATCACCCTAATATGGATGGTAACTATAATAGAACAATTCAAACTCTAGATGATATGTTGAGACCATGTCCAATGGATTTCAATGAATTTTCGGATAAGTTTCTTCCCCGAGGGGAGTTCTCATATAATAATGGTTTCCATTCAATAATTCAAATTGTACCATATAAGGATTTATATGGGAAGAAGTTTCAAACTCTTAAATGATGGTATAATGTTGGTGAGTGGAATATTATGGGACCTAGTATTCTCCATGATATAATAGAGATGGTTAAAACCATTCAACATCATATGAAATCAATTTATTGTCAACTAAAAATCTATGTTGATAATTGTCGATGAGACTTGAAGTTTGATATTATAGATAAGGTGTTCTTTTGAATATCATCATGAAATAATATCATACAATTTGGGAAGAAGGAAAAGCTTACTTATAAATGTATTGGCCCCTTTAAGATCCTTGATAACATCAGAGTCATGGCTTATTGACTTTTACTAACACATTACTTATCTCAAGTACAGTATTTGTTCCATGTATCCCTCTGGAGGAAATACCTACTATACCCCTCATATGTACAAAATCTTGGCATAATGCCCTTAAATAATGACTTTCATAGGAGTATTATCCTATGAAGATCATATATATTTGGGACAAACTTCTATGAAACAATAAAACTCACATAGTCAAACTATTGTGATGAAACCACATGTTTAAGGAAGTGATAAGGGAGATGAATGTTGTGATCAAATAGAAGTACCCTCATCTATTTAAGTGAATGGAATCAAAATTTCTAATAAAAATTTTCAAAAGGGGTGAATACTATAATGATATAAAATCTTAAAATTTTATTTTTGAATGAATAAATTCATTATTAAGTAATAAGATAATAGAAAAAACATGTACTACATTGGTTAAGTTGGGCCATTATATGGTCTATAAAATTTAAAAGATTGTAATAAATTTTAACCATTGATAATATTATTGTTGTACAGTGACCCTTAAGATTAGTATGTTAGGGGTTATGATAATTTCCAATTGACATAGAAGGAAGGAGATATGTCCTCGACTAGTAGGATCGTACCTTACAAAGCCTATTTATCAAATATTCTAATAGAGATGGAATCCCTAGGATTTTCCCATAACTAGTCCTAAAATAATAATAAAAAACAATGATAAAAACTATTTATGGTATAAGTTCAAGATTATTGAGATCAAGGCCCAAACCATGATCATTAAACCTCAAAAAAAGCATAAACATCACACACCATACCCTAAGGGAATAAACTAATGTAATAAGGGGTTATAAAACTAGGTTCTAAAAGTTTTATTTTTTAAATTTATATTTTTATTAAAATAGTGTTTATTATTTTTCATTATTATTGTAACATTATAATTGAATAATTAATTATTTTGATTAAAAATATATTTTGATGTGATGAAACACCAATTTTATTTTTTAAAAATATAGAGTTCTGATAAAGACACTCTTTTTGATGAATTCAAGAATATTTATAAAAAAAATATTTTATTAAAATATTATTATTGATATAGTTTTATTTATATTTTAATGATAATATAATTTTAATAAGTCAAATTTTATTTTAGAAAACAAGTATTATTAAAAATCCGATTTTTCTTAATAAATGAGCATTTATTTAAATATGTAAATTATAAAATATTTAGAATTATTCAGATAAAATAAATATTATTTTTGAAATAATCAAGTAGAAATTAGCTAGTGGTAAATTTTTTAAAATTTTTGGAGTCATCCAAATTTTTTATTAAAATTAAATAGTGTATACATATACTATACATATTATAACATTATAAAGTCTAAAAAGTGACATAATAAATACAATAAAGAATATCAATAACCAAAATTATTTTCCCATATAAAATTGTTTTTTTACGTTATTTTTTTAATTTTATAATCACTCAATGAATCCTTGAAAACCTATATTATATATTAATTTTTAAAAATAAATTTTTATAAATAAGACTCACTACCAAACCATAGTGTAGTTTCCAGTTTTGTTTATTTTATTATATAGACTAACAAACATAATATTAGTCAATAATTAAAAGTTCACTTCCCTTGTTCAATATAAACCCACCCAACCTCTGATTCCAGTTCACTAAAAAACTCTTGGAAAATGAAGTTACTTTATATTTACCAATTTATATCCCTGTTAAGGTACCCCAATCCCTTAAGAAGCTCCCCCTAATCCATTAGAATCACCCTCTCAAGGTGATGTATCCTCTCCTTCTATTTATTCACCTTCTTTAAATTATGACTTTTTATTTCCTTTTATTCTTGTTGGGATATATTTTTACATATCCCTCTTAATTTTATTTTTATTTAAAAGTGAATATAGACCCCTTTAAACCATAAAAACCATTACATGAATCTTAATATAACCATGTCATGCTGATGGAATTATTCTCAGTAAGGTGAAAATTTTGTGTAGTGAATACCCATACTCATTTCCACTCAAGGGTATTCACCTAGTTGTACCTATACATCACCGATTGGGTGATTACTTGTACTTAACTGACACTCCTTAAAGAATTTATTTAATGTGATAAAATATATCCTTATGTTATGTGATAAACGTTGCACTCTTATGAATGAACATGATATGAATCTTATGGATGAGCCTATAATTATATTATTCTCCAATACATTAGGTAATGTTTTAATATCGTGATGTTTGATTTATAGTGCATGGTATGTTATAATACACGGTATGTTATTTATATTTTTCTTTAGATTAAATTTATTCTTGAAATAAAATGTTTTATTTTATTATAACATTCTTTTGTTATCTTTATTTTATCATCGAATATCATACTTCAATGTTGATGTTTCTGATTCTTAACCCTTTTATGTCTCATTGATATTGATATTGATTCAAACACATTACTTTGATCATTTTATTATTTTATTAATCTTTAACTAGGATTTATAGCTTATCTATTTCTTTTGTAAATACCTAGGTTATCCCATGCAGTTTTAGATGATCAAGGGAAATTAAGGAAATATTATAGATTTTTTGTTTATTTAGTTGTATTTTTATTTCAATTTGTTATGATATATACCTAATCTTCCAAAGATAATATGAATAATTGTTTTATGGGGTTGTTTTAAAAGTACCATAATGTAATGAATGATGAAACAATGTATATTGAAGATATGAGTTTTTATATTTATAGTATGCTTGCAACATGATATTCTATTATAAAATATCACTGAAACTATTCTATGATTTTAGTTTGGATCATCAATCCCTTTGATGTTCCATTGTGTTTGAATAATTGAATAATTTTTCTTACATATTATGGTATAAAAAATAAATTTCTAGTGATATCACAAATTATATCTCGATTTAATCAATAATAATTTCCCTAAAGTTGTGTTATTGGATAATTTCTATAATTTATCTCAATCCCAAATAATACTTACATTGTATACAAGAAATACTTTGTAGAGACCCGGAATGATAAATATATTTCATTATATGACACATATATAGACAAGAAACACACCTATATATCCTGAATTACAAAAGTTTTGATCTCATAACCTCTCTAAATTTTCATATCTCAGCGGGAATGACACCTAGATCGGTGCCAATTAATATATAAGTAGTAGAAAATGAAAAATACACTGATAGAAAATGAAAAACCATGAGATTTCAAATTGAATAAAATTATATTTAATATCATAAATGATACAGAAAAATGTATTATCATATGTTAAATAGTATAATGACTTTATTCATTAACCTATGTGACACATAAGGACAACTTTTTCTGAATGATAATATAGTATTAATAATATTATTTAATATGAATGTTATCACATATCCATTTGAATGATAAGTGTGAATATTATTAATGAAATTATTAATATATATATTAAACTTGATAAATATATATATATTGATCATAAATAAAATTATCATCATTTAAAATTAAAATAAACATTTTCTGAAAAACAGCATTTTTTTCTAAAAGACTGTTTAATCATGCTTGGAAAATATGATTTAAAATTAAATTTTCCCACTTTTATAAATTTTATTTAGTAGAATAAACTTCATTTTTTAAATAATAAAATAAAATTTTCTTAAGGTGAATTGTTTATATTTTTCCAAGAATTTTCTTTATTTATGAAAAGTAAATAATATTGGATTTTAAATAAAAAATTCCTTTTTATATAAATAATTTATAATGTGAAATTATATTTTGAACTGATTTTATAGTAAAAAATATTTCCATTTTATATCTATTAATCCAATAAATTTATTTGGATTTATTTTCATATTGAATTGGGATATAAAAAATTGTATACTTCTGAACATTTTCACATTAAAAACTCGCATTCTCATTACGTCTGTGAGATTAATTTAAAAATAAATTATAGAAATTTTCTAAATTGAATTTGAAAAAATAGATTTCATATTTTTAATAATAATTATTTATATTATATAATTATGTCAACTTAATTTTTGACCATAGTGATTGGAGAAAATAGTAATAATTAATTAAATTGATTAATGTATACATGGGTTTACTTAGTGGTTATGATTAGAGTATAAAGTGTAAAATGACCTAAAAACTTATAAAAATCTCATTTTCTAGAATCATTTATACCTTAATGAACTTATTATATGTTCTTATGAGCCATTATGACATTATTCCATGAAATTGACCTATAGAATAAGTTATGTAAATAGAAAGACCAAAAAGGAACCTTCCAAGCCGTTAATATCTATAATGCTTTGGGATAGGGAGAAAAACCATATTATTTCAATTATATAAATATTATTTTGAATGGTAATGTATTTTTTATAATCATTATAATTTATTTTACTTGTTTATAATTTTAATAATAACTTCAGATTCTTAATAAATTCCTACACATAAATTCTTTAGTTAATAATTAAGAAAAATAAATGATACTAAAAATTTAAATATTGAATTAAGTTGGTTTAATAGTTGTCTTAAATATATTTTTAAGTCAAATATATCATTTTACATAGTTTTAATTTTAATATAATCAAATTACTTAATTTTATTGATGTTTTTAAATTTCAATTAAATAAATAATGTCAAATTTTAAATTATTGTTATTTTATAATATATGTTATGTTATTAAATTAATTAACGTTACCAAAAATATTATCGTCCTATAATTTATTTTTAAATTGTAATAAATGTAAAATATGGTCCATTAATGGAAAAACTTATCTTTTATAATGAACATATTGTCCCCTAAATAGAAACAGAACTAAGTTAGTGTGGTTAAGATTAAAGAAGAGTTTTGCATGTTATAAGGGATTGTATTAAAATTAATTTTCAACACCTATATGTTTTTTGTTTTATAAATTACTAATAATATTTATAATTAATTTTTCTTTATTTTGTAATAATTATCATATTATTTTATTCTTAAAGGATAAATTACCAAGGATAGAAAACTAGCTGTCGTCGTAAAAATAAAAAGGGTAAGTTTTACAAAACATAAATACTAGGGAAGAAAATGATAAATAGAATTTTATTTTTGTGTGGTGAAAGTTTTGATATAATATAATTTCCCTCTACTATTTTATTTTTAAAATTAAAATACATATGAGGTAAGGAATACCTCTTAATAGTGAATATTTTTTAGTATTACAAGAATGCCACTCCTGCTCAACAATAAAAGGGAACCACCTCTCTATACTTATATACACATCTCATGCAATTTTGATCATCCAAAACCTACCAAACCCACTCCCAAAATTACCTTCCCTCATCCTAGAAACCTTATTTTTTGAATAAATCCATCCAATCAAGTCCTTGTGTGAAAACCAAAAGGAGTTAGGTGAGGAAGAGGTAATGTTCATCAGCGTGCATTTTTTTTATCCAACCAATAAATTATTATTATAAAATGATTATATAATAAACTCAATATATAAAATATACTAATATTTTTTATGTTAATGGTATTTCCATAACACACACACACTTACATCATATGGGTTACGAAATCATCACTTTTGTGTACAGCGGACTACAGCCTCAGAAAAAGATATCCTTCATTTTTTGCATTACTACCTCTCACATTTGGGTATAATGATGGATAAAAAGTTTATATGTGATAATTTAAAAAATTATACCAATTTTATAAGTATATCATATATACCCTTTTTATATTTTATATCATAGGGTATATGATAATGTCACTCGGGTGTATGGTGGACTACTGCCTCACGATGGCATGTGAAGCATTTTTCACTAAGGTGTTGCATGGAAGGTAATAAGGTTATAAAATGAATATATATGATATAAAATGAAATAATAATTATTTTAATGATATAATTATATTTTTTAAAAATATAATATATAATTTTCATTACTTCCCTTTCACACACTGAAAAAGTTATAACGTTGTTCTTGGATGTGTGGACTACCGCCTCATCAAAGAGATGTAATTCCATTTATATCAGAAGAATGATATATATATAAGTATATATAATTAAATATAATTATATTTATGATTTAATTATAATTAATTAATTATAAAATATTACATACCTTGTTTGCATAATTATCATTGAAAAATGAAAATATTACTCACAGATATGTATGGCCCTCTGTCTCCAGGATTATAACATTAGTTGATTTTTTAGAAAAAAACATTCAATATAGGTTGTAAAAGTATAATTGATGTATAATTATTACAATTATATGATTATTTATATTCATTAAATGTTTATATTATGTCTTTCTTTACCATAGTAAACCTACCAAAGTGATTGTTGACACATAAGCTAAATATGGTGAAAACATCTAACATAAAATTAATTGATTAAGTAATTATATATAACATGTTTATAAGTGAAATAAAATTAATAATAATATTATAGAAGTTTATAAATTATGTAAATTATTAAAAAATATTATTCATTACGATAATGAAATAGAATGATGAATCAAGATCAAGGGAATTTTTTTCCCAACTCACTTCAATTTCTGTGAGATACTTGTCATATTCACCACATATTTTTAATGTAAAGGGTATATACTTCTAATTTATGTATTATATGATAATTATAAATAAATCTATGTATATTTACATATCAATTTTAGTATCTATCTTTATAGGAGTTTTATTATTTTAATGTTACCAAACCGGTAAGGAATTTTGGACACAATTTTTCTTTTTTGACACATTTGTTTTTTCATATACCTATATTATTTTTTGAGGTATATATACTACCCAATTGCAATTGTACATCATGAATCTGCTTATTTTTATTATTTTATCAGTTTAAATTATTTTTATTATTTCATGTGTATTATGATTGAATGTACCAAAGTAGTAAGAGTTTCATGTTTCAATCTCGTTGTTTATCAGGATTGTTTGTGGTTAAGTCTCTAATGTTGAAATATTATGATCTACCTCGAAATAATTATGAGGAATTTTATTATTCTCTCTTTATACATTGATATTACATTTCCTTCTCTTCATTTTCCTCTTTTTATGTTCTCTAGAGTTCAAAATAACATTTTTATGAAAAATCATTATTTCGATCAAAAACTCTTTTTCATTAAAAAGCTTTCATTTTAATTTTTTTAAAGTGGAATAAAAACAATTTCAAATAAATAAATTTATTTACCTAAATTAATGTTTTAAATGGTTTTTAATATCATCCTTTATAATATTTCATGTTTATTTTCAAATAAAAGTATTTTATAAAATATATGTTTTAAAAAGTGATTTTCAAAAAAAGGGTATTTTATTCCTAAATCTCTTTAATAATTTTTTAATGTAATTTATATTCATAAATTAAAAAAACCATTTTGATACCTATGCTGAAATGGTGATATTTTTTAGGATACCATATTAATTATTTCTCTAGATGGATTCATATTGTTTCAAAGAGAATATTATAAAACCCATTTCTTTTCCACTATTTAATTTTTTTAAAAAGATATTGACATGAAACTCATTTATTGTTAAAGGGTTAATCATTTTTTTTATGAAATATATTTTTACATTATTCATGATGTGGTTATTTTATATTATATACATTGGGTGGGCTAGATATCACTTTTCGAGCCCGTTACTACTTATTCATGGGGTGTGCTGGATAGAGCGGAGAAAGCCCATTAAAGCTTATACATGGGGTGGCCCAAATAGCACCAGGTGATCCCATTACATATTATACATAGGATGTCCCAAATTTCACCGAGTGATCCCATTATTGATTATAAAATGGGTTCTCATAGATAAATATTCAATGTATTGGGTAATGATAATATTGTAAGTTAGATGTATGTTTATTATAATTAATAGGGTTCTGAAAGGGTTTTATGAAGATTATACACCTAGTTACTGAAAAGGGTTTGAATTCCTTTTTATGGGTTTGTAATGATTATTAAAATCAATATTGATATCACATGACTCGTGATTATTGATTATAATGATTATTTACTTTTATATGTTTTCATATATGATGATCTAGTTATTAATGGATTTGAGTTATTTAATGATT
The DNA here is from genome assembly GCA_963277665.1 of Viscum album. Taxonomy (NCBI): domain Eukaryota; kingdom Viridiplantae; phylum Streptophyta; class Magnoliopsida; order Santalales; family Viscaceae; genus Viscum; species Viscum album. Next base: position 254,817,672 of record OY728148.1, on the reverse strand, counting down.
CACTCATGACATCTTACAATTTCATCGTACCCTTATGAAATTATTAAACTCATTGATTTAATTAAATTCATAAGTTTTATGTTTAACCTTACTGATCATTTTATATGACTCTTATAATGTTTCTTTTTCCTCGGGTTATAAATGATGAGGATAAAAAAATTATGTCTAAAAGGTATTTCATATAGATGATGGTCATGAACTGATTTTGAAATAAGAAAATTTGGGTATAATGAGAGAAAATGTCCATCTTTGTTAACTATATTTATTTAAATCTATATTTATATGAGTTATAAAAGTTCCCTAAAACACAAAATAGAAGAATAACATGGTGAGATTAGTTATACAATATTTTTATTGACATTGTACATTTTGATTGGAGAAAAAATATACACCTTCTTTAGTATCAAAAATGAAAATGTAATGTTTATAAATTTAGCACCAGATCTAGGAATGTAATTTCTAGGGTATTATTGTTGGTATTATATTAGGATTCAGATAAATTTTAATATGGTGTTGTTTTTATGTGAGGTTATCTTAAGAGTTATGGATACCTTTATAGGTTTATAATGTTAAGTATGATCATAAGTTCAAAGTCCTAAACACCCCATTTTGGTTTTAAGTGAAGAGATATTAAAGTGATTAATGACATTTTCAGAGTTTTTTATTTGGATGGTGTATTTGTAACCCCTAATATCAATATGAAGTATTTTTTATGCAGGAATTATTTTTTCATGTTTATAGGAAAAAAGGACAACTCGAAGGCTGGGAGAAAACCCACCACATCTAGTAATGTAACACCCTGAGGTTTTATGAGGAATGTTTTATTTATGACTTATATTATATGAAATAAAAAATGAATAATTCATTACACACAACACTTTCTTGGTTTGTGTTACACGCAAGAGCAACCTTCCCGATAGCTTGTGTTGTACGCAATACCGAGTTTCACTAAACAATGTTATATTATTATAATATTATGAACTAGCCGTTATGAATAGTATTAACTGAATTTTGAATTTTATAACATTATAATTCATCTTAAACATTTTCTATAATTAGGTATGAAATGAAAATCAATTTTTCAATGAAAAGAAGTATTTTTCAAAAAATGTAGTTTTACCGCCTTTTGATGGTGTTCCCATTTTAAATATAACTTTAGACAAGTTTATAAGTTCCATTTTACAAAATAATCTAATTCCTTTGAATCTGGATATAAAAATTTACGTTGGATATATTTTTGATGCTTTTCTAATAACTTTCATATTTTGATGAATAGTAAAAGTATGTTAATTTTTTCTTAAAAATAACTTTTTTCATAAAGATAATTTATATGGGTAAATGATAAAATTTAATGTTTTTAAAGTATAAAAAGAATATATTTTTACCATTTAATTTAATTTATGTCATTACCATTAATTTTACATTGAATTCATAGGTAAAAACATTTCAATAATTGACAATGTTTTAACTTTTAAAACTCATTTTCTTAACAATAGGATTAATTTTAAATTAATTACTGCAACTTCTGTATTTTGAATTTAAAAAAATGGATTCCATATTTGAATTAAGTGGGTTTAATTATTTTAATAGGTTACTTTTATTTTCTTGATATTATGAATGGTTACTACAGTAATTTTTTATTTATTACAGTTAAAGGTAAATCAGGTAAATATGTGGAAAAATAGGATTATAAAATTACCCTAACACCTGCCAAAATTCTACTGGATGAATAAAAGTCGGCCAATATCACCTATGGGTCAGAATAGATTAATTTTATGGAATTTTTACAGTGAAAATGATATAATTAATATTAAAACCAAAGAAAGTGACAACATGTCACTCTATTATATCTTATACGTGTAATAATTTTAATTTAGTGGTACACATCATAAAACACTAAATTTAAATAGTCTCCATAAATCTAATAAAATTATCAACATCAGATTAATTTATTTATTATTTTTAGAGATTAAATAATTATCATTAATGGTGACATAATAGTGATGTAGAAATTATTTTATTGATTGAAATATCAAACAAATGATTTTAAAAATATTAAAATAAATGTTATATGAAATAATTAATGTCCTCCACAAATTCTATAGATAAATATGACATTTTAGGAATCTATTAAATATTTTTGTTCAATTATATTATCTGATTGGATTTTATTTAAATGAAAATAAATGAATAGTGTCAAAATTGACAATATTGTTATTTTATAAAAATAACATATTATAAAATTGTTTAAAAATCACAAAAATATTAAAAAATTATAAATGTATATGGTCTAAAATTTCATAAAGTATCCAATTATGGTCAATTCACAACACATAAGAAATATTTATTTCAATTTAATATATAGAATATTGTTACGATAAATAGAATCATATAGATTAAATAAGGATAAATCATGTTGATAAGGTTTAAATTAAATTTCCAACATGTATAAATTTTGTTGGTTGATTAGATTACAACCCTATATCATCTCATCTTCTAATTGAGTCATTTTTTGAGGTTTTTTGGTTTTATTTTATTTTATTATAAATTAATATTTTTGAGGATTCCAAAAGTGCCCCTCTCCTCTTCACGTCATTTTGAGCCTTCAATCTCGGCCAACCCCTAACAATTCCTCTTCTAAATATATATATTTATATCATATAGGTTATGGTCTTCTCAAAAGACCAACTCTAGTTCCCTAAGAAGAATTTTTAAAGACGCACATCAAGGAAGAGGTAATCTCTTTTATCATTTCTTTTAAGATTCTTTCTTCTTCTACTACCTATTATTTAATTGTTTCATTATAAAGTAATAACATAAGTATCAATAATATACTAAAATGGTATTATATATGTGAAATGACCCTATTTCACCTTTTATCCATCATACGGAACACGAAATCACTGTACGTGCGTACGTACATAATACTGTCACACGCCATGGGGTAGTCTGTTTTCCACCACCACCATACTTGGATGGGTATAATGGTGTAAAGAATAACTATATATTATTATTAAAACATGATACTAATTCTGAGATATTCTATCATCCACTCCAATACCAGTCAATAATTATGGGAAGGATATCGTCGCTTGTGCATACGTACAGCTTACAATCTCTATGGTGCGATATGATTAATTATACATAATCTTCATTAAACCATGATTATATAAATTAATTGAATAAATAAATATGATATATATTATACTAATACCATTTTTTAAATGATGTAGATATAACCTAAAAATAGGAATAAGAATTTATTCGACAAAACACGCATAAGAACATAAAGCAATGAACACCCGAATAATAAGTATCAATGAAATATTACTAATAAGAAGTTAAGAATATGACCATATATGATATAATAACAATGAATATTATTCTGGAATAATTCAATCACATTATTTATATCATAATACAGGAGGTTTAGATACGTACAAATCATATCAGACCTAATGTAAGGGAAAATCTCACAATCTCAATATTTATCCAATATTGTTTATACTTTAGTATTTACTGGGTTATATTTATCATTCACATCCATGTTTCCTCAATATGTAATATTATTTATGTCTTCCTAATTTTTTTTAAAATTAAATTCTACTTATTTATGAATTTTTAGTAAAATATATGAAAGGAATCTTTTTTCGTTCTCAGTACGAGATATTTATTGACATTTATGGTAAAGTAAGAGAAGAAGGTTTATTTTTATCTTATACAGCATGAATGGATTTTTATGTTTTCATAAAACATTATTTCCATGAATATTTCTTTATATTTATTCATGTTTATTTTAAATTAACTTCTTTTAGTTAAAAATTGTATAACATGTCGAGAAAAGAAAAAAAATTGAAGAGGAAACTATATTTTCCTTAGGAATAGAGTTCAAGTGTTTTATCAAATTTATTTTCCAAATAAGATGATATAGGGTTCTATTTATATCCCTATTATTAAATTTATTTGATTATGTTAAAATGAATTATTATTATGAAGTCCTTTTATCTTATACGGATTATTTTATGATGGGATGATGCTTAAGAATCCCATTTTAATTACATGGGTTATGCTATGATGTATGATTTATGATTTTGTGGAACACATAAGAATGGTTTCATTATGAGGTGGGTGGGACCAATATCTTCCTCCAATGCATTGGGTAAAGATTTATATCTAATGAGATAGACATGGCTGGAATGAAAAGTTAATCTGGTTCAGTGATACAGGACTGGAAAGAGGAGTGAACTTGGGTCAATAATGGACATTGTCCACTATGATAGTCTTGGAAAAGAGACTTGACTAATATGGAATGATTTTATATGATTATTTGTGTATTCCATAATGTTTCATGTTTTATGTTATGATTATTTGGATTACATTTCACTACTATGATTTATCCCATGTCATGAATTATGATCTCTTTTGCAGGTTAAGATTTTCAAAATGTTATTTTCTTATGAATATGATATGAATGATATTTCCATTTTTTACCCTTACTGAGAATTTGGGGTCACCCTTTTGTATGTTTTATTTTCCCCAGGTCATGAAGAAGGGTATTAATTAGGATATTCCAAAAGGGACTCTATATTTGATGAAATAAACGGGAGACAATGTAGATGATTTATAAACTAGTTGTTTATGTTTCTTAGTTTCTAAAGACACTATACCTATACGGTCCTATCATGGTTTTGTTATATGTTGTAATAATTATTCTTTAATTCTAAAGTAATAAAAATGATGTAAAGTATGGGTCTTTATAGTTGGTATCAGAGGAAAGGTATGGTCAACCTTTGGAAAGTAGGTTGTGAAATCCATTGTAAGAACCCTAAGGATATGTCTAAGCATAGAACACAATATTAGTGTTTTAGAAATGGCCATGAATAACCTATAATCAAACCTTAAGTGTTAAATTTTATTACTGATTATGTGGTTTTCCAATTGAAATTATTGTTTCACACACTATGCTTCTTGGTTTTAATCCATGGGTGGAACCCGAAGAACTGTGTTAATGCTGAATGCGACGAGAAATGAAATGATTTTCCCCTTGATCAAACAAATGTTATGTGAGCTAGAATAAAAAATATTGTAGCCATGATCACACAACATTCTCAAGATATGAATCATTCTGTCCTTCTAGACAAGAAAAGGAAGGAGAAACATTTTGTTGAATCCTTTATGAGGCAGCATCCACCTTCATTCAGCGGGTCTTCTGATCCTTTAGTGGCTGAACAATGGATCAGTACAACTAAAAAGATATTTTCAATCCTCCAATTCTCTTAACATGATAAATTCGTCATAGCATTATATTTTTTGGAAGGTGAAGCTGATGAATGGTGGAATATTTTCATGAATACAAGGAAAATGGGTGAAATTGAGTCCATGGAATGGGATGAGTTCAAGAATTTATTTTTTAATAAGTACTTCCCTCATATTATTTGAACAAAGATAGAGAAGGAGTTTCTTGAATTGAAGCCAAATGATGATGAATATTTTGTTACCTATGAAGAAAATTTTACGAGTCTTTCAAGGTACGCTTTTGGTAGTATTGTCCAACTTGAGAGTAAGATCGATCGATTATTTAGTGTATTAAAACCAAGTCACTATTGGGCATTAGTCGTAAGGGACTTCAATAGCTAAAAGGAAATTGTTTGATGTCCTCTCATGGTTTGTATAGATATCGGAGTAACTGATCAGTTATATGGGTTTAATAAGAAGAGGAAAATTGAATTCAAAGAAAAATATAAAGACCACCCTGAAAAAAAGATGTGTTTTCCTTTATGCTCAAAGTGTGGAAAGAAACATGGTGGGTATTATCTTAAAGGGACAAGTAAATGTTTAGAGTGTGGAAAAGAAGGTCATCGAGAAATTGAATATCGATGTAATAGGAAGAAGATGTCTAATCATGCAATCAAATAAAGGGATGTACAAAATGCACCTCCTACACTTCAATGTTACAATTTCACGGAAATGGGTCATTATTCTAATCAATGCCCTAATCCAAGGGTTATGGATAATGATCAGCATCAACAAACTCTTAAGGACAAATTCAAATGAAAGTCACATGAAATTACTATCGGTGATATGGAGTATGATAATGAAATGGTGAAAGGTACACTTACCATCCACTCTAATGTAGAAAAAGTTTTATTTGATTCTGGATCCACCCACTCTTTTATTTTTGAAGAATTTTCTAAGGTTATCACCATTTTCCTCAGCAATTAGATATTGAGTTAGCTGTGACAACCCTTAATGGCCCAAAAATCACATCAAAAGTTTACAATTCTTCTCATATTGATGTATGTGGGAAAGTGCTTCCTCCAAATCTTTTGATCCTTCCTATAGTGGAATTTGATGTGATTATTGGCCCGAATTGGCTTTCTTTATAGAGATCTCATATCAATTTCCAAATAAGGGAAGTCATATTTAATATTCTAGATCAATCTATTATCAACTATTGATTCAAGGATGAATATAACATTCTAGTGGAAATTTCTTCCATCTAATGGGTCTGATTCCAATAAATGAATGTTATTTATCTCAAAGGGTTGGAGAGATACTCATGATTAAATAAATTCCCATTGTATAGAAGTTTGATGATGTCTTTCTATAGGAATTTCCAGGTTGTCCACCAATTCGTGAAGTTGTGTTCTCAATAGAACTCATACGAAGTGTTATGCCTATTTCAAAGACACCATATAGAATAGCCCCAATAGTGTTATAGGAATTGAAGAAGAAACTGCAAGAAAATCTTGATAAATGATTCAAACACCCTAGTTAGTCACCTTGAGGATCACCTGCTCTCTTTGTTAAGAAGAAAGATGGATAAATGAGACTTTTCATTGATTATCAAGAACTTAACAAGATCACTATGAAGAAAAAATATCATCTCCCATGCATTGAAGACTTATTTGACCAACTACGCAGAGCTCAATACATTTCCAAGATTTATCTTCATCAGGGTATCATCAATTAAGGGTCAAAAAATGAGGATATACCGAAGACGGCTTTCCGTACAGGTATGGACACTATGAATTTATAGTGATGCCATTTGGTCTTACTAATGCCCCTACTATCTTCATGGATCTAATGAATAGAGTCTTTAGTGACTATCTTGATCAGTTTGTGGTATTCTTTATAGATTATATTATTTTCTATTCAAAGAGTAAGGTAGAACATGAAGATCACTTAAGAATTGTATTGAAGACCCTGATGAAGGAGAAGCGTTATTCTAAATTTACCAAGTGTGAATTTTGGTTTCAAAAAGTTTCATTTTTGGGTCACATAAGATCAATAGAGGGGATATCTGTGGATCCCGAAAAAACAGAGGTTATCGGAAGATGGTCAAGACCAACAATAGTAACTGAGATCTAATGTTTTCTTGGTTTGGATTGATATTATCGATGAATGGTGAATAATTTTTCACGATTATCTAATCAACTCACCAGGTTGACTCAAAAAGGAGTTTAGTTCGTTTGGACTGAGGAGTGTGAAGATAATTTGAAGGAGTTAAAAAGAAGGTTATCCAGTGCACAAGTGCTCACACTGCCTTTTAGTGGATAAAGGTTTGGATATACAGTGATGAATCCAAGAATATATTGGGGTGTGTTCTCATGAAAAATGATATGGTGATAGCATATTCCTCATGACTATTGAAAATCCATGAGCAAAATTACCCAACTCATGATTTGGAGTTGTCTATGGTAATATTTTCATTAATGATTTAGAGGCATTATATTTATGGTGAAAGGTGTGATATTTATACTGTTCATAAAAGATTAAATTATATTTTCACACAAAAGGTGATGAATATGAGCTAAAGAAGATGGTTGGAGCTGATTATGGATTATGACTGCTCAATTCAATGCCACCCTGGGAAAGCAAACCAGGTGGTTGACGCATTAGGTCTACAAGACCATGCTAGAAGATCCAATATTTATGGATTTATAAATGATGGATAATGGAATTATAATGGAAGGGGGATAATCATATCTTTTTCAAATGAATGTTAAACCATCCATACATGTGAAGGTTAAAGAGGCACAGAAAGAAGATGTAGAGTTACAAAAGAAGGTGATAAATGTTCTTGAATTTTACATTGATTGTGATGAAATAATAAGGTTTAGGAATCGTGTTTGTGTTCCTCCAATCCTAGAATTAAATAAGGAAATATTCGATGAGTCTCATAGTTCTCCATTCTATGTTCATCCTAGAAGTACAAAGATGTATAGGGACCAAAAAGAGTACTTTTGGTGGGATGACATAAAAAGAGTTGTTGCTAAATATGTCTCCTAAATCTTGGTTTGTCTGAAAGATAAAGTTGAGAGATAGGAGTCTAAGGGGATGTTACAACCATTACCCATACCAGAACGGAAATGTGAAAACATCACTATAGAGTTTTTCACTGGACTTCCTAAAACATCCAATGGAAATAATGTTATATGGGTTATAGTTGATCATCTTATGAAGATGGCACACTTCATTGCTATTAGAGAATATTTCCCTCTTGATTATATTACCATATTATATGTAAAGTGAAAATATTTTATGTAGTACCACTTTCCATTATATATGATCGGGATCCAAGGTTTACCTCGAAGTTTTGGCGAAGTCTTTAGCATACTCTAGATATAGAGTTGAGTTTCAGCCCTGCTTATCATTATCAGACAGACAGGTAGTATGAGAGAACAATTCAAACTCTAGAAGACATGTTGAGAGCATTCTTTAAGGATTTAAAATGTGGTTGGGATCAACAACTACCTTTGGTGGGATTTTCTTATAATAATATATTTCACTCTAATATTAAGATAGCTCCTTATGAAGCTCTCTGTGGAAAGAAATTCAGAACTCCAACTTGCTGGGATGAAGTTGGGGAAAGAAATCAATTAGGATCTGATCTTCTTAATGAGATGGTAGAAAAGGTCAAATCTATTCAACAACACATAAGAGAATCTCATATTCGAAAAAACAAGTTATGCCAACAACCGAAGAAAAGACCTAGAGTTTGAAGTGGGTGATAAATTGTTCTTACAAAGATCTCCTTGGATGAGAGTAATGAGATTTGTAAAGTAGGGCAAGCTAAACCCTAGGTATATCGGCCCTTTCGAAATACAGGAACATGTTGGGAAGGTAGCTTACCAATTGGAACTTCCACCAAATCACTCTAAAGTTCATGATGTGTTCCATGTATCTCTCCTGAGAAATTAAATACCTGATCCTTCACATGTACTAAGCTCAAAACTTATACAGCTGAAGCAAGATCTTTCTTATGAAAAACAGCTGATAGAGATTCTGGTCCGTTGCGAAAAAGTTCTACGAAACATTACCACTCTCTTGGTTAATGTTTTATGGAGGAACCACCAATTATAAGAAGCTACATGGGAACTTGAGGATATGATGTGGGATAATTATCCTCATCTATTTTTCATGAAGTGACGAATTTCGAGGGTGAAATTCATTATAAGGGGGTAGAATGTAACACCCTGAGAATTTATGAGAAATATTTTTTTTCATGTCTTATGTTATACAAAACACCAAAGTAATCTCCCATTAAACACAACATTGTCTTGTCTTTCATTACACACAATAGCAACCTTCCTCGATAGCTTGCATTGTACGCAATACCTAGTTTCACTAAACAATGATATATTATTATAATATTATGAAGTAGCCTTTATGAATAGTATTAACTGAATTTTGAATTTTATAACATTATAATTCATCTAAAACATTTTATATAATTGGAAATGAAAACAAAATCAATTTTTCAGATAAAAGAAGAATTTTAAAAAAAAATGCAGTTTTACCACCTTTTGATGGCGCACCCATTTTAAATCTAATTTTTTGAAAAGTATATAAGTTAAAGTTTACAAAATAAACTTCTTCCATTGAATTAGGATATAAAAATTTAAATTGGATAAATATTTCATACTTTTCTGATTACTTTCATATATTGATGAATAGTAAATATACGCTAATTTTGTCTTAAAAACAACTTTTTTCATCGAGATAATTTATATGGTTAAATGATAAAATTTAATGGTTTTAAAGTATAAATAGAATATATTTTTAGCATTTAATATAACTTAGGAAATTTCCATTAATTTTACATTGAATTCATATGTAAAACCATTTAAATCATTGAAAATGTTTTAACTTTTAAAACCCGTTTTCTTAACAAGGGGATTAATTTAAAATTCATTACTGCAACTTCTGTGTTTTGTATTTTGAAAAATGGATTCCATATTTGAATTAAGTGGTTTGAAATTATGCTAATTTTTTACTTTTATTTTTTTTTGATATTTTAAATATTAACTACAGTAATTTATTATTTACTAAAGTTAAAGGTAAATCGGGTAACTGATGGTAAAAATAAGATTATAAATTTACCCTAACACCTTCCATAATACTATTAGATGAATTAAAGTCGACCCATATCACCTAAGGCTCATAATATATTAATTTCATGGACTTTTGACCCTGAAAATGATATAATTATTATTAAAACCAATGAAAGTGACAACAAGTCACTCACTAATATCTTATAAGTGTAATAATTTTAATTTAGTGATAAACTTAATAAAACTACGAATATAAATAGTCTCCAGAAATATAATAAAATTATCTAGGTCATGAAAATTTATTTAGAATTTTTATGGATTAAATAAGTATCATTATTTCTGACACAATAGTGATGTAGAATTACTTTATTGATTGAAATATCAAATAAATGGTTTTAAAAATACTAAAAAACATTATATGAACTAATTAATGTTATAAAAAACATTATAGATGAATATGAAATGTTTTTAGTCTATTAAAATTTGTTTGATTATATTATTTATGAGAATTTTATTTAAATGCAAATAAATGAATTGTGTCAAAATTTACACTATTGTTATTTTATGAAAATAACATATTATAAAATTCTTTAAAAGTCACAAAAATATTTAAAAATTATAAATTGAAATTTATATGGTCTAAAATTTTATAAAGTATCCAATTATGGACAATTCACCAGACATAAGTAATTATTTATAACAATTTAAAATTTAGAATAGTATTAACACAAATAAAATTAAATAGATTGAATATGGATAAATCAAGTTGATAAGGTTGAAAATAAAATCCAAACATGTCTAAATTTTATTATTTGATTAGATTTAAACCATATATAATCTTATCATCGTTTTGAGTAATTTTTGGAGGTTTTTATTTGGGTTTTGAATTTATTATAAATTAATATTTTGAGGTTTCCAAAAGTGCCCCTCTCCTCCATTATAAAAGGGAACCTCCTCCCTCTCCGCTTCACAACATTTTGAGCCTTCATGCTTGGCCAAACCTTGACAATTCCTCTCCTCAAAATCTCTAGTTATATCATAGTGGTTATGGTCTTCTCAAAAGACCAACTCTAGTGCCCTAAGAGAGGGTTTAAAAGAGGCGCGCCAAGGAAGAGGTAATCTCTTCTACCGATTCTTTTAAGTTTCTTTCTTCTTATACTTCCTATTATTTAATTGTTTCATTATAATGTATTATCATCATTGTCACTCATATACAAATATGTTATTAAAAATAATAAACAACCCTATTTCACCTTCTATCCATCTTGTGGAAAATGAAATCACTACACGTGCGTATGTACGAAATACCATCTACACGGCGCAGTGTAATCTTTTTTCCACCACCACCTTACTTGGATGGGTATAATGGTGTAAATAATAACTATTTATGATTATTATAACATGATACTATTCTGAGATATTCTATCATCCACTCCAATACCATTCAATAATTATGGGAACGATATCTCCGCTCGTGCGTACATACGACTTACCGTCTCCACGGTGTGATGTGATTCGTTCTACATGATATTCATTAAACCATGACTATATAAACAGATTGAATGAATAAATCTGATATATATTATATTAATAACATTCTGTAAATGATGTATCTATAACCTAAAAGGAGTAATAAGAATATATTCGGAAAAAAAACGCATAAGAACATAAAGCAATGAACACCCGAATAACAAGTAGCAATGAAATATTAGTAATAAGAAGATTAGAATATGACTATATATGATATAATAACAATGAATATCATTCTGTAATAAGTCAATGACAAAATTTAAATCATTATACATGTGGTTCTGATATTTAAAAAGCATATCTAACCTATGGTAAGCGAAAATCTCACAATCTCAATTTTTATCCGAGATTATTTATACTTCTATATTTACTGGGGCATATTTATCATCCACATCCATGTTTCCTCAATATGTAATATTATTTATGTCCTCAGACAATTTATTAAATCAAATTTTACTTATTGGGGAATATTTAGTAAAATATATTAAAAGAATATTTTTTTTGTTTTCAGAAAGAGATACTTCTTGACTTTTCCTCCAAAAGTATGAGAAGAAAGATTATTTTTAACTTATACGACATGAATGAATTTTTATGGTTTCATAGAACATTATTTACATGAATATTAATTTACAAGTTTTAAAGTCTATTTTCAATTAACTTATTTAAGTTTAAAATTTTATGACATGATGATAAATGAAAAAAAAAATTGTATAAAAAAGGATATTTTACTCAAGAATAGAGTTCAAGTGTTTTATCAAATTTATTTTCCATCTAAGATAACATAGGGTTCTGTTTCTATACCAATTATTATATTTATTTGATTATGTTAATATGTAATTATTATTATGAAGTTCTTTTATCTTATATGGATTATGTTATGATGGCATGATGCTTAAGAATCCCATTTTTATTACATGTGTTATGCTATGATGTATGATTTATGATTTTGTGGCACATATAAGAATGGTTTAATTATGAGATGGGTGGTACCTATATCTGCCTCCAATGAATTGGGTAAAGGTTTATATCTCATGATATAGAGATGGCTGGAATAGCAAGTTAATTTGGTTCAGTGATACAGGATTGGAACGAGGAGTGAACTCGGTTTAGTAATGGACTTTGTCCGCTATGATGGTCTTGGAAATGTGTCTTGACTAATATGATATTATTTTCTATAATTTTTTATTTATGACATAAAATTTCATGTTTTAATTTATGATTATTTGGATTATATTTCACTATTATGATTTATCCCATGTCATGAATGATGATCTCTTTTTCCGGTTAAGATTTTCAAAATGTTATGTACTTATGAATATGATATGAATGTTATTTCTTTTGTTTACCCTTACAGATCATTTTAGCTCACCCTTTTGTATGTTATCTTTTCCCCAGGTCTATAATAAGGGTATTAAGTTGGATATTCCAAAAGGGACTCAAGATATGATGAAATAAATGGGAGAAAATGTCGATGATTTATGAACCAGTTGTTTATGATTCCCAGTTTCTAAAGACACTATACCTATACAGTCATAACATGGTTTTTTTACATGTTGTAATAAGTATGTTTCAATTCTAAATTAATAACAATTTATGTAATGTATGGGTCATTATAGGTAAGTTCATGGGGATTAAACCCACAGTTGAAGTGTGATATGGATATAGAGCCTTTCCCTACCCAATGTGATGCCCTTATTAGTATGACATTTTTTCAGGTAAATATTAATTTTAATTCAGAAACATATGTGATTTTATTCATGGAATATTTTTTGACTTATCATGGCTGAATTTACTATCATATCCTTCTAATCCTTTGGTTTATAACATAGATACAAAATTTATGAATAATTTTAAAGAGAGTTATTTATAGAATGAGTTTTTTAAAAATTGGGTATTAATGTTTAATTTTAAAGATTAATGTAAAATATGAAGGTTTATTCTTTTTGGGAACTATATTACTGTGCACTAACCATTTTTCTTTTTGTTAATGACTAAAATTAGTAGCAATATATTGTTATCCCCTTTATAGTTGTGTGGTATTTAAAAATATTTCCCTTCAAACATAAGAAGATTCATCTTTAATACTCTATATTTAAAGAAAAAGATGTGATTTTGGTTGATGGAAGAAATTATAATAATAAAATAAGTATATTTCCATATTATCTTAGCTTAGATGGTAAGATAATTACTCAACACTAGGAAAATGTTATTAAGACAAAAGTATTTTCAAATGTCCAATCATTGATAACATTAATGAATTTTAAATTACAAGGACATGGTTTATTATAGGGGAGGGACATAACACCCCATGATTATAAATTGAAGATAATTATATTCAATAGTGTAAATTACATGAAACACTGAATTATATTTTTCTACACTCAATAATGATTTTCTTTGATTGCTTTTGTCACATGCAAGACTAGCTTTTGCCGAAGGAAAATGTAATGTTAATAATATTATTTAATATCATAGTCATCGCCTAGACATTTATTTGAAGGGTAATATTAGGATTAACTAACTTATTAAAATATGTATATTAGACCATTTTTATTAGTTATATATTTATTATAAATAAAATTATAATCATTTAAAAAAATGTAATGTTTTCTAAAATATAATTTTTTTCTAAAATAGGATTTCGTCAAGTTTGTTGTACATTATTTAAAATTAAATATTACCAATTTTTAAAATATATTTGAGAATATAAAAATAATTTAACAAATTAGAATATCAAAATTATAATATGGTAAAATGTTTTTATTTTTTTGAGAGGTTTATTTTTTTATGAATAATGAAAAATCTTGGATTTTATATGAAAACTGTCTTTTCATCTAAATAATTTATAATATTTTATTATATTTTTTATTGGTTTTAATGTAAAAATGATTCAATTATAATTTTATTAATCCAATATATGCAATTATATAAATTTCATAATGTATTTTGATATAAAAATATTGTAACTTTTGAAACTTTTTACTTTAAAACTCACTTTCTTACCACATCTAATGGATTAATTATAAATTAAATTATTCCTCTTATATGAATTAAATTTGTAAAAATGGATCAATTATTTATATTTATAATAATTTATATTATCTAAAAAGGTAAAACTAATTTTTTACCATGATGATTATTGAAAATAGTTAAAATTAATTATAGTGATTAAGGTAAAAAATAGTTTACTTATTGGTTAAGTTAATAATATAAGGTGTAAGATGAACAATAAACATTTACAAAATATATTATTTGGAAATATTTATACTCTTATCACCTTATGTTATCTTTTATGAGTTATTATGTTACTATTACATGAAATTTACCTATAAAATAAGTTAACTAAATTAAAATACAACAAAGGAACCTTCCTTGTGTTTAATATCAATATTGATTCGGGATAGGTTAAAAACAATATTGGTTTGTTTATACATTTTATTTTTATTCATAACTATTATTTATCACCATAAAAATATATCTCAATTTCATATATATTAAATAATTTGTTTAAATACATAATAAATTCCAATTCAATAATTATTTATTAAGTAATTAACTATAATAAATGACACTAAAAATATTAAAAGTGAAGTAATTTGAATGGTTTATTATATTAAATTAATTATTAAGATGTGTATTTATCATTTTAATCATGTCTGAAATTAATATATTCAAATTAAATTATTTTCTTGATGTTCTAAATCAAAAATAAATAAATAATGTCAGCATTGACATTATTATAGTTTTATAAAAAATAATATTTTATTAAATGATTAAAAAATCCCTAAAAATATATCCTCTTCCTAGAGATTTTTAAATTATATTAAATATAAAATAGTATACATACATGGAAAATTTTTACTTTTATAATGAGCGTATTTTCCCCTAAATTTCAAAAAAAACATTTTTTGCACTGTTGAGGTTATTGTGCTATTTTTGTGCGTTGCAAGAACTTCAGTTAAAGATAATTTTGAACAAACATAATATTTTTATTATTGATAATATATATTATATTTATAATCATTGTATATAAATTATATCATAATTATGACTTTATTTAGTCTGAAAGGGTAAATTACCTAGGTTAGAAAACTAGTTATCGTGGTAAAAATAAAAAAGGGTGAAATTGAGTAAACATAAAGGATAAAGAACCAAATTATAAACATTAATTTATTTTGGTGTGGTGTAAGATTTTATTGAACATAAATTCCTTAAATTGAATTATACTTAAATTTATTAATAACATTAGTAAATGGATACCACTCAATATTGAATACTTTTTAGTATATAACACTCCTCCATATCTATAATATGGAACTCACTTTTCCCACTTCTCCACATCTCTCAATCCATTAGGATCATAACTCACCTTCCCAAATAAGTCTCCAAATTACATAACCTCACAATAGAAGCCATAATTTGGGAATAAATCTATACAATGAATGAATTTCTTTCAATCCAAAAGGAGTAACTAGAGGAAGAGGTAATGTTCATCAACATTCATTTTTGATTTATTTCTTTCTCAAACCCCATAAATTATTCATATAACATTATTATATAATAATATAAATATAATAAATATACTTATATGTTTTTATTTTAATTTTATGATTCATAATAACACATAATTTCATAAAATGTGTTATTAAATCATCATTCGTGTGAACAGCGGACCACCGTCACGTGAAACGATGTCATTGTTTCCATTACCACATCTCACAGTTGGGTATAATGGTAGATATAAATATTATATATGATATTTATAAAATTATTATAAATTCATAGTATTTATGATATATATAACATATTGATATTAATTTTGATAGGTGGTATGATAACGTCCCTCATATGTACGACTGATTATCACCTCGCGAAGATATGTGAAACATTTTTCACTAGTGCATTACATGGAAGATCATCAGGGTAGAAATAATTAATATATTTTATATATATGATATAGTAAATATATTAATGACATAATTATATTTCTATAAATATAATATATCATTTTATTTATTTCCTTTTCACACACTGAAAAAGTGATAACGTTGTTCATGGATGTGTGGAATACCGCCTCCTCGAAGTGATGTGATTCCTTTTACATCACAATAATGACATATATAATTATATATAATTAAATATAATGTTATTTATGATATAATTATAATTATGTAAATATAACATATTACTTACCTTTGTTCCATAATGATCATTGAAAAATGGAAACATTACTCATGTGTACGTACAACTTACTGTCTCCATGATCGTAAAGTTAGTTCAGTTATCATAATAACCATTCATGATTAGTTTTAAAAGTGTAATTGATGTATAAATATTATAATTATTTCTTTATTATTTTTGTGAGCTTGTTTAAATAAATACTTTTTTATTATATTCGACCTGCTAATGTTATTTTTGACACAAAAGCCGAATATGGTCAAACCATCTGACATAAACTTAATTGGTTGTTCAATTATATAAAACTTGTTCATAAGTTAAATAAAATTAATAATAAACTTGTAAAATATTAACAAGTAATTAAATAATTCACAAAAGTTTATTATTTAATAAGATAAAGAATATGTGTGACAAACCGAACTCAAGGTATGAGGTTTTTTCTCTTCTCACTTCTATTTCTATGAGATACATTCCATATTCACCACTTATTTTTATATATTGTATATAATTCTCCTGAATATATTTTATTATTAATAAAATAAATATTTTTGGGATTTATATTTCCATTTTAGGTTCTCTCTTTTATGAGGTTTATGATTTCAAAGTTACAAAAGAGGTATGTTATTTTTGTAACAATTTTCTTTCTTTGATATGTTTTTTGAACTGATAGAAATTAAAGCTATAAAAACACACATATATCAATGAATTGGAAACCCATTGGAATAAGTCTCTTAAAAAGACCTTTTACCAATATTTTTTTCCAAAACCATGGGTATACCTCTCTAGTAGAGACCATATACCAATGTTTTTTTCCAAAAAGTTGGTATATGTACCTTTTAGAGACCTTATACAAATTTTTTGCCAAAAATATTTTTATAGGTCACTTTTTGATACCCTATACCAACTGTTTTAGAAAAAAGGTTAGTATTGGTCCTATAAGGATACACGATAACCATGATTTCTTAAAAACCATTGGCATAGGTCCTAAAAATAATGGAATCTAGACAAATGGTTTATAGAAACATTGGTATTGTTCTGTAATAATTTTTTTGAGAACCATTTTAATATGTACCTATATTTTTTATTGATTATTTTTGTTAAATAACATTAAATACATCAAAATTTAGATTAATTTTCATTATGTGTGCATATATATATACACCTAAAATTATGTTCACAAAAGTCATTGTAGCTTAGTGGTTAGTTCATTGGAATATATATGGGAGCTTCTGGGATCAAAACCATGTTATATTTCATTTTTATATAACCTATACTAAATTTTTTTCAAAAATGTTTGTATTGGTTTTTCATATGACCTATACCAACACTTTCTTAAAATCATTAGTATTGTTCTATATGAATGGATTTCCCAAAAATATTTTTATTGGCCAATACCAACACCAAAATAGACAACACCTATAAAAACTATTGTTATAGGCTATACCAATGGTTTTGAGACCTATAGAAATTGTTCTTAACAGTTGGTGTGTGATGTTTTTCGAGTAGTGTTACTTTATAAACCTATATTCTTTTATGATTTATATATATTACCCCTTTGACATGGTATATAATATATGTCATTATTTTCCTGATATTCTAAGTTTCATATAATGGTATTATTTTTTGGGTCTTATGATTAATTATTACCAAAGTTGTAATAGATTCATGTTAAAATGTCATCATTTATCAGGATTATTTTCCATGAAGTCTTAAATGTTGAAATTTTATGTTCTACCTATAAATAATTCTCAGGAAATTAATTCTTATATTTTTATACCATGAGAATACATGTTTTTTGTTTATTTTTATCTATTTAAGTAATCAGAAGTTTAAAATAATGTTTTATGAAAATTAATTATTTCATTAGAAAATTATTTTCCTTCCAAAAAAAATTTCAATGAAATTTGAAAATGTTCAAAAAAGTTTTTTTCAAAAATTAAAATATATTTTTCTCAAGAAATATATAAATTATTTTAAAAAAATTCATTTATAATATTTTAAGGTAATTTAAAAATAAAAGGATTTTAAAAAAAATTATTTTTAAAAAAATTATTTTTTAAAAAAAATTATTTTAGTCCATATTTTCATTAAAGATATTTTAATGGAATTTATATTACTCAATGTCAAAATACCTTATTGTTACCTAAGCGAAAATGTGAATATATTGTAGTGATACAACCCTATTTCCTTCTCTAAATGGGTTAAGATTTTTTGAAAGAGACTATGATGAATCCCACTTCTTTTCTATGTGTAAATTATGTTTAATAGAGATTGATATGAAACCCATTTCATTTACCTGGGTTAATAATGTTTTTATAAGTGTTATGGTTTAATCTATTTTTACATTATTCATTTTGTGGTTCGTGGACATTATATAAATGGGGTGGCCTAGATAGCATTAACTGATCCCATTACAACTCATACATGGGGAGTCCTGAAAAGCATCGGGTGGTCCTATTATAGCTTTTAAATGGGGTGTCCCAGGTATCATCTGGTGAACCCCTTAAAATTTATACATGGGGTGGACTAGATAGTGTCAGGTGTTCCATTCATAGCTTACATGATGGGTGAACCCAGATAGAAACCCAATGAATCGGGTAATGATTATATTGTAAGTCGGACATATAGTTATTCCAATAGAAATGGGTTTTGATTGATTTTATGAAAATGATGATCCAAGTTACGAAAAATTATTTTAATATATTTTAACATGTTTTATATCATCATGATTGTTATCACATGGATCATGATTATTGATTTTGATGAATCTTTCCTTTTCCGTATGTTCATATTTGATGATCTATGTATTTGTGGGTATGAATTATTTTATGATTCACTCATGCACTCTAAATATGTAGTCATACCCGTATGTGCTTCTTATTCTAATTAATGACATTCACTTGATATTGATTATGTTTAAACTTACTGAGCATTTGATCTCAATGTTCATAAGTTTCTTTTTCCCCGTGTTATAAATAATGATGTTGAATATATTTTTTTTCTAGAAGTGATTTCATATGGATGATGTTGATGACCTGATGTGAAATATGAAAAGATGGGTATAACATGAGATGATGTTCATATTTATGAAAAATGTTTCTATGAATCTATATTGATATGAGTTTATCCTAATTATTTAAAACTAAAAAAATAAAACTTCCATGGCTATGTAAATGATCAAATATTTATTTTTGATGTTGTAAGTTTTGATTTCCCAAAATTGGTTCACATTCTTCAATATCAAAGAATAATATATAATGTTTATTAGTTTCACATCAGATTTTAGACGGCGTGTTCTAGGTTGTAATAGAAAATTACATTTATTTTAATATTCCTTTTATATATTTTATTATTTTTTGGTCATCATATGTAAGCTAGTATCCCTTAACAAAGACTCTCAACCCAATAAAACTTATATTCAATATGATCACAGATACATTTTGGAAAAAATAAAAATATATTGGTAGGAATTTATTGATTTTTAGAATCTATTACTCAACCATATTTCATATATATGATCTGAATAAATCCTTTGATAAGTCTTATCCATCTCCATCCTTTATGGTACATCCAATTCACATTACCTTTAAATTTTCAATAATTAAAATAACTATTGAAATTAAACTCCACTATTCAATAATATTTTAAGGAACACATTGTCATGTATAATATTTAATGCTACTCTCCAAACACCACCTAAACAAATTTTTATCTATATTCCATTTTATTAAAATCTTATGCGTCCTAAATTCTTAATAATTTATTTTTTATAAATCCAACACACAGATACAAAATTTTTCCGACAATGCTTCCCTCTATATTTTGTTGACTATATGACACCTTATCCTCAAAAAAATCTCTCCCCATTTGGAAATTTATTACAAAGGGGAAAAAAGTAAGCATATTATCTTTGATTCCTCTCCCTTATTGTAGGTGTATGTAGACATTCTCCACATTCATGATTGGGATATTCTTTTTCATCTCACACTATCCTTTTAGAAAATAAGAGCGCTTTCATTATGGTATTCCACTCTACCTCTATGTGAATCTTCTTCATATTGAAATATCACCATTTTGGTGGGGCTAAATTAATCTCCCACTATTAGGGAAAAAATTTATTCTCCTTTGAAATAAAAATCATAGTTTCTAAATTTTGAGGTCCTACTCCCAAAATTTTACATTTTGTTCACATTTTAGTGTTATTTTATAACAAACAGAACCTCTTTAATATTTTGAATTCATTCTTCAATTCATTCATTGGCTATGTCATCAACTTAGTTATGAGTTATAAACCTAAACTCTCAGACTAATTATTTGTATCATAGTGTTTGGAATGATGGATTGAGAAAAAATATCATTATTTTCCCTTATACATTACTTATTTCCTTGAAGATTATACAGTCACAATTTTCATCTTCCTTTAAGGAACTCTACTTATGAAATCAAACACACTAATATAAAACTAATTGTTTTATATTATTATTTTAGATCAACTATGGACATCAAAATGGATACCAACAACTAAAGTTGTCACCAAAACTGTAAAACTAATTTATTCTCTTGAATATTTGGGTCTCCCTCAATCTTTTATAAGGATGAAATCTCAGTTTTGGATAAATAACCTTCAAAATTCAAACCAAACTCCCCAAAATTTATAGCACTATGCATATTTAGATTTTCTTCAATTCAAGGACACCAATTATTGGGAAAAAAACTCTTATTCAAAATCTTTTGGAATACTATAAAAATGAATAGCTGATACCAAATATTAAAAAAATAAGAACTATAATATTATTCTAGTTATTTATCACACTCTCTCAACGTTCTTTTAGTAGACTTATTCTACTAATTTCTTGGCCTGATATCATTATTTTTTAAAAAAAACATCAACACACCACTATAAGTCTTAAATGTTTCTATGAAACCTTTTATCCTCACTATCCAAGACCTTTTACATGTTATCATAATATTAAAATATAAAATATACTACATGTTTTTTTTCAAATTTAGTTATCAGTCAGAATATTATTTTTAACTATTTTTTAGTTCTAATACTAATCTGAGACCTCATGTATCTCTAAATCCACTTATTACATAATCATTTTAGATTTAGTAAACCTAAATTTATCTTAAACAACATGATATTTTCTAAAAAATTTACCTCATGATTCATTTATCCCCATAAATTCTACACCTCTTCTACGTTTTAAGTGCATAGGAAGAGTTATACCTTCATCTTACTTAGTTTAGGGAATGGTTATATCCTTCTTACATAAATCCATCTTCTTCCACCTACCCTTTTTCCATTTTTATATTTAGGAAAAATGTATTCCAATATCTCATCAATATATTCCTCTTTATCTTGATTATATTTCAAAAAATTGGTTTCAAAAACTTGCAACTAGATCATCGATGTGTGAAACTACTTCCACACATTTCTTCCAAGATGTAAGAGTTCTTTTCATTCTTGTCTTGGTATTCTCTACTCTTTTTTAGGATTCATCTTCTTTGTGGGACTAATCCCACATTTGAGTTCTAATTATTTTGATTCCTTTCCATTTATTTCTCTATTATTCATATCCTCTATTGGATGATGCTTCCACCAATATTCATGTTTTTCATTTTTGTGGGTTTTTATAGGCCTTAGGCAAGATTCTTCTTTAATATTCATTAGATCCATATTATACTTCTCTATAAATAACTAATTTCATTCTTATCTAGGAAGGATATTGTTAATATGATAATTTTGGTTAAATAATTTCTTTTAATGTCATCTATATCTCACTTCCAATATAATAATCTCCTTCAGCTAGCCCTTGAATTTTTTCCCTGTGGAATAATTCTTCCATTGATTAGAAGATGATTCATCCCTTTTATCCTAGATTATCATATTGTATTCTAATATACTTGATGTTATAATCTCTCAATATTACCACCATATTCATAATAGATAATGAAATCTATTTCTTGAGGAACAATACTAGATTTGTGTCCATGTATCCCGCAAAAGGGACACATGTTTCCAAACCCTTTTTGAGTGAGTAGCTGATTATACTTACATTTTGTAGGTATATTCATTAACTTGTTTCCAAAAATTGAATAATTTTACATTTTCATGAAAATTTTGGTATATTTCATCATCCCATTCCTTAGAGTGGTTCTATCAAATCCAAAAATATATTTTCACATAGAGAATAAATTATAGGAAAAGGCAACCTCTTCACAAATTTATTCTAAAATAAAATATATTTTTCATCACATTTTAACCTATCGAGGGGTAATAAAAAAACATTTAAATCAACTTTTGTGTTAGTATTTCCTTGTAATTGGATTTATCTAATTTCATATTATCCAAAATGAGATCCATCTTTAGTTTCTAGATCATTTTCATTTTAA
Source organism: Viscum album (assembly GCA_963277665.1). NCBI lineage: Eukaryota > Viridiplantae > Streptophyta > Magnoliopsida > Santalales > Viscaceae > Viscum > Viscum album. Next base: position 254,794,231 of record OY728148.1, on the reverse strand, counting down.
CCTCATGGTGAGAAATAATATTTTACCTAATTTACTTTCCATTATGCATATATTCCTCAAATACATGAGTTTGTTTTCCTAATATTTCCCTCTTACCCTTTACAATATTATTCATTTGAAAATTGAAATCAATATGGATTAAATTTTACTATTTTAGTATTTTATTTTCTGCAACCAATTTTTCTACATGTGTTGCTATCTCATCCTTTGTGATCCTTACTTGGTGAATCTATATTAATTAAAAGACATTATTCTTGGAACTGGAGTTACTAATTTGAATCTTAGAAGACATATATTAAAAATCTTTATCTTGGGAACCATTATTCTTGCTCATATCTATATCCAATTCAATAAGTATATTTTTTATACTCTTCAACATTGAAACCTTAATTTCTATTATATTTATCTGGATATCACGAGACATGATATCCTATTTTCGATATATATTTATTTATTAACTATTTTTATAATCCCTATGTCAATTAACCAACTTCTACTTTTTTATCCTTTGATTTTCCTCATCATTGGTATATTAGAAATCACTTAGTACATCATCCTCTTCCTTTAATCATGTAGAATAATTAAATTAACAGAAATAATCATAATATGAATTTTTTATTATTTTCCCCTAGGGTTTCTATTTTCTTTCAGTTCTATCACTATTTTTACAAAAGCTTTTATATGGTATTGAATTACCATTATATTTTTTTAATTGATTCCATTTCCCATGATGCACAAAAATGTAAAAGAACACTTGAACTTCAATATAATAAAACAATCACATATTTTAAAATAACTTTTTTTAGAAAATATAAACTTATGATTTGATACAAATTATAATTCCTTAAATAGTCTTATATATGAGATACCCTAAGAGGGGTGGCTGAATCGTGGTATGATATATTATCGAAATTCAACTCTTTTACTTTAACTCCCACACCCCTAATGAATCTTTTCCATTTAGTCAAATTGTTCACTAATTTTTTCTCCCCTGTTTTTCTTGATATAATTACCACTTTACAGGACCAACTATTTTTTATAAATTTTTCATGAAGAATTTATTACCCCTATTTTTCATTATGTTATGGAAAAAAAATACATCAAATTAGAGAATAGAATCTTAACTTTTTTCACTACTAAGGGATAATCTAATAAGCAAGCAACCAACAGTCTGTTGATTATCCAAAATCACAAAGCTCACCTATTTGGGGTATTGAATTTGTATCTACTACCTGGTATCACTAGACATAAAACTATTTTTCATTGTCTTATAGTCACCCAAGTCTAACATCCCTCTCACTTCCTCAAACTTCACACATTACATTAAGAGAGGTACCACCCAATTTATATTCATATAGGTCTTACCATTATTAACACATTCATGAATAAATGCATCCTCGATTAGGTCATATTATCTATGATTTCTTCAAATAAACCTTCATAGAGTACCTATGAAATTCCTTTAAATAACATCTTTATCCTTGTAAGGACCTTCATGGTCTTCCAAGTTCTTTCTACTAGTAGTGGAATGACCAGAATATACTCTTTCTAAGATAATATTATTCACCAATATTCACCTACCAGTAATGGTAGTGACCATAAACTTCCCTATTCTTATTATTTATTGGGTAAAAGATAAAATGTTTCTCCTCAATTCTATATAGAACAAATATTCATCTTCTTCAAATGAATCAAATCGTCATGATGTTTTTTGGTTCCTTCCATTTGGATGTACAAATCTTCAGGAATAAGTACTAAAATTTCTATCCTTATTCAATTTTTTTAGAAAGATTAGAACATAGGCACTAATATTGAAAATCAAGGAGTCACACAATTCGAAATGACAGTACTTTACATTTATCCTGAATCATAAAATGATTCACGTAATTAGGAACCGTGGACAGTCGCATGTATTGTTCTTCCAAGGTACCTTTATTTACAGTACCATCTGCAACATAGTTCCCTTCATGAAATGTGTGCATAACAAAGTAGTTCATATTAGAACGTTTTTCTAGGTAGTTGACCCATTTACCGGTTATTTTCCATAAAGGATGATATATTGAAAATTTGACCCAATTTGAAAGGTGGGTATTTAACATTTATCCTGAATCAGAAAATTCCTCAAGTCATTAGGCACCATGAATTTCCTTCTTCTATTTTTCATATAAGAACTAGTATTTATTTGATAGATTCTCTAACCATTTTTTCTTCCTCACTAATTCTTTTTATATAATTCATAAGAACACAAAAGATAATTTCCAATATTTGAATATAGAAATCACTCTTTATTTTTCCTCATGTAAAACTAAAAAAAATCTATTTTTATGAAACATATTTCTGTAAATTTATCTCATTATCATGATTTTATCCCTCTATAAATTTTTATCATGTCACTTATAATATTTATAAAATAGACCTATATCTTTTACAAAAAAATTGGTATTAAAAAGTACACCATTTATATGTTGTAATAGACTCTATAATACTAGTTCCATTATTTTCCTAGTGCATTTGAAGGAAAATACAGATCCACCATCACAATGAGTTTATATAAATCATGTAGCCTTTAAAACAAACAATATCTGTTGATTAATCAAAGGGGTAATTTCTAATAATTCTACATGTCCCACTATCTTCAATCAATCTACTGCGTCACATAATGGCATGTTGTATGATTTTGAATTCTATAAAGTCACTATAAATCTCCTTGGATTTCATACAGGATCATGGTTCCATTTGGTGTTCCATAATTATTAAATCACTGAAAAATAGGTATCAAATTTTATGATATAGAAAAAAAATATTCCAGATATATCATAAACAATAACACATGTAAATCCATAATAATTTTCTAAATGAAATGATACTATCCAATTTCGAGTAAATTTCTACAAATCCTAGATAATACAGACATGGTCTGTAATCACACAAATATAGTATCCTAAAATAACACATATGTTATAGGAGATGACATATATGAAAACAGACAACACACCTATATAACTTGAAGAGAAAAATACATTAATACCATTCCTTTCCCATATTTTTATATCCTATCCAAACAAATTGTAACAACCCTAACCCAGTAGCTTAGACTAGTTCTTGTTTATTAAACCATTATAGATAAAATAATCAAATCCCAAAGGATTATCCAGATTAGATGTTTTGGAAAACAAAATAAATACATTATTACCGTTATATATCTGGAAATGAAAATAATTCACAACAAAAGTATAATCACAACATCCTTGAAATTAATTTCAAAAATATATCTTCAAATATTGCGTAAAGGAAAAAAGGGTCATATAAAATGCACAGTAATGGTTAAGTACAGTGGATGAAATCATGAATCAATAAGCATAAATAATATGGAAAGTTAAATAATTGAACACACATGCTATTTAAATAACTTTAATTCTTGAATATATAAGGAAGAATAATTATAGAAGTGTATATAACTAAAAATATAATATATCTAATCAATAAATTGATAACTAAATACATCCATAGAAGATATCATTGTGAAAATATCATGTATAATTTAATAATCCCAACCCTAGTAGCCCTATAACATCCAAGGTAAATAAAGATTATGAGATTTTTATATTTACTAATATTTTTAAATTAATTATTAATTTTACATTAATGGGGATTCTATGTTCTATGGAATACCTGATACACAACAATTGGTGTCTTTGAAATCTTACGTTACACACAACGTTGGGTCATCCTAAAAAATAATAATATAATATTATTTTAAATGGTAGTTAACACATAAACATTGTAATGGTGAGAATGAACAGAACTAACTAGAAAAATTATTATACATGTTTTTCAAATGTTTTTATATTTATCCAATAATAGTTAGAGTCTTAAAATAACAAAAATAATTCAATTTTAAGCATAAATACTATAATATTTACTAAAAGGTCAATTTTCCACCTTTTGGTTGAAAACCCTCTTTAAATATGGTTTTGGTCACTTTTATATATTCTATTCGACCAAGTAAAATTCATATTTAGAATAGGGACAAAAAAAATTACTTTAGGTAATTTTTTGGTAATTTTTTGATAAAATTTATATTTTATTAAATAGTGAAAAATACTATATTTTAATTCAAATCTGATTTTTAATCTAATTTATTTATATGGTTAGATTATATTTTTAAATTTTTTGTAAAGCTTAATTAGATAATATTTTTACCATTTAATCTAATGGTGGTCATTATAATTAATTTCACTTTAAAATTAGACATAAACAAGTGTCAATATTTTGATAGTTATTGTTTCTCAAAAACACGATATTTGTTTTGACAATGGTAACTAATTTTAAATTAATTAATTCAACTTATATGTTTTGAATTTTTTAAAATAAACATCATTTTTATTTCAGAATATCAAATATATCCTAGTTTGATATTTTGAATTTTTTCAGAAAAACGTCAATTTTTTGATGAATAGTGAAACCACTTAGTAGAAGTAAAAAAACTGAATTTTCCATTTAAATAAAATTTTACCACATTTATGAATTGAATTTTGGAAATCCTACATAAATTTATGTTACTATTATGTAAAATTTGGTTCGATAAGATGAAAATAATTTCTTGTGAATACTATCTTTTGACTTATTTACCTTGGTTAATGGTAAATAGGGTAATTCATGGTTAAAAGAATATTATATTAACAATAAAAACCATAAATCATTTAATAACATTATTGGATGAGTAATGGATGACCATGGGCCTCCTTGGGATGATTTTAGGACCCAAAGCAACCACTTGGGAGTGATAATGATACTTTAGATTAATTAATTTAAAGTAAAGACAAACATGACACAAACCAATATCTTTTAGTAAATCAATATTTACCTGGGGCTATATAAGTTATCATTTCAACTATAAATATTAATTGTAAATTTAAAAATATTTCCTAAATCATGGTATTTGTTTTTAATTTTTAGACATCAAATAAATAAAACTATTTATGACACAAAAATGATGCAGCATTTACCTCATTAATAAATGATTTAAATAAATAGGATTATAAATATTAAAAAAATATCCAAAACCATTCTAATTATAATTGGATGATTTTATTTCTACCATGTGTCACTTTATCTTCGACATAAATGTGTTTTTGACCTTTTTAATCTGAATATGAGTTTATAATAAAATAACATTTTGATTCATTTCTAAAGAGCCTCTCCTCCCCCTTATAAAAGGACACCACTTCTAACCCATTCCTCACACCTCTCAAGCCCGTTGGATCGACCAACCACTGACCAATTAAGATCCCTTCATCCCTATCCTCTGCTTAGAAGCCTTACCTTATGCAGAAGTCACTTCAACAAGTCCTTTTGGTTCAAACTAATGGGGGATACCCGAATGAAAGGTAACTGTTTCTCTTAAATTTTTTTCTTCTATTTTATTTCTCCAAACACTAAACTCTTTGTATTAATTTATTTTATAACATAATCAGTATACTCAATATACTATAATGTTGTTATTAGAATTATTTGAACTACACTTACACGCACCTCCATCTAATTGGTGAAAAACATACTATTTCTGTAGTTGGAAAACTAACCCCTCATGAAGCAATGATTGTTCAATTATCTCCTACCACCTCTCATGGTGGCCATTATGATGAAACTATAATTATATGTGATTTATATTATATTTATAGTGTTTCTATTCATCTTTATTTTTTATTTATAGAATAAATTTATGGTTTTCATAGTGGATAAATGTGATAATCTCATTTGGGAATGTGCGGACCACTGCCCCCTCAAAGAGATATGACTCATTCATGCCATACATGGGATGTATAAAGGATAGAGTAAATTAAATTATATATTATAATATAGGAATTATAATATAATTATGTATCATTATTTTTTCAATCAATTAAATGTGAAATTGGAATGAACGTAGCATTCATGTGTACGTACGACTTACCGTCTCCATGAATGGTGCATTTTATTTATTATCACTTAATATTATGTAATATTATAAATAAATATATATATTGGATATATATGATATCTAAATCATGAATATTATTATGGAAATAATGTAACTTTGATCACATAAACAACTAGTAATTATAAGAAGTTCATTTTTGTCTCAAGTACAAAATATCGTCCAAACAGCCATTATTAACATAAATGATTAAATAATATTTATAACATGGCAATTAGTTATAAAAAAGTAATAATAATATTTAAAAAATTTCTTAATAAAGTGTAAATTAAATTTAGGTTATTATTCATGATATTAATGAAAAAATGGGTCATGTTGGACACATGGTAAGAGATTTCTTATCTCACATTTAATTCCGTGAGATTTCTTTTATTTTTCACTTATTTCTTATATGTGATGTATTGTATACTGCCATTTGATATATATTATCATGATTCTTTTTATATTCATGGTATTTTGTGATTCATTTTGGGGTTATTAACCTTTTTTTCAAATGAATCGATTGATTACAATTTGGTAAGGGGCTTTCATCTCACTTTTTATTCCCATGTGATTCAAGCTATATTTGTTAATATTTCCTTTTGTGTGGTGTAATTTCTTCCAATTATTATATTAATTGTGTAATATAATTTAATTTATTGGTATTTACATCTTAATTGTATGATCCTTCTTTTATGTGGTGTATGTTTCGTAAGTTACCAAATCGGTAAGGGAACCTTTCACCCCCCTCCTTTTAAAAGACTTCACTTTGTTATGTATTTTAGTTTACATATTATTATGTTGGGATATGTTCTTATATATCCTTATAGATGTAAATTTTATGTCCAGGTTATGAGATTCCTTTTTCTCTATAATCAACTCATGTTTTGAATTTTAATGTGATGTATTTATGCTGTCGAAATTTTGCAAAGGAACTTCTTAACCCAATTTCAATTCTTTGGGTTAAACTTGTACTTGTTAAATATGTCATCCTAAGAATATTTGTGAATTACCACTGATTTTTTTATACACAATATCCACTTATATTTGGTTTATTTTTATTTTTCACACATAATTGTGTAATTGATTTATCCTTAATCAAATGATACTATCTTTATAATAGATTTCATCTCAATTTACATTCCATTGAGACTTCATTGTTGTTATCTGCCAATTAACTTTAATATGGTGTATATACATTCCTTTGGCATATTATATCATGAATACCTTTATTCTCATTATTTTATAATGTTTTGATAAAATTTTGTTTCAGAATTATTTTTATTCAAGCATCCCTCATTTGGTTAAGAACTCCTTAACTAGAAGATTGTTTTATATATTTATTCTTCTAAATCTTTCTCATTCATGTCCATCTTTTAAAAAAAATTTAAGGATTTATTTATATGTACATTAATTTTTTATTATGTTAATTCCATTAAAATCATCAAAGTGGTGTGAGACACTTTGATTCAAAAATATCTTTATTAAATTGTTTTGGAAATGGTTTTATAAAGAATTGATTTTGTCGATATCTTGAAATGATATATTGTGATTGAAAATGAAATGATAGCACCGAAATGTTTATATTTTCAATATTTTATATGCTATTGTTTTATAATGGTACTTATAAATTTGACGGGTGGATACCTGACTAACCAAATGATGGGTGGTGCCATGATAAACCAGGATGGGTGGTTAAATTATAATCTCCAATGAATTGGGTATGGAAGTCAGCCATATGGCTATTTCATTTAGTGATATGTTTGGAAGTTGACTGTTTCATTATTCCATTTATGTATGTTTTTCTCCCAAGATACCATTATATGTAATGTGTTCTTTCTATTGGTTTTATGGTAATCTTTTGGTTACAAAAGGGTAAGCAATAATTTTTTATTTATTGAAGAGTTTTTTCTAATTCATAAAGGTTAAAAGTATTACTTATTCATGTTTTACATGTTTTTTTGAAAAGTAAAAGTTTTCCTTCATTATTTATCCCTTACTGAGCTTTTTGTGCTCATCCCTAGTTTTTGAAAAAAATTCAAAGGATATAAAGTGTAATTGGGTCAAGGATGAGATCAAGGAAAATTAATGTTGTCTAAAACATGGAACAAGACATGTCTATTTTGTTCATGAGTTTTTATTTTATGAATACAATTGAAATTGTGTAGAAGTGTCAACTTTGTAATTTTTGATATGTAATGTAATAGTAATGCCCTACCTCTCTAAAACTCTAAACCAGAAAAGATACTCAATGTGAATTATTCATTTAATTCAAGATTATGTAATGTTTTATGTTCGGGTCCTTATAGTTGGTATCAAAGGTCAGTTTAGATAACTTTATAGGTTAGGGTGTTCTTTAAGCCTATGTTACATTACCAAAATGGTTAGGATTTAATAAAGAGTCATAGTTATTTTAGATTAAGTGAATGAGTTTAAGATAACATGAATAAGTATATATTAGTATTTAACCTCCTATTAAGATATTATATGATGATTTTACTGATATACTCACATTGACCTTTTTGGTTTTAGTAAATTGACGGATCTAGAAGGCACCAATATAACAGTGGATGTGAAGAAACAAATGATGGTTTTCTGAAAAAGATGTTGAATGAAATGGTATCTGCAGTGAGAAATCTTGTGGTTATTCTCAACTAACTATCTAGAGTCATGATTGACCACCTAAACTTTAGTGATTTTTATAAGGCATCGTATATGCGAGAAACAAATCCCTACTAAAGTGCAGGTAATAATCATAAAGGTAAGTATGTTCAGAAATCTATGTGTCAAGGATGTAGAAAAAAACACCTAATAAAATGTTTCAAAGGGGTGGTAAGATTATATAGATGTGTAAATAAAGGTCATAAAGAAAGAACCTACCATGGAAATAAGAAGCATCCAGTTGACTCTAGGAAAGGGAAAGAAGTTCTTTCTGAGTGATCATTTGAATGTTTTAAATGTGGTGTGCACGGTCATTATACAAATAGACGTCCAACAAAGATATTCCTGGAATGGGATCATCATGATCATACAAATTTTTTTTCCATTCCCTAATTCCATTCCGGTTGATGCTGAAGAAATTGACAATGACCAATGAAAGGTTTGGATTATTTCTTAAAATATGTTTTTGATATTATTGAATCTTAGGATATGATTCATGATTTTGTTTGTAGGAAATATTTATTTCAGAATAAGTTGGAAATGAATTTTTAATGGATCATAAATAATGTTTAATGGGTAAGAAGTCAAAATATAATGGATTCATGAGTTATAGTAGATTTTAGGATGGTGAAATGCTTAAAACTGTTAAGGATCTTTTAATGATGGGATTACATTTGAAGACTTATTATAGTATGTGTAACGCTTATGTTTGATATATGAAAATTTTATTAAAGGAATTATTGTCTTTTATTTTTTGATATAGTTATAAAGAACCATTTGGGATTATATGATCCTTGAATTTGAGGTAATTACATGTTAATACATTTTGGGATGCAAAATGAAAGTTATTAGATAACCTTCATGATTAAAATATGTTATGGTTATTTTTGTTGAATTTATCTCTTTTTTTTAATGTTATAAAATTATAATGTTTTTTAAAAAGGACAACACATAGACCGTGTGACAACCGGTCATATCGGAAAAATATTCAGAAATCAAACCCACATCTAATGTGCGATTAGGATTTATCACCTACCACTGGACTATGTGAAGTCCCTAGTAAGTATAACTAATTTTTTTAGTTAGATGATTTTATGAATCAAGATTAAGATGATTTTGGGTTATTTGTGGAATTTATTAACCTATCATATAGAATACATGATTAGTTTAATTACTTTCTAGAATGAGACTTTAAGAGTAACTGATGTTTTTTGGAGATAAATATTAAGATTTATCTTGGAAGATTATGTGATTAAATCCTTCTGAGATTTGGGTTTCAATCTTATTTTGGATTACTTTGAAACATTTTATGGAAAGATGTTTATTGAATGGTCTTTGATGAAAATTGGGTATTGTTTGGAAAATTTTGGAGATTTAGCATAGTTTTTCTTTTTGTAAAAGATTATCCTTTTTGGAGATTATCTCATATTATACTAACCATTTTGTTTTTGGTTAATGTCTAAGGACATGGGAAATATATAGTTCATCTTTTTTGGATTATGGGATTATCTAGAAGTTTATTATAGCCCCATTAATATGAACAAGTCATCTAGAATACTCATCATTTAGAGAAAAGATTAGTTTGATGTAGAAATATTGTAAAGGGTGAAAGTCTACATGAAGATTAAGTATGTTTCCTTGTCTTCTTATTTAAGATCTTAAATAAATTAATCAAATTTATGAAAAGGAACCTTAAAAAAATTCCATTTACTTTTCTTACTGGGTAATCAAAGACAGTTTAACCCATCACATGTTTGTGATTTTCTGGTGGTTAACTTTCTCCTAATCATGTTTTTTATAACTATCCATAAGAACATAATGGTTTGTTTTCTCTTCCATATCCATGTTTTCCTACATGTAATATTTTTATGGGTTATCTTGGGTAAACTTTGTACTTCTTAATTTTTCTTTTAAATTGATAGATTTATTAACCCATTTTCTAATGTGGTACTCTCAATGAATTTTCTAAGAACAGCTTTAAAATTGCGAGGATGTAATTCCCAAAGGGCGGGAAGGATGTAACATCCATGGTAAATAAATAATATGAGATTTTCATATTTATTAATTTTTATAAATTAGTTATTAATTTTACTTTAAAGGGGGTTCTATGTTTGATGGCATACTCGATACACAACAACAAGTTTCTTTGAAATCCTAGGTTGCACACAATGTTGGGTCATACTGAAAAATAATTATATAATATTATTTTAAATGGTAGTTAACGCTTAGCCGTTGTAATAGAAGAATTGAACAAAACTAACTAGAAAACTGATTATACAAGTTTGATAATCTTTTTTACATTTATCCAATAAAAGTTAGACGCTTAAAACGAGAAAATAATTCGATTATAAGTATATAAAATCTAATATTCACTAAAAGGTCGATTTACCACATTTTGATGGAGAACCCTCATTAAATCTAATTTTTTTCACTTTTATATGTTCTATTTGACCAAATAAAATTATTGTTTTGAATAGGGACCCCAAAATTTACATTGGGTAATTTCATGGTATTTTTCTGATGAAATTATTTTTTAATGAATAGGGAAAAATACTGTATTTTAATTCAAATATGATATTTAATATAATTTACTTATATCATTAGATTATCATTTTAATTAGTTTTAATGTTTAATTAGATTATATTTTTTAACATTTAATCCAATGTTGGTCATTGTAATTAATTTCATTTTGAAACTAGACATAAACAAGTGTTAATCTTTTGATAGATATTGTTTTTTCAAAACACGCTATTTGTTTTGACAATGAGAATTAATTTTAAATTAATTAATGAAACTTATATGTTATGAATATTTTAAAATAGACATCAGTTTTGAATTTTGATATATCAAATATAGTGTAGCCTAATGTTTATGTATTTTTCTGAAAAAATTCAATTTTTGATGAATAGTGAAACCACCAAGTAGTAGTTAGAAAACTAACATTTCCTTTTAAATGAAAATTTACTACTTTTGAGAATTGAATTTTTAAAATCCTACATACATGTTAGTTATTATTAAGTAAAATTTGGTTCAATAAGATGAAAATAATTTTTTTGGGAATAGTAACTTTTGGCTTTTATTTACGGCAGTTAAAGGTAAGTAGGGAAATTCAATGTTAAAAAATATTATTATAATTAAAAGTTACTTTATCACATTTACTAACTTTATTGGATGAGTCATCACCGACAATGGGAATCCTTGGGCTTATTTTGGGTCCCCATGGAGCCATATGAGAGTGATAATGACAATTTAGATTAATTAATTTAAAGTAAAGACAAAAATGACAAAAACAAATATCGTTTAGTAAATCAATTTTTACATGGGTTTATATAAGTTAAATTTAAGAATATAAATATTCATTACATAGATAAAACAATTTCCTAAATTATTGTATTTTTTTATAATTTTTAGACATCATATAAATAAATTTATTTATGACACGGAAATGATGCAGTATTTACCTCATTAAGAAAAGATTTAAATAAATACAATTATAAATAATAAAAAAGTATCCAAAACCTATCAAATTCTTATTGTATGATTTTTTTTCAACCATGAGTCACCATATATTCTACTTTTAGGTGTTTTGTATATTTTTAAAGTGAATATAAGTTTATAATAAAATAACATTTTCCAACATTTTTAAAGAGCCCTTCCTCCCCCTTATAAAAGGACACCACTTATAACTCATTCCTCAATCCTCTAAAGCCCTTGCCTCATCCAACCTATGACACATTAAGCTCCCTACATCCCTATACTCTTCCTAGATTCCTTAATTAGGTATAAGTCACTTAAATAATTCTTTTTGGTTCAAACCAAAGGGGGGTACCCAAATTAAAGGTAACGGTTTCTCTTAAATTATTTTCTTTTATTTTACTTATCCAACCCATAATATCTTACTGTTACATTATTTTATAAAAAAACCAATATACTGAAAATACTATGACTTTGTTATAAAAATGATTTTAACTACACTTACACATACCTCCATCTAATGGGTGAAGAACATACTGTTTCTGTGGATGGAAAACTAAGGCCTCATGAATCGATGATTGTTCAATTATCTCCCACCGCCTCTCATGGTATCCATTATGATAGAACTATATTTATATGTGATATATATTATATTTATATTTTTTCTATTCTTTTTTATTTTTCATTTATATAATACCTTTATGTTTTCCATAGTGGGTAAATACGATAATCTCATTTGAGGAAGTGCGGACTACCACCCCCTCAAAGTGATATGACACGTTCATGCCATACATGGGATGTATAATGGATAGTGTTAATGAAATTATATATTATAACACTAGAATTATAATATACCTACATATCAATTTGTTTTCATTCTATTAAATAAGAAATAGGAAAGAATGTAGCGTTCATGTATACATACGGCTTACCGTCTCCATGAACGGTGCATTTCATTTCTTACTACGAAATATTATGTAATATTGAAAATACATATATATACTAGATATATATTATATCCAAATCATTAATATCATTCCGTAAATAATTTACCTTTTACCACATGAACAAAATTCAATTATAAGAAGTTCATTTTTGACTCAAGTACTAAATATCGACCAAACGACCATTATTAACTTAAATGATTACATAATATTTATAACATGGTAATAATTGATATAAAAGGAATAATAAAATTTAAAGAGGTTTTTCAGAAAGTATAAATTAACTTTCGGTTTTTATTAAAGATATTAAAGAACGAACGGGTCAAGTCAGATATGTAGTAAGGGATTTCTTATCTCACTTTTAATTCCGTGAGATTTTCATTATTCGTCACTTATTTTTTACATGTGGTGTACTGTGTAACACCATTTGGTATATATTATCATGATTGTCTTTATATTAATTCGATTATATTATTCATTTAGTTTTTATTAAAATTTGGTCAAATGACTCGATTGATTACAACACGGAAAGAGGTTTTCATCTCACTTTTTATTCCGGTGAGATTCAAGCTATATTTGATACTATTTACTTTTTTGTGGTGTATGTACTTACCATTATTTCATTCATTGTTTAATATAATTTAATTTTTTGGTATTTAAATATTTATTATATGATCATTTTTTCATGTGGTGTATGTTTCATAAGTTACCAAATGGGTAAGGGAACCTTTAACACTCTTCTTTTTAAAAGACTTATTTTTGTTATGTCTTTTAATTTACATGTTATTATTTTGGGATATGTTCTTATGTATCCTTATTGATGTAAATTTTATTTCTAAGTAATTAGATACCCTTTTATCTCTCATAAACCCATTTTATAAATTTTAAAGTGATGTCATTAGGATGTCAACATTTTTCAATGGAACTTCTTAACCAAATTTCAATTCCTTGGGTTAAACATGTACTTCTTTTATATGTCGTCCTATTAAAATGTGTGAGTTAACTATGATTGTTTTTTAAATAATATCCACTTATATTGGTTTTATTATAATATTTCATACATAATTATGTAATTGATTTATCTTTAATCAAAGGATGCAGTCTTGATAAGGGATTTCTTCTCAATTTACATTTCATTGAGACTTTATTGTTGTTATGTGCCAATTCATTTTGATATGGTGTTTATACTGTCCATTGGAATATTATATAATGAATAACTTTATTATCATGATATAATAAATTTTTGATTAAATTTTATTCCTCAATTATTTGTATTCAACCATCTCTCATTTGGTTAAGAACTCGTTAACTAGATTGTTGTTTTAAATATTTATTCTTTTAAATCGTTCTCATTGATATCCATGTTTTAAAAATGGTTTTAAAGAATTATTTATATGGACGTTAATGTTTTATTATGTTAATTACTTTAAAATCTTCAATGTGGTATGGGGCACTTTGACTCAAAAATCTCTTTATTAAATGGTTTTGAAAATGGTTTGATAAAGCATTGATTTTGTTGATATCTTGAAGTGATATATTGTGATTTCAAATGAAATGTTAATAGTGAAATGATTATATTTTCAAAATTTTATATGCTATGATTTTATAATGGTACTTTTAAATTTGAAGGGTAGTTACATGATTAACCAAATAATGGGTGGTGCCGTGATAAACCCAGAAGGGTGGTTACGTTATAACCTCTAATGCATTGGGAAAGGAAGTCAGTCGTATGACTATTCCATTTAGTGATATGTGTGGAAGTCAACCATTGGGTTATTAATTTTAAGTATTCTTATGTCCCAAGTTACCTTTATATGTTATGTGTTCTTTCTATGGGTTTTATAGTAATTTTTTTGTTACAAAAAGGTAAGAAATGATATTTTATTCAAGAAAGAGTGTTTTTATACATCATAAAGGTGACCGGTATTACTTATTAATGGTTTACTTGTTGTTTGGAAAAACTAATATTTTTTCATATTTGTGTATCCCTTGCTGAGATTTCTATTCACATCCCAATTTTTTGAATTGTTTTTAATGGGACATAAAGGTAAATAGGGCCAATGATGGGATCAATAAAAAGTAATATTGTCTAAAACATAGAACTAGACAGGTCTCTTTTCTTCAATAGTTATTATTTTATGAAAAAAATGGAAACTGAGTAGAAGTGTATACTTTGTAATTTTTGAGATATAATGTAATAGTATTGACCTAAATCTCTAAAACTATAAAACTGAAATGATCCTCAATGTGAATTATTTATTTAATTCAATATTATTTAATGTTCTAAGGCCGGGTCCATATAAGCCCGAAGTCGGTGTCTACTTTATTCTAGTGGAATACATACAATAAAAAAATCCCAAAGGATCGATAATTTTAATAGTTTTTAAGAAATATATACATACATGATACCCCCTTTACATTGGGAAAAGAAAAAAAAATTATAATAAAATAAAAATCACTACATCCTTTAAAATAATTCCAAGAATTCATCTTTATATCCTAGGGAAAAGTAACAGAATAAGGGTGACCTCAAAAGATCATTAATGGTTAAGTATATTGGAAGTTATCATCAATATATAAGTATAATAATTATGTTCATATTGATAACTGAACAAAAATTCAAAATAAATATCTGGAGGAGGCATAATCAATATTTCAAGGAAAAAAATGAAACACAAGTCATTTAATCAATAAACTATGAATAGAATGATTCCATTGATAATGTCATGGTGGAAATATCATGGATAATAATTATTATTATTTTTATCAATGAATAAAGTAATTTATATATTGACTTCATGTTTCCCATGTACTTAATACCTTTACCATTTAGAACATTCACAAGATGTTTTGAAATATATTGGCTAAAATCCAATCTAATTTAGCCAAATGAGGTATCTCGTGAGACTACTGATGCATCCACGAGATATCGATAACTGGGACCCACCCAGGTCACACCTACCCAAATAATTATTCATATATAAAATATTCAATTTAATTCATGAATAAATATTACTTATCCATTATCTATGTTGAGTATTGAATATGAATTTATTAATATTTCCCCAGCTAATCAAATAACATTCCAGGTAGACATTGTATGTAAAAAATAGAATATGGTTTAGAAAATAAATATTTCCATCATTCTAAAATACGGATATTTAATATAAATTTAATTTATAATAAAAAATTATAAAAATAATGTGACTATTTCAAGATGAATCCAACAATCACAAAAGAAAGTGAGATTGCACAATAAATTTTACTATTTAGTGATTTTCATGTCAACCCCCCGTGGATGAAATAATTGAAATAAAAAATTAAAATACGTTGAGTAAATAGTTTTTTTTGATATTAAATTCCAAATTTTAAATATATGAACCACATAAAAGTGAATTGGGTTATAATAAAAAATAAGTTTCCATGGAATGTAAATTGAGATGAAATCTCTTTCCACACAATTACTTTTAGTTGAAGATGTTTTAAAATCCTGTATAATGGATATAAACTTATTATTAACATATAAAATGATCTTATTCATCTTTATAATAACATATAAAACATTTTTATAACATCTTATTACCCATTTAATAAATGTATTTTATCATTCTCATTGTTTTCAGTGTTAATTTCCAAGTTTTCTCATGCGCGGTTCATTATGAAAGATCTGGTTCTTTCTCATAACATAAAGTTTTTTAATATCTATAATAATAAAAAAAATTATAATATTTATAAGTCAATTATACATTTAAAATCAATCCTGAATTATGGTTCTAAAAATGATTTATGTTATGATCATAGAAAGGGTTGGTCGTACGAGCACTTTAGTAACATTTTCCTTTTATCAATGATAATTATAGAATATAGGTAAGTGGTATTTTAACATTAAATAATGATAATAATTTCCCTAATACCATATTATATAATTATATATATCATTCGTGTTGTTTTGTGATGAAAATAGAGTGACATTACTTCGTGAAGACGATAGTCCACACATACACGAATGACGTTATCATTATTCATTGAGTCCAAAGGATGGAAAATAAAATTTTATATTTTATTTTAAAAAATAATAAATATTTCATTAATATCATAATTATTTAATTTATATCTCATTTAATCATTAACATTATTCCTTATCATATTCCATGTAAAAGGTTTGTGAATGATGAATCATAACGCTTTGTGAGGCGGTAGTCTGTCATACACACAAGCGGCATTATCAGGTATTTTATGGACTAGAATGTAAAAAGTAATGTATGATATAATGAATAAATTAGTATAATGATTTTCTATATATCATATATATTCTTTATTTCAATAATAATACCCACCCTTGAGAGGTGGTTATCAAATAAATGACAATATCAGTTCGTGAGGTGACAGTCTGTCATATTCACAAACGATGACTTTGTAATCCATTTGATGTAAGTGGAGATGGTTTTTGAATTAAATTTACTATAAAAACATCCTAGTGTACTTAATATACTATTTTTATTATATTATCATTTTCTAATAAAAATGAATGAGTAGGTAAAATAAGTAAAATAAACAAGCTCATTTAAGAACATTACCACTTCTTCGAGTATCCTCATTAGGTTTTCAAGAAATCCTTTATTGGTTGGATATATTCCAAATATATGGATTATATAAAGAGGAAAGGGAATTTTTTATGTTATTTGGTATGTTATTGTAAAATCCAAATTTGATTAAATATTTTAAGCAGAGGGGCAACGAGAGGCCTTTTATAATTGGGGTGAGTGGCACACTGGTAATTTATTGAAAGAATGAATTCCAGCAGTGATGTTTTATTCCAAAATGACCCAATAATAGTAATTTATTAATTATAAATGGGATATGCTCAAAATATTCCTGGAAATGTTTTTAAAAATTTTTCTATGTAATTTTTTCCCTAAGGTTTAATGATTAATCCCTTAGTAAAATCATTTTTACCTTAATCAGCGTAATTAATATTAACTATCTTCATTAATAAATTTTGTTAAAAAGCATGTTTTCTTTATTATAAATTATAAATTGTGGTGATTTAAAATTTTGGAATAAATTTTTCAAATTTTAAATCACATAAGTGGAACAATTTAATTCAAAATTAATCCTACTTACCTAATAGAAAAAGATGATTTTTAAAGTGAACTTATTAAAAAGATTACGATGTTTTATATCAAAAATAAGTATTAAAATGATTCCAAAGAAATACATTCATTTAATATATTTATAATTAAACTATTTTTACTTTAAAAAAAATTAAAAATACAATTTTACATTGTAAAGTATTTATATTTAAATGAACTTTTTAATTAGAATCCATTATTTTTCAATATTCTATAAAATGTGAAACTTCTCATAAAAATACAAAAACATGACCCTAATATAATATTGATGTTGTAATTTCAAATAATATATTTATATTATCATATATTTTATAAAAATATCACAAATTAAATTTAAATTTTGTTTTCAAGCATGACTAAACTTTCATTTAGGAAAAAACATATTCTATGAAAAATTTAATTTTTTCTTAAAATGATTCTTGTTATTATTTATAATCAATATATAACCAATAAATGTGTGTCAAATATATATTTTAATTATTTATTTAATTTAATTCATACCCTCCATTCTATAATTTAGGAGATAACCATCATATTAAATAGTAATATTAATAATATATTGATATTCAATAAAACTCAATCTTGTGTGTAACACAAGCTATCGAAGAAACATGATATTTCATGTAACCAAATATAAACAAGTTTTTTCTGCAATGGAATCTATATAATATAATGAATTTACTGTGAATATTGAATATATCATAAATTTTTAGTATTTTATAATCCTTTTTATGTTTGGTGTTTCCTTTCATAAAAACAATAAAATAATATGTTATTATTTTAGAAATTTAAGGTTTTTGCATTCTACCTACCTTAAGTAAATTAGATCCTTCAAATATTATGTTCAACTCAGTAAGAAAGGGTTTAAAAATTTTTAATATTGTGTTTGGAAAAACCACATTGTACAAGAGTTAATAAAATATCCCCTTAATAAGAGGTAATGGGAAGTACAAAGACCCTATGGAATAATCAAATAACTAGTTTTCAAAGTAGGAGAACATTGGTGGGAATTGAAAAAATATAAATGGATGATAAAAATAACACCCAAAAAATGATAGAGAGTGATCAAAATCATTGATCATAATAAATTGTATGATCTTGATATGGTTAATGACCACAATGTTATAAACCTAAGAGGTATGAAAAAGTTCATTGATATCATCAAAAATGATGATAATATGGAAAATAATTTGTTTCAAGATCCATTCCCTAGATTTAAAAAACTATTTTATAGTGCATGAATATAAAGAAATATTCTTACTTAATTATATTCTATTTTATAATCATAATTCCTTCCTTTGGTTGATTTTCAATTCCTCAATTACTCTAATAAAAATAAATTCAAAAAAAATTGTATGCCTGAATAACTAAATTTCAAATTTAATTGAATGTAAGGTCCATAAAAGCGTTAAAATTATTTAAATATGTCTCAAACTATTTTACAAAACCAATATGGTTAAAAAATTATCCAATATGCATAAATATTCATAAGGTAAAGTAATACATTATTCTCCAAAAGCGCATCCAATGTTCAAATTAATCCATTTGATGAATAGAGAACCTTATGGCCCTTTACAAAGATATCAAGATCTAAAAAAATAGAAATAATTTCACTAAATTTTAGAAATTAACATACCATTAATTCTTAAAATTATATAATGTATATATTAATCTTCACATACTAATCACGTGAATACCTTCATTATTTGATCTCTTTAAACATCGTAATAACATTAATTACCATAAAACGTAATGAAAACATGCATTCTTTGTTAATTATAAAATAAAAATCATTTTATTTTATATATTACTGAAATAAAAAATTGTTGTAAACAACATCAATAATAGAAAAAAAATACTTTTTCAAAAAATCATTAATCAGTTCAAAGGAATTCATCACTATCCAATTTACATTATCCATATCAATCATCTCCTTTTCCCAACATAAATATTTCGACACTCGGAACATATTAAGGGTCCTTAATCTGGTGTTTTAAAAGAAATTCAACATACCACTAAATCACTTTTCATGATATCATTCAATACCTTCAATAAAATCTTTTAATTAATATTAATATAGTACAAACATATAAAATTAATAATTATTATTACCATAATATCATTAAAAATAATTTTAAAAAATATTTCAAGGATCCATGTATATGATAAAATCAATAATTACACATCAATAGTGTTGATAACATAAGCATGATCTTAATCCTTTATCTTATTCTGAGGTATATTCCCTTGAAACACGGGGATTTCATTTTCATAGTGCCCCATATCCTTATAGTTTAAACACTTAATAGTAGTGTTTTTCTTTCTTCCCTTTTCATTCTTATTCCTAATGGCCCGTCTCTTTGCACATATTACAAACTCCCAATACCTTCAAGTATTTCTGATGGTGATTATTTCCACATTTATCACATATAGAGAAATATTTCATCCCCTTCTTCCCTTTATCTATTATTTTTTCCTTAATCATCTTATTTTATTGTTTCCCCTTGAATCCATAATAATTTTATAATTATTTAATAGTATTGATATCACATTAATCTATTTCACTTTAAGAAAATACAGTTTAAGAGGTTGGTGACCTTTGGAGACTTGGCATATTCCGATCAAAGAAAAGTTCAATCCTGTATTTTATATTGTGTATGTAATCTATAGAATACCTTTAAAAATTTGAAATGGTAAATTAATACTCTGAAACACATTCTTCCTACTTTTTCTTTAAAATATTTCAATTTCTATTCTTCTCATTTTTTTCTCATGATAGAAATATTTTTCAGTGAATTTCTCCGTAAAATATTTCCATTCAATGAGTTCTATTTCCTCTTCCTCCCAAGTATTATGGATCAATGACCACCATTGATTAGAATCTAAATTGATAAAATACACTTCAAGTGTAACCTTTTTCTTTTCACTATATCCTAATTACATAAATATATTCTCCAATACTTAATCCATTTTTCAGTTGTCATAATTATTAGTATTCCCACTAAATAATTTATTCCTATATCACATAAAGTGATGAAAAATTAGAGAATCTCACTATGTAATGGCTTGATTTGTCTGGGAAATGTTATGTTTCATAATCTAATTAAGATACCATAATATTTACATTATCTGTTCAGTTACAATACCATATATATCGGATACCACAATAAGGAAATCTCTATATTGTCTATGATTATCAATAACATTGTTCTTTCTAGGTTCTATCTCTAAACATTAACATATACGAGATAATCTCATAAGATTGTGAATAATTTATAATTTTTAAAATATTTTAACACTTCGAATAAATTAAAATGTATGCATTTTTAGTCTCCAAATATTATATGTTGTTCCTTTTAGAATTTTTATTCAAATAAATCATATTGTTTTGTAAAGAAAGTATTTATTATACTAATCACATCCCCTAGGAGTGTCAAACCAAGTTCACAATAAGGCCCATTTACGAGTAGTGGTCAATGCTTGATTCAATACTGATGTTCCTTTTTTAGAGTTATTACCCCTAGTTACCTTTGTTCCAAAACCACATCCACATGTAGTATCCATACAAGGATATATTTCATCGAAATACTAAATAATTTATACATTAAAAACATTTGGGATGTTCTTCTATACTTATCCTAAAATTCTATCATTGGGTAATGTTACATAATCTATGTTTTCTTAAATCTATTTCCAAAGGTTTCTATTAAAAAATTTATATTACAAACTATAACCACCCTAGCCCTGATATCCCAAATCTAGGGGATGATTTATTATATGGTCTTTGATTAAATAATAAAATCCAAAAGGATTGATCAGTTTAGTTGTTTATGAAAATGTCACGACCCCCTCCCACCAAAGATGCCCCTCTTGATCTGGAAATGGTGAAAGGAAGATAATGACCCCCGAGTCCCGCCTCCAGAAGGCCCCGGGTTGGCGACTAGCACCAAGGGTATGAGTTTTCACAAATATGGGAGGCATTACCCTTTTTATTATTTTGGATCGGGAAACAGGATAAGTCAACCACCAAAAAGGGAAAAGAACAAGTGTATATAAATGAACCCAAACCAAGCCCACATGCATGTTTAAACAATTTTTATAATAAGGTACAAGTACAAGGAAGCTCAAAAGTACAATGCCAAAGAAAACAAGAGAACAACAACTGCAACAACTCCAACTGCCTGACTAGTAGGGTCCCGCACGACCCTGGTAGTCCTCCTGGAAACCTGAAAGTAAACGTAGGGTGAGCATACAAGTATACTCAGTAGGGAAACCTAAAGCTCTCATGCACAAGTGGGGAGACACCCTAAGGTCCCGTGAAAAAACAGAAGAACCAGAAACTAACAAGGAAAAACTATCCACCCAGCCTCACTGGTCACACTCACCAAGTAACACAAACAAGTTTAGTATATATATATAACAAAAAAATATTGGGTACCCCGCACCATTTCCCACTTAATTAGATGATACTCTTCCTAACGGCAAACGTCCTGATGCTACCACACTCTTCCCGCCCGCACACACCTGGGCCAAACCACGCATCCCGCCCGCACACACCTGGGCCTCACAACCACGCATCTCACCCGCACACACCTGGGCCACAACCACTAACCCGCCCGTAGACACATGGGCCTCATCCCGAAGGTTCTTGGGAATGGTAAGCCTGCGCGAAGAGTCTTGGGCTAAAGGTCTCCTCAAGCCATCATAGCCTCCGAGACCTACCCGAAGAGTCTTGGGTGTAAGGTCACCTCAAGCCATCATAGCCTATGGATGAAGGAGCAGGAAGGAGCTAGTAACTATGGAGGAACACCCTCTCCCATAAAATGGGAGTGTTCGGCACTAGGTGCTTGACATGGGTGTGGTGCGACAAAACACAAAGATACAATTATATATATACATATACCAAACACACAGCCCAACCTATGGCTTCTTAAAAAGAGGAACTGAGCATGTGCCTCGGCACTGCTACCACGAAGCATGCATCAACAACCAAACAATCATCCCCCAACCCCATTTAGGTTTTCATGTTTCATGCAATGGTTTAAAAAAAATATTACTACTGGGCAACTATCATCCAGACAAAACCTTTCACAAACATATCCCTGCCATCCACAACCAAGGTTAGGTAAAACGCAAGAAACCACATGCCATTTCATTTACAAAAGATTATCACAACCATACAACATTCCATCATTCATTTATTTAAAAGTTCCACACATAAAACCCTTTCCACACACAAAACATTTCTGCATTTGAAAACACCTTTTCCTTCCAAAACACTTTTCATAATCAAAACACTTTTCATAAATAAAGGCATTTTCCACAACCAACCACTTCCCATTTTCAACCCCATCGTTTACAAAAACATTTCCCACAAAACAACCAAACCACCAGATGTTCATTATTCCAATTCTGTTCAACTGGGGAGATCACACAAGGTTTTCATTCTCATTTAATCAGCCAGTCTTTACGTGATTATCCATTTTCCATGTTTTAACAAAACCAACCACAAACAATTCAGATATCAATTGTGCACGCAAAGGCCACCAACAGCCTTGATTTTCAGTAGGAAAAGTCCTTTCAATCCAAAATCACAATCAGAAGATAAAGAAACTGGAAGGCAATAGAAATAACACAAAACCCCAAACCCTTCTTTATCCGGTTATTATATTTATTTAATGTTCAACTGCATCCCATGGAACAAAAGAAAAATATCCCACCCCGCATGTTGCACCAAATAGAGAGACGAAGGTAAACCCCTACCTCAAAAGGTCCCTATCACGTCTCATCCGACGACGTCCTTCGGTGTCCTCCGCCTTCGCCAAACCCAACAAACGCCTCCTAGGATGGAAGCTGGAGAAGGAAGGCCGGAAGGAAAGGTGACAAGTCCAGGCTCAGAAGCTTCGTCTCGTCGCTACGATCTTGTGGCCACTGACGGATCGTAATTCGGAGCTCGGACAAAGAAGTTAGAGGAGGAAGACTTCTTGATCATCCAAGAGTGTCGTCGTGTGACAAAGAAGCGATCGATCTGGAAATAATCCGCGACCCTTTCTTATATAGCCTAAGAATAGGTAAAACAGTATGCAGCGTGTATTGATGAATACACGGTGTGACTGTACACCCGTTATGTGTTTTGACTGGTCAACACACGACACGTCAGGCGGTTTCCACACGTTTTAAAAAAAATGTTAATTTTATTAATATGTGTGTTTCGTTGACCCGAGACATAACTCATAAAAAGGTATCGATCACTGGTCTTAAAATTACCGTCTTAATTACAAGATTACACTGCCACTGACAGTTCGTCATTCCGACAACAAATGAAGAAGTTATAGACTTTTTAAGTTTTGATCACCCAAAATAATAATTTTATTATTTTATTATTATTATAATAATTTAATATTTTGATCAAAAGGGCTTGTGGTGTGAATCTCTCCCCTTACACCATGCGCACTCCCTTATTTTATTATTGTATTACTATTTTAATATATTAAATCAACATTATATAAAAATATATGATATATTAAATCAAATTATATATATATAAATATGATTTATACAAGGGAAAGGGGGCATTCACGCCTCCCCTCCCCATCTCATGCGCCTCCCCATAAATTTATTATAATTTATTAAATAAAACCATTTTCCTTTTAATTGTATTATTATATTTATTATACAATCAATGTTATTAATTTCATAATTCAATTTTGGGAGAACCTATGCACAACCATTCCATGCGACGCAAAACCATTTCATTTAATTGAATTAAATGACAAAACAAAATTAATATAACATACATATTCAACCCCATTTTAATACATTTAATTTTATTAACCTCTCACATATCGTTTTATGCCATCATTGTTATTTATTGTTCTTCAATAACAATAACATTTCATCAACTTATTTTATTAACTCACCGACGTTATTGATTTTAATAACAAAAAGATTTACACACGTCGCATTGACCACGTTAAACCACCCTATTGGATATCTGAATCCGACCATGTCACGTCACTGTCGTGTAACATCCATCAATTTAATTATTTTTATTCTATTTATTTTTATTTCACACTGATTAAATTGAAACCACTTTTATTAAATTAAAACCATTCAATTTCATAAACCCAATATAACAAACTCACCTTTAATTTTATGAACGCACCACCATGCTTCCACTTGCATCGTCATTTAATTTTTTTTGCAATAAACACCATGACTCATTTCATCAATTTCTCATTATTATTAATATTATGAATAATATTAATAACACAATAGCCATAATTATTATTCAAATTTAATTTCAACAATTACTCAATTAATAAAAAAAACTGCATGTTTCATTTATCAATGTCTAATGGATCACACACCTTCCCACTTCACATCATTAATAATAATAACACCGATTAAATCATTTTATCATGATTATTCTTTTTAGTTTAATTAATCACACAATTTATGTCATCATCATTATTATTAACATATTTTTACGTTATCATCAGTATTAAAATTATCATTATAACGCGCGTCATGTTGACCACATCTATTTCAACAAAGGAATGGACCGGAGGAGTCCGGTCCATTACATCAGATACCTCTTAAAACATTCTCGTCCTCGAGAATTAAAAACCAACCAAGAAAAAGAATGGATCCAAACAACCACTCCGCAAGATACCTCTTAGGGCTCTTGTCATAACAAGAAACAACCGACAACCCTAAATATGTGAGTTAGGAATTCCCTCTCCTATGTCGAGATATTATCCGCTTTAGGGGGAACTGACTCGCCTGCACGAGTTTAATTGCATCTGCATTAATGCGTCTCGATTAAGGACTGGGCCTTCCCACTTCCATATATTAGGTTTTTTTTTCCAACTTACACTGCATCCAACAACGTACAACCCACACACTGCCCAGACACATGGCTTGAGGAATTCCTTATCCCATGTTGAGATATTATCCGCTTTAGGCAGCACTGACTCGCCTGCACTGGTTAAATCACATCCACATTAATGCGTCTCGATTAGGTATTAGGTCTTCCCCTCCCCACATGATAGGGATCTTCACGTACATTTAAAGAAAAGCGGGAAACAACATAGCATTAAAAACTCACAAAAACAAGGTCCAGGCCAAGAGAATGAGCAAAAGAGTTCCAAAAATGGAGTGTAATGCTCCCAACAAAACATAAATGAGATCATTCAAGAAAACCCAAACACATCTCTATCGATCCCTGGTCCTTCTAGAGATGCTGCCTCTGATGCATGCAACTATCCTCGCTGATCTCCTCTGCCTCTATGTTAAAGTCCGCCTCCTCGACCACGTCCCGATTGGGATCCTTGAGGAACTCCTTGTGGCTGGCCACCACCTGCTCCATCTCCCCTCAAAGGGACTGGAGCCTGTTGCTGCTGGAAGGGTCTTGTCGGTGACTGGTGCTGCTGAGGAGGGCGTTGAACCTGTCCATCTCCACCGTACTGAGCATGGGTCGTGCACCGACTCTGAACGTGCCCGAAACCTCCACAAGAAAAACACTTTGGTCTTGGACTCATGAAAAAGGGACGAGGACCTGAAGATCTGAACTGGAACTGCTGGGGCCTGCTCCCTACTGGCCTGAAACTGGAAGGTCCCGTCGCAGGAGACCTGCTACTGACTGCCTTCCCCTTCGATGAACTAGGCTGGATCCCCTCAGGTGGTGCACCTCCCTGCGAGTGCATCCTTTCTACAACTTCTGCCTTCTTCTGTACGGCTAAGTATGTCGGAAGGGTGAAGGGGGTCACAGCATACTGGAGCGAAGGACGAAGCGCCTCTTCCAAACGTCTCGCCCGAGACTCTTCATCTGGAAAGAGTTCCGGAGAAAAGCATAGGAGATTCTTGAACATAATTCCCAACTCTCGAATAGTCATACTCCACTGCTGAAGGGAGAGAAACTCCTGACGCTTTTCCGCCTTGATCAAAGAAGAAAGGAATTCCTCTCGGAACTCCTTTTCGAAGTCATCCCATGGAATCTCTGCCTCCTTCCTCTCCCCGAGGTAGAGCATCCACCATTGGCGCGCCGCGCCTCTCGGCTGACTGACCACTAGGGGGACCCAGTACTCCTTCGGAGCACGGATCAATGTAAAAGCGATCCCTAGCTCTTCAAGCCACCCCTCCATCTCCAGGTCCGAAGTACTTCCCTCGTACTTCTTGAGAGTATGACGCTGGAAAGAATGGAAGGTCTTCTGCCACTGGCTGTCTTCCTCCTCTCGATCGATCCTCAGCCGATCGACCGCCTGGATTTGCTAGGCCTCAGCCATCTGAGCCACCTGGGGACGACGTCCAGGTGCCATAGCTATACGGTAAACAAGGATCGCCTAAGCCCAAGTAGTAATGAAAAACTCAAAGTTTTAATTATCATTTTATTTCAATTTCTTTCCCAGAACACCCAAATCAAGTAAAACACAAACATGATGATGCATGTACCTTCCCTAGGGTCTCTACCCTACAATCAATATAGTCTCACTTGGTCATTCGGTAGGCTCAGAGTCCTTGCATCGGATCACGGGGGGCCCTAAAATCTCGTGTCCTAGCCAGTCTTCCCTGGCCTATGTCACGCACCAAGATTAACGAACACTGTTTCCCTACCATCCCATGCAATCCTCACTGTGCCTAACTCCAGACTCCATTCTATCTCTCAAACATCATCTCTGATACCATTCTGTCACGACCCCCTCCCACCAAAGATGCCCCTCCTGATCTGGAAATGGTGAAAGGAAGATAATGACCCCCGAGTCCCTCCTCCAGTAGGCCCCAGGTTGGCGACTAGCACCAAGGGTATGAGTTTTCACAAATATGGGAGGCATTACCCTTTTTATTATTTTGGGTCGGGAAACAGGATAAGTCAACCACCAAAAAGGGAAAAGAACAAGTGTATATAAATAAACCCAAACCAAGCCCACATGCATGTTTAAACAATTTTTATAACAAGGTAAAAGTACAAGGAAGCTCAAAAGTACAATGCCAAAGAAAACAAGAGAACAAAAACTGCAACAACTCCAACTGCCCGACTAGTAGGGTCCCGCACGGCCCTGGTAGTCCTCCTGGAAACCTGAAAGTAAACGTAGGGTGAGCATACAAGTATACTCAGTAGGGAAACCTAAAGCTCTTGTGCACAAGTGGGGAGACACCCTAAGGTCCCGTGAGAAAACAGAAGAACCAGAAACTAACATGGAAAAACTATCCACCCAACCTCACTGGTCACACTCACCAAGTAACACAAACAAGTTTAGTATATATATATAACAAAAAAATATTGTGTACCCCACACCATTTCCCACTTAATTAGATGATGCTCTTCCTAACGGAAAATGTCCTGACGCTACCACACTGTTCCCGCCCGCACACACCTGGGCCAAACCACGCATCCCGCCCGCACACACCTGGGCCTCACAACCACGCATCTCGCCCGCACACACCTGGGCCACAACCACTAACCCGTCCGTAGACACCTGGGCCTCATCCCAAAGGTTCTTGGGAATGGTAAGCCTGCCCGAAGAGTCTTGGGCTAAAGGTCGCCTCAAGCCATCACAGCCTCCGAGACCTACCCGAAGAGTCTTGGGTGTAAGGTCACCTCAGGCCATCATAGCCTATGGAAGAAGGAGCAGGAAGGAGCTAGTAACTAAGGGGGAACACCCTCTCCCATAAAATGGGAGTGTTCGGCACTACGGTCTTGACATGGGTGTGGTGCGACAATACACAAAGATACAATTATATATATACATATACCAAACACATAGACCAACCTATGGCGTCTTAAAAAGAGGAACTGAGCATGTGCCTCGGCACTGCTACCATGAAGCATGCATCAACAACCAAACAATCATCCCCCAACCCCATTTAGGTTTTCATGTTTCATGCAATGGTTTAAAAAAAATATTACTACTGGGAAACTATCATCCAGACAAATCCTTTCACAAACATATCCCTGCCATCCACAACCAAGGTTAGGTAAAACGCAAGCAACCACATGCCATTTCATTTACAAAAGATTATCACAACCATACAACATTCCATCATTCATTTATTTCAAAGTTCCACACATAAAACCCTTTCCACACACAAAACATTTCCGCATTTGAAAACACCTTTTACTTCCAAAACCCTTTTCATAATCAAAACACTTTTCATAAATAAAGGCATTTTCCACAACCAGCCACTTCCCATTTCAACCCCATCGTTTACAAAAACATTTCCCACAAAACAACCAAACCACCACATGTTCATTATTCCAATTTTGTTCAACCGGGGTGATCACACAAGGTTTCCATTCTCATTTAATCAGCCAGTCTTTATGTGCTTATCAATTTTCCATGTTTTAACAAAACCAACCACAAACAATTCAGATATCAATTGCGCACGGAAAGGCCACCAACTGCCTTGATTTTCAGTAGGCAAAGGCCTTTCAATCCAAAATCACAATCAGAAGATAAAGAAACTGGAAGGCAATAGAAACAGCACAAAACCCCAAACCCTTCTTTATCCGGTTATTATCTTTATTTAAAGTTCAACTGCTTCCCATGGAACAAAAGAAAAATATCCCACCCTGCATGTTGCACCAAATAGAGAGACGAAGGTAAACCCCTACCTCAAAAGGTCCTGATCACGTCGCATCCGACGACGTCCTTCAGTGTCCTCCGCCTTCGCCAAACCCGACAAACGCCTCCTAGGATTGAAGCTGGAGAAGGAATGCTAGAAGGAAAGGTGAAAAGTCCAGGCTTAGAAGCTTCATCTTGTCACTACGATCCTGTGGCCGCTGACGGATCGTAATTCAGAGCTCGGACAAAGAAGTTAGAGGAGGAAGACTTATTGATCATCCAAGAG
Organism: Viscum album; assembly: GCA_963277665.1. Classification (NCBI taxonomy): domain Eukaryota; kingdom Viridiplantae; phylum Streptophyta; class Magnoliopsida; order Santalales; family Viscaceae; genus Viscum; species Viscum album. The sequence continues at coordinate 254,764,210 of OY728148.1, read as the reverse complement.
CGTCGTCGTGCGACAAAGAAGCGATCAATCTGGAAATAATCCGCGAGCCTTTCTTATATAGCCTACGAATAGGTAAAACAATATGCAGCGTGTATTGATGAATACACAGTGTGACTGTACACCCGTTACGTGTTTTTACTGGTCAACACACGACACGTCACGCGGTTTCCACGCGTTTTAAAAAAACGTTAATTTTATTAATATGTGTGGTTCGTTGACCTGAGACATAACTCATAAAAAGGTATCCATCACTGGTCTTAAAATTACCGTCTTAATTATAGGATTACACTGCCGCTGACAGTTCTTCATTCCGACACAATATGAAGAAGTTATAGACTTTTTAAGTTTTGATCACCCAAAATAATAATATTATTTTTTTATTATTATTATAATAATTTAATATTTTGATCAAAAGGGCTTGTGGAGTGAATCTCTCCCCTTACACCATGCGCACTCCCTTATTTTATTATTCTATTACTATTTTAATATATTAAATCAACATTATAGAAAAATATATGATATATTAAATCAAATTATATATATATAAAATATGATTTATACAAGGGAATGGGGGCATTCACGCCTCCCCCCCATCTCATGCGCCTCCCCATAAATTTATTATAATTTATTAAATAAAACCATTTTCCTTTTAATTGTATTATTATATTTATTATACGATCAATGTTATTAATTTCATAATTCGATTTTGTGAGAACATATGCACAACCATTCCATGCAACTCAAAACCATTTCATTTAATTGAATTAAATGACAAAATAAAATTAATATAACATACATTTTCAACCCCATTTTAATACATTTAATTTTATTAACCTCTCACATATAGTTTTACGCCATCATTGTTATTTATTGTTCGTCAATAAAAATAACATTTCATCAACTTATTTTATTAACTAACTGACGTTATTGTTTTTAATAACAAAAAGATTTACGCTCGTTGCATTGACCACGTTAAACCACCCTGTTGGATATCTGAATCTGACCATGCCACGTCAATGTCGTTTAACATCCATCAATTTAATTATTTTTATTCTATTTATTTTTATTTCACACTGATTAAATTGAAGCCACTTTTATTAAATTAAAACCATTCAATTTCATAAACCCAATATAACGAACTCACCTTTAATTTTATGAACGCACCACCATGCTTCCACTTGCATCTTCATTTAATTTTTTTTTCAATAAACACCATGACTCCTTTCATCAATTTCTCATTATTATTAATATTATGAATAATATTAATAACATAACAGCTATAATTATTATTCAAATTTAATTTCAACAATTACTCAATTAATAAAAAAACTGCATGTTTCATTTATCAACGTCTAATGGATCACACACCTTCCTACTTCACATAATTAATAATAGTAACACCAATTAAATCATTTTATCATGATTATTCTTTTTAGTTTAATTAATCACACAATTTATGTCATCATCATTATTATTAACATATTTTTACATTATCATCAGTATTAAAATTATCATTATAATGCGCGTCGTGTTGACCACATCGATTTCAACAAAGGAATGGACCGGAGGGGTCTGGTCCATTACAGAAAATGAGATACAAACATGATACTTATTTTAAATTAGAAAAAAGAAAATATAGAATTCAAAAGGTAAAATATTAGAATCCATAAAACTCATTCCAATAATTTATATATATATATATATATATCAAGGAAATGAAACAAAATAAGGGTTAGATCAAATTCTTAGTGAGGGTTATGTATATAGGAAGAAGTAATTAATCAATAAGTATAATCAATATGGTAAGGTAGATGACTAAACACACATGACACATAAATATCTGGAAAATGTATAATCAATATGAAAGGTAAATAACTAAAACACATCCATTTTATCAATAATCTAATAATTAAATTCATCTATGTATAATTTCATCGTAAAAATATCATTTATAATAATAATAACAAAATTTTTCATAAAGGAAATGCTTAATTTTTTAACATCATGTTTTGCAGGTATGTGATACCTTTACTATAAAGACCTTTCACCGTAGGGTTTAAAACATTCTAGATAAAACCCCATCTATTTTTTCTGAACAATTCATATCATGATAAAAACGATGCATCAAATTCATATATATAACTATGCCTCACCCATGTCATACATGTTTGAAGCATTCCTCATATACCAAATAATTAATTTAATTCATGTGTTAATATGCCTTATAAATTATCTAATATAGTTAAAATAAAAACTGAAAATACATTAACTAATGAATTATTCATGATATCATATGAAAATGGGGGATTTTATACACCACATAAAAGTGAACTGATCATAATACAAAATAATTCATAATAGAATGTAAATTGACATGAAATGCATTACTTCACACTAACTTTTTGTTGAACATGAATTAAACCCATGTATAGTGGTTTTAAACATGTTATTAGCTTATAACAGAACAATATTAATATTTATAATATCATTTATGATTCTCTTATAACATCTTATTACCATTTCATTAATAATATTTTATCATTTTCATTGTTCTAGCTGTTAATAACATTGTTTTCTCCAGCATGTTTTTTTTGTGAAAGATCCAATTCTTGAACAAATTTTTTCCTTAAATTGAATTTATAATAATAATAATGAAATAATAATCATATTTATAAATAAATTATACTTTAAATACCGATCATTATTTATGGTTATGAAAAATAAATTATGTTTTGATCATGGGGAAAATATGTTGTACCTACGCATGTGTATTGATTTCAGTTTTTCAATAATCATTGTGGAAATTTGGTAAGTAATGTTTTAAATTTATCAAATTATAATAATATCATTAATACCATATTATACACTTATATATATCATTCAGTTGGTTTGGTAATGAAAATATATTCACAATGCTTCGTGAAGGTGGTAGTCCATACGTACACGAATGACATTATCAGCTTTAATTCAGTGAAAAACTAAGAAAAGAAAATGATATATTATCTCTATATAATTATATATATGTCATTAATTTCATAATAATTTCATTTATATAACATAAAATCATTAACATTATTCCTTTTCACCATCCATGTGAAGCGTTAGTGAAAGAAGAATCACATCACTTCATGAGGAGGTAATCTGTTGTATACCCGAGTGTCATTATCGTGTCTCCTATGGAATGAAAATAAATATTTTATATGTGATATAATTACTTCATAGGTACAAATATGACATATATGTCATATATATACAATAATTCCATCATAATACCCAATATTAAAAGGTGTTAACGGAAAAATGAACAACTTCGATTTGCGAAGAATTAGTTCATCGTGCACATGGATAATGATTTTCTAACCCATTTGATGGAAGTGGAGATGGTTTTAGGTTATCACATTATTAATAAAATATCCCTCTATATGGTAGAGACTTTTTTATTATATAATAATGGTATAATAAAAAAATATCAGTGGTGGAGAAAGAAGTAAAATAAAGAAGCTCATTGATGGACATTACCTCTTCTTTGAGTTTCCTCCTTAGGTTTGTACAAAATCATTCCTATATTTAATTAAATCCCATAATAATACATTTAGGATACTTTTATGGATTTTTAAAAGTTATTTATGTATATCTTTTCTAAAAAAATTCAAGGTGGTCATAAGAGGGGAGAGGGGGAGGCCTTTTATAAGTGCAGTGAATGGAACACTTATAATTTTTTGAAAGATTGAATTCACCCACATTATATCTATATAACCAGTCCCCAGTAATGGTCCATTATAGATTATATAATTTATATGGTCTACATTTTCCATAAAAATGTTATTTTGACAAGCTTCTAGGTTATTTGGCCTCAATAGAATAAATTTTAATCCCTTGATAGACTTATTTGTACCTTATTTGATTTAATTAGTTTTAATTTTTTCCACTACTCAATATGTAAAAACATTAATTTTTATTTATTATATAATATAAATTTTTATGATTCAAAATATGGAATCCATTTTTCCTAATTCAATTCAAAAATATGTAAAATTTTAATTTAAAATTAATCCTGCATATATAATGAGAAACAACATTTTTTAAGTGAAAATGTTCAAAAGATTACAATGTTTTTATTTATAAATTCAATATGAAAATTATTCGAATTACCATATTTGGATTAATATATTTATTTTTGAACTATGTTTACATCACAAAAAAGTAAATATATAATTATACTTAATAAATTATTTATATGAAAAGAAATTTTTCAATTATAATCTATTATGTTTAACAATTCATAAAAAAATTAATATATCAAAAAAAATCCCAAAAATCACCCTAGGATAATTTTAGTGTTACAATATTAAAAATTAAGTTTATTTTTTCAAATACATTTCCTTAATGTGTTATAAATTAATTTTAAATAATTTTTAACAAACACAACTAAACTGCATTTTTAGAAAATAATGTTTTCCAAAAACATTTATTTTTTTTATTTTATTTCCATTTATATTTATAATAATGAGATAATAATTAAATGTTTGTAAACTATATATTTTCATAATTTATTTAATCTTATTCATACCCTCCATTCCAACAGATTTGAGATAATTACCATATTAAATAAATAAATTGTATATTGTTGTTTGGTAAAACTCAATATTGCGTGTAGAACAAGATATCGAAGACATTTTTTATTGCATGTAATACAAGATAAATGCAATGTTTCATTAAATTAAACATATATATTTTACTAAAAAAATTTAAATATAAAATATATAGATCATAAATTCTTAAGATGATATATTCTTTTTTATGCTAGGTGCAGCGTGTCATACACGATGCTGAATAAGATATTATTCTTTTAGAATTTTCATGTTGTTACAAATATTAATGACTGAATCAATAAAGATTGAAATTATCAATTATTTTAAATATTTTTTCAGGAACATGAAAACCACTATTTTTAATATTTATCCTTAATCTAAAGGTAGAAACCCATTTAATTTGGCCAATGAATTTCTCTCATGAGATATGTTGATGCATCAAGGGGATATATAATGTATGGGACACACCCATCACTAAATTTTAAAATAATTCCTATCATATAATATAATATATTAAATTAATGAACAATTTTCTTTTAATAAAATATCTATATTGCGTAATGGGTACATATTTATCAATATTTCCCCACATAATCTAATAACATTCAAAGTAATCACAGTATGTAAAAATGGAATAAATTTATGATAATAATCATATAAATCAAACATTAATATTTATATTTAAGAAATATTTAATTACTGATGAAAATTTATTACAATAAAGTGATTGTCTCAAAAGAAAGTTAACAATAAAAAATGAATGTGAGATTTCACAATAACTTTTATTATTTGGTAATTTTAAAATAAAATCCCATGGATGAAATAATACAAATTAAAACATAATATATAATTAATTATTAATTATCCATGATATTACATGTCAAAGGAGGTACTATAAAAATCATATAAATTAAACTGGGAGAATAACATTACAATATGCCTCAATAAAATGAAATTGAGATGAAATCCCTTATCTCACATGTCATTTTGGGTGAGTGTGATTTAACAAGATGTATAAGGGTTTTAAACATGTTATTAAGATATAAATAAAATATTATTATTTATGATATCATATATGGTCATTTTATAACATTTTACCACCCATTCCTTAATAACCATTCATTATTCTCATTGTTTTGAGTGTTAATTGCCTTGTTTTCGTATGTGTGTTTCGTCATTAAAAATTTTGTTATTTGGCATATTATAAAGATTCATCATTTAAATATTTATAATAATTAAATAATTATAATATTTTACATCAATATTAATTTTATAACTAATATTGATTTATTGTTATAAAAAATGATATACATTAGGCCCATGAAGATGGTAGGTTTTAAGTACGCTTGAGTAAGGTTTCTATTTTTCATTGATCATTATGGAAATGAGGTGGGTAATATTTTACTATTAAAATATTATCATAATATCATTAATAATACATTATATTCTGATATGTTTTATCCATCTGATATGGTGATGAAAGGTGATTCACATCACATTGTTAGGGTGGTAGTCCACACGTACATGATTTATGATACCGTCTTTATGTGAGTGAATGGAAAAGAAATAAAATAAAATAAATTACCTTTTTATAATGGTAAATATTTTAGTAATTTAATATGTAATTAATCTATGTCACATATAATCATTAAATATATCTTTATCACCTCCCATGTGAAGCATTATTGAAATAGGAATCACATCACTTTGTGAAGCAATAGTCCACCATACACACAATAGACATTTTCTTACCCACTAAGTAATAGAATTTAATAATATATATGTGTTATAATGACTACATAAGTAGAATAATTTTATAAATATCATATATATAATTTTTATTCAACATCATACCTAGTATTTAGATTCGGAAATAGAAAGAATTAATGACATCATTTCATGAGGTGGTAGTTCGCCGTACATACAAATGATTATTTCATGATCCATTTCATTGAAGTAGATATGGTTTAATTTATTCGAATATTAAAAAAAATCCCACCATATTTAATATAATTAGGTTATTATATGAGAATGTTTTAATAAAAGTTGAAGAAGCTATAGAAAGAAGTAAAATAAAGAAATTTGTTGATGAACATTACCTCTTCATTGGGTATCCTCCTTGGTTTTCACTAATGTCTTAAAAGGATTAATTTATACCAAAATTAAGTATTTTTGGATAATGGGAGTTTATTTTAGATTTTAGTTGGGTATGTAATTTCTTAATAAATATGGTATTAATATGTGAACTAGAGAGGAGTATGGGTGGCCTTTAATAATTAGGGTGAGTGGAACACTTGTAATTTTTTTAACGATTGAATTCCACCAATGTTTTCATCATGTCACCTAGCTCAATTAATGTTGAATTTTTTTTTAATAAATGATATATCTTCAAAATATTTCCAAAAAATAGTTTTTTTAAATGATTTTTGGTCATTTGGCCTTATAGGTTTAAACATTAATCCCATAGTGAACTCGTTTAATATTAATTTTTATAATTAATTTTTATGATTTTCACTAATCACATTGGTCAAAATTTAATTCTCACTAATACTAAATTATTATTTATTATTATTAAAAATATATATTCCATTTTTTATATTCAATTTACCGAACTGGAAAATCTTAATTCAAAATGAATCTCGCGGACATGATGGGAACGCAGGTTTTTAAAGTGAAATTGTAAAAAAGTTTATAATTTTTTTATATAAAACTTAAACATGAAAATGATTCCAATGAAATAAATTTGATAAATATTAGGATAATTAAACTATTATTACTTTAAAAATAACTCAAAATATAATTTAACATTATAAATTTCTTAGATGAATGGGTAGTTTTAAAAAAACCCTATATTTATTACTATTCGTCAAAAAATAAATGTTCTTAGAAAAATACCACAAATTAAACCACATATAATTTTTCTATTATGATTTGAAAAATGGAATTTATTTTCTGAAATAAATTTTCTAAAATTTTTAAAATTTAAATTTAAATTATTTGTGATAAATGCGACTAAACTGTCTTTTAATAAAATACAGTTTCTCCAATACATTTATTTTTATTTTAAATGACTCTAATAATTATTTATAATAAATTTTTGACTACTAAATATGTTTTAAATAAATTTCTTAATAATTTTTTTAATCATATTCATACCTATCATTCCAATTCCTAAGAGATAAAAACCATTTTAAATAATACTATTAATAGTAGGTGATTGTTTAGAAAAACTCGGTCTTGCGTATAACACAATATTTCAAAGAAACATTTTATTTCATGTAATAAAGGTTAAAATTAGTGTTTATAAAATTTTAAGATGTATAATGTATTTAATTTATTTTAAATATTAAATATATCAGTAATTTTTAAGATCTTATATTCCTTGATATGCTTGGGGTTGTATTTCATTCAAGGTACTGAATATGATGTTATTATTTTACAATATTAAAGGTGTTATAGTCAAAAATAACTAAATTATAAATGAATGGAATTATTAATTATTATAATTATTGTATCAATCATATGAATACCTATACTATCAAGATCTATCCTCTAGAATGTTTAAAATTATATTTAAAATAAAATTTAATTTGTCCAACTGATTTGTCTCATTCGACATGTCGATGCATTGAGGGGTTATATAATGTTTAAGCCCCTCCCATAACTGTATTTACAAATCATTCCGATATATAAAATAATATATTTATTTCATGAATAATATTACCTATAATCCAATATATTTATTAAGTAAATAGAACATATTTATCAATATTTCTCTAGTTAATCAAATAACATTCAATGTTAACATTATATTTAAAAATAGTATATGGTTTAGGAAATAATCATATCCATATAAAAATAATATGATTATTTATGATAAATTTATTTTTAAATTAAAATTAGTTACAAAAAAAAGTGAATATTTCATGATAAAGTAAACAATCAAAAAATAAAGTCAGATGTAAAATAAATTTTATCACTTTTTGATTTTCAAATGATTTCCCCTTAGGTAAAATAATTAAAATTTAAATATAAAATAACATCAATTATTCATGAAATACAATTTCAAAAGGGTATGTATGTAAATCATATAAAATAAACTAGGTGCATTACAAAATAATATGCCTCAATAAAATGAAATTGAGGTGAAATCCCAAACCTCACATTTCGATTTGGGTGAACACAATTTGCACTATTCTATAGAGGTTTTAAATTTTTTATTAACTGATAAAAAAATAAGTTATTATTTTTTATCTTATGTATGTTCCTTTTATAACATTTTATCACCCATTTATTAATTACCATTCTTTATTTTCCTGGTTTCATTTGTTAATTGCCTTATTTTCTTATGCATGTTTTGTCATTAAAGATTTTGTTCTTTAATATATTGTAGAGTTTAATCATATAAAAAATAATTATCATGACATAATTATCATATTTATAAATAAAAATTCATTTCAAAACCAATCATGAGTGGTGGTTTTTTCAAATGTAGTATGTGACAATCATAGAGATGGTAAGTCGTATGTATGTTTGAGTAGCGTTTCTATTTTTCACCGATCATTATGGAAATGATGTAGGTAATGTTTTACCTTTATATAAGTATCATATTATCATTAATACAATAATACATACTTATATATTTCATCGAGGTGGTGTTTTGATGAAATGAGAGTCACGTCGATTCATGAAGGTAGTTGTCCACACGTATACGAAGGATGGTATCATCATTACGAGAGTGAAAATGTAAGAAATAAAGTAAAATATTTTAACTCAATATAATTATAAATTTTTAATAAATATAATAATTATTTTATTTATATCACATATAATTATTAACTTTATCTATATCACCTCCCATGTCAATTGTTAGTGAAAGACAAATCACATCGCGTCACAAAGAGGTAGTCCTCCATACACACGAGCAATGTTCTCAAATCTTTAACAGAATGAAATATAATAATTTTTATATTATATAATTACTATATAGGTATAATAATTTTATTAATATCATATATATACTTTTTATCTTCCATCATACCCTACCTTTAGATATGGAAATGGAAAAAACGAATGACATCGATTTGTGAGGCGGTAGTCCACCGTCCAAATGAAGATTTATTTCAAAAAACTTTTAATGAAGTGGATATGGTTTTAAATCATGAAATTATTATAAGGTAATATATTTATATTTAATATCCTTATTATATTATATTATAGTGTTTTAATACGAAAATTGGGGGGTGCAAATAGAAAAAAAATAAATATGCCTATTGAAAAACATTACCTCTTCCTTGAGTATCCTTTGTAGGTATGAACTAAAGCCTTCAATGGTAGGAAATTCCCCAAAATAAGGATTCTAGGATGATGGCGGTTAATTTGTAAATTTATTTTCATATTTATTATATGAACAATATTTTTTTAAGGTGTAAGTGGAGAGGATAGTGGCTGGCCATTTATAAGTGGGGTGAGTGGAATACTTGTAATTTTTTGAAAGAGTGAATTCCAACCACAATTATTTCTTGTAACCAAGACCCAATAATGTAAAATTATAAATACTATAAGGTATGAGGTCTACATATGGTAAAAATAGTTATTATGGAAAATTTTCTAGGTCATTTTTTCCCATAAGATTAATGTTTAATCCCTTCGTAAACTCCTTTTAACCTTAATCCCTATAATTAATTTCATCTATTTTCACTAATAAAATTAATGAAAAAATTATGATGGAATTAAAATTCATTATAAATATTTATTATTCAAGATATGGAATAAATTTTTACAATTTAAAATCACATAAGTTTAAAATCTAAATTTAAAATTATTCTCACTGACATGACGAGAAAATGGGGTTTTAATGAGAAAATGTTCAAACTTTTACAATTAATTCTATCAAAATTCAATATGAATATTATTCCAATGACATAAATTGGATTAATATATGTATCATTGAATTATTTTAACTCTAAACACTATTCGAAATATAATTTTAAATTATAAATTGTTTATATGGAATGAAATTGTTTAGTTACAATCCAGTACTTTAACTATTCAACAAAAAATAAAATTTTTCAGAAAAGTTCAAAAATTAAACCTAATATAATTTTTGTTTTATGATTTCAAAAATGAAGTCACATTTTTCAAATAAATTTTATAAATATTTTTAACATTAATTTTAAAATATGTTCACCAAGCGTGACTAAACTGTCTTATTTGGAAAATAATGTTTCTCTAAAAAAGTTTATTTTTTCTTTTATATAATTCTTATTATTATTTATAATCAATGGATAATAAATAATTGTGTTTATAAATTATATTTTTATAATTTATTAAATCATATTTACACCTACCATTCCAACATCTAGTATATTACTATAATATAAAATATTATTATTGTTATTTTATTTTTGTTTGGTAAAACTCGATCTTATGTGTAACACAAGCTATTGAAGAAACAAGTTATTGTGTGTAATTTAAGATAAAATCAATGTTGGGTTCATTTAATTCTATATAATGTATTTAATTTGTTTTCTATAGTAAATATATCATAAATTATTAGGATTTTATATTTCTTTTTTACACTTGGTGTTATATGTCATACATGCTATTGAATGAGATGTCATTATTTTATAATTATAAGGTAGTTACAATAAAACATGTGTTAGTGCCAAGTTACATGTATGTAGTATAATATGGGACCTATAATAACTGAAAATAAAACTTATTTTTGGATTCATTTATCAAATTTTCTTTTATTTTGATCATCACACATACTCTAGTAGCTAAGAACCCATATTTTTAACTCTATGACTCTTATGTCAACATAAACGCACATATTTTATTGTTGACATACACATATGTTGGTGAGACATTGCTAAATTTTTTAATCTACTAATCAACAATATTTCACATATGTTATCCTAATAAATCTATAGTTGAGTCCTATATTCCTCCATATTCCATGGTACATTACATTCACAAACACATTCATTTTTTAATAAATCCAAAATATATAGAAATTAAACTGATCTTTTCAAAAATCATTCAAGAAAAACTTATGAAATCATGAAGTCAAATTTCAAAATCGATGGTCTAATTTAAAATATATTAAACCTTATTTTTTATTAACAATATTCATACATTTCTCCTTCTTATACATCTGTCTTTAATTCATCCGACAAAAAAAACCATAGTTTTCCCAAAATATTAGGATTGGTATAAAATTATTAAAAACGTTCTCAAACAAAAATAAAAAAATATATTATTCAAGTTATTTTTGAAACTCATCATACATTACTCTTATTTGTGACATTTTTATGGAAATTTTATGGTATGAGGTCATTAAAAAGGTAGAATAACATAAGAGGTTCCATGTATCCTATTTTCACGTCAATAATATTCAAAATGGTTGTAATCTAACTTTCTATTAAAATTGTATTGTAATATTTGAAATATATTCTTTCTTTTATAGTCAAGTGAGACCTCCATAGTTTTTTAAGATTATAGGGTATATGGTTTCCCCTAATTTAGATTATTTCCTTATAGTGATTCTTTTTTACTCAAAACAAAATTGCGCATCAAGCATGTGGTGGATTATGGAAAAGAAGACACACCCACAATTGATCCTTGATTGTTTTCTATGAGAGTTTATCTATGTTATAAATTTCTAACTACATGGGAGGTAACTTGGGGTTTACTTTTTTTTAATTATAAATATTTTAGTTTCTATTTTTTATTGCTAAAAATAAAACAATATCACTCTATACTTGCTTCACTAATTATTGAATGTATTTCCTTTGGCATGGATTATCTTTTTATAAATAATTATCCCTTTGAATCTGAATTCTGAGTTCAGTATCTAGTGGGGATCAAAAATGTAATCTTGTTAGGATTATAGATAACTCCAACAACCACCAATGGATTAGAGATTCTTTTCCACAATTTCATAATATTAAACATGGTTTCTGTATTAATTATGTAAATTCATTAATTTTAGGCTAATTTAATTTAAATTTTAGGTACTTTGATGGAAAAAATTTGGTTAAGTGAAAATTATAGAATTTTTATGGCTCTGCAAGGGATTACATTATATGTTTTTTTCTTTTTATAACATTTTTAATTCCAAAATGTTTCTTTTAGAAATCATCTTTTATATAATTTTTGGATTTTATATTTATTAAATTTTTTTCATAATTAATTAAATACCATGAATGTTTATATTCTATACACTGAATTTTAACATCATGATTTTCTCTAAAATAGTTGGTTAATAATATATTGTGAAGGATTTAAATAATAGTTGTTCATCATATTATTTATATAGGTGTGTGGATTTTTTTTACATGTTGAAGATGTTATTATATATAAATTTCATTTTGATTTTATTAAAAAAAATTAAAATTAAGAAATTCAAACTCAAAATATAATATAAAAACATTAAGATAAATTATTTCATGTTGATTTATTCTTGCAGGAAATCATCATCAGTTGTGATGAAAACATGTAATTCCACCCCACCTTGAAATCTATTATTACTTATAACTAAATTGATTCATAATTTTTCATAAATCTAAATTCTATTTTTCTAAACTGTTTAAACTAATTCTGTATTTTATTAAATTTTATTTCATGGTTTATTTTATATTATAAATTGTTCTTGTAGTATTGATTTCTTGTTTTGTTTTGTATAAATGAATTAGGAAACTATGATCTAAGGAAGGGTGATCCACATTACATTTTGGATCAATAGAGATATCAAAGTATCATTTTTTAATTGTGTGGGGAAAGGATCACTTTGGTTAGATTTTCACTTTATGGATTCACATTCCACATTATTTTTAAATTTATCAGCATTATTTTTTTTGAACCCTAATTTTGTAACTAATTTTTTCAATTATGTTTGTTTTGTAGGTTCTTTGATGGATGAAACTTGTGACACTGAGACTTGCACTCCTAGTTCTGGTCATAAAAACATATACATTTCAAATTTTCTTGATACCAACTGAATTAAGAGAAACATAAAAATTAATCATTACAATATTTATTGACTAAAATCCTAAGAACATTTGGTTTTAGAGTTTTATAGAATTAGAAAAAACTGTTAACTAAGAAAACACATATCCTTACCATTAAATGGGCATTTTTTCCACTTTACCAATGACTCATTATTTGAAAGTAAATCCATAAGATATTCCCAAATACTATCCACATATGACACCCATCTAGAAAATATTATACATAATAATCTTATTAATAATATAGATAAATTGAAATATAATAAGGGTGAGCTCAAATACTCAATAAGGGGTAATGTTTAATAGAATTGATCATGGAAGAAATAGGGCATGAATAATATAGTAAGAATATAAAATAATCAAAAAATAATATTACTAATAACATAATCATGTGATATATACACAGATAGTATAACTATGTAAATAATCACATAGGTAATAATAACTGGTTTTTTCGTGATGATGTTCATAATTTTATACATCATAAACATATGATCAAGTCCTTGTTTCAAGACATCATATATAAATTTGTATGGTTTACTCAAAATAACCAAGCTAATATTCTACATGAGACCTACTGAAGCATTAAGGGGATATATAATTTTAATAACCACCCATCACTAATAGATTTAAATTCATTCATCATATGGAAGAATAAAAAAATAATACAATACAAAACAAACATTCCTTCTTAATCAATAAAAACAGTATCGAAAAAAAAAATTAAAAAAATGTAAATATCTTCCGTAGTTAATAAATTGAATAACTTTCCTAATAAACTCCCTTAAAACAAAAATTATATGTATTATTAGGTATTTAGTAAATTCAATACCATAAAACACAATATATAAATATTGGAAGTGATATAGAATATATCTATGAAATTAAAAAATATGAAAATGAAGGAGGAAAATAAATTCAACATGGAGATGAAGAGTGAAAGATAACACAGCCTTTATAAATAAAGTGAGGTATGAAAAATAAATTAATATGATATTTTAAATGCAATACATTTAACATAATTTCAAAAGATATATATCATTTTGTTGAGTCAATAAGGTTTTCTTATTAATTTTCCATTCCTTCATGTTTTGAAAATCACAAACACTTATCTTAAGGTAAAATTTATTTTATCCTAATAAGGAAAATTTTCTTTCTTTATGGAAACTTTTCCTTCCAGATGGAAAATTCTTTCCTTACCATGTTTTTTCTTACATAAGTGAAATTTTCCTTCACCAAGGAATATTATTTTTATATTGTTTTTATTGTTCATGTCATATTTTTCTAAATATAAAATTCATTTTTATCCAAAACCTCATAATCCTATAATTACATAGATGTAAAGTTTTCTATTTTAGGATCTGAATTCTTTGAATTATTATTACAAACTCTTCTGAGTTCTATGTTCGTGTTCTTTAAAATCAGACTCTGAACTCTTTTGAGTTCTGACTCCGAGTTCTCTGAATTCAGACTCCGAACACTTATGTGTTTTGACTCCGAGTTCCCCAAATTCATGATACGAACTCTAATTATCTCAGACATTGAATTTAGGATATTAATTCTAATGATATTAGACTCTGAATTCTGGTTACGAATTCTGATGTGATCAGATTCCAAATTCTGGTTATGAATTCTGATGAGTTCAGACTCCGAATTCCGGTTACGAATTATTATGAGTTCAGACTACAAATTTCTTGATAAACAGAATATAAATATCCTATAATATAGACTATGATTAGTTATTTTCTTAGACTCTAAACGATTCATTTTTCTTAAACTCCAGAGTTTTCATTTTAATTAGACTCCGAAAATTGTTTTTGGTTAAGCAATCATATTTTGTCTATCCAAGATATAATTATGAAATGATGTCATACATTCAGTTTCTAACTAACTTTTTTTGGAGTGACACATATATAGGTCCCCCTCAGATTCAAGGAAAAATATGACTATTGGAGGAGGGATCAGACCATTAGAGATATACCCATAAATAGGGGCTCATTTGAATGAGCTCATAACACTTGATAGCTTTTGGACAACTTTTGATCTAAATTGATTTCTAGAGAGAGATACTCACATGCTTAGTGCGTATTAAACTTCTTATTCAGATTGCTTCATGCGACTCTGAATGTTGCTGAGTACATTCGAGGACTTCCGGGTATATGATGATAGAGGTGTCGGCTACCTTAAAGTTTGAGGACTTCCTTGCTGAGGGAGATAGATGTGCTGACTACCTTGAAGTTTGAGGGCTTGCATGGATATAAATACAGATACCAATCTTCGAATTTAGGGCCTCCCCTAGTGTGGGTATGACATACTTTCTTGAATGTATAAATCAAGGGACATTTATCCAAGGTTGTTGAATACCCTTTTATTTGGGTTAAAAGAGTCTATACTTGTTACATTATTTGTTTCAAGTTTATTTTCTACTTCATTTTGATTGTTAAGGAAGATATAACTATCTTATACTTCCTCGTTTTTCTATACTCTTATTTGTGATATTATATACGCTTTAAGGTAGATTCTATTACTTATAAAATTTTCTTATGTTTCATTTTTGGAACCATATTTCTGAAACCCAAATTCCCAGAACCATATTTCCAGAACCTAGCAAGTTTGGTGAACCAATAGGTTTGGTGAATTTTCCTTGTTTAACCTCGTTAAACATAACCATCTTTAAAATTTACAAAAAAAAAATTAAACTATACAATTCAACCCCCCCCCCCCCCTCTTGTATATTGAGAATCTATATTGATTATTTCGATCCTACAAATTTATATTTTGAGATGAAATTGGAAGCTAAATTATAAAAAATAATTCTCATATATTTTGTAACATGGATGAAAAAAATTCCTGAGTCACTTTCAAAAATTCATTTGAAGGGGTGAAAATAGTATATTTAGAACCATTATTTAAAAATATTTTGAAATATTTAAACTTGAAAATAAATGAAGTTAAAAATTGTAAACTTGGAGTGGAAGATAAAAAATACAAATATGTGTCATTAAGTAACTTTATTTATTCTTCTAAAATATTAACCATTATTATTTAAAAATGAAAATTCCATATAACATTGGGAATAATAATTTATTTGAAAAGACTTGAAACTTTAATAAGAATATTTGTAAAGAAAAATGGTTGAAAAGTGGGAAAATAAACTCATGTGGTAATTGTTAAAAATGAGATTCTTTTCACACTTTTGTAAAGGAAATAAAAAATGAACCATGTCAGAAATGTGGAAGAATATTCCTTTTAAAACCATTGTAAACAAATTTAAAGATGATATAATATTACATTAATAAATCATTTAGTTATATAGATGAATATTCTTAAAAAAATATATATAAAATATTGAAAATGAGAAAAAATATTCCTAACATTAAATAAGAGATTAGGTCAAGTCCATATATACAAAATTATTTGGTTGAAATGTGAAACAAAGGAATTTAAATATCAAAAGGACTTTTAAACCCTAGAAACTAAGGTAGGAATATTTTATAATATTTTCAATTTCTAAATTAAATCATAATTATATGGATTATGTTTTATAATAATGGTTATAACTAAATGAAAATAAATTAAGTTAATATCCCTTATGACTTAGGTAATGTATGAATCAATGGACAAGTAAGATGGCGATATAGAATGGAATTTGAACTCCAATAATAGAAATTAATTTATGTTATAATAATTAAATAGGGTATATTTTATGGTAAATAAAATTAAATTGGTTCGTAATAAGAAACATTTACCAATGAATTTAAATTGAGACAAACCCTTACCTCAAGTCCTAACAAGCATAGTTCATGTGTAAAACCTCCTGAATAATAAAATTAATTTTATAAAATAAATGATTTAGAACATCATTCATGAAAATTTAATTTTTTTAAGAACCATTTAATATTATATTCATTTCATTTATTATTGTAACATCCTGGGTTTTTTGTGATTTTTGAATTCCTCAACCCATTTGAATTTTGGAGTTTGGTGAGCGGCCCAAATTCTTTCATGATCTTTGGAACATAATTCCAACAGTTTAATGGACTTAAGAATATTTTTATATGGGTTTATATGCTTTAATGGTTACTTGTGATTTTAAGTTTATTTTGGGTGAATCAGAGGAAAAAACCATTGTTTCGAAAATGAGCAGACTAGGGCGCATGGTTTGGAATAAATTTTATTTCTTGCAGGAGATAATTTTCCTCCCTCTATGTGAATTTTGAACGGTTTTTAAAATGATATACGAGGGGGAAAATGGCTTTATAGAAACTCTACAACATTTAATAGAGGGTATCTAAAAAGATTATTCATAGGTAGGAAAATAATGCGGCTAGACCGTGCGAGGGGAGGTACCTAGACAATGTATACCAAATGATTTGTGCACAGTTTTCCAGACCATATAACGTCCATAAAGGGGAAAATTACCATTTTTTTATTTTTTTCATTAATTGGGCCTTAACTATTTTCTTAACCTCACATGATCCCTCCTCCCAGGCAGCTGAGGAATGCTCTTCCTACTTCTAAAGGCCTTGTCCTCACATCTGACCTCTAATTTAAATCCTTTTGGTATCGTTAGAATTGTATAAGAAAGAACATAAATCCCCTTGTTTCCTTTCATATTTTCTCTCAACAAAAGGTGTTCTAAATCTATGTGAGTCGGTTTACCCTATTATCATGTAGTTCCTCTAAAATTATGATTTCCTCTAAATTATCTCATGTTAGAGGTTGATATCAGATGAGTGAAGATCTTCTAATAAGAGGTATGTTGTTACTAGATATATTGTTCATTTTTATCATGTTTTGGTGATGAGTTCTTGAGCATTCCATTAGGTAGTCTATGTGAGACCCTATTTAATTAATTCCTTTATATTAAATTAATTAATTGACATTATGAGATGGCTATGGAAATTATCCCCCGTGACTCAAATAGTTTAATAAAATGCGAGAATTTCGACCATGGTAAAATTAGTCAAAGGGTGTTTATTTATTAAATTAATTATTTATATGTATTGAGAGGAGTTTGATGGGAATGTGATGACCATAGCCTGAGGATTGAGATGGTGTTGACCATCGAGATAATGAAATGTGGTTTTTTATGTTAGTTGTGACCTCAATACATTGGGTGATGTTTATCATCAGTTAGGTGGCATGGTCATTAGGTTGAGGTGACAAGGTCATCAGGATATGGAAATTGACCATTTGATGTTTGATGGTGTTGACCATTATATTGAGAGACGTGGCCATTGGGGTATGAGGTGCCTAGATGATGTGCCTTAGGTACTATGTTTGTGATTTATGCTTATCTAAATTTTTCAATATGTCATTGTATTCTTATGTGCATACATAGGAATTAGATGATGAGGTGGGGTTAACCATACAAGTTAGCAGATTCCTCTGTTAGATGTGGCTTAGTACGGTATTGACATCATTAATGTTGGAGTTTCCTACCATAGAAATCCATAGGGATGGTGGGGAGTTATAAAATGACAGTATTGAGACCACTGGTTGAGGGATGAGGTTCTCTATATTTTTGAGGTCGTTGGGCCAATATTATTTGGGAGGATAGATAGTTTCATTCCTTAATATATCATTTTTTGATCCAATTGTGATTATTATTTTGAGTTCAAACATCATTGTACCTCAGCACATCGGGCTTTGATCCAATGAGATATTTTGAGTAGGGTTCCAAGGGACTAGTTACCTTTTGTTTTGGCATGCCGTTTTGAAGGTTAGAATATTATTGATGGAACACGGTGGAATGTAAATCTTTTAGAGGTAGAACTTTAGGGTTCACCAAGGATGAATTTCGTTAGAGGATTCATTTAAATTCATTTTAGGTATCCTCAAAACTAAATATATATATATATATAATGGTTGATGTAGGTGATTGATTCTTTGTGGTTATGAAGTATAAGGGAATCAGTTGTTTTAAATGATATGAATATACTGTTTATTGATTTTTAGATGCACCTTTATATTAAAATATGAAATTTAGTTACACATTAGTGGTGTTTGACTATGATTATTCTCATAGACTATAGGTTCCTCTCAGGATGCAAGCATACTTTACGCTATTGTGATCATGTAATGTACCAAGCTCTTGAGTTGTACCTTAGTGATTATGTCGAATATTTTTTCATGGGATGGATAGAAAGGGACCAGGGTATTCCATTCATTATCTGGGTTTTACTTTTGATATTTCTTTTGAATCAACATAATTATTATATGTATGTACTATTGGTCAGCCATGAGTGACCCTTTCTTATTTATTGACTTCTATAGATTGACATGTATGTCTATTTCTATAAACAATATCTTATGGGGTTTTATTCTATAAATGGTATTATGTATCTTTTATTCTTCTACTATCTATTTATGCTTCTTTTATTTCATATTACTACTTCTTCTATGATGGGTTACTGGTCGAGTCTCTTGTGGTCATTCTTTTCCACTCTTATATATATATACCATTGTTATTATCACAATCGGAGGGTATAGTCTCCATACTATCACGTCATTAAACCCTCACTACTAGTCGATATCCTTTGGTGTTTGGGGAGGCATGCCTCTGGCCTTGAAACACACTGAACCTGAGCATTGTTCGTGTTTCAACATCAGTCAAGGTGCTATAAATGGTATCAGAGCTGTTTATGAATGGGAATTGGTAGCAATTTTTGACTAGATAATAATTATATTAATTTTATTCCTTTAATTTTTTGGTCTATTTATTTAATCTATGTTATACCAAATATTATATTTTTTTCATAACTGGGTATAGCAATCTTGTTTGGGTGCTTGCATCCCCATGCATGGGGGCAGAACAAGATTCCCAAGGTGAGAAATTGTCATTATTCATTTATCTTTTGTCATTTTATTTGATTTTCACCTCAATTAGTGAACTTGTATGTGATTATTACCTTTTATGGTTAGTGACCCTTGTCCAGGAATGTAAATGGAGGAGATATGGAGACTCTTCTTGGTATGGAATGGGGTGATTGTTTATGATTTTTGGATAGGAACATAGGATGATTGATTGGTATGGAAAGGGTTGATTATTTATGCTTTATTTATAGTAAAATGGGATGATTGATATATATATATATATATATGAATTTTTCTATGAAAAACATATTATGATTTTCATTAGGAACCTTGATTTCACTAAGTGGGGTTGGGTTTTTTAATGTGTCAATAAATGAAGATAAACAGTATTTCCCTACGTAGCCTCTCTTTGGTGGAATTATACTCAAAAATCATAGGAATGTGGTTCTAATTAAATATATATGTTATTTTATAAGTGATATATATATATATATGGTCCTGTATTTGATAGGACTAGGCAGGTATGATGGTATGAGTTGGATTTTTAAAGCGTCAACAAAGAAGGTAAATAATGGTTTCCTATAAATCCTATTTGGTTTCATTAAACATACCGGCCTTAGATGTTACGTGGAATCTATCCTTGTTATGGGAAGGGGGGACATGAATTTGGATTAAACATTATTTCAGACTCTGATGTGTGTATTCAGAGACTATGAGGCCATATTATATTTGACACCTAACACTGTTATGGGTGGGTGAGGGGTCATGAGGCCAGATGTCATATGATATAGCTGCGATATTGGAGGATAAGGGTGGTGAAATTTATCTACTAGTTATATATTTTCCTATATACATTATTTGTATATTGTTATTATTATTGGACCATTTCTGGTACACATTGGGATTCCACCTATATAGCATTCAGTGGAGCCCAAGAGGGAAGTGATTTGGTGCCTCTTGATCAGGCATAGGATGAGGCCTCAAAGGGTGAGAAAGATCATGAGCCATAGGTATAAGATGAGGTACAAGATCTAGTATATTAAGGAAAGGCACATAATCTATAATAGTTTGGACATGTCATGATGAGTAGCTCTGGGTGATCATAGTTTGTGTCATCCAACGGAATAACAGGGGAGCCCAGGGAGGTAATCCTTCGATGGAATATCTGAATCGAAAGTTCTAGTTGCATCACCTGCCACAATTTGTTGGTGAGGTTTCACCACTAGAAGATAAGAACTGGATCTATGTAGTCAATACAATATTCAAGAATCTTGATAAACCCCCATCCTGAAGTGAGAATCTAGTGATATACAAGCTCAGAGGACCAGGTTAACACTAGTGTGACATGTAGTTTTAGGCAGGTAGACACAAGGGACTATCTTAGATAGATTTTTTGGAAAAATTATTCAATCAATTCTTCCTAAAGACGCTGAGGGAATATAGATATTGGAATTTATTGAGTTTATAGTAGGGAGACATGTTTTCATAGAACATACAACGACTTTAACTAACTTGTCTCTTTTTGCACCCATTATGGTGGGTGATGACATCATAAGGATGGGGTGTTTTGAGGATGGTTTAAATAATTCCATTAGGGTGTATATAAACATCTTCAAGCTATTATCATTCACAAATGTAATAAAGCATGTGTGGATAGATGGGTGAAATTTTATGGATAGGTCATTTTGTGTCAGGTTAAGGCTTCATGTGTTTTCAGCAGTGATTCATAAAGTGGTTGGAAGTGTGGCCGATAGGAGTCTCAATAGGGTGTTTAGGTTATAGAATCAATAAAACCATAGATTAGTGGTTATTCAATGATGTTATTTCATTATGGGAATCTAAGACATGTGAAGACTCAGTGTGATCAGTCACCAAAGGAGTACCAAGCTTGTGGCCATGTTGGGCAACATGAGAGGTACTGAAGGAAGCCTTCTCAGATAACTGGTTGTCTGGGACTGGGGTAGAATTTGGTGTCTGAGGTCATAACGAGACTAGTACCAAGAGATTATATTTATGACTCTGCTACAAATGGAGTTCATGGTAAATATAGTGGGACCAGGTATTGGGATTGTGGCTAGTAGCTGGTATAGCACGGTAGGGAGGCCAAGACTCAGGTCATCGGTCTTTAAGCTAGGTTCGTGTAGTGGAGATGGAAGGTGAAGAGTATATCAAGGAGCCAAATATAGTCACTGGTATTCCAGAGAGTGGATGGGGAATAATCTTGTTTTGTTCTATCCCTTTTGTGGTAATAACCAGTTTTTGATGCACAAGGTGCATGTGATGTTTTTGGACTAGCTAGATGTTGGTTAGTAGGGTGAAACGTACTTGGATGCATTATATACATATATATGATTGTGTTGTTTGGAACGATTATTTATTATAGTAATCAATGTGATGAGGGTTATATTTGTTGTTTTTAGGAATATTGGAATTGGTTCTATGTGGGATTTATGTGAGGTGTGAGGCACCAAGACTTATTTAGAGTATCTGATGACGTGTGGGACATCATGGGTGTCATGTGTGAAATGTTAACTTGGCGGGAATCTGATGAAATAGGGAATTTGATGGTGTTGGATATTACACTGACATCATCTAAGAACATGATGAGTTGTATGAGTGATGATGAATAACATGATGACTTTTGTGTCTAGGGATGGTTGGTGGCCCAGAATTTTTATTTTTAGGTAAGGAAGTGATTAGGGTAGGTAACTCCTAAGGTGAGGAGTGCATTGAGAGAGTTGAAAAGTGAAATTATGACTATGTTAAACTGAGATTATTTTGGTTCTATGGTTTTATTTAGTACCATATAATTACAAGGCTTGATAGCTCATGGAAGAGATTTTTTAAGGTTGGTAGACTGTAATGTCCTAGGCTTTTAGAGTAGGTTGAATTCAACAAATCATTTGAATTTTGTTGTTTTGTGGGGATACAAGCATCCTTCATGATCATTGAAAATTAATTATGATGGTTTATTTAAAATAATTAATTGATATTAGACAGTTTTAGATTCACCACACGTAGCACAAAGTTTCAAGTGGGTTTCAGGTTCATCGAAGGCAAAAACCCTTCACTTGGGAAAGAGCGGACTAGGGAACATTGTTTGGAAAAACTATGCATCCCCCCATGAGAAACTGTGTGGCCCTCTAGGTTCATTATTCATTTTTTTAAACCACGTAGATGGGGGTGAACATCTGTTCAAAAACCCTAAAAATTTTAATATAGTGGATCCAAGCAGCTTACGCATGGTTAGGAAAACATTTTGTTGATCCCGTGTGAATTAAGGTACCTTGAAAGTTGGTGCCTCACATTTTGTTCATGGTTTTAAAAACTATATAGCCTCATAAAAGGGGGAAAATTACAATTTTCCATATATTAATTTAATATTTATTCCCTATTTTATTCCTTGCATGAAATCCCTCCCCCCAATAAGCTGAGGATCCTCTTTCCTCCTTCCATATTCCATGGACCCCACTTTACATCGAACCTCTAATTAGATTGATTTTGGTTTCATTGGAATTTTTCTTGTAATACCTTCAATACACATGATTATATTCATCATTGTTCTCTCTTTATGGTGTGTTGAACCAATGAAAATTATTTTACCCTATTTTTAAGGCTTCCATCTTAAATGTTGATTTCTTCTATATCTGCTCTAGTTAGAGGGTGATATCGAATGAGTGATCATTGAACTATATGAGGTAGGTTTTCCAAGAATTATTTTTTATTTATCTTGTTTTTTGGGGGTTTTTATTGATAAAATATTTGGTTAGTCCATGAGAGACCCTATTGAATTAACAAATTTCTTTTGAATTGATTAATTGACCTTATGAGATTCCTATAGGAATGATCATCATTGACTAAAAAATTTTCATACTAGTGGGAGTCTTAGGACCTTTTAAATATTAGGTCAGGGTGTTTATTTATTAAATTAATTTTTTATATTACTTGAGATGAGTTCCATGGGAAAGTGAAGGGTGTGGATCAAGGATTGACAATGCAGAGACCCAAATATTGACGTACATGGACATTACATTACTTTTGAATAATACTTAATACATAACAAAAAACAACACTCAAGGACCGTAATATTTTAGTTTCTTTGGAAACATGGAACATAAACATATAATCACGTTAAAATTTCTTCAAAATCTCACATAAAGAACATCCCCTTTTTTCATACCTAAAACCTTTCTTTATATCCTCGATAAAAGAAAACATAAAAAGGGTGATCTCAAATGCTCAGTAAGGGTAAACATTGAGAACATAAAACAATCCATAAACATTTGATTTCAAAAACTTGAACATAAAATCTAAACATCAAAATCTTGAGAAACGACATAAATCATGACCGTACATAAGGCCTAAATCATAAAGTAACATTAATCATGACAAAATAGCATGGGAATAAATCATTTAATTGTGTAAAACCATTTACCACTTGATTTTATTTCCATAGTAGCCAAGGCATTGCTGCCAAGACCATCATAGTGGACAAAGTTTCTTACTAAACCGAGTTTACTTGCCATTCCATCCCTGTATTACTAAAAAAGATTAAATTTCCATTCCATCCATGTCTCTATCATGAGATATAAATCTTTAACCAATTCATTGGAGGTAGATATAGGCCCCACCCATCTCATAATTAAATCATTCTTACTTGTTCCACCAAATAATCATAAATCATTCATCATAACCCAAAGAATAAAATGGGTTTCATAAACATCATCCCATCATAAAATAATCCAGATAAAACAAATGGATATCATTTCGTCATAAGAAAAGTGAAACCATGTAAATCATAGATACATTATACTTGAGACATACGCATATGAAATAATGTCATCATAGATGGAAAATAGTTTCGACAAAACCCTTGAAATGAATTCTTGAAAAAATTATCATTTCTTCTTCAAAATCATTTTCATTTCACAAAATGACATTCAATTTTAAAATAAAGGATTTTTTTGAAAATAATCATTAAATCTTGTAGAGGAATATTTATGTTAATAAGGTGTTATGAAATCATAAAATTCTGTTCACGCTGTATAAGTTAAAAAAACATTTTCCTCATACTTTTGCCAGAAAAGTCAAAAAGTACCCCATAACATAAATAAAAGAATGATTCCTTACATACCATGTAGTAAAATTCAAAAATGGGTTTAAAGGACTTTAAACATAAATGAAACCATTTTTATAAAATAGGGACATGGATGATAAATATAACCCAAGTAAATACTTACGTATAAGAAATCTAGGAAAAAAATGAGATTTGAAAAATTATCCCTTACCTTAGGTCTGATATGATTCATATGTATCCGAACCTCTTTTATAATTATTTAAATAATTTCATTGACTTATTATAGAATCATTTTCATTTTTATGATTTCATATATGGTCATATTCTTGTCTTCTTATTAGTTTTATTTCATTGCTACTTGTTACTTGGGTGTTTATTTCTTTATGTTCTTATGCGTGTTTTGTCGAATAAATTCTTATTACTCCTTTTTAGTTTATAGATACATCATGTACATAATGTTATTATTATAATATATATCATATTTATTCATTAAATTCATTTATATAATCATTATTCAATGAAGATCATGTAGAACGAGTCGCATCACATCTTGGAGATGGTAGGCCATACGTACACACGAGCGATGATATCATTCCCATGATCGTGGATTTGTATTAAAGTGTATATATAATTTTTAGAATCAATATCAATTTAAAATAATTATATATAGTTATTTATTTATACCATTATACCCATCCATGTAAGGTGGTGGTGGAAAACAGATTACACCACGGTGTGGAGACGGTATTTCGTACGTATGCTGATGAGGTGATTTCATTTTCGATATGATGGATAGAAGGTGAAATGGGGTTGTTTAATATTTATAATAACATATAAGTATATTAGGGATACTGATGTTATTACTTCCTAATGAAACCACTAAAGAAGAATAAGTAGAAGAAGAAAGAAACTTGAAAGAATCAGTAGAAGTTATTCCCTCTTCCTCAAAGTGCCTCTATTGAACGTCCTCTTAGGGCACTAGAGTTGGTCATTTGAGAAGACAAGTACCTATATAAGGTTTCTATGGAAGTTTGGAAGTGAAATGGACAGAGTTTGGAAGATATTAAAGGCTCAAAATGGTGTGAGGAGGAGAGGGAGGAGGTGCCCTTTTATAAGGGAGGAGAGGGGCACCTTTAGAAATCTCAAAAACCATAATTTATAATAAATTAATATTCGGTTTTTAATAGCTCCAAATTGATTTAATTCGAATATAAAGTGTGGATGGGTCGAAATCCTCTCAACCAATCGGTTGTAAAAAAAGTTTAGTTTATTATGTTAACCATTTCATTTAGATTTAACTCTAAGTGAAATAATTTAACTTTTACCATGTCTTCTTGTTTTCGTACACTATATGGTTAATAAAAATACTATAACAATCCAAATGAACACCAAGTGGTTAATTATTTATATATATAACCTTATCTATGTCATTTGTTTGAACCTTATATTTTTAGGAAAAAATAACAATTAATAATATAATATTTGTTTTAAAAACTATTTTATATCAATTTTGACACTATTTGGTAATTGATTTTTGTGAAACTCATAACAGCATGATTAGTTCAAAAATAGTTAATTGAATCAATACTAACATGTCATATATACCTAAATATTAGTGTAATTTATAAAAAGTCTCAAATTACTTTTATTTGGGTATTTATAACATCATTTATGTTAATATTTCATTAAAAAGGTAACTAATGCATCATCACTGTGTCATAAATTAATTAAATTATATAATGTCAAAAAATTATAAATAAAATACCATTATCTAGGAATTATTTTTTTATTTCTACTGAATATTTATAGTCAAATTTATCTTATGTATAACCCTATATTAAAAATATTTTAGTTATTAAACATTGATTTTAATTATTTTTACTCTTCTTTAAATAAAATAATAATAAATGTTCTAATCTAATCCAAGTGGACCTAAAGGGTAATATTTTATTCCTAATATTTTTTTTGGCCGAATTACACTTATCCAATAGAATTAAGTCATGTGTTAGGGTAATAATAATATCATTTTTACCCATAATTACCCTATTTACTTTTAACCGTGGTAAATAAAAGTAAAAAGTTACTATTCACCAAAAATTATTTTTATATTATTGAACCACATTTTACTCCATGATATTAACTGTGTCTCTCATATTTTCAAATTTCCACTCACAGAAGCGGTAAAATTATGTTTTATGTAATTTTTCAAATTCTCCTAGAAGGTGGGTAAAAGACGATGAAAAGTTCAATAAAATTTTTATATATCTAAAATTATTATAAAATGACTATAATGAATTACATTGAACTTATATTGGTATTATGTATCAATATTAACTAAAATAAATTTAAATAAAATAAATAATTATTTAAATAAAAAGTCGGTTTTTGAATAGTAAGCCAGTGTTTTCACTATTAATAAAAAATTGAATGTTTTCATAAAAATACCAAAATTCACCCTAGGCTAATTTCTATTTTCTAAATCCAAAAATTAAGTCCATTTTAAAAGATAAAATTAATAAAAATTCAAAAAGTGGGTATTACTATTCATAACGGCAAGTTCATAATAATATTATAATAATATCTCATTTAGTGAAACTCGGTATTGCGTACTACACACGCTATCAAAGAAAGTCTTGATTGCATGTAATACAAGCCAAGTCAGGGCTTCGTGTAGTGGAATCTCTTTTTGGTGTTGCGTATAACATAATAAAAACTTATTTCATTTATACATTAAACAAAATCTATACTTAATGTTGCGTAGAATAATTTCCACAAAAGAACTTGAAATTGTGTGTAACACGAGCCAAGAATAGTGTTGCGTATACTACAAGCTGATACGGTCTTGCATATAGTACAAGCTAATCTTGGTGTAGTGTATAATAGAAGACATCAAAGAAATTAAAAATAATATATCTCATAAAATCTTGGCGGGTTACATTCTACCCCCCTTAAAATGAATTTTTCCCTCAAAATTTGTTGGGGTTATAAATGGTTTTCTACTTGAAAGTTTATTTAACAGAAACCCACATCGTAAAAAGGAATACCAAAACTTAACTTTAAAAAATAAATTATGAAACTTAATGGTTTCCCAAATTAACTATTCACTGGGTTTCCACATAAGAGAACATTGGTGAAAATATGGATATGGAAGAGAAATCTAACCATCATGTTCTGATGGAGAGTGGTAGAGAACATGGCTATGAAAAATCCAACAATCACAAATCCATAAATTTGTGATGATCTATGGTAACATCTGATTCATCGGATATAAGTTTAGTAGGATAACCTTTTTAGTTCTCAAGAGCATTTCCCTAATGTTGAAAAAATTGTCGAATTAAAAGAAATAATTACTTGATTTTTGTACAATCTCACCGTTGTTCGTGCCTTGAACAATTTCCACTTCTTATCATAAAGAAATGAAGTTTAATTTGTAATTCGTGAAGTGTTAGCAGATCATGCGATAGAATGATAGGTCATTCAATCGGTTTATATCACAAAACTTTTAGCACAATTAAATATACATAAGTCCATCTATGCTGAGATTAATAGTATATAGTTGCTAAAATAGACTTATACTTCGTCTATCATAGTGATTAATAAAATAAAATTAGTTTCTATTAACTAGGGACTTCTTGTAAGCTAGTGGTAGGCGACAAAGGCCTATCACACTTCGGTTGTGGTTTTGATTCCCATAGCCTTGTCTGATGCGATGGGTTTTCTCCCGTCCTGCAGGTTTCCCTTTTTCTAAACTTCCATCAATAATATCGAAAAACATTTATTTTTAAACAATACTAACTTATGTGAAACATAATTAATTTCAAATATTTAGGCTTATCAAAAATACTTCTGTCCAAGCTCATAGTATGAAGAAAACAATTACTACGATATATCTTGTTTGTCACATTCCAATCATGTGAATAACTTATTCGTGTATTCACTTGAAAAATGAATGCCCATTGAACCATAGTGAAAACATGAATTCTTTCAAAAGTTAACTCTTTCCACATACCAAAATCCCAAATTCTCTATCTACTCAAACGATGATATAAATTTCTTCTTATATCAGTCATGAGCTCATTTCATTATTTCTTAATCCCTTCATTATACGCAAATCATCTTCTTTACAAAAATATTTCAATCACTTTTCATGGTTACTGGTACCATATAATTATTGAAAACCAATACATAGATATTCTAAAATTCCACAATACCATAAATGAGATTCGATGATACTATTTTGAGATCCCATTACATAAACACTTAATCATTACACAACATCATTTTATTCCTCAACATCAAAAATAGTGATCACATGTGACTTCCCTTTACCCTTTTCCTTAAGAGGTTGCTCACATTGATCATCATTAACCCTTGGATTAGGTAATTGATTAGCATAATTCCCCATTTCCTTGCACTTGTAGCATTAAAGCGTTGGTGGTGCGTTCTCTGCAGTCTTTTCATTATTCACATCATTAGATACTCTTTTCCCATTACTTTGACACTCTGCTAATTTATGACCTTCTTTTCCAAACATAAAACATTTTCTACTCCATTTAGGACAATCTCCACCATGCTTATTTCCACGCTTTGAACATAGAGAAACATTCGCCTCCTTTTCCCCATTGTTTTGATATTTTTCATTGAACTCCATCTTTCGTTTCTTGTCAAAACCATGAGATGGATATGTATCACTGACTTTCAGTTCTACCTTGATAGCACAAAGCACAATTTATTCATAGATACTGAAGTCTCTTATAGAAAATTCCCTTTGAAGACTTGGTATTAAGACACTGAAGAATCGATCAACTTTACTTTCAGGTTGGATGATAAAGACAGATTCATACCTTGCAAGCCTTGTAAAATTCACTTTTTATATACAAAAATATTCATCATCCTTTTTCTTAAGCTCATGGAACTCCTTTTCCATCTTTGTTTGAAGAATACAAGTGAAGTACTTATTGAAAAATAAGTTCTTGAACTCATCCCACTCCATGGATTCAATTTCATCTTAGGGCCTTGTATTATTAATTAGAGTCTGCCACTAGTCTGCTTCACCGTCTAAATGGTAAATTGTCAGAATGACTTTCTTCATGTTCCAAAAAATGAAGTTTGGAAAATATATTTTCAATGGTACTAATACATTGTTCAGCGACAAGTGGGTTAGAAGACCCACTAAAATAAGGTGGACGTTGCCTCATGAAGGACTCAATATAATATTGTTCCCTTCTCTGCTCATTTGGATGTCTAGAATGATTCATATCTTGTGTAAGTATAGTAATAAGATTTTTCACTCCATCTACCATAACATCGGTTTGTTCAAGAGGGAAATCATTGAGTTTTCCATTACATTGATCAACACGGTTCTATTGGGTTCTAGCCATCATCTAAAACCCAAAAAGAACAGTGTGAGAGGAAAAAATAATGCTATGGAAAAAAAAATAATGGAGGAGTACCTTCAATATATAATATCTTAGGTGTAATTCTATGATCATTACCATAATCCTAGGATTATAACCTATAGTTATACTTATCCTTCGGGGCATCCCTAGACATACCTTAGAAATATCTCTGGGGATCTCACTAAAGTTTTTGCATCCTAGTTCCCAAAGGTTAACTAAACCTTTCCTCTGATACCAACTATAGAGACCCAAATCATGACGTACATGGACATGAATTACTTTTGCGTAATACTTAATACATAATAAAAAAACCACACTTAAAGACCGTAATAGTTTAGGGTCTTTGGAAACTTGGAACATAAAATTCTAATAATGTTGAAAGATCTTCAACATCTCCTATAAAGATCATCCCCTTTTGTTTTCATACCTAAAACCTTTCTTTATATCCTGGGGAAAAGAAAACATAAAAAGGGTGAGCTCAAATGCTCAGTAAGGGTAAACACTGAGAACATAAAACACTCCATAAACATTTGATTTATAAAATCTAATCATCAAAATCTTGAGAAATGACATAAATCATGACAATACATAAGGCATAGATCATAAAAGAACATTAATCATGATAAAATATCATGGGAATAAAGCACGTAATTGTGACGAACTATTAAGCACTTGATATGATTTCCATTGTATCCAATGCATTGCTGCCAGAACCATCATAATGGACAAAGTCCCTTACTGAACCGGGTTTACATACCGTTCCAGCCCTGTATTACTGAACTGGATTCAGTTGATGTTCCATCCATGTCTATATCATGAGATATAAATCATAACCCAATGCATTGGAGGGAGATATATGTCCCACCCATCTCAAAAATAAATCATTCTTACTTGTGCCACAAAATAAACATAAATCATTTATCATAACCCAAAGAATAAAATGGGTTTCATAAACATCATCCCATCATAACATAATCCATATAAGAAAAATGGATATCATTTCATCATAATAATAGTGAAACCATGTAAATCATAGAGATATTATACTTGAAACATACACATATGAAATAATTTCATCTTAGACGGAAAATAGTTTTGACAATACACTTGAAATGAATTGTTGAGTAAAATATCATTTCTTCTTCAAAATCATTTTCTTTTCAAAAAATGAAAAGAAATTTTAAAAGAATGGATTTTGTTAAAAATAATAATGAAATATTGTAGAGGAAGCTTTATGTAAATATGGCGTTATGAAATCTTAAAAATTCATTCACGCCATATAAGTTAACAAAAACATTCTCCTCGTACTTTTATCAGAAAAGTCAAAAACTACCCCGTAACGTAAACAAAAGAAAGATTCCTTACATACCATATCGTAAAAGTCAAAAATGGGAAAAAGGACTTTAAAAATACATGAAACCATTTTTAGAAAATAGGGACATGGATGACAAATATAACCCTGGTAAATACTTACGTAAAAGAAATCTCAGATAAAAATGAGATTTGAAAAATTATCCCTTACCTTAGGTTCGATATGATTCATACGTGTCTGAACCTCCTGTATAATGATTTAAATAATGTCATTCACTTATTATAGAATCGTATTCACTGTTATGATATCATATATGGTCATATTTCTATCTTCTTATTAGTAATATTTCATTGCTACTTTTTATTCGGGTGTTTGTTGTTTTAGGTTCTTATGTGTGTATTGTCGAATAAATTATTATTATTTCTATTTAGGTTATAGATACATCATGTAAAGGATTTTATTAGTATAATATATATCATATTTATTCATTCAATTCATTTATATAATCATTATTTAATGAAGATCATGTATAAAAGTCACATCACATCGTGGAGATGGTTGACCGTACGTATGCACGAGCGATGATATCGTTCCCATGATCATGGAATTGTACTGATGTTTATGTATACTATTTCACAATCAATATCAATTTATAATAATTATATTTTTATTTTTATTTATACCATTATACCCATCCATGTAAGGTGGTGGTGGATAACAGATTACACCACGGCGTGGGCACGGTATTCTGTATGTACGCACGCGCGGTGATTTCATTTTCCATAGGCTGAATAAAAGGTGAAATAGGGTTGTTTCATATTTATAATAACATATCAGTATATTATGGATACTGATGTTATTACTTCATAATGAAACCACTAAACAAGAGGAAGTAGAAGATGAAACAAACTTGAAAGAATCGGTAGAAGGTATTACCTCTTCCTCGAAGTGCCTCCTTTGAACATCCTCTTAGGGAACTAGAGTTGGTATTTTGAGAAGAAAACTACATCGATAAGGTTTATAGGGAATTGGGGAAGTAAAATTTTTAGAGTTTGGTCGAGCTTCAAGGTTCAAAATGGTGTGAGGAGGAGATGGACGAGATGCCCTTTTATAATGGATGAGAGGGGCACCATTGGAAATCTCAAAAATATTGATTTATAATAAAGTCATATTCAGTTTATAATATCTCCAAATTGATTTATTTAGAATATTACGTGAGGATGGGACGAAATAATCTCAAAAAATAGGTTTTAGACATGTTTAGGTTACTATTTTAACCTTGTCATTTATATTTAACCCTAAGTTAAATAATTTATCTTTTACTGTGTCTTCTTGTTTTCCTACACTATATAGTTAATAAACATACTATAACCAGAAAAAAGAACCCCAAGTGGTTCCTTATTAATATATATAACCTTATCTATGTTAGTTGGATAAATCTTAGAATTTTAGGAATATAATAATAATTTATAATATAATATTGTTTTAAAAAACTATTTTATGTCAATTTTGACACTATTTGGTAATTGATTTTTGTGAAACTTATAATAGTATTATTAGTTCTAAAAAGTTAATTGAATCAATAATAACATGTCATATTGACCTAAAACATTATTTTAATTTTTAAAAAGTCTCAAATTACATTTATTTGGGTATTTATAACATCTATTATGTTAATATTTCATTAATAAAGTAATTGTTTCATCATAATTGTGTCGTAAATGAATTAAAATATTTAATTTATAAAAATAATAAATAAAATACCATTATGGTGGAAATATTTTTATCTTTCTAATGAATATTTATAGTCTAATTTATCTTATTTATAACCCTATATTAAAAAAATTTTCATTATTAAACTTTGATTCTATACATTTTAACTCTTCTTTAAACAAAATAATAATAAATGTCCTAATCTAATCCAAGTGAACCTAAAGGGTAATATTTAATTACTAAGATTGTTTTTTGGTCAAATTACACTTATCCAATAGAATTAGGACATGTGTATGCATAATAATAGTATCATTTTTACCCTTAATAAACATATTTACTTTAAACCGTGGTAAATAAAAGTAAAAAGATACTATTCACAAAAAAAAATATTTTATCTTATTGAACCACATTTTACTCCTTGATATTAACCGTGTGTCTCAGATTTTAGAAATTCCACTCATCGAAACTATAATTATAAGTTTTATGTAAATTTTCAAATTCTCTTAAGAAGGTGGGTAAAAGATGGTGAAAAGTTCAATAAAATTTTTATATATATAAAATTATTAAAAAATGACTCCCATTAATTACATTGAACTTATATAGGTATTATGTATCAATTTTTACCTAAAATTAATTTCAATAAAATAAATAATTATTTAAATAAAATGTCGGTTTTTAAATAGTAACCTAGTGTTTTCACAGATCATCAAAAATTGAATTTTTTCAGTAAAATACGAAAAATTCACCCTTGGATAATTTAGATATTCCGAATCCAAAAATGAAGTCTATTTTGAAAGATAAAATTTATAAAATTTCAAAAAGTGGGTATTACTATTCATAACGGCTAGTTCATAATAATATTATAATAATATCTCGTTTACTGAAACTCAGTATAGTGTACTACACATGCTATCGAAGAAAGTCTTGATTGCATGTAATGTATGCCAAGTCTGGGTTGTGTGTAGTGAAAGCTCTGTTTCGTGTTGCATATAACATAATCAAAACTTATTTCATTTATACATTAAACAAAATCTATACTTAATGTTGCGTAGAATAATTTCGACAAAATGAACTTGAAATTGTGTGTATCACGATCCAAGAATAGTATTGAGTATAGTGCAAGCTAATACGGTGTTGCATATAGTACATGCTAATCTTGGTGTAGTGCATAGTAGAAGACATCAAAGAAATGAAAAATAATATATCTCATAAAATCTCATCGTGTAACAGAGCTAGTGTTGACCATATGGATGAGATGATATGGTTCATTAAGTTGGACATGGCATGGATACTTTGGTTGATGTTGATCCCCAGATAGGTGACATGGTCGTCGGGTTGAGGAAACAAGGTTGTCAGGTTATGGGAATAGACCATGTGATATTGGATGGTGTTGACTATCATATTAAGATACATGGTCGCGTGGGAATGAGATGTCAGGATGATTTGTCCTTCGTACTATGTTAGTGATTTCCTCTCGCCATGATTGTTTTAAGAATCAATGGAGGTGTGTAAACAAATATAGGACTAATATTCTGAGTTTTATTTGACAACTTGTGTCGGTAGATGCCTCCATTAGACACAGCCTAGGATTGTTTTTTCCACCAATATGGTTGGAGGTTACTTTTATAGAAATCTATAAGGATGGTGAAGATCCATCAGTTGGTAGTGTTGATAAAATTGGTTGGGGGTTGAGGGTCACCATATTTTTTGGCCATTGGGACGAGATTCTTTGGTATGATAGAGATCACCATTCCTCAGGATGTCAAATATTGATATGATGGTGTTTATTATTTTTAGGAAAAACTTATTTGGTCCTTAGGACATCAGACTATGAGCTGATGGGATCTTTTGAGATGGGGTCTTAGGGACTGGGCACCTATTGTTTGTGTGTTCCTTTCTTGATATTGGTATATGATTAATGGAATGAGTTTCTAGGTTAAAATCTAGGAGGTGGAACATGAGGGTTCACCATGGATGAATTTTGTCAAAGGATTCATATATATTCATGTTATGTATCCTTTCAACTATAAATATATAATTGATGGCCAAATAATTTGATTACATCCTTATAGTAGTTGAGAACAAGGGAATTAGGTTATTTTACATAATGTGCATATAATGTTTACTAATTTTTAGATTCACCTACATATTCACAAATTTAGGTTACATACACATTGGTGGTGTTTTATTGTGATTATTCTCATGCCCTACATGGGCCCCTTTAGACACATGTAGACTTTATGCTCTTTTGATTAGGTAACGGACCAATATTAGGTGTTGGACCTTAGTGATTATGTAGAAATATTTTGTATGGGATGGAAAATAAGTGACCAGGGGGGTTCATTCATCATTTGTGCTTTGCTTTTTACTTTTCTTCCATATCAGTATTCTCATTATATGTATGAACTGGTGGTCTACCATGTGAGACTCTTTCCTATTTATTGTCTTGTATAGCCAAACTTGTATAAATTTTTTTACAAATAGTTTTTTCATGGAATTTATTTCTGTAAATGGTATTTTACATATTATATTCCACTATTTTCCATTTACGGTTCTTCTATTAGTTGTTACTACTTTCTCTATGGCTTGTTATTGATCCTGTTATCTTATGGTCTTTATTTTCTACTAATTTATATATAAATCGATACAATTATTATTATCACAACTAGAGTGTATATTCACCCAAATATCACCTCTTTAAACCCACTAATATTAGGTAGACTTTATAATATAGTGATTCATGTATAAGATCAATTGGAACACTAGCCATGAGCACTGTCTGGGTGGAAACAAAGGTCAAGCGTTATAATTACAAAAAAAATTCTCTCATCAACCACTTGGGATTATTCAGTTAATTCATCTCAAACTGAATTAGTATGTTTATTATGATAAAATTAAATTTAAAAAGGATTTATTATATCCAAAATTATTGATATATATTTTCTTTATCATTATATTTGAAAAAATTACAATTCAATAGGTTTTCAAATATAGAATCAAATTAAAAAAAGTGTCTGGGTATTCTAATTTTAGGTAGTTAAATTTACAATAAATATATATTGTTAATATTCTTAACATAATTACTAATTTATCTTTAAAATATCTTTATAATTTCAAAAATATAACTTGTATTTATTAAATATAATTTTTTTTCATCCATGTAATGTGGTTATGAAGAATAAGATACATCGTTCAGGAAGGTGGTAGTTGACCATAACACTAGCAATGTATTAATTTTAAAATGAATGGGAGGAAGGAAGATAAATTTAATTACTAAAACATAAATAAAAATTTTAAAAATTATATAGATGTAATTATATTATTATGATAATAATACATTGTGAAATAGATGGAGAGACTGATTCAAAATAACTCAGTTAAGACTATTACCTCTTTATTTGATATCCTCCTTTAGATCAATTCTCTAGACATATTAGATTTATCATTTGATGATACCAAATCCTCTAAAACATCGGAAGTATGATTGGGTAGAATGTTTTTTGAGTTTTTAAATGCTATGTTACTTCAGATTTGAGGATATGTTTTGTGGTAAAGGGGTCTTTTTATAGGTGAGAGCGGTGACATTTTTGTAAATATTAATTTCTTAATATGTAAAGAGATATGTTACTAAAGGAAAGTGGATCCAAAATTGATAATTAAATATGAAAGTATAATTTATGGTCAATAAATCCTGCATGAATATATTTATGTTGGATGTTTTAGGAAATATTTAGACTTTACCACTTGATTTAGCTCTTTTATCTTAAATTAACCTCCACTATTGTGAATAATGTTTATCATGGTTATTTATTTTTGTAAAAAAAATTAAAATTGAAATTATTAACAATTTTTTATATTCTTATTATAGTCATTAAATCCAAATATTTAATTAAATTTCTAAAAGTGATAAGAACTATGTTTAATTAAATAATAAATTCAATATTTTTACTGTTCACTAAAAATCAACTTTTTTAGAAACATACCAAAAATGAATCCAACAAAAATTATGACATGTTGAATCCAAAAATGAAGTTCATTTTATAAACTAAAATTCTATAATTTATGAATTTTACTATTAAATTAAAAAAGAAAATATAATGAAAATCAATTTTAATGGGAAAATGACTTTTAAAATTTTAATTTCCCTTATTATTATTTCATATAAATTAATAATTAAATTAATATTAATATTTTTTTTTCATGGAAAATTTTTATAAGAATAATGTTTTAAAAGAATTCATTGTAACTTATTGAGATACTAATACATACCATATATAAAGATGAAATTCTTCTAAAAATATTCCTTTTAGCAAAAAATGGTTTTAGTCACATCTAATAATTAGTAGTCTATAAACAATTAAATTTCATTAATTAATTATTATTATAATAGATAAAATTATTCTTTTGGAATAACAATAATAATAATATGTAAAAAAACATATTTATTACCTTTTTATTTACATTTGGTTATACTTTTCTTGTAATTTTTTTAATGATATTTCCTATTATTTCCTATGATATATTAATTTTTATCATGGATACTGAAATATATCACAATTAATTTTATTTTGATGTTGTGTGTCTAACATTCTACTCAAAAAATTATATCTTTAAATGAAAACACTTACTAAAATCTTATGGTGTTACAAATCGTGGTTGTATTATTCTAAGACAATTTTACTGAGTCAAAAATGACAATGATAGAATTTTCAGGGTAGTAAATTATAGTTTTTTGTTCGATTGTTTCTCTATATTACTTTTTGTCTTGAATAAGTTGTTTTTCAGCTAAATCATATGTTTAATGTTGTATGAAATTATATTAAATTTTAAATTCAGTGTTTTAAAAACATATTTGCCTTTTTTATTAAATATTAATGTGATTTTTTAATGGAAAATTTAATTTATATTATGTAATAATGTTTTTCCAGGCTTTGATTGGGATTAATGACTAAGAATTAGTGGTACCCATACCTATTATTTATTCTAATTGGTTCCCTTGTGAATATTATTATCTTTTGAAATTTATAAACTCATTTAGAACTTAAATATGAAATTAAATCTCAAACCTTAAGGTTTCACATTTTGGGAAATTATTAGTTTTACGTGAATATAAAGTTTTGATAATCATTAATGAACTCAAATTGGTGAAAAAAAAGAAATTTTCCATAAATTATTTTTATAATTACTTTTTTTCAAGATTCATTTTTCATTCTTAGTGAGTTTATATTTTTTCTAACCTTAATAGATTGTTTTATTGGTTTTGAGTTGTTTGAAGATATTTCTTTCTAAATTACTATCTTCGAGATATTATTTTTATATTTAAAACTAATATTTTTTTCCCTTGTGGAAATATGGAAGTCCAATTAAAATTTATGAATTGAATTTTATATTTTTGATTTGATTTAATAATTCAAATTATATTTTTAAATACTATAAATTATTAACTATAAATATTTGGTTGAGTTGTGTGTTTATTGAGGTTTATGAATGGGTTTTTTATATTTATAAAAATTTATTTATTTATAAATTATTATAAATTCATCAACCATTTTTTTAGTTAACATATCTAATTTAATAACTTGAATTAAATTTGGTTTATCTTAAAGGATATTGGGTACTATTTAACTCAATGAAATAGATATTTAAAAAGAATTCTTGATGACTTGGAGAAATACATTTAAATTTCCTTCAATTATCTCTGTTTTAATTTTTCTTTTAAAAAAGGAAATTGGGTTTTCATAAAAAATCATTTAGTTTGAAAAAGTGACAATTTTCTTGTACTAGTTATGTATCATGGAGGAATTTTTTTAAAAAACCTCTTATTTTCATGTAAGATAAATTCATTTTTTGGTTAATTATCAACTCTATTGATTGTGATTAATTGATTGTTTGAGGAAAAACAAAGAGCTATGTGTGGTGAAATTTTATTTATCTATAAATTTCATATATTTTCACATATATTTTTATTATGATTCATGGTTATTTTATGCTTAATTATACTCACATAGCTTGAATTCCTATGTTATGATAAATATAAAACAAATTTTTTCTGAATTTCCAATCTATAAAAAATATATGTTTTGTGCTTGAATACTTTTTGTTTAGCTATTTAAATTGAGGAATATATTATGAACTTATATTTTTTAACAAATATTTTGATAAAATTTGTATTTATATGAGTTTTATAATATAAATAATTTCATGTTTATAAATCTTTAATATTTTGTGATAAAATTATCTATTATTTTTCAATTTAAACATTAGTAATAATTTTTTTCTTTTTGAAAAAAAACTTTCGATTTATAACTATAATTTTAAAACATAATTTTTTTTGATATTGTAATTTTTAGACCTTATTTAATGATTTGTAAAATTTAAAATTTATTTTATTAAACATCATGTATATTTGTATAGATTATTTGATTATTTTTTAGTTTTTAAAATCAAATAAACAAATATTTAATTGATTCAAAATGAATCTTTAATTATATTTTTAATATTTTTAAATTATATATTTTTTTTAAATATAAATAAAATATCACAAATAAGATATTGAATGTTATTTCATATAGGTTACTTGAAGTTGAGTTGGACTACTCTTTACAGCCTAACCTACTTAACAAAAATATTCTATGGACATTCGATTTCTCTAGTGTAATGTTAGATGTTCAGTAGAGATAAGGTTAAAAAACATACATGGGACACAGATTGTGAAATAAAAATCCACTTCAATTTCAAATTTTATCAATTCTAATAAGTCCATAATGTAGATTGAATTTTTATATGATCCATACTATGTATTTCCTATGAGATTCAGACACTATCATTGGATAATTTTTTATCATTTGTTAGATACATATATTTCAGAAGTAATGAAATTGGTAGTTTATACATATACATATGACATGATAGATTTTTTATTTTAATAACTATTCTAATCTATAAAATCAAGAAGTGTCTAGATGTTTGAGGATGAAAAGGTTTGTTAAATTTGTTGTAGTAGTATTGTTATAGATTCATCACGTAGAGGATATAAAAATAAGACTGAATAGAGTCCCTTATTTTAGATGTTACCACGTCGAGACACAAATAACTAGGGATGAATACACTAACCTAAATTCTGATAGGGTTTAGTAACAATTTTTAAAACATAATTTTTTATAAATTCTTTCTATGGAGTTATAGTTATAAAACAGTAATAATTTCATTCTGTATTCATGAATTATATTATATTAAATTGAATTGTTCTATAACATTATTTAATATGTTATTCTATTATAATTAAACTAATAAATCAATGGAAAAAATTATAGTTTTTTATATTATTAAAATTTCAAATCAATTCTTTAATTAATCTATTTTTTTATCCTACTAATGTTTTAATGAAAGAATATTTAATCCAATTATATTGATTATTTTAGATCATTAATTCATCATTTACAATGTTTTATAGACTATATAAATGAATATCATCTAAGTTTCTCATTTAGATATAAAATATTATGACTATAGTGATTACCTTAACAATTATTCTTTATGTGTCCTTACTCTATCATTCATAATATATAGTTGTGAACCTAGATCATTGGTAATGATATATTCTGAGTAGATATTGTTCCATTTTAATGTGGTTATGTTTTTGACAATAATCATTAAAATAATGAATTAAATATTCTCTAGGGTGATTAAACTAATAATTCCATAGATTTTATAAAAATAGATCATCATTAACTCTTATTCCATAAAACAGACTAATAATAATTATTAACATCACATAATTTCCACATAAAAATTCATAATCCAAGTATTAACCTCCAACATTTTTTTACCTTAGAAATAAATTACACCCTTTGAACACTGATGCACCAAATATTTGGGTCCTTCCAAATACGCAAAAAGAACCCGCATGTCCTTTTCAATATTTCAATTATTTTATTTATGCTATTTAATTTTTTTCCTTATAGATGGTATATTATTAAGCGCATATTAGTATTTTAATTTTTAATTTTCAGTCCTATAAATAGGTTGATTTCAATCATTTGTGAAAATATTTTTCAATTATAATCAAATTTCAAAGAGTTCTCTCTCATATGTGTCTAATATAAAGATGGTTTTCCATGTATACTCATGAAAGGAAAATATTAATCCAGATGTGCTACATTAGTTTTTACAGGAGGGAGGTTGTTCTATATTCATAATTCTCCAATTTCATTTTCCACCCCTGGGATCACAACCTTACTATGATTTAGATTCTATATATATATATTACATTTTATTATAGTAATAGCATCCACCAATATATTATCCAACTCATGTATACTAGACACATCATTGTCAGCTACACCAATTATCCTTTTGGAAGTGCCTCACTGCCATCCCAGTTGGCCAACAAAAGTCTAACTAAAAAAAATAAAAAAATATTGAAAAGAGATAAATAAATATTCAAACCTATATATATCTACTAGAATTATAATAAGTCTTTTACTAGGATATTCACTTAACCAATTTTGAAACTCCCATTTTTCCTATGAATCACTCCAAGATTTACAAATCTGGATACGTGAATTGGACTACTCCAGTTATCATCCTCCAAAATTGTGTACATTTTATCACAAGCATAATATCTCACACAAGAACATGATTTTTTCACCCAGGGCTATCACGATCCACTCTCTTCGTGGGCCTAGATATAGAACATCTAGACTCCCTTTGTTGTTTTCCATTATAGATGTGTATCCCCTATATCTGGGAAAGATCTCTTATAAACACCCAGGATTCGCATATCGTAAGCCTACACGCAAGACTTCTACATGATCTATATGTACCAGTTCTTGTCCCTCCACATGTATCACCTTATGTTCCTCAATTTATCGACCCCCATGATCTCCCCTTAATGCATGAACTCAATTCCTAGAATCCATGTTCACAATCCCCAATGAACTCACTCATATTTTGTAATTATCCTCATAAAATTCATCCACACAAAAATATGTTTCACATTAGATTACTACATAGTGTAATATATAACATGCATTTATCCTCTCTTATGTTCTCTCCCTTTATCACCAAACTCAATAGACCATTAATGCATGTTATAGAATATATGTTTTTGGAGATCATCCAATGATCATGATAGTGGAAGGAACCAAATAAATTATTGATCATACTTCAACAGAAGTGATCAGAAAAATAAAAAGAATACAAAACTAGAATTATTATAATTTT
Organism: Viscum album; assembly: GCA_963277665.1. Lineage (NCBI taxonomy): Eukaryota > Viridiplantae > Streptophyta > Magnoliopsida > Santalales > Viscaceae > Viscum > Viscum album. The sequence continues at coordinate 254,721,059 of OY728148.1, read as the reverse complement.
ATAGCCTTTACCTTGTTTTATCAATGTAATAGTCTTGTTTAGGATTTACTTTACTGAAAACCAAATGACTCTCACCTCTAAGGGGATTACCCCATCCTCCCATCCACGTTTCTAATGACATAACCTCAAATCATAAAGGGGGTTTTATCATATTCTTGAAGAAAAATAGTTATTCAGGTTGAATAGAGTTTCAATTTAAGGATTTTATTCATTAGTACCACCAATATGAGGTATTATATCCTTTTAATATAGAATATTCAAAAAATGAAGATAGATGAAGTGTTGGAAACCATCTCATTGATGTCAACTTATGTTACAATAATTCATGACCCCCAGGTTTTTATTCATTAAACCCTTAAATTAATGTCTATATAGATTTTAAGGAATGATATACTTAATTCATAACTAAATTAACTATGTAAGAATACATGGAAGGAACTCATATACCATATCATAATCCCCATCTTACTATACAATGGTGTAAAACAGAAGATTCAAATGTTTCTTATGATATGAATATATTATAACCTTCCATATGAATCACATGTATATTGTTTGTTATGATATAAGGTATATCGTAAAATATGATATATAATATTATTTAATTTCCAAAAATCTCTCACTTTCACAGAAATACCATAAGTAATTTATGAAAAACATCACAAATCCTTGTGAATCCAAATGAATCTCTTTTGTTTATGGATTATCTAACTATATTCATTTGGTAACAAAATATTTGTCAAAAATTGTAATTATTATCCAAGGGCTTAATGATATTACCTTGTGGGACATTTTCGTAACGAATTAAATATTAAATCTCAATTTTAAATATTTACACAAATGGATTCTCGAGAAAAACCACACTGTTAATAAAGATACAAATAATCCTAATGTGATCTCAATAAAACATAGCACTATCTCCATATTAATATATCCAACCTTAGATATATCTTATAAATAGTATGTATAAGTATATAATCCATTTATATATGAAAAGGATTGATAGCAAGACCTAGAAAATTTTCAATCTAGTATAGGATATATCAAAATTTATTGATTCTTCAAATAAAAATACTAACATGGTTTATGAATACATTACATGTCATTCATTTTGATGTTCAGTAGATCACATGTCCCTTATCAATGTAGTGAAACAGATATAATGATACTCAAATAAGCATGACCTTGCATTTCCATAGTCTAGTTAAATTAAGGATTGTTTTGTTTCATCATATGAGTAGGAAAATCACATATTAGTTGATCTCAAACTAATGACATGATTAGTAACACACCCAACCATCTAAGGTTAGTTAATCATCACGTATTAAAAAATAAATATGTCAAAATATGGATGTTCACATGACAAGTATCTCACCGTCCTTAGGTAAAAAAGGATTCATTATAAGAATACAACACTAATTATATCAATGACTATATGAAAATATATGGGATATAATTTGGTGGTTTAATAAAAATATTAATTATCCAATTATTATCGCATGATTCCACTACTCATGTTAAAATTAACATATCATCACAACCCATAATACTCTATTATGACCATTGATTAGAGATAACTAAAAGTCACACTTTGATGGAATATTATCCATCCATATTTCATGTAGTATAAATTGAAAAAAATTATGAAATGATAAATGGACATTGAATTAATTGTAAAATGGTTATTCATTATAAGAATATTGTATCCAATTGACAATGTATCTTATACTAAGAGATTCAACATGAACCTCATGTTTTTTCTAAGGTAATGGTTTTATTAATGGATATACTACATTCTCTTAAGTATCCACATGGTAGATATTTTAACTTCCCTTCTCAAGGATCTCTCTAAGGATATGGTATTTCCAAAGGATGTGTTTGGTCATTTAGTGAGACTGGTATTCCTTGTCCTGAGCAATGGATCCATAATTTTCATAGTACAGTTCAATTTCTATCTTAATTCCTGGTTAAACCCCATATTTATAAATGAACTTATTGATCTAAACATCTTCTTTCACAACTTCTGTAGTGATACACTCTTCAACTTTTTTGAGTCTACTATGGTGGCATATTTTTAATTCTTCCAACTAACAACACTAATGTTCATGAGAATAATGAAACATGATTGAGACACCATGTTATCATTATTGGATTGGAATCCTACATCAGTGTAAATCTTTACAAATATCTCATCATACACTACAAATACCAAGAACATATCTTTTTTCTTATCGGGTACTTAATGATGTTCTTAATCAAAACTTAGTGACTATCACTAAAAATGGATTGGTATCTACTAGTTATTATAAGAAAATAATCAACATAAATTAAAGTACCTAATAAAAAATAAATTATAGATACTATGAAGGATGAATAGGGAATTCTATACATACTTTATCACTCTTTAAATAAGTGTTTAATGTTTCTAAGAATCATTCTATAAAAAACTGGTAAATACCACTTTTGGAGTTATCTATGTTAATACTCAATAAAAAACTTTCAATATATGTGCTTTGAATCAGTATAAGTACCCTCTTAACTATTTATTTATAGATCTTTATACCCATAATGTAGGTTGTTTCACCCATTTTTTCATAGAGAATCATTTAACCAACCATATCTTTATAGGGTGTAACTTCCGGGTTGAATTTTTATTATAATTTTTTAATCCACATATAATATCATAAATTCCACCACTCTATCCCTAATAGTCTTTTTTATAAAAAAAAATTATGTTCATAATGAATACAAAATCATTGATTGCATCATTAAACCAACAATTATAACTCTTAAAATCTTACTTTAATCAATAAATGCAATGTTCCAAATTGAAAACCATAACATACTAATTTGGATTTTTAAAACCTTTAGGTTTTATTATATATATATCCTTATCTAAAATTATTATTACAAAATGTGGTTTTAAAATCCATTTGATATATCTCATAATAAAAAATGAGTTGTTATGGAAGGAAATATAAAAATTGACCTTATGGTTTTAATAGCTAAAAGGTGTCTTCATAGTAAATACCATGATTTTTTTAGTAACCCATTTCTATTAGGAATGATTTATAGGTAGAAACTCTATTATCCATGTCATATTTATTTTAAAAAAACCCACTTCCACCCTATGGGTCTCACCCATTCATATATTATGCATTCATGGTTATTAATGTGTGAGTCTAATTTAAGTATTTAAAAAACCTACTACTACATGTACAGTGAAAGTATGAATATGAAACCATAGAGAAGGATTAGTTGTGTGACTAAAAAAACAAAATACTAAAGAAAATACTAATGTTGAAATTTTGATAGTGGAATCCAAACATGGAAAATGTGAAAGTGAAAGTGGTGTTGTGATGTAGACTTTGAAACAAATAGGAAGAGTGAGAAACAATAGATGATATTAGGGAATTGTATTGAACTTTATTAATATAATAAATTTTATACTATAAATAAAATCTCTCAAAAATATTCCATTTTCATAAAGAATTTGTGCAGATAACCTAACTATCATTTGGTTTTTATCAAATCAAAATGAACTCTCCTTATTAATAAATTGTTAACAAAAAATATAGAAATGATTAGTTCTTTAATGGATAATATTATTATCAAACATTTCTAATTTTCGATACTTTATTTGATGAATAGAGGTTAATATTCCACTATTATAACCAGTAAATATTTAGAGTTGTGTAAAAATTAAACTCATAAAGAATGAATATGAGGACAGTAAACAAAATTTTCACTCACTTAAAAATGACAAAAGGAGAAGAATAGTTGGGTCATTAAATGCATTATAAAATGATAGGCCTAAAATGTTTAGTTAGTAATATTTAGAGAAAAATACAATTTACATATAGAAATAAATTTCCAAAGTCCAATAACATAAGAATTATGAAAATAGAGAAATAAATAGTCTCTAAAAATTCACTTCCCTCTCGTTCCAAGAATCCACCAATTCATGGTAGTTAGGATTTTTCTCTGATCAGACTCTGCTCTCTTGAATTTAATTTCTGTTTTTTATCCCTAAAATATCTCACCTCCCTTCTCCAGGTGGATTATTTTGTATTTTAAAAAAATTAAAATCCATCATGGATTGACTTCATTTATTCATGGATAGAATATATTTCTTACTCCATGTCATCATGTCACAATTTCTGTCACTAGAAAAACATTATCAATAACCTCCAAACACTTATACAAGAAATTTATTGTTACAAATAGAACTATTTTTGCATAAAAAATTGGAATCCTTTATCAAAATATCAAAAAAATAGTTTAAAGTCAAATGCAAACTCAAGCTTAATAACTTCAAATAGAATCTCTCTAAGGATATAGTTTCAAACATGCATTGGAATAACCTTTTGTTTGGAATCTATATTCATCAACACAACCACGTCATGTTGATAAAAATAGGCCCATATGTATTCATCTTCATCAATAATACTATATAGGACCAAAATAATCTAACAAATTCTTCATATATGATTATTATAAATTAGTATCATTTGTAAGTTTTTGTGACTCGGTTTGGTAGGGCATAAAAAACACTTTGTCCTAGTTCTTCTCAAACACTTGTGGATTTAAGGTAACATTCTTCATGTTTTGTCAAAAATAATCGAGTTAGAAATTGAGGTCGACATACCTCACAGGATTTTGGATCATCCCCTTTAGAAACCACAAATTCAAAAATTGGAAAAATAAAACATGAAATTTGTAATAAAAATTCAATTAATCCCTTATATTCAATATCATTAGCCAGTTAGAATGCAACAATATTGATGATCTAGATTCTATGTTTGGAATGGTTGGTCTTCACAGACTCAGTAGATCCACTCCCTCAAAATGCATCAAAATCGAACACATCTTCTAAACATCATTATAAACCTCACCTCTATTTTTCAGCTTCATTAAAAGATATTCTTATTCAAAACAACATCATCCAAAATTTTACTTTGGGCCCTAGATTTAACACCAAGATTTAGTTTAGTAGGAATTCAATACTTAACCTTAGCTCAAATTCTGATCTAGTTTGTGCTTTCTCACAGTGTTCATCTTCTTCTTTAGTTCACTGAGAAATTTATTAGACCATTTCCAACTCCTTAGCATTGATTTAATTATGAATCAATAACTCGGTATTCCATCATAGGTTCCACAAAACAAGATCAATCATTAAAATCATTATTATTGTTTTTTGATTCATGTACAATGATACTCTATTCAGTGAGATCAACTTAGATTGAGAACACATGACCCCAGTTCCTTCTACAAAAGACTCTAGCATCACAAATATACAATATTTATTTTAGATTTTTGGGTTTCCATTGTGAGGTTCTTTTCATCCACAAAACTCTAAGTTTCAATCATTTTTTTGTCAGTCTCTTGATTCAAGTGATCCATGTTTTTCCATGGTTACCTTGGAGTAATTGGTGAAGCTTTGGATTTCATTTTAACTCTTATAATATTCCTCCATATTTAATTGAGATTTTAGGTTCTCTTGGTAGTATGGAGAAATTAAGAACATGATAATCATGTACTCGATTAAATTGATACATTTATTTCTAGGAATTAGCTATTTTAAACTAGTATATAATTCATCTACATAGCTTCCATTTGGAAATTGGATATGTGATTCTCAGAGAATTTAATTTTAACGATGCCCTTTTAAATTTTTATACATGAGTAATGGAGGCCAATTGGATATGTGGCCAACACATGAAAACTCTCACAAATCTATTTTTTAATTTTTAGAACAAATTTTTATCCATCAAAATAAATTATAAAATAAATGAATAAATAATACATCAAAAATAAAGAAATATAGAATTTAATTTTTAAATAATAGTAAATAAATATTTAAATTTAAATAAAATAAATTCATACTCATTATTTTATTAAAGTAATAAAAGTTTAAAAATTAAAATAAAAATCTATAAAATAATTAACTGATTAATTAATAAAAAATAAATAAATTTTAAAAATTCTAAAATAACTGAATTCTAATTTAATGTTTCTATTTATTAAATTAATAAAACAAAAGAGAATTAAATTTTAAAGTTCAATTGATTATATAATAGATTAATACCAAAAACAATAAGGGATAAACATTTAATACTCAACACACAAATATAAATAAATAATATAGGTCCCTAAATACTATTACTCAAAAGAAAATCCAAAAGGAATTTAATAATTTCTTGAAAAGATAAATAGTTGATAGATTAGTAAATCGAAAAACATAATCATTAATAATTATGTTAATTTATGAAATCAACTATAATCTAAACTAAAAGACATAATTAATCAAAAAAATCAAATCAATAATTTAAAACAAAATTGACACAATAGAAGTGATGTATGAAAAAAACATCATCAAGCACAACATTAAATTCTACCAAACATAATGCATTACATGTTCCCATGAAATCTTTAGTCACATTTAATGGTAGAAAATACATATAAAAAATGAAAAGATAAAATTCAATGAATAATTAATTTTGAAGATTAGTTTTTCTCATGTTTTTTCTTAAGTAGTTAAATCTAAATTTCTTTTTCAATTTAATTTATTTAGTGTAAAAAAATTTAATGTTTTAAAAAAATATTTAAATTGAAAATTTTAACAAGAATTTAACGAATTTTAATTTTCATCCAACTGAAATACAAAACATCTCTGTAAATATTTGGGAATAGACTCACATAATTTAAGAGCTCATAATAGATAGACACTCCATAAGACGGGGTGGACTAAAAATTTGTAGGTGAAATAAATAACTTATCCAATTCTTTTATGAATAATGAAAGAAAATAATGAAACAATGAGTTCAATCTTGATTAGGATTTTTATTTCATAATCCATTTGGATTCACATATTATGATTTAAATTCTAATTAAAAAGTTTAAATTAAATGAGTATTAGATAATATTATCCTAATATTTTTTGAGATCTATTTGTTATATTTTAAAACTAATTTACTCAATAAATCCAAGATATTATTAATATTAATAAAATCAAAGTAGCCTCACAACCTTCAAATTTGATAAAAAATTTCACCTAGTTAAAATCCCATAGTGATACCTAAAAAATAAAATTTTGAAAAAAAAATTAATAGTCTTTGATTGGTGGGGTCTCAAGGAATTTTATCTTTGAATTTTTAAAGACCCCTACTCTACATGTAAAACCCAATAGTATCCCCATTGATGAATTTAAAAGTGAGAGTCAAATAATTAAACATTAAATTCAAAAATATTCACAATGTAGTAGTAAAAAAACCATGTTAAGGTCACAATATGGTCTAAAATTTATTTTTGTTTTATAGAAAAACATTCTCAACATGCATTATAATACATACTAGTTACTTATTAACAAATCAGGTACATTAACATTAATTTTCCAAGAGGATGCATGTTATACTTTTAATTTCAAAAATTAAATCATTAAGGATCCAAGATGAGAATGTAAATCAAAAATTGAGTATTCAAAGAGAAAAAAATAGAATAATTGACCAAGTGGTTTAACAATAATATTTTATCATACAATAAACCATTTTAAAAATAAATTTTTTATTTTAGTTTACAAAAAATATCAAGAAAATATTTTAACATAAAGAAGAAAAATAGTTAATAAATTGAATTTTAACTCCCCTTGAATAGAGAATTATCACTTGAAATTATGTGATAGACAGCTCTAGTTTATCACCTAGAGTGAGTCCCTATACTTTCTAAAAATAAAATTCTATAAAATGATAAGTTAAAGTACAAAATTTTAGGATTTAAAATTAAATAAAAAAACCATAGAGAAGATTTGGGGATGTTTAATCCAATTTTCTCCAAAAATAAGCTCCTTTGTCATTGATGCACACACAGCCTCTTGGAAGGATGTACCAAAAACAGTAGAAAATAGAATCATTAATTAAATTCTTTAAATTTTATCATAATTATTCCATATAAAAAGTTATAGTTTGGTGTATAAATACAGATAAAAACATAATAAAATATGATAAATTTTTTCAAACAAACAGATAAAAGTTTAGGCTTAGAATATCATGGGTTTCCATCGATGCAGTGATAAATTTAAATTATTTATCCATTTTTTATCACCCAATCTGCTATAACCATGGTCATTCAATGGGTATTATTTTTTTCTACTTTTGGAATTTGTGTTGTGATTTTAAATTTCAAAAAATTAACTAATGTATTAATGTAATTCCACAACCTAAAAAACTCTTACTAAACATTCCAAATATCTAGGAATACTCATCCTTCAACTAGTAGAATAAAAACCCATTTTTTTATTCATAGAATCATGAATATGATAAGATAATTTAGAAAAATGCTCAATATGATCAAACCTCACTAGTCACCTTCTCCCCCACACTAAATATATTCAAATGTTCATAAAATGATGCAACTTTTGTTGAAAACTAATAACTATGAACCATAATATGACTCATATAAACAAATTACTTGTGTGTATATGGGTAGGATACTTCAAGTTCATCTAACATATTCTTGAATCCATGGATACAAAATTCATCATCCAAAAAATTCAATGAAGTGGGGATAAACTTTTTTCCACATATGGTAATATTTCCAGAAAGTCCCTTAACTATCTCTCCAAAAAATTAGAAACATCAGCATCAACCCAAAGCTAAGAATAAATGAGTTAAAAAACCCAAATTTTATAACACTTCTTTACAATAAAGAACCACCATTAACATACTCACACTTATCAGGTTCCAAAGGATAAAAATTATAAATATTATTCGAAAAAATATAGGGATGTGAAATTTGATAAAAATAAGAGAAGCCCTTTAAACTTGAATTTTTTGGATTAGATAGACCATTTAACGGCTACATAAAATAATTTTATTAATCTAACTCGCACTCTTCCCTAGACTTTCCATATCAACTATGGACTAAAATTAAAAAAACATCAAAATGTTAAATGACATCCTCAGAAATAAAATCATTAAAAGTATGGTGGTTTTCCCTTCTAAACATAGATGTAAACACTTATTCAAAAACAAATATCATACAAAATCTCTCTACAATATGTGAATCTTAGAAAACATTGAATTCTTTTGGATCTTTACTGATTTTAAGAGTCACGTTTTCCATATAAACATAAATAATATACCCAATTGTAGCTAATCATGGTTTACCTATGGAAGTATATGGTTAAATATAGTTTATCTACATCAACTAATATCACATCCACCCTACAATAAGGATATGAATGTGACCATAAACGAGTATTATAGAAATAAATGTTAGTTTCAGCTATATAAGTCCTAGATTTTTGAGTAATGATTAAGGAATATGATTGATGAGTGCACCTTAGCTATAAAGCTACATAATATTATCACTCCATCTAATTCGATAAGAGATGAAAAATATTGGTTTCCTTCAAATTGGCAGGAATATTATTTTGAACAATTGAACTACACTAATCATTAAGATTTACTATTTAACTCTCACCCCAATATATTTTTCAGACAAAAATGTTTTAATAAAATTAAAATAAGAATGTATTTTATTTAATTCTTCCCCAAATGAAATGTTGACATTAAAACTCCTAAAAACTGAAGAAAATTCATGTAATCAAGATTATTTTTCTTTTTAATGCTTTATAGAAAAGGGATAGAAGGAACAAGATTCTTAATGATTGGTATATTACACTCCTCATCCTAGAACATCTCTATTTTATATCCCTATTTAGTTATTTATCATTTCATTTTCCTTTTTTATTTTCAATTTTCAAGTAAATAACCACTATTCTATTCATGTTGGACCTTTATGTCAATATTTTCATATTTATTATTTTATAAGAATTCATTTTCTAGTTCAAAGAAAACTTGAGGTTCCAATTCCATGGTTATGTGCTAAATTTTTCATGAGTTTTTTTTTGAAAAGTTAGAGTCGAAGCCCCTTAAATTGATGGGAAAAGAATAAAAATTAAAGGATAAAATGATGAGGTAAGAAAAAAAACTATTTCCCTCATAAAAAACTATCAAAGACCATGTTTTTGTTTAATATTATTTCCAATTTTATGCTCCTCTTCTCATAAGGTTTTCCAATTAAAACCTCAACCACGCTAACAGAAACGACCTCTATAATAATATCATAATCTTTTCACTTACTAAACTAAACATTCAATATCAGTATCATTAGAGTCAGAATCATCCATTAGTTTCTAGTCCTCTTTCATATCATTCCAATTAGGATGCCCAAGACCTTGACCACAGTTCTTTGGATGACAACCCTTTTTCCAAGACCTTTCTTATTTCCATGATCCTTTTGGATCATCTATAACTGATTCACGTTTGTCAATCTAAATTGAATATTGTTCTATACTTATAGATTAATCAAAACAAACAGAAGAGTCGTTGCCTTTCATGTAAGGAGAAATCACATGATCTTCTTATAAATCCATAGCAGCATCATAATCAACCTATAGTGATTCAAACACACTGAATGAATTTTTTGAAATAACTTATACATTTCCTAGTATCTCATGTGAATTTTCCTACTCATTCCCAATGTTTTTCTACATGAAAACAGATTTCATAGCAGCTTCATCCCCTACAGAATGAACATCGATTAAAATTTATTCATATTTTTTATCAACATTAATTGGACCTTGTGAGTAACTAACCCATGATTTTGGAAATTCTGTATGAATAATGGATAGAGATTCTATAGAAGTACCACTATTGATACTAAAACTAATAGATCCTTGAACTGCTTGGTCTTTGGAACAAGAATTTGCAAAAATTATCTCATTATTGGAATGATAATGAGCTTCCACATTTGTAGGCTCTGAACAATATATCTTCAATAAACCTCATCATTCATCAGTATTAGATGAAGGACACACTACAACTCTTTAACATTGATGAGGGACCACTGATAAATTAACATTATTAGTTGAGCTACCATCTAAGGGGTCCTTACCACCACATTTGTTCATGAGAGAAGGATACTTGTATGTTCTATGAAAGATAAGCTAAAATCCCTCCTTTCCCGTTATCTTGGATTTGAATTTTTTTTCCATACATAGTTATCTCTTCATTTATTTCGCGAACAACTTCCTCTTGAAAAACATCTTCATGTATAGATTGATCTTCTTAGTGCATTATTTCCCTGTTGCCAAGTCCCTACCCCCATTCTTCATGTGCATCAGAAGAAACATGGATATTAACATGAGAATAATTCTAACCCAAAGGATCCATTTTGGTCGCAAAAGGAGTCCCTTATCCAAAATTCACAAGACTCTACTTAAGGGCATCAATAAAGGAAAGAACCCTACCATCTTGATCGGAAATAGAAGTGCTAGTTTTATACATTTTCTTGATAATCATTATTTATCTCATGGAATCACGTTTTCCATTCATTTGAACCTCAAAAAAAATTAATATACATACAGTGATCAGAACCATGAACAAATTTTGTACATTTAGACAAGTTCATGCTCTTATGGAATCGCTAAAAAGAATGTCCAATGAATTAACAATTGTCAAAGAACTCAGGAATCCATTAAAATTGAATTGAAAGATCATGTTTTAAATTAACTGAAGCTAGAAAAATTGTTTCAATAAGATCCTGAGACAAATCAATCTGAACTAAAACCCTATAAAATTACCATAGCAATAAGTCTTGGTCTCCTTATCAACTTTGATTAGTTTCCCCACTATGGAGAAAATTTCCCATAAAATCAAAGGGCGATAGAAGAACCAATTCATTCCTCATATTCTAATCCACAATTTTTTAATAGTGTTCTTATTAGTGAGTGAATCATTGATTGGATCAAATTCTTGTAGGGAGAGAAATCCATGGTTAAGAGCTAATGGTCCAAAATTCCAAGAAAGAAATTTATGCTCTTTTGAAGGGAAGACAATGTGGAAAATCTCCATATCGATTAAAATAATCCACCAATCCTCAGATCCACAAAAACATTGTAGCAGATTTTTCAAATCCTCAATCCACCATGGTGAAGCCATCTGATGAATCATGAATCACACAAGGAGTGAAAATATTTATTTATCAATATGATCCTTGCTGATTTTGGGGTTTTCTTCTACTACAGAGATTGACCTGTTTCTTGAAATTCTCTTATGAAATGATTTTGATTCATCCTTAAAATCAGAGAAAAACCTATTATTTGAAAAGTTAAAATTATAATCATCTAAGACCCTCACTATATTCTCCACAATGGTCTTTGTCACTTAATCTGAATCCATAGAGACTTTTCAAGCTTGAGCCTCTGTGTTATTCTTCCCCATAACCTTTACCGGAGGAACAAAGACATATTTAGGGTCAAAATAGAACTCAAGAGGTTCCTCCATCGATCCGAATTCGAGGATAATTTAATAATTGTTGATAAGCGCTCTCCCTGTTCATCTTCTAGCCTATTAAATTTTTCATGAGTTTTCATACATGATTTAGTATTAATTTCCATGAAATTAATTTTATGTTTAGGCACAGTGGTACTGGGAAATTTACCCTTTTATATTCCTCCTAAGTCACTATCCATTTTTTCAATTTGAACCTAGAAATCTTTGATATTGGACTATTGAGAATTAATTTTGGAAATCAATTCCCTTACCATACCTTATAAGTTTGTATTATAATTTGATGGTTGAGAGGTATTTGAAATAGATTCCATTCTTGAAATGAGTAACCAGAACCGAAATATAATTTCAACAAACCATTCTTCCTCCAAGATAGATTTGGGTGATTTTTCTAACAAAAATTATACTAATTAGAAAATGGGTCATTTAAATATTGGTTTCTAATCTTAAAGAAAAAATAGGATATCTCTTCAGGCAATTTGGAGAGATCAAATTTGTGACCACAATTTTCAGAATGGTCATATGCCCCACAATGACCACACTTCTCCCAAAGTGAATGTTCATTAACTATAGAAGCCTGGGTGCTATTTTGAGTCATATGAATAATTATTTTCCTTATTATTTTATGTTAGTGATTTTGAGAATTTTTATTAAATATATTGTATGTTCTTATATTATAATATCAAAAAAAATTACCACCTTAGGACTACTCAATAATGTTATGATTATATGGTGTTAGAGAATTATAAAAGATTTCCATTAAAATGTATATAGCAAGTTGATTATTTGGAAACAATATAATAATTCCCTTAAATCTATCCCAATATTATTTAAATATCCCTCCATCATATTTTTGGAATAAGAATATTTTTATCCGCAAATCATTGGTTGTGTTCCTCAAATAATGTTTCCAAATAAACGAATTTTAGAGATGGTCTGAATTCTCAAATATTTCACTTCTAAGTTTTGGAACCAAATTTTTTACATACTATTTAAATAAAATGGAAAGTATATCAAACTAATCTCTTCCTAACAAATCCCATGAAATGGAAGCTGTTGAATTCCACTATAAAATTCCCTAAGGAACTCTAAAGAATCATCATCTAGATACCCATTAAAGTATGGTAACATAGAAAGGAAGGATTGTTTGATTTTATAATTTGTAAACTATGGGATATCCTTATGAAACATGGATTATTATAAATAGTGGGAAGATATATATCCTTATTACTAGACCTCTCATCATTTTCATTTCTATTTTGAGGTACAACCAGATTTTCATTCTGTACTGAAACTCTCTTAATTTTTAGATTTGTTATTTTACAACTTCGCCTTGTATATATTTTAATTGGAAAAATAATTTATATTTATTATAGTAATTAATAGTTAATGTTCAGGTTTTAAATGTTTCCTTTTTTTAATAATATTTCATGTTATAAAAATTTAAAAAAAAAGAATATTGTAGTGAAATTCATGAAATTTGTTTAAAAAAATATTTTTTGAGAAATAGATTAAATTTTTTGTTTTGAAATTTTTTTTTTTGTCACACATTACCTCCATTAAGAAAGTGATAAAATTTCAAGGATGTCCAGTAATTGATGCATGAGTAAAATTTAATCATTTAATAACGAACTACTACAGGTATAGTGGGAGAAAAAATGATGAACCATTGATAATAATTAGTTATGTGAATGAGGGAAAAAATAAAAAAAAACTTTTAAATAGTGTGGATGAAATTATTATAGTGAATGATATATAATAGTAATGAGAAACATAAATTGGTGTTATAATGAAGATTGTGAAAAAAACTAGGAGAGAGACATGGAGTAGATGAAATTAGGGAATCAGACTCAATTGCATTTATTTAACAAATTTTATAATCTAACTTCAATATATTAAAACAATGTTAGTTTCATAAAAAAAAATTATTGACCACCTACCAATAATTATGTGTTTATAAAATCTCATTTAAATCTCCTTAGTAATTTCGTTCTAATCAAAACTGAGGAAATTATTAGTTTTTAAATAGAGAAGAGTATCATCAAAATTTTACAATTTTTGATACATCAATTGATAAACAAGAAGTTATGTTTCTAAAAATATCACCCATCTCTATATAGAGTAGTGTACACATGAGTCTCACTAATAAAAAATACAAGAACACTGAACAAAAATCATATTTAAATAAAATTTATTATTTTAGGGTGGATGTTAATGCATTTTAATACATTAAAATTTGATAGCCATAAAAATGTTTTGTTATTAAATTCATAGAAACATCTAAAATTGATTTCTAGAAATAAATTTAAAAAGTTTAAGTACATAAGTAGTAAGAAAATTTTGAGAAAAATATTCTTTATTATATTCAGTTTCCATTCTATTTTGACCTTCCACTTGTCCATCAGAGTTGGTCCCCTACTCCACTCAAGCTCAACTCTATGCAATTACTTTTCTATTGGTGATCCCTGAAATATCCCAACTCACTCATCCAGGGGAATTATTATTATTTTAGGAAAAAATTCAAAAAAATCACAAACCAACCTAATTATATCATATTCAAATTAAATTATATTCTTCATATACTTCTATCACAGTTGGTGTAACTTTGGAAAAAATCTATCAACAACCACCATCCACATCCATAGATAATTAAATCCTCTACCTCGTGCACTTGTTGGCATGAGAACAATTGACACCTTCATCAAAATAACTAACCCACAACTCATATTGAAATTAAATCTCATGAATAAGAATATAAAATAGAATCACACTCAACCTTTAATTTCACATACAAATTTTATAAAACATCTGGTGTGCATCTATTTGAAAAATTAAAATTGTATTATTTGAATGCAAAGAGGCCACATAATATTCATCTTTATCAACAAGCCTACAATGGATAAAAATAAGATTACACCTTCTTTTACATTGATTATTCGAACATATTAGCATTATTAAATTTGGGAGACCCGGTTTGGGTTTGGCATCAAAAACCTTTGGCTTATCTCTTCTTGAACATATGTGGTATTGATGTCACCTTATTTATGTTTCATTAAACAAATCATGTTATTAATTCAGGTTGAAACACTTCCTAATTGTTCAGATAATCTTCTCCAAAACCCCAAATTCCCAAACATAGAAAATCCAAGATCACCTTTTCCATACACAGTAGATTTCTTTCACATCTTCAATATCATAATATGGTTCACAAACAAAAACATTGAAAATCCCGATTCTAGTATCAAAATGGTTTTCCTTTGTCGAGTAATATATATCTTCTCCCACATGAAGCATAAAAATAAAAACCTTCTTCTGAACTTCTTCACAATCCTTGCCATAATTTTTCAGCTTCATCAATCAATTAACTTCTTCAACACACTATAATCGCTTGTTTTGGTTCGAACTAAAAATTTGACTTCAATGTTCAGTTCATCATGCATTTTATGCTTTTCCTTAGCATAAATTCTAATCTAGTTAGTTCAAAATTACTTTCTTCATCTTCTTCATTAATTCATTATAAATCAGATTTGACCATTTCCACCTCCTTATCTTCAATTTCATTGGGAATCAGTATCTCAGGTTGTTATCTTTGCTGATATGAAACAATATAGATCTTCAAAATTAAATTTTTTTATGGGATTATTCCAAAATTGAACTCCCTTAATTATGTAATCTTAGATTGGCTAAATAACACACAATGCTACTTTCCATTATATAAAAATATGGTTTCAAAAATCTTCAATCCTATTTTTAGTGTTTTGGTTTTTCATCATGAGGGGTTTATCTTCTACAACATTCATGGTTTCAAACTTCTATGGTGAGTCTCTTGATTCAACATATCTAGCTTCATCCTCTGTGACCTTCATGGAATCATAGAGTCCTTAATTTTAGTCAATATTTTCTCTAATTACTCCATATTCAATTGAGATATTAGGTTCTCTTGGCATCAGGGAGAAATCAAGTGCATTTTAATCATTTACCTCATTAAAAAGATATATCAATTTCTCAGAGTCGGCAATGTGAGACCAATATAGAATTCAGCTATCTCACTTCCATTTCAAAAATTTCTATGTGGTTCTTGGAATTTTTTTTACTTGGATGAACTTTGGAATTTGGAAATGTTATTATTGGAGGCCAATTAGATATGTGTCCTACTCAATAAATATACTACGTAGCCATTTTTTAATTTTGAAAAAAAAACTAGTAAATCCAAAAAAATTAAAAACTCACTTAATAAATAATACATTAAAAAAAGTAAAATGAATTTTCATTTGTTAAATAAATAAGAATAAAATTATATATTTAAATAACATAAATTCACACTTAATATTTTGTTAAAAAAAATAAGAGATTAAAAATTAAAATCAATTAGCTTAAAATAATTTAATAAATAATTAATTATCAAAATAAAGAAATGATAACAATTATAAAATAGTAGAATTATAATTTAATGTTTCAAATTATTAAATTCATGAAAGATAATAAATTAAATGTTAAATTTAAATTATTTAATTAATTAACTAATACCATAAAAAATGGATAAATATATAATACTCAAAACACAAAAATAAATAAAAAATTAAAGAACCTAAAAATGAGTACTAAAAATAAAATTCAAAAACAAAATAAATAAAACTAAAGATAAACAGTTTATAGATTAAATAATATAACAAAAATTATCCACAATAATATTTATAATTTACTACATTTAATATAAACTTTCCTTATAGAAATAATTAACCAATATAATGTCATAAAAAATATAAAAAACACAATTTACATTACATAAGTAATGTGGAAGAAATATTTAACAATCACCACATCAATATACATTAACCAAGTTCAAAATTTGTTAGTATACATAGAGTCTATTTCAGATTCCATGGATTTTAGCTATCCCTTAGAAATAAAATTATTTCTGTACACCTAATAGGTAGTATGTTAATAAAAAATAAGAATTAACTCATCATCATTTTCCAAAATAAATATAAAGATCTTGGGATATTAATGGATCATACCATAACTTCAACGTTCTTTTGTATCTTGATTCAGTTATTCTTCCATAACTCTTCTTGGAATTGACTTAACAGACATCTTAATAGCACTTCTTATTTGTTGGTTTTTAACTTTCCCATGTTAAAATCATCACCCCCACTGAGTCCTTGAATTATTTCCTCCCCTTAAGTAAACCACACCATTTAGACTCAAACACATTATCTTTAGTAGGATTTTAAAACTAATATCACAGAGTCTCTTTAGGATAACTAAAAAATAAGTATTTATTTTATTTTGAGTCAAGTTTATTTGAAGTCAAATTCCATACATATTCTGCATAACTCTGAATTTTTATAAAATATGTATTGGTATTTTCCTAATTCAATATAACATATGAAGTCTTAATGATTGTTAAATATATAATGTGGTTAGGTAGGAGTATATTTTTCTCCATAAAGTAACCTCAATATATAATAATAAGGTCACACTTACTCGTCATTGATCCAACAAAGTCCAATACGGTGTGATTCCTTCTCAAGACACACCTTTCCACTATGTTTTTCTTAGAGGATTGATTTCTAGAGATATACCACAATCTCTCAGATCATCAATGAATTCCTAAATCATATATTATACACCTTGATCTAATTATAGAGTATTAATATATTTTTTTACTTTATTTTGTACATAATTTTGAAAATATTTAATCTTTTCTAAATTTTTATACTTATGTCTCATCAGAAACATGTAACCAAACTGACTAAAAAAGTCAATAAAATTAATGAAGTACCTAAAATAACTAGTTACATAAGTACTCATTGGTTTATATACATCACAATTTATGAGATTCAACACACCACTATCCCATTCACCAATTCTATAAAAATTTTATATAGTAACCATGCATAATAAAAAAGATTCAAAATTATCAAATGATTTATAATGGAATGAGCCCATAAAACCATCTCTATTAAGTATGATGTATTTATTTTCCTATATACAATGAGACAATTAAAAATAAACTTATGATTATAATCATCTATGAATTTCTTATTAGGAATGTTGTATATAATATTATCTATATCCAAAATATAATAACCATTTACCATACTCAAAATGAAATAAAAAGATTCATTTATATATGTAGAATAAATCTTTTAATTAATAATTAATGAAAAAACATTCTTATCCATACAATATATATAAATAAAATTTTACCTATGTAGGGAATAAAATAATAGTTATTCAATTATAACACTAATCCTATGGTAAACTTATATCATAAATTTTTACTTCAAATGTAGAAACCATTTCTCTACTGACAACACAAAGATATACTTCAACCATTTTAAATTCCCTCCAATATTTGATTCTATTTTTATCATAAAAATTTGATATTAACACTCTCTGTACAATACCCATGATTCAAAGGATATGAAATTGATCATTATAAAATTCACATTCAGAATCTTAGAATTCTTCTCTTTAATAACAATAATTAACCAAAGATACCAATATATAATATTTTTACAGGTCATACCTATAAGATATATAAAAATTATTAACATGACATATTCTAGAATCTATAATATATATATATATATATCGGTGAGTATTATGTTGTATATTTTTCACCGATAACATTAAGTGAACTTATCCCCACTAAAAATGATGACCCCAAGAATTATGTCCTTTCAGTGAGCTAAGCCCCTTTTGTAATCATGGCTTACACCAAATATCATAAAAATAATTTGTTATTATATCTATTAGAAAACTATTTTCAATCATATAATACATTAATATAGGATGGTTATATTAATAACTATTCATAAAAATATGTCATATGGATTCACTCAACTCTATTCATTTAGTGTTGTAACATTTGGGTTTTCCATATAAGTTTAACCCAAATTAAATTCTAATAAAAAATAACTTAACAATTAAGGTTTCATTATTACTCTATTTCATTACAAAAAATAGTCATTTAGAACCTAATAGTTAGGGTCACCCATACTAAATGATTGATTTCTTGACAAGTTTTTATTTGGAAGGTATCTCACATATTTTATTTGATGATTTTATTTAATGTCTTACAATTTTTATAAAAATCACATGCATAGTAAACACGTTGCATCACATAAAACCTTTATTATCTCATGATTTATTCTTTATACATATATTCATAAAAAAATTAGTTTTAGAATCATTATTCCATTAAAAAAATTAATGTGTTAACTCTATATTAATGTGTGACTCTTTATATATCATGTTTTTTTTACTCACCAAAAAATAGAATCCAATCATATATATACATATCTAATTACATCTCATTCATAAGGTATAGAAACTCTTCATATAAAAAATTATAATTATATGATATTGAAAATATCCTTATGATTAATCTCAAATTTATGGACATCCAACCCCCATGTTTCTAGAATAAGGAATAATATTCTATGCTTAGGGAAGTTTGACCCAAAGTCCCCCTCCCTAAATCCACATTAATTTATAGAGAATTTCATTCAGAATAACTCTAAAACCTAATATGTATAAACTTTATTCAAAAAAAAAATAAACATAACATTTTTAATTACAAAATAAGATCATTGTAGTTTAAATTGAAATCTTATTTAATCAAACCTAGAAAGTAACGTTGTTAGGTCTAAAAGGGTCCAATATAACCTAAGTGGGAGGTGAATCATGGTATGGATATTCTTTTCAAAATTATTCCTACTCCACTGGATGTTGATGTTTTTGTTATGGGGTCACTTGATTTGTTATTAAGTGTTTATGCTAATTTTATAAATTCCTTATTAATCTAATAAAGATGAAATGAATGTAAAATAGAGAACAAAGAAAAAGGATAGAAAAATTTTACTCGGTTCACCCTCACTAGGCTACATATAAAGACCACACAATGACAATGTAATGATGAACCAAATCCACTAAGTCTCGCTAATAAAATTTTCAATAGTATAAATCACTTTTATTACCATGGTAACATTGTTTATGTGGTTTAGGTTCATCTCACTACTTTCCCAAACAGTACTCCCTGAGTCTCTTTTTTGAGATCACTACTGGTGGAAAGGATCACCTTCTTCCTATTCATTTTATCACTACTCTAGAAGGGAATCAAAATTAGTGTATGGAAATGTAGGTCCATTTATTATAAATAATGAATTCATCGTCAACTATATATAGATGCTCTATTGAAGTCCCATTTTCATCCACTTGATAAATAATTTTACCAAAAATTTACAGGAAATCTCTTCTGAAATCTTTTCTCAATGAACACTACATTCATGATTATATTTATTGATGCTTATTGCCTTCAAAAATATCACAGATTTCTCAAATCTCAAACATCCATCATGAAGCTCCTTCCATTAATGAGGCTAACTTAGGCTTTGCGAAGCTCCAAACATTCAGTGATCTTCTTATTGCCTTCATTAACACCATTACATTCGTGATGATCACAATTTTCTATCTTCTTTGATAGCCCTTGTGAACGTCCTTTCTTCAAGAAAATTTTCACAAGAACTACTTTCACAAACCACCTTCGCGAATCTGGTGACATAAAATCTTTGGTATGTCTCAGTACTTTTATAAAGGGGTGGAGGATTATTTATAGGTGTTTATGATAATTAAAAAAGCTTGCATCCACTTCATCACCATTTTTTGATGCTATATTATTTTGTTCATGATTCATCATATATTCATGAATCACCTAAGAAATTTCCCTTTCATGGAGCTTCTTGTAGTCATAGAGATTATTGTCAAACCTTTGCACATTTTCAATGATCATTCATGATGATCCATACCATCATGAAACGAACATCAAAAAACAAATCTTAATGGAACTCATACTTTTTTCAAATTTTTATAAGTCCTTCATGTAAATCCATCTTTGAGATTCTATAAATCTTCCATGTTTTAGACCCCAAAAACTTGGAACACACTGGGAAATGACATCACCTTGGGTACGCAATTTTTTTACCTCTTCCAGGGAATCTATTCATTTTTCAGGGATATTTATCAACATACCTTATCAACAAAAACTTTTTAACTCTACAACATACTTTGGAAACCTTATTTTTCAAAAAACATAATCAACCTAAAAAATACGGAAATGTTACCCTGAGGTATTTTTTCCAAAGAAAATCATGTATTTAAAATGTATTAGATAATACTTATCCAATTAATTAATTCTTTTAGAATATCCACATCTCACAGAAATTTTATAAACATGAATATTCAAAATATAATAAATAAATAATTGAACAATTTATTTTTTTTCCATACATGTGATATAAATATGAACATTTCATATTTAATTTAGGAATGAAAATTATCATTTTATAATTACTAACCCTTACAATTTAAAAAAATTATAAACAATAAATAAATCTATGAAAATATTAAATTCATTATAATTTTTTCCTATATCATATTTTAAGATTGATAATGTGAAATTATCAATAATAATATATGATTGATATTTATTCCTATGATTTGGTAGTGTTGTAAGGATCATATTATATTTGATGAGATAACATATATAACAGTTAATTCAACACTCTATTTTTATGAAATTTCAGTTTCATTTGTTTCTTAAAATGCCATATCTCATGTCCTATGACATATAATATATCAATTAGTTTTTTATATATTATACCATATCACATAATATAGTTTTATAGTATGACTAATCCTAAACACAGGTGATCTATATATTATTTACTACGATATGAATCCAAACACCTTATGAATAGGGTTGGATCATCTGCTTTAATCTCATATAATTCATCATTTGTTACAATAATGTATGACCCCTTTGAGTGTTCATTAATTAAACACTTCAATGAATTTATAAATATCCTTAAATGAATAAATCCCATTAATTAATAACTAAAGGACTAGTGCGAGAATTAGGGAAGGCATTTGTATCCCAGACATATGATTTGGTTATTCCTGTGATACTGCATTGTAGGGGTATACAAAAGCATCAGATGATTCATGTGATACGAATATATTGTTACCTTCCATATAAATCATATTCATATCACTAATTACAATATGGGTTATTTAATACAATTAAATATACCCTTTTATTTCATTTCTAACAATAACAATGTAGGGTTGACTCAGTAGAAAAATTACAAACACAATAGTCAAAAAATAGAGAGAGACTCACCCAAGCCCACTGTGAGCCCATGTCATGTGCAGCTACCCACACATGCTAGAACCCATACACATTCATTCTCTCTAAGAACTTTTATTCCATATTTCACTATAAATTCTCCTGAAACTATTTTTTCCACATTTCTACATGTATCCCTCCACACACACTCATTTCAAATTCCTTTCATTCCCAAAAACACTAAAATAAATGAGGAAAACAAAAATATGTCATGCCCTCTCTATAAAAATGTTCCATATATGAATGAGCATATCATTTTTACCATTGAGTGATTGAATGGTTTTTTTCATTATTAAAATCCACTTTAAGGGAAAAAGTGGAAAACCATAGAAAACATCATTACAACCAACTAAAATCAAAATGATAAAACTCATAGAAAGACTCTAGAACCTGTGCCACCCCAGCAGCGAAACCATGATTCCAAACCTTCACCATTGAATGGCAACTCAGTGAATTATCCTGTGCAGGATTGCACGGGCTTGGTACCAATGGAAAATCCACACCCTCTCAAATGACCAAATCCAAGAAGCATGTCGCTGTGAAGGCTTAGTGCTTTATACCTCATATGATGTAGATCCTAAAAGAATGCTTGTTGCAAACCATCAAAGCCAACAAACTGGCATAAAAAACCTGCTCCAAAACCACAATCTCATCCCACTCCAACTTACTCCCAAAACAATCCCCAGAGACCACTTACTTAAACAGCATCATTAAAGGATAAATTGAGATTATCAGAAAGAGATTCCCTACACAACTCCCAAGTGATAGAAGAAACCTGAAAGTTTGGAGCCCACATCATCCAGCTCTCAATTTTCCATCGAGTGAGACTTCAAAGATTCTCAAAACCATGGTCTATTTATAACTCATTGTTGGGTTAGTAATATGTTATTTGAAGTGTTTTTTATGAGTTATTCAATGAGAACTTTATGTCAGAAAAACAATTGAGAAACTCCACATAGAAATTGGGATTCATCCTTCACCCTAAAAATTTTATAGGATCATATTGGTGGGAGAAATTTTTCATCCCATTAGATATTATATTTAATCTATAAGAAGGGGATGGATTTTTGCAAAAATATAACATACAATTTTGTTCCACCTAATAATTGTGTTTATTATTAAGTATAGATTCTGATAAAATCAGAGTAAAAAAGTTAAATTCATACATAATTAGTAGTATCACAATGTAAAATAAAATATTTATAAGGTCAAAACATAACATAAATATATAAAAAAATAAAATAAACACAAAGTAATTAAAAAAATGAAAAAAGTATCATATGAGAATATAAATAGCCCCCAAAGGATATTATTAATAAAAACATTCAGTCATAGAATGTCTTTTATTTTAAACACAAGTAGTTAGTGTATCAGTAGTCCATATCTAATGTATTCAGGTTTTAAACATCATATTTTCATCAACTAGTACAGTCGGCAGTAGTTGGTTATACCGATATAACTTCGTTAAAAAGTGGTCATTATCAAGTAACTTTATCCACAAAAACCAATTTTATATCACCAGTTGATATAAATTCCATGTACCATGTACTTTTTAAAACATTACATGTAACACCTTAGGTTTTAGGAGCCATTAACTTTTAATATATATTTATAAATAATGATTCTGTATTATTTAAAAATAATTAAAACATGATTATAGATTGGGATATAAAACATATATGAAAAGATAATGAGACTTTATTCAGTTACAATGGCTCATAACAATGAAGGTACATGAAAACCATGTATGTCATAAAATGGATTATTACACATCAAGGATGATTACATCCACTAAAAGCATAAATATTAAAATATGATAATGAATTGAAAGGAATAATTTCTTTAGAACTATTACTCCCTTAGATTTTGATTACCTTTTAGAATCACCATTATTATAAGAAAACTTACAATGAAAAATAATAAAATGAACGGACAAAGCACATTGTAATATATAAAATGAAAACTACAGAAATGGGAAGTGTGAAATGAATATGTTTAGTATGGTTACATATAAATTAATGAAATCTGTTTGTTGTAAATATGGTGATTGAAAATATGGTTGTCTCGTATATGTTCATTGGACATATATCCAATAGGTACACTAATGTTGTGTATGGTTAAGTAGTAAATTTAAATTAATATAACTCACAATGAAATGAAAATATATCGTTATTATATTATAAATACATATTTATGTGTTATGTATATATATAATTATTTTTTTTAAAATATTATATGATGTATATATAAAATTAAAAAAAAATCAAATATAAATGGAGTAGTAAAATGAAATTTTATTATAGAAATATATAATACTAATTATATTTTTTTACAATGTATTTTGTAAAAAATATATTTTTTCCAAAGAACTATTATTTTATGTATTGTATATTATATTCGAGTGTATTAAATTGAAAACTATTAAAATATTTTTATATATGAACTAATACATTAACATATTTTAATATATAAAATGATAGGATATAATATTAAGGTCTCAAGATGTTTAAAAAATTTATTTTCAATAAATTTAGTGTTTATTTATATTATATATTTTGTTTTAAAAAATATACTTCTAAATTTTAGAATCTATAATAAATAAAAAAAATTATTATTGGATTTATAATGTCAAAATTTTATTAGCATCAATTGTTTATATTTCTCTAAAAAATTATTTTTAGGTAAATAATGTGGTATATCATATGTATTGAATACTAAGAATTTATATGCCATTATTAGTATATAAGTATAACTTAGAAATTTCTGGAGCCTTTTTCTTAAAAAAATATATTTTTTAATTTACATTATAATTTTTAAAATATTAAATATATTTTACAAACCTATGACTTATATTTTACAACATTTGTAATATTTTTCTCAAAAATTATTTTATTACATTATAGACATACCAAATTAACATTTAGATTTAAAATTTTAGATATTCAATTTTATTAAATAGATGCTAAATTAAGGTTAATAATAAAGAACTTTTTTATTATTTCTTATCAAATAATTATAATAAAATATAAATTACATAGTTAAAAACATATTTCCATGGATTAATGAAATATATAAATGTCATGCTAAATATATAAAATCATGGTTAAAACATGTTTTTAAATTATTTTTTAGGTATTTAAAAACACAATTTCACCCAATACTCTATTTATAAATTTTATAGCCTTTTGACCTTGGATAGTGTAAAGAAATCACTAAAAAGTAATGGGGTATTCACAAAAGTTCCCTTTTATTCACTTATAAATGGGGACACTTCCACCCCTTTATGCCCCACCCATTACTTCAAATTACAATAAAAAAACTATTACTTTTATCCTCGTATATTTATATATAATATTAATAATCCTATGTTCTCAATTATTTATCCTATTCCATTCATTTCCATGGATACATTCAAAAGAATGTTTGAAATCCAAAAGTGAGTGTTACTTAGTCCTTAACTTTTTCTCCTTTATATTTTTATTCCAAATATATCCTTAACATATTAATGGGATAACCTTACTATCATACATATAAAAAAGTATTATAATATTATTTTCTAAAAAAATATTCAATTCCATTCACTTAGAAGAATAAACATTAATTGTGAGTTGTCTGAACTGCCGCCTCAAAGAGGTAATGTTTTTTAACATTTCAAATTGATTTTATTTATTTATATAGACATAATAAAATATGATTTTAGAAATTAAAATAATCTAAATAATTTTAATATTATTATGTTATAATGATATTATACACTCTTTTAACCATACCCACCCATTGAGATATAACATGTCCATGTTTGGTGTTGGTTTTACCACCAACTTGAACAATGCTATAAAACTATATCATGGATTCTTATGAAAACATAAATAAAAACTTTAATACAAGTTGATATGAAATTATGGTTGGTTTTGGGTCATATAATGGTTGTATTTTGTATTTAACATCTTATTAAAATATCATCTTTAATCATTTAAATTACAAAAACAAGATGACATTTATTCAATTTTCACGAAAACATATGGAAAGACTATATAATATTTAAATGAAATATGATAATAAATGATTTATATTAAGTTACATGTAAATGAATAATATTACTAATAAGGAACTGAAATATGTAATTTGATTATTTAGAAATTTAGGCAAAAGATCATATAAAATCAGGAATATGGTAAGGATTTTTTGTGACTCAAATATTTTCCTTGGGTAATAATCTGTAATCTTTGACTATTATGCTTAGATATTGGTCTTTGGATACATATACTGGTAGTATGATTAATTTCAACCTTATTTTCAATGGAAATCATGTTTCATAGTAAATTATTCTTCCATAATTATTCTATTGTTTAGTTAAAATGCATTTTTGTTTAGAGTAATTAGGATTTCGTTTAATATCTTTTTCTTCCATATCCATCTTTTAACTTCTCAATAATTTTTTATTTTCCCTAGTAGGAAATAAAAAAAATTATCACTAATTATTATCTTATTCCCTTTTTCTCATTTTAAAATAAATTTTTTGTTATGCTTTTATTGATGTGGGTTTTTAATAAAGGTGTTTTGAAATATTTAAAATGATTTATTTTTCCACAATCTTATATTTTCCACTTATACTTAACAATTTTACATATGATGTATTTCTTACCTAGTTCTCTTTATTGTATTTTTTTATTTAATATTTCAATTTTGATTGTCTTCATCTTAAAAAATTATTTTTATAATGTAACTCAAAATCACATAATTTTTTATGAGATTATGAAATGATTTTTATAAAAAATACCTTTAATTATTTATCTTCCATTTTTAAAAGGATTATTCTCCAATGAAGTAATGGTTTTTAAATCACCCTATATGTTCCCTTTTTAAATAATCATTATTGGTGTTAGGTTTCTCGTATAAAATGATCACAATCCTTTTTATATGATTCCATTAAGGATGTTTATGAAACTGAATTTCCCTTCATGGATTATTTATAAGACTATGAATGATTTTTTAAAAAATATAATTCATTTGTATATATGATAAATCACGGGTTATTATATTTATCTCTAGTGAATTTTTTAATGTTTTAAATCATATAAGATAATAATATGAATTATTTAAGGAATTATCGCTTCACTATGGGAATTAGGTAGTGGTTTCTTCTACACTATAGGAATCACATAGTGATGTTTACTCCATGAGGGGAATCAGGTAGCAATGCATGGTCCACTATATTAATCAAATATTTATTCTTGATCCACTATACTATAATAATAATTTGGTTAAGCATATTCTATGATTTTATGCTTATCTATGATCATTTTGGTTCCACTTATTTTTCCTAATTTATGATTTATTTACAATTTATGCCAAATGTTTTTGATATTTAATGCTCTAAGAAGTTCTTGTTTCTTATGTTATTATTTCATGTTTTATTATTTCTATTATATGTTTCTAAGTTATTTTTTTCCTCTATTGGGTATTATATTTTTTTCATTATTGTTAATGTTCAATCAAGTGTTATTATTTTCACTTATGATCCCATAATATTTTTATCTGATATCTCTCCCTTTCTCACATTTTCCCTCATGATTCTAATCTAATAATAATGACAATTTGGTAATTTTCCCTCACAAAGAATTTTAATCATCCATTTCTTTTGATTCCATTACCCATGATACGAATATGGTTATATAATATGATATTTATAAAATAGGTCCAAGAAGATCATGATTACATAGAATTGTGAACAAGTGTTGTAAAATATTATATTTATATAATTAACCCTAAGACACTAGACCTTTAGGTCCTCAGGTTATGTGACTATTTATGAGATATATTAATTAAATCATGGTATCAATTTATTATTCATGTATGTTTAGTATTGATCTCCATATTTGGTATGAAAGAAGATTGTATTTATTTTTTGATTATTTTTTTTACCATTTGTATTAATTTTTGAGATCATTAGTAAAATCATTATATGTGAGTTTAATTATAGGATGATAACTAAAAATATTGATAAATTCTTCATTAATTGGTACCACTATCAATAAATATATCTCTAGATATTAGATTGTGGATACATATGTAGCACAGATCCACCTAGACGAAATCACCCCAAAAAGGGTTGGTTGAGAATTGACTTGATCATCACCCTCATGTTTGATGAGTGGGCCTAATACTACATACATCGAAATAAAATATTGAAAAATATGATTTTTTAAACCATATTATCTCTATGAAACAATATAATGTAATTATTTCCAAGTTACTTTGGGGGATTAGGTTGAGAAGAAAATGATAACCCAACATAGATTAACCTAGTTTGAATTAAGATCAATATAGGTTAAACTAAAGGAACTATAGGACAACGTGATAATGTAAAGGATCAAGGTGTTTTATGGTTGAAATCTGTCTATGATAATGATAATTCCATCATATATTTAATGTTTTTTCACTCATCAAATCCCTTTTGATTTTAGTAATTTTTTAAATAGAAGGAACTATGGGAGTGAGGTAAAATATTGGTATTTACTGAATTAACAAACCACCAGAATAAGAGCTACAGTGATGTTTTCTAAGGATTACTTCTTGGGAATACATCAGGGAAGCAATGTGATTTTCTTGGCCTGGTATTCCCTCTTTCTAAAGGTGGATGTACGATAATACCATGGTTGGTGATGTTAGATCCTTTATCGAAATAGGATGATATGATGTTATTTCCTATTTCCTTGGATTCATCTTTAGATCTCACTTCCTAGTCTGGGATACCGTCATAGATTTGGTCATGTTCATGAAGCTCATTCATAATGCCATTATGCGGTGGAAACTATTTAATTGCATTATTTATTTAATTACAGGGTAGCTACCTACAGTCAGAGATGTTGGTGATTTTGAATGCATTTAGACATCTGTATATGTTAGGTGTGTTGTAAACCTATAAAATATTACTCTTAAGTCTAGGGAATCTCATATATGAGGTATAATAGTTGTATAACCCAAGGATTACCATGTTTTTCATGGGGTATCTTGCACCAGTGGACTAAGTAATCTGATTTTCATTTCTCTAGGAATCATATTTTTAACATGAGAGGTGGATATTCAAATATATTTGGTGGGGTCACAAATTTTGGTGTCTTATGTGGATATGTTATTGATGGGATTATTATCTTGTAGGGATATATTTTTCATAGGTTTAACATCTCAGGGGGATAGGATATCACTAGTTTAACATCTTTTGGGGTATTTTTGTCATATGATTAACATCTTGTAGAGATATTTGCGTCACAAATTTACTCTTTGGGGGTATTTTGGTCATAGATTTACCATATTATGGGGATATTTTTACCCCATATTTAACATAATCTAGCGATTTTTCCCGTGTACACTTTCAATGTACTGGGTCAGCTATGGATTAGGGTCACAGGACAATGTTGAGGCTCTTTAGGGACTACGATTTTGGATGGTGTGGTTCAGTGGGTTTTAGGGGAAATGACCACACTTCAAATTTTTTGCCTCTCCAACAATGAGAGACTGATTTAAGGGTGATGTTGGGGTATCATGATTGAATTTCAAGTATTTTTACCATGTATGTTGGCATTGAACTTCAAGGAGCCATCCTAAATACTCTGTTATGATATAGTGATAAAAACTAATGTAGTTTGAGTTCATGGTTTATGGTTGTGTGATAGGACTAGTCCATATAGTTTAACGTAGTGTAATAAGAACAATTGTTCCATGAAACGAGTGAAAAAAGGGATGGTGTGGTGATTTTTAAAAGTTTATTCATATAATGGGGGTTATCATCCCAAATAATTCATACATGAGGCATCCTATGATCATTAAACAAGGTAGGGTTATAATATAACTTCATGTGATGAGGACATTTCTATAGAGTTTAACGTCATGTGAATATGATGTTTAGATTTTTATTTTAATGTTTTACAACTCATAATTGGTGGTTTCTAAATCTAGGGTCCATTTAAAAGTAGAAAATAACTACAAATCACTTGACCTCCTAAAAGGATAAGGTAATTGGTTTACCTTGAAGATTCCACCTTTGGGTCCTGCATGTCTACAGTGCATATGCTCTTGGATGACACAAGGTGTAATCATTGCCATGATTGGGTGACTTCAGGGAGTCCAAACATAAATCTTCCTATAATTCTGATTAATAGGTAATAAAACTTTATGTTTCATTATTGGATAAAAGGATATGTGCATGAGGTTTTATGATATGGGTCATGTGGAAGGTTGATACATGAATGAACCATGTTTGAATGGGTATGTGACCAGTGAGAACTCAAAATTCACAAAGGTGTTTCTACTGAATGGAAGAATCATATACGGGTATGTGAGGTGGGTTTATCATGGTTTTTTTAGGATCATAAATGGTAATGGTTTCATAAAAGAAATTTATTCTCAAAAAAATATGTCCTTGTATCAAGGTAATTTCTTAGTTAACTTGTAGAAGGATTCACAAAGGATAGGTATCTCATAAAACCCCTAGAAGTGTGAGGGGATTTCCTCTAGTGATAAGTGTTTGAAACTTTGTAAAATTCATCCCCACTGTGTTCATATAGTCTAAAGTACTCATGAGAGGATGTTCCCAAAAGATGTTTACATGCCAGAATCAGTCTCCTCTTTGTCTCCTAAAAGATGAAGTTTCACAAATTCAATGCTTTTAGAGGATGTCCAATGGATGTAACCCCTAGAATAACGAGTGAATAGAGGTATTTTGATGTTTCATGGTTTTGAATACATAAATTTCATGAAATTTACCATATTCACATAACATAAACCTTCGTGACCCACTGAAAAACATTGCGATGAGATATACCACTTTTGAAAGTTATTGTCTTCACCTAAGATAAACAATCATATAAATTTTAAGACCTTCATGAAGTTATTAACATTAATAATGGATCTGAAATTAATGAAACTATAACCATTGTTTTATTTTCTTCCAGTTTCATCCCATAATTCCCTTGAATCGTATGTTCACTCCTTGATGGCTTCTGCAACATGCATTTTTTGGTGTCAATAAATTTTCCCATCATGATGGGAGCTGATGTAAGAGAGGAGGGTTTGATTTTATGTTCAAATCTTTGGAAATATGTCATTGGGATAACCTATTCATGAAAATAATCTATACCCCATTATTATATATATATATATGGGAGGGGCCATAGGGGGACCATGAGATACTTGAGTAAGATTGGTTGTACCTATCGTTTTGTAAAAATCATGTCCTTGGGAGAATTTCATGACTAAAGCCCTTAGCACTCAAAAAACCTAATTAATTATGTGAAAATGAATTACCCAAACTCATTAATGATAAAAAAAATTGAATATTTTCTTCTAAAATACATATAATTTTGTGAATAATATTGTGTGAGAAAAATCTTTAAAAAATTTCAAAGTCTATGACATGGATGTTATGGGTTCAAAAGTTTTTGAGGATGAAATAAGAAAGATGGTAGGGAATATTAAATTTGTGAGAGATTATAGGTAATTTCTGACAATGGAACCCTCTTTGAGCTACTACCAAAGGAATAGTATGACTATCTATTATTCCATAGGCTTCCCTTATATAGAATTGGACAGAAGGATTATATATTCATCCCTAATGCCATTTTTGATTCCTCGACTTATGCGTTCAAAAGTTACCCATGCATCATGGGGGGAAGAGGGCCATGTTTTTTCCTTCCATAAAGGACCAGAACTCAACCATACACCACTACTTGTGTAACCCTAGGAAAACAATTAATAAAGAGGATACTTCTATAGAGACATCATCCCAAATGTGTGGGAGTATCATTATGTAGGGCATGGAAGACCACCACCAAGCCTAGACAAGGCATTGGTACCTACACTAGGGTGGTAACACTATAAACGAATGGGCTTATGCCTATTGGTTTTTCCATTACTGTGAGGAATTTGAGGTGGAGATGAAGACAGTGGAACTACATGAAGTGGTGTCGACTTCATAGTAAAATATTTATCACTACCCAAACATTATTCCTAAATTGTTGAGCAGGTGGTCATCAGGGACAAACACATTACATTTATAGCATGGGGAGTTTGGAATTAACCTATAACAACTCTAGAAAATTGAATGGATCCCCATATAAGGGGTAATGTATGATGAGTTCCTCCATTCTAAGAATTTATTGAAGGACATGGATAAAAATTTGGAAATAGAAAGGGATATATTGTTCGTAGTGCAAGGGTAGTAGTGGAACAAAACATGGATGAATGAAATCAATTTCAATCATTGGTTTAACTATTTTTTGAATTAACCCTTTGAGAGGCTGTTAGGGAGACCCCAATAGTGTCTAAAGGAATCATAGTTCTAGAAGGAGCACTGCTACCTAGTGGTATTAGAGGTGATATAGTGGCATTTTTGGGGGTATTGTGTGAAAATCAAGGCATGTCTGATCAAAATAGTGGGATTAATCAAGGAACTAATCTTTAGGTGGATTCTTATATTTATTTATAAACACATGGGAGTGTGTTCAAGTACAGTTGTCATGCGAGAAACACTCATTTTGGGGAAGCATATCATCATAATGGTTCCAGTGTTGTAGAAGCTATATAATATATTGTGACACATTAGCAAGAGGAAGACCCTTATTTTTGTTTGTGATCCCTTATGTTTTTAATATGGATGGGTCCCTAAACACATGGTGGTATCAGTACCCAAACCAAATCACCCCTCCCAACCTATAATTTTGGTCATCCATACTTAATATTTCTAAGAACTTCCCACTAAAAATTCAGAATGTAAGTCTGCCTACAAGGATCGGGATACTGGAGAATTTCATGTTACACCTATTCCCCCTCAAAAATAGAGATGATTATGAATGATAACATATGAATGGTTGACAAGTGACCATACCTTAGGTACTTTCAATGTAACTCCCCAAAAATCTAATGTAGGAACATTGTATTCAATAGCATGTATCACACGAAACACCAAGCGCTTAAGGGAACATAATATCCCTAGAATTTATAATATATTTACAATTTTAATTAAATATAATATATATTATACATTTCAATTCATATTAAACCGAGTTAGAGTACATTTCATGCAACAAAGAGTTTCTTCCCTAGCATACGGTACACGTAAGACGGAGTTTTACCGAACATTAAAATATTATAAAATATTATTATTTAATATAATAATATATAACCCAGCCATTAAATTAGTGTTTATGAATATAATTAACTATGTTATAAAAATATATGAAAATATAAAATGAATTAATTGGTTTAAAATTATTTATAAATGAATATAAGAACCAATCGTATATAAAAAATAGTACTTTTATAGAAAACTATGTATATTCACACAAAAAATATTTATCCTAATTAATTAAATAAATTAAAATTAGTGAGTGATATTAATTAAATATATATGATATGCATTCAATAAAATATTTATAACATTCATCTAATAAATTATATTTTCATTAGATAAGAACTAACCCAATATTTGGAATAAAAGTCAATATTTTTACTGAGTAACTTTTACAACATTTTAATGGTGAAAATATTTTAAATGCACTTTCTAGAGATTTTATAGATTTTATATGTAAATATATAATTCATATTTGATATAGTAACATGAAAATTATCTTAGGGTGAATTTGTTTTTGTGAAGTTTTGTTTTTTTAATAAAACTTGAAAAATACTAAAATTTAATTCAAAACTACTTCTTCATCTATTTTATTTGTAAGGATAATTTTAATTTTAATTTTTTTTAAGTTTTATTAAATAATCTCTTTGTCATTTAATCCAATTTATTTAATTGGAATCAATTTCATCAGAAATTTGGAATAAAAACATAACAAACTTTTGGACGTTTTTACCATAAAGACCCACATTATAATCACATCTGTGGGATTAAATTTAAATTAATATTTGTCACTTCTGTGATTTGAATTTGGAAAAATGGATTCTATTTTAGTAATTATAATAAATTAAACATATTATTTCACCAAAAATATTAGTGAAATTAATTACAATTAATTACAATTATTAAGGTTAAAATTAAGTTTAATAAGTGACTAAACCATAATCTTAAGGGCTTAAATGAGCTAGACACATTTCCAGAGACATTTTATGGCCATATTTCGTCCATAATCTCAATTTTATTGAATTTTTACCATTATGGGAGCCAATGTACATGGTAAAAACGTGGATGGAATTCCCTTTCCAAAAATATACAAGAGTCTCACTTCTCTTCCACTATAAAAAGGCATATTCTCCTCTCACTACCTCACACCTCTCAATCTACATTAGATCAACCATCATCTATAAAAATAAATATCTCATCTAAATTGATCCCCTAAACATATAGTCCTCAAATTGGGAGTAAATCAATCCACGTAATCCCTTTTGGTGAAAATAAAAATGAGTTACATGATTAAGAGATAACATCTTTCCTTAATCTCTCTAGTTTTATTTCTTTCTCCACTCACTAAAATATTATTATTCCTTCTTTATATAAATACACCATTATCCTAAATATAATTATATTTTTTTATTATATGTTTTATACTTTTGCTTATACACACCTCTGTCTAATTTTTAATGAACACACCCTTTATTTGTACAGTGGACTACCACCTCACGAAATAATGAGTATTCATTCTTCATTTACCACCTATCATGGTGGGAATTATAATGTAAACTATATATGTGTGTGTTATATATGATATTTTATATTTATTTTTTCTTCTTAATTTATTTTATAACACATACCCTTAAACATTCCATTTCGTGTAAATATGATAACATCGTTTGTAGAAGTGTGGATTACCACCTCCTAAATGTGATGTGATTCATTCACACTATAAATGGAAAATATAAAGGATGATTTTAATTAAAAAAATGGGACATAAAAAACCTCTATAATATATTCACAAAATTATTACATTTCTGTAAATATAATATTTCATTTTATTTATTACCCTTTTACACACTTAAAAAGTTATAACATCATTCATGGATGTATGGACTACTTCCCCTTCGACACAATGTGACTCCTTTTACATAAAAGAATTATAAATAAAAGTATATATGATTAAATAAATTTTTTTTTATATAATTATCTTTATAAAAATACATAGTGTTACTTACCTTCATTCCATAATGATCATTGAAGAATGGGAACGTTACTCATGCGTATGTTTGGCCTAAAATCTCTATGATTCTAAAATTTGTTCATTTTTCATAACTATAATTAATTATTGGTCTTAAAATTGTAATTGATGTATGAATATGATAATCAATTCATGATTGTTATTCTATTTATATTATATAATGACCTACTAGACCATAGTTTACCAACCAATGTTGTTTTTGACACATAAACAGAATTTGGTCAAAACACCCGATGTAAACCTAATTATTTAAATACATGTATACAACATAGTATTAAGTGAAATAAAATTAATTATAAAAATTAAAAATATTTTTAATAAATTAAATAATTAACATAGTTTTATTATATATTATGATAAATTATGTTCACCTAAAAAGAAATTCAAGGTAAGGTATTTTTATCTCACTTTTTTGCATCTATGAGATAAATGTCATATTCACACTTACATTTGTTTTGTGTATATATTGCGCATTTTTATATATTATATCAGTAATCCTATTATATTAATGTTTTTTAAAACTTTAATTAAACGGTATTCCTTCATAAGGCCTATGATAAAAAACGTTTCAATGTGGTCTGGGACACTTTGGAATGCTTAAATATTATTTTACTCAAGAAGAATTTTAATAGTATTTCAATTTTATTTACATTAAAAGAAATTATATGATAATTATTCCATAATACATTCCATTTTACACCACTCTGGTAATTAATGACATTTTTCAAATATTAGTAACATTTTCTACTCTTTGGTACTCAAAATGTTTTATAAAATATTTTTAAGAACACCAAACGCCATTTATCTTTTTAGTTGGAGAACCTATTTTCTTCTAAAAACCATTTTTTATTAAATTTATTTCAAAAATATTAAACATTTAAAAATGATATAGTAAATAAAGTTTTACCATTTTTTACTTTAACCAATGTTTTCAGAGGTATATTATTATCTCTTTCTGAACATGGAATTTTTCTAACCTTTTATCGTGAAAAGGAATATTATTTTTACCTCATATGGATTGTACATATTTACCCATAATCATTTATTTGAATATTACATTTCACTTTTAAAAGGATATTTTTTTTAAACAATTATAAATTTTTTTCAAAAGTGTTTTCTAAACAAAATGGTATTTTCCTCAATAAAGTTTTTAAAAGAAATTTATATAATATTCATATTAATAAATGACAAAAACAATTTATTTTTACTCTAATTGGTGTATTTTTTATTAACACTATCCTTCATATTACTCTATATGGTTTATGATTTATTTTTCCAAGGATGTTATTCAGATTCACTTCCTTGATTCCTTTTATTCACCTTAAAATATTCAATTTACAATGACAATTTGACTTTGAATGTCCCAGAAATATCCGTATTAGTTTTCATGGATAAGATTATTTCTTTAACCCCACATTATTTTTATAAAGTGTTTAATTTGAATGTTATTTCATTATTTTAGAAATATTGATACATTTTTATCCTTTAATCAATATAGATATTTGATAAGGAATATCATTTAATAGGTATTAGGAATGATTTGGACATGTAATACATGGGTTGGGGACCATTTAAGGTATGTACAATGGGTTAGGGACTAGTTAATGAAATCCCCTCATTGAATCAGTAGTATCATGGTATAAAATTTCGTTGGAAAACCACTTCACATTTATAACCAATATGTTGTAAACTATCTTGTGAAAGGTCTTAATTGTAGAGATAAGGTTGCCCAATCCAAATTGTTTTGTAACCAGTATAGTTTAAAATATCTTTCGAATGGTCTTTATGGTAATGTTTCCATGTACCTAGGGAACATGGAATCCTAGAATTAATCTTTTACCTCATTTAGTATCATTTTTTATTCATCTATGAAAACTTTTATCAACATATCAATGAATACATTTAATTTTTAGTTCATTAATTAAATGGTATGTGTTTCAGTTTATTACCTATCCATATTTATTTTTTCATATCTTGTTATATGAATTTCATGTCTTACCAGTTATTAACTTTCCATATTTTTGAACTTATTTTCCATTTTGTTAATTTCATGTGATGAGTGTTCAGTTATTTACCATTCCACAATTATTATTCTCATTTATTTATTATTGAGTCTACTATACTTTTCCCTTATTGAGCATTTGAGATCACCCATATTTTGTTTCATTTCCCTAAGAATAC
The DNA here is from genome assembly GCA_963277665.1 of Viscum album. Lineage (NCBI taxonomy): Eukaryota > Viridiplantae > Streptophyta > Magnoliopsida > Santalales > Viscaceae > Viscum > Viscum album. Next base: position 254,683,173 of record OY728148.1, on the reverse strand, counting down.
AATAAATGTACTAATAATTATATACAAGGATACCATAGATGAAATGAATTTATCCTAGAAGAAAAACTTATGTTGTAATTAGTCTATTCTTCTGTAATACAATAGACTCATGTATGTTTATAGTTTACCTAGACTAAAAAACACATTATCCTTCTAGATTTGATTCCTAGTAATCATGCCAATATAATTGATATAAGACTCCTTCTCTTGGCCATCTAGTTTTGGGTATCTATAGTTGTTATCAAAGGATGTTTAGTAGTAGCCATGGGAACTATATTTATGAATACATAGATTAGAAGAAATAACCCTTAGGTATAATTTGTGGATAATTATAGAATAGAATTATAATGTTTTGGTGAGATAGATATAATATGGATTTTATAGAAAGAAACCCTTTTATGGATACTATAAGTGGATGTGGTTCTGTAATAGATGTACCTAGGATTAACAACTCTGACATGGTGTGCTGAACCTGACTCGGTGTAACCTAGTACACGATAATGGGGCTTACTAGACACCTAGTTTTACTCTCCTGAGGGATATGTTTAGTATAGTTCACAATTTCTTTATAAAACAATGCAAATAATTTTAATATATAATGAAAATGAATAAAATAGGTTAAAAATAAGTTGTTTTATATTCAATATAACGCATCATGATTTAAAAATCCAACTAATGAAATTATGGATAAACCCTAGATCAAGGAAGAACCTATGTGGAATTAAATAGATTAGTTATTTATATATTGGGTTTGTATTGTAAACATTAGTTAAAAGGTTATTTAGTGATTAAACTTATTTAAGTGATATCCATCATGTTTATTTGGTAAATTATATTAAAAGGAAAACTTGTATGCCCAATGATAACAAATTAATTCTAGAAAGGTTGTGGGTCATAAACCCATGACCGAAGGAAATTAGGGTTTCACTCCAACCACTAACCTACACAATTTCCAATTTAATATTTCAGTTTATTTAGTTTTTGATGAATATATATTAATGTGTTAACCATATTATCTTTATAAAATAATTAGAGACAAATATTTAGAGTTGTCACTCTTTTAAGGGCCCTACGATTCGTTAAATGTTTATTTTAGTGATTCGGGAATCAAAATTAATTTTTTGACGAATTGGGAAACTAATCAAAGAAAATATAAAGGATGAAATTTTATTTATTGAAATATATAATGTATGTAAATTTCTTTATATTCTTTGGTAGAAAAATAATAACTCAACATTTGGAAAACTGTCAAAAAAAATGTTTTCTTAATAGCTTAATTTTGGTTAATCGATGGTATTCAAAATAATTATAGATTTATTCCATTGAGGGCCTCAACATTCTATGGATAATTCAATTTTTTGGTTGATGAACTCAATAAATCCCTAAAAATATTTAGGCATTTACTCTATGTACATACAATTACTTTCCACTAATGTTTTACAACTTATAGACCTTGTTATATAACCTTTTTACTTCTCATTCTATCTTTTCTAGAGGGTGTTTTTTAAGCCCTTATCACAATCTGGGATTTATAACATTGGAAGTATTAAACAATATATCACAAATACTGAGTTTAAATTGTGAGTTCGTAATTAAATTAAGGGGTAGAATGTGATTCCCCAAAAATCTAATATAGGAACATTGTATTTGATAACATGTGTGACACGCAACACCAAGGGCATAAGGGAAAATAATATCCCAAGAATTTATAATAAATTTAATATTTTAATCAAGTTTAATATATATTATATCCTTCAATACATGCGACATTAATTTAGAATACGTTGCATGCAACAATGAGTTTCTTCAATGGCGTGCATTACACACAAGACTGAGTTTTACAGAACAATAATATATTATTAAATATTATAATTTAATATATTAATATATTACCTATCCATTAAATGAGAAGTTATGAATATTGTTATCTTATGAAAATATATGAGAATATAAAATGAATTCATTAGTTTTTAATTAATTATAAATTAATATAATAACCAATTGAATATAAAAAGAGTATTTGTATATAAAACAGTTTTTATTGAGAATAAAAAAAATTATCCAAAAATAATAATTAATTATCATTTTTTAGTTATTTTAATAAAATATAAATGTAATATATTAAATATAATATTTTTGACATTCATCCAATAGATTTGATAAGAATAAAATATAAACAAACCCCATATTTCGTACAAAAGTAAATATTTTTATTATGGAACTCTTACCACCTTTTAATGGAGAACTTATTTTAAATAATTTTTTTAGGACTTTTATAGATTTTATAAGTCAATAAAAAATATATATTTGAAATAAAAAAATATGTTAAGTTGAATTTTGTGTATTTTTCTGTGAAGTTTCACTTTTTAATGAATGTGAAAAATACTAAAGTTTAATTCAAAACTACTTTGTCAAAAAAACATTTATAAAGATAAATTTTAATTTTAATTCTTATAAAAATAGTTTTAGGTCATATTATTTTCATTCAACCCAATTTAGGTAATTATAATGAATTTCACTTTTAAATTGGGTAAAAAACAATGAAAACTTTTTGATGTTTTTACTTTAAAACCCCACATTCTCATCTGGTCTGTGGGATTAAATTTAAATTAATTTTTGCAACTTATGTAATTTGAATTTTTGAAAACTTTATTACATATTTTTAATTAAAATAAATTAAACTTAATTTTTTACCACAAATATTAGTGAAAATAATTAAAATTAATTACAAGGATTAAGGTAAAATTAATCTTAATAAGGGACTAAACCGTAATCTTAATGATCTAAATGACCTAGAAACTTTTCCCAAAGACATTTCCTAGCCATATTAAGACCTTATCCTCCCTATTATAGACGTTTTACCATTATGGTATCCACTTTTCGTGGGAAAAATGTGGGTGAAATTCCCTTTCCCAAAATTTACAAGAGTGCCACTCCTTCTCCACTATAAAAAGGAATCTACTCTTCCTTCTTTATCAAAATTCTCAGGCCACGTGAATTGACCAACATATTCCAAAATAGCTCATAAACATACCTCCCTTCATCCTAAAATCATCTCCTTGGGAAGAAATCAATCCAAGTGATACTTTTGGTGCAAACCAAAAGGTGTTACCTGATTAAGAGGTAACATGTTTCCTTAATCTTTCTAGTTTTATTTCTTTCCCCACTCCCTCAACTCTTGTTATTCCATGTTTACATAAAAACACCAGAATCATAAATATACTAATATTTTTTTATGCGAATTTTTGGATCTAAACTTACACATTGATCCATCGAATGGGAAATGAACATATAGTTTATACGTACAGTGAACAACCACCTCATGAAATGATGATTGTTCATTATTCCCTTATATTATCTCATTGTAGTCATTATTATGTAAACTCTATTTATAAATTCTATATATTATATTTATTATTTATTTATTATTATTTAATTATTTTATAACACATACCCTGATAATTTATATTTTTTGTAAATATGATAACATCGTTTGTGGAAGTGTGGACTACCGCCCCTTTGAAGTGATGTGATTCATTCACACTATACATTTAATGTATAAAAGATGGGGTTATTTAAAATAATTTTACATAAAAACCTCTATATTATATTCATGACATAATTTCATTTCTATACATATAATATATCATTTTTTTATTACCATCTCACATACTTAAATAGTAATAACATCATTCGTAAATGTGCAGACTACGACCTCCTCGACATGATGTGATTCATTTTACATAAAAATAAATTATATGTAAGTATATATTATTAAATAAAATTTTATTTATGATATAATTATCATTATATAAATGCATGGTGTTACTTTCCTTCTTTTCATAACGATTATTGAAAAATGGGAACATTACTCATACGTATTGATGTCCTACGATCCCCATGATTGTAACGTTGGTTCATTTTTATTGAAAAAATGTATAAATAATGTATAAAAATAATAATTATATAATTTTTTATTCTATATATTTTATTTAATTAACCTGTTTACCATTATGGACCTTCTAATGTTGTTTTTGACACATAAACAGAATTTGGTCAAAACACCCGACATAAACTTAATTGTTTAAGTAATTTTATACAACATTGTATTAAGTGAGATAAAAGTAATTATAAACATGGAAAATTTTATATATAATGTATATAATTTAAAAAAAATATTTTATAGGAATATAAAGAATGTTTACCCAAAATGAAATGTAAGCTATTGGATTTTTATCTCACTTTTTACTTCTGTGAGATAAATTTTATATTCACCACTTAAAAATTTTGTGTGGTGTATCTATTCCCCTTTTTATATGTTATGTCATTAATACTAATATCTTAGTGTTATTTAAAACATTAATTTAACATTATTCCTTTATGAGGCTGATGATTTAATAAAATTCTATGTGGTATGGGACACTTTGGAATGTATAAAAATTATTTTCCCCAAGAATAATTGTTATCACATTTAAAAGTTATTTTTATTCAAGGAAATTATATGATTATTGTTCCATAATCTCTTTAATTTTCAACTATTATGGTTAATAATGAAATTTTTCATGTGTTAGTACCGTTTTTTACTCTTTGGAACTCTAAATGTTTTAGAAAATATTTTTAAGAAAACACCACATCATTTATTTATTTAGTCCATGAACTTGTTTTCTTCTGAAAACCATGTTTTATTAATGTTTTTTCAAAAATGTTTTTTAACCTCTTTTAAATTAGTTTTTAACGTAATTTTTACCCTTTTTTCTTTTACCAATGTTTTCAAAGGAATCTTCTAGTCGCTTTCTGGATAAGGCATTTTTTCTAACCTCGTACGGTACAAAAGGAATGTTATTTTTACCACATACATCTTATATAGATTTACCCACCGTTATTTGTTCCAATATTCATTTTTGTGTTTAAAAGGTTAATTTTTGAACAAAATTTTTTAGAAATGTTTTTTTCAAGGATATGTTTTTCCAAATAAAAAGGATATTTTCCTCAATAATTTTTTTAAATGATATTTTTATAATATTTATATTAATTAATGGAAAAACTACCCATTATATTTACTCCAATTAGGGCATGTTGTGTTGAAACCTTCCTTAATATTTGTGTAGATAGTTTATGACTCATTTGTAAAAGGATAGTATTCACATTGAATTACTTTAATCTCTGTATTACCCTTGAAATATTAAATTTCTTATGATCATTTTGCATTTAATTCCCCCTAAATATCCATATAATTTTTCATGAATATGATTATTACCTGAAATTTACACTATTTTTATAAAGTTTTACATTTAAAGTTATTTGATTATTTGGGAAATATTGATAAATTTTTATCCTTTATTCAATAATAATATTTGATAAGGAATAATTTTTATTCAATGTGAGGAATGATTTAGATGTGTAAGATACAGGTTAGGGATTGTTTAATATATGCCCTACGAATGGGGGACTGGTTAATGAAATCCCCATGATGCATCAGTAGAATCATGGAATGAAATTAGGTTGGAAAAACCTTCATGTTTGTAACTAATATATTATAAAATGTCTTGAGAAATGTCTTGATATAAGAGATAAGTTTTTCCAAACAATATTGGTTTATAACCAATATGTTTTGAATCCTCTTGTAAATGTTCTTGACGGTAATGCTTCCATGTACCAAAGAAATGTGGAGTCTAATAATATTGAATTCCCTTTATTTAGTTTCTATTTTTATTCATCCATGAGATTTTGTGTTGACATGACTATAGATACATTTCATTTTCACTTCAATGATTAAATGAATTGTGTTTCATTTTCATACTTTTGGTGCAGAAATTCAACCTGCATGAGGAGAAAAAAGTCATCATTTCTGTATAATTAATTGGAAATAAAATGGGCCTTAAATCCATAAAAACCATCCCAAAGTGATTCTCAAATACATCACCATGTTCGCCCCACCTTCACAATTAGTATCGTTCGGGATATACCCTTTGGGAGTCTGATGAATCTTGACGCCTCTTCGGCATCAAAAGTTCCTCATGGACCACTCACGATGGCTGCATCGGTGATCTTCTCTACAGTGTGACAGAACCTTTGTGAGTCAAATACATTCTAATAGATTCATTCCTCTCTTCAAAGTCACTATTACCTGTGCCTATCTCTACAATTTTCCCATTTATGGACCCCTCTATGAGTCTAGAGAAGTCGGATGTTGTTCTTTTTTCTTCGAAGTTTCACTCCTCTCCACGGAATCACTCATCTATGTGGAAAGATCTTTTCTCACCGTCGACCTTCTCTACTTATAAATATATTTATCACCCATCCCCCCTCAAACCATTGTTTCTCCTCCCTTTCAACTTACAAGATTTCTTTCAGAAAGACCTTTGAAAAACTAAAAAATGGATGGCCAATGGTACTTGGCCTCTACGATTCTAACCTTCTCATGTTCTTCATATCCTAAACCTATGGTGGGGATTCAATTTTCGAAGTCATATGACATTATCAAAAGCTTGAGCCTCTTCAGGGTGATTGGGTATTTTTGATGCCCAGATCCTTCACAAAGCACTCTCCAAATTAAGAGTTGTTTTCTAAGGTGAATCTCTACTCCATTAAAGGCTTTACATTGCGAATAACCTTCCTTTCATGAAGACCATTTCCTTCATGAAGATGATTTACTTTAAAAATACCCTTCTCTTCATAAAGAATCCAAGTTTCATGAAGCCCATTTTTACGAGTTCTCCTTATTTGCAAACCCCTCTCCCATACGTCCCTTCTAGCTTGCACGAAGTGATTTCATGGATTCTGAAGTAATATTGCACGTTGTGTTTCTTTTCATTATTCTTCTTCACATAGGCACACTAATAGATATTTCTTATTTTCATATCCATGCTAACATCGACCCCGTAATAGATCACCCCACAACCCCATTAACTAATGAAATTTTTGGTTTCTTCCATTCATTGATGGTTTAAAGTGTAACAGTTATGTAATTACTTGGGGTGAGGTGAAATTCCTCATCGTCTGAGATATAGGATGTTAAAATACCAAGAAACCACATGTCATCAATACATGATGTTAAAATGTGACTAATTCATGAGTTAATGGTTTGAGAGGACCAAGAAGGGTATGGTCACCATCACCCTCTCACTCATCATTTCCCATTACACTTTATCGCCATGCGCACCTCAGGAAACCTCTGTGTAAGACCCAACCCAACTTGATAGGGTGCTCCTTCTATGATGGACATATCCTACTCATACATATGGACATCCTCTTTAGGATTCCCTCCTTGATTAAGTCTCAATCTTGTTTTCATGGGCCTCTTACCAGGCATAAGTCCCTCTCTACTCCCCACGAATGCACCTTTTGTGATGCGATCATGAGGACTTTTTTTACTTCTTGTTTCACACAACAAGCATGACTCGTGTGGTCTTAGAGTAAGCATCTTCCATGACATCCTCGACAGGATTACATAGCATGTAAATCTCATTCCCATATTTACTGAAATACATGGACTTTAATACTTCCCCTTTTCAAGAAAGTTACATAGAATGCCTCTTTGTGGTTAAATCCCAGCTACTACCAGTCTCGAACACTTCACGTCAATTCACCCTCATACTGCATGATATTAAATTGTCTCCCCACCTTTTCCTACATGACTTAAAACTGTATGATTTCAAACTACATGAGTTTTTATCCCTGTCTCCTAGACAGAGTATGTAGGAAGCATGGCTGAGGTTCACCCCCAAACATTGGTAATCATTGGTGTCCTATTTGTTGGGACCCACATCAATGGTCTGCCCCTTTGTGGTGACAGACAAGTTCTCAAGAAGCTAACTATGTTTAAACCCCAAAATCAACCCATAATCTTCTAACCAAGTGTGTCCCTGTTGTGATGGGCTGCTAACTACATATAAGCACCATCATGTCTTCAGGTTTTTGTACTTTGTGAACACCTCGATTTTGTGCCACATTCCTAAACTATGTGGACTTTGACCTTTTCCCTAGGAATCCTCCCGAGTTCTAAGACCATCAGCCATTTACCATCCTAGTCTCTCCCCCAAGTCTTTGTGTTTTTGGAAGATCATTCCCTAATCTGGAGGTTCCAATTCCATCAGATCCCATCCATGCATCATTCTCATAACCTCCGGCTTAGGTGGCTTATTTCCCCATCTCTATAACAAGATGGAATTTGATTCCCTTCCATGGGGATAAATAGGAAAAATCCCTAAGGTTCAATCCCAATGCCCATATCTCCATATCCTTTCCATATCTTTCATTACATCCTTCGATACTTCCTCCATCATCCATCCTGATTCTTACCTTGGCCACCACATCCTGGTGAGGTCATTCCTCCCTCATCCTCACTGATCCTAGCAGCACTTGGGTAGATTACCACGCATAAGCCCAAGAATGTCTTCAGGTCATTGTACATTGTGTACACCCCAATCTTATGCCTCACCCTTTCAAACTATGTGTGATTTGATATCTATCTTCTATAAAGGGTGTGTATGAAGCCTCTTTGAGGATAAATCTCAAGTAATGGAAAACATTGGTTTCCCCATCTATGAGACCCACCATTCTATAATTCATCCTTTATGATATCCAGATAATCCTTAACTGTTTGAAAACTTGCCTCTTTGGAACATTCCATCCAGGGTCCATCCACATGAGGTGCTATGATCCATCCATTTGGTAAACATTCCAGGTACTCTCTACTAGCAATACACCCATCTGATCCACTTTCATAATTGTTCTGATCAGTCTATTCCATCTCTACAAGTCGTTAAACTCACGGAATATCAGATGTTAAACATGGTAATCCAAGGAAAACCTCAGAGACATGCCTCTAGAATATAATTCCCCATATTATATGTGGGATGCACTGGTCATTCAATCCCTTGAGAATCCCTCTGATAATGTAAAATCTAGCTGTACCAGTGCTTTAGTTTCAAACATGCCAGCGACACTCCAATTTGACTACTCTCCTGAACAAAGGTTACTGCCCTATCAAGGCCCTTTGGAATTTCCTAATAAAAGGACTGTAATTAATAAGCATCCAAAAATATATGGAAGTAGGAAGAGTTTCATGAACAACATCTAAATCTCTAAGGGAGACTCGGACTGGGTGACGAATTCTGAAGAGGAGTCCATTAAAGGAGAGAGAAACATCCCATCATATCATTTCCATCATGGGGAAAAAATATCTAAATAAGTGATGAATGTTTTCCGCCATTGGAAAGCTAGAATCTGGGGAAACAATCATTGTGTCTTTATAGACAATGTGCACTCCGATGAAAGCGTCAGAAACAGAAATGGTGAACCCTGTGTGAATTTCTTATCCTAAAAATGGAGATTAGTAGAACTTGTGTAATTTGTAGATAGGAATGTCTCCATATCATGATATCATGTTCTAGGTCCCTACAAACAAATAGTGGGCCTAGCATGAAACTCATCATGATTTGGGGTAGTTAATTATTGGGCATCATGATTTGTGATGTTGTTAGCATGGATCTTTCTATCCTTCCATGGAAGACTAAATGACACTGGGAAACTGGGCATTGCTTTCCTACTATCTGTACTAATGGTTGAATCTCCCTACATTGTAGGACACAAACTACAGCTTTAAGAACCTGATCACCTCTCTCCCACGGATGTAGGGGTAGGGGCAATTCCAACATAGAAGTCTTGTAAAACTTTATCTCTTCTGTGATAACTTCCATGACCATAGCAATCGGGTGCCCAAACCCCATCTCACCCTATGAATTTATTCAAATTAGGTTGATTAATACTCTTTTCTATTGATATGAATAGGAGGGGGTTATCCTGACAAAGGGATATGGCCTATTAAGACCTGGAGGCAGTTATGCCTCATCAACGCTGCTACCCCCAAAGGCCACACAGGGAACCGCTGCTCGCCACTCTCTCCATCAAAAGCTTCGGGAGCCTCTCCCCCAGAGCACTCTTATGACTCACTCCTTTATGTGGATAATTTAAGGGATGTCTGATTCCTCCTATCTATGACTTCATCCAGTTAGCTGCTGAGGAGGGCTCCCACCTAGACATGTCAGCATCTCCAGGCAGTCCTAAAAACCATGGAGAAGTTGGTTCATACCCCTACACAACTTTCTCTGGCTTAGCTTACCCAGTTTCAATGTTGGGTGCAAGATCATGAAGACTCCTACCATGGGGAATCATCATCCATAGCTTCTGGGGAACGAGCCACCACTAGAGCGCGCTATTGGTCCCCTATTGTTGATATGAAGAAGGGTAACTTCCTAGTCCCAAAGTAGGGTAAATTTCATTCTTGGTTTAAAGTGAGGCACCATCCATTACACAATCAGCCTAATTTGAATCCTCTGGTCACCATTGCATACAGTAGTCAACGTGGTCCTAGTTACGATGATGACGTTTATTACAGAGGTCCTCCCCATACCATCATTATATAGATTGGAGTTACTCCATACTCTCGCATCTATCATGGAGGACCTCCCCATTCCACCATCATCAACCCAAGGGGAGGTCCTCCCATCTTGTTGATGATCAAAATGAAGGTCATCCACATACCCTTGGTCTCATGTATAAAAATTTCCCCATCCTAAAAAATTATCAATGTGAAAATCCCCCTTTCCCTGTCACCTACCATCATGAAGGTCCTCCTCTTATTCTCATTGACTCTATTGGGGTCACTCCCCTCTTCATCGATGGTCATCAAGAAGGCCTTTCCGGTATCCATTATGGTTAGTACGAAGGCCCTCCTCTTACCACAGATACTAGAGCTAGAAGATATAAAGTCCCTCCCTGTGCTACGGAGGACCACCATAGAGGTCCTCCCCATTTACATTCCAGGTCCAGCATAGGAATTCCCCACTCTAGAACTTTCAATCATAGAGATCCTCCTCATGTTTTGTTTGATATTTTCCCAGGTGCTCCTCACACCCCGTCTTGTCCAAACGGATGTCCTCCCTGCTCCAACACCAACCCTCACCAAGGACGTCCCCATTTCAAAGATTTACCCTACCATAATAAACCATTCCAATATAAGAGGATAGTCCGATGCCACCAGAAGAAGAACCCTAACAAACCTTATATCGTAGTTAGGCTAGTTAGATTTTCAAACTCTAAAGAGGAGTGATATTTGATGATGGAACCTTCACCTTGATCCTCTATATCGAGGACTAGGGCATGAACTAGGCATACCATCTTTGTTCTATTAGAAAGTGAGATACATAAAATCCCTAAATAGCTCCACATATACATATAAGAGGGGGAAATTTTGGTTCCTTTCCCAGGTCTTGTTGTTCAATCCTCTCTATCATCACCATGATCATTCTCAACCTCGACAAGAGATCATAGAAAATTATTCTTAGGACTGGTCAATAATGATCACCAGCCTGATCCAGTACCAATGTATACCCAACTTGTGTAAGAAGAAGTGGTCAACACCCAATCCTATAGGGATTTGGTGATACTACCAGCACATTCTTCAAAAAAATCCCAAGATGTAGAGATTTGTCAGCTTACGCGTCGTACAATCCACTGACAATTCTACCACTGAAATTTTCTATATAAATGTCATCATCATTCTCTCAAATTCCCCCAATCGATGAATAGGGTAACCAAGGTCTGGATCCTGAGTCAGTGCTGATGATTTTTTGGGTACATTCTCATAGTGGACCATTTCCCCAAAAATGTTCTGGCCAATTGAAATTGCAAGAATCAGAGTTCTGGAATCCCTCACCCAGGATAAGGTTATGTGATTCTCCAAAAAACATAGGCAGAATGTAATTCTACCTCAATTTTCAATGGTTAGCTTACCCCATGATTCGGGTACACTTTGAAAACATTTTCCAGCAATGCCTCCTAGTTGAGTTGGTCGCACTTCCTGTTGTGCAACACCCTACATCGCACGGTCAACATCGAACCCTCCAACAATGATGAATTTCGGTATTTACAGTGCTCCAAAGAGTTATTAAGGAGGCTTCACCACATTTCCATATCTATTGATTGGGGTAGTATGATTCTCTTCATTTCATTCCTATCCTACGCCAACCTGTTTCACTTAGTGATATCGAGGATATGCCTTCCGGCGTCATCATGGAAAACATGGTCCTTCTAGAGATATACTTGAAATAGGGAATTGGCATAGGTTATGGAGAAGATGAATAACCTGATGAGGTAAAAAAACAACCAAAAGACCATACAGGTGTCCACACTCACCAAAAAAACTTTTCTTGGCCTTTCTACACCTTCTGAGTCATTCCCTTTCGAACAAGACCCCTGCAAGGGTAAGTTGCACATTGGGACATTCAAGCCTTCTGATTCGTCTGGTTTAGTGAAAAAGATCAACGATTATGATCTTAAAAAGGTGGTGTTTCATCCTCAGCTTTCTGAATAGATAAGGATGGTTGATGACATCTTCAAAGAATGCACTGCGGAACGACGACCAGACTATGGTAATCCATGACCAGGGAAACAGAGGCAGATGGATTCCCCCCAATGAGGTGCCTCCTAGTAAAATCAACAATCCTATCCATCTATATTGGGTAGAGGCTATAATTGATGGAAAGATAGCATAGTATACATCGCCGAACCCACCCGATCTACATGATAGCCTTACTTAGGATCCAGCCCAGGTTCCACTGGCCGATCCTCATATTCTACTGGTCACTCTTCAAGTTCCTCCAATAGTCCCTTAGGTCATCCCACAAGATACTCCATGAGCCTCACAACCAGATTACCTTGTTGAAGAACCTTACAATGAGTTAGTAGTTAGGGACCCTCTTCAAGACAAGAATCCTCATTAAGATGATCTAATGTCTTCACTTATTTCTCTCCTAGAGGCTCTTGAGACTCAATAGGTGGAAATACCACATGATGTTAAGTCGTATCCAGCATAGTTGGATGACATGAAAGTACCCCTGCATTTTAGAAATCCTATATTCCCCCTATTTCAATGGGACGTGTGATTTGTTTGAGAATATGGCCCACTTTATTTCAAGGTGTGGACTCATGTTGGGAAATACAGCACAGTAGGAGGCCGCTAAGCTCTGATGTTTAATACAGACACTAGAAAGGCCTACATTTGTCTAGTACAGCTAGTTACTCATTGTGTACATATCTGTTTGATAAGAACTTTATAGCCAGCTTCTCTACAAGTTCAGTTCCACCACCCAGAAGACTAGTATTGTCAACCACTTCAAGTTCAAGGAAAATCTAGATGAATGAGTCAAAAACATTCTCACAAGGTTGAAGGGACTCACATATTCAATTAACATGCTGCTAACTCATGAATAGATGATAATTATGTGTATTGGGATTGTTAATACTAAACCAATCCCTTCTCTCATTACTTAGAACATCCTAGGTGGATTTTGGGATTTCTATGACAAAGCACAAAGTTTAGAAGAAGCCTTATAGCCAGCCAAGTAGGCATGTATGTTGCCTCCTGAACCTCACACAAGAAGAGTCTCCAAGGGTGATACTACTGTTGTTGCATAGATAGAGGACCCTAGATAGCTGGAATTTTTACTTATAGAGACACTTCCACTACCTTTCCATGGTCCACCACCTCAGGCCCATCATCTGGCTCAGAATCACCTGCCTCAGAATCGGTATGCACCACTGCATAATGCACCACTACCACCTAATAATGATAATCAAGTTCCATATCCTTTCTATGATCCTTCCCCTCATCAAGGCTAAGATCCTAGAGCCCCTTCCTTAGATCAAGGAAACTGGACCTACTAATTTAATGAGGCTGAGGTCCTCGGATACTTTTAGAGTGCCTTGAATTAGGGATTCCAACATTTTCCAAAATACAGGAGGCCTAAAGGTGAAGATCTCACCAATTGTCCCAATTATTTCCCCAATCACAGTTTTCTTGGACACACCCTCATGCAATGATATTTGTTCAAATACTAGCTCTAGGAACAACTCAATAAAAACATAGTCAGATTGGGAGAACCCCTAATGTAGGTGGAATGAGTGTTTCTAAAGCTTGAAATTTACCGATATCATAAAAGACACTGGTCCTTTATGTCGCCACCCTAGAACGATCCCTAAGTTCCATTCTTGCTCATAAGAATAATATGTAAATGAATAATAGTTCATATTATCTCAACCACATGCTCCTCAATATAGAGAACATGTATTCCCCTATTGAGAAGAGTTGTATATTGATCTTATTTGTAGTCCAGAAGTAGTGACATTACCTACAGAACTATGAGATAAAACTGGTGTTGATCATAGACCCACTGAAGTATAATCTAAAACACCCCAAGCTGATAGGCCATCTATCACATTGGATAGTAATCTTTTAGTAGTACAAAATCATGTTCATTTCACAAAAACATGTTAAAGGTTAGGAACTAGAAGACTTCCTTGTCGCCCATCCAGCCCTTACATAATAATCTTTTGGTCTTGACTTCTCAGATGAGGCCATCTTATTAGTGGATCATACAATGATGTGTTAGCATATGATCTTTGATGGTGCTTCTCAAAACCCTACTGGAAGAAGACTCAGTGATCCTAGACCTAATAGAGATGTTATAGGTACCATCTCCATCACGCCTACATATGACATCCTTCCTTGTTCGTTCCTATTTTAAGAAGGATTCACTAATAGTGAGTCATAGTATCAGTCTCTCATCACTGGTCTTCAGCTATCCCTTGAGATTGATGTTCCCGATTTTCAGGTGAAAGGGGACTCTGAGATAGTCATCGAGAAGAAAACGATGACTATGTTTTCAGTAAGTCGGAGCTCATACCCCTATTAGAGTGAACTCTCCAACTGATGTCCCAGTTCCATTCTGCGCCAGATATCATGAACATTCCCCAACCACATAAAAACTGATCTGATGCCTTGGACAACCTTGTCGTGTCTCTTGCAGAGCCTGACTAGGAAGGCCTCATTATCCATGTGGCACGCCAAAGATTCATCACTCCCATCACTCCAGACGATGATGATAGGACACAGGTAACCCATATTACCACTAGTGTGTCCACATTGGGACCTCCAGGTCCCCCAGACACTGTAGAAGATACCATTGATTGGATGAATCCTTTTTCAAGTACCTCCAAAATGGTAATCTCCTTGTAAACCAAGCCAAACGTGAGAGAATCAGTCCGCATGTAGTATATTTCACCCTTCTTAGTGTCCCTAGCCTTGAGAATATCCTCTATAAATGATTTTTTGATGAGGTTCTCCTCCGTTTCATCCTTGGAAGTGAAGTTCCCCAACATATACAGGAATTTCACAATAGTTCCTATGAATCTCATCACGCAGGGTCGAACCTCTCTCATCAGATTTGAATCATGGGATACTTTTGGCCTACCATGGACTATGAATATATCAAGTTCACCAAGAGGTGCCACATGTTCTAGATCTATACCAATTTTATGAATCAACCACCTGAGCCTCTCAGTACTACCAAGTACTCTTAGACCATTACGGTATGGGGACTCGATGTTGTGGGACTTTATCCACCAGCAACAGCTCGCTAATATAGATTCAACCTGACCACCACAAATTTATGTTCTAAGTGGATACAGACGATCCCTCTCAAGGAATTCAAGGCCCATTCCATCATTCATTTCATGAGATCTAACATCATCCACCGATTTGGAGTTCCTCATGCTACCCTCACTAATAACGACACTAATTTTTGATCAGCTGAGCTAAAAAAATTGTAATCCAAGAAGAGTATTCGTTACAACCACACTTCACGCTATCATGTGCAAGAAAAAGGATAGATCGAGGTGTTTAACAATACCCTCTCTAACATTATGCAAAATATAGTTGGTAATAACAAGAAAATTTGGCCAGAAAAACTCCCCAATGAACTCTAATCTTACTAGATGGATACTCGTAATTCCACCCAGGTGACCCTATATTCCCTATTGTCTAAAACAGTGGTTTTCCTCCCCATAAAATTTCAGTTATCTCCACTCCTCACAGCTATCTATGATTTGGAGGCACCAGACAAAGTAGCTAAAATTCATCTATTTGAATAGTAATATCATGATGAGAATTGGTTTTGTTCCTTGAATAATATATAGAGGCATAATAATAAGATAGATATAGCTTTCGAAAACAAGGTTCATCTATGATCCTTTATTCAAGGTGAAACTATGTTTTCCCTAAGAAAACAAATGATACCTAGTAGGAAGCCTCCAATGTTAGAGGCCAAATGGGAGGGACCTTATATCATTCACAAGTTTTACACCAACGGCGCGTACTCCCTAGTCCCTATGGATGGTAACGTATTACTCCTCCCACCAATTCCAAATTCCTCAAGCAGTACTTCGCATGGGTGACCCTATACTCGTTTTTCATGATGGTAAAATGTAATCGTCTTGTATGATGTTTAACTATAGGCGGAAAACACACCTCACAATCTGAGCTCTACAACCCTAAACTAAGATATCTTCCATCCAAACCATATGAAGACACACTATTATACCTCATCCTACATTACATTAAACTATAGAGTCTTTGCCTCATGATGTTAAAGTTCATGGGATGTTCCTGTCATGAGACCTTAAACTTCAACACTATCATCCTGGCCACACGAGAAAAAAACAGCACCTTATTTTTGTGTCCTCGCATGAGAGGGAATCACGTTTGGCATCAGTCATCCAGAATACCATTTTTCAAGGACTACATATATCTTTATTCTTGTGGTGATTCTTGTATTATCCATCCTTGACTTTTTTATCCAAAAAAACAAACCCACACCAATGAACAAACAATATACATCAAATTACACTTCATTTAGTGCATGGTCTATACCTACACAACAATATCCTTTAGAACTACGTGTTTCTTTATTTTTACATTGCAGGATACGTAGGAACGCCTGTGAACTTAGACTTGGGTCCATCCCTATGTCCCTCAACCATTTTTGACCCCATGACCTGAGATTACCCTTTAGGATTGTGCATAGTGTAGTGTGTATTTTTCCTTTCCTCATTCATGTCAGGCTTTCTTGATCACGCCACACACATTAACTTTAGAATATCATTATCCCCAACATCCTTACCACATGACATTAAACTGCATAGAACTTCCTGAACTATGTATGGATTGATTCTCATCAACATTGGATATGTAAGAATCACCATATGTTTTGTCTTCAGGTACACTCCTATGATTTTTCATCCTTTTGGCCTCTCCTTTGAATTTAGCCTTTTCTTGGGAGTGCATGGTGTAATGTGGGCTTCTCTTTCCAACATTCATGTCAGGTTTGTTTCACCACACCATGTACATCCCCTTCAGTAAATTACATTCCCTTCATCTTCATCCTTACTTCACAACATTATATTTTAAGGAATCTCAATAACTAAGTGTGGCTTGATTCTCATCCACATGAGATATGTAGGAGTTGCTGAACATTTTGTTCTCAGGTCTAGCACCAAGTTTCACATATCTTTTTCTTATCTTTGGACCACGTCAGCATTGAAATTCTTTGAGAATTTCACATGGTGTGGTGTGGACTTTTATTTTCCTTATTCATGTTGGATTTGAATTGGTCCCACTATATGTCATTCTCTTAGGAGAAACCCCCCATCACCACTATCCTTACCACATGATAATAAACTTCACTATGTTCAAGAACAACATATGTCTTAATTCCAAGCCTTATGTGATATGTAGGAACGCCTAGATATTGTTTTTGGTTCCAGCCCCAATTTCCCCATTATTTTTCTTTCAGCCTGAGATTCCCATCATGAGCACATTGTGTGTTATGGACCTTCATTTTCTTCATTTACATTGGGTTTTCAATAACCACACCATGTGCCCCCATTTGGGATACCTCTCTCCTAAATCATCCTTACTGTATGACATTAAACTGAATGGAATCTTAAAAACTACATATAGATTATGTCCCACCCATATAGAATATGTAGAAATTCCCAAATATTGTTTGCCTTTGGTTCTAGCCCTAGGTACCTCAAATATTTCCTCCTTTCCATCCCCTCGGCCCATACTCTATTAGAATCATGTGGTATGGAGCGGAATTCTTTAGTCCTCATTCAAATCAGGATTATAATATCCACGCCATGTAATTCCCTTTAAGGATCTCCCTTCCATCACTTTTGTCCTTACCACATGAAATTAAACTACATGGCGCTTCAGAACTACCTATGGATTGATTCCAATCCATATGGGAAACGTAGAAACACCTTGATTTTTCATGTTTGGTTCCAGTCCAAGGTTTATAAACCAAATATTCACATTTCCCCTACTCATCTCTATGAGTTTTTCACATTTAATGGGACCCCTCAACCCTTTTATGCCTCATCAACGTGCTTATAAGTGTTGTGGTTTAGTACATAGAGTGTTGGATTCTAAAAGGACATGCTTTCATTCAATTTATATGCTTCATGTGTCCCTTTATTTGGGATTCCATCATCTTTCACATCTGAAAGGACCCCTGAATGGTATGAATGCTCAGCCTTATGGCTCACCTACCATTTTAGGCCAATGTCCAAGAGGATTTTGAATGAAATTTTGAGACTAGTTCCATATTTGTAATACTGTTAATGGCCAACCATTAGGTTTTTGTTCCCAGTTCAGGTCATGAGATATAGAAAATTTTCATTGAAAATGGTCAATAGTTATCCTCCATAATTATGACATCCTCATTATTCCTTAAATAGTGGCCTTTTGATTCACAACCATCTCCACTTCATCATGTTCTTGTGGAAATGTGACACCCTCGGTGTTATCCATTTGTGTACCTTTTTTCATTGTGAGGACGAATCAACGTCATGGGGTCATCCTTGATTCCACACTATTTCCCCTACTATGTGTCCCATGTGTTCTAAATATTTTCTCCTCCATTATTTCCCACTCCGAACATATCTTACATGGTCTTAAGTATTTGGTCATGGTTTGTAGCCACTCAGAAGAATATCAATTCCTTCTGGTCCAAAATCTATAACAATAAAATAAGATCCATTATGTCCTTATTTTACGATACTAAACTATGTCTTCCTCATCCAGGCTGTGTAATGATAAATTACCTAGCTATATGATGTGTTTACTCAAGAAGACATTTCCATTTTTCGGTACTGGCCGTATTCCATACCACCTTCAAGAACTATCTGTGGCTTGATTCCCATCATTATGGGATATGTAGTTATGCCCAGACTTTCAGTTTGTGGCCCATCTGCATCACCATGAAACCTCTTGTGTCATTTCGCCCTGGGTTTTCTCAAAATTTTGTCATGTGGTGTGGAAATTCATTGTCCTCATTAATGTTAGGTATGAAATAGTAACACTACGTACCTCCCATTAAAATCTCTCTATCTTATCTACCCTTATCGCATGATGATAAATTTCATCGGTGTGTCCCATGCACATGAAATTAAATTGGGAACCTTATGGTCTGATCTCTAGGACCTTAAACTAAAATTCTTATAGTCTATGTTCGCATGATGTTAAATTTTATAAAAACTATGATGTTTCTCTCTTGAGATGATATTGAACCCTTTTGGTATTTTCTTTCTATCAGGCCATTTTCAGGAACTAATTTCAGATTGATTCATGCCCTTGCAGTTTATGCAGGGACACCCGAGCATCTCACCTAGGGCCCAACCACAAGTTCATTAACTCTTCCGGATCTTTACCCATAATTATGGTCCAAATTATATGACCCTAAATTAGGGATCCCTAGTTCTTGTAACATGAAATTAAATTCTTAGATAGGGTCTAGGAGTTATGACCTTAAACTATATACAATAACAAATTCATATGACATTAAAATATTTTGTGCATCATCCTCACCATATGATGCTAAATATTGTGTCTATCATCCTTATTTTCATGACATAAAAAAATTGTATACCATATTTGGTCCTCACCAAAGGGGTTCTATGTGGGAGTAATTTGGATCATTTTTCAGACCAATATGCTAAACTAATGTTTTTTTCATGGTGGTTTAATTTCAATAGTGTTGGAATTATTTGAGCTTCTCATCAATCCATATCCACGCTTCATGTTCACATTATTTGGATTCTCTGTCTCTTTCACGTCTGATGGTACCCCCAAATGTCCTGTTCCACACTATTTTGGATCACCTACCATCTTGGGAAAACATTACGGAAGACATTAAATGACATTTTGAGATAGGCCCCACATTTTCAAATTCAGTCAGTGGTCATCCCTCATTTGTTTTTCCACATTTAAGGGAAATGCAATGTTGATGCTGTGTTCTGAATATGATCATAATTTGTCCTCTACCATCACACCACTCTCACTACATTCCTAATTTTGGTTATTATGATTCACATTTTCTCATTTCCCTTTGTTCATGTTGATTCCAACACCCCTTGTGTTATCCCTGTCATACACTACAGTATGTTGGGAAAGGAGTTTCAGCTATTATTAGACCCATATTGTCTATTTAAAACCTCTATCCTATTTCAAAAACTCTAGGTTGTTTCTCAGACCCCACGTGTTCATTGGTTTAAGTAATCTCTTGTATCTGAATCATGAAATTGTGTGTTCATCACTTGTTTATTGCTTCGAGAATTACACACGTAATATTAGGGATTGATTGCTAATTGTTTCATTGGTGTGCTTCAGATGCAATAATCAGTGTGCATAATATACATTCCCATGCATGCTGAGTAAATAATAAAATAGTATATTTCAGTATGGTTAACGAATGACCCCTATGGGTCTACTCCCTCGATGTAATTCTCCAATTATGCAACTTTCTATCATGTGGCTTCCTAAGAATTTTTTCATCTCTTGACCTACTTCTCTTCATCAATATCCTTGAGGTGAAGATTCTTAGTTCTTATCTTCATTCGGTCTTGCTCATCCCAGAGTTCTGTCACTTGGTTTTTCATCTATGTCAATTTCTCTTGGACCTCTAGCAATTGGGCCTTCAAATGCTCGAACAATCTTGTTTGGTTTGTGATGAATCTAAAGTGATCACCTAGTTACTCATTATTGTGTTAGATAACCTCCTCAACCTCTTCAAGAATCTATATTTTCTTGGATTTCATTTTGAAATTCCATTCTTGGATACTCTCCCACATCTTTTCAGCAATGTAATCTTGAATCAGCATGTGTGGATGTCGAGCATATGCCCCTCTAGTCCATACACCACGTATCTAGTGGCTAAGATATCCCTTCCAGCTAATCCACTCTGACATGGAAACCTCTTTGATGAATCACTTGATCAACTTCCATGCCTTATTTCTATTCTTATCACTACTATCGATTGCGTTAGAGTTATATTAGTCTAGATCTAGGGGATCAGAAGACTCATATTCAGGGAATGTATCTTGGAGATCAGTAGTAGGATCTTATTTAGTCATTTCATCCCAAAAACCAAACTCTATTTCATCACATTGACCTTCATCACTTTGTTCCACCTCAATGATCTCAACACGACTAGCTCCAGACTTCACCCTGCCAATGGAATAAATTTCTATTTTTTCTCCATAAGGAACAATGGACTGGTCATCCTCGGAACATAATCCCATATAGATCATCATTCCTCCATAGAGACAACCCTTAGGTCATCAGGCCATTCATACTAGAAGAATGTGTACCATCCTGAAAACTGTGTAGGTATGTGTCGTGTCAGCCAATTTGATCGATCAGACAATAGGTATAGCTCTGAAGCATGAGACTTACCATGTTGAGCCACATGATCTTGCCTCATGCATATCATTACTGGGATGCCATTACACTACCCTTCTTTAATTATTGTGAGCTCTGAATATTCTTAGGAGGCCACCCCTGCTCCCCAAACATTGCTGGATTCTGCAACCATTATCTCTCTCGCTGCAAGTCCTGGTGTTTGGTTCCATGCGCCTATCATTCCTTTTCCGCCATAAGTGGGGGTGGTTAGTTCAAGAATATCTTACACATATAGGTGTTAGTTTAAAAACCAAGATAAGATAAGAAGTGAAATGGTGCAATGAGGAGGATTTGGAACTCACTTCTAAAGATATAGAAAACTCGCCTAAAGAAGTTCCCTCTGAGGCCCCTATTACGCCTTCCTCAAAAGAGGATCCCATGGAAGTTACCTCCTTCGTGTTTCAATGTACATATTACTCACTGACTTGTTCCCATGACTGGGAAAAAGAAAATTCATTACCAGTTGAGGAGGGGTAGTCATGTTCAACATCACCCATACCCAGTGTGTCATCAGTCACATGTTTCATAGGAGTTTATTACATCCTCTTGTTCCATCATAAACATTATTCCCTCGGTCGGGGTAGCACTAAATTTTCCCTTCATAAATTTAAGTTCACCAAGTTCTATCTCGTTCTTATTCAATTTTCTCCACTGGTCGTTGACACTGAGATATTGTTTTCTCTTTTCCCAATCTTTCTAGGACTTCAATAAGATAGCATTAGAAGGAATCATTACCAGATGCAATTTATTCCTCAGATCCTGAGTTGGAATCCTACGAAAGCCTCAGGATGATTCACCTCTCTCCTAGGTCCCCCCAGATAGATCCACCAGGATCGACACTATGACCTACCTCTCTTCACCTCCATCCATCACTAGTCAGGGGTTTTCTGATTCATGTACTAGCTCCCCTACTACTATATCCATACACCTTGATTCGTGTTCACACCACCTTCTTGATTCCCCCATTATCACTTTCCGACGTTGAGATGTAGAAACAACTTCATTGCTGGCCCGGATAGTTAGTCTCTTCAGCATCTCACCATGGTAGGTGCCATCCCAGCTCTATGCATAATTTTGAACTAATATGAATACAGAAAGGGATGGAGGAAACTCATTCAAAATCTTCCAATATTTCCTTGTAAACATCATCTAATATTGTCACATCCCACATGGGTTGTTCTCTTGGCATGAATTTGAGAACACCTATGGTGTCATCCTCTGCATGTACTAGAATTGTCATGCGAATCAGTGTGGGATATATGTTTCACATATAAGTTCATATTATACTCATTCCACCAGTACACCATCATGGAAATATAGAATATACAAATTCTTCTCTATAGTATATGTTCCTCCATTAGTTTTTGCTCTGGTTGGAAAACGGAATGGGTGGAAGATGAATTGTTTTTCCCGCCCCATCTTACACAACATGGTCACTATTTCTAGCTTCAATGGGGTGATCTCTGAAAAATTAAAAATTTATGGCCGAGAATGTATACTATGCAGAGAGATGGTGTTAATACATTAACACCTTCCATGTTTTCCGCAATACAACTGTACAGAATGTGAAATAGCACACACACCTATAGTGGCCTCCTTCCCTCACTGTTGAGTCAGAGTAGATGGTATAACTTCTCCAACACCGTAATGCCCAGGCTGATGCATTCTCCACCATCCAGTTGATCCTACATGATTACTGTACTCATTATCACCCCCATGTGGACATATCAGACCATTAGCATCCACCCATACATTAGTGTTGAGATGAATCCAGCTGGTCTGACTATTGAACACTACTCAGTCTTGATGTTGTAAACCCATGTTTTCCACCAGATATCCTCTAAGATTTTCTAGTTTGAACCTTATTTTCCCCATTGATATCCTTTTGGACATGTGGGAGTCCTTTAGGGTAGTGTTTCATCCACTAGAGAGAAGTTTATAAAATATCTGAACCACTACTTAAAGTGGACATCTTAAGTGTTCTTCTTATCCTCATCTGTACCCAATACTAGCTTCAATAATGCCCTTGCTAAAGGAAGAATCTACTCCATGTCCTCCCAGATGTTCATGTCAGAGAGGAACTCATCATACAACCCTCTGATGATTGGGATTCCATAAATTTGATGAAGGTCCCAGAGGCTGATGTCAACCTCACAATGATGTGGGTGGAAGGTGTTGGTATCTAGTGACCACCAGATTAGCAATTCCAGTGTAAACTCCTTCAACTGAGAAACACTAAATTGGGAGTTCGAGGCCACTTCATATAGGCCCACCCAACTCAATAATGCCTCAAACAATTCATAGTACACACACGACCAGCAGTACCTGGCCCACTCATTAGTGATGTTTTCACCCTGGCGCAGATCCCAACTCTTGATCCACCCCTTGTATGGATTCCTGATCCCTGAATTGATAATTTTCTTGTACAAATTTGGAGACATCTCTTTCACCAATGACTTTCCATCAATGTTTTTGACATAATTGTAAATTAAATGTGCCATTATTTGGGTATGATCTTTTCCAACATGGCCATCCACAACCCTGTACCATTGATATTACTCAGGGGTGCTTCTAAACCAGTAATCCGACTTATATTTTCTTTTTTCTGGGATGAAGACTTCATCCCGCAAACCTATGTCATATAATGGAAGGCTTTTGAAAATTGGGTACTCCATCTGCACACCTGTCAGCCACGTCATCAATAATTGATTATCATAAGTACTCTATATGCACTCTTCTATTTTGATGTTGTTTTCCATGGCCTCCCTCTATGTAGTTTCGACACGAACCTCTCACACAACCTCCTTAATATCCATCAGCATAAAGAATTAGGTAATTTTTCTATTAGGGGAACAAAGGTTGTACATCATGATAATTTTTAAAGAACATTCATGAAGACAGATCAAAAATAAACCACCCTTCAAAAATTATCCTTGACTTCGGCTCGCGTCGCAAAGGAATCAACATATCATTATGCATCAGTTTGCTACAAAGTGTTCACGGATCACCAGACCAAAGAACATTGGTTCGCAGATTTGTGTTCTCAGAGAGAATTTCTTCACTAATAGAGAGAAATGGAATAGTTATTTTCAAATATCCATATGTAGATAGACAACACTACCCCCTATTTATAGGTGCAGTTGGGGCCATCTTCTTAACTACCATCATCTACTCTTCGTGGAGCCTCTCACCAACTCTTCATGGTGCCTATGACCCATGATTTGTGGTGCCTCTCTACTGGGACTAGTTTTAAATTCCACTCATTGACCTCCTCTATGACCCAACTTTATGATACTCCATGTTTTCAATCCTCCTAGTATGTTTGAAGACTTACACATAGAATCTAACCTTCTTTTCCTTCTATTATAATTCAAAGGGTGGTTATTTCTCAGTGCTGAAATTCACCAAGATTGAGAATAAAACAAAGTCATAATTGGTGTAGAGATACTTGGCACTCAAAAGGGCCTTGAATCCATCAAAACCATCCAAAATGGCCTGTTTCGTGAAGACCTATACAAGGTCATCCTTCCTTCACAATCAGTATCATTTGTGAATGACCCTTTGTGAGTACAACAGATCTTAATGCATCTATGGAATTACATATTTTCAATGGACCAATTCATGATGGCCATCTCAGTTATCATCAATGGGGAATGACATACCATTTTTAGTCTGATGTATTCCAACAGAGCCCATCCTCTCTTCAGCATTACTATTCTCCTTGTCTATATCTATGATTATCTTGTTGATGGACCCCTCTTTGAGTCTGGTGAAGTCCGATGATGTTCCTTTTTCCTCACGGTGTCACCCCTCTCTACATAATCACTCCTCTCCCTAGAGATCCCCGATATCATCCTTATCTTTATTTTACTATAAATAATGGTCTCACCCCCCCTCTCAATCCATTATTACTCCGCCCTTTCAAATTTCGATCTCCCATTTTACAAAGACTTTCGTGAAACAAAAAAAAATATCACCAAAGGTACTTTGCCCCTACAAGTCATACCTCCTAGTGTTCTTTATGTCCTCTATCTATGGTGAAAATTCACTTCTCAAATTCATAGGACCTTTGTAAAGTACGTATCACCTTCAGGGTGCTCGAGGCTTCTCAAAATATAGATTCTTCATGAAGAACTCTCTAAATAAATAGTTTTTTGTTAAAGTTATGATCTACTCCATTAAATGATTCCCTTTATGAACACCCTTCCCTTCATGAATAACCTTTTTATCCTAATGATATTTTCCATTACAAAGACCATTTTCTTCACAAAAAATCTATGCTTTGAAAGTTCCCTCTTTGAGAGGTATCCTACTTTGAAAACCCCTCTCTCGTACAGCCCTTCAGAATTGCACGAAATGATTTCAAGGTTCCCCAAGTAATATTCCACATTGTGTTGCCCTACCTCATGCTTCATCACATAGATACGATAATTTATATTTCTTATATTCATATCCACACTAACATGGACCCCCAATGAATCACTCCACAACCCCATTAACATACATCATTTCTGGTGCCTTCCCTTCACCGACGGTTTAAAGTGCACCAGTTATGTAAATAATATTGGTGAGGAGAAAAACCTCATTATCTGAGTTATAGGATTTTAAACGTCCATCAAACCTCATGTCCTCAACACATGACATTAAATTGTGACCATATCATGAGTGACAAGTTCATGAGAACCAAGAAGGTGATGGGAACCAGAACCCTCTAACTCCTCCTCTCCCATTGGGAATTGTTGTCATGCGCACCTTAGGCTGCCTCTATTTAATCACAAACCCAACATGATAGGGTTATCCTTTTATGATGTCCATATCCTCCTCATAAATTTGGAAATCCTCTTTAGTCTTCCCTTCTGGAGTAAGTCCAAATCTTCTTTTCTTGGGCCTCTAACCAGTCAAAAGTCCCACTCCACTCCTCACAGACACTAAATTCTCAATGCGATCATCAGGTCTTTTGTTGCCTCTTATTTCTCACACCAAGTATGAATCATGGGGTCTTAGAGTAATAATCGTCCACGAAATCCTTAATAGTCTACCTCAGCATTTGAGTCTCATTCCCCTCTTCATCGAACTACATGGACTTTGATACTTTCCCCTTTTCAAGAAAGGTAATTTGGAAGCCTCTTTGAGGTTTAAGACCAACACCTACCAGTACTGAAAACTTCAAATCTGTACACAATCATACCACATTACATTAAATTGTACCCCCCTCCCCTGTTTTTCAGTCATGATGTTAAACTATATGATTTTGAACTATGTGGGTTTTGATCCTTGTATTTTAGAGAAGGTATGTAGGAAGCCTCCCTGGGGTTCAAGTCCAAATGCTGGTAAACTTTGGTGTCCACTTTTTTGTGACCCACATCATTGGTACTCCACTTTGGGGTGTCAAACATGTTCTCGGGAAGCTAAAAATGTGTAATCCCCACAATCAAACCATACTCTTCCAACCAAGATTTTCCCTCTTACGATGGGATGCTAACCACGCATAAGCCCCCGCATGCCTTCTGGTTGTTGTCCTTTGTGGACACCTCGATTATGTTCCCCATTCTTAAACAATGTGTACTTTGATCTTTTTCCTTTTTGATAAAGGTGCGTAGGAAGACTTCTGAGGTTTAATCCCATCACTCATTTCCCATCTTGGTCTCTCCCTCGAGTCTTTGTGTTTCGGGATGATCATGCCCTAATTTGGAGGTGACACTTCTTTTAGATACCATCCATGCATCTATTCTCATGAGATTCCTGCTTAGGTGACTTATTGCCCCATCCCAGAACTACATGGGATTTTATTCCCTTACATGGGGATATGTAGGAAACCTGCATGAGGTTCAAGCCCAATGACACTATCTCCACATTAGTTCCATCCCATTTATTCCATCCATCGACACTTCCTCCATCATCCATCATGATTTTTCCTAGGGCACCACATCCGGATGAGTTCATTGTAACCACATCCTAACTTATCCTAGCAGTACATGGGCAGCCAACCATAGTTAATTCCAAGAATGTCTTCAGGTCATTGTCCTTTGTGAACACCTCAATCATATACCTCACCCATTCTCACTACGTGGGTTTTGATCCTTGTCTTATATACAGGGTTTTTAGGAAGCCTCCCTATGGTTCAATCCCAGTTAATGGTAAACATTGGTGTCCCCTTTGATGGGACCCACCATTTATTGATCCATCCTTTATGATATCCAGATCAACCTTCACGGTGTCAAACCTTCCCTTTTTGGGACATTCCATCCAGGGTCCATCCACATTGGGTTCTATGATCCATCCATCTGGTAAAAACTTTATGATCTCCCTCCTAGGGATATACCAATCTCATCCACATTCATAAGTGCTCTGATCAGTTTTATCCATCTCTGTATGATGTTAAACACACAATATACCTCCTGTTAAACATGGTAAGATGAGGAAAAACTCACAGACATGCATCCAGCCTATAATTATTCACATTCAAAAAGGGATGCCTCATGCTTATGCACCCTCAAGAATCCATATGATAAGGTAAATTCCATGTGTACCAGTGCTTCATCATCCAAACATGTATATGATTCCCCATCATGACTACTCTCCCAACCTATGGTTTCTTCCCATTGAAGACCCATTCTAATTTTCTGAAAAAAGAAGTGTAATTAACCGATGTCAACAAAGATATAGCACAAAGAATAATTTCATGAACAACATCTTAATCTCTAAGTGTGACCCAAACTAGATGATGAATTCTGAAGAGGAATCCGTAGAAGAAGAGGCCAACATCCTGTCATCCCATTTTGATCAAGGATAAAAAATCTATAAATAAGTGATGAATTACACCTGCCTTTGGAAAGAAAGAATGCGGGGAAACAATCAAAATGTCCTCACAGACAATGCACACCCCAGTGAAAGAGTCATAAATACTTACATTTCCATATTGATTTTTCCTTAGATAGTTATTTGAATCATTTATTTTACTAGTTATTACATTTCCATGTTTTTTATTCACTTATTTCTCTATTTTTTAATTTCCTAGTATGGGTGTTCAATTATTTAGCATTATATGCTTATTATTCTCATTTATTTATTATTTCATTCACTATACTTTTCCCTTATGAAGCATTTGATATCACCCTTATTATATTTCTTTTCCCCAAGAATTCGAGAAGATAACTAAGAATTCTATGAAAGGATATGCTATTTAAAATTAAGTTATCCTCAATGAAAAAATATTTGTTCAAATTAGTGTATTTTTTTGAAATACTATACTCATGTATTTATATGGTTTAATAAGACTACTAAACTATTGATCTTTAAGGATTCGATTCCTTCTAATCATGAAAATATAATTGAGATAAGACACCATCTCCATGCCTTTTGGGGTTGGTTGCTACATTCAAGGTGTGATAATGGTGGAGAGGTTAAAATGTATGGTGATTTTTGAACCATATTCCATGAACCAATTCTACAAAAAATTATAGTTCCTCCAAAATCTCACCCCAAAGGTCCACACAAAATTATACATCGATATCCACCCTTATGTCCTCATGAAAATATGGTTTATTTTAGAATTAGATGATATAAGGTTGAGGAGAAATCATCTACCAAATGATGCATCAAACTAGAACATTCATGAAAACGTGTGGAGCTGGGAAAGTGTATATCTAGGTGATTTGTTGAGGTATCCCATTACTCAGGTAGATTTTGAGAAGTACGACCCCTAGACAAGATGCAATGGGAGTACTACAGTTGGAAGATCATGATGATGGGGGAGAGCTAAACCATTAAGGAGGGAAGCTATTATATATGTTGTAGTTCCAATCCCTAAAATAGGTGTCGATATTGATGAAGGTTTTTTGTCTAGACCAAGACTCCAATTAAAGAAGCTTAAATTGGGGGTGATCCCACTAGAGTGGTCTTAAGGCATCATGTTCTAAATCTAGGGAAGTGGTTCTTATATGTTGATGTTCCTAGTGATGTTTTATTCTCCAATGACTAGAGGGATTGGAAAATATTATGATAGTTCAAATAACTCCCTGGAATATGATTGTATATCTAGGATGAGGGGATTCTAATTCCTAGAATGGATTATTCCAATTTCAGCGTCCAAGATCCCCATGTCGAACCAGTGTAATACCTACCAGACCTAGAAGACAGAATCCACTCTAGAATCATGGAATGTCCCCTGACCAACTAGGTGATGATATTTCTGGCTATTCCATCCCCTAAAGAATTCACTAAGGGTCGATAAACTATAGGAAGGGTAGTAGAAGATGATTTGGATAAGGATTCTGGGGTAAGTAACTCTTTCTTATACTCCAAAAATGAATTATTCTCCACTTCTTGTGAGGTGAATTTCAATTTTTTGTTTGTTTTGACTAGATTTTAACCCTTTGGAATTTTTATCATACCCATTTTGTACTTCTATAAGAATAAAAAGCTATAAAGGATGGATATTTTTAATGAACAGCTAATAGAGGGTGAGCAAGCCCTAAAATTTTAAGGGGAGTGTGTGGTACCTTATTTTTATGTTTTGGTCATACGCAGTGATCCCTCTGTTGCGAGAAGGTGCTTGTGGATTAAGTACTGACTCAACATCCCCAAGTGTCTCCTTGTATTTTCTAATTCTAAATATTTCCTATTAGGTTTGAAAATATTAATTTCAATACTATTTTATATCATCAGTGTTCCTTTAAAAATTATAATGTGTCCAACTACATAGAATCTACCAGTGACTGAGGTATCGATCATTATGGTAACCCCACTACTAGTAGGGATTTCATTGAATATCCCCAATTCATTGGTCAACCTCTACATTAAACATAAGCCCCCTCACTTTTTTACATTTATTTTTTCCTTTCCTATTATAATTTGAGTTATTCAATCATTTTTTCTTAATGGTGGTGAAATACATGTTGGGGTCCCAACCATTCGCGGTAATGTCTGGGTAGGCGGAGTCTGTATATGAGGTGGTGGTGACCGAAACTGTGACCTGAACAGGGATGGTCAAAGAAAAAATTATGTTCTGGCCTAATTCTAATGTTTCAAATAACATTTATAAGGCTTTCATGGAAGGTAAATATTTAGATAATAATAACCTTATTCTAGACAAGGATCCCAGCCTATCTAAGTGAATACATATGGATTACCCTACTGTGGATTTTTTGGTGGTCTTCCCCAACTACAATCCTGCACCACATAAGGATTTTGAGGACACCAACACTAATTTAGATGAGAAGTACTATGTAATTTGATGTAGGCTATGTATAAATGTTTGTAACTTCATTACCCACACCTCATTGGATGATCATCAAATACGAGTGGGTTCCCTCCACCATTGACTAGAAATTCATAGAACAATCAAGGGAACTCTCATAGACTACACAACATTACTTGAGACTTCCTTACAGATCGATATTGTATGAAGTGGAAATAGTTTGGATCTTACTGGTATGAGGTGAAATCTGAGGTCAACAAGGTGCTCCAGATGGTGGAATAATATCTCTCTTAGATTAATGGGTAGGAAAAAACATGAGGTCATCCCCACTACCATGGGAGATATATTTAGTTATATAAGGGAGTAGTTGATGTTGGTTGATGCCCAATGAATAGAATGTTTTTCTATGGTCGTGGCATACATGGATGAACATGGTAAGTTGTGGTTATAAGATGATGAGGTTCTCCCTACTGCTTAGGAGGATGTGGTGAAGATGTCCTAGTGGTAGAGGGCCCTTATGGCCACTCGATAGAGGTTGTTTAAACTGGATTATTCACTCACATAGGTTAATTCATATGGGGTTTTCTTTTCTAATCTAAAATAAATTAAAGGCTTTATCCAGTGGGTGACCCTCCTCAAGAAAATAAATATGTTTGTTTTCATTAATTCACCCTATATATTTTTTTCATCTCAATCAGTTTAAAATATGACCAAATATAAACCTATAGTCCCATTTTATTTTTGCATGCTGTGAGAAACAAAAGATTAACAGATAAATTCATTCTTACATGATAGTTCCAAACAGTGACCAAATAATTGGGGTTGGAATTATCCAATGACATCCTGGAGTATCCTTTCCATAGAAACACTTATTGGGGAGGGTAACTTTGTATAGATGAATTACATTCCCACTTTGTGTAGGTCCACAAGAGGGGTAATGTTGGTGGTGTTGGAAAATACATGAATAATGGGGAATATGGACAAAATGAAACATGGTTTCCAAGATATGGAACATAAGGAGGAATGACAGGCTGATGGAGGATGAATGTTGGCCATGTTTGAAATTAATTATCTGTTAATATATATCCAAGTGTAAGGGAATATAAATGAAGTTCAACTATTGACCATGTTCAAAATATGGGAACTATCAAATTTTATGTGAAAATATTTTAATGCACATGCCTGTGGCGGATGGTGGGCCAATCTGTCTAGGAACCATCTCCATTAGGGTCCTGTTTGAATATGGAATATTATGGGGATCCAAATCAATAAATACTTGAAGTGTGGGGATGAACATGAGAAAAAAAAATAATGCAGTTAAATTCTCTAGAAATTACTCCACTCTGGTTATAAGAATAATGAGTGGGTATATTGGTCTAGGAAATATTCAGGCTCGGTTTCAAATCAGAGTGTCATATTGGTTTCCAATAGAAGATTGGGGAACTTGAGTGTTATGATAGGTGATCAACACCAAAGGGGGAAAAGTTCCTCTTGTGTAAGAACCTAAAACATTTTTCAATATTACATCATGTCATGTAAATAGATGTCATTCAGTTTAGTGTCTTATGTCAAGGACGTGTCATCCAACATGAATGAAAACCTATAACATTGACTTCTAAATATGATTGAACAATAGGTTTTACAACCTTTATGACTCCATTAATTTAGACCAAAATAACCTTCCAAATATGAATAGGCCCCTAATATGAAATGGGTCGTAACTAAAATGGCTAACATCTCATCCTAGCCACAAGCCTCAAAATATTTTTTGTTATAGATAATGTTTCTTGTGGTTAAAAAATTTTCAATAGTCAATATGATATTTGGTCACCACATCGTTGACTGGTGAGGTTGTGGAACCTATTTTTCAATCATATTTAGAAGGGGGTTACTTGTGGCTAAAGAATGACTTCTAAATATGATTGAACAATAGGTTCCACAACCTCACCAGTCAACGATGTGGTGACCAAATATCATATTGACTGTTGAAAATTTTTTAACCACAAGAAACATTGTCTATAACAAAAAATCTTTTGAGGCATGTGACTAGGATGAGATGTGAGCCATTTTAGTTAAGACCCATTTCATATTAGGGGCCTATTCATATTTGGAAGGTTATTTTGGTCTAAATTAATGGAGTCATAAATTTTGGAAGTGGGAATTTCAGGATTCTTAAACATAAGTTAAACACTTTGAGATCTATTCCGTTGTTCATTCGAATATATTGGTTGGGTGTATCGATAGGTAAATATTGAGATTGTACCCAAGGGGAGTCCCTGAAATATATTTGTGGTTAGGTTTGGCCTAGGATATGATATCTGAGTATTTATAGATATATCATTAGGATTGGAAATCAATCTATACATAGTTCTTGACCACTATTTAGTAGATGATTGACAGTATAAAATAAGGAACTCCTTCGAGTTAGGGCTCAAGGCATCATGCAGTTTCACAACATGAGATAGGGATCTGGACTAAATATCTTAATTTCCTATAGAAAAGATGTTGAATATTTGGTTTAACATCATTATTTTAGGACATGCATCTGTTGTATTTTATGCTCATATAGATTTTACCATGGTGGGAAATTGGGGCAAATGTCAACCATTGTTATTGAGGAGAAAAGATGGTGTGGTTGGAGGCTTATACATAGATGTTTCCTAGGAGTTGTAGGGTAAGCGATGGTGTGATTAGGGTCTTATTTGTGGAAAATTACATGGGATTGGAATATCATATCATTATTATCACGATGTATCTATTTCTCATCTCACAAGTCATCTTATTCTTATTGTATAGGGGATCCCAATTCACTGTACAGGATAAGGCCACATTTCAATGTCATGTGTGAGGATATTGTGTATGGGGATTTAAAAATTCAACATCCCATTATTTCTTCTCATATGAGGTCACAAAGGCATATAAACCCACTGATGGGTTGAGTAATATGACTCAGGCTTACAGTAGAGGAGGAGGACTATGGGAATTTATTGGGATCAGTAGGGAAACATATGGGGATTATGTGCTAAGGTTTCTCATTGTTTCCTCCTCATTCCAGGAAAGAGAGAATATTGACCAACTAACGAGTTAAGGAATATGATTAGCCATTACACCAAAGGAGGAATCCCATGTGGAATACTTGGTTGTTTCCATATTATAATTACATGATGCATCTTACGCTAAACACATAGGAATCGCATGCTTGGAACCTGATGAATCATGTTCTTGCCTTATATACTATACTAAAGTTTAACATAATTTAGCTAGGACGATGTTTTATTGTTTGATTCCATGTGAATATGAGATTTTCATGTATTTTAACATCATAAAACTAAGGTATTGTTGTTTGTAGTTTAAATTCATACAGCTCATACTAGGTGGTCATCTCATATTTTTAATATAAGGAATTTCATGTTTACTATATAGGGTAATGTCATGAATTGGGGATGTTTTCAGGAAATATAACATCATATGACAAGGATATTGGGATTTTTTAAAATTATTACATCTTGGGATAGTGGATCATCTCGTATTTTTCATACAAGGTAACCCATGTTTACCACCCAGGGTAAGGCTACATTTTAGCATCATAAGCTGTAGATGTTGTCACGTAGTTTAAGACCATATGACTAGGGAATTAAGCTTCATAGTTTAAATTTCTATTTCTCGAACTAGAGGATTATATCATATTTTTCATATGAGCGATTATATGTTTACCACATGGGGTAAGTCTATAGTTTAAAATCTTACACTGAGGATGCTCTCGTGTAGTTTAACATCATATGACTAGAATGATCATCTTTATAGTTTATATTCATACAACTCAGACTAGTAGATCATCTCATATTTTCATATAAGGAATCCCATGATTACCACATTTGGTAAGGCTATATTTTAATGTCATTCATTGAGAATGTTACCATGGAGTTTAATGTTGTATGACTCAAATGCTAGAATTTTTAGTTTAAAATTATAAATCTCATACTAGTGGATCATTTCATATTTTTCATATGAGGCTTCCCATGTTTACCACATAAGGTAAGGCTATAATTAAATATCATGTGATGAGGAAATTGTGGTGCACTTTAACTTTGTATGACTAGTACATTGGGATTTGTAGTTCAAAGTCATAAAATTTAGACTAAATTAGTTCATGTGAAGTAAATCATGAGGAACCTTTAATTTTTTTAGAGGTTTGGTGTTCCCCCAACCCTAGTGATCAATGAGTAGTCATCATTGGAGTTGAACTTGTGGATTATATAAGGCATTTCCCATTTAATTTCCTATTTTTACAGCTTCTTTCCAGGTATTATCGCAATTATACGAGCATGTACCATATCACATTGAAGAAAGGAGTAGTGGTAGGCCTTTTTAATGAATGATAATACCACCCAATTCTAATGTCTTTCCAAGTTATGCATCACCTGTAACATGTTTTTCTCATGGGATTCCAACTCATCCAAATAGACTTCCGCTCTCTTATCTAGAATCTTCTAATAATAAATGGCTATCTAAATTGATGGGAGTTGAACATATATAGGTAGAACTACATCTATTCTATAAACATATTGACTGAATCCTTGAACCACATTATGATTTGTTAATTATAAATATTTATTGTTTTTACTTCCTTTAAATGTATTAATACATTGAATTATAGATTGATTGACTTATATTTAACTTTTATCATATCATAGTATTTCATTCCATAAAATATATTTTGATTTCATCTTTTGAATGGTTATGATATGTTATATATGTTTTATATTGTGATCCTAGGTTAAATAATTCATGTGGAACATTAAATATCATTTAAATATGATTTTACTATTACCGCATAGACTTTTTATCAAAATAAATGTAGCTATTATTTAAACCATGTTTCCATTTTAAAATTCCAATATCCATTTTGTTATCCACATTGATGAATTTCTAGTTTCGGTTACCCTCTATCTTTCAAACATATCTTGGTCTATATAACTCTAAATTGAGTGACTTTTTTTGTTTAAAAATATAATAAAATGATATACATTTAATTAGAATAAATAAACTTCTGAATCAATCTCTATATTGTATTAAATTAGGTTATAATTCACTTTTTGTTTTGATTATATTTTCTACTCTTTTCTAGTGATTTTTTAGACTATTTTTTTAATCATAACTTGAACTATATATGTTTTATTAAGATGATTCTTGATTATTTCAAATTATAATGATATTTTATAAATAAAAATAAACTGGTCTAAAATTTGATTCTTCCATTTAGTATGCCTATATTAGATCTAAAATTTGAAAGGTAAATATGTTTACATTTTTTAGAAATTTGGATATGTGAATTTCCTATGTGATAAATTCACTTACGTGAATACCTTATGTGAATTGATTACATGAATCCCTTTTGTGAATCAATTATGTGAATACATTAAATTGATTCATTTATGTGTTCAATTTTCTTATATAGACATAAATTCCTATGTGAATTTAGATATATAGTTCGGTGAATTTATATATGCTTCTCAGAAAAATAGATATTTTCTTTATTTTACATATTGTTTTATATTTCAATTTGATTTAGGTTCATTTAAGATATAAAAAATTTTGTAATTAATTTATAAATCCATATCAATTATATAGAACTTATGAGAGATATTTTTTATTTTTTAAATATGATTTTATAATTATCAAAGAATGTTTTATTTTCACGCATGAAACTTACAACTTCAAAATCAAAATTTGGTTTTTATTATTTTATATGGGTTTCCTAGATTCTATTATTTATAAATTAATATTATTTTATATTCAAATAATTAAAAAAAATTATATTTTAGTGTTATTCATTTTTTATATTCTCTTAATATTTACTTCTTATTGTAAACATTATGTTTTAGAATTTAATTTTCAAAATTCAAAATTTCTATTTTCATGGGATATTTTATTTAACTATTATTCTGGTGACTGTTAAAATTATTTAATGGAAAATCTTAATCAGTTTGAATTATTTTTTATTATTTTTAATATTGTTCATGAGTTATGAGATTTTTTTGAAATGATAATATGATTATCTTTATATATATATATCTCACTCTATGATATTTCAATATTATCATTTTAAAATTTTTAATTATCTAATCTATCTGAGTAGTATTGAGTTTATTTATTTTAAAAATGAGTTTTAGCCTTACTACTGTGTGGTTGGAAAGTAACAGAATACCCATGCAGTACTTCTTCCAAGAGTTGTTTTATATTTTAAAGTGATATAGTGAGAAGAGTGTGGTGGTTTTGACAATGTGAAGTATGGTCCATTCTTCTCATTATGAACATTTCACTCTAAAATAGTAACATATATCTATTACTGAACAAAAACTTCTTCAATTTCTAAATCCTTGAGGGTATGAGTTGATCTTATACTCCATAAAGAATTCTTACATTTTATTCTTCTTATATCAATTTCAGTCTAGTTGTTTGAGTCGGTACCCTGCCTTCCCATGTCTCAAATTCTCTCACATTATCTTTAATATTTTTTATACAAATTCATTATTATTATTTTGGATGTGACTCCTAGATTCTAAAATCATAATAATTTGGGTTTTCACTCTTAGTATCTAAATTATGGGTTCTAATTGGGTTCTATGGGAAGTCACAACCCAATTAAAACGCTAAGTTCAGATACCAAGACTGACAACTTGAGTAGTTCTGACATTAGATTCAATGAGTCACAGCCAAAAGATAGGGAATGCTTTTATATGAAAAAATAATAT
The DNA here is from genome assembly GCA_963277665.1 of Viscum album. Classification (NCBI taxonomy): domain Eukaryota; kingdom Viridiplantae; phylum Streptophyta; class Magnoliopsida; order Santalales; family Viscaceae; genus Viscum; species Viscum album. Next base: position 254,645,576 of record OY728148.1, on the reverse strand, counting down.
ATAAAAAGTGACATCATGTGAGATATGGGAGGATTTGATATAGACTCAGGAAGCCATAATGAAATATAACATTGTTTGATCATCGAAAAAATCATATAAACTGCCAAAAACATACCCAAATAATCTTATAAGATACCATGAAACTATATATGTTTTTCATTTAAAATTATTAAATATATAGTATTTTTCTATTAGCATAAGTGTGTTCAGTCATGTGTCTACTTCTAATACAGCTTATGATATTTAGAATATTCTACAATATACTAACCTTTGATAAGAAAAATTGATACAAACTATGATTGGAATTATTCTATCTAAATATGAATACTTAAATATGGGTGAAAATGAAAATGTAAACCAAATGTTCCACTAATTTACAAGCATTGTGAATGAAAAAAATTCCCCAAAAGAATAATTGGAAAACCCAATAATTTTTGAAAGATTTCTAAGTTCACTACCAAATAAATGGAATGAAAAGAAGATTTCCATTGAAAAAATAAATAACATAATAGAATACACTATTGATTAATTGATTAGATCAATACCTCAGTATGAACTGAAATTGAATAACAACACTGAAGATGAGTCAAAAAAGGAACGATGTTTCATTTAAATCTATGAATTTCATTTCCATTGAACCTTATAATTTTCAACTATAGTATAGTCAAAAAGAATAAATTTATTATATTGGTACTAGAGTCTCTAAATTTATAAAAAAAGAAAGGATTCAGTAATCGATTTAAAAGAAAACCCTAATAGAGAAAATTTAATGAATATGGGAAAGTTAACACAGATGTTAATACTTCAAATGTTACTCATTTTGAGTAAACAAAGAAAATACATATCAATACTGGATGAACAAAACTAAATAATAATTATACATAAAAAAATAAAAAAAGGCCATCGAAAACAAATTGGATCTGTACTGAAGAATAAAATTCTTGTGAACAATATTAATTTTAGAAATAATATTCTTACTTTTCTTCATGTCTTATCTGAATAAGGTAAGTGATTTTAGTTTTAATTCTACATTTTTTTATTCTGACCATGATTCAAAAAAATTCAGCGTTTTTTTGATAAAGGACGAAATTTATAGATTGAATAATGATATTTTAAATGATTTCAATTAAAATAGTAATGTTAAATAAAATAATGAGAAATTTGTTTTAGAAAATAAATTTCTTTTACAATAAAATGAAGAATTATGGAATACGGCATTTAATTTTCATTCTAATATTTATAATGATTTATTTCAACTCGGGATTTGAATGATAATTTAAAAGGTAAATAGAATATCTTAATAATTTTTTTTTTATTATTCATGGTCTCCAATAATATCTTAAAATGTTTTCTTTGAATAAAATAAATAAAAATAAATAAGGTATTGTATATTATAATATATTACCTAAAATGTATCAAACCCATTTTATTAAAAGTAAATATGGTTGTACTTATACTATTACATGTTTTCAATGTGGAATGAAAGGATACTATAAAAATAATTGGTCTCTTATATTCAAATATTTTTTGGGATTTACAAGTAATCTTATTTATAAATCATTGTTATCTAGATTACCAAACAACACATGTTTAAAATTTGTGTGGGTACTTAAAATTTTTATTACTAATCTAATTGGACACAAAGTAGCTTGGGTACTCAAGTAATTGATTTTATTAGGGGAAATACCTTTGATGTATCATGAATGAAATATGGTACATGTATAGTGGATGCTCTAGGAATATGATTGGATACCCCTATAATTTTATTAATGAAAAAAAAATTATGGATGCATTATTACATTTAGAGATAATTCCAAAAGAAAATTTAAAAGGTTTTGTTAAAGTTTTTACTTCTAATTATGTTTTTATTTATACAGTTTTATATATTTGAGGATTAAAATGTAATATAATTTGTATATCTCAATCATCTTATTATGGAATGTAATTTAAATTTTAAAATAATAATTATTTAATTTCTAAGGAGGATTCTTTATTATTTTATGCTAATCAAAAGAAAAATAATTATATTATTGATTCTCTTGAACTAACTATTCATAATGTTTAGTCTTTTATTGTTGTTTGGAGTGATATAATTCTCTATCATCAATGTTTAGGTCCTGGTAAATTCAATATTTTACAAAATATCTTAAAAAATGTTAATGTTCTTCAGTTACTGGCTATGAAGGATAAAAACATTCATGTTTTTGAAACATCCTTGAAAGGAAAATAATATAAAGCCTCATTTAGACCTATCAATCATATAAGTACTAGTATAACTTTATAGTTGGAATATCATAATATATTTTCTTCTTAATAAAATTTATATCCTTGGAAGAAATAAATATACTTTAGTTAATTTTTATGGTTATAGTATATTTATATAGGTTGACTTTATTCCACATAAAAACGATACTTTATCTACATTTATTTATTTTTTTAATTTATTTCCATATGAAAAATGTTGAATATTTTTTTATATTCATAATTATACATGAGGTGAATCTAAAATTTTAGGATTTTGAATGTTATTTGAAAATAATAGTTATTTTCATAATTTCATTCTCATAGAACACCATAGAAAATGGTGTCATAGAACATAAAATAGAACTTTTATTAAATGAATATAATTATGTTAAGTGAACATAATCTTACTAGATATTTTTGGGATGAATATGTGTATGGTGATTGTTAAATTTCAAATATAATTCGTGTCCATATGATTTAAATAAAAATTATTAAGAGTTTATTAAAGGTAAAAATCCTAAAGTTCGTTATTTTAAAAACAATATTTTTTATTTTTTTTTATTTTGAAGAATAATTTAGATAAAATTGATGCTAAAAGTGATAAAGGTATTTTTCAGTTATTCTAATAATTGTAAATCTTATTTAGTTTATAATAAAATATAAATGGTTATTGAATAATTTTCCCAAGTTATGTTTGATGAAAATAATGTGAAATTGAATTTTGATTTCATAGTTTCTTAATGATGAGTAATGAGGTATTAACATTGGTGATAGAAAAACATGGAATAATGAGGAATAAATTGAGGGGAAACATACTCCTTCAAGACCTGATCCAAGACCTTATATGATTCAAATAGATCATATTATTTAAAATATTATTGGTAATGGTGATTTTGTTATTATAAATAGAAATTATGTTTTAAATTTTTATATTGTTTATGATTTTATTTATGATGTTTTTTCAAATGATGTTAATGATTAATTAAATACTTCTAATAATATTATTTATATGCATGATGATATCAATAATTTTTCTTACAAAAAATGGTTTTTATTTAGTGGGACAATATTTAGTCAAGAATATTATTAGAACTAAATGGATTTTGAAAAATAAGATGGATGAAACTGTGAAAGTTAAGAATAAATCTAGACTTTCTTCCCAAATATATTCTCAAGAATAAGGTATGAACATTAAATATTTATTGTCTCCTATTTATTTGTTAGAGGCTTTTATAATATTGTTATATTTTTATTTTTTTATGGTTTTAAGGTATATAAAATGGATGTAAAAATTTATTTCCTAAATGGTTTTTATATGAAGAAGTTTATGTTAATAAAACACCGGGTTTTTACAAAAAAAAATACCCTAATCACATTTTTAAATTATCTAAATAATTTTATAATCTCAAACAATCATCTCTGCTTCAAATAAAAGGATTACATTAGTTCTTTTGAATAATTATTTCACGAAACGTAATGTTGATCCTATAATTTTTATTAAAATAATTTCAAATGATATTTTAATTTTGAAAATTTATGTTGATGATATAGTATTTAGTTATTCAAGTGGATTTCATTGTAATGACTTTTATTCTTTGATTTAATTTGATTCTAACACAAGACTAATGGGAGAATTAAAGTTATTTCTTGGATATTAAATTTCTCAAAGGAAAATGGGAGCTTTATCAATCAATGTTTGTATTCTAAAGAGTTGGTTAAAAGGTTTGGTATCAATTATTGAAAATATTTTTAAATTTATATGGGAAATAGTTTGGTGTTTGATATTGAGGCATCTGGTTAATCTATTGATATTAAAAAAAATTAGATTCATTATAGGTATCATTATTTACTTAATAGAATATAGACCATATATCATGTTTAGTGTTTTATTATGTGCAAGATTTCAAGATTATACTAAAGAGAATCATATTAAATCTGTGAAAAGAATAATAGGATATGTTAAAGGGACTCTTAACTCTGGTTTTTTTTATTCTATGTATAATTTTTCTGATTTAATATCATATTCTGGCACTAATTTTTGTGTCTGTAAAATTAATATAAAAATAACATCAGGTATGTGACATTTTCTTGGAAAAACATTAATTTCTATACCTTCTCAGAAGAAATTATTTATTTAGGTGTCTATTAAAAATGCTAAGTATATATTTTCTATTGATTATTATGATTTATGATTATATATTTAGAAAACATTATGTAATTTTGGTATTTATCTTGATAAATTACCTATTTATTATGATAACACATCTATAATTTATATATATAAGTATCCTTTACAACATTTTAGAATAAATAATAATGATGTTAGATTTCATTTTATCATAGAACATGTGTATTAGGTAGATTTTGTTTGATAGTTTATCCCCACTAAAATTAAAATTATAGATACATTTACTAAGCCTTTAGAATTTAATCAGTTTGAGAATATTAAATTTCATCTTGGAATGTTGGAATATTAATATTTTTATATCAGTATGTTTTTACAGGATTTTGAATGTTTTTATATGCTAAATTTTTCATATATACATGAAATATATAAAATATGGAATATTTTATTCAAATTACTAATTTTTAATTTCTGTACATATTTATTTATTTATTTGAAACCTTAACTTTTTGAAAGATTCAAAAAGGGTGAGTTGTTTTAAAAATTTTACATTTTAATTGGTTTTTTAATTATAAAAAAGTCTGATATTGTTGAATGTTTCCTTGAACAGCTCTATTATTTTATGAAAACAATTATTTATTTGCTTCATTTCCTTTAAAAGTGTTAATACTTTGAATTGTATATTGATTGTAATATTTTTATATTTGATCATATAATATTAATTTATTTTTTTAAATATCTTTATATTTTATATTTTGAATGTTCCTAACCTTTTTTATAAGTTTAATATTGAGTTTTTAAGCTAAATAAGTCATTTGGTACCTTAAAATATCATTTAAACACAATTTTTACTATTAAAACACAGCCTTTATATCATTTTCCACATATATATTTTTTAAACCATGCAGTTATTTTGAAATTCATGTAGTCATTTTTTGATCCACATAGAATATTATCCAGGTTTGGTTACCCAATATATTTCAACCGTATCATGGGATAAAGAACTCTAAATTGATTGATTATTTTTTGATGTAAATATATTAAAAATATCTACATTTAATTATAAGAATTGGACATTTGAATATATATCCATATTTTCTAAATTTAGTTTATAATTCACTATATGATTTCAATCTTATTTTTAGATTTTTTGAAAAATATTTTGATTCTATTTTTGAATCATAACTTTATCTTTAGATTTACAATTAAAGTGATTATTGATTCTATTGAAATTTAATTAAATTTAAAAAATATAATTGAACTAGAAAAAATACGACTCTGTAATTTTTTATGTATTTATTATGTTTTAAATTTAAAAAAATCAATTTTTTATTGTTTTCAGTAATTCAAATACATAAATCCACCGTGTGATGAATTATCATATATAAATTCCTTGTAAAAATCAGTTTTGTGAATACCTTATTTGAATCTATTTTGTGGATACCTTGTTTTCATTAACTTATTTGGTAAATTATCTTATGTGGAGATAAATTCCTATGTGAATTTTGATATGTAGTTTAGTGGAATTCTATAAGATTTTCCAAAACTAGAAATTTACTTTGTTTTATATAGTCTTTATTATGCCAATTTTCAGTATCTCTATATATGATATTTAAATTATTTTAAAGACACTATAAATACATATTAATTATTCTGAACATGTGAGAAGTGTTTTAATTGTTTTAAACATGTTTTTATAAAGATTAAAGGGTGTTTATATTCACATAGGAAACATACAGCTTGAAACTCCAAAACATTTACGATTCTATATGATTTTCTTACATTCTATTATTTATAAATTAATATTAGTTTAAATTAAACTCAATCAAACTTATTTTTAATATATTTAATGTAGTATTATTAATTTTTGATATTTTTTACTTATTTACTATTTTTTTTAAATGGAATGTTATTTAATTTCATATTTAAATTTCCAAATTTCAATTATAATGTGATCTTTCATTGAACCATTATTATAGAAATCATTTAAAATATTTTATAAAAATTACAAATTGTTTCGAATTATTATTTATTATTTTGAATATCATTAATGACTTGATTCATGATTGTGAAATTATAATATCCTTCGCTCATTATCTCTCTCTATGATATTTCAATCTTCTCTTTTTTTAATTTTGAAATCTCTACCCTCTCTCGGCTGTGTTGATTTTTTTTAAATACTGTTCAGGCCTTAGTATTGTGTGGTTGGAATGTAAAACAAAACTAATTCTATACTTCTTTGATTAAATATTTCATATTTTAAAGTGATATAGTGTGAAGATTATGGTGGGAGTTGATAATGTGAAGTACTGTATATACTGTCTATGTGGAGCATTTATCATTACTATTAGATGATATCTCCTCCAAATTGATTTTCTTTCATTTTCAAAAAGCCGCATTAAGTATTTGAGGGAAACCTTACATATCAAACAAAATTATGTGCTAGAGTCCTCAAATACCTATTTTTTATTCTTCTTAAATCTATTTATTTGTGGTTTCTTGATTTTGTATCACTTTATCCCATCTCTCATATTATTTCAATTTATATTTATTCTTTTTTATACAAAATAATTATCTAAATTTAGGTTTGGTCTCTCATATTCTAAATTCTAGATCATTTGGGTTCTGACTCCTATTATCTAAATTCATGTTTATAATTGGGTTGTGACTCCTTACATAAGATTCATGTTTATTTTAGTTATACTTCTACTAGAAAAAGTATGTTTTTTTGTTATAATTCTCCTTCAAAAATCATATTAATGCACAATATATCTTTAATTGATTAGAGAGGTAATAAAGTAAACCAGTTCCAAATTGGACTAAACTTCTACAAAAAACATCCTTTTGTTCTTTCTTTTATTTCACTATAAACTAACTATTTCAATTAATATAAATAATTAATCTATTTTGTAAAAATATTTGATCTGATCCATTAACCACACCCCTCTAGACCATCTTCCATCACATTATCTAACCAAACAACACTAGGGTGTATGGGTTCACATGGGATGAATTTTCAGTCTCCATCTGATAGGACCATAGGTAATTAGAGATATTAATAGGAAAAATCATATTGTTTTCCTACCATATTTTATATTATGTTTGATAGGTATTATAATGCATTTATCTTCTGATTCCTCTATGTTTAGTAGTGGGAGGTGTGATTGGACCGAATGTTGTACATGGAATACAACTTATTTAGTTTAGAAAATCATAATTTGGGGTTTTTATCTATGAGAATGTCTGGAGGAATTTTAAATTTATGGATGATTTGGGACTTCACAAATTCAATCACAAACCATGACTTGACCTCTTTAAGGTGGACGACCACCGCACACTTTGAGAAGAAGTCTGTAGTAATTTTAATAAACATGTATTTTTTAGATATCTCTACTATGTAGGGACCCACAATATAAATCTCCCATATGAAAAAGGTCTTGGTGTGCATGGTGGATAGAGAATCTATAGTGGCTTATGCACATAATTGGCATAGATCATGGATACATGAATCCTCCTTTTGAATTCAAAACAATTCTGTTCTTCGTTGGTCTAAAAGTAACCCAACATATAGATATGTTGGGAAAGTTTCAATCCTACATTATGGGATTGGTTTGAACCACCATGGACATCCTCCATGTCTTAAGGGGTATCCTTACCTTTGATTGAGTGGAGGAGGATTCCATTGAACCTATTTCTATAGAGTGTTTGTTCAAAATTGGGGTTATCCTAGAGGAAAATATATATTGCATACAAATGTATTCACTCATGATCCTATCTTTCTAATGGGAGATTTATATGTTGGATATAATCAATAAAGTGATCTATTTAATCGAGTGCTACTTCTACTTATGATGTGTTTAAGGTCCTTGTTATAGAAGTGACAGTGGCTATCTAATTTACCTATCATTAGTCATCATCAGAAGTGATGGGTGCAATGACCACCGGATGTGCCACATGATTGAATAAATCATCTTGGTTGGGATCTTCCAAATATTTTTCCAAGATTACCAATGAATCATCTGGGCCATTATATTACTAGGTAACATAACATTCCTTTTTCTATAAGTAGAACTAGGCCATCAAAGCATGAGTTTGGTCTAGTAGAGGGATATGTTCCTTCTTCCAAATGACATATTCACCATTGAACTTATTAATGATAAGATCATTTTCTCCCTTCACATGAAAATAGGGGATATCAAGCTCAAGAAAAAATGTGAGGACAATGATAAGATCCTGATATGCAACCTCAATATTGGTAAATAATTATGACAAAATAAATATTTATAGAAGGGTGTCCTATACATTAATGATGAAGACAATCCCAAGGCCTACCCTATTGGGTTTGGTCTTATTGATACTCCTCCTGATTGGTATATGGGATGAAAAATCAAAATAAATTTTCCAAAATGGTGCATTCTAACCCACATAGAGGATGGACACATCTTGGAAGTCAATATCTAAGGGTAGTTTCTCATAGTTCAAAAGTGAGGCTATAAATTCTTCTAGTTCATGGACATTAAAATTTTTCTAGGGTACAACCCTAATTTTAAAATTTTATAGATTTATTTATGAAAACACTAATCACACCATATAAAATGGGTATTTGATGATGTATTTTAGTGGAATAATGATGGATACCAGTTGTACCTAAGGTTCTATAAGTAGTGGTGCAATTTTTGAACCAAAAAGACTATGGTGAGGCAACTCTTCTCTATAAGGGAATATCTAGTCTCTGTGTCAAGAAGCATGAGACTAAGATAGTATAGAATTTTTATAACCATAATTATTCTTCTCATATATAATGGAACTAAGGGACTATTCCATTGTAGTCGCATAATATAGAAAAGGCTTTCCTAAGATGGGTAGAATCAAGACTGAAGGGATTAAAAAATACTACTTAATCTCCTTGAATGTGGTCTGGTAGTATTTATCCCACTAGTAGATGGTGTCTTTATTTATAATACTTGAAAATGGATTTGACATTACTAATATATTCTCAATCAATTGTTGGATATAAGCCATGTGACCTTGGAGGCCTCTTAAATCCTAAAAGTTGCAACGAAAAGGTATTTTTTGGATATCTTTGATATTATTTGGATTAAACTCAATGACTCTATATATAGAGATAATTACAAGGAACATTCTATAGATAAACCAAATTCACACTTCAAGGGGAAAATATTTTAGTTATGGGATTAAAGTAAGTTGACCACCTTTTGAATTTATTTTAGACAGTCCTAAATTTTGTGGGAGTTAAACCCAAAATCATCTATGTAGCACTCCACTAATGTCTCAAAGAGCAGTTTGGAGATATGGAATATTGAATTTTAGTAGGTAGCTCTATCATTCTTCAAACTAAATAGAATCAATATACAGAATTAGGTTCAATGTGGTTCTCTAAAATTAGTGTTTTATTCATCCTCAATGGCCATCCAGATTTTATTGTACTTTTTTGATACATCAATAAAGTAGAGGGACTAGAAACCAATCATTATATCAATTAGATATTCTGTTAACATATAGGAAAAATTATTATTTAGGTAGTGTAAATTGAGGTAATGGAAATTTAGGAAGACTCTAATATTGCCATTCTTCATTATGGCGGAGAAAATGTCATCCATCCACATTGTGTACTAAACCTCCCTAATGAAGCTTTACTTTATAAAATTGTCAACTTTGGCCTCGTTCATATCATAATGGGAAGGTTTTATCTTATTAGGAGGTTTTTTGAACCCTTCATGTCACACTAGAAATACATGGTGATAAATGAAAACTTTGGGATCAAGACCTTTCATTTCTTTGCTACTGTAAGAGAGCACATCATTATGATATTCCAATGATTCCACATACTGATGTTACTCCCCCATGCATATAACCACATTGATTAGTGTCAAAATAAAATATTTTTTTGTCAAGATTCACTTAGGTCAACTCATTGACCAGGGAAGAGACAACCTCTTCAAATTTTGGAGGGGAATCAACCTGATCTAATTTATCATCTAAAATAAGAGTATCGGAGGGGGAACATGACTCTTCTAGAAATAAAGAAGCAAATTTGGAATTAGAATATACTTTGGAAGAGGTGAAGTTCTCGATGGTGGGTTCCTAATCTATAGAGATTATTGTGATGAAATTTTATGAGATAATCTCACCTAGATTTGAACATGAGATCCACCTTTGATGTTGAAGTAATGAATTTGAGTCAAGATCCATTTTTTCATACCTACTTTCCAGAACTTATGGTAGTGTTGTTGATTAGTGTCCATGGGGTAAATATCTTGATATTAAAAAGGAATATGGATTTATAAGAGTTTCTAAGAAATTTACATGTAAGAGTAAGTAGTAATATATGAGTACTCATTATTTATAGAAGCTATAAAATAGCTTCCCAGATATAGGTTTATAGGAACCAACCGATGGATTGACAGAATTAAATAATCATTAAAATTTACTCAAGGATCCACTAAAGCAGCTATCAATCATTTGATACATTGATACACCTAGCCCCATTGGTTTGGATCAATTTTTCATCCCTCTTGTAGTACACATTATCCATGCAGCGGGTTTGACAAGAGTTTGATGAAGATTCATCACCATAAAGTACCCCTACTTAGCCACCAAAGGGGTATTCGAGGCATTTTTAGTGTGACGAAGGGCCCACCATGTTCAGATGCATCTAGGACCTTCCCAATAGGGTATTGTAGGTGGTAACTTGTGCTACAATCATAAACTTTTTTCATTCTACCAGGACACTAAACTGGGTCTTCAACATAATCTTGTCATGTGGTTTATTCTCACTCTTATCATACCCAAAAATATTAAGGAATGAGAGATTTAAATCAGATTCTATGAGACCAAGCTTGTGGACTGTTTTGGAAGGGATGATATTGATCCCATTGTTAGTAACTACTAGATAGAGACATATTTTTATTTCATTAAACTGGATTGTGACATATAATGGGTGTATGTTCCCCTAGATAGGGGAACCCTCATTCTATTTGGAGAATGAAATGAAAGATTTCTACTCTTCTTTCTCAACATCCACTACATGGTAGGCCTCGGCGGTGGAAACCTTATTCTAAAACAAGAGAGGGATCTTTAGGCCTCCGGAATCTATTTTTTCATGTGTAGTGCATCTCAGATCAATATCCTTGACGGTATGATGATAAGGAGCTTCATCACATCATATTTTTTATCAATGGCCATGTTTTCACCTTACAAGGGTCTCTCATCAATAGGTATCACAATGGGTGATATTGGCTAAGGAATTAGGGACTATTTAGTGACGTTCAAGTATTTATGTGGAAATTATTGTTTAAGATAAGTACTATATGACTATGGTTAGGACCTCTATGGCCATGGATAATCACATTTCTATTATTGTTGAGTTGCATGATCAACCAATATAGTTAGATATATTGGTATACCTGATGGAGATACTTTAGGGGATCATTCCTACTGAGCCCAACGTGAGGCATGTTATATATCTTTTATGGAATGAACTATCTTTTCTGAAGGATTTTAGAGAAAAATATTTTCTGTCATCATGGTGGATTCCTCTCTTTCATGGACATCATTTGGAGGTTTTTAAGTGCTCCATGGGGAATTCCTCATCACTAAATATGGTGTAATTATCACTAATATGAAAACATTCCTGGAATTACATTCTTATTCTTCATCGGTGGAATATCCCAATATAGGTTGAATTTTAGTGGTATCTACCAATTTTAGAGGCTTATACTCACTGAGAGTGCAAGCTGGTTTTGGTACATGAAGGGGACTCTATGTCGGGACCAATCCTAATGGGGCCCATTTCATGACTAGCCCAATCCCACCTCAAATAGGATAGGGGATGGAAACTGATTTCAATTAGGAATATCACCAACATGGTATGCCTTAGCCTAAATTACATGTACACACAGGCACACCTTCAATCCCACACAATGCTAAAATTTAAAACAAATAATTAACCATGTCTGCATACATCTAAATCACTTTGTCAGAGTATAAAAACAAGTAATAAAATAAAAAAGGTCCAAATAAAATCCCATCAAATTTTTAGAATGGTATTTCTGTCAAGGTAACCATAAAAAACACCTTGGTCAGTCTGGATAACTATGCCCCACCTTCTCCAAGTCCTCCTGGAATCCACTAAAAGGTCATATTTGTGTATAAGACATGAAAAATGTGGGAATATCCCATGAATGGGTGATTTTAATAATACCTAGTATGACACCCAAAAATCACTAAGCATATTTAAAGAATAATAGTTAGTTTAATAAAGGTATATTTCTATATTACATATAATAATAATATTCAGATATACTAAACCAATACCCATAGTCTCAAGGTAAATTTAGAATCGTAATTCCATTCTAAGGATCCTACATGAAGGTTACACGTATAACTCATCTGGGAGAACATGCTCCATGAGTCACATATCACTAATGATTTCCTTCCATGGTGTCATGATAATCATGCCTCGCCGTAATAAGTATACACTAGAAGTCTAAAGAGGATAATACATAGATAAGGATCACACCCAAGTCCATGGGGTATACCAAAAACTTAATATGTAATAACCCTCTGAGTAAAGGATCAATGGCTGCCTAGTATTGGTAATAATGACACTAAGAACTCCACCTAAAGCTAAATGATGATATAGGATCCGACTTTGAGCCTCGTGGATGGATTCCACAACTCTATAGAATAATTCCCATTTAAGGGATCACCATCCTATGTGTAGGACGTGATTCTATATCATGAGGGAAAAGACCAAGGGAATGATACCGAATGAAACTTGTCCAAGATAGAGATAAGAAGGTATCTATTCAATGTTTAAAGGTTTTAATAGTATATACTAGAAGTACATGTCATGTTCCTTTGACACTGGGTCTTTCCCATGTAACATAGCTTGTCTTTGTGTCTTTGTTCGTACTTGAGTACATAGTGTTTTCAAGCTCATGTGCTCATAGTTAGGTCTGTGTACAGCTATCTATATCCATGTATGGAGATCAATTCTTGTTCCCATTCCCATGTACCATCCCATGTATATTCCAAGACTCTAGGGTAAACGATAACAAATTGTGATATATAGGTCAAATGTTTTGTGATATTTAACTTCTTCTCGGAAACCCTAGTGTTGCACCCGGGGTCCCAGATGTCGTGTAATTCTAAATTACAAGTTGTGTTTCATGGTATTTTCCAGAACCCACAGTTCTATTTCACAAATAAATTCCCACTCCTACGATCTCCAGTCTTTCCTTAAATCATATCCGGATATGGTCCAACCAAACCTTGTCATCTCTGTTCTCTGAAATATGGCCCTTAACACTGCTAGGGAAACTCTTTTCATTGGTCCCAGTAATCATTACACACCACACTCATATCAGGTATCTCAAATCCATAATTGATATATTGTCTCCCTAATCGTAGCTTGATCATGTCATCAATACAACCTAGATCTACGATATAAGTTGGTTTCCCCTAGAATCAGGTGTGAAATGGTTGATTTTTTGGTAATTTTTTGAAATATTGGTGAAAAAGAATATTTAAAATGAATTAATGAAGAATGGTGGGAGAAAACTAAGAAATAGGAAAATAGGAAAAACCCCTTGGCTATATTTGGTTAGACTTGATCCATTTTTGTTTGAATGATGAAAGAAGATGCAATAATAAATAAACAATTATCCCAATGAATAACAATAAATAAAATCACATACCTACAATATTACTGATCCATGAATCATTCAATTGTTCGATTGATTTTTTTTTGTCATAGAAATAAACATTGGGGAAATAAAAAAAATAAAAAACATCATACCTTGATTTGGATCAATCTCTAGTGAATAAAGTTTTCATGTCGCTTTCATTGGGGATATCCACATGCCTAGTTGGCACACCAATCCACAATCCAGATCTGGTCATCACTCACCAATTGAAGCTCCTAAAATTCTATCTAATGGGTCTTCTTGATTTTCATAATTATACATATAACCCTTAAAATATTCCATAAGGAAATTTATATAGAGAGAGCATCATAGAAGTAAATTATTTTCAAGATTGAGTGGGATAATGGGTCTCCTCCTAACTATTTTTGAAGGCTATCATGAAATATCATACGATGTCCTCCAAGACCATAATATCCCACTCGGTCTTGCCATCAATCTAATGATTAAAATTTATTCTTAAATGTAGTTGAGTCCCAAAAGCCTCCTAAAATACCTTCCATAACTGATATGTAGAGAGAGAATCATGGTAGTAAATTATTGTCAAGGTAATTATTTAGAGCTAGACTATATTATATATTGATAGGCATTAAAAATTTTCTATTAATCTATGCTCTTAGATTTATAAGATGTGGGATTACATGGAGAGTCAGTCTTCGATCACCCAGATGAAATCATGCCCCCTAAACTAATGTGGTAACCCTATCATGAATTCTAGGTATATATCCTCCTACTTCCACTGTATAACCACAACGGGTTGAGAAAAAAATGTTGGAACCTGGTGCTCAGATATCACTTGCTGAAAAGTAAAGCATCAAAGGAAAAACTATGAAACTCCCTTATTTATCCCTAGCCACCAAAATTAATGTTAGAGGCCTTGGTACATCATTTACACACCTAGATGTACCTTTAATATAGTTGTGTGAAAAAAATTTAGAAAATCCTCCTACAATTTCATTGTTACAATTTTTCATCCTCTAAAAATAATGACATTCTCCTCACCTTTATAAATCCATATGGATCTTCTTCAGTGGATATCTGAGTACATAGGTACCCACAGTGAGTATCCTCAAGTTTTGCCTCCATGAATCACTATAAAATTGGAGGGGTGTCAACAATTAACTAGAGGTAAGATACTTCATCCCCATCAATGAAGGATAACTGTAATGAGGCTAACTACTCCATCACCTCACTTAGTGACTGTGAAAAAGATCTCCAGCTGAGAGAATTTTCTACCATATTTTCCTTCCTATGAGTATAGAAAATATCAAAGTCACAATCAAAGAGGAACTATATCCATTTACTATTTCCCATGTTAAGAACCTTATGAGATAAGACATACTTGAGACTCTTATGGTCATAATAAATGATAAACCACTAACCCATAATGTTTTTTCCCCATATCTTTAGTGCAAATACTATAGTTGTTGACTCAAGATCATGTGTCATGTAGTTCTTCTCATGTGGTCTCAACTGATGTGAACCATATGAAATTGTCTCTTTCATATACATCATAACTCAACTAAGCTCTATTTTACATTCATTGCAGAACACAATGTAACTGACATTCTCTTATAGAAAATTCAAGATGGGAGTGATCATCCATCTCTTCTTGAACTTCTAGAAATCTTGTTGGTACCTCATTGTCCACACAAAATGATACCCCTTTTGGGTCACATATTTTAAAAGAGATTATATCTTTTAGAAATCGAGTATGAATCTTAGATATTAGATTTCCAACGAGAAGGAATCTATGTACCTCTGTCACAATCATTGCTGGCTCCCAAGATGACACTTCTTCAACCTTTGTTAGGTCCACTACTACATTGTCTAATGAGATAACATGTCGCAAAAAGTTGACCTCATTAATCTAGAACTAGAGATTCATGATCTGCCCATTTAGCTGGTGCTCTCATAGTTTTCCCAGAACCATATTAATGTTTCTTGCATTCTCCTCCTCATATGTTGTGTATGCTAGGGTATCGTTGATGAATACTACCATGAACCATTCAAATAATGGGTGAATGATCCAGTTCGTGAGTCCTATAAAAACTATTGGGGAATTATTCACACAAAAGGACATCACTGAGTAATCATAGTGACTATAGAAATGATTGAAATCTATCTTCAGTATATCCTCATCCCATACTCACAAGTGGTTATTGAATGATCAAAGGTCAATTACAGAGAACCATAATTCCCCTCTCAACTGATTAACAAGGTCATCATTTATCACTAGTGGGTACTTGTTATTTATACTCACCTAGTTTAGGTGATAGTATTCTTCACATAACCTCAATCTCATATATGCCTTCATGATGAATAACACTAGGGATACCCCATGTGAAAAACTAGGTCCAATAGATCCCTTCCTGTAAAAGTCCTCCAACTTCACCCTTAGCTTATGAAGCTCTCTGGGATCCATCTGATATTATGTTTTTGTTATTGGGTTCATCTCAACATGTAGATCAATGCAAAATTCTATCTATTTATTGGGAGGTAAGCTAGAAATGTCCTCAAGAAATATTTACTCATACTCTTCAACCACTTAAAAGAACTAAAAACTCTTGGAATCTACTGTATAAAGGGTTATGATATCTAACGGATGAGTAATTATCTGCACCCTCCGATACTTGAGTCTATCATGAACTACTTGTTTTCCCTTTTCCCCCATAAAGGAAGACTAGGTCCCATAGTTTCAGACACACTATATCCTCTTCCTGAAACATTCTATCTAGGCATGAACTATAAATAACCAATTCATACCTAAGATGACATCATAAGGCCTCATCACTACTAAAAAGTTATCCCGACAAAAACTCTCTCCTCCATGTGCTATGTCACACCATCGGTATAACTGTCTGATCACTAAGTCACCTCCCGGAATAGTCTCTATGTGTAAGGGTTGAGCCAAGGGATAAAATATAATCTCTAAGTCAACTGATAGATAAGTTGTAATAAAGGCATGAATCATTCCTATGTACATCAGTATTGTTTCCAATGTAGAAAAGTCAAATATAGTACATTGTCTCATCCTTGGAGCCTCAAGGTCATAAGCCTCTATTTCATGCAGCTTCCCTTTCCCTAGTCCCCCATCTCCCTAAGACTATAATGGACCACATGGGGGGTGGTTGTGGTAACAATTCAAACTATCTACCACCTCTAGATACTCTCCCAACTCCTCTTTTATGTTCACCAACCTATGGACTTGTATTATCATATTTTTTTTACTATTCCTAGGTAACCCATCCATTGTATCCCTATCATCTATATGGTGGGTAGGAAAATCTTGTGTATTAATTCCCATGTTGTCATAAGAGTAGAACCACCTTT
This sequence comes from Viscum album, assembly GCA_963277665.1. Taxonomy (NCBI): domain Eukaryota; kingdom Viridiplantae; phylum Streptophyta; class Magnoliopsida; order Santalales; family Viscaceae; genus Viscum; species Viscum album. The sequence goes on along the minus strand of OY728148.1, from coordinate 254,628,146 downwards.
CATTATGATTACTAGACTAGTCCTATGAGTTTGTAACCATACATCCTATTTAATGGGATTTCCTCCTTAAATGCCTCACACATCTAGGTCCCCAAAACGGATGTCAACTCCCAACCATTGAATTATTCTATCTTGTGTTCCCCTTATGGAAAACAATTTCTGCATCTTCTCATCTATAAAACTATCGAACACAAAAGCATGCTCTATCACCCCCATAATTAGATGGAATGAATAGAGTTATAATGATGAATTGAATTTCTCTACACAATCCTCACTCAATGGTCTGATCTTGAAAGAACCGATCCTGAACCATATCCTTTGGGGTGACCTTCAGGGTCGCCTAAACTACCAGTGGTGACCTTCAGGGTCTCCCATACAAGTCCCACTCAGTCGTTCCATCAATATGGGGATGAAAATCTATGCTAAAATGCAGTTGAGTCCCAAAAGCCTCCAAAAATCCATTCCATAACCGAGATATAGAGGGATAATCATGGTAGTAAATTATTGTCAAGGAAATTATATTGAGTTGGACTATATTATATATTGAGATGCATCCAAAAATCTCTATTGAGTTATGCTCTTAGATTTATAAGAATTGGGATTACTTGGTGAGTCAATCTTCTATCACCCTGATCAAATCATGCCCCCTAAATGTATGTGGTAACCCTATCATGATTTCTAGGTATATATCCTCCTACTTTCACTTTGTAACCTCAATGGGTTGAGAAAACAATGTTGGAACCTTGTTCTCAGACATCACTTGCTGACAAGTAAGGCATCAAAGGAAATACTACAAAACTCCCTTATTTATCCCTAGCCACCAAAATTAATGTTAGAGGTCTTGGTACATCTTTTACACACCTAGATGTAACATTAAAATATATGTGTGAAATAATTTTAGAAAATCCTCCTATAATTTCATTGTTACCATTTTGCATCCTCTAAAAAGAACTCCATTCTCCTCACCTTCATAAAATCCATATGGATCATGTTCAGTGGATATCTCAGTATGTAGGTACCCATAGTTAGTATCCTCAAGTTGTGCCTCCTAGAATCACTGATAAAGTGGAGGGGTATCAACCATTGAATGGAGGTAAGATACTTTATCCACACCCACAAAGGATAACTATAATGAGGCTAACTAATCTATCACCTCACTTAGTGATTGTGAACAAGATCTCCAGCTGAGATAATTTGGTACCATATTCCCCTTAGTATGAGTATAGAATGTATCAAATTCCTAATCCTAGAGGAACTCTATCCATTTCCTATTTCCCAATTTAATAACCTTATGAGATAAGATATAGTTGAGACTCTTATGGTCATAATAAATGATAAACCACTAACGCATAAGGTTTTTTCCCCCATTTCTTTAGCGCAAAGACTACCGTTGTTGACTCAAGATCATGGGTCATGTAGTTCTTCTCACGTGGTCTCAACTGATGTGAACCATATGAAATTTTCTCTTTCCTAAATATCATAACTCAACTAAGCTCGGTTCTAGATGCATTGTAGAAAACTATATATCTGACATGCTCCGATAGAAAATTTAGGATGGGACAGATCATTAATCTCTTTCTGAACTCCTAGAATTCTGGTTGGTACCTCATCGTCCACACAAAAGGATACCACTTTTGGGTCACATATTTTAATGGAGATTATATCCAGGAGAAATTAAGTATGAATCTTCGATATTATATTTCCAACCAAAAGGAATCTCTACACCTCTATCAAAATCTTTGGTGGCTCCCAAGATAATACTTATTCATTATTTTTTAGGTTAAATACTACATTGTCTAATGAGATAACATGTTGAAAAAAGTGGACCTCATGAATCTAGAACTAGAGCTTCGAGATCTTCCCATTTAGCTGGTGCTCTCGTAGTTTTCCCAGAACCATCCTAATGTATCTTGCATTCTCCTCCTCAGATGTTGTGTATGATAGGGTATGGTTAATGAATACTACCATGAACCATTCAAATAATGGTTGAAAGATTCAGTTCATGAGTCCTATAAAAACTATTGGGGGATTATTCACACAAAAGGACATCACTGAGTACTCATAGTGACTGTAGAAATGTTTCAATGCTACCTTTAGTATATCCTCATCCCATACTCACAACTGGTGATTGACTGATCTGAGGTCAATAACTGAGAACCATAATTCCCCTCTCAACCGATTAAAAATGTCATCATTTATTAGTAGTAGTTATTTGTTCTTTATAGTCACCTGGTTTAGGTGATAGTACTCTACACATAACCTCAATCTCTTATCTACTTTCATGATGAATAACACTTCGGGATACCCAGTGTAAAAAACTAGGTCCAATAGATCCCTTCCTATACAAGTCCTACAACATCACCCTCAGCTTCTGAAGCACTATGGTATCCATCAGATATTATTTTATAGATATTGGATTTATCTTAAGGTATAGATAAATGAAAAAAATCTATCTACTTATTGGGAGGTAAGCATGAAATTTCCTCAAGAAATATGTAATCATACTCTTCCACCACTGAAGGGAAATAAAAACTCATGGAGTCTATTATACAAAGGGTTATGATATCTAACTAATGAGTAATTATCTGCACCCTCCTATGCTTGATTCTATCATTAACTACTTGTTTTCCCTTTTCTCCCATAAATGAAAAATGGGTCCTATGGTTTTGGACACACTACATCCTCTTCCTGAATCATTCTATCTAGGAATGAACTACAAATAACCAATTCATATCTAATATAACATCATAAGGCCTCCTTGCTACTAAAAAGTTATCCCCACCAAAACTCTTTCCTCTAAGTACTATGTCACAGCATCGGTATAAGTCTATGAACACTAAGTAACCTCCTGTAGGAGTCTCTAAGTGTATGGGTCGAGCCAAGGGATAAAATATAATCTCTAAGTCTCTTGAAAGATAAGTGGTAATAAAAAATATGAATCATTCTTATGTCCATCAGTATTGTAACCAAGGTCAAAAATTCAAATATAGTACATTGTGTGATCCTTGGAGCCTCAGGGTCATAAGCCTCTATTTCCTAGAGCATTCCTTTCCCTAGTCCCTCAGCTCCCTAAGACTAGAATGGGCCACATGGGGTGGTGGTGGTAACATGTAAAACTTTCTACCACCTCCAGTTACTCTCCCAACTCCTCTTTTATTTCCACCACCCTAGGGACTTGTATTATCATATTTTTGACACTTCCTAGGTAACCCATCCATTGTATCCCTACCATCTGTATGGTGGGTAGGAAAATCTTGTGTATTAATTCCCATGTTGTCATAAGAGTAGAACCACATATCCTTATGATTACTAGACTAGTCCTATGAGTTTATAACCATATATCCTATTTAATGGGATTTCCTTCTTAAATTCCTCACAAATCTAGGTCCCCAAAACTGATGTCAACTCCCAACTTTTGAATTACTCTATCCTGTGTTCCCCCTTATGGAAAAAAATTTCTACATCTACTCATCTAGAAAACTGTCTAACACAAAATCATGCTCTATCACTCCATAATATGAAGGAATGAATAGAGGTATAATGATGAATTGAATTTATCTACACAATCCTCACTCATTGGTATGATCTTGAAATAACTGATCCTGAACCATATCCATTGTGTACCTTGAGAGTTTGTTGAACCTCGATGAATACTCATTCATTGTTGTAATACCATTTTGAAGTTATAAAAGATCCTGGATGCACAAATCCCTCAATGCAATTAGAGGAAAATCCTCTCTAAAAAGGCAATAAAAATATGACAATGCTAGTGTCACCTCATCATCTGACTCGTTCGCTAAACCCTAGCATTATCCAGTAGATCCAAGGAGAAGGCTCACTGGCAAGACCATTATATGATCTTCTAGTGTCCTTATATGAAGGAAAACTCAAATCACTGCCTCAAGGCATTCCTCAGCCACCTAGGGGTCAAGATCACCTCAGAACATAAGGGGATGTTATCACTGAAACTCATGAATCGCTTTCAGCTGATGAAAATCATCTACTGGTACTGTGGGTACCATATGATGCTCAATTAATGGTGGTATTATTGGTAAACCACATAGACATCAAACTTATCATGAATGTCACTATATCGATGCCTTGTCACTAAGGGGATCATCCTCATTATCCTAATTCTGAATACTAACTGACATACATTGCGGTGGCATCCTAAAATAGAAAATATGTACCATGGTCAATGATTATATCTAGAGACCAGACATAATAAGTAAATATAAACTACAATGAATTCCAATAAGATTCATGTACCAATATTTTCCCTAAAACCATCATCAACATGTAGTGAGTCAAAAGGAGGGTTATCAGAGTCTTGGTGTACAAATACATCAGTTGTCACACCAATAGTAGATTCTTTGGCCTAAAAATTGAACTGAAAACACAAATCACTATTTCCACAAACCAATATCACATAATATATTACTAAGGTAGAAATTACTGCTCTAATACCACTCTATCATGAACTTTCAAAATGGATCATTTGTCATGCCTACCCTAATCCCACCTCCAATGGGCCAGGGGCTGGAAAATAGCACTGAGTAGGCATATCACTCACATGGGAGGCCTTAGCCTAATTTACATGCACACACACACCCATATCCAAGCCCATACAAGGCTGAAATGTAAAATAACTGATATATCATACATGCATACCTCTAAATCCCACTATCATAGTACAATAACAAGTACAATACTGAAAAATAACCAAATACAATCCCATCACAAATAAATTGAAAACAAGTCCAAATTGAATGTATAAAATGGGATTAATATTAAGGTAATCACTAGAACACACCTCATCAAGTTTGGCTCACTAAGATTTGTCTAGTCCAAGTTCCTCTAAGACTCCATCAAAAGGTCAATAAACTGCATAAGACATGACATGTGTCAGAAAATCCCTTGTAGGGGTGTGTATAAAAATCCCGAGTAGGAAACCCCGAAATCACTAAGCATATATTGAGAATAAAAGTCAACTAAACATAGGTATATGTCCACATCACATATAGAAATAATATCCAGATATACTCAACAAATACACATAGTCTCATGGTAAAGTCACAACTATAATTCCATTATAGCGATCCTTCTCAAAAGTTTCGCATAACACTCATCAAGGATAGTGTGCTCCATGTGTCACATATCACTGTTGAATCCCATCTAAGGTGTTATGATCATTGTATCTCTCTATAAAAATTACATGATGGGAGTCTAAAGAGAATGATACACATATGAGGAACACACCCAAGTCCATGACGTATACCCACAACTCAATCTTGAATAACCTGCTAAGTAGAGGATTGATGCCCATGTAGTGTTGGTTATGACGATACCAAGAACTCCACCTTGGTCAAGATGATGATACAGTATCTCACTCAGGGAATCATAGATAGATTCCAACAACTCTATCTAAGAAGTCTCACTGAAGGAACCATCATCATTTGTGTAGAAAGAGATTCCATACTAACCCTTAGGGAATGGATCAATGGAACATTTCCTAATGAAAATTTTTCATTATGAAGAGGATAAGGGATCCAATACATATCTAAAAGAGTAAAAAATATTCAATGGAAGTACACAACATATTCCTTTAGCATCGGGTCTTACTCATGTATCACGGCCTGTGTTGGTGTCTGTGTATGTGCCTGAGTACATGGCATGTTTTAGTCCGTGTACTCCTGGTCAAGTTCATGTATGGTAATTCATGTCTATGTATAGCTGGACATACCCATTTATATTCCCATTTACCATCCCAGGTAAACACCAAGCATCCAGATAAATGGTCACATGGTGTGTGATGGGGTTCAAATGCTATGTGATATTTAAATTGTATGTGAAAACTCTAGCATCCCAACAGGGGTCCCACACACCATGTAATCTTCAATTAAAGTCCATGTTCTATGAAACTTTCTAGAACCCAAGGCTCCATTTCAGTTATCACCACAGACTCCTCTATTCAACAATCATATCAGGAATCATGTCAATAAGGGTGGATCTATTACATCTAACTCTTACTTTCACCATTCACTGTAATCTAACCTTTGAAATAACTTGGGAAACACACATAATTGGTCCCAATAATCATCATGTTCCCCGCTCAAACCAGGGTTCTCAAATCCATAATCAATCAAACATATATATTATCCCTTCTCAGTCTCTTCATCAATCCATACATGGATCCTTGGAATTGATCTATTAAATCAATAATCGGGTGAAAAATAATGGATTATAGAGTATTTTTTCAAACCAATGATCAAAACAAATACTGGTGATGAAATAATGAAGAACAGTGGTAGAAAACCATGAAAAATCAAAGGAGTAATGAACCTAGATCAGGATTGGTTAGCCTAGATACATTTTTATAAGAATAGATAACATAGATCCAAAAATAAATAGAAAATTATCCCAATAAATCTCAGAAGATAAAATCTCATACCTACAATATGACCAACCCATGAATCAATTCATTGGTCATTTGATTTATTTTCATCATAGACATAATCAAATGGGGAAGGAATCCAAATAACTAAACATACTACCTCAATTCGGAGCAATAAATGGTGATGAAGGGCCTCAAATCATTTTCCATGGATAGATCCACATGTCATGTTGTCACACTGATCCTCAATCCCAATTTGGTCATCACTCACCAATGAAATCTCTTCCAATGATCTCTAGTGTATCTGGTCAATTTTTAGGGTTATACGGCTAACACTAATTTTTTTTTTCAAAAGTGAGTTTATATAGAAAATTATTAGGTCATGGGTAATTAATTTAAATTAATTAATTTATTAAATTAAATCATTTAAACATCATCTCACAACCTCAACCAAACTAAACATCTAAAATATGCTATGGTTATATCACAAATAGAGTAGAATCCACACTCTGAACTCAGAAGTGGCCCAACATTATGATAGGATCCTTTATTTATATGTTATTCCACTTTTTTAAGAAAACTGCAAGTATGTGAATTTAATATATTTATTAAATTTAAAAAAATAATTTTGGGCACACTATGCCTCAGAATATTATGTCTTCTTCATTCCAAAATCCAAAAAAAATTCATATATTATTCCAAAACAATACATGGAAAATATAAGTCATTACACTCTGATTTACCTAGTTTTTTCAACACATATTCTACCGAGACATGGAAATATGTGATGTAAAAGTAGTTCATAGAGTGAATGTGGTGACGAAAAGGTGTTTCAATTTTCTAAAATAGTGAAAGGATAAATTTTTTGTGTGAGTGACCCTATAACGAGCCAGCCAGTCATTATAGTTCTGTGTACCCCAACCAAGAGCCTATTTACTTATGTTGGTGTCTTTTTTCCACTATCCAGGTCAATAGAGATATGCACTACTACACATCACTCAACTAAAATAGTCCATGATCTACCTAATCATAGATCCAATCCTTGAATATGAATCTTTCTTTGAGTTGGTTTCCATTACTCTGTGGTTTGGGTAGTAATTGGCATGATTAGTGATGTTATCTACCTCAGGTCTTATTCATTATGGTAGCTTCAATATTTTCTTCTCCAAGAAATATATGAAGTACCCGAGGACCATTGCGTCATTAAAGAAGTAGGACTTCTTCTTTAACACTATGAATGGAACCCTGACTTCCTAGTCATAACATTAGGCTTGAAAAATGTTTTTATAGTTAGGCTATGTTTGATGAGGTTTTGCATGGAGAGTCTTATCCAATAGAGATAGCATGGTGAAGATCAACTTTAGAGAAATAGAATATACAATGGTGGTTGTATCTACCTTAATAGGTTTTCACATGGGATATTGAAGAGTTAATTGGATTTACCACGACTTTTTATGTTGTAAGGATTTTTCAAGATGCTAATCTCTTTCCAAAACACATGAAACCTACCTAGATATCTGATAGATAAGGGGGTATATACCATCTTATCTTTGAAATCCTAACACATATTTTCAATAGTTTTCTTGTGAGTTCTGCATATCAATGGATTATGTGAGTCCCTTTCATCAGTAAATGATTATAGAAACTCTATCATCGTCCCCCTACTTGAATTTAATAAAGTTATTAATATTATTTTGCACATAGTGGCTATTAAATAGTAGAGAAACTGGCCACATACATCCTACCAATAGCTAACGGATCCAAGAGGAAGTTTTTTATACCCAATAAATGCATTTCTTTCCAACATCTGGATGAAAACTAGATTTTGGAAGCCTCTTACTACTTCGATGACCCAAGAATTGGTCTTCACTATGAGGTGAAGTGGACTAAGTGATCCAGTAGATCACTTATGTTGTTTAAAGGGATGGATCTAGGATTACCTAACTCTTTGGGTGGGACAAACATGTTCCACACAAACCAAATAAAGTTCTATATTAGATATTATTGTGGATTTTTTAATCTCTAGAGCTTTAATATGAGTAATGACAGTATTTATCATGTCATCCTGGAAAGGGTTAGTAGTCAAAAATGCTTTGAACAGCCTATTGGATCATGGGGTAATGTAATCAATATAGCATGGTTAGAAGTTTCACTACATAGGTAGGATTGGTGGTTCGTATCTTCGTCATTTTCCATGGACACTAGTCTCAACCCATATTGGTTGCATGGGACCACCTGCCTTGGGCATGGGTTCATTTCCATGAAGAAAAATATGCTTAGTTGGATGAGAGATAAGGTCCCATGTGAAATTATCTCACTTGGGGTATTGTTTGATAAGGTACACTATAGTGATTCTCATGAATCCTTCTACATATAGTAGAAATCCAACCAACCTAACATCTGAATTGGTTTTTGGTTCAGTATTAGACGGTACAAAGAGCTTGGATATCCATTTTCCATTATCGAGATGTTAATGGGAAGGAGGAAGTACCTCATTGGGGTGATTCAAGGGAAAAGCATATGTCTTTACTAATGAGTGTGGACACCTATCAGAATATTTATCTAATATTTTTATCCCCTTGAAATGGGTTTACTCCATCATTTCCCATATCATTTTCTTGGTTTCTTTCATCATCTATGGAAATATCGTGATAACGTACATATTGGTGGTGGTTGGAAGAGAATTTTCACTATTTGTGGGAAGGCCAGTCTAGAGACCTCAATATTCAATAAAAGGGGACTAAAAGGGAGTGTTTCTTACAACCCCAAACCTCATATCTGTACATGGTGAGACACCTATTTCATGATTAGATGGAGAAGGATGAGTCTCTAGATGAATTTATGCTGAACATTTGGGTGGAATCAATAAGAAACTGGGCCTTGTTCTATTGGGAGGATAATAATATCAACCTTTCTACAATGATAATGAATATCCTCAAAGTGATCTTATATCCCCAGAGAGAATGGATATAAATCTTAAAGTTGGTTGAATGTAACCGTGATATTTGAGGGAAATTAGGTCTCTTTTCCCTCAATGAGGAACTCTAATATAGTGAAATTAATTGTGAAAGGGAGTCAAAACACAATTGATAGATGTTCAGTGGTCAAGATCCCTCACAAGTCTTACTCCTATTCCTTATCTTGGGTAGTTTTGTTTTTGATCACCTATTCTCTAATCAGTGCTTATCATGAAATTGAGAGGGTTAGATCATCCCTCTGTGGTTTAGAAGAGTGATATCCATCATCTAAGGGTTTCAATTTGGATCGGGATATCTCTCCAACTTCTAAGGTTTGGGATCAGAGGAGGAAGATGATACTGGTAGGGATAGTTGTATAGAAAGTCCCTAGAATAAGGATAGAGTATCATACATATGGAGGTACTTTTTGGGGGATCTAGAAAAATTATGGATCCAATCTTCTAGGATAATTATCCTCAGTCGACAGGCTTCATCCCCCAATACTGATTTTGGGGGAACATGTTCTTTGATCAAGTTATCTTTCACCACAATATTAGTGAGGTCAATGGTGATGTGATTTTCCTGTGTTCCTTCCTTGTGTAGTGTAGTATTTCACTAAACAGGATCCCCTAGGGTACATGGGTGTTCCTTCCATGTGTTCCATGGCTAATGTAGAGGAATTGCCTCTATGGTGGTTGTTTTCTCTCCTTATCTAGGATGGATCTTTAACATATGAGAAGTATTTGGCATGGGTAGAACCTCCCTATCAATTTATGGTGTTTTGGGGATAACATCTTGCTAGAATTATTCATAATAGAGTGGCCCATGATGGTTTCTGGTGTTTCTCATGGTGGAGAGAGTCAACTCGTTCTTCATTCTTGGTAGATGGGGTTTTAATTCCAATCAGGTAAAGAATAACCCCGTGTAGTAGTTGTGATGGATGGGTAAGGTGAGCTGATGATATCATGGGATACATGAGATGAGGGAGATTCCTCATAATGGGAAGGGTTATAGCTCTTCCCTCGACATCAGCATCAGGTGTTCGGGACTGGGGAAGACAGAGCAGCGATAAGATCTACCTACACATTGACTTGAGGAATTTGACAATTTGTTCAGCATAGTGAGGTGGGATCCCTCCTAGGTGACCCTCGAGTGGTGGAAGCTATTATCATGGCCTGAACATCCTATACCTTGTAATCATAGGGGAGTGAGTAATCAGAATTCTCTATGGAGAGGCTTCTAAAACCATTTTTCATCATGACCGGGGTGTTTCCCTCTATATGACCCTTGGGAATGGTAGCTTCTATGAGGTTTCTGTGCTTTTATGTCCTTTTAGAATATTTCCCTGGTATTATGAACATTTCATGTTCATACCAATGAACTAGGGAATTCATTAACCCATGCCAAATTATATTAGGAGGATATTATGTGAGGTCACCTGGTAGATGATGGGGTCGTGGCCACTGTAGAAGGAGAATATTTTTCTTTGATTTCCACACTATTGGTGCACCGACCTCCTTGTTAATTGGTAGTGGGTCATCAAATATTTCCGAATTCTTTAGTACTATATGCTACATGAAATTAACCATCATTTGAGTCTAATTATGGTGATTCCTAATGTGCATAACATAATCCATTCTCTCCAAAGTGGAGGAAGGATCAACAATAACGATGTCTTCAACCATAGATGCTCGACATCTTTCATTTACCCTAGTTGTAAGAGAACAGTTTAAGGTTATTCCCACCAGTTGCTTTGGAGAGGCCTAATGAAAAAGTTCTTAATCTGATGACATCCAAATCTAGTACTTCCTAACATTAAAGATATGTCCATGGTTTAAGTAGAAGAGCCTCATGTTGGGTTTATCATTTTTTTAAGATTTTCTATAAGGAATGCATTAGGGTGATGATTTTTTATTCTTGGCCTCACATTCCTGCTTTGAAAAGGTTGGATACCTCTACCTCCATTCCATATTATGTTGGAACTATGATAAAAATGTGATATTGGGATGTAGGTTCTTCCTTCTATGGATTACTCCTTAGATCTCATTTCCTAGTCAAGTTTTCCCTCATGTATGTGATTCATGTTCATGAGGCATGTTCTTGATGCCATCTGGAAGTGGACACCAGTTGATTACACTAGATATTTCGTGATATAGTTGTTACATGTAGTCTTCTCTGAGGGTGATGTTGGACACATATGGACATATATGGATGTTGGTTGTGTTGGGTGCCTATAAAGTTTTACTCTTTCAATGCTGAGTGCATCTTATGTGTGAGTAATATTATGTATAGAACCCATGAAATCCCATGTATTTTCATGGGAGAAATTGGAAGAAGGTTATAAGGCATCTGAGGTTCATTTCCTTAGGAATCTCACATTCCTCATGTGAGGTGGAGATTCAAATGTATCTAGTGGGGTCACAAGTTTAACATCTTGGGGGTTCATATTGTTCATGGGTTTAAAATCTTGTGGGGACATGTTGGTCATAGGTTTAACATCATGTGGGCATAGTTTGGTAACATGTCTAATGTATTTTTAGTAAGGTCGATCATATGTTTAACATATAATGGGGATAGGTTTCTCATTTTTTTAATATATTATGGTGAATGGTTGGTCATAGGTTTAATACATTTTAGTGCTAGGTTGTTCATAAGATTAACGTCATGTAGGGATGATTCCCATATAAACTTGTCACATACTGGATGATCTATGGATTAGTGTCACAAGGAAATACTGAGTCCTAGTGGGGACCTTGAGTTAGTATGATGCAGTTGAGTGGGTTCTTGGGGGAAATTACCACACATTAGAGTCATCACCTCCCATAGGGATATATAAACTTTTAAGGGTGATGTTGGGGTATTTGGATTGAACCTTATAAAGTTATCCCATGCATTCGATAATTGATGCTCAGGGAGAAATCCTATGTACATTCATATGAGATAGGGATAAAAACCAACATAGTTCAGTTATACAATTTATGGATTTTTTATAGGACTAGTCCATATAGTTTAACATCAAATGATAAGGATGATTATTGCATGGAAGGAGTGATTGCAAGGGATAGTGTGGGGATTATCATAGGGGATTCCCAGAATGTGAGGTATCATCCCATGAAATTCATACATGGGGCATACTATGTTCATCAGATGGGGTATGTCTATAGTTTAACATCATGTAATGGGGATATTGTTATAATGTTTAATGCCATATGACTAGGACATTGATCTTTTTAGTTTAAATTATTATAAATCGTACATGGTAGGTTTTACACCTTGGGGTAATTTTGATGTAGGATATAAGAATAAACACTTTCCCTCTATACAGGGAAGAGTAAGAAGTTTCCAATGATGATTCCACCATTGTGGCTTACATTTCTACTACACAGGTGCTATTGGATGGAATAAGGAGTAGACACTATCATATTTTGGTGATATATGGGGGCCCTGACATTAGGGTTCCTATTATTAGGAGAAATATTCAATACAACTATCTAAGATGTGGTTAGGAAAAAGGGGATAAAATTAGGGTTTATAATACTGGTTATATGGAAGGTTGGGGCATGAATGAACTAGGTGTAAATGAGTATGGGACCCTTGAGCAATCAAATTTCATGAAATTTTCTCTGCTGAAAGGAGGCATCATATATGGGATTGTATGTTGGGTTTCATGAAGGTCTAATGGTTCATGATATTCATGGGGATTTTTAAAGAAAGGTCTTTTAAAAACAGGGTAAACCAGCCTTATGGTAAAGTATAAATTCTTATGAGGATGGTTTTTTATAGGATATGTATAGGGTGAAACCCCAAGAAGTTAGATAGGTTTTCATCTATCCCAAATGGTGAGAAACTTTACCAAATTAATCTGAACTATTTTATTAGAGTATCAAGTACTCATCAGATTTTGTTCTTGAAAGATTAATACCTGTAGTAATTTATGTCCTCTTTGTCTCCCAAAATATGATGTTTTGTGAATTCGGAGATTCTAGTGACTCCCTCTTCCATAAATGATGGGGAAAGTGATATATGTATTCATTACATTATGGTTGATACATATATTTCAAAAAAATACCATCTTTTTCTAAGATAAACCTTCACATTACTCTAATAACCTTTGCAAAGAGACATACTTTTCATGAAATTTATTATCTTCATGTAAGATAAATTCTCATGATGCTCCAATGATCTTCACAAAGCACTTTCCATTCATGGCAGATTCATCCTTCACAAATCCAAACCCCTAGTTATATTTTTATCCCATTATAGCCTGAATTCACCTTGAATCGTCCACTCACTCCTTGATTCCTTCTACAACATGTATTTTATAACATCAACAAGTGATAATCCTTGGGATTATTCCAACCCATATATCACAATATTATATCCCAAAATATATAATCTAATTATTAAATTTCATACAGTAAATATTGGATTAAAATACACTCTAAAAACCTTTTAGGATTAGAGTTTTAGATAATTATGAAAAAACATTAACTAATAATTCTAATGTCTTCTTGGAATAATGAACATTTTTCTATCCACTATGAGAGAACCATCTTTATCGATAAAAATTATTCAATATCTCCCATGATTTATTCTCATTAGATAACCTTATATAAATATCTTATATATAACTTTTCTTAATAACATAGGGAGATAAAAACATAAGAAAGGGGTGAGCTCAAATTCTTAACAAGTGAAAACAAAAGTGATATTAATATAATATCATAAGTGATCATAAAATAGAATATGTGTATAATAAATTTATATAAGATAATTCATGCCCAAAAAAGAATAGATCAAACATCACGATATATGACTTAGTATAACATAATACATGAATCAAAAGAGTATGGAAACAAGATTCATCAAACATTTAGCCTAAATCATGATCCATGGATCATAAGAAAGAATGTTTTAGGATTATAAACATAGGATATCTTACCTTGTTGAAACTAGTTACTCAGAAAGAAATTCACACATAAAATTTTGATTCCAACTAATAACCATTACACTCAACCTTTGTGAACCTAGCTAATTTCTAACATGTTCACATAACATTTAAATATCATGTGATATACTAAATTGCCTGATAAATTTGATGGAGATATATTTCCCACCTACCTCATAATCCATGTATTTTTATGCCACCAATAATTAATCATCATATCAAAAAATAACCCATAGAAAGAAAATGGGTTTTATGAAAAATTCCAAATCATCAAATAAATAACCCATGGAAAGAGAATGGGTTTCATGTCCTTACTCATAATGAATGACATAAGTGAGGGATTAAAAGTTCAATGAATAATCATGATAACCCCATGTAAGATTAATGGGTATCCAGTGAAATCAATAAAATTTCTAGGTAAATACCCTTAAAATAAAGTAATACTTGGAATTTTGACCTTATATGTAATGGGTATACAATTTATGAAACAATTTCCCAAAAAATAGATATATACTTAAAAAATTGAGCACTCTTTAATTAAATATATCATGTATAGGGTATTCATAAAGGAAAGGAATTTTAAGAAAAATAATCCCCATAAACATTTGGTGATTTTAAAAAAAGTTAGTGAAAATCAATCCTTCAAAAGAATAGAACATTAAATATGAAATTTAGATAAACAAGCTGAATATTAACATTTAAAGAGTATCATTTATTTGGAATAATATATATTTAAATAAGTATTCATAGATGAAAAAAAATTAGGGATTATTAGGGAAACAGTTTTCGGAAAAAGAATATACTTGATATTTTAAAATCATTTTAAATGAAACGATTTTTAAAAATTAAAGATAATTAATTTTATTTTTAAAACATTGAAAATATAGAGAAAAAGTTTCATATAAAATGAACAATGTGGCGTAATTATTTTTTCACATAGAAACACAAAAATATATTATATTTTGTTGAAAATTGAACATAGATAAAACCTTTAAAAAATTACTTTATAAAAATTTAGGAAATTCAAGGTTGTTGAAATTTAATTTAAAAAAATTGGAAAGAATCCATTCTGAATCATTTCAAAACATTTCTTTAAAAGAAAACATTTTTTAAAACTACCCATAAGAAAAACAGTAAATGTTTTTTTAGAAATTTACTAAAACTCACACCAAAGAAAGAATAATGATCCTTTCCTTAGAAATGGGGTAAAGGGAAATTAGAATTTTACTTGGTAAAACTCATAATATATTTCCAAATAACATTGAAAAATTTGGTGGGAATGGATAATATTGATATGGAAAACAAAATTTCATTAGAAAATAAGGAATTGTTTCTTTGCAATATCACATATTATGAATGAAATCATCATGGGAGAATATTTTGATATGAAAAATAATACTATATAAAAGATAGATTTATTATTTAATTAAATAATCATATGTAATATTAGATCCCATAATTAATAATAAGGTTCAATAATGAGAATTATAACTAAATTAAGTTATCAAAACCCAAACAACTTTAGTAATTTTTTAATAAAATGTAATTAGAATTTTTAAAATCATATGAATTTGTAAATCACATTAAATAAACCATAGATTATCCAAAAATATTTTATTTGGATGTATTTACACCATATAAATAATAAATTTGTGCATAACATTGAAAAAGGATTTAATAAAGAGAAGTCGAGGTGAAAAAAATCTTACCTTATTTCTTTTATTAGTTGATGACACTATTGATTCCAATTAAAAAAACATAGATACTTTAATATTCTATTTAATAACATTATTCATTTATTTCACCTTTAATATACAAAATTTAAAATTATTTATTATGGTTATATTGGTTTGTTATAGCTTATTTCAATCATCGTGAGTTAATAACTTTAATTATTTTCACTCATATTATAACGTTGATATTGTTACCCATTAACTGATAACATTTTCATAATTAATATATTATTTATGATACTATATTATATAATGTTTATTTATCTATAAATTACTAATATAATTCCATAAGTTTTTTTGTTTAGGTACGTGAAAATGGAATTAGTGTTGGCTTATTTCGGTGTCTTAAGTGAACGATTATAATAATTTAATAATAAGTTAAGTATATAATATAACCATTATTGAAAAAATATAACAATAATTATTTTATTATTTTTTTATAGTTATATTATTATATTATTATTTATGTTCCTATATTTATCCATGATAAAATTTTCTAGCATCATTTGTGTTGCTGGTTAAATTGCCCAAAACATTAACACACATTGACTCGATGAGTTATTATGGTTAAGGAGGTGTTTATTTCAACATAATATTATTATAATAGAATAATAATAATATGGTTTTTTTTCTTTTGGTAAATCATATTTTATAATTTTTTGATATATAATGAAAATCTTGATGAAAAATGAAAAATGGATCTTTTTGGAGGCAATAGTCTGTGCACACGCAAAATTGAATTTCTTTGTTTTCATCAATGTAAGAATATGAATAAATAAGTTATATAATAATATTATAAAAAATTTAACAATAATTATGATATTTAATTAATCATATTATTATTTATTAACGAAATTTGTAAGAGTATTATTAAGAATAGAATCTTAAGAAATAGATAATACTTACCTTGGGTACTTGATTAATCCTTAGAATACTCCTTTGAATTGAACAGATATTGATAAATTAGTGTGACCATGAGATTTATGATGTATAAGTGGGTTATATTGGGAGAAAATGTAATAGTTTAAAGTTTTAATTCTAAGGTGAAGTTCACCTTTGTAAGGGTGGAAGTTGTATCTATTTATAAGAGATGAGAAGGAAACTTCTGGAAACACTCATTGTTTTTAAATAATTTCAAAACATTATTAAAGGTTAAATGGATCAAAAATATAAATATATGGGGTTTGGGAAAATATAATATTTTAAATAATCTCATCCATTCATTTTGAGATAAGGTAAGAGTGATTTAGTTCTATTATGTTTAGATTTAACATTTTCTGAAATTAACAATTACTATGGTAAGTAATTTTTTATCTTATTAAACATAAAATATAACCCATATTACCTAATTATTCTGTGAGGATCCAAAAATTTAGTCTCTAGTTAACACAAATAAATTTAAAAAATAGAAAAATTAACTTTAAAATTAAAACAAATTATATATAGAAGAAATGTTTTTTTGAAAAAAACAATTATTTTCCTCATTAAGTGTTCTTAATCATATTTAGTATTTATTAAACATTAAATTATTGTTAATATATTTTTAAATATATTTAAATATAATATTAGAGTCATAATTTAAAATATAATAATATAATTTGTTGGATAATAATTATGTGTCCTCATTAAAATAATTCTAAAGTAACATTTCACCATTAACATAGTGATTAACATTTGACATGGTAATCTAATTATAATAAATAAAAATGAAATTTACCTTTTTAAATAATATTAACATGAATATATCAAATATTATATCTAATTTATCAAATTTAATTTCTATAAGTAGGAAAATTAAGTTTAATATAAGCTCATTTAACACGTAAAATCACGTTTGTTGTAGTTGGGGTTTGGATTAGTGGTAAGAACTCTGTAATCATACATGAAAAATGGGGGTTCAAGACCCATTGGGTGTTAGTACTATAGAATTACTATAGTGGAACTATAGAAATGGGGGCACTGTAGCAATGACAGACACTATAGAGGCCATAGGCACTATAGCTGTGGCGGGTACTCTGCATTACTGTAGCAGGTGGGTATTATAGCAGCACTATTCCCATATTGGACCTTTGGCCAAAAATATGGGACTACATGCCATGTAATGGGATACAATCCCACAAGTCCATTGGGATATGTAATGGGTCTCCCTCTACCGAGTGAAAAGAGGTATTTTCTTTTCTTTAATAATAAAATGAGGCTTCGACCCCAACCATAAAAAACATAGAAGCCCGTTTTTTAAACAACTGTAGTTTTAGGCATTAATTATATAAATAAAAAAATAAAAAATTTAGTAATTATAATGATATTAAAAATATTATTTTTTTAAAAAATATGAGTTATTTTAAATTACAATAATTACAAAACCTGATTTCCCCATTCATAAAATTATTTAATGAAATATAAGAAAAATAGTTTTCATAAAAAATTACTTTATTTTATAAATTTAAGACCTATATTAAATTTTTATTCACCATCATCAATAATTTTAATCCGTCCCAAAATTGGATATTTATAGAATAATTTAAAATTTCATGTCTGATGTTTTTAATTTCCTCAAACAACATTTATTGATTATATCGTAATCTTATATTCTTTAAAGTGTAACTTTCCCAAATATAGCTAATCCTATAGGTAATTAAACCATAGTTAAATAACATATTACATAAGAATTCAAATCTATCTTTAACCCTCAAATTTCATTAACCACTAGTTTATAAAGTCATACAGTATTCAATATATAACTTAATCTCAAGAATGAGATAATATTACCCAAAAATATAATGGAATATCTTTTCATTAAATCCATAATTAATTTAAATACCATCTAACTAACTTTTCTTAAAATTAATCGACCCATTATTACCTCAACATCAATTTTATATTAATCATAAGATTTATCCACACCTCAATCGTGTGTTCTTCCATATTTTTCCCAAAAATCATAACATTTTAAGAAAATCACTCTTCAAGAGGTTACTAATTTCGTTTAATATATGTTTCAAAAACTTTAGGTTAGAACAACTAAAGGCCACTCCTTTGATTTTTCACATAACCCTCATAATTTTTGGAATAAACCAAATACCAATAAATATCACTGCCTAATGAAAATTGATATGATTATAAAAAATAAATTTCTATAATAATAGCAACCTTACTACATTAGGTAAGACTATCAAACTAACATTTCCATCATAATAGTAATTCTATGATTTTAAACCATTTATACATACTCCCTTATTCAGTTATAAGACATAGTGTTTTTTAGATACTTACATTTTTCATCTCCATCCTCATGATCCTATTTAAGAAAATTTCTAAAACCAATATTTTTTTTGAAAATATCCTAATGAATCATAGTATATGCATATAAAAGATCAACCCTTAAATTTAGTCTCTAATTTCGCTGACATTTAAACCTATCAAACATTATTTTCAACTATTTCATACTTGGTTGATATTATAACTCACTTGGTTCTACCTTAGAAATGTTAAGTTATATTCTCTAATAATTATTAACATAATCCCTTAAATTAAACAGTAATTAAAACCTTCATGGTGTTTTGAAAAGAGAATGTGATTGACTAAATAAAATCCCCTAGGAGTGTCAAGAAAGGTGTGCAGTTTGGACTCTTTTTCATTCACTAGGTCACAGTTGAGTTAATACCCAATACACCCTCTTCGAGGTTAATACCCCTATGTGTGACTATCTCAATTCCTAAAATCACATTAAAATATCAAAAAAATGGAGCTATTTTAAATTAAACCCACATAATATCAACTTTACCAAAATTTCATGTTGTTATGCTATACTTAAACATGTCCCTTGGACCTATTCAAAGGGTTTTCTTGAAGTATAAATTATATTAATCCAATTAATATATCCAAAACTAACCTTAAAGGTTATATATACCTTTAAAATTAGTATAAATCATTATTGATATAAAATTTATGACATTTCAAGCTCCCAAATTATCCTAAATAGATAACATAATCACCAAATTTTCAAAACCCTACACTGATACCAACTATGAGAACCCAAACTTAATCATCTTGTTATTAAATTTCTTATATAAAATTTCTCATCATAACAAATTCCCAAGAAATTTTATGTTTTGAGTTTTAAATAATTAATATAACCCATTAAATAAAAAACAGAAGTCTTGTTTAACTAAAGAACATTTTTTACTTAGATTATGACAGAAACATTTCAATCCATAAAAAATTCTTCAACATCTCCCAAAAATTCTTATAATATGATACCTTTCTAGACATATATTATATATATGTTTTATTCATAACCTATTTTAATGGAAAAATAATTAATGGGTGACCTCTGATGCTCATTAAGGTTAAATATAAGTGACAAAAAATGATATCATAAGTGTGAAAAAGATGATCATATGGTTATAATGAGGGTATATAATAAAATTAATACCCAATAAATGATAGATCATAAATCCGGGAATTTTAGTTGGTATAAAATAATATATGTATTAAAATATTTTGTAAACATGAGTCAAAAAACATGAAGAAAAAAATCATGATCCCTGGAATATAGGAACAAATTTGGCACAATCATAAACATGATATTTCTTAACATTTTTAACTTTGATACCCTCCACCTATTCACACATAGAACATTTAGTAGAGATAATCTCTATCACACTCACCCTTTTTAAACCAATATAATCACTAATATATTCACATAATAAATCTATCTCATGTATTATAATCCTTTACCCAATTCATTGGAGTGAGATATAAGCCTCATCCATCTCTTAATCCATCCATTTCTAAGCCACTCTAAAATAACTGTCATATCAAAAAATAACCAATAGAAATAAAATTGGTTTTATGAAATTATTCCAAATCATCATATAAAGAACCCATGGAAGGATAATGAGTTTCATATCCTTTTTCAAATGGAGTGACATAAGTGATGAATTTGATGTTCCATGAATAATCAAGAATTAGAGCCTCAGCCCAGTCGGTGAGGACTCTGCAAGTGATCCAAGAGACCCGAGTTCAAAACTGGGCGGAGATATATTTCAGTGTACTATAGCATTACTATGTAAGTATTATAGAAGTAGTATAATAGTACTATAGTAGTACTACAGCTGACAGTATTCAGTACTATACCAGCTAGAACTATTCATCTGTTTGGGCTTTTGGGCCACCAGTTTGGGCCTTGGGTCCTTTAAGTCCTTCAGGACAGTAATTATTTCGAGAAACCTCAAGGCCTATAGGCCACCTCAAGGCCTTCGGGCCACCTCAAGGCCTTTGGGCCACCTCAAGGCCTTCAGGCCACCTGAAATTGTGCTTAAATTATCAAACATACTCTATAATGAGTATAATCCATATGGGGATACAGAGCAGGTGCATTCACCAGAGCAGAAGCTAAGAGGATATTTTTTGAAAGATTTGGTATGGTATTGCAATTGGGACCATCTTGTGGTTGAATGGGAAGCCTATCCTAACATTCGTACAAAGGTGAAGAACTGATATCAAGATTAAAAATATGGGAGGAGGAGTTCCAAAGTATAGTATGTATATTTCCCAAGACCTACGAGTCATGTAATATCTAAGACTATGGGCCTTTTAAGTGTTCCCCCTCATCCCTTAAATAGAAGGGGTTATCAAAAATCATTTCAAAATATGGACTTTGGCCTATTCAAGTATGAATAATCATGATAAACCTATTGAAGTTAAATTTTTATCCAATGAAATAAAGAAAATTTCTAAGTAAATACCTTTCAAATAATGTAATAAATCTTATTTACATCATATAGTTAATGGGTGTAAAATTTAGAAACAATTTCCCCAATAAATTGATTTATATGTTACTAAGTGAACACCCTTAAATAAAGGATATAAATAATAGTCTATTTAAATAGGAAATGAATTGGAATAAAAAAATTCCCATAATTATTAGGTGATTAAGAAAAACAAAGATAATTATGAATCATTTATTTTAAATAAAATAACACTACATAAGATATTCAAAGAAATAAGTTGAATAGTATAATTTAGATAATTTCCTCTATATAGAATAAGGCATGTTAAAGGAAGTAGAAATAATTGAAAAACACTTTAGGGTATAATTAGGGAAATGAATTTTGGAAATATAATATACCAGATCTCTTAAAATTATTTTAAAATAAACATGAATAGAAAGAATTTCCTTTTGGAATATTGAGAAATTATAAAGAAAGTTCCATCTGAAATGAAAACTGTAGTGGAATGATTTGTTCACATGGAAATTCTTAAAGAGATTATTATTTTTTAAATGATACATAAGTAAAAAATCAAAAATTGTTTTTTTTAAATATTAATTTTAGGGTAATTAAAAATGATCTTATAAATAAATTAATAATCCATTTTTAGGCATTTTTAAACATTAAATTAAAAGAAAATATTTTTGAAAAAAAGCCTTTTGGAAAATGTTAAAGGTATTATAAAATAATTTATTAAACCAAACTAAAAAATAATAATAATTTCTTTATAAATGGGATAAGGTAAACTGAAATTTAACTTTATATTAATCAAAATATCTTCCCAAATAAGAATGAAAGATTTGGAGGTTTGGTAAAATATGGACATGGAAAACAAAGGTTCATTAAAAAATATAGAAATTATTCATTTTAATATCACACATTATAAATTTATTCATTCTATGATAATAAATGTATATAATAAATAATTATCTATAAAATAAATATGTATAATATCATAATATCATTAGACGGGTTAATAGATCCAACCTATAACAATTTTGTTTAATAAGGAGGAGTATAACTAAATTGAGTTATCAAAACCCTTATAACCTTTGTAAATTTTGAATGAAAATTTATTATAATATTAAGAATCATATAGATCATTAAATACCGTGAATTAAATATTATATTATTCCAAAATATATTCTTGGTTACTAATACACAATATAAATCATAATTTTGTGTATAACATTAAACCAAGTATCAATGAAGAGAAGTGGAGACCAAAAAACCCTTACCTTTCTTACATGATTAGTTTATGACACTATAAAGTCCTATAAAACAATCATATATAACTTATTCATATATTTAATAACCTTATTTATTTATTTTACCTCTTATATCCCATATTTATAATTATTTATTATGGGTGTATTGGTTAGTTGTAACTTATTTCAACCATATGGTTTAAATAACTTTAATTGTTTGTTCATATTTTATAATGTTGATATAGTTACCATTTATTTGATACCAATTTTTGAATTAATATATAATTTATATTGACCTATAAATATCTTATATATTTCTATATGTTTTTTAGTTCTATTGTGTGAAAATGTAATCAGTGTTAGCTTATTTCCATATTTCTGGGAAATGAAGATGATACATTAATAATAAGTTAAGTACTAAATACAACCCTTTTATAACCATATAAAAATCATTATTTTATTATTATATTTGATTAATATTTCTATTTCTTTTCCCATAGTAATCTATGATAGAGTTTAATATAATTGTTTGAATAGTTAGTTAAACTGAACCAAAGTTGAACACACTTTAACTCAATTATTGAGTATGGATAAGGAGGTTTTTCTTTTGACATAATATCATTATAATAGAGTCATAATAATATTTTTTATTTTTTAATTATGTTAAAAATTAATAAAATATTTTAGGATTAATAATGAAAATTCATATGAGAAACAAAAAATGAATCTTTAAGCAGGTGGTAGTCCATGTAAACGCACGTTTGACGTTCTTATGTTTTTATAAGTGGATGAAAATTAATATATAATGGTTTTAACATTAAAATTAAAACATATACATGTAATAGTATTAATTAATTAATCATATTATTATTGTGATAAGATATTTTAATAGTAATATTAATAAGAAAAACATAATGAGTAGATAATAGTTATGTTAGGGACCTGATCCTTCCTTTGAATACTCCTTGAAGATAAAGGGATTAGGATAATTTAGTGCGACTATGGGAACTAGAAAGTGGTATTGGGTTATATTGTGGTAAAAATTAAAGATTTTAAAGGAGTAATTAAATAACTAAGTATAACATCGAATGGTTGTAAGTGGTATTCTCTTATAATATAGAAAAAGAGAACTTTGGAAACACAAATAATTTTTCAATAATTACATGACACAGTTCATGGGTCAAGGGAAAAAAAGATGATAAATATGGGGTGTGGGAAAATATAATTTTAAAACACTTATCATAAATTTATTTTGAGACTAGTTGAGAGTAATTTGTGGAATTTTTTTTTCTTTTAAAATTTTTCCCAAATCAACTTTTACTATGGTAATTAGCTTTTTACTATGAAATTTTATATATTATGAAATATAAAATCTAATCCATATAACCTAATTTTTATGTTATGAAACTAAAATAAATCTCCATTTAATCCAATTAAATTTATAATTCATGTAGAATCAACTTTAAAATTAAAATTCATTATATATAGAAAAACCATTTTTTTTTTAAAGTTATTTTTACCATTAAGTGTTCTTAATATTATTTAGAATTGATTAAACATTAAATTTGTATTTATATATTTATATATCCATTTAAAAATAATAATAGAATCATAATTTAAAATATATTAACATAATTTTCTATATAAAAATTATGCATCGTCATTAAAACAATTCAAAAGTAACATTTTTACCGTTAATGTGGTAATTAGCATTAACCATGGTAATCTATTTTTTATTCATAATAATGAAAATTAACCTATAAAAAAATTATAACATGATGATATAAAATATTATAAAAAATTTAAAAAATTATATTTTAAAATGTAAAAAACTATTTATAATATTAGTTCATATAACGCGTAAACCATATATTAAAAATAGTGTATTTTTAAGAATAATGGGTATATATACATAAAAATTAACCACATAATTAAATTTAATGATATTAAGAAGATTATTATTTTTCAAATGATATTTATGAAACATTAAAATAAATCCAAATCCCAGTTTCCCCATGCATAAAATAAATTAAATAAAAAGAAAAAAACAGTTTTCATAAAATATTACTTTTTTGATGAAACAATATTCATGGGATTTATAAATTGAAAATAATATTATAAAATAAATTTTTTTACTTTATAAAAATATATTTTTCATATAAAAAAGGTTTTAGAAACTTCTTAGTCATATAAAAGTGATAATATTAGAAAAAAATATATTTTTCTTTGTTGAACATAAATTGATTAAATTAGAAAAATCTCATAGAAGTCATCTTATAATAATTTTGAAATGTTAAATTTTAAAATTAAGTTTATTTTAAAAAATTAAAACCCTATAATTTATCTTATAAAATAAAACACAAAATTTACACAAAATTTATTTTTTGAAAATAACCCTTTTATATTAAATAATATTATTCATTTACCCTATAAATGTATGAATTTTTTATTTGATTAGTATCATAGAGGTTTTAACATAGATTCATTAATAACCATCATCTAATATTTTTTGTTTTGATTATATCGTGTTCTTTTTATAACATAAGTCATATAAAATAGAAAATGTTTAAAAGGATCTAAAATCTCATGTCATTACACAAAAATATTATTAATAATGTGAACATAGTTTAAGTCCAAACAAAAACAATGAATATAAGGATGGAGTCTCAGGAAAGATCAAGTGATGAAGATGGTGAAGGAAAAAAAAGTCAATTTCCTAAATGTCAGAAATATCGAAAAAAGAACTAATGGAATTATCTCAATGGGATTGAATGATTATTTAATTTTGGAATTTGGGGTCATGAATCGTCAAAATATTAAGGAAAAATAATGAGTTTGGTAAAAATTATAGAAAAAAATAGATTTCATTCTAATCTTCCATTAATAATTCAATGTCTTATATATAGGGAACCTAGTAATTATCCAATTTAATTCCCCAATCCATTTACTAACCAATAAAATGACCATTACCAACCTCCAAGACCCATAGGACAATGTAATACCTATGAAAAGACTACTCTTGATGTGGATCCAGACATTTATGGCACGCTTATCCTATAATTTGTAGTTATAGATGTATTTTCTGAATTGAATCCTAGGAACATTAGTATATATAATTAGTTTTCTAGGGTCATTAAATATTTACCTTTATAATTTTATTGTCAAATAAATATTTTATTGGTGTGATTATTGTATTCCAATTTTAATTTTAAAATAATGTGCCTTGTAGAAATATTATTTTCCCTCTTCATATAAATTTAATGTGGTTTTAAAAATTAATTGGTTCCCTCCACTTAGAGGAAAAATTATCTGAAGTAATTAAAAAAATCATATTAACCATTGATATTTAATAATGAAATGATACTAATAAACACCCTATAGACAGAAATTATATAAGGTGGGTATTGAAACAGAATAATGGTATACTCTAAACCCAAAGAGTTGGATAAATACTAAATATTAGGTAGAATTATATTCTAAAGAATGATATATGTTCACCAAGTTTGTAATATAGATATATATATATAAATTATATCCTAAGTTGTCTATATCATTTAGATTACGTTAGGGATTTTTGTTGGTATTGAAAATTAAAATTCTGAAGACATGATTTATTTAGGGTAGGGGTAATTTAATGCCCAATATTTTAGTAGCCATTAATTTTTTCCATATAATTATAAAGAATGTTTCTCTATTAATTCATTATATGTAAAACATTAGTATATATTAGGCCATAAAATTTTTGAAAAAGGATAATTTCATTGTATTTATTTATAAATTGACATCAAAATTAAGGTACATGAATCCATGTATCACATATAATGGATTCTTAAACCTCATGGATATAACATCCATTAAAACTATAAAAATTAAATGTGGGTATTAAATTGAAAAGAATAATATATTTATAACTAGAAACCCTCTTAAGGTATTTTCACATTTAATAATAACTATTAGTATAAACAACTGACAATTAGAAAAATTCCATAAAAGGATAAAGCATGTTTGGAGATCTAAATTGAGAACTATTGAAACGGGATGTGAAAAATTAATAAGTTTAGTAAGATTGTATATATATATATATGAATGAAAATTGTTCTTTGAAAATATGGTCATGGAAAATATGGTCATTATAAATATTTTTATTATACATATATACGATAGGAATATTGAAGTTTTCTATGGTTATTTAATAAATTAAAAATAATATTACTCATAAAGAAATAAAAATATGATATTAAAATATTATAAATATTTTCTTTCCATCATGTATAAATATTAATATTATTCTTAGTATATAATAGGATTTATATATAAAATTAAAATAAATATTTTAATATCAATGGATAAGTAAGATTAAATTTTAGAATATAAATAATTAATTTTATTGGTATTTGTTAAATTGTATTTATTATAAAAGTAATATTTTTTTTTAATATGAACTTTTTTTAAGAATTGTATATTTTATCCTAATATATTTAATTGAAAACCTTTAAAATATTATTATATAAGATATAATATATTAACATATTTTATATTATAAATTTATATAAAAAACTAAAGGATACACAGTGTTAAAAAACATCACTTTTCAAAAAACAATCTTTATATTTTTTTATTTTAATTTCAAAAATATATTAAGAGGTTTTATAGTATGAAGTATAAAAAAATTAATTTTTTTTTAAATTTTATTTTCAAAATTATTATTTCATGAATTTATAAAACGTTTCAAAAAAATTGACTTTTTGGTGAATAATGTAATATACCATTTTTATTAAATAATGTGAATTTTATATCATTTTTATTATTTAAATATAACATAGAATTTTTTGAAACATTTTTTTTAAAATAAATTTTATTTTTATTATTTTATACTTTAAAATTTTTATTTGGTCTACAAACCTATTTTAAATATTTTACAACTCATGTAATATTTCCCTCATTAAAATATTTTAATACATTATACATTTATTATATTAAAATTAATTTTCATCAATTTTATAAATTGAATTGGACTAAAAATTTGAATAATTTGGTTTCACCACACCCAAATTTGGTAATAGAGGTAACCTTATATTTATAATAAAATATTAATTATTTATTTAAAAACTTTTTACCAAGGTAAACTTCACAATGAGAAAATGTAAAAATACAGTGGTAAATAGCGTAAAAATGTTTAAAACAAGAATAGAAATTATTTTTTAAGGATTTATCACCCCAATAAAACCCGACAATAAAATATTTATAAATTTTAGAGTCTTTGATCTAGGAATTTTGTAATAATATCATTGAAAATTAAATGGGTATTCACAAAGGATCCCTTACCTTTACTTATAAAATAGGGAACTCCCACCCATTATTTACACACCAATTCCAACATATTACTTTGGAAAAATATGTATTTATTATCCTCCTAAAATCCTATATCATTTTCATAAGTATCATCTCTCAATTAGTTTTCCAAATCTCTTTATTCCCAAAGATACTTAATTCTTAACTTTTTCTCATAAATATTTCTCTTAAAAATATATCATTATCATATTAATAGGTTAAAAACATAATAATTATTATAATTAAGTTTTATTAGATTGTTTTCCCATCCTTTATTTATTAAATTTCATTAAATTATAAAAAAATAATGTTAATTGTATATTGAGAAAACTACCACCTCCATGAAGTAGAGTTTTTTATATTTCATCAAGAATTTAATTATTTAAAAAAATAAAATAAAATATCATTAAAAAAATTAAAAACATTTTAATATTATCATTATTTTTATATTATAATTATATTATAATATTAATTAAGCATACTCACCCATTGAGATATAACATGTTCATCTTTGGGGATGGTTTCACCACCTCCATGAACCATGTTATAAAACTCTATCAAGTATTACTATGGGATCTTAAATAAAAATTTTATTATAGGTTAATAAAAAAGTGTTTTTTTATTTAATATTTATGTTCTGAATTTATGTTATTATTAAAATATCAGCTGCGATCGGTAAAATTACAAAAATATACCTACCAAAATATACCCACATCGATTCATTTCTCACACAAACAGAATAAAAAACTATATAATAAATAAATGTATTGTCATAATAAATAGTGCATATTAAATTAAATACATAATAATAATATTCCTAAAACAATATATAAAAAATATAATTTTATTATATAGAAATTTAGGCGCATGTGAAAAATGAATCTCGAACATGTTAAGGGGTTTTCATAACTCAAATATTTTCCTTGGGTCATAATCACTCATCTTTGACTATTATCATTCGTTATATGTCTATTATAAAATATTATGATGTAATGTTTTATTTTAAACATCTTTTATAGGGAAATCATATTTATTAGTGACTACTTCCTCCTTAATTATTTAATTATTTCGTGAAAATGCACTTTTTTAAGAGAAATTCTCATTAATTTTAATAGATTTTTTCTTCCATATCGATGATTTTATATCCCTAAAATATTCTCCTTTAACTAGTGGGAAATAATATTTTTGTTATCTTCAATGATCTTTTCATTACCATTTACTAATTTTAAAATAATGGTTTCATTATCCTTTTTTTTATTAGGGTTTTTGACAAAGGTGTTTTGAAATATTTAAAAAGATTTTATTTTCCAAGATCATATATTCGTCTCTTCTACATAAAATTTTGAGATGTGTTTAATCTCTTATCAAGGTGTATTTAGTTTAATTTCTTTTTGAATTATTTTAATATGAATTTTTCTCTTCATCTAAAAAATATTTAAGTAACTCAAAAATCAAATATTTTCAATATGTCCTTAAGATATAATTTATTTTAAAAAATTCTTTTTTTTATTTCTCTTCATTTTAAAATGGATTATTCTCTAAATAATTAATGGATCATAAATCACCATATATATGTAACACCCCATTATTTTATGAAAAAATTTGTTAAAATAAATTTATTGTTCTTGATAGCTTATGTTGCACACAACACCTAGTTTTAACATATCTAGATATAGATAATATTATTTATAATAAAACCATTATATCCCAGTGGTTAAAATTGGTGGTGTGAATTATAATAACCATATTTTGAAAAAAATGTGTATATTGTTTAGATAAATAAAATATATTTTAAAATAAATACTTAATTTTTCAAACTCTTTGAAAACACATCTTTCAAAAAATGATTTCCAATTATTTTTCTGAAAAAATAATAAAATTAATATTTTGCACTTTTCATAAAAGTATTAGAAAAAATATACTTCATTTTTAAAAAAAAATATTGAAAAAAACATGTAAAAATAATAATATATTTTAGTTTTTAAAATTTTATAAAAAGATTAATTTTTTGATGAATATTGATAAATAGTAAATTTTATTTAAAATGGTCATTTCATTTAATGATTTTGAACAGTTAAATCTGATTTTTGAATTTTATAAAAGTGATATTATTTCAAATATATTATTATTAATCCTATTTAGTTCATTTGAATCAATTACATATTGAATTTTGATATTAATACTTTTGGTGGGAATAGTGTTCCATTTATTGTCAATAATGTGTCAATATGTGTATGATAAAGAAATTATTTAAGTGGTAGTGATTCAAGAATTATTATTGAACCAGTGAAAAGACCACATTGATTATGGATTTCAAGAACTTTTAATAATTTGTGTTTGGAAAGGGTGATCAATAAGATATGAGTATTCCATTGCTATCAATATGGTTAAGTTTTTCCAAATATAATGATACTTGGAAAATCATTACGGACTCCTTAAATGAAATTGGATGTCATGCTTGTATATTCTCCATATCAATTCAGACGATTGTTGAACTAATCTTAAGTTCCAAGACATGTGTCAATGAATGACACTTGGTTAAATCATTTGAACAAGTCCATGCAATACTCTATTTAATGATGCATTTTTAGGAGATTGTGTTGATCTAAAAGGCTTAATAGGTGTGCCGAAAGTGTTTTTATATTGAGTAAATTCTTGAAATTCTTTGGAATTATAATTCCAAAACGAATAGAAAAAGAGATAAGATGATTGAGGAGGATTATACTTGGGGTTCTAAGTTATAATGGCCATGGATTTCTTATTGAATTCCATTATATAAATACTTATGTGTTTTTACAAAAATTATGGATGTGGCCAGCCAGGGGAAGCAGCATGCACAATTGAGTGGGTGGATGTGATCAACCCGAGCCATCTAGTAACTATGGGCCAGCCTTAAGTCGAGGAGCACATGGGGAACACGAGAGAACACTCATAGGGATGCATGGGACAGACAACAAAAATTCCCAGTATGGGGTTGCATGGAGGCAACATAGAGTGGGTACAGAGAACGTGCCATAGCACGACCTAGTTTACGTGTGACTTGCAAGGGAGTTATAGAACTCTGTGGAAGCCACACATATTTTCCCTGAACACGGTTTGTGCTGGGTGGCACGGTTCGAGTGGGTTTCGCACAACTGTGCACTTGGTGGCATGTGAGCCATGAAGTTGACTGACATTTTAATTAAATAAAACTTTAATGTAAAAAAACATGGTTAATAATTATACCATAATAAAATATTATTATTAAAGGATGATAATATTAATATAATTAAATATGTTAACAAATCTAATGGTATTAAAGTTTCTATTAGTGATATTTTTAATAAATAATTTTTAAAATTATTATTATTTTAGAACGAAATTAATGGAAGTGTTAGTATTAATGTTTATATTATGTTCTCATTAAAGTTGTTAATTTATTGTTATTATTACTTCTATTATTATTAAATTTAGTTTTTATTATTTGATTATCATTATAGTTATTTATATTATTATTATTATTATAACAAATTGAAAAAAAAAATAATCTCCCCAAACACTGCCCCCCCCCCACAATTTTGTTGCGCGCTGCATCCCCCCCCTTCATCTCTCCGTTCGGCGCACCAGACTACGACTTCTGGCCCTTCGGCTTATGGCCTCCACAATCTCCCTCTCTCACTACGGAAAACTATCTTCATACCCTCATGGTTTCCCTGCTTTGGCCTCCTGTGCTTTGGCATGCTCTCGTCTGCCCTCCAGGTCCTCCGGCCTTCCACACCTCCATCCACAGGCCTTCCGCACATCCGGTTAGGTCACTCTTCAGCCTCTTAGCTCCGACCAGTGGCGCGTCTGACACAATCTCTAGTTGTCTCCCTCTCTGGTGGGCATAATCCTCCTCCACATTTGTTTTCCTCTCAATTTCTAGGGGTTTTCCATCAATATAACAAAACCCTAACAACTCGGGTTTTAATTTTCATATTTATCTCTTTGTTTTAGGTTTTCGGTTTGTCCGCAATGGAGCTTTCTACCATCCTTCGGAGTTTGGTTGCATCCACGCTCTATTTGACTTAGGCATTTTCAACTCATTCCATTTCAGAGCAGTTAATTGGGTCTTGTGTTGCTTCAATTATCATTTTTACTTGTTTTTAGCATTATAATATATTTAATTAGTCTGGGATAGTGTTTATAAATTTTTAGAATTTTTTAGAAATCGATCTTGTGGTGTTTTGACATTCATAAGTGGTGTAAAAAGTGTTTTCAAGTGGTTTTCGTGTGCGTGTAAAATGGAAATGGGTTGTTTTTTGGTAAATGGTGGTTTTATTAATATGGTTTGGTATGGGTAATTTTTGAAAGTGGTTTACTAAATTGTTCATGTTATGAGAAACTTATTATTATTATTATTATTATTATTATTTGAAGGTATTTCTTGTGCTTTTGATTTTAAGAGTTTTTTACATGTGTTTTAGGTGGAAATCCTTGTTTTTTACTAAGAAGTACATTATAAATTGCATAAATGATTTATTAAATTATGTAAGTAGTTGGTTGTGGTTTTAATACAAGGGGTAGTTTTTTTTAAATGGTATTGAGTGTTCTTTTGGTGGTTGGGTGTTTTTATTTTCTTCTTTTTTGTGTTTTTATTTATTTTGGTCAAGTCCCAACACCTCTGGTGTTGATTCAAACATTTCCCCATTGTTTTAGGTGTGTGATTGGTGAACGGGAGGTTGTTCTTCCATCCTATGAAGTGTTGTTGTGTCCGCATTTGGTTTGAGATTGGTGAATACAACTTTTCCCTTCCATATTAATTCCTTGTCACTTACATGCTTTCACATCCCCTCAAATATTATTTGCACCTCTATGGCACCCTCAGTTATCATTTTACATTGTTTTGGATTTTGGTTTTGAGTCTTTTCATTCTATTCTGGTTATTATAGTTTGTTCTTGACCCACAAAGGTGTGGTTGAGGTGCGAATGAATATTTTCATTGGTTTCACGTTGGTGTAATCATTCCGCCTTGGTTCCAAGTGCGTTGAGTGTTGCTGCATGTTTTTGGGTGTGCATCTTCCTTGTGAAATTACTTCTAAGTAGTTTTCCCAATGAATTAGCCTTTAAAATAAAGAATGACTGATTTCTTGTTTTTCTCACTTTTATTAAATGCATGTTAGTAATTTAAGAATTTAAGAATAGTTATTTATTGTGAAATAAAGTAAGACCCTTTCTATTTGAATTACGTGAAGTTGTGTTATTAATTTTTCTTACTAAGTGTCGGATGAAATGCTCATTTGGCCCTTCCAAATGAGCTTCAGGTTTAAATTGGTGAATTGGGTTTCTTGAATTGGTTTTCAAGTGCGTCTGGTT
Organism: Viscum album; assembly: GCA_963277665.1. NCBI lineage: Eukaryota > Viridiplantae > Streptophyta > Magnoliopsida > Santalales > Viscaceae > Viscum > Viscum album. Next base: position 254,594,467 of record OY728148.1, on the reverse strand, counting down.
TTCAAAGTAATGGCATGTGTTGATTCACATTGAAAGGATTTAGTGTTAAATGATTGTTTTAGGCCCGTTTGGACAGGTTTATGTTAAATGAACTTTGGGTTTTCTCTAAAAATGGTTTTATAAATAATTTTACAAATGTTAGAGTGTTTCATACGTAAATTCCCGGTTGGCACTTTTGAATGGTTACTTGGGTAAAAACCCTCTTGGGTTGGGGTCTCTTGCCTCATCATTCGATCATGAGATGGGAGAGTCCTTGGTATGTTACCTTCCTTGTATAATTATTATATTAAGAAAAATAGTACCCTTGAGGGGGTCAAGGTGGTGCTGAGTTATGTGGCGTGTTCAGTTATATATATGTGGCCTGTTATTTGAGTTGTATGGCACACCCCTTTGAGAAATATACATGGTAATCTAGAATAGAAAATAGTTTTACCAATAATGATTGTTGCACTAGTTTGGGTATGTACTGCTGGTTCCCAATAGCAGGGGGGTGGTTTTTTTTATTGTTAAGGGATTGGGCCACTCGACCAGGCTAGGTAGGGTGATGGTCAGGCGTTAGGGAATTATTACATAATTTAGTAGGGCATGCGTTTAAGATGAGTCACATGTATAGTATGTTATGGTCTTCCTCTATGTTCCGAGGTTTTCTCATGTTTCTTTGACAATAGTATAGTTAGTACTGTTTCCCTCACTATATGTAGTGACTCCCATTGTTCTTTGTTTTGGTTTTTTCTTGTAAAATTGTAAATGGGTGGTTGCTAAAGATATTTTCAAGAAAAATGTTTTAAATGAACAATCACTCTTTCCTTCGATAATTTTATGAAAAAAATGAATTATTCTTTTTTTGTCTCCTTTTCTTTCCTCCTCTTTCACCTTATTTTAAAACATGATGGAAATGAATTATGATTGTGATTTTTTTACCTTAAAAAAATAAAGTTGTAGAAAATTATATATTTATAGATTATATTCCAAACCTGAATTCAATGTTTTATTTATTTAAAGAATTTGCATTGGAAACGGATTAGTCATCCCTACATACTGAGTTTTAATACTCATGCCTCTAGTGTTTTCTTTTTTTTTAGTTTCACTTATAGGCCCCTGCCTAGTTTTGATCACTTTGATCAATGTTTGGTTTAGTACTAGAGAGTAACCCATGGGGTTATGTGGGGTTTTAGATGTTTATAGGTTAGTTATGTTGTTAATCGTCCTTTATTTTTCTTATTGTGTATTTATTTTGAGATGTTCTATTTTATTCTACTGTTTATTTTATTTGTATTTATGGCCCAAATCATTCCTAATGATTAAATTTTTATTCCCGACACTATTTTCCAGCCCATGGCGATCGGGAATGCCCCTTGGTCCATGTCACAGACCGGCTCGGGTGACTTGTTCTTGGTCAACCCGAGTTGGTTCAGGACAAAATGGTACCAGAGGAGGCCCTTGTTACTTGGGTTACTCGGTAGATGGAGATTAGGACTCTCGGGACTCGAGGGGCAGGTATGGGAAGGATATCATGAACCCTTGCATGTTCTGAACCTCGAGTTTCTAGGGGTAGTCCAGGTTTTGAGTATTCTGCTTTTGTTTAGGGATTGACGAATGAAAATGGAGGTGGACCAGTGTCATGTAGTGACCTCACATGGAGTAGTGACCCACACGGAGTCCTATTGCACGATTGAGATTCTCCTTGTCGTTTATGCTGTCTTGGGGCATGGTTCAAAACCATGTCTCCAAGTTAAGCATAACTGCTAGTTCCTCATCCCGATGGTTTGTTGTATGTTGGGTTTTGTTTTGGTTTTGATTGATGTAAGCATGTTTTTTAGAATGAAAAATAGAAATGATTTTTGGAAAACGGAATTTGGATAGAAAAGTGGGTTTCCTATTTAGAAGGTGTCCTTGAAGGATGGAGGTTTTGAAATTTAAAATGGAAAAGTAATTTTTCTATTGTGTTTGTATTTGTTTGATTTTTAAGATGGATATTTTAGATAAAAGTGCTTTCATCGATGTTACTTCGGCTTGATATCTGTTTTGGATCTATGTTCTATATGTTGTTTAGAAAATGCCACCCAGAAAGGTCGCCAAGATTTCCAATAACTCATGCCCAGTTTTTGGTCCTTCTCGGACATTGCCTATCCATCATGGTGATCAGGGTCTGTTAGAATCAGCAGAGTGGCTTGAAGAGGTCGAACGTGCCTTCAGGGTATTGGGAACACCCGAAGCTGTCAGAGTGCGTGTTGTTTCGGGTTTGTTTGAAGGTGCGGCCCTGGACAAATGAGAGAGGGTTTCCCCACCATCAATGCAAGTTTGGGTGACGTGGGATGTCTTTAAATCCTTCTTCGTCTGTTGGTTTATACATGAAGAGGTGAAGATGAAGAGAAGGGAAGAGCTAATGTCAATTCAACAAGGCCAACAGATAGTGAGAGAATATGTGGACCATTTCAAGTAGCTTGTGTAAGTTTCTCCAAAAGTAGCATCATAGGATTTGATGAAGGCTTCTATATTCATCAGGGGCCTTCGTCTAGAGATCAAGGTGTGGTTCCTCCCTTCTAGGGACAATCGTTTTGAGAAGTTGGTGGATGCGTCGTTTTTAGCTGAGTTGGTCTCCAGAGCGTATATGGTTGGAAATCCATTATATCTGGTTGCTCGTCATGGATCCCCATCCTGCGAGTAGGGTGTGCCAGAGGGACCTGTTCCTAGAGAGTCCTCTTAAGTGGTTCTGGATTCCATTTCATCAGACCGTTCAGTGGTGTTCCACCAATGTGGCCGGTTCTTGCATGTGAAGTTGTCATATCGTATCCTTCTAAAGATATGTCATCATTTCGGCTATATGGGTCACCTGGAAATTTTTTGAAGGAAGCATCATCTAAAGAACATTCTGTGACTAGAGGATTTCAGTTCCTGACTATGAGGCAAGAGATGCTTCAGCCATCAGAACCCCAACCAATGTTCTTGGGATGAAGCTCGCGCGCAGTCAAGAGTTTCTGGGGGTGTGAAGCCTCTGTTCGGGTTTTGTATTCCGTGTTGGTAGTGGAACATTAAAATTCATTTAGTTGTTGTTTTTTTTAATGTTTTAACGTTTTTTATGTTCATTGTTTTGTATTGAAGTTGTGACAGACATGTTCTATTGTAATCCAAACAATTTTGTTTTTCTGATTATGGTTTTTTTGGATTGTGTGTTTTTCTTAAAAGGGGGTTTGGACATTGTGTGTGTTAATCTTTGTTTGGCGGTGTTCGTTTATTGATGTAAGTTCTGGTGGAGGATTCAAGACTTGCAGTTATGCTCAAATTTTCAATTGGTATCACATTCTTCTTGGATATTTCTCTCTAGTGTTCAAGGGTTTTGGTCTGGGTCGAGAGTTCCATGTTTCAATACGGTTTTGTTTTACTCGTTCTTTAGAAGTTAATTGAGACCTGTTGGGAGTTCCTGTGTTACCCCCTCTTCCTAGGGAGATATGTTTGGGTGTTAAATTTTTGCACTAGTTAAGTTCTTGTGGTGGGGGGAACACTCTCATGTTCTCCTATTTCCTCATATTGTGGTTTGTTTCTATTTCAACTGGGCATGGTTTCTTATTTATTCTATTATTGGACTGGGTGACTTTGGGGGGAAGAAAGTTTATGTGGTGGGGAGAGTTTTGACACCCTGACCTATTTGATGCACAACTTGCGAGATATTTATAGAACTGTGTGGCATGCACGTAATTCTTTCCTGAACACAGTTAGTGCCGGGTGGCATGGTTCGAGTGGGGTTCTCTCAAATGTGCACTCAGTGGAATGTGGCCCGTGTAGTTGACTGACGTTTTAAATTAATAAAAATTTAATGTAAATAAAACATGGTTAATCATTATACCATAATATAAATATTATTATTGTAGGACAATAATATTGTTATCATTAAATTTGTTAATAAAGCTAATGGTATTAAAGCTGTTATTAGTGATATTTTTAATAAATAATTTTTTAAATTATTATTATTTTATAAAGAATTGAATAAAAGTGTTAGTATTAATGTTAATATTATGTTTTCATTACGGTTGTTAATTTATTATTATTATTACTTCTATTATTATTAAATTTAGTTTTTATTATTTTATTATCATTATTGTTATTTATATTATTATTATTATTATTATTATTATAAAAAATTGGAAAAAAAACCTAAGCTACCCAAACACTGCCCCCCCCCCCATTTGCGCTACGTGCTGCACCCCCCCCCCCCCCCTTTCTCACTGTTTGGAACTCTAGATCGGGGATTTTGGCCCTCCAGCTTCTGGCCTCTGCCTTCACCCTCTATCACATTGGAAGACTACTTCCCTACCCTCCTGGTTTTCCCACTCTGGCCTCCAACGCTCTGGATGGCTCTCGTCTGCCCTCCAGATCCTCCGTCCTTCTGCACCTTTGTCCTCAGGCCTTCCTCACCTCCGGCTAGGTCGTTCTCTAGCCTCCTTGCTCCAGCTAGTGGTGCATCAAACACCATCTCTAGTTGTCTCCCTCTCTGGTGGACATACTCCTCCTCCATATAGGTTTTCCGCTCAATTTATAGGGGGTATCCTTTGATTTAGCAAAACCCTAACACATTGGGTTTTAATTTTCGTGTTTATCTTATTGTTTTAGGATTTTGGTTGGTCTGGGAGGGAGTGTTCTACCTTCCGTAGAAGTTTGGTCGCATCTGCGCTCAATTTGGGGTGGTCGTTTTCAACCCATTCCATTTTAGAGAAATTAATTGGTTCTTGTGTTTCTTAAATTATCATTTTTACTTGTTTTTCAGTATTATAATATATATAATTAGTCTGTGATGGTGTTCATAAATTTTTAGAATTTGTTAGAAATTGAGCTTGTTGTTGTTTGACATGCATTAGTGGTACAAAAAGTGTTTTCAAGTGGTTTTGGTGTGCATGTAAAATGGAAATGAGTTGTTTTGTGTAAAATGGTGGTTTTATTAAAATGGTTGGGTATGGGTAATTTGTGCAAGTGGTTTACCAAATTGTGCATGTGATGTGAAACTTACTATTATTATTATTATTATTATTGGAATTTACTTCATGTTCTTTTGATTTCAAGAGGTTTTTACGTGTGTTTTTGGTGGAAATACTTGTTGTTCTACTAGTAAGTACTTTATAAATTTCTTAAATTATTTATTAATTTATGTGAGTACTTGGTTGTGGTTTTAAAGAAAGGGTAGTTTTGTGAAAATGGTTCTGATTGTTATTTTTGTGGTTGAGTGTTTTTATTTTCTACTTTTTCCTGTTTTTATTTATTTTGACCAAGTCCCAAAACCTCATGTATTGATTCACACGTTTTCCTCGTTGTTTTATGTGTGTGATTGGTTCACGAGAGGTTGTTCTTCCTTCCGCTGAAGTGTTTCTGCGTCCGTATTTGGTTTGAGGTAGGTGAATCTAACTTTTCCCTTCCAGATTAATTCCTTGGAACTTTCATGCTTTCATTTTTTCCCAAAATTTTATCTACACCTTTGTGGAACCCTTAGTTATCTTATTACATTTTTTTGGAGTTTGGTTTGCGTCTTTTCATATGATTCCCATGATTATAGTTTGTTCCTGACCCTAAAAGGTGTGGTTGAGGTGCGAACAAAGATTCGCATTGGTTTCGGGTTGGATTCATCTTTCCACCTTGGTTCTAAGTGCATTGAGCATTGTTGTATGTTTTCAGGTGTGTATTATCCTTGCTCCATGACTTCCATATAGGTTTCCCTATCCATTAGCCTTTAAAATAAATAATTTTTTATTTCTTTTTTTTTAACTTTTATTAAATGCTTGTTAGTAATTTAAGGAATTAAGAATAGTTTCTTGTTTTGAAATAAAGTAATACGCTTTCTATTTTAATTTCATGAAGTTGTGTTATTAAATATTCTTACTAAGTGTTTGATGAAATGCCCCTTTGGACCTTGAAAATGCACTTTGGATTTAAACTGTTGAATTGAGTTTCTTAAATGGGTTTCCAAGTGTGTCTGGTTTTCAAAGTAATGGCATGTATTGCATCACTTGGATATTATTTAGTGCTAAATGATAATTTCAGTCCTATATGGCCAGGTTTGGGTAAAATGATGTTTCAATTTTCTCTGAAAATGATTTTCTAAATGATTTGAAAATGTTAGAGTATTGCATAGGTAAAGGCCTGGTTGGGACTTTTGAATGGTTATTTGGGGAAAACCCCTCTTGGTTTGGGGTCTCTTACCTCATCGTTCAATCATGAGATGGGAGATTCCTTGGTATGGGACCTTCCATGTATAATTATTATATTAAGGAAAAGGATATCCTTGAGGTGGTCAGGGTGGTTTCGAGTTGTGTGGCATGTTCAGTTATATATATGTGGCTTGTTATTTGAATTGCATGGCACACCCCATTGTGAAATGTACATGGGAATATAGTATAGCAAAGAGGATTACCGAGAATGATTTCTACACTAGTAAGGGTATGTATTGATAGTGCCCCATAGTTGGGAGATTGTTTGTTTTTATTATTATGGGATTGGACCCCTCGACCAGACTAGGTAGGGCGAAGGTCATGCGTTAGGGAATTATGACGTCATTGAGTAGGGAATTCTATCAGGATGAGTCACACGTATAGTATGTTCTGGTATTCCTCTGAGTTCCTAGGTTTTCCCATGTTCCTTTGACACTATTATATTTTGTACCATTTCCCTCGCTATATATAGTGATACCCATTATTATTAGTTTTTGTGTTTACTTATAAAATTTTAAATGGTTGGTTGCAAAAGATATTTTCACAAAAAAAATAACAAAAAATCACTCTTTGCTCCATCAATTTTATGAAAAAAAAATGAATGATTCATTTTTTGTCTCATTTTCTTTACTCCTCTGCCACCTTATTTTAAAACATGAGGGCAATAGATTAAGATTGTGATTTTTTAACTTAAAAAATAAATGTGTATAAAATTCTATATTTATAGACTGTATTTGAAACCTGAAATCAATGTTTTCTTTATTTAAAGAAAGTGCATTGAAAATAGATTAGTCGGTCCTACCTACTAAGTTTCAATACTCATGATTATAGTGTTATCTTGTTCTTCGTTTCACCTGCAGGATACATTTTGGTCTTAATATCTTTGAGCGATGTTTGGTTAAGTACCAGAGAGTAACCCATGGGGTTACGTGGAGCTTTAGACGTAGATAGGTTAGTCCTGTTGATGATCTTCCTTTATTTTTATTGTCGTTTATGTATTTTTTGATGTTCTTTTGGCTTCTATTATTTATTTTATTTTATTTTATGGGACAAATCATTACCAATGATTAAATTCTGATGCACATCACTAGTTTCCAGCCTGTGGGGATTGGGAAGGCCCCTCGGTCCATATCGCAGACCATCTCGGGTGACCGGTTCAGGGTCGACCTTAGTTGGTTCATGATTTCACACCCATAGGAGAACACAGTACAGGGTGGTACCATGGAGGGGGAGGGTAGATTTCAAAGCCTCCGTTCATAACACTTGGTACTTAAATCTTTCCATAGTTTCGTTACCGATTCGATGTGGGACAAGAAATGCGGGAACTTTTTACCATTTCAAAAATATGAAGAGGTAATAATGATCATTCATTAAATCTCATATGACATCTCGGTTTCACATCCAATCTGTGTCTCATGATCTAAACGCGAAAATCCATGTCCAGACTGAGCAAATGCAATGGCCAAGGAGACTCCACACAGCTATCTTCAACCTCTAACCATTTGATCACCCAATTCATACCAACACACTAGAGATGAAGTTGAGCCTCCATGATTGAACTCCAGCCATCGTTGAAGGTCTCGCCTAATGTATGGGGGTCTTCTAGACATAACAAGATAACGCATGCAATTTCATTTACATGCATTCAATGTAACATGAAGATCGTCCATAGATGAGAGAAAATGAAGTTTCCTATGCCTAAATTATCATTCGATTTATTCTAGGAGTTGTTTTTAATGTGTTCATAAACACATGCACCTAAGGACTACATCACAAAGAAGAATTTTTCATTTAAAAAAAAATATCCCATGATTCTCGTCATATCTTTTACACAATGACATAGTTTTTAAAATGCCACATATCTAAGGCATTAAAAACATTGTTTCTCATGAAATATCATAAGGGATTTGAATGAAAAAAATATATCATATTTTCATAGAAAAATAGAAACCTCAAGCCATGGAAAACTGATCTCTTTCATACACCTAATATCTCATGTTTCACAAAAATAGAGCATCTATGTTCCTGGTTCGTGAAGGATGATAAAATATTTGCAGGCCTTCAACAAGTGGTATGAACTCTTGAAGTGTCTCGTGAAGAAGTGGAACCACACACTCTGTGCGAAGAAGAAACCAAGAGTAGGATAATATTTTTTTTCAAACCTTATTCATGCTTCATAAAGAAGATCTCACTTATATGCAACTGGTGTAATCCAATCATTATTGTACTTTTTGAAGGTGATTCGCACACCCAGTGCAAAGAAGATTTGTCCACTCTGTGAAGAACTAGTTTCACACAGAATTCATTTACATGTGACGATGAAAGAACCCAAGCTTATTTGGTAGGCATGACGGTTTTTTATTTCTTGTGATAGTTTACATATACATTGTTCCTTGAGAAGAAGAAGAATCCAAGATCACACAAAGAAAATAACCATACAGGTTTGTGCACAAGAGATAGTAGGACACACAAACCTATGTGAGGCTCTCATGATTTATTCTTAGGAGTCTATAACTAAATAGTGTGTATAAAAGAGATAAAGGGAAGAGGAATTTTGGTTCCATAAAAAATAAACTGAAGATATATGAATTTATTCTTTCCCACGTGAAGAAATATTTGTGTGTGCACTAGTAAAAAAAGCATAAAAACCTTTGTAAAGGCCTATACCCATTCGATTAGTGTTTCTTTGTGCATGGTTACACCAATGTGATTTGTGTGCATACAATTTGAAGATAATAAGTGAGTAGTGTGTTCATTTTGTTTGAGAATACATCATACTACATTCATGCAATAATGTGCATGAATTAAAGATACCCTAATCAAGTTCTTTTATAAACAGTGGATGTAAAAAGAAGAAACACATTATACATTCCATGAAACTCATGCATGAAGAATAATTAAGTGAGATAACCAAATAAAAGAATTTTGGATTCTAGGAATTCCATGCATGGAGTGATTTTTAATTGAGACTGAAGTCGGATAGAATTACAGATGATCTTTTATTCGATTTGACAGTGTTTGAGAATTCAATAAGACAGATAGTGCTAATAATATGCAAGATCATTGTTACATAATAATATTCATGAATATGTTGTGTGAACCATTTCCACACATATCAGTGAGTTTGGGTCTTCATCAGAAGAAGAAATAAATTCCACATCATTGTTTCACTGAGAAAACTGATCAGCATAAGTGATTAGAATTATTACAAAATCCCAACATACATTACCAAAAGGCTGTTTAGGATTATTGAATAGGTACACGGGAAACTGTGATTCAAAAATCTTGTGGGGGAAGGTAATAAGATCAATATATAATGAATCAATAGAATCCAAAGGAGGAATTTGTTTATCTGATTCGAGATCAGGATGTTTCCTATGAGACACAGGAGCATAAGTCTTTAGTGTGACTCTGGAGTAGGCCAATGTGATTCTGGTAATGGTATGAAATGTTGTATAAAGAACCCCATGTGGGACTCAGGATAAATATAGTGTGATTTTGTATCAGACATTATAATTTTTTATCTGATTATAGTGTATAATATATGTTGGGGAGGATAATGAACACATCAAGGAGTAGGTCTTTGTATCGAACTTTGTAAATCCTTGTATTCAGTGCCTTTGAATTTATAGCATCATTCATGGTAAGGCAGAGGGAGACAAGAAGAGTGGATTGAGGCTTTAACCATCCATTGAAATTTAATTAAAAGAAATAAATCTTCAAAAAATTTAAAGGGATCACTGATTCACCCCTCCCTCTCTCATTGGTTCACATTAACCTAGGCACATCAAATTTTTCAATTATAAAAAACGTTTTCTTTTAAAACCCAATTTTCTCCTCGCATCTGTGGGTTTAATTTTATATTAAATTATTCCAACTCTATTAAGTGAATTTAAAAAAACTCTATATTGGTAATCAAAATAATTTATATAATATAATAATTTCTACTCAAAATATTTATAATGAATAGTAAAATAAGTATATTTTAATTACTTCGGTTCAAGTTAAAACTTATTTACAACGATATTAAAATAAAAATATAAGGGTTAAATTTACATAAAAACTTGTATAATTATTATTGGGTGTATATATTTATACATTGTATCATATAATGTTATATAATTATCATTTTGTCTCTTTAAAATGTCATTATATCATTTTCTTTTCAAAATTTCCATGCGAGTCCTCTCTCTCGCTTATAAAAGGGCACCCTCTCTCCTTTCCTCTTCACACTTCCAATTCCTTTTAGTTCTTCGAATCCAAAACCAAATACCATTATTAATTCTCTTCACATATCCTAGGAGAATAATTTTATTATTAAATCCCCCTCATAAGGATTTTGGTGTTAACCTAAGAAGGTTTTTCGAAGAAGAGGTATCATTCTTAACCGGCCATTTTTATTTTACTTCTTCTTCCACCTCCTTCAAATATTCTCCAAATATGATGAAATCAAAACAATATAATATTAAATATATTTATATATTATTATGTTATTGGGATAAATTATCCATCTCTTCTTCCACCAAATTAGACATGAAATCATAGATTGTGTCTACAGAAGACAATCACCTCATGAACTAATGTAATTTGTTTTATATAATTGCATATAATAAATGGATGAAATTATGGATTTAAAATATATATTTGATATTAATTACACAATTATAATTTTTTAATTATAATATCACATCCAACTTATTACCTTCCAATCAATTGGAAAATGATTACACCACTCAGGTGTACGTATGCAATGCGGCCTCCATGAAGCGATGTGATAAATTTTTCATTTTATTTTGACAAGTATTGTAATAAGGATTGATTTAATAAATATATTATTTATTTATGATAAAAAATTATTCTGTAAAGTTTAATTATTATTTAACTATCTTTTATTTCATCCTTCGAAAAAATAGAAACAACATTCATGCATACATACGGCATACCATCTCCATGAACGGTGTGATTCATTTTTATATCTCTAATTTTTATGGATGTTTATAAATAAATATATAATAAATATATATTATATTTATATAATGCTAAAAATTATTTATTTTATTTGAACATGATCAAAATAAAAGGACCAAAACTACTAAACCGAAACATACATGAAAAATGATGCATTTTTTACCTAAAACACAATTTTAACAAGGAATTAATGAACATGTCATAAAAAGATATAAGTGAATCATATATGGTATAATATATATTAATATGGTTATGGAATTTATTTATAATAAAAATATATTTATTATAATGAAGGTTCTTCCATGTAGGAAGAATGTTGATACTTAATGTAAGGGATTTTTGTCTTACATTTATTTCTGTGGGACAGATGACATATTCACAACTTATTTATTTTTTGGGGTGCTTATATTTACCATGAATTTATTTTATGATGAATATAATGAATTTTATTGATATTTAAAAATCCATTTAGGGTTGTTTATTTTATGTGTCTTATGATTCAATTACCAATGTTGTAAGAGTTTTAAGTTACAATCTCATTTTTTACTGGGATTTCTTATAGTTTTGATTCTAATGATGAAATGTTATGATATCCCTCTCAAAAAAATAATTAATTTTAATAGCATATGGTTATTTATTAATAATAAATGTTTTACTTTCATTTTAATCTCTTTAGTAACTCAATATACCAAAACTTATTTTTTTAAGGAAAATCGATTTTGTTTCTTCTTCAGTTAAAACCCATTTTTCTTCCATATCAATGATTCTAAGAAAAATTCAACATTTTTTTTATATTATTATATTAATGGTTAAAGTTAGTTTTATCCATGATTTAATTTTCAAAAAAAAGTTTTAAAACGAGTCTTCCTGCCATTTTCCAAATGATGTTCTTTTCCCACTTTTTACCAAAATGTGAAGGGAATGTTTTCTTTTAGCTTGTATGACATGATTGGATTTTTCCAATTTCATGACCACTCAATTTTTTATGGTTTTATTTATATCTCTACATGTATATTTTCTAATATAATTATTTCTATAATATTTTTTAAATTTATTGTTTTAAAAAGGTTATTTCCAAAGTTGAAAGGTTATTTTCCACATGAATGTTTTAATGGTATTTTAATGAAATTTCTATTCATAAATGACAATAAACATTGGTGTTGTTTATGTTTTAATTGCGATATTATACAATGGAACCATTATTATTATTTATTTAGATGTTTTATGTTTATTATAATTATTATGATATTTTTATGGAACCTGTTTATCTTTCAAGGGTTATGTAATGTTGAAATGTTGAAATGTTTATGAAACCAATCAATTTTCCTTGGGTTATGATTAGAGGAAATGTTTTGTTGAATTTATATAAAAGTATTAGGATTATATGATGATTGGGTCTGTTAAATAAATCTAATGCATTAGGTAATGTTAGATAACTCATGAGTTAACTATGTTATGCATGAACCTGATTTCATGTTTACAATGTTTTTTAGACCATGTTTCATATCCATAAGGTTGTGTGTGGGCCTAGTCTTATATCCATAAGGTCATTTATGGACCTGGTTTTATATCTATAAGTTTCTATGAGGACATGGTTTCATGTACTTAACTTAATGAGTGAACTTTTTTCTATTTATACATGTTCAAAATGTTATAGGCTTATTTTTCCACATTCTTATGTATATGTTACACTCTCAAGGAACATGTTCATTTATTTCCTTTATGATTCATGTCTTATAAACATCCAATATTTATGCCATGAATCAAGATTATGATCTATGTTATGATGGGTATGGTTTTAATATATTAAAAAATGTTCTCATACCCTTATTCTATTATAATTAATAAGTGATTACTAATATCATACTTTCTTACCCATATTAAGAATTTGACCTCGCGTTATCTTATGTTTCCTTTCCCCAGGTCATGAAAAATGTTTTTTTAAGTATGGTATGTCTATGAAGTGTACTATATAAGAATATCTATATGGGATATATTGAATATGTTTCATGAAATAATAATATTTAGTATTTAGTTTCTAGATACACTAAACATTTACGGTTCTAGGGAATGTATTTGTGAAATGTAATAAATATTTATCTAACAAGATATAATTTTTATGTATCAAAAGTGTGGGTCCTTATAGTTGGGATTAAATGATATGTCTTGTCAAACATTTGAGATTAGTATTATAAAGAATTATTGAAAACCTTATGGATATGTCTAAACTTATGATAACATCCTAAATTTTTGGTAAGAAATAGATTATATGTTTTCCAACTAATACATCCCTTTCTGGGTACTACAAGTGGATGTAGACCTAGCATAGTTCTAATGATAGGTAATAACTTAAAAAAGAAAAAAAATTTGTTTTTACTTAATCATCAACTAGGTCATGAACATAGGCCTCGCTACACACCTATTTTGACACCCTCGGAGGATATATAGTGAAAATTCACAAACTCTTTAAAAACCATCATGAACGATTTTAATATATAGTGATAATGAATGGCCTAGGTAAAACCTAATGCTTTATTGTTTGAAAATAGGGTTCACTGATTTAGACATCTTATAAATTATTTTTTATGATTATATTTACTTCCACTATAATTATGTTAGATACTATTGTATGTAAATATTAACTATGTGGTGTGAATAATCCTTTTAAAATTGTTCAATCGAATATGATTATCCAATTGATTAAATAGTGTTAAATTTTCAGTAGAAATGAAATGAATAACACCATATTTTTTTATAATAGTTAATATCACTAACATGATATTCTACTCTTCAATATCCTCTATTCAATGAGGATATTTTTATTTACTAGTTCCTTACATTTGAAAGGGATTAATAAAACAATTACAAAAAAACATACCTTTTTCACACCTGGTGGTATAGCCCCTGATTTTGGAAGAAGTTGCAACCCAAAATCCTTTTGTCTATGAGGAATATCTCTAACACCCTTTTTAGATATAAGGAAGAAACCGTTTTGATAGATTTTATATGGGAAAAGTACAAACTAGATCTAGAGAATAAATACAGGATGTAAAGAAATATAATGATGAAAAACAAAAAAACAGTAGTGGAATAGATGATGTATAAATTTGATGAAACTCAATTTTTTTGATAACATAAATAATGGATCATGAAAATGATAAACCCATTATTGATTAAGGTAATGGAATAGTAGTCAGAGTCTTGATATAGTACATCACAACTCTCCAATGAAGTTTTTATTTATTTCTTATCTATTATTCTCTCAATTATTGTAGTAAATCTTATAGTAATAATTTTTTCCATTATTGTTTTATTAAAATTTATTGATTATATTTTTCAATGACTAATCATTTTATTAACTCCAAAGATCTTGGATAATATCCTTTTCGAATCTCAAAAGGACACGTTGTAAAAATAATAAACATGTAAACTTTATTTGTTACCCTAATTTGAATTAATAGGTTTATACTTTAGAGATTGCGTGCCCTTTAATTATTACACAGAATAAGATCATAAATATTCCAACATGATTTTTAGAACAATAATATAAATTAAAAATTTATAAAATATTTAGAAGAAAAGGAATACAATTTTAGTTTATTTTAATATAAAAGACTCACAAAAACGGAGTATTGTAAATAAGATACAACATAGTTATATGTGAAAATAATTTTAGCTAAAAATATTTTAATAGTATTTAATAAAATTTTAAAATAATATAATCAATAAAATAGTCATTAAAATATTTTTATTCTAATGTAGTAATAAAAATAATATCAAATCAAATTTTAGAAAAATATTGTGAACTGATGGTAGAAGTAAAATACCTATTAGTATCAATAGGTTTATATTGTTGTACTGATCTACCAATGTTGAACATATACCATTTGGTGTTATCTACCATTTTTTGATTAAACCTTCATTGATCTACCATTTAGTGATAAGATTTTCTGTGTGAAGGAACGGTACTACCGCCATAGTAAAGGCATGCTACCATCATGAAGGAGATAGGTTATCGTGAAGAAGCTTTTATTTGAATTTCACTTTGTGTGAAGATAGATAGTGTTTTAGTTGCTACTCTAAAGTATTAAATAGTGATACTATACTAGTCGGTGAATGATACTACCATCAGTGAACATGGGGGGATACCATTTATTCAAGGATCAAATGGTCAATCATTTAGGCATGTAGTTATGCTTCCACTGGATTTAGAGTAGGATATTCTAACATGAGGATGAAAAACAGTGCTACAGTGAAAGTTATATTGGTACTACCATTTTTAGTGGATATAAGTAGTACCATTTATGGTTGGTGCTACTATGAGAGGGCCCTTCTACCATCATTCAAATTAAAATTCTGTAGTTTAAGAGCTACCATTGATATAAGAGCTACCTTTTAAGAGTAGATGAATTTTTTTCTTGGAATCAATGCTTCATCTTGATATCTTTATCTGTTAAATAAATGGAAACATCCATGACTAAAAATATACATTTTATTATTCAAATAAATTTTAATAGAAAAGTGGGAACCCATTCCAGTTCATGATAGGCAATCAACCGACACAAAAATAAATTACCGAATTATTAAAATAAAGTTTTTGTATATTTAAAACCGTAACATTTTGAAGACACCAATGAAAATAAGGGGCCTCTATGTTTGGGTCATCTATGATGAGTTATTAATAATTATATTCCATCGTGTCCCATGCTTGGAAGAATTCTTCAAAAAATATTCTTCTCATTGAAGCCACATGCCAAAATGCGATTTTGTTTATTAGTCCAAACACATCGTTCTATACTAAGGTTCACAAAAAAAATTCTCTCAACCATCCTTTCATATTTCTCCGATGTGCTTTTAAACTACAATTACTCATATAGAATCTCTTAATTGGAATGGATGATGTGCTATCATTATTCCCCTTCTTCTTGAACTGCATCATCTTTTTCTCTGACCATATCCTTATCTCATGCCTTCTCATGTATCATATCGTCTGTCTTATCGTCACCTTGTTTTGGTTCAATGACTTCACCATACTCCATTATTTTTTTATCATTATGAGTAATTGAACTCTATTAGCCTACCATAAGTAAGAATATTTCATCTCATTTAAACATCACAAGGTGTAAGAGATCAGACTGCTGGGATGGATTCAATCTGATGGGGGGTGGAATGTCCATTTTTTAATAATAGAAGAACAATGTAGAACTCACTGTTTTCCCGCATAAAAAATGGGATGTTTTGAGCCCATAGTATATCATAAAAGGTGTTACAATACCACATAGATGTGTATATGAGGGATCTTCACCCGTTACAAAATGGATACACCTTGGAACATGGGTTAGCACTAACCCACACTAGCCTACTAGCCCACTTGTGTGTGCACTCTTTTTCCACTGTACTGGGGACTATACATATCCCACCCATCGTCTCATGCCTCCATGCATTCCTGTTAGGCCAGAACTCCCATGGAGTTAGATCTAGGGTTACCAAGGATTTATTAATGGTCTGTCCCATTGGCTTGTGTAGTTGGCCCAATTTTTTACTAAAAATACACCAAAAAATAAATAGTAATTCCATATTATAAATAATAAAATTAAATACATTTTCGTTAAATATTAATTCCAAAATAAAATTAATAAAAAATAATTTATTTTTAACATTAAATAAATACATATAAAAAATATAATTATATTTAATTTCATTTAAAACATTAAACTAAAGTTATAGCAATTTATCAAAATAATTAAATAATTAAACACATAGAAACTCTGTGAAAACATATTAATTTTGATTATATTATTATTTTTTGTATCAATAAATAGATAGACTCAAAGGGAATCATGTGGAAAATGATTGTGATAGACATTATAATAGCCATACGCATGAGATACCAAATGGATAAGAATTTGGGATGACATATTTTGTGACTATGATCACTCGACTCTCTAAAGTTATAAGTGGTAACACGGGTCAACTTGAACTTCCAAAATTTTCCAAGATGGATAAACATGCCATTTAATCTTTTTTGTGGCAAAATCCACCCTCTTTTTATAAGAATTATGGTCTATTGGGTTTTAGAGAAGTGGATCACTATAATGGAAAAGATATTTTTCATTATTCAGATCTCAAAACATGAAAACATTTTCCTAGTTTTTTATCATTTGGAAGGAAAATCTTACTAATGGTGGAATATTATTAAGAAAGCAATGAAAGAGGATAAAATTGACTATATAGAATATGATGAGTTTAAGATGATATTTTATAGTATGTACATTCCTCATATTTTATGTACAAAAATGGAGAAGGAATTCCAAGAGTTTAAGCTTAAGCATAAAGAATCCATTGGTACCTATGAGGCAAATTTTAAAATACTTTCAAGGTATGATTCTATTATAATCTGTATAATTGAATAAAAAATTTATTGATTATTTATTAGTTGCAAACCATATCTTCGAATGGAATTATCAATAAGGGAATTTGGAACCTATAAATAAATCATTTGATGTACACTCAAAGTGGAAATGGAAGCTATAAATGGTCATGGTTCGTGTATGAAATGGAAAATTGAGCTTCATGGAATCTCTTATTCCATATAACATGGAGGGAAGAAATTTTTTTAAACACATAATTTCAAAAAATGTGGGAAGGATAAATTAGTTAAATTGATGAAAGGAATAAGAAGTTTTTTTCATTGTGGTAGACATTGGCATTGAGAAAAGGATTATCAAAGTAATTTGACGAGTCCAAGAAATGAAAAGAATGAAGATAGGGTGAAATAGAATACACTTCTCAAACATAAATTATATATATTCAAGGAGTTTTTTCATTATGTGAGTTAATGTCCAAATCCAAGGGATAATAAGGATAATAATCCACAATAATATCTTAAGATCAAAGATAAAGGAAAATCTCATGTGATCATGATTTCTAAAATGGGTTGCGAGAACGATGTGGTGAAAGTTACATTTACCATCTACTACAGAACTATAAACGTCTTATTTAACACTAGATATACCCACTATATAATATTTTTATATTTTTATAAGGGTATGAAAATAACTCCCCAATGATTAGATGTTCAATTATAAGTGAAAACCCTTAATGGTACTATGGTCACGTTACAAGTATATGATTATTCTCTAGTTGAGGTTTTTGGGAATGTGTTTCCTTCAAATCATGTTATTCATCCTTTGGTTAAATTTTATTTTATCTAATTCATGGATTGGATTTCAATACAAAAATACCACATCTATTTATGAGGAAGGAATGTTGTGTTTTCTGTTCCAAACAAACCTATCATCCTTTATCAGTGCGATGATAAATATGAATTTCCAATGGAAATCACATCCATTGTATGGTTCTTGTTCCCTATTGAAAATAAGTATTTATCTCAAATTGGTGGGTAAAAATCAACATTGATGATATTACTATTGTGCAGGATATTTTTTATGAATTTATTGAAGAGTTTCTGAGTCTTCCACCGTATCATGTAGTTTATTTTTAAATAAAATCATTCCAAGTGAAACATATATTTTAAATACTACATATAGAATAACATCGATTGAATTTTTGTATTTGAAGAAAAACCTCCATGAGAATCATTAAAATGGATTTGTTCAACTAATTACTTTACCCTAGGGATCACTAGATCTTTTTTTTAAGAATAAATTTGGATTAATGTGACTATAAATTGATTATAGATAAATTAAAAGGATCAAAATCAGGAACAAGTATCCTCTACTCTGTATTGATGACTTATTTAATCAAATGTGTGGAGATCAATAATTTTTCAAGATTAATGTTCACTATGGATATCATCAATTTAAGTTCGTAATGGAGGATATAACTAAGAAAAAATACCATACTAGGTATTGAGTCTATGAATATATAGTGATTCCATTTGATTTTACTAATTCCCTTGTTAACTCCACAGATTTAATGAATAGAGTCTATATGGTTTACCAAGACAAGTTTTCTGTAGTCTTTATATATAAAATTTGTATTTATTCAATGATAAAGTAAGAGCATGAATATCAATTGAGGATTGTACTAAATACCCTAAGTAAAGATAAGTTGTATGAAAAAATTACTAGGTGGGAATTCTTACTACACAAAGTATCATTTTAGGCTCATATAATTTCAAGAGAGGGTATAGAAATAGATCTATCAAAGACATAAGATATTGAAAATTGGACCAAAATAAACATAATGATTGAGAACCATTGTTTTCTTGGTTTTGTTAGATATTATTTAAACTTTTTTAGAAATTTTATCATGGTCCTCACCAAATTTATTCATAAGGGTTCATGTTTCTTTGGACAGATTCTTGTGAGTAAATTTTCAAAGAAATTAACATAAAGTTAGTTACCCTATAGTGTATAAGGTTTTTTAATCTATAGTGATGCATCAAGGAAGGTATTGGGTTAAATTATCATGAAAAAGGATATGGTTATACCATATGCCACATGACAATTTAATTTTCATGAGTAAAATTTTTCAACTCATGATTTGAAGATAGTGGTGGTAATTTTTTCATTACAGATTTGAAGGAATTATCTATACTGATAAAGGTGTGATATATATAATGATCATAAAATTTTAAAGTATATATTCATTTAGAGGGACTTGAATATGCACCTAAGAATATGGTTGGAACTGATAAACGACAAAAAATGCTCAATGAATTACAAACTAATAAAGGAAAACAATGTGGTCGATGCTTTGAGTCAATAAGTACCTAATAAATTATCTAGGATGAGGATAAAAAAAGATCCAATATTTATGGATTTTCAAAGGATGGATCTAAAAATCTAGAAAAAAGGGGAAAATATAATCTTTATCAAATGAACTTTTAACCATAGATCGAAGTGAGGAATAAAGAGGCGTGGAAGGATAATGTTGAGATACAAAATAAGTTAAGAAATATACATGAGTTTAACCTTTATTGTGATATATTAATAATGTTCAAGAACCATTTTTATGTTCTCCCAATACTAGATTTGACGAATTCTCTATTATATGAGGTCCATAGCTCTACATTATCTATTCATTATGGAAATATATAGAAGTATAGATATTTGATGGAGTATTTTTGGAGGGATGGAATGAAGTTAGATATCAAATATTTTTTATCTCAATGCTTGGTATGTTATTAAGTAAAGGATAAAATAAAAAACTCAAAGGGGATTTTAAAACCATTACCCTTACGAGAATATAAAATGGAAAACATCACCATTGATTTTGTTATCAGACTTCCCAAAACATATATATTGCATAATACTATATAGGTTTTAGTTTATATCCTTACAAATTTAACAAACTTCATCACTTTAAGATAATGTTTTTACCTAGATAATATTTCTAGGATATAAAATAAGAAGGTGGTAAAGTTTCATGGGGTCCATATTCCATTATATCTCATTAGGATCTGAGTTTTACCTCAATATTCTGTAAAAGCCTTCTAAAATACCTCGCATATAGTTCTGTTTCATCACTAATGATTATACTCAGATAGATTGTTTTTTAGAGAACCATCCAAACACTAGAGGATATATTGAGATCATTTTATATGGATTTCAAAGGTGGTTGGGGTCAACACCTTCCTCTAGTTGAGTTTTCATAAAACAATATATTTCACTCGATCATTTAGAAGGAACCTTATGAATCCCTCAATGGGAAGAATTATAGAACTACAACATGATTGGATTAATTTAGTGAAATAAGTCTATTGGAACATGATATAGATGAGTAAATGGAAGATAATGTTAAAGACATTCAAGATCACATCAAGTCATCTCAAAGTTGATATAAAAAGTTTGTTGAAAATCATTAGTATGACCTAAAATTTAAAGTTGGTGAGAAGGTATTTCTTTGAAATTTACCACATTATAAGGTTATGAGAATCAAAAAGAATGGAAATTTGATCCCTAAGTACTTTTACCCCTTCGATATTCATGATCGAGTAGTGATTATAGCTTATCGCTTCGTGCTTCCACCAAACCCCTCTCGGTTCATGGCGTGTTCCATGTATCTCTCCTAGGGAACTAAATACCTGAACTATCATATGTATTGAAATCATTGGTCATACCACTGTAGAATGATCATATTTATTAAGAAAAACTATTTTATGTCTTACATTATAGAGATAAAGTCCCCAAATATAAGACTACTCATTTGGTTAAAGTTCACTAGAGGAATTAGAAAATTGAAAAAGTTGTGTGGGAACATGAGGATGTGATGAAGAATACTTTTTGGGAAAAATACCTTGAAGTTTCTTCTCGGTATTTTTTTGTTGTGATTATGTTTTTTGACAAGGCTAAATGACTATGAATGAGTATTAATGGTGTTATCTGAAGTAGGTGTTTAAGGTGGAACATTTTCCTAGTTTTCTCCAAGTTTTTGGGCCTCAAAATTGGGAGTTTGGTTTTTGAAAAAGGATGATTTATGGATAGGGGTAAATAGAATGTGGAACATGATGCAAGGTTCACATATTGAAAAATGTGTACGTGGAAAATTAATGTAAATTCACATATTAAGGGAACCGTGAAATGTGAGACGCATACCACATATGGAAATGGTTTGTGGGATGGCATGCGGTTCATGGGAGGCTTGTGGTACACAGGATGGCCTATCGTTCACAGAAACAATGTGGTGATTTGATAATCTGTGAAGGGATTTATTAGTAAAAAAAATATGATGGTGATTTGGGAAACTATGATGGAAGAGAGGTGGTACATAGACCTCATAGGGAAAATGGTTCACTTGAAGATTGCAGTTTGTGGAAAATGCACAGTACGTAGTGAAGGTGGTACTACACTGAAAATTTGGTAAATATCAGATTAGAAAATTTTTCAAATCTATTTTCTTATATAAGTATCATAAATCCCATGATTAAAGAAGATAAATTTTCATTATAAAACATATTTTCTTTGGGAATTCAGCTATGCCCGAAGGTGGTTCGTGATGAAGGATTCTGTGAAGAGTGAATTAGTTCACGAAAGTAATTCCATGAAAGGTTTTTGTTAGGAGTTGATGTATACAAAGGAAGAAGTGGTCTATGGAAGAAGTTATTCCATAGGTAGTACGTGGAATTGAATATGGTACGTAGAAGCTAGAAGTGGTACATAGAAGGAGGTGGTACACGGAACAAAAGGCAGTACATGGAAGAGGAAATCTGCATAGCATACCCTCTATATAGTACATGGAGGAAGTAAAGAGGTTCATGGAGGACTCAATGAATCTTTTAAAAGCACTAAAGAAGTTCAAAAAAAGAATTTTATGCTAAGATAATATTATGTGGAAAAGTGGATTTTCTCTACAGGTGAAAAATGGACTTCAACTAAACATTTACCTATAGTTAAGGATGTGTTCTTTCATGAAAACTAAGGGACCTATAAGTTCCAAAACTGTGGGGGGATTTCTTCCAAGAGTGGTCGGTGAAGGAAGAGAAATATGGTGACCTTTTACACTAGTAGTGAGCCAGAGAAAGAGACATAGGGAGTGACCCTTGGGAATATAGTGAGCAGACCATAAATCTTGTAATGAAAGTGAGCATGGGCATAAATTTATCTAGTCTGAACCTTGTAATTGGTAGTGAGCTTTAGTGGATTTGGTACAACGACACATCGTCATTGTATGCTATTTTGACATAGCCCAGTGAGGGTGAACCAAGTAAAATTGTTGAGTCTTATGCATTATTTCATTTTTTCCATAGATTTCTTCTGGAAAAAGAGAGAAGTGTGTTTGTTTTAACGAAAAAAAAATATCTGAAGGGGTAGGAGTTTTAAACAATCATACCATGATTCACCCCCTCCCCACTCCACCCCCCTCTCAGGGTATTTACCTAGTGGACCTAATAAAAATTATTATCATTTTTTTGGCTTTAAATTAATATAATTTAAAGGGTGAAATTAATTTTAATTTGGATAGAATGTAACACCTTGAAATTTTACAAAATAATTTCTTCAAAAAAAATTACTCTCTTTGATAGTGTGTGTCACAACAACACTGAGTTTGAAAGAACTGAGATATAAATAAGATTATATAAAATATAACCATTATTAAATATCCATTAAAATGGGTGGTGTACATTTTAATAACCATATTTCTAAAATTAATTGTAATTGTTTTAGATAAAGAAAATATATTGATTAATAAGTACATGGTTTTTTATATGCATCAAAAATATATCTTCCACAAAAACAGATTTTCACTGATTTTTGTGCAAAAATAAGAACATTAATTTCTTAAACATTTAGAGAATTTATTTTTAAAAAAAAAATTATTTTTTTAATCAACATGTAAATATTATTTTAGTGTAAACTTATTATAATTTTTGGAAATGAATAATTTTTCGATGAATGGTGAAAAATAATGATTTTTTTAAAACATCCATTTTGTTTATAGAATTTAAAAAGTTACATGTTGTTTTAAAATTGTTTAAAAGTAAACTTATTTCAATTATATTATTATTAATCCAATTTATGTCATTTTAATTAATTTAATATTTATTTTTGATATTTAAACATTCTATATTTATAGAAACTTTTTCTTTAGAAAACCACTTTTTAACCGTATCTCTGGTTTTAATCTTAAATAAAATTCTTCCAATTATGTGAATTTGATTTTAAATAATTCATTTAATATTTTCAATTACAATAATTTATATTATATAAAAAGGTCACCTCGTTTTTTGGTAATAATGAATAGTAAAAATAGTAAAAATTAATTACTGTGGTTAAGGTTAAAACGGGATTACCGGGTGGTTAAACTAAAAAGATAAAGATTATAATGAAAAAAAATGTTCAATTACTTTTTTTGACATATTTAGATCTTATAAAAAATAATGTTTTTTAATTAGACATTTTGGATCCTTTTGGGTGTGTAAAACTTGGATATATCTTTTTCTTTTCAAAAATTACAAGTGTGTCATCTCCCCCACTTATAAAAGGGAACCCCCATCCTCTCATTTTCAAACATAAAAATCATTTTAATTCAATAAATACATGAAAATTTATCTTCTTCAGTTCCATTACCATGTTTTTTAGGCCTTATTTGGATTTTTTGACCCTCATAAAAAGGATTTTTGGGCTAACCTAAGGAGGTTGTCTGAAGAAGAGGTATCGTTCTTAATCAAGATTTTTTATATTATATCTTCCTCCACCTATATAATATCATCTTAAAATATTGTTAAATAATAAAAATAATATATAAAATATAATAATATTTTATTAAGTTAATTTCATAACCTATATACATCCCTTCTTCCACCAAATGGGATATGAAACATCAATCATGTGTATGGAGAACTATCGTCTCATAAACCGATTTAATTAATTTTCTATCAATGCCTATCATGTATTGATATAATTATATATTTAAATAAATTATATTTTATATATGATATATACTTAATTAATTAAAATATCCAATCTACCTTCTTACCATCCAATCTGTTGAAAAGTGACAACATCACTTGTGTGTACTTGTAGACTACAACCTCCGTGAAGTGATGTGGTACATTTTTGTTTTAACATGGATGTTAATAATGATAGATTTAATGAATGTTTATATAATAATAATGATGAAAAAAACTATTCTATAAAGGTTAATTATTATGTACATTTATTTTTATCTATCCTTTTAAAAATGGAAACGGTGTTCATGTGTACATACGACCTACAATCTTCATTAACAGTGTCTTTCATTTTACTATCTCTAATATTTATGCATGATAATAAATACATATTTAATGATTATATATAAAATTAATATCATGTTTATAATTCTTGATCTACTATAACCATGATCAAAGTAAAATTATTGAGACTACCTACCCAAAACATTCAGGATAAATGAAGCAGTTATTACCCAAAACATGAATTTAACAAGGAATTGTAAATAAATAGGTGATAAAAGGTTATAATTAAATCATATATGGTCAGGAATTAATATATAATAAAACTATATTTATTATATAGTATGTTCTAACATTTATGATGAAATTTGATACTTAAGGTAAGGGATTTTCGTCTGACTTTTATTTCCATCAGACAAAGGCCATATTCAACGCTTATTTATTTTGTGTGGTGTATATACTACCCATTAATGTGTTTTATGATTCCTATTATTTATTTTATATTGATTTAAGTGTATATATAATGTTATTTACTTTATGTGGATTATGATTCAAAAGTTACCAATGTGGTAAGAGTTTTATGTTACAATCTCGTTATTTATCAGGATTGTTTACAGTTATATTTCTGATAATGAAATATTATGAGAAATATCTCGATAAACTCAGGAATTTTCTTCTCATATTGTTACTTATTTGGAATAAATTTTTTCCTTTAATTTTCCTCTATTTAAAACTTAAGAGACCAAAATATTGATTTCAAGGAAAATCAACTTTATTTATTATTTGGTCAAAAGTCCTTTTTAATTCCATCTCCATGTTTTGTAAAAAAATTCAATAATGTTTTTAAAATTATTATATAAATTTCTAAATTCATTTTTATACATTATATAATTTTCTATAAAATTAATGAAAAGTATTTTTCTTGTCATCTTCTGAATGTAGTGCTTTTTATACTTTTTACCAAATTGTGAAATGAATGTTTTCATTTAAATTGTATAGCATGAACTGAATTTTACACTATCATAAACCCTAATTATTTTAAATATTAATTTATATGCTTCCAAATTTATTTTCAAATAATAGTATTTCAACTATATAAATTGAATTTTTTATTATAAAAATGTTATTTCCAAAGTTTAAAGGTTATTTTACTCAAGAATGTTTTAATGATATTCTCACGGTATTTTTATTCATCATGGACAACAAAATTTGGTGATGTTTCTATTTTATTGGGGATATGGTCCATTGGTACCATATTTATTCTTTCCCTTTATGGATTATGTTAATGATTGTGATTATTAGATTATTATAGAACCTATTTATCTTTCATGGGTTATGTTGTATTGAAATGTTGAAATGTTAATAAAACATGTCCCTTTTACTTGGACTATGATTTTGGGAAAAAATGTGTCGTTTATGTGAAAATATTACAAATATGTTTTGGCTCGGTTTTGTAAATCCCTCCATTGCATTGGGTAATGATAGATAACTCATGAGATAATTATTTAATATGTGAACCTAATTTTATATTCAAATTGTTTTGTATGGAACTGGTTTTATGTTCATAAGGTTATTTGTAGACCTATTTTCATTTCTATAAAGTTATCCATAGACCCAGTTATATATCTATAAGTTTATTTAAGCTCATGATTTCATTTCCATAACATAATCATCACACCTGTTTCTATTTTAGATGTTCACAATGTAATAATATTATGTTTTTCCACATTACTATGTCTATGTTATTCTCTCATGGATCATATTCATCCAATTCCATATTATTTTTAACTTATGGACATCCATTCTTTATTCCATGTCTTAGGATTATGATCTATTTAATGATGGTTATTGTTTTAAAATGCAAGGAAATGTTATCATACCCTTATCCTTATGTTATTTTAAGTGATTAATGATATCTCCCTTTCTTACCCTTACTAAAAATATGAGTTAAACCTTTCTTATGTTTCATTTCCCCAGGTTATGAAGAATGTTTTAAAGTAGGGTATGTTTAGGAATTTTAACACATCGGATAATATTTTTGAGATTTATAAAATATCTTTTCTGAAATATGAATATTGTGCTTCTACTCTACAAAACAACTAAGCCATTATGGTCCTAGAGCTTGCATTTTTAAAATTTAATGAATATTCATCTGAAAGTAAGAAATTTTTATGTACAAAAATCATGGGTCATTATAAAATATTCACTTTTTAAATAACCCTTTTGGGTGTTAGTGTCATTTATGGGTAATACCTATGGTTTTTTCAATTCTACCTAGGGCCTTCAGCAAGGGGACCCTATTTCCCCGAGCATCTTTGTTATTGCCTAGGAAGTGCTCAGCCACAATATTCATCGACGCCTTGATAATTGAGATATCCCCCTTTTTCCGTAGATCGAACGCCCCATCAATGTCATGTGTACTGTTTTCGGATGATATCGTTTTCTTCATAAATGCCTCAAGTATCTATTTCATGGGTTTGAACAGGTTGCTGGAGGAGTACTGCCTTTGGAGCAGCCAGAGTATTAATCTAACGGCCAAATGTTTTTAATGGAAATTACCTTCTTATAAATATGCCATAAAATCACATAATAATGATCTACTAGGTGATAAGTTACCTTTAAACATAATTTTGTCACTTCTGTGTTTAGAATTTTGAAAATCTGACGTACACGGTTGTGTTCAAGATTTTTTTTGGAGTCTGATAAGAAAAACATAATTTTTTGGTGAATAGTAACCTACCCTAATGAATAGTAACATACCCTTATAAATAGTGATATACCCTAATAAATATTAACCTCACCTATGATATTATAAAAATAATATTCAAGTTGGAATTACAATATACCTATGTTTTAGAATGAGTTAATGCATGTTTTAAAATATGGTTTTTGATAATAAATTGTGGTTTTAATAAAATATTAAAATAATCATATCTAGAAAATTATTTTTGAATAATGGGCATCATTTTTGGATTTTACACGTCAAAAAATGTTTAGGGTGGATTTTTGATATTTTTCTGAAATACTTGAATTTTTTTTTGAATAGTAAAATACAGTAATTTACCGTATATATACATTATAAGCTAAATAAACTATTCCTAGAATCATGTCTGATGTCACCACCCATGGTTCTAATTCACATGACCCATTTACTATTCTTGGTCATGGAATACTTAATATTATTTGTCTTGTGAAGAAATTATTCATTAAGGATTATGATATCATTAAATCCCTCCTCTCCTCCACTATAAAACTCCCTTCACTCCCTCTTCTCTCCACTCCTCTCAAGATCCATGAATTCTCTAAATTTTTCCCAATTCTCTCCCCAAGGTCCTACCCCACGTCCAAAATATCCCATCCTCCTGAAAATACCAAAATATCCCCCCTTAAGAGGTTCTCAAAAGAGGAATTCTAAAGAGGAAAATTCCTCTTCCCAAATTTCTTCTTTTCTTTTAAGTTTTTTTCTCTTTAATTTCTTTCCTCACCTCTGTTCACCATAATAGTATGATAAATCCAGTAGAATACATGTACTATAATTTCTTCATGATAGTTTTAAATTACATTATCTTCTTTCCCCACCCTTTTATTTGAAAGAAATGAGAGCACTGTTTGAGATGTGATAATTTAGCACATTCAAGGACAAAAATTTATCAATTTCTATTAGTACAATTAATTCTAGTTATGAAACCATTTGTGTTATGGTTGAACCAGATTATTATATATGTAATATATCTTATTTTTTGTTCTGTAATCCTTTGGTACAAATGGAATTATTTTATAAATCAAAACACATTCTTTGAAATCAAATCCACCGAATAACAAAAATGGTTATCACTAAGGTTATATATGTAATAATTCAACATCACTCTAATTAACCTAATTTAAATTAAATCCATGTAATCTCCTAGATATTAGATAAATAATGTAACTTCAATTCTGGACAACTACTTTCATATTGCATATAATCCAAACATGAATATAAGTGAACCGATCTTTTAAAGCCAAGTAAACAAACGAGCCCAAACAATGAAATTGAAACTTATAAATAATCAAAAAGGATTTTAATGAAAAAAAGGGATATAATAAATCAATTACATATAGAATAGTTTCTGGACTTATAAATTAATAATCCTAATTTTTTTATTCAGGTCAATAATAACTAGTGTAGAACACCACAGGGTTTAAGGTAAGGAATACTCCCCTTTTTACTCTTCATCAAGATTTTTCTCTATGCTATTACTTTTTGTTTGATACCAAGTGATGGGGTATGTTTATACACCTTACCCATACTTCCCAATGGATTTTTAAGTGATTAGAAACCCCCTTTATCTATCATCAATCCCTCTTGGTTACACCCTACACCATGCCGATAAAATTGTAATGAATTCTACCCAAACCTTCTTTGTTCTTCCGGGTTGACTTATATTTCTTTCAAAATGGTGTTATCTTATCTATTTATGTTAATATTATGAATTATGGTCAGTTGTATAAGATTATTTTATCAATACCCTTTCGTTACATTCTTTTGGAGATATATATGTTTTTAAAAGATTCCCTCCTTAGAAATTTCGGATAAGCAAACCTGTTTTAACGGGACTTCGCAAATGTTTACCCAAATTTGATGTTAACCCTATCCTCTATTTTAAGACACCATTTTCTTTATAAAATAAGTATTTTTATTATGTGAACCTTCTTGGTTCAATTATGGAATTATATAAAATAATGTCACGTTTTCTATTTGGAAAACTCTAGAGCGTTTTCCTTAAAACCGTACAAAAATGTTTTAATGCTAATGTTTATAAAATACATTTCTAATATATTGTCACTTCTATTTGAAACCTAATACCTATTTATATGACTATTTTACCCTTTTAACGTCCATGTATGTTCTAATCCTTACCTTTCATGGACACATTGATGATACACCCATTGGATATGTTTTATGTCATGACTGTAGTACCCAATTCTGTCCTTGGGTGCCCTTATGTTTATATATGGTTGATTATGTATGATTGTATATGTGGTAGGAATATTTATGTGGCATGAATATTCATGAAAATTTTGAGATGGTTGCACCCAGATAGCGCTCCAATGCATTTGGTAAGGTGAAGTCTCGTGAGATGCGTTGTGAAATGTGATTGGCGGTTAGCCTTGACCTGTATTGAAATGGGAAATGGGATTTGAAGTTAGCCTTGACCCATACTAAAATGGGAAATGGGATTGGCGGTTAGCCTTGACCCATACTAAAGAAATTTTTTATGATTCTGACACATTTATATGATTCCTTGTTTATATGATATCATGCTTATACTAAATGATTTTATAAGTTACATGATTTTGATATCATTATGTCATTTATCCTAACTCATGTTCTTGAGATGTATCCTTATGTTCATTCCCTTGTTGGGATTTTTAGCTCATCACTTTGTTCATGTGTTCCCCTGGGTACCATATGCAGATGTAAGGGATCAAAGGAAGATAAGAGATCATTATGGAGATTAAATAATTAATTGTTTTTTAGCCCCATGTTTTGTGTTGTATGTACCTAGTCTTCCAAGATAGTAGAATTAACGATCATTGACTTGTACTCTGATGATGAATTATGGTTAAAATCATGAAATGTTATATGTAAAAGTCTTGGGTCACTATATTTGGTATTATAGGATGGTCTAGTTATTTTTGGAGATATGGAATAGAGCACCTTAGTGAGAACCTTAAGGATGAGACTAAGTATAAGAAAACAATCCTAAATTTTGGTCAGTATAGAGTAAGTGGTTTATCAAGAAAATACATCCCTGTCTAGATACGAGCAGGTAGAGGCGGCTCTGGCACAGATGTATCTAGGGGTTATACCTGAAAACACCACTTTGAACTAGACTCGAATGGGAAATGGTGCACGATAATAGGCCTTGCGGCACTCTTGGTTACGACACTCCCATGGGATATACTTTGGTCAATTCATGAGCTTAGTACAAATAATTATTAAGGGAAAAAATCCCATAAGATTATAAGTTAAGAAATAGATTGAGGATAACCTAGGTTTTAACCTAAGGAATCACAAGTTAGGATGTACTTATTCCTTATAAGTTTATCCCTTTATATTTACTGTTTCCTTTTATTCTCAATAAATAAATATTCAAGCCCCCCTAATTATATGTTATTCTTTCTTAGTTAATGGTGGGAAATAGAAGAACGCGTGCCAATAATGAATTTGATTGAAAATGTGACAACCACCCTAATGATATGCCTGAGATGATGGGATCCCAAGTTCAACATATTGTGAACTTTCCAAACCAGCTATTGAAAATCATAATAAAAAATTGGTACATAGTTGAATGCCCAAATTCATCAAGGATGGAGATGATGACATCTCAATGAATTTAATATGATAAAGGAAAGAAGAACAAATTTCCTTTGTGCAAAAAGTGTGGAAAGATCCATTAAAGAGAATGTCACAAAGGAACCAAGAGATGTTTTAATTGTGGGAAGGTGGGGCATAAAATAGACAATTGCTATAAAAAATGGATAATGTGATGAATGGAGATAAGATTATATCTAATGCACTTTATACTATTCATTGTCGTGAATGTGGACAACTTGTACATTATCTTGGACAATGCTCCATTGGATGGGATGAGAAGCATGATGAGAATAAAAAATCTCTAAGGACAAGGGGACAATGCAAGTCCAATGTTGAGATAGATCATGATGACTGAAATACATGTAACCACTTTGCATTAATTGGGTATGTCATGTTGTATTTTAGTTCATGCCCTGTGAGCATGTCTTAAATGTTTTCTAGGAATATCGAGTGGCTACTTAAAATGATTTTATATCATTTGGGGAAAACTTATATGACTATGTATCACATGTTGATGTTTGTGAAACTGTTCATCTTTGTTATAATATAAGACTCTCGTTAGTGGAATTTGACGCAATTTTTGGCAAGTATTGACTTTATCGAGATAGAGCCAACATAAATGGCTTCAAATAAATGCTTAGGATATGTACTAATACATTATGATAAATTGATAGCCTACGCCTCAAAGAAGCTGAAAATCCAATAGCAAAACTATCCCACACATGGTCTGGAGTTGGCGGTTGTGATCATTGCGTTGAAAATCTGGAGGCACTATCTCTATGGGGAAAAATGTGAGATATATACTGACCACAAGAGTCTCAAATAGATTTTCACACCGAAAGAGCTTAATATTCACCAATGAAGATGGATAGAGCTCATCAAGGATTATGACTGCTCAATCCACTATCATCCTAGTAAGGTGAACAAGGTGGAGGATCCTCTAAGTAGAAAGGATCCTGCATCTTTATCAATGATGAAAATTTAAAAGGATCTAATCTTCTTAGATTTGAAAAGGATAGAAATGGAAATCATTAAGGGAGGAACATCATCCATCCTTTCTCAAATGATTGCTCAACCATCCCTCTTGGAAAAAATAAAAGATGCTCAAAGAAAGGATGTGGAAATTCATAAAAGTGTGGAAGCTATTAAAAATGGTAAATCCTCCGATTTCAGAATTGATGAGGAAGGAGTTGTAAGATTTGAGACACGATTATGTGTACCATCTGATCCAGATATAAAGAAGGAGCTATTGAATGATGTTAATTGCTCGGCCTTCTCTATACATCCTGGGAGTACCAAAATGTACCGTGATCTCTGAGAACACTTTTGGTGGATAACATGAAGAATGAGATTATAGAATATATGTCAAGGTTCTTGGTATGTTAGCAAGTTAAAGCTGATTGATAAAACTCCAAAGGTATGATGCAACCATTGCCTATACCCATGTGGAAATGGGAAAATGTTACTATGGAAGTTGTCATGGGTCTCCTGAAGACATTTAAGGGAAATAATACGATGTGGGTTGTGGTTGACCGACTCACCAAGACATCCCATTTCATCACAATTAGAGAAGATCTATCTCTTAAAAAACTTGAAAATATATATGTGAAATAAAGTGGTGAGACTTTACGGTGTTCCACTCTCAATTGTCTCTGACAGTGATCCAAGGTTCACACATAAATTCTGGGGGACCCTTCAACATTCTTTGAGTACTGAATTAAATTTCAGCACGGCCTATCACCCCCAAAATGATGGCCAGTCTAAAATAACTATTCATAAGCTCGAAGATATGCTTAGAGCCTGCTCTCTAGATTTCAAAGGTGGATGGGATCAGCATCTCCCCTTGGTTGAGTTCA
Source organism: Viscum album (assembly GCA_963277665.1). Lineage (NCBI taxonomy): Eukaryota > Viridiplantae > Streptophyta > Magnoliopsida > Santalales > Viscaceae > Viscum > Viscum album. The sequence goes on along the minus strand of OY728148.1, from coordinate 254,561,452 downwards.
AATAAAACAATATCTTCCACTCGAGTATTAAAATGGCTCCATATAAATATCTATATGGAAAGCGATGTAGAACTCGAACCTGTTGGGATGATGTTGGAGAGAAAAAGCTACTTGGACCTGATCTTGTTCAAGAGATTATAGAGAAGGTTCATGTCATCTAGAAACACATCAAGGCTTCTCAAAGATGGAAAAAGAGCTATGCTAACAATCGACGAAGGGACTTGGAGTTCGACGTTAGAGATAAAGTCTTCCTTCGAATATCTACATGGAAGAGAGTCATGTGATTCGGGAAGAAAGGGCAGCTAAGCCTAAGGTATATTGGCCCCTTTGAGATCCTTGACTGCATAGGAGTCGTGGCCTATCAGCTTGAACTTCCACCAAATATGGCTCGAGTTCATGATGTTTTCCATGTATTACTCTTGAGGAAGTACATACCTGATCCCTCACATGTACTAAACTCAGAGGTGGTGCAACTGGAAGATGATCTCTCCTATGAGGAGTAGCCAGTAAAGATTCTGGATCAGAGAGATAAGGTTCTATGAAATAAGACAATCCATCTTGTCAAATGTTGTGGAGGAACCATAAGTTTGAGGAAGAAACATCGGAACTGGAGGAAGAAATGAAGAAAAAGTACCCACATCTGTTTTTGGCCTAGAATGTAAAATGAAATTTCGAGGGCCAAAATTTCTTAAGGGGGGAAAATGTAATGACCCAATGTTTTTAATGGAAATTACATTCTTATAAATATGCCATAAAATCACATAATAATGAACTACTAAGTGATAAGTGACCTTTAAACATAAGTTTTTCACTTCTGTGTTTAGAATTTTGAAATTTTGACGTACATGGTGGTGTTCAAGATGTTTTATAGAGTCCGATAAGAAAAACATAATTTTTTTGGTGAATAGTTACCTACCCTAATGAATAGTAGCATACCCTTACTAATATTGATAAACCCTAATGAAAAGTAACCTCGCCTATGATAGTATAAAAATAATATTCAAGTTGGAAGTACAATATAACTATGTTTGAGAAGGAGTTAATGCAAGTTTTTGAATCTGGTTTTTGATAATAAATTATGATTATAATTAATTATTAAAATAATCATATTTATAAAATTATTTTTGAAAAATGGACTTCATTTTTGGATTCTACATGTCGAAAAATGGTTAGGGTGATTTTTTGATATTTTTCTGAAATACTTGAATTTTTTATTAATAGTAAAATACGGTAATTTACCGTATATATACATTATAAGCTAAATAAACTATTACTAGCATCATGTCTGATGTCACCACCCATGTTTTGAATATATATGACCCATTTACTATTTTTCATCATGTAATACTTGTTATTCTTTGTCTTGTGTAGAAATAATAAATTAAGTATTATAATGTCATTAAATCCCTCCTCTCCTCCACTATAAAACCCCCTTCACTTACTCTTCTCTCCACTCCTCTCAAGCTCTAAGACATCTCCAAATTCTTCCCAAATCTCTACCCAAGGTCGTCCCACACGTTCAAAATATCTCATCCTCTTAAAAATACCAAAATCTCTCCCCTTAATAGGTTCTCAAAGCAGGAAGTCTCAAGAGGTAAATTCCTCTTCCCAAATTTCATCTTTTCTTTTATGTTCTTTTCTCTTTAATTTCTTTCCTCACCTCTCTTCACCATAATTGTATGATAAATATAGTAGCATAAATTTACTAGAATGTCTTCATGATAGTGGTAAATTTCATTATCTTCTTTCCCCACCCTTTTATTTGAAAGAAATGAATGCACCGTTTGAGATGTGCTAATTTAGCACATTAAAGGACAACGGTTTATCGATTTCTTTTATTATCTTTAATTCTGGTCATATGACCATTTGCGTTATAGTTGAACCAGATTATTATATATGTAATATTTATTATTTTTGGTTCTATAATCCTTCGGTAAAAATGAAATTATGTTATAAATTAAAACACATTCTTTGTAATCAAGGCCACCGAATAACAAAAATGGTTATCACTAATGTTATATATATAATAATTCAACATCACTATAATTAACATAATTAAAATTAAAACCATGTAATATCATGGATATGAACTAAATAAATTAACTTCAATTCTGTACAACCACTTTCGTCTTGCATATAATCCAAACATGAATATAAGTGAACCGGTCTTTTAAAGCCAACTAAAAAAACAAGCCCGAACAATGAAATTGAACCTCATAGCTAATAAAAAAGTATTTTAACGAACTAAAAGGGTTATAATAAATCAACTAAATATGGAATAGGTTCTATACTTATGAATTAATAATCCTAATTTTTTTATTCAGGTCATTAATAACAAGTGGAGAACATCATCTAGTTTAAGGTAAGGGATCCTCCCCTTTCCATTCTTAATCAAGATTGTTCTCTATATTATGACTTTTTGTGTAATACCAAGTGATGGGGTATGTTTATACACCTTCCCCATACTTCCCACATGATTTATAACTGATGATATACCCCCCTTTATCTCTCATCAATCCCTCTTGGTTACACCCAACACCATGCCAATAAAATCGTAACGAATTCTACCCAAACCTTCTTTGTTCTTTCGGGTTGCCTTATATTTCATTAAAAATGGTGTTATCTTATCTATTTTTGTGAATCTTATGAATTCTGGTTAGTTTTACAGGATTCTTATATCAAGACCCTTTTGTTAAATTCTTTCAGAGATATACATGTCTTTGAAAGATTCCCTCCTTAGAACTTTTTGATAAGAAAACCTGTTTTAAGGGGACTTCCCAAATTTTTACCCAAATTTCAAGTTCACTCTATTATCTATTTTAAGACACCATTATCATTATAAGATCATTATTGTTATTATGAAAACATTATTGGTTCAATTATGGTTTTATATAAAATAATGACCTCATTTCTATTTGAAACGCTCTATAGTGTTTTCCTTAAAACCGCACAAAAATGTTTTAATGCTAATGTTTCTAAAATAAATTTTTAATAGGTTGTCACTTCTATTTGACACTACTTAACTTGTTATATGCCTATTTTACCCTATTAACATCCACGTATGTTCTAATCCTTTCCTTTCATGGACACTTTGATGATGCACCCATTGGATATATTTTATGTCATGACTGTGGTACCCAATTCTTTCCATGGGTGCCCTTATGTTTATGCATGGTTTATTATGTATGATTGTATATGTGGTAAAAATATTTATGTAGCAATAATATTCATGAAAATTTTGAGATGGGTTCACACAGATAGTGCTCCAATGCATTGGTTAAGGTTAAGTCCCATGAGATGCGATGTGAAACTGGATTGGTGGTTAGCCTTGACCCGTACTGAAATGGGAAATGGGATTGGTGGTTATCCTTGACATGTACTAAAGAAATGTTTTATGATTCGGACACATTTATATGATTCCATGTTTATATGATCATGTGATTATACTAAATTATTTTATAAGTTACAGGCATTTGATATCATTATAACATGTCTCCTAACTCATGTGCTTGAGATGTATCCTTATGTTCATTCCCTTGCTGGGATTTTTATCTCATCACTTTTTTCATGTGTTCCCTATGGTACCCAATGCAGATGTAAGGGCTCAAAGGATGTTAGGAGCTCATTATGGAGATTAAATAAATAACTGTTTTTTAGAACCATGTTTTTTGGTATATGTACCCAGTATTCCAAGACACTAGACTTACTGATCCTTGACTTGTACCCTGATGATTAATTATTTTTAAAATCATGAAATGTTATATGTAAAAAGCTTAGGTCACTATTATTAACATAGGCAATAACAGTTTCCTCATTTCTTCCAACTGTCCCCCAACTATGTTACCACTATGAGTAACCTTTTGGACATTCAAAGAGGGACCTTTCCAAGCATTATATGTGGGCTCCATATCATCAAGGAGAGTTTGTATCTGATACTTCTCCCCCCTCATCAATCGAATCACATATCGGGTTATCAATTGGAAAAATAACTTCTTATCCTTTGGGGGGATAATTGCTCTGGTGAACAGTGTTTTACACACCACCCCGGTCCATGCACTCTATAAAATTAGGTTTATGAAGGGAGTGATCAAAAACATTGATAGGATACTAGAAAACATCATTTCCAGCCACAAGTCCGAGGATAAAGGGAATTTTGTTTCATGGGGTAGTATGGTAAGGGCCACTATGGATGTGGGAATCAACGTTAGTAGCCTCAAAGACACCCTTCATGGAATGCATGCTAAATTATAATGGGAGGTCCTGGAGCACCGCACCCATTCGTGGCTCACTATGCATAGGGACTCTTTGGGGAACTAGGTTTCAATGGGATGGAATTACTCTCCTCGGTTGGCAGATATTGGTCCAACGGTGAATGATCTTTGGATTCATTCCCAATGGATCATCCGGAGAGGCGATGTTCTGTTTTGGCACCACAATTGGAGTGGGTTAGTTAATGGCAACTCAGGTTTCCCAACCACTGATATTTCATTTCAGAAAGCCATGCAGTATCCTAAGTTCACCACGACTATTCTGAACAGGGACCAGCAGCACCAGTTTATCCTCATCAATATTTCTACTGATCCAGATCAGTGAATTTTCTCACCATCACCCTCTGGATCTTTCACAATGAGGATTACCGACAAAACTTTATTTTTCATGGCCTTGTTGACATATGAATTGAGTTCCTCTGGATAAAAATAATTCCCACCAAAAATAAATTCATCATCAAGAGGATTAGGAACATGGCCCTCCCAATGGATGTGAACATCAAGTGGTGTGGTGTTACAATGGTTTTCCATTGTGTTTGTTATATGAGGAATGAAGTGGGGATCTCAGACCATTTTTTATTTTAAATTTATTGGGTGTGCGAGGTGTGGTGGTTATTTGGTGAGTTTATATTTGTCCCCATCTCATCTATGTATTTCCTTCCTTTCTTTGAGTGATGGTATCACAAATCAGGATGTTCCAGCTCAGAGAGGATGGATCGCAACGTGATTTTTCATTTTGGATGTTGGTGCTTGTGGCAGGAAAGAAACAAGTGGCTTTATGAGGGGAACTCCTTGTCAGTTCATGTGATCATTACCAGGAAAAAACCCATTTATCAACCTTAACAGGGCATTTCAAAATAGGAGGGAGGCTTCGTCGCTACAACGTTTCATCATAGCCCCCCTTCCTTCTCCTCTGGGTGGGGGTCGTCTGCTAGGAAATTGGGTTTGCTAGATCCCTCCTTTGAGGGGGTTGAAACTTAACACTAATGGATCATGTATTTCAAGTGTGATTCATGGGGATGGGGTTTTTCATGACATCATTATATTGGATCACTTGGACTTCTCTATAGGGTTGGGTTAAGGAACATTTATCCAAGAAGAGGATTTCTCCCTAAAATCTTCTCTTAACCTCTGTAGACAGATGGTCCTACACATCACATAGGCAGAAACAGACTCAATGATTCTGTTAAACTTGCTTTATGGCCCCAAGATGATCCCTTGGTCAGTTTCTTATGCCATTAGAAACTGTCATGGAATCCTTGAAGATTACATTAAGGTAACTCATACATGGATGTAGGGAAACAATGTCATGGACTACTTGGATTCAGTGGTCCCCATGGCCTTGATTGTACTCTTTTTCATAATTTGGATAGCATTAAAAAATAGTTTTCTTAGATTATTAGAGGTGATTCCCTCTGCCTCTATTACTTTATACCTCTGTAACCTCTTTTGTAGCATTGTCCTATTTTTCTTTCTCCTCGAATAAACAAATTACATGATGGATAATTAATTTATTTTTCAATGGAACTTGTTTGGTGGATTATAATAGATTAGGTAATATTATCCATCCAATTTATTATTTTAGGTTTTATATCTCATGATATAATAATGGGAATTATGTAAATAATTCTCTCTCTACAATGGGAATTAGGTAGCGAAACATGATCTAATATAAGAATCGGGTAGTGATTCCTAATTTACTATATTATGAAGATCATCTAGTAAAGCCTTATCAACAGTGTTTTATTTATCTTTTATTTATTTTCTCCTCGTATTTTTAATAAGTTCCAATTTATTTCTAATCTATTCAAAATGTTTATGATATTGCATGTTCTAAGATGTTAATATTTTTTATGTTATTATTTAATGTTCTGATTGATTTTCTTTAAATTTTTCTAAGACATGTTTTGATATCCTTTATTGGGTTTTATTTTTCTATATCATTATCCTTAATGATCAATCATGTTTTATGATTTTCACAATATATCTCATAATATTTTTATGTCATTTTTCTTCATTTCTTTTGTTTTCCCTCATGTTTATGATAAAAAGTTTATTACTTGTTGATAAGTTTCCCTTATTGAACATTTATCTCACCCCGTTCCTATATTTCCCTTCTCCATGTTATGAATATGATATTATCATATGATATTTCTATAGTAGGGTCTATATAGTCATGGTTATGGAGAAATGTTCACAAGTATTGTAAAATAAGATATTTATGTAACTAGTCTCCATGACATTAAACCTTTATGTACTTTGGTTGGGTGGTAATTTCTGAGATGTCTTAATTAAACTGTGATATATATGTATTATTTGGGTATATTTATTATGGGTCTACATATTTTTTATTAGAGCAACATTTATTAATTTTTGGAGACTATTTTACTTACCTTTAGTATTAATGTTACATAACCTTAGTGAATACCATAGAGATGAGTCTATATATTGGATGATATTATAATTTTTTGGTAAATACTAAGTTCAGTGGTTATATTGGTAACAAATTAATTTCTAAATACTATAAAGTGTATAAGGATATGGTATAAATGAACCTAGGGGTAATCACCCTAAAAAAGGATTGGTTGAACATTAAATCAACCATAACATTGATGCACCATGAGTGGGACTAGAACTGAACACCTAGATAAACACACTTCGGGGATATTATTTGGTTGATTATATGATATTTATGAACCACATTAAATGATTAATTTCTTATTTACATTGAGATATTATTTTGGGAAGTATAGTATAACCTAGGTTAAAGTAACCTAGAATGAACTAAAATCAATATCTGTTGAAATAAATGAATTATAGTCCATTACGATAATGTAAAAGAATAAAGAATTTTAAGGTTGAATTCCTTCGAGGATTATGATAATTCCCAAGTATTATTAATGTTTCATCACTCATGTAAACCATTATTGTTTTAGTAATGGATAGAACTAGAAGGAACCAAGGGTGAGAGGTATAATACGGACATTTCCTTAATGAACAACCCATTGAAATGGGAGATGAAGTGAGAAGCATTATGATTATTAAAAACCATCTATCATTAAAAATAATAAATAATGTAAGTATAATAAACGTACCAAACACTCCAAAATAAGAGAATCATGGAGTCTCATGAATGATAATGTGATTAGGATGATGATTTAAAAAATATAAATTTCATATATGTCAAAAATATTGAAATACGAACCAAGGGAATATTCTTAAAGGGATTGGAAGAGGGGGCCATCAAGCATCAAAATGAGGAATAAAAATAAAGATTTTAGTTAACATAATATGAAGTAATGTAGTTATTTATAGGGTAAAAATAATTATTAAATGCATTTTGTGTGAGTAATTTAGTTATTATACTAGTAAATGAACTAATATAAGGACTAACCAAGACAGTGATCATAAATAACCTAAAATGCCAAGAGTAAAATGGAATACCTATTTAAGAACTACTATTTATGTGGATCATGATATTTAAGGTACACATATCCTGAAACTAGAATTGTAGATGTCTTGTTGTAATTTAATTATAGGAACTCTAGTGTATCTAATAAGTTTTCTAAGATAATTAAATCGCCACCTTGATGATCTTATTATCAAAAAATAATCTATTAGTGTGATTATTCTACTCTATGTTTAATTTTATCGGATTGTTTCTGGTGTAAATATTATTATGCTTCCATTAGATAAATTTAATATGATTTTATTGATGGATTGGTTCCCTCCACTTAGAGGAAAAAATATATGATTTAATAAAACAAATTTAAAGTTATCCAACAATACTCTATCAATTAAAGTATAATAATAAACACCCACTTGAAAAAAATTTATGTAATATGGGTCTTGATACCAAATAGTAGTAGACTATTTGCCTAAATAGTTGGAGGAAAGATATATATAAGGGATAATCCTATTCTGAGGAAATAGATATATTTCCCTTCTTTATAAGTTGTATAATTATCTATAAATTGTATCATATTTCATCTTTATAACATATATTCCCTTAGTTATTCAAGTTGGTATGTGATAACTAAAATTGTGAGGAGAAATTTTATTTAAGGGGTAAGAATGTAATAACAAAAATTTTAGGAGCAATTAATTTTCTTTCCTATAATTATACATAATGTTTCTCTACTATTTAAAAATAATTAATATTTTATTATAGATTAGGTAATATAGGATATAATTATAAATAATTACACTTTATTCAGTTATAAGGGATCTCTAAAATAAAGTTACATGAATCCAAGTATCGCATATTATGGATTATTACACACCATATATGATTAAATCCATTAAACTACCATAATTAAAAGAGAACAAAAAATTGAAATTAAAACTACCTTTAGAACTAAAAACTCCTATGAAACACCATCACATTTAAGAGTACCCATTATTATAATAAAAATGAAAAGCATAATGAATACCCTTAAAGGAGAAATCATGTCTGGAAATATAAAATTAAAATTGTGGAAATGGGGAGTGTGAATGGAATAAGTTTAGTAAGATTATATATATATATATATATATATGAATTAAATCTAGTTTTTGAAAATTTTTTCATTGAAAATATGTTCATTGAAAATATGGTATTTGAAAATATGGTCATTTTAAATTTGGTTGTTGAATATATATTCAAAATTTATACCAAATTCACAAATGGTTAGTGGTATATTTAAAAAAATATAACTCATAATGAAACAAATATGATATTAAAATATTATAAATATATATTTATTCTTTACATATAAATATTTTAATATTAATTGATTAATAAAAATAAATATTAGAATATAAATAATTAATTTTAATTGTATTTGTTAAATCATATTTAGTATAAAAGTAATATTTCTTTTTTAAATGAACCATTTTTTTAAATGTTAAATATTTTATCATAATAGATTAAATTGAAAAAAAATTAAAATATTATTATATATGAATTATTGTATTAATATATGTTAAAGTATAAATGGATATGGAATAATATTAAGAACACTTAATCTTTAAAAAAAATTCAACAAAATAGATTTTCTTTATAGTTTATATTTTTATTTAAAAAATAAATTGTTGATTATGAATTAGATATAATAAATTAATTTTTTTATTTATAATTTCAAAGTTATCTTACCATAAAATTTTTACATTATTAAAAAAATTGTTTTTAGGTTAATAGTATATTATACTATTTTTATAAAATAATCTGACTTTTTATGCCATTATTAGTGTAAAATTATTACTTTAAAATTTATGAAACCATATTACTGAAAAAATGATAATTTACATGATAAATTGAAACATATTGATTTCATTTTAAAGAACAGTGATTGATATTTTAGAAGACAAGAAATTTTTTTCTCAAAAAATGTTTTAATACATTAAACTTATATTATATTAAAATTAATTTTTAACACTTTTAGGAATTTTATTAGATTATGTTGATTCTGAATTTAGTTTTAGAAAACCCATATTTTTTAGCTGCTATAACTTTATATTTATAACAAAATATAAATTTATTAGTTAAAAACTCGATACCAAGATAGAAAAACAAAAATGAGAAAATGTTTTAAAAAATAGGGTAAATAACAAAAATTATGCCTAAAACATGTGTGAAAATTATTTTTTTAGGGATTTATCAACCAAAGGACACCATAAATTAAATTATTCATAATGTTTTGAGTATTTTACCCTTTAAATTTGTAATTATATCACTAAAAAGTAAATTGGTATTCGTAAAAGTGCATGTTTTCTTCACTTATAAAAGGAGACACTCCAACCCATCAATACCACACCCATTACTTACAATTAAATCTTGAAATACTTATTTTTGCATAATATAATAATATATAATGTTTATAATCCCATTATCTCAATATTTATCCTAATACCTTTATTTTTAAGGATGCTTTCAAGATAAAGTTCAAAATCTAAAAGTGAATGTTACTAAGTGATTAAGCTTTTCTCAAAAATCATTCTCTTAAAAATTTACCCTTACTATATTAAAATGATAACCATAGCATAATTATTATTATGAGGAATTATTTTATTAATTTAAAAACTTTTATTTTTTTATGACTATTTAATCAGAAAAAACAAAAATAATGTTAACCATGCATTGTGCAAACAACCGCCTCCATGAAGTAATGTTTTTCATTTTTCATATCGATTTTTTTCATTATCAAAAATATTTAAAATATGATTCAAAAACCTAATAAATATAAATAATATAATTATTATAATTTTATAATGAATTTATTAACTTCATTAATCATACATACCCATTGATATATTTTGTGTTCAGGATTGGGGTTCATTTAACCATCTACTCGAATAATACTTTAAAATTATATCATAATTGATTATGGAAACTTAAATGATAATATTATTATATATTGATAATAAATTTATGATTATTATTTGGTTTTTTAATGATTATATTGAGTGTTTAACTTATTATTAAAATATCATATTTGATCGCTAAAAGTACCAATATAAGCCAACATTTATTCAACTTTCACATAAACATAAGAAAAAACTATATAATAATTTAATAGAATATGATAATAGACGGTACACATTAAATTTAATATTTAATAATAGTATTTATAATAATTTATCAAATAAATATACTTTTATTATTTAGGATGTTAGGTGCATAAGAAGAACAAATATAGAACAACGTAATGGGTATTCATAACTCAATGATTTTCCTCAGTTCATAATCCCTCATATTTTTACATTATCTTTCAAAATCATCCTATTTAGGCCCATACATATTGGATGTTGTATTTCAAAATTCTTTTTTATGGAAATATTTTTTCACAATGAAGTATTTATCCATGATGACTCTATTATATCCTGAAAATTCATTTTTTATTAAGGTTAATTTTTATTTACTTTATTGAATCTTTATTCCCTATCTATTTTTTTACTTCTATCTAATTTATTTCATTCCCTATTGGTGACTAAAATATTTTTTATCTCTAATAATTTTTTATTCCAAATTATTAATTTTAAAATAGAATTTTTCATTATCCTTTTAATAATTTGGGTTTTCAAAAAGGTTTTTTGAAATATTTTAAAGGATTTTATTTTACTTTATATTATATTCTTCCATTATACTTCAAATTTTTAAATATTATTTACTTCTTATAAATTTCCATTTCATGGAATAATATTTTAATAAATACATTAATTTGTTTTCTATTTATGTTAAAATAATGCAAAGTAACTAAAAAATCATGTCTATTTAATATTAAATTAAGAATAATTTTTAGGAAAATCACTATTTGTTATTTATATTCATTTTCTTAAAGGATTTCCTCCCATGAATTAATGGTTTATAAATCACACTAAATGTAATCATTTTAATTAATCATTTGGTTAATCATGTTTTTTGTATCAAATTCTCATGTTTCTTTTTATGTAATACCAATTTGAAATGATATAAAATGCATTTTTTCCATGGGTTATTTAAGATAAGATGAGTGATTTGTTTTAAAAAGGTCTTATATCTCCCTCTAATGAATTGGTTGAGGTTTTTTGTCTCATGAGATAACTCTAGGAATTTATTAAGTAATTTTCACTCCACTATGTCAATTAGGTAGTCAAGGTTGATCTGCTATAGTTATCATGTAGTGATTCCTATTACACTCTAGGAATCTAGTAATTATTCTTACTCTACTATAGAAATTAGTTAGTGATGTCAACTATAATATGTCATGGAAATCAGCTGGTGAATCCTTTATCTTAATGTTATATTTATCTATTCTCATGTTTGTTCAACTTATTTTTACTATGTTATGTTTTATTTCCAAGCTATGTGAAACATTTATGATATACCATGTTCTAAGATATATTTTATTTTTATTTGATGATTTTATGTTTTGTTTGATTTTATTTATGTGTTTCAAAGATATGTTCTAATAAACATTCTTTATTCATAAATATTAATCTCATGATACTTAATTCTCATTCAATTTTTATGATTATAAATTTCGATCCAATGATCTTTTTATCTGATATTTCTATCTTTCTCATACGTCCCCGATTTTTTATGAACTAGTAGTTCTGACTAGTTGATAAGTTTCTCTTAAGTAGTATTTGACCTCACCCCTTTTATATGTTTCCATTCTAAAAAAATTAATATGATTTTATTGTATAATATGAATCAAGGATGGTCTTTTTTTTGAATGGTTATGGCGAAATATTACGAAATGTTGTAAAATAATTTATTTAGTTATATTGCCTCTAAGACACTAAGATTTTTGGTCCTTTGTTTGTGAAAATATTATTGAAATGTATTAACTAAACCATGGTATCAATGTATTATTTATGTATGTTTAGCACCAGTATCCATAGTTGGTATCATTATATGGTTTAGTTATTTTTGGATATTAGTTTAGTAATATTTCGTATTAGGCATAGAGAAACTTAGTGAATCCCCTGGATATGAGTCTAAGTATAGGATGATATCCTGAAATTTTGGTAAAGTGATGAGTAATTAGTTTTCCCAAAAATTCATCCATATCTAGAAACTATAAAATGGATGAGGTTGTTGCATAGATTCATCTAGGGGTAATCACCTAGAAAATATTTGGTTGAGCATTGACTCAATCATCACCATGATGCATGATGAGTGGGAATATGACTACACATGAAGCTATAAACTCATGGAAGATGTAATTTATTCAATAATATTATATTTGTAATCTACTATGAATGATTGATTTCATAGTTACTTTGAGGTATTAGGTTGATAACTATAAGATATTCTAACTTAAAGTGACCTATGATGAAATAAGATCGATATTTTTTGTACTAATGAAAATATTAATATAACATGATAATGTTAAAGAATGTGGTATCTTATGGTTTAATTATAGTTATGATTATGATAATTCCCCAATATGTTTAATGTTTAGTCACTCATTTAAACCCTTTTGGTTTTATTAATGGTGGGAACTTGAAGGTACCATGTGTGAGTGGAATAATGCATAGATTTACTAAATGAATACCCCATCGTAATGGGAGATAGAGTGAGAACCCTTATCATTATGTCAAACCATCTATCATGAAATTCTATTAACAATTTGAACATAATCAAAGTCCCAGACACACAAAATAATAGAAATTTTGAGTCTCATGAAATCTCAACTCATGAAGATCATAAAGAAAAAAAGTTCAATTTTCAATATGATAAAAATGTGGAAATAATCACAAATGGAATTATCTCAAGGGGACAGATGATGATTCACTTATAGAAGTGGACATCGTAGAGAATAAAATTGTTGAGAAATATGAATATTTTGGTTAACATGATTGAATGAAATATATTTCATCCTTAGGTAGTATTAATAATTCAATTTATTTGTTTATTCCTGCCAAATGAGTATCAGAAAATCGATAAGGAATGAAATAACCTAAGCATGGGTATTATTTCCCCAAAAAAACAAAGGAAGAGAAGGTAGTGAACTCTTGTTAATTGTGTAACATTTAGATGAAAATGTGATTTCATGACCCTTAGAAGGTTGTGCGAGCAGATCATACACAGTGAATGATCAGCAGTTCATCACGCAAGGCCCCTTTGACAAGCCTCTTTGTTCTTGTAAAGGTACCAAAAAAATTGTTTATGATCATGGTAAGGCTATTAGATAAGATATTATGATCACAATACTTTTTAACCAATTAATTCTAACAATCATCCAAGCCCCATTTGGAAAATAAAGGCAAAGAAAGGAATAAACCTCAAGTGATGGGTAGTTACATTGATCTTCATGTGACATGATCATATGATCTTCAAGACCTCACAAATCCACTAAAGACATGTCCACATTATCATGTGAGATCATGTTTTCATGAAACCTTCATCATATGAAGGGACATAGAAATATCCCATTGATTATTTTTTTCCCCTAATCCATAGTCAAGAAAAGGGGATATCCCTAGAAATGCTTGCTCATCACCAAAATATCTATTATTGTTCACATAACAAATCATAGAAATGAATTGTACTTTTCTTCAACAACACATGAAGGACTATGCAAAATATCCTTTCATTGTATAATAAATAAAGAAATAAAAAGTGGAAAGGTATATGCTTATTGAAAAGTGTGGATATGTTGTCCTTCATGTGAAAGGGTTCATACACACTGAGTGATCACCATTGATCATCTCAGGCCCCCTTGGAAATCCATTGTGATCTCAAGAATCCCTTAGACATGTCATCATGATCTTATGGAGTCTCCCTTTTCAATACACCTGAGTTTCACGAATGACGTTGGACAAGTCACCTTCAATCACATGAATGATTTTCTCTGGGCAACCTAGTCTCATGAAGACTTCTAAATGTGTTTTCCTAAACTTATAATGGTATTTTAATATGTCATCATAGTTAGGAAAAATCTATTTGATCATCTGAGCTACAATAAATAGGGTGATGGAAGGATAATAATATTGTCACTAAATATCATTAGACACCCCCCTGAATGACCTAGGTAAAGTTCATGTGAAGTGAGTGATAAAAAATCTTTCCACCAACTCCCTCTTCTATTTGTGAGATACGCACTTCAAAATGTCGAATATTACTAGGGTGGTGAGGCATATAAATCCCCCATCCCATCAATATAAAGGAGGGTATGGATCAAACATTCATAGAGATGACGACAAGATTGCAAGAGAATACTTCTCATATCCTAAGTTCACAAGATAGAAAGGTATTACACCAGGTAAACCTAGGGATTAACCTAAGGGATCGCATGGAATGAATATTTTCTTATCATGATCACATAATAGATCACATGAAGGACTACTGGAATGTTAACCAGATTATCTAAAGGGGTTTGCAGATGTTGACTGGGTCACACGAAACCTAAATAAGACTAATTATTAAAAAACATTGGGTAAAGTAACCAATAATGACTAGACTTATTAGTAGTAGAATATGATATCATGTGATATCCTAGAGTGCATCGCATAACCTAAAAAGATCATGCAATGGTGAATGGTCATATCACCCAAATATCACAGTGTTCTCCAAGAATATTAGCCAAGTCATGTGAGGACCCCAAGACATGTCAACTAGTTAATGTTATAATGACTTGAAATATCACCCTAGTCTCACAGTTACCTCTAGGAATGTTAGAAGGTTCAGGTGATGTCCATAATACATGTCATTTAGTTCATATGAAAACAGTCAGAATTTTCACCAAACTCTCACTAATTCCTTCGAATATATCAAGTGAATCATGTGGAAGTACTAGGGCATGTCAACCAAGTTATACAGTAGCACCAAGACATGTTTGTGTTGATCATGCGAGAACCTCCTAGAAATTTTATCTAGGTCTTTAAAATCCATCTAGTATTTCTAGTCAGATCATGCGATGTCCTTCATACATATCAGCCTTGATTATACAATATCCTCTTGAAATGACATCCAGATCATGAGATGTCCTTTGAAAAAGTCACCTGGACCATGAGATTGACAATGGACATGTCTGTTTGGTAACCAGAACCTGTCTAGAAATCTTCATACATGTCAACAAGAATATTAGAACATGTCAGGTAGACAATCAGAACATTTCAAGTAGACACCTTGGGATATAATAACCCTACCTGATGGACATATTTGGGAATACCCCAAAATTAACTATGAGAACTATGATTTCTTATACAAACAAGTTATGTAGGAAACCTTCCTAAGTATCAATATCACATGGTCATACACATCAATGTAATTCCTTACATATCACAACTAAACTATGAGAACTCTAATTCCTTCCATAACAAATATATATAGGACCTCTTTCTAAGGCCCAAGATCTGATGGAAATCTACCACAATATAGGTCCCTCCATGTCTCTGAAATTATAACCATCATGATCCAATATCTCACATGGACTTATCATTCCTTCTCATCCACCAGTATATTGAGAAGTAAATTCAAATATGAGAAATATAATTCCTTCTATAAATAGGATATATAAGATTCCTTCTTAATTCTTAAGATTAATTGAGCATCCACCTAAATGTAAGTCCCTCCATGTCTTTGTAATTATAAACATCATGATACAATATCTCCCATGATATTATCATTATTTCTCATCTATTAGGGGATTAATAAAGAAATTTAACTATGAGAACTCTGATTCTTACTAAAACCGAGATACATGTGATGCCTTCTAAAGGCCCAATCTCAAATTGGCATCCACCTTAATATACTTCAATCCATGTCTCTAACATTCTAACCATCAGGGCCCAATCACTCCCATTAACTTATCATTCTTCCTCAATCATCAAAAAAAATTGAAGGTAACTGAAATATGAGAACTGTGGTTCATATTACAATTAGTATACATACGATAACTTCTTAAGGCCTGAACTAATATAGGAATCTACCTTAGTATAAGTCCCTATTTACCTTTAACATTGTAACCATAAGGACCTAGTCTATCCCATGGACTTAACATTATTCCTCATCCACCAGTATATTGATAAGGAAAATGAACTATGAGAACTATGATTCCTGCCATACCCAGTATATATAGGAAATCATCTAAAGGCATGATCACCATATTAAACACCTTATAATGGTTTCCTCGGTGTATAAGCCCCAACTTTATATATAGCGAGTCTGATCACTTATTATCCCTTATTTCTCACACTAAGTATGGATTATGTGGGATTATAGATTTTCTATAGTCATATCATTCAAATCATGAACCTCTACCAGCCAGGGTAACCTCATCATGTAAGACCCACTCAAAATTATAGCATGACTACCCTGATATAAGGGAATCCACCTCAGGTTATGTCTCAAGGGTGTGATCAAACTAGGATGACTATAGTTCCTTCAATAACCAGGATGGGTTGGATTCCTCCCTAAGGCTCAATCTCAACACCATATTCCTATGAGCACTAATATATTTCATTTTCTCATGATGTTAAATGATACAGGTTCGATGAACAATATGGTTTTTAATGCCTATTATAAACATGATATTTTGGATAACCCATAGAGGTTCAATCCCATCCAAGAGATATTAATAACCTCTTTGGATGGTTGTACACTCTAGAGTTCCTGGTAATATAGCTTCAAAATATAATGATCTACCTATTAATAGTAAATGGATTGAGACCCTCATATACATATAGATGGACTCATTAATATCCCCACCCCCCCCCCCCATTACACATAGAAGGGTTCAACACTTTATTGTTTTTTTAGGATAACCAGTCCCATATCAGTATTAGGGAGATATTTAAAAACATATCTTAAATCTATAAGATAGTTCTGAAGTAGAAAACAATCCCCACCAAAAAGGTGTGATGAGCCTGACCTCTTATCCTCTCAAACAATGTTACATCCTCAGTGTAATTAAGTCTGAAACCCCAATTAACTAACTTACTTTGGAAGGTAGGTCCATAATCAGTTATACGTGTGTAAACCATTAAGCTTTTCTCATAAAGGTAAACATGGTGTTACTGACATGAAAAATTGTGCAGCGCATACAACCCCCCTCACAATCAATCGTCGGGCACCTCCATAACCACTTTTTCCCAGGAAAAAAATTGTGAACCCGATGTGAATCTCTCAAATGTTAAAAATTATTGGTTGAAAAAATATAACTAGGATTCTAATGAAATAATTATATTTTCACTATGAGAAGTAATGGTGAGAAAAATAGTCAAACTGGGAATAAGAAAAAAAAATTGGTACCTGTGCATATTTAATTGACCATGTTTCATACTTGTGATAGTGCACTGATTTGTGAACTTGTTACTTATTGTATTTTTCCATAAAAATAATTCAATCATAAAAAATCATTGTCTCAATATCAAGTTTCTATAAAGTCATCATTTTTGAAAATAATTTATGGTTGAAACCCCTATGAGTCACAGAATGACCTCACCCACATGAAACCTTCATCGTTAGATAGATAATACACTGGTATAGGAATAACATAGAAATGGTACAATCAAAACCCTTGGGGATACACATAAGGGACTTAAAATGATGAAATCTATAAGTCTATATCATCCAAAAAAATGTGTTGTAAATCTAGTGATTCTCGTTTCCACATCCAATTACTTTAGAATATTATCCCGAAAGAGTGAAAATCACCACCTTCAGTACCTGAGGAAGGTGTATAATGTATTCCACTACATCTCCCATCCATTTCTTGAGCTATGAGGTGGATCCTAACTACTTCTATCAGTAGTTCCATCACAGTGGAGCCCCTCATTTGAATACTATGAGAACCACCCAACACATCTCCACCTCTGATGCCCATGCATGGGAACCAATGAAGACACACCAATAATGGAAATATTTGGATAATAGGGAGTGGGCTGATATCCTCAATTCTACTAATGACTCCCACTAACATATTCTAGTAGTATCTAGCAAGAGGTATCATATTATTTCTCACTCATAGCAAGTCTACATACATATTCATGAAGCAGGAATGGGGAAGGGGAATATCCCTTCCCCCATTCATGAATTACATCAATATATTTCGATGTTATATGGAGGGTACAAGTTGGATAATATCCCCAATCCAATTGAATATATCTTCCATTACATATTGGATATAGAAATTTTACAAGCTTACAGTCTTGCACACACTTTTCTAAAATGACACTACATTCTAGAAAAATTTTACAAACTCCAAAATTATATTCCAAAACTTGTACAAATATAGGGAAATATCATATTCGTATCCCTATATCCAGGGTATCACAACACTATGATCGACATGAAAAATTGGTTTCTTTAGAGTAAAAGCACATTCTTGCTCTTGTCTACAAGGATTATTGGCGTGTTTTGACAAATAGTGTCGCAACGAACCAGGATCATATTCCCATTCCAACTAGGGTTCACCTAGTGATATTGGAATATGCCTCAAGATTATCACACATTCCTATTAAAAAATTCATTAGGAATTCCCCAAAGGAACTGGACTGGGCTCATATTCCCATTCCAAGTGGGCCTCACTAAGTGAGAGAAACATATGCCATATGATAGGCTCATATTTATATCATAAAAGATCATCTTCACACTCTAAAGTCACAATATCTTGCTCATATCCTCACTCCAATCATGTCTCACCAAATGAGAGTGGCACATGCCTCAAGATAGGCTCATATTCTTATAGAAAAATACTAGAGGCATACTCTAAAGGCACATGATCAGGCGCATATCTCCACTCCAAGGATCACTAGGTGAGAGGGGTGTACACCTTGGGGAAGGCTCATATTCATGTTAGTGAAACTATTTGTCTTATTATAGAATATAATGGAATCCATGACCATACACCTACTTCCACCGATGATAGACTGCATCATCATTCTTCAAAGGCTATACAAGACGAGTCTCATATCTCTTCTTCCATTCTAGAGGTATCTTTTCATATTCTAATAGGAAATTCAAATTTGGGCCAGGCTCATATCCCCGCTTCAGCCAATTTTGATAGTCATATTTTAGAAACCACCCAAAGGTATGATCATACTTCTACCAACAATATAGAAGATCATTGGAATAATTTAGTAGTTTCTATGCAATGGGCTCATAATCCAATAGCACCAGATGGTTATCAATAATTCCAACAATATGCATACAATAGGATCATATCCTAGCTAAATCCCAAAAGGTAGGTCAGCATATTATAACCACAATGAAAAATGAGGCTCATGTCCCTAATATTCTCAAGACAGTTTCCTTTAGGCTGTTTGAGAAACATTATCAACACCTCAAGGGTCTATCAAGTCCTCAACCAAATAAGAAGGTATTGATTACCATGATATTCCTCCTCGTGGAAGTGTGAAGATGGGTTTTATGGACTCTTCTCCTGACATCCATTTTGGTAAACCTCCCCACAATGATATCTCCCTCGGGAAAAGAAATACCAACACTTCCTATTCACCTCCTTGTTGAGAGGTGATCAAAACAATGACACATTCATATATAGAGTTTCTCAAAACACTAGGGAAACCATATATATTTCTCCATAATCTACTAGTAACCCATCAGCATGGTTAGCAAGTGACCCTGAGAAGAAACTTTTATGGTTTGACCAAGTGGAGGCACGTAATTCTGATGAATAAGAGGCTAACATTAACATAGGGATGGATTTATCTTGAAATGACCTCCCAACCATGTTTTTTTCTTTTACACTTATGAATATGAGATCCCATATAATCTAGAGAAGTATTACATGTCTTACATATTCCAAAATATATAGGAAACTCCACATTGATTATAGGATAGAAGTTTCCCTTATCCAGGCTATAATTATCACCTTCATAACATAAATACACTATATTTTTAGCTAGATATGGATAATTTTTAATTTCATGGAACCCAAGAGTGGAAGACAATGACAAACTTCTATTTATTGTTTGTCTCTGTATTATTACAACTCTTTGTTGACTGATTCCATGAGAAACATCATAAATATGTATCATAGGATGGGTGAAATACAGAGAAATACACTTCCATGTACCCCTATAATAGTGGAAGTCCCTATATATGAAAACCTTTAATATAATAGCCTATATAGAAATCAGATGATTAGGTAACACATCATCTAGTTGGTCACTACAATTAAAATCCCCTAAATTGATGATTCCAAGACATCATAAATGGAGGGAGGGGCTACTAGCATATCTTTGAACTAGTCCCCTGAAAACAATAGGTATGAATTTCTGTCATGGAAGATGAAGTTACAACACACCCAATAACATCCCATAGCAAATGACTCCAATCAGGGGTTTTCATTGGACCGGGCTCATACATGAGAATAGTTGTTCCAAATAAATTAGGTTGTAGTCGAATCTAAAAAAGTATACATCTATAAGGGAATCCATCTCAACAGGTCGAGGAATGTTTATCACCTCCTCCACCCATCAGACCATCAGTCCCTATGAGGATTTAGGTCATATTATTTGAAGCATAAGTCATCCCTTGCCCACATGTTTGGGGAAATTATATCTAAATACTCATCACCAGGTTTAACACACCCTAAGAGGGTCATGAAGAAATCAATGGTGGGTTAAGATCAACCCTATTCCACAAGGCTATGGGAATTTATATGTCAATTCCCATCCCATAATTCATCAAATCCTCAGCTGAAATCATCAGACCCTCAATAATATGATCAAAAAATACTAACTATGGCCCCAAATAGTCCCCGATTTATAGGGTTGGGGACAATTTCATCATCATCATCATCACTATCCCAGGAATCAGTCTTCTCAAGGTTGAGAGGTAAATATAAACAGTGGACATCCCATTGGGTCCTCTCATTATAAGAAAAACATTTACAACTCGGGGACCATTTGGTAAAAATGACCAGAAACTCCCTCAAGGTCACTATTCACAGAACAAGATGGCAGGAGCGTATGGAAAATTAAATCAAAACCCATAAGGGGTGTATGCCAAAAATGTCCAATATAGCCAGGGTTTTGAAAAAAGAACCATGATGTGAGCAGTGTCGAATCACTATATTATGTCAAGATTAATGGTACAACTACCATTTCCTGATACACCTCCATATATTTCATCACTATCAATAGAAAAAATAATTGGGATCAAGGCCCAAATGTAGAGGGACGTGATATGGAAAACATACCTCAAGACGAGGGTGATTCAAATACGAACAATAATCTTTCACATATGTAAAATCTAAGTAGAATGATAAACCTATAACCTTCAACTATTGATCTTCCACGTCAATAGAATAACACTACCAAGGATAATGGAAAAAGGTTTGGCTACATCCCTTTCAACACCTATAATATTTGAAAATCCTTCCATGGAGGAACTGGTGGCACAATATGAGAATGAGATTAAAAATCTCAGCTAATTCAATGAGGAGATACTCAGGGTAAGCAATCCGACTAGGTATTGTCTCCAGATATAGTTGAGTATCCCTCCTCCCACATATCATGAAAGGGATGATCTACCCATGAGTGAAGCATTTGAGTGTCATGTCAGCTCCGAATCTAGGCAACTAGTCTACAAAAATGAGAAATTTTAATACTATCATGACTTCCCTCCATTACAATGATAACCTCTCCCTCGCCAGGGTGATCATGAACACTTTACATGGATTAGAAATCAATGGAAAATGAATTAAAGGACACCTCATCAATCCACGCCTGCACCATATAGATGGGAGGTGGCCTAGACAGCAGTGTCGTCGGAACTGGTTAATGTCATTAATTTTCTAGATGATCAAATGGAATCCATGGAAGGGTGATGAAAACCTGTGTAGCCTAAGAATGATCCATATCCCCAATGGGTGGATGTCTTTTTTCCCCCATAAAATTTTAGTAATACTACTTTCCCCACCTTTTATAGAATGGGACATCTAAAACTATATCTCATGCATTTCATATCTTGATGTAGCCTGATGATGGGCCCTTGAGATTAGAAAGAGTTGACCAAGATGAGGTATTTTGTACAAAATATGATAGGGCTATCCTTTTTTAGTATATAATCCTTCCAATATAATCCAATGTTGGATGGGAATACCTCCATATTCATTTCTTTATTATTTAATCTCTACACTATGGAAAACGAAAATTGTCAACTTGAAAAACTATAAGAAATATAAAAATGAAAGTGTGTCAGCCTTCATAATCAGATTGAAAGGATTAAAATATTCACTCAGAATCAATCTCACATGTGAAAATTTTGAATAACTATGTCCTGAATATCTTTTGGATGAGTTTTACACACCCCTAATCCAGATGAAGTATCCAGAGAGATCTGTATGTTTTTAGAAATGGAACAATGTTTGGAAGATGTCATTCAGCAGACTCAGTCCAAGTCTTAAATCATGCTCTTTGCACATGGGAAAGGTCTCAGTAATTTAGAAACTACTTATTTTGGCCTCAAACCAGTAGAATTTCCTATCCAAGAACCTAATCAATCACAGAAGCAATTGTCACCTCCATTCAAGTGGAAGTAACATCAAAATGACCCTCGACCTTATGAAAAAAAATGATTAGGGTCCCCAAAGATTTTAGGAATGGATGACTAAAGAATACACCTTCCAAAACGACCAGATTCTTGGTTATTTATTCATGGCCATGGAAAATAACCTACTGAAGCTACCACAACTCAATAAACCCAATGAGGTCAGCTTTATTGATTGTCCTGACTACTTCCCTTTCTATAAGAGGTTGGGTTTTACCATCAAGTATTTCTTCATCTTTAAATGTTTTCTTTAGAGAATGATCAATTCATGATGTTTGATGTTTTAAAATTCCCTAGAATATTTGAATTTCTTTACCCTCACACAATTAGAAGAAGAGTGTTATTGTAAATTTTGTTTTCCAAGAATAGGAAGAAGTTCGACGATTGGATGAATTGTAAAACCATCGACCAAGATTATTCCACGTTGAGAAAATAACTTCACAAATCCATAATGATCATGTCATATAAGAAGGTGACATCGAAAAAACCTCACAAATTTTCACACAATCACAAGACACAGGAAGAAAAAAATAGGAAGATTCATACTCAACTTCTATGCAGGACCTAACTCTGGCAGATTTCATTCCTTCAGTATCCATTGAATGGGAACCACAAACCAAATAGAACCCTCATTGGATTATGAGATCATCTTTGGTTCTATTAATGTAATACACTTGGTAACCCCTTCTCCAATGAGTAATACTCCTCAAAGAATTGTTTCTGTATACCTTACCGGGGAAGTGAAGGCTACAGGTGTGGGAGATAAGGATATAGGGGATAGCATAGGTGTGGTCGGACCTAATATCTCAACCATATCCCCACATATGATATATATATATATATGTGTGTGTGTGTGTGTGTGTGTGTGTGTAGAATATACAAATGGGAAATCACTGCAGTGAGCTCAATAGAAACACAGAGATACTTTAGGGCCTTCCAGCGGTCTCCCCAACCCAATTATATTACATGATCATCTGTCTTAAATTAGATTGTTCGATCAACCTAGAAAATGGGGAAGGCCTACATGACCTATTCCATTATAATTAGATGCTCCCTAGACCTATTCAAAATCACAAAGTCTATCTCCCTCAAAGGACTCATCTTTTCAATTTCATAATAAGGAGAAACCCCACTTTGGTAATCCCTGACCGTTGGTACAAAATTATAACATTCTAAAAGATATTTTCGTTTTCTTAGACAAAATCTCAATCCTAGGATCTCTTCATATTTCAAAATAACTTAAAGAATCATTCATTGAGGGCCTTTATATTCTACAGGAGTTCAATGTAGAATTCACTACAACCAAGGTTTATCTAGTGGAGACCATTCCATTATAATTCCATGTCACCATCTCATTCACATATCAAGATCAGGAGGAGGTCATCCAGGGATATATCAGACCCCTATATTTTTTAAGAAATCTCAATAATGCTGACATCCAAAGGGACCAGATTGAAAATGCATTCAGGATCAACCTCATCCTGATTCAAACCCTTCAATGTTTTATATATAGAGAGGGATATTTATCTCCTACAAATCTAACCATTCAAGGGAATGATAAGAGTGAGAAAAGGCCTCTCGGGAAGAACAATCTCAAGGCTTAGTTTTGGGATCTCATGTCTAACACTAAGTTTAGGGTTATCCAAAAAGACAAAACATATAATGTTTTACTCATAAGTCCTTGTCTTCACAGTCATGTGGTAGATCATTCAAAATTTAATCACTTCTTAAAATACCCCATCAACTGGAAGTTTGGCATAATACATGGTCAAAATGCTCCCATAAAGTCTTGATAATCCACATATTATGAAGCATGTCTCTATAAAAGGGAGGGAAGATAGCCAATGGTTGATGAAAATAAACAGTTTTCAACCCCCAATGGCTTGGGGAACACCCTTGAAAATCCCTGGAGTATGTTCAATAGTGATTTTGTTCTACCCATAAATCTGATTAAGGAAGTGTATGTAAACCTATATTTTAAGCTCCTCTTATCCAGAGAGATAGTATAAAATAAACTAATTAGCTCTAGAATCTCTCTGATATGACTCTATTAGTTGGGGATGACAATGTCACTTCCCATGTCCTCTCTCACACCAATAGTGATAAAGATTCTCCCATATTGATGAAAATATCTAAGGATAACTCCATAGGCTCTGATGTGGATGAAGAAGAGGATGAACTCAAGAATTATCCTCCCACATTTGAGGATGGTGTCCCCACCACCATTGATGGGCTCATATAGATAAATATGGGAACAGAAGAATACCTATGGCCTACATTAATTAGTTCCACAAAGACTCTTGAAGATAATGATGTGTACATTTCATTTTTAAAGCAACATCGATATATTTATACTTAGAATTATACCAAAATTCCCAGAATAAAACCTGATGTAGCTATGCACCATCTAACCTTACCCATTTTCCATCAAGATTTTAAATAACTCTCTATGAGGATTCACCCCTCCTATGCTACTAATATAGAGTCAGAAGTTGAAAAAATGATCAAATTAATTTTTTCCCAAGAGATTCAATACCCAATATGGCTCACTAACATCATCCATATAAAGAAAAATAATGTTAAGGGTTGGGTATGCATTGATTATAGAGACCTTAATTGGTAATTACCAAAGGATAACATCCCATTTCGGATCATAGAACTCTCGATCAATGCAACTACCATTTTTTACGCCCTTTCCTTCATGGATGGGTATTTTGGGTACAATCAAATGAATATGGCCCTGAAAGATGAGGAATTCACTACCTTCAGAGCACCCTAAGGGATCTTTTTATATCAGTTCTTTCTCTTTGGAATAAATAATTTTGGTACTATATACGAATATTCCATACATCATGCATTTAATACATTCTTAGGATAAATAACAAAATTTTATGTCAATGAACAAGTTATTAAATACTTATAGAGATTTGAACACTTGAAAGATCTTAAAAAAATATTTAACAAGTTGTGGAAGAACCTTCTACAGATGAACTGACTGAAATGTTATTTCAAGTCACTTTAAGGAAATTATAGGGATTTTTTTGTAGGCCATAGTGGTCTTGAGGTCGACCCTAAAAATACTCTTGAAATTCTATCAATTTCACCCCTCATAATCTCAAATAATTGATAGGGATCCAAGGGAACCACACCTGCATTTAGATTTTCATAGCTAACGTGGCCAACAAAACTCCGCCCTCCACTAAGCTAATGAAGAGGGGAATATCATATCAATGGGATGAGGACTGCCAAGAACCCTTTAAGAGTCTCAAGTAGTACCAACTATTGTAACCATGGTCATCTATGCATGAATTGGAGTATTGTATGTGTTTGTTGTCAATCCTAATAGGAAGTTCAGAATGTGTGATAGCAAAGTGATCATATAGGTCAAGAAGATAACAATATTGAAGGTGGCACCATTTTCTAGTGTTTTCCAAATTTCTGGACCTCAAAATTGAAAAAAGGGGAAAACAGTGTTTTTGGCAAAGGGAGTTGCATGTCGGATATGTGTCGTGCAAGTGACTTGCATGTCGAGAAAGGAGTTGCATTCCAGTTCCTAGGGTGATTGGAAAGTTGATCACCTTTTTTTCAAGATTAGAACATAAAAATATGGAAAACGAAATAGGGTTGCGCAAGTATTGGTTTGGTCATGAAAGTGAGTAGCACGGTAGAGGCTAGGGCGGTTGTACTTGCACGCCAGATCTTGCACGTGGAGAGGGGACTTGCGCGCCATCGCGCAGGGTGTCTAGTTTTCCTATAAATAGAGGACCACCCTTCCTCTGTACGCATGGAGTTCAAGAATTACATAATTTTAGAGCTCCCATAGCACAAGTGTTGAAGTCATGCAAGTGGTTATGGGTCACACAAGTAGAATTTCTGCACCAGTTTTTGGCTGCGTGTTCAAGGTGGTTTGTGCGTAAAAGGAAGTGAGTCGCACAAGTTTGGAGTTGAAGAATGAGGTGTCATGCAAGTGGTTTAGTGACACTTGCGTGTCAAATTTATCATGCAAGTGACTTGCGCGCTGGCTTGGGAACATGCATGCCGGCTTGGGGGAAGCGCTCCTGGTGTGGTCGAAGCACACTGGTCTTTTTTTAGATACATGTAAGCTGGAAGATTTCCCGATACCATCAGTGCGATGTGAGATTCGTCTACATGTGGAAGTTGGACTTCAACAGAGCATCTATATAAAACAGAGGATGTATTCATTAGTAATGATGAAGAGACCTTCATGTCTATAAACTGAGTGGGAATTCACCCAAGGAAGTGAGCTAGGGGGGAGTCAATGGGAGTGACCCAAGGGACACAGTGAGTTAACCTTGAACCATTGTAAAGGAATTAATCCTAGGGACAAAATGACTATTCCCAAACCTTTATAATCCAAAATGAGTGAAGAATAGTGGAATTTTGTACGACCGACAACCTGTCAGCGTATTCTCCTTAGACGTATCCCTTAGTAGTGAACCATGTAAAAAGTGATGTTTCATCTCTTTTCCTGTGAATGTTTTATTTGTTCTCATATCCATTATATAGGTTAAACTAGTTTCTACCAATGTGGGAACAAGATCTATTAGTTTAAAATAAAAAGTTGACACCCTGATTCACCCCTCCCCTCTCAGGGTGTCTCGGGGTCCTACAAGTGGTATCAAAGAGAGGTTACTAGTGTTTGATCTATTTTTTACCGCCATGTAAAATTAAGCCAGTGTTAGGGGAGTTCCCCTCTTTGATGTAAGTAATTATCATAGTTGGAAGAACAGAATGAGATCTCATCTAAGATCCCTTGGAATGGATGTTCTATTTTCCAGTATTCAAGGTATAAATGTTACTCATCCAATGGGGATGGCTATTATTGATGCAGATAGGAAAATTCTTGATGAGAATGCTAAAGCACAGAATTCTCTCACCAAAGCACTTTCTAATTAGATGTATCTAAAAGTGATGAGTTGCACCTCAACAAAGCCCATGTGGGATAAACTTGAAAATATTTATGAAGGAGATAGAAAAGTAAAGGAGGTGAAACTACAAGTCATGCACAATAGTTTCGATGATCTGAAGATGCATCCTGATGAGAATGTAGATTCATTCTTCAATCGAATTATTGAAGTGGTTGGAGCAATTCGGGGTCTAGGTGAAGAAATCAAAGATGTATACATTGTGAATAAAATATTAAGAAGAATTCCACCCCTCTACAATGAAAATGTTTCACCTCTTGAGGAAAGATATCTTTCCAAACATTCTCAAGATGATCTACTGAGAAGCCTGGTGGAATATGAAATTAGGGTCAAACCAGAAGATGCTACGGCTCGAGTGAGCAAGGAAATGTCATTCAAAGGCATTGAGAAACTAAAAATATCAAAATATTGTAGTGGTGATGATGATTATAAAAATAAATTCTTTCTCTCATTGCAAAGAAGTTCTGGAAGGAAAAGGGAAATTCAAAGGGAAGCTACCTCTAGCTTTATTTCGTTGTGGAAAAGTTGGTCACATTGCCTCTTAGGGTTCAAGAAAGATCGATGATGAGAATAAAGATTCTGAAAACATGGAGAAGTCTCATAAAAGGGTTTTCAAAAGGGGAGAATTAAAATCAAAAAAAGAAAGTACCAAAGTAGTGTTTTGTCTTTGAGGAGGAAGAAGATGATAATGAATTCTGTGATGAAGAAGAGCCAGAATTTAAAACTGGGAACCATGCTTCCATGATGGCCACTATTGAAAAATCAGAAGATACTGGTGGAGAAAATCAGTTTAAAACCAGTGCATATCTGGAGTTTCAACTTAAGGATTATATTAGTAATCTTAAGATAAAATTTAAGAGTTACAATAAGTGTAAATCAATTGTAGAAGAATAAACAGAATATGTTGATCAACTTGAAGCTGAAATTGAACAACATGAAAAATTGGTGAATGTAAAATCTAAAAGAAATGAAAGCAATCATGATGTTGTGGATCTGAAGCTGGGAATTGAACAGTAGCCAAAGATCATCGATGACCTCACATCCAGACCGGAAGAAAAGAACAAGGATGCTAAGGGTATTGAGGAGTAAGTTGTTACTCTTAGGAGTAAACTTGAGACTGAATCAATTTCAAAAGAATCAAGGAATAAAATATAGTTTGGAAGTTTCTCAGGCGCTGATCTATTGGAGAGAGAAAAACGTGGCTCTAATAGAGTTGAAAACATTTTAAATTATCAAAGACTTGCTTGCATGGAATATAGTGGAATTGGTTGTGAGGCAGAATCGTCAAATGATGTAAATAAAGGTGACCAAAATAAAGGTAAGCTGAGAGTTGGTGATGTGGAAAAATCTCTTGATGTGATGAAACAGAAACCCTCAATTCAATATAAAATAAGAAAAGCAAATTATCCTCAAGCCTCATGGAAAAATGAGCCCTCATACTATTATCCCACAGAATAAGAAATGAGGATAAATAGAAGTGAGAAGACATTTCCTCTCATGAAGTGTCAGTTATATGGATATTTGGGCCAGACCATGTCTTATTGCAAAGAGTCAAGAAACTATCTGAGTGGAGAAGATATAGGAGTTCAATAGAGGAGAAAAAATTCATATCCTAATTCTTTTAGAAGAAACAATTTCTATAGATACTATTTTTATTTCTCTAACTTTGGACATAAGGCTGTTAATTGCTGGCAAAGAAGGGACATGAACACCTCATATCGAAGTTCGAGACAAGTCAAGTCTTGTCAGCAAGATAGTGTTGTTCTTTCAAGAATGTTTTCTCCTCTCAAAGAAGATTTATACTATGAAGAACCTAGTTACACAGAAGAGATAATTGAAAGGTCATCATTTCTCTTTACTCAATCCAATGTCTCATGGAATGAAAGGAAGAAAATTGAGAAATACAACCTTGCAGAGGTGGCCCTCAAAGCTATAAAAAGAAATAGAACCTAGATTCTGGATAGCAGTTGTTCATCTCATATGATAGATAATTCTGGCCTATTAATGGATATCAAAAGGAAGGTTGATGGTATAGTACGATTTGGTAATAATGGAGCTCTAAAAGTCAAAGGTTGTGGAAGTACTGAATTAGATAATGGAGTGCTAAAGAAGACTGAAGTCCTTTATGTATATGGCCTACATCATAATCTACTCAGTGTGATTCAACTCTATGACTTGGGACATATAGATACTTTTAATCAGAAATGTTGTACTATCAAGGGAAAGACATGCAATTCACTTATGAAGGGATGCAGAAAAGAAGAAAACTTATATCAGGTTGATAGTAAAGAAAATTTTTGTTACATGACAGTTGAAGAAGAAAAAAATGTGTGGCATCAGATACTGGGATAAATCAATGAACAAGACATGGAAAAAATATCAAAATTTAGGATTTTCATGGACATTCCCAACCTGAAGCTTGATTGTGAAAAGTCTTGTGATGCTTGCATTCGTGGGAAGCTGGTCTGCAGTTCATATTGGCCAAAGAAGAAAAGGGCATCTCATCTTCTTGATCAAATTCATACAGATGTATGTGGGACGATAAATGTTTCCAGAACTCATGGATAATGGTACTCTGTGCTTTTCATATATGATTACAGTATAATTTCATGTGTTATGGTCATTCACAAGAAACAACAAGTGCTACTGCATGAAAATATATTGGTGAATCGCAAAGAATGATACAGGACAAACAATCAAAGTGTTGTGATCTGACAATGGAGGGGAATACACATCCATTGAATTTGAAAATTACCTGGAGAAGCATGGGATAAAACATGAGGTAGCTATTGTGAGAACTCCATAACAAAATGGATTTGTTGAACATAGGAATCAACAGGTGAAGAACATGGCATGAACTATGCTGATTGAGAGTCGTATTCCATGACATTATTGGAAAGAGGTTGTTCAAGCTGTAGTGTATTTCTAAAATTGAACAGGACTTTATATGGGTGAGATGAAGACACCATGTGAATTTTGGCATGGAAGGAAGCCCTCTTTGAAATAATTTCATGTTTTTGGAAGTAAATGCTTCATCATAAACAAAGAAGGAAATCAAGGGAAGTATGGTGACACTGCAGATAAAGGAATTTTCCTCGAATACTCAATGAACAGCAAATCCAAGAAGTGTTTCATCATGTAATTAGGAAGGATTGTGGAAAGCAGTGATGTTAAGATAATTGAAGAGAAAACCAAAAATGCTTCAAGGACATCATATGTTGATATGAAAGAAATTGAGGAAAAAAGTGAACGTGGAGAAAATAAAAATACAGAAATAGAGGAATCTGTACAAAACACTCAACAATCACATCATTATGTTGACCCAGAAGAAGAATCTGAAGAAGAAACTATGGCTAGAGAGAATGCAATTGAACCTCACTAGATAAATTGAAGAGCTAAGATTGATCTATCTAACATAATTGGGGACAAGAGTGCACCCACACAAACAAGGATGATGAGGAATAACACGCAATCTCCATTTCTTTCAATTGTGGAGCCATCCTCATTTGAAGAAGCTTCAAAGGATGAATCATGGGTGAAATACATGAATGAAGAGTTAGATCAGATTGACAAGAATCATACATGTGATCTTGTCTAGAGACCCGAGGGTCACAATGTGATTGGTACAAAATGGATATTTAAGAACAAGTTTTATGAGCATGGAAGTGTTATTAGAAACAAGGTATGACTGGTATGAAAAAGATACTCCCAAATTGAAGGTGTTGATGTTGAATAAACCTTTACTTTAGTGGCTAGACTGGAGTCAATCAGGCATTTCCTTTCCAGGGAACTCCAAAGACGGTATAAAGTTTATCAAATGGATGTCAAGATAGAATTCTTGAATGGTGTACTCAAAGAAGAAGTCTACATTGAACAACCAGTAGGTTTTTTTCTTAGTACTGATGAAACAAAGGACTGCAAACTAAAGAAAGCTCTATATGGTTTGAAGAAGGCAACACAAGCATGGTATTCCTGGTTGGACTTGTATCTCATGAAGATGGAATTAAAAAGAGGAGGAATAAGCCAATATCTATATGTGAATAATTCTCCAAAAGACCAGTTCATGGTTCCAGTATATATTGATGACATTATATTTGGTGGCAGCAGGCAAAAATCAGTGGAGGAATTTTCCAAACACATGAAATCAGAATTTGAATTTTCTATGATTGGGGAGCTCACATATTTCTTGGGGAAGTAGGTGATTCAAAGGAAGGATTAAAAATTAATTTATCAAGAAAATTATGCAAGATATCTGATGAAGAAGTGTAATATTCAAGACTCCAAACCAATATCAACTCTGATTGTAGTTGGAACCAAACTTGGAAAGCATGAGGATGGGGAATCTATAGACCCCACTATGTACATGAGGATAATTGGAAGCCTACTGTACCTGACAGCGACACGGCCATATATTGTATTTGAAACCTGTCTAGAGGCCCACTTTCAGAGTAATCCAAAGGAGAAACATATGAAAATAGTAAAAATAATCATGAGGTATATTCAAGGTTCTCACAATTGTGGCTTATAATTTGCTGGAGGAAGAGACAGTGAATTATCAGCATTTTCTGGTGCTGAATGGGTTGGTGATGTAGTGGACAAAAATTACACTAGTGGTGGAGTATTCTATATTGGGAATAAATGTGTTTGATGGTTGAGAAAGAAACAAGAAAGTACTTATCTCAGTACTGCTAAAGATGATTATATCTCTGCCACAAAGGAATTCACTCAACTGTTATGGATGAAGCAACAACAAACATATATTTCTGATGAGGTGAAGCAACCAATGGTAATTTACTATGATAATAAGAGCGCAATTGATCTTTTGAAGAATCCTGTTCCACATTCTCATACAAAACATATTGAAATTAGGTATCACTTTATCAAAGAAAAAGTTTAGCATGGCATGATTAGAATGGATCAAGTGGGAACAGATCGGCAAGTGGATGATATTCTGACCAAGCCACTGTCAGTGGCTATGTTTGAGAAGCATCAGTTGAACCTCGGTTTTCAGCCACCTCCCATTGCATAATGAGGTTATGAAAAACCCCTCTCCCCAGTTATGTTAACTTCTTTTTATCTGTTTATTGTTGTGATGTAGGTTTGTGGGGGAGATACTTTCTAGGGGTGATTTTTGAGATGTTCAATGAGAAAATACTGATATTTGGGTTTATTGACAATGGGGGAGAAGGAATAAATTTAGGACATGCTGGTATCACGATGAGAATTTGGTGATAGGATAAGAGAAAATTTAATAGAATTACTTGGGCATCATTGAAAATTCCAAAACATGGGATCCCAATTAATGCTTCCCCTCTTGTTTTCTACACCGAGAATTCCTTACGTAGACTTAGAGTGTTTGCTAAGTTGATTCTTTCATTTTTGGTATGCATATGGATGGTAATCTATTGAATTTATTTACTGATTTCCAACAAACCCAAAGGGGGAGATTGTTGGAACTGTGGTCATCTATGCATGAATTAGAGTATTTTTGTGTTTGTTTCCAATCCTCAGAGGAAGTTACGAATGTGTGCTAGAAAAGTGATCATATAGGTCAAGCAGATAACAGTATTGAAGGTGGCACCATTTTACAGTGTTTTCCAAATTTCTAGACCTCAAAATTGGAAAATTGGGAAAACGGTGTTTTTGGAAAAGAGACTTGCGCGCCAGATATGTGTCGCACAAGTGACTTGCACACTGAAAAAGGATTTGTGTGCCAGTGCCTAGGATGATTGGAAAGTTGCACACCTTTTGTTTTTCAATATCAGAACATAAAAATATGAAAAATGAAAGAGGGTCATGCAAGTATTGATTTGGTCACACAAGTGAGTAGCGCTGCAGAGGCTAGGGCAGTTGGAGTTGCATGCTAGAACTTGCGTGTCGAGAGGGGACTTGAGCGCCATTGTGCAGGGTGTCTAGTTTTCCTATAAATATAGGACCGCCCCTCCTCTTTACGCATGGATTTCAAGACTTTGATTATTTCAGAGCTCCCATCGCGCAAGTGTTAAAGTCACGCAAGTGGTTTTGGGTCGCACAAGTATAAGTTGCACGCTAGTTGTTGGCTGAAAGTTCAAGGTAGTTTGGGAGTAAAATCCGGTGAATCTCTCAAGTTTGGAGTTGAAGAATGAGGTTTTATACAAGTGTTTTGGTGACACTTTCATGCCAAATTTTTCATGCAAGTGAATTGTGTGCAAGCTTGGAACTTGGGCGCTAGTTTGGGGGAAGTGCTCCAGGTGTGGTTGAAGCATGCTAGTATTTTTTTTAGATGCACGTAAGTTGGAAGATTGCCTGATACCTTCGGTGAAAATTGAGATTCCTTTATGGGTGGAAGTTGGACTTCAATAGAGAATCTACATACAATAGAGGAGGTATTCATTAGTAAAGATGAAGAGACCTTCATATCTATAAACCAAGTGGGAATTCACCAAAGGAAGTGAGCCAGGGGGAGTCAACGAGAGTGACCCAAGGGACACAGTGAGCTATCCCTGAACCTTTGTAAAGGTAGTAAGCTTGGGGATAGAGTGACTATTCCCAAACCATTGTAATCCACAACGAGTGAAGAATAGAGGAATTTGGTATGATCGAAAACCTATCAGTGTATGCTCCTTGGACGTATCCCTTAGTGGTGATCCAAGTAAAAAGTGTTGTGTTATATCTTTGCATGTGAATGTTTTATTTATTATCATATCCATCATACAGGTTAAACTAGTTTCTACTAATGTGGGAATAAGATCTATCAATTTAAAAGAAAAAGTTGACACCCTGATTCACCACTCCCCTCTCAGGGTGTCACGGGGTCCTACACCAATAACACCCACCGATTTTGATGCCACTAGTGGAAGGAAATCCACACATATTATATATGAACACCATGTAATGATCACTCATCTCTCTCCTCAAACAAAAAAAATTATGTGGGGATTTAAAATATTCATTATTAACTCAGCTGAAAAATACTAGGTATTGAGACCCAGTATTCTGATCTCCATAAGAACTGCCTCATGCTCATCTTTGCAGTGAAAAGGTCGAGGCATTACTTACAACACAACAAGGTCCATCTGGTCTCTCATATTAATCCACTAAATTACATACTTGGATACCCTATATTGACTGGGAATTTGGTTCGATGAGAATTAATTCTATAGTAGTATAAAATCTAGTTTGTGTCATAGAAGTTAGTGAAAGGGTTGGACCTATCTAATTTCCATGTGGAACATCCAACCCCAAAAATCACACAAGTTGACACCAAACTTTCAGATAAGGGGTTTTTTACCCTTGAAAATCCTCATACATGGTAGATGTAATGAAACATACTAGAATCTTATAATAAAATGGATAGAGAACCCAAATCTAAAACAAGTTATTCTAGGGATATTATTTGTTTCTCTATACAAATAAAATTTTCCCAAATCATTCTCACTATCTGAAGGCAACACAAATAATGAGGTATAATTCCAAGCCATCATTACTATCATGGAACTGGTACTAAAACAGCAGATAGTCTGCCTAAACATCAAGGGGATTTGGATCTAGTGATAAAGTAGACAAACAATGAATATTCCATCAAGAATTAAGAATTATCACCTATCAGTGTTTATGTCAGAGGACAGATGGTAGAGTTATCTTTTTAATTCATATTTCATCATTCCCCCTGATCACAAAATTCTCACACTAACACACTAGCTAATTTATCCACTATTCTGGAAAAACCTGATCTGGGTGAAGTAATCTTTCAAATCACACACCAAATAATGGTCTCATCATCCATTGTCTACAAAATGGAGGAAGTTAATCTGATCAATGCCACCCTAGATCGTAATGACCCAATATCAACATTTAGTTAGATGGATCCCATAATTTATTATCTTAAAAATGGGAACCTGCTAAAAGACTAAGAAGGAAGGGAATAGATTCAGTTCTGAGTAGAAACCATTACCCTTAAGGATATTCTAAATGAGAAAACATCCCTCTAAAAAGAGTCTTAAATGGAATACTCCTTAGATTCATAGTAAAAAGAGAGGTTCCCTCCATAAAGGAATAATTCCTTGAATTCTCTTGCAGCGTTCATCAGTCCAGGACAAGGATGTCCCACAAAATTAGGATAATTTGTTACTACTGTAAAATAATGATAAAGGACTATGTGTAATTCACTA
Source organism: Viscum album (assembly GCA_963277665.1). NCBI lineage: Eukaryota > Viridiplantae > Streptophyta > Magnoliopsida > Santalales > Viscaceae > Viscum > Viscum album. The sequence continues at coordinate 254,525,103 of OY728148.1, read as the reverse complement.
GAAACTTTTATGAATTCTAGATTCATGATAACTTCATCCATCAACCCCATGAGTTTCTACATATAGATAAATATTCGTTACCATTTTCTCTGTGGGGAATATATATTGGGGGGTAATATCCCTCATCCACATATAAGTAGTTTACGTACATCCTTACTACTACTGACATCTTTTCCAAATGGGTACGTGGTGTCCTTTTTTTTTAAAACATAGGAAATTATAAAGGTTTTTTAATTTATTCTTTTAGTGGATGGTCTGTTTTTTAAATCAGGTTTTTTAGTTGAATTTTGTGTCTTAGAACACTCTAATGTGTTGTTTTTAGAATTCGGTAAAGTCTTGAGGGGTACCTTGTGTGTCTCATTTAGTTTCTACAGCACTGGTCCCAGAAATCAGAAGTTCGGGTGTTCTGAATAGGGAAAATGGTTTTTCTAAAATCGTATGGCCCCCAGCAGAAAACTATGTGGCCTGATCTAGGGGTGTAGTAGGTTTCATACAAGTTTCACATGCTTTACCCAAAATATAGTCCAAACCTGCACAGTTAGTGCCACTTAGGTAGTAACCTCGTAGTATTCATCAGATGGTTGGGGGTTGTTAGGGTAATCGTACAGGAAAAACAATATGAATTGGTTTTCAAAGGAAATTGGTGCCATATAGTTGGATCATGTTTGGAAAAAACAAGTTTCCAAACCATACTAACCATTTTTTAGGGTGGAATTAACTTTTACACTTAATGAAATATTTAAAAAATTCCTTCATTTTCTTCCTCTTCTCTAGTAGGTTCCTCCTCTCTCTCACATGTGGGATCTTATCCTCCTCTATAGGTTTTGATAAAACTCATTCATTCATCAGCTGAATCACTTATGTTGGAAGAAATAGATCTGTAATAGTATGATATTTGATCCTCTATAATACATTTCAAGGATCCTCCTCCATTTGTTTCACTATTTAGGTGTAATGGATTTTCTCATATTTTTAGGGATTTTGAAAAATCCTTCAATATCTCACATTCTTTGTTGATTTGAGCCTCAATAATGGATAATTGTAGTGAAAATACATCAAGTTAGGTTGTATAGTATCTTTCCAAATGTTCTGTCACATATTAAATAATGCACCGTTGTCCCACATGCAGGACCCTTCCGATGATGCTTTATTACTACTTATATAATTAATTAAAATAGTTCCACATGTCATATGATACCTACCCTTACGGAGAAACCCATATGTGGATCATTTTCATGGTTGTTGGATTCCCCGTTGGGTGTTCCCACATTTTATGGTCATTATTACCATGCCTTAAATGGTAAAATCACTATGTGTGAGTTTCTCCTTTGTTATATGACTTAACATTTTAAATTTAACTATGATAAATGGATGTACATGAGATTATACCTTGAGCTTCATGCCTCTCACTTTATAATTTAATGTTTTATTCATGGTTCTTCACCTTAGAAGCCAAAATTCCTTTTAGTTGTGATTTCTTAAATTCCCTTTGAGGGGTATTCCAACCTAATAGTATGCCTTGAGTAATTAATTTATTTTAATTAGGTGTTTATCCATGTGTTAAACTTTCTACCCATTCCTTAGATGAACTAGTTAAATGAAACCAATGATCCCATTTCTTAATACATATTCTTCTTGCCATGAATGATCCTTTAAAATTGAAATGTATTTTATAAAATGACTTACTTTTTATAAATTCTAGAAATAGTGAATTGAACCTCATTCTTGGATAATTATAAACGCATTTCTTTCATAATGGATTTATCTCAGTGTCTAGATGATATAAGGGTTTCTAGATTGAGGACCCCTTGGATGAAATCTCATGCCTTGTTTATTTTTTTAGTGTTTTGTAAGAATTTGGGGGCGACACCAGCTATTCATTTGATGAACTATATGATAATTATATATTTTATCCTCTATAAAAGTGACATTGGTTCCCTAGGGGAGACCCCTTGGACGGACTTGAAGGAATGATGGTTATACCATGCCTTGAGTGATAATTGGTCCCCTACATGTGATACCATGTATAGACTCGGAAGCTAGTACTTGTCTATTTAAACCATGTTTGGAGTTACATGAGGGACTTCATCATTGGGTTACTAGGGATGGACTCCATGGTAGTGGTTATGAACTAAGCCTCTCAATAAATACTTGAGAAGTCCTTCTGGATTTCATTAATGGACTCAAGGTGTCTCATTATATCTTGTAATGTTGTTTTCAAACTGATTAAAGAAAATTTTAATGGATGTTTTCAAAAATGATAATTGATCCCTTAATTTTTAAAATGTAGGGATGTGTAATTTAATCCTAATCATATAGATGGGGATAGTCTACCTTCTTAAACATTATCTCACCCAACTTACCATTTTAGGATCATTAGGTTCAGATTCACCGTCTTAGGATGAAGTAGTTAATTATGTGGGTGTCCAAGTGGAACCCAATCCAATGCATTTGGTTATTTATTTATTTATTTATCTATTACTTGAATTTATTATGTTCTCACACTACTTAGTTATATTTCATGAAATGGAATGGTCTAAACACCAAGGGTGCTGACCTACTAAGATTGTATCACACTCCCTGCTCAGGCACCATTGGTACCAAAGTACACTTTACCTCATTAGGTATTTATAAAGGGGAATTAACTAGATTCCAATTCTTTTTTTATATTTCTAGGATGAATTTGGGGTATAAGATCGAGCTAGTACTCTGGATACTAATGGAGAAAGTTTTTGGGTTGTTGTTATTTTATTAAATTATTTTTCTTATTGTATTTATTACGTCTTGTACTTATTGTATCTCATATGAAATAAATTAATTGTTGTAAATTGGTGTTGGTAACTTATATTCAATTATTACATTCTTCATCCATTTCTTTTAATTTCATTATACTTTTTCTGCTACTATATGTTGATTACATTATTATTTTTCTCTTGTTCCACTCTAATCTCATGGAAATAGTCTCCTTGCGACAATTTTGTAGACCCCTACTATAATTCAGTAGCCTCTGGCATACGGGGAGGTGTTCTTGAGGCAATGTGTTGACTTTTTTTACTTCCAGTTCAGTGATCAATCAGGTTAGGATGATACAATATCGTATGAGATCTTATTTTCCTTTGTCTTACTATTTTGGTCTGGTAGATAGGAGACTAGGAATATGTCAGTTCTTGGTAAATAGTATTTCCTTGGAGTGGTCACCCTATCTATGGGGAAAAGTCCAAGTGTCTAGGTATGGGACTGTTATTCATGTTATTCATTATTACCGTTGATTTGATTTCACTTTGACTGATTGTATTACTTCTTCTTCTAACTAATTTATGAGATTTTTTAAGTTACCCTTATCCTGGTACAAAAATGAGGAGGCATTTCATGCATCAATACAGGCACATAGGAATTCACATTCCAAGCATATTCCATTCCATGTGGATTAAATTTTTAGGAAACTTGGAAACAATTGATGTTCCTTATGAATTTTAAAAGTATTCAATTACATATTGTGTTAGTAATTTGGAAAACATATTTAGTTTTCACCTTCTTAGGCAACTATTTAGCTTTCCATTCTTATTTTACTTATTTTCACGTATTGTCATGACTAGTGATTATTTTAGTATATTGGATTTATTACCATGTTCGGTGACCAATTAGTGTGACTTTTTTTCTTTATTATATTCCTTTTTTTTCATGGGCTTAATATACTATTTAGGATTAAATGGGATCCAACTTTCAATTTTTGAGGTGTATGGGTGCCTTATAAATTGGAAAGTGATGACCCATATAACCAAACCACTGTTAATGTGCTTAATATAATGAAATACTATTTTATAAATGTTTACAAAAAAAAATTCCCTCTTATAATTAATATTGGATGCAGTTTAATGGAAAACAAATTCCAATTTGTAGAGTGTATGTGATCTTCATGAGTTGGAAAAGGGTGAACCGTATAATCAAACCAATTTAGATGCACTTTTTATACTAAAATTTTTATAAGTGTTAAGGTATTTAAAAATTTGTTTAATACTATATTAAATATTTGTGGTTAGATGGGAGTCACCCATTATTAATGTGTATGGGATCTTTATAATTATAGGGGTGGTAACCCATAAAAATGAACCATATGTTATGATTTATCCTTATATACTAATGAGTAATACAATATATTTTGACCTTCAATGTTTTAATTGCGCCATTGAGTCATGTACCTCTATTTCTAGGTCTTAATGACACATGTGGTTAGAATTTTAAATTCACAACCTGAACCAAGTAGGAAATTTGGGACATGTTAGTAATAAAATGAAATCACATAGTGTGTTTTCAAAATATAAACATTTTAAGTTGTTTAGGTTGTTTTATTGAACCCAGAATGGCTCAGTGGGACCCTAGTACGTCGCCGTTATTTTTGTATGATGTAATGATTAACCCCATGGGGGTATGTTATGTCACACCAATGTGATTCATTAAATTGTATACTTTTATAGGGATTCTTATATAACCAGTACCCGTTTTAGTTAATAAAAAACCATCGAATAGTCTTGAGATGTCATTTTTGAGGCCTTATAAGTAAATGAGTGGTTTTTAAAATGGTTTGTGTGATAAAATAGACTAATTATTATAGGATTTCACTAAATAGTTATTCTTAGATGGTTTGTTAAAATTAATTGCCTATTTTACCATATGGATAGAATTGGTTTTTCTTAAAAAATAACCTTGAAATATTTAAGGAATTAAATTAATTCTTGATTAAATCCTTAATATAGAATATTAAGTGGTGTTTTATTCGGAACCTTGTGTTAAGGTATTTTAAATCCTTTATTCCTTCTTTATGACTTAAAATGGGTGTGTAATTGTTGGAAATAAGCCTATTTCTATAGCTTAGGCATACGTGTTTTTTCCTTTTAAGCTTAGTGACCTTCTATATAATGATTACTTTATAGTGTTGATGCTTTATGTTTTGGTTAGTTTCTAGCCATAATGGGTATCTCCCCCAAAATCTTTAAAGTTCTTATTGTTTTCTAGAGAAATTTTCCTCTTTTGTTGTATTGTTCATGTACCATAGTCCAATATAGGACTATTAGGTTCCAAAATGACTCCATTTTTTGATGGGTGGTCATGTGTTCTTTGACCCTTTCCTTGAGTATGATCATTTCAAAATTCACAATTCTAACAGACTAGACATGTCATTGACATGGTCAGCCACTTGTTATGTCATGTGACCCTTCTTTCTCCTATCTAGAAATGGACGACTCGATACGTTGTCAGTCGGTATAATAGTCATATAGAGTGGCATGACATCAGGTTCAATCTTTTTTAGGCCATCACATACATGAATTCAAATGCCTGGTTATGCCTATAGATAGTTCCTTAGATTATATTTTCTCCTTCTGTAGCCTCAAGGTAGTATTAGTTGATAAAATAGGTACCCATCATCTTGTTAAGTGGTTCATCAAACCATTTGATTTTAGTGTTAATCATTTAATCTAGATTTTTTATGATTTTAACATCATTCATCTCCAGAGTAGAGTGACTATAGCATCTAGGGAAAATAAAACACTTCCCAACTCTCGATAAGATGTTCTAATAGGAGCATGTGTTTGACACACTGGTTAGTCATTTTTGATTTTATGAGTAAAACTATAGTGGCGTCAGACGTAACTCAGGATGGGTTCATTTGTAAGTCTAAAATTGATCATAATCTAGCTCTATTGAGTGTGTAGTTATGTCTATCACTTCTTTTTAATGTTTTTCAAAGAATTATGGGAACCTCTATGAACCATAGTTATTGGTTGATGGAGAACAACCTTGAAGACCATTTCAAAATGGTCAAACTCAATCAAAATTCCATGTGTCTAGTAATCCATCATTTAAGTCAGTGATTTCTCGAGAACATGATGACGATATGATTGGATATACACACTACCTATGATGACCACATTGGAAAAGTATGGACTTCTGTGGTTAGGTTGGAGTGATCGTGGTATTCCTCACATGGTATGGGCCTAGTGATCAGTTAATGGCAATGCATTAGTGGGAGTAGTTGAGCTTCTTTGAGGAATTCGAGCATAGGTGGTTTGGCAGTCCTTCTCTTTGTATTGATGGTTATGAAAGGTTCAAAAACATACCGAGTGTTTTTTATTTAATGTGATGAAGGTTTCTCAAATACATTTTGGATATCGCTCGATTCCTCTTAGTGTACGCTTGGCTTAGAGACGACCATTTCCCCTATCTTGGTATTTTCTTTGTACACTGAGAGATTTTTGGTCTTACACAACGTTAATTTTTTGAAGTAAATTGGTTTTTTTTGTGGTTTTGATCAGAGTTTCTCTCTAGAAGAATGTTTCTTCTTAAATTGATGGTTAGTATCGGGTGATATCTAGGTTCCCAAGTAGGAATACCTTGGATGGAATCATGAATGCCATCTATTTTTCCTTGACTTAAATGCTGGGAGGATTTTATTTTAGGGCCAGTTTCCATTCTTGATATATTTATGTTTGGTTTTGTATCGATGATTCACTTGTAAAAACCATTTGTGGTTTCCCATGGATGATATCCTTATAATACGGTTCTTGACTCCAAGGTTTCCCAAACTTTAGTCGAGCATAGAATGGTTGTTTAAACTATAATGAACTAAATGTTCTAGATTGAGAAATATTCATATGTCAGTGTTTAGTAATGAAAGTCTAACTATGTTTTCTTTCTAATGACATCACTAGAAGAGGGTTACAGTCTTTGGTGAGAATGTATGGAGAAAATCTCAAGTCTATTATTTGAAATGCACCATCATTCTATGTTCGGTGTGTGAGGGTTATTGACCAGATGTTTCTCGACTTGATAACCCTCTCGCTTGTCATGTGGTTAGTGTGGAACTACATAAATGGATTTTTCATTCTATTTAAGTGTAGTGTAATCGTGCATGGATTTCATGATAATTTTTCTTTATAGTTCAATAAAGTTAATAACTATTCCAAGTGCATCGTTAGAATGCATAGGGCATGCTTAGATCAGATATCCCGGTAGAGGTGTCATGTTTTAGAGATAGATTTTAAATGATAGAAATTGATGGAATTACCATAGACTGGATATGGAAGGAGATAAAAATTTGATCATGTCTTGGATGAGATGAGCTTAAAGATTTTTCTTCTATTCATTTCAATTTGGTAAGAAAAGGTTGGATTGAATTACCACAGCTTACATGTCAAATGTTAAAGTGATGCTCATAGGTGTGTAGGAAATTTTTTAGCACAGTGTGGATATTTGATTGAGACTCATCAACCCAATTTGGTCATGTAATTATCTCTTGGTTTTCCTGAAGTCTTATTAGGGATGTTAAGTTTTAAGGTGGGGATATTGTGGAATCCCATGTTTTTTAACATGATGAAATACCAAAGGTTTTTCAATTTTTCATTGGGTAGTTGGTTAATTTTGTAAACCAGGTTTCATATTTGTATTCTAAATGTTTTAACACTCTAAAGTGTTGTTTTTTGACTTGGGTAAAGGAATGAGGGGTCCTTTGTGTGCCTTTTTGAGTTTCGGAAGCACCGAACCCTGGAAATGAAAAGTTTGGGAGGTATGAAGAGAGCATACAGTTTCTCTAAAATCATGTTTCCCCCATCATAAAACTATGTGTCCTAATATTGGGGAGCGGTAGGTGTCACATGGGTTTTGTACGATTTACTCAAACCGTGTACCTAACCCTCAGATTTAGTTATACTTATGTAGTAATCTCACACTATTCATTTTATAGTTAACACATGGTTAGGGTAACTGTGTGTGAAAAACTATGCGATGTGGTTTTCTTGGGAAGTGGGTGTTGCAAAGTTGGTGCATGGTTTGTTCAAACCATGCATCCAAACCTTGAGACCCGGTTTTGATGGTGTAATTACCTTTTTCCATTAATTAACTCTTTAAACATGTCTTTATTTATTCTTATACTCCTCCAGTGGGTTTATCCTCCCCTATCTCATGCATGGGCTCTTATCCTCCTCCTACATAGGTTTTGATAAATCTCTTTCATCCAGAAAATGAATCACTTATCATCAAAAGCAATGAATCCAAAAAGTAATCTCTTCAATCCAATCTTATTTATTTCTTGGATCATCCTCTATATGTTTCTCTTTTTAGGTGAAATGGATTTTCACCTATTTTTAGGCTATTTGAAAATTCCATTGATTTCTCTTATTTTAGGTCGAATCGAGCCTCAATAATAGATTAGTGGAGTGATACTACAACAAGTTAAGTGGTCTATTCTCTTTCCTGAAATTTCATTACATTTTAGATAACATTCTGTTATGAGGCATGCTAGACCCTTTAGGTGATTCTTCTTTCTTTCTTAAAAAATTTATTCAACTGGTTTCCCAAGTCCTATGTGACATTTCCTTGAAACCAATCCATTAGTCATTCTCATGGTTTTTGGATTCCTGATTGGGTGTGCCCACTATAGATGGACATTTTATCCTTACCTTAAATGTTTAAATAACCATGTGTGTGTTTCTCCTTTGTTAACCAATTTAATCTAAATTGAATTAAGATAAATGTATGTCCATGAGATTGGACCTTGAGCTTCATTCCTTACACTTTATAAATGAGTTTCTTATGATTTTTGCTTCACCTTAGAAGCCAAAATTCCATTTAGTTATGATTTGTTAAATTCCCCTTGAGGGGTATTGGCTCATAATAATATGCCTTATGTAATTAATTAATTTGAATTGGGTGTTGATCCATGTGTTTAACCCTTTACCCATGTCTTAGATGAACCGGTTGAATGAAAACAATGGTCCAATTGCTTAATACATATGCCTCATGCCTTGAATGAGCCATTAAAATGGAAATATCTTAATTAAAATGACTTACATGTTCTAAATTCTTGACCTGATAAATTGTTCCATATTTATTGACAATTATAAATGAATTTATTTCATAATGGAATTATCTCAATGCTGGGGTGATATGAGGGGTTTCGACTTAAGGAACCCTTGGACAAACTCTCACGCCTTCTTGTGAAAATTTTTAGTGTTTTTAAGCACCTCAGGGGAAACACCAGCTATGCATGGGATGGGATCACCAAGAGTTATCTATTTTTACCTTTATATGAGTGAAACCAGTTTCCTAGGGTAGACCCCATGGATAGAATCAGAGGCATGATGGTTGTACCATGCCTCGAGTGAGACAAGATCCCCTACATGTGATACCAGGTACAGACTCTAAAGATAGTACTTGACTTTTAAAACCATTATTGTAGTGACATGAGGTACTTCATCCTTGGGTTACCATGGATGGACTCCATGGAAATAGTTATGAACCGATACTCTTGAGAGATACTTGGAATGTCCTTCTGGATTTTCATGGATGGGCTCAGGGTATCTTGTTATATCTTACAAAGTTTTTTTCAAATTGATTGAAGAAATGTTTTCTGAATGATTTCAAAAATTATAATGTATCCATTGGTTTTTAAAACATAGGGGCACGTCCTCCAATATCAATCATAATATTGTGGACAATCCACCTTCTTTCATGTTATCTCGCCCAACTATCCATTTCTAGATATTCTTGTTTAGATTCACCGAATTAGGCCATAGTGGGTAATTGGATGGGTGTCTAGGTGGAACCCAGTCCAATGCATTTATTTATTTTTTAATTTATTTATATCTTTCATTTATTTACTTTGTAACACTAATTAGTTATATTGCATGAAATTTAATGGTTTATACATTGTGGGTGTCGGCATACTAATATTGTATCTCACACCCTGCTAAGGTCCCATAGCAACCCAAGTATACATTATGTCTATAGGTATTTATAGAGGAGAAGCAGCTAGATTCCATTGATTATTTTACATTTCTGAGATGGAGTTGGGGAATAGGATCGAGATGGTACTTGAGATACTCAAGGTGATGGTTTTGGGTTATTTTTTTATTATATTCAATTTTTTATTGTGTTTCTTATGGATTGAACTTATAGCATCTCTTCAGACATACATGAATTGTTGTAAATTGGATTTGGACACTTATATTCAGTTATTACATTCTTATTCCACAAATTTTTATTTTTTTATACTACTTTTTCTACTGTCTATTGATTTCATTATCATTTTACTATTATTCCACTCTAATATCAAGGGTATAATATCCCCACTATACTATTATAGACCATAGCTTCATGTTGGTTTCCTCTAGAATAGGGGGAGGTGCACTTGAGGCCATATTGCGATTTTTTTGGCTACCAGTTTAGTGGTAAATCAGGAAAATATGTTACAGGTAAGAGTAAATAACCCTCAAGGAATTCAGAATGAATAACATCATTAATATTATGATGTTCAATTTTATAACTTGGTTTGGAGTCCCTCACACAATACTGATAGAAAAGGGTACCAACTTCTGCACTACCGATTTGAATAAATTTTACCAGGGTACAACATCGAGTTTAACCATTAATCCTAATATCATGTAGTGGTAAATAAATATATACATAGGCCTTAAATAATAAGATATATAAAATACTTTAGAAGATGGTAGAAAAAGATATAAAAAATATTGTCTAAATAATATCCTCCATGATTTGTGGGCCTACTGTACAACCACATTCACTAATACACAATAAACTATATATTCATTAGTGTACATAACTGATGTATTATTTAACATAGAAGTATTTTTCCCTCGATTCATATGCTATCTGCGGGTACCTCCCATATAATGATAAATGGTAAAAGTGATTGGATGAATTCGAATAGCTCGATGAGAAAAGGTTTCATACACAACACAACCTTAAAGTCCATCAGAATTGGATCACATGAGACTAATAAAAAGGTTAACCTCTATTTTTCCCTCCAAGGATAATTGTCAATTTCTCTTAAAAGCCTAATGATACCAAGAAAGAAACCTCCTAATATTGAACCCAAATGTGAAGGGCCTAATATCATATATATAGGTTCTATAATAATATAGCTTACTCACTGGACACAATGGATGGTGAAAGAATCATGCCCCCCCCCCAATGCAAGGTTCTTCAAGAAATAACTTTCATAGCCTTAATAAAATCCTCTCACATCCTGACTGCATGATGTTAAACTATGAGGAAATAATCTTGGTTGCCTAACATTAAAACTACATGATACATCCTAACCACATGATGATAGACTGAATGAATGAAGTCCAGATAGTAAGACTTTATACAACACATTGTCTATCATCCAGCTCACATGACATTAAACTACACAATATGCCTTTATCACATGAACTAAATATACATAGAAGACATCCTCACCGCATGACATTAAACATAACAAAATGCATTATCTCATTGAAGATTCACCACACATGAGTTAGATCTATGAAAAAAAGAAATTAATTTCCCTTTTCCTTGTGTAATATCCATATCCACATAGGGTATTTCCCAATTTGATAACTATGTGTGGCTTGATTCCTTCCATTATAGGATATGTAGTGATTCCCAAATCTCTGAACACAGGTCCAGTTGTGATTATTCTTCTTTCACATTAGGTACCCTTCATCATCACCACATAATGTAAAACTAAAAGGATCCACAACATTTCTTTTCTTTCTTATAAAATCACCTTTTTCCATACCACATGATGTTAAACTGTATGGAAGATTCCCTCACCACTTGAAACTATAATTCATGGTTTTTTTAAACTACATATAGGTTGATTCTAATTCTAATTATATATATAGGGACACCTAGATCCTATATCTTGGCTAGACACAACATTATAAAAAATACCCCTATCATTCCTTCAAATCACCTTTGTGTAGTGAAGGAAACCTTTTCCATTCCTTATTTATCACACCAATTATATCTCACGTGGTCTTAGGAACTCTTGTAAAATCTTCCCCACATGATCAATAAATATTAGTTCACAATAGGATCAGAAGGTCCCTTGATGAAAACCCTAAAAGGAACACCATAATTCTTAACTCCATGATGTGAAACTTCATGGTTTATGCCTCTTTCATGAAATAAACTATTCATTACCATGGACCTCACTCGATAGGAACACTATCCTTTATGTTGGTCTCCCACCACACCTCCATTCAAGAACTACGTGTGTCTTGATTCTTACCATTATGGCATACATAGTGACACCTATATCTCTCATCTTGTCCCTAGACATAATATTTCCTTTTCACATTGGGGACCCTATTTCCTTTCCTCCTGACATTAAATTTCTTGGTTTCTCAATAACTATGTGTGTCTTGATTCCTTTCCTCACATGATACATAGTGAAGACCAGATTTCCAATCTCAAATCCAGATGAAATAACCAATGGGAAAAATTACCCCCTCTTCATATAATTTATGCCTAAATATAGATTTTTCAATTAAATAACTATAAATTAATTGGTTCATGTTATTATAGGATACAAAGTGACACGTGGATCTCCAATCCCGAGTCTAGCTGTGATAATCAATGAGAAAAATTTCCCCCTTTGTATATGGTTCAAACCTGCATAGAGAGTTTCCTAATCAAGAAGTATGTGTGGCTTGATTAATTTCATCACATGATACATAGTGATTCTCAAAACTCGAATATTGAGTCCAGCTGTAATAATCATCATGAAAATTCCCCCTCCCTCTATATGGGTTATACCTGTGTTGAGATATTTTATAAAAGAACAATGTACAACTTAAATTATACCATTATATGATATGTAAGGACACCTAAATATTCAATATTGGGTTTATCCACAACATATAAGATGATAAAATTCCACCCCAAATTATATATGTGTTGGACCTATGCAGCAAGATATCTGAGACCCGCTCTCGTGCTGGTTAACTGACTTCTCAGTTTTCCCTTGTTTCTCACACGGATCATTTCTTATGTGATCATAGGTAACTTGTAAGTATGATGTGGAAAATGTGATATAGGTACACTTCATATAAGAAAATTTTCTTTAACACATGGTTTTAAACTTCACGTAAAATTTCCTTACCATATGACATTAAACTGTGAGTAACACGTCCATGTCACAAGACACTAAAATGAAAGATAGATAAATATCAATTACATGAACTTAAAATGTGTAGGCCATAACCCATAACCATTCTTTATTAAAGGATGAAAAGAGCCTCACCCCAGTAAAATAGAGAATGGGGTGCACCTCTCTTCTTTTTTTAAACCTCATCCTATAAACCACCCTTCATGTCTTTTGTGCCTCGGGTTTCCAAAAATCATCCATGTCCCTTCTAAAGTAAAGGATATATCCTTGTTTGAAAATGATATTGGAATATAATGGATTTGACCAACCAATGAGATACATCCTTTCTCTATGAGAATGGATTTTAGATCTTTATGATCTCGATATCACCATGATAGAACCCATAACCTTAGAGTGTTTGGGGCCATCCCTGTAATGATTTTTTCCCATACCATTACTCATAACCCAAGAACCATGATCCATGATTTTAAAAAAATTCACCTCAATCTCAAAATGATAGTAATGTTCTCTTAGCCATGTGTATCCTAATTAGAGTTTTATGTAGCATTCCTCTTATATCAAGTCCATAGAAATCATGACTTTAAATTGCATGAACTTTTGTCAAAGATGAAATACCTTAAACATTATCCTTTTATGGTTGAAATCTCAATACCCTAAACTTCTAGTGAAATAGAAACAAAAAATATCATTTTGAAAACCTACAGAGGGATTCCTGGTAATAATTAAATTATCCACTTGAAAAAATATTAATCTCTAGAGTTCAGGCATAAATTAAAGCATAAATGAATAGGGCATAAAGCTCTTAGTGCCCAATTTGTGTCCTAATTAAATGGTGAGCCATGTTCACTTGACCTCATGGTATACTAAAAATTTAGAGTAATTATTTTTAAAATATCTTTTCCATGATAACGTGTTAATTAAGTGGAAAATCAAATTTTAGGGTTCTTGAACCCTCCTTGAATGTTAAGTTTTCCATAAATCACACTTCATGATTTCAACACCTCAGATCACCACAAACCTTGCATGGACATTAGAAAAGGATACCAAAATTCAAGAGACCCTTTGTTTGACTATGAATGTATGCCCATGGGTCCTCCATATGAGCTCTTGTATATCAACCAAATGCATCATTATCTTAAAAAAGGGATTTCTATTCCTTGTGTCTCCTAATGTCATCATGGTTGAATGCAGCTCCTTAGGTGTTTTGGGCCATCCCTAACACAATTTTCCCATATCATCCTCATGACATGAGAACTTTGGACCATGATTTACAGTCCCCATAACTATAATATTCAAGTGGATTTGACATCTTATACATTACGTTACCATATTTTTTACCCTTTCTCAACGAAGAAATGTGACAATCCATTCTCAAACCTTTTGATGGCCCATGCCCTGTAATTTTCAACCACATGGTGTAGGTCCTGAGCCTCCCTATAAAAATCTAAACCACTCTAGGGTGCGATAACCCTTCCTAGATAGTTATAAATCCCAATCCAACATCATCACCCATATGTTTGAATTTTTTAAAAGCTATCATGGACCTTAGAAAGGAAAGGGTAACCACTTTTCTTGACCATGCATGTATTCCCTATGGCCTATGGCATAAGGGATTTTACCTACCAACTAAATGCATCTCCTCTTTTTAGGTAAGAAACTCAAATCCTCCTTAGACCCAAAAATATCATGGTGGAACCCAATACCTTACGGTGTTATGGGTCATCCCCATTATGTCTTCCCCATTACATACTTATTGATTTGAACTTTTGGGTTGCGAATTACATCACTTATACTCTAACTATCCAAGTTGAATCATCCTCCCTATTATTTTACCCTTATCCAATGAAATCACCATAATTCTTTCATGGACCATAGAAAAGAGTGGGGAAACCATTATTTGACCATGTTATTAAGGAATAAGGGCTTTGATCTACCAACCAGAGGCATATCCTTCTTAATGGAAAGTAAATTTGATCCTTATTATCCTTAAAAATAGTGTGGTAGAACTTAGCACCTCAGGGAGTTTTGGGTCATCCTTAGAATTTCTTCCCTATTCTATATTCATCAATAAATTCATAGAAACAAGACATTAAACTTCCTATCATATTTACGTTCTTAATACAAGATGTTAAATTACACTACAGATGTCCTTACAACATGGCATTAAAATGCTTAGAGAACACTATTTTGCAAATGGTATATTAAAAAAATAGAATTTTTGAGCTAAAATACCCTAGACTACAGCAATAATAAGGTATAACCAAATATTACCTAAACTAATGTAATAGATGGTCCGAGATAAAAGGACCTAAACTATAGTAATAGAAGTTATGATCTATAAAACCCTTAAACTAATGAATAGAAATGGTCCATCTTACAAGAATAAAAGTGATGCAATGATTTATAGGTTGAAATCCTGATAATGGAATCCTTGGTGAATGACTAGTCTCTACTCACTAGACACACACTTTGTGTGATCTAGGTAATACTAAACACTCATAAACAGAAAAAGCACAAAACTTTCCAGGTCGAAAACCAGTAAGAAGGAATTCTGAGAAAAATACAAGTCCATGATCATTAATACTTCCAAAATATAAATATTAGGAAAAAATTAGAGAATTGCCTTTATGGGACATTCTTATTTTACCTGAATTATAATTTTGTGAATTAGGTTATCTCAATAAAACTATAGAAGATTCATTAATGAGGAATATCATGTTATTAAGAATTCATGAGCCTTTCCCAATAAGAATCTATTTCTTTCTAAACATTCAAATTTATGCATTTAGGTATTTATAGTATACAAAGTATGGGTATCATTGAGGATAAATGAAATAATAAGTCAATAAAATTTCATGAAAATCATTAATGAAAGAAAAGTAGAAAAGGACATATAAATTTTGAAATATCCATTCATTGTAATCATGAAGAAGGAGGAGTCTCCACATTTAAAATCCTCTCTGATGATTCCATTAAAAATCATTGGTGATCATACTACATTAATATTTGATTTGCTAAATTTCCCCAGTCATCAAGAGTATAATGTGAAGCATTGACTGAGCACCAAATAATAACAAACCCCACTTTTTCTACTTTTTCCCAAGGATGTAGATTCTCAATAATAGAAGACAATCCCTCAACCATTTTTTGAGTAGTTATTAATGAGGATGACGATTCCAAAATATCAAACCTTGAGTGATCTATGATCTTCTCATGTCTTTCTATTTGATTTGTTAAGGAATCCGTTCAGGTATAAAGCTATGGTATTATCTGATGACTATATTCCAAAGCCTCTAATGATTCCCTCATTAGTTTGGCTAGGAGAGTTCCATCATCAAAATTGTGCAATACCCTCTCACTAGTATCCAAATTCCGCCATGTCAGGATAATTTGACACATGATTTTATATAATGGTAGGTGGTCAAAGTTGTCTACCCCCAAATCATGAATGAGTAAGGTAAGAAATTATTCTTGGTCATGAAATGTTTCTAGTGGATTCTTATTGATCAATGTGTTAATATACTACCAGATTATCCTATGTTGTGTCTGATTGTCTACAACACTAGAGTAGGTACAAGAAAATAAGGAATAATTGGATTAGTTGATAAATAAGCAAGAGTGGAAGATGTGTGTTCTCTTATATCAAAGGATCCATCATCTATTGCTTATATCTAAGGTAAAACATCCTTAACAAATTAAAACCCATTAATGGGATGGTATCCTTTAATATTAGGATGCTTTCTCAAAGGCTCTCCAGAGTCTTAAACCAACTACATCATTACTATAGAAAAGGTGGTTGGTGAAGCACAAGTTTTGTCCACCTGAAAAACCATCATATCCAGCACACCACATGGTTAGGATTCCACCCAAGCCTCAGTATAATTATAAAACAGAAATATATTGGAACCAATCATAGGAAGGATAATCTCATCATTGGGGTCCTCATGTGCTAATATCATCCAAAATTGGCGAATAATACAAGGATGTTGTTCTCCCCACTTACTAGATGATGGGAGGGGAGAAAACCCTTGATTGAAAATGAACTAGCTGGTGAATTGTATGGGGTATATGGTTCACAAATAACTAACTCGTCAATATGGTCTGTGAAAATTCCATCACAAAAAATAGATCTTATATGAATGTTAATCTAGAGAACCAATGTCATTATAGACAATTGGCCCGATCAGTTAGGGATAGGGAATAAATTTGAAACGATCAGACCATGTCAACATGACGACAACCTCATTAGGGCCTAAAAAACTACCATAACTATAGAAATATTCATTAGCCTAGGGTGTAATGAGGAACCAATGATCCCAGTAGTGTTTTGGTATTTTTAACAGTGAAAGTGCTCCCTTATCCTTCCAAATAAGAACT
Source organism: Viscum album (assembly GCA_963277665.1). Taxonomy (NCBI): domain Eukaryota; kingdom Viridiplantae; phylum Streptophyta; class Magnoliopsida; order Santalales; family Viscaceae; genus Viscum; species Viscum album. The sequence goes on along the minus strand of OY728148.1, from coordinate 254,507,774 downwards.
GAAAAGGACTTCCAATCCTATAGGGAGATTTTCCATGATAGATGCGAACCTAGAGATGGTATATTCATTACAGAGATAGTACAACTAGATTGACAGTCCACCCCTCTACTAATTGATATGTCATCACCATAATACCAACTTGAATTCTTGCGAGTGTATCCCTAGCCATGAAAATCCACCCATTTGAGAATATGTCCATGAAACCCAATATCCTGAGGCTTAGATATATCTATGATCTAACTTGGTATCCCTATGTGTTATATTATTAAGCATCTTTGATTTCCTAATATGATATAGTACAATCATGAACCTGCAAGTAAGGGAACCTTTGAGGGTATATAACAATTGGAAGAACTCCGCCACAATAGAGGAAAATGTTGATCTAGTATTTAAAGGATATGAGTGAGCACATATTTGTCTCTTTTCTTATCATTGCTTTCAGCATGTTCAGTATTTTCCTATCCAAAACTATATTCTATGAAGTATCATTCCATACATCCATGGAAATAAGTTATTCATCATACATTTCCCCAAGGGGTATATCCGACCTAGTTTGTAAATATCCCAAAGGATTATTCCTGCATCACCATGGGATAAATGGAAGGAGATACTTCTAGTGTGACAATCCATAATCATCACATTGAGAAGATTAAATTATAGATAGAGGACAAACAGAGAAACCCACACACCCTCATAATGTTAAATGGCATATAGTTGATCTAAAAATTATAAGTATCTCTACCTAACCTAGAATGGCCAGGTCCATTATCAACGAAAATTACACTAGTACATAGGTCCAATTTTAATCACTAAACAATTCTCATGTCATTCAAGGAAGTGAAAAATTTTCTTGAATAACTTTGAGAAATGGGAAGGTGGAAAAAAATCGCAACCATTTGGACCACGGTGGGAGTTCTCCAGCACATAAGTCAACCCCCCAAACTATTCCATGACAAGTTGACAATCTCAAAAAATTATCATCTGAATACTATCAATGGAATATGAAAACTAACCAGATGGAATATTATAGTCTATTAAGGGAATGAAGGAATTATATGGTAGTCTGAATCCATACAGATTTAGTCTATGTGATAGGGTATAGCTCTGATGTTTATGAGAGAAAATCCCCTCCAAAAACACATTTTTAGAGTTCACGTGGTACCAAGGGTAATCATTTTGATTTTTTGAAATAATGGCTCTACAGTTGGTCATTTTGGAAGCTTCATGAGAACTAGAAACCATCTGTACAAAATCAATGGACACATTTAAGCTAAGTAAGAGATCCTATCAAAATATATTCATGACTCTGATGTCATCATGGGAGTTGCATAAACCATAAAGGTATCCGCGATCGAATGACCTGATACAAGTCTCACAACCAACATGAACCATGGAGTTCATGTGAAGTGCATGAACCATGAGGAATCTCTCCACTACATGACAAGTCATAAGACTCACAATCATGTGACATTGAAATGGTCGCATGGGCCACATGATGATCAATAAGTCCTGAAACCAAACCAATAGATCATGTGAAACCTGCAAGACAACCATATAGCCAAGGAACTGCATCATTATTCAAGAAATTATTGAGAATTGATTCGTGATTGGTTCACTATAATTGAGACAAATAAAAGTGCATGACGAGATCTTACAAATTAGTCTTGTGGAAATATCTCATGATCAATTCATTTAGAGAGGTCTTGTGAATGAGAACTTGTGATGAGGTCTTATAAAGGGATCACATGAAAGAAGTAAGAATGAGATATGTGGAAATTTGGAGTCACTAGTGAAATGAGATGACCATAAACCCCTATTTATAAGGAAGTACATGGAATACCAAGGGTCACAAGAAAGAAATAAAATCTCCCAAGAAACCAATTGACGATATCCCAAAGGCTCAGGTGGGAATTTACTTACCTCAGATACAAGTCCTTATCCATTCATACATCTCTATTGAGGAGGGTCATTTGTTAACACCCACAAAATAATCATTAGAAAATCTATAAGGGAAGAAATACCTGAATTATGGGTATTATTTTCCTTGTAAAACAAAGGAATCTAAGGGGTATGAATCTCATGGACCACATAACATTTGTAAGGTTTCCTAATCATATTACAATTAGAAGGTCCTACAAATGGATCATGAATAGTACATGATCTTATAGTGATCATGTGAGACCCCTTTGACAAGCCTCCCTATTCTTGTAAAGGAACCCATAAAATTAGTAATTTTTATACAAAGGAAACCAAACAATCCCTTCTGCGCATGTGACTTGTCACCTAGTGGATGCTGAAAATCATCCAAAACTCCTTTGGGAAATAAAGGTGGTGAAAGGAAGAAACCTCATGTGATGGGGAGTTACTTTTATCTTTATGTGACTTTCTTATATGATTTTTAATTCCTTAGAAATCCTCGGGTGACATGTACACCCATCACATGAGGTTGTACATGCAAAGGGTCGCCTTTCCAAGTTACCTTCATCATGCAAAGGGTCTTGGAGATGTCCATTTGATTATGCAATTCCCCCTTAGGTCCATAGACAAGAAGACGGGTTGTACATGGAAATACACATGCATCACCACAAGATATATTATTTTTCACATGATGTATCATAGAAAATTAGATTGATTATCTTCCACAACACTTATATGGTTATGTGAGATCTCTTTTCCTTATATAGTAAAGAAGGAAATAAAATGGTGAATAGAAGAAGAATCTCTTGAAGAGATGATACACTAGCCTCTACATGAATGGGTTCATACACCCAAAGTGATCACCATTGATCACATGGGACCCCCTTGAAAAACTAGAATGATCTTGCAATGGTTCTTAGACATGACGACATAATATCATGGAGGCTCCCTTTACAAGCTTCCATAGTCTCTTGAATGACCCCAGAAAATTCTCATTCGATCACACGGAAGCCATTCCACTGGAATCCCAATCTATATAAGACTCCAAGATATATCATCTTGAACTCATAAAGGTTTTTTGACATGTCAACATGGTTAAGTGAAATCCCTTTGATTGGATGATATTCATTAAACAGGGTGATCATGGGACATTATTGTGGTCATTGAATATCATGTGATGCCTCTAGGATTACTTGTGTCATGATCATGTGTATAGGGTGACACAGTAATCCCTCCACTGACTCTATCTCATGTTTATGAGATAGGAACCTCAAACAACTACACATATCCTGAGCAGAGAGGCCTATAAACCCCCCCCCCCCAAACACACACACAAATGGGGATCAATCAAAAGTACATAGATATGATGATAAGAGCACAGGATAGAACTTATTTGAGTGCAAGTAACACAATCTCATGTTCTTACACCAAGTAAAACCAGATGAAAGACCTAAGGGGCCATAGGAAATGAACTTTTTATTCACATGTTCACTTCATAGATCATATTAAGGATTTCAAGAGAGTCATCCATATGGTGCAAAGGTGTTTCTACATGTCTAGTGGGTCACGAAAAAACTAAATATGAATAATGCTTCAAAAACCATGGGACACATATGAAATAAATACTAAAAGGGTGTAATAATTATGCACAGATGATTATGACATAATGTGAAGGCATCATGTGCTTTACATGACCTACCCAGATCATGTGATGTTGATTGGACATATCACAAAAGTTTTTTGGTTCCCTTTGGTCATGTCATCCAAGTCATTCAGTAACGCCCTAACATGTCATCTAGTTCATGTTATGGTGACTGGAAAAATAAACCATGTCTTGTGGAACCCTTCAATATTTTGCCCATGTAATACTATGAACCTCATACATGTTATCTAGTTCATTAGATGGCATTCGGACATGTCTCCAAAGTCTCGAGAATTCCTCCAGACATATCAATCGGGTCATGCAGCATAACAGATACTTATCATCCAATTCTTGTGGAAGCACCAAGAAATATTTTTTATCATGTGATGGAATCTTAGACATGTTATCCAAGTCTTTTGAATCCCCTCTAGATTTCCAATTAGATCATGTGATGTCTTCCAGACATGTTTTCCTTGATAATGTGATATCCTCTAAACACGCCATATGGATCAATTGATTTCCTTCAAAAAATTAAGATGGATCATGATATTTTATTTTTACATGTCTTTTAGGTAACATGGACATGTCCATATATATTTATACATGTCAGAAATATAATCAGGACATGTTAGGTATACAGTCAGGACATGTCAGGAAAACACCCTGGGATATGATAACCCTACCCAGTTGACAAATTTGGGCATACCTCCAAACATAACTATGAGAAGTATGATTCCTAATATGGCTAGGATACATAGGATTCTTTCCTAATACCTAAGATCACACGGTCATACACCTCAATGTATGTCCCTAAACATCCCAACTGAACTATGAGAACATTGATTATCACTATAACCAGGATATGTAGGACACATTTCTAATGCGCAAGCTCCAATGGGCATCTACCTCAGTGTAGGTACCGCCATGTCTCCAAAATTATATTCATAGAGGTCAAATATCTCATATATTCTTTTCATTCTTCCTCATACACTAGTAGATTGAGAATTTAATTGAACTACAAGATGTTTGATTCCTACTATAACCAGTATACATAGGATGCCTTCCAATGGCTTGAGCTCAAATGATCATCCACCCTAGTGTAATTCCCTTCATGTATCTAACATTTTAACTACTGGTACACAATTTATCTCATGGGATTATAATTATTCCTCATCCATTATCAAATTTATAAGCTAATTGAACTATGAGAACTTTGAATCCTACTACAACCCGGATATATAGGGTTCCTTCTTAAGGCCCAAACTCAGTGAGGCATTCTCCTTAATGTAAGTCTCTCCATGTCATTGACATTATTACTATAGACACCCAATCTCTACCATTTTATTTTCATTATTAATCATCCATCGATTTATTTATACGGAAATTAAACTATGATAACTTTGATTCTTGGCACAACCAGGATGGATAGGGCGTCTTCCTATGGCCTGAGATTGAACGAGAATCCATCTTAGTGTAATTACCTCTTTATCAATAACATTATAACCATTGGTAACTAATCTATCACATGGACATATAATTCTTCTTCATCCACTAAGGGATAGATAATGCAACTAAACTATGGTAAATTTGATTACTTCCATACCCAGGATATGTAGGACACCTTTCTAATGCCTGATCTCCATATTAAGTACCCCATCGGGGTTGCCTCAGCACACAAGTCCCAACTCCATATGCAATGATTCTGACTAATTTATATCACTTATTTATAACACTAATCATGGATCACATGGGATTATGGATTTTCAAAAATCATATCATTCACACTATGAACCACTACTAGTCGGGGAAACCTCATCGTGTAATCCATTCGCAACGATATAACATGATTGCACCTATATAAGGGAATAAAATTTAGAATAAGTCAATAGGGTGTGATTTAACTTTTATGACTCTGATTCTTACCATAACCAGGATACATTTTATTCTTCTCTAAGGCTCAAGATCAACACCTAGTGCCTATGTTCCCTCGTATATTTCCTTTATGTATAACATTAAACTGCATGGGACCAACAAACTATGTGGGTTTTGAATGTTCTTTTATTTATGATACATAGGATTACCCATAGAAGTTTAATCTCGTCCTCAAGATATTAATATACTCCCTATATGGAAGTAAACAATGGAGTTTCTTGTTATATGGCTTCAAAATATAAGAAATTACTCATTAATGGGAAGTAGATGGAGAAACTCATATACAAGTAGATGGAAAATTAATAGACCCCCTTTACTCATGATATTGTTCAACACTTGATAAATTTATTAGGGAAACAAGTCCTGTATTAGGATTAGGAAGAGATTCACAAACATATCTTAAATTTATAAGAGAGTCATGTAGTAGAAAAAAATTCCCCCCAAAAGGGTGTGATGAGCCCGACATCCCATCCTCTTGACCAATGTGAGTTCCAAATTATAATTGGGTCTAAAATTCCAATTGACCACATGCCTTGGGAAAGTAGGTCCATACTCAGTTATAGATGTGAAAACCATTGTTAGTTTCTATGAAAGCTAAACATGTGATCCCAACATGAAAAATTGTGAAACACATTCAACCCCCTTCACAATCAATCATAGTGCATCTCCAAAACCCCCTTTTCTCATAAAAAAATGGTGAACCCATCGTAAATATCTCAAGTGATAAAAATGATTTGTTGACCAAATATTATTGGTTTTCTCATGAAATAAGTATTTTCTCATTGTGAAAAGTCCATGTGAGTCAAATGTTCATACTGGGAATAAGAAAAGGCAATTGTATTAATTATGAATACAAAATTGAGCATTTATCATGTCTGTTATGGTATACTGATTAGTGACCTTTTTCTTTGGTGTCTTCGTGACTATAGAAAAACTTCTCAAAAAAAACTCCTTGAATTAAGATCATATATTTAACTACATACCGTTATCAAAAATTAGTTGAGGGTATAACCCCTACAAGCCACATAATGACCTCACTCACTCGACGCCTTTAGCGCCATTTGGTGAATGCACTGGTCTAGGAATACCATGGACATGGTATAATATCAAACCATGGGGTTTCATGAAAGGGCCTTAAATTATGACACCAATGACACTACATCCTCTGAAAAAATATTTTATAAAGATAGTGGCACTCGTTGCCATAGCCAACAGATTTGGAAGCTTATCCTTGTAGCACAAAAATCTCCACCTTCAATATCCGATATATGTTGATCCATTATTTAGTTATGGATCCCTTCCAATTTAGAAGCATCTGAGGGGGATCCTATCAAGTTTCTTTTCTAGTTTCATCATGCCGATTGTCACGACCCATCCAAGTGGGGCCCATGTCGCGAATCTCCAAGACTGCCTCCAATAGTCCAGGGGATGGTGATTAGCACCGAGTAGGAATATCACTAACATGGGAGGCATTGCCTATGTACCTGTACACATGCACACATATCCAAACCCACAATGCTGAAATGAAAAAAACCACTAAGGAGAAAAATTCAAGCATTCAACTAAACCCATCCAACAGATTACGACAAAAACTAAAGCACTCAAAATAAACTGGGCTATAATACCAGACCACTAAAAACAAGAGTCTAGAAACTATAAATTCCAACATGTAAGAAAAAAGAGGTACTAGGACTGCTGCTCATAGCCGTAGGAACACCCCGGCCCGTAGGGAACTCAAAAAGCTCAGTCATGTCCTGGTATACTATGGATTCTGTCAAAAGGCTGCACATCTGCACAAGAAATGACGCATGCGGGCAAAGCCCATGCAGGGTTGAGTATAAAAATACTCAGTAGAGAACCCTGAAAAACACAAACTAATACTCAAAGTAAAGGTACAGTCATCCCTACACAATATATGACTTCTAAACATATAGAACGTGTAACAAAATCCAGATATACTCAAATCCCAAACCCATAGTCTAGGGACCAATCACGCAACAGCATACCCCTACTAGGGATTTAGTTAAAAAGTTCAATGAAGCCCTCCTCCAGGAGAACTAACTTGACGAGTCTGATAGCTCTGATGACGTCCTCCCAAGAAGCACTGTCTGTTAGTAAAAGTCACGAGAGATATATATACTCATTATGGGAGAATACACTCTTAAGTTGGGAAAGATCACGATACATAGATCATGATCACTACCAGGGACATGGAGGATACCGTGACTCATCCGGATTCACCTTCTAAGTAGAGGATCAGCACCCTGAGGAAATAGTCACGTCGATACCTGACTCTACCTAGGGCCAATAATGGATAGAGGATCTCGCTCTGGGCCTCTCGGAGTGATTCCTGGATCTATCTCGGAATGTCCTACTAAAGGGATCATACTCCTGTAGAAATAAATGGTATCTGACCTTAACGGGAACGAGAAAAAGGGGCACTAACCCAAATGAAACATGTCCAAGATATGGTGGACAAGGAGATCATGCCATATAATGATAAGTACATGGAATTAAGAAAGGCCACACACCATGTCCTATGACCCTGGGGACTGCCTTTGTGCAACAGAATGTGTCACAAGACTTGTCGTGTAGATAAGTCAGTGAAGGGCGTGTAGTACAGATCACACGCTATGTCTGAGTAACTAGGGTCAGTTCTGTGTACTCGGTCGTGTGCCCGTGCATGGATTTATACCATGGGAACCATCCTGTGTAACTTGTACATGGGGTAACCCCTACAGCCGGCCAAGTCTGGCTGTGTGGTGGAGTACACAGCTGTGTACTCTATCCTGTGTCCGTGTATCACCCGAGATACATGTCGAGTCCCGTGTAAGGACCCACTTGTCGCGTTCTTCAGAGAACATGTTGTTTCATTGTTTCATGCAATGCAGAAACCTATTCACCACTTAGTCGGTCCCACATGGTGTGTTCTTCGGGATTCATGTCGTGTTCTTCACAAATTTCCAAAATCCGCCATTGCGCCTTGATTGAAGCTCTGATCCTCAATCCGACCATCTGATTTCCTAGAAAATCAATGGTTTTGGTCACCCCAACACCATGAAGGCAATTTTATTGATTTTTTACCTCTGATCGGCTCCAAAAATGCACAACGATCCACCAATGTGAAGAACCCTCGAAGAATGGTCTCTCTCGATCCAATCTGATTCAACATCTTCCATCATCGTCGCACCTTTGATAGGTCATTGAGATCTCAGATCTTTAATTTGGGAGTGTTGTGTTGTGAACCGGACATGCAATGATCCGTTGTTCATCGCCCCATGAAGAACGCGAAGAACATGAGAGACAGAAAGAGGGAAATAAATACAAAAGAAAATCGAGGGACAAACCTCTACCATCATTCATCACGGTGTTGATCTTCTCCCTTTAGTAGGATCAAATGGAGAAGAATAAAAACAAAAAATAATCTAACATGGATTAATTCCCGAAATGAACCCAATAAAAAACCACCCGCATGAACGCACGAATCATCAGATCAAACCTGTTCATGGGTTGATCCACATTCATCGTTTAATCCAAGAATGGGGAAAAGAAGAATCCAAAATAACAAACCCTACCTTATTCTTCAACGAAGAGGGAGATCGTTCATCGGTCAAGATTTGATATCTCTGCTCAATGATCCACATGTCATCATTCGTCGGTGTCCATAAAAAATACTCCAAAATTGGATCCTCTCCAATGTTACAAAGGATTCTAGGGGGAATATCCAGGGTGATGAGTCTAAACCTAGGCTCCTTCTTATTTAAATAAAATAATCACCGTTACGTTATGGAAACATTTTAATATAAAATCAATTATTGATTTATTTTATTTTTTAAAAAATGTTTCTTCTAAAACGCCCAAAAACTAACATTTGCAGATGACCCACTATGGTCGATATTAGGCCCCACCTAAGGTAAATTTGTTTCTCTGAATGCAATCGTGCCCTCATATTTCTGATCCAAAAACACATTTAAGAGTTATTCCACTTTTATAGGAAAACCACTCACGCTCTGTGTTTAAAATTTTAATTTATTTCAAAAATTTATTATGGGCACTCCGATCCTTGGAAACTCATGCCGTAGAAAGTTCTATTCTCAAAATAATTCCATATAATATTTAAAAAAATAAATGGAAAATCCAAGACATTACATTCTCCCCACCTTGGGGATTTGTGTCCCTAAAAAGCCAAAACAATGGGTACTCAAAAAGATGTTGGTATTGGCCAGGGATCTGAGCCTCCCAATCTCACATGATCTCCAAAAGAATCTCATGATGCCACCAGATGTGTGCCAATGGAATTGATTTCCCACATAGGATCCTCTCCTGCTGATCCTCAACCCCCACAGAGTACTCAGAAAAGGTCACTCCATCATCGATGTCCAGCTCACCCCAGTCGATGACGTGTAATGGGTCATGCACGTACCTCTTGATCTATGAAACGTGGAAGACATCATTTACCCAATGAAACCATGGAGGTAAATCTAGGTGGTAAGTCACCTCTCTAACTCTACGTTGTATCTGGAAAGGTCTGATGAACTTCCGAGATAGCTTGTCACCCCTTCCAAATCTTTGTAACCCTCATCGAGGTGAAACCCAAAGAAAGATGTGGTTTCCCTCCTCGAACTCTATAGGTCTCCATAATTAGTCATCATAAGACTTATTCCATCTTTGTGCAGTCTTAATCCACTCCCAGATGATCTGCACCTTCTTGGTGGTAGCTTGCACCAACTCTGGACCAATGAGTGTTGAATCTTCAGGGTCGGTCCAGCAAAGCGGTGACCGGCAGGGTCTCCCATACAAGGCCTCAAACGGGGCCATACCAATGGTGCAGGGGTAGCTTCTGTAGTATGAAATCTCCCCCAATGGTAGGTGGTCCTCCCAACTCCGACCAAAGTCCGAGATACATGCCCGCAATATATCCTCCAAAACCTAAATGCTCCTCTCCGTCTGACCATCAGTCTGGGGATTGAACATCTTGCTCAAGCGTAGCTAAGTACGAAAAGCCTCCTGTAATCCCTTCAACAAATGGGATGTGAAATAGGTATCTCGATCTGAGACTATTGTTGAAGGGATTCCATGAAGACAAACAATCTCTTGCATATAGAGGTGTTTCAAGATCTCTACGGAACTCTGCTCCCTGATATCTAGGAAGTGGGCTGACTTAGTGAGCCGCTCAACAATCACCCATTTATTATCATGGCCCTTGGAAATATGTGGTAATCTTATCACTATGTCCATTGATATTCCATATTACTTACACTCTGTAACATCCATGGGTGAGCTAATCCCGCTGGAACCTAGTCCTCATCCTTTACATGCTGGCTTGTAAGGCATCAGGAAATGAACTTTGCTACTACCTTTTTCATGCCTAACCACTAGAACTATCATCAGAGATCCTAGTACATCTTCTCCACTCCAAGATGCACCTCCAAGGGGGATGTTTGAAACTCCCTCAGAACCTATTCTCAAAACTCCACTAGTAAAACAGTGCATCCTTTGAAAAGAAGTATGTTCTCCCCACCTTGGGAATATCCATCAGAAGCATGTATTGTGGATAACTGAGCACGTAAATCCTAACAGTCGACATACCCAATCTATTCCACCCTAACAAGATGTATGAGTGGAGGGGGTACAACCATTGACTATATGTAAGTTGTATCCTCCCTATCCATTAAGGATAACTGCAATATGGATAACTTCTATGTCACCTCACTCAGCAGCTGCGAGATCGACCTTATGGTAAGATCATCTGCCACCTTGTTCCCCTTCCCAAGTTTATATATGATCTTGAAATGATAGTCCTGAAGGAAATATAGCTAATTACTCTATCTCATATTTAGATCCTTCTATGAGAATATGTACTTTAGGCTCTTCTGGTCAAACTAGATGATAAACCGCTCTCCCATAAGTTAGGGTCACCACATCTTCAATGTGAAGACGACCACTACCAACTCGAGATCATGGGTCACGTAGTTCTTCTCATGTGTCCTAAGCTAGAACAAACCATAATAAATCACTTCATACCTCTGTATCAGGACACAACCAGGCCTAGTCCCTGATGCATCGTAGAAAACTACATACTCGACACCCTCCTCTGACAATCTCAAAATCGGGGCACCTATCAAACATTGTCTCAAATACTCGAAATCCTACTAGCACTTTTCTATCCACATGAATGGTTTCCCCTTCCTAATCAAGGTCTTCATCAATGCTAATATCTGGGAGAAATTAGGAATTAATCTCTAGTAATATCATGCCAACCCAAGAAAGCTCCGCACCTCTATCAAACTCTGAGGTGGCTCCCATGCTAACAATGCCTCCACCATGGATGTTTCCACAGCTACTACATCTGCTAAGATGAAAAGTCCTAGAAAGTGGGCCTCCTGAATCCAAAACTGGCACTTCGAGAGATTCCCATAAATTTGGTTCTCTTGGAGTACGTCTAGAACCATCCGCAGGTGTCTCGGGTGCTCCTACTCTGACCCTGAGTACACAAGGATGTCATCGATGAAGACCACTATGAACCGGTCTAAGTATTACTGGGAGATCTAGTTCATAAATCCCATGAACACTACGGAGTATTTTTTCATGCTGAAAGGCATCACCAAGTACTCATAGTGAATATAGAGTCATCTAAATGTCATCCTCTGTATATCCTCATCCCATACTCGTAACAGTTGATAAGCTGATTGAAGGTCATCCTCCAAGAACAATTGTTCCCCCCTTATCTGATCAAAGAGGTTGTCGATCCGATGAAGTGGATATGTATTCTTCATTGTCACCTGGTTCAGGCACCGGTAATCCATAAACAACCTCCAACTCCTATATTCCTTTTTGGAAAACGAAACTGGGGCTTCCCTGGGTGAAATGTTGAGTCTTATGAAACCCTTTCTCAGAAAATTCTTCAAATTCACCCTTAGGATGTGATTCTCTGTTGGATCCATTCGATATGATATTGATGAAATTGGAGTCCTCCGGAGGTGTAAGTCAATTTCTCTGTGGGGAGGTAGTCCTGGAATATCTTCGGGAAAGACTCCATCGTACTCTCCCACTAATGCTGGGAACTGGGAGCTCATAACATCTACTGCTCTAAGGGAAAGGCTAGTCAACTAATGAGTGATCGGATGTACCCTCCTATGCATGAGCCCATTTTGTGCTTCCTAGGCCTCATATTCTCCGAAAAAGGAAAACCTCATCCCATCACTGTGGACACACCACACTTTTTCTCCTAAAGCAGTCAATCTAGGCATGGACCGAAGATGACCAATCCATACCGAGAATGATGTCATAAGGCCTTGACGCTAACACCAATAGGTTCCAACCGAAAATCTCGCCTCCAAGGGTGAGATCACACTATCTAAAAAGTTTTCTGATCATTGAGTCTCCTCTATTAGGTGTCTCCAAGTGTAAGGATAAATCCTATAGTTGTACCAAAATCTATAGGTTTCGCACAAGACATGTGGCGTGGAAGGAATGACTGGCACATGTGTCTATAAGTACATCACCTAAGATAGATAAGACACAGATTGTACCTCGGATCATCCCTAGAGTCACTAGGTCATACGTCCTGACCGCATGAAGTTCTCCCCACCCCTGTCCCCCCAGCTCCCTGAACCTATTGCAGACCTCCTGGGGTGGTGGTGAAAGTAAATCGAAGCATCTGCCACCACCTTCAGCTCTCCCTGCTCTTATGCCACGTCCGCCGCCTGATGGGTCTGTCTGCTCCACTCTTTGCCTCTACCTCAGTGTTCTATCCACCAATACCCTCTTATCATATCGATGGGTTAGACAACCCCAAGAGAGATGTCCCCTTCCATTATACGAGTAGCACGACCTCTCCTTAGGCTGACTGGATCCAGCCTGAGACCCTCAAACTGTCGATCCCCTCTCCTGGTTCCTCTTATGACATCTCCCACATCCTGATCCTTGTTCCTGACATCGACTTCCTACTGTCGAGGTCTCATCACCTATCTACCTACTGATATCTGTAGTTGATTAACTCTGCTCTTCCAAGAAGCTCTCGATCCCCAAGGCCCACTCGAGTAATCTTGCATAAGTCAAAAGGCATAGAGGTAGAACACTAGCTCGTATTTCCCATCATAGACATCGCTAGAAGGTCTGAGCTCTGAAGTACTGATCCCTGACCATATCCATTGAGTACCGAGCGAGGTTGGTGAACCTCGATGAATAGTCAACTATCGTCAAACTGACCAGTTGGTGCTGAAGAATCTTCTGGATGTGCACTTCTCTCAACGTAACCAAAGATAACTCCTACCAAAAGAGTAACTCAAAATCTGTCCATGAAAGGGTCTTCTCATCGTGAGTCTATGTGGCTAGTCTCCATCATCGTCCCACAAAACCCTGAATAAGAATCACACCTAGGATCTCCATCTGGTCTGATGGTGTCCTCACTAGATGGAAAACTTCTGTCACCACCTCAAGCCTGTCCTCTGCCGCCTGAGGGTCAGGATTGACTCCGAACATGAGGGGTGTCTATATCTGGATATCATAGAGCACGCTCAGCCTGTGCCCCATGTCGGTCGGTATTGCAGGTACCACGAGCTGATCCACTGGTGGCGGTATAGTAGGTGTAACACCTGGAGGCAACTCCTGGGGAATAGGTCCTGGTATCGAAGCCTCTTCACTGAGGGGGTCATCCTTGTGATTGCGCTGCTAAATCCTAGTGAGTATGTGTCACAGAGGCATCCTATATGGAAACAAGATATACCATTGTCAATGAGTATATATGGATAGCTGAAACAAAGGAAATGGAAAACACAACCCATTCCTATATGATGCTTGTACCATTCTTTTACTTCCCCACAACTAGTGTTTTCATGTACCGAGTTGAAAATTAGGTTATTAGAATCCTAGTGTATGGATACGTTGGTCGCCTGCACCAACACTGGAGTCCCTAGCATGAAATCCGAGCTCTAAACACTTAACATTGTTTCCCCAAAACAATCTCACAGACTCTTGGGCCTAAGGTAAAACCGACCTCCTCTGATACCACTCTGTCACGACCTGTCCCAGTGGGGCCCGCACCGCGACTCCCCGATTCCACCTCCAATAGGCCAGGGGGTGTTCACTAGCACCAACTAGGCATATCACTAACATGGGAAGAATTTCCTACGTAACTGTACACACACACACATATCCAACCCCACATTGTTGAAATGGAAAAAAACCACGAAGGAGAAAAATGAATGCATACAAATAAACCCAACAAACAGAGTTTGACAGAAAGTAAAGCACTGAAAGTAAACTGGTCCAGAATACAGGACCACTAAAAACAAGAGTCTGAAATCTACAAAGTCCAACCCGTAAGCATAAATAGGTGCTGGGACTACTTCTCATATCCATAAGAACACCTCGACCTATAGAGACTCAAAAATCATGGTCATGTCCTGGTCCACCCTGGACTCTGTCAAAAGGAATCTCGTCTGTACAAGACACAACGTGTGCGGGCAAAGCCTGTACAGGAGTGAGTATAACAATACTTAGTAGAGGACCCCGAAAACCATACAGTAATACTCAAAATAATGGTACAATCATCTCTAGACAATATATGTCTACTGAACATATAGAAAGTATAAAAATATCCAGATATACTCAAATCCCAAACCCATAGTCTAGGGACCAGTCATGCAATAGCATACCCCCGCTAGGTATTCAGTTTGAAGATTCCATGAAGCACTCATCCAAGATTAGTCAATCCACAAGCTTGGTACCTCTGATGACATCTGCCTGAGAAGTACTATCTATCGAGAAAATTCACGAGAGATAGATATACTCATTCTAGGAGAACACAATCCTGGGTGGGGGAAATCATGATAAACAGATTAGAATCACTGTCATGGCCTTGGTGGATACTGTGACTCATCCGGATTCACCTTATAAGTAGAGAATTGATTCCCTATGGAAATATTCAGGTCGATACCTGACTCTACCTAGGGTCAAAAATGGATAGAGGATCTCGCTTCGGGCCTCTCGGAGGGATACCTGACTATATATCAGAAAGTCCTGCTGAAGGGATCATAATCCTATAGAAGGAAACTATACCTGACCTTTAGGGGAAAGAGAAAATGGGGCACTAACCGAAACAAAACATGTCCCAGATATGGTGGACAAGAAGATCAAGCCATATACAGAAAAGTACACATCGTGTAGAAAGGTCACACATCATGTCCTCTGGCCCTGGGGACTGCTTGTGTACAACAGCACGTGTCGCAAGGCTGGTCATGTAAAAAAGTAAATAGATTGTGTGTATTACAGATCACACACCATGTCTGAGTAACTATGGTCAGATCTGTTTATGTGGTTGTGTGCTCGTACATGGCTTTGTCTCGTGTGTACCATCTTTTGTAACTGGTACATGGGGTAACCCATACAGCCAGCCTGGTCTGGCCATGTGGTGGAGTACATGGCTGTGTACTCCATCTTGTGTCTGTGTATCACCTAGGATACATGTTGAGTCTCGCATAAGGACCCACACACCATGTTCTTCAAAGAACATGCCGTGTAATTTCTTTATGCATTGAGGAACCCTATCCGCCACTGAGTTGGTCCCACAGAGTGTGTTCTTTAAGATACACGCCGTGTTCTTCAGAAATTTTCAGAATTCATCGTCGCGCCTCAGTTGATTCTTTGATCCACGATCTGTCCATTAGATCACCTATAAACTCAAGAGTTTCTATTTCCCTAACACCATGAAACCAATTCTATTGGTTTCGTACCTCCGATCAGCTCCGAAAACGCGTATCAATCCGCCCGCGTGAAGAATTCTTGAAGAAAGGTCTCTCCAGATCTGATCTGATTTGTTGTCTGCCATTGTCGTCACACCGCTTCTATGTCATTGCAATGTCAAATATTCAATTTGGGATCCTTTCATTGTGAAACGGATGCGCAACGATCTGTTGTTCATCACCCCATGAAGAATACAAATAATGCAAAGACTTTGAGAGAGAAAAAAGGGAAAGAAATCCCAAAGAAAATCAAGGGACGAACCACCACTATCGTTCATCATGGAGTTGATCTGATCCCATTAGTAGGATCAAATAGAGAATAATCAAAACAAAAAAATTAATCTAACATGGATTAATTCTTGAAATCAACCCAATAAAAACCCTCCCACAAGAACGTACGAATCCATGGATCAAACCTATTCGTGCTTTGATCTGTGTTCATCATTTAATCCAAGAATGGGGAAAAGAAAAATCTAAAATAACAACCCCTCCCTTAGTCATCGACAAAGAGGGAGATCGTACAATGGTCGGGATTTGATCTTGATGTGCAATGATCCATGCATCATCGTTCGTCAGCATCCATCAAAAATCCTCCAAGGTTGGCTCCTCTCCAAAGCGTCAGAAGATTTTAGGGGGAATCTCCAATGTTATCAGTCTAACCATGGGATCCTTCTTATTTAAAGAAAATAAGTTTCGTTGCATTATGGAAACATTTTAAAATAAAATAAATTATTAATTTATTTTATTTCTTCTATAATGACCAAAAACTATCTTTTGCAGCTGACCTGCGTCGGTAGATGTTAGGCCCTAACTAAGGTAAATTTTTTGTTGGGAATGTAACAGTGACCTTAGATTTCTGATTTGGGAACCCATTTAAAATTTATTCCACTTTTACAGTAAAACAGCTCACACGTGCTGTTAAAATATTAATTTATTTCAAAAATTTATTCTGGGAACTTCGGGCCTCAGAATCACTCACCGTCAAAAGGTATGGTCTCTAAATAATTCTATATAATATTTAAAAAAATACATGAAAAATAAAAGACATTACACAAATTTCCCTCAGTTGCCTACAAAGGGAAGAACCTGACACATTTCCACCTATGAAACCCTTCGCAGGCACTAAGGTAGACTCATCAGACACATAAGGCTTTCTATAACTATGAGTGGGATCATATCCTCACATCTAATGATGAAGCCCATCGGTATATTCTTGTGGTAGACAACTAGAAGTCTCATATTCCTACTCAATCAAAGCATGTTTTTGGGAATATTCTTAGAACAAGATTGGGGTTGGTACATATCCCTTCCCCCATGCATGAAGGATATTAACATATTTTGGTGGATTTTAGAGGAAATAAGTGGGATTATATCCCCTCTTAAATTTAAGATATCTATCAATAAATATTGGTGAAATAAAATGTTATGTCTTACATTCTTGCACACAATTTTCTAAAATTCCTCTACATTCTAGCAAAATCTGAAGTACTCCACCAACATATTCGAGAATTGGATCAGATATAGGGATAGGCTCATATTACTATCCCTATGTCCAGTGTACCATAACCCTATTACCAGCAAGAATTAGTGGTTTCTCAAGAGAAATCACACATTCTTACTCCCATAAAGGAGGATTATTCACATATTTCTGTAAAAGATGAGGCACTAGACCATGAACATATTACCATTCTATTTAGGGATCTCCAAGTGAGATCACTACCTACATTGGGATATGTGCAAATTCCTTTCAAAAATTTCTAGAGGCATACTCCAAATGCACAAAACCAGGATCATATTCCAATTCCAACTGAGACTCACCAAGTGAGAGTGGAAAATGCCTTAGGATAGTCTCGCATTCCCTTCAAAAAAATTATTTTTTCATACCCTAAAGGGGTAGGATTGGTCTCATATCCCCACTCTAATCGGGGATCAACAAGTGAAAGTGGAACATGCCATTGGATAGGATCATATTCCTATCTAAAAAGACCAACAAAATACTCTAAAGGTATAGGATCAAGCTCTTATCCCTACACCAACTAGGTCTCACCAGGTGATAGAAATACACGCCACAAGTTAGGCTCAGATTCCTATCAATGAATCTAATTGTCATATTCTAGAAACTCATACAAGTTAGGAGATACTTATGTCAATGAACAACTGCATCAGCATCCTCTAGAGGCTGTATAGGAAGAGAATCATGTCGCTTCTCCCATTTTAGAGGTATGTTGTTATATTTAGATGGGGAATACATATCTGAAACAAAATCATATCCCTACTTCACCAAATTTAATCTCATTGGAATAATCCATCTGATTCTCAATAGTGAGCTCATATTCTTGCAGCACCAGATGGTTAGAAACATATTCAAACAAACATAATACTACAAGATCATATACCAACTCAATCCTAAAATGGAGGTCAAAATATTTTTTCCATAATGAAAAAAATGTCTCATATCTCTAACCTTTTCAATTTCAGTGACCTTGAGGCCATTTGTGACACATTCTCAACACGTCAAGGGTCCATCAACTCTCCAACCAAAGCTGAAGGCAATCATTACCATGATAGTATTCCTCATGGTAGTGTGGAGTTGGATCATATGGACTCTACTCCTAAAATCCATTATTGTAAACCTCCCCATTATTATATATCCCTTGGATAATTAAATCATCCCCTTTATAATACAACTCTATATTGGGATGTTCTCAAAACACTAACACCTTCATATAGAGAGGTGCTCAAAACACTGGGGTCAACTATATACAGTTCCTCGTCAACTACCAGAAACCCTTCACCATGGTAAGAAGGTGGACCAAAGAAGTAACTTATATGTTCCAACCAAGTAGAGGTATATAAGTCTGATGAATAGGATGATGACATTGACATATGGATAGAGTTAGATAGAAGGAATATTCTAACCATGTATTGGCCCCTTTCCACTTCTGAATTTGAGATATCAAATAAACTATATAAGTAGTGCATATCTTACCTATGATAAAATATGTGGGAAACTAACCAGTGATTAAATGATAAAAATATCCCTTATCCATGATATTATTATAACCTTCATACCATCAATACACTTTGTTGTCAGCTGAATAAGGCCACCTATTCCATAGCCCAAAACCCAGGAGTCGATGAACATGACAAATGCCTACATAGTGTTTTTCACTGTATTGTTAATAATTTAAATTGAATGATTTCTAGAGAACCATCAGAGATATATATCATAAGATGGTTTAAATACATATAATTACACTTCACTATACCTCTAGAATATAAGAACTCCATATATACGACACTCTATAATTTCATAGCCTCGGGGGAAATTAGGGGACTAGGTAACACACAAGCTAGTTGGTCAATTAAACATAGTTCCCCCACTTTGATGATGAAAAAATATCAAAAATACAGGGAGTGAGCAGAAGTAGATCTTTTAACTATGCCTATCCAAACAATGAGGATTCATTATAGACATGAAATCTAAATTTTCATCCAACCCAAAAACTTCTCATAGAAAATGACTCCCATAATGGGTTTCCATTACACCTAGTTCATACAGTAGAATATCTACACCAAATCAAGTAGGTCGTTGTAGTATCTTCCATAAAAACTGTCTAAGAGGGAACCTATCTCACCAGGTTGGGGGATTATTTACCACTACCTACACCCCTATGAACATGAATCTTGTAGAGGAATCAGGAAATATCGGTAGCAGTTGTAAATCAACCACATCCCACGTGGTGGGGAATTCATATCTCAATATTCATCACCAGGTTCATCACATCCTATGAGGGTCCTAAAGAAATCAGTAGCGGTTTGAGGTCAACCCCAACCCATAGGGTTGGGGGAATTTATATCTCAATGTCCATCCCAAGAGTCATCAAATCATTGACCAAAATCATCAAATCCAAAACAACAGGATTAAAAAATTCTAATTTTGGCCTCAAAAAGACCCCATCCCATAGGGTTAGAGGAATTTTCATTATCATCTTCATTGTAGATGAAGTCAGTCTTCTTCAGGTTGGGAGGTAAACATCATCTTTTGGTATCCCATTTGTTACTCCTTCCGTAAGACAAACATTTACTACTTATGGATCATTTTTCACAAACGACCATAAGATCACTCAAGTTAACTATTCATAGACTAATATGTGAGGAATATATGGAAAATTAAATCAAACCCCGTAGGGGGTGAAAGAAAAAAAGGTCCAATATGGCCAGGGGTTAGAAAAAAACCCTATTGACAGAAGTAAAAAATCACTCTGTTGCATCGAGTATAATGAAAGGGACTATAATTTCCCGATACACCTCAGTAGATGTTATCACTTACAACATAATAGATAATGTAGATCAATTGAAAAATTCATAGTTATACAATATAGAAAACATACCTTGATACAAGGGTGATCTAGATGCAACAACTGATGTTGAATGTACATGAAATACAAGAATCCTAATCCTAGAATCTTTGAATATTGATCTACCACTTTTATAGGAAAATACAACCAAATATAAAAGTAAATTTGTTTATACATCCCTATCACCACCCATAATTTCCAAAATTATTTCCATAGAGGAACGGGTGGCATAATATGAGATTGAGATTCAAAATCTCAGACAGCTCAATGACGAGATACTCAGGGGAAACATTCCCACTTGGTATCGTCCCTAGAAAAACAAGAATATCCCCCTCCTATGTATCAAGAAAGAGATGATATACCTATAAGAGAAACATAATAGCTTCAATACGACTCTAGATCCAAGAATTTGGTCAATATAAATGAGGAAGTCAAAGATGATCATGACTTCCCTCCATTATGATGAAAACTTCTCCATAACTAGGGTGACCATTTAGTATTAGAATATATTTAAAATCAATAGGATTTAAAAATAAGTACACCTAATTAAGACTTTATATCTCCCTATAAATAGAAGGTATCCTAGATATTAGTACCACTAGAATTGTGGAATTTAATTGATTCCTTGGCTGCTTGAATGGAGTCTATGGAAGGGTGACATACACCTGTGTAGCCTGATAAATATTCATATAACGAATGGGTTTATGAAACCTTTCCCCCAACAAAATTTATCAATCCTATATTCTATAACTTTTACGGAATGTGAGATCTATAATAGTATCTCACAAATTTCATATCCCGATGTGGCCCGATGATGGGCCGTTGAGATCGGTAGGCGGTGACCAAGCTGAGGTGTTTTGTATAGAATCTAATAGGGATTAACTTTTTTGGTACAGAAGAATTCTAGTAGGATCCATTGCAGGATGAGAAGACCTTCATCATCAGTTCCTTTATTATTTTATCTCTACACTAAAGAAAATTAAAATTATCCACCAAAAAAATAGCAAAAAATGTGAAAATGATAGTGTTTCTACCTTCATAGACATATTTAAAGGATTAACCTATTCAATCAACATTCCTCTATCATAGGAGAAATTACTATAATTCTATACTAAAAATCTCATTGATGAGTTACAGACACCCTTGATCTCAATGAAGTATCTAGGAGGATTCTATGAGTTTGTAGAAGTGAAATAATGTTGGGAAGATTCCTTTTAGTGGAATAAAGATAAGTCTCGACTCATTCCCTTGGCATAGGGTAAAATGATCTATGATGTATGAAAAACTTTTGTTACCCTCATACTAGTAGTAGTTCCCATCTAAGAACCTAAACAGGAAAAAAATTTCCTACATCTTACATTCGAGTGGTGGAAACAACAAAATCACCATCGACTATAAGTTAAAAAGATATCAAGGTCACCTAATATGTGAGGAAAAGATGAATAAAGCATACTACTTCTAAAATGATTCGTTTCTTGGTTATTTCCTTATAGACATGGAAATTAAATCTCTCAATCTGTCACATCCTAGGAAACCTAATGAGGTTAACCTCGCCAATCATCCTAACTACTTCCCATTCTAGAGGAGGCTAGGTCAAACCATCCAAGATTTCTTCCTCTTTAAAGATATTATCCATAGCATTGTTGATTCCTAACAAGTGATGTTGGAAAATTCACTATAACGTGTGACATTATTAACCATCACCCAGTTATAACTATAAGGTGATTGAAAAAAAACATCGTCAATGCATAGGTGGAAGCTTGATAATTGGATGACTCAAAAAATAGTTGACAGAGCTCATGCCACCCTGGGAACATATCTTCATAAACCCATAAAAATCCTATCACCCAGGAAGGTGACATATAAAACACCTCTTGATGGTGGACATAATCACCAAACAAGGGATGTAATAGAAGAGGAAGTGTCATACTCATCTTCTACATAGACCCTAACTCTTACATATTTCTTTTCATTAGCATCTAGATAATGGTAAACACACCCAAAAATGGAACCCTCGTCAAATGAAGAGATTATATATGGTTATTTAAAAGTAATAAACTTAGAAATCCCCTTCTTGGATGATGAATATGCCTCCAAGTATGAGTTATGCCGACTTGAATGAGGAACCGGAGTCTATACGCATAGGAGCCGATGATATAGGGGATAACGTAGGTATGGTCGGACCTAATATATCATTCACATCCCCATAGAGGATAGATATGTAGAAAATATCAATGGGAAATAACTCTAGTTATCTCAATAGAAACACAGAGTTACCTCCGCTCCCTCCAGTTTTCTCCCCAACCCAATCATATTACATGACCATCTAGAAGGGATTCGATTTTCCAATCATCCCAGACAATGGGGAAGGCCAACACGACATATGAAACTGCTAGAATATGCTCCCCAAACCCCTTAATAATATCTAGTACCGTCTACCTCAAATGCCTCAGCTTCTAAACTACATAATAAGGAGTAACCCCACCTTGGGAGGCATCCACCATTGGAAATAAAATTATGAAATTATGAAATAGTTGTTAGTTGTCCCAACATTACTCACAATCCTTGATTCTATTCATATTTAAAAAGAACATATAGAATCATTCATCAAGGACCTTCATATCCCAAAGGAGTTTGAGATAGTTGTTTTTTTGAGTTGAGGTTTATCAAGTCGAGAGTATTCCATCATAATTTCAGTTCACGATCTTATTCACATATCATGATCAAGAGGAGGTTATCCAAGGATATATCATACCCTTATATTTTTTTAGGAAAGATCAATAATGATGAAATCTGAAGTGGCCTGATTGATAATGTGTCTAGGATAAACCTCATTACAGTTCCAACCCTTTTATGTTTGGGATATAGTGATGAAGATTTATTTCCTATAACTCCAACCATTCAAGGGTACCATAGAGTGAGAAAAGGCCTCTCCGGAAGATCAAGCTCAAGACTCCGTTTTGGAATCTCACATCTAACACTAACTTCATGATTATCCATCAAGACACAACATATAATTTTCTTCTCCTAAGTCCTTGTCTTCACATCCATGTGGTGGTTCCTTCTACAATTCATAAATTATTGAAATACCCCATCAACCAGAAGGTTATCATACTACATGGTGACAATACTCCTTTAGAGACTTGTGAAGCCACATATGCTAAGTCATGTTTCTATAAAAGAGGTGGTAAATAAAAAAACGTGGATTGCAATATAAAGGTTTCATCCCCCACTATATTGGAGTCCACCCTTAAAAATCCTTGGAGTATGATAGATAGTTAATATATTCTACCCATAAATTTGATTGAGGTAGTAGACTTAATCCTAGATTCCCAAGATCCTCCTATCCCCAGAGATAGTACAAAAGAAAATAATAAAATCTGAAATCTCTATGCAATGACTATAGAAATATGGGATGACAATGTATCCTCTCATGTCCTCTCGCACACCAACAGTGATAGAGATGCCCCCATATTGCTGACCATATATGGTGATGCCTCTATAGAATCTATAGTAGAATAATAATAGGATGATCTTCAGAATGTTACTCCCGCATTTGAGTAATTAATCTCGACCACCATTGATGAGATTAGTTAGATAAATTTGGGAACAAAATAAGACCTATGACCTATATTTATTTGTATCACTATGCCTCTCAAAGAGAAATATATGTACATCACATTTATATAGAAACAACGATATGTGTTCACTTGGAATTATATAGATATTACTCGACAAAACTCTGATGTGGTTATGCACCATCTCAGCTTACCCAATGACCATTGAAGTTTCAATAGGGGGTCTAGGAGGATACAACACTCCCATGATACTAATATTGATTTATAAGGGGAAAATTGACCAAATACAATTTTTTCTAGGAGGTGACATACCTAAGATAGCTTCCAACATCATCCTTATAAAGAAAATGAACATGAAGATTAGGGTCTACATAAAGTTTTTATACCTTAATCAAAAAATCCAAAAGTAAGAATTCTCTTTGCTAATTATAGATATCTATATCAATGCAACTTCCAGATTCCAAGCCCTTTCCATCATGGATGGGTATTTAGGGTACAAGAAAATAATGTTCGCCCCTAAAGATGAAGAAATCATGACCTTTAAATAACCTCAAGGGATCCTTTATATCCATTCATTACCTTTCTATTAAAGAATGTTGGAACTACATACCAACACACCATGCATCAAATCTTTAAGCCATTCATCAGATGAATAGTCGAATGTTAGTTCGATGAACTCATTAATATATCTCAAAATAGATGTGATCACTTAATGGATGTTCAAATAATATTCAAAAAGCCGTGGTATGATAGTCTGAAGATGAATCCGCTAAAATAAACATTTAGGGAAACATTAGGTAAATTCATTCGATTTGTGGCACATCATCATGGAAGTAAGGATGACCCAAAAAATGACTATTTCAATTCTAGAAATGTCACCCCCTCAAAATCTCAAAGAACTAAGGGGATTACAAGGGAAATTCAACTACATTCAACACATTATAGATAACCTAGAAAACAAATATCACCCCTTAATAAATCTTATGAATAAGGTAATCACCTATTGATGGTGAGGACAGCCAAGAATCATTTGGGAGTCTCAAGCAGTACCTGCTACACCCATAGGTCTTGATGTATTTGGTGGAAAGAAAGACAATCAGATTATATATAGCCACCATGGAATGATCTCTTAGTGCTATTGTCACTTATAAAAATTATATGAAGAGTGAAAATGGTATTTATTACCTTATGTAAACAATGCTAGTTACTGATACTTGGTATTCCAATGTCTAGAAGAACTCCATCACACACATATTTATAATGAAAAGGTTGAGGCATTAGTTTCAGCACAATGAAGTCCACCTGGTCTCTCATATTGACCCTCTCAAGTACATAAGTGTATTCCTTATGTTGGCCAGGTTTTTAGTCTAATGGGAAGTCATTCTGAAACAGTATTACATCGATTTTGTATCACATAAGTTAGTAAAAGGGTAGTCCATGAAAAGTTTCCTTTTAGCACATCCTTACCTAGAAAGCACACTAGTGGACACCGAAAATCCAAATGAGGAGGGTTTCAATTCCCATGAAACTCCCCAAACATAAGAGATTTATTTTTATGGTGCCTCCCAGAGTGCTATTGAAAAAATTCTGGAGAACCCAAATCTGAATTGGGTCATTATATGTATTTTATTTGTTTCTCTAAGAAAATAAAATTTTCCTAACTCTTGCTCACTATAAAAAGGAAAAACAATAATGAGTCAGAATACAAATCCCTTGTTGTTGTCTTAGAGTTGTCCCTATAACTACAGATTTCCTACCTTAACATCTAAGGGGATTCAGAGCTAGTGATAAAGTACATCAATGGTGAATATTACATTAAGAAGGAAGAATTGTACCCTCCCACTGGTTATGTCATAGGACTTATGTAAGAGTTCTATTTTGAACCCATATTTCATCATGTCCCCCAATCACAAAAATCCACATACTAATCCACTAGCTACTACAGCTACAGTTCTGGCCAACCCTAATCAGGATGATGTAATCTTTCAAATCACTCCACGAAGGATGGACTTATCATTCATCATCTGTGACATATAGTAAATCAATTAGATCAATTTCACCCTATATCATGATGAACTTATATCCACTCTAGGATAGATGGAGCCTATAATTAATTATCTTTAAAATGGTATCCTTCAAACAGAATGAGTCAGAAGGGAACCTCTTTAGTTCTAAGTATCAAACATTACCCTTATGGATTTTCCAAATGAGAAAAAATACCTCTAAAAACAAGGATTCGATGGAATCTTGTTTATATGAATAGTAGAAAGAGAGGTTATCACCTTAATGGAATATGTCCATGCATACTCATGAAGCGCTCATTAGTATGGTACCCATCTCTCCCTCAAAATCAAGAGACTCGGTTTCGAATGGAAAACAATAATATAAGACTATATGTAATTCACTTGGAAATGTCATTCATTCCAGATTTATGAAAATTTCATCCATCAACCCCCAAAATTTCTATATACAACTAAATATTCTAGTATATTTTTCATGTTGGGAATGAATGTTGTGGAGCCATATCCCACATCCATTGCTATGAATTTTATGTATACCATTACTACTAACAACTTTTTTTTC
The DNA here is from genome assembly GCA_963277665.1 of Viscum album. Classification (NCBI taxonomy): domain Eukaryota; kingdom Viridiplantae; phylum Streptophyta; class Magnoliopsida; order Santalales; family Viscaceae; genus Viscum; species Viscum album. The sequence goes on along the minus strand of OY728148.1, from coordinate 254,481,016 downwards.
AAATGGGTTGAGGAAATAACCCTCATGGAATTTATAATGAATAACCTCATTATCTTCATGAAGTCTAATTTTATCACCTGGTTCAGAGTCCCTTGTATGATATTGATGGACAAAATCACCAAATTCTACACTAGGGAGTTGAAGAAATTTTATAAGGATTAAAACATTTAGTCTAACCATTCATCCTTATTTAATGTTGTAGAAAATGGACATATCAAGGACTTAAATATGACTTTTATACTATAATTTAGAGTACATAAAACAAAGAAACAAATTCCTAGTTAGATAATCCCCTACTTTATTTTTTGGATGATTATACCACCACATGCACTATTACACAAGTAACTCCATATCCATTGGTGTACAGAACCTAGGTAGTATCTCCCATAAAATTATAGTTTTCATCATTTTGAATATTTATCTATGGGAATCTCTCAGATGATGAGAAATTGTAAAAGTGTTAGGATGAATTATTAAAACTAAATGAGAAAAGGTTACATATACTATACAACCTTAATGTCCATCAGAATAGAATTGCATGATCCATTAATAAAAACTATCTACTTTATTCATTCATCTGAGGATATTTGTTATTATCTCTCAGTACCATAATAGTACTATAAAAGAAACCTCTCATGATGGAACCTGAATGGTAAGGGCCTTATATCATACCTAAGTTCTATCATAATGAGTCTTACACACTAGAAACAATGGATGGGAAATGCATCACAACCCACGCCAATGTGAGGTTCCTCATAAAATAATTTTTATATCAATCATCAAATCCTCCCACATCTTGACTGCATGACATTAAACTATGTGGAAATCATCCTGGTCGCATGACATTAAAACTATATGATATTTCCTAACCACAAGATGTTAAACTCTACAGAGGAAGTCCATGAAAAAACACTTTAAACTACATAATGTCTTTTATCCTGGTCACATGATGTTAAACTACATGATATGTCCTTATTGAATGAACTAAAATTGTATGGAATACATCTTCACCACATGACATTAAACTGCATTGGAATCAAGGCCTCATTGATGATTCAGCGCACATGAGATAGATCAATGAAAAAAGTAATAAAGTGCCCCTATCCCTATGTGAGAGTCTTATTCACATAGGTTATTCCCTAATTTTATATCTATGTCTATCTTGATTTCTACCATTAAAAGATACATAGTGATAACCAAATCTACAGTCTTGGGACCATACATGATACTTCTTCCTTCACATCAGGTACCCTTAATCCACACCACATGACATAAAACTCCATCGATCTCTAAAATTTCCCTTATTTCAAGTCAATTCACCATTTTCCTTACCGAATTATGTTAAACTACATGGTTGATGTCCCCAATACATGAACAAAACTACATGGTTTTCTGGAACTACATATAGCTTGATTCTAATTCTAGTGAGATATGTAGGGATGACTAGATCCTATATCTTGTTTCATCTTCCACATGATACAAAATTCCCATATCCTTACTTTAAAATGCCTCTTTGTGGTGATGGAAACATTTTATATTCCTTATTTCTCACACCAAGCATATTTCATGTGGGCTTAGGAATCTTGTAAAGTATTCTTCACATGATCGAGATATTTCAGTTCACAAAAGGGTTAGTAGGTTTCTAGATGAAACACCCTAAAATGAACACCATAATTCCTTGTTTCATGAAGTTCAATAGCATTTTTTTGTCTCTTTCATGAAATCAAACTATTCATTACCATGGACCTCACTCGAGAGGACCACTATACTTGGTGTTGGTCTCTCACCACACCTCCAATCAAGAACTATGTGTGTCTTGATTCCTACCACTACAGGATATGTAGTGAATCCAAAATATCTAGTATTGGTTCCATCCACAATATTTCCTTTTCATGTCGAGGAACCTACATCCCTTACATATGATGATAAAATTCCTGGTTTCATAGGAACCTCATGTGTCTCCATTCCTGTCATCACTGGATACATAGTGAGGCATGGATTTCCAATCTCAAGTTTAGATACAAGAATCAATGGGAATAACCCCCCCACCCTCTTCATATGATTCAAACATTTATATAGATTTTTCTATTCAAGAACTATTTGTGGCTCGATTCATGTCAATACAGGATATATCGTGATTCCCATATCTCTAATCTTGAATCTAACTATGATAATAAATGGGAACAATAACCCCCCCCCCCCCCCCCCCCCCCCCCCCGCATATGGTTGAGGCCTACATAGAGATTTTCTCATTTAATAACTATGTGTGTCTTGATTACTTTCAATAAAATATACATAGTGAAACCTGGATCTCCAATATTAGGTCCATCCACAACAATCTACACTAAAATTTCTCCCCTCCCTCTATATGGGTTAGACCTATGTAGAAGGATTTTATACAATAACTATGTACAATTTGATTCTCACCATCATAAGCTACGTAGGGACACCATAATCTTTGATCCTAGGTTCATCCACAATATATAAGATGATAAAAATTCACTCCCATTTGTATATGGGCTGTATTGATTCATAAATCCATCTGAGACCTACCCTTTCATAGCATAACTGACTACTCATTTTTATATTGTTTCTCACATAGATCATTTACCATGCGATCTTAGGGAACCTGGAAGGCCAATGTGGCCAATGAGATTGAGGCACACTTCATATAAGAAACATTTCATTACCACATTATGTTAAACTGCATAGAAAACATCATTACTGCATGACATTAAACTATGAGGAGAATGTCCTTGTTGTGTGATGTTAAAATGAACAATAGATACGTCCCCACTACATGATGTTAAAATATTCAGGCCATCACCCATCACCATTCATTATCAAAGGACCACAAGATCCATACCCTGGAAAACTAGAGAATGGGGTGCAACCATTATCTTTTTGAGTACCTTGACCCATAAACCACTCTTCATTCCTTTAACACCTTAGGTTTCCAAAAATATTCTATGGCCCCTAAAATGAAAATATATCTCCATTTCTGACTTTTATATCAATTCATAATGGCTTTTACCTCCCAACTAGAGACATATTGGCCCTGTGAAAAGGGATTTCTTATCCTTGTACGCCTAATGTCACAGTGGTAGATCCCACCACCATAGAGTGTTTTGGGCCATCCTCGGTATGATTGTCCCATAACATTAATCAGGACCAAAGAACCTTGATCAATGATTTACAACATTTTCACCTCCTAGTCAAAAGGACAATGGAGTAATCTTGACCCTCAGTATCCTAGTTTGGTTGTTCTATAAAATTCCCCTTATACCAGATCCATGGAAATCATCACCTTAAACTGCATCCAATTTTGTAAAAACTAAAATACCTTAAACATTATCCTTTGATGATCCAAATCCTATGACCATAAGAATCTAGTGAAAGAGACAAAAAACTTACTTGGTTAACAAAATACTAAGGTAATCTTAAGAAAAACACAAGTCTTATCTCACTAAACTCTTCATCTCTATAGTTTATGATTAAATTAGAGCATAAATGAACAAGGAATAATGCTCATAGGGCCCACATTATGGCCCTAGTAATAGTTTATCCATTTTCACTAGACACCCTATTCCAAGAAAAAGTTTTATTAATGATTTATTTCATCTCATCACTATAATAACGTATTCATTAGGTTGGGAAAAAAATTTAGGGTTATCGAACCCTCCTTGAATATTACATTTTCTATAAATCAAACTTCATGATTTGAGAGGATTGGATCACCATTAACCTTCTATTGACCTTTTAAAAGGATAAACGGATTAAGGAGACCCTTTTTTTACTATGCATGTATTCATATGGCTCCATCATGTGATCTCCCTTCCACCAACCAAATGTTTCATTTTCTTGAAAATAGGGATTTCTGTTCCTTTTGAGTCCTAATGTCAATATAGTACCTTAGATGTTTTGGTTCATCCTTGGCATGATTTTTCCATTTCATCCTCATGAACCATAATCTTTGTACCATGATTTACAGTTCCTATAACCAGACTATTCAGATACATTTGATATCCTCTGTAGAGACCCGAAGCCTGACGTACATGAACATTACATTACTTTTGCGGAATACTTAGTACATAACAAAAACACACACACAAGGATCGTAATAGTTTAGTGTCTTTGGAAACTCAGAACGTAATCTTCTAATCGTGGTGAAAGATCTTCAATATCTCCCATAAAGATCTTCCTTTTTTTTACCTAAAACCTTTCTTTATATCCTGGGGAAAAGAAAACATAAAAGGGTGAGCTCAAATGCTCAGTAAGGGTAAACAAAAGAAATATCAATCACATCGTATTCATAAGAACACAACATTTTGGAAATCATAACCTGCAAAAAAGAGCATAATTTCATAACATGGGATAAATCATGGTAGTGAAATGTAATCAAAATAATCATAACTTAAAACATGAAACTTTGTGGCATTCACACATAATCATAGAGAATCATTTCTTGTTAGTCAAGACTCAATGCCAAGACTATCTTAGTGGACAAAGTCCCTTTCTGAATCGAGTAACCCTCGTTTCAGTCCTGTTTCACTGAACCGGTATAACCTACCATTCCAGCCATGTCTATCTCATGAGATATAAAATCTTTACCCAATGCATTGGAGGGAGATATAGGTCCCACCCATATCATAATGATACCATTCTTATGTGTGCCACAAAATCATAAACCATACATCATTGCATAACCCATGTAATAAAAATGGGAATCTTAAATATCATGACATCATAAACCAATTCATATAAGATAAAGGAATTCATAAAAATATTATCATCACAACATAATCAAATCCATGTAATAATAGGGATAAAAACAGAACCCTTTTGTTGTCTTAGATGGAAAATAATTTTGATAAAATACTTGAACTTCATTCTTGAGGAAAATATCCTTTCTACTTGAAAAACACTTTTCTTTTCTTAACATGTCATACAATTATAAATTAAAAGAAGTTGATTAAAAATAAACATGAAAACTTATAAAGGAAGATTCTTGGAAATAATGTTTTAAAAATCCATTCTTTCCGTATAAGTTAAAAAAACATTCTTCGTACTTTTGTCGGAAAAGTCAAAATGTTCCTCGTATGAAAAACGACAAAAGATTCCTTTCATACATATTACTAGAAACTCACCGAAGGGTAAAAATGGATTTAGACAATTGTAGGTGGATGGAAATAATATTACATATTGATGAAACATGGATGTGGATGATCAAATACACCCCAGTAAGTACTTACGAATAAACAATCTCGGATAAAAATGAGATTGTGATATTTCCCTTACCTTAGGTCCAATTTGCTTCGTATGTGTCCGAACCTCCTGTATAATGATATAAATAATGTCATTGACTTATTACAGAATCATATTCATTGTTATGATATCATATATGGTTCACTTATGACATTATATTACCCGTTCTTTTGTAAATTCCATGTTAAAGAAGCGTTTTGGGTAAAATCGTTTCATTTATCGTAGGTGTTTTGACTTGTTGTTCTTGACATCATTATTAATTATATCATGATTTACTTACTTCCAGAATATAAAATATGATTTATATATCATATATATTCAGTATATATATATATAATAGATAGATAAATAAAATGAAAAACATCGTTCATGGAGACGGTAGTCCGTACGTACGCATGAACGCTGTTTTTCTTTCCTTATTGTCTTGAAATGGAAGTAAGTAGATGACATACATATGTATATATATACATAAATCCAGTAGCTTTATAATGTCATATATTTCATTATTATTTCTTATATATACATTATAATCATTCTTAAATGGTTAACATGGAGAATGAATCTCATCGCGTCGTGGAGACGGTAGTCCGTACGTACGCACGAGCGATGATATCATTTCCATAAATATTGAATTGAATTGGAGTGGATTATACAATATATCAGAATCAATATGATGTTTTAATAACTATGTATAGTTATTCTTCACACCATTATACCCATCCATGTAAGGTGGTGGTGGAAAATAGATTACACCACAGCGTGGAGACGGTATTCCGTACGTACACACGCGCGGTGATTTCTTTTTCCGTAGGATGGATAGATGGTGAAATAGGGTTGTTTCATAATTATAATAACATATCAGTATATGAGTGATACTGATGTTATTACTTCATAATGAAACAACCTAATAAGAAGAAGTGGAAGAAGAAATAAAGATGAAAGAATTGGTAACTGTAATTACCTCTTCTTTGAAGTGCCTCTTTGAGACCTCCTCTTAGGGCACTAGAATTGGTCTTTGAGGAAGACCAGAACCTCTAGGATGTTGCTAGGGAAGTGGAGAAGAGATTTTGGCAGGGGTTGGCCGAGCTTGAGTGTTCAAATTGGTGTGAGGAGGAGGGGGAGGAGGTGTCCTTTTATAGGGGAGGAGAGGGGCACCTTAGGAATATCTCAAAATATTATTTTATATTAAAGTCAAAATCTGTTTATAATGGTTCCAAAGGGTCTTATTTCGAAGATAAAGTGGGGATGGGTCGAAATCCTATCAACCAATAGAATTTAGACAAGTTTAGAATATTATTTTAACCTTATCAATTAGATTTAACTCTAAGTTAAATAATTTAACCTTTACCATGTCTTTTTGTTTTCTTTCACTATATGGTTAATACACTTACTATAACATGCCAAACGAACCCCAAATTGTTTATTATTAATATATATATCCTTATCTAAGTCATTTGTCCGAACCTTAGATTTTTAGGAATAAAATAACAATTAATAATATAATATTTGATTTAAAAACTATTTTGTGTCAATTTTGACACTATTTGATATATGATTTTTGTGAAAGTCATAACAGAATTATATGTTCGAACCAAGTTGATTAAAGCAACACTAATATATCATAGTATCCTATAAAATTAGTGGAATTCATTAAAAGTCTCAAATTACATTTATTTTGGTGTTTATAACATCAATTATGTCAATATTTCATTAACAAGATAATTACTGCATCATCTTTGTGTCATAAATTAAATTATTTGATGTCTAAAAATTACAAATAAAGTACCATCATGTAGTAAATCTTTTTATCTTTCTAATGAATATTTAAAATCGAATTTATCTTATATATAACCCCATATTAAAAATGATTTACTTTATAAACATTGATTTTAACTATTTTAACCTTTCTTTAAATAAATTAATAATAAATGTCCTAATCTAATCCAAGTGGGCCTAAATGGTCATATTTTATTCCTAAGTTTGTTTTTGGTCGAATTACAGTTGTCCAATAGAATTAGGACATGTGTTAGGGTAATAGTAATATCATATTTACCCTTAGTTACCCTATTTACTATTAACCGCGGTAAAAAAAGTAAAAAGTTACTATTCACCAAAAAATTATTTTCATCTCATTGAACCACATTTTAGTCCTTGATATTAACCGTGTCTCTCGGATTTTCGAAATTCCATTCACAGAAGCGGCAAAATTAAGTTTTATGAAAAATTCAGTTTTTTTAACTACCACTTAGTAGTTTCACTATTCATCAAAAATTGATGTTTTTCAGAACAATGCCAAAATTTCATCCTAAGCTATATTTCATATTCCGAATTCAAAAATGAAATCTATTTTACCAAATTCATAACATAGAAGTTGCATTAATTAATTTTATAATTAAATCCTGCTGTTAAAATAAATAGCGTGTTTTTAGGAAACAATATATATCAAAAGATTGACACTTGATTATGTCTGGTTTAAATGTGAAATTACAACCAATGACCAACATTGTATTAAATTGTAAAAATATATTCTAAATATACTTTAAAACCACTCAAATTAATAATTTATCACTATTAATTATTTCGATTAAAAAAGTTGTTTTTAATTATAATTTAGTAATTTTCACTATTCATCAGAATATGAAAGTTATCCGAAAAGTACCAAAATTTCACCTTAGGCTAAATTCGATACTCCGAATCCAAAAATGAAGTTCATTTTGAAAAATAAGATTTACAGAATTTTCAAAAGTGGTTATTACTATTCATAACGGCTAGTTTTAATAATATTTTAATAGCACATCATTGTTTAGTGAAACTCGGTATTGCGCATTACACACGCTATCGAGGAAGGTCGCGATTGCGTGTAATGCAAGGCAAGACAAGGATGCGTGTTGTGCAAGCTCCTTTTGGTGTAGCGTACAACACAAGACATTAATAAAATTAAAAAGAATATTTTTTTATAAAATCTTGGGCTGTTACATTCTACCCCCCTTAAAATGAATTTCGCCCTCGAAATTCGTCGGGGTTATAAATGGTTTACTATTCGAAAGTTTCTTTAATAGAAACCCACATCGTAAAAAGGAATATCAAAACCAATCTTTAAAAACAAAAGTATGAAACATAACGGTTACCCAAATAAACTAATCATTGGGTTTCCACATAGGTGAAAATATGGATATGGAAGAGAAATCTAACCATCATGTTCTGATGGAGAGTGGTAGAGAACATGGCTATGGAAAAGCCAGTAATCACAAATCCATAGATTTGTGATGATATAAGGTACCATCTGATTCATCATGTATAAGATCACTAGGACAACATTTTTGGTTTTCAAGATCATTTCCCCTAAAGTTGAAAATTTGAATTTTAATAAATACTTACTTTATTTTGGTACAATCTCACTGTTGTTCGTGCCTTGAACAATTTTCACTTCATATCTTAAATAAATGAAGTTGAACTTGTTATTCGTGAAGTGTTAGCAGATCATGTGATAGAATGACGGGTCATTCCATCTGTCTCAAACAAAAGGTTAGCAAAATTATATGCATAAATCGATCTATAGTGAGATTAATCATATATGGTTCCTAAAATGGACTTATACTTCATATATCATACTGATTAATATAATAAAACTAGTTTCTACTAAATAGGGACTTCCTGTAGGCCAGTGGTAGGCGATAAAGGCCAGTCGCACTTCGGTTGTGGGTTCGATTCCTACAGCCCTGTCCGAAGCGATGGGCTGTCGCCTGTCCTGCAGGTTGTCCTTTTTCTAAAACTACGTTACTATAACATCCCATCAATAATATCGAAAATCTTCTATCCTTAAACAATACTAGCTTATGTCCAACATAATCCATTCCAATCTTTAGGCTTATCCATAATACTACCGTCCATTCTCATAACATAGTGAAAACGATTACCAGAGATTTAATACCATCGTTGATCCCCATATATCATAAGATATATCTTGTTGGTCACATTCCAAACATTCAAAGGCCTTAATCTTGTACTCTCTTGAATACCCATTGAACCTTAGTGAAAACTTGAATGTAGTTAAAAGTTAACACTTTACACATACCAAAATCCTCAAAATTATTTATACTCAAACCATGATATCACTTAGTCCTTATATCACTCATGAGCTCATGAATACTATTAAACATTTCATTTTCTCATCTTCATTATGTGCATATCATCTTATTTCCAAAAAAAAATATCTCAATCACTTTGAATACCACATCAATAAATATTGCAATACTCAATGATACAAAATTATTTTGGAATCCCATTACATAAACGCTTAATCATTCCACCACATCGTTATCATATTCAACATCGCCAATAGTGATCGCATGCGACTTCCCTTTGTCCTTTGCCTTCAGTGGTTGCTCATGTTGATCATCACTAACCCTTGGATTAGGGCAATTATTAGCATAATGCCCCATTTCCTTGCACTTGAAGCATTGAAGTGTTGGTGGTGCGTTCTCTGCAGTGTTTGCTTTATTCACATCATTAGAAACCCTTTTTCCATTACTTCGACACTCAGCTGCTCGATGACCTTCTTTTCCACACTTAAAACATTTTCTAGTTCCTTTAAGACAATCTCCACCATGCTTCTTTCCACACTTTGTGCATAAGGAAACATTCATCCTCTTTTCACCATTATTATGAGATTTCTCCTTGAACTCCATCTTTCGTTTCTTGTCAAAACCATGAGATGGATATGTAACACCAACTTCCATTTCTACCTTGATAGCACAACGAACAATTTCTTCATAGCAACTGAAGTCTCTTATAGCTAATGCCCTTCGAAGACATGGTTTTAAGCCACTGAAAAATCGATCAAATTTACTTTCAGGTTGGATGATAATACCAGAAGCATACCTTGCAAGTCTTGTAAAATTTTCTTCATAGGTACCAACAGATTCATCGTCCCTTTGCTTCAGTTCAAGAAACTCTTTCTCCATCTTTGTTCGAAGAATACGAGGGAAGTACTTACTGAAAAACAATTTCTTGAACTCGTCCCATTCCATGGACTCAATTTCATCTCTTGGCCTCGTATTCTTGATAAGATTCCACCATTGATCAGCTTCACCTTCCAAACGATATACTGCTAAGATGACTTTATCATGTTCAGAACATTGAAGAACTGAAAATATCTTTTTAGTAGTACTGATCCATTGTTCAGCCACAAGTGGATCAGAAGTCCCACTGAAAGAAGGTGGACGTTGCCTCATGAAGGACTCAATAGAATATTGTTCCCTTCTCTGCTCATTTGGAAGTCCAGAATGATTCATAGCTTGTGTAAGTATAGCAATAAGATTTTTCACTCCATCTCCCATAACATTTGTTTGTTCAGGAGGGAAATCATTGCATTGTCCATTGCATTGATCAACACGGTTCCTTCGGGTTCCAGCCATCGTCTAAAACCCAAAAAGAATAGTGTGAGAGGCAAAAATCATGCTAGGGAAAACAACATAATAAAGGGGGAGTACCATCAATATCCAACATCTTAGGTTTAATTCTATGATCGTTAGCGTAATTCTATTACTATAACCTATACGTATACTTATCCATAGGGACATCCCTAGACATACCTTAGAAATATCTCTAGGGATCTCACTAACGTTTTCGCATCCTAGTTTCCAAAGGTTGACAAAACCTTTCCTCTGATACCAACTGTAGAGACCCGAAGCCTGACGTACATGAACATTACATTACTTTTGCGGAATACTTAGTACATAACAAAAACACACACACAAGGATCGTAATAGTTTAGTGTCTTTGGAAACTCAGAACGTAATCTTCTAATCGTGGTGAAAGATCTTCAATATCTCCCATAAAGATCTTCCTTTTTTTACCTAAAACCTTTCTTTATATCCTGGGGAAAAGAAAACATAAAACGGTGAGCTCAAATGCTCAGTAAGGGTAAACAAAAGAAATATCAATCACATCGTATTCATAAGAACACAACATTTTGGAAATCATAACCTGCAAAAAAGAGCATAATTTCATAACATGGGATAAATCATGGTAGTGAAATGTAATCACAATAATCATAACTTAAAACATGAAACTTTGTGGCATTCACACATAATCATAGAGAATCATTTCTTGTTAGTCAAGACTCAATGCCAAGACTATCTTAGTGGACAAAGTCCCTTTCTGAATCGAGTAACCCTCGTTTCAGTCCCGTTTCACTGAACCGGTATAACCTACCATTCCATCCATGTCTATCTCATGAGATATAAAATCTTTACCCAATGCATTGGAGGGAGATATAGGTCCCACCCATCTCATAATGATACCATTCTTATGTGTGCCACAAAATCATAAACCATACATCATTGCATAACCCATGTAATAAAAATGGGAATCTTAAACATCATGACATCATAAACCAATTCATATAAGATAAAGGAATTAATAAAAATATTATCATCACAACATAATAAAATCCATGTAATAATAGGGATAAAAACAGAACCCTTTTGTTGTCTTAGATGGAAAATAATTTTGATAAAATACTTGAACTTCATTCTTGAGGAAAATATCCTTTCTACTTGAAAAACACTTTTCTTTTCTTAACATGTCATACAATTATAAACTAAAAGAAGTTGATTAAAAATAAACATGAAAACTTATAAAGGAAGATTCTTGGAAATAATGTTTTAAAAATCCATTCTTTTCGTATAAGTTAAAAAAACATTCTTCGTACTTTTGTCGGAAAAGTCAAAAAGTTCCTCGTATGAAAAACGACAAAAGATTCCTTTCATACATATTACTAGAAACTCACCGAAGGGTAAAAATGGATTTAAACAATTGTAGGTGGATGGAAATAATATTACATATTGATGAAACATGGATGTGGATGATAAAATACACCCCAGTAAGTACTTACGAATAAACAATTTCGGATAAAAATGAGATTGTGATATTTCCCTTACCTTAGGTCCAATTTGCTTCGTATGTGTCCGAACCTCCTGTATAATGATTTAAATAATGTCATTGACTTATTACAGAATCATATTCATTGTTATGATATCATATATGGTTCACTTATGACATTATATTACCCGTTCTTTTGTAAATTCCATGTTAAAGAAGCGTTTTGGGTAAAATCGTTTCATTTATCGTAGGTGTTTTGACTTGTTGTTCTTGACATCATTATTAATTATATCATGATTTACTTACTTCCAGAATATAAAATATGATTTATATATCATATATATTCAGTATATATATATATAATAGATAGATAAATAAAATGAAAAACATCGTTCATGGAGACGGTAGTCCGTACGTACGCATGAACGCTGTTTTTCTTTCCTTATTGTCTTGAAATGGAAGTAAGTAGATGACATACATATGTATATATATACATAAATCCAGTAGCTTTATAATGTCATATATTTCATTATTATTTCTTATATATACATTATAATCATTCTTAAATGGTTAACATGGAGAATGAATCTCATCGCGTCGTGGAGACGGTAGTCCGTACGTACGCACGAGCGATGATATCATTTCCATAAATATTGAATTGAATTGGAGTGGATTATACAATATATCAGAATCAATATGATGTTTTAATAACTATGTATAGTTATTCTTCACACCATTATACCCATCCATGTAAGGTGGTGGTGGAAAATAGATTACACCACGGCGTGGAGACGGTATTCCGTACGTACGCACGCGCGGTGATTTCTTTTTCCGTAGGATGGATAGATGGTGAAATAGGGTTGTTTCATAATTATAATAACATATCAGTATATGAGTGATACTGATGTTATTACTTCATAATGAAACAACCTAATAAGAAGAAGTGGAAGAAGAAATAAAGATGAAAGAATTGGTAACGGTAATTACCTCTTCTTTGAAGTGCCTCTTTGAGACCTCCTCTTAGGGCACTAGAATTGGTCTTTGAGGAAGACCAGAACCTCTAGGATGTTGCTAGGGAAGTGGAGAAGAGATTTTGGCAGGTTTTGGCCGAGCTTGAGTGCTCAAATTGGTGTGAGGAGGAGGGGGAGGAGGTGTCCTTTTATAGGGGAGGAGAGGGGCACCTTAGGAATATCTCAAAATATTATTTTATATTAAAGTCAAAATCGGTTTATAATGGTTCCAAAGGGTCTTATTTCGAAGCTAAAGTGGGGATGGGTCGAAATCCTATCAACCAATAGAATTTAGACAAGTTTAGGATATTATTTTAACCTTATCAATTAGATTTATCTCTAAGTTAAATAATTTAACCTTTACCATGTCTTTTTGTTTTCTTTCACTATATGGTTAATACACTTACTATAACATGCCAAACGAACCCCAAATTGTTTATTATTAATATATATATCCTTATCTAAGTCATTTGTCTGAACATTAGATTTTTAGGAATAAAATAACAATTAATAATATAATATTTGATTTAAAAACTATTTTGTGTCAATTTTGACACTATTTGATATATGATTTTTGTGAAAGTCATAACAGAATTATATGTTCGAACCAAGTTGATTAAAGCAACACTAATATATCATAGTATCCTATAAAATTAGTTGAATTCATAAAAAGTCTCAAATTACATTTATTTTGGTGTTTATAACATCAATTATGTCAATATTTCATTAACAAGATAATTACTGCATCATCTTTGTGTCATAAATTAAATTATTTGATGTCTAAAAATTACAAATAAATTACCATCATGTAGTAAATCTTTTTATCTTTCTAATGAATATTTAAAATCGAATTTATCTTATATATAACCCCATATTAAAAATGATTTACTTATTAAACTTTGATTTTAACTATTTTAACCTTTCTTTAAATAAATTAATAATAAATGTCCTAATCTAATCCAAGTGGGCCTAAATGGTCATATTTTATTCCTAAGTTTGTTTTTGGTTGAATTACAGTTGTCCAATAGAATTAGGACATGTGTTAGGGTAATAGTAATATCATATTTACCCTTAGTTACCCTATTTACTATTAACCGCGGTAAAAAAAGTAAAAAGTTACTATTCACCAAAAAATTATTTTCATCTCATTGAACCACATTTTAGTCCTTGATATTAACCGTGTCTCTCGGATTTTCGAAATTCCATTCACAGAAGCGGAAAAATTAAGTTTTATGAAAAATTCAGTTTTTTTAACTACCACTTAGTAGTTTTACTATTCATCAAAAATTGATGTTTTTCAGAACAATGCCAAAATTTCATCCTAAGCTATATTTCATATTCCGAATTCAAAAATGAAATCTATTTTACCAAATTCATAACATAGAAGTTGCATTAATTAATTTTATAATTAAATCCTGCTGTTAAAATAAATAGCGTGTTTTTAGGAAACAATATATATCAAAAGATTGACACTTGATTATGTCTGGTTTAAATGTGAAATTACAACCAATGACCAACATTGTATTAAATTGTAAAAATATATTCTAAATATACTTTAAAACCACTCAAATTAATAATTTATCACTATTAATTATTTCGATTAAAAAAGTTGTTTTTAATTATAATTTAGTAATTTTCACTATTCATCAGAATATGAAAGTTATCCGAAAAGTACCAAAATTTCACCTTAGGCTAAATTCGATACTCCGAATCCAAAAATGAAGTTCATTTTGAAAAATAAGATTTACAGAATTTTAAAAAGTGGTTATTACTATTCATAACGGCTAGTTTTAATAATATTTTAATAGCACATCGTTGTTTAGTGAAACTCGGTATTGCGTATTACACACGCTATCGAGGAAGGTCGCGATTGCGTGTAATGCAAGGCAAGACAAGGATGCGTGTTGTTCAAGCTCTTTTTGGTGTAGCGTACAACACAAGACATTAATAAAATTAAAAAGAATATTTTTTTATAAAATCTTGGGCTGTTACATCCTCGATGTTACATTACCATTCTTTTTACCCTTTATCAAAGAATGAATGAGACACTCTATTAAAAAAACCTTTTGATGGACCACACCATGAAATTTTAAATTATGTGGTGTAGGGAGCACACCTCCCCATAAAAAGATAAACTGATCTAGGGATCTAAAACCCTTCCTGGATAGCTTTTAATCTATATCTAACTTCAACACCCAGACCTTTGATTCATTGGAAATATCTCATCTCCCTTATAAAGGAGAGAGGATCATCTTTGCTTGAACATGCATGTATGCCCTATGAGCTCTTGCATAAGGTATTTGACCTACCAACTAAAGGAATATTCTCATTTTTGGAAATAAACACCAATCCTCATGAGCCTCGGTAAAACTGTGGTTGGAACTAATAGCTTGGGGTGTTAAGGGTCATCCTTGGTATGTCTTCCTCATTCCATATTAATCAATTCATACTTTTGGGTTATGAATTCAACCAATCATACCCCAACTATATAGGATGAATCAGATTCCCTAATATTTTATCCTTATCTAATTATATCCCCATTAATCTTTTATGACCCTTGAAAAAATATGTGGATACCTCTATTTGACCATGTTTTCGATGTATAAGGTCTTTGATATATTAACCAGAGGAATCTCCTCCTTGCAGGAAAGTAACTCTGATCCATTTTAGATCTAACAATTACTTAGTGGAACTCATCACCTAAGGGTATTTTTGGTCATCCCTTGCATGTTTTCCCCATTATATATTCAAAAATCTTGTCCTATCGACAAGACATTAAACTACCCATCATATTTATGTCCTAATCGCATGATGTTTAACTATATTGAGGACTTCCTTAGCACATAACATTAAAAAACATGAAGAATTATATTTTTTAGATGGTATATTACCCACAATAAAAGGTATAATCTAAAAGAACCAAAAATACAACAATAAGAAGGTCCAAGATAAAATTATCTAAAATACAGAAATAAAACTTCTGAACTAAAAGACCCTAAACTATAATAATAGAAGGTCCAAGATAGAAACCCATAAACTACATCACATTAATGGTATATCTGAAAATACAAAAAGAGATATAATTCTTACCAAGTTAAAAACCTAATAAGGGAGTTTTGGGTGAAATTTGAGTCTTTGATCATTGGACACACACTTTGTTTGATCCAGACAATATTGAGAACTCATAAATGAAAAAGGAAAAAAAATTCTGGTTGAAAACCCATAAGTGGGAATCTTGAGAAAAATATAAGTACATGCCAATTAAACCTTCCCCTATATGAATATTAGTCAAACAATAGAGAATTATTCTTATGTGGTATTCATATGTTACCCAAGTTATCCTTTTGTAAATTAGGTGATCTCAAGATAACTTGATTAGATACATCAAAAAATAATCTCTTGTTTGTGGTAATTCATGATAATTCACCAACAAGAATCTATTGTGATTTATACACTCAAATCTCAGAACTTAGGTTTTAAAGATATAAAAATAATGGGTATCACTGATGATTGATGAAACATCAGGTCAATCAAATTTAATGCACATCCTGAATGAAAGAAAAATGGATAATGACATATAAAGTAAGGAAAATGTATTCTTTGATAGCATGTATAAGGATGAATATTCACATTCCAGATCCTTTATGAGGATTCCATTAAAATTATTAGTGATCAGACAATATAAATATTTGATCGCCTAAATTTTATAAGCCGGTGAGAGTCTAACAAGAAGTTTTGATTGAGCGCCAAAGAACTTCCCACCCCAATTATTCTACTTATACATAAGTATGGAGAGTATAGATATGATAAAAAACCTCCTAAACTCTTTTCCAGGTAATTTTAAATGAGGATTATGTCACTGAGGTATCAGACCTTGACTAAGATATGATCTCGTCATGTCTCATTATTTTAGTGGTCAAGAAATCCAGTTGGGCGTGCATCACAGATATTATATGATGAATTTATTCCAACACCTCTAAAGCTTACCCCATTAGTTCTAATAGGGGAGTCCCATTATATAAATATTAAAATCCCCTCTCACTAGTATCCACATATTTCCATATCATGAAAATTTTCCTCATGATATCTTATAATGGTCGACGGTAAAATCACTCACCCCCAAATCATGAAAGATCTAGAGAAGGAGTTCTTCTTAATCATGAAATGTTTCTAGGGGGTATCAAAGATCAATGTGTGAATATGATACAATATTATCCTATATTGTTTCTAATCCTCTACAACTACTAGATTCGGTACATCAGAAGAGAGAACAATTGGTTAAGCTGAAAAAGAAGTAAGAGAGAAAGATGCATGTTCTCTTCTATCAAAGGATGAATTTTATATCACTCATATCAAAGTTATATCTTACTCAAAAAATTAGTACCCATTAATGGGATGGTTTTCACCAGGAATAAGATTATTTCTTGAAGTCTCACCTAATTATTTGATCAACTCTATCATTTCAACAGACAAGGAGGTCAGTGAAGCACATGGTTTGTATACCTAACATACTAGCCTACCTAGCACAACACCTAGGTAGGGTTCCACATAAGACTAGGTTAAATCATAATATAGAAAAATAGGTTCACCAATAGGAGGAAGGATAATATCAAAATTTGTGTCCTTGTTCAGTAATATTAGCCAAAATTGGTGGATTATATTGTGATTTTGTTCTCCTCGCATTCTAGATGAAGGGATGGGAGAAACCCTTTGAATGAAACTGAACTAAAAGGTGAAATGTAAATTGGATATATGGTTTTAAAATAATCAACTCTTCTATATGGTTTGTGATAACACCATCCCAAAACAGAAATCTTCAATGAATATTCATTGATAGAACCACTACCATTATTGAAAATTGGTCTGGTTAGTGTGGGATTAGAAATAAATTTTAAATGATTAGACTGGATCAACATGATGGATACCTCATTATGGCTTAATGGACCTACCTCAACCCAAGAAATATTCATAATCCATTGAAGGAATGAGGCACTATGGATCTTGGTAGTGTTTTTGTATTTTTAGTAGTGAAAATGCACCTCTATCCAGTGGAATAAGAACTGGAAAGGACTGCCAATCCTATAGGGTATGTTGTAGTATTGTATATTTCCCTGGAGCTAGTAGAGGCATACAAGGGTTAGTACGGTAATATTGAGAGGCATTCCCTCTAATGATCAATCTTCCATCATTGTAATCCAAACATAGATTCCCAGGAATGCATCCCCATCCATGAAAACCCACACAGTCAAGAATATGGCCATGAAACCCACTAGCTTAAGGCTCAGAGATATATCCAACCTCACCCAGTATCCCCATCTAGTATATTCATTGTCCTCTAGTATCTCCCAATATGAGTTGGTGTTATCATCAACCTATCAGGAATGGCATTAGTGAGGGCATATAGCAATCATTATAACTCTTCTGAATTAGAGGAAACAATATTTAAAGGAGATGAGTGAGTGTTTGTTTAGACCATTCCTTAACATCTCTTTGACAATGTTCATATTTTCCCTTTCAAATAATGGTGTATGTTCAAGATCATCCAAGACATCCTTGGAAAGAATTAACTTATTGTATATTTCCCTAAGGGGAAAATCCCACCTGGTTGATAAATATCCCAAATGTTTATTCCTACTTCTCCATGGGATAAAAGTAAGGAGTTAGTTTTAGGGAACAATAGACTAATCAACTCCAATTAAAGATATATGATAAATTGAAAAACCCACATTACCTTATAAAGGTGAATTGTATATAGCTGATTTAAAAAAGAATATGTAGCTCTGCCTGACCCATAATGGCCATTCCCATTTATCATAGAAACTTCCACTGGGGTGGAGGTCCCATTTTGAGCTCTACGACTTCTCAGGTCATTCAAGGTAGAGGAAATATGATCGAATAACTTTTAGAAATGGGCTGGTAGAAAAAAATAAAAACCATCTAGACCATAGGGGGAGTTCTTTAGTACATTGAAAAATCCATAAGATCATGCCACAACCAGTTCACTATTTTTAGAAATTGTTATCTAAATACTATAAATGGAAGACGACAACTAGAAAGATGAAAGATTGTAGTTAGGTGAGGGAATGATAGCATCACCCGGCAAGACAAATCCATATAGAGGAAGATGATGTGACAGGGGATAGCTCTGAATTTCATGTGAGATAAGACCAGTTAAAAACTTTTATTAATGGTGCACGTGGTATCAAGGTTCAGTGTTTTAATTTATAACAATAATGGACCTTTATTTAGCCATGTTGAAAGCTACCTGATAACTGGAATCCATTTTTAAAAAAATCATTGTACACCTATCATGTGAGAAATATATATTATCAAAATAAATTCAAGGTTTCGACATCATCATGAGAGTCATATAAACCATGAATGTATTTCTGATCGTATGACCTGATACAGGCCTCACAAACTGCATGACCCATTGAGGTCACACAAAGTGAAAACCCCATAAAAAATATCTCCACCACATGAACAGTCATAAGAATCATGATCACGTGACCATGAAATGGTCACTTGAGTCACATGATGGTTACAAGGTCATGTAACCAAACCATCAGATCATGAGAAACCTTCAAGATAGCCATACAACCAAGGATATGCATTAGGGATTAAGAAATTTCCAAGGATTAATTCATTATTGGTTCAAAAAATCATTGAGACAAAGTATAGTGTGTGATGAAATATTAAAAATTATTATTTCAAATAGATCACATGATTGGATCATGCGGATAGGTCTTAAAAATGAGATCTAACAATGAGGTCTAGCAAAGGGATCACAAAAAAGAAGCAAACATGAGATCTCTGGAAATTCGGACTCACTAGTAAAATTTGATGAACCTATCGCCCTATTTATAAGGCAATACAAGGAATACTAAGGGTCACCTAGAAGACAAAATTCCACCCAAGACATTGATTTATTATAGACCACAGACTCAGTTGGCTAATTATTTTCCTCAAAATAGAGCCCTTTTCTCTATAGATATCTCTCTTAAGGGGTCACATTTACTCATGCTCACCAAATTATCATTGTAAAATCGATAAGGGAATAAATACCTAAATTTTTAGTATTATTTTCCCCCCAAAAAATTAAGTGAAGGGGTATAACTCTCACAGATCACATAACATTAAGAGGAACACATGGTAACATGACCCTCAGAAGGACATGTGACCAGATCATGCATAGTGAAATATCTTCTATTTATTATGCGAGGCCCCTTCGACAAGTTTATCTATTCTTTCGAAGGACCATGGAGAATTAATAATGATAATTTTAAGGATTTCAGAAAATATCTTCTAAGAACATGAATTTTCAACAATTGGATGCTAAAAATCATCCAAACCCCCTTTGGAAAATAAAGGTGGAAAAAGGAATAAACCTCATGTGATGATAAGTTAAATTGATCTTAATGAAATGTGCTGATACAATCTAAAATTACTCAATAAGATCTTGGTGACATGTTCATATTATCACATAATAGATGTTTTCATGTAACCTTCATCATGAAAACAGTCTTGGATATGTATATTTTATTATGTGATGCCCCTCAGATACATATATAAGAAGACAGGTTGTAAATGGAAATGATCACACATTGCCACAAGATCCATTATTAGTCATGTGATGCATCATATAAAATAAGATTTATTTTCTTCAATAACATTCACATACCTGAATTAGATCTCTTATACTTGTAGAATAGAGAAGGAAATAATAGGTGGAAAGAAATGAGTTTTAACAAAGAGACGATAATCATAACTTCTTTAGAAAGGGTTCCTACACCCCGAGTGATCACCATTGATCATTTGAGGTTCCCCTTGACAATATAGTATGATCTCATAAAGGACATTAGACATGTAAGTCTGATCTCATAGAGGCACCCTTGATAAGATTCCTTAGTCTCACGAATGACCCCATACATGTCATCTTTGATCTCGTGAAAGCCTTTTCATGGATGTCTCGATCTCGTGAAGACTGCTAGACATGCTGGTATGGACTTATAATGGTCATTTGACATGTCAACATGGTTAGGTGAAATCCATTTGATCCTCTTAGGTCCAATAAATATAAATATGTTGGGATATTCTCTAGATACCCATACTTGACGTACATGGAAATTACATTACTTTTGCGGAATACTTAATACATAACAAAAATAAACACACAAGGACGGTAATAGTTTAGTGTCATTGGAAACTCGGAAAAATAATCTTTTAATCATGGTAAAAGATATTCAACATCTTCCATAAAGATCTACCCCTTTTGTTTTTTACCTAAAAAATTTCATTATATCCTGGGGAAAAGAAAACATAAAAAGTGTGAGCTCAAATGTTCAGTAAGGGTAAACATAGATAACATAAAACAATCCATAAACATTTGAATACAAAAAACTTGAACATAAAATCTAAACATCAAAATATTGAGCAAAGACATGAATCTTGGAAGTTAGTAAGGCGTATATCATAAAATAACATCAATCATGATAAAATAGCGTGGTAATAAAACATGTAATTGTGTAAAACCATTAATCACATGATATTATTTCTATATTAGCCAAGGCATTACTGCCAAGAACATCTTTCTGGAAAAAATCCCTTTCTAAATTGAGTTCACTCCTCGTTCCAGTCCTGTATCACTGAACCGGATTGACTTACCATTTCAGCCATTTCTATCTCATGAGTTATAAATCTTTACCCAATGTATTTTAGGGATATATAGGTCTCACCCATATCATAATGAAATCATTCTTTCGTGTGCAACAAAATAAACATATATCATTCATAATAACCCAACGAATAAAATGGGTTCCATAAACATCATCCCATCATAACATAATCTATATAAAAGAAATGGATATCATTTCATAATAAGAAAAATCAAACCTTCTAAATAATAGATACATTATACTTGAAACATAATCATACTAAATAATTTCATCTTAGATGGAAAATAGTTTTGATAAAACACTTGAAATGATTTCTTGAGGAAAATATCCTTTCTTCTTCAAAATCATTTTCTTTTCTCAAAATGCCATGAAATTTATAAAGAAAAAGATTTTTTTGAAAATAAAGATGAAAAATTATATAATAATCTTAATTAAAATTAGGCGTTATGAAACCATAAAAATCCGTTCATGCTGTATAAGTTTTAAAAAAACATTATCCTCGTACATTTGTCAGAAAAGTCAAAAAGTACCACGTATGGTAAACAAAAGAAAGATTCCTTCAATAAAACAATGTAAAAGTCAAAGATGGGAAAAAATGAATTTAAACATACATGTAAGAATATTAAACACTTTATGAAAAACATTTTTATGGACATGGATGAAAAATATAACCCCAGTAAATACTTACGTATAACCAATCTCGGATAAAAATGAGATTTGTGAAATTATCCCTTACCTTAGGTCCGATATGAAATGTACATATCTGAAACTCTTGTATAGTGGGTTTAAACATATTATTAACTTCTAACAGAACCATAATAATATTTATGATATCATAATTTATTCTCTTATGACTTTATATTACCCATTCTTTTGTCAATTCCATGTTAAATCATCATTTTAGGTAAAATCATTCCATTTGTCATACGTGTTTCGACCTGTTTTTCTTACTTATATCCAAATTTACTTAATTACAGAATGTAAGAAATAATTTAAATATAATATATATTCAGTATATAAATATATATATGATAGATTGATAAATGGAATGAAATACATCGTTCATGGAGACAGTAGGACGTACGTACGCATGAACGTTGTTTTCATTTCCTTATTGACTTGAATGGAAGTATTTAGATGACATATATATATATATATATATATAAATCCAATAGCATTATTATGTCATATATTTCATTATTATTCATTATATATACAATATAATCATTTTTTAATGGTTAACATGGAGAATGAATCCCATTATGTCATGGAAACGGTAATCCGTACGTACGCACGAGCGATGATATCGTTCCCATAATTATTGAATGGAATTGGAGTGGATTATATAATATCTCAGAATCATTATGATGTTATAATAACCATATATAGTTATTCTTTACACCATTATACCCATCCAAGTAAGGTGGTGGTGGAAAAATAGATTACACCATGGCGTGGAGACAGTATTCCATACGTACGCACGCGTGGTGATTTAGTTTTTAGTAAGATGGATAGAAGGTGAAATGAGGTTGTTTAATATTTATAATATCATATCATTAATGTAGTTATACTGATTTTATTACTTTAAAATTAAAAAACTAAAGAAGAGGAAGTTTGAAGAGGAATGAAACTTGAAAGAATCGGTAGAAGAGATTACCTCTTCTTTGATGCACCTCTTTTAAGCTTCCTCTTAAGGCACTAGAGTTGGTCTTTTGAGGAGAAAAGAACCTCAATAATGTTTCTACTGAAGTTTAGAAGGTAAATGGGAAGGGGTTTTCTAAGCTTGAAATCTCAAAATTGTGTAAAGTGGAGAGGGAGGATGTGCCCTTTTATAAGGGAGGAGAAGGGCACTTTAGGATAAACATACAATAGTATTTTATAATAAAGTAATATTCGGTTTATAATGGCCCCAAAGTGACTTATTTCGAAGATAAAGTTGTTATGGGTCTAAATCCTCTCAAAAAATATGTTTTAGACAAGTTTATGTTACTATTTTAACCTTATCATTTAGATTTATCTCTAAGTTAAATAATTTAACTTTTACCGTGTCTACTTGTTTTCTTACACTATATTGTTAGTAAACATACTATAACAAGACAAACTAACCCCAAGTGGTCCATTATTAATATATATAACCTTAGCTATGTCATTTGGATGAACTATAGATTTTTATAAATTAAATAACAATTAATAATATAATATGTGTTTTAAAAGATATTTTACGTCAATTTTGACACTATTTGGTAATTGATTTTTGTGAAACTTATAACAGCATAATTAGTTCAAACAAAGTTTACTTAATCAATTCAAACATGTTATATTAACCTATAAAATTATTTTAATAAATAAAAAATCTCAAATTACATTTATTTGTGTGTTTATAACATCAATTATGTTAATGTTTTATTAATAAAGTAATTATTGCATCATCATTGTGTTAGGAATAAATTAAATAATTTAATGTTTAAAAATTATAAATAAAATACTATTATGTATTAAATCATTTTATCTTTATAATTAATTTTTATAGTCTAATTTATCTTATGTATAACCCTATATTAAAAATGTTTTAGTTATTAAACTTTGGTTTTAACTCTTTTAACTCTTCTTTAAATAAAATAATAATAAGTGTCCTAATCTAATACAAGTGGACCTAAAAGGTAATATTTTATTCCTAAGGTTTTTTTTGGTCGAATTAAACTTATCCAATAGAATTAGGACATGTGTTAGGGTAATAATAATATCATTTTTACCCCAAATTACCCTATTTACTTTTAACCATGGTAAATAAAAGTAAAAAGTTATTATTCACCATAAATTATTTTTATCTTACTGAACCACATTTTAATCCTTGATATTATCCATGTCTCTCAGATTTTAGAAATTCAACTCGCAGATGCGGTACAATTATATTTTATGTAAATTTTTAAATTCTCCTAGGAGGTGGGTAAATGACGGAGAAATGTTCTATAAAATTTATATATATATATATTATTATAAAATGAATCCAAAAAATATCATTGAAATTATATAGGATTTATGTATCTATTTTGACCTAAAATAAATTTAAATAACATAAATAATTATATTAATAAAAATTCGGTTTTAAACTATAACTCATTGTTTTTTACTATTCATCAAAAATTGAATGTTTTTAGAAAAATACCAGAAATTCACCTTAGGCTAATTTCGATATTCAAAATCCGAAAATGAAGCCCATTTTGAATGATTAAATTTATAAAATTTAAAAAAGTGGGTATTACTATTCAAAATGGCTAGTTCATAATATTATTATAATAATATCTCATTTATTGAAACTCTGTATTGCATACTACACACGCTATCAAATAAGGTCTTGATTGCATGTAATGCAAGACAAGTCAGGGCTGAATGTAGTTAAAGCTCTGTTTGGTGTTGTGTATAACATAATAAAAACTTATTTCATTTATACATTTAACAAAATCTATACTTAATGTTGTGTAGAATAATTTCCACAAAATGAACTTGAAATTGTGTCTAACACGAGCCAAGAATAGTGTTGTGTATACTACATGCTAATACAGTTTTTGCGTATAGTACAAGATAATGTTTTCATAGCATACAACAGAAGATATGAAAGAAATTAAAAGAATATATCTCATAAAATATTGGGGTGTTACATTCTACCCCCCATAAATGAATTTCGCCCTTGAAATTATTTGGGGTTATAAATTGTTTACTACTTAGAAGTTTCATTCATAGAATCTCACATTGTAAAAAGGAGTACTAAAACTTAATTTTAAAACTAAAGTATGAAACGTAATGGTTACCCAAATTAACTCATGACTGGGTTTCCACAAAAGAGAACATAGTTGAAAATGTTGATATGGAAAAAAATCTAACCATCAAGTTCTGATTGAGACTGGTAGAGGACATGGCTATGAAAAATCCAACAATCACAAAGCCATAAATTTGTGATGATCTAAGGTACCATCTTATTCATCGGATATGAGGATACTAAGACAACATTTTTGGTTTTCAAGATCATTTCCCTGATGTTGAAGAATTTTAATTAGAATAAATACTTACTTGATTTGGTACAATCTTACTATTTCTCATGCCTTGAACAATTTCCACTTCACCTCTTAAAGAAATGAAGTTGAATGTGTCTTTTGCAAAGTGTTAGAAGATCATGTGATAGAATGATAGGTCATTCCATCTATCTCAAACATAAGGTTATCAAAAGTTATAATTCCATCTTATGGTGAGATTAATCGTATATGGTTAAAAAAATGGACTTATACTTCATCTATCAAAGCACTTAATAAAATATAACAAGTTTCTACTAACCAGGGACATCCTATAGGCTAATGGTATGTGATAAAGGCATGTCGCACTTTGGTTGTGGGTTTGATTCCTGCATCCTTGTCCAACGCGACGGGTTGTCGCCCGTCCTACGGGTTTTCCTTTTTCTAAAACTACACTATTATAACATTCCAGAAATAATATCGAAAAAAACGATTTATATCCTTAAACGATACTATCTGATGTTCAACATAATCCATTCCAATATTTAGTCTTATCCAAAATACATATGTCCAATCTCATAGTATAAAGAAAATGATTACTTTAAAGGTTACATAACAAGCACATGAATACCGTCATTTATCCACCATATATCATAAAATATATCTTGTCGGTCACATTCCAGACATGTGAATACCTTAATCATGTATTCTCTTGAAAAATGAATACCCATTGAACCTTAGTGAAAACATTAATGCTGTCAAAAGTTAACTCTTTCCACATACCAAAATCCCAAAATTTCTATATACTAAAATCATGATATAACTTTATCCTTATATCAGTTATGAGCTCATTTCATTTTATCTTTATCCCTTAATTATGTGCATATCATCTTCATTCCAAAAATATTTCAATCACTTTTCATGGTTACCGGTACCATATAATTATTGAAAACCAATACATAGATATTCCAAAATTTTAAAATACCATAAATGAGATTCCATGATACTATTTTGAAATCCCATTACATAAACACATAATCACTCCACAACATCATTGTCATACTCAACATTAAAAATAGTGATCGCATGTGACTTCCCTTTATCTTTTTTTTAAGAGGTTTCTCATGTCGATCATCATTAACCCTTGTATTAGGGAATTTATTATCATAATGCCCCATTTCCTTGCACTTGTAGCATTGAAGTGTTGGTGGAGCATTCTCTGTAGTCTTTTCTCTATTCAATTCAGTAGAAACCTTTTTCCCATTACTTCGGCACTCAGCTGATCAATGACCTTCTTTTCCACACTTGAAACATTTTCTAGTACCTTTTAGAAAATCTCCACCATGCTTATTTCAACACTTTGAGCATAAAGAAACATTCACCTTCTTTTCACTATTGTTCAGAGATTTTTCCGTGAACTCCATCTTTCATTTCTTATCGAAACCATGAGATGGATATGTTACACCAACTTCTAGTTCTACCTTGATAGCACAACGCACAATTTCTTCATAGGTACTGAAGTCTCTTATAGCTAATGCCCTTCGAAGACTTGGTTTTAATCCCCTGAAGAATTGATCAACTTTACTTTCAGGTTGGATGATAAATCCAGATGCATACCTTGCAAGCCTTGTAAAATTCTCTTTATATATATCAACAAATTCATCATCCTTTTTCTTAATCTCAAGGAACTCCTTTTCTATATTTTTTCGAAGAATATGAGGGAAGTACTTATTGAAAAACCAGTTCTGGAACTCGTCCCATTCCATTGATTCAATTTCATCATAGGGCCTTGTATTCTTAATTAGAGTCAACCACTAGTCTGCTTCACCTTCTAAATTATAAACAACCAGAATTACTTTTTCTTGTTCTGAACATTGAAGTATGGAAAATATATTTTCATTGGTTCTGATCCATAGTTCATTAAAAAGTGGATCACAATACCCATTGAAAGAAGGTGAAGGTTTCCTCATGAAGGACTCAATAGAAAATTGTCCCCTTCTCTACTCATTTGGAAGTCAAGAATGATTCATAAATTGTGTAAGTATAGAATTAATATTTTTCACTCCATCTTCCATAACATTGGTTTGTTCAGGAGGAAAATTATTGCACTGTCCATTACATTGATCAACACAGTTTTTTCGGGTTCCAGCCATCATCTGAAACCCAAAAAAGAATAGTGTGAGAGGAAAAACTCATGCTTGAAAAAAAACATAATAAAGAGTAAGTACCTTCAATATCCAATATCTTAGGTTTAATTCTAAGATCATTATCATATTTCTAGGACTATAACCTATATTTATACTTATCCTTAGGGACATCGCTAGACATACCTTAGAAATACCTCTATGGATTTCACTAATGTTTTCACATCTTAGTATCCAAAGGTTAACTAAACATTTCCTCTAATACCAACTTTAGATACACATACTTGAAGTACATGGAAATTAAATTACTTTTTTGGAATACTTAATACATAAAAAAAACACACAAGGACCGTAATAGTTTAGTGTCTTTGGAAACTCGGAAAAATAATCTTCTAATCATGCTAAAAGATCTTCAACATCTCCTATAAAGATCTTACTCTTTTGTTTTCTTACCAAAAGCCTTTCATTATATCCTGGGGAAAAGAAAACATAAAAAGGGTGAGCTCAAATTCTTATTAATGGTAAAAAAAGAGAACACAAAACAATCCATAAACATTTTAATGCAAAAACATGAACATAAAATCTAAACATCAAAATCTTGAGAAAAGACATAAATCTTGGAAGTACGTAAGGAATATATCATAAAAGAACATAAATAATGATAAAATATCATGGGGATAAAACATGTAATTGTGGAAAACCATTAAGCACATGATATGATTTCCATAGTAGCCAAGTCATTGCTTCCAAGACCATCCAAGTGGACAAAGTCCCTTTCTGAATTGAGTTGACTCCTCATTCCAGTCTTGTATCACTGAACCAGATTAACTTAACATTCCAGCCATGTCTATCTCCTAAGATATAAATATTTACCCAATTATTTTGAGGGATATATAGGTCCCACCCATCTCATAATGAAATCATTCTTTCGTGTGCCCCAAAATAAACATACATCATTTATAATAACCCAACGAATAAAATGGGTTTCATAAACATCATCCCATCATAACATAATCCATATAAAATAAATGGATATCATTTAATAATAAGAAAAATTAAACCATGTAAATAATAGATACATTATACTTGAAACATAATCATACTAAATAATTTCATCTTAGATGGAAAATAGTTTTGATAAAACACTTGAAATTAATTCTTAAGGAAAATATCCTTTCTTCTTCAAAATCATTTTCTTCTCTCAAAATGCCTTGAAATTTTAAAAGAAAAGTATTTTGTTGAAAATAATGATTAAAAAATTAGAATAAGCTTCATGAAAATTAGGCGTTATGAAACTGTAGAAATCAGTTCATGTTGTATAAGTTAAAAAAACATTCTCCCCGTACTTTTTTCGAAAAAGTCAAAAAGTACCACGTACGGTAACAAAAGAAAGATTCCTTCCATAACACTAAGTAAAAATCAAAGAGGGGTAAACATGACTTTAAATATACATGGAATAATGTTAAAAAATTTATGAAAAACATTTTTATGGACATGGATGAAAAATATAACCCCAGTAAATACATATGTGTAAGCAATCTTGGAATAAAATGAGATTTGGAAAATTGTCTCTTACCTTAGGTCCGATATGCTTCGTACGTATCCAAAACTCCTGTATAGTGGATTAAAACATATTACTAACTTGTAAGAGAACCATAATAATATTTATTATCTCATATATTATTCACTTATGACTTTATATTACCCATTCTTTTGTCAATTCCATGTTAAATCATCATTTTAGGTGAAATCGTTTCATTTACCGTACGTGTTTCGACTTGTTGTTCTTACTTATATCCTGATTTAATTAATTAAAGAATTTTAAACAAAATTTATATATAATATATATTCATAAAATAAATATATATATGATTTATTCGATAAATGGAATGAAATACACCATTCGTGGAGACGGTAGGTCGTATGTACGCATGAACGCTGTTTTCGTTTCCTTATTGACATGAATGGAAGTAATTAAATGACTCATATATATATATATACATAAATATAGTATCTTTATTATTTCATATATTTTATTATTATTCATTATATATTCTTTATAATCATTATTGAATGGTTAACATGGAGAATGAATCTCATCGCTTCGTGGAGACAATAATTCGTACGTACGCACGAGCGATGATATCGTTACCATGGTTATTGAATGGAATTGGAGTGGATGATATAATATCTTAGAATTAGTATGATTTTATAAAAACTATATATAGTTATTATTTTCACCATTATACCCATCCAAGTAAGGTGGTGGTGGAAAAACAGATTACACCACGGCGTGGAGACGGTATTCTGTACGTACGCACACGCGGTGATTTCTTTTTCCATATGATGGATAGAAGTTGAAATGGGGTTGTTTAATATTTATAATACCATATCAGTATTTTAGTTATACATATTGTATTAATTTAAAATGAAACAACTAAATAAGATTAATTTTGAAGAAGAAAGAAATTTGAAAGAGTCGGTAGAAGAGATTACCTCTTCTTTGACGCACCTCTTTTAAGCTTCTTCTTAAGGCACTAGAGTTGGCTTTTGAGGAGACCATAACCTCAATAATGTTTCTAGGGAAGCTGATAAGGGAAATGGTCATGGTTTGGATGAGAATGAAATCTCAAAATTTTGTGAAGTTGAGAGGAAGGAGGTGCCCTTTTATAAGGGAGGAGAGGGGCTCTTTAGGAAAAACTTAAAATATTCTTTTATAATAAAGTAATATTTGGTTTATAATGGCTAAAAAGTGACTTATTTCGAAGATAAATTGGGGATGAGTCTAAATCCTCTCAAACAATATGTTTTAGAAAAGTTTATGTTACTATTTTAACCTTATCATTGATATTTTCCTCTATGTCAATTAATTTAACCTTTACCGTGTCTTCTTGTTTTCTTACACTATATGGTTAATAAACTTACTATTACAAGCCAAAAAAAACCCAAGTGGTTCATTATTAATATATATAACCTTATCTAAGTAATTTTCCAGATTATTAGATTTTTAGGAATAAAATAACAATTAATAATATATTATTTTTAAAAAACTATTTAATATCAATTCTGACACTATTTGGTAATTTATTTTTGTGAAAATCATAACAGCATGATTAGTTCGAAAAAAGTTAATTGAATCAATACTAACATGTCATATTAACCTATAAAATTATTTTAATTGTTAAAAAGTCTCAAATTACATTTATTTGGGTGTTTATAACACCAATTATGTTAATATTTTATTAATAATGTAATTACTGCATCATCATTGTGTCATAAATAAATTAAATTATATAATGTCTAAAAATTATAAATAAAGTACCATTATGTTGGAAATATTTTTATCTTTATAATTAATATTTATAGTCAAATTCATTTTATGGGTAACCCTATATTAAAAATGTTTTAGTTATTAAACTTTGATTTTATATTTTTAACTATTCTTTAAATAAAATACTAATAAGTGTCCTAATCTAAAAAAAGTGGAACTAAAGGGTAATAGTTTATTCCTAAGTTTGTTTTTGGCCGAATTAAACTTATCCAATAGAATTATTACATGTTTTATGGTAATAATAATATCATTTTTACCCCTAATTACCCAATTTACTTTTTACCGTGGTAAATAAAAGTAAAAAGTTACTATTCACCAAAAATTATTTTTATCTTATTAAACCACATTTTACTTCTTGATATTAACTGTGTCTCTTGGATTTTCGAAATTCAAAACTAATAAGTGGTAAAATTATGTTTAATGTACATTTTCAAATGCTTCTAGGAGGTGGGTAAAAGACGGTAAAAAGTTCAATAAAATTTTTATATATCTAAAATTATTATAAAATGACTCCAATGAATTAGAATTAACTTATATAGGTATTATGTATCAATTTTGACATAAAATAAATTTAAATAAAATAAATTATAATTTAAATAAAAAGTATGTTTTTAAATAGTAACCGAGTGTTTTCACTATCCATAAAAAATTGAATGTTTTTAGAAAAATAAAAAAAAATCACCCTAGGTTAATTTCGATATTCCGAATCCAAAAATGAAGTCCATTTTGAAAGATAAAATTTATAAAATTTCAAAAGTGTGTGTTACTATTCATAATGGCTAATTCATAATAATATTATAATAATATATCGTTTAGTGAAACTCAGTATTACGTACTACACACACTATCGAAGAAGTTCTTGATTGCGTGTAATGCAAGCCAAGTCGGGGCTATGTGTAGTGAAAGCTCAATTTTTTGTTGCGTATAACATAATCAAATCTTATTTCATTTATATATTAAACAAAATATATACTTAATGTTGCGTAGAATAATTTCCACAAAACGAACTTGAAATTGTGTGTAACACAAGACAAGAATAGTGTTGTGTATACTGCAAGATAATACGGTGTTGTGTATAGTACAAGATAATCTTGGCGTAGCGTACAATAAAAGATATGAAATAATTTAAAAAGAATATATCTCATAAAATCTGAGGGTGTTATACATTCTTTCGGTCCCTAAATATTATGCAATGCCCCACTAATGACCTACGACAAGATCATGTGAAGAGAGTGATACAAAAATCCCTCCACTAACTCCACCTCATCTATGTGAAATATTCACCACATAAGGATTCATATAACCAAGGAGTTGAGGCCTATAAACCCCCCCCCCCTATCTGCATACACAAAAAATGGATCAATCAAATGCAGACAGAGATGACGAAAATAGTAAAGGGTCGGAATTCTTGGAGTGGAAGGTCATACAATCTCAAGGTATTCCCCCAGGTAAAGCCTGGGGAATATCTTAAGGGATCACATAGCATGAATATGATTTTCATGTGATCACTTCATAGATCATGTGAAGGACTTTTGGAATGTCAAATAGATTATGTGAAGGGGTTTTCTCACATTGACAGGGTCATGTGAAACCTAAGTAAGAATAATGATTGACAACCGTGGGGAACATATGTAATAAATAATAAAAATGGAGGAATATAAAAATATTATATCATAAAAATTCATCACATTATTTATATTACCTACACAGATCATGCGATAGTGACTAGACATATCGCCCAAGTCTTGTGGCGCCCTATGTGCATGTCAGCCAACTCATGTGATGATCCCCTGAATTGTCATCTAGTTCATGCGATAGCGACTCAACATATAACCAATGTATAAGGACACCCATTAAGCTTGTCATCCAAGTAATAAAATGACCTCGTACATGTTTTCTAGTTCATGTGATGGCATTCAGACATGTCACCCATGTATCACGAAGTCCTCCAGACGTATCAAGTGGCCATGCAACAGTACTAGGACATGTCAGCCAATTCATTCTATAGCACCAAGATATGTCTATGTTGATCATGCGATAGCTTCCTAGACATTTCATCCAGGTCTTATTAATCCCTCCATGATTTTTATGTTAGATCAATATATGTCTTCTATACATGTCATTCTTGATCATGCGATGCCATCTAGACATGTTGTCTAGATCATGTGATGTCCTTTGGAAAAGTCAACTGGATCATGTGGTTATCATTGGACATTTCATTTAGGTAACAAGAACATTTCTAGACAACTTCAAACTTGTAATCTCGAAAATCAATACATGTCAATTAGACATTTATGAAATGTTAGGATGACACCTCAGGAAACGATAACTTTTCTCGATATACATATATGGTCATACCCCCAAACTGAACTATAAGAACCCTTATTCCTTTTATAACTATGATATAAAGGATTCCTTCATATTTTCTGACCTCACATGGGAATCCACTTCAATGTATGTACCTGCATATCCAAAATGAACTATGAGAACTCAAATTTCTACCATAACTAGTATATGTAGGATGCCTTTCTAAGGCCTGAGTTCTAATGGGAATCTACCTTGGTGTAGTTCCATCAATGTCTCTAATATTACAACCTTCAGGGTGAAATATTTCCCAGGGACTTATCATTCTTCCTCATCCACTAGCATATTTTGGAAGTTATTAAAATATGAGAACTTTGATTCCTGCCACAACTATGATGCGTAGGATTCAAACCTAAGACCCGATCATGGATGGTCATCCACCTCAGTGTAAGTCCTTACATATCTCTAACATTACAACCATTGGAACTTAATATATCAAATGGGTTTATCATTCTTCTTCATCCATCAGTGGATTGAGAAGGAAATTGAACTATGAGAACTATGACTCCTGCTAGAACCAGGATACATAGGGATCCCTCCTAAGTCCCAAGCTCAAATGGAAATCCACCTCAGTGTAAGTCCCTCCAGGTGTCTGACATTCTAACTAATTAGACCCAATATCTCTCAGAGTATTATCATTATTCCTCATCTATAATTGGATTGATATAACAACTGAACTATGATAACTATGATTCCTACTACAACCAAGATACTTAGGATGCCCTCCTAAGGCAAGATCTCAAGCATGCATCAACCTTGATGTAAGTCCTTCCATGTTAATGAAATTATAACCATCATAAACCAATTTATCCCATGGAATTATCATTCTTCATTATACTTCATCGGATTAAGAAGGTGGATAAACTATGAGAACTCTAATTCCTTCCATACCTAGGATACGTAGGATGACTTACTATGTTCTGAGCTCCATATTAATCACCTTATTAGGGTTAGATCA
Organism: Viscum album; assembly: GCA_963277665.1. NCBI lineage: Eukaryota > Viridiplantae > Streptophyta > Magnoliopsida > Santalales > Viscaceae > Viscum > Viscum album. Next base: position 254,446,377 of record OY728148.1, on the reverse strand, counting down.
TTTCACAGGTCCCAACTCCATATATAGTAATTCGGATTACTTTCTATCAATTGATTATCACATAGATCATAGATCACTTAGGTTTTTGAATTTTCAATAATCTTATCATTCACATCATGAACCTCTACCAGCTAGGGAAACATCAACATGTGATCACCGCTCAATGGCATAACATGCCTTCCCCAATATAAGGGAATCCAAATGATATTTAAATTCTTAGGTCTAATGAACTATGTGGGTTTTGATTCATATTATAAACATGATATGTATAACTCCCCATAGAGTTTCAATCCCATCCTCATAATATTAATAACCTCCCTATATGAAATTAATCTTTGGAGTGCATTTTTATATTTCTTTAAAATATAAGCAGCTACTTGTTAATGGGAAACTTATGGAGAAACTAATAAACATACATACAGACAAATTAATAGACCCCCCCCCACATGGAAGTGTTCAACACTTGATCATTTTATTAGGTTAATCGATCCCATATCCATATTAGGAAGATATTGGTGAACATATATTAAATCTATAAGGGATACCCATAGTAGGAAATAATTCACCCCAAAATGGTGTGATGTGATCAACCTCCCATCCTCTCTATCAATGTGAATTCCTATATGTAATTGGGATGAAACCCCAGTTGACAACATTCATTTAGAAACCAAATCTTTACTTAGTTATGGATGTGGGAACTACTAAGAGTATTTTTGAAAGGAAAACATGGTGATCCTGTAATGAGTAATTTTGCAGCACATTCAACCCCCTCATAGTCAATCATCAAGCATCTCCAAAACCGCCTTTTCCCATGAAACTATCTGATGTGTGGGGAACATGATCACTATCCAAGGTAATGCCTTAATCCAAGTACTAACAAAAATGAAGAGCATCACTAACTTCAAAAACCAATAGAGAAATGGAGTGACTATGAAATAACTTCTCCTAAAGTGGATCTCGGTATTTAAGGTACATTTATCCTCCAATTCAAGGTTACAGATGTCTTTTTAGAAGTTAATTTTAGGAACTATGTTATACATATGATGTTTTCTAATATCATTAAATCCCCACCATAATGATTTTATTATTGAATACATATTATAGTGGTGTGATTATTGTATTCTAATATGATTTCAAGATGAATTTTCCTTGTGGAAATATTATTATCCTTTAGAAAATTTTAACATGATTTTAGTAATGGATTGGTTACCTCTACTTAGAGGAAATATTATCTAATGTCAGGAAAACCCATTTCATGTAAACCTATGATATTATTATAATTAAAATATAATAATAATCATCCACTATAAACAAATTATATAATTTTGGTCTTGATACCAAATAATGGAAGAATCTTGTCCCAAATAGTTGGATAAAACTCAATATTAGGGATAATTCTATTCTGAGTCAAGATATATGTTTACCATGTTTGTATGGTTGATATCTCTCTAGAAATTATATCCTGAGTCATATATATAATTTATATTCCCTTAGATATTTATATTGGTATGTTATAATTAAAATTGTGAGGTTAAAATTTATTTAATGTGGGAATACAATGCCCCATATTCTTTGGATCTATTAATTTTTTTCTTATTATTATAAATAATGTTTCTCTCTTCTTGCGGAAAACATAATACTTGACTTAAGATTGGTCCATAAAATATATAAACAAAACTAAATAAATTTTAATCTATTATAATGGAACACAACAATGAAGGTACATGAAACCATGTATCTCATACAATGGATTATTACACATCATGAATGATTACGTCCATTAAACATCAAAAATTAAAAAGCGATAATAAATTGAAAAGAATAATATATTTAAAAATTGAAACTCCCTTGGACCACCATCACCAATATTAAGCTCTATTAGTATAATTAAAATTATAATGATAACTAATACCATGAAATGAGATATCATATTATGATATTTAAAATTAAAACTATGGAAATAGAAAGTGTAAATGGAATAAGTTTAGTAATGTTATATATATAGAAATAAAATATGGTTGTTTCAAATATGGTCATTATAGATATGGTCATTGGATATATATCCAATAGTTATACTGAATTCATCTATGGTTACATAGTAAATTTAAAATTATATTACTCAGAATGAAATAAAAATATTATAATAAAATAATATAAATATATATTTATGTGTTATGTATAAATATTAATATTATTTTTAAAATATTATATTATGTATATATAAAATTAAAATAAATATTTTAATATCAATGGAGTAGTTAAATTATATTTTAGAATATAAATAATTAATATTAATGGTATTTTTTAAAACATTTTTTGTATAAAAGTGACATTTCATTTTTTCAAAAAGAAGTTTCATGAAGTATTATATATTTTATAATAATATATTAAATTGAACAATTTTAAAATATTATTACATATGACCTAACATATTAACATCTTTTAAATTATTAATTGATATGAAATAATAATAAAAACACTTAATTTTTAAAAGTGATAATTTTAAAAAAAAATGCATTATTATATATATTTTGTATTTACATTTACAAACTAAATTTATAAATTTTTGAATCTATATTAGATAAATCTAACCTATTTTTTATTTATAATTTCAAAAAAAATTATCATGATTTTTTTTTATTTTTCTAAAAAATGACTTTTTGGTGAATAGTGGAATATATCATTTTAATTAAATAATATTATTTTTATGTCGTTATTAGTATATAAGTGTGAATTAGGAATTTATAATAAAATTCATGAAAAAATATAATTTTTAGTTGAAATTTTAAGTTTTAAAATATTGATTATAGTTTACAATCCTATGATAGATATTTAAGAACACAAGTATTATTTTTCTCAAAAAATATTTTAATATATTATACATTTCTTATCTTAAAATTAATTCTTAATTAAATTAGAAACTAAGTTGTATTAAAAATATTCTAAATTCAGGTTCATCACACCAAATTTGTTAATAATATTTACCTTATATTTATTTTAAAATATAAATTACTTTGTTAAAATCTTGTTACCAAGGGAAAAACCAAATTACGAAAATGTAAAAATATAATGTAAAATAACTAAAAACATATTTAAAACTTGTGTGGAAATTATTGGTTGGAGATTTATTTACCCAAGGACACATTTCACTACATTATTTATAACTTTTTTAATATTTGAACCTTGACTAGTGTAATGATACTTTTGATAATTAAAGGGGTATTCACAAAAAATGCCTTGTTATTTACATATAAAAGGTGAGACTTCCACCCCTTCATGACAAACCCATTATTTTGAATTACATCCTGAAACTAAAAGTTTTTATCCTCCTAGAATCCTATCTCAACTTCATAATCCTATGGTCTCAATTAATCATCCAAATACCATAATTTCCAATAATACTTTAACGAAAAAAATTTAAAATCCCAATGTGAGTGTTATTTAATCATTAACATTCTATCCTTAATCTTTCTATTATTAAACTATAATTAAAATTGTAATATGATAACCTCATTATCATAATTATACATAAGTTTTATTATATTAATATAAAAACATGTATTTATTCATTTCCATTCACTTATAAAAACAAAATAATATTAACCAAGTGTTGTGCGGACTACTGCGTCCATGAAGTAATGTTTTCAATTTTTTAGCTTGGTTATATTTATTTATCTATACCATATAAAATAATATTCACCAAGTTAAAAAAAAAATAATTCCATTATTCTTCTATTAAAATTATATTTTAATTATCATTAACCATACTCACCAATCAAGATATAGTGTATTCATGTTTGGGATTGGTTTAACCACCAACTTGAAAAATGATATAAAACTCTCTCATGGTTGATTATGGTAACTTAAATACTAATGTTATTATAATATAATAATCAAATTGTGATTTTTTTGGTTCAATAATGGTTTTATTAATTATTTAAATATCATATTTGATCATTAAAATTATTAAAATAAGCTAACATCATTCAATTTTAAAAGAAACAAAAGAAAAACTATATAATAAATAAATATAATATTATAATAAATGGTCTATATTAAATTTTATATAGATGGATAAAATTAATAAGAGTTATTCTAAAAAATTAACTTCATTATTTAGGAAGTTAATCACGTGCACAAAATGAATATGGAACAATGTAAGGGGTTTTCCTGACTCACATTTTTTAAATGGGTCATAATCAATTCTCTTTGAGTATTATCTTTTTATATTTATGTATTATAACCTATGATGATTTTATATTGTATTTTCACCTTTTTTATATTAAAATACTTTTTAAAAGAAAAATATTCCTCTTTAATGGTCTATTTTTTTGTGGAAATTCATTTTTCTTATGAGTAATTTTAATTTATTTTAATAGATTTCTCTTTCATGTCCATATTTTGACATATTAAAAATATTATACTTTCCCAAGTGGGATATAAAATAATTTTTATCTTTATGGATCCTTTTATTCCCATATATTATTATAAAAAAATGTGTTTATAACCTTTTAATGTTGTGGGTTTTCTATAAAGGCATTTTGAAAATTTTAAAATCCTTTTCTTTTCTATGATCTTATATTTTACATTTTTTACTTCAAATTTTGGCATGTGTTTTATTATTTATAAAGGTATATTTATTTGCATCTTTTTATAAGTACTATTTTAAAAAGTTTTCTATTTATGTTTAAAAAATGGTGCTTGTAAAGTAACTCAAAAATCATGACTTTTTAATATGAAATTCAGAAATTATTTTTAAGAAAAATATTTTTTTTATTTATCTTCTATTTTTTAAAGGATTATTATCTGATGAAGTAATGTTTCATAAATAACCCTATATTTTCTCTTTCTGAATACTTATTTTGTGTGATCATGTTTTTGGTATCAAAATTTCATGTTTATTTTTTATGTGATACCATTTTGAAAGGAAATAAAACCCCTTTTCTTTCCATGGGATTTTTACTATAAGATGAATGATTTGTTTTAAAATGGAGATCATATGTATATATGATAACTTGTAGGGTCCTATATTTCCCTAAAATTCATTGTATAAGGTTTTATATCTCAATAGATAATTATTTGAATTTTGAAATAGGTGACCACTCTACTATGTGAATCGGGTAGTGATGACTACTCCACAATGTTATGGAAATCCAGTAGTGAAAAATACTCCAAAATATTATGTTTATCTATGATCATGTTTATGACACTTCTTTCTTATTTTATACATTATTTCAAAGTTATGATAAACTTTTATGATATTCCATATTCTGAGATGTTCTTCTTTATTATGTTATGATTCCATGTCTCTTTTGATTTTTTCATGTTTTTATCATCAATGTTTTAATGTCCTTTATTTTTTCTTATGCTTATATATCATTATCCTTTATTATCAATCATGTTTTATGATTTTCACCTATGATCTCATAATCCATTAATCTTATATTCCTCCATTTCCAATTTTTTACAACATGTTTACGACATAACGATTATGAATAGTTGACAATTTTCCATTACTAGTAATAAAATATCATCCCTTTATTATGATTCTATTAACCCGGTTATAAAGATTATTATATCATATGTAATGTATATAAAAGGTTCTAAAGTATAAGTGTTATGGAAAAATGTCCACAAGTGTTGTAAAATAATTTTTTATGTATCTAGTATCCAAGACACTAAACCTTTTGGTCCTTGGGTTGTGTGTTTATTTATTATATGTATTAATTAAACCATGGTATCAATATATTATTTATTTTCTTTTAGCGTAGGTTTCTATATTTTTTATCATAGTGGGATTTAGTTATTGTTTGATATTATTTTAGTTACCTTTGTTATTGAGGTTAGATAACCTTAGTGAAAACCCTAGATATGAGTCTAAGAATAGAATGATATTTTTAATTATTGGTAAAGTGTTGAATAATTTCATTCAATAAAAATAAATCCATGTATGTATACTAGAATGTGGATAAAATTGTGGAACAGATGCACCTAGCATCCATCTCACTAAAAAGGATTAGTTGATAATTGACTTGATCATCACCCTGATGCATTATGAGTGGTCCTAAGACTACACACCTAGCTAGAAACACTTAGGGATATGCTTTATTTGATTATATGATATTTAAAAACTATTATAAGGTATTTATTTCCTTCTTACATTGAGGTATTTTTTTGAGAATTAAAAGATAACCAAACTTAAAGTAACTTTGGTTGAACTAAAATTGATATAGTTTGAACTAAATTAACTATAGGATAATATAATAATATAAAAGAATAATGAATTTTAAGTTTTAATTCCTTTTATTACTATTATAATTCCCCTAAATTTTTAATGTTTCATAGACAATGTAATCCCTTTTGGTTTTAATATTGGAAAGAACTAGAATAAACCATGATTGAAGGGGACAATGTGGAGATTACCTCAATGAATAACCCATCAGAATGGTATTTAGTGTGAGAAACCATTGGATTATGAAAAATAATATATCAAAAAATATTATTAACAGTGTTAATATATTTAAAGTACCAAAATCACCAAATAATATATGGATATATTCTTTAAAAATATCTAGTGATGGAGATTGTGAAGGAAAAATATTCAATTTCATATATGTCAAAAATGAGGAAAGAATAACCAAGGTAATTGTCTCAATGGGATCAAAAGATTCTCTAATTGTGAAAGAGGGGATGTTGAATCATCAGACCATTAATGAAAAATGAATAGTTGATTTAACATGATTGAAAGAAAAATAGTTCACCCTAAGGTAAAATTAATAATTAGATAACTTATGTATGAGTAACTTTGGAATTATCCAAAACAATTCCCTAATACAAGGACTAGCCAAGTCATTGAGCATCACCCACATAAATTACCATGAGGATAATGGAATACTTATGCAATAACTACTCCTAAAGTGGATCCTAATATTTAAGGTACATGTAACCTTCAATATTAAATTTTAGATGACTTGTTAGAATTCAATTCTATAAAATCTTGTATATCTATGATGTTTTCTAAGATTTTAAAATCACCACCCTGATGATTTCATTTTTAAATAAATCTCATAGTGGTGTGATTATTATATTAAATGTTTATTTTTATAGGAATGTATCTTTTTAAAATATTATTATCCTTTATTTAGATAAATTTAACATGATTTTAGGGATTTATTGGTTCCCTCCACTTAGAGGAAAAATTATCTGAAGTAAGGAAAACACATTTCATTTTAACCAAAGATATTATATCAATGAAAAGATACTCATAAAAAACCTATAAAAATAAATTATATAATTTGGGTTTTAGTACCAAATAATTCTAAAATCATGGCCCAAAAAGTTAGAGAAAACCTTATTATTATATATATTTCTATAGTGTGTAATTTGTTTGTGATGGTGTCGAGGAGGGGGAGCTCGCGATGCCTTCTACTACTTCATGACAATGATGGAAACCATGTCTGTCCCTTCTTCATTGGTGGGAGGACCTTCCTCATCCTCCAATGGAATGGAGTCCTCCTTATCCACCTTCTCTAAACCCGAGATGCTTCCACCATTTACTAAATGCTCCCTAAATCCAAAAGTCCCTAATTTGTAAGAAGGAATCCATAATAGGACATTGTGGATTGTGGATTTTTAAAAATCATTAGAGCTTCTCAACCGGACTCTGATATCTCAATTCTCACAGAGAAGGCCATCAGTGGATAACTATGATATGTTTGTCTTCAGTTCGTGGGATCTTCAATATAGGGAGACATTTGGCTTTCTAGATAATAAGAAAATTATGATTTTCTTCACGTCAGAGGAGGACCTGATCAAGGCCAGGTCATGCGTTCCTCATAACTTCAATGGGTCCATATTGTTTCTACATAGATGGAAATATGATTACTACATTAAATGAGACTCCCCTTCTGCAGCGATATGGGTGAGTTTCAATAACATTTTTCTACCTTTTCATAACCCATTGATTATTAGGATGCTTGGTAATATCCTATGAAGTTTTTTGTGTTTTGATAGTCATACCGAGGTGATGTGTCATCTGGTTAATCCAAGAGCATGTGTCGAAGAAAATGTTTCCCGACAGCCCCCTGATTTCCTTTAGATCACAATTGGTGAGGAATACTGATGTAGGAAACAGGTAGTGTATGAATACTGGGTGAATTTTTTCTCTATCTGCAACTAATTTGGCCATTTTTCAGAGGCATGTAGACTTGGTTCGAGACAGCATGGTTCTGGATTCAGTGGTGAGGAGGGGTCCACTGGCTAGGGGAAAGGGTGTGTGTAGTTTGATGAGGCAACTCTAGTGGCACCATGAGCTGGGTGGAGCTGTTTACAGAAGATGGATTTGGTGTTGGGATACAAGGGTAAGGGCCATGATATAGGATATGTGAGTGGTCTAGATGTGCGAAACAAGGATCCTGTGTAGGGAAGTGGAATCTCTAAAATTAATAAGCAACTATAGTCCAGGCCTTTGGATCCTCAGGAGGGCGGGGGGTCGGTAAGCCCCGGTTCGACTATTATTAAGGCAGTGGGTCTGTAAATTTCTGATTCTATGACAAATGCAACTTTGGAAGCTCCTAAGGAGGTTGAAATAAAGGTGGTTAGTGTATAATAATACATTGAGAATAACCAGGATGCATAGCACATAAATACAAGGGGATCTTCACACAGTGAAGGTAGTAAGGTATGGGAGAAGGTAACATATGGGGTGTGATTGGGAATATCCAACACAAATGTTAAAGTTTTCAACCGTTTTTAGTGTCTTGAGGTTGATGAAATGAGAGTTGTTTTGGAGGGGGCATAACTCGGGAGTGTACTATGAAGGAGGTCATGGACAGACAAGTCTAAGAAATTGTGTTGAATGATTCTCACAATGAGAATTGGGATTGCGAGTCCACTCATTCTGAATCATAGGTTTCTAGCCTCAACTTGGATGTCCCCAATGATTATAAAGAGATTAATGATATAGTTCAGGAGCTGGAAGGTGCTTTGGTCAGGCCATCCTCAGAAGGGTGGAAAGGAATTCATAAGGAGAGGAAAGAAAAACTCCTATCTATCACTTCATATGGAGACACATTCATCGAATAAATTGAATGGAAAACAGATGGACAACCTTTGCAAAGCAGCTATTGAGCTCAAACAGTCATTAGAATTGCTCATTATATCAGAATAAGAAACAATATAACATGTTTTTTCTCTCAATTCAACTAAATAAGATGCCACTAAAATTATAGGGATACCACTTAGGATATCTCTCAATGAGGACCAATATGCGTGGATAGATATACAGGACTTCATTTATTTGGGGGCTTCAATAATGAGAAGATCAGTCTTGAGGAGTATATTTAGTCTGAGGACAAGATGGCCTTCTAATTTAGAGATCTTATTAGGAATACACCAATGACGCAAGTTTCACTTTTATCCGGGAAATTTTTTAAGAAAACAAACTCTCATAATCTCCTGTTCATCTTTTACGACTCGGTTTAATTTGGTGGTATTGGTTGGTTGGTTTGTGAGGACCTCTTGTATGTGTCGTGCCTGCTTTCGGATCACCTTTTTTTGGTTTTGTTGTGGTATATGATACTTTGTAACCAAATACCTCTGGGATCTTCTTCGAAAGGAGATTAGAGCATGAAGCCTTCACCATTGCAAGCCTTTTGGATTTGGATAATTGTGAGGGTATGGCTTCGCCATTGGTTCTATTCCCATTCACTTTTCTCTGGGACTAATTGTCGAAGGGTCTTGCTTCAGTGAAGTCTTGACGTCATGGAGCATCTGATGGGGTGGGCAGATCCTGTAGTGTTCTTGGTTTTGTCTATAGAGTTGTTATGGGATTGTCATCTGGATATCTTGGTTTTTCAGTTTTTCCTTAAAAGTGTTTTGATAATAAAAAAATAAATTTTCAGTTAGATATATTCCTATTCTGTAGAAATAGATATGTTTCCCACGTTTATAAGGTTAATATCTCTTTAGAAATTATATTCATATTCATATCTATAATTTATATTTCTTTATATTTTTTTATGTGATAATTAAAATTACTATAAAATAATTTATTTAATGGGAGAGAATGTAATGCCCCATGTTTTAGGAGCCATTATTTTTCCCTCTAATTATAAATAATTTTTCTCTATTATTTAGAAATGATTAATAATCTATTAGAGATTACACCATACAAGATATGAACAAATATAATGACACTTTATTAAATTGTAATGTAACATAACAAAAAAAAGGTACATGAAACCATGAATCACATACAATGGATCATTACATTTCATGTGTAACATATGAGGATTCTAGTAAATATATTTTCCATTAAGTAATTTTGAGTGTGATATCTTTCTTCACACACACTAAAATGTAGTTATTGATACATTCGTATATTATATTAATCATATTTAGAAGATAATTATTATGAAATATAATATATCTATATGTGATATAAAATTTTAATATTATTTAAATTGAAAATTTTCTATGAAATAATATTAGAAGCACTTAAATTTTAATAAGGTCTTTTTTAAAGAGATTATATTCATTTTATTTTTTTATTAAAAGTTAAATTTATAATACAATAATATAAAATTAACTTTATTTTTTAATTTATAATATTAAAATTGACTTATTTTTTATTTTTTACCATATTCTAAAAATATCTATTATTACCCAAAAATGTTGGTTTTATATGAAATAATGTAATTTTAATGACATCATTAATATATAATAATGACCTAAAAGTTAAAAAAAATTATGTGATAATATTTTAAATTAAGTAATAATATTATGAATTTTTAAATATTATTTTCACTTAGAGAACTCCCGGAAAACATTTTTAGGACTAAATTAAATGGTTACTTTAACAAAAAAAATTGTTTCATTTCTTTTATTTCAATTAATTAATATTTTGGAAAAAATTTGGTTATGGATTGATTTTAATGTCACATAAAAATAATTTAATTTATAATAAATCAATTTATATCATAAAAATTAATTATATTAATAATTTTAACTCATGCATAAATTTTGTGCGTAAAAACCTGATTATATTAAAAACTGTTTTTAAGTGTTAAGAATATTTATTTTAAAATTAAATTTTCTTAATCAAAGTAATTTTGATTTATAAAAGTCATATCAGATATTGAAGTATAATACTCAAATTTATTTTTAATATATATATATATATTAATAAAGAACATTTTAATTAATTAACATGGTTGAAATTAAAATTTACCTTGGAAAAAGTACACATGTGTAAAGTTAAAAGTAAAATTAAAAAACACCTAAATCACTCAAATATTTCCCAAAAATGAATTTATGGGATTTTCACAGCCTTATAATGTCCCAAATGAATTATTTTATAAGTATTGGGGTATTTTAACTAGAATAGCATCATGAAATAATTTACTAAGTGAATGTGTTTCCAAAACAACCCTTTCCTTCTCTTATAAAAGGGATCAATCGTGCAATTTAAAGATACATACTTTCATTCATTTTACTAAAAAAACTCTTAAAATGTTCTCCACATAGAATAATATCCCATGAACATAATCCTTTTTACTTATTTACTTATCCTTATCCTTTCATTTCAAAAGATAATTCCAAGGAAACTGTAAGCCCCCCATATGAGTGTAACTTATTCTTAGTCATTCTTTTTTAAATTTTTCATATCCTTATATTCCCTAAATCTATTAATATAATTGATTCATAATCATCTATCTATTTTAGTCTCATTATATTTATTTAACAAAAATTATTCATCTCTATGCATCCACTATGAAAAATATAAGCACCAATCATGTGTCTGTGCGGACTACCACCTCCACGAAGTAGATCGATTTGTTTTTCATCACCCCCTTTCATGGATGGTAAAAAGGATTAAAATGGTCAATAAATATTATTTTTATTTATGAATTATTACTATTAAATTATTAATTATTTTTTCTACCTCCCTCCTATTTATACAAAATGAAAGTGTTGTTCCTATGTTTCTGTTGACTATTGCCTCTACGTCAATGACACGTTTCATTTTCCATTATCACCTAACATGGATGTCTTTATAAATTTTTCTGATTTATAAATATTTTTTCATAAAATTAATTATATTATGAAGGTTTCTAATTTTATTTTTTAATATTAACTTAAATTTTTTCCACATGTCAAGGGAATCATGAAAAATTTGACCAAACCACCTCATATAACCACCAAGAAAGGAAAATATTTAATAAATGATCAAGTTATGATAATAAATATAACATATTAGAATAATTATAGATGAATAACATTGTTAATAAAGTTTATAATAAACTTAATTTGACTATTCGTGAATTTTATCTTGTGAACAGAATGAATCAAGCCTCGATGTAAGGGATCTTTCCCACCACCCACGTTATTTTCGGGTCATGTGTTCTCTTTATTTTTATTTATTTTATGAAATATTAATATCATGTACATTATATATATTTATATACCTTACATATATACCTATTTTAATATATCATCCATTTACAGGATAATACATTTGTTAAATTTTCTTTGAAATATCCACTTTTATAGAAACCCTATTTAAAGTGATTTTCAAAATTATTATTTTTCCACAAACATTTACCCCTTAAAATGTTTTAAAACATGAATATATTTTAATATTTATCTTTTTTAATATATAAACCAACTAGTTAATTTTTTATTTTAAATGAAAATTGTTACCCTAGTTCTCTAAATGATCCTTTCCTTATTTCAAAAATCATCACCAAATTGATTTATTTTTATTCCTACTTCTTTATACCTTACCATGGATTTGTATACCATGGGAATTGATGATCAAGAAATATGTTCATTTCATATATGATTATTTAAAGAAATTTAACTTCTCATTATCTTATAAATCTTTTTGTTATAGCTTTCAAGTATGCCTTGAAACAATATCTTGAAATTCGGTTCTTTCTCAATAGTTTTACCATGTTCAAGACTAATGTATGGTTTATTTTCCTCATGTGGAACACATATGTATGATATTAATTATGTTATGTATGTCCCTATAATTATATATCCCTACAGTTAATTGTTTAATGTTCTCATCTCATGAGATATTATACTGTGGGAGCAGTGATACTTTCCAGCTATGGTGTGTAGGTAGACATCCTAGCCAGCTATGTAATATTAATAGGGAAAGGAGCCTTTAAATATGATTATGATGAAATTTTTATATTATTTTCACATCCCTATGATTTTATGAACTTATGATATGATAATTTATACATCTCTCTCTTATGTTATCATTTATTTATTCTAGGATTCAATTCTTATTCTCATTCCCTTTATAATATCATATTGTGCCACCCATGTTATGCTCCTTTATAATTTTTATTATCTTACTGATCTTTCTATCTCACCCATTTAATTATGTATTTATCACGTTCTTCCCATATAGTTTTAAGAGGACTTATGGGAGTTAGGGGCACTCTAATGATATTAAATAAAGATAATGATTCTATGTTTTAAGATGTTGTATTTATGTACCTAATCCTCAAAAGACATTATACCCTATTTTATTGGATTGTATTTGTTATAAACTATTTTAAAAAATAGGAAATAATATGTTTTTAATTATTGGGCCACTATGTCATGTTTGATTACATCCATTAAAACTGTAAAAATCAAAAGGGGAAAATAAATTGAAATAAAATTATCCTCAGAACTAGCACTTCCCTACTCACATTTAAGAAACGCCATTATTATAACAAAACTAATAATGATAAAGAATAATACAAAAGTAGAAATCATGTTGTGAGATATAAAATGAAAATTTTGGAAATGGGAAGTGTTAACAGAATAAGTTTAGTAAGGTTATATATATCAAAATTAAATCTGGTCTTTAAAAATCTGGTCATTTCATATATGGTCGTTCCCAATATATTCATTTCATATATGTCAATTGGAGATATATACAATATGAATACTGAAATCATGTATTGTTAATTAGTAAATTTATATTAATATAACTTACAATAAAATAAATATATGATATTAAAATATTATAAATATATATTTATGCATTACATATAAATATTATTATTATTATTAAAATATAATATGATGTATATATAAAATTTAAATATATATTTAAATATCAATGGAGTAGTAAAATTAAATTTTATATTATAAATTATAAATTTTAAAGGTATTTGTTAATGTGTATTTAGTATAAAAGTAATATTAATTATATTTCAAACAATTCATTAGTTTATTATTTTATATATTATCCTAATATATTAAATTTAAAAAATTAAAATTACTATTATATATTAAATAATATATTAAAAAATTTAAAATTTAATTTTTATACGACATTATATTAAGAACACTTAATGACTAAAAACATCATTTTCTAACAAAATTAGTTTTTCATTATATTTTATATTTACATTTGAAAATTAAATTTATAAATTTTAGAATTTGAATTAGATAAAAATAAATTTATTTTTGTATTAATAGGGTTAGAATTATATTATCATTAACTTTTTATATTTTTCTAAGGAAATTTAATTTTAGGTGAATAGTGCAATTTACCATTTTTATTCAATAATGCGACTTTATATGTAATTATTAGTATATCAGTTTGAATTGTAAGTTTTTGAAACATTTTTCATGAAAAAATATATTTTATAATGGACATTGTATGTTTAAAAATATTAATTATAGTTTAAAAAATTTTGATTGATTTTTTAGAACTCAAGTAATTGTTTTCTCAAAAATTATTTTAATACATTATATATTTATTATATTAAAATTAATTTTTAACACTTATAGAAATTTAATTTAGTTAAATATATGAGATATCTATATCTATAATTCTAAAAAAATTAATGTGGGTTACACTATATTTATAATAAAATATAAATTAATTATCTAAAAACTTGTTACCTAGATAAAAAATAAAATGAAAAACTGAAAAAAAATAATGACAAATAACGAAAAACAAGTTTAAAATGTGAATAAATTATTTTTTGAGGATTTATATACACATTTACACCTAAAAACTATTTTTTATAACTTTTTTAGTCTTTTGTAATTGAATAATATTTCATATAATTGTAAAGGGGTATTCACAAAAGTTTAATTTTATTCACTTATAAAAGGGGACGCTTACACCCCTTAATGAAACACCCATTAGATAGAATTATATCCTTAAAATATTCATATTTTATCCTCCTATAATCCAATATTATGTTCATAATCCTCTATAATCAAATACTTAGCCTAATGCCATCATTTCCAAGGATACTTTGAAGAAAATGTTCAAAATCCCAAAGTGAGTCTTATTTAATCCTAAACCGTTTCTCTTTAATATTTTCCTTGATAACCTATCCTTAACATAGTAATATGATAACCTTATTATAATTTTATTTTTTACATGTTATTATATTATTGTAAAAGCTTATATTTTTTCATTTCTATTCAATTAGAAGAACAAAATAATGTTGACCATGCATTATGCAGAATATCACCGCCACAAAGTAATGTTTTTTCATCTTGAATTTATTTACTTATCAAAACATCATAAAATATGATTAAAAAACTTTAAAAAATCAAGGTAATATCATTATTATTCTATTATGATGATATTATACACTTTATTAACCATACTCACTCATCGAGATATAGTGTGTTCAGGTTTGGGGTTGGTTTAACTACCTACTTGAACAATGCTATAAAATTCTGTCATGGATGACTATTTGAACATAGATACTAAGGTTATTATATTGTAATAATAAAATTAAGACTTATTTGGTTCTTTAATTGTTCTATTATGTATTTAAATTTTTATTAAAATTTCATTTTTTATCACTAAAGGTGCTAAAATATGCCAACATCCATTCTATTTTCATAAAAACATAATAAAAAACTACATAATAGATAAATGGAATGTGATAATAAATGGTTTATATTGAATTAAATATATAATAATAAGAATCTTAATAATTTATCAAATAGACTTAATGTAAGATCTCAGTTTTTCATAGAGGTATTGATCCTTTAAATTTTAGTCTAAAAAATTAGATTAATGGAAGTTCATAAAGGGATCATAGAGGTTTTGAAAGAATTAAGGATTGGTCTGGGGCATGAAGTTATATTTTTTGGAGACAAAAGATGAGTTTTATGTTTAGTTAATGTTTTACACTAATTGTTCCTATGAAGACCAAAAATGATGAATCACAGTTTTTATAGTTTTGCAGTAATGGAAAAGAAACTGTTTAAACATCCGAAATGTATTACATGTCACCTACCCAGTTTGCGGATGATTTTCCTAACCATGCTCATAGACTATGTGGGGTGTTGGATATTAGATAGTGGTCATCACATAATTGGCTCAAGTTTTATCCAAACCTTTGTAAAACATATTAACCCCTTTAAAAATTCTTGGAAATGACCATTTTCTCACCTTTCCCTTTAAACATATTTCTCATCTCCCCTTCTTCATTTGCACAACATCCACCAATAGAAGATATCTCCATCGCCTTATCTTATAGTATTTAGTGTGTATCCCTAATCTGGACTCTGATTTTAATTCTATTCATCATGTTGGATCCCCATTAGTAATTTTATCACTTATCTTGTTTATTTATTTATTTTATTCACCACCTTGGGTATTGTATCCATGTGAGTTAATATACCCATTTTTGGGAATTATCAATTTTCCCATTTTCCATCATTATATCCCAAATATGTGGCTAATACTGGATTAGGATTACCAGATAAGGATAATTGGGTTGTCCTATTACTTTTCCTTAAAATTATCATTGTTTAAAAATCATGTCATTGTGATTCATGCCGAAATTTCTATGTGTTTAACTTAAAATTTTAAACCCCAATAATAAATAACTCATAGTTGACCATGATGTTTCATAGGGCCCCTTTAACACGATTTTATGTTGAATAACTCATCCTAAACCAACCCTTATTTTGGGTGTGATTAATTTTCCTTGGCTACCATTCTTTCCTTTCACCAAAACACGCCCCGGGTGTGTTTAGTTTTTTACATATAAAAAGGAATGAATAAAACGTCTAAATTTAATTTTTATATGGTATGGATTCCTCTCTTAGAACATTTGAACATTTCTAAATGAATCTAACCAATGGTATGAATTGAATATTTATTTTGTATGTATGATTCAATTGGCCTATTTTAATTATTAAAATATACTCTTGGATATTGTTATAGACCTATATCACTTTAAAGGAATTCCCTACCATGCGTAAGACTTGGATTCCAGACCTATAATTCCCAGATCAAACTCATAGGACAACCGTTGGTTCCTTTATATGACCAAAAATTGAGACATCATACTTAGACCTAGTCAATGTCTTATATTTTTAATGCCTCATCTTGACAACAATGATTCATATTAATTTATGGAAACTAGAAATCCTTGGATTATCTCCTTGGACTCAACTTGATTTCCTCACACAAAGACCTCCATGTATTATTGATAAAACAAAATTTTATTAAATATTTTATTGTTAATTAATGAAATAATTTCCTCACATTATTTTAAATTTTTTTATTTATAAAATATTTTGGATTAGATTATTCATTTGAAAATTTGATGAAAATTCCAAAAAAACTTTTAAATTTCATTGTAGTATTTTGACCATAAATATTTTTTTATATTATTTAAATTTACAAAATTTCAAATATATTATTTACTTAATGGGATACAACTTTCAATCAGGAAATATGATCTTTATCATTCATTTTATTAGAGTAAATGATCCATGAATTCAAATATGGACAAGACTCACAGGATTGAAAACCACTTCACCTTTTCAGCCATATCGTCTAAATTTAGTCTTGGATTATTCTCATATTTGGAAAGTATATGGAGGAACCAATACATAACAAATAATCCTGATGTAATTACAACTAATTAATGGGTTTTTGTGGTTAAACACCAAGTGAAATTTGGATTAAAATATTTATCTGAATTTACCCATTCACATTTAAAACCACTAGCAAACGTAGCCTTCCCTCCACTCTATAAATATTCATTTTTATCAATTATAGATGTTAAAAATGAATTATTAGATTTAAGGTAGATTATTATTGGTTTCTGTCTATTTATCCAGGCATTTAAGGAGGGACGTCTATTGAAGCTAGGATCCCTTCATCAAAGCCTTCTTCTTCTTCTTCTTCACTTTGTAATGTTTTTGATCTTACTGTAAACTCCTTAGTTACTATTATATTTCTTCAATTTTTTAATTTTTTACTCTTTTTTATTATTTTTTATTCTTCCTTACTCATCCTATTTTGGTTGTAAATCAATATTAGTAACATTATTGGGTTATACCCTTTCCATGACCTTTGCAAATGCATAACGTTTCTACGATGACTACACCACCCATGGGAGATTAGTTTTCTTAGTAAAAGATATACCTCATAAATTATTCATTAATTTATTATGAATCATTAATATAGTATAATTAAATTAAAATGATATATGAAATTATTTTTCAATTTAAAATAAAATATTCATGCAATTTAACGGTTAACAAAAAACACACGAGGTCAAGATTTGGGTAAATAGTAAGAGCGCAATCTTAATCGGTAAAACAAAACCACGTGAAATTTATTTTTATAGTTAAAATATAATACATAAAATAAATTAATCATTATTTAAATAATTTTTATATTTCCTAATTTACCACATACCCTAATCTATCTTTATAACAACAATCAATTTGAGGTGATGTGATTGAATGTTCTAAAGTTAGCCTATAGTTTAATTCATTTCATCTTTGTGGTAAAGTTAATTATCATGGAGTTAGAGGGTTAAAACATTAGTGGATATAATAAATTGGGTATTAATTTAAATTATTATGACTAATAAGTAATTTAAGAGGTATCTTTATATCTATTACACTTTCTAAAAATAGTTTTCAAAAAAATATCTTCTTATTGTGTTTCCTCAATCTCATTTAATAAAAAAAAGAAAAAAATACAACCATCATCAAGGATACTTCTTCTTATTATTTTTTAAAAATAACCTCCCCATCATTATAATATTTTTATTTCTTTCAATTTATTTTATAATACCTTTAAGAAATGGTTTTAATTACAGCATATTTGAGAGATAGTCTTGGTCAGCCACTCTATTGCACCTGAGTACCCAAAAACCACACAACATTTGAGAACAACCACGAAAGTGCCTTTCAAATTGGTATTATTTTTTGGGGAAAATTAATTTATTCAAAAAATTAAAGGTATTTGTTTTATTCTTTTCTTCTCTTTTTTCTTTTTTTATCCCCTTTCTCAATTGCTTTTTTTTCTCTTATTTTTTCTATCTTGGACGATCATCTCAGTCTTATTATTTATTTATTTTTTCTTGTTATGGTCATCATTTCTTAATTAATTTTTAATTTTTTATGAGATGAACTAATCTGATATATCTCTAATATTTTTACCCTTATATTGAATGAATCCTTAGGGCTTGAATCAGAAAATTTCAATCTTCAAGAAGTTTTAATATTCAACAAGTTTTTAGAATTCCACCATTCTGGGAACACTAAAATTGAAACCACTTCTCAATAAAACTTTAAACAAGAACCAATGGATTTTATTTTGACCCAATATTTTTATAAATTAACATTACATAACATTTTTGGAATAATTAAAACATTATACAAATAGGCACCCAAAGATCGTACTAGTCTAGTGCCTTTGGAAACATTGAAACATAAACATTGATACATAAGTGAGATACATTATCTCTCACTAGTTTCTTCTTAACTATAACCCTAGAAACATCAAGCATAATACATAACTTCAAAACCTAGGGTAGGAAACATAAAAAGGGGTCATCTCAAATGCTTAGTAAGGGTAAATATCATAGATATGTAAGCATAATCATGAGCATCAGAGTATGATAACATGATCATGAAAATAGAAGATCATACACTTCATATAAAAGATCACATAAAAGAATCATAACATAAATATTTTAATTTAATAAGACATGAATAATAAATAAATAAAGAACATAATATATGAAAGCATAAAATATAAATCAAACATGGAATTGTGACAGACACATAAGAATATATAATATGATTTCCAAAGTAGCCAAGGAATTTCTATCAAGTCTATCTTGGTAGTATTAGTTCACTCCCTATACCATCTTGGTAGTAATGGTTCACTCAAATGGCCATATTAATAGCTTTAGTTCACTCCTCATACCATCTTGGTAGTCATGGTTCACTCCCTTGGCCACCTTAGTAATCAATGATCATTCCCAAGACCATATTAGTATATATAATGAGATATAAATCATTACCCAATGCATTGGAAGGAGATATAGGTCCCACCTATCTCATAATTAAAACTTACATACATGTTCTAAAAGATCATAAATAGTCATATCATAACCCATGAAATTAAATGGGTATTATAAACATGTAATAATATCATAATCTATAGAAAAGCATGTTTCATAATCATGTCATTATAAACATAACCTATGAAAATAAGAGGGTTTCAAAATCATATAACCCATGAAATAGGAACAAGTTTCATAAATATCATTCCATCAAAACATAATCAATTTAGAGAAATAATATGTACATAAAAATTGAATCATTTCCCAAAAAAGGCATGAGTAACACTGATGGATTTTATATTATATTGGAAATAATTTGGAAATATCTTTTAGAATATTTTTTGAGTTAAATATCCTTACTTCATTGAAAATGATTTTTAAAACATAAAACCTTTTTAAAAACATTTTTCTTTAAAGATGGATTTTAAATATTAGAAAAGAAAACATAGAAAACCATAAACATTTTTTAAAATCCTTTTTCCTTGAAATTTAAATTCAAATATCTTTTGAAAAAAAATTAAAATATGTTTTTTTAATACAATAGATTTACGATTAGAGATAGAGATTGTCATATTTTACTTAAAAACATTATCTTAAGTACCAAAGAGTAGTAAAATGGTACTAACACATTGATATATCTAGGATAAATAGAGGATAACGAAACTCATGAGTGTTCTTGAGATATGTATCATAATATTTCATTAAGGGAATCTTAAACATAAACAATCTTTAAAACTTATAACATTGTTTCAATAATGTCTTATAACATGGTAACTTGGGATCATATTATCCATGTAAGAAAAATAAATTAAATTAAGCTTAAAATATCATAAAAAGAATTAAATTTGTGATAAAACATGTAAAATAGAAGTATATACAAATTGAAAAATAATTTTGGTGTATAACAAAACACAAGCCTCAAAGAAAGAAAATTAAGACAAAACTATTTTACCAATTTGGTAACTTTTGAAAGTTAAACCCCATGAAAGAAATATCATAAAATGGAAATTTTAACAACCATAAATGTAATTATAAGATACATAGAATACATTCATGGGTAGTATATACACCATACAAAAGGAATGGGTGGTGATAAATCATGTATCTAATGGAAATAAAAAGAAATATGAAATCCCCTTACCTTCTATCTTGACTCTCATCGTACTCATTCAACGTATATGTATAATAAATATAAATTTATTTTAAATATTTTACAGGACCATGTTATAATATCTAATATTATATGTTGTTTTATTACAACCTTATATTACCGGCTTTTTAACAATCATATGTTAATGTTTCACTTCGGATAATATTCATTTTGTTCTTCACTTGTGTCTTAATTTGTTATATCATTCATTCGTATACATAGATCATGATTTTAGAATGAAAGAAATGATATAAATGTGATTTATGTCCAGTATATTATTATTATAATAATCTATATAATTTTAAGAATGAAATGGAATACACTATTCATGGAGATGGTAAGTTGTACATATACATGAATATTGTTTCTTTTTTTATTAATGTATTGAAAGAAATAAAGAAAATGAAATATATGTATATATTTATATAATATCCTTAAATTATAATTATAATGTTATATATATTTTATAATTTTACTAAACCCATCCTTAATACATTCAATATAGTGTGTTAAGGAATCACATCGCTTTGAGGGGGCGGTAGTCCACACTTACACAAACGAAATTATCGTATTTACACCGAATGGAAAGTAAAAAAAGATATGTGTTATAAAGGGAATAAATAATATTAAATACATAATAAATATTATTTATAACTAATATAAATATATTTTATATCATAATTTCTCCCATGAAAGGTGGTAAAGGAAAATGAGCAATCATCATTTATTGGGGTGGTAGTTCACCATACCCATAAATAGTATGTTTGTTACCTATTAGATGAAGTTGTGTGTAAGTTTAGGTTGAAACATTATCCTAAAAACATCCAAGTAAATTTATGATATTTTTTTATATAGAAATTGAATAAATAGAGTGGATATGTGGTGAAGGAAATAAAATAAAAGAGCTTAAGGGAATGTGTTACCTCTTAATCGAGTAACTACTTTTGGTTTCTGCCAAAAGGCTTACTTGGAAAACATTAAGCCAAAAGAGAGGTTTCAAAGAGAAATATATGGATTTTGGAAATTGTTTTGGGAATATATTGGCCAAACATATGTTTTTCTATAGGTTTTAATAAAAGGGAGAGGTGGTTTCCTTTTATATGGAAGGTAAAGAACTCGCTTGGTATTTTTTAAAACAAGTTAGGTGAACAAAAATTTTTCCATAAAAAGTCATAAAAACTAGAAAAAATAAATAATTTAATGTTAAAGGACGAATAATGCCTATACAATGGGTTTTGGATAATTTTATAAGTCATTGGGTCTTAAATTTAATGTTTCTTCCTTATTTATGCTTAATTTTACCTTAATCGATGTAATTAATTTTAATTACTTTTGCAAATTTTTTGGGTAAAAAACTAAGTTGACCTTATTAGAAATTATAAATTATTCTGATTTAAAATATTGAATCCATTTTTACAAATTAAAAACATATAATTTGGAGAAATTAATTAAAAATTAATTAAGTATTCGGGTGGACAATAAAGGTTTTTAAAGTAAAAATGATCAAAATTTGTTAGGTTTTTATATCCAATTTCAATGTTAAATTGGTTATAATTACCTAAATTTGATTAATTTATAAAAATATAATCTATTTAAACTTTTAAAACCAATGAAAATATATTTTATCCTTATAAATAAATTATATTAAAAAATAGTTTTGAATTAAAATCTGGTATTTTTCATTATTCATTCAAAAATTACGTTTCTTAGAAAATTCCAAAAATTCTCCCTAAGATAATTCTTATATTTTAAATTCATAAATGAGTTATATTTTATCAAATTAAAAATTTAAATGTGTCTACAATTAATTTTATTATTTTTCAAAAAAGGGACATTAAAAGCACTTCATTTTAGAAAATAGTATTTTAAAACATAAATGGACTTTACCAAAAATCATATTTTTCGTTATAAATATGTTTTATTTATAAATAAAAATTCAAAAAGAAATATTTTAAAATTATTTATTAATATTCATATAACTAAGTGTAATTTCTAATTTATAATTATCTCATTTAAATAATTAAAACAATAAAATGATGTTTAATAGAAACATCGGTGTTGCGTGTAATGTGCGCTAAGCCGGTGTTTCATGTAACATACAATGAGTTGATATTCAATATAACGTATTCTGAGTTGGTTTCACGTAACATATGACAATTTGGTTTCATGTGATAGGAATATTTGACTTAGTTCAATTCAAGACATAAATGTAAATTTAATTTATTTGAAAGAATGTCCATAAAAACTCAGGATGTTACATTCTACCCCCATTGTAATGAATTTCACCCTTAAAATTCATCACTTGGGTAAAAAAATGAAGATACTTAAGCTCCATAAAATCTTCAATTTCCCACATATCTTCCTCTAATTGGTGGTTTCTCCCCAAAACTTTGACCTGGTGAGTGGTCTTGTTTTATATAACTTTATATCTATGATCCATAATTTCTACAGTTTTCTCCTCTTAAGAAATATCCTTTTCTAGTGGTATAATCTCTAAGTTCAATACATGTGAAGGTTCTGGTATGTACTTCCTTTGTAGAAGTACATGGAACAAATCATGGACTTGAGAGAGATTTGTAGGAAGTTCCAATTGATAGGTTGTCGTCCCAATACGATCAAGAATCTCAAAGGGACCAATATAACTATGGATTAGTTCCTCTTTGTTACCAAATTTCATATATTTCTTCTAGGGTGAGATTCATAGAAACACCTTTTCACCAACTTTACATTCTAGGTTTCTCCAGAGTTTATCGACATAAATGTTTTGTTGACTTTGAGCTACCTTGATATGTTATTGTATGGTTATAACCTTCTCAACCATTTCTTCAACAATATCAGGTCCCAATAGCTTTCTTTCTCTAAGCTCGTCCCATCATGTTGGATCTCTACATTTCTTCCCATATTGGGCTTCATATAGTGTTATCTGAATGTTTGAGTGAAATATATTGTTGTAAAAAAACTCGACTAGAGGAAGGTGTTGATCCCAACCTCCTTTGAAATCAATTTAAGAAGATCTAAACGTATTTTCTAGGGTTTGTATTTTTGTCAAACTAATCATCTTTCTAAGGATGGTAAGTAGTGATGAAACTCAATTCTATATTTTGTTATTACTGAAGAATTATCTAGAACATTGAGGTAAACCTTGGATCCCAATATGATATAATATAGTGTGGTACTCTATGAAACCTTACCAATTTCTTAATGTATATCCTATAAAGATGATATAGGGAGAAGTATTCTATGATAGCGATGAAGTGTTCTAAGTTAGTAAGGCAATAGACTACCACCCATATAGAATTAAATCCTTTAGAGGTTTTGGGTAGTCCAATGACAAAATCCATAGTGATGATCTCCCATTTCCATTCTGGTATGGGTAATGGATGCATCATCCCCTTTGAATTTTTTCTCTCAGCCTTAACTTGTTGGAATACCAAGAACATAGATACAAACTCTACGACATCTCTCTTCATTCCAACTCACCAGAAGTATTCTTTTAAGTCCCTATACATCTTTGTACTTCTGGGATGAATATAGAATGAAGAACTATGACCTTCCTCTAGCATCCCTTTCTTCAAATCATGTATGGAAGGAACACATACACAGTTCTTGAACCTTATCATTCCATCCTGATCAAGGTTAAACTTAGGAACATTTCGGACTTTCTTTTCCATCTCCACATATTCCTTCTATGCCTCGTTAATCTTCCCTTGTATAGAGGGTTAAACATTTATTTGAGAAAGTTATGGTTTTCCCATTCCTTTAGTATTTCTAGATCCATCCTTTTCAAATACATAAATATTGGATCATTTATGATCCTCATCGTGGATAAACTATCACGATCCTTCCAAATCAAAGCACTATCCACCTTGTTCATTTTCCTGGGGTGGTAATGTATTGAGAATTCATAATCCATTATCAACTCTAACCATATTCTTTGTCACATGTTCAAATCCTTATATTTGAATATATATTTCAAACTTTTATGATCAGTATATATATCGCACTTTTATCCAAAAAGATAATTCATCTATATCTTTAATGAAAAAATTACCGCTGCTAACTCCAAATCATGATTTGGGTAGTTTTTCTCATGAATATTTAAATTTCATGAGGAATAATAAGTAACCATGATATTATGAAAAACAAAACATCCCAATACATTCTTATATGCATCACTAAATATTAAAAAACCTTCTCCACTATAGGGTAATGTAAAAATAGGTTCACTGACTAAACCTCTCTTCAGTTCCTTTAAATTTTCCTCACAATCATCTATCCAGAGAAACTTGACACCATTCTGAGTTAACATGGTTATAGGATTATATTTTCATGACAAATTCTCCACAAACCATCAATAAAATCAAGCTAAATCAAGAAATTTACAGATCTCAGTCATCGTGGTTGGTCTTGGCCAGAATTCAGTCACCTCAATCTTTGATAGATCTATTGTTATACTATTTATTGGAATATGTGACCCAAAAATGAAACCTTTTGCATCCAAAATTCACCATTTATAAATTTTACATATATTTTCTCCTTACTTATGGTCATTTTTACAATTCTCAAGTGATATTCATGATATTTCTTACACATTGAATAGATAATAATATCATCTATAAAGACTACCACAAACTAATCAAGGTAATCTCTAAAGAATCTATTCATTAAATTCGTGATGATTGTAGGGGAATTAGTAAGACCAAAAGGCATCACTATATATTAATAGTGTCCTTCCATGTACATAATTTCATCTTGGGTATATCCTCTTTATTAACCCTCAATTGATGATATCCAGAATGAAGGCCAATCTTGGAAAAGTATTGAGCTCCACACAATTGATCAAACAAGTCATCAATATGGGGAATAGGATTCTTGTTCTTGATTTAAATATTTTTCAACTTCTGGTAATCAATGAAGAGTCTCATTGATCCATATTTATTTTTCAAAAAAATATTGGTTGCACCCCAAGGTGACAAAATTGGCTGAATGAATCTCTTATCAATTATTTCTTGGAGTTTCCTCTTTAATTACTATAACTCAATCAACTCCATTCTATAAGGAGTTTTTTAAATTAGTGTGGAACCAGGTATTAGTTATATTAAGAACTTAACTTCACATTTTTTTGGAAGACTATGAGACTCTTCTAGAAAGAAATAAATATAATCCCAAACAATAGGCATATCCTCGATGTTAAATTTCTCCCCAACCATTTGAGATAAGGTCCCCTTTTAATTAGAAATCAGGACACATACACTGGATGTAATCTCCATAGGATGTTCCTACTTATCATCACATGGATGTATGATCATAGGAGGGTTTGAAATATCAAAATTAACTTCCCTTACTCGACAATTGATGTGGGGTTTTTGAAGATAAATCCAATCCATTCCTAACATGACATCAAATTCAACCAAATAATAATGACAAGATTTGCAGGAAGCACATTCCCACAAAGTTCAAATGTAGAGGAATTATAGACTTGAGATGAAATCATCGCACCATTAGGGGTTTTCACTGTTAATTTCAAATCTAATTATTTTGGTAGTATCTTAATACCCATAGAAAATTCTTTAAATATGAAATATTTGGTAGAGTGGGTAGATCCATAAAAAATAAGACATTTTCAGTTCTAGAGTGGATAGTAAGTGTACCTTTCATCACGTCGTTATTGAACCCCTGTCAGGAATAGTGATAGAATGTTATTTCCCCTTGACCCTTATCTTAATAGTTTTTTTATGTTGATTATTATCTCCAACCCTTGGATTTGGGTAGTGGTTAGAATAATTCTCATTCTCCTTACACTTTTATCATTTAATCATGGGAGGTGAATTTTTTGTTGGTTTGTCTCTATTGACAACATTAACTAACTTCTTCCCATCACTTTAGAAATAAAATGCCTAATAGTATTCCCTTTCACACTTAAAACATTTATTATAACATGTAAGAAAATTTTCTACTTTCTTCTTCCCACACTTAGAGAATAAAGGTAAGAAGATCTTCCCCTCTTCATCATGGTTTTTATATTTTTATTTAAACTCTATATTCCTCTTCTTTTCAAAACCATGATATTGATACGTTACTCCCACCTCCATTTCAACCTTGATTTTACAACACAAAATTTCTTCATGGAAAAAAAAGTATCTTATATCCAACACCCTTCTAATACTTTTATTTAAGCTATTTAAAAACCTATCAACTTTACATTCATGTTGGATGATAATTCCTAAAGTGTGCCTCACAAGTTTCATGAAATTAGCATCATAGGTACCAACAAATTCATCATCCCTTTGCGTTAACTCAAGGAACTCTTTCTCCATCTTGGTATGGAGAATACTAGGATATTACTTATTGAAAATAAGTTCTTGAACTCATCCTAATCTATGGATTCATTCTCATATTGTTTCCTTGTATTCTAGATTAGAGTCTGCCACTGGTATACTTCACCTTCTAAATGATAAACATCCAGAATTAATTTCTCATGATCTGAATACTGGATAACAGAGAATATATTTTCTGTAGTACTGATCCATTTTTCAAAAACAAGTGGATCAGAAGACCATCTAAAATAATGTCTACATTGCCTCATGAAATAATCGGTAGAATATTGTTCCCTCCTTTACTCATTTGGAATTCCACCATGATTCATATATTAATAAAGTTGTGAAATAATAGAAATAATATTTTTCATTATAACTAACATATAATTAGGTTTTTTAGGAGGAATATCATTTCATTTCCCATCGTAATCACTATTAATGTGGTTTCTTTGGGTTATGGCCATTGACTAAAACCAAAAATCATTGAGTAATAAATAGTTATCATAGTGAGGGACTACATAATCATGAAAAGTAACTTATAGGATGTCTAAATTATTAAACCTTCCTTATTTTATGACATCATGGGTTTATCCTAGGTTATTCATAGGCAACTTAAATTTAAATCCTTCATGATGGTTCATGAAGAGTTTTTGAATTTCCAAATCATATCCCCTAGGAGTGTCAAACCACGTGTGAAGTAAGGCTCATTGTCATGTACCAAATTACTGAAAGTCAGGCTTGGAACATCTTGACAGAGTTATTACCCATACATATATCTTTTCTAGAGACACATACACTTGTAGTATCAAAATAGGGAAATATTTCTAGGAAACCACTCACTCTGTCCTTTACCAAAATACCAGGACATTTCCTATACTTTTCCTTATCCTTAGACTTATCCATAGACATGTCCATAGAGTTTTCACTATGTTTTTCATATCCTAGCTTCTAAATGTTAAATAAAACTTTTTTGATACCAAATACAGCAACCATCCCTTTTCATATAATAACATTATATAAAATTTTCTGAATTTTTAAAACATTATACAAAAAACTCCCAAATACCTTACTATTCAAGTTATTTTGGAAACATGGAAACATAAACACTGATAAACAAGTGAGCTACATTATCTAGCACTGGGTTATTCTTTAATATAACCCTTCTTAGACACATAGAACATAATATATATCTTCATAAACTGGGGAAGGAAAAATAAAAAGGGGTGATCTCAAAAAATCAGTAAGGGTAAACAAAGGATATATGTAAGCATAATCATGAGAATCAGGGTATTAGAACATGATCATGAAAATAAAATATCATACCCTTCATATCAAATATTATATACATGAATTGTAGCATAAAGCTTCGTAGTTCATAAGACATGAATCATATGTAAATAAAGAACATAAGCCACAAAATCATAACATAGGAATAAAAAATGTAATTTTGGTAAACACATAAGCATATATAATATTATTTCCATAGTATCTAAGGAATTACTTCCAAGACCATCTTGGTAGTATAGGTTCACTCCTCATACCATCTTGGTAGTCAGGGTTCACTCCCATGGCTATCATGGTAGCATGATTTCACTCCTCATACCATCCTAATAGTCATATTTCAATATGATGGCCATCTTAGTAGTCGAGGTTCATTCTCAAGTCCATATTAGTCTATCTCATGAGATATAAATCTCTAAACAGTGCATTGGAGAGAGATATAGGTTTAAACCATCTAATAATGAAATAATACAAACATATTCCACAAGATCGTAAATAATTATATCATAACCCATGTAATGAATTGGGTATTCTAAACATGTAATCATACCATAACCTATGAAAAAGGTAGGTTTCATAATCATTTCATCAAAAAAACCACATGAAAAGAAGTGTGTTTCCAAAGAACATAACCCGTGAAATTAAATTAGGTTTTTATAAACATCATGCCATAAAAAAATAATACATTAAGAGAAATAATAAGAATGTAAAAATTGAATAATTATCCCATAAAGGAATTAGTAACACCCATTGATGTTATCTTAGATGGGAAATAAATTTGAAATATCTTTTAAAAACATTTCATGAGGAAAATATCCTTTTTGTATTGAATTTTTTTTTAAAACATAAAACATTTTTATTTGAAAATAGAATTCAAAACCATTAAAGGAAATATTGAAAAACATAAAACGTTTTTAAAATCCTTTTTCATTGAAAATGGGATTCAATGGTCTTTTTAAAACATTTTTCGAAAACATGGTTTTTGAATACAATATATTTCTTATTGTAGAGAGAGATGTTCATATTTAACTTAAAAACGTTTTCTTAAGTACCAAAGTGTGGGAAAATGGTACTAATACATGGATATATATTGAATAAATAAAGGATATGGAAACTCATTAGTGTTATTGATAGATGGATCATAATATTTCATCATGGTAATCATAAGCATAAAGATTCTCGAAACATAATGAGATTGTTTCAATAAACTATTATAACATGGTAACTTGGGATCATATTCTATATGTATGAAAAGGAAATTACATGAATCTTAAAATATTATGGAATGTTTTAAATTCATTATATTACATGTAAAATGGAATTATATACACCTCTAAAAATAATTTAGGTGTATAAAAAAATACGAGTCTCAAAGAATGCAAATTGAGACAAAACTATTTTACCGATATGGTAACTTTTGAAAATTAATCCCCATGAAAGAAATATCATAAAATTTATATGTGAATACCCATAAATTTAATTATATGATACATAGAATACAATAATCGTAAGTACAGACACTATAAAAATGAAATGGTGTGTTAATAAAGAATGTATCTCACAGAAATAAAACGTGAGATGAAATCCCCTAACATTGTGTCTTCACTCTCATTGTACTCATTCAAACCACTTTTATAATAAATATACATTTATTATACATATTTTAAATAGCTATATTATTATATCTAATAATATATTTTTTTTATTACAACTTTATATTACCCTCTTGTTAACCATCTTATTTTAAGGTTTTACTTCGGATGATATTTGAGTTGTTCTTCACATGTGTCTTAATTGTTATATCATTCATACTTATAATTATATAATGATTATATAATTATAAACATGATATAAATATAATTTATATATAATATATTTGTATTATATTAATCTATAGACTTTGAAGTATGAAATGGAATACACCATTCGTGGAGATGGTAAGTTATATGTACGAATGAACGTTGTTTCTGTTTTTATTGATATATTTAAAGAAATAAATAAAATGACCTATATGTATATATGTATATAATATCATTATAGTATCATTATAATGTTATATATCTCATATAGGTTCACTAAACCCATCTTTAATACATTCTATGTAGTGTGTGAATGAATCTCACCACTTTGATGGGGAGGTAGTCCACACTTCCTCAAATGAAATTATCATATTTAAAACAAATAGAAAGTAAAACATATATGTGTTATAAAAGAAATACAGAATATTTTGTTCATAATAAATATAATATATAACATATATAAATATATTTTCCATCATAATGCCCACCATGAGATGTGGTAAAGGAAAAACGAACAATCATCATTTAGTGCGGTGGTATTCGTCATACATATAAACATTATGTTCATTAACCATTAGATAGAGGTGTGTGTGAGTGTTGGTTGAACCCTGATTACACCATGATTCAATGTTTTATTTCACCATTACACCATTGTATTTACCGTATTTGTTACGTTAACTTCCAAATATTAAATCAAATTGCACTTCACTTTTCATTCAATTATTTAGTATTTATCACTATTAAGAGGGGAAATTATACTTGTTTTGATATTTTCATTATAGGTATAGGTGATTTGGAGGCCCCATAGATGACCAAGAAGAAAAATGGTCCAAATTTCATAGAATCCCATGGACTACTATCCACTTTTTTGTACATTACATGAAATTCATGACTCAAAATTGGTGGTAATTTTTTTGACCACTCCAAAACTCCATGGGATATGACTCATCTCAAGAAACCAAATCCCAATTCGTCAATTAGGGGACTTATCTGAACCAATATGTCTTGGGAATAGAATATGTCTGAATTCAAATGTTAGATTATGTATTTTGACAATATATCCTAATACAGATGTCTAATGGCCTCCAAATTTGACCTGGATATAGTAAAAAGGTTTTTCAAAAACGTTTTTCTTTTTTCCAAGTCATGATATGGTCGTTAACTAGTCCAAAACCAATATGAAAGTGGTATAACAAAAACTAGGTTCCCAAAACCATTTCCCATTTTGGCTATAAAAGGAAACCATGGCCACCTCATTTGTAAGTTCTTACTAGAAGAAAATATCTTCCATTTTTTATTCCTATAAGAGTGTCCTCCTCATCTTATAAGTTTTGGAGGCCCCTGTCTTCATAGGATGGTCAATAATTAAGAAGTAGTTCCACCAGATCCTCCTCCTCCTCTTGATGGGGGTCTTAACGGTGGGTGATCATTGTGAAAGAGATACATACTTGAAGAGGCAGTCCTAGAACAAAATTATCTACTGGTTTGGTGTATATTGTGGTTTTTAATTGTTCTTTTAGATGTATATTACTTCTTTTGATGCATTTTATTGAAAGACTTTTTATTTCATAATTAATTGGTGTGTAATTTTAAGTGTGCATCTTATGTTGTTCTGATTAGACAACATAAGACTCCAATTATTTCCTAAAAATTTGAGATTTCAATGTTCCTTAACAAATATTAATTCATTATAAGGGTATTTAAATTGACTATATGATTTTTATGTCAAGGTTTATTCCTATTTTCATTTTTTAGGGGTTGTGGGTACCCAAGATCTTAGTTAACCCTCAATCAATGGATTATACCAAAACCTATTAATCAATTAAGAATAATGAATTTTTCAAGTGGTGTAATAACTTATTAATGATCACATAATATTAATTTATTCTTCAAAATATACTTCTTTATAATTTTAAACTCTTTAAATTAAGTCATTTTACTTTAAAACTATTTTCAACCCCCCCCCCTTGTTTTTTTATTAAAAATTCATGCTAAAAACCACCCAAGCTCCTTGAGAGATGACTTATGGTATTACCTGTACTATAAATCATCTTTAAAAATTTAATAAATTTGACATATCATGAAAATGTGTTCAAATTTTACTGTTGTTTCCAGGGATCGCTTTTGTTTTTAGTGTGTTTTTCATAAAAGTATTGTGTATTTCGTAATTATTTGTTCGCATGTTTTCTTCTTTCATTTTTTTAAGTTGATTTCTAAAATAATCCTTTTTTGGGACTTGTTTATGGAATGATCTTCATTATAAGAACTACTTCTAATCAAACAAGAACTATAGAGGATATTACATCATCGACACAAGGAAGCACCAAACAATCCATTGAAGGAGGACACACAAAACATCGACACACTTATTGATCCTTCCTCTTCTTATTATGGAACTAACATCAAAACTGAAATACACATGATTAGATTGAATGAACATTACTAACCATTAAAAGAACTAACCTCATATTATGGTGATATCCATCTTAATTACATTCAAATACTTGGCGAGCCACCCAATTTTGAACTAAAATCTGGTCTAATTCACTTATTACATAGATTTTGTGGACTTGCTAGAGAAGATCCACATAAGCACTTAAAATAATTTCAAACCATATTTTCTACATTAACACCATCAAATTTGGATGAATAAAAAGTAAATCTTAGGGAATTACTGTTTTCATTAGAAGAAACTAAAAAATATTGTCTTTGCTAAGTTAATTATCCAATTAGAGGCTAGGGAGACATGAAACGAATTTTTCATGAAAACTATTTCCCATCCTTTTGAACTTCAATAATAAAAAAAGATATATGTGGTATAAGAAAATCACAAGGGGAACCGCTTCATGAATACCGAGAAAGATTTAAAATTCTTTGTTTAATTTTCCCATGCCACCAAATAAGTGATCAACTTTTAAAATAGTATTTTTATGAAGGATTAATTCATATTGATTGAAACATGATTGATGCTGCTGAAGGTGGTGCACTAGTTAATAAAACCACAATCACTGTAAGGACCCTCATAAGGAAATGGCATAGAACACTCAACAATTCAGTTCAAGATTCAATGTACCCATTCTAGGTGTCCATAAGGAGCAAATTAAAAAAAATTAGAAGAAGTTGTAAATGAAGTTTGAAAAGGTAAGTACACTTATTTGATAACTTTCTATTTTCCAATGGAAATCCCAATCTCCTACTCTCATCCATTGTATTATATGTTCTTCTAACACCCACTACTCTAACCAATGTCCTCAATTGAGATAACCTTTTGAGAGTTGTGAGGTAATATTTCCAGGCCGCCCCTATAACAAACCCTTTAGGAAAAAACCTTAGTGTCCATAAAAACCTAGGTGGAATGGAAACAAAGACTATAGGAATGTGGGGTATTCAAACCAACCTCAAAAACCGTGGAACCAACTGGGGTATTGTAGTCATCCACCACCACCTACAAATACTGAACCACCCCAAAGGCCTTCCTTACAACCCCCTCCAAAACCCATGCCTATCCTAGAAGAAATTATGAAACAAACGGATGCCAACAATCTCCAATTCTATTAAAGCACCCAAGTTTCCATACAATATCTAAAAACCCAATTAGGGAAACTATCTAACTCAGCGGTGGAATCCAAAGCATGTGTTAGGTAAAATACCCTCTCAACCAATATTGAAGCCTGGAGATAATGGAAAAGTTAGTGTTATCACACTTAAGAGTGGGACACAGCTTAAAATCCAAATGAACCCTCCATTATAGTCATCCCCTCCTAAGGAATCCACCATCCCAACCACTAAAAATGGCCCAAGAGAAGAAAATATTTATCTTGAGAAAAATACTACCAAAGGAAAGAGTGTGTATATTGATGATCCTCCTAGCGCAACCATTCATCTTCAATTTCCCAAAATGGAATCCCAACCAACAAAACAAAAAATATTACTTGATAAAGAAATAATGGAAACTTTCATAAATGTACAAGCCAACATTCCATTGATTGATGTCGTAAAGTAAATTCAATGATATGAAATGTTTCTGAAGGAGATGTTTACACTTCAAAGGTGGATTTTTGGAAATGAAATGGTGAGATTGGGGAGGAATGTGTCAGTATTGATAGATACATCACTTCCTACAAAAATTAATGATCCTAGAACATTCTTAATTCTATGAACTGTATGGGAGTATTCCTTTTCCAATGTTATGATTGATTTAGGTTCTTCCATAAATGTGATTCCTCGCTCTATTTATTCTTTATTATAGGTTAGGTAACTAAATCCCGATAGAATTATTGTTTCATTAGAAAATCGGAGTATAACACACCCTTCTTGTGTGTTAGAGGATGTTCTTGTGAGGGTGAATATTTTAATATTTCCTACTAATTTTTATGTGCTAAATATAGAAGATGATATGATGAATGGACATTCCCTGATTATATTGGGAAGGCCCTTATTTAAAACCACCAAAACCATAATTAATGTTCACAATGGTACATTATCTATGGATTTTGGTGGTTGAATTTTCCACTTAAACATCTTTAATTCCATGAAGAACCCCTTATAAGAACATTCCTCTCTCTTTGTTAATTCAATTGATGTACTCCCTTCCCCAGAAAAAACATATTTTCTTTCCTCGGATCCCCTTTCTGGGTTTTCATACTTGATTGAAATTATAGTTAATAAGTCACTCATTTATTTTGGTGGTGGTCTAGAAAAATTCCATTCATGTTTTTTAATTAATGATTTTTTAAACACTGAGGATCACATGACCATCGATGATACTACTAAGCTCGTAAAATCTCATTCTTCATCTGAGCATTATACCATTGAGCAGTTAGATGAGATTAGTGACCTCTAACTTTCACACACACTCCCATAAATCCAAAATTCCTTTAAATTGGAATTGAAACAACTACCTCAGTATTTAAAATATTCTTATCTTGATAATGGAAACAAGTTTCATATCATCATTTCTATTTCACTCCCTCTTGAGCATAAATTGACACTGCTTGAAATTTTCATGGAGTATAAAAAATCTTTTGGATGGAAACTTTCTGACATTCCTGGTATTTGCCCATTAATTTTCACACATCATATATTGTGAAATTATGAATCTAAACAAGTGAGGTAGGCATAATTTCTATTGAATCCAAACCTACAAGTTATTGTTAAAAAAAGGTAACAAACTTATTAGCTTCTAAAATCATTTACCCCATCTATAAAATCCAATGGGCCAGACTAGTCTAATTAGTTCCTAAAAAATGGTCTTAGAGTAATTGAAAATGAAAACAATGAATTGGTTCCAACTCGTGTGTGGAATAGTTGGTGTGTCTGCATATACTATTGCCGACTAAACCTACAAATTAATAAAGACCATTTCCCAATTCCATTTATTGAATAGATGCTAGATAGGATATCAGGGGAAGTCCCAATATTGTTTTCTTTATGGGTATTCTGGATATTTTTAAATCCATATTGCCCCCGAGGATCAAGAAAATATGACCTTCACTTGACCCATTGGAACATTTTCTTATATGAGGATGCCATTTAGTCTGTAAAATTATATGGGTATTTTCCAATGATAAATGGTTAGTGTTTTTTTGGATTACCTGGAGAATTGCATGGAATTTTTCATGGATGATTTCACTATTTACAGATCCTCCTTTGATTAATGTTTGAGTAATTTGGGTTTTGTCATATATCACTGTATGGAAAATAATCTTGTATTAAATTATGAGAAATGTCATTTCATGGTGAAACAAGGTATAGTATTGGGACATGTCATTTCATGGGATGGTATCCAAGTAGATAAATCAAAACTGGATGTCATTTCTACCATACCATTCCTTAAAATGTATGGGATGTTTGGTTATTCCTAGATCATGCTGGATTTTACCATCCTTTCATTCATGACTTTAGTAAGATTACACTCCCCCTCTCCCACTTACTCTAAAAATAAAAAGATATTTTTGATAAATAATGTGAGGAACCTTTTAATAAATTAAAAAAATTTCTCACATCACCCTCGGTAATCTAACCATGTTGGTGGGATTTACTATTTGATATCATATTTGATTCCTCTAACTATGTAGTTAGAGCAGTATTATCACAAAGGGTCAGTCGAGATCCACATGTCAATGCCTAGGCATCACATACACTGGACCATTCCCAAGAAATATACACCTCAAATGAAAAATAATTTCTTTTCATTTTTTTCATTGGATAAATTCAGGTCATACCATTTAGGGTCCAAATCCATTATGTTCTCAGACCATGCATCCCTACGCTATCTCCTTAAAAAACCAAATTCCAAACCGCATCTCATTTTCTTGATGGCCGTCCTTCAAGAATTAAATATTTAAATTATAGATAAAAAGGATCATAGAATGTGGTGGCTGACCATATCAATAGGATCCTCCTATCCTTAGACATTGACTCATCCCCATATATTCGCATAAATGACATGCTTCCTAAGGAGAAACTATACCTAGTGCAAGATGTAATTCCTTAGTATGCTATAATTGTAAAATATTTGGTATCATCTTGCATTCCTGTTGATTTCAATAAAAACCAATTTTTCATCTAAAAAATGAGTCTCATTGGTACATTTGGGATGACCCCAACCTTTGGCGCACATGTAAT
This sequence comes from Viscum album, assembly GCA_963277665.1. Classification (NCBI taxonomy): domain Eukaryota; kingdom Viridiplantae; phylum Streptophyta; class Magnoliopsida; order Santalales; family Viscaceae; genus Viscum; species Viscum album. Next base: position 254,408,834 of record OY728148.1, on the reverse strand, counting down.
GATCAATTCCTCGGGCATTGTGTTCCTGATAGCGAGTTTTAGTCAATCCTTTGGTTCTTCTACACTCTTTCTTATGGGGGCCACTTTGGTCCTCAATGGACTGCTCGTAAGGTTCTTGATTCAGGTATTTTTTTCTAACACTATTTCAAGATTCCCATGATTTCGTTAAATCATGTCCTCACTATTAAAGAATGGGGAATGTATCTAAAATAAATTAAATTCCACAATAACACTTTCTCTTTCATAACATTTTCAATGTTTGGGGAATTGAATTTATGGGACCATTCCCTAATTCATTTGGGAACCTATACTTTTTTCTAGTAGTGGATTATGTTTCAAAATGGGTAGAGGCATGATCCACAAGGGTAGATGATTCCAATACAGTTGTAGAATTTTTTAGAACCCAAATTTCTATAGGTTTAGATTACCAAGGTTCATCATTAGTGACCGGGGTTTTAATTTCTATAACCAAACAATGTAATCACTTCTACATCGTTATGGGGTCGAGCATCGAGCATCTACTTCCTATCACCCACAAACCAATGGTTAATATGAGGTTTATAATAGAGATGTAAAACAAATTATTGAAAAAACGGTTCAACCAAATAGAAAATATTGGAGTCATAGACTTGATGATTCATTATGGGCTTACTGTACTACCTTCAAAACTCTCATTGGAATATCACCTCATCATCCGATTTTTGGAACGGCTTATCACCTCTCTATTGAGATTGAGAACCAGGCCTAATATGACATTAAACAATGGAATTATAGTCTTTCTAGTGTAGGTTATCAAATGAAGTAATAGATTTATAAAATGGGGGAAATTATAATTGCTTCAAATGAGAACTCTGGGATTTATAAGGAGAGATCCAAGTATGTCAATGACTGCCTCATCATTCATCATCAGTTCCACATTGGAAAAAAGGTTCACATTTTTAATGTAAGGTTGAAGTTCCATACAGGTAAGATTTATTCCCACTAGTTTGGACCATACACTGTTACTAATTTTTATCCATTTGTTGTCATTTAGGTACAAAATTAAGAAATTAAGAAATGCTTTATTGTCAATGGGAAGCTATATAAGCACTTTCATGAATCCCTTATGATGTCCCCGATAGAGAAACCCCATGTTCAAGAATCAATCTATGAATAACACCAACCAAGTTTTATCCTTCCTTCACACATTCCATTTTATTACATTGAGGACACTATATACTCTAGGTGTGGGGGATGGGAACATTCTTGGGTTTGTTATGAATTTTCATAATCTTTCTTATTTTTTCTCTTTTTAGCTTACTAAATAGTATTGTTACCCCCCCCCCACTTCCCCCCCCCCCCTCAATTTTATACTGGAATGTTGCATTTTTATTCCTAGTTTATCATGTAAAATGATTCTAACTTAACCATGGAAGTTATTGAAAATTCATTTTGAATTTACGTATTTCATGTTGTTTTGACATTCAAAAAAAATCTAATGAAATATGAATTTCAGAAAAAAAAAATAATTTGGTATGACTTTCTATTGAAATTTGTATCTTTTTCAATGATATAAATGGTTGTATCGTTTTGAAACCTTTGAGAAGAATGGTACCCTTTGTGTGAGTAGTTTAATGGAAATTTTTGTCACTTAATTTCTCCACACATCTTTGCACCAAACCATGAAGTGTAAAAATTTATTACTTAATATAAGGTAAATATAAGTTAGGTTAATTTTTATCTATCTTAGAAAATTATTTTTCCATACATTAGTTTCTTATTAAATCTATTTCACTGCTTTAGTAGATTGACCTATGTATGTGTACTTATTATCTGATTGTTGTACGCCCTCAAAAAAACCAAAAAAACAAAAAACAAACAAACATTGAGGGGAGTGATTAAATGTACAACATATGAAGATATGTAGGTTAGGAGATTATGGTTTGACTCATGGGAATGATTAAGTGAGTGGGTCTTGAAATTTGATTATAAGAGTTGTAAGATAGGTTTGGTGGAAAGGATCATATAAGTAGACAATTTTTAAAATAACTTATATTTACTAGATAGAAAGTGGAAAGAATGGCATAAATTGGTTTTCACAAATACACATGGATAATTAGTTACATGATTAACTTTTGAATTATTTTCTTTGATTGGTATCAGGCTTCTCTTGGAATTTCAATCTCATATAATTTTTGAGATACCTTTTTCCATGATCACTGAAAATAACTCCTCGGTTTGATTTTTTTCTTTGATCACATTTATATAATGTGGTACATATTCATTGAATTTTAAATCCTCATGATTTTGATAATATCTCCATGCATACTTTTTTGAAATTTTACTTTACTCGGGAGTGAATAATTTTAGTTGTGGGGGAGTGATCGCACTGTGATTCACTATATTATTTCACCTTTAAACCGTTGTATTAAATAGATATTGTACTGTAAATTACTAATATAATATTAAATATAAATTCATGGTTTATTAAATTATTTAATATTTATCACTGTTAAAAAGTAAAATTATACTTATTTTGATATTTCCATTGTAGGTAGAGGTGATTTGGAGGCCTCGAAGATGATCCAGAAGGAAAATGGGCCTAACTGCATGGAATCCCAAGGACTCATGTCCACTATTTTGTACATTACGTGAAATTAGTGCATCAAAATGGGTTGAAATGTTTTCATCCTATCCAAGACTAAATGGGATATAACTCATCTCCAGAAACCCAAGCCCAATTCTTTCATTATTTGGACCATCTGAATCAATCTATCTAGCTAAAAGAATCTACATGAATTCAAAAGTTAGATTATGTATTTTGATAATATCTCCCAATAGACAATTATAATGGCCTCCAAATTTGACATGTATATATTCAAGATTCCATCCTATAGCTCTTCTATTTTTTTCCAAGTCGTGATATGGCTGTTAGGTAGTCCAAAAATAAGGTACAAGTGGTATAACCAAAATTGGGGGCCCAAAACCACTTCCCATTTTGGCTATATAAGGGAACCATGAGAAAATAATTTGTAAGTTTGAACCAAAAGAAAATATCTTCCATTTTGGAGTCATAGATGAGTATCCTCCTCATCCTAGATGTTCTGGAGGACCCTATCCACATAGGGGTATCATGAATGTAGAAGGAGTGCCACTCTAGCTTCCTCCTCCTCTCTATGGTGGGATAAATAGTGGGTGATCATTAAGAGGGATCTACACACTTGAATATATAGTTCCAGCACATAATTATTTTCTATTTTGGTGTATATTGTGTTTTTTAATTATTATATTAGATATATCTTACTTGTTTTGATGTATTTAATTAAAACTCATTTTATTTCATAACCTATTGGTGAATAATTTTATGTGTGCAGCTTGTGTTTTTCTGATTGGACAACATAAGACTCCTCTTCTTTCCCAAAAATTTGATATTTCAATGTTCCTTGACAAACCTTAATTCATGCTAAGGGGTTGCAACATTAATATATTATTTTTATTTAAATTTTAATCATATTTTCATCAATTTAGGGGTTATGGGTTCCCAAGAACTTTTTTAACCATTAATCAAAGGATTACACCAAAACCTGATAATCAATTAAGAACAGGGAACTTTTCAAGCTGTGTAGTAACTTAGAAATGATCACATGATCATCATTTATTCTTCAAAAGCCACTTGTTTATAAACTATTAAACTCTTCAAAAAAAGTTATTTTTTTAAAAAACTATTTATAGACCACCCCCTTCCCTCTTTTAGTAATTTTTATTAAAAATCACATTAATAATCCACCAATGTTCTATGAATGACAACCTAGGGTCTTTCATATACTATAAATCATCTCTAAAACATAATAAATTTAACGTGTCACAAAAACGCATTAAAACCATTATCATAAAGAAATTGTAGTATATTGAGGATAATTTTATTATGATAAATTCATTGAATAAAGAGGGTGGTGGGGGAGGAGAAAGAAAACAAAATAAAGGATCTTGAGAGAAGGTGTCGCCTCTTAATTGGGTAACTCCTTTTCGTTTGTGCCAAAAGGATTCCATGGAAGAATTTTTTCCAAAGGGGAGGCTTCAACGAGGAATTTACGGATGTTGGAAAGTGTATTAGGTAGATCTTGGTAGAACCTATGTGTTTGAGAGGTGTAAATAAGATGGAGATGTGGTGGACTTTTATAGGGAAGCGAAAGGGCTCACTTAGTATTTTTGAAAACAAGTTAGTGTACCTGTGTTTTTACATAACAAAAAAACCAACCAAAATCAATAATAGAGTGTTAATGGCCAAATAATGGCTAGAAAATGGGTGTTTTCCAAGTTTCAAAGTTCTTTTGGGTCTTAATCTTAAGTTTTAGTCCTTAGTTAAGCTTAATTTTACCTTAATTTATGTAATTATTTTAAATTATTTTTACTAATATTTGTAGTCAAAAACTATGTTCACATTATTATAAATTATAAATTATTATAATTCCAAATATTTAATCCATTTTTCTAAATTCTAGTCACAGAAGTTATTGAAATTAATTTAAAATTAATCATACAGTCGGGTCGACAATACGGGTTTTATAGTAAAAATTATTAAAAGTTTGCTAAGATTTATATCAAATTTCAATGTGAAAATGGTTCTAATTACATAAATTTTCTTAATTGATAAAATATAATCTAATTAAACTTTTAAAAAAATGAAAATATAATTTAACCTTAAAATAAATTATATGAAAAAGCAGTTTTGAATTGAAATCCAGAATTTTTCACTACCCATCCAAAAATGGGGTTTCTCAGAAAAATCCACAAAATTATCCCTAAAATTATTTTGAAATTATAAATTCAGAAATTAATATTATTTTTTAAAATTAAAATTTTAAATGTGTCTAAAATTATATTTATTATTTTTCAAAAAAAAATGAACATTAAAATCACTTCATTTGAGAAAATGGTATTTTTAAACATAAAATAACTTTACAAAAAATCGTATCTTTCATTATCAATATATTTTATTTATATAAAACAATAATACAAAATATTTTAAAATCAGTTATTACTATTCATATAACTAATTTTAATAGGTAGGTTATAATTATCTTGTTTAAATAATTACTGCAATAAAATTATGTTTCGTAGAAACATCAGTGTTGCGTGTAATGTATGCCAAGTCGGTGTTGCATGTAACAAATGCCGAGTCGATGTTCAATGTAATGTATTCAAAGTTGGTGACGTGTAACATATGCTAATTTTTTTCCATTTGAAAGGAATGTTTGACTTAGTTCATTGTAAGACATAAATGAAAATTTACTTTATTAAAAAAAATGTTCATAAAAACTTGTGTTGTTATGGATACAAATAATAAAAATAAAATTAAAAGTACCATTACAGAATTGGTTACACCATATATTAACTATAAACCAAATTATATTGATTATTTAAATATCAAATCATACATTGGACTAAAATTTGGGTTAATTTACCTTCTTCCAAAATTTCATGGATTTTCTGGTGAGGATCAAAACAAAAAATTAAAAAAAAATAATGTGGTTTGCTAAACCCTAGAACCATGGAATGTCTATGAAGATCAAATAAACAAAAATCATTCTCGTTATAACTTAAAATAACTTCATATTATTGTATATATTATTTACAACCTGAATATGTAACATTTTGGAATTATTTGAAATTTATTTTCTTGAAGATATTTTTTTCGAAATCAAGGACAACAAAAATTTTAAAAGAGATCTCAAGGATCAAGAAATCATAAGGGGAGTTAATGTACGAGTACTGAGAGTGATTCAAGAAGTTTTTATCAAGTTACCCACATCACCAAATCAGTGAGAAACTACTCATCGAGTATTTATATGAAATCCTCACATCTATGGAGAGGAGTATGGTCGATGTCGCGGTTGGAGGGGAATTGGTTGACAAAACACTAGTAGCTACACGTGAGTTAATCAACAGGATGGCCCAAAACTCCCAATAATTTGGTGATAGAGGTATACCACGTGTTAGAGGTGTACATTAAGTAGTTCCATCTTCTATTGAAAATCATTTAATTGATACCAAGTTGGAAGAATTGACCACTATGGTGAGGTAGATTGCGTTGGATCAAAACACATTCCAACCCACTCCTATAAGGCCTTGTGTCATTTTCACTGAAACAAACCAACCAACTAATTATTGACCCCAACTAAAAGAAATGAAGGATTACACAGTTGTATTCTCTAGGATGATTTATTAGTAGCAATAATAACTATATCCCCAGAAGAAGTATGATTCATTTTCACCAATATACAACCAAGGATAGAAGTATCAATCAGACATGAGGTATGTCTCTGGTCAACAAAAAAAGATACTCTTTTCAACAAAATTTCCATCATCATATGCCTTTCGAAAAGAGTTTTTAACAACCCCAAAGGAGATTTAAATCTCAAGAATCAACAATATAGTAAGAAGGAAATTCTCAACCAAAGGTATATTTTAAAATTGAGGATCATTTCAAACAAATTTTTCTTAATCAAAAAAATGAGTTGAATATTCAAGGTTTGGAGTTGGTGGATTTTAAGAAACAATTTATCCAGATTTACACTACCCTCCATAAAATGGTAAGTAAGAACTCTATAAATATTCCTTTCCAGCATACACAAATACAAAGTGGAATGTTAGTTCCATCACATTGAGAAGTGGGAATAATATGACTGATAGATCGAAACCTATCATTCCACTGGGATTCACCATAACTCTAGAGAATACCCATTCAAGACAAGCTGATAAACATCTAATGGAGAAATGTAAATGTAAGAAAAGTAGTGATGATATTCCTCATAAACCCCTTCCCCTTACAAATAGAGATGTTCATACCAAAATGATGGATGGAGAGGTGATGAAAAAAATAGTTTTTGGACACATTAAAGTGTGTTGATATAAACATCCCCTTATTGATTCCATTAAGAAAATCCCAAGTTATTCTAAATTCATAAAATAACATTGTACCAATCAAAGATGGGTCAAGGGAAAATAGAGGTTCAATATTAGAAGGAATGTTTCAGAACTCATCACACCAACTCAAGCAATTCCAAAAAAGTGTAAGGATCTTGATACATTCACCATCCCATGAACAATAAGGGAGTTACACTTTTTATGCTTGATTTTTTTAGAGATCCCATAAATGCGACTCCTCACTCTTTATTATCTTCTTTATAGGTTGGTTAGTGAAGAAGAATATAGTGGTGGTGTAATTGGAGAAAATAGCTACATCATATCCAGTGGGAGTCCTTGAGGATGTACTTGTTTAAGAAATACATGTGATATTTCTAAAAGATTTATACATGATTAACAAGAAGGATGATCTGGTAAATTCTTGTTCTCCCATAATCTAAGGTAGGCCCTTCCTCAAAAATAAAAAAAATCCTAAATTTCCATGAGGGTACACTTTCCATGGAGTATGGAGATGAAGTTATTGGGATTAATGTTATGGAATCCATTAAGTACCCCTCATAGGACCATTATTCTTTTGTTATATTGTATTTTGAACCACTAAGTAAAAACCCCATGAATTTTGATTGTCGTATTCTTATAGAGATTATGAGCATTGGTTCTAGTTAGATGTCTAAGAGAACTTACAAGCCTATTTTTTTAGTACAAACCTCTCTTGTATTTTATTTTTATTGAGATTCATATTATTTTTTTGATCATGTTCACTCTCATTATGACATTGATGTTGGGTAGGCTAATGGATTTGATGCATTATTCTCTAGTTTTTATTATTTCTATTTTCATATTTATGTTCATTGTGTAAATATTTCAGTTCCTTGAATGTCTCCATCCATACATCACCCCCATTCATTAGAACTCAATCCATTACCACCAAATCACAAATACTCATACTTTTTGAGTAGTGAGATATTACCTATTATCATTTATAAAAATATCCCTTTTGAACATGAATAAAAACATTTCAATATTTTGAGGGAGAAATTTAGGGAAATCTAGTGGACTTTGGCTGAAATATCTGGTATTATCCCCTCTATTTTCATTAAGAGAATTATTTTTAAGGATAGGGATAAACTGGTTAAGAATCCATAAAAAAGAATGAATCCAACTCTTTTGGGAGTTGTTAAAAAAGAAGTTGAAAATTTTCTCAAGGATAGTATAATTTATCCCTTTTCAGATTCTCAGTGGGTGAGTCCTATTCAGACTGTGACTAAGAAAATTGGTGTTACTTTTCCTATAAATGATAGATAGGAATTAGTTCTAATGAGGGTGCAAAAAATTTGTCATGTCTGTATTGATTATAAGAAACTAAATCAATCCACTCACAAGGCCCATTTACCCCTCTCATTTATTGATAAATTGCTTGAGAGACTAGCTAAGAAGACATGATATTGTTTCTTGGATGGAGTTTATGGATATTTTTAGGTTCCTATAGCACTAGATGATCAGAATAACACAACATACAATTTTCCATTCGGTAGATTTTCCTACCAAATGATTCCATTTTTGACATTGCAACGCCCCATGTACCTTCCAGAGATGCGTGGTGATTATTTTTTTAGATTTCATTGATACCTTCATGGAAGTATTTATGGATGAATTTATTGTGTATGGATATTCATTTTATGAATGTATCATTAGATTGAGAAAGGTTTTGAATCATTATATTGTGAAGAATTTGGTTTTGGACTTCGAAAATTGTTATTTCATGGTAGATCATTGTATTATCTTTGGTAATGTAGTGTTAAAACATGAAATATAGGTTGATAGATCTAATATAGATATTATTTCATCCTTACCATATACCTCATTTGTTTGTGATGTTATATCATTCATAGGTAATATAGTCTTTTATCAATGCTTCATTTGATATTTTAGTAAGATCGCTCTACCCTAATCTCGATTTCATTAAAAAGATATTGACTTCATTTTTTATGATTCATGCTTGGTATCATTTTATGATCTAAAGAAGCATCTAAACACTCCACCAATCGTGCAATCCTCATGGTGGTACATTACAATGAATCTTATGTGTGATGCTTCAAACTTCACATTTGCAGTTGTCTTATCACAGAAGACAGAGGTACATTCACATGTGTTTGCCTATGCTTTGAATACATTAGATTCAACCTAATGAAACTACATAACCATAGAAAGAAAATTCTTTCCATGATATGTTTTTTATATAAATTCCTTTCAGATTTATTGGGATATAAAGTTTTTGTTTTTTCAGACCATGTAACTCTGAGGTACCTCTTAAAGAGACCAGATGAAAATACCATACTTATCTAATGGATTATTCCTCTTCAAGAATATGATATTGAGATAAAGGATAAGAAGGGGTTAGAAAACTTGGTGGCATACCACTAGAGTATGATTACTCACACAATAGAGGCTGACACTTTGAACCTGGTACAAATTCAGGACACTTTTCCCAATGATCATCTTTATGCACTCTCAGGTACACATCCTTCATATGAATATTTAGTGAACTACCTTGTTGCATCTAACATTCCTACAAATTTAAATAAAAAAAATTCCAAAAATTAAAATTTGAGTCTAGGGGTTATGTCTGGGATTATCCCAACCTTTGTTGCATGTGTAGTGATCAATTTATTAGAAGGTGTGTTCCTGATCATGAGTTTGAGTTTTTTCTAAATTTCTTCCATAAACATTCATGTGGAAGACACTTTGGACCCCAACAAATACCTTGAAAAGTCTAAGACTCTATATTACATTGACCTACATTATTTTATGATTCCCTTGTATTTTGTGTGTCATTATCCCATTTCCAATACACTGGAAACATTTTGATGAGACATGTGATTCCCCAATAACCCATATTATTTTATGATATTTTTGATGTATGGGGAATTAATTTTATGATTCCTTTTACAAGTTTATTAGGTTTTTTATATATTCTGGTTTTTGTTGGTTATGTTATCAAATGGGTGGTGGTTAAGGCCACCAGGACCGATGATTCTCATGTTCTAGTGGATTTGGTCAAGGATCAAATTTTCTGTATGTTTCTCGTACTAATATCCATCATCAGTGACCAAGTGACACACTTTTTCCATCATAATTTGGCTTCCCTCCTTTGGAATTTTGGGGTGACAAACTAAAAATCAACACCATACCAACCCCAAACAAATGGCTAGGTTCACGTTTCAAATCAGAAGTTGAAACAAATTTTGGAGAAACTCATTTAGAAAAATAGAAAGGATAGGAGAAATCACGTGAATGATGCACTTCAGGATTATACAATAGCATAAAAGACTCCCATTGGTATGTCCCCATTTCATATTATTTTTATTAAAGCCTCTCATCTCCCCATGGAGTTCTGCACCTGAAGGCAGTCTTCGAGATGTCACCCTCCTTCACTCTCAATTGGTGATATCCTAACTATATTTCGATCATAGAGAACCATCATGCCCCCTTTAACTGGTCAAAAAGGTCCTTTATCCTCGGTAGAAGTTAATAGTTCTTGACAGTTACCTGATTCAGTCTTTGGTAGTCTATGCATATCCTGAGACCACCATCTGCCTTCTTTGCAAACAAGACTGGGGAACCCCATCGTGATGCACTTGGTAAAATAAAACCCTTATTCATCAGATCATCAATCTGAATCTGTAACTCCCACAACATAGAAGGATCCATCTGGTAGGGATCCATCGAAATCAGGTGGGCACTGGGTTGCAAGTCTATCCCAAACTCAACATCAGGTCGAGGGGGTAGAGTCTCCACCTCTTTAGGGAAGGCATCTATGCACTCACTGATGATCCCTGAGATTTCAACCATCTTTATATCCACTGAATCCACTAACAGCTCAGCTAACAAGGAAAAGAGGGGCTCCACTCATCGACTGCCCCCTTGGAAGCCTCGCTCACCGATGAAAGTCACATGTCGTCTGCCCATATGCAAAAACACGATCCTTCTTTAGAAATAGTCGATAATAGCACACACATAGAATATCCATTTAATTCCTATAATGATATCATATAGTTACATCTGTAGAAAAAGAAGTTCCCACTTGACTTATGTGGTCCCAACATCAGTCTACACCCTCAGAAAACATGAGAGAAGTTGGTCTGACCTCTGACTCACGTACTCAAAACCAGGGGTATGAAAATTCTATCTACGTCTAGACCTAAGGCATGTGATAGACTGGGTGAAACAAAGGAGTGAGAAGCTCTTGAATCAATAAAGGGATAGCCAAGAGTGCTAAACAAGCCGATCGTACCTCAAACGACTTCCGGTCCTGCTGGAACTGCTGCTTCTATGGCATGTAACTACCCATGCCCAACTCCTCTAATGATCATCCAAGTCAACCTCTTGGGCCTCTATCGCCCACACTACTCATGGTCGTCATCTAGGTTCCATAGTTGTAAGGTAAACAAGGGATGCCTAAGACCGAGTAGTGTAAAATGTTTCTTTTAAATTATTTTATGCATATTTTTCATTTTAAATCCCCAAAATACAGAAGACACACAAGAACACAAGTCATTGTGATGTATGTACCTTTCCTAGGGTATCTTCCTTACAATCAACGTAGCCTCACTTGGTCATTCAGTAGGCCCAAAGTCCTTGTATCAGATCATGGGGGCCCTAAAATCCTTTGTCCTAGATGGTCTTCCCTAGCCTATTTCATGAACCAATATTGCCTAACACTGTTGTCCTACCACCCAATGAAATCCTAATAGTGCCTAACCCAAAGCCCCATCCTATCTCTAACTGTGCCTTTGATACCATTCTTTCACAACCCACCTTCACTAAGATGAGGGAAGGGACAACAGATTTCTAGACCATTCCTTCTTCATGTTTAGGAAGAGATAATGACCCTCAAGACCCGCCTTCAATAGGTCTCGAAGTTTCAACTAGCACTAAGGGTATAGAATCACACACAAAATGGAATTCATTACCCTTTTTATTTAGTAGGATTGGGAGATAAGATAATAGCTCCCAAAAAAAGGCCAAAATTGGAGGTAAAAGAAAATCCAAAAACAAAATTTTCCCATATGCATGTTCTAAAAGTAAATGCTACATGGTACAAGAAAACTCCAAAGGAAAGTACCAAAGAAAGAAAAAGAAAATAGTAACAGAAACTGCCCTAATGTCTGAACTAGTATTGTCCTGTACGATCCCTAAAGTACTCGTGGAAACCTGAAAAAAGTTTTATATATGTAGGGTGACTATACAAGTATACTCAGTAGGGAAAACCAAAATCTCTCATACACAAGTGGGGGGAATTCTAATGCCCGTGAGAAAAGAAGATAACTAGAGCACCTATCAAGGAAACTATCCACCCAACCTCACCGGGGAACACTCCCTAAATAATGCAAGTCAGGTAATGTAATATTAATAACACATCGATGTTTGGGTACCCCATGCCACTTTCCCACTAGTTATTGAGGACATCCTACGTGTCAGACCTCCCCCGACATTCATACCGCAGTCCTACTGCCACACCCCACCCGCACACACCTGGTCTATCACTACAACACATACTTCTCACAAACAGCTAGTCCACAATAACCAAATGTAACCACACCCACACAAACCTGGGTCCTAACAACTATTTTCATGACCGAAGACAGTTGGGCCTCATCTCGAAGACACTTGGGAAACAACTTTCCCGCACACACCTAGGTCAACCACCACCACGTACCCTGCCCAAAGAATCTAGGGCTATAATGGACCTTAGGCCATCACAGCCTTCCTGAAGAATCTTGGGCTACTTGGGAACGGGAGAAAAAAAAGGAGCCAGTAACTATCCACTCATAGGAGTGTTGGAAAAAACACCCTCCCCCATGAATGGGGGTGTTCAGTACAAAGTACTCAACTTGGGTGGGGAGAGAACAAGAAACATATGAACTAAATTATATATATATGTAACAAGAACTCATTACAACCTAGCGGTTCCAAAATCATCCCATACACAAACACCCTCATCACTATTCATTCATAAAAATCACAACACCCATGGTCAAGTCACAACTCATTCCTGGAAAACATTTCCCCATTGAACCCATTATTGTTTTAATATTCAAACGATTCTATTTAAGTAATTAGTCACTACTTGGAAACTAATAGGCATAACCACAACCCAAGGAAGGATTAAACAGCCAAACAACAATTTAAGCATTCACAACTGGTTCTCTTGTAAAGTCACAACAACAAAAGGGATCTTTGATATCCCTCAAAGTACTGGAACCAAACCAAGTCCCACAATATGGCCCCACATGGCCTCATATCAAAAAACCAACAATTTCACAACAACAGGGGATCCCATCCCCACCCATGTTACCAAGAAAGAGGAAGAGATTTTTCAGATTCAAAAACATCATTCATTAAGTTTAACCGAGGTGATCACACAAGGATTGTTTTTCACTGTACATCCATTTAATTAACCGAGTTTACGTGATTAAACAATTTCCATGTTATAGCCATTCAATCATCGCAGAAGATAGGAGTTTATTAGTGCGCATGGAAGGACCACCAACGGCCACAATTTTTAGTGGACATGATCCCATTAAATTCAAAACATATAGGAAAAGATAAAAGAGTACAATAACATTATCAAACACACTCATTCATTATTTAAAAGTCTATTTATTATCTTTATTAAGGTTTGGTTTTATCCAAACTCATATAAGTATTAGCATACATACCCTGCATGATACACAGTAAAGAGATATGAAGGAATAAACCTACCAGGATGATCAACGATCGATGTTTCTCTTTACGCGCCAAGAACTAGGGATGCACAACATGCAGGGGAGGAACTCCAAGGACTCCAAGAGTGAGTAGAAAAGAGCACCACCTGCCTCAGTAAGGGGGAATCCAGAAAAACAAGGAAGGAAAAATAGGCCATCCAGGAAGAATAAAAATAATAATTTCCTATGAGATAAAAAGGCGAGGTCCTGGAGTTACAGAATAAGAAAAACTTGAACGGCTAAAAAGTCGGATCGTGGTTTCACCACGCGATTGGGTGGTTACACATAATGAAATTAATTATAATTTAACAATTCCCATTGGAGAGGTGTCTATAATGGCAAAGAGTTAAAGGATTTCCATTAAATAGAGGAAAATGTGCATAATAGGGGCGGAACTAGAAGGTATGGGGAAATGGTGTGACACCGAGGAAAATCCACGCGTTTTGGAAAGTTATGGGTTGCCCAGATCTTGGATATTTTTTATATCATTCATGGGTATTAAATGGATTTTAAAGGGGGTATAAAAACACTTTTACATCAAAAGATACATTGTGGGAGCGGAAAAATTCAGAAACTGGAAAAAGGAATGAAGGGTGGGACACCGTTCAGTGAGACACCGTAACGGTGCCATGGTCACGGTGCCACCATAAGAGGTGCCACAAATTTTGTGGGAAACCGTCATGGTGTCGGATCTTGGTTCCACTGTCACGGTGCCACCAGTTTTGTGGAACACCGTGTGTGGGGACACCATCACAGTGCCATCGTTTCGGTGTGCAACCGTGACCAATGTCGCAGTGATCAGTGCCACCATTTTGGGGTGCGACCATAATGGTTCCACCAGTTCGGTGGAACACCATAAGTAGGGACACCACCACAGTGCCATCTATTTGGTGTAAAACCATGAATGGTGCCACTATGATTTGTGCCACCTTTTTGGTGGAATATTTTGATAGAACTGAGATTTTTGGAAAAGTACTGGACCAGGATGGTCGGGGCCATTACAGAATGATCAAAAAAAGAGAGTTTAATGTTGGAGAGAAAGTCCTAGTCTACAGTTCACGAATAATGTTGATACCCATGTATATCACACAAGAGTACACTGGAAGGATCTTTATAGTCAATGGGAAACATTTGAATCAATACATTAAGGTACTTTCTGCAGGTGCAATTGATTTCATTACACTAGATAACCTCATCATCACTGGAAAATATTAGGTTGTTCCTAACCCATTCACTTTTATATTACTTATCCTATTTGAAATTATATATTTCATGTTCACATATCATCTAATAGATTCACATTAAAGACAACGCAATATTTTAGGTGTGAGAGAGGAGACAACATTTTGGGGTTGATATTTAGGATTTTCATTTTTTTGTTTTTTGTGTGTTTTCATTTAGGTATTCGAGTAAATGTTTAAAAAATTAAAATAAAAAAAACAACAAAAAATAAATATCATGTAATCATATACATTTAGAATATATAGAAAATGCATGTTTTAAAAATTCATTAACGGAATTATAATAATGAGCACGATTTTATTATTAAGGGTTGATTTTAATAAAAATAGAAGCCAAAGATTATATTATTTGTTGTGTCATTATAAAACATGTTAGATTATGACACCATTACTTGTGATATTTTTTCATGGTAAATTATAGCATTTATTTATCTACAAAACTTTTCACACAACCATGACTTGTGAAATTTTTCCTATGCAATTGAAGGTATAGCTAATTAATTTAAAAATAATAATTTTATATCAGTGGTTGATCTATGAATTCATTTCAATCCCGATCGGTTTCATTATTATATTGAATTAACCTGTGTGTGTGAACATGACATCTGATAGTTATACACCCTCAAAAAAATAAATCAAAAAAATAAAAAATAAGAAAAATAATATATATTATCTTAACAAATAGGGGAGTGATGAAATGTAAAAAACATGGGGATATCTAGGTTGGGATCTTATGTTTAAACTTCATGAATGCTTAAGTGAGTGTGTATTGAAATTTGAATGCAAAGGAGTGTAGAATATGTTCATTTAATTAAACTAGCTAAGAATAATTGTTTTAATTGACCTAAATATACTGAATAAAGGTTTGAGATATGAACTTGAAATGGTTGGCATACACACGCGGGGAATTAGTGTCATGGTGGAACCATAACGTTTTTCTATGATTAGTGTCATTAATCTTATTGGATTTTATTTTGATACAATGTATGAGAAATTTACTTTCAATTTTATTTTTATTGAATCTTTATGGTATTATTAATTTTCCTATATTTCCATTGTGGATTGAGGAATATGAACATTCATATCTTGTTAGAATTTTTGTTGGAATACATGATATGAGTTTTTTCCTAAGAGTTAAAAAGGGTAAGTTCATGGAGTTTATAAAAAACAATTTTTTTTGAATATTTTATTGCTATTAAATTAAATAATTTCCTCACATATTATTAAATAATTTTATTTATAAAATAATTAGAATTAGAAAATTCATTTGAGAATTTGGATAAAATTCCAATTTTTCCTTTTAAAGTGAAATATTGTATTTTGGAAATGAATATGTTTTTGTGTATTATTTTAACATAAAATTTTGTAAATGTGTTCTTGACTTAATAGTACACTGCTTTAATTCAGTAAATATAAGTCAGATTATGAATTTGATTGGAGTAAATGGGCCATGAATTCAAATCTTGACTGGAGATGCCAAAATGGATACCACTTCACCTTTTGGGTCATATCTTATACATCCAGGATTTGATTGGGATCAAATTTGTATATTAGACAGAGGAATCAATTTCAAAAAAATCAACCTTCTATAATAATAGCTGGTTCGTGTGTTTTTGTGGTCAAATAGTCAGTGAAATTTGAATTAAAATATTTGATGGAATTTCCACACTCACACTTGAATCCACTTGTAAACATAGCCTCCCCTCCACTATATAAATTCGTATTTTTATCAATTTTATGGGTTTTGATTCAAATTATGATATTTAATTCATATGATAACTTGTTTCAATCCATTTATAAATTCATTTCATGAGGTAAATCTCTTGAATCTAGGATCCCTTTACCGAAACCTTCTTCTTCTTCACTATGTATTGTTTTTCTTCTTGAAATAAACATCGTAGTTATTATTATATTTCTTCTATTTTATTATATTTTATTATATTTTATTCTTCCTTAATCATCCTATTTTTTCTAAACATCAAGAGTAGAAATGGTATTTTTTATACCCATTCCACGACCTTTGAGAATGCAAAACATTTCAATAATGACTGCACCATCCATGGAAGATTATTTTTATTAGTAATTGATCTACCTATAACCTTATTCATTCATTTATTTTGAATTAATTATATACAATAATTCACATAATATGATCTATTATTTTTTTTATTTAAAATAAATTAGGTCTATATTTGTGTAAATTGTGAGGGTGCAATCTTAGTTAGTTAAATAATTACACGGGGTAAATTTTTAGAGTTAAAATATAATCCCAAAACTATATTCATCCTTATTTATAGAATGGATATATTCCCTAATTTACCACTAACCATAAGTTATCCTTAGAATAATAATCAAAGTATTGTGCTACTATTGAATGTTCTAAAACTAGATTATGGTTTAATTCACTTCATATTTATGGTATAGTTAATTCTTGTAGGGTTTGTGGGTTAAATAATTAAGGGATCATAATTATGTAGATATTAATTTAAATGATAATTATTAATAAGTAAGTGAAGATGTACATTTTCATCTATTATGATTTCTAAAAATGTTTTTCTAAAAAAATATCTTCTCATTGTGTTTGCTCAATCTCATTTCAAAAACAAAAAGAAAAAATATAATCTTCATCCAAAGTACTTATTCTTATTCTTTTATAAACCTCAAACACCCCCATCATTCTAATTTTTTTATTTCTTTTAATTTCTTTTATAATAACTTTATGAAGTTTTTTAATTACTACATCTTTGAAAGAAGACCTTGGTCATCCACTCTATTGTACCTAATTACACATAAACCGCCCATTATTAGAGAATGATCGGGACAAAACTTTTCAATTATAACCTACGGATGTAATCATTTATATCCTGATATTACCTTTTAATTATCCTTAGGCCCATTTTGAAACTTTCAGGGTGGAATTATAGGGGTTCTTCCTTTGGATTTCCTTCTAACTCCATATCCCAACATCTCATTTGATTACTGTGAGTGGTATTAACCTTTAATGGTCATGTATTCCATGGGTTTCCCCATGGATCCCTTTTGATTACAATATTATGAAGACTTAGAGACATGACTTAGTTACCTAGTCAATTAATGTTCATATGCTTAGTGAAATCTATCTTGGGCTAAAGTTGGTAGGTTTATCCAAGTATCACTTAATAATCCTTATCTCGACATGGTTAATATTTTCTTTTCTTCTTTACATTATCCATACATTTTGTACCAGCCCAGGTAAATAAAGAATATGAAATTTTTATATTTATCCATATTTTTGAATAAAATATTAATATTACTTTAAATGTAACGCTATGCTTGATGGCGTACCCAATACGTGACAACGAGTTCCTTTGAAATCTTACATTGCACTCTAATAATAGAATAATATTATTTTAAATGGTAGTTAACGCCTAGCCATTGTAATGGCGTGAAAGAACGTAACTAACTAAAAAATTATTATATATGTCTTTCAAATATTTTTACTTTCATCCAATAAATTTTAGAGGTGTAAAATGCAAATGAATCCAATTTTAAGCATAAATCTTCTAATATTCACTAAAAGGTCGAACTATCACCTTTTGATGGCGAACCCTCATTAAATATAGTTTTGCTCACTCTTATAAATTCTATTGTACCAAATAAAATTCTTCTTTAGAATCGGGACATCAAAATTTACTTTGTGTAAATTTTAGGTATTTTTCCGATAAAGTTCATTTTTTAATGAATAGTGAAAATGTTATATTTTAATTCAAAACCACTTTTTAATATAATTTATTTATATGATTATATTATCTTTTGAATTGGTTTTAAAGTTACGTTAGAATATATTTTTACCATTTAATCAAATAGTGGTCATTGGAATTAATTTCACTTTGATATTGGACTTAAACTAGTGTCAATCTTTTGATATACATTGTTTCATAAAAACACGCTATTTGTTCTGACAGCGGGAATTAATTATTAAATTAATTAATGTAACTTATATTTTATGAATTTTTTATAATATACATCATTTTTGAATTCGGAATATCAAATATTTCTTAGGGTGAATTTTTGGTATTTTTCTGAAAAACATCAATTTTGGATGAATAGTGAAACCACTAAGTTGTACTTAAAGAAACAGATTTTTCGTTTAAATGAATCTTTACCAATTCTGTGATTTAATTTTCAAAATTCTGACATACATGGTTGTCATTAGGAAATAAAATGTGGTTCAATGAGATTAAAATAATTTTTCGTGAATAGTAACTTTTAAGTTTTATTAATCGCGATTAAAGGTAATTAGTGTAATTTAAGGTGAAAATAATGTTCTAATAATATGAAATGACCTAGACACATGTCCTAACCTCATTGGATGTGTCATGGACGACAAAGAAAATCCATGGGTCAACTTGGGGACCTAATGGAGCCACTTTTGTAGGCAAATGACATAAAGAACTTTTTATTTAAAGTTAAAATAAAAATGTCACAAACATGATTTGTTTTACTAAAACAATTTTTACATGGGGTTATACAAAACATATTTTTGAATATAAATATTCATTGAAAAGATAAAAATATTTCCTACATAATAGTTTTTTTTTATAATTTTTATACATTATATAAATTAAATAATATATGACATCATGATGATGCAGCGATTACCTCATTATTTAACGATTTAAATAAAATGAAAAGATAATGTAAAATATAAGACCTAAAAATGTCAAAAACCTATTGGATGGGTGGATTTAGAACCCTTATCACCTTATCCTAGAAATATATCAATGTGGGACCTCTAAAATCCAAAAACCATTTGAAAATAATGTGACCTTTTTTGACTTTCCAAGAGTGCCCCTCCTCTCCTTTTATAAAAGACCCCCAACTCTACCTCCTTACCCACACCTCTCAAGCCTTTGGATCGGCCAAACCCTGCACATTTCATCTCTCCACATCCCTCTCTTCATCATTGAATCCTCACCTTTGGTCAGAATCCTTTCCATGGAATCCTTTGAGCTCAAATCAAAAAGAGTTACCCGATTTAAAGGTAATGTCTTCCCTTGTGTTCTTTTGTTTTATTTTGTTTATCCAACCCCCTATAATATTTTTATTCCTTTATTTTGTAATAACACAAATATATTCAATATACTAGAATGTTGTTATTTTAAGGATTCGAGCTACACTTACACACACCTTCATCTAATGGTTAAAGAACATACTATTTCTATGGATGGAGAATTACTGCCTCACGAAATGATGATTGTTCAATCTTCTCTTAACACCTTTCATGGTGGCCATTATGATGTAACTGTATTTTAAATATGATATATATGGTATTTATGTTTCCCATATGCTTCTGTATTTTATATTTAAAACATACCTTTATGCTTTTCATGTTGTGCAATTGCGATAATTTCATACGAGGAAGTGTGGACTACCTCCCCCTCAAGTGATGTGACTCATTTATGAAAAACATAGAATGAATAAATAATTAAATTAATGAACTTATGTGACCCATAAAACATATATATTATACTTTAATTATAATATATATCTATCTCAATTATTTTTAATTCCATTAATATGACAAAGAAATGAAAGTAGCGTTCATGCGTACGTATGGCCTAAGTCTCCATGAACGGTGCATTTCATTTCTTTTTATCGCCAAATGTTATGGAATAGTATAAAATGAATATGTACTGGACATATATTATATTTAAATCATTAATACTATTCTGGATATGATTTAATTATAACTACATGGACAATCATTTTCAAACAAGTTCATTTTTGACTCATGTACCAAACATCGACAAAAACATCTAACATGAACTCACATTATTAATAAATTGTTAAAACATTATAATATGTGATATGAACTTAAAAATAATCTATAAAGGAGGAACTTAAGAAATTTTACATTGACCAAATTTTATTATTCAGGAATATAAAGAAATGAACAAGACAAGTCGGACTTGTGGTAAGGGATCCTACCTCTCTCTTTATTTTTAAGTACTCTTTTTATGTAACTTACTTTAATCTCATCTTTATTATGTTGGAGGAAGTTATTTTATATTCCTCTTGCTTTAAATTTTATTTGAATATGATTAGATAACCTATTTTTCTCATCAATCTATTTTTGGAAGTTTTATGTGGCGCCGTTAGGCTGCCGAATTTTCATAAGGGGATTTTCATCTCACTTTTTATTCCCATGATATTCATGCTACATTGGCCACTATTTCCTTTAGTGTGTTGTATTTACTGCCCATTATTTTACTATTTGTATAATAAAATCTCATTTATGGGTAGTTACATCTTCATTGTATGACCCTTCTTTCATGGGGTGTATGTTTTGAAAGTTTCCCAAATCGGTAAGGGAACATTTCACACTCCTCTTTTAAAAAGACTTATTTTGTTATGTCTTTTTATTTACATATTTTTATGTTGGGATATGTTCTTATATATCCTATTTGATGTAAATTTTATGTCCATGTTATGAGATACCATTTTCTCTCTCATCAACTAAAGTTATGAATCTTAAAGTGACGTCGTTAGGCTATCGAATTTTACCAAGGAAACTTCTTAACCCAATTTCGATTTCTTTGGGTTCAACTTGTAGTTATTGAAAATTTCATTCTATGAATATGTTTGAATGGACTTTGGTTGTTTTACACTAAATATACACTTATATTGGGTGTATTTATATTTTTCACACATAATTATGAGATTGATTTATCCTTAATTTATGGATACCTTCTTTATAAGGGATTTCATCTTATTTTACAATTCTATTGAGACTTCATTGTTGTTATTCACCAATTAACTCTTATATTGTATATATAATGTCCTTTGGAATAATATATCATGAATACCTTTATTCTCATGATATTATAAAGTTTTTATTAAATGTTATTCCCCAATTATTGTATTCAAGTGTCTCTCATTTTGTTAAAAACCCTTTAACTAAAATATCATTTTAAATGTTTTAATGATTTAATATTATAAATATTTCTCATTAATATCCATGTTTTCAAAATAGTTTTAATTATTTATTTATATAGATATTAATGGTTTAAAATTTTAAAAGCTTCAATGTGGTATGTGACACTTTGATTTAAAAATCTCTTTATTAAATGTTTTAAATGGTTTTGAAAATGGTTTTTAGAATGGATTCATTATTTCAATATCTTAAAATGTTATATTGTTATTGCAATGTGGGAATGTTATATATCCTTTATGCTTAAATTATATTCTATGATTAAGTTATGGTTCTTGGGCATTGTTATGAAGACGAGTGGTTCCGTGATAAACTAAGGGCGGGTGAGCCCGATATAGCTCTCCAATGCATTGGGTAACGCAAAGGAGTTAAACGTTAAGGTTTCTCCAAAGAGATTTAGGGAATATACTATGATGGGTATTCCAAACGTAACCAAGAGGGTTACTCTCTACGTAAGAATGTTATGAATGCCTCAAGTTACCTTTATGTCTTATGATTTCTATGATTTATTCATGATTTGATGAGGTATGTTAAAGTGATTATGTTTTATGGGTAAAGTATGATTTCATAAATGGACTAATGTTTTAATTTCGTAATTTTATATCCCTTACTGAGCTTTTTATGCTCATCCCAAGTTTTTGAAATGTTTTCCACATGACTTAAAGATGAATAGGATCAAGGATAGGATCAAGGAAAGACATGCTTTCTAAAAACATAGAACTAGACATGTTTATTTTTAAGAGTTTTTATTTTATAAAAAAAATGGAAACAGAGTAGATGTGTCTACTTTGTAATCTTTTGAGATGTAATAGTTATTTCCTAATTCCCTAAAACTCTAAACCTGAAAAGATCCTCAATGTGAATTATTCATTTAATTCAAGATTAAGTAAGGTTAAATGTTGGGGCCTTATAGTTGATATCATAGGTCGGTTTAGATAACTTTAGGTTTAGATTGTTGTTTAAGAAAAAGTGAAAAGTTGTGTATAACCACAATGGTTTGTTTATTAGATGGAGTCATTGTTTTTTTTTATGAAAGTAAGAATTATTTTGAGATAACTTGGATAAATATATCTTGGTGTTTATCTTCCTCTTTATTATATGATGATTTTACTGATATACTCACACTGACCTTTTTAGTTTTAGTAAATGTATGGATCTATCAGGCACCAAAGTGACAATGGGTTTGAAGGAAACTGTGGTGGTTCTCAGATTAAGAGACTGGAGGAAATGGGGGATTCAATGAGAAATCTCGTGGTTATTATAAACCAACTATCAGGAGTCATGATCAACCAATTGAACCTTGGTGAGTTCTCTAATGCCTCTTGTACGAGAGAACCAACTCTATGTGGAAGTTCATGTGATAATTATAAAGATAACCATTAGGGTTTATATGATCCTTACTTTTGAGGTAATTATGGGTTATTATATGTTATGATGGAAAATGAAAGGCATGAGATAAACTTGAGGATAAAATATGTTATGGTTATTTTTGAAGATTTAATCTCTTTTTGGGGGGATGTTTTAAGAAGTATATTGTTTTGGAAAAGGGACAACACACAGACTGTGTGACAACCCGTCGCGTCGGACGAAGCTGCGGGAATCGAACCCACAACCAAAGTGCGACTGGTGTTTATCGCCTACCACTAGACTACGTGAAGTCCCTGGATAGTTTGACAAAAAAAATTAGTTAGATGATTTTATGAATCAAGAGTATGTTTATTTTGGGTTATATATGGAAATTATTAACCTATCATGGAGGATATGTGATTAGGTTAATTACTTTTTTAGTATGAGACTTTAAGAGAAACTGATGTTATTTGGAGATAAATGTTAATTTGGGAGACTATGTGATAAAATCCTTCTAATATTTGGGTTTCAATCTTAGTTGGGTTTACTTTGAAGAATTTTATGGACAAATTGTTTATTGAATGTTATTTTTTGAACTTTGGGTTTTCTTTGACAAATTTTGGAGTTTAGGAGTAGTTTTTCTTTTCGTAAAAAAAATATCCTTTTTGAGTATTATCTGATCCCATACTAAACTTTTTGGTTTTGTTTTGGTTGAGATCTAAAGACATAGGAAATATATAGTTCTCTTTTGTGGATTAGGTGATTCTCAAGAAGTTTATTATAGTACTCTTAATGCGAACAAGTCTTCCTAAATACTTGTCTTCTGGAGAAAATATGAGTTTGATTAAGGAATCTAGTAAAAGTTGAAAGTCTACGTGACAAGTAAGTATGTTTAATTATGATTTATTTAAGCTCAAAAAAAATTCCTCAATGAAAAGTAACTTAAAACAAAAATGTTTTCTGTTAACTTTTCCTACTGGGGAATCGAATACCATTTAACACATCACAAGTTTGTGATTTTCTTGTAGTTAACTTCCTCCTAAACATGTTTACTATCACTCTCTATCAGAACATGACCCTCTGTTTTCTCCTCCATATCCATATTTTCATACATGGAATCCTATTATGGGTTAACTCGGGTGACCTTTGTACTTCCCTTTCTTTCTTTTAAAGTGATAGTTTAATTTACTCCTTCTCCGACGTGGGGCTTTCAGTGATGTTTCCGAGCCCAATTTTTAAATTGCGAGGACGCAATTCCCAAAAGGGGGAAGGATGTAACACCCTTGGTAAATAAATAATATGGCATTTTTATATTTATCCATATTTTTGAATAAAATATTAATATTACTTTAAAGGGAATGCTATGCTTGATGGCGTACCCAATACATGACAACGAGTTACTTTGAAATCTTACATTGCACTCTAATAATAAAATAATATTATTTTAAATGGTAGTTAACGCCTAGACATTGTAATGGAGGGAATGAACGGAACTAACTAAAAAATGATTATATATGTTTGTCAAATATTTTTACTTTCATCCAATAAATTTTAGAGGTGTAAAATGCAAATGAACCCAATGTTAATGATAAATCATCTAATATTCACTAAAAGGTCAAACTATCACCTTTTGATGGTGAACCCTCATTAAATATAGTTTTGGCCAGTCTTATAAATTCTATTGGACCAAATAAAATTATTCTTTAGAACCGGGACATCAAAATTTACTTTTTGTAAATTTTTGGCATTTTTCCGATAAAGTTCATTTTTTAATGAATAGTGAAAATGTTGTATTTTAATTCAAACCCTCTTTTTAATCTAATTTTTTTATATGACTAGATTATCTTTTTAATTGGTTTTAATGTGAAGTTAGAATATATTTTTACCATTTAATAAAATAGTGGTCATTGGAATTAATTTCACTTTGATATTGGACTTAAACTAGTGTCAATCTTTTGATATATATTGTTTCATAAAAATAGGCTATTTGTTCTGACAGTGGAAATTAATTATTAAATTAATTCATGTAACTTATATGTTATTAATTTTTTAAAATAGTCATCATTTTTGAATTCGGAATATCAAATATATCTTAGGGTGAATTTTTGGTATTTTTCTGAAAAACTTCAATTTTTGATGAATAGTGAAACCACTAAGTGGTACTTAAAGAAACTGATTTTTTGTTTAAATGAAACTTTATCACTTCTGTGATTTGATTTTCAAAAATCCGACATACTTGGTTGTCATTAGGAAGTAAAATTTGGTTCAATGAAATTAAAATAATTTTTGGTGAATAGTAACTTTTAAGTTTTATTAATCACGATTAAATGTAATTAGTGTAATTTAAGGTGAAAATAATGTTTCAATAATATTAAATGACCTCGAAACATGTCCTAACCTCATTGGATGTTTCATGGCCGACCAATAAAATCCATGGGTCAACTTGGAGACCCCATGGAGCCAATTTGGTAGGAAAATGACATAAATAACCTTTTATTTAAAGTTAAAATAAAAATGTCACAAACATGATTTGTTTTACTAAAACAATTTTTACATGGGGTTATAAAAGTCATAGTTTTGACTATAAATATTCATTGGAAATGTGAAACTATTTCCTACATCATAGTATTTTTTATAATTTTTAGACATTAAATAAATTAAATTATATATGACATCATGATGATGCAGCTATTACCTCATTATTTAACGATTTTAAAAAAATGAAAATATAATGTAAAATCTAAGACCTATACATGTCAAAAACCTATTGGATGGGTTTATTTCTAACCCTTATCACCTTATCCTCGAAATATATTAATGTGGGACCTTTAAAATCCAAAAATCATTTGAAAATAATGTAACCTTTTTTTACTTTCCAAGAGTGCCCCTCCTCTCCTCTTATAAAAGGCCCCCACCTCTACCTCCTTACCCACACCTCTCAAGCCTTTGGCTCGGCCAAAACCTTCACATTTTATCTCTCCACATCCCTCTTTTCATCATTGAAGCCTCACCATTGGTCATAATCCTTTCCATGGAATCCTTTGAGCTCAAATAAAAAAGAGTTACCCGATTTAAAGGTAATGTCTTCCCTTGTGTTCTTTTGTTTTATTTTGTTTCTCCAACCCCCAAAAATCTTTTTATTCCTTTCTTTTGTAACAACACCAGTATCTTCAATATACTAGGATGTTTTTATGTTATGTATTGGAGCTACACTTACACACACCTTCGTATAATTGTTAAAGAACATATTGTTTCTGTGGATGGCGAATTACTGCCTCACGAAACGATGATTGTTCAATATTCTCTTAACACCTTTCATGGTGGCCATTATGATGTCAATTTATTTTATATATGATATATATGGTATTTATGTTTCCCATATTCTTCTGTATTTTATATTTAAATCATACCTTTATTCTTTTCATGTTGTGCAATTGCGATAATTTCATATGAGGAAGTGTGGACTACTGCCCCCTCAAGTGAAGTGACTTGTTTATGCAATACATGGAATGTATAAAGAATGAAATTAATGAACTTATGTGACCTATAAAACATATATATTATACTGTAATTTTTTTTTAATTCCATTAAAATGAAAAATAACTGAAAGTAGCGTTCATTCGTACGTACGGCCTACCGTCTCCATGAACGGTGCATTTCATTTCTTTTTATCTCCAAATGTTATGGAACAGTATAAAATGAATATGTACTGGAAATATATGATATTTAAATCATTAATACTATTCTGGAGATGATTTACTTATAACTACATGGACAATCATTTCAAACAAGTTCTTTTTTGACTCATGTACCAAACATCGACAAAAACATCTAATATGAACTCACGTTATTAATCAATTTTTATAACATTATAATATGTGATATGAGATTAACAATAATATATAAAGTATTAACTTAATAAATTTTAAATTTACCAAAGTTTATTATTCAGGAATATAAAGAAATGAACAAGACAAGTCAGACTTGTGGTATGGGATCCTACCTCTCTCTTTATTTTTAAGTACTCTTTTTATGTAACATACTGTAAGATCCTCTTTCTTATGTTGGGGGAAGTTATTTTATATTCCACTTTATGTAAATTTTATTTTAATATGATGAGAGACCCTATTTTATCTCATCAATCTATTTTTGGAAGTTTTATGTGGCGTCGTTAGGCTGCCGAATTTTCATAAGGGGATTTTCATCTCGCTTTTTATTCCCGTGAGATTCATGCTACATTGGATACTATTTCCTTTCGTGTGTTGTATGTACTGCCCCTTATTTTACTATTTGTATAATACAATCTCATTTATGGGTAGTTACATCTTCATTGTATGACCCTTCTTTCATGGGGTGTACGTTTTGAAAGTTCCCCAAATCGGTAAGGGAACCTTTCACACTCCTCTTTTAAAAAGACTTATTTTGTTATGTCTTTTTATTTACATCTTTTTATGTTGGGATATGTTCCTATATATCCTTATTGATGTAAATTTTATGTCCAAGTGATGAGATACCATTTTCTCTCTCATCAACTAATGTTATGAATCTTAAAGTGATGTCGTTAGGATGTCGAATTTTACCAAGGGAACTTCTTAACCCAATTTCGATTTATTTGGGTTCAACTTTTAGTTATTGAATATGTCATTATATGAATATGTGTGAATGAACTCTGGTTGTTTTACACTTAATATCCACTTATATTGGGTGTATTTACAATTGTCAAACATAATTATGAGATTGATTTATCCTTAATTTATGGATACCTTCTTTATAAGGGATTTCATCTCATTTTACAATTCTATTGAGACTTCATTGTTGTTATACACCAATTCACTCTTATATGGTGTATATACTGTCCTTTGGAATAATATATCATGAATCCCATTATTCTCATGATATTATAAAGTTTTGATTAAATGTTTTTCCTCAATTATTGTATTCAAGTTTATCTCATTTTGTTAAAACCCCTTTAACTAAAATATCGTTTTAAATGTTTTAATGATTTAATCTCATAAATATTTCTCATTAATATCCATGTTTTCAAAATAGTTTTAAGGATTTATTTATATGAATATTAATGGTTTAAAATGTTAAAATATTCAATGTGGTATGTGACACTTTGATTTAAAAACTCTTTATTAAATGTTTTAAATGGTTTTGAAAATGGTTTTTATAATGGATTCATTATTTCAATATCCTAAAATGTTATATTGTTATTGCAATGTGGTAATGTTATCTTTCCTTTATGCTTAAGTTATGTGCTATTATTTTGTTATGGTTCTTGGGAATTGTTATGAAGACAGGTGGTTCCATGATAAACTAAGGGCGGGTGAGCCCGATATAGCTCTCCAATGCATTGGGTAACACGAAGGAGTTAAATGTTAGGGTTTCTCCGAAGAGGTTTAGGGAATATACTATGATGTGTATTCCAAAGGAAACCAAGAGGGTTACTCCCTATGTAAGAATGTTATGAATGCCACAATTTACCTTTATGTCTTATGATTTCTATGATTTATTCATGATTTGATGAGGTATGTTAAAGTGATTATGTTTTATGGGTAAAGTATGATTTCATACATGGACTAATGTTTTCATTTCATACTTTTATATCCCTTACTGAGCTTTTTATGCTCATACCAAGTTTTTGAAATGTTTTCCACAGGACTTAAAGATGAATAGGTTCAAGGATGGGATCAAGGAAAGACATTCAATCTAAAAACATGGAAATAGACATTTTTCTTTTTAAGGGTTTTTATTTTATAAAAAAATGGAAACTGAGTAGATGTGTCTACTTTGAATTCTTTTGAGATGTAATAGTTATGTCCTAATTCTCTAAAACTATAAACCTGAAAAGATCCTAAATGTTAATGATTCATTTAATTCAAGATTAAGTAAGGTTAAATTCTGGGGCCTTATACATTTTATACTCATAGATTTTATTTTCATTCGACATTATTGGTGGTATCCTATAAAGTTGCACTCATGCACTATTTGGGGAACCATTTGGTACCCATATAGATTTCATGGATGTAGGTAGGGATAAAAAGAGGCGCTCGGCTATGAAAACTTGAAATATTTTAGGGTTGGGGATGATTGGGAAAGTGATCATGATACTCATACAGATATACTTTTGGACTTTTTATTTCTTTTTGTATATACTGATACTGTTGTATGCCTACTACCATGTATAACTATTTCATATCTATATTATATTATGAAATAATCACCTGTATTTGATCCTATTATTATTTATGTATGTCTATTGTTATTTGGATGGTTTATTTTTTTGCATCCCTATTAGTATTTCAGTTACTTTATTATTATTTACCACATTGTTACACTCTAATAAACAGGGTATAGTCTCCCCATTGTAACACCTTACACCCTTATTGTTATTCAATATTCTTGGGTGTATGAGGAGGAGTTCTTGAATCCATGTGGCCCTTAGGTACAATTAATAATTTGTGAACCAGGCTTGTGACATCATAAAGTGATATCATATTTGTTTATTTTTAAATTTTCTTACTATTTTTGGTTGGAATACGGGAGACTAGGACATGTTAAAACTTGTTAATATGACATCCCTATGAGTATATAACCCATGTGTGGGGAAAAATCCAAGTTACAAGGGATGGGACTTGTTATTATATATTTCACCCATTACATTTGTATTATTTCACTGTTGGGTGAAACACGTGTTTAAGATGTTATATTTATGGATTCATACCCTTGGGACCACATTATAAGGGATAATTTCCTCATGAATCATTATAGGTACTTATAGATTTATATTTCAGGCATATTTTAGGACATTTTTACTAAATTTAAAATATTTCTAATGCTTTATCATATAAGTGTTATTTTTTATACATAAATGTTTTTTTCTAAAATTATTTGCAGGGAGAGAAAAGTGTGGTTACGTAAGGTGTCTAAATCAACCTAAATTGTGTTTTCCCACAAATATTGTTTATTTTACCTTAACTAATTAATTATGACATGCTTAATCTATGGAACTTTAGTTACATGGGTTGAAATATTAGTTGGATGTGATTAAATGGAGTCCAATTTTATTTTATAAAGTTTGTGCCTCTATAAATTAGGAATGGTGATCCATATAGTTAAAAAATCATATAAGAACTAGTTATATCCCTTGACCATATGTAAAAGGATGGTTGCAGTTACATGAAATGCGAATTGGATCTTATAAACTTCACGTCTTTATAACTTGGGAGTAGATTTTCAACTAACTAAAGCATTATATATATATATATATATGTAAATTCACTAAATTCGGAATCTTAAAGGAATTATTTGTCATTAAATGGGGATTCTAATTAAAGCATAAATATTTTTTTCATCTATAACTTGTTAATTACACCCCATATAATATAACCCTTATGATTAAGAATTTAATCATACCCTTTTTACTTGACCCTAGACATAGGTAGTTTGTCAGGAATTCATCTAGCACTCCATCCATGATCTTATCCTTATTTTTATATTTGTAATGCTTTATACATTATAATTTTTCTAATATTTGTGGTTGGGATTATAGATACATTCATCCATGATGTCATGTGGTCGAGAAATATGAATGTGGTAATGACCATACTCTTGGGGTGGTTAGACTTGACCCGACAGTAGTTCCACCAGTGGAACCTCCTATAATACCACCAGTTTCACTGTGAATAGGAACTAATGATCAGATTAGGGAGTGGTTCCTATGGCTATTTTATTCTATAAAGGGATCTCGATGACCTATACTAATTATTTTAGTGTTTATGAGGGATTTGTCACTACAGAACCCACCTACTTTTTAGGGGAAGGTGATCCCAAGGCTTCTGACTCATAGCTTGAGAATATGATTTCGATATTTGATCATAAAGAGACACCTACAAAAAGGAGGGTGAATCACACAATAGATACGATTTAGGGATCTTCCAATCGATGGTGGGATGTTCTTACACAAGAATATTAGTGTCGAGTAATGTTCTGAAGTGACTTATAGACTACCTTCTATGATTAATTTTTAAAGAGATGTTGAGTATCAAATGAGCTAGGGAATTCAAGAACCAAGAGTAGGTTGATATATCTATCATGGACCATCAAACACTCTTAATTGAGATCCATAAATTTACACCCACTATTTTTTATGATGATCTGTCTAGATAAAAATTATTTGAGGATGGGATTAGGTATTTCATCCACTATTAGTATAACATCTTATGGATGAATATCATTTCTAAGATGTTGAACCATTACCTTATATTTGTGTGTTTTATAATGGATTGTGAGTGTATCGGGAAAAGTGTTTAGGCATGTAGGTTGGTAAGTGAAATATCCATTGGTAGCATCACTTTGAGACTAATCATGATGGAAGTTGCAATTATAGTGTACGTACTGACATATATATGGTATGGCATCAGTGTGAAAGATCATGTCACATGAATCCCAGGTGTGGTAGAGACCTAGTAGAGTGTTGATAATTTTTCACAGTGTTCTATCTCTAAATATATTTAAGGACATGGTCACAGGTTTTTTGAAGAGGATATGCACCAACTCATAATTCTGGAGTGGGGTCAGTGGAATCAGGCCAAGCTGGGAGCAGGAGTACCACCAGCTGTATAGGCCAAGGAAGTGGATGAGGTCGAGGAAGCTAGATTTATGATATGAAACACTAGTATATTGGACATGGTATATTATATTTTATCATAAGTTTGTTGATATGACCAATTATATACAATGCAACCTAAACCTAGGGAACAAAATTTTGAACCGTCTGTAATACGAGGTATGATCTTAGTAGACTCAAATTTAGTATCTTCTTTATTTTACATTGCCAGTTTAAAATCATTAATATCTATAGATTTAAATGGTGTATTGGGTTCAGTATTGAATACATATATGTGGTAATGTATCTTGATATTATGTTTAGAGTATAGTTAGAATGTATTCATTGATGTAAGGAGGGTCCCCTCAAGATCGGATTTTACTATTTCTTATGGAACTTTTTCAACCTTGAGATAATAGGATTTGATGTAATTCTCAATATAGAAAATTTAGTTCCTTATCAATCCCATATTTATTTTTATCACTGAAGTTTTTCCTTCTCATCACTTGTGATAAATATCTATGTTCACAGGGGAGAATGGGATGTCCAAGAAAGTCAGGTTGGACCTGAGCATCATGGTTTTGGTGGAGTGTTGACCCAGATTTCAAGTCTATTTCTTCATGATTGATTAGTCTGATAAGTAGTATTTCCTCCAATGGTGGACCAATTCAGTGATTTTTTCCCTAAATACATGTTGGAGATACCACTTGAGAGAGAGGTCGAGTTCATTGTTGATCTTGTTCAAGGAGTGTAAGATGTGTATATTCCTATATATAGGATGTATCCTACTAAGTTCTAGGAACTCAAGAGGTATTTTAGAGACCATAAGTTCAAAGGGTTTATTCAAACCAGTACTTCTCCTTGGGGTTCACCTATGCTTTTTTCAAGAAGGCATGTGGAACCTTATATATATGTGTGGATTACTTGTGGATGAATCAGCTTACTAATAAGAATCATTTCCCACTTATTCATAATGAATATAAATTTTATTATCTCTCAGGATCCATGGTATTCTCAAATATTGAATTGAGATAAAGCTATCCTCGGGTAAGGGTTAGACCCTCAGATATACCACATATAACATTCCTAATTAGGAATGTCCTGTGTGAATATTGGGTGATGTCGTTCAATCTAACAAAATCACTTGTTGTCTTTATACAGTTGATTAATCTGGTTTTTCACCCATACCTATCTTCCTTTATAGTTGTTTTAATAGATGATATCTTAGTGTGTTTTCATACTATATGTGATCATTCTAGACACCCTAAAATCTTACTCTGTTCACTAAGAGAGAACATGTTATTTGCAAATATAAAAAAATTACACTTTTTTATTGATAAATTTCACTTCATTTATCACATTATATCACAAAAAGGGGTATCTATGGATCCAGAGAAGGAGAGAGCCTTTGTTTCCAAGGATCATCCCAAGAATTTTGTTGATATATAGAGCTTCTTGGGACTAGTCAATTACTATCATATATTCATCAAAGATTTTTAAATGTTTAAGTACCTATTGAAGAATTGAAAAAGAAGGGTGTAAAGTTCATATGGTCTAATGCTTTTGATGAAACCTTTCATGAGTTAAAGGGGTGGTTAAGCTTAATGATGGTAATGAATCTACCAGAGTATGGTAGAGGTTATAGAGTTTAATATGGCACAACATGCATCGATCTAGGATATGTTTTAATGCAAGGGGAATGATACATGGAATAAATGTATCATCAATTAAGGCATCACGATCATAATTACCCAACACATGTTCTTGAGTTAGTAGTTGTTGTTCATTCCATGTATTTCTAGATATATTACTTGTTAGGGGAGTGGTTTTTGGTATACCCAGACCATAAAAGTCTCAAATAAATATTCTCTCAGCATGAATTGAACCTATGAAAGTGAATATGGGTCGAATATCTTTAGTATTTTAACTTTGATCTTTCTTATACACTAGGTAAGGTTAATGAATTACTGATTCCCTGAGCTGGTAGACTCAGACTCAAGATATTCATGAAGATAGTAGTGAATGAATGTTGATGAATATTCTTTTTTAAATTAATTTAGACGTTCTGGAATTTCACACTTATCCTATACTCATGTATTTAGTAGTGACTTCATCACTTTTGTAAAGTATAATGAGGTGGAAACTTTATGAACTTGTAGGATTGGTCCTGAGGGAAAAAAATTCTAATAATGACCCACCACCTTATTAGGTTTTTGATATAGATGGGTTCTTGTATATTCATAGGCATGTCTTGGTTTCTACAGACATGCAAGAGGAATTGATGCAAATATCCCATGCTTCCAAATGGGCAGTACATCCTGAACTCACCAAGTTCTACTATGACGTACATATCCAGTATTGGTGGACTAGGATAAAAATGTAAATAATAGGATTTGTTACTAGATGCGCCACTTTTCAACAGGTGAAATAATAACATGAGTGGACTTATATCCTATTGCAACCATTACTCATCCCAGGGTGAAAATGGGATAACATCACAATGGATTTTGTAATGGGGTTATCAAAGTCACCATGAGGAAGTGATGTTTTATGGGTGATTGTGGAAAGTCTAACGAAGGTCTCCCACTTCAAACCTATCATGGATACCTTTATTGTGAAATAACTTTGGAGAATATATGTATGAGATATCATATTCCTTCATGGGGTTCCACATACCATTATATCATTCATGGATTCTTGGTTCACTTCTTTGTATTAATAGGTGTTGGAGATTGATCTTTCTTTACAGGTGCTTTTGAGTACAACATTCCACCTACTAACCAATGGTCAGTCTAAGAATGCTATATAGGTATTGGATGATATGCTCCATGCATGTGTCCTCAATTTTGGATGCCCATGAAAAAATCACTTTTCTATAACTATTTTTTATTTTTATAATAGTTTATAAGAAACTATTTAGATGGAACCGTATGAGGCACTCTATAGCAGGCCTTTCTATCACCTTTGTACTGGTTGGAGGAAAGATAGAAAGCATTAATTGGACCTCATCTTGTTCAAGATACATCAGAGAAGGTATAGATGATTATGAAATGTATTGATATGGATTATTCTAGGTATAGTTTTTATGTTTATAATCAATTATAAGATCTATAGTTCGTGATGGGAGATCATGTATTCTTGCAAGTATCACCTAGATTGGGTCATCAACGTATTTGGGGTCAATGTAAGTCATTTCCTACATTAGTTAGGATTTTCTTACTTTTGGGGAGGGTTGGGTTGGGAGTATATCAAATATCTCTTCATCAATGATATAGGTCTATTCATTATGTCTTATATGTTTCTCAGCTATGAAATTATTACTTTGAACCATCTCATGTTTTTAGCCTGAGTAAGTTGATTTGGAGTCTAGTCATTATTTTTCGGAGTATCAGGTTCATATCGTCAACTATGGCATGAAGGCGCTTATAGGTATTACAGTTCCTCTAGTTCGTGGGATATGGAATAATGGATGTGTACATGAGGAAATGGGGGAATGGGGGTATTATATACATTCTCAGTGACCAAAGTTATTCTTAGAGGTAGCTCGACTACCCTCAATAGGGAAACTCAGGGATGATTTGGTTTACGGGGGGAGGTAGTAAGATATTGGTTTTTATAAAAGGTATGGATACTTTAAATTTTATTTTAAACCTATTATTTTACATTAATTTATGATTATAAATTGTTTATGCATGATTCAGCAGTGTTTGGGAGTGGTTCAGGGAATGGATTTCCATTTTTTAGACAAATAGGTTAACGCACACGGTTTTAGAAGACCATACACCAAAACATTGTGGCCTAAAAGGATGGGAAATTATTTCTTTATCCATTAAATAGGGTCCAAGAAACCATGAAAACATATAAAATTTATTACAAGTCACTTATACAGTTTCACATGATTTTTCTAACCATGTTCCCAGATCGTGTCAGGTGCTGGATCCTAAACAATGGGCATCACATAGTTGATGCACGGTTTGGAAAAATTTGTGACCAAACCATTAACCCCTTAAAAAATACTGGGAATTGAAATTTTTTCCACCTTTGACTTTTAAACCAATTTATCTTCTCCCCTTTGTATTTTTCATAGCATCCACCGTTGGGAGATCTCTCCCTCTCCCTCTCCTCTAGGATTTGGTGTATCTCCCTTATCTACACTCTGATTCAATCATTGTAAATATTATTGGATCCACCTTGGTAATTCTAGAACTCCTATTTCTTATTTTCATAGTTGTCTTCACTATCTTGGGTGTTGTATCCATGTGTGATAATATGCCCTATTTTTGGGGGGTTTGTTTAGTTTATGGTTTTCTCTAATTCCAACCAATATATGAGGCCAGTACTGGATGAGGATTCTTCTATGAGGCTAAGATATGTGCTCTATCATGTTTACCTAAAAGAATCATTGTTTATAAATCATGTCATTTTGAAACATGACAAACTTTCTATGTGTTTCCCCTATAATGTGAATCCCCTTTAATAAATCACATAGACTTGACCATGATGTTCCATGAGGACCCTTTGACATTGTTGGAGGTTGAAAACCTCACCCAAAACCACCCGTTAGAATGAATCCAATTAAATGGACTTTAAAATTTTTCATTACATTAACCAAAACACACCTATAGTGTGTTTGGTTTGTCACTTGTAAAAAAGGAATGACCAAAATGATTAAATTGAATTATTATTTGCTATGCATACTTCTCTTGGAACCCTTAATCATTTATAAATGAAATGAACCAATGGGATGAATTGAATTTTTTTATGGTATGGATACTTTACTTGGCCTATGATTAATTATTAAAATATATTTTTAGCTAATGTTATATACATGGGTCACTTTAATGGTGTGGCCTTCCATGACTAAGACTTGGATTCATAGCCTGGAATGCCTTATTTAAACTCATAGGATTCTATAAGATTCACTGATGTAACCACCAAGTTAGATGCCATACTTGGGCTTGGTCATTGTGTTATATTTTTTAATCCCTCAACCTAACATAGAAGATTCACCTTCATTTCTAGAAATTATAATTCTTGGATTATCTTCATGGATTCGGATTTATGTCCTTAGACATGGGCCACCATGGTTTACCTACTTAGGATCCAATCAAGTCTATCAAGAGATTACATTGTACTTTTTCTTGATCTAGGTTAGAAACTATTAGGGTGAAATAATAATTGTTCGTCCATTAGATTATATCCTTCTCCAACAGTCCAACAAAACTATTGATTGTTGCGAGTGGGATTGACCTTCATAGGTCATGGTTTCCATGGGCCACTTATTGATATTATCTGATTATTATACTAGGATACCTTATATGCGTGTCTTGGTTCCTTGTCCAATTAATATTCATATTCTTAGTGACATCCATCTTAGGCCAAAGTAGGTAGGGTCAGCCAGGTATCCCATGGGGAGCCTAAATTTTACATGGTTAATGTCTAATTTTTTTCCTTTACATTTTTTATAAATATTCACTATTACTTTTTATAATCACTGACAACAGTTTCATTAAACACCATTATCAGTGGCCTGCTAAGTTCTACACACACCATGTTCAGACCATTGTTTGGTACCCAGATAGATTTCTTGGATGTAAGTAAGGATAAAGTGAAGTGAATATCTATAGATTCTTGATCACTTTTAGGTTTTGGAGTAAATGGTTGGGAAAGTGATCGTGATTATCATGGAGATAGATTTTTTGGGTATTTTTGTATAATTTTGTATACACTGGCACTTTTATATGCCTTCTACCATGTATACCTATTTCATGTCTATTTTAGCTCATGAAATCATCACATATATATGATATCATTATTTTTTATGTTTTTTTATTATTATTTGGATGGTTTATTTTCCATTACCCTATTAATATTTCCAACACATTATTATTATTTAATGTTGTGTTTTACTTTGATAAATGGGTTATAGTATCCCAATTATACCACCTTACACTATCTCTGCTAGTCAACATCCTATTTTGTATGGTGAAAAAAGCGTGAGGCCATGCCACCCTTAGGTTTGGTTACTTTTAAGTGAAATAAACTCAATAAATCACACATAATTTGATAATTCATGAAGTTAGGTGCATGTGAAGAATGTTTCTAAAACAAGGTAATGGGTTTTCATGACTAGAATATTTTCCTTGGGTCATAATCACTCCTATTTGAATACTATATTTTAATATTGGTCTATTATATCCTATGATAATGTTATTTCATATTTCCATATTTTTTGGGGGAAATCATATTTCGCACTAAAGTATTCCCCCCATGACGATTCTTCTAGTTCATGAAAATTCATTTCTATTAATAGAAATTCCCATTTATTTTAATGCCCTTTTCTTCGATATCCAATTTTTTACTTCCTTCCAATGTTATCCTTTAACTAGTGGGAACTCAAATTTTTTTTATCTTCATTGATCTATATATTCCCCTTTATTCACTTTAAAAATGTTTTATGATCCTTTTAATGATGTCAGTTTTCAATAAAGGTGTTTTAGAATATTTAAAAGGATTTTCTCTTCCGTGGTATTATATTCTTCCCTTATAATTCACTTTTTGATATATTTTTAATTTATTATCAAGGTATATTTATTGAAAAAAATGAATTAATGTTTTAAGTAGCTTTTACTTCATCTTAAAAAAATTATAAAGTAACTCGAAATTAATATCTTCTTAATATGACATTAAGAAATACATTTTAATGAAAATCCATTTTGTGATTTCTCTTTTTTTATAAAGTATTGTTCTCTAATTAAGTAATGGTTCATAAATCACTCTATACATGCTCCTTTAAAATAATACTTTTAGGGGATCCCTTTTTGTGTATCAAATGATCGTGATTCTTTTTATGTGATGTCGTTTAGAAAGGATATGAATATTATTTCCTTTCCATGGTTTTTTTATAATAAGATGAATGATTTGTTTTTAAATACAACTCATTTTTATAGATAATGATAGTTGGGTCCCTATATCACCCTCCAATGAAATAATTAAGGTTTTATATCTCATGAGATAACTAGGTTAATCAAATAAGGAATGCTCACTCTATCAAGTGATATAGTCTAGATAGTTAGTCTTAAATCATGTTTATTCATGTTTTTCTATTGTTTTCACATTTACCATGCTACCATGATCTTATGATATCATGTTATTTATGTTATTCATCCATGTGATTACTCAATATCCTTATCTTTATGATATCATTATATAGTTTTGACTCACATGGTATGTTTCCTTTTCATGTGTATTCTCTTAAGGGGCTTTTAGATCACCCCTTTTTTCTTTGTATTCCCCAGGTTATCTCATAAATTTTAGGAGCTTAAAAGGATTTAAAAGCTTTTTATGAAGAATAAAATAACTTTTTTTATATTTTTGTCTCACTTTGATGTATTATGAACCTATTAATCCAAATACTCTAGGGAATTATGATCCTTGTGTTGTATTAATGGATATTTATTTTTATAAAACATGGAATAATATGTGTAAAAGGATTGTGTTTTCATAGTTTCTATCATAGGAAATTTTTAGTTCACATTTTTAAATAGGATGATAAAACCTTTTTGATAACCCTAAGATTAATTCTAAGGATTATTATAAGGATAATTCAATGTATTGGAAAATATCTTGGAATATTGGTGAAGTTTAGAGTGATTGGTTTCAAAGAAATGAAATCCTTATCTGGATAATAAAAGTGGACATGTTTCTAGTGAATATGTACCTAGGGGTAATAACTTGAAAAAAGGTGTTTCAATCATGATTTTATAATTACCTAGTACATGAAAAAGGGCCTTATTGTGCACCTATTTTGACACTCTTAGGAAATACACTTTGGAAATTCACAAAATCTTTATGAACCATCATAAAGGATTTTAATAGATGATGACCATGAATAGAATAAGTTAAACCTTAGGTTTATTATATCTAAATGGAAGTGTAATTATTTAGACTTATTGAAAATAATTTTTAATTATTATTTGGTTTCCCACTATGATTATTATTGATACTACTATGCTTTGTGGTATTTTTCAATGGTTTGACGTATGAGTAATCCTATTAACAATGAATCTGATGGGAACTTTAAGTGGTTATGAGTAATAAAAATGGATGATCACGATAGAAAAATAGATGTTTGATTATTTCTAATCATATATCATGATATATGATTATCAATGTGAACTTCATTGAGAATCTTAATAAGTTCAATAAGGGGAGAATGGACTTTTAGGAAATTTTGTGTGGTAATGAACGTAGAGGAAAAAATATTCAGATTCTTACATGTCAAGAAGGTTATAAAAAGAACATAGAATAATATTTCAAATAGAGGGGAAGATTTTATATATGTGGAAATGAAGATCATAGAGAAATTAATTTCCAAGGAATTTAATAACTTATATATTGGGAACATGGGAATTTTCCAAGTCAAAGCATGAAACTAAGGGTTATCCCCTAGACCAAGGAAGGAACCATGTTATACCAAATCATTAAATTAAAAGGGTTGAAGTATTTATGTATTAGGATTCAATAATTATGTTTATAATAATTTTAACTGATGGTATTTTGGTTATAATAATCATGAAACATCTAAGGATTATGTTAATTTTGGAAGCATATATATCTCCATGTGATATTAACTTATGAGTTGTTGATACGATCATGTGTATATATGTTTAAGGTTAATCATAAGTTAAGAATAATAGAAACATATTTTTTAGGTTCTAATTAAATATATTTAGATGTGACTAGTGATATTTCGGGAGTTGTTTTATTAGGTTGAGGCATATATAAAATTTTTTTAATGTAAATGATTATTTGGAAAAAATACTATTACATTTTTAAATATGTTTGCTAAAGGGTTTTAAGGATATAAACTTATTGAATGGATTAATTTTAACTTTTTGGGTCATTATTTATGGATTAAAGATTAAAAAAATATATGGTAATACTTGGGCTGACCATTTTGGTTTTAGTAAAGACAATAAGAAAATATTAGTATCATTTTAGGGATTATATGATCTGTTAGAATTTCATTTTAGTGATTCAGGCATAAACAATTTATATTTTTGGATATTCATTTCATGGATTAAGAGGTGAAGAATAAAATGATTGAAGAACAATCAAATGATGAAATTATTCTTATAAAATAGAAGGATATTAAGTATTTATATTTCCTTATATTCAAGTATAGTAAAATAACTCTTCAACTTTAAGAAAATGATCTTGAAAAAAATATTATATTACCATCATATCCAATGAATAAAATGTTCTTTTAAATAATCAAATATTTATGGTTTTGAGTTCCTTAACATTATTTTGATCATTTACTTTCTTATGATCAATTAACTTTATCACTCTTTATGATTATTTATGCTTTAATTCTTTGTTCATATCTTCACTTGTCACCAATGTTCTCTAATATGGAAACCTAGCTATGTGATGACTTTCATATTTACCTTTACCTTTTTTTAAGATAAATTTTTAATAACTATTTTTAAGATGTGGGTTTTTCTAAAAAGAAATTGACAAATCCATTATTTCATAGATCAATATTAAATTACGATGATTCAATTTATTTAAGAGGGTAGAATTTAACACCCCAATATGTTAAAAGAGGAAAATCAATTTCAATAGAATATATGACAGGAAACACTAAGCTTATAAGATAAGGTAAAACCATAAGACTTTGTGATATATTTATTTATTTTTAAAATCAATCTCTTTTATATATTGGGATTCACACAATAATGTGTGTAAATGAAATGCAACACCTTATTAACATATTATTATTTAAACATGGTCATTGTAACCAAGACACTAAGTTAGTGGGTATGAATTGGACTAACTAAATTATTGAAATTGTATGTTTTAAACATGTATAAAATAAATTAAATAATTATCTATTTATTGGAAATAAAACAAGAATCATTTAAAATAAAAGGAAATGTTTTCTAAAAAAACTATGTTTTACCAAAAGGTGGTTTAGTCATGCTTTGAAAACATAATTTAAAATTACTTTTTAATAATTTTATAAAATTTATTTTACTAAATGAAATTATTTTTTAAAATCATTATACTAATATTAGATTATGGTGAATTTTTTGTATTTTTCATAAATGTTTCTTTTTCAATGAATAGTGAAAAACAATGATTTTTATTAAAAAATACATTTTGTTTCAAGTATTCACAAGACCCGTTTTATTTTAATATGGTTTTAAAAGTAAAATTTAGTAAATTATATATTTATTAATCCAAAATAATTCATTATAATTAGTTTAATATTTAATTTTGATATAAATTTCTTAAAATTTTTGATAGTTTTTCTTTTGGAAAACAATTTTTTGACATGACTGTGGGTTTGATTTGAAATTATATTATACCACTTATGTGGATTTAATTTGAAAAAATGCATTAAATATTTATAATAATAATAAATTATACTTTATATTATGGTAACGTTAATTTTTAATCATAATTACTAGTGAAAATAGTAAAAAGTATTTACTGTGGTTAAGGTAAAACCAGGTTTACCAGGGGTTAAACTAAAAAGATAATGGTAAAAAATGACTCAAAACATATCTAAGTACTATTTTATGGTAATATTTT
Organism: Viscum album; assembly: GCA_963277665.1. Classification (NCBI taxonomy): domain Eukaryota; kingdom Viridiplantae; phylum Streptophyta; class Magnoliopsida; order Santalales; family Viscaceae; genus Viscum; species Viscum album. The sequence continues at coordinate 254,366,387 of OY728148.1, read as the reverse complement.
GAATTTATCTCTTTTAAATTTCTATAATGGTCCATTTTATCCTTTTTAATGATAAAAAACATGGGTATAATTATTTCATTTCAAAGATTCCATGTGTGTCCTCTCCCCCACATATAAAAAGCCACCCCATATCCTCTCCTTCTCCCACTTCCCAAACCCATTTTTTCATCCAATACCAACCCAAATAAATCCCTTTATTACCTACCCTAATAATATAGGCCTTTGTTTATTATAAATTTATCCTAGAAAGTTTATGGTGAAAACATAAAGAAGTTTTCCAAAGAAGAGGTAACAACCTTAACCGAGTTTTTTATTATATTTCTTCTTCCATCTCCTTAAAATATTATTAAAAATTTATTATATAATAACCTCAGTATAATATATATATTTTGATATTTTTATTTTCATGTAATTAAATACAACCATCACCTCCTCTTTCAAATGGGAAACGAAACCATTGATCATGTTTATGGAAGACCACTGCCTCACAAACCAGCGTAACTTTTTTTCCATCGCCACTTATTATGGCTGGATGTAATGATGTATAATGTATATGTTATATATTATGATATAATTATAATTATTTAATTCTAATATCATATATACCTTATTAATTTTCATTCCATAGAGAATACAATAATGTCGCTCGTGTGTACGGTGGACTATAACTTCGCGAAGTGATGTGATTTATTTTTTCACTAACACTTTAAATAAAATGTCATAAAAGATGAATTTAATTAATATATGTGACATATATGACATGATATTTACTCTGTAAAATTAATATATCATTCACTTTCTTACCCTTTCTCTTACTAATGAAATTATAATTTCATTCGTCCATATATACAGCCTACCATCTCCATAAAGGGATGTCATTCATTCTCTATATTCAAAATTAAATAATGATTATAAAGAAGAATATAATGAAAAAAATATATATTTTTAACATTAATATAATTATGTATATTATGGAACAATATCCTATGATCAAGATCCTTAACATTAATGACAAGACATGCATAAGAAAACAAAGAAATTAACACCCGAAATAATAATGATGATGAAATATTATTAACAAATAGATAATAGGATGTTATAAAAGGATCATATATAATATTATAATTATTAATATGTTTCTAATATATTTTAATAAAATTTTTAAAACCACTATATCATGGGTTAAAAAACTATCAACTAAAGGGAAGTTTGAGGTAAGGGGTTCCTAAACTCAATTTCCATTTATTGGGTTATACAACTAATTTTTTTTATTATATTGTGAAAAAGTTATGTGTAAAATGATTTTTGATTGATTTATTTCATATTTACACTTGTATTTATATGGATATAATTTCTTTACAAATAATCGCCACATTTATTAACTCTCACCTCAATGATACAAACTTTGTAACAGTTTTACATATCACTTTACTTCCATGAGTCGTATTCTATATTTACCACTTAGTTATTTTGTTCATTGTATATAATACCTATTTGATATGTTATAAAATGAATTCATTTTTATCAATGGTATTTAATTATTCATTTAAATTTATTTCTTTCCTCTGGCTTATGATTCAAAATTTACCAAAGTGGTAATTTTTTATTTTACAATCTAATTATTTATCAGGATTTTTTATCATTATATTTACAATGATGAAATATTATGATATATCAGTAAGAAAACTCATGAATTTATTCTCTTCTAGTTATTCATGAAATTTTCAAGTAATACTAGCATTTTTCTTTCTTTAGTACTTAAAATTATTGATATTTTTTTAATAAAATCTCACTTCATTTCACTCTTTGGTCAAAAATTGTTTTTATTCCAACTACATGTTTTCTAAAAAAACAAAAAAAATTAATAAAATTTTTTAAATCCATTTTTTCCCTTAATTTTATTTTTACCCAAAAAAATATAAGGAATCTTCCTATAATTTTATGAACAAGGTAATTTTCACTTTTATTATAGAAATATGAAAGGAATGTATCTTTTTTAACATAATTTGAATGAACATAACTCTTCCACCATCATGAACACTCAATATTTTAAAGATTCATTTTTCTGTTTCAAATGTTATTTTACAAAAAATATTTTCATTAATTTTATATAAATTTGTTTTATTAGAAATAAGTTTTTTTTAAATGGAAAATATTTTTTCCTCATGAAATATTTGAATTAATCATTCAAAAACATTTTACATCTAATATTTCATCCTTTGATGTTACTAAAAGTGATGAGGTTAGTTTATAAAAGAATTATATAAATATTTTCATCAATAGAAATGACCTTTAGTGGTATCTATTTCTTAAAAATTATGTATTTATGTCTCTCACATATATACCTAGTTCGTTCCCCCATCCTTGATGAGGTAATACATTCCTTATTATCATTTCTCAAATTCCTTCATTATGAAATATCCTTTGATTGTGATATGAAACAATATTATGTGTCATATTTTCTTTTCAGGGATAATTCTTATGTTATGAATTATCATTAATCTCCTTTATGTAGTACACATAGATCATAAAAATGGTATTATGGATGAGCTTAGATAGGACTCCAATTCCTGGGTAATTTTATAGTCTCATGAGATGCCATGTATGGAATTAGAGAGTAAACATATTCTATTATGGTACTTTTTCTTCCATGGGATATAGTCTAGGAAGTTATCTTTGACTCATTTTTATGTCATGTTTTTTTATTTCTTCCAAATTTACTTTTCTACCATGATCTTATGATATTATGTTATTTATGTTAAGCTTACTTGAGATTACTTATGAGACTTCTATTTATGATATCATAATATAATTTTGACTCTCACATTATGTTTCCTTATCATGTGTATTCTATTACTGTATTTTAGCTCACCCCTTATTTATATGTTTTCCCTAGGTTATCCCATACAGTTTAAGATCTTGTTATAGGGAAAAAATGCTTTATTTTTTTATTCTCACTTTGATATTTTATGAACCGAGTATCTCAAATAATCTAGGCCTTTACAGTCCTTATTTTGTATTAATGAATATTTATGTTTATAAATTATGTAATAATATGTGTAAAAGGTTTGGGTTATTATAGTACATATTCTTTACAACCTAAAATATTCATAAAATGAATATTGGGATGTTTCATAGTCCATTTATTATATAGTTTCTTTATGAATACTTTAGTTTTTAACAATGATTAATAAGTATGCAGCAGTCTCCAAAGAATAACCCCATAATAAAATAAGAATGTCACACTAGCTCATCATTGACCGATCCATGTCTAACAAAGTTTGATTCATCCTTTCAGACTCACCATTCCATTTTTATATTCTATAAGGAGTGAGTTTTAAAACTATTATATAATCTCATAGATGATCAGTGAATTTTTGAATCAATTATTCACCACCTCAATCTGGTCAGATGATCTTAATAATATTTTCTAGTTGATTATGTACATCGTTATAAAACACTTTAAACTTTTCTAAAGTTTCATGCTTATTTCTCATTATTAACACATATCCATACCGACTAAATTTATTGGTAAAAGTAACAATGTACTTAAAACAAGAACTTTATTGAGTAATAATTAGTCTACATACATCATTATATGTGACATACAATAACCACTGTAACTTTCACATTTTCCAGAAAAATTTTATTTGGTTATTTTTTCTAATAAAAATGATTTTTAATTCTCAAATAATTCATAATTTAATGGATCCAATAATCCATATTTACAGATTCTTTGGATTAATTTCTCATTTATATGCCCAAGAAGACAACTCCAAAGATAATTGGCACTATAAATAACCTTGAACTTTCTATTATAAAATGTTATAAATAATATTACCCATATCTAAAATGTATATACCATTAATCATATTCCCAATACGATAAAACAACTCATTTATAAAAATATATATATATATAACAATACCTATTATTAATAGTTAATGATAATACATTCTTATTTAAATAAAATACATAAATCAATTTTTTGTTTTTGGAGTGAACATAATAATTGTTCCCTAAATCTATAATTAATCCACTTGGTAAAGTCTGATCATAAGTCTTTACTTATAATGAAACACATCTTTCTCCCTTAACAACATGAAAAACTAATTCAACATTTCCAATTCCTTCATATATGTGAGTATTTTGTTTGTAAAAATGTGTGATGCACACCTAGTATCTAATTCTAGTGAGTTAGAGTTAGTGGGATTATGCACAATAACATTCACATTCAGATGCTCATAATTCTTCTTTTCTTTGAGGACACTTCTCAACCAAATATACTAATTTAGAACTACTATATATGTCATACCTATAAGGGACTCAATATATTTATCATGATATAATAAATATTCAACAAAAAAAGAAATATCTATGAGTGAGTATAATGTTTTATAACATTCCATCAATTACTTTTAAAGAATTACTTCCGCTCAAAATAATGACCTTGTATATAGTATTTACCTAGTGATCCAAGATCCATATTTCATCATGGATTACATAAAGTTGTTCACATAAATAATACATGAATATATATGGTTTAAAGAAACTTTTGAATTATATATTACATGATTATTAGATATCCAAATTGATAAAATATTATTAAAAAATTACATTATACGAATTCACTCAATTTTACTCCTCTAGTATTCTAGAAATTAGGGTTTCCCAGATAAGTCTAACCTAAAGAAAATTCCATGAACAAGGCACCAAACAGTTAGGTTAACCATGTAACTATATTTCATAACACAATATAATACTTGGGAACCTAGGTTTGGGGTCACATGTACTAAATAATTGAGTACTTGACAAGTTTTTCTTCAAAAGGAATCTCACACTTAGTATTTAAAGGGTTTTATTTTAAAATATTCACTAATTAAACATAAATCACATGCATATTATAATCATTTAATCTCATGAAATATTTATTATCACATGTTTTATTCCTTTTAAACAAGCATGATTCTAATGATTTAGTTTTTTGATCATATTTCATCCACCAAATCAATGTGTTCACATCACATTATGGTGTACTTATTTACACAACCCAAAAAAATTTGTTACCCACCCAAAAGTAGAATTAAGAAAAGTTTATGAATTTCTTAATGAATCTCATGTATAAAGTATATTAACTCATCATGTGAAGTCATAGAGTTTAATGAGATTGAAAATATACTTGAGAGTATTCCTAGAGAATCATATTTCTAAGCCCTCTCCTTTCAAGAACAATATATAAGCCTCTAGGATAGTGGGTAGTCCAACCTCAATTCCCTCTCCCCATGAAGTATTTATTCAAGAGAGAATTAAATTCATTATATATATAAAACCTAATAGGAATGAACTATATTAAATAACCACTCTCAAGATTATAAATTTAAAAAAAACCGAGGTCGAGGTGGATGAAAACTAAATCATATGATTTCACACCTAGCTTGTAAGTAAACTCTCTATCTATTATAATTAATTTATCTTATATATTAAAGAAGACACATTATTCGCATTCTATAAAAAATTTATAAACAAGGATAATATAAAGGAATTAATAAATAAAAAATTTATTTATTTTTTAAAACTTTTGGAAAAAATATGAACTTTACATTTTTTAATTAGACATAAACAATGTCATTTAATGACTAAAAATTTTAATTTATAAAAAAATTATAAACCATAATTAAAAATATGAAAATAATTTTTTTTAACATTTTTATACATATCATATTTTTCTGACTGATAGTCAGTCATAAAATAGGATTGATGCTAGAGAGAGGTAGTTCTGCAACCTGATCATATTTTACGATATAAAACCGAATCATACACCACTATTCATATAAATGTTTATAATAGGTTATATCATGTGGAACCTATTGTATTCAATGATATAATGGATATCATAAATATTCTATGAAACTCTATTTTTTACAAACTGAAGATGGTAGCATATTTCATTATATCTTATATTAAAATTTATTCCATAGTTCAAAACTGTGAGATCCATCTAAATTGTACATTATGATATAATTCAATAATATACTACTGGTAATTAAAAAATATAATTTCAAAATATTATAATATATGATACAACTTCAAATGAATTAAAATATTTTTTTTATTTAAAAAAATTGAATTAAACATGATTAATTATTAATGAACAAGCCTTTAATACCACTGATGGGTTTAGGTAATCATCTCATGATCTTAGGTAGTGGAAACAAGGCCATGTGATTCATGATATATCTTCAAGGATCAAATTTTATTTGAAATATTATAAAATAAGTATACACGTAAAGTATGTGAAGTAGCCTCCATCTAAATAGATCATTATTGATGATGATCATTGAAGAAAAAACAAGGTTCCATACAAATGTAGGTAATACAACATCCTAAGGATCCCAATTCATAAATTAATGTCCTCAAAACATAAAATGGGTTTTAACACCATCACTTATTGATGAATTTTGTTTTTAAAATAAGATAGTGGGGTTGTTTGTAGGCGTTTCATTAAATGGGTAAACCAATAGGAGTGATATTATTCCTTTTATATAATCATTCTGGTCCTATTAATTAAATTAAGATCCTTAGACTTATAAATTTCATGAAACCCAAACCATACATCCCATTAGATTTCATTGATGGATCTCCTTTTGATCATGTAGTTATCATGGGTTATGGTCAAACAAAATTTTTAAAAACCTCCTAATACAGCCTAGTGCCTGACCAGGGTTCTCTCTCGAGGAAAAGGGTTTGGGAGTCTCACTATCCCATCACATATTTATTTTTTTATTTGTTTCATTTTTTTAATTTTGAAATAATCCAGAGATTGTGGTAGTTTTTTGTTTTTATTGAAAACACGGAACAAAATGGAAATGAAGATGCATAGATTATGAATACTAAAAATAAAAATAGACCTAAGGATGAATTCTAGTGAGATTTATCATAATTTACTTTTATTAAAAATCATATAATTCAATTATTAGGTTCAATATAATTTAAATATTCACCCTCCATTTTTTTCATTAGTGAAACCACTAATCTGCTCTAGATATCCATAAATAGACAATTAATTCCATGTATTCCCCAAGTTGAATGCATAAGAAAAATCCTCGATCAAGTGAACAAACTCACTTACACACCAAGAAGAAATCACATACCATTATTTTCATCTAATCACACAACTCCACTCATATGAAGTGTGGCCCAAAATGGAGGGAGACTTTGTTTTTCAATAGTTCTAAGAGTGTTGTAGTGTAAATGGATTATAGACTGGTGATCGCCTCCTCCAAACTCCACTTCCATTATCGCACTATAATCCTTGAGTAGATAGATTCTGAATTAGATGTATAAATTCAAGATCGTTGTTGTGATTTCCCCTTAGACCACCCTTAATGGGTTATCTCTACATGATCATGGAGTCTAGGATCACAAGGATATCACAGAGGTGAGAAAACATTAGTAAATTAGGGAAGAAAAAAACAGCATAGTGCAATAGAATGAATAATAGAATGAAAAATTGAATTAAAATTTAAGAATGAAAAAAAAATACAGAAAAGATAAGTTACGATGGGAATATGTTGAATATTATACTTTTAGAGGTATAAAAATATTTATAATAGTTGAATTCTTCTTCCTCGTCAAATTTAATGATAACCAGCATCCTCCTTCATTTCTTCGGATGAGTTCCATGTGTGGTAGTGGATGGTTAATACCCATATCACTCAAACCTTTTTGTTTTAAAAATTATTCTCATGATCATGTAAATGAATCATTGATAATTTTCAAATAATAATTGTTACACTACTTTATGGAGAAGTGAAAAAATGTTGGTTTATGGTGTGGTAGAAATTAGACTTGAAAACTAGGACTCTCTTAAAATTTGGATCAAATGTTGGGATCGGGACAGAACGTCATTTCAATTGGAGAATACATAAACTAATTAAATTTATAAATAAATTAATATATATTTAAATATTTATTATTATTATATATTTATATTTTTTCCCTTTTCTTTTCTTTATTTAAATTTTATCATTATATACATACATATATATTATATATATTATATTTTTACTCTTTTTATTCTATTTATCGTTCTTCTGCTCGGCTCGTGGAAGGGGGGTTTCTTTTCTAGATTATGGTTCATGGGACTCTGTCCAGTGTAGTGGAATGTGTGAGAAGGAAACATCGATCAATCAACAATAATGGATTTTATATGCTATATCAGTGTGAATCTATTTTTGGGTTTTCAACTAGTTCATCATCCCCTTCACAGTTGGTTCAGATCAGGACGAGTGTGGGGCTTTGGATATCATCCGGAGAGTTAGTGCCCAATAGATCAGAGAGATACAACTTCATGATAGTGCATTCAATTTCAGAAGGGTGCAATTCCATATTAGGTTGTGAGTGATTTTTTTTCTTCTCTCTAACAATTGGTGACTGCTTACATTTGGTGTGACGATTGCAGATCCCCGGGTGTTGGGGTTGCTTTTAGTGGTGGTAAGATCTCAAAGACGGAATCCATGGTGTATGATCTAGTTGATGTGATGGTAATCAGTTCGACCGGTATCTCGTTGAATAAGTCTTCGGGATTTTTTGTGGTGTATATTCAAATGGATGCATGGTTCGGTCCATCCTCCCATGAGAGGATGTGATCTTAAATTTCTCATCAGTGAGATGTGTCTTAGATTTAGTGCTTATGGTAGGTCACGATCACTATGATAATGGTGGAAGAGCACGGTAGGTACTAAGGTAGCTCACAGTCGCTTGGTGAGGTTTCTATTACGGTATGATAAGCTGGGAGCGTGTCTCACCATCAATAAATATGTAATTACAATAATTATATAATTATAAATATAATAAATATATAATTATAATAATTGTTTATTTATAATAAATATAATAATTATAATAAATATATAATTATAATCAAGATATAATTATAAATAAAATAATTATATACTTACAATAATTATATAATTATAAATGTATTAAATATATATTTATAACAATTATATAATTATAATAAATATATAATTATAAATATAATAATTATATAATTAAAATAAATATACATTTACAATAAATATATAACTATAATAATTATATAATTATAATGAATATACAATTACAGAAATTATATAATTACAATAATTATATAATTATAAATTTTATAAATAAAAAATTATAATTATTATATAATTATAATAAATATATGATTATAAATATAATAAATATACAATTATAATAATTATATAATTATAATAAATATACAATTTTAATAATTATATAATTATATATTTATTATAATCATAATTATAACTTTATTATAATTATATATTTACTATAATTGTATACTTATTATAATGAATGAGGTACATTCATATTATTCTTAAGATCCTATGAGACGGAGAAGCTTCGTCCTCCGCTTTGTGAGCGATGACCTAGGTTCCAATGACGGAGGTCCTCGCTCCCCCCTCTCCATCGAAGGTGGAGTTCCTTGCTCTCCTTCATCTCCAGAGAAGAAATGCCCTCCCTTTCTCCCCTTCTCCAATCTGGAGTTTCTTCCTTCGTTACGTCAAATATCGATTGTCCCAAAACACCCAGATTTGTACTGTGGTTCACCTCAACTTTCTTTACTGCCGTCAGAGTTCAACAGTTCCAATGGCCTCTTCAATATGACTCTGGTGGCTCGATTTCAGCATCGATGCCCTTCAATTGATATGTTCGATAGCTTTGTCTTTGAATCTTGGGGTTTGCAAGATCGTGTGGTTGTTGGGCTTCTTGATTGAAGGCATATTGTGATACGATTTGGATCGATGGAAGACCTCATCACTGATTGGTCTGTAGCTCATCGACAATGCACTGGCATCTTCTTCTTTCTTCTTAGATGGAACTACTTCTTCCATATACAGAGGGATAATCTGACTATGGCGGTTTTGGTCAGTTTCCCCACTCTCCCGCTCCCCTTCCAAAACCCATCAATATTATGCCTGCTTGGGAATATGGTTTGTCGATATTTGTGGTCTAATTCTAAAACTGAGGCATTGTGCCATCCTTTTTTCCCCCATATCTGTGTGGAGGGGGATATATCCAAGCCTGCGGTGGATTTGGTGTGGATTACCGATGGATAGGAATTTCGGTGGCAGAAGGTGGTAAAGTTTGAATCGTGCAGGGATTTTTGTATATCTTTAAATCGACATGGAAATTTATCATCAATCTTCCATAGTGGGTCTCTGAATAAGAAGGGGGAGGAGCAACAGTATGATAAATATGGCCTTCATGATGGTTCTTTTATGGATCATCTGAAGCCACATGGGATGGAATCCCTTGAGGGACCAATGTAGAAGGACCAGAGACTGATTCCCCAGTCTCGAATGGTGATTGTCTTGGATCATGGTGGCACTAGCGAGGGATTTGGTCCGGTGAGTTTAAGTGATGTTGGTATGCAGAAACAGCCTTTGGTGTTACCTCCTAAGCCGAAGGTCAGTGATGTTTTTCGACAGATTGAAGCGGGGTCTGAGGGTTATCAATCCTCTTGGAGTGAGTCATGGATTGAGGGGGTTGATAATGGAACTTGCAATGGTTCTGGTGTTTCTCTTAAGGCTGTAGGGGATGTGCATGATACTCCTCTGGTGCTTGATAGATCTCCTACTATGGTGGGCCCTCAAAAGGAATATGAAAATTGGGTTCCGCAGGTAGCTTCGGATGGACAGGTTGGGGAGTCTTTATAGGGAAAACAATTCTTATGTTCCGTTAGTGTCACAAATGTGCTTGAGATCAATGATGAAGACACTACAGTTCTAGACACAGGGGAAATGGTTGATATGGTGAACCAAGCACGTGAATTTGCTGATAATAATGATACGGTGGGGGAAACCCCTATTATGGGTCTGCAAGGTGGTCATTCACTGGATGAAAATGGTGGGTGGGTGAAGGTTTCAGCTGGGCTACAGTTACATATTGAGAAGCAGGAAGACAGGATTGAACTTTGGAACTGTTTTTCGGGTCTGGTGAAGGATGAAGTGAAACCGGCCCTGGATCGAGCTGTGTTGCTGACTTCTCAAGCTGCCTCATCTCCTAGCCGGATGTCAATTGAAGCTATTGATGAACTGGATGATATTAGGTTTCCGATTTTGGGATTGAAGTGTAATCAAAGTGACAGTAGGAATGGGAAGTTTCATGAGCAGGCTGCTGGAAACTATTTCTAGGAATTGAAGCATGGGAGGTATAGTGATAAGGAGCATATAAAGAATCCGCACTGTTTAGTAACAGTTCATGCTAGCAGTCACTCTGTGCAAGAACAGGGGGTGCATGATAGTTACCAGGAGGTGCATATCCCTGGAAATTGGGAAATATCTCTGATAGTGAAAAAGAGAATGCTGCAGGCAGGGTGCAGACCTCTTATAGTGACATTGTTCAGAGCGGAAAGAAGATTGTGTTTGGGTAGAAAGAAGCTATGACCGCTCCACCAAAAAGAAGGCAAAGGAAAGACTATTCTAATATCTTGAAGTCGATGCCCACCAGGTCCTCTGTCAGCAAAGGGAAATGTGCGCATCCCGCTGAGGATTTTTTATATTTGGAAAAGTTAAATCTTAGAAGGAAGTATGTTAAGATGTTGAAGTAGTATGAAAGCACAGAGTGGGAGTTGGCCACTGCGGATGAAGCAAACAGTTATGGAGATGGTGACGGGTATGGATCTTACGATATGTAGTTGTTTTTTATGACTTCTGCTGCTTGCTCGCTGAATTTTTCTTTTATTTTAATAAATGGTCGGAGACTTTGTCTCTGACTAAGCTTTATGGTATATTTATTATAATTATATAATAATAATAATTATACAAATATAAATAGAATAATTACAAAATTATAAATATAATACATATATAATTATAATAAATATACAATATAATAATTATATAATTATTATAATTTTATTTATAATTATAAACATAAAAAAATATAATTATATAATTATTATAATGATAATAAATATATACATATATAATTATTATAATTATAATAAATATATAATTATATAATTATTATAATTAAATATTTATCCCCAAATAGAATTATAAATATTATAAATATATTTAGACAAATATGATTATAATAAATATATGATTATAATAAATATATAATCATGAAGAACAAGAAATTATAATTATAAATAAGTAAATATATAATATCATATATTAATGTTAAATATATATATATATAATATGTATATATATAATTATATTTATTTATAATTATAAATATACATTTATATATAATTTCAAATATATTTAAAATGTATATATAATTATATTTTAATAATTATATTTGTCTAAATATATTTATAATATTTATAATTATATTTGGAGACATATTAAAATAGTTATAAATATATATTTATTTATAAATAAATTTATAATTTTTTTAAACATATTATAAAATATAAATAAATAATTATAAATATGAATTTATTTTTAAAAATGTAAATATATATATATAATAAATACAATTACAAATTTATCTCTATAAATAAATATTTCTAATGATATAATATAAATATTTATTATGTATATAATAAATAAATTATAAATATAAAATATAATAAATATATATCTATAAATATAATACTTAATTAATATATATATATATATATATATATATTATAATCAAAAATATAATAAATATATAATCATATATATATACACATAAATATATATAATTTTATATTTATAATTAAATTTAAAAATAATAGTTACAATTTTAAAAATATATTTACAAATATTTTTTTAAAAATGGGAAATTATTTATAATTATATTTATAATTTTATATAAATATTTAAATATACATAAACCTTATATTTAAAATTTATAAATTTAAATATAATTATTTAAATACATAAATAAACCATATTAAATTTATTTATAAATTTACATATATAAATAAATAAACATTATTAAAATTATTTATATTTATATAAATAACCCTTATTAAATATTATATAATTATATTAATTACATATTTATTATAATTATATAATTATTAAAATCATATATTTATTATATTTATAATTATATATTAATTATATTTTTAGTTATATATTTATTATATTTATAATTCTATAATTATTATAATCTTATATTTATTATAAATAAATATTTATTATAATTACATAATTATTATAATTATATATTAAATATATAATTATAATATATAATTATAATATATAATTATAATTATAATTATATTAAATATATATTTATTATAAATATATTATAATTATATATTTATTATATTTATAATTATGTATTTATTATAATTATATTTATATATATTATAATTATATATTTATTATAATTATATATTTATTATAATGATATGTTTGTTATAATTATATATTTATTGTAATTATATAATTATTATATTTATAAGAATATATTTATTATATTTTTATATTTGTTATATTCATATATTTATTATAATTAAATATTTATTATAATTATATATTAATTATAATTATTGATTTTTTATATTTATAATTATATAATTGTTATAATTTTATAATTATTATATTTATATATTTATTTTATTATACATTTATTATAATTAAATATTTATTATAATTATATAATTATTATATTTTTGTATTTATTATATTTATAATTATATAATTATTATAATTGTATATTTATTATATTTATGTATTTATAATTATTATATATTTATCATAATTATATATTTATTATAATTATTATATCTGTCGTTATATATTTATTATAATTATATAGTTCTAATTATAATAATTATAATATTATAATAATTATATAATTATAAAAAATATATAATTATAGAAATTTTATGATTATAAATGTAATAAATATAAATATAATAAATAAATAATTCTAATTATAATAATTATATAATTATATTAAATATATTATAATTATGTATTTATTATATTTATATTTATATATTTACTATAACAATATATTTATTATAATTGAATATTTATTATAATTAAATATTTATTACTAATTACATATTTATGAATATAGTAAATATAATTTCTAAAATAAATATAATAAATATATAATTAAAAAAATAATTAATATATAATTTTAAATATAATAAGTATAAATATAATAAATATATATTTATAAATATAATAAACATAATAATTATAATTATAATTATATATTTATTGTATTTATTTTAGTGATTATATTTATTGTAATAAATAAATTTATTATTTTTATAATTATATATATATATGGGGGTTAGGGGTGGCTTGAGGCCAAAGGGGTCAAAGTGCCACTTCAAGTGGCCCTTTGCCACCAATTTCTCGAGCGCCACTTGAAGTGGCGCTGGACCAACCCATATCCCCCATTAAAAATAACCCTACCCCCATAAACTAAAAAAAGAGCCATGGAACCAAATTATCCTATAGTGAATGCCTAGTAGGTTGGAATTAGATGCTCATTATAGGTATGTGGTCACTTGGGTGACTATGAATGAGATCCATGGTAGGATTACTGACTGCGAGGAGTATGGTTGATTCATGCCTTTGAATTTTTTTGACCTCCATTTAATCAAAATAAATTCAATTCAGTATAGAATAGTTCCAATTAATTAATTTCAAACAATAATAAAATAATAAATTTCAAAATCTCATCCCTATTAAAAAATTGATTCCAAATTTAATTAACTTAATCAATTAAGATTTCTTTTATATAGGATATCAATTTCTAGTCATTTTATCACATTCAAAAATTCTGAATTGTCAAAATAAAATCATAATTTCAATTTTAATTTCGAAATTGATTTGTTGATTTCATTTAAATCAAAAAATGATTGAAATAATTGATATTAAAAAATTCAATCCATTTATGAAATTAATTATAATTGAATATTTACACTATTAAATTATAGTTTAAAAATAAAAAAAAAATCAATTGTATGGATTTTTCAATTTGTATAAAAATGGTTATATCAATGAAAAGAATGATTTTATCCAATTATAAATTAATTTCCATGGTTTCATGAAGTTTCAAAACATGAATATCTTACCCATGAATTAAATTAAAATTGGGGTATTTTCAATTAATAAAAGATAATAAATGTTAAAAATTCCATCTCAAATCACTCCCTCACACTTGAACTATTGCACTCTCAGACAATATTATCATTAAATTTCATTTATTCAAAAAAATAAAGAAATTCATCATGTATATATTTAAATTTAAAATCAATAATTGAAATAAAACATTGATTCATCCAATATTTGAAATATAATTCTTTATATGTGAGTCAAACCACTACCTCACTTCAATTTAATCCAAGTTTCAGATCTAGAGTACATTAGAATAGATTTAAGTGGAATCAAAATTTTTACAAAAAAACCTCCATTTCTCCTTGTTTCCTATTTTTCCCAAACTATAGTTCTATTTCCCACATTATTGATACAAATCAAATGAATTTTTTATAAGTCAATTTTCCCCATCACTGGTTCAATATTCACTTCACCTAATTGAATTTGTTTTCTATTTAGACACTTAATTCATTTTTTTGAATTTTGATTCTTGTTTTTTTTAAAATATTCCTAGACATATATGTTCATAAAATTTTGAAAATGAACTAATTGAAATTTATATAGGGATAATTACATGCACTATTTCATTAACTCAGAGAACTATTGTGGGTTCCCAATTTCCCATTTTAATCCAAGTTCAAATGACTTAAACCATTTTCAATTGTGTTGGCTTCCTAAGGTGTTATTTCTTATAGAGATTAAATTACCTTAGATTAAGTTCATGATTCTAGTGACCTTAAGATATAAAATTGATTCCATTGAAATATTTTCACTCACACTCAGACTTGGTTCTAAGACTAAACTTCCATAAAAATAGTAATCAATTTCACTCAATAATCATTTAAGTCTCACAATTTCAGAATCAATAAATAACTCAAATCAAGAATAATATCAAACTAGCAAGGGCATCAATGAAGTTCACGAAATTTTTGAAAAATAAAAATATAAAACTATAAAAAATGGGTTATGTACATAACTATATTTACTGAATTTTTTTTTATTTACACTCTAAACAAATCTAAACACGAAGACCTATCAAACTTTGTATAGATTCCAAAAATAGAACATATATTTTCTTTTTGTTTTGTTTTCCTATTTGTAGTCACTTTTTTAATTAAATATAGAAAATAGAATTAAAATAAAAAATGGAATTTACAAAATTTAAAAACAAAAGAACATTTTTTAATTGTTTTTTTATTTGTGTTTTTTTACATTTTCATAGTGAAATTTTTGTTGTTTTTTATTAACTAAAATATATACTAAAAATAGTAAACATATTTTTTTATTCACCAATTTGAATAAATTAACTAATAATCCTTTAGAAACTACTCTAACAGTGATATATCCTACCCCACGCTTATTTGGGATAGTTAATTTAAGTTCTTGTAGAATGCACAAAATTTACAGTGAATAAATAGTGATAAGTATTAGGCACAAACTAGTGTTTATTTATCCTACTGATTTGAATGAAGTGACCCCTTGGGTGTTCCTCCTTGCTTACTATGGATAGTTTTGAGATAGAATCCTAGGTAATGTTCAATTAGGGAAAAAATATGTATAAAAAACTAAACATTACAAAATTTTTATTAAAGCAAAAATGGAAAAAAGAAAAATAAGTGAGGAGATTATTGTGTTATCCCTCCTAAGAGGGACTGTAGATATACTTTCCACATATAAAAGTTCTTATGAAAATCCCTAGTATGTAGGTGGTGGGGTTATATAAAGTGAACCACCACATTATTCTTCTTCTAAAACTACTCATCTTAACTTCTTAGGGCCCCCATTATATGGAGTACTCTAGTGATTCTAGTGTTTCCAGCCCTAGGGAAATGAAAAACGGATTGAAATTTGGGGCTAGAAAGATCAGTTATGGGGCCTCCATGATATTTTCCACGAATTTTATGGATTATTCTTCATGTGACTTATCCACTTATATTGATTCATAGTATTCAAACAATGGGAAGTCAATAATTAATTCAAATTCCAAAGATTCATAAAAAATATGAGTTTAGATTCGAATATCCCCCTTCATATTTAGCTTATTTCTTTGTATATTCATGAGGGTACAATGGGAATTACTCTAGTTTTTTTCATGCCTCCCTCCAGTTGGTGTTCATATTGAGTTTTAGAGTGCTTACTTAACCACATGTCCTAGATCATCATCATATTGAGTAGTCACTTACTAGGATGGTTGTACATTTTTCAAGGCTGGTTGTCTTAGTTGTTCTTCAAATTGGTCAATCTTTCTATCTTTTCTAGGTTTTCCAGCCATTGGGTGTCTTCTTCCAGGGTGTATTTGAGTATTTTTTTTTAATATTCTTCATCAACTTATTCCTCTTGTTCATCTTGGGTAGCCTTTTCCTTGATTTCCAATAGCCTTGATTTCTCTTCTACTATTTCCAGCTCTAATTTTTCCTCAACGGGAGATTTCACAAGTTCATATCATACATCAAGGGTCAGTGTAACAACTCAAAATTTTTAATAATTTTTGTTTCCTAATTTTTTGTGTTATTTTATTTTATACTCAACAAAACTATTTCATTTAATGAAATGATTATAATTAAAATGAGACTGTTGGTCAATATGACCGTTGGAAACTAAACTCTTAATGTTGTGATTATTATCTATAAAAACAAGTGATCTTGGTTAATTAATATAGAAATAAGATTCGATGGCCTCATCTAGTAGTCTCAGGTTGATCGAAGCCCATCTGACGGAACATGGGAAGGAGGTAGCACCACTAGGATTTGCTCTGGACCAAACCCAATATGAACTTCATCGTGTGAAGCTAGAACGGAATCACCTTCGGGAGAAGTTCAAGATGATAGAAATCACTACTTGGGTAATGTTGGCCAAGACACCCCCAGATTCTATCACCTTATCACACCTTACAATTAGATCATATTCTAGTGTTACGAGGGGATATGTAATGAGACCATGTATTCCTTATGTAATCCTTTGAGATAAATAAAATTTTGTTTATTCTTATGGTTATGTTTGTGAATTTTCAAATGTCCGGATAAATATGGGATGTATATTATTGATGAATTTTGAAAAAAATGATATTTTAAAATATTTATGCAAACCTTAAATAATTAATGTTGTGTAATGATTTTCAAAAAAAATGGTCTTCTATAGTTGTGTTCAGTAAGAAATTTAATGTCTAATAAGATCAACATAATTTTTCATGAGTAGTAAATTATGAATAGTAATTTTACTCTTATGAAAAGTAATGTGAACAAATGTATTAGTAACCTCACTTAATAAAGTATTAATATAATTTATCCTCCTTGATTAGGTAATGTGATTCAATAAAATAAGTAAATAACTGTTTCAGAAATTATTAGTTAAGTATTAGTTTTTTCAGGTGAATAGTTTTTTATTTAAAAATTAAATTAAAAATATTTAGAAAATTATTTTTGTAAAATGGATTTCATTTTTGAATTCAGAGCATCGATATTAGGTTAAGGTGAATTTTTTGGATTTTTCTAAAAAAGTTGAATTTTCGGTGAATAGTGAAAATACAGTTTTGAGTTTCGGGTGTTTAATGACATCATTAAGGATGTAATAATTATGTAATTATTCTGGTAGACTTTTCAATAGTTATATATGCTATGATTTTTTCCAAGTGACCAATACCATGGAAAAATATCATGGGAAATCCCATGGTTTAGCCAATACCACTAATGATGGTCCCTTGGAAATTAATGCTTTGTTCTCTCACTTCTCCTATAAATACCAAGTCATTCCCTCTTCCATTTCATTCCAAAATCCTCCTCGATGAAGTTATGGTCTCTATACCTTCCAAGGAGTCCTCCCAAGGTTCCCTCAAGCCTCCCAAGGTCCCGATGATCATGCTTTCGAAGTTACTCTTCAAGGTAAGGGATCATTTCACCCTCCTCTTCTAAGTCATGACTTCTTTTATATTGTGTCTTCTAGTTTCCATCTCTTTATGTTCAGGGTATGTTCTCATATGTTATCATTACTATCCATTACATGTTTAATTTCTGAGAGACCCTTTCTTCTCACATCAATTTTTTTTTCTGAATTTTTAAGTGACGTTGTTAGGCTGTCAGATTTCTTATAAGGGATATTGCATCTTCTCTTCCCTTTAAATCTTCCTTTTCTTTTGGTATGTCATTAAAATATCCATACCATGTTCACATCTCCATGTTATTATGTATTTATATTTTAATATGAGTTATTTATGATTGGTTTACCCCTGTACCCATGTAAAGACCCGTAAAATTCAAGGGAAATTTTTTCTTAATTTTCTTTGGAATTTTACAAGAGCGCGGTTTCAGACGGCACCTGATTCCGAGGCCCAGAGTGCCCGGAATCATTTTCCGAAGTTTGGCTCGGGTACGTTCAGTGAACGAACGAGCGGGAATTCCTAAATTTTGATCCGGTTCTCGGAATTGAAATCCGAGGGCACCGATGAACTCGCAGCGCCGATATTCGCTTAAAGAGACTTTTTCGGAAGTTGCGTTTGTTGCGGGTTGAAAATTAGTTTTTGGGAGATTTATAAAAAGTTGAATAAAAAAATGTGGATTCTTTTTATTTCACTTTTGTAGGTTAACTCCTCTCAAAAGGGGTTAGGGGTGGGACCCACACCCACTTAACCTCCCTTGAGAGGATTAGGTGTGGTGGGACCCACACGAACCTAAACCTCTCAACTTCCCCCTTAAACTCCCCTCTCTCCCTCTTAAATGTTTGTAAACTTAACATCTAATTAATTACACATGACATGTTAATTAATTTAGTGTTATGTTTTTGAATTTGATGTTTTGAATTCCTGGGCTTGGTAAATAAAATAAGGAGGGACCTTATTTTATTTTGTTAGCCAACTTGTGTGGATTTCATTTTGAGAGCTCCTCCTTCATCTTCTTCATCTTGACGAAGAACTCTCATCTTGACGAAGAACGCTCAAGCTCCGACGAAGAACTCCGCTCCGCTCTTTTTCGTCTTCCGTGTCAACGAGAGGGAACGCCGCTTCCTCCTCGGATTCCCTTCGTCGACATAAGAGGTTTCGCCAACGACGTATCACATCGGACGCATCTCTTCGTCAACGGAATTGACGAACGACGATCGCGACGCCCGATCTCCGCGACGTCGACTTCCGCGGACGTTGGCAAATCCTCGAACTTATACCCAAGGTAGGGGTTGTTATTTATTGTTTAATTATTCTATTCTTGCTCATGGTTCGCATGACTAACGTGAGGAATTTGAATATTTTAAGTTGAGTTATTATTTTAACGTGAGGGGGCCGGACCGCACGAACACGGCCGAACCCCCCTCCATCGTTCTTGTTGAATTGCTTGCGGGTGGATGAATCAAGGTGGCGTGGTGCCATCGCACCACGCGGATATTCGCCCAATCCTTATTGCGCGACGCTGTCGCGCCGCGCCATGGAAGAAACATCAAGAACGCGACGCCGTCGCGCCGCGTTGAAGAAATCAAGGTGCGGAAGAGGGGCGCGATGCCGTCGCACCGCGCCGGATGACGAAAACTGCGGCCGGTTCCGGGCCGCGGCGGAAGAGAAGACCGGCGGCCGGGCCGCCGGCGTCGGAAGCCGAAGGCGGGACCGGAATTTCCGGTCCCGTTGGAGAAAACCGGTCGGCCAGCTGGCCGGCCGGATGGCATTAAACCGGGGGAATTAATCCCCCGGCCGGCTCACAAAACCCCCCTCTTAATGAGGGGGGCGGTTTCCTTGAGGGGGGGCAGGAGGCCCCCCGGTTTTTCCATGAAGCGGGCCCCCAGGAGGGGGGCCGTCGATTGAAAAAAAACGGCGTGGCATAGCCGCGCCGCCTATTGAAGAAGCGGGGGCTTGATTGCCCCCCGCGTACACCCTCCATGCGGCGCCAGGCCACCGCGGCCCCCGCGCCGCCGCGCCGCCGCACCGCCGGCCAGGCCGACCCAGGGGGGGTCGGGCCGGGTCGGTCCGGACCCGGACCCCCCCCCCCCCCCCCGTTTCGAACCAGTCTCGGTCTTTTGGCCATATCTTGAGCCTCGGACCTCCGATTGACAAACCGTCTATGGTAACGCGATCCTTGGATCGAGGAGGTCGTTTAGGTATATCGCACTCAAGGTTTCGGATTACTTTGAGTTCGGCCAGGTTGGTTCGTTCACGAGACCAACCGGGCCCTCGGAGCGGAAACGCTCATATCTTGAGCTACGGACGTCCGATTGACGTGCCGTCAGTTGTGTTGTGTTCCTCTTAGTGAGACGGATCTTTTGGCATACTCCACCCGAGGTTCGGACGTAGGTGGAGTGCGGTCGGGTTGGTTTTGCCTTAAAAACCAACCGGGCCCCTGGGACGAAAATGCCAATATCTCTCAGACCGGGCGTCCGATTGACGCGCCGTCTGCGACGTTGAGTTCCTGTTGACGATACGGAACTTTTGGATACATCAACTTCGGACTTTGTGTTAGTTGATGTATCAGCCTCTCGGATCGTGGAGCGGACCCTCCCGAACGAGCTTGCTGTGTGCGGGAACACTAGTGCTGGCTGCGACTGCTACTTCGACAGCGACGACCGTGCAGAGATCCTCAGTGGACTGCGACGACTGTGCAGAGATTCTCCGTGGACTCCGACGACGACCGTGCAGAGATCCTCAGTGGACTGCGGCGACGACTGTGCAGAGATCCTCCGTGGACTCCGACGACGACCGTGCAGAGATCCTCAGTGGACTGCGGCGACGACTGTGCAGAGATCCTCAGCGGACTGCGACGACTCCTGCACTCAGCGATCCTACGTGGATCAGTGCTTCAGGTCCTGCGTGGGCCCGATCCTGTGTGGGTCCGATCCTGTGTGGGTCATCTCTCAGCGGTTCTGTGTGAGCCAACTCCTACAGGTCCTGCGTGGGCCTGATGCTGTGTGGGTCACTGCGAGGTTAGTACCTATCGATCATTCGTGGGTCCGACGTCTCAGATGGTTCAGTGATCATCTTTATCGTCATCCGAAGAAGCATACCTGTGTGAGCTGAATCTTCTGTTTTACTCGATAGAGGTGGTGCGCTTGGTTGTAGCGGCAGACCTGCGATACTGGAGACGAGCGTACGGAGTACGGAGACCGTGTAGCCGGCTGAGACCTGAAGACTGCTCGACAGACTCGACTTGGAGTGAGTCGACTAGCCCAGTGGACGGAGTGCCCGGTACTTAGCGGCAGACCCACGGCGGACGGAGCGCCTGGTAGTTGGCAGCAGACCCGCAATACTCGACTGGAGGAGTACCTCTGTAGGCTATTTGGGTGAGCGCCCGGTATTTGGCAGCAATCCCTCAGCGGACGGAGCGCCCGGTAGTTGGCGGCAGACCCGCGGTACTCGACAGGAGGAGTACCTCAGCAGTATTAGGTTAGTGAGCAGTATCTCAGAGTCGTGACAGGACACTGTACACTTCAGAGATGGGGCTTTTCAGTAGTTACGTTTCTATTAATGAAAATCCTGTGTGAGCTGAATCCTATTTCTTTCCTGTGTGGATTGTGATGTGCAATCCTGTGTGGATTACGTTTTGTTTTCCTGTGTGGATTGTGTTGTGCAATCCTGTGTGGATTACGTTTTTCTTTCCTGTGTGGATTGTGTTGTGCAATACTGTGTGGATTACGTTTTGCTTTCCTGTGTGGAATACGTTTACTTTCCTGTGTGGACTGAGTTGTACTTGGGCTCGGAGGTTGGAGCGTATTTGAAATTGATGACTTAGGTATATGTATGGGCATATACCTAAGCAGTGTCGGTTATTACTTCGTGATTGTTTCTTTCTTCGTGGTTTATCCTTTGTGGATTTGAGAGACCTTCAGGGGTCTCGGGGTCCCTACTGAGTTGATTATACTCACCCCTACACGAGCTTTGCCCGCACTACGTTGTGTTGGTTGCAGATGACAGACAGCGTTGACCTTAGCTGAGTCTTGCGGAGCGGGACGGTACCCGGAGGTGGACCACTGGGCGGGACGTGCTCGGAGCGGACGGCGGGACCCGTGGAGCAGTGGAGCTATCTATACTCACCCTTCAGGTGGGATTTCCAGTGGACAGCTCGGTGTAGCGGCTTTTACTTTTCAGTTGCTGTTTTTCCCTTTCGTGTTGTACTTTACTTTCAGTTTGGGTTTGTATACTGGCCCATTTACTCTTCCGCACTTTCAGTTGTACTCTGTTTTTACTTAGTGATTACTTTCCGCTTGCTTACTCTGTGGTGTTTGTTTACTTTACAAAGTCAATGCCTTCCCTTTTTACCGGGATTTACGCCTTGGTGCTAGTCGCCAGCCCCTGGCCTATGGAAGGCGGGCTTGGGGTAGTCACGGCACGGACCCCGAGGGAGGGTCGTGACAAATTGGTATCAGAGGAGTTCGGTTCTACCGCGAACTCTGATCTTTTTTATGTGGAGAAATGATGTTTAGCGTATTGAGTGTGGTTATCAGTCCAGGGAGTCCAGTTTTGGTGTGGCGGCCGACGTATCCGTACACCAGGACCCTGACTTCTGATTTCCGACTTAATGCACGAAAACATTGATTGCGTGTGTGTTTAAATGTTTTCTTTGTGATTTCTTTGTGTCAGCTCACCAGGTATGCTGTTTGACCGTGGCGCACCTGTTTCCCATTCAGGATGGCCCCACGACGGCAGCCAGCTAGGGTTCCGAGAGTCGAGTGTGAGGCCTCGGTGCATGGCCCTTTGTCAGCAGTGGCATCGGCGGTAGCACTACCCGCCGAGCCCCCGATGCTTCCCGCGGCAGCCGCTGACGATGCACGTCGCCTCAGTGCACTGCATGAGTTTCAGCGCCAGCGACCACCCAGGTTTCGCGGGGAGATGGATCCCCAGGCAGCAGAGGACTGGCTGGAGGCAGTGGTACGAGTGTTTAGGCTAGTGAGGACACCAGCAGACCTCATGGTGATCCTCGCTGCGAGCCTACTACACGCAGCAGCAGGACGATGGTGGAGCTTGATGCTCCAGGTGCACGATGAGGCATCTCTTCTTTGGACAGACATTGAGAGCATCTTCCGCTCGGAGTTCGTCCCAGCCACCCTTCGTGCGGTGCGTATCCAGGAGCTTCTTTAGCTGCGGCAGGGCAGCTTGATGGTCTCTCAGTACGCGGCGAGGTTCACCGACCTTTCTCGGTACTCGACAGACATGGTACGGGACCCCTTCTTCCGGGCCCGGACCTTCGAGCAGGGTTTGAGACACGAGATCAGGGCATCGCTGATATCCCTCAGCATACCGACTCAGACAGGAGTACTGGAGCGAGCCCTCCTGATCGAGAGTTTCCTGGCTGAGTCCACAGCGAGACCTACCGCAGGGCGGCAGATAGCGGAGTCTTCGGCAACTGGTAGCCGATGGATGACTCAGGGTTCCAGGCAGACCAGACCTACCGGTGGCTGACTGCACGACTCAGGCTCAGTTGTACGGGGAAGCCGGGGTGGAGTCAGAGCCAGGCGTGCAGAGAGTGGGCAGTGTTACTCCTGTGGCGAGATTGGTCACATGGCTCGTGACTGTCCGACCCGCCATGCTGATGATCAGAAGTTAAGTGAAGAACCTTCCAGGCAGAGGCAGAGGTTCGACCGTGGCGGTCCGCAGGGAGGAGGCGGATGAGGCAGAGGAGCTGGACGAGCAGCCGGTGGTGGGCGACGCTTTGAGGCTCTGCCACCACTACCACCAGGAGATCCACCCCGACCACAGGGAGTAGGTGAACATGCGAGAGCTCAACTTCAGGCAGCCGAGGCCTTCGATCATGGAGCTTTGGGAGCCGATGGACAGGAGCAGAACTAGTGGATACATCTTTTGTACTTCTGGTTCCTTGTTGCATTTGTGTAGCGTCTTGTATTATGAGCTGCAATAATAAAAGACGCATACCTTTGTGATATTTTCGTTCCTGTCCTCTTTCGTGATGTTACTAAGAGGTTCCAGTTTTGGCTGTTGACTTGACCCTCACTTGTGAGACATCTACTAGAGGAGACCAGTTACCACACACTGATGCCGACAGTGTGACTCAACCCTTGGAGGCGAGAGTAACGGTTGGATCTCTTAGTAGTAGCGTCGAGGCCTTACGACGTCATCCTTGGTATGGATTAGTATCATCCATGTTAGGATTGACTGTTTTAGGAAAAGAATGTGGTTCATCCAGGGGATGGGACCAGATTTCTCTTATCGGCAAAGAATAAATCTTGCAGCTCTGGTGGGACCGGAGATGGTCCAGGCCACGACAGAGAAGGTCCAGGTCATCCAGGAGCGGATGAGTACAGCTCAGAGCCGGCAGAAGTCATACACTGATAGGAGGCGGAGGCCACTGGAGTTCGAGGATGGTGACCACGTCTTCTTGCGGGTCTCACCTCGACGTGGTATTCGGAGATTTGGACGAGGCGGCAAGTTATCTCCGCGCTTCATCGGACCCTTCCAGGTTCTCAGCAGGATTGGTGAGGTGGCTTATCGCCTGGCTCTACCACCTCAGTTGCACCGGGTGCACGACGTCTTCCACGTATCTCAGCTGAGGAGATACGTGCACGACCCGACGCACATCATTGACCCTGGGGAGCTTGACGTTGACGATGGGGCGACTTTTACGGAGGTCCCGGTGGAGATAGAGGATCGACAAGAGCGGGTCCTGCGTGGGCGATCGATTCCTCTTGTGCGCATCAGATGGCAGCACGGAAATCTCCAGGAGAGCACATGGGAGCGGGAGGCTCAGATGCGTGCTCAGTACCCTCATTTGTTTCCCTAGTTTTTTATGTATCTTTACGGGGATGTAAAGCCTTGAGGTGGGAGTAATGTAAAGACCCTTAAAATTCAAGGGAAATTTTTTCTGAATTTTCTTTGGAATTTTACAAGAGCGCGGTTTCAGACGACACCTGATTCCGAGGCCCAGAGTGCCCGGAATCATTTTCCGAAGTTTGGCTCGGGTACGTTCAGTGAACGAACGAGCGGGAATTCCTAACTTTTGATCCGGTTCTCGGAATTGAAATCCGAGGGCACCGATGAACTCGCAGCGCCGATATTCGCTTAAAGAGACTTTTTCGGAAGTTGCGTTTGTTGCGGGTTGAAAATTAGTTTTTGGGAGATTTATAAAAAGTTGGATAAAAAAATGTGGATTCTTTTTATTTCACTTATGTAGGTTAACTCCTCTCAAAAGGAGTTAGGGGTGGGACCCACACCCACTTAACCTCCCTTGAGAGGATTAAGTGTGGTGGGACCCACACAAACCTAAACCTCTCAACTTCCCCCTTAAACTCCCCTCTCTCCCTCTTAAATGTTTGTAAACTTAACATCTAATTAATTACACATGACATGTTAATTAATTAAGTGTTATGTTTTTGAATTTGATGTTTTGAATTCCTAGGCTTGGTAAATAAAATAAGGAGGGACCTTATTTTATTTTGTTAGCCAACTTGTGTGGATTTCATTTTGAGAGCTCCTCCTCCATCTTCTTCATCTTGACGAAGAACGCTCATCTTGACAAAGAACGCTCAAGCTCCGACGAAGAACGCCGCTCCGCTCTTCTTCGTCTTCCATGTCAACGAGAGGGAACGCCGCTTCCTCCTCGGATTCCCTTCGTCGACATAAGAGGTTTCGCCAACGAAGTATCACATCGGACGCATCTCTTCGTCAACGGAATTGACGAACGACGATCGCGACGCCCGATCTCCGCGACGTCGACTTCCGCGGACGTTGGCAAATCCTCGAACTTATACCCAAGGTAGGGGTTGTTATTTATTGTTTAATTATTCTATTCTTGCTCATGGTTCGCATGACTAACGTGAGGAATTTGAATATTTTAAGTTGAGTTATTATTTTAACGTGAGGGGGCCGGACCGCACGAACACGGCCAAACCCTCCTCCATCGTTCTTGTTGAATTGCTTGCGGGTGGATGAATCAAGGTGGCGTGGTGCCGTCGCACCACGCGGATATTCGCCCAATCCTTATTGCGTGACGCCGTCGCGCCGCGCCATGGAAGAAACATCAAGAACGCGATGCCGTCGCGCCTCGTTGAAGAAATCAAGGTGCGGCGGAGGGGCGTGATGCCGTCGCACCGCGCCGAATGACGAAAACCGCGGCCCGTTCCGGGCCGCCGGCGTCGGAAGCCGAAGGCGGGACCGGAATTTCCGGTCCCGTTGGAGAAAACCGGCCGGCCAGCTGGCCGGCCGGATGGCATTAAACCGGGGGAATTAATCCCCCGACCGGCTCACAAAACCCCCCTCTTAATGAGGGGGGTGGTTTCCTTGAGGGGGGGCAGGAGGCCCCCCGGTTTTTCCATAAAGCGGGCCCCCAGGAGGGGGGCCGTTGATTGAAAAAAACGGCGCGGCATAGCCGCGCCGCCAATTGAAGAAGCGGGGGCTTGATTGCCCCCCGCGTACACCCTCCGTGCGGCGTCAGGCTGCCGCGGCCCCCGCGTCGCCGCGCCGCCGCACCGCCGGCCGGCCGGCCAGGCCGACCCAGGGGGGGGTCGGGCCGGGTCGGTCCGGACCCGGACCCCCCCCCCCCCCCCCCGTTTCGAACCAGTCTCGGTCTTTTGGCCATATCTTGAGCCTCGGAACTCTGATTGACGAACCGTCTGCGGTAACGCGATCCTTGGATCGAGACGGTCGTTTCGGTATATCGCACTCAAGGTTTCGGATTACTTTGAGTTCGGCCGGGTTGGTTCGTTCACGAGACCAACCGGGCCCTCGGAGCGGAAACGCTCATATCTTGAGCTACGGACGTCCGATTGACGTGTCGTCAGCTGTGTTGTGTTCCTCTTAGTGAGACGGATCTTTTGGCATACTTTGCCCGAGGTTCGGGCGCAGGTGGAGTGCGGTCGGGTTGGTTTTGCCTTAAAAACCAACCGGGCCCCTGGGACGAAAATGCCAATATCTCTCAGACCGGGCGTCCGATTGACGCGCCGTCTGCGACGTTGAGTTCCTGTTGACGATACGGAACTTTTGGATACATCAACTTCGGACTTTGTGTCCGTTGATGTATCAGCCTCTCGGCTCGTGGAGCGGACCCTCTCGAACGAGCTTGCTGTGTGCGGGAACCCTAGTGCTGGCTGTGACTGCTACTTCGACAGCGACGACCGTGCAGAGATCCTCAGTGGACTGCGACGACTATGCAGAGATCCTCTGTGGACTCTGACGACGACCGTGCAGAGATCCTCAGTGGACTACGGCGACGACTGTGCAGAGATCCTCCGTGGACTCCGATGACGACCGTTCAGAGATCCTCAGTGGACTGCGGCGACGACTGTACAGAGATCCTCAGCGGACTGCGACGACTCCTGCACTCAGCGATCCTACGTGGATCAGTGCTTCAGGTCCTGCGTGGGCCCGATCCTGTGTGGGTCCGATCCTGTGTGGGTCATCTCT